>CM060935.1:594803163-604803163 GCA_030765085.1 Allium cepa
AAGACTTCAATACTTAGTTGGATCATCATAAGGAGTGTCTGCGGTGGCACTTAGTTTGGACTTAGTGTCAACAGGAGTAGGACATGAACTGTAGTTAGACATTCCGGCACGTTCAATAATTTTTGCAACATACTGCGTTTGAGATAAGAAAAGTCCATAGGCATGACGAGTGACAGCAATACCCAAAAAGAAACTCAGAGGACCTATATCCTTCATAGAAAATTCAGAAGTTAAGAGAGTCATAATATATGTACGAAGACGATCAGAAGAAGCTATAAGTGTAATGCCATCCACATATAACAGAATATAAGCAATATCACAACCATTCTTGTAGATGAATAAAGAGTGATCTGACGTACTATGAGAGAACCCAATGGTAGCAACAAAATCAGCAAATATTTGGTACCAAGCTCGAGGAGCCTGTTTTAATCCGTACAAAGATTTCTTCAAAAGGAAAACATGATTCGGATAAATTTTTGTTACGAAAACCCATGGGTTGATGCATATAAACTGCTTCATTGAGATGACCATGCAAGAAAGCATTCTTGACGTCCATTTGATGAATGTGCCAAGATTTAGAAAGAGCAATGCTGAGAACCGCTCTAATGGTGACCGTTTTAACCAGGGAGCTAAATGTTTCATCACAATCAACGCCCTGTTGCTGCAAATTTCCATCACCTACAAGACAAGCTTTATAACGATCAAAAGAACTATCCGATTTATATTTATGATGAAAAATGCACATAGACCGAATAACATTAACATTAGGCGGCCTAGGCACTAATTCCCAAGTCTTATTGTCCATTAAAGCATTAAATTCATTCAACGTTGCACTTTTCCAATTATGGTCACTAAGCGCACTAACATGATTTTTCGAAACAGGAGAAATATCTATAGTGGTGGTAGTGTGGTAATTAGAAGAGTATTTGGGGTTGGGTTTAAAAATGCCATTGATGCACGAGTGGTCATGCGGGTGAAATAGGGTTGGGAGGCCCAGGGGTGGTGTGCGGAATGGTCAAAGTGGGAGAGCTCATAGATGGGGTTGGGCTGTGGGGAAGAGAGGATGGGTCAGAGGAGGAAATAGAGGACCGAGTGTGGGCAGCAGTGGGAGGTGTGGAATCTGGGCCTGTGTGAGATTGTGGCCCAGATTGAGGAAAAAAGGACGAGTCGTTGGGCTGCGTTGTTGGGTCAAGCTGCATACTTTGTGGTGTGGTATTTTGAGATAAATGATGTATTAATTGAGGATTAATATTGTCACTCAAGAAATCATAATTCGAAGGTTTTGTTTTGTGGAGTTTGGAGAATGGAAATTCTGTTTCAACAAAACGAACATGACGACAAATTATGATTTTACCACTAGATATATCATAGCATTTAGAGACACGATGATTAGGATCCGGACCTTAATAAGCACAAGGAGTCCACCTTTCTTGTAATTTATGAATAGTAGAAGAGGGGAACAATGGGAAACATAAGCAACCAAAAACACGCAAACCCGAATAATCAGGATCACTTTGACAGAGGATTTGAGCCGGAGATTGGTAATTCAATACATTGAAAGGAAGGATATTGAGAAGATATGTAGCTATGGAGAGAGCATGATTCCAAAAGGAGAGTGGCATAGATGCATGGGCAAGAATAGTCCGGATGATATTGTTTATGGATTTTATGTGTATTTCGGCCTTCCTGTTTTGAGGAGATGTATGAGGACATGAGAAACGGAAAAACATGCCATGTTGCTCAAAAAAATCCTTAAAAGTGCCATTAATGTATTCCGTACCATTGTCACATTGAAAAGTCTTAATATTATGTTCAAATTGTGTCTTGACTAAAGCATGAAACGCTAAGAAAAGTTGTTTGACCTGAGATTTTTTTGCAATAGGAAAGGTCCACAAAAATTTGCTATAGTCATAAGAAAAAGAACATAATAACAATGGCCGGAAGTACTAACAATAGGAGAAGTCCAAAGATCACTATGAATAATATCAAACGGAAGAAAAGTATATGACACTGAATCATAAAATGGTAGCGTAGAATGTTTCCTAAGAGGACAAGAATAACAAAACGTTTTACAAGCCTTATTACAATCAACAAACTTTTTACTACAAAGAGACTTAAGAATAGCATCGCCAGGATGACCTAAACGATTATGCTAAATATTCAAAGGCAAAGCAGTAAAAGCAGAATGATTGTTAGAAGAAATGGCTTGAGAGTTGGAGAAAAGTGGATATAAGCCTTCAGTGCTATCACATCTCATTAGTCTGTTCCCTGTCTGTAAGTCATTAACAGAGAAAGCAAAAGGGTCAAAAGAGATAGAAACCATATTATCTGTCGTAAATTTACGAACAGAGACCAGATTTTTAATGAGCCTGAGAGCATGTAACACATTGCTTAGGGTAAATGGTGGATAAGGTGGAGGCAATGTAGTGCGACCGTGACCAATAATTGGAATTAAATGACCACTACCAACAACAATGTTATGATGCTTATTGCTTGAATTGAAATAAGAAGAGAGAATTCCTGCATCCGCCATCATGTGAGATGTAGCACCAGTATCCATGTAGTAGTTTCCATCTGGTTGAGAGAACGAAAGAGCATGCATAGCGGCCTCAATGTCGGTGTGCATATAGCTAGGAGCAAGAGGAGCAACAACATAGAAAGCTTGAGGTCTGGACCCAAGCAAGCCTGACCCAGAAGAGAAGGGACGTTGGGCTTCTGGATTGGGCCTTGGCTGCCAGGAGTATGCGGGAAATGGGCAAGAAGGAATAGTCCACCCTCCCCAACCAAGCTGCTGCCACTATGGCGGTGGGGCCTGCTAACGTGGCTGCCACTGGTGCTGCTGATATGGAGGCTGACTAGGACTGGACCCATTAGTACTTTGGTGGACTTTTTTTCCCCATTATTATTCAAATTATTCCTCCCTTTATTAGTGTTGTTGCGCTTATTGCTAGCAGATGAATCAGTGGCAACCATGGCAGCACCATCGGACCGACTCCCAGAACCACCAGTTTCACGAGCTTGACTTGCCTTGATAGTACGCTCAGCCATTTTCAACCTTGAACGACAACTCTCAAAGGATGGAAAAGACTCTTGATTTTGTATATAGTCCACCGTACCACTATATGCTTCTGGTAAGGACCCGGTGATATGTAAAACCAAACGACCATTTGTCACCGTAGCATCAACATCCGCCAACCTATCCGCCAGAGATTGTAGATAATTGCAATAATTTTCTATGGAGTCGAAAGCCTCAAAAGAAGCATTTGTAAAGTCCTCCTCGAGATGGGTAGCCCGAGAGGCTTTGTTGTCTTGAAAAAGAGCTTCAAAACGGTTCTATGCCCCTCTGCCGTGTCATTACGTCTGCGGATAGCGAGGAGAAGATCGGAAGAAATGGTGCTGTAAATCCACTGCAAGACAATAGCATCCAAACGCCTCCAAACACAACATGGGCAAAGAGTATGTTTTGTAATGAATACACCGACAAATTTACGGGACCAATTCCAATCTTTTCTTTCTAGCCAAATGACAAATTGCAAAATACCCTAACATGGAAGGTTATTATTAAAGAAAAACACAATTAATGTACAAATAGTTTTATACTTGCTAACCACACATTGAATACATGAACGAGCTGAACTTTTATGTCAGTATCATAATCTAACAAATATGGAACAGGTAAAACATGAATTCCATACATATTAACATTCGTAGATAGAATAGTCCTTATTCTTCTACTAGAATCCTACACAATGTGAATTCACCAAAATTCCTTACTTGATTATGTTATTATTTTTCAGTAAAAGCCATATAATTTGGGTACGTTTTCGCCCTTTATCCCTCTCTTCGGTATCAAACCCAATTCTAACTAAACAAGTTATCAAATAACGAGGAGTTCACGTACCAATATCTTATAGAATTCAAGAATATCGAAAGAAATGATTTAACTCAGAAGAAGCTAAATCGAAGACCATTCGGTGCTTATACATACCTAGGTTGAATTTCATCAACCTGCTTGATGCTCTCGCCATTTTCTTCTGACTCATTGGCCGCACATAATTTTTAGTGATATTGGATTCGAACGATGATGGGTGGTTCATGGAACTGGGTTGAGTTTAGATAAAAAAAATACTTTCTCCCAAAGCATAGCAGATTGGGAAATTCTAGGGCTATTGGTGTCAAAAATCCGAAATCCGTCTACATCCGTGTAACGACCCCGGATTTTTATGAATTTGAATTGATAATTTAAATGAATTTTTGAATAAAAAATTGTAAAATTAATTATAAAGGGCAGCGAGTTTCCCCGAATCAAATAGAAAATATATTAAGTCGTATGGGTTTGAAAATTTGTGTATATGAGAATATATGGGTATATATTGGATTTGAGATAAAATCTTAAATAAATGGTTTTTAAAATAAATTTATGGTTAGAAATAAATGTTAAAGTTAAATTAGAATTCAATACATAAGTAAAATGAACTACAAGCAAAGTATAAAATATAAATCTAAGAAAAAATGACAGTAAACAAAACAAAACAAAAGACAAAAAAAAAAGAAAAAAAAAGTAACAAATCAAATACAAGAGCTTGTAAATTAAATCAAGCAAGTTAAAATTTATCTTAGTAAACAAAATAATAAAGTAACTAGATACAATGTAAAATATGAAACAAGTCAATATAACAAAACAAATACATAAATATGCAGGCAAATAGAAAGTAAGTATAAAAACATAAACAAACTGTACAAGTTTATAAAACAAATATAAATAAAGTAAGTAAGGCTGAAATAAAGAAGTACAAAGAAAAGTAATAGATGCTTTCATCTCTAGCCATAACTAAAGCACCTCAGCTATACTATTTTGTACAAACCATATCATCACTCTGTACACCTTTCTTTTATATACATCCACTTCTTCATTTCATCAGTTTAGTCCATCATAAACAAAAATAAAGTGGCATCATTTCAAAACTCAAACAAGCTACAACCAGAGAAATCAAAGAAGGTGATTTCAGCTGGCAATTTCAAAAGCCTGATTCAAAGTAAAAGCCCTGTTCAATCTAAGCAAGTGAGTAACTCAACCCAGTTTTCTATGTTTATTGAAATGCCTGTGAGTAAACTACTGTCTTGAAACTTTAGTTGATTTATAACTTGATATCTGTGATTATAACTTGAAGTAAAGTGGTTGCATGAATGAAAATCTGTTTGAATATATATATAAATATGTAAATGTTTGAGTATGCATGTCTGTTTAAATGCATATACATCTCTGTTTGTATTCAGGCACCAATCTACCTAAAGTAATTCTATCTCTCTTCATAGATTCAGTATTAGGCTAAGATGCCTGAAGATAAAATGCATATATGAAGGTCACATTTATTTTAAAACTAATTTTAAGTATATATGATAAGTAATTAATTCAAAAATGAGAAATTAACAGCAATGATCTACTAATGTCAGGAAATCTAGTATCCAAATATCAAGTTTTAATTTTATAAACTGAATCGAATCAGAGAATGATGATTTTTGATATATAAATCTAGATTTTTAAGTTTGTATATGGTGTGAATTTTCGAGTTGACCAGAAAATGGGTTTTGGGAAAATTCTGGTGATCGGAGGGGAGATGGTCGGCGCGATCATGTCTGGAGCTAGAGGAGTGATCGATGGTGTCGGGAAAAATATCAGGAAGGCGAACAAGTGGTGGCGGCGCGGGTGGTTGACCGTGGAAGATTTTAACCCTAGTTTTTGCTGCGTCTATTGAATTGATCACCGTGGTTTGTGTGACAGACCGAGTGTCACGAGCTTTTGAGGGAAGGTTGAGGAGAGGTGGACGAGGCTACGGCCGGAGTTTGGTGGCCTCCGGTGGTGGGAGCATCGAGCGCGACGTGTTGACAGGTTTGAGTAGCACCTATCCTTTTTGCTGTTCCAGGTTTCGAGCTCGCCTTCGATTTTGAATGGCGACATGAATCTTGGTTTTTTGGTGAACGAGATCAGGTTGGGGGAAGATTGATGACTTGCTCGACATTGAGGTGGTGGCTGGAAGCGATTAACTGGGTAGTACACGTGCACGCGGTGCACGTTGAAGTTGGAGGGGCTGTAGTGTTTTGGGAAGGAGGTGTGAATGCTCGGGGAAGACTCGAAGCATTCGAGTGACAATCTCGGGGAAACGTAGGGCTGGCTCGAGTTTGAGCTCGGGTAGTTTTTAGTTGTATCCGGGTCAATTTTTACACTTAAACAAAAAAATTTGAAATTTATGAGTCTCGGGTTGGTTTGGGGAAAGACTCGAAGCAGGGCTTGGGTAGAACGTGGATTTTCTCGGGTTTGACTCGGGTAGGTATAAAAACAGTTTTTGAAACTTTAAAACAAAATTCAAGTTTTAAACATTTTTAACTCATTCTTTTAAATAATTGTTTTATTTAAGTATGGGATTGGTTTAAGGTTTAAAAGTAAATTATTTCAATTTAATTAAGTTTTACTTAAAGATTTAATTAAAAGGGTTAATTAATTAAAGATTTAATTTATGTGATTGAATAAATTAATGTGATTAATTAAAGATTTATTATTTAATAATTTAAAGGTAAACTAAGTACTGATTACAGATTAATTAATTTGTTAAGAGTTAATTTATTGATAATGAATAATTAAAGGATGACTACTTAAGCATATAATTACTTAATGTAATTAATAAAAGGGTTTTTACTTAATGGAATTAAAGGATAATTACTTAGTGTAATTACATTAAAGGATAATTATTTAATAATTAAAGATCGATTGATTATAAATTAAGATTGATGAATTAATGTTTAAAAAGTTAATTCATTTAAAGGATAATTAATTAATGAGATTAATTTATTAAGGTAAGTAAATTGAGGATAATTAAATAAATTTAAAGGTTAATTAATAAATGAAGGTGATTAAGGAATGATTATAAATCAAAGTAATTAATTAAAAATAATTAATAAAATAGTAAATTAAATAATTAAAGCTTTATTATTTAATAATTAAAGGTTGATAATTAAAGGTTAATTGATTTATTATTAATGGATAATTAATAAATGATTAAAGAATAATTAATCAAAATGATTTGTAAATTATTAATGTTAGTTAACCAGGATTAGTAATTCATAAGAAATAAATTCGATTTAAATTAATCATATAATTTATTGATCTTACCTATGGATATTTGGATTCTATTGGATGACTTGATTGTTTGATATTCCTGATTTATGATGCTTAGTATATATCCTGATTTATGTTGTGATCTGTGATAAATTATCTGTGATGTAATTTACTAGCCGTGGCATATATATTTGTGATCTGTATATAACAGATAAGCGTTATAGTTTATATCGCTTATCAATTATATTTCTGTATTCTGATCTGTG
Organism: Allium cepa; assembly: GCA_030765085.1. Lineage (NCBI taxonomy): Eukaryota > Viridiplantae > Streptophyta > Magnoliopsida > Asparagales > Amaryllidaceae > Allium > Allium cepa. The sequence goes on from CM060935.1 coordinate 594,810,544, forward strand.
ATAATTGAATGATGTTGCACTACTGTGTATAACCCCTTGACCACACTTATACACCCACAATTATGGATTTCACGAGGAAATCGATTAAGTCGCAGATTTTTGAAATAGTTTAAAATTTGAATTTTTAAATCCAAATGTTTTGGAAATGGAATCGGAATAAATGTGAAAAGCTTTTAGAATGAAATTTCAAAATAAAATTTATTATTTTTAAATTACTTGATTAAGTTTTGGAATTTAAATAATTTGATTTAAATTTAAATTCAATACTTGAAATTGAATTCTGTAATTTGAAACTAGGGATTAATGATATTATACTAGTCATTATGAGTTAAATCACTTTTAAAGTATTATTTTTGGGAATTTGAATTTAACCCAAGGATTTCGACTCGTATAAATGAATCAGATTTCCAAAATGAAAACTGTTGTTTTCAAATGATAAACACTTTTAGATAAGAACCGAGATTCCAGTTAATTAGGGGAATTTCAAGATTGAATAGAGAAATGATTTTCCTAAGTTATGAATGAATTCTTTTTGAAAGCTATGAATTAAATCTGTTTATTTTTAACAGATTTAAATCGATGATTTGTTTAAATCAAACTGAAATGAAATTGTTTTGAAGGCTATAAGTTAAATCTTTGATTTAAAGATTTAACGAGTTAATCAAATTGAAATGAAAATTGATTTGGAAAATCTGTGAATGAATCTTTTGTTTAAAAGATTAAAATGTGAAAATTGTTTAAACCGTTAAAGGTTGTGAAAATGAATCTTTTTGTTTAAAGATTGAAATGGTAATTGGATTAAACCATTTGAAAGAAAGTTTTAAATTATTAAGTTGTGACTTAATTGAAATCCCATTATCCATTTGTTTTTGAAATATCGTGCTCACTATTCGGTTTAGCCGGGAAAGGACCTTTGGTCGTATAACCCATTCCGAATATGTGATACGTCGTTATGGATAGCATTTGAAGACCGGTGATGAAGACCGGGTATTTGCGAAAGCGATAGGATGACCTATCGATTGTTTCTGCACCGAGTCGCGCCGGTATAGAAACTCCCTAAGTGATGGGAAATCCGATCGGGATTGTGAATATCCGGATTGCAAGGTCTTCTTTGTAAGTGCCTTCGGTTCTGTTCGAGCCCGGAACAGACTTGTATGGATTGTATGTCTGACATTACAAATTGAGATATAAAGCCGATTTCTTTCAAATATATTTCTGTTGGTGGCGGAGAATTTATTCTCTTAGCTTAACACCCTTCTCTGAAACGTACGAGCTCAGAGGTTATATAGTTGAAGGTTATCAGCAATATATTCCCAATTTGGTAATGTGACATACTGAGTGTTGCTGTGAAATGATCATTGTGTTGATTATTTGTGATAGGATCATTTATTTGATCGTCTATCTTGGTGATCATTTCTATGATCATTTGTTGACCCAAAGCATGGCTTTTGTATAAAGTATGTTTTTGTGGACGTGACTTCGTCGAGCCTCACACCTCGGGAATGGTCAAAACAGGAAAGAAGCAGCAAGGTTATGAGGGGTAGCGCCCTTTAGGATATGTGCATTTCCTTCTGGAAAAGGGTGGTATCATGGTATGGAGCCCAGATACTTACTCATGTTGAAAACACTTTATGATTGTGTGAATTGATTACGAGCGCTCGGTGAAAGGTCCCAAAGGACCGGGGGATGGCATATTCGGTCAGTTGTTACTCAGTTAGGGGTAACCCGGCCTTGTGTTGGTAGAGATCCGGTTTGGTTCTCGGGGATGTCCATCCAGAGGCATTCTCATGTGGCAATGGGAAGTTCCTTGGCCTGATCATTCGTTGGAAATCCAAAGAAACAATACGAACCTTGTACAGTATTAGTTGTAGAACCTGCTATGGAATGTGGCGGTAACCTGCTATTGAACATAGTTAGCTATAGTAGGCATAGTTTGGAATGTCTATGTTGGCTAAGATTTATATTCTACTTTCGAAATGAATTTTTCCTACACTATGCACTAGTAATAATATCAAATGTTTCTTTTAAATGCGTATCAAGCATCTTTGACTATCATAAGGAGAAATGTCCTCCGATTCTGCGTTTGCATTGTGTGTGTGTGCGGGAGGCCTTAGGTAGTCTCATTTTTAAAAAGCATTTCGAATTGACTTTGAAATTCTTTTGTTGAATGTTTTAAAAGATAGACTGTTTTTGTTGCTCACACCAGTCCCACGACTGATCCGGAGTTTATTGTTTATTTCCTAAACTCTGGGTGCTCATTATTTTATACACGAGCAGTCTAGAGTTGGGTTTTTCAGATAGTTAGATATAGTGGATTATCTGGAGTTAGTTCAGTCTTTGGATCGCACCAGTCTTGCCTAGCTTGGTGCATCGTTATTGGGAGTTCGAGCTATTGCTGGATTGATTCTTGGAAATGGAGTTGCAGTTCTCGGAGTTCTCTTTTGAAGACTATCTCAGAGTTATATTGTTCCGCTGCTAGATGTTATCTATCGTTTTCTTTTCCGCTGCTATTTTATTGTATCATATCTCTGATGTATATTGATATCTATTGGATCATCTGTTGTATCAGATATTGTATCAAAGCTGTATATCAATGTATTATTCTTTTATTCCGCTTTGTTATTTACTTAATGTTGTTATAAGCTCCGGCGAATCGGATTTGAACGGTCGAATCTACGGCATTCCAATACGATTTGAAGTGTGGATGTCGATTTTTGAGCGGGCAAAATTCGAGTCGTTACAATCCGCATCGAAAAAGCGGATAAATATCCAATTTTCGAAAAAGGATGCGGATACGAAGACATTCGCATCCGAAAATTATCCGTTCGGTTTTTGTCAAGATTATAGTTCAAACTCTGTGTATTTTAATACAGTGAAAGATATTTTTTTATTATTTCATTGTGTTAGTAGATTATATTATATGCACTTAATGCTTTTTAACTGCTCAAAACTATTTATCATCATAATATTTGTTAATTTTTAACACTTTTATAATCAATGGGATTGAAAAATGTTTGTCTTAAACTAAAATTTTCCTTTTATAATTCTTGATTTATCGGTCATTAGCGGATAAGATAATTATCCGATATCCATCTATATCCACTGATGCGGGTATGACACTATCTGCATCCGAAAGCATCCGTTGACAGGCCTAGCTAATTCTATTCCAACCCCAAAGATTACTTATCCCACATCTATATTGTAACGATCGCGATTTTTCGTTGCCGAAAAATCGAACCGTTAGGGTTTTAGAAGAAGAAAGAGGTAGAAGAAGAAAGAAAAGAAAGAGAAGAGAAAACAGAAAAACAAGTAACAGAACGAGAAACAATAACAGAATCTCACAGTCGCAGCGGAACAACATATAATAGATGAATGAATATTCATTAAAACAAAAGAACTATACATTTTATACATTACATCACATTACATCAATCAGAGTGTACAACAACAACAGCGGGAAAGAAATACTATATACAATAAATAATAGACTACGCTATCTGGCTCGCCTCCAGATCTGCACAGCAACTCCCGAATCCAGAATAACCTGATAACCTAACTCTAGACTGCCCGTGTGGAAAATAGTGGGCACCCAGAGTTTAGGAAAGGAACAATAAACTCCAGGTCAGTCATGTGACTGGTGTGAGAACTCAAAAACAGTTTATCTTTAAACAAGCAACAAGAAAATTTAAATTTTTAAATCCGCAATGCTTTTTGGAAAATGAAACTACCATAAGGCCTCCCGCCACACACACAATGCAAACGCAGAATTGGAGGAGATTTCTCCTTATGATAGTCAAAGATGCTTACTACGCGAAAATCAAATCATTTTTGATATTATTACTAGTGCATAGTGTAGAAAACAATTTCGAAAGTAGAATATAAATCCTAGCCAGCATAGACATTCCGAACTATGCCTACTATAGCTACCATCCAAACAGTGGTGACCACCATAAGTGAATGGCAGGTAATACAACTAAAACCGTACAAGGCGCGTATTGGAGGAATGGATTTCCAACAAATGGTCAGGCTAAGGAACTTCCTACTGCCACATGGGATCGCCTCTGGCGGGACGTCCCGAGAACTAACGTTACGGTTAGATCTCTGCCAACACAAGGCCGGGTTACCTCTGTAACTAGGTAACTACTACACGAATATGTCATCCCCCGGTCCTTTGGGACCTTTATCCGAGCGCTCGATACCAACAACACCACACAGAAATATATATAGTGTTTCCACATGAGTAAATATCTGGGCTCCATACCATGATACCACCCTTTTCCAGAAGGAAATGACATACCCTAAAGGGCGCGACCCTCATAACCTTGCCGCATATTCCTGTTTCGACCATTTCCGGGGAGTGAGGTCCTGACGAAGTCTCGTCCACAAAGCTACGCTTTGTGCAACAAAGCCATGCTTTGGGTCCACAGATGACCAAAGCAAGATCACACAGATAAATGATCAACAAATGATCCAATCCAAACGATCAACCAATGATCATCACACAGCAGCACTCAGCATGCCACATTACCAGATTGGGAAATATCGCTGATAACCTTCAACTACATAACCTCTGAGCTCGTACGTCTCAGAGAAGGGTGTTAAGCTAAGAGAATAAATTCTCCGCCACCAACAGAAATGTATTTGAAAGAAATCTGCTCTATCTCTCAAAATGTAATGTCAGACACGTAACCATACAAGTCTGTTCCGGGTTCGAACAGAACCGAAGGCACTTCCAAAGAAGCCCTTGCAATCCGGGTATTCACAATCCCGATAAAATTTCCCATCACAAAGGAAATCTCCATATCGTAGCTAACGATGCGGAGACAATCGATAGGTCATCCTATCGTTTTCACAAATACCCGGTCTTCAACACCGGTCTTCAAATGCAATCCAAACGACGTATCGCATATTCGGAATGGGATATATGACACAAAGGTCCTCTCCCGGCTAAACCGAATAGCGAGCGCTTATTTTTAAAAATAAGTGTGCATTCAATTCCAAACAAACACAATCAATACCATCCAAGGGTAAATATTGATAGTTGGTTATTTAACTATCAATAAAGATGCGCCACATCATCAGATTCCAAATAATTTTCCAAAATTATTAAGTCCCAAAATATCTTTACAAGATATATATACACAATTTCCAAATAATTGCCCAATTTATTTGCTTTACCAAAACCACTTCACGATAAAATTTTCCACACTTAACCAATTGAAAAACCAATTTCCAATTTACCTTTACCATTTGAAAACAAATTTTCAAATTACATTAACCATTTGCAAACAAATTTCAAATCACCTTAACCATTTGAAAACTAATTTCAAATTACTTTTCATCCTTTATACCCTTTGAAAACAAATTTCAAATCATCAAATAAATCTTTACCGATTTATTTTAACTTACGTTCCAAATTCGTAAATTATATTTTCATATTTAAAAATAAATCAACATTTATTTTTAAACAAATTTCCCTTCATATTTATAAATTCCAAAGTGGATTTAAATTCCAAGCATCTACTAGCATACGATTCCCAAATCGATTTCAAGTTATTTGCTTTCAATTACCTTAAAGGTGAATTCACAAAAACCGTTCCATTTCATATTAGAAAACCATTCCCATGCTTATTTTAAAAATAAGTAATTCACAAATTTATTTATTTTCAACAATTTGGAAATATTCCATATACTTAAATCACAGTTAAGTATTTATTCCATTCTCTTTAAGAAAACATTCCCTTATTCACATTTATTTGGGTTAAAAACGAATGTTGCGTAAAACATCGTTACGACAACCCAAAAACACTAGTATATGGATTTGAAATTAAAAATAGATATATAAATCCAATACTATACAAATTATCCCCTTCTGTTTCTCGAAAACGTCTATTTCAACAATCAATGTTGAAATCTATGTTTTCAATACTCAATACATTTTAAAACACCTTTAATTCGTTTTAAATTCCATTTAAAACATTCCTTTCCCAAAAACAAACCCATTTTATTTAATAATCTATTCAATATTCAAAATAGTGAATATAGCCCACTTAACAAATTCCCATATTTCAATTTATCAAATTCGATGAATTTCAAATTTATAAACATAGTTTATAAATTCCATTTCTATTATAAACCCCAATTTTATAAATTCCTTTATTAATCCGATGCAATTTACATAACCCAATTTCATACCCAAAAGCCATATTGTAAGTTAAATACTTATAATATTATTTATTTACCAAATCGTTCCTTTGAACTTCACCAATTTAAAATCTTATCACTTACAAGATTTCTTTATGGTTTATAATAATTTCAACTAATGAAATCTTCATTTATTAACAATTTCTATAAAATTCCCCTTTTTAATGCCCAAATCCATTTCTATAAGTTAATAACTTATAAACTTAAGATTTTCCAATAACCATTCGTTTTATAAATTTCACATTTATTAATCTATAAATCCTAGTGAAATTCATGTTATACATCAACTTAACACTTTATAAATTTATTCTATAACTTCAATAATTTTTTATTTAAAAACATCCATTTATAAAATCCTTTATATAAACCATTAATAATAATAACTCCCCAAAAAACCAAATTTAACTATTTTATAAAAACCTATTATTGTTAAAAATTTCTTTTAAGTTATATTTTATAAAAATATAAATTTTTAAAACATAAAAATTTATCCATCTATTTATTTTAAAATTTAATCAATTCAAAATTTTAATAACCCTTATTCTTTGAAAAATCGATTTAAAACCCCTTTTAAATTCAAAACCGTTATTTTTAATTTAAAAATTAGAATCCGATGATGCAACGACATCGAATGGTCAATCACGGGAATAACATCATATATCAATGTGATTATCAACAATCAACATAATATTTATAAACAAATAAATATGCGAGGAATCCAGTTGGATCCCTCCAACCTGTTACCCTGCATCCACAGACGTTAGCACAATACCAATTCCACTTCAAGGTGGAATATCGCGGTATATGGGATTTTATAAAATATCCGCTTAATAACGGCGCAATAGGGTCTCATCCGCTATACGAGGCGGGAAATCAATCAACTGCAATATATACATATGCCAATATATATATATTGCTATATATAGATATATCCTAAAATATCTAATATCACAATCACGCAAACAATCAATCAATCAACAAATTTTAAATATAACTATTTAAAATTTAAATAAACCCTTTTGAGTGAGAAGTTCTCACCTTAGCCTTTATTTGCAATCCATTTTCATCTTCGTCTTGATTCTCTTGTTTTATACCTATTTTAAATTATTTACACAATTCATTAATATTCGAACAATCGAATAATACCTTTTTCATTTGATAATTTTATATTAACAATTTTCCTTTAAATGGATAAATTTAATTAACTAACCATTTAATTTTAACCAATGATTTTTTTCTTTTACTGTATAAAACTATTTATCCTCTAAACTATTTTAAATCAGACTGTTATATTTTTATTTTTTTCTTTACTGTCTATATATATACATAACTGATTAAATTTTAAAACAAAAACTGCTATATATCCATATTCTCTGCTTATAGACATTTTTTTTTTTTTTTTACTGTAAACCGTATATTTATAATAACAAAAAAAAAAAAAAAAAAAAAAACAAAAATACCTCACTGCTTCGCCCTCCCCGGTGCCGCATCGACCATCGCTGCTACCAAACCCCACGCCGAGCCCAGCTAGCATCGCCGCCCCCTCAACTACATCGCGACATCACGTCGCCGCCGCCCATCCTCCTTCATTCACGCGGCGACACCTCTCACGAGCTCTAATTCGCCATCGCGACCAGATTTCACGTGACCACGCGACGCCCAAACCTTAACCCTACCACCTCACCGAAGTAGCTGCTCCCCCATCTACGTGCGAGCGCAAATCGCCACCTGCACGCGCGAGCTTACACGCCGCCTCCATCTGCTCGAGCCGCAGCCGAGCTTCCCCCCCCTCTCTTCGAACAACGGCACCATCTCTTTTTTTTTTTCGAATTGATTTGAAGGCTTCGGCCCTGTTGCTTTTGCTCACGAACGAGAGAGAGAGAGAGACATAATTTCGTGAATTTAACGAGAGGAAAAGGGGCCATTTGATTTACAAAGGAAACCGAAAGAGGGAGGGAGATGAATATCAAAGTATCGGCCATAAACATGATGAGCTAGGGTTTTGGTGAAAATTTGCATTTATAACCACATACAATTATTATTTAAATAATAAAAATCCCAAATTGACACTTTTGCAAACGAACTCCAAACGACGCGTTCCGCCAGGCGATCCTAAGGTTTTTCCACATTCCGGACACAATGGAACAGGTTTCGTAAGCTAATTCGGAAGTATGTGTGAGATACGGCAATAAATGCTCGATTTAAATTAAAACCGATTTAAACGATTTCTAGGCGTTTTGGCTTGTACCGGACAAACGGCAAATCCAAACGACTTGAAATTTGAAATCTTGCAATAATATCACATTACGGATCCGATGAAACTGGTTTCGTCGAAATCCGAGACCGTTTGAAAAATGGCTATTTTAACTCGCCGAATTAAAATTAAAACGATATCGATGCGTTTCGAGCTGCCACGGTCAAACGACAACTCCGATTGCTACGAAAATTGAAATCCGATAATAACTAACTATTACGGATACAATGAAACTCGTTTCGTTCAATTCCGAGACTGTTCAAAAATTGGCTATTTTTCAGTCGATAATTAAATATTAAAATATTCAATTTTTACGAATTAACTCCAAATTCAATTTTACAAGTTCCAAAATATTTCTATAACTTCAATATGATAAAACAAAATTTTCCAAATCATTTCCCATTATATTTAACCCAATATTTAATTATTTCTGGAATTTCACTATTAAATAAATCGATTTAATTGTCCCATTAAATCCAATATTCGAAAAATAAATTATTCGACTTAAAAATTCCACTTATTAATATTTAAAATTAATTAAATATTCAAATTTAAATTATTAAAAATTCTGGGTCGTTACAATCTTCCCCCCTTAAAAGAATTTCGTCCTCGAAATTGCAAGTTAAGGAGAACGATCCTAATCCGTTTATTATTTTTCCAAAGCTAATTAGTTTTACTAACTTTCTAACCTAAATATTTTTATTAAAGATTCACTATTATTTCAATTAGCTTTCCAACTTCAATTATAGGTTTCAAACAACATTGTTTACTCAACAATTCAAATTTAAATTTAAATTCAAATTTCAAACTTTCAAAATTTCTCAAAATTTCTCTAACTCCCTAAATTTTCGAAAAATTTCGCCAGAGTCTCCTTTGCGCGGCTAGATCGGTACGACTACAAAACGGCTCTACGGCCCCTCAGAATCAAAAAGAAAAGAGAAAGCCAAGTGGCTGGAGAAGGAAATCATCAAATCCCATATAAAAACTGAAATACGTACCTTTTTGTCGAGCGTTACAAATTTTTTTTTTTTAACTTTGAAATCAAAATCCCAATTCCTTTATAACCTGTATATCCTGCTAGCATAATATCCAATTATAATATTCAAACCAATTTGCCAATTCAATTATAAAATTTCCAATACGTGCTTCTTATACCACTTTTAGCTTACTATTAAAATTGCATATTCATTTTCATTCAACTTTGCATTCCAATTTTCGTTTGAATTCAATTACATAGCTTTCAAATTTTACTGATTCAATTTCATTAACACTTAATGAATTTACATACAACCAACCAACAAGCAATAACGACCAATGTACATCCAATACAACCAAATTTTATCCATTTTACTTACATTCAATTTGGTTCAACTGTTTTAATTTCAATTGGTTTAACATTCAATTGATTTTCATTCTACTATTCAACTATTTTCAAATGAATTTACACTTGCATACATCGTTTCATATCAACTTACTTACATTCGATTGATTAACATTCAATCCATTTTTTAATTCAATTGCTAGTTCTTTTTTTTTTACAAATAAAATTGAATTTCATTTATATAACTTAAGTTCACCTCTTTAACAATTTCATTTACTCACTTTATTCACTTACTTTGATATTAACATCAATTCTTTCAATATTACTTAACTTGCATTCCATTTCAACTTTATTTACATCATTTAATTCACTTGATTATTTAACTTTGATGCAAAGATCGATTTTTTATTCAACTTCACTTAAGTTATTCCATTTAAACATCATTTGTTAATCAAACTTAAGTTTTACTTATCAATTCAATTCGGATTTTAAATTCCAAAGTAAATCCTATTTAACTTTTACTTAAGTCAAATTCATATCAATATTCAAATTCATATTCCATTTTACTTAACTTAATTGTTTAACCACTTCAACAACTGGTTTCACTTACATTTTCCCATTCTATAAGTCATGCAACTTATTATTCAACTTCTAACTTATATTATAAGTTCAAAACTTATTTCGCTTATACTTATCAACTTCAAGTTGAATTTTAATTTCAAATTGATTTATTACAACAAAACTTCAATTTTAAATTCATTATTGTAGCAAATCCATCACATAGAAACTCGAAAATGATACTGATGATGCTGCAGTCATCACCCTTATTATTTCCCAGTGACAATAGTGAAATCAATGCTAATTATTCTTTCAAAAAGTTTTCTTTCTATTCATAAATCACTTTTATAACCCTTTTACTTATATAATTTTTACTTCTTATATACATACATGATTATCTTACAATTGTAAATCATTATTAATTATAATTTCATCTTATGATTCATTGGTTTATACCATTATTCTTTTTACAATAGTTGCTTTTATCAGCTTATTCAAACAACTTTTAATTATTTTATATATATATCATTTACAACAACCAAGCAATCAATTATATACACACTTCAATAATTCCTGAAAAATTATTTTCTTTTTATATATAAAATATAATCGAGGTAAAATTATTTCATTTACCCAATTTAAAACAATATTGTGTCGAATTGTTCTATTCAAGTGTTTAGGAACCCCTTCGATTCAGTTTTCGAGGCTGCGCCGACGAAGGTTCATATACCACTCAATAAACCAATCATCACAATATAAAACAATTTTATATTCACTAACAAATACGCACTCATATCTATTATTACACTCACATTCATTCTAGAGTACTGCTGACTCTATCTCTAATGAGTAACACCCAACAGAGCAGGTTGTCGCTTAACCATATGCTCTGATACCAAATGTAACGATCGCGATTTTTCGTTGCCGAAAAATCGAACCGTTAGGGTTTTAGAAGAAGAAAGAGGTAGAAGAAGAAAGAAAAGAAAGAGAAGAGAAAACAGAAAAACAAGTAACAGAACGAGAAACAATAACAGAATCTCACAGTCGCAGCGGAACAACATATAATAGATGAATGAATATTCATTAAAACAAAAGAACTATACATTTTATACATTACATCACATTACATCAATCAGAGTGTACAACAACAACAGCGGGAAAGAAATACTATATACAATAAATAATAGACTACGCTATCTGGCTCGCCTCCAGATCTGCACAGCAACTCCCGAATCCAGAATAACCTGATAACCTAACTCTAGACTGCCCGTGTGGAAAATAGTGGGCACCCAGAGTTTAGGAAAGGAACAATAAACTCCAGGTCAGTCATGTGACTGGTGTGAGAACTCAAAAACAGTTTATCTTTAAACAAGCAACAAGAAAATTTAAATTTTTAAATCCGCAATGCTTTTTGGAAAATGAAACTACCATAAGGCCTCCCGCCACACACACAATGCAAACGCAGAATTGGAGGAGATTTCTCCTTATGATAGTCAAAGATGCTTACTACGCGAAAATCAAATCATTTTTGATATTATTACTAGTGCATAGTGTAGAAAACAATTTCGAAAGTAGAATATAAATCCTAGCCAGCATAGACATTCCGAACTATGCCTACTATAGCTACCATCCAAACAGTGGTGACCACCATAAGTGAATGGCAGGTAATACAACTAAAACCGTACAAGGCGCGTATTGGAGGAATGGATTTCCAACAAATGGTCAGGCTAAGGAACTTCCTACTGCCACATGGGATCGCCTCTGGCGGGACGTCCCGAGAACTAACGTTACGGTTAGATCTCTGCCAACACAAGGCCGGGTTACCTCTGTAACTAGGTAACTACTACACGAATATGTCATCCCCCGGTCCTTTGGGACCTTTATCCGAGCGCTCGATACCAACAACACCACACAGAAATATATATAGTGTTTCCACATGAGTAAATATCTGGGCTCCATACCATGATACCACCCTTTTCCAGAAGGAAATGACATACCCTAAAGGGCGCGACCCTCATAACCTTGCCGCATATTCCTGTTTCGACCATTTCCGGGGAGTGAGGTCCTGACGAAGTCTCGTCCACAAAGCTACGCTTTGTGCAACAAAGCCATGCTTTGGGTCCACAGATGACCAAAGCAAGATCACACAGATAAATGATCAACAAATGATCCAATCCAAACGATCAACCAATGATCATCACACAGCAGCACTCAGCATGCCACATTACCAGATTGGGAAATATCGCTGATAACCTTCAACTACATAACCTCTGAGCTCGTACGTCTCAGAGAAGGGTGTTAAGCTAAGAGAATAAATTCTCCGCCACCAACAGAAATGTATTTGAAAGAAATCTGCTCTATCTCTCAAAATGTAATGTCAGACACGTAACCATACAAGTCTGTTCCGGGTTCGAACAGAACCGAAGGCACTTCCAAAGAAGCCCTTGCAATCCGGGTATTCACAATCCCGATAAAATTTCCCATCACAAAGGAAATCTCCATATCGTAGCTAACGATGCGGAGACAATCGATAGGTCATCCTATCGTTTTCACAAATACCCGGTCTTCAACACCGGTCTTCAAATGCAATCCAAACGACGTATCGCATATTCGGAATGGGATATATGACACAAAGGTCCTCTCCCGGCTAAACCGAATAGCGAGCGCTTATTTTTAAAAATAAGTGTGCATTCAATTCCAAACAAACACAATCAATACCATCCAAGGGTAAATATTGATAGTTGGTTATTTAACTATCAATAAAGATGCGCCACATCATCAGATTCCAAATAATTTTCCAAAATTATTAAGTCCCAAAATATCTTTACAAGATATATATACACAATTTCCAAATAATTGCCCAATTTATTTGCTTTACCAAAACCACTTCACGATAAAATTTTCCACACTTAACCAATTGAAAAACCAATTTCCAATTTACCTTTACCATTTGAAAACAAATTTTCAAATTACATTAACCATTTGCAAACAAATTTCAAATCACCTTAACCATTTGAAAACTAATTTCAAATTACTTTTCATCCTTTATACCCTTTGAAAACAAATTTCAAATCATCAAATAAATCTTTACCGATTTATTTTAACTTACGTTCCAAATTCGTAAATTATATTTTCATATTTAAAAATAAATCAACATTTATTTTTAAACAAATTTCCCTTCATATTTATAAATTCCAAAGTGGATTTAAATTCCAAGCATCTACTAGCATACGATTCCCAAATCGATTTCAAGTTATTTGCTTTCAATTACCTTAAAGGTGAATTCACAAAAACCGTTCCATTTCATATTAGAAAACCATTCCCATGCTTATTTTAAAAATAAGTAATTCACAAATTTATTTATTTTCAACAATTTGGAAATATTCCATATACTTAAATCACAGTTAAGTATTTATTCCATTCTCTTTAAGAAAACATTCCCTTATTCACATTTATTTGGGTTAAAAACGAATGTTGCGTAAAACATCGTTACGACAACCCAAAAACACTAGTATATGGATTTGAAATTAAAAATAGATATATAAATCCAATACTATACAAATTATCCCCTTCTGTTTCTCGAAAACGTCTATTTCAACAATCAATGTTGAAATCTATGTTTTCAATACTCAATACATTTTAAAACACCTTTAATTCGTTTTAAATTCCATTTAAAACATTCCTTTCCCAAAAACAAACCCATTTTATTTAATAATCTATTCAATATTCAAAATAGTGAATATAGCCCACTTAACAAATTCCCATATTTCAATTTATCAAATTCGATGAATTTCAAATTTATAAACATAGTTTATAAATTCCATTTCTATTATAAACCCCAATTTTATAAATTCCTTTATTAATCCGATGCAATTTACATAACCCAATTTCATACCCAAAAGCCATATTGTAAGTTAAATACTTATAATATTATTTATTTACCAAATCGTTCCTTTGAACTTCACCAATTTAAAATCTTATCACTTACAAGATTTCTTTATGGTTTATAATAATTTCAACTAATGAAATCTTCATTTATTAACAATTTCTATAAAATTCCCCTTTTTAATGCCCAAATCCATTTCTATAAGTTAATAACTTATAAACTTAAGATTTTCCAATAACCATTCGTTTTATAAATTTCACATTTATTAATCTATAAATCCTAGTGAAATTCATGTTATACATCAACTTAACACTTTATAAATTTATTCTATAACTTCAATAATTTTTTATTTAAAAACATCCATTTATAAAATCCTTTATATAAACCATTAATAATAATAACTCCCCAAAAAACCAAATTTAACTATTTTATAAAAACCTATTATTGTTAAAAATTTCTTTTAAGTTATATTTTATAAAAATATAAATTTTTAAAACATAAAAATTTATCCATCTATTTATTTTAAAATTTAATCAATTCAAAATTTTAATAACCCTTATTCTTTGAAAAATCGATTTAAAACCCCTTTTAAATTCAAAACCGTTATTTTTAATTTAAAAATTAGAATCCGATGATGCAACGACATCGAATGGTCAATCACGGGAATAACATCATATATCAATGTGATTATCAACAATCAACATAATATTTATAAACAAATAAATATGCGAGGAATCCAGTTGGATCCCTCCAACCTGTTACCCTGCATCCACAGACGTTAGCACAATACCAATTCCACTTCAAGGTGGAATATCGCGGTATATGGGATTTTATAAAATATCCGCTTAATAACGGCGCAATAGGGTCTCATCCGCTATACGAGGCGGGAAATCAATCAACTGCAATATATACATATGCCAATATATATATATTGCTATATATAGATATATCCTAAAATATCTAATATCACAATCACGCAAACAATCAATCAATCAACAAATTTTAAATATAACTATTTAAAATTTAAATAAACCCTTTTGAGTGAGAAGTTCTCACCTTAGCCTTTATTTGCAATCCATTTTCATCTTCGTCTTGATTCTCTTGTTTTATACCTATTTTAAATTATTTACACAATTCATTAATATTCGAACAATCGAATAATACCTTTTTCATTTGATAATTTTATATTAACAATTTTCCTTTAAATGGATAAATTTAATTAACTAACCATTTAATTTTAACCAATGATTTTTTTCTTTTACTGTATAAAACTATTTATCCTCTAAACTATTTTAAATCAGACTGTTATATTTTTATTTTTTTCTTTACTGTCTATATATATACATAACTGATTAAATTTTAAAACAAAAACTGCTATATATCCATATTCTCTGCTTATAGACATTTTTTTTTTTTTTTTACTGTAAACCGTATATTTATAATAACAAAAAAAAAAAAAAAAAAAAACAAAAATACCTCACTGCTTCGCCCTCCCCGGTGCCGCATCGACCATCGCTGCTACCAAACCCCACGCCGAGCCCAGCTAGCATCGCCGCCCCCTCAACTACATCGCGACATCACGTCGCCGCCGCCCATCCTCCTTCATTCACGCGGCGACACCTCTCACGAGCTCTAATTCGCCATCGCGACCAGATTTCACGTGACCACGCGACGCCCAAACCTTAACCCTACCACCTCACCGAAGTAGCTGCTCCCCCATCTACGTGCGAGCGCAAATCGCCACCTGCACGCGCGAGCTTACACGCCGCCTCCATCTGCTCGAGCCGCAGCCGAGCTTCCCCCCCCTCTCTTCGAACAACGGCACCATCTCTTTTTTTTTTCGAATTGATTTGAAGGCTTCGGCCCTGTTGCTTTTGCTCACGAACGAGAGAGAGAGAGAGACATAATTTCGTGAATTTAACGAGAGGAAAAGGGGCCATTTGATTTACAAAGGAAACCGAAAGAGGGAGGGAGATGAATATCAAAGTATCGGCCATAAACATGATGAGCTAGGGTTTTGGTGAAAATTTGCATTTATAACCACATACAATTATTATTTAAATAATAAAAATCCCAAATTGACACTTTTGCAAACGAACTCCAAACGACGCGTTCCGCCAGGCGATCCTAAGGTTTTTCCACATTCCGGACACAATGGAACAGGTTTCGTAAGCTAATTCGGAAGTATGTGTGAGATACGGCAATAAATGCTCGATTTAAATTAAAACCGATTTAAACGATTTCTAGGCGTTTTGGCTTGTACCGGACAAACGGCAAATCCAAACGACTTGAAATTTGAAATCTTGCAATAATATCACATTACGGATCCGATGAAACTGGTTTCGTCGAAATCCGAGACCGTTTGAAAAATGGCTATTTTAACTCGCCGAATTAAAATTAAAACGATATCGATGCGTTTCGAGCTGCCACGGTCAAACGACAACTCCGATTGCTACGAAAATTGAAATCCGATAATAACTAACTATTACGGATACAATGAAACTCGTTTCGTTCAATTCCGAGACTGTTCAAAAATTGGCTATTTTTCAGTCGATAATTAAATATTAAAATATTCAATTTTTACGAATTAACTCCAAATTCAATTTTACAAGTTCCAAAATATTTCTATAACTTCAATATGATAAAACAAAATTTTCCAAATCATTTCCCATTATATTTAACCCAATATTTAATTATTTCTGGAATTTCACTATTAAATAAATCGATTTAATTGTCCCATTAAATCCAATATTCGAAAAATAAATTATTCGACTTAAAAATTCCACTTATTAATATTTAAAATTAATTAAATATTCAAATTTAAATTATTAAAAATTCTGGGTCGTTACATATATTGTCAAATTTAATTTTCGAACAAATTTGTCGTTCTTCTTTGTTACGGTCTTAACAATTGTTGTCATAATCAAGTAAGTTAGAACCGTAAGTTATAAAAAAACAAAAGAAATCATTCATATTTTTAATTATGAATGTTACCACAAGATTGAAATAGAATTAAATAAAAGAGATAATAATTTTACTATGTTTTCCTTTTCTTTTCTTTTTTGATCTTTCAAATCAACACAATTTAGTGATTTTTACAATAGATATTGATATTTCTCCAAAATTAAGGATTACTATGAATTAGAAGACATAAAAAGCTACATAAGCATAAAGAGTCGAATTTGTTATATTGAATTCTGTTTTGATAACTTTTTTTCAAAAGAGAAAAAATGAAGAACAAGATAAGGAATGTAATTTTGTTGAAAGAAATAAACAAATTTGTAATACTTATGGTGTAGATAAAGTAAAAATCGATATATATTGATTTGTTAAAAGTTTTGGTATAGGTATAATATTTTTTGGTGCTCGAATAGAATTTGCCTATATTCATATGAAATTCTTTTCAAATGCGTTTTGGACCGATCAAATCTTCCTAGGGGTTGGGTGCACAACTTTACTGTATCAACATATGATATCGAATATAGTATACATTGACATATGTAATGGAATTCAAAAAATAGTGCGTGTAAAAATATATTTAATGAATTTATTTTGTCATTCGGTGCATATGTTCAAAATTTGAGCATTCTTTATTAACATTTGATCACACCTTATTGTATCACTGTTTTATGGTTTGTGAGTGCACAAACGGACGGGTTTTGAAAATGAACGTTTGAAAATAACAAGATAGATTCATGTAGCTGGGTAGGTGGTAACCACATGAATTGACTTGGTGGAGTAACCATGAGATTTTTCCAAAGCTCTAACAATTGTCATATTTCTTCGAATTAAGAGTTGTTAAGAAATATTCGTATCTCGAAACCTTCCAAGCCAAGCTCTGCCCCTAATTTGATTTACGGTGCACGTTGTCCAATATCTTCGTGATCTTGTGTCCGACAATTCATTTTAGTAGGGGTTAGAAAATCATCTCATATAAAAGATGTCATCCTGTTTGAAAAATCTCAGAATCTTCTATAGTACTTCCTTTTGCTCCATTCCAGTCTGAGGGTAGAAATTCACTAGTCAGATACTCAATGATGGAAGCCATCTAGCTTGCCTCACCATCTAATGTTGCCACAATAATAATATTCTCATAGCTCAAAGAAGGTAAGGTTTCCACTAGAATCGATCAAATACATGGTCTAATAACCAAGCTTCATAATTTATCTAGATCATCAACTGGTTCTCCTCCTCTAGGATATTGTAGTATCCCGCATTTCAAGACCCAAAAATAAATGTAGATAATGCTGCAGTCATCATCAGAATTATTTCAAATGACAAAAATGTGATCTTTTTTTACAACATTAAGAAAAAAAGTAGATAAATAATTTTCATTACATAAAATTGTCTTTATTCACTATCGAATTCATGCCCACGTGGATGTAATATAATATACAGAGAGAATAGTGTCGCGCCTGACGTATGAAGATGTCGGCAGGAACACTTAACTAGTTATATAACCTAGTTTTACAATATCAGAATTTAAAACAAAATATTATTATCTGTTAGGTCTCCTACTTCTTCTATGAAGCTTTTATTCATCTTTGGAAATGATAGATTTATAATCCTATAAACTCAGTCAGCTCGAACGAGTACTTGACAGTTTATGGGGAAAATAATAATAAAGCATGAATTAGATGTAATGCATGGTATGAGCTATACGTATCTCTAATTACAACGTATAGTGAGACCACGCTGCTTAGTAGATTGAATTTTCTTCTTAATAAAACAACAACAATCATGCATATAAGAAAAATTTAAGCATAAGTATACGCTACGCATTACATGATGGGGTTAGGGGTAGGCCCTAGGGACAATTATGTAATTTGTTCTATAAATCTAACTCGATAACCAACCTTGTTCATAATAAAAGGTGTTTTATTTATGTTATATATTTATTATAATGTGGTATTATGAATAATTGAACGTTCGATTAAAATATATTTAATAGAGTATTGTATCACAATATACTAAAAACATTATTTTAAATATTACTAGCCAAGCTGCATCGAGACTGGATATCGATGCATCTATTGAGACTAAAGTACGTAACGCTTTCCAAATGTTGAGTAATGTATTATTCATAGCTGCTGGGGGCACTAAGTCGTTACATACAGATAGTTATTGGATAGCTATGTAATGACTCGCTCGATAGTTTTCTATTGGTTAATATAACTAAGGTGAAACAAAAAATATTGACGTGACTAATTTACATTGTTCTCTTTACTTGAGAATATCATAGATCTTCAAATAAAAGCTCTTCTTAAATTGTAGTCAAATCATGGTACAGAATCGACCAAATGACTATAGTTGGGTCGAGTGGAAATATTGAAAGTGAAAAACTATTCAAGAGAGGATTCGTCTTCTTGGTTATATAGGGTTAGTATCATAGTCTATTTAAGTCAACTCAAAGCCAAAATCTCTAACCAGAGTAGTTCGTTAATAATAATTGTTATTACTGAATCAAAGACTTTGTGTTTGGACTATAGAGTTAAATATGTACGATATTGGAATTTTGACCATTATCAAACCCGTAAGTCCAAAGTGATATGGTTTTGATGAAGAGAATTGGCGTAAAATAACTATCATTAATGGGTAATGCTTATGATAAGTAAAATTACATTTTACAAAGGACGTGTAAGTGATAAATTAAGCCAAAATTTCACAAAAATAGCTAAGATGAAATGTGAACGATAATATTTGAATTGTTCAATATTAATCGCTGGACGAATTTACACATTCGAGTCACACAACTAAAATGATGAATATTTCGAATAAACCCCATGGCTTTATTTGCTTTTAATTATTGGAAATTAATTAATATTTATGAAATATTAATTATAAAAAACTTCTTTAGATTGTTGGATGTTATTAGTATTTAGTAAAGTGGTTATATAAAAGTTATAAATGCGTGTATCGATAAGTAATATTGGTAGAATGTTTAAATTTGGTTTAAAAAAAATAAATATTAAAATAGGCCTAAATAAATTAAATTGATTTATGTTTATGAAATATTAATTGTTAAAATATTTCTTTTTTTATTTATTTGATTTCAATTAATATTTAATAATGTAGATATATAAAAGTTATAACCGCGCGTATTAGTATATGATATCGATAGAAAAATTAAATTTGATTTAAATAGGGATAACACAAATTGAATTTTGGAATTTTTTTGGACCAAAGCCTACGCATGATGGAGGCCATGATATTGAGAAATGAAGGGGTTTTTGTATTAGAAATGGAAGGGCAACCTTAATTAAAGGAGAGGAAAAAACCATATTTTTATTACACGTTCATTTTCTTCTTTAATTAGACATTGCTTTGTCATTTTCTTTCTCCGTCCGTATAGAAGCATTAAGGGCCAAATTCTAATGCTGGCTAGAGCTTTAAAATTCAAGAAAAATTAAATCGAAATAGGCGGTATCTCCTGATTGCTACAGATCTAGAGATTGATCAATTGGATTTAGGATTTATTCTATCATTCAAGTGTTTCTTCTAGCTTCATCCTAAGGTAATTCTATATTTTTCTTATACAACTTTTAATTTTTTTTACATCCCACTAGTTTTATATCTCTCCATTTTGTTCATATGTGTGAATTTAGATTATGGCTAGAATATCTCAATTCGTCCTTTTTGAATCAACTGTATACTCTTATTATTGATTTAACTAAAAATCTTTGCTATGCTCTCTATTATTTGTTTATTATGAACAATAATAATTTTACTCATCTTTGTTCTGTATGTTTAATTATCTTGTATGTTTAACCTAGATCTAGACCTTCTTATCACGAATTTGTATATGCATATCTCGTCTGATTTTATTGTTGCCTAAAAAATTAAAAACAAAATTGGAACAATCTTTTTAGTAAGCCAATTTTCATATTACAAGTTTTAGATTTGAATGTTTATATATAAATTGCTATGTGAATAAAACTTTGAAATAGTTTCATTAATTATTTATAGTTTGCAACCTAATATAATGACTAAATTGTCTTATGTGTAAATTATTCTATAAAAAAAACTTGCTAATTAAAATAAAAGACAAAACTTCAATTTAGTGGTTTATTTCTTGTTTTACGGTTGTATCTAGACTAGTACCGGATCTTTGTTTAAAAAGCAAACATTCTAATTCACAAACTATTTGTGTTAAATCGAAAATTGAGTCAACACCCGAGATGTTGTACAAAGTAATATTATTCGAAATAATCCCAATAATACTCATGGGCTTTAATATAGTCATGATGTTATTCAAAAAGATCAAGTCATATGTCCAAGTGTAAAATAGGTGAGTGGTATAAAAGTGCAATGGTCCATTACTTATTCGTTAGTAGGCAAAATAGGCCATTCACATATATCATAATCCTTTGTTTATATGTCAATGTGCACAATAGTCATTATGCAAAGTAAACTTTAATTTAGGCAAAAGCTTAAGTGGCCCTATTCAAATCATTAATATACAAGTCCAAATTCAAGTCTAAGTCCAAAATTAAGTCATATGTACATCCACTATTCAATAATAGTCAAAGATACACATTTGAGGGAATTGTGTGATGCAATGTTTATTATCCAAGTCCTTATATGCAAAAGTTACAAGAATTATAAATCGGCTCTAAAACTCCCCATTTGATTTAAAGTTTACAACTTATAATTTGAGAAGCAGGAAATAAATGATTCGCGCCCCTCTAAGCGATGGAGGTGGTTTATTTATAGAGGTAGTGGTAGGCGGGATGGCTACCACATATCCATCCAGCTAGATATTCGCTATCTCTTCGTATTGTTAATATTCAACATCCTCTTTGTATTGTTGATATTTGACGTCCTCTTTGTATTGTTGACATTTGACGTCCCTCCCCATTTGTGAAAACTCGATTTCCTTTATTAGTTTCGAAGCTCATTATTCTTGTAGAAACTTGATATCGTTGGTTATTTGTAGATGCTTGACAATAGTTAGTGTTGTAAAAGCTCGATAACTGTTATTGTGCCAAAGGAGTATTTTCGACAGAAAGTTGATATTTCTAGTTTGTGGTTAGATTTTTGACATCTGCTAGTGGTGCGATGTCCTTCTTTTGTTATATATTCTTCAACATTTCCATGTTATAGAGGTTCGATAACTCCACTATCTTTTGGGCTTAATAATGTTAGTTATAGAAACTCGATATCTACTGTTCTTCTAGGTCTGCTGTAGCTTGATATCTATAGGTATGTATTGATTTGGAACCTTTATCACCTTACAGGCTCGATATTTTGATTCATTATGAATACCCAAAATCAATTTCTTTTCATTAAATACTCAACAACTCTTCCTGTTGTAGAAGCTCATTACTCCTTTAGGGACATGATACTTCTTTATAGCTTGATAACTATTTGAAGTTCGACATTTTTAATGTTATTAGATATTCGACATCTCTTTTTGATTAATTGAGGCTCGCTATCCTCCTTTGTTTTATATGCTCGTCAGCCCTTATGGTTGTTGAGGCTCGACACCATATCTGCTAGTTATAAAGATTCGACAACCTTTCTCTCTTTAAATTCAACAACACTTATAATTCGACATATTTAGTTATTCCCTAATTCTTTTAGTCCATTTCTCCTAAATAGGATCTCAATAATTATCTTCATGTTAGATACTTGATACCCTATGCTTTCATATCTTCCCATGCTTACTTTTTCATTGGCTTCTCAAGTACATTTGACAATTGAAAAATATATGGATAACAATTTGTATAATTTTTTTATTTTGTTTTGTTTTAAATCTTGTTTTGGTATTTTGTGTGTACGTGTGAGCATATATGTATATATATATATATATATATATATATATATATGAGTGTGTGTGTAATAATCTTTATGTGCATATGTGTATTTAACTCAATGTTTCGAAAGGGGTTTATCTAAAATATAGTAGCAAACTTTTGAACTATTCTAATTAGATATTGTATTCATCGATTTACAGCATGTAATATAAATAAAGTCCATTTCAATGTAAAGCACCATGCAAGATATTTGTATGTGTGCACATACAAATACACACACACACACACACACCTACACAATAATGCGAACCCGTGCCTCGCACACGGGTTGTAACTATTTTTTTAATTATTGTTGATCCTTTGTGTTATTGTAAGATTAGTGATAATTAATTACAACATTAAGTCTTGTATAAAGAAAATTATTATTTACGGTATTATTTTTCAAACCAAAGTAAAATATTTTGTTTACAAACATAATTTTGATGAGCTCTTTATTCTAATGTTTTAATAGTTGATTGATGTCCGAAATTTACTACAATCCATGGATGAAAGATCAAAGAAAGATATCCTAGTGTACAAAATATCTGAAGAGCACGAATGAATAAGGAGTGAGTGCAAAAAAATATCCATCTTTGCGTTCATTCGGTACATTTCCACAATTTCACATGAACCGACATGAACTTACACACGTATCACATTCCAACATAGATTCAATTGTTCACGCACAACATTCTCTTGTTTGAATATTCAACATAATGGGGCCACATATTTTGATGTTTGAATGTGTGGGCAATCTTGTAATTAAGTCGAATTACGTTTTTTTGGAATAAACATAAGACTTAAGGGTATATTCGTCATGTAAAATTATAAATGTGGACACCAGAGTCACAATTTAGTTTGTTGAAGGGCTGAACTGAAAAATATCACACACTACATATATGGGGTTATGGTCTTCAAATTACGTACGTCTTATCATATTCTCCCTACCATCTTCTAAAGAGAATTTACAGATCTAAGATTGTGTCAATTTGGAAGATTTAATCCAATTTAATCTTCACATCAATTAAAAATCGATGGATTCAGGTACGCCTTCTGTTGGTAATTTCATATACCTGTTTCTCAATTGAATAAATATAAGTTATATGTATTCAGATCTAATGTAGATTAATCACCAACAAATGGTATCAGAGCCACCCATCATTGATTTTATCGAGAAATTTTCCGATTTTAAGTATATATGAAATTAAGGTTTCGAGATTTACAATTTTGGTTGATTCATCCAATGCTTTTATTTCAAATATGTGTGATTTCTCTTTTCTTATTGATTTATCCGATGCCTCTGTTTCATATCTATATAAATAATTCATGAAATAATTCTGGTTGTTCGGATCTGATGTCTTTAATTGTTGCTACTTATATTATTCATATATTATTATCAGTAGTGTTGCGACTGTACAATTTTTTTATTGCTAAGATGGTTACCAGGTTAAGTTTTGTTTCATTAACACGTATGGAAGAATCTTCATGCCTTTTAATTTTCCTATAATACGTATTGCACACATAATGGTCAATTGCATTTTTTGTCATAATTGCATTAAATGTGCTTGTTGTAGTAGTAAATAAATTAATTTATTATCATAAATGCAGTAAATGCATCAGTTACAAAATTTTTTACGATGCGGCATGTTTGTATTTGGAATAAGAAAAGACATCCTGTTTATTATTTAATGCATTTATAATTTATAGACACATATATTTTATATCTATGGCCTGCTCATTAAAAATAAGTTTCGCTTTCTGTAATATTATAACACATGTATTCATATTTGCTTATTCAAATAAGCTTTCATCGAAAGCTAATCACCCGCCGCACTGATATAGTAAGCTATTTTGACATGGACTATTTATGTTCGTTGCTTCCCGCTATGTTTGGGATCAACCACTGCTATAGTTTTTAGCTATTCATTTTCATGCAATATGACATGTATGGACCGTGCTATGTTAAAATTTGCTTTATCTTCTGTTTTGAATATTGACAGTTAATAATGTATGCAATATTTTATCATTAATTGTTATTGCAAATACCATTTGTTATGTATTGTTACAGTTTTAGTTGAAGTCAAATTCTTTTTGTTGCGACTATGAAACCATATTTTCAATATGTATAAAATTGAAAATTGAAATTTATGGAATACACATAAATGAATGAGTTAAAATAAACCCATTTCAAATATTATTTGGTGTCTCTTTGCAAACTAACTGTAAATATTCTATATTACAAGTGATCTGATTGAAATAACACGTCACCAAAGTGACATCTCTTATTTTAGTTATTCATGAAAAATATTTAATGTTTGTATGTATTTATTCATGCAAATATTAGTCGTCCAAAAAGAAGACTAATATTTAGCTGAATCATTTATACATGTGTGATGAAAAATATGCGACAATCGTTAGTTTTGCAAGTGAATATCTAATCGGCCCAAAGGAAGATTAATATTTGACTTGAAATTATTGTCAATGTTCGATCATTGCAGGAAAAGTGCCACTTACAATTAATATTACTATCCAAAGACTTGATATTAAAGTTGTGTTAGGTATCTTGAGAAGAGACTTACCAATTATTTGAATTTACTGTGGTTTTTTTTTTTTACAGTGTGAGCATATTTGATTGATTCTTGTGTTAAAATTACAACTAATTTAACTACGGTATCTGCCATTCTTAACAACATTCCTACTCTGACTGGAGCGAAAAAATTCCATAGAAAGAGAACATATTGCTTGTTCTTGGCTACATGGATCTTGACCTTGCACTTAGGATGGATGCACCTACCCCTCGTACGGATGAAAGTTCTTCTGATGTTACAAAGAACTTTGAAAGGTGGGATCGTTCAAATCGCATGAGTCTAATGATCATAAAGCGCAACATTCCAAAGGCATTTATGGTTGTAGTATCTGAAAAGATAACCAATGCTATAGATTTCCTTGTTGAGATTGAAAAATGTTTTTGTTAAAAAGATAAGGCGAAAATAAGCATGCTTTTGTAGGGCTTGATTTCCATGAAGTATCAAAGCAAAGGGAACATAAGGGAGTACATTATGGAAATATCTAATGTTGCTTCAAAACTTAAGGCACTTAAGCTTGAGCTTTCGGATGATTTGCTCATGAATTTGGTATTAATCTATCTTCCTTCACAATACAACCAGTTTAAGATCAGTCATAACTGTCAAAAGAAGAAATTGACTCTTAATGAACTCATTTCATGTTGTGTACAAGAAGAAGAGAGATTGAAGCATGATAAGATTGAAAGTACTTATTTGGCATACACCTCTAAGGGAAAAGACAAAAAGAGAAAGAAGGATAAGGAAACCGCTAAGGGTCCAATGGAAAAGAAACAACATAAGGTGGCTGATGGTTGTTACTTTTGTAAGAAGGCTGGATATTTAAAGAAAGATTGTACTTAAAATATCACTCATGGCTCGTTAAGAAAGGGTTGCCTGAGCTACCGAAGTCCAACTGGTGCGGAAAGATACATCTTTGTAGGTGATGGAAAATCGATTAAAGTGGAGGCTATTGGGCATTTTAAGTTGTTATTGAGAACTCGTTTTTATTTGGATTTATTGATACTTTTGTTATACCGCTATTTAGACGGATTAGGTTTCTGTTTCTAAGTTGGACAAATCTGGTTATTCTTGTTCATTTGGGAATGGTATTTTTAATTTATCAATAAATTCAAATCTTGCTGGAATTGGTTCTTTCAATGTTTATGATAATTCATATATGGTTGATATTAATACCACTTATTATGAAGCCTTGCATGGGAATCACATGGTACTAAAAGAAAAGATAATAAGGAAAATTCAGCCACATTGTGCCACAAGCGCTTAGATCATATGTCTAAATCTAGAATTCAAAGGCTTATGTCAGATAGCATTTTGAAATCTGTTGATTTTTCAAACTTCGATGTTTGTGTAGAGTGCATCAAAGGGAAATAGACCAAACATAAGAAAATTGGTGCCAATAGAGCAACCGACGTCTTAGGAATGATACATATGGACATTTGTGTAACATTACCTATGGCATAATGGAACGGTCAACAATATTTTATCACATTCATAGACGGCTACCCAAGATATGGCTACCTATATCTTATACATGATAAATCAGAATCCCTATACACGTTCAAGAAATTTAAAGTAGAAGTTGAGAACCAACTCAACAAAATAATTAGAACTGTCAGATCTAACTCTGGAGGTGAATATTATGGTAAATCTGATGGATCGGGTGAACAACGTCTAGGACCATTTGTCCAATTCCTAGAGGAATGTGGAATAGTCCCATAGTACACCATGCCAGGTTCACCTAGAATGAATGGTGTTGCTGAGAGACGAAACAAAACACTTAAAGACATGGTGAGGAGTATGACTAGTCATTCTACCTTACCAAAATCACTCTATGGGAGACATTAAAGACAATAGTTTATATCATTAATAGGCGTATCCACTAAAGCAGCTGCCAAGACACTTTATGAGCTTTAGATAGGCAAATAGCCCACTCTAAAACATTTTCATATTTGAGGATATCCAGCTGAGGCAAGGCCATATAGGCCAAATGAAAGAAAATTAGACATTAAAACAACGAGCAGCTACTTTATTTGTTATTCTGAGCGGTCTAGGGGCTATAAATTTTATGATCCCACATTGAAGAAATTTTTTGAGACGGGAACTGCAACATTTTTTGAGGATGTTGAGTTAGGGGAGAGAAATAAAGTAAGGACCATTGTTTTTAAGGAGGAATCATCATCTATGATTCCTGCTATTGTTATTTCTTCTAACAATGTGTAGTTTATCATTCCTGTCATTAATAAAGAAGTTAATCCGGAACCACAACAAAATAATATTGAAGAAAACCCTCTTCGAAATGAGGACAATGTTCCAAAAGAACAAACTCAACAACTTCAAAATGAATTGCCACTAAGAAGATCCACTAGAGGGAGGGAGGATGCCATTCCAGATGATTATGTGGAATTTCTTCAAGAGATAGAGGATAATAATGGATTGGTGGAAAATGATTCTATAAACTTTCACTGTCACGGTCTGGATTTTCGACCTTCGAAAATCGACATCAATACGTCCACTGTATTACATGCTGAACAATTGAATGCCGAAAATACCAGATCGTTAGGGAAAAGAAGGAAGAGTCAGAAGAAGAAAAAAGAAACAACAATACAGAATCTCACAATCGCAGCGGAATAATATATAATAGATAACAATTGGTCTTTATATAAAAAGAGCTACAACTATTTTTATACATTAATCATCAGAGTACAACACAAATCAATAGCCCAATACTGGACAGTTATAATAACTTGTCCTCACAAATTCTGAATATACAGCCTACAATACACAATGAAATAAAATCAAGTACGTGTGATACGCCTCGTCATCTAGCTCGTCTCCTGAGCCTCATAACATCTTATCATGTATCTGTAATACTCGATCTGACCCGAGCATTATAATAAAATAATACCCGAGTCTGTTTGGAAAACCAACGTGAGAAAACACACTTAATTTGGATTATTAAAGTTTCAAAATTCATTGAAAATCAAAGGTATCTCGTAAGACCACGCCACAAATAAACATGACAGGTTATTACCTTACGATAACCAAAACATTTCATAATCTGATATTATAATAATGTCTAAGTACATATACTTATTCAAATAGCTGAAACTCTTGCATCACACTTTCCAGCATAATTGGTACGACACTTATTGGAGAATGGATTCCAACTGAATGACTAGGCACTGGGGTAACATCTGTCACAATACATGTCTAGAAACACTGTACCGAGATCGAACCTATCGATCCCTGCCATACAAGACAAGACTACCCCTGACCTGGATAGACCGAATATGCTATCACCCCAAGTGTTCCTACCCTTTTCGAGCTCCTTTCACATGTAATGATAATATCCAAGGTTATCTAGAAAGGTGATAGACATACTCTAATTGGGTGCTACCCACTTAGCCTTGCTGCATCTCCCCTGCTTTTCAGTCGTTCCCAGTTGATGAGGCTAGAGGCTATGATTACCTTTTTTAGAAATATTCACTTAGAATGCTCATTATTCTCCAATGACAATGTACTGATAGCATTCATCCATACAGGTCCATTCCCGGTCCGAACGGAACCGAATGCACTATTCCTAATACATCCATTTTGGAATCACCCTTAGGATTAGTAGCTATTAGCCCTTGCACTTCAATGCTCCATCTTCGACTCCATGCCCTTGTCTTTATTACGAAAACGTACTTGTTGGATTGAAGTGGTTTTCGAATCACAAACTCGATCCCGGTCTCTTCAAAACAACATTCGATATTCCTAGTAAACTCAACCTCGGTTCTTAAGGAAATAAACAGAAGGAAGTAAGATCGGAGATCACTTCCAAACCGTTAGTGGACGGATTTCCTTATAAACATCCTAGAAGAATGAAACGAGTTTATAAGTAGAGTATAGCACCTCGAACAATAATTGTACCATATATATCCCATGCTTCTTCTCGATATTTCCAAAGTTATATTTGGGTCCAGATTTGACAGTCAGTTATTTAACTATCAAATAAGCAATCAATTCAGCCAAATACTTCATTTTCACCGAAAAAACACCAAGTCTTATTTAAATTTAATTTTAAATAAATTAAATCTCTTTATCCACAAATATACACTTATCTTATCGAATTTGGCATATTCATAAATTATCATTTTCCTTTTCAAAGTATTTGAAAACCTTTTAAAATAATGTGGAAAGTACCACTGCGGTATCAAACCGTGGATCACAGTTCAATGGTTACGTCTCTAACCCAAAGAAATCCAAGACTTAACTGCAAACGCTCACTGCCTCCGATTACGCCACGCGAGTATACCAATACTCCCCGAAAACTCTATTTAATAATTTTCAAAATAATACTTATGAAATTCTACAATAATTTTCCAAGTTAATTTTAGACAAAACTACTTTTAAAATAAAGCTATTATATAAATATTAATATAAAATAGTTAGTACTTTGAGAATAATAGTACTAATTAATTCTTAAATTAAAAAAATTGACTTATTATAAACTAGATGAACCAATATTTAAATATTCTTTAAACAATTTTACACTACTAGTTAATTATTATTTTCTAAAATATTCTTAAACACTTTTAAACATCCTAGTTAATACTTAAAATTCCTCCCTTTATAAAATAAACCTAACTTTTCAGGAAAAATATATTTCATCTTCAATATAGCCAGTCAAATCATTTATAAATCCCTCTCGATTTATTTCCCGTTTAATCTACATTCCAATTCTGTAAATTTCCCATCTCACATTTTTGAAAAGTAAAACTACTATTTATTTTTAAAACGATTTACTCATTTCCTTATAAATTCCCATCGTGAATTTATAATTTCAAATTATCGATAATTACTTCACTTTATATTATAAACTTTGTTTATAATTTTCCATAATTTAATTTCCCACTTCGTCACTGTTTCACAACACTTAATCAATGTTTCATCGATTTTCTAAATTTAATTCCATTTTTAAATTAGTTTCTTAGTTAACCCAAATTTATCTCAAAACCCACTAATTTCATATTCACTTCGCTTTTATGATTTAAAATCTTATTTAAATCTGGAACATTGATTTTATATTTTATTTTCAAAATTCCCCTTTTAATTTTCCCCAAATTATTTAAATCTCAAATTTAAAAATAATTTCCTTTATATTTAGACAATATCTCTTAAGTTTTATTTCTAAAAGCCCTTTAATTCACATTTATTCACAAAACTCTCTATCTTTCCATATTTCGAAATTATTAAATGGGATTTTAAAAATCAACTATTTATTTTCCCCGAATTCATTACTTTAGATTTATCCAACTTCACTATAAATATTTTATTTTAAAATTCTCTTTATTTTCCTTTAACAATTCAATATTCGTATTTATGGTATTTTAAAGTGCCAAAAATAAATCCATCAATACCATAGCACCCAGTAAATTCAATTTTCCAATATAATCTACCATAGATTTTTCAAATAAATCATATAACTGAATATGAAAATAATTTCAACATTTTTGAGGAATCCGGTTGGATCCCTCCAACCTGTTTTCCCTCCATCCATAAATGTTAGCACAATATAAAAATACCAATTCCGCTTTGAGGGAGATATCGCGGTATATAGGGTCATCCGCTATTATGCGGGGAGCATAGGGTTCCATCTGCTATATATATGAGGGAATATGAATCACTCCAATATATATATATATATATATATATATATATATATTATCACATCAAGATTGAAAATAATTTTCAATTCAATCAATCGACCAAAAATAAATTTTGACTATTTAAAATTAACCAGTAATCCAAATTTGAGTGAAATTAACCCACCTTCAAATTTTTTTCGCCATACATCCAGATTTTTTTCTCTGAAAATCTCAGCTGACTCTGAAAGGTCCCAAACTAAACTCTATTGTGTAGATTTCCAACTTCGAACCAACTCGACTCGTCTTAATCATTTTAAACCTCGTACGATAAAAATAAGGATTTTATAAACATAATGATATAATAAAAATCTGACTACTATAAATAAAATTAAATTAAAACTTAACTTAAATGAAAAATGAACCTTCTTTCCCTCGTGAACTGCAGCTAACACAGACCAACTTCGATCCACTTCCACAACTGCCGCCTTCACCCACCGCTGCCTCGACCTGCTTGCACCGCCGACCTACCTTCCCCAACCTACAGTCGTGCACCCACCTCAGTCAAGTCCACGTGCACGCAAGTGCATACCCGAACTCAACTCCGTGCTCCCCTCGCGAATGCTTCAGCTTCGACCCCTCGTCCAAACTCGAACCAT
Organism: Allium cepa; assembly: GCA_030765085.1. Classification (NCBI taxonomy): domain Eukaryota; kingdom Viridiplantae; phylum Streptophyta; class Magnoliopsida; order Asparagales; family Amaryllidaceae; genus Allium; species Allium cepa. The sequence continues at coordinate 594,842,433 of CM060935.1, forward strand.
ATGACTCCCCTACCATTTGCGAGCATATGCCCAACCCTCAACGACGTCGCAAACCTCCCTCGTGCACCACCGCACCCTCTTCCAAGGGCGCCTAATCTTCCAAGACACGCTCGACTTCCCCCCTCCATGCTCATGCTCTGCCTAATGCCGCCATTTATTATTTTTCTTCTTTGCTCTGAATTCGATTCTGGTTTTTGATTTTTGATTTTTGATTTTTTTGAGTCGATTATGAGAATCGATTGAAGAGGGAAAAAAGAAACGCGATTTTTGATTTGGGGAGAAAGAAACTAGGGACTCGCGATTGAACTGTATACAGTTTTAAAAAAAAACGTTTTTTTCTTTCTTTTTTCTTTCGACCGTTCTATTTCTTTTTTTTTTAAAAATTTCAACCTACAGTTGTGCTGTTTTCAAAAGAGAAAGGAGGGAGACAAGAAGTGATATTGGTATGTACAAGAAGTGCTACAGTGATTTGAAGGGAGGGGAAAAACTTCTGATGTGAATTTTTTTGTCAAATCCATGAATATATATATATATATATATATATATATATATATATATAAATTCAAATCGTCTCGAATTCGTAGCTTAAAATCTAGACCTCCCATCGAGACGTGCCGCTAGGCAATCATAATGTTATACCCCTATTCCGAACACAATGGAAAAAGTTTCGAGTTCTATTTCGATCGTATGAAAAAGATAGCTTTTTGGACCCAATTATTATATTGAATTTTCTATATAAATTTCAGCACGTTTATATCCCGTACGGACAAATGATAACCTGAAACACTACGAAACTTGAAATTTGGTAATAATACACCATTACGGATTCAATGGAACTGGTTTCGTCGAATTTCAAGACTGTGTCTCGGAAGGCTATTTTTAAAAGTCAATTTAAACAATATATTTTTGAAGCTGAACAAATCATTATTGAATTAAAATGAATATGGTTTATGCTATAAAAGTTAAACACTAACGGAAATGTTGACAAATTACACTCACACATATATATTATATAAGTTAAATTGAATTATAATAGTTGTAAATAAATTAAACTTAAATAATTATACGTGTAGAAACATAATTTAAGTGAAACTGAAATAAACCTAAAATAGATTTTTGGTATAGGTACATGCATAAAGTGTTAGATCCAAATAGGATGGCAGTAAATGAAATGAGTATATTTCAAAAAAAAAATCCCTATCTGGATCATAATGGACCTATGAAGTCTAATGTGTTGTACTAAATCCAAACTATTTAATTTAAATTAAATCATATTTTATTTATTTTCTTAATTTAATTAGTTAATGTATGTTAATTTAACATATATATTTTTTGACTATATCAATATACGCTCATATGTATATATAGGTGAATGTTCAACATAACAAAACGTAAATGGTTAATGTTTACATAAGTAGATATTTGGATTTATATCCCCTTTGCAAATATTGACTCCATATATGTGTGTGTGTGTGTCTGCTAGTTACCCTAAAACATTGTTTAATATATTTGAAAAATATATGAATATAAATACAATTTTTTTGGCAAGGCCAGCCGGTTTTATAGTGGGCCGTCCACTTTTTATTACAAACGTAATAAAAATTTGAGGTACAGGAGTTAGGTAGAGAAGCCTAAACTACTAGAAAAAAAAGAAAGAAGAAAATACAGCACAGGAGTGTGACAGCAAGTCACAGCTACTAATTGACTAACATAACTAGGTCTCCTCAATAAAGGAAGGGCCACCAGCAACAGCATCCACCTGGGAAGAAAAATTCCCAACAAGACCAAAGAAAGGGCGAAACAGAACTGCAAGAGAGGGGTCATAAATATCAGCTACAGTAGATTAAATAAAGGATCGATCCCAACTAGAATCAGCTAACACGACAGAATTGACACCAGCAAAGGAACCGTCCAAGGCAAGGACCATAGAATCACCAGATGGGCTATAGTAAAGCCATCTTTGGTCCAATGAATTGTCGCTAACATATCTAAAAAAGGAATTTTCAGCCGGGTTGAAACGCATATCAGATCGGCAATCTACCCAACAACGCTCAGGCTCAGCCCAAACAACTTGAGGGGGAGAAAGATCCGTAACATCAAGGGCAACAGCAGAAGAATCACCAGGAACAATGGAAGGAGGCCTAACAGGAGAAAGCGGAGAACCAGGGACAGATAAGGGAACAACAGGAGGAGGAACGACCTGAGCTTTAGGAACCCATATCCTGAGCGGAGGTCGTGGCAGAGGGATCTTAGGGGGTAGAGGGGAAACAGCAGAATGCAAACAGGTGGTATCTAAGTGGCCAAAAGAGTGACAGGTAGAGCAAATGTCAGGGACCCAACCGTATCGAACACGAACATCCACCACGTGGCCAACAGCCAGCTGAACAGGAATAGAGGATGGAAGAGGCTTAAAGGGAGAAATCTCAATCAGAGCTTTAGCATACACCAGCTTATCACGCGCTACGGTATTTGAATCAAAACATTTTAATTTACCAACATTACACGCGAGCCAATTTAACCCAAGCAGCGGTTGAAGAGCAGAAGGTATTTGAGAAAAATAAACCCAAACTGGGATAGAGAGGACTTGCTTACGGGCAGTAGATACCGTAGGGGACCAGGGAGTAATGATAAATGGTTTTCCATCGAAAAAAGATGGCTCGGCCTCAAGTACACGGCTACGTTCCTCAGGAGAGGAGAACAACATGAAGTACATGGAATCAACCAACTTAATACGTATATTACCACGCAGCCTCCAGGCTCTATGACAAACTGCAGACGCATCATGAAGGCGGTCCGTAGGGTCCAAGAAGTATCCAACCAAGTATTCCGACCAAAAGTCAACACCAGCTTTCATAACATTTGGAGGAGGGATCATCACTCCATTTTCTTCAACGATATCAAAGTCTATTAGTTCATAAACACCAGCATTACGAGGAAGAGAAGGAAAGAGAGATGACCAAGTTTTGGTACCAATTGGGGACGGAGTAGCAGGACGACAATTCGCAACACCATCAGAGGCCACAATGGGAGTGGCAACATTCAGTGAAACACCAGAACTCGGAACTGAGAAATTTGGAATAGGGTTCTCAAGGGCATTTTGACAAACAGGAGATATGCATTGTTCATAACACAAATTCTCAACGGCAGTTCGATGCTTAAACTCGCAACCCAACTCCACAGAGTCGCAAACTATAGCATCCGATACAACACTTGATACACCACAAGCAGCACTATTATCTATTACATCCAAAATCACTGAACCAATACCACAATTGACATCACCAACCAAATTACCACACAACTCAGGCCACAGACCAGGACGAGCGAGAGGCTGGGTCGATGACTTAGTGGACGGCAGAGGAGGAAAATCGTCAACAGTAAGAGAGGCCGAACACGTGTTCACTGAGTGCTTGAATATCCTGCCAGATCTGGTAGCAGAGGGCGAAGAGGAGGGAGCACTGGGGGAGATCTGGAGAGGTGAGGGAGGGCGATGCATAGGAAGAAGCGGCGTGGGAGACTAGAGGAGGCGAATGAGAATTGAAGAAGCTACCGAGATCGTGAAAACGAAATCCATTAAATTAAACAAAATCCATACAAATTTTGTAACTATTTAACAATACAATTTTAAAATATCTAGCCTAATTTTGACTAAGTCAGCCAATTTTAAATTCATATTTTATATTTAAAATATCTAATTAAGACTTAGTAAACATTTTTGAATTTAAAACCAAACCTTAAAATTATTAGCGAAAAAATCTTTAATAAATTTAAATATGTATATTTATATAAAATTAATTATTAAAACCAAAATTAAATTTTATTTAATTGTTTATTTATTTTAATACACAACATTGTTTCAATATATATGAATAATATGTATGTGTGTATTAGTTATAAAATAATTATATAAAAATGATATAGGTATATGTGTGTGTGTTAAACATTAAATTTGAGATCTAATTTTACTAAGCATGTCGGGATATATATATATATATATATATATATATATATATAGCGTTAATGATGTAAATTGTATTTATTAATAATTAATATGTTTAATATATTTAAATTATACAAAATTTAGTAATAATTTTTTTTGTTTAATCTATCATAATCTATTTTAAAATAATTTGATATATTTTAAAATTGATAAATGATTATTAGAAACTATTAAAATTATTTATAATTCTTATAAAATTATAATATATATATACATATATTGAAATACATTTATGGCCAGACTATAATATACATACATATTTAATTTCTAAATTTGTATTAAAAAATTAATGTAAAATTGTTGTTTAAAAATTAATGTAAAATTGTTGTTTAATGGATTCTAACCACTTATAATTAACGGGAGACATCAATACATATATGAAATTGTTGTAATTGTAAATAGATAGCAAATGTTGTGAATATACAATTTACCAAAGTGATTGGCTCCTTAGGCTCATACCTTGAACTATCATGTTTTTTGATCTCATAGATCTGCACGATTGTTGCTAACAATCAATGCGTCACCATTGGAAATTATTATAGTTGCTTGCATTTGGACAAATGGGGTCGACAAATGGCTGGTTGGGGAGTATGTAAGTGTAGCCAAGACTGATGAGGGAAGAGGTAAAAAGTTAAAACTATAATTGGTGGCTTGAATTTGTATTTATAAAGAAAATGTAGACTAGAAATTTAGTCAACCTCAGAATTATGGTTAAGATATAATATTAGCAAAGGTTACTTGCTAATATTCTGATATAAAATGTAAAATGAGGATGCGTAAAAAGTAAAGAGATAAGATTTAGAGTTGATCCATCAAAGTTGATCCATGTCCACTATAAGAAATTTCTCATTATTTCGCTTCTCTTACAATGGTTATGATCACAAGAGATAATAATAAGAAAGTAAATACTTGAGAGCTTGTGTTTTTCGACCTTGTAAGAATGTAGCCTTGGTCTATTTATAGCTGTTGGAATTGGTGCTTGGATGGCTGAGATTGTATTGCTAAGGCCTAAAATCCGTCTAGGCTATTGATTATCGTACACGATTAATGCACATGCTAGTTATGACGCCAAATGTCTTATGTGATGCAGATGATGGCACCCGGTGGATAATACTTTAAGCATGCATAGAGTAGGGGAAAGCAGCATGGGATTAGAGAGTGGTTGTTGTAAAGGTGCTTTGGTGGTAGTAAAAGACATGGAGTGGTTACTACACTATGGCGCTTTTGTTAAATGAATGGTGTCATTCATGCCAGTATTTTAAGAGGACAAATGCATATAAAGCTTCTCTTGGCAGTGATAGTTGTATTGCTGAAGGAGTTGGTGCACGTAGGTGGATGGTGATAAAAATAAGCAAGATACATGTTCGGCAATTGGTTAGATAGATGCGTTGGTCGGATGTTGAGGAATACTTCATAGGCCAGAAACCTAGTGTATCACAGTCACCTACTGACGCCTATAGGGGCGATGCTTGTCCACATCTATGACGATGCCAGGTAGGATGTTCCTTGAGAGGGCCATGTTTGTTTGGGCCACCTAGAGGGCAAGGCTATGTAGGGGAGCCAAGTATCGGGGGCTTGAAGTGCACAAGTGGGCCATTGCTGGCTAAGCCGGGGTTGATCAACATGCTGGATCATGAGGTTCATAGGCCGTAAAGCGGGCCATGGTGTGCCCAGCTATATCCATGTGCGCAATTCTAACGATGCAGGTTGAACCCCTATATTCTTAAGAGGAATTCTAGTCATGTTTTATCCTCTAAGTCCATGCCCAAGTGCAGGGGTGGGCTTGTCAATAAGGCATTAAATGCCACAGTTAATGCTCTCACATATGTCATTGGATTATTGGTGAAGGCAGTCCATTTTCCCATACACCACAAAGATAAAGATCCTTTCCACGTGATGATTGGACAGATGCATTGATCATACCTACTGTTTGGATCACTTCTTACGTGGCATATCCAATGGTTTACATCGCCTCCCGCTGATTATAAATACCTCACCTCTTCTTCTTTTTCACTTTTTTTTTTGAATTTTCGAACTCTTCCACTATTAAAATGTTTAGAGATTTTTCCTTACTTGATATGAATTTTGCTCTCAACTAAAATTTTGGATCATCATCGGTGAGTGTTTCTTTTACCATTTATCCCAAGCATTTTACATGTTATCGCTTAAATAGTATTTTGTGAGTCTTGTCGTCACTTTTTTCTTTTTCATGTTGATTTTGATGTCTTGTTTTCTACTACCATTAGATAGTTTTCACACTTTGCTTGCACTAATGAACTTGTTTAATGAACTTCCACTATATGCGGTGTCTAATGATCGTCATTGTGCCGTCAATGTTGATTATCCGACCTTGAGAACTAAACATACCACACTAAGATTTGATGTTGCAAATATTATTGAACTTCTCCCTTTATGAATAGGAAGATTACATGTTGAGTATAAACCCCTAAATAGGTTAGATGGTAGGTGGTAGGGATGCAAGCCACACGGCTCATCGTATGCTAAGGCATGAGTTGGCCTGCATAGAGGCGTTAGGTTTCTCATAATAGTGGTATGGGAGAAGTTTGTCCCCGAGACTAATTGGGTTTTTAATAGGTTTGGGGTGGTTTAGTAATCTAGGCTATTCACTATTAATTACAGATGACCGAGGCTACATCTACTAATGGACAACAACTACTTCCCTTGGGTGCTCCTAAGATTCGAGAGGAATGGGTTGAGCCTGCTCATTCTTTGATCGACTTCGGCTGTAAGAACATCGTTCCCCTTTATCTTTTGACTGCTAATCGTGCCAACCAGCCCCCGATGGGCTACTTCTCTTGGTTTCTTACTTACATGAAGATTGGGGCAACACTTCCCTGTTATAACCACTTTGCTATGATTTTGAATGCACATCACTAGCATTGGGGCAACCTACCAAATTCCTGACTGGGCTCGTTATCGTCTGCTATGATTTGAACATTCCAAAGCCCTAGGAGACTATGGGAGGTATAAAGCGACAGCCAGGGACCCAGTTATGCAACCAGCTAGGCCTGTAGGGATTATGATTAGAGAGTCGTCGATGATAGTGCTGTTGGTGAATGTAAAGGATAAGGAGGATGTCATTGTATCATATGTGAGCTGTAAACAAGCAGGTGACGATGGAGAGTGGCAAACTTACGACCCAACTCATTTGTAGGAAGTCATGGTCGCTGGCTACGATCGTGTTATAGACTAGTCTTCCAGTTGTTCTATTACACCAGAGATGCCTGAGGCATGAAGGATGGCCGATTGGGTGCAGGAGCCAGATACATCGATAAGCAAGGGTTTCTCCTCTAAGTCCTCTCTCGCCATGAGCCTCTGACATTAGTAACCCACACTGTGCCCCTTAACATGCAAAATCCCAAAGGGGCATAATCTGGCAATGACAGCACAGAGTCTTCCTTCCTGCCTTAGCTAGAAGGTGACTAGAGACCAATTTTATGAGGGTAACTTAACTTTGCAATGCTTTTCCTTTATATTTCCTTGAACTTTTTCTAACTTTCTTCCTTGTATGTGCTTTTTAGTGGTATGCTTGAACTTGGCAGCAACTCTAGGCTCCGTTGCAACTGGGAGTACCCCACTTTGCAACCTCGCACAAACACCAACTCCCAACAACAACCATCTGTTAACAATGCCCTGTAGTAGATGCCAACTGGCTCCCACACAACACCAGAAATATCATTTTGTAACGATTATAACTGTTGGTAACCAAATTTCCAATGGTTATAACCGTTGGTAGGATGTACGTTATATTTTTTTTACATATTTTATAACGGTTATAACAGTTGGGAAATACGAAAATTCCCAATGGTTATAACCGTTGGGAATAACCGTAATTCCCAACAGTTATAACAGTTGGGAGTCATCGTAATTTCAATGGTTATAACCGTTGGGAATTACTTCACATTCCCAACGGTTATAACCGTTGGGAATATTTTGATTTCCAACGGTAACAATCGTTGGAAATTCCTTGCGTAATTAAATAGCAAAATTACCAACACTTATAAGTGTTACAAATTTGGTATAACTGAACCATATCTTATTCAGCATCTAGTAGTACTTCATTCAACTATATCTATATGAATTTACAACAATAGTAAACAGAAGACTAAATTTCAAAACTAACATTATCAAATCATTAAAAAACATCAAACGTACGAAACAGAACATATCAAATTCTACAAAGTTCATTGTGACAACTATTGGAGGAACACAGGTAGAAATGACAGAACATATCAAACTAACATATCAAACGACAGAACACAGGTACAGTAAAATCAACGAACGACTTAATAAAATTTATTGTATGCACCTATTGGAGGAACGAGTAGATATAGCTGGTTGCCGCATCAAAAGCTGCATGATTTTCATACCAGAAAAAAGGGACAATCTTAGATATGAGATAATAGCAATAAAATGAAAATGACCATTTGTTCGGTTATTGTTGATGATGAGAAAACGCACATACCATGCACTTCTTATTCTAGGATAGAACCATTGTGAGTGATCCTCGATAACAAAGGGTAGTTATGATCTCTATCATAATTAGGCCAAGATCTATCATTGCCATTAAGAAATTTGCTGTGAAGATTCCAAACTGCTTCATCATAGTTCTCGGACAGTTCATACTTTAGCCCAAAACCTTCCAGCAGATGGACAAATTTGTCCAATGAATCACCTTTTTTAGGATTGAAAAAGATTGCTTCAGAAGGTTCTGAATATTTTAACAGGGATTTGATCGTTTGCGCAAGATTTACATGGAATTTCTTGAAGAAGCACTACAAGCAGAATACACAAGTTAAACACAAATCTTGTCTTTCAGAACAATCATAAATTTTAGATAGCTGGACATATTAAGGTCTTTTCTCACAAACGAAAAATTCTTTTCATTGTTATTTTCATATATAATTAGCCATTTTTGTCTTCGTTTGTCCATTTATTTTCCATCTGATTGTGAACCATAAAACTACACCTGTTTGAAGTAACAACATTTCAGATGAAAGTTTGCAATTACACTTTTGATGAAACTTTGAAGTAGGTTGCAACAATTTAACTATTAGATGTTTTAGAAGTACTGAACACATAAGTGTTGTAACATAACTTTGTTTTCTAGAGGGTTGAATATCATTCTGATGTTATTAATTTTACTAGGATATATTATCTTTTCAAGTTTGACTAAAAAGCTAGTAATATAATATAATACTTTTTAGGTGGAGGTTTGAAGTCTCAGCTCAATCAAATGCTTGTTCGTTATTAGAAAAAAGATTCGGGATATGACTGCATGAGTCAGTTAACATATACATACATACACGCATCTATATATACATATATATTTGTCATACTTAATTAATTACTTCTCTTCATTTAAAGGCTTTTAACTGTTTACGGTAACCTCAAACATTTAACTGGTCTTTTTAATTGCAAAATAAAATCTACAAAAGGGTAATGTAATTTGCTCTAGTAAATATAAAGAGCTTACTATTTGCAAATATTATGCATTGGAGGAAGATACAATCTATTTATGACATAGCCAAAGTTAAAAATCGAAGTTTTGAACTTACTTTGTAATCTAGCAGTTGCATGTTCATCGCATAAGCCTTGGTTTATGTCCAGATTCTTTGACTAACCAAGATCCATAGTCGTCAAAATCCGACTCTGATGGTTGTCCAGTTTGTACCATAAACCAAATTTGTCAAAACTACGTACCCTGTTCTCTCGGATAGCCTTGCCCATTGAATCAATTTCAGAAAAATTGCACTGTAATAAAAACTCATAAATTATCATTAAGGACATTTAATGAAAAGTATGATACCCAACAAAAAAAATGAGGATCAATGATCAATGTTTGAAAAATCCAACGTCTGTAATGCTAATTAAGAATAAGATATAATTTAATCATTTAGATTTTTCGAATTAAACAAAATATAAACAAGCATATAATATGAAGGAAATCATGGAAGAATACATGAAGAAATAATTTGCGAAAGTGAATGTTTAAATAATGGAAAACAAATAAATACCACTATATGATTTTATTTCTTCTATGACATTACCATCTTATTGCATTTACCATCATCAAGATATAACAATGCATAAAATAATGCAAAAAAAAGTATTAGTCTCCAGTTTTTTAAACAATTGGAGTAATAAGATTTAAAAAGAGAGAAAAGTTGAATGCAAACTATATAAAAAAATTAAAATTACCTTGTTCAATTTATCTTGCGAATTTCTTCATATCGTCGCCATTAATCGCTTAGCTAAAAAATGAAGAAAAAGAGCAAACTAGAGAAGGCAGAAGATATATGGAGTACAAATAGTATAAAAGCGAGGGTGTAAGTGGAAATAATTCGATACGTAATAATCTAGTGTTTTTTCTTGCAACTCAAGATGTGGAAATTTTAAGCTGTCTACTGTGGTCTCGGTCAAAACTCTGATACACTGCCTGCGCCTGTATTAACGAACTGTAAGTCTTGTGTCCAAAAAATCTTTTTTAAGTCAAAGGTATTCTTTGTGCATTAATAAAAGAAAATGTATTACCAGTTTTATAGGCTGAGTAAATCTTCAAATAAAAAACTTCATTTAGTAATGAAAACTGATGTCATTATGAGCTGTTAAAACAAACTTTCTTATTTACAAATTATTTAAGCTATGTAGCTGCTGATATTAAAGCCTGAATATCCAAAAACAACGCTTAATTTAAAAACCAAATGGAAAAACCCATGATAAAAAATAACATAAGGAATACACAAGAAACATAAAGAATGCTAATTAATTATTTTTGCCTATAGGCAGCTCGTATAAGAGTTTGACCACTTATGAACATAAAACACAAAGAATAAGAGTACTATGTGCTGCTATGTATGTATTTGCCTCACGAGTGCAATGTGATATATTTATATGATTCATAGTAATATTGTAGTTCGGTGAACTGGGAGGAGATTATTGCCTTTGTATATCAGTCAGACAAGTTGGGTACTTCCTATTAGCTAATAAATATTAAAGCTAGTTATGTGCATTAATATTGCACGTAATAACTTGAACTTTTAAGTATATATGTGTGCATGTGCCCACTGATTCATTTATAATTACAGTAAAAAAAAAATCTTAAAAACTTAGTGCTTTTAGTCTATAGAAAAATCACATGAATCAAATTTAAGTGTAACGACCTGTAAATTTCGATAATTAAACTGGTTAATTTAATAAGATTTTATAATTAAATTTAAAGAGAAATGAAAGAGAAAAGAGAAGAAAAGAAAAAAAAACTTTATAATTTATAATGAAGTGAGTGTTAAAAGTGAAATGTAAATTAAAGGTTATAGTACGGTTGTAAGTTACTATTTAATCGGTCTATTAATGTGGTTGTAACTGTTACATTTGGGTATAAAATTGAATATAAGTAAATAAATGTATGGTAATTGAATGAATTCAAAATTATATAAGCAATCCTGATAATTAGTGGAATAATAAACTTGAGTGTAATATAAAGTTAGTGATAACATTTATGCAAGTCGCCTTTGTACTGTAAAGTGTAAATGTAATGACATAAATGGGAATGTATATTTTATTCATAAGATGAAATAAACAAATGAAACCAAGTTGAATAAATTGATTGAGGTTTTAATTATAATAATTGTATATATTTGGAAAATTCAATATAATTGAAAGTAACAGTTATTACAAAAGAAAGATAAAAATTTGAATATATATTTATGTAATGAAAGATAAACAAATAATAAGTAGGTTTATAGAGTGATAATACATTAAATATAAAGAGTAGAATTGAAGCAAGATAGTTATTGGAAATTAATTAATTGGAATTCAATCCGTAATAAATGAATTTATTGTAGGTAAATAAAATTTAATACTATGTAAATTGAAATTTGGATGAATTGAGAAATTATTAATGTATCAGTATATAAACCAATGTTAATATTACCCATAAGAGAATAAGTTAATAATTGATTCAATAAAAAGATTGAGAAATCAAATATATTGATTTATTAGGAATTTGAAACTTATACTTTTTAAATTGGATAAATTATAGCGTTTTACGAGTACTAAATTTATGTACTATTATTATATATATTATATTTTTCCTATATCCATCTCTATTTTATCTTTCTATTTTTATTTTGTCTAGACAGCCATGTTTATTTGATTGTTGCTTGTTTATATCTTTTATTTATGGCTTGGAAAAAAATCAAAGGCTATACGTTATATTGTCTTAATTGCTTGTCTTTTTAAATTGCTTACTCTTTATTTCAAATCACATAAAAATCTTCTCAATATCTCACTTCCTCGTTTGCCTCTTCTGATTGAAAGAGTTTACAGTAAGTTTCTTTTATTAAATAGGAAATAAATCCCATGCATTCACCAGCCTCTTTATTCTTTGCCGTTTCCTTTTCCTAACCATTCAAATCACCTAGTCGTACATTCATCTTAGCCGTGCTTTTTGTAAATCCTAGCCGCCATCAAATATTCTTATTCATGTGAAAAAAAATTCTCATCCCTCTTGCGTGAAGAAAATAAAGCAAGCTCTTGGTTATTTCCATAGCTTCTCCTCTCTTTCTTTCTCCTTTTTCTTTTATTTTCTTTGTTTTGCTTCAAAGCTAGGCTCGGCCTCTTTCCTCTAGCCACCACCATGACCACCTCCATCAACCATCACCCTTTCATCACCACAAAGACCAAGCCGTGACCATGGATGAAGACTACATCACCAAAATTGATGCAAAGCCTAGCCAAGCACATGTATTCATCACTTTGCTTTGATTTATCAAGGTTATGTCATTTTATTTCCTACCTTCCCATTATTGTAATCTCTATTCTTTGTATTGAATCATGTTCTTAGGTTTGTGATATTTGTTTGCTTTATTTTGTTATGTACAAGATGAGGATTTTTGGCTCTCTTTTCACTCAAGTTTGCATCTTGCTTTGTTTTATCAAAAGGTTATGTCCCTTTGATCCATATTGTTCATTGTTTGATTCATAATCTTGTATGTTGAATTTTACGCTTATGTTTGTGTAATTTTTTGTATACAAGATTTGGATCCGACTCTTCATCCACTTAAAAGAATATAGTCATGTTTGTCGTGCCTTTTTGTGCTTTACGGAGATTTGGGTTTGAATTTCAATCCTAGCTTTAAAAAGGTGAGTTATTCACTCTAGACATTACGTACTTATACAATTGTGAAATGATGACAAGTGAATTGTAGAAATTAATATGCTATGTTCATACCTGCATGTGATATGTTTATATGATATTAAATGTTGTTTATATACCTGTTACATCATCTGATATGATATTGTATGCTATACTGTTATTTTATTTACTGTTTATCACACTGCAAGTTCCCTATCACTATGGGTTGAAATGATACATACCCGAATGGACTGTAGAATAAGGAAAAATCATTATGGCCTGAAATGATAGGCTCGAGTGATTTTTATTGTATTTATTTTACTTGGGATTACGGGTTTGAAATGATAGAACCCGGATTTTTCTTTTTAAATAACGGATGTTGGGTGCGTTTCTACCACCACCGAACCAACCCCTTTCCTAAGCACTCCCGAACCAACCCCGCTTCCATGCATAGCCGAACCAATCCCGTTTCCACCTACTACCGGTCCAACTCCACTTCCCTGCATAGCCATGCCAACTCACTTCCGCTACATAGCCGAACCAACTACGCTCCAACCACTACCGGACCACTCACCACTGGACCAAGTCCTACCGAACCAAACTCCATCCACGCACCACCGGACCAAGTCCCACCGAACCTAACTCCATCCACTCACCACCGGGCCAAGTCCCACCGAACCAAACTCCATATACTCACCACCGGACCAAGGCGTACCAGACCAACACTGCCAGGCCAGATTACATCAGCCCAGGCCCACCAGCAGCTATATACATTCAAGACCCCTGCCCCCAGCCTCACTCTATAAATAGAGAGGCAGAGTTACAACAATGGCAGACAAGTTTGAGAGCTCAAGCACGGATAGAACTTTCAAACAATTTTCATGCACTTGTAATCAAAGATTTGTACTTGTAATCTGAACAGTAAAGGAGAATAACATATAAAGTGGACGTAGGCATGTTCTGGCCGAACAACTATAAATCTGCGTGTCTTTTACAGTTAGTCCCTGCTTTTTACATATTTGCATAAATCACCCAAATCACTAAGAACAACATATAATCAACTAAATCATACGACTTGGAGGTGTTTGCCCATTTTTTATGCAAACATTTTTGGTGCTTTCACTGAGAGATCGAGCTATAAGCTTCAGCTTCTTCCACTCAACCTTCTTCCCAATAGCATCGCTCATTGCTTGGAAAACATGCCTCCCAGGAAGAGGAAAGATGCTAGCAAAGGAAAGAACATCGCAACTAGCAGTATCCCAGATCCAGTGATCAGAGATCAAGAGAATCGTCCTGTTCCAATAGCAAATGGAAATCAGGCAAATCCGACAGCCCCTGCTACGGAACAACCAATTACTAGGGCAGATATGGACAGGGCTGTGGCTGAAGTAACTAACCGCTTCACATCTCAACAAGAAGCCTTGGTGGACCAACTCATGTCACGCTTAAGGGATGCTGAAGAATCCAACCGCAACACCGAATCATGGGGTGGGTCCCAGTCTGGAGGATCTGGGAGGCGACAAAGATCTTTCTTCTTCGAAGAGGCTAACAACAGAAACAGCAATGGTAGGAGCCGAGCGCAGACTCAACCCGAATTTCGACCCGAGAAAACACTTGGAACCGAACCCAACGGGGGAGGTACCAGGCAGGGGTCGGATATGGCTGAGCCTGTCATGCTACCTAACCATGGGAACACCAATGGACGGGGCCGAGCTGGAGTCCAGCCCCAAGTTGGACCCGAGGGAATGCTTAGAACAGAGCCCAGCAGGGGAAGATCGAGGTAAGGGCGAACTGTGGCTGACCCCAGCATGCCCCCAGAAGACCGAAAACAACCATCGGAAAATGTTAGAAGTAATAGACGACACCATCCTTACAGGTCATCTGGACGGAATCAATCCCGTAGAGAAGAACCAAACTTATTTCTATCCGCTCCAAGTTCTGATGAAAGGATGGCGCGATTGTTTAGAGAGAACGTCCAACGAGACCAAAGGGATCGGAGGATAGGCGCTAGGGTAACCAGCCCCTTCACCCGCAATATCGAAACTGCCATCACCCCCCGGGAATGGAAAATGCCAACAATGGAACCTTACAAGGGAACCTCTGACCCCGTTGTACACTTGCAGAGATACACACAGCATATGCTCATGAGCGGAGCAACAGAGGGAGTGTTGTGTAAATGCTTCCCACTATTCTTGGCAGATCTAGCTACCTCCTGGTTCTGCCATCTACCCCAAGGATCCATCAGCTCATGGGAAATGTTGAAAGAAAATTTCATCAGTCGGTTCCGCATTCATGTGGAACAACCCAAGGACGCTTATTCCCTATCTAATATCAAACAGAAGCCCGGAGAGACAGTGCAACAATATCTAACCCGATTCAACGCCGCAGCGGCCGCAGTCCAAGATGCCGGTGAGAAACTTATCCTAATGGCTCTTTGTAGTGGCGTACATCTGGATACCAAGTTTGCTAGAAGATTAATGTAACGACCCGTATTTTACGTGTCGATGGATCGTAGAATTTGTAGGTCGTTAGTGTTGTTGTGTTGTCTCTAGCCTAAGTCATTCAGAATTGAGTCGTATAGGGGCATGAGTCGTGACCGACTTAGTGCTTAGATCGCATGATAGCTTGAGTCGAGTGGCCGAGTTAGGATGGTGACCGACCGATAGTAAGTCGTAGCCGACTTAGGAGGTGAGACAAGGTAATGGGTTAAGGCTTGAGTCGTAACCGACTCATAGAATGGGTTGTGTATGAGTGACCGACTTATAGAAGCAACGGTTTATAGGTTGTGACCGAGTTAAGGTTGGCCGACTCATGGGGTTTGCCGAGTTAAGAGTTGGAGTGTTGGAACGACCTAAGTTAGTGGCCGACTTATAGGGAACCGACTCAAGTGTTGAGTCGCGCTCGAGTTAATAGGGTCTTAAGTCGTTAACGACTCATAGGGGACCGGCTCAAGGAGGGGTTGCGGTTTAGAATGTTGGCCGAGATAAGGAAGCGACCGACTTAAGAGTTTCTCGAGTTAAAACGTTGCCGACTTAAGGAGGTTGGTGGTTTAAGGGTTGGCCGACTCATAGGAGTTAACTCGTGACCGAGTCATAGAATTGCCGACTCATAGTATTAGGGCTTAGGTCGTGGGGTCCTGAGTCGGTAGGGGTTTGGGTCGGCATGGCGTTATTCCATGTGTCGTTAGGTCGGTGGGCCGACTTAGTGGATAAGTCGTTGGGGACTTAGGCTTTTGAGTCGTGTCTCGAGGGATAAGGATTAGGCTTAGGTCGGCAGGGATAAGTCGTGTGACCTTCTTGCTGTGATGAGTCGGTAGAATTTAAGTCGGCATTGGTTGAGTCGGTAGGAAGTAGGTCGGCACTTGGTTGAGTCGTAAGTCGACATCTGGGAGTATATGTTGTGTAGTTGAGTCGGTAGGTGCTAGGTCGTGAGTCGGCGAGGGATGAGTCGGGGGCGACTCAGGAGTTGGGTCGGCGGCGACTTAGGACGGCCGAGACATGGAGGTTTCAGCCTATAAATAGAGGCGTTCGGCTCACTTTTTGGCACCGGATTTCGAAGCGACGAAGTGCTGCCATTTTGGAAACTCGACTACGGTATTTTCTTCACTTCTTTCTCTACTTCCATCAAGTGCTAACATCCATTGAAGATTGAAGATCAAGATCAAAGATCAAGAGCCAAAGTTGAAGATTTTCATCCGAAGAGGCTAGATTTCACCGTTTCAAGTGAAATTTCTCCGGATCAAGTCCAAGTCCTTGCTGTCCAGATCTGTAGTTGATTCATTTTAGGTTGTTTTGGTGATTTGGTGAGTGGTAGTTATCTCTCACACGGACCCAAAGGAGTGTAGTGGATTGGTGATATGTTTATGTGTTAAAGTTAGCGTTTTCTCGCATTTTCCTTAAGTCTGCATGTAGATCCATCATATTTGAAGATGTTTATCTATGAAAGTTATTTATCAAGTATTAGAGACAAAACCCATGTTTTAGATTTGATAGACCTATGCTAAAAACTATGATTTCACATATGTTGGACTTTTGCTCACTTATTTACGAAATTGCCATTATAGTTGATATTGCTTAATATATCTTGTTTGAATGCTTGAATGTTTGAATGTATGTTAGATTGGATTGCTCCAAGTTAGCTTGTAGTTGATTTGGAACAAGATGGTGAAGATGATTCAAAAGCTAAGTGGAAAGGCTCTTGAATGTTGAAAGCTGCCGATGGCATATGAAGCGGATGTGGAAGCTCATATGGATGGATTCGATGATGGGACTTTGCCGTGATGCGAAGAGGCGAAGCATGAGATCGAGATGGGACTTTGCCATGATGCGAGAAGGCAAGCCATAATGTTGAGATGAGACTTTGCTATGTTGCGATGAAGCAAAGTGTGATGTTGAGATGGGACGGGTCATGATGACGTTCCAAGTTGAGAGACTTTGCTATGATATGATGAGGCAAGGCATATGATGTGATGGGACGGGTCACGAAGACGTTCCAAGCACGGGTCATGATGACGTGCAAAGTTATAACTCGGTGATGCGGTCCGGGTTGGGGTGGATAATGGTTAGCTTGAGAGGCGCTTGAGCTAGTATGGATGGTCGTCGAGGAGGATGACTAGGAGGCTAAGATCTCATCGTTGTTGAAGGTTCTAGCATACTCAAAGCAAGGGTACGTTGGAACGGGTCACGATGACGTTCCAGGCACGGGTCATGATGACGTGCTAGTACTCTGGGCTGATGCGTTCGGCTTAGGCACGGGTCACGATGACGTGCGGAGTTATGGCTAAACCGGGGTTACCATTAGCCCTTGACAGGCGGTCATTCAACTAACGGTGAAATCAAGGCAATGATAACAGTGATAGCCAGAGTCATGGATGTTTGGATGTTTGGTTGTATCATCATTCGGCTTCAAGAGCGGTGTTTTCTGGGTGCTTATCTGATCTTGGTTTAGGCCTTGGGGGTTTGTATTTGGAAAACATCGTCCTTGACTCGAGTGATTATTGCTTTACCTTACTTATCTGCTATGTTATGCTTACTTCTCCTTAGTGTGTGTCTGGGGGCTATCACTGTAGAAAGAGGTGGAGTGGGATGGTTTGGTTCCTATTCCTTTTATCCCTTATGCTCTTTGGTATGTTTGATTGTTAATTTACTGCTCACTAAGACTTTGTCTGACTCAAGGTTTTATGTCTCCTCTTATTACCTTGGGCTGTTCATCCATGTTGGGATGGGCAGACTAGGTAGCAGGTGACAGGTGCTGTGCTAGGAGTTCTACGATGAAGATGACGAAGACGAGCAGGAGGCTTTGCATATTAGTTTTCTTACTATATGTACTGGGTATCCGCTGCTGTATTTGGTTGAGTGATTTGTAGTGAGGCTTTCATGTATGGATTTGAGTAGATGATTGTATGAAACTACTGTGATGCTTATATGATGATGTTCTGTTCTATGGAGCTTCACTATATTATATTTCTCTATTGTATTTTATCCATGCGCTGTGAGTTATGCGATAGAGATTCTTCTGTTTTGTTTTACCCTGACTATCGTCCATGGCTGCCTGGCACACCTTTTAGCGCATTGTTTCCTTCATTTGGTGCGGGAGTCATGGGCGGTCGTCACATTTGGTATCAGAGCTTTGGTTAATCGATTTCAGCCAACGCTCGCTGACGTAACTACGTATGAGAGACGTAATTGTATTTTGATGGATGATTACTATATATAATATAGTAGCCTAGAAGGATTTGAACTCCTTATGCAGTTGTTTCTTAAGGTGTTCTAATCATTCTTATTACAGATATTAAGGATGAGTCGAAGAGGGAGACCAGCTGCAAGGGAAAGCCGTGCTGATGAAGGAGCTGTTGATTATGGAACTATGTTCGAAGCGATGATGACTTCGATCATGAGAAGGATACCAGCTTCAGGATCATCAGTGGAAGTGGGAGTTCAAGTTCAAGTTCCAAGACCGGTGGATTTTGCTAAGCTTTGCAAGGATTATACTTCTCTTGGAGGAAAAGCTTTCTTGGGGACGGAGTCGACTATTGAGGTGCAGAGATGGATTGATGCTTGCAAAAGGATCTTTGGTGACTTAGGGATTGAGGATGCAACTAAGAGAAAGCTTGCATCGAGACAGCTTCAGGGAAGAGCTGCTGATTGGTGGAATTCTATCACCATAGATACACCAGAAGAGGATATTACTTGGGAGCAGTTCCAAGTTAGATTTGAAGCTAAGTTCATCTCTACTTCCCAGAAATCTGTCTTGTTTAAGAGGTTTGTGGAGCTCAAACAAGGCGGAAGGCCTGTTCTGGAGTATATTTCTGAGTTCGAAGCTTTGTCTAAGTATGCCAGATCATATATTGATTCTCCCTACCAGAAGAATGAAAAGTTTGTGACTGGTCTGGATGCTTATCTAGGAAGGCAGTTAGTGGATCATCTGGACGATCCATTTGAGAAGCTGGTGGAGAAAGCTCTGAGGCATGAGAGTTTGTTTCCTAGGGAAAGTTCTGTTGTTGCTGTAACCAGGGAAGGATCTAAACCACAGCAGAGTGGGAATAAGAAGAGGAAGCAGCAGCAACAGAAGGGAAAGGATGGTCAGAAGAAGCCAAAGGGCGAGGTGACTTGTTATAACTGCCGTCAGAAGGGTCATCTTTCTCGGGATTGCAAGAATCCGAAGGTGCAGTTGAAGTGTTACAACTGTGATAAGCTGGGACACATTAAGAAGGACTGTCCAGAACCGAGGAAAGATAGGCAGGTTGTGCAAGCCTATGCTTTGGGGGCTGTTCCATCGTCTTCAAAAGCTCCGACTGCTGAAGAAAAGGGGAAGAGTGTGGTGGTTCAAGGTACTCTTTCTATTTGTGGTGTTCCAGTTAGAGTGTTGTTTGATACTGGAGCGTCGCATTCTTTTGTTTGTGATGATTTGGTAAGCCGGTTAGGTATGAAACCGGATATTGTTGATAGGCCATTGGTTGTGACTAATCCAGTGGGGGGTTCGTCATGTTTGTGTATGATATGCCGTGGTCTAGTTGTGTCGAGTCATGATTGCTCGTTTGTTTGTGATTGCTTTGTTCTGAACTTTGCGGGGTTCGGAATTATTTTGGGTATGGACTGGCTTAGGAAGTATGCGGCTAGGATTGATTGTGAGAGGCTTGAGGTGACAGTCGGGAATGTGGAAGGGCGAAAGGTTGTGATACGATGTAAGCATGAAGAAGGCGTCTTCATGAGCTTCATGTATTCGCTAGTTGTTCCACGGGATGGACTGTCATCGGTGCCTATTGTGAATGGATTTGAGGATGTCTTTGACGAAGTCAAAGGGTTGCCGCCGCATAGGGAGATCGAGTTTCGTATCGATCTAGTTGAGGGAGCCAGACCTGTTGTGATGCCTCTTAGGCGGATGGCACCGAGGGAGCAGCAAGAGCTGAAGGTGCAAGTTGATGACCTTTTACGGAAAGGATTCATTCGGAGGAGTGTGTCCGAATGGGGTGCGCCCGTTGTGTTCGCAACCAAAGCGGATGGATCGTTGAGGTTGTGTGTGGATTATCGTGAGCTGAATAAGGTGACTAAGAAGAACAAGTATCCATTGCCGAGAATAGATGACTTGTTTGATCAGCTTCACGAGGCTAAGGTGTTTTCTCAGATGGATTTGGCAACGGGATTTCACCAGTTGAGAGTGGCGAAGGATAGTGTGCCGAAGACTGCTTTCAGGACACCATCCGGGTTTTATGAGTGGCTGGTAATGCCGTTTGGGTTGACTAACGCGCCAGCATATTTTGTGGATCTTATGAATAGAGTGTTCAGATATCAGTTGAATAAGTTCGTGCTTGTGTTCGTGGATGATATTTTGGTTTATTCCAGAACTGAGGAAGAGCACAAGACGCACTTGAGGATTGTTTTGGATATATTGCGGAAACATCAGCTGAAGGCTAAGTTTTCGAAGTGTCACTTCTGGAAGAATGAAGTGAGGTTCTTAGGTCATGTTATTTCTGGAAATGGAATAGCGGTTGATCCCGCTAAGGTGGCAGCAATCCAGGATTGGGTTAGACCTAAGAATGCATCTGATGTAAGAAGTTTTCTTGGATTAGCAGGATATTATCGTCGGTTTATCAAAGACTTTTCCAAGATAGCTGCACCGTTGACAGGATTGACGAAGAAGAACCAGTTGTTCAAATGGGATGATAAGTGTGAGCAAGCTTTCGTGATCCTGAAAGAGCGACTGACGAGTGCTCCTGTTTTGACTATTCCAAGTGGGAATGATGAGATGGTGGTTTACACCGATGCATGTGGTACTGGACTTGGAGCGGTGCTAATGCAGAAGGATAAAGTTGTTGCATATGCTAGTCGACAACTGAAGCCGCATGAAAGGAATTATCCGACTCATGATTTGGAGTTAGCGGCGATTGTGTTTGCTTTGAAGATATGGAGACATTACCTATTGGGAGTTAGATTTGAGTTGTTTACAGATCATAAGTCGTTAAAGTATCTGTTCTCCCAAAAGGATTTGAATCTTCGACAGCAACGGTGGTTAGAGTTTCTAGCATCTTATGATTTTGGTATAGCCTATACTCCGGGAAAAGGAAACGCAGTGGCTGATGCGTTAAGTCGAAGACATGCAGGATTGGGAGCCATGTTTTCGGAATGGAAGAGTCTTGAGTATTTGGCTGGATTTGATTTCAGGCCTAGATGTGAATTGGAACCTGAAATGTTGGCAAACTTATCAATAAGGCCTACTCTTGTGGAAAGAATTGGCAAGAGCCAAAAGAAAGACGATAAGCTTGTCAAGATTATCCGTGATTTGGAATCTGGATTGGAACCAGAGAAGGATAAGGAATTCGAGGTCGATCGAGAGGGTTGGCTTCGAAAGCAAGGACGATTAGTTGTTCCCGATGTAGATGGATTGAGAGATGAGGTTCTGAGGGAGAGTCATCACTCGAAGTTGACAATTCATCCAGGTGGAAATAAGATGTATCGGGATATGAAGAGAACCTACTACTGGGAAGGTATGAAGAATGATGTTGGAAGTTTTATTTCCAAGTGTATGAATTGTCAGTTGGTGAAAGCTGAGCAGAAGAAGCCCAGTGGATTACTTCAGCCATTAGAGGTTCCTACGTGGAAATGGGAGCAAGTGTCGATGGATTTTATTGATGGTCTACCTAGAACCAGGGCAGGGAATGAAGGGATTTGGGTCATTGTAGATCGTTTGACCAAGAGTGCAAGGTTCATTCCCGTTCGATCGACTAGGACTGCATCGAAACTGGCTGAGTTGTATGTGAAGTGGATTGTTCGATTCCATGGTGTTCCGAAGAATATAGTGAGCGATCGAGACCCATTGTTCACTAGTAGATTTTGGAAGAGCTTCCAGGAAGTTTTGGGAACCGAGTTGTGTTTGAGTACAGCTTATCACCCTCAAACAGATGGTCAGACTGAGAGAGTCAACCGAGTTTTGGAAGATCTTCTTAGAGCATGTGTTTTGGACTTCGGAGGATCATGGGAAGATCACCTTCATTTGGTGGAGTTTGCTTATAATAACAGTTATCAGTCGAGTATCGGTATGGCACCATATGAGGCATTATATGGAAGACCGTGTAACTCTCCGACATGTTGGTTGGAAACTGGAGAAAGGTTGATACTTGGGCCAGAGATGATTCGACAGACTTCGGATTGTATAGAGATCATTCGGCAAAGAATGAAGGCAGCCCAAGATCGACAGAAAAGTTATGCAGATAATCGTCGTAAGGATTTGGAATTCGACGTGGGTGATATGGTATTTGTGAAGATTTCTCCTTTGAAGAATGTTATTAGATTCGGGAAGAAAGGAAAGTTAACTCCAAGATTCGTTGGACCATTCCCGATTATCGAGCGAATTGGAAAGCTCGCTTATAGATTAGAGTTACCGGAAAAGATGGCGGGTGTGCACAATGTTTTTCATGTATCGTATCTACGGAAGTATGTGCACGACCCAACTAAGGTGGTTTCTGCTGATAGCTGTGAAGACTTAGAGGTTGATCCCATGGTTACGAGACCTCGTAAGCCGCTTCGTATTGTTGAAACCGATACGAAACAGCTTAGGAGGAAGACGATTACGTTGCTCAAGGTACAATGGAGTGATGATGTTAACGACTGTACATGGGAGGAGGAAGAGAGGATGAAGGCAGCTCATCCCGGACTCTTCGAGGTATGGCCCTAAAGTGTCGTGACATCTCATGAATTTGTAGCTTGTTCTGAGTCTTAGAATTCTGCATGCTAGGCTAGAATTGGTTGCATGGTTTGTTGATTGCTTTGGATGGTAGGCATGCGGAATATCTTTGATTTCTGATTGTTTGCTTGGAATTTCGGGGGCGAAATTCCTAAGGGGGAGAGAATGTAACGACCCGTATTTTACGTGTCGATGGATCGTAGAATTTGTAGGTCGTTAGTGTTGTTGTGTTGTCTCTAGCCTAAGTCATTCAGAATTGAGTCGTATAGGGGCATGAGTCGTGACCGACTTAGTGCTTAGGTCGCATGATAGCTTGAGTCGAGTGGCCGAGTTAGGATGGTGACCGACCGATAGTAAGTCGTAGCCGACTTAGGAGGTGAGACAAGGTAATGGGTTAAGGCTTGAGTCGTAACCGACTCATAGAATGGGTTGTGTATGAGTGACCGACTTATAGAAGCAACGGTTTATAGGTTGTGACCGAGTTAAGGTTGGCCGACTCATGGGGTTTGCCGAGTTAAGAGTTGGAGTGTTGGAACGACCTAAGTTAGTGGCCGACTTATAGGGAACCGACTCAAGTGTTGAGTCGCGCTCGAGTTAATAGGGTCTTAAGTCGTTAACGACTCATAGGGGACCGGCTCAAGGAGGGGTTGCGGTTTAGAATGTTGGCCGAGATAAGGAAGCGACCGACTTAAGAGTTTCTCGAGTTAAAACGTTGCCGACTTAAGGAGGTTGGTGGTTTAAGGGTTGGCCGACTCATAGGAGTTAACTCGTGACCGAGTCATAGAATTGCCGACTCATAGTATTAGGGCTTAGGTCGTGGGGTCCTGAGTCGGTAGGGGTTTGGGTCGGCATGGCGTTATTCCATGTGTCGTTAGGTCGGTGGGCCGACTTAGTGGATAAGTCGTTGGGGACTTAGGCTTTTGAGTCGTGTCTCGAGGGATAAGGATTAGGCTTAGGTCGGCAGGGATAAGTCGTGTGACCTTCTTGCTGTGATGAGTCGGTAGAATTTAAGTCGGCATTGGTTGAGTCGGTAGGAAGTAGGTCGGCACTTGGTTGAGTCGTAAGTCGACATCTGGGAGTATATGTTGTGTAGTTGAGTCGGTAGGTGCTAGGTCGTGAGTCGGCGAGGGATGAGTCGGGGGCGACTCAGGAGTTGGGTCGGCGGCGACTTAGGACGGCCGAGACATGGAGGTTTCAGCCTATAAATAGAGGCGTTCGGCTCACTTTTTGGCACCGGATTTCGAAGCGACGAAGTGCTGCCATTTTGGAAACTCGACTACGGTATTTTCTTCACTTCTTTCTCTACTTCCATCAAGTGCTAACATCCATTGAAGATTGAAGATCAAGATCAAAGATCAAGAGCCAAAGTTGAAGATTTTCATCCGAAGAGGCTAGATTTCACCGTTTCAAGTGAAATTTCTCCGGATCAAGTCCAAGTCCTTGCTGTCCAGATCTGTAGTTGATTCATTTTAGGTTGTTTTGGTGATTTGGTGAGTGGTAGTTATCTCTCACACGGACCCAAAGGAGTGTAGTGGATTGGTGATATGTTTATGTGTTAAAGTTAGCGTTTTCTCGCATTTTCCTTAAGTCTGCATGTAGATCCATCATATTTGAAGATGTTTATCTATGAAAGTTATTTATCAAGTATTAGAGACAAAACCCATGTTTTAGATTTGATAGACCTATGCTAAAAACTATGATTTCACATATGTTGGACTTTTGCTCACTTATTTACGAAATTGCCATTATAGTTGATATTGCTTAATATATCTTGTTTGAATGCTTGAATGTTTGAATGTATGTTAGATTGGATTGCTCCAAGTTAGCTTGTAGTTGATTTGGAACAAGATGGTGAAGATGATTCAAAAGCTAAGTGGAAAGGCTCTTGAATGTTGAAAGCTGCCGATGGCATATGAAGCGGATGTGGAAGCTCATATGGATGGATTCGATGATGGGACTTTGCCGTGATGCGAAGAGGCGAAGCATGAGATCGAGATGGGACTTTGCCATGATGCGAGAAGGCAAGCCATAATGTTGAGATGAGACTTTGCTATGTTGCGATGAAGCAAAGTGTGATGTTGAGATGGGACGGGTCATGATGACGTTCCAAGTTGAGAGACTTTGCTATGATATGATGAGGCAAGGCATATGATGTGATGGGACGGGTCACGAAGACGTTCCAAGCACGGGTCATGATGACGTGCAAAGTTATAACTCGGTGATGCGGTCCGGGTTGGGGTGGATAATGGTTAGCTTGAGAGGCGCTTGAGCTAGTATGGATGGTCGTCGAGGAGGATGACTAGGAGGCTAAGATCTCATCGTTGTTGAAGGTTCTAGCATACTCAAAGCAAGGGTACGTTGGAACGGGTCACGATGACGTTCCAGGCACGGGTCATGATGACGTGCTAGTACTCTGGGCTGATGCGTTCGGCTTAGGCACGGGTCACGATGACGTGCGGAGTTATGGCTAAACCGGGGTTACCATTAGCCCTTGACAGGCGGTCATTCAACTAACGGTGAAATCAAGGCAATGATAACAGTGATAGCCAGAGTCATGGATGTTTGGATGTTTGGTTGTATCATCATTCGGCTTCAAGAGCGGTGTTTTCTGGGTGCTTATCTGATCTTGGTTTAGGCCTTGGGGGTTTGTATTTGGAAAACATCGTCCTTGACTCGAGTGATTATTGCTTTACCTTACTTATCTGCTATGTTATGCTTACTTCTCCTTAGTGTGTGTCTGGGGGCTATCACTGTAGAAAGAGGTGGAGTGGGATGGTTTGGTTCCTATTCCTTTTATCCCTTATGCTCTTTGGTATGTTTGATTGTTAATTTACTGCTCACTAAGACTTTGTCTGACTCAAGGTTTTATGTCTCCTCTTATTACCTTGGGCTGTTCATCCATGTTGGGATGGGCAGACTAGGTAGCAGGTGACAGGTGCTGTGCTAGGAGTTCTACGATGAAGATGACGAAGACGAGCAGGAGGCTTTGCATATTAGTTTTCTTACTATATGTACTGGGTATCCGCTGCTGTATTTGGTTGAGTGATTTGTAGTGAGGCTTTCATGTATGGATTTGAGTAGATGATTGTATGAAACTACTGTGATGCTTATATGATGATGTTCTGTTCTATGGAGCTTCACTATATTATATTTCTCTATTGTATTTTATCCATGCGCTGTGAGTTATGCGATAGAGATTCTTCTGTTTTGTTTTACCCTGACTATCGTCCATGGCTGCCTGGCACACCTTTTAGCGCATTGTTTCCTTCATTTGGTGCGGGAGTCATGGGCGGTCGTCACAATTAACGAAAGAAAAACCAGCTGCCTTACCCGATTTCTTCCATGAAGCCGGAAAGTATATGAGGCTTGAAGACGTTGCCACTTAAAGGCAGACATGGCAACAAGCCAAGGCAGCTCATGGCAATGCACCCGTTGCAGCAAAGGACGTCGGAAGAAATGACTCTCGAGACAATGCTGGGGGCAGGAAGGGAGAAAAACGCCTATATCGGGCAGGACCAAGATTTCACGCTTACACTCCTTTGAATGAAACAGTCGAAAACATCTTCCTGGCCACCCAAGACGACCTTAAATACTAACGCCCCCCGTACAAGAAGGAATCAGATCACGCAGTCAAGTCTGGAAAGTTCTGCCGTTTCCACGAATCCCATGGGCATGATACCAATGAGTGCCATCATCTCCGGGACCTGATTGAAGAACACATCAGAAGGAAGAGACTGGAACACTATGTAAAGGGTCAGGACAGGACTCCAGCTCCTGCTAAGGAGAACCCAGGGCAACTCCACCCAGGGACAGGCGGAAGAAATCACAACACCAGCGGTCCAAGTCAAGAGAAGATAGTCGTCCATACAATATCGGGAGGACCACACATCGTCGACAGAAACTGGGCAGAAATTGAAAGATATGGAAAGTCACTTAGAAACAATGAAGACAGCATCAATTCCGTCGTGGAAGAACGCCGCCCGAAGCGGAAAGAGGATAATGACATCACATTCAATAGACGAGGCCTAGAAGGAAGGCAGTACCCTCACGTGGATCCTATGGTCATCTCTGCCAGGTTCGGCCCAGCCGAAGTTTTTCGAATTTTGGTAGATACTAGAAGCTCCGTAAACATTCTATTCAATCATGCTTTCGACAAAATGAAGCTATCAATGAAGGATGTGTCTCCCTGCAAAAAACCACTACACGGTTTCATTGGAGATGCGAAGATGCCCCTCGGGCAATTGGACCTCTTTGTTGAAATAGGAAGTCATCCCCACTCCGTTGTGCGGAAACAAACATTTGTGCTAATAGATAACCACTCGGCCTACAACGCCTTTTTAGGAAGTCCAGCCTTGTCTGACTTCCAGATTGTCCTGGCCCCTTGGTGCCTGAAGATGAAATTTCCAACAGATAATGGGATAGGGGAAGTAGAAGGAAATCAAGACATCGCTCGAGATTGCTATGTAACTGAATTTCGCAATAACCGCAGGAAGGATAAAGGGAAGGATGCAGAGACTACTCTCTGCAAGAAAAACTTGGAAGCATAGAAACTAAAGAAAGCCCCTCCTCTTCGATATACCAGTGATTCTTTCAATGAATTAGAACTCAGGGACAAAGAGGAGGAGGCCACCACCGAGCCTGTAGAGGCTATGAAATTTGTATCTGTAGACAAACACGACCCAAGTAGACTACTGAGAATCGGGTCTCAGTTAAGAGCAGAATTGAAGGATCAACTCATTGATTTTCTCCGCCACAACTTGGATGTGTTTGCATGGACGCACGCTGATATGACTGGAATCTCCCCAAACGTAGCGTGCCACGTACTGAACATCGATCCTACCAAAGTGCCAGTAAAGCAGAAAAAGAGAAGCATGGGGACAGAACGATCAGCAGCCCTCGATGAAGAAGTAAAGAACCTGCTTGCCAATAACTTCATACGAGAAGCCATCTACCCAGAGTGGATTGCTAACCCGGTACTAGTAAAGAAGGCTAATGGGAAGTGGCGAATGTGCATTGACTTCTCCAACTTAAATGATACTTGACCAAAGGATTGCTTCCCACTCCCCCGAATTGATCAGCTGGTGGACAGCACAGCTGGGCACGAACTCTTATCTTGTATGGACGCATACTCAGGATATAACCAAATTCCTATGCACGCTCCCGATCAAGACCACACTAGTTTTATCACTGACCGGGGATTGTACTGCTACAGAGTAATGCCTTTTGGACTTAGAAACGCCGGAGCTACTTATCAGCGCCTCGTCAACAAGATATTCGCAGAACTAATAGGACGAATTATGGAAGTTTATGTGGACGACATGCTAGTAATATTAGGGAAAGCCAACGACCACGTAAGCCACCTAAGCAAGATGTTTCAAGTACTTCGCCAATATGGAATGAAGCTGAATCCTCTAAAGTGCCCCTTCGGAGTATCATCAGGAAAGTTCTTAGGATTCATCGTCCATGCCAGAGGAATTGAAGCGAACCCTGAACAAGTCCGGGCTCTGAAAGAAATCAGGATACCTTCCACTCGAAGAGAAATGCAAAGCCTAAATGGAAAAGTGGCCCCCTAAGCAGATTCATCTCTAAAGCAACTGACAAGTGCGTCCCTTTCTTCGAAGCTCTAAAGAAGGACAAAGGAAAGTTCGAGTGGACTGACGAATGCTTAAAAGCCTTCCTTAACCTAATCGAACACCTCTAGAGACCACCAGTACTCTCAACTCCAAATGAAGGCGAAGAGCTATACCTATACCTTGCTGTGTCATCCCATGCTCTAAGCGCCGCTTTGGTAAGAGAAGACAACCGCGCGCAGCGGCCAGTATACTTTGTAACAAGAGGTTTACGGGGGCAGAAGCCAAATATCCTAAACTTGAGAAGCTAGCATACTGTTTACTAATCACATCACGGAAACTGCGACACAACTTCCAATCTTATTCCATCAGAGTTCTAACCGATCAACCGCTAAGGCAGGTACTCCATCGTCCCGACACTTCCGGGCGACTACTTAAATGGTGCATCGAGCTGAGTCAATATGATATCACCTACCATCCTCGCTCCGCCATCAAAGGACAGGCCATGGCCGATTTCGTTGTCAAATTCACTACCAACGAAGGAAAGGAGCAATCTGAAATAGCAGAAAACATCAAGTGGAATCTCTTTGTGGATGGAGCATCAAACGAACAAGGCTCGGGGCAGGTATTGTAATAATCACTCCCAGGGGAAGGAAGCTACACTATGCTCTAAGGTTGGAATTCACTGACACCAACAATGATGCAGAGTACGAAGCAGTGATAGTCGGATTAGAACTTGCCCTAGAGATTGGAGTTGGTTCTTTATGTCTCCATAGTGATTCTCAACTTATTGCAAATCAAATACTAGGAGAATTCCACACTCGAGGAGAACGACTCACAGCATATCTAAAGAAGACCAAGCTGCAGCTCAATCAATTGGATCATTATTTAATCAAACACATTCCTCGAGAAGAGAATCAGGAGGCCGACGAACTGGCAAAGCAAGCTAGCATGAAGAACAACACCATTTTCAGAATAGTAGCCATCTCAAAACAACTAGCCCCAAGTTTCGAACTAGAGGATCTGATAGTTGCAATCGAAGAAGAAACTTGGATGAATCCTATCCGAAAATACTTACAAAATGGCACACTACCCAACGAGCGTAACGAAGTCGGGAAAATCTTGAGGAGAGCTTCCCGCTACACAATACAAGAAGGCATCCTCTATCGACGCGGCTTCTCTAACCCCTTATTAAGGTGTGTTGCTGGAAGGGAAGCCAAGAAAACCTTATCCAACATCCATCAAGGGAGCTGCGGAGATCACACTGGTGAGCAGACTCTGGCAAAGAAGACACTTCGATATGGATATCACTGGCCCACTTTAAACAAAGACGCCTTAGACTTCATCAAAAGATGTGACAGATGTCAGAAATTTGCTAAGATTCCTCGACTACCAACAAATGAGATTACTCAAATGACCAGCCCTTGGCCCTTTGCAGTATGGGGAATTGACTTGATTGGCAAACTGCCGATGGGCTGAGGCGGAGCCAAATATGCTATAGTGGCAGTCGACTATTTCACCAAATGGGTGGAAGCGGAACCTCTAAATAAAATATCTTCGGAAAAAGTTATTAACTTCTTGATCAAAAATGTTCTATGCAGGTACGGGGTTCCACTCAAAATCATATCGGACAATGGACTTCAATTTGACAGCGAGGAGTTCACCGACTGGTGCCAAGAGCACGGAATTCATAAAAGCTTCTCATCTGTGGCTTATCCCCAGGCAAATGGACAAGTCGAAGCTGTCAACAAAATTCTTAAAACTCTAATCAAGAAGAAGTTTGAAAAGTCAAAAGGCGCTTGGGTGGATGAACTTCCTACGGCATTTTGGGCCTACCGCACGTCTTTCAGAACATCAACAGGGCATACTCCTTTCTCTTTGGCATACGGATCGGAGGCCATGCTCCCGGTTGAAACTGTAGTGCCATCCCACCGTAGGATCCACTACAATCCAGAAGAGAACGAAGAACTCCTCCACATGTCTTTGGATCTAATCGAAGAAAGAAGAAATGATGCAGCACTCAAAGCAGCAGCTCACAAGCAAAAAGTGGCAGCACAATACAACTCCAAAGTCAAGCATCACAGTTTACAAGAAGGAGAACTTGTCCTAAAGCGAATCTTCCCGCGCCCCGGAGCGCTAGATCCAATTTGGGATGGACCATATGTAATTCATAAAGATCTCCACAACGGAGCTTATATTTTTGTCAACAGTGGACGGAGAGGTGTTCTAGAGGGCATGCAACATCTAACACCTTCGTTGATACTTTTCTTAACTTGTACTGCCCATATAAAGTAAATTAACAAAGAGAATCAGTGGACTTAAGCATTTTCGTGCCGAACCACTTTATAAACTTGTCTCTTTTTTAACTTGTTCCTTTATATCTTGGCTACTTGCTGAGCTTTATCCTTTTCTGTTGAACAAAATCCTGTGTAGACGGCATCTCCATTCACGGCATCACAGCACAACTTCACCTGGACAAAACCTAACAGGTATTATACAAATCTGTGCGCTCGCCAATGAGACACTTTTGCTCCAGCATCCCTCTGCTGCGGGTTAACTCATTGCTCGTGACAGCCCTTAAAGCCAATTGTAATGAGCCGATTATAAGCCGCCGAGAAGGCCAACCATAGCCTAGGCAGCTCATTACGGCGTTCGGCTCGCCGGCAACCGTGAACCGATTATAAGCCCCAACATAAGGTGTAACGCCCCGAAAATTTTCGACTTTCGAAAATTCAACATCGACACTCACTTTATCGACTGCCGAGAAATCGAAGGTCAAAAACCGGAATGTTATGGGGTTTAAAAAAGAATTTAAGAAAAGAAAAAGAAAGAAGAGAGAAGAGATAGGAAATAGAGAGAAAAGAAGATAGATAATTTTTAGAAAACAGAGAATTTTAAAATAGAACGGACAAAAGAAAACAACAGAACAACAACAGAATCTCACAATTCGCAGCGGAACAACATATAATAATAAATGAAAAATCTTTAAACAAAGAACCATATCAGTTATTACATTACATTTCATTCACATCATATCAGAGTGTACAACATCATACAACAACAAACAGTGCAGCGGAAAAGAAATACTATATGAACTAGTAATACGCCATGCCATCCAGCTTGCCTCCAGCAACTCCAGAATATCCAGAATATCCTGATAAATCTAACTCTTAACTGCCCGTGTGGAAATTTGTGGGCACCCAGAGTTTAGGAAGGAAAACAATAAACTCCGAGTCAGTCATGTGACTGGTGTGAGAACTCAAACAGTTTATTTATCTTAAAATCAAAATAGAGGAATATTTTTTTTTATCAATTCGCAATGCTTTTAAAAATGAGACTACCATAAGGCCTCCCGCACACACACACATGCAAACGCAGAATCGGAGGAGATTTCTCCTTATGATAGTCAAAGATGCTTGATACGCATTTAAAATAACATTTGATATTATTTCTAGTGCATAATGTAAAACAAATCATTTCGAAAATAAAGATATAAATCTTAGCCGACATAGACATTTCGAACTATGCCTACTATAGCTACTATCCAAACAGTGGTGACCACCATAAGTGAATAGCAGGTTCTACAACTAATACCGTACAAGTTTCGTATTGGGAATTGGATTTCCAACAAATGGTCAGGCCAAGGAACTTCCCATTGCCACATGAGAATGCCTCTGGATGGACATCCCCGAGAACCAAACCGGATCTCTACCAACACAAGGCCGGGTTACTCCTAACTGAGTAACAACTGACCGAATATGCCATCCCCCGGTCCTTTGGGACCTTTATCCGAGAGCTCTCTAATCAATTCACACAATCATAAAAACAAAGTGTTTCAACATGAGTAAGTATCTGGGCTCCATACCATGATACCACCCTTTTCCAGAAGGAAATGGACATATCCTAAAGGGTGCTACCCCTCATAACCTTGCCGCATCTTTCCTGTTTTGACCATTCACGGGATGTGAGGCTCGACGAATTCACGTCCACAAAAACATACTTTATACAAAAGCCATGCTTTGGGTCAACAAATGATCAACACAATGATCACTAAGATAGACGATCAAATAAATGATCCTATCACAAATAATCAACACAATGATCATTTCAGCATCACTCAGCATGTCACATTACCAAATTGGGAATATATCGCTGATAACTTCAACTATATAACCTCTGAGCACATACGTCTCAGAGAAGGGTGTTAAGCAAAAAGAATAAATTCTCCGCCACCAACAGAAATATATTTGAAAGAAATCGGCTTTATATCTCAACTTGTAATGTCAGACATACAATCCATACAAGTCTGTTCCGGGCTCGAACAGAACCGAAGGCACTTACAAAGAAGTCCTTGCAATCCGGATATTCACAATCCTGATCGGATTCACCATCACATATGGAGAACTCAATACCGGAGCAACTCGGTGCAGAGTCAATCGATAGTTCATCCTATCGCTCTCGCAAATACCGGTCTTCAACACCGATCTTCAAATGCGATTCACAACGACGTATCACATATTCGGAGTGGGTTATACGACCCCATGGTCCTTTCCCGGTTAACCCGAATAGTGAGCGCTTATTCAAAAATAAGTGTGCATTCAAATTCAATCAAATCACATCAAATACCCATTCAAAGGGAAATTATTGATAGTCAATTATTGAACTATCAATGGATATGCATACATCACCAGATTCCAAATAATTTTCCAAATTATTTATTTTCCAAAATATCTTTACAAGATATATAATTTCAACACTTCAAAAATAAATCGATATTTATTTTTAAAGAATTCCACTTTTCACATATAAATTCCATAATGAATTTATATTTCAAAATATCCATGCATATTCGATTTCAATAATTCATTTCAATTTATCTTCAAAAAGATAAATTCTAATTATTCACTTCATATTGGAAAACGTTTCCCTACTTATTTATTCATAAGTAATTCACAAATCTCTTTTATTTTCAACACTTAGAAAATATTCAATATACTTAAATCAAATTAAGTATATCATTCATTCTTTTAAGGAAATCATTCACTTAACATATTTATTTGGGCCAAAACGAATGTTGCGTAAAACATCGTTACAACAACCCAAAATCACTAGTATAGGGATTCGAAATTAAAATAGATATATAAATCCCAATACTATTCAAAACATTTCTTTTCGGAAATCATTTACTATAACAACAGTGTTATGGTCCACTATTTCCTTTTATTTCTCGAAAACGTCTATTTCAACAATAAATGTTGAAATCTATGGTTTCGAATCACAACACCTTTTAAAACATCGTTAGATCGTTTTAATTCTATTTAAAACATTCACATTCTAAACAATTTCTTTAACGTGTTATTCACTGTTCAAAAACGTGAATAAACTACGTCAACAAACTTCATCATTTCTATTCACTTTAACTTAAAGGATTATTCACTGTCTAAAACGTGAATATAACTCTATCTCTAAGTTATAACAATTAACTTATCAAAATAAGTCATTTGCGGATTTATAAAACAACGTTTATAAATTCCGTTTCTATTTATTTATAAAAACTTCCTTTTTATAAATTCCTTTATTTACCTATTCCAGTTTATAACTCAATTATAAACTAAATGTTTATATTATAAGTTAAATACTTATAAAACGATTATTTTACAAAATCGTTCTTTTTAAAGACTTTTCAATTTATAAACCTTATAACTTATAAGATTTATTTATTTAATCAATCTATTCTTCAAATAATTTCACCAAATTTATAAATCTTACTATTTATAAATTTCATTTATAACTTCACAGTTTATAATTCTATAAATTTCATTCTATAATGAAATTCATTTTCACTTAATTCAAACACTTATAAAAACTCATTTTATAAGTCAATATCTCAATTTATAAATATCCATTTATAAATCTCTTACTATAAATCAGTTTATATTATTATTCTAAAACGTCTTTAAATTC
Organism: Allium cepa; assembly: GCA_030765085.1. Lineage (NCBI taxonomy): Eukaryota > Viridiplantae > Streptophyta > Magnoliopsida > Asparagales > Amaryllidaceae > Allium > Allium cepa. The sequence goes on from CM060935.1 coordinate 594,877,303, forward strand.
CTTTATAATTTCATCATTTCGATTTATAAAATAATCAAATTTTATAAATCCTATATTTAAACTTTTATCATATATTCAAAAATCCAATCTAAATTATTTTATAAAATCATTAGTTCATATTTCTCAAAAACCAGCTTTTAACTATATTTCACAAAAACCATAATTTTATAACTTTAAAAATTATAACGTTTATTTATTTAAAATGGATCAATTCCAAAAATATAGTATATTTTCAAAAATCACTTTAAAACCATTTTAAAATCCCAAAATCTGGGTCCAATGATGCTACACACCAAATAGTCAATCACGACTACAACGACATCATATATCGATATGATAATCCATCAAATATCTAAATATCTGAAATTAATTAAAAACTGTTGAGGAATCCAGTTGGATCCCTCCAACCTGTTTCCTGCATCCAAAAACATTAGCACAATACCAATTTCGCTCCAGTACGAAATTATCGCGGTATATGTTCTTAATAAATATTATCCGCTTAATAACGGCGTAATAGGGTCTCATCCGCTAAACAAAAAATGCGGGAAATCAACAACTGCAATATATACATATGCCAATATATATATATTGATATTATATATAATACCAATTTCACTGTTTATGAAATATTCGCGGTATATGTTTTTAATAAATAACATCCGCTTACTAACGGCGTATAATGTCTATTTTAACAATCAATAATTTACAGTCATCATTCAAACATGCATTCAAATATTTTAAATCTAACTATTTAAAATAAAATCGAAATCTATTCGATTGAGTGAGAAGTTCTCACCTTGGTTTTAATTTCCGTTTTAGCGATTTATTTCGAATAAAATTAAACGCGCGTTTAATTTTACCCAAAATTCTCACTAACTCCAAACGACTCCAAGCCAACTCCATCGCGTAGTGCTCGTCCATACGATTCCAACGCAACTGAGTTTGCATTTTTTCGACCTCGTATGAAAAAGTTATGAATTTTACAAGATTGTACACGTTTTTAATAACTTAAATCACAACATAACTTTATATTTTTAACCTCTCCTCAATCCTAGCCATCAGATCCCACTCCCACACATCTGGACCGTCCCCCTTCATCTTCCACTTGCGTTCCATCTTCAGGTAATAGGCCGCACTCATCAAACCCATTAGCTCAACTAGGGTTTCATTTTTCTCCTTCTATAATCAACGAAACTCGATCAAACCACCGCCACCTCGAAGCACTTCGCGAGAGCTATCTCCACCTCCCCCACCATGAAGCTCGGCCTCCCCCTTCACGTTGAAATGCGTGCGCAGGCCACCACTGTCGGCCCCACATATCTCGCTCCACGTTGCTCCGTTTCCGATCATCACCGTATGGAATCAAAGCTCTCTTCGTGCTCTTCGACTTTGTAGTTGAGCACTTTGGCTAATTATTGAAAGATTGAGAGAGATTGAGAGATGAGTGTTGAGCATTTCTGGCCATTGGTTTAGTATGTGGCGGCTACTAACTTTAGGGTTAGGGTTTTGGTTATTTTTATCAAATTATGAAGGCAATGGGTCTATTTATAAGGAACGAGCGACACTATTCATCCCGGAAATTCCGAACTCCGATTTAGGCGCCGTAACCAGTGTACCTAGGGTTTATCCCGCGTTCCGGACACAATGGAACAGGTTTCGGAAGCTAATTCGGAAGTATGTGCGAGTTATGGCTGAAAACGTTCAATTTAAATTAAACCGATTTAAATCGATTTCTAGGCGTTTTAATTTGTACCGGACAAACGGTAAATCCAATTGACTTGAAATTTGAAACCTTACAATAATATCACATTACGGATCCGATGAAACTGGTTTCGTCGAAATCCGAGACTTTTTGAAAAATGGCTATTTTGACTCGCCAAATTTAAATTAAAAATAAATCGATGCGTTTCGAGCTGCCACGATCAAACGATAGCTCCGATTGACACGAAAATTGAAATCCGGTAATAACTAACTATTACGGATCCAATGAAACTGGTTTTGTTCAATTCTGAGACTGTTCAAAAATTGGCTATTTTACAGTCGATTATTTAATATTAAAATATTCAATTTTCACAGATTAACTTTTAATTCGTTTTTAAAAGTTCTAAAATATCGTTCTAACTTCGACATGATAAAATAAAATTTTACAAATCATTTTCAATCATATTTAACCCAATTTTCAATTATTTCCATAATTTAACATATTAAATTATCGATTTAATTATCCAATTAAATCCAATAATTCAAATAAAAATTTATTCGACTTATAAATTCACTTATAAATATTTAAAATAAATTAAATATTCAAATTTTAATTAATAAAAATTCTGGGTCGTTACAATCTTCCCCCCTTAAAAGAATTTCGTCCTCGAAATCACAAGTAAGAAAGGTTACAGAATCTATTAACTTTCCAAAATTTATAATTAAACTTCTTTCAAATCTTTACTAAGTTTTCAAATCATACTTAGTTATCTTTTCAAAAACAAACTATATCATTTAACTTTCAACTTTAAAACAAAGTTTAAAGTTTTCAAAATTTTTCAATTTTTCTCAAATTTTTCTAACGCCTTAAATTTCCGGAAAAATTCGCCATAGTCTCCTTTGCGCGGCTCGATCCGAAAAAAAAAATGACAGTATATATATCGCAAATATACATCTCATCAAGTAATGAGGCATCCCGAAGGGAAAAAAGTATAAAAGTGCGATATTTAATCCGAGATATGTACCTTATATTTTATTAGCAAGCATATACGGCTAATATAGCGCTAAAGCGAACTCCAAATGCGAAGCAAACGCGATCCGCACCTACTAAACTCAACAAACAACATGAGAATCATGTATATAAAGCATAGTATCGATATACAACATATAACAACATAACAACTATATATATCACATAGAAAATGCAACAATAGCAATATATATTCAACCATCAACCAACTAACATCCATAACCAATCAATATTTATTTATATTCTCATTAATATTCAATGAAATGGTTTTCACTTTAAATCACATTTGATTTATTCACATTGGATTTTATCAACATTCATTCTCAATTTTAATTAGTTTGCATTTACTAGTTAAATCCAATTCACGTTCAATTCTATTCAAATTTATTTACTTCTAATTTGAATTCAATTACATAGCTTCCAATTTCATTAATTCACTTTCATTAACACTTAATGAATTATATACAATAAATCAACAATCAACTAACAATCAAATAACAACCAAAGTATATTCATTCTCATTCAATTTATTCAACTTCCAATAACATTAGATTTTAATGAATTACATTTATATTCATTATTTCATATCAACTTCATTTACATTTAATTGATTAACATTCAATTCATTAAATTTCTAAAGTTGAATTTCTATTACATACCTCAAGTTCATATTCATTTAATCCACTTGATTATTTACTTCGATACCAAAATCAATTCCATCCAACAACACTTAAGTTATATTCCATTTAACTTTAAAATTCACTTTTATTTACAACTCATATTAATAAATATATTCATATAGTTTCACTTTTTATATATATAAGTTTATTTCACAATTGTAAATCACTTTAATTATAATTCAATTCTTATAATTCTTTTACTTATACAATTATTCTTTAATTTAGATTATTCAAACAACCTAACAATCAACTTACATACAATTTAATAATTTTGAAAAATTATTCCTTTATATATAAAATATAATCAAGGTAAAATTATTTCATTTACCAAATTTAAAAATCAATATTATGTCGGTTTATCTTGTTTAAGAGTTTAGAAACTCCCATCTACGATAGTTAGCTAGACTACATCGACTGGAATCTATAAACAATCAACCGATAAGTCAACACAATACAAAACAATTTTATATATTCACTAACAAATACGCTCTCATAGTTATTATTGCTCTCAAACTCATTCTAGAGTACTGCTGACTCTATCTCTAATGAGTAATACCCAACAGAACCATGGTTGTCGCTTAACCATCAGCTCTGATACCAAATGTAACGCCCCGAAAATTTTCGACTTTCGAAAATTCAACATCGACACTCACTTTATCGACTGCCGAGAAATCGAAGGTCAAAAACCGGAATGTTATGGGGTTTAAAAAAGAATTTAAGAAAAGAAAAAGAAAGAAGAGAGAAGAGATAGGAAATAGAGAGAAAAGAAGATAGATAATTTTTAGAAAACAGAGAATTTTAAAATAGAACGGACAAAAGAAAACAACAGAACAACAACAGAATCTCACAATTCGCAGCGGAACAACATATAATAATAAATGAATAATCTTTAAACAAAGAACCATATCAGTTATTACATTACATTTCATTACATCACATCATATCAGAGTGTACAACATCATACAACAACAAACAGTGCAGCGGAAAAGAAATACTATATGAACTAGTTTACGCCATGCCATCCAGCTTGCCTCCAGCAACTCCAGAATATCCAGAATATCCTGATAAACCTAACTCTTAACTGCCCGTGTGGAAATTTGTGGGCACCCAGAGTTTAGGAAGGAAAACAATAAACTCCGAGTCAGTCATGTGACTGGTGTGAGAACTCAAACAGTTTATTTATCTTAAAATCAAAATAGAGGAATATTTTTTTTTATCAATTCGCAATGCTTTTAAAAATGAGACTACCATAAGGCCTCCCGCACACACACACATGCAAACGCAGAATCGGAGGAGATTTCTCCTTATGATAGTCAAAGATGCTTGATACGCATTTAAAATAACATTTGATATTATTACTAGTGCATAATGTATAACAAATCATTTCGAAAATAAAGATATAAATCTTAGCCGACATAGACATTTCGAACTATGCCTACTATAGCTACTATCCAAACAGTGGTGACCACCATAAGTGAATAGCAGGTTCTACAACTAATACCGTACAAGTTTCGTATTGGGAATTGGATTTCCAACAAATGGTCAGGCCAAGGAACTTCCCATTGCCACATGAGAATGCCTCTGGATGGACATCCCCGAGAACCAAACCGGATCTCTACCAACACAAGGCCGGGTTACTCCTAACTGAGTAACAACTGACCGAATATGCCATCCCCCGGTCCTTTGGGACCTTTATCCGAGAGCTCTCTAATCAATTCACACAATCATAAAAACAAAGTGTTTCAACATGAGTAAGTATCTGGGCTCCATACCATGATACCACCCTTTTCCAGAAGGAAATGGACATATCCTAAAGGGTGCTACCCCTCATAACCTTGCCGCATCTTTCCTGTTTTGACCATTCACGGGATGTGAGGCTCGACGAATTCACGTCCACAAAAACATACTTTATACAAAAGCCATGCTTTGGGTCAACAAATGATCAACACAATGATCACTAAGATAGACGATCAAATAAATGATCCTATCACAAATAATCAACACAATGATCATTTCAGCATCACTCAGCATGTCACATTACCAAATTGGGAATATATCGCTGATAACTTCAACTATATAACCTCTGAGCACATACGTCTCAGAGAAGGGTGTTAAGCAAAAAGAATAAATTCTCCGCCACCAACAGAAATATATTTGAAAGAAATCGGCTTTATATCTCAACTTGTAATGTCAGACATACAATCCATACAAGTCTGTTCCGGGCTCGAACAGAACCGAAGGCACTTACAAAGAAGTCCTTGCAATCCGGATATTCACAATCCTGATCGGATTCACCATCACATATGGAGAACTCAATACCGGAGCAACTCGGTGCAGAGTCAATCGATAGTTCATCCTATCGCTCTCGCAAATACCGGTCTTCAACACCGATCTTCAAATGCGATTCACAACGACGTATCACATATTCGGAGTGGGTTATACGACCCCATGGTCCTTTCCCGGTTAACCCGAATAGTGAGCGCTTATTCAAAAATAAGTGTGCATTCAAATTCAATCAAATCACATCAAATACCCATTCAAAGGGAAATTATTGATAGTCAATTATTGAACTATCAATGGATATGCATACATCACCAGATTCCAAATAATTTTCCAAATTATTTATTTTCCAAAATATCTTTACAAGATATGTAATTTCAACACTTCAAAAATAAATCGATATTTATTTTTAAACAATTCCACTTTTCACATATAAATTCCATAATGAATTTATATTTCAAAATATCCATGCATATTCGATTTCAATAATTCATTTCAATTTATCTTCAAAAAGATAAATTCTAATTATTCACTTCATATTGGAAAACGTTTCCCTACTTATTTATTCATAAGTAATTCACAAATCTCTTTTATTTTCAACACTTAGAAAATATTCAATATACTTAAATCAAATTAAGTATATCATTCATTCTTTTAAGGAAATCATTCACTTAACATATTTATTTGGGCCAAAACGAATGTTGCGTAAAACATCGTTACAACAACCCAAAATCACTAGTATAGGGATTCGAAATTAAAATAGATATATAAATCCCAATACTATTCAAAACATTTCCTTTCGGAAATCATTTACTATAACAACAGTGTTATGGTCCACTATTTCCTTTTATTTCTCGAAAACGTCTATTTCAACAATAAATGTTGAAATCTATGGTTTCGAATCACAACACCTTTTAAAACATCGTTAGATCGTTTTAATTCTATTTAAAACATTCACATTCTAAACAATTTCTTTAACGTGTTATTCACTGTTCAAAAACGTGAATAAACTACGTTAACAAACTTCATCATTTCTATTCACTTTAACTTAAAGGATTATTCACTGTCTAAAACGTGAATATAACTCTATCTCTAAGTTATAACAATTAACTTATCAAAATAAGTCATTTGCGGATTTATAAAACAACGTTTATAAATTCCGTTTCTATTTATTTATAAATTCCTTTATTTACCTATTCCAGTTTATAACTCAATTATAAACTAAATGTTTATATTATAAGTTAAATACTTATAAAACGATTATTTTACAAAATCGTTCTTTTTAAAGACTTTTCAATTTATAAACCTTATAACTTATAAGATTTATTTATTTAATCAATCTATTCTTCAAATAATTTCACCAAATTTATAAATCTTACTATTTATAAATTTCATTTATAACTTCACAGTTTATAATTCTATAAATTTCATTCTATAATGAAATTCATTTTCACTTAATTCAAACACTTATAAAAACTCATTTTATAAGTCAATATCTCAATTTATAAATATCCATTTATAAATCTCTTACTATAAATCAGTTTATATTATTATTCTAAAACATCTTTAAATTCCTTTATAATTTCATCATTTCGATTTATAAAATAATCAAATTTTATAAATCCTATATTTAAACTTTTATCATATATTCAAAAATCCAATCTAAATTATTTTATAAAATCATTAGTTCATATTTCTCAAAAACCAGCTTTTAACTATATTTCACAAAAACCATAATTTTATAACTTTAAAAATTATAACGTTTATTTATTTAAAATGGATCAATTCCAAAAATATAGTATATTTTCAAAAATCACTTTAAAACCATTTTAAAATCCCAAAATCTGGGTCCAATGATGCTACACACCAAATAGTCAATCACGACTACAACGACATCATATATCGATATGATAATCCATCAAATATCTAAATATCTGAAATTAATTAAAAACTGTTGAGGAATCCAGTTGGATCCCTCCAACCTGTTTCCTGCATCCAAAAACATTAGCACAATACCAATTTCGCTCCAGTACGAAATTATCGCGGTATATGTTCTTAATAAATATTATCCGCTTAATAACGGCGTAATAGGGTCTCATCCGCTAAACAAAAAATGCGGGAAATCAACAACTGCAATATATACATATGCCAATATATATATATTGATATTATATATAATACCAATTTCACTGTTTATGAAATATTCGCGGTATATGTTTTTAATAAATAACATCCGCTTACTAACGGCGTATAATGTCTATTTTAACAATCAATAATTTACAGTCATCATTCAAACATGCATTCAAATATTTTAAATCTAACTATTTAAAATAAAATCGAAATCTATTCGATTGAGTGAGAAGTTCTCACCTTGGTTTTAATTTCCGTTTTAGCGATTTATTTCGAATAAAATTAAACGCGCGTTTAATTTTACCCAAAATTCTCACTAACTCCAAACGACTCCAAACCAACTCCATCGCGTAGTGCTCGTCCATACGATTCCAACGCAACTGAGTTTGCATTTTTTCGACCTCGTATGAAAAAGTTATGAATTTTACAAGATTGTACACGTTTTTAATAACTTAAATCACAACATAACTTTATATTTTTAACCTCTCCTCAATCCTAGCCATCAGATCCCACTCCCACACATCTGGACCGTCCCCTTTCATCTTCCACTTGCGTTCCATCTTCAGGTAATAGGCCGCACTCATCAAACCCATTAGCTCAACTAGGGTTTCATTTTTCTCCTTCTATAATCAACGAAACTCGATCAAACCACCGCCACCTCGAAGCACTTCGCGAGAGCTATCTCCACCTCCCCCACCATGAAGCTCGGCCTCCCCCTTCACGTTGAAATGCGTGTGCAGGCCACCACTGTCGGCCTCACATATCTCGCTCCACGTTGCTCCGTTTCCGATCATCACCGTATGGAATCGAAGCTCTCTTCGTGCTCTTCGACTTTGTAGTTGAGCACTTTGGCTAATTCTTGATGGATTGAGAGAGATTGAGAGATGAGTGTTGAGCATTTCTGGCCATTGGTTTAGTATGTGGTGGCTACTAACTTTAGGGTTAGGGTTTTGGTTATTTTTATCAAATTATGAAGGCAATGGGTCTATTTATAAGGAACGAGCGACACTATTCATCCCGGAAATTCCGAACTCCGATTTAGGCGCCGTAACCAGCGTACCTAGGGTTTATCCCGCGTTCCGGACACAATGGAACAGGTTTCGGAAGCTAATTCGGAAGTATGTGCGAGTTATGGCTGAAAACGTTCAATTTAAATTAAACCGATTTAAATCGATTTCTAGGCGTTTTAATTTGTACCGGACAAACAATAAATCCAATTGACTTGAAATTTGAAACCTTACAATAATATCACATTACGGATCCGATGAAACTGGTTTCGTCGAAATCCGAGACTTTTTGAAAAATGGCTATTTTGACTCGCCAAATTTAAATTAAAAATAAATCGATGCGTTTCGAGCTGCCACGATCAAACGATAGCTCCGATTGACACGAAAATTGAAATCCGGTAATAACTAACTATTACGGATCCAATGAAACTGGTTTCGTTCAATTCTGAGACTGTTCAAAAATTGGCTATTTTACAATCGATTATTTAATATTAAAATATTCAATTTTCACAGATTAACTTTTAATTCGTTTTTAAAAGTTCTAAAATATCGTTCTAACTTCGACATGATAAAATAAAATTTTACAAATCATTTTCAATCATATTTAACCCAATTTTCAATTATTTCCATAATTTAACATATTAAATTATCGATTTAATTATCCAATTAAATCCAATAATTCAAATAAAAATTTATTCGACTTATAAATTCACTTATAAATATTTAAAATAAATTAAATATTCAAATTTTAATTAATAAAAATTCTGGGTCGTTACATAAGGTATGGCCAGCCATGGGCAGTTCACAGTTGACGATCGGCACCCGCGCTAGCCGGCCATGGTAAATCGGATAATACCCACGATTACGGGCCATAATGGCCCGAGTAGTTACCTTGCGCGATCTTGGCTCCGATGTGTCTTAAGTACGGCTGTGGTAAAAAAGAAAACTCCCCGCAGAGGCGTAAGATGGGTGACAAATGTCTCCAAGACCAACAGCTAGGGAAAGTGACTACAAAGCCCGTTTGCCACGAACTTAAGCGCGTCGAAGGCCTTCCATGATTGGAAGTTTTACTATTTATTGTATTTCTAATTTGTTTGAAAACTTTTCCTCCTATCCTCTATAACAATCCCTTAAGTACAGGACACAAAATAGGAGACGCTCGCCAATGGAAATAGAAACTCACAATTGAATGACATGACACTCAGCTGCATTCCATACTCAGCTACACAAGACATTCAAAGCTACCATCTACAACTAAGACATGAGGGGCAGTACCTTTTCCTCTTGTATATAAATACGTAGCTATAATTTATTCGCACATCACACAAACATTGCAAGATATGAAATTATATTTTAAGCAAGAACTTAGCATCAAACACATTGAATCACAGACATGTGCACAGCTGTATTTCTTATGCAATACATTAAAATAACAAAAGCATTCAAATGTAGCTGAATCAGTCTAAGTTAAAAGTACATGCGAAAAATCAAGTTGTTCGTTACGTAATTACAGCCTGAAAATTACACTAATGTTTTAATACTAACACAAACATCAATGTCAAGTAAACCAAAAAATGTCTAGATCAAGCAAAGGAGTCGGCTGCATCGGGGCTTCGCCTCTATCCTACCGGCCCTCCAAGATCTACTTAGCCGCAGGGTTGGAGCTCTCAGCATGCTGGCCAGAGGTAGTTGGTGCTCCAGAGGTCCCGCCTGTACAATTCAAGTAAGAATCCATTGAATAAGCAATAGGTAACCAAGTTATGAGAAGACTAAAAAGGAAGACTTACCAGCATCTGTTCCTTGATCGCCATCCTCCAACAGCACACCTACCTCCTCAACGGCGAGCAGCCGCATACCCTCCTTCACTGCCACTTTCTCCTCCTCGGTAAACTGGGCCGTGACTACATCCATCCTGAAGGCCACACCACCCTCCTTATCCGCATCAGCCTTAGCCTCCTCTAGAGCCCGGAGATAAATCCTGGCCATGATCCGGGGATAATCATCCATTCAGGGTAAGTTGCCCTGCTTCCAAGTACGGAAATACATGTCCTGGAGCATCTCATCCATCATCCCCTCGTTCTCCTCAAACTCCCTACTTCGGACATCAGAAGCCAACAGCTTTGCAACGGCAGCATCCTTCTCCGATCGGTATCGCGAGCGGTCAGCCTAAAGGGATTTCCTCATCGCCTCCATCTCCTTCTTCGGCTTGGCTTGAGCAAGCTCTGTGGCTTCAAGCTTCCCAGATAACTCCTCTACCCGCTCGAGATCCGATTTCCGAACCTCATCCACCGTTGCAATAGCCATATCGATCCGTTCCTTGCAGGTGGCCTCCATTTTCCGCAGCTCGTCTTTGCTAGACTCTTCCATGGTTTTCTTTAGTTGTCTAGAGGCAGCCTCGTGCTGAGAGATCTGGATGGCCTGATCGGCGACTTGCTTGGCCTAGTCGGAAACCACTAACCGCAATCTTATGTTAGCACTCCCAATTTCCCCCCCGGCCCTGACAAGTCGGGCATGATGCCCCATCAACTTCCTGGTCTCCTCAGCAACCCGGTCGATGTTTGCCTTGGCTTCATCCCCCATAGTTATAATCCGAGTAGTAAGCAAATCAAGGTCCAGGGACTTGGCCTCATCAAGCACCCTTACCATAGGATTGCGAGGGAGAAGGTGCTCACCAGTAACCTCGTCAAAGTAAATATCATGAGAACCCGAATCCAGATCTGGATGACCCGCAAATGGATTACGAGCCAAGCCGGGACGATCAATCTGAGTAACGGTAGGATTTTCAGACGGATGCGGAGAGGGTATGAACTTAGTATCCTCCTCCGTGATATCATGAAGAGGCTAGGTTGGGGGCTGAGGACCAGGTGAAGGTTCGAATAAAGAGCGACTCCTCTTTTTCTTTTGAATATCCTCTTCAATAACTCCGAGAAGAGGACAATAGCCGACTACATCCCTGGAACGGTTGGTCGGAGGCTTTGGTTTAGCGGAAGCTTTGAGGAGTTTGAATTGTTCGAGACGATGCCGAATGTCTGATGTCTTGGCCACCTTACCCGTTCCTGGAATAAAAACCAAGTGTTACAAGCATGCATGGGACTATAATCCAAGAAACATGTGAAGTTAAAAAGAGTAAAGAGGAGTCAAAAATTCACCTTGAATCGCCGGAGTTGCCCTAGATGAAATGCTCTTGGAAGATGAATCGGCACCAGTCCCGGCCTTATCAGTTTTCTTTGGCTTCTCCACCAAGGCCGATCCTTCCTCCAACCCCTCAAAAGCCTAGCGGAAAGCATCATCTGTCCACTCTTGGATCTCCCCTGCTTGCCCAGAGGACAAAGCCTCGGCGCCATCACCGCTCTGTCCTTCGCCACCATCATCACCATCACCTTCTCCATCACCTCCGCTCTCCTCCTTGCCTCTTTCCTCCTCCACATCTTCCTCCTCCGGGATGTCTGGACATGTGCTGGGGAAGGGTCCATCGGACTTCTTAAGCTTCTTCCCCCCGGCAATTGGAGGTTTTGAGAAGGGTTTCCTTTCGCCACTCTTCACCGTAGCCCCTCCTTTAGCTTTGGCGGCCCTCTTCTCAGCCGTGTCTCTTTGCTTGACCACAGACTGGCCTGGCAGAATCAAGTTTTGCCCCAGAAGAGTAGCATTCCTGATCAAGTAAGAAGCTGACCTCTCCCTTCCCGAAATGCCTTCTATCTCCGCAGCCATCTGAACCAGGGGATCGTTCTCCATGACCGCAAAGCCACCTGTCGCTAGCAAGAAATAAAAACACATAAGAAGAAGCATTGCAGTTAGAACGGAAATTATAAATAAGCTTCAACTTACAGCCAGAGGTAAAGCGACGGATAGAAACAGAGTCATCCTTGACGAAAAACCATTCTTTCTTGAACATGCTGAACTTCAAATATAAGTCCAGGACCGGCTTGAAGGAAACGGTCGATTCCAAGCTGATGTATGGAGACCCCTTCTTATAGCCCCTCAAGTTGTACAAGTACCGGATCTCCCCGTTGGAAGGGGGACGCCTATATTTTCTCTGGAAAATGATGAATAGACTAACGATGATAGCATAAGAATTGGGCTGAAGCTGGAAAGGGGTCACCTTCAAATAGGTAATGAAGCTGACTATCCAAGCATTGATCGGGGGAATGGCCCCGCACATGCAATGGTACCTACTATAAGCGAAATATCCTTCAGGGGGGTTGTACGGCATCACTCCTTCCCCCGGCAACAGCATACACGCTCTGTCAATCCCAAAAAAGCGAGAAATAACATCAAGCTGCTCCTCTTTGAGGGAGCTAGGAAAGCAGTCAGGAGGAGAGTTCAAGAGCTCCTGAGGGCCATATCCATCCACTAGTGATCTTGGTGTGGGCCCATGTCGTCCCGGTTCTGACTATGCTAGGGGCACTGTGGAGGACTCTTCTCTGTCCTTGGATTTCTTTTTATCTGATCGAGTTTCCACTTTATGAGACATTATCTGCAACAGGAGAAAACGTACTGTTAGAACAAGGAGTATGGAAACACAAACAAACAAGTACATACAGCCCGAAATCTCATTCGACATTTCCGGCATGAGGTTCATTCGGCGCTCAACTCCCCGGTCTCGTTCGGTGTACCCAACATAAGGAGAAAGCCTCACCTGGTTCGGCAGTCAAATCTGGTTCGGTCCCTGATCGATTCGGCTATTTCAAACGATGAAGGAATAGTGGTTCGGTACTTGGGTGATTCGGCTATTTCAAACGATAAAGGAATTGTGGTTCGGTACTTGGGTGATTCGGCTATCTCAAACGGTAAAGGAATAACAATGGGGTGAAGCCCCTACTTATAGGCGAGCGCAGGATGACCGGACCCAACGGTTTGGCGCTTAGGACCGAATGAAGCTATCCAAACTGCGAGAAAACAAAGCACGACATATGCTGGCATATGTCCCACTTTGGGGGCCAAATGTTAGGTGCGTTTCTACCACAATCGAACCAACCCCTTTCCTAAGCACTCCCGAACCAACCCCGCTTCCATGCATAGCCGAACCAATCCCGTTTCCACCTACTACCGGTCCAACTCCACTTCCCTGCATAGCCGAGCCAACTCACTTCCCCTACATAGCCGAACCAACTACCGCTCCAACCACTACCGGACCACTCACCACCGGACCAAGTCCCACCGAACCAAACTCCATCCACTCACCACCGGGCCAAGTCCCACCGAACCAAACTCCACCTACTCACCACCGGACCAAGGCATACCGGACCAACACTGCCAGGCCAGATTACATCAGCCCAGGCCCACCAGCAGCTATATACATCCAAGACCCCTGCCCCTAGCCTCAGTCTATAAATAGAGGGGCAGGGGTACAACAATGGCGGACAAGTTTGAGAGCTCAAGCATGGATAGAACTTTCAAACAATTTTCATGCACTTGTAATCAAAGATTTGTACTTGTAATCTGAACAGTAAAGGAGAATAACATATAAAGTGGACGTAGGCACGTTCTGGCCGAACCACTATAAATCTGCGTGTCTTTTACAGTTAGTCCCTACTTTTTACATATTTGCATAAATCACCCAAATCACTAAGAATAACATATAATCAACTAAATCATACGACTTGGAAGTGTTTGCCCATTTTTTGTGCAAACAACGGACTGAAATGATACATATCCGTATCACTTGACCTAGGTTAGAAAATTTTATACAGGCCCATGGATACATTTTTATAATAGTTCTCTAAAATTATTAGGTATTTTGAATTTTAAAAATATGGAGTTTTGATTAAAAAGTTGATTTAAAGATTTGAATATAAAGAGATATTGAGATATTGGTTTCTTAAAAGTTAAAATTGTATGAGTTGATAATTTGTTTAGATTGTAATTTAAAAATCTTTATTTGGTTTTTAATTGTAATTTAAAGATTTTATTTATGATCTATATTTTAATGATTAAGTTTGATTTAATTTGGAATCTAAAATCTAACCTAGTAAATTTAATAAAGGTTATTTCTGGAAATAAATAAGGTTTGTATAGCAAATAATGTATTTTGAGTGGATAAAATGAACTGCAGTTTTGATTGGACTTAGTAATAAAATTTATTTAATTTGGAATCAAAGTTAATTGATGTCTAGATGAATAGATTTATAGAGAGGATTGGACTGTTATATTAACTATGAGAAAATACTTGATTTATGGTTATGTTTTGTAAAAATGAATGATTATGATTTAACTGGAAAAATGCAACTTAAAATGACTTAACTTGATAATTGGAAATTTAGTTTTCAAATGAAAGTTAAGTAAATTTAGTGATACGGTATTTTATTTGTGGGATGGATATTTTAAAATAAAATGTATAGTTTTTTGTTAAAAATAAAAGTTAAGTAAAATATGGGTATTTATTGATAAAATTTTATTTTATTAAATCATAAGTTAAATGATATCCAAATGAATATTTTTGAAGAGTGAAATGTGATTTTTATAAGTTAAATTGGCTAAAAATTGAAATTTTAGTGTAGCTGAAATATACAATGTTTTGGAAAGTTATGATTTAATGAATAGACTTATAAATGCTACAACTTTGAAATGAATATTATTTGACATTGAATTTAAATGGTTAAATGAATCTTGTTTGGAAGATATTAACATTGAATTTAAATGGTCTAGATAAATATGTTTCAAAGTGTTTGGTTTCAGAGTTGTTATCACTTGAAAGTAATTTGGCTTCGGAAATGAATTTATTTGAAAGTGTATTTAAATAAGAATTGTATTTAAATATATAAATTTGAACTTATTGAAATTGAAGATTTAAGAATATGACTTTATAAAGTGGTTTGATTTAAGATGATTTAAAGGAATATTTCAAGTCTAATAAATTGAAGGAAATATTCAGTGATTTGACATTTGGGTTTTTTTAAATAATATATTGATTTGGTTTTGGAATTTAAATGAGATATCATTACTTTGGTTTCTGAAATGGATATGATATTTTGGTTTTAAAGTATAAATGATTTTGAAATAAAATATCCATGGGTTATAATAACGTTGGGTTGTTAAAGAGACCGGGATCGAAAGTTGTCATACTCTCTGCTAACCCCGAAGACCACTTTAACAACCGTGTAGGCGGTGGAGATTCCAGAGTGAAGTAGGACGATGGCGGCATTCCTTTGAGATATATACGTGGACCTAACTCCCGTGAGTTGGCATAAGGTGGCTAAAACAGGAGCAATCTCGGGCCAGTGAGGTCATTCCTCTGATTAGACGCACTCCTTCGATATTATATTCGGACTTTGAGATTTATTTGGTGGCCACTTTTGATTTTTGATTTGGAGGTATGGCTCGAGGTGGGCAGTAGTAGCTGCTACGCGTTACCACCAGCCCGTGTGCGTAATTGGTATATCTACCCTGGCATTGCCTTGTGTGCTGTGTGGCCTACCCTAGCGCGCCTTTTACGAGTTTGGTTTTCTCATGTAGCCCGTGGAGTATTTAGGGTAGTCTCCCAATCTGGAGATGCGCTGATACTGGATGGACTACTAGGACTATTACGTGGTAAGGGCTACATCTATTTAAAAGTAAGTTTATTTTACTATAGACATTATTATAATAGCGAAATATTACTACATAGTAAATAGTTTAACGGATTCTTAGAGGATGGACGGTCACAATCATCCTTTAAGTTACTTGTACCTTTATATTATAGTTCACTTGAGTTGGTTTACATTGTATAAGTATGTATGTCCTGACTCGAGTGTTTAGTGTATTTGCTTTACGCTCGGGTCAGACTGAGTGATATAGCATTAGAGACTCACCTTCGGAGTTGGAGCTTTGCTTGAAGATCCAGCTATCTATTTCAATTCCAGTTATTCATCTGATTCCAGTGTTGTATTCAGCTTTGTGCTTGATTATTGTATTGAACGTCTGTTGTATCTTGTATAACTCTGATTTATTTATATAGTAGCTTCATGAACTACTATCTCTTTGCTTCCTCTACAGTATATTACTCTGTGTCTTTGATTCTATGATTTATTTATTTGCCGTATATTCTGAGATTTGCCAAATTTATTTTACAATTCGATATTTTGAGCAACTCAAGTCCGACATGCGTGGATGCGAATGGTTGAAAATATCGGATCGTTACAATAAGGGTCATCACATGAATCACCTGTAAATTGCCTGAGCATTCAATGTATATTTGAGGTTCTTCTTCTACAGGTTTGGATTTCACGAGGCCCTTCACATCAACTACTTGGCGTCAGTATCTCAAAAAAAAGTGTGAAATAAGACGTAAACATTATATTAACTAAAGGTAAATGCATTGAATGATTTTTGCATCTACTTACTAACCAGCAACTTTGCCTCAACCTCACTCTAAATGCCTTTACCGTAGTTTTTTCTGGCCACGGATCAAATTTAGATTGAAACTGGCTAGGGAAGGAACTTCGGCGGGTGTCAAGAGATGCAAACATAAACAAGATACCCAATAATCATGATGCAGTCGTAGCTAACTATGCAAGCAATAATCAACAATCAAAATCTGATATGATGACAGCGAGCAGTAAAAATATATAGTAATTATGGGCGAAGCGTGCAATAATTACTAACAATTAATATGCTTCAAAGTTTGTACAACATGTAGAGACGAACATAGCATGTACCATTAAATTTCTGCTATAGTAGCAAGGTACAACTTTGTACACATTCACTTCGAAAATGTTATCGTTAACATCACATTGTCATTGGTGTAACCTGTCTTTCTTTTAATTCTATATTTGCGATCAAAATGCCATTTATTGTTGCTTTATTACGTTAATCTTTTAATTATGTTCGTATACAAGCTTGCACTTTAAAAAGAGTACTACATTCAGTTATTTTTAAAATAAGCAACCAACTTTAGACGAAAAAAGACATATTTTAACAAGCATGCAACTAAAAGTAGTTATATATATTATAAAGTAATCACAATTTTTCTTTCAATTTAATTGGTATTAAAAAACTGAATATAAGCAATATGTTAACATTATTTAAAGTACAATCATGCATATAAACTCGCATTGTAATCTCGTCTATCAGGTTTAAATCAAAACGACCTCAAGCATGCACATTAAAATGACCAACTATATGCAAAGTCTTGGTAACAAACAAAAAAACAGAATTTTTTTCTAGCTTACAGGATGTCGAGGGTCCGCAAGCATTAGAAAAAGTCCTCTAGCAATTAGCGATTGTCTTGCCTGCCAATTTTTATTTTACAAACAAGGAGTCAATATAATGTTGTTGTAAAAAAACATAAGTAGTACAAGCATTCACAAAAAAAAGGAAGAAAAAAGTATTTACTTCAAAAGCTCCAGTGAAACTCCATCGCAGTTGATTTGTGTCAGTGATAGTTGTGTCACCTGATTACCAATTCAAAAGTACTGTTTAGTAAGAATGATGCATTGTTATGATAATGTGTTGTATTTTTTTTAAGAACATATACATGTAATATAAACAATAAGGAAAGAATAGGTAAAAATATTGTACCAAATCATGTAGTAAACCAGGTTGTTCTTCGAAAAGATCAGGTAGAAGTTTTTTACGGCATCCTCAATTTTTAGCAGCAGCATATGACGGAACTCCATACCATACTTAAGGATCAACAAACTGCATGTAATTTAATGAACGCATTTACGCAAGCTATTCAACAAATAGTGTACTCATGGATTGGGCTTACATTTCACAATATAATAGCTAGAATTCCAATGATTTTTATCAAGTTCCAAAATGAACCATTTTTCTATAAAATAAATGGCGTGAATCTTAAGATAATAATCGCAAAGCAATTTTTGAACACTAGTTGTTATTTTTTTTAAATTTCAAATTTGACATAATTTCTTACTCTTCCAAATTATTGCATACACAAATACCTTGACTCAAGGTACTAGCTTGATTGCTTGATCATATGAAACGAATGGATAAGCTTCCTAATTTCTATTGGTAATTTTATTATGACGATGATACAATATTACAACGAGTCAATGCCCATCTTCCCACTTTTTAGCTGTTAGAATATGTTTAAAATTGTGTATAACATGGATTTGTATATGACAAGTCAGTGATACAGCTCCTGATACTTTATTCTGATTATCAAAAAGCTAAATTTTGTAATTTTAATATGCACTTGGTATTTGATTCTATAAAGACTTGTAATTTTGCAGTATACCTGAAGATGGAAGAAGAAAAGCATATGCTGAAGCGGTAGCGAAAGCTAAGGCGGAAGAAGAAGCACAAATCACCTCTGAAAAAGCAAATGAGGCTGTTAAAGCTGCTAAAGAGTTCGAAGCAGATGTCGAAGGACTTTCAGAGAAACAATGTGATAACCCAGATTTTCGGGTATAAAATAATTGAATAATTATCAAAATTTAAATTAAAATACAGATTTATAGATTGGAAGAATAATGTGATAACCTTAATTTTGGAGTATCTGTTAATTGTTAATTAACGGGGTTAACTAATAGAAATATTGAATTATAGATTTAACAAATAATTCTGATAATAAATAGTATACTTGGATGGTAATTCAAATTTGAATCTGAATTTGAGTTTGAATTTGAAAACTTGAATTTAAGATTTAAGTAAATGCCTTAGTAAATAATTTGGATCTTTAGAATAATTTGTATAGATAATTTATTTAATGTATAATTGGTTAATAACATTTTCTGTAAATATTGTGTATCAAATTTAATTGTAAAAAAAATATACATTATTATAAATATAGTTTGAATTTGTATAGATTAATATGACACATATGTTAATATAAAAGAAATGTATGTATATCTGAATTGGAAATTTATATATATACATCATATTATAAACATTTATTAATGTAAATAAGTAAGTGTAAGTATTTGAAAACACGTGGAATTAATACAAGTGTAAGTGCTTTAAGAGACATTAAACATTTTTCACAAATTTAGCATGCTTAAATAACAAGTGTAAGATAATAATAAAGGGAATAAACATGTGGCAAGATGATTTTGTTTAAAGGAATTTAAAAAAAAAAATAAGCTATACAAACTTCTGTTAAAATGAAAATTTTCTTCATCTACAATCCTGGAAACAATTTACAAAACAGAAAAGCAAAACATTTTTCAAAAGCCTGTAACCAAATTTCTTTCCAAAGAAAATCAAGATTTCAAATAGATCAAAACATCACAGTTCTCAAAAGCTTGGAACCAAAAATAAGGAAATAAAACTGAGAAGTATTGAATTCTCAGGATAAATTTAAACAGAGGCTTCAATCTTTGAATCAGCGGTTCAAGATCAAAAGTAAATACAGGAATCAAACTGTAAGACAAAATTCATCTCAGCAAAGCACCATTCAACACTCAGTTCACAGTGTCAAAGCCTAAATCTTCTCAATTAAGGGATGTTTCAAATCAAAAGCTCTATTTCCAATTTAACAGGTGAGTAAATTCTTATAATCGATATTTCCTGGATTTTTATTAGATGATTTTTGAAGTATGATCTGTGAGTGATATGTTCCAGCCTATTTTGTTTTTCTTAATACCCGTGAGTAAGAAATTGTTTTACAACTTTAAATCTGGTATTGACTTTAATAAGAACGGTGAAGATTTGCAATGACATTTTGTAAATTGAATGCATATCTGTATACAGGTAGAACCCTCTGTTTATACTTACAGGTTTAAATAAAAATCAAAATTTCAAATCTACTCATATAATCTTTTTTAGGCTGTGTAGTTCAAATAAGATTTGTTTATTTTTACATAAAAAAGACTTTTAAAAATATATTTAAGCATAATAACTTTGAAACTATTTGGAAGATAAGAAAGACAGTTAGAATTTCAAAGTATATCAAATTTTCGACCTAAACGATTTATGTTTCCTGGTTTATAATCTATTTTGTTACCATAAAACATGAATTTTAAGAGCTAATTTAAGATTTTTAATGTTGGATTGAATGTGTAATTTAAGGATGATGGGAAATTGGATTATGATCTTTTTTTTGGTGGACTGTTCTATTTCGTAAGCTTGTGTTGGGTCAGAAGAAGGTTAGACAGATGGGAAGTACGGAAAAAATAGTGGTTCAGTTTCTCTGAGGCCGTGGTGGCTCGGCGAGAATAATCTAGGGTTTAAGCTGTGTTTTAGGATGAGTTTGATTTCAGGGCCTATGAGGTGCCGTCAGTGTATCGAGTTAAATCGAAGCTATGGGAAAGTGAACAGGAGACTCAGGTGGAGGCACAGGAGTGAGGCCGTGGCCTCCAGCGAACGGTGATGGGAGTTATGAGGTGATGGATGTTTGGGTTTTCCAGTAGTCTGATTCGATTCTTTCGTTTTTGTTCCTAGTGGTAGTTCGAGATTTCTGGGGGTTCGATTGTGTTGGAATGATCACTGACGACTTGATTGAGGTTGCGACGTTGATCAGAGCGACGGTTTGGTTATGTGCATGTGCACGTGTGTTCAGGCGTGTATATATTTGAGTTGTGTGGAGGAGCTATGGGAAAGTCATGGGTTTAATCGAAGTCGATCTCGAGATTCTTGATAGGGAGGGAAACTTGAGAGTGGGCTCGTATATTTTGTTTTGGGCTCGAGTTATGTTTGAAATGTAACGAGTTTCTTAGTTCAATTAAAATCAAGTTTTAAAGGCAAGGCAAAGCTAATTGTAAGCAAGTTTTTCCCAGGCAAATATTTTCAGTTTAACTAATTTTCAAGTGAAGTATTGATGTAGCTATAAGCAAGTTCCAAAATTTAATTATTTAGAGTAAATCATTTTTGAACATAAATTGTTTGGCATTGATTTATTTGATAAATTAATTAAATAAATTCCTAATGTTTTCTAATATAATTAGGTAAGTGCTTAAGATTTATGAATAAATTAATGGAAGATTAAGATTAAGATTAACTTAATATGTGTAGTTAAGGTTAAATAATTTATTAATTGAAGGCTATTTAAAAAAAAATTGGTAAATTAAGTAATTATTTAAAATTTAAGAATAATTACTTAATATCATTAATTAAGGTGGTAACCAATGGATAGTTACTAAATGTGGTTTATTAAATGATAATTACTTAATATAAGTAATTAAAGGACTAATTTGTTAAAGATTAATTAATTTATTTAATAATTAAAGGTTAATTTAGTGAGTATCATTAACCAATGGAATAATTACTTGATGTAGGTAATTTAATCTAAATTACTTATGGAAAGTAATTAAGGATAAATACATAGTGTAATTAATTTGGTTAATTAATTTATGTAATTAATTAATATAATTAATGTAATTAAAGATTAATTACTGTAAATGGTTAAGGATAATTCATTTGTGTAATTAACTAAAGGATAATTATTTTACGTAATTAAGGATAATTAATCAAGGATGATTAATTAAGATGGGTAATTAAAAGATGATTGATTAATTGATGGTAATTAATTAATGATGAAGTAAAGGTAATATGAGAGATTAAAGGATTAGTAATTAATTTAATTAGAGATAAATTAAATTGATTTTTGAAATCATCCATCTTGATTATGAATGATTGAATGATGTTAAATGCCTTGAATTGGTTAATATATCTGATGAAATGTTATGTGATACGATATGTTTGAGAGGTCAGTGATAATGTGGTTATCTCAATAATACATTGTTGTGTATTTAGAGTTAAATTGTTTGGATTAATGTGACATTGGATTCGAAGAGACCGGAGTCGGGTATTAGAAGAGACCCGAATCCACTTCGATTCTTTATAGATTGATATATGAACCAATATGCTGAAATGAAAGGATTTAAGTGAATTGGACCATTTAATCTGAGTTTTGGTAATTAGAAATTGATGTGTGATGATTGGTGATGTCTATAACAACTTGTGGAGATGTAAATTGGTACAAGTTACCCCGGGTTTACATAGTTATATGCTTGTGTATTACATGGTAGATGGATTTACTCACGCTGCTTTCCAGCCTGACCCGGGTGTTACTTTGATGTAATGCTCAGGTCAGACCGAGTATTACAGAATTTCAGATAAGGACGTTCTGGAGCTCAGGAAGGCGAGTTGGATGACTGGAACGTATGGAGCGTACCCACTGTGATATATAGTTATGTCTAGGACATGTTGTTTTATAACTGTCCTGTATTGTGTAAATGTTATAACTCTGATATATGAAAATGTAAATGTACTGATACTGTTCTTTTGTAAACTGTTATTATGTGATATTATATTTTGATCCGCTGCGAATGTGAGGTTTCTGTGTCTTGTTTCTGTTCTTCTTCTTCTATCTCTTCTTCTTTTTTTCTAACTTTCTGGAATTTTCGGGATCGAAATTTCTGGGTCGTTACATTTGGTATCAGAGCAGATGGTTAAGCGAGAACCTTGGCTCTGGTGGGATTACTCATTAAGGATAGGGTAAGTGGTACCCTAGGATGAGTTGAGTATATATATATGAGAGTGCGTACTTGTTATTTTCTTATATAAATGTTTTTAAATGATTTCAAAAGTAATAGTAAGAATTAAATTAAGAAGTATTAGAATGCAACCAAATTGAAATTAGAATTAAATAAAGATAAGTTTGAAACAGATTCAAACTAAAATTGAAGTCTTGAATTGGAGGAGTATTTCAGAATAAGATGAATTAGAATTGATTTCAAATCAGAAAATAGAATGGATATTGTGTTTAATAATGGGATGATTGTTTTTCAATAAACAATAAAATGTTTTAAGGAAGTAACCATTTAAAAAGGAGTAAGTTGTAAGTTTGAAAGGATGTAAATTAAAATGGATTCAAATTGAAATTAAATCTTGAAATTGGGAAAAGTTTCAGGATAAGAATAATCAATTAATTTGTGTAATTAATTAGACTTAATAAGATTAATCAATGGATAATAATTGAAATTGATAAATAAGAGGGAGTTACTTAATGAAGTAACTATAGGTAAGTAATTTAAGGGACAATTACTTAATGAAGGTAATTAAGAAATAAGTTAATTACCGAATGTGATTAATTAATGATGTAATTAATTTAAAGAAATAACAAATAATATTATTTAATGCATTTGAATGAAATGGTCCTATTTCAAACAAGAGTTGTTTGGAAATTTAAAAAGAAATTTGTTTTGAATTAAAACCAAAGGTGGTTTAAGATTTTAAAGTATAACTTGGTATGTAAAAGAAATTAATATGTATACATGTGGATATACATAATATCAAAGGTGGTTGGAAATAAACTCTAATTGGTGAATTTTGAGTATGGAATAAGACGTGATACCCAAGATGATAAGTTTTTGAACTTAATAAGTGGGAAGATTATTCATGTGAAGTTTAAAACTTGAAAAGGGAGATCAAATTGGGTAAGGTTGACTGGATTAAGTAAATTGAGTTTAACTGGGAAAAGGTTAAATAAGTTTGAATGAACAATCTGATTTGGAAATTTCAAGATGAAATTGAGATTTAATTTGGAGAGTTAAATGGTTAATCTGAATTGAGAGTTTGTGTGATCTCAAAATGGGTTTGAGATCTGGAAATTGTAAATTGATGGATGTTTTAAGATGAATTAGATGATATCATCCTATTGTTGTTAAAAATCTTTAAGTTATGAATTGGATTTGTTTAAATGAATGAGAAATGGAGTATGGTAATCCATTGTTGGGATAAAAACATAAATTGATTTAAAGAAATTAAATCAACATTTGAAGTAATAACTCGAATTTATATAATTTGAGATGGTTTAAATTTGGAATTTGATTTGAATTGATTGAAATTGTGATTGAAGATGTATGAGTATAAGATTCAAATGGGAAATTTGAAGTGGATTGATTTGAATAATTGGGAATTGTAATTAAAGTTGAATAGTTTTAAATTCAAATGGAATTTGAATTGAATTTGGAAGGAAATCAAGAATAATTCAACTTGATTTGGAAATGGAGTTGAAATGAATTGAAATTGGAACTAGTTCAATTGAAATTTATCTGAATTAGAAGAATATGAGATCAAAGTTGAATAAAGTTAAATTTGAAAAGAAACTGAGATTAATTCAACTTGAATTGGGAATAAATCAAGTCCAATAGAAATTGGAATTATTTAAATTGGAATTGGGTCAATTTAAATGGTAGAGGAAATTTAAATTGAATTGATAAGTATGGAGATTGGGAAGAGAACAGTTTTGACTCTGGACTATTTTTAAATATAAATTGTTTTTAATATAAACCTATTTTTCCAAGCTATTCATTATATATACAACTTTTCTTTTAAAAGTCAAACTATCTTATACTTGTTTTGCAATTATTCTTGAAACTGTTTAACAATTTTCAACTGCTTTATAAAACTAATTGCTATATTTCA
The DNA here is from genome assembly GCA_030765085.1 of Allium cepa. Classification (NCBI taxonomy): domain Eukaryota; kingdom Viridiplantae; phylum Streptophyta; class Magnoliopsida; order Asparagales; family Amaryllidaceae; genus Allium; species Allium cepa. The sequence continues at coordinate 594,902,436 of CM060935.1, forward strand.
AATATTTTACAAAACTAATTACTATCTTACTACTATTTTGCAATTATCTAAAATTTTATAATTATTTTAACCATTTTCTAACTATTTTACACCTATTTTATAAACTAGTAATTATTTTCCAACTATTTATCTATTTTTATTTCAAACTATTTTCTAAATAAACTGGTCGGAGTTCAAACTGTTATTGGTTAAATACCCAATCGAGATAAGAATGGAGGTGATAATCCGAATGGATTGAAGCAATTGTGAGTAAGTGAAGGATAATCAAAATGAATGTGAATAGAAATGGAATTGATTTGGCTAATAACCAATAAAGATAAATACGTAGGGTGTACGTATGTCATTCTATTCGCATAGTGATTTGATCCAGATTCGAGCACAGAATTTCGAGATAGTTATTTTGATCCGAGTTGGAATTTTTCACTCGATTTTTGAAGGCGAACCTGAATATGGATTGTTGATTGGTTCTAGATATTCTCTATCATAGTTATGACTATGCAAGGAGAATGACGGTTTTTGATCAAGAAACCAGATCTGTGTCCGCACTAGGAAGTCGGGTGGACAATACTAGTTCGGAAGTGAAATTGTGTGATCGAGTGAGCGATCAGATTGATATAGCGTACGAATGATATATGTACATCGTACAGATTTGAATGAAAATGATATTGAAAGAAGCAATCAAATTTGAATATTTGATTTTGAGAAAACAAAGTTAAATATCTTTGTTTTATAAAATGAAACTCCCCTTGATGAATCTTTTGCCAAAAGAAAAAGGGTTTTTGAATATGTTTGAAGTATAAAAGGAGTTTTATACAAGTTTGAAATGATCCAAAATTTTAAAAATTGTATATATCTGTATATATATAAAGGATCTTATGAGGATTTTGGAAAAAAGGGTTTTTGGAACCTTTGGATTTGGAAAGGATTTTGATTTTTGGATAAGATCAATATTGGATTTGGAAAGCCTAATTTGAGAATTATCGATTTTGGAATAATCGATTTTGAGTAAAAAAAAAAGCTTTGTATGAGATCATACTAGGTGTATGATTTAAAGATACTATATATATAGTATAAATTGTTTTGATGATGGCTCTGGGGAAAAAGACGCTCCCTTGGAATGGACTTCTCAGGAGTACCACCGGGTGGTGCTGCCTTGAGCCCCAAGGGGGGTTCTAAAGTTGATCCTATGAGGAGTCCGGACGAAACTAGTTCCTGGGGATTATGAGTAGAGTATACCATAGCGAAAGTCGCGTGTGCCGCTGAGAGCCAATAGTCCGCGTTTGATTTTATATCGGTAGACTGCGACCTATGGTATAACATAGAGGAAGTCGCGTGTGCCGCTGAGAGCCAATAGTCCGCGTTTGGTTTTATATCGGCAGACTGCGACCTATGTAGATGTGGAGGAGTTTCATTTCGACAGCGAAAATCAGAGGCCGCTGAGAGCCTGCAGTTACATGGACTTTTGCTGCGATGGCAACGTAACCCTAGATGTAACTGTGATCTGTTGTGTGGGTTCCATGGCGTAATCGAGAGGTCGCGGAGAGCCGCAGTTACATGGACTTTTGCTGCGACGGCAACGTAACCCTGGAATGTAACCGTGACCATGGATGGGGGTGATGATTCCCAGAGCATTCTCACCAATGATATTTCCTCTATTTTCAAAATGTTTTAGATATTTTCAATAAAATTATTTTCGAAGTATTTTCACTGGGTGTTAAAAATGGGTCTGCTAAGTACTTATAAATTTTCAGTCTTACGCCTGATCAACGTATGACCGAATTTCTGTAAGAACGAAGTTGGACTTGTGGAAACATCGAGTTATAAAAGTATTTTTATAAAACTATTTTGGTAATATTATATAGATTTTTAAATATTTTAAAGTTATCAAAGAAAGACTTTTCTGATAATAATCATTTTAATAAATTCTGGTTTCGTTCCTTTTCGAGGACGAAAAGATTCTAAGGGGGGAGGAATGTGATAACCCGGATTTTCGGGTATAAAATAATTGAATAATTATCTAAATTTAAATTAAAATATTGATTTATAGATTGGAAGAATAATGTGATAACCTTAATTTTGGAGTATCTGTTAATTGTTAATTAATGGGGTTAACTAATAGAAATACTGAATTATAGATTTAACAAATAATTCTGATAATAAATAGTATACTTGGATGGTAATTCAAATTTGAATCTGAATTTGAGTTTGAATTTGAAAACTTGAATTTAAGATTTAAGTAAATGCCTTAGTAAATAATTTGGATCTTTAGAATAATTTGTATAGATAATTTATTTAATGTATAATTGGTTAATAACATTTTCTGTAAATATTGTGTATAAAATTTAATTGTAAAAAAATATATACATTATTATAAATATAGTTTGAATTTGTATAGATTAATATGACACATATGTTAATATAAAAGAAATGTATGTATATCTAAATTGGAAATTTATATATATACATCATATTATAAACATCTATTAATGTAAATAAGTAGGTGTAAGTATTTGAAAACACATGGAATTAATACAAGTGTAAGTGCTTTAAGAGACATTAAACATTTGTCACAAATTTAGCATGCTTAAATAACAAGTGTAAGATAATAATAAAGGGAATAAACATGTGGCAAGATGATTTCGTTTAAAGGAATTTAAAAAAAAAATAGGCTATACAAACTTCTGTTAAAATGAAAGTTTTCTTCATCTACAATCCTGGAAACAATTTACAAAACAGAAAAGCAAAACATTTTTCAAAAGCCTGTAACCAAATTTCTTTCCAAAGAAAATCAAAATTTCAAATAGATCAAAACATCACATTTCTCAAAAGCTTGGAACCAAAAATAAGGAAATAGAACTGAGAAGTATTGAATTCTCAGGATAAATTTAAACAGAGGCTTCAATCTTTGAATCAGCGGTTCAAGATCAAAAGTAAATACAGGAATCAAACTGTAAGACAAAATTCATCTCAGCAAAGCACCATTCAACACTCAGTTCACAGTGTCAAAGCCTAAATCTTCTCAATTAAGGGATGTTTCAAATCAAAAGCTCTATTTCCAATTTAATAGGCGAGTAAATTCTTATAATCGATATATCCTGGATTTTTATTAGATGATTTTTGAAGTATGATCTGTTAGTGATCTGTTCCAGCCTATTTTTTTTTTCTTAATACTCGTGAGTAAGCAATTGTTTTACAAGTTTAAATCTGGTATTGACTTTAATAAGAACGGTGAAGATTTGCAATGACATTTTATAAATTGAATGCATATCTGTATACAGGTAGAACACTCTGTTTATACTTACAGGTTTAAATAAAAATCAAAATTTCAAATCTACTCATATAATCTTTTTTAGGCTGTGTAGTTCAAATAAGATTTGTTTAGTTTTACATAAAAAAGATTTTTAAAAATATATTTAAGCATAATAACTTTGAAACTATTTGGAAGATAAGAAAGACAGTAAGAATTTCAAAGTATATCAAATTTTCGACCTAAACGATTTATGTTTCCTGATTTATAATCTATTTTGTTACCATAAAACATGAATTTTAAGAGCTAATTTAAGATTTTTAATGTTTGATTGAATGTGTAATTTAAGGATGATGGGAAATTGGATTATGATCTTTTTTTTGGTGGACTGCTCTATTTCGTAAGCTCGTGTTGGGTCAAAAGAAGGTTAGACAGATGGGAAGTACGGCAAAAATAGTGGTTCAGTTTCTCTGAGGCCGTGGTGGCTCGGCGAGAATAATCTAGGGTTTAAGCTATGTTTTAGGATGAGTTTGATTTCAGGGCCAATGAGGTGCCGTCAGTGTATCGAGTTAAATCGAAGCTATGGGAAAGTGAACAGGAGACTCAGGTGGAGGCACAGGAGTGAGGCTGTGGCCTCCAGCGAACGGTGATGGGAGTTATGAGGTGATGGATGTTTGGGTTTTCCGGTAGTCTGATTCGATTCTTCCGTTTTTGTTCCTAGTGGTAATTCGAGATTTATGGGGGTTCGATTGTGTTGGAATGATCACTGACGACTTGATTGAGGTTGCAACGTTGATCAGAGCGACGGTTTGGTTATGTGCATGTGCACGTGTGTTCAGGCGTGTATGTATTTGAGGTGTGTGGAGGAGCTTCGGGAAAGTCATGGGTTTTATCGAAGTCGATCTCGAGATTCTTGATAGGGAGGGAAACTTGAGAGTGGGCTCGTATATTTTGTTTTGGGCTCGAGTTAAGTTTGAAATGTAACGAGTTTCTTATTTCAATTAAAATCAAGTTTTAAAGGCAAGGCAAAGCTAATTGTAAGCAAGTTTTTCCCAGGCAAATATTTTCAATTTAACTAATTTTCAAGTGAAGTATTGATGTAGCTATAAGCAAGTTCCAAAATTTAATTATTTAGAGTAAATCATTTTTGAACATAAATTGTTTGGCATTGATTTATTTAATAAATTAATTAAATAAATTCCTAATGTTTTCTAACATAATTAGGTAAGTGCTTAAGATTTATGAATAAATTAATGGAAGATTAAGATTAAGATTAACTTAATATGTGTAGTTAAGGTTAAATAATTTATTAATTGAAAGCTATTTAAAAAAAATTCGTAAATTAAGTAATTATTTAAAATTTAGGAATAATTACTTAATATCATTAATTAAGGTGGTACTCAATGGATAGTTACTAAATGCGGTTTATTAAATGATAATTACTTAATATAAGTAATTAAAGGACTAATTTGTTAAAGATTAATTAATTTAGTTAATAATTAAAGGTTAATTTAGTGAGTATTATTAACCAATGGAATAATTACTTGATGTACGTAATTTAATCTAAATTACTTATGGAAAGTAATTAAGGATAAATACATAGTGTAATTAATTTGGTTAATTAATTTATGTAATTAATTAATATAATTAATGTAATTAAAGATTAATTACTGTAAATGGTTAAGGATAATTCATTTGTGTAATTAACTAAAGGATAATTATTTTACGTAATTAAGGATAATTAATCAAGGATGATTAATTAAGATGGGTAATTAAAAGATGATTGATTAATTGATGGTAATTAATTAATGATGAAGTAAAGGTAATCTAAGAGATTAAAGGATTAGTAACTAATTTAATTAGAGATAAATTAAATTGATTTTTGAAATCATCCATCTTGATTATGAATGATTGAATGATGTTAAATGCCTTGAATTGGTTAATATATCTGATGAAATGTTATGTGATACGATATGTTTGAGAGGTCAGTGATAATGTGGTTATCTCAATAATACATTGTTCTGTATTTAGAGTTAAATTGTTTGGATTAATGTGACATTGGATTCGAAGAGACCGGAGTCGGGTATTAGAAGAGACCCGAATCCACTTCGATTCTTTATAGATTGATATGTGAACCAATATGCTGAAATGAAAGGATTTAAGTGAATTGGACCATTTAATCTAAGTTTTGGTAATTAGAAATTGATGTGTGATGATTGGTGATGTCTATAACAACTTGTGGAGATGTAAATTGATTCAAGTTACCCCGGGTTTACATAGTTATATGCTTGTGTATTACATGGTAGATGGATTTACTCACGCTGGTTTCCAGCCTGACCCGGGTGTTACTTTGATGTAATGCTCGGGTCAGACCGAGTATTACAGATTTTCAGGTAAGGACGTTCTGGAGCTCAGGAAGGCGAGCTGGATGACTGGAACGTATGGAGCGCACCCGCTGTGATATATAGTTATGTCTAGGACATGTTGTTTTATAACTGTCCTGTATTGTGTAAATGTTATAACTCTGATATATGAAAATGTAAATGTACTGATACTGTTCTTTTGTAAACTGTTATTATGTGATATTATATTTTGATCCGCTGCGAATGTGAGGTTTCTGTGTCTTGTTTCTGTTTCTTCTTCTTCTATCTCTTCTTCTTTTTTTCTAACTTTCTGGAATTTTCGGGATCGAAATTTCTGGGTCGTTACAAACAAGTTAAAGCTTCTACTTTGGAAAAAGAAGCAAAAGCAAGAACAGAGGCAGCAGGCTCTACACTACACACCATTTTAACAAAAGCAATAAAAACCGGACTCCAAAATTGCAAAGCAATGGCAAAATGATGCTCGACGATGCCTTAGCGACGCCCTTGACGTACATATATACACATACATTCGTACATATACATGTACACACACTCCATCGGGTAAAAGCGGCAACTATACAATTCCTTTCCTCGTTATCAGATGATGTTGTATTTTCTATCTGTAAACAAACTGAGTTTACGGGCTTAAAAATCACATAACATGAAGAACCATAGGTTCCATAATGACTTTAATAAACAATATGTAATATGAGAGAAATTGAAGCTAGCTAACACTACAAACAGTATGTAATACGAGAGAAATTGCAGAATGCAACTAAAATAAGGTTTGGGGAAATTTCCAAAATTTTGTTCCCATTAGAGCTTTTTATTCTTGTTATGGCTTTTGGTCCATAAGGGTTTACAATTTGTGTGGAATTTATAATCTGCACTGTTAAGGGTTCATAGTCGCTGCTCAATTTTAAATCTGAGGGTAGCAGATACTGTGTTTTGTTACCATACGGAGAGAACCACCAATGAAGTATTAGCAATCTGGGGGTATATGTTTTATATGGTTTTTTTTAATTAAATTGAATTTTAGGATAGATGAAAACTATAAGAAGTTGGCCAAAATTCTAGAGCAAGTGCAAGACCGCAATAGGTTAATCATACTATTCAATTAACCAAAATACCTGAGATTAGAGCCAATAAACGATCGCCAGTTGTATTGATTAGAGCATTATCCAATCCAACTTGATGAATGTCAGATGAACACTACATCCAAAGAGTAAATAATATACTTAGTAACTTCTGCAAATACCCTAACACAGGGTTAGACAAACATCGGCACTACCAAACAGATAATTTTCTGCTAGATTATTCGATTAACGTACGTTCATATTCAAAGTACTGATTACACTGCCATCCTTTCATGTCACAAACTTTTAATTTGACTCAACCACATCTTTTATTATGCCTTGCAACTAAAGAAAATAAATCTATATGCTCAGGGAAGAGAAAGACTTCTCTGTATCCGTATCAACATAAGTTCTGATGCTATCACATTACTTCATTCCAAAAGTAAACGTATTATATTTAAGTAAATGAAACCTCTAGTTTAATGCCTGAAACCAATAAATAATAAAACTGGAAGCTGACCTTGTCTAAAATGCACTTGGATGATGAGGTCCAAATCCTTAGTGTTCTGTCCTTCTCATGATGTCGACATTAAAAGACATCAAAATTGCTTAGTGGGATGATCCCTAAACTAGTGGCAGCAATTCTTGCATCTCATTCACTTGGTTTTAAATTTTGTTTTAACTCACTTCAACAATAGCAGCAGACTGCAATTCACCTTTGCACTCCCACATATCTGCAATTAAAGATTGGACATCGGCAATAACACCAACAACGTATAAAAAATTTACTATAAAACATAGCCGTGAATCATAGGGCAGGAAATTTACTTGGTGAATAGAAAAATATAACCAATATCATTTTATTTTATTTACAAAAAGTTGGCATTGTCTGCTCTGCATTGTATTGTTCTCCCACTTGGAGTTCATGTCCACGTGCAGATGGCCGATAAGTAAAATGGTAATTAGTAGAAAGAAGGTTGAGGAAAACTCAATAATGGAGCAGAATTAGCAAGAAGCAAAAAGAAAAAATATGAGAGTACCTGATCCAGGCGGAGGAGGAAAGAAGCACGTCGAAGGCAGAGAGGAAGTTGGCGTTGATGCTGCGGACAATCGCAGTTCGCAGCTGCAGCTCCTTTTATATACACATCGTCCGTAGTCCTCTCCTATTGCTTCTTTTGCAACTGCAGCTCCTTTTATCTATACATCATTATAAAATAACATTTCAAGTCAGCAAAAGAAAAATGCTTCAGATAATCCAGAAAAGAATCACAAGTTATATTAAGTAAAATAAAAGTTATGTAACAAGGAAAAAGTACCTGAGATTCCGGCGATAGAGATTCGCATAAGGTAAGGATACCTAAGATTCATAAGAAAACGTACCCTAGATTAGAACAGATGAATAGATACGGTTTGGGGAAAAAATTGAATGAAGAAGGCAAAATAAGAAACAAACCCTAGATTCGTACAAAGAGAGAGAGAGAGAGGGGTTTGCTAATGCGTTTGAAACAATAGAACTAGGATGTAAAGAAAAATTACTAGCTTGCCCTGCTTACATCACCTTATTTACCGAAGCACCAAATATCCTAACAGTTATAAATGTGACAAAGGGAGGCAACAAAAATAACCGTTATTAATTTGCAACGGTTATAATCGTTACAACTCCCAGCAAAATAAGTGTTGCAAAATGATTGATTTGGTGTAGTGTCATATATCTCAAGGAGGGGGGCTTCTCTTCCCTTTGCATGATCTGACACTATAGGAGCAGACTTTATGGAGGCGGTCCCGCACAGTGCCATGGTGGAGGAGATGAGGAGGCCGAAGAGGGATCGCACTATTAAGCTCGAGGGTTCCAAGGGTGGGCCGACTTATAGATTTTCTAGGAAAGTGGAGGTTTTTAGACCCCTATCAAAGACTCGGTATATGTAGTGGGGTCGAAAATTCTGAGGATAGCCAAGGATGTTGACGATGGGACCATCTTGTAGTTGCTGGTGAACTTGATGGCCAAGGTAGTCTAGAAGGCCCTTGCTTACGGACATTGGCCCAGGTCAGGCAGAGAGACCCATACATAACAGTTTTCTTTTCCTATGTCTTTTTTGTTGTTTCTACTTAGAGGGTTTATCTTGTAGGCTACACTGCGAGATCTTCACATTCATACTGACCTGCGAGTCTTGAGGAAGACGGTGAACATGGGGTGGCCACCCACCAATGAGCAGAATGGTTAATTGGGGATGTCGAGGAGTGGCTCTAGAGGCTGAGAAGAAAGCCGAGGAGTGTGTGAGGTGGACCCTGGAGGCAAAAGGTGTAGGCACGTATTCGAGAAGGCTAGGGACAATACAGTTAGAGAGCGGTAGAGAAGGTGAAGAAAATGGGGGAAGAGCTTGGGTAGGTATGGGACGGCCAGAGGCGAGCCACAAGGAGGATGATATTGTGAAGGAGAGGTTGCAGTAGCGCTTGGAGTTTCCAACCCGAGCAGAAATTAGGAAGGAGAATGACGCTTGGACGGGTGTGAAATGATAGGTTGACCAAGATGTCAAAGAAAATTTTTGTTGTACAGTATCATCTCCCTTTAGAAATCGGCTTCCTTACCTCCGAGAAATACGAGGAGGTCCATAATGCGGTGGCATTGAAGATGGTGGTGGTTGGGAGAGTTTCCCCGATGATTTTGACTATTGAGCAGATGGCCTCCTTAATAGGCAGGCCTAGCGAGCCAACTGCCGATGATCCTCGATGGTGGACAAACAATTAGTTTTTAATGATGACTTTCATATCACAGGGCACCTCCCACCCTATGAGCGACGGAGCTGAAGGTCTTTTTGTTTTTTGCTGATGTGTTCTTTGGGCTTGGTTATGGGCTCATTGTTGTAATGAAACATGTTGAATATTATGAACCCTTTCTTTTTTGTGAGAAAATCCATCATTGTAGATTTATTTATCTGTCTGAATATTCCAAGTTTGCCTTGTACTTTTCTGCTATGTTTTTGCATATATAGATACATATATTTTTCCTTCATGCTTACTCTCTATTCGTTCCTTATTTGAGCAGATCAAACATCCCCGATTTTGTTAAGTAAACAGGTAGACTAAGCTTTTTATGCATAATATAATGGATGAGTAGACAAAAGGAAAATAAAGAGCACCCAAAACCAAACAAATTTTTTTTAATGAGGCAACTTTCCCACAGCTTTGCATGGTGAGTTCAAGATGGTGGCCGGGCATCCTTACGTGGTCACCTAGGGATCAAGTGGAGCTTCCATTATTGCATTTGTGGGCTAGCGAGGGGCCCGATCTTACTTGACAGGGCCTATTTTAGGTTTTCAAGTCATTTAGCACTACTGGTGCTAGGTTCGAGATTATAGTGAGAATAATCATACGGCCATTGTGCCAATGCCCCACCCTTGGTAGGATAGGCCATATCACGGGTGAACGATTCGGGCCACAACTTTAGTGGTTAAACCATCCGTCATCGATGCCTCTGGCATGAAAGGGAGGATTGAACAGTTTGTGAATCCTCATGGAGCGGCAATACAAACGCAAGGTTTAAGGTTAAAATGTGGGTAATCACACCACAATAGCAACAGTGCTTAGCCTTGCTAGAGTGGCGAGCAACATCGTAGGTGAACAAATGGGGACCGTGGCATAGATGGTCATGCCATCGGATCATCGATGCCTCCAGCCCAAATGACAGTATTGAGTGGCTTAGGCATCCTTATGGAGTAGTTTTAATGAGGCAACTTCCCACTGCTTTGCATGGCGAGTTTAAGCTGGTGGCGAGCATCCTTAAGTGGTCACCAAGGGATCAAGTGGAGCTTCCGTTGTTGCATTTGTGGGCTAGCGAGGGGCCCGATCTTATTTGACAGGGCCGATTTTTGGTTTTCAAGTCATTTAGCACTACTGGTGCTAGGTTCGAGATTATAGTGAGAATAATCATGCGACCATTGTGCCAATGCCCCACCCTTGGTAGATGGGCCATATCACGGATGAACGATTCGGGCCACAACTTTAGTGGTTAAACCATCCGTCATCGATGCCTCTGCATGAAAGGGAGGATTGAGCAGTTTGTGAATCCTCATGGAGCGGCAATACAAACGCAAGGTTTAAGGTCAAAATGTGGGTAATTACACCACTATAGCAACAATGCCTAGCCTTGCTAGAGTGGCGAGCAACATCGTAGGTGAACAAATGGGGACCATGGCATAGATGGTTATGCCATCGGATCATCGATGCCTCCAGCCCGAATGAGAGTATTGAGTGGCTTAGGCATCCTTATGGAGTAGTTTTGGGCATTCATCAATTATAGAGATTGGCCACCTTGGCCCGCCCTCTACGAATAACCAAGGTTGTAGTGTCCCTAGCAAGGAAAAGAGAGTTGGTTGGCTCATTCCGGCCAAATAGTCTTGTTGATACTTGAATGAAGAATGCTTTTGGGAATGCTTTGTTTACATTACATAATTGGAATACTTATACAAAACTTCTATTGCCTTATAATTGATGTAAAATCTTATGGCCTTATAACTATGGCTTACATAATTACATACTTAATATGCCCGAAGGCAATCCAAATTTGAAGTGTGAGCTATCAAGTTGTGAAAGGTAGTAGGCACCGTAGATGAGTACAGCACTGATCACATACGAATCTTCCAAGTTTTGCCCCCAAAACTCCTTTTTTTGAGTTTTTAGTGTTTCTAAAGTCCTGATGAAGTACTAAGTATCCGACCTTGAACGGTTAGAGCTTCACCCTTATATTGCAGTGCTTGGCTATCATTCTTTTATATGCCTAAGTGCAGAGCTTCGCTAGTGCTCTTCTTTCTCCTAGATCGTTGAGCCCAAACTTGAGTAGTTCTTTGTTTTTTTAAGGATCATGAGTGGGGTGCCTTAAAGATTGCACATTAAATTCAATAAGTAAAATAACTTCATATCCATAGGATTAGAAAAATGGAGAGTTTTCGATTGACGTTTGGTTTGAGGTGCGATATGACCAAAGCATGAGTGGTAGATCAGCCAAGTTTTCCTTAGCCGTTATGAGATGCTTCTTCAGTGTTTCCTTGATGGTCTTGTTTATGGCTTTAACCTACCAATTCCTTATGGGTGGGATACTGAGAGGAAGCATTTTTATGTTCCATTCTGCTTGTACAACCCTTAGAACAACCCCCTCTCAAACTGTATGTTATTATCTATTATGATTCTCTTTAGGATTTGAAGTGATAAACATTGTTCTTAATCACAAAGTTCAAGATCTTGGGCTCGGTGACCCTAGTGAGGGCCTCTACCTCAACCCATTTTGTAAAGTAGTAGATGGAAACTATGGTATGATTGTATCCACCTTTGTAAATTAGAAGCTTTTCGATCAGATCAATACCCTAAGAGTCAAATGAACAAGGGGACGTCATAGGAGTTAGAAGAATTGGGAAAGCTCTTGGGATCTTAGAAAACCGTTAATATTGATCATACTTCTTAATGTGATTCATTTCATCCTTGATCATTATGGGCTAGTAATAACCTTGGTGGGAAACCTTCGTTGCTAGGCTTTTCCACCGACATGATCTCTTTAGATTCCTTCGTGTAATTCCTTCAATGCATGGTAGGCTTCTTCGCTTGCCATGCAACATTGAAAGGTAGTTGAATATACCGACAGGTAGAGCCTAATGTCAATGATGGTATAATTAGGTGGCTAGGATAGAATTTTACAGGCCTCTTTTATTTTAGGAGATAGGTCACAGCTCATAAGGTAATTTAACAGCAAGGTCATCCAAAAATTTGTCTTGACTTCATCAATTTCCATAGCGGTTACCTCCGATTCAAAGCAAGGGGCAGTCTGCACATCCATTAGGACCTAAGGGATGCATGAAGGATTTTCTTACGCAAGTAATGTTGTTACTTGCTAGTCAATGGACAAAGAGTAAAAAGGTAGAATAAAATGGGTCGTGGACAACGGAGTTACAGAAGCCAAGTTGAAAAATACACAAATGTGGATAATGTAGGAATCAAACCTAGATCAGTATCTACAAGAAGAAATCCATTACAACTGAACTACAATAGCTTATTGGACCACAGCAACAAATAACTTATTTTAAAGATAATTCAAATAATAATGGCCCCTGAGCGACTATCCAAGTGGCCCATGCTCAGCCGTTGTTAATGTAAAATAATTGACAAAATAATTTATCTCTGACACTTTATAAAAATTACTTTAAGTGGGTTGAGGATAAATGTGATAAGTGACATTAAAAATGATGAAACAATAAATAGGTATGAGCAATTAAATCATATTTGATTAATTAATAATATAATTAAGATACTAACACCAAGAGAAAGTTAAAATATCACCAATTAAATGTCATGAAGTATTGGATTTGAGTATGTTTTTCATATCAAGGGCCGGTGTACATCCTCTGATTAGCTAGAATTTGAAAAAAATTAAAATGTAGAACAATGATACTGATACTGTGACAAAAGTATCAAACATCATTCAACAGAACGATGTTTGGATGTAAAAATCTAATTTATCTAGGAATCTAATATGGTTAGTAATTTATGTCATGAACTAAGTATGGACTAATATTAAAATTAACACGCAAGGACAGCAAAAAGAGAAGCACGATTATTAGAGCTTTTCAATTTATATCAAAAAGGGATCTTGAAATACATGATATCTGAACGGCAGTAATGCAACATGCTAACTTTTGGACTTCTCTTCTGAGATCTCAATCATATTTAAGAAAATGTAAACTCAAATATGCATGGTGATTAAAGTATTAACTTGATGGAGTAGGCGTTTACTTGATGCAATCATATAATTGCTCCAAAAATTGCAACCGCATTTTGGATTCTGACTTGTTTCCTGAATTTGCATTTGTACTGATAGTGTAAAATAGATATGGTGCACAAAACCAATTAGAATCAGCGTTATAAGAAATCTTATTTTATGAACATTAGTTTTTCTTTAAGCACACCAACATAATATTTGTCACCGCCCATTAAAATAATAGCCACATCTATTGTAACGAAACAATTTTGTTAAGTTCAAAAATATTGTTGGAAGTTAACTTATTTGGCACACCATAAAAGGACAGATGTAATGTACTAGTCAGTCTCTGGGGAAAACTGCTTAACACATGCATTGATAAGCACTGCTCCAATTTTTTGCATGAGCATTCTCATTAAGCTGCAAAATGCCAGGTCTTGAACAATTTCTTTGTATGTGAATATAAGTTTGTAAACTCTGAAGGGATAATTGAGCCCACCTCTAGCACCACAAATGAGGACCATACTACGTTCTCAAACTGAATTAAACAGGAGTCCATCGCAAAAATCAACCTTTCATATGTTACTAATCGAACTTACCGTTTCTGGAGACAGGAATTGATTGAACACGGCCAATTTGTCGCAGAATTGTAGGATGATAGAGTTAAGCCATCTCCAAGCAAATATAGCCATCCACATAAAACACGTTCCTCAGAATTAACGACAAGAATGTTTCTAGAAACTACTTTTGGGACCGGTATACATATGAATCCCAAACTAATGTATTGACATAAAAATAATCAACCTTCCTTCCTTAAAGTTTATCAAGTCCGAAGATGAATTGTTGTAAGATCTGCAGATAGATATCTTTTAGCATATCATGTTGATGTCTTTGTAAAACCAGAATTTGTTATAGATCTGCACCTAACAAAAATATATAAATAAAATGATATGCATGTTATTTGGTTAGCATTTGGAATGATGTGATTGACAAGTGTTTGGAATGTTTACCCAAAAATGCATATAGTAGAAAACCGAAGCGCGTGTTCTAACCAAGGAATAAGGTTTGGTCCGGTACCCCGAAATTTCGGAGGTACCAGACCAGTCTCGTTGTGGAACGGTCCGAAACCGACATATAAAATCGGTTCTGGACTAGGGCAAAAACAAAAAACAAATGCACCTTTTTTTCTTCAGAAAGAAAAAACGTGATTTTGCTACTTTTGAAGGAACGACAAACAGATTTAGGACCAAAAAAATGAAACGCGTCATTCAAGCATTAACAAAAAAAATCTTGCAGCAAACATGTGAAAGAAAAGCAAGATTAAAAGCGGAAAGCAATTAGAAACCAAAAAATTTCAAATAATAAATCAAATCAAAAGCTTTAATAATTCAAATGTGAAGCAATAGTAGGCAATCGAATTATCAGATCATTTCAAAAGCTTATAAATTGCACTAGATAGAGAACATACTTACTGCATCAAGAAAAACTCAAATTATAGCTCAATTGGAATTCTCCTCTTCAGACATCGTCTTCCTCGACTTTACGGTAATTGATTAATTCTTCTTCTTCTTGTTTTCTCTGTCGACATAAACTATAGATCTTCTTTTCATTTTTTAAGCTTTCGTCTTCTCTACAGAGCTTCGCTTTTTTTTGGTTCGATATTGGATACGGAAGATAAAAATGGGGAATGAAACAACTGTTAGGTTTAATGGAGGGCCGCTGGGCTATTGGGCTGCTTGTTTTTATTTAGGGTGCCATTTAATTTACTTAAACTTATATTTTGCTAATGGAGGGAAGTTGGGCTGCTGGTTTACTTCAGCAAGTTTTTTATTTACTTAAGCATGTTTTTGGACTGCCGCTGCTTCCATCATTCTTGTATTTGAAGCACTAGTCAAAGTATTAAGAATGGTGAATAGTGTTGATAAAACAGACATGGGGTACCTTTATGAAGCGATGGATTTCGCGAAAGAGTCATTTAGGAAAAACATTGGCTCAAGGCAATCAAAAAAATTGTGGGACATTATAGATAAAAGATGGGAAAAACAACTACACCGGCCAATTCACGTGGCATTTTAAATGATTACCTTACAAATAGTTAAAATTCATAACTTTAATTTTTGTACTATTTAAAATATAGGTTATATTCTTAATCCTGTTATTCAATATGGTGATGCGGTAAACAATAGTGATGTGTTAAATGGATACAACAACGTTGTTGAAAGAATGATCCCAGATGTACTGAGACAAAAAGAGGTAAATTACATCAAATGTTTTATTCAAAATATAGATCCAATATTTAATTTTTATATCCACAGGTGGACAATTACAAAATGAAAGTTGGCGCATTTGGCTCTTCAAAAGCAAAATCAGCTATAAATAGTTGTTCTCCTGCTCAGTGGTGGTCAATAATTGGTAGAGAGGATGCTCCAAATCTAACACGCTTAGCAATGCATGTTCTAAGTCAGACGGTTTCTTCTTCAAACTGTGAAAAAAATTGGATACATTTTCCATGATTCATACAAAATTGAGAAATAGAATCAAAACGGAAAATCTAGAAAAACTAGTGTATGTACATTACAATATGAGATTACGAGCAAAGAATGTTAAACGTCACGATACAAATGATCAATTGATTGATCTGAATTATATATTTCATGAGATTGATCCATTAGCAGAGTGGACTACTGAAGTTGAACCACGGAAGTTGCTTGATGACGATCCTTTGATGGTTAATTTGATCAATGATGCCATTGCTGCAGTGGGTGGCATACCTGCACAAACAATGGCAAGTCAAAGCATTGAAAATAGTAGTGGCTCCTCAAATGGTGATAATGGCAATACTGGTGGTAACGGTATCAGTTTAGTAAGTAATTATGGCCTTGGTTCTAGTGATGGTGGTTCGCATAGACCAACTATACCTTACGTGAGAAGAAGATGAGTGATGGACAATCGTGGCAGAAGAGACAGTAATTTGAATGTTGAATATGACAACAACAAAATTATGATCATGCTAATAATTCGTATACGTCAAATGATCCACCTTACTACATACATTCTACTTCCGACTACACCGGCTGCTATTATTATCACGGAGAAAACGAGACATATAACAGTGATATATCAAACGAACAAATTAGTCAGAGTACATGTACAACACAGAATGACGAACCCTCTCCATTTGATAGCATGTTAGCAACGTTTTTAGGTATATAACAAATACAATATGGTTATCCACCATACCATACGACACAAGTGGATGAAGAAAATTATGAGAACAATCCATATACAGCACCGAGAAATAGTTTTTGAATGTAGTAAATTTATGATGTTGTATGTTGTATTCTATTTCTTTGTACACTATAATTATATTTTATTGATTGTTCACAAGTTTATTAACAAACTACTGAAAATCGAAATTTGGACCGAAACCGAAACAAAACCGAAACTTCCGAAATTTGCGAAATCATCCGAAACTAACAAAATTTCAAATTATTGAAACTGAGACCGAAGCCGAGTTCTCGAACCTTGATACCTATTCATCATATGACATATATGCCAGCTAATCATAATCCTCTCTAAATTTTAATTAATTACGGTTTATAGTAATGATGGATTAGCAGTTTCACAGTTATATAGTAATGGTGATGACCTGCATGTAAATTTTTCATCATGTAAAAGTAAAAAAAAACAACATTTTTAAGTTCAAATTCTAATGTAAAATAGACCGGTCATTCTTTGAATCCTGTTTGTGGCTCTTGAACCAAATTAATTTCATTACAAACATAATATTTTTCTCATTTTCTCTTCATATCCAAAACGGTAAATTAATTAGCAGCTATGCTGTCAGTTTTTATCATGATTGTGTAAACTGAGGCTAAACTATACGGTATAAGAGGCAACATGGCTTGTATAGACATTTAAAGTTTATTATCACGGTGATATCATTGGAAAACAATTAGGTAATACGAACTTAGCAAGAGAAACCAATACTAAAAAAGCGTCATAATTTTTAGTGAATCATTTGTACAAATCTACTACATGTTAAGCGCATGGTACATGAATATACAAGCAACACACTCTTAATAATATCCTAACATATCTATAAGCTAATCAAATTGAACTGTCATAGATAAAGCATTAAGGAGTTCCTCATTAAATCATTATTTGGTGTGGTTACAGGGAGCAATGACTATATCAAACAACTACTTATTTCCGTTCTTTGATAAACCACACAAGTACATACCAGACACTTATGCCAATTTTCTCTTGCAGGAATTTAGCAAATGCTCAAAACATTTGGTTGTGTCGATTTGACACACCACTTAGCATTTGTTTTTAACTTAAAGCTAAAAAGTATACAATCAATATGCTTATTTGTATTCATAAATACAATCATATTGTTTTCTAAAAAAAATAAAAATGTAATAAGAGAAACCGGGTTTTAAGTTTAGATGTAAAAGTTCAAACATCATAATCACTTCCAAATTGAGTACAAATCTTAAAATATGGACACCATTGAATTTACGATTCATGACTAAAATCATGTAAAAGTTCAATAAAAAAAAATACATGAACAAATGTACTACCATAAACACAAGTACCATAAACACAAGTAGTATATTACCATACATTGATACAGAAGTAGTACATTACCGTACATAGTCACACAACTGGTGCTAACAAAACGCCTGTTTACCCATAATTCTTTGTTGCGTGCACAAATGAAAGCAAGCACCATAGAAGTCCAACCTTGCTGTCTTCGAAAATCTAATGCCTACACAAATGAAATTACAACATATAGTCAAACAATTATGTTGATTCGTAAGACTTCAAATCTAATATCAAACAACTACAACATTGTACAAGTATATCATACCATTATTTATAACATTTAATTAACTTAAACTTAGTTAATTTTATAAAACTTCTTTAATTTTAACAAAAATTAGTTAATTTTTATTAACTTGGTTAACTTAGTCAATTTATTATTATTATTATTATTATCATCATCATCATCATTATTATTATTATTATTATTATTATTATTATTATTATGACCAATTCATCTCAAACTATTACTTCGACTACTGATAGAGGTGGCAATTAGACCCGACCCGAGCATCGGTTTGAATTGGGTCCGGTTGGGTAATAACACTAAAAATGCATATATGTCAATGTTTTTTCATCGGGCCTTTAGGATCGGGTCGGTTTGAGTCGGGTTTAATCAGGTCTTTATTGTATTTTCCATCACCCAGACCCGACCCGAAACTCATCGGGTTCGGTTCGGATCGGTTCAGTTTTGTGGTTCTAATTGCCGGCCCTATCAATAACTATGGCACTTCACAATCATAAGATTTTATATAATCAATCTCAGCTTTTGCTCGATGTCCCAGTCTACCTAAATTCAACCTCAAAATGTAAACACGATGAAATTCAACGGCTAAGATATATCATGTTGAAGTCTTATGTTCATTTTGTAACCCTAATAGTGCTGCTTCCATATAAGTAATATGTGTGTGTATACACACACCAAAATGTTGCTTGAATATGTGCAACGTATCATCATCTATAACCAGTTAAAAATACTACTTCTAAAATATGAGTTTTTATCATCTTTACTTCAACTTATCTATAAATACTACATTATAGGGTAAAATAATCAAACAGTGACATAGCAATGAGTCTTGATCTGGTCCATCCAGAAATCAGACACAGATCTAATTTTTGCAAGTAATTCCTGGACGGCTTTCAGCGTAAAAGGGCGTAGAAAGCGGTCGATCCTCAAAGAAGTAGTAGCTGGCTTCAAAGATGGTGGAACTACAATGCAGACACAAAATCTATATGTGTTTGCATATTCAAACAACGATAACACTAACAGTACCGATGATGATGATGACAATTAAAGGACCAAAGATATCTCACTATGCTAGCACTTACCTGCCATTTTGTACATTAAGCTACTTTATTTTCACCAATAAATACGCCACTTGGTTAAAAATCAACAAAGTTGTTTACTGCTACGAAGTTTCCATATAAGCAAGAACTGTAGACTTACCTATTCTTTCTTTTGGTGTGGCACTTCCACTAACTAAAGAATTTGACCTGTTAAATGATTTTCTGAGAGTAGGCTGGAGCGCAGCTTTTGGTGCATCAGCTGTTAAATTGGATATTTGTGAATCAGAAACCTTAGTAGTAGCTACATTCCAGCGGCGCTGACGCTTTGGTTCATTGTTACTTTTGGGCTCAGCTTGTTCTGCACAAACATTAAATTAAAGACTTCAATGGACAAACAATATAACAAAGATGTTGCACAGGATAAAATACCACGTACATAAAAGAAATGTAAGGATAACAATTTAAATCAATGTGTTTGCCATTTAGCTCTGTATCAAATGCTTCTACTAATGTCCAAATTTATAGCTTGAGTAACTAATAGTAATATCATAAACAAGCATTCGCTTGTGGAGAAACATGCTCTTTTTAAGGTATTTAATTCTGAGGACGAAATATATTTACCATTTTTGTATGAAATCAAAAACCAGAACCGACTCTGCATAACTCATGGCATTACATCAAACGGATTTGACTTTAATTATATTTTTCCATGCTATGTTTTTCTGATGAAATTTATTACTGCTTAATTTGAAAAGAGTAAAAGTGGACTTGATCACAAGCAACAGTCTACAATTGCGCAAAAATGTGTTGATATGTATAGTAGTAAGGAGTTTAACAAATGGTGTACGGATGAAAACTAGGTAGCAATTAGCATGCTCCTATGAACATACATTATAGTAGCAATGAAGGACCCAGAATAACAAAAACAGATACTTTAGAGTTGAAATGATTAACGGATTCCAAATATTGATATGGAAAAACATTCAAGGTGTTCATATTATCTTTCGTGGACAAATTTAGACAATATATATGCATACAAATTACATATATCATGGATTTGATGTTTTGTGAATAACACGATTGTAAATGCATGGAGAAAGATTACTAAGAAGGCGAACATGTCACCATACTAATTATACTGATTAGATCAGAATATGACTATGTACCTTCGGCTTTTCTTTTTTCTGTCATACCAGTGGGTTTGGATTCTTCCTCGAAATTCAAATCCTTGTTCTCTGGAGAGAACCCACTAACCAAAGCATCAATTGGTTTTTCAACATCCTCTTCTTTCTCAAAATTATTATATGATTTGATCGGCTTATTTTCAACTATATCTTGCATAAACTCATCATTGGAAATTCTATCTAAATTCATTTTTTCAGGAGACCCCTCCTCAACATCCTCAATCTTCTTGCAAAGTTCAACATCCATAGCACATGTGACCTCACTAGATGATGGTTGCACCATCTCCAGCTTAATAATAATAATAATAAATTAACTAAGTTATTGCCCATATTAATAATCCAAAAAAACACTCAAATCACCTCTAGAATTAAAAAATAAAATATATCCACTAGTTTTCAGGCAATACCTAACAAGATAACAAAAAGTAAATAAAAATTACCAGTGGAAGTAATGGGAACTCGAGGAACAGAAACTCCGCTACAAGATTTGGTTGGATAAATAAAGATGGAAGTAACTGTTGCTGACTGATCAACCGAAGAGCGACTCTTTCCTATGATCGAAGAAAGGAGGGAAGAAACATTGTTCATCTTCGACTATTATAATATCAATTAAGTTCATAATGGACAGGTATTATTGCTAAAATACGATTGTCCTATGATATACACTTGCATACTAAAGCTTAGTTGCTTACGAAGGGTTTGAAAACCATTGCTCTGTTCCAAAAACGAAACTATTGCGAAATTGTTTACTAAAAAAATATGAAGAATTGAGATGGATTGGTTGTTTACTGTAAAAATAAGAAAGGTACACAAATCAGTTTTATTTCTATCAGTGAATGGGGCTATTATAGTTTTCAAAGTAAAGCATATTGTATATGAATAAATATACATTGGTTATTTATTGTAGAAACCTGAGAACTAGTATGTACTGCACTCAAATATAATATCTTTGGTTTCCAAAATTCAGTAAAAAAATTAAAATAGAACATCTGAGTCAATTTTTTACCAAAATTCATTATTTAACAAAATTTAATTGAATATACAAATCCTCCACCTTGTTGCTTTTCTCAATGTCATTTCACTACTATTGTCATTTTCACCTTATATCCCCCTCAATCTAGCAGTGGATGGCATGGATAATATATAACACTTATAACATAAGTGAAAAGAAAGCCCTGTCACTAAGCACAAAAGTATAAACTAATAAAAGAATATAAACTAAAATTTCGTTTTTAGTAGTCAATATAACCAACCCCATTAATCAGTAATATCTAAAAATTATTGTGTTCCAATCCTGTTTTATTAGATACACTAGGTGTTTACAGTGCTAATCATGTAATATCTAACGTTTTCAGTAGTTAATATAACCAACCTCATTAGAGTTTTATTCAAGAGCAGTTAAAGTCACCAGTAATTGTTTGTGATGACAAGAGTTTACTATATTACAATTGAGTTTACTATATCATGCATAAACTGCAGCTATTTTACACTACATGCATAAACTGCTTGCATTACGATAGATGTTGGAGTTGTAATTGGAAGGAAAGCATGAAATTGCAGCCGAAGCGAAGTAGCTAAAGCCTAGAAGGAAAGCATGTGGGAGCAATGGGATGTGTTGAAAGGAATCCATGTGAATGAAACAGAGTAAAGCTGTTATGTTGACAAAGAGACTGAAGTTAAAAAGCCGTTTAAAATATAGGTAAAGTAAGAGAATCAGACCAGACGAAACACTACAAAGCTGCAGTGATTTAATATCGACTCCGTAAAGATATGGAACCATGTGTGGAATGATATGCCTAGTAAATATTTCATATTAAAGAAAGGGGTATAGATATCAAGAAGTTCTTGGGTGATGAAATAGATCATGCATAATAAACCATAAGATGGAGGGAAAAATTTAATGAGAAGTGGAAGTCATAACATCAAAAGACTGCTGTTACAGTTTTGAAAGCAATTTTAATCCATAAAATTCAAGGATTGAATGCTGTAAGAGTTCATAAAAACAAAGAATATAATCTTACAGTTTCAGGGCATATTTCAGCTTTTGGTGCATGACTAATATTTAATGGATAATCATGGCGGCCTTAAAACTTATTATTATTTCTAACATGGAAATTTGTTTAGGAGATTTAACTACAGAATCATAATTGTTATTACTGACCATAAACGTCTACCAATTACTATGTCAAATGAACAGCTAAATTAATGGGAATTAACTATGGAGATATAAACTTATGAAGTATTAAAGTTCAGTATATGCCGTGTATATTTTTAATGCAAACTGCTATGGGTGACTCAATCCGAGAGTACCGACAGTTGTTTAAAATGCTAGAAGAGCAAACTTCGTACTGAATCCTAAGCAGATAAATGGTGGTAATCAAATGACTGACCTTAACTATTTACCAATTACATCATATTAACTACCAGATTAATGGGAATTAACTGTGCATTGAAATCAATTCCATGATAAGGTTTAAACTGAAATTCTAAATTGGCACAGGTAACGTGTTGAACTATCACTAAAGAATTTTAGAAAAAAAACATGAATCTTAACTAATGACCTGTTTTTTTGCTGACAAATAGACCCAAGCACATAAATGGTGGTAAGCAAATGACTGACCAAAAATGTGTATCAATTGCTACATCGAATTAACTACCAAATTAATAGGAGTTAACTGTGCATTGAAATCAATTTGTGATATGGTTTAAATCATAATTATAAAGTGGGAAAATTAATGCGCTAAAACTATAACTGAAGAATTTAAAAGGGAAAACATGAATCTTAACTAATGACTTGTTTATTTGGTGAAAAATGGAGATCTAATATCCCACGGCAAGAAAATTTATCATATACTCATCCACAACCATTACGGACGAAATGATAATCCTAATTTAACAAATAAACATGCATCAGTAATCATCCATTAATAACATAATGATAACCTGATTTAACAAATCACCAATCATCAATAATCAGCACTAACCAAAACTAAATCAAAACAAAGTAAACAAAATGTTTTTTGGGTGAAAAAAAGGTGGAATGCAGTACCAGGATTATACGTAAATCTGGTAGAAAATCAATCATGACACAGAATGGCACAACAATTGATTTTATTGGTAAATTAAAGAAACTTAAAGAAATAGCAAACGAAATAATCGAAGGGTTTGTGATTCTAGGACTTTTTGTTAAGCATACCAGAACTAGATAAGTTCTTGGGCAATGAGGCAGCAATTAACGCTTTGATGGTCTGGTGCGATAGGCGAACAACTAATACAAATAAGAGATTTTTGGCCCCAAATCACTGAATTAATCACTTCTATTGGCTTACCTCGAATTGTAGATTCGGGCCTTGCGAACAAAACGGAGGGGAGCAGATTCGACGAAGTGGAGGAGATCTCTATTGACGAAGATGGGAGCTAATGATGAGGAATTGATGACGAAGTGCAGTGATGGTTCGAGCGAGAGGGAAATTTTGGTGAAAGAGGGAAAAATGAAACGGTGGAGGGAAATAGGATGAAGTGGAGGGAAACAGGAGGAAAAAACATGACAAGGGTTTAAGAAGCGGAAACCCTAAAATTAGACCCAAAATTTTTTTTTACCACATACACAACAAACGCCACCGATAATTGCAACTAAAGGTAGATTTTCTTATAGCGATCATACGTCCATTATCAGACTCGTACGAAGGGTGTCCGAGCAATGTGATCTTTACAGCCTTCAACTAATCAAGTCAATTGATACTCAGAAATACGAAATCCGTTAGCATCCGTAAATGAAAAATGAATGAATATCTAACGTTTGAGAAAACAGATACAAATGCATATATAAATTCTACGTACAAAAGTTATCCATTCTTTGTCAAGGTACTACTTTATATTATGTGAATTTCGGTATAATGAATTATATGTATTTATTGTTTTATCAAAATAACAATTTATACAAGACTTTTTGTACATGCAATGCACTGCATGTAAAAACCCTTATAAGATAAGTAATTTCAAATTTTCTGTATAATTTGATAAAAACAAACTAAAAAATATAAAGAAAAACAATGTATTCTTTTTATTGTTGTAATATGGTTTGAACCTGTAACCTTATTTATGTTTCAAAATTTCCATTTAAAGGTAAATGTTAGTGTTTGTTCAGAACGGTATTCGATATCTTCACCTCTTATTTTATCTATAAGGGCAATTATGAAACTTTACAGTTGGAACAAAAATTTGAAACTTTATTCCAATTATTAATAAAGATGTATTGTGATAAAAATAAACTGAAAAATACAAAGAATACAATGTATTCCTTTTTTGTTATAATAGGATTTGAACAAATAACTTTTTTTATGTTTCAAAATTTCCATCTGAAGATAAATGTTAATGTTTGCTCAAAAGCGGGATTCGAACTCTTTGCCTTAAAAGCAATTTTGGAACTTTGCGGTCAGATCAAAAAATTGAAACTCTATTCCAATTATTAACAAAGATACTAATAAAGATTATATGTATATATAAATGTATATTTACTGTTCAAAATATATTTATGACTTTAGATTTAATTGACAGTGGATTGGATAGTATCCGATGTTTGTCTGCAATCCACGGAAACATATATTTGATATTCAAAAGAATTCAACGATAGACTGTTAGAGAACTAGATATTACCGCAAAACCAATTGGTAATGTGAAGTGAGGTCTCTTTGTATTTATGAATGATTTATATTGTAAATTACCGATGTGGGACTAATATCAACACGCCCCCGCACGTGTGGCGTATCATTAGCCAAACACGTGGACAATCATTGAGGGTGACGTGTAACACAACTAAACCCACTCTGATACCATGTTAGAGGACCTCAGCTTATCACAAAATCAAATGATAATGTGAAGTGGGGTCTCTTAATATTTATGCATGATTTATATTGTAAATTGTCCAATGTGTGACTAATATCAACAATGATAGAAATCAATTTAGAAATCAATTTTGCTTACCCATTGTATTCAACCTCCAATAATATATATGGTTACAAGAGTCAAGATAGGCTACAAATTAGCCAACTGATTTGCTAAAATAAAGGTAACTAAATAAATACTAACCAAATAAATAGGCTACAAATTAGCCGATTGAATTGCTAAAACAAAGGTAACTAAATAAATACTTTCCAAATAAAGATATCGTCAAATCAGAGAATAAATTTAGGAAATATTCTAACGTCTAGAATATATGCAAAATATATTCTATCACACCCCCTCAGTCGAGGCGGGAGGTTCTCATATGCTTAGACTGTCCCTGAAATCATTAAATAATACGCGTGGAAGCCCTTTTTTAAAAATATCAGCAATTTGGTAAATGGACAGTACATGAAGCACACGCACTTCGCCACGAGCTACTTTCTCACGGACGAAATGAATACCCATCTCAAAGTGTTTAGTGCGTTGATGCTGAACAGGATTTCCGGATAAGTATATAGCACTCACATTGTCACAACAAACTAGAGTAGCCTTTTTAATAGGACAATGCAACTCTAGAAGAAAATTTCTAATCCTACACGAATCAGATAACAACATTAGCAACACCCCTGTACTCCGCCTCAGCACTACTACGGGAAAGAGTAGGTTGCCATTTCGAAGACCAAAAAATCAAATTATCTCCAAGGAATACACAATAACCAGAGGTAGAACGACGGGTGTCAGGACAACCACCCCAATCTGCATCAATATATGAGATAATACGATTAATAATGGATTTATACAAGTGGAGACTAAAAGAAAGGATACCCTGGAGATAGCGTATGACACGCTTAAGAGCTTTCATATGCTCATTAGTCGAGGCATGCATATGAAGGCAGATCTACTGCATGACATAGGAAGTGAATGCAAGATATTGAAGAGCACCTGCATGACTACAATACTTAGTCGGATCATCATAAGGAGCGGTGGCACTTAGTTTAGACTTAGTGTCAACAGGAGTAGGACATGAACTGCAGTTAAACATTCCAGCACGTTCAATAATCTTTGCAGCATACTGTGTTGAGATAAGAAAAGTCCGTAGGCATGACGAGTGACGGCAATACCCAAAAAGAAACTCAAAGGACCTAAATCCTTCATAGCAAATTCAGAAGTTAAGAGAGTCATAATATACTTACGAAGACGATCGGAAGAAGCTGTAAGTATAATATCATCCACATATAACAGAATATAAGCAATATCACAACCATTCTTGTAGATGAATAAAGAGTGATCTGACGTACTACGAGAGAACCCAATGGTAGCAACAAAATCAGCAAATCTTTGGTACCAAGCTCGAGGAGCCTATTTTAATCCGTATAAAGATTTCTTCAAAAGGCAAACATGATTCGGATAATTTTTGTTACGAAAACCCATGGGTTGATGCATATAAACTACTTCATTGAGATGACCATTCAAGAAAGCATTCTTGACGTCCATTTGATGAATGGGCCAAGATTTAGAAAGAGCAATGCTGAGAACCGCTCTAATGGTGACCGTTTTAACCACGGGGCTAAATGTTTCATCACAATCAACGCCCTGTTGTTGTATATTTCCATCACCTACAAGACAAGCTTTATAACGCTCTAAAGAACCGTCAGATTTATATTTATGATGAAAAATGCACATAGACCGAATAACATTAACATTAGGCAGCCTAGGCACTAATTTCCAAGTCCTATTGTCAATTAAAGCATTAAATTTATCCAACATTGCACTTTTCCAATTATGGTCACTAAGCGCACTAACAGGATTTTTCGAAACAGGAGAAATATCTGTAGTGGTGGTAGTGTTCTAATTAGAAGAGTATTTGGGGTTGGGTTTAAAAATGCATTGATGCACGAGTGGTCATGCGGGTTGAAATGGGGTTGGGAGTCCCATGGGTGGTGTGAGTAATGGTCAAAGTAGGGGAGCTCATAGACGGGGTTGGGCTATGGGGAAGAGAGGATGGGTCAAAGGAGGAAATAGAGGACCGAGTGTGGACAGCAGTGGGAGGTGTGGATTCTGGCCTGTGTGAGACTGTGGCCCAGATTTGGGGAAAAAGGACGAGTCGTTGGGCTGCGTTGTTGGGCCAAGCTTCATATTTTATGGTGTGGTATTTTGAGATAAATGATGTATTAATTGAGGATTAATATTGTCACTTAAGAAATCATAATTCGACGGTTTTTCTTTGTGGAGTTTGGAGAATGGAAATTCTGTTTCAACAAAACGAACATGACAACAAATTATGATTTTACCACTAGACATATCATAGCATTTGGAGCGACGATGATTAGGATCCGGACCTAAATAAACACAAGGAGTCGACCTTTCTTGTAATTTATGAATAGTAGAAGAGGGGAATAATGGGAAACATAAGCAACCAAAAACACGCAAACCCAAATAATCAAGATCACTTTGATAGAGGATTTGAGCGGGAGATTGGTAATTCAATACATTGGAAGGAAGGATATTGAGAAGATATGTAGCCATGGAGAGAGCATGGCCAAAAGGAGAGTGGCATAGATGCATGGGCAAGAATAGTCTGGATGATATTATTTATGGATTTTATGTGTCTTTCGGCCTTCCCATTTTGAGGAGATGTATGAGGACATGAGAGACGGAAAAGCATGCCATGTTACTCAAAAAAATCCTTAAATGTTCCATTAATGTATTTTGTATCATTGTCACATTGAAAAGTCTTAATATTATGTTCAAATTGTGTCTTGACTAAAGCATGAAACACTAAGAAAAGTTGTTTGACCTGAGATTTTTTTGCAATAGGAAAGGTCCACAAAAATTTTCTATAGTCATCAAGAAAAAGAACATAATAACAATGGCCGGAAGTACAAACAATATGAGAAGTCCAAAGATCACTATGAATAATATCAAACGGAAGAAAAGTATATGACACTGAATCATAAAATGGTAGCTTAGAATGTTTCCCAAGAGGAAAAAAAGAACAAAAAGTTTTACAAGCCTTATTACAATCAAAAAACTTTTTACTACCAAGAGACTTAAGAATAGCATCGCCAGGATGACCTAAATGATTGTGCTAAATATTAAAAGGCAAAGCTGTAAAAGCAGAATGATTGTTAGAAGAAATGGCTTGAGAGTTGGAGAAAAGTGGATATAAGCCCTCAGTGCTATCACATCTCATTAGTTCGTTCCCCATCTGTAAGTCATTAACAGAGAAACCAAAAGGATCAAAAGAGATAGAAACCATATTATTTGTGGTAAATTTATGAACAGAGACCAGATTTTTAATGACCCTGGGAGCATGTAACACATTGTTTAGGGTAAATGGTGGATAAGGTGGAGGCAATGTAGTGCGACTATGACCAATAATTGGAATTAAATGATCACTACCAACAACAATGTTATGATGTTTATTGCTTGAATTTAAATAAGAGAGAATACCTGCATCCGCCATCATATGAGATGTAGCACCAGTATCCATGTCGTAGTTCCCATCTGGTTGAGAGAACGAAAGAGCATGCATAGCGGCCTCAATGTCGGTGGGCATGTAGCTGGGAGCAAGAGGAGCAATGACATAGAAAGCTTGAGGTCAGGACCTAAGCAAGCGTCACCCAGAAGAGGAGGGATGTTGGGCTACTGGATTGGGCCTTGGCTGCCAGGAGTATGCTGACGTGGCTGCCACCGGTGCTGCTGATATGGCCGCTGACTAGAACTGGACCCATTAGTACTTTGGTGGACTTTTTTCCCATTATTTTTCAAATTATTCCTCCCTTTATTATTATTGTTGCGCTTTTTGCTTGTAGATGAATCAGTGGCAACAATGGCAGCACCACCGGACCAACTCCCAGAACCATCGGTTTCATGAGCTTGACGAGCCTTGATAGTACGCTCAGCCATTTTTAACCTTGAACGACAACACTCAAAGGATGGAAAAGGCTCTTGATTTTGTATATAGTCAACCGTACCACTATACGCTTCTGGTAAGGACCCGGTGAGATGTAAAACCAGATGACCATTTGTCACTGTAGCATCAACATCCGCCATCCTATCCGCCAGAGATTGTAGATAATTGCAATAATTGTCGATCGAGTTGAAAGCCTCAAAAGCAGCATTTGTAAAGTTCTCCTTGAGATGGGTAGCCCGAGCGGCTTTATTGTCTTTAAGAAGAGCTTCAAGACGGTTCTATGCCCCTCTGCCGTGTCATTACGTCTAAGGATAGCGAGAAGAAGATCGGAAGAAATGGTGCTGTAAATCTACTGCAAGACAATGGCATCCAAACGCCTCCAAAGAGCCGGATCAGCAAACTTAGCCTGGAAATAGGCAACCAAAGCCTTCTCCTCTGTTGGTGGAACCAAGTGATCGTAAAGATCATGAACCCTAGCAAGATTGGTAAATAGAGTAGCCCAAGAATGATACATGGCTTGCTCATTGTCTAATGTTATGGGAATAAGAGATTTAACATTAGGGATGGTGAGTGCGAGATGAAACTTGGACGAGTCTGCCATGGAAAAGAATTAAAGATAGAAGAAGAAGAATAGAGAAGAAGATATGTGAGGCTAGGGTAAGGAGAATAGCTTTGATACCATGATAGAAATCAATTTAGAAATCAATTTTTCTTGCCCATTGTATTCAACCTCCAATAATATATATGGTTACAAGAGTCAAGATAGGCTACAAATTAGCCAACTAATTTGCTAAAATAAAGGTAACTAAATAAATACTAACCAAATAAAGAGGCTACAAATTAGCCAACTGATTTGCTAAAACAAAGGTAACTAAGTAAATACTTTCCAAATAGAGATATCATCAAATCAGAGAATAAATGCAATAAATATTCTAACGCCTAGAATATATGTAAAAGATATTCTATCATAGACCTACCTATAACTGAAGAGTAAGGATGAATCGCTAAATTTACATGTAACGAATAAACCAGATGATTGAGGCCTTCAACGGTTGCTTTCTCTTTATTTTTGAATCCAAAGATGATTCAATCGCCCCATCACATGTTGATCACACATCACTACCTTTGTCTGTCGCCACATTATTCTCTTTAACATTATACTCACTTTACCCTTTGTTTCTTCGAAATTAATTGCAACTATTATTTTCACCTTTCTTTTTCTAACCTAAGATTTTCTTCAATAGGCTTACCAATAAGTCAAAAGCAGATGAAATAGAGGGATGGCAAACTAAGGTCCTTGGTTTCATTATATTCCTACACCAAACACAACATGGGAATAGAGTATGTTTTGTAATGAATACACCGACAAATTTACAGGACCAATTCCAATCTTTTCTTTCTAGCTAAATGACAAATTGCAAAATACCCTAACATGGAAGGTGATTATTAAAGGAAAAACACAATTAATGTACAAATAGTTTTATACTTGCTAACCTCACATTGAATACACGAACGAGCTGAACTTTTATGTCAGTATCATAATCTAACAAATATGGAACAGGTAAAACATGAACTCCACACATATTAACATTCGTTGATAGAATAGTCCTTATTCTTCTACTAGAATCCTACACAATATGAATTCACCAAAATTCCTAACTTGATTATGTTATTATTTTTTAGTAAAAGCCATATAATTTGGGTATGTTTTCGCCCTTTTCCCCCCTCTTCAGAATTAAACCCAATTCTAACTAAACAAGTTATCAAATAACGAGGAGTTTACGTACCAATATCATATAGAATTCAAGAATATCGAAAGAAATGATTTAACTCAGAAGAAGCTAAATCGAAGACAATTCAGTGCTTATACATACCTAGGTTGAATTTTATCAACCTGCTTGATGCTCTCGCCATTTTCTTCTGACTCATTAGCCGCACATAATTTTTAGTAATATTGGATTCGAACGATGATGGGTGGTTCATGGAACTGGGATGAGTTTAGATAAAACAAATACTTTCTCCCAAAGCATAGCAGATTGGGAAATTCTATGGCTATTGGTGTCAAAAATCCGAAATCCGTCTGCATCCGCATCTGAAAAGCGGATAAATATCAATGTTCGAAAAAAGGATGTGGATGCAAAGACATTCGCATTCGAAAATTATCCATTCGATTTTTGTCAAGATTATAGTTCAAATTATGTGTATTTTAATACGGTGAAAGATATTTGTTTATTATTTCATTGTGTTAATAGTTTATATTATATACACTTAATACTTTTTAACATCATAATATTTATTAATTTTTAACACTTTTATAGTCAATGGGATAGACAAATGTTTGTCTTAAACTAAAATTTTCCTTTTATAATTCTTAATTTATCGGTCGTTAGCGGATAAGATAATTATCCAACATCCATTTGTATCCGCTGATGTGGGTATGACACTATCTGCATCTGAAAGCATCCGTTGACAGGCCTAGCTAATTTTATTCCAACCCCAAAGATTGCTTATCCCACATCTATATTGTCAAAGTTAATTTTCAAACAAATTTGTCGTTCTTCTTTGTTACAATCTTAACAATTGTTGTCATAATTAAGTAAGTTAGAACCGTAAGTAATATAAAAACAAAAGAAAACGTTCATATTTTTAATTATGAATGTCACCACAAGATTGAAATAGAATTAAATAAAAGAGACAATAATTTTACTATGTTTTCCTTTCCTTTTCTTTTTGATCTTTCAAATCAACACAATTTGGTGATTTTTACAATATATATTGATATTTCTCTAAAATTAAGGATTAATATGAATTAGAAGACATAAAAAGCTACATAAGCATAAAACGTCGAATTTTTTATATTGAATTTTGATTTGATAACTTTTTTCAAAAGAGAAAAAAATGAAGAACAAGATAAGGAATGTAATTTTATTGAAAGAAATGAACAATTTTGTAATACTTATGGTGTAGATAAAGTAAAAATCGATGTATATTGATTTGTTAAAAGTTTTGGTATAGGTATAGTATTTTCTGGTGCTTGAATAGAAATTTCCTAGTTGTATTCATATGAAATTCTTTTCAAATTCATTTTGGACCGATCAAATCTTCCTAGGGGTTGGGTGCACAACTTTACTATATCAACATTTGACACCGAATATAGTATACAGTAATGGAATTCAAAAAATAGTGCGTGTAAAAATATATTTAATGAATTTATTTTGTCATTCGGTGCATATGTTCAAAACTTGAGCATTCTTTATTAACATTTGATCACACCTTATTGTATCACTGTTTTATGGTTTGTGAGTGCACAAACGGGCGGGTTTTGAAAATGAACGTTTGAAAATAACAAGATAGATTTATGTAGTTGGATAGGTGGTAACCACATGAATTGACTTGGTGGAGTAACCATGAGATTTTGCCAAACCTCTAATAATTGTCATATTTCTTGAAATTAAGAGCTGTCAAGAAATATTTGTAACTCGAAACCTTCCAAGCCAAGCTCTGCCCTCAATTTGATTTATGGTGCACGTTGTCCAATATCTTCGTGATCTCGTGTCCGACAATTCATTTTAGTAGGGGTTAGAAAATCCTCTAATATAAAAGATATCATCCCGTTTAAAAAATCTCAGAATCTTCTATAGTACTTCTTTTTGCTCCATTCTAGTTTGAGGGTAGAAATTCACTAGTCAGATACTCAATGATGGAAGCCATTTAGCTTGCCTCACCATCTAATGTTGCCACAATAAGAATATTCTCATAGCTCAAAGTAGGTAAGGTTTCCACTAGAATCGATCAAATACATGGTCTGATTCCCAAGCTTCATAATTTATCTAGATCATCAACTGGTTCTCCTCCTCCGGGATATTGTAGTATCCCGCATTTCAAGACCCAAAAATAAATGTAGATGATGCTGCAGTCATCAATAGAATTATTTTCAAATGACAAAAATGTGATCTTTTTTTACAACATTAAGTATAAAAGTAGATAAATAATTTTCATTACATAAAATTGTCTTTATTTACTATCGAATTCGTGCCCATGTGGATGTAATATAATATACAGAGAGAATAGTGTCGCGCCTGACATATGAAGATGTCGGTAGGAACACTTAACTAGTTATATAACCTAGTTTTACAATATCAGAATTTTAAACAAAATATTATTATTTGTTAGATCTCCTACTTCTTCTATAAAGCTTTTATTCATCTTTGAAAATGATAGATTTCTCATCCTATAAACTCAGTCAGCTCGAACGAGTGCTTGACGGTTTATGGGGAAAATAATAATAGAGCATGAATTAGACGTAATGCATGGTATGAGCTATACATATCTCTAATTACAACGTATAGTGAGACCACGCTGCCTAGTAGATTGAATTTTCTTCTTAATAAAACAATAGCAAGCATGCATATAAGAAAAATTTAAGCATAAGTATACCCTATGTATGACATGATGGAGTTAGGGGTACCCCCTAGGGGCAATTATTTAATTTATTCTATAGATCTAACTCGATAACCAACCTTGTTCATAATAAAAGGTGTTTTATTTCTGTTATGCATTTATTATAATGTGGTATTATAAATAATTGAACGTTCGATTAAAATATATTTAATAGAAAATCTATAAATGGTGTATTTGTGATAGTAATTATAAATAATTCTAATCATGAGTATTGTATCACAATATACTAAACACATCATTTTAAATATTACTAGCCAAGATGCACCGAGACTGGATATCGATGCATCTATTGAGACTAAAGTACGTAACGCTTTCCAAATGTTGAGTAATGTATTATTCATAACTGCTGGGGCACCAAGTAGTTACATACAGATAGTTATTGGATAGCTATGTAATGACTCGCTCGATAGTTTTCTATTGGTTAATATAACTAAGGTAAAACAAAAAATATTGACGTGACTAATTTACATTGTTCCCTTTACTTGAGAATATCGTAGATCTTCAATTAAAAGCTCTGCTTAAATTGTAGTCAAATCATGGTACAGAATCGACCAAATGACTATAGTTGGGTCGAGTGGAAATATTGAAAGTGAAACACTATTCAAGAGAGGATTCGTCTTCTTGGTTATATAGGGTTAGTATCATAGTCTATTTAAGTCAATTCAAAGCCAAAATCCCTAACAAGAGTAGTCCAGTTAATAATAATTGTTATTACTGAATCAAAGACTTTGTGTTTGGACTATAGAGTTAAATATGTACGATATTGGAATTTTGACCATTATCAAATCCGTAAGTCCAAAGTGATATGGTTTTGATGAAGAGAATTGATGTAAAATAACTATCACTAATGGGTAACGCTTACAATAAGTAAAATTATATTTTACAAAGGATGTGTAAGTGATAAATTCAGCCAAAATTTCACAAAAATAGCTAAGATGAAATGTGAACGATAATATTTGAATTGTTCGATATTAATCGCTGGCCGAATTTACACATTTGAGTCACACAACTAAAATGATGAATATTTCGAATAAACCACATGATTTTATTAGTTTTTAATTATTGGAAATTAATTAATATTTATGAAATATTAATTAAAAAAAACTTCTTTAGATTGTTGGATGTTATTAGTATTTAGTAAAGTGGTTATATAAAAGTTATAAATGCGTGTATCGATATGCGATATTGGTAGAATTTTTAAATCTGGTTTAAAAAAATAAATATTAAAATAGGCCTAAATAAATTAAATTGACTGATGTTTATGAAATATTAATTGTTAAAATATTTCTTTTTTATTTATTTGATTTCAATTAATATTTAATAATGTAGATATATAAAAGTTATAACCGCGCGTATTAGTATATGATATCGATAGTAAATATAAATTTGATTTAAATAGGGATAACACAAATTGAATTTTGGAAATTTTTTGGACCAAAGCCTACACACGATGGCGGCCATGATATTGAGAAATGAGGGGGTTTTTGAATTAGAAATGAAAGGGCAACCTCAATTAAAGGAGAGGAAAAAACCATATTTTTATTACACGTTCATTTTCTTCTTTAACTGGATATTGCTTTGTCATTTTCTTTCTCCGTCCATATAGAAGCATTAAGGGCCACATTCTAATGCTGGCTAGAGCTTTAAAATTCAAGCAAAATTAAATAGAAATAGGCGGTATCTCCTGATTGTTACAGATCTAAAGATTGATCAATTGGATTTAGGATTTATTCTATCATTCAAGTGCTTCTTCTAGCTTCATCCTAAGGTAATTCTATATTTTTCTTATATAACTTTTAATTTTTTTTGCATCCCACTAGTTTTATATCTCTCCATTTTGTTCATATGTGTGAATTTAGATTATGGCTAGAATATCTTAATTCGTCCTTCTTGAATCAACTATATACTCTCATTATTGATTTAACTAAAAATCTTTGCTGTGCTCTCTATTATTTGTTTATTATGAACAATAATAATTTTACTCATCTTTGTTCTGTATGTTTAATTATCTTGTATGTTTAACCTAGATCTAGACCTTCTTATCACGAATTTGTATATGCATATCTCGTCTGATTTTATTGTTGTCTAAAAAATGAAAAACAAAATTGGAACAATCTTTTTAGTAAGTCAATTTTCGTATTAAAAGTTTTAGATTTGAATGTTTATATATAAATTGCTGTGTGAATAAAACTTTGAAATAGTTTCATTAATTATTTATAGTTAGCAACATAATATGATGACTTAATTGTCTTATGTGTAAATTATTCTATAAAAAAAACTTGCTAATTAAAATAAAAGAGAAAACTTCAATTTAGTGGTTTATTTCTCGTTTTACGGTTGTACCTAGACTAGTACCGGATCTTTGTTTAAAAGGCAAACATTCTAATTCACAAACTATTTGTGTTAAACCAAAAATTGACTCAATGCCCGAGATGCTGTACAAAGTAATATTATTCGAAATGATCCTAATAATACTCATGGGTTTTAATACAGTCATGATGTTATTCAAAAAGATCAATTCATATGTCCAAGTGTAAAATAGGTGAGTGGCATAAATGTGCAATGCTCCATTACTTGTTCGTTAGTAGGCAAAATAGGCAATTCACATATATCATAATCCTTTGTTTATATGTCAATGCGCACAATAGTCATTATGCAAAGTAAACTTTAATTTAGGAAAAAGCTTAAGTGGCCTTGTTCAAATCATTAATATACAAGTCCAAATTCAAGTCCAAGTCCAAAATTAAGTCATATGTACATCCACTATTCAATAATAGCCAAAGATACACATTTGAGGGAATTGTGTGATGCAATGTTTATCGTCCAAGTCCTTGTATGCAAAAGTTACAAGAATTATAAATCGGCTCTAAAACTCCCCATTTGATTTAAAGTTTACAACTTATAATTTGAGAAGCAGGAAATAAGTGATTCGCGCCCGTCTAAGAGATGGAGGGAGTTTATTTATAGAGGTAGTGGTAGGCGGGATTACTACCACATATCCATCTGGCTAGATATTCGCTCTTTCTTCGTATTGTTAATATTCGACATCCTCTTTGTATTATTGATATTTGACGTCCTCTTTGTATTGTTGACATTCGGCATCCCTCCCCGCTTGTGAAAAATCGAATTCCTTTATTTGTTTCAAAGCTCATTATTCTCGTAGAAACTTGATTTCGTTGGTTGTTTGTAGATGCTTGACAATAGTTAGTGTTGTAAAAGCTCGATAACTTTTATTGTGCCAAAGGAGTATTTTCGACAGAAATTTGATATTTCTAGTTTGTGGTTAGATTTTCGACATCTGCTAGTGGTGCGACGTCCTTGTTTTGTTATATATTCTTCAAAATTTCCATGTTATAAAGGTTCGATAACTCCACTATCTTTTGGGCTTAATAATGTTAGTTATAGAAACTCGATATCTATTATTCTTCTAGGTCTGCTGCAGCTTGATATATATAGGTATTTATTGATTTGGAACCTTTATCACCTTACAGGCTCGATATTTTGATTCATTATGAATACCCAAAATCAATTTCTTTTCATTAAATACTCAACAACTCTTCCTGTTGTAGAAGCTCATTACTCCTTTAGGGACATGATACTTCTTTTTCGCTTGATAACTATTTGAAGTTCGAAAGTTTTAATGTTATTAGATATTTGACATCTCTTTGTGATTAATTGAGGTTCGCTATCCTCCTTTATTTTATATGCTCGTCAGCCCTTATGGTTGTTGAGGCTTAACACCATATCTGCTAGTTATAAAGATTCGACAACCTTTCTCTCTTTAAATTCAAAACACTTATTATTCAACATATTTAGTTATTCCCTAATTCTTTTAATCCATTTCTCCTAAATAGGAGCCCAATAATTATCTTCATGTTAGATACTTGATACCCTATGCTTTCAAATCTTCCCATGCTTAGTTTTCATTGGCTTCTCAAGTACATTTGACAATTGCAAAATATATGGATAAAAATTTGTATAAATTTTTATTTTGTTTTGTTTTAAATTTTGTTTTGGTATTTTGTGTGTACGTGTGAGCATATATATATATATGTGTGTGTGTGTGTGTGTGTGTGTGTGTGTGTGTGTGTGTGTGTGTGTTTGTGTGTGTAATAATATTTATGTGCATATGTGTGTTTAACTCAATGTTTCGAAAGGGGTTTATCTAAAATATAGTAGTAAACTTTTGAACTATTCTAATTAGATAGTGTATTCATCGATTTACAGTATGTAATATAAAAAAAGTCCATTTCAATGTAAATCACCATGAAAGATATTTGTATGTGTGCACATACAAATACACACACACACACAATAATGCGAACCCGTGCCTCGCACACGGCTTGTAACTATTTTTTTTAATTTTGTTGGTCCTTTGTGTTATTGTAAGATTACTGATAATTAATTACAACATTGTGTCTTGTATAAAGAAAATTATTATTTAAGGTATTGTTTTTCAATCCAAAGTGATATTTTGTTTACAAACATAATTTTTATGAGCTCTTTATTCTAATGTTTTAATAGTTGATTGATGTCCGAAATTTACTACAATCCATTAATGAAAGATCAAAGAAAGATATCCTAGTGTACAAAATATCTGAAGAGCACGAATGAATAAGGAGATAGTGCAAAAAAATATCCATTTTTGCGTTCATTCGGTGCATTTCAACAATTTCACATGAACCAACATGAACTTATACACGTATCACATTCCAACATAGATTCAATTGTTCACGCACAACATTCTCTTGTTTGAATATTCAACATAATGGAGCCACATGTTTTAATGTTTGAATGTGTGGGCTATCTTGTAATTAAGTCTAATTACGTTTTTTTGGAATAAACATATTAAGATTTAAGGGTATATTGGTCATGTAAAATTTTAACGTGTGGACACCAGAGTGACAATTTAGTTTGTTAAAGGGCCAAACTGAAAAATATCACACACTACATATATAGGGTTATGGTCTTCAAATTACATACGTCTTATCATATTCTCTCTACCATCTTCTAAAGAGAATCTACAAATCTAATCTTTTGTCAATTTGAAAGATTTAATCCAATTTAATCTTCACATCAATTAAGAATCGATGGATTCAGGTACGCCTTTGTTTTTAATTTCATATACCTGTTTCTCAATTGAATAAATATAAGTTATATGTATTCAGATCTAATATAGATTAATCACCAACAAATGGTATCAGAGCCACCCATCATTGATTTTATCGAGAAATTTTCCGATTTTAAGTATATATGAAATTAAGGTTCCGAGATTTACAATTTTGGTTGATTCATCCAATTCTTTTATTTCAAATCTGTGAGATTTGCTCTTTTCTTATTGATTTATTTGATGCCTCTGTATATAAATAATTCATGAATTAATTCTGCTTGTTCGGATCTGATGTCTTTAATTGTTGCTACTCATATTACTCATATATTACAATCAATGTGTTGCGACTGTACAATTTTTTTTATTGCTAAGATGGTTACTATGTTAAGTTTTGTTTCATTAACACGTATGGAAGCATCTTCTTACCTTTTAATTTTCCTGTAATAAATAATAGTCAATTGCATTTTTTTATCATAATTGCATTAAATATGGTTGTTATAGTAATAAATAAATTAATTTATTATCATAAATGAAGCAAATGCATCAGATGCAAAAAAATTAACGATGCAGCATGTTTGTATTTGGAATAAGAAAAGACATACTATTTATTATTTAATGCATTTACAATTTATAGACACATATATTTTATATCTATGGCCTGCTCATTAAAAATAAGTTCACTTTCTGTAATATTATAAAACATGTATTCATATTTACTTATTCAAATAAGCTTTCATCGAAAGCTAATCATCCACCGCACTGATATAGTAAGCTATTTTGACATGGACTATTTATGTTCGTTCTTCCCGCTATGTTTGGGATCAACTACTGCTACGGTTTTTAACTATTCATTTTCTTGCAATATGACATGTATGGACCATGCTATGTTAAAATTTGTTTTATCTTCTGTCTTGAATATTGATAGTTAAATGAAGTATGCAATATTTTATCATCAATTGTTATTGCAAATACCATTTGTTATGTATTGTTACAGTTTTAGTTGATGTCAAATTTTTTTTGTTGCGACTATGAAACCATATTTTCAATATGTATAAAATTGGAAATTGAAATTTATGGAATACACATAAATGAATGAGTTAAAATAAACCCAGTTCAAATATTATTTGGTGTCTCTTTGCAAACTAACTGTAAATATTCTATATTACAAGTGATCTGATTAAAATAACATGTCACCAAAGTGACATCTCTTATTTTAGTTATCCATGAAAAATGTCTAATGTTTGTATGTATTTATTCACGCAAATATTAGTCCGCCAAAAAGAAGACTAATATTTAGCTGAATCATTTATACATGTGTGATGACAAATATGCGACAATCATATAGTTTTGCAAGTGAATATCTAATCGGCCCAAAGGAAGATTAATATTTGACTTGAAATTATTGTCAATGTTTGATCATTGCAGCAAAAGTACCACTTACAATTAATATTACTATCCAAAGACTTGATATTAAAGTTGTGCTAGGTATCTTGAGAAGGGACTTACCAATTATTTGAATTTATTGTGGTTTTGTTTTACAGCGTGAGCATATTTGATTGATTCTTGTGTTAAAATTGCAACTAATTTAACTACGGTATCTGCCAATCTTAACAACATTCCTACTCTGACTTGAGAAAAAAAATTCCATAGAAAGAGAACATATTGCTTGTTCTTGTCTACATGGATCATGACCTTGCACTTAGGATGGATGCACCTACCCCTCTTACGGATGAAAGTTCTTCTGATCTTACAAAGAACTTTGAGAGGTGGGATCGTTCAAATCGCATGAGTCAAATGATCATAAAGCACAACATTCCAGAGGCATTTAGGGGTGTAGTATCTGAAAAGATAACCAATGCTCTAGATTTCCTTGTTGAGATTGAAAAATGTATCGCTAAAAAAGATAAGGCGAAAATAAGCATGCTTTTGTAGGGCTTGATTTCCATGAAGTATCAAAGCAAAGGGAACATAAGGGAGTACATTATGGAAATATCTAATGTTGCTTTAAAACTTAAGGCACTTAAGCTTGAGCTTTCGGATGATTTGCTCGTGCATTTGGTACTAATCTCTCTTCCTTCACAATACAACCAGTTTAAGATCAGTCATAATTGTGAAAAGAAGAAATGGACTCTTAATGAGCTCATTTCATGTTGTGTACAAGAAGAAGAGAGATTGAAGCATGATAAGATTGAAAGTACTTATTTGGCATACACCCCTAAGGGAAAAGACAAAAAGAGAAAGAAGGATAAGGAAATTGCTAAGGGTCCAATGGAAAAGAAACAACATAAGGTGGCTGATGGTTGTTACTTTTGTAAGAAGGCTGGACATTTAAAGAAAGATTGTACCAAATATCACTCATGGCTCGTTAAGAAAGGGTTGCGTGAGCTACCGAAGTCCAACTGATGCGGAAAGATTCATCTTTGTAGGTGATGGAAAATCAATTAAAGTGGAGGCTATTGGGCATTTTAAGTTGTTATTGAGAACTCAGTTTTATTTGGATTTATTTGATAGTTTTGTTATGCTGCTATTTAGATGGATTTGGTTTCTGTTTCTAAGTTGGACAAATCTGGTTATTCTTGTTCATTTGGGAATGGTATTTTTAATTTATCAATAAATTCAAATCTTGCTGGAATTGGTTCTCTCAATGTTTATGATAATTCATATATGGTTGATATAAATACCTCTTATTATGAAGCCTTGTATGAGGAATCACGTGGTACTAAAAGAAAAGCTAATAAGGAAAATTCAGCCACATTGTGGCACAAGCACTTAGATCATATATCTAAAACTTGAATTCAAAGGCTCATGTCAGATAGCATTTTAAAATCTGTTGATTTTCAAACTTCGATGTTTGTGTAGAGTGCATCAAAGGGAAATAGACCAAACATAAGAAAATAGGTGCCAATAGAGCAACCGACGTCTTAGAAATGATACATACAGACATTTGTGTACCATTCCCTATGGCATCTTGGAATGGTCAACAATATTTTATCACATTCATAGACGGCTACCAAAGATATGGCTACCTATATCTTATACATGATAAATCAGAATCCCTAGACATGTTCAAAAAATTTAAGGTAGAAGTTGAGAACCAACTCAACAAAATAATTAGAGCTGTCAGATCTAACCGCGGAGGTGAATATTATGGTAAATCTGATGGATCAAGTGAGCAATGTCTAGGACCATTTGTCCAATTCCTAGAGGAATATGGAATAGTCCCATAGTACACCATACTAGGTTCACCTAGCATGAATGGTGTTTCTGAGAGACGAAACAGAACCGTGATATTCCAGAATTTCAAACCAAATTTAAATGTGATAATATTTTTAATAAATTAATTAAAACTGATAAAATTGTTATTTTAAACAATAATAATAATCGTGTTGAAAATATTTTGATTTTAATTGAAATTAATATATATACAAATGGAAATAGATTTGTTAAATTATATGTACATATCAAATTTGATTTTTAAAATTGAATTTGAAATTTTATTTGAATTTGAATTGTTAAATTGAAATTCAAAATAGGGTTATTTATATTTTAAATCATACTTTGATTTTAAAAGTGTATTTCTATGGTTTTATTTAGAATATAAAATTTGATTTATATTTATTTCTTTTAAGAAGAATTGATTTATATAAATTAAAAATGTATTTAAAAATTAGAAGAATTAATTATAAAAACATTTTAAAATCTATTTTGCATGAAGATTCGTATGTTAATTTGTGAAGCCCTCTTATAACATGTGTTAAGAGAATAATTATGTTTAGTGACAAGTGTCACATTTGTAAATTATTTTCTTTAATTTTAATAAAACAAAATTATATCTATATAAGCTTGTTTCATCTTCTTCATCTAAATTTTCCATTCTCATTTTCTAAAAGCAGGAAGAAAAAAAATCACACCTCCATTAACAAATCTAAAATTCATCAATCTTTAATCTTTCAACCAAAACTTTAAACAAGCATTCAAATATCATTTTAAAGTTCCTAAATCTGCAAACAAAAATCTATAAAAACCAAGTTACAGCAAAAATCTTTATTTAAGAAATACAAGCTTCATAAAATCTGCAGAAATTTTCACAAGAATTAGGCATTCATCAAGGAGCCTTCTTAGATATGAAAGGCAAATCAACAATTAGGCCTTAGATCAAAATCAGATTCAGGAAATAAGCAGAAACCTGTCTCTGTTCAAAATCTCAGGTGAGTAAACTTTTAATTAGAAAAGTTTAAGTAAATAAAAAAATTGTGCATGTGAATTTCTGATAGGTTTGTTGTCTTGCATGTACATATATTTGAAAAAAATATGTGTATACATGTTGAAATTGAACTGTGCATGTTTGAAAACTGCACGATACTTCTCTGTTTCCCAAGTTATAGAGTAAAAACTAAACAAAAATTCAAAATTTCCATTACAAATCACTTTTAGGCTTGAATCTTCAAATGCAGTATGTTTATTTAAACATAAATTAAAGTTTAAAATTTTATTCAAATAGAATTTGTTTGAAAATCTTCTGAAACCAAGATGATATAGTAGGAAATTTAATAATATGTTGAAATCAAAATTGTAGTTTGTTGATTCAATTTTATATCTTGAATCTACTTTGTGAAAC
This sequence comes from Allium cepa, assembly GCA_030765085.1. Classification (NCBI taxonomy): domain Eukaryota; kingdom Viridiplantae; phylum Streptophyta; class Magnoliopsida; order Asparagales; family Amaryllidaceae; genus Allium; species Allium cepa. The sequence goes on from CM060935.1 coordinate 594,945,992, forward strand.
ATGATTTTTAAAATAAAAATCATGATTTTTAGATGGGTTTTGGGGCAGTAATTCGGTGATGACCAGAAGTTAGTTTCTGGGCAAATACTAGCGAACGAAGGGACGATGGTGGTCAGGGTTTCGTCTGGAGGAGTAGTGAGGATAGGTGGTCACGGAAAAAATGTTCGGAGGTGTTCTCGAACATTGATGTGGCCGGACGACTTGAGATTAGGGTTTAACATTTTTTTGGGTCGTGTCTGGAAATTTTTGTGACTAGAAGTTGTTAGATGGATCAAGTTGCGAATGATTTAGGGGATAGCAGCGTGGAGGGATTGCGGTGATGTGGCCGAAGTTTTGTGGCGAACGATGGTCGAGGTTGTTGGGTTTGGTGGATTTACTGATGAAGGGGTTGTTCCTAATGGGTGCAAGCTGCTTCAATTTTGATTTAGGTCGCGTGATGGATGGTCAGGGGTCGGAGTCGCGTCAGTGATCTGTAACATTCCTGAATTTTGAACAAGATAATTTGACAAATTATTTAATTTTTGGAATTAAATTATGGAATTTTGGTAGTAAATTTTAAATTTTTAGATTTAAAAGTTGAATCAATTTGAAGATTTACAGAATAAATAATAATATGCATTTTTAATTGAATTTGGAATTTAAAAGCTTTGAAAATTTTATTGTGAATATAAAATTGATAAGTATGTTTATAAATTAGAATCAAAATTAAGGACCAAACCAAAATGTATAAAATTAAAATAAATTTTGAACTAAAATTTTAACATTTAAAACTAAATTTATAAATCAAATTAAGTTAAGGGATTTAAACATATATTTGAAAATGTAAAAAAAAAAAAATTTTTAAATGTCTGAATATTTTTAGTTTGTTTTGGATTTTTATAATATTTGTATAAACTTTTATTTTATAAATCTAATGTATTCATTTCAAAATTTTCCATATGCAAATAAGTATATATATTAACTAATTGGTTAAATACAAGCTCACATTTATTTTATAATTAACATCTAATTAAATACTAATTAACATTTAATAAATACTAATTCCTTAGTAAAAGACAAGTGTATGTATATTAAGTTGTTTTAAAACAAGTGTAGATAAATAAACAAAAGTTTTGACAAGTGTTAACACTAATTGATACAAGTGGCAAGCAAGTTTCTTTTTCTCTTTTAATCTAAAATTACAAAATATGGATTAAACAAATTAAAATCAAAATCAGTATTCAAACCTCAGCCTATTTCCTGTTTTTTTTTTTCAAAACTGAGAGAAAAAAAGAATTGCAAAGCTCTGTTTAAAACTGTAAGACAAGATTGAAGAAAGAGTTCAACCTGGAAGCTAAGCATGGATTCAACAAAAAAATCTGAAAACAAGATATGTTCAAAGGAAGCAAACATGCAAGTTTAAAATGCAGATCTGAAAAGTAAACTAAAAAGGAAATCCGATCAAAACTTTGTCTTCAATCTTCAAGATCTGGAAACAAGCTGAAATCAAGTATGAAGAGCAGATTTAAACATAAGCTAAAATGCAAATCAGTAAGCATATGAATTCAAACATGTAGATCAGCCAGCAACTCAACTTGATCAGTCCAAATCAAGATTTAAGCAAATTATTCTAGTTCAAGATGATCTCAAACAAAACAAATAGAAGATGGAGCAGGGCAGTTTCCTCTGGGATTAAATTAAGATAAGTTAATTTTTTTTTCCTTAAAAGTTTGAATTCATATTTTTAAATGAGTATTAAAGTATAAATTTAAAAAAACAGTTGAAATAAAAAAAAAATTTATGCAGAGATTACAACCTGGAACTTCAATGCAGATCAAAGAAAATTAAAGAAAATAATATGTACAGGCTTACTCTTCTCTGTGCAACTAATGACAAGTGAGCAAATTTTTCAAACTTTAATACCTTATTGACTGTGAGTAGCATATGGATGTTTAGGAATTAGTATGATGTGTGATTGCCTATTGATGCATGTTCTGTGTATACATATATGAATATGCATATTGTGCTTGTTGTGCCAGGTATCTGTATACCTGTTCTTAAACCCAGATTTTCTTTAAAATTCTTGATTCACTTGATTTGTTCTTAGTTTGAAATTGATATGTGAACAAGAATTGTTTGTTTAACATAGATTTAGGCATATAAACTATAATTATGATTAATTAAACTCGGTGTCTCTGGAAAAAGAAGAAAAATACAGACATTGTTTTAAATAGCCAAAAATCAAACATCATTAAACTTTGAAACAATATCACAAATTGAAAGCATGTAGGAAATTATGATTTTTAAAACAAATATTACAATTTTTAGTGTACTGTTGTATATGCATTGCTGAGTTGAACAAAATGTCAATTTTTTGGCCTATCGGGTGATCTAGTGAATTTGGAATGTTACGATTCTTCCTGGAGGTGTATGATTGATCGGTGGGTAGGGGAAAAATATCAGACTGATGATCAGAAGCTGGTGGTAGCGGTGGTTGACGTTGACAGGTTTCTAACCCTAGTTTTCAATATGGTCGAAGTTTGGATCAGCTCGTATTCTTGGTTGCATCGGATGTTATAGGGTTTTGGGAAGTGGTAGAGGGTTTGTAGACGAATCCATGGCCGGAGGCGCGATGTCTCAGGTGGTCGGAATTGAAGATGCTCGGCGTTGACAGGTTTTGAAAAACCTGGGCAGTGTGATGTTCCAGGTTTGAGTTTAAACTTGAATTCGAATTTGAGTGGAATTTCGAGAGACTTGATGTCTGAAGGTGGTTGTAGGGTGTCTGGTCGATGGGGGATGACCATGGATGATGGTCAGAGGTGGCCGGAGTTGATGGATGGTGCATAGTGGTGGTGTGCATGTCAGTGTTCATCTGTGTGTTATAGGATTTTTGCCTCGGGTTAATTGAAGTAGAAACTCGAAGTAGACCAGGTATTTTCTCGAAGCACTAGGTAGATGACTCGAAGTCATGACAGGGTTGGCTCGGGTAGCAAATTCTTACAGGCTTATGATGAAACAGAGAACCTATTGCAGTTTTAAACTAAATCTTCAATTCCGACCACCTGAGACATCGCGCCTCCGGCCATGGATTCGTCTACAAACCCTCTACCACTTCCCAAAACCCTATAACATCCGATGCAACCAAGAATACGAGCTGATCCAAACTTCGACCATATTGAAAACTAGGGTTAGAAACCTGTCAACGTCAACCACCGCTACCACCAGCTTCTGATCATCAGTCTGATATTTTTCCCCTACCCACCGATCAATCATACACCTCCAGGAAGAATCGTAACATTCCAAATTCACTAGATCACCCGATAGGCCAAAAAATTGACATTTTGGTATCAGAGCTGAAGGTTGAAACTTTAGCTCAGGAGTATAACACATTAAGTAACTCATTAGAGATAGGGTGAAGTAAACCCTAGAATGAGTATATCTCCAAGATATTCGTTCGAATGCCTCAGTAAATTCTCTTACTATTCACCGATAGTAAGTATGAGTGCGAGAAGAGGACGAGATTGGGGACAAGGGAATATGACTATAAATGGTCGATGTCCTGCAATAGCGGAAACAACTTTCTCTATCAATTTCCTTCGATTCGTCTTCTCAATTCTTTGATGATTCCTGGAAGCTCCAGGAAGGAGCTTTGATATCTTTGCATGGGACATAAACTCCAGATGGGTCAGAATTGTTTGTTTGGATGAATTGTTTGCTTTGGTTGCTATGGTTGTTAAGTATATTTTGGCTGTTTAAACTAAAAATGTTAGAATAGTATCCATATATCAGTTGGGTCCAGATAAATTCTACGAGTGGTTAGTTATCATTGGAACTAATCAGTACCCCTGTGTATTCGTAGATCTGGTGACTCGAGTATCTTGATTCGTTCTTGTATCCATTATTGATATTCTGATTTGGTAAGCCAAATGCAGAATAAATACCCAGTTTGATTTGCAAACTGTATCTCTATCTTTTTGTATCCATTCTTTGTCGTTTCCTACTTTCAAATTTCGAGGACGAAATTTTCTTAAGGAGGGAAGTCTGTAACATTCCTGAATTTTGAACAAGATAATTTGACAAATTATTTAATTTTTGGAATTAAATTATGGAATTTTGGTAGTAAATTTTAAATTTTTAGATTTAAAAGTTGAATCAATTTGAAGATTTACAGAATAAATAATAATATGCATTTTTAATTGAATTTGGAATTTAAAAGCTTTGAAAATTTTATTGTGAATATAAAATTGATAAGTATGTTTATAAATTAGAATCAAAATTAAGGACCAAACCAAAATGTATAAAATTAAAATAAATTTTGAACTAAAATTTTAACATTTAAAACTAAATTTATAAATCAAATTAAGTTAAGGGATTTAAACATATATTTGAAAATGTAAAAAAAAAAAAAAATTTTAAATGTCTGAATATTTTTAGTTTGTTTTGGATTTTTATAATATTTGTATAAACTTTTATTTTATAAATCTAATGTATTCATTTCAAAATTTTCCATATGCAAATAAGTATATATATTAACTAATTGGTTAAATACAAGCTCACATTTATTTTATAATTAACATCTAATTAAATACTAATTAACATTTAATAAATACTAATTCCTTAGTAAAAGACAAGTGTATGTATATTAAGTTGTTTTAAAACAAGTGTAGATAAATAAACAAAAGTTTTGACAAGTGTTAACACTAATTGATACAAGTGGCAAGCAAGTTTCTTTTTCTCTTTTAATCTAAAATTACAAAATATGGATTAAACAAATTAAAATCAAAATCAGTATTCAAACCTCAGCCTATTTCCTGTTTTTTTTTTTCAAAACTGAGAGAAAAAAAGAATTGCAAAGCTCTGTTTAAAACTGTAAGACAAGATTGAAGAAAGAGTTCAACCTGGAAGCTAAGCATGGATTCAACAAAAAAATCTGAAAACAAGATATGTTCAAAGGAAGCAAACATGCAAGTTTAAAATGCAGATCTGAAAAGTAAACTAAAAAGGAAATCCGATCAAAACTTTGTCTTCAATCTTCAAGATCTGGAAACAAGCTGAAATCAAGTATGAAGAGCAGATTTAAACATAAGCTAAAATGCAAATCAGTAAGCATATGAATTCAAACATGTAGATCAGCCAGCAACTCAACTTGATCAGTCCAAATCAAGATTTAAGCAAATTATTCTAGTTCAAGATGATCTCAAACAAAACAAATAGAAGATGGAGCAGGGCAGTTTCCTCTGGGATTAAATTAAGATAAGTTAATTTTTTTTTCCTTAAAAGTTTGAATTCATATTTTTAAATGAGTATTAAAGTATAAATTTTAAAAAAACAGTTGAAATAAAAAAAAAATTTATGCAGAGATTACAACCTGGAACTTCAATGCAGATCAAAGAAAATTAAAGAAAATAATATGTACAGGCTTACTCTTCTCTGTGCAACTAATGACAAGTGAGCAAATTTTTCAAACTTTAATACCTTATTGACTGTGAGTAGCATATGGATGTTTAGGAATTAGTATGATGTGTGATTGCCTATTGATGCATGTTCTGTGTATACATATATGAATATGCATATTGTGCTTGTTGTGCCAGGTATCTGTATACCTGTTCTTAAACCCAGATTTTCTTTAAAATTCTTGATTCACTTGATTTGTTCTTAGTTTGAAATTGATATGTGAACAAGAATTGTTTGTTTAACATAGATTTAGGCATATAAACTATAATTATGATTAATTAAACTCGGTGTCTCTGGAAAAAGAAGAAAAATACAGACATTGTTTTAAATAGCCAAAAATCAAACATCATTAAACTTTGAAACAATATCACAAATTGAAAGCATGTAGGAAATTATGATTTTTAAAACAAATATTACAATTTTTAGTGTACTGTTGTATATGCATTGCTGAGTTGAACAAAATGTCAATTTTTTGGCCTATCGGGTGATCTAGTGAATTTGGAATGTTACGATTCTTCCTGGAGGTGTATGATTGATCGGTGGGTAGGGGAAAAATATCAGACTGATGATCAGAAGCTGGTGGTAGCGGTGGTTGACGTTGACAGGTTTCTAACCCTAGTTTTCAATATGGTCGAAGTTTGGATCAGCTCGTATTCTTGGTTGCATCGGATGTTATAGGGTTTTGGGAAGTGGTAGAGGGTTTGTAGACGAATCCATGGCCGGAGGCGCGATGTCTCAGGTGGTCGGAATTGAAGATGCTCGGCGTTGACAGGTTTTGAAAAACCTGGGCAGTGTGATGTTCCAGGTTTGAGTTTAAACTTGAATTCGAATTTGAGTGGAATTTCGAGAGACTTGATGTCTGAAGGTGGTTGTAGGGTGTCTGGTCGATGGGGGATGACCATGGATGATGGTCAGAGGTGGCCGGAGTTGATGGATGGTGCATAGTGGTGGTGTGCATGTCAGTGTTCATCTGTGTGTTATAGGATTTTTGCCTCGGGTTAATTGAAGTAGAAACTCGAAGTAGACCAGGTATTTTCTCGAAGCACTAGGTAGATGACTCGAAGTCATGACAGGGTTGGCTCGGGTAGCAAATTCTTACAGGCTTATGATGAAACAGAGAACCTATTGCAGTTTTAAACTAAAAATTTGAAACCAAGTTTAAATCATGAATTCAAATGAATTTGAATTCCATGTTTGAATAAATTTGCATAAATAAAATAAAGTGTTTAATAAAAATAAATAAATCTGGGCAGTATTTTATAAATTAATTTATAAATCTGAAAACAGGATTTTTAAATAGGATTTAAATTTTAAATCTGGAGGTGAAACCCTGAATCTAAAAGTATTTTAAACAGGTTTAGGTTTTTGAAATTTTAATTTGGTCTCAACTATTTTTAAGTGTAAAAGTATATGAGTTTTTGAATTTAAACAGAAAATTCAAAATTGTAAAATAGGAAATTTAAAATAAGTTAAAATTGAGATTTAAAAATCTGGAAATATGGGTTGAGTTTCAGTTTTTAAAAATAAATAAAGTTTTAAATGCAAACTAAAATCTAAACTATGTTTTAAACCTGAAAATAAATAAGAATTCAATAGTTTAAATCTTGGGTTTGAAATCATTTGAATTTTTAAATTTTACTTTGGATTTTAAATAAAACTAGAGAAAACCCTGTTTTCTGTTTTTAAATTTAAATGTAAAGATTAAAATGCAAGTTGAAATTAGACTGAGTTTTGAAAATGTGAAATTGAATATGAATTCAAATTTGATTGTCTAAAATTTGAAATAATTTATGTTTTTAAATTTAAATTGGGTTTTAAAACTTATAAGTGAAATCCATATATAGTTTTGCAATTGAATTGGAAGTTTGAAATTTTGAATTGGAGTTTTAAAATGAGTTTAAATCTGTATTTTTAAATCTGGAATTTAATGTAAACTTCAATTTTTTTTGAGTTTAAATTTAAATCTTTTAAATACTTGAAATGGTTAAATAATTTTGAACTTTAAAATATAGTTTAAAATGTAAGTAGAGTCTTTAAATCTGAAAACCAATCTGGATTAAAATTTCAAATAAGTATTTCAGTTTTGAAATGTAGGAAGGATTTAAAATTTAAAATGTGTTAAGAAATTTGAAATGTTTAAAGTACAATTCAAATTGATTTGAATTTAAATATGAATTTGGTTTTAAATTCTTCTAAGCTTCTTTATTAAATGAGAGCTTCTTAAACTTATGAAATGAAAGGTTTTAAAAAAAAAAAAAAAAAAAAAAAAAAAATGTGTTGTAAAATTTTGTTAAAGATAATTTGGATTCATTTTAAAATCTTAAATTTAAAATGATATTTGAAAATAAATTTAAGTAAATTGATTTAAAATATCTTGTAAATGATAACTTGATTAAGTAATTAAGAAATTAATTACATAATATAATTAGTGAGTTTAATAAGTTTAGATTAATTAATCAAGTGAAATTAATTTAAACATTGGATGCTTTGGTAAATATTAATTAATTAATGGATGGTAATCACTTAGTGAAGTAAAAATTGATATTTACTGGATGTAATAAATTAAGCAATTTAGAAAAAATTATTAATCAAGAAGTGATTAATTATAGTAATCAATTAAGAAATATTAATTAAATAGGTTGTAATTAGTTAACATTTATTAACTAAGATTAGTGACTAATCTGATTTGAATTAATCAGATAATTAATTGATATTGTTTATAGATGATTGGATTCTATTGAATGATTGAACTGCTTGATATCCCTAATTGTTTAAACTTTGTTTGATTTGAACTATGTTTACTGTAATTTATTTTCTGTGATATATGTACCTGTTATCTGTAAATGAAAAATAAGCGTTATGGTTCATACCGCTTATCAAATATAAGCGTTATAATTTATATCGCTTATCAAATATATTGCTGTATTTGAATCTGTGCTGATTGATGTTATGCACTATTGCGTTAAACCCCTGGACCACACTATACACACACAAATATGGATTGCACGTGGAAATCGGTTAAGTCACAGATTTTTGAAATGGTTTTAAATCTTGGATTTTTGAATTTAAACGGTTTGGAAAATGAAATTGGGTTAAAAGTGGAAAAGGCTTTTAAAAAGGAAGTTTTCAAAAATAAAAGCTATCTCGAATAAATGGATTAAGTTTTGAAATTTAAATAGTTGATTTGAATTTAAATTCAAGATTTGAAACTAAATCTTATTGGTTTGGGAATTTGAATTTTATATTTGAAAGGCTTTAACTAGTGAAATTGAAATCGGGTTTTCCGAAGTAAAACTGTTTGTTTTTAAATGCTAGTAGCTTTCACATAAGTAATGAATCTCAAATTCATAAGGAATTTCAAGTTTGAATTAAAAAAATAATTTTCCAAAATATGAATGAACCTTTGGAAATTATTTTGAAAGCTATGGAATGACTCTTTTATTTAAAGACCAATGAGTTAATTCAATTTGAAGTGGAATTGTTTTGAAAGGCTAGAAATAAATCTTTATTTAAGATTGGTGATCTTTGTCATAGAATTTAAAGGGGATCCTTAAGATAATCTTTTGTTTAAAAGATTTAAATGTAGAAATTGTTAAACCATTAAAGGTTTTGAAATAAATCTTTTTATTTAAAGATTCGTAAAATGGTAATTTGTCTTAACCATTTGATGAAAGGTTTTTGAGTTTTAAGTTGTGACTTAACTGAGATCCCATATCCATATATTTTTAAAATATTGCGCTCACTATTCGGTTTAGCCGGGAGAGGACCTTTGTGTCATATAGCCCATTCCGAATATGTGATACGTCGTTATGGATAGCATTGAAGACCGGTGGTGAAGACCGGGTGTTTGCGAGAACGATAGGATGACCTATCGATTGACTCTGCACTGAGTTGCTCCGGTATAGAGTCCTCCCTTAGTGATGGGAAGTCCGATCGGGATTGTGAATACCCGGATTTGCAAGGGCTTCTTTGGAAGTGCCTTCGGTTCTGTTCGAACCCGGAACAGACTTGTATGGTTGTATGTCCGACATTACACTTTGAGATATTAACCGATCTCTATCAAATACATTTCTGCTGGTGGCGGAGAATTTATTCTCTTAGCTTAACACCCTTCTCTGAGATGTACGAGCTCAGAGGTTATGTAGTTGATATTTATCAGTGATATATTCCCAATTTGGTAATGTGACATGCTGAGTGCTGCTGTGTGATGATCATTGGTTGATAGTTTGTGATATGATCATTTGTTTGATCATTTATCTTTGTGATCATTGCTTTGGTCATCTGTGGACCCAAAGCATGGCTTTGTTGCACAAAGCGTAGCTTTGTGGACGAGACTTCGTCAGGACCTCACTCCCCGGAAATGGTCGAAACAGGAAAGATGCGGCAAGGTTATGAGGGTCGCGCCCTTTAGGGTGTGTCATTCCCTTCTGGTAAAGGGTGGTATCATGGTATGGAGCCCAGATATTTGCTCATGTGGACACACTTCATTATTACTGTGTGGTGTTGTTGTTGGAGAGCTCTCGGATAAAGGTCCCAAAGGACCGGGGGATGACATATTCGTGTAGTAGTTACCTAGTTACAGAGGTAACCCGGCCTTGTGTTGGCAGAGATCTAACCGTAACGTTAGTTCTCGGGACGTCCCGCCAGAGGCGTACCCATGTGGCAATAGGAAGTTCCTTAGCCTGACCATTTGTTGGAAATCCATTCATCCAATACGTGCCTTGTACGGTTTTAGTTGTAGAACCTGCCATTTAACATGGCAGCTATAGTAGGCATAGTATCATGGTACCTATGCTGGCTAGGATTTATATTATACTTTCGAAAGATTTTCCACTATGCACTAGTAATAATATCAAAGAATTTTCCTCGTAGTAAGCATGTTTGACTATCATAAGGAGAAATCTCCCCCATGTGTGCGTTTGCATTGTGTGTGTGCCGGGAGGCCTTATGGTAGTTTCATTTTTCAAAAAGCATTGCGGATTTCAAATTTAAATTCTTTTGTTTGTTTTAAAGACCAAATGCTTTTGTTTGCTCATACCAGTCCCATGACTGACCTGGAGTTTATTGTTCCTTTCCTAAACTCTGGGTGCCCACTATTTCCCACACGGGCAGTCTAGAGTTGGGGTTTTCAGATAATCAATAGTAGGTGTAGATTCGATTTGGCAATCACAATTGGATCGAGTTGCTTCTCTTCATCTTGATTGGAGTTCGAGCTATTTCTGGATTGGTGCTTTGGAGATGGAGATTACTGATACTGGAGTTCTTTCTTGAAGACTATATTGAAGATATTGTTCCGCTGCTAGTGTTATTATTATATTTCCGCTGCTATTCTTTGTATCTCTGATAATGTTGATATCTATTGTACCATTCTGTTGTATCATTCATGTTGTATCAGTTATTGTATCAAATGTTGTATATCGATATATTCTTTTCCTTCCGCTGTGTTGTTTTACTTAATGGTGTTATAAGCTCCGGCACGACTCGAATTTCGACGTTTGAATCTGCGGCATTCAAGTACAGTGGAGTACGGATGTCGATTTTTGAACGCTGGAATTTGGACCGTGACAGATCGATAGGGAGTTTGTGCGCGGTGTCGCTGGTGGCGGCGGTGGCGTTGGTAAGTCGTGCACATGTGCGGTGTCTTTGGTTGTGTCAATGGGAATGGTGTCGGGGTAACTCGAGTTGATGATCGAGTTGGAAGGGTTTTGGCTCATGTATGGCTCGGGGTAATACTGTAGTGGCTCGTGCGTGGGTTCAAGTGTTTGCTTCTTCCAGATTATATGTAATTTAAGTTTAACATTAAACTAAAGAAAAAGGAAAGGAAGAAGAAGGGGTATGGACCCGAGTTGGTCTCGAGTTTGGTCGGGTTGAACTCATAGCTAGTAATGTTTAAATGGTTTTTCAAAACTTGTTTTAAGTTTTAAAATTTAAAATTTATTTAAACTACTTTGTGAAAATGTTGAACTATTTAATTTAAAGTATTTTATACTTTGATAGTCAAATTTTGAGATGATTTTATGTTCATTTAAATTTAACCTTTTAAAGTAATTAAGTTTAAAAAATGGAAATGTTTTAAATATGAAATAATTGTAAGTAATTAATGTAGTTGATTTGATTTGAAAGTTAATTAAGATTTTATGGTTAAGTTTACTTTAATTAATAAAGTAATTAAAGTGAAATTAATTAATAATTTTGAATTAATTTATTTATAAAGATTAAATTATTAATTAGTTATGGATGAATTAATTAATTGATAATTAAGAATTAATTAAATTATAGTTAATGGATAATTAATTAAATCATTAAAGATTAATTAATAAATGATTAGTGATTAATTAATAAAGTGATTAGCGATTAATTAATTAAGTGATTAGTGATTAATTAATTAATGATTAAGGATTAATTAACTAAATGATTAAGGTTAATTAATTATGATTAATTAAGTAATTAAGTAAAATTAATTTATAATTTGTAATTAATTAAGCAATTAATTAAGATTAATTAATTGTTAAATAAGGATTAATTAGTAATCAATTAAGGAATGATTAATTTTTAATCAGGTTTTAATAATGAATAATTTGAGTTATTAATTAATAATTAAAGGATAATTAATTAATTAAAGATTAATCAATTGATAATGTGGATAATTAAGAAGTGATTAATTAATTAAATGATTGTGATTAATTAATTAATGATTGGTTAAGCAGGTAAATTGATTAATTCTTAAGTAATTAATTTAATTTGAATTAATTAAATTAATTGTAATATGAATTAGAGATATGCTTGTTTATGGATGATTGTTTTGAATTGAATGTCTGGATTTGGTTGATATCTGTTGAATGATAATCTAAGATATTCTGTGATGAGATATTATATCTGTGATAGATGTTTGTTATTATCTGTGGATAATGCTGTGTGGATTCAATGTTTAAATTGAATGAAATTGTTTAAATCTTTAAACAACTTGACCTTTAAGATGACGTTTGGATTTCAATGAGACCGAGATCGGGAATCAAGTTTGATTTTCCGAAAACCACATCGATCCAAGTTAAACGTTAGGTCGTGACAACTCAAAGTGAAGATCGAGATGGAGTTTCAGAGTGCAAGGGTTATTGTCGTTAACTCTGAGGGTGATTCCAAAATGAGTGTAGCGAAATAATGCCTTTGGTTTCTTTCGAATCCGGAACGAACTTGTGTGGATTGAATGCTTTCAGCACATCGTCAGGTGGACGATGAGCATTATAAGAGATATGTTCTATAAGGTAATCGTAGTCTCAAGCCTCATCAACCGAGAATGGCTAAAACAGGGGAGGTGCAGCAAGGCTAAGTGGGTCATGCTCAAGTAGGACGAGATTTTCCCCTATCTAGAAGTCCCTTATTATTTCGGCTGTGTGGACAGTTGTTGGCCACAACGGCGGGGTTGTCTTGTTCGAGACAGTCCAGTAAGGGATGGTTCCGGCCTTGTGTTGCAAGGGATCGGGAGTGGTCCTCGGTACGGTGATCTAGGCCCCGTACTGTGACGGCCCGTACCCTAGTAGCCCTGCCATTGATGGAAACTCATTATCCAATAAGCGCCCTCGAATTTGATTGTATACCTATGTATGCTAGAATTTAATAAATGTAACAATTTCGACTATTTTCTAGTTTACTTGAAAACCCTAGACAATATTATAATATCACTGGATTTCCTATTAAAAGCTTTCGTTAGCGTAAGGTAAAAACTTACCCGTGTTTATTTGTGGGAAGTCTTACGTGATACCTTTTGTTTTCAAATGATTTTAAAGTTAAACAACTTTAACCTGTTTACTCACACCAGACCCATGTCTGACCCGGAGTTTATTTTGTTTTTCATAAACTCTTGGGTACTCAAATTTTTATGAGTAGCCAAATGATCAGGTTGGGATTGACTAATGTTTGGAGGTTGGAGTTGGTGTCCAGACGTACCTATCTATCTATCCGCTGTACTGATTTTGATGTTGTATTTTGGATTGTATGGTTTGGCAGACTCTTATAAATGTTTAATGTAATGAAGTCGTATTATTTTGCATACTCTGATATGTAAAACTATGTAATGGATATGTGTAATATTATATTTTGTTCCGTTTTTGCTGTGAGATTCTGATGATTGTTGTTCTTTTCTTTCTATTTTTTTTATTTCTATCTCTTTCTTTCTTATTGATGATACATCTTTCTGTGGAATGAAAGCCGGGTCGTCACAGATGGTATCAGAGCATAGGTTGAGAAACACCTAGGCTCTGGAATAGTATCTATCTTGAGAGTGTGTATTTGTAATTTTCGTGTATAACTATATCCCTATCTAAATTGGTTGGGTTACCTGTCCAGGTAGCCAGAATGAGTTCTAGAGGCAGAAGGGGAAGGGTTATAGGAAGTAAATCAACCAATAATTGGAGAGACCGGGCTGATAATGAGGCTGTTAATCCAGTACCGCCTCCAGTCGGTTTTGTTGCTTTATGCAAGGACTTCGTCAACCTTGTAGGAAAACCGTTTAAAGGGTAAGAGACTATAATTGAGGTCCAATCATGGCTATGCTCTTGTGAGAAAATCTTTAAGAGCATGAAATTATCAAATGAGCAGAAGAGGGTAATGGCTTCATGGCAATTACAAGGAGGTGCTACAGCTGGTGGGATGCAGTGACAACAAATGTATCTGAGGATGATATGTCTTAGGAAGAATTTAAGGAGTTGTTTGAGGAGAAATTCATGCCTACAGCAGGAAAAACTCGTCTTTATCAAGATTTTCTGAATTTAAAGCAAGGGAGCATGACTATAGCGGAGTACGCGACCAAATTCAACGAGTTATCTTACTATGGTCCAGGACTTATAGATACTCCTCTCAAAATGAACGAGATGTTTGTGCAAGGATTGAGGCCAGAGTTTCATGAAAGGATGACAGCGCACTTGAAAGGATCTTTTGTGGAGCTAATTGTTACGGCGTTAAGATATGAGGATTTAATGAATAAGAGATCAGTAGCACGTGTTGCTGCATCGGGAGGGAATTCTTCTAAACCTAATAAGAGAAAATTCAATCCCAATTCGAAGAGGCAAAACAAGAAGAAGTCTGGAAGAAACAATGGACCCCGCAAGTGCTATATTTGTCAGCAAGAAGATCACCTGGCGAATAAGTGTCCCAGAAAAGAGTCTCAGCAACAGCAGCAGCAATCGCATTATAGTGGACAAGGTTAAGCTTTAGTTCAGAAGTCTCTTTGCTTCAACTTCCATCAACCAGGACATATGATTACGGATTGCCCGCTTCTTTATAAGGTCCAGCAGAATAAAGTGTTTGCTTTGGAAGGTGCACCATCAACCTCATCTAAGGGCAAAGGAGTATTGGAAGGTACCTTACTTTTAGATGGGAAGTATATTAAAGTTTTGTTTGATTCTGGTGCTTCTTTAAGTTTTATTTCTCTGGAGTCTGTAGAGAAGTTCTTTCTTACCCCTAGTACCATAGACAATCCCATCTATGTATCTAATCCTATCGGGGGAGTAACCAAATTAGATAGGATCCGTAAGGATTTGAGAATCTCCTATCTATCCCATAGTTTTTTTTGTGACCCTTATGTGTTGGATTTTAAGGGTTTTGACCTTATATTGGGGATGGATTGGCTTGATAAATATAAGGTTGTCTTAAATTGTGATGAGAGAACAGTTTCGTTGGAAACTGATCTGGGTAGAATTGCTAGAGTAATGTGTGATAACTCTGGAATTCACTTGAGTAGTCTTTTACATGGAGTTGAGACTTCTCAAGAGGAGGTTGAAGATATCATAGTGGTCTAGGATTTCTCAGACGTATTCGAGGAAGTTAAAAGTTTACGTCCGCACCGAGAAATAGAGTTTCACATAGATTTGGTTCCAGGAGCAGTACCCGTAGTTCAGCCTAGTAGGAGGATGGCTCCTAGGGAGAGGGAGGAGCTAGTGAAGCAAACTTAAGATCTGTTGGAGAAGGGTTTGATTAGGCCCAGTTTTTCTTATTGGGGTTCGGCTGCAGTATTTGTCACTAAGTCGGATGGGTCGCTAAGGTTCTGCATAGACTATCAAGAGTTGAACAAAGTGACCATTTGAAATAAGTATCATTTTCCTCGTATTGATGATCTCTTCGACCAGCTTTTTGGAGCTTCAGTCTTTTCTCAGTTGGATTTAGCATCAGGTTTCCATCAGTTAAGGGTAGCTGAGGACAGTATTCCCTTAACTGCATTTAAGGGACCTAATTGTTTCTATGAGTGGTTGGTTATGCCTTTCGGGTTAACCAACGCTCCTGCCTACTTTGTAGACCTGATGAACCAGGTTTTTCATGATGTTTTGTATAAGTTCGTTTTGGTGTTCATCGATGATATCTTGGTCTACTCTAAGTCGGAAGAAGAGCACAAGCAGCACTTGAGAATAGTATTGGAAACTCTAAGAAGGCATGTTTTGAAGGCAAAGTTCTCTAAGTGCCATTTTTGGAAATCAGAAGTAAACTTTTTGGGGCACATTGTTCCTGGAGAAGGCATCTCGGTAGCTCCAGCGAAGGTTGAGACTATTTTGGAGTGGAAGCAGCCTCGGACACCAACAGAAGTTCACAGTTTTCTGGGATTGGCTGGCTACTACAGGAAGTTTATTAAGGATTATTCCAAAATCTCTTCACACCTAACAAAGTTGACAAGAAAGAGAGGTAAATTCAAGTGGACACCGGAATGTGAGGAGGCTTTTCAAAATCTGAAGGTAAGGTTGACAAGTGCTCCTGTGTTGGCTATTCCGGATGGGAAGAGCAAGTTTGAAGTTTATACAGATGCCTGTATTGTTGGATTGGGAGCAGTTCTGATGCAAAATGGTAGGGTAATTGCGTATGCGAGTCGACAATTGAAGCCACATGAAAGAAACTACGCTACGCACGATCTTGAGCAGTTGGCCATTGTTTTTGCTTTAAAGATCTGGAGGAACTATCTTTCGGGAGAGAAGTTCGAGTTAATTACGGACCACAAACCGTTGAAATATCTTTTCTCTCAAAAGGATCTCAATCTAAGACAGCAGCGATGGGTCGAGTTCTTGGCATCGTATAATTTGGATATTTTGTATACCCCGGGAAAGGCAAACGTTGTGGCAGATGCTCTTAGTAGTGATGCAGTTCTATCTCTTTTGGAAGTGGTTCCATCTCTTTTGGAAAGGATTTCGAGCAAGCAAATGGAGGATAGATCTTTTGAAGAACTGATTCTTGGAACCAAGGATGGTCGATATTCGGATTTCAAGATAGACAATCAAGGGGCATTGAGGAATAATGGTCGTTTGTGTGTACCTGATATAGATGGATTGAGACACGAAGTCTTATATGAGAGTCATCGCTCCAGGTTAAATATCCATCCAGGAATCTCAAAGATGTATAAAGATATGAGAAGAGTTTTCTGGTGGCCGAAAATGAAGAAAGATGTAGCTGCTTTCGTTAATAGTTGTGCTATCTGCCAGCAAGTTAAAGGAGATCAGCAGAAGCCAGCCGGTTTGTTACAACCTTTGGAGATCCCGATGTGGAAGTAGGAGATGATTTCGATGAATTTCATCGACGGTTTTCCTAGAACTAAAAAGGGAAATGAAGGAATATGGGTGATTGTTGATCGCCTAACTAAAAGCGCCCATTTTATACTAGTTAAGACAACCCGTACTACAGCTTCTCTGGCAGAGATTTTCTGAAGAGAGATAGTCAGATTGCTTGGTGTACCAGTTAGTATTGTAAGTGATCGAGATCCTATCTTCACCAGCAAGTTCTAGGAGGCTTTGCAATCGGTTATGGGAACAAGTTTGAGATTGAGTACAACATATCATCCCCAGACAGATGGGAAGACGGAGAGGCTTAATCGAATTCTAGAAGATATGCTGAGAGCCTATGTATTGGATTTTGGTGGATCGTGGGAAGACCATCTACATCTTTTGGAATTCTCTTACAATAACAGTTACCAAGCAAGTATTAAGATGGCTCCCTATGAAGCTCTGCATGGAAGACCATGTAGATCGCCATCCTGTTGGATAGAGTCGAAAGACCGTCTTGTGCTTGGACCAGATCTGATCCGTGAAGCATCTGCTAAAGTTGAGCTTATCAAGAAAAGGATGAAAGCTGCTCAGGATCGTCAAAAGAAATATGCAGATAAAAGACGAAGACAATTGGAGTTCGAGATTGGTGATTTTGTCTTTGTCAAAGTTTCCCCTATTAAAGGAGCAGTAAGATTTGGGAAGACAGGGAAACTCGCCCCGAGATATATTGGTCCATTCCGAGTGCTCGAGAGGATTGGTGCCGTAGCATACAGGATTGAATTGCCAGTACAGATGGCTGGAATTCACAATGTTTTTCACGTATCTCATCCACGGAAATATGTGCACGATCCATCTCTTATTATGGAGCCAGCTGTACAGGAAGACTTAGAGGTTGAGCCGGACTTATCAGTTGTCAGACATCTAGTTCAGATTGTTGATCAAGATGAAAGGCAACTCAGAAGCAAGATAGTGAAGCTCGTTAAAGTCCAGTGGAGTGAGGATCCCAGAGATTGTACCTGGGAGACTCTGGATAGTTTTAGGAAGGCTTATCCTAATATGTGTCCGGATAGCTAATGATGTTGTATTGGATGTATTGTTGTTTGGATGTTTTGTTTGATTGGTTGCTTGTGTATGGATGATATGTATGCTTGAATTGTTGAAATAAAATGAAATTTTTTGGATTATCCTTTGTTTAAATTTCGGGGACGAAATTCTTTTAAGGGGGGAGGAATGTGATATTCCGGAATTTCAAACCAAATTTAAATGTGATAATCTTTTTAATAAATTAATTAAAATTGATAAAATTGTTATTTTAAACAATAATAATTGCGTTGAAAATATTTTGATTTTAATTGAACTTAATATATATACAAATGGAAATAGATTTGTCGAATTATATGTACATATCAAATTTGATTTTTAAAATTGAATTTGAAATTGAATTTGAATTTGAAATTCAAAATAGGGTTATTTATATTTTAAATCATACTTTGATTTTAAAAGTGTATTTCTATGATTTTATTTAGAATATAAAATTTGATTTATATTTATTTCTTTTAAGAAGAATTGATTTATATAAATTGAAAATGTATTTAAAAATTAGAAGAATTAATTATAAAAACATTTTAAAATCTATTTTGCATGAAGATTACATATGTTAATTTGTGAAGCCCTCTTATAACATGTGTTAAGAGAATAATTATGTTTAGTGACAAGTGTCACACTTGTAAATTATTTTCTTTAATTTTAATAAAACAAAATTATATCTATATAAGCTTGTTTCATCTTCTTCATCTAAATTTTCCATTCTCATTTTCTAAAAGCAAGAAGAAGAAAAATCACACCTCCATTAACAAATCTGAAATTCATCAATCTTTACTCTTTCAACCAAAAATTTAAACAAGCATTCAAATATCATTTTAAAGTTCGTAAATCTGCAAAAAAATATATGTAAAAACCAAGTTACAGAAAAAAGCTTTATTCAAGAAATACAAGCTTCATCAAATCTGTAGAAATTTTCACAATAATTAGGCATCATCAACGAGCCTTCTTAGATTTGAAAGGCAAATCAACAATTAGGCCTTAGATCAAAATCAGATTCAGGAAATAAGCAGAAACCTGTCTCTGTTCAAAACCTCAGGTGAGTAAACTTTTGATTTGGGTCGCGTGATGGATGGTCAGGGGTCGGAGTCGCGTCAGTGATCGATAGGGAGTTTGTGCGCGGTGTCGCTGGTGGTGGCGGTGGCGTTGGTAAGTCGTGCACATGTACGGTTTCTTTGGTTGTGTCAGTGGGAATGGTGTTGGGGTAACTCGAGTTGATGATCGAGTAGGAAGGGTTTTGGCTAGTGTATGGCTCGGGGTAATACTGTAGTGGCTCGTGCCTAGGTTCAAGTGTTTGCTTCTTCTAGATTATATGTAATTTAAGTTTAACATTAAACTAAAGAAAAAGGAATGGAAAAAGAAGGGGTATGGACCCGAGTTGGTCTCGAGTTTGGTCGGGTTGAACACATAGCTAGTAATGTTTAAAAGGTTTTTCAAAACTTGTTTTAAGTTTTAAATTTTAAAATTTATTTAAACTACTTTGTGAAAATGTTGAACCTTTTAATTTAAAGTATTTTATACTTTGATAGTCAAATTTTGAGATGATTTTATGTTCATTTAAATTTAACCTTTTAAAGTAATTAAGTTTAAAAAAATGGAAATGTTTTAAATATGAAATAATTATAAGTAATTAATGTAATTGATTTGATTTGAAAGTTAATTAAGATTTTATGGCTAAGTTTACTTTAATTAATAAAGTAATTAAAGTGAAATTAATTACTAATTTTGAATTAATGTATTTATAAAGATTAAATTATTAATTAGTTATGGATGAATTAATTAATTGATAATTAAGAATTAAATTAAATTATAGTTAATGGATAATAAATTAAATCATTAAAGATTAATTAATAAATGATTAGTGCTTAATTAATTAAGTGATTAGTGATTAATTAATTAAGTGATTAGTGATTAAGGATTAATTAATTAAATGATTAAGGTTAATTAATTATAATTAATTAAGTAAAATTAATTTATAATTTGTAATTAATTACGTAATTAATTAAGATTAATTAATTGTTGAATAAGGATTAATTAGTAATCAATTAAGGAATGATTAATTTTTAATTAGGTTTTAATAATGAATAATTTGAGTTATTAATTAATAATTAAAGGATAATTAATTAATTAAAGATTAATCAATTGATAATGTGGATAATTAAGAAGTGATTAATTAATTAAATGATTGTGATTAATTAATTAATGATTGGTTAAGCAGGTAAAGTGATTAATTATTAAGTAATTAAGTTAATTTGAATTAATTAAATTAATTATAATATGAATTAGAGATATGCTTGCTTATGGATGATTGTTTTGAATTGAATGTCTGGATTTGGTTGATATCCGTTGAATGATAATCTGAGATATTCTGTGATGAGATATTATATCAATGATAGATGTTTGTTATTATCTGTGGATAATGCTGTGTGGTTTCAATGTTTAAATTGAATGAAATTGTTTAAACCTTTAAACAACTTGACCTTTAAGATGACGTTTGGATTTCGATGAGACCGGGATCGTGAATCAAGTTTGATTTTTCAAAAACTACATCGATCCAAGTTAAACGTTAGGTCGTGACATCTCAAAGTGAAGATCGAGATGAAGTTTCAGAGTGCAAGAGTTATTGTCGTTAACTCTGAGGGTGATTCCAAAATGAGTGTAACGAAATAATGCCTTCGGTTTCGTTCGAACCCGGAACGAACTTGTATGGATTGAATTCTTTCAGCACATCGTTAGGTGGACGATGAGCAATATAAGAGATATGTTCTATAAGGTAATCGTAGCCTCAAGCCTCATCAACCGGGAATAGCTAAAACAGGGGAGGTGCAGCAAGGCTAAGTGGGTCATGCTCAAGTAGGACAAGATTTTCCCCTGTCTAGAAGTCCCTTATTATTTCGGTTGTGTGGGCAGTTGTTGGCCACAACTGCGGGGCTGTCTTGTTCGAGACTGTCTAGTAAGGGATGGTTCCGGCCTTGTGTTGTAGGGGATCGGGAGTGGTCCTCGGTACGGTGATCCAGGCCCCGTACTCTGACGACCGGTACCCCAGTAGCCCCGCTATTGATGGAAACTCATTATCCAATAAGCGCCCTCGAATTTGATTGTATACCTATGTATGCTGGAATTTAATAAATGTAACAATTTCGGCTATTTTCTAGTTTACTTAAAAACCCTAGACCCTATTATAATATCACTGGATTTCCTATTAAAAGATTTCGTTAGCGTAAGGTAAAAACTTACCCGTGTTTATTTGTGGGAAGTCTTACGTGATACCTTTTGTTTTCAAATGATTTTAAAGTTAAACAAATTTAACCTGTTTACTCACTCCAGACCCATGTCTGACCCGGAGTTTATTTTGTTTTTCATAAACTCTTAGGTACTCAAATTTTTATGACTAGACAAATGATCAGGTTGGGATTGACTAATGTTTGGAGGTTGGAGTTGGAGTCCAGACATACCTATCTATCTATCCGCTGTACTGATTTTGATGTTGTATTTTGGCATGTATGGTTTGGCAGACTCTCATAAATGTTTAATGTAATAAAGTCGTATTATTTTGCTTACTCTGATATGTAAAACTATGTAAT
This sequence comes from Allium cepa, assembly GCA_030765085.1. NCBI lineage: Eukaryota > Viridiplantae > Streptophyta > Magnoliopsida > Asparagales > Amaryllidaceae > Allium > Allium cepa. The sequence continues at coordinate 594,967,626 of CM060935.1, forward strand.
GGATATGTGTAATATTATATTTTGTTCTGTTTCCGCTATGAGATTCTGACGATTGTTGTTCTTTTCTTTCTATCTTTTCTATTTCTATCTCTTTCTTTCTTATTGATGATACGTCTTTCTGTGGAATGAAAGTCGGGTCGTCACAAGAACACTTAAAGACATGGTGAGGAGTATGACTAGTCATTCTACCTTACCAAAATCACTCTATGGAAGACATTAAAGACAACAGTTTATATCCTTAATAGGGGCACCCACTAAAGCAGCTGCCAAGACACTTTATGAGCTTTAGATAGGCAAATAGCCCACTCTAAAGTATTTTCATATTTGAGGATATCCAGCTGAGGCAAGGCCTTATAGGCCAAATGAAAGAAAATTAGACACTAAAACAGGGAGCAGCTACTTTATTTGTTATTCTAAGCGGTCTAAGGGCTATAAATTTTATGATCCCACACTGAAGAAATTTTTTTAGACATGAACCGCAAATTTTTTTGAGGATGTTGAGTAAGGGGGGAGAAATTAAGTAAGGAACATTGTTTTTAAGGAGGAATCATCATCTATGATTCCTGCTATAGTTACTTCTTCTAACAATGTATAGATTATCATTCCTGTCATTAATGAATAAGTTAATCCGGAACCACAACAAAACAATATTGAAGAAAAGCCACTTCAAAATGAGGACAATGTTCCAAAAGAACAAACTCAACAACCTCAAAATGAATTGCCACTAAGAAGATCCACTAGAGGGAGGGAGGATGCCATTCCAGATGATTATGTGGAATTTGTTCAAGAGATAGAGGATAATAGTGGATTGGGGGAAATTATTCTATCAACTTGCACTGTCACGGTCCGGATTTTCGACCTCTGAAATTGACATCAATACGTCCACTGTATTACATGCTGAACAATTGAATGCTGAAAATATCAGATCGTTAGGGAAAAGAAGAAAGTGTCAGAAGAAGAAAATAGAAATAACAATACAGATTCTCACAATCGCAGCGGAATAATACATAATAGATAACAGCTTGTCTTTATGCAAAAAGCAATACAACTGTTTTTGTACATTAATCATCAGAGTACAACACAAATCAATAGCCCAATACTGGACAGTTATAATAACTTATCCTCACAAATTCTGAATATACAGCCTACAATACACAATGAAATAAAATCAAGTACGTGTGATACGCCTCGTCATCTAGCTCGTCTCATGAGCCTCATAACATCCTATCATGTATCTATAATACTCGATCTGACCCGAGCATTATAATAAAATAATACTCGAGTCTGTTTGGAAAACCGACGTGAGAAAACACACTTAATTTGGATTATTAATGTTTCAAAATTCGTTGAAAATCAAAGGTATCTCGTAAGACCATGCCACAAATAAACATGATGGGTTTTTACCTTACGATAACCAAACATTTCATAATCTGATATTATAATAGTGTCTAAGTACAAATACTTATTCAAACAGCTGAAATTCTTGCATCACACTTTCTAGCATAATTGGTACGACACTTATTGGAGAATGGATTCCAACTGAATGACTAGGTACTGGGGTAACATCTGTCACAGTACATGTCTAGAAACACTGTACCGAGATCGAACCTACCGATCCCTGCCACACAAGAGAAGACTACCCCTGACTTGGATAGACCGAATATGCTATTACCCAGGTGTTCCCACCCTTTCCGAGCTCCTTTCACATGTAGTTATAATATCCAAGGTTATCTAGAAAGGTGATAGACATACTCTAATTGGGTGCTGACCACTTAGCCTTGCTGCATCTCCCCTGCTTTTCAGTCATTCTCAGTTGATGAGGCTAGAGGCTACGATTACCTTTTTAGAAATATTCACTCAGAATACTCATTGTCCTCCAATGACAACGTACTGATAGCATTCATCCATACAAGTCCATTCCCGGTCCGAACGGAACCGAATGAACTATTCCTAATACATCCATTTTGGAATCACCCTCAGGATTAGTAGCTATTTGCCCTTGCACTTCAATGCTCCACCTTCGACTCCATGCCCTTGTCTTCGTTACGAAAACGTACTTGTTGGATCGAAGTGGTTTTCGGATCACAAACCCGATCCCAGTCTCATCAAAACAACATTCGATATTCCTAGTAAACTCAACCTCGGTTCTTAAGGAAATAAACAGAAGAAAGTAAGATCGGAGATCACCTCCCAACCGTTAGTGGACGGATTTCCTTATAAACATCCTAGAAGAACGAAACGAGTTTATACGTAGAGTATAGCATCTCGAACGGTAATTGTACCATATATACCCCGTGCTTCTTCTAGATATTTCCAAAGTTATATTTGGGTCCAGATTTGACAGTCAGTTATTTAACTATCAAATAAACAATCAATTCAGCCAAATACTTCATTTTCACCGAAAAACACCAAGTCTTATTTAAATTTAATTTAAATAAATTAAATCTCTTTATCCAAAAATATACACTTATCTTATCGAATTCGGCATATAATAAATTATCGTTTTCCTTTTCAAAGTACTTGGAAATCCTTTTAAAATAATATGGAAAGTACTACTGCGGTATCAAACCGTGGATCGTAGTTCATTGGTTACGTCTCTAACCCAGAGAAATCCAAGACTTAACTGCACGTGCTCACTGTCTCCGTTTACGCCACGCGAGTATACCATTACTCCCCGAAAACTCTATTTAATAATTTTCAAAACAATACTTATGAAATTCTATAATAATTTTCCAAGTTAATTTTGGACAAAACTACTTTTAAAATAAAGCTATTATATAAATATTAATATTAAATAGTTAGTCCTTTGAGAATAATAATACTAATTAATTCTTAAATAACAAAATTGACTTATTATAAACTAGATGAAACAATATTTAAATATACTTTAAACAATTTTACACCACTAATTAGTTATTATTTTCTAAAATATTCTTAAACACTTTTAAACTTCCTACTTAATACTTAAAATCCTCCCTTTATAAAATAAACCTAACTTTTCAGGAAAAATATATTTCATCTTCAATATAGCCAGTCAAATCATTTATAAATCCCTTTCGATTTATTTCCAGTTTAATCTACATTCCAATTCTGCAAATTTCCCTTCTCACATTTCTGAAAAATAAAACTACTATTTATTTTTAAAACGATTTAATCATTTCCTTATAAATTCCCATCGTGAATTTATAATTTCAAATTATCCACTGATAATTACTTCAGTTTATATTATAAACTTCATTTATAATTTTCCATAATCTCATTTCCCGCTTCGTCGCTGTTTCACAACACTTAATCGATTTTTCATCGATTTTCTTAATTAAATTCCATTTTTAAATTAATTTCTTAGTTAACCCAAATTTATCTCAAAACCAACTAATTTCAGATTCAATTCACTTTTATGATTTAAAATCTTATTTAAATCTGGAACATCAATTTTATATTTTATTTTCAAAATTACCCTTTTAGTTTTCCCCAAATTATTTAAATCTCAAATTTAAAAATAATTTCCTTTATATTTAGACAATATCTCTTAAGTTTTATTTCTAAAAACCCTTTAATTCACATTTATTCACAAAACTCTCTATTTTTCCATATTCCGAAATTATTAAACGAGATTTTAAAAATCAACTATTTATTTTCCCCAAATTCATTACTTTTAATTTATCCAACTTCACTATAAATATTTTGTTTCAAAATTCTCTTTATTTTCCTTTAACAATTCAATATTTGTATTTATGGTACTTTAAAGTGCCAAAAATAAATCCAGCAATACCACAACGCCCAGTAAATTCAATTTTCCAATATAATCTACCATAGATTTTTCAAATAAATCATATAACTGAATATGAAAATAATTTCAACATTTTTGAGGAATCCGGTTGGATCCCTCCAACCTGTTTTCTCTCCATCCATAAATGTTAGCACAAAATAAAAATACCAATCCCACTTCGAGGGCGATATCGTGGTATACAGGGTCATCCGCTATTATGCGGGGCGCATAGGGTCCCATCTGCTATATATATGCGGGAATATGAATCACTCCAATCTATATATATATATATATATATATATATATATATATATATATATATATATAATACCACATCAAGACTGAAAATAATTGTCAATTCAATCAATCGACCAAAAATAAATTTTAACTATTTAAAATTAACCAGTAATCCAAATTTGAGTAAGATAAACCCACCTTCGATTTTTTTTTTGCGGAACATCCAGATTTTTTTCCTCTGAAAATCTCAGCTGACTCTGAAAGGTCCCAAACTAAACTCTATTGCGTAGATTTCCAACTTCGAACCAACTCGACTCGTCTTAATCATTTTAAACCTCGTACGATAAATATAAGGATTTTATTAACATAACGATATAATAAAAATCTGAATAATATAAATTAAATTAAATTAAAACTTAGCTTAAATGAAAACTGAACCTTCTTCCCCTCGTGAACTGCCAGCCAACACAGACCAACTTCAATCCACTTCCACAACTGCCGCCTTTACCTACCGCTGCCTCGACCAGCTTGCACCGCCGTCCTACCATCCCTAACCTACAGTCGTACACCCACCTCAGTCAAGTCCACACGCACGCAAGTGCATACCCAAACTCAACCCCGTGCTCCCCTAGCGAATGCTTCAGCTTCGACTCCTCGTCCAAACTCGAACCATATGACTCCCCTACCATTTGCGAGCGTATGCCCAACCCACAACGATGTCGCAAACCTCCCTCGTGCACCACCGCATCCCATTCCAAGGGCGCCTAATCTTCCAAGACGCGCTCAACTTCCCCCCTCCTCCACGTTCATGCTCTGCCTAATGCCGCCATTTATTATTTTTCTGCTTTGCTCTGAATTCGATTCTGGTTTTTGATTTTTGATTTTTTTTGAGTCGATTTTGAGAATCGATTGAAGAGGGAAAAAAGAAATGCGATTTTTGATTTGGGGAGAAAGAAACTAAGGACTCGCGATTCAACTATATACAGTTTAAAAAAAACGTTTTTTCTTTCTTTTTTCTTTCGACCATTCTATTTCTTTTTCCTTTAAAATTTTCAACCTACAGTTATGCTGTTTTCAAAAGAGAAAGGGAGAGAGACAAGAAGTGATATTGGTATGTACAAGAATTGCTATAGTGATTTGAAGGGAGGGGAAAAAATTCTGATGTGAATGTTTTTGTCAAATCCATGAATATATATATATATATATATATATATATATATAAATTCAAATCGTCTCGAATTCGTAGCTTAAAATCTAGACCTCCCATCGAGACGTGCCGCCAGGCAATCATAATGTTATACCCCTATTCCGAACACAATGGAAAAGGTTTCGAGTTCTAATTTGATCGTATGGAAAAGATAGCTTTTTGGACCCAATTATTATATTGAATTTTCTATATAAATTTCTGCACGTTTATATCCCGTACGGACAAATGATAACTTGAAACACTACGAAACTTGAAATCCGATAATAATACACTATTACGGATTCAATGGAACTGATTTCATTGAATTTCGAGACTGTACCTCGGAAGGCTATTTTTAAAAGTCAATTTAAATGATATATTTTTGAAGCTGAACAAATCGTTATTGAATTAAAATGAATATGGTTTACACTATAAAAGTTAAACATTAACGGAAATGTTGACAAATTACACTAACACATATATATTATATATGCTAAACTGAATTATAATAGTTGTAAATAAATTAAACTTAAATAATTATACGTGTAGAAACATAATTTAAGTGAAATTAAAATAAACCTAAAATAGATTTTTGGTATAGGTACATGCATAAAGTGTTTGATCCAGATAGGACGGCAGTAAATGAAATGAGTATATTTCAAAAAAAATCCCTATCTGGATCATAATGGACCTATGAAGTCTAATGTGTTGTACTAAATCCAACCTACTGAATTTAAATTAAATCATATTCTATTTAGTTTCTTAATTTAATTAATTAATGTATGTTAATTTAACATTTATATTTTTTGACTAGATCAATATACGCTCATATGTATATATAGGTGCAATGTTCAACATAACAAAATGTAAATGATTAATGTTTGCATAAGTAGATACTTGGATTTATATCCCCTTTGTAAACATTGACTCCATATATGTGTGTGTGTGTGTGCGCGCGCGCTAATTACCCTAAAACATTGTTTAATATAGTTGTAAAACATATGAATATAAATACAAATTTTGTAACTATTTAACAATACAATTTAAAATATCTAGCCTAATTTTGACTAAGTCAACCAATTTTAAATTCATATTTTATATTTAAAATATCTAATTAAGACTTAGTAAAGATTTCTGAATTTAAAACCAAACCTTAAAATTATTAGCGAAAATATTTTAATAAATTTAAATATGTATATTTATATAAAATTAATTATTGCAACCAAAATTAAATTTTATTTAATTGTTTATTTATTTAAATACACAACATTGTTTCAATATATATGAATAATATGTATGTATGTATTAATTATAAAATAATTATTTAAAAATGATATAGGTATATGTGTGTGTGTTAAACATTAAATTTGAGAGCTAATTTTACTAAGCATGTCGGGATACACACACACGCGCGCGCACACACACACACACACATATATATATATTGCGTTAATGATGTATATTGTATTCATTAATAATTAATATGTTTAAAATATTTAAATTATATAAAATTTAGTAAGAATTTTTTTGTTTAATCTATCATAATCTATTTTAAAATAATTTGATACATTCATATGTATTCTTTTGATTTATAATTTAAATGAATTATATATTTTAAAATTAATAAATGATTATTAGAAACTATTAAAATTATTTATAATTCTTAGAAAATTATAATATATATATTGAAATATATTTATGGCCAGAGTATAATATACATACATATTTAATTTCTAAATTTTTATTAAAAAAATTTATGTAAAATTGTTGTTTAAAAATTAATGTATAATTGTTGTTTAATGGATTCTAAGCACTTATAATTAACGGGAGACATCAATACATATATGAATTTTTATAATTGTAAATAGATAGCAAATGTTGTGAATATACAAATTACCAAAGTGATTGGTTTCTTAGGCTCATACCTTGAACTATCAGGTTTTTTGATCTCATAGATCTGCACGATTGTTGCTAACGATCAATGCGTCGCCATTGGAATTATTATGATTGCTTGCACTTGGACAAATGGGGTCGACAATTGGCTGGTTGGGGAGTATGTAAGTGTAGCCAAGACTGATGAGGGAAGAGGTAAAAAGTTAAAACTATAATTGGTGGCCTGAATTTGTATTTATAAAGAAAATGTAGACTAGAAATTTAGTCAACCTCAGAATTATGGTTAAGATATAATATTAGAAAAGGTTACTTACTAATATTCTGATTTAAAATGTAGAATGAGGATGCGTAAAAAGTAAAGAGATAAGATTTAGAGTTGATCCATCTAAGTTGATCCATGTCCACTATAAGAAATTTCTCATTATTTCGCTTCTCTTACAATGGTTATGATCACAAGAGATAATAATAAGAAAGTAAATACTTGAGAGCTTGTGTTTTTCAACCTTGTAAGAATGTAGCCTTGGTCTATTAATAGCTGTTGGAATTGGTGCTTGGATGGCTGAGATTGTATTGCTAAGGCCTAAAATCCCTCTAGGCTGTTGATTGTCGTACACGATTAATGCACATGCCAATTATGATGCCAAATGTCTTATGTGATGCAGATGATGGCAATCGGTGGATAATACTTTAAGCATGCATAGAGTAGGGGAAAGCAGCATGGCATTAGGGAATGGTTGTTGTAAAGGTGCTTGGTGGCAGTAAAAGACATGGAGTGGTTACTACACTATGGAGCTTTTATTAAATGAACGGTGTCATTCATGCCTATATTTTAAGAGGACAAATGCATATAAAGCTTCTCTTGTCGGTGATAGTTGTGTTGCCGAAGGAGTTGGTGCACGTAGGTGGATGGTGATAAAAATAGGCAAAATACATGTTCGACAGTTGGTTAGATAGACGCGTTGGTCGGATGTTGAGGAATACTTCATAGGCCAGAAACCTAGTGTATCACAGTCATCTACTGAGGCCTGTAGGGGCGATGCTTGTCCACATCTATGTCGATGCCAGGTAGGATGTTCCTTGAGAAGGCCATGTTTGTTTGGGCCACCTAGAGGGCAAGGCTATGCAGGGGAGCCAAGTATCGGGGGCTTGAAGTGCACAAGTGGGCCATTGCTGGCTAAGCCGGGGTTGATCAACATGTTGGATCATGAGGTACACAGGACATAAAGCGGGCCATGGTTTGCCCTACTATATCCATGTGTGCGATTCTAACGATGCAGGCTGAACCCCTATACGCTTAAGAGGAATTCTAGTCACGTTTTATCCTCTAAGTCCGTGCCCAAATGCAGGGGTGGGATTGTCAATAAGGCATTAAATGCCATAATTAATGCTCTCACATATGTCATTGGATTATTGGTGAAGGCGGTCCATTTTCCCATACACCGCAAAGATAAAGCTCCTTTCCACGTGATGATTGGACAGATGCATTGATCATACCTACTGTTTAGATCACTTCTTACGTGGCATATCCAATGGTTTACATCATCTCCCGCTGATTATAAATACCTCACCTCTTCTTCTTTTTCACTTTTTTTTGAATTTTCGAACTCTTCCACTATTAAAATGTTTAGAGATTTTTCCTTACTTGATACGAATTTGGCTCTCAACTAAAATTTTTGAGTCATCATCGGTGAGTGTTTCTTTTACCACTTTTCCCTTGCATTTTACATGTTATCTCTTAAATAGTATTTTGTGAGTCTTGTCGTCACTTTTTTCTTTTTCATGTTGATTTTGATGTCTTGTTTTCTACTACCATTTAGATAGTTTGCACACTTTGCTTGCACTAATGAACTTCGACTATATGCGGTGTCTAATGATCGTCATTGTGCCATCAATGTTGATTATCCGACCTTGAGAACTAAACATACCACACTGAGATTTGATGTTGCAAATATTATTGAACTTCTCCCTTCATGTTTTAAAATAGGAAGATTACATGTTGAGTCTAAACCCCTAGATAGGATTAGATGGTAGGTTGGTAGGGATGCAAGCCACACAGCTCATCGTATGCTAAGGCATGAGTGGGCCTGCCTAGAGGCATTAGGTTTCGCATAATAGTGGTATGGGAGAAGTTTTCCGCCGAGACTAATTGGTTTTTAATAGGTTGGGGTGATTTAGTAATCTAGGCTATTCACTATTAATTACAAATGACCGAGGCTACATCTACCAATGGACAACAACCACTTCCCTTGGGTGCTTCTAAGATTCGAGAGGAATGGGTTGATCCTGCTCATTCTTTGATCGAATTTGGCTGTAAGAACATCGTTCCCCTTTATCTTTTGACTGCTACTCGTGCCAACCAGCCCCCAATGTCCTACTTCTCTTGGTTTCTTACTTACATGAAGATTGGGGCAACACTTCCCCGTTACAACCACTTTGTTATGATTCTGAATGCACATCACTAGCATTGGGGCAACCTACCAAACTCTTGACTTAATAAAATTAACGAACAGAACATATCAAACTAACATATCAAACGACAGAACACAGGTACAGTAAAATCAACGAACTACTTAATAAAATTTATTGTATGCATCTATTGGAGGAACGAGTAGATATAGCCGGTTGCCGCATCAAAAGCTACATGATTTTCATATAATAAAAAGGGACAACCTTAGATATGAGATAATAGCAAGAAAATGAAAATGATCATTTGTTCAGTTATTGTTGATGATGAGAAAACGCACATACCTTGCACTTCTTATTCTAGGATAGAACCATTGTGACTGATCCTCGATAACAAAGGGTAGTTATGATATCTATCATAATTAGGCCAAGATCTATCATTGCCATTAAGAAATTTGCTGTGAAGATTCCAAACTGCTTCATCATAGTTCTCAGACAGTTCATACTTCAGCCCAAAACCTTCCAGCAGATGGACAAATTTGTCCAGTGAATCACCACTTTTAGGATTGAAAAAGATTGCTTTAGAAGGTTCTGAATATTTTAACAGGGATTTGATCGTTTGCGCAAGATTTACATGGAATTTCTTGAAGAACGTACTACAAGCAGAATACACAAGTTAGACACGAATCTTGTCTTTCAGAACAATCATAAATTTCAGATAGCTGGACATATTAAGGTCTTTTCTCACAAACGAAGAATTCTTTTCATTGTTATTTTCATATATAATTATCCATTTTTGTGTTCGTTTGTCCATTTATTTTCCATCTGATTATGAACCATAAAACTACATGTGTTTGAAGTAACAATATTTCAGATGAAAGTTTGCAATTACACTTTTGATGAAACTTTGAAGTAGGTTGGAAAAATTTAACTGTTAGATGTTTTAGAAGTACTGAACACATAAGTGTTGTAACATAACTTTGTTTTCTAGAGGGTTGAACATCATTCTGATGTTACTAATTTGACTAGGATATATTAGCTTTTCAAGTTTGACTAAAAAGCTAGTAATATAATATAATACTTTTTAGGTGGAGGTTTGAAGTCTCAGCTCAATCAAATGCTTGTTCGTTATTAGAAAAAAGAATTGGTATATGACTACATGAGTCAGTTAACATATACATACATACACACATCTATATATACATATATATTTGTCATACTTAATTAATTACTTCTCTTCATTTAAAGGCTTTAAACTGTTTACGGTAACCTCAAACATTTAACTGGTCTTTTTAATTGCAAAATAAAATCTACAAAATGTAATGTAATTTGCTCTAGTAAATATAAAGAGCTCATTATTTGCAAATATTGTGCATTGGAGGAAGATGCAATCTATTTATGACATGGCCAAAGTTAAAATTTGAAGTTTGAAACTTACTTTGTAATCTAGCAGTTTCATGTTCATCGCATAAGCCTTGATTTATGTCCAGATTCTTTGACTTACCAAGATCCATAGTCGTCTAAATCCGACTCTGATGGTTGTCCAGTTTGTACCATAAACCAAATTTGTCAAAACTATGTAAAACAATTCCGAATATACACTATTTAATACCCTGTTCTCTCGGATAGCCATGCCCATTGAATCAATTTCAAAAAAATTGCACTGTAATTAAAACTCATAAATTATCATTAAGGACATTTAATGAAAATTATGATACCCAACAAAAAAAAGAGGATCAATGATCAATGTTTGAAAAATCCAACGTCTGAAATGCTAATTAAGAATAAGATATAATTTAATCATTTAGATTTTTCGAATTAAACAAAATATAAACAAGCATATAATATGAAGGAAATCATGGAAGAATACATGAAGAAAAAATTTGCGAAAGTGAATGTTTAAACAATGGAAAACAAATAAATACCACTATATGATTTTATTCCTTCTATGACATTACCATCTTATTGCATTTACCATCATCATGATATAACAATGCATATAATAATGCCAAAAAAAGTATTAGTCTCCAGTTTTTTAAACAACTGGAGTAACAAGATTTAGAAAGAGAGAAAGGTTGAATTCAAACTATATAAAAAAACTAAAATTACCTGTTCAATTTATCTTGCGAATTTCTTCATATCGTCGCCATTAATCGCTTAGCTAAAAAATGAAGAAAAAGAGCAAACTAGAGAAGGCAGAGGATATATGGAGTACAAATAGTATAAAAGCGAGGGAGTAAGTGGAAATAATTCGATACGTAATAGTCTAGTGTTTTTTTTGCAACTCAAGATGTGGAAATTTTAAGCTGTCTACTGTGGTCTCGGTCAAAACTCCGATACACTGCCTGTGCCTGTATTATCGAACTGTAAGTCTTGCATCCAATTTTTTTTTTAAGTCAAAGGTATTCTTTGTGCATTAATAAAAGAAAATGTATTACCAGTTTTATTTTATTTATTTTCTTTGAAAAGATTAACCGCCTCGTTAAAAACCTGAACCTATAACCAGCGTGGATATAGGACAGGGAAAAAGAGTGCGGCGCTTTATTAACAACACATTAACAAAGCATATGGTACAATGTTCACCAATATACATACTAAGACCATAAAGCATCCAACAACATTTTCTACTAGAAAATACCCCCATATAGGCTAACAAAACATAATACGCATACATTCCATGCCGGACCAAAATTAATTAAAAAAACCCTATCCTCCTTCAAAAAGACGGAGGCAGACGAGGAGCTTGCTTTACCAAACTTAGCCTGTGACCAACAAATCAATTCCCTAGCGTTCTAAGATCCACTTACTTCTACTGGAAATTATCCTTCTCTTCTTCATTTTGTTCCCCAACAGCTTCAAATCCATTTCAATAAGCTTCCAAGGATCCAAATTTGAGAAATTCTGACCATCGTGAAGTCTTCCATTACGTTCCTGCCAGATGTGGTATATTATAGTTGAAAAGCTAGCAAAGGCCAACCCAGTAGCCTGGTCCGCTGAAGAGAAGTTTGTAAGTAGGAGTTGAACTCCCTCTTCCATTGTCAGTGTGCTCGGTTGAGGTAAATCCATTTTTAAACAGCAAGTGGTCCATAGGTAGGCAGAGTATGAGCACGCAAAAAATAAATGGGTATGATTTTTAGGGAATTGGTTACAGAGAAGACAGTTAATATCAGAATTGTATCCCCATTCAGTTAATTTATCCCTAGTAAGCAAGCGATTATAAATTTCTTCATATGCAGTTAAGGACATCCTAGGATTATTGCATTTGTTCCAAATAATCTTGCCCCACTCAACAGTAGGATTTTGATATCTAGAAGCATTCCATGCAAATATGAAACTAAAGCCATTTATATCCCTAGTCCATTTCCAGTAATCCGAGCTAGCCAAAGTATCTATTTGAATATTAGAAATCTGATTGTAGAGTTGTCTAGTGAAAGGAACTAAATCCAAATTAAAAACCCCATCTTGCATGATTGAAGATACTTTATCATTAATGTGGCCATATAGATGTAAGCTATCCCAACCAAGAATAGAAACCGTACATTCACTATTAATCCAAGGGTCATGCCATAAAAGCGTATTTCTCCCATTAACAATGACTCTAGAAATATTATTATGAGCAATCTGTCTGTGTTTGAGAATTGATTTCCAATTACAAGAGGAGTTATTATCAATCTCCATAGTCCAAAACTGCTTATTATCGCAATACCTTTTGCTCATCTAGCGAGACCAAACATTTTTTGAATTAATAAAATGCCAAAGTAGTTTTAGACTAGATGCTTTCCTGATATCTACAAAATTCCTCAAGCCAATTCCTCCTTCTAGTTTAGGACGACAGAGAGTATTCCAAGCAATTTTGTGCACTTTACCATTCCAAATAAAATTAGCACATATTTTATTTAATTTATCAATAGTACACAAAGGGAGTTGGTATACCATCATCCAGTACAAAACCATAGGAGTAATTACTGAATGAATTAATTTGATTTCCCAGCCATGGATAAAAGCTTGCAATCCCAACCATTTAATCTATTGTTAATATTATCAAAAAGAGCCCCATAGTCAGAGAAATGCAGATAGTTATGAGATAGAGGCACAGCTAAAATTTGACAGGAAGCTTACTTTCTTGCATGTTAAGAATAGTCATAATATCTTGCTTGTCTGTTGTGCCTTTACTAAAATACAACTTAGATTTATTATTGTTAACATTTAATCCCACATAGGTCTTGAGCTTCTCCAAACATTTACCAATCACCTTAGCACTTTTAGTGGAAACCCAAGCAAAAATCATCAAATCATCAGCATAGAGAAGGTGAGTAATTTCCGGTTCAAAATTAAAAGGAGGAATAATTTTCTTGACTTTGTAAGCCTTCAACATCAAAATAGAAAAATACTCCATAGCCACCCAAAATAAATACGGGGAGAGAGGATCACCTTGTTTAATACCTCTATTGTTAGAGATCAAACCTTTAGGATATCCATTAATCATTATAGAGAAAGTAGGAGTAGATATGCATTTGTAGATTAATTTCACCAGTTTATCAGGAAAACCCATCTTTTTAAGCATATGACAAATAAATTCTCTGTTGACCATGTCATAGGCTTTATGTAAATCTATCTTCAAGCAAAACTTACCAGCACCTTTGCGATTAAAAAATCTTACTTGCTCATGAGCAAGTAAAATATTTTCAGAAATAACTCTTCCAAGAATAAAAGCAGATTGAGCTTCAGAAATTAGATGACTAAGAAAAGGCTTAATTCTGTTGCAAATAATTTTAGCAATTATTTTGTATATAACGTTGCAACACGATATAGGCCTATAATCAGCAAGGGAAGTGGGATTATTAATTTTAGGCACAAGAGTAATAAAAGTATGATTCACACCTTTGTCTAATTTGCCGAGAAGACCTGATTTAACATACGCGTCAAACTTCTATTTAACTCATTCCAGTGGAATTTGAAATTTTTTGCAGAGAAGACATCCGGACCCGGACTTCTATTGTCAGACATGGAAAAAATGGCATTATAAACTTCATCAGAGCTAACGCTGCTAGACAGGAACTCTCTCCCTCCATCATTAATTCGACAAATGCAATTAACATCAAGTAAATTTGTGTTAATGTCATCTCCATTAAATATCTAAGTAAAATATAAAATAGCTTCATTTTCAATAGTAATGGGATCATGCACTAGTTTACCTTCAATAGAGATAATGGAATTTAGATTAGATCTGTGTTTCCTCATAGACATTTTAGAATGAAAAAATCTAGCACACGCATCTCGCTCAGTTAGCCAATCTACTTTAGCTTTTTGTGTAGCATTGAGAAATTCGATATTATTTTTCTCCTTCCATTTTTTGCAGGCTGCTGTTAAATTATCAAAAGCTGTAGAATTATCTGGGTTGTTGTCAACACAATTGAGAGCAGATGCATACTCCTGCTCCAACTCCTTCAGAATTTTACCATCTAAACATCTGCTAGAACTCCAGGCCTTGAGGTAGAACTTACAAGCTTTCAACTGTTGTCTAATAATATGTAGATGAGAGCCCTCAAAAATTAAATTAAAAGCATTAGAAAAACATTCCCCATAACTATCTAATAAATTCCAAGTGTTCACATATCTGAATGGTTTTCCTACGGTAGAGATAGGAGGATCCAATAATTTAAGACAAATAGGGATATGATCACTAATGGGATTAGAAACTCCAAAACATGCTAGATTAGAGAATTTGTTCATTAAAAGATCATTACATAAAGCTTTATCGATTTTAGTGGCCACTCCCCTTTTCCTCCATGTATAATTGAACCCCAGAATAGGCAATTCAACCAAACCTGAATTGATAATGCAATTTTTAAAACCTTCCATTTGGCTGAAAGGGACAGAATTACCCCATTTTATCTGTAGTAGAAAGTATATTGTTGAAATCACCAATCAGGCACCAAGGCATATCAGTATAAGTAGATTCCTTAGACATAGCATCCCATAAAAGTTCTCTGTCCTTTAGAAAATTACTAGCATATACAAAAGAAATTTTCATTTTGAGTCCCCCAGAATTCACTATATTCAAAGAAATATGCTGAGAAGGCATATGAGTAGGCTCAACCTGCCAAGTTGAATTATTCCAAATAACAAGAATTCTTCCTTTACATGAACAAATATTATTATCCAAAGAAGACCAGCTATTATTCATCTTACCCATTAGATAATTTATAGCATCAATACTACGTTTGTTCTCTAGTAAACCAACCATGGTTGGTTTATGAGTTGTTAGAAATTTAGAAACCGCCAATTTTATAGACTGAGTAAATAAATAAAAAACTTCATTCAGTAATAAAAACTGATGTCATTATGAGCTGTTAAAACAAACTTTCTTATTTATAAATTATTTAAGCTATATAGCTGCTGATATTAAAGCCTGAATATCTAAAAACAACGCTTAATTTAAAAACCAAATGGAAAAACCCATGATAAAAAATAACATAAGGAATACACAAGAAACATAAAGAATGCTAATTAATTGTTTTTGCCTATAGGCAGCTCGTATAAGATTTTGACCACTTATGAAAATAAAACACAAAGAATAAGAATACTATGTGCTGCTATGTATGTGTTTGCCTCACGAGTACAATGTGATATATTTATATGATTCATAGTAATATTGTAGTTCGGTGAACTGGGAGGAGATTATTGCCTTTGTATATCAGTCAGACAAGTTGGGTACTTCCTATTAGCTAATAAATATGAAAGCTAGTTATGTGCATCGATATTGCATGTAATAACTTGAACTTTTAAGTATATATGTGTGCATGTGCCCACTGATTCATTTGTAATTACAGTAAAAAAAATTCTTAAAAACTTAGTGCTTTTAGTCTATTGACAAATCACATGAATCAAATATAAGTGTAACGACCTGTAAATTTCGATAATTAAACTGGTTAATTTAATAAGATTTTGTAATTAAATTTAGAGAGAAATTAAAGAGAAAAGAGAGAAAAAAAGAATTTTTTTTTTATAATTTATAATGTAGTGAGTGTTAAAAATGAAATGTAAATTAAAGGTTATAGCACAGTTGTAAGTTACTATTTAATTGGTCTATTAATGTGGTTGTAACTGTTACATTTGGGTATAAAATTGAATATAAGTAAATAAATGTATGGTAATCGGATGAATTCAACATTATATAAGCAATCCTGATAATTAGTGGAATAATAAACTTGAGTGTAATATAAAGTTAGTGATAACATTTATGCAGGTCGCCTTTGTACTGTAAAGTGTGAATGTAATGACATAAATGGGAATGTATATTTTTTTCATAAGATGAAATAAAGAAATGAAACCAAGTTGAATAAATTGATTGAGGTTTTAATTATAATAATTGTATATATTTGGAAAATTCAATATAATTGAAAGTAACACTTATACAAAAGAAAGATGAAAATTGAATATATATTTATGTAATGAAAGATAAACAAATAATAACTAGGTTTATATAGTGATAATAGATTTAATATAAAGAGTAGAATTGAAGCAAGACAGTTATTTAAAATTAATTAATTGGAATTCAGTCCGTAATAAATGAATTTGTTGCAGGTAAATAAAATTTAATACCATGTAAATTGAAATTTGGATGAATTGAGAAATTATTAATGTATCAATATATAAACCAATGTTAATATTACCCATAAGAGAATAAGTTAATCATTGACTCAATAAAAAGATTGAGAAATCAAATATATGGATTTATTAGGAATTTAAAACTTATACTTTTTTAACTGGATAAATTACAGCGTTTTACATGCAATAAATTTCTGTACTTTTATTATATATATATATATATATATATATATATATATATATATATTATATTTTTCCTATATCCATCTCTATTTGATCTTTCTATTTTTATTTTGTCTAGACAGTCATGTTTATTTGATTGTTACTTGTTTATATCTTTTATTTATGGCTTAGAAAAAATCAAAGGGTATACGTTATATTTTCTTAATTGCTTGCCTTTTTAAATTGCTTACTCTTTGTTTCAAATCACATAAAAATGTTCTCAATATCTCACTTCCTCGTTTGCCTCTTCTGATTTAAAGAGTTTACAATAAGTTTCTTTTATTAAATAGGAAATAAATCACATGCATTCACTAGCCTCTTTATTCTTTGCCTTTTCCTTTTCCTAACCATTCAAATCTCCTAGCCGTACATTCATCTTACTCGTGCTTTTTGTAAATCCTAGCCGCCACCAAATATTCTTATTCACGTGAAATTTTTCTCTCATCACTCATTTCTATTTGCGTGAAGAAAATACAGCAAGCTCTAGGTTATTTCCATGGCTTCTCCTCTCTTTCCTTCTCCTTTTTCTTTTATTTTCTTTGTTTTGCTTCAAAGCTAGGCTAGGCCTCTTGCCTCAAACCACCACCATGACCACCTCCATCAACCATCACCCTTTCATCACCACAAAGACCAAGCCATGACCATGGATGAAGACTACATCACCAAACAAAGCCTAGCCAAGCACATGTATTCATCACCTTGCTTTGATTTATCAAGGTTATGTCATTTTATTTCCTATCTTCCCATTGTTGTAATATCTATTCTATGTATTGAATCATGTTCTTAGGTTTGTGATATTTTTTTGCCTTATTTTGTTATGTACAAGATGAGGATTTTTGTCTCTCTTTTCACTCATGTTTGCATCTTGCTTTGTTTTATCAAAAGGTTATGTCCCTTTGATCCATATTGTTCATTGTTTGATTCATAATCTTGTATGTTGAATTTTACGCTTATGTTTGTGTAATTTTTTGTATACAAGATTTGGATCCGAATCTTCATCCCCTCAAAAGATATCATTTGGGTTTTTTAAATAATATATTGGTTTGGTTTTGGAATTTAAATGAGATATCATTACTTTGGTTTTTGAAATGGATATGATATTTTGGTTTTAAAGTATAAATGATTTTGAAATAAAATATCCATGGGTTATAATAACATTGGGTTGTTAAAGAGACCGGGATCGGAAGTTGTCATACTCTCTGTCAACCCCGAAAACCACTTTAACAACCGTGTACGTGGTGGAGATTCCAGAATGAAGTAGGATGGCGGCGGTATTCCTTTGAGATATATACGTGGACCCAACTCCCGTGAGTTGGTATAAGATGGCTAAAATAGGAGCAATCTCGGGCCAATGAGGTCATTCCTCTGATCGGACGCACTCCATCGATATTATATTCGGACTTTGAGATTTATTTGGTGGCCACTTTTGATTTTTGATTTAGGGGTGTGGCTCGAGGTGGGCGGTAGTAGCTGCTACGCGTTACCACCAGCCCGTGTGCGTAATTGGTATATCTACCCTGACATTGTCTTGTGTGCTGTGTCACCTACCCTAGCGTGCCTTTTACGAGTTTGATTTTCTCACGTAGCCCGTGGAGTATTTAGGGTAGTCTCCAATCTGGAGATGCACTGATACTGGATGGACTACTAGGACTATTACGTGGTAAGGGCATATCTATTTAAAAGTAAGTTTATTTTACTATAGACATTATTATAATAGCGAAATATTACTACATAGTAAATAGTTTAACGGATCCTTAGAGAATGGGCGGTCACAATCATCCTTTAAGTTACTTGTACCTTTATATTATAGTTCACTTGAGTTAGTTTACATTGTATAAGTATGTATGTCCTGACTCGAGTGTTTTGTGTATTTGTTTTACGCTCAGGTAAGACTGAGTGATACAGCATTAGAGACTCACCTTCGGAGTTGGAGCTTTGCTTGAAGATCCAACTATCTTTTTCAATTCCAATTATTCAGTTGATTCCAGTGTTGTATTCAGCTTTGTGCTTGATTATTGTATTGAACTTCTGTTGTATCTTGTATAACTCTGATGTATTTATATAGTAGCTTAATTAACTACTATCTCTTTGCTTCCTCTACATTATATTACTCTGTATTTGTGAATCTATGATTTATTTATTTGCTGTGTATTCTGAGATTTTCCGAATGGTTGAAAATATCGGGTCGTTACAGTAAGGGTCGTCACATGAATCACCTGTAAATCGCCTGAGCATTCAATGTATATTTGAGGTTCTTCTTCTACAGGTTTGGATTTCACGAGGCCCTTCACATCAACTACTTGGCATCAGTATTTCAAAAAAAAAGTGTGAAATAAGACGTAAACATTATATTAACTAAAGGTAAATGCATTAAATGATTTTTGTGTCTACTTACTAACTAGCAGCTTTGCCTCAACCTCCTTTTAAATGCCTTTAACGTAGTTGTTTCTGGCCACAGGTCAAATTCAGATTGAAACTGGCTAGGGAAGGAACTTGGGTGGGTGTCAAGAGATGCAAACATAAACAAGATACCCATTAATCATGATGCAGTCGTAGCTAACTATGCAAGCAATAATCAACAATCAAAATCTGATCTGATGACAGCGAGCAGTAAAAATATATAGTAATTATGGGCGAAGCGTGCAATTATTACCAACAATTAATATGCTTCAAAGTTTGTACAACATGTAGAGACGAACATAACTTGTACCGTTTAATTTCTGCTATAGTAATAAGGTACAACTTGTGCACATACACTTCGAAGATGTTATCGTTAACATCACATTGTTATTGGTGTAACCTGTCTTTCTTTTAATTCTATATTTGCGATCAAAATGCCATTTATTGTTGCTTTATTATGTTAATCTTTTAATTATGTTCGTATACAAGCTTGCACTTTAAAAAGAGTACTACATTCAGTTATTTTTAAAATAAGCAACCAACTTTAGACGAAAAAAGACATATTTTAACAAGCATACAACTAAAATTAGTTATATCTATTACAAAGTAATCACAATTTTTCTTTCAATTTAATTGGTATTAAAAAACTGTATATAAGCAATATGTTAACATTATTTAAAGTACAATCATGCATATGAACTCGCATTGTAATCTCGTCTATCAGGTTTAAATCAAAACGATCTCAAGCATGCACATTAAAATGACCAACTATATGCAAAGTCTTGGTAACAAACAAAAAAACAGAATTTTTTTTCTACCTTACAGGATGTCGAGGTTCCGCAAGCATTAGAAAAAGTCCTCTAGCAATTAGCGATTGTCTTGCCTGCAAATTTTTATTTTACAAACAAGGAGTCAATATAATGTTGTTGTAAAAAAACATAAGTAGTACAACCATTCACAAAAAAAGGAAGAAAAAAGTATTTACTTCAAAAGCTCCAGTGAAACTCCATCGCAGTTGATTTGTGTCGGTGATAGTTGTGCCACCTGATTACCAATTCAAAAGTACTGTTTAGTAAGAATGATGCATTGTTATGATAATGTGATGTATTTTTTAAGAACATATACATGTAATATAAACAATAAGGAAAGAATATGTAAAAAATTTGTACCAAATCATGTAGTAAACCAGCCTGTTCTTCGAAAAGGTCGGGTAGAAACTTTTTCATAGCATCCTCAATTTTTAGCAGCAGCATATGACGGAACTCCATACCATACTTTAGGATCAACAAACTGCATGTAATTTAATGAATGCATTTATGCAAGCTATTTAAAAAATAGTGTACTCATGGATTGGGCTTGCATTTCACAATATAATAGCTAGAATTCCAATGATTTTTATCAAGTTCCAAAACGAACCATTTTTCTATAAAAGAAATGGCGTGAATCTTAAGATAATAATCGCAACGCAATTTTTGAACACTAGTTGTTATTTTTTAATTTCAAATTTGACATATTATGAACTTGATTTTTCCTTTATCGAGTTGTTGAAGATTCTACTGGCCTGTCTGCAACTTCAAAGTCTGCAGCTGGACTTTTCAGGTGATGCAACATTCCAGTTACATAAATGCTCTTATGCAATTTAGTGCCCAATGGCTTACCTGATTCTATTTCATACTTTAAACTATTTCTTACTCTTCCAAATTATTGCATACACAGATACCTTGACTCAAGGTACTAACTTGATTGCTTGATCATATGAAATGAATGGATAAGCTTCCTAATTTCTATTGGTAATTTTATTATGATGATGATGCAATATTACAATGAGTCAATGTCCATCTTCCCACTTTTCAGCTGTTAGAATACATTTAAAATTGTGTATAACATGGATTTGTATATGACAAGTCAGTGATACAGCTCCTGATACTTTATTCTGATTATCAGAAAGCTAAATTTTATAGTTTTAATATGCACTCGGTATTTGATTGTATAAACACTTGTAATTTTGCAGTATACCTGAAGATGGAAGAAGAAAAGCATATGCTAAAGCAGCAACGAAAGCTAAGGCGGAAGAAGAAGCACAGATCACCTCTGAAAAAGCAAATGAGGCTGTTAAAGCTGCTAAAGAGTTCGAAGGACTTTCAAAGACCTTTGGAAAAAGAAGCAAAAGCAAGAACAGAGGCAGCAGGCTCTACACTAGACATCATTTAACAAAAGCAATAAAAACCGGACTCCAAAATTGCAAAGCAATGGCAAAATGATGCTCGACGATGCCTTAGCGACACCCTTGACGTACATATATACACATACATTCATACATATACATGTACACACACTCCATCGGGTAAAAGCGGCAACTATACAATTCCTTTCCTCGTTATCAAATGATGTTGTATTTTCTATCTGTAAACAAACTGAGTTTACCGGCTTAAAAATTACATAACATGAAGAACCACAGGTTCCATAATGACTTTAATAAACAATATGTAATATGAGAGAAATTGAAGCCAGCTAACACTGCAAATAATATGTAATACGAGAGAAATTGCAAAATGCAACTAAAATAAGGTTTGGGGAAATTTCCAAAATTTTGTTCATGTTAGAGCTTTTTATTCTTGTTATGGCTTTTGGTCCATAAGGGTTTACAATTTGTGTGGACTTTATAATCTGCATTGTTAAGAGTTCATAGTCGCTGCTCAATTTTAAATCTGAGGGTAGAAGATACTGTGTTTTGTTACCATATAGAGAGAACCACCAATGAAGTATTAGCAGTCTGGGGCTATATGTTTTATATGTTTTTTTAATTAAGTTGAAATGGACGAAAACTAAAAGAAGTTGGCCAAAATTCTAGAGCAAGTGCAAGACCGCAATAGGTTAATCATACTATTCAATTAACCAAAATACATGACACTAGAGCCAATAAACGATCACCAGTTGAATTGATTAGAGCATTATCCAATCCAACTTGATGAATATCAGACGAATAATTCATCCAAAGAGTAAATAATATACTTGGTAACTTCTGAAAATACCCTAAATCACGGTTAGACAAACATCGGCACTACCAAGCAGATATTTTTCTGCTAGATTATTCGACTAACGTACTTTCATATTCAAAGTACTGATTCTACTCCCATCCTTTCCTGTCACAGACTTTTAATTTGACTCAACCATGTCTTTTATTATGCCTTGCAACTAAAGAAAATAAATCTATATGCTCATGGAAGAGAAAGTTTTCTCTGTATCCGTATCAACATAAGTTCTGATGCTATCACATTGCTTCATTCCAAAAGTAAACGTATTATATTTAAGTAAATGAAACCTCTAGTTTAATGCCTGAAACCAATAAATAATAAAACTGGAAGCTGACCTTGTCTAAAATGCACTTGGATGGTGAGGTCCAAATCCTTAGTGTTCTGTCCTTCTCATGATGTCGACATAAAAAGACATCAAAATTGCTTAGTGGGATGATCCCCAAACTAGTGGCAGCAATTCTTGCATCTCATTCACTTGGTTTTAAATTTTGTTTTAACTCACTTCAACAATAGTAGCAGCCTGCAATTCACCTTTGCACTCCCACATATCTGCAATTAAAGATTGGACATCGGCAATAACACCAACAGCGTATAAAAAATTTACTAGTGAATCATAGGGCAGGAAATTTACTTGCTGAATAGAAAAATATAACCAATACCATTTTATTTTATTTACAAAAAGTTGGCGTTGTCTGCTCTGCATTGTATTGTTCTCTCACTTGGAGTTCATGTCCACGTGCAGATGGCCGATAAGTAAAATGGTAATTAGCAGAAAGAAGGTTGAGGAAAACTCAATAATGGAGCAGAATTAGCAAGAAGCAAAAAGAAAAAAATATGAGAGTACCCGATCCAGGCGGAGGAGGAAAGAAGCACGTCGAAGGCAGAGAGGAAGTTGGGGTTGATGCTTTGGACAATCGCCGTCAAAGGCGGCGGACAATCGCAGTGTACAGCTGCAACTCCTTTTATCTACACATCATCTGTGGCCCTCTCCTACTGCTTCTTTTGCAACTACAGCTCCTTTTATCTATACATCATTATAAAATAACATTTCAAGTCAGCAAAAGAAAAATGTTTCAGACAATCCAGAAAAGAATCACAAGTTATACTAAGTAAAATAAAAGTAATGTAATACGGAAAAAGTACCTGAGATTCCGGCGATAGAGATTCGCATAAGAGAAGGATACCTAAGATTCATAAGAAAACGTATCCTAGATTAGAACAGATGAATAGATACGATTTGGGAAAAAAATTGGATGAAGGAGGCAAAATAAGAAACAAACCCTAGATTCGTACAAAGAGAGAGAGAGGGGTTTGCTAATGCATTAGAAACAATAGAACTAGGATGTAAAGAAAAATTACTAGCTTGCCCTCCTTACATCGCCTTATTTACCAAAACACCAAATATCCTAACAGTTATAAATGTGACAAAGGAAGGCAATGAAAATAACCATTAGTAATTTGTAATGGTTATAATCGTTACAAATCGTAGCAAAATAAGTGTTGCAAAATGATTGATTTGGTATAATGCCATCTGTCTCAAGGAGGGGGGCTTGTCTTCCCTTTGCATGATATGACACTATAGGAGCAGACTTTATGGAGGCGGCCCCGCACAGTGCCGTGGTGGAGGAGATGAGGAGGTCGTCGAAGAGGTATCGCATTGTTAAGCTCGAGGGTTCGAAGGGTGGGCCGACTTATAAATTTTCTAGGGAGGTGTAGGTTTTCAGACCCCTATCAAAGCTCAGTATATGTAGTGGGGTCGAAAATTCTGAGGATAGCCAAGGATGCGGACGATAGGACCATCTTGTAGTTGCTGGTGAACTTGATGGCCAAGGTAGTCTAGAAGGCCCTGACTTACAGACATTGGCCCAGGTCAGATAGAGAGACTCATACTTAACTGTTTTTCTTTTCCTATGTATTTTTTGTTGTTTCTACTTAGAGGGTTTATCTTTTAGGCTACACGGCGAGCTCTTCACATTCATACTGGCCTGCGAGTCTTGAGGAAGACGGTGAACAATGAGGTGGCCACCCACCAATGAGCAGAATGGTTAATTGGGGATCTCAAGGAGTGGCTCTAGAGGCTGAGAAGAAAGTCGAGGAGTGCATGAGGTGGTCCCTAGAGGCAGAAGGTGTAGGCACGTATTCGAGAAGGCTAGGGACACTACAGTTAGAGAGCGGCAGAGAAGGTGAAGAAAATGGGGGAAGAGCTTGGGCAGGTATGGGCGGGCCAGAGGCGATCCACAAGGAGGAAGATATTGTGAAGGAGAGGTTGTAGTAGCGCTTGGAGTTTCCAACCCGAGCAGAAATTAGGAGGGAGAATGACGCCTTGGACGGGTGTGAAATGATAGCTTGACCAAGATGTCGAAGAAGATTTTTGCTGTACACTATCATGTCCCTTCCTTACCTCCGAGAAATACGAGGAGGTCCATAGTGCGGTGGCATTGAAGATGGTGGTGGTCGGGAGAGTTTCCCCGATGATTTTGACTGTTGAGCAAATGCCCTCCTTGATAGGCAGGCCTAGCAAGCCAACTGCCGATGATCCTCGATGGTGGACAAACAATTAGTTTTTAATGATGACTTTCATATCACAGGGCACCTCCCACCCAATGAGCAACGGGGCTGAAGGTTTTTTTGTTTCTTGTTGATGTGTTCTTTGGGCTTGGTTATGGGCTCATTGTTGTATTGAAACTTGTTGAATATTATGAACCCTTTCTTTTTTATGAGAAAATCCATCATTGTAGATTTATTTATCTGTCTGAATATTCCAAGTTTGCCTTGTACTTTTCTGCTATGTTTTTGCATATATAGATACATATATTTTTCCTTCATGCTTACTCTCTATTTGTTCCTTATTTCAGCAGATCAAACATCCCCGATTTTGTTAAGTAAATAGGTAGACTTAGCTTTTTATGCATAATATAATGGATGAGTGGACAAAAGGAAATTAAAGAGCACCCAAAACCAAACAAATTTTTTTAATGAGGCAACTTTCCCACAGCTTTGCGTGGCCAGTTTAAGCCGGTGGCTGGACATCCTTAAGTGGTCACCTAGGGATCAAGTGGAGCTTCCGTTGTTGCATTTGTGGGCTAGCGAGGGGCCCGATCTCATTTGACAGGGCCGATTTTAGGTTTTCGAGTCATTTAGCACCACCAGTGCTAGGTTCGAGATTATAGTGAGAATAATCATGCGACCATTGTGCCAATGCCCCACCCTTGGTAGGATGGGCCATATCACGGGTGAACGATTCGGGCGACAACTTTAGTGGTTAAACCATCCGTCATCGATGCCTCTGGCATGAAAGGGAGGATTGAGCAGTTTGTGAATCCTCATGGAGCGGCAATACAAACGCAAGTTTTAAGGTTAAAACGTGGGTAATCACACGACTACAGGAACAATGCCTAGCCTTGCTAGAGTGGCGAGCAACATCGTAGGTGAACAAATGGGGACCGTGGCATAGATGGTTATGCCATCGGATCATCGATGCCTCCAGCCCGAATGAGAGTATTGAGTGGCTTAGGCATCCTTATGGAGTAGTTTTGGGCATTCATCGATTATAGAGATTGGCCACCTTGGCCCACCCTCTACGAATAACCAAGGTTGCAGTGTCCCTGGCAAGGAAAAGAGAGTTGGTTGGCTCATTCCGGCCAAATAGTCTTGTTGATACATGAATGAAGAATGCTTTTGGGAATGCTTTGTTTACATTCCATAATTGGAATACTTAAAAATTCTATTGCCTTATAATTGTTGTCAAATCTTATGGCCTTATAATTATGGCTTACTTAATGACATACTTAGTATGCCTGAAGGCAATCCAAATTCGAAGTGTGAGCTATCGAGGTGTGAAAGGTAGTAGGCACCGTAGATGAGTACAACACTGATCACATACGGGTCTTTCAAGTTTTTCCCCCAAAACTCCTTTTTTTGAGTTTTTAGTGTTTGTAAAGTCCTGATGCAATACTAAATCTCTGACCTTGAATGGTTAGAGCTTCACCCTTATATTGTAGTGCTTGGCTATCATTCTTTTATATGCCTAAGTGCATAGCTTTGCCAGTGCTCTTCTTTCTCCTAGATCGTTGAGCTAGCCCAAACTTGAGTAGTTCTTTGTTTTGTTCAGGATCATGAGTGGGGTGCCTCAACGATTGAACATTAAATTCAATAAGTAAAATAACTTCATATCCATAGGATTAGAAAAATAGAGAGCTTTCGATTGACGTTTGATTTGAGGTGCGATATGACCAAAGCATGAGTGGTAGACCATCCTAGTTTTCCTTAGCCATTATGAGATGCTTTTTCAGTGTTTCCTTGATGGTCTTGTTTATGGATTTAACCTACCCATTTCCTTATGGGTGGGATACTGAAAGGAAGCATTTTTATGTTCCATTTCGCTTGTACAACCCTTAAAACAACCCCCTCTCAAACTGTATGTTATTTATCTATTATGATTCTCTTTAGGATTTGAAGTGATAAACACTGTTCTTAATCACAAAGTTCAAGATCTTGGGCTCGGTGACCCTAGTGAGGGCCTCTACCTCAACCCATTTTGTAAAGTAGTAGATGGAAACTATGGTATGATTGTATCCACCTTTGTAAATTAGAAGCTTTTCGATCAGATCAATACCTTAAGAGTCAAATGAACAAGGGGACATCATAGGAGTTAGAAGACTTGGGAAAGCTCTTTGGATCTTAGAAAACCATTAATATTGATCATACTTCTTAATGTGATTCATTTCATCCTTGATCATTATGGGCTAGTAATAACCTTGGTTGGAAACCTTCGTTGCTAGGCTTTTCCACCGACATGATCTCTTTAGAAGCCTTCGTGTAGTTCCTTCAATGCATGGTAGGCTTCTTCGCTTGTCATGCAACATTGAAAGGTAGTTGAATATACCGACAGGTAGAGCCTAATGTCAATGATGGTATAATTAGGTGGCTAGTATAGAATTTTACAGGCCTCTTTTATTTTAGGAGATAGGTCACAGCTCATAAGGTAATTTAACAGCAAGGTCATCCAAAAATTTGTCTAGACTTCATCAATTTCCATAGCGGTTACCTCCGATTCAAAGGAAGGGGCAGTCTGCACATCCATTAGGACCTAAGGGATGCATGAAGGATTTTCTTACGCAAGTATTGTTGTTACTTGCTAGTCGCTGGACAAAGAGTAAAAAGGTATAATAAAATGGGTCGTGGACAACGGAGTTACGGAAGCAAAGTTGAAAAATACACAAATGTGGATAATGTAGGAATCAAACCTAGATCAGTATCTACAAGCAGAAATCCATTACAGCTGAACTAAAGTAGCTTATTGGACGACACCAACAACTTATTATAAAGATAATTCGAACAATAATGGCCCCTGAACAACCGTCCAAGTGGCCCATGCTCAGCCGTTATTAATGTAAAATAATTTATTTCTGCCACTTTATAAAAATTACTTTAACGGGGTTGAGAAGAAACGTGATAAGTGCGGCTACCTCTTCAGTATTTTACCGAACTGCCGGGATCTTCTGGGTTTTAAAAAAATAATATGATAAGTGACATTAAATAGGTATGAACAATTAAATCATATTTGATTAATTAATAATATAATTAAGATACTAACACCAAGAGAAAGTTAAAATATCACCAATTAAATGGGTGTTAACAAAACCAATTCCATGAAAACCACACTTATGCCATCACAAAGATTCGTTAAGATTGTTGAGGTTTGATCATTAAATATTTCAATTTCTCAATAATTTGACTGGAAGTCCCTATAGTGCAGTTGACTGAGGAATCCTACTTCCGCCCGCACGGTTGAGAGTTCAATCCATGATACGAAAGTATCAAACATCATCAGTTAATGTTTACTGTCTTACCATAAAGGACAGATGTGATGTACTAGTCTCTGGGTAAAACTGCTTAACACATGCATTGATAAGCACTGCTCCAATTTTTCGCATGAGCATTCTCAGTAAGCTGCAAAATGCCAAGTCTTGAACAATTTCTTTGTATGTTAATATAAGTTTGTAAACTCTGAAGGGATAATTAATCCCACCTCTCGCACCACAAATGAGGACCATACTACGTTTTCAAACTGAATTAAACAGGAGTCCATCGCAAAAATCAACCATTCACTCTCAAATTACTCCAGCAGTATGATATTTACCGGTAAGGATGAATCATAAATTTATATGTTACTAATCAAACTTACCGTTTCTGGAGACAGGAATTGAATGAACACGGCCAATTTGTCGCAGAATCGTAGGATGATAGAGTTAAGCTATCTCCAAGCAAATATAGCCTTCCACATAAAACAAATTCCTCAAAATTAATGACAAAAATGTTTCTAGAAACTACTGTGACTGGTATACATATGAATTCCAAACTAATGTATTGACTTAAAAATAATCAACCTTCCTTAAAAGTTTATCAATTCCGAAGATGAATTGTTGCAAGATTCTGCAGATAGATATCTTTTAGCATAGCATGTTGATATCTTTGTAAAACCAGAATTTGTTATAGATCTGCACCTAACAAAAATATATAAATAAAATGATATGCATGTTATTTGGTTAGCATTTGGAATGATGTGATTAATAAGTGTTTGGAATGTTTACCAAAAAATGCATATAGTAGAAAACCAAAGCGCGTGTTCTAACCAAGGAATAAGGTTTCGTCCGGTACCCCGAAATTTTGGGGGTACCGGACCGGTCTCGTTGTGGAACGGTCCGGAACCGACATAAAAAATTAGTTCTGGACTAGGGCCAAAAAAAAACAATTGCACCTTTTTTTCTTCAGAAAAAATGTGATTTTGCTACTTTTGAAGGAACGACAAACAGATTTAGGAGAGAAAAAATGAAACGCGTCATTCAAACATGAAAAAAAAAAGAATCTTGCTACAAACATGTGAAAGAAAAGAAAGATTAAAAGCGGAAAGTAATTAGAAACCATAAAATTTCAAATAATACATTAAATCAAAAGCTTTAATAATTCAAATGTGAAGCAATAGTAGACAATCGAATTCTCAGATCATTTCAAAAGCTTATAAATTGCACTAGATAGAGAACATGCTTACTGCATCAAGAAAAACTCAAATTATATTTAATTTGAGTTTATTTAGGGTTGCTTGTTTTTATTTAGGGTGTCATTTAATTTACTTAAACTTATATTTTGCTGATGGAGGGAAGTTGGGCTGTCGGTTTACTTCAGCAAGTTTTTTATTTACTTAAGCATGTTTTTGGACTGCCGCTACTTCCATCATTCTTGTATTTGAACCACTAGTCAAAGTATTAAGAATGGTGGATATTGTTGACATGCATGGGCTACCTTTATGAAACGATGGATTTCGCGAAAGAGTCAATTAGGAAAAAAGTTGGCTCAAGGCAATCAAAAAAAATATGGGATATTATAGATAAAAGATGGGAAAAACAACTACACCGGCCAATTCACGCGGGATTTTAAATTATTACCTTACAAATAGTTAAAATTCATAACATTCATGTTTGTACTATTTAAAATATAGGTTATTTTCTTAATCCTATTATTCAATATGGCGATGCGGTAAACGATAATGAAGTGTTAAATGGATTCAACAATGTTATTGAAAGAATGATCCCAAACATACTGAGACAAAAAGAGGTAAATTGCATCAAATGTTTTATTCAAAATATAGATCCTATATTTAATTTTTATATCCACAGGTGGAAAATTACAAAATGAAAGTTGACGCATTTGGCTCTTCAAAAGAAAAATCAGCTATAAATAGTTGTTCTCCTGCTCAGTGGTGGTCAATAATTGGTAGAGAGGATGCTCCAAATCTAACACGCTTAGCAATGCATATTCTAAGTCAAACGGTTTCTTCTTCAAACTGTGAAAGAAATTGGATACATTTTCCATGATTCATACAAAATTGAGAAATATAATAAAAATGGAAAATCTAGAAAAACTAGTGTATGCACATTACAATATGAGATTACGAGCAAAGAATGTTAAACGTCACGATACAAATGATCAATTTATTGATCTAAATTATATATTTCATGAGAAGTATCCATTAGCAGAGTGGACTACTGAAGTTGAACCACGGTTGCTTGATGACGATCCTTTGATGGTTAATATGATGAATGATGCCATTGCTGCAGTGGATGATATACCTGCACAAACAATGGCAAGTCAAAGCATTGAAAATAGTAGTGGCTCCTCAAATGGTGATAATGGCAATACTAGTGGTAACGATATCAGTTTAGTAAGTAATTATGGCCTGGATTCTTGTGATGGTGGTTCGCATAGATCAATTATACCTTACGTGAGAAGAAGAGGAGTGATGGACAATCGTCACAGAAGAGACAGTAATTTGAATGTTGAATATGACAACAACAAAATTATGATTATGCTAATAATTCGTATACGTCAAATGATCCACCTAACTGCAGACATTCTACTTCCGACTGCACCTGCTGCTATTTTTATCACGGAGCAAACGAGACATATAACAGTTATATATCAAGCAATCAAAATAGTAAGACTATGTGTACAACACAGAATGACGAACCCTCCCCATTTGATAGCATGTTGGCAACGTACAGGACAAATACAGTATGGTCATCCACCATACCATACAACACAAGTGGATGATGAAAATTATGAGAACGATCCATATACGGCACCGAGAAATAGTTTTTGAATGTAGTAAATTTATGATGTTGTATGTTGTATTCTATTTCTTTGTACACTATAATTATATTTTATTGATTGTTCACAAGTTTATTAACAAACTACTAAAAACCGAAATTTGGACCGAAACCGAAACAAAACCGAAACCTCCGAAATTTGCGAAATCATCCGAAGCTAACAAAATTTCAAATGATCGAAACTGGGACCCAAACCGAGTTCTCAAACCTTGATCCCTATTCATCATATGACATATATGCCAGCTAATCATAATCCTCTCTTAATTTTAATTAAGTACAATTTATCGTAATGATGGATTAGCAGTTTCACAGTTATATAGTAATGGTGATGACCTGCATGTAAATTTATCATCATGTAAAAGGTAAAAAAAAACATTTTTAGGTTCAAATTCTAATGTAAAATAGACCGGTCATTATTTGAATCCTGTTTGTGGCTCTTGAACCAAAGTAATTTCATTAGAAACATAGTATTTTTCTCATTTTCTTTTCATATCCAAAACGGTAAATTAATTAGCAGTTATGCTGTCAGTTTTTTTCATGATTGTGTAAACTGAGGCTAAACTATACGGTATAAGAGGCAACATGGCTTCTATAGACATTTAAAGCTTATTATCACGGTGATATCATTGGAAAACAATTAGGTAATACGATCTTAGCAAGAGAAACCAATACTATAAAAGCGTCACAATTTTTAGTGAATCATTTGTACAAATCTACTACATGTTAAGCGCATGGTACATGAATATACAAGCAACACACTCTTAATAATATCCTAACATATCTATAAGCTAATCAAATTAAACTGTCATAGATAAAGCATTAAGGAGTTCCTCGGTAAATCATTATTTGGTGTGGTTATAGGGAGCAATGACTATATCAACAACTACTTACTTCCGTTCTTTGATAAACCACACAAGTACATACCAGACACTTATTCCAATTTTCTCTTGAAGGAATTTAGCAAATGCTCAAAACATTTGCTTGTGTCGATTTGACACACCACTTAGCATTTGTTTTTAACTTAAAGCTAAAAAGTATACAATCAATATGCTTATTTGTATTCACAAATACAATCATATTGTTTTCTAAACAAAATAATAAAGTTTAGATGTAAAAGTTCAAACATCATAATCACTTCCAAAGTGAGTACAAATCTTAAAATATAGACACCATTGGATTTACGATTCATGACTAAAATCATGTTTCGCTCTAATGTTTAATATGATCTATGATTTGAATCCTGTTTTAAAAACCTTGGTCCTTATTAATAGATTTCCAATTTATGAATTTCCACATGAAGGTTCTTCCTTCAGAGGACCAACGTTTATTGCCATATCACCATAAGATAATTGTAATGTATTAGCCTTCGCATAACCATTTTATAAATGCACTAATAAGCATCATCTTAGTTTCATGAGCGCTCTCAGTGAGGATCAAAAAAGTAAAATGTTTGAGCAATTCTATTCATTTAATGGCATAATTTTCAAATTCTCACGTTTCACGAAGTGTCCCAATATGGATGTGAAGTTTAATATCCTTGAAATCCATAAGTTTCAATCTGGTAAACATTTTATAGTATAAACAATCTAATATATATATATATATGTGTGTGTGTGTGTGTGTGTGTGTGTGTGTGTGTAAGATGGTTTACGTGGCATGCACAACACATATGCGTATGAAATCCCTTTATAAAATCATCAAATTTAAAATTTCCATACAGTTTGATAAAAACAAATTGAAAGATATAAAGGAAAAATGTAAATTTTTATTGGAATAGGATTTTGAACTTTTAACCTGTTTATGTTTCAAAATTTCCATCTAGAGATGGATGTTAATTTGTGTTCTCGGTTTGATTCGAACTCCTGGCCTCTTGTTTGCATATAAGGGTGTTTCTGTAACTTCACGTTTAGGGGTGTTAATTCTGTATGAGTGTCCATTATCCAACTCGGTTCGAAGTCAAAAAATATTCATCCATTTCTCATTTAGAACACAAATTAGAACAAAAAAAAATCTATACAACATTTCGTCCGTACGAATTGTTCAATGAATTTTTTATTGCATGTACATTGTACCTCCATCATCAGACTCGTACGAAGGGTGTCCAAGCTAAAGTTTCGTCTGATTCATATCTGTCTAAAACTCTTATACAACAGAACATGAACACACTTATGTTCGATCCGGTCCGTCCGATTAACACAACTATTCACGGTCGGACCAAATTTTTTTGGTCCTATTCCAACTATTAACAAAGATTTTAAGACGCAAGTATCAGTATGATTTTAATCCGCAGCAAAAAAAAGAAGAGAAGGGGCATTTATTGTCATATCACCAAAAGATAATTGTAATTTATTAGCCTTCGCATAACCATTTGATAAATGCACTAATAAGCATCATCTTAGTTTCATGAGCGCTCTCAATGAGGATTAAAAAAGTAAAATGTTTGAGCAATTCTATTCATTTAATGGCATAATTTTCAGATTCTCACGTTTCACAAAATGTCCCCAATGGCTGTGAAGTTTAATATCCTTGAAATCCGTAAGTTTCTATCTAGTAAACACTTTACAGTATAAACGATCTAATATATGTATGTATGTATGTATGTATGTATGTATGTATGTATGTATGTATGTATGTATAAGCTGGTTCACATGGCACGCACAACGCATATGCTTATAAAATCCCTTTATAAAATCATTAAATTTAAAATTCCTATCCAGTTTGATAAAAACAAATTAAATGATATAAAGGAAAAATGTAAATTTTTTGTTGGAATAGGATTTTGAACTTTTAAACTGTTTATGTTTCAAAATTTCCATTTGAAGATAGATGTTAATTTATGTTCTCGGTTTGATTCGAACTCCTGGCCTCTTGTTTGCATATAAGGGTGTTTCTGTAACTTCATGTTTAGGGGTGTTAATTCTGTATGAGTGTCCATTACTCAACTCGGTTCGAAGTCAAAAAATATTCATCCGTTTCTCATTTAGAACACGAATTAGAACAAGCAAATCTGTACAACATTTCATCCGTATGAATTGTTCAATGAATTTTTTATTGCGTGTACATCCACTACACCAAAAAGTACTTTTGGTGGCGCACAAAAAAACGCAACCATAACTTATGGTGGTGTTTTAGAGAATGCTGTCATACGACATGCAACTAAAAAACTAATATTTTTGATTGCATTTTTATAAACGCCGTTATAATTTGCCTTATTACGGCGGCAAAAAAAAAGCCACCATAAATTTTTTGTAGCATGTTGAAACGCTACCAAAAATGATATTTTTATCAACATATTTTTTCCGTAGCATTTTCTAAATGCCACTAAATAGACGCTGTTATAGATTGATCATTTTAAAGGCTGTATATTTCATCGCAGCAATATTTTTTTTGTTGCGTTTTTTTTCTGCCATTATATTTTTCCGTAGCGTTTGATAAACGCCACTAAATATTTTGCTTTTCTTTGTCTATTTCTCACATTTTGCTAGCTCATTTACTCTCCAATTCACTTTATTCATAATTTATATTAAGCAGTAATAATAAATAGTTCAATAATAAACAAAAAATACATGAACAAATGAACTACCATAAACACAAGTAGTACATTACCATACATTGATACAGAAGTAGTACATTATCGTACATAGTCACATAATTGGTGCTAACAAAACGCTTGTTTACCCATAATTCTTTGTTGCATGCACAAATGAAAGCTAGCGCCATAAAGTCCAACCTTGCTCTCTTCGAAAATCCAATGCCTACACAAGTGAAATTACAACATATAGTCAAACAATTATGTTAATTCGTAAGACTTTAAATCTAATATCAAACAACTACAACATTGTACAAGTATATCACACTATTATTTATAAAATTTAATTAACTTAAACTTAGTTAATTTTATAAAACTTCTTTAATTTTAACAAAACTTAGTTAATTTTTATTAACTTGGTTAACTTAGTTAATTTATTATTATTATTATTATTATTATTATTATTATTATTATTATTATTACCAGTTCATCTCAAACTATTACTTCGACTACTGATAGAGGTGGCAATTAGACCTGACCCGAGCACCGGTTTGAATCGGGTCCGGTTGGGTAATAACACTAAAAATGCATAGATGTCAATGTTTTTTCATCGGGACTTTAGGATCGGGTCGGTTCGAGTCGGGTTTGATCAGGTCTTTATTGTATTTTCCATCACCCAGACCCGACCTGAGACTCATCGGGTTTGGTTCGGATCGGTTCAGTTTTGCGGTTCTAATTGCCAGACCTATCAATAACTGTAGGCACTTCACAATCATAAGATTTATATAATCAATCTCAGCTTCTGCTCGATATCCCACTCTACCTAAATTCAACCTCAAAATGTAAACACAATGAAATTCAACGGTTAAGATATATCACGTTGAAGTGTTATGTTTTTTTGTAGCCCTTATAGAGTTGCTTCCATATAAGTAATATGTGTGTGTATACACACACCAAAATGTTGCTTGAATATGTGCAACATATCATCATCTATAACCAGTTAAAAATACTACTTCTAAAACATGAGTTTTTGTCATCTTTACTTCAACTTATCTATAAATACTACATTATAGGGTAAAATAATCATAAAGTGACATAACAATGACTCTCTATCTGGTCCATCCAGAAATCAGACACAGTTCCGGTTTTTGCAAGTAATTCCTGGACGGCTTTCAGCGTAAAAGGGCGAAGAAAACGGTCAATCCTCAAAGAAGTAGTGGCTGGCTTCAAAGATGGTGGAACTACAATGCAGACACAAAATGTTAATATGTGTTTGCATATTCAAACAACGATAACACTAACAGTACCGATGATGATAATGACAATTAAAGGACCATAGATATCTCACTATGCTAGCCCTTGCCTGCCATTTTGTAAATTAAGCTACTTAATTTTCACCAATAAATACATCACTTGGTTAAAAATCAACAAAGTTGTTTACCGTTACGAAGTTGCCATATAAGCAAGAACTGTAGACTTACCTATTCTTTCTTTTGGTGTGGCATCTCCACTAACTGAAGAATTTGACCTGTTAAATGATTTTCTGAGAGTAGGCTGGAGCGCAGCTTTTGGTGTATCGGCTATTAAATTGGATATTTGTGAATCAGAAACCTTAGTAGTAGCTACATTCCAGCGGCGCTGACGCTTTGGTTCATTGTTACTTTTGGGCACAGCTTGTTCTGCACAAACATCAAATTAAAGACTTCAATGCACAAATAATATAACAAAGATGTTTCACAGGATAAAATACCACGTACACAAAAGAAATGTAAGAACAACAATTTAAATCAATGTGTTTGTCATTTAGCTCTGTATCAAATGCTTCTACTAATATCCAAATTTGTAGCTTGAGTAACTAATAGTAATATCATAAACAAGCATTCAGTTGTGGAGAAACATGCTCTTTTTAAGGTATTTAATTCTGAGGATGAAATATATTTACCATTTTTGTATGAAATCAAAAACCAGAACCGACTCTGCATAACTCATGGCAACACATCAAACTAATTTGACTTTAATTGTATTTTGCCATGCTATGTTTATCTGATGAAATTTATTACTGCTTGATTTGAAAAGAGTAAAAATGAATTTGATCACAAGCAATAGCCTACAATTATGAAAAAATGTGTTGATATGTGTAGTAGTAAGGAGTTTAACAAATGGTGTACGGATGAAAACTGTAACGACCCAGAATTTTTATTAATTAAAATTTGAATATTTAATTAATTTTAAATATTAATAAGTGAATTTATAAGTCAAATAAATTTTTATTTGAATAATTGGATTTAATTGAATAATTAAATCGATAATTTAATATGTTAAATTATGGAAATAATCGAAAATTGGGTAAAATATGATTGTAAATGATTTGTAAAGTTTTATTTTATCATATTGAAGTTAGAACGATATTTTAGAACTTTTAAAATCGAATTAAAAGTTAATTTGTGAAAATTGAATATTTTAATATTAAAATCGACTAGTGAAAATAGTCAATTTTTGAACAGTCTCAGAATTGAACGAAACCAGTTCCATTGGATCTGTAATAGTTAGTTATTACCGGATTTCAAATTTCGTGTCAATCGGAGTTATCGTTTGATCGTAGCAGCTCGAAACGCATCGAATTATTTTTAATTTTAATTTGGCGAGTTAAAATAGCCATTTTTCAAAAAGTCTCGGATTTCGACGAAACCAGTTTCATCGGATCCGTAATGTGATATTATTGTAAGGTTTCAAATTTCAAGTCAATTGGATTTACCGTTTGTCCTGTACAAATTAAAACGCCTAGAAAATCGTTTAAATCGGTTTAATTTAAATTGAACGTTTGTTGCCATAACTCGCACAGATGTCCGAATTAGCTTTCGAAACCTGTTCCATTGTGTCCGGAACGCGGGGTAAACCCTAGAAACGCTGGTTACGGCGCGTAAATCGGAGTTCGGAATTTCCGGATGAATAGTGTTCGATTTTTTCCTATAAATAGCCCATAAATTCACAAAAAAAAAGAAAAAAAAAAGCAAAACCCTAATTATATCAGCCGCCGCCTCCATTAGGCATGAATGGCCAGAAATTCACGAGCTTCTCCTCCAATTATCTCCCAATCCACTCAATATTGCAATAAACTTCCAACTAGAAGATTGAAGAGCTCGATGAGATCTTTAATATCAACGGTCAAGATCGCGAATAGCTTCATGGATCAGGGGCAAATTGGAGATGAAGTGCACACGTTGCGCACGGTTTTCAAGGTGCAATAGAGGGCCGAGCTCAGGGTGCTTGGGGCCGAACATAGAGGAAGTTAGGGGCTTCAAAATGCAAGTTGCTGATCATGCTAGAGTTCGTCGAGGTGGTGGATAAGTCGAACCCTAGTTTGCTTGTTTATGGGTTATGTACGTGCGCATCTACCTGTAGAACGAAGAGATGAAGAAGAAAGGGGTGCACGGTCCAGATGAAGAGGCAGTGGATCCAAGGGCTGTGGCATGTTAGGGTATTAAAATTTTAGAGTTATGTTGTAATTAGTTATATAAAAATCGTGTAACCTTCAAAAATTCATATTTTTTTCATACGAGGTCGAAAACGCGCGAAACCAGTTGCGTTGGAATCGTATGGACGAGCACTACGCGATCGAATTGGATTGGAGTCGTTTGGAGTTTTCGTGTAAAATTAAACGTCCGTTTAATTTTATTCGAAATAAATCGCTAAAACGAATTGAAATCAAGGTGAGAACTTCTCACTCAATCGAATCAGTTTCGATTTTATTTTAAATAGTTAGATTTAAAATATTTGAATGGATGTTTGAATGATGATTATTATCTATTGATTGTTAAAATAGACATTATACGCCGTTAGTAAGCGGATGTTATTTATTAAAAACATATACCGCGAATATTTCATAAACAGTGAAATTGGTATTATATATAATAGCAATATATATATATATTGGCATATGTTTATATTGGAGTTATTGATTTCCCGCATTTTTTTGTTTAGCGGATGAGACCCTATTGCGCCGTCTATTAAGAGGATAATATTTTAAATCCCATATACCGCGATAATTTCGTACTGGAGCGAAATTGGTATTGTGCTAATGTTTTTGGATGCAGGAAAACAGGTTGGAGGGATCCAACTGGATTCCTCAACAGTATTTATTTAATTTCAGATATTTTGATATTTGATGGATTCTCATATCGATATATGATATCGTTGTTGTTGTGATTGACTATTTGGTACGTAACATCATTGGACCAAGTTTTGGAATTTTAAAATGTTTTTAAAGTGATTTTTGAAAATATACTATATTTTTGGAATTGATCCATGTTAAATAAATAAACGTTATAATTTTTAAAGTTATAAAAATTATGATTTTTGAGAAAAATAGTTAAAAACTGATTTTTGAAAATATGATACTAATGATTTTATAAAATAGTTAAATCGAAATTTTTGAATTTATTGTGAAAAGTTTAAATATAGGATTTATAAAATTTAATTACTTCATAAATTAAAATGATGAAGATTTTAAAGGAGTTTAAAGACGTTTTAAAATAGTAGTATAAATTGATTTATATTAAGAGATTTATAAATGGATATTTATAAATTGAAATATTGACATTATAAAACGAGTTTTTATAAGTGTTGAATGAAGTGAAAATAAATTTTGTAAATGAATGGAATTTATAAAATTATAAGTGGTGAAGTTATAAATGAAATTTATAAATAGTAAGATTTATAAATTTTGTGAAGTTATTAAAGAATATATTTGGATGAATAATTGAATCTTATAAGTTATAAGATTTATAATTATGAAGTTTAAAAGAACGATTTTGTAAATAATCGTTTTATAAGTATTTAACTTATAATATGGACTTTTGGTTCATAATTGAGATATAAAGTGAATAGGTTAATAAAGAAAATTTATAAGGAAAGAAGTTATAAAACAAATAGAAATGGAGTTTATAAACGTTGTTTTATAAATTCGAAAACGACTTATTTTGATAAGTAAATTGTTATAACTTATAAATGGAGTTATATTCACGTTTTTGAACTGTGAATAATCCTTTGAAATAAAATGAATAAAAGGATGAAATTGTTAACGTAGTATATTCACGTTTTTGAATAGTGAATAATATGTTAAAGAAAATGTTTAGAATGTGATATTTTAAATAGAATTAAAACGATCTAACGATGTTTTAAATGTGTTGAGGTTCGAAACCATAGATTTCAACATTTATTGTTGAAATAGACGTTTTCGAGAAATAAAAGGAAATAGTAGACTATAACACTGTTGTTATAGTAAATGATTTCCGAAAGGAAATGTTTTGTATAGTATTGGGATTTATATATCTATCTTAAAAATTCGAATCCCTATACTAGTGATTTTGGGTTGTCGTAACGATGTTTTACGCAACATTCGTTTTGGCCCAAATAAATACGTTTAAGCGAATGATTTCCTTAAAGAATGAAATATATACTTAATCTCGATTTAAGTATATTGAATATTTTCTAAGTGTTGAAAATAAATAAAATTTGTGAATTACTTATGAATAAGTAAGTATGGAAATGTTTTTCCAATGCAAAGTGAATAAGTTGAGAATTTATCTTTTTGAAGATAAATTGAAAATGAATAACTAAAATCATATATTCATAGATATTGTGAAATATAAATTCACTATGGAATTTATAAAAGAAAGTGGGATTGGTTTAGAAAAATAAATATTGATTTATTTTTGAATTGTGAAATTATATATCTTGTAAAGATATTTTTGGAAAATAAATAATTTGGAAAATTATTTGGAATCTGGTGATGTGTGCATATCCATTGATAGTTCAATAACCGACTATCAATATTTCCCTTTGAATGGGTAATTGATGTGATTTGTTTGAATTTGAATGCCACACTTATTTTTGAATAAGCGCTCACTATTCGGGTTAACCGGGAAAGGACCATGGGGTCGTATAACCCATTCCGAATATGTGATACGTCGTTATGAATTGCATTTGAAGATCGGTGTTGAAGACCCGGTATTTGCGAGAGCGATAGGATGACCTGTCGATTGACTCTGCACCGAATAGCTACGGTATAGAGTTCTCCATATGTGATGGTGAATCCGATCAGGATTGTGAATATCCGGATTGCAAGGACTTCTTTGTAAGTGCCTTCGGTTCTGTTCGAGCCTGGAACAGACTTGTATGGATTGTGTGTCTGACATTACAAATTGAGATGTAAAGCCGATTTCATTCAAATATATTTCTGTTGGTGGCGGAGAATTTATTCTTTTAGCTTAACACCCTTCTCTGAGACGTACGAGCTCAGAGGTTATGTAGTTGAATGTTATCAGCGATATATTCCCATTTTGGTAATGTGACATGCTGAGTGTTGCTGTAAATGATCATTGTGTTGATTATTTGTGATAGGATCATTTATTTGATCGTCTATCTTGGTGATCATTTCTATGATCATTTGTTGACCCAAAGCATGGCTTTTGTATAAAGTATGTTTTTGTGGACGTGACTTCGTCGAGCCTCACACCCCGTGAATGGTCAAAACAGGAAAGATGCGGCAATGTTATGAGGGGTAGCGCCCTTTAGGATGTGTGCATTTCCTTCTGGAAAAGGGTGGTATCATGGTATGGAGCCCAGATACTTACTCATGTTGAAAACACTTTGTTATGATTGTGTGAATTGATTACGAGCGCTCGGTTAAAAGGTCCCAAAGGACCGGGGGATGGCATATTCGGTCAGTTGTTACTCAGTTAGGGGTAACCGGCCTTGTGTTGGTAGAGATCCGGTTTGGTTCTCGGGGATGTCCATCCAGAGGCATTCTCATGTGGCAATGGGAAGTTCCTTGGCCTGATCATTCGTTGGGAAATCCAAAGAAACAATACGAGACTTGTACGATTTTAGTTGTAGAACCTGCTTCCTCAGGAGGTAGCTATAGTAGGCATAATATAATGGTACCTATGCTGGCTAAGATTTATATTCTACTTTCGAAATGAATTTTTCTCTACACTATGCACTAGTAATAATATCAAATGTTTTTTTTTAAATGTGTATCAAGCATCTTTGACTAACATAAGAATAAATCTCCTCCAAGTCTGCATTTGCATTGTGTGTTGAATTTTCGGAAGACGAAGAATCGGGTCCTGACAATGTGGTATCAGAGCATATGGTTAAGCGACAACCATGGTTCTGTTGGGTATTAATCATTAGAGATAGAGTCAGCAGTACTCTAGAATGAGTTGAGTGTAATAATAGTTATGACAGCGTATTTGTTAGTGAATATATAAAAATGTTTTATATTGTGATGATTGGTTTGTTGAGTGGTATATAGATTCTGGTTAATACGAGTAATTAACGTTGTTGGTAGGGATCTCTAAACACTTGTACAGAACAATTCGACACAGTATTGTTTTAAAATTGGGTAAATGAAATAATTTTACCTTGAGTATATTTTATATATAAAGGAAATAATTTTCTAGAATTATTAAAGTGTATATAAGTGATTGTTTAGTTGTTTGAATAATTTAAATAAAAGAATAATTGTATAAGCAAATGAATTATAAGAATTGAATTATAATTAAAGTGATTTACAATTGTGAAATAAACTTATATATATAAGAAGTGAAACTATATGGATATATTTATAAATATGAGTTGTAAATAAAAAAAAATGAATTTAAAGTTAAATGGAAATTTACTTTCGAATTTGAAAGCTGAATTGATTTATAAGTTGGAATTTAAGTTATGTAAAACCAAGTGGTGTTTGTAAAATGGAAATATAACTTAAGAAATTGAATTGAATGAGTGAATGGAATGTTAATCAATTAAATTAAGTTGATATGGAATAATGGATATAAGTGTTAATTCATTAAAATCTAATGTTATTAGAAGTTGAATAATTGAATGAAAATCAATTTAATTAAACCAATTGTAAGCAAAGGAATTTGGTTGTAATTAATATACATTGATTGTTATATGGTTATTAGTTAGTTGATTGTATATAATTTCGATTGAAGTATTAATGAAATTGGAAGCTAAAGTAATGGAAATTCGATTGGAAGTTAAGTGAATCTTAAATAGAATTGAATTTGAATTGGAAGTGAACCAATTTGAATATGAATTAGTAAATATAAACTAATTGAAAATGAATGTTAGTAAAAACATCCACTGTTAATGAATCAAATATGATTTAAACTGAAAACCATTTCATTGAATATTAATAAGAATATAAATGAATATTTATTGGTTATGGATTATAGTTGGTTGATGTTTGCATTTGTTGTTTTGTTTCATTTGCTATGTTGGCATG
The DNA here is from genome assembly GCA_030765085.1 of Allium cepa. Taxonomy (NCBI): domain Eukaryota; kingdom Viridiplantae; phylum Streptophyta; class Magnoliopsida; order Asparagales; family Amaryllidaceae; genus Allium; species Allium cepa. The sequence goes on from CM060935.1 coordinate 595,010,873, forward strand.
TATAGTTATTGTGTTGCTATATGACGTATATCGATACTATTATCTATATGCATGTTCTCATGTTGTTTGTTGAGTGTTTAGTAGGTGCGGATCGCGTTTGCTTCGCATTTGGAGCTCGCTTTCGCGCTATATTAGCCGTATATGCTTGCTAATAAAAATATAAGGTACATATCTCGGATTACATACCGTACTTTTACATTTTTTGCCTTCGGGATGCCTCATTACTTGATGAGATGTATATTTGTGATATATATACTGTCATTTTTTTTCGGATCGAGCCGCGCAAAGGAGACTATGGCGAATTTTTCCGAAAATTTAAGGCGTTAGAAAAATTTAAGAAAATTGGAAAATTTTGGAAACTATAACTTTGATTTGGAATTGAAAGTTAAACAATAGTAGTTATTTTTGGGAAGATAACTAAGTATGATTTGAAAACTTAGTAAGTTATTATAAGAAATTTAACTATGGATTTAGGGAAAATTAATAGATTTTGTAACTTTTCTTACTTGATAATTTCGAGGACGAAATTCTTTTAAGGGGGGAAGATTGTAAGGACCCAGAATTTTTATTAATTAAAATTTGAATATTTAATTAATTTTAAATATTAATAAGTGAATTTATAAGTCAAATAAATTTTTATTTGAATAATTGGATTTAATTGAATAATTAAATCGATAATTAAATATGTTAAATTATGGAAATAATCGAAAATTGGGTAAAATATGATTGTAAATGATTTGTAAAATTTTATTTTATCATATTGAAGTTAGAACGATATTTTAGAACTTTTAAAATCGAATTAAAAGTTAATTTGTGAAAATTGAATATTTTAATATTAAAATCGACTAGTGAAAATACTCAATTTTTGAATAGTCTCAGAATTGAACGAAACCAGTTCCATTGGATCAGTAATAGTTAGTTATTACCGGATTTTAAATTTCGTGTCAATCGGAGTTATCGTTTGATCGTAGCAGCTCGAAACGCATCGAATTATTTTTAATTTTAATTTGGCGAGTTAAAATAGCCATTTTTCAAAAAGTCTCGGATTTCAACGAAACCAGTTTCATCGGATCCGTAATGTGATATTATTGTAAGGTTTCAAATTTCAAGTCAATTGGATTTACCGTTTGTCCTGTACAAATTAAAACGCCTAGAAAATCGTTTAAATCGGTTTAATTTAAATTGAACGTTTGTTGCCATAACTCGAACAGATGTCCGAATTAGCTTTCGAAACCTGTTCCATTGTGTCCGGAACGCGGGGTAAACCCTAGAAACGCTGGTTACGGCGCGTAAATCGGAGTTCGGATTTTCCGGATGAGTAGTGTTCGATTTTTTCCTATAAATAGCCCATAAATTCACAAAAATAAAAGAAAAATAAAAGCAAAACCCTAATTCTATCAGCCGCCGCCTCCATTAGGCATGAATGGCCAGAAATTCACGAGCTTCTCCTCCAATTATCTCCCAATCCACTCAATATTACAATAAACTTCCAACTAGAAGATTGAAGAGCTCGATGAGATCTTTAATATCAACGGTCAAGATCGCGAATAGCTTCATGGATCAGCGGCAAATTGGAGATGAAGTGCACGCATTGCGCACGGTTTTCAAGGTGCAATAAAGGGCCGAGCTCAGGGTGCTTGGGGCCGAACATAGAGGAAGTTAGGGGCTTCAAAATGCAAGTTGCTGATCATGCTAGAGTTCGTCGAGGTGGTGGATAAGTCGAACCCTAGTTTGCTTGTTTATGGGTTATGTACGTGCGCATCTACCTGTAGAACGAAGAGATGAAGAAGAAAGGGGTGCACGGTCCAGATGAAGAGGCAGTGGATCCAAGGGCTGTGGCATGTTAGGGTATTAAAATTTTAGAGTTATGTTGTAATTAGTTATATAAAAATCGTGTAACCTTCAAAAATTCATATTTTTTTCATACGAGGTCGAAAACGCGCGAAACCAGTTGCGTTGGAATCGTATGGACGAGCACTACGCGATGGAATTGGATTGGAGTCATTTGGAGTTAGTGAAAATTTCGTGTAAAATTAAACGTCCGTTTAATTTTATTCGAAATAAATCGCTAAAACGAATTGAAATCAAGGTGAAAACTTCTCACTCAATCGAATCAGTTTCGATTTTATTTTAAATAGTTAGATTTAAAATATTTGAATTCATGTTTGAATGATGATTATTATCTATTGATTGTTAAAATAGACATTATACGCCGTTAGTAAGCGGATGTTATTTATTAAAAACATATACCGCGAATATTTCATAAACAGTGAAATTGGTATTATATATAATAGCAATATATATATATATTGGCATATGTATATATTGGAGTTATTGATTTCCCGCATTTTTTTTTAGCGGATGAGACCCTATTGCGCCGTCTATTAAGCGGATAATATTTTAAATCCCATATACCGCAATAATTTCGTACTGGAGCGAAATTGGTATTGTGCTAATGTTTTTGGATGCAGGAAAACAGGTTGGAGGGATCCAACTGGATTCCTCAACAGTATTTATTTAATTTCAGATATTTTAATATGTGATGGATTCTCATATCGATATATGATATTGTTGTTGTTGTGATTGACTATTTGGTATGTAGCATCATTGGACCAAGTTTTGGAATTTTAAAATGTTTTTAAAGTGATTTTTGAAAATATACTATATTTTTGGAATTGATCCATGTTAAATAAATAAACGTAATAATTTTTAAAGTTATAAAAATTATGGTTTTTGAGAAAAATAGTTAAAAACTGATTTTTGAAAATATGATACTAATGATTTTATAAAATAGTTAAATCGAAATTTTTGAATTTATTGTGAAAAGTTTAAATATAGGATTTATAAAATTTAATTACTTTATAAATCAAAATGATGAAGTTTTAAAGGAGTTTAAAGACGTTTTAAAATAGTAGTATAAATTGATTTATATTAAGAGATTTATAAATGGATATTTATAAATTGAAATATTGACATTATAAAACGAGTTTTTATAAGTGTTGAATGAAGTGAAAATGAATTTTGTAAATGAATGGAATTTATAAAATTATAAGTGGTGAAGTTATAAATGAAATTTATAAATAGTAAGATTTATAAATTTTGTGAAGTTATTAAAGAATATATTTGGATGAATAATTGAATCTTATAAGTTATAAGATTTATAATTATGAAGTTTAAAAGAACGATTTTGTAAATAATCGTTTTATAAGTATTTAACTTATAATATGGACTTTTGGTTCATAATTGAGATAATAAAGTGAATAGGTTAATAAAGAAAATTTATAAGGAAAGAAGTTATAAAACAAATAGAAATGGAGTTTATAAACGTTGTTTTATAAATTCGAAAACGACTTATTTTGATAAGTAAATTGTTATAACTTATAAATGGAGTTATATTCACGTTTTTGAACTGTGAATAATCCTTTGAAATAAAATGAATAAAAGGATGAAATTGTTAACGTAGTATATTCACGCTTTTGAATAGTGAATAATATGTTAAAGAAAATGTTTAGAATGTGATATTTTAAATAGAATTAAAACGATCTAACGATGTTTTAAATGTGTTGAGATTCGAAACCATAGATTTCAACATTTATTGTTGAAATAGACGTTTTCGAGAAATAAAAGGAAATAGTAGACTATAACACTGTTGTTATAGTAAATGATTTCCGAAAGGAAATGTTTTGTATAGTATTGGGATTTATATATCTATCTTAAAAATTCGAATCCCTATACTAGTGATTTTGGGTTGTCGTAACGATGTTTTACGCAACATTCGTTTTGGCCCAAATAAATATGTTTAAGAGAATGATTTCCTTAAAGAATGAAATATATACTTAATCTCGATTTAAGTATATTGAATATTTTCTAAGTGTTGAAAATAAATAAAATTTGTGAATTACTTATGAATAAGTAAGTATGGAAATGTTTTTCCAATGCAAAGTGAATAAGTTGAGAATTTATCTTTTTGAAGATAAATTGAAAATGAATAATTAAAATCATATATTCATAGATATTGTGAAATATAAATTCACTATGGAATTTATAAAAGAAAGTGGGATTGGTTTAGAAAAATAAATATTGATTTATTTTTGAAGTGTGAAATTATATATCTTGTAAAGATATTTTTGGAAAATAAATAATTTGGAAAATTATTTGGAATCTGGTGATGTGTGCATATCCATTGATAGTTCAATAACCGACTATCAATATTTCCCTTTGAATGGGTAATTGATGTGATTTGTTTGAATTTGAATGCCACACTTATTTTTGAATAAGCGCTCACTATTCGGGTTAACCGGGAAAGGACCATGGGGTCGTATAACCCATTCCGAATATGTGATACGTCGTTATGAATTGCATTTGAAGATCGATGTTGAAGACCCGGTATTTGCGAGAGCGATAGGATGACCTGTCAATTGACTCTGCACCGAGTAGCTACGGTATAGGGTTCTCCATATGTGATGGTGAATCCGATCAGGATTGTGAATATCCGGATTGCAAGGACTTCTTTGTAAGTGCCTTCGGTTCTGTTCGAGCCTGGAACAGACTTGTATGGATTGTGTGTCTGACATTACAAATTGAGATGTAAAGCCGATTTCATTCAAATATATTTCTGTTGGTGGCGGAGAATTTATTCTTTTAGCTTAACACCCTTCTATGAGACGTACGAGCTCAGAGGTTATGTAGTTGAATGTTATCAGCGATATATTCCCATTTTGGTAATGTGACATGCTGAGTGTTGCTGTAAATGATCATTGTGTTGATTATTTGTGATAGGATCATTTATTTGATCGTCTATCTTGGTGATCATTTCTATGATCATTTGTTGACCCAAAGCATGGCTTTTGTATAAAGTATGTTTTTGTGGACGTGACTTCGTCGAGCCTCACACCCCGTGAATGGTCAAAACAGGAAAGATGCGGCAAGGTTATGAGGGGTAGCGCCCTTTAGGATGTGTGCATTTCCTTCTGGAAAAGGGTGGTATCATGGTATGGAGCCCAGATACTTACTCATGTTGAAAACACTTTGTTATGATTGTGTGAATTGATTACGAGCGCTCGGTTAAAAGGTCCCAAAGGACCGGGGGATGGCATATTCGGTCAGTTGTTACTCAGTCAGGGGTAACCCGGCCTTGTGTTGGTAGAGATCCGGTTTGGTTCTCGGGGATGTCCATCCAGAGGCATTCTCATGTGGCAATGGGAAGTTCCTTGGCCTGATCATTCGTTGGGAAATCCAAAGAAACAATACGAGACTTGCACGGTTTTAGTTGTAGAACCTGCTTCCTCAGGAGGTAGCTATAGTAGGCATAATATAATGGTACCTATGCTGGCTAAGATTTATATTCTACTTTCGAAATGAATTTTTCTCTACACTATGCACTAGTAATAATATCAAATGTTTTTTTTTAAATGCGTATCAAGCATCTTTGACTAACATAAGAAGAAATCTCCTCCAAGTCTGCGTTTGCATTGTGTGTGTGGCGGGAGGTTTTATGGTAGTCTCATTTTTAAAAGCATTGCGAATTGACTTTAAAAATATTCTTCTATTTTAATTTTAAAGATAAATAAACTGTTTTGAGTTCCCACACCAGTCACATGACTGACTCGGAGTTTATTTTTTTCCTTCCTAAACTCTGGGTGCCCACCAATTTCCACACGGGCCGTCAAGAGTTAGGTTTATCAGGATATTCTGGATATTCTGGAGTTGCTGGAGGCAAGCTGGATGGCATGGCGTATTACTAGTATATAGTATTTCTTTTTCCGCTGCACTGGTTGATGTTGTATGATGTTGTACACTCTGATAATATGATGTAATGAAATGTGATGTAATGTAATAACTGATATAGTTATTTGTTTAAAGATTATTCATTTATTTATTATATGTTGTTCCGCTGCGAATTGTGAGATTCTGATGTTGTTCTATTATTTTCTTTCTGTTCTATTTTCTATTTTCTATTTTCTTTTCTCTCTCTATCTTTTCTATCTTTTTCTCTCTTTTTCTTTGTCTTTCTTCTTCTTAAACCCTCAGTGTTCGGTTTTCCGTCGTTCGATTACTCGGCAGTCGATAAAGTGAGTATCGATGTTGAATTTTCGGAAGACGAAGAATCGGGTCCTGACAAAAACTACGTAGCAATTAGCATGCTCCTATGAACATAAAGACAGTAGCAATGAAGGACCCAGAATAATTAACAGATACTTTAGAGTTGAAATGATTAACAGATTCCAAATATTGATATGGCAAAACATTCAAGGTATTCATATTATCTTTCGTAGACAAATTCAGACAATATATATGCATACAAATTACATATATATTGGATTTGATGTTTTGTGAATAGCACGATTGTAAATGCATGGAGAAAGATTACTAAGAAGGCGGACATGTCACCATACTAATTATACTGATTTGATCAGAATATGACTATGTACCCTCAGCTTTTCTATTTTTTGTCATACCAGTGGGTTTGGGTTCTTCCTCCAAATTCAAATCCTTGTTCTCTGGAGAGAACCCACAAACCAAAGCATCAATTGGTTTTTCAGCATCCTCTTCTTTCTCAAAATTATTATTTGATTTGATCGGCTTATTTTCAACTATATCTTGCATAAACTCATCACTGGAAATTCTATCTAAATTCAGTTCTTCAGGAGAACCCTCCTCAACATCCTCAATCTTCTTGCAAAGTTCAACATCCATAGCACAGGTGACCTCACTATATGATGGTTGCACCATCTCCAGCTTAATAATAATAAAAAAAATTAACTAAGTTATTGCCCAGATTAATAATCCAACAAAACACTCAAATCACCTCTAGAATTAAAAAATAAAATATATCCACTATTTGTCAGGAGATACCTAACAAGATAACAAAAAGTAAATAGAAATTACCAGTGGAAGTAATGGGAACTTGAGGAACAGAAACTCCGCTACAAGATTTGGTTGGATAAATAAAGATGGAAGTAACTGTTGCTGATTGATCAATCGAAGAGTGACTCTTTCCTATGATCAAAGAAAGGAGGGACGAAACATTATTCATCTTCGACTATTATAATATCAATTAAGTTCATAACGGATGGGTATTATTTCTAAAATATGATTGGCCTATGAGATACACTTGCATACTAAAGCTTAGTTGCTCAGGAAGGGTTTGAAAACCATTGCTTTGTTCCAAAAACGAAACTATTGCGAAATTGTTTACTAAAAAAGCATGAAGAATTGAGATGGATTGGTTGTTTATTGTAAAAATAAGAAAGGTACACAAACCAGTTTTATTTCTCTCAGTGTATGGGGTTATTATAGTTTTCAAAGTAAAGCATGTTGTATATGAATAAATATACATTGGTTATTTATTGTAGAAACCTGAGAACTAGTATGTACTGCACTCAAATATAATATCTTTGGTTTTTAAAATTCATTAAAAAAAATAAAAATAGAACATTTGAGTCAATTTTTTATCAAAATTCATTATTTAACAAAATTTAATTGAATATACAAATCCTCCACCTTGTTGCTTTTCTCAATGTCATTTCACTACTATTGTCATTTTCACCTTATATCCTCCTCAATCTAGCAGTGGATGGCATGGATAACATATAACACTTATAACATAAGTGAAAAGAAAGCCCTGTCACTAAGCACAAAAGTATAAACTAATAAAAGAATATAAACTAAAATTTCGTTTTTAGTAGTCAATACAACCAACCCTATTAATCAGTAATATCTAAAAATTATTATGTTCCAATCCAGTTTTATTAGATACACTAGGTGTTTACAGTGCTAATTATGTAATATCTAATGTTTTCAGTAGTTAATATAACCAACCTCATTAGAGTTTTATTCAAGAGCAGTTAAAGTCACCAATAATTGTTTGCGATGGTAAGAGTTTACTATATTACAATTGAGTTTACTATATCGTGCATAAACTGCAGCTATTTTACACTACATGCATAAACTGCTTGCATTACGATAGATGTTGTAGTTGTAGTTGGAAGGAAAGCATGAAATTGCAACTGAAGCGAAGTAGCTAAAGCCTAGAAGGAAAGCATGTGGGAGCAATGGGATGTGTTGAAAGGAATCCATGTGAATGAAACAGAGTAAAGCTGTTATGCTGACAAAGAGACAGAAGTTAAAGAAGCCGTTTAAAATATAGGTAAAGTAAGAGAATCACACCAGACGAAACACTACAAAGCTGCAGCGATTTAATATCGACTCCATAAAGATATGGAACCATGTGTGGAATGATATGCCTAGAAAATATTTCATATTAAAGAAAGGGGTATAGATATCAAGAAGTTCTAGGGTGACAAAATAGATCATACATAATAAACCATAAGATGGAGAAACAAATTTAATGAGAAGTGGAAGTCATAACATCAAAAGACTGTTGTTACAGTTTTGAAAGCAATTTTAATCCATAAAATTCAAGGATTGAATGCCGTAAGAGTTCATAAAAACAAAGAATATAATCTTACAATTTCAGGGCATATTTCAGCTTTTGGTGCATGACTAATATTTAATGGATAATCATGGCGGCCTTAAAACTTATTATTATTTCTAACATGGAAATTTGTTTAGGAGATTTAGCTACTGAATCGTAATTATTATTACTGACCATAAACGTCTACCAATTACTATGTCAAATGAACAGCTAAATTAATGGGAGTTAACTATGGAGATTTAAACTTATGAAGAATTAAAGTTCAGTATATGCCGTATATATTTTTAATGCAAACTGCTATGGGTGACTCAATTGGGAGTACCGACGGTTGTTTAAAATGCTAGAAGAGCAAACTTCATACTGGAATCCTAAGCAAATAAATGGTGGTAATCAAATGATTGACCTTAACTATTTACCAATTAAATCATATTAACTACCAGATTAATGGGAATTAACTGTGCATTGAAATCAATTCCATGATAAGGTTTAAACTGAAATTCTAAATTGGCACAGGTAACATGTTGAACTATCACTTTTAGAAAAAAAAACATGAATCTTAACTAATGACCTGTTTTTTTGCTGACAAATAGACCCAAGCACATAAATGGTGGTAAGCAAATGAATGACCAAAAATGTTTACTAATTGCTACATCGAATTAACTACCAAATTAATGGGAGTTAACTGTGCATTGAAATCAATCTGTGATATGGTTTAAATCAAAATTCTAAAGTGGGAAAATTAATGTGCTAAAACTATAACTGAAGAACTTAAAAGGGAAAACATGAATCTTGACTAATGACCTGTTTTTTAGGTGAAAATGGAGATCTAATATCCCACAGCAAGAAAAATTATCATATACTCATCCACAACCATTACAGACGAAATGATAATCCTAATTTAACAAATAAATATGCATCGGTAATCATCCATTAATAACATAATGATAACCTGACTTAACAAATCACCAATCATCAATAATCAGCACTAACCAAAACTAAATCAAAACAAAGTAAACAAAATGTTTTTTGGGTGAAAAAAAGGTGGAATGCAGTACTAGGATTATGCGTAAATCTGGTAGAAAATCAATCATGACATAGAATGGCACAACAATCGATTTTATTGGTAAATTAAAGAAACTTAAAGAAATAGCAGACGAAATAATCGAAGGGTTTGTGATTCTAGGACTTTTTGTTAAGCATACCTGAACTAGATAAGTTCTTGGGCAATGAGGCAGCAATCAACGCTTTGATGGTCTGGTACGATAGGCGAACAATTTATACAAATAAGAGATTTTTGGCCCCAAATCACTGAATTAATCACTTCTATTGGCTTACCTCGATTTGTAGATTCGGGCCTTGTGAACAAAGCGGAGGGGAGCAGATTCGACGAAATGGAGGAGATCTCTATTAACGAAGTGGATGGGAGCTAATGACGAGGTGCTGATGACGTAGTGTAGTGATGGTTCGAGCAAGCGGACGGTTGAATTGAGCGAGAGAGAAATTTTGGTGAAAGAGGGAAAAATGAAACGGTGGAGGGAAAAAGGAGGTAGTGGAGGGAAATAGGAGAAAAAAACGTGACAAAGGTTTAAGAAGCGGAAACCCTATAATTAGACCGAAATTTTTTTTTGTAGCACATACACTACAAACGCCACCGATAATTGCAACTAAAGGTAGATTTTCTTGTAGTGATCGTACGTCCATTATCAGACTCATACGAAGGGTGTCCGAGCTAAAGTTTCGTCTGATTCATATCCGTCTGAAACTCTTATACAACAGAACATGAACACACCTATGTTCGATCCGGTCCGTCCGTCTAACACTCCTATTCACGGTCGAATCAATTTTTTTTGGTCCTACTCCAACTATTAACAACGATTTTAAGACGCAAGTATCTGTATGCTTTTAATCCGCAGCAAAAAAAAGAAAAAGAAAAGGGGCATTCCGAGAATTGAACTCGGGACCTCTCGCACCCTAAGCGAGAATAATACCACTAGACCAAATGCCCTTCAATGTTAATGCTTAAAAAATCATATCTGAATTTAACGACAGAGCATCACAAAATCCACTTCCAAATCACACATTACTCGAGCAATGTGATCTTTACAGCCTTCAACTAAGCAAGTCAATTGATACTCAGAAATACGAAATCCGTTAGCATCCGTAAATGAAAAATGAATGAATATCTAATGTTTGAGAAATCATATACAAATGCATATATAAATTCTACGTACAAAAATTATCCATTCTTTGTCAAGGTACTATTTTATATTATGTGAATTTCGGTATAATGAATTATATGTATTTATTGTTTTATCAAAATAACAATTTATACAAGACTTTTTTGTACATACAATGCACTACATGTAAAAACCCTTATAAAATAAGTAATTTCAAATTTTCTATATAATTTGATAAAAACAAACTAAAAAATATAAAGAAAAACAATGTATTCTTTTTTTGTTGTAATATGGTTTGAACTTGTAACCCTTATTTATGTTTCAAAATTTCCATTTGAAGGTATATGTTAATGTTTGTTTAGAACGGTATTTAAAATCATCACCTCTTGTTTTGTCTATAAGGGCAATTTTGAAACTTTACCGTTGAATCAAAAAATTGAAACTTTATTCCAATTATTAATAAAGATGCATTGTGATAAAAATAAACTGAAAAAATAAAAAGAAAACAATGTATTCCTTTTTTGTTATAATTGGATTTGAACAAATAACTTTTTTTATGTTTCAAAATTTCCATTTGAAGATAAATGTTAATGTTTGCTCAAAAGCGGGGTTTGAACTCTTCGCATTAAAAGCAATTTTGAAACTTTGCAGTCGGATCAAAAAATTGAAACTCTATTCCAATTATTAACAAAGATACTAATAAAGATTATATGTATATTAAATGTATATTTACAGTTCAAAATATATTTATGACTTTAGATTTAATTGACAGTGGATCGGATAATATCCAATGTTTGTCTGCAATCCACAAAAACATATATTCGATATTCAAAAGAATTCAATGATAGGCTGTTAGAGAACTAGATATTATCGCAAAACCATTTGGTAATGTGAAGTGAGGTCTCTTAGTATTTATGCATGATTTATATTGTAAATTATCCGATGTGGGACTAATATCAACACGCCCCCGCACGTGTGGCGTATCATTAGCCAAACACGTGGACAATCCTTGAGGGTGACGTGTAACACAACTAAACCCACTCTGATACCATGTTAGAGGACCTCAGCTTATCACAAAATCAAATGGTAATGTGAAGTGGGGTCTCTTAGTATTTATGCATGATTTATATTGTCAATTATCCAATGTTTGACTAATATCAACAATGATAGAAATCAATTTAGAAATCAATTTTGCTTGCCCATTGTATTCAACCTCCAATAATATTTATGGTTACAAGAGTCAAGATAGGCTACAAATTAGCCAACTGATTTGCTAAAATAAAGGTAACTAAATAAATACTAACCAAATAAAGAGGCTACAAATTAGCCAATTGATTTACTAAAACAAAGGTAACTAAATAAATACTTTTCAAATAAAGATATCGTCAAATCAGAGAATAAATGTAGGAAATATTCTAACGTCTAGAATATATGTAAAATATATTCTATCACACCCCCTCAGTCAAAGCGGGAGGTTCTTGTATGCTTAGACTGTCCCTAAAATCATTAAATAATACGTGCGGAAGCCCTTTTGTAAAAATATCAGCAATTTGGTAAATGGACGGTACATGAAGCACACACACTTCGCCACAAGCTACTTTCTCATGGACGAAATGAATACCCATCTCAATGTGTTTAGTGCGTTGATGCTGAACAGGATTGCCGGATAAGTATATAGCACTCACATTGTCACAATAAACTAGAGTAGCCTTTTGAATAGCACAATGCAACTCTAGAATCAAATTTCTAATCCAGCACGAATCAGAAACAACATTAGCAACACCCATGTACTTTGCCTCGGCACTACTACGGAAAGAGTAGGTTGCCATTTCGAAGACCAAGAAATCAAATTATCTCCAAGGAATACACAATAAGCAGAGGTAGAATGACAAGTGTCGGGACAACCACCCCAATCTGCATCTGTATATGAGATAATACGATAAATATTGGATTTATACAAGTGGAGACCAAAAGAAAGGGTACCCTGGAGATAGCATATGATACGCTTAAGAGCTTTCATATGCTCAGTAGTCGAGGCATGCATATGAAGGCAGATCTACTGCACGACATAGGAAATGTGTGGCTGAGTGAATGTAAGATACTGAAGAGCACCTGCAAGACTACAATACTTAGTCGGATCATCATAAGGAGTGTCTGTGGTGGCACTTAGTTTGGACTTAGTGTCAACAGGAGTAGGACATGAACTGCAGTTAGACATTCCAGCACGTTCAATAATTTTTGCAGCATACTGTGTTTGAGATAATAAAAGTCCATAGGCATGACGAGTGACAGCAATGCCCAAAAAGAAACTCAGAGGACCTAGATCCTTCATCGCAAATTCAGAAATTAAGAGAGTCATAATATACTTACGAAGACGGTCAGAAGAAGCTGTAAGTATAATGTCATCCACATATAACAGAATATAAGCAATATCACAACCATTCTTGTAGATGAATAAAGAGTGATCTGACGTACTATGAAAGAACCCAATGGTAGCAACAAAATCAGCAAATCTTTGGTACCAAGCTCGACGAGCCTGTTTTAATCCGTACAAAGATTTCTTTAAAAGGAAAACATGATTCGGATAATTTTTGTTACGAAAACCCATGGGTTGATGCATATAAACTGCTTCATTGAGATGACCATGCAAGAAAGCATTCTTGACGTCCATTTGATGAATGGGCCAAGATTTAGAAAGAGAAATGCTAAGAACCGCTCCAATGGTGACCGTTTTAACCACGGGGCTAAATGTTTCATCACAATCAACGCCCTGTTGCTGTGTATTTCCATCACCTACAAGACAAGCTTTATAACGCTCAAAAGAACCATCAGATTTATATTTATGATGAAAAACGCACATAGACCGAATAACATTAACATTAGGAGGCCTAGGCATTGATTCCCAAGTCTTATTGTCAATTAAAGCATTAAATTGATCCAACATTGCACTTTTCCAGTTATGGTCACAAAGCGCACTGACAGGATTTTTCGAAACAGGAGAAATATCTGTAGTGATGCCAATGTGGTAATTAGAAGAGTATTTGGGGTTGGGTTTAAAAATGCCATTGATGCACGAGTGGTCATGCGGGTTGGAATGGGGTTGGGAGGCCCAGAGGTGGTGTGAGGAATGGTCAAAGTGGGGGAGCTCATAGACGGGGTTAGGCTGTGGGGAAGAGAGGACGGGTCAGAGGAGGAAATAGAGGACCGAGTGTGGGCAACAGTGGGAGGTGTGGAATCTGGGCCTATGTGAGACTGTGGCCCAGATTGAGGAAAAAAGGACGAGTCGTTGGGCTGCGTTGTTGGGTCAAGCTGCATATTTTATGGTGTGGTATTTTGAGATAAATGATGTATTAATTGAGAATTAATATTGTCACTCAAGAAATCACAATTCGAAGGTTTTGTTTTGTGGAGTTTGGAGAATGGAAATTCTGTGTCAACAAAACGAACATGACGACAAATTATGATTTTAGCACTAGACATATCATAGCATTTGGAGCCACGATGATTAGGATCCAGATCTAAATAAGCACAAGGAGTCGACCTTTCTTGTAATTTATGAATAGTAAAAGAGGGGAATAATGGAAAACATAAGCAACCAAAAGCACGCAAACCCGAATAATCAGGATCACTTTGATTGAGGATTTGAGCGGAAGATTGGTAATTCAATACACTGAAAGGAAGGATATTGATAAGATATGTAGCCATGGAGAGAGCATGATGCCAAAAGGAGAGTGGCATAGATGAATGGGCAAGAATAGTCCGAATGATATTATTTATGGATTTTATGTGTCTTTCGGCCTTTCCGTTTTGATGAGATGCATGAGGACATGAGAGACGGAAAAGCATTCCTTGTTGCTCAAGAAAATCCTTAAAAGTGCCATTAATATATTCCATACCATTGTCACATTGAAAAGTCTTAATATTATGTTCAAATTGTGTCTTCACTAATAGCATGAAACGCTAAGAAAAGTTGTTTGACCTAAGATTTTTTTGCAATAAGAAAGGTCCACAAAAATTTGTTATAGTCATCAAGAAAAAGAATATAATAACAATGGCCGGAAGTATAACAATAGGAGAAGTCCAAAGATCACTATGAATAATATCAAATGGAAGAAAAGTATATGACACTGAATCATAAAAAGGTAGCTTAGAATGTTTCCCAAGAGGACAAGAAGAACAAAAAGTTTTACAAGCCTTATTACAATCAACAAATTTTTTACTACAAAGAGACTTAAGAATAGCATCGCAAGGATGACCTAAACGATTGTGCTAAATATTCAAAGGCAAAGAAGTAAAAGCAGAATGATTGTTAGAAGAAATGGCTTGAAAGTTGGAGAAAAGTAGATATAAGCCCTCAGTGCTATCACATCTCATTAGTCTGTTCCCCGTCTTTAAGTCATTAACAGAGAAACCAAAAGGGTCAAAAGAGATAGAAACCATATTATCTGTCGTAAATTTACGAACAGAGACCAGATTTTTAATGAGCCTGAGAGCATGTAACACATTGTTTAGGGTAAATGGTGGATAAGGTGGAGGTAATGTAGTGCGACCGTGACCAATAATTGGAATTAAATGACCACTACCAACAACAATGTTATGATGCTTATTGCTTGAATTGAAATAAGAAGAGAGAATACCTGCATCTGCCATCATGTGAGATGTAGCACCAGTATCTATGTAGTAGTTCCCATTTGGTTGATAGAACGAAAGAGCATGCATAGCCGCCTCAATGTCGGTGGGCATGTAGCTAGAAGCAAGAGGAGCAACGACATAGAAAGCTTGAGGTCTGGACCCAAGCAAGCCTGACCCAGAAGAGTAGGAACGTTGGGCTACTGGATTGGGCCATGGCTGCCAGGAGTATGCGGGAAATGGGCAAGAAGAAATAGTCCACCCTCCCCAACCAGGCTACTGCCACTGTGGCGGTGGGGCCTGCTAACGTGGCTGCCACTGGTGCTGCTGATATAGCGGCAGACTAGGACCGGACCCATTAGTTCTTTGGTGGGCTTTTTTCCCATTATTTTTCAAATTATTCCTCCCTTTATTGTTGTAGTTGCGCTTATTGCTTGTAGATGAATCAGTGGCAACCATGGCAGCACCACTGAACCAACTCCCAAAACCACCAGTTTCACGAGCCTTGATAGTACGCTCAGCCATTTTCAACCTCGAACGATAACTCTCAAAGGATGGCAAAGGCTCTTGATTTTGTATATAGTCCACCGTACCACTATACGCTTCTGGTAAGGACCCGGTGATATGTAAAACCAGACGACCATTTGTCACCGTAGCATCAACATCCGCCAACCTATCCGCTAGAGATTGTAGATAATTGCAATAATTCTCGATCGAGTTGAAAGCCTCAAAAGCAGCATTTATAAAGTCCTCCTCGAGATGGGTAGCCCGAGAGGCTTCATTGTCTTGAAAAAGAGCTTCAAGATGGTTCTATGCCCCTCTGCCATGTCATCACGTTTGAGAATAGCGAGGAGAAGATCGAAAGAAATGGTGCTATAAATCCACTGCAAGACAGTGGCATCCAAACGCCTCCAAAAAGCCGGATCAGCGGACTTAGCTTGGACATAGGCAGCCATAGCCTTATCCTCCGTTGATGGAACCAAGTGATCGTAAAGATCATGTACCCTAGCAAGATTGGTAAACAGAGTAGCCCAAGAATGATATATGGCTTGCTCATTGTCTAATGTTATGTGAATAAGATATTTAACATTAGTGATGGTGAGTGCGAGATGAAACTTGGACGAGTCTGCCATGGAAAAGAATTAAAGATAGAAGAAGAAGAATGGAGAAGAAGATATGTGAGGCTATGGTAAGGAGAATAGCTTTGATACCATGATAGAAATCAGTTTAGAAATCAATTTTTCTTGCCTATTGTATTCAACCTCCAATAATATATATGGTTACAAGAGTCAAGATAGGCTACAAATTAGCCAACTAATTTGCTAAAATAAAGGTAACTAAATAAATACTAACCAAAAAAAGAGGCTACAAATTAGCCAACTGATTTGCTAAAACAAAGGTAACTAAGTAAATACTTCCCAAATAGAGATTTTATCAAATCAAAGAATAAATGCAGGAAATATTCTAACGCCTAGAATATATGTAAAATATATTCTATCATAGACCAACCTTTAACTGAAGAGTAAAGATGAATCGCTAAATTTACATGTAATGAATGAACCAGATGATTGAGGCCTTCAATGTTTGCTTTCTCTTTCTTTTTGAACCCAAAGATGATTCAATCACCCCATCACATGTTGATCACACAACACTACCTTTGTCTGTCGCCACATTATTCTCTTTAACATTATACTCACTTTACCCTTTGTTTCTTCGAAATTAACTACAGCTATTATTTTCACCTTTCATTTCCTAACCTAAGCTTTTCTTCAATAGACTTACCAATAAGTCAAAAGCAGATGAAATAGAGGGATGGCAATCTAAGGTCCTTGGTTTCATTATATTCCTACACCAAACACAACATGGGCATAGAGTATGTTTTGTAATGAATACACCGACAAATTTACAAGTCCAATTCCAATCTTTTCTTTCTAGCCAAATGACAAATTGCAAAATACCCTAACATGGAAGGGGATTATTAAAGGAAAAACACAATTAATGTACAAATAGTTTTATACTTACTAACCTCACATTGAATACACGAACCAGCTGCGCTTTTATGTCAGTATCATAATCTAACAAAAATGGAACAGGTAAAACATGAACTCCATACACATTAACATTCGTAGATAGAATAGTCCTTATTCTTCTACTAGAATCATACACAATGTGAATTCACCAAAATTCCTAACTTGATCATGTTATTATTTTTCAGTAAAAGCCATATAATTTAGGTACGTTTTCGCCCTTTTTCCCTCTCTTCGGTATCAAGCCCAACTCTAACTAAACAAGTTATCAAATAGTGAGGAGTTCATGTACCAATATCTTATAGAATTCAAGAATATCGAAAGAAATGATTTAACTCAGAAGAAGCTAAATCGAAGACAATTCAGTGCTTATACATACCTAGGTTGAATTTTATCAACCTGCTTGATTCTCTCGCCATTTTCTTCTGTCTCATTGGCCGCACATAATTTTTAGTGATATTGGATTCGAACTATGATAGGTGGTTCATGGAACTGGGATGAGTTTAGATAAAACAAATACTTTCTCCAAAAGCATAGCAGATTGGGAAATTCTACGGCTATTGGTGTCAAAAATCTGAAATCCGTCCGCATCCGCATCGAAAAAGCGGATAAATATCCAATGTCGAAAAAAGGATGCGGATGCGAAGACATTCGCATCTGAAAATTATCCGTTCGATTTTTGTCGAGATCATAGTTTAACTTATGTGTATTTTAATACAGTGAAAGATATTTGTTTATTATTTCATTGTGTTAGTAGTTTATATTATATGCACATAATGCTTTTTAACTGCTCAAAACTATTTGTCATCATAATATTTGTTAATTTTTAACACTTTTATAATCAATGGAATTGAAAAATGTTTGTCTTAAACTAAAATTTTCCTTTTATAATTCTTGATTTATCGGTCATTAGCGGATAAGAATTATCCGATATCCATCTGTATCCGCTGATGCGGGTATGACACTATCTACATCCGAAAGCATCCGTTGACAGGCCTAGCTAATTCTATTCCAACCCCAAAGATTACTTATCCCACATATGTATTGTCAAACTTAATTTTCGAACAAGTTTGTCGTTCTTCTTTGTTACAATCTTAACAATTGTTGTCATAATTAAGTAAGTTAGAACCGTAAGTTACATAAAAACAAAAGAAAACATTCATATTTTTAATTATGAATGTCACTACAAGATTGAAATTGAATTAAATAAAAGAGATAATAATTTTACTATGTTTTCCTTTTCTTTTCCTTTTTGATCTTTCAAATCAACACAATTTAGTGATTTTTACAATAGATATTGATATTTCTCCAAAATTAAGGATCAGTATGAATTAAAAGACATAAAAAGCTACATAAGCATAAAGAGTCGAATTTGTTATATTGAATTCTGATTTGATAACTTTTTTTCAAAAGACAAAAAAATGAAGAACAAGATAAGGAATGTAATTTTACTGAAAGAAATGAACAGTTTTGTAATACTTATGGTGTAGATAAAGTAAAAATCGATGTATATTGATTTGTTAAAAGTTTTGGTATAGGCATAGTATTTTTTGGTGCTTGAATAGAATTTTCCTAGTTGTATTCATATGAAATTCTTTTCAAATGCGTTTTGGACCGATCAAATCTTCCTAAGGATTAGGTGCACAACTTTACTATATCAACATTTGACACCGAATATAGTATTAATTGATATATGTAATAGAATTCAAAAAATAGTGCGTGTAAAAATATATTTAATGAATTTATTTTGTCATTCGGTGCATATGTTCAAAACCTGAGCATTCTTTATTAACATTTGATCACACCTTATTGTATCACTGTTTTATGGTTTGTGAGTGCACAAACGGACGGGTTTTGAAAATGAACGTTTGAAAATAACAAGATAGATTTATGAAGCTAGGTAGGTGTTAACCACATGAATTGACTTGGTGGAGTAACCATGAGATTTTGCCAAACCTCTAACAATTGTCATATTTCTTCGAATTAAGAGTTGTCAAGAAATATTCGTATCTCGAAACCATCCAAGCCAGGCTCTGCCCCCAATTCGATTTATGGTGCACGTTGTCCAATATCTTTGTGATCTCGTGTCCGACAATTCATTTTAGTAGGGGTTAGAAAATCCTCTCATATAAAAGATGTCATCCCGTTTAAAAAATCTCAGAATCTTCTATAGTACTTCTTTTTGCTCCGTTCCAGTTTGAGGGCAGAAATTCACTAGTCAGATACTCAATGACGGAAGCCATCTAGCTTGCTTCACCATCTAATGTTGCCACAATAATAATATTATCATAGCTCAAAGTAGGTAAGGTTTCCACTAGAATCGATCAAATACATGGTCTGATTCCCAAGCTTCATAATTTATCTAGATCATCAACTAGTTCTCCTCCTTTGGGATATTGTAGTATCCCGCATTTCAAGACCCAAAAATAAATGTAGATGATGTTGCAGTCATCATCAGAATTATTTTCAAATGACAAAAATGTGATCTTTTTTACAAAATTAAGTAAAAAAGGTAGATAAATAATTTTCATTACATAAAATTGTCTTTATTCACTATCGAATTCGTGCCCACGTGGATGTAATATAATATACAGAGAGAATACTATCACGCCTGAGATATGAAGATGTCGGCAGGAACACTTAACTAGTTATACAACCTAGTTTTACAATATCAGAATTTAAAACAAAATATTATTATCTGTTAGGTCTCTTACTTCTTCTATGAAGCTTTTATTCATCTTTGGAAATGATAGATTTTTAATCCTATAAACTCAGTCAGCTCGAATGAGTACTTGACAGTTTATGGGGAAAATAATAATAAAGCATGAATTAGACGTAATGCATGGTATGAGCTATACATATCTCTAATTACAACGTATAGTGAGACCACGCTGCCTAGTAGATTGAATTTTCTTTTTAATAAAACAACAGCAAGCATGCATATAAGAAAAAATTAAGCATAAGTATATCCAATGCATGACATGATGGAGTTAGGGGTACGCCCTAGGGGTAATTATGTAATTTGTTCTATAAATCTAACTCGATAACCAACCTTGTTCATAATAAAAGGTGTTTTATTTCTGTTATATATTTATTATAATGTGGTATTATAAATAATTGAACGTTCGATTAAAATATATTTAATAGAAAATCTATAAATGGTGTATTTGTGATAGTAATTATAAATAGTTCTAATCACGAGTATTGTATCACAATATACTAAACACATCATTTTAAATATTACTAGCCAAGATGCATCGAGACATGATATCGATGTATCTGTTGAGACTAAAGTACATAACGCTTTCCAATATTAAGTAATGTATTATTCATAACTACTGGGGGCACCAAGTAGTTACATACAGATAGTTATTGGATAGCCATGTAATGACTCGCTCGATAGTTTTCTATTGGTTAATATAACTGAGGTAAAACAAAAAATATTGACGTGACTAATTTACATTGTTCACTTTACTTGAGAATATCGTAGATCTTCAATTAAAAGCTCTGCTTAAATTGTAGTCACATCATGGTACAGAATCGACCAAATGACTATAGTTGGGTCGAGTGGAAATATTGAAAGTGAAACACTATTCAAGAGAGGATTCGTCTTCTTGGTTATATAGGGTTAGTATCATAGTCTATTTAAGTCAACTCAAAGCCAAAATCTCTAAGCAGAGTAGTTCGGTTAATAATACTTATTATTATTGAATCAAAGACTTTGTGTTTGGACTATAGAGTTAAATATGTACGGTATTGGAATTTTGACTATTATCAAATCCGTAAGTCCAAAGTTATATGGTTTTGATGAAGAGAATTGGTGTAAAATAACTATCACTAATCGGTAACGCTTATGATAAGTAAAATTATATTTTACAAAGGATGTGTAAGTGATAAATTCGGCCAAAATTTCACAAAAATAGCTAAGATGAAATGCGAACGATAATAATTGAATTGTTCAATATTAATCGCTGGCCGAATTTACACATTTGAGTCACACAACTAAAATGATGAATATTTCGAATAAACCACATGATTTTATTAGTTTTTAATTATTGGAAATTAATTAATATTTAAATATTAATTATAAAAAACTTCTTTAGATTGTTGGATGTTATTAGTATTTAGTAAAGTGGTTATATAAAAGTTATAAATGCGTGTATCGATATGCGATATTGGTAGAATGTTTAAATCTGGTTTAAAAAAATAAATATTAAAATAGGCCTAAATAAATTAAATTAATTGATGTTTATGAAATATTAATTGTTAAAATATTTCTTTTTTTATTTATTTGATTTCAATTAATATTTAATAATGTAGATATATAAAAGTTATAGCCGCGCGTATTAGTATATGATATCGATAGTAAATTTAAATTTGATTTATACAGGGATAACACAAATTGAATTTTGGAAATTTTTTGGACCAAAGCCTACGCACAATGGCGGCCATGATATTGAGAAATGAGGGGGTTTCTGAATTAGAAATGAAAGGGCAGCCTTAATTAAAGGAGAGGAAAAAAAACCATATTTTTATTACACGTTCATTTTCTTCTTTAATTAGATATTGCTTTGTCATTTTCTTTCTCCGTCCATATAGAAGCATTAAGGGCCAAATTCTAATGCTGGCTAGAGCTTTAAAATTCAAGCAAAATTAAATAGAAATAGGCGGTATCTCCTGATTGCTACAGATCTAGAGATTGATCAATTGGATTTAGGATTTATTCTATCATTCAAGTGTTTCTTCTAGCTTCATCCTAAGGTAATTCTTTATTTTTCTTATATAACTTTTAAATTTTTTTTTTACATCCCACTAGTTTTAGATCTCTCCATTTTGTTCATATGTGTGAATTTAGATTATGGCTAGAATATCTTAATTCTTCCTTTTTGAATCAACTGTATACTCTTATTATTGATTTAACTAAAAATCTTTGCTATGCTCTCTATTTTTTGTTTGTTATGAAAAATAATAATTTTACTCATCTTTGTTCTGTATGTTTAATTATCTTGTATGTTTAACCTAGATCTAGACCTTCTTATCACGAATTTGTATATGTATATCTCGTCTGATTTTATTGTTGTCTAAAAAATGAAAAACAAAATTGGAACAATCTTTTTAGTAAGTCAATTTTCGTATTACAAGTTTTAGATTTGAATGTTTATATATAAATTGCTATGTGAATAAAACTTTGAAATAGTTTCATTAGTTATTTATAGTTGGCAACATAATATGATGACTTTATTGTCTTATGTGTAAATTATTCTATAAAAAAAACTTGCTAATTAAAATAAAAGAGAAAACTTCAATTTAGTGGTTTATTTCTTGTTTTACGGTTGTATCTAGACTAGTACCGGATCTTTGTTTAAAAGGCAAACATTCTAATTCACAAACTATTTGTGTTAAACCAAAAATTGACTCAACACCTGAGATGTTGTACAAAGTAATATTATTCGGAATGATCCCAATAATACTCATGGGCTTTAATATAGTCATGATGTTATTCAAAAAGATCAAGTCATATGTCCAAGTGTAAAATAGGTGAGTGGCATAAATGTGCAATGGTCCATTACTTGTTCGTTAGTAGGCAAAATAGGCAATTCACATATATCATAATCCTTTGTTTATATGTCAATGTGCACAATAGTCATTATGCAAAGTAAACTTTAATTTAGGCAAAAGCTTAAGTGGCCTTGTTCAAATCATTAATATACAAGTCCAAATTCAAGTCCAAGTCCAAAATTAAGTCATACATACATCCACTATTCAATAATAGTCAAAGATACACATTTGAGGGAATTGTGCAATGTTTATTGTCCAAGTCCTTATATGCAAAAGTTACAAGAATTATAAATCGGCTCTAAAACTCCGCATTTGATTTAAAGTTTACAACTTATAATTTGAGAAGCAGGAAATAAATGATTCACGCCCCTCTAAGTGATGGAGGGGGTTTATTTATAGAGGTAGTGGTAGGCGGGATGGCTACCGCATATCCATCCAGCTAGATATTCTCTATCTCTTCGTATTGTTAATATTCGACATCCTCTTTGTATTGTTGATATTTGACGTCCTCTTTGTAGTGTTGACATTCGGCATCCCTCCCCGCTTGTGAAAACTCGAATTCCTTTATTAGTTTCGAAGCTCATTATTCTCATAGAAACTTGATATCGTTGGTGTTTGTAGATGCTTGACAATAGTTAGTGTTGTAAAAGCTCGATAACTGTTATTGTGCCAAAGGAGTATTTTCGACATAAAGTTGATATTTCTAGTTTGTGGTTAGATTTTCGACATTTGCTAGTGGTGCGACGTCCTTCTTTTGTTATACATTCTTCAACATTTCCATGTTATGGAGGTTCGATAACTCCACTATCTTTTGGGCTTAATAATGTTAGTTATAGAAACTCGATATCTACTGTTCTTCTAAGTCTGCTGCAGCTTGATATATATAGGTATTTATTGATTTGGAACATTTATCACCTTACAGGCTTGATATTTTGATTCATTATGAATATCCAAAATCAATTTCTTTTCATTAAATACTCAACAACTCTTCCTGTTGTAGAAGCTCATTGCTCCTTTAGGGACATGATACTTCTTTTTAGCTCTGTGACAACCTGGAAATTTTAACAAATTAAATTGGAATAATTAATCGATTTTAAATATTTACAAGTTAATTTTAACTTGAATTCAAGAATCAATATTTACTTGGTAATTAAATCATTGAATTATATAGTTTAAATATTGAATTTAATAAGTAAAATTGGGTAAACCGTTGAATCTGAAATTTCTAAGCCTGTTTAAATAATTTGAAGGCTTATAAAATTTATAATGATGACAGTGAAAATGATAGAATGGTTGAAATTTAATTTAAAGGTGATTTGTTCAGTTTTGAAATTATATTGTTTAAATCGATATTTAAAAATAGCCTTCCGAGGCACAGTCTCAGAATTCGACGTAATCAGTTCCATTGGATCCGTAATAGCTAGTTATTATCGGATTTCAATTTTCCTAGCAATCGGAATTGTCATTTGACTCTGGCAGCTCGAAACGCTTAGAAACTATTCTAATAGATTTAAATAAAATTTGATCGTTTTCTTCTGTAACTTGCGCATACGATTGAATTAGCCTCCGAAACATGTTCCATTGTGTTCAGGATGCGGGTATAACCTTATAAATGTCTGTCGGCTCGTCTGATTCTGGGTTCGGATTTTTTTTCGATGCAACAAGAGATATTTATCAATATTTAATTATACTATATCAAAGCGTACCCTGGAAGCTATTTCTAAACCCTTATTTTATCTCCGCCTTCCTTTATAATTTGCAAACAGAAATGGATCTAAAAAATATATATATAATGGCCGAGTTTTTCCTTTATCTCCTCCCCTTCTATTCGTCTTTAAAAAAAAAGAAAAAAAAAAGAGGAATCGTGTGTCCAGGGCATGCGGTCGATTAGGGAAAACCGAAGTCGTTGATGCCTCGTCTAGGAGTGATCGCAGAATGAATTCAATAATCGTTGAGGTTCGGGTTCCGTGTTTGAGGCCATGGTGGGGGACGAGATCGACGTTGATTTCGAGTTATAGGCAACTGCGATTTGGATTCCTCGAGGGTCGTGACATCGAGATCTGGTAGTCGAAATTTGTTGTGGATTCGTGGTAGACGCTGGGGGTACGGCGATTGGTTTGGGGATGCAGGCGCGATACTGTTGGGGCATTGATGTTTTGGCTGAGTGTCGCGAGGGTAGCAGCAGGAGTATGAGGAGTTGGTTTTGATGTTGTTCTGGAGGAGATGTTTGGGTCTGTTCTTCGTTAGGTATGGGTTTTTTCCCTTTTCTGTTAATTTTAAAATATATATAGATATAAGTCAGTTAGGATAACAAAGAAAAAATATATGTATGGATTTAAATGCTGTAGAGTTTAGGTAAAGAATTTGAAAATAAAATATAAATAAATAAATATATTAACTGTAGAAATTTAATTTTTGTATTTGCTGTAATATATATATAAGTCTATATTAAGTTGGAATCTGAATTTATATAGATTTTCAAGCATATACGTAGTTTGAACAAAATAAAAATATTTTATTCTACTAGTTTATTTTTAAAAGAATGGGTTTGATAATTAAGTTGTTTTAAATTAACTCATTTAATTATTTGGTGGCTAGAAATAGATTAATGAAGGAAACTATTAGTTTGAAATTTAAGTTTTGTTTAAATAAAACATTCGATTAAATATAATTAATTAGCTAATTAAAATTTTATAGGAAAATTGATTGTTCAAATTTATTCAATCTTAGTAAAATTTTATAATTGTTATACAAGGTCAAAAACCCGGGAAACCATGTCGAGAATGAAGTGGATTGCAAATTTAGGGGCAAAGGTGAGTAAATCTCACTTTGTTGGATTTCTATTTAAATTTAAATGGTTAAATTTAAATATGTGGTTGAATGAGTGAATTGATTTGATATGCACTGTGAATTGATGACCTGGTGATTTTGGTTTGGATTGTTCTCGAGTTAATTGTTGCTTAACTCGAAATATTGGTAAATTTAAGTTGTTTTAAACTTCAACATAAATAAGGAAATGTTTCCGTTTTAAAGGTTACTAAGGGTTTGAATTAATTAAGGTTAAATTAATTTACTAAGATAAGTAATTTAGAAAATCATTTGATGGTGTGATAAATAATCACTTGATTAATTAAGATAGTTAAGTAAGGAGTAATTAATTTATGAATGAAGTAAAATGAAAGATAGTTAATTACAGGTTGAGGGTAATCGAGATTGATTAATATTGTGGTTGAATTAAAGTAATTAATTTAGATTGGAACAAATTAAAATATAATCGGAAATAATTAATTAATGTAATTAAAGATGTAATTGAAGATCGATTAATTAAGATGAATTAATCAGTAATAAGTGACTTATGGGAAGCTAATTAGTATAAGTAATTAAGGATTGATGTAATTATATAATTAATTAATTCATGAAGTAATTAAGATTACTCGGTGATCTTAGTTGAGACTAATTAATATTGTGAAGTTAATTTAAGGTAATTACTTGAATGTAATTGAAAAATAATTAATCAAGATTGATTAATTAAGATGAATAGTGAAGGGCTGACTAATTAATTGATTTTGGAATTAACAAATATTAAATAAAGGAATCTATGAACGTGGTCAGAAATTCAATTAGAACCATTGAATTAATTTGTATGTGATGGATGATTGAATGGTATTGGATGTTTTGAATGTGTTGATATCTCTGATATGAAATGTTGTGTATTTCATTTAAATAATTTGGGATAGGATAACATGAGATTAGAAGAGACCGGGGTCGGGTACAGGAGAAATACCCGAAACCACTTCGAATGTTTGTAGATTGATATATAAAACCTAAATGCTGGATTGAAGTGATTTGGAGGTATTGGGCTGTTTTAAAATCTAAATCTCTGGAATATAGGAATTTAAATGTGGACTAAGTGTTGTCTATAATAATTTGTGGCTTGAGAATTGATATATGTTACCCGGTTTATAAAAGTTGATTTCTTTGGTATTCCATGTTAATTGGGTTTACTCACGCTGGTTCCCAGCCTGACACGGGTGTTACTTTGATGTAATGCTCTGGTCAGACCGAGTATTACAGATTTTCAGGTAGGTACGTTCTGGAGCTCAGGAGGCGAGCTGGATGGCAGGATCGTATGGAGTATATCCGCTATATTTATATTATTGTTAATCTGAGTCATGATAATTGTAAATATCCAGTGGCTGTAGATAATGTGAAACTCTGATGTATATTAAATGTAATTGACAGATATAATATTCTTTTGTAAACAGTTATTATTTATTATTATATTTTATCCCCTGTGAATGTGAGCTGTTGGTGTTTCTGTTCTTCTTCTTCTATCTCTTTCTTCTTTGTCATAACTATCTGGAATTTTCTGGAGTGAAAATTTTGGGTCGTTACATTTGGTATCAGAGCTGAAAGGTTAAGCGAGAACTTTGGCACTGGTGGGAATTACTCATTTAATAGAGTCTGTAGTACTCTAGAATGAGTTAAGAATATATATATATATATATATATATATATATATATGAGAGCGTACTTGTTATTTTCTTATATAAAGGTTTTAAATGATTTTATATAAATATATATATCTTTAGATATATAAGGCAATATTTCCTTTTAATAAATATTAAGGTGATTGGTTGTTATTTATTGAAATTAAAATTTAGAAGTAATATAATACAACCAAATTGAAGTCTTGAATTGGAATTAAATTTAGTAGAAATAAAAATACAACCAAATTAAAATTTAATGGATTGAAATTAAAATTCTAAATATGGTCCCGGAATTTGAAAATTTTGTTTCAAAGTAATGAAAAATAATAAATAAGTATTATTTCGATAACTGGGACTTATTGAAAACAATGGGTTGTTTGAAATTTGATTTGAATTTAAAACCAAGGGTGGTTTAAATTGTAAAACATGGTTGGGAGGGTCAAGAAATAAATATGTATATATGTATGGATATACATGATATCAAAGATTATTTGAAATAAACTCTAAGAGGTTGAGTTTTGATTTTTCCTTGAAGTGTGATGTAAAAACCAAAAGTGATATAAGTTCTTAAGTGGGAAGATTATTATTGTGAAGTTTAAGGATTGAATGAGGTTGAATGGATTAAGTAAATTGGAATTTAACTCTGGAAAAGTTAAATAAGCGCAGAAAAAGCAACCTGAATTGGAAATTTCAAGATGAAATTGGAATTTAACTTGGAAAGTTAAATGGTTGATTTAAATTGGTAATTTGTGTGATCTCAATTCGGGTTTGTGACCTAAAAATTGAAAAGGGATGGACGTTTTAAAAATAAATTGGATGATATCATCCTATTGGTAAAATAAAAATCTTTAAATTGGAATGGTATTGTATAAATAAAATAAATTTGAATAATTGAATTGTAAAATAAGCTTGTTTAAGAACTGGCTTCAAACTGGAAGATAAAATTTAGTAATAAATTAAAATTTTAGAATAAAATTGTATTGAACTCTTATTTGAACCTTGCCACACATAAGTTAAGATAATTTAAAATGGAATTTTGAGAATTGAACTTAGAAATTAAATTGATTAAAAAAATATAAAAAATATAAAAACTTTGAATAAAGGTCAAATTGGGTTTAAAGGGTTAAACCAACATTTGAGAATTTAACTTGAATTTATATAATTCGAGATAGTTTAAATTCAAGATTTAAATTGAATTAGTTCAAAATTGAATTTGGTTTGAATTAAGTGGATTGGTGATTGAAGATGTATAAGTTTAAAATTTTAAATGGGAAATTAAATTGGATTATATCGAAATGATTTGACTTTGAAATGGGTTCAATTGATAATAATGCACATTGATTGGAATAATTTAAAATTATAATACAAGTTGAACATGATTAAAATTAAATGGAATTTGTTTTAAATTGGGAAGAGAACCAAGATTGATTCGAATTGAATTGGGTTTATATAAAATTTAATAGAAATTGAAGTTATTCAAGCTGGAATTGAGTCAATTAAAAGGAAGTGGAAATTTAAGTTAAATTTTTGGGGAAGTGAACAGTTGGCTCTGGACTATTTTCAATATAAATTATTTTTAATATAAACTTATTTTTCCAAGCTATTAATATATACATCCTTTCTTTCTTAAAGCCAAATTATTTTATACTTGTTTTACAATTATTTTTGGAACTATTTAACAACTTTTCAACTATTTTATAAACCAATTACTATTTTCAACTACTAATTACTATTTTATAGCTATTTTGCAATTATTTAAAATTTCTATGACTATTTAATTATTTTCCAATTATTTTACAATTACTGAACTATTTTACAACTATTTCACAAACTGTAAATTGTTTTTCAACTACTTATCTATTTTTAAAATTTTCAAACTATTTTCTACATATAAACTGTCGGAGTTCAAACTGTTATTGATTTAAATACCCAACCAAGATAAGAATTGAAGTGATAATCCAAATGGGGATTAAGGCAATCGTAAATGAGTGAAGGGGAATTTAAGGAAATGTGAATAGAAAGGAAATTGATTTGGCTAATAATCAATGGAAATAAATACGTAGGATGTAAGTATATTATTCTACTCGCATGGTGATTTGATCCAGATTCGAGCACAGAATTTCGAGATAGTTTATCGATCCGAGTTGGGATTTTTCACTTGATTTTCGACGGCGAACCTGGATATGGATTTTTGATTGGTTTTGGATATTATCTATCATAGTTATGACTATGCAAGGAGAATGACGGTTTCTAATCAAGAAACTAGATCTGAGTCACTAGGAAGTCGGGTGGACGATACTAGTTCAGAAGTGAAATTGTGTGATCGAGTGAGCGATCAGATTGGTATAGCGTACGGATGATATGTGTACATCGTACGGATTTGAATGAAATTGATATTGGAAAGAGTAATCAAATTTCAATATTGATTTTGAATAAACAAAGTTATGTATATCTTTGTTATATAAGATAAATATTTCCTTGTTAAATCTATTGCCGGAAGAAAAGGATTTTTGAAAGTGTTTGAAGTATGAAAGGGTTTTATACAAGTTGGAAATGATCCAAAATTTTAAAAATTATATATATCTGTGTATATATATATATATAAAGGATCCTATGAGGATTTTGGAAAAGGTTTTGAGAACCTTTGGATTTGGAAAGGCTTTTGATTTTTGGGTAAAATCAATATTGAATTTGGAAAGCATAGTTTGAGAATTATCGATTTCGGAATAATCGATTTTGTATAAATGAGCTTTGTATGAGATCATACTAGGTGTATCATTTGAAGATACTATATGTATATAGTATAAAATGTTTTGATGATGGCTCTGGGGAAAAAGGCGCCCCTTGAAATGAACTTCTCAGGAGTGCCACTGGGTGGTGCTGCCTTGAGCCCCAAGGGGGGTTCTAAAGTTGATCCTGTGAGGAGTCCGGACAAAACTAGTTCCTGAGGATTATTGGGTAGCGAAAGTCGATGGCGCTGATGCCTACAGAGGCATTTGGGTTATGCTGTGATGACAGTGTAACTCGATGTCGCTGCAATCTACTGTGGGGGCCATAGCGAAAATCATGTGGAGGATAAGTGTCAACGTCTACACTTGATTTTGCCGGGAAGGCAACGCAACATCGGTAGACTGCGATCTATGGTCAAGTGGAGTAGAGAAGTTTCATTTTTGGCAGCGAAACTCGGTGGCGTTGATGCCTACAGTTATATGGATTTTTGTTGTGATGGCTACGTAACCCCAGTTGTAGCTGCGATCTGTTGTGGGTTCCATGGTGTGATCGAGGGGCGCGGAGGCCTACAGTTCTCTGTGGATTTTTTCGGGACGACAACGTAACCATCGGGTTAACTGCGACCATGGATGGGGCTGATATTCTTTTGTAAACAGTTATTATTTATTATTATATTTTATCCGCTGCGAATGTGAGCTATTGGTGTTTCTGTTCTTCTTCTTCTATCTCTTTCTTCTTTGTCATAACTATTTCTGGAGTGAAAATTTCAGGTCGTTACAAGCTCGATAACTATTTGAAGTTCGACATTTTTAATTTTATTAGATATTCGACATCTCTTTGTGATTAATTGAGGTTCACTATCCTCCTTTATTTTATATGCTCGTCAGCCCTTATGGTTATTGAGGCTCGACACCATATCAGCTAGTTATAAAGATTCGACAACCTTTCTCTCTTTAAATTCAACAACACTTATAATTCGACATATTTAGTTATTCCCTAATTCTTTTAATCCATTTCTCCTAAATAGGAGCTCAATAATTATCTTCATGTTAGATACTTGATACCCTATGCTTTCATATCTTCCCATGCTTACTTTTTCATTGGCTTCTCAAGTACATATGATAATTGAAAAACATATGGATAACAATTTGTATAATTTTTTTATTTTGTTTTGTTTTGGTATTTTGTGTGTACGTGTGAGCATATGTGTGTGTGTGTAATAATATTTATGTGCATATGTGTATTTATCTCAATGTTTCGAAAGGGGTTTATCTAAAATATAGTAGTAAACTTTTGAACTATTCTAATTAGATATTGTATTCATCGATTTACAGCATGTAATATAAATAAAGTCCATTTCAATGTAAAGCGCCATGCAAGATATTTGTATGTGTGCACATACAAATACACACACGCCCACACAATAATGCAAACCCGTGCCTCGCACACGGCTTGTAACTATTTTTTTAATTATTGTTGATCCTTTGTGTTATTGTAAGATTACTGATAATTAATGACAACATTAAGTCTTGTATAAAGAAAATTATTATTTACGGTATTGTTTTTTAATACAAAGTAAAATATTTTGTTTACGAACATAATTTTGATGAGCTCTTTATTCTAATGTTTAAATAGTTGATTGATGTCCGAAATTGACTACAATCCATGAATGAAAGATCAAAGAAATATATCCTAGTGTACAAAATATCTGAAGAGCAAGAATGAATAAGGAGATGTGCAAAAAAATATCCATTTTTGCATTCATTCGGTACATTTCAACAATTTCACATGAACGGACATGAACTTATACACGTATCATGTTCCAACATAGATTCAATTGTTCACGCACAACATTCTCTTGTTTGAATATTCAACATAATGGGGCCACATATTTTGATGTTTGAATGTGTGGGCTATCTTGTAATTTAAGTCTAATTACGTTTTTTTGGAATAAACATATTAAGACTTAAGTGTATATTCGTCATGTAAAATTATAACGTGTGGACACCAGAGTGATAATTTAGTTTGTTGAAGGGCCGAACTGAAAAATATCACACGCTACATATATGGGGTTATGGTCTTCAAGTTACATACGTCTTATCATATTCTCTCTACCATCTTCTAAAGAGAATTTACAGATCTAAGCTTGTGTCAATTTGGAAGATTTAATCCAATTTAATCTTCACATCAATTAAGAATCGATGGATTCAGGTACGCCTTCTGCTGTTAATTTCACATACCTGTTTCTCAATTGAATAAATATAAGTTATATATATTCAGATATAATATAGATTAATCACCGACAAATGGTATCAGAGCCACCCATCATTGATTTTATCGAGAAATTTTCCGATTTTAAGTATATATGAAACTAAGATTCCGAGATTTACAATTTTGGTTGATTCATCCAATGCTTTTATTTCAAATCTGTGAGATTTTCTCTTTTCTTATTGATTTATCTGATGCCTCTGTTTCATATCTATATAAATAATTCATGAATTAATTCTGCTTGTTCGGATCTGATGTCTTTAATTGTTGCTACTCATATTATTCATATATTATTATCAGTAGTGTTGCGACTGTACAATTTTTTTATTGCTAAGATGGTTACCATGTTAAGTTTTGTTTCATTAACGCGTATGGAAGCATCTTCATGCCTTTTAATTTTCCTGTAATACATATTTCATACATAATGGTCAATTGCATTTTTTTATCATAATTGCATTAAACGTGGTTGTTATAATAATAAATTAATTAGTTTATTATCATAAATGCAGTAAATGCATCAGTTGCAAAAAGTTTAACGATGCGGCATGTTTGTATTTGGAATAAGAAAAGACATATTGTTTATTATTTAATGCATTTATAATTTATAGACACATATATTTTATATCTATGGCCTGCTCATTAAAAATAAGTTTCGCTTTCTGTAATATTATAACACATGTATTCATATTTGCTTATTCAAATAAGCTTTCATCGAAAGCTAATCACCCGCCGCACTGATATAGTAAGCTATTTTGACATGGGCTATTTATGTTTGTTGCTTCCCGCTATGCTTGGGATCAACCACTGCTACAGTTTTTAGCTATTCATTTTCTTGCAATATGACATGTATGGACCATGCTATGTTAAAATTTTTTTTATCTTCTGTCTTGAATATTGACAGTTAAATTGTAACGACCCGTTAAATTTATGATATTTAATAAATTGAATTAATATAATTTCAAATTTGTTGAGGAATAAATGTAGAGATTGGGTATAGTAGTTGAAATTTATTGTAAAAATATAAATTTTATGACGCTAAATGTGGATAATGCAAATTGTCACAATTTGATTTAAAGTTAATTTTAAGAAACAAACAAATGTTGAATCTGTGAATGTAGTACAAATATTAACTTTAATGGTGTTCATTAATACAAAGATGTAATTAGTGTAGATAGTAATAATTTATGCCTGTAGTGAAAAAGAAATCTAATAGAGACATAAACTCTAATTATATAAAGGAGTATAGATCTGAACAAATTTATGAAGATTGATAAGGACAGTGTTTGTAATCAAGTTTGGTTATTAATATTTGAAAGATAGAGATGTGTAAATACGTTAATGAATTTATAATGGGAAGGAATGGTAGAATGGAATGAATATATATAATAATAAGCAATTGATTCAATTAAGGGAATTAAATTATAATAAATGGTCATTTAATAAATTCAACGTTCTGTGAGAAATCATAATAGTTGTGTACAATGTACAAACTTCGATTTGGGAATTTATCGGATTTATAACGGTTTTGGTTTTTCGTGTGTGAGTTAAAAGTTATTCCTTTTTGTAAGGTAATAGAAGAATGCATAAAATATAAACAGGGCTTAATAGAATTGATACTTAATGAATTGAATAAATTGTCCATTTATGTAGATATGTATAGTGGAATAAATGGCCTAAGCAAATTAAAATGGGATAATTATTGAGATTTGTACTATGAAAATAAATAGTAACATTTATTTACAAGTAATAAAAGCCTATTTAGGTGATTAGAATTTAGAGTAAACGACTATTGTATGTTACCTATTCTTGTTTCTTGTTGATTTAAATTTGGGAATTTATTCAATTTACCCGCCAATTTACCGCAGTTAAGGTGGAATAGATTGGTATATGAGTAATGTTAAATACAAATAAGATGTAACCACGGGAAATCCCATTTATAATAATTTATGTAAAATAAAGTATAGAAACTAAGAAATGAAAATGTGGAAATGTGGATGCAATGAGATCTTAAGTGTTAATAACTCTGTAGGCAAGTGATGACGGAAATTTTGTGTATAACCAAATAAAAACCCAAATTTGTTTGCAATCAATTGAATTTATTGCAATTTAATGGATTTAATACCAAATAGTTTATGTAATTATTATTTGGAAGAAATGGGAGTTATTTGTAAAAAGTATGAACCAAATGTTAATTTTTTTTATGGAATTGACAATTGATATATTTTGAGTTGAATAATAGAAATCAAGCTTTATTTATTTGGATGTAATTTATGGTAATTTGGATTTATTGCAATAGTTAATTCCATAGAATAAAGTTAAAGCTAATTCAAATTTAGTTGGACCATTGTTGATATAACTTTAGAAAGAAAGATTTTATTTATAATTTGAATATTAAATCCAACAAAGGGTATTTACTACAAATAAAATAGAATTAAACGTAAAATATTACGTTATTGAATTTAAAATGGAATTTTGTAAACAATTGAGTGAATTTAATAAATTTATCAAACTTATAATGTTGAATTCATTAAGATTGGAATTAATAATAGTTAAGAAAATGAGGGGATAATAATTTGAAATCATAGCAATAGATATTAATGTAAGGTTACCTTAAATAAGTTAAGGCAAATCAATGGAAGGTACCTTTATAATACGATGATTGTGTGTAAAGGAAATGGGAATAAAAGTTTATTAATAATTTGGAATTTAATGTATGGTAAAAAGTTTATTTGCAATCAAATGAGTTGGAATGGAAATCAAATCTATTTATCTAATTGGATTTAAGTGAGAGTATAAGAGTACATGATTTAATAATTGGGTTTTTGCGAATAAAATTTATAATTCCCAAATAATAAGAAAACGCAGAAATTAACACTGCAAAATTGATATACTTATAAATTTTAATTCACATCCAATCTTGGAAAACCATTTGGGATTGTTTGAATTATATAAGTCACAAAATTTGGCCAATATTAGAAGTTGAAACATAAAAACTGGATTTATAATTTATTTTAATTTATTTTATAAATATTAAAAATAGCCATTTTGGGCACGGACTCGGATTTCGACGAAACCAGTTTCATCGGATCCGTATCGGTGAATTATTATAGGGTTTCAAATTTCGTATCGATCGGACTTGTCGTTTGATCGTACGGACGCGAAACGCCTTGAAATCGATTTAATTAAAATCAATTTGAAATCAATTTGGAAATTTTGTTTTCATCATAACTTCTTCATACGATCAAATTTGGACGTGAAACTTTTTCCATCGCGTTCAAAATATTTTAAAATACCTATCTGGATATATAGATTTAAAAAATTCGGTTCCGGAGGTATAGCGGGTTTTTTGGGCCATAGTTTGTTGCGTAGTTCACCCGTCTAGCGCGTTCGTTATCCGTACCCACCTAGCCTTCTTCTATTTGTCTATATATATGCGATCATAAACCCTAGCTTCACCCTATTGTCTATTTGCTGTACGTTCATTTTCTTCACTCTTTTCTCTTCCCCAAATGTATACATCTCAGATCCAATTCCAGATCTATCCACAGTTCAAAATCAAAAGTCAAAACTAAAAAATTTCAGAAAATTCCATAAAAAATATATGTTGAAGTATTCGATACGCGTAATCTCATGGTGTAATTCGTTTTTCAATTGGAGCTATCGTTCATCCAGAATAAATTCAAACAGCCCCAAAACCGTTCATCATCATCGCACAAAACTTCGTCTGATCGAAATTCTGTTTCTGGGTATTGTAGTATGGACGATGGGGAGCGCATCTATGTATTTTGTTTGTCGATTTGACGGCTGGATCGGCGTCAAAAAAATTGGAAGTAGGGCTTGTGAAAGTGGCGGCTGGTTTAGGGTTTGCGTCTCCCTGTTGAGGCTCGCGTGCGTACGTCCCAGGCAAGCAACATGAAGCGCCTACGTGGCATGTCTATCTTATCAATATGTGTCAATTTTGTTTATTTTTAATTTTGAATTCAATCATCATTTTTCGCCATAACTTTCTCATACGAAGTCGGATTCACACGAAATTTCTTTTGTTAGGATCGTAATTTAATTTCGGACTTGATGACGCTGGTTTGGACGAATTCTGAGACGGGCGAATTTTTGGGTTTAAATCGAATTTAAATTCGATTTAATTTCCAAAGGTGAGTGTTTTAACCCACTCACAACTTCTAGAAGTTTTTATGTTTGTTAAATTTATCTTAGAAATGAATAGAAATTTATTTATGACTATTTGGCATGTTTATTTCGTCATATCTCTTAAATTGCATTTATTGAATTTAACTGCCAATTTAATTTATTTATTGCGTAGTATTTGACAGCTAGAATTTGTTTGTTGCATATAAACTGCTAGTTAACAGTTATATAAATTATTACTAAATATAAAATGTTAGATTAATAGTTGTTAAATTAAATTTGAATATAATTGTCAGTTATTACCTGCTATATAATCTCATATATATATTGATATTGATTGATATTGATTGATGATTGTGATTTGGATAATGGATGATGTTGATGAATGGATGCTTATTTGATATCATTAAATTGCAAGTTATCATGCATTTTTCATTTCATTCGGGATTGTGGTTTGAAATGATATACAACCGCAAAATTTTATTTTTAAATTGCGGATTGAAATGATAAATATCCGTATCACTTGACCATAGGATAGAAAATTATATACAGGCACTGTGGTCTATATATAAATTATTTTAAAAGTAATTTCTATGGTTTGGATGTGATACGATTTATAAAAATTTAATTTTTGATATTTTATAAATATTATTCTTTCATTTATATATATATATACATATGGAGAAATTTTTTAATATGAAATGTGTATGAATCTCTTTAATAAAAATGGAAATTTAAGAAAATGGAGTTTGATAATTTATACCATATGTTAAATGTTTAAACTTGGAAATCTTAAGATATGATATTTATAACTGAAATTTTTCCAAGATAAGTATAAAATGAATATTCTAGTATAAATTAAATTGAAGAAATATTTAATTGCTAGAAATTGGGAGTTTGTTTATGAATTTATGTGAATATTCAATACTAAATAATAAACATTAAATTTGTTGAAAGAATACATTCCAACTTTAGTTTGAATATTAATACTGCAAATGATTTATACACATAGAAATTTAAGGGGTTTTGGAACTTAAAGTGGTTATGGTTTAAATTTTAAATAAAGAACCATATTTGTAAAGCCATGTAAATTATTTTCTTTACAAAGTAACTTTAAAGTTAAACCTTTTATTTTATACATTGTTGAATATCCAAACCATTCAAGTTTTAGAAGTATGATTTTAAAAGTATGAATTCCGAAATATTATGTTTTGAAATATAATTCAAATGGTTGGTTTCCAGATATTTATATTTTAAACCAGTATGATTTTGAAAAAAAGGGTTATATTTGAGATAAAATGATATCATATTATTTTGGGGTTTTAAATTGATATCTAATTCATAGTTTTGAAATGGAAAATTTATTCTGGTTTTTAAGTATAACCTATTTTTAAATGACCGCGGTGTTATAATAACGATGGGTTGGCAAAGAGACCGGGATCGGATATGGACATACTCTCTGTCGATACCGAAAACCACTTTGACTAACCGTGTACGCGGTGGAGTTTCCAGAATGAAGTAGGACGGTGGCGACGTTTCCTGTAAGGTAAATACGTGGACCCAACTCCCGTGAGTTGGCATAAGGTGGCTAAAACAGGAGCGATTGATGGGTTAATGAGGTCATTCCTCTGATCGGACACTCCTCTTCGATATTATACTTTGACTTTGGATTGATTCAGTGGCCACTTCTATATTTTGATTTTGGGGGAGTTGTTCGAGGTGGGCGGTAGCTGCGGCTACGCGTTACCATCGACCCGGAAGCGTAATTGGTATATCTACCCTGGCATTGCCTAGTTGTGCCGTGTCACCTACCCTAGCGCGCCTTATACGATTTTGGCTTTGTACCATACCTATGGAGTGCCCTCTGATGACGCCCAGTACGGAGGAGATTACGGTACTGTATAGACTATGGGAATATATAACTGTGTTAAGGTGGAAAATGTAAAGCCTTAACGCTATTTAAAAGTAAGTTTATTTTACAATTAGACACTATTATAATAGCGCAATATACTATATAGTAAATAGTTTAACGGATCCTTAGGAGACGTAAATCCCGAGCATCTCTTGAGTTACTGTACTCATATTTATTTCTGTTAATTTAACTCACATAAGATCTTTTAGTTCTGACTCGAGTGTTTTTGTTTTTTCAAATTCGCTCGGGTCAGTCCGAGCGTTTCAGGATCGAAGACTTTAGCTTTGGAGGACGAAGACGAAGAATTTGTATTATTATTATTTATAGTATTGCACTACACTCACACTGTTCCGCTGCATTGTTATTGGTATGTGTAACTCTGATATGTATTATATAAATGTTTGTAAACAGTTTTTTTTATAAACTGTATATTTTCTTATTATATTTTATCCTTCCGCTGTGAGATTCTATTTGTTTATTTCTTCTCTGTTTTTTTTCTTATTTACCCCATAACAAATCCGCCCTTCCGTATGGTTTGAATCGGCATGTGTGTCGGTTTAAATCGTGCGAAAAGACGGGATGTTACAGTTGGTATCAGAGCTTTGGTTTAGCGATAAACCTTGGCTTTGTGGGGTTTGACTCTTTGTTAATAGGGTAGAAATATCCTATGGGAGTCGCTGAGTGTATATATATGAGAGAGCGTATTTGTTAGTATTAATAAAAAGATTTTTATATTGTGTTAATCTGTTCCGCTTTGTATTTATAAATTCTGGTTGATGCATGGGACGATATGCCATCAATAGGGATTTCTAAACACTTAATAGGACAGACCGACATAATATCCGTTTTTAATATAGGTGAATGAAATAATTTTGCCTATTATATTTTCTATATATAAAAATAGTTTTAAAAAGATATATACATATATTTGGTTGCTATAGATTGGGTGTTAGAAAATAAAAATATCTATAATAATTGAAGCTAAGTTGAAATTATGATGAATCAAATTGGAGATTTTAGAACTTAAGTCCGGGATTTTTCCAAATATGTTTTCAAAGAATTTATGAAAAATAATGGTTCGGTTTATAAGTATTTTCTTATATAAATATTTCGTATAAATTGGAAGAATTGTTTTAAAGAAGATTTTGGAAAAGAATTGAATTCTGTACTTTCCTCTCTGTCGCTGGAAAATAAATTCGGTGATGACGGCCGCATCATCGACTTTCATTTTCGAGTTTCGAAGGGGAAAGGCCACTGTAGTAAATTCTACTGCAGATTTATTATGAAATTTTCTAAAAAAAATTTCTTTTATTGTTCTAACTATAATTAGAGATTTTGAGTTGTAAGAACTTATTTATCTATTATTTTGAAATAAATTGAAATTTAACCCGGTATTTAATTCTAAATTTTTCCGTTAATTAATCGTTTAAAATTTGTTAGTGAAATATAAGTTAAGTAATAAATGAATTGAAACCTCTAATTGAAATAAGAGAATAATTGCAAAGCTATAAAGAGGAATTTGCATACATATGAGACAAAGAGAAATATGGATAAACATCAAATTTAATTTAGAGAATTGGGATTCAACTTGTATAAGTTCAAATGCACTTTCTTTGACATAAATAACTTACCCAAATATAAAAGTTGAAGTGTTAAATGAGAAACTGGAATTGAATATTTTACAAGTAGGAATTTAGGAAATAATGAAGTATTCAATAAACTACTGTTATAAATAAGAATTTAATGGTATAAACTTAGGTTATAATTGAAATTTTACTGAAAATAAAGTTAAGTATTATTAATGGGTGATATGAACTTAAGTATATAAAATGAAATTCTAAATAAGAATTGATTGTAGGATTATTAATTTAAGTATGTTTTAATTTTCCCCTATTCTAATATAATGGAAAGTAGAAAAATTTAAATGACTGAAATCCATAGATAATGAATAAGTAAAATCTTTCACCTATAGGAATGCAAGTTATAAGGTTAATAAATTAAGTGTAAGTAGAGGGTTATTGTAATTAAATATTATAGAAACGTAAACATTAAATAAAGTAATGAAATTGAGGGTAAGTTGAAATTGTAGTTATAAAACGAATATATGTTTGGTGAACCATTAATTAATAAAAAGGAATTGAAAGGAAACTTGTAAATTTTCACTTACATTCTTAAAACATACATAACTTACCATATAATAAAAAGTTGCAATGTTAAGTAAGAAAATGTAAAGGGAAATCTTACAAGTGAAGCTTGAGGTGATTAAGGTATTCAATAAATTTACTGTTATTAATAAGAATTAATTGTATAACTTAAGTTATAAGTAAGGGTAAGTAGTATAAATAGATGATATAAACTTAGTCAATAAATTGGAATACAAATATAATGAATTTTACAATAAATGGAAAATGAAAATTTGTAAGAAATAAAGAAATCCCTCCATAAATGAAAGAAAGAAAACCAAACCCCTGAAGCATGAAATAAATGTATAATAAGTAATTTGGTTGTTGGTTTGAATTGTTATTGTTTGATTTATGTTGTTGGGTAAGGAATTTGAAGTTGTGGGATGAATAAATAATCTATCTATGTTCCATCTAAGACTGTTGAGTAAAGGATGCACTTGATAGTTAATTTCATTTTATACAAATTTCAAGTTTTGGACCCAAACAACAAATTGTTTGATGGATTAAATGGTTGCTTTGTTTGTGTATGTATGCTGTTTGTAAGGTTGATGGTTGTTGTACTGATTGGTTGGTTAATGGTTGAAACCACCTAAACATTTCACCTTAATATAAATATTTAACCTTTTAGATTATATAAGTGAATACAGGTGATGGAAACAACTGCTACTACTTTTGGTTCCATAATAATAAGCGTATATTGCCCGACAAATAGGTACGTTTCCGGATTACGTTTAAAGCGCTATTTTATATATTTTCCCGTGTTGGAATATTTTATTTTGGATATATATGTAATATATTGTATATTTGGATATTATATTTTCTCCAGAGTCCCTCCGTACAAAGGAGACTCTGCCAAAAAATTTCGTATATTTTGGACTTAGAATTTTGTTAAAATATTTTTCCAACTTTAATAATTCAAGTATTAA
The DNA here is from genome assembly GCA_030765085.1 of Allium cepa. NCBI lineage: Eukaryota > Viridiplantae > Streptophyta > Magnoliopsida > Asparagales > Amaryllidaceae > Allium > Allium cepa. Next base: position 595,052,354 of record CM060935.1, read on the forward strand.
AGGATATGATTGATTATAAAACAAGTATATTTCATTAAAGGAAATTAATCCAGTAAAATATAAGTTAATATTTGAAATTAGAAATACTGTGTTATTCTTCCTTCTCCCTTCCTTTTCCTTTTCGGGGACGAAAAGTTTTGAGTGGGGGAGATTGTAACGACCCGTTAAATTTATGATATTTAATAAATTGAATTAATATAATTTCAAATTTGTTGAGGAATAAATGTAGAGATTGGGTATAGTAGTTGAAATTTAGTGTAAAAATATAAATTTTATGACGCTAAATGTGGATAATGCAAATTGTCACAATTTGATTTAAAGTTAATTTTAAGAAACAAACAAATGTTGAATCTGTGAATGTAGTACAAATATTAACTTTAATGGTGTTCATTAATACAAAGATGTAATTAGTGTAGATAGTAATAATTTATGCCTGTAGTGAAAAAGAAATCTAATAGAGACATAAACTCTAATTATATAAAGGAGTATAGATCTGAACAAATTTATGAAGATTGATAAGGACAGTGTTTGTAATCAAGTTTGGTTATTAATATTTGAAAGATAGAGATGTATAAATACGTTAATGAATTTATAATGGGAAGGAATGGTAGAATGGAATGAATATATATAATAATAAGCAATTGATTCAATTAAGGGAATTAAATTATAATAAATGGTCATTTAATAAATTCAACGTTCTGTGAGAAATCATAATAGTTGTGTACAATGTACAAACTTCGATTTGGGAATTTATCGGATTTATAACGGTTTTGGTTTTTCGTGTGTGAGTTAAAAGTTATTCCTTTTTGTAAGGTAATAGAAGAATGCATAAAATATAAACAGGGCTTAATAGAATTGATACTTAATGAATTGAATAAATTGTCCATTTATGTAGATATGTATAGTGGAATAAATGGCCTAAGCAAATTAAAATGGGATAATTATTGAGATTTGTACTATGAAAATAAATAGTAACATTTATTTGCAAGTAATAAAAGCCTATTTAGGTGATTAGAATTTAGAGTAAACGACTATTGTATGTTACCTATTCTTGTTTCTTGTTGATTTAAATTTGGGAATTTATTCAATTTACCCGCCAATTTACCGCAGTTAAGGTGGAATAGATTGGTATATGAGTAATGTTAAATACAAATAAGATGTAACCAAGGGAAATCCCATTTATAATAATTTATGTAAAATAAAGTATAGAAACTAAGAAATGAAAATGTGGAAATGTGGATGCAATGAGATCTTAAGTGTTAATAACTCTGTAGGCAAGTGATGACGGAAATTTTGTGTATTACCAAATAAAAACCCAAATTTGTTTGCAATCAATTGAATTTATTGCAATTTAATGGATTTAATACCAAATAGTTTATGTAATTATTATTTGGAAGAAATGGGAGTTATTTGTAAAAAGTATGAACCAAATGTTAATTTTTTTTATGGAATTGACAATTGATATATTTTGAGTTGAATAATAGAAATCAAGCTTTATTTATTTGGATGTAATTTATGGTAATTTGGATTTATTGCAATAGTTAATTCCATAGAATAAAGTTAAAGCTAATTCAAATTTAGTTGGACCATTGTTGATATAACTTTAGAAAGAAAGGTTTTATTTATAATTTGAATATTAAATCCAACAAAGGGTATTTACTACAAATAAAATAGAATTAAACGTAAAATATTACGTTATTGAATTTAAAATGGAATTTTGTAAACAATTGAGTGAATTTAATAAATTTATCAAACTTATAATGTTGAATTCATTAAGATTGGAATTAATAATAGTTAAGAAAATGAGGGGATAATAATTTGAAATCATAGCAATAGATATTAATGTAAGGTTACCTTAAATAAGTTAAGGCAAATCAATGGAAGGTACCTTTATAATACGATGATTGTGTGTAAAGGAAATGGGAATAAAAGTTTATTAATAATTTGGAATTTAATGTATGGTAAAAAGTTTATTTGCAATCAAATGAGTTGGAATGGAAATCAAATCTATTTATCTAATTGGATTTAAGTGAGAGTATAAGAGTACATGATTTAATAATTGGGTTTTTGCGAATAAAATTTATAATTCCCAAATAATAAGAAAACGCAGAAATTAACACTGCAAAATTGATATACTTATAAATTTTAATTCACATCCAAGCTTGGAAAACCATTTGGGATTGTTTGAATTATATAAGCCACAAAATTTGGCCAATATTAGAAGTTGAAACATAAAAACTGGATTTATAATTTATTTTAATTTATTTTATAAATATTAAAAATAGCCATTTTGGGCACGGACTCGGATTTCGACGAAACCAGTTTCATCGGATCCGTATCGGTGAATTATTATAGGGTTTCAAATTTCGTATCGATCGGACTTGTCGTTTGATCGTACGGACGCGAAACGCCTTGAAATCGATTTAATTAAAATCAATTTGAAATCAATTTGGAAATTTTGTTTTCAGCATAACTTCTTCATACGATCAAATTTGGACGTGAAACTTTTTCCATCGCGTTCAAAATATTTTAAAATACCTATCTGGATATATAGATTTAAAAAATTCGGTTCCGGAGGTATAGCGGGTTTTTTGGGCCATAGTTTGTTGCGTACGTTCACCCGTCTAGCGCGTTCGTTATCCGTACCCACCTAGCCTTCTTCTATTTGTCTATATATATGCGATCATAAACCCTAGCTTCACCCTATTGTCTATTTGCTGTACGTTCATTTTCTTCACTCTTTTCTCTTCCCCAAATGTATACATCTCAGATCCAATTCCAGATCTATCCACAGTTCAAAATCAAAAGTCAAAACTAAAAAATTTCAGAAAATTCCATAAAAAATATATGTTGAAGTATTCGATACGCGTAATCTCATGGTGTAATTCGTTTTTCAATTGGAGCTGTCGTTCATCCAGAATAAATTCAAACAGCCCCAAAACCGTTCATCATCATCGCACAAAACTTCGTCTGATCGAAATTCTGTTTCTGGGTATTGTAGTATGGACGATGGGGAGCGCATCTATGTATTTTGTTTGTCGATTTGACGGCTGGATCGGCGTCAAAAAAATTGGAAGTAGGGCTTGTGAAAGTGGCGGCTGGTTTAGGGTTTGCGTCTCCCTGTTGAGGCTCGCGTGCGTACGTCCCAGGCAAGCAACATGAAGCGCCTACGTGGCATGTCTATCTTATCAATATGTGTCAATTTTGTTTATTTTTAATTTTGAATTCAATCATCATTTTTCGCCATAACTTTCTCATACGAAGTCGGATTCACACGAAATTTCTTTTGTTAGGATCGTAATTTAATTCCGGACTTGATGACGCTGGTTTGGACGAATTCTGAGACGGGCGAATTTTTGGGTTTAAATCGAATTTAAATTCGATTTAATTTCCAAAGGTGAGTGTTTTAACCCACTCACAACTTCTAGAAGTTTTTATGTTTGTTAAATTTATCTTAGAAATGAATAGAAATTTATTTATGACTATTTGGCATGTTTATTTCGTCATATCTCTTAAATTGCATTTATTGAATTTAACTGCCAATTTAATTTATTTATTGCGTAGTATTTGACAGCTAGAATTTGTTTGTTGCATATAAACTGCTAGTTAACAGTTATATAAATTATTACTAAATATAAAATGTTAGATTAATAGTTGTTAAATTAAATTTGAATATAATTGTCAGTTATTACCTGCTATATAATCTCATATATATATTGATATTGATTGATATTGATTGATGATTGTGATTTGGATAATGGATGATGTTGATGAATGGATGCTTATTTGATATCATTAAATTGCAAGTTATCATGCATTTTTCATTTCATTCGGGATTGTGGTTTGAAATGATATACAACCGCAAAATTTTATTTTTAAATTGCGGATTGAAATGATAAATATCCGTATCACTTGACCATAGGATAGAAAATTATATACAGGCACTGTGGTCTATATATAAATTATTTTAAAAGTAATTTCTATGGTTTAGATGTGATACGATTTATAAAAATTTAATTTTTGATATTTTATAAATATTATTCTTTCATTTATATATATATATACATATGGAGAAATTTTTTAATATGAAATGTGTATGAATCTCTTTAATAAAAATGGAAATTTAAGAAAATGGAGTTTGATAATTTATACCATATGTTAAATGTTTAAACTTGGAAATCTTAAGATATGATATTTATAACTGAAATTTTTCCAAGATAAGTATAAAATGAATATTCTAGTATAAATTAAATTGAAGAAATATTTAATTGCTAGAAATTGGGAGTTTGTTTATGAATTTATGTGAATATTCAAGACTAAATAATAAACATTAAATTTGTTGAAAGAATAAATTCCAACTTTAGTTTGAATATTAATACTGCAAATGATTTATACACATAGAAATTTAAGGGGTTTTGGAACTTAAAGTGGTTATGGTTTAAACTTTAAATAAAGAACCATATTTGTAAAGCCATGTAAATTATTTTCTTTACAAAGTAACTTTAAAGTTAAACCTTTTATTTTATACATTGTTGAATATCCAAACCATTCAAGTTTTAGAAGTATGATTTTAAAAGTATGAATTCCGAAATATTATGTTTTGAAATATAATTCAAATGGTTGGTTTCCAGATATTTATATTTTAAACCAGTATGATTTTGAAAAAAAGGGTTATATTTGAGATAAAATGATATCATATTATTTTGGGGTTTTAAATTGATATCTAATTCATAGTTTTGAAATGGAAAATTTATTCTGGTTTTTAAGTATAACCTATTTTTAAATGACCGCGGTGTTATAATAACGATGGGTTGGCAAAGAGACCGGGATCGGATATGGACATACTCTCTGTCGATACCGAAAACCACTTTGACTAACCGTGTACGCGGTGGAGTTTCCAGAATGAAGTAGGACGGTGGCGACGTTTCCTGTAAGGTAAATACGTGGACCCAACTCCCGTGAGTTGGCATAAGGTGGCTAAAACAGGAGCGATTGATGGGTTAATGAGGTCATTCCTCTGATCGGACACTCCTCTTCGATATTATACTTTGACTTTGGATTGATTCAGTGGCCACTTCTATATTTTGATTTTGGGGGAGTTGTTCGAGGTGGGCGGTAGCTGCGGCTACGCGTTACCATCGACCCGGAAGCGTAATTGGTATATCTACCCTGGCATTGCCTAGTTGTGCCGTGTCACCTACCCTAGCGCGCCTTATACGATTTTGGCTTTGTACCATACCTATGGAGTGCCCTCTGATGACGCCCAGTACGGGGGAGATTACGGTACTGTATAGACTATGGGAATATATAACTGTGTTAAGGTGGAAAATGTAAAGCCTTAACGCTATTTAAAAGTAAGTTTATTTTACAATTAGACACTATTATAATAGCGCAATATACTATATAGTAAATAGTTTAACGGATCCTTAGGAGACGTAAATCCCGAGCATCTCTTGAGTTACTGTACTCATATTTATTTCTGTTAATTTAACTCACATAAGATCTTTTAGTTCTGACTCGAGTGTTTTTGTTTTTTCAAATTCGCTCGGGTCAGTCCGAGCGTTTCAGGATCGAAGACTTTAGCTTTGGAGGACGAAGACGAAGAATTTGTATTATTATTATTTATAGTATTGCACTACACTCACACTGTTCCGCTGCATTGTTATTGGTATGTGTAACTCTGATATGTATTATATAAATGTTTGTAAACAGTTTTTTTTATAAACTGTATATTTTCTTATTATATTTTATCCTTCCGCTGTGAGATTCTATTTGTTTATTTCTTCTCTGTTTTTTTTCTTATTTACCCCATAACAAATCCGCCCTTCCGTATGGTTTGAATCGGCATGTGTGTCGGTTTAAATCGTGCGAAAAGGCGGGATGTTACAGTTGGTATCAGAGCTTTGGTTTAGCGATAAACCTTGGCTTTGTGGGGTTTGACTCTTTGTTAATAGGGTAGAAATATCCTATGGGAGTCGCTGAGTGTATATATATGAGAGAGCGTATTTGTTAGTATTAATAAAAAGATTTTTATATTGTGTTAATCTGTTCCGCTTTGTATTTATAAATTCTGGTTGATGCATGGGACGCTATGCCATCAATAGGGATTTCTAAACACTTAATAGGACAGACCGACATAATATCCGTTTTCAATATAGGTGAATGAAATAATTTTGCCTATTATATTTTCTATATATAAAAATAGTTTTAAAAAGATATATATATATTTGGTTGCTATAGATTGGGTGTTAGAAAATAAAAATATCTATAATAATTGAAGCTAAGTTGAAATTATGATGAATCAAATTGGAGATTTTAGAACTTAAGTCCGGGATTTTTCCAAATATGTTTTCAAAGAATTTATGAAAAATAATGGTTCGGTTTATAAGTATTTTCTTATATAAATATTTCGTATAAATTGGAAGAATTGTTTTAAAGAAGATTTTGGAAAAGAATTGAATTCTGTACTTTCCTCTCTGTCGCTGGAAAATAAATTCGGTGATGACGGCCGCATCATCGACTTTCATTTTCGAGTTTCAAAGGGGAAAGGCCACTGTAGTAAATTCTACTGCAGATTTATTAAGAAATTTTCTAAAAAAAAATTCTTTTATTGTTCTAACTATAATTAGAGATTTTGAGTTGTAAGAACTTATTTATCTATTATTTTGAAATAAATTGAAATTTAACCCGGTATTTAATTCTAAATTTTTCCGTTAATTAATCGTTTAAAATTTGTTAGTGAAATATAAGTTAAGTAATAAATGAATTGAAACCTCTAATTGAAATAAGAGAATAATTGCAAAGCTATAAAGAGGAATTTGCATACATATGAGACAAAGAGAAATATGGATAAACATCAAATTTAATTTAGAGAATTGGGATTCAACTTGTATAAGTTCAAATGCACTTTCTTTGACATAAATAACTTACCCAAATATAAAAGTTGAAGTGTTAAATGAGAAACTGGAATTGAATATTTTACAAGTAGGAATTTAGGAAATAATGAAGTATTCAATAAACTACTGTTATAAATAAGAATTTAATGGTATAAACTTAGGTTATAATTGAAATTTTACTGAAAATAAAGTTAAGTATTATTAATGGGTGATATGAACTTAAGTATATAAAATGAAATTCTAAATAAGAATTGATTGTAGGATTATTAATTTAAGTATGTTTTAATTTTCCCCTATTCTAATATAATGGAAAGTAGAAAAATTTAAATGACTGAAATCCATAGATAATGAATAAGTAAAATCTTTCACCTATAGGAATGCAAGTTATAAGGTTAATAAATTAAGTGTAAGTAGAGGGTTATTGTAATTAAATATTATAGAAACGTAAACATTAAATAAAGTAATGAAATTGAGGGTAAGTTGAAATTGTAGTTATAAAACGAATATATGTTTGGTGAACCATTAATTAATAAAAAGGAATTGAAAGGAAACTTGTAAATTTTCACTTACATTCTTAAAACATACATAACTTACCATATAATAAAAAGTTGCAATGTTAAGTAAGAAAATGTAAAGGGAAATCTTACAAGTGAAGCTTGAGGTGATTAAGGTATTCAATAAATTTACTGTTATTAATAAGAATTAATTGTATAACTTAAGTTATAAGTAAGGGTAAGTAGTATAAATAGATGATATAAACTTAGTCAATAAATTGGAATACAAATATAATGAATTTTACAATAAATGGAAAATGAAAATTTGTAAGAAATAAAGAAATCCCTCCATAAATGAAAGAAAGAAAACCAAACCCCTGAAGCATGAAATAAATGTATAATAAGTAATTTGGTTGTTGGTTTGAATTGTTATTGTTTGATTTATGTTGTTGGGTAAGGAATTTGAAGTTGTGGGATGAATAAATAATCTATCTATGTTCCATCTAAGACTGTTGAGTAAAGGATGCACTTGATAGTTAATTTCATTTTATACAAATTTCAAGTTTTGGACCCAAACAACAAATTGTTTGATGGATTAAATGGTTGCTTTGTTTGTGTATGTATGCTGTTTGTAAGGTTGATGGTTGTTGTACTGATTGGTTGGTTAATGGTTGAAACCACCTAAACATTTCACCTTAATATAAATATTTAACCTTTTAGATTATATAAGTGAATACAGGTGATGGAAACAACTGCTACTACTTTTGGTTCCATAATAATAAGCGTATATTGCCCGACAAATAGGTACGTTTCCGGATTACGTTTAAAGCGCTATTTTATATATTTTCCCGTGTTGGAATATTTTATTTTGGATATATATGTAATATATTGTATATTTGGATATTATATTTTCTCCAGAGTCCCTCCGTACAAAGGAGACTCTGCCAAAAAATTTCGTATATTTTGGACTTAGAATTTTGTTAAAATATTTTTCCAACTTTAATAATTCAAGTATTAAAGGATATGATTGATTATAAAACAAGTATATTTCATTAAAGGAAATTAATCCAGTAAAATATAAGTTAATATTTGAAATTAGAAATACTGTGTTATTCTTCCTTCTCCCTTCCTTTTCCTTTTCGGGGACGAAAAGTTTTGAGTGGGGGAGATTGTAACGACCCGTTAAATTTATGATATTTAATAAATTGAATTAATATAATTTCAAATTTGTTGAGGAATAAATGTAGAGATTGGGTATAGTAGTTGAAATTTAGTGTAAAAATATAAATTTTATGACGCTAAATGTGGATAATGCAAATTGTCACAATTTGATTTAAAGTTAATTTTAAGAAACAAACAAATGTTGAATCTGTGAATGTAGTACAAATATTAACTTTAATGGTGTTCATTAATACAAAGATGTAATTAGTGTAGATAGTAATAATTTATGCCTGTAGTGAAAAAGAAATCTAATAGAGACATAAACTCTAATTATATAAAGGAGTATAGATCTGAACAAATTTATGAAGATTGATAAGGACAGTGTTTGTAATCAAGTTTGGTTATTAATATTTGAAAGATAGAGATGTATAAATACGTTAATGAATTTATAATGGGAAGGAATGGTAGAATGGAATGAATATATATAATAATAAGCAATTGATTCAATTAAGGGAATTAAATTATAATAAATGGTCATTTAATAAATTCAACGTTCTGTGAGAAATCATAATAGTTGTGTACAATGTACAAACTTCGATTTGGGAATTTATCGGATTTATAACGGTTTTGGTTTTTCGTGTGTGAGTTAAAAGTTATTCCTTTTTGTAAGGTAATAGAAGAATGCATAAAATATAAACAGGGCTTAATAGAATTGATACTTAATGAATTGAATAAATTGTCCATTTATGTAGATATGTATAGTGGAATAAATGGCCTAAGCAAATTAAAATGGGATAATTATTGAGATTTGTACTATGAAAATAAATAGTAACATTTATTTGCAAGTAATAAAAGCCTATTTAGGTGATTAGAATTTAGAGTAAACGACTATTGTATGTTACCTATTCTTGTTTCTTGTTGATTTAAATTTGGGAATTTATTCAATTTACCCGCCAATTTACCGCAGTTAAGGTGGAATAGATTGGTATATGAGTAATGTTAAATACAAATAAGATGTAACCAAGGGAAATCCCATTTATAATAATTTATGTAAAATAAAGTATAGAAACTAAGAAATGAAAATGTGGAAATGTGGATGCAATGAGATCTTAAGTGTTAATAACTCTGTAGGCAAGTGATGACGGAAATTTTGTGTATTACCAAATAAAAACCCAAATTTGTTTGCAATCAATTGAATTTATTGCAATTTAATGGATTTAATACCAAATAGTTTATGTAATTATTATTTGGAAGAAATGGGAGTTATTTGTAAAAAGTATGAACCAAATGTTAATTTTTTTTATGGAATTGACAATTGATATATTTTGAGTTGAATAATAGAAATCAAGCTTTATTTATTTGGATGTAATTTATGGTAATTTGGATTTATTGCAATAGTTAATTCCATAGAATAAAGTTAAAGCTAATTCAAATTTAGTTGGACCATTGTTGATATAACTTTAGAAAGAAAGATTTTATTTATAATTTGAATATTAAATCCAACAAAGGGTATTTACTACAAATAAAATAGAATTAAACGTAAAATATTACGTTATTGAATTTAAAATGGAATTTTGTAAACAATTGAGTGAATTTAATAAATTTATCAAACTTATAATGTTGAATTCATTAAGATTGGAATTAATAATAGTTAAGAAAATGAGGGGATAATAATTTGAAATCATAGCAATAGATATTAATGTAAGGTTACCTTAAATAAGTTAAGGCAAATCAATGGAAGGTACCTTTATAATACGATGATTGTGTGTAAAGGAAATGGGAATAAAAGTTTATTAATAATTTGGAATTTAATGTATGGTAAAAAGTTTATTTGCAATCAAATGAGTTGGAATGGAAATCAAATCTATTTATCTAATTGGATTTAAGTGAGAGTATAAGAGTACATGATTTAATAATTGGGTTTTTGCGAATAAAATTTATAATTCCCAAATAATAAGAAAACGCAGAAATTAACACTGCAAAATTGATATACTTATAAATTTTAATTCACATCCAAGCTTGGAAAACCATTTGGGATTGTTTGAATTATATAAGTCACAAAATTTGGCCAATATTAGAAGTTGAAACATAAAAACTGGATTTATAATTTATTTTAATTTATTTTATAAATATTAAAAATAGCCATTTTGGGCACGGACTCGGATTTCGACGAAACCAGTTTCATCGGATCCGTATCGGTGAATTATTATAGGGTTTCAAATTTCGTATCGATCGGACTTGTCGTTTGATCGTACGGACGCGAAACGCCTTGAAATCGATTTAATTAAAATCAATTTGAAATCAATTTGGAAATTTTGTTTTCAGCATAACTTCTTCATACGATCAAATTTGGACGTGAAACTTTTTCCATCGCGTTCAAAATATTTTAAAATACCTATCTGGATATATAGATTTAAAAAATTCGGTTCCGGAGGTATAGCGGGTTTTTTGGGCCATAATTTGTTGCGTACGTTCACCCGTCTAGCGCGTTCGTTATCCGTACCCACCTAGCCTTCTTCTATTTGTCTATATATATGCGATCATAAACCCTAGCTTCACCCTATTGTCTATTTGCTGTACGTTCATTTTCTTCACTCTTTTCTCTTCCCCAAATGTATACATCTCAGATCCAATTCCAGATCTATCCACAGTTCAAAATCAAAAGTCAAAACTAAAAAATTTCAGAAAATTCCATAAAAAATATATGTTGAAGTATTCGATACGCGTAATCTCATGGTGTAATTCGTTTTTCAATTGGAGCTGTCGTTCATCCAGAATAAATTCAAACAGCCCCAAAACCGTTCATCATCATCGCACAAAACTTCGTCTGATCGAAATTCTGTTTCTGGGTATTGTATTATGGACGATGGGGAGCGCATCTATGTATTTTGTTTGTCGATTTGACGGCTGGATCGGCGTCAAAAAAATTGGAAGTAGGGCTTGTGAAAGTGGCGGCTGGTTTAGGGTTTGCGTCTCCCTGTTGAGGCTCGCGTGCGTACGTCCCAGGCAAGCAACATGAAGCGCCTACGTGGCATGTCTATCTTATCAATATGTGTCAATTTTGTTTATTTTTAATTTTGAATTCAATCATCATTTTTCGCCATAACTTTCTCATACGAAGTCGGATTCACACGAAATTTCTTTTGTTAGGATCGTAATTTAATTCCGGACTTGATGACGCTGGTTTGGACGAATTCCAAGACGGGCGAATTTTTGGGTTTAAATCGAATTTAAATTCGATTTAAATTCCAAAGGTGAGTGTTTTAACCCACTCACAACTTCTAGAAGTTTTTATGTTTGTTAAATTTATCTTAGAAATGAATAGAAATTTATTTATGACGATTTGGCATGTTTATTTCGTCATATCTCATAAATTGCATTTATTGAATTTAACTGCCAATTTAATTTATTTATTGCGTAGTATTTGACAGCTAGAATTTGTTTGTTGCATATAAACTGCTAGTTAACAGTTATATAAATTATTACTAAATATAAAATGTTAGATTGATAGTTGTTAAATTAAATTTGAATATAATTGTCAGTTATTACCTACTATATAATCTCATATATATATTGATATTGATTGATATTGATTGATGATTGTGATTTGGATAATGGATGATGTTGATGAATGGATGCTTATTTGATATCATTAAATTGCAAGTTATCATGCATTTTTCATTTCATTCGGGATTGTGGTTTGAAATGATATACAACCGCAAAATTTTATTTTTAAATTGCGGATTGAAATGATAAATATCCGTATCACTTGACCATAGGATAGAAAATTATATACAGGCACTGTGGTCTATATATAAATTATTTTAAAAGTAATTTCTATGGTTTGGATGTGATACGATTTATAAAAATTTAATTTTTGATATTTTATAAATATTATTCTTTCATTTATATATATATACATATGGAGAAAAATTTTAATATGAAATGTGTATGAATCTCTTTAATAAAAATGGAAATTTAAGAAAATGGAGTTTGATAATTTATACCATATGTCAAATGTTTAAACTTGGAAATCTTAAGATATGATATTTATAACTGAAATTTTTCCAAGATAAGTATAAAATGAATATTCTAGTATAAATTAAATTGAAGAAATATTTAATTGCTAGAAATTGGGAGATTGTTTATGAATTTATGTGAATATTCAAGACTAAATAATAAACATTAAATTTGTTGAAAGAATAAATTCCAACTTTAGTTTGAATATTAATACTGCAAATGATTTATACACATAGAAATTTAAGGGGTTTTGGAACTTAAAGTGATTATGGTTTAAACTTTAAATAAAGAACCATATTTGTAAAGCCATGTAAATTATTTTCTTTACGAAGTAACTTTAAAGTTAAACCTTTTATTCTATACATCGTTGAATATCCAAACCATTCAAGTTTTAGAAGTATGATTTTAAAAGTATGAATTCCGAAATATTATGTTTTGAAATATAATTCAAATGGTTGGTTTCCAGATATTTATATTTTAAACCAGTATGATTTTGGAAAAAAGGGTTATATTTGAGATAAAATGATATCATATTATTTTGGGGTTTTAAATTGATATCTAATTCATAGTTTTGAAATGGAAAATTTATTCTGGTTTTTAAGTATAACCTATTTTTAAATGACCGCGGTGTTATAATAACGATGGGTTGGCAAAGAGACCGGGATCGGATATGGACATACTCTCTGTCGATACCGAAAACCACTTTGACTAACCGTGTACGCGGTGGAGTTTCCAGAATGAAGTAGGACGGTGGCGACGTTTCCTGTAAGGTAAATACGTGGACCCAACTCCCGTGAGTTGGCACAAGGTGGCTAAAACAGGAGCGATTGACGGGTTAATGAGGTCATTCCTCTGATCGGACACTCCTCTTCGATATTATACTTTGACTTTGGATTGATTCAGTGGCCACTTCTATATTTTGATTTTGGGGGAGTTGTTCGAGGTGGACGGTAGCTGCGGCTACGCGTTACCATCGACCCGGAAGCGTAATTGGTATATCTACCCTGGCATTGCCTAGTTGTGCCGTGTCACCTACCCTAGCGCGCCTTATACGATTTTGGCTTTGTACCATACCTATGGAGTGCCCTCTGACGACGCCCAGTACGGGGGAGATTACGGTACTGTATAGACTATGGGAATATATAACTGTGTTAAGGTGGAAAATGTAAAGCCTTAACGCTATTTAAAAGTAAGTTTATTTTACAATTAGACACTATTATAATAGCGCAATATACTATATAGTAAATAGTTTAACGGATCCTTAGGAGATGTAAATCCCGAGCATCTCTTGAGTTACTGTACTCATATTTATTTCTGTTAATTTAACTCACATAAGATCTTTTAGTTCTGACTCGAGTGTTTTTGTTTTTTCAAATTCGCTCGGGTCAGTCCGAGCGTTTCAGGATCGAAGACTTTAGCTTTGGAGGACGAAGACGAAGAATTTGTATTATTATTATTTATAGTATTGCACTACACTCACACTATTCCGCTGCATTGTTATTGGTATGTGTAACTCTGATATGTATTATATAAATGTTTGTAAACAGTTTTTTTTATAAACTGTATATTTTCTTATTATATTTTATCCTTCCGATGTGAGATTCTATTTGTTTATTTCTTCTCTGTTTTTTTCTTATTTACCCCATAACAAATCTGCCCTTCCGTATGGTTTGAATCGGCATGTGTGTCGGTTTAAATCGTGCGAAAAGGCGGGATGTTACATAAATAAAGCATGCAATATTTTATCATTAATTGTTATTGCAAATACCATTTTTTATGTATTGTTACGGTTTTAGTTGATGTCAAATTTTTTTTGTTGCGACTATGAAACATTTTTCAATATGTATAAAATTGAAAATTGAAATTTATGGAATACACATAAATGAATGAGTTAAAATAAACCCAGTTCAAATATTATTTGGTGTCTCTTTGCAAACTAACTATAAATATTCTATATTACAAATGATCTGATTAAAATAACATATCCCCATAGTGACATCTCTTATTTTAGCTATCCATGAAATATGTTTAATGTTTGTATGTATCTATTCATGCAAATATTAGTCGGCCAAAAAGAAGACTAATATTTAGGATAATCATTTATACATGTGTGATGACAAATATGCGACAATCATATAGGTTTGCAAGTGCATATCTAATCGGCCCAAAGGAAGATTAATATTTGACTTGAAATTATTGTCAATGTTTGATCATTACTGCAAAAGTACCACTTACAATTAATATTACTATCCAAAGACTTGATATTAAAGTTTTGCTAGGTATCTTGAGAAGAGACTTACCAATTATTTGAATTTACTGTGGTTTTGTTTTATAGTATGAGCATATTTGATTGATTCTTGTGTTAAAATTACAACTTATTTAACTACGGTATCTGCCAATCTTAACAACATTCCTACTCTGACTGGAGCAAAAAAATTCCATAGAAAGAGAACATATTGCTTGTTCTTGGCTACATGGATCTTGACCTTGCACTTAGGATGGATGCACCTACTCCTCTTACGGATGAAAGTTCTTCTGTTGTTACAAAGAACTTTGAGAGGTGGGATCGTTCAAATCGCATGAGTCTAATGATCAAAAAGCGCAACATTCCAGAGGCATTTAGGGGTGTAGTATCTGAAAAGATAACCAATGCTATAGATTTCCTTGTTGAGATTGAAAAATATTTTGCTAAAAAAGATAAGGCGAAAATAAGCATGCTTTTGTAGTGCTTGATTTCCATGAAGTATCAATGCAAAGGGAACATAAGGGAATACATTATGGAAATATCTAATGTTGCTTCAAAAGTTAAGGCACTTAAGCTTGAGATTTCAGATGATTTGCTCGCGCACTTGGTACTAATCTCTCTTCCTTCACAATACAACCAGTTTAAGATCGGTCATAACTGTCAAAAGAAGAAATGGATTCTTAATGAACTCATGTCGTGTTGTGTACAAGAAGAAGAGAGATTGAAGCATGATAAGATTGAAAGTACTTATTTGGCATACACCCCTAAGGGAAAAGACAAAAAGAGAAAGAAGGATAAGGAAACTGCTAAGGGTCCAACGGAAAAGAAACAATATAAGGTGGCTGATGGTTGTTACTTTTGTAAGAAGGCTGGACATTTAAAGAAAGATTGTACCTAATATCACTCATGGCTCGTTAAGAAAGGGTTGCCTGAGCTACCGAAATCCAACTGATGCGGAAAGATACATCTTTGTAGGTGATGGAAAATCGATTAAAGTGGAGGCTATTGGGCATTTTAAGTTGTTATTGAGAACTAGTTTTTATTTGGATTTATTTGATACTTTTGTTATACTTCTATTTATACGGATTTGGTTTCCGTTTCCAAGTTGGACAAATTTAGTTATTCTTGTTCATTTGGGAATGGTATTTTTAATTTGTCAATAAATTCAAATCTTGCTGGAATTGGTTCTCTCAATGTTTATGATAATTTATATATGGTTGATATTGATACCTCTTATTATGAAGCCTTGCATGTGGAATCACGTGGTACTAAAAGAAAAGCTAATAAGGAAAATTCAGCCACATTGTGGCACAAGCGCTTAGATCATATATCTAAAACTAGAATTCAAAAGCTTATGTCAGATAGCATTTTGAAATCTGTTGATTTTTCAAACTTCGATGTTTGTGTAGAGTGCATCAAAGGGAAATAGAACAAACATAAGAAAATAGGTGCCAATAGAGCAACCGACGTCTTAGAAATGATACATACGGACATTTGTGTACCATTCCCTATGGCATCATGGAATGGTCAACAATATTTTGTCACATTCATAGACGGCTACCCAAGATATGGCTACCTATATCTTATACATGATAAATCAGAATCCCTAGACATGTTCAAGAAATTTAAGGTAGAAGTTGAGAACCAACTCAACAAAATAATTAGAGCTGTCAGATCTAACCGTGGAGGTGAATATTATGGTAAATCTGATGGATCAGGTGAACAATGTCTAGGACCATTTGTCCAATTCCTAGAGGAATGTGGAATAGTCCAACAGTACACCATGCCAGGTTCATCTAGCATGAATGATGTTGCTGAGAGACGAAACAAAACACTTAAAGACATGGTGAGGTGTATGACTAGTCATTCTACCTTACCAAAATCACTCTATGGGAGACATTAAAGACAATAGTTTATATCCTTAATAAGGGTACCCACTAAAGCAGCTGCCAAGACACTTTATGAGCTTTAGATAGGCAAATAGCCCACTCTAAAGCATTTTCAAATTTGAGGATATCCAGCTGAGGCAAGGCCTTATAGGCCAAATGAAAGAAAATTAGACACTAAAACAGCGAGCAGCTACTTTATTTGTTATTCTGAGCGGTCTAGGGGATAAATTTTATGATCACACACTGAAGAAAAATTTTCAGACGGGAACTGCAACATTTTTTGAGGATGTTGAGTTACGGGGGAGAAATAAAGTAAGGAACATAGTTTTTAAGGAGGAATCATCATCAATGTCATTCCTACTATGGTCAATGTCATTCTTATAGATTATCATTCCTTTCATTAATGAAGAAATTAATCCAGAACCACAACAAAACAATATTGAAGAAAACCCTCTTCAAAATGAGGACAATGTTCCAAAAGAACAAACTCAACAACCTCAAAATGAATTTCCACTAAGAAGATCCACTAGAGGGAGGGAGGATGCCATTCCAGATGATTATGTGGAATTTCTTCAAGAGATAGAGGATAATAATGGATTAGTGGAAAATGATTCTATCAACTTTCACTATCACGATCCGAATTTTCGACATCCGAAAATCGACATCAATTCGTCCACTGTATTACGTGCTGAACAATTGAATGCCATAAATACCAGATCGTTAGGGAAAAGAAGAAAGAGTCAGAAGAAGAAAAAAGAAATGACAATACAGAATCTCACAATCGCAGCGGAATAATACATAATAGATAACAACTAGTCTTTATACAAAAAGAGCTACAACTGTTTTTATACATTAATCATCAGAGTACAACACAAATCAATAGCCCAATACTGGACAGTTATAATAACTTGTCCTCACAAATTCTGAATATACAGCCTACAATACACAATGAAATAAAATCAAGTACGTGTGATATGCCTCGTCATCTAGCTCGTCTCTTGAGCCTCATAACATCCTATCATGTATCTCTAATACTCGATCTGACCCGAGCATTATAATAAAATAATACCCGAGTCTATTTGGAAAACCAACGTGAGAAAACACACTTAATTTGGATTATTAAAGTTTCAAAATTCATTGAAAATCAAAGGTATCTCGTAAGACCATGCTACAAATAAACATGATGGGTTTTTACCTTACGATAACCAAAACATTTCATAATCTGATATTATAATAGTGTCTAAGTACAAATACTTATTCAAATGGCTGAAACTCTTGCATCACACTTTCCAGCATAATTGGTACGACACTTATTGGAGTATGGATTCCAACTGAATGACTAGGCACTGGGGTAACATCTGTCACAGTACATGTCCAGAAACACTGTACCGACCCTATCGATCCCTGCCACACAAGACATGACTACTCCTGACCTGGATAGACCGAATATGCTATCACCCAGGTGTTCCCACCCTTTTCGAGCTCCTTTCACATGTAGTGATAATATCCAAGGTTATCTAGAAAGGTGATAGACATACTCTAGTTGGGTGCTACCCACTTAGCATTACTGCATCTCCCCTGCTTTTCAGTCATTCCCAGTTGATGAGGCTAGAGGCTATGATTACCTTTTTAGAAATATTCACTTAGAATGCTCATAGTCCTCCAATGACAATGTACTGATAGCATTCATCCATACAAGTGCATTCCCGGTACGAACGGAACCGAATGCACTATTCCTAATACATCCATTTTGGAATCACCCTCAGGATTAGTAGCTATTAGCCCTTGCATTTCAATGCTCCATCTTCAACTCCATGCCCTTGTCTTCATTATGAAAACGTACTCGTTGGATCGAAGTGGTTTTCGGATCACAAACCCGATCCCGGTCTCTTCAAAACAACATTCGATATTCCTAGTAAACTCAACCCCGGTTCTTAAGGAAATAAACAGAAGAAAGTAAGATCGGAGATCACCTCCTAACCGTTAGTGGACGGATTTCCTTATAAACATCCTAGAAGAATGAAACGAGTTTATACGTAGAGTATAGCACCTCGAATGGTAATTGTACCACATATACCCAGTGTTTCTTCTAGATATTTCCAAAGTTATATTTGGATCCAGATTTGACAGTTAGTTATTTAACTATCAAATAAACAATCATTCAGCCAAATACTTCATTTTCACCGAAAAAACACCAAGTCTTATTTAAATTTAATTTTAAATAAATTAAATCTCTTTATCCAAGAATATACACTTATCTTACCGAATTCGACATATTCATAAATTATCGTTTTCCTTTTCAAAGTATTTGGAAACCCTTTTAAAATAACGTGGAAAGTACCACTGCGGTATCAAACCGTGGATCGCAGTTCAATGGTTACATCTCTAACCCAGAGAAATCCAAGACTTAACTACACACGCTCACTGCCTCCGATTACGCCATGCGAGTATACCAATACTCCCCGAAAACTCTATTTAATAATTTTCAAAATAATACTTATGAAATTCTATAATAATTTTCCAAGTTAATTTTAGAAAAACCTATTTTTAAAATAAAGCTGTTATATAAATATTAATATTAAATAGTTAGTCCTGTGAGAATAATAGTACTAATTAATTCTTAGATAAAAAAATTGACTTATTATAAACTAGATGAACCAATATTTGAATATACTTTAAACAATTTTACACCACTAATTAACTATTATTTTCTAAAATATTCTTAAACAATTTTAAACTTCCTAGTTAATATTTAAAAATCC
Source organism: Allium cepa (assembly GCA_030765085.1). Taxonomy (NCBI): domain Eukaryota; kingdom Viridiplantae; phylum Streptophyta; class Magnoliopsida; order Asparagales; family Amaryllidaceae; genus Allium; species Allium cepa. Next base: position 595,071,821 of record CM060935.1, read on the forward strand.
TCCCTTTATAAAATAAACCTAACTTTTCAGGAAAAATATATTTCATCTTCAATATAGCTAGTCAAATCATTTATAAATCCCTCTCGATTTATTTCCAGTTTAATCTACATTCCAATTCCGTAAATTTCCCTTCTCATATTTCTGAAAAATAAAACTACTATTTATTTTTAAAACAATTTACTCATTTCCTTATAAATTCCCATCGTGAATTTATAATTTCAAATTATCCACTGATAATTACTTCACTTTATATTATAAACTTCGTTTATAATTTTCCATAATCTCATTTCCCACTTCGTCACTGTTTCACAACACTTAATCGATTTTTCATCGATTTTCTAAATTAAATTCCATTTTTAAATTAGTTTCTTAGTTAACCCAAATTTATCTCAAAACCCACTAATTTCAGATTCCCTTCACTTTTATTATTTAAAATCTTATTTAAATCTGGAACATTAATTTTATATTTTATTTTCAAAATTCCCCTTTTAGTTTTCCCCGAATTATTTAAATCTCAAATTTAAAAATAATTTTCTTTATATTTAGAAAATATCTCTTAAGTTTTATTTCTAAAAACCCTTTAATTCACATTTATTCACAAAACTCTCTATTTTTCCATATTCCAAAATTATTAAACGGGATTTTAAAAATCAACTACTTATTTTCCCCAAATTCATTACTTTTAATTTATCCAACTTCACTATAAATATTTTATTTTAAAATTATCTTTATTTTCCTTTAACAATTCAATATTCGTATTTATGGTATTTTAAAGTGCCAAAAATAAATCCAGCAATACCACAGCACCCAGTAAATTCCATTTTCCAATATAATCTACCATAGATTTTTCAAATAAATCATATAACTAAATATGAAAATAATTTCAACATTTTTTTTTGAATCCGGTTGGATCCCTCCAACCTGTTTTCTCTCCATCCATAAATGTTAGCACAATATAAAAATACCAATCCCACTTCGAGGGAGATAACGCGGTATATAGGGTCATCCGCTATTATGCGGGGCGCATAGGGTCCTATCTGCTATATATATGCGGGAATATGAATCATTCCAATATATATATATATATATATATATATATATATATTATCACATCAAGACTGAAAATAATTGTCAATTCAATCAATCGACCAAAAATAAACTTTGACTATTTAAAATTAACCAGTAATCTAAATTTGAGTGAGATTAACCCACCTTCGATTTTTTTTTCGCCAAACATCCAGATTTTTTTCTCCAAAAATCTCAGCTGACTCTAAAAGGTCCCAAACTAAACTCTATTGCATAGATTTCCAACTTCGAACCAACTCGATTCGTCTTAATCATTTTAAACCTCGTACGATAAATATAAGGATTTTATTAACATAAGGATATAATAAAAATCCGACTAATATATATAAAATTAAATTAAAACTTAACTTAAATGAAAACTGAACCATCTTCCCCTCGCGAACTGCCAGCCAACACAGACCAACTTCGATCCACTTCCACAACTGCCGCCTTCACCCACCGTTGCCTCGACCTGCTTGCACCGCCGACCTACCTTCCCCAACCTACAGTCGTGCACCCACCTCAGTCAAGTCCACGCCCATGCAAGTGCATACCCGAACTCAACCCCGTGCTCCCCTCGCGAATGCTTCAGCTTCGACCCCTCGCCCAAACTCAAACCATATGACTCCCCTACCATTAGCGAGCGTATGCCCAACCCTCAATGACGTCGCAAACCTCCCTCATGCACCACCGCACCCCCTTCCAAGGGTGCCTAATCTTCCAAGACGCGCTCGACTTCCCCCCCTCCACGCTCGTGCTCTGCCTAATGCCGCTATTTATTATTTTTCTTCTTTGCTCTGAATTAGATTCTGGTTTTTGATTTTTGATTTTTTATTTCTTTTGAGTCAATTCAGAGAATCAATTGAAGAGGGAAAAAAGAAACGCGATTTTTGATTTGGGGAGAAAGAAACTAGGGACTCGCGATTGAACTGTATACAGTTTTAAAAAATGTTTTTTCTTTCGACCATTCTATTTCTTTTTCTTTTAAATTTTTCAACCTGTAGTTGTGCTGTTTTCAAAAGAGAAAGGGAGGGAGACAAGAAGTGATATTGGTATGTACAAGAAGTGCTACAGTGATTTAAAGGGAGGGGAAAAAGTTCTGATGTGAATGTTTTTGTCAAATCCATGAATATATATATATATATATATATATATATATATATATATATTCAAATCGTCTCGAATTCGTAGCTTAAAATCTAGACCTCCCATCGAGACGTGCCGCCAGGCAATCATAATGTTATACCCCTATTCCGAACGCAATGGAAAAGGTTTCGAGTTCTAATTCGATCGTACGGAAAAGATAGCTTTTTGGACCTAATTATTATATTGAATTTTCTATATAAATTTCAGCACGTTTATATCCCGTACAGACAAATGATAACTTAAAACACTACGAAACTTGAAATTCGATAATAATACACTATTACGGATTCAATGGAACTGGTTTCGTCGAATTTCGAGATTGTGCCTCGGAAGGCTGTTTTTAAAAGTCAATTTAAACGATATATTTTTGAAGCTGAAAAAATCATTACTGAATTAAAATGAATATGGTTTACGCTATAAAAGTTAAACATTAACGAAAATGTTGACAAATTACACTCACACATATATATTATGTAAGTTAAATTGAATTATAATAGTTGTAAATAAATTAAACTTAAATAATTATACGTGCAGAAACATTATTTAAGTGAAATTGAAATAAACCTAAAATAGATTTTCGGTATAGGTACATGCATAAAGTGTTAGATCCAGATAGGATGGCAATAAATGAAATGAGTATATTTCAAAAAAAATCCCTATCTGGATCATAGTGGACCTATGAAGTCTAATGTGTTGTACTAAATCCAACCTATTTAATTTAAATTAAATCATATTTTATTTAGTTTCTTAATTTAATTAATAAATGTATGTTAATTTCACATATATATTTTTTGACTATATCAATATACCCTCATATGTATATATAGTTGCAATGTTTAACATAACAAAATGTAAATGGTTAATGTTTACATAAGTAGATATTTGGATTTATATCCCCTTTGTAAACATTGACTCCATATATATGTGTGTGTGTGTGTGTGTGTGTGTGTGTCTGCTAATTGCCCTAAAACATTGTTTAATATATTTGTAAAGCATATGAATATAAATGCAAATTTTGTAACTATTTAACAATACAATTTAAAATATCTAGCCTAATTTTGACTAAGTCAACCAATTTTAAATTCATATTTTATATTTAAAATATCTAACTAAGACTTAGTAAACATTTTTGAATTTAAAACCAAACCTTAAAATTATCAGCGAAAATATCTTCAATAAATTTAAATATGTATATTTATATAAAATTAATTATTACAACCAAATTAAATTTTATTTAATTGTTTATTTATTCAAATATACAACATTGTTTCAATATATATGAATAATATGTATGTATTAATTATAAAATAATTATTTAAAAATGATATAGGTATATGTGTGTGTGTTAAACATTAAATTTGAGAGCTAATTTTACTAAGCATGTCGATATATATATATATATATATATATATATTGCGTTAATGATGTATATTTTATTTATTAATAATTAATACGTTTAATATATTTAAATTATATAAAATTTAGTAAGAATTTTTTTGTTTAATCTATCATAATCTATGTTAAAATAATTTGATACATTCATATGTATTCTTTTAATTTATAATTTAAATGAATTATATATTTTAAAATTAAAAATGATTATTAGAAACTATTAAAATTATTTATAATTCTTAGAAAATTATAATATATATATACTGAAATATATTTATAGCCAGACTATAATATGCATACATATTTAGTTTCTAAATTTGTATTAAAAAATTAATGTAAAATTGTTGTTTAAAAATTAATGTAAAATTGTTGTTTAATGGATTCTAACCACTTATAATTAACGGGAGACATCAATACATATATGAAATTGTTATAATTGTAAATAGATAGAAAATGTTATGAATATACAATTTACCAAAGTGATCGGTTCCTTAGGCTCATACCTTGAACTATCAGGTGTTTTGATCTCATAGATCTACATGATTGTAGCTAACAGTCAATGCGTCACCATTGGAAATTATTATAGTTGCTTGCATTTAGACAAATGGGGTCGACAATTGGTTAGTTGGAGAGTATGTAAGTGTAGCCAAGACTGATGAGAGAAGAGGTAAAAAGTCTATAATTGTGGCTTGAATTTTTATATATAAAGAAAATGTAGACTAGAAATTTAGTCAACCTCAAAATTATGGTTAAGATATAATATTAGCGAAGGTTACCTACTAATATTCTGATTTAAAATGTAAAATGAGGATGCGCAAAAAGCAAAGAGATAAGATTTCGAGTTGATCCATCTAAGTTGATCCATATCCACTATAAGAAATTTCTCATTATTTCGCTTCTCTTACAATGGTTATGATCACTAGAGATAATAATAAGAAAGTAAATACTTGAATGCTTGTGTTTTTCAACCTTGTAAGAATGTAGCCTTGGTTTATTTATAGCTGGTGGAATTGGTGCTTGGATGGCTGAGATTGTATTGCTAAGGCCTAAAATCCCTCTAGGCTGTTGATTGTCGTACACGATTAATGCATATGCCAGTTATAACGCCAAATGTCTTATGTGATGCAGATGATGGCACCCGGTGGATAATACTTTAAGCATGCATAGAGTAGGGGAAAGCAACATGGGATTAGGGAGTGGTTGTTGTAAAGGTGCTTTGATGGTAGTAAAAGACATGGAGTGGTTACTACACTATGGCGCTTTTGTTAAATGAACGGTGTCATTCATGCCAGTATTTTAAGAGGACAAATGGATATAAAGTTTCTCTTGGCAGTGATAGTTGTGTTGCCGAAGGAGTTGATGCACGTAGGTAGATGGTGATAAAAATAGGCAAGATACATGTTCAGCAGTTGGTTAGATAGACGCGTTGGTCGAATGTTGAGGAATACTTTATAGGCCAGAAACCTAGTATATCACAGTCACCTACTGGCGCCTATAGGGCGATGCTTGTCCACATCTATGACGATGCCAGGTAGGATGATCCTTGAGAGGGCCGTGTTTGTTTGGGCCACCTAGAGGGCAAGGCTATGCAGGGGAGCCAAGTATCGGGGCCTTGAAGTGCACAAGTGGGCCATTGCTGGCTAAGCCGGGGTTGATCAACATGCTGGATCATGAGGTACACAGGCCGTAAAGCAGGCCATGGTGTGCCCTGCTATATCCATGTGTGCAATTCTAACGATGCAGGCTGAACCCCTACATGCTTAAGAGGAATTCTAGTCACGTTTTATCCTCTAAGTCTGTGCCCAAGTGCAGGGGTGGGCTTGTCAATAAGGCATTAAATACCACAGTTAATGCTCTTACATATGTCATTGCATTATTGGTGAAGGCAGTCCATTTTCCCATACACCGCAAAGATAAAGCTCCTTTCCACGTGATGATTGGACAGATGCATTGATCATACCTACTGTTTAGATCACTTCTTACATGGCATATCCAATGGTTTACATCGCCTCCCACTGATTATAAATACCTCACCTCTTCTTCTTTTTTACTTTTTTTTAATTTTCGAACTCTTCCACTATTAAAATGTTTAGATATTTTTCCTTACTTGATACGAATTTGGCTCTCAACTAAAATTTTGAATCATCATCGGTGAGTGTTTCTTTTACCATTTATCCCTTGCATTTTACATGTTATCGCTGAACTAGTATTTTGTGAGTCTTGTCGTCACTTTTTTCTTTTTCATGTTGATTTTGATATCTTGTTTTCTACTACCATTTATTTAGTTTGCACACTTTGCTTGCACTAATGAACTTCTTTAATGAACTTCCACTATATGCGGTGTCTAATGATCGTCATTGTGCCATCAATGTTGATTATCCGACCTTGAGAACTAAACATACCACATTAAGATTTGATGTTGCAAGTATTATTGAACTTCTCCCTTCATGTTTTAAAATATGAAGATTACACATTGAGTCTAAACCCCTAGATAGGATTAGATGGTAGGTTGGTAGGGATGCAAGCCACACGGCTCTTCGTATGCTAAGGCATGAGTGGGCCTGCCTAGAGGTGTTAGGTTTCTCATAATAGTGGTATGGGAGAAGTTTGCCCCCGAGACTAATTGGGTTTTTAATAAGTTGGGGTGGTTTAGTAATCTAGGCTATTCACTATTAATTACAGATGGCCGAGGCTACATCTACTAATGGACAACAACCACTTCCCTTGGGTTCTCCTAAGATTCGAGAGGAATTGGTTGATCCTGCTCATTCTTTGATCGACTTCGGCTGTAAGAACATCGTTCCCCTTTATCTTTTGACTGCTAATCGTGCCAACCAGCCCCCGATGGGCTACTTCTCTTGGTTTCCTACTTACATGAAGATTAGGGCAACACTTCCTTGTTACACCACTTTGTTATGATTCTGAATGCACATCACTAGCATTGGGGCAACCTACCAAACTCCTGACTGGGCTCGTTATCGTCTACTATGATTTGAACATTCCAAAGCCCAAGGCAGACTAAGGAAGGTATAAAGCGACATCCAGGGACCAGTTATGCAACTAGCTAGGCCTGTAGGGATTATGCTTAGAGAGCCATCGTTGATAGTGCTGTTGGTGAATGTAAAGGACAAGGAGGAGGTCATTGTATCATATGCGAGTTGTAAACTAGCAGGTGACAATGGAGAGTGGCAAACTTACGACCCAACTCATTTGTAGGAAGTCATGGTCGTTGGCTACGATCATGTTATAGACTAGTCTTCCAGTTATTCTATTACACCAAAGATGCCTGAGGCAAGAAGGATGGCCGATTGGGTGCAGGAGCCAGATACATCGATAAGCAAGGGTTTCTCCTCTGAGTCCTCGCTCGCCATGAGCCTCTGACATAAGTAACCCACACCGTGCCCCTTAACATGCATAATCCCAAAGGGGGCATAATCTGGCAATGACAGCACAGAGTCTTCCTTCCTACCTTAGCTAGAAGGTGACTAGAGACCAATTTTATGAGGGTAACTTAACTTTGCAACGCTTTTCCTTTATATTTCCTTGAACTTTTTCTAACTTTCTTCCTTGTTTGTGCTTTAATGTGGTACGCTTGAACTTGGTAGCAACTCTAGGCTCCGCTGCAACTGGGAGTACCCCACTTTGCAACCTCGCACAAACACCAACTCCCAACAACAGCCATCTGTTACCAATGCCCAGTAGTAGATGTCAACTGGCTCCCACGCAACACCAGAACTATCATTCTGTAACGATTATAACTGTTGGTAATCAAATTTCCAACGGTTATAACCGTAGGTAGCAGGTACGTTAATTTTTTTACATATTTTGTAACGGTTATAACAGTTGGAAAATACGAAAATTCCCAATAGTTATAACCGTTGGGAATAACCGTAATTCCCAACGGTTATAACAGTTGGGAATCTTGGTAATTTCCAACGGTTATAACCGTTGGGAATTACTTCACATTCACAATGGTTATAATCGTAGGGAATATTTTAATTTCCAACGGTTATAACCGTTGGAAATTCCTTGCGTAAGTAAATAACAAAATTACCAACACTTATAAGTGTTACAAATTTGGTATAACTGAACCATATCTTATTCAGCATCTAATAGTATTTCATTCAACTATATCTATACGAATTTACAACAATAGTAAACAGAAGACTAAATTTCAAAACTAACATTATCAAATCATTAAAAAACATCGAACGTACGAAATAGAACATATCAAATTCTACAAAGTTCATTGTGACAACTATTGGAGGAACACAGGTACAAACGACAGAACATATCAAACTAACATATCAAACGACAGAACACAGGTACAGTAAAATCACGAACTACTTAATAAAATTTATTGTATGCACCTATTGGAGGAACGAGTAGATATAGCCGGTTGCCGCATCGAAAGCTGCATGATTTTCATACTAGAAAAAAGGGATAATCTTATATATGAGATAATAGCAATAAAATGAAAATGATCATTTGTTCGGTTATTGTTGATGATGAGAAAACGCACATACCTTGCACTTCTTATTCTAGGATAGAACCATTGTGAGTGATCCTCGATAACAAAGGGTACTTATGATCTCTATCATAATTAGGCCAAGATCTATCATTGCCATTAAGAAATTTTGTTGTGAAGATTCCAAACTGCTTCATCATAGTTCTCAGACAGTTCATACTTCAGCCCAAAACCTTCCAGCAGATGGACAAATTTGTCCAGTGAATCACCTCTTTTAGGATTGAAAAAGATTGCTTCAAAAGGTTCTGAATATTTTAACAAGGATTTGATCACTTGCGCAAGATTTACATGGAATTTCTTGAAGAATGTACTACAAGCAGAATACACAAGTTAGACACAAATCTTATCTTTCAGAACAATCATAAATTTCAGATAGCTGGACATATTAAAATCTTTTCTCACAAACGAAGAATTCTTTTCATTGTTATTTTCATATATAATTAGCCCTTTTTGTGTTAGTTTGTCCATTTATTTGCCATCTGATTGTGAACCATAAAACTACACTTGTTTGAAGTAACAACATTTCAGATGAAAGTTTACAATTACACTTTTGATGAAACTTTGAAGTAGGTTGGAACAATTTAACTGTTAGATGTTTTAGAAGTGCTGAACACATAAGTGTTGTAACATAACTTTGTTTTCTAGAGGGTTGAATATCATTCTGATGTTACTATGTTGACTATGATATATTAACTTTTCAAGTTTGACTAAAAAGCTAGTAATATAATATAATACTTTTTAGGTGGAGGTTTGAAGTCTCAGCTCAATCAAATGCTTGTTCGTTATTAGAAAAAAGAATCGGGATATGACTGCATGAGTCAGTTAACATATACATACATACACACATCTATATATACATATATATTTGTCATACTTAATTAATTACTTCTCTTCATTTAAAGGCTTTTAACTGTTTACGGTAACCTCAAACATTTAATTGGTCTTTTTAATTGCAAAATAAAATCTACAAAAGGGTAATGTAATTTGCTCTAGTAAATAAAAAGAGCCTATTATTTGCAAATATTGTGCATTGGAGGAAGATGCAATCTATTTATGACATGACCAAACTTAAAAATTGAAGTTTAGAACTTACTTTGTAATTTAGCAGTTGCATGTTCATCGCATAAGCCTTGATTTATGTCCAGATTCTTTGACTTACCAAGATCCATAGTCATTAAAATCCGACTCTGATGGTTGTCCAGTTTGTACCATAAACCAAATTTGTCAAAACTATGTAAAACAATACCGATATATACAATATTTAATACCATGTTCTCTCGGATAGCCATGCCCATTGAATCAATTTCAGAAAAATTGCACTGTAATAAAAACTCATAAATTATCACCAAGGACATTTAATGAAAATTATGATACCCAACAAAAATGAGGATCAATGATCAATGTTTGAAAAATCCAATGTCTGAAATGCTAACTAAGAATAAGATATAATTTAATCATTAAGATTTTTCAAATTAAAAAAATATAAACAAGCATATAATATGAAGGAAACCATGGAAGAATACATGAAGAAATAATTTGCGAAATTGAATGTTTAAAATGGCAAACAAATAAATACCACTATATGATTTTATTTCTTCTATGACATTACCATCTTATTGCATTTACCATCATCATGATATAACAATGCATGTAATAATGCAAAAAAAAGTATTAGTCTCCAGTTTTTTAAACAACTGGAGTAATAAGATTTAGAAAGAGAGAAAAGTTGAATGCAAACTATATAAAAAAAATTAAAATTACTTTGTTCAATTTATCTTGCGAATTTCATCATATCGTTGCCATTACTCAGTTAGTTAAAATTGAAGAAAAAGAGCAAACTAGAGAAGGCAGAGGATATATGGAGTACAAATAGTATAAAAGCGAGGGTGTAAGTGGAAATAATTCGATACGTAATAATCTAGTGTTTTATCTTGCAACTCAAGATGTGGAAATTTTAAGCTGCATACTGTGGTCTCGGTCAAAACTCCGATACACTGCCCGCCTGTATTATCGAACTGTAAGTCTTGCGTCCAATTTTTTTTTAAGTCAAAGGTATTCTTTGTGCATTAATAAAACAAAATGTATGAGTAAATCTTCAAATAAAAAACTTCATTCAGTAATAAAAACCGTGTCAGTATGAGCTGTTAAAACAAACTTTCTTATTTACAAATTATTTAAGCTATATAGCTTCTGATATTAAAGCCTGAATATCCAAAAACAACGCTTAATTTAAAAACCAAATGGAAAAACTCATGATAAAAAATAACATAAGGAATACACAAGAAACATAAAGAATGCTAATTAATTGTTTTTGCCTATAGGCAGCTCGTACAAGAGTTTGACCACTTATGAAAATAAAACACAAAGAATAAGAATACTATGTGCTGCTATGTATGTGTTTGCCTCACGAGTACAATGTGATATATATATGATTCATAGTAATATTGTAGTTTGGTGAACTGGGAGGAGATCATTGCCTTTGTATATCGGTCAGACAAGTTAGGTACTTCCTATTAGCTAATAAATATTAAAGCTAGTTATGTGCATTAATATTGCATGTAATAACTTGAACTTTTAAGTATATATGTGTGCATGTGCCCATTGATTCATTTATAATTACAGTAAAAAAAAATTCTTAAAAACTTAGAGCTTTTAGTCTATAGACAAATCACATGAATCAAATGTAAGTGTAACCACCCGTAAATTTCGATAATTAAACTAGTTAATTTAATAAGATTTTGTAATTAAATTTAGAGAGAAATAAAAGAGAAAAGAGAAAAAAAGAAAAAAAACTTTATAATTTATAATGAAGTGAGTGTTAAAAATGAAATGTAAATTAAAGGTTATAGTACGGCTGTAAGTTACTGTTTAATTGGTTTATTAATGTGGTTGTAACCGTTACATTTGGGTATAAAATTGAATATAAGTAAATAAATGTATGGTAATTGAATTAATTCAACATTATATAAGCAATCCTAATAATTAGTGGAATATTAAACTTGAGTGTAATATAAAGTTAGTGATAACATTTATGCAGGTCGCCTTTGTATTGTAAAGTGTGAATGTAATGACATAAATGGGAATGTATATTTTAGTCATAAGATGAAATAAAGAAATGAAACCAAGTTGAATAAATTGATTGAGGTTTTAATTATAATAATTGTATATATTTGGAAAATTCAATTTAATTGAAAGTAACAGTTATTACAAAAGAAATATGAAAATTCGAATATATATTTATGTAATAAAAGATAAACAAATAATAACTAGGTTTATAGAGTGATAATAGATTTAATATAAAGAGTAGAACTGAAGCAAGACAGTTATTGGAAATTAATTAATTGGAATTAAATCCGTAATAAATGAATTTATTGTAGGTAAATAAAATTTAATACTATGTAAATTGAAATTTGGATGAATTGAGAAATTATTAATGTATCAGTGTATAAACCAACGTTAATATTACCCATAAGAGAATAAGCTAATAATTGATTCAATAACAAGATTGAGAAATCAAATATATGGATTTATTAGGAATTTAAAACTTATACTTTTTAAACTGGATAAATTACAGCGTTTTACACGCAATAAATTTCTGTACTTTTACTATATATATATATATATATATATATTATATTTTTCCTGTATCCAACTCTATTTTGTCTTTCTATTTTTATTTTGTCTAGACAGTCATGTTTATTTGATTGTTGCTTGTTTATATCTTTTATTTATGGCTTAGAAAATCAAAGGGTATACGTTATATTGTCTTAATTGCTTGCCTTTTTATATTGCTTACTCTTTATTTCAAATCACATAAATTCTCAATATCTCACTTCCTCGTTTGCGATTGAAAGAGTTTACAGTAAGTTTCTTTTATTAAATAGGAAATAAATCTCATGCATTCACCAGCCTCTTTATTCTTTGCCTTTTCCTTTTCCTAACCATTCAAATCTCCTAGCCTTACATTCATCTTAGCCATGCTTTTTGTAAATCCTAGCCGCCACCAAATATTCTTATTCACGTGAAAAAAAATTCTCATCCTCATTTCTATTTGCATGAAGAAAATACAACAAGCTCTAGGTTATTTCCACGGCTTCTCCTCTCTTTCCTTCACCTTTTTCTTTTATTTTCTTTGTTTCGCTTCAAAGCTAGGCTCGGCCTCTGGCTACCACCATGACCACCTCCATCAACCATCACCCTTTCATCACCACAAAGGCCAAGATGCTACCATGGATGAAGACAACATCACCAAAATTGATGCAAAGCCTAGCCAAACACATGTATTCATCACCTTGCTTTGATTTATCAAGGTTATGTCATTTTATTTCCTATCTTCCCATTGTTGTAATCTCCATTCTTTGTATTGAATCATGTTCTTAGGTTTGTGATATTCGTTTGCTTTATTTTGTTATGTACAAGATGAGGATTTTTGGCTCTCTTTTCACTCAAGTTTGCATCTTGCTTTGTTTTATCAAAAGGTTATGTCCCTTTGATCCATATTGTTCATTGTTTGATTCATAATCTTGTATGTTGAATTTTACGCTTATGTTTGAGTAATTTTTTGTATACAAGATTTGGATCCGACTCTTCATCCACTCAAAAGAACATAGTCATGTTTGTCGTGCCTTTTCGTGCTTTGCAGAGTTTAGATTTGGGTTTGAATTTCAATCCTAGCTTTAAAAGGGTGAATTATTCACTCTAGACATTACGTACTTATATAATTGTGAAATAATGACAAGTGAATTGTAGAAATTAATATGCTATGTTCATACCTGCCTGTGATATGTTTATATGATATTAAATGCTGTTTATATACCAGTTACGTCATTTGATATGATATTGTATGCTATACTGTTATTTTATTTACTGTTTATCACACTGCAAGTTCCCTATCACTATGAGTTGAAATGATACATACCCGAACGGACTGTAGAATAAGGAAAAATCATTATGGGCTAAAATGATAGGCTCGAGTGATTTTTATTGTATTTATTTTACTTGGGATTGCGGGTTTGAAATGATAGAACCCGGATTTTTCTTTTTAAATTTGGACTGAAATGATACATATCCGTATCACTTGACCTAGTTTAGAAAATTTTATATAGGCCCATGGATAAATTTTATAATAGTTCCCTAAAATTATTATGTATTTTGAATTTTAAATATATGGAGTTTTGATTAAAAAGTTGATTTAAAGATTTGAATATAAAGAGATATTGAGATATTGGTTTCCTATAAGTTAAAATTGTATGAGTTGATAATTTGTTAGATTGTAATTTAAAATTCTTTATTTGGTTTTTAATTGTAATTTAAATATTTTATTTATGATCAATACTTTAATAATTAAGTTTGATTTAATTTGGAATCTAAAATCTAACCTAGTAAATTTAGTAAAGGTTATTTCTTGAAACAAATAAGGTTTGTATAACAAATAATGTATTTTGAGTGGATAAAATGAACTGTAGTTTTGATTGGACTTACTAATAAAATTTATTTAATTTGGAATCAAAGTTAATTAATGTCTAGATGAATAGATTTATAAAGAGGATTGGACTGTTATATTAACTATGACAAAATACTTGATTTATGGTTATGTTTTATAAAAATGAATGATTATGATTTAACAGGAAAAATTCAACTTAAAATGACTTAACTTGATAATTGGAAATTTAGTTTTCAAATGAAAGTTAAGTAAATTTAGTGATAGGGTATTTTATTTGTGGGATGGATATTTCGAAATAAAGTGTAAAGTTATTTGTTAAAAATAAAAGTTAAGTAAGATATGGGTATTTATTGATAAAATCTTATTTTATTAAATCATAAGTTAAACGATATCCAAATGAATATTTTTGAAGCGTGAAATGTGATTTTTATAAGTTAAATTGGCTAAAAATTGAAATTTTAGTCTAGTTGAAATATACAATGTTTTGGAAAGTTATGATTTAATGAATAGACTTATAAACGCTACAACTTTGAAATGAATATTATTTGACATTGAATTTAAGTGGTTAATTTAATCTTGTTTGGAATATATTAACATTGAATTTAAATGGTCTAGATAAATATGTTTCAAAGTGTTTGGTTTCAGAGTTGTTATAACTTGAAAGTAATTTGGCTTTGGAAATGAACTTATTTGAAAGTGTATTTAAATAAGAATTGTATTTAAGTATATAAATTTGAACTTATTGAAATTGAAGATTTAAGAATATGACTTTATAAAGTGGTTTGATTTAAGATGATTTAAAGGAATATTTCAAGTCTAATAAATAAAAGGAAATATTCAGCTATTTGGCATTTGGTTTTAAAAAAAAATATTGATTTGGTTTTGGAATTTAAATGAGATATCATTACTTTGGTTTCTGAAATGGATATGATATTTTGGTTTTAAAGTATAAATGATTTTGAAATAAAATATCCATGGGTTATAATAACGTTGGGTTGTTAAAAAGACCGATTAGAAGTTGTCATACTCTCTACCAACCCCGAAAACCACTTTAACAATCGTGTACGCGGTGGAGATTCCAGAATGAAGTTGGATGGCGGTGGCATTCCTTTGATATATATACGTGGATCCAACTCCCGTGAGTTGGCATAAGGTGGCTAAAACAGGAGCAATCTCGGGCCAATGAGGTCATTCCTTTGATCGGACATACTCCTTCGATATTATATTCGGACTTTGAGATTTATTTGGTGGCCACTTTTGATTTTTGATTTGGGGTGTGGCTCGAGGTGGGCGATAGTAGCTGCTACGCGTTACCACCAGCCCGTGTGTGTGATTGGTATATCTACTGTGGCATTGCCTTGTTTGTTGTGTCACCTACCCTAGCGCGCCTTTTACGAGTTTGGTTTTCTCAAGTAGCCCGTGGATTATTTAGGGTAGTCTCCCAATCTAGAGATGCGCTGATACTGGATGGACTACTAGGACTATTACGTGGTAAGGGCTATATCTATTTAAAAGTAAGTTTATTTTACTATAGACATTATAATAATAGCGAAATATTACTACATAGTAAATAGTTTAACAGATCCTTAGAGGATGGGCGGTCAAAATCATCCTTTAAGTTACTTGTACCTTTATATTATAGTTCACTTGAGTTGGTTTACATTGTATAAGTATGTATGTCTTGACTCGAGTGTTTTGTGTATTTGTTTTACGCTTGGGTCAGACTGAGTGATACAACATTAGAGACTCACCTTCGGAGTTGGAGCTTTGCTTGAAGATCCAACTATCTATTTCAATTCCAGTTATTCAGTTGATTCCAATGTTGTATTCATCTTTGTGCTTGATTATTGTATTGAACTTTTGTTATATCTTGTATAACTCTGATGTATTTATATAGTAGCTTCATGGACTACTATCTCTTTGCTTCCTCTACATTATACTACTCTGTGTCTGTGATTTTATGATTTATTTATTTGCTGTATATTCTGAGATTTTCCAAATTTATTTTACAATTCCATATTTTGAGCAACTCAAGTCCGACATGTGTGGATGCGAATGGTTGAAAATATCGGGTCGTTATAGTAAGGGTCATCACATGAATCACCTATAAATTCCTGAGCATTCAATGTATATTTGAGGTTCTTCTTCTACAGGTTTGGATTTCACGAGGCCCTTCACATCAACTACTTGGCGTCAGTATTTCAAAAAAAAGGTGTGAAATAAGATGTAAACATTATATTAACTAAAGGTAAATGCATTAAATGATTTTTGTGTCTACTTACTAACCAGCAACTTTGCCTCAGCCTCTCTCTAAATACCTTTACCGCAGTTGTTTCTAGCCACGGATCAAATTTAGATTGAAACTGGCTAGGGAAGGAACTTAGGTGGGTATCAAGAGATGCAAACATAAACAAGATACCTAATAATCATGATGCAGACGTAGCTAACTGTGCAAGCAATAATCAACAATTAAAATCTGATCTGATGACAGCGAGCAGTAAAAATATATAGTAATTATGGGCGAAGTGTGCAATAATACTAACAATTAATATGCTTCAAAGTTTGTACAACATGTAGAGACGAACATAACATGTACCATTTAATTTCTGCTATAGTAGCAAGGTACAACTTTGTACACATACACTTCGAAGATGTTATCGTTAACATCACATTGTCATTGGTGTAACCTGTCTTTCTTTTAATTCTATATTTGCGATCAAAATGCCATTTATTGTTGCTTTATTACGTTAATCTTTTAATTATGTTCGTGTACAAGCTTGCACTTTAAAAAGAGTACTACATTCAGTTATTTTTAAAATAAGCAACCAACTTTAGACGAAAAAAGACATATTTTAACAAGCATACAACTAAAACTAGTTATATCTATTACAAAGCAATCACAATTTTTCTTTCAATTTGATTGGTATTAAAAAAAACTGAATATAAGCAATATGCTAACATTATTTAAAGTACAATCATGCATATGAACTCACACTGTAATCTCGTCTATCAGGTTTAAATCAAAACGATCTCAAGCATGCACATTAAAATGACCAACTATATGCAAAGTCTTGGTAACAAACAAAAAAACAGAATTTTTTTCAAGCTTACAGGATGTCGAGGGTCTGCAAGCATTAGAAAAAGTCCTCTAGCAATTAGCGATTTTCTTGCCTGCCAATTTTTATTTTACAAACAAGGAGTCAATATAATGTTGCTGTAAAAAAAAACATAAGTAGTACAAGAATTCACAAAAAAAGGAAGAAAAAAGTATTTACTTCAAAAGCTCCAGTGAAACTCCATCGCAGTTGATTTGTGTCGGTGATAGTTGTGTCACCTGATTACCAATTCAAAAGTACTGTTTAGTAAGAATGATGCATTGTTATGATAATGTGATGTATTTTCTTTTTAAACATATAAATGTAATATAAACAATAAGGAAAGAATAGGTAAAAATGTTGTACAAATCATGTAGTAAACTAGGCTGTTCTTCGAAAAGATCAGGTAGAAGCTTTTTCACGGCATCCTCAATTTTTAGAAGCAGCATATGACGGAACTCCATACCATATTTTAGGATCAACAAACTGCATGTAATTTAATGAATGCATTTACGCAAGCTATTTAACAAATAGTGTACTCATGGATTGGGCTTACATTTCACAATATAATAGCTAGAATTCCAATGATTTTTACCAAGTTCCAAAATGAACCATTTTTCTATAAAAGAAATGGCGTGAATCTTAAGATAATAATCGCAAAGCAATTTTTAAACACTAGTTGTTTTTTTTTAAATTTCAAATTTGAAATAATACGAACTTCGAAATGCTTTTTCCTTTCTCGGGTTGTTGAAGTTTCTACTGGCCTGTCTGCAACTTCAAAGTCTGCAGCTGGACTTTTCAGGTGATACAACATTCCAGTTACATAAATGCTCTTATGCAATTTAGTACCCAATGGCTTACCTGATTCTATTTCATACTTCGTACTCTTCCAAATTATTGCATATACAGATACCTTGACTCAAGGTACTAGCTTGATTTCTTGATCATATGAAATGAATGGATAAGCTTCCTAATTTCTATTGGTAATTTTATTATGATGATGATACAATATTACAATAAGTCAATGTCCATATTCCCACTTTTCAGCTATTAGAATACGTTTAAAATTGTGTATAACATGGATTTGTAAATGACAAGTCAGTGATACAGCTCCTGATACTTTATTCTGATTATCAGAAAGCTAAATTTTATAGTTTTAATATGCACTTGGTATTTGATTCTATAAACACTTGTAATTTTGCGGTATACCTGAAGATGGAAGAAGAAAAGCATATGCTGAAGCGGTAGCGAAAGCTAAGGCGGAAGAAGAAGCACAGATCACCTCTGAAAAAGCAAATGAGGCTGTTAAAGCTGCTAAAGAGTTCGAAGCAGAAGTCGAACGACTTTCAGAGAAACAAGTTAAAGCTTCTACTTTGGAAAAAGAAGCAAAAGAAAGAACAGAGGCAGCTGGCTCTACACTAGACATCATTTTAACAAAAGCAATAAAAACCGGACTCCAAAATTGCAAAGCAATGGCAAAATGATGCTCGACGATGCCTTAGCGACGCCCTTGACTTACATATATACACATACATTCGTACATATACATGTACACACACTCCATCGGGTAAAAGCGGCAACTATACAATTCCTTTCCTCGTTATCAGATGATGTTGTATTTTCTATCTGTAAACGAACTGAGTTTACTGGCTTAAAAATTACATAACATGAAGAACCACAGGTTCCATAATGACTTTAATAAACAATATGTAAGATGAGAGAAATTGAAGCTAGCTAACACTGCAAACAATATGTAATACGAGAGAAATTGCAGAATGCAACTAAAATAAGGTTTGGGGAAATTTCCAAAATTTTGTTCCTGTTAGAGCTTTTTATTCTTGTTATGGCTTTTGGTCCATAAGGGTTTACAATTTGTGTGGAATTTACAATCTGCATTGTTAAGAGTTCATAGTCGCTGCTCAATTTTAAATCTGCAGATACCGTGTTTTGTTACCATACAGAGAGAACCACCAATGAAGTATTAGCAGTCTGGGAGTATATGTTTTATATGGTTTTTTTAATTAAGTTGAATTTTAGGATGGACGAAAGCTAAAAGAAGTTGGCCAAAATCCTAGAGCAAGTGCAAGACCGCAAAGGTTAATCATACTATTCAATTAACCAAAATACCTGAGATTAGAGCCAATAAACGATCGCCAGTTGAATTGATTAGAGCATTATCTAATCCAACTTGATGAATGTCAGACAAACACTGCATCCAAAGAGTAAATAATATACTTGGTAACTTCTGCAAATACCCTAAACACACGGTTAGACAAACATCGGCACTGCCAAGCAGATATTTTTCTGCTAGATTATTTGATTAACATACGTTCATACTCAAAGTACTGATTACACTGCCATCCTTTCCTGTCACAAACTTTTAATTTGACTCAACCACGTCTTTTATTATTCCTTGCAACTAAAGAAAATAAATCTATATGCTCAGGGAAGAGAAAGTCTTCACTGTATCTGTATCAACATAAGTTCTGATGCTATCACATTGCTTCATTCCAAAAGTAAACATAATATATTTAAGTAAATGAAACCTCTAGTTTAATGCCTGAAACCAATAAATAATAAAACTGGAAGCTGACCTTGTCTAAAATGCACTTGGATGGTGAGTTCCAAATCCTTAGTGTTCTGTCCTTCTCATGATGTCGACATAAAAAGACATCAAAATTGCTTAGTGGGATGATCCCCAAACTAGTGGCAGCAATTCTTGCATCTCATTCACTTGGTTTTAAATTTTGTTTTAACTTACTTCAACAATAGCAGCAGCCTGCAATTCACATTTGCACTCCCACATATCTGCAATTAAAGATTGGACATCGACAATAACACCAACAACGTATAAAAAATTTACTATAAAACATAGCCATGAATCATAGGGAAGCAAATTTACTTGCTAAATAGAAAAATATAACCAATACCATTTTATTTTATTTACAAAAAGTTGGCATTGTCTGCTCTGCATTGTATTGTTCTCTCACTTGAAGTTCATGTCCACGTGCAGATGGCCGATAAGTAAAACGGTAATTAGCAGAAAGAAGGTTGAGGAAAACTCAATAATGGAGCAGAATTAGCAGAAAGAAGGTTGAGGAAATTAGCAAAAAGAAAAAAAATATGAGAGTACCCGATCCAGGCGGAGGAAGAAAGAAGCACGTCGAAGGCAGAGAGGAAGTTGGGTTTGATGCTACGGACAATCGCCGTCAAAGGCGGCGGAAAATCGCAGTTCGCAGCTGCAGCTCCTTTTATCTACACATCGTCTGTGGCCCTCTCCTACTGCTTCTTTTGAAACTGCAGCTCCTTTATCTATACATCATTATAAAATAACATTTCAAGTCAGCAAAAGAAAAATGCTTCAGACAATCCAGAAAAGAATCACAAGTTGTACCAAGTAAAATAAAAGTTATGTAATAAGGAAAAAGTACATGAGATTCCGGCGATAGAGATTCGCATAAGAGAAGGATACCTAAGATTCATAAGAAAACGTACCCTAGATTAGAACAGATTAATAGATACGATTTGGGAGAAAAAAAATTAATGAAGGAGGCAAAATAAGAAACAAACCCGAGATTCGTACAAAGAGAGAGAGGGGTTTGCTAATGCGTTAGAAATAATAGAACTAGGATGTAAAGAAAAATTACTAGCTTGCCCTCCTTACATCACCTTATTTACCGAAGCACCAATATCCTAACAGTTATAAATGTGACAAAGGAAGGCAACGAAAATAACCGTTAGTAATTTATAACGGTTATAATCGTTACAAATCCCAGCAAAATAAGTGTTGCAAAATGATTGATTTGGTGTAGTGCCATCTGTCTCAAGGAGGGGGGCTTGTCTTCCCTTTGCATGATCTGACACTATAGGAGCAGACTTTATGGAGGCGGCCCCGCACAGTGCCGTGGTGGAGGAGATGAGGAGGCCGTCGAAGAGGGATCGCATTGTTAAGCTCAAGGGTTCCAAGGGTGGGCCGACTTATAGATTTTCTAGGGAAGTGGAGGTTTTGAGACCCCTATCAAAGACTCGGTATACGTAGTGGGGTCGAAAATTCTTAGGATAGCCAAGGATGCGGACGATGGGACCATCTTGTAGTTGCTGGTGAACTTGATGGCCAAGGTAGTCTAGAAGGCCCTGGCTTACGGACATTGGCCCAGGTCAGGCAGAGAGACCCATACTTAACAGTTTTTCTTTTCCTATGTTTTTTTGTTGTTTCTACTTAGAGGGTTTATCTTGTAGGCTACACTGCGAGCTCTTAACATTCATACTGGCCTGCGAGTCTTGAGGAAGACGGTGAACAATGAGGTGGCCACCCACCAATGAGCAGAATGGTTAATTGGGGATCTCGAGGAGTGGCTCTAGAGGCTGAGAAGAAAGCCGAGGAGTGCATGAGGTGGACCCTGGAGGCAGAAGGTGTAGGCACATATTCGAGAATGCTAGGGACACTACAGTTAGAGAGCGGTAGAGAAGGTGAAGAAAATAGGGGAAGAGCTTGGGCAGGAATGGGCGGGCCAGAGGCGAGCCACAAGGAGGAAGATATTATGAAGGAGAGGTTGTAGTAGCGCTTGGAGTTTCCAACCCGAGCAGAAATTAGGAGGGAGAATGACGCCTTGGACGGGTGTGAAATGATAGGTTGACCAAGATGTCGAAGAAGACTTTTGCTATACACTATCATCTCCCTTTAGAAATCGACTTCCTTACCTCCGAGAAATACGAGGAGGTCCATAGTGCGGTGGCATTGAAGATGGTGGTGGTCGGGAGAGTTTCCCTGATGATTTTGACTGTTGAGCAGATGGCCTCCTTGATAGGCAGGCCTAGCGAGCCAACTGCTGATGATCCTCGATGGTGGACAAACAATTAGTTTTTAATGATGACTTTCATATCACAGGGCACCTCCCACCCTATGAGCGACGGAGCTGAAGGTCATTTTGTTTTTTGCTGATGTGTTCTTTGGGCTTGGTTATGGGCTCATTGTTGAAATGAAACTTGTTGAATATTATGAACCCTTTCTTTTTTGTGAGAAAATCCATCATTGTAGATTTATTTATCTGTCTGAATATTCCAAATTTTCCTTGTACTTTTCTGCTATGTTTTTGCATATATAGATACATATATTTTCCTTCATGCTTACTCTCTATTTGTTCCTTATTTGAGCAGATCAAACATCCACGATTTTGTTAAGTAAACAGGTAGACTTAGCTTTTTATGTATAATATAATGGATGAGTAGACAAAAGGAAACTAAAGAGCACCCAAAACCAAACAATTTTTTTTTAATGAGGCAACTTGCCCACAGCTTTGCATGGCGAGTTTAAGCTGGTGGCTGGGCATCCTTAAGTGGTCACCTAGGGATCAAGTGGAGTTTCCGTTGTTGCATTTGTGGGCTAGCGAGGGGCCCGATCTTATTTGACAGGGCCGACTTTAGGTTTTCAAGTCATTTAGCACTACTGGTGCTAGTTCGAGATTATAGTGAGAATAATCAAGCGGCCATTGTGCCAATGCCCCACCCTTGGTAGGATGGGCCATATCACGGGTGAACGATTCAGGCCACAACTTTAGTGGTTAAACCATCCGTCATCGATGCCTCTGCATGAAAGGGAGGATTGAGCAGTTTGTGAATCCTCATGGAACGGCAATACAAACGCAAGGTTTAAGGTTAAAATGTGGGTAATCACACCGCTATAGCAACAGTGCCTAGCCTTGCTAGAGTGGTGAGCAACATCGTAGGTGAACAAATGGGGACCGTGGCATAGATGGTTATGCCATCGGATCATCGATGCCTCCAGCCCGAATGAGAGTATTGAGTGGCTTAGGCATCCTTATGAAGTAGTTTTGGGCATTCATCGATTATAGAGATTGGCCACCTTGGCCCGCCCACTACAATAACAAAGGTTGCAGTGTCCCTGGGAAGGAAAAGAGAGTTGGTTGGCTCATTCCGGCCAAATAGTCTTGTTGGTACTTGAATGAAGAATGCTTTTGGGAATGCTTTGTTTACATTCCATAATTGGAATACTTATACAAAAAATTCTATTGCCTTATAATTGTTGTAAAATCTTATGGCCTTATAATTATGGCTTACATAATTACATACTTAATATGCCTGAGGGCAATCCAACCTCAAAGTGTGAGCTATCGAGGTGTGAAAGGTAGTAGGCACCGCAGATGAGTACAACACTGATCACATAGGGGTCTTCCAAGTTTTTCCCCCAAAATTCCTTTTTTTTTGAGTTTTTAGTGTTTGTAAAGTCCTGATACAGTATAAGTCTCCGACCTTGAATGGTTAGAGCTTCACCCTTATATTGTAATGCTATCTATCATTCTTTTATATGCCTAAGTGCAGAGCTTTGCCAGTGCTCTTCTTTCTCCTAGATCATTGAGCCCAAACTTGAGTAGTTCTTTGTTTTGTTCAGGATCATGAGTGGGGTGCCTTAAAGATTGAACATTAAATTCAATAAGTAAAATAACTTCATATCCATAGGACTAGAAAAATGGAGAGTTTTCGATTGACGTTTGGTTTGAGGTGCGACATGACCAAAGCATGAGTGGTACATCAGTCTAGTTTCCTTAGCCATTATGAGATGCTTCTTTAGTGTTTCCTTGATGGTCTTATTTATGGCTTTAACCTATCCATTTCCTTATGGGTGGGATACTGAGAGGAAGCATTTTTATGTTCCATTCCGCTTGTACAACCCTTAGAACAACCCCTTCTCAAACTGTATGTTATTTATCTATTATGATTCTCTTTAGGATTTGAAGTGATAAACACTGTTCTTAATCATAAAGTTCAACATCTTGGGCTCGGTGACCCTAGTGAGGGACTCTACCTCAACCCATTTTGTAAAGTAGTAGATGGAAACTATGGTATGATTGTATCCACCTTTGTAAATTAGAAGCTTTTCGATCAGATCAATACCCTAAGAGTCAAATGAACAAGGGGACATCATAGGAGTTAGAGGACTTGGGAAAGCTCTTAGGATCTTAGAAAACCGTTAATATTGATCATACTTCTTAATGTGATTCATTTCATCCTTGATCATTATGGGCTAGTAATAACCTTGGTGGGAAACCTTCGTTGCTAGGCATTTCCACCGAAATGATCTCTTTAGAAGCCTTCGTGTAGTTCCTTCAATGCATGGTAGGCTTCTTCGCTTGTCATGCAACATTGAAAGGTAGTTGAATATACCGACAGGTAGAGCCTAATGTCAATGATGGTATAATTAGGTGGCTAGTATAGAATTTTACAGGCCTCTTTTATTTTAGGAGATAGGTCACAGCTCATAAGGTAATTTAACAGCAAGGTCGTCCAAAAATCTATTTGGACTTCATCAATTTCCATAGCGGTTACCTCCGATTCAAAGCAAGGGGCAGTCTGCACATTCATTAGGACCTAAGGGATGCATGAAGGATTTTCTTACGCAAGTATTGTTGTTACTTGCTAGTCGCTGGACAAAGAGTAAAAAGGTCGAATAAAAAGGGTCGTGGACAACGAAGTTACGGAATTAAAGTTGAAAAATACACAAATGTGGATAATGTAGGAATCAAACCTAGATCAGTATCTACAAGCAGAAATCCATATCAACTGAACTACAGTAGCTTATTGGACCACAGCAACAAATAACTTATTTTAAAGATAGTTCAAATAATAATGGCCCCTGAGCGACCGTCCAAGTGGCCCATGCTCAGCCGTTGTTAATGTAAAATAATTAACAAAACAATTTATCTCTGGCACTTTATAAAAATTACTTTAACTGGGTTGAGGAGAAATGTGATAAGGGACATTAAAGATGATGGAACAATAAATAGGTATGAGCAATTAAATCATATTTGATTAATTAATAATATAATTAAGATACTAACACCAAGAGAAAGTTAAAATATCACCAACTAAATGGATGTTTAAAAAACCAATTCCATGAATCCCACACTTATGCCATCACAAAGATTTGTTACGATTGTTGAAACTTGATCATTAAATATTTCAATTTCTCGACGTTTTGACTAGAAATCCCTATAGCGCAGTTGATTGAGGAAACCTACTTCCATCCGCACCATTATCTATGTGTTGACACCGAGCATTCGTAACAGGTGAAGGATTTAAAATTAATATCACTATTTGCATATCCATAACATTAGTGCTTGCAGTAAAAATAAATTATAAGAACTGCCCTATTACTTCAAGAAATAATGAAAATTAATGCGTTTTTGCATTGCAAGCTTGCAACAAGGATTTCAAGATCTGACTACTCTTAACCTCTACTTAAAGTCCCATGTTTTCTCAAGTTTAGAAGCTTCGCGGTTGATAGCATTCGCGTCAATGTACTCTATAAGGTGTATGAGTTTTTCAGCGTTTAGTACCTACTAACCCACTAAAATTTTGTGCTTTTCTCAAAAATCAGTTGTTAAAAAATAATATACTTATAACGTGTATGTAGAAAGAAAAGATACCATCGTTGTATTTCTCTGGCTCCATGGACACCCTGTATTTCCTAAGGATCCTCAACATAACTTCAAGTTAATTTTGAACCAGAAAATGGCTATGCCATCGGTATATTTTACTGCGTGTTGCTTTGAACAATTTTGCAAGTTCGCCGTGTACCCTCGAGAATGAAAACTGCGTCAAGCGACGGTCAACACAGCAACTGCTTCAGAACCCTCTTTTTGAGATAGTAGAGTTCAGCATTCTTAAATGATAAGCCTATAGTGTAAAATAAATACATTACTGAAAAATGAAATTGATGTTAAATATCTTTAGTGTTGACTCCAAACTGCTTTATGTATAGAGTAATTCAGCTACTTCTCTTGATGATTAATCAAGTCTAAAGATGGCTTTGTAGACCTGGAAAGCATTTGGATACCCACCTAAGAACAAAACGATAACATGTTACTGAGTTGGTATATGAATAATGCGACTCATAAAAGTGTTTGCAGTGTTCATTGCTAAAAGTGTCGAGTAGCAAATTTATATAGTATTATTATCCTTCAAGTTCACATAACAAAAGATAAAATCAAAATCAATCTTCTTCCATAATCATATGTCATGAAGTATTGGATTTGAGTACGTTTTTCATATCAAGGGGCGGTGTACATCCTCTGATTAGCTAGAATTTTGGAAAAAATTAAAATGTAGAACAATGATACTGATCCTGTGACAAAAGTATCAAACATCATTCAACAGAACGATGTTTGGATGTAAAAATCTAATTTATCTAAAAATCTAATATGGTTAGCAATTTATGTCATGAACTAAGTATGGACTAATATTGAAATTAACACGCAAGTACAGCAAAAAGAGAAGCACGATTATTTGAGCTTTTCAATTTATATCAAAAAGGGATCTTGAAATACATGATATCTGAACGGCAGTAATGCAACATGCTAACTTTTGGACTTCTCTTCTGAGATCTCAATCATATTTAAGAAAATGTAAACTCAAATATGCGTGGTGATTAAAGTATTAACTTGATGGAGTAGGTGTTTACTTGATGCAAATCATATAATTGCTACAAAAATTGCAACCATTTTTTGGATCCTGACTTGTTTCCTGAATTTGCATTTGTAACTGATAGTGTAAAATAGATATGGTGCACGAAACCTATTAGAATCAGCATTATAAGAAATCTTATTTTATGAACATTAGTTTTTCTTTAAGCACACCAACTTAATATTTGTCACCGCCCATTAATATAATAGCCATCTATTGTAACAAAACAATTTTCTTAAGTTCAAAAATATTGTTGGAAGTTAACTTATCTGACATGACTTTGGAATTTGTTAGAAATGAATGAATGAGAAAGTGAGGAAGAGGAAGAATTAGAGTGTGTATTGAAACAAAGTCCCACATCATGGGATATTTGTTTCAATATCACTTTATATATCACAACTCATTATACTTAATCAAAAGAAAAGAAGAAGGAGACACATTACTTTATTTATCACAACTACAGCACCATATTCACCTCAATCCAACGGTATAGCCGAACGGAAAAATAGAACTCTTAAAGAAATGATGAATGCTTTATTAATCAGTTCTGGCTTAACAGATAACTTTTGGGGAGAAGCTGTTCTTTCGGCAAACCATATTTTAAATAAAATACCACGAAAGAGACCAAAAACAATCGATTGTTTATTCATTAGATATGCACAAAACAGTGCTGCTTATCGATTTCTAGTACACAAATCTGAAATTGACGGTATTCATGAAAATACCATCATCGAATCGAGAAATGCAAGATTTTTCGAACATATATTCCCCTTAAAACAGGGTACTGATAATATACTCAAAAGAGACCAAGAGAAGATGAATTCACTGATTCTCTTGAGATTACTGAACAAAATAAACTTCGACAAACTAGTGCTGATCAACAACTGGAGGAACCAAGAAGGAGCAAGAGTTCAAGGACCTCTAGGACCTTTGGACCAGACTTTTATACATTTATGTTAGAAGATGATCAATGACATACAAACAAATTATGTCCTCCAGCGATGCCCCTTACTGGAAAGAGGCTATTAACAATGAGATAGAATCCATTACGGCTAACCATACCTGGGAGTTAGTTGATTTACCTCAAGGATGCAAGACCTTAGGTAATAAATGGATATTTAAAATGAAATTGAAAGCCGATGGTTCAATAGACAAGTACAAAGCTCGTCTTGTAGTCCAAGGATTTAGACAAAAGGAAGAACTGGACTATTTTGATACATATTCACCAGTGACAAGGATAACATCAATTAGGATGCTAATTGCAATTGCATCCATACTTGATTTAGAAATACATCAAATGGATGTAAAAACTGCATTTTTAAATGGTGACCTAGAGGAAGAAATATATATGAAGCAACCTGAAGGGTTTCTGAGCTATGGAAAGGAAAATAAAGTATGCAAATTAGTAAAGTCACTTTATGGCCTTAAACAAGCTCCAAAACAATGGCATGAGAAATTTGATGAAACTATGTTATCAAATGGACTCACAATAAATGAATCAAATAAATGTGTCTACACGAAACACACACATTTAGGATATGTCATTGTTTTTTTTTATGTTGATGACCTGTTGATCCTAGGAAATAACAAGGCCATAATAACCTCTACAAAGAATATGTTATCCTCTCGATTCGATATGAAAGACCTAGGACTGGCTGATGTGATATTGGGTGTCAAAATTTTGAGAACACCACAGGGATATGCATTATCCTAATCACATTACATGGTAAGATACTTGAAAAATTCAAGCAATATAATATAACTATTGCAAAATCACCGGTGGATATGAACCAAAATTGGGTAAAGAACACTTGTGATGGTATTTACCAGCTTGAATACTCTCGTATACTAGGAAATATCATGTACGTTATGAACTGCACTAGGCCAGATATCGCATACGCTGTAAGTAAGCTGAGTAGATTTACCAGTAATCATGGTAAACATCACTGGAAAGCGATAATCAGAGTTCTAGGATACCTAAAGTATACACAGAACTATGGTCTACACTATACAAACTACCCTTCAACAGTGGAAGGATACAGTGATGCCAATTGGATAACTGGATCACAAGATATAAAGTCTACAAGTGGATATGTGTTCACATTAGGAAATGAAGCAATATCATGGAAATCATCCAAACAGACTTTTATAGCTAGATCTACGGTGGAATCAGAATTTATTGCACTAGATAAGACCGCAGAAGAAGCAGACTGGCTTTGAAGCTTCTTGGAAGATATTCCAAATTGGAGCAAACTCGTGCCTCCAATATATATACATTGTGATAGTCAATCAGCAATTGGAAGAGCTAATAGTACACTATACAATGGTAAATCTGGACACATTCGTCGTAGACATAAGACAATAAGACAACTTCTCTCTAATGGAGTTATCACTATAGAATACATAAGGTCTAAGGATAGCATAGCGGATCCACTAACAAAAGGCTTACCAAGAGAGAAAGTTCAAACCTTATCAATGGGAATGGGGTTAAGGCCGATAGACTAAAAGTTTTTCTAAAATGGAAACCCCACCTATTTGACTGGAGATCCCAAGATCTAGGTTCAAAGGGACAACTAAGTTCAAGAGAAACTTGATAGCACTGTTACATACAAACTATTCCTATGATAAGTCAATGCATTATTTGCTGGAAAATAGGATAAGTATTAGTACTTTTAATGATGTCTGTACTTGAGGAATTACGAATAATCCTTACAGAATCACCTACGTAAGTGCGAAGGCGCCGCTTCAAAGAGAATTATAGGCCTAATTCTCTAAGCACTTATGAGACCAGGCAGGTGTTCAAGACAAAAATGAACACAAACAGAGAATGAAGGATTATAAGAAACATTTGTCGTGTGTTATCTATTGTAGAATTACACAAAAGGTTTACAGTTCAAGGACATTCTATGTCTACTGATTCACCTGTAACTCAAATAGGTAAACATTAGGAAAGTTCAAGGCCCCTGTGCTACTTTAACCGATACGATAAATGGTTCGTGAAACTAAGAACAACTGCTCATTCATATGGGGGATTGTTAGAAATGAATGAATGAGAAAGTGGGGAAGAGGAAGAATTAGAGTGTGTATTGAAACAAAGTCCCACATCATGGGATGTTTGTTTCAATATCACTTTATATATCACAACCCATTATACTTAATCAAAAGAAAAGAAGAAGGAGACATGAAGACTTGTGGCAATGTAGGCTTTGGGACTTCATATTAAATTTAAAATGTCAAAGATTGGGCCTTGGGCCTTGGGGCTCTTGGGGTCTTGTGATTAGATGGGCCTCCGTCTGCCTCTTGGGCCTGCTGCGCTAAAATGGCTAATTTTGGACTTCAAAATTAGACCGTTGCACCTGTACGCGCACGCCTGTCGGTTAAAGGGTCGCAACCTTTCCAACAGTCATGACCGCTCCGAATAGGCACCTCCTCCAGCCTATATATAGGAGCCCGTAGAACGAGATCAAACATATAGAAACAGTTCCCTTCTTCTTCCTGCTACTCTTCCCACTCCACTGCTCTCAGATCTATAATTACTTCTGTTCGTCGTCGCTCCGTCTGCCCGCACAGCAATCGGAGCCGGTCCGTTCCATCCTGGGAGACAAATTGCTCAAACCCTTTGGTGCATATAAGGGGGCAATATTGTTTCATGGAAACAGATATTATCTGGAATCGAACATTTAGTAACGCTTTTCTGCTGTTACAAAACTTATAAAGGGATAAGTAACGTTATTGAAGTTACTATCGGATTCGTTACAGTTTTGTGTACTTACGGATTAACAGATTTTCCCCATGACAGTTTTCCCTTTACAATGACTGCTAGTAATGCGAACAACATCATCAGCTAATGTTTATTGTCATACCATAAAAGGACAGATGTAATGTACTGGTCTCTGGGTAAAACTGCTTAACACATGCATTGATAAGCACTGCTCCAATTTTTCGCATGAGCATTCTCATTAAGCTGCAAAATGCCAGGTCTTGAACAATTTCTTTGTATGTGAATATAAGTTTGTAAACTCTGAAGGGATAATTAATCCCACCTCCCGCACCACAAATGAGGACCATACTACGTTCTCAAACTGAATTAAACAGGAGTCCATCACAAAAATCAACCTTTCATTCTCAAATTACTCCAACAGTATGATATTACCGGTAAGGATGAATCATAAATTTATATGTTACTAATCAAACTTACCGTTTCTGGAGACAGGAATTGATTGAACACAACCAATTTGTCGTAGAATTGTAGGATGACAGAGTTAAGCTATCTCCAAGCAAATATAGCCTTCCACATAAAACAAATTCCTCAAAATTAACGACAAAAATGTTTTTAGAAACTACTTTTGTGACCGGTATACATATGAATCCCAAACTAAAGTTTATCAAGTCCGAAGATGAATTGTTGCAAGATTCTGTAGATAGATATCTTTTAGCATAGCATGTTGATGTCTCTGTAAAACTAGAATTTGTTATAGATCTGCACCTAACAAAAATATATAAATAGAATGATATGCATGTTATTTGGTTAGCATTTGGAATGATGTGATTAATAAGTGTTTGGAATGTTTACTGAAAAATGCATATAGTAGAAAACCAAAGAGCGTGTTCTAACAAATTCATCTAACAGAAGATAGAATACAAGATCAACCTCAAAGTTTATTCTTTCATTATTGAAACTATTCACCGTAAGACACTTTAGATGGTATATTATTTCTGATCAAGCAGTTGTGCTCATCTTCATTAAACATTAGATTGGCTGGATTTTCGGAGGAATTATATATGCATTAAACATGGAATAACAACCGAAACCAATATTAGCTAATAAAATCATGCACATATGTAAAGAACATTCAAGAAAGAATCTGAAATGGTAATGTTGAAATGCAATGAAAATATGGTGATTATCACTGTTAACATGAATAAAGTGCCATTATTGGGTCTTTTCTTTGTACATCAAAGAAGAATAAAAATCAGTCTTGAAGTACATACTACCTAAAGAAAAGTCTGTTATATGTCTTGTATACCAAAATAGAGACTAATCAATAATAAAATTGTCTCACATGTTTACAACTCAAATTTCCATTACTCTGCAATTATGTATTAGTTATTCTAACACTAAGTATGTTGTAATTAATTACAACAACAAAGTAACAACTACAACAACAATAACCATAGTGCTAAATCAAATGTTACACTATTTAAAGAAATAGTACAACGTAGAAAGAAAAACAATATTTATATATATATAAGTATATGAATCAACTATAAATCTAACCGATTGAAGAAGGAAATTACGTATGAGGTTTGTCGTAACAATTTCCTTAATACTTTATTCAAAGTCTCCCAAGATACAACAAACATGATATACTAGAGATTCTGATGTGCATGATCTTCTGTGTGATATGCAAAAGCACACGGATTGTAGATATTAAGAAACGAAAAGGAAGAAGAGAAAATTCGAAATTGATTGAACGAGGAAAGTGATCAGGTTTCCTCCTTATTTATGACCGAATTTCCAATGGCTGCATTCGTTGAGAAAAGTACCATCTCTTCATTTGCAATGCCAAAAAGCATTACTGTTCGCAACAGTCGCGCCTCTTCGTTTTGCAACGGCCGAAAATTGTTGTTGTTCGCAACAGTCGCGCCTCTTCGTTTGCAACAACCGAAAACTGTTGCTCTTCGCAACAGTCGCATCTTTTCGTTTGCAAAGGCCAGAAACTATTGTGGTTTGCAACAGTCGCGTCCAATCCAGTAGTTGCTTCTTTTTGAATTTAAACAGTAGAAAACCTTTCACTTCTGTACAGCAAAAATATAACACGGTCCACTCTTATTGGACCCGCACCCGACCCGACTTGGCCCGGTTCGGTCGGTCAGACAGGCTAACGGCGGCGCGTGTGTGTTAGTCCATGGTCATATAGGTTCTCCCCCTCGCACAAAATTACCTAACCCTAAGGGACAATATAGGGACTGAGAGTATACTACATAAACCAAAAAATGAACATGTTTTTGGCGATGTTGGACATATCTCGTTCACCCTTATTTTGAGAATTCTAACAATCCCCCACATGAATGACGATATATGTCTCCTCCACACAAAGTGTAAAATCACACAGTTCATATGAAAATAATGTTATATCGAGGATAAATAGATATTTCACTTTAAACTTTCCCTAGTTAAAACTTATCGGATATACTTGGCTATCGGTGAATTATTTCATCTTGAATCGTCAGCCGTTATTGTATAACCAGATAATAAGCTTTACAAAGTATTTTTTTTCCTTCACATCCAATCTCTTGGTTGTGCTCATTTCGGTCCTGAACAATTTTTGGTTCTGCTAGTGTTTTTAGAGAATAAAAGCCTTCAATATTCTCATAGAGCCAGCCAAGCTCATCGCAACCATTAAGAGTATCCTACTATACTCCACTTGTTATTTTCAAGATATGGTCATCATTAAAAAACATGGTTTTAACCTTTAAATACTTCTATAGGCATGCATTTATATTGTGCACCATAGGAATGGAGTTGGACTATGTCCAAACAAATGCATTACGTCTTGAGTTACTCAGAACTAGTTTGCCTATTGATTCTAGTCCGTGAGATCTCCAGTCGCTAGGATAGGTTTCCGTATAAGATAACTCTTGGTGGTTTAGGCTTTTAAACTCATTCCCCTCGATGTGCAGTTAATTTTCTCTCTTGATAAACCTTTAGTAAATGGATCCTCTAGGTTATCATTTGTACTCAATCTATGGAAATAATTCCATTTGAGAGTAACTGCCTAACTGTGTTATGACGTCGATGAATATGTCGTGACTTTCCATTATACACAAAGTTGTGCGGTCTGCTTAGCGTAGCTTTGTTATTACAGTGTATGCATATGACCGGTACAGGTTTAGACCAAAATGTAATATCTTTTAAAAAATGACGAAGCCATTCTGCTTCTTCGCCTGCTTTATCTAATGCGATGAACTCCGATTCCATAGTGGATCTAGCTATGCATGTTTGTTTAGTAGATTTCCATGACGCTGCTGCCCCTGCTAAGGTAAATACATAACCACTCGTTGATTTTGATTTCTCTGAATCAGCAATCCACTTTGCATCACTATATCCTTTCAAGACAGCAGGATATTTTCCATAATGTAAGGAATAATTTGTGGTATTTTTTAAATATCCAAGCACTCTCATTAGTGCTTTCCAGTGTTACTTTCCTGGATTGCTTGTATACTTGCTCAATCGACTTACTGCATAAGCTATATCGGGTCTTGTGCAATTCATGAGATACATGAGACATCCTATTACACGAGAGTATTCCAGTTGCATTACACTCTCATTAGTGTTTTTATGCAGTACTTCTGATGGATTAAAAAGTGTTTTTACTCCTTTAATTCTAAAATTTTGAAAATTTTCAATCACTTTGTCTACATAGTGCGATTGAGATAATTCAGTTCCATTAGGTGTTCTTATTATTTTGATTTCCAAAATAACGTCTGCAACTCCTAAGTATTTCATATCGAAATTGCTAATTAACGTCTTCTTTATGGGCTCTATTACCTGAGTATTTGGACCAAATATTAATATATCGTTCACATATAAACAAATCATCACATATGACTGTCCAATTTGTTTATAATAAACACACTTTCAAATTTTGCGCGCCACTGTTTTGGAGCTTGTTTTAGTCCGTATAATGATTTTACTAATCTACATACTTTGTTTTCATTTTCATTGGAAACAAATCCTTCAGGTTGCTCCATGTAGATCTTCTCATCGAGATCTCCATTTAAGAATGCTATCTTTACATCCATTTGATGAATTTCTAGATTATAGATCGATGCAATTGCTATTAGCATTCTTATAAAGGTTATTCGTGTTACCGGCGAATATGTATCAAAGAAGTCTATTCCTTCTTTTTGACGATATCCTTTGGCTACTATTCTGGCTTTATACTTGTCGATAGAGCCATCTGCTTTCATTTTTTTGTTGAAAATCCATTTACATCCAATAGGTTTAATTACAGGTGGAATATCAACAATTTCCCAAGTTTTACCACTTAGAATTGAATCAATCTCACTTTGGATTTCTTCTTTCCAACATGAAGATTCAGAAGATGACATTGCTTCCTTGTATGTTTGAGGTTCGAGTTCTAACACATATGTGAAAAAATCCGAACCAAATGTCTTAGAAGTCCTAGCCCTTACGCTTCTTCTTGGTTCAACTTCCTCAATCTCATGATGACTTTCATCTTCATGTGAATTGCTTGATTCTTCTCTTATCCTTTTAGGGGCATTATTCCCTTCATTCCTTTTGTGCAGAAACACGTCTTCAAAGAATGAGGCATCTTTAGATTCCATGATTGTATTTACATGAATATCAACTATATCAGACTTGAATACAAAAAATCTGTAGGCACTACTATTTTGGCCTGGCCCTAAATGGTAACAATCTATTGCTTTTGGTCCAAGTTTGACTTTCTTGGGAGGCGGAACTGGAACTTTTGCCCAGCACCCCACACTTTGAGGTATTTAAAACTTGTTTTGTGTCCTTTCCATAACTCATATAGAATAGTTCTTGTTTTATTGTAAGGGACTTTGTTTAATATGTGATTAGAGATATTTAAGGCTTCCTCCCACAAGTTCGTCGGTAGACCAGAGGTTAAAAGCATGACATTAATCATGTCTTTTAGCGTTTTGTTCTTCCTCTCGGCTACACCATTTTGTTGTGGTGAATATGGAGCTATTGTTTGATGAATTACAGTATTTTCTGCACAAAACTGTTTAAATGGTGATTCATATTCTCCACCTCGATCAGATCTCAATATCTTGATCTTTTTATTTAATTGATTTTCTACCTCGGCTTTGTACTTCATAAACGATGTAATAGCTTCATCGTTACTATTTAAAAGATATACATAGCAATATCGTGTATAGTCATCAATAAAAGTGATAAAGTACTTTTTCCCACCTCTTGTAGGTAATGATTTAAAATCATATAAATCTGTATAAACCAAACCTAGTGGTTCGGTGGTTCTATCAACAGATTAAAATGGGTTTTTAACCATTTTTGATTCTACACATGTCTTATATTTTTAGTTCTTATCTACTTGGAATTTCGGAATTAATCCCAAGTTTGATAATGTTTTCATTTTTCGAAAATTTATGTGTCCCAATCTATCGTGCCATAGTAAAATTTCATGCTCAAGCAAGTAAGAAACTTCAATTTTATTAATAGCACAATCAGAATACATAGTTTTATTGCCGATAATGGCTATATTTTCCTTAAATAGGCCATCACATAAATATCCCCTTCCGATATATATTACAGCTTTTGACAGAACCATCTTGTCTGACTCGAACGCCATTTTGAATCCTTTCTTTGATAGTACTGAGCCGGAGATCAAATTCTTGCGTATGTCTAGAATGTGGTGCACGTCATTCAACTTGACAGTTTTTCCAGAAGTAAACTTGAGGATTACTGTGCCACTGCCTTCGTTCATGGATACTGCAAAATTATCCATGTAGAGTTTTCTCCGTGATCGAATTTTTGGTATGTAGAAAACATGGATGTGTTAGAGCAGACATGACGAGTAGCGCCTGTGTCTACCCACCATTGGTTAGGATTCTGAACCAAATTACATTCAGATACAACTGCCGAGAAGTTGGACTCGTCTACTTCCATGTTGTCTACTATATTTGCCTTCTTATTGCGTTCCTTTTTGTGTCTGCAATCTTTAGCGGCATGTCCAACCTTTCCACAAACCCAACACTCGCCATTAAACTTTTTGGTTCGTTTATTGTCTTTTGGTTTGTTGTCTGGAGCTTTCTTTTTCTTCTAGAAATTCTTCTTTTTCTTCTTGGTCTTTGATCCTTCAGCCACAAATGCCTCCTCGCTTGGTTTTGTAACTCCACGGTTATCTGCCTCAATTTTTAGTCGGACTATGAGATCCTGTAAAGAGATTTCCTTCTTCTTTTGCTTTAGATAGTTGCGGTAATCTCTCCATGATGGCGGCAGTTTTTCCGTGATGGCTTCAACCAAAAATGATTCTCCAACCTTATGACCTTTTGTTTCGAGTTCATGAATAATGATTTGCAGTTGATGCAGCTGAGCAGTCACCGGTTTGGAGCCAACCATCTTGTAGTCCATGAATTTGTCTACAATGAATTTCTTAAGACTGATATTCTGCGTCATGTACTTCGTGACAAGTGCATTCAAGAGTGCTTTTGCTGTCTTTGGGGGTTGATATACTTTGTATAGCACCTTATCGAGACAATTCAGAATATAGTTTCTACATAGAAAATCGGAATGCTTCCACATATCAACATCTGATTCCTTGCCTGGTGCAGGAATCGGTTCCTCCTCCTCGAGATACTGTTGCAGACCGAGTGTGGTGAGATAAAATCGCATTTTATTTTTCCATGTTATGAAGTCATCACCTCTCCTTTGAACAGATCAGG
This sequence comes from Allium cepa, assembly GCA_030765085.1. Lineage (NCBI taxonomy): Eukaryota > Viridiplantae > Streptophyta > Magnoliopsida > Asparagales > Amaryllidaceae > Allium > Allium cepa. Next base: position 595,108,422 of record CM060935.1, read on the forward strand.
CCTGTTGTGAGTAGCAGCCTTTGTTGATAGTTCAACTGTTGCCATCTTTGTTTTAGCGAAAACAGGAAAGTTTTAAGATGTTATACGTCTAGTATACCAAAACAGAGACTAATCAATAATAAACTTGTCTCACAAGTTTACAACTCAGATTTTCACTACACTGGAATTCTGTATTAGTTATTTTAACACTAAGTATGTTGTAATTAATTACAACAACAAAGTAACAACTAAACAATAATAACTATAGTGCAAAATCAAGCGTTATACTATTTAAAGAAATAGTACAACGTAGAAAGAAAAATGATATTTATATATATAAATATATAAATCAACTAGAAATATAACCAATTGAAGAAGTAAATTACGTCTGAGACTTGTCGTAATAATTTCCTTAAGACTTTATTCAAAGTCTCACAAGATACAACAGACGTGATCTGTTGGAGATTGTGATGTGTATGCTCTTCTGTGTGATATGCAAAAGTGCACGGATTGTAGATATTAAGAAATGAAGAGTTAGAAGAGAAAATTCGAAATTGATCGAGTGAGGAAAGTGATCAGGTTTCCTCCTTATTTATAGCCGAATTCCCGATGGCTACAACCGTTGGGAAAAGTAGCATCCCTTCATTTGCAACGCTAAAAAACGTTATTGTTCGCAACAGTCGTGCTTCTTCGTTTTGTAATGGTGCTCATCTTCATTAAACATTAGATTGGCTGGGTTTTCAGAGGAATTATATATGCATTAAACGTGGAATAAAAACCGAAACCAATATTAGTTAACAAAATCATGCATATATGTAAAGAACTTTCAAGAAAGAATCTGAAATGGTAATGTCGAAATGCAATGAAAATATGGTGATTATCAGTGTTAACATGAATAACATGCCATTATTGGGTCTTTTCTTTGTACAACAAAGAAGAAGAAAAATCAGTCTTGAAGTACGTACTACCAAAAGAAAAGTCATATGCAACTGATTGATTGTTGGACTTTTCACTGAACACTTGATTCAAATTATGAAAAAGACAATTCAAACATGTTGTGTGCAATGAATAATTGTCTACTTGAGGAAAAAGAAAGCACTATGCTTCCAGAAAAAACGAAAAAAAGAAAAAAAAAAGACTTTTTCACTTTGGATTCCAACTTATTCCCACAAATTGTATACTAGTGATAATGTAAAGAAAACGGTTTATTCCACAAGACCTTTTGTAATAAATACTATCAAAATCTTTGAAGCATGGCATATTTTTAACCATTCAATTTTTTTTTTCATTGTCTGGTGCAGCAATTGGTGCTTCATTTTCAACAAAATAATTTTCTCAAAGTCTCAAAACAATCTCCTTAGCAATGTTATAAAAATCTTAAAATCTTACTATTTAAATCGTGTTTCGTATCGGATCTCTCACTTTCGGAATTGATTTATATTTCGATTCAAACTCATTTAAAACCGCAGTAGAGAAAAATGATTCAGTTGATATTTATACAATCAATATGCTTATTTGTATTCACAAATACAATCATATTGTTTTTTAAACAAAATAAAAATGGAACAAGAGAAACCGAGTTTTAAGTTTAGATGTAAAAGTTGAAACATCATAATCACTTTCTAAGTAGTACAAATCTTAAAATATGGACACCATTGAATTTACGATTCACGATTAAAATCATGTCTCACTCTAATGTTTAATATGATCTACGATTTGAATCCCGTTTTAAAAACCTTGGTCCTTAGTAATCGAGTTCAAATTTATGAATTTCCACATGAAGGTTCTCCCTTTAGAGGACCAACGTTTATTGCCATATCACCAAAAGATAATTCTAATGTATTAGCCTTCGCATAACCATTTGATAAATGCACTAATAAGCATCATCGCAGTTTTATGAGCGCTCTCAATGAGGATTAAAAAAGTAAAATGTTTGAGCAATTCTATTCGTTTAATGGCATAATTTTCAAATTCTCCATTTTACGCACAAAGTGTCCCAATATGGCTGTGAAGTTTAATATCCTTGAAATCCATAAGTTTCTATCTGGTAAACACTTTACAGTATAAACGATCTAATATATATATATATATATATAAGATGGTTCACGTAGGATGCCCAACGCATATGCGTATAAATTCCCTTTATAAAATCATTAAATTTAAAATTTCTATATAGTTTGATAAAAACGAATTGAAAAATATAAAGGAAAAATGTAAATTTTTTTATTGGGATAGGATTTTGAACTTTTAACCTGTTTATGTTTCAAAATTTCCATTTGGAGATAGATGTTAATTTATGTTCTTGGTTTGATGCGAACTCCTGACTTCTTGTTTGCATATAAGGGTGTCTCTTTAACTTCACGTTTAAGGGTGTTAGTTCTGTATGAGTGTCCACTATCCAACTCAGTTCAAAGTCAAAGAATGTTCATTCGTTTCTCATTTAGAACACGAATTAGAACAAGAAAATCTGTACAATATTTCGTCCGTATGAATTGTTCAATGAATTTTTTATTGCATGTACATCATATGACCATTATCAGACTCGTACGAAGGGTGTCTGATTCATATCAGACTCGTACGAAGTGTGTCCGAGCTAAAGTTTGTCTGATTCATATCCGTCTGAAACTTTTATACAACAGAACACGAACACACCTATGATCGATCTGGTCCATCTGATTAATACCCCTATTCACGGTCGGACCAAAATTTTTTGGTCCTATTCCAACTATTAACAAAAAATTTAAGACGCGAGTATCGGTATGCTTCTAATCCGCAGCAAAAAAAGAAAAAGAAAAGGGGCATTCCGAGAATTGAACTCGAGACCTCTCGCACCCTAAGCGAGAATCATACCACTAGACCAAATGCACTTCAATGTTGATGCTAAAAAAAATCATATCTGAATTTAACGATAGAGCATCACAAAATCCACTTCCAAATCACACATTACTCGAGCAATGTGATCTTTATAGCCTTCAACTAAGCAAGTCAATTGATACACAGAAATACGAAATCCGTTAGCATCCGTAAATGGAAAATGGATGAATATCTATTGTTTGAGAAAACGTATACAGATGCATATATAAATTCAACATACAAAAATTATCCATTCTTTGTCAAGGTACTACTTTATATTATGTGAATTTTGACATAATAAATTATATGTATTTATTGTTTTATCAAAATAATAATTTATACGAGACTTTTTTGTACATGCAATGCACATGCATGTAAAAACCCTTATAAAATAAGCAATTTCAAATTTTCTATATAATTTTGATAAAAATAAACTAAAAAATATAAAGAAAAACAATGTATTCTTTTTTGTTGTAATAGGGTTTGAACTTGTCACCTTATTTATGTTTAAAATTTCCATTTGAAGGTAAATATTAATGTTTGTTCATAACGGTATTCGAACTCTTCACCTCTTGTTTTGTCTATAAGGGCGATTTGAAACTTTATGGTCGGATTTAAAAATTGAAGTTTTATTTCAATTATTAATAAAGATGTACTGTGATAAAAATAAATTGAAAAACACAAAGAATACAATGTATTCTTTTTTTGTTATAATAGGATTTGAGCATATCACTTTGTTTATGTTTCAAAATTTCCACTCGTAGGTAAATGTTAATTTTTGTTCAAAAGCGGGATATGAACTCTTCACCGCAAAAGCAATTTTGGAACTTTGCGGTTGGATCAAAAATTGAAACTCTATTCCAATCATTAACAATTAATAAATATTATATGTATATATAAATGTATATTTACGGTTCAAAATATATTTTATCATCATACTTTTTGATTTTTTGTACATTTATAACCATCAGAACTGAAACAATTTTATGTTAAACTAAAGAAATTTATTTACGAATTTAGATTTAATTGATAATGGATCGGATAATATCCGATGTTTGTCTTCATTCCACGGAAACGTATATTCGATATTCAAAAGAATTCAACGATAGACCTACCTTTGACTGAAGAGTAAAGATGAATCGCTAAATTTACATGTAACGTATAAACCAGATGATTGAGGCCTTGGGCTGTCATTGGGTACTTAAAAAAATCTGAAATCTGTCCGCATCTGTATCCGAAAAGCGGATAATATCCTATATCCGGAAAAGCGGATGCAGATGCGGATATGAAGGCATCCGCATCTGAAAATTATCCGTCCGGTCTTTGTCAAGATTATAGTATAAATTTTGTGTATTTTATTATAATGAAAGATATTTATTTATTGTTTTATTAAGTTAGTAGTTTATATTATATACGCTTAATGCATATTAACTGCCCAAAACTATTTTTTATCGTCATATTTGTTTATGTTTAACACTTTTATAATAAATTGGATTAAAAAAATGTATGTTAAACTTAAAATTTATCAGTCGTTAGCGGATATGATAATTATCCCATATCCGTCCGTATCCGCGGATGCGGATATCTGATATTCGAAAATCATTTCGGATGCGGATGAGGATATGGCACTATCCGCATCTGAAAGTATCCGTTGAAAAGCCTATTGAGGCCTCCAATGGTTTCTTTCTCTTTCTTTTTGAATCCAAAGATGATTCAATCGCCCCATTACATGTAGATCACTCATCACCACCTTTGTCTGTCGCAATATTATTCTCTTTAACATTATACTCAATTTACCATTTGTTTCTTTGAAATTAACTGCAGCTATTATTTTCACCTTTCTTTTTCTAACCTAAGCTTTTCTTCAATAGACATACCAATAAGTCAAAAGCAGATGAAACAGAGGGATGGCATACTAAGGTCCTTGGTTTCATTATATTCCTACACAAAACACAACATGGGCATAGAGTATGTTTTGTAATCAATACACCGACCAATTTACGGGACCAATTCCAATCTTTTCTTTCTAGCTAAATGCCAAATGGCAAAATACCTAACATGGAAGGTGATTATTAAAGGAAAAACACAATTAATGTACAAATAATTTTATACTTTCTAACTTCACATTGAATACACGAACCAGCTGAACTTTTATGCCAGTATCATAATCTCAGATATGGAACAGGTAAAACGTGAACACCATACATACTAACATTCATAGATAGAATATTCCTAATTCTTCTACTAGAATTCTACACAATGTGAATTCACCAAAATTCCTAACTTGATTATGTTATTTATTTTTAGTAAAAAGCCATATATTTTAGGTACGTTTTCACCCTTTTTCCCTCTCTTCGAAATCAAACCCAATTCTAACTAAACAAGTTATCAAATAACGAGGAGTTCATATACCAATATCTTATAGAATTTAAGAATATCAAAAGAAACGATTTAACTCAGAAGAAGCTAAATCGAAGACAATTCAGTGCTTATACATAACTAGGTTGAATTTTATCAACCTGCTTGACCTCTCGCCATTTTCTTCTAACTCGTTGGCCGCACATAATTTTTAGTGATATTGGATTCGAACGATGATGGGTGGTGCATGGAACTGGGATGAGTTTAGATAAAACAAATACTTTCTCCGATAGCATAGCAGATTGGGAAATTCTATTGTCTCAAAAATCCGAAATCCATCCACATCTGCATTGAATTAATATACCTTAAATTATTTACTTAATTAGTTATATCATAATATAATAGAATATATAATTGAACGCAAATACTTTGTTATGAATAAGATTAGTTATAAATTTGGATATATACAACAAATTACATAATTTCTCCTAGGGCATATCTTTAACTCTTTTATTAAGTACGTGCACCATGATTTCAAATGTGTTTGATACTTAAATCATGAGAGTATTTCATAAGAAACGCATTATTCCTCAAATCAATATCGCTCTAGTGTATATATTAAAGATTTTGAACCTCTAATATAAAAAGTTGTCCTTTATCATTTATAAATTGATAAATTACTTCCACGCTCGGTCGTTGTTGAGCAAGCTCAAGATAAAGAAGCTTTATGTAGTACTATCAATATATTATCTAGAAAAAGTAAGATACAAGCATGAAATGATTAACCACATTAAGGTATATGCATTATACTTAGGCCAACATGAAATGATAGGCATGAGTGAATAATTTCTTTTGATTTATTGAAGAAACACCACGGTTAGGAGTTGAATATGATACAATCGATAAAGAATTATCACACAGACCTATGATTTGTTGAGCAAACTTAATGTTATAAATCCAAGGCAAGTGGTTCCTAACATTCACAAGAGAAATCGAAAGATTTATATTTCTCTAAGGGTTTCTAGGAATATAAAAATCTACCATGAGCCTTATTAGAAAAATAAAATGATATTATTTAACCAGTCTAATATTATAAGAAAATATGTTATATAAGGTTAAGAAAACCTACTTCAATAAATTGTTGCGACTAATATAATTGATAAAATGTTTATCTATTAGAAATATACAAATAAATCGAGTTAGGATTGACATAAAATATAAAATATACTTACCATTAAATACTTTAGCAAATTGTCACCTCAAGGCCCATGCAAGAGCGAAATAGTGTAATTGCTAAAATATTCACACCTAATTGCTCGAGTGTTTATTTGCCTAAGATTATCATTATCTTTTGTGGGTTTTGAATTAAAAAGCAATAAATTAATATGAATATTTGATCCATATTCAATCATATACAAAAGTTCTATAGTGAGCAGTAACATTTGTGATAAACGAAATCTCGATGAAATTAGCTCACTTACAATGAGCAAGTAAATCATAGCACAAGATCGTGTATTCAATATGATTGAATACAACAAGGTTTGTTTATGTTAGAAGCGACACAAATCAAGAACTACTAGACAGTCCTAGGAACTTGTTCATTGAAATATCTATTTGATCGGTTTATTTTAGTGCAGCTTATACTATAACATTCGCTTTTGTAGAAAATTTGATGTAATCCTATAGTAAGAGTTTTCTACTGAATTTTTCAACTATTTAGAAAATAAAGTGAACGTTTGATGTTGGATATAAAGTAGGCGCGGTTGGGAAAAAGAGTGAACGACCACTTCCGCTTCTGGAAGAGACAATAGAATCGAGAATTGTATTAAATACTAAGTAGATACTTAATATAAAATGATAATTGTGACTTATACTCAAAGTGTAGTAATACTACAGAATTTGATATCTACAAGATATTACTATGATTTCAAGATATTTGATCTAAACTTTTCGATTGTAAAAGTGTAATGGTGGATGAAATAAATATCCCACATGTTTGATAGAGCTTCATGTTCCATGTGATGTTATAGTAATAGCGGAAATAGTAGGAGCTTACCATAAAACACTTATTGGTGGATGCATATACATACATAAGATTATTTTCATAAATATACCGAATATTATTTACGAAATAATAATATTTTTTAGTATTGCCTAAAAATAAATATGGTTTCACTTTAATGTTAATATTCATTTGCAAAAATTAATTATAATAATTTCCATAACAACAGCGATGCATTAGCTACGAGAGATATAGAAGTATCAATTTTTTTCAACAAGTAGTTTCGAATTGGGCACTAAGCTGTATTTTTGAGTAATAATCCTTTAATCATATGATAACGAATCATGTGGTAATGTTGAATTGTATCTAAAAGATTATGGGTAGAACACCCATTTAGAGGGAGTAAATAATGTAGGGGATCTATTCATTGAAGGACTAGCCACATTAGTTTTGAACCATCGGAGAAATGGGACCCTAATGTAAGTTGGAGATTGATGGAGTTTGTTTTTTGCCCTAGGGTCAATTATATAATTTGTTGTATATAGCTGTTAGCACCAGAATTGGTCACTAACACCCTTGAGTAGAGTTATGTAGAGAGATTAATGAAGAGAATAAATTAAGACAGAAAATAGTGTAATTTAATGCCAAAAGAACAATAAAAATGAGAACACCGGATTTATAGTGGTTCGGCGTAACTGCCTACGTCCACTTTGAGTTTAATCTTTATTGTTTTCCCAATCACTTGAATACAGATACAATCCGTAAATAAATCGCTTGAGTACAAGTTTGAATCAAAAAGAGGAGAGTATAAAAAAAGGCAGAGTCTCCCCAGTGTTCTCCAAAAAAGGTCCCTTTTCAGTGTGCCCTTGCCCTTCTAATATAGACGAAGATGAGTTGGACTTCCTTCACGGGCTCAAGACCAAGGTGACTTGGCCCATATTGGACGATCTCAAGCTAATTGGTCTATTCTTGCCAAACCATATCTAAATTCCAAAACATGCCGACTGCATCAAACCCGTATATCCTCAGGCTCTTCTTGGTCAGAATCTTGTCTAGTGCTAACGATAATTTCTTTAACTGTCGTCTTGCAGCCGGGCCAAGGTGCCAGTTAACAATAGCTAATTCCATAACAATCTTGCTTGTAATAAAGTGTTCGTTTTCTTATATATATTTTGTTTTGTTGTGATACAATTAATTAATTAATTAATTAATGTTAACATAAAGCATATTAATAAAAAAAACCTTAAATAAAATGTTATTCCATTGTAGTTTTGGTTGTAAATAGTTCCAACTATGAGTAATTAGTCACATAATATTGTTTTAAATATTTCTAGTCAAGATGTTTCGAGAAAGGATATCAATATAACCATTTAGACCAAAGTGCGTAACACTCTCAAAACGTCAGTCGATGTATACTCATGGCTATCTAGAGCAAAATGGCATTACATACTCGTAGTTATTGGATATTTCTGGAATGACTCATCTAAGAGTTTCTTTTTGGTTGATAAAACTTAGGTCAAATAGGAAATCTCAATTTGACGATGTTATATAATTTCCTCGACTTGAGAATACTATAGAACTTCAATGTGAGTACTCCACTTTGATTATAGACAAATCACGACATGGCGTCAAGCGATTATAGTTCGGTCTAAGCTGAAGCATTGGAGTAAAACACTATTTAGTAGAGAATTTGTCTCCTCTGTTGTACGATGTTAATATGACAGTCAATATGTCAACTCAAAGTCAAAATCTGTGGCCAGAGTTGTACGATAAATTATTATTATTATTATTCAACCAAGGACTTCTTTTTTTGACTAACCAAGTTGAGTATGGATAGTACTAAAACTTTTACCAATACCAAATCTACATATCCTAAAGTGCTATAATTTTAAAGAAGAAAACATGTGTAGATTATCTTTATTAACGTTACCGCTTAAGAAAATGTGAAATTGGATTTAACCAAAACGATCTATACACGATGACCTCGACCAAACTTTCACACTACCAACTAGGGTGATGTATGGACTTTAATTTTTTTTCAAAATTAATCACTGACTAAATTTACAATTCTAAGTCTCACAAGCACATTTGTGAATTCTCTAAAAAATCAAGTGATTTAATTAATTTCTAAAATGATATAAATTAACTAAATTATTCGATATTTGGGAAACATTAATTATTATTATTTTATTTTATGTCTTGGGTGTTGTCGGTAATTATTTGAATGCGTACATAAATGTTATATTTACACGTACTTACATATGATATCATCATATTTTTAAACGATGTTTAAATGAGAATATATTATTTGAAGAGTTTGAGACTTTTTGCACCATATAGATGGCAACATAAGTCGGTCATATAAGAGAAGAGAAGTGGATGGAGTGATTGAAAATTAAGAAGGAATTAATTAGGGAAGTTTTAATTACAAGAATTTAAAAGGTTCCTTTAATCCAGTTAAAATAAATTTCCTGATTTGATTTCCTTTAGTTTTTTTCCTTTGCCTCTTCTCCGAAACAACAAACAATTACATTCACCATATAGATTCATATGCATGTCAAACCTTATATATATATATATATATATATATATATATCTGTGTGTGTGTGTGTATTCGTATGAATATTTGGGTGTATTCATACTTAATCAAATGTCATAATTAGTTAATATAGATTTAACTAAACAAGAAAGAAACAATCTCAACAGAAGATTTTGTTAAACCGTAACACTGGATCTAGTGTTAAATATTAGACTTCGTAGGTCCATTAAGATCAACGTAAGGACTTTATTTTGAAATTTACCTATTTCACCCAGTGCTCCATGGACCTAGTTCCTTCAGTTTTTGATAGCAGAAAATAAGCCAAGATCCATCCTATGTGTCGGAATTACAAATGCCAAAGTCATAGATGATTGTCCCAAATTAGAAAAAATTGACATAGATTATACCTGAACATCTTTAAGATTATTGTACATCATATCAAATGCCTAGATTTGATCGACAGATGGTGGAATAGTCTGGGAACGTGAAGGAGATTGGGCTCTTCCTTATATGTAACACCAGGCAAGAATGCACGAATCTAGTTGCATGTGAACCATGAATGTAATTCGTAATAAGTTTGCATTTTCTATTGGCCCTTCCACATACTTCAAAAAAGCAGCACTGCCCAACCCGTAAAAAATTGACCAACTTTTAGATAAATAACTTTTACATTTAAAAACTAATAAATACACACTTTCACATGACCATATATAGTTTCCTTTATAGGATAAACGTCGTCCTATTTTATTGCATAAACTTTACCAAATATCCCTTTTTTTTTATTTCTTCGTATTTGCATTGAACATGCTTGTCTGTCACCTGGTTCTCTAGGATACTCCTTCTAGGGCATAACTATGATTAATTTGTCGTGCGTTCCTTAATAGAGCTAATGGTGTGCCCTAAAAGTAATTATGTAATTTGATTATATAATTTAACTCTTATAGCAAAAAAAAATTCAAAATAAAGCAAGCTTTTGGTTTTTTTTCTGTTGTATATATTGTTTTGCTTGCATGATGATTTCCTCCCATGATTACTCCAGTTGATGATCAAGGCTTCGCTGGTTTAATGGCTTTAACGGTTAAGTATTATTCAATCTAAGCTTTGGTATGAGTTTTCTGATTTTTATTTATTTTTCTACTTTGAACTCCATGCCATTGCCAATGATGATTGAGTTTTCATAGGCATTGATTTCATATGCTTCCCTATGTTTCGTATATACTAGATTTGATGTTGGATTTGAATATTTCTATTTACGACTTTTTCAGTTAATATCAGCTATTTATTTCTGATTTACAATATGAGATTGTTGACTTGTTCATTTCCCACGTTGGTGTTTGAACTGAGGTCGTAATTGATATAGGATGAATTGATTAACTATATATTCACTTCTTGCATGTGTGCGTATGCACATCCTCGGGCTTTTGCCTTGCTATACAGGAGTTGCCTTGTAATTTGAATATGTATTGTATTAAAAGTGGTTGAGTTCATGTGACCTGTAATGCTGCTAATATGTTTCGTGTTCTGGTTGAACTATGGTTGGAGATGAATTTGCATGTTGCATTTGCCCTTGTGCATGAGTACGTGCATTTGCTTGTTGTGAACTCATGTGCACCCTGCTTTCACTTGCATGAACTAGTTGCTTTCCTCCTTATTTTGTTGTGCACTTTATATTGCTGCATGAACCAGTTGCATGAACTTGTTTTTCTACACGAGATGCTGAACTAGTTGCATCCTTGTGTGATGCATTTGCCTGATTATGCTGGTACTTGTGTTCTCGACCCTGTGCATTGCTCCACTTGTGAATTTGCCTTTGAACTGCATGTTTGTGTGCTAGTGCACCATTGTTCCTGTCTGGTTGCACTCTTGCTGGACCTTGTTTGTTGTTTTGTTCTGTGCCTTTGTGCACCACATGTATGTATTGGTATTGATAGCTGCACTTGTGCTTGTGCACTTTGTTCACTTGTGCTTGTGTGCTTCTAGTTTGGCCTGTACATGTCTATATGTGCACTTGCCGTTTCGGTTTCGCCTTGTGCATCTCTTGGCTGAACTGATTTTGGTTGCACCTTTTTGTGCCGCACTCTTATTATGGGCTGACTATTATTCTGGCCTGCCTCTTTACTGCTGTTTTGTTTTGCTTGCTACATCAATTTACTACGTGCAAATGTCTTGAGCTATTTAGCTTGACCTTGCACTGCTTGCGTTGAACTACTTGGCTAGACCTTGCATCGCTTATGCCGAGCCTTTGGGCTTGACCTTATTGTTGTCCCTGAAATTGAATTGATTCAAAAATGTTGTGTATATGCTCGGCCTTACGACATGTACAGTGATACACTATGTATATCGTAGGTTGCTCGTGTGCATTATTGATATTTCTGGTACCTATTTCGAAATATGAAAAGAATAAACCAATAGACTAAAGCAATGTCAGAGTTCAAAAATTATTTATATTTTTGCAGTTTAAATTTATTCCTTTTTGCTTTTTTTACTGCATTGTTATTCGACGACAAAGCAGATGATTGGAGAAAAACAGTTAGCAAATAGATAACAAATCAAATTCGAGTGAGTGATTGAGTTAGTGATGTATTTGAGAGTACATTGTATATGAGAGTGTAAAATAATGTATATGAATGTTTCATCTAAAATATTGTGGAAGCTCCTGTAATAGTTTACTGTTGAAATAACATTGAAATAAACTATGTGTTGAATGTCTATGATTTTATAATAGTACTGTATCAAACACATTTAAATATATATACATATGTGTATGTGTTTATTATCATCAAACAAAATCATAAACTGTTATATTCTACAAAAGTAATTATAAATTATTGACCATCGTTTATAAATTATTTATTAATAGTTATTAATACCGTTATGTCGACTCAAAATTTTCACTAGTTGTAAACAATATTTATTTGAAAAGGAAAGATAACTATAAACTAAGGTTGTTATAAATTAATATTTAAAATGAGCACGTATAGAACCTTGTTAAAAAAACCTATTACAAATGCAATACACAAACGGTTGTTCAAAATAACTTTACTGTAACTGCTAACTAATAAACATTTGTTAAAAAACCTTTACTTCAACTGTCAGTCATTGAACATGTTGTAAAAAAAAAAAGTTGCAATAAGGTCATTTTGCAGTAGCGATTCTTAGAACAATATATACAATGCCCAAAAGGCCTGTTCTCAAACTCCAAAACAACCCTCTATAAGTGCAAGAGAATATTTTATGCTCTAACGTCTTCCTTCTCCATTTCTCAATTTCCTCTCTTCATGCTCGTGACCCCTCTCTTCTTGCTTAATTTCCCTCCCCATGAGCTCAATTTCTCCATGCCACTACTCAATTTTCCATGCCGGTTTTCTCTTGCTCCCAGTCATTAACAAATCCTAGAATTAGTTAACTTCTCTTGCGCGGTGCTTATAGCTTCTTTTTCCTCGGCTCGCGATGATTTATCACCGTTGTCCTTGCTGGCATAAGTAGGTAAGATTTTTTTTAAATTGTCAGTAATCGAAATGGAATTTTAACCAAATTCCGGTCTGGTCATTGCTGGTACCGGACCAAAATGGCTGGAATTTAGACGTGCCGGCCGAAATGTCGAACCTTGCTTTCAATGCTCCAACTCAGACCTAGTTATAGTCGTTCAACAGGCGTTATGTCACGATTTAACTATAATCAAAATGAAGTTTGCACATTGAAGTTCAAGCTCAAGTCGAGAGAACTGTATAATATTATTACTTAAGATTTTTTGTTTGACCTAGTTGTTATTAACCCGGTCGAGTTATCTCATAGTTATTCAATAACTATTACGTAATCCCTTAGTGTTTATAGTGGTCATGAGTGGTACACTGTCCAACATTTGAAGTGCGTTACGCATTCTGGTCTGTACAAATGCATCGATATAATTTCTGCATTATGATAATTTTCTCATGACTACCACTCTTTGTCGAGTTAGGTATACACAACAAATTATATAATTGCTTCTAAGGCATGCCTCTAACTCTATTATTAAGGAGTTTTAAAACAAATGTGACATCTTAAATCCATCCCAACCTTAATGAAATATTTAGGGTGGAACCCAGTGCACGAGAGGCTCCTACACGATAACGGGCTTTGAAAATGTCAATAATATACGTAGTCTTTTTCTCGCATTGCGAAGAAACTGTTTCCGAATTCGAAACTAAACGTCCAGATCACTATACGGATGACCTGACGGTTGCGTCAAGGCTCTATCTGTAATGAAATATTTCATATTCGAACATTTTTGATATATACTATCGCTAATTGAAGTTTATCTACATTACAGTACTAACTAGTTCTATTATTGCATAACCCAATAGTGCCTAAGTCAACCTGAAATTTGTTTAGCTCATCTTCGACCCATTAACACCTAAGTTTGGTTGCAATTTGCAATTCTTGTATGGGATCACTTGTAGAAAACGTAGCATTAATATATTCCAACCTCCCTTATCCAGTGACACATTCCGACTTTGGTCTGTGGGGTCAAGGGTTTAAAGCATGCGTAGTATAATCGAACCACACTGATATGTACTGTTCAAAACTTCAAGCACAACTATATACTACCTCACAGATACACATGCATGATATGTCCCTCCTTTAATTCGATCTCCCACTTGGGGTCAGACGCAGGGGATGTTGCTTATGTTAGATAGAAGAAATGCAAGTATTTGCATGTGTTGATTGATCTGAAAATATGTTTCAGCAATCAAACTCTTTGCTTAAAAATTGTCCATCTGCATTAAACAATTATATATTACTTCAACGTACAACAACTATAAATGCATCAAACATTCGGTTAGGGTGGAATTGTCGACTTTATAATTCAAAGCTCATATTACAGTATAAAATATATGGTTAAACATTTTCATAAAGTTTACAAGCAATAACTTGGTTCTTTTGAAGTACGTGTATAAATGCAGATAAAAAATATTGATCAACTATCATTAAAGAATATTAACGAAAAATTGAGCTCAAAATGTTGAGCTACTTATAAACTAAAATATTGTTGCTAGCGTATAATGATGCATGAAGGATTTTCTTATGTAAGTATTGTTGTTACTTGTTAGTCGCTGGACAAAGAGTAAAAAGGTAGAATAAAATGGGTCTTGGACAACGGAAGCAAAGTTGAAAATACATAAATGTGGATAATGTAGAAATCAAACCTAGATCAGTATTTACAAGCATAAATCCATTACAGCTGAACTACCGTAGCTTATCGGACTACAGCAACAACTTATTTTAAAGATAATTCAAATAACAATGGCTCCTGAGCGATCGTCCAAGTGGTCCATACTCAGCCGTTGTTAATGTAAAATAATTGACAAAATAATTTATCTCTGGCCCTTTATAAAAATTACTTTAACTGGGTTGAGAAGAAATGTGATAAGTGACATTAAAAATGATGGAACAATAAATAGGTATAAGCAATTAAATCATATTTGATTAATTAATAATATAATTAAGATACTAACACCAAGAGAAAGTTAAAATATCACCAATTAAATGGGTGTTAACAAAACCAATCCCATGAAATCCACACTTATGCGATTACAAAGATTTGTTACGATTGTTGAAACTTGATCATTAAATATTTCAATTTCTCAATATTTTGACTAGAAGTCCCTATAGCGCTTAGAGAGTTCAATCCATATTTCCCACATTATCTATGGGTTGACACCGAGCATTTGTCGTGTCACAGTTTAACAAGTTAAGGATTTAAAATTAATATCGCTATTTACGTATCCATAACATTAGTGCTAGCGGTAAAAATAAATTATAAGAACTGCCCTATTACTTCAAGAAATAATGAAAATTAATGCGTTTTTGCATTGCAAGCTTGCAACAATGATTTCAAGATCTGACTACTCTTAACCTCTACTTAAAGTGCCATGTTTTCTCTAGTTTAGAAGTTTCACGGTTGATAGCGTTCATCAATGTACTGTATAAGGTGTATTGACTTTTTCAGCGTTAAGTACATACCAACCCACTAAAATTTTGTGCTTTTCTCAAAAATCAGTTGTTAAAAAATAATATACTTATAACGTGTATGTTGAAAGAAAAGATACCATCATTGTATTTCTCTGGCTCCATGGACACTGTACCAGAAAATGGCTATGCCACCGGTATATTTTACTGCATGTTGCTTTGAACAATTTTGCAAGTTCGTCGTGTACCCTCGAGAATGAAAACTGCGTCAAGCGACAGTCAAACACATTAACTGCTTCAGTGTTAGATTTTGATGATATAATATTTCATATATATGTAGATCATGGAGATATTTGAGTATATGTAAAATTATGACTCAAATTCATTATCTATTTTATAAATCTGATAGATTTTGAAATGTGATTAATTGCATCATCTTTTACAGATTGATAGAGAGATTAGTTGCTTCTTTTATTGCATTAAAGAAGACAATAATTATCTATCTGAGAAAAATTCATGAAAGTATTCAACAACTTCTTAAATAATATATTTATCAAATCTATTATAAATAGACATGTCTAAGGTTCATAAGATAGGTGGAAAAAGTGTATAATGTAGAATGTTCGGGATTGAGATTTCTTCTCAATTTTAGATCTCTTTTGTATTTTCTTGCTTAAATCAATAAAAGTTTTGTTTTTGCGGAATTTTATTCTGTTTGCTTTCTTCACAACTTTTTCTTCTAAATCTAATTGTGTAGTGATCCTGAAAAATTCTTAACATTTGATATTGGAGCCAGGTTACACAAATTTTTGAAAGAGTCTTTGGCTATAGAAAATATAAGTATTGAAAAGCTTAATGAAAGGAACTGAGGGTTATCGAAGGCGTAGATGGAATATTGTATTTATCTTAATGATCTTCATCAACCCTTGAAAAACAAAGAGGAAAACCTAAATGGAATAACCAAGGCAAAGTGGAAAATTTTGGATAGGAAGGCAACTCCAACAATTCGGAGTTTTATGGAGAAATTTGTGTTTCATATCGTTGCTTGTGAAACTTCTGCTTTTGACATATGAAAGAAATTAAAAGGAATTTATGCAAAAAATTCTATGACGAATAAGACATTCCTGATGAGAAAGTTGGTCAATCTAAAACTAAAGGAAGACGAATCGATTAACGAACATCTCAACAGCTTTCAAGCAATTGTGAACCAATTGGCAGAGATAAGCTTCAAAGTTGATGAAGAAACTCAAGCTTTAATATTAATGAGCTCATTGCCTGAAAGTTGGGAAACTCTAGTAGTCGCATTGAACAGTTTAAATTCTAATGGTATTGTTTTCATGGAGGCTGTGATTTGCAGCCTTCTTAATGAGGAGATGCGGAGGATAAATTCATCGGAAGGAAAGACCACTCAAGAAAAGAAAACTGCAAATCTATTGGCAGATGTTCACTTTGCAAAGAGAGAAAGATGCTCATTCAAACCAAATACAGATCGAGACTTCATTTGCTATTACTGTGAAAAATCAGGCCATCGACTGAAATTTTGCAACAAATTAAGAGAGGATATAGAGAGGATGAAAATTCAAGAAGGAAGCAAAAATAAGCCGGAGGTAGACCGTGATGATGAGGTGAACTTTGGCATTAGCAATGATGTACTTTGTGTTATATGAGTATGGGAGGAGAATAGGGGCTAGATTCTGGTGCATGTTTCCATATTTGCAATCAAAGGGAAGCATTCACTGATTATAAGGAGGAAGCAAGCAAGACGGAGTCCGCTAATGGTGGAGATCTACAAGTTCAAGGCACAGGTTCTGTCATGTTGAAGATGGATACTGGAAGGTTGGCGACGCTTACAGGGGTTAGGCATATCCGAGAAATTAAAAGGAATCTTGTCTCTGTTGGACAGCTGGAAGAGAAATGTTGTAACTTCTCGACTCGAGGCAGAGTAATTAGGGTTTGAAAAGGTAACAGGGAGGTGCTGCACGCGAAGAGCAAAAACAAAAATATTTATTCATTGCTTGAAAAAACCTTAAAGATTGCAAAGTCTTATACAAGTGAAGTTGGAGAGACAAATCTGTCTGAATCAAGGTGGAGCAAACAACGGGAAACCATAAAGCCTACTTGAAGGTCTTTGTGGTATTACAAGCAATTCTGATCTGTTGATAATGTGCATGTTCGATTGGCGGGCATGCATAGTTTGGAGAGAGGTTTAGCTTTGTGGTGGAGATATTTGTTTCCTTAGATATATTGTTTGGAATTTGAGGTTTTAGGAGGAGCTTGTATAACATTTATGGAATATTGTATCAAGGTGGAGATTGTTAGATTTTGGTGGTACAATATTTTATATATAAGCAGATCTTGGAGATATTTGAGTCTATCTGAAATTATGACTTGAATTCATTACCTATTTTATAAATCTGGTAAATTTTGAAATGTGATTAATTGCATCTTTTACAGATTTTACGTATTTGGTAGTTGCATTAAAAAAGACAACAAATTATCTACCCGAGAAAGATTTATGAAGGTATTTTATAGCTTTTTTGTCCACGGGTGCAGCGTAGTGGAAAGGAGGCTTGGGTTCTGCTAAAAAGACCCAAGTTCGATTCCTACCGTGCGGTTTCTCCTGGGTTTTCAAAAAAAAAGTATTTTATAGCTTTTAAAATAAGATATTTTATTAAGTCTGTTATAAATAGACGGGTCTATGGTTCATAAGAGGCTTGAAAAAAGTTTATTTTGTAGAGTGTTCGGGATTGAGATTTCTTCTCAACTTTAGGTGTCTTTTGTATTTTCTT
The DNA here is from genome assembly GCA_030765085.1 of Allium cepa. NCBI lineage: Eukaryota > Viridiplantae > Streptophyta > Magnoliopsida > Asparagales > Amaryllidaceae > Allium > Allium cepa. The sequence continues at coordinate 595,126,891 of CM060935.1, forward strand.
GGTTAAATCAATAGAAGTTTTGTTTTTGGCGAATTTTTTTTGTTTGCTTTCTACACTACGTTTCCTTCTAAATGTAATTGTGTAGCGATCCCAGAAATTCTTAACATTCAGAACCCTCTTTTTGGGATAGCAGAGTTCAGAAATCTTAAATGATAAGCCTATAGCGTAGAATAAGTGCAATACTGAAAAATGAAATTGATGTTAAATATCTTTTGTGTTGATCCCAAACTGCTTTATATATAGAGTAATTCAGCTACTTCTCTTGATGATTAATCAAGTCTAAAGATGGCTTTGTAGACCTGGAAAGCATTTGGATACCCACCTAAGAACAAAACGATAACATGTTACTGAGTTGGTATATGAATAATGCGACTCATAGAAGTGTTTGCACTGTTCATTGATGAAAGTGTCAAGTAGCAAATTTATATAGTATTATTATCCTTCAAGTTCACATAACAGAAGATAAAATCAAAATCAACTTCTTCCATATACAAATCATATGTCATGAAGTATTGGATTTGAGTACCTTTTTCATATCAAGGGGCGGTGTATATCCTCTGATTGCTAGAATTTGAAAAAAAATAAAATGTAGAACAATGAAACTGATACTGTGACAAAAGTATCAAACATCATTCAACAGAACGATGTTTGGATGTAAAAATCTAATTTATCTAAGAATCTAATATGGTTAGCAATTTATGTCATGAACTAAGTATGGACAAATATTAAAATTAACACGCAAGGACAGCAAAAAGAGAAGCACGATTATTAGAGCTTTTCAATTTATATCAAAAAGGGATCTTGAAATACATGATATCTGAACGGCAGTAATGCAACATGCTAACTTTCGGACTTCTCTTCTGAGATCTCAATCATATTTAAGAAAATGTAAACTCAAATATGCGTGGTGATTAAAGTATTAACTTGATGGAGTAGGTGTTTACTTGATGCAAATCATATAATTGCTGCAAAAATTGCAACCTTATTTTGGATCCTGACTTGTTTCCTGAATTTGCATTTGTAACTGATAGTGTAAAATAGATATGGTGCACGAAACCTATTAGAATCAACATTATAAGAAATCTTATTTTATGAACATTAGTTTTTCTTTTAAGCACACCAACTTAATATTTGTCACCGCCCATTAATATACTAGCCATCTATTTGTAACAAAACAATTTTCTCAAGTTCAAAAATATTGTTGAAAGTTAACTTATCTGGCATGACTTTGGATAAAACTGCTTAACACATGCATTGATAAGCACAGCTCCTATTTTTCGCATGAGCATTCTTAGTAAGCTGCAAAATGCCAGGTCTTGAACAATTTCTTTGTATGTGAATATAAGTTTGTAAACTCTGAAGGGACAATTAATCCCACCTCTCGCACCACAAATGAGGACCATACTACGTTCTCAAACTGAATTAAACAGGAGTCCATCGCAAAAATCAACCTTTCATTCTCAAATTACTTCAGCAGTATGATATTTACCGGGAAGGATGAATCATAAATTTATATGTTACTAATCAAACTTACCGTTTCTGGATACAGGAATTGATTGAACACAGCCAATTTGTCGCAGAATTGTAGGATGATAGAGTTAAGCTATCTCCAAGCAAATATAGCCTTCTACATAAAACAAATTCCTCAAAATTAACGACAAAAATGTTTCTAGAAACTGCTTTTGTGACCGGTATACATATGAATCCCAAACTAATGTATTGACATAAAAATAATCAACCTTCCTTAAAGTTTATCAAGTCCGAAGATGAATTGTTGCAAGATTCTGCAGATAGATATCTTTTAGCATAGCATGTCGATGTCTTTGTAAAACCAGAATTTGTTATAGATCTGCACCTAACAAAAATATATAAATAAAATGATATGCATGTTATTTGGTTAGCATTTGGAATGATATGATTAATAAGTGTTTGGAATGTTTACCGAAAAATGCATATAGTAGAAAACCAAAGCGCGGGTTCAAACCAAAGAATAAGGTTTCGTCTGGTACCGGACCGGTCCAAATCCGACTTAAAAAATCGGTTCTGGACTGGGGCAAAAAAAAAAAACAATTGCACCTTTTTTTCTTCAGAAAAAAACATGATTTTGCTACTTTTGAAGGAACGACAAACGGATTTAGGATAGAAAAAAATGAAACGCGTCATTCAAGCATGAAAAAAAAAGAATCTTGCAGCAAACATGTGAAAGAAAAGCAAGATTAAAAGCGGAAAGCAATTAGAAATCAAAAAATTTCAAATAATACATCAAATCAAAAGCTTTAATAATTCAAATGTGAAGCAATAGTAGACAATCAAATTATCAGATCATTTCAAAAGCTTATAAATTGCATTAGATAGAGAACATACTTACCGCATCAAGAAAAACTCAAATTACAGCTCAATTGGAATTCTCCTCTTCAGACATCGTCTTCCTCGGCTTTACAGTAATTGATTAATTCTTCTTCTTCTTGTTTTCTCCGTCGACAATAAACTATAGATCTTCTTTTCATTTTTTTTAGCTTTCATCTTTTCTACAGAGCTTCGCTTTTTTTTGGTTCGATATTGGATACGGAAGATAAAAATGGGGAATGAAACAACTGTTAGGTTTAATGGAGGGCTAATGGGCTATTGGGCTGCTTGTTTTTATTTAGGGTGTCATTTAATATACTTGAACTTATATTTTGCTGATGGAGGGAAGCTGGGCTGCCGGTTTACATCAGCAAGTTTTTTATTTACTTAAGCATGTTTTTGGACTGCCGCTGCTTCGATCATTCTTGTATTTGAACCACTAGTCAAAGTATTAAGAATGATGGATAGTGTTGATAAAGCAGACATGTGCTACCTTTATGAAGCGATGGATTTCGCGAAAGAGTCAATTAGGAAAAACGTTGGCTCAAGACAATCAAAAAAATTGTGGGACATTATGGATAAAAGATGGGAAAAACAACTACACCGGTCAATTCACGCGGTATTTTGAATTATTACCTTACAAATAGTTAAAATTCATAACATTCATGTTTGTACTATTTAAAATATAGGTTATTTTCTTAATCCTGTTATTCAATATGGTGATGTGGTAAACGATAGTGAAGTGTTGAATGAATTCAACAACGTTGTTGAAATAATGATCCCAGACACACTGAGACAAAAAGAGGTAAATTGCATCAAATATTTTATTTAAAATATAGATCCAATATTTAATTTTTATATCCATAGGTTGAAAATTACAAAATGAAAGTTGGCGCATTTGGCTCTTCAAAAGCAAAATCAGCTATAAATAGTTGTTCTCGTGCTCAGTGGTAGTCAATAATCGGTAGAGAGGATGTTCCAAATCTAACACGCTTAGCAATACATATGCTAAGTCAGACGGTTTCTTCTTCAAACTGTGAAAGAAATTGGATACATTTTCCATGATTCATATAAAATTGAGAAATAGAATCAAAATGGAAAATCTAGAAAAACTAGTGTATGTACATTACAATATGAGATTACGAGCAAAGAATGTTAAACGTCACGATATAAATGATCAATTGATTGATCTGAATTATATATTTCATGAGAAGGATCCATTAGCAGAGTGGACTACTGAAGTTGAACCATGGTTGCTTGATGACGATCCTTTGATGGTTAATATAATGAATGATGCCATTGCTGCAGTGGATGGCATACCTGCACAAACAATGGCAAGTCAAAGCATCGAAAATAGTGGTGGCTCCTCAAAAGGTGATAATGGCAATACTGGTGGTAACGGTATCAGTTTAGCAAGTAATTATGACCTTGATTCTAGTGATGGTGGTTCATATAGACCAACTATACCTTACGTGAGAAGAAGAGGAGTGATGGACAATCATGATAGAAGAGACAATAATTTGAATGTTGAATATGACAACAACAAAATTAAGATTATGCTAATAATTCATATACGTCAAATGATCCACCTAACTACAGTCATTCTACTTCCGACTGCATTGGCTGCTATTATTATCACGGAGCAAACGAGACATGTAACAGTGATATATCAAGCGATCGGAATAGTCAGATTACGTGTACAACACAGAATCACGAACCCTCCCCATTTGATAGCATGTTGACAACGTTTCTAGGTACATGAAAAATACAATGTGGTTATCCACCATACCATACGACACAAGTGGATGAAGAAAATTATAAGAACAATCCATATACAGCACCGAGAAATAGATTTTGAATGTAGTAAATTTGTGATGTTGTATGTTGTATTCTATTTCTTTGTACACTATAATTATATTTTATTGATTGTTCACAAGTTTATTAACAAACTACTGAAAACCGAAATTTGGACCGAAACTGAAACAAAACTGAAACTTCTGAAATGTGCAAAATCATCCGAAACTAACAAAATTTCAAATAATCGAAACTGAGACCGAAACTGAGTTCTCGAACCTTGATCCCTATTCATTATATGACATATATGCCAGCTAATCATAATCCTCTTTAAATTTTATGTGACGACCCGATTTTCCACTCCTAGAAAATCGCATCATCAAATAAGAAAGAAAGGGATAGAAGAAGAAAAGAAAGAAGAGGAAGAAGAAACATCACAAGAATCTCAACAGCGGAACGAATAAATTATATTAATAACATAAGTATTTACATAATATACAATACCAATCAGAGATACACAGCATACACATCACATATACTAGACAGTTATAAACACCTGTCTAGTATTTACATCCCAATACAATCACAATACAGAGAACACACAGCGGAACTATATATCTACAACGCATAAGCCTCCTGCTCCATTGCTCCTCCATTACTCGTCCAAGCAAACCTAAATCCCTTGGCTACTCGTAAAAATTTGAGTACCCAAGAGTTTATGAAAAACAAAAATAAACTCCGGGTCAGACATGGGTCTGGTGTGAGTAACAGGTTAAGGTTGCTTAACTTTAAAAACCTTTGAAAAGAAAAGGTATCACGTAAGACTTCCCACACATAAACATGGAAAAGTTTTTACCTTACGCTAACCAAAACATTTGATAGGAAATCTGATGATATTATAATAGTGTCTAGGGTTTTCAAATAAATAAGAAATAGCCGAAATTGTTACATGATTAAATTCCAGCTACTAGCCACGAAAGTGGGTAATACAATCAAAACCGTTGGCACTTATTGGATTTTGGATTCCATACAATGGCAGGGCTACTGGGGTACCGCCCGTCACAGTACGTGGCCTAGATCACCGTACCGAGGAGCCACCCTAACTCCCCTGCAACACAAGACCGGAACCATTCCTTACTGAATAGTTCCAAACAAGACAACCCCGGCAGTTGTTGCAATCAACTGCCCCACACAGCCGAATATAAAGGGACTTCTAGACAGGGATCAATCTTGCTCTCCAGTGGGAGCTACCCACGAAGCCTTGCTGCACCTCCCCTGTTTTAGCCATTCCCGGTTGATGAGGCTTGAGGTTACGATTACCTTTAGAGGACACATCTCTTAGAATGCTCATCGTCCACCTGACGATGTTCTGAAAGCATTCAATCCATACAAGTTCGTTCCGGGTTCGAACGAAACCGAAGGCATTATCTCGTTGCACTCATTATTGGAATCACCCTCAGAGTCAACGACGATAACCCTTGCACTCTAAATCACCATCTCGAATCTATAAGCACTATTCCGTCAAACTCATTACGGAATCACCCACAGAGTTATACTGACGTATAGCCCTTACACCTCGAGTCTTCGCAAAGCTCCATTTGATTCACGACCTAACGTTATTTGGAATCGATGTGGTTTTCGAATATCCAAATATGGAAACCCGATCCCGGTCTCATCGAAATCCAAAGCGTGTCTTTAAGGTCCAAGTTGTTTTAAAGTTTAAAACAATTCAATTCAATATTATCTAAATACACACAGATAGATAATTCTCAACATCATAATAGATAATCAATATTATCATTCCATACAGATAATCTATATTATCAACTCAAACAGATAAATCATATTATCAACTCAATGCAACCATAACATCCAAATCACACAACAATATTTATCTCATAACTGAGATCTCAACCATTCAGGGTAATAAATATCAATCATCATTCATAAGCAAGGACTTATCAAATCACTATCCTATAATTAATTTAAAATGAATTAAATTAATTACTTCTTCTTTAAATTAATTTAAAATAAATTAAATTAATTACTTATACAAATAAATCTTGCTTATACATCAAATGATTATTCTTAACAAATTACCCTAATTAATCATCTTGATTAATTATTCTTTAATTACATTCAAGTAATTAATCTCTAATTAATTTCACAATTTAATTAATCCAAACCAATCCCAGTAATTAACCTGTAATTACTTCATTAATTAATCCTTAATTAATTAACAAATACCTTCATTGATTAATTATTCTTAATTAATCAATCCTTAATCATATCATTAGTTATATAAATTAATGATCTCAAATTATTTTAAATAACTCCATTAAACTAATTATCAAAACCCAAATTAATTACTTACCTAAGTAATTATTAACATACCAACTACATATTAATTACACAAAGTAATTAATTTCCAAATCTCCTCCATTAAACTACATCCAGTAATTTAATTCCTTAATTACTCCACTAAGTAATTATCCATTTCTAATTGCATTAGTAATTACTTCAATGATTAAATTAAATTAATTAAACTTAATTAATTAACTTAATTAATCAAATTAAACTCAATTAATTACAATTAGTAATTAATTTCCTTAATTACTTTCACTAAGTAATTTACTTAAACAATTTAAAGGATTATCTTAAATTAATTAATACAATTAATTACTAAAATTAATTACATTAATTAATTATAAAATAATATTAAGTTAATGACCTTCATTAACTCATAGCAAATCCTTAATTATTTTCCAAAATAATTAATTGAATTAATTCTAAGTTTATTTTAAGAAACGCATTAATTAATTTCTAATTTTAAAATTAATCAAGTGATAATTAAACTTAATTAATTATCAATTACTTGATTAAATAAATTCAATTCATTAATTAAATTAATCAAATCTTATTTAAATTAATTTCTAAATCACACTTATATCAAATTTAATTTACTTACTTAAAGCTTTAATTAATTAAATAAACTCTTAATTATTTAATTAATTAACCCAATTATTAATTAATTATAAACTTAATTATCTTAATTAGATAATAAATCACTAAGTTCAAATTAACTTAATGATAATCATTATTTTCATTAATGATTTAGTTATCATTATCAAAATAAATTGAAAACAAATTGCTTTTTAAATTTTCCTAAACTCCATTTTAAATTAGAATTAAAATAGAATTTTAATTTAAACAAGATTTTAAATATTAAAAACTCTTTAGTTTTCATTTTAAAGAATCACTTAACTTTAAAGTATTTTTAAAAGAATAGTTTAACTTATCCATATTCAAATTTAACAAGTTTAAAAATACTTTAAATAATTCAAATGATATTGAATTTATAATTTCAAATTTTATTAATATTACAACTAAGGTCCAAAACATGCTTTCGGATTTAAAATTCAAAGATTTAAAAATTTAAACCCTGTTTTAACTTTCATTTCAGATTTTATAAAACACACTTTAAACTTAAAATATTCAAACTAAAATATACCATTTGAATTTTTCAACCTTTTCCTTTTTGCAACTTTCAGACTCAAGTTCAAAATTGAACCCATGATTCTAATTTTCAGATTTAACTTAGAATTTAAATCCTATAAAAAAAAACTTACTTCCAGATTAAAAAATCACTTAATATTAAAACTGTGCAAGTTCCAAATTTTATTTAAATACTCTATTCTAATCTGCAAATTTATTAAAGCCTGGAATTCGAACTTATTTGAATTCATAGTTTAAATTTTACTTCAAGTTTATATTTAAACTTGCTTGCTATTTTTAAATTTGGCTTTGAAATACAAAAACCTGAAACTGTTTCAGGCTATAGGAACAACTGCAAATTTTGTTATTCAAACCTGAAATTCAAAATCTCCTTGAATTCATGTTTTAAATCTTGCTTTAGTTTAGATTTAAACTTGCTTCAACATAAGTTTAAACATGCTTTGCTTATTTTTAAATTTAGTTCAGGCTTTAAACCTGCACACAGTCAGGTTCAGAGAAACCTGAAAACAAAACTGCAACTATAACATACTCGAGCCATGCCCCTTTTTACTTCGAGTCAACTTCCTCATTTCTCCGAGTCACATCCTCAACAACCTGAGTATTTCCCAAGAATACTACTTCACCACAATTTTCCAGAAAACCAAAATCACCCCCACAAGACTACTGTGCACATGCACATACCTCATGGCCAGTTTCCGATCATCAACGATGATCGTCTTCATCCACCAACCCCTCTTGTATCCAACATGGTCACCCAAACAACAGAAATCTCCATCTACCCAAATCAAAGACCAGCCCTTTTTCAAAACCTGGAAAACACAGTGGTCTTCACAATTCATTCCTGTCAACGGTAAGATCTCCGTCCTCCGACCAACATTTAAGCTACAACTCCGGCTACTACCTTGTTATGAACCCAGCAACACTTTCCCAAAGTGGCTTCACACTCGATCAAACGTTGAGACAGAAAAGGCCCAATTCACATACTTGAACATAACTAGAGTTGCAGACTTATTTTCCTCACTGCTGCTAATCCATTGATTAATCCCTTAAATTGATAATTTATATGATGAGCCTGGTCACTCATCTTCATGCATAAGAAACATCAAACTCCCAGATTTCCAAGATCAACAGAATTTTACAAATTCATATTTCAAATAAAAATGAACTGCCCCTATAGTCTTAAACTATAATTTGTATTTCCTGAGTTAAAAATCATGTTTTCAAGATTGTTTTCATGTCACAATTTAAATTAAATAAACTAAGGAATGTACATTTTTAAACACAAACATATTTCAGGGCATTTTGTTTTCAGAGAAGTTCTTGTTTCCCAGTTTGCCTTATTTTAAATTTATATGCTTCAGATTTATTTCTAACAAACAAATTTGTTTGTAATCCATTTCCTCAATAATGGTTAAGTCATGAAGTTACTAAAAATTTGAATTCAATAGCTTAAGTCAAGATCACAGAAATTTACAGATACTAACAGAGTATACATACTCATTTAAGTACAAAGAGAATTCCAGAAATTTATCTACACACAAACAAATAGCATCAATATTATCATGCATCTATATTGGAGATTAGGAAGAGGTTGATGTTAATCATCAGCAATATTTTTTTTTTTCCAGAGACAATCAAGCAACCTATAATTTACTTAATTATATTTAAATAAGAAGTTACTCACCTTTAGATTTGAAGAACAGAGCAGTTTTGAAAACGAAGTGTTTTTGAAACTGAGTTGCTTTGTTTATCAGCTACAGAAACTGAATGCTTATGCTTCTTGCCCTTTTGAAAACTTGTAAAATATATGCATGCAGGCTTCCAGCATGTAGATGATTTCCAGGTTGAAAATGCTAATAATTTCCAGAGGAAATACAATTGCATGCTGGTGATTATCCAGAGATGGAATGCAGGTTAATGTTCTTGTTACAAATTTAAACATGATTTCCTTTTTCAGGTTTGAGTTGCTTACTGATGATTTCCAGAGATGCAATGCAGTTGGTCTTCAGAAGAAAAAAAAATGCAGACATTTGTCTCAGGTTTTTGGGTTTGCAATTATGGATTTGAGGAGTGTTTCAGATCCTTATGTTTGAGTGATTTTGAGTTCAGATTTTCCTTTTGATTTTTCTTTCTTTGATTCATCTAGCTTTTGTTTTGAAAAGAGAATGAAGAGGAAAAGAATATGCTTAAGGGCTGAGATAGATTTAACAAAATAAATAAAAGAAAATAAAAATTTAATGACACTTGTCACATTTCTTAATTTACAACTAACACATGTTATAACGACCCTGACTCGACCTTCGAAAATCGGCACTGAATACGACACTCGTATTCAAATGCCGCAGATCCAAACGTCGAACCTGGTTCGTTGGAGCTTATAACACATTAAGTACAACACAGCGGAAGAAAAAGAATAGCATATATCAATATACAACATTTGATACAATATCTGATACAACAGAATGATACAATAGATATCAACATACATCAGAGATATGATACAAGATAATAGCAGCGGAAAGAAAAGATAACACTAGCAGCGGAACAAAGCTCCAATATGGTCTTCAAGAAAGAACTCCAGTATCAGTAATCTCCATCTCCAAAGCACTAATCCAGAAATGGCTCGAACTCCCAAATCAAGATGAAGAGAAGCAACTCGATCCAAATGCGATTGCCAAATCCTAAAGCTGAAAGCTATCGAATCTACACCTACTATTGATTATCTGAAAACCCCAACTCTAGACTGCCCGTGTGGGAAAATAGTGGGCACCCAGAGTTTAGGAAAGGAACAATAAACTCCAGGTCAGTCATGGGACTGGTATGAGCAAACAAAAGCATTTGGTCTTTAAAACTAACAAGATAATTTAAATTTGAAATCCGCAATGCTTTTTAGAAAATGAAACTACCATAAGGCCTCCCGCCACACACACAATGCAAACGCAGAATTGGAGGAGATTTCTCCTTATGATAGTCAAATATGCTTAATACGAGAAAGTTTTCTTTGATATTATTACTATAAGTGCAAAGTGTGGAAAACAATTTCGAAAGTAGAATATAAATCCTAGCGAGCATAGACATTCCGAACTATGCCTGCTATAGCTACCATCCAAACAGTGGTGACCACCATAAGTGAATGGCAGGTAATACAACTAAAACCGTACAAGGCACGTATTGGATGAATGGATTTCCAACAAATGGTCAGGCTAAGGAACTTCCTACTGTCTATGGGATCGCCTCTGGTGGGACGTCCCGAGAACTAACGTTACGGTTAGATCTCTGCCAACACAAGGCCGGGTTACCTCTGTAACTAGGTAACTACTACACGAATATGTCATCCCCCGGTCCTTTGGGACCTTTATCCGAGGTACCTCTAATCCAACAACCACAAAGCAATCACAAAGTAATAGATCTGCAGTATCCACATGAGTAAGTATCTGGGCTCCATACCATGATACCACCCTTTACCAGAAGGGAATGACACACCCTAAAGGGCGCGACCCTCATAACCTTGCCGCATCTTCCTGTTTCGACCATTTCCGGGGTGTGAGGTCCTGATGCAGTCTCGTCCACAAAGCTACGCTTTGTGCAACAAAGCCATGCTTTGGGTCAACAGATGACCAAAGCAATGATCACAAAGATAAATGATCAAACGAATGATCATATCACAAATGATCAACCAATGATCATCACACAGCAGCACTCAGCACGCCACATTACCAAATTGGGAATATCACTGATAAATATCAACTACATAACCTCTGAGCTCGTACGTCTCAGAGAAGGGTGTTAAGCTAAGAGAATAAATTCTCCGCCACCAAGCAGAAATGTATTTGATAGAGATCAGATAACATCTCAAAGTGTAATGTCGGACATACAACCATACAAGTCTGTTCCGGGTTCGAACAGAACCGAAGGCACTTCCGAAGAAGCCCTTGCAAATCCGGGTATCCACAATCCCGATCGGACTTCCCATCACTAAGGAGAACTCTATACCGGAGCAACTCAGTGCAGAGTCAATCGATAGGTTATCCTATCGTTCTCACAAATACCCGGTCTTCACCACCGGTCTTCAAATGCTATCCATAACGTCGTATCACTATTCGGAATGGGCTATATGACACAAGGTCCTCTCCCGGCAAAACCGAATAGTGAGCGCCATATTTTAAAACATATGGATATGGGATTTTAGCTAAGTCACAACTTATAAAAATCCAAAACTTTTCTTTCAAATGGTTAAACAAATTACCATTTTTAAATCTTTAAACAAAAAGATTTATTTCACAAAGTTTCACCTAGTTTCACAAAGATCTATTCATAGATTCAAAACAACTTCCATTCCAAATGGATTAACTCGATAAATCTTTAAATTAAAGATTTATAGCTTTCAAAACACATTTCCAAAGATTTATCTAAAACTTGGAAAACAATTTTCCTTTTAGACTTGAAAATTCTTTTAACACAACTTGAAAGTCCATTTCTTATGAGAAAGCAAATCTAATTTATACAAGTTGAAATCTTGAGTTGAATTTAAATTTCAAAACATCACCTTGAAAAATGGTTTAAAACCCATATAACCCATTTGTAAGTTGAATAACCTTTTAGACAATAGTTTCCGAGTCATAGAATTCAATTTCAATTATTGAATTCAAATTTAAATCCAATTATTTAAATTTCAAAACTCAATCAAGTTATTTAAAAATAACCATTTTCAAAAGCTTCAATTCTAGTTTAAACAAAAACTATTTTGGATTTAAAAATTCAATTTTAAAACAATTTCAAAATCCGTGACTTAATTCATTTCCACGTGCAATCCATATTTGTGTGTGTATAAGTGTGGTCCAGGGGTTTTACCCAATAAGCGTGTCACATCATCAATCAGCACAGATTCAATCATTACAATTCGATGTGGGATTCGGATAACCAACTGGAATCCGACTCCCTGTCGCATCGAAATTTAAATGTCGTTCTACGGGTCAAGGGGTTGCATATACATATAACAATATATACGTCACGAATAAAATAGCCCAGCACAAAGCATTACATAGCATCACAAAACATATCAATCCATCATGAAGCATTGGCAATCAAACATCTACAATTAAGATGAATAAATCTATGTGGTTTTAAATCTATTCCTCACATAATCACTTTCATTAGTAATTAACTTCCCTTAATTGCTTCTTTAATTACTTCTAAATTAATTACATTTAATTTATTACCTATTATTGATTAATTAATCCTAATTAATCATCCTTAATTACATCACTAATTAAATAATAAATGATCTAAATTATTTCTTAGATTAATTATTCAAAGTAATTAACAACTTAATTACTATATTGACCCAAATTAATTATCCTTAATTTAATTTCTTAAATTAATTATTTGATTAATTACTAAATAATTAATCCAAATTACCTCCCACTTAAACATCTCCACTTAATTACAATCTGTAAATATTAAACAATTACTTAACTATGTAATTTCCAAATCATTAATTACATAAAGTAGTTATTTATAAAACCCAAATGTTTAAAATTAATTAAACTTTATTAAACAATCTCATTCAATTAAATTAATTACATTAAGTAATTAATTTCTTAATTACTTTATCAAGTAATTACTCAATCCACTTGTAATTGATTATTATTAAATTAATTAATCTAATTAATAAATAAAATTAACCAAATTAATTAATTGTTAAATAATCCTGGTTAATGACCTTCATTAACCATTCTTTAATTATTTTATAAGGTAATTAACTTAAATTAATTACCAATTAAATTATCTTTAATCATTTATTTATTAAAGTTAATTATAAAGTTAATTAACCTTAATTTAAAACTTAATTACATAATTAATATTCATTTATCATTAATTAAAATTTAATTAATGATCTTAATTCCAAAATGATTAATCATTAATCAATTATTAATTCCAAATTCAATTAATTAATTAAATTAATTAACAAATCTTAATTACCATGTTAATTAATTCTAAAACATAAATCTAAATTTAAATTTCAAAATAAAACATAACTTAGTTATGTTTAAAACAACATTATTCAAAACAAGGTACTTTTGAACTTATCCTTAAATTTCAATTTAAATTCAAGTTTTAAAATAAAATAATTTTTAAACTTATCAAAGTTTTTAAATAAATTTAAAACTTATTTAAATTTACAAGTCAAAACAAAGGTTTGACTTCAAAATGAAATCATAAAAATTTTGAAGTTAAATTCATTTCAAAGATTTTGGAAATTCAATCCATTCTTAGTTTCAACTTCAAATTCAAATCTTCTTTTTAAATTTTGAACTGAAGCTCATTCTTAAACTTTGAATTCCAGATTTAAAAATTAATCTGTAAATACTACTCACATTTAAAAATTTAATATTTAAGTTTTTAAACTTATTTACCAAATGAAATAGTAAATTAAGATAAAATTTGAAACTTTGATTTTTATTTTCAATACTGGGATTTTAAATTTGAATCTGAAATTCAATCTTGCATTTGAATTTATGCTTAATCCTTACTTTAACCAAAACTGTAGGTTTTAAAAGTTTTTAAACCCAGATTTTTTTAAAACAGAAAACAGGGTTTCCAAACCTGGCATTTGAATTCAAATCAAAATACAAATTTGAATTCAAATCAAAAATACAACTTGAATTTTATTTCTTAAACCTAAACCCTATTTAAAACCTAAATCTACAGATTTTAAAATTTATACCCAGAATTTAAAGGTTTAAAATCCAAATTTTTAAAACATACACAGTTCTACTGTGTACCCTGTAATTCTACAGGTTGACCCGAGACATCATGTTTTTGCTTCGGGTAAAACCAACGGCTACTTCGAGCAAAATTTGATTTCACTCGAGTATAATCTCGAGTACAAAACTACTGCAAAACCCAATTCCTCCCTGATACTCCTTCTTCCCCGTGCATATGCACGATGACTGTAGCCACCTCCGGCCACCGCCCAGGCCATGAACAAGTCGCCGACCTCCCTTACATCACCTCGCGATCATCACAATCCCTCAACACACTCGAAATCAGATTCGAGTTTCCCCAATTCAAAATCTGTCAGCAACAGGCACTTCCACCCAAACCTGTAAACCCTCATTTCCTCCTCCTCCGACCACCTTATCGACAACTACTCCGACCACACCTGCACCAATGCTCCAACTACCATTGACCCAAAAATCAAGACACTCGGTCACTTGTGGTTTCCTCCCGATCAATCAAAGCAGTGCCAAATAAAACTAGGTTTAGCATTCCCCTTTTTCCAGATAAAACAGTAATGCACCAAAAATTCATCACTAAAATTTGCAATTTGATTTTAAATAATCACAATTTAGTTTTAACTTTGATTCAAACACCTGAAATTATCAATCAACTGGATTTTGACAGGTTTTAACTTCCTTTGTTAAAACTTTATTTCCAGTAACTACAGGTATATTTTTTTTTTCCTTCTTTTCATCTTAAACAAAATCTTAAGTTTATCATTGATGATATATTAAACATGCATTGACCAAATCTCTTATATTATCAAAGATAAATTTTAAAATCACTTAAGTTTCTTTTAAAACTTGGATCCTGGAACTTAGAAAATACTGTAAATATCACAAAACAGAAACTATACTAAATACAGTTTTTATTACTAGAACAAGCATGCACTTCATAATTTCTTAAACTTTAAAATTTTATGAGGTTACCCTCAATATACAAATCAACATACAACCAGATCTACACAAGTCATAAATCATGCTAAAATTTAATATTTAAGTTTTTAAACCAGAAAGTGTTACTCATAAACACTCCATTCAACATACTATCAGGTATACAACACAAGCACATACATTTCAGTCATAAAACAAGCATCAGATATACTTAAGTTTTAATTTTAAGAAAAGAAGTTACTCACAAACAAAAATAAACAAGTTCAGGAAGGAGATTTGCTCACCTGTTAATGAAGGCAGAGACAAAGAGGAAGTAGGAAACAGGGAGTAAATTTTTGAGCCTGTATATTTGAAATTAAGAATCTTTGCTTATTTACTCTTGCATTTGTTTATTTAATTCATCAAACACAAAAATTTAAATTTTTTACTCACTGTCTGATTTTTTTCTCTTTTCTGTTATACACAGGGAAGCTCTCCTGCATTTAAAAACAGATATCAATCCTTTGCCTTGAACTTGACTTGTTCCTGCAACTTAGATTGATACTATTACTTAGATCCTTGCTTTGTTATTAATCAATCAACATTAAATTCAAACTTTTAAAAGAATTTTACTTAACTTAATTCATTCCAGAGATCCTTGCTCACTGTCAAAACTGCAGTTCTGTAATTTTGTAAATCTGCAAATTGTTGAATTTGTTTAAAACTTGATCTCAAGATCATAATTATCAAACTATGAGTTCAAAATTTACCTGAGAGATGATTAATTTTGAAAAAAAAACTGAAACTGCATTTGATCTTGTCGAAAGCTTGATCTTGGTTTTTGAGTTGAATTAGTTGCTTCAGGTTGCTATGTCTCTTTTCTCTTTTTTTTTCCTGATCTTTGCCCTTATTTTTTTTCTGTTGAGTGTTGTAGTTTTGAAAAACTAAATCTTTGATGTTACTTGTTTTCAGATTTGGTTGAAATCTAATATGATTGAGCATGGGAAAATGAAGAGTTCTTGTAATTTTTTTTTAATTCTATTATTTTATTTTATCAAATATACTTGATGCCACTTGTTAAAAACAATCTCAAGCTCTAGATTTTGTTGATTTTCTTACTCTACTACATCTCACATGTGTATGTATTTCTCTTTACTTCCTTGTGTATATTTACATTTTAAACTTTTAGTTCTTGTTTTTATATCTATTTTGTTTATTATTTTCAACTTACATCAATTTGAAGAAAGGAATGATTTTTAAAAACTCATTTTATTAATAAGTGATTTATTAATAAGAAAGGTAATAAAATTGGAATTTTCCCATATATAGTTTATCACTGATTTTATTTGTTTGAGACCTTTCAATTTATTTTCAAATTGCATTTCCAAGTTTAAAATATATTATAAATTTATATTGAAAATTTTAGGGTGTTATTTTATTTCATTTTGAATATTCTATCTTAAAATATATTTATATGAAAAAAAAATACCTCTTTATTAATTTTGAAAATTAAATCACAATTTATATTTTTAATCTTAAATTCCCAATTCAAATCTATTTATAACTCAAAAATAGAAATTTTCTAATAAATTCATAATTAAATCCACAATTATATTTTTCAAAATTAAATAAATTGTCAAATTAAACTTGTTCAAAATTCAGGAATGTTACAGATTTCCCCCCTTAAAAGAATTTCGTCCTCGAAATTTGCAAGAGAGACGAAGAAGAAAAGATGATAGATAAAGAAATAATTGATCAATTCATATCGAAATATTTATTCTGCATTCGGTTTACCAAATCAGAATATCAACAATATGAGAATAAACTCATACAATTATTACACAAGATATTCGGTCCATCGGTCTACGAATATACGAGGGCATTGATTAGTTCGAAGGGATAACTAATCGTTCGTAGAATATATCGGATCCCAAAGAATAGATAGATAGATAGATTCAATCTTTTACAATTTCTCAAACAATGGATATGGATTCCAAATTCGGGTCGGAATACTCCAAAGTATATACCAATTTGTTCCTCTTCGGGCTTTGATATACACAAGAAATTACAATAGAATTTCAATTTGGTTTTTAACCGATATTGTTTTATTAATACAATTCAAATTTAGCTTCATATTAGTTATCCAATTAACTTAATTTAAAATCTCTAACTTATTTAAAATTTTCAATTTCAATTTCAAATTTATTAGAGTTTAGAACGAAAAGCTGATAAGAAATCGATGAAGATACGAATTAAGGATTTCCTACAACGATTCGTAAGGCCACCATCACACCGAAACTTCTTTCTGGAGCAGCTACGAAGCAATCAAAAAGAATTCGAAATCGAATCAAAGGAGATTGATAGAGAAAAGTTGTTTTCCGCTATTGCAGGTTATTGACCTCTTGTACTGGTATTTCCCTGTCCCTTATCTCGTTCACTTCTCGCACTCATACTTACTATCAGTGGATAGTAAGAGAATTTACTGAGGCATTCGACGGATATCTTAGGGATATACTCATTCTAGGGTTTACTTCACCCTATCTCTAATGAGTTACTTAACGTGTTATACTCCTGAGCTAAGGTTTTAACCATCAGCTCTGATACCACTTATAACGACCCTGACTCGACCTTCGAAAATCGGCACTGAATACGACACTCGTATTCAAATGCCGCAGATCCAAACGTCGAACCTGGTTCGTTGGAGCTTATAACACATTAAGTACAACACAGCGGAAGAAAAAGAATAGCATATATCAATATACAACATTTGATACAATATCTGATACAACAGAATGATACAATAGATATCAACATACATCAGAGATATGATACAAGATAATAGCAGCGGAAAGAAAAGATAACACTAGCAGCGGAACAAAGCTCCAATATGGTCTTCAAGAAAGAACTCCAGTATCAGTAATCTCCATCTCCAAAGCACTAATCCAGAAATGGCTCGAACTCCCAAATCAAGATGAAGAGAAGCAACTCGATCCAAATGCGATTGCCAAATCCTAAAGCTGAAAGCTATCGAATCTACACCTACTATTGATTATCTGAAAACCCCAACTCTAGACTGCCCGTGTGGGAAAATAGTGGGCACCCAGAGTTTAGGAAAGGAACAATAAACTCCAGGTCAGTCATGGGACTGGTATGAGCAAACAAAAGCATTTGGTCTTTAAAACTAACAAGATAATTTAAATTTGAAATCCGCAATGCTTTTTAGAAAATGAAACTACCATAAGGCCTCCCGCCACACACACAATGCAAACGCAGAATTGGAGGAGATTTCTCCTTATGATAGTCAAATATGCTTAATACGAGAAAGTTTTCTTTGATATTATTACTATAAGTGCAAAGTGTGGAAAACAATTTCGAAAGTAGAATATAAATCCTAGCGAGCATAGACATTCCGAACTATGCCTGCTATAGCTACCATCCAAACAGTGGTGACCACCATAAGTGAATGGCAGGTAATACAACTAAAACCGTACAAGGCACGTATTGGATGAATGGATTTCCAACAAATGGTCAGGCTAAGGAACTTCCTACTGTCTATGGGATCGCCTCTGGTGGGACGTCCCGAGAACTAACGTTACGGTTAGATCTCTGCCAACACAAGGCCGGGTTACCTCTGTAACTAGGTAACTACTACACGAATATGTCATCCCCCGGTCCTTTGGGACCTTTATCCGAGGTACCTCTAATCCAACAACCACAAAGCAATCACAAAGTAATAGATCTGCAGTATCCACATGAGTAAGTATCTGGGCTCCATACCATGATACCACCCTTTACCAGAAGGGAATGACACACCCTAAAGGGCGCGACCCTCATAACCTTGCCGCATCTTCCTGTTTCGACCATTTCCGGGGTGTGAGGTCCTGATGCAGTCTCGTCCACAAAGCTACGCTTTGTGCAACAAAGCCATGCTTTGGGTCAACAGATGACCAAAGCAATGATCACAAAGATAAATGATCAAACGAATGATCATATCACAAATGATCAACCAATGATCATCACACAGCAGCACTCAGCACGCCACATTACCAAATTGGGAATATCACTGATAAATATCAACTACATAACCTCTGAGCTCGTACGTCTCAGAGAAGGGTGTTAAGCTAAGAGAATAAATTCTCCGCCACCAAGCAGAAATGTATTTGATAGAGATCAGATAACATCTCAAAGTGTAATGTCGGACATACAACCATACAAGTCTGTTCCGGGTTCGAACAGAACCGAAGGCACTTCCGAAGAAGCCCTTGCAAATCCGGGTATCCACAATCCCGATCGGACTTCCCATCACTAAGGAGAACTCTATACCGGAGCAACTCAGTGCAGAGTCAATCGATAGGTTATCCTATCGTTCTCACAAATACCCGGTCTTCACCACCGGTCTTCAAATGCTATCCATAACGTCGTATCACTATTCGGAATGGGCTATATGACACAAGGTCCTCTCCCGGCAAAACCGAATAGTGAGCGCCATATTTTAAAACATATGGATATGGGATTTTAGCTAAGTCACAACTTATAAAAATCCAAAACTTTTCTTTCAAATGGTTAAACAAATTACCATTTTTAAATCTTTAAACAAAAAGATTTATTTCACAAAGTTTCACCTAGTTTCACAAAGATCTATTCATAGATTCAAAACAACTTCCATTCCAAATGGATTAACTCGATAAATCTTTAAATTAAAGATTTATAGCTTTCAAAACACATTTCCAAAGATTTATCTAAAACTTGGAAAACAATTTTCCTTTTAGACTTGAAAATTCTTTTAACACAACTTGAAAGTCCATTTCTTATGAGAAAGCAAATCTAATTTATACAAGTTGAAATCTTGAGTTGAATTTAAATTTCAAAACATCACCTTGAAAAATGGTTTAAAACCCATATAACCCATTTGTAAGTTGAATAACCTTTTAGACAATAGTTTCCGAGTCATAGAATTCAATTTCAATTATTGAATTCAAATTTAAATCCAATTATTTAAATTTCAAAACTCAATCAAGTTATTTAAAAATAACCATTTTCAAAAGCTTCAATTCTAGTTTAAACAAAAACTATTTTGGATTTAAAAATTCAATTTTAAAACAATTTCAAAATCCGTGACTTAATTCATTTCCACGTGCAATCCATATTTGTGTGTGTATAAGTGTGGTCCAGGGGTTTTACCCAATAAGCGTGTCACATCATCAATCAGCACAGATTCAATCATTACAATTCGATGTGGGATTCGGATAACCAACTGGAATCCGACTCCCTGTCGCATCGAAATTTAAATGTCGTTCTACGGGTCAAGGGGTTGCATATACATATAACAATATATACGTCACGAATAAAATAGCCCAGCACAAAGCATTACATAGCATCACAAAACATATCAATCCATCATGAAGCATTGGCAATCAAACATCTACAATTAAGATGAATAAATCTATGTGGTTTTAAATCTATTCCTCACATAATCACTTTCATTAGTAATTAACTTCCCTTAATTGCTTCTTTAATTACTTCTAAATTAATTACATTTAATTTATTACCTATTATTGATTAATTAATCCTAATTAATCATCCTTAATTACATCACTAATTAAATAATAAATGATCTAAATTATTTCTTAGATTAATTATTCAAAGTAATTAACAACTTAATTACTATATTGACCCAAATTAATTATCCTTAATTTAATTTCTTAAATTAATTATTTGATTAATTACTAAATAATTAATCCAAATTACCTCCCACTTAAACATCTCCACTTAATTACAATCTGTAAATATTAAACAATTACTTAACTATGTAATTTCCAAATCATTAATTACATAAAGTAGTTATTTATAAAACCCAAATGTTTAAAATTAATTAAACTTTATTAAACAATCTCATTCAATTAAATTAATTACATTAAGTAATTAATTTCTTAATTACTTTATCAAGTAATTACTCAATCCACTTGTAATTGATTATTATTAAATTAATTAATCTAATTAATAAATAAAATTAACCAAATTAATTAATTGTTAAATAATCCTGGTTAATGACCTTCATTAACCATTCTTTAATTATTTTATAAGGTAATTAACTTAAATTAATTACCAATTAAATTATCTTTAATCATTTATTTATTAAAGTTAATTATAAAGTTAATTAACCTTAATTTAAAACTTAATTACATAATTAATATTCATTTATCATTAATTAAAATTTAATTAATGATCTTAATTCCAAAATGATTAATCATTAATCAATTATTAATTCCAAATTCAATTAATTAATTAAATTAATTAACAAATCTTAATTACCATGTTAATTAATTCTAAAACATAAATCTAAATTTAAATTTCAAAATAAAACATAACTTAGTTATGTTTAAAACAACATTATTCAAAACAAGGTACTTTTGAACTTATCCTTAAATTTCAATTTAAATTCAAGTTTTAAAATAAAATAATTTTTAAACTTATCAAAGTTTTTAAATAAATTTAAAACTTATTTAAATTTACAAGTCAAAACAAAGGTTTGACTTCAAAATGAAATCATAAAAATTTTGAAGTTAAATTCATTTCAAAGATTTTGGAAATTCAATCCATTCTTAGTTTCAACTTCAAATTCAAATCTTCTTTTTAAATTTTGAACTGAAGCTCATTCTTAAACTTTGAATTCCAGATTTAAAAATTAATCTGTAAATACTACTCACATTTAAAAATTTAATATTTAAGTTTTTAAACTTATTTACCAAATGAAATAGTAAATTAAGATAAAATTTGAAACTTTGATTTTTATTTTCAATACTGGGATTTTAAATTTGAATCTGAAATTCAATCTTGCATTTGAATTTATGCTTAATCCTTACTTTAACCAAAACTGTAGGTTTTAAAAGTTTTTAAACCCAGATTTTTTTAAAACAGAAAACAGGGTTTCCAAACCTGGCATTTGAATTCAAATCAAAATACAAATTTGAATTCAAATCAAAAATACAACTTGAATTTTATTTCTTAAACCTAAACCCTATTTAAAACCTAAATCTACAGATTTTAAAATTTATACCCAGAATTTAAAGGTTTAAAATCCAAATTTTTAAAACATACACAGTTCTACTGTGTACCCTGTAATTCTACAGGTTGACCCGAGACATCATGTTTTTGCTTCGGGTAAAACCAACGGCTACTTCGAGCAAAATTTGATTTCACTCGAGTATAATCTCGAGTACAAAACTACTGCAAAACCCAATTCCTCCCTGATACTCCTTCTTCCCCGTGCATATGCACGATGACTGTAGCCACCTCCGGCCACCGCCCAGGCCATGAACAAGTCGCCGACCTCCCTTACATCACCTCGCGATCATCACAATCCCTCAACACACTCGAAATCAGATTCGAGTTTCCCCAATTCAAAATCTGTCAGCAACAGGCACTTCCACCCAAACCTGTAAACCCTCATTTCCTCCTCCTCCGACCACCTTATCGACAACTACTCCGACCACACCTGCACCAATGCTCCAACTACCATTGACCCAAAAATCAAGACACTCGGTCACTTGTGGTTTCCTCCCGATCAATCAAAGCAGTGCCAAATAAAACTAGGTTTAGCATTCCCCTTTTTCCAGATAAAACAGTAATGCACCAAAAATTCATCACTAAAATTTGCAATTTGATTTTAAATAATCACAATTTAGTTTTAACTTTGATTCAAACACCTGAAATTATCAATCAACTGGATTTTGACAGGTTTTAACTTCCTTTGTTAAAACTTTATTTCCAGTAACTACAGGTATATTTTTTTTTTTCCTTCTTTTCATCTTAAACAAAATCTTAAGTTTATCATTGATGATATATTAAACATGCATTGACCAAATCTCTTATATTATCAAAGATAAATTTTAAAATCACTTAAGTTTCTTTTAAAACTTGGATCCTGGAACTTAGAAAATACTGTAAATATCACAAAACAGAAACTATACTAAATACAGTTTTTATTACTAGAACAAGCATGCACTTCATAATTTCTTAAACTTTAAAATTTTATGAGGTTACCCTCAATATACAAATCAACATACAACCAGATCTACACAAGTCATAAATCATGCTAAAATTTAATATTTAAGTTTTTAAACCAGAAAGTGTTACTCATAAACACTCCATTCAACATACTATCAGGTATACAACACAAGCACATACATTTCAGTCATAAAACAAGCATCAGATATACTTAAGTTTTAATTTTAAGAAAAGAAGTTACTCACAAACAAAAATAAACAAGTTCAGGAAGGAGATTTGCTCACCTGTTAATGAAGGCAGAGACAAAGAGGAAGTAGGAAACAGGGAGTAAATTTTTGAGCCTGTATATTTGAAATTAAGAATCTTTGCTTATTTACTCTTGCATTTGTTTATTTAATTCATCAAACACAAAAATTTAAATTTTTTACTCACTGTCTGATTTTTTTCTCTTTTCTGTTATACACAGGGAAGCTCTCCTGCATTTAAAAACAGATATCAATCCTTTGCCTTGAACTTGACTTGTTCCTGCAACTTAGATTGATACTATTACTTAGATCCTTGCTTTGTTATTAATCAATCAACATTAAATTCAAACTTTTAAAAGAATTTTACTTAACTTAATTCATTCCAGAGATCCTTGCTCACTGTCAAAACTGCAGTTCTGTAATTTTGTAAATCTGCAAATTGTTGAATTTGTTTAAAACTTGATCTCAAGATCATAATTATCAAACTATGAGTTCAAAATTTACCTGAGAGATGATTAATTTTGAAAAAAAAACTGAAACTGCATTTGATCTTGTCGAAAGCTTGATCTTGGTTTTTGAGTTGAATTAGTTGCTTCAGGTTGCTATGTCTCTTTTCTCTTTTTTTTTCCTGATCTTTGCCCTTATTTTTTTTCTGTTGAGTGTTGTAGTTTTGAAAAACTAAATCTTTGATGTTACTTGTTTTCAGATTTGGTTGAAATCTAATATGATTGAGCATGGGAAAATGAAGAGTTCTTGTAATTTTTTTTTAATTCTATTATTTTATTTTATCAAATATACTTGATGCCACTTGTTAAAAACAATCTCAAGCTCTAGATTTTGTTGATTTTCTTACTCTACTACATCTCACATGTGTATGTATTTCTCTTTACTTCCTTGTGTATATTTACATTTTAAACTTTTAGTTCTTGTTTTTATATCTATTTTGTTTATTATTTTCAACTTACATCAATTTGAAGAAAGGAATGATTTTTAAAAACTCATTTTATTAATAAGTGATTTATTAATAAGAAAGGTAATAAAATTGGAATTTTCCCATATATAGTTTATCACTGATTTTATTTGTTTGAGACCTTTCAATTTATTTTCAAATTGCATTTCCAAGTTTAAAATATATTATAAATTTATATTGAAAATTTTAGGGTGTTATTTTATTTCATTTTGAATATTCTATCTTAAAATATATTTATATGAAAAAAAAATACCTCTTTATTAATTTTGAAAATTAAATCACAATTTATATTTTTAATCTTAAATTCCCAATTCAAATCTATTTATAACTCAAAAATAGAAATTTTCTAATAAATTCATAATTAAATCCACAATTATATTTTTCAAAATTAAATAAATTGTCAAATTAAACTTGTTCAAAATTCAGGAATGTTACACATGTAGCTTAGACTAGTTAATTAGATTACACTTGTTTTAAATTAATTTAGTTACATTTTTAAATGTTTTAAAAAGAGTTTCTTTATGTTATGTTTATGAATATATATGAATTTCTCATTTAAAAGTAAATATATATAAAACAATTTATAAACTAAGACTTATACAAATATTTTAAAGAATCAAGTAATTTGAATTTCAAAACTTCAAACCAATTAAACTTTTGAAATTAAAATTAAAATCTATTTATTCAATTTAAAAATGAAGACTTTATTTCCTTATTTTAATCCTTCTTTATATTTAAGAAAATAGAATATTTATTAATATAGTTTTAAAATAACAATTTACAATTTTATATGATTTATAAAGAAATTATAAATCACTTTTATATTTAAATGAATTTAAATCATATGTTATCTTATATTTTAAACTATATATAAAATATACTCAAATCACATTTAATCAAATAATATTTAATAAGAAATAAACATCAATTTTTATTTAAATTTAGAACAAAAATTAAACTAAGACTAATTTAAAACAATTTAACACTTATTATAAATATTCACAAATCATAAAGTTATTAATTTAAATAGATTTTTAAAAGCTTAATATTATTTTAAAATATAATTTCCTAATTATTCAATGTTTATTAGACTTTAAAAACAAAACTTCATTTATTGATTTTCATGTAAGTTAAATTTCCAAACAAAGATAAACTATAATATATATATACACACATATATATATATACATTATAATTTAAACATTTATTTTAGCTTTTAAAAGACAAATCACAAATTAAATATTTATTTATATTTGATTATAAAACCAAAACATATTTTATTAATCAATATTGTCAATATCAATTTAATTTTATATAAAGATTATTAAATTGATATTGTCTGAAATTCCAGGATATCACATTCCTTCCCCCTTAAAGAAATTTCGTCCCCGAAATTTAAAACAAAGGTAATTTAATAACCTATTTTAGATTTTAATATTTTAAAACCAAGCATATCAAACATATGCTAACAACCATAGCAATCAATTCATCCAATCAAACAAAATTAACTATCTAGAAAAAATTCTGGATAGAGTTTCCTCGAGTTTCCCAAGTAAACATCGGGATACTCGCTCTATAAAACCCAAACAATCCCCACCACTAAACTACAGAATTCCTACTCATCTATATCTATAACTGAACAAGACATCTGACTACAGACGAGTCTGACTCAACCACCAAATCTCCCAGAACAGCTGATTCCAAAACCAGAAATAGATATACACGTACTCCCTCAGAGATACGTGAATCACATCGAATTCTAGTTGTCCAAACTGGCAATTCAATCCAGATAATCAAACACTTATTCAAAAGAAAACACAGAAGAAATCCAAAATCAGATCTTCAACTGCCCATCTCTTACCTGATCAGCTCAACCCTTGCTGATGTCTCAAGAAATAAACTAGACCAAATCCAATCCACCAAAATGATCCTCCTCGATCAATCAAGATCAAGATCAACTCCTTTCACAACCATCAGAAGGAAACAAACTTCTCCTGTCCGGAAAAGAAAAGCAGATGCACTCCCAACTGCTTCCGCTGCACAACTCTGATTTGGAGCAGAAAAGAATGCTAATAAAGAACACAAGCACAACTGGACAGCATAACCAAGAAGATCCCCGATAACAAAGAGAAAACTCATAAGTTCCTCAAATCCTGAGTTGCTTCAACAAACTCCATCTCAAGAAACCAACCTTCAACTAGTTGACCCACGGGTGCCACTGAATCTCTAGATGAAAACAAATCTTGACTTCTTTGAAAATATTCAGAAAAATCTCCAACAATCCAAGAGATCACTCAACTATCGCAAGTCACTTTTGCGATCATCTCAATCTAATTCCAAAGAAAACTGTTCTCTCTTTACCAATCAGAACAGCTTATGCTGGTCTTTCCAACCCATCTAAGAAATGGATTCTACTCCACTGCTTCTGATCTCCATCTCCAGAAAACGGCTAAGCCAGAAAACACTGCCGACATACAGAACACTCCGAGTTGCACTGCTGACACCAATGCCAAAGAATTCTCATTCCAAAGCTCTTCGAAAACTTGGACTTCAAACCAAACAGAAACATCCCGCTGAACTCAGCCACAACACCGAAGCAGACTCATTTCCTTAAACTTTTTCCAAAGAAAACATCTTCGGAAACATCCATAGTCACTGCATCTCATCACGCAGCTACTACTTCCTTGAGATATCAAGATATCATCACTCGCTTCTGTTCAGCCAACAGATCCAACTCTACTCATCCAACTTCAAAGATGAACTCCAAACCTTAACAGGTTACTTTCAGAGATCAATGAAGTCCTTATACCACTTCAAAACTCACTCGAGACGGTATTAGGTCTACAGTCTCGACAAATACCCTTCCAACCAAACATTCAAACTCCAACCAATAGTAGTCGTGTTACACACACTACTACCTCAATCTACCTTTATAACCTATATTGGAAAACCCGAACAGGTACCCCAACAGATAGGTAGGAATAAATATATATAAATATATATAATAAAATTACAAATACGCTCTCTCAAGATAGACACCACTCCAAAGCCTAGGTATTCACTCAACCTAACGCTCTGATACCACCTGTGACGACCCGATTTTCCACTCCTAGAAAATCGCATCATCAAATAAGAAAGAAAGGGATAGAAGAAGAAAAGAAAGAAGAGGAAGAAGAAACATCACAAGAATCTCAACAGCGGAACGAATAAATTATATTAATAACATAAGTATTTACATAATATACAATACCAATCAGAGATACACAGCATACACATCACATATACTAGACAGTTATAAACACCTGTCTAGTATTTACATCCCAATACAATCACAATACAGAGAACACACAGCGGAACTATATATCTACAACGCATAAGCCTCCTGCTCCATTGCTCCTCCATTACTCGTCCAAGCAAACCTAAATCCCTTGGCTACTCGTAAAAATTTGAGTACCCAAGAGTTTATGAAAAACAAAAATAAACTCCGGGTCAGACATGGGTCTGGTGTGAGTAACAGGTTAAGGTTGCTTAACTTTAAAAACCTTTGAAAAGAAAAGGTATCACGTAAGACTTCCCACACATAAACATGGAAAAGTTTTTACCTTACGCTAACCAAAACATTTGATAGGAAATCTGATGATATTATAATAGTGTCTAGGGTTTTCAAATAAATAAGAAATAGCCGAAATTGTTACATGATTAAATTCCAGCTACTAGCCACGAAAGTGGGTAATACAATCAAAACCGTTGGCACTTATTGGATTTTGGATTCCATACAATGGCAGGGCTACTGGGGTACCGCCCGTCACAGTACGTGGCCTAGATCACCGTACCGAGGAGCCACCCTAACTCCCCTGCAACACAAGACCGGAACCATTCCTTACTGAATAGTTCCAAACAAGACAACCCCGGCAGTTGTTGCAATCAACTGCCCCACACAGCCGAATATAAAGGGACTTCTAGACAGGGATCAATCTTGCTCTCCAGTGGGAGCTACCCACGAAGCCTTGCTGCACCTCCCCTGTTTTAGCCATTCCCGGTTGATGAGGCTTGAGGTTACGATTACCTTTAGAGGACACATCTCTTAGAATGCTCATCGTCCACCTGACGATGTTCTGAAAGCATTCAATCCATACAAGTTCGTTCCGGGTTCGAACGAAACCGAAGGCATTATCTCGTTGCACTCATTATTGGAATCACCCTCAGAGTCAACGACGATAACCCTTGCACTCTAAATCACCATCTCGAATCTATAAGCACTATTCCGTCAAACTCATTACGGAATCACCCACAGAGTTATACTGACGTATAGCCCTTACACCTCGAGTCTTCGCAAAGCTCCATTTGATTCACGACCTAACGTTATTTGGAATCGATGTGGTTTTCGAATATCCAAATATGGAAACCCGATCCCGGTCTCATCGAAATCCAAAGCGTGTCTTTAAGGTCCAAGTTGTTTTAAAGTTTAAAACAATTCAATTCAATATTATCTAAATACACACAGATAGATAATTCTCAACATCATAATAGATAATCAATATTATCATTCCATACAGATAATCTATATTATCAACTCAAACAGATAAATCATATTATCAACTCAATGCAACCATAACATCCAAATCACACAACAATATTTATCTCATAACTGAGATCTCAACCATTCAGGGTAATAAATATCAATCATCATTCATAAGCAAGGACTTATCAAATCACTATCCTATAATTAATTTAAAATGAATTAAATTAATTACTTCTTCTTTAAATTAATTTAAAATAAATTAAATTAATTACTTATACAAATAAATCTTGCTTATACATCAAATGATTATTCTTAACAAATTACCCTAATTAATCATCTTGATTAATTATTCTTTAATTACATTCAAGTAATTAATCTCTAATTAATTTCACAATTTAATTAATCCAAACCAATCCCAGTAATTAACCTGTAATTACTTCATTAATTAATCCTTAATTAATTAACAAATACCTTCATTGATTAATTATTCTTAATTAATCAATCCTTAATCATATCATTAGTTATATAAATTAATGATCTCAAATTATTTTAAATAACTCCATTAAACTAATTATCAAAACCCAAATTAATTACTTACCTAAGTAATTATTAACATACCAACTACATTTTAATTACACAAAGTAATTAATTTCCAAATCTCCTCCATTAAACTACATCCAGTAATTTAATTCCTTAATTACTCCACTAAGTAATTATCCATTTCTAATTGCATTAGTAATTACTTCAATGATTAAATTAAATTAATTAAACTTAATTAATTAACTTAATTAATCAAATTAAACTCAATTAATTACAATTAGTAATTAATTTCCTTAATTACTTTCACTAAGTAATTTACTTAAACAATTTAAAGGATTATCTTAAATTAATTAATACAATTAATTACTAAAATTAATTACATTAATTAATTATAAAATAATATTAAGTTAATGACCTTCATTAACTCATAGCAAATCCTTAATTATTTTCCAAAATAATTAATTGAATTAATTCTAAGTTTATTTTAAGAAACGCATTAATTAATTTCTAATTTTAAAATTAATCAAGTGATAATTAAACTTAATTAATTATCAATTACTTGATTAAATAAATTCAATTCATTAATTAAATTAATCAAATCTTATTTAAATTAATTTCTAAATCACACTTATATCAAATTTAATTTACTTACTTAAAGCTTTAATTAATTAAATAAACTCTTAATTATTTAATTAATTAACCCAATTATTAATTAATTATAAACTTAATTATCTTAATTAGATAATAAATCACTAAGTTCAAATTAACTTAATGATAATCATTATTTTCATTAATGATTTAGTTATCATTATCAAAATAAATTGAAAACAAATTGCTTTTTAAATTTTCCTAAACTCCATTTTAAATTAGAATTAAAATAGAATTTTAATTTAAACAAGATTTTAAATATTAAAAACTCTTTAGTTTTCATTTTAAAGAATCACTTAACTTTAAAGTATTTTTAAAAGAATAGTTTAACTTATCCATATTCAAATTTAACAAGTTTAAAAATACTTTAAATAATTCAAATGATATTGAATTTATAATTTCAAATTTTATTAATATTACAACTAAGGTCCAAAACATGCTTTCGGATTTAAAATTCAAAGATTTAAAAATTTAAACCCTGTTTTAACTTTCATTTCAGATTTTATAAAACACACTTTAAACTTAAAATATTCAAACTAAAATATACCATTTGAATTTTTCAACCTTTTCCTTTTTGCAACTTTCAGACTCAAGTTCAAAATTGAACCCATGATTCTAATTTTCAGATTTAACTTAGAATTTAAATCCTATTAAAAAAAACTTACTTCCAGATTAAAAAATCACTTAATATTAAAACTGTGCAAGTTCCAAATTTTATTTAAATACTCTATTCTAATCTGCAAATTTATTAAAGCCTGGAATTCGAACTTATTTGAATTCATAGTTTAAATTTTACTTCAAGTTTATATTTAAACTTGCTTGCTATTTTTAAATTTGGCTTTGAAATACAAAAACCTGAAACTGTTTCAGGCTATAGGAACAACTGCAAATTTTGTTATTCAAACCTGAAATTCAAAATCTCCTTGAATTCATGTTTTAAATCTTGCTTTAGTTTAGATTTAAACTTGCTTCAACATAAGTTTAAACATGCTTTGCTTATTTTTAAATTTAGTTCAGGCTTTAAACCTGCACACAGTCAGGTTCAGAGAAACCTGAAAACAAAACTGCAACTATAACATACTCGAGCCATGCCCCTTTTTACTTCGAGTCAACTTCCTCATTTCTCCGAGTCACATCCTCAACAACCTGAGTATTTCCCAAGAATACTACTTCACCACAATTTTCCAGAAAACCAAAATCACCCCCACAAGACTACTGTGCACATGCACATACCTCATGGCCAGTTTCCGATCATCAACGATGATCGTCTTCATCCACCAACCCCTCTTGTATCCAACATGGTCACCCAAACAACAGAAATCTCCATCTACCCAAATCAAAGACCAGCCCTTTTTCAAAACCTGGAAAACACAGTGGTCTTCACAATTCATTCCTGTCAACGGTAAGATCTCCGTCCTCCGACCAACATTTAAGCTACAACTCCGGCTACTACCTTGTTATGAACCCAGCAACACTTTCCCAAAGTGGCTTCACACTCGATCAAACGTTGAGACAGAAAAGGCCCAATTCACATACTTGAACATAACTAGAGTTGCAGACTTATTTTCCTCACTGCTGCTAATCCATTGATTAATCCCTTAAATTGATAATTTATATGATGAGCCTGGTCACTCATCTTCATGCATAAGAAACATCAAACTCCCAGATTTCCAAGATCAACAGAATTTTACAAATTCATATTTCAAATAAAAATGAACTGCCCCTATAGTCTTAAACTATAATTTGTATTTCCTGAGTTAAAAATCATGTTTTCAAGATTGTTTTCATGTCACAATTTAAATTAAATAAACTAAGGAATGTACATTTTTAAACACAAACATATTTCAGGGCATTTTGTTTTCAGAGAAGTTCTTGTTTCCCAGTTTGCCTTATTTTAAATTTATATGCTTCAGATTTATTTCTAACAAACAAATTTGTTTGTAATCCATTTCCTCAATAATGGTTAAGTCATGAAGTTACTAAAAATTTGAATTCAATAGCTTAAGTCAAGATCACAGAAATTTACAGATACTAACAGAGTATACATACTCATTTAAGTACAAAGAGAATTCCAGAAATTTATCTACACACAAACAAATAGCATCAATATTATCATGCATCTATATTGGAGATTAGGAAGAGGTTGATGTTAATCATCAGCAATATTTTTTTTTTCCAGAGACAATCAAGCAACCTATAATTTACTTAATTATATTTAAATAAGAAGTTACTCACCTTTAGATTTGAAGAACAGAGCAGTTTTGAAAACGAAGTGTTTTTGAAACTGAGTTGCTTTGTTTATCAGCTACAGAAACTGAATGCTTATGCTTCTTGCCCTTTTGAAAACTTGTAAAATATATGCATGCAGGCTTCCAGCATGTAGATGATTTCCAGGTTGAAAATGCTAATAATTTCCAGAGGAAATACAATTGCATGCTGGTGATTATCCAGAGATGGAATGCAGGTTAATGTTCTTGTTACAAATTTAAACATGATTTCCTTTTTCAGGTTTGAGTTGCTTACTGATGATTTCCAGAGATGCAATGCAGTTGGTCTTCAGAAGAAAAAAAAATGCAGACATTTGTCTCAGGTTTTTGGGTTTGCAATTATGGATTTGAGGAGTGTTTCAGATCCTTATGTTTGAGTGATTTTGAGTTCAGATTTTCCTTTTGATTTTTCTTTCTTTGATTCATCTAGCTTTTGTTTTGAAAAGAGAATGAAGAGGAAAAGAATATGCTTAAGGGCTGAGATAGATTTAACAAAATAAATAAAAGAAAATAAAAATTTAATGACACTTGTCACATTTCTTAATTTACAACTAACACATGTAGCTTAGACTAGTTAATTAGATTACACTTGTTTTAAATTAATTTAGTTACATTTTTAAATGTTTTAAAAAGAGTTTCTTTATGTTATGTTTATGAATATATATGAATTTCTCATTTAAAAGTAAATATATATAAAACAATTTATAAACTAAGACTTATACAAATATTTTAAAGAATCAAGTAATTTGAATTTCAAAACTTCAAACCAATTAAACTTTTGAAATTAAAATTAAAATCTATTTATTCAATTTAAAAATGAAGACTTTATTTCCTTATTTTAATCCTTCTTTATATTTAAGAAAATAGAATATTTATTAATATAGTTTTAAAATAACAATTTACAATTTTATATGATTTATAAAGAAATTATAAATCACTTTTATATTTAAATGAATTTAAATCATATGTTATCTTATATTTTAAACTATATATAAAATATACTCAAATCACATTTAATCAAATAATATTTAATAAGAAATAAACATCAATTTTTATTTAAATTTAGAACAAAAATTAAACTAAGACTAATTTAAAACAATTTAACACTTATTATAAATATTCACAAATCATAAAGTTATTAATTTAAATAGATTTTTAAAAGCTTAATATTATTTTAAAATATAATTTCCTAATTATTCAATGTTTATTAGACTTTAAAAACAAAACTTCATTTATTGATTTTCATGTAAGTTAAATTTCCAAACAAAGATAAACTATAATATATATATACACACATATATATATATACATTATAATTTAAACATTTATTTTAGCTTTTAAAAGACAAATCACAAATTAAATATTTATTTATATTTGATTATAAAACCAAAACATATTTTATTAATCAATATTGTCAATATCAATTTAATTTTATATAAAGATTATTAAATTGATATTGTCTGAAATTCCATGATATCACATTTTAATTACGTACAGTTTATAGTAATGATGGATTAGCAGTTTCACAGTTATACAGTAATGGTGATGACCTACATGTAAATTTATCATCATGTAAAAGTTAAAAAAAACAATATTTTTAGGTTCAAAATCTAATGTAAAATAGACCAGTTATTATTTGAATCCTGTTTGTGGCTCTTGAACCAAATTAATTTCATTAGAAACATAATATTTTTCTCATTTTCTTTTCATATCCAAAACGGTAAATTAATTAGCAGCTATGCTGTCAGTTTTTATCATGATTGTGTAAACCGAGGCTAAACTATACGATATAAGAGGCAACATGGCTTGTATAGACATTTAAAGCTTATTATAATGGTGATATCATTGGAAAACAATTAGGTAATACGATCTTAGCAAGAGAAACCAATACTAAAAAAGCGTCATAATTTTTAGTGAATCATTTGTACAAATCTACTACATGTTAAGTGCATGGTACATGAATATACAAGCAACACACTCTTAATAATATCCTAACATATCTATAAGCTAATCAAATTAAACTGTCATAGATAAAGCATTAAGGAGTTCCTCAGTAAATCATTATTTGGTGTGGTTATAGGGAGCAATGACTATATCAACAACTACTTACTTTCGTTCTTTGATAAACCACACAAGTACATACCAGACACTTATGCCAATTTTCTCTTGCAGGAATTTAGCAAATGCTCAAAACATTTGGTTGTGTCGATTTGATACACCACTTAGCATTTGTTTTTGCCTTAAAGCTAAAAAGTATACAAGCAATATGCTTATTTGTATTCACAAATACAATCATATTGTTTTCTAAACAAAATAAAAATGGAATAAGAGAAACTGAGTTTTAAGTTTAGATGTAAAAGTTCAAACATCATAATCACTTCCAAAGTGAGCACAAATCTTAAAATATGGACACCATTGAATTTACGATTCATGACTGAAATCATGTTTCACTCTAATGTTTAATATGATCTATGATTTGAATCCCATTTTAAAAACCTTGGTCCTTAGTAATAGATTTCAAATTTATGAATTTCCACACGAAGGTTCTTCCTTCAGAGGACCAATGTTTATTGCCATATCACCAAAAGATAATTGTCATATATTAGCCTTCGCATAACCATTTGATAAATGCACTAATAAGCATCATCTTAGTTTCATGAGCGCTCTCAATGAGGATCAAAAAAGTAAAATGTTTGAGCAATTCTGTTCATTTAATGGCATAATTTTCAAAATCTCACGTTTCACAAAGTGTCCCAATATGAATGTGAAGTTTAATTTCCTTGAAATCCATAAGTTTCTATCTGGTAAACACTTTACAGTATAAACAATCTAATATATATATATATATATATATATATATATATATATATATATATAAGATGGTTCACGTGGCATGCACAACACATATGCGTATAAAATCCCTTTATAAAATCATTAAATTTAAAGTTTCCATACAGTTTGATAAAAACAAATTGAAAGATATAAAGGAAAAATGTAATTTTTTTATTGGAATAGGATTTTGAGCCTTTAACCTGTTTATGTTTCAAAATTTCCATCTAGTGATAGATGTTAATTTGTGTTCCCGGTTTGATTTGAACCCCTGACTTCTTGTTTGCATATAAGGGTGCTTCTGTAACTTCATGTTTTGGGGGTGTTAATTCTGTATGAGTGTCCATTATCCAACTCGGTTCGAAGTCAAAAATATATTCATCCATTTCTCATTTAGAACACGAATTAGATCAAAAATATATATACAACATTTCGTCCGTACAAATTGTTCAATGAATTTTTTATTGCATGTACATTGTACATCCATTATCAGACTCGTACGAAGGGTGTCCGAGCTAAAGTTTCGTCTAATTTATATTTGTCAGAAACTCTTATACAACAGAACATGAACACACCTATGTTCGATCCGGTGCATCCGATTAACACCCCTATTCACGGCCGGACCAAATTTTTTGGGTCTTATTCCAACTATTAACAAAGATTTTAAGACGCAAGTATCAGTATGCTTTTAATCCGCAGCAAAAAGAAAAGAAAAAGGGCATTTATTGCCATATCACCAAAAGATAATTGTAATGTATTAGCCTTCACATAACCATTTGATAAATGCACTAATAAGCAACGTCTTAGTTTCATGAGCACTCTCAATGAGGATCAAAAAAGTAAAATGTTTGAGCAATTCTATTCATTTAATGGCATAATTTTCAAATTCTCACGTTTCACAAAATGTCCCCATATGGCTATGAAGTTTAATATTCTTGAAATCCATAAGTTTCTATCTGGTAAACAATTTACAGTATAAATGATCTAATATATACATACATACATACATATATAAGATGGTTCACATGGCACGTGTTAGTCCGTGAAATGATGGTTTTGATGACAACAACCTTAGAATAATTTATAAAATATAAATACTAACATTATAAGTTTAGATATATATGTATATGCAGCATTTAACCATGCAGGTACTAAGAAAGAAGACTGTACAGTATAGAGATTCAATATATCAAGATAGAAGACTCATGAGTATCAAGATCATCAAGAGTTCAAGATTTCAAAGTTAAGTATTTTTTATTATTAGGAATTTTGTTAAAACTCATAGAAAATCACTGGCATCTTAAAATCCAATTTATTCGTGGAATGGAATCCACTTCGAGCCTGTTAAAGGGATGGAACCCTAAGTAGGATGGAGCCTACGAAAAATCTAGTGGAACATTGTTTTGTATCCGCTAACTTTTTATTCAAAATGATTTTTCAAAATTATATCCTGTTTTCAAAATGTTTTCAAAACTTTCCTTTTAAAAGATTCAAAACCCTCTATCCTGATTTTAAATAATTTTAGCCTCAAAATTATCTTTAATTTCAAAGTCAAATCACTCCTGATTTTAAACTATCTTTTAATATAATATATTTAACTTTTAAATATTTATATTTAGATTTAAAATATAAAATTAGAGTTAAATTCGATATATATTATTCTCTATATTTACTTATGAATTTTAACTATATTCAAGTATATTTATAAAGTTTAAATTAGTTTTAAATATAAGATAAAGGTTATTTTCGAAGAAAATCAAAACATCAAAAAATGCTTTGGGATGTCGACATGCCTATATACCCCATGTCGACATGGTGTCAGTTGAGTTCAAAATTTAAATTTCAAAAGAAGTGTCCATTCGCCATAGCTCTTCATGAATGGACATGGCTGTTGTTCTTCTATAAATAGGGGTTAGTTTCAACGAATTTTACATTAGATTTTCTGGTTTTTCACTCCTCTTCTTCTTCTTCCACTTTGCTTAAGACATATTCTTATCATTACTCTGCTGAAATCAACATTGAATCGAACTCGATTACTTCAAGTTTGATTCTCTATCACTCCCTCTACAAGATTCTCAGTGCTATTCAGAGTTGTAGACTTCTTTGTAATCTATTAAGCGAGAAAAGGTGTGGTTGTAGCCTTGAAAATCAATCAAGAAAGAAAAGGTGTGATTGTAGCTTTGGTAAATTAATTGGGTAAACATGTGGCCCGGAAATCAAGTATCTCTACCTAGAGATCGAAATTCTGGAGGGTATACCTCATAGCCCTGAAACTGAGGGTGTATTGTACAATTGCTTTTGAAAGGAAATCCGTACTTGTGTTGTGGGATTGGATGTAGGGTAACTTCGAACAGTATAAAATTCGGTGTGTTCTTTCCTTTACTGCCTTTATTTTATTTCTGTATCTGTGATTATTTCTGTGATCATATCTGTGTCTGTATATTGCATACACCGGTGTCTAAATTAACATAAATCGAAAAAGATTTAGTAATTCATTATTAACACTATTCACCCCACCTCTAATGTTAATCCTTGCTTTAAAATCCGTAATCTGCATTTCTCATAATTGGTATCGGAGCAAGGTTTTCAAAGTTTCATAATCTGATTTTTGAAAAATTTTCAAAATGGCTACCAACACTGGTACTGTTACTAACACTAGTATCCATGTCACTAGTTCATTTGTAGAGGGTCAGTCTACTGTCAGACCAACACTTTTTAATGGCAGTAACTATGCATATTGGGCATGTAGGATGAAAATATATTTACAATCTATAGGTTTAGACACTTGGAATATCACACAAACTGAATATTCTGAACCCACAACTAATTTTGCATAGTGGACTACTGAGAAAAAGACTATTGCACAAAATAATTCTAAGGCAATGAATATTCTGTTTTGTTCACTAGATAGAAATTAATTCAATATAGCGTCAGTTTGTAAATCTGCATATGAAATCTTGAAAACTTTGCAAGTTACTCACGAAGGAACAAGCAAAGTTAAATATACCAAAATTTCCATGCTCATAATTAGTTTCAATTATTTAAAATGAATCCTAATGAGTCTATTTTAGATATGTATAATAGGTTTCAGGATATTGTGCATTCTCTAATATCTTTAGGAAAGGAATTTTCTGAAGAAGATCAAGTCAGAAAAATTTTAAATTCTCTAACTCAGAATGGGGTCAAAAGACACTTGCGATCGAAGAGGCAAATGACATCAGTACGTTAAAGATAGAAGAATTAATTGGAAATCTAATGTCGTATGCGTTCAAATGATTGGGAGAAGAGAAAGTAAAGCATCTGAAAAGAAATCAATGGCGATCAATGCATTAACCGATGAGTCAGACTCAAACAGCGATAATGATGAAGAGATAGCCTTTATGATCAAAAATTTTAGAAAATTCCTGAAATATAGAAAGATGAATAATCTGAAGAGAAACAACTATAAGAATTCTGGAAATCAGAATGTAGTGCCAAATAATGACAAATGTTACAACTGTGATAAATCAGGCCATTTCAAAAGAGACTGTCCGTATCCAGATAGGCAAAATTCTCCTTTGATCAATGATCCAGCAAAGAAACGGAAGCATGCATTTACTGCTACTCTAAATGACTCAGACTCGTCCTCAAGTGATGATGATCAGAAAACAGATAATTCGAACTTGTGTTTCACAGCTGTTCATGACTCAGACGAATTCAAAGAAATGGACTCAGAAAAAGGTACACGTTTACAATACAATTGGTTGAAATTGCTTGCTTAGAATTAGTTGCTTGATTGTTTGATTGAATGGTTTTGAATTGGTGTGTTGTTTTAATTTTAAAATTTATTCTATATTTTTTTATTATTATTTCATTATTATTTTTATTATTTTTTAATAGTATAATAATATTTTCTGAAATATATTTGAAGTTTAATAATATTTCAGATATATATATACATATATATATAGGCATTAATAATAATAATAATATTTATATATATTAGAGAACATCGGAAAAATCAATTATGAAAATTCAAAGGGACATGGTCCCTACCATGATGTCGACATGGGTACCTGAATTTGAATTTCAAAATTTGAATTCAAATGTTTGAATTTTCCTCCACCTTTTCACTTCATTCAATTCTCTGAAAAGCTACTTTTTGACCAGAGAATATGTCCTTTGAGAATCTATTTATTCACTATCTTTTATCATATCTTTTCACTCTCATTTTCAAATTCAAACTCTCTCTTCATAACTTCAAACTCTCTACTCTCAACTTTAATGGCTTTCTCAAGCAACCCCTCCACCACGAGAATTTCCAAAAAAATAAAAGAGCAATTATTCAATGATCCGGAAGCAATAAAAGCATACATCAATTATGCTAACTATGCCAAAGTCCATCCTGGAAAATTTGCTATTTTTTAAGATTTTTCTTCTTATGAACTTGATTCTCTTTTTGCAAATAATGGAGTTCTTAGTCTTATTGATGCTTCTCAAAATGATTTTGTTTGCTATCCAAATCTTGTCAAAATTTTCTATGCTAATTTAAACCGTGGATTTTATCATGGAAATGAGGATGAAATTTGGAGTAGTGTCAAAGGCACTAGAAATGTTTTGAATTGTGATCTTTTGGGTACCATTCTCAATTGCAAGTGTACGAGAATGGATCTTTCTAATTTTAAAATCGATGAAAATGATCGTGAGACATTTCATCACATTTTCAAAGGGATTGATAATTTTGAATTCAAAAATCGAAATTTTCGACCAAAGGCAAGAATAGTCAATCTTCTTTTGCAACGTACTTTGACCCCAAGATCGAGGAATTTTAACAATCCTATTTCAAAAGTTTGCAAAGTTCTTTTTGCTATTTTCGGAAATTATGACATAAATTGGGCGCAAGTTATTTTGGATGAACTTCGTCCTAAAAATCTTGAAATGGGTGAGAATACCTTATACCATGGAATTCATCTCACTCGGATTTTTAACTATTTTGGAGTGGATTTCGAAGGCGAAGAATTTGTTTCTAGAAAAGTTTCCAACCATTCTAACATTTCGCTCATGAAAATTCCTTTTGTTTTTCAACCTTATGAGACCCTTGCCGAAAAAGAAGAGCGTTTGGCTCATGAGGAAATGGAAGAAGAGGAAGAGGAAGAAGAACGAGAAGGCGAAGAAATGGAAATTGAATAAGAAGAAGGTGAAACCTCTTTGGAAAGCATTGACTATTCTCCTAATCCATCCACCAAAACCCTTCTCAAAAACCAAAAGACGATTGTTGAGAATCAACGGATTCTTAAAAGATCCGTTAGTAAGAAGTTGGACAAAATTTCGTCTAAAACGAACAAGTTCATTTCCAAAGTCAGCACTGGACTATCTTCATCTTCATCATCCTCTAACTAGTCTTACCTTTCCATATCTTGTTGTATTTGTTTTAGTTTGCTTTATTTCGAATGTTCATGTAGTTTGTTGTATGCTTAATCGTTGTATTATTGTAGTATGCAATGAAATGAAACTTCCTTCATTTTATCTATCTTATCTCCAGAATAAATGTTAGTATAGTATATAAATATATATACGTGCACACACAATTATTCACAAAATCACATTAGTCATAATTTTTCACCGACCCATGTCAACATCCCCTATATGACCATGTCGACAGGTACTGGTCAGAAATGACAATTGATTTTGAATTTGAAATTTG
Source organism: Allium cepa (assembly GCA_030765085.1). Classification (NCBI taxonomy): domain Eukaryota; kingdom Viridiplantae; phylum Streptophyta; class Magnoliopsida; order Asparagales; family Amaryllidaceae; genus Allium; species Allium cepa. The sequence continues at coordinate 595,167,913 of CM060935.1, forward strand.
AATAACTAAAAAATGTCTATTCATTTTAAACGAATTTCTACACCTATAAATACCTGTTTCTTCCAAAATTCTTCACTGAAATTCATTTCTTATCATCTATGTCCTTTATTTCTTTCATAAATTCAACTATGGCTAATCCTATTCACAATCTATTCGAAAATCTTGAAGAAACTCTTAATTCGTCCAAAAATATTCTCTCATTTATTCTATGAAACCAGCGTCACTTAGAATTGAGTCAAATGCAGATGATCAAGGAACAAGAAAGGCACTTCGACGCGATAAGATGGATGATCTCCTCCCTGCACAAGGATGATAACGAAGCACATCCTCATGTCTCTCTCACCAATGACAATGATAATTGGGATGCTATTAAGGCAGACCCAACCTTTGGAGAAGAAGGATGGGTGGAAGTTCCACGTAACGTTTGATTTTTATTTGTTTGCTTTGTTTGATTTGCTTGAATTGATTTGGTTGGATTGATACTCTGTGTGGATTGATTTCTTGATATTGGTTTGAAATTTGTTGTATAAAACATATATATATATACATTGAAATGTATATAGACTTTGATTAGTTATAATGTTCATAATTATAATTATTTCTTAATCTATATATTCCGTTGTATAGTTTATCAATGCAGGTACTGAAGAATGAGGGGGAGTGAATTATTTTGTTGATGACAAAGGGGGAGAAATATAAAATAGAGTAGTTAGGCATAGATTAAGGGGGAGTTATTAGGATAGAAGTAAAATTTTATAAACAAAGGTTGTCATCATCAAAAAGGGGGAGATTGTTAGTCCATGAAATGATGGTTTTGATGACAATAACATTAGAATAGTTTATAAAATATAAATACTAACATTATAAGTTTAGATATATATGTATATGCAGGATTTAACCATGCAGGTACTAAGAAAGATGGCTATATAGTATAGAGATTCAAGATATCAAGATAGAAGACTCATGAGTATCAAGATTATCAAGAGTTCAAGATTTCAAAGTTAAGTATTTTTTATTATTAGGAATTTTGTTAAAACTCATAGAAAATCACTGGTATATTAAAATCCAATTTATTCGTGGAATGGAATCCACTTCGAGCCTGTTAAGGGGATGGAACCCTAAGTAGGATGGAACCATTGAAAAATCTAGTGGAACATTGTTTTTTATCCGCTAACTTTTTATTCAAAATGATTTTTCAAAATTATATCCTGTTTTCAAAATGTTTTCAAAACTTTCCTTTTAAAAGATTCAAAACCCTCTATCCTGATTTTAAATAATTTTAGCCTCAAAATTATCTTTAATTTCAAAGTCAAATCACTCCTGATTTTAAACTATCTTTTAATATAATATATTTAACTTTTAAATATTTATATTTAGATTTAAAATATAAAATTAGAGTTAAATTCGATATATATTATTCTCTGTATTTACTTATGAATTTTAACTATATTCAAGTATATTTATAAAGTTTAAATTAGTTTTAAATATAAGATAAATGTTATTTTCAAAGAAAATCAAAACATCAAAAAATGCTTTGGGATGTCGACATGCCTATATACCCCATGTCGATATGGTGTCAGTTGAGTTCAAAATTTAAATTTCAAAAGAAGTGTCCATTCGCCATAACTCTTCACGAATGGACATGGCTGTTGTTCTTCTATAAATAGGGGTTAGTTTCAATGAATTTTACATCAGATTTTCTGATTTTTCACTCCTCTTCTTCTTCCACTTTTCTTAATACATATTCTTATCATTACTCTGCCAAAATCAACATTGGATCGAACTCGATTACTTCTAGTTTGATTCTCTATCACTCTCTCTACAAGATTCTCTATTCAGAGTTATAGACTTCTTTGTAATCTATTAAGCGTGAAAAGGTGTGATTGTAGCCTTGAAAATCAATCAAGAAAGAAAAGGTGTGATTGTAGCCTTGGTAAATCAATTGGGTAAACTTGTGGCCCGAAAATCAAGTATCTCTATCCAGAGGATCGAAATTCTGGAGGGTGTACCTCATAGCCTTGAAACCGAGGGTGTAAATGTACAATTGCTTTTGAAAGGAAATCCGTACTTGTGTTGCGGGACTGGATGTAGGGTAACTCCGAACAGTATAAAATTCGGTGTGTTCTTTCCTTTACTGCCTTTATTTTATTTCTGTATCTGTGATTATTTCTGTGATCATATCTGTGTCTGCATATTGCATACATCGGTGTCTAAATTAACATAAATCGAAAAAGACTTAGTAATTCATTATTAACACTATTCACCCTCCTCTAATGTTAATCCTAGCCTTAGGATCCTAATCCGCATTTCTCACAGCACGCACAACGCATATGCGTATAAAATCCCTTTATAAAATGATTAAATTTAAAATTTCTATGTAGTTTGATAAAAACGAATCGAAAGATATAAAGGAAAAATGTAAATTTTTTATTGGAATAGGATTTTGAACTTTTAACCTATTTATATTTCAAAATTTCCATTTGAAGATAGATGTTAATTTATGTTCTCGGTTTGATTCGAACTGCTAGCCTCTTGTTTGCATATAAGGGTGTTTCTGTAACTTCACATTTAGGGGTGTTAATTCTGTATGAGTGTCCATTACTCAACTCGGTTCGAAGTCAAAAAATATTCTTCCGTTTCTCATTTAGAACACGAATTAGAACAAGAAAATCTGTTAAACATTTCATCCGTACGAATTGTTCAATGAATTTTTTATTGCATGTACATCCACTACACCAAAAAGTACTTTTGGTGGCGCACAAAAAACGCAACAATAACTTATGGTGGCATTTTAGAGAAAGCCGTCATACCACATGCAACTAAAAAACTAAAATATTTGGTTGTGTTTTTGTAAACGCCGTTATAATGTGCCTTATTACGGCGGCAAAAAAAGCCACCGTAAATCTTTTTTTGTAGCATGTTGAAACACCACAAAAAGTGATTTTTTTTCAACATATTTTTTCCATAGCGTTTTCTAAGCGCCACTAAATAGGTGCTGTTATAAATTGATCATTTTAAAGGCTGTATATTTCACTACAGCAATATTTTTTTTGTTACGTTTTTTCTGCCATTATATTTTTTCCATAGCGTTTGATAAACGCAACTAAATATTATTTGCTTTTCTTTGTCTATTTCTCACATTCTGCTAGCTCGTTTACTCTCCAATTCACTTCATTCATAATTTATATTAAGCAGTAATAATAAATAGTTCAATAATAAATAAAAAATACATGAACAAATGAACTACCATAAACACAAGTAGTACATTACCATACATCGATACAGAAGTAGTACATTACCGTACATAGTCACACAACTGGTGCTAACAAAACGCTTATTTACCCATAATTTTTTGTTGCATGCACAAATGAAAGCTAGCACCATAAAAGTCCAACCTTGCTCTCTTCGAAAATCCAATGCCTATACAAGTGAAATTGCAACATATGGTCAAACAATTATGTTAATTCGTAAGACTTCAAATCTAATATCAAACAACTACAACATTGTACAAGTATATCATACTATTATTTATAAAATTTAATTAACTTAAACTTAGTTAATTTTATAAAACTTCTTTAATTTTAATAGAACTTAGTTAATTTTTATTAACTTGGTTAACTTAGTTAATTTATTATTATAATTATTATTACCACCAGTTCATCTCAAACTATTACTTCGACTACTGATAGAGGTGGCAATTAGACCCGACCCGAGCACCGGTTTGAATCGGGTCCGATTGGGTAATAACACTAAAAATGCATATATGTCAATGTTTTTTCATCTGGCCTTTAGGATCGGGTTGGTTCGAGTTGGGTTTGATCAGGTCTTTATTGTATTTTCCATCACCCAGACCCGACCCGAGACTCATCGGGTTCGGTTCGGATCGGTTCAGTTTTGTGGTTCTAGTTGCCAGCCCTACCAATAACTGTAGGCACTTCACAATCATAAGATTTTATATAATCAATCTCTGATTCTGCTCGATATCCCACTCTACCTAAATTCAACTTCAAAATGTAAACACAATGAAATTCAACGGTTAAGATATACCATGTTGAAGTCTTATGTTTTTTTGTAGCCCTAATAGAGCTGCTTCCATATAATTAATATGTGTGTGTATACACACACCAAAATGTTGCTTGAATATGTGCAATGTATCATCATCTATAACCAGTTAAAAATACTACTTCTAAAACATGAGTTTTTATCATCTTTACTTCAACTTATCTGTAAATACTACAATGTAGGGTAAAATAATCATATAGTGACATAGCAATGAGTCTTGATCTGGTCCATCCAGAAATCAGACACAGTTTCGGTTTTTGCAAGTAATTCCTGGACGGCTTTCAGCATAAAAGGGCGCAGAAAGCGGTTAATCCTCAAAGAAGTAGTAGCTGGCTTCAAAGATGGTGGAACTACAACGCAGATACAAAATGTTAATATGTGTTTGCATATTCAAATGACGATAACATTAACAGTACTGATGATGATGATGACAATTAAAGGACCAAAGATATCTCACTATGCTAGCCCTTGCCAGCCATTTTGCACATTAAGCTACTTAATTTTCACCAATAAATACACCACTTGGTTAAAAATCAACAAAGTTGTTTACTGCTACGAAGTTGCTATATAAGCAAGAACTGTAGACTTACATATTCTTTCTTTTGGTGTGGCATCTCCACTAACTGAAGAATTTGACCTGTTAAATGATTTTCTGAGAGTAGGCTGGAGCGTAGCTTTTGGTGTATCAGATGTTAAATTGGATATTTGTGAATCAGAAACCTTAGTAGTAGCTACATTCCAGCGGCGCTGACGCTTTGGTTCATTGTTACTTTTGGGCTCAGCTTGTTCTGCACAAACATTAAATTAAAGACTTCAATGCATAAACAATATAACAAAGATGTTGCACAGGATAAAATACCACTACACAAAAGAAATGTAAGAATAACAATTTAAATCAATGTGTTTGTCATTTAGCTTTGTATCAAATGCTTCTACTAATATCCAAATTTATAGCTTGAGTAACTAATAGTAATATCATAAACAATCATTCAATTGTGGAGAAACATGCTCTTTTTAAGGTATTTAATTCGGAGGACGAAATATATTTACCATTTTTGTATAAAATCAAAAACCAGAACCGACTCTGCATAACTCATGGCAACACATCAAACTGATTTGACTTTAATTGTATTTTTCCATGCTATGTTTATCTGATGAAATTTATTACTGCTTAATTTGAAAAGAGTAAAAATGGATTTGATTACAAGAAACAATCTACAATTGTGCAAAAATGTGTTGATATGTGTAGTAGTAAGGAGTTTAACAAATGGTGTACGGATGAAAACTAGGTAGCAATTAGCATGCTCCTATAAACATACAATATAGTAGCAATGAAGGACCCAGAATAATAAACAGATACTTTAGAGTTGAAATGATTAACGGATTCCAAATATTGATATGGCAAAACATTCAAGGTGTTCATATTATCTTTTGTAGACAAATTCCGACAATATATATGCATACAAATTACATATATCATGGATTTGATGTTTTGTGAATAGCATGATTGTAAATGCATGGAGAAAGATTACTAAGAAGGCGAACATGTCACCATACTAATTATACTGATTAGATCAGAATATGACTATGTACCTTCGGCTTTTCTTTTTTCTGTGATACCAGTGGGTTTGGATTATTCCTCGAAATTCAAATCCTTATTCTCTGGAGGGAACCCACTAACTAAAGCATCAATTGGTTTTTCAGCATCCTCTTCTTTCTCAAAATTATTATTTGATTTGATCGGCTTATTTTCAACTATATCTTGCATAAACTCATCACTGGAAATTCTATCTAAATTCAGTTTTTCAGGAGACCCCTCCTCAACATCCTCAATCTTCTTGCAAAATTCAACATCCATAGCACAGGTGACCTCACTAGATGATGGTTGCACCATCTCCAGCTTAATAATAATAATAATAAATTAACTAAGTTATTTCCCAGATTAATAATCCAACAAAACGCTCAAATCACCTCTTGAATTAAAAATAAAATATATCCACTAGTTGTCAGGCGATATCTAACAAGATAACAAAAAGTAAATAAAAATTACCAGTGGAAGTAATGGGAACTCGAGGAACAGAAACTCGGCTACAAGATTTGGTTGGATAAATAAATCTGGAAGTAACTGTTGCTAATTGATCAACCGAAGAGCGACTCTTTCCTATGATCGAAGAAAGAAGGGAAGAAACATTGTTCATCTTCGACTATTATAATATCAATTAAGTTCATAACTGACAGGTATTATTGCTAAAATATGATTGGCTTATGAGGTACACTTGCATACTAAAGCTTAGTTGCTTACGGAGGGTATGAAAACCATTTCTCTGTTCCAAAAACGAAACTATTGCGAAATTGTTTACTAAAAAAACATGAAGAATTGAGATGGATTGGTTGTTTATTGTAAAAATAAGAAAGGTACACAAACCAGTTTTATTTCTATTAGTGAATGGGGTTATTATAGTTTTCAAAGTAAAGCATATTGTATATGAATAAATATACCTTGGTTATTTATTGTAGAAACCTGAGAACTAGTATGTACTGCAATCAAATATAATATCTTTGGTTTCTGAAATTCAGTAAAAAAAATAAAAATAGAACATCTGAGTCAATTTTTTACCAAAATTCATTATTCAACAAAATTTTATTGAATATACAAATCCTCCACCTTGTTGCTTTTCTCAATGTCATTTCACTACTGTTGCCATTTTCACCTTATATTCACCTCAATCTAGCAGTGGATGGCATGGATAACATATAACGCTTATAACATAAGTGAAAAGAAAGCCCTGTCACTAAGCACAAAAGTATAAACTAATAAAAGAATATAAACTAAAATTTTGTTTTTAGTAGTCAATATAACCAACCCCATTAATCAGTAATATCTAAAAATTATTGTGTTCCAATCCAGTTTTATTAGATACACTAGGTGTTTACAGTGCTAATCATGTAATATTTAATGTTTTCAATAGTTAATATAACCAACCTCATTAGAGTTTTATTCAAGAGCAATTAAAGTCACCAATAATTGTTTGTGATGATAAGAGTTTACTATATTACAATTGAGTTTACTATATCATGCATAAACTACACCTATTTTACACTACATGCATAAACTGCTTGCATTACGATAAATGTTGTAGTTGTAATTGGAAGGAAAGCATGAAATTGCAGCTGAAGCGAAGTAGCTAAAGCCTAGAAGGAAAGCATGTGGGAGCAATGGGATGTGTTGAAAGGAATCCATGTGAATGAAACAGAGTAAAGCCGTTATGCTGACAAAGAGACTGAAGTTAAAGAAGCCGTTTAAAATATAGGTAAAGTAAAAGAATCACACCAGACGAAACACTACAAAGCTGCAGTGGTTTAATATCGACTCCGTAAAGATATGGAACCATGTGTGGAATGATATGCCTAGAAAATATTTCATATTAAAGAAAGGGTTATAGATATCAAGAAGTTCTAGGGTGATAAAATAGATCATACATAATAAACCGTAAGATGGAGAAACAAATTTAATGAGAAGTGGAAGTCATAACATCAAAAGATTGCTGTTAGAGTTTTGAAAGCAATTTTAATCCATAAAATTCAAGGATTGAATGCTGTAAGAGTTCATAAAAACAAAGAATATAATCTTACAGTTTCAGGGCATATTTCAGCTTTTGGTGCATGACTAATATTTAATGGATAATCATGGCGCCCTTAAAACTTATTATTATTTCTAACATGGAAATTTGTTTAGGAGATTTAACTACTGAATCATAATTGTTATTACTGACCATAAACGTCTACCAACTACTATGTCAAATGAACAGCTAAATTAATGGAAATTAACTATAGAGATTTAAACTTATGAAGTATTAAAGTTCAATATATGCCGTATATATTTTTAATGCAAACTGCTATGGGTGACTCAATCTGGGAGTACCGACAGTTGTTTAAAATGCTAGAAGAGCAAGCTTCATGCTGGAATCCTAAGCAGATAAATGGTGGTAATCAAACACTTAACTATTTACCAATTACATCATATTAACTAACAGATTAATGGGAATTAACCATGCATTGAAATCGATTCCATGGTAAGGTTTAAACTGAAATTCTAAATTGGCATAGGTAACGTGTTAAACTATCACTAAAGAACTTTAGAAAAAAAACATGAATCTTAACTAATGACATGTTTTTTTGCTGACAATTAGACCCAAGCACATAAATGGTGGTAAGCAAATAACTCACAAAAAAAGTTTACCAATTGCTACATCGAATTAACTACATCGAATTAACTACCAAATTAATGGGACTTAACTGTGCATTGAAATCAATCTGTGATATGGTTTAAATCAAAATTCTAAAGTGGGAAAATTAATGTGCTAAAACTATAACTGAAGAATTTAAAAGGGAAAACATGAATATTAACTAATGACCTGTTTTTTTGGTGAAAAAAGGAGATCTAATATCCCACAGCAAGAAAATTTATCATATACTCATCCACAACCATTACGAACGAAACGAAATCCTAATTTAACAAATAAATATGCGTAAGTAATCATCCATTAATAACATAATGATAACCTGATTTAAAAAATCACCAATCATCAATAATCAGCACTAACCAAAACTAAATCAAAACAAAGTAAACAAAAAAATTTTTGGGTGAAAAAAAGGTGGAATGCAGTACCAGGATTATACATAAATCTGGTAGAAAATCAATCATGACACATAATGGCACAACAATCGATTTTATTGGTAAATTAAAGAAACTTAAAGAAATAGCAAACGAAATAATCGAAGGGTTTGTGATTCCAGGACTTTTTGTTAAGCATACCTGAACTTGATAAGTTCTTGGGCAATGAGGCAGCAACCAACACATTGATGGTCTGGTGCGATAGGCGAACAACTAATACAAATAAGAGATTTTTGGCCCCAAATCACTGAATTAATCACTTCTATTGGCTTACCTCGATTTGTAGATTCGGGCCTTGTGAACAAGATGGAGGGGAGCAGATTCGATGAAGTGGAGGATATCTCTATTGACGAAGTGGATGGGAGCTAATGACGAGAAGCTGATGACAAAGTGCAGTGATGGTTCGAGCGAGAGGACAGTTGAATTGAGTGAGAGGGAAATTTTGGTGAAAGAGGGAAAAATGAAACGGTGGCGGGAAAAAGGAGGCAGTGGAGGGAAATAGGAGAAAAAAACGTGACAAGGGTTTAAGAAGAGGAAACCCTAAAATTAGATCGAATTTTTTTTTGTAGCACATACACTACAAACGCCATCGATAAATTGCAACTAAAGGTAGATTTTCTTGTAGTGATCGTACGTCCATTATCGGACTCGTACGAAGGGTGTCCGAGCTAAAGTTTCGTTTGATTCATATCCGTCTGAAACACTTATACAACAGAACATGAACACACCTATGTTCGATCCGGGCCGTCCGTCTAACACCCCTATTCACGGTCGAATCAAATTTTTTTGGTCTTATTCCAACTATTAACAAAGATTTTAAGACGTAAGTATCTGTATGCTTTTAATCCGCAGGAAAAAAAAGAAAAAGAAAAGGGGCATTCCGAGAATTGAACTCGGGACCTCTCGCACCCTAAGCGAGAATCATACCACTAGACCAAATGCCCTTCAATGTTAATTCTTAAAAAATCATATCTGAATTTAATGACAGAGCATCACAAAATCCACTTCCAAATCACACATTACTCGAGCAATGTGATCTTTACAGCCTTCAACTAAGCAAGTCAATTGATACTCAGAAATATGAAATCCGTTAGCATCCGTAAATGAAAAATGAATGAATATCTAATGTTTGAGAAAACAGATACAAATGCATATATTAATTCAATGTACAAAAATTATCCATTCTTTATCAAGGTACTATTTTATATTATGTGAATTTCGGTATAATGAATTATATGTATTTATTGTTTTATCAAAATAACAATTTATACAAAACTTTTTTGTACATGCAATGCACTGCATGTAAAAACCCTTATAAAATAAGTAATTTCAAATTTTCTATATAATTGGTAAAAACAGACTAAAAAATATAAAGAAAAACAATGTATTCTTTTTTTGTTGTAATATGGTTTGAACTTGTAACTTTATTTATGTTTCAAAATTTCCATTTGAAGGTAAATGTTAATGTTCGTTCAGAACGGTATTCGAAATCTTCACCTCTTGTTTTGTCTATAAGGGCAATTTTGAAACTTTACAGTTGGATCAAAAAATTGAAACTTTATTCCAATTATTAATAAAGATGTATTGTGATAAAAATAAACAAAAAAATACAAAGAATATAATGAATTCTTTTTTGTTATAATAGGATTTGAACAAATAACTTTTTTTATGTTTCAAAATTTCCATTTGAAGATAAATGTTAATGTTTGCTCAAATGCGGGATTCGAACTTTTCGCCTTAAAAGCAATTTTGGAACTTTGCGGTCGGATCAAAAAAATTGAAACTTTATTTCAATTATTAACAAAAATACTAATAAAGATTGTATGTATATATAAATGTATATTTACTGTTCAAAATATATTTATGACTTTAGATTCAATTGACAGTGGATCGGATAATATTCGATGTTTGTCTGCAATCCACGGAAACATATATTCGATATTCAAAAGAATTCAACGATAGACTGTTAGAGAACTAGATATTATCACAAAACCAATTGGTAATGTGAAGTGAGGTCTCTTAGTATTTATGTACGATTTATATTGTAAATTATCCGATGTGGGACTAATATCAACATGCCCCCGCTCGTGTGGCGTATCATTAGCCAAACACGTGCACAATTATTGAGGGTGACATGTAACACAACTAAACCCACTCTGATACCATGTTAGAGGACCTCAGCTTATCACAAAATCAAATGGTAATGCGAAGTGGGGTCTCTTAGTATTTATGCATGATTTATATTGTAAATTGTGCAATGTGTGACTAATATCAACAATGATAGAAATCAATTTAGAAATCAATTTTGCTTACCCATTGTATTTGTAACGACCCGCCGCGCTGACCGTCTCTAGTCGGTAATTACAACAACTAGAAATGTTCAAAACGACGAATTGTTATTTAGTTTATAACATTTAAACAGAATCAGTCACAGAATCACAGAACAATAAATATATTTCACATAAATGAGCTTTTCTTTTATATACAAATATCAGAGTTATACAACGAATTACATTTTATACAGCGGAACAATTTTTATTAAGTACAAGAAAAATTTTCTGAAAAGCTATAGTGAAGTGCTTTCCCCTCTATCTCTAACTTCGCTGCGAGAAAATCTCCAAGCTGTAAAAATACTCGGTCTGACCCGAGCGTTTTATGCAAAACACAAAAACACTCGAGTCAGGATTAATCTTAATTCAAGTAAATAAATTTGCAATGAACAGAAATAAAATGGTAACAGTAAGACATTAAACCACAAGCACAAGTCAAGATGGAGCTACAGAAATGCATTCAAAACCAAAACCAGGCAACAGTGAATGGGAAGGCATATATGAACATGAAGACTGAAACAACATCAAGCATGAACTCACATATTCTTTATTTTCTGTTTGTTTCTACATATTTTTTTTCTTATATGAAACATGAAAACATGTTTATTTTTACATATTCATATTTTATGAAACAACATCAAAGACTGAAATACTCAATACATGCAACAATGTGCACAGGCCAGAGACAGACAAACAATACAAGTACACATTGATACATGATCAGTACACAAACAACAAGCTGAAGTAAAGCCTGAACATGTGTGGACAATGAAAACCAAGCCATCAGGTCAGAGACAACACTCAAGCCAAATGAAATACATCAAAGAAACAAGTCTCGACCAAATTCAGTAAGGAAATGCACCAATGCAAACTCAAATAAGTATGTGCAACTGTGAAAACTGAAGTGAACAAATGTCAACATCAATGAAAGCAACATGACCATAAGATCACACTATGCAGTGTACAACAACAAGTCCAGCAGCTCAAGTAACAGAACTCGAGTGTAGCAGTGAAGCCAGAACATGAATAATACAACATGACAGTGTCATACTGCAACAACCAAAGCCAAGGCCACAAATGTACATATGATACAAGAGAAGTAAACAACAATGCAACAGTGTGGCAATCGAAATTACATGGAAGTATGACAGTGAAACTCAAAGCAATGATCAAGTCAAGACAAATGAAACTGGGTTAAAAAAATTTCTTAACATTAAAAGCTTCAGATTTAAAATTTTGAAACTGATATTCAGGTTATAAAAGGAAATCAAAAAAAAAATTGTTAAGTTTGAATTTTAACATTTAGCAAATGTTTTACTGTTATTTACCTTCCCAAGTGATACTCTAACTTTTCTTCATTAATTATAAATTTCATATCTTAAATTAGGTTTGAAAAAATCATTCTTGGTGAATCCCAAAATCTAACGAAGTGCAGATGGGAAGATTTGAATTTTTCTTTTTAATAACACTTTAAATCCTGAACTGTAAACAGGGTATAACCAGGCTATCAAACATGCATGCTTAAACCAGGTACCAAAATACAGAGGTTATGCTAAGATACACATGCAACACTCTTCATCACAGAAATTCATATGCAACAAACATTTATCTACTAATCTTTCTAATAATGTTTACTCACAGTTGTATATGAACAGAGCCTAGCATCTGGAATTGATCTGAATTTTTTTTCTTTCCAATTTATTTTCAAAAGAAATGAGAAAGAGAAGATTGAAGTTTTGAGTTTTGTTTACTTTGTTAAACCTGATACTAAATTTCCAGTAAAAGAAAGAAAATTTCCAAAACTTTCTCTTGATTTTGTTTCTGGATTACTAGTGCAAGTTTTAAAAAAAAACACCTTTCTCTTTTTTTTCTTGCTTTACAATCCAATTTTCTTTTTCAATAGAAGATGGGAGAGTAACTTATAAGCTTCACTGTAACTAAATGTTACAGGGGAAAAGGAACAAGGAAAAACAGTGTTCCCGGGGAAAATCAAAACATAAGCACACTATTCCTTCAATTCGAAACCATGGCATCCATGCAAGAATTCAAGCTCACACAAAAATTTAAACAAGGTATGGATTTACTCACAGTTTTATTTACTAGAATGCACAGGGTTAAACAACATTTTTTTTTCTAACCGTTTACTTCCATTTCAGAAACAAAGAGGGAAGAGTGAGATTTGGATTTTAATATGGTTTACTTTGTAAAACTGAAAAATAAATGCAACTAGATTCATACTAAAATTTAGGAAGAGTGATGTTACCCACAGGCATTTCAAAACAGAGGAACAGTCAACATACATAAACGGGCATGCATGTACATTATCACTTAACAAAACAATTCCACGTACCAAACCAAGCATCACAACATAAAATAGGCTTAAGTAATTTATTTACAGATAAACAGGGAAAAAGGATTTGATTTGCTAAGTTGATTCCATCAGGCCTTTGATTTTTCCATCTTTCTTTTGAAACTTTTAAAAACTGCAATTGCCCCTTTGATACTGAACTTTTTTTATAATAAAACTGAGGTGCTTTTAAATATTTTGAATTCTAAGATCCTGAGTTGCCTTGAAAATGAAGTTTGTTTACAGAACCAATTTTCCAGATTTACAGAAATAAAAATGATGCATATTTGCTTTTATGTTTGAAATGTATAGGCTACTGATATGTACAGGGGTATTCACAATTTTAAATATCAATTCAAGCCATATTTATGCTAAAACATCCATGCAAGCACTGACATAGTTGTCAATTAAACACATAAATTTCCAGTAAGTTCCTATTAAATTTTAACTTAAATAAAATTTTAAAATCTTAATGTTTTAAGTCAACAAAGATGTCTTGATTAATCCTTCCTTCTAACAGAAGCTAATTAAAGGAATATGATTTTAATAAAAACTTGTGCCAGGGAAAACAAAAACAAAACAAAGCAATTTACAGCATGTATACAACTACAATTACACATCAGACAATTTATTATAAACATATGCAATATTTGTTCATTCCAGTATACTAGCATGCAACTCCAACTTTTACCCATTTAAAATAAAATAGAGTTACTCACAGTGACATGTATATGCATAAATACATATTCACACACATACTTTTAATTCCATACCTAAACAAACATTCAAGCATCACATAATGGATTCAAGAATTTAGCAATGCATCAGATTCATCAAAAATTTCTTTGAACTTGTAAATTTTGTTACTTTCAGATTGTAGGATGTTCACAGACCTTTATAACTGGGATCATTCATATATAGGCATGCAAGCATAATACACAGCAAAACATCAAACCATAGGGGGGGGTTTACAGACACATATATACATCACATATGAACAGAAGTTCAAACAAGCACATGTAAACAAGATTTTCCACAACCAGATTCAAAGACCCATCACATGCAGCAAAACAACAAGTAAAGCTTTTTTTTAATAGCATCTGTTCTTATCAGATTTTAATGATAGCATCTGTTCTCATCAGTTTAAATTCAAGTAACCCAGCAAATGATAGAAAATAACACCCAACAACCATACATGCAGAGACTTATCTGTTCTTATCTGTTCTTATCAGTTTAAATTCAAGTAACCCAGCAAATGATAGAAAATAACACCCAAATCATAGCATGTAACCAAGCACCCAATTCAAACAATTTAAAAACTTGAATAATGATTAATCGTGAGAAAAACTCACTGTTGCTAGCCTGGGTGAAAGACGGCGCAGCCAAACAACGACGAACTTGACCAACCGAGGAGCACGCGAGCGAAGAAATTGAAGCAGAGACGAAAGCCTTAATTTGGAAGCGAAGAGAAGCGAACGATTGTGGCCGCCAATTTTTTTTATTCTCGTTTGATTTTGTTAGGTTAGGGTTACGAATCGAATGGAGAAATGAGGGAATGGGCATACTTAATCACGGCACCAATATCAAATGTGGGCCGGTATTATTTTCAAAGCCCACTTAACCCTTAACAAAAATTTTGAAAGGAATTTAAATAAATTTACAAACTCCAAGCTCAAATTTTTAAATTCAAATATGTTCTTCATATTAACTTGAAAAATTCAAATAACTTCACAGTTTCAAATCAAAATTTAATTCAATTATTAATTTTACATAAGTAATAATCCTTAAATCCATATTATTTTTCTAAGTCATTGGTTTGAATTTAAAATACAAATTCAATATTCAATTCCAACTCCAACTCCAAAGTCAAATTTAAATTTTTATTCAACATTTTATAGATTAAATTTTAATATTTAATCGCCAATATCCTAGTTATATTGGGAATTTAATTTAAATCATCATTCAAATATTTAAAACTAATTAAATATCTCAATTTAAATTGTTCAAAATTCAGGGCCGTTACAATCTCCCCTCCTTAAAAGAATTTCGTCCCGAAATTACAAGTAAGGAAAAATGATTGTTAAAATTTCACCGATATTTATATTTTACACAATTTTATCAAGTTTGAAACTTATTAAAAATAAATAAATAAGTATAGGATTCATTCTATTTGTTTGTCTTACTAGCTTTGTTCATTAATTTCTTTTTGTTCATTTATTTCTACAATCAAGACGCAAAAGTTCTTTTACTAAAATTTTCGACTTACAAAACTCAATTTTAAACTTAAAAAACACTTCATATTAGAGATTTACATATTATATCTTTTCCAAAGCTGTGGACTTTCAAAACATTTCAAAGATCCTCTTCCTTAGTTTATTAAGTTGGGGTTATGGAGATTTTAATTTCAACAATTAATTTGCTATTTAAAGTTTGAAAATACTTGCTAACTCGAAATTTAACAAGTCTATTGTCGTTCTTAAAGACATTAGGCATACGCTGGCCAGGCGCAAGTCTAAAAATCTCCGAGTACTAAATATACTTGCTTCAATTCCCAGTGAAAATACTTAAAAATTCTTTTAAAAATGGATATGGAAAGCACGTTCCCCCATGGATCACAGTTACCCGACGGTTACGCTACTATCCCAGTAGAATCACTTGTAACCGTAGATTTCTCATCTCTTGAATTTCACCATGGTTGTCGCCTTAGATCGCGGTTCACACGGCGGTTACGCTACTATCCCAGTAGAATCGCTCGTGACTGTAGGCATCTCGCCCCTCGAATTACGCTTTGGTTTTTAGATTGCAGTTTACACGGCGGTTACGCCACTATCCCAGTGGAATCGCTTGTAACTGTAGGCATCACGCCCCTCAAATTACGCTAGTCACTCCAACTAATGGAAAACAAATGGCCAATCCAACTAATGGAAAACAAATGGCCAGTCCAACTAATGGAAATCAAATGGTCAATCCAACTAATGGAATTCAAATGGTCAATCCAACTAATGGAATTCAACATAGCTACGATTTTCAAATGGACACTCATCTCGAGTTCCAACAACCTTCACAAATTTTAAATGGAAGGTACTTTTCCATATCCTCAATTTGGAAAACATAATATCATACATACATATATAATATTTCATTTCACAATTCGTACATATCATACTCATGTACTTACATAAGTTTTCCACAACAATTTCTTTCCAAACTAATGGTTTTCGAATTTATCGTATTCTCATATATACGTTCTGAAAACCTCAATATCTCGTACTCATAACAAATAGAGGATTCACAAATTTTCCATTTCATTATCCATTCAAAATTTTCCTCTAAGTCGATTTGGAAATTTAAGGTTATCTCAAATCCAATTCATAATCCAATTTATTATCGACTTCACACTCGATTTGGATTTCATGTTACATCGTTAATTCTCAACACATAATTGATTTCTATCGATATATAACCTCTGAGCTCGTACGTCTTAGAGAATGGTGTTAAGCTAAGAGAATAAATTCTCTGCCACCAACAGATATATATTTAATAGAGATCAACTGCTATGTCATCAATTCACAATGTTAGACATACAATCCAAATCAACCATTCAAAATTCAAAGTTGAACTAATTGTTCAAATTTCCCAAAAATAATATCTTTACAAGATATATATAATTTTCCACACTTAACCATTTGAAAACAAATTTCAAATCATTTTTCACCTTATAATCTTTGAAAACAAATTTCAAAGCGATTTCCTTAAACGGAAACATTTCCAAATATTTATCCATTTTAAACTTAAAATGGTTCACTTAAATCAATCAAATAAATCCTTACCGATTTATTTTAAACTTACGTTCCAAATCCGTAAATTTATTTCCATATTTCAAAAATAAATCAATGTTTTAAACAAATTTCCCTTTCTTTTATAAATTCCATAACGAATTTACCTTTCCAAAATATCTATGAATATACGATTTTCAAATCGATTTCAAATATTCATTTTCAATTTATCTTTAAGAGATAAAATTTCAAAACATTCACTTCATATTGGAAAAACATTTCCATACTTATTTAATAGTAAGTAATTCACAAATCCATTTATTTTCAACACTTTGAAAATATTCAATATACTTAGATCATAATTAAGTATATATCTCATTCTTAAAGGAAATCATTCTTTTAAGCACATTAACTTGAGTCAAAACGAATGTTGCGTAAAACATCGTTACGACGACCCAAAAATCACTAGTATAAGGATTCGAATTTAAAATTGATATATAAATCCGAATACTATATAAAACTTTTCCTTTCGGAAACCATTTACTATAACAACAGTGTTATAGTCCATCATTTCCTTTGATTTCTCTTGAAAACGTCTATTTCAACAATGAATGTTGAAATCTGCGCTTTCGATTCTTAATGCATTTTAAAACATCTTTAAAACCATTAAATTCATTTCATAATATCACTTCCCTAAAACATATCCATTTTATTTAATAATATATTCACTGTCCAAAATCGTCAATATACTTCGTTAACCAATTTCAATATTCTACGCATTTAATTCAGAATTATCCACTGTCCAAAATCGTGGATATAATTCCTAACCAAACTCTTATTATCACAATATTTAACTTAAAGGATAATTCGCTGTCCAAAATCGCGAATATATCTCCTTTAATAACTTCTATGTTTCATTTATCAAATTCAATTGGTTTCGAATTTATAAACAATCTTTACAAACTCCATTTCTATTTGTAAAACTTCGATTATAAATCTCCTTTATTAATTCAATTTAATTTATATAACTCAATTATATACCAAAAGTCCATTTATAAGTTAAACACTTATAATCCCTTTATTTACTAAATCGTTCTTCACAACAATTGAAATCAATTTCAAAAGAATTCAGAATCAAATTCCCAAGTTATAGTTCAATAATCTGTTTGGTTATAACCAAATTAACATGTCATTTTATTTCCCAATTACTTCGGAGAAATTCAAAATATTCGATTTAAACCAATTTATCAATTCACTTAACTCAAAATTTATTTTTCCATAACTCTCAAAAATTCGATAATGAGTTTCCGAACGATCGAAACTCAAATCTAAGGAGACCTCACCGAATAGAAACTATCGCAAACCTAAATTTAGAGAGATGAATTGTCCAAAAAGATTTGGATTTTAAAATACCTTTTATTTTGAAAAAACAATTTTATACTTCTTTAAATTTGAAAAACGCTTTCTTTAAAGTGATTCTAGTAACTATTCATATTAAACGCCATAAACTAAGCTTTGTATAAACCAAAGCTCTGATACCACTCTTGTAACGACCCGCCGCTGTAACCGTCTCTAGTCGGTAATTAAACCAACTAGAAACGTTCAAAATGACGGATTGTTATTTAGTTTATAACATTTAAACAGAATCAGTCACAGAATCACAGAACAATAAATATATTTCACATAAATGAGCGTTTCTTTTATATACAAATATCAGAGTTATACAATGAATTACATTTTATACAGCGGAACAATTTTTATTAAGTACAAGAAAAATTTTCTGAAAAGCTTTAGTGAAGTGATTTCCCCTCTCTCTCTAACTTCGCTGCGAGAAAATCTCCAAGCTGTAAAAATACTCGGTCTGACCCGAGCGTTTTATGCAAAACACAAAAACACTCGAGTCGGGATTAATCTTAATTCAAGTAAATAAATTTGCAATGAACAGAAATAAAATGGTAACAGTAAGACATTAAACCACAAGCCCAAGTCAAGATGGAGCTACAGAAATGCATTCAAAACCAAAACCAGGCAACAGTGAATGGGAAGGCATATATGAACATGAAGACTGAAACAACATCAAGCATGAACTCACATATTCTTTATTTTTTGTTTGTTTCTACATTTTTTTTTCTAATATGAAACTTGAAAACATGTTTATTTTTACATATTCATATTTTATGAAACAACATCAAAGACTGAAATACTCAATACATGCAACAATGTGCACAGGCCAGAGACATACAAACAATAGAAGTACACATTGATACATGATCAGTACACAAACAACAAGCTGCAGTAAAGCCTGAACATGTGTGGACAATGAAAACCAAGCCATCAGGTCAGAGACAACACTCAAGCCAAATGAAATACGTCAAAGAAACAAGTCTTGACCAAATTTAGTAAGGAAATGCACCAATGCAAACTCAAATAAGTATGTGCAACTGTGAAAACTGAAGTGAACAAATGTCAACATCAATGAAAGCAACATGACCATAAGATCACACTATGCAGTGTACAACAACAAGTCCAGCAGCTCAAGTAACAAAACTCGAGTGTAGTAGTGAAGCCAGAACATGAATAATACAACATGACAGTGTCATACTGCAACAACCAAAGCCAAGGCCACAAATGTACATATGATACAAGAGAAGTAAACTACAATGCAACAGTGTGGCAATCAAAATTACATGGAAGTATGACAGTGAAACTCAAAGCAATGATCAAGTCAAGACAAATGAAACTGGGTTAAAAAAATTTCTTAACATTAAAAGCTTCAGATTTAAAATTTTGAAGCTGATATTCAGGTTATAAAAGGAAATCAAAAAAAAAAAAATTGTTAAGTTTGAATTTTAACATTTAGCAAATGTTTTACTGTTATTTACCTTCCCAAGTGATACTCTAACTTTTCTTCATTAATTATAAATTTCATATCTTAAATTAGGTTTAAACAAATCATTCTTGTTGAATCCCAAAATCTAACGAAGTGCAGATGGGAAGATTTGAATTTTGCTTTTTGATAACACTTTAAATCCTGAACTGTAAACAGGGTATAACCAGGCTATCAAACATGCATGCTTAAACCAGGTACCAAAATACAGAGGTTATGCTAAGATACACATGCAACACTCTTCATTACAGAAACTCATATGCAACAAACATTTATCTACTAATCTTTCTAATAATGTTTACTCACAGTTGTATATGAACAGAGCCTAGCATCTGGAATTGATCTGAATTTTTTTTTTCTTTCCAATTTATTTTCAAAAGAAATGAGAAAGAGAAGATTGAAGTTTTGAGATTTGTTTACTTTGTTAAACCTGATACTAAGTTTCCAGTAAAAGAAAGAAAATTTCCAAAACTTGCTCTTGATTTTGTTTTTGGATTACTAGTGCAAGTTTAAAAAAAAAACACCTTTCTCTTATTTTTCTTGCTTTACAATCCAATTTTCTTTTTCAATAGAAGATGGGAGAGTAACTTATAAGCTTCACTGTAACTAAATGTTACAGGGGAAAAGGAACAAGGAAAAACAGTGTTCCAGGGGAAAATCAAAACATAAGCACACTATTCCTTCAATTCGAAACCATGGCATCCACGCAAGAATTCAAGCTCACATAAAAATTTGAACAAGGTATGGATTTACTCACAGTTCTATTTACTAGAATGCACAGGGTTAAACAACATTTTTTTCTTCTAACTGTTTTCTTCCATTTCAGAAACAAAGAGGGAAGAGTGAGATTTGGATTTTAATATGGTTTACTTTGTAAACCTGAAAAATAAATGCAACTAGATTCATACTAAAATTTAGGAAGAGTGATGTTACCTACAGGCATTTCAAAACAGAGGAACAGTCAACATACATAAACGGGCATGCATGTACATTATCACTTAACAAAACAATTCCAGGTACCAAACCAAGCATCACAACATAAAATAGGCTTAAGTCATTTATTTAAAGATAAACAGGGAAAAAGGATTTGTTTTCTAAGTTGATTCCATCAGGCCTTTGATTTTTCCATCTTTCTTTTGAAACTTTTAAATACTGCAATTGCCCTTTTGATACTTTGAACTTTTTTTAAAATAAAACTGAGGTGCTCTTAAATATTTTGAATTCTAATATCCTGAGTTGCCTTGAAAATGAAGTTTGTTTACAGAACCAATTTTCCAGATTTACAGAAAGAAAAATGATGCAGATTTGCTTTTATGTTTGAAATGTATAGGCTACTGATATGTACAGGGGTATTCACAATTTTAAATATCAATTCAAGCCATATTTATGCTAAAACATCCATGCAAGCACTGACATAGTTGTCAATTAAACACATAAATTTCCAGTAAATTCCTATTAAATTTTAACTTAAATAAAATTTTAAAATCTTAATGTTTTAAGTCAACAAAGATGTCTTGATTAATCCTTCCTTCTAACAGAAGCTAATTAAAGGAATATGATTTTAATAAAAACTTGTGCCAGGGAAAACAAAAACAAAACAAAGCAATTTACAGCATGTATACAACTACAATTATACATCAGACAATTTATTATAAACATATGCAATATTTATTCATTCTAGTATACTAGCATGCAACTCCAACTTTTACCCATTTAAAATAAAATAGAGTTACTCACAGTGACATGTATATGCATAAATACATATTCACACACATACTTTTAATTCCATACCTAAACAAACATTCAAGCATCACATAATGGATTCAAGAATTTAGCAATGCATCAGATTCATCAAAAATTTCTTTGAACTTGTAAATTTTGTTACTTTCAGATTATAGGATGTTCACAGACCTTTATAACTGGGATCATTCATATATAGGCATGCAAGCATAATACACAACAAAACATCAAACCATAGGGGGGGTTTACAGACACATATATACATCACAAATGAACAGAAGTTCAAACAAGCACATGTAAACAAGATTTTCCACAACCAGATTCAAAGACCCATCACATGCAGCAAAACAACAAGTAAAGATTTTTTTAAATAGCATCTGTTCTTATCAGATTTTAATGATAGCATCTGTTCTCATCAGTTTAAATTCAAGTAACCCAGCAAATGATAGAAAATAACACCCAACAACCATACATGCAGAGACTTATCTGTTCTTATCTGTTCTTATCAGTTTAAATTCAAGTAACCCAGTAAATGATAGAAAATAACACCCAAATCATAGCATGTAACCAAGCACCCAATTCAAACAATTTAAAAACTTGAATAATGATTAATCGTGAGAAAAACTCACTGTTGCTAGCCTGGGTGAAAGACGGCGCAGCCAAACAACGACGAACTTGACCAACCGAGGAGCACGCGAGCGAAGAAATTGAAGCAGAGACGAAAGCCTTAATTTGGAAGCGAAGAGAAGCGAACGATTGTGGCCTCCATTTTTTTTATTCTCGTTTGATTTTGTTAGGTTAGGGTTACGAATCGAATGGAGAAATGAGGGAATGGGTATACTTAATCACGACACCAATATCAAATGTGGGCCGGTATTATTTTCAAAGCCCACTTAACCCTTAACAAAAATTTTGAAAGGAATTTAAATAAATTTACAAACTCCAAGCTCAAATTTTTAAATTCAAATATGTTCTTCATATTAACTTGAAAAATTCAAATAACTTCACAGTTTCAAATCAAAATTTAATTCAATTATTAATTTTACATAAATAATAATCCTTAAATCCATATTATTTTTCTAAGTCATTGGTTTGAATTTAAAATACAAATTCAATATTCAATTCCAACTCCAACTCCAAAGTCAAATTTAAATTTTCATTCAACATTTTATAGATTAAATTTTAATATTTAATCGCCAATATCCTAGTTATATTGGGAATTTAATTTAAATCATCATTCAAATATTTAAAACTAATTAAATATCTCAATTTAAATTGTTCAAAATTCAGGGCCGTTACAGTATTCAACCTTCAATAATATATATGGTTACAAGAGTCAAGATAGGCTACAAATTAGCCAACTGAGTTTCTAAAATAAGGGAAACTAAATAAATACTAAGCAAATAAAGAGTCTACAAATTAGCCATTTGATTTGCTAAAACAAAGGTAACTAAATAAATACTTTCCAAACAAAGATATCGTCAAATCAGAGAATAAATATAGGAAATATTCTAACGTCTAGAATATATGTAAAACATATTCTATCACACCCCCTCAGTCGAGGCGAGAGGTTCTCGTATGCTTAGACTGTCCTTGAAATCAATAAATAATACGCGCAGAAGCTCTTTTGTAAAAATATTAGCAATTTGGTAAATTGACGGTACATGAAGCGCACACACTTCGCCATGAGCTACTTTCTCACGGATGAAATGAATACCCATCTCAATGTGTTTAGTGCATTGATGCTGAACCGGATTTCCGGATAAGTATATAGCACTCACATTGTCACAATATACTAGAGCAGCCTTTTGAATAGGATAATGCAACTCTAGAAGCAAATTTCTAATCCCGCACGAATTAGAAACAACATTAGCAACACCCCGATACTCCGCCTCAGCACTACTACGGGAAAGAGTAGGTTTCCATTTCGAAGACCAAGAAATCAAATTATCTCCAAGGAATACACAATAAACAGAGGTAGAACGATGGGTGCCAGGACAACCACCCCAATCTGCATCTGTATATGAGATAATACGATTAATATTGGATTTATACAAGTGGAGACCAAAAGAAAGGGTAGCTGGGAGATAGCGTATGATACGCTTAAGAGCTTTCATATGCTCATTAGTCGAGGCATGCATATAAAGGCAGATCTACTACACGACATAGGAAATGTGTGGCCGAGTGAATGTAAGATACTGAAGAGCACCAGCAAGACTACAATACTTCGTCGGATCATCATAAGGAGTGTCTACGGTGGCACTTAGTTTAGACTTAGTGTCAACAGGAGTAGGACATGAACTGCAGTTAGACATTTCGGCACGTTCAATAATTTTTGCAGCATACTGTGTTTGAGATAAGAAAAGTCCATAGGCAAGACGAGTGACAGCAATACCCAAAAAGAAACTCAGAGGACCTAGATCCTTCATAGCAAATTCAAAAGTTAAGAGAGTCATAATATACTTATGAAGACGATCAGAAGAAGCTATAAGTATAATGTCATCCACATATAACAGAATATAAGAAATATCACAACCATTCTTGTAGATGAATAAAGAGTGATCTGACGTACTATGAGAGAACCCAATGGTAGCAACAAAATCATCAAATCTTTGGTACCAATCTCGAGGAGCCTGTTTTAATCTGTACAAAGATTTCTTCAAAAGGCAAACATGATTCGGATAATTTTTGTTACGAATACCCATGGGTTGATGCATATAAACTGCTTCATTGAGATGACCATGCAAGAAAGCATTCTTGACGTCCATTTGATGAATGGGCCAAGATTTAGAAAGAGCAATGCTGAGAACCGCTCTAATGGTGACCGTTTTAACCACGGGGCTAAATGTTTCATTACAATCAACGCCCTATTGCTGTCTATTTCCATCACCTACAAGTCAAGCTTTATAACGCTCAAAAGAACCGTCAGATTTATATTTATGATGAAAAATGCACATAGACCGAATAACATTAACATTAGGCGGCGTAGGCACTAATTCCTAAGTCTTATTGTCAATTAAAGCATTAAATTCATCCAACATTGCACTTTTCCAATTATGGTCACTAAGCGCACTAACAGGATTTTTCAAAACAGGAGAAATATCTGTAGTGGTGGTAATGTGGTAATTAGAAGAGTATTTGGGGTTGGGTTTAAAAATGCCATTGATGCACGAGTGGTTATGCGGGTTGAAATGGGGTTGGGAGACCCAGGGGTGGTGTGGGGAATGGTCAAAGTGGGGGAGCTCATAGACGGGGTTGGGCTGTGGGGAAGAGAGGATGGGTCAGAGGAGGAAATAGAGGACCGAGTGTGGGCAGAAGTGGGAGGTGTGAATCTGGGCCTGTGTGAGACTGTGGCCCAGATTGAGGAAAAAAGGACGAGTCGTTGGGCTGCGTTGTTGGGTCAAGCTGCATATTTTGTGGTGTGGTATTTTGAGATAAATGATGTATTAATTGAGGATTAATATTGTCACTCAAGAAATCATAATTCGAAGGTTTTGTTTTATGGAGTTTGGAGAATGGGAATTCTGTTTCAATAAAACGAACATGACGACAAATTATGATTTTACCACTAGACATATCATAGCATTTGGAGCCACGATGATTAGGATCCGGACCTAAATAAGCACAAGGAGTCAACCTTTCGTGTAATTTATGAATATTAGAAGAGGGGAATAATGGAAAACATAAGCAACCAAAAACACGCAAACCCGAATAATCAGGATCACTTGATAGAGGATTTGAGCGGGAGATTGGTAATTCAATACATTGGAAGGAAGGATATTAAGAAGATATGTAGCCATGGAGAGAGCATGATGCCAAAAGGAGAGTGACATAGATGCATGGGCAAGAATAGTCCGGATGATATTATTTATGGATTTTATGTGTCTTTCGGCCTTCCCGTTTTGAGGAGATGTATGAGGACATGAGAGACGGAAAAGCATGCCATGTTGCTCAAAAAAATCCTTAAAAGTGCCGTTAATGTATTCCATACCATTGTCACATTGAAAAGTCTTAATATTATGTTCAAATTGTGTCTTGACTAAAGCATGAAATGCTAAGAAAAGTTGTTTGACCTGAGATTTTTTTGCAATAGGAAAGGTCCACAAAAATTTGCTTTAGTCATCAAGAAAAAGAACATAATAACAATGGCCGGAAGTACTAACAATTGGAGAAGTCCAAAGATCACTATGAATAATATCAAACGAAAGAAAAGTATATGACACCGAATCATAAAAAGGTAGCTTAGAATGTTTTCCAAGAGGACAAGAAGAACAAAAAGTTTTACAAGCCTTATTACAATCAACAAAATTTTTACTACAAAGAGACTTAAGAATAGCATCGTCAGGATGACCTAAACGATTGTACTAAATATTCAAAGGCAAAGTAGTAAAAGCAGAATGATTGCTAGAAGAAATGGCTTGAGAGTTGGAGAAAAGTGGGTATAAGCCCTTAGTGCTATCACATCTCATGTCTGTTCCCCGTCTGTAAGTCATTAATAGAGAAACCAAAAGGGTCAAAAGAGATAGAAACCATATTATCTGTCGTAAATTTACGAACATAGACCAGATTTTTAATGAGCCTGGGAGCATGTAACACATTGTTTAGGGTAAATGGTGGATAGGGTGGAGGCAATGTAGTGTGACCGTGACCAATAATTGGAATTAAATGACCACTGCCAACAACAATGTTATGATGCTTATTGCTTGAATTGAAATAAGAAGAGAGAATACTTGCATCCGCCATCATGTGAGATGTAGAACCAGTATCCATGTAGTAATTCCCATCTGGTTGAGAGAACGAAAGAGCATGCATAGCGGCCTCAATGTCGGCGGGCATGTAGCTAGGAGCAAGAGGAGCAATGACATAGAAAGCTTGAGGTCTGGACCCAAGCAAGCCTGACCCATAAGAGGAGGGACGTTGGGCTGCTGGATTGGGCCTTGGATGCCAGGAGTATGCGGGAAATGGGCAAGAAGGAATAGTCCACCCTCCCCAACAAGGCTGCTGCCACTGTGGTGGTGGGGCCTGCTGACGTGGCTGCCACTGGTGCTGCTGATATGGCGGCTGACTACTATTGGACCCATTAGTACTTTGGGGGACTTTTTTCCCATTATTTTTCAAATTATTCCTCCCTTTATTATTGTTGTTGCGCTAATTGCTTGTAGATGAATTAGTGGAAACCATGGCAGCACCACCGGACCGACTCCCAGAACCACCAGTTTCACGAGCTCGACAAGCCTTGATAGTATGCTCAGCCATTTTCAACCTTGAACGACAACTCTCAAAAGATGGCAAAGACTCTTGATTTTGTATATAGTCCACCGTACCACTATACGCTTCTGGTAAGGACCCGGTGAGATGTAAAACCAGACGACCATTTGTCACTGTAGCATCAACATCCGCCAACCTATCCGCCAGAGATTTTAGATAATTGTAATAATTGTCGATCGAGTTGAAAACCTCAAAAGCAGCATTTGTAAAGTCCTCCTCGAGGCGGGTAGCCCGAGAGGCTTTGTTGTCTTGAAAAAGAGCTTCAAGACGGTTCTATGCCCCTCTGCCATGTCATTGCATCTGAGGATAGCGAGGAGAAGATCGAAAGAAATGGTGCTGTAAATCCACTACAAGACAATGGCATCCAAACGCCTCCAAAGAGCCAGATCAACGGACTTAGCCTAGACATAGGCAGCCATAGCCTTCTCCTCCATTGGTGGAACTAGGTGATCGTAAAGATCATGAACCCTAGCAAGATTGGTAAAAAGAGTAGCCCAAGAATGATACATGGCTTGCTCATTGTCTAATGTTATGGGAATAAGAGATTTAACATTAGTGATGGTGAGTTCGAGATGAAACTTGGACGAGTCTGCCATGGAAAAGAATTAAAGATAGAAGAAGAACGGAGAAGAAGATATGTGAGGCTAGGGTAAGGAGAATAGCTTTAATACCATGATAGAAGTCAATTTAGAAATCAATTTTGCTTGCCCATTGTATTCAACCTCCAATAATATATATGGTTACAAGAGTCAAGATAGGCTACATAGCCAACTAATTTGCTAAAATAAAGGTAACTAAATAAATACTAACCAAATAAAGAGGCTACAAATTAACCAACTGATTTGCTAAAACAAAGGTAACTAAGTAAATACTTCCCAAATAGAGATATCATCAAATCAGAGAATAAATGCAGAAAATATTCTAACGCCTAGAATATATGTAAAATATATTCTATCATAGACCTACCTTTAACTGAAGAGTAAAGATGAATCGCTAAATTTACATGTAATGAATGAACTAGATGATTGAGGCCTTCAATGGTTGCTTTCTCTTTCTTTTTGAATCCAAAGATGATTCAATCGACCCATCACATGTTGATCACACATCACTACCTCTGTCTGTCGCCGCGTTATTCTCTTTAACATTATACTCACTTTACCCTTTGTTTCTTCGAAATTAACTGCAGCTATTATTTTCACCTTTCTTTCTCTAACCTAAGCTTTTCTGCAATAGACTTACCAATAAGTCAAAAGCAGATGAAATAGAGGGATAGAAAACTAAGGTCCTTGGTTTCATTATATTCCTACACCAAACACAACATGGGCATAGAGTATGTTTTGTAATGAATACACCGACAAATTTACGGGACCAATTCCAATCTTTTCTTTCTAGCCAAATGACAAATTGCAAAATACCCTAACATGTGACTATTAAAGGAAAAACACAATTAATGTACAAATAGTTTTATACTTGCTAACCTCACATTGAATACACGAACCAGCTGAACTTATATGTCAGTATCATAATCTAACAAATATGGAACTGGCAAAACATGAACTTCATACATATTAACATTCGTAGATAGAATAGTCCTTATTCTTCTACTAGAATCCTACACAATGTGAATTCACCAAAATTCCTAACTTGATTATGTTATTATTTTTCAGTAAAAGCCATATAATTTGGGTACATTTTCACCCATTTTCCCTCTCTTCGGTATCAAACCCAATTCTAACTAAACAAGTTATCAAATAACGAGGAGTTCATGTACCAATATCTTATAGAATTCAAGAATATCGAAAGAAATGATTTAACTCAGAAGAAGCTAAATCGAAGACAATTCAGCGCTTATACATACCTAGGTTGAATTTTATCAACCTGCTTGATGCTCTCGCCATTTTCTTCTGACTCTTTGGTCGTACATAATTTTTAGTGATATTGGATTCGAACGATGATGGGTGGTTCATGGAACTGGGATGAGTTTAGATAAAACAAATACTTTCTCCCAAAGCATAGGAGATTAGGAAATTCTACGGCTATTGGTGTCAAAAATCCGAAATCCGTCCGCATCCGCATCGAAAAAGCGGATAAATATCCAATGTTCGGAAAAAGGATGCGGATGCGAATACATTCACATTCGAAAATTATTCGTTCGGTTTTCGTCAAGATTATTGTTCAAATTATGTGTATTTTAATACAGTGAAAGATATTTGTTTATTATTTCATTGTGTTAGTAGTTTATATTATATGCATTTAATGCTTCTTAACTGCTCAAAACTATTTGCCATCATAATATTTGTTAATTTTTAACACTTTTATAATCAGTGGGATTGAAAAATGTTTGTCTTAAACTAAAATTTTCCTTTTATAATTCTTGATTTATCGGTCATTAGCGGATAAGATAATTTTCCGATATCCATCTGTATCCGCTGATGCGGGTATGACACTATCTACATCCGAAAGCATCCGTTGACAGGCCTAGCTAATTCTATTCCAACCCCAAAGATTACTTATCCTACATCTGTATTGTCAAAGTTAATTTTCGAACAAATTTGTCGTTCTTCTTTGTTACAATCTTAACAATTGTTGTCATAATTAAGTAAGTTAGAACCGTAAGTTATATAAAAACAAAAGAAAACATTCATATTTTTAATTATGAATGTCATCACAAGATTGAAATAGAATTAAATAAAAGAGATAATAATTTTACTATGTTTTCGTTTTCTTTTCTTTTTTGATCTTTCAAATCAACACAGTTTAGTGATTTTTACAATAGATATTGATATTTCTCCAAAATTAAGGATTAATATGAATTAAAAGACATAAAAATCTACATAAGCATAAAGAGTCGAATTTGTTATATTGAATTCTGATTTGATAAAAAAATTTCCAAAGAGAAAAAATAAAGAACAAGATAAGGAATGTAATTTTATTGAAAGAAATGAACATTTTTGTAATACTTATGGTGTAGATAAAGTAAAAATCGATGTATATTGATTTGTTAAAAGTTATGGTATAGGTACAGTATTTTTTGGTGCTTGAATAGAATTTGCCTAGTTGTATTCATATGAAATTCTATTCAAATGCGTTTTGGACCGATCAAATCTTCCTAGGGGTTGGGTGCACAACTTTACTGTATCAACATTTGATACCGAATATAGTATATATTGACATATGTAATGGAATTCAAAAAATAGTGCATGTAAAAATATATTTAATGAATTTATTTTGTTATTCGGTGCAAATGTTCAAAACTTGAGCATTCTTTGTTAACATTGATCACACCTTATTGTACCACTGTTTTATGGTTTGTGAGTGCACAAACGGACGGGTTTTGAAAATGAACGTTTGAAAATAACAAGATAGATTTATGTAGCTGGGTAGGTGGTAACCACATGAATTGACTTGGTGGACTAACCATGATATTTTGCCAAACCTCGAACAATTGACATATTTCTTCGAATTAAGAGTTGTCAAGAAATATTCGTATCACGAAACCTTCCAAGCCAAGCTCTGCCCCCAATTTGATTTATGGTGCATGTTGTCCAATATCTTCGTGATCTCGTGTCCGACAATTCATTTTAGTAGGGGGTTAGAAAATCCTCTTATATAAAAGATGTCATCCCGTTTAAAATATCTTAGAATCTTCTACAACACTTCTTTTTGCTCCATTCCAGTTTGAGGGTAGAAATTCACTAGTCAGATACTCAATGATGGAAGCCATCTAGCTTGCCTCACCATCTAATGTTTCCACAATAATAATATTCTCATAGCTCAAAGTAGGTAAGGTTTCCACTAGAATCGATCAAATACATGGTCTGATTCTCAAGCTTCATAATTTATCTTGATCATCAACTGGTTCTCCTCCTCCGGGATATTGCAGTATCCCGCATTTCAAGACCCAAAAATAAATGTAAATGATGCTGTAGTCATCATCAGAATTATTTTCAAATGACAAAAATGTGATCTTTTTTTACAACATTAAGTAAAAAAGTAGATAAATAATTTTCATTACATAAAATTGTCTTTATTCGCTATCGAATTCGTGCCCACGTGGATGTAATATAATATACGGATAGAATAGTGTCGCGCCTGACATATGAAGATGTCGACAGGAACACTTAACTAGTTATATAACCTAGTTTTACAATATCAGAATTTAAAACAAAATATTATTATCTGTTAGGTCTCCTACTTATATGAAGCTTTTATTCATCTTTGGAAATGATAGATTTCTAATCCTATAAACTCAGTCAGCTCGAACGAGAACTCGACAGTTTATGGGGAAAATAATAGAAATCATGAATTAGACGTAATGCATGGTATGAGCTATACATATCTCTAATTACAAAGTATAGTGAGACCACGCTGCCTGGTAGATTGAATTTTCTTCTTAATAAAACAGCAGCAAGCATGCATATAAGAAAAATTTATGCATAACTATACCCTATGCATGACATGATGGAGTTAGGGGTATGCCCTAAGGGCAATTATGTGATTTGTTCTATTAATCTAGCTCGATAACCAACCTTGTTCATAATAAAAGGTGTTTTATTTCTATTATATATTTATTCTAATGTGGTATGATAAATAATTGAACGTTCAATTAAAATATATTTAATGGAAAATCTATAAATGGTGTATCTGTGAAAGTAATTATAAATAGTTCAAATCACGAGTATTGTATCACAGTATACTAAACATATCATTTTAAATATTACTAGCCAAGATGCATCGAGACTGGATATCGATGCATCTATTGAGACTAAAGTACGTATCGCTTTCCAAGTGTTGAGTAGTGTATTATTCATAACTGCTGGGGGCACAAGTAGTTACATACAGATAGTTATTGGATAACTATGTAATTACTCGTTCGATTGTTTTCTATTGGTTAATATAACTAAGGTAAAACAAAAAATATTGATGTGACTAATTTACATTGTTCTCTTTATTTAAGAACATCGTAGATCTTCAATTAAAAGCTCTGCTTAAATTATAGTCAAATCATGGTACAGAATCAACCAAATGACTATGTTGGGTCGAGTGGAAATATTGAAAGTGAAACACTATTCAAGAGACGATTCGTCTTCTTGGTTATATAGGGTTAGTATCATAGTCTATTTAAGTCAACTCAAAGCCAAAATCTCTAACCAGAATAGTTCGGTAAATAATAATTGTTACTATTGAATCAAAGACTTTGTGTTTGGACTATAGAGTTAAATATGTACGATATTGGAATTTTGACCATTATCAAATCCATAAGTCCAAAGTGATATGGTTTTGATGAAGAGAGTTGGTGTAAAATAACTATCACAAATGGGTAACGCTTATGATAAGTAAAATTGTATTTTACAAAGGATGTGTAAGTGATAAATTCAGCCAAAATTTCACAAAAATAGCTAAGATGAAATGTGAACGATAATATTTGAATTGCTCAATATTAATCACTGGCCGAATTTACACATTTGAGTCATACAAATAAAATGATGAATATTTCGAATTAACCACATGATTTTATTAGTTTTTAATTATTGGAAATTAATTAATATTTACGAAATATTAATTTTAAAAAACTTCTTTAGATTGTTGGATGTTATTAGTATTTAGTAAAGTGGTTATATAAAAGTTATAAATGCGTGTATCGATACGCGATATTGGTAGAATGTTTAAATCTGGTTCAAAAAAATAAATATTAAAATAGGCCTAAATAAATTAAATTGATTGATGTTTATGAAATATTAATTGTTAAAATACTTCTTTTTTAATTTATTTGATTTTAATTAATATTTAATAATGTAGATATACAAAAGTTTTAACCACGCGTTTTAGTATATGATATCGATAGTAAATTTAAATTTGATTAAAATAGGGATAACACAAATTGAATTTTGGAAATTTTTTGGACCAAAGCCTACGCACGATGGCGGCCATGATATTGAGAAATGAGCGGGTTTTTGAATTATAAATGAAAGGGCAACCTTAATTAAAGGAGAGGAAAAAAAACCATATTTTTATTACACGTTCATTTTCTTCTTTAATTAGATATTGCTTTGTCATTTTCTTTCTCCGTCCATATAGAAGCATTAAGGTCCAAATTCTAATGCTGGCTAGAGCTTTAAAATTCAAGCAAAATTAAATAGAAATAGGCAGTATCTCCTGATTGCTACAGATCTAGAGATTGATTAATTGGATTTAGGATTTATTTTATCATTCAAGTGTTTCTTCTAGCTTCATCCTAAGGTAATTCTATATTCTTCTTATATAACTTTTAATTTTTTTTGCATCCCTCTAGTTTTATATCTCTCCATTTTGTTCATATGTTTGAATTTAGATTATGGCTAGAATATCTTAAGTCGTCCTTTTTGAATCAACTGTATACTCTTATTATTGATTTAACTAAAAATCTTTGTTATGCTCTCTATTATTTGTTTATTATGAACAATAATAATTTTACTCATCTTTGTTCTGTATGTTTAATTATCTTGTATGTTTAACCTAGATCTAGACCTTCTTATCACGAATTTGTATATGCATATCTCGTCTGATTTTATTGTTTTCTAAAAAATGAAAAAAAAATTGGAACAATCTTTTTAGTAAGTCAATTTTCGTATTACGTGTTTTAGATTTGAATGTATATATATAAATTGCTATGTGAATAAAACTTTGAAATAGTTTCATTAATTATTTATAGTTGGCAACATAATATGATGACTTAGTTGTCTTATGTGTGAATTATCCTATAAAAAAAACTTGCTAATTAAAATAATAGAGAAAACTTCAATTTAGTGCTTTATTTCTTGTTTTACGGTTGTATCTAGACTAGCACCGGATCTTTGTTTAAAAGGAAAACATTCTAATTCACAAACTATCTGTGTTAAACCAAAAATTGACTCAACACCCGAGATGTTGTACAAAGTAATATTATTCGGAATGATCCCAATAATACTCATGGGCTTTAATATAGTCATGATGTTATTCAAAAAGATCAAGTCATATGTCCAAGTGTAAAATAGGTGAGTCGCATAAATGTGCAATGGTCCATTACTTATTCGTTAGTAGGCAAAATAGGCAATTCAATATATCATAATCCTTTGTTCATATGTCAACGTGCACAATAGTCATTATGCAAAGTAAACTTTAATTTAGGCAAAAGCTTAAGTGGCCTTGTTCAAATCATTAATATACAAGTCTAAATTCAAGTCCAAGACCAAAATTAAATCATATGTACATCCACTATTCAATAATAGTCAAAGATACACATTTGAGGGAATAGTGTGATGTAATGTTTATTGTCCAAGTCCTTACATGCAAAAGTTACAAGAATTATAAATCGGCTCTAAAACTCCCCATTTGATTTAAAGTTTACAACTTATAATTTGAGAAGCAGGAAATAAATGATTCGCGCCCCTCTAAGTGATGGAGGGGGTTTATTTATAGAGGTAGTGGTAGGCGGGATGGCTACCACATATCCATCCAGCTAGATATTCGCTATCTCTTTGTATTGTTAATATTCGACATCCTCTTTGTATTGTTGATATTTGACGTCCTCTTTGTATTGTTGACATTCGGCATCCCTCCCCGCTTGTGAAAACTCGAATTCCTTTATTATTTTCGAAGCTCATTATACTCGTAGAAACTTGATATCGTTGGTTTTTTATAGATGGTTGACAATAGTTAGTGTTGTAAAAACCCGATAACTGTTATTGTGCCAAAGGAGTATTTTCGATAGAAAGTTGATATTTCTAGTTTGTGGTTAGATTTTCGACATCTGCTGGTGGTTCGACGTCCTTCTTTTATTATATATTCTTCAACATTTCAAGTTATAGAGGTTCGATAACTCCACTCTTTTGGGCTTAATAATGTTAGTTATAGAAACTCGATATCTACAGTTCTTCTAGGTCTGCTGCAGCTTGATATATAAAGGTATTTATTAATTTGGAACCTTTATCACCTTACAGGCTCGATATTTAGATTCATTATGAATACCCAAAATCAATTTCTTTTCATTAAATACTCAACAACTCTTCCTGTTGTAGAAGCTCATTACTACTTTAGGGACATGATACTTCTTTTTAGCTTGATAACTATATGAAGTTCGACATTTTTAATCTATTAGATATTCGACATCTCTTTGTGATTAATTGAGGTTCGCTACGCTCCTTTATTTTATATGCTCGTCAGCCCTTATGGTTGTTGAGGCTCGACACCATATCTGCTAGTTATAAAGATTCGACAACCTTTCTCTCTTTAAATTCAACAACACTTATACTTCGACATATTTAGTTATTCCATAATTCTTTTAATCCATTTCTCCTAATTAGGAGCTCAATAATTATCTTCATGTTAGATAGTTGATACCCTATGCTTTCATATCTTCCCATACTTACTTTTTCATTGGCTTCTCAAGTACATTTGATAATTGAAAAATATATGGTTAACAATTTGTATAAATTTTTTATTTTGTTTTGTTTTAAATTTTGTTTTGGTATTTTATGTGTATGTGTGAGCATATATATATATACACACCTGTGTGTGTAATAATATTTATGTGCATATGTGTATTTAACTCAATGTTTCGAAAGGGGTTTATCTAAAATATAGTAGTAAACTTTTGAACTATTCTAATTAGATATTGTATTGATCGATTTACAGCATGTAATATAAATAAAGTCCATTTCAATGTAAAGCACCATGCAAGATATTTGTATGTATGCACATACAAATACACATACACATACAACCACACAATAATGCGAACCCGTGCCTCGCACACGGCTTGTAACTATTTTTTTTAATTATTGTTGATCCTTTGTGTTATTGTAAGATTACTGATAATTAATTACAACATTAAGTCTTGTATAAAGAAAATTATTATTTACGGTATTGTTTTTCAATCCAAGGAAAATATTTTGTTTACAAACATTATTTTGATGAGCTCTTTATTCTAATGTTTTAATATTTGATTGATGTTCGTAATTTACTACAATCCATGAATGAAAGATCAAAGAAAGAAATCCAAGTATACAAAATATCTGAAGAGCACGAATGAATAAGGAGATAGTGCAAAAAAATATCCATTTTTGCGTTCATTCGGTACATTTCAACAGTTTCACATGAACCGACATAAACTTATACACGTATCACATTCCAACATAGATTCAATTGTTCACGCACAACATTCACTTGTTTGAATATTCAACATAATGGGGCCACATATTTTGATGTTTGAATGTGTGGGCTATCTTGTAATTAAGTCTAATTACGTTTTTTTGGAATAAATATATTAAGACTTATTGGTATATTCGTCATGTAAAATAATAACGTGTGGACACCAGAGTGACAATTTAGTTGTTGAAGGGCCGAACTGAAAAATATCACACACAACATATATGAGGTTATGGTCTTCAAATTACATACGTCTTATCATATTCGCTCTACCATCTTCTATAGAGAATTTACAGATCTATGCTTGTGTCAATTCGGAAGATTTATTCCAATTTAATCTTCACATCAATTAAGAATCGATGGATCCAGGTACGCCTTGTGCTGTTAATTTCATATACCTGTTTCTCAATTGAATAAATATAAGTTATATGTATTCAGATCTAATATAGATTAATCACCAACAAACGGTATCAGAGCCACCCATCATCGATTTTATCGAGAAATTTTTCGATTTTAAGTATATATGAAACTAAGGTTCCGAGTTTTATAATTTTGGTTGATTCATCCAATGCTTTTATTTCAAATCTGTGAGATTTGCTCTTTTCTTATTGATTTATCTGATGCCTCTGTTTCATATCTATATAAATAATTCACGAATTAATTCTGCTTGTTCGGATCCGATGTCTTTAATTGTTGCTACTCATATTATTCATATATTATTATCAGTAGTGTTGCGACTGTAAATTTTTTTTATTGCTAAGATGGTTACCATGTTAAGTTTTGTTTCATTAACACGTATGGAAGCATCTTCATGCCTTTTAATTTTCCTGTAATACGTATTGCACACATAATGGTCAGTAGCATTTTTTATCATAATTGCATTAAATGTGGTTGTTATAGTGATAAATAAATTAATTTATTATCATAAATGCAGTAAATGCATCAATTGTAAAAAATTTAATGATGCGGCATGTTTGTATTTGGAATAAGAAAAGACATACTTTTTATTATTTAATGCATTTATAATTTATAGACACATATATTTTATATCTATGGCCTGCTCATTAAAAATAAGTTTCGCTTTATGTAATATTATAACACATGTATTCATATTTGCTTATTCAAATAAGCTTTCATTGAAAGCTAATCACCCGCTGCACTGATATAGTAAGCTATTTTGACATGGACTATTTATGTTCGTTGCTTCCCGCTATGTTTGGGATCAACCACTGCTACAATTTTTAGCTATTCATTTTCTTGCAATATGACATGTATGGACCATGCCATGTTAAAATTTATTTTATCTTCTGTCTTGAATATTGACAGTTAAATAAAGTATGCAATATTTTATCATTAATTGTTATTGCAAATACCATTTGTTATGTATTGTTATGGTTTTAGTTGATGGCAATTTTTTTTGTTGCGGCTATGAAACCATATTTTCAATATGTACAAAATTGAAAATTGAAATTTATGGAATACACATAAATGAATGAGTTAAAATAAACCCAGTTCAAATATTATTTGGTGTCTCTTTGCAAACTAACTGTAAATATTCTATATTACAAGTGATCTGATTAAAATAACATGTCACCAAAGTGACATCTCTTATTTTAGTTATCCATGAAAAATGTTTAATGTTTGTATGTATCTATTCATGCAAATATTAGTCGGCCAAAAAGAAGACTAATATTCAGCTGAATCATTTATACATGTGTGATGACAAATACGCGACCATCATATAGTTTTGCAAGTGAATATCTAATCGGCCCAAAGGAAGATTAATATTAGACTTGAAATTATTGTCAATTCGATCATTACAGCAAAATTACCACTTATAATTAATATTACTATCCAAAGACTTGATATTAAAGTTGTGCTAGGTATCTTGATAAGAGACTTACCAATTATTTGAATTTACTATAGTTTTGTTTTACAGTGTGAGCATATTTGATTGATTCTTGTGTTAAATTACAACTAATTTAACTACGGTATCTGCCAATCTTAACAACATTCTTACTCTGACTGGAGCAAAAAAATCCATAAAAAGAGAACATATTGCTTGTTCTTGGCTACATGGATCTTGAGCTTGCACTTAGGACGGATGCACCTACCCCTCTTACGGATGAAAGTTCTTATGATGTTACAAAGAACTTTGAGAGGTGAGATCGTTCAGATCGCATGAGTCTAATGATCATAAAGCGTAACATTCCAGAGGCATTTAAGGGTGTAGTATCTAAAAAGATAACCGATGCTATAGATTTCCTTGTTGAGATTGAAAAATGTTTTGCTAAAAAAGATAATGCAAAAATAAGCATGCTTTTGTAGGGCTTGATTTCCATGAAGTATCAAAGCAAAGGGAACATAAGGGAGCACATTATGGAAATATCTAATGATGCTTCAAAACATAAGGCACTTAAGCTTGAGCTTTCGGATGATTTGCTCGTGCATTTGGTACTAATCTCTTTTCCTTCACAATACAACCAGTTTAAGATCATTCATAACCGTCAATAGGAGAAATGGACTCTTAATGAACTCATTTCGTGTTGTGTACAAGAAGAAGAGAGATTGAAGCATGATAAGATTGAAAGTACTTATTTGGCATACACCCCTAAGGGAAAAGACACAAAGAGAAAGAAGGATAAGGAAACTGCTAAGGGTGCAATGGAAAAGAAACAACATAAGGTGGCTGATGGTTGTTACTTTTGTAAGAAGGCTGGACATTTAAAGAAAGATTGTACCTAATATCACTCATGGCTCGTTAAGAAAGGGTTGCCTAAGCTACCGAAATCCAACTAATGCGGAAAGATACATCTTTGTAAGTGATGTAAAATCGATTAAAGTAGAGGCTATTGGGCATTTTAAGTTGTTATTGAGAACTCAGTTTTATCTAGATTTATTTGATACTTTTGTTATACCGCTATTTAGACGGATTTGGTTTCTATTTTTAAGTTAGACAAATCTGGTTATTCTTGTTCATTTGGGAATGCTATTTTTAATTTATCAATAAATTCAAATCTTGCTTGAATTGGTTCTCTCGATGTTTATGATAATTCATATATGGTTAATATTAATACCTTTTATTATGAAGCCTTGCATGTGGAATCACGTGGTACTAAAAGAAAAGCTAATAAGGAAAATTCGGCCACATTGTGGCACAAACGCTTATATCATATATCTAAAACTAGAATTCAAAGGCTTATGTCAGATAGCATTTTGAAATCTGTTGATTTTTCAAACTTTGATGTTTGTGTAGAGTGCATCAAAGGGAAATAGATCAAACAGAAGAAAACAGGTGCCAATAGAGTAACCGATGTCTTAGAAATGATACATACAGACATTTGTGTACCATTCCCTATGGCATCATGGAATGGTCAACAATATTTTATCACATTCATAGACGGCTACCCAAGATATGGCTACCTATATCTTATACATGATAAATCAGAATCCCTAGACATGTTCAAGAAATTTAAGGTAGAAGTTGAGAACCAACTCAACAAAATAATTAGAGCTGTCAGATCTAATTGTGGAGGTGAATATTATGGTAAATCTGATGGATCAGGTGAACAATGTCTAGGACCATTTGTCCAATTCCTCGAGGAATGTGGAATAGTCCCATAGTACACCATGCCAGGTTCACCTAGCATGAATGGTGCTACTGAGGGACGAAACAGAACACTTAAAGACATGGTGAGGAGTATGACTAGTCATTCTACCTTACCAAAATCACTCTATGGGAGACATTAAAGGCAGTAGTTTATATCCTTAATAGGGGTACACACTAAAGCAGCAGCCTAGACACTTCATGAGCTTTAGATAGGCAAATATCTCACTCTAAAGCATTTTCATATTTGAGGAT
This sequence comes from Allium cepa, assembly GCA_030765085.1. Lineage (NCBI taxonomy): Eukaryota > Viridiplantae > Streptophyta > Magnoliopsida > Asparagales > Amaryllidaceae > Allium > Allium cepa. Next base: position 595,208,025 of record CM060935.1, read on the forward strand.
ATCCAGCTGAGGCAAGGCCTTATAGTTCAAATGAAAGAATATTAGATGCTAAAACAGCGAGCAGTTACTTTATTTGTTATTCTGAGCGGTCTAGGGGCTATAAATTTTATGATCCCACACTGAAGAAATTTTTTGAGATGGGAACTGCAACATTTTTTGAGGATGTTGAGTTAGGGGGGAGAATTAACATAAGGAACATTGTTTTTAAGGAGGAATCATCATCCATGATTCCTACTATGGTTACTTCTTCTAACAATGCATAGATTATCATTCCTGTCATGAATGAAGAAGTTAATCCGAAACCACAACAAAACAGTATTGAAGAAAACCCTCTTCAAAATGAGGACAATGTTCCAAAAGAACAAACTCAACAACCTCAAAATGAATTGTCACTAAGAAGATCCACTAGAGAGAGGGAGGATGCCATTCAAGATGATTATGTGGAATTTCTTCAAGAGATAGAGGATAATAATGGGTTGGTGGAAAATGATTCTATCAACTCTCACTGTCATGGTTCTGATTTTCGACCTCAGAAAACCGATATCAATACGTCCACTGTATTACATGCTGAACAATTGAATGCCGAAAATACCAGATCGTTAGGAAAAAGAAGAAAGTGTCAGAGGAAGCAAAAAGAAATAACAATACAGAATCTCACAATCGCAGCGGAATAATACATAATAGATAACAACTGGTCTTTATACAAAAAGAGTACAACTATTTTTATACATTAATCATCAGAGTACAACACAAATCAATAGACCAATACTGGATAGTTATAATAACTTGTACTCACAAATTCTGAATATACAGCCGACAATACACAATGAAATAAAATCAAGTACGTGTGATACGCCTCGTTATCTAGCTCGTCTCCTGAGCCTCATAACATCCTATGTATCTGTAATACTCGATCTGATCCGAGCATTATTTTAAAATAGTACCCGAGTCTGTTTGGAAAACCAACATGAGAAAACACATTTAATTTGGATTATTAAAGTTTCAAAATTCATTGAAAATCAAAGGTATCTCGTAAGACCACGCCACAAATAAACATGATGGGTTTTTACCTTACGATAACCAAAACATTTCATAACCTGATATTATAATAGTGTCTAAGTACAAATACTTATTCAAATAGCTGAAACTCTTGCATCACACTTTCCAGCATAATTGGTACGACACTTATTGGAGAATGGATTCCAACTGAATGACTAGGCACTGAGGTAACATCTGTCATAGTACATGTCTAGAAACACTATACCAAGATCGAACCTATCGATCCCTGCCACACAAGACAAGACTACCCCTGACCCGGATAGACCGAATATGCTATCACCCCAGGTGTTCCCGCCCTTTCCGAGCTCCTTTCACATGTAGTGATAATATCCAAGGTTATCTAGAAAGGTGATAGACATACTCTAATTGGGTGCTACCCACTAAGCCTTGCTGCATCTCCCCTGCTTTTCAGTCATTTCCAGTAATGAGGCTAGAGGCAACGATTACCTTCTTAGAAATATTCACTTAGAATACTCATTGTCCTCCAATGACAATGTACTGATAGCATCCATCCATACAAGTCCATTCTCAGTCCGAAAGGAACCGAATGCACTATTCCTAATACATCCATTTTGGAATCACCCTCAGGATTAGTAGCTATTAGCCCTTGCACATCAATGCTCCATCTTCGACTCCATTCCCTTATCTTCATTACGAAAACATACTCGTTGGATCGAAGTGGTTTTCGGATCACAAACCCGATCCCGGTTTCTTCAAAACAACATTCGATATTCCTAGTAAACTCAACCCCGGTTCTTAAGGAAATAAACAGAAGAAAGTAAGATCAGAGATCACCTCCTAACCGTTAGTGGACGGATTTCCTTATAAACATCCTAGAAGAACGAAACGAGTTTATACGTAGAGTATAGCACCTCGAACGGTAATTGTACCACATATATCCCGTGCTTCATCTAGAAATTTCCAAAGTTATATTTGGATCCATATTTGACTGTCAGTTATTGAACTATCAAATAAACAATCAATTCAACCAAATACTTCATTTTCACCGAAAAAACACCAAGTCTTATTTAAATTTAATTTTAAATAAACTAAATCTCTTTATCCAAAAATATACACTTATCTTATCGAATTCGGCATATTCATAAATTATCGTTTTCCTTTTCAAAGTATTTGGAAACATTTTTAAAATATTGTGGAAAGTACCACTGCGGTATCAAACCGTGGATCACAGTTCAATGGTTACATCTCTAACCCAAAGAAATCCAAGGCTTAACTGCACGCGCTCATTGCCTCCGATTACGCCACGTGAGTATACCAATACTCCTCGAAAACAAAATTTAATAATTTTCAAAATAATGCTTATGAAATTCTATAATAATTTTCCAAGTTAATTTTAGACAAAACTACTTTTAAGATAAAGCTATTATATAAATATTAATATTAAATAGTTAGTCCTTTGAGAATAATAGTACTAATTAATTCTTAAACAAAAAAATTGACTTATTATAAACTAGAAGAACCAATATTTAAATATACTTTAAACAACTTTCACCACTAATTAATTATTATTTTCTAAAATATTCTTAAACACTTTTAAACTTCCTAGTTAATACCTAAAAATCCTCCCTTTATAAAATAAACCTAACATTTTCGGAAAAATATATTTCATCTTCATTATAGCCAGTCAAATCATTTATAAATCCCTCTCGTTTTATTTCCAATTTAATCTACATTCCAATTTCGTAAATTTCCCTTCTCACATTTCTGAAAAATAAAACTACTATTTATTTTCAAAACAATTTACTCATTTCCTTATAAATTCCCATCGTGAGTTTATAATTTCAAATTATCCACTAATAATTACTTCACTTTATATTATAAACTTCGTTTATAATTTTCCATAATCTCATTTCCCGCTTCGTCGCTGTTTCACAACACTTAATAGATTTTTCATCGATTTTCTAAATTAAATTCCATTTTTAAATTAATTTCTTAGTTAACCCAAATTTATCTCAAAACCCACTAATTTCAGATTCACTTCACTTTTATGTTTAAAATCTTATTTAAATATGGAACATTAATTTTATATTTTATTTTCAAAATTCCCCTTTTAGTTTTCCCCAAGTTATTTAAATCTCAAATTTAAAAATAATTTCCTTTATATTTAAACAATATCTCTTAATTTTTATTTCTAATAACCCTTTAACTCACATTTATTCACAAAACTCTCTATTTTTCCATATTCCGAAATTATTAAACGGGATTTTAAAAGTCAACTATTTATTTTCCCCAAATTCATTACTTTTAATTTATCCAACTTCACTATAAATATTTTATTTTAAAATTCTCTTTATTTTCCTTTAACAATTCAATATTTGTATTTATGGTATTTTAAAGTGCCAAAAATAAATCTAGCAATACCACAGCATCCAGTAAATTCAACTTTCCAATATAATCAACCATAGATTTTTCAAATAAATCATATAACTGAATATGAAAATAATTTTAACATTTTTGAGGAATCCGGTTGGATCCCTCCAACCAGTTTTCCCTCAATCACAAGTGTTAGCACAATACAAAATACCAATCCCACTTCGAGGGCGATATCGCGGTATATAGGGTCATCCGCTATTATGCGGGGCGTATAGGGTCTCATCTGCTATATATGTGTGGGAATATGAATCACTCCAATATATATATATATATATATATATATAATCACGTCAAGACTGAAAATAATTTTCAATTCAATCAATCGACCAAAAATAAATTTTGACTATTTAAAATTAACCAGTAATCCAAATTTGAGCGAGATTAACCCACCTTCGATTTTTTTCCGCCAAACATCAAGATTTTTTTTTCTCCGAAAATCTCAGCTGATCTGAAAGGTCCCAAACTAAACTCTATTGTGTAGATTCCCAACTTTGAACCAATTCGACTCGTCTTAATCATTTTGAACCTCGTACGATAAATATAAGGATTTGATTAACATAACGATATAACAAAAATCTGACTAATATAAATAAATTTAAATTAAAACTTAAATTAAATGAAAACTAAACCTTCTTCCCATCGCGAACTGCCAGCCAACACAGACCAACTTCGATCCACTTCCACAACTGCCGCCTTCACCCATTGCTGCCTCGACCTGCTTGCACCGCCGACCTACCTTCCCCAACCTACAGTCGTGCACCCACCTTAGTCAAGTCCACGCGCACGTAAGTGCATACCCGAACTCAACCCTGTGCTCCCCTCGTGAGTGCTTCAGCTTCGACCCCTCATCCAAACTTGAACCATATGACTCCCCTACTATTTGCGAGCGTATGCCCAACCCTCAACGACGTCGCAAACCTCCCTCGTGCATCACCGCACCCCTTCCAAGGGTGCCTATTCTTCCAAGACGCGCTCGACTTCCCCCCTCCACGTTCGTTCTTTGCCTAATGCCGCCATTTATTATTTTTATTCTTTTCTCTAAATTCGATTCTGGTTTTTGATTTTTGATTTTTTTTGAGTCGATTCTAAGAATCGATTAAAGAGGGAAAAAAGAAACGCGATTTTTGATTTGGGGAGAAAGAAACTAGGGATTCGCGATTGAACTGTATACAGTTTCAAAAAAAATGTTTTTTCTTTCTTTTTTCTTTCAACATTCTATTTCTCTTTCTTTTAAAATTTTCAACCTGTAGTTGTGCGTTTTCAAAAGTGAAAGGGAGGGAGACAAGAAGTGATATTGGTATGTACAAGAAGTGCTACGGTGATTTGAAGGAAGGGGAAAAAGTTCTGATGTGAATGTTTTTGTCAAATCCATGAATATATATATATATATATATATATATATATATATATAAATTCAAATCGTCTCGATTCGTAGCTTAAAATCTAGACCACCCATCGAGATGTGCTGCCAGGCAATCATAATGTTATACCCCTATTCTGAACGCAATGGAAAAGGTTTCGAGTTCTAGTTCGATCGTATGGAAAAGATAGCTTTTTGGACCTAATTATTATTGAATTTTCTATATAAATTTCAGCACGTTTATATCCCGTACGGACAAATGATAACTTGAAACACTACGAAACTTGAAATCCGATAATAATACACTATTTTGGATTCAATGGAACTGGTTTCGTCGAATTTCGAGACTGTGCCTCGGAAGGCTATTTTTTAAAAGTTAATTTAAACGATATATTTTTGAAGCTGAACAAATCATTATTGAATTAAAATGAATATGGCTTACGCTATAAAAGTTAAACACAAAAGGAAATGTTGACAAATTACACTCACACATATATATTATATAAGTTAAATTGAATTATAATAGTTGTAAATAAATTAAACTTAAATAATTATACATGCAGAAACATAATTTAAGTGAAATTGAAATAAACCTAAAATAGATTTTTGGTATAGGTATATGCGTAAAGTATTAGATCCAGATAGGATGGCAGTAAAAGAAATGAGTATATTTTAAAAAAAAAATCCCTTTCTGGATCATAGTGGACCTATGAAGTCTAATGTGTTGTACTAAATCCAACCTATTTAATTTAAATTAAATTATATTTTATTTAGTTTATTAATTTAATTAACTAATGTATGTTAATTTAACATATATATTTTTTGACTATGTCAATATACGCTCATATGTATATATAGGTGCAATGTTCAACATAACAAAATGTAAATGGTTAATGTTTACATAAGTAGATATTTGGATTTATATCCCCTTTGTAAACATTGACTCCATATATGTGTGTGTGTGTGTCTGCTAATTACCCTAAAACATTGTTTAATATATTTGTAAAACGTATGAATATAAATATAAATTTTGTAACTATTTAACAATACAATTTAAAATATCTAGCCTAATTTTGACTAAGTCAACCAATTTTAAATTCATATTTTATATTTAAAATATCTAATTAAGACTTAGTAAAATTTTTGAATTTAAAACCAAACCTTAAAATTATTAGCAAAAATATCTTTAATAAATTTAAATATGTACATTTATGTAAAATTAATTATTACAACCAAAATTAAATTTTCTTTAATTGTTTATTTATTTAAATACATAACATTGTTTCAATATATATGAATAATATGTATGTATGTATTAATTATAAAACAATTATTTAAAAATGATATATGTACATATGTTTGTTAAACATTAAATTTGAGAGCTAATTTTACTAAACATGTCGGGATATATATATAATAACGTTAATGATGTATATTGTATTTATTAATAATTAATACGTTTAATATATTTAAGTTATATAAAATTCAGTAAGAATATTTTTGTTTAATCTATCGTAATCTATTTTAAAATAATTTGATACATTAGTATGTATTCTTTAAATTTATAATTTAAATGAATTATATATTTTAAAATTAATAAATGATTATTAAGATTTATTAAAATTATTTATAATTCTTAAAAAATTATTATATATATATATATTGAAATATATTTATGGCTAGACTATAATATACATACATATTTAATTTATAAATTTGTATTAAAAAAATTAATGTAAAATTGTTGTTTAAAAATTAATGTAAAATTGTTGTTTAATGGATTCTAACCACTTATAATTAACAGGAGACATCAATACATATATGAAATTATTATAATTGTAAATAGATAGCAAATGTTGTGAATATACAATTTACCAAAGTGATTGGCTCCTTAGGCTCATACCTTGAACTATCAGGTTTTTTGATCTCTTAGATCTGCACGATTGTTGCTAACAATAAGAAATTTATAGTTGATTATTAAGATTTAGAGTTGATCCATCTAAGTTGATCTATGTCCACTATAAGAAATTTCTCATTATTTCGCTTCTCTTACAATGGTTATGGTCACAAGAGATAATAATAAGAAAGTGAATACTTGAGAGCTTGTGTTTTTTCAACCTTGTAAGAATGTAGCCTTGGTCTATTTATAGTAGTTGGAATTGGCGCTTGGATGGTTGAGATTGTATTGCTAAGGCCTAAAATCCCTCTAGGTTGTTGATTGTCGTACACGATTAATGCACATGCCAGTTATGACGCCAAATGTCTTATGTGATGCAGATGATGGCGCCCGGTGGATAATACTTTAAGCATGCATAGAATAGGGTAAAGCAGCATGGGATTAGGGAGTGGTTGTTGTAAAGGTGCTTTGGTGGTAGTAAAAGACATGGAGTGGTTACTACACTATGGCGCTTTTGTTAAATGAACGGTGTTATTCATGCCAGTATGTTAAGAGGACAAATGCATATAAAGCTTCTCTTGGCAGTGATAGTTGTGCTGCCGAAGGAATTGGTGCACGTAGGTGGATGGTGATAAAAATAGGCAAGATACATGTTCGGCAGTTGGTAAGATAGACGTGTTGGTCGGATGTTGAGGAATGCTTCATAGGCCAGAAACCTAGTGTATCATAGTCACTTACTGACGCCTGTAGGGGCGATGCTTGTCCACATCTATGACGATGCTAGGTAGGATGTTCCTTGAGAGGGCCATGATTGTTTGGGCCACCTAGAGGGCAAGGCTATGCAGGGGAGCCAAGTACCGGGGAATGAAGTGCACAAGTGGGCCATTGCTGGCTAAGCCGGGGTTGATCAACATGCTGGATCATGAGGTACACAGGCCGTAAAGCGGGCCATGGTGTGCCCTTATATATCCATGTGTGCAATCCCAACGATGCAGGATGAACACCTGTATGCTTAAGAGGAATTCTAGTCACGTTTTATCCTCTAAGTCCGTGCCCAAGTGCAGGGGTGGGATTGTTAGTAAGGCATTAAATGCCACGGTTAATGCTCTCACATATGTCATTGGATTATTGGTGAAGGCGGTCCATTTTCCCATACACCATGAAGATAAAGCTCCTTTCCACGTGATGATTGGACAGATGCATTGATCATACCTACTGTTTAGATCACTTCTTATGTGGCATACCAATGGTTTACATCGCCTCCCGCTGATTATAAATACCTCACCTCTTCTTCCTTTTCACTTTTTTTATTGAATTTTCGAACTCTTCCACTATTAAAATGTTTAGAGATTTTTCCTTACTTGATACGAATTTGGGTCTCAACTAAAATTTTGAATCATCATCGGTGAGTGTTTCTTTTACCATTTATCCCTTGCATTTTACATGTTATCGCTTAAATAGTACTTTGTCAGTCTTGTCGTCACTTTTTTCTTTTTCATGTTGATTTTGATGTCTTGTTTTCTACTCCCATTTAGATAGTTTTCACACTTTGCTTGCACTAATGAACTTCTTTAATGAACTTCCACTATATGCGGTGTCTAATGATCGTCATTGTGCCATCAATGTTGATTATCCGACCTTGAGGACTAAACATATCACACTAAGATTTGATGTTGCAAATATTATTGAACTTCTCCCTTCAAGCTTTAAAATAGGAAGATTACATGTTGAGTCTAAAGCCCTAGATAGGATTAGATGGTAGGTTGGTAGGGATGCAAGCCACACGGCTCATCGTATGCTAAGGCATGAGTGGGCCTGCCTAGAGGCGTTAGGTTTCTCATAATAGTGGTATGGGAGAAGTTTGCCCTTGAGACTAATTAGGTTTTTAATAGGTTAGGGTGGTTTAGTAATCTAGGATATTCACTATTAATTACAGATGACCGAGGCTACATCTACTAAGGGACAACAAACACTTCCCTTGGGTGCTCCTAAGATTTGAGAGGAATGGGTTGATCCTGCTCATTCTTTGATCGACTTCGACTGTAAGAACATCGTTCCCCTTTATCTTTTGACTGCTAATCGTGCCAACCAGCCCCCGATGGGCTACTTCTCTTGGTCTCTTACTTACATGAAGATTGGGGCAACACTTCCCCATTACAACCCCTTTTTTATGATTCTGAATGCACATCACTAGCATTGGGGCAACCTACCAAACTCCTGATTGGGCTCGTTATCGTCTGCTATGATTTGAACATTCCAAAGCCCGAGGCAGACTATGGGAGGTATAAAGCGACAGCCAGGGACCCAGTTATGCAACCAGCTAGGTCTGTAGGGATTATGATTAGAGAGCCATAGATGATAGTACCGCTGGTGAATGTAAAAGATAAGGTGGAGGTCATTGTATCATATGCGAGTTGTAAACAAGCAGGTGACAATGGAGAGTGGCAAACTTACGACTTAACTTATTTGTAGGAAGTCATGGTCGCTGGTACGGTCATGTTATAGAATAGTCTTCCATTTATTCTATTACACCGGAGAAGCCTGAGGCAAGAAGGATTGCCGATTTGGTGCAGGAGCCAGTTACATCGATAAGCAAGGGTTTCTCCTCTGAGTCCTCTCTCACCATGAGCCTCTGACATAAGTAACCCACACCGTGCCCCTTAAAATGCAAAATCTGGCAATGATAGCACGGAGTCTTCCTTCCTGCCTTAGCTAGAAGGTGACTAGAGACCAATTTTATGAGGGTAACTTACTTTGCAATGCTTTTCCTTTATATTTACTTGAACTTTTTCTAACTTTCTTCCTTGTTTGTGCTTTTTAGTGGTACGCTTGAATCTGGTAGAAACTCTAGGCTCCACTGCAACTGGGAGTACCCTACTTTGCAACCTCGCACAAACACCAACTCCCAACAACAACCATCTGTTACCAATGCCCAGTAGTAGATGCCAACTGACTCCCACACAACACCAGAACTATCATTTTGTAACGATTATAACTGTTGGTAATCAAATTTTCAACGGTTATAACCGTTGGTAGCAGGTACGTTATATTTTTTTTTACATATTTTGTAACAGTTATAACAGTTGGGAAATACGAAAATTCCCAATGGTTATAACCGCTGGGAATAACCGTAATTCCCAACGGTTATAACAATTGGGAATCTTGGTAATTTTCGACGGTTATAACCGTTGGGAATTACTTCATATTCCCGACGATTATAAACGTTGGGAATATTTTGATTTCCAACGGTTATAACCGTTGAAAATTCCTTGCGTAAGTAAATAGCAAAATTACCAACACTTATAAGTGTTTCAAATTTGGTATAACTGACCCATATCTTAATCAGCATCTAATAGTATTTCATTCAACTATATCTATACGAATTTACAACAATAGTAAACAGAAGACTAAATTTCAAAACTAACTTTATCAAATCATTAAAAAACGTATTAAATATAACATATCAAATTCTACAAAGTTCATTATGACAACTATTAGAGGAACACAGGTACAAACGACAGAACACAAGTACAGTAAAATCAACGAACTACTTAGTAAAATTTATTGTATGCATCTGTTGGAGGAGCGAGTAGATATAGCCGGTTACCACATCAAAAGCTGCATGATTTTCATACCAGAAAAAAGGGACAATCTTAGATATGAGATCATAGCAATAAAATGAAAATGATCATTTATTCGATTATTGTCGATGATGAGAAAACGCACATACCTTGCACTTCTTATCCTAGGATAGAACCATTGTGAGTGATCCTCGATAACAAAGGGTACTTATGATCTCTATCATAGTTAGGCCAAGATCTATCATTGCTATTAAGAAATTTGCTGTGAAGATTCCAAACTGCTTCATCATAGTTCTTAGACAGTTCATACTTCGGCCCAAAACCTTCCCGCAGATGGACAAATTTGTCCAGTGAATCACCTCTTTTAGTATTGAAAAAGATTGCAACAGAAGCTTCTGAATTTTTTAACAGGGATTTGATCATTTCGCAAGATTTACATGGAATTTCTTGAAGAACATACTACAAGCAGAATACACAAGTTAAACACAAATCTTGTCTTTCATAACAATCATAAATTTCAGATAGCTGGACATATTAAGGTCTTTTCTCACAAATGAAGAATTCTTTTCATTGTTAGTTTCATATATAGTTAGCCATTATTGTGTTCGTTTGTCCATTTATTTGCCATCTGATTATGAACCATAAAACTACACGTGTTTGAAGTAACAACATTTCAGATGAAAGTTTTCAATTACACTTTTGATGAAACTTTGAAGTAGGTTGGATTAATTTAACTGTTAGATGTTTCAGAAGTACTGAACATATAAGTTTTGTAACATAACTTTGTTTTCTAGAGGGTTGAATATCATTCTGATGTTACTAATTTGACTAGGATATATTAGCTTTTCAAGTTTGACTAAAAAGCTAGTAATATAATATAATAGTTTTTAGGTGGAGATTTGAAGTCTCAACTCAATCAAATGCTTGTTCGTTATTAGAAAAAAGAATCGGGATATGACTGCATGAGTCAGTTGAGATATACATACATACACACATCTATATATACATATATATTTGTCATACTTAATTAATTACTTCCCTTCATTTAAAGGCTTTTAACTATTTACGGTAACCTCAAACATTTAATTGGTCTTTTTAATTGCAAAATAAAATCTACAAAAGGGTAATGTAATTTGCTCTAGTAAATATAAAGAGCCTATTATTTGCAAATATTGTGCATTGGAGGAAGATGCAATCTATTTATGACATGGCCAAAGTTAAAAATTGAAGTTTGGAACTTACTTTGTAATCTAGCAGTTGCATGTTCATCGCATAAGCCTTGATTTATGTCCAGATTCTTTGACTTACCAAGATCCATCGTCGTCCAAATCCGACTCTGATGGTTGTCCAGTTTGTACCATAAATCAAATTTGTCAAAACTATGTAAAACAATACCGATATATACAATATTTAATACCCCGTTCTCTCGGATAGCCATGCCCATTGAATCAATTTCAGAAAAATTGCACTGTAATAAAAACTCATAAATTATCATTAAGGACATTTAATGAAAATTATGATACCCAACAAAAAAAATGAGGATCAATGATCAATATTTGAAAAATCCAACGTCTGAAATGCTAATTAAGAATAAGATATAATTTATCATTTAGATTTTTTGAATTAAACAAAATATAAACAAGCATATAATATGAAGGAAATCATGGAAGAATACATGAAGAAATAATTTGCGAAAGTGAATGTTTAAACAATGGCAAACAAATAACTACCACCATATGATTTTATTTCTTCTATGACATTATCATCTTATTGCACTTACCATCATCACGATATAACAATGCATATAATAATGCAAAAAAAGTATTAGTCTCCAGTTTTTTAAACAACTGGAGTAATAAGATTTTGAAAGAGAGAAAAGTTGAATGCAAACTATATAAAAAAATTAAAATTATCTTGTTCAATTTATCTTGCGAATTTCTTCATATCGTCGCCATTAATCGCTTCGCTAAAAAAATGAAGAAAAAGAGCAAACTAGAGAAGGCAGAGGATATATGGAGTACAAATAGTATAAAAGCGAGGGTGTAAGTGGAAATAATTCGATACGTAATAATCTTGTATTTTTTCTTGCAACTCAAGATGTGGAAATTTTAAGCTGTTTATTGTGGTCTCGGTCAAAACTCTGATATACCGCATGTTCCTGTACTATCAAACTATAAGTCCTGCGTCCAAAAAATCTTTTTTAAGCCAAAGGTATTCTTTGTGCATTAATAAAAGAAAATGTATTACCAGTTTTATAGACTAAGTAAATCTTCAAATAAAAAACTTCATTCGGTAATAAAAATTGATTTCATTATGAGCTGTTAAAATAAACTTTCTTATTTACAAACTATTTAAGCTATATAGCTGCTGATATTAAAGCCTGAATATCCAAAAACAACGCTTAACCAAATGGAAAAACCCATGACAAAAAATAACATAAGGAATACACAAGAAACATAAAGAATGCTAATTAATTGTTTTTGCCTATAGGCAGCTCGTATAAGAGTTTGACCGCTTATGGAAATAAAACACAAAGAATAAGAATACTATGTGCTTCTATGTATGTGTTTGCCTCACGAGTACAATGTGATATATTTATATGATTCATAGTAATATCGTAGTTCGGTGAACTGGGAGGAGATTATTGCCATTGTATATCAGTTAGACAAGTTGGGTACTTCCTATTAGCTAATAAATATTAAAGCTAGTTATGTGCATTAATATTGCACGTAATAACTTGAACATTTAAGTATATATGTGTGCATGTGCCCACTGATTCATTTATAATTACAGTAAAAATAATTCTTAAAAACTTAGTTCTTTTAGTCTATAGACAAATCACATGAATCAAATGTAAGTGTAACGACCCATAAATTTCGATAATTAAACTGGTTAATTTAATAAGATTTTGTAATTAAAATTAGAAAGAAATAAAAGAGAAAAGGAAAAAAAACTTTATAATTTATAATGAAGTGTGTGTTAAAAATGAAATGTAAATTAAAGGTTATAGTACGGTTCTAAGTTACTATTTAATTGGTCTATTAATGTGGCTGTAACTGTTACATTTGGGTATAAAATTGAATATAAGTAAATAAATGTATGGTAATTGAATGAATTCAACATTATATAAGCAATCCTGATAATTAGTGGAATAATAAACTTGAGTGTAATATAAAGTTAGTGATAACATTTATGCATGTCGCCTTTATACTGTAAAGTGTGAATGTAATGACAGAAATGGGAATGTATATTTTATTCATGAGATGAAATAAAGAAATGAAACCAAGTTGAATAAATTGATTGAGGTTTTAATTATAATAATTGTACATATTTGGAAAATTCAATATAATTGAAAGTAACAGTTATTACAAAAGAAAGATGAAAATTTGAATATATATTTATGTAATGAAAGATAAACAAATAATAACTAGGTTTATAGAGTGATAATAGATTTAATATAAAGAGTAGAATTGAAGCAAGACAGTTATTGGAATTCAATCCGTAATAAATGAATTTATTGTAGGTAAATAAAATTTAATACTACGTAATTGAAATTTGGATGAATTGAGAAATTATTAATGTATCAGTATATAAACCAATGTTAATATTACCCATAAGAGAATAAGTTAATAATTGATTCAATAACAAGATTGAGAAATCAAATATATGGATTTATTAGGAATTTGAAACTTATACTTTTTAAACTGGATAATTTACAGCATTTTACATGCAAAAAATTACTGTACTTTTATTAAATATATATTATTATATTTTTCATTTATCCATCTCTATTTTATCTTTCTATTTTTATTTTGTCTAGACAGTCATGTTTATTTGATTGTTGCTTGTTTATATCTTTTATTTATGGCTTAGAAAAAATCAAAGGGTATACGTTATATTGTCTTAATTGCTTGCCTTTTTAAATTGCGTACTCTTTATTTCAAATCACATAAAAATCATCTCAATATCTCACTTCCTCGTTTGCCTCTTCTGATTGAAAGATTTTACAGTAAGTTTCTTTTATTAAATAGGAAATAAATCCCATGCATCCACCAGCCTCTTTATTCTTTGCCTTTTCCTTTTCCTAACCATTCAAATCTCCTAGCCGTACATTCGTCTTAGCCGTGCGTTTTGTAATTCCTAGCCGCCACCAAATATTCTTATTCACGTGAAAAAAATTTCTCATCCCTCATTTCTATTTGCGTGAAGAAAATACAGCAAGCTCTAGGTTATTTCCATGGCTTCTCCTCTCTTTCCTTCTCCGTTTTCTTTTATTTTCTTTGTTTTGCTTCAAAGCTAGGTTCGGCTTCTTGCCTCTAGCTACCCCCATGACCAACTCCATCAACCATCACCCTTTCATCACCACAAAGACCAAGCCATAACCATGGATGAAGACTACATCACCAAAATTGATGCAAAGCCTAGCCAAGCACATGTATTCATCACCTTGCTTTGATTTATCAAGGTTATGTCATTTTATTTCCTATCTTCCCATTGTTGTAATCTCTATTCTTTGTATTGAATCATGTTCTTAGGTTTGTGATATTTGTTTGCTTTATTTTGTTATGTACAACATGAGGATTTTTGGCTCTCTTTTCACTCAAGTTTGCATCTTGCTTTGTTTTATCAAAAGGTTATGTCCCTTTAATCCATATTGTTCATTGTTTGATTCATAATCTTGTATGTTGAATTTTACGCTTATGTTTGTGTAATTTTTTGTATACAAGATTTGGATCTGACTCTTCATCCAATCAAAAGAATATAGTCATGTTTGTTGTGCTTTGTGGAGTTTAGATTTGGGTTTGAATTTCAATCCTAGCTTTAAAAAGGTGAGCTATTCGCTCTGGACATTACGTACTTATACAATTGTGAAATGATGACAAGTGAATTGTAGAAATTAATATGCTATGTTCATACGTGCCTGTGATATGTTTATATGATATTAAGTGCTGTTTATATACCTGTTACATCATCTGATATGATATTGTATGCTATACTGTTAATTTATTTACTGTTTATCACACTGCGAGTTCCCTATCACTATGGGTTGAAATGATACATACCCGAACAGACTATAGAATAAGGAAAAATCATTATGGGCTGATTGATAGGCTCGAGTGATTTTTATTGTATTTATTTTACTTGGGATTGCGGGTTTGAAATGATAGAACCCAGATTTTTCTTTTTAAATTACGGACTGAAATGATACATATCCGTATCACTTGACCTAGGTTAGAAAATTTTATACATGCCCATGGATAAATTTTTATAATAGTTCTCTAAAATTATTAAGTATTTTGAATTTTATATATATGGAGTTTTGGTTAAAAAGTTGATTTAAAGATTTGAATATAAAGAGATATTGAGATATTGGTTCCCTATAAGTTAAAATTGTATGAGTTGATAATTTGTTTAGATTGTAATTTAAAAATCTATATTTGGTTTTTAATTATAATTTAAATATTTTATTTATGATCAATATTTTAATAATTAAGTTTGATTTAATTTGGAATCTAAAATCTAACCTAGTAAATTTAATAAAGTTTATTTCTTGAAATAAATAAGTTTTGTATAGCAAATAATGTAGTTTGAGTGGATAAAATGAATTGCAGTTTTGATTGGACTTAGTAATAAAATTTATTTAATTTGGAATCAAAGTTAATTGATGTCTAGATGAATAGATCTATAAAGAGGATTGGACTATTATATTAACTATGAGAAAATACTTGATTTATGGTTATGTTTTGAAAAAATGAATGATTATGATTTAACTAGAAAAATGCAACTTAAAATGACTTAACTTGATAATTGGAAATTTACTTTTCAAATGAAAGTTAAGTAAATTTAGTGATAGGGCATTTTATTTGTGGGATGGATATTTTAAAATAAAGTGTAAAGTTATTTGTTAAAATAAAAGTTAAGTAAAATATGGGTATTTATTGATAATTTTTTTTATTAAATCATAAGTTAAATGATATCCAAATGCATATTTTTGAAGCGTGAAATGTGATTTTTATAAGTTAAGTTGGCTAAAAATTGAAATTTTAGTGTAGTTGAAATATAAAATGTTTTGGAAAGTTATGATTTAATGAATAGACTTATAAATGCTACAACTTTGAAATGAATATTATTTGACATTGAATTTAAATGGTTAAATGAATCTGGTTTGGAAGATATTAACATTGAATTTAAATGGTCGAGATAAATATGTTTCAAAGTGTTTGGTTTCAGAGTTGTTATAACTTGAAAGTAATTTGGCTTTGGAAATGAATTTATTTGAAAGTGTATTTAAATAAGAGTTGTATTCAAATATATAAATTTGAACTTATTGAAATTGAAGATTTAAGAATATGACTTTATAAAGTGGTTTGATTTAAGATGATTTAAAGGAATATAAGTCTAATAAATTGAAGGAAATATTCAGTGATTTGACATTTGGGTTTTTTAAAATAATATATTGATTTGGTTTTGGAATTTAAATGAGATATCATTACTTTGGTTTTTGAAATGGATATGATATTTTGGTTTTAAAGCATAAATGATTTTGAAATAAAATATCCATGGGTTATAAGAACGTTGGTTGTTAAAGAGACCGGGATCGGAAGTTGTCATACTCTCTGCCAACCCCAAAAACCACTTTAACAACCGTGTACGCGGTGGAGATTCCAGAATGAAGTAGGATAGTGGCGGCATTCCTTTGAGATATATACGTTGACCCAACTCCCATGAGTTGGCATAAGGTGGCTAAAACAGGAGCAATCTCGGGCCAATGAGGTCATTCCTTTGATCGGACGCACTCCTTCGATATTATATTCGGACTTTGAGATTTATTTGGTGGCCACTTTTGATTTTTGATTTGGCGGTGTGGCTCAACGTGGGCGGTAGTAGCTGCTACGCGTTACCACCAGCCCGTGTGCGTAATTGGTATATCTACCCTGGCATTGCCTTGTGTGCTGTGTCACCTAACCTAGCGCGCCTTTTACGAGTTTGGTTTTCTCACGTAGCCCGTGGAGTATTTAGGGTAGTCTTCCAATCTGGAGATGCACTGATACTGGATGGACTACTAGGACTATTACGTGGTAAGGGCTATATCTATTTAAAAGTAAGTTTATTTTACTATAGACATTATTATAATAGCGAAATATTACTATATAGTAAATAGTTTAACGGATCCTTAGAGCATGGGCGGTCACAATCATCCTTTAAGTTACTTGTACCTTTATATTATAGTTCACTTGAGTTGGTTTACATTGTATAAGTATGTATGTCCTGACTCGAGTGTTTTGTGTATTTGTTTTACGCTCGGGTCAGACTGAGGGATACAACATTAGAGACTCACCTTCGGAGTTGGAGCTTTGCTTGAAGATCCATCTATCTATTTCAATTCCAGCTATTTAGTTGATTCCAGTGTTGTATTCAGCTTTGTGCTTGATTATTGTATTGAACTTCTATTGCATCTTGTATAACTCTGATGTATTTATATAGTAGCTTCATGAACTACTATCTCTTTGCTTCCTCTACATTATATTACTCTATGTCTGTGATTCTATTGTAACAACCCGTATATTTGGACCATTTAAATTGACAATAATCCACACATGTCAATTTAAATAGTGCAAAACACGAATCATTAAGGGAGTATAGATATATAAATGAGAATCATCACAGAATCACAGAAATATAACATAACAGAATAGTGCAGCGGAAATATAACATAGTCATAAGAGTAGTTCATGAAGCTACCCATAAGTACAACAATGTATCAAATAAAAGGAAATAAACAACATAGAAGTCTGAATAGTCCAAATAGATAGATAAATACTGATAAGATAAGATAAAGATAGTCTTCAGTCTTCAACTCCAAGCAGAAAAAGCAACAACAATCCTCAGTCTAATCCGAGCATATGCACAAACAACACTCGAATCAGGACATATATTCTTATACAGTTAATATAATCCAAATTCAAAATAACAATAACTCAAAGATGAATGGAATAAACATCTTTCAGGATCCGATAAACCATTTATACATAATAGTGTACGATACATAGATAATGTCTAACAGTAAAGTAAAATGTCAAAATAGTGTTAAGGCGTTACCATTATCCCCCTTAACACATTTTATGCAGCATCATAGACTTTGCAGCACTGTAAACTCCACCGTAAACTAGTGGGATATCAGGGAGTACTCCATAGGTATAATACAAAACAAATTCGTAGTGGTCGCATATACGGGATACAAGTATGACAAGGCACACGAGGCAATACCCAAGGTAGTGAAACTACCGTTTGCCTGATTCGGACTGGTGAGAACGCATCGCCGCAACGATCGCAACACCGCGAAACAACACTCCAAGTTCAAGGGTGTGCACCAATCAATCACAAAAGTAAATGAGTAGTTTACGAAGAAGTGTGCTCGCTCGAGGTAGCTAACCTCATTTGGCCCGGCACGACTCCTGATTTTAGTCATTTCCAATTTGACACAAGTGTCAAGGCCATCCATTATCGTTCACTTCCTTCAGTCATCGCGTACGTCAATCCAACTACTTCATTCTGGATCATCACTCCGCGTATAGTTATTAAAGTGGTTTTCGGTTTAGACAGTGAGTATGTCCCTAACCGATTCCGGCTCCTTTAATAACCTTCGTAATTATTTCATCGATTGGTCGTTTAATAAATTTCAAAAAAAATCAAATTTAATTTCAATTATACTTCGTAAATCAACATCATGTTAGTCTTTCTAAATCAATTTCCAAAATTTACGTTTCCTAACTTCACAACTTCCATTTCAAATTTTCTATAATTCAATTTCGAAATTTTAATTTAAAACAATTCAAATATTCGTTTAATTCCATGTATACGTTCATTCCAAAATCATTTAACGTACAAATCGTTTTAATTTCAATTATCGTTTTTATTCGATATTCATTACATTATTTATCATTAAACAATTTCAATTAAATTTCCAATTCATTACTTCCTTAAGTTCGTTTCATTATCAAAGCTTACATATTTATTCAATTTGAATTTATCGATTCCAATTCTCTAAATTACAAGCATTTCATTTTTTTCGATAAAGCGCGTTCTATTTCTTATTAAAGAAATTCAATTTCATATATTTATTTCTTTCGTTACAAATTTCAGATCTCAATTAAGAATTTGGTTTCACTTATTCAAAAATTCGATTTCTCTTAATAAAGAATATTCAATTCAATTCAATTATTACATAATTCATTCTATTCAATTTAGTTTAATCATTGAACAATTCAATCTTATTCAATTTAGTTAAATCATTAAACAATTCCATCTTATTCAATTTAGTTAAATCATTAAACAATTCAATCTTATTCAATTATCAAATAATTTCAAATCTTAATTATTATCATTTCAAACTTATTCATTAATAATTCCAACTTAATTATAAATTTTAAAACCAAATTATTAATAATTTCAAAACTTAATTTATTTATAATTTCAAACTTAATTATCAAATTTCAAAACTTCGTTATTAATAACTTCAAACTTCATTATTAATAAATTTCAAGACTTGATTATTAATAATTCCAAATTTATTATTATCAGTTTCAACTTAATTTATTAATAATTTCAAAATCAATTATCAGATTATTATACATTTAATCATTAATTAATTAAATTTTAAAACAGTGTTCTTTTTGTCAATTACGACGTTAATATTTGTTTCAAACTCAATATTCACATTTTCGTTCATTCAAATTCAAATTCCAATTTTATTCGAAACCTTATTATTAGTCAAATAAATCTTATTTCATTTTAAATCAAAACATTGACCAACCGGTTTAAATTTTAATTTTCTATCCTAAGTCAAAGTTATTTGGGTATCTATCATTTCAACCCGATTCCATTTCAATTAAAAAAAATCAAGCATACAAAGGGAACTTGCAGTGTGATAGCTGGGATGGTGTCAAAGTAAATAAACAAGCAATAGCATCCATACAAACAATTTAACAAATTATTTAAATAATCCCGAAATAATCGTATTAAATTGCATTTGTTATTTATGCAAATTAATATAATTATTTCTAGAATCTACACTATCATTTCATATAGATTAAAGATTACTACATTACAGTTTTCACTTTGTCGTTCAATTACAATTTCAATTTATATACTACAACCATTAAACAAATCTACGTTCACAGGTCCAAAGGTTCCTTATCAAATTCTACGTCAAATATAAATTTAGGGATCAAGTTCGACTAACCAAATTTAACGCATGAAAGGTGTCAGGATTACAAATCAAATTCGACCGATATAATCCGTTTTAATTTATTAACTATCCTATGTCAAATTACTTGCAATTTAATACCACTTAGCACAAATAGCATCCAAATCATATCACATAGCAATCAACTAGCATAAGAATATATGTCGTGAAAATTAATTTCACCTTTCGTGGATAAAGAAGTGGACCCAAAGTAAGAAAAAGCACGAAAGAAGTCGGTACGCACGAACAATGTACACTATAATATCGACAAAAGAAAACGATATTAGTACAACGAACGTTTGTATAAAATTTATAAATGTATACAAATGCGCTTACCGACGACGGAGA
The DNA here is from genome assembly GCA_030765085.1 of Allium cepa. Taxonomy (NCBI): domain Eukaryota; kingdom Viridiplantae; phylum Streptophyta; class Magnoliopsida; order Asparagales; family Amaryllidaceae; genus Allium; species Allium cepa. The sequence continues at coordinate 595,228,910 of CM060935.1, forward strand.
AAAGAGCGAAAGCTGAAGATTGGTGCTGCCGCAAAAGGATTCAGTCGGTTGCTGCAACAACAACAAGCAAAGAAAAGTTGGTTACTATTTTTCTCAACAAAAATAGATATAGTCGTAAATGCTTTCTGCAGTATACAATGCTATTTTTAATCACAGTTTCAATTTTTTTTTTTTTTTTTTTTATAATTGGCCGTGACTAAAAATGCAACAGTTTTCCTACCACACACGCATGAAATAACATGCACACACAATTAACAGTCCAACACCAAATGTAAGCTGCCTTTACCATGCATGCGTCCATAGCTTCAACAATCCTCTCCCCTCAACAGTTCCCTCCCACTTTTAACGCGTGCATTTTTTTTTCATCCGACAACCGTGACTACCCAAAGAAATTATATACACAACTCATGCACACCAGAACTAAAACACGACATCCCCTCCAAGTCTCATCAACAGTACGACCGTCCACCACCCTTTATAGCATCCTAACCCACCAACTCACTTTTGCCTTTCCCATCAGGACATACCAGCTTGCAACATTCATCTCTCACCATTTCACGCAAACCTATGTTCCTATCGCCAGCAAACACTCACTCACACGCATACTCTCGGCGAGGGGTGGTAGCGCACAAGGAAGAGGAGTTCAGGTAGTGATGGTTGGAGGGAAGGTGAGTGGAGAGGGATGAGCTGAGTTCGGCCATGGGAGCTTGTGCGTGAGGGTTCAGCTGTGGACGGTATGTGGCTGCGTCGGTTCAAAGCCAGGGAAGGAGGTGCGGCTATGGTTGTAAACAATGGTGAAGGGTAGGATTTTGGGAAGCCGATGGGTTCTGATCTTGGACGTGTGGTGGCATTTTGGAGTTTGGCTGAGAGGAGGGCCGGCCTCCGGTAGGTGACGAGTGTGTCCGTGGTGTGCGATGGTCTGGGGTAGGGAGAGTGCATGCGTGCTCTTATTTTTTTTTTACATTGTTTGTTGCCTTTTTTTTTTCCAGAAAGTAAAATATGAGGAGAAGAAAGGAGAAGAGGGGCGTGTTACCTAAAATGTTTCGAATGGCAAGAATGAGATGAAATGTTTGAACAGTGGAATGATATTAGAGGAATATAGATTTTATTTCGTTGCTTCGTATCTCACAAGTTCCTTTCGAATTCTGAAACGTCATGCATACTTCCAATGCAACTCTTCACCCTTCAGCTACCTTATTTACTTCCTTCAACTGACTACAATTCCAAACTTCTTTTGTAACCGGTTAGAGAATTTAGGCTGACAATTTATTTAAACGGTCCGTACAGAACCGTTAAACCAACGCGACAGATTATGCCGGACTCCGATTCGCGCAAATAAATATACCGTTATGATCAGTGCGACGCGGCGATTCCAACGGTACACAGATTATTGCGACACGATAGTTTTATAAAATTCGCATTTACGCCGCTAAAATTGTACGTTTTGCAAAACAATTTAAACGGAGCAGGCGATGACCGATTTTGACGAAACAAATTTCATAATCACGATCAGAATAATTTTTACAACATAAATGTGTAAAAATATTTGGGTTTGAAAGATAAATTTTACGCAGCTTTAAATGGACTGATATACAGTAAAACGTGAACGAAGTTTACTGTAATATTTTGCGACGAAACTTTTTCCATGCTCATATCTAACTAGACGTACGTCATAAATAAAGTTTGGACGCAATTGAGATCGTTTATAAATTTTCAAATTTTTTACATTAAAACGATGAATTTAAAATTTTAAATCGGATCGGAAATTCAGGCTCGTTACAATCTCCCCCACTCAAAACTTTTCGTCCTCGAAAAGGAACGAGACGAGTGAAGTAGAAATGAAATAAGCAGAAAAGATCAAGATAGTTTAAGAAATTTGAATTATACCTGAAATTAGTAATTCGGGGTTTGAATCCCGAATACTATCCTCAGTCTCCCATGTGCAATCTCGCTCATCTGCAATCCATTGGACTTTGACGAGATTTACCGACTTCCTTCTGAGTTGCTTTGTCTCACGATCGACTATCCGGAGCGGCTTACGCTCAATAGTCAAGTCAGGCTCGATAACTATCTCTTCTAACTGAGCAGTAGGGATAGTCATAGATGGATCGTGCACAACTTTGCGAAGGTGAGAGACGTGAAACACATCTTGTACACCAGCGAACTTCTCTTGTAATGCAACTCTATATGCTAATGTTCCGACTCTTTCCGTAATCTCAAACGGACCAACAAATCTCGGAGCTAGCTTCCCTTTCCTTCCAAATCGAACAATATTCTTTAAAGGCGACACTTTCAGAAATACTTTGTCTCCTACGCTGAATTCGAGATCCCTTCTCCTTTTGTCACCATAGCTTTTCTGTCTATCCTGTGCCGTCTTAATCTTTTTTCTAATTTCTTCGACTTTTTCGGAAGCCTCCATAATTATTTCTGGACCAAGCACTAGTCGATCACCCGACTCGATCCAACAAGCTGGTGATTTGCAAGGCCGTCCATATTAGGCTTCGAACGGTGCCATACCAATGCTTGCCTGGTTTATTAAAGAAAATTAATTCAAATTCAAATATACTTATTCAAATTTGAAATTAAATTTCTTTACCTGGTAACTATTATTATAAGTGAATTTTACCAAGTGAAGATGGTCTTCCCATGATCCACCAAAGTCAATAATACAAGCTCGGAGAAGGTCTTCCAAAATCTGATTCACCCTCTCAGTTTGGCCATCTGTCTGAGGATGGTAAGCTGTGCTCAGATTCAGTTTGGTGCCCAAAGTATCCTGAAATGCTTTCCAGAATTTACTGGTGAAAAGAGGATCTCGATCGCATACGATACTAGATGGTACACCATGGAGTTTAACGAATTCTCTCATGTATATCTCGGCCAAACTCGAAGCTGTACGAGTGGACTTGACTGGAATAAAGTGGGCGGATTTCGTTAATCTATCGACAATCACCCATATGCTTTCATTTCCCTTTCTAGTCCTTGGCAGCCCATCAATAAAGTCCATAGAAATTTGCTCCCACTTCCATCTTGGAATTTCTAATGGTTGAAGCAAACCTGCTGTCTTTCTATGATCAGCTTTAACTTGCTGACAAGTTGTGCATCTGCTGACATAGGTAGAGATATCGCGCTTCATCCCACTCCACCAATATAACTTCTTCATATTCTGGTACATTTTAGTAACACCGGGGTGAAATGAAAGTGATGGTTTTCCCTCAGCACTTCATGCCTTATACCATCAACATTAGGAACACAAATGCGATTATCAATTCTCAAGACTCCGTTACTATCCACATGTGCACCCAATTTATTGTCAGCATTTCCAACTCTGCCGAGAACTATTTCTTTGATGCGATAGAGCAAAGTGTCCTCGTATTGCTTGGCTATAATACGATCCATAAGAGCTGGGGAGACGGAAAGCTGGAATAGCATTCCCTCAACAAGATTACAACATGCCATCGCTTGGTTTCTGCTCAAAGCATCGGCTACGGCATTTGCTTTCCCTGGAGTATAATTAATATCAAGATCATATGCAGCTAGAAATTCGAGCCATCGGACTTGTCTCTGATTCAAATCCTTTTGCGAGAAAATATATCTCAGTGACTTGTGGTCAGTGAATAACTCGAATTTTGTTCCCAATAGATAGTGCCTCCATAGCTTAAGAGCAAACACAACGGCAAGAAGCTCTAAATCGTGAGTTGCATAGTTTGCTTCATGGGTCTTTAACTGACGACCCGCATAGGCAATAACCTTTCCTTTCTGCATTAAAACTGCTCCAAGTCCATCTCGACAGGCATCTGTATAGACGGTCAATCCTTCGCTACCATCAATAACTGTAAGAACTGGGGCAGAAGTCAACTTACGCTTCATTTCATTGAAAGGTGCTTCGCACTTTTCATTCCAAATAAATTTCACATTCTTTCTGGTCAGTGCGGTAAGTGGTGAGGCAATACGAGCAAAGTTTTCTATGAATTTGCGATAATAGCCAGCTAATCCCAAGAAACTGCGGATATCTGTTGGAGTTTTGGGAGTCTCCCAATCCTGCAAATTTAAAGGATTCGAATTTAGATATTGATAAGCTGTTTATATAGAATTGACAAGTAAGAATAGAACTTACATTGATTACGGCGATCTTAGCTGGATCGACCGAAATCCCATTCTCTGAAACAATATGGCCAAGAAAGCGAACTTCATCTCGCCAAAAGTGGCATTTCGAAAACTTGGCTTTAAGTTGGTGTCTACGAAGAGTTTCGAGAACAAAAGCCAAATGTGATCTATGCTCATTCTCATCTTTAGAGAAAACGAGAATATCATCGATAAAAACAAGCACGAACTTGTTAAGAACATCCCGAAAAACTCTATTCATCAAGTCGACGAAATAGGCTGGAGCATTAGTGAGACCGAACGGCATAACTAGCCATTCATAGAAACCATTTTCAGTGTGGAATGCTGTTTTAGGAATGCTATCCTCAGCGATTCTGAGTTGGTGAAAACCGGTAGCCAAATCAAGTTGAGAAAAGACTTTAGCTCCATGAAGCTGGTCGAATAGGTCGTTGATGCGGGGCATCAGATATCTATTCTTGTGTGTGAGCTTGTTTAGCTCTCTATAGTCCACACACATTCTGAGTGAGCCATCAGATTTTGTGACAAATACAACTACAACACCCCATTCTGAATGACTGGGCCGAATCAAACCTTTAGAAAATAAATCTTCAATTTGAACATTCAACTCTGCCTTTTCTTTAGGAGCCATTCTCCTTGGAGGAAGAACTACTGGTCGTGCACCAGGAATAAGGTCGATGCGGAATTCGATTTCCCACGGAGGTGGTAGAGAATTAACTTCTCCAAATACATCAGAAAAGAGTTGAACAACTGGAGTAGAGCTTAGTTCATTTGGATGGGAGTCAAGAGAGAATATAAAACTCCCAGCATATTCTTGAGGTGATTTGCCTTTAACAACTAAAGGCATACTCTTGTCGTTAATAAGAGAGACAGTTCGAGTTTTACATGAGATAACGGCTTCGAACTTTCGTAGCCAATCAATGCCTAATAGAATATCAAATGCCTCGAATCCAAGGACATAAAAATCCCAAGTGAAACGGTGAATGCCATGCATAAGAGTGACATATTTGCAAACCCTTTTGAGGTTAGCGGGCCCTCCAATAGGGTTAGTAACACATAAGGAAATAGATGCGAGAGTAGGTTCCAAACCAAGTTTATTACACAAGTCAATAGATATGAAGCTGTGAGTTGCTCCGGTGTCAAATAAAACTCTAACAGGTAAGGTATGCAACATAAAAGTACTTTGTAAAGTACCTTGGTTATCCGGAACTTCCGGGCTGGAACTTCCGGGGCAGGTGTGGAAAGAGCAAAGACTCCAGATGGTGTACCACGCTTCTGTGTTGGGCAGTCTTTCTTGAAGTCTAGGTTGTAAGCAGATATGACACAAATCCCTCATAGTCATCTGTGCTGGTGGCGGAATTGCTACGCTCTTTGGAGATGGGCAGCTACTAGCATAATGACCCTTTTGGTTGCAATTGAAGCAAGTAATGGATGATATGTCAATGGGCTTCTTCTGAGAGTATCCAAGCCCTGTTTTCTGCTGCCAATTTTTCTTCTGTTGTGTAAAGTTTGGCTTTCTCTTCCCCGACTTACTAGCTGATGTCTGAGCAACTGGGGCTTTGGAGGATGATGTTTCCTTTGGCTTTCCCTCATATCGAAGAGCAAAGTCCATCAACTCGGTGAAAGTTCCATGAACATGAGCGGTGAGAAGCTCGTAATACTCAGGGCGTGCGCCATGTATGAACTTCTCATTTTTAAGCAAAGGTGTGTCGATCAAACCAGGCCCGAACTTAGATAGTTCGTTGAATTTCCTCTCATACTCAGTGAAAGTCATATTGCCTTGCTTGAGATCCATAAAAGAACGATAGAGTTGGGCCTTCCCAGCAGCTGGCATACACTGAGCCATAAAGGAGTCCCTATTTACAAATGATATGAAAACGAGTCAAAATTTGAACAAGATAGAAGGAATTTATTTTGATGTAATTTAGATAGATTTCTACCTAAACTGGGCCCAAGTGATGGTTTCCTCATCGGTACGAAGTGACAGATTCCCACCAGTCTTGTTCAGCATCCTGAAGTTGGCAAGCGGCCAACTGACGCTTCTGAGCGTCCGTGATTTCCAAGCCAGTAAAGATCCTCTCCAAACTCTTTAGCCATTGCTGTGCTTCGATGATACTCTCGGAGCCAGTGAATTTGACTCCTCCAAGCTGAGTGTACTCCCTACTAAGAGTGGAGAATCGGATTGCGGGGGCTTGTGGAGCAGGAGCATTTCCAACCCTTCCACCTCTAACATTTCTTCTGGCAGCCATCCTGGAATACCAAAAGTGATTTAGAATCCAACAAAGGAAGTTATAGAACTTAAGGAAATTCTACTCAACGAATTCAATAAGAAAGATGAATCAAAGGATGTGGCTTCTGAAATTATTCTCCTCATTCTAGGTTATATTTACCCTATCTCTAATGAGCTTAAAAACTCCACAGGCTAAGGTTATCGGGAACCAAAGCTCTGATACCAACTGTAACAACCCGTATATTTGGACCATTTAAATTGACAATAATCCACACATGTCAATTTAAATAGTGCAAAACACGAATCATTAATGGAGTATAGATATATAAATGAGAATCATCACAGAATCACAGGAATATAACATAACAGAATAGTGCAGCGGAAATATAACATAGTCATAAGAGTAGTTCATGAAGCTACCCATAAGTACAACAATGTCTCAAATAAAAGGAAATAAACAACATAGAAGTCTGAATAGTCCAAATAGATAGAGTAATACTGATAAGATAAGATAAAGATAGTCTTCAGTCTTCAGCTCCAAGCAGAAACAGCAACAGCAATCCTTAGTCTGATCCGAGCATATGCACAAACAACACTCGAATCAGGACATATATTTTATACAGTTAATATAATCCAAATTCAAAATAACAATAACTCAAAGATGAATGGAATAAACATCTTTCAGGATCCGATAAACTATTTATACATAATAGTGTACGATACATAGATAATGTCTAACAGTAAAGTAAAATATCAAAATAGTGTTAAGGCGTTACCATTATCCCCCTTAACACATTTTATGCAGCATCATAGACTATACAGTACTATAAACTCCACCGTAAACTAGTGGGATATCAAGGAGTACTCCATAGGTATAATACAAAACAAATTCATAGTGGTCGCATATACGGGATACAAGTATGACAAGGCACATGAGGCAATACCCAAGGTAGTGAAACTACCGTTTGCCTGATCCGGACTGGTGAGAACGCATCGCCGCAATGATCGCAACACCGCGAAACAACACTCCAAGTTCAAGGGTGCGCACCAATAAATCACAAAAGTAAATGAGTAGTTTACGAAGAAGTGTGCTCGCTCGAGGTAGCTAACCTCATTTGGCCCAGCACGGCTCCTGATTTTAGTCATTTCCAATTTGACACAAGTGTCAAGGCCATCCATTATCGTTCACTTCCTTTAGTCATCGCGTACGTCAATCCAACCACTTCATTCTGGATCATCACTCCGCGTATAGTTATTGAAGTGGTTTTCGGTTTAGAAAGTGAGTATGTCCCTAACCGATTCCGGCTCCTTTAATAACCTTCGTAATTATTTCATCGATTGGTCGTTTAATAAATTCCAAAAACAAATCAAATTTAATTTCAATTATACTTCGTAAATCAACATTATGTTAGTCTTTCTAAATCAATTTCCAAAATTTACGTTTCCTAACTTCACAACTTCCATTTCAAATTTTCTATAATTCAATTTCGAAATTTTAATTTAAAACAATTCAAATATTCGTTTAATTCCATGTATACGTTCATTCCAAAATCATTTAACGTACAAATCGTTTTAATTTCAATTATCGTTTTTATTCGATATTCATTACATTATTTATCATTAAACAATTTCAATTAAATTTCCAATTCATTACTTCCTTAAGTTCGTTTCATTATCAAAGCTTACATATTTATTCAATTTGAATTTATCGATTCCAATTCTCTAAATTACAAGCATTTCATTTGTTTCGATAAAGCGCGTTCTATTTCTTATTAAAGAAATTCAATTTCATATATTTATTTCTTTCGTTACAAATTTCAGATCTCAATTAAGAATTTGGTTTCACTTATTCAAAAATTCGATTTCTCTTAATAAAGAATATTCAATTCAATTCAATTATTACATAATTCATTCTATTCAATTTAGTTTAATCATTAAACAATTCAATCTTATTCAATTTAGTTAAACCATTAAACAATTCCATCTTATTCAATTTAGTTAAATCATTAAACAATTCAATCTTATTCAATTATCAAATAATTTCAAATCTTAATTATTATCATTTCAAACTTATTCATTAATAATTCCAACTTAATTATAAATTTTAAAACCAAATTATTAATAATTTCAAAACTTAATTTATTTATAATTTCAAACTTAATTATCAAATTTCAAAACTTCGTTATTAATAACTTCAAACTTCATTATTAATAAATTTCAAGACTTGATTATTAATAATTCCAAATTTATTATTATCAGTTTCAACTTAATTTATTAATAATTTCAAAATCAATTATCAGATTATTATACATTTAATCATTAATTAATTAAATTTTAAAACAGTGTTCTTTTTGTCAATTACGACGTTAATATTTGTTTCAAACTCAATATTCACATTTTCGTTCATTCAAATTCAAATTCCAATTTTATTCGAAACCTTATTATTAGTCAAATAAATCTTATTTCATTTTAAATCAAAACATTGACCAACCGGTTTAAATTTTAATTTTCTATCCTAAGTCAAAGTTATTTGGGTATCTATCATTTTAACCCGATTCCATTTCAATTAAAAAAAATCAAGCATACAAAGGGAACTTGCAGTGTGATAGCTGGGATGGTGTCAAAGTAAATAAACAAGCAATAGCATCCATACAAACAATTTAACAAATTATTTAAATAATCCCGAAATAATCGTATTAATTTGCATTTGTTATTTATGCAAATTAATATAATTATTTCTAGAATCTACACTATCATTTCATGTAGATTAAAGATTACTACATTACAGTTTTCACTTTGTCGTTCAATTACAATTTCAATTTATATACTACAACCATTAAACAAATCTACGTTCACAGGTCCAAAGGTTCCTTATCAAATTCTACGTCAAATATAAATTTAGGGATCAAGTTCGACTAACCAAATTTTACGTATGAAAGGTGTCAGGTTTACAAATCAAATTCGACCGATATAATCCGTTTTAATTTATTAACTATCCTATGTCAAATTACTTGCAATTTAATATCACTTAGCACAAATAGCATCCAAATCATATCACATAGCAATCAGCTAGCATAAGAATATATGTCGTGAAAATTAATTTCACCTTTCGTGGATAAAGAAGTGGACCCAAAGCAAGAAAAAGCACGAAAGAAGTCGCTACGCACGAACAACGAACACTGCAATATCGACAAAAGAAAACGATATTAGTACAACGAACGTTTGTATAAAATATATAAATGTATACAAATGCGCTTACCGACGACGGAGAAAAGAGCGAAAGCTGAAGATCGGTGCTGCCGCAAAAGGATTCAGTCGGTTGCTGCAACAACAACAAGCAAAGAAAAGTTGGTTACTATTTTTCTCAACAAAAATAGATATAGTCGTAAATGATTTCTGCAGTATACAATGCTATTTATAATAACAGTTTCAATTTTTTTTTTTTTATAATTGGCCGTGACTAAAAATGCAACAGTCTTCCTCCCACACACGCATGAAATAACATGCACACACAATTAACAGTCCAACACCAAATGTAAGCTGCCTTCACCATGCATGCATCCATAGCTTCAACAATCCTCTCCCCTCAACAGTTCCCTCCCAATTTTAACGCACGCATTTTTTTTTTCATCCGACAACCGTGACTACCCAAAGAAATTATATACACAACTCATGCAAACCAGAACTAAAACACGACATCCCCTCCAAGTCTCATCAACAGTACGACCGTCCACCACCCTTTATAGCATCCTAACCCACCAACTCACTTTTGCCTTTCCCATCAGGACATACCAGCTTGCAACATTCATCTCTCACCATTTCACGCAAACCCATGTTCCTATCGCCAACAAACACTCACTCACACGCATACTATCGGCTAGGGGTGGTTGCGCACAAGGAAGAGGAGTTCAGGTAGTGATGGTTGAGGGAAGGTGAATGGAGAGGGATGAGCTGAGTTCGGCCATGGGAGCTTGTGCGTGAGGGTTCAGCTGTGGAGGGGATGTGGCTGCGTTGGTTCAAAGCCAGGGAAGGAGGTGCGGCTATGGTTGTAAACAATGGTGAAGGGTAGGATTTTGGGAAGCCGATGGGTTCTGATCTTGGACGTGTGGTGGCATTTTGGAGTTTGGCTAAGAGGACGGCCGGCCTCCGGTAGGTGACGAGTGTGTCCGTGGTGTGCGATGGTCTGGGGTAGGGAGAGTGCATGCGTGCTCTTATTTTTTTTTACATTGTTTGTTGCCTTTTTTTTTTCCAGAAAGTAAAATATGAGGAGAAGAAAGGAGAAGAGGGGCGTGTTACCTGAAAAGTTTCGAATGGCAAGAATGAGATGAAATGTTTGAACAGTGGAATGATATTAGAGGAATATAGATTTTATTTCGTTGCTTCGTATCTCACAAGTTTCTTTCGAATTCTGAAACGTCATGCATACTTCCAATGCAACTCTTCACCCTTCAGCTACCTTATTTACTTCCTTCAACTGACTACAATTCCAAACTTCTTTTGTAACCGGTTAGAGAATTTGGGCTGACAATTTATTTAAATGGTCCGTACGGAACCGTTAAACCAACGCGACAGATTATGCCGGACTCCGATTCGCGCAAATAAATATACCGTTATGATCTGTGCGACGCGGCGATTCCAACGGTACACAGATTATTGCGATACGATAGTTTTATAAAATTCGCATTTACGCCGCTAAAATTGTATGTTTTGCAAAACAATTTAAACGGAGCAGGCAATGACCGATTTTGATGAAACAAATTTCATAATCATGATCAAAATAATTTTTACAACATAACTGTGTAAAATTATTTGGGTTTGAAAAATAAATTTTACGCAGCTTTAAATGGACTGATATACAGTAAAACGTGAACGAAGTTTACTGTAATATTTTGCGACGAAACTTTTTCCATGCTCATATCTAACTAAACGTATGTCATAAATAAAGTTTGGACGCAATTGAGATCGTTTATAAATTTTCAAAATTTTTACATTAAAATGATGAATTTAAAATTTTAAATCGGATCGAAAATTCAGGGTCGTTACATCTATGGTTTATTTATTCGCCGTATATTATGAGATTTTCCAAATTTATTTTACAATTCGATATTTTAAGCAACTCAAGTCCGACATGTGTGGATGCGAATGGTTGAAAATATCGAGTTGTTACAGTAAGGGTCATCACATGAATCACCTGTAAATCGCCTGAGCATTCAATGTATATTTAAGCTTCTTCTTCTACAGGTTTGGATTTCACAAGGCCCTTCACATCAACTACTTGGCGTCGGTATTTCAAACAAAAAGTGTGAAATAAGACGTAAACATTATATTAACTAAAGGTAAATGCATTGAATGATTTTTGCGTCTACTTACTAACCAGCAACTTTGCCTCAACCTCCATCTAAATGCCTTTACCGTAGTTGTTTCTGGCCACAGATCAAATTTAGATTGAAACTGGCTAGGGAAGGAACATGGGTGGGTGTCAAGAGATGAAAACATAAACAAGATACCCAATAATCATGATGCAGTCGTAGATAACTGTGCAATCAATAATCAACAATCAAAATCTAATCTGATGACAGTGAGCAGTAAAAATATATAGTAATTATGGGCGAAGCGTGCAATAATTACTAACAATTAATATGCTTCAAAGTTTGTACAATATGTAGAGACGAGCATAACATGTACCATTTAATTTCTGCTATAGCAGCAAGGTACAACTTTGTACACATACACTTCGAAGATGTTATCGTTGACATCACATTGTCATTGGTGTAACCTGTCTTTCTTTTAATTCTATATTTGCGATCAAAATGCCATTTATTGTTGCTTTATTACGTCGATCTTTTAATTATGTTCGTATACAAGCTTGCACTTTAGAAAGAGTACTACATTCAGTTATTTTTAAAATAAGCAACCAACTTTAGACGAAAAAAGACATATTTTAACAAGCATACAACTAAAACTAGTTATATCTATTACAAAGTAATCGCAATTTTTCTTTCAATTTAATTGGTATTAAAAAATTGAATATAAGCAATATGTTAACATTATTTGAAGTACAATCATGCATATGAACTCACACTGTAATCTCGTCTATCAGGTTTAAATCAAAACGATCTCAAGCATGCACATTAAAATGACCAACTATATGCAAATTCTTGGTAACAAACAAAAAAACAAATTTTTTTTAGCTTACAGGATGTCGAGGGTCCACAAGCATTAGAAAAAGTACTCTAGAAATTAGAGATTGTCTTTCCTGCAAATTTTTATTTTACAAACAAGGATTCAATATAATATTGTTGTAAAAAAACATAAGTAGTACATGCATTCACAAAAAAAGGAAGAAAAAAGTATTTACTTCAAAAGCTCCAGTGAAACTCCATCGCAGTTGATTTGTGTCAGTGATAATTGTGTCACCTGATTACCAATTCAGAAGTACTGTTTAGTAAGAATAATGCATTGTTATGATAATGTGATGTATTTTTTAAGAACATATACATAAATATAAACAATAAGGAAAGAATAGGTAAAAATGTTGTACCAAATCATGTAGTAAACTAGGCTGTTCTTCGAAAAGCTCAGGTAGACGCTTTTTCACGGCATCCTCAATTTTTAGCAGCAGCATATGACGGAACTCCATACCATACTTTAGGATCAACAAACTGCATGTAATCTAATGAACGCATTTACGCAAGCTATTTAACAAATAGTGTACTCATGGATCAGGCTTACATTTCACAATATAATAGCTAGAATTCCAATGATTTTTATCAAGTTCCAAAATGAACCATTTTTCTATAAAAGAAATGGCGTGAATCTTAAGATAATAATCGAAAAGCAATTTTTGAACAATAGTTGTTATTTTTTTCTAAAAATTTAAAATTTTACATAATATGAACTTCGAAATGCTTTTTCCTTTATCGGGTTGTTGAAGTTTCTACTGGCCTGTCTGCAACTTCAAAGTCTGCAGCTGGACTTTTCAGGTGATACAACATTCCAGTTACATAAATTCTCTTATGCAATTTAGTATCCAATGGCTTACCTGATTCTACTTCATACTTTAAATTATTTCTTACTCTTCCAAATTATTGCATACACAGATACCTTGACTCAAGGTACTAGCTTGATTGCTTGATCATATGAAATGAATGGATAAGCTTCCTAATTTCTATTGGTAATTTTATTATGATGATGATACGATATTACAATAAGTCAATGTCCATCTTTCCACTTTTCAACTGTTAGAATACGTTTAAAATTGTGTATAACATGGATTTGTATATGGCAAGTCAGTGATACAGCTCCTGATACTTTATTCTGATTATCAGAAAGCTAAATTTTATAGTTTTAATATGCACTTGGTATTTGATTCTATAAACACTTGTAATTTTGCAGTAAACCTGAAGATGGAAGAAGAAAAGCATATGCTGAAGCGGTAGCGAAAGCTAAGGCGGAAGAAGAAGCACAGATCACCTCTGAAAAAGCAAATGAGGCTGTTAAATCTGCTAAAGAGTTCGGAGCAGAAATCGAAGGACTTTCAGAGAAACAAGTTAAAGCTTCTACTTTGGAAAAAGAAGCAAAAGCAAAAACAGAGGCAGCAGGCTCTACACTGGACATCATTTTAACAAAAGCAATAAAAACCGAACTCCAAAATTGCAAAGCAATGGCAAAATGATGCTTGACGATGCCTTAGCGACCCCCTTGACGTATATATATACACATACATTCGTACATATACATGTACACACACTCCATCGGGTAAAAGCGGCAACTATACAATTCCTTTCCTCGTTATCAGATAATGTTGTATTTTCTATCTGTAAACAAACTGAGTTTACCGGCTTAAAAATTACATAACATTAAGAACCACAGTTTCCATAATGATTTTAATAAACAGTATGTAATACGAGAGAAATTGAAGCTTGCTAACACTGCAAACAATATGTAATACGAGAGAGATTGCAGAATGCAACTAAAATAAGGTTTGGGGAAATTTCCAAAATTTTGTTCCTGTTGGAGCTTTTTATTCTTGTTATGGTTTTTGGTCCACAAGGATTTACAATTTGTGTGGAATTTATAATATGCATTGTTAAGAGTTTATAATCGCTCCTCAATTTTAAATCTGAGGGTAGCAGATACTTGTTTTGTTACCATACAGAGAGAACCACCAATGAAGTATTAGCAGTCTGGGGGTATATGTTTTATATGGGTTTTTTAAATTAAGTTGAATTTTAGGATGAATGAAAACTAAACGAAGTTAGCCAAAATTCTAGAGCAAGTGCAAGATCGCAATAGGTTAATCATACTATTCAATTAACCAAAATACCTGAGATTAGAGCCAATAAATGATCGCCACTTGAATTGATTAAAGCATTATCCAATTCAACTTGATGAACGTCAGACGAACACTGCATCCGAAGAGTAAATAATATACTTGGTAACTTCTGCAAATACCCTAACACACGGTTCGACAAACATCGGCATTACCAACAGATATTTTTCTGCTAGATTATTTGATTAACGTACGTTCATATTCAAAGTACCGATTACGCTGCCATCCTTTCCTGTCACAAACTTTTAATTTGACTCAACCACGTCTTTTATTATGCCTTGCAACTAAGGAAAATAAATCTATATGCTCAGGGAAGAGAAAGTCTTCTCTGTATCCGTATCAACATAAGTTCTGATGCTATCACATTGCTTCATTCCAAAAGTAAAAGTATTATATTTAAGTAAATGAAACCTCTAGTTTAATGCCTGAAACCAATAAATAATAAAATTGGAAGCCAACCTTGTCTAAAATGCACTTGGATGGTGAGGTCCATATCCTTAGTGTTCTGTCCTTCTCATGATGTCGACATAAAAAGACATCAAAATTTCTTAGCGGGATGATCCCCAAACTAGTGGTAGCAATTCTTGCATCTCATTCACTTGGTTTTAATTTTTTTTTAACTCACTTCAACAATAGCAGCAGCCTGCAATTCACCTTTGTACTCCCACATATCTGCAATTAAAGATTGAACATCGGCAATAACACCAACAACGTATAAAAAATTTACTATAAAACATAGCCATGAATCATAGGGCAGGAAATTTACTTGCTAAATAGAAAAATATAACCAATATCATTTTATTTTGTTTACAAAAAGTTGGCATTGTCTGCTCTACATTGTATTGTTCTCTCACTTGGAGTCCATGTCCATGTGCAGATGGCCGATAAGAAAAATGGTAATTAGCAGAAAGAAGGTTGAGGAAAACTCAATAATGGAGCAGAATTAGCAAGAAGCAAAAAGAAAAAATATGAGAGTACCCGATCTAGGCGGGGGAGGAAAGAAGCACGTCGAAGGCAGAGAAGAAGTTGGGGTTGATGCTGCGGACAATCGCCGTCAAAGGCGGCGGACAATCGCAGTTCGCAGCTGCTGCTCCTTTTATCTACACATCGTCCGTGGCCCTCTCCTACTGCTTCTTTTGCAACTGCATCTCCTTTTATCTATACATCGTTATAAAATAACATTTCAAGTCAGCAAAAGAAAAATGCTTCAGACAATCCAGAAAAGAATCACAAGTTATACTAAGTAAAATAAAAGTTATGTAATTAGAAAAAACTACCTGAGATTCCGGCGATAGAGATTCGCATAAGAGAAGGATATCTAAGATTCAAAAGAAAACGTACCCTAAATTAGAACAGATGAATAGATACGATTTGGGAAAAAAATTGAACGAAGGAGGCAAAATAAGAAACAAACCCTAGACTCGTACAAAGAGAGAGGGGTTTGCTAATGCGCTAGAAACAATAGAACAAGGATGTAAAGAAAAATTACTAGCTTTCCCTCCTTACATCACCTTATTTATCGAAGCACCAAATATCCTAACAGTTATAAATGTGACAAAGGAAGGCAACGGAAATAACCGTTAGTAATTTGAGACGGTTATAATCGTTACAAATCTCAGCAACATAAGTGTTGCAAAACGATTGATTTGGTGTAGTGCCACCTATCTCAAGGAGCGGGGATTGTCTTCCCTTTGCATGATCTGACACTATAGGAGCAGACTTTATGGAGGCGGCCCCGCACAGTGCCGTGGTAGAGGAGATGAGGAGGCCGTCGAAGAGGGATCGCATTGTTAAGCTCGAGGGTTCCAAGGGTGGGCCGACTTATAGATTTTCTAGGGAAGTGGAGGTTTTCAGACCCCTATCAAAGACTCAGTATATTTAATGGGGTCGAAAATTCTGAGTATAGCCAAGGATGCAGATGATAGAACCATCTTGTAGTTGCTGGTGAACTTGATGGCCAAGGTAGTCTAGAAGGCCTTGGCTTACGGACATTGGCCCAGGTCAGGCAGAGAGACCCATACTTAACAGTTTTTCTTTTCCTATGTCTTTTTTGTTGTTTCTACTTGGAGGGTTTATCTTGTAGGCTACACTGCAAGCTCTTCACATTCATACTGGCCTGCGAGTCTTGAGGAAGACGGTGAACAATGAGGTGGCCACACACCAATGAGCAAAATGGTTAATTGGGGATCTCGAGGAGTGGCTCCAGAGGCTGAGAAGAAAGCCGAGGAGTGCGTGAGGTGGACCCTGGAGGTAGAAGGTGCAGGCACATATTTGGGAAGGCTAGGGACACTACAGTTAGAGAGCGGCAGAGAAGGTGAAGAAAATGAGGGAAGAGCTTGGGCAGGTATGGGCGGGCCAGAGGCGAGCCACAAGGAGGAAGATATTGTGAAGGAGAGGTTGCAGTAGCGCTTGGAGTTTCCAACCCGAGCAGAAATTAGGGTGGAGAATGACGCCTTGGACGGATGTGAAATGATAGGTTGACCAAGATGTCGAAGAAGATTTTTGCTGTACACTATCATCTCCCTTTAGAAATCGGCATCCTTACCTCCGAGAAATACGAGGAGGTCCATAGTGCGGTGGCATTGAAGATGGTGGTGGTCGGGAGAGTTTCCCCGATGATTTTGACTGTTGAGCAGATGGCCTCCTTGATAGGCAGGCCTATCGAGCCAACTGCCGATGATCCTCGATGGTGGACAAACAATTAGTTTTTAATGATGACTTTCATATCACAGGGCACCTCCCACCCTATGAGCGATGGAGATGAAGGTCTTTTTTTTTTGCTGATATGTTCTTTGGGCTTGGTTGTGGGCTCATTGTTGTAATGAAACTTGTTGAATATTATGAACCCTTTCTTTCTTGTTAGAAAATCAATCATTGTAGATTTATTTATCTGTCTGAATATTACATGTTTGCCATGTACTTTTCTGCTATTATTTTGGATATATAGATACATATATTTTTCCTTCATGCTTACTCTCTATTTGTTCTTTATTTGAGGAGATCAAACATCCCCGATTTTGTTAAGTAAACAGGAAGAATTAGCTTTTTATGCATAATATAATGGATGAGTAGACAAAAGGAAAATAAAGAGCACCCAAAACCAAACAATTTTTTTTAATGAGGCAACTTTCCCACAGCTTTGCATGGCGAGTTTAAGCTGGTGGCTGGGCATCCTTAAGTGGTCACCTAGGGATCAAGTGGAGCTTCCGTTGTTGCATTTGTGGGACAGCGAGGGGCCCGATCTTATTTGACAGGGCCGATTTTAGGTTTTCAAGTCATTTAGCACTACTGGTTCTAGGTTCGAGATTATAGTGAGAATAATCATGCGGCCATTGTGCCAATGCCCCACCCTTGGTAGGATGGGCTATATCACAGGTGAACGATTCGGGACACAACTTTAGTGGTTAAACCATCCGTCATCGATGCCTCTAAGCATGAAAGGGAGGATTGAGAAGTTTGTGAATCCTCATGGAGCGGCAATACAAACGCAAGGTTTAAGGTTGAAATGTGGGTAATCGTACCACTATAGCAACAGCGCCTAGCCTTGCTAGAGTGGCGAGCAACATCGTAGGTGAACTAATGGGGACCGTGGCATAGATGGTTATGCCATCGGATCATCGATGCCTCCAGCCCGAATGAGAGTATTGAGTGGCTTAGGCATCCTTATGGAGTAGTTTTGGGCATTCATCGATTATAGAGATTGCGCACCTTGGCCCGCCCTCTATGAATAACCAAGGTTGTAGTGTCCCTGGCAAGGAAAAGAGAGTTGGTTGGCTCATTCCGGCTAAATAGTCTTGTTGATACTTGAATGAAAAATGCTTTTGGGAATGCTTTGTTTACATTCCTTAATTGGAATACTTAAAAATTCTATTGCCTTGTAATTGTTGTAAAATCTTATGGCCTTGTAATTATGGCTTACATAATTACATACTTAATATTCCGAAGGCAATCCAAATTCAAAGTGTGAGCTATCGAGGTGTGAAAGGTAGTAGGCACCGTAGATGAGTACAACACTAATCACATACGGGTCTTCCAAGTTTTGCCCCCAAAACTCCTTTTTTTGAGTTTTTAGTGTTTGTAAAGTCCTGATGCAGTACTAAGTCTCCGACCTTAAATGGTTAGAGCTTCACCCTTATATTGTAGTGCTTGGCTATCATTCTTTTATATGCCTAAGTGCAGAGCTTTGCCAGTGCTCTTCTTTCTCCTAGATCATTGAGCCCAAACTTGATTAGTTCTTTGTTTTGTTCAGGATCATGAGTGAGGTGCCTTAAAGATTGAACATTAAATTCAATAAGTAAAATAACTTCATATCTATAGGATTAGAAAAATGGAGAGTTTTCGATTGACGGTTGGTTTGAGGTGCGATATGACCAAAGCATGAGTGGTTGATCAACCTAGTTTTCCTTAGCCATTATGAGACGCTTATTCAGTGTTTCATGGATGGTCTTGTTTATGGCTTTAACCTACCCATTTCCTTATGGGTGGGATACTGAGAGGAAGCATTTTTATGTTCCATTCCGCTTGTACAACCCTTAGAACAACCCCCTCTCAAACTGTACGTTATTTATCTATTATGAGTCTCTTTAGGATTTGAAGTGATAAACACTGTTCTTAGTCACAAAGTTCAAGATCTTGGGCTCGGTGCCCCTAGTGAGGGCCTCTACCTCAACCCATTTTGTAAAGTAATAGATGGAAACTATGGTACAACCTTTGTAAATTAGAAGCTTTTCGAGATCAATACTCTAAGAGTCAAATGAACAAGGGGACGTCATAGGAGTTAGAAGGCTTGGGAAAGCTCTTGGGATCTTAGAAAACCGTTAATATTGATCATACTTCTTAATGTGATTCATTTCATCCTTGATCATTATGGGCTAGTAATAACCTTGGTGAGAAACCTTCGTTGCTAGGCTTTTCCACCGACATGATCTCTTTAGAAGCCTTCGTGTAGTTCCTTCAATGCATGGTAGGCTTCTTTGCTTGTCATGCAACGTTGAAAGGTAGTTGAATATACCGACAGGTAGAGCCTAACATCAAAGATACCATCATTGTATTTCTTTGGCTCCATGGACACCCTGTATTTCCTAAGGATCCTCAACATAACAATTTTGCAAGTTGGCCGTGCACCCTCGAGAATGAAAACTGCGTCAAGCGACGGTCAAACGCAGCAAGTGCTTCAGAACCCTCTTTTTGGGATAATAAAGTTCAGCAATCTTGAACAATAAGCCTATAATGTAAAATAAATACATTACTCAAAAATGAAATTGATGTTAAATATCTTTTATGTTGATCCCAAACTGCTTTATATATAGAGTAATTCTGCTACTTCTCTTGATGACTAATCAAGTCTAAAGATGGCTTTGTAGACCTGGAAAGCATTTGGATACCCACCTAAGAACAAAACGATAACATGTTACTGAGTTGTCATATGAATAATGCGACTCATAAAAGTGTTTGCAGTGTTCTTTGCTAAAAGTGTCGAGTATTGGATTTGAGTACGTTTTTCATATCAAGGGGCGGTGTACATCCTCTGATTAGCTAGAATTTGAAAAAAAATTAAAATGTAGAACAATGAAACTGATACTGTGACAAAAGTATCAAACATCATTCAACAGAACGATGTTTGGATGTAAAAATCTAATTTATCTAAAAATCTAATATGGTTAGCAATTTGTGTCATGAACTAAGTATGGACAAATATTAAAATTAACACGCAAGGACAGCAAAAAGAGAAGCACGATTATTAGAGCTTTTCAATTTATATCAAAAAGGGATCTTGAAATACATGATATCTGAACGGCAGTAATGCAACATGCTAACTTTTGGACTTCTCTTCTGAGATCTCAATCATATTTAAGAAAATGTAAACTCAAATATGCGTGGTGATTAAAGTATTAACTTGATGGAGTAGGTGTTTACTTGATGCAAATCATATAATTGCTGCAAAAATTGCAACCTTATTTTGGATCCTGACTTGTTTCCTGAATTTGCATTTGTAACTGATAGTGTAAAATAGATATGGTGCACGAAACCTATTAGAATCAGCATTATAAGAAATCTTATTTTATGAACATTAGTTTTTCTTTAAGCACGCCAACTTAATATTTGTCACCGACCATTAAAATAATAGCCTCATCTATTTGTAACAAAACAATTTTCTTAAGTTCAAAAATATTGTTGGAAGTTAACTTATCTGGCATGACTTTGGATTTTCCCCATGACAGTTTTGCCTTTACAATGACTGCTAGTAATGCGAACAACATCATCAGTTAATGTTTATTGTCATACCATAAAAGGACAGACGTAATGTACTGGTCTCTGGGTAAAACTTCTTAACACATGCATTGATAAGCACTGCTCTAATTTTTCGCATGAGCATTCTCAGTAAGCTGCAAAATGCCTGGTTTTGAATAATTTCTTTGTATGTGAATATAAGTTTGTAAACTCTGAAGGGATAATTAATCCCACCTCTCACACCACAAATGAGGACCATGCTACGTTCTCAAACTGAATTAAACTGGAGTCCATCGCAAAAATCAACCTTTCATTCTCAAATTACTCCAGCAGTCTGATATTTACCGGGAAGGATGAATCATAAATTTATATGTTACTAATCAAACTTACCGTTTCTAGAGACAGGAATTGATTGAACACAGCCAATTTGTCGCAGAATTGTAGGATGATAGAGTTAATCCATCTCCAAGCAAATATAGCCTTCCACATAAAACAAATTCCTCAAAATTAACGACAAAAATGTTTCTAGAAACTGCTTTTGTTACCGGTATACATATGAATCCCAAACTAATGTATTGACTTAAAAATAATCAACCTTCCTTAAAGTTTATCAAATCCGAAGATGAATTGTTGCAAGATTCTGCAGATAGATATCTTTTAGCATAGCATGTTGATGTCTTTGTAAAAACGGAATTTGTTATAGATCCGCACCTTACAAAATTATACAAATAAAATGATATGCAAGTTATTTGGTTAGCATTTGGAATGATGTGATTAATAAGTGTTTGGAATGTTTACCGAAAAATGCATATAGTAGAAAACCAAAGCGCGTGTTCTAACCATTGAATGAGGTTTCATCCGGTATCCCGAAATTTCGGAGGTACCGGACCGGTCTCGTTGTGGAACGGTCCGAAACCAACATAAAAAATGGGTTCCGAACTAGGGGCGAAAAAAAATAAAAAACAATTGCAACTTTTTTTCTTCAGAAAAAACGTGATTTTGCTACTTTAGAAGGAACAACAAACAGATTTAGGACAGAAAAAATCAAACGCGTCATTCAAGCATAAAAAAAAGAATCTTGCAGCAAACATGTGAAAGAAAAGAAAGATTAAAGGCAGAAAACAATTAGAAACCAAAAAATTTCAAATAATACGTCAAATCAAAAGCTTTAATAATTCAAATGTGAAGCAATAGTAGACAATCGAATTATCAGATCATTTCAAAAGCTTATAAGTTGCACTAGATAAAGAACATACTTACTGCATCAAGAAAAACTCAAATTACAGCTCAATTGGAATTCTTCTCTTAAGACATCGTCTTCCTCGGCTTTACAGTAATTGATTAATTCTTATTCTTATTGTTTTCACTGTCGAAATAAACTATAGATCTTCTTTTCATTTTTTTAGCTTTCGTCTTTTCTATAGAGTTTCACCTTTTTTTCCGTTCGATATTGGATACGGAATATGGAAATGAGGAATGAAACAACTGTTAAGTTTAATGGAGGGCTGCTGGGCTATTGGCCTGCTTGTTTTTATTTAGAGTGTCATTTAATTTACTTAAACTTATGTTGGGCTGATGGAGGGAGTTGGGCTGCTGGTTTACTTCAGCAAGTTTTTTTTTACTTAAGCATGTTTTTGGACTGTCGCTGCTTCCATCATTCTTGTATTTGAACCACTAGTCAAAGTATTAAGAATGGTGGATAGTGTTGATAAAGCAGACATGGGCTACCTTTATGAAGCGATGGATTTCGCGAAAGAGTCAATTAGGAAAAACGTTGGCTCAAGGCAATAAAAAAAATTGTGGGACATTATGGATAAAAGATGGGAAAAACAACTACTCCGGTCAATTCACGCGGCATTTTGAATTATTACCTTACAAATAGTTAAAATTCATAACATTCATGTTTGTACTATTTAAAATATAGGTTATTTCTTAATCCTGTTATTCAATATGGTGATCTGGTAAACAATAGTGAAGTGTTAAACGGATTCAACAACGTTGTTGAAAGAATGATTCCAGACACACTGAGACAAAAAGAGGTAAATTGCATCAAATATTTTATTCAAAATATAGATCCAATATTAATTTTTATATTCATAGGTTGAAAATTACAAAATGAAAGTTGGCGCATTTGGCTCTTCAAAAGCAAAATCAGCTATAAATAGTTGTTCTCGTGCTCAGTGGTGGTCAATAATCGGTAGAGAGGATGTTCCAAATCTAACACGCTTAGCAATACATATGCTAAGTCAGACGGTTTCTTCTTCAAACTGTGAAAGAAATTGGATACATTTTCCATGATTCATACAAAATTGAGAAATAGAATCAAAATGGAAAATCTAGAAAAACTAGTGTATGTACATTATAATATGAGATTACAAGCAAAGAATGTTAAACGTCATGATACAAATGATCAATTGATTGATCTGAATTATATATTTCATGAGAAGGGTCCATTAGCAGAGTGGACTACTGAAGTTGAACCACGGTTGCTTGATGACGATCCTTTGATGGTTAATATAATGAATGATGCCATTGCTGCAGTGGATGACATACCTGCACAAACAATGGCAAGTCAAAGCATTGAAAATAGTGGTGGCTCCTCAAATGGTGATAATGGCAATACTGGTGGTAACGGTATCAGTTTAGCAAGTAATTATGGCCTTGGTTCTAGTGATGGTGGTTCATATAAACCAACTATACCTTACATGAGAAGAAGAGGAGTGATGGGCAATCGTGATAGAAGAGACAGTAATTTGAATGTTGAATATGACAACAACAAAATTAAGATTATGCTAATAATTCATATACGTCAAATGATCCACCTAACTACAGACATTCTACTTCCGACTGCACTGGCTGCTATTATTATCACGGAGCAAACGAGACATGTAACAGTGATATATCAAGCGATCAAAATAGTCAGATTACATGTACAGCACAGAATGACGAACCCTCCCCATTTGATAGCATGTTGACAACGTTTCTAGGTACATGACAAATACAATGTGGTTATCCACCATACCATACGGCACAAGTGGATGAAGAAAATTATGAGAACAATCCATTTACAACACCGAGAAATAGTTTTTGAATGCAGTAAATTTATGATGTTGTATGTTGTATTCTATTTCTTTGTACACTATAATTATATTTTATTGATTGTTCACAAGTTTATTAACAAACTAATGAAAACCGAAATTTGGACCGAAACCGAAACAAAACTGAAATTTCCGAAATTTGCGAAATCATCCGAAACTAACAAAATTTCAAATAATCAAAACTGAGACCGAAACCGAGTTCTCGAACCTTGATCCCTATTCATTATATGACATATATGCCAGCTAATCATAATCCTCTTTAAATTTTAATTACGTACAGTTTATAGTAATGATGGATTAGCAGTTTCACAGTTATATAGTAATGGTGATGACTTGCATGTAAATTTATCATCATGTAAAAGTGAAAAAAACAACATTTTTAGGTTCAAATTCTAATGTAAAATAGACCGGTCATTATTTGAATCCTGTTTGTGGCTCTTGAACCAAATTAATTCCATTAGAAACATAATATTTTTCTCATTTTCTTTTCATATCCAAAACGGAAAATTAATTAGCAGCTATGCTGTCAGTTTTTGTCATGATTGTGTAAACCGAGGCTAAACTATACGATATAAGAGCAACATGGCTTGTATAGACATTTAAAGCTTATTATCACGGTGATATCATTGGAAAACAATTAGGTAATACGATCTTAGCAAGAGAAACCAATACTAAAAAAGCGTCATAAGTTTTAGTGAATCATTTGTACAAATCTACTACATGTTAAGTGCATGGTACATGAATATACAAGCAACACACTCTCAATAATATCCTAACATATCTATAAGCTAATCAAATTAAACTGTCATAGATAAAGCATTAAGGAGTTCCTCAGTAAATCATTATTTGGTGTGGTTATAGGGAGCAATGACTATATCAACAACTACTTACTTTCGTTCTTTGATAAACCACACAAGTATATACCAGACACTTATGCCAATTTTCTCTTGCAGGAATTTAGCAAATGCTCAAAACATTTGGTTGTGTCGATTTGATACACCACTTAGCATTTGTTTTTAACTTAAAGCTAAAAAAGTATACAAGCAATATGCTTATTTGTATTCACAAATACAATCATATTGTTTTCTAAACAAAATAAAAATGGAATAAGAGAAACTGAGTTTTAAGTTTAGATGTAAAAGTTCAAACATCATAATCACTTCCAAAGTGAGCACAAATCTTAAAATATGGACACCATTGAATTTACGATTCATGACTGAAATCATGTTTCACTCTAATGTTTAATATGATCTATGATTTGAATCCCGTTTTAAAAACCTTGGTCCTTAGTAATAGATTTCAAATTTATGAATTTCCACACGAAGGTTCTTCCTTCAGAGGACCAATGTTTATTGCCGTATCACCAAAAGATAATTGTCATATATTAGCCTTCGCATAACCATTTGATAAATGCACTAATAAGCATCATCTTAGTTTCATGAGAGCTCTCAATAAGGATCAAAAAAGTAAAATGTTTGAGCAATTCTGTTCATTTAATGGCATAATTTTCAAAATCTCACGTTTCACAAAGTGTCCCAATATGAATGTGAAGTTTAATTTCCTTGAAATCCATAAGTTTCTATCTGGTAAACACTTTACAGTATAAACAATCTAATATATATATATATATATATATATATATAAGATGGTTCACGTGGCATGCACAACACATATGCGTATAAAATCCCTTTATAAAATCATTAAATTTAAAGTTTCCATACAGTATGATAAAAACAAATTGAAAGATATAAAGGAAAAATGTAATTTTTTTTATTGGAATAGGATTTTGAACCTTTAACCTGTTTACGTTTCAAAATTTCCATCTAGAGATAGATGTTAATTTGTGTTCCCGGTTTGATTTGAACCCCTGACTTCTTGTTTGCATATAAGGGTGTTTCTATAACTTCATGTTTTGGGGGTGTTAATTCTGTATGAGTGTCCATTATCCAACTCGGTTCGAAGTCAAAAAAATATTCATCCATTTCTCATTTAGAACACGAATTAGATCAAAAATATATATACAGCATTTCGTCCGTACGAATTGTTTAATGAATTTTTTGTTGCATGTACATTGTACATCCATTATCAGACTCGTACGAAGGGTGTCCGAGCTAAAGTTTCATCTAATTCATACCTGTCTGAAACTCTTATACAACAGAACATGAACACACCTATGTTCGATCTGGTGCATCCGATTAACACCCTTATTCACGGCCGGACCAAATTTTTTTGGTCTTATTCCAACTATTAACAAAGATTTTAAGATGCAAGTATCAGTGTGCTTTTAATCCACAGAAAAAAGAAAAGAAAAGAGGCATTTATTGCCATATCACCAAAATATAATTGTAATGTATTAGCCTTCACATAGCCATTTGATAAATGCACTAATAAGCACCATCTTAGTTTCATGAGCACTCTCAATGAGGATCAAAAAAGTGAAATGTTTGAGCAATTCTATTCATTTAATGGCATAATTTTCAAATTCTCACGTTTCACAAAATGTCCCCATATGGCTATGAAGTTTAATATCCTTGAAATCCATAAGTTTCTATCTGGTAAACAATTTACAGTATAAACGATATAATATATATATATATATATACATATACATACATACATATATAAGATGGTTCACATGGCACGTGTTAGTCCGTGAAATGATGGTTTTTATGACAACAACCTTAGAATAATTTATAAAGTATAAATACTAACATTATAAGTTTAGATATATATGTATATGCAGCATTTAACCTACAGGTACAAAGAAAGAAGACTGTACAGTATAGAGATTCAAGATATCAAGATAGAAGACTCATGAGTATCAAGATTATCAAGAGTTCAAGATTTCAAAGTCAAGTATTTTTTATTATTAGGAATTTTATAAAAACTCATAGAAAATCACTGGCATCTTAAAATCCAATTTATTCGTGGAATGGAATCCACTTCGAGCCTGTTAAAGGGATGGAACCCTAAGTAGGATGGAACCTACGAAAAATCTAGTGGAACTTGTATCCACTAACTTTTTATTCAAAATGATTTTTCAAAATTATATCCTGTTTTCAAAATGTTTTCAAAACTTTTCTTTTAAAAGATTCAAAACCCTCTATCCTGATTTTAAATAATTTTAGCCTCAAAATTATCTTTAATTTCAAAGTCAAATCACTCCTGATTTTAAACTATCTTTTAATATAATATATTTAACTTTTAAATATTTATATTTAGATTTAAAATATAAAATTAGAGTTAAATTCTATATATATTATTCTCTATATTTACTTATGAATTTTAACTATATTTATAAAGTTTAAATTAGTTTTAAATATAAGATAAAGGTTATTTTCGAAGAAAATCAAAACATCAAAAAATGCTTTGGGATGTCGACATACCTATATACCCCATGTCAACATGGTGTCAGTTGAGTTCAAAATTTAAATTTCAAAAGAAGTGTCCATTCGCCATAACTCTTCATGAATGGACATGGCTGTTGTTCTTCTATAAATAGGGGTTAGTTTCAACGAATTTTACATCAGATTTTCTGGTTTTTCACTCCTTTTCTTCTTCTTCCACTTTTCTTAAGACATATTCTTATCATTACTCTGCTGAAATCAACATTGAATCGAACTCGATTACTTCTAGTTTGATTCTCTATCACTCCCTCTACAAGATTCTTAGTGCTATTCAGAGTTGTAGACTTCTTTGTAATCTATTAAGTGAGAAAAGGTTTGGTTGTAGCCTTGAAAATCAATCAAGAAAGAAAAGGTGTGATTGTAGCCTTGGTAAATCAATTGGATAAACTTGTGGCCTGGAAATCAAGTATCTCTACCTAAAGATAAAAATTCTGGAGGGTGTACCTCGTAGCCTTGAAACCGAGGGTGTATTGTACAATTGCTTTTGAAAGGAAATCCGTACTTGTGTTGCGGGACTGGATGTAGAGTAACTCTGAACAGTATAAAATTCGGTGTGTTCTTTCCTTTACTGCCTTTATTTTATTTCTGTATCTGTGATTATTTCTGTGATCATATCTGTGTCTGTATATTGCATACACCGGTGTCAAATTAACATAAATCGAAAAAGATTTAGTAATTCATTATTAACACTATTCACCCCATGTAACGACCCGTATTTTACGTGTCGACTAATCGTAAAATAGTTGCATTAGGTCGTTGATGTTGTTAAGTCGTTTAGAGCTTGAGTCGTTCAAAGTTGTGTCGTGTATTAGTTTAGGTCGTAGAATGCCTAAGTCGTGTTGTAGTTGGAATAGTGGAACGACTAATGGGAGTCAACGACTTAGTGCTTAAGGCGTATGGATGTTAGCTCGAGTAGAACTTGGCCCGTGTTGTTGTTTAGGTCGTGTGAGAGATAGGTCGGATGGAGCAACCTATAGAAGTGACGACCTAAGGGTATTAATCGACCTATAGTATTGAACGAGTTAACGGGTTAGCAGAGCTAGCAAGTTAACGACCTAAGGGTTTAGTCGACCTAAGTAGGTTAACGGCTTAAGAGTGAACGGCTTAGGGGTTAACGGCTTAAGGTAGGAAGGTCGTTCGTGCGACTTAGTATAGTTGGGTCGTATTGGGACTTAGGTCGTATAGGGAATGGGACGACCTAAGGGACTTAATGGGTTAAGCGAGTGAACGACCTAAGATAAAACTGTGTTGTAGTTAGGTCGTGAACGGCCTAAGGCTTAAGTCGTTATGGTTTAAGTCGTAAGTCGTATGGACCTAGGCTTAGTATTAAGTCATTAGGTCGTGTCTTAGTTAACTCGCGTACGAGTTAGGTCGCGAGCAATGTTAGGTCGCGTAATGGCTTAGGTCGCTGGTTAATAGATAGGTCGGTTGAACGACTTAGGGACTGGGAAGAGCTAGTAGTTGTAGCGAGTTAGTGGAGTTTACGACCTAGCGATTAACGTGTTAAGAATTAGGTCGTTAAGTCGTAAAGTGGTTAAGTCGTAGGACGTTAAGTCGTCTTCCCTGATAAGTCGTAGGTCGCGAGGGTTGTTAAGTCGAGCATTAGCTTGTTTCGTTAGGTCGTTCCTGTAGTAGGCCGCATGAAGGCTTAAGGGGTTAGGTCGTGTATGTTTTAGGTCGTGCATAGGTTTAAACCGATAGGTCCTTAGGTCGATGGGGGATCTTTAGGTCGTAGGTCGTGGACATTGGTAGGTCGTGGACGACCTAAAGGCGAGCGACCTAAGAGCGAGCCTATAAATACACGGTCTATCTTCACTTTTTGGCACCGGATTTTGAAGCAACGAAGTGCTGCCATTTTGAGAGCTCGACTATAACATTTCTTCACTTCTTTTCTCCACTCTAATCTAGTGCTTACATCCATCCAAGATTGAAGATCAAGGTTGAAGATCCAAGATCCAAAGTTAAAGATCTACATTCTTCAAAGAGAGATTTCATCGATTGAAGCGAGATTTTTACTGGATCAAGCTTGTCTTTTGAGGCGTTTAGGTGTTTTGGTGAGTGGTGGTTATCCCTCACATGGACCCAAAGGAGTATATTGGATCAGTGGTTTGTTTATGTGTTAAAGAGAGTGATTTCGTGCATTTTCTTAAGTCTGCATGTAGATCTATGGTTAATGATGATTCAACATCTATTTTACTACATTTTCACTTATGCAAGTTCATTCATCAAGTTGTAGAGATACTGTTCATAATTCATGCTTGTTAGAATGCATGTTAGATTTGGACTCTTTATTTACGAAATTGCCATTATTGTTGTAATTGTTTATTTAGATCTTGTTTGAATGATTGATTACTTGGATTAATGTTTGATTTGATAGATTGTTGCAAATTAGCTAATAGTTGATTTGGACAAGTTGGTCGAGGATGATTCAAAAGCTAAGTGGAAAGGGTCTTGAATAGTGAAAGCTGCTTGTGACATATGAAGCGGATGGTGAGGCTCATATGGATAGATTCGATGACGATGGACTTTGCTATGATGCGATGAAGCAAAGTTTGATGAGAGACAGCCTTGGTTTAATCCAGACGGGATCATCCCAAGTATGTTGATAACTCGAGGGATGGTTCGAGTTAGTTGATAATGGATTGCTTGAGAGGTAGCTTGGGCTAGTATAAGAATAGTCGTCGAGGAGGGTGACTAGGAGGCTTGGATTTCATCGTTGTTGAAGGTTCTAGTAAACTCAAAACAAGAGTACATGGAGCGCCGAAAACGACTACAGGTAGGTGGTCGGGACACCCAAAAGACTACAGGCAGGTGGTCGAGTACTCTGGGCAAAGTAGGTAAGTCTTGTGCATGGGTCACGATGACGTGCGGAGTTTGTCTAGAACCGGGGTTACCATTAGCCCTTGACTTACGGCTGAAAGAATGTGCCGGTCATTCAATTAACGGTGGTTTCGAGGCAATGATAACAGTGATAGCCAGAGTCATGGATGTTTGGTTGTATCGTCACTCGGTCTCAAGAGCGATGTTTTGTGGGTGCTTATCTGATCTTGGTTTAGGCCTTGGGGGTTTGTACTTGGAAAACATCGACATTGACTCGAGTGATAATTGCTTTACTTTAATTGTCTGCTTTGCTATGTTTGTTTCTGCTTAGTGTGTCTGGGGGCTATCACTGTAGAATGAGGTGGAGTGGGATGGTTGAGTTCCTATTCCTTTTACCCTTTATGCTCTTTTGGTATGTTTGATAGTTGATTTACTGCTCATTAAGACTGTTGTCTGACTCAAGGTTTTATGTTTAACTCTTATTACCTTGGGCTGTTCATCGATGTTGGGATGGGCAGACTAGGTAGCAGGTGACAGGTGCTGTTCTTAGTGGTCAACGCTGCTGATGACGAAGACGAGCTGAAGGCTTTTGCATATTGTTTTCTTACTATATGTACTGGATATTCCGCTGTTTGTATATTCTCCGAGTGATATGTAGTGAGGCTTGATGTATTGACTTTGCTGATTGCTGTATCAAACTATTATGAGTTTATATGATGAAATTCTGTTCTATGGAGCTTCACTATGTATATTTTCTATTGTATTTTGTCCATGCGCTGTGAGTAATACGATAGATTTCGCTGTTTAATCTTACCTTGACCATCGTCCATGGCTGCCTGGCACACCTTTCAGCGCACTATCTCCTTGTTTTGGTGCGGGAGTCATGGGCGGTCATCACATTTGGTATCAGAGCTTTGGTTAATCGATTTTAGCCAATGCTCGCTGACGTAACTACGTATGAGAGACGTAATTGTATTTTGATGGATGATTACTATATATAATATAGTAGCTTAGAAGGATTTGAACTCCTTATGCAGTTGTTTCTCAAGGTGTTCTAAGTCATTCCTTTTTGTAGATATTAAGGATGAGTCGAAGAGGGAGACCTGCTGCTAGGGAAAGCCGTGCTGCGGAGGGAGTTGGTGATTATGCTGCTACGTTCGAAGCTATGATGACTTCGATCATAAGAAGGATGCCAGCTCCGGGGCCATCAGTTGATGTTGGAGTTCAAGTTCAAGCTCCAAGACCAATGGATTTTGCTAAGTTGTGCAAAGACTATACTTCTCTTGGAGGAAAGGTTTTCTTGGGAACAGAATCAACCATTGAAGTTCAGAGATGGATAGATGCTTGTAAAAGGATTTTTGGTGATTTGGGAATTGAGGATGCAACTAAGAGGAAGCTTGCATCAAGACAGCTTCAAGGGAGAGCTTCGGATTGGTGGAACTCTATCACCATAGATACTCCAGAGGAAGAGATCACTTGGGAGCAATTCCAAGCTAGATTTGAAGCTAAGTTCATCTCTACGGCTCAGAAATCTATTTTGTTTAAGAAGTTTGTGGAACTCAAGCAAGGTGGAAGATCAGTTCTTGAGTATGTTTCTGAGTTTGAAGCTTTGTCCAAGTATGCTAGATCATATATTGAGTCTTCATATCAGAAGAATGAGAAGTTTGTGACAGGCTTGGATAGTTACCTTGGGAGGCAGTTGGTGGATCATTTGGACGATCCGTTTGAGAAGCTTGTGGAGAAGACTCTCAGGCATGAGAGTTTGTTTCCTAAAGAAGGATCTGTTGTTGCTGTGACCAAGGAGGAGTCCAAACCACAGCAAGGTGGGAACAAGAAGAGGAAGCAGCAGCAGCAAAGGGGTAAGAATGGCCAGAAGAAGCCGAGGAGTGAAGTGACCTGCTACAACTGCTAGCAGAAGGGCCATCTCTCCAGAGATTGTAAGAATCCCAAGGTGCCAGGAAAGTGCTATAACTGCGATAAGCTGGGACACATCAAGAAGGATTGCCCAGAACCAACGAAAGACAGGCAGATTGTACAAGCTTATGCTTTGGGAGCTGTGCCGTCGTCTTCAAAAACTCCTACTGCTGAAGAGAAGGGGAAGAATGTAGTGGTTCAAGGTACTCTTTCCATATGTGGTGTTCCAGTTAGAGTATTGTTCGATACTGGGGCGTCGCATTCGTTTGCTTGTAATGATCTTGTAGGCCGGTTGAGTTTGGAACCGGATATTGTTGATAGGCCATTGGTTGTGACTATCCAGTTGGGGGTTCGTCATGTTTGTGTATGATATGCCGTGGTCTGGTTGTATCGAGTCATGATTGCTCTTTTGTTTGTGATTGTTTTGTTCTGAACTTTGCGGGGTTCGGAATTATTTTGGGTATGGACTGGCTTAGGAAGTACGCGGCAAGGGTTGATTGTAAGAGGCTGGAGGTGACAGTCGAGAAGGTGGAGGGGCGAAAGGTTGTGATACGATGTAAGCATGAAGAAGGCGTCTTCATGAGCTTCATGTATTCGCTGGTTGTTCCACGGGATGGACTGTCATCGGCGCCTATTGTGAATGGATTTGGGGATGTCTTTGACGAGGTCAAAGGGTTACCGCCGCATAGAGAGATCGAGTTTCGTATCGATCTAGTTGAAAGAGCCAGACCTATTGTGATGCCTCTTAGGCGAATGGCGCCTAGGGAGCAGCAAGAGTTGAAGGTGCAAGTTGATGACCTTTTACGGAAAGGATTCATTCGACGTAGCGTGTCCGAATGGGGTGCACCAGTTGTGTTCGCAACCAAAGCGGATGGATCATTGAGGTTGTGTATGGATTATCGTGAGCTGAATAAAGTGACTAAGAAGAACAAGTATCCATTGCCGAGAATAGATGACTTGTTTGATCAGCTTCACGAAGCTAAGGTGTTTTCTCAGATGGATTTGGCAACGGGATTTCACCAGTTGAGAGTGGCTAAGGATAGTGTTCCGAAGACTGCTTTTAGGACACCATCCGGTTTTTATGAGTGGCTGGTAATGCCATTTGGATTGACCAATGCACCAGCATATTTTGTGGATCTTATGAATAGGGTGTTTAGAGATCAGTTGAACAAGTTTTTACTTGTGTTCGTGGATGATATTTTGGTTTACTCTAGAAATGAAGAGGAACACAAGACACACTTGCGGATTGTTTTGGAAATCTTGTGGAAACATCAGCTAAAGGCTAAGTTTTCGAAGTGTCACTTCTGGAAGAGTGAAGTGAGGTTCTTAGGCCATGTTATTTCTGGAAAAGGAATAGCGGTTGATCCCGCTAAGGTGGCAGCAATCCAGGATTGGGTTAGACCTAAGAATGCATCTGATGTGAGAAGTTTTCTTGGATTAGTAGGATATTATCGTCGGTTTATCAAAGACTTTTCCAAGGTAGCTGCACCGTTAAGAGGATTGACGAAAAAGAACCAAGTGTTCAGATGGGATGCTAAGTGTGAGCAAGCTTTTGGAATCCTGAAAGAGCGACTGACAAGTGCTCCTGTTTTGACTATTCCAAGTGGGAATGATGAGATGGTGGTTTACACCGATGCATGTGGTACTGGACTTGGTGCAGTGCTGATGTAGAGGGATAAAGTTGTTGCGTATGCTAGTCGACAATTGAAGCCGCATGAAAGGAATTATCCGACTCATGATTTGGAGTTAGCGGCGATTGTATTTGCTTTGAAGATGTGGATACATTACCTATTGGAAGTTCGATTCGAGTTGTTTACAGATCATAAGTCGTTGAAGTATCTGTTCTCCCAAAAGGATTTGAATCTTCGACAGCAACGGTGGCTAGAGTTTTTAGCATCATATGATTTTGGTATAGCCTATACTCCGGGAAAAGTTAACCAGTGGCAGATGCGTTAAGTCGAAGACATGCAGGATTGGGAGCCATGTTTTCGGAATGGAAGAATCTTGAGTATTTGGCTGGATTTGACTTCAGGCCTAGATGTGAATTGGAACCTGAGATGTTGGTAAACTTATCAATAAGACCTACTCTTGTGGAAAGAATTGGCGAGAGCCAAAAGCGAGAAGATAAGCTTGTCAGGATTATCCATGATTTGGAATCTAGATTGGATCCAGAAAAGGATAAAGGATTCGAGGTCGATCGAGAGGGTTGGCTTTGGAAACAAGGACGACTGGTTGTTCCCGATATAGATGAATTGAGGGATGAAGTTCTGA
Source organism: Allium cepa (assembly GCA_030765085.1). Lineage (NCBI taxonomy): Eukaryota > Viridiplantae > Streptophyta > Magnoliopsida > Asparagales > Amaryllidaceae > Allium > Allium cepa. Next base: position 595,263,332 of record CM060935.1, read on the forward strand.
AGGAAAGTCATCACTCGAAGTTGACAATTCATCCAGGTGGAAATAAGATGTATCGGGATATGAAAAGGACTTACTATTGGGAAGGTATGAAGAAGGATGTTGGAAATTTTATTTCAAATGTATGAACTGCCAGTTGGTAAAAGCCGAACAAAAGAAGCCAAGTGGATTGCTTCAGCTATTAGAGGTTCCTACATGGAAGTGGGAGCAGATATCGATGGATTTTATTGATGGTCTACCTAGAACCAGGGCAGGGAATGAAGGGATTTGGGTCATTGTAGATCGTTTGACTAAGAGTGCAAGATTCATTCCTGTTCGATCAACTAGGACTGCATCGAAGTTGGCTGAGCTTTATGTTAAGTGGATAGTTCGATTCCATGGTATTCCGAAGAGTATAGTGAGCGATCGAGATCCATTGTTCACTAGTGGATTTTGGAAGAGCTTCAAGGAAGTTTTGGGAACTGAGTTGTGTTTGAGTACAACTTATCATCCCCAAACAGATGGTCAGACTGAGAGAGTCAACCGAGTTTTGGAAGATCTCCTGAGGGCTTGTGTTTTAGATTTCGGAGGATCATGGGAAGATCATCTTCATTTGGTGGAATTTACATATAATAACAGTTACCAGTTAAGTATTATTATGGCACCGTATGAAGCATTGTATGGAAGACCGTGTAACTCTCCGACATGTTGGTTGGAAATAGGAGAAAAGCTAATACTTGGGCCAGACATGATTCGTCAGACTACGGATTGTATAGAGATCATTCGACGACGAATGAAGACAGCCCAAGATCGTCAGAAAAGTTATGCTGATAAGCGTCGTAAGGATTTGGAATTCGACATAGGTGAGATGGTTTTTGTGAAGATTTCTCCACTGAAGAATGTTATTCGATTCGGGAAGAAAGGGAAATTGACTCCGAGATTTTTTGGACCATTCCCGATCATCGAGCGAATTGGAAAGCTCGCATATAAATTGGAGTTACCAGAAAAGATGGCGAGTGTGCACAATGTTTTTCATGTATCTTATCTACGGAAGTATGTGCACGACTCGAATACAGTGGTTTCTGCTGATAGCTGTGAAGATTTAGAAGTTGATCCAGTTGTTACGAGACCTCGTAAGCCGCTTCGTGTTGTTGAAACCGACACGAAACATCTTAGGAGGAAGACGATTACGTTGCTCAAGGTACAATGGAGTGATGATGTTAACGACTGTACGTGGGAGGAGGAAGAGAGGATGAAGGCGGCTCATCCTGAACTCCTCGAGGTATGGCCCTAAGGTGTCGTGACATCTCACGAATTTGTAACTTGTTCTAGTCTTAGAATTCTGCATGCTAGGCTAGTAATTGGATGCATGGTTTGTTGATTTCTATGGATGGTAGGCATGCAGAATAGTTTTGGTTGCTCTTGTTTGTTTGGAATTTCGGGGGCGAAATTCCTAAGGAGGAGAGAATGTAACGACCCGTATTTTACGTGTCGACTAATCGTAAAATAGTTGCATTAGGTCGTTGATGTTGTTAAGTCGTTTAGAGCTTGATTCGTTTAGAGCTTGATTCGTTTAGAGTTGTGTCGTGTATTAGTTTAGGTCGTAGAATGCCTAAGTCGTGTTGTAGTTGGAATAGTGGAACGACTTATGGGAGTCAACGACTTAGTGCTTAAGGCATGTGGATGTTAGCTCGAGTAGAACTTGGCCCGTGTTGTTGTTTAGGTCGTGTGAGAGATAGGTCGGATGGAGCAACCTATAGAGGTGACGACCTAAGGGTATTAATCGACCTATAGTATTGAACGAGTTAACGGGTTAGCAGAGCTAGCAAGTTAACGACCTAAGGGTTTGGTGACCTAAGTAGGTTAACGACTTAAGAGTGAACGGCTTAGGGGTTAACGGCTTAAGGTAGGAAGCTCGTTCGTGCGACTTAGTATAGTTGGGTCGTATTGGGACTTAGGTCGTATAGGGAATGGGACGACCTAAGGGACTTTATGGGTTAAGCGAGTGAACGACCTAAGATAAAACTATGTTGTAGTTAGGTCGTGAACGACCTAAGGCTTAAGTCGTTATGGTTCAAGTCGTAAGTCGTAGGGACCTAGGCTTAGCATTAAGTCATTAGGTCGTGTCTTAGTTAACTTGCGTACGAGTTAGGTCGCGAGCAATGTTAGGTCGCGTAATGGCTTAGGTCGCTGGTTAATAGATAGGTCGGTTGAACGACTTAGGGACTGGGAAGAGCTAGTAGTTGTAGCGAGTTAGTGGAGTTTACGACCTAGTGATTAACGTGTTAAGACTTAGGTCGTTAAGTCGTCTTCCCTGATGAGTCGTAGGTCGCGAGGGTTGTTAAGTCGAGCATTAGCTTGTTTCGTTAGGTCGTTCCTGTAGTAGGCCACATGAAGGCTTAAGGGGTTAGGTCGTGTATGTTTTAGGTCGTGCATAGGTTTAAACCGATAGGTCCTTAGGTCGATGGGGGATCTTTAGGTCGTAGGTCGTGGACATTGGTAGGTCATGGACGACCTAAAGGCGAGCGACCTAAGAGCGAGCCTATAAGTACACGGTCTATCTTCACTTTTTGGCACCGGATTTTGAAGCAACGAAGTGCTGCCATTTTGAGAGCTCGACTACAACATTTCTTCACTTCTTTTCTCCACTCTAATCTAGTGCTTACATCCATCCAAGATTGAAGATCAAGGTTGAAGATCCAAGATCCAAAGTTAAAGATCTACATTCTTCAAAGAGAGATTTCATCGATTGAAGCGAGATTTTGGCCGGATCAAGCTTAGTTCTTCGCTGTCCAGATCTGAAGTTATTATCTTTTGAGGCATTTAGGTGTTTTGGTGAGTGGTGGTTATCTCTCACACGGACCCAAAGGAGTATATTGGATCGGTGGTTTGTTTATGTGTTAAAGAGAGTGATTTCGTGCATTTTCTTAAGTCTACATGTAGATCTATTGTTAATGATGATTCAACATCTATTTTACTACATGTTCACTTATACAAGTTCATTCATCAAGTTGTAGAGATACTATTCATAATTCATGCTTGTTAGAATGCATGTTAGATTTAGACTCTTTATTTATGAAATTGCCATTATTGTTGTAATTGTTTATTTAGATCTTGTTTGAATGATTGATTACTTGGATTAATGTTTGATTTGATAGATTGTTGCAAATTAGCTAATAGTTGATTTGGACAAGTTGGTCGAGGATGATTCAAAAGCTAAGTGGAAAGGCTCTTGAATAGTGAAAGCTGCTTGTGACATATGAAGCGGATGGTGAGGCTCATATGGATAGATTCGATGACGATGGACTTTGCTATGATGCGATGAAGTAAAGTTTGATGAGAGACAGCCTTGGTTTAATCCAGACGGGATTATCCCAAGTATGTTGATAACTCGAGGGATAGTTCGAGTTGGTTGATAATGGATTGCTTGAGAGGTAGCTTGGGCTAGTATGAGAATAGTCGTCGAGGAGGGTGACTAGGAGGCTTGGATTTCATCGTTGTTGAAGGTTCAAGTAAACTCAAAACAAGAGTACATGGGGTGCCCAAAACGACTACAGGTAGGTGGTCGGGACACCCAAAAGACTACAGGCATGTGGTCGAGTACTCTGGGCAAAGTAGGTAAGTCCTAGGCACGGGTCACGATGACGTGCGGAGTTTGTCTAGAACCGGGGTTACCATTAGCCCTTGACTTACGGCTGAAAGAATGTGCCGGTCATTCAATTAACGGTGGTTTCGAGGCAATGATAACAGTGATAGCCGGAGTCATGGATGTTTGGTTGTATCGCCACTCGGTCTCAAGAGCGATGTTTTGTGGGTGCTTATGTGATCTTGGTTTAGGCCTTAGGGGTTTGTACTTGGAAAACATCGACCTTGACTCGAGTGATAATTGCTTTACTTTAATTGTCTGCTTTGCTATGTTTGTTTCTGCTTAGTGTGTCTGGGGGCTATCACTGTAGAATGAGGTGGAGTGGGATGGTTGAGTTCCTATTCCTTTTACCCTTTATGCTCTTTTGGTATGTTTGATAGTTGATTTACTGCTCACTAAGACTGTTGTCTGACTCAAGGTTTTATGTTTAACTCTTATTACCTTGGGCTGTTCATCCATGTTGGGATGGGCAGACTGGGTAGCGGTGACAGGTGCTGTTCTTAGTGGTCAACGCTGCTGATGATGAAGACGAGCTGGAGGCTTTTGCATATTGTTTTCTTACTATATGTACTGGATATTCCGCTGTTTGTATATTCTCTGAGTGATATGTAGTGAGGCTTGATGTATTGACTTTGCTGATTGCTGTATCAAACTATTATGAGTTTATATGATGAAATTCTGTTCTATGGAGCTTCACTATGTATATTTTCTATTGTATTTTGTCCATGCGCTGTGAGTAATACGATAGATTCCGCTGTTTAATCTTACCTTGACCGTCGTCCATGGCTGCCTTGCACGCCTTTCAGCGCACTATCTCCTTGTTTTGGTGCGGGAGTCATGGGCGGTCGTCACACCCCACCTCTAATGTTAATCCTAGCTTTAAAATCTGCAATCTGCTTTTCTCACAATTGGTATCGGAGCAAGGTTTTCAAAGTTTCATAATCTGATTTTTGAAAATTTTTCAAAATGGCTACCAACACTGGTACTGTTACTAACACTAGTATCCCTGTCACTAGTTCATTTGTAGAGGGTCAGTCTACTGTCAGACCACCACTTTTAATGACAGTAACTATGCATATTGGGCATGTAGGATGAAAATATATTTACAATCTATAGGATTAGACACTTGGAATATCACACAAACTGAATATTCTGAACCCACAACTAATTTAGCACAGTGGACTACTGAGCAAAAGGCTATTGCACAAAATAATTCCAAGGCAACGAATATTCTGTTTTGTTCACTAGATAGAAATTAATTCAATATAGCGTCAGTTTGTAAATCTGCATATGAAATCTGGAAAACTTTGCAAGTTACTCACGAAGGAACAAGCAAAGTTAAACATACCAAAATTTCCATGCTCACAATTAGTTTCAATTATTTAAAATGAATCCTAATGAGTCTAATTTTAGATATGTATAATAGATTTCAGGATATTGTGCATTCTCTAATATCTTTGGGAAAGGAATTTTCTGAAGAAGATCAAGTCAGAAAATTTTTAAATTCTCTAACTCAGAATGGGATCAAAAGACACTTGCGATCGAAGAGGCAAATGACATCAGTACGTTAAAGATAGAAGAATTAATTGGAAATCTAATGTCGTATGACGTTCAAATGATTGGGAGAAGAGAAAGTAAAGCATCTGAAAAGAAATCAATGGCGATCAATGCATTAATCGATGGATCAGACTCAAACAGCGATAATGATGAAGAGATAGCCTTTATGATCAGAAATTTTAGAAAATTCCTGAAATATAGAAAGATGAATAATCTCAAGAGAAACAACTTTAAGAATTCTGGAAATAAGAATGCAGTGCCAAATAATGACAAATGTTACAACTGTGATAAATCAGGCCATTTCAAAAGAGACTGTCCGTATCCAGACAGGCAAAATTCTCCTATGATCAATGATCCAGCAAAGAAATGGAAGCGTGCGTTTACTTCTAGTCTAGATGACTCAGACTCGTCCTCAAGTGATGATGATCAGAAAACAGATAATTCGAACTTGTGTTTCACAGCTGTTCATGACTCAGACGAATTCAAGGAAATGGACACAGAAAAAGGTACACGTTTACAATACAAGTGGTTGAAATTGCTTGCTTAGAATTAGTTGCTTGATTGTTTGATTGAATGGTTTTGAATTGGTGTGTTGTTTGAATTTTAAAATTTATTTTATATTTTTTATTATTACTTCGTTATTTTATTATTATTTTTATTATTTTTTAATAGTATAATAATATTTTCTGAAATATATTTGAAGTTTAATAATATTTCAGATATATATATATATAGGCATTAATAATAATAATAATAATAATATTTATATATATTAGAGAACATCGAAAAAATCAATTATTAAAATTCAAAGGGATATGGTCCCTACCATGATATCGACATGGGTACCTGAATTTGAATTTCAAAATTTGAATTCAAATGTTTGAATTTTCCTCCACCTTTTCACTTCATTCAATTCTCTGAAAAGCTACTTTTTGACCAGAGAATATGTCCTTTGAGAATCTATTTATTCACTATCTTTTATCGTATCTTTTTACTCTCATTTTCAAATTCAAACTCTCTCTTCATAACTTCAAACTCTCTACTCTCAACTTTAATGGCTTTCTCAAGTAACCCCTCCACCACGAGAATTTCCAGAAAAATCAAGGAGCAATTATTCAATGATCTGGAGGCAATAAAAGCATACATCAATTATGCTAACTATGCCATAGTCCATCCTGGAAAATTTGCTATTTTTCAAGATTTTTCTTCTTATGAACTTGATTCTCTTTTTGCAAACAATGGAGTTCTTAGTCTTATTGATGCTTCTCAAAATAATTTTGTTTGCTATCCAAATCTTGTCAAAATTTTCTATGTTAATTTAAACCGTGGATTTTATCATGGAAATGAGGATGAAATTTGGAGTAGTGTCAAAGGCACTAGAATTGTTTTGAATTGTGATCTTTTGGGTACCATTCCCAATTGCAAGTGTACGTGAATGGATCTTTCTAATTTTAAAATCGATGAAAATGATCGTGAGATATTTCATCACATTTTCGAAGGGATTGATAATTTTGAATTCAAAAATCAAAATTTTCGACCGAAGGCAAGAATAGTCAATCTTCTTTTGCAACATACTTTGACCCCAAGATCGAGGAATTTTAACAATCCTACTTCAAAAGTTTGCAAAGTTCTTTTTGCTATTTTCGGAAATTATGACATAAATTGGGCGCAAGTTATTTCGGATGAACTTCGTCCTAAAAATCTTGAAATGGGTGAGAATACCTTATACCATGGAATTCATCTCACTTGGATTTTTAACTATTTTGGAGTGGATTTCGAAGGCGAAGAATTTGTTTCTAGAAAAGTTTTCAACCATTCCAACATTTCGCTTATGAAAATTCCTTTTGTTTTTCAACCTTATGAGACCCTTGCCGAAAAAGAAGAGCGTTTGGCTCATGAGGAAATGGAAGAAGAGGAAGAGGAAGAGTGTAACGACCCGTAAATTATCGATAATTAAAATAGCTAATTTAATAAGATTTCGTGATTTAGTGTTAGAAAAATTTTTTGTAATTCGTTTGGAATAATAATAACTAGAATGAACCGCAACAATAATTATCCAAGTAATGAAAATGAATGCTACTTAGTGAATGCCTTTGAAATCAATAGTTGAATAGGATAATAAATGTTGAAATTCATTGGGTATAATAGAGTAATTGATTGATAAGTAAAATCTATTTAAAATCAAATATTGGATATTGAACAGGTAAATTGTTTAAATCAAATATTTAAAACTTATTGAATAATTGAATAACTGTAAAATGAAAATAGTGTTCTAAATTGTGAATTGGTTTTTAAAGTTGAATCTTATAAGTTCAATTTTAATATTTCAAAAGATAATGAATTATTGGATAAGCGAAATTGTTTAAATTTAATATTTGGAACTTGTTGAAGGATTTAATAATGGGAATTGAATAACCGCATAATGGAAATGGTTGTTCTATAATTTTAATTCGTTTCAAAAGAAATTTTTAAGTTCGTTTTGAATATGTCAAAAGATAGTGATTTAAGAATAATCAAATTTGTTTAAAATTTAATATTACAAATGTTTGAATAATTAAATTTCGAATTTGATATGATTAATTTGATATTGAAATTTAATTTATGAAAATAGAGTGAATAATTGGGATTCGGTTTAACATGATTCAAATTGGTTTTCAAAGTGAATGTAGGTTATATCGGGATTATAATAAGAGTTAATAATATTTTAAAATTTAAATTTATTGGATAATTGAATAACGGGTTTAATATGAGTAAAAATTGATTTGTAAAATTTTATTTTATCATATTAAAGCTAGAATGATGTTGTAGAACTGTTAAAATCGAATTAAAAGTAAATTTGTGAAAATTGAATACTTTAATATTTAATTATCGACTGGAAAATAGCCAAATTTTGAACGGTCTCAGAATTGGATGAAACTAGTTCCATTGGATCCGTAATAGCTAGTTATTATCGGATTTCAATTTTCGTAGCAATCGGAGTTGTCGTTTGACCGTGGCAGCTCGAAACGCGTTGAAATTGTTTTAATATTAATTTGGCAAGTTAAAATAGTCGTTTTTCAAACAGTCTCGGATTTCAACGAAACTAGTTTCATCGGATCCGTAATGTGATATTATTGTATGGTTTCAAATTTCAAGTCAATCGGATTTATCGTTTGTCCGGTGCAAGCTAAAACGCATAGAAAATAGTTTAAATCGGTTTAATTTAAATTGAACGTTGATTGCCGTATCTCGCACAGACGATCGAATTAGCTTCCGAAACCTATTCCATTGTGTCCGGAACACAGGATAAACCCTAGGAACGCCGGTCACCGTGTGAGATTTGGAGTTCGGTAAATCGGGTGAATGGTGATTTTCGATAATTTTTCTATAAAGGGACCTTCACTCTCTTCATTGCTCAAACGCTCTCTTCTTGTTTCAGCCGACCCTAAATTTTCAATGGCCATGGAAGCTCGAAACTTTCTTCCTCAATCTCTTCCAATCTACAAACAATTAGCAACTACTTTCAACTAACAAATCGTAGAGCTTCGCGATGCCATTCGATCCATACGGTTATGATGTGGTTAAACGCGTTGTGGAGGGAGCTTTATTGCCGCATACGTGTATCGTTCGTACACGATTTCCCACGTCCTGGGGTGGCCGAGTTCGCCATGGGTTCAGGCGAAGGAGGAGAGGAGCTAGGCGCATCTTCTGACGTCACTTGATCGGAGCGAAGTCGTCGTATGGTGGAGCGGCTACAAACCCTAATGGGCGGCCTTGTGGGTTTCTTGTTCGTGCGTACTGGAACGAAGGGGAAGGGAAGAAAGAGACGGCCAGATCTGCTTAGTCTTAGATCTCACAGCTATGATGATAGTAGGTTTGAAATTGAAAATAAAATTGTAATTAAATTATATAAAAATTCGTTAAAGTTTAAAATGTGATATCTTTTTGGTACGAGGTCGGATTCGGACGAAACTTTTTGCGTTGGAATCGTATGGACGAGCACTATGCTATGAAATTGGATTGGAGTCGTTTGGAGCTAAAGAAAATTTTGGGTAAAATTAAACGCTCGTTTAATTTTATTCGAAATAAAAAGCCGGAACTGCATTGAAATCAAGGTGAGTGTTTTATAACGCTCACAACGTACTAAATATCTTTATGCTAGTTAAATTTGATATTGTGAAGTGTTATGATTTTATTTGTCGTTGTTTGATAAAAATTTAATTGTCATATAGCTTGTCATTTGAATTAACCATTGAAAATTTAATTGACAGTTAAATTGAAGTTAAAATTTAATTGCGATTAAATTACCTGACATTGATAACTATGAAACCGCCATGAATTGTATTGTTTATTGGATGATGTATTTCGATGGATGCTATTGGTTGATAATTCAATGTTTGGATGTTTAGTTTCTTATATATATATATATCCTGTTATGCATACATATGATACCGAGATTTAATTTAAGTGATATATATTCATCCCTGACATTTAATTGAAATAACTGATCACTTGGCCATAGGATAGAAAATTATATACGGACACCGGATTGGCTAAATTAATAAATTTTAAGATCTTCGATTTGAAATTTATTTAAATGTTTTGATTTAAAAGTGATAAATAGAAATCAATTTATAGAAATTGAATTTATCGAAAATTTGAGTTTGGAATGTTGAAATAAAAATTTGGTTAAAAGAAATGGTTGAATAAATTTAAGTGGAGACTTTGAGATTTAAAATTTGGATATGATTGAATTTCGAAATTTGATTTGTTTTAAAGATTGAACCTTAATTCGAGCTTTGAATATTACTAAGTAAAAGTAATATAAAAATGATATTTCGAAATTGAGCTTGGAATTGAATCGTATTTGAAATTTGGATTTAAACTTGAATATTGATGGAAAATTTTGTTAAGTGTTATAAATGGATATTTTGAAAATCGAGCTAAAAATCGATATAAGTTGAAATTGAATAAATTGAAGGTGAATGTAAAATTGAATTAATTTGAAGTCAAAGTTGACGTTGAACTGAATTGAAATCGAAATTTGAAATCGGTAGAATGGAAATTGAAATTGATTTGAATTGGGAAGTTATAATTGAAATGGATTGGTTTTGAAGCTATTATATTTTCTTTTCCAAATTACTCGGTTATATAAACCATTTTGAATACTTAAACTATTTTAATCTATTTTAAATCTACTTAACCCAATTTAAATTATTTAAACTAAAATTTATCTATTTCAAATCCATTTAAGATTTTAAAGTATTTTAACTATTTTAATTATTTAAAACTACTTTAAACTACTTAAAACTATTTTCTAAAATCTAAGCTGGTCAATAAGGTGAAATGTTTATATTTAAATCTTGAATTTAAATACGAATTGAGTTAAATGAAGTTGCAACCTAAATTGAAATTCGAAATGATTTTGAAATCGGAATGAGATATTGATGCGAAAAATGATTTTTGAAACGAAATCTTACATTGAAAGGATACGGTGATATTTGAAATGAATTTGATTTTTGAAGCGAACATGATATTTTGATATCAATTATGAATCGATTTGAAATGTAAAAGAGCCAACGGTGTAATAATACGTAGTTATTAAAGAGACCGGGATCGGATATGGACATACTCTCTGTCGATACGGAAAACCACTTTAATAACTATTATACGCGGAGTGTTGATCCAGAATGAAGTGGATGGTTTGGTGAACGCGTTGACTGAAGGAAGAGAACGATTTTTGGATGACCCCTGACATGACTAAAATAGGAGCCGCGCCGGGCCATTGAGGTTCGCCACCTCTAGCGGACACGCTTCTTCGATACCATTTCTGTTACATTTGTGATGCGATTTGGGTGCACCCCTTGATTTGGGAGTGTTGTTTCGCGGTGTTGGGGTAGCTGCTGGCTATGCCCAACATCGGTCCGGATCACGCAACTACTAGTATCCTAGTTGGTATCGCCTCATGTACCTTGTCATACTGATTATCCTATTCGCGACCACTACGTTTTGATTTGTACCTTGAGTATATGGATAGCCCTCTGGTGACTTCCGGTTTTGGGGAAACTACGGTCTTGTATATGCTTTTGGGAATATAAAATGTGTTAAGTGGGATTATGGTAACGCCTTAACGCTATTTTGATACTTTATATTACTGATAGACATTATCTACTTAGCGTACATTACTGTATAGTAGATAATTTAACGGATCCTTAGGAGATGGAAAATCCCGTAACATCTCTTAAGTTATTGCACCCACGTTGACACTGGATATGAGATGCCAAACCCCGTAAACATCTCTGACGCCGTTACACTCATATTTATTCACGATTGATTTAACTTACATGAGGATATTTAGTCCTGACTCGAATGTTTGTCTTTTCATTACGCTCGGGTCAGACCTGAGTTTTTCAGATTTCTGAAGATCTATTCTGGAGGACGAAGACGAAGATTTGGTATACTATTACTATTGTTACCCTTGCATCATGCTATCTGCTGCATTATTTTAATTGTTCTGTTGTATGTTTATAACTCTGATAAATGTTGTATAAATAATTGTCAAAGTATAGTAGACAGCTTCATGAACTGTTTATTTGACTATTATATTTTATCGTTCCGCTGCGAGATTCTGTGTTGTTTCATTTCCTTTATTTCTCTTCCTTTTCTTTTCTTATTTACCCCAATAACCATCTGCCCTCTTGAATGGTTTGGAATCGACATGTGGATTTGATCGTCGGTTTAAACTGTCTAAAAGGGCGGGTCGTTACAGTTGGTATCAGAGCTTTGGTTTAGCGATAACCTTAGCTCTATGGGGTCTGACTCTTTATAAATAGGGTAGTTATACCCTATGATGAGTCGCTGAGTGAATATATATATGAGAAAGCGTATTTGTTAGTGATATAAAATGTTTTATATTGTGTCGGTTGATTTGTTGAGTGGCTTATGGATTCTGGTCAATACGAGTAATTAACGTCATTGATAGGGATCTCTAAACACTCGAACAGAACAATTAGACATAGTATTGTTTTGGAATAGGGTAAATGAAATAATTTTGCTCTAATTATATTTTGTATATAAAGAAAAGTTTAAGAAATTATTGTGACTTATCTAGCTTACCCGGTTGTTAGGAATTAAAATATTGGTTATCATCATTAATTGGATATGGTAATTTAATAAATAAGCTGAATTACAAAATGAACAATAATAAAACAACTTGTGGAATAATTCAAGAAAGCAAAATCCTATAAGAATATTTTATAAAGGTGACTTATAAATTAAAATAGATTTAAACTGGAAATTATTGAATTTAAGACCCGGAGATTTTGAAAAATGGTTCTCAAAGTTTGAAGAAATATATAGTAATATTAGTTGGAAATTATTTATGGAAATATTTTGGAAAGATTTTTAAGAAGGAATGAATTCAGTACTCCTCTCTTATGTCGCTGGAAAATAATTTCATTGATCACTGCGCAGCATCATCGACGTTCATTTTCGAGTCTCAAAGTGGGGGAGACTTCTAAGAAGCTTTGCTTTTCTTCGAAATTATTTTGGGTAAATGGGTTTTGGTTTAAACTCCAAAGGTATGATTTGATATAAATTAAAGATACAAATGTATGTGTTTATTTCAAACGATTTGAAAAGAACCGGGCATTTAAAATTCTAAGTTATGTTAATTAGAAATTTTCAAATTATTGGAACAAAAAGTGAATAATCATAATTTATAAAATAAGTGGATTAAGATATCTAAGCTTATGTTTTGGGAAAACTTTAGAGTTGTAGTGTACCTTTAAAGTTGAAAGGTAAAGAGGATTTAAATAAATCAAATTTGTGAACATTCTAATTAAGTAAAATGAAATTCTATAAATTGTATAATACCAAATTTGCATTCTAATAACATATAATATGACTTACCAAATATTAAGAAGTTGAAATAATGTTTTGGATATGCAATGAGAGATTATACAAATAAACAGAACTTGGAAGTAATTGAAGTATACAAGTGAGAAGAAAAACTCTAAAGGAATTGAAATTTATGTAAATGGAAATTTGGTTGTGAAAAAAAATTTAGTTATATACTTAAGTATATTCTGAAGTGATCAATGAAAAAAATTTGGAATAAATGGGTGAGCTTAAGGAAGTAGACGAATGAATTGCATATTATCTTTGTAAATTAGTTATGGAAATAAATATAAATTGCAAAGAAATTGGAATTGAATTTGTAACTTTTGAGATAACTGTAAACTAAGAAAAATCATTTATGGGAGGTTAGACTTTTATACGATGATTAATAAACTAAAGTGATGATTAATAAAATGTTCCACAAATGAATTCGTTATTAACTAAAATTATGAAAATGAATTAGATGTAAACAAAGGAATTTCGTATAGATAAGAATCAGTGGGAAAATGAAATTGAATTAAATGGAATGTTTAAAATGAACTTGAGTAAGCAAATTCTTTGATATGATGTTTGAGAAAGATAATGTTAAAGAATATGCTACGTAAAGAAATGAATATACTAACTGAATAATGGATTGTGAGTAATTAAGTGAAAAAAAAGTCAATAAAATAATCTAGTATAGATAAATTGGAAAGAAATCCATTGGAAGGTAGTACGTGAGATTGTGCGTATATTATTTTATTCGCATAACGATTTGATCCAAATTCGAACACAAAATTTCGAGATGATTTATATCGATCCAAGTTAGGAATTTTCACTCGATTTTCGACGGCGAACCCTAGATATGGATTTTTAATTTGATTCTAGAATTCTCTATCATAGTATATGGCTATGTAAGGAGAGTAACAGTTTCCAATCAAGGAACCAAATCTGAGTCCGCACTAGAGAGTCGTGCGAACGATACTAGTTGGTAGTGAAATTGTGTGATCGTATAAGCGATTAGATTGATATTGCTCACGGATGATATATGTACGGCTTACGGACTTAATTAAAGTTAATATTGGAATTTAAGATGCCAAATAAAAAAATGATTCTTTTAAAATTATATAACAGGATATACATATATATAAAAGAGATAAACCAAATGGAATGTAAAATTAATAACTTGGTTATGTTGGGTATGATTTGATTGTTATATGATTGTTAGTTGATTGTATATAATTCATTAAGTGAAAATTTAAAGCTATAAATCATTGAAATCAAATTGGAAGTTAAATGAATTTAAATAGAAATTAATTGGATTCAAATTTGAAGTGAACTAATGTAAATATAAATTAGTGAATGTTAACTAATTGAATTGAGAATGAATGTTAGTAAAATCCAACATTAATGAATCAACTGTGATTAAAAATTGAAACCCAAGTCAATAAATATTAATGAGAAGTGAATTTATATTGATTGGTTTTAAATTTGTTGGATGATAGTTGGATGATAGTTGATTGATGGTTGCATTTGTTGTTGTTGCATTTGCTATGTTGGCACATGTAGTTATTATGTTGATATATTATGTATATTGATATTATTTTCATAATATGCATGTTCTCATGGTTTGTTGAGTGTTTAGTAGGTTCGGATTGCGCTTGCTTCGCATTTAGAGCTCGCTTTCGCGCTATATTAGTCGTATATGCTCGCTAATAAAATATAAGGTACATGTTTATTTTATCATTGGATTTGGTGATTTTGATGAGCCCACTTGGCTTTTGGATTTTCTTTTGTTGGTTTGGGGCCCGTAGAGGCGTTTTGTAGTTGTGCCGATCGAGCTGCGCAAAGGAGATTCTGCCGAAATTTTCCGTAAAATCGGGGTGTTAGAAAATTTTTCAAGTTTTAAAATTTTTTTATAACTTATTTTGATAACTAACTTTTAAGTTAGAAAAACCATTCGGAGTAACTTAATGGAAGCATGGTTATGACTTTATAAATGGAATTTCATTGTTTTATAAGTTGATAACTTTAAATAAAATATAGCTAGTGTTGAATTCTATACTTAGTGTCTTTCCCCTTCTTTTTCCTTTTCGGGGACGAAAAGTTTTGAGTGGGGGAGAGTGTAACGACCCGTAAATTTTCGATAATTAAAATAGCTAATTTAATAAGATTTCGTGATTTAGTGTTAGAAAAAAAATTTGTAATTCGTTTGGAATAATAATAACTAGAATGAACTGCAACAATAATTATCCAAGTAATGAAAATGAATGCTACTTAGTGAATGCCTTTGAAATCAATAGTTGAATAGGATAATAAATGTTGAAATTCATTGGGTATAATAGAGTAATTGATTGATAAGTAAAATCTATTTAAAATCAAATATTGGATATTGAACAGGTAAATTGTTTAAATTAAATATTTAAAACTTATTGAATAATTGAATAACTGTAAAATGAAAATAGTGTTCTAAATTGTGAATTGGTTTTTAAAGTTGAATCTTATAAGTTCAATTTCAATATTTCAAAAGATAATGAATTATTGGATAAGCGAAATTGTTTAAATTTAATATTTGGAACTTGTTGAAGGATTTAATAATGGGAATTGAATAACCGCATAATGGAAATGGTTGTTCTATAATTTTAATTCATTTCAAAAGAAATTTTTAAGTTCGTTTTGAATATGTCAAAAGATAGTGATTTAAGAATAATCAAATTTGTTTAAAATTTAATATTACAAATGTTTGAATAATTAAATTTCGAATTTGATATGATTAATTTGATATTGAAATTTAATATATGAAAATAGAGTGAATAATTGGGATTCGGTTTAATATGATTCAAATTGGTTTTCAAAGTGAATGTAGCTTATATCGGGATTATAATAAGAGTTAATAATATTTTAAAATTTAAATTTATTGGATAATTGAATAACGGGTTTAATATGAGTAAAACTTGATTTGTAAAATTTTATTTTATCATATTAAAGTTAGAATGATGTTGTAGAACTGTTAAAATCGATTTAAAAGTAAATTTGTGAAAATTGAATACTTTAATATTTAATTATCGACTGGAAAATAGCCAAATTTTGAACAGTCTCATAATTGGACGAAACTAGTTCTATTGGATCCGTAATAGTTAGTTATTATCGGATTTCAATTTTCGTAGCAATCGGAGTTGTCGTTTGACCGTGGTAGCTCGAAACGCGTTGAAATTGTTTTAATATTAATTTGGCAAGTTAAAATAGTCGTTTTTCAAACAGTCTCGGATTTCTACGAAACTAGTTTCATCGGATCCGTAATGTGATATTATTGTATGGTTTCAAATTTCAAGTCAATCGGATTTATCGTTTGTCCGGTGCAAGCTAAAACGCATAGAAAATAGTTTAAATCGGTTTAATTTAAATTGAACGTTGATTGCCGTATCTCGCACAGACGATCGAATTAGCTTCCGAAACCTATTCCATTGTCTCCGGAACACGGGATAAACCCTAGGAACGCCGGTCACCGTGCGAGATTTGGAGTTCGAAAAATCGGGTGAATGGTGATTTTCGATAAATTTTCTATAAAGGGACCTTCACTGTCTTCATTGCTCAAACGCTCTCTTCTTGTTTCAACCGGCCCTAAATTTTCAATGGCCATGGAAGCTCGAAACTTTCTTCCTCAATCTCTTCCAATCTACAAACAATTAGCAACTACTTTCAACTAACAAATCGTAGAGCTTCGCGATGCCCTTCGATCCATACGGTTATGATGTGGTTAAACGCGTTGTGGAGGGAGCTTTATCGCCACATACGTGTATCGTTTGTACACGATTTCCCACGTCCTGGGGTGGCCGAGTTCGCCATGGGTTCAGGCGAAGGAGGAGAGGAGCTAGGCGCATCTTCTGACGTCACTTGATCGGAGCGAAGTCGTCGTATGGTGGAGCGGCTACAAACCCTAATGGGCGGCCTTGTGGGTTTCTTGTTCGTGCGTACTGGAACGAAGGGGAAGGGAAGAAAGAGACGGCCTGATCTGCTTAGGCTTAGATCTCACGGCTATGATGATAGTAGGTTTGAAATTGAAAATAAAATTGTAATTAAATTATATAAAAATTCGTTAAAGTTTAAAATGTGATATCTTTTTGGTACGAGGTCGGATTCGGATGAAACTTTTTGCGTTGGAATCGTATGGACGAGCACTATGCAATGAAATTTGATTGGAGTCGTTTGGAGCTAAAAAAAAATTCGGGTAAAATTAAACGCTCGTTTAATTTTATTCGAAATAAAACGCCGGAACTGCATTGAAATCAAGGTGAGTGTTTTATAACGCTCACAACGTACTAAATATCTTTATGCTAGTTAAATTTGATATTGTGAAGTGTTATGATTTTATTTGTCGTTGTTTGATAAAAATTTAATTGTCATATAGCTTGTCATTTGAATTAACCGTTGAAAATTTAATTGACAGTTAAATTGAAGTTAAAATTTAATTGCGATTAAATTACCTGACATTGATAACTATGAAACCGCCATGAATTGTATTGTTTATTGGATGATGTATTTCGATGGATGCTATTGGTTGATAATTGAATGTTTGGATGTTTATTTGCTTATATATATATATATCCTGCTATGCATACATATGATACCGAGACTTAATTTAAGTGATATATATTCATCCCTGACATTTAATTGAAATAACTGATCATTTGGCCATAGGATAGAAAATTATATACGGACACCGGATTGGCTAAATTAATAAATTTTAAGATCGTCGATTTGAAATTTATTTAAATGTTTTGATTTAAAAGTGATAAATAGAAATCAATTTATAGAAATCGAATTTATCGAAAATTTGAGTTTGGAATGTTGAAATAAAATTTTGGTTAAAAGAAATGGTTGAATAAATTTAAGTGGAGACTTTGAGATTTAAAATTTGGATATGATTGAATTTCAAAATTTGATTTGTTTTAAAGATTGAACCTTAATTCGAGCTTTGAATATTACTAAGTAAAAGTAATATAAAAATGATATTTCGAAATTGAGCTTGGAATTGAATCATATTTGAAATTTGGATTTAAACTTGAATATTGATGGAAAATTTTGTTAAGTGTTATAAATGGATATTTTGAAAATCGAGCTAAAATTCGATATAAGTTGAAATTGAATAAATTGAAGGTGAATGTAAAGTTGAATTAATTTGAAGTCAAAGTTGACGTTGAACTGAATTGAAATCGAAATTTGAAATCGGTAGAATGGAAATTGAAATTGATTTGAATTGGGAAGTTATAATTGAAATGGATTGGTTTTGAAGCTATTATATTTTCTTTTCCAAATTACTCGGTTATATAAACCATTTTGAATACTTAAACTATTTTAATCTATTTTAAATCTACTTAACCCAATTTAAATTATTTAAACTAAAATTTATCTATTTCAAATCCATTTAAGATTTTAAAGTATTTTAACTATTTTAATTATTTAAAACTACTTTAAACTACTTAAAACTATTTTCTAAAATCTAAGCTGGTCAATAAGGTGAAATGTTTATATTTAAATCTTGAATTTAAATACGAATTGAGTTAAATGAAGTTGCAACCTAAATTGAAATTCGAAATGATTTTGAAGTCGAAATGAGTTATTGATGCGAAAAATGATTTTTGAAACGAAATCTTACATTGAAAGGATACGGTGATATATGAAATGAATTTGATTTTTGAAGCGAACATGATATTTTGATATCAATTATGAATCGATTTGAAATGTAAAAGAGCCAACGGTGTAATAATACGTAGTTATTAAAGAGACCGGAATCGGATATGGACATACTCTCTGTCGATACCGAAAACCACTTTAATAACTATTATACGCGGAGTGTTGATCCAGAATGAAGTGGATGGTTTGGTGAACGCGTTGACTGAAGGAAGAGAACGATTTTTGGATGACCCCTGACATAACTAAAACAGGAGCCGCGACGGGCCATTGAGGTTCGCCACCTCTAGCGGACACGCCTCTTCGATACCATTTCTATTACATTTGTGATGCGATTTGGGTGCACCCCTTGATTTGGGAGTGTTGTTTCGCGGTGTTGGGGTAGCTGCTGGCTATGCCCAACATCAGTCCGGATCACGCAACTACTAGTATCCTAGTTGGTATCGCCTCATGTACCTTGTCATACTGATTATTCTATTCGCGACCACTACGTTTTGATTTGTACCTTGAGTATATGGATTGCCTTTTGGTGACTTCCGGTTTTGGGGAAACTACGGTCTTGTATATGCTTTTGGGAATATAAAATGTGTTAAGGGGGATTATGGTAACGCCTTAACGCTATTTTGATACTTTATATTACTGATAGACATTATCTACTTAGCGTACATTACTATATAGTAGATAGTTTAACGGATCCTTAGGAGATGGAAAATCCCGTAACATCTCTTATGTTATTGCACGCACGTTGACACTGGATATGAGATGCCAAACCCCGTAAACATCTCTGATGCCGTTACACTCATATTTATTCACGATTGATTTAACTTACATGAGGATATTTAGTCCTGACTCGAGTGTTTGTCTTTTCATTACACTCGGGTCAGACCTGTGTTTTTCAGATTTCTGAAGATCTATTCTGGAGGACGAAGACGAAGATTTGGTATACTATTACTATTGTTACCCTTGCATCATGCTATCTGCTGCATTATTTTAATTGTTCTATTGTATGTGTATAACTCTGATAAATGTTGTATGAATAATTGTCAAAGTATAGTAGACAGCTTCATGAACTGTTTATTTGACTATTATATTTTATCGTTCCGCTGCGAGATTCTGTGTAGTTTCATTTCCTTTATTTCTCTTCCTTTTCTTTTCTTATTTACCCCAATAACCATCCGCCCTCTTGAATGGTTTGGAATCGACATGTGGATTTGATCGTCGGTTTAAACTGTCTAAAAAGGCGGGTCGTTACAAAGAGGAAGAAGAAGGAGAAGGCGAAGAAATGGAAATTGAAGAAGAAGAAGGTGAAACCTCTTTGGAAAGCATTGACTATCCTCCTAATCCATCCACCAAAACCCTTCTCAAAAACCAAAAGACGATTGTTGAGAATCAACGGATTCTTAAAAGATCCATTAGTAAGAAGTTGGACAAAATTTCGTCTAAAATGAACAAGTTCATTTTCAAAGTCAGCAATGGACTATCTTCATCTTCATCATTCTCTAACTAGTCTTACGTTTTCATATCTTGTTGTATTTGTTTTAGTTTGCTTTATTTCGAATGTTCATGTAGTTTGTTGTATGCTTAATCGTTGTATTATTGTAGTATGAAATGAAATGAAACTTCCTTTCTTTTATCTATCTTATCTCCAGAATAAATGGTAGTATAGTATATAAATATATATACACACACACAAATTATTCACAAAATCAAATTAGTCATATTTTTCACTGACCCATGTCAACATCCCCTATATGACCATGTCGATATGTACTGGTCAGAAATGACAATTGATTTTGAATTTGAAATTTGAATAAATAACAAATGTCTATTCATTTTAAACGAATTTCTACACCTATAAATACATGTTTCTTCTAGAATTTTCACTGAAATTCATTTCTTATCATCTAATTTCCTTTATTTCTTTCATAAATTCAACTATGGCTAATCCTATTCACAATCTATTCGAAAATCTTGAAGAAACTCTTAATTCGTCCAAAAATATTCTCTCGTTTATTCTACGAAACCAGCGTCACTTATAATTGAGTCAAATGCAGATGATCAAGGAACAAGAAAGGCACTTTGACGCGATAAGATGGATGATCTCCTCTCTGCACAAGGATAATAACGAAGCACATCCTCATGTCTCTCTCACCAATGACAATGATAATTGGGATGCTATTAAGGCAGACCCAACCTTTGGAGAAGAAGGATGGGTGGAAGTTCCACGTAACGTTTGATTTTTATTTATTTGCTTCGTTTGATTTGCTTGAATTGATTTGGTTGGATTGATACTCTGTGTGGATTGATTTCTTGATATTGGTTTGCAATTTGTTGAATAAAACATATATATACATTGAAATGTATATAGACTTTGATTAGTTATAATGTTTGTAAGTATAATTATTTCTTAATCTATATATTCCGTTGTATAGTTTATCAATGCAGGTACTGAAGAATGAGGGGGAGTGAATTATTTTGTTGATGACAAAGAGGGAGAAATATAAAATAGAGTAGTTAGGCATAGATTAAGGGGGAATTATTAGTTTTAGGGGGAGTTATTAGGATAGAAGTAAAATTTTATAAACAAAGGTTGTCATCATCAAAAAGAGGGAGATTATTAGTCCATGAAATGATGGTTTTGATGACAATAACATCAGAATAGTTTATAAAATATAAATACTAACATTATAAGTTTAGATATATATGTATATGCAGGATTTAACCATGCAGGTACTAAGAAAGAGGACTATACAGTATAGAGATTCAAGATATCAAGATAGAAGACTCATAAGTATCAAGATTATCAAGAGTTCAAGATTTCAAAGTTAAGTATTTTTTATTATTAGGAATTTTGTTAAAACTCATAGAAAATCACTAGTATATTAAAATACAATTTATTCGGGGAATGGAATCCACTTCGAGCCTGTTAAAGGGATGGAACCCTAAGTAGGATGGAACCTACGAAAAATCTAGTGGAACATTGTATCCGCTAACTTTTTATTCAAAATGATTTTTCAAAATTATATCCTATTTTCAAAATGTGTTCAAAACTTTCCTTTTAAAAGATTCAAAACCCTCTATCCTGATTTTAAATAATTTTAGCCTCAAAATTATCTTTAATTTCAAAGTCAAATCACTCCTGATTTTTAAACTATCTTTTAATATAATATATTTAACTTTTAAATATTTATATTCAGATTTAAAATATAAAATTAGAGTTAAATTCTATATATATTATTCTCTATATTTACTTATGAATTTTAACTTTATTCAAGTATATTTATAAAGTTTAAATTAGTTTTAAATATAAGATAAATGTTATTTTCAAAGAAAATCAAAACATCAAAAAATGCTTTGGGATGTCGACATGCCTATATACCCCATGTCGACATGGTGTCAGTTGAGTTCAAAATTTAAATTTCAAAAGAAGTGTCCATTCGCCATAACTCTTCACGAATGGACATGGCTGTTGTTCTTATATAAATTGGGGTTAGTTTCAACGAATTTTACATCAGATTTTCTGGTTTTTCACTCCTCTTCTTCCACTTTTCTTAATACATATTCTTATCATTACTCTGCCGAAATCAACATTGAATCGAACTCGATTACTTCTAGTTTGATTCTCTATCACTCTCTCTACAAGATTCTCTATTCAGAGTTAAAATCAATCAAGAAAGAAAAGGTGTGATTGTAGCCTTGGTAAATCAATTGGATAAACTTGTGGCCTGAAAATCAAGTATCTCTACCCAGAGGATCAAAATTCTGGAGGGTGTACCTCATAGCCTTGAAACCGAGGGTGTAATTGTACAATTGCTTTTGAAAGGAAATCCGTACTTGTGTTGCGGGACTGGATGTAAGGTAACTCCGAACCAGTATAGAATCCGGTGTGTTCTTTCCTTTACTGCCTTTATTTTAATTCTGTATTTGTGATTATTTCTGTGATCATATATGTGTCTGTATATTGCATACATCGGTGTCTAAATTAACATAAATCGAAAAAGATTTAGTAATTCATTATTAACACTATTCACCACCCTCTAGTGTTAATCCTAGCCATAAGATCCTAATCCGCATTTCTCACAGCACGCACAACACATATGCGTATAAAATCCCTTTATAAAATCATTAAATTTAAAATTTCTATAAAGTTTGATAAAAGCGAATCGAAGGATATAAAGCAAAAATGTAAATTTTTTATTGGAATAGGATTTTGAACTTTTAACCTATTTATATTTCAAAATTTCCATTTGAAGATAGTTGTTAATTTATGTTCTCGGTTTGATTCGAACTCCTAGCCTCTTGTTTGCATATAAGGGTGTTTCTGTAACTTCACGTTTAGGGGTGTTAATTCTGTATGAGTGTCCATTACTCAACTCGGTTCGAAGTCAAAAAATATTCTTCCGTTTCTCATTTAGAACACGAATTAGAACAAGAAAATCTGTAAAACATTTCATCTGTACGAATTGTTCAATGAATTTTTTATTGCATGTACATCCACTACACCAAAAAGTACTTTTGGTGGCGCACAAAAAATGCAACAATAACTTATGGTGGCGTTTTAGAGAACGCCGTCATACGACATGCAACTAAAAAACTAAAATATTTGGTTGCGTTTTTGTAAACGCCGTTATAATGTGCCTTATTACGGTGGCAAAAAAGCCACCGTAAATCTTTTTTTGTAGCAGGTTGAAACGCCACCAAAAGTTATTTTTTTTTCAACATATTTTTTCCATAGCGTTTTCTAAACGCCACTAAATAAGTGCTGTTATAAATTGATCATTTTAAAGGCTGTATATTTCACTGCAGCAATATTTTTTTTGTTACGTTTTTTCTGCCATTATAATTTTTTCCATAGCGTTTGATAAACGCAACTAAATATTATTTACTTTTCTTTGTCTATTTCTCACATTCTGCTAGCTCGTTTACTCTCCAATTCACTTTATTCATAATTTATATTAAGCAGTAATAATAAATAGTTCAATAATAAATAAAAAATACATGAACAAATGAACTACCATAAATACAAGTAGTACATTACCATACATTGATACAGAAGTAGTACATTACCGTACATAGTCACACAACTGGTGCTAACAAAACGCTCATTTACCCATAATTTTTTGTTGCATGCACAAATGAAAGCTAGCACCATAAAAGTCCAACCTTGCTCTCTTCGAAAATCCAATGCCTATACAAGTGAAATTGCAACATATAGTCAAACAATTATGTTAATTCGTAAGACTTCAAATCTAATATCAAACAACTACAACATTGTACAAGTATATCATACTATTATTTATAAAATTTAATTAACTTAAACTTAGTTAATTTTATAAAACTTCTTTGATTTTAACAGAACTTAGTTAATTTTTATTAACTTAGTTAATTTATTATTATAATTATTATTACCACCAGCTTGTCTCAAACTATTACTTCGACTACTGATAGAGGTGGCAATTAGACCCGAACCGAGCACCGGTTTGAATCGGGTCCGGTTGGGTAATAACACTAAAAATGCATATATGTCAATGTTTTTTCATCTGGCCTTTAGGATCGGGTTGGTTCGAGTCGGGTTTGATCAGGTCTTTATTGTATTTTCCATCACCCAGACCCGACCCGAGACTCATCGGGTTCGGTTCGGATCGGTTCAGTTTCGTGGTTCTAATTGCCAGCCCTACCAATAACTGTAGGCACTTCACAATCATAAGATTTTATATAATCAATCTCTGATTCTGCTCGATATCCCACTCTACCTAAATTCAACTTCAAAATGTAAACACAATGAAATTCAACGGTTAAGATATACCATGTTGAAGTCTTATGTTTTTTTGTAGCCCTAATAGAGATGCTTCCATATAAGTAATATGTGTGTGTATACACACACCAAAATGTTGCTTGAATATGTGCAACGTATCATCATCTATAACCAGTTAAAAATACTACTTCTAAAACATGAGTTTTTATCATCTTTACTTCAACTTATCTGTAAATACTACAATGTAGGGTAAAATAATCATATAGTGACATAGCAATGAGTCTTGATCCGGTCCATCCAGAAATCAGACACAGTTCCGGTTTTTGCAAGTAATTCCTGGACGGCTTTCAGCATAAAAGGGCGCAGAAAGCGGTCAATCCTCAAAGAAGTAGTAGCTGGCTTCAAAGATGGTGGAACTACAACGCAGATACAAAATGTTAATATGTGTTTGCATATTCAAACGACGATAACACTAACAGTACTGATGATGATGATGACAATTAAAGGACCAAAGATATCTCACTATGCTAGCCCTTGCCAGCCATTTTGCACATTAAGCTACTTAATTTTCACCAATAAATACACCACTTGGTTAAAAATCAACAAAGTTGTTTACTGCTACGAAGTTGCTATATAAGCAAGAACTGTAGACTTACATATTCTTTCTTTTGGTGTGGCATCTCCACTAACTGAAGAATTTGACCTGTTAAATGATTTTCTAAGAGTAGGCTGGAGCGCAGCTTTTGGTGTATTAGCTGTTAAATTGGATATTTGTGAATCAGAAACCTTAGTAGTAGCTACATTCCAGCGGCGCTGACGCTTTGTTTCATTGTTACTTTTGGGCTCAGCTTGTTCTGCACAAACATCAAATTAAAGACTTCAATGCATAAACAATATAACAAAGATGTTGCACAGGATAAAATAACACGTACACAAAAGAAATGTAAGAATAACAATTTAAATCAATGTGTTTATCATTTAGCTCTGTATCAAATGCTTCTACTAATATCCAAATTTATAGCTTGAGTACTAATAGTAATATCATAAACAAGCATTCAATTGTGGAGAAACATGCTCTTTTTAAGGTATTTAATTCTGAGGACGAAATATATTTACCATTTTTGTATGAAATCAAAAACCAGAACCGACTCTGCATAACTCATGGCAACACATCAAACAGATTTGACTTTAATTGTATTTTTCCATGCTATGTTTATCTGATGAAATTTATTACTACTTAATTTGAAAAGAGTAAAAATGGATTTGATCACAAGAAACAATCTATAATTGTGCAAAAATGTGTTGATATGTGTAGTAGTAAGGAATTTAACAAATGGTGTACGGATGAAAACTAGGTAGCAATTAGCATGCTCCTATAAACATACAATATAGTAGCAATGAAGGACCTAGAATAATAAACAGATACTTTAGAATTGAAATGATTAACGGATTCCAAATACTGATATGGCAAAACATTCAAGGTGTTCACATTATCTTTTGTAGACAAATTCAGACAATATATATGCATACAAATTACATATATCATGGATTTGATGTTTTGTGAATAGCATGATTGTAAATGCATGGAGAAAGATTACTAAGAAGGCGAACATGTCACCATACTAATTATATTGATTAGATCAGAATATGACTATGTACCTTCGGCTTTTCTTTTTTCTGTGATACCAGTGGGTTTGGATTATTCCTCGAAATTCAAATCCTTGTTCTCTGGAGGGAACCCACTAACCAAAGCATCAATTGGTTTTTCAGCATCCTCTTCTTTCTCAAAATTATTATTTGATTTGAGCGGCTTATTTTCAACTATATCTTGCATAAACTCATCACTGGAAATTCTATCTAAATTCAGTTTTTCTGGAGACCCCTCCTCAACATCCTCAATCTTCTTGCAAAGTTCAACATCCATAGCACAGGTGACCTTACTAGATGATGGTTGCACCATCTCCAGCTTAATAATAATAATAATAAATTAACTAAGTTATTGCCCAGATTAATAGTCCAACAAAACACTCAAATCACCTCTAGAATTAAAAATAAAATATATCCACTAGTTGTCAAGCGATACCTAACAAGATAACAAAAAGTAAATAAAAATTACCAGTGGAAGTAATGGGAACTCGAGGAACAGAAACTCGGCTACAAGATTTGGTTGGATAAATAAAGCTGGAAGTAACTGTTGCTAATTGATCAACCGAAGAGCGACTCTTTCCTATGATCGAAGAAGGGAGGGAAGAAACATTGTTCATCTTCGACTATTATAATATCAATTAAGTTCATAACGGACAGGTATTATTGCTAAAATATGGTTGGCCTATGAGATACACTTGCATACTAAAGCTTAGTTGCTTACGAAGGGTTTGAAAACCATTTCTCTGTTCCAAAAACGAAACTATTGCGAAATTGTTTACTAAAAAAACATGAAGAATTGAGATGGATTGGTTGTTTATTGTAAAAATAAGAAAGGTACACAAACCAGTTTTATTTCTATTAGTGAATGGGGTTATTATAGTTTTCAAAGTAAAGCATATTGTATATGAATAAATATACCTTGGTTATTTATTTTAGAAACCTAAGAACTAGTATGTACTGCACTCAAATATAATATCTTTGGTTTCTGAAATTCAGTAAAAAAAATAAAAATAGAACATCTGAGTCAATTTTTTACCAAAATTCATTATTTAACAAAATTTTATTGAATATACAAATCCTCCACCTTGTTGCTTTTCTCAATGCCATTTCACTACTATTGTCATTTTCACCTTATATTCACCTCAATCTAGGAGTGGATGGCATGGATAACATATAACGCTTATAACATAAGTGAAAAGAAAGCCCTGTCACTAAGCACAAAAGTATAAACTAATAAAAGAATATAAACTAAAATTTTGTTTTTAGTAGACAATATAACCAACCCCATTAATCAGTAATATCTAAAAATTATTGTGTTCCAATCCAGTTTTATTAGATACACTAGGTGTTTACAGTGCAAATCATGTAATATCTAATGTTTTCAATAGTTAATATAACCAATCTCATTAGAGTTTTATTCAAGAGAAATTAAAGTCACCAATAATTGTTTGCGATGACAAGAGTTTACTATATTACATCAAGAGTTTACTATATTACAATTGAGTTTACTATATCATGCATAAACTACATCTATTTTACACTACATGCATAAACTGCTTGCATTACGATAAATGTTGTAGTTGTAATTGGAAGGAAAGCATGAAATTGCAGCTGAAGCGAAGTAGCTAAAGCCTAGAAGGAAAGCATGTGGGAGCAATGGGATGTGTTGAAAGGAATCCATGTGAATGAAACAGAGTAAAGCTGTTATGCTGACAAAGAGACTGAAGTTAAAGAAGCCGTTTAAAATATAGGTAAAGTAAAAGAATCACACCAGACGAAACACTACAAAGCTGCAGTGATTTAATATCGACTCCGTAAAGATATGGAACCATGTGTGGAATGATATGCCTAGAAAATATTTCATATTAAAGAAAGGGGTATAGATATCAAGAAGTTCTAGGGTGATAAAATAGATCATACATAATAAACCGTAAGATGGAGAAACAAATTTAATGAGAAGTGGAAGTCATAACATCAAAAGACTGCTGTTAGAGTTTTGAAAGAAATTTTAATCCATAAAATTCAAGGATTGAATGCCGTAAAAGTTCATAAAAACAAAGAATATAATCTTATAGTTTTAGGGCATATTTCAGCTTTTGGTGCATGACTAATATTTAATGGATAATCATGGCAGCCTTAAAACTTATTATTATTTCTAACATGGAAATTTGTTTAGGAGATTTAACTACTGAATCATAATTGTTATTACTGACCATAAACGTCTACCAACTACTATGTCAAATGAACAGCTAAATTAATGGAAATTAACTATAGAGATTTAAACTTATGAAGTATTAAAGTTCAGTATATGCCGTATATATTTTTAATGCAAACTGCTATGGGTGACTCAATCTGGGAGTACCGACAGTTGTTTAAAATGCTAGAAGAGCAAACTTCATGCTGGAATCCTAAGCAGATAAATGGTGGTAATCAAACGACCGACCTTAACTATTTACCAATTACATCATATTAACTACCAGATTAATGGGAATTAACTGTGCATTGAAATGAATTCCATGGTAAGGTTTAAACTGAAATTCTAAATTGGCACAGGTAACGTGTTAAACTATCACTAAAGAAGTTTAGAAAAAAAACATGAATCTTAACTAATGACATTTTTTTTGCTGACAATTAGACCCAAGCACATAAATGGTGGTAAGCAAATAACTGACAAAAAATGTTTACCAATTGCTACATCGAATTAACTACCAAATTAATGGGAGTTAACTGTGCATTGAAATCAATCTGTGATATGGTTTAAATCAAAATTCTAAAGTGGGAAAATTAATGTGCTAAAACTATAACTGAAGAATTTAAAAGGGAAAACATAATATTAACTAATGACCTGTTTTTTTGGTGAAAAATTGAGATCTAATATCCCACAGCAAGAAAATTTATCATATACTCATCCACAACCATTATGGACGAAATGATAATCCTAATTTAACAAACAAATATGCATCAGTAATCATCCATTAATAACATAATGATAACTTGATTTAAAAAATCACCAATCATCAATAATTAGCACTAACCAAAACTAAATCAAAACAAAGTAAACAAAATGTTTTTTGGGTGAAAAAAAGGTGGAATGCAGTACCATGATTATACATAAATCTGGTAGAAAATCAATCATGACACATAATGGCACAACAATCGATTTTATTGGTAAATTAAAGAAACTTAAAGAAATAGCAAACGAAATAATCGAAGGGTTTGTGATTCCAGGACTTTTTGTTAAGCATACCTGAACTTGATAAGTTCTTGGGCAATGAGGCAGCAATCAACACTTTGATGGTCTGGTGCGATAGGCAAACAACTAATACAAATAAGAGATTTTTGGCCCCAAATCACCGAATTAATCACTTCTATTGGCTTACCTCGATTTGTAGATTTGGGCCTTGTGAACAAAGCGGAGGGGAGCAGATTCGATGAAGTGGAGGATATCTCTATTGACGAAGTGGATGGGAGCTAATGACGAGAAGCTGATGACGAAGTGCAGTGATGGTTCGAACGAGAGGACAGTTGAATTGAGTGAGAGGGAAATTTTGGTGAAAGAGGGAAAAATGAAACGGTGGAGGGAAAAGGAGGCAGTGGAAGGAAATAGGAGAAACAAACGTGACAAGGGTTTAAGAAGAGGAAACCCTAAAATTAGACCGAATTTTTTTTTGTAGCACATACACTACAAACGCCATCGATAATTGCAACTAAAGGTAGATTTTCTTGTAGTGATCGTACGTCCATTATCAGACTCGTACGAAGGGTGTCCGAGCTAAAGTTTCGTTTGATTCATATCCGTCTGAAACTCTTATACAACAGAACATGAACACACCTATGTTCGATCCGGGCCGTCCGTCTAACACCCCTATTCACGGTCGAATCAAAATTTTTTGGTCCTATTCCAACTATTAACAAAGATTTTAAGACGTAAGTATCTGTATGCTTTTAATCCGCAGAAAAATAAAGAAAAAGAAAAGGGGCATTCCAAGAATTGAACTCGGGACCTCTCGCACCCTAAGCGAGAATCATACCACTAGACCAAATGCCCTTCAATGTTAATGCTTAAAAATCATATCTGAATTTAACGACAGAGCATCACAAAATCCACTTCCAAATCACACATTACTCGAGCAATGTGATCTTTACAGCCTTCAACTAAGCAAGTCAATTGATACTCAGAAATACGAAATCCGTTAGCATCCGTAAATTAAAAATGAATGAATATCTAATGTTTGAGAAAACAGATACAAATGCATATATTAATTCTATGTACAAAAATTATCCATTCTTTGTCAAGGTACTACTTTATATTATGTGAATTTCGGTATAATGAATTATATGTATTTATTGTTTTATCAAAATAACAATTTATACAAGACTTTTTTGTACATGCAATGCACTGCATGTAAAAACCCTTATAAAATAAGTAATTTCAAATTTTCTATATAATTGGTAAAAACAGACTAAAAAATATAAAGAAAAACGATGTATTCTTTTTTTTGTTGTAATATGGTTTGAACTTGTAACTTTATTTATGTTTCAAAATTTCCATTTGAAGGTAAATGTTAATGTTCGTTCAGAACGGTATTCGAAATCTTCACCTCTTGTTTTGTCTATAAGGGCAATTTTGAAACTTTACATTTGGATCAAAAAATTGAAACTTTATTCCAATTATTAATAAAGATGTATTGTGATAAAAATAAACTGAAAAATACAAAGAATATAATGAATTCTTTTTTGTTATAATAGGATTTGAATAAATAACTTTTTTTATGTTTCAAAATTTCCATTTGAAGATAAATGTTAATGTTTGCTCAAATGCGGGATTCGAACTTTTCGCCTTAAAAGCAATTTTGGAACTTTGCGGTCGGATCAAAAAATTGAAACTCTATTCCAATTATTAACAAAGATACTAATAAAGATTGTATGTATATATAAATGTATATTTACTGTTCAAAATATATTTATGACTTTAGATTCAATCGACAGTGGATCGGATAATATTTGATGTTTGTCTACAATCCACGGAAATATATATTCGATATTCAAAAGAATTCAACGATAGACTGTTAGAGAACTAGATATTATCACAAAACCAATTGGTAATGTGAAGTGAGGTCTCTTAGTATTTATGCATGATTTATATTGTAAATTATCCGATGTGGGACTAATATCAACACGCCCCTGCACGTGTGGCGTATCATTAGCCAAACACGTGCACAATTATTGAGGGTGACGTGTAACACAACTAAACCCACTCTGATACCATGTTAGAGGACCTCATCTTATCACAAAATCAAATGTTAATGTGAAGTGGGGTCTCTTACTATTTATGCATGATTTATATTGTAAATTGTGCAATGTGTGACTAATATCAACAATGATAGAAATCAATTTAGAAATCAATTTTGCTTACCCATTGTATTCAACCTTCAATAATATATATGGTTACAAGAGTCAAGATAGGCTACAAATTATCCAACTGAGTTTCTAAAATAAGGGTAACTAAATAAATACTAACCAAATAAAGAGTCTACAAATTAGCCATTTGATTTGCTAAAACAAAGGTAACTAAATAAATACTTTCCAAATAAAGATTTCGTCAAATCAGAGAATAAATATAGGAAATATTCTAACGTCTAGAATATATGTAAAATATATTCTATCACACCCCCTCAGTCGAGGCGGGTGGTTCTCATATGCTTAGACTGTCCCTGAAATCAATAAATAATACGCGCGGAAGCTCTTTTGTAAAAATATTAGCAATTTGGTAAATGGACGGTACATGAAGCGCACACACTTCGCCATGAGCTACTTTCTCACGGATAAAATGAATACCCATCTCAATGTGTTTAGTGCGTTGATGCTGAACAGGATTTCCGGATAAGTATATAGCACTCACATTGTCACAATAAACTAGAGTAGCCTTTTGTATAGGATAATGCAACTCTAGAAGAAAATTTCTAATCCAGCACGAATCAGAAACAACATCAGGAACACCCCTATACTCCGCCTCAGCACTACTACGGGAAAGAGTAGGTTTCCATTTCGAAGACCAAGAAATCAAATTATCTCCAAGGAATACACAATAAACAGAGGTAGAACAACGGGTGCCAGGACAACCACCCCAATCTGCATTTGTATATGAGATAATACGATTAATATTGGATTTATACAAGTGGAGACCAAAAGAAAGGGTAGCTGGGAGATAGCGTATGATATGCTTAAGATCTTTCATATGCTCATTAGTCGAGGCATGCATATGAAGGCATATCTACTGCACGACATAGGAAATGTGTGGCCGAGTGAATGTAAAATACTGAAGAGCACCAGCAAGACTACAATACTTCGTCGGATCATCATAAGGAGTGTCTACGGTGGCACTTAGTTTGGACTTAGTGTCAACAGGAGTAGGACATGAACTGCATAGACATTTCGGCACGTTCAATAATTTTTGCAGCATACTGTGTTTGAGATAAGAAAAGTCCATAGGCAAGACGAGTGACAGCAATACCCAAAAAGAAACTCAGAGGACCTAGATCCTTCATAGCAAATTCAGAAGTTAAGAGAGTCATAATATACTTATGAAGATGATCAGAAGAAGCTGTAAGTATAATGTCATCCACATATAACAGAATATAAGCAATATCACAACCATTCTTGTAGATGAATAAAGAGTGATCTGACGTACTATAAGAGAACCCAATGATAACAACAAAATCAGCAAATCTTTGGTACCAATCTCGAGGAGCCTGTTTTAATCCGTACAAATATTTCTTCAAAAGGCAAACATGATTCGGATAATTTTTGTTATGAATACCCATGGGTTGATGCATATAAACTGCTTCATTGAGATGACCATGCAAGAAAGCATTCTTGACGTCCATTTGATGAATGGGCCAAGATTTAGAAAGAGCAATGCTGAGAACCGCTCTAATGGTGACCGTTGTAACCACGGGGCTAAATGTTTCATTACAATCAACGCCCTGTTGCTGTGTATTTCCCTCACCTACAAGACAAGCTTTATAACGCTCAAAAGAACCGTTAGATTTATATTTATGATGAAAAATGCACATAGACCTAATAACATTAACATTAGGCGGCCTAGGCACTAATTCCTATGTCTTATTGTCAATTAAAGCATTAAATTCATCCAACATTGCACTTTTCCAATTATGGTCACTAAGCGTACTAACAGGATTTTTCAAAACAGGAGAAATATCTGTAGTGGTGGTAATGTGGTAATTAGAAGAGTATTTGGGGTTGGGTTTAAAAATGCCATTGATGCACGAGTGGTCATGCGGGTTGAAATGGGGTTGGGAGTCCCTGGGGTGGTGTGGGGAATGGTCAAAGTGGGGGAGCTCATAGACGGGGTTGGGCTGTGGGGAAGAGAGGATGGGTCAGAGAAGGAAATAGAGGACCGAGTGTGGGCAGCAGTGGGAGGTGTGGAACCTGGGCCTGTGTGAGACTGTGGCCCAGATTGAGGAAAAACGGACGAGTCGTTGGGCTGCGCTGTTGGGTCAAGCTGCATATTTTGTGGTGTGGTATTTTGAGATAAATGATGTATTAATTGAGGATTAATATTGTCACTCAAGAAATCATAATTCGAAGGTTTTGTTTTATGGAGTTTGGAGAATGGGAATTCTGTTTCAATAAAACGAACATGACGACAAATTATGATTTTACCACTAGACATATCATAGCATTTGGAGCCACGATGATTAGGATCCGGACCTAAATAAGCACAAAAAGTCAACCTTTCGTGTAATTTATGAATAATAGAAGAGGGGAATAATGGGAAACATAAGCAACTAAAAACACGCAAACCCGAATAATCAGGATCACTTGATATAGGATTTGAGCGGGAGATTGGTAATTCAATACATTGGAAGGAAGGATATTAAGAAGATATGTAGCCATGGAGAGAGCATGATGCCAAAAGGAGAGTGACATAGATGCATGGGCAAGAATAGTCCGGATGATATTATTTATGGATTTTATGTGTCTTTCGGCCTTCCCGTTTTGAGGAGATGTATGAGGAAATGAGAGACGGAAAAGCATGCCATGTTGCTCAAAAAAAATCCTTAAAAGTGCCGTTAATGTATTCCGTACCATTGTCACATTGAAAAGTCTTATTATTATGTTCAAATTGTGTCTTGACTAAAGCATGAAATGCTAAGAAAAGTTGTTTGACCTGAGTTTTTTTACAATAGGAAAGGTCCACAAAAATTTGCTATAGTCATCAAGAAAAAGAACATAGTAACAATGGCCGGAAGTACTAACAATAGGAGAAGTCCAAAGATCACTATGAATAATATCAAACGAAAGAAAAGTATATGACACTGAATCATAAAAAGGTAGCTTAGAATGTTTTCCATGAGGACAAGAAGAACAAAAAGTTTTACAAGCCTTATTACAATCAACAAAATTTTTACTACAAAGATACTTAAGAATAGCATCGTCACGATGACCTAAACGATTATGCTAAATATTCAAAGGCAAAGCAGTAAAAGCAGAATGATTGTTAGAAGAAATGGCTTGAGAGTTGGAGAAAAGTGGGTATAAGCCCTTAGTGCTATCACATCTCATTAGTCTGTTCCCCGTCTGTAAGTCATTAATAGAGAAACCAAAAGGGTCAAAAGAGATAGAAACCATATTATCTGTCGTAAATTTACGAACATAGACCAGATTTTTAATGAGCCTGGGAGCATGTAACACATTGTTTAGGGTAAATGGTGGATAAGGTGGAGGCAATGTAGTGCGACCGTGACCAATAATTGGAATTAAATGACCACTGCCAACAACAATGTTATGATGCTTATTGCTTGAATTGAAATAAGAAGAGAGAATACTTGCATCCGCCATCATGTGAGATGTAGAACCAATATCCATGTAGTAATTCCCATCTGGTTGAGAGAACGAAAGAGCATGCATAGCGGCCTCAATGTCGGCGGGCATGTAGCTAGGAGCAAGAGGAGCGACGACATAGAAAGCTTGAGATCTGGACCCAAGCAAGCCTGACCCATAAGAGGAGGGACGTTGGGCTGCTGGATTGGGCCTTGGATGCCAAGAGTATGCGGGAAATGGGCAAGAAGGAATAGTCCACGAATTGATTTATCTGATGCCTGTGTTTCATATCTATATAAATAATTCACGAATTAATTCTGCTTGTTCGGATCTGATGTCTTTAATTGTTGCTACTCGTATTATTCATATATTATTATCAGTAGTGTTGCGACTGTACAATTTTTTATTGCTAAGATGGTTACCATGTTAAGTTTTGTTTCATTAACACGTATGGAAGCATCTTCATGCCTTTTAATTTTCCTGTAATACGTATTGCACACATAATGGTCAGTATCATTTTTTTATCATAATTGCATTAAATGTGGTTGTTACAGTGATAAATTAATTAATTTATTATCATAAATGCAGTAAATGCATCAATTGCAAAAAATTTAATGATGCGGCATGTTTGTATTTGGAATAAGAAAAAACATACTGTTTATTATTTAATACGTTTATAATTTATAGACACATATATTTTATATCTGTGGCCTGCTCATTAAAAATAAGTTTCGCTTTCTGTAATATTATAACACATGTATTCATATTTGCTTATTCAAATAAGCTTTCATCGAAAGCTAATCACCTGCCGCACTGATATAGTAAGCTATTTTGACATGGACTATTTATGTTCGTTGCTTCTCGCTATGTTTGGGATCAACCACTGCTACAGTTTTTCGCTATTCATTTTCTTGCAATATGACATGTATGGACCATGCTATGTTAAAATTTATTTTATCTTCTGTCTTGAATATTGACAGTTAAATAAAGTATGCAATATTTTATCATTAATTGTTATTGCAAATACCATTTGTTATGTATTGTTATGGTTTTAGTTGATGTCAGTTTTTTTTGTTGCGACTATGAAACCATATTTTCAATATGTATAAAATTGAAATTTATGGAATACACATAAATGAATGAGTTAAAATAAACCCAGTTCAAATATTATTTGCTGTCTCTTTGCAAACTAACTGTAAATATTCTATATTACAAGTGATCTGATTAAAATAACATGTCACCAAAGTGACATCTCTTATTTTAGTTATCCATGAAAAATGTTTAATGTTTGTATGTATCTATTCATGAAAATATTAGTCGGCCAAAAAGAAGACTAACATTTAGCTGAATCATTTATACATGTGTGATGACAAATATGCGACAATAATATAGTTTTGCAAGTGAATATCTAATCGGCCCAAAGGAAGATTAATATTTGACTTGAAATTATTGTCAATGTTTGATCATTACAGCAAAATTGCCACTTATAATTAATATTACTATCAAAAGACTTGATATTAAAGTTGTGCTAGGTATCTTGAGAAGAGACTTACCAATTATTTGAATTAACTATAGTTTTGTTTTACAGTGTGAGCATATTTGATTGATTCTTGTGTTAAAATTACAACTAATTTAACTACGGTATCTGCCAATCTTAACAACATTCTTACTCTGACTGGAGCAAAAAAATCCATAGAAAGAGAACATATTGCTTGTTCTTGGCTACATGGATCTTGAGCTTGCACTTAGGACGGATGCACCTACCCCTCTTATGGATGAAAGTTCTTATGATGTTACAAAGAACTTTGAGAGGTGGGATCGTTCAGATCACATGAGTCTAATGATCATAAAGCGTAACATTCCAGAGGCATTTAAGGGTGTAGTATCTGAAAAGATAACCGATGCTACAGATTTCCTTGTTGAGATTGAAACATGTTTTGCTAAAAAAGATAAGGCGAAAATAAGCATGCTTTTGTAGGGCTTGATTTCCATGAAGTATCAAAGCAAAGGGAACATAAGGGAGCACATTATGGAAATATCTAATGTTGCTTCAAAACATAAGGCACTTAAGCTTGAGCTTTCGGATGATTTGCTCGTGCATTTGGTACTAATCTCTTTTCCTTCACAATACAACCAGTTTAAGATCATTCATAACCGTCAATAGGAGAAATGGACTCTTAATGAACTCATTTCGTGTTGTGTACAAGAAGAAGAGAGATTGAAGCATGATAAGATTGAAAGTACTTATTTGGCATACACCCCTAAGGGAAAAGACACAAAGAGAAAGAAGGATAAGGAAACTGCTAAGGGTCCGATGGAAAAGAAACAACATAAGGTGGCTGATGGTTGTTACTTTTGTAAGAAGGCTGGACATTTAAAGAAAGATTGTACCTAATATCACTCATGGCTCGTTAAGAAAGGGTTGCCTGAGCTACCGAAATCCAACTAATGCAGAAAGATACATCTTCGTAAGTGATGGAAAATCGATTAAAGTGGAGGCTATTGGGCATTTTAAGTTGTTATTGAGAACTCAGTTTTATTTAGATTTATTTGATACTTTTGTTATACCGCTATTTAGACGGATTTGGTTTTTATTTTTAAGTTGGACAAATCTGGTTATTCTTGTTCATTTGGGAATGGTATTTTTAATTTATCAATAAATTCAAATCTTGCTTGAATTGGTTCTCTCAATGTTTATGATAATTCATATATGGTTGATATTAATACCTTTTATTATGAAGCCTTGCATGTGGAATCACGTGGTACTAAAAGAAAAGCTAATAAGGAAAATTCGGCCACATTGTGGCACAAACGCATAGATCATATATCTAAAACTAGAATTCAAAGGCTTATGTCAGATAGCATTTTGAAATCTGTTGATTTTTCAAACTTCGATGTTTTTGTAGAGTGCATCAAAGGGAAATAGACCAAACATAAGAAAACAGGTGCCAATAGAGCAACCAATGTCTTAGAAATGATACATATAGACATTTGTGTACCATTCCCTATGGCATCATGGAATGGTCAACAATATTTTATCACATTCATAGATGGCTACCCAAGATATGGCTACCTATATCTTATACATGATAAATCAGAATCCCTAGACATGTTCAAGAAATTTAAGGTAGAATTTGAGAACCAACTCAACAAAATAATTAGAGCTGTCAGAACTAACTATGGAGGTGAATATTATGGTAAATCTAATGGATCAGGTGAACAATGTCTAGGACCATTTGTCCAATTCCTAGAGGAATGTGGAATAGTCCCATAGTACACCGTGCCAGGTTCACCTAGCATGAATGGTGCTACTGAGGGACGAAACAGAATACTTAAAGACATGGTGAGGAGTATGACTAGTCATTCTACCTTACCAAAATCACTCTATGGGAGACATTAAAGGCAGTAGTTTATATCCTTAATTGGGGTACCCACTAAAGCAGCTGCCTAGACACTTCATGAGCTTTAGATAGGCAAATATCCCACTCTAAAGCATTTTCATATTTGAGGATATCCAGCTGAGGCAAGGCCTTATAGGTCAAATGAAAGAATATTAGATACTAAAACAGCGAGCAGCTACTTTATTTGTTATTCAAAGCGGTCTAGGGGCTATAAATTTTATGATCCCACACTGAAGAAATTTTTTGAGATGGGAACTGTAACATTTTTTGAGGATGTTGAGTTAGGGGGGAGAATTAACATAAGGAACATTGTTTTTAAGGAGGAATCATCATCCATGATTCCTACTATGGTTACTTCTTCTAACAATGCATAGATTATCATTCCTGTCATGAATGAAGAAGTTAATCCGAAACCACAACAAAACAGTATTGAAGAAAACCCTCTTCAAAATGAGGACAATGTTCCAAAAGAACAAACTCAACAACCTCAAAATGAATTGCCACTAAGAAGATCCACTAGAGAGAGGGAGGATGCCATTCAAGACGATTATGTGGAATTTCTTCAAGAGATAGAGGATAATAATGGATTGGTGGAAAATGATTCTATCAACTTTCACTGTCATGGTTCTGATTTTCGACCTCAGAAAATCGATATCAATACGTCCACTGTATTACATGCTGAACAATTGAATGCCGAAAATACCAGATCGTTAGGAAAAAGAAGAAAGAGTCAGAAGAAGCAAAAAGAAATAAAAATACAGAATCTCACAATCGCAGCGGAATAATACATAATAGATAACAACTGGTCTTTATACAAAAAGAGTACAACTATTTTTATACATTAATCATCAGAGTACAACACAAATCAATAGACCAATACTGGACAGTTATAATAACTTGTCCTCACAAATTCTGAATATACAGCCTACAATACACAATGAAATAAAATCAAGTACGTGTGATACGCCTCGTTATCTAGCTCGTCTCCTGAGCCTCATAACATCCTATGTATCTGTAATACTCGATCTGACCCGAGCACTATTTTAAAATAATACCTGAGTCTGTTTGGAAAACCAACATGAGAAAACACATTTAATTTGGATTATTAAAGTTTCAAAATTCATTGAAAATCAAAGGTATCTCGTAAGACCATGCCACAAATAAACATGACGGGTTTTTACCTTACGATAACCAAAACATTTCATAACCTGATATTATAATAGTGTCGAAGTACAAATACTTATTCAAATAGCTGAAACTCTTGCATCACACTTTCCAGCATAATTGGTGCGGCACTTATTGGAGAATGGATTCCAACTGAATGACTAGGCACTGAGGTAACATCTGTCATAGTACATGTCTAGAAACACTATACCAAGATCGAACCTATCAATCCCTGCCACACAAGACAAGACTACCCCTGACCCGGATAGATCGAATATGCTATCACCCCAGGTGTTCCCGCCCTTTCCGAGCTCCTTTCACATGTAGTGATAATATCCAAGGTTATCTAGAAAGGTGATAGACATACTCTAATTGGGTGCTACCCACTAAGCCTTGCTGCATCTCCCCTGCTTTTCAGTCATTTCCAGTAATGAGGCTAGAGGCTACGATTGCCTTTTTAGAAATATTCACTTAGAATACTCATTGTCCTCCAATGGCAATGTACTGATAGCATCCATCCATACAAGTCCATTCTCGGTCCGAAAGGAACCGAATGCACTATTCCTAATACAACCATTTTGGAATCACCCTCAGGATTAGTAGCTATTAGCCCTTGCACGTCAATGCTCCATCTTCGACTCCATGCCCTTGTCTTCATTACAAAAACATACTCGTTGGATCGAAGTGGTTTTCGGATCACAAACCCGATCCCGGTTTCTTCAAAACAACATTCGATATTCCTAGTAAACTCAACCCCGGTTCTTAAGGAAATAAATAGAAGAAAGTAAGATCAGAGATCACCTCCTAACCGTTAGTGGACGGATTTCCTTATAAACATCCTAGAAGAACGAAACGAGTTTATACGTAGAGTATAGCACCTCGAACGATAATTGTACCATATATATCCCGTGCTTCTTCTAGATATTTCCAAAGTTATATTTGGATCCATATTTGACAGTCAGTTATTGAACTATCAAATAAACAATCAATTCAACCAAATACTTCATGTTCACCGAAAAAACACCAAGTCTTATTTAAATTTAATTTTAAATAAACTAAATCTCTTTATCCAAAAATATACACTTATCTTATCGAATTCGGCATATTCATAAATTATCGTTTTCCTTTTCAAAGTATTTGGAAACCTTTTTAAAATAATGTGGAAAGTACCACTGCGGTATCAAACCGTGGATCGCAGTACAATGGTTACATCTCTAACCCAAAGAAATCCAAGGCTTAACTACACGCGCTCATTGCCTTCGATTACGCCACGCGAGTGTACCAATACTCCTCGAAAACACAATTTAATAATTTTCAAAATAATGCTTATGAAATTTTATAATAATTTTCCAAGTTAATTTTAGACAAAACTACTTTTAAGATAAAGCTATTATATAAATATTAATATTAAATAGTTAGTCCTTTGGGAATAATAGTACTAATTAATTTTGAAATAAAAAAATTGACTTATTATAAACTAGAAGAACCAATATTTAAATATACTTTAAACAATTTTCACCACTAATTAATTATTATTTTCTAAAATATTCTTAAACACTTTTAAACTTCCTAGTTAATACTTAAAAATCCTCCCTTTATAAAATAAACCTAACTTTTTAGGAAAAATATATTTCATCTTCATTATAGCCAGTCAAATCATTTATAAATCCCTCTCGTTTTATTTCCAATTTAATCTACATTCCAATTCCGTAAATTTCCCTTCTCACATTTCTGAAAAATAAAACTACTATTTATTTTTAAAACAATTTACTCATTTCTTATAAATTCCCATCGTGAATTTATAATTTCAAATTATCCACTGATAATTACTTCACTTTATATTATAAACTTCGTTTATAATTTTCCATAATCTCATTTCCCGCTTCGTCGCTGTTTCACAACACTTAATCGATTTTTCATCGATTTTCTAAATTAAATTCCATTTTTAAATTAATTTCTTAGTTAACCCAAATTTATCTCAAAACCCACTAATTTCAGATTCACTTCACTTTTATGATTTAAAATCTTATTTAAATCTGGAACATTAATTTTGTATTTTAATTTCAAAATTCCCCTTTTAGTTTTCCCCAAATTATTTAAATCTCAAATTTAAAAATAATTTCCTTTATATTTAAACAATATCTCTTAATTTTTATTTCTAATAACCCTTTAATTCACATTTATTCACAAAACTCTCTATTTTTCCATATTCCGAAATTATTAAACGGGATTTTAAAAATCAACTATTTATTTTCCCCAAACTCATTACTTTTAATTTATCCAACTTCACTATAAATATTTTATTTTAAAATTCTCTTTATTTTCCTTTAACAATTCAGTATTTGTATTTATGGTATTTTAAAGTGCCAAAAATAAATCTAGCAATACCACAGCATCTAGTAAATTCAATTTTCCAATATAATCAACCATAGATTTTTCAAATAAATCATATAACTGAATATGAAAATAATTTTAACATTTTTGAGGAATCCGGTTGGATCCCTCCAACCAGTTTTCCCTCAATTCATAAGTGTTAGCACAATATAAAAATACCAATCCCACTTCGAGGGCGATATCGCGGTATATAGGGTCATCCGCTATTATGCGGGGCGTATAGGGTCCCATCTGCTATATATATGCAGGAATATGAATCACTCTAATATATATATATATATATATATATATATATATATATATATATATATATAATCACATCAAGACTGAAAATAATTTTCAATTCAATCAATCGACCAAAAATAAATTTTGACTATTTAAAATTAACCAGTAATCCAAATTTGAGCGAGATTAACCCACCTTCGATTTTTTTCCGTCAAACATCCAGATTTTTTTTCTCCGAAAATCTCAACTGACTCTGAAAGGTCCCAAACTAAACTCTATTGTGTAGATTTCCAACTTCGAGCCAATTCGACTCGTCTTAATCATTTTGAACCTCGTACGATAAATATAAGGATTTGATTA
This sequence comes from Allium cepa, assembly GCA_030765085.1. Taxonomy (NCBI): domain Eukaryota; kingdom Viridiplantae; phylum Streptophyta; class Magnoliopsida; order Asparagales; family Amaryllidaceae; genus Allium; species Allium cepa. Next base: position 595,305,852 of record CM060935.1, read on the forward strand.
ACATAACGATATAATAAAAATCTGACTAATATAAATAAATTTAAATTAAAACTTAAATTAAATGAAAACTAAACCTTCTTCCCATCGTGAACTGCCAGCCAACACAGACCAACTTCGATCCACTTCCATAACTGCCGCCTTCACCCATTGCCGCCTCGACCTGCTTGCACCGCCGACCTACCTTCCCCAACCTACAGTCGTGCACCCACCTTAGTCAAGTCCACGCGCACGCAAGTGCATACCCGAACTCAACCCTGTGCTCCCCTCGCGAATGCTTCAGCTTCGACCCCTCGTCCAAACTTGAACCATATGACTCCCCTACTATTTGCGAGCGTATGCCCAACCCTCAACGACGTCGCAAACCTCCCTCGTGCATCACCGCACCCCCTTCCAAGGGTGCCTATTCTTCCAAGACGCGCTCGACTTCCCCCTTCCACACTCGTGCTCTGCCTAATGCCGCCATTTATTATTTTTCTTCCTTGCTCTGAATTCGATTCTGGTTTTTGATTTTTTATTTTTTTTGAGTCGATTCTGAGAATCGATTAAAGAGGGAAAAAAGAAACGCGATTTTTGATTTGGGGAGAAAGAAACTAGAGGCTCGCGATTGAACTGTATACAGTTTTAAAAAACTGTTTTTTCTTTCTTTTTTCTTTCGAACATTCTATTTCTCTTTCTTTTAAATTTTTCAACCTGTAGTTGTGCGTTTTCGAAAGTGAAAGGGAGGGAGACAAGAAGTGATATTGGTATGTACAAGAAGTGCTACGGTGATTTGAAGGAAGGGGAAAAAGTTCTGATGTGAATGTTTTTGTCAAATCCATGAATATATATATATATATATATATATATATATATATATATATATATATATATATATATATATATATATATAAAAATTCAAATCGTCTCGATTCGTAGCTTAAAATCTAGACCACCCATCGAGATGTGCTGCCAGGCAATCATAATGTTATACCCCTATTCTAAACGCAATGGAAAAGGTTTCGAGTTCTAATTCGATCGTATGGAAAAGATAGCTTTTTGGACCTAATTATTATTGAATTTTCTATATAAATTTCAGCAACTTATATCCCGTACGGACAAATGATAACTTGAAACACCACAAAACTTGAAATCCGATAATAATAGACTATTACAGATTCAATGGAACTGGTTTCGTCGAATTTCGAGACTGTGCCTCGGAAGGCTATTTTTAAAAGTCAATTTAAACGATATATTTTAAAAGTTGAACAAATCATTATTGAATTAAAATGAATATGGCTTACGCTATAAAAGTTAAACACTAAAGGAAATGTTGACAAATTACACTCACACATGTATATTATATAAGTTGAATTGAATTATAATAGCTGTAAATAAATTAAACTTAAATAATTATACATGCAGAAACATAATTTAAGTGAAATTGAAATAAACCTAAAATAGATTTTTGGTATAGGTACATGCGTAAAGTATTAGATCCAGATAGGATGGCAGTAAATGAAATGAGTATATTTAAAAAAAAAATCCCTTTCTGGATCATAGTGGACCTATGAAGTCTAATGTGTTGTACTAAATCCAACCTATTTAATTTAAATTAAATTATATTTTATTTAGTTTCTTAATTTAATTAAGTAATGTATGTTAATTTAACATTTATATTTTTTGACTATATCAGTATACGCTCATATGTATATAGAGGTGCAATGTTCAACATAACAAAATGTAAATGGTTAATGTTTACATAAGTAGATATTTGGATTTATATCCCCTTTGTAAACATTGACTCCATATATGTGTGTATGTGTGTGTCTGCTAATTACCCTAAAACATTGTTTAATATATTTGTAAAACATATGAATATAAATACAAATTTTGTAACTATTTAACAATACAATTTAAAATATCTAGCCTAACTTTGACTAAGTCAACCAATTTTAAATTCATATTTTATATTTAAAATATCTAATTAAGACTTAGTAAAAATTTTGAATTTAAAACCAAACCTTAAAATTATTAGCAAAAATATCTGTAATAAATTTAAATATGTATATTTATATAAAATTAATTATTAAAACCAAAATTAAATTTTATTTAATTGTTTATTTATTTAAATACACAACATTGTTTCAATATATATGAATAATATGTATGTATGTATTAATTATAAAACAATTATTTAAAAATGATATATGTACATATGTGTGTTAAACATTAAATTTGAGAGCTAATTTTACTAAACATGTCGGGATATATATATATATATATATATATAATAACGTTAATGATGTATATTGTATTTATTAATAATTAATACGTTTAATATATTTAAGTTATATAAAATTCAGTAAGGATATTTTTGTTTAATCTATCGTAATCTATTTTAAAATAATTTGATACATTAATATGTATTCTTTAAATTTATAATTTAAATGAATTATATATTTTAAAATTAATAAATGATTATTAAGAATTATTAAAATTATTTATAATTCTTAAAAAATTATAATATATATATATATTGAAATATATTTATGGCCAGACTATAATATACATACATATTTAATTTATAAATTTGTATTAAAAAAATTAATGTAAATTGTTGTTTAAAAATTAATGTAAAATTGTTGTTTAATGGATTCTAACCACTTATAATTAACGGGAGACATCAATATGTATATGAAATTGTTGTAATTGTAAATAGATAGCAAATGTTGTGAATATACAATTTACCAAAGTGATTGGCTCCTTAGGCTCATACCTTGAACTATCAGGTTTTTTGATCTCTTAGATCTGCACGATTGTTGCTAACAATAAGAAATTTATAGTTGATTATTAAGATTTAGAGTTGATCCATCTAAGTTGATCTATGTCCACTATAAGAAATTTCTCATTATTTCGCTTCTCTTACGATGGTTATGATCACAAGAGATAATAATAAGAAAGTGAATACTTGAGAGCTTGTGTTTTTTCAACCTTGTAAGAATGTAGCCTTGGTCTATTTATAGTAGTTGGAATTGGCGCTTGGATGGTTGAGATTGTATTGCTAAGGCCTAAAATCCCTCTGGGCTGTTGATTGTCGTACATGATTAATGCACATGCCAGTTATGACACCAAATGTCTTATGTGATGCAGATGATGGCGCCCGGTGGATAATACTTTAAGCATGCATAGAATAGGGGAAAGCAACATGGGATTAGGGAGTGGTTGTCTTAAAGGTGCTTTGGTGGTAGTAAAAGACATGGAGTGGTTACTACACTATGGCGCTTTTGTTAAATGAACGGTGTTATTCATGCCAGTATTTTAAGAGGACAAATGCATATAAAGCTTCTCTTGGCAGTGATAGTTGTGCTGCCAAAGGAGTTGGTGCATGTAGGTGGATGGTGATAAAAATAGGCAAGATACATGTTCGGCAGTTGGTAAGATAGACGTGTTGGTCGGATGTTGAGGAATACTTCATAGGCCAGAAACCTAGTGTATCACAGTCACCTACTGACGCCTGTAGGGGCGATGCTTGTCCACATCTATGACGATGCTAGGTAGGATGTTCCTTGAGAGGGCCATGTTTTTTTGGGCCACCTAGAGGGCAAGGCTATGCAGGGGAGCCAAGTACCGGGGATTGAAGTGCACAAGTGGGCCATTGCTGACTAAGCCGGGGTTGATCAACATGCTGGATCATGAGGTACACAGGCCGTAAAGCGGGCCATGGTGTGCCCTTCTATATCCATGTGTGCAATCCTAACGATGCAGGATGAACACCTATATGCTTAAGAGGAATTCTAGTCACGTTTTATCCTCTAATTCCGTGCCCAAGTGCAGGGGTGGGATTGTCAGTAAGGCATTAAATGCCACGGTTAATGCTCTCACATATGTCATTGGATTATTGGTGAAGGCGATCCATTTTCCCATACACCGTAAAGATAAAGCTCCTTTCCACGTGCATTGGACAGATGCATTGATCATACCTACTGTTTAGATCACTTCTTACGTGGCATATCCAATGGTTTACATCACCTCCCGCTGATTATAAATACCTCACCTCTTCTTCCTTTTCACTTTTTTTATTGAATTTTAGAACTCTTCCACTATTAAAATGATTAGAGATTTTTCCTTGCTTGATACGAATTTGGCTCTCAACTAAAATTTTGAATCATCATCGGTGAGTGTTTCTTTTACCATTTATCCCTTGCATTTTACATGTTATCGCTTAAATAGTACTTTGTGAGTCTTTTCGTCACTTTTTTTCTTTTTCATGTTGATTTTGATGTCTTGTTTTCTACTACCATTTAGATAGTTTGCACACTTTGCTTGCACTAATGAACTTCTTTAATGAACTTCCACTATATGCGGTGTCTAATGATCGTCATTGTGCCATCAATGTTGATTATCCGACCTTGAGGACTAAACATATCACACTAAGATTTGATGTTGCAAATATTATTGAACTTCTCCCTTCAAGCTTTAAAATAGGAAGATTACATGTTGAGTCTAAACCCCTAGATAGGATTAGATGGTAGGTTGGTACGGATGCAAGCCACACGGCTCATCGTATGCTAAGGCATGAGTGGGCCTGCCTAGAGGCGTTAGGTTTCTCATAATAGTGGTATGGGAGAAGTTTTCCCCTGAGACTTATTGGGTTTTTAATAGGTTGGGGTGGTTTAGTAATCTAGGCTATTCACTATTAATTACAGATGACCGAGGCTACATCTACTAAGGGATAACAAACACTTCCCTTGGGTGCTCCTAAGATTTGAGAGGAATGGTTTGATCCTGCTCATTCTTTGATCGACTTCGGCTGTAAGAACATCGTTCCCCTTTATCTTTTAACTGCTAATCGTGCCTACCAGTCCCCGATGGGCTACTTCTCTTGGTTTCTTACTTACATGAAGATTGGGGCAACACTTCCCCATTACAACCCCTTTGTTATGATTCTGAATGCACATCACTAGCATTGGGGCAACCTACCAAACTCCTGATTGGGCTCGTTATCGTCTGCTATGATTTGAACATTCCAATGCCCGAGGTAGACTATGGAGGTATAAAGCGACAGCCAGGGACCTAGTTATGCAACCAGCTAGGTCTGTAGGGATTATGATTAGAGAGCCATCGATGATAGTACTGCTGGTGAATGTAAAAGATAAGGAGGAGGTCATTGTATCATATGCGAGTTGTAAACAAGCAGGTGACAATGGAGAGTGGCAAACTTACGACCTAACTCATTTGTAGGAAGTCATGGTCGCTGGCTACGGTCATGTTATAGACTAGTCTTCCATTTATCCTATTACACCAGAGATGCCTGAGGCAAGAAGGATGGTCGATTGGGTGCAGGAGCCAGATACATCGATAAGCAAGGGTTTCTCCTCTGAGTCCTCTCTCGCCATGAGCCTCTGACATAAGTAACCCACGCTGCGCCCCTTAACATGCAAAATCCCAAAGGGGCATAATCTGGCAATGATAGCACGGAGTCTTCCTTCCTGCCTTAGCTAGAAGGTGACTAGAGACCAATTTTATGAGGGTAACTTAACTTTGCAATGTTTTTCCTTTATATTTCCTTGAACTTTTTCTAACTTTCTTCCTTGTTTGTGCTTTTTAGTGGTACGCTTGAATTTGGTAGCAACTCTAGGCTCCATTGCAACTGGGAGTACCCTACTTTGCAACCTCGCACAAACACCAACTCCCAACAATAACCATCTGTTACCAATGCCCAGTAGTAGATGCCAACTGACTCCCACACAACACCAGAACTATCATTTTGTAATGATTATAATTGTTGGTAATCAAATTTTCAACGGTTATAACCGTTGGTAGCAGGTACGTTATATTATTTTTTACATATTTTGTAACGGTTATAACAGTTGGGAAATACGAAAATTCCCAATGGTTATAACCGCTGGGAATAACCGTAATTCCCAACGGTTATAACAGTTGGGAGTCTTGGTAATTTCCGACGGTTATAACCGTTGGGAATTACTTCATATTCCCGACGATTATAAACGTTGGAAATATTTTAATTTCCAACGGTTATAACCATTGGAAATTCCTTGCGTAAGTAAATAGCAAAATTACCAACACTTATAAGTGTTTCAAATTTGGTATAACTGGACCATATCTTAATCAGCATGTAATAGTATTTTATTCAACTATATCTATACGAATTTACAACAATAGTAAACAGAAGACTAAATTTCAAAACTAACATTATCAAATCATTAAAATCGTATTAAATAGAACATATCAAATTCTACAAAGTTCATTATGACAACTATTAGAGGAACAGAGGTACAAACGACAGAACATAGGTACAGTAAAATCAAAGAACTACTTAGTAAAATTTGTTGTATGCATCTATTGGAGGAACGAGTAGATATAGCTGGTTACCACATCAAAAGCTGCATGATTTTCATACCAGAAAAAAGGGACAATCTTAGATATGAGATCATAGCAATAAAATGAAAATGATCATTTATTCGATTATTGTCGATGATGAGAAAAACGCACATACCGTGCACTTCTTACTCTAGGATAGAACCATTGTGAGTGATCCTCGATAACAAAGGGTACTTATGATCTCTATCATAGTTAGGCCAAGATCTATCATTGCTATTAAGAAATTTGCTGTGAAGATTCCAAACTGCTTCATCGTAGTTCTTAGACAGTTCATACTTCGGCCCAAAACCTTCCCGCAGATGGACAAATTTGTCCAGTGAATCACCTCTTTTAGGATTGAAAAAGATTGCATCAGAAGCTTCTGAATTTTTTAACAGGGATTTGATCATTTGCGCAAGATTTACATGGAATTTCTTGAAGAACGAACTACCAGCAGAATACACAAGTTAAACACAAATCTTGTCTTTCAGAACAATCATAAATTTCAGATAGCTGGACATATTAAGGTCTTTTCACACAAATGAAGAATTCTTTTCATTATTATTTTCATATATAATTATCCATTTTTGTGTTCGTTTGTCCATTTATTTGCCATCTGATTATGAACCATAAAACTACACGTGTTTGAAGTAACAACATTTCAGATGAAAGTTTTCAATTACACTTTTGATGAAACTTTGAAGTAGGTTGGAACAATTTAACTGTTACATGTTTCAGAAGTACTGAACATATAAGTTTTGTAACATAACTTTGTTTTCTAGAGGGTTGAATATCATTCTGATGTTACTAATTTGACTAGGATATATTAGCTTTTCAAGTTTGATTAAAAAGCTAGTAATATAATATAATAGTTTTTAGGTGGAGATTTGAAGTCTTAGCTCAATCAAATGCTTGTTCGTTATTATAAAAAAGAATCGGGATATGACTGCATGAGTAAGTTGACATATACATACATACACACATCTATATATACATACATACATATATATATATATATATATATATATATATATATATATATATTTGTCATACTTAATTAATTACTTCCCTTCATTTAAAGGCTTTTAACTACTTACGGTAACCTCAAACATTTAATTGGTCTTTTTAATTGCAAAATAAAATCTACAAAAGGGTAATGTAATTTGCTCTAGTAAATATAAAGAGCCTATTATTTGCAAATATTGTGCATTGGAGGAAGATGCAATCTATTTATGACATGGCCAAAGTTAAAAATTGAAGTTTGGAACTTATTTTGTAATATAGCAGTTGCATGTTCATCGCATAAGCCTTGCTTTATATCCAGATTCTTTGACTTACCAAGATCCATAGTCGCCCAAATCCGACTCTGATGGTTGTCCAGTTTGTACCATAAACCAAATTTGTCAAAACTATGTAAAAGAATACCGATACATACAATATTTAATACCCCGTTCTCTCGGATAGCCATGCCCATTGAATCAATTTCAGAAAAATTGCACTGTAGTAAAAATTCATAAATTATCATTAAGGACATTTAATGAAAATTATGATACCCAACAAAAAAAATGAGGATCAATGATCAATATTTAAAAAATCCAACGTCTGAAATGCTAATTAAGAATAAGATATAATTTAATCATTTAGATTTTTCGAATTAAACAAAATATAAACAAGCATATAATATGAAGGAAATCATGGAAGAATACATGAAGAAATAATTTGCAAAAGTGAATGTTTAAACAATGGCAAACAAATAAATACCACCATATGATTTTATTTCTTCTATGACATTATCATCTTATTGTATTTACCATCATCACGGTATAACAATGCATATAATAATGCAAAAAAAGTATTAGTCTCCAGTTTTTTAAACAACTGGAGTAATAAGATTTTGAAAGAGAGAAAAGTTGAATGCAAACTATATAAAAAAATTAAAATTATCTTGTTCAATTTATCTTGCGAATTTCTTCATATCGCCGCCATTAATCGCTTCGCTAAAAAAATGAAGAAAAAAAGCAAACTAGAGAAGGCAGAGGATATATGGAGTACAAATAGTATAAAAGCGAGGGTGTAAGTGGAAATAATTCGATACGTAATAATCTAGTGTTTTTTTCTTGCAACTCAAGATGTGGAAATTTTAAGCTGTCTATTGTGGTCTTGGTCAAAACTCTGATACACTGCATGTGCCTGTATTATCAAACTGTAAGTCCTGCGTCCAAAAAATCTTTTTTAAGCAAAAGGTATTCTTTGTGCATTAATAAAAGAAAATGTATTACCACTTTTATAGACTGAGTAAATCTTCAAATAAAAAACTTCATTCAGTAATAAAAATTGATGTCATTATGAGTGTTAAAACAAACTTTCTTATTTACAAATTATTTAAGCTATATAGCTGCTGATATTAAAGCCTGAATATCCAAAAACAACGCTTAATTTAAAAACCAAATGGAAAAACCCATGATAAAAGATAACATAAGGAATACACAAGAAACATAAAGAATGCTAATTAATTGTTTTTGCCTATAGGCAGCTCGTATAAGAGTTTGACCACTTATGAAAATAAAACACAAAGAATAAGAATACTATGTGCTTCTATGTATGTGTTTGCCTCACGAGTACAATGTGATATATTTATATGATTCATAGTAATATCGTAGCTCGGTGAACTGGAAGGAGATTATTGCCATTGTATATCAGTTAGACAAGTTGGGTACATCCTATTAGCTAATAAATATTAAAGCTAGTTATGTGCATTAATATTGCACGTAATAACTTGAACATTTAAGTTTATATGTGTGCACGTGCCCACTTCATTTATAATTACAGTAAAAAAAATTCTTAAAAACTTAGTGCTTTTAGTCTATAGACAAATCACATGAATCAAATGTAAGTGTAACGACCCGTAAATTTCGATAATTAAACTGGTGAATTTAATAAGATTTTGTAATTAAACTTAGAGAGAAATAAAAGAGAAAAGAGAAAAAAAGAAAAAAAAACTTTATAATTTATAATGAAGTGTGTGTTAAAAATGAAATGTAAATTAAAGGTTATAGTACGGTTCTAAGTTACTATTTAATTGGTCTATTAATGTGGTTGTAACTATTACATTTGGGTATAACATTGAATATAAGTAAATAAATGTATGGTAATTGAATGAATTCAACATTATATAAGCAATCCTGATAATTAGTGGAATAATAAACTTGAGTGTAATATAAAGTTAGTGATAACATTTATGCAGGTCGCCTTTATACTGTAAAGTGTGAATGTAATGACAGAAATGGGAATATATATTTTATTCATAAGATGAAATAAAGAAATGAAACCAAGTTGAATAAATTGATTGAGGTTTTAATTATAATAATTGTACATACTTGGAAAATTCAATATAATTGAAAGTAACAGTTATTACAAAAGAAAGATGAAAATTTGAATATATATTTATGTAATGAAAGATAAACAAATAATAACTACGTTTATAGAGTGATAATAGATTTAATATAAAGAGTAGAATTGAAGCAAGACAGTTACTGGAAATTAATTAATTGGAATTTAATCCGTAATAAATGAATTTATTGTTGGTAAATAAAATTTAATACTACGTAATTGAAATTTGGATGAATTGAGAAATTATTAATGTATCAGTATATAAACCAATGTTAATATTACCCATAAGAGAATAAGTTAATAATTGATTCAATAACAAAATTGAGAAATCAAATATATGGATTTATTGGGAATTTAAAACTTATACTTTTTAAACTGGATAAATTACAGCATTTTACATGCAAAAAATTATTGTACTTTTATTATATATATATATATATTATATTTTTCATATATCCATCTCTATTTTATCTTTCTATTTTTATTTTGTCTAGACGGTCATGTTTATTTGATTGTTGCTTGTTTATACCTTTTATTTATGGCTTAGAAAAAATCAAAGGGTATACGTTATATTGTCTTAATTGCTTGCCTTTTTAAATTGTGTACTCTTTATTTCAAATCACATAAAAGTCATCTCAATATCTCACTTCCTTGTTTGCCTCTTCTGATTGAAAGATTTTACAGTAAGTTTCTTTTATTAAATAGGAAATAAATCCCATGCATCCACCAGCCTCTTTATTCTTTGCCTTTTCCTTTTCCTAACCATTCAAATCTCCTAGCCGTACATTCGTCTTAGCCGTGCTTTTTGTAATTCCTAGCCGCCACCAAATATTCTTATTCACGTGAAAAAAATTTCTCATCCCTCATTTCTATTTGCGTGAAGAAAATACAGCAAGCTTTAGGTTATTTCCATGGCTTCTCCTCTCTTTCCTTCTCCTTTTTCTTTTATTTTCTTTGTTTTGCTTCAAAGCTAGGCTCAACCTCTTGCCTCTAGCTACCCCCATGACTAACTCCATCAACCATCACCCTTTCATCACCACAAAGACCAAGCCGTGACTATGGATGAAGACTACATCACCAAAATTGATGCAAAGCCTAGCCAAGCATATGTATTCATCACCTTGCTTTGATTTATCAAGGTTATGTCATTTTATTTCCTATCTTCCCATTGTTGTAATCTCTATTCTTTGTATTGAATCATGTTCTTAGGTTTGTGATATTTGTTTGCTTTATTTTGTTATGTACAACATGAGGGTTTTTGGCTCTCTTTTCACTCAAGTTTGCATCTTGCTTTGTTTTATCAAAAGGTTATGTCCCTTTGATCCATATTGTTCATTGTTTGATTCATAATCTTGTATGTTGAATTTTACGCTTATGTTTGTGTAATTTTTTGTATACAAGATTTGGATCCGACTCTTCATCCACTCAAAAGAATATAGTCATGTTTGTCGTGCTTTGCGGAGTTTAGATTTGGGTTTGAATTTCAATCCTAGCTTTAAAAAGGTGAGTTATTCGCTCTAGACATTACGTACTTATACAATTGTGAAATGATGACAAGTGAATTGTAGAAATTAATATGCTATGTTCATACGTGCCTGTGATATGTTTATATGATATTAAGTGCTGTTTATATACCTGTTACATCATCTGATATGATATTGTATGCTATACTTGTAACGACCTGATAAATTTATGATATTTTTATAAATTTAATTTATATGTTTGCTAATTTAATCCAGTATAAAATTAAAGTCTTAGGATTTTAAAAGGATGAATGTAGGAGTTAGATAGTAACTGTAATTACAGGTAGAGATTTAAAAGGTTATATGACATAGATTTGAAAATAACTGAAAGTTGTGTTGTAGTTATAAGTCTTAATTTGTTGGTTTAATGGTATTAATGTAACAATAACTGAATTGGATTACATACACACAAACATTTGAAAATTTTATTAGGTGGACTAAATTGGTTAAAGTTCATAAGTTGTGCATTTCAATTTAGTAGAAATTCTAAACGATAAACGAAGATTTAAATAAACGCTAAATTAAAACTATGTAAAATGGTGACTTAAGGCCTAGTTATAGGAATTGGAATATAATCCAAAATTTAATTAATGATAGTAACGTAGTATTAGCTAATAAATAGATTTCAATGCAGTAACCAAATGAAAGGAATAGGAATGAATATATATATTGAATAGGAATGAATATATATATATTGGTTTGAAATGAAATAAAAATGTGTCACATTTAGATGGAGTAAAATTTAAGAAACCTATAAATGTGGAATCAGTAAACATTTGTAAAAAATATTGCCTAGAATAAAATTCATTTAATATAAGAATTCAAAGGTGGAAGATTTACATTTGGATTGAAAGGTATAATTAATTGAATTGGTGATTTGGGAATTTAATCCAAGGGTTACTCTAAAAATAAATACGGATAAAAAGAGGTTAAACTAAGGAGGGGCATTAATTGATTTTAAGGCTTATTTAATACGTTAATAGGCAAGACTCCGCATTCATACATTTATACAAAGCTAAATAGAAGCACAAGTGTGATATAATGTAAATAGATGGATATCAACCTTTATTTATATGTTAATGGGATTTAATTTCTATTGTATAAAAACCGCAATTTAATGAAGATTGAAATAGCTAATTCATACGTTAGTTGATTTAGCTGGAATATGAAGATATTTAATGGAATAGTGAAATCAAATGGGAATGGGTTTCCATTGTTCATTTGAATTCACATTCATCATAAAAACTTATTTGAAAACCAAAGGAATAATAAAGGAATCAAGACTTAATTAGTAATTTGGATTTAAGACATGGCAATTTGGATTTATTGCAACATTTAATACCATAGAATTTAGTAAAGCTTATTCAAATTTTAGTTGACCATTTGTGATATAACTTTTTGAAAACAAGACTTTATTTATGAATTGAGTATTTGATTCAACGAATGGTAATTACTTCATTTAAAAATGGAATTTAACGTAAATTTGTACGTTATTAAAGTTAAATGAAAGCTGTAAACATTTGACTTAGAGAACAATTGAGTGAAATCTTAACTAATGTAAACTTCATCATATTGACATCCATAACTGTGAATCATAGGAAGAAGGTAAATAAATGAACTTAACCAAACTATTTATGTTGAATATTGAAAATTTGAATAAATAAATAGTTAAGAAAATTAAGGGAATGGGAATAAAAATTTATTTATAATTTGGAATTTTAATTACGGTGAAAAGGGTTAACTGCAATTAAAAGTAAGTTGAGATGGAAATCAAGTTATTTATTTAATTTGGTTTAAGATGAGAGTGTATAAGTATAAGATTAGGTAATTTGTGAGAATAAATTTATAATTCCCAATTAATAAGAAAGTGCAGAAATTAAAATTGCAAATTTATATACCTATAAATTTTTATTCACATCCAAGCTTGTTAAATTTATTGGGATTAATTGAACTATCTAAGTAATGAAATTTGGCCAATAATAGGAGTTGAAACATAAAAATTGATTTTTTATGATTTATTTAATTGATTTAATAATATTAAAAATAGCCATTTTTGTCACGGACTCGGATTTCGACGAAGCCAGTTTCATCGGATCCGTAACGGTGAATTATAATAATGTTTCAAGTTTCGTTGCGATCGGACTTGTCGTTTGATCGTACGGACTCGAAACGCCTTGAAATTTACGCATTTTGAAATCAATTTGAAATTTTGTTTTTTTAGCATAACTTCTTCATACGATCGAATTTGGCCACGAAACTTTTTCCATCGCGTTCAGAATATTTTAAAACACCTATTTGGATATATAGTTTTAACAAATTCGACTCCGGAGGCATAGCGGGCTTTTTGGACCATGGTTTGTCACGCACGTTCGCGTATCCAGTCTAGCTACCCTACCTCTAGCCTATCTATAAATATACATCTATAAACCCTAGCTCCTTTCTTTTTCTTTTGCTGTAAGTTCATTTCTTCACTCTTTTCTCTTTCCCAAATGTATACATCTCAGATCCAATTCCAGATCCATCCACAGTTCAAAATCAAAAGTCAAAACTCAAAAATTTCAGAAAATTCCAGAAAAAATATATGTTGAAGTATTCGATACGCGTAATATACTGGTGAAATTCGTTTTTCAATTGGAGCTGTCGTTTATCCAGAATAAATTCAAACAGCCCCAAAACCGTTCATCATCGCCGTAACAAAAGTTGTCGGATCGGAAAAACATTTCTGGGTTTTGGAGAGGGAACCGAGGGGATCGCATCTGTGTAGTTTGTTTCGAGTTTCAACGGTTGGATTGGCGGGAATTTTCGATTAGGGTTGATAAAGTATGGGTCGCGTGCGTGTTTTCCTCTGTTCGAAGGTGCGTGCGTTGCTGTAGCTATGCGCTTCTCTTTAGGTGACGTGGCTTGTGAAGGTGAATGTGTGTCATTTGTTTATTTCCAATTTTTGAATTCAATCACCATTTTTCGCCATAACTTTCTCATACGAAGTCGGATTCACACGAATTTTTTTTTGTTAGGATCGTAATTTAATTCCGGACTCGATGACGCTGGTTTGGACGAATTCTGAGACGGGCGAATTTTTGGGTTTAAATCGGGTTTGAATTCGATTTAAAATTCAAAAGGTGAGTGTTTTAACCCACTCACAATTACTAGAAGCTTTTATGTTTGTTAAATAAATTTTAGAAATGAATAGAAATTTATTTATGAGCTTTTGGCATGTTATTTCATCCATATCTGTTGAATTGCATTTTTTTAATTTAGCTGTTAATTAAATTGATTGATAGCGTATTAATTGGCTGTTAGAAATTATTGTTGCATATGAACTGCTAGTTAACAGTTATATAAATTATTGGGGAATATAAACTGTTAGATAAATAGTTGATAAATCTAAATTGAAGAAAACTGCTAGTTATTACCTGTTGTATATTACCAAACACATATTGTTATTGATAAATGTTTGTGATTGGATGATGGATGTTTTGTGATTGGATTATGGATGTGTTGTTGAATGGATGTTTATTTGGATATCATTAAACTGCAAGTTAGCATACATTTCACATTTCATTCGGGATTGTGGTTTGAAATGATAAAACCGCAAAGTTTTATTTTTAAATTGCGGATTGAAATGATAAATATCCGTATCACTTGACCATAGGATAGAAAATTATATACAGGCACCGCGGTCTATATATAACTATTTTAATGTGATTTCTATGGTTTGGATGGAATACGGTTTATAAAAATCTTAAATTTTTATACTGAATAAATGTTTTCTTCCATATTTATATGCATATGAAGTTGAAATTTTGAAATAAAAAGGTGAATAAATTTCTTTATTAAAAATGGAAGAAAATTAAGAAAATGGAGTTTGATGATTTATATCCTATATTTAAATATTAAGTTGGAAATTTTAAAGATATGATATTTATAATTGGATTTTTCCCAAAATATTTTGAAATGAATATTCTAGTAAAAATTGAATTTGGAAATATATATATATATATATATATTTTACTAGAAATTGAAGTCTTATTAATTATGGATTTTATGTGAATGGTCAAGATTAATTAATAGAATATTGATTTCGAAAGGATAAAAAAAAAAAAAAATCCAACTTTAGTTGAAATATTAATGCTCAAAATGGATATAAATATATATAAAATTGAAATGGTTTTGGGGACTTGAAGTAATATTTTGGATTTTGGATTAACTTTTAAAGAAGAAATATTTGGAAAGCCATGTAATTTATTTCTTTATAAAGCAACAGTAAAGTTAAACCTTTTTAATTCGCATACCGTTGAATATCCAAACCATTTAGTTTTGAAAATAATGGTTTTAAAATACTATGGATTTTCGAAGAATTATGTTGAAAGTTACAAACAAAATATTGGTCACATGGGATATTAAATAATAAAAAGTGACATAATTTTTGGAAAGGAAAATTTTATTTGGGAAACGATATCATTGATTTGGGCTTTTATAAAATAATATGAAAATAAATGGTTTGTGTTTTTAAAGAAGAAATGATATCGTAATATTATGGTTTGAAATGGATTATATTCTGGTTTTAAAGTATAAACTATTTTTAAATAACCGCGGTGTTATAATAACGATGGGTTGGCAAAGAGACCGGGATCGGATATGGACATACTCTCTGTCGATACCGAAAACCACTTTGACTAACCGTGTACGCGGTGGAGTTCCAGAATGAAGTAGGTGGTGGCGACGTTTCCTGTAAGGTAAATACGTGGACCCAACTCCCGTGAGTTGGCATAAGGTGGCTAAAACAGGAGCGATTCTCAGGCCAATGAGGTCATTCCTCTGATCGGACGCTCCTCTTCGATATTATACTTTGACTTGGATTGATTCAGTGGCCACTTCTATATTTTGATTTTGGGGGAGTTAGTTCGAGGTGGGCGGCAGCTGCGCGCTGCGCGTTACCATCAGCCTGGATAGCAATTGGTATATCTACCCTGGCATTGCCTAGTTGTGCCGTGTCACCTACCCTATCGCGCCTTGTACGAGTTTGGTTTTCTCCCGTAGCCCGTGTGGTATCCTCTAGTGGCTTCCCGATCAGGAGGGACTATGATATTGGATGGACTACTGGGACTATTACGTGTTAAGGGCTATATGGGTAACCCCTTAACGCTATTAAAAAGTAAGTTTATTTTATAAATAGACACTATTATAATAGCGCAATATACTACATAGTAAATAGTTTAACGGATCCTTAGGAGATGTAAATCCCGAACATCTCTTGAGTTACTGTACTCATATTTATTTCTGTTTATTTAACTCACATAAGATATTCTAGTCTGACTCGGGTGTTTTTGTCTTTTCAAATTCGCTCGGGTCAGTCCGAGCGTTTCAGGATAGCAGGTTTTAGCTTTGGAGGACGAAGACGAAGATTCAGTATTATTTTATATATATAGTATTGCACCACACTCTTTCTATTCCGCTGCATTTTCGTATTGGTATGTGTGACTCTGATATTCATTGTATAAGTAAAATCCAGCTTTTGTAAACTGTTTATGAACTGTATATTTGTTATTATATTTTATCCTTCCGCTGTGAGATTCTGTTTTGTTTTATTCCTTCTCTGTTTTTCTTATTTACCCCATAACAATCCGCCCTTGCGTATGCTTTGAATTGGCACGTGTGTCGTTTAAAGTGTGTGAAAAGGCGGGATGTTACATCTGGTATCAGAGCTTTGGTTTAGCGATAAACCTTGGCTTTGTGGGGTTTGACTCTTTGTTAATAGGGTAGTAATATCCTATGGGAGTCGCTGAGTGTATATATATGAGAGAGCGTATTTGTTAGTATTCATAAAAGATTTTAATATTGTGCTAATCTGTTCCGCTTTGTATTTATAAATTCTGGTTGATGCATGGGACGCTATGCCATCAATAGGGATTTCTAAACACTAAATAGGACAGACCGACATAATATTTGTTTTTAATATAGGTGAATGAAATAATTTTGCCTATTATATTTTCCATATATAAAAATATTTTATAAAGATATATATATATTTTTTGGTTGCTATAGATTGGGTGTTAGGAAATAAAATATTTATAATAACTGAAGCTAGGTGAAATCATAATAAACCCAATTTGGAGATTTTAGAACTTAAGTCCGGGATTTTTCCGAATTCGTTTTCAAAGAATTTATGAGATATAATGATTCGGTTTACAAGTATTTTCTTATGTAAATATTTAGCATAATTCGAAAAAAAAAAAACTGTTTAAAGAAGATTTTGGAAAATTTTTATTTTGTACTTTCTTCTCTGTCGCTGGAAAATAAATTCGGTGATGACGGCCGCATCATCGACTTTCATTTTCGAGTTTCGAAGAGGAAAGGCCACTGTAGTAAATTCTACTACAGATTTATTTTAGAACTTTCTAAAAATTTTCTTTTATTGTTCTAACTATAATTAGAGATATTGAGTAGTAAGAACTTATTTATCTATTATTTTGAAATAAATGGAAATTCAACTCGGTATTTAATTCTAAAATTTTCCGTTAACTAATTGAAAATTTTAGTGAAATAAAAGCTAGGTAATAAATGAATTGAAACCCCTAATTGAAATAAGAGAATTAATGCTAAGGATAAAGGAAGATAAATATTTTAACTTATGAATATTGGTAAAGACTTAGTGAATAATCAATGAATTAAAAGAATGGAGATTTAACTTGTATAAGGTTCAATTGCATTTCTTTAACATAAATAACTTACCCAAATATAAAAGTTGAAATGTTAAACAAGAAACTAGAATTGAATATTTTACAAGTAGGGATTTAGGAATAATGAAGTATTCAATAAATTACGGTTATAACAAGAATTTAATGGTATAAACTTAGGTTATAACTTTATTGAAAATAAAGTTAAGAATTAGTAATAGATGATAGGAACCTGAGTGTATAACATGAAATTCAAAATAAGAATTTATTATATGAGTATTCACTTAAGTATGTTTTATCTCCCCTATTCTAATATAATGGAAAGTAGGAAAATTTTAATGACTGCAATTCATAGTTAATGAATGTTATTAATGAGAATTCAAGGGAAATCTTACAAGTGAAGATATTCAAAATATTTGTTGTTATTAATGAGAATTTATTTTATAGACTTAAGTAATAAAAGGAAACTTAAGTAATAAAAAGGAAATACAAATATAATGAATTTGGTGATAATTGGAAAATAAACTTGTAAGAAACAAAGAAATCCCTCATAAATGAAGGAAGGAAAAATCAAAACACTGAATTATGAAATAAATGTATAATGAGATATTTTGGTGTTGATTTGAATTGTTGGTTGATGTATGTTGTTGGGTAAGGAATTATGGAGTTGTTAGATTTACAAATAATCTATCTTTGTTCCATCCAAGGCTGTTGAGCAATGGATGTACTTGATAGTTATTCTTCATTCGTACAACTTCAGAATTTGAACCCGAACAACAAATTGTTGTTTGATTAAATGATTGTTTGTTGAATGTGGTGTGTGCTGTTGAAAAAAATTGTGGTTGTTGCATTTGATTGGAAATGAATGATTGAATCCACCTAAACCTTTCACTGTAAAATAAATATTTAACCTTTTAGATTATATAAGTGAATACAGGTAATGGAAGCAACTGCTACGGCTTTTGGTTCCAAAATAATAAAAGCGTATTGCTCGACAAATAGGTACGTTTCCGGATTACGTTTAAAGCGCTATTTCATATATTCTCCCGTGCGGGATATTTTATTTTGGATATATATATGTAATATATTTGTATATTTGGATATTATATTTTCTCCAGAGTCCCTCCGTACAAAGGAGACTCTGCCAAAAAAAAAAAAATTCGTAAATTTTGGACTTAGAATTTTATTTAAAAAAAAAAAAAAAAAAAATTTCCAACTTTAATAACTCAAGTATTAAAGGATGTAATGATTATAAAACAAGAATATTTCATTTAGGAGGATTAATCCAGGAAAATATTGTTTATAAATTAAAAATTGAAATAAAAAGTACTGTTTATTCTTCCTTCTCCCTTCTTTTTTCCTTTTCGGGGACGAAAAGTTTTGAGTGGGGGAGATTGTAACGACCTGATAAATTTATGATATTTTTATAAATTTAATTTATATGTTTGCTAATTTAATCCAGTATAAAATTAAAGTCTTAGGATTTTAAAAGGATGAATGTAGGAGTTAGATAGTAACTGTAATTACAGGTAGAGATTTAAAAGGTTATATGACATAGATTTGAAAATAACTGAAAGTTGTGTTGTAGTTATAAGTCTTAATTTGTTGGTTTAATGGTATTAATGTAACAATAACTGAATTGGATTACATACACACAAACATTTGAAAATTTTATTAGGTGGACTAAATTGGTTAAAGTTCATAAGTTGTGCATTTCAATTTAGTAGAAATTCTAAACGATAAACGAAGATTTAAATAAACGCTAAATTAAAACTATGTAAAATGGTGACTTAAGGCCTAGTTATAGGAATTGGAATATAATCCAAAATTTAATTAATGATAGTAACGTAGTATTAGCTAATAAATAGATTTCAATGCAGTAACCAAATGAAAGGAATAGGAATGAATATATATATTGAATAGGAATGAATATATATATATTGGTTTGAAATGAAATAAAAATGTGTCACATTTAGATGGAGTAAAATTTAAGAAACCTATAAATGTGGAATCAGTAAACATTTGTAAAAAATATTGCCTAGAATAAAATTCATTTAATATAAGAATTCAAAGGTGGAAGATTTACATTTGGATTGAAAGGTATAATTAATTGAATTGGTGATTTGGGAATTTAATCCAAGGGTTACTCTAAAAATAAATACGGATAAAAAGAGGTTAAACTAAGGAGGGGCATTAATTGATTTTAAGGCTTATTTAATACGTTAATAGGCAAGACTCCGCATTCATACATTTATACAAAGCTAAATAGAAGCACAAGTGTGATATAATGTAAATAGATGGATATCAACCTTTATTTATATGTTAATGGGATTTAATTTCTATTGTATAAAAACCGCAATTTAATGAAGATTGAAATAGCTAATTCATACGTTAGTTGATTTAGCTGGAATATGAAGATATTTAATGGAATAGTGAAATCAAATGGGAATGGGTTTCCATTGTTCATTTGAATTCACATTCATCATAAAAACTTATTTGAAAACCAAAGGAATAATAAAGGAATCAAGACTTAATTAGTAATTTGGATTTAAGACATGGCAATTTGGATTTATTGCAACATTTAATACCATAGAATTTAGTAAAGCTTATTCAAATTTTAGTTGACCATTTGTGATATAACTTTTTGAAAACAAGACTTTATTTATGAATTGAGTATTTGATTCAACGAATGGTAATTACTTCATTTAAAAATGGAATTTAACGTAAATTTGTACGTTATTAAAGTTAAATGAAAGCTGTAAACATTTGACTTAGAGAACAATTGAGTGAAATCTTAACTAATGTAAACTTCATCATATTGACATCCATAACTGTGAATCATAGGAAGAAGGTAAATAAATGAACTTAACCAAACTATTTATGTTGAATATTGAAAATTTGAATAAATAAATAGTTAAGAAAATTAAGGGAATGGGAATAAAAATTTATTTATAATTTGGAATTTTAATTACGGTGAAAAGGGTTAACTGCAATTAAAAGTAAGTTGAGATGGAAATCAAGTTATTTATTTAATTTGGTTTAAGATGAGAGTGTATAAGTATAAGATTAGGTAATTTGTGAGAATAAATTTATAATTCCCAATTAATAAGAAAGTGCAGAAATTAAAATTGCAAATTTATATACCTATAAATTTTTATTCACATCCAAGCTTGTTAAATTTATTGGGATTAATTGAACTATCTAAGTAATGAAATTTGGCCAATAATAGGAGTTGAAACATAAAAATTGATTTTTTATGATTTATTTAATTGATTTAATAATATTAAAAATAGCCATTTTTGTCACGGACTCGGATTTCGACGAAGCCAGTTTCATCGGATCCGTAACGGTGAATTATAATAATGTTTCAAGTTTCGTTGCGATCGGACTTGTCGTTTGATCGTACGGACTCGAAACGCCTTGAAATTTACGCATTTTGAAATCAATTTGAAATTTTGTTTTTTTAGCATAACTTCTTCATACGATCGAATTTGGTCACGAAACTTTTTCCATCGCGTTCATAATATTTTAAAACACCTATTTGGATATATAGTTTTAACAAATTCGACTCCGGAGGCATAGCGGGCTTTTTGGACCATGGTTTGTCACGCACGTTCGCGTATCCAGTCTAGCTACCCTACCTCTAGCCTATCTATAAATATACATCTATAAACCCTAGCTCCTTTCTTTTTCTTTTGCTGTAAGTTCATTTCTTCACTCTTTTCTCTTTCCCAAATGTATACATCTCAGATCCAATTCCAGATCCATCCACAGTTCAAAATCAAAAGTCAAAACTCAAAAATTTCAGAAAATTCCAGAAAAAATATATGTTGAAGTATTCGATACGCGTAATATACTGGTGAAATTCGTTTTTCAATTGGAGCTGTCGTTTATCCAGAATAAATTCAAACAGCCCCAAAACCGTTCATCATCGCCGTAACAAAAGTTGTCGGATCGGAAAAACATTTCTGGGTTTTGGAGAGGGAACCGAGGGGATCGCATCTGTGTAGTTTGTTTCGAGTTTCAACGGTTGGATTGGCGGGAATTTTCGATTAGGGTTGATAAAGTATGGGTCGCGTGCGTGTTTTCCTCTGTTCGAAGGTGCGTGCGTTGCTGTAGCTATGCGCTTCTCTTTAGGTGACGTGGCTTGTGAAGGTGAATGTGTGTCATTTGTTTATTTCCAATTTTTGAATTCAATCACCATTTTTCGCCATAACTTTCTCATACGAAGTCGGATTCACACGAATTTTTTTTTGTTAGGATCGTAATTTAATTCCGGACTCGATGACGCTGGTTTGGACGAATTCTGAGACGGGCGAATTTTTGGGTTTAAATCGGGTTTGAATTCGATTTAAAATTCAAAAGGTGAGTGTTTTAACCCACTCACAATTACTAGAAGCTTTTATGTTTGTTAAATAAATTTTAGAAATGAATAGAAATTTATTTATGAGCTTTTGGCATGTTATTTCATCCATATCTGTTGAATTGCATTTTTTTAATTTAGCTGTTAATTAAATTGATTGATAGCGTATTAATTGGCTGTTAGAAATTATTGTTGCATATGAACTGCTAGTTAACAGTTATATAAATTATTGGGGAATATAAACTGTTAGATAAATAGTTGATAAATCTAAATTGAAGAAAACTGCTAGTTATTACCTGTTGTATATTACCAAACACATATTGTTATTGATAAATGTTTGTGATTGGATGATGGATGTTTTGTGATTGGATTATGGATGTGTTGTTGAATGGATGTTTATTTGGATATCATTAAACTGCAAGTTAGCATACATTTCACATTTCATTCGGGATTGTGGTTTGAAATGATAAAACCGCAAAGTTTTATTTTTAAATTGCGGATTGAAATGATAAATATCCGTATCACTTGACCATAGGATAGAAAATTATATACAGGCACCGCGGTCTATATATAACTATTTTAATGTGATTTCTATGGTTTGGATGGAATACGGTTTATAAAAATCTTAAATTTTTATACTGAATAAATGTTTTCTTCCATATTTATATGCATATGAAGTTGAAATTTTGAAATAAAAAGGTGAATAAATTTCTTTATTAAAAATGGAAGAAAATTAAGAAAATGGAGTTTGATGATTTATATCCTATATTTAAATATTAAGTTGGAAATTTTAAAGATATGATATTTATAATTGGATTTTTCCCAAAATATTTTGAAATGAATATTCTAGTAAAAATTGAATTTGGAAATATATATATATATATATATATATTTTACTAGAAATTGAAGTCTTATTAATTATGGATTTTATGTGAATGGTCAAGATTAATTAATAGAATATTGATTTCGAAAGGATAAAAAAAAAAAAAATCCAACTTTAGTTGAAATATTAATGCTCAAAATGGATATAAATATATATAAAATTGAAATGGTTTTGGGGACTTGAAGTAATATTTTGGATTTTGGATTAACTTTTAAAGAAGAAATATTTGGAAAGCCATGTAATTTATTTCTTTATAAAGCAACAGTAAAGTTAAACCTTTTTAATTCGCATACCGTTGAATATCCAAACCATTTAGTTTTGAAAATAATGGTTTTAAAATACTATGGATTTTCGAAGAATTATGTTGAAAGTTACAAACAAAATATTGGTCACATGGGATATTAAATAATAAAAAGTGACATAATTTTTGGAAAGGAAAATTTTATTTGGGAAACGATATCATTGATTTGGGCTTTTATAAAATAATATGAAAATAAATGGTTTGTGTTTTTAAAGAAGAAATGATATCGTAATATTATGGTTTGAAATGGATTATATTCTGGTTTTAAAGTATAAACTATTTTTAAATAACCGCGGTGTTATAATAACGATGGGTTGGCAAAGAGACCGGGATCGGATATGGACATACTCTCTGTCGATACCGAAAACCACTTTGACTAACCGTGTACGCGGTGGAGTTCCAGAATGAAGTAGGTGGTGGCGACGTTTCCTGTAAGGTAAATACGTGGACCCAACTCCCGTGAGTTGGCATAAGGTGGCTAAAACAGGA
Organism: Allium cepa; assembly: GCA_030765085.1. NCBI lineage: Eukaryota > Viridiplantae > Streptophyta > Magnoliopsida > Asparagales > Amaryllidaceae > Allium > Allium cepa. Next base: position 595,329,838 of record CM060935.1, read on the forward strand.
GCGATTCTCAGGCCAATGAGGTCATTCCTCTGATCGGACGCTCCTCTTCGATATTATACTTTGACTTGGATTGATTCAGTGGCCACTTCTATATTTTGATTTTGGGGGAGTTAGTTCGAGGTGGGCGGCAGCTGCGCGCTGCGCGTTACCATCAGCCTGGATAGCAATTGGTATATCTACCCTGGCATTGCCTAGTTGTGCCGTGTCACCTACCCTATCGCGCCTTGTACGAGTTTGGTTTTCTCCCGTAGCCCGTGTGGTATCCTCTAGTGGCTTCCCGATCAGGAGGGACTATGATATTGGATGGACTACTGGGACTATTACGTGTTAAGGGCTATATGGGTAACCCCTTAACGCTATTAAAAAGTAAGTTTATTTTATAAATAGACACTATTATAATAGCGCAATATACTACATAGTAAATAGTTTAACGGATCCTTAGGAGATGTAAATCCCGAACATCTCTTGAGTTACTGTACTCATATTTATTTCTGTTTATTTAACTCACATAAGATATTCTAGTCTGACTCGGGTGTTTTTGTCTTTTCAAATTCGCTCGGGTCAGTCCGAGCGTTTCAGGATAGCAGGTTTTAGCTTTGGAAGACGAAGACGAAGATTCAGTATTATTTTATATATATAGTATTGCACCACACTCTTTCTATTCCGCTGCATTTTCGTATTGGTATGTGTGACTCTGATATTCATTGTATAAGTAAAATCCAGCTTTTGTAAACTGTTTATGAACTGTATATTTGTTATTATATTTTATCCTTCCGCTGTGAGATTCTGTTTTGTTTTATTCCTTCTCTGTTTTTCTTATTTACCCCATAACAATCCGCCCTTGCGTATGCTTTGAATTGGCACGTGTGTCGTTTAAAGTGTGTGAAAAGGCGGGATGTTACAATACTGTTAATTTGTTTACTGTTTATCACACTGCAAGTTCCCTATCACTATGGGTTGAAATGATACATACCCGAACGGACTATAGAATAAGGAAAAATCATTATGGGCTGAAATGATAGGCTCGAGTGATTTTTATTGTATTTATTTTACTTGGGATTGCGGGTTTGAAATGATAGAATCCGGATTTTTCTTTTTAAATTACGGACTGAAATGATACATATCCATATCACTTGACCTAGGTTAGAAAATTTTATACAGGCCCATGGATAAATTTTTATAATAGTTCTCTAAAATTATTAAGTATTTTGAATTTTAAATATATGGAGTTTTGATTAAAAAGTTGATTTAAAGATTTGAATATAAAGAGATATTGAGATATTGGTTTCCTATAAGTTAAAATTGTATGAGTTGATAATTTGTTTAGATTGTAATTTAAAAATCTTTATTTGGTTTTTAATTGTAATTTAAAGATTTTATTTATGATCAATATTTTAATAATTAAGTTTGACTTAATTTGGAATATAAAATCTAACCTAGTAAATTTAATAAAGGTTATTTCTTGAAATAAATAAGTTTTGTATAGCAAATAATGTATTTTGAGTGGATAAAATGAATTGCAGTTTTGATTGGACTTAGTAATAAAATTTATTTAATTTGGAATCAAAGTTAATTGATGTCTAGATGAATAGATTTATAAAGAGGATTGGACTATTATATTAACTATAAGAAAATACTTGATTTATGATTATGTTTTGAAAAAATGAATGATTATGATTTAACTAGAAAAATGCAACTTAAAATGACTTAACTTGATAACTGGAAATTTAGTTTTCAAATGAAAGTTAAGTAAATTTAGTGATAGGGTATTTTATTTGTGGGATGGATATTTTAAAATAAAGTGTAAAGTTATTTGTTAAAAATAAAAGTTAAGTAAAATATGGGTATTTATTGATAATTTTTTTTTATTAAATCATAAGTTAAATGATATCCAAATGCATATTTTTGAAGCGTGAAATGTGATTTTTATAAGTTAAGTTGGCTAAAAATTGAAATTTTAGTGTAGTTGAAATATACAATGTTTTGGAAAGTTATGATTTAATGAATAGACTTATAAATGCTACAACTTTGAAACGAATATTATTTGACATTGAATTTAAATGGTTAAATGAATCTGGTTTGGAAGATATTAACATTGAATTTAAATGGTCGAGATAAATATGTTTCAAAGTGTTTGGTTTCAGAGTTGTTATAACTTGAAAGTAATTTGGCTTTGGAAATGAATTTATTTGAAAGTGTATTTAAATAAGAGTTGTATTCAAATATATAAATTTGAACTTACTGAAATTGAAGATTTAAGAATATGACTTTATAAAGTGGTTTGATTTAAGATGATTTAAAGGAATATAAGTCTAATAAATTGAAGGAAATATTCAGTGATTTGACATTTGGGTTTTATTAAATAATATATTGATTTGGTTTTGGAATTTAAATGAGATATCATTACTTTGGTTTTTGAAATGGATATGATATTTTGGTTTTAAAGCATAAATGATTTTGAAATAAAATATCCATGGGTTATAATAACGTTGGGTTGTTAAAGAGACCGGGATCGGAAGTTGTTATACTCTCTGCCAACCCCGAAAACCACTTTAACAACCGTGTACGCGGTGGAGATTCCAGAATGAAGTAGGATAGTGGCGACATTCCTTTGAGATATATACGTTGACCCAACTCCCATGAGTTGGCATAGGGTGGCTAAAACAGGAGCAATCTCGGGCCAATGAGGTCATTCCTCTGATCAGACGCACTCCTTCGATATTATATTCGGACTTTGAGATTTATTTGGTGGCCACTTTTGATTTTTGATTTGGCGGTGTGGCTCGACGTGGGTGGTAGTAGCTGCTACGCGTTACCACCAGCCTGTGTGCGTAATTGGTATATCTACCCTGGCATTGCCTTGTGTGCTGTGTCACCTAACCTAGCGCGCCTTTTACGAGTTTGGTTTTCTCACGTAGCCCGTGGAGTATTTAGGGTAGTCTTCCAATCTGGAGATGCACTGATACTGGATGGACTACTAGGACTATTACGTGGTAAGGGCTATATCTATTTAAAAGTAAGTTTATTTTACTATAGACATTATTATAATAGCGAAATATTACTATATAGTAAATAGTTTAACGGATCCTTAGAGCATGGGCGGTCACAATCATCCTTTAAGTTACTTGTACCTTTATATTATAGTTCACTTGAGTTGGTTTACATTGTATAAGTATGTATGTCCTGACTCGAGTGTTTTGTGTATTTGTTTTACGCTCGGGTCAGACTGAGTGATACAACATTAGAGACTCACCTTCGGAGTTGGAGCTTTGCTTGAAGATCCAGCTATCTATTTCAATTCCAGTTATTCAGTTGAATCCAGTGTTGTATTCAGCTTTGTGCTTGATTATTGTATTGAACTTCTGTTGCATCTTGTATAACTCTGATGTATTTATATAGTAGCTTCATGAACTACTATCTCTTTGCTTCCTCTACATTATATTACTCTATGTCTGTGATTCTATGGTTTATTTATTCGCCGTATATTATGAGATTTTCCAAATTTATTTTACAATTCGATATTTTGAGCAACTCAAGTCCGACATGTGTGGATGCGAGTGGTTGAAAATATCGAGTTGTTACAATAAGGGTCATCACATGAATCTCCTGTAAATCGCCTGAGCATTCAATGTATATTTAAGGATCTTCTTCTACAGGTTTGGATTTCACAAGGCCCTTCACATCAACTACTTGGCGTTAGTATTTCAAACAAAAAGTGTGAAATAAGACGTAAACATTATATTAACTAAAGGTAAATGCATTGAATGATTTTTGCGTCTACTTACTAACCAGCAACTTTGCCTCAACCTCCCTCTAAATGCCTTTACCGTAGTTGTTTCTGGCCACGGATCAAATTTAGATTGAAACTGGCTAGGGAAGGAACATGGGTGGGTGTCAAGAGATGAAAACATAAACAAGATACCCAATAATCATGATGCAGTCGTAGATAACTATGCAAGCAATAATCAACAATCAAAATCTAATCTGATGACAGTGAGCAGTAAAAATATATAGTAATTATGGGCGAAGCGTGCAATAATTACTAACAATTAATATGCTTCAAAGTTTGTACAACATGTAGAGACGAACATAACATGTACCATTTAATTTCTGCTATAGTAGCAAGGTACAACTTTGTACACATACACTTCGAAGATGTTATCGTTAACATTACATTGTCATTGGTGTAACCTGTCTTTCTTTTAATTCTATATTTGCGATCAAAATGCCATTTATTGTTGCTTTATTACGTCAATCTTTTAATTATGTTCGTATACAAGCTTGCACTTTAGAAAGACTACTACATTCAGTAATTTTTAAAATAAGCAACCAACTTTAGACGAAAAAAGACATATTTTAACAAGCATACAACTAAAACTAGTTATATCTATTACAAAGTAATCGAAATTTTTCTTTCAATTTAATTGGTATTAAAAAACTGAATATAAGCAATAGGTTAACATTATTTAAAGTACAATCGTGCATATGAACCCACACTGTAATCTTGTCTATCAGGTTTAAATCAAAACGATCTCAAGCATGCACATTAAAATGACCAACTATATGCAAATTCTTGGTAACAAACAAAAAAACAAAAAAAAAATTCTAGCTTACAGGATGTCGAGGGTCCACAAGCATTAGAAAACGTACTCTAGCAATTAGCGGTTGTCTTGCTTGCAAATTTTTATTTTACAAACAAGGAGTCAATATAATATTGTTGTAAAAAAACATAAGTAGTACAAGCATTCACAAAAAAAGGAAGAAAAAAGTATTTACTTCAAAAGCTCCAGTGAAACTCCATCGCAGTTGATTTGTGTCAGTGATAGTTGTGTCACCTGATTACCAATTCAAAAGTACTGTTTAGTAAGAATAATGCATTGTTATGATAATGTGATGTATTTTTTTTAAGAACATATACATAAATATAAACAATAAGGAAAGAATAGGTAAAAATGTTGTACCAAATCATGTAGTAAACTAGGCTGTTCTTCGAAAAGATTGGGTAGAAGCTTTTTCACGGCATCCTCAATTTTTAGCAGCAGCATATGACGGAACTCCATACCATACTTTAGGATCAACAAATTGCATGTAATTTAATGAACGCATTTACGCAAGCTATTTAACAAAAAGTGTACTCATGGATCAGGCTTACATTTCACAATATAATAGCTAGAATTCCAATGATTTTTATCAAGTTCCAAAATGAACCATTTTTCTATAAAATAAATGGCGTGAATCTTAAGATAATAATCGCAAAGCAATTTTTGAACAGTAGTTGTTATTTTCTTCTAAAAATTTCAAATTTGACATAATATGAACTTTGAAATGCTTTTTCCTTTATCGGGTTGTTGAAGTATCTACTGGCCTGTCTGCAACTTCAAAGTTTGCAGCTGGACTTTTCAGGTGATACAACATTCTAGTTACATAAATGCTCTTATGCAATTTAGTATCCAATGGCTTACCGGATTCTACTTCATACTTTATATTATTTCTTACTCTTCCAAATTATTGCATACACAGATACCTTGACTCAAGGTACTAGCTTGATTGCTTGATCATATGAAATGAATGGATAAGCTTCCTAATTTCTATTGGTAATTTTATTATGATGATGATACGATATTACAATAAGTCAATATCCATCTTTCCACTTTTCAACTGTTAGAATACGTTTAAAATTGTGTATAACATGGATTTGTATATGGCAAGTCAGTGATACAGCTCCTGATACTTTATTCTGATTATCAGAAAGCTAAATTTTATAGTTTTAATATGCACTTGGTATTTGATTCTATAAACACTTGTAATTTTGCAGTATACCTGAAGATGGAAGAAGAAAAGCATATGCTGAAGCGGTAGCGAAAGCTAAGGCGGAAGAAGAAGCACAAACCACCTCTGAAAAAGCAAATGAGGTTGTTAAATCTGCTAAAGAGTTCGGAGCAGTAGTCGAAGGACTTTCAGAGAAACAAGTTAAAGCTTCTACTTTGGAAAAAGAAGCAAAAGCAAGAACAGAGGCAGCAGGCTCTACACTTGACGTCATTTTAACAAAAGCAATAAAAACCGAACTCCAAAATTGCAAAGCAATGGCAAAATGATGCTCGACGATGCCTTAGCGACCCCCTTGACGTACATATATACACATACATTCGTACATATACATGTACACACACTCCATCGGGTAAAAGCGGCAACTATACAATTCCTTTCCTCGTTATCAGATAATGTTGTATTTTCTATCTGTAAACAAACTGAGTTTATCGGCTTAAAAATTACATAACATTAAGAACCACAGGTTCCATAATGAATTTAATAAACAATATGTAATATGAGAGAAATTGAAGCTAGTTAACACTGCAAACAATATGTAATACTAGCGAAATTGCAGAATGCAACTAAAATAAAGTTTGGGGAAATTTCTAAAATTTTGTTCGTGTTGGAGCTTTTTATTCTTGTTATGGCTTTTGGTCCACAAGGATTTACAATTTGTGTGGAATTTATAATCTGCATTGTTAAGAGTTTATAGTCGCTCCTCAATTTTAAATCCGAGGGTAGCAGATACTTGTTTTGTTACCATACAGAGAGAACCACCAATGAAGTATTAGCAGTCTGGGGGTATATGTTTTATATGGTTTTTTTTAATTAAGTTGAATTTTAGGATGGATGGAAACTAAAAGAAGTTGGCCAAAATTCTAGAGCAAGTGCAAGACCGCAATAGGTTAATCATACTATTCAATTAACCAAAATACCTGAGCTTAGAGCCAATAAATGATCGCCAGTTGAATTGATTAAAGCATTATCCAATCCAACTTGATGAATGTCAGACGAACACTGCATCCAAAGAGTAAATAATATACTTGGTAACTTCTGCAAATACCCTAACACACGGTTCAACAAACATCGGCATTACCAAGCAGATATTTTTCTGCTAGATTATTTGATTAATGTACGTTCATATTCAAAGTACTGATTACACTGCCATCCTTTCCTGTCACAAAATTTTATTTTGACTCAACCACGTCTTTTATTATGCCTTGCAACTAAAGAAAATAAATCTGTATGCTCAGGGAAGAGAAAGTCTTCTCTGTATCCGTATCAGCATAAGTTCTGATGCTGTCACATTGCTTCATTCCAAAAGTAAACGTATTATATTTAGGTAAATGAAACCTCTAGTTTAATGCCTAAAACCAATAAATAATAAAATTGGAAGCCGATCTTGTCTAAAATGCACTTGGATGGTGAGGTCCAAATCCTTAGTGTTCTGTCCTTCTCATGATGTCGACATAAAAAGACATCAAAATTTCTTAGTGGGATGATCCCCAAACTAGTGGTAGCAATTCTTTCATCTCATTCACTTGGTTTTAATTTTTTTTAACTCACTTCAACAATAGCAGCAGCCTGCAATTCACCTTTGTACTCCCACATATCTGCAATTAAAGATTGAACATCGGCAATAACACCAACAACGTATAAAAAATTTATTATAAAACATAGCCATGAATCATAGGGCAGGAAATTCACTTGCTGAATAGAAAAATATAACCAATATCATTTTATTTTGTTTACAAAAAGTTGGCATTGTCTACTCTACATTGTATTGTTCTCTCACTTGGAGTCCATGTCCACGTGCAGATGGCCGATAAGAAAAATGGTAATTAGCAGAAAGAAGGTTGAGGAAAACTCAATAATGGAGCAGAATTAGCAAGAAGCAAAAAGAAAAAATATGAGAGTACCCGATCTAGGCGGGGGAGGAAAGAAGCACGTCGAAGGCAGAGAAGAAGTTGGGGTTGATGCTGCGGACAATCGCCGTCAAAGGCGGCGGACAATCGCAGTTCGCAGCTGCAGCTCCTTTTATCTACACATCGTCCGTGGCCCTCTCCTACTGCTTCTTTTGCAACTACAGCTCCTTTTATCTATACATCGTTATAAAATAACATTTCAAGTCAGCAAAAGAAAAATGCTTCAGACAATCCAGAAAAGAATCACAAGTTATACTAAGTAAAATAAAAGTTATGTAATAAGGAAAAAGTACCTGAGATTCCGGCGATAGAGATTCGCATAATAAGATTCATAAGAAAACGTACCCTAGATTAGAACAGATGAATTAATACGATTTGGGAAAAAAATTGAATGAAGGAGGCAAAATAAGAAACAAACCTAGACTCGTACAAAGAGAGAGGGGTTTGCTAATGCGTTAGAAACAATAGAACAAGGATGTAAATAAAAATTACTAGCTTTCCCTCCTTACATCACCTTAATTATCGAAGCACCAAATAACTAACAGTTATAAATGTGACAAAGGAAGGCAACGGAAATAACCGTTAGTAATTTGAGACGGTTATAATCGTTACAAATCCCAGCAAAATAAGTGTTGCAAAATGATTGATTTGGTGTAGTGCCACCTGTCTCAAGGAGGGGGGATTGTCTTCCCTTTGCATGTTCTGACACTATAGGAGCAGACTTTATGGAGGCGGCCCCGCACAGTGCCATGGTAGAGGAGATGAGGAGGCCGTCGAAGAGGGATCGCATTGTTAAGCTCGAGGGTTCCAAGGGTGGGCCGACTTATAGATTTTCTAGGGAAGTGGAGGTTTTCAGACCCCTATCAAAGACTCAGTATATTTAGTAGGGTCGAAAATTCTGAGGATAGCCAGGGATGCAGACGATGGAACCATCTTGTTGTTGCTGGTGAACTTGATGGCCAAGGTAGTCTAGAAGGCCTTGGCTTACGGACATTGGCCCAGGTCAGGCAGAGAGACCCATACTTAACAGTTTTTCTTTTCCTATGTATTTTTTGTTGTTTCTACTTAGAGGGTTTATCTTATAGGCTACATTGCAAGCTCTTCACATTCATACTGGCCTGCGAGTCTTGAGGAAGACGGTGAACAATGAGGTGGCCACACACCAATGAGAAAAATGGTTAATTGGGGATCTCGAGGAGTGGCTCCAGAGGCTGAGAAGAAAGCCGAGGAGTGCGTGAGGTGGACCCTGGAGGTAGAAGGTGTAGGTACATATTTGGGAAGGCTAGGGACACTACAGTTAGAGAGCGGCAAGAAGGTGAAGAAAATGAGGGAAGAGCTTGGGCAGATATGGGCGGGCTAGAGGCGAGCCACAAGGAGGAAAATATTGTGAAGGAGAGGTTGCAGTAGCGCTTGGAGTTTCCAACCCGAGCAGAAATTAGGAGGGAGAATGACGCCTTGGATGGATGTAAAATGATAGGTTGACCAAGATGTCGAAGAAGATTTTTGCTGTACACTATCATCTCCCTTTAGAAATCGGCATCCTTACCACCGAGAAATACGAGGAGGTCCATAGTGCGGTGGCATTGAAGATGGTGGTGGTCGGGAGATTTTCCCCGATGATTTTGACTGTTGAGCAGATGGCCTCCTTGATAGGCAGGCCTAGCGAGCCAACTGCCGATGATCCTCGATGGTGGACAAACAATTAGTTTTTAATGATGACTTTCATATCACAGGGCACCTCCCACCCTATGAGCGATGGAGCTAAAGGTCTTTTTGTTTTTTGCTGATATGTTCTTTGGGCTTGGTTGTGGGCTCATTGTTGTAATGAAACTTGTTGAATATTATGAACCCTTTCTTTTTTGTGAAAAAATCAATCATTGTAGATTTATTTATCTGTCTGAATATTACATGTTTGCCTTGTACTTTTCTGCTATGTTTTTGGATATATAGATACATATATTTTTCCTTCATGCTTACTCTCTATTTGTTCTTTATTTGAGCAGATCAAACATCCCCGATTTTGTTAAGTAAACAGGTAGAATTAGCTTTTTATGCATAATATAATGGATGAGTAGACAAAAGGAAAATAAAGAGCACCCAAAACCAAACAATTTTTTTTTAATGAGGCAACTTTCCCACAGCTTTGCATGGCGAGTTTAAGCTGGTGGCTGGGCATCCTTAAGTGGTCACCTAGGGATCAAGTGGAGCTTCCGTTGTTGCATTTGTGGGCTAGCGAGGGGCCCGATCTTATTTGACAGGGCCGATTTTAGGTTTTCAAGTCATTTAGCACTACTGGTGCTAGGTTCGAGATTATAGTTAGAATAATCATGCGGCCATTGTGCCAATTCCCCACCCTTGGTAGGATGGGCCATATCACAGGTGAACGATTCAGGACACAACTTTAGTGGTTAAACCATCCGTCATCGATGCCTCTAAGCATGAAAAGGAGGATTGAGCAGTTTGTGAATCCTCATGGAGCGGCAATACAAATGCAAGGTTTAAGGTTAAAATGTGGGTAATCACACCACTATAGCAACAGTGCCTAGCCTTGCTAGAGTGGCGAGCAACATCGTAGGTGAACTAATGGGGACCGTGGCATAGATGGTTATGCCATCGAATCATCGATGCCTCCAGCCCGAATGAGAGTATTGAGTGGCTTTGGCATCCTTATGGAGTAGTTTTGGGCATTCATCAATTATAGAGATTGGCCACCTTGGCCCGCCCTCTATGAATAACCAAGGTTGTAGTGTCCCTGGCAAGGAAACGAGAGTTGGTTGGCTCATTCCGGCCAAATAGACTTGTTGATACTTGAATGAAGAATGCTTTTGGGAATGCTTTGTTTACATTCCTTAATTGGAATACTTAAAAATTCTATTGCCTTATAATTGTTGTAAAATCTTATGGCCTTGTAGTTATGGCTTACATAATTACATACTTAATATGCCCGAAGGCAATCCAAATTCGAAGTGTGAGCTATCGAGGTGTGAAAGGTAGTAGGCACCGTAGATGAGTACAGCACTAATCACATACGGGTCTTCCAAGTTTTGCCCCCAAAAATCCTTTTTTTGAGTTTTTAGTGTTTGTAAAGTCCTGATGCAGTACTAAGTCTCCGACCTTGAATGGTTAGAGCTTCACCCTTATATTGTAGTGCTTGGCTATCATTCTTTTATATGCCTAAGTGCATAGCTTTGCCAGTGCTCTTCTTTCTCCTAGATCATTGAGCCCAAACTTGAGTAGTTCTTTGTTTTGTTCAGGATCATGAGTGAGGTGCCTTAAAGATTGAACATTAAATTCAACAAGTAAAATAACTTCATATCCATAGGATTAGAAAAATGGAGAGTTTTCGATTGACGGTTGGTTTGAGGTGCGATATGACCAAAGCATGAGTGGTTGATCAACCTAGTTTTCCTTAGCCATTATGAGATGCTTATTCAGTTTTTCATGGATGGTCTTGTTTATGGATTTAACCTACCCATTTCCTTATGGGTGGGATACTGAGAGGAAGCATTTTTATGTTCCATTCCGCTTGTACAACCCTTAGAACAACCCCCTCTCAGACTGTATGTTATTTATCTATTATGATTCTCTTTAGGATTTGAAGTGATAAACATTGTTCTTAATCACAAAGTTCAAGATCTTGGGCTCGGTGACCCTAGTGAGGGCCTCTACCTCAACCCATTTTGTAAAGTAATAGATGGAAACTATGGTACCACCTTTGTAAATTAGAAGCTTTTCGATCAGATCAATACCCTAAGAGTCAAATGAACAAGGGGATGTCATAGGAGTTAGAAGGCTTGGGAAAGCTCTTGGGATCTTAGATAACCGTTAATATTGATCATACTTCTTAATATGATTCATTTCATCCTTGATCATTATGGGCTAGTAATAACCTTGGTGGGAAACCTTCGTTGCTAGGCTTTTCCACCGACATGATCTCTTTTGAAGCCTTCGTGTAGTTCCTTCAATGCATGGTAGGCTTCTTTGCTTGTCATGCAACGTTGAAAGGTAGTTGAATATACCGACAGGTAGAGACTAACGTCAAAGATACCATCATTGTATTTCTCTGGCTCCATGGACACCCTGTATTTCCTAAGGATCCTCAACATAACAATTTTGCAAGTTGGTCGTGTACCCTCGAGAATGAAAACTGCGTCAAGCGACGGTCAAACACAGCAACTGCTTCAGAACCCTCTTTTTGGGATAATAAAGTTCAGCAATCTTAAATAATAAGCCTATAATGTAAAATAAATACATTACTGAAAAATGAAATTGATGTTAAATATCTTTTGTGTTGATCCCAAACTGCTTTATATAAAGAGTAATTCTGCTACTTCTCTTGATGACTAATCAAATCTAAAGATGGCTTTGTAGACCTGGAAAGCATTTGGATACCCACCTAAGAACAAAACGATAACATGTTACTGAGTTGGCATATGAATAATGCGACTCATAAAAGTGTTTGCAGTGTTCTTTGCTAAAAGTGTCGAGTATTGGATTTGAGTACGTTTTTCATATCAAGGGGCGGTGTACATCCTCTGATTAGCTAGAATTTGAAAAAAATTAAAATGTAGAACAATGAAACTGATACTGTGACAAAAGTATCAAACATCATTCAACAGAACGATGTTTGGATGTAAAAATCTAATTTACCTAAAAATCTTATATGGTTAGCAATTTATGTCATGAACTAAGTATGGACAAATATTAAAATTAACACGCAAGGACAGCAAAAGGAGAAGAACGATTATTAGAGCTTTTTAATTTATATCAAAAAGGGATCTTGAAATACATGATATCTGAACGGCAGTAATGCAACATGCTAACTTTTGGACTTCTCTTCTGAGATCTCAATCATATTTAAGAAAATGTAAACTCAAATATGCATGGAGATTAAAGTATTAACTTGATGGAGTAGGTGTTTACTTGATGTAAATCATATAATTGCTGCAAAAATTGCAACCATATTTTGGATCCTGACTTGTTTCCTGAATTTGCATTTGTAACTGATAGTGTAAAATAGTTATGGTGCACAAAACCTATTAGAATCAGCATTATAAGAAATCTTATTTTATGAACATTAGTTTTTCTTTAAACACGCCAACTTAATATTTGTCACCGCCCATTAAAATAATAGCCTCATCTATTTGTAACAAAACAATTTTCTTAAGTTCAAAAATATTGTTGGAAGTTAACTTATCTGGCATGACTTTGGATTTTCCCCATGACAGTTTTGCCTTTACAATGACTGTTAGTAATGCGAACAACATCATCAGTTAATGTTTATTGTCATACCATAAAAGGACAGATGTAATGTACTGGTCTCTGGGTAAAACTGCTTAACACATGCATTAATAAGCACTGCTCCAATTTTTCGCATGAGCATTCTCAGTAAGCTGCAAAATGCCTGGTCTTGAACAATTTCTTTGTATGTGAATATAAGTTTGTAAACTCTGAAGGGATAATTAGTCCCACCTCTCGCACCACAAATGAAGACCATGCTACGTTCTCAAACTGGATTAAACTGGAGTCCATCGCAAAAATCAACCTTTCATTCTCAAATTACTCCAGCAGTATGATATTTACCGGGAAGGATGAATCATAAATTTATATGTTACAAATCAAACTTACCGTTTCTGGAGACAGGAATTGATTGAACACGGCCAATTTGTCACAGAATTGTAGGATGATAGAGTTAAGCTATCTCCAAGCAAATATAGCCTTCCACATAAAACAAATTCCTCAAAATTAACGACAAAAATGTTTCTAGAAACTGCTTTTGTGACCGGTATACATATGAATCCCAAACTAATGTATTGACTTAAAAATAATCAACCTTCCTTAAAGTTTATCAAATCCGAAGATGAATTGTTGCAAGATTCTGCAGATAGATATCTTTTAGCATAGCATGTTGATGTCTTTGTAAAACCGGAATTTGTTATAGATCTGCACCTAACAAAATTATACAAATAAAATGATATGCATGTTATTTGGTTAGCATTTGGAATGATGTGATTAATAAGTGTTTGGAATGTTTACCGAAAAATGCATATAGTAGAAAACCAAAGCGTGTGTTCTAACCATTGAATGAGGTTTCATCCGGTATCCCGAAATTTCGGAGGTACCGGACCGGTCTCATTATGGAACGGTCCGAAACCAACATAAAAAATAGGTTCCGAACTAGGGGCGAAAAAAAAACAATTGCAACTTTTTTTCTTCAGAAAAAACGTGATTTTGCTACTTTAGAAGGAACAACAAACAGATTTAGGACAGAAAAAATCAAACGCGTCATTCAAGCATAAAAAAAAGAATCTTACAGCAAACATGTGAAAGAAAAGAAAGATTAAAGGAAGAAAGCAATTAGAAACCAAAAAATTTCAAATAATACGTCAAATCAAAAGCTTTAATAATTCAAATGTGAAGCAATAGTAGACAATCGAATTATCAGATCATTTCAAAAGCTTATAAGTTGCACTAGATAAAGAACATACTTACTGCATCAAGAAAAACTCAAATTACAGCTCAATTGGAATTCTTCTCTTCAGACATCGTCTTCCTCGGCTTTACAGTAATTGATTAATTCTTCTTCTTCTTGTTTTCACTGTCGACATAAACTATAGATCTTCTTTTCATTTTTTTAGCTTTCGTCTTTTCTATAGAGTTTCACCTTTTTTCCGTTCGATATTGGATACGGAAGATGGAAATGAGGAATGAAACAACTGTTAAGTTTAATGGAGGGCTGCTGGGCTATTGGCCTGCTTGTTTTTATTTAGAGTGTCATTTAATTTACTTAAACTTATATTGGGCTGATGGAGGGAGTTGGGCTGCTGGTTTACTTCAGCAAGTTTTTTTTTTTTACTTAAGCATGTTTTTGGACTGCCGCTGCTTCCATCATTCTTGTATTTGAACCACTAGTCAAAGTATTAAGAATGGTGGATAGTGTCGATAAAGCATACAAGGGCTACCTTTATGAAGCGATGGATCCCGCAAAAGAGTCAATTAGGGAAAATGTTGGCTCAAGGCAATCAAAAAAATGGTGGGACGTTATAGATAAAAGATGGGAAAAACAGCTACACCGGCCAATTCACGCGGCATTTTAAATTATTACCTTACAAATAGTTAAAATTAATAACATTCATATTTATACCATTTAAAATATAGGCTATTTTCTTATTCCGATTATTGAATATGGTGACGCGGTAAACGATAGTGAAGTGTTAAATTGATTCAATAACGTTGTTGAGAGAATGATCCCGGACATATTGACACAAAAGGAGGTAAATTGCATCAAATGTTTTATTCAAAATATAGATCCAATATTTAATTTTTATATCCACAGGTGGACAATTACATAATGAAAGTTGGCGCATTTGGCTCTTCAAAAGCAAAATCAGCTACAAATAGTTATTCTCCTGCTCAGTGGTGGTCAATAATTGATAGAGAGTATGCTCCAAATCTAACACGCTTAGCAATGCATATTCTAAGTCAGACGGTTTCTTCTTCAAACTGTGAAAGAAATTGGATTACATTTTCCATAATTCATACAAAATTGAGAAATAGAATCAAAATGGAAAATCTAGAAAAACTAGTGTATGTACATTACAATATGAGATTACAAGCAAAGAATGCTAATCGTCATGATACAAATGATCAATTGATTGATCTGAATGATATATTTCATGAGAAGGATCCATTAGCAGAGTGGACTACTGAAGTTGAACCACAGTTGCTTGATGACAATCCTTTGATGGTTAATATGATGAATGATGCCATTGCTGAAGTGGGCGGCATACCTGCATAAACAATGGCAAGTCAAAGCATTGAAAATAGTAGTGGCTCCTCAAATGGTGATAATGGCAATACTAGTGGTAACGGTATCAGTTTAGCAAGTAATTATGGCCTTGGTTCTAGTGATGGTGGTTCGCATAGACCAACTATTCCTTACGTGAGAAGAAGAGGAGCGATGTACAATCGTGACAGAAGAGACAATAATTTGAATGTTGAATATGACAACAACAAAATTATGATTATGCTGATAATTCGTATACGTCAAATGATCCACCTAACTACGGACATTCTACTTACGACTACATCGGCTGCTATTATTATCGCGGAGCAAACGAGACATATAACCGTGATATATCAAGCAATCAAAATAGTCAAACTACATGTACAACACAGAATGATGAAACCTTCCCATTTGATAGCACGTTGGCAACGTTTCTAGGTACGTGACAAATACAATATGGTTATCTACCATATCATACGACACAAGTGGATGAAGAAAATTATGAGAACAATCCATTTACAGCACCGAGAAATAGTTTTTGGATGTAGTAAATTTATGATGTTGTATCTTGTATTCTATTTCTTTGTATACTATAATTATATTTTATTGATTGTTCACAAGTTTATTAACAAATTACTGAAAATCGAAGTTTGGACCGAAACTGAAACAAAATCGAAACTTCTGAAATTTATGAAATCATCCGAAACTAACAAATTTCAAATGATCGAAACTGAGACCGAAACCGAGTTCTCGAACCTTGATTTATACAATCAATATGCTTATTTGTATTCACAAATACAATCATATTGTTTTCTAAACAAAATAAAAATGGAATAAGAGAAACCGAGTTTTAAGTTTAGATGCAAAAGTTCAAACATCATAATCACTTCCAAAGTGAGTACAAATCTTAACATATGGACACTACTGAATTTACGATTCATGACTAAAATCATGTTACGCTCTAATGTTTAATACGATCTACGATTTTTATCCCGTTTTAAAAACCTTGTTCCTTAGTAATATATTTCAAATTTATGAATTTCCACATGAAGGTTCTTCCTTCAAAGGACCAACATTTATTGCCATATCACCAAAAGATAATTGTAATGTATTAGCCTTCGCATAACCATTTGGTAAATGCACTAATAAGCAACATCTTAGTTTCATGAGCGCTCTTAACCAGGATCAAAAAAGTAAAATGTTTGAGCAATTCTATTCATTTATTGGCATAATTTTCAAATTCTCACGTTTCACAAAGTGTGCCAATATGGCTGTGAAGTTTAATATCCTTGAAATCCATAAGTTTCCATCTGGTAAACACTTTACACTATAAACGATCTAATATATATATATATATATATATATATATATATATATATATAAGATGGTTCACGTGGCATGCACAACGCATATGCATATAAAATCGCTTTATCAAATCATTAAATTTAAAATTTCCATACAGTTTGATTAAAAAAATTGAAAGATATAAAGGAAAAATGTAAATTTTTTGTTGGAATAATATTTTGAAACTTTAACCTGTTTACGTTTCAAAATTTCCATCTAGAGAAAGATGTTCATTTATGTTCTCGATTTGATTCGAATTTCTGACTTCTTGTTCACATATAAGGATGTTTCTGTAACTTCACGTTTAGGAGTGTTAATTCTGTATGAGTGTCCATTATCCAACTCGGTTCGAAGTCAAAAAGTATTCATCCGTTTCTCATTTAGAACACGAATTAGAACAAGAAAATCAAAACAACATTTCGTCCGTACGAATTGTTCAATGAATTTTTTATTGCATGTACATTGTACGCCATTATCACACTCGTACGATGGGTGTCCGAGCTAAAGTTTCGTCTGATTCATATCTGTCAGAAACTCTTATACAACAGAACATGAACACACATATGTTCGATCCGGTCCGTCCAATTAACACCCCTATTCACGGTCGGACCAAATTTTTTTGGTCTTATTCCAACTATTAACAAAGTTTTTAAGACGCAAGTGTCAGTATGCTTTTAATCTGCAGCAAAAAAAAGAAAAAGAAAAGGGGCATTTATTGCCATATCACCAAAAGATAATTGTAATGTATTAGCCCTCGCATATTGATAAATACACTAATAAGCATCATCTTAGTTTCATGAGCGCTCTCAATGATGATAAAAAAAGTAAAATTTTTGAGCAATTCTATTCATTTAATGGCATAATTTTCAAATTCCCACGTTTCAAAAAATGTCCCAATATGGCTGTGAAGTTTAACATCCTTGAAATCCATAAGTTTCTATCTGGTAAACACTTTACAGTATAAACGATATATATATATATATATATATATATATAAGATGGTTCACATGGCACGCACAACGCATATGCGTATAAGATCCCTTTATAAAATCATTAAATTTAAAATTTATCTACAGTTTGATAAAAACAAATTGAAAGATATAAAGGAAAAATGTAATTTTTTTTATTGGAATAGGGTTTTGAACTTTTAACCTGTTTATGTTTCAAAATTTCGATATGAAGATAGATGTTAATTTATATTCTCGGTTTGATTTGAACTTCTGACCTCTTGTTTGCATATAAGGGTGTTTCTGTAACTTTACGTTTAGGGGTGTTAATTCTGTATGAGTGTCCATTACCCAAAATCGGTTCGAAGTCAAGAAATATACATCGTTTCTCATTTAGAACACAAATTAGAACAATAAAATCTGTACAACATTTCATCCGTATGAATTGTTCAATGAATTTTTTATTGCATGTACATCGTATGTCCATTATCAGACTCGTACGAAGGGTGTCCGAGCTAAAGTTTCGTCTGATTCATATCCGTCTGAAACTCTTATACAACAGAACATAAACACGCCAAAGTTTGATCCGGTCCGTCCGTCTAACACCCTATTCATGGTTGGATCAAAATTATTTGGTCCTATTCCAACCATTAACAAAGATTTTAAGACGCAAGTATCTGTATGCTTTTAATCCGCAGCAAAAAAAAGAAAAAGAAAAGGGGCATTCCGAGAATTGAATTCGGGACCTCTCGCACCCTAAGCGAGAATCATACCACTAGACCAAATTCCCTTCAATGTTAATGCTTAAAAAATCATATCTGAATTTAACGATAGAGCATCACAAAATCCACTTCCAAATCACACATTACTCGAGCAGTATGATCTTTACAGCCTTCAACTAAGCAAGTCAATTGATACTCAGAAATACGAAATCCGTTAGCATCCGTAAATGAAAAATGAATGAATATCTAATGTTTGAGAAAACTGATACAAATTCATATATAAATTCTATGTACAAAAATTATCCATTCTTTATCAAGGTACTACTTTATATTATGTGAATTCCGGTATAATGAATTATATGTATTTATTGTTTTATCAAACTAACAATTTATACAAGACTTTTTTGTGCATGTAATGCACTGCAAGTAAAATCCCTTATAAAATAAGTAATTTCAAATTTTCTGTATAATTTGATAAAAATAAACTAAAAAATATAAAGAAAAACAATGTATTCTTTATTTTTTGTAATATGGTTTGAACTTGTAACCTTATTTATGTTTCAAAATTTCCATTTGAAGGTAAATGTTAATGTTTGTTCTGAACGGTATTTGAAATCTTCGCCTCTTGTTTTGTCTATAAGGGTAATTTTGAAACTTTATGGTTGGATCAAAAAACTGAAACTTTATTCTAGTTATTAATAAAGATGTATTGTGATAAAAATAAACTGAAAAATACAAAGAATACAATGTATTCATTTTTTGTTATAATAGGATTTGAACAAATAACTTTTTTTATGTTTCAAAATTTCCATTTGAAGATGAATGTTAATGTTTGCTCAAAAGCGGGATTCGAACTCTTCGCCTCTAAAGCAATTTTGGAACTTTGCGGTCGGATCAAAAAATTGAAACTCTATTCCAATTATTAACAAAGATACTAATAAAGACTATATGTATATATAAATGTATATTTACTGTTCAAAATATATTTTATCATCGTACTTTTTTGATTTTTTGTACATGTATAACCATCAGAACTGAAACAATTTTATGTTAAACTAAAAAATTTATTTATGACTTTATATTCAATTGAGTGGATCAGATTATATCCGATGTTTGTCTGCAATCCACGGAAACATATATTCGATATTCAAAAGAATTCAACGATAAACTATTAGAGAACTAGATATCATCACAAAACCAATTGTTAATGTGAAATGAGGTCTCTTAGATTTTATGCATGATTTATATTGCAAATTATCCGATATGGGACTAATATCAACACGTCCCCACACGTGTGGCGTATCATTAGCCAAACACGTGGACAATTATTGAGGGTGACGTGTGACACAACTAAACCCACTCTGATACCATGTTAGAGAACCTCAGCTTATCACAAAATCAATTGGTAATGTGAAGTGAGGTCTCTTAGTATTTATGCATGATTTATATTGTAAATTGTCCAATGTGGGACTAATATCAACAATGATAGAAATCAATTTAGAAATCAATTTTTCTTACCCATTGTATTCAACCTCCAATAATATACATGGTTACAAGAGTCAAGATAGGCTACAAACTTGCCTACTGATTTGCTAAAATAAAAGCAACTAAATAAATACTAACCAAATAAACAGGCTACAAATTAGCCTATTGATTTGCTAAATAAAGGTAACTAAATAAATACTTCCCAAATAAAGATATCTTCAAATCAGAGAATAAATGTAGGAAATATTCTAACTCCTAGAATATATGTAAAATATATTCTATCACACCCCCTCAGTCGAGGCAGGAGGTTCTCATATGCTTAGACTGCCCCTGTAATCATTAAATAATACGCGTGGAAGCACTTTTGTAAAAATATCAGCAATTTGATAAATGGACGGTACATGAAGCACACGCACTTCGCCACGAGCTACTTTCTCACGGACGAAATGAATACCCATCTCAATGTGTTTAGTGCATTGATGCTGAACAGGATTTCCGGATAAGTATATATCACTCGCCTTGTCACAATAAACTAGAGTAGTCTTTTGAATAGGACAATGCAACTCTAGAAGCAAATTTATGATCCAGCACGAATCAGAAGCAACATTAACAACTCCCCTGGAATCCTCCTCAACACTACTACGGGAAAGAGTAGGTTGCCATTTTGAAGACCAAGAAATCAAATTATCTCCAAAGAATACACAATAACCAGAGGTAGAAAGACGGGTGTCAGGACAACCACCCCAATCTGCATCTGTATATGAGATAATACGATTAATATTGGATTTATACAAGTGGAGACCAAAAGAAAGGGTACCCTGGAGATAGCGTATGATACTCTTAAGAGCTTTCATATGCTCATTAGTCGGGGCATGCATATGAAGGCAGATCTACTGCACGGCATATGAAATGTCTGGCCGAGTGAATGTAAGATACTGAAGAGCACCTACAAGACTACAATACTTAGTCGGATCATCATAAGGAGTGTCCGCGGTGGCACTTAGTTTGGACTTAGTGTCAAAAGGTGTAGGACATGAACTGCAGTTAGACATTCCGGCACGTTTAATAATTTTTGCAGCATACTGTGTTTGAGATAAGAAAAGCCCATGGGCATGACGAGTGACAACAATACCCAAAAAGAAACTCAGAGGACGTAGATCCTTCATAGAAAATCCAGAAGCTAGGAGAGTCATAATATACTTACGAAGACGATCAGAAGAAGCTGTAAGTATAATGTCATCCACATATAACAGAATATAAGTAATATCAGAACCATTCTTGTAGATGAATAAAGAGTGATCTGACGTACTATGAGAGAACCCAATGGTAGCAACAAAATCAGCAAATCTTTGGTACCAAGCTCGAGGAGCCTGTTTTAATCCATATAAAGATTTCTTCAAAAGGCAAACATGATTCGGATAATTTTTGTTATGAAAACCCATGGATTAATGCATATAAGCTGCTTCATTGAGATGACTATGCAAGAAAGCATTCTTGACATCCATTTGATGAATGAGCCAAGATTTAGAAAGAGAAATGCTGAGAACCGCTCTAATGGTGACCGGTTTAACCACGGGCTAAACGTTTCATCACAATCAACGCCCTGTTGCTGTATATTTCCATCACCTACAAGACAAGCTTTATAATGCTCAAAAGAACCGTCAGATTTATATTTATGACGAAAAATCAACATAGACCAAATAACATTAACATAGGCGGCCTAGGAACTAATTCCCAAGTCTTCTTGTCAATTAAAGCATTAAATTCATCCAGCATTGCACTTTTTCAATTATGGTCACTAAGCGCGCTAACTGTATTTTTCGGAACAGCGGAAATATCTGTAGTGGTGGTAGTGTGGTAATTAGAAGAGTATTTGTGGTTAGGTTTAAAAATGCCATTTGATGCACTAGTGGTCATGCGGGTTGAAATGAGGTTAGGAAGCCTAGAGGTGGTGTAAGGAATGGTCAAAGCGGGGAAGCTCATGGACGGGGTTGGGCTGTGGGGAAGAGAGGATGGGTCAAAGGAGGAAATAGAGGACCGAGTGTGGGCAGCAGTGGGAGGTGTGGAATTTGGGCTTGTGTGAGACTGTGGCCCAGATTGAGGAAAAAAGGACAAGTCGTTGGGCTGCATTGTTGGGTCAAGCTGCATATTTTGTGGTGTGGTATTTTGAGATAAACGATGTATTAATTGAGGATTAATATTATCACTCAACAAATCATAATTCGAAGGTTTTGTTTTACGGAGTTTGGAGAATGGAAATTCTATTTCAACAAAACGAACATGACGACAAATTATGATTTTACCACTAGACATGTCATAGCGTTTGGAGCCACGATGATTACGAGCCGGACCTAAATAAGCACAAGGAGTCGACCTTTCTTGTAATTTATGAATAGTAGAAGAGGGGAATAATGGGAAACATAAGCAACCAAAAACACGCAAACCCGAATAATCCGGATCACTTTGATAGAGGATTTGAGCGGGAGATTGGTAATTCAATACCTTGGAAGGTAGGATATTGAGAAGATATGTAGCCATGGAGAGGGCATGATGCCAAAAGGAGAGTGGCATAGATGCATGAGCAAGAATAGTTCAGATGATATTATTTATGGATTTTATGTGTCCTTCAGCATTCCTGTTTTGAGGAGATGTATGAGGACATGATAGACGAAAAAGCATGCCATGTTGCTTAAAAAATCCTTAAAAGTTCCATTAATGTATTCCGTACCATTGTCACATTGAAATGTCTTAATATTACATTCAAATTGTGTCTTGACTAAAGCATGAAACGCTAAGAAAAGTTGTTTGACTTGAGATTTTTTTGCAATAGGAAAGGTCCACAAAAATTTGCTATAGTCATCAAGAAAAAGAACATAATAACAATGGCTGGAAGTACTAACAATAGGAGAAGTCTAAATATCACTATGCATAATATCAAATGGAAGAAAAGTATATGACACTGAATCATAAAAAGGTAGATTAGAATGTTTCCCAAGAGGACAAGAAGAACAAAAAGTTTTACAAGCCTTATTACAATCAGCAAACTTTTTACTACAAAGAGACTTAAGAATAGCATCGCCAGGATGACTTAAACGATTGTGCCAAATATTCAAAGGCAAAGCAGTAAAAGCAGAATGATTGTTAGAAGAAATGGCTTGAAAGTTGGAGAAAAGTGGATATAAGCCCTCAGTGCTATCACATCTCTTGACCCTGGGAGCATGTAACACATTATTTAGGGTAAATGGTGGATAAGGTGGAGGCAATGTAGTGCGACTGTGACCAATAATTGGAATTAAATGACCGCTACCAACAACAATGTTATGATGCTTATTTCTTGAATTTAAATAAGAAGAGAGACTACCTACATCCGCCATCATGTGAGAGGTAGCACCAGTATCCATGTAGTAGTTCCCATCTGGTTGAGAGAACGAAAGAGCATGCATAGCAGCCTCAATGCCGGTGGGCATGTGGCGAGGAACAAGAGGAGCAACGGTATTGAAAGCTTAAGGTCTGGAACCAAGCAAGCCTGACTGAGAAGAGGAGGGACGTTGGGCTGCTGGATTGGGCCTTGGCTGCCAGAAGTATGCGGGAAATGGGCAAGAAGGAATTGTCCACCGTCCCCAACCAGGCTGCTGCCACTGTGGCAGTGGGGCCTTCTGACGTGGCTGCCACTGGTGCTAGTGATATTGCAGCTGACTGGGACTGGACCCTTTAGTACTTTGGTGAACCTTTTTACCCATTGTTTTTCAAATTGTTCCTCCCTTTATTATTGTTGTTGCGCTTGTTGCTTGCGGATGAATCAGTGGCAATCATGGCAGCACCACCGGACCGACTCCCGGAACCACCAGTTTTACGAGCTTGACGGGCCTTAATAGTACGCTCAGCCATTTTCAACCTTAAACGACGACTCTTAAAGGATGGAAAAGGCTCTTGATTTTGTATATAGTCCACCGTACCACTGTACGATTCTGGTAAGGACCCGTTGAGACGTAAAACCATACGACCATTTGTCACCGTAACATCAACATCAGCCAACCTATCCGCCAGAGATTTTAGATAATTGCAATAATTGTCGATCGAGTTGAAAGCTTCAAAAGCAGCATTTGTAAAGTCTTCCTCGAGATGGGTAGCCCGAGTGGCTTTGTTGTCTTGAGAAAGAGCTTCAAGACGGTTCCATGTGTTAGGAACTGAGTTGATGATGTTTTGATGACAACAACCTTATATAGTTATTATACTTTACTTTATAAAATATATACTAACATTTTCATATATATATATATATATATATATATATATATGTATGTATATGTATATAGGAAGTATATGCAGGTATTATCGAAGACTGATCAGTATAAAGAATCAAGCATCAAGATGAAGATTAGAGATTCAAGATTCAACACTCTAAAGAATCAAGATTTCAAGATCTCAAGATAAGTGTCTAGTATTTTATTAAAACTTCATAATAGCACTCTCATCTTTCTTCCAATTTTCTTTTGGGATGGAACCCAATTTCTATCGAAACCAGTGGCTTACAAACCCACGACAAGTAGCTTACAAACCTACGACAAGTGGCTTACAGACCCACGAAAATCAAAATCATTTAAACTACTTTGTACAAGTTCTCGAGTCCTATGGAGGAGCTCTGTAGGACGGTTCTTGCAATTTCAGTTTGAATAGATTTTTCAAAATGTTTTTAAAACTGTTTTTCAAAATGTTTTAGCTTTCAAAATCATGTTTTCAAAAATGTTTTCAAACTTTGTTTTAGCCTTGAAATATTCCTCCGTTCTGATTTTAAAAACTTCTATTTTTAAAACATCAAAACTTATTCTGATTTTAAGTATTACTTATATAATTGACGGTCTATATCAATTATATATATATATATTTAAAACAATGTTTTATATTCATTCTCTATCTCAAAATATTGTTTAAACACTTTATTTTGATTCAGAGAAGTTTCAACTTGTTTTAAATTCAAATGCTTTTACAAAACAACATCTCTACAATTTTGAACTGAGGGATGTCGACATATGGGGATACCCCATGTCGACATGGTGACAGTTGGATTCAAAATTCAAATTTCAAAAGAAGTGTCCATTCGTTCAAAAACCTTTTCGCCAATGGTTATGATTGTTGAGCATCTATATAAAGGCTTCCAAAACAAATTTTTTAACAACTACTTTCTTATTTTTCTTCACTCTTTCTTCTCCACCATTTCATATCCATAAAACTTCATATTTTCAAGATCGTGCCATCATTCTGCCAAATTCTCAATAGGAAATCATTTAGATACTCTCTCTATTTGATTCTCCATCATTCTACTAAAGATCAAAGTCCTATTTAGAGTTATAGGATTAATTTGTATTCAAAAAGTCCATAGAGTCTATCCATTCAAAAGGATTGTTATTAGAAAGTATTTGGGTGATCTTGTGTCCCGTAAATCAAGAGAGTTTACCCCAGACTCGGAGATAGGAGGGTTCCTCAAGGCCTTAGAAATTGAGGGTTGTATTTTGGATATTGGCTTATAAAAATCTGTACAAGGATATTGCCTTGGTGCAGGACTGGATGTAGGAGGATTCCGAACCAGTATAAAATTCGGTGTGTTCTTTCCTTTTACTTGCTTTACTTTACTATTTGCATTTGTTATATGTTCTGTGATCATTCTGTGTTAGAATTCTGTTTAGATTTGTGTTGAAAGTTTTAATTTAGTCATATAGTTCATATATTCTTTAAAACACTATTCACCCCCCTCTAGTGTTATTTCTGCCTTAAGATCCTTAATCCGCATCCCCAACAATTGGTATCAGTGCATTGGTTTTCATTGTTTTCATAATCTGAAACTTGAAAAATATAAAAATGGCATTTTTGGAAAATTGTGTTAAAACTGTTTTGAGTATATGCATTTCATCAAGTTATCTTGAAAAATCAAGTTATCTACTGAATTGGTGTGTTATGCAGGAACAGACATGTTATATGGCTTTTGACGAATCAACACCCAATGGACAAACTGTGCAAATTGAGAAAGATAAATGGATACTTGATAGTGGCTGTTCAAGGCACATGACTGGAAATCCCGAGATACTCAAGGACATTACTTATCAAGATGGTGGATTAGTCAATTTTGGTGACAACTCTAAAGGATATGTGGTTGGCGTCGGCAATGTCGGTAGCTCTAAAACTTTACTTATTTCTGATGTTTTATTAGTTAGGAACTTAAAACATAATCTGCTTAGTATAAGTCAACTTTGCGATAAAGGTTTTAAAATTAAATTTGAAAAAGATAAATGTCACATCGAAGATGACAAGTCTAATATAATTTTTGAAGGTATTAGGAAGAAAAATATTTATATCCTTAGTATGAAAATTTCAAATGATAACCTATGTCTTTTGGATAATACAAGTGACCCTTGGATTTGGCATAAAAGATTTGGCCATTTGAATTTCAAATTATTATCTAGGCTATCAATTGACTTAGTTAGAGGTCTACCCAAGTTAAACTTTAAAATAGATAGTATTTGTGATGCTTGTCAATTAGGAAAACTTAAGAAAAGTTCATTTAAATTAAAAATGCTATTTCTACCTCTAGTCCTCTAGAATTACTTCATTTAGATTTATTTGGTCCATTTCAAGTTCAATCAATTAACCATAGTAAATATGTTTTTGTTATAGTAGATGATTATTCAAGATATACTTGGACAATCTTTTTAAAACATAAAAGTGATGCTTTTGAAATATTTAAAAACTTTTCTAAAAGAATTCAAAAACAACATTTTTTCAAAATTAAAACTATTCGAAGTGATCACGGTGGTGAATTTGAAAATGAAAATTTTGAGAATTTCTGTACTCAGAAGGGAATTACTCACAACTTTTCATCTCCAAGAACTCCACAACAAAACGGAATAGTAGAACGTAAGAATAGAACGATTCAAGAGTGTGCTCGTACAATGCTTTCTGATAGTAATTTACCTAAATATTTTTGGGTTGAAGCAGTTGCTACAGCTTGTTATATATTAAATAGAATTTTAGTTAGACCATTAACAAATAAAACTCCATATGAATTACTTTATAATAAGAAACCTATAGTTGCTTATTTCAAAGTATTTGGGAGTAAATGTTTTATACTTAATACAAAAGATAATTTAGATAAATTTGAACCAAAAGCTGATAAAGGATTCTTTATTGGTTATTCTAATAGAAGCAAAGCATTTAGAGTTTTTAAATAAAAACTAATACTATTGAAGAAACTATGCATGTATCTTTTGATGAAAATCTTAAAGATATTGTACAAATAGATGATGAAGAAGATTTTATAAATTTAAATCAATCTAATGAAACTATTAGTGAAATAAATCAACCTAATAAGAGATTTAAAATATCAAAAGATCATCCTATAGAAAATGATTTTGGAAATATTGAATCTGTAGTAAGAACTAGAAATCAATTAAGTAGTATGAGTAATGTAGCCTTTATATCAACAATTGAACCTAAAAATCCAAAGGAGCATCGTCTGATGATTCATGGATTCTTACTATGCAAGAAGAATTGAATCAATTTACCAGAAATGATGTATGGGAACTTGTTCCTAAACCTGAGGATAAAAGTATAATTGGAACTAAATGGGTTTATAAAAATAAAATGAATGAACACGGTGAGGCCGTAAGAAATAAAGCTCGTTTAGTCGCGCAAGGTTATTGTCAAGAAGAAGGAATTGACTATGATGAAACCTTTACCCCCGTAGCAAGATTAGAAGCTATAAGAATTCTACTTGCTTTCGCTAATTATAATAATTTCAAATTATATCAAATGGATGTTAAATGTGCTTTTCTAAATGGTTTTGTAAAAGAAGATGTTTATGTTGAACAACCTCCACTTTTTGAAGATAATAAATTTCCAAACCATGTATACAAGTTAAAGAAATCTCTACATGGTCTAAAGCAAGCTCCTAGAGCCTGGTATGAAACACTAAGATCTTATTTACTTCAATCTGGTTTTGAAATTGGTAAAGTAGATACAACACTTTTTGTTAAAAGAAATGATCAAGATATTCAACTGGTTCAAATATATGTAGATGATATAATCTTTGGATCAACTAATAACATAATGAATAAAGAATTTTCAGATATAATAACTAAAGAAATAATAACTCTAGATTATATAAATACTGAAAAACAAATTGCTGATATATTAACTAAACCGTTAACCGAGCAGAATTTTACTAAATTTAGAAGAGAATTAGGTATTTGTTCAAAATCTAAAATATAAAATAATATAATATAATAATCAATAAAAATTCAAAATAAAAATTACACTTTTTCTGAAAGACATGTCGACATGCCCCATCCCCTGATGTCGACATACCCAACAAAAATTTGAAAATAGAATTTCCCTCCAAAGTTAGTTATTTGGTTATTTATCTATTTATTTCGTTTTCTTTCCTCTTTCTTCACTATATTCTCTGTAAATAACTTCTGAAACAATAAAATAATGGCCTCCTCTTCTACTAATGAACCCACTTCACCCACATCTCCTCATTCTGGTCCATTTCAACGATCTACGCACGCTCGAGTGATCAAATTGCAAGAGAAGATGAAAGATATCCTTCAATTGTTGACTAAAATTCAAGTAAGTCAACTTAGGATGGCTAGGGAACAACAAAGGCAAGGGAATATTATTAGGAATGTACAAAAATTCCTTATGGATAAACGTACAAATCCTATTAATATTGAAGACTCTTCACAAGCCATGAAATCAGAGAAAGAAGAACCTATGGAAGAGCCACAAGATGACCAAGAGGAAGATCAACCTTTTCCTCAACCCGAAGTCCCTATAAATGAGGACGAGAGCGTTATTTGCGTTGGTGAGATCCTTGTTGATACTAATGGAAACATAATTGAACAACGTGGAAACTTTTGTCTCCACTACCCCAATTGTTCGATTCATAAGTCTCCTATAGTTAAGGATCGCCATTAAAGCGTACTTTCTTTTTTTATTCTTCGTTTTACATTGTTCTGTTTGTTCGTGTTTATGTATGTTCTTATATATGTCGTAATAACAAAAATGTATTCACTTATACTCATTGTTTCATGCTTGTTCTATACATATTATTTGTTCATACTAATCATTCTTGAATTCTTAAGTAGTTAATAGTTTTTGTTGATGACAAAAGGGGAGAAAGTTATAAAAATATATGTGCTTGGTGTAAGGGGGAGTCATGGAGTAAAGGGAAGTTGTAGTTTTAAGAAGAAGTCACGGAGTAAGGGGGAGTTATGGGGAGTTATGGTATGGTAAGAATATTTTATAAATAAAGGTTGTCATTATCAAAAAGGGGGAGATTGTTAGGAACTGAGTTGATGATGTTTTGATGACAACAACCTTATATAGTTAATGTACTTTACTTCATAAAATATATACTAACATTTTCATATATATATATATATATATATATAAATATATGTATATAGGAAGTATATGCAGGTATTATCGAAGACTGGTCAGTATAAAGAATCAAGCATCAAAATGAAGATTAAAGATTAAAGATTCAAGACTCTAGAGAATCAAGATTTCAAGATCTCAAGGTAAGTGTCTAGTATTTTGTTAAAACTTCATAATAGCACTCTCATCTTTCTTCCAATTTTCTTTTGGGATGGAATCCAATTTCTATCGAAACCAGTGGCTTACAAACCCACGACAAGTAGCTTACAAACCTACGAAAGTGGCTTACAAACCCATGAAAATCAAAATCATTTAAACTACTTTGTACAAGTTCTCGAGTCCTATGGAGGAGCTCTGTAGGAAGGTTCTTGCAATTTCAGTTTGAATAGATTTTTAAAAATGTTTTTAAATCTGTTTTTCAAAATGTTTTAGCTTTCAAAATCATGTTTTCAAAAATGTTTTCAAACTTTGTTTTAGCCTTGAAATATTCCTTCATTCTGATTTTAAAAACTTCTATTTTTAAAACATCAAAACTTATTCTGATTTTAAATATTACTTATATAATTGACGGTCTATATCAATTATATATATATTTTTAAAATAATGTTTTATATTCATTCTCTATCTCAAAATATTGTTTAAACACTTTATTTTTCATCAGAGAAGTTTCAACTTGTTTTAAATTCAAATGCTTTTACAAAACAACATCTCTACAATTTTGAACTGAGGGATGTCGACATATGGGGATACCCCATGTCGACATGGTGACAGTTGGATTCAAAATTTAAATTTCAAAAGAAGTGTCCATTCGTTCAAAAAACTTTTCGCCAATGGTTATGACTGTTGAGCATCTATATAAAGGCTTCCAAAACGAATTTTTTAACAACTACTTTCTTATCTTTCTTCACTCTTTCTTCTCTACCATTTCATATCCATAAAACTTCATATTTTCAAGATCGTTCCATCATTCTGCCAAATTCTCAATAGGAAATCATTTAGATACTCTCTCTATCTGATTCTCCATCATTCTACTAAAGATCAAAGTGCTATTCAGAGTTATAGGATTAATTTGTATTCAAAAAGTCCATAGAGTCTATCCATTCAAAAGGATTGTTATTAGAAAGTATTAGGGTGATCTTGTATCCCGTAAATCAAGAGAGTTTACCCCAGACTCGGAGATAGGAGGGTTCCTCAAGGTCTTAGAAATTGAGGGGTGTAATTTGGATATTGGCTTATAAAAATCTGTACAAGGATATTGCCTTGGTGCAGGACTGGATGTAGGAGGATTCCGAACCAGTATAAAATATGGTGTGTTCTTTCCTTTTACTTGCTTTACTTTACTATTTGCATTTGTTATTTGTTCTGTGATCATTCTGTGTTAGAATTCTGTTTAGATTTGTGTTGAAAGTTTTAATTTAGTCATATAGTTCATATATTCTTTAAAACACTATTCACCCCCCTCTAGTGTTATTTCTGCCTTAAGATCCTTAATCCGCATCCCCAACACCATGCCCCTCTGCCGTGTCATTATGTCTGAGGATAGCGAGGAGAAGATTGGTAGAAATGGTGCTGTAAATCCACAGCAAGACAATAGCATCCAAACGCTTCCAAAGAGCCGGATCAGCGGACTTAGCCTGGATATAGGCAGCCATACCCTTCTCCTTCGTTGGTGAAACCAAGTGATCGTAAAGATCATGAACCCTGGCAAGATTGGTAAACAGAGTAGCCCAAGAATGATACATGGCTTGCTCATTGTCTAATGTTATGGGAATAAGAGATTTAACATTAGTGATGGTGAGTGCGAGATGAAACTTAGACGAGTCTGCCATGGAAAAGAATTAAAGGTAGTAGTAGATGAAGAAGAACGGAGAAGAAGATAGGTGAGGCTAGGGTAAGGAGAATACCTTTGATACCATGATAGAAATCAATTTAGAAACCAATTTTGGTTGCCCATTGTATTCAACCTCCGACAATATATATGGTTAATAGAGTCAAGATAGGCTACAAATTAGCCAACTAATTTGCTAAAATAAAGGTAACTAAATAAATACTAACCAAATTAAGAGGCTACAAATTAGCCATCTAATTTGTTAAAATAAAGGTAACTAAATAAATACTAACCAAATAAAGAGGCTACAAATTAGCCAACTAATTTGCTAAAACAAAGGTAACTAAATAAATAATTCCCAAATAAAGATATCGTCAAATCAGAAAATAAATGCAGGAAATATTCTAACGCCTAGAGTATATGTAAAATATATTCTATCATATTCCTACCTTTAACTGAAGAGTAAAGATGAATCGCTAAATTTACATATAATGAATGAACCAAATGATTGAGGCCTTCAATGGTTGCTTTCTCTTTTTTTTGAATCCAAAGATGATTCAATCTCACCATCACATGTTCATCACACATCACTACCTTTGTCTGTCGCCACATTATTCTCTTTAACAATATACTCACTTTACCCATTGTTTCTTCAAAATTAACTGCAGCTACTATTTTCACCTTTCTTTTTCTAACCTAAGCTTTTCTTCAATAGACTTACCAATAAGTCAAAAGCAGATGAAATAGAGGGATGGCATACTAAGGTCCTTGGTTTCATTATATTCCTACACCAAACACAACATGAGCATAGAGTATGTTTTGTAATCAATACACCGATAAATTTATAGGACCAATTCCAATCTTTTCTTTCTAGCCAAATGAAAAATTGCAAAATACCCTAATATGGAAGGTGATTATTAGAGGACAACCACAATTATTGTAAATAATTTTATACTTACTAACCTCACATTGAATACACGAACCGGCTGAACTTTTATGTCAGTATCATAATCTCAAATATGGAACAGGTGAAACATGAACTCCATACATATTAACATTCACGGATAGCATGGTCCTTATTCTTCTACTAGAATCCTACACAATGTGAATTCACCAAAATTGCTAACTTGATTATGTTATTATTTTTTAGTAAAAGCCATATAATTTGGGTACATTTTCGCCCTTTTCCCCTCTCTTCAGTATCAAACCAATTCTAACTAAACAAGTTATCAAATACGAGGAGTTCACATAACAATATCTTATACAATTTAAGAATATCGAAAGAAATGATTTTCAGAAGAAGCTAAATCGAAGACAATTCAGTGCTTATACATACCTAGGTTGAATTTTATCAACCTGCTTGATGCTCTCGCCATTTTCTTCTGACTCGGTAACCGCACATAATTTTTATTGATATTGGATTCAAACGATGATGGGTGGTTCATTGAACTGGGATGAGTTTAGATAAAACAAATACTTTCTTCCATAGCATAGCAGATAGGGAAATTATGCGGCTGTTGGTGTCAAAAATCCGAAATCCGTCCGCATCCGCATCGAAATAGCGGATAAATATCCAATGTTCGAAAAAAGGTTGTGGATGCGAAGACATTTGCATCCAAAAATTATCCGTTCGGTTTTTGTCAAGATTATAGTTCAAATTATGTGTATTTTAATACAATGAAAGATATTTGTTTATTATTTCATTGTGTTAGTAGTTTATATTATATGCACTTAAGGCTTTTTAACTGCTCAAAACTATTTGTCATCATAATATTTGTTAATTTTTAACACTTTTATAATCAATGGGATTGAAAAATATTTGTCTTAAACGAAAATTTTCCTTTTATAATTCTTAATTTATCGGTCATTAGAGGATAGTATAATTATCCGATATCCATCTGTATCAACTAATGCG
The DNA here is from genome assembly GCA_030765085.1 of Allium cepa. Taxonomy (NCBI): domain Eukaryota; kingdom Viridiplantae; phylum Streptophyta; class Magnoliopsida; order Asparagales; family Amaryllidaceae; genus Allium; species Allium cepa. The sequence goes on from CM060935.1 coordinate 595,363,033, forward strand.
GGTATGACACTATCTGCATCCGAAAGCATCCGTTGACAGGCCTAGCTAATTCTATTCCAACCCCAAAGATTACTTATCCCACATCTGTATTGTCAAAGTTAATTTTTGAACAAATTTGTCGTTCTTCTTTGTTACAATCTTAACAATTGTTGTCATAATCAAGTAAGTTAGAACCGTAAGTTATATAAAAACAAAAGCAAACATTCATATTTTTAATTATGAATGTCACCACAAGATTAAAATAGAATTAAATAAAAGAGATAATAATTTTACTATGTTTTCCTTTTCTTTTCTTTGTTGATATTTCAAATCAACACAATTTAGTGATTTTTATAATAGATATTGATATTTCTCCAAAATTAAGGATTAATATGAATTAAAAGACATAAAAAGCTACATTAGCATAAAGAGTCGAATTTGTTATATTGAATTCTGATTTGATAACTTTTTTTCAAAAGAGAAAAAATAAAGAACAAGATAGGAATGTAATTTTATTGAAAGAAATGAACAGTTTTGTAATACTTATGGTGTAGATAAAGTAAAAATCGATGTATATTGATTTGTTAAAAGTTTTGGTATAGGTATAGTATTTTTTGGTGCTTGAATAAAATTTGTCTAGTTGTATTCATATGAAATTCTTTTCAAATGCGTTTTAGACCGATCAAATCTTCCTAGGGGTTGGGTGCACAACTTTGCTGTATCAAAATTTGATACCGAATATAGTATATATTGACATATGTAATGGAATTCAAAAAATAGTGCGTGTAAAAATATATTTAATGAAATTATTTTTGTCATTCGGTGCATATGTTCAAATCTTGAGCATTCTTTATTAACATTTGATCACACCTTATTGTACCACTATTTTATGGTTTGTGAGTGCACGAACGGGCGGGTTTTGAAAATGAACGTTTGGAAATAACAAGATAGATTTATGTAGCTTGGTAGGTGGTAACCACATGAATTGACTTGGTAGAGTAACCATGAGATTTTGCCAAACCTCTAAAAATTGTCATATTTCTTCGAATTAAGAGTTGTCAAGAAATATTCGTATCTCGAAACCTTCCAATCCAAGCTCTGCCCCCAATTTGATTTATGGTGCACGCTGTCCAATATCTTCGTGATCTCGTGTCCGACCATGCATTTTAGTAGGGTTCAAAAAATCCTCTCATATAAAAGATGTCATCCCATTTAAAAAAATCTCAAAATCTTCTATAGTACTTCTTTTTGCACCATTCCAGTTTGAGGGTAGAAATTCACTAGTCAAATACTCAATGATGGAAGCCATCTAGCTTGCCTCACCATCTAATGTTGCCACAATAATAACATTCTCATAGCTCAAAGTAGGTAAGGTTTCCACTAGAATTGATCAAATACATGGTTTGATTCCCAAGCTTGATAATTTATTTAGATCATCAACTGGTTCTCCTCCTTCGGGATATTGTAGTATCCCTCATTTCAAGACCCAAAAATAAATGTAGATGATGCTGTAGTCATCATCAGAATTATTTTCAAATGACAAAAATGTGATCTTTTTTACAACATTAAGTAAAAAAGTAGATAAATAATTTTCATTACATAAAATTGTTTTTATTCACTATCGAATTCGTGCCCACGTGGACGTAAATATAATACATAGAGAGAATAGTGTCGCGCCTGACATATGAAGATGTCGGTAGGAACACTTAACTAGTTATATAACCTAGTTTACAATATCAGAATACTAAACAAAAAATTATTATCTGCTAGGTCTCCTACTTCTTCTATGAAGCTTTTATTCATCTTTGGAAATGATAGATGTCTAATCCTACAAACTCAGTTAGCTCGAACGGGTACTCGACAGTTTATGGGGGAAATAATAATATATCATGAATTAGACGTAATGCATGGCATGAACTATACATATCTCTAATTACAACATATAGTGAGACCACGCTGCATAGTAGATTGAATTTTCTTCTTAATAAAACAACAGCAAGCATGCATATAAGAAAATTTTAAGCATAAGTATACCCTATGCACGGCATGATGGAATTAAGGGTACACCCTAGGGGCAATTATGTAATTTGTTCTATAAATCTAACTCGATAACCAACCTGGTTCATAATAAAAGGTGTTTTATTTCTATTATATATTTAAAATTTGGTATCATAAATAATTGAACGTTCGATTAAAATATATTTAATAGAAAATCTATAAATGGTGTATTTGTGATAGTAATTATAAATAGTTTTAATCACGAGTATTGTATCACAATATACTAAACACATCATTTCAATTATTACTAATCAAGATGCGTCGAGACTGGATATCGATGCATCTATGGAGGCTAATGTACGTAACACTTTCCAAATGTTGAGTAATGTATTATTCATAACTGCTGGGGGCACCAATTAGTTATATACAGATAGTTATTGGATAACTATGTAATGACTCGCTCGATAGTTTTCTATTGGTTAATATAACTAAGGTAAAACAAAAAATATTGACGTGACTAATTTACGTTATTCTCTTTACTTGAGAATATCGTAGATTTTTAGTTAAAAGCTCTGCTTAAATTGTAGTCAAATCATGGTACATAATCGACCAAATGACTATAGTTGGGTCGAGTGGAAATATTGAAAGTGAAACATTATTCAAGAGAGGATTCGTCTTCTTGGTTATATAGGGTTAGTATCATAGTCTATTTAAGTCAACTCAAAGCCACAATCTCTAACCGGAGTAGTTCGGTTATTAATAATTGTTATTATTGAATCAAAGACTTTGTGTTTGGACTATAGAGTTAAATATGTACGATATTGGAATTTTGACCATGATCAAATCCGTAAGTCCAAAGTGATATGGTTTTGATGAAGAGAATTGGTGTAATCACTAATGGGTAACGCTTATGATAAGTAAAATTATATTTTACAAAGGATGTGTAAGTGATAAATTTAGCCAAAATTTCACAACAATAGCTGAGATGAAATGTGAACGATAATATTTGAATTGTTCAATATTAATCGCTGGCCGAATTTACACATTTGAGTCACACAACTAAAATGATGAATATTTCGAATAAACCACATGATTTTATTAATTTTAATTATTGGTAATTAACTAATATTTACAAAATATTAATTATAAAAAACTTCTTTAGATTGTTGGATGTTATTAGTATTTAGTAAAGTGGTTATATAAAAGTTATAAAAGCGTGTATTGATATGCGATATTGGTAGAATGTTTAAATCAGGTTTAAAAAGAATAAATATTAAAATAGGCCTAAATAAATTAAATTGATTGATGTTTATGAAATATTAATTGTTAAAATATTTCTTATTTTATTTATTTGATTTCAATTAATATTTAATAATGTAGACATATAAAAGTTATAACCATGCGTATTACTATATGATATCGATAGTAAATTTAAATTTGATTTAAATAGGGATAATACAAATTGAATTTTGAAATTTTTTTGTACCAAAGCCTACACTTGAGGGCGGCCATGATAATGATAAATGAGGGGGTTTTTGAATTAGAAATGAAAGGGAAACCTTAATTAAAGGAGAGGAAAAAACATATTCTTATTACACGTTCATTTTCTTCTTTAATTAGACATTGCTTTTTCATTTTCTTTCTCCCTCCATGTAGAAGCATTAAGGGCCAAATTCTAATGCTGGCTAGAGCTTTAAAATTCAAGGATAATTAAATAGAAATATGCGGTTATCTCCTGATTGCTATAGATTTAGAGATTGATCAATTGGATTTAGGATTTATTCTATCAATCAAGTGTTTCTTCTAGCTTCATCCTAAGGTAATTCTATATTTTTCTTATATAACTTTTTTTTTTTTTTACATCCCACTAGTTTTATATCTCTCCATTTTGTTCATATGAGTGAATTTAGATTATGGCTAGAATATCTTAATTAATCCTTTTTGAATCAACTGTATACTCTTATTATTGATTTAACTAAAAATCTTTTAGATCTAGACCTTCTTATCACGAATTTGTATATGCATATCTTGTCTGATTTTATTGTTGTCTAAAAAATGAAAAACAAAATTGGAACAATCTTGTTAATAAGTCAATTTTCGTATTACAAGTTTTAGATTTGAATGTTTATATATAAATTGCTATGTGAATAAAACTTTGAAATAGTTTCATTAATTATTTATAGTTGGCAACATAATATGATGACTTAATTATCTTATGTGTAAATTATTCTATAAAAAAACTTGCTAATTAAAATAAAAGAGAAAACTTCAATTTAGTGGTTTATTTCTTGTTTTGCAGTTGTATCTAGACTATACCGGATCTTTGTTTAAAAGGAGAACATTCTAATTCACAAATTATTTGTGTTGAACCAAAAATTGACTCAACACCCGAGAAGTTGTACAAAGTAATATTATTCGAAATGATCCCAATAATATTCATGGGCTTTAATATAGTCATGATGTTATTCAAAAAGATCAAGTCATATGTCCAAGTGTAAAATAGGTGAGTGGCATAAATGTGCAATGGTCCATTACTTGTTCGTTAGTAGGCAAATTTAGCAATTCACATATGTCATAATCCTTTGTTTATATGTCAATGTGCACAATAGTCATTATGCAAAGTAAACTTTAATTTAGGCAAAAGCTTAAGTGGCCTTGTTCAAATCATTAATATACAAGTCCAGATTCAAGTCCAAGTCCAAAATTAAGTCATATGTACATCCACTCAATAATAGTCAAAGATACACATTTGAGGGAATTGTGGGAAGCAATGTTTATTATCCAAGTCCTTACATGCAAAAGTTACAAGAATTATAAATCGGCTCTAAAACTCCCCATTTGATTTAAAGTTTACAACTTATAATTTGAGAAGCAGGAAATAAATGATTCACGCCCCTCTAAGTGATGGAGGGGGTTTATTTATAGGGGTTGTGGTAGGCAGGATGGCCGCAACATATCCATCCAACTAGATATTCACTATCGCTTCGTATTGTTAATATTCGACATCCGCTTTGTATTGTTGATATTTGACGTCCTCTTTGTATTGTTGACATTCAGCATCCCTCCCCGCTTGCGAAAACTCGAATTCCTTTATTAGTTTCGAAGCTCATTATTCTCATAGAAACTTGATATCGTTGGTTGTTTGTAGATGCTAGATAATAGTTAGTGTTGTAAAAGCTCGATAACTGTTATTGTGCCAAAGGAGTATTTTCCACAGAAAGTTGATATGTCTAGTTTGTGGTTAGATTTTCGACATGCACTTGTGGTACGACGTCCTTCTTTTGTTATATATTCTTCAACATTTCCATGTTATAGAGGTTCGATAACTACACCATCTTTGGGCTTAATAATGTTAGTTGTAGAAACTCGATATCTACTGTTCTTCTAGGTCTGCTGCAGCTTGATATATATAGGTATTTATTGATTTGGAACCTTTATCACCTTACAGGCTCGATATTTTGATTCATTATGAATACCCAAAATCAATTTCTTTTCATTAAACACTCGACAAGTCTTCCTGTTGTAGAAGCTCATTACTACTTTAGAGACATGATACTTCTTTTTAGCTTGATAACTATTTGAAGTTAAACATTTTTAATTTTATTAGATATTTGACATCTCCTGTGATTAATTGAGTTTCGCTGTCCTCCTTTATTTTATATGCTCGACAGCCCTTATGATTGTTGAGGCTCGACACCATATCTGCTAGTTATAAAGATTTGACAACCTTTCTCTCTTTAAATTCAACAACACTTATAATTTGACATAGTTAGTTATTCCCTAATTCTTTTAATCCATTTCTCCTAAATAGGAGCTCAATGATTATCTTCATGTTAGATACTTGATACCCTATGCTTTCATATCTTCCCATGCTTACTTTTTCATTGGCTTCTCAAGTACATTTGACAATTGAAAAATATATGGATAACAATTTGTAGAATTTTTTTATTTTGTTTTATTTTAAATTTTTTTTTGGTATTTTGTGTGTACATGTGAGCGTGTATATATACATATATGTGTGTGTGTAATAATATTTATGTGCATATGTGTATTTAACTCAATGTATCGAAAGGGGTATGTCTAAAATATAGTAGTAAACTTTTAAACTATTCTAATTAGATATTGTATTCATCGATTTACAGCATGTAATATAAATAAAGTCCATTTCAATGTAAACCACTACACAAGATATTTGTATGTATGCACATACAAATACACACACTCACACAATAATGCGAACCTATGCCTCGCACAAGGCTTGTAACTATTTTTTTTAATTATTGTTGATCCTTTGTGTTACTATAAGATTACTGATAATTAATTACAACATTAAGTCCTGTATAAAGAAAATTATTTTTTACGGTATTGTTTTTCAATCCAAAGTAATATATTTTGTTTATAAACATAATTTTGACGAGCTCTTTATTCTAATGTTTTAATAGTTGATTGATGTCCGAAATTTACTACAATCCATGTATGAAAGATCAAAGAAAGATATCCTAGTGTACAAAATATCTGAAGGGGATGAATGAATAAGGAGATAGCGCAACAAAATATCCATTTTTGGGTTCATTCGGCACATTTCAACAATTTCACATGAACCGACATGAACTTATACACGTATCACATTCCAACATAGATTCAATTGTTCACGCAAACATTCTCTCGTTGGAATACTCAACATAATGGGGCCACACATTTTAATGTTTGAATGTGTGAGCTATCTTGTAATTAAGTCTAATTATGTTTTTTTGAATAAACATATTAAGACTTAAGGGTATATTCGTCACGTAAAATTATAACGTGTGGACACCAGAGTGACAATTTTAGTTTGTTGAAGGGCCGAACTGAAAAATATCACACACTATATATATATATATATAGGGTTATGGTCTTCAAATTACATACGTTTTATCATATTCTCTCTACCATCTTCTAAAGAGAATTTACAGTTCTAAGCTTGTGTCAATTTGGAAGATTTAATCCAATTTAATCTTCATATCAATTTAGAATCGATGGATTCAGGTACGCCTTCTGCTGTTAATTTCATATAACTGTTTCTCAATTGAGTAAATATAAGTTATATGTATTCAGATATAATATAGATTAATAACCAACAAATGGTATCAGAGCCACCCATCATTGATTTTATTGAGAAATTTTCCGATTTTAAGTATACATGAAATTAAGGTTCTGAGATTTGCAATTTTGTTTGATTCATCCAATGCTTTTATTTCAAATATGTGAAATTTGCTCTTTTCTTATTGATTTATCTGATTCCTCTATTTCATATCTATATAAATAATTCATGAATTAATTTCGCTTGTTAGGATCTGATGTCTTTAATTATTGCTACTCATATTATTCATATATTATTATCAGTAGTGTTGCGACAGTACAGTTTTTTTATTGCTAAGACGGTTGCCATGTTAAGTTTTGTTTCATTAACACGTATGGAAGCATCATCATGCCTTTTAATTTTCCTGTAATACGTTTGCACACATAATGGTCAATTGCATTTTTTAACATAATTGCATTAAATGTGGTTGTTATAGTAATAAATAAATTAATTTATTATCATAAATGCAGTAAATGCATCAGCTGCAAAAAAATTAACGATGCGGCATGTTTGTATTTGGAATAAGAAAAGACATACTGTTTATTATTTAATGCATTTATAATTTATAGACACATATATTTTATATCTATGGCCTGCTTGTTAAAAATAATTTTCGCTTTCTGTAATATTATAACACATGTATTCATATTTGCTTATTCAAATAAGCTTCCATTGAAAGCTAATCACCCGCCGCACTGATATAGTAAGCTATTTTGACATGGACTATTTATTTTCATTGCTTCCCACTATGTTTGGGATCAACCACTGCTACAGTTTTCAGCTATTCATTTTCTTGCAATATGACATGTATGGACCATGCCATGTTAAAATTTGTTTTATCTTCTGTCTTGAATATTGACAGTTAAATAAAGTATGCAATATTTTATCATTAATTGTTATTGCAAATACCATTTGTTATGTATTGTTACAGTTTTAGTTGAGGTCAAATTTTGTTTGTTGCGATTATGAAACCATATTTTCAATATGTATAAAATTGAAAATTGAAATTTATGGAATACACTTAAATGAATGAGTTAAAATAAACCCAATTCGAATATTATTTGGTGTGTAACATCGCGTATATTTGGACCATTTAAATTGACAATAATCCACACATGTCAACTTAAATAGTACAAAACACGAATCATTAATGGAGTATAGATATATATAAATGAGAATCATCACAGAATCACAGAAATATAATATCACAGAATAGTGCAGCGGAAATACAACATAGTCATAAGAGTAGTTCATGAAGCTACCCAGAAATACAACAATGTCTCAGATAAAATAAAATGGAACAACATAGGTGTCCAATAGTCTAAATAGAAAGAGCAATACTGATAAGATAAGATAATGATAGTCTTCGGTCTTTAGCTCCAAATAAACAGCAACAGCAATCCTCAATCTGATCCGAGCATATGCACAAACAAACACTCGAATCAGGACATATATTCTTATACATATAATATGGTTCAAAATTCAAATAACAATAACTCAAAGATGAATGGAATAAACATCTTTCAGGATCCGATAAACTATTTATACATAATAGTGTTCGATACATAGATAATGTCTAACAGTAAAGTAAAATATCAAAATAGTGTTAAGGCGTTACCATTATCCCCCTTAACACATTTTATATAATCATCATATACTATACAGCACTGTAAACTCCACCGTAAACTAGTGGGATATCAGGGAGTACTCCATAGGTATAATACAAAACAAATTCGTAGTGGTCGCGTATACGGGATACAAGTATGACAAGGCACATGAGGCAATACCCAAGGTAGTGAAACTACCGTTCGCCTGATCCGGACTGGTGAGAACGCATCGCCGCAACGATCGCAACACCGCAAAACAACACTCCAAATTCAAGGGTGCTCACCAATCAATCACAAAAGTAAATGAGTAGTTTACGAAGAAGTGTGTTCGCTTGAGGTAGCTAACCCTATTTGACCCGGCACGGCTCCTGATTTTAATCATTTTCAATTTGACACAATTGTCAAGGCTATCCATTATCGTTCACTTTCTTCAATCATCAACGTACGTCATTCCAACCACTTCATTCTGGATCACACTCCGCGTATAGTTATTAAAGTGGTTTTCGGTTTAGACAGTGAGTATTTCCCTAACCGATTCCGGTTCCTTTAATAACCTTCGAAATTAAATTTTTTGCCGATTAGTCGCTTAATATATTTCAAAAACCAATTCAATTTCAATTTCAATAATAATTCGTAAATCAACATTTCGTTAGTCTTCCTAAATCAATTTCGAGATTACGTTTTATAGCTTCATAACTCTTTCTATAATTCCATTTCAAAGTTTCAATTTAAAAAAATTTCAAATATTCATTTAATTCCATGTATAAGTTCATTCCAAATCAATTAACGTCCAAATCGATTTAAATCCAATTACAATTTCATTCGATATTCATTAAATTAATTTATCATTTAACAATTTCAATTCAAATTTTTAATTCATTACATTACTTTCATAAGTTCAACATCATTATCAAAGCTTAAATATTTATTCAATTTGAATAGTCGAATCCAATTCTTAAAATTACAACCATTTCATTTGTTTCCATAAAGCGCATTCTATTTCTTATTAAGGAAATTCAATTTCATATATTTATTTCCTTCGTTACAAGTTTCAAAACTCAATTAAACAACTTACTTTCACTTATTCGCAAATTCAATTTCTCAAAATAAAGAATATTCAATTCAATTTAATTATTACATAATTCAATCTATTCAATTTAGTTTAATCATTAAACAATTCAATCTTATTCAATTTAGTTCAATCATTAAACAATTCAATCTTATTCAATTATCAAATAATTTCAAATCTTAATTATTATCATTTCAAACTTATTCATTAATAATTCCAAACTTAATTATTAATTTTAAAACCAAATTATCAATAATTTCAAAACTAAATTTATTAATAATTTCAAACTTAATTATCAAATTTCAAAACTTCGTTATTAACAACTTCAAACTTCATTATTAATAAATTTCAAGACTTGATTATTAATAGTTCCAAATTGTTTATTACCATTTCAACTTAATTATTAAAAATTTCAAAATCAATTATCAATTAATTCTATATTTAATCATTAAATAATTAAACTTTAAAATCAATGTTTTTTTATCAATTACGACGTTAATATTTGTTTCAAATTCAATATTCCCATTTTCGTTCATTCAAATTTAAATTCCAATTTAATTCAAAACCTTATTATTTGTCAAATAAAATCTTATTTTATTTTAAATCAAAACATTGACCAATCGGTTTAATTTAATTTTCTATCCTAAGTCAAAGTTATTTGGGTATTTCAATCCGATTCCATTTCAATTCACAATCAAAACATACAAAGGGAACTTGCAGTATGATAGCTGGGATGGTTGCAAAGTAAATAAACAAGCAATAGCATCCATACATAACAATTCAACAATTATTTAAATAATCCCAAAATAATCGTATTAATTTACATTTGTTATTTGTGCAAATTAATATAATTATTTCTAGAATCTACACTATCATTTTATGTAGATTAAACTTTATTATATTACGGTTTTCAATTGTCGTTCAATTTCAATTTCAACACTACAACAATATACGTTCAAAGGTTCAAAGTGAAATTTATCAAATTCCTACGTGTCAATTAACTAATCAATATTCATCATATAAATGGGTCAAGTTCATCTAATCAAATTAACATATAAAGTGGTCAAGTTTAACAAATCAAGTTCGACATATATAATCCAATTTATTTTGTTAACTATCTTATATCACTTTAAATTGCAAATTATTTATCAATTAACACTACAATTTAACATCCAATTCAACATTGCATAGCAATCATTCAACAACCATATTTGTATAAGAATATAGTCGTGAAAATTAATTCACCTTTCGTGGATAAAGAAATCGACGGCGAAGCAAGAAGAAGCACGAAAGAAGCAAGAATAGAGTCGGTATAGCACGAACAACGAACGCTGTAATATCGACAAAAGAAAACGATATTAACACAATGAACGTTTGTATATAATTTATAAATTTATATAAATACGCTTACCGACGACGAAGAAAAGAACAAAAGCTGAAAGATCGGTGCTGTTGCAACAAGAAATCAGTCGGTTGCATCTGCACACAACGAAAAGAAAAGTCGGTTACTATTTGGCAACCAGAATAGATATTGGCGTAATACTATACTGCAATATTTAAAAACTATTTGAAAACTCCGTTTCCTTTTTTTTTCTTTTTTTTTTTTTTTTTTTCAGCAAGACTGGAAATAGGCAGCATACACATTCCCATACTCATGCATGCATATGCATGCATATACACATTCCCTTCTTATCCCACTCATGCTTCCAGATCCAACCCATTTTCATTTCCATTTTTCTTTCAACACAAACTCACACGCAAGAAAAAAAATCCACCCATTTCAACTTCCAATTTTTTTTTTTATAGTTCCAGCCTTCCTCCCTACACTTCATACTCACGCATCCACCTTCCTCCCTACCCTTCACACAACATACACATGCTCACCCATTCACACACTCAACATATACCACTTCCCTTCCCCTTCAGTAAGCTACAACACTACCTCCAAATTATTATTATTATTTTTAAAAAAAAAACACTAGACCACTTCACAAATGCATGCACATACACCCATATCTTCAGTACACATATACATACTCCAAAACATGCATGCGGGCCAAAACTCATGCACGCACATATGTATAGTTTGAACTTTTTTTTTTTTTCACTCACGCACCCATCATAATACACTCCATTCACACGCATACCCACATACACGCATACACACACGGCCACGAAGAGTGGTGGCGCGCATGGGGAAGAAACGGCACGGGTTGAAAGGAGGTGGACTGAAGTGGGGAAGGAGAGGGAAGTGGAGTGGGTGGAGCTTGTTTCGGCCATCTATATATTTTACTTTGCAGATGAATCAGAGAAAGTAGTGGAGAAATGGAAATAAAGATGAAGAGAAAATATTGTTACCTGAAGCTGCAGAGAATAGGAATTGTGAAAAAATGAAAGTCATTGTTTGCTTTAAATGGTACGTGAATAAATGCATTAATTCAGCTTCAAATGTTTCATTATTCCACACAACCCTTCACACTTCACCTCCCCAATAAACGCATTAATTCAGCTGGCCTTTTATTTTCTTTTCAATTTCTTTAGTAACGGGTAGAAGATTTGGGCTATAACGTGTTTAACCGGTCCGTTTAACAGTTAAAACAACGTGACGTTTTTTTTTCTCCGATTCGCGCAAATAAATATACCGTTATGATCAGTGCGACGAGGCGATTCCAACGGTATACAGATTATTGTGATACGATGGTTTTATAAAATTCGCATTTACGCCGCTAAAATTGCGCGTTTTATAAAACAATTTAAACGGAGTAGGCGATGACAGTTTTTGACGAAACGAATTTCATAATCATGATCAGAAATTTTTTTACAACATAACTGTGTAAAAATATTTGGATTTGGAAGATAAATTTTACGCAGCTTTATATGGACTGATATACAGTAAAACGTGAACGAAGTTTACTGTAATATTTTGCGACGAAACTTTTTCCATGCTCATATCTAACTAGATGTATGTCATAAATAAAGTTTGGACGTAAATTGAAATCGTTTATAAATTTTCAAAATTTTACATTAAAACGATGAATTTTACAATTTTAAATCGGGGAAATCAGGGTCGTCACAATCTCCCCCACTCAAAATTTTTCGTCCTCGAAAAGGAACGAGACGAGTGAAGTAGGAATGGAACAAGCAGAAAATCAAGACAGATTTTAAGAAATTTGAATTATACCTGAAATTAGTAATTCGGGGTTTGAATCCCGAATACTATCCTCAGTCTCCCATGTGCAATCTCGCTCATCTGCACTCCATTGGACTTTGACAAGATTTACTGACTTCCTTCTGAGTTGCTTGGTCTCACGATCGACTATCCGAAGTGGCTTTCGCTCGATAGTCCAATCAGGCTCAATAACTATCTCTTCCAACTGAGTAGTAGGAATAGTCATAGATGGATCGTGTACAACTTTGCGAAGATGAGAGACATGGAACACGTTGTGTACACCAGCAAACTTCTCTGGTAATGCAACTTTATATGCCAATGTACCGACTCTTTCCGTAATCTCAAACGGACCAACAAATCTCGGAGCTAGCTTCCCTTTTCTTCCAAATCGAACAATATTCTTTAAAGGCGACACTTTCAGAAATACTTTGTCTCCTACGCTGAATTCAAGGTCTCTTCTCCTTTTGTCAGCGTAGCTCTTTTGTCTATCCTGTGCCGTCTTTATTTTCTTTCTGATTTCTTCGACCTTTTCAGAAGCTTCCATAATCATTTCTGGGCCAAGCACAAGTCTATCTCCAGACTCGATCCAACAAGCTGGCGATTTGCACGGCCGTCCATATAAGGCTTCGAACGGTGCCATACCAATGCTTGCCTGTTTTGCTACAGATGATCAATTCAAATTCAAATATACTTATTCAAATTTGAAATTCAATAATTTACCTGGTAATATTATTATAAGTGAATTCTACCAAGTGAAGATGGTCTTCCCAGGATCCACCAAAGTCAATAATACAAGCTCGGAGAAGGTCTTCCAAAATCTGATTCACCCTCTCAGTTTGGCCATCTGTCTAAGGATGATAAGCTGTGCTCAGATTCAGTTTGGTGCCCAAAGTATCCTGAAATGCTTTCCAGAATTTACTGGTGAAAAGAGGATCTCGATCGCATACGATACTAGATGGTACACCATGGAGTTTAACGACTTCTCTCATGTATATCTCGGCCAAACTCGAAGCTGTATGAGTGGACTTGACTGGAATAAAGTGGGCGGATTTCGTCAATCTATCGACAATCACCCAAATGCTTTCATTACCCTTTCTAGTCCTTGGCAGCCCATCAATAAAGTCCATAGAAATTTGCTCCCACTTCCATCCTGGAATCTCTAATGGTTGAAGCAAACCGGCTGTCTTTCTATGATCAGCTTTAACTTGCTGACAAGTTGTACATCTGCTGACATAGGTAGAGATATCGCGCTTCATCCCACTCCACCAATATACTTATTCATATTCTGGTACATTTTAGTAACACCGGGATGAAATGACAGTGAAGAGTTGTGGTTTTCTTTCAGCACTTCTTGTCTAAGACCATCAACATTAGGAACACATATGCGATTATCAATTCTCAAGACTCCATTACTATCCACATGTGCACCCAATTTATTGTCAGCATTTCCAACTCTACCGAGAACTATTTCTTTGATGCGATAAAGAAAAGTGTCCTCGTATTGCTTGGCTATAATACGATCCATAAGAGCTGGGGAGACGGAAAGCTGGAATAACATTCCTTCAACAAGATTACAACATGCCATTGCTTGGTTTCTGCTCAAAGCATCGGCTACGGCATTCGCTTTCCCTGGAGTGTAATTAATATCAAGATCATATGCAGCTAGAAATTCGAGCCATCGGACTTGTCTCTGATTCAAATCCTTTTGTGAGAAGATATATCTCAATGACTTGTGGTCAGTGAATAACTCGAATTTTGTTCCCAATAAATAGTGCCTCCATAGCTTAAGAGCAAATACAACTGCAAGGAGCTCTAGATCGTGAGTTGCATAGTTTGTTTCATGGGTATTTAACTGACGACCAGCATATGCAATCACTTTTCCTTTCTGCATTAAAACTGCGCCCAATCCATCACGGCAAGCATCTGTATAGACTGTCAATCCTTCGCTACCATCAATAACCGTAAGAACTGGGGCAGATGTCAATCTTCGCTTCATCTCATTGAAATCTGCTTCGCACTTTTCATTCCAAATAAATTTCACATTCTTTCTGGTCAGTGCGGTAAGTGGGGCAGCGATACGAGCAAAATTTTCTATGAATTTGCGCAGCTAATCCCAAGAAACTGCGGATATCTGTAGGTGTTTTGGGAGTCTCCCAATCGTGGAAATTCCAAGGATTTGAATTTAGATATTGATAAGCTGTTTTAGATAGAATTAATAAGTAAGAATAGAACTTACATTGATTACGACGATCTTAGCTGGATCGACCGAAATCCCATTCTCCGAAACAATATGGCCAAGAAAACGAACTTCATCTCTCTAAAAGTGGCATTTCGAAAACTTGGCTTTAAGCTGATGTTTGCGAAGAGTTTCAAGTACAAAAGCCAAATGTGAACTATGTTCTTTCTCATCTTTGGAGAAGACGAGAATATCATCGATGAAAACAAGCACGAACTTGTTAAGAACATCCCTGAAAACTCTATTCATCAAGTCGACGAAATAAGATGGAGCATTAGTGAGGCCGAACGACATAACTAGCCATTCATAGAATCCATTTTCAGTGCGGAATGCTGTTTTAGGAATGCTATCCTCGGCGATTCTGAGTTGGTGAAAACCGATAGCCAAATCAAGTTGAGAAAAGACTTTAGCTCCATGAAGCTGGTCGAAGAGATCGTTGATGCGAGGCATCGGGTACCTGTTCTTGTGTGTGAGCTTGTTTAGCTCTCTATAGTCCACACACATTCTGAGTGAGCCATCAGATTTGGTGACAAATACGACTGCAGCACCCCATTCTGAATGACTGCGCCGAATCAAGCCTTTAGAAAATAAATCTTCAATTTGAACATTCAACTCTGCCTTTTCTTTAGGAGCCATTCTCCTTGGAGGAAGAACTACTGGTCGTGCACCAGGGATAAGGTCGATGCGGAATTCGATTTCCCGTGGAGGTGGTAGAGAATTGACCTCTCCAAATACATCAGAAAAGAGTTGGACAACTGGAGTAGATCTTAGTTCATTTGGATGGGAGTCAAGAGAGAATATAAAACTCCCAGCATATTCTTGAGGTGATTTGCCTTTAACAACTAAAGGCATACTCTTGTCGTCAATAAGAGAGACAGTTCGAGTTTTACATGAGATAACGGCTTCGAACTTTCGTAGCCAATCAATGCCTAATAGAATATCAAATGCCTCGAATCCAAGAACATAGAAATCCCAAGTGAAGCGGTGAATGCCATGCATAAGAGTGACATATTTGCAAACCCTTTTAAGGTTAGCGGGCCCCCCGATAGGATTAGATACACATAAAGAAATAGGTGCAAGAGTGGGTTCCAAACCAAGTTTATTACACAAGTCAATAGATATGAAGCTGTGAGTTGCTCCGGTGTCAAATAAAACTCTAACAGGCAAGGTATGCAACATGAAAGTACTTTGTAAAGTACCTTGGTTATCCGGAACTTCCGGGATAGGAACTTCCGGGGCAGGTGTGGAAAGAGAAAAGACTCCAGATGGTGTACCACGCTTCTGTGTTGGGCAGTCTTTCTTGAAGTGTCCAGCTTGTAAGCAGATATGACACAAATCCCTCCTAGTCATCTGTGCCGGTGGCGGAACAGCTGCGCTCTTTGGAGATGGGCAGCTACTAGCATAATGACCCTTTTGGTTGCAGTTGAAGCAAGTAATGGGTGATATGTCAATGGGCTTCTTCCAAGAGTATCCAAGCCCTGTTTTCTGCTGCCAATTCTTCTTCTGTTGTGCAAAGTTTGGCTTTCTCTTTCCCGACTTACTAGCTGATGTCTGAGCAACTGGAGCTTTGGAGGATGATTTTTCCTTTGGCTTTCCCTCATAGAGAAGAGCAAAGTCCATCAACTCAGTGAAGGTTCCATGAACATGAGCGGTGAGAAGCTCGTAATACTCAGGGTGTGCGCCATGTATGAACTTCTCATTCTTAAGCAGTGGTGTATCAATCAAGCCAGGTCCGAACTTGGATAGTTCATTGAACTTCCGTTCATACTCAGTGAAGGTCATATTGCCTTACTTGAGATCCATAAAAGAACGATAGAGTTGGGCTTTCCCAGCAGCTGGCATCCACTGAGCCATAAAGGAGTCCCTATTTACAAATGATATGAAAACGAGTCAAAATTTTGAACAAGATAGAAGGAATTTATTCGATGTAATTTAGATAGATTTCTACCTAAACTGGGCCCAAGTGATTTTTTCCTCATCGGTACGAGAAGTGACGGATTCCCACCAGTCTTGTGCAGCATCCTGGAGTTGCCAAGCGGCCAACTGACGCTTCTGAGCGTCCGTGATTTCCAAGCCAGTAAAGATCCTCTCCAAACTCTTTAGCCATTGCTGTGCTTCGATGACACTCTCGGAGCCAGTGAATTTGACTCCTCCAAGCTGAGTGTACTCCTTACTACGAGTAGAGAATCGGATTGCGGGGGCTTGTGGAGCAGGAGCATTTCCACCGCTTCCACCTCTAGCATTTCTTCTGGCAGCCATCCTGGAATACCAAAAGTGATTTAGAATCCAACATAGGAAGTTATAGAACTTAAGGAAATTCTACTCAAACGAATTCAATAAGAAAGATGAATCAAAAGATGTGGATTCTGAAATGATTCTCCTCATTCTAGGGTATGTTTACCCTATCTCTAATGAGCCTTAAAACTCCACAGACTAAGGTTATCGGGAACCAAAGCTCTGATACCAACTGTAACATCGCGTATATTTAGACCATTTAAATTGACAATAATCCACACATGTCAACTTAAATAGTACAAAACACGAATCATTAATGGAGTATAGATATATATAAATGAGAATCATCACAGAATCACATAAATATAACATCACAGAATAGTGCAGCGGAAATACAACATAGTCATAAGAGTAGTTCATGAAGCTACCCAGAAATACAACAATGTCTCAGATAAAATAAAATAGAACAACATAGGTGTCCAATAGTCTAAATAGCAAGAGCAATACTGATAAGATAAGATAATGATAGTCTTCGGTCTTCAGCTCCAAATAAACAGCAAAAGCAATCCTCAATCTGATCCGAGCATATGCACAAACAAACACTCGAATCAGGACATATATTCTTATACAGATAATATGGTTCAAAATTCAAATAACAATAACTCAAAGATGAATGGAATAAACATCTTTCAGGATCAGATAAACTATTTATACATAATAGTGTTCGATACATAGATAATGTCTAACAGTAAAGTAAAATATCAAAATAGTGTTAAGGCGTTACCATTATCCCCCTTAACACATTTTATATAAGCATCATAGACTATACAGCACTGTAAACTCCACCGTAAACTAGTGGGATATCAGGGAGTACTCCATAGGTATAATACAAAACAAATTCGTAGTGGTCGCGTATACGGGATACAAGTATGACAAGGCACATGAGGCAATACCCAAGGTAGTGAAACTACCGTTCGCCTGATCCGGACTGGTGAGAAAGCATCGCCGCAACGATCGCAACACCGCAAAACAACACTCCAAATTCAACGGTGCGCACCAATCAATCACAAAAGTAAATGAGTAGTTTACGAAGAAGTGTGTTCGCTTGAGGTAGCTAACCCTATTTGGCCCGGCACGGCTCCTGATTTTAATCATTTCCAATTTAACACAAGTGTCAAGGCTATCCATTATCGTTCACTTTATTCAATCATCAACGTACGTCATTCCAACCACTTCATTCTGGATCACACTCCGCGTATAGTTATTAAAGTGGTTTTCGGTTTAGACAGTGAGTATGTCCCTAACCGATTCCGGTTCCTTTAAAAACCTTCGAAATTAAATTTTTTGCCGATTAGTCGCTTAATATATTTTAAAAACCAATTCAATTTCAATTTCAATAATAATTCGTAAATCAACATTTCATTAGTCTTCCTAAATCAATTTCGAGATTACGTTTTATAGCTTCATAACTCTTTCTATAATTCCATTTCAAAGTTTCAATTTAAAAAAATTTCAAATATTCATTTAATTCCATGTATAAGTTCATTCCAAATCAATTAACGTCCAAATCGATTTAAATCCAATTATCGATTTCATTCGATATTCATTAAATTAATTTATCATTTAACAATTTCAATTCAAATTTTTAATTCATTACATTACTTTCATAAGTTCAACTTCATTATCAAAGCTTAAATATTTATTCAATTTGAATAGTCGAATCCAATTCTTAAAATTACAACCATTTCATTTGTTTCCATAAAGCGCATTCTATTTCTTATTAAGGAAATTCATTTTCATATATTTATTTCCTTCGTTACAAGTTTCAAAACTCAATTAAACAACATACTTTCACTTATTCGCAAATTCAATTTCTCAAAATAAAGAATATTCAATTCAATTTAATTATTACATAATTCAATCTATTCAATTTAGTTTAATCATTAAACAATTCAATCTTATTCAATTTAGTTCAATCATTAAACAATTCAATCTTATTCAATTATCAAATAATTTCAAATCTTAATTATTATCATTTCAAACTTATTCATTAATAATTCCAAACTTAATTATTAATTTTAAAACCAAATTATCAATAATTTCAAAACTAAATTTATTAATAATTTCAAACTTAATTATCAAATTTCAAAACTTCGTTATTAACAACTTCAAACTTCATTATTAATAAATTTCAAGACTTGATTATTAATAGTTCCAAATTGTTTATTACCATTTCAACTTAATTATTAAAAATTTCAAAATCAATTATCAATTAATTCTATATTTAATCATTAAATAATTAAACTTTAAAATCAATGTTTTTTTATCAATTACGACGTTAATATTTGTTTCAAATTCAATATTCCCATTTTCGTTCATTCAAATTTAAATTCCAATTTAATTCAAAACCTTATTATTTGTCAAATAAAATCTTATTTTATTTTAAATCAAAACATTGACCAATCGGTTTAATTTAATTTTCTATCCTAAGTCAAAGTTATTTGGGTATTTCAATCCGATTCCATTTCAATTCACAATCAAAACATACAAAGGGAACTTGCAGTGTGATAGCTGGGATGGTTGCAAAGTAAATAAACAAGCAATAGCATCCATACATAACAATTCAACAATTATTTAAATAATCCCGAAATAATCGTATTAATTTACATTTGTTATTTATGCAAATTAATATAATTATTTCTAGAATCTACACTATCATTTTATGTAGATTAAAGATTATTATATTACGGTTTTCAATTGTCGTTCAATTTCAATTTCAATACTACAACAATATACGTTCAAAGGTTCAAAGTGAAATTTATCAAATTCCTACGTGTCAATTAACTAATCAATATTCATCATATAAATGTGTCAAGTTCATCTAATCAAATTAACATATAAAGTGGTCAAGTTTAACAAATCAAGTTCGACATATATAATCCAATTTATTTTGTTAACTATCCTATATCACTTTAAATTGCAAATTATTTATCAATTAACACTACAATTTAACATCCAATTCAACATTGCATAGCAATCATTCAACAACCATATTTGTATAAGATTATAGTCGTGAAAATTAATTCACCTTTCGTGGATAAAGAAATCGACGGCGAAGCAAGAAGAAGCACGAAAGAAGCAAGAATAGAGTCGGTATAGCACGAACAACGAACGCTGTAATATCGACAAAAGAAAACGATATTAACACAATGAACGTTTGTATATAATTTATAAATTTATATAAATACGCTTACCGACGACGGAGAAAAGAACAAAAGCTGAGAGATCGGTGCTGCTGCAACAAGAAATCAGTCGGTTGCATCTGCACACAACGAAAAGAAAAGTCGGTTACTATTTGGCAACCAGAATAGATATTGGCGTAATACTATACTGCAATATTTAAAAACTATTGAAAACTCCGTTTCCTTTTTTTTTTTCTTTTTTTTTTCTTTTTTTTTTTCTTTTTTTTCCAGCAAGACAGGAAATAGGCAGCATACACATTCCCATACTCATGCATGCATATGCATGCATATACACATTCCCTTCTTATCCCACTCATGCTTCCAGATCCAACCCATTTTCATTTCCATTTTTCTTTCAACACAAACTCACACGCAAGAAAAAAAATCCACCCATTTCAACTTCCAATTTTTTTTTTATAGTTCCAGCCTTCCTCCCTACACTTCATACTCACGCATCCACCTTCCTCCCTACCCTTCACACAACATACACATGCTCACCCATTCACACACTCAACATATACCACTTCCC
Organism: Allium cepa; assembly: GCA_030765085.1. NCBI lineage: Eukaryota > Viridiplantae > Streptophyta > Magnoliopsida > Asparagales > Amaryllidaceae > Allium > Allium cepa. The sequence goes on from CM060935.1 coordinate 595,384,216, forward strand.
TTCCCCTTCAGTAAGCTACAACACTACCTCCAAACTATTATTATTTTTAAAAAAAAAACACTAGACCACTTCACAAATGCATGCACATACACCCATATCTTCACTACACATATACATACTCCAAAACATGCATGCGGGCCAAAACTCATGCACGCACATATGTACAGTTTCAACTTTTTTTATTTTTATTTTTTTCACTCACGCACCCATCATAATACACTCCATTCACACGCATACCCACATACACGCATACACACACGTCCACGAAGAGTGGTGGCGCGCATGGGGAAGAAACGGCACGGGTTGAAAGGAGGTGGACTGAAGTGGGGAAGGAGAGGGAAGTGGAGAGGGTGGAGCTTGTTTCGGCCATCTATACATTTTACTTTGCAGATGAATCAGAGAAAGTAGTGGAGAAATGGAAATAAAGATGAAGAGGAAATGTTGTTACCTGAAGCTACAGAGAATAGGAATTGTGAAAAAATGGAAGTCATTGTTTGCTTTAAATGGTACGTGAATAAATGCATTAATTCAGCTTCAAACGTTTCATTATTCCACACAACCATTTACACTTCACCTCCCCAATAAACGCATTAATTCAGCTGGCCTTTTATTTTCTTTTCAATTTCTTTAGTAACGGGTAGAAGATTTGGGCTGTAACGTGTTTAACCGGTCCGTTTAACAGTTAAAACAACGTGACGTTTTTTTTCTCCGATTCGCGCAAATAAATATACCGTTATGATCAGTGCGACGAGGCGATTCCAACGGTATACAGATTATTGCGATACGATGGTTTTATAAAATTCGCATTTACGCCGCTAAAATTGCGCGTTTTATAAAATAATTTAAACGGAGTAGGCGATGCCAGTTTTTGACAAAACGAATTTCATAATCATGATCAGAAATTTTTTTACAACATAACTGTGTAAAAATATTTGGATTTGGAAGATAAATTTTACGCAGCTTTATATGGACTGATATACAGTAAAACGTGAACGAAGTTTACTGTAATATTTTGCGACGAAACTTTTTCCATGCTCATATCTAACTAGACGTATGTCATAAATAAAGTTTGGACGCAAATTGAAATCGTTTATAAATTTTCAAAATTTTACATTAAAACGATGAATTTTACAATTTTAAATTGGGTCGGAAATCAGGGTCGTTACATGGTGTCTCTTTACAAACTAACTATAAATATTCTATATTACAAGTGATCTGATTGAAATAACACGTCACCAAAGTGACATCTCTTATTTTAGTTATTCATGAAAAATGTTTGATGTTTGTATGTATTTATTCATGCAAATATTAGTCGGCCAAAAAGAAGACTAATATTTAGCTGAATCATTTATACATGTGTGATGACAAATATGCGACAATCATATAGTTTTGCAAGTGAATATCTAATCGGCCCAAAGGAAGATTAATATTTTTGACTTGAAATTATTGTCAATGTTTGATCATTACAGAAAAAGTACCACTTACAATTAATATTACTATCCAAAGACTTGATATTAAAGTTGTGCTAGGTATCTTGAGAAGAGACTTACCAATTATTTGAATTTACTATGGTTTTGTTTTACAATGTGAGCATATTTGATTGATTCTTGTGTTAAAATTATAACTAATTTAACTACGGTCTGCCAATCTTAACAACATTCCTACTCTGAGTGGAGCAAAAAAATTCTATAGAAAGAGAGCATATTGCTTGTTCTTGGCTACATGGATATTGACCTTGCACTTAGGATGGATGCACCCACCCCTCTTACGGATGAAAGTTCTTCTGATGTTACAAAGAACTTTGAGGGGTGGGATCGTTCAAATCCCATGAGTCTAATGATCATAAAGCGCAACATTCTATAGGAATTTAGGGGTGTAGCATCTAAAAAGATAAACAATGCTAAAGATTTCCTTGTTGAGATTGAAAAATGTTTTGCTAAAAAAGATAAGGCAAAAACAAGCATGCTTTTGCAGGGCTTGATTTCCATGAAGTATCAAAGCAAAGGGAACATAAGGGAGTACATTATGGAAATATCTAATGTTGCTTCAAAACTTAAGGCACTTAAGCTTGAGCTTTCGGATGATTTTCTCATTCATTTGGTACTAATCTCTCTTCCTTCACAATACAACCAGTTTAAGATCAGTCATAAAAGAAGAAATGGACTCTTAATGAACTCATTTCGTGTTGTGTACAAGAAGAAGAGAGATTGAAGCATGATAAGATTGAAAGTACTTATTTGTCATACACCCCTAAGGGAAAAGACAAAAGGAGAAAAAAGGATAAGGAAACTGCAAAGGGTCCAATGGAAAAGAAAAAACATAAGTAGGCTGATGGTTATTACTTTTGTAAGAAGGCTGGACATTTAAAGAAAGATTGTACCTAATATCGCTCATGGCTCATTAAGAAAGGGTTGCCTGAGCTACCGAAATCCAATTGATGCTGAAAGATACATCTTTGCAGGTGATGGAAAATTGATTAAAGTAGAGGCTATTGGGCATTTTAAGTTGTTATTAAGAACTCAGTTTTATTTGGATTTATTTGATACTTTTGTTATACCGCTATTTAGATGGATTTGGTTTCTGTTTCTAAGGTGGACAAATCTAGTTATTCTTGTTCATTAGGGAATGATATTTTTAATTTATTACTAAATTCAAATCTTGCTGGAATTTGTTCTCTCAATGTTTATAATTATTCATATATGGTTGATATTAATATCAATTATTATGAAGCCTTGCATGTGGAATCACGTGGTACTAAAAGAAAAGCTAATAAGGAAAATTCAGCCACATTATGGCACAAGCGCTTAGATCATATATTTAAAACTAGAATTCAAAGGCTTATATCAGATAGCATTGTGATATCTGTTGATTTTTCAAACTTTGATGTTTGTATAGAGTGCATCAAAGGAAAACAGACCAAACATAAGAAAATAGGTGCCAATAGAGCAATCGACGTCTTAGAAATGATACATACGGACATTTGTGTACCATACCCTACGGCAGCATGGAATGGTCAACAATATTTTATCACATTCATAGACGACTACCCAAGATACGGCTACCTATATCTTACATATGATAAATCAGAATCCCTAGACATGTTTAAGAAATTTAAGGTAGAAGTTGAGAAGCAACGCAAAAAAATAATTAGAGCTATCAGATCTAACCGTGGAGGTGAATATTATAGTAAATCTGATGGATCAGGTGAACGATGTCTAGGACCATTTGTCCAATTCCTAAAGGAATGTGGAATGGTCCCACAGTACATCATGCCAGGTTCACCTAGCATGAATAGTGTTGTTGAGAGACGAAACAGAACTCTTAAAGACATGGTGAGGAGTATGACTAGTCATTCTACCTTACCAAAATCACTCTATGGGAGACATTAAAGACAACAGTTTATATCCTTAACAGGGTTACCCACTAAAGCAGCTGCCAAGACACTTTATGAGCTTTAGATAGACAAATAGCCCACTCTAAAGCATTTTCATATTTGAGGATATCTAGCTGAGGCAAGGCCTTATAGGCCAAATGAAAGAAAATTAAATGAAAGAAAATTAGACACTAAAACTGCGAGCAGCTACTTATGTGTTATTCTGGGCGGTCTAGAGGCTATAAATTTTATGATCCCACACTGAAGAAATTTTTTGAGATGGGAACTGCAACATTTTTTAAGGATGTTGAGTTAGGGGGAAGAAATAAAGTATGGAACATTGTTTTTAAGAGGAATCATCATCTATGATTCCTACTATGGTTACTTCTTCTAACAATGTATAGATTATCATTTATGTCACTAATGAAGAAGTTAATCCGGAACCAAGAAAACCCTCTTTAAAATGAGGACAATGTTCCAAAAAACAAACTCAACAACCTCAAAATGAATTGCTACTAAGAAGATCCACTAGAGGGAGGGAGGATGCCATTCCAAATGATTATGTGGAATTTCTTTAAGAGATAAAGGATAATAATGGATAGGTGGAAAATGATTCTATCAACTTTCACTGTCACGGTCCGGATTTTCGACCTCCGAAAATCGACATCATTACGTCCACTGTATTACATGCTGAACAATCGAATGCCGAAAATACCAGATCGTTATGGAAAAGAAGAAACAGTTAGAAGAAGAAAAAAGAAATAACAACACAAAATCTCACAATAGCAGCGGAATAATATATAATAGATAACAACTGGTCTTTATACAAAAAGAGCTACAACTGTTTTTATACATTACATCATCAGAGTACAACACAAATCAATAGCCCAATACTGGACATTTATAATAACTTGTCCTCACAAATGCTGAATATACAGCCTGCAACACACAACGAAATAAAATCAAGTATGTGTGATACGCCTCGTCATCTAGCTCGTCTCCTGAGCCTCATAGTATCCTATCATGTATCTGTAATACTCGATCTGACCCGAGCATTATAATAAAATAATATCCGAGTCTGTTTGGAAAACCAGCGTGAGAAAAGACACTCAATTTGGATTATTAAAGTTTCAAAATTCATTGAAAATCAAAGGTATCTCGTAAGACCACGCCACAAATAAACATGACGGGTTTTTACCTTACGATAACCAAAACATTTCATAATCTGATATTATAATAGTATCTAAATACAAATACTTATTCAAATAGCTGAAATGCTTGCATCACACATTCCAGCATAATTGGTACGACACTTATTGGAGAATGGATTCCAACTGAATGACTAGGCACTAGGGTACCACCTGTCACAGTACATGTCTAGAAACACTGTATCGAGATCGAACATGTCGATCGCTGCCACACAAGACAAGACTACCCCTGATCTGGATAGACCGAATATGCTATCACCCCAGGTGTTCCCACACTTTCCGAGCTCCTTTCACATGTAGTGATAATATCCAAGGTTATATATAAAGGTGATAGACATACTCTAATTGGGTGCTAACCACTTAGCCTTGCTGCATCTCCCCTGCTTTTCAGTCATTCCCGGTTGATGAGGCTATAGGCTACGATTACCTTTTTAGAAATATTCACTTAGAATGCTCATTGTCCTCCAATGACAATGTACTGATAGCATTCGTCCATACAAGTCCATTTCCGGTCCGAACGGAACCGATTGCACTATTCCTAGTACATCCATTTTGTAATCACCCTTAGGATTAGTAGCAATTAGCCCTTGCACTTCACCGCTCCATCTTCTAATCCATGGCCTTGTCTTCATTACGAAAACTTACTTGTTGGATCGAAGTGGTTTTGGATCACAAACCCGATCCCGGTCTCTTCAAAACAACATTCGATATTCCTAGTAAACTCAAACCTGGTTCTTAAGGAAATAAATAGAAGAAAGTAAGATCGGCGATCACCTCCTAACTGTTAGTGGACGGATTTCCTTATAAACATCCTAGAAGAACGAAACGAGCTTATATGTAGTGTATAACACCTCGACGGTAACTGTACCATATATATCCCATGCTTCTTTTAGATATTTCCAAAGCTATATTTGGGTCCAGATTTGACAGTCAGTTATTTAACTATCAAATAAACAATCAATTCAGCCAAATACTTCATTTTCACCGAAAAAACACCAAGTCTTATTTAAATTTAATTCTAAATAAATTTCTCTTTATCCAAAAATATACATTTATCTTATCGAATTCGGCGTATTCATAAATTATCTTTTTCCTTTTCAAAGCATTTGGAAACCCTTTTAAAATAATATGGAAAGTACCACTGCGGTATCAAACCGTGGATCACAGTTTAATGGTTACATCTCTATCCCAGAGAAATCCAAGACTTAACTGCATGCGCTCACTGCCTCCGATTATGCCACGCGAGTATACCAATACTCCCCGAAAACTCTATTTAATAATTTTCAAAATAATACTTATGAAATTCTATAATAATTTTCCAAGTTAATTTTAGACAAAACTACTTTTAAAATAAAGCTATTATATAAATATTAATATTAAATAGTTAGTCCTTTGAGAATAATAATACCAATTAATTCTTAAATTAAAAAATTGACTTATTATAAACTAGCTGAACCAATACTTAAATATACTTTAAACAATTTTAAACCACTAATTAATTATTATTTTCTAAAATATTCTTAAACACTTTTAAACTTCCTAGTTAATACTTAAAAATCCTCCCTTTATAAAATAAACCTAACTTTTCAGGAAAAATATATTTCATCTTCATTATAGCTAGTCAAATCATTTATAAATCCCTCTCGAATTATTTCCAGTTTAATCTACATTCCAATTCCGTAAATTTCCCTTCTCGCATTTCTGAAAAATAAAACTACTATTTATTTTTAAAATGATTTACTCATTTCTTTATAAATTCCCATCGTGAATTTATAATTTCAAATTATCCACTGATAATTACTTCACTTTATATTATAAACTTCGTTTATAATTTTCCATAATCTCATTTCCCGCTTCGTCACTGTTTCACAACACTTAATCGATTTTTCATCGATTTTCTAAATTAAATTCCATTTTTAAATTAATTTCTTAGTTAACCCAAATTTATCTCAAAACCCACTAATTTCAGATTCACTTCACTTTTATGATTTAAAATCTTATTTAAATCTGGAACATAAATTTTATATTTTATTTTCAAAATTCCCCTTTTAGTTTTCCCCAAATTATTTAAATCTCAAATTTAAAAATAATTTCCTTTATATTTAGACAATATCACTTAAGTTTTATTTTAAAAACCCTTTCATTCACATTTATTCACAAAACTCTCTATTTTCCCATATTCTGAAATTATTAAATGGGATTTTAAAAATCAACTATTTATTTTCCCAAATTCATTACTTTTAATTTATCCAACTTCACTATAAACATTTTATTTTAAAATTCTCCTTATTTTCCTTTAACAATTCAATATTCATATTTATGGTATTTTAAAGTGCCAAAAATAAATCCAGCAATACCACAACACCCAGTAAATTCAATTTTCCAATGTAATCTACCACAGATTTTTCAAATAAATCATATAACTGAATATGAAAATAATTTTAACATTTTTGAGGAATTCGGTTGGATCCCTCCAACTTGTTTTCCCTACATCCATAAATGTTAGCACAATATAAAAATACCAATCCCACTTCGAGGGCAATATCGCGGAATATAGGGTCATCCGCTATTATGCAGGGCGCATAGGGTCACATCTGTTATATATATACGAGAATATGAATCACTCCAATATATATATATATATATATATATATATATATTACATCACATCAAGATAGAAAATAATTGTCAATTCAATCAATCGACTAAAAATAAATTTTGACTATTTAAAATTAACCAGTAATCCAAATTTGAGTGAGATGAACCTACCATTGATTTTTTTTTGGTCGAACATCCCGATTTTTTTCTCCGAAAATCTCAGCTGACTCTGAAAGGTAACTAACTAAACTCTATTGCATAGATTTCCAACTTCGAACCAACTCGACTCGTCTTAATCATTTTAAACCTCGTACGATAAATATACGGATTTTATTAACATAATGATATAATGAGAATCTGATTAATATAAATAAAATTGAATTAAAACTTAACTTAAATGAAAACTGAACCTTCTTCCCCTCGCGAACTGCCAGCCAACACAGACCATCTTTGATCCACTTCCACAACTTCCGCCTTCACCCACCGCTGCCTCGACCTGCTTGCACCGCCGACCTACCTTCCCCAACCTACAGTCGTGCACCCCCTTCAATCAAGTCCACGCGCATGCAGGTGCATACCCAAACTCAACCCCATGCTCCCCTCGTGAATGCTTCAGCTTCGACCCCTCATCCAAACTTAAACTGCATGACTCCCCTACCATTTGCGAGCGTATGCCCAACCCTCAACGACGTCGCAAACCTTCCTCGTGCACCACCACACCCCCGTCGAAGGGCGCCTAATCTTCTAAGACGCGCTCGACTTCCCCCCATGCTCATGCTCTGCCTAATGCCGCCATTTATTATTTTTCTTCTTCTCTCTGAATTCGATTCTGGTTTTCGATTATTTTTTGAGTCGATTCTGAGAATCGATTGAAGAGGGAAAAAAGAAACGCGATTTTTGATTTGGGGAGAAAGAAACTAAGGACCCATGATTGAACTGCATAAATTTTTAAAAAAAACGTTCTTTCTTTCTTTTTTCTTTCGGCCATTCTATTTCTTTTTCTTTTAAAATTTTCAACCTACAGTTATGCTGTTTTCAAAAGAGAAAGGGAGGGTGACAAGAAGTGATATTAGTATGTATAAGAAATGCTACAGTGATTTGAATGGAGGGGAAAAAGTTCTGATGTGAATGTTTTTGTCAAATCCATGAATATGTATGTGTATATATATATATATATATATATATATATATATATATATATATATTCAAATCGTCTCGAATTCGTAGCTTAAAATCTAGACCTCCTATCGAGACGTGTCGCCAGGCAATCATAATGTTATACCCCTATTCTGAACGCAATGGAAAATATTTCGAGTTCTAGTTCGACCGTATGGAAAAGATAGCTTTTTGGACCCAATTATTATATTGAATTTTCTATATAAATTTCAGCGCGTTTATATCCCGTACGGACAAACAATAACTCGAAACACTACGAAACTTGAAATTCGATAGTAATACACTATTACGGATTAGATGGAACAGATTTCGTCGAATTCCAAGACTGTGCCTCGGAAGGCTATTTTTAAAAGTCAATTTAAACGTTATATTTTTGAAGTTGAACAAATCATTATTGAATTAAAAATGAATATGGTTTACGGTATAAAAGTTAAACATTAACGGAAATGTTTGACAAATTACACTCACACACATATATTATATAAATTAAATTGAATTATAATAGTTGTAAATATATTAAACTTATATGATTATACTTGTAGAAATATAATTCAATTGAAATTGAAATAAACCTAACATAGATTTTTGGTTAGGTACATGCATAAAGTGTTAGATCCAGATAGGATGGCAGTAAATGAATTGAGTATATTTCAAAAAAAATCCCTATCTGGATCATAGTGGACCTATGAAGTCTAATGTGTTGTACTAAAGCCAACCTACTTAATTTAAATTAAATCATATTTTATTTAGTTTCTTGATTTAATTAATTAATGTATGTTAATTTAACATTTATATTTTTTGACTATATCAATATATGCTCATATGTATATATAGGTGCAATGTTCAACATAACAAAATGTAAATGGTTAATGTTTACATAAGTAGATATTTGGATTTATATCCCCTTTGTAAACATTGACTCTATATGTGTGTGTGTGTGTGTGTCTGCTAATTACCCTAAAAAATTGTTTAATATATTTGTGAAACATATGAATATAAATATAAATTTTGTAACTATTTAACAATACAATTTAAAATATCTAGCCTAATATTGACTAAGTCAACCAATTTTAAATTCGTATTTTATATTTAAAATATCTAATTAAGAATTAGTAAAACATTTTTGAATTTAAAACCAAACCTTAAAATTATTAGCGAAAATATCTTTAATAAATTTAAATACGTATATTTATATAAAATTAATTATTACAACCAAAATTAAATTTTATTTAATTGTTTATTTATTTAAATACACAACATTGTTTCAATATATAAGAATAATATGTATGTATGTATTAATTATAAAACAATTATTTAAAAATGATATATGTACATGTGTGTGTGTTAAACATTAAATTTGAGAGCTAATTTTACTAAACATGTTGGGATATATATATATATAATAACGTTAATGATGTATATTGTATTTATTAATAATTAATATGTTTAATATATTTAAGTTATATAAAATTCAGTAAGAATATTTTTGTTTAATCTATCATAATCTGTTTTAAAATAATTTGATACATTAGTATGTATTCTTTAAATTTATAATTTAAATGAATTATATATTTTGAAATTAATAAATGATTATTAAGAATTATTAAAATTATTTATAATTCTTAGAAAATTATAATATATATATATATATTGAAATATATTTATGGCCAGACTATAATATACATACATATTTAATTTCTAAATTTGTATTAAAAAAATTAATGTAAAATTGTTGTTTAAAAATTAATGTAAAATTGTTGTTTGATGGATTCTAACCACTTATAATTAACGGGAGACATCAATACATATATGAAATTGTTATAATTGTAAATAGATAGCAAATGTTGTGAATATACAATTTACCAAAGTGATTGGCTCTTTAGGCTCATACCTTGAACTATCAGGTTTTTTGATCTCTTAGATCTGCACGATTGTTGCTAACAAGTAATGCGTCACCATTGGAAATTATTATAATTGCTTGCATTTGGACAAATGGGTCGATAATTGGCTGGTTGGGGATTATGCAAGTGTAGCCAAGACTGATGAGGGAAGAGGTAAAAAGTCAAAACTATAATTGGCTGCTAGAATTTGTATTTATAAAGAAAGTGTAGACTAGAAATTCAGTCAACCTCAGAATTATGGTTAAGATATAATATTAGCAAAGGTTACTTACTAATATGCTGATTTAAAGTGTAAAATGAGGATGCGTAAAAAGTAAAGAGATAAGATTTAGAGTGGATCCATCTAAGTTGATCCATGTCCACTATAAGAAATTTCTCATTATTTCGCTTCTCTTACAATGATTATGATCACAAGAGATAATAATAAAAAAGTAAATACTTGAGAGCTTGTGTTTTTCAACCTTGTAAGAATGTAGCCTTGGTCTATGTATAGCTTTTGGAATTGGTGCTTGGATGGCTGCTATGCAGGGAAGCCAAGGATCGAGGGCTTGAAGTGCACAAGTGGGCCATTGCTGGCTAAGCCGGGGTTGATCAACATGCTGGATTATGAGGTACACAGGTTGTAAAGTGGGCCATGGTGTGCCCTGCTATATTCATATGTGCAATTCTAACGATGCAGGTTGAACCCCTATATGCTTAAGAGGAATTCTAGTCACGTTTTATCCTCTAAGTTTGTGTCCAAGTGTAAGGGTAGGCATATCAATAAGGCATTAAATGCCATAATTAATGCTCTCACATATGTCATTGGATTATTAGTGAAGGCGGTCCATTTTCCCATACACCGCAAAGATAAAGCGCCTTTCAACGTGATGATTGGACAGATGCACTGATCATACTTACTGTTTAGATCACTTCTTATGTGGCATATCCAATGGTTTACATCGCCTCCCGTTGATTATAAGTACCTCACCTCTTCTTCGTTTTCACTTTTTTTTTTAATTTTTGAACTCTTCCACTACTAAAATGTTTAGAGATTTTTCCTTACTTGATACGAATTTGGCTCTCAACTAAAATTTTGAAACATCATCTGCGGGTGTTTCTTTTACCATTTATCCCTTGCATTACACATGTTATCGCTTAAATAGTATTTTGTGAGTCTTGTCGTCACTTTTTTCTTTTTCATGTTGATTTTGATGTCTTGTTTTCTACTACCATTTAGATAGTTTGCACACTTTGCTTGCACTAATGAACTTCTTTAATGAACTTCCACTATATGCGGTGTCTAATGATCGTCATTGTGCCATCAATGTTGATTATCCGACCTTGAGAACTAAACATACCACACTAAGATTTGATGTTGCAAATATTATTGAACTTTTCCCTTCATGTTTGAAAATAGGAAGATTACATGTTGAGTCTAAACCCCTAGATAGGATTAGATGGTAGTTGGTAGGGATGCGAGCCACACGGCTCATTATATGCTAAGGCATGAGTGGGCCTGCCTAGAGGCGCTAGGTTTCTCATAATAGTGGTATGGGAGAAGTTTGCCCTCGAGATTAATTGGGTTTTTAATAGGTTGGGGTGGTTTAGTAATCTAGGCTATTCACTATTAATTACAGATGACCGAGGCTACATCTACTAATGGACAACAACCACTTCCCTTGGGTGCTTCTAAGATTCGAGAGGAATGGGTTGATCCTGCCCATTCTTTGATCGACTTCGGCTGCAAGAACATCGTTCCCCTTTATCTTTTGACTGCTAATCGTGCCAACCAGCAGCCGAATGGATACTTCTCTTGGTTTCTTACTTACATGAAGATTGGGGCAACACTTTCCCGTTACAACCACTTTGTTATGATTCTGAATGCACATCACTAGCATTGGGGCAACCTACCAAACTCCTGACTGGGCTCGTTATCGTCTGCTATGATTTGAACAATCCAAAGCCCGAGGCAGACTATGGGAGGTATAAAGCGATAGCGAGGGACCCAGTTATGCAACCAACTAGGCCTGTAGGGATTATGATTAGAGAGCCATCAATGATAGTGCTGTTGGTGAATGTAAAGGATAAGGAGGAGGTCATTGTATCATATGCAAGTTGTATACAAGCAGGTGACAATGGAGAGTGGCAAACTTACGACCCAACTCATTTGTAGGAAGTCGTGTTCGCTGGCTACGATCATGTTATAGACTAGTCTTCTAGTTATTCTATTGCACCAGAGATGCCTGAGGCAAGAAGGATGGCCGATTGAGTGCAGGAGCCAGACACATCGATAAGCAAGGGTTTCTCCTCTGAGTCCTCTCTCGCCCATGAGCCTCTAACATAAGTAACCCACACTGTGCCCCTTAACATGCAAAATCCTAAAAGGGCATAATCTGGCAATAACAGCACGGTGTCTTCCTTCCTGCCTTAGCTAGAAGGCGACTAGAGACTAATTTTATGAGGGTAACTTAACTTTGCAATGCTTTTCCTTTATATTTCCTTGAACTTTTTCTAACTTTCTTCCTTGTTTGTGCTTTTTAGTGGTACGCTTGAACTTGGTAGCAACTCTAGGCTCCACTACAACTGGGAGTACCCCACTTTGCAACCTCGCATAAACATCAACTCCCAACAATAGCCATCTGTTACCAATGCCCAACAGTAGATGCCAACTGGCTCCCACACAACACCAGAACTATCATTTTGTAACGATTATAACCGTTGGTAATCAAATTTCCAACGGTTATAACCGTTGGTAGGAGGTACGTTATAATTTTTTTTACATATTTTGTAACGGTTATAATAGTTAGGAATTTTGGTCATTCCCAACGGTTATAACCATTGGGAATTTTCATATTTCTCAACGGTTATAACCGTTGGGAATAACCGAAATTCCCAACGGTTATTACCGTTGGGAATCTTGGTAATTTCCAACGGTTATAACCATTGGGAATTACTTCATGTTTCCAACGGTTATAACCGTTGGAAATTCCTTGAATAAGTAAATAGCAAAATTACCAACACTTATAAGTATTACAAATTTGGTGTAACCGAACCATATCTTATTTAGCATCTAATAGTATTTCATTCAACGATATCTATATGAATTTACAACAATAGTAAACATAAGACTAAATTTCAAAACTAACATTATAAAATCATTAAAAAACATCAAACGTACGGAATGTAACATATCAAATTCTACAAAGTTCATTGTGACAACTATTGGAGGAACACAGGTACAAACGACAGAACATATCAAACTAACATATCAAACGACAGAACACGGGTACAGTAAAATCAGCGAACGAATTAATAAAATTTATTGTATGCACCTATTGGAGGAACGAGTAGATATAGCCGGTTGCCGCATCAAAAGCTGCATGATTTTCATACCAGAAAAAAGGGACAATCTTACATATGAGATAATAGCAATAAAATGAAAATGATCATTTGTCTGGTTATTGTTGATGATGAGAAAACGCACATACCTTGCACTTCTTATTCTAGGATAGAACCATTGTGAGTGATCCTCGATAGCAAAAGGTAGTTATGATCTCTATCATAATTAGGCCAAGATCTATCATTGCCATTAAGAAATTTGCTATGAAGATTCCAAACTGCTTCATCATAGTTCTCAGACAGTTCATACTTCAGCCCAAAACCTTCCTACAGATGGACAAATTTGTCCAGTGAATCACCTCTTTTGGGATTGAAAAAGATTGCTTCAGAAGGTTCTGAATATTTTAACAGGGATTTGATCGTTTGCGCAAGATTTACATGGAATTTCTTGAAGAACGTACTACAAGCAAAATACACAAGTTAGACACAAATCTTGTCTTTCAGAACAATCATAAATTTCAGATAGCTGGACATATTAAGGTCTTTTCTCACAAACGAAGAATTCTTGTCATTGTTATTTTCATATATAATTAGCCATTTTTGTGTTCGTTTGTCCATTTATTTGCCATCTGATTGTGAACCATAAAACTACACGTGTTTGAAGTAACAACATTTCAGATGAAAGTTTGCAATGACACTTTTGATGAAACTTTGAAGTAGGTTGGAAAAATTTAACTGTTAGATGTTTTAGAAGTACTGAACACATAAGTGTTGTAACATAACTTTGTTTTCTAGAGATTTGAATATCATTCTGATGTTAGTAATTTGACTAGGATATATTAGCTTTTCAAGTTTGAATAAAAAGCTAGTAATATAATATAATACTTTTTAGGTGGAGGTTTGAAATCTCAACTCAATCAAATGCTTGTTCGTTATTAGAAAAAAGAATCGGGATATGACTGCATGAGTCAGTTAACATATATATACATACACACATCTATATATACATATATATTTGTCATACTTAATTAATTACTTCTCTTTATTTAAAGGCTTTTAACTATTTACGGTAACCTTAAACATTTAATTGGTCTTTTTAATTGCAAAATAAAATATACAAAAGGGTAATGTAATTTGCTCTAGTAAATATAAAATGCCTATTATTTGCAAATATTGTGCATTGGAGGAAGATGCAATCTATTTATGACATGGCCAAAGTTAAAAATTGAAGTTTGGAACTTACTTTGTAATCCAGTAGTTGCATGTTCATCGCATAAGCCTTGATTTATGTCCAGATTCTTTGACTTACCAAGATCCACAGTCGTCCAAATCCGATTCTGATGGTTGTTCGGAAATTTGTCAAAACTATGTAAAACAATACCAATATATACAATATTTAATACCCTGTTCTCTCGGATAGCCATGCCCATTGAATCAATGTCAGAAAATTGCACTGTAATAAAAACTCATAAATTATCATTAAGGACATTTAATGAAAATTATGATACCCAACAAAAAAATGAGGATCAATGATCAATGTTTGAAAAATCCAAGGTCTGAAATGCTAATTAAGAATAAGATATAATTTAATCATTCAGATTTTTCGAATTAAACAAAATATAAACAAGTATATAATATGAAGGAAATCATGGAAGAATACATGAAGAAATAATTTGCGAAAGTGAATGTTTAAACAATGGCAAACAAATAAATACCACTATATGATTTTATTTTGATATTAACATCTTATTGCATTTACCATCGTCATGATATAACAATGCATGTAATAATGCTAAAAAAGTACTAGTCTCCAGATTTTTAAACAACTGGAGTAATAAGATTTAGAAAGAGAGAAAGTTGAATGCAAACTATATAAGAAAAATAAAATTACCTTGTTCAATTTATCTTATGAATTTCTTCATGTCGTCGCCATTAATCACTTAGCTAAAAAATGAAGAAAAAGAGCAAACTAGAGAAGGCAGAGGATATAGAGTACAAATAGTATAAAAGCGAGGGTGTAAATGGAAATAATTCTATATGTAATAATCTAGTGTTTTTTCTTGCAACTCCAAATTCGGAAATTTTAAGCTTTCTACTGTGGTCCCGGTCAAAACTCCGATACACTGCATGTGCCTATATTATCGAACTGTAAGTCTTATGTCCAAAATATCTTTTTTAAGTTAAAGGTATTCTTTGTGCATTAATAAAAGAAAATGTATTACCAATCTTATAGACTGAGTAAATCTTCAATTAAAAAACTTCATTCAGTAATAAAAACCGATGTCATTATGAGCTGTTAAAAGCCTGAATATCCAAAAACAACGCTTAATTTAAAAACCAAATGGAAAAACCCATAATAAAAAATAACATAAGGAATACACAAGAAACATAAAGAATGCTAATTAATTGTTTTTGCCTGTAGGCAGCTCGTATAAGAGTTTGACCACTTATGAAAATAAAACACAAAGAATAAGAATACTATGTGCTGGTATGTATGTGTTTGCCTCACGAGTATAATGTGATATATTTATATGATTCATAGTAATATTGTAGTTCGGTGAACTGGGAGGAGATTATTCCCTTTGTATATCAGTCAGACGAGTTGGGTACTTCCTATTAGCTAATAAATATTAAAGCTAGTTATGTGCATTAATGTTGCATGTAACAACTTGAAATTTTAAGTATATATGTGTGCATATGCCCACTGATTAATTTATAATTATAGTAAAAAAAATTCTTAAAAACTTAGTACTTTTAGTCTATAGATAAATCAATGAATCAAATGTAAGTGTAACGACCTGTAAATTTCGATAATTAAACAGGTTAATTTAATAAGATTTTGTAATTAAATTTAGAGAGAAACAAAAGAGAAAAGAGAAAAAAAGAAAAAAAAAACTTTATAATTTATAATGAAGTGAGGGTTAAAAATGAAATGTAAATTAAAGGTTATAGCAACGGTTGTAAGTTACTATTTAATTGGTCTATTAATGTAGTTGTAACTATTACATTTGTGTATAAAATTGAATATAAGTAAATAAATGTATGGTATTGAATGAATTCAACATTATATAAGCAATCCTGATAATTAGTGGAATAATAAACTTGAGTGTAATATAAAGTTGGTGATAACATTTATGCAGGTCGCCTTTGCACTGTAAAGTGTAAATGTAATGACATAAATGAGAATGTATATTTTATTCATAAGATGAAATAAAGAAATGAAACCAAGTTGAATAAATTGAGTGAGGTTTTAATTATAATAATTGTACATATTTGGAAAATTCAATATAATTGAAAATAACAGTTATTCAAAATAAAAATGGAAATTTGAATATATATTTATGTAATGAAAGATAAACAAATAATAACTAGGTTTATAGAGTGATAATAGATTTAATAAAAAGAGTAGAATTGAAGTAAGATAGTTAATGAAAATTTATCAATTGGAATTCAATCGGTAATAAATGGATTTATTGTAGGTAAATAAAATTTACTACTATGTAAATTGAAATTTGGATGAATTGAGAAATTATTAATGTATCAGTATATAAACCAATGTTAATATTACCATAAGAGAATAAGTTAATAATTGATTCAACGACAAGATTGAGAAATCAAATATATGGATTTATCAGGAATTTAAAACTTATAAATTTTAAACTGGATAAATTACAGCGTTTTACACGCAATAAATTTCTGTGCTTTTATTATATATATATATATATATATATATATATATATATATATTATATTTTTCCTATATCCATCTTTATTTTATCTTTATATTTTTATTTTGTCTAGATAGTCATATTTATTTGACTGTTGCTTGTTTATATCATTTATTTATGGCTTGGAAAAAAAATCAAAGGGTATACGTTGTATTGTCTTAATTGCTTGCCTTTTTAAATTGCCTGCTCTTTATTTCAAATCACATAAAAATCTTCTTAATATCTCACTTCCCCATTTGCCTCTTCTGATTGAAAGAGTTTACAGTAAGTTTCTTTTATTAAATAGGAAATAAATCCCATGCATTCACTAGCCTCTTTATTCTTTTGCCTTTTCCTTTTCCTAACCATTCAAATCTCCTAGCCGTACATTCATCTTAGCCGTGCTTTTTGTAAATCCTAGCTGCCACCCAATATTCTTATTCACATGAAAAAAATTCTCATCCCTCATTTCTATTTGCGTGAAGAAAATACAGCAAGCTCTAGGTTATTTACATGGCTTCTCCTATCTTTCCTTCTCCTTTTTCTTTGTTTTGCTTCAAAGCTAGGCTCGGCCGCTTGCCTCTAACCACCACCATGACCACCTCCATCAACCATCACCCTTTCATCACCACAAAGACCAAGCCGTGACCATGGATGAAGACTACATCACCAAAATTGATGCAAAGCCTAGCCAAGCACATGTATTCATCACCTTGCTTTGATTTATCAAGATTATGTCATTTTATTTCCTATCTTCCCATTGTTGTAATCTTTATTCTTTGTATTGAATCATGTTCTTAGGTTTGTGATATTTGCTTGCTTTATTTTGTTATGTACAAGATAAGGATTTTTGGCCCTTTTTTCACTCAAGTTTGCATCTTGCTTTGTTTTATCAAAAGGTTATGTCCATTTGATCCATATTGTTCATTGTTTGATTCATAATCTTGTATGTTGAATTTTACACTTATGTTTGTGTAATTTTTTGTATACAAGATTTGGATCCGACTCTTCATCCACTCAAAAGAATATAGTCATGTTTGTCGTGCCTTTTCGTGCTTTGTAGAGTTTGGATTTGGATTTGAATTTCAATCATAGCTTTAAAAAGGTGAGTTATTCACTCTAGACATTACGTACTTATACAATTGTGAAATGATGACAAGTGAATTGTAGAAATTAATATGCTATGTTCATACCTGCCTGTGATATGTTTATATGATATTAAATGCTGTTTATATACCTATTACATCATCTGATATGATATTGTATGCTATACTGTTATTTTATTTACTGTTTATCACACTGCAAGTTCCCTATCACTATGGGTTGAAATAATACATACCCGAACGGACTGTAGAATAAGGAAAAATCATTATGGGCTGAAATGATAGGCTCAAGTGATTTTTATTGAATTTATTTTACTTGGGATTGCGGGTTTTAAATGATAGAACCTAGATTTTTCTTTTTAAATTACGGACTGAAATGATACATATACGTATCACTTGACCTAGGTTAGAAAATTTATACAGGCCCATGGATAAAATTTTATAATAGTTCTCTAAAATTATTAAGTATTTTGAATTTTAAATGTATGGAGTTTTGATTAAAAAGTTGATTTAAAGATTTGAATATAAAGAGATATTGAGATATTGGTTTCCTATAAGTTAAAATTGTATGAGTTGATAATTTGTTTAGATTGTAATTTAAAAATCTTTATTTGGTTTTCAATTGTAATTTTAAAGATTTTATTTATGATCAATATTTTAATAATTAAGTTTGATTTAATTGGAATCTAAAATCTAACTTAGTAAATTTAATAAAGGTTATTTCTTGAAATAAATAAGGTTTATATAGCAAATAATGTGTTTTGAGTGGATAAAGTGAACTGCAGTTTTGATTGGACTTAGTAATAAAATTTATTTAGTTTGGAATCAAAGTTAATTGATGTATAGATGAATAGATTTATAAAGAGGATTGGACTGTTATATTAACTATGAGAAAATAATTGACTTATGGTTATGTTTTGTAAAAATGAATGATTATGATTTAACAGGAAAAATGCAACTTAAAATGACTTAACTTGATAATTGAAAATTTAGTTTCCAAATGAAAGTTAAGTAAATTTAATGACAGGGTATTTTATTTGTGGGATGGATATTTTAAAATAAAGTGTAAAGTTATTTTTAAAAAATAAAAGTTAAGTAAAATAGGGTAAACTTAGACTTATTAATGAATTATAGTTTAATTTGGGTATTTATTGATAAAATTTTATTTTATTACATCATAAGTTAAATGATATCCAAATGAATATTTTTGAAGCGTGAAATGTGATTTTTATAAGTTAAATTGGCTAAAAATTAAAATTTTAGTGTAGCTGAAATATACAATGTTTTGGAAAGTTATGATTTAATGAATAGACTTATAAGTGCTACAACTTTGAAATGAATATTATTTGACATTGAATTTAAATGGTTAAATGAATCTTGTTTGGAAGATATTAACATTGAATTTAAATGGTCTAGATAAATATGTTTCAAAGTGTTTGGTTTTAGAGTTTTTATAACTTGAAAGTAGTTTGGATTTGGAAATGAATTTATTTGAAAGTGTATTTAAATAAAAATTGTATTTAAATATATAAATTTGAACTTATTGAAATTGAAGATTTAAGAATATGACTTTATAAAGGGGTTTGATTTAAGATGATTTAAAGGAATATTTCAAGTCTAATAAATTGAACGAAATATTCAGTGATTTGACATTTGGGTTTTATTAAAATAATATATTGATTTGGTTTTGAAATTTAAATGAGATATCATTACTTTGGTTTTTGAAATGGATATGATATTTTGGTTTAAAGTATAAATGATTTTGAAATAAAATATCCATGGGTCATAATAACTTTGGGTTGTTAAAGAGACCGGGATCGGAAGTTGTCATACTCTCTGCTAACCCCGAAAACCACTTTAACAACCGTGTACGCGGTGGAGAATCCAGAATGAAGTAGGATGGCGGCGGCGTTCCTTTGAGATATATACGTGGACCCAACTCCCATGAATTGGCATAAGGTGGTTAAAACAGGAGCAATCTCGGGCCAATGAGGTCATTCCTCTGATCGGACACACTCCTTCGATATTATATTCGGACGTTGAGATTTATTTGGTAGCCACTTTTGATTTTTGATTTGGGGGTGTGGCTCAAGGTGGACGATAGCAGCTGCTACGCATTACCACCAGCCCGTGTGCGTAATTGGTATATCTACCCTGGTATTGTCTTGTGTGTTGTGTCACCTACCCTAGCGCGCCTCGTACGAGTTTGGTTTTCTCACGTATCCCGTGGAGTATTTAGGATAGTCTCCCGATCTGGAGATGCGCTGATACTGGATGGACTACTGGGACTATTACGTGCTAAGGGCTATATGGGTAACCCCTTAACGCTATTTAAAAGTAACTTTATTTTACTATAGACATTATTATAATAGCGAAATATTACTATATAGTAAATAGTTTAATGGATCCTTGGAGGATGGACGGTCCCAAGCATTCTTTAAGTTACTTGTACCTTTATATTATAGTTCACTTGAGTTGGTTTATATTGTATAAGTATGTATGTCCTGACTCGAGTGTTTTGTGTATTTGCTTTCGCTCGGGTCAGACTGAGTGATACATCATTAGAGACTCACCTTCAGAGTTGGAAGTTTGCTTGAAGATCCAGCTATCTATTTCAATTCCAGTTATACAGTTGATTCCAGTGTTGTATTCAGCTTTGTACTTGATTATTGTATTGAACTTCTGTTGTATCTTGTATAACTCTGATGTATTTATATAGTAGCTTCATGAACTACTATCTCTTTGCTTCCGCTGCATTATATTACTCTATGTCTGTGATTCTATGATTTATTTATTTACTGTACATTTTGAGATTTGCCAAATTTATTTTGCAACTCTGCATTTTGAGCAATTCAAGTCCGACATGTGTGGATGCAAATGGTTGAAAATAACGGGTCATTACAGTAAGGGCCATCACATGAATCACCTGTAAATCGCCTGAGCATTCAATGTATATCTGAGGTTCTTCTTCTACAGGTTTGGATTTCACGAGGCCCTTTACATCAACTACTTGGCGTCAGTATTTCAAAAAAAAGTGTGAAATAAGACGGTAAACATTATATTAACTAAAGGTAAATGCATTAAATGATTTTGGCATCTAGTTACTAACCAGCAACTTTGCCTCAACCTCCCTCTAAATGCCTTTACCGTAGTTGTTTCTATCCACGGATCAAATTTAGATTGAAATTGGCTAGGGAAGGAACTTGGGTAGATGTCAAGAGATGTAAACATAAACAAGATACCCAATAATCATGATGCAGTCGTAGCTAACTATGCAAGCAGTAATCAAAAATCAAAATCTGATCTGATGGCAGTGAGCAGTAAAAATATATAGTAATTATGGGCAAAGCGTGCAATAATTACTAGGAATTAATATGCTTCAAAGTTTGTACAACATGTAGAGACGAACACAACATGTACCATTTAATTTCTGTTATAGTAGCAAGGTACAACTTTACACACATACACTTCGAAGATGTTATCGTTAACATCACATTGTCATTGGTGTAACCTTGTCTTTCTTTTAATTCTATATTTGCGATCAAAATGCCATCTATTGTTGCTTTATTGCGTTAATCTTTTAATTATGTTTGTATACAAGCTTGCACTTTAAAAAGAGTACTACATTCAGTTATTTTTAAAATAAGCAACTAACTTTAGACGAAAAAAAGACATATTTTAACAAGCATACAACTAAAACTAGTTATATCTATTACAAAGTAATCACAATTTTTCTTTCAATTTAATTGGTATTAAAAAACTGAATATAAGCAATATGTTAACATTATTTAAAGTACAATCATGCATATGAACTCGCACTGTAATCTTGTCTATCAGGTTTAAATCAAAAGGATCTCAAGCATGCACATTAAATGAGCAACTATATGCAAAGTCTTGGTAATAAACAAAAAAACAGAATTTTTTTTTGGCTTACAGGATGTCGAGGGCCCGCAAGCGTTAGAAAAAGTCCTCTAGCAATTAGCGATTGTCTTGCCTGTCAATTTTTATTTTACAAACAAGGAGTCAATATAATGTTGTTGTAAAAAAAACATATGTAGTACAAGCATTCACAAAAAAGAAAAGAAAAAAGTATTTACTTCAAAAGCTCCAGTGAAACTCCATCGCAGTTGATTTGTGTCGGTGATAGTTGTGTCACCTGATTACCAATTCAAAAGTATTGTTTAGTAAGAATGATGCATTGTTATGATAATGTGATGTATTTTTTAAGAACATACATGTAATATAAACAATAAGGAAAGAATAGGTAAAAATGTTATACAAATCATGTAGTAAACCAGGTTGTTCTTCGAAAAGATCAGGTAGAAGCTTTTATACGGCATCCTCAATTTTTAGCAGCAGCATATGACGGAACTCCATACCATGCTTTTGGATCAACAAAATGCATGTAATTTAACGAACGCATTTATGCAAGCTATTTAACAAATAGTGTACTCATGGATTGGGCTTACATTTCACAATATAATAGCTAGAATTCCAATGATTTTTATCAAGTTCCAAAATGAACCATTTTTCTGTTAAAAAAATGGCGTGAATCTTAAGATAATAATCGCAAAGCAATTTTTGAACACTAGTAGTTATTTTTTTTTACTTTCAAATTTGACATATTGTGAACTTCGAAAAGCTTTTTCCATTATCAGGTTGTTGAAGTTTCTACTGGCCTGTCTGCAACTTCAAAGTCTGCAGCTGGATTTTTCAGGTGATACAGCATTCTAGTTACATATATGCTCTTATGCAATTTAGTACCCAATGGCTTACCTGATTCTATTTCATACTTTAAACTATTTCTTACTCTTCCAAATTATTGCATACACGGATACCTTGACTCAAGGTACTAGCTTGATTGCTTGATCATATGAAATGAATGGATAAGCTTCCTAATTTCTGTTGGTAATTTTATTATGATGATGATACAATATTACAATGAGTCAATGTCCATCTTCCCACTTTTCAGCTGTTAGAATACGTTTAAAATTGTGTATAATATGGATTTGTACATGACAAGTCAGTGATACAGCCCCAGATACTTTATTCTGATTATCAGAAAGCTAAATTTTATAGTTTTAGTATGCACTTGGTATTTGATTCTACAAACACTTGTAATTTTGCAGTGCAATACCTGAAGATGGAAGAAGAAAACCATATGCTGAAGCGGTAGCGAAATCTAAGGCGGAAGAAGAAGCACAAATCACCTCTGAAAAGCAAATGAGGCTGCTAAAGCTGCTAAAAGTCAAAGGACTTTCAGAGAAACAAGTTAAAGCTTCTACTTTGGAAAAAGAAGCAAAAGCAAGAACAGAGGCAGCATGCTCTACACTAGACATCATTTTAACAAAAGCAATAAAAACCGGACTCCAAAATTGCAAAGCAATGGCAAAATGATGCTCGACGATGCCTTAGCGGCGCCCTTGACGTACATACATACACATACATTCGCACATATACATGTACACACACTTCATCGGGTAAAAGCGGCAACTATACGATTCCTTTCCTCATTATTAGATGATGTTGTATTTTCTATCTGTAAACAAAATGAGTCTACCGGCTTAAAAATTACATAACATGAAGAACCATAGGTTCCGTAATGACTTTAATAAACAATATGTAATATGAGAGAAATTGAAGCTGGCTAACACTGCAAACAATATGTAATACGAGAGAAATTGCAGAATGCAACTAAAATAAGGTTTGGGGAGATTTCCAAAATTTTGTTCCTGTTAGAGATTTTTATTCTTGTTATGGCTTTTGGTCCATAAGGGTTTACAATTTGTGTGGAATTTATAATCTGCATTGTTAAGAGTTCATAGTCGCTGCTCAATTTTAAATCTGAGGGTAGCAGATACTGTCTTTTGTTACCATATAGAGAGAACCACCAATGAAGTATTAGCAGTCTAGGGGTATATGTTTTATATGGTTTTTTTAGTTAAGTTGAATTTTAGGATGGACGAAAACTAAAAGAAGTTGGCCAAAATTCTAGAGCAAGCGCAAGACCGCAATAGGTTAATCATACTATTCAATTAACCAAAATACCTGAGATTAGAGCCAATAAACGATCGCCATTTGAATTGATTAGAGCATTATCCAATCCAACTTGATGAATGTCAGATGAACACTGCATCCAAAGAGTAAATAATATACTTAGTAACTTCTGCAAATACCCTAACACACGGTTAGACAAACATCGGCACTACCAAGCAGATATTTTTCTTGTTGATTATTCGATTAACGTACGTTCATATTCAAAGTACTGATTAAATTGCCATCCTTTCCTGTCACAAACTTTTTATTTGACTCAACCACGTTTTTTATTATGCCTTGCAACTAAAGAAAATAAATCTATATGCTCAGGGAAGAGAAAGTCTTCTCTGTATCCATATCAACATAAGTTCTGATGCTATCACATTGCTTCATTCCAAAAGTAAACGTATTATATTTAAGTAAATGAAACCTCTAGTTTAATGCCTGAAACCAATAAATAATAAAACTGGAAGCTGACCTTGTCTAAAATGCACTTGGATGGAGAGGTCCAAATCCTTAGTGATCTGTCCTTCTCATGACGTCGACATAAAATGACATCAAAATTGCTTAGTGGGATGATCCCCAAACTAGTGGCTGCAATTCTTGCATCTCATTCACTTGGTTTTAAATTCTGTTTTAACTCACTTCACCAATAGCAGCAGCCTGCAATTCACCTTTGCACTCCCACATATCTGTAATTAAAGATTGGACATCAGCAATAACATCAACAACGTATAAAAAATTTACTATAAAACAGAGCCGGAAATCATAGGGCATGAAATTTACTTGCTGAATAGAAAAATATAACCAATATCATTTTATTTTATTTACAAAAAGTTGGCATTCTCTGCTCTGCATTGTATTGTTCTCTCACTTGGAGTTCATGTCTACGTACAGATGGCCGATAAGTAAAATGGTAATTAGCAGAAAGAAGGTTGAGGAAAACTCAATAATGGAGCAGAATAAGCAAGAAGCAAAAAAGAAAAAATATGAGAGTACCCGATCCAGGCGGAGGAAGAAAGAAGCACGTCGAAGGCAGAGAGGAAGTTGGGGTTGATGCTGCGGACAAACGCAGTTCGCAGCTGCAGCTCCTTTTATCTACACATCATCTGTGGTCCTCTCCTACTGCTTCTTTTGCAGCTGCAGCTTCTTTTATCTACACATCATTATGAAATAACATTTCAAGTCAGCAAAAGAAAAGTGCTTCAGACAATCCACAAAAGAATCACAAGTTATACTAAGTAAAATAAAAGTTATGTAATAAGGAAAAAGTACCTGAGATTCCGGCGATAGAGATTCGCATAAGAGAAGGATACCTAAGATTCATAAGAAAACGTACCCTAGATTAGAACAGATGAGTAGATTCGATTTGGGGAAAAAATTGAATGAAGGAGGCAAAATAAGAAACAAACCCTAGATTCGTCCAAAGAGAGAGAGGGGTTTGCTAATGTGTTAGAAACAATAGAACTAGGATATAAAGAAAAATTACCAGCTTGCCCTCCTTACATCACCTTATTTACTAAAGCATCAAATATCCTAACAGTTATAAATGTGACAAAGGAAGGCAACGAAAATAATCGTTAGTAGTTTGTAATGGTTATAATTGTTACAAATCCCAGCAAAATAAGTGTTGCAAAATGATTGATTTGGTGTAGTGCCATCTGTCTCAAGGAGGGAGGCTTGTCTTCCCTTTGCATGATCTGACAATGTAGGAGCAGACTTTATGGAGGCGGCCCCACACAGTGCCGTGGTGGAGGAGATGAGGAGGTCGTCGAAGAGGGATCGCATTGTTAAGCTCGAGGGTTCCAAGAGTGGGCCGACTTACAGATTTTATAGGGAAGTGGAGGTTTTCAGACCCCTATCAAAGACTCAGTATAATGTAGTGGGGTCGAAAATTCTGAGGATACCAAGGTACGGACGATGGGACCATCTTGTAGTTGCTGGTGAACTTGATGGCCAAGGTAGTCTAAAAGGCCCTGGCTCACGGACATTGGCCCAGGTCAGGCAGAGAGACCCATACTTAACAGTTTTTCTTTTCCTATGTCTTTTTTGTTGTTTCTACTTAGAGGGTTTATCTTGTGGGCTACACTGCGAGCTCTTCACATTCATACTGGCCTGCCAGTCTTGAGGAAGACAGTGAACAATGAGGAGGCCACCCACCAATGAGCAGAATGGTTGATTGGGGATCTCGAGGACTGGGCTCTAGAGGCTGAGAAGAGAGCTGGGGAGTGCATGAGGTGGACCCTGGAGGCAGATGGTGTAGGCACATATTCGAGAAGGCTAGGGACACTACAGTTAGAAAGCGGCAGAGAAGGTAAAGAAAATGGAGGAAGAGCTTGGGAAGGTATAGGCGGGTCAGAGGCGAGCCATAAGGAGGAAGATATTGTGAAGGAGAGGTTGTAGTAGCGCTTGGAGTTTCCAACCCGAGTAGAAATTAGGAGGGAGAATGACGCCTTGGATGGGTGTGAAATGATAGGTTGACCAAGATGTCGAAGAAGATTTTTGCTGTTCACTATCATCTCCCTTTAGAAATCGCTTCCTTACCTCCGAGAAACACGAGGAGGTCCATAGTGCGGTGGCATTGAAGATGGTGGTGGTCGGGAGAGTTTCCCCGAAGATTTTGACTGTTGAGCAGATGGCTTCCTTGATAGGCAGGCCTAGGGAGCCAACTGCCGATGATCCTCGGTGGTGGACAAACAATTAGTTTTTAGTGACGACTTTCATATTACAGAGCACCTCCCACCGTATGAGCGACGGAGCTAAAGGTCTTTTTGTTTTTTGCTGAGGCGTTCTTTGGGCTTGGTTATGGGCTGATTGTTGTAATGAAACTTGTTGAATATTATGAACCCTTTCTTTTTTGTGAAAAAAATCCATCATTGTAGATTTATTTATCTGTTTGAATATTCCAAGTTTGCCTTGTACTTTTCTGCTATGTTTTTGCATATATAGATACATATATTTTTCCTTCAAGCTTACTCTCTATTTTTTCTTATTTAAGCAGATCAAACATCCCCGATTTTGTTAAGTAAACACGCAGTCTTAGCTTTTTATGCATACTATAATGGACGAGTAGACAAAAGGAAAATAAAGAGCACCCAAAACCAAACAATTTTTTTAATGAGGCAACTTGCCCACAGCTTTGCATGGCGAGTTTAAGCTGGTGGCGAGCATCCTTAAGTGGTCACCCAGGGATCAAGTGGAGCTTCCGTTGTTGCATTTGTGGACTAGCGAGGGGCCCGATCTTATTTGACAGGGCCGATTTTAGGTTTTCAAGTCATTTAGCACTACTAGTGCTAGGTTCGAGATTATAGTGAGAATAATCGTGCGGCCATTGTGCCAATGCCCCACCCTTGGTAGGATGGGCCATATCACAGATGAACGATACGGGCCACAACTTTAGTGGTTAAACCATCCGTCATCGATGCCTCTGGCATGAAAGGGAGGATTGAGCAGTTTGTGAATCCTCATGGAGAGGCAATACAAACGCAAGGTTTATGGTTAAAATGTGGGTAATCACACCACTATAGCAACAGTGCCTAGCCTTGCTAGAGTGGCGAGCAACATCGTAGGTGAACAAATGGGGACCATGGCATAGATGGTTATGCCATCGGATCATCAATGCCTCCAGCCCGAATGAGAGTATTGAGAGGCTTAGGCATCCTTATGGAGTAGTTTTGGGCATTCATCGATTATAGAGATTGGCCACCTTGGCCCACCCTCTACGAATAACCAAGGTGCAGTGTCCCTGGCAAGGAAAAGATCGTTGGTTGGCTCATTCCGGCCAAATAGTCTTGTTGATACTTGAATGAAGAATGCTTTTGGGAATGCTTTGTTTACATTCCATAATTGGAATACTAATACAAAAATTCTATTGCCTTATAATTGCTGTAAAGTCTTATGGACCTATAATTATGGCTTACATAATTACATACTCGGTATGCCCAAAGGCAATCCAAATTTGAAGTGTGAGCTATCGATGTGTGAAAGGTAGTAGGCACCGTAGATGAGTACAACACTGATCACATACGGGTCTTCCAAGTTTTGCCTCCAAAACTCCTTTATTTGAGTTTTCAGTGTTTGTAAAGTCCTAATACAGTACTAAGTCTCCAACCTTGAATGGTTCGAGCTTCACCCTTATATTGTAGTGCTTGGCTATCATTCTTTTATATGCCTAAGTGCAGAGCTTTTCCCGTGCTCTTCTTTCTCCTAAATCGTTGAGCCCAAACTTGAGTAGTTCTTTGTTTTGTTCAGGATCATGAGTGGGGTGCCTTAAAGATTGAACATTAAATTCAATAAGTAAAATAACTTCGTATCCATAGGATTAGAAAAATGGAGGGTTTTCAATTGACGTTTGGTTTGAGGTGAGATATGACCAAAGCATGAGTGGTAGATCAGCCTAGTCTTCCTTAGCCATTATGAGATGCTTCTTCAGTGTTTCCTTGATGGTCTTGTTTATGGCTTTAACTTACCCATTTCCTTATGGGTGGGATACTGAGAGGAAGCATTTTTATGTTCCATTCCGCTTGTACAACCCTTAGAACAACCCCCTCTCAAACTGTATGTTATTTATCTATTATGAGTCTCTTTAGGATTTGAAGTGATAAACACTGTTCTTAGTCACAAAGTTCAAGATCTTGGGCTCGGTGCCCCTAGTGAGGGCCTCTACCCCAACCCATTTTGTAAAGTAGTAGATGGAAACTATGGTACCACCTTTGTAAATTAGAAGCTTTTCGATCAGATCAATACCCTAAGAGTCAAATGAACAAGGGGACGTCATAGGAGTTAGAAGACTTGGGAAAGCTCTTGGGATCTTAGAAAACCGTTAATATTGATCATACTTCTTAATGTGATTCATTTCATCCTTATCATTATGGGCTAGTAATAACCTTGGTGGGAAACCTTCGTGGCTAGGCTTTTCTACCGACATGATCTCTTTAGAAGCCTTCGCGTAGTTCCTTCAATGCATGGTAGGCTTCTTCGCTTGTCATGCAACATTGAAATGAAGTTGAATATACCGACAGGTAGAGCCTAACGTCAATGATGGTATAATTAGGTGGCTAGTATAGAATTTTTTAGGCCTCTTTTATTTTAGGGAATAGGTCACAACTCATAAGGTAATTTAACAGCAAGGTCATCCAAAAATCTGTCTGGACTTCATCAATTTCCATAGCGGTTACCTCCGATTCAAAGCAAGGGGCAGTCTGCACATCCATTAGGACCTAAGGGATGCATGAAGGATTTTCCTATGCAAGTATTGTTGTTACTTGCTAGTCGCTGGACAAAAAGTAAAAAGATAGAATAAAATGGGTCTTGGACAACGGAGTCACGGAAGCAAAGTTGAAAAATACACAAATGTGGATAATGTAGGAATCAAACCTAGATCAGTATCTACAAGCAGAAATCAATTACAACTGAACTACAGTAGCTTATTGGACCATAGGAACAAATAACTTATTTTAAAGATAATTCAAATAATAATGGCCCCTGAGCGACCGTCCAAGTGGCCCATGCTCAACCGTTGTTAATGTAAAATAATTGACAAAATAATTTATCTCTGTCACTTTATAAAAATTAATTTAAGTGGGTTGAGGAGAAATGTGATGACATTAAAAAAGATGGAACAGTAAATAGGTATGAGCAATTAAATCATATTTGATTAATTAACAATATAATTAAGATACTAACACCAAGAGAAAGTTAAAATATCACCAATTAAATTGGTGTTAACAAAACCAGTTCCATAAAACCAACACTTATGCCATCCATAACATTAGTGCTAGCATTAAAAATAAATTATAAGAACTGCGCTATTACTTCAAGAAATAATGAAAATTAATGCTTTTTTGCATTGCAAGCTTGCAACAATGAATTCAAGATCTGACTACTCTTAACCGCTACTTAAAGTCCCATGTTCTCAAGTTTAGAAGCTTTACGGTTGACAGCGTTCGTCAATATACTGCATAAGGTGTATTTTCAGCGTTTAGTACCTACTAACCCACTAAAATTTTGTGCTTTTCTCAAATATCAACTGTTAAAAATAATATACTTATAACGTTTATGTAGAAAGAGAAGATACCATCATTGTATTTCTCTGGCTCCATGGACACTGTGTATTTCCTAAGGATCCTCAACATATCTTCAAGTTAATTTTGAACCAGAAAATGGCTATGCTATCGGTATATTTTACTGCATGTTGCTTTGAACAATTTTTCAAGTTCGCCGTGTATCTTCGAGAATGAAAACTGCGGCAAGTGACGGTCAAACACAGCAACTGCTTCAGAACCCTCTTTTTGGGATAATAGAGTTCAGCAATTTTAAACGATAAGCCTATAGTGTAAAATAAATACATTACTGAAAAATGAAATTGATGTTAAGTATCTTTTGTGTTGATCCCAAACTGCTTTACATATAGAGTAATTCACCTACTTCTCTTGATGATTAAACAAGTCTAAAGATGGCTTTGTGGATCAAAAAGTCTTGGATTTCGACGAAACTAGTTTCATCGGATCCGTAATGTGATATTATTGTATGGTTTAAAATTTCGTGTCAATCGGATTTACCGTTTGTCCGGTGCAAACCAAAACGCCTAGAAAATCGTTTAATCGATTTAATTTTAAATCGAATCTTTATTGCCATAACTCTCACAGATGACCGAATTAGCTTCCGAAACATGTTCCATTGTGTCCGGAACGCGGGGTAAACCCCAGAAACGCCGGTCACCGCGCGTAAATCGGAGTTTTGAAAATCCGAAATGAATAGTGTTTTTCGTTGGAATTCTATAAAAGGAAACCCAACCCCTCTCTTCTAACCATTGAAAACCCTAGCCAACTAAAAAACGCAGCTGCCATCTTTAAAATCAAAGGCCTGAAAACAACAATCTTCTTCTCTCAATTTCTTCGAATCCAAGCAACGATTCACAAAACTTTCAACAGCAATATTTTAGAGCGAAGTGGGAGCTTTGATTTCATACGGGTATGATCAAAAATAGTGAAGCGAATCAACGGCAAATGGAGCTTGAAGGCCATGCGTTCGGCCTCGTTTTTCGTGCAAATGGCGCGACCGAGTTCAAAGCCCTTGTGGCCGAAGGAAGCTCTTGTCGCGAGCTTTCTAATGGAGTAACCTGATCGAATTATAATCGAGCGAGGAGGTGGCATAATTAAACCCTAATTCATGAAGATGGGTTTTGTTGTTCGGCAAACTTCTGGGAAGAAGACGCGCGCGTGTACAGAAGAAGGGAGCGGCTGTGATTTGCAGGGGTTTGGATCTGGTGGCTGTGATTTGTTGTAGGTTAAAATTAAAATAAAATGTTGTAAATTTATGTATATAAATTCGTGTAAACTTCTAAAAATCATAACCTTTTCATACGAGATCGAAAACGCGTGACACCAGTTGCGTTGGAATCGTATGGACGAGCACTATGTTATGGAATTGGATTGGAGTCATTTGGAGTCGTTATGGAATTGGATTGAATTGGATTGGAGTCGTTGGAGTTGGTATATGAATAATGCGACTCATAGAAGTGTTTGCAGTGTTCATTGCTATAAGTGTCAAGTAGCAAATTTATGTAGTATTATTATCCTTCAAGTTCACATAACAGAAGATAAAATCAAAATCAATCTTCTTCCATATACAAATCATATGTCATGAAGTATTGGATTTGAGTACGTTTTCATATCAAGGGGCGGTGTACATCCTCCGACTAGCTAGAATTTGGAAAAAATTAAAATGTAGAACAATGATGCTGATACTGTGACAAAAGTATCAAACGTCATTCAACAGAACGATGTTTGGATGTAAAAATCTAAATTGTCTAAGAATATAATATGGTTAGCAATTTATGTCATGCTATGAACTAAGTATGGACTAATATTAAAATTAACATGCGAGGACAGCAAAAAGAGATGCACTATTATTAGAGCTTTTCAATTTATATCAAAAAGGGATCTTGAAATACATGATATCTGAACGGCAGTAATGCAACATGCTAACTTTTGGACTTCTCTTCTGAGATCTCAATCATATTTAAGAAAATGTAAACTCAAATATGGCGTGGTGATTAAAGTATTAACTTGATGGAGTAGGCGTTTACTTGATGCAAATCATATAATTGCTGCAAAAATTGCAACCGCATTTTGGATTCTGACTTGTTTCCTGAATTTGCATTTGTAACTCATAGTGTAAAATAGATATGGTGCACAAAACCAATTAGAATCAGCGTTATAAGAAATCTTATTTTATGAACATTAGTTTTTCTTTAAGCACACCAACTTAATATTTGTCACCGCCCACTAAAATAATAGCCACATCTATTGTAACGAAACAATTTTGTTAAGTTCAAAAATATTGTTGGAAGTTAACTTATCTGGCATACCATAAAAGGACAGATGTAATGTACTAGTCAATCTCTGGGAAAAACTGCTTAACACATGCATTGATAAGCACTGCTCCAATTTTTCGCATGAGCATTCTCATTAAGCTGCAAAATGCCAGGTCTTGAACAATTTCTTCGTATGTGAATATAAGTTTGTAAACTCTAAAGGGATAATTGAGCCCACCTCTAGCACCACAAATGAGGACCATACTACGTTCTCAAACTGAATTAAACAGGAGTCCATCGTAAAAATCAACCTTTCACTCTCAAATTACTCCAGCAGTATGATATTTACTGGTAAGGATGAATCATAAATTTATATGTTACTAATCAAACTTATCGTTTCTGGAGACAGGAATTGATTGAACACAGCCAATTTGTCGCAGAATTATAGGATGATAGAGTTAAGCTATCTCCAAGCAAATATAGCCTTCCACATGAAACAAATTCCTCAAAATTAACGACAAAAATGTTTGGAGAAACTACTTTTGTGACCGGTATACATATGAATCCCAAACTAATGTATTGACTTAAAAATAATCAACCTTCCTTAAAGTTTATCAACCTTAAAATTTATCAAGTCCGAAGATGAATTGTTGCAAGATTCTGCAGATAGTTATCTTTTAGCATAGCATGTTGATGTCTTTGTAAAACCAGAATTTGTTATAGATCTGCACCTAACAAAAATATGTAAATAAAACGATATGCATGTTATTTGGTTAGAATTTGGAATGATGTGATTAATAAGTGTTTGGAATGTTTACTGAAAAATGCATATAGTAGAAAACCAAAGAGCGTGTTCTAACAAATTCATCTAACAGAAGATAGAATACAAGATCAACCTCAAAGTTTGTTCTGTCATTATTGAAACCATTCACCATAAGACACTTCAGATGGTATATTATTTCTAATCAAGCAGCTGTGCTCATCTTCATTAAACGTTAGATTGGCTGGATTTCGGAGGAATGATATATGCATTAAACATAGAATAACAACCGAAACCAATATTAGTTAACAAAATCATGCATATATGTAAAGAACTTTCAAGAAAGAATCTGAAATGGTAATGTTGAAATGCAATGAAAATATGGTGATTATCAGTGTTAACATGAATAACGTGCTATTATTGGGTCTTTTCTTTGTACATCAAAGAAGAAGAAAAATCAGTCTTGA
The DNA here is from genome assembly GCA_030765085.1 of Allium cepa. Lineage (NCBI taxonomy): Eukaryota > Viridiplantae > Streptophyta > Magnoliopsida > Asparagales > Amaryllidaceae > Allium > Allium cepa. The sequence continues at coordinate 595,418,183 of CM060935.1, forward strand.
AGTACATACTACCTAAAGAAAAGTCATATGCAACTGATTGACTGTTGGACTTCTTGCTGAAAGCTTGATTCAAATTATGAAAAAGACAACTCAAACATGTTGTGTGCAATGAATAATTGCCTACTTGAAGAAAAAGAAAGCACTATGCTTCTAGGAAAAAAAAAAGAAGACTTTTTTTACTTTGGATTCCAACTTATTCCCACAAATTATACACTAGTGATAATGTAAAGAAAACAGGTTATTCCACAAGACCTGTTGTAATCAATACTATCAAAATCTTTGAAACATAGCATATTTTTAACCATTCAAATTTTTTTTTAATTGCCTGGTGCAGCAATTGGTGCTTCATTTCCAACAAGATAAATCGTGTTTCGTATCGGATCTCTCTCTTTCCGAATTGATTTACATTTCGATTCAAACTCATTTAAAACCGGAGTCGAGAAAAATCATTCAATCGATATTTGTACAATCAATATGCTTATTTGTATTCACAAATACAATCATATTGTTTTTTAAACAAAATAAAAATGGAACAAGAGAAACCGAGTTTTAAGTTTAGATGTAGAAGTTCAAACATCATAATCACTTTCAAAGTGAGTACAAATCTTAATATATGGACACCATTGAATTTACGATTCACGATTAAAATCATGTTTCGTTCTAATGTTAAATATGATCTACGATTTGAATCCCGTTTTAAAAACCTTGGTCCTTAGTAATCGAGTTCAAATTTATGAATTTCCACATGAAGGTTCTCCCTTCGGAGGACCAACGTTTATTGCCATATCACCAAAAGATAATTGTGATGTATTAGCCTTTGCATAACCATTTGATAAATGCACTAATAAGCATGATCTTAGTTTCATGAGCGCTCTCAATGAGGATCAAAAAAGTAAAATGTTTTAGCAATTCTATTCATTTAATGGCATAATTTTCAAATTCTCACGTTTTACGCACAAAGTGTCCCAATATGGCTGTGAAGTTTAATATCCTTGAAATCCATAAGTTTCTATCTGGTAAACACTTTACAATATAAACGATTTAATACATACATACATACATACATACATATATATATAAAAGATGGTTCACGTGGCACGCACAACGCATATGCGTATAAAATCCCTTTATAAAATCATTAAATTTAAAATTTCTATACAGTTTGATAAAAACAAATTGAAAGATATAAAGAAAAAAATGTAAATTTTTTATTGGAATAGGTTTTAGAACTTTTAATCTGTTTATGTTCCAAAATTTCCATTTGGAGATAGATGTTAATTTATGTTTTCGGTTTGATTCGAACTTCTGACCTCTTGTTCGCATATAAGGGTGTTTATGTAACTTCACGTTTAGGGGTGTTAATTCTGTATGAGTGTCCATTATCCAACTTGGTTCGAAGTCAAAAAATGTTCATCCATTTCTCATTTAGAACACGATTAGAACAAGAAAATTTTTTCAACATTTCGTCCGTACGAATTGTTCCATGAATTTTTTATTGCATGCACATGGTTTGTCCATTATCAGACTCGTACGAAGGGTGTCCGAGCTAAAGTTTTGTTTGGTTCATGACCATCTGAAACTCTTATATAACAGAACATGAACACACATATGTTCAATCCGGTCCGTCCGATTAACACACCTATTCACGGTCGGAACAAATTTTTTTGGTCCTATTCCAACTATTAACAAAGATTTTAAGACACGAGTATCAGTATGCTTCTAATCCGCGGCAAAAAAAGAAAAAGAAAAGGGGCATTCCGAGAATTGAACTCAGGACCTCTCGCACCCTAAGCGAGAATCATACCACTAGACCAAATGCCCATCAATCTTAATGCTTAAAAAATCATATCTGAATTTAATGATAGAGCATCATCACACATTACTCGAAGAATGTGATCTTTATAGCCTTCAACTAAGCAAGTCAACTGATACTCAGAAATACAAAATCCGTTAGCATCCGTAAATGAAAAATGGATGAATATCTAATGTTTGAAAAAACAGATACAAATGCATATATAAATTCTACATACAAAAATTATCCATTCTTTGTCAAGGTACTAATTTATATTATGTGAATTTCGGTATAATGAATTATATGTATTTATTGTTTTATCAAAATAATAATTTATATGAGATTTTTTTTGTACATGCAATGCACGTGCATGTAAAAACCCTTATAAAATAAGTAATTTCAAATTTTCTATATAATTTGATAAAAATAAACTAAAAAATATAACGAAAAACAATGTATTCTTTTTTTGTTGTAATAGGGTTTGAACTTGTAAGATTATTTATGTTTTAAAATTTCCATTTCAAGGTAAATATTAATGTTTGTTCAGAACGGTATTCGAGCTCTTCACCTCTTGTTTTGTCTATAAGGGCAATTTTGAAACTTTACGATCAGATCAAAAAATTGAAACTTTATTCCAATTATTATTAAAGTTGTACTGTGATAAAAATAAACTAAAAAATACAAAGAATACAATGTATTCTTTTTTCGTTATAGTAGGATTTGAACATATAACTTTGTTTATGTTTCAAAATTTCCATTTTGAAGATAAATGTTAATGTTTGTTCAAAAGCGGGATTCGAACTCTTCACCTCAAAAGCAATTTTGCAACTTTGCGGTCGGATCAAAAAATTGAAACTCTATTTCAATTATTAACAAAGATACTAATAAAGATTATATGTATATATGAATGTATATTTACTGTTCAAAATATATTTTATCATCATACTTTTTTGATTTTTTTTTAAATTTATAACCATCAGAACTGAAACAATTTTATGTTAAACTAAAGAACTTTATTTATGACTTTAGATTTAATTGACAGTGGATCGGATAATATCCGATGTTTGTGTGCAATCCACGGAAACATATATTCGATATTCAAAAGAATTCAACGAAAGACCTACCTTTAACTGAAGAGTAAAGATGAATCGCTAAATTTACATGTAACGAATGAACCATATGATTAAGGCCTTCAATGGTTGCTTTCTCTTTCTTTTTGAATCCAAAGATAATTCAATCACCCCATTACATGTAGATCTCTTTCTTTTTGAATCCAAAGATAATTCAATCACCCCATTACATGTAGATCTCTTTCTTTTTGAATCCAAAGATAATTCAATCGCCCCATTACATGTAGATCACTCATCACTACCTTTCTTTTTCTAACCTAAGGTTTTCTTCGATAGACTTACCAATAAGTTAAAAGCAGATGAAACAGAGGGATGACATACTAAGGTCCTTGGTTTCATTATATTCCTACACCAAACACAACATGGGCATAGAGCATGTTTTGTAATCAATAATCGGACAAATTTACGGGACCAATTCCAATCTTTTCTTTCTAGCCAAATGCCAAATTGCAAAATACCCTAACATGGAATGTGATTATTAAAGGAAAAGCACAACTAATGTACAAATAATTTTATACTTGCTAACTTCACATTGAATACACGAACCTGCTGAATTTTTATGTCAGTATCATAATGTCAAATATGGAACAGGTAAAACATGAACTCCGTACATATTAACATTCATAGATAAAATAGTCTTTATTCTTCTACTAGGATCCTACGTAATGTGAATTCACCAAAATTCCTAACTTGATTATGTTATTATCTTTTAGTACAAGCCATATATTTTGGGTACATTTTCGCCCTTTTTCCCTCTCTTCGGAATCAAACCCAATTCTAACTAAACAAGTTATCAAATAACGAGGAGTTCACATATCAATATCTTATAGAATTTAAGAATGAAAAGAATTGAAATTGTCTTCTGATCAGTTTCTGTATACTGAACTTGAATTGATTATGATTGTAATACAATGAGTAAAGATGAAAGAAAGATGATATAATTTCTTTATTGATATTTCAGAGATAAAATGTTTTGATAATGATAATACTACTCTCGGCATTGTATTTATACACTTTGAAATATATTTGGGACAGAGAGCAGTGCAGTGCATTTGGGCCTTAAAGTCTGAAACCCGAAAGTAATAATAACGTTACAAAGATATGGGTATACGGCAAACCCTTATTTCTATTACTCCCCCTCAAACCGATGTTAGGGTTTCAACGTCTTCTTCATTTCTTTGCGCCGCCATATGAGAGATGAGAGATTTTCTTTACAATTCGAGTCTTGTTCCACTCTTTTGTCTCTCGATCTGTTGATGTTCGCAGGAGATCTGAGAGATGTGGTGAAGATTCGTTGATGCTCTGAAGTATCAGCTTGAATGATTCTCTTGTCGAAAGGGATTTCTTCATTGCTGTCGCTAGATATGGTGTTGATGTTGATAACTGATCTGTTGCCTTCTGTACTAAAGCTCTCGACTTTATTGCACTGAGCTTCTGAGACTTCATTGGATTTACTCAAATCATCATCGCCAGCGACAACCTTCAGATCATTTCTGAATCTGATGAAGTTTCGTCTTGACAATGGCTTGGTAAGAGTGTCAGCCCTCTGGTAAGCAGATGGTATGTGGTTAATATGTAAGTTTCCTTTCTGAAATTGTTCTCTGACAAAGTAGAGGTCTATTTCTACATGTTTTGTCCTTGAATGAAGAACTTGGTTGGCTGACATGTATATTGTGCTTTGATTATCACACCATAACGTTGGTTTGACATGTTGTTTGATGTTTAATTCATGCAAGAAGTACTGCATCCACATAATTTCCGATGTTGCACTTGCAACACTTCGGTATTCAGCCTCTGTGCTGGATCTGGAGATAACTGACTGCTTCTTTGAACACCATGACACTGGGTTGTCTCCTATGTATATGCAGTATCCTGTAGTCGATTTTCTATCATCAGGGTTAGTTCCCCAGTCAGCATCTGTATAGCCAGTGATATTTAAATGTTTGCTTCTCTTTATATGCAGTCCATAATTGATTGTTCCTTTTAAGTATCTCAATATTCTCTTTACTGCTTTCAGTGATCATCTCTTGGTTCCTGCATAAATTGACAAACTTTGTTAACACTGAAGGAGATGTCTGGTCTTGTAATAGTTAAATATTGCAGAGCACCAACAACACTTCTGTATTGCTTGATATTTATTATGTATTCTCCCCTGTTTTTGGATAAATATTAATGGCTTATCATTGGGGTAGGCTGGGGCTTGGCACTATCCATTTTGGTTTTAGTCAGTAACTCTAGAATGTATTTCCTTTGATAAAGAAAAATTTCTGACTTTGATTTTCTTTTTACTTCAATCCCTAAGAAATAGTTCAATGAGCCCAAGTCCTTGATGGAAAATTTCTTATCTAGACAATCAGTAAGATTCTTAATTTCATTTTCATCATTACCTGTAATGACAATATCATCAACATATATTAGAATATAAATACTTGTTCTATTATTAACTTTAATGAATAAAGAGTTGTCAGATTTAGTAGAATGATAGCCAAGTTGAACTAATGTGGCTTTCAATTTATCAAACCAGACTCTTGGAGCCTGTTTGAGACCATATATAGCCTTCTTAAGTTTGCAAACTTGACTTGTGTTCTGCTTGTAACCATGAGGCTGCTCCATGTATATTTCTTCTTGTAAAGTTCCATTTAGGAATGCATTGTTAACATCATATTGTCTGATATTCCACTGATTATACAGAGCAATACTCAAAATAATTCTTATAGTGGTTGGTTTAACCACTGGAGAAAAGGTTTCATTAAAATCAAACCCATATTGCTGTGTGTAACCCTTTTCTACAAGTCTTGCTTTGTATCTGGACACAGTTCCATCTGGATTCTTTTTGATTCTGTATGTCCACCTGCACCCTATAATATTCTTATTATCAGGTGGATGTACAAGGTCCCAAGTATTGTTTTTAATTAAGGCATTGTATTCTTCATCCATTGTTGTCTTCCAGTACTTGTTCATTGCAGCTTGCTCAAAGTTTTCTAGTTCCTCTGTAACTGATTCTGCTGCATATAGTTTTGGTTTGAAGATTCCACTTTTTGATCTTGTAATCATTGGATGTCCTATTCTTGTCTGTGGTGATTTTTCTGTACTTGGTTGATAATTGTTATTTTCTGACTGCACCTGTTCATTTGTTGACTCCTCTTCATTGACTGATTGTGTTGAATGACTTGAATTCACAGGTGTTTGATTGAGATAGCTAGATGAGCTTAATGGTTCATGACCTGGTTGATTTGACACAGTGAGTTGTGGATCATTAGCTCTAGCAGTCCTCTCAATCATCTCAGGACAAGGAACATCACTGCAAACAGGTATACTGGGAATAGAATTTCTTGGATTATAAACTTTTTGTGTTGTTTCAATGCTTTTATTGCTAAAGGGAAAAACATGTTCATTAAATACAACATGTCTACTAACTACGATTTTCCCATCTTCACCAAGACATTTATATCCTTTTTGATTAGTTCCATATCCTATAAAAGTACATGGTTTTGCCCTAAAACACAATTTATTGTTATTGTATGGTCTTATATGAGGAAAGCATAAACATCCAAATATTTTCAAGCTTTGATAATCTGGTTTAACACCTAATAATTTCTCTACTGGACTGATTCCTTTATGAATCTTTGTGAGTAGTCTATTGATTAAATAGACAGCAGTGTTAAAGGAATCAGGCCAGAATTTTAGTGGTAATGATGCTTGTGCAAGTAGTGTTAATCCTGTTTCAACAATATGTCTATGCTTTCTCTCTATTAGACCATTTTGTTCTGATGTATAAGGACATGTAGTTCTGTGTACAATTCCTTTCTTAGCAAAGAAATTGCTAAGTGATTTGTACTCAGTTCCACCATCTGACTGGATAATTTTGACTTGATTTCCAGTCTGTTTTTCAGCTAATAATATGAAATGTATCACGGCATTATAAGTATCTGATTTGGCTTTTAGAAAATATATCCAAGTATATCTTGAGTAGGCATCAATGAAAGATATATAATATCTATAACCATAATCTGAATAAATTGGGGCACTTCCCCATAAGTCAGTTGCAACCAATTCTAAAGGTTTTGAATGTTTAGTTGAGGAATCACTAAAAGGAAATTTATGACTTTTACCCAATTGGCAATATGTACAAAAATATGGTGAAGCAACATGATCAAACATGATTTTATTTTTCTCAAGTACTTGTTTCACAGCATTTATGTTTGCATGACCAAGTTTATAATGCCACAAGTCAAATACACTTCTATTTTCTTTAGTTTGATCAATTTCACCCAAGTTACAACAATTCTGATTTTTCTCTGATTTGCTATTGTTTTTGGGGTTGAATCTGTACAATCCCTTCACAGCTTCACCCTGCAAAAGATTTTCATTAGTCAGTATGTCTTTAACTAAGCAGTAATCTGGAAAGAACTCAAAATATACAATGTTATCTTTTGCAAATTGTGACACGCAAATGAGATTTTTCTTTATTTTGGAAACTCTTAACAAGTTATTCAAATATAATTGTCTTTTGCTATCAATGCTGGCCTTGCCAGTGTGAGTGTTAACGCTAAAATTTGAACGCTAACACCCCGGTGTATGAGTTATAGTTGTGAAAGCACCACCCGATAACTCGGGAACAGATTACAAGCAGATAATAGCGGAAAAGCAGTAAACAACAACAATTTTATAGTGGTTCGGCTTAAGGGTATAGCCTACGTCCACTTTAAGTACTTTTATAGATGATCTCGTTACAAGCTGATACAATTCTTTCCAAGTACAATACACTTTGGATTACAAGTCACTTAGAACAAGTAGCCTAAACTTCAATGGAGATTAGAGTCTTCAAATCCATGTTGGATGTGTGTGATCTTTTCTCGAAGTTGTTCGTAGCGTTCTTCGTATCTTGAGAGCTTTAAGTGTTGGATTGGTTTGGAATGCAGCAGAGTAACGGCGCTTGAAGAGAAAGAGCCCCAAAAGTCCATTGAATGTTGGAGGTGGCCATGTATTTATAGGCAAATTTCTGGGCTGGAATTGTTAAGTCATGAGTCGTGACCGACTCAGGATGAGTCGTAAGTCGTGACCGACTTAAGTATCGCGAGTCAGCAAGCAGTCGTGGGCGACTCAACTGGTTGAGCCTAGGCTTCGTATCAGAGCGTCTTCGGTCCTCTGTATATAGCACAAGTCCTAACTCGTCTGCGAGTTAAAAGGTCATGGTCTAAAATGAGGCGGCATTGGATTTCTACTTAGTAGCTTTAAGTCGTGGACGACTCAAGCTAGGTCGTGAGTCGTGGCCTAACCGGTTAGCTTGCTTATTGAGTCGTGTACGAGTCAATGGGCCACGATGTAAAATGAAGCGGTATCGAATTCTTTTGCTTAGGTCGTGAACGACCTACCATAGGTCGTAGGTCGGTCCTTTGTTGTTTTGGGATTTTAGTCAGTTAGGTCATTTGACACCTTAGGTCGTTGAGTCGTTAGAGAACTTGAGTCGGTCTATCCCATACACCGTTAATCCCTTGAGTCGCTCCACTCCTCTAAGTCGCCTTAAGCTTTAACTCGTTAGCTTGTTGAGTCGGTTGCTTGTTGAGTCGGTTGCTTGTTGAGTCGGTTGCTTGTTGAGTCGGTTCACCCTTTAAGTCGTGAGGCTTCTTGAGTAGTGGGTCCCTTCTGAACCGTTAAGAACCTTAAGTCGTGAATCGGCCCAGACCTTGACTCGTTGCCTAAACGGAGTTAACATTTTCCCCTCGAAGTTCACGCCTAAGTCGAAGGTCGTGTGCTTCGATTCATCTTAACTCGTGTGCCGATTCAACTGCCACTGCTCAAAGCTATAAAAGACTTGAGTCGTTCCCCTTACTTCCTTCTTCTCATTTCTTATCCTTTGAACCGTGTCTGCCATTAACGCATCTTCGAGCTCTCAAAGGCGATTCCAACCTGATTTATTTTCGATCATCTTTAGCATCACATCGTGTAAGAGATTTTGCATCTTTTTTCAATTGCTGATGATTGCCGATCTCCGCCTCTGTTTTTCCCCCTTGATCCTTGCGAATATTATTACATCGGACATTGATGGATTAAAGGCAGGCGGTTTGATCTTACTTGTAACGATTCGAGATTTGAGGCCACCTAGTGGTGTGATGGAACTGGGGTTAACCATTGCAAGGTTATTGGGTTATCGGGTTATGGATTAGATGGTTAATGGGTTAGGAGTTAGATGGTTAATGGGTCAGATTGATTCGAACATTGCCGTAGGCATGACTCGGCTATTTTTGTATGATCCAGCGACCTTTGCGATTTAACCATGATACGACTCAACATGCTCCACGGCCTAAGCCTTGAGTCGTGGCCGAGATAAAACCCTTGAGTCGTGGCCGAGATAAAATCCTTGAGTCGTGGCCGAGATAAGACTTGGAGATTTTCTTATTATTTTGAACCAGAGCTTCTTTAACATACTCCACGACCTAAACCTTGAGTCGTGGCCGAGATAAGACTTGGAGATAATCTCCTTATTTCTACGACACATGACTTAGGGCACTGCCGACTCAGAATTTTTGAACCGCTGACGAGTTATGAGTTGCGCGAATTCTGTTTGAACTTTGGACCATTGCATTAATTTTGAACTATTGAATTTTATTGCATTCATTCACAGGTTATTTTGACTTGCAGGCTAACAACCTGTTCAATACAACATTCACAGAAAACTGGGACGAATATACTGTCATCGATTGCCCATATCAAATGACAGATTAGTTAATAACAGATAATTAATTGAAACAAATCGTGTGAACGAAGTGCTATCGATTTCAAGTAGAATATTAAAGCAATACTGAAACAATCAATTGAAACTGACCAGCCTGCACTAATATTATGCTTGTGACTCTAAATTAACAAGTTCTGAAATTACCATAGTCGATCAATTGTCAACCAGTTTAATTCCAGTTATATTTACTTGTTATTTTCATTAGTTCTGCACAACACTTCACACTTTTAGGAAACGTGCACCTTCGCATTTGAACACCCAGTTGCTTGTGTAGAATGACATCTCAACAAGAAGCACCGATGGGCCAGGCTGAAGATGTCTTCCCAGTAGCCAACTTGTTGGATAATCCTCCGGAGAGAACTCCCACCACTCTGAATCAGCGGGTGTTTAATCAATTGCTCACCCAATTTGGCATTGCCGAAGCTGATGCCTTACTGCCGGGGCCAAATGATACTGCAGATAGGCCCCCTTCTGGCTTTATTGCTGTCGACCGCCAAATGTGCTTGAGCGGTGCCATACCACCTTTCAATGACTTCCTTCAGCAGTTCTTGCTTCGATTATCTATCTCTCCATTCCAATTGCACCCCAATGGTCATGCCATTCTGATGGGGTTATGTGTACTATTTAATAGAGTTCTGGGCCGATTACCGAGCTTCGAGGAAGTCTGCTACTTTTGCTCATTCACAAAAATTAAAGATCATCCCTCTATCGTAGTTATAAGGAGTGCTCGAAACCGCAAGCTCATCACCGATCTTCCTGAAAGTGTTCATGGATTTCTAAACCAGTATTTCTTTGTTCGTTGCCCTCCAGGGTTTTATGCCATCTGGAGAGTAGGAAGTAAGATTTTCCTGTTTTTATTTCTCCATTCTTGGGCTTTTCGAAATCTGAGTTGCTAAATGCTAACTTGGCTTCTTTATTTTTTCCTGTTTTAGCGCTTCCTCCTCCCTCTAGAGATCCATGCTATAAACAAATTTTCGAGAGATTGAACGCTGTGACGGCAGAAGAGAGGAGTATCAAGTTTTTGTTAAATGATGAATTTCTACATCAATACGGGCTTCTTCATTCCTCTCGCTTTACTCAACTTCGTGAAGTTCCAACTGAAATTCCCGATTCTCCGGCGGAAACTCCTGATGCCCTGGTCTCTATTAAAGAGCACATGCAGGGAGGAACCTCTATAGAAACTCCACTAGTGAGATGTTCAATTCCGAAGGACGTTGCGGGGCCGTCTGATAAGTCTGCACTTGCCCCAGTTATCGAAGAGGAAGAAACTCCACGATCTTCCGGAAGATCTGCCGACGAAGGGGTTGAAAAAGCCAGTCCCAAAAAACATGATGGCGATGATGTTTCGAGGGGTTGAGCGATTTAATTGTGACTTCTCAAGAACTTTTCAAAGATGATGTTTCCAAAACTGTCTCTTCTGTAATTGAGGCGACATCTTCTCTACAACAAATGTCAACTCCTCCTACTCAAGTTATCACTACATCTATTCCACAGAGGTCTGTAACTTGATGCGTGTAGTTTACACGTTACACAACACTTAGGATTTTTCATCACTTCTACGCGTTTATCTTCTTGTACTTTAAAGATTTCTCAAGCTTATTATTTTTATTCCAGATTCTCCTACGGGGCGCAGCGGCTCGTACTATGATGATTTCCAGCGCTTCGGGAGGCGTAGCCAGTATGAATACAGGCGTTACCTCCCTTCTTACAGAGAATCGGATGAAGAGAGGGCCATCAGGAAAGCCGACGAGAGACGAGCATATGAAGAACGTCACCGAAGGGAACAAGAAAGACATGACCCTCCCCACAGAGATGATGATACTCAAAAGAGAAAAGCTCACGATGAGAGAGGTAAAGGTCACATAGACGATTCTTCTAGCAAGCGGGCTAGACTTACCGAAGAAACAATGCCGACAGCTTCTGAACATGTTCCTGCTCAATCTCCTTCTCCCGTTCGCTCCGACATTCAAGCAATCATCAACCGGCCCGCATACCAAGTCGGGCAAGGTCCTCCCACTCTTCAAAGTCGATTTCCTCAGTGGTGCTTGAGAGGGGTTCGATTTGATCTCGACTTGGTTCCTCTCGACAAACCGGCTATGCTGCGAAATCTTGATATTGTCAGGACCGATATTGAAAGAATGTCGAACTGGCAAAAACTTGTCGACGAGCTTCAGAGGGTTAACCGAGCCAATCTCGAGGCCATGCTCACAATGGAGAATGATAAGGCTGAGTGGCAGAAGACTCTCGAACAGCATGACGCCGAAATGAGAAGTATTGCTTCCTATAATGAAAAGCTGGAAATGGAAGTAGAAAAGCTTAAGGAAGAATTAGCTACTTCATCTACTTTCCATTCTCACAAGGAGAGCATGCTTCAGCAACAAGTACGAGATGCGCATGCCAGTCCAAGGGCAGTCGAAGATAAGCTTACACACCAAGAGAAGGTCATAGAAGAATATCGTGCTGAAACTTTACAGCTGCGAGAACAGGCCGGTTCTCAAAGCTTGGAGATAGAGATGCTAAAAGCTCGACTTGCCATAGCCGAAACGGAGCGTGATGAGGCTGTTGCTGGTAAACTTGCGGCCGAAGAGGCCCATCAAGCAACCAAAGCTGATATTAGCTCCACATTATTTGATTTCTATCTGCGTAGCATTTTGGGGCGTGGCAGCCTTGCCTTTCTAGGCCCTAAATACGAAATTACATTAGTTGAAGTCTGGGAGGCAGCACTTGATATGCTAGGTGGTAAAGGTGCTGGCTGCGCTGAGACAGCTCTTGAAGAGCATTATCTCGATGATGATGCCCGCGCCGCTCTTGCCAACGGAAAAGAGCAACTCGCCAAGGTACGGGCCGGAATGGCGGAAGGGGAACGTTCTGAGAAAGAAATACCGCCTACCACTTCTGAACGTCCTTTAGTTTCTCCTGAAGTGGACATTACAGGCTCTAGTGCTCATTCGCCGCCTCCTATAAGAACTGGGGTAATCACCCCTACCGATGATGAGGCTTTGGAGGATATCGGGGCTCAGAATTATGAGATTGAACTTATGAAGCAAACATCTTCAGGTAATTTTGATATTGGTCCGATTCAGGTGGATTGCTTGCTTACTCCTCAAAAGTTTGATGAGCTTCTCGATTACTTCTTGAATCTCGACGAACCCATATCTCCCTTCTTTCGGGGAGATACTAATATTTTTAATTTCTCTTTTTCAGCAGTTGAAACGCCAAGTGTTGTGCAGACTTCACTTCCTCCGGTTATCCCTCCTCCGTCTCTTCAGGTGACTCCTCCTTCTGCTTCACAACCCGGGTCACAAGAGGAACAGATTGAGGCTCTTCATGGCTTGGATGACCCTATCGCTTCGCAAGAGCAGAAGGACGAGGGACTTGAAGTAGGCGAGATCTCTCCGGAGCGGACTCCCTCTGATGACGTAGTTTTGTCCGCTCTTGTTACTCCAGGGAGTGAGTCTTCTTCGAAGAGAAGAAAGAAGCACGGAACATCGAGGAGGAGGGGGAAGAAAATCATCACTACTGAAGAGGAACCGGAAGTCGCACCGGTTGCACCTCCCTCTCCTTCTTCCCTTATGCCTATAGATAGACCTGAAAAACTAATCATTCGGCCAGGCAAAGGGTCCAAGGGTGGCAAGAAGAAATGAAGACTTCAGCTTTTAGCTTCTCGTCTTTTGCATGTATTGGTCGAGAATTGTGCGGGTATCGGCCCCCCGCTTTTCTTTTGTTAAAACTTGTACCTGTATATAAAGTAATGTTGAATAAAATGATTCCTCTTTCTTTGTACAAACTCCTGTTTGAATTTGAGAATGCATTTATTATTCATTTTTGCACAAGTTTATTTATATGACATTGCAGTGAGCTTATGGTATGTTGTTTGAGCGTACTTTACCGATGTAGCTATATCATATCGTATACAACTATACCATGCTGCCCCCATATCATAAGCTTACTGCAATTTTCTATACTTCGAGGGGACTTGCACTCTTATTTTCTGTAGAATGACTATTTCATTCGTGAAGAGATTTTTCATAGAGTACAACTCCTTTCATATAAGTTTTGACGCTTTGTCATTCGAAGAAGTCACTTTTTCCTTTTGCGTATGTACACGTTTTGTCAAGTGAATTCTTCTATGTGGTAAAGCGGACCTCTAAATGTACTTTAACTTTCTTTCCCCCTTTTTCTTTTTTTAGAATAGGTAAATCACTCTTCCTTCGAAAGTTAAAGTATGCTCTTGATGAGGATTTTTCTTTTAAATAGAAATTTGTACCTCTGAGGAGGGATTTTTTCACGTTTCAACGCTTGAAAGTTTTATTTCAATCTTGGTGAAACGTGTACCTCCAAAGAGTTGTGCCTTTGAAGAAAGCCTTTTCACGTTTCTACACTTGGAAGTTTTATTTCAATCTCGGTGAAACGTGGGCTTCCGAAGAGGTCTTTCTTCTAGATTATGCTTCCGGAGGGAGGGGGGCTGTACCTCTGAGGAGGGATTTTTCACATTTCAACACTTGGAAGTTTTATTTCAATCTTGGTGAAACGTGTACCTCCAAAGAGTTGTATCTTCGAAGAAAGCCTTTTCACGTTTCAACACTTGGAAGTTTTATTTCAATCTCGGTGAAACGTGGGCTTCCAGGAAGGTCTTTCTTTTGTTTTGCATTTCAACTTTGGTGAAGTGAAATTCCGAAGAGCGGTTGTTACACTTCAACTCCTGGTGAAATGTGCCTCCGAAGAGGTCTTTATTTTGTTTGCATTTCAACTCTGGTGAAGTGAAATTCCGAAGAGCGGTCGTAACACTTCAACTCCTGGTGAAATGTGCCTCCGAAGAGGTCTTTTATTTTGCTTGCATTTCAACTCTGGTGAAGTGAAATTCCGAAGAGCGGTCGTAACACTTCAACTCCTGGTGAAATGTGCCTCCGAAGAGGTCTTTTATTTTGTTTGCATTTCAACTTTGGTGAAGTGAAATTCCAAAGAGCGGTCGTAACACTTCAACTCCTGATGAAATGTGCCTCAGAGAGGGTTTTCATCGCCTGGAAGTTACTCTCTCATGGTTGGAGGGTCATGACTCCTCCAATCTTTTTTGTTGAGTAGAGAACTTTCTTTTTTGTGGCGTATGACCCATTAGAGGTCTTTATCCTCCGAAGAGTTGCGCCTCCGAAGAGGACTTGTGCTGCTGATGACGGCTTTTGGTTGTTCCCTTGTCCACTTGCTTATGCCTTCTCAGTGATCCTCTTTTTTTTTTTTTTTTTAGCTTTCATTCCCTTTTCTTACAAGTAATTTGTTTAATCCAAGGAAGTGTGCTTCATTGTCAGGCAATTTCGTGAGAACGAGCATTAGCTTCTTAATTGGATGTTTGTTTGTTCAAACGATCTCAATTTATTAGCAAAGGCCCGTTTCTGTCGAAATCATAGGCCGTTCAATTGAAGTACTTCCTATTTAGGATTTGAATTCGGGACTTTTGTGACTTGAAATTTGGCGAGAATCACTTGGCCTTATTATGTGCAAGTTTCACTTCCATTGTCTGCAAAAATTTAAATCGACATTTCAGCAATACATTCTATGTATTTTTTATATCGAAAATAAAGCAAACATGTAATAATAATAAGGAACACAAGATTTTTAGTGGTTCGGCCAGGAAATTGGGCCTACATCCACTTTATATTCTTTCATTATTTACTTGCATCAGTTTTACAATTGCCTTCAATTACAAGAATCATACATTCATAATTCTTGTTACAATATTTCAATAAAATTTTCAAGTAAAGTATGGACGCAAATGGTTGCTGTTCCATGCCCTTGGAATTTGATCTCCTTCAACGGTGGTGAGTTTGAATGTGCCGTCAAGAAGCTTCTGACCTATGACATATGGTCCTTCCCAATTTGGCCCAAACACACCTGTCGCTGTCATAATTCTCTTCAGGACTAGGTCTCCAATCTCAAAGCTGCGTTGGCGAACTTTGGAATTGAAATGTCTAGCTATTCTTTGCTGATGAGCTGCAATTCTGAGATTAGCCTCATCTCTTTTTTCATCAAGGAGATCTAGCGCTTCAAGCTGTAGCTTTTCGTTTTCTGCTTGATTGAAGTGGATTCTTCTGTGTGAAGGGACCTCTATTTTTACCGGAATCATTGCCTCTGACCCGTATGCCAATGAAAACGGGGTGTGCCCAGTCGCAGTTTTGTGAGTGGTTCTGTATGCCCATAGTGCCAGTGGTAGCTTATCGACCCAACCACCTTTTGCTCTTTCAAGTTGCTTCTTGATGGTTGACTTAATAATTTTGTTCATGGCTTCCACTTGCCCGTTTGCCTGCGGATGAGCCACTGCTGAGAAGCTTTTCCGGATTTTGAATCGCTTGCAAAAATCTTGGAATTCTTCACTTTCAAACTGAGTTCCGTTGTCTATAATTATTTTTTGAGGCACACTGTATCTGCAAATGATGTTTTTAGTCACAAAACTTATCATCTTCTTTGAGGTGATAGTAGCCAGTGGTTCAGCTTCTGCCCACTTAGTAAAATAATCTACAGCAACAATGGCGTATTTAATTCCAGATTTGGCAGTTGGCAACGGTCCTACAAGGTCTATTCCCCATATTGGAAACGGCCATGGACTGACCATCTGTGTGAGTTCAGTGGAAGGAGCTCTAGGAATTTTGGCGAATCTTTGACATCTGTCACATTTTCGGGAATACTCTGCTGCATCTCGATTAATTTCTGGCCAAAAATATCCGTATCGGAGAATTTTCTTTGCTAATGTTTGGCCACCTGAATGATCACCACATTCTCCTCCGTGTACCTCTGCTAGGATTGCTTTAGACTCTTCCCTGGATACACATCGAAGTAATGGCATTGAGAATCCCTATCTGTATAATCGGCCATCCTGGATTATGTATCGAGAGGCTTTTCTCAGTAGCTTTTGTCGTTCTTTTGAGTTCCCTGGTAAAGATCCATTGAGCAGATATTCTGTTATCGGAGTCATCCATGATTCTTGCTCTTGAGACATGCTCATGATCCAATCAATATCCATCTCATCAATGCTAGGAGTCGACAGGACCTCCACTGGAGTTAACCTCAGAAATTGGGCTTCGCCTGTGCTAGAATACTTTGCGAGAGAATCTTCTTTCGTGTTTTCCTCTCGAGGAATGTGACTTATCATGTAATGATCGAAATCACCCAGGAGCTCCCAAGCCTTTGACAAGTAGGCGGGCAGATTTCCCCCTTTTGCTTGGAATTCCTTTTTGACTTGGCATACAATAAGCTGAGAATCACTGAATATCTGTAACGCTCGGATGTTTAATTCTTTAGCAATCCTTAAGCCAGCGATAAGGGCTTCGTATTCTGCTTCATTGTTTGTTGAAGGAAATTCCAATCTTAGTGCATAGCATAATGATCGGCCTTCAGGGGTCTCTAGTACAACTCCGGCTCCAGAACAGCAGTCGTTTCTTGCACCATCGACATATAACTTCCATCGGATTGGGGAATCATCGACTGTTTCCTCCTCACTGTTACCCTTATCTGTGAATTCTGCAATGAAATCTACTAAAGCTTGTCCATTGATTGCTTTTCGGGGATGATAAGTGATGTCATACTGACTGAGTTCAATATTCCACTTTAGAAGACGACCCGAAGTCTCAGGGCGAAACAGGACTTGCTTTAAAGGTTGATCAGTGAGGACTCTGATAGGGTGAGCCTGAAAATATTGCCTCAACTTCCTAGATGCAATTAGTAGGCAATAGGCGAGTTTTTCCAACTTAGAGTAGTTCATCTCTGCCCCAGTGAGTCTTTTGCTGATATAATAAACTGGATGTTGAATCCTTTTGTCTTCTCGTATCAGCGCTGCACTTAAAGCATGAGATGATACTGCAAAGTATATAAGAAGATCCTCGCCATCGCCAGGCCTAGAAAGTATTGGAGGCGTTTCCATATGGTGAATCAATTCATCAAAGGCTTTTTGGCATTCGGGGGTCCAATCGAAGTTTTTCTTTCCTTTCTTTAGGGCGTCAAAGAATGGGATGCATTTATCTGTGGCTTTGGAAATGAACCGACTCAAGGCGGCGACCTTTCCATTGAGACTTTGCAATTCCTTCTTTGTTCTAGGAGCTTTGACTTCTTTTAATGCAGTAATTTGAGCTGGACTGGCCTCAATGCCCCTAGCGCTCACGATGAACCTAAAAACTTGCCGGATTCCACCCCAAATGAACATTTTAAAGGATTGAGCTTCATTCTGTATTTCCGGAGGACAGCGAACATGTCTGCTAAATGTTCTATGTGATCCACCGCTTTCTTAGACTTTGCTAACATGTCATCGACGTAGACTTCCATAGTCTTGCCCAGTTGCGGTTTGAACATAGCATTAACGAGTCTTTGGTATGTTGCCCCTGCATTCTTCAACCCGAAGGGCATAACTCTGTAGCAGTAAAGACCAGTGTCGGTGATAAAGCTCGTATCCTCTTGATCTGGCTCATGCATCATGATCTGGTTATATCCAGAGTAAGCATCCATAAAAGATAACAATTCGTGTCCCGCTGTTCCGTCTACCAATTGGTCAATCCTGGGTAATGGGAAGCAGTCTTTGGGGCAGGCCTTGTTTAGATCTTCAAAAATCGATGCATACTCTCCATTTTCCGTTGGCTTTCTTAACCAGCACTGGATTTGAAACCCAATTCGGATAGGTAGACTCTTTGATAAAATTATTCTCCATGAGCCGATCAACTTCTTCTTTTAATGCCGCCGACCTTTCTGGACCTTGAGTTCTCCTCTTCTATTTCACAGGCGTAAATTTTGGATCAATATTTAGAGAATGCACTGCAACTTCTGGGGATATTCCGCACATATCGGCATGAGTCCAAGCAAAAACATCCAGATTTGCCTTTAAAAAAGATATTAAGATATTCTGAATTGACACATTAAGTTGTGAACCCACATTCAACAACTTGTTTGGGTCCTTTGGGTCAACAGGTATTGGTATTGTCGTCTCCACTGGTACCACTCTATTTTCCCCTGCACTGGCTTTTCTAGGGTCCATCTCTTTCCTTGCTCCGCTGTGCTCACCAGTGCAGGGTCCGCCCTGTAATTGCTACAAGGCTGGTTCTTTGATGCGGGCTGGGGCTGCCGCATTCTTTCCCATTTCTCCTTTTCTGGTTTCTCGTAGCTCTGTCAGATAACACTCTCGCCCAGCATTTTGATCCCCTTTTATCACTCCTACTCCATTGTCTGTAGGGAATTTAATAGTGAGGCACCACGGGGCAAGAACAGCTTTGAACGCTGCCAGAGTTGGACGACCAAGGAAAGCATTGTAAGCAGAAAATTCGTCGACAATCACAAAAGTTTGCTTGCAGACCATTTTTCTCTCTCCTTCTCCAAGTTCCACAAACAAATCAATGGTTCTACTGGCTGTTTTGGCTCCCCAGTGAAGCCAGCAATTTTATGCGATGAAGCTTGCACATCAGCCATAGGGATCTTCATTTGGTCGAATGTTTTCTTGAAGAGGATATTGCAGGATGCGCCACAATCAACGAGAACTCTTCTGACAATAGCTGGCCCGATACCAGCCGAGATGACTAAGGGATCCAAGGTAGAAGCTTCAATACCTGCAGAATCCCTAGCTTTGAATACAATATCATCATCCAGAGTTCTTTGTTGCTTCAAGGGCGTAGCATCTTCCAAAACGAATACATCTTCTTCGGTCGGTACATACTTTAAAGCTCGGGTATACCTTTCCATCTCACCCCAGGTTCTGCCCGCTGGGTGAGGTCCTCCCGTAATGACATTGATAATGGGCCTTCCAGATTCATGCCCTGAAGCCTTCTCAATCGTCTTAGGCTGATGAGTAGGAGCCTGTTGCCCCTGACTAGATGAAGCAGGATTGTTGCTATTCCTTTTCACAAACTGCTGTAGTTTGTTTTCCCTTAGCAACTCTTCAATCAGATTTTTCAGCTGACGGCATTCGTCGGTCTCATGACCGGGTTGATTATGGAAGCGGCAGAATTTCCCACTTTGTATAGCCTTTTTCCCGGTCCTTAGAGGAGGAGGTTTAGGAAAGTCAACAGAATCTTTAGTGGCAAGGTAAATACGCTCCGGTGTATCTGATAAAGGAGTATATTCTGATGGCTTGAAGGATCGGGGTTTCTTCAGATTACTCTGCTTCTTCCCATTGTTATTTTCCCTTTTTTTCCCTACAGATTCATTCTTGCGTGGAACAACAGTGTTATCTTCGGCTTTTTCCAACACTGCCTTTACCGGTACGGGACGGCTTTCTAAGCGTATGAATTCATCTGCTTTTTTATAGAACTTTTCAAGGGAATTTGGTTCCTTCATGTTTAGCCATTTCCCAAATTCACTCGACTTGTCAATACCCTTCATCAGATAAGTCAATATCATTCGCGGTTCTGCATTGTCCACCTCAGCTAGCGCTATATTAAAGCGGTTTAAGAAAGATCTGATAGTCTTCCCTGGATTCTGCTCCAAACTTGACAGTGACATGATATCCTTGGCTTTTGAGGCGTATAGTCTGAACTGCTCCTTGAACTTCCGGGTTAAGTCAGAAAACTGATCGATAGATCGGACTGGAAGTTTGGTGAACCAAAGCAGAGCCACAC
Organism: Allium cepa; assembly: GCA_030765085.1. NCBI lineage: Eukaryota > Viridiplantae > Streptophyta > Magnoliopsida > Asparagales > Amaryllidaceae > Allium > Allium cepa. The sequence goes on from CM060935.1 coordinate 595,438,424, forward strand.
CTACGAGATACACAGGAAAATATCGGCACTTTATTTCATCAGAGGTTCTGGCACCTGTCATGTGCCAATCATATTTGTATAAGAATTCGTTCGGATCACTCGTCCCTCTGTAAGCTGGAATGGTTGGTGGGACAAACTTCCTTGGGAATTCAGCCTTTAAGATTTTCTCAGTAAAAGGAGTTTTACTTGGGGCAAAACCCCATTCTTTCTCGTCTTCAACCCTCTGCATACTCTCTTTCATAATTTGTCGGACCATTCCAGAAAGATACTCCTCATCATGTCGAGTTCTAGATCCACCAACCTCTGGAAGCGTTCGTTCAAAGGGGCTAGCAGCCCTTTCAGGAGCATTTCTTTCTTCAGCATCACGAATGTTGCCAGCAAAATTCCTTTCATTATCTGCCGGTTGATGGTTTGGCCCAAGCAAATCGTTCAACCTATTCAGAATTAGGGCATTCTGAGCCTCGAATTGTGCATTTTGGGCATTTATCTGTTGGTTCAGCCCTAAGATTGCAGCATCCAGCTCTGCCTTTGTAACTCCGGCAGCTGGAGTGGCTTGATTCGATATAGAGGAAACGGAGGTTCCCTCTTGAATATTCCCAGATCTGACAGATCTACTTTTCCTTCCAGGAGCCATAATCTCGGATAGACTTCTGGTTTTCAAGGAAATTCTCTCTACAAACCTCTGTGAAGCAATGATGATATCTCTCCTGAGTTCAATTCTCAGTGAAAGCACCAAAAATGTTAACGCTAAAATTTGAACACTAACACCCCGGTGTATGAGTTATAGTTGTGAAAGCACCACCCGATAACTCGGGAACAGATTACAAGCAGATAATAGCGGAAAAGCAGTAAACAACAACAATTTTATAGTGGTTCGGCTTAAGGGTATAGCCTATGTCCACTTTAAGTACTTTTATTGATGATCTCGTTACAAGCTGATACAATTCTTTCCAAGTACAATACACTTTGGATTACAAGTCACTTAGAACAAGTAGCCTAAACTTCAATGGAGATTAGAGTCTTCAAATCCATGTTGGATGTGTGTGATATTTTCTCGAAGTTGTTCGTAGCGTTCTTCGTGTCTTGATAGCTTTAAGTGTTGGATTGGTTTGGAATGCAGCAGAGTAACGGCGCTTGAAGAGAAAGAGCCCCAAAAGTCCATTGAATGTTGGAGGTGGCCATGTATTTATAGGCAAATTTCTGGGCTGGAATTGTTAAGTCATGAGTCGTGACCGACTCAGGATGAGTCGTAAGTCGTGACCGACTTAAGTATCACGAGTCAGCAAGCAGTCGTGGGCGACTCAACTCGTTGAGCCTAGGCTTCGTATCAGAACGTCTTCGGTCCTCTGTATATAGCACAAGTCCTAACTCGTCTGCGAGTTAAAAGGTCATGGTCTAAAATGAGGCGGCATTGGATTTCTACTTAGTAGCTTTAAGTCGTGGACGACTCAAGCTAGGTCGTGAGTCGTGGCCTAACCGGTTAGCTTGCTTATTGAGTCGTGTACGAGTCAATGGGCCACGATGTAAAATAAAGCGGTATCGAATTCTTTTGCTTAGGTCGTGAACGACCTACCATAGGTCGTAGGTCGGTCCTTTGTTGTTTTGGGATTTTAGTCAGTTAGGTCATTTGACACCTTAGGTCGTTGAGTCGTTAGAGAACTTGAGTCGGTCTATCCCATACACCGTTAATCCCTTGAGTCGCTCCACTCCTCTAAGTCGCCTTAAGCTTTAACTCGTTAGCTTGTTGAGTCGGTTTCTTGTTGAGTCGGTTGCTTGTTGAGTCTGTTGCTTGTTGAGTCGGTTCACCCTTTAAGTCGTGAGGCTTCTTGAGTAGTGGGTCCCTTCTGAACCGTTAAGAACCTTAAGTCGTGAATCGGCCCAGACCTTGACTCGTTGCCTAAACGGAGTTAACAGTGAGTAATGTTCAAAGACTCACCATTCCCCATGCATATTAACTGTTTACCTCTATATTCCTTGTTGCCAAGATTTAAGTTGTCTAGATTATTTGTTATGTGATTGGTTGCTCCTGAATCAGGGTACCAACTTTCATCATGTATGTGATCTGATGTTGTTATAGTACTTTGATTAGCTTCACCATTTCCATTGCTGTCAGATTGATTTTGAATCATGTTTACACTGGCTTTTCCATTTCCTTGATTACTTTGATTCTGATTTGGCACATAGTTAGCATTGAATCTGAAATAACACTTCAGCGTAGTATGACCAACTTTTTCACAAATTTGACACTTGGATCTGTTGTTGTTGTTATTCCACCTGCCTCTGCCTCTAGATCTGTTTGAACTGCCTCCTCTTGATTGTGTATAGCCTTGTCTATTTTGATTTTGTCCTTTGTTTCTTGAATTGTACACATAATTGACTGACATATCTGTATCTTGAGGCTTTTTGTGATCAATTCTTGCTTCATGTGCAAGAAGTGTTGCATGAACAAACTGTATAGATGGCAAGGTTGGTTGAGATGACACAACTGCTACCACTGCTTCATATTCTTCACTGAGTCCATTCAAGATACCTAAAACTTGTTCTGTTTCAGACACTTTGTGTCCTGCTGCATCCAACATATTGCAGATGTTAGTCACTTGTGATAAGTAATCTCTCATTAATTGATTCCCTTTAGTGATATTTTGCAGTTGTCGCTTATAGTGCATAACTTTGGCAGCTGATTGAGTGTTGAATATCCTTTCAATCGTAATCCATATATCATTAGCTGACTTGCACCCTATAACTTGAGATAACAATTTTGTATCAATGGAAGATAACAGCCAAGAACTTATTAATCTGTCTTGTCTGTAGTGTTTTGTGTATTCCTCATTGCTAATCATTTTGTTTTGTGAATCAGTGATAAATCTTGGAGGAATTGGGATAGATCCAAGAATGAAACCTTCTATCCCATATCCTTGCATTGCTGTTTCAACTTGCAACTTCCATAGAAGATAGTTGTCTTCTTGAAGATGAATAGTGATCAACTGACTCTGAGGACTGATCACAGTTTTGATTAATCTTTCTGTTGCATCAGTTAGAGTTTGCGACAATGGATTATTGGTATTATCTGATGTAGCCGAGGCATTATCTCCTTCAGCCATGATTGCAGAAAACAAAAGACGAAACTGAACAGATAAGTCTAGCTTGAAGATTCAATAATATAGCCAATACAAGATTGCACTGACTATGGCAAGAAACAGGTTAGATGCAGCCAAGATTCAAATGATGAAACTGCTTTTGATGATTCTTGGCGAGGCAATTCCTTCTTGATAAGTTTTGCTGTTTTCTTGAATTGGATTTTCTGATTTACTGAATTTCTTGCTGTGAGTTTGCTTTAATCTTTGATGAAAAACTTGTTGCAATCAGAAATCTATTGATTTCCTGGTATGGTACCTGTTTTTCAAATTAAGACAGCAAATTCAATTTCTAACCCAAATGATGAGATTTCACCTGATGGGTTAAGAGCCTTCAAATGATGATGATGTTTCTGATGAAGTTGCCGTTAGGCATAAAGTGCTCTGATACCATGAAAAGAATTGAAATTGTCTTCTGATCAGTTTCTGTATACTGAACTTGAATTGATTATGATTGTAATACAATGAGTAAAGATGAAAGAAAGATGATATAATTTCTTTATTGATATTTCAGAGATAAAATGTTTTGATAATGATAATACTACTCTCGGCATTGTATTTATACACTTTGAAATATATTTGGGCCAGAGAGCAGTGCAGTGCATTTGGGCCTTAAAGTCTGAAACACGAAAGTAATAATAACGTTACAAAGATATGGGTATATGGCAAACCCTTATTTCTATTAAAGAATATCAAAAGAAACGATTTAACTCAGAAGAAGCTAAATCGAAGACAATTCGGTGCTCATACATACCTAGGTTGAATTTTATCAACCTGCTTGACGCTCTCGCCATTTTCTTCTGACTCGTTGGCCGCACATAAATTTTAGAGATATTGGATTCGAACGATGATGGGTGGTTCATGGAACTGGGATGAGTTTAGATAAAACAAATAATTTCTCCGATAGCATAGCAGACTGGGAAATTTTCCGGCTGTTGGTGTCCCAAAAATCCCAATTCTATCGGCATCCTAATCGGAAAATGGGATAAATTTTCAATATTCGAAAATATGGATGCGAATACAGATGTCGGTGCAAAGTCATTCGCATTGGAAAATTATCCGTTTGATTTTTGTCAAGATTATAGTTCAAATTATGTGTATTTTAATACAGTGAAAGATATTTGTTTATTATTTTATCGTGCTAGTAGTTTATATTGTATGCATTTAATGCTTTTTAACTGCTCAAAACTCTTTATCATCATGATATTTGTTAGTTTTTAACACTTTTATAATCAATGGGATTGAAAAATATTTGTCTTAAACTAAAATTTTCCTTTTATAATTCTTGATTTATTGGTCGTTAGTGGATATGATAATTATCAGATATCCGTCTGTATCCGTGGATGCGGATGCGGGTGTGACACTATCTGCATCCGAAGCATCCGTTGACATGCCTAGCTAATTCTATTCCAACCCCAAAGATTACTTGTCCCACATTTGTATTTTCAAAGTTAATTTTAGAACAAATTTGTCGTTCGTCTTTATTACAATCTTAACAATTGTTGTCATAATCAACTAAGTTAGAACCGTAAGTTATATACAAACAAAAGAAAACATTAATATTTTTAATTATGAATATCACCACAAGATTGAAATAGAATTAAATAAAAGAGATAATAATTTTACTATGTTTACTTTCTCTTTTCTTTTTTGATCTTTCAAATCAACACAATTTAGTGATTTTTACAATAGATATTGATATTTCTCTAAAATTAAGGATTAATATGAATTAAAAGACAAAAAAAATTCCACATAAGCATATAGAGTCAAATTTGTTATATTGAATTATGATTTGATAACTTTTTTTTCAAAAGAGAAAAAATGAAGAACAAGATAAGGAATGTAATTTTTTTTTGGGAACTAGGGAAACATGTTCAATCACTACCGACTAGCGATTCCTGAACAGTAAACCTATGGAATAGCCGGAAGGCCCGCCACAACCAACTATTCCGGACAGCCAGACCCTTCGGTTGGCTTGGGGCAGGAGGCGCGAAAATGAACTGGATACCTCCCAAGTGAAAAGTCGTTTCTCCTCCCACACAAGGTGGGACTCGAACCCCAAACCTCCCACTGGGGAGCCGCATCATCCCACCACTGCACCAAGCCTAAGGAATGTAATTTTATTGAAAGAAATGAACATTTTTGTAATACTTATGGTGTAGATAAAGTAAAAATTGATGTATATTGATTTGTTAAAAGTTTTGGTATAGGTATAGTATTTTTTGATGCTTGAATAGAATTTGCCTAGTTCTATTCATATGAAATTCTTTTCAAATGCGTTTTGGACCGATCAAATCTTCCTTCGGGTTGGGTGCACAACTTTTCTATATCAAAATTTGATACCGAATATAGTATATATTGACATATGTAATGGAATTCAAAAAATAGTGCATGTAAAAAAATATTTAATGAATTTATTTTTTTCATCCGGTGCATATGTTCAAAACTTGAGCATTCATTATTAACATTTGATCACACCTTATTGTATCACCGTTTTATGGTTTGTGAGTGCACAAATGGACGTGTTTTGAAAATGAACGTTTGAAAATAACGAGATAGATTTATGTAGCTCAGTAGGTGGTAACCACATGAATCGACTTGGTGGAGTAACCATGGGATTTTGCCAAACATCTAACAATTGTCTTATTTCTTCAAATTAAGAGTTGTCTAGAAATATTCGTATCTCGAGACCTTCCAAGCCAATCTCTGCCCCCAATTTGATTTATGGTGCACGTTATCCAATATCTTCGTGATCTCGTGTCCGACAACGCATTTTAGTAGGGGCTAGAAAATCCTCTCATATAAAAGATATCATCCCATTAACAAATCTTTAAATCTTCTATAGTACTTCTTTTTGCTCCATTCCAGTTTGAGGGTAGAAATTCACTAGTCGGATACTCAATGATGGAAGCCATCTGGCTTGCCTCACCATCTAATGTTGCCACAATAATAATATTCTCATAGCTCAAAGTAGGTAAGGTTTCCACTACAATCGATCAAATACATGGTCTGATTCTCAAGCTTGATAATTTCTCTAGATTATCAATTGGTTCTCCTCCTCCAGGATATTGCAATATCCCTCATTTCAAGACCCAAAAATAAATGTAGATGATGCTGCAGTCATCATCAGAATTATTTTCAAATGACAAAAATGTGATCCTTTTTTACAACATTATGTAAACAAAGTAGATAAATAATTTTCATTACATAAAATTGTCTTTATTCACTATCGAGTTCGTGCCCACGTGGATGTAAATATAATATATAGAGAGAATAGTGTCGCCCTGACATATGAAGATGTCGGCAGGAACACTTAACTAGTTATATAACCTAGTTTTACAATATCAGAATTTAAAACACAATATTATTATCTATTAGGTCTCCTACTTCTTCTATGAAGCATTTATTCATCTTTGGAAATGATAGATGTCTAATCCTATAAACTCAGTCAGCTCGAACGAGTACTCGACAGTTTATGAGGAAAATAATAATGAAAGCATGAATTACACGTAATGCATGGTATGAGCTATACATATCTCTAATTACAACGTATAGTGAGACCACGCCGCCTAGTAGAATGAATTTTCTTCTTAATAAAACAATAGCAAGCATGCATATAGGAAAAACTTAAGCATAAGTATACCATATGCATGACATGATGGAGTTAAGGGTACGCCCTATGGGCAATTATGTAATTTGTTCTATAAATCTAACTCGATAACCAACCTTGTTCATAATAAAAGGTGTTTTCTTTCTGTTATATATTTATTATAATGTGTTATTATAAATAATTGAACGTTCGATTAAACTATATTTAACAGAAAATCTATAAATGGTGTATTTGTGATAGTAATTATAAATAGTTCTAATCACGAGTATTTTATCACAATATACTAAACACATCATTTTAAATATTACTAGCCAAGATGCATCGAGATTGGATATCGATGCATCTGCTGAGACTAAAGTACGTAACGCTTTCAAAATATTGAGTAATGTATTATTCATAACTGTTGGGGCACCAAGCAGTTTCATACAGATAGTTATTGGATAGCTATGTAATGACTCGATCGATAGTTTTCTATTAGTTAATATAACTAAGGTAAAACAAAAAATGTTGACGTGACTAATTTACATTGTTCTCTTTACTTGAGAATATTGTAGATCTTCAATTAAAAGCTCTGCTTAAATTATAGTCAAATCATGGTACAGAATCCACCAAATGACTATAGTTGGGTCGAGTGGAAGTATTGAAAGTGAAACACTATTCAAGAGAGAATTCATCTTCTTGGTTATATAGGGTTAATATCATAGTCTACTTAAGTCAACTCAAAGACAAAATCTTTAACCAGAGTAGTTCGGTTAATAATAATTGTTATTATCGAACCAAGAACTTTGTGTTTGGACTATAGAGTTAAATACGTACGATATTGGAATTTTGACCATTATGAAATCCGTAAGTCAAAAGTGATATGGTTTTGATAAAGAGAATTGGTGTAAATAACTATCAGTAAGGGGTAACGCTTATGATAAGTAAATTATATTTTACAAAGGATGTGTAAGTGATAAATTCAGCCAAAATTTCGCAACAAGCTAAGATTAAATGTGAACGATAATATTTGAATTGTTTAATATTAATCACTGGCCGAATTTACACATTTGAGTCACACAACTGAAATGATGAATATATCGAACAAACCACATGATTTTATTAGTTTCAAATTATTGAAAATTAATTAATATTTACGAAATATTAATTATAATAAATTTCTTTAGGTTGTTGGATGTTATTAGTATTTGTAAAGTGGTTATATAAAAGTTATAAATGCGTGTATCAATATGCGATAGTGGTAAAATGTTTAAATCTGGTTTAAAAAGAATAAATATTAAAATAGGCCTAAATAAATTAAATTAATTGATGTTATGAAATATTAATTGTTAAAATATTTCTTATTTTATTTATTTGATTTCAATTAATATTTAATAATGTACATATATAAAAGTTATAACCGCGCATTTTAATATATGATATTGATAATAAATTTAAATTTGATTTAAATAGGGATAATACTAGCTGAATTTTGCAATTTTTTTGGACCAAAGCCTACACATGATGGCCGCCATGATATTGAGAAAAGGGGGGGGGGTTTAATTAGAAATGAAAGGGCAACCTTAATTAAAGGAGAGGAAAAAAAAACCATATTTTTATTACACATTCATTTTCTTCTTTAATTAGCTATTGCTTTGTCATTTTCTTTCTCCCTCCATATATAAGAATTAAGGGCCAAATTCTAATGCTGGCTAGAGCTATAAAATTTCTAAAACTTAATCAAGCAAAATTAAATAGAAATAGGCGGTTATCTTCTGACTGCTACAGATCTAGAGATTGATCAATTGGATTTAGGATTTATTCTATCATTCAAAGTGTTTCTTCTAGCTTCATCCTAAGGTAATTCTATATTTTTCTTATATAACTTTTAATTTTCTTTTACATCCCATGAGTTTTATATCTCTCCATTTTGTTCATATGTGTGAATTTAGATTATGGATAGAATATCTTAATTCGTCCTTTTTGAATCAACTATATACTCTTATTATTGATTCAATTAAAAACCTTTGCTATGCTCTCTATTATTTGTTTATTATAAAAATAATAATTTTACTCATCTTTGTTCTGTATGTTTAATTATCTTGTATGCTTAACCTAGATCTAGACCTTCTTATAATGAATTTGTATATGCATATCTCGTCTGATTTTATTGTTGTCTAAAAAATGAAAAACAAATTTGGAACAATCTTGTTAATAGGTCAATTTTCATATTACAAGTTTTAGATTTGAATGTTCATATATAAATTGCTATGTGAATAAAACTTTGAAATAGTTTCATTAATTATTTATAGTTGGCAACATAATATGATGACTTAATTGTCTTATGCATAAATTATTCTATAAAAAAATTTGCTAATTAAAATAAAAGAGAAAACATCAATTTAGTGGTTTATTTTTTGTTTTACAGTTGTATCTAGACTAGCACCGGATCTTTGTTTAAAAGGCAAACATTCTAATTCACAAACTATTTGTGTGAAACCAAAAATCATCTCAACACCCCAGATGTTGTACAAAGTAATATTATTCGGAATGATCCTAATAATACTCATGGGCTTTAATATAGTTATGATGTTACTAAAAAAAAAAGGCAATTCACATACATCATAATCCTTTGTTTATATGTCAATGTGCACAATAGTCATTATGCAAAGTAAACTTTAATTTAGGCAAAAGCTAAAGTGTCCATGTTCAAATCATTAACATACAAGTCCAAATTCAAGTCCAAGTCCAAAAATAAGTCATATGTACATCCACGATTCAATAATAGTCTAAGATACACATTTGAGGGAATTGTGCGATGCAATGTTTATTATCCAAGTCCTTATATGCAAAAGTTACAAGAGTTATAAATCGGCTCTAAAACTCCCCATTTGATTTAAGGTTTACAACTTATAATTTGATAAGTAGGAAATAAATGATTCGCCCCCCTCTAAGTGATGGAGGGAGTTTATTTATGGAGGTAGTGGTAGGCGGGATGGCTGCCACATATCCATCCAGCTAAATATTCGCTATCTCTTCGTATTGTTAATATTCGACATCCTCTTTGTATTGTTGATATTTGACGTCCTCTTTGTATTGTTGACATTCGGCATCCATCCCCGCTTGTGAAAACTCGAATTCCTTTGTTAGTGTCAAAGCTCATTATTCTCGTAGAAACTTTATATAGTTGGTTGTTTGTAGATGCTTGACAATAGTTAGTGTTGTAAAGGCTCGATAAGTGTTATTGTGCCAAAGGAGTATTTTCTACAGAAGGTTGATATTTCTGGTTTGTGGTTAGATCTTCAACATCTGCTAGTGTTGCGACATCCTTCCTTTGTTATATATTCTTCAACATTTACGTGTTATAGAGGTTCAATAACTCCACTATCTTTTAGGCTTAATAACGTTAGTTGTAGAAACTCGATATCTCTTGTTCTTCTAGGTCTGTTGTAGCTCGATATCTATAGGCATTTATTGATTCGGAACCTTTATCACCTTACAGGCTCGATATTTTGATTCATCAATTTCTTTTTGTTAAATACTCGATAACTCTTCCTGTTGTAGAAGCTCATTACTCCTTTAGGGACATGATACTTCTTTTTAGCCTGATAACTATTTGAAGTTCAACATTTTTAATTTTATTAGATACTGGACATCTCCTTATGATTGATTGAGGTTCGCTATCCTCCTTTATTTTATATGCTCAACAACCCCTATGGTTGCTGAGTCTTGACACCATGTCTGCTAGTTATAAAGATTCAGCAACCTTTATCCCTTTAAATTCAACAACACTTGTAATTCGACATATTTAGTTATTCCCAAATTCTTTTAATCCATTTAACTTCTAAATAGGAGCTCGATAATTATCTTCATGTTAGATACTTGATACCCTATGCTTTCATATCTTCCCATGCTTAGTTTTCCCTTGTCTTCTCAAGTACATTTGACAATTGAAAAATATATGGATAACAATTTGTATAAAAAATTGTTTTGTTTTGTTTTAAATTTTATTTTGGTATTTTGTGTGTGTATGTGTGAGCGTACATATATATATATGTGTGTGCGTAATAATATTTATGTGCATATTGCATTTAACTCAATGTTTCGAAAGGGGTTTATCTAAAATATAGTAGTAAACTTTTGAACTACTCTAATTAGACATTGTATTCATCGATATATAGCATGTAATATAAATAAAGTCCATTTCACTGTAAACCACTATGCAAGATATTTGTATGTGTGCACATACAAATACACATACACACCTACACAATAATGCGAATCTGTGCCTCGCACACAGGTTGTAACTATATATTTTTTAATCATTGTTGATCCTTTGTGTTATTGTATACTGATAATTAATTACAACATTAAGTCTTGTATGAAGAAAATTATTATTTACGGTATTGTTTTTCAATCCAAAGTAAAATATTTTGTTTACAAACACAATTTTGATGAGCTCTTTATTCTAATGTTTTAACAGTTGATTGATGTTCGAAATTACTACAATCCATGTATGAAAGATCAAAGAAAGATATCCTAATGTACAAAATATCTAAAGAGCACAAACGAATAAGGAGATAGTGCAACAAAATATCCATTTTTGAGTTCATCCATTACATTTCAACAATTTCACATGAACCGACATGAACTTATACATGTATCACATTCCAACGTAGATTCAGTAGTTCACACACAACATTCTTTTGTTGGAATATTCAACGTAATGGGGCCACATATTTTAATGTTTGAATGTGTGGGCTATCTTGTAATTAAGTCTAATTACGTGATCTATTTTTGGAATAAACATAATAAGCCTTAAGGTTATATTCGTCATGTAAAATTATAATGTGTGGATACCAAAGTGACGATTTTAGTTTGTTGAAGGGCCGAACTGAAAAATATCACACACTATATATATGGGATTATGGTCCTCAAATTACATAAATCTTATCGTATTCTCACTACCATCTTCTAAAGAGAATTTACAGATCTAAGCTTGTGTCAATTTGTAAGATTTAATCCAATTTAATCTTCACATCAACTAAGAATCGATGGATGCAGGTACGTCTTCCATTGTTAATTTCATATACTTGTTTGTCAATTGAACAAATATGAGTTATATGTATCCAGATCTAAAATATATTAATCGCCAACAAATGGTATCAGAGCCACCCATCATTGATTTTATCGAGAAATTTCCCGATTTTAATTATATATGAAATTAAGGTTCCGAGATTTACAATTTAGGTTGATTCATCCAATGCTTTTATTTCAAATCTATGAGATTTGCTATTTTCTTATTGATTTATCTGATGCCTTTGTTTCATATCTATATAAATAATTCATGAATTAATTCTGCTTGTTCGGATCTGATGTCTTTAATTGTTGCTACTCATATTATTCATATTTTATTATTAGTAGTGTTGCGATTGTACAATTTTTTTTATTCATATAGATGATTACCATGTTAAGTTTTGTTTCATTCACACATATGGAAGCATCTTCATGCCTTTTAATGTTCCTGTAATACATATTGCACACATAACAGTCAACTGCATTTTTTTTATCATAACTGCAGTAAATGTGGTTGTTATAGTAATAAATTAATTAATTTATTATCATAAATGAAGTAAATGCATCAGTTGCAAAAAATTTAAAGACGCGGCATGTTTGTATTTGGAATAAGAAAAGACATATTGTTTATTATTTAATGCATTTATAATTTACAGACACATATATTTTATATGTATGGCCCTTATTAAAAATAAGTTACACTTTCTGTAATATTATAACACATGTATTCATATTTTCTTATTCAAATAAGCTTTCATCGAAAGCTAATCACCTGCCGCACTGATATAGTAAGCTATTTTGACATGGATTATTTATTTTCGTTGCTTCCCACTATGTTTGGGATCAACCACTGTTATAGTTTTCAGCTATTCATTTTCTTGCAATATGACATGTATGGACCATGCTATGTTAAAATTTGTTTTGACTTATGTCTTGAATATTGACAGTTAAATAAAGTATGCAACATTTTGTCATTAATTGTTATTTCGAATACCATTTGTTATGTATTATGGCAGTTTTAGTTGATGTCAAAAAATTTTGTTGCGACTATGAAACCATATTTTTAATATGTATAAAATTGAAAATTGAAATTTATGGAATACGCTTAAATGAACGAGTTAAAATAAACCAATTCAAATATTATTTGGTGTCTCTTTGTAAACTAATTGTTAATATTCTATATTACAAGTGATATGATTGAAATAACATGTCATCAAAGTGATCTCTCTTATTTTAGTTATTCATGAAAAATGTGAAACGTTTGTATGTATTTATTCATGCAAATATTAGTGGGCCCAAAAGAAGACTAATATTGGTTGAATCATTTATACATGTGTGATGATAAATATGTGACAATCATATAATTTTGCAACTGAATATCTAATCGGCCCAAAGGAAGATTAATATTTGACTTGAAATTATTGTCAATGTTTGACCATTAAAACAAAAGTACCACATACAATTAATATTACTGTCCAAAGACTTGATATTAATATTGTGTTAGGTATCTTGAGAAGAGACTTACCAATTATTTGAATTTACTATGGTTTTGTTTTACAATGTGAGCATATTTGATTGATTCTTATGTTAAAATTACAACTAATTTAACTACGGTATCTGCCAATCTTAACAACATTCCTGCTCTGATTGGAAAAAAAATTTCCATACAAAGTGAACATATTGCTTGTTCTTGGCTGCATGGATCTTGACCTTGCACTTAGGATGGATGCACCCACCCTTCTTACGGATGAAAGTTCTTCTGATGTTACAAAAAACTTTGAGAGGTGGGATCGTTCAAATTGCGTGAGTCTAATGATCATAAAGTGCAACATTCCAGAGGCATTTAAGGGTGCAGTATCTGAAAAGATAACCGATGCTAAAGATTTCCTTGTTGAGATTGAAAAACATTTTGCTAAAAACGATAAGGCGAAAACAAGCATGCTTTTGCAGCGCTTGATTTCCATGAAGTATCAAAGCAAAGGGAACATAAGGGATAAGGGAGTACATTATGGAAATGTCTAATGTTGCTTCAAAACTTAAGGCACTTAAGCTTGAGCTTTTGGATGATTTGCTCGTGCATTTGGTACTAATCTCTCTTCCTTCGCAGTACAACCAGTTTAAGATCAGTTATAACTGTCAAAAGAAGAAATGGACTCTTAATGAGCTCATTTCGTATTGTATACATGAAGAATAGAGATTGAAGCATGATAAGATTGAAAGTACTTATTTGGCATACACCCCTAAGGGAAAAGACGAAAAGTGAAAGAAGGGTAAAGAAACTGTTAAGGGTCTAACGGAAAAGAAACATCATAAGGAGGCTGATGGCTGTTACTTTTGTAAGAAGGCTGGACATTTACAGAAAGATTGTGCCTAATATCACTCATGGTGTGTTAAGAAAGGGTTGCCGGAGCTACCAAAATCCAACTGATGCTGAAAGATACATCTATGTAGGTGATGGAAAATCAGTTAAAGTGGAGGCTATTGGGAATTTTAAGTTGTTATTGAGAACTCATTTTCATTTGGATTTATTTGATACTTTTGTTATACCGCCATTTAGACGGATTTGGTTTCTATTTCTAAGTTGGACAAATTTGGTTATTCTTGTTCATTTAGGAATGGTATTTTTAGTTTATCAATAAATTCAAATCTTGCTGGAATTGGTTCTCTCAATGTTTATGATAATTTATACATGCTTCATGTTAATACCTCTTATTGTGAAGCCTAGCATGTGGAATCACATGGTACTAAAAGAAAAGCTAATAAGGAAAATTCAGCTACATTATGGCACAAGCGCTTAGATCATATATCTAAAACTAGAATTCAAAGGCTTATGTTAGATAGCATTTTGAAATCTATTGATTTTTCAAAATTCGATGTTTGTGTAGAGTGCATCAAAGGAAAATAGACCAAACATAAGAAAATAGTGCCAATAGAGCAACCTACATCTTAGAGATGATACATACGGACATTTGTGTACCATTCCCTATGGCATCATGGAATGGTCAACAATATTTCATCACATTCATAAATGACTACTCAAGATGTGGCTACCTATATCTTATACATGATAAATCAGAATCCATAGAAAGAAATTTAAGGTAGAAATTGAGAACCAACTCAACAAAATGCTTAGAGCTGTCAGATTTGACCGTGGAGGTGAATATTATGTTATATCTGATGGATCAGGTGAACAATGCCTAGGACCATTTGTCCAATTCCTAGACGAATGTGGAATAGTCCCACAGTACACCATGCCAGGTTCACCTAGCATAATTGGTGTTGCTGAGAAATGAAACAGAACACTTAAAGACATGGTAAGGAGTATGATTAGTCATTCTACCTTACCAAAATCACTCTAGGGGAGACTTTAAAGACAACAGTTTATATCCTTAATAAAGGTACCTACTAAAGAAGCTGCAAAGACACTTTGTGAAGTTTAAATAGGTAGATAGCCCACTCTAAAGCATTTTCATATTTGAGGATGTCCAGCTGAGGCAAGGCCTTATAGGCCAAATGAAAGAAAATGATATGCCTCGTCATCTATCTCGTCTCCTGAGCCTCATAGCATCCTATCATTTGTAATACTCGATCTGACCTAAGCATTATAATAAAATAATACCCGAGTCAGTCTGGAAAACCAGCATGAGAAAACACACTCAATTTGAATTATTAAAGTTTTAAAATTCTTTGAAAATCAAAAGTATCTCGTAAGACCATGCCACAAATAAACATGACGGGTTTTTACCTTACGATAACAAAAACATTTCATGTCACAATCATCTGATATAATATAATAGTGTCTAAGTACAAATAATTATTCAAATAGCTGAAATGCTTGCATCACACTTTCCAACATAGTTGGGCACAATCAAAACCGTATGGCGCTTATTGGAGAATGAGTTCCAACTGAATGACTAAGCACTAGGGTATCACCTGTCATTGTACATGTCTAGAAACACTGTACCGAGATTGAACCTATCGATCCCTGCCACATAAGACCGGACTACCCCTGACCTGGATAGACTGAATTTGCTATCACCCTGGGTGTTCCCACCCTTTCCAAGCTCCTTTCACGCGTAGTGATAATATCCGAGGTTATCTAGAAAGGTGATAATTATACCCTAATTGGGTGCTACCTACTTAGCCTTGTTGCATCTCCCCTGATTTTCAGTCATTCCCAGTTGATGAGGCTAGAGGTTACGATTACCTTTTTACAGCATTCACTTAGAATGCTCATTGTCCTCCAATGACAATGTACTGATTGCATTCATCCCTACAAGTCCATTCCCGGTCCGAACGCAACCGAAGGCACTATTCCTACTACATTCATTTGGAATCACCCTCGGGATTAGTAGCAATTAGCCCTTGCACTTCACTGCTCCATCTTTGACTCCATTCTCTTGTCTTCATTACGAAAACATACTCATTGGATTGAAGTGGTTTTCGGATCACAAACCCGATCCCGGTCTCCTCGAAAGAGCATTCGATATTCCCGGTAAACTTAACCCCGGTTCTTAAGGAAATAAACAGACGAAAGTAAGATCGAAGATCGCCTCCTAACCGTTAGTGGGCGGATTTTCTTATAAATGTCCTAGAAGAACGAAACGAGTTTATACGTATAGTATAGCACCTTGAATGGTAACTATACCATATAAATCCCATGTTTCTTCTAGATATTTCCAAAGTTATATTTGGGTCCAGATTTGATCGTCAGTTATTTAACTATCAAATAAACAATCAATTCAGCCAAATACTTCATTTTCATAGAAAAAACACCAAGTCTTATTTAAATTTAATTTTAAATTAATTAAATATCTTTATCCAAAAATATACACTTATCTTATCAAATTCGGTATATTCACAAATTATCTTTTTCCTTTTCAAAATATTTGGAAACCCTTTTAAAATAATATGGAAAGTACCACTGTGTTATCAAACCATGGATCACAGTTCAATGGTTACGTCTTTATCCCAGAGAAATCCATGACTTAACTGCAGGCGCTCACTGCCTCCGATTACGCCATGCAAGTACACCAATACTCCCCGAAAACTCTATTTAATAATTTTCAAAATAATACTTATGAAATTCTATAATAATTTTCCAATTTAATTTTAGACAAAAGTACTTTTAAAATAAAGCTATTAATTCTTAAATAGTTAGACCTTTGAGAATGATAATAATAGTTAATTCTTAAATAATAAAAAATTGACTTATTATAAACTAGCTGAACCAATATTTAAATATACTTTAAACAATTTTAAACCACTAAATAATTATTATTTTCTGAAATATTCTTAAACACTTTTAAACTTCCTAGTTAATACTTAAAAATCCTCCCTTTATAAAATAAACCTAACTTTTCAGGAAAAATATATTTCATCTTCAATATAGCCAGTCAAATCATTTATAAATCCCTCTCGATTTATTTCCAATTTAATCTACATTCCAATTCCGTAAATTTCCCTTCTCACTTTTCTGAAAAATAAAACTACTATTAATTTTTAAAAAGATTTGCCGATTTCCTTATAAATTCCCACTGTGAATTTATAATTTCAAATTAACCACTGATAATTACTTCACTTTATATTATAAACTTTGTTTATAATTTTCCATAATCTCATTTCCCGTTTCGTCACTGTTTCACAACAATTAGTAGATTTTCTAAATTGAATTCCATTTTTTAATTAATTTCTTAGTTAACCCAAATTTATCTCAAAACCCACTAATTTCAGATTCACTTCGTTTTTATGATTTAAAATTTTATTTAAATCTGGAACATTAAATTTATATTTTATTTTCAAAATTCCCCTTTTATTTTTCCCCAAACTATTTAAATCTCAAATTTAAAAATAATTTCCTTTATATTTAGACAATATCACTTAATTTTTATTCCTAAAAACCCTTTAATTCACATTTATTCAAAAATGCCTATTTTTCCATACTTCAAAATTATTAAACGGGATTTTAAAAATCAACTATATTTTTCCCAATTCAGTACTTTTAACTTATCGAACTTCACTATAAATATTTTATTATAAAATTCTCTTTATTTTCCTTTAACAATTCAATATTCATATTCATGGTATTTTAAAGTGCCAAAAATAAATCCAGCAATACCATAGCACCTAGTAAATTCAATTTTCCAATATAATCCATCATAGATTTTTCAAATAAATCATATAACTGAATATGAAATAATTTCAACATTTTTGAGGAATTCGGTTGGATCCCTCCAACCTGTTTTCCCTGCATCCATAAATGTTAGCATAATATAAAAATACCAATCCCACATCAAGGGGGATATTATGGTATATAGAGTCATCCGCTATAATGCGAGGCGCATAGGGTCCCATCCGCTATGTATATGCGGGAATATGAATCACTCCAATATATATATATATATATTATAATATCACATCAAGACTGAAAATAATTGTCAATTCAATCAATCAACCAATAATAAATTTTAACTATTTAAAATTAAGCAGTAGTCCAAATTTGAATGAGATTAACTCACCTTCGATTTTTATTTCGTCGAACATCCAGATTTTTTTCCCTAAAATCTCAGCCGACTCTGAAAGGTCGCAAACTAAACTCTATTGCGTAGATTTCCAACTTCGAACCATCTCGACTCGTCTTAATCATTTTAAACGTCGTACGATAAATATACGGATTTTATTAACCTCACGATATAATAAAAATATGATTAATATAAATAAAATTAAGTTAAATTAAAACTTAACTTAAATGAAAATTGAACCTTCTTCCCCTCGCGAACTTCCAGCCAACATAGACCATTTTCGATCCACTTCCCCAACTACCGCCTTCATCTACCACTGCCTCGACCTGCTTGCACTACCAACCTACCTTTCCCAACCTACAGTCGAGCACCCACCTCAGTCAAGTCCACGCGCAAGCAAGTGCTTACCCGAACTCCACCCCGTGCTCCCCTCGCGAATGCTGCAGCTTCGACCTCTCGTCCAAACTCAAACCAACGACTCCCCTACCATTTGCGAACGTATGCCCAACCTTCAACGACGTCGAAAACCTCCTTCGTGCACCACCGCACCCCCTTCGAAGGGTGCCTAATCTTCCAAGATGCGCTCGACTTCCCCCCCCCCCACACTCGTGCTTTGCCTAATGCCGCCACTTATTATTTTCTCCTTGGCTCTGAATTCGATTCTGGTTTTTGATTTTTGATTTTTTATTTTTTTGAGCCGATTCTGAGAATGGATTGAAGAGGGAAAAAACAGAAACGCAATTTTTGATCTGGAGGGAAAGAAAATAGGGACTCACGATTGAACTGTATACAGTTTTTAAAAAATGTTTTTTTCTTTTTGTTTTTATTTTAAAATTTTGAACCTGCAGTTGTGCTGTTAAAAGAGAAAGGGAGGGAGACAAGAAGTGATATTGGCATGTACAAGAAGTGCTATAGTGATTTGAACGGAGGGGAAAAAGTTTTGATGTGAATGATTTTGTCAAATCCATGAATGCACACACACACACAAATATATATATATATATATATATATATATATATATATATATATATATATATATATATTCAAATTGTCTCGAATTCATAGCTTAAAATTTAGACCTCCCACCGAGATGTGCCGCCAGGCAATCATAATGTTATACCCCTATTTCGAACGCAATGGAGAAGGTTTCAAGTCCTAATTCGATCGTATGGAAAAGATAACTTTTTAGACCTAATTATTATATTGAATTTTCAATATAAATTTCAGCGGTTTATGTCCCATACAGACAAACGATAACTCCAAACACTGCGAAACTTGAAATTCAATAATAATACACTATTACGGATTCAATGGAACGGGTTTCGTTGAATTCCGAGACTGTGCCTCGGAAGGCTATTTTTAAAAGTTAATTTGAACGATATATTTTTGAAACTGAACAAATCATTATTGAATTCAAATTTTAAAATTTTTATTATCTTCAGTATTACCAGTATAAATTTTATAAGCCGTTAAATTATTTTTAACAAACTTAAAACTCTAGGTTCAATATATTACCCAATTTCCAATTATTTATTCAATGATTAAATTATCCAGTAAATGGTTATATTTGAAATTCAAGTTAAAAATTAACTTTTAAATATCTAAAATCCATTAAATTTTCAAATACCCAAAATTTTAGGTCATTTATTCCTCCCCCTTATAAGAAGTTTGTGCTCGAACTTGTTATATAAGAAGAATGGTCCAAACCTGTTAACTATTTTCCCAAAAACCCAATAAGTTTGAACCATTTTTCAAACCGATCTATTTTAACCACATTATCATTGCCACTAACTTCTAATTCATCTATGGATCCCAAATAATATGTTTTACTCAACCATTTCAAATTAAAATCCAAATCAAATTTTAATTATCCAAAATTTCTTCAAAATTTTTCTAACTCCTTAAATTTTCGAAAGATTTCGCCAACGTCTCCTTTGCGCGGCTAGATCCGAAAAACTACAAAACTGCCTCTACGGACCCAATTTTTCAAAAGAAAACAAAAGCCAAGTGGCTAGATTAGAAAACTATCAAATTCCATATGACAATTTGAATATATACCTTTTCTCGGGCAATCTAATTTTACTTCTAAAATCAAAGCCATCAATTTATCTTTTGCTTTTACCTGCACCCTACTTACGAATAGTATCCAATCATACAATTCAAAATCATTTTGTTTAGTTTTTTCAAAATTTTCAATATTCGCTTTACTTAAGCCGTAAGACGTACATGTATTATTCGTACGCAATATCAAATATGATCTCCCACTCGATCACATAATTTCATTTCCGAGCTATAGCATCGTTCACACGACTCTCTAGTGCGGACTCAGATATGGTTTGTTGATTAGAAACCGTCATTCTCCTTGCATAGCCATATACTATGATAGAGAATCTCAAGATCAATCAAAAATCCATATCCAGGATTCGCCGTTGAAAATTGAGTGAAAAATCCCAACTCGGATCGATATAACTATCTAGAAATTATATGCTCGAATCTAGATCAAATCATTATGCTAATAAAATAATATACGTACAACTTACGTATTAATTTTCAATTTATTTATTAGCTATGTCCAGAATTCTCTTTATTCACATTTACTTTCACTTTCATTCAACTTAGTGTAACGACCCGTAGATTTTATGGATTTAATTTGGTTAAATTAATAAGTTGTAATTAAATTTAGAAGAAAAATAAATTGAAAACCTACTTATAGTAATTCGAAATTAATTCAAATGATTTTAAGCGATGAAAAGAATTTTACCTATATATGAGTTGAATATGAGGAATTTGAGGAAAATATTAAACTAATATAATGTAATTAACATTGTTAACAGTAAATGGAATATGAATAAGAACAATTGCAAGTTTATATTTATGGGCGAAATAATATTGATAGGTAATAATTGTTGTAGAGAATAAATTACAAATGTTATAAATTGTATAATGGTGACAGGTATTGTTCGTTACCAATGCATTTAATTTATAGCGATTAAATGTAATTAATAATTTCCTTTTTGTAAGTTAAGAAGTAACTGAAAATTTTGAAGGAAAAATCAATAGAAAGGTTAACTATATGCATAAGATGGAAAGTTGAATAGAATTCTAATAAATGATAATAATGGAAAACGTATAAAATCAATGTAGGTAATTTGAAATTACAATGTTGTTGAAATGACTAAACGTTTCTTGTGATAATTAATAAATAACGAAAGGAGTATGCGTATTTATTTAGAGTATTAATTACTATTGGGTAGAGATTTAAGTAACAACGTTTAATGCAATGTTAGTAATGCCAATTTAAGTCAATAATAAGGAATTGGGAATCATATCTATGAAATGATAACGAGAATACAAGGTGATAAATGCCAATTAAGGGTAATAATTAATAAACTTAATGAAATCCCAATTTTATATAAAATAATTTAAAAGTCAGGTTTGGCTACAATTTGAACATAAGAAAATTGAATTTGTAGTATGAAAATATATGCAAAATTGATTTTTATAATAAAAGATTTTGTATGTGACAAAAAGGTAACGATAATGTTTATGGTAGGTTGCCTATTTATTTATTTAGATTTTTAGTTGGAATTGGAAATAAGTTTGTAATAAATGTAAATAAATGATACATTTATGTGAAATGTAACCAATGTAAATTTTATTTATAATATAGCAAAGGGTGGATTTAAGAAGTGAAATTGCATAATTTGAAGCTAATTAATAATAGACATAGTAAAGATGGCAATCCAATCAAATACTTAGGAATAAAATTTATTGGAAGGTAACCTAATTTATAAATAAATGGTAAGTATTTAAGATATAATTCTATATTAATTGAAACTGGTTGTAGATTTAGTGTAGTAATGTTAAGGCTAACTAAATTTGCTTTATAGATTGAATTTTAATCAAGGTGGATAGGTAATGAACTTAAAAATATAATTAAGAACTAATAGGTGGCAAATTAATATAGTTTGTATTATGTAAGTAAACTTTGGTAAATCAAATTCTACCAATCCAAAGCTAACATTTTGTTAATATAGATTTAAGTATAGAGAGCAATATTTATTAATTTAATTGAAGTATGGCAAAATAAATGAAAATTTAACATCTAAATATTACGTTAATAGGAAGTAATTGTTCTACTTATCATTACATTCATTTAGCCCATTTTGAAAACTTAATCAACTGAAATTAATAGGAGAGAGAATACTAATTGTAATAGGTGCAATTAAAAGCAGCTTATGTTTTGTGAAATATAAGAAAAGTTTTGATTCAAAAAAAAAAAACATTCACATCAATAAAATGAATGTTTCATCTATGAATGTTTCATCTATGAATGTTTCATCTATGAATGTAGGTTTAATTTAATTTAAATAAAAATATAGAAAGATTGATTTTTAAAGAAAGAAATATATGTTTATTTGAACTGTGTTTAGCTTACAAACTAATTACAAGAATAGGAAAATAATCTATTTATTACTCTTGTGTATAAACAATTTTTCTATTTTTATTTTTTTTATTTTTATGCATTTTAGTTGTCTGTTTTAAAAATTAATTTTGTGTGATTGCAATTAATGTAGTTCAAATATTTCAATTAAAAGAAAAGAAAACGGTGATTGCAATTAATAGATTTAATAATAATAAAAACGCGCGTTTTATGGTAAACAAAAAGGGTGTTTTAATGGTAATTAGAGATCATTTTGGAAAAAACAAATCAAATGTTTTCATTTTTAAGGTAATTATAAAAAATTATTATGCATAGACAAAAACCCAAATGCGTAGAAATTCGAATATTACTTGAGTTAATGAAGTTAATTTTGGTGTGTTTAGGGTTAACAAAATTCATTAAGTAAACAATTGTTTTGAAATTTGAATCCTAAAAGTATGTTTACAGTATAGAGTTAGTCCATTCATTCCCTTTCTAATAAATAATTACCTCTTTTTAATACCTTCTACTTTTAAAAAGGTTGTTCATATTTACTATATTTCAAAACCAAGTTTGTTCATATTTACTTTATTTCTTTCCATTCATTTTCCAACTTCATTTTCTGGAACGTCATTTGATTTATTTCTAATTAATAGCGGTCTCTCTTTTCAAATCTCTTTGATCCTAAACCTAACTCTAACCTTATGAATAAGATATGACGCAAATGAAACCACAGCCTCCATTATAATCTTCTTCTTTTTTTCTTTTTTTCCTTCAAATCTCCTTATTATCTCTGATTTTAATTTTTCCTTCCTCTTCAAATATACTTCTTTTTCAAAATTATCTTCTATTTCAAACCTTCTTCTTTCTTTTCAAATCTAGATTTTCTCTTCCATTTTCAGTTCTTATTTTAATCATTTTCTTTTTCAATTCTTCTTTTTCAAATATTCTTTTTTTTTCAAACCTTTTAAAAATGCATACATTCATATAATAAGGAGTAAAATTAAAGTAAATCGAAATAAAAGAAAAATTACGGAACAAAGTTAGCAATCAAGAAGAAGCATACGCGTTTTTCACGAGGGAAGAGTGGATGTGGCACAGTATTTTATTTTTTATTTAATTTATTTTTGTTAATTTTGATTTCAATTAGTTCTAATAATCATAACTCGTACATACGGACTCCGTTTCACGTAATTTTTTTTGTTAGGATCGAAATTAAATTCCAGATCTTTTGACACTGGTTTGGACAGATTTGGAGATAGTCGAATTTTTGGGTTTAAATCGGATTTGAATTCGATTTAAATTCAAAAGGTGAGTGTTTTAACCCACTCACAACTTCTAAAAGTTTTTATGTTTGTTAAATTTATTTTAGATATGATTAGAAATTTATTTATAACTGTTTGGCATGTTTTGTTCATCATATTTGCTAAATCGCGTTATTTAATTTAACTGTAAATTTATTTTATTTATTGCATATTAATTGATAGTTAGAATTTATTTATTTGCATAGGAACTGCTAGTAAACAGTTATAAAATTTATTACTAAATATAAACTGTTAGTTTAATAGTTGATTAAATTTATTTTTGAATATAACCGCCAGTTATTACCTGATATATATTATCAGATATATATTGATAATGAATTATTATTGGATGATGATTGTGATTTGGATGATGGATGATGTTGATGAATGGATGTTTTATTTTATATCATTAAACTGCAAGTTATCATGCATTTTTTGTTTCATTCGGGATTGTGGTTTGAAATGATATACAACCGCAAAATTTTATTTTTAAATTGCGGATTGAAATGATAAATATCCGTATCACTTGACCATAGGATAGAAAATTTTATACAGGCACCGTGGTCTATATATAAATTATTTTAAAGTGATTTCCATGGTTTGGATGGGATACGGTTTATAAAAATTTGATTTTGATATTTTATAAAATATTATTCTTCGATATATATACATATGAAGTTAAAAATTTGAAAATTAAGTTCTGCATAAACCTGTTGAATAAAAATGAAAAATTGAGAAAATGGAATTTGGAAATTTATCTTATATGTTTAAGTTTGGAAATTTTAAGGTATGATATTTATAACTGGATTTTCCAAGATGAATTAAAAATGAAAATTCTAGTATAAAGTAAATTTGAGAAAATATTTAATTGCTAGAAATTGGAGTTTTATTTATGGAATTTATATAAATATTCAAGACTAAATAATAGAATATTAATTGTTGAAAGAAGAAAATCCAACTTCAGTTTTGAAATATTAATACTCCAAATGGATATATATATATATATATATATATAGAAATTGAAGGGGTTTTTGGAACTTGAAGTGATATTTAAATTATGGTTTAAACTTTAAATAAAGAAATATATTTGAAAAGCCATGGAAATTATTTTTCTTTACAAAGTAACTTTAAAGTTAAACCATTTATTTTACATTCGTTGAATATCCAAACCATTCAAGTTTTAGAAGTTATGGTTTTAAAATTTTGAATTTCGAAATATTATGCTTTGAAAGTATATTTCAAATATTTGGTTTCCAGATATTTTAAATTTTAAACCAGCATGATTTTGGAAAAGAATTATATTTGAGATAAAATGATATCATATTGTTTTGGATTTAAATTGATATCGTATTCGTAGTTTTGAAATGGAAAATTTTATTCTGGTTTTAAAGTATAAACTATTTTTAAATGACCGCGGTTTTATAATAACGATGGGTTGGCAAAAAGACAGGGATCAGATATGGACATACTCTCCGTCGATACCGAAAACCACTTTGACTAACCGTGTACGCAGTGGAGATTCCAGAATGAGGTACGTGGTGGCGACGTTTCCTGTAAGGTAAATACGTGGACCCGACTCCCGTGAGTTGGCATAAGGTGGCTAAAACAAGAGTGATTCTCGGGCCAATGAGGTCATACCTCTGATCGGATGCTCCTCTTCGATATTATACTTTGAATTTGGATTGATTCAGTCGCCACTTCTATTTTTGATTTTGGGGGAGTTGTTCGAGGTGGGCGGTAACTGCGGCTACGCGTTTCCACCAGCCCGGATAGCAATTGGTATATCTACCCTTGCATTGCCTAGTTGTGCCGTGTCACCTACCATACCGAGCCTTTACTATGAGTTTTGTTTTGTACCATACCTATGGAGTGCCCTCTGACGACGCCCAGTACGAGGGAGATTACGGTACTGTATAGACTATGGGAATATATTCTGTTTTAAGGGCTATATGGGTAACCCCTTAACGCTATTAAAAAGTAAGTTTATTTTACAATTAGACACTATTATAATAGCGCAATATACTACATAGTAAATGGTTTAACGGATCCTTAAGAGATGTAAATCCCGAGCATCCCTTGAGTTACTGCACTCATATTTACTCCTGTTGATTTAACTCACATAAGATCTTTTAGTTCTGACTCGAGTGTTTTGTCTTTTCAATTCGCTCGGGTCAGTCCGAGCGTTTCAGGATTTGAGGATTTAGCTCTGGAGGACGAAGACGAAGATTTGTATTACTAGTATCTACTATATTATTCCACTACATCATTTAATTCCGCTGCATTGTTATTGGTATGTGTAACTCAGATATGTAGTATATAAATGTTTTGTAAACAGATTTATAAACTATACATTTTATTATTATATTTTATCCTTCCGCTGCGAGATTCTGTTTTCTTTTATTTCTTTCTCGTTTTTTTCTTATTTACCCCATAACAATCCGCCCTTCCGTATGCTTGAACTGGCACGTGTGTCGGTTTAAATCGTGCGAAAAGGCGAGACGTTACAGTTGGTATCAGAGCTTTGGTTTAGCGATAAACCTTGGCTTTGTGGGGTTTGACTCTTTGTTAATAGGGTAGTAATACCCTATGGGAGTCGCTGAGTGTATATATATGAGAGAGCGTATTTGTTAGTGTTATAAAAAGATTTTAATATTGTGTTAATCTGTTCTGTTTTGTATTTATAAATTCTGGTTGATGCATAGGACGCTATGTCATCAATAGGGATTTCTAAACACTTAATAGGACAGACCGACATAATATCTGTTTTAATATAGGTGAATGAAATAATTTTGCCTATTATATTTTCTATATATAAAATAAATTTTCCAAAAGATATATTTGGTTGCAATAGATTGGTTGTTAGGAATAAAATTTATAGATTGAAATTAAAACCAATGGAAATTGAAAATTTTAGGACTTAAGTCCGGGATTTTGAAAAATTGCTTTCAAAGGATTTTGAAAAATAATAATTTTGTTTATAAGTATTTTTCGATATAAATATTTCATTATAATTCAGAAAAATTGTTTTAAAGAAGATTTTGAAGA
The DNA here is from genome assembly GCA_030765085.1 of Allium cepa. Taxonomy (NCBI): domain Eukaryota; kingdom Viridiplantae; phylum Streptophyta; class Magnoliopsida; order Asparagales; family Amaryllidaceae; genus Allium; species Allium cepa. The sequence goes on from CM060935.1 coordinate 595,465,517, forward strand.
AAAAGTTTTGTACTTTCCACTTTGTCGCTGGAAAATAATTTCGGTGATGGCGGCCGCATCATCGACTTTCATTTTCGAGTTTCGAAGGGGGAAGGCCATTGTAGTTGTTCTACTGCAGATCCATTTTTGAAAAAAAAAATATAAATTCTAAATTACTTTAAATATAATTAGAGGTATATAAGTTATAAGAATAATTTATCTATTATTTTAAAATAAATCGAAATTTTACCCGGTATTTAATTTTTAATTTCCATTAATTAATTGTTTCAATTATTGTAGTGAAATGAAGGGTTAGTAATAAATAATTGGAACCCTTAATTGAAGTAAAAATTTAATATAATAGATAGATAAGAAAAAGGTAAATAAGTGTTGTAAACCTTAGAAATTGAATTAATGAAATTCTTTATTGATAAGAATTGATGCTATAAAGTTGTAAATGTAAGTTTAATTAAAATGTTAATATAATTAAAACAATAGAATGGAAGCATTAAATAAATTAAAGGTAAGATGAAATTGTAAAACTTATGGAACAATGAATTAATTAATAGTTTCAATTACTATAATGAATTGGAACGTAGCTAATTAATAAATTTCACTCGCTGTGGGAAATAAGAGATTTTATGATAGGTTATAAATGGTATTAAATGAAATTTGAAATTTGTAACCTACGAAATAAAGAATATTATTATTGAACATTTAATTAATCGTAGGTAAATAGAAAACTTGTATAACTTCCAAATTTCACCCTTATATAACATATATATAACTTACCAAACATTTAAAAGTTGAAATGTTAATAAGTGATGTAATAGAAATTTGTACAATTAAAAGTAGGTAGTGAAGTATTCAATAAATTTGCTATTATAAATAAGAATTTAATGCTGTAAACTTAAGTTATAAATTGAAATCTTACTAAAATTAAAGATAAGTATTATTAATAGGTGATTTTAAACTTAAGTAAATAAAATGTGATTCTTTAATAAATAAAGATTGATGTGTAGGGTTATTAACTTAAGTATGATTTAAATATTACTAGTTTAATATAATAGAAAGTAGGTAATATAAATAAATGACTGTAAACCCTAGTTAAAGAATTAATAAAAATACTTACTTATAAGAATGGATGTTATAAAGTTATGAATTAAGTGAAATTAAAAAGGGTTGCCATAATCAAATATAATATAAATGTAAGCATTTAATAAATGATTGAAATTGAGAAGTGTATTAAATATAATACAAATAAAAGAAATCTGCATGACCTGAATAAATAATTGTAAGTTATAAGTGAAAATAAATGAAAATAAAAGATAAACTGTTATATGAATGAAAAGGGCAAACAGCTAATGTAGGAGGTAAAAAAATTTATATAAGTTAATTTGATTTGTTGGTTTAAATCGACATTGTTTGATCTATGGTTGGTCGGGTAAGGAAATTTGAAGTAGTTGGATGAATAAATAATCTATTCTGTCCCATCTAACACTGCTGAGTAAATGATGCACTGGATAGTTATTTTTCATTCCGTACTATTTCAAGTTTTGAACCCGAACAACTATTTGCTTGTTTGATCGAATGGTTGTTTTGTTGTGTATGCTGTTTGTTGAAATTTATGATTGTATATTTGGTGTTGTTAGTAGTTGAAACCATGAAAATATTTCACTATATATAAATTGTTAAACCTTTGGATGTTTATAAGTGAAATGCAGGTTATGGAAGCAATTGCTACTGCTTTTGGTTCCATAAATTAAGCGTAAATTGCCCAACAAATAGGTACGCTTCGGATTACGACTTATAGCGCTATTTTATATATTTTCCCGGGTTGAGATATAATATTTTGGATAAAATATGTAATATAATTGTTATATTTTGATATTATATTTTCTCCCGAGTCTCTCCGTTCAAAGGAGACTCTGCCAAAAGTTTTCCGTAAATTTTGAACTTAGAAGTATTTTGAAATGTTTTTCCAAACTTTAATAATTTAGATATAATTTTTTTTATGGTTATAAATTGATATATTTTATCTAATTAATTAATTTTATAAATTTAATTGTTTATAAAGTTAATGTGTGAATAAGGTATATTGATTTCTTAGTTCTTCGTTTTCCCTTCTTTTCCTTTTTGGGGACGAAAAGTTTTGAGTGGGGGAGAGTGTAATGACCCGTAGATTTTATGGATTTAATTTGGTTAAATTAATAAGTTGTAATTAAATTTAGAAGAAAAATAAAATAAAAACCTACTTATAGTAATTCGAAGTTAATTCAAATGATTTTAAGCGGTGAAAAGAATTTTACCTATATATGAGTTGAATATGAGGAATTTGAGGAAAATATTAAACTAATATAATGTCATAAACATTGTTAACAGTAAATGGAATATGATAATAAGAACAATTGCAAGTTTGTATTTATGGGCGAAATAATATTGATAGGCAATAATTGTTGTAGAGAATAAATTACAAATGTTATAAATTGTATAATCGTGACAGATATTGTTCGTTACCAATGCATTTAATTTATAGTGATTAAATGTAATTAATCATTGCCTTTTTGTAAGTTAAGAAGTAACTGAAAATTTTGAAGGAAAAATCAATAGAAAGGTTAACTATATGCATAAGATGGAAAGTTGAATAGAATTCTAATAAATGATAATAATGGAAAACGTATACAATCAATGTAGGTAATTTGAAATTACAATGTTGTTGAAATGATTAAACGTTTCTTGTGATAATTAACAAAAAACGAAAGGAGTAAGCGTATTTATTTAGAGTATTAATTACTATTGGGTAGAGATTTAAGTAACAACGTTTAATGCAATGTTAGTAATGCCAATTTAAGTCAATAATAAGGAATTGGGAATCATATCTATGAAATGATAACGAGAATACAAGGTGATAAATGCCAATTAAGGGTAATAATTAATAAACTTAATGAAATCCCAATTTTATATAAAATAATTTAAAAGTCAGGTTTGGCTACAATTTGAACATAAGTAAATTGAATTTGTAGTATGAAAATATATGCAAAAATTGATTTTCGTAATAAAAGATTTTGTATGTGACAAAAAGTAACGGTAATGTTTATTGTAGGTTGCCTATTCATTTATTTAGATTTTTAGTTGGAATTGGAAATAAGTTTGTAATAAGTGTAAATAAATAATACATTTATGTGAAATGTAACCAATGTATATTTTATTTATAATATAGCAAAGGGTGGATTTAAGAAGTGAAATTGCGGAATTTGAAGCTAATTAATAATAGACATAGTAAAGATGGCAATCCAATCAAATACTTAGGAATAAAATTTATTGGAAGGTAACCTAATTTATAAATAAATGGTAAGTATTTAAGATATAATTCTATATTAATTGAAACTGATTGTAGATTTAGTGTAGTAATGTTAAGGCTAACTAAATTTGCTTTATAGATGGAATTTTAATCAAGGTGGATAGGTAACGAACTTAAAAATATAATTAAGAACTAATAGGTGGCAAATTAATATAGTTTGTATTATGTAAGTAAACTTTGGTAAATCAAATTCTACCAATCCAAAGCTAACGTTTTGTTAATATAGATTTAAGTATAGAGAGCAATATTTATTAATTTAATTGAAGTATTGCAAAATAAATGAAAATTTAACATCTAAATATTAAGTTAATAGGAAGTAATTGTTCTACTTATCATTACATTCATTTAGCCCATTTTGAAACTTAATCAACTGAAATTAATAGGAGAGAGAATACTAATTGTAATAGGTGCAATTAAAAGCAGCTTATGTTTTGTGAAATATAAGAAAAGTTTTGATTCAAAAAAAAAAACATTTACATCAATAAAATGAATGTTTCATCTATGAATGTAGGTTTAATTTAATTTAAATAAAAATATAGAAAGATTGATTTTTAAAGAAAGAAATATATGTTTATTTGAACTGTGTTTATCTTACAAACTAATTACAAGAATAGGAAAATAATCTATTTATTACTCTTGTGTATAAACAATTTTTCTATTTTTATTTTTTTTATTTTTATGCATTATAGTTGTCTGTTTTAAAAATTAATTTTGTGTGATTGCAATTAATGTAGTTCAAATATTTCAATTAAAAGAAAAGAAAACGGTGATTGCAATTAATAGATTTAATAATTAAAAAAAACGCGCGTTTTATGGTAAACAAAAAGGGTGTTTTAATGGTAATTAGAGATCATTTTGGGAAAAACAAATCAAATGTTTTCATTTTTAAGGTAATTATAAAAAATTATTATGCATAGACAAAAACCCAAATACGTAGAAATTCGAATATTACTTGAGTTAATGAAGTTAATTTTGGTGTGTTTAGGGTTAACAAAATTCATTAAGTAAACAATTGTTTTGAAATTTGAATCCTAAAAGTATGTTTACAGTATAGAGTTAGTCCATTCATTCCCTTTCTAATAAATAATTACCTCTTTTTAATACCTTCTACTTTTAAAAAGGTTGTTCATATTTACTATATTTCAAAACCAAGTTTGTTCATATTTACTTTATTTCTTTCCATTCATTTTCCAACTTCATTTTCTGAAACGTCATTTCATTTATTTCTAATTAATAGCGGTCTCTCTTTTCAAATCTCTTTGATCCTAAACCTAACTCTAACCTTATAAATAAGATATGACGCAAATGAAACCACAGCCTCCATTATAATCTTCTTCTTTTTTTCTTTTTTTCCTTAAAATCTCCTTATTATCTCTGATTTTAATTTTTCCTTCCTCTTCAAATATACTTCTTTTTCAAAATTTTCTTCTATTTCAAACCTTCTCCTTTCTTTTCAAATCTAGATTTTCTCTTCCATTTTCAGTTCTTATTTTAATCATTTTCTTTTTCAATTCTTCTTTTTCAAATCTTTTTTTTTTCAAACCTTTTAAAAATGCATACATTCATATAATAAGGAGGAAAATTAAAGTAAATCGAAATAAAAGAAAAATTACGGAACAAAGTTAGCAATCAAGAAGAAGCATACGCGTTTTTCACGAGGGAAGAGTGGATGTGGCACGGTATTTTATTTTTTGTTCAATTTATTTTTGTTAATTTTGATTTCAATTAGTTCTAATAATCATAACTCGTACATACGGACTCCGTTTCACGCAATTTTTTTGTTAGGATCGAAATTAAATTCCAAATGTTTTGACATTGGTTTGGACAGATTTGGAGATAGTCGAATTTTTGGGTTTAAATCGGATTTGAATTCGATTTAAATTCAAAAGGTGAGTGTTTTAACCCACTCACAATTTCTAAAAGTTTTTATGTTTGTTAAATTTATTTTAGATATGAGTAGAAATTTATTTATAACTGTTTGGCATGTTTTGTTCATCATATTTGCTAAATCGCGTTATTTAATTTAACTGTTAATTTATTTTATTTATTGCATATTAATTGATAGTTAGAATTTATTTATTTGCATAGGAACTGCTAGTAAACAGTTATAAAATTTATTACTAAATATAAACTGTTAGTTTAATAGTTGATTAAATTTATTTTTGAATATAACCGCCAGTTATTACCTGATATATATTATCAGATATATATTGATATTGAATTATTATTGGATGAGGATTGTGATTTGGATGATGGATGATGTTGATGAATGGATGTTTTATTTTATATCATTAAACTGCAAGTTATCATGCATTTTCCATTTCATTCGGGATTGTGGTTTGAAATGATATACAACCGCAAAATTTTATTTTTAAATTGCGAATTGAAATGATAAATATCCGTATCACTTGACCATAGGATAGAAAATTTTATACAGGCACCGTGGTCTATATATAAATTATTTTAAAGTGATTTCTATGGTTTGGATGGGATACGGTTTATAAAAATTTGATTTTGATATTTTATAAAATATTATTCTTCGATATATATACATATGAAGTTAAAAATTTGAAAATTAAGTTGTGTATAAACCTGTTGAATAAAAATGAAAAATTGAGAAAATGGAATTTGGAAATTTATCTTATATGTTTAAGTTTGGAAATTTTAAGGTATGATATTTATAACTGGATTTTCCAAGATGAATTAAAAATGAAAATTCTAGTATAAAGTAAATTTGAGAAAATATTTAATTGCTAGAAATTGGAGTTTTATTTATGGAATTTATATGAATATTCAAGACTAAATAATAGAATATTAATTGTTGACAGAAGAAAATCCAACTTTAGTTTTGAAATATTAATACTCCAAATGGATATATATATATAGAAATTGAAGGGGTTTTTGGAACTTGAAGTGATATTTAAATTATGGTTTAAACTTTAAATAAAGAAATATATTTGAAAAGCCATGGAAATTATTTTTCTTTACAAAGTAACTTTAAAGTTAAACCATTTATTTTACATACGTTGAATATCCAAACCATTCAAGTTTTAGAGGTTATGGTTTTAAAATTTTGAATTTCGAAATATTATGCTTTGAAAGTATATTTCAAATATTTGGTTTCCAGATATTTTAAATTTTAAACCAGCATGATTTTGGAAAAGAATTATATTTGAGATAAAATGATATCATATTGTTTTGGGTTTAAATTGATATCGTATCCATAGTTTTGAAATGGAAAATTTTATTCTGGTTTTAAAGTATAAACTATTTTTAAATGACCGCGGTGTTACAATAACGATGGGTTGGCAAAGAGACCGGGATCGGATATGGACATACTCTTTGTCGATACCGAAAACCACTTTGACTAACCGTGTACGCGGTGGAGATTTCAGAATGAAGTAGGTGGTGGCGACGTTTCCTGTAAGGTAAATACGTGGACCCGACTCCCGTGAGTTGGCATAAGGTGGCTAAAACAGGAGTGATTCGCGGGCCAATGAGGTCATACCTCTGATCGGACGCTCCTCTTCGATATTATACTTTGACTTTGGATTGATTCAGTGGCCACTTCTATTTTTGATTTTGGGGGAGTTGTTCGAGGTGGGCGGTAACTGCGGCTACGCGTTTCCACCAGCCCGGATAGCAATTGGTATATCTACCCAGGCATTGCCTAGTTGTGCCGTGTTACCTACCATACCGAGCCTTTACTACGAGTTTTGTTTTGTACCATACTTATGGAGTGCCCTCTGACGACGCCCACTACGGGGGAGTTTACGGTACTGTATAGACTATGGGAATATATTCTGTGTTAAGGGCTATATGGGTAACCCCTTAACGCTATTAAAAAGTAAGTTTATTTTACAATTAGACACTATTATAATAGCGCAATATACTACATAGTAAATAGTTTAACGGATCCTTAAGAGATGTAAATCCCGAGCATCTCTTGAGTTACTGCACTTATATTTACTCCTGTTGATTTAACTCACATAAGATCTTTTTGTTCTGACTCGAGTGTTTTGTCTTTTCAATTCGCTCGGGTCAGTCCGAGCGTTTCAGGATTTGAGGATTTAGCTCTGGAGGACGAAGACGAAGATTTGTATTACTAGTATCTACTATATTATTCCACTACATCATTTAATTCCGCTGTATTGTTATTGGTATGTGTAACTCTGATATGTAGTATATAAATGTTTTGTAAACAGATTTATAAACTATACATTTTATTATTATATTTTATCCTTCCGCTGCGAGATTCTGTTTTCTTTTATTTCTTTCTCGTTTTTTTCTTATTTACCCCATAACAATCCGCCCTTCCGTACGGTTGAACTGGCACGTGTGTCGGTTTAAATCGTGCGAAAAGGCGGGACGTTACACTTATCCACGCTTATCATTTTTCACCCCTTTTTATTTTTAATATTCATTCAAATACTTACTTGGTATATTTCCCAATACCAACTTTACTTAAGAACTTCACCATCAACTTTCTTAAGTTTGTTATAAATATTATACAGAACTCTTATATTCATTTCCACTTCATCACTTTGGTTTATATCCATTTCTATTCAAATTAAAATTTTCAATTTCATTTGAACTCAATTTCCCTTCCATTTACTAATTTATTTCCAATCAAATTAAATATTGAATTTTGCCAACCATATCTCAAATCATGTTTAACTAACTAATTACTTTAACTAGTTCCATTAACTAATTTATTTCAACTTGATAAATCTTATTTTCAGTATTTCTTTTTTTTTTCGTTAGCCCACTTAGGCTTACTTACTCAAATTCACTTAATTCAAGTTAATTTTCACTTAAATTCAAATTTCAAATCTTATAAGTCTTTAAACTTTTTTATATTCTATAAACAATTTTAAATAAACTCCCAGAGTTTTAAACAATTTCTCAAACATTCAACATCATTTTTGAAATCATATATATCAAAAATCAAATCATTCTTTTGCATTCCAAAATCAAACCCAATTTCGCAAACAAACTCCAGTTCAAAACATTCAGGTAGCAATCCTTCCCTTGGAAACTCGAAAATGAACACCGATGATGCTGTAGTAATCACCATAATTATTTTCCAACGATCGAAGTGAGTTCAGTGATTTTATTCCTTTAAAACTCATTAATTTTTTTTTTAATAGTTCAATTCAGAAATATTTTCCAAAATAATATTACCATTATTTACTAACTTTGAAAAACACATTTTTCTTCAAAACCAACGGGATTTAAATTCCCAGATTTCCCACTTCTTCAATTCTTTTATCTCTGTATTTTAAATATTGCTCTGGAATTTCATTTCAAATTATAAATCACATTTATAAACTCACATTTACAAACTTATTGTGCTATATGAATTAATCTCTTGCTTTTGGTTTATAATATCACCCTTTTTATTCAATCATCACAACACACCAACGATAATAGTTTAATATTATCGTTTCCTACCAACCAAGAAAACCACAAGTAACCATAATAATTTATGAAAATTACTCCTTTTATATATAAAAATAATTTGGATAAAATTATTTCATTTATCCCATTTTAAAACAATACTATGTTGAGTTGCTCTGTTCAAGAGTTTAGAGATCCCTATCAATAACGTTAATTACTCGTATTGACCAGATTCCATAAGCCACTTAACAAACCAATCAACACAATATAAAACAATTTTATATTCACTAACAAATACGCGCTCATATCTATTTATACACTCAAACTCATTCTAGGGTGCTGCTGACCCTTCCCACCAGAGCCAAGATTCTCTCTTAACCTTCGGCTCTGATATCAAGTGTCATGGTCCGGATTTTCGACCTTCGAAAATCGATATCAATACGTCCACTATATTACATGCTGAACAATCGAATGCCGAAAATACCAGATCGTTAGGGAAAAGAAGAAAGAGGTAGAAGAAGAAAATAGAAATAACAACACAGAATTTCACAATCACAGCAGAATAATATATAATATATAACAACTGGTCTTTATACAAAAAGAGCTATAACTTTTTTATACATTCCATCATCCGAGTACAACACAAATAACTAGCCTAATACTGGACAGTTATAATAAACTGTCGTCATAAATGTTGCACATACAGCCTACAATACACAGCGGAATAAAATCAAGTACGTGTGATACGCCTCATCATCCAACTCGTCTCCTAAACTCCATATCATCTTATTCTGTGTCTGTAATACTCGGTCTAACTCGAGCATTATAATAAAATAACACCAGAGTCAGTCTGGAAAACCAGCATGAGAAACCATACTCAACTTGAATTGTTAAAGTTTCAAAATCCTTTGAATATCAAAGGTATCTCGTAAGACCACGCCACAAATAAACACGATTGGTTTTTATCTTACAATAACCAAAACATTTCATATCAAAATCATCTGATATTATAATAGTGTCTAAGTACAAATACTTATTCAAATAGCTAAAATGCTTGCATATCACGTTGCAGCATAGTTGGGCACAATCAAAACCATATGGTGCTTATTGGAGAATGGATTCCAACTGAATGACTAGGCACTGGGGCACCACCTTTCATAGTACATGTCTAGGAACACTGTACCAAGATCGAACCTGTCGATCCCTGCCACACAAGATCGGACTACGCCTGACCTGGATAGACCGAATATGCTATCACCCTGGGTGTTCCCACCCTTTTCGAGCTCCTTTCACACGTAGTGATAATATCCGAGGTAATCTAGAAAGGTGATAGACATACCCTAATTTGGTGTTACCCACTTAGCCTTGTTGCATCTTCCATGCTTTTCAGTCATTCCTGGCTGATGAGGCTATTCCTACTACATCCATTTTGGAATCACCCTCGGGATTAGTAGCGATTAGCCCTTGCACTTCACTACTCCATCTTCGACTCCATGCTCTTGTCTTCAGTACGAAAACGTACTCGTTGGATCGAAATGATTTTCGGATCAAAAACCCGATCCCGGTCTCTTTTAAACAACATTCGATTTTCCCGGTAAACTCAACCCCGGTTCTTTAGGAAATAAATAGACGAAAGTAAGATCGGAGATCACCTCCTAACCGTTAGTGGGCGGATTTCCTTATAAACGTGCTAGAAGAATGAAACGAGTTTGTACATGCAATATAGGACCTTGAACGGTAACTGTACCATATAAATCCCGTGCTTCTTCCAGATATTTCCAAAGTTATATTTGGATCCAGATTTGATAGTCAGTTATTTAACCATCAAACAAACAATCAATTCAGCCAAATACTTCATTTTCACTGAAAAACCAAGTCCTAATTAAATTTAATTTTAAATATATCGAGTCATTTATCCAAATATATAAACTTATCTTATCGAATTCGACATATTCACAAATTATCTTTTTCCTTTTCAAGATATTTAGAAACCCTTTTAAGATAATATGGAAAGTACCACTGCCGTCTCAAACCATGGATCACAGTTTAATGATTACGTCTTTATCCCAGAGAAATCCAAGACTTAACTATAGGCACTCACTGCCTTCGATTACGCCATGCGAGTATACCAATACTCCTCGAAAAATCTAAATAATAATTTTCAAAATAATACTTATGAAATTCTATAATAAATTTCCAAGTTAATTTTAGACGAAACTAATTTTAAAATAAAGCTATTATATAAATATTGATATTAAATAGTTGGTCCTTTGAGAATAATAATACTACTTAATTCTTAAATAAAAAATGACTTATTATAAACAAGCTGAACCGATATTTAAATATATTTTAAACAATTTTAAATAACTAAATTGTTATTATTTTTTGAAATATTCTTAAACACTTTTAAACTTCCTAGTTAATACTTAGAAATCCTTCCTTCATAAAATAAACCTAAATTTTTAGGAATTTTTTTATTTCATCTCCAATATAGCTGGTCAAATCATTTTTAAACCCCTCTTGATTTATTTCCAGTTTAATCTACACTGCAATTCCGTAAATTAGCCGTCTCACATTTCTAAAAATTAAAACTACTACTTATTTTAAAATGATTTACCAGTTTCCTTACAAATTCCCACCGTGAATTTATAATTTCAAATTATCCACTGATAATTACTTCACTTTATAATATAGACTTCATTTATAATTTTCCATAATCTCATTTCTCGTTTCGTCACTGTTTCACAACACTTAATCAATTTTTCATCGATTTTCTAAATTAAATTCCATTTTTTAATTAATTTCTTATTTAACCCAAATTTATCTCAATGCCCACTAATTTCAGATTCACTTCCTTTTTATGATTTAAAATCTTATTTAAATCTAAAACATTAATTTCATATTTTATTTTCAAAATTCCCCTTTTATTTTTCCCCAAACTATTTAAATCTCGAATTTAAAAATAATTTCCTTTATATTTAAACAATATCACTTTATTTTCATTCCTAAAAGCCTTTTAATTCACATTTATTCAAAAATCTCTATTTTTTCATATTTCGAAATTATTAAACAGGATTTTAAAAATCAACTATTTATTTTTTCCAATTCATTACATTTAATTTATCCAACTTCACTATAAATATTTTATTTGAAAATTACCTTTATTTTCCTTTAACAATTCAATATTCATATTTATGGTATTTAATAGTGCCGAAAATAAATCCAGCAATACCATAGCACCCAGTAAATTCAATTTTCTAACATAATCTATCACATATTTTTCAAATAAATCATATAACTAAATATGAAAATAATTTCAACATTTTTTAGGAATCGGGTTGGATCCCTCCAACCTGTTTTCCCTGCATCCACAAATGTTAGCACAATATAAAATACCTTTCCCACATCAAGGTGTATATCGCGGTATATAAGGTCATCCACTATGCGGGGTGTATAGGGACCCATCCGCTATATATACGCAGGAATACCAATCACTCCAATATATATATATATTTATATTATAATATCACATCCAAACTGATAATAATTGTCAATTCAATCAATCAGCCAATAATAAATTTTAACTATTTAAAATTAAGCAGTAATCCAAATTTGAGTGAGATTAACTCACCTTTGATTTTTATTTCGCCGAACATCCAAAATATTTTTCTTCCTCAAATCTCAGTTGACTCTAAAAGGTCCCAAACTAAACTCTATTGCATAGATTTCCAATTACGAACCAACTCGACTCGTCTTAATCATTTTAAACCTTGTATGATAAATATACGGATTTTTATTGACATAATGATATAACAAAAATCTGATTAATATAAATAAAATAAAATTAAATTAAAACTTAACTTAAACAAAAACTAAACCTTCTTTCCCTCGCGAACTGCCAGCCAACAAAAACCATCTCCGATCCACTTCTCGAACTACCGCCTTCACCCACCGCTGGCTCAACCTGCTTGCACTGCCAACTTACTTTCCCCAACCTACAATAGTGCACCCACCTCAGTCAAGTCCAGGTGCACGTCGGAGCACACCTGAACTCCACCCTATGCTCCCCTCGCGAATGCTACAGCTTCGACGCCTCATCCAAACTCGAACCATACGACTTCCATACCATTTGCGAGCATATGCCCAACCCTCAACGATGCCACAAACCTCCCTCGTGCACTACCGCACGCCCTTCGAAGGGCGCCTTATCTTCCAGGACGCGCTCGATTTCACCCTCCATGCTCATGCTCTGCCTAATGCCACCATTTATTATTTTTCTTCTTTGCTCGGAACTCGATCCGGTTTTCGATTTTTTATTTTTTTGAGTCGATTCCAAGAATCGATTGAAGATGGGAAAAAAAATTTAATGAGATTTTTGAATTGGGGGAAAAGAAAAAGTGACTCGTGATTGAACTGTATACAGTTTTTAAAAACATGTCTTCTTCTTTCTTTTTCCTTTCGGCCATTTTTCCTTTTTGTTTTTCTTTTAAATTTTTAACCTGCAGTTGTGTTGTTTTTAAAAGAGAAAGGAAGGGAGACAAGAAGTGATATTGGCATGTACAAGAAAGGCTATAGTGATTTGAAGAGAGGGGAAAGAGTTCTGATGTGATTTTTTTGTCAAATCCATGAATATATATATATATATATATATATATATATATATATATATATATATATATATATATATATATATTCAAATCGTCTTGAATTCGTAGCTTAAAATCTCGGCCTCCTATCGAGGCATGCCGCTAGACGTTCATAATGTCACACCCCTATTTCGAACACAATGGAAAAGGTTTCGAGTCCTAATTTAATCGTATGGAAAAGATAGCTTTTTGGACCCAATTATTATTTTGAATTTTCGACATAAATTTCAGCGCCTTTATATCCCGTACGTCCAAACGGTAACTCCAAACACTACGAAACTTAAAATCCAATAATAATACGCTATTATGGATTCAATGGAACTAGTTTTGTCGAATTCCAAGAATGTGCTTCGGAAGGCTATTTTTAGAAGTCAATTTAAACGATATATTTATGAAACTGAACAAATCAATATTGAATTTAAATTTTAAAACTTTTATCATCTTCAGTATTATCAATATAAATTTTATAAGCCTTTAAATTATTTTTAACAAGCTTAAAACTCCAGATTAATTTTTTACTTAATTTTCAATTATTTAATTCAATAATTATATTATCCAATAAATGGTTATATTTGAAATTCATGTTAAAAATTAAATTTTAGATATTTAAAATCAATTAAATATTCAAATTTCAAATATCCAAAATTCCGAGTCATTACATTCACCAAGCCATGCAAGATGCTAACTCTCAAAAGTGGATTGAAGCTATGAACAAAGAGTATAAATCCATGTGTTAGCGCCAAAATTGGTCACTAACACCCAAATGTAGATGAAAGCACCAACTAGCAGTCACATATAACAGATAGAGTGTATGTAGAGAGTAATAATGTAGAGAACAGTAAAAACTAAAGTAAAAGCAATAAAGAACAATAGATTTTATAGTGGTTCGGCTAACTCCGGTCTACGTCCACTCTAATAATTTCCTTTTTATTGCTGTAATAACCGAATATAGTTACAAAGTGGTAAACCAGCCTTAGCCTTAGAAAGTAGAAAGTTAGAGAGTAGAGAGAAGAAGAAGAAGATTCTCTTTCTGAACTCCCACACGCTGTATTTATAGACACGCCCAGGTGGTTGTTAGGCTTTCTGAATAACCGGAGCCCAACAAGGCCGAACGGCCTATGCCGAACCACCATGCCGAGCCATACCCGCCTTTTCCCAATGCCGAGCCACACCTGATGCCGAACGATCCATCACGTCGAATGACCCAACATGCCGAACGACCCATCATGCCGAACGACCCATCATGCCGAATGACCCATCATGTCGAATGACCCATCACGCCTTACGACCCATCACGCCTTACGACCCATCACGCCTTACGACCCATCATGCCGAACGACCCATCATGCCGAACGACCCATCATCCATTAAACCGAATCCATCATATTTCAGCCTCGATAGTCGTGAAGTCGTTTTAGTTAACTCCGCCTGTCCATAGCATGGTAAAAAGGCGGGTTAACACTTGCCCCCCAAAACATGCCTTGCTGTTGGAAGGTGTGTTTTGAATAGCCTCAAATCCGATATCCAAAGTCCATGTCCCTTTCGTAACCATATTATCAAATCCATGACCTCTCAGGGTTTATCCTTGAATCCGTAGACCTCGCTGGGTCGTGTTATCCTGTTCCAGCCTCGGCACTCCGGCCAAGGACTTTGATATTCTCCGGCCTCGGCACTACGGCCAAGGACTTTGATATTCACTGGCCTCAGCACTTCGGCCAAGGACTTTTTCATTCACCAGCCTTGGCACTCCAGTGAAGGACTTTGATATTCACCAGCCTCGGCACTCCAGCCAAGGACTTTGATATTCACCGGCCTTGGCACTCCGACCAAGGATTTTGATATTCATCGGCCTCGGCACTCCGGCCAAGGATTTTGATATTCACCGGCCTCGGCACTCCGGCCAAGGACTTTGATATTCTGTTCGAGTCTATTCCATCGCTCTCCAGTGAAGGGACTCGTAACTCGCGATTGTTGCCGTCTCTCCGATCAGGACAATAATCGCTAGTCCTGAATTGTTTTAATACAGTGATCCAAATCCAATTAGAAAACCAGAAATTCATGTCAAAAATCAAGCATCCAAACCAAAATGGAAAACCAAAAAACCAACCAAACTGGGAGCTCAATCCAAACTCCAAAACCATACCAAAGAAAAGTAAATGTCCAAAGTACGAAAGAGAAAACCAAATTTGCAGAAAAATAGAAAGAAAGTAGGATTTCATAGATTCAAGTAGTACGGTTTTTCATCATCTCAAAGCACGCCTAGGGACCGTCCTCGATCTCTTACGTGTGTAAGTGACCTAGCCGCATTACTTTGAGTTCAATTACTTATTCAAAACCATAAACCTATTTAGTTGATAATGAGTTGGCGTTGTCCAGGTCTAGTGCCATCTCCGTTCGAGGTAGGCGGTGGTCTCTCCTGTCCCACTACCATAGCTCGATTCCTGACATATTGCTGTAGATGACCATTCCTTACATGTTGCTCAATGATATCCCTCAAATGCCTACAGTCGTTTGTGTTGTGCCCATCCAGCTCATGGAATAGGCAATGCTTCCCCGATGCCCGCTTGTATTCAGAAGGCTCTCTCTTTGCCGGCCTTCGATATTGGAGCCGCCCCTGAGTTTCCAAGTAAATCCTTTCTAGAGTCTCAGTTAAATCCGTGTAAGAAGAAAACTTTGACTCCCTTCGAGGCCTCTTCGAAGTGCCACCATTGCCATTTGTTCTCTTTTTTCCTTTATCGTCTTTACTCGAATCCTCCCAGGATGGACCTACACCCTTCACTGCATAAGCCTCAACCTCTCTCCCCTCTCTCAACCTGCGCATCCTCTTGTCTCAGGAACCTTTCCGCCTCATGGTAGAAATCCTCAAGGTCCCTTGGTGGGTCCCGTTCCAATGATATCTTGAAATCCGAATTATCTACGATCCCTGAGACCGCTGCCATCAAAACCATTGACGGATTGGGTCGATCCACTGAGGATACTGCTGCGTTAAATCTGGTTAAGAAGTTCCTGAGTGACTCTCCCTTTCATTGCTTCATCGATGTCAAGGTCATTACGTTCTTGGGTCAGACTATATGGACCAGAAACTGTCTCATAAATTTTTCAATCAACTCCGTCCATGTGCCGATAGAACCACTCTCCAGCTGTCTGAACCACATAGCTGCGATATCCACCAAAAACAATGGAAAGCATCGAGCCATGACCTCGTCCGATGCCCCCAGTACATCCATATGCCTCATGTACCTTGTCAGGTGAACGGTGGGATCTGTTCTCCCATCATATATATCCAACATTGGTAGCTTAAAGTCCGGTGGATTCCTAGCTCGCCTGATTGTAAGAGTAAAGGGACTCCTATTCATATCCTCCAAGTCTCTATTTGCCAATCCACCTCTTATAGCCCGTCTGACCATTTCTGCTAATCTGTCGTTGTCGCCAAGCTGTAATCCTTATCCGTTGCCTCCGGTCTGCCTCCCGAGTTCATGAGGAAATTCAGGCACATACTCCTTATCTCGTACTCCTGCACTCCTATTAGTGTTGGGTTGCACATCGTCATCTGGTATCCCTCGATGGATTGGTCCAGCATTTCCTGGTGGTATGCCCCCGAGTTTAGTTCCATCTAGATTATTAGTCATGTGCTGATTGGGGGCTACCCCTTGTTGGGCCATTCCCTCTGCTTGTTGGTTGAGCGCTTCTGATCCAGCCCCACGGATCTGAGCTCCTGCATTTCCTGCTTGTGCAAATTGCCTAAGAAGAGCCAGCATCATCTCCTCTTGTCTTTTTAACATCGCTTCCATCTCAGCTGTAGTGATGTAGATGGATGCTTGACATGCTCCCGCTCCAGTGGAAGCCTCTTGACTTCCCTCCTGATTACTCCTTTCTATCACATTCTTCCTTGCTGATAGTCTAGCCATTGCTCCTTAGAATCCAAGTTTCTAACTCCAAAATTCTTCAGTTCAACTCTCAGTGAAAGTACCAAAGTGTTAGCGCCAAAATTGGTCGCTAACATCCAAATGTAGATAGAAGAACCAACTAGCAGTCATAGATAACAGATAGAATGTATGTAGGGAGTAATAATGTGAAGAACAGTCAAAATTAAAGTAAAAGCAATAAAGAACAACAGATTTTATAGTGGTTCGGCTAACTTCGGCCTACGTCCACTCTAATAATTTCCTTTTTATTGCTGTAACAATCGAATACAGTTACAAAGCGGTAAACCAGCCTTAGCCTTAGAAAGTAGAAAGTTAGAGAGCGGAGAGAAGAAGAAGAAGATCCCCTTTCTGAACTCCCACATGCTGTATTTGTAGACACACCTAGGTAGTTGTTGGGCTTTCTGAATAACCGAGGCCCATCAAGGCCGAACGGCCTATGTCGAACTTCCATGCCGAGCCACACCTGCCTTTCCCCAATGTCGAGCCACACATGATCTTGAACGATCCATCACACCGAACGACCCAACATGCCGAACGACCCATCAAGCCGAACGACCCAACATGCCGAACGACCCAACAAGCCGAACGATCCATCACGCCGAACGACCCAACATGCCGAACGACCCATCACGCCGAACGACCCAACACACCCAACGACCCAACACGCCGAACGACCCATCACGTCGAACGACCCAATATGCCGAACGACCCAACATGCCGAACGACCCATCATGCCGAACGACCCATCACTCCGAACGACCCATCACGCTGAACGATCCATCACGCCGAACGACCCATCATGCCGGACGACGCAACATGTCGGACGACCCATCATGCCGAACGACCCATCATGCCGAACGACCCATCATCCATTAAACCGAATCCATCATATTTCAGCATCGATAGTCGTGAAGTCGTTTTAGTTAACTCCGCATGTCCGTAGCCTTATAAAAAGGCGGGTTAACACCATGCAAGACAATAAAGTTTTGAATCTTGTCCCTTTACCTGAAGGTAATAAACCCATTGGTTGTATATGGATATTTAAAACCAAGAGGGATGCAAAAGGTAACGTGGAAAGATATAAGGCTTGTCTTGTAGCAAAAGGTTTTACTCAGAAGGAAGGCGTTGATTTTAAAGAGTCTTTCTCTCCGGTTTCATGGAAAGACTCTTTTAGAATAATTTGGCGCTTGTTGCATATTTTGAACTTTAGTTACATCAAATGGATGTTAAAACCGCGTTTCTCAATGGAGATATTGAGGAAACAATTTATATATTGCAGCCAGAAACTTTATGTTCGAAGATCCAAATAATATGGTTTGCAAACTAAAGAAATAGATTTATGGGCTCAAACAAGCTTCTCGTTAGTGGTACCACGAGTTTCATAAGGTAGTTATCTCATTTGGTTTCGAGGCAAACATAATTGATAACTATGTGTATCTCAAGCTTAGTGGGAGCAAATTCATATTTTTGATTTTATATGTTGATGATATATTGTTTGCCTACAATAATTTACATATTTTTAATGAAACCAAGAGATTTCTTTCAGATGTTTTTGAAATGAAAGATCTTGGGGATGCTTCTTTTGTATTAGGAATCAAATATATCGTGATCGCTCATGGGGTATTCTTGGATTGTCACAAAAGAACTATATAAAAATGGTGCTTATAAGATTTAGCATGCAAGATTGCAAAATTGGTGATACACCTGTCGCTAAAGGAGATAAATTTTGTCTCAAACAATGCCCTAATAACATCTTTAAAGCTAAAGAAATACAGAAGATCCTTTATGCATCTGCTATAGGAAGTCTAATGTATGCTCAAGTGTATGCATCCGAATAAATATTGGGCAGGTATTTTAGTAACCCTGGAATGGATCATTGGAAAATAGAAAAAAGGCTTGTAAGGTATCTTCAGAGAACAAAGGACTGTATGCTTACATATAAAAGATCAGGTCAGTTGGAGATCATTGGGTATTCTGATTCTGATTTTGTTGAATACCCAAATAGTAGAAAATCCACTTCAAGATATATATTTATATTAAGTGGAGGGCTATATCATGGAAAAGTGTTAAACAAACCCTTATAGCTTCTTCCACCATGGAAGCATAGTTTTTGGCTTATTATAAGGCATCTAACCAAGCAAAATAACTACGGAATTTTGCCACTGGGCTCCGCATTATTGATAATATTGAAAGGCCATTAAAGTTATATGGTGATAATAGATCTGCAGTATTATATTCTAATAATAATTGAAGCTCAAACAAATCAAATTACATTGACATCAAGTTTCAAGTGATAAAAGAGAGAGAGTATAGAATGGGATAATATCCATAGAGCATATTGTGAAAAATTCCATGCTAGCGGATCCGCTTACAAAAGGAGTACCATCCAAGGTTTTCCATGAGCATGTGGCTAAAATGAGTATATTTTATATAAGGATGTTTTGGTTTAGAACGAGTTTGTACTAAGTCACTTATTTCGCGACACTGCTCTATATTTTGATTATGGACATGCTTTGGTATTTCTGATCAGAAATAAAGTTTTCTTTTGCACTTTAATTGTTTATGTATATTATTTGGATTTTGATCTCATTAAAGTAAAGTAGGACCAGTTAGAAATAGACATGTAAATATCACATTTCATGTAATTTCCATGCTACACGTACATGATTGATCTATGTTGTTTGATTGTATTGATATCTATGACCATTGATTTGTTTAGTTATAAAAACAGTAATGAAAGCCATTTTGGTTCTATGTTAACACAATCAATGGACGAGATTGTCTTGAATATACCATATTATCAAGATAGCTATTTAAGAGCTCATAAAGTTGAATACATTCTACAAAAGTTGCATATGTGGCCCGGGAGGAGATTGTTGGAATAATTCCACATAACAGGGTTATATATTTTAATGTTTGAATGTGTGTGCTATCTTGTAATTAAGTCTAATTATGTGATCTATTTTTGGAATAAACATATTAAGACTTAAGGGGTATATTCGTCATGTAAAATTATAGCATGTGGATACCGGAGTGACAATTTTAGTTTGTTGAAGGGGCGAACTCAAAAATGTCACACTCTAATATATGGGGTTATGGTCCCCAAATTACATATGTCTTATCTTATTTTCGCTACCCTCTTCTAAAGAGGATTTACAAATCTAAGCTTGTCTCAATTTGGAAGATCTACTCCAAATTAATCTTCACATCAATTAAGAATCGATGGATTCAGGTATGCCTTCTGCTGTTATTTTCATATACTTGTTTCTTAATTGAATTAATATGGATTATATGTATTCAGATCTAATATAGATTAATCTCCAACATCTCTATATCGAGCTCAGTTTCCAGTCATCTATGTCTCAAAGTAATTACCCTCTAAACATCTACATACCTTTTGATATCTTACTGGTACAACTTCATGAATATTATGTTACATATGAAAAGTTTCATAGCCAAAGCTGATTTAGCGTGTACTTTGAAGATGTTATGAGTGTGCATCATAAAAACCAATAAAAACTCCTACTATTAACATTACAAATAAAAACCCCTTATCTATCATCATCGCATTACATAAAAGTACCACATTCAACACAAAGGAATTTGAATTTGTCTAATAGTCCTTTAAACTACTACATTATATGGAGTTTCATTGCATATAACTTAAAACAAAAAAAATATAGTACAAATGGTTCGACCAAGATTGTTGCTGAAATAAGACATATAATCAAGTCCTGCAATGGTCTCTTCCCCAATCCATGCACTCACTTCCTAATAGTTGATAGTGATCTCCAATTCATTAAATTTGAAGGACTTAAATTATTTAGGCCAAGCTTGTTCGAAGTTTAAATATGATCTAATGATTCACACATTTATGGAGTCAATTCACATCTTAAATGGCTAATGTGCCACTACTAAGTCAACCAACGGTGATGGTAGTGCTATGGCAATGACTTAATAAAAGATATCATCAATGAATCAAAACTACAAATGTGAGACAAAAAAAGTCAAGAATTAAAACATAAGGAAGGTACATCTTATTTATACTGATTCGGTAATTCTAACAACCAGTTCAAATTAGTAAGTTTCTAAAAGTTTTCAATGCATGCAAGACTACATGGAGGACATATGTTTTCTTGAAAATTAAAGCTTTTGTTACCGAATTATCTATCAATTTATTAATATTTATCACCTAGTGTTTTATGGAGATAAGGCCCAATAGGCGTTGTAACAAAAAGTAAAAAAATAAACCCACTTCTATCATAACAATTAATGTACTACAATAGTAAGTCTTTATAAAGAAACGATAAAAGTATTTTCTACTGTTTTTGTTTTGCAATAATGATATGACAGCACAAATAATTTCGGACACCAAAAGAGAAACAGACTTCAAATTACATATGTCTTATCTTATTTTCGCTACCCTCTTCTAAAGAGGATTTACAAATCTAAGCTTGTCTCAATTTGGAAGATCTACTCCAAATTAATCTTCACATCAATTAAGAATCGATGGATTCAGGTATGCCTTCTGCTGTTATTTTCATATACTTGTTTCTTAATTGAATTAATATGGATTATATCTATTCAGATCTAATATAGATTAATCTCCAACATCTCTATATCGAGCTCAGTTTCCAGTCATCTATGTCTCAAAGTAATTACCCTCTAAACATCTACATACCTTTTGATATCTTACTGGTACAACTTCATGAATATTATGTTACATATGAAAAGTTTCATAGCCAAAGCTGATTTAGCGTGTACTTTGAAGATGTTGTGAGTGTGCATCATAAAAACCAATAAAAACTCCTACTATTAACATTACAAATAAAAACCCCTCTAATATATGGGGTTATGGTCCCCAAATTACATATGTCTTATCTTATTTTCGCTACCCTCTTCTAAAGAGGATTTACAAATCTAAGCTTGTCTCAATTTGGAAGATCTGCTCCAAATTAATCTTCACATCAATTAAGAATCGATGGATTCAGGTATGCCTTCTGCTGTTATTTTCATATACTTGTTTCTTAATTGAATTAATATGGATTATATGTATTCAGATCTAATATAGATTAATCTCCAACATCTCTATATCGAGCTCAGTTTCCAGTCATCTATGTCTCAAAGTAATTACCCTCTAAACATCTACATACCTTTTGATATCTTACTGGTACAACTTCATGAATATTATGTTACATATGAAAAGTTTCATAGCCAAAGCTGATTTAGCGTGTACTTTGAAGATGTTGTGAGTGTGCATCATAAAAACCAATAAAAACTCCTACTATTAACATTACAAATAAAAACCCCTTATCTATCATCATCGCATTACATAAAAGTACCACATTCAACACAAAGGAATTTGAATTTGTCTAATAGTCCTTTAAACTACTACATTATATGGAGTTTCATTGCATATAACTTAAAAAAAAAAAATATAGTACAAATGGTTCGACCAAGATTGTTGCTGAAATAAGACATATAATCAAGTCCTGCAATGGTCTCTTCCCCAATCCATGCACTCACTTTCTAATAGTTGCTAGTGATCTCCAATTCATTAAATTTGAAGGACTTAAATTATTTAGGCCAAGCTTGTTCGAAGTTTAAATATGATCTAATGATTCACACATTTATGGAGTCAATTCACATCTTAAATGGCTAATGTGCCACTACTAAGTCAACCAACGGTGATGGTAGTGCTATGGCAATGACTTAATAAAAGATATCATCAATGAATCAAAACTACAAATGTGAGACAAAAAAAGTCAAGAATTAAAACATAAGGAAGGTACATCTTATTTATACTGATTCGGTAATTCTAACAACCAGTTCAAATTAGTAAGTTTCTAAAAGTTTTCAATGCATGCAAGACTACATGGAGGACATATGTTTTCTTGAAAATTAAAGCTTTTGTTACCGAATTATCTATCAATTTATTAATATTTATCACCTAGTGTTTTATGGAGATAAGGCCCAATAGGCGTTGTAACAAAAAGTAAAAAAATAAACCCACTTCTATCATAACAATTAATGTACTACAATAGTAAGTCTTTATAAAGAAACGATAAAAGTATTTTTTACTGTTTTTGTTTTGCAATAATGATATGACAGCACAAATAATTTCGGACACCAAAAGAGAAACAGACTTCAAATTAGGAAATTATATAATAGAACGAAGTACATGCAACTGGAATATAATCCTGTTCCAATTAAATTCATCAATTACTCGGTCTCACGTTAATAAATGCCTGCACAATGTAGAAATGCATGCAAATTATGTGTGTGTTGTTTACTGCATACATACTAATTATGCAATGAACTAATTGGGTATGCTTAAAAAAATTAGCATGTTTATGATATGAACCAAAGTTATAGAATGTCAATTCAATATATTTAAACCAAATGTAAGGAATACTAAATTCGTGTATCATAAATACTTACACTGAAACCATATGTTTATATGTAGAATCTACATATCTATGAATATGTATATATAATCATAAGTAAGTCATCTTAGATTTGAAGAAAAGCAGTGAAAATTAAAAATTATATGAAAAATAGAACAATGAAAAAAGTAAATATGGTATAGGGAAACATCAGTAATGAATCTAACCTAATGACAAAGAGATGAAGCATAATAATTATTTATAACCAAATAAGAAAAGAAATTTTTTGTGGCTACATTGACGAATAATGGAAAGAGGTTTTGGTTTATCATGAATTAAATAGTTATGGTATCATCAACAACAAAGAAGAGGGAAAAAATTTACGGAGTTATGATCTCATTTCCTCTATCAATATGACTCCATATGTAAGATAACTGAAATTCAGCTATCAAATACTATCTTTCACTAATAATATTAGTCAAAGGAATTGAGTAGCTTTCCATTAAAATAAAAAATAGAACCTAAAAGCTACCATATTCTAACATAGGAAGACTTTGTAAATTAGGCTGAAATTTAAAAAAATTAAACCTAAAAGCTTCTATATTCTAACATAGGAAGACTTTGTAAATTAGGCAGAAATTTAAGAAGATGGTAAAAGAGAGTGATTTATTTGATTACAAAAAGAAATTACTACAAAATGTACACCAACTTGCTTAGAAGTACTATTTATTTTATTTATAAACATAAACTAAACTTTATCAAAGACCAAATTAAATATCCCATCAAGAAATAAAGAGATTCCCGATTACATCTCCTTACATTCTTTAATGGTTGACTTTTGAATACTATCGTAGAGCATAAGGTGTCTATATTTCGCAATTGTAAAATTGTATTATTAATCATACTTATATGTTATTCACAAAAATGTTGCTTCCAGCTGAAGTAAATCTTTTTGACCCAAGCCATGAAGTCATCCTCTGATTTTACTCTAAATTAAAGTGCTTCTGTGATGGGAAATGCATATAATTCTTACTATTGAAAGGATTAAAAACTATACCAATTATAAATAATATAACATATTAATAAACTTTATTGCTAAGAGAACAACTTTCTAAATCTTGAAAAAAAAACATAATTATGATAATTTTTTTATTTTGCCAATATATGTTAGCTTCCACGATGAAATATGTAACCATATATGCATATATTTTCAATCAAGGAGTAATGTAACATCCCTCTACTCGGAGGCTCAAAACTAACGGCTACGGATGATATAGTCATCCTTAGCTATTAATCCTCGATGACCAAATACGGCGATATTTGATTCATTGATATTCAAAAACATAAGAATATGGAAAAATTTAAATAGAAAATAGATTTCACATTCCATTTTTTAAATATTCTAAATTTATTACATGATCCCAGTTTGCAGACCACATTCAGATAACATATAATTATTACAAAATACGCCAAGAGCAACATATGAAGATGCCACATTGATTGATCAGAGTATATAATAAGGCACTAGGAAATCTGCCTTTACAATAAAATATACAACGGAAATAAAAGAACTCTAATTGTAAGCTTGCCACTTACACGTCCTCAAAAGCTTTATTTGTCTAAAATAACACCTAGATACCTTAACTCTTAACCTACTCAAAATCAATTGAGTACCCAATAGTTTTAGGGGAAAACAAAAACTTTGAGTTCGACATAAAGCCTGGTATGTATAATAATCTAACATCTCAACCCATTTAGATATCTAGTGAGACCATACCGCTTAGCGGAATGAGTTTTCCCTCACTAGTATCCTAAAACACTTATAAAACCATATACCGTGCTCTTACATCCAAAATGGTCAAAAAAGTATTTCAAAATATTATGATGATATGCAAAACAAATAAATCAAATCTGAATTACCCATCCCCATTTATTATAACCATCTATCTCAATTATAGTTTTAAGGGTTACTATTAACCTTTTAAATGTTTATGGACCATCTATCCGATTTCATAGTTTTTATGGGATCACTGAGAACCTATTGGTAACTCTAATATCATTTTACATATCCTAGTTTCCATGGGCTAACAAGGAATCTATTGACTATCTATCAATATCTTAATTCGGATATAGTTTTCATTGGCTAACTATGAACCTACTGGCCCCTGCCAGTATCAAATCATAGTTTTCATGAGCTGACTATGAACCTATTGGCCCCTGCTAATATCATACAGTTTTCATGGGCTTACTGCAAACCTGTTGGCCGCTGCCAATATCCTTAGTTTTAAGGTTTTAAATTCAATATCGGGTTAGCCTAACTGGTTATTCTTCCCTTTCTCCAAATACAATTATGGGTTAATAACAATGTGAATAAATATTTGAACAAGTACTATTAACAACAAATAATACCAACAAATATGATTTATTATCTTATATATATATGTATGTATGTATGTATGTATATGTGTGTGTGTGTGTGTGTGTCCTGGTTAATCCTTTAACCTTTGTAATCACAGAAAACTTCTTCATTTCAGAGCCCTTTTTGATTGTTTATGCCATGGTTATTACTTTAAACTGAGATTGGGTTTATGTTTTGAAATCTTAAAACATCCATTTTGAAACCTTTGGATAGCCTCCTTGACAGAAAAAGAAACTTCTTTTCAAAACACAACAAAAACACATTTCGAAGACCTTGATCAATATTCTCTTTCGAAACCAATTATATATTTCGATGGTACCATTTAAAATATAGAACTTCGAAATAAGTGAAAGTACTCCATTCGAAAGCAATGGTTTACTCTTTAAAAACAAACATTTGGGTTAAAATGGTTATATATGAAAGTAACTCTTTCGAAGCCAGGCAAAAATTAATTTGGGGAAAAGTCGATAGTACAGGATCCATCTAGTTGAAAGCAAAGACCTATAAAACTTAAAACCTCGATGGACATAGTCGAAACCCCTTTCGACTCCATTACCTTCGAAACCTTTAAATGCTTTCGAAAGCAATTAGAAAGTGGCTTAACTTAGGTAAAAGCAGAGATAACCTTTAGAAGGCATTGATGACTTCAATACTTCGGAAGGAAAACAACGGTTGGGTTTCGACTAGGTGCCCCTTCGGAAGCTAATACTTTAATATAATATGACAACCTTCTTCGAAAGCTATTTATAAAACCCTTTTGAAAGCATATGTTTCAACTATGTCAAAGGATTTAAGTATAGCAAGGCAAGGACATAATTTTTGAGAACAAAGCAGGGTTTCGACCCCATCGGAAGCTTACCTTTCGATATTAAGGCTTCTGCCACCCTTCCAATCCACTGTATATCATCTAGGTGATACCTTGTGTATTGGTTTCAACTATGTGGGTTTCGACTAAATAGGTTTTGACTAGGATGGAGCGGAACCAATGGAGTCGAATGGTGCTTACTATTTGAGGCGGAACACCTTTTTCTGAATTAAAGGCTAAAATGTTGCAACTTTTCGTAATTGCTTTGTAACCTTTTGCCTATTTTTAAACCATTGATTGACTACTATAAAAACTTTTAAAGTACTTAACAAAGATAACTGCCGCATATGATCAGATCCAAATCAAAGGAATTATAGCGTTTAAGCCCTTCCATATAACAAAAACAATTTTTGCAGAAAAGTCCCTCTTTTAATATAATTTATTTTCCTTAATAAATAAACTGGGAAAAATCCCCATAAACCACAGAAAATCTCTTTCATCATATGATCCAACATATTAAAGTTTTAGATCCAATTTCTTCTTGAAATATTCGAAATAATTTTTAAACCCAATTATATCATAGTTACCTTTCAAATTCCAAAACAAAATTTCCATAGCTTATAAAACTCTAAAAATTAAAATTCATCTCCAAAATCATATTTTACTTATCATAAAAAATTTCCATGGCATTCTAAAATCAAAATCCTCGATTTTACCCTAAAACCATGGTAATTCATATATAAATGAATTAAAAATAAACCAAACAAACATAGTTCAAGCATATCATCTTCTTTATCAACATAAATACAAATTTAATCATAAATCCAAAAAACATATAATCATAGAATAAATTAGAGATGGTATAGAATTACTACTCACCTTAGATATGATAAGAATTTGAGATTTGTTGTTGATTAATCGTTCCTAGCTTTGATCCTTAGCTTTAGATTGAATTCCTCTTTGATAATGGACGGCTCCTTAGGGTTTTTGCGTTTATTTTGAATTTGGAAAAAATGGACGTGAATGGAAAATAGTGGGAAGTGTATAGCCATGTAAAATAAAGAGGTTATATTTACTAATATGCCCATGTGTAATTTAATTAGCCATTAAACCAAATTAAAACCTATTTATTTTACTATTAAGCACGGCCCTTTATAGGATTTATTCAAATCTCAATCCCCTTATCATCATTATTCTATTTAATTTATCTAATTAAATTTTCTGAGTAATGTTATCAAAAATTAGGGATGTTACAAGCAACACATAAAAGAAACCCATATAAACTCATATTTTGGAGCAAAATTATTATTTGTATACGCCTTAAGAAATATAAATGCATTGTCATGAACATTATTTGTAATACTTCGTAATGATTCAAGAATAATTATCCTATACTTTTGCTTCCAGTATTTTAAAATTACAGTGTATTTGTAGTTTGATGATTGACCTTTCTAAGAAACAAACAAAAATTGATCAGGAAGAACACATAAACTTTTATGTGCCTCAATTCATTACATGATAAAGGAAAGATAGGTAAACGAGTTCAAGTAATGATCATGAAATATAGATATACTTGTCCAAAATAGTATCAAGTGATTTATAAACGTAGTAGGGAACTATAATGCCAAATGTATTGTTGATAAAAAAGGTCAGTCGATAAAGCATTTTTAGTATTATATAGTTGGAATAGATAATTAAGTTAACGATACATTACATTAGCAACAAAATGAGAACTTGAAACTCACATTATGTAACGTGGTAAGACTCCATAAATTATGCTAAAAATGAAGACGCTTTACAATGAATAGTGGGAGAGCGATCATTTTGATTGCACGGAGATGACATTACTATACCATATTAGCCACTAATTTGCATAAGCCATGGTATTAAAAACTGAAACCTTATATATTCTAATGCGGAAGACTTCATGAATTAGGATGAAATTTAAGAAGCTAGCAAAGGAGTGATTGTTTTGATTACAAAAAGGCACTGCTACAAAATGTTCACCAAAAACTTGCTTAGAATAATTATTTATTTCTGAACATAAACTAAGCTTTAATAAAAACCAAATTAAATACATGAAATAAAATATGAAATCATACCCTTTAATTCTTCAAAACATATTTAGGATTCTAAACAAATTCTTCCTTTGCCCCATTGTAAATATTCTTACCAATATAGATGAACTCTTCAAATTTTGAATAGATGAACATGAACAATTATATCAATAGCCTAATAAAATATATATAAATAAAAAGAGGCAACAAACACCAAAAGGATAATACTTATAGATTGTATATGTTAATTAACAAAAATGGCTATCATTACTTAATAAATATAATATCAAAGAAGTGAGTTTCTAAGTACAGTAGATAATATATGAAATTATTATAAATTCAGCGAACAACATAAAAAGCACGGCAAGGGAATTTCTGTTTTTCCTCGGCTAACCACCCAAACAGATAATATTAATAGCAACAGCGTTCACTATTAACCAGTTGAGTATTTAACAATACAATTATCACTCTTCTAAAAATTCAAAAAAATTATGGTTATTATTCTTTCGAAAAGGTCAATATGCCACTCCTATATTTGTCTACAGACACAAAAGAGTAATGTAAAGAATTAGCAAGAATCCTTGTTGCTATAATGTTGAGTTATGTGGAATTTGCAACACCACCTATATATAATTATCTTAATGTATAATTAATAACAGATAATTTAGTGTAACATGACCACTATAGGTTAAAGAAAGAACACATAATAAATAAGGTACGTAAATCAAATTCATAATGATATGCAATATTACCGATCTGAATTTTCTTACAGGTTTGTGTAAGAATGGAAATCTATTATATTTCCGACAGTTATGCACAAAATTAAGAAAATCAAGATGCAAAAATGAAAATATTTCTAGGTCTAACAATCAATTTATGACATCTAATTTTACCTAAGAATGGATCATAGTATAAAAGCGTAGCAAAAATTATTACTAATGTAATTTGATTCTAATGGTAAATGTTAAGCAACCTTACAACTATTGCTTAAGAAAGTACTAAAATTTGTCCAAACTAAAAAAACATAAGGGATTCCACAAATACTTATCCAAACCAAAAATAAAACTTACGAGTCGTAAATACCAAAATTTTAAAGTAACCCTTTTATACAAGAATCGATTAACCATAGAAGGAAGAAAAGATAGAATGTGTAATTAGAGTATTTATTAAATAATAATAAATAAGTGATAACTACCATTTATACATAAATTTATAATAGACATCCAAATTTACAATCCAACCGTTGATGCGATAATAGATAACAAAAGGAGAAAAGGGGTATAAACATTGCACCGCATGGTTGGAAAAGTCAAACAAATTCATTTTTTAATGCAAACCAAATCCTTAAAGTTAAACTTTACATCCTTAAAAATAGCATAAAATCGACACGATAGTAGCAAAATCGAAGCAAACATTTCAACAAACCGAACCGATTTTTTTTTTTATACCCAAGGTAGTACGAAGTGCAGATTGCACATCTCAGCGGGTTTCTTAGGTAGAGGCTGAAGAGCTCAAATTGTATAAGGGACAAAAGTGATTTGCGAGCAGGGGAAAGAGTGCTAATTAATAGTAGAAGAGAGGGGAGGAAATGAGTCATTTTAAAAGAATTAGGGAAAATGTGAGAGAGGGCCGGTAAAGACATATAGGAAATAGAAATTACGGCTCTTAAGTTTAAAATTCCGAGGAGGCTTGTGTGCTCTTGAAATGCAATTCACTAATAATAGTATAGTATAGATATGTAACCAACCTTTAAAAATAAAGATTGCAAGAATTCACTGATATGGAGAATCCACCGTCAAGTTGGAAATATGAAGGAAAATTTACTTTGTACATAACTTAAAATTACAAACTAATATGTTAGAAATGTTGCCGAGGAGTTTTGCCACAGTTAAATTTGCTATATAATAAAATAAGGAGTCACATGATATCCAGTTTCATTCAAATATTTGGCTATAAGGGGAATTCAATTTATAAGAAAGGGGAAATATAAATACATACATATGAAAAGGAATTAAACATTGTAAGGTAGTGGAAATCACTTACCTTTTCAATAAAGTTAGGTACCGAGGATGCTATGCAGTCAAAAATGTCAAATTAAAACACATTTTGGAGGGGTTTGTCTATACTGTCGGTGAGCTAAGTAGAGTGAACCTATACCATCGAACATGTGAATCACCATTTACCATTGTTTTAATAAGATTATAAGGTATGTTGCATTGAATTCTTGTTTTTTGTAGCCATCGGTGAATATTTATTTTATTTCGTATAAAATATTATTTTAAAGATTATTGACTTAAGCATTCCATTTGATTCATTTTTTGGCACACACTTTTAAAAAATTCCAATCAGTATTCTATTTTTTTAGCACTAGTTTTCTTAAGATGAAATAAGTTATACTCTATTCAATATAAATTTTTTATCAACCTTCAATGCTAATTAAAGGGGACTAAAGACAAAGATATACGTATATAAAGTATCGATGAAAGTATTAGTTCAATTACTCTATCCTCATTTCTTGTCCCTTGTGTCATGGTCACCTCAAACATTGATTTATGTATCATAACATTATCTTAATAGTATTTTGAGTCCCGTTAACAAACTAAAGGGAAATTTTAACATACATCCTTTTGATAATTAAAAATTAATCTTACGTCCCTTTCAATTTTCTTTTATAAATCATATCCCTATTTTTCAGAAAAAAGCTTAAGTTCAGAGAGTAATTAGGTAATTTTACTAAATTTAACATGTGGTCTTATTATATATGTCCATAACTCATAATCATTGCAACACACGTTGTAATGGTCACTTTTAAATTTGAAAATAGATGAAGTAAAAAAAGAAATTAAAAAAAGATGATGTAGAAAATAGTTTTCAAGAATGAAGGATGTAAAACAAATAAGTTTAGACAAAATAGATATATCCCCAATTTCCACTAAATTATGTCACATAACGGATGAGTGTAAATTGGACATATGGATAGAAGAAATAGTAATGTAGGAATTAAGAGATCCTTTGTGGCGGTTATTGTATGAAATGAACATGTGCACACGTTATTTAAGCATTGATATAGTGTTAGCAACCAAATTGGTCACTAACAATTGAGGATAGATTTAAGTAGTGAAATAAATAAAGAAAACAAATGGAAAATGAGGAACAACGCTATATATTACAAGCAGGAACAACATAAAGGTAAAAATAACAAGATTTATAATGGTTTGGCATTGTTTGCCTACGTCCGCTCTGAATGCTTTCTTTATTGCATTATCAATCATTTGATTACAAATACAATTCATAAGGAATAACTTGAATACAAGTTAAAACAAAGAGAAACCGAGTACAAAAAATAACAGAGTATTCTCTTGGTTGTCAAAAAAAGCCCCCTGCCCCTATATTTATAGATGGAGGCAGCCTTCAGCTTGACCATTTGGGCCCATAGTGAAAAA
This sequence comes from Allium cepa, assembly GCA_030765085.1. NCBI lineage: Eukaryota > Viridiplantae > Streptophyta > Magnoliopsida > Asparagales > Amaryllidaceae > Allium > Allium cepa. The sequence continues at coordinate 595,497,939 of CM060935.1, forward strand.
TGCCTGGCCAAACTCATTACACATACCTACATCACTATGACAACCTAACCACCTCTGTATGCTGACCCGAGCTCCAACTCATGCAATGCCAATCTGTGTCTTACCTCATGCAATGCCGACCTTGCCTTCACGCCTCATGCTGACCTGATAGTCTTCACACTACATGTCGACCCGAAGTCGACGCGGCATCGACCCGAAGCGTTTCAATATGCCGACCCGAAGTCGCCCCTTAATTGCCGACCCGAAGTCGCGACTGCTGATCCCAAACAATATGCCGACCCGATATAGCATCCTTGCCAATCGGAGCTCTTCTTCTCGATGCTAACCCAAGTGTTACAAACTCCACCCTAACGTCGAACCGAACATCATCATATACTATGCCGATCCGACCTGATCTCTATAATATGCAATGCCGACCCAGAGTGAACCAAATGCCGACCCCTTGGACTGATATGACCTTCCTCTTATGCCAACCCGAAGTATTGCTAGCACAGACCAGAGGTAGATGTTGGTCCGCCCGAAGCAAGAGCAATGCTAAGACGAAGCTCTATCATAACCCACTTGCTATAACAATCCCTACATTACCAGGCTAATCATCATAATCCTGATACCCTATTACACCCATTCGTCAACCTTATCGACCCTAGGCTAGACATAGCTACTTGAGTCATATTGATGTCATCTTTTAACCATTTTTCCATTAATAGTCAATCCTGATATTTGTGATTACCTTTGTGTAGCCAGGCCTAGCCACTAGGTAACATTTGCTCACCAAAGTGCATCTCGTGAATAACACGACGTGCTTTGAATTAGTGAAAAATCCACGTTTCCATAGGCAAGCTCGTTCAAGTCATTGGCTGATTGCTATTTTTCGCCAACCTTTGACAAAGTCCTATCCCATTTGAATGTGCAAGTCTAGTCGTACGAAACCCTCAGGCTTTCCCGGCTTAACCTTTCAAAGGTTGAATCATAAAACTTTTTCAATCTCGCAATCATCCACCATTTAAGCGTATCCTCTTTTCCTTCCATTGCACAAGCATACATTATTATTCTATTATTTTTGTTTTATTTTTATTATATATATTATTTTTATTTTATTATTATTATTATTATTAAAAAAGAGGGGTCGACATTTGGTATGCCGATCCCTCGATGGATTCACATAGGCTAGGGTCCGCATACACAATAGTCGACCCCTTCGACTTTGACAACCAGGTCTGTTAGAAGAGACCGCTTCAACTTCTTATCGCCCTCCTATATAAAAACCCAAAATCACATTTCTATCCTTTTTACTTTCATTTTTTCTAAGTTTTCACCTTCTCCCTTAGCATCGTAAGCTTCCTACAACTGAACCCCTCGCCAACACCCAAATTTTTTCCCTCACACACCCAAGTTTTCCAATTTTTACCCAAAAACACACACGATCAACCCATTCCCTACCGTTGCTCCTTGCTATCTTAGTGAGAAGTGGATAGGGGTGAAGAAGAAGAATGATCAGGAGGAAAAGAAGTGAGTTGAAAGAGGAGAGAGTGGGTTTGATGAAGATAATGTATAAGACGAGGTCAATAGGATTAGGGTTTGGTATAGGGTAGGATGAAAGAAAGGGGTCGGTGCATGCTTTGAGTGTTTGAGTGCTCGGTGTAGTTTGGGATGGATCGACATAGTTTCTCTTTCTTCTTTTTTTTAAGAGAAAGGGATCGCTATAGAGGTTAAAGGAAAGGATCGACATAATATATAAAAAGGAGGGATCGGCTATAGGGTAAGGTGAAGGGCTCGGCATAAACGGTTGGGATTGGTGTTGACAAATTAAAGCCACTCTAACTCGAATTATCCAAACACATGACTGCATATTTTCTTGCCCAAGCATAAAGTGACGAACAATAATACGACTTAGCATTTTCGAATCTATGGACTTAACCTGAACTAACAAATTTCGAATTCACTCAGCATGTCATAAGTAAAAAACATAGCTCAATAAACTCTAGAAATGAGCTTCATAATTAAGAATGTCAACACCAAACCTAAATTTTTCATCGTCGACCACCTTTCACTTTGTCTAAGAAGGTCAGCGATGATGGTCTTTTCCAACGAAATCCCTAGGCTTGGACATATGAATTTCGTTTTCTTTAATCTTAAACTGCTTACATTCATTTCACATTCCATTGCACTAGTTCATACACGGCATGGAAGGACAGGTTATTATTTCTAATATCGATTGTCTTTTGAGTATAGCTAACATATATATCAATTTATGTAAAGCATTCTCCCACTATGTCTTTAAGATCAGATAGGAAATCGAGCTCTACTACATTTTCGATAAGTCCGAACCAAACCAGCAATAAGAGGTAGTAGAGACATCTGGCCCATAGTCAGACCTTTTTTTCGATATCCCAATTCTTCATGCTGAGGTTATAGACCCGGCCCCCGACATTGTGGATGATGCCATTGTCTTGGATAACCAAGTCAATTCATATGCTTCAAAAATGGTCGAAATGGCTCTTCGTCGATTGTTCTCTATTCATAGGATTCCTTTCGAAATGTCCTGGCTCCATCAAGGCAAGACAGGCCTCATTTGCCCCCAGCTGGGTACACCGCATGTAATAAGTTCATGTGCTGGGCCGGGTGTGTGCCACCTTTCAACTCCTTTATTCATGAAGTGCTGAAGTATATGGGAATCGCTCCCACGTAATTGCACCCCAACAGCTACGCCTTTATTCATGGTACTTTCCTGCTCTTCATGAGTGTTCTATTCTGTCCGCCAACTACTTAGGACATCCGATATATTTAAAACTTCAAAAGACGAGCCGATAGTCCTTCATACGTCTTTCTCGAGCCACTGTGTAAATGTCAAGTCCTAATAGGTGCATGGAATAAGCTCTCCCTGTTCAAGTAAGAATGGTTCTACATGCAATATCCTCCCGACTTCATGAGAAGGTGGTTGGAAGGATGTAAGTACCATCCCCATCTCTACCCTTAATTCATGGACTCAAATCACATCTTTCTTCTTAATCACATGAATTCTTTCAACTCTTTCAGGTACTCACTCTCGGCCCGAAGGCGTTAGATATTTCGAGGTAGTTGAGGCTATCTGTGCTACTCTGGTGGAGGATAGAGTGATCAAACTTCTCGTCACTAATGAACTGCTCTCACTATTCGGGCTTTAGAGGACGGCCACAAAATTGGTTTTCAATGGAGTAGAGCGATCCCAAGGTTATCGCTGAGAGGTGGAGAGAATGTGACAACCCCGTGGTGCCCCTACTGAGGGAATCCAAGAAGGCACCAAAGAAGAGGAGATAAAGGAGACTGAAAATGCAGGACTGAGGAATGAAGACGCAGGCCTTGGGCAAGTGCCATCAACTGATGCACCACATACAAGCCAATCGCAGCCTTCCTCAAAGATGAGAAAAAGTTTGGCTTATAGAATCAAGAAAAAGGAGACCGAGGAGACCCCAAAATTCATCATAATTCCAATCGAAAAGGTTTCATCTTCCCAAAAAATGGAGAGTTATTTGAAAGGACTTTCTGACATCTCTATTCTGGGCGATTTGTTGCAATATGACTTCACCGTCCTTGATGTCGAAGGGCTTAACTCTCCTGCAAGAAATGGCAAAGGCAGGCAGCCTCCCAGTCATAGAGAAAGAACTCATATAAGTAATGCAAAAATTACCGTTCCGTCGAGGGGATACACTAGGACACACACAAGCAGTTACATCCCACCATTCACTTTCACTTTACTTTTGACGTAACAACTACTAATATGTTCTCATTTGGTTCTTTTACAGGTGCAATGTCTTACTCACATGGCTTCGATCGCCTTCATGGTTCTTTTATCTTCCATTGTTAGTCTGGACTTTGATTTCAAAAAACGTTGATAGAGAGATGAAGGATGAGAGAGAGGTTACCATTCTCGAGAATTATCCTCATCCTCCAAAAGGAAATCTCTAGGACATAATTCGCATTAAAGCGACCCCATTATTCCTCCTACGCTCGGTGGAGATAAGCCCACTCAATGAGGCACTTAGTCTGATGTTCCCCGCGATCAGCATTCCGACTCCTCAATTACTAGGTTGTCCCATGAGCATCGTAAACAAACACTGATTTCATCAGAATAGATTCCCCCGGTTCCTGCTCACGATGCAATTACGACCGAGCTTAAAGCTACCTCTCCAAAGATCTACTTCAAGGGGATAAAATTCCATCCAGCTATATACCCTATCCCTAGAACCACAAAGGAGAACTCATTGGCTTGTGTGAACGATGTGTATGTACAGCACAAAGCATTCATTCATTTAGTCAAAAAAGTCTCCTAGGTTTCTATCAAAGCCAATACGAGATTGATCGCCTTAAGCTAGAGGTCATCCATAACAAAGGCATTATTAAGTTCCATGATACTGAACTGCTCACACTCAAAACCCAACTCGATGAAGCAAAGAAGAGTGTGAGAGAGATGGCGAAGGGAGTTAGTCGCCTAGAGGTTTCCTAAAAAAAGGAACTGAACGATGCACTATAACGTAGTGGCACCCTGGCTCTAAAAAGGACTCCTTACAAAAGGAGAAAGATATTTTATCCCACCGCATGGAGGAGTTAGAAAAATTGCTATCTAAGGAGAGGGAAGAGGAATTCGAGGCGCAAGAGGAGTCACAAACATATTATGAGGATATCATGGAAACGAGAAACTTGAAGGCGATGCTTGACAAACAACTCTCCTAGATTGATGCATTGAAAGAAGCCGCTCAAGAGGAGGGCAAGAAAGCAGTGCACGTGGACGACAACTCCAGAATCGAGGCAGCAACTGAGTCTCGTAGGGAGGAAATCAAGTGCTTGTTTGATCCACTTATTGTTAAATATAATGCAAGGGTTCTCCTCCATCGTGACTTAACTTATTTGGGCGAAGGCTCTCTTGAGTCGCTTGCTGAAGCTTGGGATACTCTCATCAAGATCCAGAAGGTGGAGGTGGGGGTGGCAGAGCTTGACCAAGGTGCACATACAAAGGAAGTGCTCCGAGGGAATGGGCCATTCGACTTGGTTGCCGCAAAGCTTCAATTCGACTGAGCTCCCATACCGCCTAAGGAAAAAGAAGATATCGTTTGGTCATCCAGCACTGAGCCCTAGGCCCCTTCTCCCATTCAATCGGCTGGGATTTTGTCTTCTTAACCCCTTGAGCGACATGCAGGTTATGACCCAGAGAAGCCTGGACTCGGCATACACAATTTGTCTCCAATCATTGAAGGGAGTACTCCTATGACCACCAAAAGCCAACCGAATGCTGGTACTACCTTGAGCCTTTTCTAATCCAAAAGGTTGATGTTCTCGATGAACAACGGCTGTAATCTAACATTTGCTTTTTATGAAACCTTATAGGTCATTATGTTCCTGAGTCAATTCCAAGGAGCAACATCACCAAAGAATAGGAGGGAAAATGCTAAGGCGCCAGCTGTTGGAGATGTTACTGGGTCCGATGCTCAAGTGATCGGGACGCTAGATGAGGATAAATGAAACGATCCTGACTCGACCTTTGAAAATTGGCACCGAATACGACACTCGTATTCACATGTTGTAGATCCAAATGTCGAATCTGGTTCGCCGGAGCGTAGAACACATCAAGTACAACACAGCGGAAGAAAAAGAATATATAAATATACAACATTTGATACAATATCTGGTACAACTGAATGATACAATGAATGTCAATATACATTAGAGTTATGATACAAGACAATAGCAGCGGAAAGAAAAAGATAACACCAGTAGCGGAACAATATCTCAAATATGGTCTTCAAGAGAGAACTCCAGTATCGGTAATCTCCAACTCCAAGGCGCCAATCCAGAAATAGCTCGAACTCCCAATAACGATGAACGAAGATAAGCAAGTGCAGTCCTGGTCCAAAGACAGAACTAGCTCCAGATAATCTACTAAACCTGACTATCTGAAAATCCCAACTCTAGACTGCCCGTGTGGGAAAATAGTGGGCACCTAGAGTTTAGGAAAGGAACGATAAACTCCAGGTCAGTCATGGGACTGGTATGAGCAAACAAAACACTTTATCTCTTTAAAACAGACAACAAGAGAATTTAAAACTTAAATCCGCAATGCTTTTTGGAAAATGAAACTACCATAAGGCCTCCCGCCACACACACAATGCAAACGCAGAATTGGAGGAGATTTCTCCTTATGATAGTCAAATATGCTTGATACGAGAAAATTTCTTTGATATTATTACTAGTTCATAGTGTAGGAAAACCATTCGAAAGTATAATATTAATCCTAGCCAACATACAAGCAGTATTGTATGCCTACTATAGCTACCATCTAAACAGTGGGGCGCCACCATAAGTAAATGATAGGTTATACAACTAAAACCGTACAAGGCGCATATTGAAGATTGGATTTTCCAACAAATGGTCAGGCTAAGGATCTTCCTACTGTCCACGGGTACGTCTCTGGCTGGACGTCCCGAGAGCTTAACCAGCTCTCTGCCAACACAAGGCCTGGTTACCTCTGTAACTAGGTAACTACTACACAAGTGTGCCATCCCCTGGTCCTTTGGGACCTTTATCTGAGCGCTCGACACCAACAACCACAAAGCAACCACAAAATAATAGATTTGAGTGGCCACATGGGTTAAGTATCTGGGCTCCATACCATGATACCACCTTTTCCAGAAGGGAATGACACACCCTAAAGGGCGCGACCCTCATAACCTTGCCGCATCTTTCCTGTTTCGACCATTTCCAGGGTGTGAGGTCCTGATGCAGTCTCGTCCACAAAGCTACGCTTTACACAAAAGTCATGCTTTGATCAACAAATGATACAAAACAACACTCAACATGCCACACTACCAAATTGGGAGTATATCACTGATAACCATCAACTACATAGCCTCTGAGCTCGTACGTCTCAGAGAAGGGTGTTAAGCTAAGAGAATAAATTCTCCGCCACCAAGCAGAAATGTATTTGATAGAGATTAGTTTAATATCTCAAAGTGTAGTATCATACATACAACCATACAATTCTGTTCCGGGTTCGAACAGAACCGAAGGCACTTCCGAAGAAGCCCTTGCAATCCGGGTATCCATGACCCCGATCGGACTTCCCATCACTTAGGGAATCTCTATACCGTAGCTACTCGGTGTAGAGACAATCGATAGGTTATCCTATCATTCTCGCAAATACCCGGTCTTCAACACCGGTCTTCAAAAGCAATCCATAATGTCGTATCACTATTCGTAATGAGTTATATGACACAAGGTCCTCCCTCGGCTAAACCAAATAGTGAGCGCAATATTTAAAAACATATGGATATGGGATTTTAGTCTAGTCACAACGTATTACCCAAAACTTTCTTTTAATTAGTTAAACAAATTACCATTTAAAATCTTTAACAAAAAGATTCGTTTCACAAAGTTCACCTAGTTTCACAAAGATCCATTCATAGATTTCCAAAACAACTTCCATTTCAATTGGGTTAACTCATTAAATCTTTAAATCAAAGATTTAATTTATGAGACTGGGCCTACGGTTGCTCAGATGATCAACGAACCTTCCCCCTCTAGTCCGGTCAAGACCGATACAAAGAAGATGATGCAACAATCGATTTTCTGTCGCTTACATAAATTTGGGCTTAAACCCTAAATCAAGCTCGCTTATTCTCCACGACGATCTATAAAATTATCAACCATTTTTATGATAAACACCAACACCCCATCCTCCTTCACGCCAAATCACGAGGCTTAATTCGTCGTTGGTCACCGGGAATTAGTCCAACCCATTCCAAGTTCATTTTACTAATTCTCGAGATTTACCAAATTAAAAATCATAGTTGTTACACCAAAATTCAAGATTCTCGATAACTAATTTGATCTTAGATTTCAATCATTAAATCAAGATGTTCCAATTTTTTCCAAATTCAAAAGTCCTACTGTAAAGTTCCATTCCAGTGATGAATACTCAAACATTTAACTCGAAATCATTTTATAAATGATGTAACTTTATTTCAAACATTTACACTTTAGAAATTGAAGTTTAAAATAGATCCTAATAGAAAATAGGATTTTGTTTTGAAATTCTGGAGCCTATGACAATAACAGTGGCAAATATACATACATGTATGCAGTCATATATACACAGAGACAAGCAAACATACTCACACAATCATAATTCATATCAAACATCCAAGAAAAATCTAAAAACTAAGAAATAAACCAGGAATTAGGGTTTGCTCACCTTAAAAATTTGATAGAAAGGAACAGAGAAAGGAAGAGACAATGAACAGAAAGCAGGGTCTTCAGTTGCAAAGCAAAAATTGATTTTTTTAACTTTGAACTTGATTTCCCCCTGAACTGATAAATATAATTTGCTTATATTCTTTGCTTCATTACTGATCAACCACTTCAAATTCAAATCTTTTTAACAGGAATTTTACTTGCCTTAATTTTTTTCCAAAGAATCTTGCACGGTTTCCTAAAGCTATGTTCTTTTTTTGCAAATCTGCAGTTTAAATTGGTTTGTTAAACTTGATTTATAAAGTTACAAATTCATTAACTATAAAGTAAAAACTTACCTGAGATTCATCTTGCACTTGTTTGCTTTTGCTCTAATTTCTCAGGTTTTGATTTCCAGGCCTTTTGATTTGTAAATTTTCTTTTCAGCTTTGAAACTGATTGTTGTTTGATGTTTGAATCCAGTTGAGTTGCTTCTAGCTTTTTTTTTGAATTTGAAACTTTGCCTCAGACTTGAAACTTCCAATTTTCTTTTTGTAAATTCTTTTGCTTGCAAGTCTGTTTTTTTAGTTGTGATCTGTTCCTTGATCTTTGTTTCAGATTTGTAATTGAAAATGGTTTTGAATTCTTTTGTGTTGAGATTTATGATACTCAATCTATTATTACTGTACCTTTCAGAGATTTGGTGAGAGGCTATATGATTGAACATGGGAAGATGAATTTTTTTTTTATAATTTTTAAATCTTATTATTTTATTCAATTAATTATATTGGATGCCATTTGTTAAAAATGATCACGAGGCCTCAATATATGTTGATTTCCTTTACTTCCTTATGTACGTTTAACATTTATAATTTTACAAAGACAACAGATTTTTTTCAAATAGATTTTTATATCATATTTACTTTATAAATAAACATATCTTTTATTCGTTTGTATATACATGTATACAATGTTGAAAGAAGAATTGTTTTAGCCAATCTTTATATTATAAAAATATAAATTACATGTTAATTGTTTCAAAAGCCAATTATTCTTAAAACATTTTTAAATTTCAATTCAACTTGAATTATAACCACTTATGTCCATTTTTATATATTCTTATCCATACTTATGCAATTTAAATACAAATTAAATGTATACACTCAAATCTACTCATATATGCATTATATATAATTTGAATTCAAATGATTTTTTTTAAAATGTTTATTATCTCAAGATTTTAAATTCAAAAGAAATTGGAGTTTTATCCATATATAGTTTATTACTTATTTTATTTGTTTGAGATTTTTCAATATATTTTCAAATTAAATTTCAAAAGTTTAAAATGTATTATAAATTTTAATTGATAATTTTTTTTGGGATGTTACTTTCTATTTATAAGAAATTAAATATCCCATTTCAAAGCACCAATTAAAATTTTAAAATCAATGCCCAAATAAACAAATATTCTATTTAATCTTGGAAAAATCTATTTAATTTACAATTTTAAATTCACAAATTTATATCAATTACCAAATTTAATTCTACTCAAAAATAGGATCGCTACAGATTCCCCCTTTAAAAGAAAATTTCGTCCTCGAAATTTACAAGGGAGACGAGAAAGAATAGATGATAGATAAAGAAATGATTGATCAGATCAGATCGAAATATTTTTTCTGCATTCTGTTTACCAAATCAGAATATCAACAATATGAGAACAAACTCATACAATTATTTCACAAGATATTCGGGTCACCGGGTCTATGAATATGCAAAGGCATTGATTAGTTCAAAGGAATAACTAATCGTTCGTAGAATATGTTGGTCCAGAGAATAGATAGATGGATAGGTTCAATCTTCTACAATTTCTCAAATACAAGATATGGATTCCAACCTAGGTCGGAACACCCAAAGTATATATCAACTTGCCCCTCTTCGGACTTCGATCTACACAAGTAATTACCATAGAATTTCAAATTTGATCTTAATCGATATCGTTTTATTGATATAATTCAAATTTATCTTTAATTTAAAATTTCCAATTTATTTAAAATTTTCAATTTCAATTTCAAATCCATCAAAATTTAAATGGAAAAACCGATAAGAAACCGATGAAGATACGAAGTAAGGATTTTCTACAAAGATACGTAGGGCCACCATCACACCGAAACTTCTTTCTGGAGCTGTCACGAAGTAATCAAAAGAATTTGGAATCGAATCAAAGGAGATTGAGAAGAAAGTTGTTTCCACTGTCGCAGGGTATTGACCATTTGTAGTGGTAATTCCCTTATCCCCTATCTGGTTCTCTACTTGCACTCACACTCACTATCAGTGGATAGTAAGAGAATTTACTGAGGCATTCGAGAAGATATCTTAGGGATACTCATCCTAGGGTATACTTCACCCTATCTCTAATGAGTTACTTAATATGTTATACTCCTGAGCTAACGTTTGAACCTTCAGCTCTGATACCAAATGAAACGACCCTGACTTGACCTTCGAAAATCGGCACCGAATACGACACTCGTATTCACATGCCGTAGATCCAAACGTCGAATCTGGTTCGCCGGAGCTTATAACACATTAAGTACAATACAGTGGAAGAAAAAGAATATATCAATATACAACATTTGATACAATATCTGGTACAACTGAATGATACAATGAATATCAATATACATCAGAGTTATGATACAAGACAATAGCAGCGGAAAGAAAACGATAACACCATCAGCGGAACAATATCTTAAATATGGCCTTCAAGAGAGAACTCTAGTATCGGTAATCTCCAACTCTAAGGCACCAATCCAGAAATATCTCGAACTCCCAATAACGATGCACAAAGATAAGCAAATGCAGTCCTGGTCCAAAGACTGAACTAGCTCCAGATAATTTACTAAACCTGACTGTCTGAAAAACCCAACTCTAGACTGCCCGCGTGGAAAAATTGTGGGCACCCAGAGTTTAGGAAAGGAACGATAAGCTTCAGGTCAGTCATGGGACTGGTATGAGCAAACAAAACAGTTTATCTCTTTAAAACTGACAACAAGAGAATTTAAAACTTAAATCTGCAATGCTTTTTGGAAAATGAAACTACCATAAGGCCACCTACCACACACACAATGCAAACGCAGAATTGGAGTAGATTCCTCCTTATGATAGTCAAATATGCTTGACACGAGAAAATTTCTTTGATATTATTACTAGTGCATAGTGTAGGAAAACCATTCGAAAGTATAATATTAATCCTAGACAGCATACAACCAGTATTGTATGCCTACTATAGCTACCATCGAAACAGTGGGGTACCACCATAAGTAAATGACAGGCTATACAACTAAAACCGTACAAGGCGCGTATTGAAGATTGGATTTTCCAACAAATGGTCAGGCTAAGGAACTTCCTACTGTCCATGGGTACGCCTCTGGCGAGACATCCCGAGAGCTTAACCAGCTCTCTGCCAACACAAGGCCGGGTTACCTCTGTAACTAGGTAACTGCTACATGAGCGTGCCATCCCACGGTCCTTTGGGACCTTTATCCGAGCGCTCGACACCAACAACCACAAAGCAATCACAAAGTAATAGATTTGTGGTGACCACATAAGTTAATTATCTGGGCTCCATACCATGATCCACCCTTTTCCAGAAGGGAATGACACACCTTAAAGGACGCGACCCTCATAACCTTCCCACATCTTTCCTGTTTCGACCATTTCCGGGCTGTGAGGTCCTGATGCAGTCTTGTCTACAAAGCTACGCTTTAAATAAAAGCCATGCTTTGATCAACAAATGATACACAACAGCACTCAGCATGCCACACTACCAAATTGGGAGTATGTCACTGTTAACCATTAACTACATAACCTCTGAGCTCGTACATCTCAGAGAAGGGTGTTAAGCTAAGAGAATAAACTCTCCGCCACCAAGCAAAAATGTATTTAATAGAGATCAATTTAATATCTCAAAGTGTAGTGTCAGACATACAACCATACTAGTCTGTTCCGGGTTCGAACAGAACCGAAGGCACTTCAAAAGAAGCCCTTGCAATCCGGGTATCCATGATCCCGGTCGAACTTCCCTTCACTTAGGGAATCTCTATACCGTAGCTACTTGGTGTAGAGACAATCGATAGGTTATCCTATCGTTCTCACAAATAACCTATCTTCAGCACTGATATTCAAATGCAATCCATAACGTCGTATCACTATTCGGAATGGGTTATATGACACAAGGTCCTCCTCCGGCTAAACCGAATAGTGAGCGCAATATTTAAAAACATATGGATATGTGATTTCAGTTAAGTGGCAACGTATTACCCAAAACATTCTTTTAAATGGTTAAACAAATTACCATTTAAAATCTTTAACAAAAAGATTCATTTCACAAAGTTCACCTAGTTTCACAAAATCAATTCATAGATTTCCAAAACAATTTCCATTTCAATTGGATTAACTCATTAAATCTTTAAATCAAAGATTTAATTTATAGCTTTCAAACCGTTTTCAAAGATTTATTCATAACTTGGGAAAACCATTTTTATTTTAGACTTGAAATCCTTTTAACACAAATTGGGAGTTCATTTCTTATGTGAAAGCTTTTACCATTTGAAAACAAATAGTTTTCGTTTCGGAAAAGTCCAATTTTATTTACACGAGTTAAAACCTATATAACTGGTATAACCCCGTTTTTAATCATAATTAGGAGTTAATTTCAAATTTTAGAATTCAAATTTAAATCAAAATTCAAAACTAAATCAAGTTATTCAAAAATAACTTTTATCTTTGAAATTCCTTTTCAAAAGCTTTTTATATTAAACCCAATCCATTTCCAAAATCATTGGATTCAAAAATTCAATTTTAAAACTATTTCAAAAATCTGTGACTTAACTAATTTCCACGTGCAATCCATATTTGTGTGTGTATAAGTGTGGTCGAGGGGTTTACACAATAGTAGTGCAACATCATCAATCAGCACAGATTCAAGTACAATAATATATTTGATAAGCGGTATAAACTATAACGCTTATCTTTTATTCACAGATCACAGATATATATCACAGATAATAAATTACGTTAAACACAGCTCAAATCAAATAGAGAATCACATATCAGGGATATCAAACAATTTAATCATCCAATAGCATCCAAACATTCATAAGTGAGGTCAGTTAATTGCCTGAATAATTCAAATCAGATTAATTACTTATGGATAATTTAGTAATCCTAGTTAATTAACATTAATAAATTACAAATAACTTTGATTAATTATTCTTTAATCATTTATTAATTAACCATTAATAATAAATTAATTAACCTTTAATTATAATTAATCAACCTTTAATTATTCAATAATTACCCTTTAATTATTTAACTCACCTTTTAATTAATTATCTTTAGTTAGTTGATTAATCTTTAATTAATTATCCTTTATTAATTTCACTAAGGAACTAGCTATTATTTAATTAAACAAAGTAATTATCTTTTGATTAATTACATTAATTAATAATTTATCAATAATTACCCTTCAATTACAATTTAATTAACCTTCAAATCATTACTATATTAACCTTTAAATTATTACTTAATCACCTTCATTTATCAATTAGTCTTTAATTAATAAATCATTCTTTAAGTTGTAATCAATAAATCTTTATCACTAATTAGATAAACCTTTAATTAATCACATAATTAGATTTGATCGCCTTGTTTTATTTATCTTTAATTACATAATCAATCCTTTTAATTACATTAGTTAATTAATCTCTAATTATTAATTAATCAACTTTTAATTAATAAATTAATCAACCTTTACTGATTAATTAACCTCTAATTATTTATTCTTAATTAACTACATTACTTAATTGATTATCCTTCAATTAATTAAAGATAAATCCTATCTTAATTAATGACTTTATTTCATTAATTAAATCTTATTTAATTAAATGCTTGAAATTAGTTTATACAAATTCCTTTTGAAATCTTCTTAATAGTTTAATACCACGTACCTTAATCACTTTTTGATTTCATTATTTTTGATAAACAATTTAGGATTAAATAAGATAATCGACTTAATACGTAATAATATAAACTCAAACAATTTTTTAAACAATTGATTTTAAATTTTTAAATCGTTATTTTGTTTAAAGTTGAAAATCCTGTTATACAGTTTCAACACTGGAGCTACCCTATTCAAAGCTCGGGTTATCTCATCACCAACATGGGCTGCTTCCCGAGTTCATCTTCGAGACCATCACGAGACCCTTCCTTCTTCTCTCTTTTATTTTTAAACGTTGCTTTAGTTTAATTAAAAAGAATCCTGTTACAAAGTTAAACATCTGAATTACACGGTACAGAACTCGAGTTAATCTTTCAATTACTCGTACTCGAACCCGAGCTAATCATCGTCTTCCCTAAATTTACAACAACCCAGATACCTAATGGCATGCGTGCACATGCACGAACGTTCTGCCTCGCTCCGTCCATCTTTGTCGTCGCCAATAAGTCGCTTCTGGCCTACTTCATCGATCTCGACCACCTAGGTGTCGATTCGAGCTTGAAATCGCAATCGAGCTCGAGCTCAACCATTCTGGAATGAGCCAGATCACAAAAATTCACTTTGTCCTGCCACGTGACGACACCGGAATCCATGAGACTCCGCCTACGGTTGCTTAGATGATCAACGAACCTTCCCCCTCTAGTCCGGTCAAGACCGATACAAATAAGATGATGCAACAATAGATTTTCTGTCGCTTACATAAATTTGGGCTTAAAGCCTAAATTGAACTTGCTTATTCTCCATGACGATCTATAAATTATAAACCATTTTTCTGATAACCACCAACGCCCCAGCCTCCTTCACGCCAAATCACGAGGCTTAATTCGTCGTTGGTCACCGGGAATTCGTCCAACCCATTCCAAGTTCATTTTGCTAATTCTCTAGATTTACCAAATTAAAAATCATAATTGTTACACCTAATTTCAAGATTCTCGATAACTAATCTAATCTTAGATTTCAATCATTAAATCAAGATGTTCCAATTTTTTTCAAATTCAAAAGTCCCACTGTAAAGTTCCATTCCAGGGATGAATACTCAAACATTTAACTCGAAATCATTTTTATAAATGATGTAACTTTATTTCAAACATTTACTCTTCAGAACTTAAAGTTTAAAATAGATCCTAATAGCAAATAGGGATTTTGTTTTGAAATCTGGAGCCTGTGACAATAATAGTGACAAATATACATACATGTATACAGTCATATATACACGGAGACAAGCAAACATACTCACACAATCATTTGAGCATAATTCATATCAAACATCCAAGAAAAATCTAAACACTAAGAAATAAAACAGGAGTTAGGGTTTGCTCACCTGAAAATTTTGACAGAAAGGAACAGGGAAAGGCAGAGACAAAGAACAGAAAGCAGGGTCTTCAGTTGCAAAGCAGAAATTGATTTTTTTATCTTTGAACTTGATTTTCCCTTGAACTGATAAATATAATTTTCTTATATTCTTTGCTTCATTACTGATCAACCACTTCAAATTCAAATCGTTTTAAAAGGAATTTTACTTGCCTTAATTTTTTTCCAAAGAATCTTGCACGGTTTCCTAAAGCTATGTTCTTTTTTTGCAAATTTTCAGTTTAAATTGGTTTGTTAAAACTTGATTTATAAAGTTACAAATTCATTAACTATAAAGTAAAAACTTACCTGAGATTGATCTTGCACTTGTTTGCTTTTGCTCTAATTTCTCAGTTTTGATTTCTAGGCCTTTTTGATTTGTAAATTTTCTTTTCAGCTTCGAAACTGATTGTTACTTGATGTTTGAATCCAGTTGAGTTTCTTCTAGCTTTTGTTTTTGAATCTGAAACTTTGCCCCAGACTTAAAACTTCCACTTTTCTTTTTGTAAATTCTTTTGCTTGCAAGTCTGTTTTTTTAGTTGTGATCTGTTTCTTGATCTTTGTTTCAGATTTGTAATTGAAAATTGTTTTGAATTCTTTTATGTTGAGATTTGTGATACTCAATCTATTATTACTGTACCTTTCAGAGATTTGGTGAGAGGCTATATGATTGAACATGGGGAGATGAAAAGTTTTTTTTATAATTTTTAAATCTTATTATTTTATTCAATTAATTATATTGGATGCCATTTGTTAAAAATGATCATGAGGCCTCAATATATGTTGATTTCCTTTACTTCCTTATGTATGTTTAACATTTATAATTTTACAAAGACAAAAGATTTCTTTTAAATAGATTTTTATATCATATTTACTTTATAAATAAACATACCCTTTAGTCATTTGTATGTACATGTATACAATGTTGAAAGAAGAATTATTTTTAACCAATCATTATATTATAAAAATATAAATTACACCTTAATGATTTCAAAAGCCAAAAATTTTTAAAAACTTTATTTTAAATTTAAATTCAAATTTCAATTCAACTTGAATTATAACCACTTATGTCCATTTTTATATATTCATATCCATACTTATGCAGTTTAAATACAAGTTAAATGTATACACTCAAATCTACTCATATATACATTATATATATATATATATAATTTGAATTCAAATGATTTTTTATAAAATGTTTATTATCTCAAGATTTTAAACTCAAAAGAAATTGGAGTTTTATCCATATATAGTTTATTACTTATTTTATTTGTTTGAGATTTTTTAATATATTTTCAAATTAAATTTCAAAAGTTTAAATTATATTATAAATTTTAATTGATAATTTTTTTGGGATGTTACTTTCTATTTATAAGATATTAAATATCCCATTTCAAAGCCCCAATTAAAATTTTTAAATCATTGTCCAAATAAATAAATATTCTATTTAATCTTGGAAAAATTTATTTAATTTACAATTTTAAATTCACAAATTTATATCGATTACCAAATTTAATTGTACTCAAAAATCGGGATCGTTACAATAAACCTGAAGACCCATCGATTACAGAGGAGCACGATGATGTTATAATTATGGGCGCTTCTGAGCACACCACTAAGTTCAACCTGAAGGAGAAGATTACAAAAGAGGAGAAGGCAAAGCTCGAAGTTAAGGGTGGGTCCAATGTGGTGGAGGTTGACGATCCCCTCAATAGGCCTTTACAATTCATCCCTTCTAGAGGTTCTACTCACATTCCAGCTCCTCCTCCTTCTTTAAGTACCTCCTCTCAAGGACGCAAAGGGTCTCGAAAGAGACGTTTGACCGAAACAACCCCTAAAAAGCCGAAGAAGGTTAAGAAGACAAAGAAATAGTTAAAGTCTTGTAATATTTTGCTTAATTCAAATAATTTAGACATGTATAGTCATTTTCCCTTCTTCGTTTTCTTCTTAGCAGCATATTTACAGACTTAGCCTCCAAACCTTTGGAAGTGTTGTCAGAATTTTAGGAATTGTAAATAAAATTCTGTTCCTTAGTCTATCATCAAGTGCGTTATTATTTCAATAGTGCAGTAACTTTTTCCATTCCAAATGCTTGCGACAATTTTCACCATGTTTTGTTGATAACTTATTATTTTAAACTCAGAGCTCCTCTATAGACTTCATCGAAATTTGCCATCGGTACCAGGTCGGAATTGTAACCAATAGTTGTATTCTGTCTCTTATAGTTTGAGCATCTACTATCGATCTTAGGCTGGAGTTTGTGGGATGGCGATGGTTGAGAGTTCACGCATCTACCCGCCAGTTTGGATACTTTGAACCTTTGAGCCTGCCTCACTGACTTAGAAACCATTCTCATATTGTTTACAATTAGTCTGCAATCGGAGGGGGGGGGGGAGGGGGAGAGAATTTTTGAGTCGTTTATACTCTAGCCCACGCTCTAGGGATTCAGAGTACTCTAACCTGCACTACGAGGACTTAGAGATTTCTCGAATCATTTATAATCTAGTCTGCGCTCTAGGGACTCAAAGTACTCTAGTCTGCAGTCCGGGGACTTAGAGATTTTTCAAATCGTTTATACTCTAGTCCACGCTTTGGGGACTCAGAGTACTCAAGTCCGCACTTTGGGGACATGGAGATTTTTCGCATGGTTTATACTCTAGTTCGTGGAACGGGGACTCAAAGTATACTAGTCCACACTCCGAGGACATAGAGATTTTTCGCATCGTTTATACTCTAGTCCACGCTCTAGGGACTTAAAGTACTCTAGTCCGTGCTCTGGGGACTTAGAAATTTTCCTCATTGTTTATACTCTAGTTTGCGCTCCAGGGACTCAGAGTACTCTAGTCTGCACTTCAGGGACTTAGATATTTCCTACGTCGTTTCTACTCCAGTCCGCGCTTCGAAGACTCAGAGTACTCTAGTCCGTATCCTGGGGATTTAGAGATTTTTCGCATCGCCTATAATGTAAGCAATAATAATTTCATCATATAATCATCATGATATGAAACAACAGTAGTCCATAGAAAGGTAGCTTCAAGTTTTTATTCATCAAAATATATAGCGGTAGAATAATCTGTCTTATTACATATCAAAAGAAAAATCAACACAAAGAACTACTGAAAACAATTACTACTGGAATGCAAAAGGAACGATCTAGGTAAAATATCGTTGCAAATGCCCACTATTCCATGTTCTAGGAAGCATTACACCATTAATGGCCGCTAGCTTGAAAGTTCCTTCTCCAAGCTGACGTATGGTCCTTCCTATGTAGGGTTCATGTGTGATAGGACCGGAAAGACTTGCTTCAAGATAAAGTCGCCAACATCAAAGGTTCTTGGATGGACTTTCATATTATAATATCGGGTGACTCGGTGCCGATGTGCAGTTGCTCTCAGATTGGCTTCCTCGTGCTTCTCGTCAATAAAGTCCAATGACTCCAGTAAGATATCTTGATTCGTTCCGGGATCATAGTAAGTTACCTGATGGAAAGGGACTTCGAGCTTCACGGGTATAACTGCTTCGGCCCCGTAGGCCAAGGCGAATGGAGTATGGCTAATCGTAGACTTATGAGTGATCTTGTATGCCCAGAGGACCGTAGGAAGTTCGTCCACCTACTTGCCTCTAGCCTTTTCCAAACATTTTTTCAAGATGGTCTTTATTACCTTATTTACAGCTTCAACCTATCCATTCACCCGAAGGCGAGTGACTGCTACAAACCTTTTCTCAATGTGATACGTCGGACAAAATTCCTTGAACTCGGCACTATCAAATTGAGTTCCGTTATCAGTTATAATAGTTCGCGGGAGACCAAAACGGCATACAACGTTTCGCAAAACAAAATTAATGATTTTTTGGTTGTGATCGTAGCAAATAGCTCTGCTTCGACCCACTTAGTTAAGTAGTCAACCGCAACAATTGCATATCTCACATCGCCTTTGGAAATTGGCAATGAGTCGATAACATTAATTCCCATATCGCAAACGCTCTTGGACTAACCATTTGTATGATTTCTGTTGGCAGGGCTTTTGGGATTTTTACAAATATCAGGCATTTGTCACATCGTCTCACATAATCCACGTGTCCCGTTTAACGGTTGGCCAGTAGTAGCCATAACGGGGTATCTATTTAGCTTGCATTTCCCCTAATGTGGTTGCCACATTCTCCTTCATGGACTTCTTTCAAAACCAGCTTTATCTCGTTATGGGCGATGCGTTAAAGTAAAGGAATAGAGAATTCCTTTCGATACATAATTCCATCTCGCATAATATATCGTGAGACCTTGCGAAGTTCTTGCCGCTTTTTGCTCTTTTTGCTAGGCAAGGTTCCATGCAACAAGTATTCTATAAATGGGTACATCCATGATTCCCTTTCAATTTCCATTTCCGACACATGATCAACTTCCATCGCATTTATACTCGAGGTATGAGGGTTTCAATCAGAGCCAAGCCCATATGTTGTGCATCACCAGTGCTTGCGAACTTTGCCAATGAGTCAGCTTCCCTATTCTGTTTGCATGGGATATGCGAAATGTCATAGTATTCGAGGTCTTCCAACAACTCCCAAACTCGGGTAAGGTATGGAGCAAGCCATTATCCCTTCACCTGGAAGTCCCCTCTATCCTGGTATACCACCGGTTGCGAGTCATAAAATATTTCAATCGATTTTACCCTGAGCTCTTTAGCAAGCTTTATTCTAGCAATTAATGCCTTATATTCGACTTCATTGTTTGTAGCGGGGAAATCGAGCTCTAATGCATGGCAGAATGATTGGTTCTCAGGGTTCACAAGAATGATGCCAACTCCTGAACTATGATCATTGGATGCTCCATCGGTATATAGTTTCCATCGTATAGTGAGAACTACATCGCTTCCATTTGGCTCATCTTGCATAGTGAACTCTGCTATAAAATCTGCCAATGCTTTTCCTTGGATAGTTCTTCGAGGCAGATAAGTGATGTCGAACTAGCTGAGCTTGATGTTCCATTTAAGCAACCTTCTCGATGTTTGGGACCACTGCAGGTTCCATCGCAAAGGTTGGTCGGTGTAGATGTTAATTGGATGTGCCCAGAAGTAGAAGCGAAGTTTGCACGATGCGATCACCAAGCAGTATGCCAACTTCTCTTTCTTCGGGTAATTTTTTTCGTACCCACTAATCGTTTATTGATGTAATACACCGGTCTCTGGACCTAGTCCTCCTCACGAATCAAGGCTGCACTTATAGCATGTGGCGATACGGCCAGACAAACATATAGTTCCTCATGGTCCATGGGTTTCGACAAAACAGAGGGCCCCTCCAGATGATTCACCAAGGCTCGGAACGCGCCTTCACCGTCCTGGTCCATTCGAAATTCCTCTTCCCTTTCCTTATCAAATCGAAGAAAGGAATAAACTTATCGATTACTTTAGAGATAAACCGACTCAAAGCAACGACCTTCCTGTTCAGGCTTTGTACCTGTTTAATATTCTGGGTGCATGTATATCCCATATCGCTTGAATCTTATCTATATTCACTTTGATTCCTCATGCATTGACAATGAAGCCCAAAGACTTTCCTGATACAACTCCTAATGAGCATTTTAATGGGTTGATTTCCATATAATAAAATCGAAGGAATCGAACATCTCCGCCAAGTCTTGAATGTGGTCATTTGATTATCGTGATTTCACGAGCATATCATCTACATAGACTTCCATCATCCTACCGATCTGATATTTAAACATTTGGTTTACCAATCATTAATAGGTTGCTCCTGCATTCTTTAATCCAAATCACGTCACTACATAACAGTATAATCCAACATCTGTGACAAAATCGGTGTGTTTCTAATTTGGGATGTGCATTGGGATTTGATTGTACCCCAAGTACGTATCCACAGATGATAGCAATTCATGTCTCGCGGTTGAGTCAACTAGCTGATCAATTCTAGACGAGGGAAAACTAACCTTGGGGCATGCCTTGTTTAGGTCCGAATAGTCAAGCACATGTTCTCCACTTTCCATTTTCCTTCTTTACCAATACAGGGTTAGATATCCATTTAGGGTAGTAGGCATCATGACTAAACCCGTTGGCTTTAAGTTAATCGACCTCCTCCTTGAGAGCGGTTGACCTCTCCGAACCCATGCCTCGTCTTTTTTGTTTTTCAAGGACATACTTCGGACCAATATTCAACATGTAGCTCGTGATGGCAGGTGAGGTCTCACACATGTCAGAATGAGTCCAAGTGAATACATCATGATTTTCTCGGAGAAAATTAATAAGTTCTCTCATCATAGAAGGGTTGTGTTACGATTCGATTTTCAACACTCGTGATGGATCGTCATGGCTGACTGTGGTATCGATCGTTAGTTCAGCCGGTGCTGCCTTGGCCTTATTGAGTTCCTCTTCATCGTCTCTCAGATCTATATCTCTGTAGAACCAACTAAGGTGCCCAAGCCAAGGCTTAAGCGCTATTTGTCAATCTTCGGTAACTTGGACACGGACCAATTTTTCCACACGCTTTCCTTTTTCCTTCTACTTGGCTTCTCTAAGCTAAGCCACATAACAAGCATGACCAGTTGCCTGATCATCATGCACAACACCAACTCCATTATTTGTAGGAAATTTCAAAGTCTAGCACCACAGGGCAAGAGCTGCCCTAAACTCAACCAGGGCCAGGCAACCCAGAAAAACATTATGTCGAATCAACATCCAATAAAATGAATGTTAGGATCCACACCCTCCTACGTTCACCTTCACCCAATTCAACTGGTAACTCAACAGAACCTATCGCTTCAGTAGCCATACCATTAAAACCATGTATACAAGCTTTGGATGGTTTCAAATCCTTAGCCTCCATTTTCATTTGATCATAAGCTTTCTTAAAGATGATGTTCACAGAACTTCCACAATCAATCAATATCCGTCTCACTAGCGTAGGTCCGATCACGGCAGAGATAACCATCAAATCGATAGTAGAGTCCTCCACTCTTTTGGCATCTCTACTTCTAAACACTATGTCGTCTGTCGTCATATGCTACTACTTTGCCAGAGTTCCATCCTCTGTGTTCGAACAACATTCAAAGTCCACATGTGTCATTGAACTAGCATAACGCTCCATTTACTGCCAACTTCTATCCGCAAGGTGTGGTCCACAAACTATTATGTTTATTACCAACCTTCCACCGGCTTGAGTGGGCTCCTCGGGCTGGTGTGGAGCTTGTCCTCGGTTGGCACCAGGCGTTCCTTGTCCGCCATCCTACGGATCCTTGACAAACTGCTACAACTTTTTTCGGCGAATTAATTTCTCAATGGCGTCATTAAGATGCCTACACTCATCAATGTTGTGTTTGTAAAACTTGTAAAACCGGTAGTATTTCCCAGTTTGCTTCTGTTCTTCGATCGATTCATTTTTATGCGGCTTCCTATAATGGAAAATGTTACAGGTGGACAAGTAGATGTTCTTTAAAGAGGCATTCAAGGGCGTATAGTTGTTATAAGTAGGGATTCGTGGCTTCCATTTTCCGGACTTCCTCTTCCGATCAGAATTTCCTTCTCCACCATGGCTCTACTACAATGTTTCTTTGAACTGCTTCCTCGTTTGTTCCTATAGCAACGCTCCTTCTGGACAATCTAGCCTCCTCCATTCTCATGAACTGGTGTGCATTTACATAGAAACGCTCCAGCATGGCGAACGGTTTTTCAACTAGCCAATCATCAAACTTGGATTTGGGGTCAAACCCCCTTGTCACACCATGAGTATGGCATGGTCATTTGGATTACTAACCTCGGTAGCAACAACATGAAACCTTTGTAAATAATCTTTCAGTGATCCACCCGGAGCCTGGATGACGCTGGACAACACATCACATCTTTAGGGCGAGTAGCGTGAATCCAAAACTGCTCCACGAATCTTGTAGCCAGCTTATCAAATCTCAAGATTGACCATGGAGGTAACCTTGTGAACCACATTGTGGCAATCCCAGATAGGGTTATAGGGAAGCATCTACATTTGGTTGCATCATTCGCTCTAGCCGAGTCCATCAACCATTCGTACCTTATAACGTGCTGTCGGGAGTCAGTCTTTCCTTCGTAAGCGGACATCGTAGGTATGCTAAACCTTTGGGGGTATTCAGCCTGCAAAATGTTATCGGTAAACAGAGTATGACTCCTAAAGACTCCCCAATCATTGTTAGTCAAGTCTTGGTTTTCCCTTATTAGTTGCCCGACTATTGAGGATAAGTCTGGAGCTTGGATTGGAGGTGCCAGGTCGGGTTCCATTTTTCATGAATGCTCTGGCCGACGTCGCATGGGTATCTCACTCCTTCTCAGCCTATTATCCTCTAGATGTGTATCTATAAGATTCACCTCATTATCATCCTGGCAAGGTAGATCAACATCCATGTGCATATTAGTGCCTAAATTTTTTGTTCTGGGTCGAGCACGACTTCCTATGCGTAGTTGAGGAGCCATCCTCCCGGTTGAGGGATCAGTTCCAACCTTGATTGACTGCTCACGGTGGTTTGCCGTAAGTTTCTCCATTTCTCCAGCTTGTGTCATTTCAATTCTGTGATGCCTACGCTTGTGGCGCCCGTCTAATGAAGTTGAGCTGTCAGACTCTGAGTATGAAGCAAGACTTCCTCTGGCATTTTGACGTTGTTGTTGAGCAATCTAGTTCATTAGGTTGGCATTTTCCTGGATTTTCTCGTTTAACTATCTCCGGCTTTCCACTAGCTCCCTTCTCAGGTCATTGAATTCGGCATTGGTAACGGAGTCAGTAGGATTCTGAGCTGCAATAGGTTCCATATTCACATTAGCTGGCCGATTGCTCGGCCCTCCTTGTTAGATGCTAACATTTTCGTTTGCATCGAAGTTGTGGGAGGTAGATCTGGTGTGCCTTACGATCTTAAGTCCTTTGTTTAGATCTCGAAAAATATGAATATTATCTGCAAACTTTTAAGAATGAACCCGGATCTCCTTTGGGTGATTTCTTCAATCTAGTAGCAACAAAGGCGATCCAAATAGCTCGAGGTCAACTTCTCAGTGAAAGCACCAAATTGTTAGCAACCAAATCGGTCACTACCACCCCGGGATAGGTTTGAGTGGTGAAATAAGTGAAGAAAATAAATTGTAATGACCCATGTTTTCGGTAATTTAAACTATTAAATTTAATGAGGATTTTATGTTTAATATTGTGAGAAATTAAAATTTATGATTTATTAATGAGAAAAGTAATTAGAATATAATTTTATTTTATTGTTTGAATGTTACCGATAATTATTTTAATGTAATTTCAATCAATTGAAATAACCGAATAGTTAATTTGTTTATAATTGTAAATAAGGAATAAATTCAATGTTGTATTAATGATGAAATTTTATGTTATTAATTGAAATGGGTTTATTTCAGAATATGAAATCAATTAATTGGTAAATAAATTTATTTTCTTTTGTTTGTAAACAATAAATTCAAAAATGTGCTTGAATTACTAATGTGTAATAATTGTTTTATTTACTTTTCTATTTTTTTAACCCATTGAAATAATTTGGAAATCAACGTGAATTTAATATAATTAAATATTGTCTTTAATATGAGTTAAGATTATAACTATAGAATATGAATGTAATAAAATGTAAACTAATGATAATTATATTCATAAGGTTATAGTTGATGTAATAATAAGTGTGAGAATTAAAATAATTTTTTTTATTGGAATTTAAAATATAATTAACTGGAATTTTATTACAGCTGCAATTAACGTTGAAATTATGTAATGTTTAAATCTTGGATTTAATATGGAAATTTGTATTTTAAAAGATTATAAATTCCTGGTTAATCAAGAATGATGGAAATTGTTAACTTTTAAATTTGAATTTAAAAGCGATTAAATCAATTTAATAATAATTTATTTAATTAACGTGAAAATTAGCCATTTTGGTTACTGTCTCGGATTTCGATAAGCTTAGTTCCATTAGATCCGTAATAGTGAATTATTGTAGGATTTCAAGTTCCGTAGCGATCAAACTTGTAGTTTGAGCTTGCGAGCTCGAAATGCGTAGAAATCAATTAAAAGAATTTAAATGAATATAATATGATTTTAAAAGATAACTTATGTATACAATGGAATTTGGGTTTAAAACTTGTTCCATTGAGTTTAAAAATATTGTAAACCTATATTTCGATATATTGGATGACCTACTTTCGTTTTGGGAACGAAACGGGCTTTTCGGGTCGTTGTTATCGTTTCGACCCAATTCGATCTGTCCATTCGTTCTTATCTATCTCTTCCTATATATAGGCTATTATAAACCCTAGTTGTTTCTTATTTCACATTCTTGTACGTACTATTCTATCTATCTGTTCAATTTTCTATTCCTTCTCAATGGCTGTCAAAATCAAAACCCTTATTCCCAAATACAAAAAACAAATTGAAAATTCAAACTCTTCAAACCCTGTCAAATTATATATCATTGGAAAACTCTTTACGAGCATAATCTAGATCTTCTATTCGCTTTTTAATAAGATCACGGTTTGGCTAGAAATCAGTGAAGAAGCCTCGGGTATCCATATTAGGGCTTTCGATTTCGATGGTGGATCGTCGACCGTTTGACGATCTGGAGGTGTTGCGTCATAGAGGTCATTAAGGGCTTTTAATCTGCGGTGTTCGTTCATTATATCGTGGCTCAAAATCGCAAGAATTTGGCAAGAAATGAGGTGGTGAGGGAGATCACTGGAGGCGACCGGAGGTGGTCATTTGGCCGTGGTAGGTGGGGCTTGGTACTGTGAAGATGGCAGCGAGGTTGGATTGGTGGCTTATCGACTATAGCGGCGGTGATCTAGAGCTTTAAGTGGCGGTTCAGAGTTAGAATGTCGGTCGCTGAGAGTGAAAATGTGGGTCGTGTACTTGTTCCAAGAGGTAACATATTTACCAATTTTCCCTCTATTTTAATTTAATTTAAATTTAAACTTTCAATCTTCTAATGCTAATAACTTTTGCATACAAACTTGGATTTGGACGCGGTTTTCTCCATTACGATCATATCAAAATTTCGAACAATTTGGAACTAGTTTGGTTGAATTCTAAAACAATTGGAATTTTGGGGGTTTTTGGGATTTTAGATTGGCTAGAATCAATGATGAGTGATTTAATCAACTCACAAATACTAAATCATCTTATGTTAGTTAAATTAAACTTATGATGTGATGATAATACTATTAGTTGTTTTTTGGTAGTTTTATTTGACATTTTAAACTGAAATTGAATTTATATTGAATTAAATTTCAATTTAAATTAATATTGAAATTAAATTATTAATTTAATACCTGAAACTGATAATCAGTTAATTGTTGTGATTTATTGGCTGATTTGGATGTTGATTGTGATGGATGTTTATTTATTGACATTTTGGATGATTGGATGTTTATTTATCCCTGTTATCATTATGGGTTAAAATGATACATACCCAAATGATCTTATAGATTTAGGAAAAATCGTTATGGGTTGAAATGATAAACCCGAGCGATTCCATTGATTTGGAAATTGTTGATTCGGGATACAGGTTGAAATGATATATATACACGAAAAATTTAACTATTCGGGTTAAAATGATACGTACCCTATCACTTAACCATTGATTTTTAAATTTAGTTTAATAATTTTATTTGGAAAATAATTTTTTTTATATGTTTTAAAGCTTCAAATTTTAAGTTAACATATGGTTTTAAATGTAAATTTAAGATTTGAACTTATAATTTTATTTAATTTTAAAAATATATTTACATAGCTTAAAATTTAATTTAATAAAATATTTAATATACTTTTAATATATTTATATATTTGAAATTTAATTTAATATAATAAATATGGTTTTGATTTAAGATAATTAATATGGACTTTTTATAATAACTTTAACAGATAAAAGAATTTGTAAAAGGTTTTGCAAGGGATTTATATAATTTTTGTAAGTGATTTTATAATGGATTTAATAAAAGAATATTTATAAAAGATTTTTATAAAGGATTTTTATAATATTTTTATAAAGTGGTTTATAAAGGATTTCAAAGGATTTATAAAGGGTTTTCCAAAAGGAACTTGTAAAAGGGAAGAGTTATACACTATTTTGGAATTTATAAATAACTTTATAAATGGTTTTTAAGCATATAAATAGTTTATAAATGGTATAAGAGAGATTTATAAATTATTTTCGAAATTGATTGAAAGAAATCTTCCTTGGTATTTATGAATATAGTTATACTTTTGAAATAAGTATATGGATATCTTGATATGAAAGTATATCTGTTTTCTGGATTTATTATTATAATGTTCTACAAAATGACCACGATGTGAAAAATATGACGAGTAATTGTTAAAGAGACTGGGATCGGATATTGTCGTACTCTTTGCCAATTCTGAAACCACTTTAATAACTATGCACGTGGTGGAGAATCTAGAATGAAGTAGGATGGTTGGGCAAACGATTCTGTATGACCGCAGTCCTGAACCCCCAAGGTCAGCTTGATATGACTAAAACAGGAGCTATCCCGGGCAAAGTGAGGTCGCTCCTCCGATCCGACATGCTTCTTCGATACCATATCTGTTGCTTTGTGACTGATTTGGTGGCCCCCTCGATTTGATTATGGAAGTCTATTCCAAGGTGGACGGTAGTAGCTGCTATGCGTTACCACCAGTCCGGGCTTGCAAAACGGTAGAATCCTACCTTGGGCATTGCCTTGTGTGCTTTGTCGTATGCCTTATCGAGCCCACTACGATTTTGGTTTGTGTTGTGCCTATGGAGTGCTCCCTGATAGCCCACCAGTTTGGGTGAATTTACGGTACTTTATAAACTACGACATTTGGTAACGCCTTAATGCTATTTTAATACTTTACTTTACTGATAGACACTATATATATAGCGTATATTATTATTTATAGTTTAACGGATCCTTAGGAGATGGAAATTCTGAACATTTCGTAAGTTATTGCACGCACGTTATACACTGGATAGGAGATGTAAAATCCCGTAAACATCTCTGAATCCATTACACTCATATTTATTTACCGTTGACTTAACTTACATAAGATCTTTTAATTCTGACTTAAGTGTTTTATCTTTTCATTACACTTGGGTCAGTCTGAATTTTTCAGTGTACTGAAGAACATTTTATTTTAGAGGATGAAGACGGAGATTAGTCTACTATTTATTATATTTATTCCACCGCATCATGTTGTTCCGCTGCATTATCCTACTTCACTAGCTGTATGTATAACTCTGATTATATTGTAAAAGTGTAATCAAATATATTTGTGAAACAGCTTCATGAACTGTTTATTTGATTATTATATTTTGTCATTGCGCTGTGAGATTCTATGTTTTGTTTTTCTTTCTTTTATCTAATTTTTTTATTTACCCCATTAACAATCCTCCCTTTTGAATGATAAAAGTTGACATATGTGGTTTATTGTCGATTTAAGCCGTCCAAAAGGATGGGTCGTTACACAATGGGAAATGAGTAATAATGCTTTATATTGTAAGAAGGAACAACAAAAGTTAAAACCAACAAGATTTATAGTGGTTCGGCGTTGTTTGCCTACGTCCACTCTGGATGCTCTCTTTATTGCTTTATCAATCACTTGATTATAGATATAATTTACAAGGAATAGATCAAATATAAGTTAAAACAAAGAGAAGTTGAGTATAAAAATGGTAGAGTATTCTCTTGGTTGTCCAAAAAAACCCCATGCCCCTGTATTTATAGATGAAGACAACCTTCGGCTCGACCATTTGGGCCCACGGTGAAAAATGCTTTGCTCAACTCACTACATAGACCCACATCACTATGCCAACCTGACCACTTCTGTATGCAGACACGAGCTTCAACTCATGTAACGCCGATCCATGCCTTATCTCAAGCAATGTCAACCTGGTGTTCATGCCTCTTGCCGATCTGATGGTCTTCACACTCCATGCCGACCCGAAGTTGAGGCAGCACCGACCCAAAACATTTCCATATGCCGACCCTAAGTTGCCTTGTAATTGCCGACCCAATGTGGTGACTGTCGACCCCAAAAAATATGCCGACCCTATATATCATCCTTGCCAAACCGAAGCTCTTCTTCTCGATGCTGACCCTAAGTGTTACAAACTCCATCCTAACGGCGAACCGAAGACCATTATATACTATGCCAACCTGACCTGATCTCTGTAATATGCAATGTTGACCTGGAGTGAACCAAATGCCGACCCTTTGGAGTGATATGACTTCCCTCCTATGCCAACCCGAAGTATTACTAGTTTCGACCAGAGGTAGATGTTGATCCGGCCCGAAGCAAGAGCAATGTCAACCCGAAGCTCTATCACAACCCACTTGCTATGCCAACTCCTACACTACCAGGCTAATATTCATAATCCTGATACCCTATTACACCCATTCATCAATATCAACCCTAGGCTTGACATAACTTCTTAGAAATCACCTTTTGGTCGTATCAATATCGTCTCTCGAACATTCTTCCATCAATAGTCAATCTTGATCTCTGTAATTACCTTTGTGAAGCCGCATCAAGAAACCGGGTAGCATATAGAGAGCAATATTAAGTTTATAGATAATGCAAAAGAGGCTAACGATGCCTCTTTGAACAATATTCAATCTTTCTATATAGTTTTCTTCTTTAATCAAACCTTCTATTTTATACAAAATTAGAGCAATAATACAATAGAAATTGAGTTATACATTTGATGTGCTATGGAAACTTTTTACTATCTATTGTTTTTGTATTATTTATTTTATGAAATCCTAAGCCTCCTTTAATATGACCATGATAAATAGTGACCGAATATAAGATGTAATGTAGATAAAATTTAAGCATGAAATAGAAGAAGTTGTGTTAGCTTAGCGGAAAATGTCGTTGCATTCATCGTGCACACACTTTACTAAAGCAACAAATGAATTAATTACTGCAAAGTTCTTTATAAGCTAAAAACAAATTTTAATCAATGTATTAAATCAAACAATGATTAAGTCTTGCAGAATTTATTCCGTTCTTGTGCAATAGATAAAAGTTGGAGTCTTCTCAAGCGATAACTGAAGTTTGAATTTTAATCGTACCTAAATCAAGTTATGTATTATATAACTGGATTAATAATTGAAAGAACTCCACTACATCTCAACACATTTATATAACACAACACTCATCCATTATATACCTTTAATAATAATTTGAATCTAGATCTAGAATATAAATTGATAGAAGTATGAGCTCTATAATAATAGATATGTTCGCTTGACAGCAACACTCACTTCAACTAATTCGTAAAAATTTATTGCTTCTATTTATGTGATAAAATAACAAATAAGGTACATGGATCATTTTCTATATAAATATACCGGCTAAGTAAAAAAATACTAATAAGGAATGAAATGGACGTTTGTTAACTTTGAAACATAAAAATAGAAATCATGTGAACTAAAAAGCTGAAAATATTCCAGGAAAAAATATTAGCTGGTAAAACCCAAGTGCAAAATTTTTGTTTTATAGATAAATTGATCAAATAAAATCAAAAGAATCACATTCCTTCACCAACTGTTTTTGATATGTTACTTGTTTTTTAGAGCATTTGGAGAAGGGCTTTCTATTGTTGTAATCTCTAGATTAAAGTATTGGAAATTTATGCCTAGTTTCCATGTATAGGTTATCACTTAACATATTTTTTTATAAGAAATGGTGTATCCATACTTAAAATATCATATATAAGTTTGTGTTTTAAAGATCAAAATTGGGGCATAACACATATGTTGCAAACTATTTACATATGAATCTGATAGCATTTCATTAATTCACCTTAGTCTATACGTATCTATTTACACATACAAATGTAAATCTTAGAATTGATACACTATTTAATTTTGTTTAGGTGAATTGGTAAGACAATTTACTTATATGTGACTTACTTATCCATAATTAAATTTTAGGGTTATAAATCTTATAGGTAAACTATTTACTTATCTATCAGCTGAGTATAACCATATTTCACAGATTTAATTCTACAGGTAAAGCAAAACAGAATAACGTTGTAGCAAAATTACAATTCATATTAAATAAATACTCAGTCCAAAATGCAACCTTACAGTAAAGGTAAAGTCAATCAATAAGATTTCTACTGTTCTATATATGCATATAAGGAAAAAGCTTTCTCCTATCCAAGATTTAGAGTTGGATCAGACTCGACTTAGGCAATGATAATAGAGCTTAACCTTTATTTGATGCTGAAACGCAATTCCAAAAAGTAGTTTTATACTCGCTACCCATTATTAATTTAAACACAGCTATTTCAACTACTAGTTTGGCCTCAACTTGGCATGATCAAATTAAATATCTGCAGTTTTGAAATCAGTAATTCAAACTTAATTAATAACTCATCTCTACTTCTCTACTACAAATAACGAAAACTCGTTGAACTAATTGACTTGGTGTCTTTTTGAAATTTCAAAAATGCCATTTCTTTCCGTTTACATATTTACGGTCAAACAAAATATCAGCGTATACGATAACACAAACAACCCGTACACGAACAGCCCGTGTGTAAAGCATTGGTCCATACTAGTTTTCATTAAGAATAAATAAAAAATATTTGTATGTTCCAAAAGGATTACCATCGGAAGAAAAAACCATAGATGATGTAAAAAAAAGATAGAATAAAGACACTAAAAAGTAATCCCAATCAAAGCTATCCTTTGGTAGAGAAAAGGAGATGTAAGGTTCTGTTACATGATATGACATTTTGCAGTAAAATAAGCGAACATTTGGTACACTGATTTCACAACTTGTATATGTTCAAATACATTGGAGGCCAAATTTTTTTCCCCAAATAAATAGTAAAACTGAGTTTTGCATTTGATAAGAACTCGGGCGTATTCAATTCAAATCCAAACATCTTAAAAGCAAATGACAAAGGTGGAAATGAAAACAACAATTTCATCGTTTCCATTTACATTTGATGTATAGAGTTTAAATCGAAACATAAATACTTTGTACTATTTGCGGAACCATCTCACTAGAAAACCATTAAAAACAATCAAATAATAATCATTTTTTATATTTTGACAATTATTTTGAGTTAATTACAAAAGGAAAAAAAAACATAAATGTCAACGCTTAAAGGTGCGACACCTTAGCTTATATTTGATAGGATTGCACAACATAACATTTTGGGGCAGAAGAAATAAGTGAAGGTTTGAAATTACAAAGCCGGTCCATGGTCAGTTGGAAGGAGGACTTGCCCTATTGGAAATAAACGAAAACCGGTGAACAAATTCTAGGATTTAAAATAAGAATAGATTTGGGTCGCTTGCTGGAGTAA
The DNA here is from genome assembly GCA_030765085.1 of Allium cepa. Lineage (NCBI taxonomy): Eukaryota > Viridiplantae > Streptophyta > Magnoliopsida > Asparagales > Amaryllidaceae > Allium > Allium cepa. Next base: position 595,530,881 of record CM060935.1, read on the forward strand.
ATTTTTGATAGGTAGGTGTATCATCTTTGAACAGCTGCTTCCATTTGTGAAATGCACGAAGTACTGGTGGTGGCTTAGCAGATGTAACGACCTGCCTTTTTGGACTTTTAAGCAGACACACATGCCTGACTCAAATCATTCAAAAAGGCAGATTGTTATGGTGTAAATATGAAAAAGAGAAAGAAATAAAACAAATATAGAATCTCGCAGCGGAATGCAAAATATAATAATCAAATAACAGTTGATGAAGCTGTTTTATAAATACATTTTACTATTCTTTTGTAGCAACAAATCAAATTTATATAAATAGGAAGAAATAAATGATAAGTGCAGCGGAACAACATGATTCAGCGGAATATAATAAATAATACTAGTACAAATCTTCGTCTTTGTCCTTCAGAAATAAGGCCTTCAACCTGAAATGCTCAGGCTGAGCCGAGCGAATTGAAAAGACAAAACACTTGAGTCAGAACTAAAAGATCTTATGTACGTTAAATCAACGGTCAATATGAGTGTAACGGCTTTAGAGATGTTTACAGGGTTTGACATCTCTTATCCAGTCTAACGTGGGTGCAGTAACTTAAGAGATGTTTGGGATTATCATCTCCTAAGGATCCGTTAAACTATCTACTATGTAGTATAATACGTTAGTATAATAGTGTCTACAATAAAGTAAAGTATGAAAATAGCGTACGTTAATGCGTTACTCATATCTCCCTTAACATGTTTTTATATATTCCCATAGTTTATGCTGTACCATAATTCCTCGGTAAACTGGAGGGCTATCGGAGGGTACTCCATAGGTATGGTACAAACCAAACTCGTAGAAGGCGCGATATGACATGTAAACACAGCACTCAAGGCAATTCCAGGGTAGACATACCAATTGCGAATCCGGACTGGTGGTAACGCATAGCAGTTACTACCGTCCACCTCGGAACATGCTTCCACAATCAAAATTAAGGGTGGCCACTAAATCAATCACAAAGTCAGAACATAGTATCGAAGAATTATGCCTGATAGGAGGAATGACCTCACTTGGCCTGGCATGGCTTATGTTTTAGTCACATCTAAGCTGACCCACGGGAGTATGACAGTTGTTAAATGGTTTCGATATTGGCAGAGAGTATGACAATATTCGATCCCGGTCTCTTTAACAACCCAATGCTTGTTTCACACCGGATTGTTCTTTTACATTTCAAAAGTCAACTTATAATTAATATTAAAATATCATATTCGATTTCAAACCATATCACTTTCGAAATCATATTCATTTTCAAAACCATATTCACTCAAATACGTCATTTCACAAGAAGGTATCAATTTCAAATTCCAACTTAAGATGTATCATCATTAAGGATTTAAACATAAATACTTCACTTTACACCTTTTGAAATTTTAGAAAATAGTTTAGGTAGTTATAAATAGTTTATATAGTTTTAAATAGTTTAAAAGTTTTCAAATAGTTTAAATGGTAAAAATAGTTTAAAAGATTTAAATTTGGTTTAGTTAGATTTAGAAATGATTTATATAGATTTAAAATAGATTAAATGGATTTAAATTATCTTAAATAGGTTTTAAATAGATTTAAATTATATTAAATAGATTTAAAATAGATTAAATAAATTATATTAGTTTAAAATAGGTTAAATTGTACTAAATAGGTTATAATATATTAAATGAATTAAAATAGTTTTAAATTGATTAAAATAGTTTAAATTAATTTAAAATAGATTTTCAAAGTTTTACCCAAACATTTCAATAACTCAATTCCGATAAATTCACTTATGTTTGACACTTCAACTTTGAAATTTCAATTCAAATTCTTTGAACAATTCATTAAATTAATTCCAATTTCAGCATTTACGCTTAAGCTTCGAGAATAATTCAGTTTATATAAATCAGTTTCTATTTCAACATACCAGTCAACTGAATTCAAAATTTCAAAGATTCAAAATCATTTAATTTAACCAATCTGGTGTATGTATATAATTTTTTATCCTAGGATCAAGTGATACAGATATTTATCATTTCAATCCGCAATTTAAATTTACGGTTATATATCATTTTAAACCGCAATCCCGAATTAATTAAAAATCCATAAACTCGCTCGAGTCTATCATTTTAACCCATAACGATTTTCCCTAATCTATAGATCATTCGGGTATGTATCATTTCAACCATAAGGAACTTGCAATATTGTAACAATATAAAATACAACATCCAGCCATCCAATATCAACAAATCAAGCATTCATCACAATCATCATCCAAATCAATCAATAAATATCAGTAGATAACTGATAATCAATAACAGGTATTAAGCTGACAATTTAAATTCAGTAATAAATTAAACAATGATTAAATGCAATAAATGTCAAATTTAACTAGAATGAAAATTTACACATACCAAAATCAATCGACATGTTCCTAATCACATCATAAATTAAATTTAACTAACATGAGATAGTTTAGTAATTGTGAGTGGGTTAAAACACTCACCTTTGATATTTAGAATGAAAAATCCAAACAAAGATGCCTTTTGCAAAGTCTCCAAACTCAGCCAAACCTATTTCATGTCGTCCGGAATTCCGATACGAGTGCAATGGAAGAAACTATGCATGTATCGAAGCTCGTATGTGGAAGATATTCAGGTTGTAAGAGTATATTAAAAAATACGTGCACATTTAATTATTAAAATAAGAAACTTTAATCGCTCACGTTTTCAAATTTGATGTATCCAAAACAAAGGCAAGAAGTAGAAAGCCAAAACCATGAAAGCTAATTCTCATTGTTCATTTTTTTAAAGGCTTCTTGCTAAAGAAGGCAAGGTGAAGAGGAAAGGTACGAATGTGGTTGAGGATGAAATAGATGCTCACACTTTTTCTTTCTTTTCTGAACATAGCTTCAATAAAAATGAATTAGCAGTAACTAAGTGGAGGTATAAAGTAATGTTGACATTGAGAATTTGTGGAAAAAAATAGAGGCCTTGATGTTTTGAGAAATAATGAAGTTCTAGGGGAAAGAATGAGATATGATATGAAACAAAATAAGAAAGGGAAGTAACAAACGAAATATGTATGGAAGAGACAAATAAAACAAGGCTATATGATCTAAGTAAATGTTTTGAGTAATAAAATAAACAAAACAGAAGGATGAGAAAGGAATTCATGTTTTCAACTACATCAGAGAATTGCAATAAAACCAAAATGTGGAAAGTGGCAGGCATATTGAATAATAAGGAAATGAAGGGACCTCTTAGATCTAACTAATTGCATGTTCTACTCAATTAAATATATTAACATCAAGTATACTTTATTTACACCCATTTAAACGTAATTAACGTACAATAAATAAATTTGAATACAACAAACAATGTAACGTTACACAAAATAAAAGCTGATCAGGAACTTAAATTCAAGTTTTCTTTTTCAAAATAAAGTTTGCCTCAAAGCGCAATCACGAAAACTAAAAAGTTAATTTAATTTAAATTTCAAGATTAGTGTTAAAATCACTTATATGCAGCCTCAAATTGATATATAATGAATGTAGAATATTGTTTTCAAATTCATTTTTTTCTTCTTTTTAAAATTATTTTTACCTTCAAAATGACAACGTTCGTTTTTTTTTCATTAAAACATTATTTTTATTTTAACAAAAATGTATGTTTCTTTCGTTAAATCCATTAACTAAATTAACGTTTCTTTTTTTTTTTACTCTTTTATATTAAAAGATTCCAAATCGACATAATTATAATTAATTTCAAAGTTACACTTTAAAATGGATCCTAACAAACATACATTTCTTTCATTAAACACCATTAATTTCAAATAAATTTTCTTTCCCTTTTATTGAAAGATTCCAAGTCAAATTAACAACAATAAATTCATTAATTAAGTTGAAATTCCATTATATATTTATCTCTATTTTCATCTTATTATTCAATTAATTAACATCTTACGGATATACTTAACGTTGGTTTACCGTTTCATTACCTCAACCTTCTATAGTTATCACTTTAATTCATATTAACTGCAATAAGTAATTAGGTTAATTGCAATTAATTTTCTACTTAATTTCAATGGATTAAATAAGTAGGTGATAAATGATAAATGTTACCTTTTCCTTACTTAATCACATTTATAAGTTTATTACAACAACAAATGTTACGACTACTTACACAACCCTGATTATATTCAGTTTTCCATTAATTCCATATAATTTCTCCTTTTTATATAACATTCAATTCATTTCCTTATTTCAACTTATCACCAAATAACTTTACAATTATTTCAATTACTGACATACAATTCCAACATTAAACCCAACAGTCGGTTGCCTTAATTCCATTAATCACCCATTCAATATTCAGACGGATAAATTAATGAGAAAATTGTTAATACAATCGTTTATTACAATTCATACCCATTATCTTATTCTTTACAACCAAGGATTATAATTTGCTTATCCAAAAAGGTTTTGTATTCAATATTAACCTTCTTTAATTAATTACATACAAGTTCACCATTAACTACATCATTTAATTTATTTCATTATTTACAATTATAACCAAGTCAACCTACAATTTATTTCAATTGATTTGAAATTACATTAAATAGTCATCAATAACATTCAAACAACATCCCTGATTTCATATTCATTGTTAGCCAATTCTAATTGATTACATATAATTTAAATATTCAATGTATTTCCTTATTTATAGTTTATAACCAATTATAACTTTACAGTCACTTCAGTTAATTGGTGTTACATTAAAATAGTTAGCAGTTACCTTATATTAATTACTAACATTACATTTTAGTTATTACTCTCATTATATCATCACAAATTTTAATTTTATTTCAATATTAAGTCACAAATGTCATTAAATTTAAAAAATTTAAATTATCGAAAATTATGGTTCATTACACTCTCCCTCACTCAAAACTTCTCATACTCAGAAAGGAAAAGAAGGGAAAAAAAGGAATTTATAAATCAATATATCTCATTCAAATTAAATTTGTAAACAAATCAATTTACATAATTAAATATTCTAAATAAAATATATCAATTTATAAACAATTAAATCCTTTGTATTCAAGTTAACAAAAGTTTGGAAAACATTTTGCAAAAATTTTTTATTCCAAAATTTACGGAAAATTTCGGCAGAGTCTCCTTTGTACGGGGAGGTCTGGGAGAAATAATAATATTAGTAACAACAATATATATCATATTTTTCAAAATAAAATATCCCAAACCATAGAAAAATAATATAATATTGCTATAAAACCGTAATCCGAGGTCGTACCTATTTGTGGAGGCATACAACGCTTATTTTATGAAACCAAAAGCAGTGGCAATTGCTTCCATAACCTGTATTTCACTTATATAATCCAAAGAAGTTAATAATTATATAAAAGAGAAATATTTAAGTTGTTTTCAACTAATAGAAAAACAAGTCACTCCAACATAACAACAATCACTTGCAAACAAATAATACAAACATTATTTCAATAAAGAAAACAATCATCCATGCATAGCAACCAAAGCAAATGGTTTGTTAGGGTTCAGAACTTCTAATCATATAAAATGATAAATAAACTATGAAGTAAGCCATACACTCAACAATGATAAATAAATTATGAAGTAACCATACACTCAACAGTCGTAGATAACTTACAGATTATTTATACATCCTGCACAAAATAGAAGTATCCTTTCCCAACCAATCCGTAAGTCAAGCAAACAAAGAATTCGACACATTTTAAGTTTGCTCCATTTATCTCTTCACATCGTTTATTATTCATTTTTTTTCATACAATGATTTTCTTTAATTCACATTCACTACTTACAAAATTTTAGTCTTTCATTCATTCATGTAAGGCTTAATTCATTAATTTATATTCTTTACTTACGTAAGTTATGTTTATTTCAATTATTTGGATCATAAATGAATTCATTATTGAAGTATTGTATTCATTTTTTCTTATTTTAGTTGACTTCACATTAAAATTTAGTTTGATTTTTTTTCATTTACTTTTCTTTTCTTGTTCATCTATTGTTTATTTTCGTTAATTTACATTCATTATCACTTACAAAAGTTCATTTCTCCTCTAGTCATACAGTGCCATTTTCTTTTATTTTATTACTTTACATTCATTGCTTAAGTCAGTTATTTATTTCAATTATTGGATTATACATTATTAGGTAAGTTTCTTTACAATGCAATTTACCATTTATAGATTATTTCTTTTTCATTTTCATTCTTCTATACATAGTATTATTGAATATTAATTCCATTTCTAAATCATTTCCAATGTTCTCTGAAGTAATAATCATTCAATTTATATAATACTCATTTTAATTCCAAATGGCTTCAATATTAATTTAGTTTATAATTATTTACTTACAGTATCACCTTTATCATTAAATCAGATTATAAATAGTTTAAATGTTAACTTAAGTTTATATCATATTTCTTGCATCGTTTACCTTTATTACATTTGATAGCATTTCAAATTATTGACTTAAGTTTATAATAATTTATAACATTAGAATTCTTATTTATAGATGTAATTCCACTGAACCCTTTCATTATACTTAAGTATTACTTGTATAATATTCTGTTACATATTTCTATTAACATTTCAACTTTTAATATTTTGGTAAGTTATATAGTGTTCTAAGAATACAATCAAATGTTACACAAGTTTATCTTATTCACTTTAGTAAACAAAATGTTTTATAATTACATCTTCTAAAATGTTATTATAATGTAACGATCGCGATTTTTCGTTGCCGAAAAATCGAACCGTTAGGGTTTTAGAAGAAGAAAGAGGTAGAAGAAGAAAGAAAAGAAAGAGAAGAGAAAACAGAAAAACAAGCAACAGAACGAGAAACAATAACAGAATCTCACAGTCGCAGCGGAACAACATATAATAGATAAATGAATATTCATTAAAACAAAAGAACTATACATTTTATACATTACATCACATTACATTACATCAATCAGAGTGTATGACAACAACAGCGGAAAGAAATACTATATACAATAAATAATAGACTACGCTATCTGGCTCGCCTCCAGATCTGCACAGCAACTCCCGAATCCAGAATAACCTGATAACCTAACTCTAGACTGCCCGTGTGGAAAATAGTGGGCACCCAGAGTTTAGGAAAGGAACAATAAACTCCAGGTCAGTCATGGGACTGGTGTGAGAACTCAAAACAGTTTATCTTTAAACACGCAACAAGAAAGTTTAAATTTTGAAATCCGTAATGCTTTTTGGAAAATGAAACTACCATAAGGCCTCCCGCCACACACACAATGCAAACGCAGAATTGGAGGAGATTTCTCCTTATGATAGTCAAAGATGCTTACTACGCGAAAATCAAATCATTTTTGATATTATTACTAGTGCATAGTGTAGAAAATAATTTCGAAAGTAGAATATAAATCCTAGCCAGCATAGACATTCCGAACTATGCCTACTATAGCTACCATCCAAACAGTGGTGACCACCATAAGTGAATGGCAGGTAATACAACTAAAACCGTACAAGGCGCGTATTGGAGGAATGGATTTCCAACAAATGGTCAGGCTAAGGAACTTCCTACTGCCACATGGGATCGCCTCTGGCGGGACGTCCCGAGAAACTAACGTTACGGTTAGATCTCTGCCAACACAAGGCCGGGTTACCTCTGTAACTAGGTAACTACTACACGAATATGTCATCCCCCGGTCCTTTGGGACCTTTATCCGAGCGCTCGATACCAACAACACCACACAGAAATAGATATAGTGTTTTCCACATGAGTAAATATCTGGGCTCCATACCATGATACCACCCTTTTCCAGAAGGAAATGACATACCCTAAAGGGCGCGACCCTCATAACCTTGCCGCATATTCCTGTTTCGACCATTTCCGGGGAGTGAGGTCCTGACAAAGTCTCGTCCACAAAGCTACGCTTTGTGCAACAAAGCCATGCTTTGGGTCCACAGATGACCAAAGCAAGATCACACAGATAAATGATCAACAAATGATCCAATCCAAACGATCAACCAATGATCATCACACAGCAGCACTCAGCATGCCACATTACCAGATTGGGAAATATCGCTGATAACCTTCAACTACATAACCTCTGAGCTCGTACGTCTCAGAGAAGGGTGTTAAGCTAAGAGAATAAATTCTCCGCCACCAACAGAAATGTATTTGAAAGAAATCTGCTATATCTCTCAAAATGTAATGTCAGACACGTAACCATACAAGTCTGTTCCGGGTTCGAACAGAACCGAAGGCACTTCCAAAGAAGCCCTTGCAATCCGGGTATTCACAATCCCGATAAAATTTCCCATCACAAAGGAAATCTCCATATCGTAGCTAACGATGCGGAGACAATCGATAGGTCATCCTATCGTTTTCACAAATACCCGGTCTTCAACACCGGTCTTCAAATGCAATCCAAACGACGTATCGCATATTCGGAATGGGATATATGACACAAAGGTCCTCTCCCGGCTAAACCGAATAGCGAGCGCTTATTTTAAAAATAAGTGTGCATTCAATTCCAAACAAACACAATCAATACCATCCAAGGGTAAATATTGATAGTCGGTTATTTAACTATCAATAAAGATGCGCCACATCATCAGATTCCAAATAATTTTTTTCCAAAATTATTAAATCCCAAAATATCTTTGCAAGATATATATACACAATTTCCAAATAATTTCCCAATTTATTTGCTTTACCGAAACACCTTCACAATAAAATTTTCCACACTTTACCCATTTGAAAACCCATTTCAAATTAAACACCTTAACCATTTGAAAACAAATTTCAAATTACACAACTCAACCATTTGAAAACAAATTTCAAACCACCATTCATCCTTTATCCCTTTTGAAAACAAATTTCAAAACAACATATAAATCCTTACCGATTTATTTTTAAATTTTACGCTCCAAATTCGTGAATTATATTTTCATATTTCAAAATAAATCAACATTTATTTTTAAACAAATTTCCCTTCATATATATAAATTCCAAAGTGGATTTAAATTCCAAGCATCTACTAGCATACGATTCCCAAATCGATTTCAAGTTATTTGCTTTCAATTACTTTAAAGGTGAATTCACAAAAACCGTTCCATCTCATATTAGAAAACCATTCCCATGCTTATTTTAAAAATAAGTAATTCATAAATTTATTTATTTTCAACAATTTGGAAATATTCAATATACTTAAGTTACCGTTAAGTATTTTATTCCATTCTCTTTAAGAAAACATTCTTTTATTCACATTTATTTGGGTTAAAAACGAATGTTGCGTAAAACATCGTTACGACAACCCAAAAACACTAGTATATGGATTTGAAATTAAAAATAGATATATAAATCCAATACTATACAAATTATCCCCTTCTGTTTCTCGAAAACGTCTATTTCAACAATCAATGTTGAAATCTATGTTTTCAATACTCAATGCATTTTAAAACACCTTTAATTCGTTTTAAATTCCATTTAAAACATTCCTTTCCCAAAAACAAACCCATTTTATTTAATAATCTATTCAATATTCAAAATAGTGAATATAGCCCACTTAACAAATTCCCATATTTCAATTTATCAAATTCGATGGATTTCAAATTTATAAACATAGTTTATAAATTCCATTTCTATTATAAACCCCAATTTTATAAATTCCTTTATTAATCCGATGCAATTTACATAACCCAATTTCATACCCAAAAGCCATATTGTAAGTTAAATACTTATAATATTATTTATTTACCAAATCGTTCCTTTGAACTTCACCAATTTAAAATCTTATCACTTACAGGATTTCTTTATGGTTTATAATAATTTCAACTAATGAAATCTTCATTTATTAACAATTTTTATAAAATTCCCCTTTTTAATGCCCAAATCCATTTTTATAAGTTAATAACTTATAAACTTAAAATTTTCCCATAACCATTCGTTTTATAAATTTCACATTTATTAATCTATAAATCCTAGTGAAATTCATGTTATACATCAACTTAACACTTTCTAAATTTATTCTATAACTTCAATAAATTTAATTTAAAAACATCCATTTATAAAATCCTTTATATAAACCATTAATAATAATAACTTCCCAAAAACCAAATTTAACTATTTTATAAAAACCTATTATTGTTAAAAATTTCTTTTAAGTTATATTTTATAAAAATATAAATTTTTAAAACATAAAATTTTATCCATCTATTTATTTTAAATATTAATCAATTCAAAATTTTTTAATAAACCATATTCTTTGAAAAATCGATTTAAAACCCCTTTTAAATTCAAAACCGTTATTTTAATTTTTAAAAATTTGAATCCGATGATGCAACAACATCAGATGGTCAATCACGGGAATAAGTGTCATATATCAATATGATTATCAACAATCAACATAATATTTATAAACAAATAAATATGTGAGGAATCCAGTTGGATCCCTCCAACCTGTTACCCTGCATCCACAGACGTTAGCACAATACCAATTCCACTTCGAGGTGGAATATCGCGGTATATGGGATTTTATAAATATTCCGCTTAATAACGGCGCAATAGGGTCTCATCCGCTATACGAGGCGGGAAATCAAATCCAATATATACATATGCCAATATATATATATTGCTATATATAATATATATCCTATTATATCTACTACCACAATTAATCAACAATTATCGATCAATATTAACTATTTAAAATTTTAAACAAAACCTTTCGATTGAGTGAGGAGTTCTCACCTTGAGTTTCGGCGAGCGTTCGAAATTCAAATTAAACCGGACAGTGTTCGATTTAACCCAAATTCCTACTTGCCCGGAATGGCTCCGGATTTGCACCATCGCGTAGTGCTCGACTCAGCGATTCCAACGCATCCAAATTCGTTACAATCTGATAACGTATGAGATCGTTATTAATTTTCAAAGTTCGAACAACAATTTAAAACTAATTTTCTTTTATTTAATTACCAAGAAAATCAAAGCCGCTCATCTAAACTACCCAACGCGCACGCAAGCTTCCAGCCTTCTTCTCCTCTTCGCGTGTTACAGAAACGTGAACCCAAACATCACCGAGTTAGGGCACGAGACCACCGCCACCTACCACGCATTCAGCTCGATCGAGAACTACTGCTTCGAAGGCCTTCGCTCCCTCTACCTTCGGTCCATGCACCACGCATCGCGGCCCCTGCCCATGCCTCGAGTTGCGTGCGCAACTCCCAGGAGACGCGGCCCCATCCTGCCTCCAAACGGCGACGATAGCTGAGATCCACCGTTGGATCTGTAGTCCACACCATGCTCTACAACTTTCATGTTGTAAGTTTCTCGATTCGATGAGCGGATTTGGAGATTTTGAGAGGGGAAAATGGGATGATTTCGGCCATTGGACCTATAGGAGGCGGCTGGTGATAGTGATTAGGGTTTTGGAAAAGAAGATAACATATATGTTAATATTATTTTAATAATAAAATGCCCAATTTAACACTTTTGCAAACGAACTCCAAATGACGCATGCCGCCAGGCGATCCTAATGTTTTTCCACATTCCGGACGCAATGGAACAGGTTTCGTAAGCTAATTCGGAAGTATGAGTGAGATACGGCAATAAACGGTCAATTTAAATTTAAACCGATTTAAGCGATTTCTAGGCGTTTTGGCTTGTACTGGACAAACGACAAATCCAATCGACTTGAAATTTGAAATCTTGCAATAATATCACATTACGGATCCGATGAAACTGGTTTCGTCGAAATCCGAGACCGTTTGAAAAATGGCTATTTTAACTCGCCGAATTAAAATTAAAACGATATTGATGCGTTTCGAGCTGCCACGGTCAAACGACAACTCCGATTGCTACGAAAATTGAAATCCGATAATAACTAACTATTACGGATACAATGAAACTCGTTTCGTTCAATTCCGAGACTGTTCAAAAATTGGCTATTTTTCAGTCGATAATTAAATATTAAAATATTCAATTTTTACAAATTAACTCCAAATTCAATTTTACAAGTTCTAAAACATTTCTATAACTTTAATATGATAAAACAAAATTTTCCAAACCATTTTCAATCATATTTAACCCAATATTAAATTATCTACGGAATTTCACTATTAATTAATCGATTTAATTGCAAAAATTAAATCCAAAATTCAAAATAAAATTTATTCGACTCCAAAAATTCACTTATTAATATTTAAAATTAATTAAATATTCAAATTTAAATTATTAAAAATTCTGGGTCGTTACAATCTTCCCCCCTTAAAAGAATTTCGTCCTCGAAATTGCAAGTTAAGGAGAACGATCCTAATCCGTTTATTATTTTCCCAAAACCAATTAGTTTTATCAACCTTCTAACACCAATCTTTTTATTAAAGATTTATTATCATTTCAATTAGCTTTCCAACTTCAATTATAGGTTTCAAACAACATTGTTTACTCAACAATTCAAATTTAAATTTAAATTCAAATTTCAAACTTTCAAAATTTCTCAAAATTTTCTAACACCCTAAATTTTCGAAAAATTTCGCCAGAGTCTCCTTTGCGCGGCTAGATCGGTACGACTACAAAACGGCTCTACGGCCCCTCAGAATCAAAAAGAAAAGAGGAAGCCAAGTGGCTAGAGAAGGAAATCATCAAATCTCATATAAAAACTGAAATACGTACCTTTTTGTCGAGCAATTCAATTTTTTTTTTAACTTCAAAATCAAAATTCCAATCCATTATATACCTGTATATCCTGCTAGCATAATATCCAATTATAATATTCAAACCAATTTGCCAATTCAATTATAAAATTTCCAATACATGCTTCTTATACCACTTTTAGCTTACTATTAAAGTTGCATATTCATTTTCATTCGTTTCAATTCCAATTCAATTCTATTCAGTTTCATAGCTTCCAATTACGCTAGTTCAATTTCATTAACACTTAATGAATTTACATACAATCAACCAACAAGCAAATAACAACCAATGCACATCCAATACAACCAAATTTTATCCATTTTACTTACATTCAATTTGGTTCAACTGTTTTAATTTCAATTGGTTTAACATTCAATTGATTTTCATTCTACTATTCAACTATTTTCAAATGAATTTACACTTGCATGCATCATTTCATATCAACTTATTCATATTCTATTGATTAACATTCAATTCATACTTTATTCAATTGCTAGTTCTTTTTACAAATAAAATTGAATTTCATTTATATAACTTAAGTTCACCTCTTTAACAATTTCATTTACTCACTTTATTCACTTACTTTGATATTAACATCAATTCTTTCAACATTACTTAACTTGCATTCCATTTCAACTTTATTTACATCATTTAATTCACTTGATTATTTAACTTTGATACAAATATCAATTCTTATTCAACTTTGCTTAAGTTATTCCATTTAAACATCATTTGTTAATTAAACTTAAGTTTTACTTATCAATTCAATTCGGATTTTAAATTCCAAAGTAAATCCTATTTAACTTTTACTTAAGTCAAATTCATATCAATATTCAAATTCATATTCCATTTTATTTAACTTAATTGTTTAACCACTTCAATAACTGGTTTCACTTACATTTTCCCATTTAATAAGTTATAAAACTTATTATTCAACTTCTAACATATATTATAAGTTCAAAACCTTTTTCACTTATACTTAACAACTTCAAGTTGAATTTTAATTTCAAATTGATTTATTACAACAAAACTTCAATTTTTAAATTCATTTTTGTAGCAAATCCATCACATAGAAACTCGAAAATGATACTGATGATGCTGCAGTCATCACCCTTATTATTTCCCAGTGACAATAGTGAAATCAATGCTAATTATTCTTTCAAAAAGTTTTCTTTCTATTCATAAATCACTTTTATAAACCTTTTACTTATATAATTTTACTTCTTATATACATACATGCTTATCTTACAATTGTAAATCATCATTAATTATTATTTCATCTTATGATTCATTGGTTTATACCATTATTCTTTTACAATAGTTGCTTTTATTAGCTTATTCAAACAACTTTTAATTATTTTATATATATATATATCATTTACAACAACCAAGCAATCAATTATATACATACTTCAATAATTCTTGAAAAATTATTTTCTTTTTATATATAAAATATAATCGAGGTAAAATTATTTCATTTACCCAATTTAAAACAATATTGTGTCGAATTGTTCTATTCAAGTGTTTAGGAACCCCTTCGATTCAGTTTTCGAGGCTGCGCCGACGAAGGTTCATATACCACTCAATAAACCAATCATCACAATATAAAACAATTTTATATTCACTAACAAATACGCACTCATATCTATTATTACACTCACACTCATTCTAGAGTACTGCTGACCCTATCTCTAATGAGTAACACCCAACAGAGCAGGTTGTCGCTTAACCATATGCTCTGATACCAAATGTAACGATCGCGATTTTTCGTTGCCGAAAAATCGAACCGTTAGGGTTTTAGAAGAAGAAAGAGGTAGAAGAAGAAAGAAAAGAAAGAGAAGAGAAAACAGAAAAACAAGCAACAGAACGAGAAACAATAACAGAATCTCACAGTCGCAGCGGAACAACATATAATAGATAAATGAATATTCATTAAAACAAAAGAACTATACATTTTATACATTACATCACATTACATTACATCAATCAGAGTGTATGACAACAACAGCGGAAAGAAATACTATATACAATAAATAATAGACTACGCTATCTGGCTCGCCTCCAGATCTGCACAGCAACTCCCGAATCCAGAATAACCTGATAACCTAACTCTAGACTGCCCGTGTGGAAAATAGTGGGCACCCAGAGTTTAGGAAAGGAACAATAAACTCCAGGTCAGTCATGGGACTGGTGTGAGAACTCAAAACAGTTTATCTTTAAACACGCAACAAGAAAGTTTAAATTTTGAAATCCGTAATGCTTTTTGGAAAATGAAACTACCATAAGGCCTCCCGCCACACACACAATGCAAACGCAGAATTGGAGGAGATTTCTCCTTATGATAGTCAAAGATGCTTACTACGCGAAAATCAAATCATTTTTGATATTATTACTAGTGCATAGTGTAGAAAATAATTTCGAAAGTAGAATATAAATCCTAGCCAGCATAGACATTCCGAACTATGCCTACTATAGCTACCATCCAAACAGTGGTGACCACCATAAGTGAATGGCAGGTAATACAACTAAAACCGTACAAGGCGCGTATTGGAGGAATGGATTTCCAACAAATGGTCAGGCTAAGGAACTTCCTACTGCCACATGGGATCGCCTCTGGCGGGACGTCCCGAGAAACTAACGTTACGGTTAGATCTTTGCCAACACAAGGCCGGGTTACCTCTGTAACTAGGTAACTACTACACGAATATGTCATCCCCCGGTCCTTTGGGACCTTTATCCGAGCGCTCGATACCAACAACACCACACAGAAATAGATATAGTGTTTTCCACATGAGTAAATATCTGGGCTCCATACCATGATACCACCCTTTTCCAGAAGGAAATGACATACCCTAAAGGGCGCGACCCTCATAACCTTGCCGCATATTCCTGTTTCGACCATTTCCGGGGAGTGAGGTCCTGACAAAGTCTCGTCCACAAAGCTACGCTTTGTGCAACAAAGCCATGCTTTGGGTCCACAGATGACCAAAGCAAGATCACACAGATAAATGATCAACAAATGATCCAATCCAAACGATCAACCAATGATCATCACACAGCAGCACTCAGCATGCCACATTACCAGATTGGGAAATATCGCTGATAACCTTCAACTACATAACCTCTGAGCTCGTACGTCTCAGAGAAGGGTGTTAAGCTAAGAGAATAAATTCTCCGCCACCAACAGAAATGTATTTGAAAGAAATCTGCTATATCTCTCAAAATGTAATGTCAGACACGTAACCATACAAGTCTGTTCCGGGTTCGAACAGAACCGAAGGCACTTCCAAAGAAGCCCTTGCAATCCGGGTATTCACAATCCCGATAAAATTTCCCATCACAAAGGAAATCTCCATATCGTAGCTAACGATGCGGAGACAATCGATAGGTCATCCTATCGTTTTCACAAATACCCGGTCTTCAACACCGGTCTTCAAATGCAATCCAAACGACGTATCGCATATTCGGAATGGGATATATGACACAAAGGTCCTCTCCCGGCTAAACCGAATAGCGAGCGCTTATTTTAAAAATAAGTGTGCATTCAATTCCAAACAAACACAATCAATACCATCCAAGGGTAAATATTGATAGTCGGTTATTTAACTATCAATAAAGATGCGCCACATCATCAGATTCCAAATAATTTTTTTCCAAAATTATTAAATCCCAAAATATCTTTGCAAGATATATATACACAATTTCCAAATAATTTCCCAATTTATTTGCTTTACCGAAACACCTTCACAATAAAATTTTCCACACTTTACCCATTTGAAAACCCATTTCAAATTAAACACCTTAACCATTTGAAAACAAATTTCAAATTACACAACTCAACCATTTGAAAACAAATTTCAAACCACCATTCATCCTTTATCCCTTTTGAAAACAAATTTCAAAACAACATATAAATCCTTACCGATTTATTTTTAAATTTTACGCTCCAAATTCGTGAATTATATTTTCATATTTCAAAATAAATCAACATTTATTTTTAAACAAATTTCCCTTCATATATATAAATTCCAAAGTGGATTTAAATTCCAAGCATCTACTAGCATACGATTCCCAAATCGATTTCAAGTTATTTGCTTTCAATTACTTTAAAGGTGAATTCACAAAAACCGTTCCATCTCATATTAGAAAACCATTCCCATGCTTATTTTAAAAATAAGTAATTCATAAATTTATTTATTTTCAACAATTTGGAAATATTCAATATACTTAAGTTACCGTTAAGTATTTTATTCCATTCTCTTTAAGAAAACATTCTTTTATTCACATTTATTTGGGTTAAAAACGAATGTTGCGTAAAACATCGTTACGACAACCCAAAAACACTAGTATATGGATTTGAAATTAAAAATAGATATATAAATCCAATACTATACAAATTATCCCCTTCTGTTTCTCGAAAACGTCTATTTCAACAATCAATGTTGAAATCTATGTTTTCAATACTCAATGCATTTTAAAACACCTTTAATTCGTTTTAAATTCCATTTAAAACATTCCTTTCCCAAAAACAAACCCATTTTATTTAATAATCTATTCAATATTCAAAATAGTGAATATAGCCCACTTAACAAATTCCCATATTTCAATTTATCAAATTCGATGGATTTCAAATTTATAAACATAGTTTATAAATTCCATTTCTATTATAAACCCCAATTTTATAAATTCCTTTATTAATCCGATGCAATTTACATAACCCAATTTCATACCCAAAAGCCATATTGTAAGTTAAATACTTATAATATTATTTATTTACCAAATCGTTCCTTTGAACTTCACCAATTTAAAATCTTATCACTTACAGGATTTCTTTATGGTTTATAATAATTTCAACTAATGAAATCTTCATTTATTAACAATTTTTATAAAATTCCCCTTTTTAATGCCCAAATCCATTTTTATAAGTTAATAACTTATAAACTTAAAATTTTCCCATAACCATTCGTTTTATAAATTTCACATTTATTAATCTATAAATCCTAGTGAAATTCATGTTATACATCAACTTAACACTTTCTAAATTTATTCTATAACTTCAATAAATTTAATTTAAAAACATCCATTTATAAAATCCTTTATATAAACCATTAATAATAATAACTTCCCAAAAACCAAATTTAACTATTTTATAAAAACCTATTATTGTTAAAAATTTCTTTTAAGTTATATTTTATAAAAATATAAATTTTTAAAACATAAAATTTTATCCATCTATTTATTTTAAATATTAATCAATTCAAAATTTTTTAATAAACCATATTCTTTGAAAAATCGATTTAAAACCCCTTTTAAATTCAAAACCGTTATTTTAATTTTTAAAAATTTGAATCCGATGATGCAACAACATCAGATGGTCAATCACGGGAATAAGTGTCATATATCAATATGATTATCAACAATCAACATAATATTTATAAACAAATAAATATGTGAGGAATCCAGTTGGATCCCTCCAACCTGTTACCCTGCATCCACAGACGTTAGCACAATACCAATTCCACTTCGAGGTGGAATATCGCGGTATATGGGATTTTATAAATATTCCGCTTAATAACGGCGCAATAGGGTCTCATCCGCTATACGAGGCGGGAAATCAAATCCAATATATACATATGCCAATATATATATATTGCTATATATAATATATATCCTATTATATCTACTACCACAATTAATCAACAATTATCGATCAATATTAACTATTTAAAATTTTAAACAAAACCTTTCGATTGAGTGAGGAGTTCTCACCTTGAGTTTCGGCGAGCGTTCGAAATTCAAATTAAACCGGACAGTGTTCGATTTAACCCAAATTCCTACTTGCCCGGAATGGCTCCGGATTTGCACCATCGCGTAGTGCTCGACTCAGCGATTCCAACGCATCCAAATTCGTTACAATCTGATAACGTATGAGATCGTTATTAATTTTCAAAGTTCGAACAACAATTTAAAACTAATTTTCTTTTATTTAATTACCAAGAAAATCAAAGCCGCTCATCTAAACTACCCAACGCGCACGCAAGCTTCCAGCCTTCTTCTCCTCTTCGCGTGTTACAGAAACGTGAACCCAAACATCACCGAGTTAGGGCACGAGACCACCGCCACCTACCACGCATTCAGCTCGATCGAGAACTACTGCTTCGAAGGCCTTCGCTCCCTCTACCTTCGGTCCATGCACCACGCATCGCGGCCCCTGCCCATGCCTCGAGTTGCGTGCGCAACTCCCAGGAGACGCGGCCCCATCCTGCCTCCAAACGGCGACGATAGCTGAGATCCACCGTTGGATCTGTAGTCCACACCATGCTCTACAACTTTCATGTTGTAAGTTTCTCGATTCGATGAGCGGATTTGGAGATTTTGAGAGGGGAAAATGGGATGATTTCGGCCATTGGACCTATAGGAGGCGGCTGGTGATAGTGATTAGGGTTTTGGAAAAGAAGATAACATATATGTTAATATTATTTTAATAATAAAATGCCCAATTTAACACTTTTGCAAACGAACTCCAAATGACGCATGCCGCCAGGCGATCCTAATGTTTTTCCACATTCCGGACGCAATGGAACAGGTTTCGTAAGCTAATTCGGAAGTATGAGTGAGATACGGCAATAAACGGTCAATTTAAATTTAAACCGATTTAAGCGATTTCTAGGCGTTTTGGCTTGTACTGGACAAACGACAAATCCAATCGACTTGAAATTTGAAATCTTGCAATAATATCACATTACGGATCCGATGAAACTGGTTTCGTCGAAATCCGAGACCGTTTGAAAAATGGCTATTTTAACTCGCCGAATTAAAATTAAAACGATATTGATGCGTTTCGAGCTGCCACGGTCAAACGACAACTCCGATTGCTACGAAAATTGAAATCCGATAATAACTAACTATTACGGATACAATGAAACTCGTTTCGTTCAATTCCGAGACTGTTCAAAAATTGGCTATTTTTCAGTCGATAATTAAATATTAAAATATTCAATTTTTACAAATTAACTCCAAATTCAATTTTACAAGTTCTAAAACATTTCTATAACTTTAATATGATAAAACAAAATTTTCCAAACCATTTTCAATCATATTTAACCCAATATTAAATTATCTACGGAATTTCACTATTAATTAATCGATTTAATTGCAAAAATTAAATCCAAAATTCAAAATAAAATTTATTCGACTCCAAAAATTCACTTATTAATATTTAATTATCGACTGAAAAATAGCCAATTTTTGAACAGTCTCGGAATTTAACGAGACAAGTTCCATTGGATCCGTAATAGTTAGTTATTATCGGATTTCAAATTTCGTAGCAATCGGAGTTGTCGTTTGACCGTGGCAGCTCCAAACGCATCGATATCGTTTTAATATAAATTCGGCGAGTTAAAATAGCCATTTTTCAAACGGTCTCGGATTTCGACGAAACCAGTTTCATCGGATCCGTAATGTGATATTATTGCAAGATTTCAAATTTCAAGTCGTTTGGATTTGTCGTTTGTCCGGTACAAGCCAAAACGTCTAGAAATCGCTTAAATCGGTTTAAATTTAAATCGAGCGTTTATTGCCGTATCTCACACATATGATGGAATTAGCTTCCGAAACTTGTTCCATTGTGTCCGGAACGTGGAAAAACCTTAGGATCGCCTGGCGGCACGCGTCGTTTGGAGTTCGTTTGCAAAAGTGTTAAATTGGGCATTTTATTATTAAAATAATATTAACATATATGTTATCTTCTTTTCCAAAACCCTAATCACTATCACCAGCCGCCTCCTATAGGTCCAATGGCCGAAATCATCCCATTTTCCCCTCTCAAAATCTCCAAATCCGCTCATCGAATCGAGAAACTTACAACATGAAAGTTGTAGAGCACGGTATGAACTACAAATCCAACGGTGGATCTCAGCTATCGTCGCCATTTGGATGAGATATTGAGCCGTGTCCCCTGGTTGTTGCGTGCGTTCCTCAAGGTGGAGGAGGGCGCCGAGCTTGGCCATGCTTGGGCCGATGGGGGCTTTTGTCGAGGGCTTTCATTTGGTGGCAGGGTGATGAAGTATCGATGCTCGTGGTGGTCGGAAAATCAAACCCTAGGTCGGCATGTGATGGGTTCAAGTGCGTGTTTTTGTTTCCTGGAGAGGAGTTACCGTGCGCGTGAAGAGAAGGAGAGCGGGAGGAAGCTAGTGCGTGCGGCCCACATGTGTTGGGTGAATTTTCTTTTTTTTTTTTTTGTGTTAATTTAATTGAAATTTGAATTCGTGTCAACTTAAAATGCAATATCTTGTTCATGCGAGGTCCGATTGGGACGAATCAAAGTGCGTTGGAATCGTATGGTCGTGCTCTTCGCGATGAAGCTAGTCTGGAGTCGATTGGAGCTCGTTTGAATTTCGGGTAAAATTAAACGTTCGTTTAATTTTATTCGAAACGAACGCCGAAACCGGAAATAAAATCAAGGTGAGAACTCCTCACTCAATCGAACAGTTTGGTTTAAAATTTTAAATAGTTAATGTTGATTGATGATTGCTGTTTGATTGTGCTAGTAGATATAGTAGGATATATACTATATATAGCGATATATATATATTGGCATATGTATATATCGGATTTGATTTCCCGCCTCGTATAGCGGATGAGACCCTATTGCGCCGTTATTAAGCGGATATTTTATAAAATCCCATATACCGCGATATTCCACCTCGAAGTGGAATTGGTATTGTGCTAACGTCTGTGGTTGCAGGGAAACAGGTTGGAGGGATCCAACTGGATTCCTCACATATTTATTTGTTTATAAATATTGTGTTGATTGTTAACTATCATATCGATATATGATGTTTATTCCCGTGATTGACCATTTGATGCGGTTGCATCATCGGATTCATTTTTAAAAAAGTTAAAAATAACGATTTTGAATTTAAAAGGATTTTTAAGTAATTTTTCAAGTATATGTTTTATTAAATTTTGAACTTGATTCATTTTAAATAAATTAAGATTTTAAATACTAAAGTTATAAAACTATGATTTTTATGAAATATAACCAAAAGGAAAATTTTAAAATAAATAGATTTATAAAATAGTTAAATTGGGTTTTTGGGTAATTTTTATTAATAGTTTATGTAAAAGATTTTATAAATTGATATCTATAAATTTAAAAATTTTGGAATTATAAGACGGGTTATTAAGTGTTAAAATGAAGTATAAAAATGGATTTCATTTAAACTATAGTTTTATAAATTATGAAAGTTATGAAATGAATTGATGTTGAAAATAAAAGTTTATAAGTAATTAACTTATAAAATGGCTTTGGGCATTTAAAAGGGGATTTTTATAGAAATTGTTAATAAAGGAGGTTTTTATAAGTTGAAAACTATTATAAAAGGTGAGAAATCTTATCAGTAATAAGATTAACAATTTGTGAAGTTTTAAAAGGAACGACTTGGTAAATAAATAATATTTTAAGTATTTGACTTATAATACGAACTTTTGGTATAGAAATTGGGTTTATAAATTGAATTGGCTTAATAAAAGAGATTTCTAAACCGAAGTTATTAATATAAATAGAATTTATAAACGTTGTTTATAAATTTGAAATCAATGTAATTTGGTAAATTGAATTTAGAATTGTTAAAGGGGTTACATTCACTCTTTTAAACGATGAATATATTATTAAGTCAAATGGGCATGTTTTGGGAGAAGAATGTTTTAAAGGGAATTTTAAAACGATTTTAAGATGCTCTAAAATGCATTAAGTATCGAATACTGGGATTTCAACATTCATTGTTGAAATAGACGTTTTCGAGAAATAAAAGGAAATGAATACGTAGATTTCAACATTCATTGTTGAAATAGGCGTTTTCGAGAAAATGAGGAAATGATGGACTATAACACTGTTGTTATAGTGAATGGTTTCCAAATGGAAATATTTTGTGTAGTATTGGAATGTATGTTTCTATTTTTATTTTGAAACCCTATTCCAGTGATTTTGGGTTGTCGTGACGGTGTTTTACGCAACATTCGTTTTGACCCAAGTAAAAGTGAATAGAAGAATGTTTTCCTTAAAAGAATGAAATATATACTTGGCTATGGTTAAGTATATCGAATATTTTCAAATTATTGAAAATAAATAAAATTTGTGAATCCTTATTATTAAATAAGTATGGGAATGCTTTTCCAATATGAAATGAAATGTTTTTGAGAATTTATCTTTTTGAAGATAAATTGAGATTGAATAACTGAAATCTATTGAAAACGTTAGGTCAGTAGATATTTTGAAATATAAATTCACTATGGAATTTATAAAAGGAAGGGAAATTTGTTTAAAAATAAATATTGATTTATTTTGAAGTATGGAAATGAATTTACGAATTTGGAACGTAAATTTAAAATAAATCGGTAAAGATTTATTCGATGATTGGAAATCTGTTTTCAAAGGGTATAAATGATGTAAAGTGATTTGAAATTGGTTTTCAAATGGTTGAGGTGTTTAATTTGAAATGGGTTTTCAAATGGGTAAAGTGTGGAAAATTTTATCGTGAAGTGGTTTTGGTAAATCAAATAATTTGGGCAATTATTTGGAAATTGTGTATATATATCTTGTAAAGATATTTTGGGACTTAATAATTTTGGAAAAATTATTTGGAATCTGATGATGTGGCGCATCTTTATTGATAGTTAAATAACCGACTATCAGTATTTACCCTTGGATGGTAATTGTTGTGATTGTTGAAATTGAATGCTACACTTATTTTTAAAAATAAGCGCTCGCTATTCGGTTTAGCCGGGAGAGGACCTTTGTGTCATATATCCCATTCCGAATATGCGATACGTCGTTTGGATTGCATATTGAAGACCGGTGTTGAAGACCGGGTATTTGTGAAAACGATAGGATGACCTATCGATTGTCTCCGCATCGTTAGCTACGATATGGAGATTTCCTTTGTGATGGGAAATTTTATCGGGATTGTGAATACCCGGATTGCAAGGGCTTCCTTGGAAGTGCCTTCGGTTCTGTTCGAACCCGGAACAGACTTGTATGGTTACGTGTCTGACATTACATTTTGAGAGATAGAGCAGATTTCTTTCAAATACATTTCTGTTGGTGGCGGAGAATTTATTCTCTTAGCTTAACACCCTTCTCTGAGACGTACGAGCTCAGAGGTTATGTAGTTGAAGGTTATCAGCGATATTTCCCAATCTGGTAATGTGGCATGCTGAGTGCTGCTGTGTGATGATCATTGGTTGGTCATTTGTGATATGATCATTTGTTTGATCATTTATCTTTGTGATTATTGCTTTGGTCATCTGTGGACCCGAAGCATGGCTTTGTTACACAAAGCGTAGCTTTGTGGACGAGACTTCGTCAGGACCTCACTCCCCGGAAATGGTCGAAACAGGAATATGCGGCAAGGTTATGAGGGTCGCGCCCTTTAGGGTATGTCATTTCCTTCTGGAAAAGGGTGGTATCATGGTATGGAGCCCAGATGCTTACTCATGTTGAAACACTATATCTATTTCTGTGTGGTGTTGTTGGATCGAGCGCTCGGATAAAGGTCCCAAAGGACCGGGGGATGACATATTCGTGTAGTAGTTACCTAGTTACAGAGGTAACCCGGCCTTGTGTTAGCAGAGATCTAACCGTAACGTTAGTTTCTCGGGACGTCCCGCCAGAGGCGATCCCATGTGGCAGTAGGAAGTTCCTTAGCCTGACCATTTGTTGGAAATCCATTCCTCCAATACGCGCCTTGTACGGTTTTAGTTGTATTACCTGCCATTCACTTATGGTGGTCACCACTGTTTGGATGGTAGCTATAGTAGGCATAGTTCGGAATGTCTATGCTGGCTAGGATTTATATTGTACTTTCGAAATTGTTTTCTACACTATGCACTAGTAATAATATCAAAAATGATTTGATTTTCGCGTAGTAAGCATCTTTGACTATCATAAGGAGAAATCTCCTCCAATTCTGCGTTTGCATTGTGTGTGTGGCGGGAGGCCTTATGGTAGTTTCATTTTCCAAAAAGCATTGCGAATTTCAAAAATTGAATTTTTTCTTGTTGTTTTTTTTTAAGATAAACTGTTTTGAGTTCTCACACCAGTCCCATGACTGACCTGGAGTTTATTGTTCCTTTCCTAAACTCTGGGTGCCCACTATTTTCCACACGGGCAGTCTAGAGTTAGGTTATCAGGTTATTCTGGATTCGGGAGTTGCTGTGCAGATCTGGAGGCGAGCCAGATAGCGTAGTCTATTATCTATTGTATATAGTATTTTCTTTCCGCTGTTTTATTGTTGTACACTCTGATTGATGTAATGTAATGTGATATATAAAATGTATAGTTCTTTTGTTTTAATGAATATTCATTTATCTATTATATGTTGTTCCGCTGCGACTGTGAGATTCTGTTATTGTTTCTCGTTCTGTTACTTGTTTTTCTGTTTTCTCTTCTCTTTCTTTTCTTTCTTCTTCTACCTCTTTCTTCTTCTAAAACCCTAACGGTTCGATTTTTCGGCAACGAAAAATCGCGATCGTTACATTTGGTATCAGAGCATATGGTTAAGCGACAACCTGCTCTGTTGGGTATTACTCATTAGAGATAGAGTCAGTAGTACTCTAGAATGAGTGTGAGTGTAATAATAGATATGAGTGCGTATTTGTTAGTGAGTATAAAATTGTTTTATATTGTGATGATTGGTTTGTTGAGTGGTATATGAACCTTCGTCGGCGCAGCCTCGAAAACTGAATCGAAGGGGTTCCTAAACACTTGAATAGAACAATTCGACACAATATTGGTTTAAATTGGGTAAATGAAATAATTTTGCCTCGATTATATTTTATATATAAAAAGAAAATAATTTTTCAGGAATTATTGAAGTGTGTATATAATTGATTGCTTGGTTGTTGTAAATGATATATATATACATATAAAATAATTAAAAGTTGTTTGAATAAGCTAATAAAAGCAACTATTGTAAAAGAATAATGGTATAAACCAATGAATCATAAGATGAAATTATAATTGATAATGATTTACAATTGTAAGATAATCTGTATGTATATAAGAAGTAAAATTATATAAGTAAAAGGTTTATAAAAGTGATTTATGAATAGAAAGAAAACTTTTTGAAAGAATAATTAGCATTGATTTCACTATTGTCACTGGGAAATAATAAGGGTGATGACTGCAGCATCATCGGTATCATTTTCGAGTTTCTATGTGATGGATTTGCTACAAAAATGAATTTAAAAATTGAAGTTTTGTTGTAATAAATCAATTTGAAATTAAAATTCAACTTGAAGTTGTTAAGTATAAGTGAAAAAGGTTTTGAACTTATAATATAAGTTAGAAGTTGAATAATAAGTTTTATAACTTATAGAATGGGAAAATGTAAGTGAAACCAGTTATTGAAGTGGTTAAACAATTAAGTTAAGTAAAATGGAATATGAATTTGAATATTGATATGAATTTGGCTTAAGTAAAAGTTAAATAGGATTTACTTTGGAATTTAAAATCCGAATTGAATTGATAAGTAGAACTTAAGTTTAATTAACAAATGATGTTTAAATGGAATAACTTAAGTGAAGTTGAATAAAAAAATCGATCTTTGCATCAAAGTTAAATAATCAAGTGAATTAAATGAGGTAAATAAAGTTGAAATGGAATGCAAGTTAAGTAATGTTGAAAGAATTGATGTTAATATCAAAATAAATGAATAAAGTGAGTAAATGAAATTGTTAAAGATGTGAACTTAAATTATATAAGTGAAATTCAATTTTATTTGTAAAAAGAACTAGCAATTGAGTTAAAGTATGAATTGAATGTTATTCAATCGAATATAAATAAGTTGATTTGAAAGAAACTATGTAAGTGTAAATTCACTTGAAAATAATTGAATGAAAATCAACTAAGTGTCAAAACTAATTGGATGTAAGTAAAATAATAATTTGGCTCTATTGGATATTCATTGGATGTTGTTTGTTTGTTGATTGATTATATGTAAATTCATTGAGTGTTAATGGAAATAAACTAGCGCAATTGAAAGCTATGTAATTGAACTCAAATTGAATGTAAAGTAAATGAATTTGAATAGAATTGAATTTGATGTGGGCTGAATATAAACCAATGTGAATTTAATTAGTGAATGTAACTAATTGAAACGAATGAATTGAATATGCAACTTCAATAATAAACTAAAAAAAATGTGTAAGAAGCATGCATTGGAAATTTTGAACTTGAATTGGCAAAATAGTTTGAATGTTGGAATTGAATACTATTACTAGCAGGATATACAGGTTATAAAGGAATTGGGATTTTGATTTCAAAGTTAAAAAATTGAATTGCTCGACAAAAAGGTACGTATTTCAATTTTTATATGAGATTTGATGATTTCCTTCTCCAGCCACTTGGCTTTCTCTTTTCTTTTTGATTCTGAGGGGCCGTAGAGCCGTTTTGTAGTCGTACCGATCTAGCCGCGCAAAGGAGACTCTGGCGAAATTTTTCGAAAATTTAGGGAGTTAGTAAAATTTTGAGAAATTTTGAAAGTTTGAAATTTGAATTTAAATTTAAATTTGAATTGTTGAGTAAACAATGTTGTTTGAAACCTATAATTGAGTTTGGAAAGCTAATTGAAATGATAGTAGATCTTTAATAAAAAGATTTGTTTGAAAAGTTGATAAAACTGATTAGCTTTGGAAAAATAATAAACGGATTAGGATCGTTCTCCTTAACTTGCAATTTCGAGGACGAAATTCTTTTAAGGGGGGAAGATTGTAACGACCCAGAATTTTTAGTAATTTAAATTTGAGTATTTAATTAATTTTAAATGTTTATAAGTGAAAATTTTAAGTTAAATAAGTTATTTCTTGAATATTGGATTTAATTGGTCATTTAAATCGATTTATTTAATAGTGAAATTCCACAAATAATTAGATATTGGGTTAAATATGATTGAAAATGGTTTGGAAAATTTTGTTTTATCATATTAAAGTTATAGAAATATTTTAGAACTTGTAAAATTGAATTTGGAGTTAATTTGTAAAAATTGAATATTTTGATATTTAATTATCGACTGAAAAATAGCCAATTTTTGAACAGTCTCGGAATTTAACGAGACAAGTTCCATTGGATCCGTAATAGTTAGTTATTATCGGATTTCAAATTTCGTAGCAATCGGAGTTGTCGTTTGACCGTGGCAGCTCCAAACGCATCGATATCGTTTTAATATAAATTCGGCGAGTTAAAATAGCCATTTTTCAAACGGTCTCGGATTTCGACGAAACCAGTTTCATCGGATCCGTAATGTGATATTATTGCAAGATTTCAAATTTCAAGTCGTTTGGATTTGTCGTTTGTCCGGTACAAGCCAAAACGTCTAGAAATCGCTTAAATCGGTTTAAATTTAAATCGAGCGTTTATTGCCGTATCTCACACATATGATGGAATTAGCTTCCGAAACTTGTTCCATTGTGTCCGGAACGTGGAAAAACCTTAGGATCGCCTGGCGGCACGCGTCGTTTGGAGTTCGTTTGCAAAAGTGTTAAATTGGGCATTTTATTATTAAAATAATATTAACATATATGTTATCTTCTTTTCCAAAACCCTAATCACTATCACCAGCCGCCTCCTATAGGTCCAATGGCCGAAATCATCCCATTTTCCCCTCTCAAAATCTCCAAATCCGCTCATCGAATCGAGAAACTTACAACATGAAAGTTGTAGAGCACGGTATGAACTACAAATCCAACGGTGGATCTCAGCTATCGTCGCCATTTGGATGAGATATTGAGCCGTGTCCCCTGGTTGTTGCGTGCGTTCCTCAAGGTGGAGGAGGGCGCCGAGCTTGGCCATGCTTGGGCCGATGGGGGCTTTTGTCGAGGGCTTTCATTTGGTGGCAGGGTGATGAAGTATCGATGCTCGTGGTGGTCGGAAAATCAAACCCTAGGTCGGCATGTGATGGGTTCAAGTGCGTGTTTTTGTTTCCTGGAGAGGAGTTACCGTGCGCGTGAAGAGAAGGAGAGCGGGAGGAAGCTAGTGCGTGCGGCCCACATGTGTTGGGTGAATTTTCTTTTTTTTTTTTTTGTGTTAATTTAATTGAAATTTGAATTCGTGTCAACTTAAAATGCAATATCTTGTTCATGCGAGGTCCGATTGGGACGAATCAAAGTGCGTTGGAATCGTATGGTCGTGCTCTTCGCGATGAAGCTAGTCTGGAGTCGATTGGAGCTCGTTTGAATTTCGGGTAAAATTAAACGTTCGTTTAATTTTATTCGAAACGAACGCCGAAACCGGAAATAAAATCAAGGTGAGAACTCCTCACTCAATCGAACAGTTTGGTTTAAAATTTTAAATAGTTAATGTTGATTGATGATTGCTGTTTGATTGTGCTAGTAGATATAGTAGGATATATACTATATATAGCGATATATATATATTGGCATATGTATATATCGGATTTGATTTCCCGCCTCGTATAGCGGATGAGACCCTATTGCGCCGTTATTAAGCGGATATTTTATAAAATCCCATATACCGCGATATTCCACCTCGAAGTGGAATTGGTATTGTGCTAACGTCTGTGGTTGCAGGGAAACAGGTTGGAGGGATCCAACTGGATTCCTCACATATTTATTTGTTTATAAATATTGTGTTGATTGTTAACTATCATATCGATATATGATGTTTATTCCCGTGATTGACCATTTGATGCGGTTGCATCATCGGATTCATTTTTAAAAAAGTTAAAAATAACGATTTTGAATTTAAAAGGATTTTTAAGTAATTTTTCAAGTATATGTTTTATTAAATTTTGAACTTGATTCATTTTAAATAAATTAAGATTTTAAATACTAAAGTTATAAAACTATGATTTTTATGAAATATAACCAAAAGGAAAATTTTAAAATAAATAGATTTATAAAATAGTTAAATTGGGTTTTTGGGTAATTTTTATTAATAGTTTATGTAAAAGATTTTATAAATTGATATCTATAAATTTAAAAATTTTGGAATTATAAGACGGGTTATTAAGTGTTAAAATGAAGTATAAAAATGGATTTCATTTAAACTATAGTTTTATAAATTATGAAAGTTATGAAATGAATTGATGTTGAAAATAAAAGTTTATAAGTAATTAACTTATAAAATGGCTTTGGGCATTTAAAAGGGGATTTTTATAGAAATTGTTAATAAAGGAGGTTTTTATAAGTTGAAAACTATTATAAAAGGTGAGAAATCTTATCAGTAATAAGATTAACAATTTGTGAAGTTTTAAAAGGAACGACTTGGTAAATAAATAATATTTTAAGTATTTGACTTATAATACGAACTTTTGGTATAGAAATTGGGTTTATAAATTGAATTGGCTTAATAAAAGAGATTTCTAAACCGAAGTTATTAATATAAATAGAATTTATAAACGTTGTTTATAAATTTGAAATCAATGTAATTTGGTAAATTGAATTTAGAATTGTTAAAGGGGTTACATTCACTCTTTTAAACGATGAATATATTATTAAGTCAAATGGGCATGTTTTGGGAGAAGAATGTTTTAAAGGGAATTTTAAAACGATTTTAAGATGCTCTAAAATGCATTAAGTATCGAATACTGGGATTTCAACATTCATTGTTGAAATAGACGTTTTCGAGAAATAAAAGGAAATGAATACGTAGATTTCAACATTCATTGTTGAAATAGGCGTTTTCGAGAAAATGAGGAAATGATGGACTATAACACTGTTGTTATAGTGAATGGTTTCCAAATGGAAATATTTTGTGTAGTATTGGAATGTATGTTTCTATTTTTATTTTGAAACCCTATTCCAGTGATTTTGGGTTGTCGTGACGGTGTTTTACGCAACATTCGTTTTGACCCAAGTAAAAGTGAATAGAAGAATGTTTTCCTTAAAAGAATGAAATATATACTTGGCTATGGTTAAGTATATCGAATATTTTCAAATTATTGAAAATAAATAAAATTTGTGAATCCTTATTATTAAATAAGTATGGGAATGCTTTTCCAATATGAAATGAAATGTTTTTGAGAATTTATCTTTTTGAAGATAAATTGAGATTGAATAACTGAAATCTATTGAAAACGTTAGGTCAGTAGATATTTTGAAATATAAATTCACTATGGAATTTATAAAAGGAAGGGAAATTTGTTTAAAAATAAATATTGATTTATTTTGAAGTATGGAAATGAATTTACGAATTTGGAACGTAAATTTAAAATAAATCGGTAAAGATTTATTCGATGATTCGAAATCTGTTTTCAAAGGGTATAAATGATGTAAAGTGATTTGAAATTGGTTTTCAAATGGTTGAGGTGTTTAATTTGAAATGGGTTTTCAAATGGGTAAAGTGTGGAAAATTTTATCGTGAAGTGGTTTTGGTAAATCAAATAATTTGGGCAATTATTTGGAAATTGTGTATATATATCTTGTAAAGATATTTTGGGACTTAATAATTTTGGAAAAATTATTTGGAATCTGATGATGTGGCGCATCTTTATTGATAGTTAAATAACCGACTATCAGTATTTACCCTTGGATGGTAATTGTTGTGATTGTTGAAATTGAATGCTACACTTATTTTTAAAAATAAGCGCTCGCTATTCGGTTTAGCCGGGAGAGGACCTTTGTGTCATATATCCCATTCCGAATATGCGATACGTCGTTTGGATTGCATATTGAAGACCGGTGTTGAAGACCGGGTATTTGTGAAAACGATAGGATGACCTATCGATTGTCTCCGCATCGTTAGCTACGATATGGAGATTTCCTTTGTGATGGGAAATTTTATCGGGATTGTGAATACCCGGATTGCAAGGGCTTCCTTGGAAGTGCCTTCGGTTCTGTTCGAACCCGGAACAGACTTGTATGGTTACGTGTCTGACATTACATTTTGAGAGATAGAGCAGATTTCTTTCAAATACATTTCTGTTGGTGGCGGAGAATTTATTCTCTTAGCTTAACACCCTTCTCTGAGACGTACGAGCTCAGAGGTTATGTAGTTGAAGGTTATCAGCGATATTTCCCAATCTGGTAATGTGGCATGCTGAGTGCTGCTGTGTGATGATCATTGGTTGGTCATTTGTGATATGATCATTTGTTTGATCATTTATCTTTGTGATTATTGCTTTGGTCATCTGTGGACCCGAAGCATGGCTTTGTTACACAAAGCGTAGCTTTGTGGACGAGACTTCGTCAGGACCTCACTCCCCGGAAATGGTCGAAACAGGAATATGCGGCAAGGTTATGAGGGTCGCGCCCTTTAGGGTATGTCATTTCCTTCTGGAAAAGGGTGGTATCATGGTATGGAGCCCAGATGCTTACTCATGTTGAAACACTATATCTATTTCTGTGTGGTGTTGTTGGATCGAGCGCTCGGATAAAGGTCCCAAAGGACCGGGGGATGACATATTCGTGTAGTAGTTACCTAGTTACAGAGGTAACCCGGCCTTGTGTTAGCAGAGATCTAACCGTAACGTTAGTTTCTCGGGACGTCCCGCCAGAGGCGATCCCATGTGGCAGTAGGAAGTTCCTTAGCCTGACCATTTGTTGGAAATCCATTCCTCCAATACGCGCCTTGTACGGTTTTAGTTGTATTACCTGCCATTCACTTATGGTGGTCACCACTGTTTGGATGGTAGCTATAGTAGGCATAGTTCGGAATGTCTATGCTGGCTAGGATTTATATTGTACTTTCGAAATTGTTTTCTACACTATGCACTAGTAATAATATCAAAAATGATTTGATTTTCGCGTAGTAAGCATCTTTGACTATCATAAGGAGAAATCTCCTCCAATTCTGCGTTTGCATTGTGTGTGTGGCGGGAGGCCTTATGGTAGTTTCATTTTCCAAAAAGCATTGCGAATTTCAAAAATTGAATTTTTTCTTGTTGTTTTTTTTTAAGATAAACTGTTTTGAGTTCTCACACCAGTCCCATGACTGACCTGGAGTTTATTGTTCCTTTCCTAAACTCTGGGTGCCCACTATTTTCCACACGGGCAGTCTAGAGTTAGGTTATCAGGTTATTCTGGATTCGGGAGTTGCTGTGCAGATCTGGAGGCGAGCCAGATAGCGTAGTCTATTATCTATTGTATATAGTATTTTCTTTCCGCTGTTTTATTGTTGTACACTCTGATTGATGTAATGTAATGTGATATATAAAATGTATAGTTCTTTTGTTTTAATGAATATTCATTTATCTATTATATGTTGTTCCGCTGCGACTGTGAGATTCTGTTATTGTTTCTCGTTCTGTTACTTGTTTTTCTGTTTTCTCTTCTCTTTCTTTTCTTTCTTCTTCTACCTCTTTCTTCTTCTAAAACCCTAACGGTTCGATTTTTCGGCAACGAAAAATCGCGATCGTTACATTATTCTTAAACCCGTAAGTTACAAATTTCCAATTGCTTATCTATTTCATTAATCATTTTACCATCAAATTTCTTATTTTCTTTTTAGAACTTTCCAATTATTAATATAGTCAAGATTCCATTCTTTACAATAATTTCAGTTTTAAATTTATAGAAACTTAAGAGCTAAACAATCGGGTTCCATTTCAATCCTTTTTAGAATATACGAGTGTATATGCACGCCCAGATGTGCCTGCTCTAATCACAATGTCATGCATTAATTCAACAACATATTTATATGAGGTGTAGAGTATATATGCACATCCATATAGACCTGCATTTAGTCTCTTTATATGTCTTAACATTTATTCTATCATTTTCAAATAGCATGTTTTATTCCCTTCATTTTAACTTATTTGATGGTTATTATGCTTATTACTATTGGTCCAAATGTCAATTATTTTTTCTTTCTTGCCTTAAATTTTTTTGTTGGAAGTAATGTTTCACTCACTTTTCTTAGTTCTATTCTTTTAAGGGTGCACCTAATTTCTTTCTCAAGCTCCATCATTCATCTTATTATTTTGGAACTTATTGATCCATATTATCATTTCCATTGAGAATTTTTTTTCCTTTACTTCATTATAACATACTTGATGATTACTATATATTTGTTAGTATGGACTCGGATGATTGCTGCATTTCTGTTTGGTTAAAAGTAATATCTATCTTAATGGAGCTGGTGTCGGTGGCATATAAATAGACTTTATTATTTGGTTAAAAGTTATGAAGTTACCATTACAATGTATGTTGATCAATATGAAAATTTATTATCAAATAGACGATTATTGAGAAAATGCAACCAAAAAGACGTGACTAAACAAAACATGACTCAAAGGTTTAAGTCATGATGACTAACAAATAATCCTACCCCGCAAAATTTAAAATCCTATGGCTTGCATATGAATCATTGGGTCTAGAAGGCGACTCAATATTTTATATTTAATTTTTTTAATTTGTCTGATATTTTATTGTAGTGTTAGTTTTGTTGATTTTTTTTAGCGAGAGCAAGCATTGCATTTTCCAATGATTTTATATTATTAAATTTTGTTTATTTATTGACGGTAGGGCCCACACGTCCATTTGTGACTTCGATTGTTCCATTAACCATGTAGTTGTATTCTAAGGGTAGTGTTTTTAGTAGTTTTTTACTTATAGAACTGAAATTCTATGGAAAGTTTTACTGTTGAATAAGCTATTTTGCTTAATATTTTTGCGTGTTTTTAGCTACAGAAAATTTGTTTTAGTATGCCTGTTATTTTTTTGAATTTGTTTAATTATATACTTTGTATATCCTATAATATTTTAGCACGCTTAGAATTAGAGCATGGTTTGAACTTGTATAATGAACTCTTGTATTGGACTTTTCTATGAGAAATAAAAGTTATGTTATCCTAAAAAAAGTTCCGATAAGAAACTTTAAAATTACAAAGACTAAAAGCTCTTGCTCTATTCCTGGCACGTTCGTGTGTATCTGCTCAATTTTAATGAGAAATCTCTTGCGTCGTTTTCTTATTGATCTCGTATTTGTACGTATATTTCAACTTGTGAATTAAGATATGTGTATGCATATATTTTTATTTATTTGTTTACAACCACACACATATATCATTTTTCACTATTTGGAGACTAAACATGCACATAGAAGGAAATCAAGTGAATAGAAGCAGGCTTTGCATTTTCTTATAGGAAATTTGTTGGACATTAAAATACAATGTCAATAATCAATCATAATGGAAAGAAAATGTTAGACTAAGTAAACAATTGAAACAACACTCAGGTGAAATTCAAAAGACGAAATTCAAATGACACTTCTTCAAATGGAAAAAATATTGATCAAATTCTGTTTGTGGCTTCCATTCTCAAAGGTATGTTTCCATTCTGTTGTGTACCTCCCTCGCCAGTATAGAGATGTGCTGTTACGGAAACTTTATATAAGCATGAAACAATCTGTTCCATAGGAAATAAATCATACACAAAGGCGCCATAAATAGTGTCTAAAACAGAAGTTACCAAGAGAAAATATAATCAATGTAATAGTTTACAATAAAAAGCTTAACAAAAGACAAATTTTAAAATATTCAATAGAACGGGCAATATCATGATTGCAGTTTAATATGATTCATCTCAAATTTCAAAATATTCCACTGTGTCATTTTCTACGTACATCACTCTTACCAAAGCCATCAAGCACCACATCAGCATCGACCACCTAAGCAACTCAGCAACTCGAACCACCTCAACTTCACAGCCAACATCGCTATTAACTACTACAGTTGCTGCTACCTTCAAATCCAAAATACTACATCACCAAATAAATACAATAATATTCAGTTTAGTATTCAAAGAAGAAAGAAAAATTATTTTGATTCAAAAATGCCAGGCATTAAAATGAGACATACAAATCTAGGAATTGCACTTTTTCTCCTTAATTTTGGTCTCTGTTTGTACGTTTCTAGCCACCTAGCATAGTTCTTCTCCTAATCTTCCAACTCACAACTGCTTGAATACAATAAATGTTTACTTTGTTCCGTGCCATGACATCATTTATTCACCAAAATTCTCCTCGGCGTGTGTTCCTCTAACCTAATATGTCACTTGTGATAACCTATATCTATAATGTGTTATTAATGCCTGGCATTTTCAATCAAAATTTATTTGTTTAAAATCTGGAACAAAGATCTCAAGTCACACGAAAATGCCATGAAATTATAGTTTCTCGAAACCACATGTTTTGCTTTATCTGATGCCCTAATCACAATTCTTAAGAGCGGCAACTGGTCTTTTGTGCTACTGGCTGACCCCTCACCTGCATAGTTGCTGGTCTCGTTGTATTTGCAGCTGGTTGACTTGCCATGCTATACCCAAAAGTGTATAATATATTAATAATAGAGTTATTAAAACCATTAACATCGACTTGTCATCACAATGAAATACAGCTAGAGTTTTAGAAGAAACGGACATTAGCAGATTTGTTTTGTACTCTTATTTTAAGCTTCATAGCACTAATTAATTCAAGTAGAAGTGTAGAACACCCAATCCTATTATGTTTTATTTATATTTGTTTTTACAGTAATAGAAGTAGCCATAAAAGAACCTGTACCGTTTCTTAATCTCAGCGGTCATTGTCATGAAAGCCTCTTCAACATTGGCAGAGCTTTTGGCACTGGTCTCCAAGAAAGGGATACCAATCTCATCTGCAAATTGTTTACTTGCATTGCAAATTGGTTTTTGAGAGACTTTGATTCCCAGAATCAAGTCCTTCAGTTAGTTCTTTCATAATTTGAACTTCATTACCACTTCATCACCCCATACTTCCTCTTCACTGCTTATATTCATTCCATCCACTGCCTCTCAAATAAAAACTCAAACCACCCCAAACTGCAACTTGTACATCAACACTTTTCCATACAACCCCTTTTCTATATCATTATCTCCTTGCTATTTCATCTACAATTTAATCATTAGTGCATATCTCTTCTTCAACATCAACCAATCATCCCCCATCAAAAATTCCACACTCAACTGTCTTCACTTCCTTTTCAACCAATCACTGCACATTCAACCTGCCATCCACTGCCAATCCAACAATCCTCTACGACCATTACCTCTGTGCATAAAATCACCAACATACAATAGTGCCACCTTACTTCATTACCCTACACCTCACTTCTATCAAATAACAGTACCAACATACAGTGTCACCTCTACCATATAACATTCACCATCCAGTCTCTACCATGCTAACTCATCATCAAAATATCATCTGAGAAAACCCATCACCCTTTCCACCCATCACTGCCTTGCTACAATCAATACACCTTCCTTCTCAAACTACTTCAAACATTCACACAACCTCCTCTGCTTTTCAAATTACCGTAGTTCAACCACATTCCCCAGCGATTCACCCATCAGTACATCCACATACCCCGATTTCTCCCAACATCCCACTATTCGGCCACTCACCATATCACTTCTGCAAATTGGCTTAAATCACAAACACAACTTCACCAAAATCACTACATCCATCAACTTCTCTTGCAACCTCACTTACCTGACACCCTCTGCCTCTGCCGCAATCAAATCTCCATCGCCAACTCCTACAACAGCACCCGTAATCACCAACAAAACTCACTCCAATCCATCACAAATACTGCTTCCTCCTCTGCCTCATCACTTATAGTTGCCCGAAATATGAAAAATTGCCCGAAATATTCGTTGAGATGATATTATGAACTTATAGCT
Source organism: Allium cepa (assembly GCA_030765085.1). Classification (NCBI taxonomy): domain Eukaryota; kingdom Viridiplantae; phylum Streptophyta; class Magnoliopsida; order Asparagales; family Amaryllidaceae; genus Allium; species Allium cepa. The sequence continues at coordinate 595,568,275 of CM060935.1, forward strand.
ACCTACATTGATCAAATCATACCTTACACTCATTCATCCTACCTGAAGCCAGGTATCGTCCTGAAGTTGTTGTGGTTGCTGCACCCATTCAACCCTTGCACAGTTTCAATTATTTGGGAAAATGTCAAAAATAGTATAAATTATAAAACAACACAGTTAAGTGTACCTACATGTTTTTTATCGTATTATCCAAATGTTTGCTTAATTTCACCTGCAAGTAGGACCAATTTTCAAATCATTTAGCTGTTAGTGAATACATTAATAACTATTTTAGACAATACAAATTCAATAATTTTGAGTAAAAAGAGAAATCAAAACTTTATTCATGCATATGATATAGTTGGGTTGTTGCATTATATCGATGATGGTTTCTCCTCATTTTCTTGAGCCCACGAAAAGCCGGTATTATAAAAAATAAATGACATACACAAATAAAGAACATTACAAATATAATATCTATTGAATCATAACCTAAAGAGCATTAGAAAATTAATTCATAAACACTTGTGATTTTGGAGCAATTGCCTGTGTGTGCTAATATGAGAATAATGCTGATCAAGTGAAATTGTTTTTTTCTTTAATAAGCTCTACATCTTAGATTCAACCATAATTAAACATGGTTTACATGATTAAAAATTTCTACATAAATAGCCATCTGTCAAAAAGTGAAACAAAATTCAATTAATAACAGCTTAAATACCAAGCCATAGAACAATGCTAAAATAAGCATTGGGTCACTTGTTTCTTAAAATTGATAGAAAGTTTTACTAGCTAATGAGATTATAAGATGTAATTAAAATTTATATTTTAACTGTTTTATATTAAATATAATATCATAAAAGGAAAGCATAAACTGAAATGAATTAATCTCATAAAGATTACCATAAGCAATTAAGAAATCAAATACAAAATATGCAAGCAAATTCCAAGCCAACAACTTAATTTTAAAAGTTGTGTTCTCACTTCCTTATATCACACTTCAATAAGGTGTGGAAAGCATAGAACCTTACAGAATAATTAACTTGAGAAGGTAATAAACCAAGATATAATGGATGGTTTGACTGAATAATGATCAACCACATAATGATTATTATTATGCACAAATTCATCAGTGGTATAAGGATCGTTAGAACTTCCTACTACATCCGTAGCAATATGAGCTCAATTTAGAAATATCTATTGTCCAAATGTTAATAATCACTACAGTAATGTGATCTGTTTTATGTTTTCTAGTACTATTGAAACAACAAAAGAAAAAAATACATACCTTTTATTATACAGATCATGATCCTACTTTTCTAATCTTTTGAATCAATCAACTCTTCATTTTAATATTCTTTTTAAAAAATTGTGAGAGTCGGTATATTGTTCTATTTATGTGAATGTTCAAAAGTCATTTGCCTTTAAAATATATTTACATGAATAATGGTAAGCCACATAAATGAATATTATAGTTAGTTGACAAAAAATATTCAGTACATAAAAAAAATCATAAATTAAAGGAGAGTATGTATGTGTGCATGATTTGTTCAAAATTTATAAAATTGTACATGACAGAGTTTGGCAATGTACTACAAAAATGATTTACCCCTAACTATTTGAATTGTCGATAGAATCAGACAGTTTTCTTATAGCACAGTTAACAATTCTACATCTTAATACATAGTCTACAACTTGCTTGGCTGTGATGATCAGAACCACTAATTCAAATAAACAATTTCATAATTCATCATCTCAAATGTACATAAATTTACGTTTACTTCACCTAATGCAATTATAACTCCTGATCAAAATATCATTTAAAATTCATGCACTAAATTTATTTGCCAACATTTTTCTTTTGCACTGTATAAATTTTCTATAACACTTCCAATGACATGCATAACAGATAATAAGATCTCATCTTGTTCAAGAAATATGAGATACAACATACACAGAAATTTACACAATTTGTTAATTAGAAGTCACCAGAGGAAATGAAGGGATTATCTAAAACTTCAACTAAATGACGAGAGAATGCAACAGATATATATTGTTTAATGATGGCGCATACAGCCTGCAATAGAGGAAGAACAATTGGAATACACTGTATCTTACGGGCATGCAGCATATTAACTTTTAGAGGGAAAACATTACCAAAAAAATGAGGTCTTGTACAAAAAACATGTTCCTAGCACTATGAAAGGATTACTATCACATGAAAGTTCTGGCTGTTTATAATCTCTAAGATCCCAGTGAACATTTTTGTAAGTATATATGTTATACTAACAATAAGATTATAAAATAGATGATGAGTATTTGCTGGTCTGATGCAAAATTCAAGCCATGTGCGTGTTATATAATACTCCTTTGCTGCTTGAATTGCAGAGCACTTTACAGTGCTATTTATTTACAACATCTAAGAAGTTTGAAAGATGTGCTATTTATTATCACTTTATAGTGCACTTTATAGAAAGAGTGACACTGAATCTTATGAAGTCACATCTCAAAACTATATGAGATTACTTGGTCTGAAAATTATGGTATTTAATCTTTTTGAAATTTTTTACAAATAAAATGTCATCCTTTTACATGAAGGAACTGAAAGACTAAATTTTTGGTTAGAGAAAGGTCTGATCAAGAATATAAGAAAATATCAGTAATCCCATCAACCCATAGCCAACTTCAACTGAGAAAATATCAGTTATCCGTTGAATCACCTATCTCTGAAAAGGAAAAGCTTGTATATCTTATCAATCATTTTCCTGACTTGTTATTGAGTTTTTATACATACATGTAGTGACTTCTAGTACATAAATTCTTTTAAAACACATTCATGCATCAAAGCCCAAATATAACCTCTTATTCACTTTACTGCAAAGCAAATGAAAATGTGTTGTAATCTTTTACTGTAACTTGCATCTCAAGTGTTTCTCTGTATCTCTAGATCTTTACCCATATTAATATCATCAAAATTCGACCTTTATTTTGATTGGATATACTAGTTTATCTAAATGTACCAATTTAGCCAAAGAAAAAAGAAGCAAACAATACCTAGCCTATCTCTTGCAGTCCATCGAATCACTATCATCAACGCTATCTCTGGTGATGACATAAATATTGATTCGCAAGTTAGGGAGGCTAATTGATGGGTAGGGGTTCCGGCTTTTATGAGGCAGGATTTTGAGGAATTTGATTAAGGAAGGGGGACAACGACGCTGTCTCAAGTGAAGCCGCCTATATAGATTCGCTATTAGAGAAGCTGATTGGGGGATGGTTTTTAGCTTTTATGAATCAAGGTTTTAAGGAATTAGATTGATGAATTTGGGGAAAAACGCAGTTAGGTTGATGAAGCGAGAATGCAAAAGTAGAGGAACGCAAGCAGATCTGATAAGATATGCGAGGGCATTTTCGAAAGTTCAAAAAGATGCGGTTGAAGCCAGATGATTGAAGTTTCATTATTAGTAGTAAAGATATATATACTCATAAATTATATATATATATATATATATATCAAATCAACCTTAAAAAATTAAAAATATGATTCGTTTATCAAAATGGATGTGTAGTAAAATTACTACGCAGTCTTTCCAATTTGAAACTCGAAAATAAACGTCGATGATGCGTGCACTCATCATCAAAATTATTTTCCAGCAACAGAGAGGGGAGAAAAGTTACGTTTAAAACGTTTTTTTTCAAATCATCTTGAAATATTTATATCAGAAAATAAATCTAAATACTACTAGTATTATATTCCAAAGTCTTTCGAAAGAAATTTTCAAAAAATCCCAGAACTTCGGTTCTAAACTTTCAATTTATATTTACTTTATTTGTAATTCCTATTTTTCAATCAATATTTATAAAATTTATCTACCTAACAAACAACATGTTACGTCTAACTATATCATTTATAAAATTTATTATTTTATGTACAAAAATATATAATAGGCAAAACTATTTCATTTACCTATATTTCAAAACAAATATTGTGTCGGTTTACCATATTAAGTGTTAAGAAATTCCTATCGATGTCATAGGGTCCTATGTATTGATCGAAATTTATGAATACTAAACAGAACAAATTAACACAATATAAAAACCTTTTATAACACGAACAAATACGCTCTCTCATATATATACACTCAACGACTCATTCTAGGGTATTATTACCTTATTTGATATGAGTCAGACCCCACAAAGCTAAGGTATCGCTAAACCAAAGCTCTGATACCAATTGTAACGACCTGCCTTTTTGGACATTTTAAGTAGACACACATGCCTGACTCAAACCATTCAAAAAGGCATATTGCTATGGGGTAAATAAGAAAAAGAGAAAGAAATAAAAAAAATATAGAATCTCGCAGTGGAAAGACAAAATATAATAATCAAATAAAAGTTCATGAAGCTGTTTTACAAATACAGTTGACTATTCTTTTACAAAACAAAATTAGAGTTACAGAAACAGGAAGAAATAAATAATAAGTGCAGCGGAACAACATGATGCAGCGGAATATAATAAATAATACTAGTACAAATCTTCATCTTCGTTAGGTCTTCAACCTTGAAATGCTTAGACTGACCCGAGCGAATTGAAAAGACAAATACTCGAGTCAGAACTAAAAGATTTTATGTAAGTTAAATCAATGGTCAATATGAGTGTAACGGCGTCAGAGATGCTTACGGAGTTTGACATCTCTTATCCAGTGTCTAAGTGAGTGTAGTAACTTAAGAGATGTCCGGGATTACCATCTCCTAAGGATCCGTTAAACTATCTACTATGTAGCACAATACGTTATTATAATAGTGTCTACAATAAAGCAAAGTATTAAAATAGCTTTAAGGCGCTACCCATATTCCCCTTAACACATTTTTATATATTCCCATAGTTTATACAGTACCGTAATTCCTCCGTAAACTGAAGAGCTATCAGAGGGTACTCATAGGTATGGTATAAACCAAACTTGTAGAAGGCACGATAACGCATGTGAACACGGCACTCGAGGTAATGCCATAGTAGTATACCAATTGCGGATTCGGACTGGTGGTAACGCATAGCAGCTACTACCGTCCACCTTGGAAAACACTCCCATAATCAAAATCAAGGGTGGCCACCAAACCAATCGCAAAGCCAGAATATAGTATCGAAGAAGTGTGCCCGATAGGAGGAATGGCCTCACTTGGCCAGGCGTGGCTCCTGTTTTAGTCATATCTAAGCTGAATCGTGGAAGTCAGGGCCACGTCATATCTCATACAGAAATCATTGGCCAAAAAATCTTACTTCATTTCTGGAATCTCCACCAAGTACATAGTTGTTAAAGTAGTTTTCGGTATTGGGAGGGAGTATGACAATATCTGATCCCGGTCTCTTTAACAACCCAATGCTTATTTCACACCGGATGGTTCTTTTACATTTCAAAAGTCAAATTATACTTAATATCAAAATATCATATTCGATTTCAAACCATATCACTTTCGAAATCATATTCACTTTCAAAGCCATAATCACTCGAATATGTCATTTCACAAGAAGGTATAAATTTCAAATTCCAACTTAAGATGTACCATCATTAGGGATTTAAATATAAATACTTCACTTTACACCTTTTGAAATTTTAGAAAATAGTTTAAGTAGTTATAAATAGTTTGTACAGTTTTAAATAGTTTAACTAGATTTAAAATAGTACAAATGGTAAAAGTAGTATAAATAGATTTAAATTAGGTTTAATTAGATTTAAAAATGATTTATATAGATCTAAAATAGATTAAATGGATTTAAATTATCTTAAATAGGTTTTAAATAGATTAAAATTATATTAAATAGATTTAAAATAGATTAAATAAGTTATATTAGTTTAAAATAGGTAAGATAGGTTAAATTGTACTAAATAGGTTATAATAGATTAAATGAATTAAAATAGTTTTAAATTGACTAAAATAGTTTAAATTATTTTAAAATAGATTTTCAAAGTCATACCCAAACATTTCAATAACTCAATTCTGATAAATTCATTTATATTTGACAATTCAACTTTGAAATTCCAATTCAAATCCTTTGAAAAATTCGTTAAATTAATTCCAATTTCAATATTTACCCTTGGGCTTTGAGAATAATTCAGTTTATATAAATCAATTTCTATTTCAAAATACCAGTCAACTGAATTCAAAATTTAAAAGATTCAAAATCATTTAATTTAACCAATCTGGTGTCCGTATATAATTTTCTACCCTAGGGTCAAGTGATACAGATATTTATCATTTCAATCTGCAATTTAAAATGTTACAGTTATATATCATTTCAAACCGCAATTCCGAATTAATTAAAAATCCGTAAAATCGCTCGAGTCTTTCATTTCAACCCATAAAGATTTTCCCCTAATTTATAGATCATTTGGGTATGTATCAATTCAACCCACAAGGAACTTGCAATATTATAACAATATAAAATACAATATCAAGTCATCTAACATCAACAAATCAAATATTCATCACAATCATCGTCCAAATCAATCAATGAATATCAATAGATGACTGATAATCAATAACATGTATTAAAATGACAATTTAAATTCAATAATAAATTAAACGGTGATTAAATGCAATAAAAGTCAAATTTAACTAGAAAGACAATTTAAACACATCTAAATCAATCAATATGTTCCTAATCATATCATAATTTAAATTTAACTAACATAAGATAGTTTAGTAATTATAAGTGGGTTAAAACGCTCACCTTTGATATTTAGAATGCAAAAATCCAAACAAAGATGCGTTTTGCAACAGTCTCCAAACTTAGCCAAACCTATTTCATGTCATCAGGAATTCCAATACGAGTCCAAAGGAAGAAACCACACATATGTCGAAGCTCCTTTATGGAAAATATTCAGGTTATAAGAATATATTAAAAAAAATACGTACATATTTAATTATTAAAATAAGAAACTTTAACTGCTCACGTTTTCAAATTTGATCTACCCAAAACAAAGGCAAGAAGTAGAAATCCAAAACCATGAAAGCTAATTCTCATTGTTCATTTTTTAAAGGCTTCTTGCAACAGAAGGCAAGGTGATGAGAAAAGGTGCGGATGTGGTTGAGGAAGAAATAGATACTCACACCCTTTTTTTAAATTTTTTTGAACATAACTTCAATGAAAATGAATTAGCAGTAACTAAAAGGAGGTATAAAGCTATGTTGACATTGAAAATTTGTGGAAAAAAAATAGAGGCCTTGATGTTTTGAAAAATAATGAAGTTCTAGGGAAAAAATGAGATATGATATGAAACAAAAGAAGAAAGGGAAGTAACAAACGAAATATGCCGAGACAAATAAAATGAAGCTATATGATCTAATAAATGCTTTGGGTAATAAAATAAATAAAACGAAAGGATGAAAAATGATGTGATTTCATGTTTCAACTACATCAGAGAATTGCAATAAAACCAAAATGTGGAAATAGTGGCAGGTATATTGAATAATAAGGAAATGAAGGGACCACCTAGATCTAACTAATTGCATGTTCCACTCAATTAAATATATTAACACCATATATACTTTTTTACACCCGTTTAATCATAATTACCATACAATAAATAAATTTGAATACAACAACCAATGTAACGTTACAAAAAATAAAAGATGATCCGGAACTTAAATTCAAGTTTTCTTTTCGAAATAAAGTTTTCTCAGAGTGCAATCACGAAAATTAAAAAGTTAATTTAATTTAAATTTCAATATTATGTTAAAATCACTTATATAGAGCCTCAAATTGATATCTAACGATTGTAAAATATTGTTTTAAAATTCATTTTCTTCTTCTTTTTATAAAATTATTTTTACCTTCAAAATGAAAATGTTCGTTTTATTTTCATTAAAACATTCTTTTTATTTTAACAATAATGTATGATTCTTTCATTAAATCCATTAATTAAAATTAAGGTTTCTTTTTTGTACTATTTTAAATTGAAAGATTGTAAATCGACATAATTGTAATTAATTTCAAAATTACACTTTAAAATGGATCCTAACAAACGTACGTTTTTTTCATTAAACGCCATTAATTTCAAATAAATTCTCTTTCCTTTTTATTGAAATATTCCCAGTCAAATTAATGGCAATAAATTCATTAATTAACTTAAATTCAAATATATATTTAATTTGATTTTCATCTTATTATTCAATTAATTAACATCTTATGGATATACTTAACGTTGGTTTACCATTTCATTACCTCAATCTTCCATAGTTATCACTTTAATTCATATTAACTACAATAAGTAATTAGATTAATTGCAATTGATTTTCAGTTTAATTTCAATGGATTAAATAAGTAGGTGATAAATGACAAATGTTACCTTTTACTTAATTACATTTATAAGTTAATTATCAACAACAATTTTATGACCACTTATACAACCCTGATTTTACTCAATTTTCCATTAATTCCATATAATTTCCCCTTTTTTATATAACATTTAATTCATTTCCTTATTTCAACTTATGACCAAATAACTTTACAATTATTTCAATTACGGACATACAATTCCAATATTAAACCCAACATTCAATTGCCTTAATTCCATTGATTACCCATTCAATATTCGAACGGATAAATTAATGAGAAAATAGTTAATACAATCGTTTATAACAATTCAGACCCATTATCTTATTCTTTACAACCAAGGATTATTATTTTCTTACCCAAAAAGGTTTTGTATTCAATATTAACCTATTTCAATCAATTACATACAAGTTTACCATTAACTACATCATTTAATTTATTTCATTATTTACAATTATAACCAAGTCAACCTACAATTTATTTCAATTGATTTGAAATTACATTAAATGGTTATCAACAACATTCAAACAACATCATTCATTTAATATTCACTATTAGTCAGTTCTAATTGATCACATATAATTTCAACATTCAATGTATTTCCTTATTTATAGTTTATAACCAATTATAATTTTACAGTCACTTCAGTTAATTGGAATTATATTAAAATAGTTAGCAATTACCTTATATTAACATACTAACATTACATTCTAGTTATTACTCTCATTATAACATCACAAATTTTAGTTTTCTTTCAATATTAAGTCACAAATCTCATTAAATTTAAAAAATTTAAGTTATCGAAAATTACGGCTCGTTATAGCAGAGGTTTTGAAGGCCAGATATAGGTGTTGAAGACCCAATATAAAGCCACATTCAAGGTTTATTATTATCCTTTCCCATAGCTGATTTTGGAAAATTCACAATTATTTAATTTGAAGAAGATTCAGATCGAGAACTGAGAAATTTAATTTGAGCTAGAAGGGCTGGTGATGGCTAGATTAGAGGTCGGCGTCCTTGTATGGGTAAAGACACAAATGAGGGGTAGAAGAATAGTTAAGGTTCGGAAGATAAGCAACGAAGGGTACAAATGTGCACTTAAAAAGAAAGAAAACTCGCGACTATTGAGTTTAGAAAATTAGAAGAGGCTTCGGAGCCAAAGAAACCAAACACAGTAATAATAGTATAGTATGCATATATTAATTTAATCAAATAAAAACATTTCATAATTTGGATGATAAAGACATATATGAAGTGGAAATGTGTCTATTGAGGTGTAAATTCCAACACTTCAGCGATGTCCAAATTAGCTATGTACGCTTCTCATATGTTGCACTTTTACACATGACTATATTCGATGCATTCATCACAAGATATAAAAACTTAAAAAAAAAATTAATTTAATTTTAGACAATTATAATAAAATGAAGGCTTTATTTAAAAGAAAATTTAGAAAAGTTCTAAATGAGTTTAGACCGTATAGGCCCAGAAAGACCCAATTGGATTTTTTTTGAAATCTACTAAAATTATCCCACTTCTAACTAGGCGAGTTCTAATAATTCTATCAAACCAATGGTCTATGTGGTCTAAATTAGTAATGTTGGGGCTAACCAATTTAGTAGGGTGTCTAGAAAGGTAGCATCTAAGATTAGGTTCTAGTAATCAAGTACTGTGCACTCTTTAACTATTGACCTGACCCGAAAAGTGAAGTGAGCCTAAAGGTTGCGCTTAATAGAAAAGGCCAAATTTGAATTAAACCTTGAGCTAATTTCAAAATTTTATGAAAATTAAAAATATAGATTTTAAATCTAAAAGTTAAATTTAAAATAAGATATATATATATATATATATATATTATAAAAGTTATAATATAGTGGAAATTTTCAAAATGTTTGAAAATAAATGTCAGTTAATTTGAAATTAAATTTTATTAATAAGATTAATAAAAGAATCAAATTAATTAAATGAGTTAATTAAAAAATATACGTATATGCATGTTTAATGTATAATGATATATATTATGTTATCTTGAAATGTTTCAGACAATATAAGTATATATGTGTATATGTAAAATAAATTTTCAAAATTAGTAAAATTGGATTAAAATTATTTAATTAAATAAATTAAATAAAAGTCGATTAATAAATTAGAATACACACGCATGCATGCACGCACACACACATATATGATATGTTCGTATTACTATAAAGTTATAGTGTATGAATATTTAATATAACATAATAGAGTTGAAAAATAAACAATTAATGAAAGAGTCAATTAATTGAAATTAATTAAGTATGATTTAATTAATATAATGTTATACAATAGATTATATATAAGCTAAATAAAATAGAAAAGTTATACAATAATGAAACTTATATAATACGAGTGTGTAAACTATAGGTGAAATTTATAGAAACCCTAAATAAACTTAAGGAATAAATAACGCGTAAATGTACGTATACAGTGATTCTTGATGTGTCCGACATTTGAATCACGAGGATATTTCATAAGAAATGCATTATTCCATAAGTCGATATCAATCTAAATAATATATTGAAGATTGTGAATCTTTAATATAATGTTGACCTCTACCATATACATATTTATAAATTACTTGCATACTCCTTAGTTGTTGAGAAAACTCAAGCTAGAGATATTATGTATAGTATTATTAATATATTGAGTAGATGAGATAAGATAAATATATGCATTTGTTGAGCAAACTCAAGGTATATATATATTATACTTAAGCCGCCAAGATAAGGTAGGTATAGGTGAATAATATCATTTTAATTTGCTGAGAAAATCCAAGGTCGAAGTAAAATTAGGACAAGGTATCGTAGGTTAGGAGTTGTATATAATACAGCCGATAAGGAGTTATCCATCATTTGTGGAGCTATGACTTGTGGAGCAAACTCAAGGTCAGAAATCCAACACAAATGAGTCCTAACGCCTACTAGTGAAGTTGAAATACTTCTATGTTTTGACTTTGGGTTTGGAAAAACATAAAAGACAAGTGGAGGCCTTATTAGAAAAATGAAAATAGTAACACTTAATCTTTCTGATATTGTAAGAACATATACTATATTGTCACGATCCAAAATCCAGCGTTCGAAAATCAACATCAAGTACCTCACTAATATTCGACTGCTGGAGATTCAAACGTCGAACTCCAGTTAGATGGAGCTTATAACAACATTAGATGAATATAAACAGCGAAAACAAAAGATGATCTCATTAATCAACACCACAGATACAACATCAGATACCATATTCATTACAACATTTATCTCCAACATCAGAGCACTACACATAAGATACAACAACAAAATGATAACTCTATAGCGGAACAATAGAGTTATCACAACTTCAAAAGAGTCTTTAAAGAAATAAAGCGATAGCAAGATTCCAAACTAAGTACCTTCTTCCAACTTCAAAGCTCCCAAAATCCGGTAACTCCAAAAGACTCCAAAGATCCAAGCTAGCTCCAAAACACGAATAACCTGCATCTAGGCTACCCGTGTGGAAATTATGGGCACCCAGAGTTTAGGAAGGGAACAATAAACTCCGGGTCAACCATGGGACTGGTATGAGTAAACAAAAACAGTTGTTTGTACAAAAGCAGTTTATAAAAATAAATTCATTCATGCTTGTAGGAAATGAAACTACCATAAGACCTCCCGCCACACACACAATGCAATCGCAGAATTGGAGTAGATTTGTTTTTATGATAGTTAAACGTGCTTGATATGAGAAAACTCTTTTAATATTATTATTAGTGCATAGTGTAGAAAACATTTCGAAAGTATAATATTAATCTTAGCCAGCATACAACCATTATAACATGCTTACTATAGCTACCATGTTTTATGGCAGGTTACCACCACGCTGCATGGCAGGTTATATAAATAAAACCGTACAGGGCTCGTATTGTTTCTTTGGATTTTCCAACAAATGGTCAGGCTAAGGAACTTCCTATTGCCACATGGGTAAGCCTCTGGAGGGACGTCCCGAGAACTTAACCAGCTCTCTTCTAACACAAGGCCGGGTTACCTCTGTAACTAGGTACCTACTACACGAGTATGCTATCCCCCGGTCGTTTGCAACCTTTATCCGAGGGCCCTTAATCGCAAAGTGACAACCACAAAGTAATGAATTTGTAGCAACCACATAGGTTAAATCTAGGCTTCATACCATGATACCACCTTTTTCCAAAAGGAAATAGACATACCCTATAGTGTGTGACCCTCCTAACCTTGCCGCCTGTTTCGACCATTTTCGGGGTGTGAGGTCCGATGAGGTCTCATCCACAAAGCTACATTTTACACAAAAACCTTGCTTTGATCAACAAATGATCAGCAACACACAGCATCACTCAACATACCCACACTACCAAATTGGGAGTATATCACTGATAAGCTTCAACTACATAACCTCTGAGCTTGTACATTTCAGGAAGGGTGTTAAGCTAAGAGAATAAATTCTCCGCCACCAAACAGAAATGTATTTGATAGAGATCGGCTTTACATCTCAAAGTGTAATGTCAGACATACAACCATACAAGTCTGTTCTGGGTTCGAACAGAACCGAAGGCACTTCATCCAATAAAGGAAGAAGCCCTTGCAATCCGGGTATCTACAATCCCGATCGGACTCCCCATCACATATGGAGATCTCTATACTGAAGCAACTCAGTGCAAAGTCATTCGATAGGTTATCTTATCGTTCTCGAAGACACCCGGTCTTCCACCGTCTTCAAATGTTATCCATTTCATCGTATCACTATTCGTAATGGGTTATATGGCATAAAGTCCTCTCCCGGCTAAACCGAATAGCGAGCGCTTAATTTTTAAAACACGTGGATGTATCATTCAAAAAGATTCAATTTCAGGGTTCGATGTGGGTTTTGGATAACCAATTGGAATTTGACTCCCTGTCGCATCGAAATTCAGATAACCATTTTACGGGCCGATGGATTTTCACATTCATATAGAAACAAAATTGCAGATATCACAGCTCAACACAAAGTAATTTATATCACATAGATTACAATCACATATCAGAGACATTCATCAATGCAAAGCATTCAACAATAATCAATCATCTAAAATTAAGATGGACTAATCATGTGATTATAATTAATTAATCACATAATTATTTTCATTAATTATCCTTAATTGATGATTAATTATTCTTAATTTTTTAATTAATCCTTAATTATTTATTAATTAATTCATAATTATTTATTAATTATATTTATTAATTAATTCTTAATTATTTAGTAATTAATTCTTAATTATAAATTAATTAACCTTAATTATTTATTTAATTATTAAGTAATTAATTTGGTAATTATTCTTTAATTAATTAAATTAACAATCATTAATTACTCAAATGAATTTAAAGACAAATCATTATATCTTTATTAACTACTATAATTACCATTTAAACCTTGTTTAATCAATCATCATTATCACACTAATTATCTTAAGACTTTAAAGTTTGATTAATGTTTAGAAAACATTTCATTTCTCATAATTATTTTCTTAGTTACAAAAATTAAGTTTATATTAAAATAAATTTTAAAACTAGGGTTATAAATTTATTAATCACTTTATTTAATTAAATTAAATTATAAAAACCTTTACTAATTCAAATTTAACTTGAAAACGATTATTTGGAGAACATGGATTGAAAATGTTTTAAATTTTGAATTTATTTTAAAAAAAATTGAAAACTGTTTTCAATCGATCCCGAGGGTTACCCGAGTTCTCCCCGAGCAAAACGCCAGTTTACTTCGAGTTCTTTTCAAAATCAACCTGTATACCCTTATTTCCAAACTTAAATTTTTTGTTTAAGAATAAAACCCGGCGTACCCATTAATTTACTTCGAGTTCAACTTCGAGTTATAACCCAGATTCCCCGAGAACAGGTTCGAGCCATTGCCTTCTTCCCCGAAACCCATGCCTACTGACAGCACCATGGCGATGTGCATGTGTACAATCAATTGGTCGGCTTTCGATCATTGCTAAGGCTTTTGGCATGACAACGATCATGTCCCAATCCAATTCTCACACTCAGGACATTCGATTTGACAGGGTTTTAAAATTAAGCATTTCAACTCAATCTGGAACCAGAACAATCATCATGAAATCAACTCGCACCGCCACCTCAGGCCGTCTGAGGCCACGAAAACTTTTTCAGAGCTTAGAATATCTCTCTGGCTTCGATCGCCACTGACGTGATAGATCCCGGTGCAACGACGACACCACATTGATCAAAACTCTACCCTCGACCAAACTAAGGGTTTAAAGCGTTAATCCTTGCCGTGCCATCGCCACAGCGATATATAAAATAAACGAACATTTTTCTGATGAACTCTGACCTCCCAGCAAGCCATGACTTTGATCTCGAGAACCAAAGCTCCAGCGATCACTAGAATTTGGTGAAAATGACAATGCCGTTCATCCTCATTTTCCGCAGAGGATACATTATTAAAAATCATGATTTTGCTTTTAAAAATCATTGATTTCAAAAACGTTTCGAATCATATACTTGAAATCAAGAATTATGATAGTTAAATTTTCAGCATGATTTGGGTTTACCTGTATTTTTAAAAATTTCCAGAGAAACTTAAGTTAAATTTACTAACATTTATTTTTAAATCTTAACGCATGAACATACAAACATGTTCTATTTAGATTTCAAAGCTTAAAAATGGTTTGAGATAAAGTTTTTGAATTTAAAAACAAGTTTTGGAACCTGCAAGCCTGGAACAGAATCCAGGTTTATGTGCACAGACATGCACACCTTATTTCCAGGTGTATATATATACATGCAAACTCAAATTTACAATTCAATCTCCAATATTATTCACCACAACAGATTTTAATTTAAATCAAACAGGGTTTACTCACCTGATTTCTGAGAACAGAGGCTTGACAAATTGTTATTTTTTCTATTTGTCTGAGCTTGATCTTGTTGTGATCCTCTGTTTGTTGTTTGATTGTACTAAATTATGTTGTTGTTGTTTTGATCTTGAAGCTGTAATTGTTTCAACTTGATCTGATTGATGATTACCAAGCTTAGGCTTTGAATTGAAGAGGGTGTTTGAATTTCTAGATTTCTGCTTTGTTTTTGTTTGCTGATCTTGCTTAGTTATGTGATATAGTTTGCTTGGCTTTTGATTTTTGTTTTGATTACTTTTCATTCTTCCTGGTTTGTTTACAGATTGTTTTTTTCTTTCTTTCTTTGAATTTTTTTGAAGGTGAAAAGAAAATGAGGAAGAGAGAAAATAGAGATGTATATACTTGGCCTTATTTTCTTTTATTTTAAAACAGAAGGAAAATCAAGATTATGACACTTGTTTATTTCCTAGATTACATGTCTTACATGTGTTAATCCTCTTACTAAAACACATATACTTGTTAATTGATATGTTCTTAAGCATACACTTGTATTATTCATGCATGAATATTTTAAATAAATTTTATATTAGCCTTTTCTTATTTATATAATTACATTCTCCTTTTTTTATAATTACAACTATAAAAGAAAATGCTTTAATATTAATTTATACATTTATAAAATTATACACATATGTTAATATTTTGAATCTAAATAATTTTAAGATATTTTATATTTAAATTTAAATTCAAATACAAGTTTAAATTAAAATTAAAATTCAAAATCAAATTTGAAATCCATTATATATATATATATAGATATACATAAATAAACAAACTCAATATTCATATGTTTTGAAAATTTAAAATTAATTCAAATTAACCCCAAATTAAATTCCAGAAATTCAAACAAATTACTAATTTTTAAAGTGATAAAATTTTGGGGATGTTACGGATTCTCCCATTAAGAAAATTTCGTTCCCGAAGTTTTGAAGAGAGAGAAAGACAAACAAAGAATATACAAATTCAGAAAAAGATGTAGAAATGCCTTACCAGATTAAGTCGAAATATCACTCTGCAATTAGGATAGGACTTTTGCATGCTGTCCTCTGTTTCCCAAGTAGAGTCGTTTGGATCACCACTCCGCTGCACTTTAACAAGTTTCACAACCTTATTCCTTAATTGCTTTTCATCACGATCAATTATTTTCAACGGATCTCTTTTAATTGTTAGATTTGGTGTGATCTCCAAATCCTGCCGAGCAGATTCTTCAATGATACTATCTGGATCGTGCACATATTTTGAAGATGTGAAACGTGAAATACATCGTGTACGCCAGATAACCTGCTGGGCAGCTTCACTCGATAGGCTAAAGGACCGATCCTCTCTGGAATAAGAAAAGGACCAAAATATCGTGATGTCAGCTTACCAGTCTTTCCAAACCTTAACACACCATGCATTGGAGACATTTTCTTTGCGATTAGCATAACACTTCTGACGACTTTGAGCCGTTTTCAATTTCTTTCGTATAAAATCAACTTTCTCTGTGGCTTCCTTAACCATATCTGGTCCAAGGACGAGTCTATCGCCTGACTTGATCCAGTATGCAGGTGTTTGACACGGACGACCATATAAAGCTTCGAAAGGAGCCATTTCGATATTGGCCTGATAGCTATTGTTATATGAGAATTCGACCAGATGAAAATGGTCCTCCCAAGAATCACCAAAGTCAAGTATACAAGAGCGCAACAGGTCTTCTAAGATTCGGCTAATCCTCTCAGTCAACCCATCAGACTACGGGTGATAAGCAGTGCTGAAGTTAAGTTTGGTTCCCAATGCGACTAGAAATGCCTCCCAAATGTTGGGGATGCGGATTAAGGATCTTAACGCAGAAATAACACTAGTGGGGGGGGGGTGAATAGTGTTTTAAAGAATATATGAACTATATGACTAAATTAAAACTTTCAACACAAATCTAAACAGAATTCTAATACAGAATGATCACAGAACATATAACAAATGCAAATAGTAAAGTAAAGCAAGTAAAAGGAAAGAACACACCGGATTCTATACCGGTTCAGAATCCTCCTACATCCAGTCCTGCACCAAGGCAATATCCTTGTACATATTTTTATAAGCCAATATCCAAATTACAACCCTCAATTTCTAAGGCCTTGAGGAACCCTCCTATCTCCGAGTCTGGGGTAAACTCTCTTGATTTACGGGACACAAGATTACCCTAATACTTCTTAATAACAATCCTTTTGAATGGATAGACTCTATGGACTTTTTGGTTACAAATTAATCCTATAACTCTGAATAGCACTTTGATCTTTAGTAGAATGATGGAGAATCAAATAGAGAGAGTATCTAAATGATTTCCTATTGAGAATTTAGCAGAATGATTGCACGATCTTGAAAATATGAAGTTTTATGGATATGGAATGGTGGAGAAGAAAGAGTGAAGAAAATAAGAAAGTAGTTGTTAAATAAATTCGTTTTGGAAGCCTTTATATAGATGCACAACAGTCATAACCATTTGCGAAAGGTTTTTTGAACGAAAGGACACTTCTTTTGAAAATTGAATTTTGAATCCAACTGTCACCATGTCGACATGGGGTATCCCCTTATGTCGACATCCCTCAGTTCAATATTGTAGAGATGTTGTTTTGTAAAAGCATTTGAATTTAAAACAAGTTGAAACTTCTCTGAAACAAAATAAAGTGTGTAAACAATATTTTGAGATAGAGAATGAATATAAAACATTATTTTAAATATATATATATATATATAATTGATATAGACCGTCAATTATATAAGTAATATTTAAAATCAGAATAAGTTTTGATGTTCTAAAAATAGAAGTTTTTAAAATCAGAATGGAGGAATATTTCAAGGCTAAAACAAAGTTTGAAAACATTTTTGAAAACATGATTTTGAAAGCTAAAACATTTTGAAAACAGATTTAAAAACATTTTGAAAAATCTATTCAAACTGAAATTGCAAGAACCTTCCTACAGAGCTCCTCCATAGGACTCGAGAACTTGTACAAAGTAGTTTAAATGATTTTGATTTTTGTGGGTTTGTAAGCCACTTGTCGTAGGTTTGTAAGCTACTTGTCGTGGGTTTGTAAGCCACTGGTTTTGATAGAAATTGGGTTCCATACCAAAAGAAAATTGAAAGAAAGATGAGAGTGCTATTATGAAGTTTTAACAAAATACTAGACACTTATCTTGAGATCTTGAAATCTTGATTCTCTAGAGTCTTGAATCTTGAATCTCTAATCGTCATCTTGATGCTTGAGTCTTTATACTGACCATTCTTCGATAATACCTGCATATACTTCATATATATATACATATACATATACATACATATATATATGAAAATGTTAGTATATATTTTATAAAGTAAAGTATAATAACTATATAAGGTTGTTGTCATCAAAACATCATCAACTCAGTTCCTAACACCAAAATCTAATAGTGAAGATCGAGTCACGATCACTCACTATACTACTCGGTATACTGTGGAGACGAACAGTTTCCTTTATATACAACTTCGCCAGGCTTGCTGCTGTTCGGTTAGATTTTAGTGGGATGAAATGGGAAGTCTTGGTTAGACGATCCACGATAACCCGAATCACCTTATTTCCTTTTCGAGTTCTCAGCAAACCGTCTATGAAATCCATAGACACTTGATCCCACTTCCATTTTGGTACTTCTAATGGCTGAAGTGAACTCGCCATCTTCTTCTGATCACTTTTAATTTATTGACAGGTAGCACAACGACTGAACTAGATAGATATGTCCATCCTTATTGTCTTCCACCAGAAAGTTCTTTTGATATCTGACACAACTTATTAACTCCTGAATGGATACTGAGTTTAGACTAGTGACACTCATCCAATGCTTCACGTTTCAGATTCAGAATGTCAGGGACATTGATCCTGCCTTTTAGTCTTACAATTCCATTACTATCGATTCCAAAACTGGAATGCTCACCATGACATATTCTTCTACAAATTTCTCGAAGAAACTTGTCTTCTATCTGCTTACTGGTGATCTTTTCAAGGAGGGTAGGAGTGACAACAAGATATGCAAGAATAGCTTGTTTCCTGCTCAAAGCATCGGCAACCACATTGGCTTTTCCGGGTGCATATTGAACATCTAGGTCTTATGACTCTAGAAATTCTATCCAGTGTTGTTGCCTCAAATTTAAATCTTTCTGGGTGAAGAGATATTTCAGAGATTTGTGGTCGGTGAATAATTCAAAATTTTCACCTAAAACAAAGAGAGTTCTTTAAGTATAAAAGTTAAGTTAAACTCATAAATCGTTAGGAAAGCTGAAAGAGATTCTTGCCGAAATGATAGTGACGCTAGATTTTTTAAGAGAAAATAACGGCTAAGAGTTCCATATTATGAGTTGGGCAGTTTCTCTCATGCGGACGCAATTGTCTACCCGCGTAGGCAATTACTCTACCATTCTGCATTAACACTGCATCCACACCATCACCACATGCATCTGTATAAACATATAAGCCTTGGTTCCCATTGATAATAGCAAGAACGGGAGCAGTAGTTAATCTCTTCTTCAATTCGTGAAATGCTTCATTATATTTCGGAGTCCAATCGAACTTAGCATTCTTCATTGTCAGCTTAGTCAACGGACTAGCTATCTTAGAAAAATCCGGCGAATTTTCGGTAATAACCCGCTAAACCTAGAAAACTACGAACTTCTTTTGGAGTAGTGGGTCGCCTCCAGTCAAGAATAACAGAAATCTTGCTCAGGTCAATAGAGATTCCTTCTTCATTAACAATGTGCCCGAGAAATCTGACTTCCGTAACCCAAAAATGTCACATCGAAAATTGGACGAACAAAATGTTCTTCCTCAATATCTCCAAAACAATTCTCAACTGCTCAGCATGCTCCTCTTCAGTTTTGGAATAGACTAGAATATCGTCAATAAACATAAGAACGAATTTTTTCAACACATCTCAGAACACACGAGTCATTAAGTCTACGAAGTATGAGGTAGCATTAGTTAGTCCGAAAGGCATGACTAACCATTCGTAGAATATGTCTGGACCCCTGAAAGTAGTCAAGTGAACACAGTCTTCGGCAATTCGTAGTTGATGGAATCCCTGAGCTAGATCCATCTTAGAAAAGAATCGAGCACCATGAAGTTGATCAAACAGATCGTCAATTCTAGGTAAATGAAATTTTTTCTTGAGAGTTAGTTTATTGAGATCGCGGTAGTCTACACACATCTTAAGGATCCGTTCGATTTAGGCACAAACACCACAGTTGAACCCCATTCGAAAACACTAGGATGAATCAAACCTTTTTCTAGCAATTCACGGGTTTGCATGACTAATTCTATCCTTTCCCTGGGTGCCATCCTGCGACTTGCATGAACGACGGGACGATCATTTGGAACTAAATCAATTCTAAATTCAATTTCTCTGTATGGGGGTAAAGATTTAACTTCTTCGAACACGTCTGGAAATTCCCGGACAATAGGTATAGATTCCAGACTAGGTTCAGGATATCCCAAGGTATACATCAACTCATCTCTTTTAGGACTCGGATCCTCACAAGAAATCTCAATGAAATCTTAAAATTTGGTTTTGATTGAAATCAATCGATTATTACAATCTAATTTGGCTTCGTATTTTGTTGGCCAATCCATTCCGAGTAAGATTTTAAACTCATTAAAATCAAGGACAAAGAGACTGATAGGGAATTGGTAACAAGAATATGAGATAGGAATGTCTCTGCATCGTAGACAAAGGTTCGTTGGGACACCAATTGGATTTTTCACACAAATGGGCTCATCGACAAATTCCGGTTCAAGATTTAATTCATTTACAGTTCGTTGGGAGATAAAGCTATTTGTAGTGCCCGTGTCAAACAAAACTCTAAAAATTCTATCGTAAATAGTAAGGTTACCTTCTAAAACTCCTTTCCCTTTATCTGCCTTAGAGGTTGCAGGTTTATCTTTGACTGTATACACCTTCGTTGTTTGAGCTTGCTTCATTGTTGGGCAATCTTTAACTTCGTATCCCGGTTTCTGACAGTAATAGCACTTCCTGGGTCTTGATTGTACAGATTGATTTACTTGTTTCTTAGGCTTCATACATCTGCTCGAGTAATGGCCCTTTTCCAAACAATTAAAACAAGTAACATTCCTCGCCGTGTTTTCCTGATTTCTCTTCTTCTCCTTACCTTGATGTGGTTTCTTGCCTCCGAACTTTTTTTTCCAATTTGGATTTCCTGTATTTCCTTTCTCCACCTGGGTTTCTTGCATATCCAGGGTAGCATATCTATACCCCATATCGATCAGATCAGAAAAAGATTCTTTATCGTGGACAGTCATTTTTTCATGGAACTTCTTATTCCTTCCACGAATGAATCATTCATTTTTTTGGAGGTGTGTTTACCAACTCTGGACCGAAACGAGACATTTCGTTGAATTTGTTTAAGTGCTCCTCAAATGATAAACTCCCCTGCTTCCAATCCATAAATTCCTGGTACATTCGAAAGATACCGGCCGGCGGCATATAGCGTTTCTCAAAAACTTCTTTAAATCGCTCCCAAGTAAATTCTTCTTCCGGCTCATCCACTGTATCTGTCTCCCACCAGGCTAGGGCCTCTACTTGGAGTTGCCAAGAAGCTATGAGTCGCATTTGGTCGTCTTCCAACTATAACCCTTCAAAATTCTTTCACATGATCCGATCTAGGCTCGAGCCTCAACAATAGACTCCTTACCGGTAAACGGCTTACCACCAAGTCTCGAGAAGCTTTTATATAGATCAGCAAGATTCGACTGAGTTTGAGTAGATAAAGCTGCTTCTGCTGTTGCGGGGACTTGACCAGTTGAAGTGGCATTTCCCCGTCCCCTAGCTCGTCCTCTTCGTCCGCTCATTCTTACTATCTGTAATTAGTAAGAAAACCTGATTTAGGTATAGGGACGAGATATCTTAGGGAATATCAACAGTTCAAAGAAATAGACCAAGAAAATTTAGGGTTTTGGTCTCTCGGGTTATACTCATTCTAGGGTATACTTCACCCTATCTCTAACGAGCCACCTAATGTGTTATACTCCGTAGCTAAAGTTCTTACTCAAACTTTAGCTCTAATACCACTTGTCACGATCCGAAATCCAGCGTTCGAAAATCGACATCAAATACTTCACTTATATTCGACTGCCGGAGATTCAAACGTCGAAATCCAGTTCGGATGGAGCTTATAACAACATTAGATGAATATAAATAGCGAAAACAAAAGATGATCTCATTAATCAACACCACAGATACAACATCAGATACAATAATCATTACAACATTTATCTCCAACATCAGAGCACTACACATAAGATACAACAACAAAATAATAACTCTATAGCGGAACAATAGAGTTATCATAGCTTCAAAAGAGTCTTCAAAGAAATAAAGCGATAGCGAGATTCCAAACTAAGCATCTTCTTCCAACTTCAAAGCTCCTAAAATCCGATAACTCCAAAAGACTTCAAAGATCCAAGATACTATCCAAGCTAGCTTCAAAACATGGATAAATTGCTTCTAGGCTGCACGTGTGGAAATTATGGGCACCCAGAGTTTAGGAAAGGAACAATAAACTCCGGGTTAGTCATGGGACTTGTATGAGTAAACAAAAACAGTTTGTAAAAAGAAATTCGTTCATGCTTCTAGAAAATGAAACTACCATAAGACCTCCCGCCACAAACACAATGCAATCGCAGAATTGGAGGAGATTTCTTATTATGATAGTTAAACATGCTTGATACAAGAAAACTCTTTTAATATTATTATTAGTGCATAGTATAGAAAACATTTCGAAAATATAATATTAATCTTAGCCAGCATACAACCATTATTGTATGCCTACTATAGCTACCATGTTTTATGGCAGGTTACAGCCACGCTGCATGGCAGGTTACAGCCACGCTGCATGGCAGGTTATACAACTAAAACCGTACAGGGCTCGTATTGTTTCTTTGGATTTTCCAATAAATGGTCAGACTAAGGAACTTTCTATTGCCACATGGATACGCCTCTGGAGGGACGTCTCGAGAACTTAACCAGCTCTCTGCCAACATAAGGACAAGTTACCTCTGTAACTAGAAAACTACTACACGAGTATGCTATCCCCCGGTCGTTTGTGGCCTTTATCCGAGGGCCTTCAACCACAACGCAACAACCACAAAGTAATGAATATGCAGCAACCACATAGGTTAAATATCTGGGCTCCATACCATGATACCACCTTTTTCCAGAAGGAAATAGACATGCCCTATAGGGCGTGACCCTTATAACCTTGCCACATCTTTCCTGTTTCGACCATTTCCGGGGTGTGAGGTCCGATGAGGTCTCGTCCACAAAGCTATGTTTTACATAAAAACCTTGCTTTGATCAAAAAATGATCAGCAACACATAGCAGCACTCAGCATGCCACACTACCAAATTGGGAGTATATCACTGATAACCATCAACTACATAATCTCTGAGCTCGTACGTCTTAGAGAAGGGTGTTAAGCTAAGAGAATAAATTCTCCACCACCAAATAGAAATGTATTTGATAGAGATCAGCTTTACATCTCAAACTGTAATGTCAGACATACAACTATACAAGTCTTTTCCGGGTTCGAACCGAACCGAAGGCACTTCATCCAATAAAGGAATAAGCCCTTGCAATCCGGGTATCCACAATCTCGATCGGACTCCCTATCACATATGAAGATCTCTATACAGGAGCAACTCAGTGCAGAGTCATTCGACAGGTTATCCTATCATTCTCAAAGACACTTTGTCTTCCACCGTCTTCAAATGCTATCCCTTTCGTCGTATCACTTTTCGGAATGGGTTATATGACACAAAGTCCTTTCCCGGCTAAACCGAATAATGAGCGCTTAATTTTTAAAACAAGTAGATGTATCATTCACAAAGATTCAATTTCAGGGTTCGATGTGGGTTTCGGATAACCAGTTGGAATCCGACTCCCTATCGCATCGAAATTCAAATGCCGTTTTATGGGCCAATGGATTTTCACGTTCACACAGAAAAAAATTACAGATACCGCAGCTCAGCACAAAGTAATTTATATCACATAGATCACAGTCACATATCAGAGACATTCATCAATGCAAAGCATTCAACAATAATCAATCATTTGAAATTAAGATGGACTAATCGTGTGATTATAATTAATTAATCACATAATTATTTTCATCAATTATCCTTAATTGATGATTAATTATTCTTAATTTTTTAATTAATCCTTAATTATTTATTAATTAATCCTTAATTATTTATTAATTAATTCTTAATTATTTATTAATTAATTCTTATTTATTTATTAATTAATTCTTAATTATAAATTAATTAACCTTAATTATTTATTATTACTAAGTAATTGATTGGGTAATTATTCTTTAATTAATTAAATTAATAATCATTAATTACTCAAATGAATTTAAAGATAAATCATTATATCTTTATTAACTACTTTAATTACCAGTTAAATCTTGTCTAATCAATCATCATTATCACATTAATTATCTTAAGACTTTAAAGTTTGATTAGTGTTTAGAAAACATTTCATTTTTCACAATTATTTTCTTAATTACAAATATTAAGTTTATATTAAAATAAATATTTAAAACTAAGTTTATAAATTTATTAAACACTTTATTTAATTAAATTAAATTATAAAAACCTTTACTGATTAAAATTTAACTTGAAACAATTATTTGGAGAACATGGATTGAAAATGTTTTAAATTTTGAATTTATTTTAAAAAAATTTGAAAACTGTTTTCAATCGATCCGAAGGGTTACCCGAGTGCTCCCCGAGGAAAACGCCAGTTTACTTTGATTTCTTTTCAAAATCAACCCGTATACCCTTATTTCCAAACTTTTTTGTTTAAGTATAAAACCCAGCGTACCTATGAATTTACTTCGAGCTCAACTTCGAGCTATCACCCAGATTCCTTGAGAACAGCTTCGATTCATTGCCTTCTTCCCCGAAACCCATGCCTTCTGACACCACTAAGGCCATGTGCATGTGTACGGTCAACTGGTCGGCTTCCGATCATTGTTAAGGCTTCTGGCAAGACAACAATCATGTCCCCATCTAATTCTAACACTCAGGACATTCGATTCGACAAGGTTTTAAAATTGAGCATTTCAACTCAATTTGGAGCCAGAACAATCATCATGAAATCAACTCGCACCGCCACCTCAGGCTGTCTGAGCCCACAAAAACTTTGTCAGAGCTTCGCTTATCTCTCTGGCTACAATCGCCACTGACGCGATAGATCCCGGTGCAACGACGACACCACAACGATCAAAACTACACCCTTGACCAAACAAAGGGTTCAAACCGTAAATCCTTTCTGTGCCATCGCCACGACGATATATAACATTAACGAACATTTTTCTGATGAACTCCGACCTCCCAGCAAGCCATGACTTCAATCTCGAGGACCAAAGCTCCAGCGATCACCAGAATTTGGTGAAAATGACAAACCCGTTCATCCTCATTTTTCACAGGGGATACATTATTAAAATCATGATTTTGCTTTTAAAAATCATTGATTTCAAAAGTGTTTCGAATCATTTACTTGAAATCTAGAATTATGATAGTTAAATTTTCAGCATGATTTGGGTTTACCAGTATTTTCTAAAATTTCCAAAGATACTTAAGTTAAATTTACTTACATTTATTTTTAAATCATAAAGCATGAACATACAAACATGTTTTATTTTGATTTCAAAGCTTAAAAATGGTTCGAGATAAAGTTTTTGAATTTAAAAACCGGTTTTGGAACCTGCAAGCCTGGAACAGAATCCAGGTTTATGTGCATAGACATGCACACCTCATTTCCAGGTGTGTACATATTCATGAAAACTCAAATTTACAATTCAAACTCCAATATTATTCACCACAACAGATTTTAGTTTAAGCCAAACAGGGTTTATTCACCTGATGTCTGAGAACATAGACTTGACAGATTGATTTCTTCTCTAATTTTCTGAGCTTGATCTTGTTGTGATCCTCTGTTTGTTGTTTGATTGTACTAAGTTGTGTTGTTGTTGTTTTTATCTTGAAGCTGTAATTGTTTCAACTTGATCTGATTGATGATTTCCAAGCTTAGCTTTGAATTGAAGAGGGTGTTTGAATTTCCAAATTTTTGCTTTGTTTTTGTTTGCTGATCTTGCTTAGTTGAATTTGTGATATAGTTTGCTTGGCTTTTGATTTTTGTTTTGATTACTTTTCTTTCTTCCTGGTTTTCTTACATATTGTTTCTTTTGTTTTCTTTCTTTGAATTTTTTTGAAGGTGAAAAGAAAATGAGGAAGAGAGGAAACAGAGATGTATATACTTGGCCTTATTTTCTTCTAATTTAAAACAAAACGAAAAACAAGATTACGATAGTTGTTTATTTCCTAAATTACATGTCTTACATGTGTTAATCCTCTTACTAAAACTCCTACGCTTGTTAATTGATATGTTCTTAAGCATACACTTGCATTATTCATGCATAAATATTTTAAATAAATTTTTATATTAGTCTTTTCTTATTTATATAATTACGTTCTCTTTTTTTTTATTTATACAACTTTAAAAGAAAATGCTTTAATACTAATTTATACATTTATAAAATTATGCACATATGTTAATATTTTGAATCCAAATAATTTTAAGATACTTTATATTTAAATTTAAGTTCAAATACAAGATCAAATTCAAATTCAAATTTGAAATTCATTCTATATATATAGGTATATAAATAAACAAACTCAATATTCATATGTTTTGAAAATTTAAAATTAGTTCAAATTAACCCCAAATTAAATTCCAGAAATTCAAAAAAACTACTAATTTTTAAATTGATAAAATTTTGGGGATGTTATAATTATCAATACTGATAAATTTGTGCATTTAATATGATTGATGAAAGTATATTGATTAAAATATACAAATGATTGAACTAAAGATTGAAAAATAGAAATATAATAAATACTTACTAATAAATACTTCCTGCGTGTTAATATTTCAATACCTATGCAAGCACCTAATTTTGCAACTACAAAATACGTTCGTGATTTTATCGCTTATGTGTTTATTCGGCCAATACCATGTATCACATACATGATTTTTGAACTCTAAAGCAATACAAGACTATGCATATTTGATCCATATATTGTCATACATAAGTGTTATATGGTGAACGACCATAGTCGTAATGTATAATACTTTTATGAAATTATTTTATTCAAAATAATCAAATAAACTATACTATAAGATCGAGCAATCAATTTGATTAATTACAATGAAGATCATATTATGTTAAATGTAATGCTAGACAAAAACTACAGAAAGGATCTAAGAACTCGATCACTGAAATGTTATTTTGATCAACTTATATGAAGTGTAGCTTAATTAATGTCCTTAAATATTAAGGGTGATCCAATGTACCTTTGTAAAAAGTTTGTTATGATATTGTAGTTGTTAATACCTCAGTTATTGATTTTGATGACAACAACCATATAGTCATATAAAATATAAATACTAATGCTTTACCAAGTTATACAGTATATAGTGTAGAATATTCGACAGGTGTTGAATCGAAGACTGTATACTATAAAGACTCAAGAGATGGATATAAAGACTCAAGACATGGACATGAAGACTCATGAGCTTAAATACCAAGATATGAAGATTTCAAGACTATAATTTTGTGTATCGAGTCGTAGCATATATTGTTAAAGTCTTTGATAGCAATCTTTGATCCCTATCTTCAATTTTCTAAATCTTCTATATATTTTTAACCTAACTATATTTTCTAAGTCTTTTATATTTTTAATCAAAATTTGTTCTTTCTGAATCTTTATGTTTTTAACCAAAATAAGTTTTCTATATTTTTTTATATTTTTAACCAACTATATTTCCTGGTTGTTTTATATTTTTAGTAAAATTTATTCTTTCTAAATCTTATATATTTTTAACCAAAATAAATTTCAAAATATTGTAAAAATATTTTATAAAAGTTTTTAAAATTCTAAATGTTTATAAACTATGTTTAGACTATTCTACAAAGTATCAAAATATTTTACAAAGCATAGTAATTTTAAAAAGTTAAAAAAAAAAAACAATTTTCATTTTTAACTAAGGTATGTCGACAAACCTGTACATCATCTGTCGACATATATACCACTAATTGGTTTTTGAATTTTGAAAGGAAGTGTCTATTCATCTAACTCTTCATGAGTGGAGACATATATTGATTTACCATATAAATGAGAGTTCAGACGAATTTTTTGATGGCTAATTATTTACTTTCTTCTCCTTTCTCACTCTCTTAAAAATTCCACTGAAAAATATATCAAAATCAAATCAAAATCATATAAAATCAATTCATACTTATTTATATTGATTTCCTACTATTTTGGAAACATATTTACTCAACTCAAAGATCAAAATGCTATCCAAGAGGCTATAGGCTCCACTGCATTTAAAGTTCAAGAAATTGTCTTTGGAAAAATCATCAAATTCTATTTGCATTTGCGTGGGTGTGCTTGTAGCTCGTTCAAATCAAGTGCGTGTGCTTTGTAGCTCAGAAATCTAATGGATATACTTGTAGCCTGTTTAAATCAAGTGGGTGTATCTCGTAGCCTCAAAATTGAGATTATATTTTGATTTTACTTTTGCCTTTTAAAGATTGTCATTTGAAAAGAAATTTGTACATGCAATTGTATGTGACTGGATATAGGAGAAATTCATCCTGGTATAAAATCCCTTATGTGTTATCTCTCTAACCTTTTACTTTGCTTTATTGTTTTTACCCGTGATTGCATTTGTGATTGATTGTTGATATATTTCTATGTTAATCACCTGTGATTTAATATCAAACTTGAAAGAAATTTGAAAAGATTTACATAAGTTAAAAAATACTATTTACCTCCCTCTAGTGTTTAACTAGTCTTAAAATCCATAATTCCCCAACCATATTTGGTATCCGAGCAATAGGTTTTCAAAAACTCATAATTTGAGTTTTGAAAAGTATAAATGGCAAGTAATACCACCAGTACTCTTTTTAACACTTTTATGGGAAAATTTTTTTTGTGGAACCAATATTTTATTATCAATTTAATTAGAAAGTAATTATTTTGAAAATGTATGATGTTGAATTACATGAACAAGTATGTTATATGGCTGATGGTGAAGAGACACTTGATAATCATACATAAAAAATCAAGAAGGGAAAATGGATTTTAGGTAGTCGATATTCAAAAGGCACAAAGAAAGAACAAGAGAAGAGAAGAGTAATAATGCAGATATATATGCTTAAAGACAAACCTTTGAATAGAGAAATAATAATATTGGAATAGAGGACGTCAGCAATGTCGGTAATCTTGAAACTTTATTTAAATTTATATATTACTTTTTAATGAATTATTTATATAAAAATACATTTTAGTTCTTCTTTTTGTTCTAAATATCAAAAATGGTTTAAATAAGTAGAAAATAAGTTTTTACTCTAAAAATATCGGCTAGTTTTCAAATTGAAAAGGCACTTTAATTTTCGAAATGCCTTATGATTTCATCTATAGAATATTCTCAATATTTATCTGTTAAAAAATTGTAATTTTATTGTAATTAATATTATGTCTTAAATGTCCAAAAAAATATTTTAAGGAAAGTAATAATTTTTAAATTTTGTAGAACTTTTTAAAAACCGACTATACACTTTAAAATCTGGGCAGAAAAAAACTAAATACAACAATATGTTTTAAATCTTATAAATTATAAACTAATGAATTTTAAATGAATTTTTTTTACATATGTATAAGATTGATATACTTGACTCTATAAAAAATTTGGACCCAAAATTTGAGTTTTACCTATTTTATTATTTTTGAATGTATAGATACTTCGTAATTTATAACGGCTATATGTCAAGATTTTGGAGCCAAAAGCCAAAATTTGAATTTTCATGGTCTTCAAATTAAATCATTTTTCAATCATATAAATATATTAGAGAAAGAAATTAATATAGTTAACAGTATAAAAATCTAAAATCATTTTAAATAATTTAACATTTTTTAGATTTCCATACAAAATTGACTACTCTCTTTAATTGTCAAACAAGCATATTAAACGCGGTAATTTTTGAAAAATCTCAAAAACTATAAAATGCATTTTTTTGTATGATACTATATATTCTTAACTAACTATGTAAAAAATTTCATATCAAAATTCCAAAGGTGCTATTTTATTATTTTCAAATAAATGGACACTTGTTGGTTACAAAAGCCATATTTCTAACGCGGACCATTGCAATTTTGAATTTTTATGCCCTTTCACTCAGAATTTATTTTCCAACATATAATTAGTATATATAACTAGTTAAAAAAATTATGAGAACTTTAAATTAATGCAGCATTTTCTTTTATTTTTTTAAATTCAAATAGACACTTCAACTACTAAGTTCTACTTTTCATTTTTATTTGTTTTTTAAACGGTCATGCCTCTTTGTGATTGGTCATACTTCTTCATTAATGACTTTTTAAAGTGTTTCCTTTCTAATCACATCCCACCAATCATTTATCATGACTATAATAAATAGAGAAGCATGCTTCTCCCATTATTTCAACTTTTCTAATGTTGATTTTACTTCGTTCACTCCTATTTTTTTACTAATTTTATGATGAGATATTAACATTATGGCTTCATGAAATTAATTGGATGCGTTTGAAGTACTTGAAAAAGGCTCCATTTTTTGAATTCTTTCTATTAATAAGAGTGCTCCATAGCATATGACACTTTTTATATAAACAAATAGTAACACATATGCAAAATGACATGTGTCATTACTACTTGGCCTTTAGGAAGATCATTGTATACATGCATGATGCCAAGTATCTTTACACATGTAATTCATTAATACACTTGTAATTTAAACAATAAACAAGATTCAAAATACATTATGTTATATATGTTGGAATCACATTATCTTATGCATAATAGTATTATGAATTTTTTTTAGAAACTCTAGTGTGTTGAATAAAAATTTGAAAATAAAAGATTTAGTAAAGTATCTTATTTTTTTCATTGTTCATGCTTTTTCAAGATTTAAACATTCACAATCATAAACTTCTAAAAATATTAAGTTTGATTTCTGAAAGACTAACTATATGGATCCAACATAGTACGACTAGTACAAAATTTGATCTATTTCTTTAGGCGACGTGCACATTATGAAGAAAAGATGAAAAAATGTGCATGGAGGCGTTTTATATGATCAATCATATATCATGGCATTCCCTGAAGAAGAAAATTATCAAGATGTTAATGACATTGAAACATATGATCAACCATCTTATTGTCATTTCCATGTTCATTTTATTATTAAATTTATATGATGTTTTTCAAAGATATTTTAGCTTTGCATAGCCCACTTATAATTTTCATATAAGGTTAATGTCACATTCCTGTTTTTAAATCAAATTTAAATTGGTAATTAATTTAATTTTTGAAATTAAATTGTGAATTAATTTGGTATTTTCCAAAATTAAATAGATATTTGTTTTTTTATTAATATAAATATTTATAAATAAGATTTTAAATAGAATTTCTAATTAGAAATTGAAAAATAAATACTCTAAATAATATATTGATTATAAACTTAATTATGGATTGATTTGAAAATGTAGGAATAAAAATATATATAAGATTTTTTAAATAAAGATTTTGATTTGGAAAACTATATATTTTATAAATATATTATAATTTAGAATTTGGATTTGAAATTTAAAAATAAAAGTTTTGAATATATATTAGATTTGGAAAATCTATAATTTAATATTAGAGAATTTTTTTTTGTATTTATAATTTGATGATTTGAAAATTTTATTTTGAAATTGATTTGAAAACGCTATTTAAAGAGTTAAAATTCAAATATATATATATATATATATATATATGAATTTATATATTAGTGTTTAATTAATTATTAAATTATATTCTTTAAATTTATAAATATATATAAATAATGTAAGAGGAAATACAAATGTGAAAATTCCCAGAACAAATTAAAATATGTGTTTTGAATAGTATTTTGGTTTGGAATTCAAAATAAATGTCTTGAAAATAAATTGAGTTTAAATACTCTGCATTTAAAATTAATAAGAATTTGTTCTCTAATTTTAGTGTATATATATATATATATATATATGTAGTTTGAAAATTATGTTTTGAATTTAATATATATATATATATATATAAAATTTTCAAAAGTTGTTTAAAGTTAAGAATCCATATTTTAAAAGAAACTTATATATAATATGTGTGTTTATTTATTATGAATAATTAATTATAAAATAAATTTTTCTTTTAAAATGAATAAATATAGTTTGTATATTTATAAATTTAAAAATATAATACATATGTTAAGTTATAAAACATAAGAGATAGATTAATTTATAAATTATAAAATGATAAGGGTTTAAAACCAAATTTATAAATTAACTGAAAACAAGGGTTTAAAATATAATTTGATCATAAATGGCATTTGTAACCAAAGTAACTACATAAATTTACAAGTGCAAACATAATTAACAAGTGGCTTAATTTCTTTTTAAAAAGTAAAACATATAAAATAAAGAAAAGAAATAACCAGGCTATTTTCAGTTGTCTCAAATCTAAAACAAATCAGGAAACAAATTACCAAAAGCTTGAAAATCAAAGTACTTCAACAAAATAAGTTTCTCAGTTTTCAATTCAAACCAGGGATTATTCCAGGAAACAATCTTCATTAATTAAAACCAAGATCGGTTCAAAAGCAAATCTTAAAAGCCTGGAACTAAATTCAACTTAGCATCAGACCTGAAACAATTGAAACAAAGATTTTTCCAAGTTTTTAAAAGCCTGGAAATCAAGAACAGATCAAAAGAAAGAAAATTAGGAACCTAGAAGCAAATGAAACTAGTTCAAAGCAACTCAAACAAGATTCAAACCAACCTAAATCAAGTCCTAGATCAAAAGAAAATTAAATTTTCAGTTTTTAAAACAAAGGACAGCTTCAGTTCAAAAAAAAAAATCATCATCTCCAGGCTCAAATTTTTTCCTCTGCCTTCATATTCAGGTGAGAATTTTTTTATTTTTAAACCTCTAATCTGTAACTAAAATGCCTGTGATTGATTTCTGAAGCAAGATAGTTGCACGAATATGAATGTTTTTATATATGTATGTGTGTATATATATATGACGTGGTTGTATGTCCGTACATATATATGTAATTCTGTTTTCAGTTTACATGTTCTAAATCAAGATTTAAAACTCAATATCTCTTCCATTAATCGAATTCAAGCTATTATTTCTGAAAGGAAGATGATTGTAACAAAGTAACATAAATGTTAAAAATGGTTTTAAAGACTCACATTAAATAATCATTTCAATAACATAGAATTTACTGTAAATTCACTTTTAAGTCAAGGAATCAATAAATTTAATTTCATGTTTTGAATCCATAATGGGATTAGTGTTAACAAATGATGGATTTTGGTACAAATATCTCAATTTTTTATGATGGGATTGATGAGAAAAATTGAGTTGAACGGGAAACGAGCTTTTGGCGAAATCTGGTGATCGAGTGAATTTTGGGTCTCGGGGTTCTGACCAGAGGAGGATGAAGTGATGGGGGACGAGGTAAAAATGGTCGTGATATTTTTATGCCACTGTGGTGGACGGACGAAGGGATTTTAGGGTTTAAGAACCCATTCTGGTTGATGAGAAATTCGAGACTAGCTTATCAACGTCGGAGCATTGGATAGGACCAGTACAGGTTGAATCGAAGTATCGTTGCATGGCGAAGCTTTAGACTAGGTGGCGTGAGTTCAGATCATCGGAGGTGAAGAGGTGAGCCAATTTCATTGATTAAGTTGATTTCCAGGTGGTGATAGAGAACCTCGTTTTCGATTCTCAATCGAACATGGTGATCTGAGTGGTCATAGCTTTTGTATATGTTGTCGACGAGCTGTTGAAGGTGGCAGGAACAGCTAGAACATCGACGAACGCTTGTGTAGGTGCACGAGATATTATAGATGTCAGGTGTGTTGAATTTGGGGAAGAAAAGAAATTATCGGGTTTGACTCGAAGTTGTTAAGAGTATATCTCGAAGTAAAAGAGGGAGGGCTCGACTCGAAGTTGTGTTCGGGATCTCATAGTTATGGCTTAGGTTTTCGAAAAGAGGGCAAGTTCAAAAAACAAGAAATTGTCCAGTTTTAAAATTTTAAATTTAATCAAGTTTAAAAGTTTTCCTGATCAATATTTTTCAATAAAACATGTTTTTATTTAAGTTAGAGACTTAGTTAAAGGTTTTAAAAGATATTTTTTTACTAAGTTTGAAAGAGTTTATTATTGGGTAATTAATTAAAAGATAAAAAGGGTTATCTTTTAAATTTAATTAAGTAATTAATGATTTGTTCATGTAAGTAATTAAGAGGTAATTACTTGAGGATAATTAATTGATTAATGGTTAATTAATTAATGAAATTAATTAGGAATAATCACTTATTGAAATTAATTAAATGGTAATTAATTAAGGGTTGATAAATTAATTAAGGAAATTAATTTAAAGGATAATCAAATAATTAAAAGTTAATTGATTTATTTATTAAGGTAATTAACAAATAATTAAAGTTTAATTAATAAAAATAATTGTAAGTAATTAATATTAATTAACCTGGATTAATAATTAATCTGGTTTCAATTAATCAGGTGATTAATTGATCTTACTTATGGATGTTTGAATTCTATTGATTGTTAAATTGTTTGATATCCCTTATATGTTATGCTTTGTGCTATGAATTGTTTTGGTGTGATCCATGATGAATGTAATTTATTTATCTATGATAAATTTGTATTATTTATCTGCGAATCTGTGAATGGAAGATAAGCGTTATAGGAATACACCGCTTATCGATATTGATGTGCCTGAATCTGTTATGATTGATGATGTTGCACTATTGGATGAAACCCCTGGACTACATTATACACACACAAATATGGACTTCGCAAGGAAATCGGTTAAGTCACAGATATTTTGAAATCTAAATATTATTTTGTTTAAAAGTTGAAGTTTGGTTCTAAATGATTTTGGAAAATGGAGTTGGGATTAATGTGAAAAGCTTTTTAAAGGAGTATTAAAAGTTATTTTGAATAACTTGATAAAGTTTTGAAGTTTAAATTATTTGATTTGAATTTGAATTTAAGATTTGAAATTCTATGGTTTAAAAAGATTATACAAGTTATAAAATATGGATTTTTAACCATTTTTAAAAAGTATTGTTTTGGGAATTTGAATTTAACCGAAGTTTTATACTTGAGGGGCTTTAACTTGTGCAAATATATTCGGATTTTTTCATAACGAAAACTATTTGTTTTCAAATAATAATAGTTTTCATATAAAGAAAGGATTTCCAATTTGTGTTGAAAAAATTTCAAGTTTGAAATGTAAATTGTTTTGAAAGCTATTAATGAATTTTGGTTAAAGATTAGTGAACTTTGTTTCCAAAATAAGAGGATCTTAAAGGTGTATCTTTTGTATAAAAGATTTGAATTGTGAATTGTTTTGAAAGCTATAATTGAATCTTTGTGGAAGATTGTTGAACATTGTTTTGAAATTGAAAAGGATCTTAAAAGGTATCTTTTGTATAAAAGATTTGGGATGGAAATGGAATTGTTTTGAAGGGTCATGAATCTTTGTGGAAGATTGGTGAACTTTGTGAAATGAATCTTTTTGTTTAAATATTTGAAAATGGTAATTTGTTTAAACCATTTGAAAGAAAAGTTTTTGGTTTTAAGTTGTGACTTAATCGAGATTCCAATATCCATACGTTTCTAAATATTGCGCTCATTATTCGGTTTAGCTGGGAGAGGACCTTGTGCCCTATAACCCATTCCGAATAATGTTACGATGAAATGAATAGCATTTGAAGATCGGTGGTGAAGACTGGGTATTTTCAAGAAAGAAAGGATAAACCTTCAAATGTCTCTGCACTGAGTCATGCCGGTATAGAGATCTCCATATGTGATGGGGAGTCCGATCGGGATTGGAAATTCCTGGTGTGCAAGGGCTTCTTTGGAAGTGCCTTCAGTTCTGTTCGAACCCGGAACATACTTGTATGGATGTGTGTGTGACATTACACTTTGAGATGTAAAGCTGGTTTCTATCAAATACATTTCTGTTTGGCGGCGGAGAATTTATTCTCTTAGCTTAATACCCTTATCTAAGACGTACGAGCTCAGAGGTTATGTAGTTGATGGTTACTAGTGATACGTTCCAAATTTGGTAATGTGGCATACGAAGTGCTACTGATCATTTGTTGATCAAATCATGGCTTTGTGAAAAGTGTAGCTTTGTGGACGAGACTTCGTCGAGCCTCACAACCCGGTAATGGTCGAAACATGAATCATTTTAGCAAGGTTATTTAGGGGTAGCGCCCCCTGAGGGTATGTCCATTTCCTTCTGCATTATAAGTGGTATCATGGTATGGAGCCCAGATACTTAACTTTGTGGTTGCTGCAAACTTATTGCTTTGTGGTTGTTGGTGCAGAGGTACCTCAAATAAGGGTTGGTAACGACCAGGAGATGGCATACTCATTTTAGTAGTTACCTAGTTACAGAGGTAACCCGGCCTTGTGTAGCAGAGATCTGGTTAGGTTCTCGGGGTCACCCCTCCAGAGGCGTTCCATTTAGTGTGGGAAGTTCCTTTGCCTGACCATTTGTTGGAAATCCAAAGAAACAATATGTGCCCTGTACGGTTTTAGTTGTATAACCTGTCATGGAATGTGGCGGTAACCTGCTATTGAACATGGTAGCTATAGTAGGCATAAGTGCGAAATGTCTATGCTGGCTAAGATTAATATTATACTTTCGAAAGGTTTTCTGCACTATGCACTAATAATAATATCAAAAGGTTTTTGCGTGTCAAGCATGTTTGACTATCATAAGGAGAAATCTCCTCCAATTTCATATTTGCATGGTGTGTGCGGTGGGAGGCCTTATGGTAGTTTCATTTTCCAAAAAGTATTACAGTTTTCTTTTAAATTCTTTTATTTTACTTTTGATAAAGATAAACTGTTTTCGTTTGCTCACACCAGTACCATGACTGACCTGAAGGTTATTGTTCCCTTCCTAAACTCTGGGTGCCCACAATTTTCCACACGAGCAGTCTAGAGTTAGCTTTTTCAGATAGTCGAATAGTAGGTGTAGATTCGCTAACATTCAATCTATGTATATTGGCAATCGCATTTGGATCGAGTTGCTTCACTTCAAGTGTTGATGGTGGTTCAAGCTTGTGGTCTGGATATAACTATTTTTGGTTTGGTGTCTTTCTAGCCTTGGAGCACTGGCAATGGTGTTTATTGGAGTATCTCTCTTTTGGACTTTCGAAGATATTATCTTTTGGAGGTTTTCTTCCGCTGTTATTTTTGTATCTCTAATGTTGATATCAATTGTATCAATGTGTTGTATCATTGTAATCAACTGTTATGCATCAATGATTTTATTCTTTTTTTACCGCTGTGTTGCTATACTTAATGTGTTATAAGCTTCGGCGAACCAGATTTGACGTTTGAATCTGTGACATTCGAGTACAAGTGAAGTATGGGTGCCGATTTTCGAAGTTCGAGTCAGGGTCGATACAGTTAAATAAAAATTACTATAAATTATCATGTCTTTTTAAAAATGAACAAAGTATAAGAATAAAATAATATTTTAAAATTATTAAACATAAATTTGATCATATACATAGTTACACTTATCAAAAATTGTGATTAGGCTATGATTAAATTTTATAATTAATATGTTTTGTTAAGAAAATTCCGAATTTTATGTAATAAAATTAATGCATAAATTTCTTGGTCAAAATTGGATTCTTAGGATTACATGATAATATCATTTATGTTGTATTAAATTGTTTTGCATACTCTCATCATTAAATTTGACTTCATATATATCATCTAGTTTATATTGACTTTGATACATCAGATATTGATTTTGATGTATATATTACCTTACTTGGGAGTATATTTCCATTATTATTGACATTAATTATAGTATCCCACAATCATATTTAATAAATAGTTTTTCAAATTTGTCTGTAGCAAAATAGCATTACATCTAGTGGGAGTGTTTTTACTTATCCTATTTATTTATATTTAAAGATTTGAATTTAATTGTATTATAGCGAATAGATAAAATTTTCCTTATCCTATTTATTAATATTTAAAGACTAATCATTATATATCTAATATATGCCCTGATATATTGCATGTTTCTTCATGTATGTCTCCCATATTGCATCTTTTATATCACAGCTGTTTTACATATAACTTTTCTTAAATATTGGTTTTGATTCCACAATTATAAGTATATTATTTAGAAGGAGTTTTTATTTTTTACCCATTTTTATTTATGACAAAGGAGGATAAAAATATAAAATATACATATGCATATATTCCGGGGGAGTTATCTAACTCAGGGGGAGTTATATCATGTTTTATATACATGAATATTTAATGGCTGTCATAATCAAAATGAGAGAGTATCAATACCTTAGTCATTGATTTTGATGACAACAACCATATACAATCATATAAAACATAGATACTAATTCTTTACCGAGTTATATAATATATAATGTAGAAATTTAACAAATGTTGAATCTGTGCAGTTCACGCGCTGGGTAGATTCGAAGCGGTGGAAGTGCAAAAAGTCATAGCAGGGATATAGCGAGGATATAGCGGGATGTAGCGGATGGCTCTAAAATAGCATATAAAACTCGTACTTAATATTTTTACAAATATATAAATGGTAATTAAATGAAAAATTATCGTTCAATTGAATTATAAATAATACATAAAGAATTTTAAATAAAAACATGTAAAAATATACTTTAAATAAATGAAAAACTGTTATGTAACATAATTGAATTGGTAGAATATTAGAATATTTTCATTTCTGAAAATATATTAAAAATTAAATCAAATAAATTAGTTTCATAATTTTATAATGTATAAACGCAATTTTTCAATTCATTTTATTTAAAAAGATATATCGGCAATAACGGAATATAGCGGAAATAACGGGATATAGCGGAAATAGCGGGGATTAAAGTGGAAAGGCTA
Source organism: Allium cepa (assembly GCA_030765085.1). Lineage (NCBI taxonomy): Eukaryota > Viridiplantae > Streptophyta > Magnoliopsida > Asparagales > Amaryllidaceae > Allium > Allium cepa. The sequence continues at coordinate 595,607,709 of CM060935.1, forward strand.
TATTCTGGGGCTATATGGAAAAATCATAGCGGTAGAAATCCGCTATGAGATATAGCGGGGTTGTAGCGGGGTAATAGCGAGGCATTAACTACACAGTGTTGAATCGAAGACTGTATAGTATAAAAACTCAAGAGATGGATATAAAGACTAAAGAGATGGATATAAAGACTCAAGAGACGGACATAAGGACCCATAAGTTTAAAGACCAATATATGAATATTTCAAGACCATAATTCAGTGCATAGAGTCATAGCATATATTATTAAAGTCCTTGATAGCAATCTTTGATATCTTGCTCCAATTTTCTAAATATATTATATATTTTTAATAAAAATATATTCTACTAAATATTTTACATTTTTAACCAAAATATATTTCCTAAATCCTTTTATATTTTTAACATGTTATCCAAACTTTTAGCAAGGCAATTTTCGGATAGACCGGATGAATCAAACTTGGAAGCTGCCGAGCCCGGAAGCCAGCAGAGATAGCCCAAGAGTCTAAAAACCAAGTACACATAGATCCATGAGGCAAAAACCAAATATTTTCAAGAATCGAAGACCTAAAATCCAACTATATGTTGGATCGATACCAATCTAACCCATAGGTCGGTACTTATCCACGAGAATTCATCCATTCTTGTCCGACTCCTCCCATCTACCATCGATGATGCCAAAAGCCTATTTCAAGTACTATTTCATCGATTCCATGCAATTCTCTATCAATCTCCATGGCACTCAAAGTTAGCAACTCCATTCTTCCACCGATCCATTATTTGGACTTAGAAACATACTAATAATAATGCAAACAAGTTTGGAATCACAAAGCTAACCACAAATCGAGCTAATGCAAAGTATTCAAAATAATCCATTTGGTGATCTTATGGATCAGTATAGGTCCAAGTCCATGGATTGATACCGATCCATAATTATTGGTGACATAACTGTGGTTTTCTTAGGAGGAATTCGTTTTGGCATGGAAAACTATATGGAGATCATAAGGGTGAGGTTATAGGCTTCCTACAGCTATAAATAGGATGGCATTGCTCATATAAGGATATATTTTGGCTCTCTTGCTCTCCAACTCTAACCTCTTGTAATTACCCATGGATTTATACCAATCCGTAAGAACTTTTACATGCAAGTCAGCAATCCAAGCAATAAAATCACTAAGTGGACGTACGAAAAGATTAGCCGAACACTATAAAATGTTATGTGTTCTTTTTTTTACTCTTTTTAATTTCATTTTCTTCACTTTTTATCCTATACACAATCTCTTGGGTGTTTGTGCCATTTTTGGTTCAAAATTTTTAGTGCTATTACTGAGAAAGACATTCTCAGATTACTTGGATCCATCATCCACTATTGGATTTCTTAAATCTGAGAGATAGACCTAACCTTCCAACCTTACTATTCTACTATTCATATTTTCAACAATTTACAAGATGCTATTTGCCATGGCCCTAAGGAGAGACCGTTCTACAAACTCCAGAATAGTTAATGACGTTGAGAACCAAAATACTCAACATGTGGATGAATTGCCCAACCAAATAAACTAGAGATCCAAAATCTAACCGGTATCATGTCCGGAATGGAGATGGATTGTATGATGAAAAAATGAAGGATAGGCTCCAGGAGAATTGCAATGAGATGAACCAACAGATGTAGGAGAGCTTGAGAAGGCTGAACGAGCTAACTCAAAACCGTCATAGGAGCAAGAGCCATCTTCTGATTCAGAGTCTTATAGTTCCTCATCACCCAAGTAGAGATAGAGGAATAGAAAGCATAAAATGGCTTAAAATGAGGCTAGGACTTCATATTAGAAGAGAAGATGAACTCATCTTGATGGTTTGTGGATCAGTACCAATCCAAGAAGTTGGATCAGCACTGATCCAACAAACCTTGAGCTGGACCTTGCCCTTTGGATGGCGACATGAATTTGACTTTTGGTCAAACCACAAATGATCAGAATAAGGAATATCAAACAACTATCTATGATTTAATGCATAGGAATCAAACAGGGGGGTTGCTGGACGAATGGATCTTCTGGAGTCTGGTGAACCCAGATATTGAGGGTCTACGCGAAAGCGTTCACCCGGTTGAACACTCGAAACGAATCCCAATTACCACTATTCATCTGAAGCTGTAGAACCGAAGTACTTGGCTAAGATGGTTAGAAAACTTGTGAGTGAAAAATAGTCCTAAAGTAATTATGACTGGGTACTTCTCCAAGTCGGAATCCGTTTACTAGGGACATTCTGCGTGCGAGGTATCCACATATATTTGTAATGCCGACAATGGCATTGTACGATGGAAAAACGGATCCAAGGCAGCACTTGATGAAATACGAATAACATATAGACTTTGCTAGTGCATCTGATGTTGTGAGATGTTGTTGCTTTCCAATCTTCCTAGAGGGTTTTGTGACGATGTTGTTAACCCGGCTCTTGCCGAGACCCATATCGTCTTTTGATGAGTCGATGCGAAGGCTTTTAGAGCAATTTCATTTACACGCTTTAAACCAAAAGGACGTGATGTCGTTATCGAACCTCTTCAGGGCTCGGGTGAATCATTGAAGGATTACTTGAATAGGTTCCATACAGCTATGATGGAAATTATGAATGCTAAGGATGACATACTATTGATGGTACTGATTAGGGGGATTCATCCCGAGATTAATTTTGAGAGATGGTTGGAAATGAAACCCCCATCAACGATGGATATTTTATACAGAAAAGCTAATTATTTCTTGCGCTTGGAAGAGACACGCATTCCAAAGAGATAATGCTGGGCCTTCAGTTGAAGTGATATAGAGTAATATTGTTGTAAAATAGTCTAGAGGAGGTTCCAAAAATGAAAATGTGAATGTTGACAACAAGAATGATGGCTATAAACAGAGTGATAATGGGGCCAAGAAGCGAAATCTAGGTAACAGGGATCATCCTTGGATTCCTAAATGTGACAGCTATAGTGAATTGAATAACTCAATATCGAATATATCTATCTAGTTACTTAAGGCACCGAGAAATATAGAAAGCCTGTTCCATGAGAGTCGACTAAGAAGGAGAAAAAATCTAGTAAATTTTGCAGGTTCCATGAGACATATGGTCATAACAACAATGAGTGTAGACACTTTCATGATATGATCTAGGAGATGATTTGCAAAAGGAAGATGCAATAGTTTGTGAAACTCCCGTAGGATGGCGGATATGGAAATTCCGGCCCCTTTGGATCGACATCCCAACGGGGGCAAGCCGAACTAGTGGTGAAGGCCCACATGGCCTGAAAAACGTTTGGTAATAGATACAATCATCGGTGGACCACATTCAACTGACAAGAGCTGGAATGAGATTGATCGATATGTTAGTGCTTTAAAACATATAGAGAATGAATGCTGGTTTGCTATTGAGGATGAAGCTTTAGCAAAATAATTCAAAACCATGACAGATGACATTATTTTCCAAAATAGAGATTCTGATGGGCGAGAATCCCTAATGATTGACCCTCCTGCGATTACGGCCATGATTGGCCCAACGATTGTTCGGAAAGTGCTGGTTGACTATGGGAGTTCAGTCAACATTTTATTTAAGATAGCTTATGACCAATTGCTTTAGAGGGCAAGGATTTGAAACCATGTAAATCTCTGATCCAGGGATTTAACGGGATGGCTACGAAGCTAGTCAAATATATGGAATTATTCGTAGTACTTTGTGAGGGTGATCTCAAGCATGTGCGGGTCATGCCTTTCGTGGTGTTAGATATTTACTCTACTTGCAATGCATTTTTGGATTGACCAACCCTAGATGAATTCAGAGTGGCTATTGCTAATTGGTGTTTGATGATGAAATTTCCTATAGAGAATGGTGTGGGAATAGTACAAGGAGATCATGGGATTGACCATGAGTGTTATGGCACTGAGTTAGAGGAGATGAGGTGAAGAGAGAAAGGAAAAAGTGTAGAGGGACTCTCTGCATCATGGCTCTGGACGCATAGCAGCCATTGCCTGAGCCTTGGCTTGGGTAGTACAATCGAATTCCATAAGGATATGGATCCATGAAAAGAGCCATTGAATGAAGGGCAGCTCCAGCTGAGTTGATGATCAATGTTTTGGTCAGCTAGGATAATCTTACATAGATCCTAAAGGTCGAATCACAATTCAGCACGAGGTTGATGAAGGATTTGGTTGATTTCCTCTGGGTGAACCAGGATGTGTTCGTCTTGACACATTCTGACATGTGTGGGATCTCACCAGTGATAGCGAGCCATGCATTAAATCCTAAATGCGTTCCTATGAAACAAAAACGGCGTATTCTAGGTCTGAAGAGATCCACTGTACTCGAAGAAGAGGAGGATAAGCTAAAGGATAGCGGCTTCTTCCGTGATGCGTTGTACCCAAAATGGGTGTCAATCTAGTCTTGGTGAAGAAAGCGAACGGGAAATGGAGGACATGCATCGACTATTCTGACTTGAATAGGGTGTGCCCGAAGGACAGCTTTCCACTTCCAAAGATTGATCAATTGGTGGACTCAATAACAGAATATGAACTACTTTCATTCATGGATACATACTCTAGATACAACCAGATTCCGATGCACGTCCTAGACTAGGAATAGACTAGCTTTATAAGTGGCCAGGGAATGTATTACTATCGAGTCATATTCATGCTATTTGGACTAAAGAATGCGAAGCGATTTACCAATGGCTGGTAAACAAGATGTTCAGAGATCAAATTGGGCATTCAATGGAAGTCTATATAGATGACATGATCATGAAGTCACGACGTTGGGGAAACCAAATTGACGATTTGGTAGAGATATTTGGCATTCTTCGAAAATACGCGATGAAGCTCAACCCTCCTAAATACTCGTTTGGCATCATGTCACAAAAATTCTGGGCTTCATTGTGAACTTCCATATGACTGAAGCCAATTCGAAAAAGATCAATGCATTGAGAAACATCAAAGGCCCGAAGATGTTTAAGGAGGTCCAAATAAATGGGAAGGTCATTGCCCTGAGTCGATTCATCTGCAAAGTGGCAGACAAATGCATCCCTTTCTCTGACGTAACTAAGAAGGGAAAATGGAATTTTGCTTAGACGCAGGAGTGTAAAGATGAATTTCAAGCTCTGGTAGTTAACTTAGAGAGATCCCCCATTCTTTTAAAGCCAGTGGAGAATGAGGACTTGTTTAAATATTTGGCAGTGTCTGTGCATTCCTTGAGTGCCGCACTCATACGTGAGGAATCCTGCATCTAATGTCTAGTCTTGTAATAACCTGGATTTTGAACATTTGATAATTGGATATTTTAACTGGTTTTCATCTTTGAGATACTAAATTTTGTTTAGTTAGATAAATAAATTTTAGATAATTAAAAAAAATCTAGATGTGTATAAATGGATTTGGAATTATAATGAATGTTGAATTAAAATGATAAACCTTATTATGAAATTAATGAATCTATATTAATAGATATATGCAAAACTTTGTAATATTGAAAATTTCAAGTATAATTTGTGTATGTATATGCACCATGAGAAGTAGCATATAAGGAAGCATAATAACTTGAGTTTGAAATAAAATTTGATAAAGGTTTAAAATATTCTTTCTTTTAAACTATCTTATGAACTAAGTATAATTTATATATATGTATATATAAACATAATTCATAAAATATATGTTAATAATGAAAACATAAGAACAAATTTAAATACTACATTTGACATTTGTAAAATAATTAAATAAAACATGTATTGACATTTGTAAGTTTAATATAGATTGAAGTAACAAGTGGCAAGCATTGTTTTCTTTCTAAAATATATGAATTGTTTTGAGGAAAAGTTGTGTACAGGTAAAACATTTCCTTTATCCTCAACTTTTTCTTTAAAAAAAACAAAAGTAAAGAAGAAGATTAAAAACGACAGTTCCAATTTCAAGTTTCAACTAAAAAACAATTTCAACTGAGTAAGTAAAGTAAAATTCAAGGATCAAACTCAAGAATTTCAAAACTCAGGTCATCAACCAAGTTCAAATCAAGTACAAGTTCAAATCAAGTACAGTTTCAAATTTTCAGAATTGGTTTCCTCTGTTCAACGTATAAGGCGAGTAGACTAACTTCTAAGGTTTAGATCTGTTTATCTTTGACTGCATATGAGAAAATCATTAAGTGTGATATGGAATAATGTTTGTATGAATATAAACCTGCTTGCATGTATATAAAAGGAAATTCATTTGAGTATGCTTGAAAGTATGTATATATACAGTCTGTTCTTATAAGAAACAGACTAAAAATTTGTTCAAATTTTATCATACTCATTCCAATCACCTATAGATTAGGATCTTTAAAGGAAAATTTGGTTGTGGTAACTAATTTTATTTTTAAAAATATTTTTAGGCTTAATTAGTAAGTTAATTACTGGATAATAAGATTTACAGTGGAAATCTCATTATAACAAGGAAATCGATCATCTTGATTTTGTATTTGGATTAGATAAACTGAATCGTAATTAAAAATGGTGAATTTAGATGAGCATATCATGATTTTTAGGACGATAGTTCGAGTGTAATTATGTGATGAACGGAAATTGGGATTTCGTCGATTACCTATGATCGTGAAAGTTTTCCACTTTAGGGTTTTGGTCGAAGGAGGCCACGGGGCGGCGAATACAAGAAAAATAATTGATGGGTTCAACGATCATCGGAGTGGCAACACGAAGGGATTGTAGGGTTTTATAGCCTTATGGGTTCAACGATGAATCAGGAATCATCGTGACGGTGAGGATGGATCGAGCTTGATCGGAGTGGGTGGAAAAGATGCGTGAGTCGGAGGTGATGATTTCTGGTGGATCGGCGTGATCTCTGGTAAACCGATCGCCGAGACGAGGAGGTTTTCAGCGGCAGGGTTGGGTTCGAGGGTGTTTCGAAAAACTCGAATTTGATTCTGGTCGACTTTATTGAACCTGGATGGTCAGAAAGTTTAGGAGGATCATGGGTTGTGTTCTGGTGGTCGCGGCAGTGATCGATGATGACCGAAACGCGTGTGCATGTGCACTGGTGCACTGTGGTATCTGAGTTATTCGAGATTGAGAGGAAGCATGGATCTTCGGGTTGAGCTTGGGGAAGGTTGTGTTTGGTCACGGGGTTGTTTCAAGATTTGATCGGGTCTGTTTCTCTAGTATACTAGCCGAGTTTAAGTATAGGGAGAGAGATCAGAAATGATGGTTTGGGCTCGAGTTATTTTTTCGAGATGACTGGGCTTGGGCCCGGGTTTTTTGATAATGTTTTAAAACTAGATTTAGATGAATAGTAGAATAAAATTCTAAACAAGTTTTCAAAGCAAATATCTTTCAAAAGAAGATTAAGCAAGTTTCAGATAAAAATATGGATTAGGATTTAAAAACAAGTTTCAAAAATTAAATTTTATGTCCAAACGTTTTGATACTTAAATTAATTGAATTTGAATAATTATTAGGATAATTAATTATATAAATTCATAAGTGTTTTCAAATGTGATTAAGTAAGTGATTATGAATTTGTGTATTGAATTTTTATTAAAGTACAGGTGATTTTGTATAAATAATTTCAAGAATTTAATAAGATTTAAATAATAATAATAGTATATAAGTAACTAATTAAGATAATGGTTTGTCTTAATTAATTAAAGTCTCCATAATTAAGAAGGATTAATTAATGTAAGTAATTAAGGGATAATAAATTACTACATGTGATTAATTAAGGATAATTAATGAATGTGAGCGATTTAAGATTACTTGTTAAATGTAATTAATAAAAAAGGTAATTCATGAGAGTAATTATATGATTATTAATTAATTACTGAGAGTAATTTAAGTGATTAATTAAAGAGTAATTAATTTATGTAATTAATTAAAGGGAAATTACTTAATGAAATTGATTTATAATAATGAAAGTAATTAAAGGATAATTGCTTAATGACGTTCATTAAGGAGGGTAATTAATAGATAATTACTAAATGTGATTTATTTAATGATAATTACTTAATGAAGTAATTAAGGATTAATTACTTGGTGTAATTAATTAAAGGATTGAATTAATCAAGGAATTTAAATAAGGATTAGTTAATTAATAATTATGATTAATTAGAGGATAATTAATCAATGTAAGTGATTATAGGATAATTAATTTGTGTAATTAATTAAGGATAAATGTGATTAATGGGAATGGATGAAGGTTTATTAATTTGTGTTATTAATTAAAGGCTAATTACTTAATTTAATTAAAAAGGTTAATTAAGGGATGATTAATTTATAGTTTGAAATTAATTAATGTTGAGTAAGCAGAATTAAAAGTAATTGAAGTAATTAATTTATATTTAATTTAAATTAATATTAAAATGGTATGACAAATTAATCTTGCTTATGAATGATTGAATGATATTGTATTCCTTAAATTAGTTGATATCTCTGATGTGTGGCTTGTGATGCTATGAGATATGAAATGTTTGAGTTGAACCATGATTGTATGGTTTGTCTATCTATGTTGAATAGCTATGTAAGTATGTAATTCTGGATACAAATGGAATTGTTTAAACTTAAACAACTTTGTTTTTAAGATAATTTTGGATTCGAGGAGACCGGGGTCGGGTATTAGTAAATATCCTAAACCACTTCGATTTGGAATCTACAATAATTCTTTACAGATTTGATTTGTGAAATCAATAGGTTGGAATGGAATAATTCAAGTAAACTGGACCATTTAAATTATGTAATGGTACTTGAAGGATTGTGTGTGAAATGAGTTTGATTATGGCAAGTTAAGAACTCGTAGTAAAGTACAAGTTACCTGGGTTTTTAAAAAGTTGTATGCATTGGTATTTCTTGTTAGATGGGTTTACTCATGCTGATTTCCAGCCTGACTCGGGTGTTACTTTGATGTAATGCTCGGGTTAGACTGAGTATTACAGATTTTCAGGTAAGGATGTTTTGGAGCTCAGGAGGCGAGCTGGATGGCAGGAACGTATGGAGTGTATTCCACTGTGATATATGGTAGTTTGTTTGGGACATGTTGATTGTATCTGTCCAGTGTTTTGTGAAATGTTGTAACTCTGAAGTATTGATGTAAATTAAATGATACATTTTTTTCTTGTATAAATTGTTATTTTATTGGATATTATATTTTGATTTGCTGCGAATGTGAGATTCTGTGTTTCATTTCTGTTTTTTCTTCTATCTCTTTTCTTCTTATCTTAACTATCTAAAATTTTCGGAATCGAAAATTTTGGGTCGTTACATTTTGTATCAGAGCCAGGTTAAGCAAGAACCTTGGCTCTGGTGGGATTACTCATTAAGGATATGGTCAGTGGTGCCCTAGAATGAGTTGAGTGTGTGTGTGTGTATGAAAGCGTGCTTGTTATTTTTTATATATAAAGGTTTAAAAATGGTTTTGAAAATGAATGATTCTTGTACAAGCTTATATTTTGATATATAAAGATAATTGGTTGTTAGTTAATGGAATTGAATAAGAATTTAACTAGATAAACTAGAAATGGATTTAAACCAGAATATGGAATGGTTATTGTGTCAAATAATAGGAATGTTGTTTCTAGTAAAAGGAAAATGTTTTAAGGAAGTAAACTTAGTTGAGTATAACTTGTAAATTAGAATGGATTTAAATAATGGAGTTTTAAAACCTAAGTCTAGAAACATTTGAATTGTTTCAAAATGATGAAAGGAATAATAGATATTATTATTCAGTATATTTTTGAATGTGGTCTTATTTTAAAATAAGAAGTTGTTTGAAAGCTTTAAAGAAATCTATTTTGAACTAAAACCAAGGGTGGTTTGAAAATTTAAAATATAGCCTGGTGGGCTAAGAAATAAATATGTATATGTATGGATATACATAGTATCAAAGATAATTTGAAATAAACTCTAAAGTGATGAGTTTTGATTTTCCCTGAAGTGTGATAACCCAAAATGAAATAAGTTTTGAACTTTTAAGTAAGAAAGAATATTGATAGAAATTTGAAATTTGAAGTGGGGATTCAAATTGAGTAAGGTTAAAGGGATTAAATTGAATTTAACTTAGAAGAAGTTAAATGTGACGACCAGAAATTTTAGGCAATATCAATTTAATAATCTGTATTAATAATTAAATTGATTTAATAATTTTTCCTTTATAATTTTAATTTAAATTGGTAAATTTAATCTTTTAAAGGTTAATAAATATTTAATCTGGCAATATTGGTCAATATGTTTTTAATAATTTAACATTGATTAAGAATTATTTTTCAAAGCTAATAAAATTTTATTCTATTTATAATATATATATATTTGGCATATATATTGTGAATAGAAAATCTTTTCTTCAAAATAAAAGGTGAATTTTCAAATTGTAATATATATATCAGGTAATTAGGCAGAAGGAAGAAGTTGCAAAAAAATTTAGTCTCAAGGACAGCAAGTTTATTTTTAGTCTGAAGGACACTTTTTAGTGTAAACTGAAAATGATAGTTACAACTATCATTCTGTGATTTACACTAAAAAGTGTCCTTCAGCCTAAGAAACAAACTTGCTGTCCTCGAGGCTAAATTTTTCTCTAACTTTTTCCTTGAGCCTAAAAACCCATATATATATATAAGTATATGTTATAGTTTGAATTCGTTTTAAAATTTAATATAATCTATCGATAATACATATATGTATGAATATATTGTAATTTGAAGCTTTGTTTTAAAATTAATATTTTTCAAAAGCTAATTTAAAATTAATTCAATTATTTTCAAAGTATAAGATAATTATTTATTTTTAAATGTGATAGTTTAAATAAGATTTAATCAAAGTTTTATTTTGTTTTCTTTTAAAAATGCTTAAAATTTAAAATGGTTATGTATATATATAAAGTTATAAATAAACTTTCTTTTAAATATCTCTTAAACTAGAATAGTTGTAAACATAAGTAATAAATAAATAAATTACTAGATTCACATTTACATAAATATAAATACAAATTCATATTTCACAATTTAAAGGAAGATATATAATACATTTATTTGATTTTAAAACATAAGCTATTTTTAAAACAAATGTTTACAAAGATTTCACACTTGTATATTTATTTAAAATTCAAAAGTTTATTTACATAAAAACATTTCATATGCATATAAATACTTCATGAATATATATATATATATATATATATATAAAACTTAAATGATTTAATAAATTGGAGTTTAACACTTGTAATCAATGGTGAAACATCTTCAACACTTGTAAGTATAAGGAAGGGTTATTTCAACAATTGTAAAACTAATATCACATAATTTAACAAGTGTCAAGCTAATGATTTTTTTCTTTTAATTTTGAAATATATGAAGATACCCATAAAGAAAATTTAAACCGTTTTTTTTATTTTCACTTCTCCTCTCAGCTACTTTCATTTTTCTTAAAAAAACAAACAGTAAAAGGAAAATTTGGGACCTGGAAATCCAAATCTGAGATAAGAAAATCAAAACAAGGAAATCAAAGGAAGTTCAACATCAGTTTCAACCATTAAAACAACAATTTTTAGGCATGCAGAGGGTTTCAACAACAAAGCCTGGAAAAAGAAAATTTTAAACCTGCTCTGCCTTTTTCAAAGAAATTGGTGAGTAAATCCTTTTAAAAACAGTTTTAATAAATCTGTGGTTGAATGGTGATGCATGTTATGAATTGTGCTATGATAATGAATATATGTTTATATGAATATTGTTATGTATGCATATAGAAGGTATGAAATGTCTGATAATATATGTGTCTGTAAAATTCATCTCTGTTTATTTACATAAGTTATCTTTTCTTAAGAAAAATTCAAAAAAATCTTCCAATCTAAACTATGTTAGATCTTAGTTTATGAATGAAAGTTGTAAATTAATGTATGATGGTAATTTTAAAAATAGTTTCTGGAATTTTTAATTTACAAATAATTTTTAAAATGGAAAATACAGTAAAAAACCGATGCATGTTAAAAATCAATGAACTCAATTTAAAGTTTGGATTGTATGAATGAATTTGTAATGGGAAATCACGAATTTTAACACTAATTTCATGATTTTTAATTCAATAATCTATTGGAAATTTTGAGTTGAACGATTTCGGCAAATTGATGAATTACCGATGATCAACTCGATGATTGGAGTTGAATTCTTGGTTAAAGCTAGATTTTGTAATGTTGATGTAGGGAAAAATGCTTTTGAACTTTTCCTATGGCCGATTTGATCTAATTTGATCGAAGTAGGGTTTAAGATTGTGTTTCGTTCGTCTTGGCTGTCGAGGCATTTTCGACATGGGTAGTGGACCGGAGGCGATCGCGAGATGGGGGATGGAGGCATGGTGATACGGCGGTGCTCTGGAGGAGGTTCTAGAGTTTCCGGTGGCGAGTTCATCAGAGGCAATGGGTTTTTGGTGGTTGAGATTGCTTCAGATTTTCGACCAAAGGGGTCGATTTTGATTCACGTGTTATTTGTTCGATCTGGGTGCTCGGTCGAGGTCGCATGGGTTCGTATGATTGTCGTTGATGGTCGCGATGGCCTATGGTGGTCGGAGCTGATGGGGTATGTGCACGCGTGTACGTTTGTGCACTGGAAATGGTGGAGTTGGGGAAGACGAGGGTGACTCGGGATGGCGCTCGCGTTTTTAGGGTATCGACTCGAAGTAGAGGAGGCTGGGGTTAGTCTCGGGGCAGGCTGGTGCAAATTGGTGTTCGAACTCGAGTATTTTAGGTCGTTTGCTTTTCTGGTAAGTACTGTTAAGATATAATTTTACAAATTAAACTTATTATTTGAAATAAATAAAATCAAGTTTAAGCTTTTACAAAAGGAAATAGATTTACAAAGTTAAAAACCTGTTCTTTGAAGTAAATGTTAATCAAACCTTTAAAAGTGTTAATTGAATATATTTTCAAATTTTAAATTATTTAAGATAATTGCTTTTGAAAGTAATTATCTTAATTAAATTTTGAATTTTAATTTAAAAAGGAGTGTTTCAATTTAAAATATTAAATCAAAAGTTTTAAGTAAATTTTAAGTAATGTTTTAAAAACTAAGTTTTCAAATTATATTGAAAATGAATAAGTTTAAATTTGATGATTAAATTATTTTAAATTTCAAATTGATTTCTAAATGTTTTTTTCAATAAGGTTATCGTTATAAATTTGTAAACCCATAAAATAGTTTGTTTTTAAGTTCTAAAGATTTGATTAATTTAAATATTTAATTTATGAAGATAAATAAGGGTAATTTATTTTTGTTATGAACTTAAGAATACTTCATTAATATGATTTGTTAATAAATAAAAGATTAATTAAGATGAATGATTTTCTTAATTAATTAAGAATTTTTAAATATAAGAAGTTAACTAATTATTTAATTAATTTTAAATGATTAGTAAATTGTTTGGTTAATTTTAAATAATCACTTAATTACGAATCAATTAAGAGTAATTACTTAATGAAGTAATTAATGGATAATTACTTAAAGTAATTAGAAAGTGGAAATTACTTATGGAAGTAATTTACGGAAATTACTTATGGAAGTAGTTAAAGTCGAAATGATTAAGGGATTATCACTGGATGTTATTAATTTAAGGCTTAATTAATATAATTGATCAGAAAGTTAATTGATTAAAGTGTGATTAATTAATTAAAGAATTAAGATTGATTAATGATGGAATTAATTACTTGTTAAGGTAATGAATTTAGAGAGTAATTAACTGATGAAAGTAATTAGAGAATAATTACTTATGAAAGAAATTAAGGGTTAATTACTTAGTTAATTTTAGTTAATTAATTAATGTGATTAATTAATTAATGAATGAGATTACTGTAAGATTAATTACTAAGTGTAATTAATTAAAAATGTGATTAATTAATAAAGTAACTAATTAAGGTTTATTAATTAATTTAATTGATTAATAATTACTTAATGAAGTAATTGATTTATTAATTAGTATAATTAATCAAAGGATTAATATAATTAATTAAGAAGTTAATTAATTAAGATAAGTAATTACAAGTTTGTTAATTACTGTTTATGATTAATTAAGACTAATTAATGAGATGGTTAATTACAAGTTAATTATTTAATTAATTTAAGGCTTAATTAATTAATAAGAATCGAGAGTTAGTATAATTAATGAATTAATCAAGGTTGATTAAATGAGTGATTAATTAAAGTATGATTAATTGTAATTAATAAAGGATTAATGTGATTAATCATAGTTGATTAATTAATGGAAGCAAATGAAGGATCATTAATTAATGTAATTAATGATAGTGATTAAAGGTTAATTACTGTATATGGTTAAAGATAATTAATTTGTGGAATTAATTAAAGAATTAAAGGCTAATTACTTGAATGTAATTAAAGGATAATTAATCAAGGGAGATTAATTAAGGAAGATCATTAAGAGATGATTAATTTATTTATTTGGAATAAATTAATGAAGCAGGATTAAGATAATCCAGGTGACTAAAGGATGGTAATTAATTTAATTAAAGGTTAATTAAATTGATAAAGAGTTAATCAATTCTGCTTTTGGATGATTGATTAATATTGAATGATTGATATTGGATGTTGATTGATATTGAATAATTTGGGTGTGATATCTTTGATATGTGATATGCTGCTTTGTGAGATGATTGGTTGATATGAATTATCTATTGTGATAATGTGATTCATCTATTTGTTATATCATCCTGAATATAAGTTTTAATTGTTTAAACTCTTAAACAACTTGGACATTAAAATGGCGTTTGGATTCGGTGAGACCGGGATCGGGTTTCCATATTTGGATATCTGAAAACCACATCGATTCAAATTAAACGTTAGGTCATGAATCTAAGGGGAGTTCAAGTGAAGACTCGAAGTGTAAGAACTATTCGTCAGTATAACTCTAGGGGTGATTTCGTGATGAGTTTGACGGAGATAGTACTTTTAGGTTCGAGATGGTGATTCAGAGTGCAAGGGCTATGGTTGTTGACTCTGAGGGTGATTCCAAAATGAGTGCAACGAGATAGTGCCTTCGGTTTCGTTCGAACCCGGAACGAACTTGTATGGATTGAATGCTTTCAGAACATCGTCAGGTGGACGATAAGCAATCTAAGATAGATGTGTTCTATTAAGGTAATCGCAGCCTCAAGCCGCATCAACCGGGAATGGCTAAAACAGGGGAGGTGCAGCAAGGCTAGGTGGGTAGCACCCATTTCAGGGTGAGGTCATCCCTGTCTAGATGTCACTTTTTATTTCGGCTTAGTGGGTGGTTGGTCGCGCCAACCATGGGGTGATCTTACTCGAGACTGTCCAGTAAGGGATGGTCCCGGTTTTATGTTGCAGGGGATTGGGAGTAATCCTTGGTACGGTGATCTAGGCCACTAACTGTGACGGGCGGTACTCCATTAGCCCTGCCATTGATGGAAACCCATTCTTCCTACGAGACCCAACGGTTTTGATTGTATTACCCACTTTTGTGGCTAGTAGCTGGAATTTAATAGATGTAACAGTTTCAGCTATTTCTTACTTACTTGAAAACCCTAGACACTATTATAATATCACTGGATTTCCTATCAAATGTTTTGGTTAGCGTAAGGTAAAAACTTTTCCATGTTTATGTGTGGAAAGTCTTACGTGATACCTTTTCTTTTCAAAGGTTTTTCTAAAGTTAAGAAACTTTAACCCGTTTACTCACACCAGACCCCTGTCTGACCCGAGTGTTTATTTTCTGTTTTATTAAACTCTTGGGTACTCATATTATATATGAGTAGTCGAGGGATTCAGGTAAGCTTGACGAATTCTGAAGGATATGTGGAGCAGGAGGCTTCCGTGTGTAGTTATATTATGGTTCCGCTGCGTTTGTGTGATATCTGTATCTTGTGATATCTTGAGTTGTATAGTTAGACAGATGTTTATAACTGTCTAATATGTGTTATATAGACTGTGTAACTCTGATGTACTATGATACTATGTAATATTTTATGTGATATGTTATATTTCATTCGTTCCGCTGTGAGTATCTGATGTTGTTGAGTTTCTTCTTTCTTATCTTTTCTTCTTCCATCCCTTTCTTTCTTAAACCATGATGCCTTTTTCTAGAGATAGAAAGACGGGTCGTGACGTTAAATAAGTTTGGAATGAACAACCTAAATTGAAAATTTCAAGCTGAAGTTGAGATTTAACTTAGGGAAGTTATATGGGTTGATTTGGTAGGAAGTCATATAAGGTCTCAAAACCGGTTTGAGTTCTGGGAATGTGTGATGGATACTGTTGATGATTTTTTTTAAATTGGATGTTTGTTTATCCTAATATCATCCTGTTATTATCAATAGTTTTAAAATTGTGAATTGTGTAGTTTAAAATGAATTAAGAAATGGATTGGAGTAATATATATGTCCATTGTAGAAAATTAAATGGAAATAGAACTTTAATCAGGAAACTGGACTTGTGGAGATGAAATTACATTGAAATTAAGATTTAAATGTTCAAAGGGAACTTGGAAATTTAAATTGGTTTCAAAAATTTAAACTGGGTAATAAATTGAATTTCAAAGATTGAGTTGTTTGAAAAGGATTTGAATTATTATTTGAACCTAGAAAAAAGGTTTATGGAGAAGTAAAGGTTAATTTAATTTAAGGAAATTAGATCAACATTTGAAATTAAACTTGAATTTATATAATTCGAGATGATTTATAGTGAAATTGAATTTGAAGTTAGTTCAAATTGAAATTGATTTGAATAATTTGGATTTTTGATCAAAGTTGAATAGTTTTAAATTCAAATGGAATTTGATTTGAATTTGGAAAGAATCGAGGTTAATTCAACTTGAATTGGGATTAATTCAAACTGGAGTTGAAATGAAGTTGTTTAAGTTGATTTGGAATTGAATCAAAGTTAAAGGGTTGTGAAAATTTAAAATTTGATTTGTGTGATGTCCCGGAAATTTAGGCAATATTTATTTAATAATTTCATTGATAATTATTTTAAAATGTGAAACATTGATTTAATAATTTAATTCAAACTGGAATTCTTTTTTGAAAATTTTAATTATTTAGTTTGTTAAATGATATTCTTTTCAAATGTTAAAAATATTTAAATGATAAATTTATCTTTCTAAACTGATTTAAAAATATTTTATTTATAATGTATAAATGTTTATACATTGTAAATAGAGGACTTGGTTTTAATTTTAATTTATACTAAAGAAAGGATATTTTATAATTATTATATATAAATGTATAATTTGTAAATTGATTTAAAATTTATTTAAATTAGCATTGTAAACTTTTCAAAGTTTGTTTTAAAGATCTATCTTATAATTTTCATAGAATGTAAGTGAGCATTTATTTTGTTTAAAGAATAAATATAGTTTAAATTTTATTGTATAATAAAAGTTATTTTGTTTTGTTTTATTTTAAAATTGTTTTTCTCTTTGAAATAAGATTTAATTCATTCTTGTTTAAGTATAACATTTGATTTAAAACTCTTGAATAAGATAAACTCAACATCTTTCTTCTTTAAAAATCTTTCCTTTTGAAATTTAGTTTCATAAAGTATGTTATTTTAAAAATAATGAAACAAGCACTAAACTGTAAGTGTATAGTTTTATAAAGAAGTTTATATGTATTTAGTTAAAGACTAATGTTAATAAACATTTAAAAACATGCTAAAAACCAATTAGTAATGGTTTAAGATAATTTAAATACAAGTATAAATTTAGAATTTTCTTTTTATTTTGAAAATGAACATGTGTTAGCTTTTTAAAACATTAAGTGAACACTTGTAAATTTATCTACACCTAAAGATAACAAGTGGCAATTGTTTTATATCTCATTATTTAAATTTTTGATAGGAGAAACATAGTAATTCATTTGTTAAAACATTCTCTTTAAAATTGAAAATCTGAGAATCAAATTTTAGTAAACCAAAACTCCAAAACAAATGCATGTTTTAGAATCTGCATTCAACCTCAAATCTGCAACATTTAAAACCAAGTCTGCATACAATAATTCAACATCAAGAAACTCAGCAATCAAAATACAAGTAAAGCAAACTTCAATTCAAAATTTGGAAGGTCTGCATGCATCATCATCAACACAAAGCAACAAGAAATTCCAGTAAGCAAATGAAAGCCAGGATCAACATGCATTTCAATATGCATTTCTGGAAAATGAATCTGCACCTCTGAAATTGCTTTCTGCATCTTCAATTTAAAGGTGAGTAAGCTTCTTTATTTAAAAACAGTTTAAAAACCTGAGATGAAATCTGTTGCATATGTAGAAATATAGTGTTAATGCATGCTTAATTTTAATGTGTGAAAATAAGTATGGCATGACTGTAAAATGCTATCTGCTTTGAAACTGGTAAGTAAATAATTTATATAAAAGCTTTAGCTTAATTTTTCTTGCTGCATCTGATTGATATATGAATTAAAGTTATGATAGTTGCTTGCCTGAATGTAAATAATGCCCTTCTGTTTATAAATATAAATCAGTTAAGAAGCATGTTTGTATATATTAATAAGTATCCTCTGTTTGTTTTACAGTTAAGAATTTATCTTCACTTCCTTAAACCTTTTACAGTTTATATTATTTAGACAAAGCATGCTTGGGTTATCAAGATTTAAGTTCTAAATCAAGTATATTATGTTTAAATCTTTATTTATTTGAATGTTTTCAGTTAGAATTTATGTGAAACAAAGTATGGTTGTTTAGTATAAACTTGGGTTTTGTAAAAGCATGTTTAGTTAATAAGTTAAATCTAAAATCTGTTACATCTGGAATAATTGTAGCAGTAAGTATTTTCAAATAAAATCAGGATATTAACATCATAAACTATTTAAAACAAGATTATAACATTGATGTATGTTAGAAAACAGAAAGTATAAAACAAATTTCATTTTTTTTATGAACTATAGCACAAGCATTCTGTTTTGAAACAGAACTAGGAATTTAGGAATTTTCTGTTAAGCTAGTGGATTTAGGGTGTTATGATGCTTCATGTTAGTGAAGTATGGATGTAAGAATGGAGTAAATTTGGTGGTTGATGATCATAGGAAGAGAGGAGTTTGGAATTGAGATTTTTTTCCAGGTTTCAAAACCCTGTTTAAAGTGTGCAGTTCTTAGTTTATCCCCATCCTCTCTGTTGCATCGAGTTATTTGAGGCTTTGGGAATTTGTAGAGGGGGTGCTATATCCAAGGTCGTGTCATTGATGGTGGCTGGAGGTGGTATTTCTGGGTGTTGACAGGTTTACAGTGGTTCTCAAGTTCTGGTGAACTTATTTGGGTATGCAGGGTATTTTGTCTCAAAGCAACCCTCGAGTTTATGTGCTTCTGACTCGAAGCAAAGGATTTGTGAACTCGAAGTTAAATTGATGGATTCTCGGGTCAGTTAGTTGCAGGGTTATAAACCTGTAGTTTGCAGTTTTTAAGAATTTAAATAAAATTCATAATTTAAAGATCTTAATTTGATTTAAATATAAGTTAAGTCTGAATTCAAATGGAGTTTTGAGTTCAAGGTTTTAAAATGAAACTTTTAAATTTAAACAAGTTTTAAATTCTGTTTAAATCAAGATTTAAAAATAGTTCAGGTTTTTATCCAGAGAATTTTGCAGTTTTTAATTTAAATGAATTCATATTTTTTTGATAGAATCTGATTCAAATGGAAGTTGAATCTAAATTCAAATAAAGTTTGAAATTCAATGTATTTTAAAAAAAAGAAATCTTAAATTTAAACAAGATTTAATTTAGTTTTAATCAAGTTTAAAAATAAGTTTCAGGTTTGATTTCAAAATCAAACATTAAGCTAAAAACAGTTTTTTTGAAAATTTGAAAAGTGTAAACAGATTTAAATGTTTAAGCAAAACTTAAATTTGTTTTTGAATTCAGATTAAAAACTGTTTTCAAGTTTCTTTGAAAACCAGTTTTGAATTCAAACAGTTGTAAATTTAAAAATGAATGAACATATTCAAAAGTTTAAGAGAAATTGATTTCAAATAAGTTTTAAACTTGAAAGAATTTAGTTTCCATTAGTATTGAATTAAAATATGAAGTGTTTAATTTAAATTTGAAAGTTGAAATAATAGATTTATTTTCAAAGCTTAATTTATTTTAATCAAGTAAAATTATTTTAAACCTTTCTTATATATTTAAGTAATGAATGTTTTTAACATTCATTTTATTTTTAAGGTTTATAATTATTTAAATTTGGGTTAATGATTAATAGTTAAACATTTTAAATATTTAATTTTTAAATGGAATTTGAATTTAAATTTAGAAATGTATTGTTTAAATACATTTTGAATGTAAATGAAGTCATTTGATAAGTAAGTAAATTATTTTGGAAATAATTAGGATAATTAAGAATTTACTTATTTATTTGATTTAAATAATGACTTGAATTAATATTAATTAGAAATGATTTATTAATCTAATTTAAATTTCTTAGGTAAGCAATTATTGAAATGTTGATAATTTTTAAACGGTGATAATTATCTAAGGATAATTTAGTAATTAATTAATGAAATTAATTTTGATAATTAACTAGATTTGTTAATTGAATATAATTAATTGAAATTTGTTAAGTATTATTAATTGTTAAAGTAATTAAGGAATTAATTACTTATTGTAATTAATTTGGATATGTGATTTATTTAAGTTAATTAATTTAGTTTAATTAAGTTTAAATAAATCATTTGATGATTTTAAGAGAGCAATTACTTAATGTAATTAATGGAGCAGGATTACTTAGAAAAGTAATAATGATAATTACTGAAATATAATTAGTAATCTAGATAATTACTTTTGTAATTAATTAAGGAATTAATTAATGATTAATTATTGTTTAATTAAATAAGTAATTAAAGATAGTTAATTACTAAATTTAATATTAATCAAGGTGATTAATAATTAGATTAATTACTAATGTAATTAATTTTAATTAAGTAATGTATTTAAATATTAGAGATCATTAATTATTATAATTAATGATGTAATTAAGGATTGTTTGATTAAGTAATAATTAAATAAGTGATTAATTAATTGTAATTAATTAAGGACAAATATAATTAATTATAATTAATAAATAAATGAGTAATTAGATGTTAATTACTTATGATTAAGGTTAATTAATTTATAAAATTAAAGACTAATTACTTACTGTAATTAGAGGATGATTAATCAAAAGATATTTAATCAAGTTGAATACTTAGGAAGTAATTAATTAACTGGGTTAATTAATGGATGTTAAACAGTATTTAAATGAGTAATTAATTTAATTTAATTTAAATTAATTAGAGATGATTGTAATTAATTTAATTCATTTTAAATTAATTGATGGTTAACAAACCATTGCTTATGGATGTTATTGATTGAATGGTTGCGATCTCAGTAATGAGATGAGTCGTATCTGTATGATATGAATGGTTGTTTTAAGTATGATGGTTTGTGATGGATTATTTGGTTGTGATGATTATCTGTTTATGGATGATACAGATTATCTGCTTATGATATGAATGTGATTATCTTCTGTGATATATAGTTTATCTATCTATGTGAATTAGATAACAATGAAATAAGTTAATTATTTAAAACCCTTAAGTATAACTTGGACATCAAGATGGCGTTTGGTTTCGATGAGACCGGGATCGGGTTTCCATATTTGGATATCCGAAAACCACATCGATTCCAATTAAACGTTAGGTCGTTAATCCAAGTGGAGCAAGTGAAGACTCGAGGTGTAAGGGCTATACGTCAGTATAACTCTGTAGGTGATTCCGTAATGAGTTTGACGGAATAGTACCTATAGATTCGAGATGGTGATATAGAGTGCAAGGGTTATCGTCGTTAACTCTAAGGGTGATTCCTATACGAGTGTAACGAGATAATGCCTTCGGTTTCGTTCGAACCCGGAACGAACTTGTATGGATTGAATGCTTTCAGAACATCGTCAGGTGGACGATGAGCATTCTAAGAGATGTGTCCTCTAAGGGTATTCGTAGCCCCAAGCCTCATCAACTGTGAATGGCTAAAACAGGGGAGGTGCAGCAAGGCTTCATGGGTAGCACCCACTGGAGAGCAAGATTGATCCCTGTCTAGAGGTCCCTTTTTATTCGGCTTAGTGGGCAGTTGTTAGTGTACACCAACTGCGGGGTTGTCTTGTTCGGAACTGTTCAGTAAGGAATGGGTCCGGCTTTGTGTTGCAGGGGAGTGGGAGTACTCCTCGGTACGTTGATCTAGGCCACGTACTGTGACGGGCGGTACCCAAGTAGCCCAGCCATTGATGGAATCCATAATCCAATAAGTGCCTGTACGGTTTTGATTGTGCCCAACTATGTTGGAACGTGAGATGTAAGCATTCCAGCTATTTCTGTATTTTATTTTGAAAACCCTAGACACTATTATAATATCACTGGATTTCCTATCAAATGTTTTGGTTAGCTTAAGGTAAAAACTTTTCCATGTTTATGTGTGGGAAGTCTTACGTGATACCTTTTGTTTTCAAAGGATTTTCTAAAGTTAAGCAACTTTTATCCCCGTTTACTCACACCAGACCCCTGTCTGACCTGAGTGTTTATTTTCTGTTTTATTAAACTCTTGGGTACTCATATTACGTATGAGTAGTCAAGTATTTCAGGATTGCTTTGATCGAGTTCTGGAGGAGATAAAGGAGCAGGAGGCTTCAGCGTGTAGGTATATGTAGTGGTTCCGCTGTGTTTGAGTTGAGTCTGTTCTCTCTGATGTATTTGAATTTTAGTTGCTAGACAGATGTTTATAACTGTCTAGTTTGTGTTGTATTAGTTGTTTAACTCTGATATACTTGATACTAAGTAAAGTATTATGTGATATATTATAATTGATTCGATTCCGCTGTGAGATTCTGATGTTGTCTGTTCTTTCTTTTCTTTCTTTTCTCTTTCTATCCCTTTCTTTCTTCTTAGCGATACGACTTCCTGGTATTTGGAAGTTGGGTCGTTACATTGTGGTATCAGAGCTCTAGGTTGAGCGAATGCCTAGACTCTGGAGCGGTGTTTATCTTGAGAGAGCGTATTTGTAATTTTGAATATATAAATATATTATTTATTTCTGCCTATTTGTTGGGTTACCTGTTCAGGTTTTCCAATATAAGTAATAAAGGTAGATAGGGTAGTAGTGTGTTACACACAACTACGAATGGTTGGAGTTCGAGTGTTTGAGATTGGAAGTGATCTGCTAGGGCAGTTTGGGCATCTTGAGTAGTTCTGCTGTTGGTAAAGGATTTCTCCTATCTCTTAAGAAAATCTTTTTAAGATTCGGAGTTTATTTTTGGATTGTAAGCTAGATTTCACTCGTGTGAGTGGTTTTTCTTGAGTTTGGATTAGTTGGGAGTTCTGAAGCCAGAGTTGGTATCTTGGCAACCTTAGGAAGGAGTTCTGTCTATATTTGAGCTTGGTTTGGAAGCGAGTTTCCTGAGAGTTATCTGTCTATCAGGAAGGCTTTATTATGGAAGAGGCTGGTGTAGCTTTGAGGTTCGATGAGCTTTTGGTTAAGGAAGTTTTGGCAGCAGTAGTAGCAGTGAGTGGCCTGTTCTTCGATGGTTCAGAAATATCTGTGATTTTTCTGTCAGTAGTCCGGGCAGATGGTGGAGCTTGTCCATTTCTTTCGGAAGGCCATCTGGGTGTGATGTTTGTGGTTGGAGGTAGACCACTAGTTCTTCTTGGTTTTGAAGGCTTTAGCTGTTCTGATTGTTGAAGAGAGAACGATTTCTTGGAATCTAAACTGAGTGGAATCGCAAAAGTGACTTGCGACGGTTCGGAAGTTCTCTAAGTGATCTTTGTTTTGGATTGAAGCATCTCTAGAGGATGTTTGAGTTATCAAAGTGGTTTGGTATTTTCTGGATATCTTCGAAGGAATTAAGATTTGCATCCGCATTGAGAAATTGAGTTCTGTTTCGACTTGATTCTTGGAGCTTTACCGGTGGTTCAGCATTGTAGGAGATTCTTTGAGTGTGATCTGTATAAGTTGACAGGATTGATTAGATCCAGTTTTCTGGTTGAATTTTTGCTGTGGTGTTTGTGACTGAATCGGATAGGTCACTGTGATTTTATGGAATTTGATGAACAATATTCCGGGATAAGTTGATCAAGTTTATACTTGTGTTCATTAACAGCATTCTTGAATCAGAGTTGCACAGTGGAAGCATGGTAGCAGCTATTCCGAATAGAAGCAACATTGATTCTTTGGGAAAAGTTTTGTCTTGGATCAGAGGATTTCTACAACAAATTTATTTTGGATCTGGAGACTTGATTGTTTTGTATCTGTTTGTTTCCAGATAGAGTAGTTTGTTTGGAGTCTTCTGATGTTTGTGTAGTTGAGTTGTGTGGTGGATTTTGATTGATATAGAAGTTGAGGGCTGCCCAGGATCAATATGAGAGATTTATGGATAGGAGATTGGATCTTTCTGTCTTCTCTTAAGGATTAAGTGTTTGATCTACGGGATTGAATTTCCAGTTCGGATGACTGGAATTTGTTTTGTTTTTCATGTATCACTGAGGGAGTACGTGTATGGTTTATCTCTGGTTTTAGAATCAGTAGTTCCGAGAGATTTGGGAGTTCATCAGGACTTGTATTCTGTTTAGATTTGTAGATCTAGATATATAGGAGCTCTAGATCTGAGTGGTGTAGCTAGTTTAGATTCTGTAGGGCGAGTGTCCTGGTATTTGTACCTGGGAAACTCTAGGGAATCTTATCCAGAATTTTGTTTGGATAATTAGAATTGTTTGTTTGAATTGGTTGCTATGGTTGTTAGTATTTGGTTGATAGTATATGATTGCTCTTTTAAAATTTAAAATCTATATGGGATTATTAAATTACCTTTGCTTTTAAATTTCGGGGACGAAATTCTTTTAAGGGGGGAGGAATGTGATGTCCCGGAAATTTAGGCAATATTTATTTAATAATTTCATTGATAATTATTTTAAAATGTGAAACATTGATTTAATAATTTAATTCAAACTGGAATTCTCTTTTGAAAATTTTAATTATTTAGTTTGTTAAATGATATTCTTTTCAAATGTTAAAAATATTTAAACGATAAAATTATCTTTCTAAACTGATTTAAAAATATTTTATTTATAATGTATAAATGCTTATACATTGTAAATAGAGGACTTGGTTTTAATTTTAATTTATGTTAAATAAAGGATATTTTATAATTATTACATATAAATGTATAATTTGTAAATTGATTTAAAATTTATTTAAATTAGCATTGTAAACTTTTCAAAGGTTTGTTTTAAAGATCTATCTTATAATTTTCATAGAAATGTAAGTGAGCATTTATTCTGTTTAAAGAATAAATATAGTTTAAATTTTATTTTATAATAAAAGTTATTTTGTTTTGTTTTATTTTAAAATTGTTTTTCTCTTTGAAATAAGATTTAATTCATTCTTGTTTAAGTATAACATTTGATTTAAAACTCTTGAATAAGATAAAATCAACATCTTTCTTCCTTTAAAAATCTTTCCTTTTGAAATTTAGTTTCATAAAGTATATTATTTTAAAAATAATGAAACAAGCATTAAAATGTAAGTGTATAGTTTTATAAAGAAGTTTACATGTATTTAGTTAAAGACTAATGTTAATAAAGATTTAAAAACATGCTAAAAACCAATTAGTAATGGTTTAAGATAATTTAAATACAAGTATAAATTTAGAATTTTCTTTTTATTTTGAAAATGAACATGTGTTAGCTTTTTAAAACATTAAGTGGACACTTGTAAATTTATCTACACCTAAAGATAACAAGTGGCAATTGTTTTATATCTCATTATTTAAATTTTTGATAGGAGAAACATAGTAATTCATTTGTTAAAACATTCTCTTAAAAATTGAAAATCTGAGAATCAAATTTCAGTAAATCAAAACCCCAAAACAAATGTATGTTTTAGGATCTGCATTCAACCTCAAATCTGCAACATTTAAAACCAAGTCTGCATACAATAATTCAACATCAAGAAACTCAGCAATCAAAATACAAGCAAAGAAAACTTCAATTCAAAATTTGGAAGGTCTGCATGCATCATCATCAACAGAAAGCAACAAGCAATTCCAGTAAGCAAATGAAAGCCAGGATCAACATGCATTTCAATATGCATTTCTGGAAAATGAATCTGCATCTCTGAAATTGCTTTCTGCATCTTCAATTTAAAGGTGAGTAAGCTTCTTTATTAAAAAACAGTTTAAAAACCTAAGATGAAATCTGTTGCATATGTAGAAATATAGTGTTAATGCATGCTTAATTTTAATGTGTGAATATAAGTATGGCATGACTGTAAAATGCTATCTGCTTTGAAACTGGTAAGTAAACAATTTACATAAAAGCTTTAGCTTGATTTTTCTTGCTGCATATGATTGATATATGAATTATAGTTATGATAGCTGCTTGCCTGAATGTAAATAATGCCCTTCTGTTTATAAATATAAATCAGTTAAGAAGCATGTTTGTATATATTAATATGTATCCTCTGTTTGTTTTACAGTTAAGAATTTATCTTCTCTTTCTTAAACCTTTTACAGTTTATATTATTTTGACAAAGCATGCCTGGGTTATCAAGATTTAAGTTCTAAATCAAGTATATTATGTTTAAATCTTTATTTATTTGAATGTTTTCAGTTAGAATTTATGTGAAACAAAGTATGGTTGTTTAGTATAAACTTGGGTTTTGTAAATGCATGTTTAGTTAATAAGTTAAATGTATAATCTGTTACATTTGGAACAATTGTAGCAGTAAGTATTTTCAAATAAAATCAGGATATTAACATCATAAAGTATTTAAAACAAGATTATAACATTGATGTATGTTAGAAAACAGAAAGTATAAAACAAATTTCTTTTTTTTATGAACTGTAGCACAAGCATTCTGTTTTGAAACAGAACTAGAAATTTAGGAATTTTCTGTTAAGCTAGTGGATTTAGGGTGTTATGATGCTTCATGTTAGTGAAGTATGGATGTAAGAATGGACTAAATTTGGTGTTTGATGATTAGAGGAAGAGAGGAGTTTGGAATTGAGTTTTTTTTTCCAGGTTTCAAAACCCTGTTTAAAGTGTGCAGTTCTTAGTTTATCCCCATCCTCTCTGTTGCATCGAGTTATTTGAGGCTTTGGGAATTTGTAGAGGGGGTGTAAAGGAAGCTATATCCAAGGTCGTGTCGATGATGGTGGCTGGAGGTGGTATTTCTGGGTGTTGACAGGTTTACAGTGGTTCTCAAGTTCTGGTGAACTTATTTGTGTATGCAGGGTATTTTGTCTCGAAGCAACCCTCGGGTTTATGTGCTTCTGACTCGAAGCAAAGGATTTGTGAACTCGAAGTTAAATTGATGGATTCTCGGGTCAGTTAGTTGCCAGGTTATAAACCTGTAGTTTGCAGTTTTTAAGAATTTAAATAAAATTCATAATTTAAAGATGTTAATTTGATTTAAATATAATTTAAGTCTGAATTCAAATGGAGTTTTGAGTTCAAGGTTTTTAAATGAAACTTTTGAATTTAAACAAGTTTTAAATTCTGTTTAAATCAAGATTTAAAAACAGTTCAGGTTTTTATCCAGAGAATTTTGCAGTTTTTAATTTAAATGAATTTATATTTTTTGATAGAATCTGATTCAAATGGAAGTTGAATCTAAATTCAAATAAAGTTAGAAATTCAATGTTTTTTTTTAAAAAAAGAAATCTTAAATTTAAACAAGATTTAATTTAGTTTTAATCAAGTTTAAAAATAAGTTTCAGGTTTGATTTCAAAATCAGACATTAAGCTAAAAACAGTTTTTTTGAAAATTTAAAAAGTGTAAACAGATTTAAATGTTTAAGCAAAACTTAAATTTGTTTTTGAATTCAGATTAAAAACTGTTTTCAAGTTTCTTTGAAAACCAGTTTTGAATTCAAACAGTTGTAAATTTAAAAATGAATGAACATATTCAAAAGTTTAAGAGAAATTGATTTCAAATAAGTTTTAAACTTGAAAGAATTTAGTTTCCATTAGTATTGAATTAAAATATGAAGTGTTTAATTTAAATTTGAAAGTTGAAATAATCAATTTATTTTCAAAGCTTAATTTATTTTAATCAAGTAAATTTATTTTAAACCTTTCTTATATATTTAAGTAATGAATGTTTTTAACATTCATTTTATTTTTAAGGTTTATAATTATTTAAATTTGGGTTAATGTTTAATAGTTAAACATTTTAAATATTTAATTTTTAAATGGAATTTGAATTTAAATTTAGAAATGTATTGTTTAAATACATTTTGAATGTAAATGAAGTCATTTGATAAGTAAGTAAACTATTTTGGAAATAATTAGGATAATTAAGAATTTACTTATTTATTTGATTTAAATTATGACTTGAATTAATATTAATTAGAAATGATTTATTAATCTAATTTAAATTTCTTAGGTAAGCAATTATTGAAATGTTGATAATTATTAAATGGTGATAATTGTCTAAGGATAATTTAGTAATTAATTAATGAAATTAATTTTGATAATTAACCAGATTAATTAATTGAATATAATTAATTGAAATTTGTTAAGTATTATTAATTGTTAAAGTAATTAAGGAATTAATTACTATTGTAATTAATTTGGATATGTGATTTATTTAAGTTAATTAATTTAGTTTAATTAATTTTAAATAAATCATTTGATGATTTTAAGAGAGTAATTACTTAATGTAATTAATGGAGCAGGATTACTTAGAAAAGTAATAATGATAATTACTCAAATATAATTAGTAATTTGGATAATTACTTTTGTAATTAATTAAGGAATTAATTAATGATTAATTATTGGTTAATTAAATAAGTAATTAAAGATAGTTAATTGGTAAATTTAATATTAATCAAGGTGATTAATAATTAGATTAATTACTAATGTAATTAATTTTAATTAAGTAATTTATTTTAATATTATAGATCATTAATTATTATAATTAATGATGTAATTAAGGATTGTTTGATTAAGTAGTAATTAAATAAGTGATTAATTAATTGTAATTAATTAAGGACAAATATAATTAATTATAATTAATTAATAAACAAGTAATTAGATGTTAATTACTTATGATTAAGGTTAATTAATTTATAAAATTAAAGACTAATTACTTACTGTAATTAGAGGATGATTAATCAAAAGATATTTAATCAAGTTGAATACTTAGGAAGTAATTAATTAACTAGGTTAATTAATGGATGTTAAGCAGGATTTAAATGAGTAATTAATTAAATTTAATTTAAATTAATTAGAGATGATTGTAATTAATTTAATTCATTTTAAATTAATTGATGGTTAATAATTCATTGCTCATGGATGTTATTGATTGAATGATTGCGATCTCAGTAATGAGATGAGTCGTATCTGTATGATATGAATGGTTGGTTTAAGTATGATGGTTTGTGATGGATTATTTGGTTGTGATGATTATCTGTTTATGGATGATACAGATTATCTGCTTATGATATGAATGTAATTATCTTCTGTGATATATAGTTTATCTATCTACGTGAATTAGATAACAATGAAATAAGTTAATTATTTAAAACCCTTAAGTATAACTTGGACAATAAGATGGCGTTTGGTTTCGATGAGACCGGGATCGGGTTTCCATATTTGGATATCCGAAAACCACATCGATTCCAATTAAACGTTTGGTCATTAATCTAAGTGGAGCAAGTGAAGACTCGAGGTGTAAGGGCTATACGTCAGTATAACTCTGTGGGTGATTCTGTAATGAGTTTGACGGAATAGTACTTCTAGATTCGAGATGGTGATATAGAGTGCAAGGGTTATCGTCGTTAACTCTGCGGGTGATTCCAATACGAGTGTAACGAGATAATGCCTTCGGTTTCGTTCGAACCTGGAACGAACTTGTATGGATTGAATGCTTTCAGAACATCGTCAGGTGGACGATAAGAATTCTAAGAGATGTGTCCTCTAAAGGTAATCGTAGCCTCAAGCCTCATCAACCAAGAATGGCTAAAACAGAGGAGGTGCAGCAAGGCTTCGTGGGTAGCACCCACTGGAGATCAAGATTGATCCCTGTCTAAAGGTCCCTTTTTATTCGGCTTAGTGGGCAGTTGTTAGTGTACACCAACTGCGGGGTTGTCTTGTTCGGAACTGTTTAGTAAGGAATGGGTCCGGCTTTGTGTTGCAGGGGAGTGGGAGTACTCCTCGGTACGTTGATCTAGGCCACGTACTGTGACGGGCGGTACCCCAGTAGCCCTGCCATTGATGGAATCCATAATCCAATAAGTGCCTGTACGGTTTTGATTGTGCCCAACTATGTTGGAACGTGAGATGTAAGCATTCCAGCTATTTCTGTATTTTATTTTGAAAACCCTAGACACTATTATAATATCACTGGATTTCCTATCAAATGTTTTGGTTAGCGTAAGGTAAAAACTTTTCCATGTTTATGTGTGGGAAGTCTTACGTGATACCTTTTGTTTTCAAAGGATTTTCTAAAGTTAAGCAACTTTTATCCCCGTTTACTCACACGAGACCCCTGTCTGACCTGAGTGTTTATTTTCTGTTTTATCAAACTCTTGGGTACTCATATTACATATGAGTAGTCAAGTGTTTTAGGATTGCTTTGATCGAGTTCTGGAGGAGATAAAGGAGCAGGAGGCTTCAGCGTGTAGGTATATGTAGTGGTTCCGCTGTGTTTGAGTTGAGTCTGTTCTCTCTGATGTATTTGACTTGTAATTGCTAGACAGATGTTTATAACTGTCTAGTTTGTGTTGTATTAGCTGTTTAACTCTGATGTATATGATACTAAGTAAAGTATTATGTGATATATTATAATTTATTCGATTCCGCTGTGAGATTCTGATGTTGTCTCTTCTTTCTTTTCTCTTTCTATCCCTTTCTTTCTTCTTAGTGATACGACTTCCTGGTATTTGGAAGTTGGGTCGTTACAATTTGATTGGAATGAAGATTGAGAAGTGGAACAGTTTGGCTCTGAAACTATTTTGAAACAAATTATTTTAATATAAGCTTTCTTAAATCTATTTTTCCAAGCTATTTACTATATACGACTTTTCTTTTCAAAGCCAAACTATTTTATATTTATTTTACAATTATTTTTGGAACTATTTAACTATTTTACAAATTAATTACTATTTTTCAACTACGTTATAACTAATTACTATTTTACAACAATTTTGCAATTATCTAACTATTTTATAACCATTTTACTATTTTATAACTACATAACTATTTTACAACTATTTTTACAAACTAATAATTATTTTTCAACTACTTATCTATTTTTAACTTTTCAAGCTATTTTCTAAATTTAAGCTGGACAGAGTTCAAACTGTTTATGATTAATTACCAACTGAGATCAGGATTAAAGTGACAATCCAAATGGAATTGAAACAAATGTGAATAAACGAAAAAGAATCTAAGGGAATGTGAATAGAAAATGGGAATTGATTTGGCTAATAATCAATAGAGGTAAATACGTAGGGTGACTTATATTATTCAATTCGCATAGTGATTTGATCCAGATTCGAATACAGAATTTCGAGATAGTATATCGATCCGAGTTGGGATTTTTTCACTCGATTTTCGAAGGCGAACCTAGATATGGATTTTTGATTGGTTCTAGATATTCTTTATCATAGTTATGACTATGCAAGGAGAATGATAGTTTCTGATCAAGAAACCAGATCTGAGTCCGCACTACGAAGTCGAGTGGATGATACTAGTCTAGAAGTGAAATTGTGTGATCGAGTGAGCGATCAGATTGATATTACATACGGATGTGTTCATCGTACGGGTTTGAATGAAAATTGATATTGGAAATTTGTGGATAAAAACTGTAAAATGATTTTGAAATAGAAAGGTATATTTTGATAAATAAATGATGAAATAAAGTGGAAATTGGATATTTCTATGATTAAAGGTTCACTTTATGAGGAAAGTAATATGGTTAATAAATTTATAAAAAAGTAATCAAATTTGAATATTTGATTTGGGATAAACAAAGTTATATATCTTTGTTATATAAGATAAATCCCCCCTTGTTGAAACTATTGCCAAAAGAAAAGGGTTTTTGAAAGTATTTGAAGTATAAAAAGGGACTTAATATAAGTATGAAATGATCCAGAGATTTATCAAGGTTATATATCTATATATATAAAGGATCTTATGAGAATGGTTGTGGAGAAAAGGTTTTTGGAACCTGTGGATTTTGAAAAGGCTTTTGATTTTTGGGGAAAAATCAATTTTGGAAATTTGAAAAGCCTAGTTTGAGAATTATCGATTTTGAGATAATCGATTTTGAGAAAAGGAGATTTATATGGGATTTATACTAGGTGCATGATTTGAAAGATACTATACATGTTTAGTATAAAGTGTTTTGAAAATGGCTCTGGAGAAAAAGGCGCTCCCTTGAAATGAACTTCTCAAGAGTACCATAGGTTGGTACTGCCTTGAGCCTCAAAGGGGGGAGGCTCTAAAGTGGATCCTGTGAGGAAATCTGGACAAACTGAAGTTCCTGAGAATTATTGGGTAGCAAAAGTCGAGGGCGCTGATGCCTACAGAGGCATTTGGGTTATGCTGTGACGATAAATGTAACTCGATGTCGCTGCGATCTACTGTGGACCATAGCGGAAATCGTGTGGAGGTGAGTGTCAACGATCTACGGTTGATTTTACCGGGAAGGCAATGTAACATCGGTAGACTGCGATCTATGGTCGAGTGGCGTGGAGAAGTTTCATTTTTTCGGCAGCGAAATTCGAGGGCATTGATGCCTACAGTTATATGGGTTTTTGTTATGATAGCAACGTAACCTCAGTTGTAGCTGCGATCTGTAGCGGGTTCCATGGCGTAATCGAAGGGTGGGGAGTGCCTACAGTTATCTATGGATTTTGCTGGGATGACAACGTAACCATCGGGTTAACTGCGACCATGGATGGAGGTGATGATTTCTAGAGCATTCTCACCAAAAAAAATTCCTTTATTTTCAAAAATGTTTTCTATATTTTCAATAAAATTATTTTCTAAGTATTTTCACTAGGTGTTGAAATGGGTTTACCAAGTACTTATAGATTTTCGGTCCTACGCCTGATCAACGTATGACCGAAATTCTGTAAGAACAAGGATGGACTTGTTGAGACATCAAGTTATAAAAAGTATTTTTATAAAGCTAGTTTGGCAATATTATATAGATTTTAAAGTGTTTTTAGTCGAATGTTCAAAGAGTAAATTTAACTGGCAATAATCATTTAATAAAATTCTGGCTTCATTCCTTTTCGAGGACGAAAAGATTCAAACGGCAAAGGAATGTGATAATTCAGATTTTGGACATTCGATAATTGGATATTTTAACTGGTTTTCACCTTTGAGATACTAAATTTATTTAGTTGGATAAATAAATTTCAGATAATTAAAAAAATCTGGATGTGTATAAATGGATCTGGAATTATAATGACTATTGAATTAAAATGATAAACCTTATTATGAAATTAATGAATCTATATAAATAGATATATGCAAAACTTTATAATATTGAAAATTTTAAGTATAATTTGTACACACACACACACGACATGAGAAGTAGCACATATGGAAGTATAATAACTTGAGTTTGAAATAAAATTTAATAAAAGGTTTAAAATATTCTTTCTTTTAAAATATCTTATGAACTAAGTATAATATATATGTATATATAAACATAATTCATAAAATATATGTTAATAATGAAAACATAAGAACAAATTTAAATATTACATTTGACATTTGTAAAATAACTAAAAAGAAACATGTATTAACATTTGTAAGTTTAATATAGATTGAAGTAAAAGTGGAAAACATTATTTTCTTTCTAAAATATATGAATTATTTTGAGGAAAAGTTGTGTACACGTAAAACATTTACTTTTTCCTCAACTTTTTCTTTAAAAAATCAAAACCAAAGAAGAAGATTAAAAACAACAGTTCCAATTTCAAGTTTCAACTAAACAATGATTTCAACTGAGCAAGTAAAGTAAAATTCAAGGATCAAACTCAAGAATTTCAAAACTCAAGTCAACAACCAAGTTCAAATCAATTATAGTTTCAAATTTTCAAAACTGGTTTCCTCTGTTCAACGTATAAGGTAAGTAAACTAACTTCTAAGGTCTAAATCTCTTTTTCTTTGACTGCATATGAGAAAAAACTTAAGTGTGATATGGAATAATGTTTCTTTGAATATAAACCTGCTTGCATGTATATAAAAAGAAATTCGTTTGAGTATGTATGACAGTATGTATATATATAGTCTCTGTTCCTATAAGAAACAGACTAAAAATTTGTTCAAATTTTATCACACTCTTTCCAATCACCTATAGGTTAGGATCTTTAAAGGAAAATTTGGTTGTCATAACTAATTTGATTTTTAAAAATATTTTTAGGCTTAATTAGTAAGTTAATTACTGGATAATAAGATTTACAGTGGAAATCTCATTATAATAAGGAAATCGATCATCTTGATTTTATATTTGGATTAGCTAAACTGAATCGTAATGAAAAATGGTGAATTTAGATGGGCAATCATGATTTTTACGATGATAATTCAAGAGTACGTACGCGATGAACGGAAATTGGGATTTCGTCGATTACTGCTGATCGCAAAAGTTTTTGGCTTTAGGGTTTTGGTCGAAGGAGGCCACGGGATCAGCGAACACAGGAAAAATAGTTGATGGGTTTAGCGATCATCGGGGTGGCGACACGAAGGGATTGTAGGGTTTTATAGCCTCATGGGTTCGACGATGAATCAGGAATCATCGTGACGGCGTGGATGGATCAAGCTTGATCGGAGTGGGTGGAAAAGATGCGTGAGTCGGAGATGGTGATTTCTGGTGGATCGAGTAATCTCTGGTGAGCTAGATCGACGAGGCGAGAAGGTTTTCATCGACAGGGTTAGGTTCGAGGGTGTTTCGACAAACTCGAATTTGACTCTGGTCGACTTCGTTGAACCTTGATGGTCGAAAAGTTTGGAGGATCGTGGGTGGTGTGCTGGTGGTCGCGGCAGTGATCGATGATGACCAGAACGCGTGTGCATATGCATGGGTACACTGTGGTATCTGAGTTATTCGAGATCGAGAGGAAGCATGGATCTTCGGGTCGAGCTCGGGGAAGGTTGTGCTTGGTCTCAGGGTCGTTTCAAGGTTTGATCGGGTCTGTTTCTCTAGTATATTAGCTGAGTTTAAGTATAGGGAGAGAGATCAGAAATGATGGTTCGGGCTCGAGTTTTTTTTTTCAAGATGACCGGGCTTGGGCCCATGTATTTTGATAATGTTTTAAAACTAGATTTAGATGAATAGTAGAATAAAATTCTAAACAAGTTTTCAAAGCAAATATTTTTCAAAAGAAAATTAAGCAAGTTTCAAATAAAAGTATGGATCAGGGTTCCAAAACAAGTTTCAAAAACTAAATTTTATATCCAAACGTTTTGACATTTAAATTGTTTGAATTTGAATAATTATTCAGGTAATTAATTAAATAAATTCATAAGTGTTTTCAAATGTGATTAAGTAAGTGATTACGAATTAGTGTATTGAATTTTTATTAAAGTACAAGTGATTTTATATAAATAATTTCAAGAATTTTATAAGATTTAAATAATAATAATATATAAGTAACTAATTAAGATAATGGTCTATCTTAATTAATTAAAGTCTCAATAATTAAGAAGGATTAATTAATGTAAGTAATTAAGGGATAATAAATTACTGCATGTGATTAATTAAGCGTAATTAATGAATGTGAGCAATTTAAGATTACTTGTTAAATGTAATTAATAAAAAGGGTAATTCATGAGAGTAATTAGAGGATCATTGATTAATTACTGAGAGTAATTTAAGTGAATGATTAAAGAGTAATTAATTTATGTAATTAATAAAAGGGAAATTACTTAATGAAATTGATTTATAATAATGAAAGTAATTAAAGGATATTTGCTTAATGATGTTCAATAAGGAGGGTAATTAATGGGTAATTACTAAATGTGATTTATTTAATGATAATTACTTAATGAAGTAATTAAACATTAATTACTTGGTGTAATTAATTAAAGGATATAATTAATTAAGGAAATTAATTAAAGATTAGTTAATTAATGAGTATCATTAATTAGAGGATAATTAATCAATGTAAGTTATTATATGATAATTAATTTGTGTAATTAATTAAGGATAAATGTGATTAATGGGAATGGGTGAAGGTTTATTAATTTTTGTTATTAATTAAAGGCTAATTACTTAATGTAATTAAAAAGGTTAATCAAGGGATGATTAATTTATGGTTTGAAATTAATTAATGTTGAGTAAGAAGGATTAAAAGTAATTGAAGTAATTAATTTAAATTTAATTTAAATTAATATTAAAATGGTATGACAAATTAATCTTGCTTATGAATTATTGAATGATATTGTATGCCTTAGATTAGTTGATATCTCTGATGTGTGGCTTGTGATGCTATGAGATATGAAATTTTTGGGTTGAACTATGATAATATGGTTTGTCTATCTATGTTGAATGGCTATGTAAGAATGTAATTCTGGATACAAATGGAATTGTTTAAACTTAAACAGCTTTGATTTTAAGATAATTTTGGATTCGAAGAGACCGGGGTCGGGTATCAGTAAATACTCGAAACCACTTCGATTTGGAATCTATAATAATTCTCTATAGATTTGATTTGTGAAATCAATAGGCTGGAATGGAATAATTCAAGTAAACTGGACATTTAAATTATGTAATGGTACTTGAAGGATTGTGTGTGAAATGAGTTTGATTATGGCAAGTTAAGAACTCGCAATAAAGTACGAGTTACCAGGTTTTTAAAAAGTTATCTGCATTGGTCTTTCTTGTTAGATGGTTTTACTCACGCTGATTTCTAGCCTGACCCGGGTGTTACTTTGATGTAATGCTCGGGTCAAACCGAGTATTACAGATTTTCAAGTAAGGTTGTTCTAGAGCTTAGGAGGCGAGCTAGATGGCAGGAACGTATGGAGTATATTCCACTGTGATATATGGTAGTTTGTTTGGGACATGTTGATTGTATCTGTCTAGTGTTTTGTGAAATGTTGTGACTTTGATGTATCGATGTAAATTAAATGATACTGTTTTTCCTCGTATGAACTGTTATTTTATTTGATATTATATTTTGATCCGCTGCGAATGTGAGATTCTGTGTTTCATTTCTATTTCTTCTTCTATCTCTTTCCTTCTTATCCTAACTATTTGAAATTTTCGGGATCGAAAATTTCGGGCTGTTACAAGTCTACTACTTCAATAAGCGATTGATAAGGGCAGAAAAAACTACCCAAGAAATGAAAAAGTTGCATGCTGCTTATTGATTACTTTAAGGAAGCTCTACCGCTATTTTTAGCCTCATCATATCAAAGTTCTCACCAACCAGCCTTTGCGCAAGTCTTGCAACAACTTGAAACTTCTGTAACGCTATTGAAATGGAACATTGAGTTGAGCCAATACGATATAACCCTCGGGGAGCTATTCAAGGTCAAGCTCTGGCAGATTTCATAGCTAAGTACACTGTACGAGATGATACTCCAGAGAGTAGTGGTGAGCCAACCATTCAAAACCAGATGCAAAAACTAGAATATCCAAAGATTAAGGTACGTGAGTCTTTAATATTACTTAGCTGAAAATTTCTGAATTTAAATCCTAGTTTTTATTTTCAGATCATTTTGAACTAATGATAATAATACTCATATATTCCATTGTATATCAAATCCTGTGTTGGGAATTTTTAAACAAATTTATTTTACCCAAAACAATTCAATAACCAATTTTTCACATGGTAGCAGTTCCTCGCTTTGGAAATTCGAAAATGAACACCGATGATGCTGCAGTCATCACTGGAATTATTTTCCAACGACTGAAGTAAGTTCAGTGCTTTTCCTAACTCTTCCAAGTCCTTTTACAATATTTCTATTAATCAATATTTTCAAAATAATACCATTATAACCTTTTCCTAAAAATTCGAAACATTTTCCAACACTGGCTTTGAGTTCTAAATTTCTTGGTTTAAATCCATTTTTATTTAAAAACCATATTTTAAGAAAAATTCTATTTCAAAACACTCTCTAATAATACTATTATTATTCCTTATGACAATTTGAAAAGCTATTTTAAATCTCCAAGATTTAAGTACTCAAATTCTCAGTTTTAAGTTCTTATTT
Source organism: Allium cepa (assembly GCA_030765085.1). NCBI lineage: Eukaryota > Viridiplantae > Streptophyta > Magnoliopsida > Asparagales > Amaryllidaceae > Allium > Allium cepa. Next base: position 595,645,928 of record CM060935.1, read on the forward strand.
AAAATATATATTTATAAATCCAATATATTTAATTTAGCTTCTTATCTAAGATCATTTCAACATTGTTTTAGTATAGATTATAATGGATAACTTATATTATAATTTAAAATTAAACTCAATATTATCATCGAACACCTTATAGTCAACTGTGAAACCGAATTCACAAGGTGTTCGTATTTAATTTAACAAGCAATAAAGACTCATAACTATCCGAGTCCAACCAAACAAAATAAATGATAATAATTGAATATTATCATTTTCTAACAATCAAAACACTATAAATAATTATAAATATTCTTTGAAAAACCACTCTTTTATATATAAAATATAATTTAGGTAAAATATTTCGTCTACCAAATTTAAAAACAATACTGTGTTAATTTTCCCTGTTCAAGTGTTTAGAAACCTCCATCAATACAGTTGTTCCTTCTGCATCGACCAGAGTTCATAACCACTCACTCGATAAATCAACACAATATAAAATATTTTTACATCGCTAACAAATACGCGCTCAGATACACACACACACTCAAACTCATCCTGGGGTTTCGCTTACCCTGTCTCAAATGGGTTAACCCCACCAAAGCCTAGGTGTTCGCTCAACCTAAGCTCAGATACCATGTGTAACGACCCGTTTTTCCGTACCATTCAAGCTGATAATAAATCATAATGTCCAACCCAAATTGAATAGAAAGACGGATAGTTATGAGAAAAAACGAAAAAAAAGAGAAGAAGAAGAGAAAAGAACTAAAAACAACACAGAATCTCACAATTGCAGCAAAACAACATATAATATAATATCAATGACTTTTTACAAAAGAGAACTGCTATATACGTACATCCATTAGAGTAAAATGATAATCACAATTATCAGTCTGGATAGTTATGACAATTTGTCCTCACAAATGCTGATAGTTTCAATAACAAAGTAGGAAAAATAAACATATAGGAGAACACGTTTTGAAAACCTCCAACTCGTCTCCTAAGGTCCAATGCATCCAAAGTAATCTGTAAATATGCTCGTTCTGACACAAGCATTATAATAATATAAATCCAAGTTAGTCTAGAAAACTAGTGTGAGAAAAACACACCCAATTGGATTTTAAAGTTATAAAAATCTTTGAAAACAAAGGTATCTCGTAAAACCACGTCGCACATAAACACGGACGGGTTTTTACCTTGCGATAACCAAAACATTTCATTTGAATCCTCTAATATTATAATAGTGTCTAGATAGAAGTACTTATTAATCATATCTGAAATTGCTACATATTAAATTCCAGCAAAATAGGCGTACAATCAAATCCATAGGCGCTTATTGGAGAATGAATTCCAACTATGAAAGGGTAAGGGTCTATCCCTCAAATCTATACACCTCTAGATAAAATGTACGGGAGGTCACAATCGCAACTGCACATCAGCTACTCAGGACTGGCCCTACCCCCTACTGGATAGCGCCAAATATGATCACTTTGTGGTTAATAAACAACCATCATGGCCCCGAAGCATACATAGAGATATTGACACTAGATCTTGGAATGATCGTACCCTAATGGAAGCGACCCACATGGCCCTACTTCATGTTCTTGCTTTAGTCATTTTCCCGATTAATGAGGCTTGATATTACAATAACCTTTATTTAGTACTTTCCATTTGGAATACTAACACTATCCTCCAGGCAACTATGCAATGCCAACATTCATCTATACAGGTTCGTTCCGGGACAGAACGAAACACTTGAGAGCCCCGTCTCTAGATTTCTATCATCTTCATGATGTCTTCACTTCGCAACGCTTAAGTTGGATTGAAGTGGTTTCTGGATAACATATCCAATACCGGTTTCTTTGAATCAACATTCAAAGGTTTCTAGTAGACTCAACCCCAGTTCTTTAGGAAATAAACATATAAAGATAAGACGGAAATCACCTCCTAACCATTAGTAGGCAGATTTCCTTATCATTGTCCTAAGAGAACAAAATGAGATTTATACACATCGTACAACATCATCGAAGATGACTATGCCATATAACCAATGTGTTTCTCCCAGATATTTCTAAAGATACTTTTGGTCCAAATTCGATAGTCGGTTATTTAACAATCGAATAAACAAACATTCAAATCATAGATTCATTTCCCATAGAACCTACTGAAGCCCACATTCATAAAGTTTAAAATCACCTTCAAATACTTGGAAATCACTTCCATAACTTATTCTCAGCAAAATAAGTATATTCACAAAACGAAATATTTTTGATACCTAGAAAATAAAAACATGTACTTATCTTAACAATATAAGTATATTTCAAACCATTCATTTTGAAACTTGAAGTACCTTTTCCATGTAATTTTAAAACGATAGAAATATCTTAACTGATCACTTAGATTGATTTACTTATTTCAAGATCATATTTAAAATGATAAAACATAAGTATCCTTTAAACAAAGGTATAAATATCCCAAAATACACTCCATTTCTTTAACTCTCTTTTGATTTTATTTTAAAATATCTTCTTAATAAATTTCCATGATCTATTTATAGAATTCCTTATAAATTCCCAAGTTTTATTTATAAAATTACTCTTTTATAATATCCTAACCCATTTTAAAATTTTACATTTTCAATTACTAACCATTCAAAATCTTTTTTCACAACCTTCTAAAATCCAACTTCTTTTCTAGTTCCAATCCTCATCTTAAGTTTATAAACTCCTTTACATAAATCCCTTTTATAAAAGAAATCATTTTATAACAATTTATTTATTTTATAATAAATAAACTAAAACATCATAAAATTAGGTTTAATCTTTTTAAATAATATAAAAGGAATATAACTTAAAACATTTTTAATAGTAAAATAAATAAACTCTTAAACATTTAAACCTTTCCAGTAGAAAGATACGATAAATAACTTTAAACAACCCTTTAAATAAAATTAATTAACTTCAATACTTTTAATGAAATAATCATCTTGTTTTAAATAACTAATAACAAAATAATTTTATCGTCAAAAACATAAATAAAATAATTTATTTTAAAACACTATAGATAATATAGTAATTAACTTACAAAAATAACTTTTACAAACATTTGTAATTAATTATTAATAGAGCTCCTTGTATATATAGAAATAATTAAAATCATTTTCCTTTCAATTTATAAAATTAGAAGTTAATCAAATCCAAAGTTTCGAATCTAGAAAAGGCTCGACAATTTCAGTGGTACTTAAGAAGCCACCATCACCTTCCATTTAACTTCTCAAGTCAAATTGTCGATATCTAGATAATCAAGAATATATGTAAACCAATCCATAATTAACAATTAATCGACACTTAAATAAATGTCCAAATTAATATAATAGCAGGACGAAGATTTATTCTGCTAACCAATGTCATTTGAAGGTAAACTCTTGCATTTATTAAATGATGTCTATTTGGCCAAATAGATAACATCAAGAAGCACAATTACATTAACTACGTTATTATTTTAAACAAAGTAATTACATTAATCAAAATCAATATCAATTTATCACTTTATATACGGTCTATTACTTAAATACGTTTGAATGCAAATGTAAAACTCAAATAATCTAATAGCATTTCAAGATGCTATATCACAATCCTAGATCAAATTCAACCAATCTAATAGTCAAGATGCTATATCGTGAACCTAGAAAAATTCAATCAACCAGCAAATTCAATAATCCATATAGGCATAAATAAAGTTATTAATTATAAACATGCTAATCAACCAAAAAGAATAAGTTCTAACTCACCGTAGTTTTCTGCATTGAACTGAAACAAAACGATATTCGATTTTTAGGCCGAATTTCCAACTTGCTCCAAATTGGACCAAACTAGTTCCATCGTGAAGCTGTCGTCATAATGAGTGCAATGCAAAAAGTTTTGTCTCGATCGGACCTCGTATGAGAGAGTTATTGAATTAATAATTAATTAAAAACTACCTACCCTTTCAAAAATAATTAACCTATTAATATATAAATTCTTCCTCCTCTCAAAAAAGTTCCCACCTAACTCCTGCATCTGCCCAATATGACTAAACATAGCACCGCCTCATTCTCCTCCTACGGTCCACCAAAGAACTTGTCGCCACTACCATTGATCACGTCGAGCCAAACCGGATCCGATCGCATTCGTCCCCTCACCTCCACAAGCTTCCCCTTCATCGCAACCTATTCCTAACAACTCGCCCTCGCGAATGTCGCATCCACCTACATAAAGCCCTACCTCCTTAAAGTTCGAAAATCAAAAATACTACCTTAGACAAAACAAAACCCAAACCCAAATTTTCCTACTTCCCCTCCAAGTTGAACAGAACCATAAACTAGCTTCCCTCTCAAACCATCGAGCAACCTAAGATGAGATCGGACCCAAATAAATGGGTATGAGGTGGTAGAGATCATCTACCCGATTCCAATGATGTTTGGTTTCGAATTTCCCATTCAAAAATGAATTTTATTTTTAAATTTTCAAATATACAGCCATTTTTACTTTCTTGTTTCAAATGAAAAGGAAGGAGAAAAAAGGAGGAGATAGAAATATGGCTAGTGTGTACAAGATGTTGGGTCGACTTACGTTTTAAAAAAAAAATTCAGTATCCCGCTACCCCACTTTTCGGTTTGCATATAAACTCCAAACGATAAAATAAAGATATGATCCATACAAATCAATAACGCACTTCCAAAATAAAAATAATATACACTGGTTATTGAATTTTGTAAAATCCCAAAAACACTGCTATTTGATGATAAAACGTCAAACGGATAATTTATATATTTTCCAAATTATAAATCATAGAAAAATCAATCAAAATAAATTTAATAACATGTCAACAAAGATATAGTCGTAAAAATATGAATAAATTTCCAGATTATTTATTTGAACTATTTATTCCTTTAAATAAATCAACAAATTTGAATTCATTAATAGCATTTAGTAATTTAAAAGGAGTTAAATAAGTCCATTAAATCCGTAAAATTAATATTCAATTTAAAATTCCTAATATTTAGAACATTATTCAAATAATAAGTCCACGATTCCAATATTTAAATCATTATTCAAATAGTTATTCGCAATTCAAAGATTTTGAGAATCCTGTAACTAAATTCAAATTTTAATTCTTTTAAACCAATATTTTAATAATTAAAATTAATTAATATTCAAAATTAAATGACCAAAATTCTGGATCGTTATATTACATGCGACCAAACTCATATATATATATATATATATATATATATATATATATATATATATATATATAACACTCAACCTCCATTATTTTCACAATGTCGGAGTATTCTTTTTTCGAATATGCACCTATTACCCACATACAAAACGAGACAACCCAATAAATCTCCACCTTGGTCACATCCATTCATACGTCTTCCACTACGCCAACTTTGATGTCTACACCATATCAAGACTTTTTTCACATGTCATTCTATCGGACCCTATGTACTATGATCTAGCTCCATCTTAAGTCCAACTACTTAATCCTACACTACAAGTCACCATGATTTACAAATCTCTTGCTCTTTGTTCTTTGTCCCAGGAGTTACCATCGACTTTGATACCATGTTGAAATTTCTAGAATCTATTCGACCATCTCACCATGGGACAACATAGAGTTTGGTCAATACCTTTTAACAACAGGAATCTCTTATTGTTACATGCGACCAAACTCATATATATACCACTCCACCTCCATTATTTTTCACTGTGTGGCACTATTTTTTCAATATGTGCTCATTGCCCATATAAAATGCAAGACACGCCAATAAACAAGAGACATCATAGGGAGGTACATTAGTTTTTTTGCAACAACACTAGTGTGCTCATTGTGAGGCGATAAAGGGATACTCAATTGGGACATCGACACATTATACATGGCGACACGTTGGAGTGCCAAAACTCAATCTAGTATCAGAACATCTAGGTTGGTTCATAGGTGTAAGGAAGGATGGTAAAAGATGGAGCTGTCTCTATTGTAATAAGACCTTATGTCTATATTGCTTCTGGACCTTAGTTGGCAATAGAAATATGAAACGAGGATAAAGACTTCGAGAAGTGGCAATGGAGGACAAAGACTATTCCAAAAAGGAAAATGATTCATTAGATAGATTTGGACACCGAGGAGATACGGACTAAATTTTCTACTGTAGAAAAGAATGAGATGGTAGACGAGCATTTACTACTCTATAGATGGCCATGAGAGAAAATTTTATCTTGGAAATTAACATGGAAATCACTGGTAAAGGAATTTGGACCAAGCCGGAGAATCTCTAACTAAAGAAATCAATCACTAATTGTTTGATTCCACTGAAGACATTTTTCACCATGAAGATGAAAGAGGGTGCTTCAGTGAAGGTGCATCTTAGTTTCTTTGATGATCTTATAATGAAGATGAAGATTGTGGACGTGAAGGTGGATGAAGAATAGAAGACGATGGCGCTTTTGTTTTTTCTTTCGAAACATTACATAGGTTTCGCTAACAGTCTGATTTATGGAAGAGACACTTTGACTGTAGACGTTATGAAGTTAGGCCTTCTATCAGAAGGCTTGAGTGATTAGATGAAAGAGATGAGTAAAGGAAAAGGAGGGAGTAACAATGAGGGCCTATTTTTTAAAAGAGGAAAAGAGAAGAAGTTTTGGAATCCTATGAGGCATTCCAAGTCTAGGAAGCCCAGAAATGGTTGGAGAAGAAAGTCTAGAGATGGAAAGTTTCACTATTGTAATAAACTAGACTATTGAAGGAGAGACCCTCTAGATTTGAAGAACAATGTTGAGGATGGACCTTTATCGACCACGGTGGAGAAACTGTATCCAATGATATGTTGACTGCAGTGATATCTGATGTATCAGAATATTAGGTGTTTGACTCAGGGGTGTCATGCCATATAATGTCAAATAAGGATTATTTTAGCTCTTTCGTTGGAAAGAGTAAAGTGAAATCCTTAGGGAAAATGATGCTAGTTGTAGAGCCATAGTAGAGAATACAGTTTAGATTAGGATGTTTGACGGATCGATACACACTTTAATAGATGTCTGCTATGTTCTGGGTCTTCAGAAGTCATTGATTTCTTTAGGGTAGTTGGCATCCATGGGATGAAAGGTAACTGTGGAGAATGATGGTTTAAAGGTTTCTAAAGGTGCACTTATTTTGATGAAGGGGTATGTGTTCCAAAATCTGTATCTACCAAAAGGAACCATAGTTCTTGGAGAATCCTGTATTGGAGTGGATAGTTCTCATGTTTTGGATGCCACTAGACTTTGGCATCCAAGATTGGGTCATATTTCGGAGAAGGGTTTAGAGTTGCTTCGCAAACGAAAGATAACCAAAGAAGGAAGCTTCGACAAGTTGGATTTTTTCCAGAAGTGTGCATTAGGAAAGCAGACGAAGGTATCTTTTGGAGTTGAACTTCATAGATTGGAGAGAGTGCTTGACTATATGCATATATGTATTTGGGGACCAGTAGCTATCGCTTCCATTAGGGGAGCGAGTTTTTTATTTTCTTTATTGACGACTCTTCTCAAAAAGTTTGGATGTATGTGATGAAGGTCAAATAACAAAGCTTTGAGTAGTTTAAAGCTTGGAAAGCGGTGGTTGAAAATCAATCTGGTTGAAAGTTGATAGTGTATAAATCTGATAATGACGGTGAATTTATTTATAAGGAAATCCTTAATTTTTATAAGTGCATGGTATTCAAAGATATTTCACTACACCAGGAGACCCACAATCAATAGGGTTGCTGAGAGGATGAATCAAACTTTACTAGAGAAGACACGTTGTTTGAGATTGACGGCAGGCTTGTCTATAGACTTTTGGGCTTAAGCTTTATCGGGTGCTGCACATATTATAATCGAATTTCATGCTCAACCATAGATGAGAAAATTTCGAAATAGGTATCTTGGTTACTTTTGTATTGTATTTTTGGTTGTACTTTGTATGTTCACCATACATGTGATGATAAGTTGGGGCTAGAGCATATAAGGGCATACTTATGGGATATCCAAATAGTATCAAAGGGTATTGCATTTGGAACCATTTTGGTAGAAATAGACATGTTACTTTTGATGAGTCTGCAATGTTCAATCCTAAGGAGGAGTTACCTATCACGTCATGTGAGTCTGGTAGGCCTAAGGATTTGGAAGAATTTCCCATATTTCAGCCTAGTAGTGGAGTTGTTGCTGTTGTAAGAGATGTAGATGCAGTCAATGAGACATCACAAAATAAACCACAGGTTCCTTCTAGTAACGTGGGTGATGTGCATGAGACTAGTAGGAAGTTTAGTTAAAGGTAGAGCTTAAAAGTGTCATGGCGAAGTTTTACCCTTTTGGGCCAGTTGTAGGACAATTAGGCTGCCCAAGAGGTATCGTGATTGATAGTATGTGGAAGTTAGTCTTGGTGTTCAGTTTGATTACCCTACATGTGATTTATAATGAGCCATTTGACCTTAAAGAAGCTATGACGTCGAGTGATAGCTTGAAATGGATGTGAGCTATGGAAAAGGAGTTCAAGTAGTTGAGAAAGGACAAGACTTGAGGTTTAGTACCATCTCTTCAAGGAAGACGAGTCATAGGTTGCAAATGGGTATCCGAGGTGAAGGATGATGGAAGGTACAAGGATAGATTAGTTGCTAAAGGGTTTTTATATAGGAATGGAGTGAATTATGATGAGGTAATTTCTCCTGCAGTAAGGCATTAACTCCATCCCCATTTTGCTTGTTATTGTTGCTACTCATGACTAGAAGTTGGAGCAACTTAATGTGAAGACCACTTTCGTACATGGTAACTTAGAGGAGACAATTTACATGAAGCAACCAGAAGGATTTGTTGTAAGTGTTAGAAAGAAATGCATAGGCCAGTTGAAGAAGTCACTTTATGGACTTAAGCAGTTGCCTAAACCATTGTAAAAAAGGTTCGAATCTTTTATATTTTCACTTGGTTTTGATAGTAGTATCAACGATGCTTGTTTGTACTTCAAGCATTTAGAGAGCGATAGTTGGAAGTATTTACTTATATATATATATATATATATATATATATATATATATGAATGACATGTTGATTAGTTCCAAGGATAAAACTGAAATTGGTAGTTTAAAGATGAAGCTAAACGCGGAATTCGAGATGAAAGACCTTGACAAAGCAAATAAAATTTTATGTATGGAAATTTAAAGAGATAGAAAGCTAGAGTTTTAAGGATTACTCAAGAGGAATATTTTAGGAAGGTGTTTACATGGTTTAGCATGGAAAGTGCAAAGGCAATTAGTACAACCATACCTCTGCATATACATCTATCCAATAAAAGCTCTCCACTCCCAGAGAAGGACAAAGTTTACATAGAGAATGTGCTCCATGTGAATGCAGCTGGTAGTTTGATGTATGATATGGTTTGCACTAGGCCTAAGATTGCACCGGCTATTGGATTGGTTAGTAGATATATGGAAAATTCAGGAAAGACATATTGGGAGGTAGTAAAGTATATTTTCAAATATCTTGGAGGAACTCTTGAACATAGGCTTGTTTATAGTGGCCGAGATGGAGATTTCAGCTTTATAGGATTTAAGGTTTCTGACTACGCTGGCAAAAGAGATCAAATAAAGTCAACCTCAGGTTGTGTATTCATTTTTGGAGGGAAAACGATTAGTTGAAGAGCGAGGTTGCAGACCATAGTTGTTTTATCTACTATGGAGGCAGAGCTTATAGCTGCTGTTGAACCGGCTAAGGAGGCACTGTATTTAAGGTGGTTGTTGTGTGATTTTGGCTTCGTATATAATGGAGTAGAAGTAAATTGTGACAGTCAAAGTGCAATTCACTTAGCTGAAAATCTGCCTTTCAGCTCAAGGACAAATCATATATAGATGAGAGAATCCTTTCTTGTATCAATGAACAAAGAGAAGCTAAATTCATCTTTGAAAGGTTCGCACAAAGGAGAATGCACCAGACATGTTCACTAAGTCCTCACCTATTGCAAAGTTCGAGCATTGCTCGAACATGATCCGCTTATCAAGGTGCTAGATGCCATATAGTGGCATGGAGGAGGGAGAATCGGAGGATGGTGACATTTTTTTAATTGAGAAGTTTGATGGGCTTATACGGAAATGATATGTTTAAATACTTTGTTGGCTGGCCGTGGTATTGCTGGATGTAACGAAGCATAAATTTCAACAATTTTAATAGCGTAATTGACTGAATTTTTATGAAATTTTAATAATTGAAGTTGTAAATGAAAATTTATTATTTGGAATATGTCTATTTTGACATAGCAAATGGTAAAATTTCATCTGATAATATGGAAGTTTATTTTATTGTGTAATTTTATTTTAATTAAAATCAGTTAATATTTGATGATAATAAAATATTTGACAAACCTGAATATTTTATCCAATAAATTTGTAAATCACCTTTTGAGTGAGACGTCATATTTCGGCTCGCCAAATTTGGATCTCTCTCGCTCCGTTTATCTTATTTTCTGCATTTTTACAACAACTTCGGTAGCAAAAATTCAAGTTTTTACAATTTGGTCGTATCAGTGATATCAGTATACCATTCTGTTCGTCTCGTCATGCTGATCTCTGCAGTATATTTATTTCTATATTCTAGGACTCGGTACACGACAGAAACGACAAAAACAGGTGTCGTTTCGGTACTGTATCCATGATCTTTTGTTTTCTATTGCCTTTCAAAGTTCAGCCGTGTCATCCAAGCAACAATGAATTGCTTTAATTATTCACCAAATCAAAGCATTTGACCATTGCTATTTCTTTATCTTCATGTATGGTATCCGACTGTTCATTGTTTAAAACGGGTCAAATTTGCTTTAATATCTGCATTTATAAAATTTTCCATTTCATTTCTTTCCTAATGCAAAGTTCTCCTTTTTATGACTTATCCTTTCCCATTCATTGCTCGGCCCTTTAGCTTTGGTTCTGCACGTTTCACTTTAGGAAACGTGTAATATAATATACGTTTACATTTTTCTTTTACTGTTGATAGTTGTTTTCTCTTCTATTCCTTCTACTCATTGAAATATATATGCACTGTTGTTCCATTTTAAAGCAAAGTTAGTGTCGAAAGAAAAAAATTAACAGCACCCCTCACCTCCTTCCCCAACCTCAACCGATCCCACCTCCTCTTTCTTCCCCTAGGCCAACCGAGCCATCCAATTCTGATCCACCATCCTTTGCCTCGTGCTTCCCTCCCGCCACCTTGCGACCTGACATAGCCATGTGAAACCGACCTTTTCCTCCTCTTCTTCTTCCACCAAGCCACTGCATGCTTTCTCTTATGAAACGAAGTATACCAAGGTGTATATATATATTTGTATATGTGTTTACGTGTTTTGGGTTACATAGAATTTTATTATTTTTTCATATATATTTTGTTTATATAAATATGCTCATATATATTAATTCTGACTGAGTTTGTAGGTGTGTTTAAGTGTTGTATATATATAAGGTATATATCTGTACATTTATATATAAGAGTATATGTTATATTTTAATATATATATGTGTGTGTGTGTGTGTGTTTACATTTTATCATAATCTTACTCTTTATTTGGTATGAATAGGTCAGATTGATATTACTTTAAATTGTGTGTGTATATATATATCTTATAGTTATATATGAAAATGTACATGGGTATTTTGATCACTACACATTGTATGGACTTATATAAAATATATAGGTTGTGGGGGTGTATATGTTACATACAATTTGTTGTTTTTATGGGATATACGCAAGCGGTCTGCTAATATATATGTATCGTATATTAGTTTATATACAATTACCTATGTGTATGTGCAATGTGTGTGTATATATATATTTACCGTATATTATATTATTGAAAATACTATATCACATTGTTTAAATGTATATAAGTTATATATTTGTATTATATTAGTTTTATAAGTGATGCATACAATATCCGGTTTCCTTATCTGTGTATTTTTTTTTACAATTTGTTAGTTTATATATATTTGATAAATAAGTTCTGTTTATATTTTGTATATAAGTTGTATTATACGATTGCAGTTTTAAGCCTGTACATATAATAAGAGGTATATTTTATATATATCATATATTGTATATAGGTGATTATTTTGTCGGTTAGTATACGTATGGGTTTATGTAAGTATATGTAAATAAGTTCTGTTTTATATTTTGTTTTATATTTTCTTTAACAGTATAAGAGGTATATACTTATATTTAAAGCGTTATCTTATATATATGTATTACTAGTTTATATAATCTTTGGGTTGGTTTTATATTGATTTACATATAATGAATATGTAGGTTGTTTACGTATTTGTTTATAATTATATATATTCATTTATTTCAATTTATACTAGGCAGATATGTTGTTTTATATGTGGTTTTATTTAAAAACAATGATTTTGAAATACATATATATGTAAATATATATATTCAAAATAATATGTGTTTAAATTAACTTTGATTTGAAAATAATAATAATAATAATAATAATAATAATAATGTAATGTACATTTCATTTTTGTGTTATCAAACTGATTTTGGTACTTAATTCCCAATTTATCAGATTTGTCCATCGAACTCGTGTCCATCGTGCTTTGTTTTGAAATTCATGCTTGGATTCGTAACTCATCTCGTTCTCGTTCTTATCCAACCTCAAAAGGTAAGCAATCACTCACGATTAACGTTCTTATATTTATTAAATTTGATTTTAATTGAAACGACAATTGAAATATGCTGCTGTTAGTTATTTACATTGATATATAAATATATGCGCTATTATCTGTATCTGCTCACCTGTGACATCTGACACCATAACCTGTTATTTATATCGTTGATATATGCCTGTTATATTATTATCATATCTGTTGTCACTCTGCAAGTTCCCTATTAGTTTATAATTCCCTATGGGTTGAAATGATACATACCCGAACGTTCTTGTAGAACACGAGAAAATCGTTATGGGTTGAAATGATAAACCCAACGATTTTCATTGAATTGAATTTGGGATTGCGGGTTGAAATGATATATACCCGTATATATATTTAAATTGCGGATTTAAATGATAAATATCTGTATCTCACTTGGCCATAGGATAGAAAATTATATATAGACACCATTGGTCTATATATATATTTTGAAATGATTTCCAAGGTTTTGAAAGGAGATATATGGTTTTAAATAAATAAATTATTATATATATAAATGTTATTTTATATATGTCTAAATTGTAGATTTTAAAAATTATATGTTTTGGAATTTTGAATTTATAAGTTAGTTTTGAAATTATAAATTTTAAGATTTTTCTTATAAGTTTATTTTCTTAAAATATATATAATAAGATCTAATTTAATAAAAATTTAATTTAATTAATGTATAATATGTTTTTAAATATTTATTTAAAATTTATATTAATATTTTAAAATATATTTATAACTTTAATAATAAAGGTTGGAAAGATAAACAACTATTGACTTGGGATTTAAATTGGAAATAGTTGGATTGAAGAAAGAATTGATTTAAATTTATTAGTTTTGAGATTTTGAAAAGATATGATTATAACTTGGTTTACAACTTGATTTTGTAAAAAGGTGATTAACGAATATTCTCCATTTAAAAAAAATAGATTGAATATTTGATATTGATTTAAATAAAGAAATTGGTATTTAAATAAATTGTCATCAAATGGCTACGTGGATATTTTCCAATTTGAATAGAACTTAAATTTAAATGTTAAAATATAATTGAAATTTATATTGTTAATGTTTGAATATTTAATTTGGAATCTTTGAACTTTAAGTTGAAATGGTTAAGCTAGAATTGATTTAGGTTGGATTTTTGAACTTAAACGATTTAAATCCATTTGTGAAATTTAAGGAAACAAATTTTATTATATAAAGTATTTAATATATAAACTAGTTTATTTTATAAAGTATTTTAATATATATATATATATATATATATATATATATATATATATATATACTATTTTCGATGTCTAAACTGTTTAAGTGGAAAGTGTTTTGGTTTCAAAGTGTTATGATCTCCGAAGGGTTATAATTTCAAGTGTTTTGATTTAGAAAGTGGCATAACTTTGAAGTGCTATGATTTTGGAAATGATATCGTATTGATATAGTTTTTGAAAATGGAAATAATATTTTGGTTTTGAAGTATAAAATATTTTGAAATGACACGGTGTTATAATAAGCGTTTGGTTGTTAAAGAGACCGGGATCAGATATTGTCATACTCTCTTCCAATACCAAAACCCACTTTAACAACTATGTACGTGGTGGAGATTCTAGAATGAAGTAGGATGGTTTGGTGGTGATTCTATATGGTACTTATTAGCCCTAACTCCCGTGAGTCAACTTATTGCGGCTAAAATAGGAACCACGTCGGGCCAAGTGAGGTCATTCCTCCGATCGGACATATTTCTTCGATACAATTCTATTGCTTTTGTGATCGATTGGATGCATCCTTTAATTTGGGAGTTTGTCACGAGGTGAGCGGTAGTAGCTGCTATGCGTTACCACCCGCCCTTATCTGCAAATGGTATATCAACCCTAGCATTGCCTCGAGTGCCATGTTGCATGCCCTATCGCACCTTCTACGAGTTTGTTTTGTGTCATACCTATGGAGTGTTTCTGATAGCCCACTTGCGAGTGGAGTTTACAGTATCTGTATAGACTACGACATTATAAAAATGTGTTAAGGAGGATATGGGTAACGCCTTAACGCTATTTTAATAGTTCTCTTTACTATAGACATTATTATAATAGCGTATATTACTACATAGTAGATAGTTCCAAAGATCCTTAAAGGATGGTTATCCCAAATATCCTTTAAGTTACTTATATTCAGTTGATATTTCGCTTGAGTTGGATTTATTGATATAAGAATGTTAATCCTGACTTGAGTGTTTTCTGTTTTGCTTTACGCTCGGGTCAGTCTGAGTGTCACAGCATTTGAGACTCACCTATAGAGATTGGAGCTTTACTTGAAGATTTGTCTTATCTATTCAGCTATTCCAGTTGTCTTGTTCAGACCTATCATCTATTTTTATTCGAGACTACACTGTATTTGAGATATTCTGATGTATTTTATTCCATACTCTGTCGTTTATATAGTAGCTTCTTGAACTACTTTTCATTTGTTTCCGCTGCTTATTATTGTTATATTACTTTGTGTCTGTGATTCATTTATTTACTGTATATGCTGAGTTTTGCTAAATATAAATTAAAAAATCTGATATTTTGAGCGATTCAAGTCTGAAATGTGTGGATGCGAATGGTACGAAATACCGGGCAGTTACAGTTGTATCAGAGCTCTGGTTTTAGGCAAAACTTAGCATATAGAGTAAATTTAACTACATAATCATGTTTCGTTTGAGCTTAAATTTATTCCACTTTGATTTGAATTTCCTTTGAATTTTAGAGCTTCCCCTCTGTTCTAAAATTCATACTTGTCTCTCCCTATTCGTATTTTCTTGATTCTAGAGTATCCCATAGCTCCGTTGTATGAATTGTAAAGGGGTGAAACTCCTTTACAATAGGCATCGGTTCACTGGAGATTTCTACATCCTTGGTTTAGATGCAGCTATCTCTTGCTATGCTCGAATTCTATCTCTTGTGATCACATATCGATTTGTCTCAGAATTCTGCATCGATCTTATTCTTGAAGTCACGGTTGACCAGATTAAGGTCGCCCGCGATTTATATAAGTCTATCCATCCTTTTGTTTTGTAATCTAGTTATTTTATTTTGTTTTGAGCCTATCTTAATTAGAATTCTCTTTGATTAGAGTTCCTCTAATTTGAATCTCTGTACTTGTTCTGGAATTTACTCTGGAATCATCGAGTGAGGGAATGTATTTGTTATTAAAATAGAATGTTTTATATTGCGTCATTTGAGTTGTTAAGTTTGAATTTTGGGTTTCGATCGATTCATCTAGCTAACGCTACCGATGAGAATTCCAAAACACTTGAACGGATCGAATTAACACAATATTATTTCCAAAATTTGTAAATTTTGTATGATTATCTTTTACCTATAAGAGTATAATTTTTTGAAACCAGAAAGTTAAATTGAATGGGTTGTTAAAAATGATAATATTACATTATCATTTATTGTTTTTCCAATATTCCCAAACCATTAACTATTGTTGTATAATTTTATAAAATATAGTTTATAAATTTGACTTGAAAATGAAATGAAATTTAAGAATTTGAAAATTTAAAACTTCTGGTGCTCTTCTAAATTTGGTTTCAAAAGTTTTGGGATATATATTATTTGAAAGTATTTTCGAATGGAGATTTGTTTTTAAAGAAATTTAAAATAAAGTAAGCCAGTACTCTCTTCTTTTGTCGCTGGAAAATAGTTTCAGTGATGACTGCAGCATCATCGACATTAATTTTCGAGTCTCGAAGTGGAAAGGCCCCTTAGTAGCTTTGCTACACTTTTGTTTTGAAAAGAAAAAACGAAGAAAAATGGACTTGATTTAAATTTGTTGGGTATAATTTGATTTATAAAACATATACATATATAATTATTTCAAAGTAGTTTGAAGAGAAACTGGAAAATTTGAACCTCAAGTTTTATACTAAGAAATGGGTCCAATTATTGAAATAAAAGTGTAATTTTTGAATAATGGAACATCTAAGTTGATAAATGAAATTTAACCAACTTGAAATGGTTGCATTTGAATAAAAACTTATGTATATAATATACTAAATTGCATTCTAATATATATAACTTGCCTAAAATATTCAAATAGTTAAAATGTTGGGATATAATAAAGGGTTGTACAAGAGAAAAATTAGGTAATAAATTGTTCAAATTTGACTTTGCTGAATAAAAATATTATAAATAACAGGAAAATTTGTATAGTATTTAATTACATTCAGAATTAATACAACTTACCTAGAAAAGTTTAAATGTAATTAGAATGTATTTGGGTAGTATACACTATGATAAAAGAAATAGGATATCAAATGATATTTTTTAAGGGAATTTACTAATAAAAATTTGGATAATAAAAAGGGAAAATTCAGTTTTGACTCCCGTGACTCCCGTAAGTCTGCTTGATGTGGCTAAAACAGGAGCCACGTCGGGCCAAGTGAGGTCATTCCTCCGATCGAATACATTTCTTCAATACCATTCTATTACTTCTGTGATTGATTGGGTGCACCCTTTGATTTGGGAGTGTGTCACGAGATGGGCGGTGGTAGCTGCTATGCGTTACCACTAGTCCGGATCCGCAAACGGTATATCTACCCCGGCATTGCCTCGAGTGCCGTGTCGCATGTCCTATCGCGCCATCTACGAGTTTGTCTTGTGACGTACGTATGGAGTGCTCCCTGGTAGCCCACTTGCGAGTGGAGTTTATAGTATCTGTATAGACTACGACATTATAAAAATGTGTTAAGGAGGATATGGATAACACCTTAACGCTATTTTAATAGTTTACTTTACTATAGACGTTACTATAATAGCGTATATTACTACATAATAGATAGTTCCAC
Source organism: Allium cepa (assembly GCA_030765085.1). Classification (NCBI taxonomy): domain Eukaryota; kingdom Viridiplantae; phylum Streptophyta; class Magnoliopsida; order Asparagales; family Amaryllidaceae; genus Allium; species Allium cepa. The sequence goes on from CM060935.1 coordinate 595,663,468, forward strand.
GGATTCTTAGAGGATGATTATCCCTAACATCCTTTAAGTTACTTGTATTTCAGTTGATATTTCACTTGAGTTGGATTAATTGATATAAGAATGTTAATCCTGACTCAAGTATTTTGTGTTTTGCTTTACGCTCGGGTCAGACTGGGTGTCCCAGCATTTGAGACTCACCTTTGAAAATTGGAGCTTTACTTGAAGATCTGTCTTATCTATTCAGCTATTCCAGTTGTCTTCTTTAGACCTGTCATCTGTTTGTATTCGAGACAACATTGTATTTGAGATATTCTGTTGTATTTTATTCCATACTCTGTCGTTTATACAGTAGCTTCTTGAATTACTACTATTGTTTCCGCTGCTTATTATTGTTATATTACTCTGTATCTGTGATTTTGTGACTTATTTATTTACCGTATATGCTGAGTTTTGCCAAATATAAATTAACGAGTCTGATATTTTGAGCGATTCAAGTCCGACATGTGTGGATGCGAATGGCACGAAATACCAGGCAGTTACACTAGAGTTCGTCGAAAAGTGTTATGGATGATGGCATTGCCGAGGTTCATAAGGGAAGCATCCATTGCACTCACGACTGCTAAGAGTGTGAAGGTGTAGATGGAGTTGGATGGCTTTGTTTAAAGATATATATTGTATCAAAGTGGAATGTTGAAAAAAGTGGTAGAGTATTAGGCTTTGATATTTCGTTTAGTCACACATCGCAGAGTAAGTTCAATTCCAAGTTTCAAAGCTTATATTTAAACGAGCCTATATAATGGAAATAATTATACCTTTGTAATTTTCTTTCTAAGTATTAATAAAAATTCTTCTCCCTTCAATAGATGTACACTATCACATTGATAGTGAAATCACTTTAAAACATTTGCTATGTTTCCTTCTATTTGTTATTAATTAGATAATGTCACATTTATCGTGAATAGTCCTCAATAATTTTATTATTTGTAAGAATTTTTGTTAATACTTAGAAATAATATTACAGAAATGTAAAATTATTTCCATTACATAGACTCATTTAAAGATAGGCTTTGGAACTTGGGATTGAACTTATCCCACAATGTGGGACTAAATGCAACGGACAGTGATTTTCGACCCTCGAAAATCGACACCAATACGTCCCCGTATAATATGCCGAGCAGTCGAGTGCTGGAAATACTAGTTCGTTAGGGGTGAAGAAGAAAAAGGTAGAAGAAAATAAGGAAACAACAACATAGAATCTCACAATTGTAGCGGAATAACATATAATATATAATAACAGGTTTTAAATACAAGAACTTTACCGTTAATATACATACCGCTATCAGAATATAACAATTCAATACATCAAATTTGGACAGTTTAATAACTTGTCCTGATATACATGACTTACACAGCGGAAATAACCAAGTACGTGATATACGTCTGAACTCCTCTAGCTCATCTTCTGAGCTCTATAGCATTCTTAAGCCAAATCCGTAATACTCGTTCTGACCCGAGCATTATAATAAAATAACACCCGAGTCAGTCTGTAAAATCAGCGTGAGAAAACACACTCAATTTGAATTATTAACTTTTAAATCCTTTGAAAAACAAAGGTATCTCGTAAGACCACATCACAAATAAACATAACGGGATTTAACGTCACGACAACCAAAACAATTTTTATCAAAATCGTCAGATATTATAATAGTGTTTATAGGAAGAAAATAGAAAATAGTTGAAATGCTTGCATCTCATGTTCCAGCATAGTTGGGCACTATCAAAACCGTATATCGCTTATTGTAGAATGGATTCCATCGAATGACTAGGCCACTGGGATACCGCCCATCACAATACACCTTTAGAACAATGTACCGAGGACCACGCCGGGATCCGCTGCTACATAAGACCGACCTACCCCTTCCCTGGAAAGACCGAATATGTTATCATCGAGTGTTCCCACCCTTACTATCGAGCGCTTCTTCTTTCATGTACATCCATATCTAAGATAAATAGGGTTCTAAGTGCATCTAGAAAAGTCATAACATACCCTACTTGGGTGCAACCCACTTAGCCCTCCTGCATCTCCCTGTTTTAGTCATTCCCAGTTGATGAGGCTTGAGGCTAAATGTTTCCTTCTAAGGACAAAATTTTACTTAAAATGCACATCGTCCTTCAATGACAATGTTTTGGTAGCATTCATTCATACAAGTTGTCCTGGGTCTGAACAAAACGAATCACCATCTTCATCATCTTCACGATATTCATTCGCAACGTTCAAACCAGATCGAAGTGGTTTTCGGATAATTTAATCCAATCCCTGTCTCTTCGAAACGATTAACAAAATTGGCCAACATTGATAGTTGGTTATTTAACTATCAAAACACATCAATAAACAATCTTCAGGCCATATTATAAATTTTCCCAAATTTTTTTTCGAAAATATCTTTGTAAGATATGTATTTCCAGTACTTCAACATTTGAAAACAGTTTTTCAAATCCTTATATTTCCAATGGAACATTTCCAACCCTTCCCAATCTTAGAATATTTTTTTCCACTTCATTTTATATTCAACACTTAGAAAGTATTCAATTTACTCCTATTTCTTTTTTTTCAAACCCATTTACAATTTTAATTGAAAATTCTTTGACTAGTTCATAACGAATTCTATAAAATTTCAGAATTCCTTAATTAATTCCCTTAATATTTCCAAAGTCAAATATACTTATTTATGGTTCTAGTTTCCCTTTCTACTTCTTTTACGAATTCTATTTTATTTTCGAAGTTCACTTTTATCTAACTTCTTTGGAAATTTCCTTACTTTTCCCCAATTTCCATTCTTTAGAATTCTCTTATAAGTCCCTCTACTAAATAACCATTTTCGAACTCTCGAGAAGGTTTATAAATACATTTAAATCATTTTCAAAACTTTATATACACATATGTAAATAAAAATAAGTATTTAAATAAATATAATAATTATTTATTTTTAAAACATGTTCAAATAATTATCTAATATTGAAACACTTTTATATCCTCACTTTTCAAAGCAAGTTTTTAAAATCTAGGATTTATTTAAATAAATATTAAGTATTTGAAAATTCACTTCTGAAGTATTTCAGTACTAACTAACTTTAAATTATATAGTTTAATAAATAAAAAAATTCATTTTAAAATAAAAATTTAAATTTATTAATAAAAATATATTTTTAAATCTCAATAACCAAATTTCAATTTGTAGCCCCTCTCGTTTTTTATCACTTCACTTCCATTTCGGTCTCCTTAAACATTTTCACTTCAAAAAAAAGTATCCACTATGTCCCTCTCACCCTATTTCATTCAATATAACTTCATCATGTAAATTTATATTCCAAATTTATCATCCTATATCACTTTCTTTTATCTATAAACTTTATTTGTAAATTTTTATAACTCCTTCGAGTTTTCACTAAAATAGTCTCATTTGTAAATTCCATTCTGTAATTTAATTTCTTATAAATTCCATTTATTTTTGTCAATCTATTTTTAATGTCGATTTCAACTTCTTTCCATATTTTTCGAATATCATTTTAAAATATAGTCTTTAAAAATTCCTTTAAATAATTTATCTTAAATTCCCTATTTAAAATATTTTCCCGCATTATTTAATACGATAAACAATTCATCATTTCTTATTCAACTCAATCTCTTTTAAATAATTCAATTTTCGATATACATATTTTTATATTGAAATCTCCTTTTAATTCCTTAAAATTTTAAAATAATATTTATGGTATTTAATATAACCAAAATTAATTTCCATGCCATTATAATATTTAAAAATTTACAACACACAATATTCCAGCATTTTATATATATGAAAAATACTAATATATTTGAGGAATCTAGTTGGATCCCTCCAGCCTGTTTTCCCTGCATCCATAGATGTTAGACAACAATAAAAATACCAATCCCAGTTCGAAAGGGATATCGCGGTATATAGGGTCATCCGCTATAATATGCGGGAATATCACTTCAAATACAAGTATGTATGTATAGTCGTCCGACGGATAATTATAAATTTATAAATCAATCAAGCATCCAATAATTTAAATTTAAACATTTAAATTTAAAAATGGTAATCCAAATGAGTGAGAAATTCTCACCTTGATTTTGTTTGCAACCCATTTCCATCTCGACTTGTTTCTTTACGATTTTCGACCTCATAAAAACATTATACAGTTTATTGACATTCGAAATAATCAAACAATTAGTTTCCATTTTAATAAATTTAATTAACTAAATTAAATAGTAATTAAACTGACCTAATTTACACTTTTTTTATTTCCTTCTTACCTCGTATAAATAAATTATTTAATTTATTAGCCATCTCAATTCAAATTTTTAATTAAATAAACAAAATATAAAATTAAGTTAGTCACAGAATATACCTCTGCCAAACCAACTCGCGACCTCCAGCAACGTCGTCGCACCCATCGAGCCCGTTGCCCTCATCTCCAGTTGTCGATGTGCAGTGATCGAACCATCGATGCTTCATGCCTAGCCAAATTCACGTGTATGTATGCATGTACGAGAACTCCACCTCATCACGTTTTCCGCCTCATGAACGCTGCAACATCGCCTTCGATCGTTGACGAACCAATCCTCACTACGTCGCCACCTCACAAATCGCGAACACCAACATCGAACATGACCTCCTCCGCACGCGGCCATGTCCTCAGGCGCTTGCCAATTTCCTTCCATTGCGATTTTATTCCGCTTCAATTTTTTTCCGAAGCCTTTCTTCGATTATGAATTTCACAGAGAACGGGAAAGACTCGAGTTTTATACGGGAGGAAATGGCAATATCGTTCAATCCATGAGCCCACGATTTCTTCTTGTCCTTTTTTTAAAAAGCTTGGTTCCATTTTTTTAAAAAGCTTTGGTTTTTGATTTTGAACAAAAAAAGGGGATGATGCAATTTAATAGAAAGAATGGAGGCGGGACGTTGTCTCAATAAAACATGTAGGATAAGGTATGCATGATTTGAAAAGACTAGGGCGGCTATGATTGAACTTGATTTAATTTTTACTTTATTAATATTCAAAATTTACCGGTTTGCATAACTTAGAATTTCGAACCCCTATTGAGGCATGCCGCTAGATGTTTATAATGTTATACCCCTATTCCACACGCGGCTATTTCCTCAAACACTTGCCAATTTCCTTCTATGGCGATTTTATTCCGCTTCAATTTTTTTCCGAAGCCTTTCTTCGATTGGGAAATTCACAGAAAGGGGAAAGACTCGAGTTTTATACTAGAGGAAATGGCAATAATCCATGAGCTCGTGATTTCTTCTTTTTTTTCTTTTAACAAAAAGCTCGGTTCCATTTTATTTAAAAGCTCTGGTTATCGATTTTGAAAAAAAAAGGGATGATGCGATTTAATATAAAGGATGGAGACGGAACGTCGTCTTAATAAAACGTGTAGGAGAAGATATGCATGATTTGAAAAGACTAGGGCGGCTATGATTGACCTTGATTTCATTTTTACTTTATTAATATTCAAAATTTACCGTTTTGCACAACGGAGAATTTCGAATCCCTATTAAGGCGTGCCGCTAGACGTTTATAATATTATACCCCTATTCTGAATGCAATGGAAAAGGTTCTCAGTCCAAATTTGATTGTATGGATAAGGCAGTTTTTTGGACCAAATTATTATATTGAATTTTGATATTAAATTCAATGCGTTTATATCCCGTACGATCAGAAGGTAATTCCAAACACTGCGAAATTTGAAATCCGATAATAATACACTATTATGGATCTCATGGAACTATTTCGTCAAATTTCAAGACTATGCCTCGGATGGCTATTTTCAAATGTCAATTTTAAACGATAAATTTTTGAAACCGAACAAATCACTTTTTAAATTCAATTTAGAAACTTTTATTATCTCCTTTATTAACAATATAAATTTTATAAGCCTTTAAATAATTTTTATCGGACTTAAACTCAAGATACAATAACTTTACCAATATTCAATTATAAACTCAATAATTAAATTATCCAATAAATCGCTATATCTTAAATTCTGAATTTATTTGACGAATAAGTCCAAATTTTCATATTCACAATCAATCTATAATTCAAATTAATATTTAAAACCATTTAAATATTCAAAATCAAACAACGAAAAAATTCGTATCGTTACACTAAATAACATCAAAACCCAATATTGTATTACTTTTTTCAACACAGTATAATGGTTGAAACTTGATCGTTAAATATTCCAATTTCTCAACATTTTGACTAGAAGTCTCTCATAGGTAGTGGAGTTGTTTGAGGAAACCTACTTCCATCGGCACGGTTGAGTGACCAGGTTATCTATGTGATTTATCCCAAGCTCTAGTTGGTGACACAATACATATTTCTCCAGAACGTGGTAGGAGATTTCGGCTGGAACCATGAGATTTCGACCAACACTTATCGGTTCCGACCGGATGGTGCGACGAGATTAGGGAAAAATCCTATCCTATTCAAAAAAGCAAAGGAGAAAAATGGAAATTGCGTAATCAAAAGAAGGGAAGGAAAGCGACAAAAAAACATGCTGAATCAATTAATCGAATAAGCAAACCAAAATGAAAACTCTAGAGTCTACATTGAGCGTGCTTGAACCGTAAGAAGGGAATCAAAATTTTGCTTATAAATACATCAGTCGAAAACATAAATTACCATAGTCAATCTTCAGTAATATTCCCAAATCAGAGCGTTGTTGTTCATACCTAGGCAGAGAAAATTCGGCAAATTTAGCAAGCTTCACAGAGAAGTTCCACCAAATTTGAGAGCTACCAAAGCATCTACGTCATCGAGGATCTTTAACTTTAATGCAGGTGATTATTATTTTTACCCTTTCTACCCTTTTATTTTCTTTTCGCTTTTATTTGTTTCTAAATGTCGTATTTTGTTTTTGTATATGGGCATGAATTATGAGAGTGTTTATATGTTGTGTGTGCGCGCTTTGGGCTAAATGACGAGGACTTAACATTTCATAAATAAGTAGACATTGTAATTGATTATTGAATGAGAAAGGGGTTATTGAAAATAGACTGATTTGAATATGTTGAACTGACCTGAATAAGTTGAACTGACCTGAATATGTTGAACTGACATGAATGTTGGATTTGAACATGCTGATTTGAATGTGGACTTGAATATGTTGAACTTGAATGTGGACTTGATTATTGAACGTGAATATGTTGGACTTGAGTATTGAACGTAAACATTGAAGTTGACTCGAAATATTGGACTTGAATATTGAACTTTGGCAACTTCGATGAATGGTTTTTTATTCAATTTTATTTTGATTTGATTTGACTTTTATTTAATTATAAATGTTTATATGGTATCATTTATTTATAATTTCAGGTACATTATGACAAATCAAACTGAAACTGGTTGGAATTATGGTACTGCGATCAATGATGATTTTCGAAAAGCAAAACGTAACTTTTGCAATATACTAATTAATTATGGTGGTGTGGCGAGTTTGAAAGGACATCTGACAGGAGTGGGTGACGACGTATCAGCATGTCTAATTGTCCCTAAAGAAGTTAAATAACTTGTACGATCATATATCTCAAAAGAGAATTAAATAAAATAAGGGAAAACTAAACAAGCAACGCTTACAAGAGAAAATAATGAGTAGATCACAACAAGTGTCGGTCAATGAAAATGAAGATAATGAAGAACTTCAACGTGTCATACGGTAGAGCAGAGATGCATTTAGAAATGAAGAAATGCACGGTTCTCATGCTGTTGGACGGTCGGGTTGTGGTTCAAGTCAAACAGAGCATAACGTACATGGAAATTTTACCATAGTTGATGGTGATTTTGACACTCATGTTGTTGGTCCATTCAACACATATATGCAAAAATGAGGAAGTAAGACTCAATCTATTATTAAATCTACAATGAAAGCATTAAAAATGCCAAAAAACATATAGGTCGAGTAATTTTGAAGTTCATTTTTCAACCATATCCCACATAATGTTGTTAATAGTCTATATTATACAACAATGATTGACGCGATTGCAGAATGTAGTCGTGAAATTGATCCACCAACTGCATATGATCATTCTTATATTTAAATGGAAATATGGATATTATATTAAAACATCGCATAATTTCTACGATGAATATGCTTGTACACTAATGTATGATGTTTAAAGTACACAGAATCGACAAAAAGTAATAAACTTTCTTGTGTATTCTACCTATGGAACGACATTTATCAAATCTTTGGATGCAAGAAATGAATTTTAAAATGGAGAATATATTTATGGATTAATGGATGATGTCGTTCAAACAATCTGTGACATCATCCATCATATGACGACGACATTTATGGGTCTAAGATAACTGCAAAATGGTAAACGGTGTGCATATCTTCACTGCTTGTTTGAATGACATCATCCATTAAGATAATGGAATCATTTTGTGTTGTATACGTAGCTTGACGTTTTCATCATTTTGTGTGTGTGCATTGCAACAATGATTTCAAGATCTAACTACTCTCATCCTCTACTAAAGTCCCATATTTTTTAAAGTTTAGAAGCTTCACAGTTGATACAGCTTCATAGTTGATACTGCTCATCAATCTACTGTATATGGTGTATGAGTTTTTCAGTTTAAGTACCCACTAAAGTTTTGTGTTTCTCATAAAATATCAATTATTAAAGAATAGTATACTTACAACTTGTATGTAGAAAGAAAAGCTACCATCACTGTGTTTTTCTGGCTGCATGGACAATCTGTATTTCCCAAGGATCCTCAACGTACATCTTCAAATTAATTTTGAATCCAGAAATTGGCTATGCCATTGGCATTTTTTACTAATGTTGCTTTGAACAATTCTCCAAGTTTGTCATGGAACCTCGAGGACGAAAACTGTGGCAGGAATCGGTTGAACATGGAAACTGTTTCAGAACCCTCTTTTTGGGGTAGTAGAGTTCAGTAATCTTGAAGAAAATGATAAGCCCATCGTATTATATACGATACTGAAAAATGAAATTGATATTAAACATCTTTTGTACTGATCCCAAACTGTTTTATACATAGAGTACTTCATCTACTTCTCTTGATGATTAATCAAGTCTAAAGATGTCTATGTAGACCCTGAACGCATTTGGATACACACCTAAGAACAAAATAATAACACGTTACCGAGTTAGTATTTGGGTAATGCAACTTGTATAAGAGTTTGTATGTTTATTGCTGAAAGTGTCAAGTAACAAATTAATGTAGTACTGTCCTACAAGTTCACATCACAAACGGCAAAATCAAATTCAGTCTTCTTCCATTAGCAAATTATATGTCATGAAGTATTGGATTTGTGTATGTTTGTCATATCAAGGAGCGGTGCCCATCCTCCAATTAGCTAAAATTTGAAGAAATTATAATGTAGAACAATAATACTGATGCTGATAACAAAAGTATCAAACATCAGTCTAATAATGTAAATGGACTGAAGTTCGGTTACTTGTTTTGCTTTAGTAAAGAGGTCGGGTACATTGTATTATTATTAACCCGACCTGACCCATGTAACTGTCTCATGTATCTATATATACAAAGAGTGCAGTCTGTATTATAGATGAACAAAAATGTATTAATATAATACATCATCATTTACTTTCTCAAATTCTCTTTCATGGTATCAGAGCCTCTACCAAATGGCATCACAGGATGATCATTTATGTTGCTGACTGAACTCCATCAGAGAGTTCTCATCATCTGGAGTTTTCTCTCAAATCAGTAATTCTCTTCAGATTAGACATCATCATCAGAGAAATTTTTTCATCCACATCCCTCAACAGTAATCAAGAATCAGTTTCTTGATTAGATCTCTTGTAGAGAGCCTTGCCCGAAGATTCAAGATGTGATCAACTGAATCTTGGCTGCATCTCAGCCATCAAAGAAGATCTGCATCATCTTCTCATCATCGATCTTGTATTTTCACTCTCAACTACACACTGAAACTCGGTATGATTCTCAAATTCAGTGTGTCTCGGTAAGATAGCTGCATCATCCCTTTAATTCAATGCCCACCATATCAGAAGGAGGAGACAATGAATCATCTACCACATATGTGATCGAAACCACCAACCAACCTTTGATAAAACCCAAGAGTCACCTTAATAATATTCAACTTGACGAAAACAACTTCTTACTTTGGAAATATCAAGTTGAAACTGCAATAAATGGCTATGGTCTTGAGGGCTTTATCAAAGGAACCATTGCAATTCCACTTGTAATAACAGTAGACAAAGTAGGAAAAATGATAAGCAATCAAGATTATGTGAAATACAAGAGAAAAGACAATCTACTATTAGCATGGCTTTTATCATATATCAATGTTAATCTATTGCATCAAATTGTTGAATGTGGTTCATCATATGAAATGAGGAAAACTGTAGAGAAGATATTTAATTCTCAATCTGTTGCATGTATTATGCATTATAAGAAAGAACTGCAAAACTTGAAAAAGGAAAATATGTCAATGAGGAAGTACTTAACCAAGATTAAGTCATTTTGTGATCTTCTAGAAACCGGAGGCCATAAAATCTCTGAAATTGAGCAAATCTTGACCATAATGAATGGTCTTGGGGAAGAATATGAATCTATCTTGCAGTTATCTCCTCTAGAGAGACACTACCTAATATGAAATTTGTTCACTCCTCTCTTATTGCTCATAAACGGAGAGTCGAACAAAGAAAGTCAAGTACATCAGATTATTCAATTAACTATGCTTCAAATTCAAGAACTAAGAATCAAGAAAAGACTCAAACCAACAGAGGTGGTTTTAATCAGAGATGAAGAGGGAGGAATGGAAGATGGAACAAGAATAACAGAGTTAAGTGTCAAATATACGAAAATTTTGGTTATACTACAAGCAAATGCTACTTCAGGTACAATACTGACAGCAGCAACACTAATCAAAGTCAAGGCATACAAAGACACTTTAATCCAAATGCAAATGTAGCCCAATTAAGGAAATCATCTAGAAGTCAGAATGAAGATATACAAGGTACTCAAATAAATTCAAGGACTCTTACCAGACCTGAAGACATTCACTGTGAAGAATGGTAACCAGATTCAGGTGCCACCAATCATCTAACTAACAACATTCATAATTTGAACCTTGGTAACAAGGAATACTCAGGTACACAATCTATTTATATGGGCAATGGTGAAGATATAAGTATAACACATGTTGGAAATGGAAGCATCAAAGGTAAAAGACAACTTTACTTGAATAATTTGTTGACTCTCCCTCGAATTAAAAAGAATCTCATTAATGTTTCACAATTTTCCATTGACACCAATGTATACTTTGAGTTTCACCCAAAATTTTGGATTGTTAGGGACTTATCAAATCAAGATATATTGTTATAGGGTAGGCTGCACAAGGGGCTTTACAAAGTCAATCTTGGGAATACAAAGAAATTCACTCATAAAAGACCATGGTGCAACAATTTAGAAACTAATGGTGTTTGCACAAAAAATGGACAAACACCTCCAAGTCGTATTATTTAGTTGATTATATGTAATTTTCAATGATTTTAGATGAGTATGTAAATATGAGAAAAGTAGGGGCTGAAATGTAAAAGACACACAGATTTATAGTGGTTCGGCCAGAATGTGCCTACGTCCACTTTATATGTTATTATCCTCTTTCTTTCAGGTTACAAGTACAATGCGTTGTATACAAGTGTATGAAAGTAGTTTGAAAGTTCCTTCCTTGCTTGAGCTCTCAAACTTGTCTCCAAAAATTGTCCTCCATTGTTGTACCCCTGCCCCTCTATTTATAGAGTGAGGTAGGGGGCAGGGGTCTTGGAAGTATATAGCTGCAGGTGGGCTTGGGCTGAAGCAATCTGGACTGGCAGCTTTCTGGTTCGGCGAAGCTTGGTTCGGTGGTAGAGGAGAGGAGTGTGGTTCGGTGCCACCTTGGGTTTGATTCGGTGGTTACTTGGTTCGGTTGATGGTGAGTTCTCGTGGTTGGTTCGGCATGGGGCAGCAGGGAGTTGGTTCGGCATGGGGTAGCAGGGAGTTGGTTCGGCATGGGGTAGCAGGGAGTTGGTTCGGCATGGGGTAGCAGGGAGTTGGTTCGGCATGGGGTAGCAGGGAGTTGGTTCGGTAGCTTATGCCGAATGAACTTGCGCATGTGAATGCCGAATGGGACTGTATGCTTGCATAGCCGAATGAACATGAGAGTATAAGGCCGAATGGACTTTGTATTTGGATTTTGAGTGGAACTCTGGGCTTACATACGCTTGCTGGTTGCTTCTTCTTAGCTTGATCGTGGTGGAGACGCGCTCGACATTGATATTCCAGTTTTGACCAAAAAACGGGATAACAAAGTAGAGGTTGCTCGCGAGCCCGGGTGAAACTGCGGCTTCTTGGTCTTGAGATCTTCTGGGTGAAAATCCGCCCAACATTTGCCCCCCAAAGTGGGGCACGTGCTTGCACGTGTCGCGCTTTGTTTCTCGTTGGTGGGAAGACTCGTCTTGTAATGTCATGGGCTGGATGTTTATATCTTGTGGATGTCCTGCAAAGAGATTTATAGTTTTAGTGTGGTTTCAAATAACGACCGTTCGGGGTCGAAATATTTGTGATCAAGTGAATTGCGCCGTTCGAGGCGAGTTAGTGTACCCCGAGGGGGTTATCGATGCCAGGTTCACGTTAGAGTGGTTCCCTGGATCGTTTGTCAAGGTGGTTTATCGCTAGCTCAGAGCATGCCTAGGGGTTGTTCTCGACCCCGTACATGTGTAAGTAGCTTAGCCATTTCATAATTATCAAATATCCATTTGACTGATGAGCTTAAAAAGGGATGTCAAAGTGTAAATTCTCATGACGATAGGGTTAATAGCCATTCAGAGCGTGCCTATGGACCGTTCGTGGTCGCGTGCACGTGTAAATGATTAATCCATGTTAGTGAGAGATTCACGACTTATCCATTGTTATCATATTTTTTATTTTATTAGTAAGCTCTTAGAGTTCGGCACTTATCTGAGTGAAGCGCCCTGCGTGCCCCCAGTTCCTGGTCTTGGACGGTAGATAGAGGGTTCCATTCGGTTCTTGGTTGGTCCGGCTATTCTCATCCGGCTTCTGGTGGTCCGGTATCATTGGTCCGGTTGGGCGAGACATCTGGTTCGGTGGTTGTGAGTTTGCCTATATATAGAGGCCGTACCCCCCTTGTTTTTCTTTACCGAACGAGTAGAGCCGAATCACTCCATTGCCGAATCAAGTGTTTGCCGAACCAACCTTATACCGAACCAGGTATATACTTATTACCGAATACACACGTATGTCCTTGCTTCACCGAATGGGACTACTGCCTTGGAGCCGAATGAGATGAAAACCGAATGGGGTTGAAACCGAATGAACTTGGAAACCGAATGAACTTGGAAACCGAATGAACTTGGAAGCCGAATGAACATGGAAACCGAATGAACTTGTGATCTGGAAGACTTCAGCTTGCGAATGAAATTCCACACTTGCACGCACTTGTTTGTTTACTTTTCTATTTTCCTTGTTCTAATATTAGGTTTTTCTTGTGCTGCAGAAAATGTCTCGCAAAGCGGAAACACGATCAGACAGAAAGAAGTCTAGAGGCACAGGAGAGCCTTCTTCTTCCTCGCCCCCAGTCCAATCAGGATCCGGGCAACACCGACCTATTCCGAAGTCTCTAGTGGACGGATGTGGTCCACAGGAACTTTTGAACTCTCCCCCTGACTGCTTCCCAAGCTCCTTAAAGGAGGAGCAACTTGACGTTATATCCCGTTCCTTTGGGATAGACAGGGCTCTTATGTTGTTACCGGGGGAAGGGGTCATGCCATATGATCCCCCTGAGGGGTACTTCGCTTATAGCCGGTACCATTGCATGTGCGGGGCTATTCCTCCAATCAACGCCTGGATACTAAGCTTCGTCACTTATCTGAAGGTGGCTCCATTCCAGCTTCAGCCCAACTCTTATGCCATTCTGGTATGCTTATATGCTATCTTCCAGAAGAGATATGGGCGCGCCCCCTCCCACCGGGAAATACGATATCTGTACAATCTGAGGGGGTACAGGAAGGGGTCCCCATATATTAGCTTGGAGTCAGCCGTTTCCTTCAAGCCTGTTTTGGATTTATACTCGAAGTATAGCATGTTCAAGAAGGAGTGGTTCTTTGTCAGGGATGACTCCGTCTCTATTCGCCGATTTACCTCCGGATGTAAGTAAAAACTCTACTCATAATTCCTGTCTTGGCTGTAATTCACTCTCTTATGCGCTTTTATTTCTTGCTAGCGACAGGTGGTTTTGCGGTTGTGGAAGATGATCGCTTGGTTCGGATGGCAGCAGAAATTGAAGCTATTTCCGGGAGAGACAGATCGGCTGCTTATCTGATTAGGAATGCCAGGCTCTTGTCGTATAATTTGATCCTCCCACATCAGTCCGTAGTCAAACAGAGGGACACGGCAGAAGAGAAGGCTGCCCAGCCTAAAGGTGGGGTGACAGCGAAGGGTGGCAAGAGGAAGCCCTTTGCACAACGTCCAGTCGTAGGAGGCAAGAAGCTCAAGGAGTCCGATGGCCCTTCTCCAAGTACTTGCCCGGATGTCCCGGAGGAGGAAGGTGTAGAAGAGGAGGAAGGAGGTGAAGTTGGAGAAGGGTCGGAGGGTGGAGGAGATGGCGATGGTCAGGGTGGTAGCGGTGTTGCTGCTCTAACCTCTGAGCAGGACCTCGAACTGGATGAGGCTCTCCGTCGGGCCTTCGGGGAGTCAGAGGGGGAGTCGGAAACAGAGAAGGAAACGGAGAAGGCAGAGGAAACCGGCAAAGCTGTGGTTAGCACTGACCCATCCTCTAAGGGTTCCTCAGCTAGGGTGACCCCGGCGATGCAAGGTGAACTTTTGTCTTCTGCCGATTCCATTTTCGATAGGGACTTAGAAATTTTTTACGGTTCACTTCCGTCCTGGAATGAGATCCAGGACTTATTGCAGTATCCCACTCCTCCGCCGGGTTTGTATAACAGATGTGTCTCCTCACTTTTCTTTCTTTTTAACTTAGCACATTTTTTGAATTGCGGATTATTGTATGTTCGTAACACTTGTTCTTTATTCCAGGGGCAGGCCAGGCGGGTAAAACGTCGGATGTTCGACACCGCCTTGAACAATTTAAGTCGAGGAGAGCTTCCGCGAAACCTTCTACTGATCGCACTGGGGACGTAGTCAAGTACCGCCCTCTTCTTGGGGTCATCGAAGAGGGCATTCAGAAGAGGAAGCGGAGCCGTTCCTTATTTGAGTCTTCTTCTGCTTCGCAGCTTCCTACTCTGTCTCCCCCTACTCAGCCTCCTTGTGATACTACGGAGGAGAGCACGGAGCCCTGCCCCCCTCCTCCTCCTTCCAAGAGATCTACTGTCATTCATATAAGGCGTCCCGATGTGCCTCGCCCCGTGCCTCGTGACCCTTTTGCCGGTCATCCTGATTTAGACCCAAGTTTTCGGGACATTTCATTTGATGAGACCACGGGCGAGCACCTACTTCCCCGCAACCCCATGATACGTGTGCTGGATGAGGCCAAGTCCCTAGATCTTGATCTGCTTACTACTCGGGTAGTTACTATGGGGGACGAGGCCAAGGCTAATATTGACCGGGTGGCCGAAGAGACTAAGAAGTTAATGGAGCATCATGCTCGATTGGTCAAGGCCGGGGAGGAGATTGGGAGTGCTAATATTCGGTTAAGGCTAAAGGTTGCCGATCAGGCCAAGCAGCTTGCCGACCAAGCCATCCAGATCTCCCAGCATGAGGAAGCCTCCCAGCGTCTGAAAGAGACCATGGAGAAGGCCAGTAGGGCGGAGTTACGGAAGATGGAGGTTACCTGCAGGGAGCGGATTAACATGGCCATTACAACGGTGGATGAGGTTCGAAATGCGGATCTCGAGCGGGTAGAGGAGTTGTCGGGGAGACTCGAGGCTGCGGAGATGGCTCAGGCTGAGTTGAAGGAGGAGATGGAGGAGATGAGGAGGTCCCTTAGGTTGAAGGAGGAGGAAATGAGGAGGTCACTCCAGGCTGACTGCTTGAGATACCAATCAGAGAGGGACGTCGCCGTCGCTAAGTTGCAAGCTTCCGAGGCTCGGGTGAGGGAGTTTGAGGAAAATGAGGGGATGATGGATGAGATGCTTCAGGATATGTACTTCCATACTTGGAAAGAGGGCGGCTTGTCTTGGATGGACGATTACCCTCGGGTCATGGCCAAGGTGTATCTCCAGGCTTTAGAGGAGGCCAGGGTGAACGCGGGTAAGGAAGGCGGAGAGGCTTTCAACTTGAGTGCGGTTACTGCTCAGTTCTCAAAGGAGGAGCAAGCGGCGGTGAAGGAGGGGATGCGGCTGCTTGCTGCGGAGGAAGCGGGCGTGCAGTTGGATGATGAGGATCAAGCGGCGGATGCTGGTGAGTTATTCTTTTCCCTTTCTTTTCTTTCCGTGTTTTCATAACTTGATCGTTCGTTTAATGAATTCCTCTTCCGATCTGGACAGGTGGGACTTCAGATCCACATGCTGGGGGCTCCGATCCTGCGGCTAAGTAGGCTGGGGGAGTTGGTGATGGAGTGTGGATGCATCTGCCATCTTTTTGTTTCTTTTTTATCACTGTTCATGTTAGTCTTTGATATGCAACTGTAATAAAATTATTTGCAAAGAATAACTTCGTGTGATCTTATAATATAAGCTGATTTTGTCATGTTTAAATGTTGTTGCTATCTTTATGTGCTGTGTGAGAAGTATAATTATGTATATGCCTGTGATTCCACTTGTGTTTGATGTTAAGTTTTTGCTTGAAATATAATTTCACGTTTTGCAATGTCAGTGTATGAATAAGTTATAGTTACGCATTTATGTACAAGAGAAGAGAGTACCGCCCTTTATGTTTTATTCGCAGGCGGTAGCTTTGAGTGTCTTGTGTAACTGTTCACGGGTATAGCAGAGCGCCCTGCTACCCAGCACGCAGGCTTAGAGCCTCATGAGTGAATGTTTCCTATTTGGTTTCCTGTACTTTAGAGTTTGTTATACAGGATATGAGAAAAATATTTAAATGAAATGGAAATATAGTAAAAGTAAAACTTCCAGTCACGGAAGGCCGTCGATGTGCTTAAGTTCGTGGCAAACGGGTTTTGTAGTCACTTTCCCTAGCTGTGGGTCTTGGAGACATTTGTCACCCATCTTACGCCTCCGCGGGGAGTTTTCTTTTTTACCACAGCCGCACTTAAGACACATCGGAGCCGAGATCGCGCACGGTAACTACCCGAACCGTTATGGTCCGTAATCGTGGGTATTATTCGATTTACCGTGGCCGGCTAGCGTGGGTGCCGTTGGCCGTGAACTACCCCTGGCTGGCCACACCTTATGTTGGGGCTTAAAGTAGGTTCACGGTTACCGACGAGCCGAACGCCGTAATGAGCTGCCATCGGCTATAGTCGGCCTTTATGATGACTTATAATCGGCTCATTACAGTTGGCTTTGAGGGCAGGCGCGCAATGAGTTAACCCGCAGCAGAGGGATGCTGGAGCAAAAGAGTCTCATTGGCGAGTGCATAGAATCGTGGCGTACCTGTTAGGCCTAGTCTAGATGAGGCCGCGGTGCGTCTTGAGTGGAGATGCCATAGGATTTTGTTCAACAGAAAGGGATAAAACTTAACAAGTAGCCAAGACATAAAGGAACAAGTTAAAAAGAGACAAGATTTTTTAAAGTGGTTCGGCACGAAAATGCCTACGTCCACTGGTTCTCTTTGTTAATTCACTTCATATGGGCAGTACAAGTTAAGAAAAGTATCGACGGAGGTGTCGGATGTTCCATGCCCTCTGGAACACCTCTCCGTCCACTGTTGACAAAATGTAAGCTCCGTTGTGGAGATCTTTGTGAATTACATATGGTCCGTCCCAGATGGGGTCCAGTGCCCCGGGGCGCGGAAAGATTCGCCTGAGGACAAGATCTCCTTCTTGTAAGCTGCGATGCTTGACTTTGGAATTGTATAGTGCTGCCACTTTTTGTTTGTGAGCTGCTGCTTTGAGTGCTGCATCGTTTCTCCTTTCCTCAATCAGTTCCAAAGACATGAGGAGGAGTTCTTCGTTTTCTTCTGGGTTGTAGTGGATTCTACGGTGGGAAGGCACAATAGTCTCAACTGGGAGCATTGCCTCCGATCCATATGCCAAAGAGAAAGGAGTATGTCCCGTTGATGTTCTGAAAGATGTGCGGTATGCCCATAGTGCCGTAGGAAGTTCGTCCACCCAAGCGCCTTTTGACTTTTCAAGTTTCTTCTTGATTAGGGTTTTGAGAATTTTGTTGACAGCTTCAACTTGTCCGTTTGCCTGAGGGTAAGCTACTGATGAGAAGCTTTTATGAATTCCATGCTCTTGGCACCAGTCGGCAAATTCTTCGCTGTCAAATTGGAGTCCGTTGTCTGATACGATCTTGAGGGGGACTCCATACCTGCACAGAATGTTTTTGATCAAGAAGTTAATAATTTTTGCTGAAGATATTTTATTTAAAGGTTCCACTTCCACCCATTTGGTGAAATAATCGACTGCCACTATAGCATATTTGGCTCCGCCTCGGCCCGTTGGCAGTTCGCCAATTAAGTCAATTCCCCATACAGCAAAGGGCCAAGGGCTGGTCATTTGAGTAATTTCGTTTGTGGGCAGTCGAGGGATCTTGGCGAACTTCTGACATCTGTCGCATTTCTTAACGAAGTCTAGGGTATCTTTGTTTAGTGTGGGCCAGTAATATCCATATCGGAGTATCTTTCTTGCCAAAGTCTGTCCTCCAGTGTGATCTCCGCATCCTCCCTGATGGATGTTTGTTAATATCTCCTTGGCTTCCCTTCCGGCGACGCATCTTAATAAGGGGCTAGAGAAGCCACGCCGGTAGAGGATGCCTTCTTGTATTGTGTAGTGGGGAACTTTTCTCAAGATCTTCTTGGCTTCGTCACGCCTGTCGGGTAGTATGCCATCTTGCAAATATTTCCGGATAGGAGTCATCCAGGTTCCTTCTTCGATTGCAGTTATCAGATTTACTTGTTCGAAACTTGGGGCTAGCTGCCTTGAGATTACTAGTGCTCCGGGAATGGTGCTGTCCTTCATACTAGCTTGCTTTGCAAGTTCATCTGCCTCTTGGTTTTCTTCTCGAGGAATGTGTTTGATTAGATAATGGTCCAATCGATCGAGCAGCAGTCTGGTTTTCTTTAGGTATGCTGTGAGCCGTTCTCCTCGAGTCTGGAATTCTCCTAGTACCTGGTTTACGATAAGCTGAGAATCACTATGAATACATAAGGAATTGATCCCAATTTCTAGGGCCAGTTCCAATCCCGCTATTACTGCTTCATATTCAGCATCGTTGTTAGTGGCCGTGAACTCCAATCTTAATGCATAGTACAACTTTCTTCCCCTGGGGGTGACGATCACAATACCTGCCCCCGAGCCTTGTTCGTTCGATGCTCCGTCTACAAAGAGGTTCCACTTGATGTTTTTTGCTACTTCGGATTGTTCCTTGCCTTCGTTGGTAGTGAATTCGGCAATGAAATCAGCCATGGCTTGTCCTTTGATAGCGGTGCGGGGATGGTAGGTGATATCATACTGACTTAGTTCGATGCACCATTTGAGGAGTCGCCCAGAAGTGTCAGGACGATGGAGCACTTGTCTTAGTGGTTGATCGGTTAGAACCCTGATGGAGTGAGACTGGAAGTAGTGTCGCAGTTTCCGTGACGCGATCAATAAACAATATGCTAACTTCTCAAGTTTAGGATATCTGGCTTCTGCCCCCGTAAATCTCTTGCTTACAAAGTAAACCGGACGTTGTGTGCGGTCTTCTTCTCTTACCAAGGCGGCGCTTAGAGCATGAGATGATACAGCGAGGTATAGGTATAACACTTCACCTTCATTTGGAGTTGAGAGTACTGGTGGTCTCTGAAGGTGTTCGATTAGGTTGAGGAAGGCTTTTAAGCATTCGTCGGTCCACTCGAACCTCCCTTTGTCTTTCTTGAGTGCTTCGAAGAAAGGGACACACTTGTCAGTTGCCTTGGAAATGAATCTGCTTAGGGCGGCCACCTTTCCGTTTAGGCTCTGCATTTCTTTTCGAGTGGAAGGTATCCTTATTTCTTTTAAAGCTCGGATTTGTTCAGGGTTTGCTTCGATTCCTCTGGCGTGGACGATGAATCCTAAGAATTTTCCCGATGATACTCCGAAGGAGCACTTTAGAGGATTCAGCTTCATTCCATATCGGCGAAGTACCCGAAACATATCGTCCAGATGGCTTACATGGTCGTTGGCTTTCCTGGACTTCACCAACATGTCATCCACATATACTTCCATAGTACGTCCTATCAGTTCTGCGAACATTTTGTTGACGAGGCGTTGATAGGTAGCTCCAGCATTTTTGAGTCCAAAAGGCATGACTTTGTAACAATATAATCCGCGGTCGGTGATGAAGCTAGTGTGGTCCTGATCGGGAGCGTGCATGGGGATCTGGTTATATCCGGAGTATGCATCCATAAAAGATAGGAGTTCGTGCCCAGCTGTGCTGTCCACGAGTTGGTCAATTCGGGGAAGTGGGAAGCAGTCTTTCGGGCAAGCGTCATTCAGATTGGAGAAGTCAATACATGTTCGCCACTTTCCATTGGCCTTTTTTACTAGCACTGGGTTAGCGATCCATTCTGGGTAGATGGCTTCCCGTATGAAGTCATTAGCAAGTAGATTTTTTACTTCCTCATCAAGGGCTGCTGATCGCTCTGCCCCCATGCTCCTCTTTTTCTGCTTTACTGGTACCTTGGTGGGATCGATGTTCAACATGTGGCATGCTACGTCTGGGGAGATTCCTGTCATATCGGCATGGGTCCACGCAAATACATCTAAGTTGTGGCGGAGAAAGTCAATGAGTCGATCCTTCAATTCCGTTTTCAGCTGAGATCCGATTTTTAATAGTCTACTTGAATCATGCTTATCTACAGATACGAATTCCATAGCCTCTGCAGGCTCGGCGGTAGCCTCCTCCTCTTTATCCCGGGGGTCTAGTTCATTGAAGGGATCGCTTGTGTATCGAAGAGGAGGGGCTTTCTTTAGTTGCTATGCCTCCAAGCTTTTCATGCAGAGAGTAGTCTCTGCATCTTTTCCTTTATTCTTTCTGCGGTTGTTGCGAAGCTCAGTTACATAGCAGTCTCGGGCAGCGTCTTGATCTCCTTCTACTTCTCCTATTCCGTTGTCTGTCGGGAATTTCATCTTCAGGCACCAGGGGGCTAGGACAATTTGGAAGTCAAACAAGGCTGGTCTCCCCAAGAAGGCGTTGTAAGCCGAGTGGTTCTCTATTAGCACGAACGTTTGTTTTCGCACCACGGAGCGGGGATGACTTCCTATTTCGACGAAGAGGTCAAGTTGCCCGAGGGGCATTTTTGCATCTCCAGTGAAACCGTGCAGTGGTTTGTCGCAGGGAGACACATCCTTCATTGATAACTTCATTTTGTCGAAAGCATGTTTGAACAAGATGTTTACGGAGCTTCCCGTGTCTATTAGAATCCGAAAAACTTTAGCAGGGCCGAACCAGGCAGAGATGACCATAGGATCCATATGTGGGTACTGTCTTCCTTCCAAATCGCGTCTACTGAACATGATGTCGTCGCTCTCTTTTCGTTTCGGTTGGCGTTCTTCTGTGACGGAGTTAACGTATCCTTCGGTATTTCTAAGCGACTTGCCGTACCTTTCCATCTCTGCCCAACTTCTGTCGGCAATGTGTGGTCCTCCTGAGATGGTAAGGACTACTATCTTCTCTTGACTAGAGCCACTGGTGTTGTGATTGTTGCGACTCCCTCCGCCTACTTCTGGGAGGGGTTGCTTTGAGTTCTCATTGGCAGGAGTTGGAGTCCTGTTCTGACTTTTCACATAACGTTCCAGTCTTCTTCTTCTAATGTGTTCTTCGATCAAGTCCCGAAGATGGTGGCATTCATTGGTGTCATGTCCGTGGGATTCGTGGAAGCGACAGAACTTTCCGGACTTGAGTGCGTTATCTGATTCTTTCTTGTGCGGGGGGCGCTTGTATCCGAGTTCGCCCTGAGTGGCTAGGTAGATGTTTTCGATTGTTTCATTCAAAGGAGTGTAGGAGTCAAATCTTGGCCCTGGTCGATATTGGCGTTTCTCACCCTTTCTGCGCCCAGCATTGTCTCTAGATTCATTTCTTCGAGCGTCCTTAGCTGCAGTGGGAACCTTGTCCTGAATTATCTTGCCTTGTTGCCCTGGCTGCCTCTCCGTAGCAGCGTCTTCAAGTCTCATATACTTTCCAGCTTCATGGAAGAAATCAGGCAAGGTAACTGGTTTTTCCTTAGTTAATCTTCTGGCAAACTTGGTGTCTGGATGCACACCACTACAGAGGGCCATTAGAGTGAGTTTTTCATCGGCATCTTGAACTGCTGCCGCTGCGGCGTTGAACCGTGTTAGATATTGTTGTAGCGTCTCTCCGGTTTTCTGTTTGACATTGGATAGAGAATAAGCATCCCTGGGTTGTTCCACATGGATGCGGAACTGGCTAATAAACCTTTCTTTTAACATCTCCCATGAGTTGATGGATCCTTGGGGTAGATGGCAGAACCAGGAGGTAGCTAGATCTGATAGGAATAGCGGAAAGCATTTACATAATACTCCTTCTGTTGCTCCACTCATGAGCATATGCTGGGTGTATCTCTGCAGGTGTACGATGGGGTCGGAAGTTCCTTTGTAAGGTTCCATGGTTGGCATTTTCCATTCCCGGGGAGTGATGGCAGTTTCGATATTTCGGGTAAAGGGACTGGTGACCCTAGCGCCTATTCCCCGGTCCCTTTGCTCCCGTTGGACACATTCTCTGAATAATCGTGCCATCCGCTCGTCAGAACTTGGAGCGGACAAAAATGAGCTCGGTTCTTCCCTGCGGGATCTATCTCGTCCAGATGACCTGTAGGGATGGTACAGTCTATCACCTCTAGCATTATCCAGTGGTTGTCTTTGGCTGCTTGGATGCACGCTAGGACCAGCTACAGTTGCCCCCTGCCTTGATCTTCCCCTGTGGGGTTCTGTTTCGAGCACATCCATGGGGTCAACTTCGGGCTGAGTTCTAGCTCGGCTCCGTTCAGCGGGGTTTCTATGATTAGGTGGCATGACTGGCTCAGCTACATCCGACCCTCGCCTGGTGCCTCCCCCGCTAGGTTCGGTTCCAAGGGCTTCCTCGAGTCGGAATTCGGGCTGAGTCCGGGCGCGGCCCCTATCATTGTTTTTCCTGTTGATAGCTTGTTCGAAGAGTGAAGACCTTTGTTGCCTCCGGGATCCTCCGGATTGGGATTCACCCCATGATTCAGTGTTGCGGTTGGACTCTTCAGCGTCCCTTAAGCGTGTCATGAGTTGGTCCACCAAAGTTTCTTGTTGGGATGTGAAGCGGTTAGTTACTTCAGCCACAACCCTGTCCAGATCTGCCCTAGTGATTGGTTGTTCCGTTGCGGGACCAGTTGGATTTTCCTGATTTTCATCTGGTACTGCTGTTGAAGTGGGCTGATCTGTGATTGCTGGATCTGGAAGGCTGCTAGTTGCGATGTTCTTTCCTTTGTTAACATCCCTTCTCTGTTTGGAAGGCATGATTTCTAAGCAACGAGTGATGTCGTTAGGAAAAAGGTTGAGTGGGAGAAGATGAAGTTTGAGTTCAGTTCTCAGTGAAAGCACCAAAAATGTTTGCACAAAAAATGGACAAACACCTCCAAGTCGTATTATTTAGTTGATTATATGTAATTTTCAATGATTTTAGATGAGTATGTAAATATGAGAAAAGTAGGGGCTGAAATGTAAAAGACACACAGATTTATAGTGGTTCGGCCAGAATGTGCCTACGTCCACTTTATATGTTATTATCCTCTTTCTTTCAGGTTACAAGTACAATGCGTTGTATACAAGTGTATGAAAGTAGTTTGAAAGTTCCTTCCTTGCTTGAGCTCTCAAACTTGTCTCCAAAAATTGTCCTCCATTGTTGTACCCCTGCCCCTCTATTTATAGAGTGAGGTAGGGGGCAGGGGTCTTGGAAGTATATAGCTGCAGGTGGGCTTGGGCTGAAGCAATCTGGACTGGCAGCTTTCTGGTTCGGCGAAGCTTGGTTCGGTGGTAGAGGAGAGGAGTGTGGTTCGGTGCCACCTTGGGTTTGATTCGGTGGTTACTTGGTTCGGTTGATGGTGAGTTCTCGTGGTTGGTTCGGCATGGGGCAGCAGGGAGTTGGTTCGGCATGGGGTAGCAGGGAGTTGGTTCGGCATGGGGTAGCAGGGAGTTGGTTCGGCATGGGGTAGCAGGGAGTTGGTTCGGCATGGGGTAGCAGGGAGTTGGTTCGGTAGCTTATGCCGAATGAACTTGCGCATGTGAATGCCGAATGGGACTGTATGCTTGCATAGCCGAATGAACATGAGAGTATAAGGCCGAATGGACTTTGTATTTGGATTTTGAGTGGAACTCTGGGCTTACATACGCTTGCTGGTTGCTTCTTCTTAGCTTGATCGTGGTGGAGACGCGCTCGACATTGATATTCCAGTTTTGACCAAAAAACGGGATAACAAAGTAGAGGTTGCTCGCGAGCCCGGGTGAAACTGCGGCTTCTTGGTCTTGAGATCTTCTGGGTGAAAATCCGCCCAACAAATGGTACTAGCAATAAGAGTGTATTTGATGTATGGCACTGTAAATTGGGACATCCTAGTGTTAAAACTGTAAAACACGTTCTAAAAAGTAATAATATTCCTTTTGAAAATAGTTTTGTTCCTTATATATGTACAAGTTGTCAACTTGGCAAAAGTCACAAACTACCTTTTGTAGACTCTATTACCGTATACAATAAACCACTTGAGCTTATAGCTACAAATCTCTGGGGACCCTCTCTAGTAAATTCAGACTATGGATTCAGGTACTACATTTCATTTGTTGATGCTTATTCTAGGCATGCTTGGATATATTTTCTCAAGGCTAAATCAGAGGTATGCAAAGTAGTTATTCAACTCATTAGTCAAGTTGAAAAATAGTGTAACAGTAAGATTAAGGTTATTCATCCAGATTGAGGAAGTGAATTTAAACCTCTGAAAGAATATTTTCAAAATAGAGGAATTATACAAGGATTACTTGCCCACACACCTCTAAACAGAATGACTTAGTGGAAAGAAAACATAGACATATAGTTGAAACTAGGTTAACACTATTGGCTCAGGACTCCTTACCAATGAAATTTTGGCCTGATGCATTTACTACATCAGTTTATCTGATTAACAAACTACCAACCAAGGTTCTTGGTTGGAAAAACCCAATTGAAGTGTTATTTAATATAAAACCAGTTTATTCAAAGCTAAAAACCTTTGGTTGTTTGTGTTTTCCATGTCTCAGGCCATATAACACTCACAAATTAAGTCTTAGATCTTCTCCTTGCACATTTTTAGGATATGCTAGTAATCAGAAAGGGTATAAATGTCTCAGAAATAATGGTAAAGTCTATATTCAAGACATGTTGTATTTAATGAAACCATTTTTCCTTTTGCAGATACAGGAATAAAAACTACACAGAAAATATACAACACAAAGGTGTCAATATCACCATTACCTGAAGTTACTGACTGGAATAGTGGGCAAGAAGTTGATGAGACATCAGGACCACAACACACTTTGTCTTCCATCAGAACAAGTCATAGTACAACTGAGTCAAGTGATCATCTCAACATCTCATCACATAACTGTTCCAATCCAAAGAAAGTTCAGAACATAATGAAAGCAACTCACCATGTTATGAACACTCCAGTGTCAATGAAACCAGTCAACCCAACATTCCTGCAAGAACAGAACACCATATGATTACAAGAGCTAAAAGTGGGATTTTCAAACCCAAAGTATACACAAATCATCTATATCAAAAGGAACCTACTACTTATGAAGAAGCTGTCAAGTATGATCACTGGAAATTAGCCATGGATGAAGAATGTAGTGCCCTCACAAGGAATAAAACATGGAGCTTAGCCCAGTCACAAAAATGTTATTGGAAGTAAATGGACATACAAAGTAAAGAGAAATCCCAATGAAAGCATAGAAAAAAACAAAGCAAGACTTGCTGCAAAGGGGTATACACAACAGTTTCGTTTTGATTTTAATGAGACTTTTTCTCCTATAGTGGAACCAACCACCATAAGAATTATTTTAACCATAGCACTACACAACCAGTGGAAGATTAAGCAACTAGATGTAAACAATGCCTTTCTGAATGGGGAACTACAAGAGGAGGTTTATATGCAACAACCAAAAGGCTACATTCAAGGCAATAATGCAAATTTGGTATGTAAACTTCATAAGGCTATTTATGGACTCAAGCAGGCTCCAAGGGTATGGCATGAAAAATTCCAGACGACCTTGGTCAACTTACGATACAAGCCAACTAAGTCAGACAAATCTCTATACATGAAAACAAGCCATGGGCTATGTAGATGACAGATTAATCACAACCAGTGTCAACAATGAAATCAGCAAAACTATTCAGCATTTAAATCAAACTTTCTCTATTAAAGAACTTGGTGACTTAAGCTACTTCTTGGGTATAGAAGTCATAAAGAAAAGTAATACAAAGTTTGTTTTAAATCAAAGCAAATATATTTCAGAGATCCTTGCCAGAGCAAAAAAGGATCTGGCCAAACCACTGCCCACTCCTATGGCCAGTAATCTTCATCTTTCAAAAGACAAAGGAGAACTCATTTCTAATGATCGACAATATAGAAGCATAGTAGGTGCTCTACAATTTGTTGCAATCAAAACACCAGAAATATGTTACAGTGTCAAAAAAATTTGTCAATTTATGCAACGACCAAGAGACGAGCACTGGAAGGCAGTAAAGAGAGTGTTGCGCTATCTTAGAAGAACAATTAATCATGTAATATCATTACGTACATGTAAAGAGTTAAACATACAAGCTTACGCTAATGCTGACTGGGCTACTGACCCAGACGACAGAAGATCCACCTCTGGGTTCTGTATTTATGTTGGTGACAACCCGATATCCTGGTGCTCTAAGAAGCAAGCTACTGTCTCACGCTCCAGTACTGAAGCCGAATACATATCAGTTGTGAGTACGGCTGTAGAATTAATTTGGATCGAGCATTATACGAAATCAGAATTAAGCCAATAAAAAGACCAATAATTTCGTGTGATAACCTGAGTACAGTGGCTCTCTCTGCCAATCCAGTTCTTCATTCTCGAACAAAGCACATCAAGATCGATCTGCACTTTGTTCGTGAACAAATCAATAAAGGAAGGATCGTTGTTCGTCATGTCCCCGCTGAATACCAACGCACTGATATTTTAACAAAGGCATTTTCAAAAAAGAATTCCTTAAGATTCAAAATCGACTTAAAAATGCTCGACAGCAGCACTGATGATGAAGCAAAAGAAATTCAGGCAAAGGGTAGACAAGGCAAGCTAGATCTATGAGATCTAACTCGCCTTAGTAACAAAGCTAAAGGCACTGATATTTCTCATAAACAAAATTCCATGGCGGCGCAGGAGGAAAGAGAAGGACAAAAACCCTAGATAAATTTGAGGGGGTGTAATAATGTAAATAGATTGAAGTTCGATTACTTATTTTGCTTTAGTAAACAGGGTGGGTACATTGTATTATTATTAACCCGACCTAGCCCATGTAGCTGTCTCATGCTTCTATACATACAAAGAGTGCAGTCTATATTATAAATGAACAAAAAGCTATTAATAAAGTACATCATCGTACACTTTCTCAACTTCTCTTTCACAATCGATAGAATGATGTTTGGATGTAAAAATCTAGTTCATCTAAGAATCTATTATGGTTAATGTGTGCCATGCTATGAACTACATATGGACTAATATTAAAACTAATATGCAAAGACGGAAAAAAGACATGCATGATCATTAGATATTTTCAGTTTATATCAAAAATGGATCTTGAAATACATGATACCTGAACAATACTAATGCAACAGGCTAACAGTTGGACTTCTCTTCTGAGACCTCAGTCGTATTTAAGATAACTAAACTCAAACATGGTGTGGTGGTTAAAGTATTAACTTGATGGAGTAGGTGTTTACTCGATGCAAATCACACAGTTGCTGCAAAAATTGAATCCGTATTTTGGATCCTGTCTTATTTCCTGAAATTGCATTGGTAACTGATAGTGTAAAATAGATGCGGTGCACAAAACCTCTTAGAATCGACTATAAGAAATCTTATACTACGAACAATAGTTTTTCATTAGGCACCCTAACTTGATATTTTTCACTGCCTATGACAACAATAGCCTCATCTATTTCAATAAGACAATTTTCCAAAAGTTCAAAAATATTGTAGGAAGTTAACTTACCTGGTGTGACTCTGAATTTTCCGTGTGACAGTTTTCCTTTTAGCTAGACTACTACTAATGTGAACAACATCATCAATCAACGTTTGTTGTCATATCATAAAAGGATACATGTAATGTACTAGTCTCTGGGTAAGCATATGCACTGATAAGCACTACTCCAATTTTTTGCATGGGCACTCTTGGTAAGCTGCAAAATGCCAGATCTTGAACAGTTTCCTTCATAGGACGACAATTGTATTTGAATATTAGGATATGTTCTTATACAAAATATACTTCGGTTTCGGACGGTGGCATTTTTGCAATCAGCATTACCAAAATCTTTTGTAATCAGGAAAATCTTTTGTAATCAGCACTAGTGATAACGTAAAGACCCTACAAAATACACACTGTTTAGCAACGGCAAAAAGCCGTTGGCGGCCGTCGCGAGCCGTCGTTAAATGCCGTTGCAAAATACCTCGTTGCAACCAAAGAAAGCGACGGCCTTAGCGACGACTCAATTGTTCTTTTTGCAACGGCTTGTAACGGCTAAGTGTCCATGTAGAAGCAACCGTTGGTTTGTCGGTTTCCTGGGTTGTTGATGCAAACCGTCGCAAATCGTTGAAAATTAACCGTCGCTAGCCGTTGCCAGCCGTCGCTTATTTTGACCAAATGGCCGTCGCTAGCCATTGCAAATGTAACATCCCGGAATTTTTAGCAATATCAATTTAATAATCTGCAGTTAAAATTAAATTGATATTGATAATCTGTTAGTAATTATTCAAATAAATTTAATAATCTTCTTCAGTATAAATTTAAATTGGTTATTTTATCTTTTAAAAATAATAAATGATTTCTATTTACAATATAAATATATGGTTTATATTTTAAATAGATTGGCATTTGTTTTAATTTTAATAAGTAAAGTATATTTTCTAGTTGTAGTAATTTGGAAATTTGTTTTATTTAATATTTAAGCTTTTCAAAATTAAATAAATGATTTTGGTTTAAAATTAATAAATGAATCATGTTTTAAAATTCTAATATATACATTTTTTTTAATTTGGAAATTTTAATACAAACTAGTATTGAGTTTTCTAAGACTATTTCATAAATAAAAATATGATTTTAAAATTGAAAAGAAAAATATTGGAATATTTTTAAATTAATTTGGATTTAGTTTTAAATTTAGAATAAATTCAATAAAATGTTTTATGGTTTAATAAAATGGATATTTTACTTATAAAAATATAATTTCTTGTAAAATGACTTTTGTAAAACAGTATTAAAATTGTATTGACTTTATAAATAAGTTTGTACAGAATTTGTAATTTTTATTTCAAAATGAATTTTGTTTGTAACTTGATTTGAGAATATTTGATTTGGAATTTAGTTTGAATTTAAATTCAAAAGTATAATTTTGAATTGTTTAATTATTTTATGTAAATGTTTATTTATAAACATGAATTGTTCTTATTTCATTTATAAATTCATACACATATTAATATAAACTAACAAATTTAATCTAACTTTACTTTGTATATTTAAATACTAATTATCTTTAAAGGATAACATGTGTTGCATTCTTTTACATGTTTTTAAAAACTAATACAAATAGACAAGTGTCTAACAATTTGACAAATGTTAGAATTTTTTAAAAAATTTTCTTTTCTTTTCTTAAAATCTGAAATACATTAGTTGCATCATTCATACATAATGCATTTTCATTTCCTAAATCAAATGAAAATCAAATCTGCATTTTCCTGAACCAAAGAAATCTGCATATATTAATTCTGCATTTCCTCTTCAAATCAAGTAGAAACCTGCATACCTCAAATTCATTAACAAGCCACAAATCTGCATACCACAAAAATCTGCATATACCAATTTATCAAACCCTGTACAAATTCTTAAATCTGCATAATCATAACCATATTCAAATCTGAGGCAACTTTTTGGAGACATACAAGCAGTTTGAAGCAATCCTGCATATTCAAAATCTATTTTTATGTTCTAAACCCTGTGCAAATCCAAAAATCTGCATACCTTAAAACCCATGGCAACTGCAGTTTAAAAAAAAAATAACATAGGACCTGCCTGCTTTCATTCTTTCAAGTTGGGTATTAAAAGAAGTGTTAAATTCAAATCAAGATGAATCTGGAATCTTTGGTGCTGTCTGCAAATTTTAAATCTAAGGGGAAATACAGTTTTAAAGTTCAAAAGCATATCAAAATGGAAGTTCCGTCTTCTCAAAATTCAGGTGAGTAACTCTTAAAATTTAAAGTTTAAACTTTAAATGGTTGCATGCTTGTATACTGAAGTAACTTAGTATTGCATGTGTGAATGTTGATGTGAAGTTGTATTTGTGAGCATGATATTTGAATGTCCTCTGTTATGTTTTCCATTAACCCTGTACTGTTTTAAATACATACTCTTTTTGATTCAATCTCTGTAGGAATTAGATTACAGACAATAAGTGTTTGTTTAAGTTATTAAGTAAATTAAAATTTAATTAAGTTAGTAATAAACTGGGATGGATACTGGAAAACCAAATAAGTAAACAAGTTCAAAAATAATTGAAATTTAATCATCATGTTTTCTGGATTCGTAAATATAGGATGAATACATAAATCAAAATATGATTTTTAAAGCAAAAACTAATTTTTTTAGTAAAGAGGCTTAGGAGCAGTTAAGAGGTGAACTAAAAATGAACTTTGGGGTTTCTCTGGTGATGCATGAATTTGGAGGGGATGGGATTCTGCATGATGGTGGAGGGTTGATCTGAGAAGCTAGGAAAAATATTGGTTGGTGCTAAATTCCAGTGTGGAAGATGCAGTTTTGAATTTTATTTTTAAACCCTAGTCTGTAAATGGTTTGAAGAATCGGCAATGTCGGGGTGTAGTGATGATCGAGTGTTGAGATATTTTGGGAATCGATAGATTGGCCGTAGTTGAGTTCGAGGCCGGAGGGGTTAGTTGTCAGGTGGCCGGAGAGGTAGGTTATCGCCGTTGACAGGTTAGAGGGTGAACTTGTTTTCTGCTTCCAGGTTTTGACATTGGGTATCATCTTCGATTTCTGGTGATGGTAGCTCGAATTGATGGTTGTAGTGGGTAGTTAGGAGGGTTTCTGATGAGATGCGATGGTTGTTGGCGATCACCAATGGCCGGAGTTACTGTGCATATGCACGGTGAAGTAGGGTTAGTGATGTTTGTTTTGCTCGAGTAATTATAGGTTAGTCTCAAAGTAACTGTGTGTTTGACTCGGGGATGTTGTGCTGCAGACTCGAAGTAGATTTTGTGGTGGGGGTTCAGGTGTTTGTTTACAGGTTTTACAAACCTGTAACCTCTGGGATTAAAAACTTGTAAAAGCCTGAACCATTTTAATGATTAAGAAAACTTAAATCATATTTGAATTCAAGTTTGAATTTATTTGAATTCAAGTTAGTTTAACATTCCAGTTTAAATAAAAAAAGTGTAAAAGAATTTTTACAGGTTTAATAAACCTGAACCTGTTTTGCAACCTGACAGTATTTGAGCTTTTAAAATTTAAAACTGAATTTAAAAAAAAAAAGTGTAGTGCAAGTTTTAAACAAAGTTTTAAAGCAAGTTTAAAACCTGAATTCAAAATGAGTTTGAATTATAGATTTAAAAATGTATAAGTTTTATAAAGATAGAAGGTTTTTAACAACTTTGAAATTGTTGAAGTATTTTATAAAATGATTTTAAAATCTGAAGTTTAAGGTTTATGCAGAGTTTAAAATTTAAATTTAAACCAGGATTCAAAGCTAATTTGAATCTTAAGTTTAAATCGGGAATCAAAGAGGAATATGTGTTTCAGTTTTTTGAAATTGAAAGAAAACTTGAAGTTGAAAGATTTAAACTAAATATAAATTGAGGTTATTGAAAGGTTAAAAGTTATAAATTGTTTAACTTTGATAAGTTTAAATTATTTTCATTTTAAAATCTGTATTTAAAATGAAATTTTGAAACAGTTTCAAAAGAACTATGTTTAAAATAAAATTTGTTTAAACATAATTTAGAAATGTTTTATTTTAAAATTTAGTTAAGAACGAATGCTTTGAAATTGATTTATTAAAAAAGTAATTAAGTAATAATTAATTTATTTATTTAATTAATTATTAAGGTTTAATGCATATTGATTTGGGGTTAATCAATTTTGAAATTTAGATCATTAATTAGATTTTTAATTAACGATTAATAAATTATTAAGTAATTAAGTTTTAATCAAGTTTAATTTATCTTAATAATTAGACTTTAAATTATAGATAATGAAAGACAATTAAATTTGTAATTAATTTAAGTTAATTACTTTATAAAATAATTTGAGAAGGGTTAATGATGGTCATTAACCAGGATTATTTAAATAATTAATTAATGTGATTAATTTTTATAATTAATTAGATTAATTAACTTAATAATAATCAATTGTAATGGTTTGAGTATAATTACTTAATAAACTAATTAAGAAATTAATTAATAAATGTAATTAATTTAGTTTAATATGATTGTTTATTTTTAATTAATTAAGTTTAATTAATTATAAACACTTGGGTTTTATAAATAATTACTTTATGTAATTAATGATTTGGGTATTTACTTAGTTAAGTAATTAATTAATAATTTCAGAACGTAATTAAGTGGAGATGTTTAAGTGTGAAGTAATTTGGTTTAAATTACTTATTAATTAATCAAGAGATTAATTAAGAAATTAATTAAGGGTAATTAATTTGATTTAATATAGTAATTAAGTTAGTTAATTACTTAGAGTAATTAAGGATCATTAATTATTTAATTAATGATGTAATTAAAGTTGATTAATTATGATTAATTAATCAATAATAGGTAATTAAAGGTAATTGATTAATATAATTAATTAAGGATTAAAGTAATTAAGTATGATTAATTAATTAATTGAAGTAATTAAAGGTTAATTACTGTTTAGTTGAGAATAATTAATTTGTGAAATTAATTAAGGATAATTACATGAATGTAATTAAGAGTAGTTAATCAAGAGTGATTAATTAGGAAGATTTATTTTGAATGATTAATTGACTGTAATCAATTAAATGTTTGAGTAAGCAAGATATATATTGGTGAAGAAATTAATTTAATTTATTTTAAATTAAAGACGAAGTAATTAATTTAATTTATTTTAAATTAATTAAAGTTGGGGTAATTAATTTAATTCATTTTAAATTAATTAGAGATAGAGATAGTTAATTTAATTCATTTTAAATTAATTATATTGTGATAAGTAAATCTTTGCTTATGTATGAATGGATGTCATTGTTTGACTTGGATGCTTTGAGATCTCAGTAATGAGATAAATGATACTGCGTGGTATGGATGTTTGGTCGTATTGTGATGATAACGTAGGTTATCTATTGTGATGGTGATATATGGAATTTCTATTTGATATTGATAATGTAGATTACCTGTTATGTGATAATGTTGATTATCAGTTATGATTTATGAATTATCTATCTGTGTGTATATAGATACTGTATTAAATTGTTTTAAACCTTTAAAACAACTTGGACCTTAAAAGACACGCTTTGGTTTTCGATGAGATCGGGATCGGGTTTCCATATTTGGATATCCGAAAACCACATCGATTCCAAATAACGTTAGGTCGTGAATCCAAGTAGAGCGAGTGAAGACTCAAGGTGTAAGGGCTATACGTCAGTATAACTCTGTGGGTGATTCCGTAATGAGTTTGACGGAATAGTACTTATAGATTCGAGATGGTGAATCATAGTGCAAGGGTTATCGTCGTTAACTCTAAGGGTGATTCCAAAACGAGTGTAACGAGATAATGCCTTCGGTTTCATTCGAACCCGGAACGAACTTGTATGGATTGAATGCTTTCAGAACATCGTCAGGCGGACGATGAGCATTCTAAGATAATATGTCCTATAAAGGTAATCGAAACCTCAAGCCTCATCAACCGGGAATGGCTAAAACAGGGGAGGCGCAGCAAGGCTTCGTGGGTCGCACCCACTGGAGAGCAAGATTGATCCCTGTCTGGAGGTCCCTTTATATTTCGGCCGTGTGGACGGTTTTTGAGCTCCAACCGTCGGGGTTGTCTTGTTCGGAACTATTCAGTAAGGAATGGGTCCTGCATTGTGTTGCAGGGGAGTGGGAGTACTCCTCGGTACGGTGGTCTAGGCCACGTACTGTGACGGGCGGTACCCCAGTAGCCCTGCCATTGTATGGAATCCAAAATCCAATAAGTGCCAACAGTTTTGATTGTATTACCCACTTTTGTGGCTAGTAGCTGGAATTTAATAAATGTAACAATTTCGGCTATTTCTTATTTACTTGAAAACCCTAGACACTATTATAATATCATCGGATTTCCTATCAAATGTTTGGTTAGCGTAAGGTAAAAACTTTTCCATGTTTATGTGTGGGAAGTCTTACGTGATACCTTTCTTTTTAAAAGGTTTTTGAAAGTTAAGCAACTTTAACCTGTTACTCACACCAGACCCATGTATGACCCGGAGTTTATTTTTGTTTTTCATAAACTCTTGGGTACTCAAATTTTTATGAGTAGTCAAGGGAATTCAGGTTAGGATTCAGGTATGCTTTGACGAATTGTGGAGGAGCAAATGGAGCAGGAGGCTTCTGCGTTAGATATTAGTATTCCGCTGTGTGTTCTCTGTGTTGTTTGTATTGGAGTTGTATAACTAGTCAGGTGTTTATAACTGTCTAGTATGTGTTGTATATATGTGTACTCTGATAATGGTTGTAAACTATGTAATATTTATGTTATTAATATAGTTTATTCGTTCCGCTGTTAGATTCTGATGTGTTGTTTCTTCTTTCTCTTCTTTCTTTTCTTCTTCTATCCCTTTCTTTCTTAATTCATGATGCGATTTTCTGAGAGTGGAAAGTCGGGTCGTGACAGCAAACCTGGAATATTTTTCCAGCCAATTTGCAGCACCTTCAACCCTCAATCTCAATCAATCCAAATAATATAATTCCATCATTCCACATATATAATACCATTCCATCATACCATATAATCAATATCAACACAACCAAATCATCAAATATTGCATATTCTAACATATATTTACAAAATCATATAAAAAAATCAACATAACCAAATACGAAAATCCACCAAACCAAACCACATTGTCCAAGTATCAATCACGACAACCAAAATACCAAACCCACCAAAACACTAAGTATCAATCACAACATCCATAGTACTAAATGTCAAACCCATCATAATATGTGCACACATACACACACACATATATATAAAGCGTACCCATCAAAACAAACCAGCTAAGCATCATCATCATCTGCACCTCCTTCCCCAGGCATCGACCCATGCTCCTGATAGATCGCAGGAATACGCTTATCTATCCGCGTCGCTAACTGACTCTTCCGCCAATCATTGATCTCATCCAATTGTGTTCGCATCCGAGTAATCTCTTCCTCATCTATGGATCTCTTATATGACTTTTGGAAATTAAGAGCCTGTGAAATAATTCAAGTGAATAAGAAGTTCATGACATACAATAACAATAAGAAAACTCAAGTTATTGGTAATAAACTCAAGTGAATAAGAAGTTCATGGCATACAGGTTTCTACCATGTAAACGTTGAGTACATACCATATTGCCGAAACTGTAACGCCTATTTCGACTAGCCGGTTCAATGATTGAATTCCATATCTGATTAGACTCATCACCGTAAGCGACTCCCGTCCACTCGCTTGTATCGCTCATGCATACTCTGCGTTATATCTCTTCTACAATTACGAACATATATTTGACACAATTGCTATACAATTTACTTATTTACTGTGAAATAAACGAATATGAAATATTTTCATTACAGAAATAAACATATTTACCATTACAGAAGCCGGCTTGTCGTCCGACCAATCATATGAAACATTCCGATCCTCATCTGTATGCTCCACTGCATGTGTGACTCTGAAAACCTCAGCCGCTGTAGGCTCCCTACCATACTTTGCCCACTGAATATATACAAGAATAGGTTATATTGATAATTTGCATGAGTATATACAAGAATAGATTATATACAAGAGTAGAATATATGGTAAAGAGACACTAGTAAATATATACATGCATAACATAAATATTGGTTAATTTATTTACCAATTCCCTCCTATATTGTTGGAAGGATTTCGAGCCACCACGATGTAAAGCGGGATTTTTGTTCCTATTAGCCTTGTTTCTTTCCGACAATTCCTATTAATTTATACACAATATTAAGTAAAATAATTCAACACATTTAAATGTAAAAATATAGGACAATATAACTTACTCTGAATGCTTCAGATTCCTAATATTGTTGGAATCCAGCCCAAATATCATCCCCCATCCAACTTGGCTTTTTTCCTGAACTCTTATCCCTTGACAGAGTCTCTCTATAATTCTTTCGCATCTTTTTATTCCAATGATTTACAAAAACATCCATATCCTACGGATCCACATGTACAGCTGCCTGCATATTGAATTATCATACGTGTTATGTAAAAGAGATTGTATAATTAAAAAACAATCAGCAGAACAGAATACGTAAAACTGATATCATAAGGCATATTGTTTTTGGTTTCATATAAGGCATAATTATATATTACAAAATTGTATTTACCATAAGATCAACCCATATTGTGTTTTTTATATGTGTTGGTATGTTATGCCACTGAGGCCAACACCCAGACATCCTACTCTTGTATGCCTCCTTCGATACTTGTAAAATGAAATCGGACGGCTCCACCTCGAACCCTCTGTAGAAATGTTGATGTATATATTCAATATATTTCATACAATACAATTCAAATAAGTTTGATACATACCCAGCACTTTTCGGAACTATTTCCGCAACTCGATGGAGATCTGGCTCAGAGGTACTCGGACCTACTCCAAGTGAAGGTGACCGAGATGTACTAGGTCGATCACGTCGTCTATCAGACATAACTGACAAACATATATATAATATCATACACTGCTTAGAAAAGAGCACTGATAACATAAGCATCACATAATCATCAATCAATATCACATAATCATTAATCATTGCATAATATCACATAATTATTAATCAAGTGATAATCATCACATAAGCATACTCTACACATAATCATCGAAAAAAGCGTACATGAAAAGAATAATCCATAACTCAGAATGATAGAGATCATATATAGTCATCATTATTATTACATAGCTCATAATATTACAGAACATGGTCATTATTGTTAATACATGGCTCACACTTATACAACAAGCGATGCCATATATGATTAGTCTTCATCACATTCTGATTCAGACTCGGTCTCGTACTCTATATCATTTTCTTTGGTACTTACAAATGCATCTATTGAAACATTCGATTCATCAGTCAACGATCCTATATCAATGTCATCCGTTATCACTATTTCAGTATTTGGCTCGAGATCCGCTTGATACGCTGCATCATCTGGAATATTATTTCCATCAAACCTATATCTTGCCTTCGTTTTAAAAACAGTCCATCGGTCTGCTTTTTCTTTTTTTAAGGATGGATATGGAGCAAAATAAACTTGTAAAGCTTGCTTAGCTAATACAAAAGGATCATACTTATAGTAATGCGACGTATGCCTTATTTCAATTAGCTTATAATCTGTATGCACATTAATTTCAGAGCCAGGAACATTGCTAAACCAGTTGCATTTGAATAAAAAACTTTCTCTACAGGTTGTATATAATATGTCAACTCTATAACTTGTGTTAAGATGCCGTAAAAATCTTTTATATGCTCCTCTGGATCATCGCTTCCTTTGATAAATACACCACTGTTATATGTTAATTTTTCAGCCCCGTGATCTTTGGTGTTGAATTTAAATCCATTGACAAAGAATATTGGATAAGTTTTGACATTTCGTTTTGGTCCGATAGCAAGATGTCGTAATCCTTCGTCAACAACACAGTTTTCTGTATCATGAACGTAGTTTGAAAACCATCCAGCAAATTGTTTACTAAGATTGCCAGATGGATGTTGTGATTCGTATATGCTGCAAATATGTACAATATTCCTTTATAATTAATATATACATGTATAATTGAATTATATATGAATTCATAATTACCTGACAAATGGTGCAATGTCAGCACAATTTAGAAGAACATATGTGTGTGCCACATGGTAATCTCTATCATCTAACCATATTTCCACACATTTTCCAACAGGTCTTCCATGTTGTCTAAAAATAGATAACATTGTTTGAGAAGAATCTTGCTGAATAGTTTCTTCATTACGGGGAACCCTTACGAACGATAAGTTCACATTGTTACTAAAGTAATGTGAGAAAAAAATGAAGCTTCTTCTTCAAGGTACGATTTGCAAATCGAACCTTCTACTCGTGCTTTTTGTCTAATTTTTCTTCTTCAAATAATTCAGGTACCTAAAACAAAATTAATTAAATTCATATAGTAGTACAAAATAAAAATTAACTAATTACCTCTCAAATGGATACATCCATCCATATTGCACAGAACCATGAAGGAGTGCTTCAGATGGAAGATGAACAGGTAAATGCTCCATTACATTAAAAAACCAGGCGGAAATATTTTCTCCAATTTGCATAAAAGTACAGGGATTTCTGCTTGAAGTTTACGTATGCGATCTACCTTTAACGTCGTAGAACAAAGCTGTTTATAAAACATACTTAATTCTGTTATAACACTCCATATTTTCGCAGGCAGCAATTCTTTGAAAATCATGAGAGAAAAAATACTCCATCATATTGTGGAAATCGTGACTTTTCATCCCACTCAATTTGCTGTTTTTAAAGTCAACACATCTACAGAGGTTAGAAGAAATCCCTCAGGACATCTAAGTCCTTCCACCCACTTTAGAACGAGTTTTACTTGCTTATTGTCTAGCTCACAGCACGCTTTGGGTTTCTTATTATCACCGTATAATTGAAGTTCGGGCCGCTTACAAAAGTGTAATATATCACGTATTGAATTCGCATCGTCCTTGGTTTTCCCCTTCACATTCAAAATTGTATTAAACACGTTGTCAAACACGTTTTTTTCATTATGCATGACGTCAATGTTATGTCGGAGTAGGAGAATTTTCCAGTACGGTAACTCCCAGAATATACTTTGCTTGCACCAGTTATGAATGTCCAATTTACCTGGAATATCAACCTGTACCCCAGTTTCATGTATCTTTGGGTAGTCTTTTACAATTTCATATACCTCTTCACTTGTCCAAACCTTAGGTGGTAGCATACTCTCTACTCTGTTAGCTTTAAATTTCTTTTTATCCGTTCTAAATTCATGATTGATATGTAGAAAACACGGATGATAGTCAAAGCTAGAAATTTTCTTTCCATACTTTAATGAAAATGCTCGTGTTTCATCCATACAATAAGGACAAGCTAGACGTCCAGATGTGCTCTAACCTGAAAGCATGCCATATGCTGGAAAATCACTAAGAGTCCATAATAAAGAAGCAAACATACGAAAATTCCTTTTTCTCGAAATGTCGTACGTTTCAACTCCTTCATGCCACAGTGTTTTCAACTCATTGATTAGTAGTTGTAGATAAACATCAATTCCTTGTGTCGGATCATCGGGACCGGGAACAACAATCGTTAGAAACATATATGGAGTTTTCATACACATCCATGGAGGTAAATTATAAGGAGTAATAATAATAGGCCATGATGAATATTTACTACCAAACTGAGAAAATGCAGAAAATCCATCCGTACATAAGCCAAGCCTAACATTACGGCTCTCTGCCGCAAATTCAGGATAAGTCTTATCGAAATGTTTCAATGCTTCTCCATCAGATGGATGTATCAAAGTTCCTTCTTCTGGTGTTCTCACACTGTGCCATCGCATATGACATGTTGTAGCAAAAGATGCATATAACCGTTGAAGTCTAGGAGTGATGGGTAAATAATGCATCCTCTTATATAAAGCTTCTTTTGCTTTTTTTTCTTGGTTTGTATCTTTCCTCATTACATATTCTGCATTTACTAAGATGAGCATCTTCTTTCCAATACAACATGCAACCTTTTACACAAGTATCTATCTTCTGGTACGACAATCCAAAACCAGATATAAGTTTTTTTACTTTATAATGACTATCACACATCCAATTATTATGTGGCATGTTTCATTTTGCAGTTTGTACAACTGCTATGAACGCAGCTTCTGTAAGATTAAATTTCGATTTCATAGTGATGTATTCGGTGGTTACAGATAATTCGGTTCCGCTTGTATATCCATCCCACAATGGCCTCTTAGCAGAATCCAATAAATCATAATTTTTTTAGCTTCCACGGTCGGCTCTTCGTCAACATTTTTGTTCCCATCATCACCTTGGTCAAAGGTAGGAAACATTGATCGTGCAGCATCTTGCACCATGCTTTCTATAGGATTGGTCATAGTATTATCATCCTTTAACACAACAGGATTAGGTGTAGGTTGAACAAGTTCTCTGTGACGATCCCATAAGTAATAATTCGGCAAAAAACCAAATTTGTGCAAATGTACTTCTACTACATCTGGTTTCCAATGCTTCAGATGTTTGCACTTACTACACGGACAACGAATGGCGAATGTCTACGTTATTTTGATTATTAGATGGAGAAAATCTAATAAATAAGTGTACACCGTTACAGAAACGTTCTTTTATTGATCCTTTCATACATTTTCGAGGTTCATACATCCAACTACGATCGAGGAAATAATCGACATATTTCCTGATTTGTAAAATGTAGGTTAGAAGATTGAATAAAACACTTCATATTAAAGTCTTGTAAAAATTCATTTATAACCCTTTACTATTTTAACAAATTCAAATAAATATTGCATTAAAATTTTCAATTCTGAAGTTTATTGTTTTTTCACTTTGACGGCCGGTTATCCTACTTCTCATTACAAACACAATAACATAATCATATTTTAAAAATCATTTCAGGTTAAACGATTCTAAAATTTTTTGGCAACACTTCCCTTTTTTTCCCCATATCGTACACAAATGTGTGTACACAGGGAAAAAAGAAAGTACCATCGAAATTTTCTGAACCGTGTAAACTGAAATGATTTATAAGATATGATTACTTTATTGTGTTTGTAACTTGTCCAAATACTAGGACAAATCCAACAAATGTTGTAACAGATGAATATAGATGTCCGTTCTGCGGAAAAATGAATATCCATATAACGATCATATACAACACTTGTTAGATGAGGCCAAAAATTCTCTAAGGGGTTCATATAAATAAAGCACAAATTAAAAAATATTAATATTGAAGTGTTAGTGGTCTGTAGTGAAATAATGATCTTAATTTTTTTTAGTAAAGTAGCCAAACAGAACTTGTTTAATTATGAATCAAAATCCATGGAAACTATCAGTAATCGAAAAATATTGCTTACCTCACAAATGGGAACTATGAGTTACCATTTTAACAACTACAAAAACTATTTTACATTTCATTTAACTATTTAAATATTTATTAATTAAATCTAAAATTTTAAAACGTATTTTAACTTTTGTTTAACTACATAAATTTTAATTAACGATTTTGTGAACTAAATAAGTAGTTAGCGCTTACAACAGTTTAACAAACATTCTCGTAAACTTTTCAACAAACATATTATTCAATGATCGTGTATTATTTGGATTTTAAAGTAGCCATAATTTTTAACAACAAAGTGAACAATAAATTCACTAATTAATACCACC
Source organism: Allium cepa (assembly GCA_030765085.1). Lineage (NCBI taxonomy): Eukaryota > Viridiplantae > Streptophyta > Magnoliopsida > Asparagales > Amaryllidaceae > Allium > Allium cepa. Next base: position 595,705,571 of record CM060935.1, read on the forward strand.
AAATCAACACTAGTTATCATCACCTAATACGCAATAATCACCATTTTCAAACACATAGTCAACTAATTTCTAAATTAGGTTTACCATTATATACCCAATTTAAATAATAAACTATATATCATAAACTAATAACATATATTCGTCAATTCCGAACCCCTAAATCATCAAATTCCAAATCCCTAAATCATCAACTAATTTAATTTAAACCTAAATTAAACAAAGATAATGGAAAATAGAAGATATCGGCAAGTGTAGAGAGGTTCAAATTAGCGACGGAAGGTTGCGACGACTCCTGGTGGCGGATAGCGGCGGCTGGTTACGGGAGGAAGGATAATGAGATATGAGAATGGAAGGAAGGGAATGAAATGTTTCTCTTGGCTGCATATCTGTGTATTCAAGACAAGCGACGGCCGCCTTTTTTAGCCGTCGCTAGGCTCCATCGCTTTAGGAGTCGTTCCTAGTAGTGAGAAAACAGGTTATTGCACAAGACCTTTCGTAGCCAGCCCTATCAAAATCTTTGAAACATGACACTGGATTAAACATATAAACTTTTTTTTTTCATTGCCTGGCACAACAATTTGTGCTCCATTTCCAAGAATATAATTATCTAAAAGTCCCAAAACATTGTCCGTAGTTATCCGGTTCATATCTAGGAATTTTCATATGAAGGTTCTCCCTTCAGAGGACCAATATTTATAGCCATTTTACCAAAAAAACAAATGTAATGTATGCTAGCCTTCTCATAACCATTCAATTAATGGTTTATGGTCAAAATGGACACTGCCAGTAACAATATGCGGGGAATTCCGAGAAGTGAACTTAGGACCTCTCGCACCTTAAATGAGAATGATACCACCGGACCAAATGCCCTTTAACGATAATGCATAAAAAACCATTTCTCAATTTAACAACAGAGCATCACAAAATCCACTTCCAAATCACACATCACTCGAGGAATGTGAACCTTAATCTTTATAGCCTTCAACTAAGCATGTCAATTGATACTCGAAAAAAATGAAATACGGTAGCATTCGAACATGAAAAATAGATGAATATCCAATATTTGAAAAAACGGATACAAATGCAAATATGAAGATATCCATGTATAAAAATTATCCATCCATTTTTCATCAAGATAATAATTTATATTATGTGTATTTCGGTATCATGTCAACGACGACGGTCACTCTGGTCGAACTTCCAAGTTTCGTCATTGTACTTTGTTTTTCGAACTTTAAACAATCTATATCTGTTATACACTGCACTAGCTCACACTTAACACAGGGGGAACAAGTTAACTTTTCTAACCTCGACTATCTACTGAGTATCGCTAATATGGATTTACATGCTCAGAGCGTTTAGCTGATACATCTTTTGATCCGATGATGCAACACATCGATTCTGAAGCAAAATCAAGTTCCTCAACTATATCTGACATGCTTTCTCCCAGCCATGAAGAAAAACAGATGGGATTTTTTTGCCTACCAATCTATCTTTTCTTGGATGTTCTGGTCCTCCAAAGGAGGATATAAATCCTTCTCCTGAAGTAGTAGAGGGTGTTATCCTTCTAAATAACCCAATAGACTAACAGTCCTCCTAAATTGGTGAAGCTACTCTTCGTCGGCTATGTTCTATTCATGGGATTCCATTCGTAGATGTTTTGGTCCCTTCAATAAATGATAGGATTCACTTGCCCCCAACGTGGTACATAGCATGTAATAAATTTATGTGCTGGCCGGATGCGTACCACCTTTATTTTGTTTATTTGAGAGATGTTGAGATACCTTGGAATAGCTCCCACTTAACTTCATCCAAATAGCTACGCCTTTATAAATGGAACATTCTTACTATTTACGAGCATTTTATTCCATCCACCAACTCCGAAGACATAAGATTCATTTACAATTTCAAACAACAATCTAGATGTCCTTCTTATGTTTTTCTTGAACCCTGGCTGAATTGCTAAGTCTTGACAGGCACTTGGAATAAACATTCTTTATTTAAGCATGAGTGATTTTATGTATGATGTCCACTCGGCTTTGCTAGGCGATGGTTAGATAGATGTAAGTATTGGCTTCACTTCTTTCTCAAGTTCACTAATCCAAGTCATAACTTTTGCTTTGAATCTACTAACATCTGGAGTTCTTTCTGGTGTTCGCCCACGTCCTAAAGGCAACGATTTTTCATGACCCGTCGATGCCATTCATGCTACCCTTGTCGAAGACAGGGACATTGAACTTCTTGTAACCGATGAGTTATTTTCATTATTCGGGCCATCGGAGGAAGGTCATAGCATCGGGCTCCTCGAAAGTGCAGCCTTGCCAAGAAATGTTTTCATAGCAAAGAAGAGATACTATCAACTTTGTCGTGCCCCCAACTGACATAACTTGGGATGACACCGTAGAGGGTGAGATTATGAATTTCCAAGCTGATAAACTTGGCGACGCTGATGCGGGGCCAGGAAAGGTGCTTATGGTCGAACCATCTCAAGGCGCGCAAGCTTAAACACCCACCAAAAGAAAAAAAGCCAGCATATAGACTAGTAGAAGAAATACCGCCACAGATCCAGAGTTTGTTATTACTTCTATCGAAGAGATCATTTTTCTAACAGTTGGAAAATTCGCTGAAGGGATTTTCAAATCATCATGTTATAGATGATATTATGACCTAAGACTTTACGAATATTAACATCGAAGGACTTAATTGTCCTACCAGGAGCGGCGAAGGCATTCATCATTATGATAAAGGAGAAAGAACGTCGATGAGCAAGGCTACAACCATCGGTCTATCGGGGGGAACACTAGGACACTCATGACCACATGCACTTCGCTACACAACATTTATCGACCTTTCACACATTAATTACTCATATGTTCTCACTTGGTCATTGAAGGTGCAATGACTCAATCCCTAGCCTTCGATCGCTTAAGAGGTTCTTCATCATATTATCGATCTAGCTGGGATTCAGAATCGCTAGGGTAGGGAGAAAGATGAGGGACATGATTAAAGCTATCACTCAAGGGAATACTCATCCTCCAAATACAAGTCCTTGTCCCAAACATCATGCTTAGGAGAACAATTTAATTTTTCCGCTTATAATGGCGACCAACCTCCTTAACGTGGCCCTCAAATCGCCATATCTCATGAGCAACATTTTGGCTCCTCGAGCTCTTAACAATCTCATGAACGTCCATCAAGTAAACATCCAATTGCTGCTTCTGATCCATCTCTGCCTACCACTGCTTCAGATGTTTCTATAGCAAAGAAACTGGCTAAGTTTAAGGCCACATTTCTAAAAATTTACTTTGACGGATTTAAATTCCTTCTTACAAGACATATGGTTTAGGGGCATGCCAAAGCAACTTCACTTGCATGCATCAATGATGTATTCATGCAGCATGAATCGTTCCTAAATTTGGCAGTTGAAGTGTCCGCTGAGCGGCAACATGAAATAGACCGCCTCAAGTTAGAAGTAATACATGACAAAGACATGATTAAACACCAGGATGCCGAATTGTTAGAATTGGAAACACAACTTGCTGAAATGGAGAAAACTACTACGGAAATGGTAGAAGCGGTGAGACGTTTAGAAACCTCTCATAAAAAGAAACTCGACGCTGCCCTCAATCGCAACGGGCGCTTTCTATAGAAAAATATTCCTTCCAAAAGGAAAAAGACATTTTGGCTCGCCGCATTGAGGAACTCGAAATGGTTCTCAAAAAAGAAAAGGATGAGAGAATTGAAGCCCAAAAAGAATTATAGAAGTACTATGAGGAAGCTGTTGAGACCAGAAGCCAAAAATTTAAACTCGATGAGCAGCTTGCTAAAATTGAAGCTCTTAAAGAAGAATCTCAAGAAGAAGACCACAACGAAATGATTGAACAAATTAAATCCCAAGTGGAAGACACTAAAGAGTCTAGTAGGAATGAGATCAAGGACCTGTACGGTCCATTGATTATCAAGTATAATGCCAAAGTTTTTATCCACTATGACTTAAGTTTCCTTGGCGAGGGTTACCTCAAATCACTTGTTGAAGTTTAGAAGCATGTTTTTGAGACAAAGAAGAGAGACATGGATGGAGATGAGGTCAATGAAGAAGAATTAGTGCAAGAAATTCTTCGTGGAAATGAACCATTGGATTTGGATGCCGCAAAACTCCGATACTTTAACATTTCTACACCTATCGAGAAAGGGGAATATATTGCTAGATCTTCAAAGGGTCGATCCCAAGAATCCTTCTTCTTCAGTTAGAGCATCAGTCTCCCTCGATATGGAGCAGGACATGAGTCATGACCTAGACAAACCTGGTTACCAATCCAAGGTATTATCGCCTATTATAGAAGTAGGTACCCGAGCAACCGTAAAGTGCCAACTGGATGCCGGTATCACACTTTACTCCTCGGTTAATGAAAAGTTTTTTTCTTCTTGTGTAATGTTTTTGAGCTAATCTCCTTGAATAAAAAAATTTATAGCTCCTCCGGGCCCCAGTTAAACTCCAAAAGTGATGCTGCTGCAAAGCAATAGGAGAAACCGGCCCAGGGTCTATCGGTTGTTAATGTATCGAGGCTCGATGCTCAAGTCGTCGGGCTCTTGATGACGATAAGGTCGAAGAGCCGCTTCCAGTGGATGAATCTGACAATGTAATGCTCACTTGTGCCTTCAAATATACCAACAAGATGAGCTTGAATGAGTGGAATGAAAAGGAGGAGTTTCTGAAAAGAAAAACTAAAACTAAGCTTGTCGTGGTGGACATCGATGATCCTTATCCTGTGTCACTACAATTATTCCACCTAGCAGGTCGATTTCCAGTGAACATCCTCTTACCTTTGCAAGCTCTCCTATTAAACGTGGTAAAGAATCCAGAAAAAGAAGCACAAGTGGCACTACTCTTGGAAAAATCCAAGAAACAAAGAAAGTCAAAGAAATAGTCGTTACTTCGTCTTAGTGGTATATAGTATACAAGTCGTTTCTTTCATTAATTGTGGTCGTATGGGCATGAGTCTCGATTTTTTTTGAAATAGCTTTTATTACGATCTTGAAACTTGTAATCTGAACAAAAGATTTTTTGTTTTCAACTGAGTTTTCATGTGAATTACCATTTAAGTAGTTGAACAATTACATTCCATTCAATGTACTTGTAATATGTTGTTCATAAATACCAATAATAGTCCACTAACTCTATCCTAAGGCCTCCAAGTGGCCGTGGCCTCAAGTTATATCAAACAGTAGGCTCGGGCCTTAGTATTACACTGTCGGATATAGCGGTTTTTGAGTTACTATACTCCTACCCCCGGTTTTGATTTGATGGGGTCAGGTGTTGGACTGTTGAATTCCAGCCTTAGCGAGTTTATACTCCTCCTAATGGTTTCATGCCAGTGTTTATGGAATAGAGAACGGTCGAACTCCACTCATCGATTCATTCATGTTCGTATCCATACTATAGGGATAAGATTAAGTTGATGGGTGATCAGATCGCACCTAATTTATGTTTATACTCTAGTCCGCACTCGGGGGACTCAGAGTTGTTTCGTGGGTGGATGATTCACACCCGACTTATGTTTATACTCCAGTTCGCGCTCTAGGGACTTAAAGTTTTTTCGCGAATGGTCGGTTCACACCCGATTTATGTTTATACTCCAGTCCACACTTCGAAGACTTAGAGTTATTTTAGAGAGCAGTCGGATCACAGTCTCTTTGATTGATTAATTTGCATCTAGGATTTAGGGTTTGATTTAGCGAGCGATCGGTCGTGTCTCGGTCGCTTTGATTTTATCTCAGTTTCATGGTTACACAGGAGTTATTTGATCATCAGAATGTCGGCCCCATTCATTCCTTATTGTGTATCTCGTCCTTTGGATTATGAATGAGAGTTATTAAATGAACAAGTAGATTGAGCTAATCTTATTTAATCCCATTAGGAGTTAGGTTGATTATTTGATTTCAAACTCTAGGAGCCTATTCATACATATCGACATCAATTAGTTTCACTAGTAATTAGCATCCAATGCAATAGAAAACATAAATATGAAGGAAGCCTGAAATTTTATTCATTAAACAAAAAGGAGTAATACAAATTGCCTTATTACACTTCTGGAAAATCAAATGCTAAAGAAAATTATAAAAGTAAATATAGTTGAAATGTAAAGGAAATATATTACATGTAATAGCATCGAAGATGTTAGCTATTCCACGCCCTTGGAAATGTGATGCCATCGATGGTTGCCGTCTTGAAAGTTCCTTCTACAAGCCTCTGTTCAATGACATATGGACCTTCTCAGATTGGATTCATGTGTGATGAGGCAGGAAAACCCATTTTAGGAAGAGATCACTAATTCGAAGGTCCTAGGTCGAACTTTAGTGTTGCAATACCGGGTGACCCGATGTCGTTGTGCAGCTGCCCTTGAATTGGCTTCTTCACACCTCTTATCTATAAAGTTAAGAGATTCCAAGAGGAGATCTATATTCGTTCAAGGATTGTAGTAAGTCACTCGATGAGAAGGAACATCGAGCTCAACAGGAATTATAGCTTTAGAACCATAAGCAAGGGAGAATGGAGTATGGCCAATTGCGGACTTGTAGATGGTCCTGTAAGCCCACGATGCTGAAGGGAGTTCATCCAACCATCTTCCCCTAGCCTTCTCTAAAAAATTCTTCAGAATGGATTTTATGATCTTATTTATGGCTTCAACCCATCTATTTTCTCAAGGGTGAGCGATTGCCGATATCTTCGACAAAAGTCTTTGAATTCAACACTATCAAATTGAGTCCCATTATCTGTTACAACAATTCAGGGAAGATCGAATTGGTATATGATGTTTCAGACAATAAAATTGATATTTTTTTGGTTGCGATTGTGGCTAAAGGTTCTACTTCAGCCCATTTGGTGAAGTAGTCAACTACAACGATAGCATACTAGGCGCCACCTTTAGAGATCGGCAAGGAGCTAATAATGTCTATACCCCACATAGCGAATGGCCATGGATCTACGTGATTTCTATGGGCGGAGCCCTTGGAACTTTTGCATATATTTAACATTTATTACATCATCTTACATAATCAACCGCATCTTGATTTATGGTTGGCCAAAAATACCCATAACAGAATATATTTTTTGCTAGAGTTTTCCCTCCGGTATGAACGCCTCCTTTATAAACTTCCTTTAGAATATGTTTTATCTCATCATGAGCGACATACCAGAGTAAAGGGACCGAAAAACCTTTCCTATACATAATTGCTTCTTGCATAATATACCGTGAAGCTTTGCAAAGGACCTATCGCTTTTCATTTCTTTTATCTGATAGGATCCCATGCTGTAAATGTTTTTTGATCGGGGTCATCCACGATTCCTTTTCAGTCTTTTCTTCCAATGTTTGGTCGAATTTCATCATGTTTGTACTTATACTATTTAATACTTTGACCAAAACCAATCCCATATGACGTGCATTGCCGGTACTGGCAAACATTGCCAATAAATCAGCCTCTTTGTTTCAATCTCGTGGAATATGAGAAATGCCATAGTAATCAAACTTTGTCAGCAACTCCTAAACTTGGGTATGGTATGAAGCAAGCCGTTGTCCCTTAGCTTGATAATTTCCCCTAACTTGATACACTACCAACTGCAAATCGCAAAAGATTTCGAGAGATTTTATTCCAAGTTTTCTAGCGAGTTTAAGTCCAGCAATCAGAGCTTCATACTCAGCTTCATTATTTGTTGCTAGAAAATCAAGCTTTAATTCATATCAAATTGACCAATTTTCAAGAGTTACAAGCACAATCCCAGCTCTGGAATAATGATTGTTAGATGCTCCATTAGTATACAATTTGCACCGTACGGTAGGGATTTCGCTGGCTGCTGGAGAATCATCCTGCACATTAAATTTTGCTATAAAGTCTGCCAATTTTAATCCTAGATAGTCCAACAAGGGAGATAAGTAATGTCGAAATGACTTAGTTCAATATTCAATTTAAGTAACCTTCCAAACGTCTCAGATCGTTGTAGGACTGTCGTAACGGCTGGTCGGTGTAAACATTGATCGGATGTGCCTAAAAGTACATTCAGAGCATCCATGATGCAGTTAGTAAGTAGTACCCCCAATTACTCTATCTTCGGGTAGTTTCTTTCAGCTCCTGTTAAACGCTTCCTGACGTAATACACTACCCTTTAGATTCGATTCTTCTTACGAAGCGATGTTGTGCTTATAGCGTGTGCCAATATAGCCAAATAAATGTGCAACTCCTCATGATCCATCGGCTTTGACAAGATAGGGGGCCTCTCCAAATGATTCGCCAAATCTTGAAATGCATCTTTACAATCTTGTGTCCATTCAAAGTTTCTTTTGCCTTCCTAATCAAATAAAAGAAAGGAATGTATTTTTCGGTAGCTCTGGAGATAAATTGACTTAAGCAGCAGTTTTCCTATTTAAACTCCACTCTTGTTCAATAGTACTCGACGCTTGGATAACGTGGATAGCCTAAATCTTCTCGGGATTAGCTTCTATTCCACCAGATTGACAATAAAGCCGAAGAATTTTCCTAATGCAACACTAAATAAACACTTCAACGGATTTGATTTTCATCTTGTAATATCGAAGGATGTCAAACGTTTCTTCCAAGTCTCTAACATGGTCGCCCGATCGTCTGGACTTCACGAGTATATCATCCACATACACTTCCATTGCTTTTCCAATCTGGTCTTGAAACATCCTGTTAACTAAGTGTCGATAGGTTGCTCTGGCATTCTTCAACCTAAATGATATTAATACATAACAGTATGATCCAACATCCATGATAAAAATAGCGTGCCTCTGATTGGGGACATGCATCAAGATTTGGTAATATCCCAAGTATGCATCCATGAAAGATAACAATTAGTGTCCTACAATTGAATCAACTAGCGGGTCAATCCTTGGAAGGGAAAACTGTCTTTTGGACACGATTTGTTCAAATCTGAGTACTCTGTGCACATTCTCCAATTCTCATTTTCTTTGTTCACAAGTAGAGAATTAGATACCCATTTAGAGTGAGGGCTGCACGGATAAACCCGTTGGCTTTTAGTTTATCCACCTCCTCTTTGAGAGCAGCTGATCTCTCCGGATTCATACCGCATCCTTTTTGCGTTGCCGGGACATGCCTCGGGTCAATATTCAATGCATGGCTAGTAATGGCAGACGAGATTCCACACATGTTAAAGTGAGTCCAAGCGAATACACCTAGATTCGCTTGGAGAAAACCAACAAGCTCTCTCATCATCGAATGGCTTAGATATGATCCAATTGCAGTACTCGTGATGGAATGTCATGGCCGACCGTACTATCAATGGTCTGCTCAGCCGATGTAGGCTTAGTCTCTTTAGACTCCTCTTCATCATCCCTTGGATCTATATCTCTATAGAACCTATTTTAGTATCCCAGCCAAGGCTCAGGCGCTGATTATCAATCTTCGATAGCTTGGACGCCAACAGTCTTATCCACACCCTTACCTTTTTCTTTGCATCGAGCCTCCTTCAACTCAGCTACATAACATGCACATCTAGTCTCCTAATCGCCATGCACAACTCCTACACCATTGTCTGTTGGAAAGTTCAGAGTCAAGTACAATGGGGCAAGAGCTACCCGGAATTTAGCCAGGGTCGATCGCCTAGAAAGACATTGTATGGAGAGTCCACTTCCAAAACAAACGGCAAGATTCATACTATCCTTCATTCACCTGCTCCTAATTCAATAGGCAATTCTATCTAATGGACAGCTTCAGTTGTAATGCCATTAAAACTATGTATACGAGCTCTAGACGATTTTAAATCTTTGGCTTCCATTCTCACCGGATCACATGCCATTTTGAAGATTATATTCACCGAACTTCCCCAATAAGTCAAAATCACTCTAAAAAATGTCGGATCAATCATAGTTGAAATGACCATTGGGTCGATTATCGAAGCCTCCAACTTATCTGCATCTCTATTCCAAAACATAATAACATCCACCATAGTATGCTACTTCTTCGTGGAGCTCCGTCTTCCGTAATCGAACAACATTCAAAATTCAAATGCCTAATTGCACTAGTGTAGCTCTCCATCTCTTGCCAACTCCTATCCGGCGAGTGCGATCCTCCGACTATCGTATTTATCACCAGTCTTCTGCCGATCTGCATATGTTCCTCAACCCTAAACGGAGCTTATCCTCAGTTGGGGTCAGAAGTCCCCTATCCTCTATCCTGCAAGGCTTTCACAGACTATTGTAACTTCTTTTCTCAAACCAGTTTTTGTATAACATCTGGAGATGCCTGTATTCATTTGTATTGTGCCCATAATACTTGTGAAACTGACAATGTTTCCCAGTCTGCTTCTCTATTGACTCTTTTGGAGGCGGCTTTCTATATTGCATGATACTACAAGTAGACAAATAGATATTCTCCAGGGATGTACTCAATGGCATGTAATTATCATACATTGGAATCCTAGGCTTCAACCTTCTAGAATCCGTCTTTCGTTCTCGGTTTCTATCTACACCTCTCTTTTCAGATTTGGCTTATTCTGAATGTCTATTTGGACTTTTATAGAACTGTCATCGGACTATTTGATTACAATGTTACCCAATGCTACTTCTCCATCAAGTCCCGCAATATTCTTTTTCCTGGAGGACTTAGCTTCCTCCTTCTTAGAAACCATTTTCTTTTGAATGGAAGAGATTCAACATGGTAGGTGGTTTACCAGCCAGCCAATCGCCAAACTCAGACTACTGGTCAATCCCTCTCGTCACGGCCATAAGTATCGTATGGTCATTTGGATTGCTGACCTCCATAACAGCTATATGAAATCTTTCCAAATAATCATTCAATGACTCTCCTGGATCCTGAATCACGCTAGAAAGGGACATCACATATTTAGGATGAGTCGCGTGCATCCAGAATTGCTCCACAAACTTGGTTGCCAACTCATTAAATCTGGAAATTGATCGTAGGGGTAGTATCATGAACCATATCATTGCTATTTCGTAAAGAGTTATGTGAAAGCATCTACATTTAGTCGCATCATCAGCTCACACGGAATCCATTAACCATTCATATTTCATGATATGCTGTTTGAGGTTGGTTTTTTTCCTCATAGGCAGGCATCGACGACATGTTGAACTTCCTTAGGTACCATGCATGTAATATACTACTAGTGATTGGGATATGACTTCTAGAGATTCCCCAGTTGTAACGCTTCTAATTTTGAATAATATTGTTCAGAAGATTTAATTAGATAAACTAAATAGAATAATGTAGAGTGATAAGGAGATTGAGGTTGGTTAATAAACCTAGAGGCCATGCTTGTTAACTCAAATGGGCTTATAAATGGATATAAATGATAACTAAATTAACATAGGGGCATTAGAGTAATTACCACCCATATTTCTTACCATTATACTATTATCCCTATTCCATTCACATTCATTTTATCATAAGCAAAACAAATGAAACAAAGCTAAATCCAAGTCGGCCGTTAGGAGGAAGAAGAGAAGAGGAAATTCAAATTTAAAGCTTAGGATCAAGCTAGAAAAATCAATCTCCAATTTCTATATCCAATCTAAGGTGAATAATAATCACTACATCTCCATTTTGGTTTTTATATGATCACTGATTTTTGGAGTTAAGATTAAATCTAATATGATGATTTTTGATGATATGCTGGGATTCATAATATGTTCATTAATGGTTTAAATATGTGTATGTACGATTTTAGGGAAAAATTGAGAGTAAATGATTTTTAAATGTCATGAAAAAATTACATGTGATGGAAAACATGATTTTGGAGTTGGGTTTTCAATTTTTATAATTTTCCAAGCCATGGAGAATTAATCCTGAATATTTAATAGGAAAATATTTGTTATTAGATTTAAAATTATTTTCGATTGTTATATGATGGATTTTGGGTTTGGAATTTTTATATGTTAGATAACATATCTGTGATTTTTGGGGATTTTTTACTAAGAGATTTATTATGAAAAATAAATTATTTTGAAAAGAGGACCTAAATGATTTAATTGATGTTAAATGGAAAGGACTTAATTGCTAATGTTTTCAGTTTTTAGATTTGAGAAAATATGGCAACTATTGTAAAATAATTTGAAAGTTTAAGGTAACAATCAAGTGTTTACATGTGGGAAAGTTAAGTACAAATAGGTTAATTCATTTGGTGAAAATAGCCATTCGTTCAGAAAAGTATATTCCACCTCCTTTAGAAGTAGCTTTCGACCCAGAGCTTCCGCCTTCCACCAAGTCGAAACCTTCTTGGTCGAAACTAGTAAAGCCAAAACCATACACATTGTATTACTTAGTTGGTATGCATTGGATTAGAGAAAGGGGAAAGGTAGGGTGTCAAAATGTAGCTTCCGATGGGGTCGATACATTTGTTTTGTTAAAGAAAAGCGCTTGCTTGTTTACACAGAGGTTTCGAAGGAGTCGAAACCAATGCTTGCGAAAGGTATTTTAAAACAAGCGTTCGAAAGAGGGATGATGCCTTTGTAAAATAGTAGCTTCCGATGGAGTTGCTAAATTTTTGAATTAATGTTTTCAGAAGGGGTAGTTTCGACCAAATCGAAACCCTTATGCAACCTTGTACCTTTCTAAAGTATTGAAGATACCAATGCATTCGGACAGTACTCTTTGTTTTATAAACGCATGCCACTTCCTTAGCTTTTGAAAAGGGGTTAATGGTTTCGAAGAAGCATTATTTCAAAAGGGGTTTCGAAGCAAACCTTCAAACATTTTTACTTATAGAGTATAAACTTTTGAAAAGATGGTTTCGACACCATCATATTTTCCCCAAATACTTTTATATGATAAAGAAAGGTTTCAAAATGGGTACTTTTGTTTATGTTCACTTTTACCTAAATGACATTTTGAATAGAAACCTAATAGCTTTGGAAAGAATACTTCGAATGATTTCGAAAGAGGGTCATTTAATGTTTTCCATAGAGGTAGTTTCAATGGTTTCGAAAAGCGTACTTTCAGTTTGTTTTAAAGCCATGCTTCTAATGTTAAATATTAATATTTTATTACACTCGAAAGGTTTGTGAAGAAAGTTTTTAAAGCGTTTAAAAGGCTGGAACCTAATGTTTTGAAGATAGATTTATGTGCTTTCGAAGAAGGTCATCCAATAAGGTCGAGGGTAAGGTTTTGAAGGTTTCAAAAGGCTTTGTAACCCGAACTCATTTTTAAAGGAAAAACCCATGGCTAAATGAAGGATTTTTGAAATGATTTTAAGAAGAAACTTTCCTTGATAAATTATAGGTTAAAGGGATTGACCATGTCTAGTATGAAAAGAATTTCAAGGACATTAAACCCACAAGAATGGTGCTGTTTGTAATTATGTTTGCTTCTTCAAATGTAATTATATTCACATTATAATAGACCTATAACTACATTTTGGGGATAAAGTGTAGAAGAACCGGCTAGGTTAACCTAGTAGTGAATATAAACTTATTAAACTCCTAAATGAGCAGAATTGCATCCGGGAAGTCTGGGAGACTAGAATATAGGATGTCTTAACCTTGAAGTTGTCTGGAAGATAGGTTCATAGTAAACCGATGAAAACAATGATTTGGAAGTTATTGGAGTAGCCAATAGGTTCATAGTGATCCCATGAAAAATATGCTTTTAAGAGTTATTGGCAGGGGCCAATTGGTTTGTAGTGAAGCCATGAAAACTATATCCGGATTAAATGATTGACAAATGTCCAAAGGTTCCTAGTTAACCCATGAAAACCAGGGTTAGAAAGAAGTTATTGAGCGCACCGATAGGTTCAGGGACAAGCCATCAAATTAATTATGTCATTTGTAGTAGCCTAAAGGTTCTTACTAATCCTACGAAAACTATGAAATAGGACAGGGAGTCCATGAATTATGAAAAGTTATTAGTAAGCCAATGAAAACCAATAGGTTAATAATGACCCTAGAAAATATAAACATGATAAGTAGTCAATTAAACCAGGGAGGGGAAATCCAGAATGTTTTAATATATATGCATATCATCGTAATATTTTGAAATGCTATGTTTTAACCATTGTGGATGCAGGAGCATAGTATATGGTTTATAAAGGTTTCAGGATATTAGTAAGGAAAAAGCCCATTCCACTAAGCGGCGTGGTCTCATTAGACATCTAAAAGGAATGAGATGTTAGATTATTATTCATACCAGGCTTTATGTCTGACTTGAAGCTTTTGTTTTCCCCTTAAACTCTAGGGCACTCAATTGATTTTGAGTAGCTTGAGGTTTAGGGTTTCTAGGTTCTCTTCTTAGACGAATAAAGCTTCAGAGATGTGAAGAAGGCATGACAGTTATTTAAAGTAATTTTCTACCATGTTTTTTTGATGTCACTCTTGGCGTATGTGTAATAATTATATTTTTCTGAACGTGGTTAATGTTTATGGGATTATGTAATGAACAAGAAAATGTTTTGATTGAATTAAAGCACTATTTAAAGGAGAAATATCCTTGAGAGATAATGGAGAGCCACCACATTTTTGATTACTTGCAAACATACAATTAAAATCACCACCAATAAGCCAAGGAGTGGAAGATGAGTTTAAAGATGGAAGAAAATCCAGAAAAACTTGTCTCAAAGTTAATAAGTTTTGAGCATAAACAGAGGTAAGATGGAAAGAAACATTTGATGGCAAGTGGGTACAAAGATAGTGTATATATTGATCAGAAGCATTTATTCTGGAAAGTTTGAAAAAATTTGGATTCCATAAAGTGAGCAATCTGCCATAATTAGCTTCAAGAAAGTTATTATCATATAACCAGAATGGAGCAATCAAATGCATAGCCTTAATGGTTGATTGAATATCAAAGCTTAGTTTCAGAAACATTCATTAACTAAATATTTTTTTCCTGTATAAGATTTTTGATCTCAATTTGCTTAGATGATAAGTTAGCCCCTCTTATATTCCAAAAAGCAATATTATTCATTTATGGGGAAGTGGAGGAAACAAAGGTGAAGGAATTTTCCTAGTGTGCCTATGATGGGAGTTATTTTTTGATGAGGATAAAGGTAAGACCTCATGAGGTTTATAATCTTTACCTTTGTTGAGATCATCAGTGCTTACAACATTGGTATTGCCAGGATTTGACATAAGATCAGAACACTCACTAGATACTGAAGGAGGAGGAAGTAAAATATGATTTGGTGGAGACAAATGCAGATAAGGTGGAGACAAATGCAGACAAGTGCTTTAATTCAATCAAATCTTATCTCTGCTAAATATCTTGGTTCGGACTTTACCTGGTCTAACAGTAATAGGAGTGGAAATTCTACTTTATGTAAGCTTGATCATATTTTCTTAAACATTCCTTTTCTTCATCTTTGGCCAAAATCTTTTTATCGTATCTTACAGCCTTCTTTATCTGATCATAGTCCATTATTATTTCATTGTGGAGCTGATGATTTTCATGGTGGGAAGCACTCTTTTAAATTTTTTAATTTCTGGACTAAACAAGTTGATTATCATGTTATTTTAAAGCAGGTTTGGAAGATGCAATATGGAAAGGATCCTCTTACAAATATGATTCGCAAGATGAATGCTCTTAAATTTCAACTTAAGAATTGGTCTGCTGCTAACTTTGGTAAGGATTCTAAACTATCAACTCAGATTCGGAATGAGCTCATTAGAATACAAGATATCCTCAATGATAGGCCTTTTGATGCTACTTTACTTCATTTTGAATTACAATTAAAAAATGATCTGGGTCAAGTTATACAAAAGGAAGTTTCTTCAATCAAACAGAAAATTCATTTGAGAATGGAAAGAGAGGCTGATAGGAATACTAAGTACTTCCATAATTTTCTAATAGTTAAAAGGAACCATGAATGCATTTTTCAGATAAAAGACATGTTTGGAAATATGGTGAATACTTTTGATGGAATAAATGAAGCATTTGTTCAGTATTTCACATCTATCTTAGCTCCAACCAACTTATTCATTCCTGATATCAATCCTCTTTATGATATTAATCTTCCAACCACAACTGCCTCTCAGTCAAATACTCTGATTAGTGCAATATCAGATAATGAAATTGAAACTGCAGTTTTTAGCTTAGACAGTGATAGTTGTGGTGGTCCAGATGGTTTTAATGCACATTTTATTCAGCAGAGTTGGAAAATAATTGGATCAGATATTGTAAAGGCCATTCAGCATTTTTTTCTTTATAATAAGCTCCCTGTTGGACTTGCTGCCACTGCTATTGCTTTAATTCCCAAGATCATTAATCCATCTTCAGTTGCTTATTTTAGGCCAATTTCATGTTGTAATATTATATACAAGATTATATCAAAGGTTATAGCTAATAGATTACAAATAGTTTTACTATCCATTATCACAAACAATCAAGCTGCATATATTACTGGTAGATCAATAAGTGATAATATCCTTTTGACTCAAGAATTGTTGTATGGATATGAGAGGACAATCATTTCTCCAAGGTGCATGTTAAAATTAGACATTAAGAAGGCATTTGATTCCATTGTTTGGCCTTCAATATTAGCTATTATGTCTAGAATGAACTTCCCAAAACCTTTTTTAGCTTGGATTTACACATGTATATCATCACCAATGTCTAGAATGAACTTCCCAAAACCTTTATTAGCTATTAAGAAGGCAAGGTGATCCAGTCTCTGCTTATTTGTTCATAATAGTTATAGAGCTTCTTAATTCTATCTTGATGGATCTTGTAGTTAAAAAAAAAATTCAGCTTCATCCCAAATGTAAAAATCCAATAATCACTCATCTTCTTTTTGCAGATGATCTTATCATTTTTACAAAGCCCACTTACCATAATATTCAATGTATTACTTCATCTCTTAAATTTTTCTATTCAATCACTGGCCTGCAAATTAATCTCCATAAATCAAATATCATGGTTGCTGGTCTAAATTCTATTCAGAGGAATGATATCATAAAATATTCAGGTCTTCAAGACTTGTCTAAGAATTCTTACTATTTGGGTTTACCTATCTTAAGTTCTAGAATTACAAAACAAAATTGTTTGCCACTCTTTGAGAAGATCATTGAAAGACTTCGAGTATGGCCTATTGATAAACTGTCACAAGCTGGTAGGCTTACTATCATACAATCCATTGCTGTGGCTATGACAAATTATTGGACAAGACATTATATACTCCCCGTTAAGTTGATAAACATGATTTCTAGTGCTCTTAACAAATTCCTCTGGCATGGTGATCCTTTTTCTAGGAAGCTCATCCCTATTTCATATTATAAACTGTTTGATTCTAAAAAGAATGGTGGTCTTGGAATAACTAATATTTTTCTATGGAATAAGGCAGCCATGTCTGTATACTACAATAAGATCTTTGAATCTGATAGAAATTTATGGTCACAATGGGTAAATCATAATCTGATTGGTAAGTGGAATTTTTGGTCTATGCAAATTCCACAAAACTGCAGTTGGAGTTGGAGATGTATTCTTAAGCTTAGGGAAATATTTATTCCTCTCTTACAAGTAACTATGCTTTAATTAAAGGCCTATTATTCTGGCATTCTCCATGGGCTAAACAAGGTTTGATTTTAAGTTCTGTTGTTGATTATAATTTGAGAAGGAATTCTGGTATTTCTGATTTGGCAACTGTTGATGAATTTATTCATGGAGATTGTATAGTTTTACCATATTCTAGTTCTTTTCAGCTTAGGAATTTATGGAATGTTATTAGCAGTAATCCCATTAAGAATAATGGAAATGTTTTGATCTGGTCAGATAAGGGTAAGCTTCATTCTATTAGGCATGTTTATAAATCTCTCTGTGGAGTTGGTTCTTATTTTCCATGGCATTCAAGAATTTGGAATATTGGTGGAAGTGCTAAAGAAATTTTATTGTTGTGGAAGGTGATGGCAAATGCATTAAACACTAAAGATAAGCTCTGTAGAATGGGTATTATTTCAGAGGATATTTGTGTTCTTTGTACATCGGAATCTGAAACAAATACTCATTTGTTTTTTGAGTGCACTTATGTATTTCAGATATGGTATAGGCTTTTGTCAAATGGTGGATTTTATAAACCCTCACCAGTTAGTTCTACTGAATCGTTTAATGTGTTTAAAGCAACTAGATGGAAGACCTGAATGACTAGACTGCTTCTAAAGCTACTGAAGAGGCTGATATATGCAGTATGGACAGAAAGAAATAATAGAGTGTTTGGTATTGCTACTAAAAATTCTTCTCAACTCTATAATATGATTCATGGCAGTGTACTTAGAGATTTGAAAACAGACTGTATCTGAAGCTTGCTTGATTTTCTTGGAAGATTTGCAGATGGTTGTCTTCTAAATTTGTTTAATATGATGTGCCTGGATTCCTATATACTTAAAGATTGTCATTATTTGAAGTATGAAGGTTCTATCAATGCTGGAATGTGAGCAACTGGATAGCCTGATCTTAACCTGAATCTGTACAAGAGCATAAGCATAGCTAGTTTCTGTTGTGATACTAGTTTGTTTCAGTATATCTTTTTGAGGGTACTTGTCAGATTGTGTTTTTTGTTTTGTATTATTGGTTTTGATACTAGTCAAGTTTAGGGTTGTAACTGATTGTAAGTTGTGGTATTGTAGTTGTTTGTTGTAATGTTGATTAAGTCAATAAAATGAGCCTATGCTCTTGCTTTTCAAAAAAAAAATGTTTTGAATGGAATGTGGAAATGTGTTTTAACTTGTTAAAATTCTTCCATATTCTTGTGATCTGTGTATCAATGCGTCTAACATCGCCGTATTTGGCCGTCGAGGATTAATAACTATGGATGACTGCATCATTCGTAGCCATTAGTTTTGGGCCTCCAAATAGGGGGATTTATACCAGTCATCATTAGTTAAGCCTTGGCTCTCCCTCACTAATTGTCTGATCATTGTCGATAAGTCCGATTTTTGGATGGGTGGTGCCAAGCGGTAGTCATGCTCCACCTCACGTGAATGGTCCGATCGATGTCCATGGGCTATTACACGCCTTCTTGGTTCATTATCTTCCCGACACGCATCTTGTAGATTCATTCCGTCATCATTCCAGGGAGGTAACTGGTCAGCATTCAATTGAACTTCATCATCCAAACCTGTAGAAATAGTTCCAACATGAATCCCTAAGTGTGTGTAGGGAATCCCTCCTTTAGAGGAGGGATCGATACCGATCCCTATGGAGGGATTGGCACTGATCGACCCTAGCAGACCCCGATGGTCTGCTAGGTGACGTTATGATGTTTCTGCAAAATTTTCTTCGATCTTGTGATGCCTATGCCTGTGATATTCATCTTATGAGCTAGAACTTTCTGATGCCGAATAAGGAGTGGATTCCCTCCTAGCCTTCCCATACCGCTGCTGAGAAATTTGCTTCAACAAACTGATATTAGTCTGAATTTGCTAATTTTGTTGCTGATGGCTTTACATCAACTCACTCATTAGATTATGAAATTGAGTTTTGGTAATAGAATCAGCGGGATACTAAACTTCAAGCGGATCAACATTCACATTTGTTGGTTGATTGCTTGGGTCTCCTTGCTGAATGCTAGCCATTTCCATCCACGTTTTGAGAAGTATATCTAGTATGTCTTACTATTATCATCTCCTTGCTTTATATTCCTTCAAATCTGAGTAGTATAAGCAACTTTATAAAGTTAGCTACAGATCTCCTTCGGGGAACTTATCTAATCAAGTAGCAACAAAGGGGATCCTATCAAGCTGAGAATCAAGCTCTTAGTGAAAGCACTAAAATGTTTGCAACCAACTTGGTCACAAACACCCATGAGTAGATTTATGTAGAGAAGTAACTAAAGAAAGTAAAAGTAAAACCGAGGAATAGAATAAACTTACAGCCAATAAAAAGCAATCATCATAAACACGGAGATTTATAGTAGTTCATCGTTGTATGCCTACGTCCACTATGAAGATTATCTTTATTGATCAATTAATAATCCGATTACACTAGCAAGGAATAGAAAAAACATGATTACAATAAAGATTAAAGAAACCAACAATGTAAAGATCCCTAAAATTATCTATTAGGCCAGTGTTTATAGGTGAGGATGATCACTGATCTCTTTGAAAATTTGGCTACAAGACCCATTTACCCACATGGTCCCACTAGAGGGGTCGTTAGGCCCAAATCTCCATAAAGAGGGATCTGTAACAATCCCTTTATTGTTTGATTTTTGGACAGTGATCCCTATGGTGGCTTCTGCATGTTTTAATATGTTAGGCCTTCAAATCTTATGTCATTTGGACGAAAGGAGCTCAAGCTATTGCATGATTCTTGATTTAGTATTGCTTGTGCACTAACTTCTGCCAGTCCCTTCAATAAGTGTATACCGATCCCTCAATCTTTTTTATTCGATGCACGATCTCTAGGGTATGCTCCCTAGGGCCTATATGATTTTCTCTCTAAATTCCATATGCTTTGGACTTACAAGTCTTAAGATATTGATTGTTGAATGTGCAATGGGCACTGGTAATTGGTTTGAGGCCGATCCCTCTTCAATAGAGCCTGCCGAACCATATCTCCTTGCAAAACATATCGATCCCTTCTCAATACACTATGTCGAGTCCTCCTCTGTGAATTGAAGTATGCCAATTCAAGTCAATAAACCATGCCGACCCCTTCCTTGCTAATCGAAGTATGTCAATCCCTACCAGCCAACTAGGTCGATCCCTTACTTATTCAACCATGCCAACCCCCTCTTTACTCAATCATGTCGATCCCTATCAAGTTGCCAAACCATACCGATCCTTTTCTTTGACTAAGCTATATTCCATATTTCAAGCATCCTGCATTTTTTATCTATGAATTCCATCCAATTCTGGCTTCATATAACCATTTGTACTTTACTTTCGAGGTCCCACAATCATTACTCCGAGGTCATCGAACTTGATAATAGTTGGATCTATCTCATGCAATCTATTTAATATAGTCGGGTTAGAATGTCGGTTAACAGTAAGGTTTCCACTAGAATCAATTAAATGCATGGTCCGATTCCCAAGCTTGCCAATTTCTCTAGATCGTTAACTAGTTCTCCTCCTTTGGGATTATGTAACAATCTCCATTTAGAGACCCGAAAATGACGTGGATGATTTTGAGGTTATCACTAAAATTGTTTTCAAGCGGTAAAATGTGATCTATATTTTTAATAACATTTAGTAGATAGAGTGAGCATTTAAATAATTTTTATTACGTAAAATTATCTTTACATTTTTCATTACTTAATTCATTCCCACGTGGATGTAAATATAATAAAAACAGAGATAATAGTGTCATGCTCGATATATGAAGATGTTGATGCAAACACTTAATTAGTTATGTAATCTAGTTTTGTAACATTGGAATTTAAAACAAAATATTATTATTTACTAAACCTCCTACTACTTCTTCAAAGTTTTTATTCGTTTAGAAATGATAAATGTTTAATCTCGTAAAATCAGCCTACTCAAATGAATGCTCAAGAATTTATGGGGAAAATGATAATAAAAGCATGAATCGCATGAATCGGACATAAAGTCTGGTGTGAGTAATACATATCGATAATTACGACATATATTGAGACCATGTACCCTAGCGGTATGGATTTTCCCTACATTAAAACAACAGCTGCAATTTTACCATGTTATATCATAAAGTCATCATATCATGAGCATACATATAAGCAAAATTTAAACATAAGTATCCCAATGCTTAACATACAACTATGAACCATGTCATAAATTCATCCATTTCACTTATAATTATACTCTATTTTTATCAATATATTATGAACCACGTCATATAATCACCGCACATATCCACATGCATCACCTAGACTTTTATTTAGGTATTAATCTTAAAGTGTCCTTAACTTTATTTAGTGATTACCTTCCTATGTCTTTCTATCTCCAATTTATCTTTTTGGCGAGCAATGTCACCGATGAAATGACCACTTATTTTCCATGGAAACCACCCAGACTCTCCTATAAGGTTAAATATAAGCACCCTAAATACATTCTAAAAAGCGTCAGTACTAAGTGTCAATAGCCCTTATAGTCCCAAAAAGACTTTCGTTTGGCGTTGTCGATACATTCAATAGAATACATCCATTTTGAAGTTATTACTCGCATTAAAGTTCAAATTTATGAATTGAACCTAGTAGACTTCTCACGTCTTGGCATTGTGCCAATATCATTGAGTATAAAGCTCAATAGCCATCAGCTCCCGGCCATTCAATCATTCCATGAGTTGATATATTTTAAGTCTTAATTTCATTCAATTTCTTTCATTCATTAGTTGTGTACCACACACATTTCTTTCATTCACTAAACGATAGCCTTATGGCTACACTTAATTCTTATTAATTTAGACTTTCAACTAGGATTTTCGTAGTTCAACTTGATTCATTCAAGCATGATGGGTAAATAAAGCGTTCCACATATATGTTCCCTTTTTTACACTATATCACCTCTTAACTTCATAATTAATTACTTACTTATTTATTATATTATAGGGTTATAGTAGGTCCGGTGCCCTTTTCTAGAAATAACCTTCTTCGCCCCCGCCATTTTTTCACTTTTCACTTTAGCAAAAAGAATCAGCACGGCCCTTACATCGCTTCTTAAGGATGAACGCCTTCACGAAAAAGCCAACATTGCAACACCTCCATCCACTACCGCAACACCGCCTTTAACCACACACATCGCAACCCATCGACATCACAGCGTAAAACACCTCCATCATCACCACCATGCAATAGTCCAAGCATCACTTCAAAAAGTAGGCTATTATCTTAATTAGATAATTAGACAGATTTTTTGATATTATGTAATTACGTTAATTAGATAATTATAGATTTGATTATCCCTAATGATCCATTAATTGTCCCTTAAAATTATGTAATAACATGTATCTAAAACTATCTCTTAATTATATGTTTGAAATATGCGCAATAATAAATTATATATATTTATATAATTGGGTGTGTATGTACATATGTTATTAATATTTAATATAAATACAGCTATTCCTAATTATAAACCCATAATATAAAAATATATAATTAAATTAATAATAAATTATACATTCCTATATAATTTATTAATATTTATGTATAAATATAAATCCACATACATACATACATACATACATATATATATATATATATGCATATGCATATATAATTATAATGAATTACATAAGGGATGATTATATTAAATATACCTTGATTGCACGTTACTTTTTACCATAATCCTAGATTTCCAAGCATCAGGCACTCCTTAGATGTTTAATTTTGCCTCATCTGACAAGTACCATATGTGATTGTTCTATGGATATTTGTTTCTTAACTAAAATGGAAATTAATATTCATCTCATACATAATTTTTTGGATTTGTCCCAGTGTTGGACAAGTTATAAACATAATGATATTTATGTTTTGTGAATCAATATTTCAAATTGGTCAATTAATAAAATTTTGACAATATTTCCTTGTCGTTCCCCATGTACGCTTTTTTGCGTATGATATGAGAATAAGGGGAAGTATCATTGAAATTTTGTTACTCATTCGATTTGAAATGATTTACAAAAAGAAGATATCAATGCGTTTGTAAAGGAAAGTAGGATGGTCAACCATTAATAAAAGTGCAGAAATCCCTAGGTATAGCCCTGAAATTATTTGTGAAATCCCTAGACATAACCAACAATTAACCGTATCAAAATGGTCTGATGGACAATGTAATACTCCAAATACTAGAAGACACGATGATATAGGACCACAACAATAAAGAATTTAAAAAAGTTGAATTAGATGAAGATGTTAAGATTGATGACGACGATGATGTCGAAGTTGATGAACATGAGTACAATGATGATATTGTAAATGATGACATTGGTAATTATGTTGGTAAATATAGCATGTATTAATTGATTATAAGACTTCTTTTATATATGCATGTTATCTTCATTTATCTCTATTGTTAATAATCATTTTCTCTACTGTTAATAATCATTTGTGAAGGTATATGTGTGCATACCATGACAACTAAATGTACAAATTTTCAATTTACACACCTTAAAATGGAATCTACTACATTCTTGTTTTTATCATGTGAATTTACTAATCCCATTACCATATTCACTCATTTATAATGTAACATAATTCAAATTTATTCTAATTGTTACTTTAATTACAAGTTATGATAAAACATAGGTTAGATATCTGTTATTATATTGTATAGATATCTGTATATGTATTATTTTAAAAGATACGTCTACTCGAGGTTGTAGACACAACCATGTTGGCCTCATCAGGTTATGGTCGATCTCACTCATCAAATCATAGTGGATCCCACTCAGTTAGGCTTGATGCACATACAATATTTCCTTTTATTTCGATCGATTTGCCTATTGACGGTTTTTAATCTTTTATATATCGTCCGAGATCTCCTTTTCATACTTAAACGAAATGAGACAATTAAATCTCATCCATATCTCCCTCGGCAGTCATCTCGTTTGAGATATTCAAATCTCATCCAAAATATGCATCAAAATCTCACTTTGTGATGTCACCTAAAAATATATCCTTTTTTTTATTTTTTTTATTTTCATATATATTCAATAGAAACTACACAATCCAATTATAGTTTACAACATTCTTAAATATATTATTTACTTTTTATCTTCATGAGTGATAAAACGACTTTATTTCTTCTTTATGTTCAAATAAGAGAATATTATTCAATCATTAAGAAATTAATTAAGCTAATCAAGCTACTACTCTTTGAAACATTCATTTTCTGTGAAAATCAAACATGTTACCATTTTTAGTTTTACTGAGAAAATTATAATTGTTAAATAAATCTTTAAAACATTAATTTTAGACATATAGGCTACTCTGAGATATGCTCGAGATGTAAATTAAGACCCGAGATGTCAATACGTGATATACATCAGAGATACGCTCATCTCATCCAAGATCTCCTCTAATACAAGATAGCTTGTATGAACATTCCAAGACAAGCGTGACCGAAATCAAAGATTTAAAACCTTGTTGATGTTATTAGTCTATCCATTTGCGTGTCATACACGGACTCTTCCTCCGTCCAAGGAATTGATGTTTTGAGAAAGATCGAGGATCGAGTTGAGTAATTATTTATTTGAATATAAAACCAATCATATATACACACTCACGCAAACACTAACATTGATACACGTCACTCATACAAAAACAAATATATATATATATATAGTAATTTATTAAGTAAACATGCACGCACGCACACACATACACGCACACATACCCACACACACCCACACGCACATATATGTGTGTGTATACAATTATGATTTCAGCAGCAACGCTACATTTGATTCCATCTGTATAGGCATGCTTGCACAGATCACAACATTCTAACCTACATTTACTAATATTTCCGATGATGTAAAGATAGAAATATTCCAAAAGTATATGGTAAAATAATTTTGGTAAAAAATATAATATAAAAATATGTATGTCATTTTATTTATATTATATTCAATTTAAATTTATTAAAGAAATTTTCTTGGACAGGTGGCAATTCTAAAGCAATATTGAATAGGCTTGGACATCCATAATAGCCCGTAAATATCAAAAATAGACAAATGGTATGTAGATGAGTGACAAAAAAGCATCCACCTCTAGCCCAAGAGGTATACGAGTAGTTCTTGATATATTTGTGGACATACGACTATGAAAAGAAATCCCAAAAGGATTACGAAATTAGAAACATAAATCTCAACTTTCATAAAGGTGGCTTAATATCAGATGCGGCTCATTATAATAATCTAGTATATATTTGTTCATTAAATTTACATTTCATTTAAATAAATTGAAATATGCCTATAGGGTAATTTATGTAATTCAAATTTTAGTTCGAAGAGCAGCATAGTGAGCTAATGAAAGGGTTAGTAGTATAAGTAGGGGCAATTATGTAGTTCTATACACATATCTGACTTTGTAATCAACCTTGCCCATAATAAATATGTTTGGTTTCTATTATATATTTTGTTATACTATGATACAATTAATTATGTAATTAATTTAAAGTATATTTGTAATAAAAACTTTAAATATAGTTTTACATGATCCTAGTTGCAAATAGTTGCAATTGTGAGTGATTAATCACAAAATACATTAACATTTAATTTTAAATATTCTTGGTTAAGACGTTTCAAGATAGGATATCAATACATCCACTGAGACCATAGTATGCAATGCTTTCCAAATGTTGGACAGCGTATTACTCATGGTTGCTGAGGCACCAGGTGGTTACATACTCATAGTTATTGTATAACTATGAAATAACTCATCTGATGTTTCATGTTAATTGATAACACTTGATCAAACAGAGAATCTGTAACGATCGCGATTTTTCGTTGCCGAAAAATCGAACCGTTAGGGTTTTAGAAGAAGAAAGAGGTAGAAGAAGAAAGAAAAGAAAGAGAGGAGAAAACAGAAAACAAGTAACAGAACGAGAAACAATATCAGAATCTCACAATCGCAGCGGAACAACATATAATAGATAAATGAATATTCATTAAAACAAAAGAACTATACATTTCATACATTACATCACATTACATCAATCAGAGAGTACAACAACAACAGCGGAAAAGAAATACTATATACAATAAATAATAGACTACGCTGTCTGGCTCGCCTCCAGATCTGCACAGCAACTCCCGAATCCAGAATAACCTGATAACCTAACTCTAGACTGCCCGTGTGGAAAATAGTGGGCACCCAGAGTTTAGGAAAGGAACAATAAACTCCAGGTCAGTCATGGGACTGGTGTGAGAACTCAAAAACAGTTTATCTTTAAACAAGCAACAAGAAAATTTAAATTTAACTTTCGAAATTCGAAATGCTTTTTGGAAAAATGAAACTACCATAAGGCCTCCCGCCACACACACAATGCAAACGCAGAATTGGAGGAGATTTCTCCTTATGATAGTCAAAGATGCTTACTACGCGAAAATCAAATCATTTTTGATGTTATTACTAGTGCATAGTGGAGAAAACAATTTCGAAAGTAGAATATAAATCCTAGCCAGCATAGACATTCCGAACTATGCCTACTATAGCTACCATCCAAACAGTGGTGACCACCATAAGTGAATGGCAGGTAATACAACTAAAACCGTACAAGGCGCGTATTGGAGGAATGGATTTCCAACAAATGGTCAGGCTAAGGAACTTCCTACTGCCACATGGGATCGCCTCTGGCGGGACGTCCCGAGAAACTAACGTTACGGTTAGATCTCTGCCAACACAAGGCCGGGTTACCTCTGTAACTAGGTAACTACTACACGAATATGTCATCCCCCGGTCCTTTGGGACCTTTATCCGAGCGCTCGCAACAACAACACCACACAGTAATAGGTATAGTGTATCAACATGAGTAAGTATCTGGGCTCCATACCATGATACCACCCTTTACCAGAAGGAAATGACATACCCTAAAGGGCGCGACCCTCATAACCTTGCCGCATATTCCTGTTTCGACCATTTCCGGGGAGTGAGGTCCTGACGAAATCTCGTCCACAAAGCTACGCTTTGTGTAACAAAGCCATGCTTCGGGTCCACAGATGACCAAAGCAATAATCACAAAGATAAATGATCAAACAAATGATCATATCACAAATGACCAACCAATGATCATCACACAGCAGCACTCAGCATGCCACATTACCAGATTGGGAAATATCGCTGATAACCTTCAACTACATAACCTCTGAGCTCGTACGTCTCAGAGAAGGGTGTTAAGCTAAGAGAATAAATTCTCCGCCACCAACAGAAATGTATTTGAAAGAAATCTGCTCTATCTCTCAAAATGTAATGTCAGACACGTAACCATACAAGTCTGTTCCGGGTTCGAACAGAACCGAAGGCACTTCCAAAGAAGCCCTTGCAATCCGGGTATTCACAATCCCGATAAAATTTCCCATCACAAAGGAAATCTCCATATCGTAGCTAACGATGCGGAGACAATCGATAGGTCATCCTATCGTTTTCACAAATACCCGGTCTTCAACACCGGTCTTCAAATGCAATCCAAACGACGTATCGCATATTCGGAATGGGATATACGACACAAAGGTCCTCTCCCGGCTAAACCGAATAGCGAGCGCTTATTTTTTAAAAAAAAAGTGTGCATTCAATTCCAAACAAACACAATCAATACCATCCAAGGGTAAATATTGATAGTCGGTTATTTAACTATCAATAAAGATGCGCCACATCATCAGATTCCAAATAATTTTTCCAAAATTATTAAATCCCAAAATATTTTTACAAGATATATATACACAATTTCCAAATAATTGCCCAATTTATTTGCTTTACCAAAACCACTTCACGATAAAATTTCCACACTTAATCAATTGAAAAACCAATTTTCAATTTACCTTCACCATTTGAAAACCAATTTTCAAATTACATTAACCATTTGCAAACCAATTTCAAATCACCTTAACCATTTGAAAACTAATTTCAAATCACCTTAACCATTTGAAAACTAATTTCAAATCACCTTAACCATATATACCTTTTGAAAACAAATTTCAAACCACCAAATAAATCTTTACCGATTTATTTTAACTTACGTTCCAAATTCGTAAATTATATTTTCATATTTCAAAATAAATCAACATTTATTTTTAAACAAATTTCCCTTCATATATATAAATTCCAAAGTGGATTTAAATTCCAAGCATCTACTAGCATACGATTCCCAAATCGATTTCAAGTTATTTGCTTTCAATTACTTTAAAGGTGAATTCACAAAAACCGTTCCATTTCATATTAGAAAACCATTCCCATGCTTATTTTAAAAATAAGTAATTCACAAATTTATTTATTTTCAACGATTTGAAAATATTCCACATACTTAAGTTACCGTTAAGTATTTTATTCCATTCTCTTTAAGAAAACATTCTTTTATTCACATTTATTTGGGTTAAAAACGAATGTTGCGTAAAACATCGTTACGACAACCCAAAAACACTAGTATATGGATTTGAAATTAAAAATAGATATATAAATCCAATACTATACAAATTATCCCCTTCTGTTTCTCGAAAACGTCTATTTCAACAATCAATGTTGAAATCTATGTTTTCAATACTCAATACATTTTAAAACACCTTTAATTCGTTTTAAATTCCATTTAAAACATTCCTTTCCCAAAAACAAACCCATTTTATTTAATAATCTATTCAATATTCAAAATAGTGAATATAGCCCACTTAACAAATTCCCATATTTCAATTTATCAAATTCGATGGATTTCAAATTTATAAACATAGTTTATAAATTCCATTTCTATTATAAACCCCAATTTTATAAATTCCTTTATTAATCCGATGCAATTTTACATAACCCAATTTCATACCCAAAAGCCATATTGTAAGTTAAATACTTATAATATTATTTATTTACCAAATCGTTCCTTTGAACTTCACAAATTTAAAATCTTATCACTTACAAGATTTCTTTAAGGTTTATAATAATTTCAACTAATGAAATCTTCATTTATTAACAATTTCTATAAAATTCCCCTTTTTAATGCCCAAATCCATTTTTATAAGTTAATAACTTATAAGCTTAAAATTTTCCAATAACCATTCGTTTTATAAATTTCACATTTATTAATCTATAAATCCTAGTGAAATTCATGTTATACATCAACTTAACACTTTATAAATTTATTCTATAACTTCAAAAATTTTTATTTAAAAACATCCATTTATAAAATCCTTTATATAACCCATTAATAATAATAACTTCCCAAAAACCAAATTTAACTATTTTATAAAAACCTATTATTATTAAAAATTTCTTTTAAGTTATATTTTATAAAAAAAAAAAAAAAATTTTTTTTAAAACATAAAATTTTATCCATCTATTTATTTTAAAATTTAAATCAATTCAAAATTTTAAATAAACCATATTCTTTGAAAAATCGATTTAAAACCCCTTTAAAATTTCAAAACCGTTATTTTTAATTTTAAAAATTGAATCCGATGATGCAACAGCATCAGATGGTCAATCACGGGGATAAGTGTCATATATCAATATGATTATCAACAATCAACATAATATTTATAAACAAATAAATATGTGAGGAATCCAGTTGGATCCCTCCAACCTGTTACCCTGCATCCACAGACGTTAGCACAATACCAATTCCACTTCAAGGTGGAATATCGCGGTATATGGGATTTTATAAATATCCGCTTAATAACGGCGCAATAGGGTCTCATCCGCTATACGAGGCGGGAAATCAAATCCGATATATACATATGCCAATATATATATATCGCTATATATAATATATATCCTATTATATCTACTACCACAATCAATCAACAATTATCGATCAATATTAACTATTTAAAATTTTAAACAAAACCTTTCGATTGAGTGAGGAGTTCTCACCTTGATTTTATTTTCCGTTTTCGCTATTATTTCGAATATAATTAAACACGCGTTTAATTATACCCGAAATTTTCGCTAGCTCCAAAGATTCCCAATCCAGCTCCATCGTGAAGAGCGCGATCATACGATTGCAATGCAACTGGTTTCGTAATTTTTCGATCTCGTACGAAAGAGATACATTAGTTTAAAGTTATACGAACTAAATATAAATGGATTTACAATTTTTATTTTAAATTTTAAACCCACATCTTTCTCTGGCCGTTGGATCTGTGTTGAAGCAAATCAGGGCCGCAAGCTGATGTTCTTCCCCATGCGAATTTTTTTTTTTTTTTTTCCAGATCGTGAAACCCACCCATCTTCGCGTGCAAACCCTAATGGCCGCCCCCCTAAACGACAACTAGACGATGATCAGAAGGTGCCATCACCACCGCCTTCTCGTGCACCACCCACGGCCCCAGTGGCCTCGAACTCGGCGCCTCCATCATCCCAAAAATCGAACACGAACGGTAGGTGAACGCGGCTCAACTGCTTCGCCCATAGTCGACGAAACCCCATCATCCCCGTACAACTGTGAAGCCCTCGATTCACACTTTATTTTCTTAGTTGATCGTTTGTTGAATCCATGCATGGATATGAAGATTTTTAGGGAGGAAGATGGAACACTCTCGGCCATTGATATAGAGGCCGGCGGCTACACGTTAAAACCCTAGTTTTTTTTTTTTTTTTTTTTTTTGTGAATATTTGCTCTATTTATAGAGAACGACGAATACTATTTATCCGGGTTTTGTAAACTCCAATTTACGCGGCTAAACCAACGTTCCTAGGGTTTATCCCGCGTTCCGGACACAATGGAACAGGTTTCGGAAGCTAATTCGGAAGTATGTGTGAGATACGACTATAAACGCTCAATTTAAACTTAAACCGATTTAAACGATTTCTAGGCGTTTTGGCTTGTACCGGACAAACGACAAATCCGATCGACTTGAAATTTGAAATCTTGCAATAATATCACATTACGGATCCGATGAAACTGGTTTCGTCGAAATCCGAGACCGTTTGAAAAATGGCTATTTTAACTCGCCGAATTAAAATTAAAACGATATCGATGCGTTTCGAGCTGCCACGGTCAAACGACAACTCCGTTTGCTACGAAATTTGAAATCCGATAATAACTAACTATTACGGATCCAATGGAACTCGTTTCGTTCAATTCCGAGACTGTTCAAAAATTGGCTATTTTTCAGTCGATAATTAAATATTAAAATATTCAATTTTTTACAAATTAACTCCAAATTCAGTTTTACAAGTTCCAAAATATTTCTATAACCTTAATATGATAAAATAAAATTTTCCAAACCATTTTCAATCATATTTAACCCAATATCTAATTATTTGTGGAATTTCACTATTAAATAAATCGATTTAATTGCAAAATTAAATCCAAAATTCAAAATAAAATTTATTCGACTCCAAAAATTCACTTATTAATATTTAAAATTAATTAAATACTCAAATTTAAATTACTAAAAATTCTGGGTTGTTACAATCTTCCCCCCTTAAAAGAATTTCGTCCTCGAAATTGCAAGTTAAGGAGA
Organism: Allium cepa; assembly: GCA_030765085.1. Taxonomy (NCBI): domain Eukaryota; kingdom Viridiplantae; phylum Streptophyta; class Magnoliopsida; order Asparagales; family Amaryllidaceae; genus Allium; species Allium cepa. The sequence goes on from CM060935.1 coordinate 595,737,629, forward strand.
ACGATCCTAACCCGTTTATTATTTTTTCAAAGCTAATCAGTTTTATCAACTTTTCAAACAAATCTTTTTATTAAAGATCTACTATCATTTCAATTAGCTTTCCAACTTCAATTATAGGTTTCAACCAACATTGTTTACTCAACAATTCAAATTTAAATTTAAATTCAAATTTCAAACTTTCAAAATTTCTCAAAATTTCTCTAACTCCCTAAATTTTCAAAAAATTTCGCCAGAGTCTCCTTTGCGCGGCTAGATCGGTACGACTACAAAACGGCTCTACGGCCCCTCAGAATCAAAAAGAAAAGAGAAAGCCAACTGGCTGGAGAAGGAAATCGTCAAATCTCATATAAAAACTAAAATACGTACCTTTTTGTCGAGCCATTCAATTTTTTTTTAACTTCAAAATCAAAATTCCAATTCCTTTATAACCTGTATATCCTGCTAGCATAATTTCCAATTATAATATTCAAACCAATTTGCCAATTCAATTATAAAATTTCCAATACGTGCTTCTTATACCACTTTTAGCTTACTATTAAAGTTGCATATTCATTTTCATTCAACTTTGCATTTCAATTTTCATTTGAATTCAATTACATAGCTTTCAAATTTTACTAATTCAATTTCATTAACACTTAATGAATTTACATACAACCAACCAACAAGCAAATAACAACCAATGCACATCCAATACAACCAAATTTATTTATTTTACTTACATTCAATTTGGTTCAACTGTTTTAATTCCAATTGGTTTAACATCCAATTGATTTTCATTCTATTATTAAACTATTTTCAAATGAATTTACACTTGCATGCATCATTTCATATCAACTTATTCATATTCTATTGATTAACATTCAATTCATGCTTTAACTCAATTGCTAGTTCTTTTTTACAAATAAGATTGAATTTCATTTATATAACTTAAGTTCACATCTTTAACAATTTCATTTACTCACTTTATTCACTTACTTTGATATTAACATCAATTCTTTCAACATTACTTAACTTGCATTCCATTTCAACTTTATTTACCTCATTTAATTCACTTGATTATTTAACTTTGATGCAAAGATCGATTTTTTTATTCAACTTCACTTAAGTTATTCCATTTAAACATCATTTGTTAATTAAACTTAAGTTTTACTTATCAATTCAATTCGGATTTTAAATTCCAAAGTAAATCCTATTTAACTTTTACTTAAGCCAAATTCATATCAATATTCAAATTCATATTCCATTTTACTTAACTTAATTGTTTAACCACTTCAATAACTGGTTTCACTTACATTTTCCCATTCTATAAGTTATAAAACTTATTATTCAACTTCTAACTTATATTATAAGTTCAAAACTTATTTCGCTTATACTTATCAACTTCAAGTTGAATTTTAATTTCAAATTGATTTATTACAACAAAACTTCAATTTTAAATTCATTTTTGTAGCAAATCCATCACATAGAAACTCGAAAATGATAGTGATGATGCTGCAGTCATCACCCTTATTATTTCCCAGTGACAATAGTGAAATCAATGCTAAATATTCTTTCAAAAATTTCCTTTCTATTCATAAATCACTTTTATAAACCTTTTACTTATATAATTTTACTTCTTATATACATACATGATTATCTTACAATTGTAACTCATTATTAATTATAATTCCATCTTATGATTCATTGGTTTATACCATTATTCTTTTTTTTACAATTGTTGCTTTTATTAGCTTATTCAACAACTTTTAATTAACTTATATATATATATATATCATTTACAACAACCAAGCAATCAATTATATACACACTTCAATAATTCTTGAAATTTTATTTTCTCTTTATATATAAAATATAATCGAGGTAAAATTATTTCATTTACCCAATTTAAAACAATATTGTGTCGAATTGTTCTATTCAAGTGTTTAGGAACCCCTTCGATTCAGTTTTCGAGGCTGCGCCGACGAAGGTTCATATACCACTCAACAAACCAATCATCACAATATAAAACAATTTTATACTCACTAACAAATACGCACTCATATCTATTATTACACTCACACTCATTCTAGAGTACTGCTGACTCTATCTCTAATGAGTAACACCCAACAGAGCAGGTTGTCGCTTAACCATAAGCTCTGATACCAAATGTAACGATCGCGATTTTTCGTTGCCGAAAAATCGAACCGTTAGGGTTTTAGAAGAAGAAAGAGGTAGAAGAAGAAAGAAAAGAAAGAGAGGAGAAAACAGAAAACAAGTAACAGAACGAGAAACAATATCAGAATCTCACAATCGCAGCGGAACAACATATAATAGATAAATGAATATTCATTAAAACAAAAGAACTATACATTTCATACATTACATCACATTACATCAATCAGAGAGTACAACAACAACAGCGGAAAAGAAATACTATATACAATAAATAATAGACTACGCTGTCTGGCTCGCCTCCAGATCTGCACAGCAACTCCCGAATCCAGAATAACCTGATAACCTAACTCTAGACTGCCCGTGTGGAAAATAGTGGGCACCCAGAGTTTAGGAAAGGAACAATAAACTCCAGGTCAGTCATGGGACTGGTGTGAGAACTCAAAAACAGTTTATCTTTAAACAAGCAACAAGAAAATTTAAATTTAACTTTCGAAATTCGAAATGCTTTTTGGAAAAATGAAACTACCATAAGGCCTCCCGCCACACACACAATGCAAACGCAGAATTGGAGGAGATTTCTCCTTATGATAGTCAAAGATGCTTACTACGCGAAAATCAAATCATTTTTGATGTTATTACTAGTGCATAGTGGAGAAAACAATTTCGAAAGTAGAATATAAATCCTAGCCAGCATAGACATTCCGAACTATGCCTACTATAGCTACCATCCAAACAGTGGTGACCACCATAAGTGAATGGCAGGTAATACAACTAAAACCGTACAAGGCGCGTATTGGAGGAATGGATTTCCAACAAATGGTCAGGCTAAGGAACTTCCTACTGCCACATGGGATCGCCTCTGGCGGGACGTCCCGAGAAACTAACGTTACGGTTAGATCTCTGCCAACACAAGGCCGGGTTACCTCTGTAACTAGGTAACTACTACACGAATATGTCATCCCCCGGTCCTTTGGGACCTTTATCCGAGCGCTCGCAACAACAACACCACACAGTAATAGGTATAGTGTATCAACATGAGTAAGTATCTGGGCTCCATACCATGATACCACCCTTTACCAGAAGGAAATGACATACCCTAAAGGGCGCGACCCTCATAACCTTGCCGCATATTCCTGTTTCGACCATTTCCGGGGAGTGAGGTCCTGACGAAATCTCGTCCACAAAGCTACGCTTTGTGTAACAAAGCCATGCTTCGGGTCCACAGATGACCAAAGCAATAATCACAAAGATAAATGATCAAACAAATGATCATATCACAAATGACCAACCAATGATCATCACACAGCAGCACTCAGCATGCCACATTACCAGATTGGGAAATATCGCTGATAACCTTCAACTACATAACCTCTGAGCTCGTACGTCTCAGAGAAGGGTGTTAAGCTAAGAGAATAAATTCTCCGCCACCAACAGAAATGTATTTGAAAGAAATCTGCTCTATCTCTCAAAATGTAATGTCAGACACGTAACCATACAAGTCTGTTCCGGGTTCGAACAGAACCGAAGGCACTTCCAAAGAAGCCCTTGCAATCCGGGTATTCACAATCCCGATAAAATTTCCCATCACAAAGGAAATCTCCATATCGTAGCTAACGATGCGGAGACAATCGATAGGTCATCCTATCGTTTTCACAAATACCCGGTCTTCAACACCGGTCTTCAAATGCAATCCAAACGACGTATCGCATATTCGGAATGGGATATACGACACAAAGGTCCTCTCCCGGCTAAACCGAATAGCGAGCGCTTATTTTTTAAAAAAAAAGTGTGCATTCAATTCCAAACAAACACAATCAATACCATCCAAGGGTAAATATTGATAGTCGGTTATTTAACTATCAATAAAGATGCGCCACATCATCAGATTCCAAATAATTTTTCCAAAATTATTAAATCCCAAAATATTTTTACAAGATATATATACACAATTTCCAAATAATTGCCCAATTTATTTGCTTTACCAAAACCACTTCACGATAAAATTTCCACACTTAATCAATTGAAAAACCAATTTTCAATTTACCTTCACCATTTGAAAACCAATTTTCAAATTACATTAACCATTTGCAAACCAATTTCAAATCACCTTAACCATTTGAAAACTAATTTCAAATCACCTTAACCATTTGAAAACTAATTTCAAATCACCTTAACCATATATACCTTTTGAAAACAAATTTCAAACCACCAAATAAATCTTTACCGATTTATTTTAACTTACGTTCCAAATTCGTAAATTATATTTTCATATTTCAAAATAAATCAACATTTATTTTTAAACAAATTTCCCTTCATATATATAAATTCCAAAGTGGATTTAAATTCCAAGCATCTACTAGCATACGATTCCCAAATCGATTTCAAGTTATTTGCTTTCAATTACTTTAAAGGTGAATTCACAAAAACCGTTCCATTTCATATTAGAAAACCATTCCCATGCTTATTTTAAAAATAAGTAATTCACAAATTTATTTATTTTCAACGATTTGAAAATATTCCACATACTTAAGTTACCGTTAAGTATTTTATTCCATTCTCTTTAAGAAAACATTCTTTTATTCACATTTATTTGGGTTAAAAACGAATGTTGCGTAAAACATCGTTACGACAACCCAAAAACACTAGTATATGGATTTGAAATTAAAAATAGATATATAAATCCAATACTATACAAATTATCCCCTTCTGTTTCTCGAAAACGTCTATTTCAACAATCAATGTTGAAATCTATGTTTTCAATACTCAATACATTTTAAAACACCTTTAATTCGTTTTAAATTCCATTTAAAACATTCCTTTCCCAAAAACAAACCCATTTTATTTAATAATCTATTCAATATTCAAAATAGTGAATATAGCCCACTTAACAAATTCCCATATTTCAATTTATCAAATTCGATGGATTTCAAATTTATAAACATAGTTTATAAATTCCATTTCTATTATAAACCCCAATTTTATAAATTCCTTTATTAATCCGATGCAATTTTACATAACCCAATTTCATACCCAAAAGCCATATTGTAAGTTAAATACTTATAATATTATTTATTTACCAAATCGTTCCTTTGAACTTCACAAATTTAAAATCTTATCACTTACAAGATTTCTTTAAGGTTTATAATAATTTCAACTAATGAAATCTTCATTTATTAACAATTTCTATAAAATTCCCCTTTTTAATGCCCAAATCCATTTTTATAAGTTAATAACTTATAAGCTTAAAATTTTCCAATAACCATTCGTTTTATAAATTTCACATTTATTAATCTATAAATCCTAGTGAAATTCATGTTATACATCAACTTAACACTTTATAAATTTATTCTATAACTTCAAAAATTTTTATTTAAAAACATCCATTTATAAAATCCTTTATATAACCCATTAATAATAATAACTTCCCAAAAACCAAATTTAACTATTTTATAAAAACCTATTATTATTAAAAATTTCTTTTAAGTTATATTTTATAAAAAAAAAAAAAAATTTTTTTTTAAAACATAAAATTTTATCCATCTATTTATTTTAAAATTTAAATCAATTCAAAATTTTAAATAAACCATATTCTTTGAAAAATCGATTTAAAACCCCTTTAAAATTTCAAAACCGTTATTTTTAATTTTAAAAATTGAATCCGATGATGCAACAGCATCAGATGGTCAATCACGGGGATAAGTGTCATATATCAATATGATTATCAACAATCAACATAATATTTATAAACAAATAAATATGTGAGGAATCCAGTTGGATCCCTCCAACCTGTTACCCTGCATCCACAGACGTTAGCACAATACCAATTCCACTTCAAGGTGGAATATCGCGGTATATGGGATTTTATAAATATCCGCTTAATAACGGCGCAATAGGGTCTCATCCGCTATACGAGGCGGGAAATCAAATCCGATATATACATATGCCAATATATATATATCGCTATATATAATATATATCCTATTATATCTACTACCACAATCAATCAACAATTATCGATCAATATTAACTATTTAAAATTTTAAACAAAACCTTTCGATTGAGTGAGGAGTTCTCACCTTGATTTTATTTTCCGTTTTCGCTATTATTTCGAATATAATTAAACACGCGTTTAATTATACCCGAAATTTTCGCTAGCTCCAAAGATTCCCAATCCAGCTCCATCGTGAAGAGCGCGATCATACGATTGCAATGCAACTGGTTTCGTAATTTTTCGATCTCGTACGAAAGAGATACATTAGTTTAAAGTTATACGAACTAAATATAAATGGATTTACAATTTTTATTTTAAATTTTAAACCCACATCTTTCTCTGGCCGTTGGATCTGTGTTGAAGCAAATCAGGGCCGCAAGCTGATGTTCTTCCCCATGCGAATTTTTTTTTTTTTTTTCCAGATCGTGAAACCCACCCATCTTCGCGTGCAAACCCTAATGGCCGCCCCCCTAAACGACAACTAGACGATGATCAGAAGGTGCCATCACCACCGCCTTCTCGTGCACCACCCACGGCCCCAGTGGCCTCGAACTCGGCGCCTCCATCATCCCAAAAATCGAACACGAACGGTAGGTGAACGCGGCTCAACTGCTTCGCCCATAGTCGACGAAACCCCATCATCCCCGTACAACTGTGAAGCCCTCGATTCACACTTTATTTTCTTAGTTGATCGTTTGTTGAATCCATGCATGGATATGAAGATTTTTAGGGAGGAAGATGGAACACTCTCGGCCATTGATATAGAGGCCGGCGGCTACACGTTAAAACCCTAGTTTTTTTTTTTTTTTTTTTTTTGTGAATATTTGCTCTATTTATAGAGAACGACGAATACTATTTATCCGGGTTTTGTAAACTCCAATTTACGCGGCTAAACCAACGTTCCTAGGGTTTATCCCGCGTTCCGGACACAATGGAACAGGTTTCGGAAGCTAATTCGGAAGTATGTGTGAGATACGACTATAAACGCTCAATTTAAACTTAAACCGATTTAAACGATTTCTAGGCGTTTTGGCTTGTACCGGACAAACGACAAATCCGATCGACTTGAAATTTGAAATCTTGCAATAATATCACATTACGGATCCGATGAAACTGGTTTCGTCGAAATCCGAGACCGTTTGAAAAATGGCTATTTTAACTCGCCGAATTAAAATTAAAACGATATCGATGCGTTTCGAGCTGCCACGGTCAAACGACAACTCCGTTTGCTACGAAATTTGAAATCCGATAATAACTAACTATTACGGATCCAATGGAACTCGTTTCGTTCAATTCCGAGACTGTTCAAAAATTGGCTATTTTTCAGTCGATAATTAAATATTAAAATATTCAATTTTTTACAAATTAACTCCAAATTCAGTTTTACAAGTTCCAAAATATTTCTATAACCTTAATATGATAAAATAAAATTTTCCAAACCATTTTCAATCATATTTAACCCAATATCTAATTATTTGTGGAATTTCACTATTAAATAAATCGATTTAATTGCAAAATTAAATCCAAAATTCAAAATAAAATTTATTCGACTCCAAAAATTCACTTATTAATATTTAAAATTAATTAAATACTCAAATTTAAATTACTAAAAATTCTGGGTTGTTACAGAATCTTAGTGTGACGATGTTGCATACTTCTTCGACTCAAGAATACCATGAAATTTCTATGTGGATACTCCACGTTGATTATACTTAAATCATAGCATGACCTCCATGAAAAACTATAGTTGAGTCCGAGTTGAAGCATTGAGAATGAAGCACTATTCAATGGAGCATCTATTTCCAAAATTATCTATGGTTACTGTCAAGGTCAAATGTAGTTAACGCAAGGTTATAGAGTAGAACATTTGATAATAAATGTTATTATTGAACCAAAGATTTTGTTTATGGACTAATCAAGTTGAATGTGATAATATTGGAGTTATGACTAGTACCAAACTCCATATGTTTTAAGGTGATATAGTATTGACAAAAAAAACGTGTGTAAATTATTGTCACCATTGGTATCACTTAAGAAAATATAAAATATAATTTTACCGAAAAAATTTGCATGCGATGAATTTAGCCAAACTGTCACATCACTAGGTGAGGTAATATGTGAATATTAATATTTGAATTGTTCAATATTGATTGCTGACTGAATTTATACCTTTGAGCTATATATTTGTATTTATAAATGCTCCAAAAAACCACATAATTTAATTAGTTTATTAAGTGTTATAAATTAACTAAATTGACTAATATTTGAGAAATTTTACTTATTATTGTATTTGATGTTAGGGTGTCATTATTAACTAATTTGGCATGTATATCAAAGTTATATATGCTCGTATCGGTATACAATGTCTGTATATATTTAAATGGACTTTAAATATGGTTAATTTCTAAATAGGCGTTGGGAAATGTTGATCCACTTAGAAGCAAGTGTTGGTCGGCCATATAAGGAGAGATGTAATAACCCAAACCTTAATGGGACTGAATTTTCACTAAATTGAAAACTCAAGTCCATTAAAGTACAGACCGTTGGCGTCGGTGTCCTGTAAATAACAAAAGCATATCAAAACACTATGGCGGTGAAATAGTAAAGTATAATAAATATGTAGTTACTGACCGGGACTAATTTCTCTAATATATAGTGCACTTGTCAGTGTCGAGCATGCATATCCCTCCACCATTCCAACCTTGCACCAGTAATTGTCTCTCTAAGTCTATCCTATGGGTTGTAATGAGGAGGGGGTCAGAACAACATTCTAGTAACTGGTAAATTACTTACTTTATACATAACATTAGTTTATGCCAAAAGTCTTCCATCATATGTTATGTTTACTAGTTTAACTTAGTTGTCTTGGCTTCACGTACGTGTACAATATGTCCCACCTATTCGAGGTATACAATATCTACATACGTATATATATGTACATATACAAGCACCACAGTCCCTCCTTAGACCAAGATACTTTCCACAATAGTATTTATAACTCCGCACCACGTCAGGGATCTATCATCAACGCAGTATCACATCCTTATCGCCACGCATACCAAGGAACTCTCGTAGTGCCTAATAATGGCTTTACAACCATCCAGATGTATTATACCTCGCCTTGAAGACTTATTTAACTACTTTATATCATAGACTCGGCTCCTTGAACTATAAAGGACTCAGCTCCTTAGACTATCATATTGGTTTGGAAGACCTCTATTAAGGGTTATCTAGCCTTGCCTCATTACAATAAAAAAATTAACAAACAATTGTAAGGCAGTCATGTCCTAAATATGATCTACACTAGTACAAGGAGTAGCCTATTTAGGCATAACCCTTGTCTTTCCATCGATCGCTCCAGGACTGACAATGCTCTCATCCTATGTGTATAGCCCTACTCCTAACATGTATGGTACCAACCTTGCAGACATAGCCCCGAGCCTATGCTCACCATCCTAGTTCGATTTCCTGATAGAATCAAGAAAAATACCCACTTGGTTACTCAACACATACCCACTAAAAGGTTGAAGTAGACCTTACTTGGCCCAATGACACTTCGACCGTCGGGTGGGCTATCGTACATTGGTATATTCCCTTCACCTCTACATGAATGCATAATCCCATGGGTCTTATAGTTGGTGATGTCTCACATCAGTACAATGCATACACAACCATTAGTAGTCTCTTTCAAAGGGAAGACTTATGTTATGCAACACTACAGACCTTGCATCCCAATCCATACTAATTGCAAAATCATTTCAATTAATCTAAGTTATTAACTAGATTCAATAACTCATACCATCATAAATGCATACTTAAGGCTATATAAATTTTATTGAACTACCATGCCTCCCGTTCAATTGTTGGTGTTCAGTTATTTTTACTCAACTTCCTTCTTGTTCACTTATGCCATTTTAATGCATTTACCGCTTACTTCTACTTTAATAGATTGAATATCCTTTACTACCTAGCCTTCACTTGATACTACCAGGTACATTCCACTGTTTCTTTTCAACTATTACTACCCTTCATTGATTACTATTCTTAGTTAATCATTTTCTTGCTTTACATACATTTCATCACTTGTTATTTTTAACTTATTACATATGTTAAATTTGTAATTGAATTACTGTTATTACCACTATTTATAATACTTCGATTTATACTTCGGAATTTCTGCATTTTAATGCATTGGAATTACATCTTCCTACAAGAAAACGTTAACATTGGAATTTTTCATAAATTATCTAAAAAAGGACTTTTGTTATGTTTGGAATTACAAAAGATTATCTTTTCTTTTATTGTTGAAATAGATGGTACAAAATACAGTAAATATCCTTAATTTATGCATCTCTTTCTTTTAGATATTCATATTATTTCAAACGATAAACTTTTATTCATATATATATAATTGAATAATTTATGGAAATTTACATTGCAATACACTTCATTTTAATGAATTAAAATACTACTTAAATCCCAATCCAATTCATATAACTTCTAATTCATATTTACTAAAATATACCATTTAACTAACAAACCTAGAATTACTGTACGATCACATTAATTTAGGGACTACTTTCACCTTTACTTTCCAAATTCAAGTATATGAAATATTCTAGTGAAAGTTAACAATTCACAGAAAAAGTAGGAATGGCTTTAAATTCATTACATGTATATGTTTAAACCTACAACTCCAAAATTATATTCATGCATATAAGGAAAAGATTTACAACGATATAAATCGAATATTATATAAAAATATATAATTTCATACTCATATTTAAGCTTCCAAATCTCCAAACATATATCAAGTTATTCCTATTTAACTCTCTTCTCTTCCTGCCAAAATATTTATCAAAATCATATGCATATTCAATAGAAATTAGATCCGAGAGTAGATTTGAATTAAATTCGGATTTGAGTTTAGATTTACAATTTACTTAGGCTTTGTTGATTTGATTCGACCATATTCTTCTTCTCCATTATTCTCAGCTGTCTTCATATATATATATATATATATATATATATATAAAGATAGATTATATTTTATATAGATTATAGAATTGTGGAGAAAATAAAATGGACGAGCTTTGTCGTTGCTGCAGAAAATATTAGAAGAATAGTGATGGGTTAGGCCTGTATTTATAGGTGTCGGCCATTACATAATATGATATTAAATCCAGCCCATTCGACGAAAGTTTAATATAATGCCACTGCCTACCACCAACCGTCTGCTTTAACGTCACTGGCCGACCACTTGCGTTCGATCGATCCTAATAAAGGCGTCCATCGGTTTCTTTGTTTACGTTAATTAATCCATGTCATTTTGTTTAACTCCATTTACGTTCATTTACTTCCAATTCCGACTGATCTGATTTAACATTAATTTTGCTTAGATGTTAAGTAACCGTTAGTTGTAGTTGACTTTAACTATTTACTTTTATTTCCTTAATTACATATATAATTGTTTTTTATTTGAATTTTTCGAATTTTAATAATTTTTTCATTAGGAATATGATTGCAAAACTTTATACATGAAAATTGATCAGAAAATCGCCATGAACACAACGGTGCAAGTTTCATAGCCAAGTTCTGATATTTGTGAAATTTCCATTTTCTACTTTAACAATTTTTAATTGATTTTGTTAATAATTACGTTCAATTTACGAGGTGTTAGACTCTCATCTCCATAAAAGAATTTTGTCCTCAAAATTCCTTAAGGACTGAATCATATAACATAGCACGCAACCATTCAAAACTATTCAACCAGTTGGTGTACAACTAATTTTGCGACCAATTGCCTACAAGTGAATGGTGTATCACAACATATATGATATGTATGCAAAATAATACTAAATCGGTGTCTCCTATATGAATGCCTTCTTCAAATTCTTTTTGAAAATATGATGCACACAACATATATTTACCCCAGCAGTTCTTCTTTTCTTAGAGGAACACTAGCAGTTCCATATGTATGTTTTTAAAACCAAAATATCTATTTCTACTCATAATTTTTTCCATACTTTTATGAATATAAGTATAGTTCAACTAATGTTTCACCAAATCCCTAACATCTAATACCTAGCACATAATTTTCAACATCCAAAATAAAAAAATGGTTTTCTAAACCTATGTTCATACGTCGAAAAAATGGCTTAGATGGAGAATTCCATATTTCCATCCTTTTCTTATGTACCAATTCCATTATACCTTAGAACCTTCTCTTTTTCCCAAATTACTTTCTGTCTTTTTCAAGTACAGTCTTAAAATGCAAAAGATCTCTATGGATAACTTATGTAAATGTGTATATAACATAATCAAGCTAAATTATAATAAAGTAAAGTAAAAGCGATCACATCGAGATTTTTACACTAGTTTGGACATCTCATCCTGTGTACAGTCTCAAAGCTCTCCTTTGAATTTTCACTAATCAAACAACCTCGTTTAGCCCAGAGGAATAGACATTACAAGAGTTTATTAACTTGACAATGATGTGGTCTATCAACATGGTTTTTGACTACTATTACAAAACTTCCCATAATCTCCTTTGATGATTCAACGATGTGTGCAACGTGATCAAGGAAGTGTATGAAGTGACTTTTGAGTGAATGAACAATATGAAATTTTAGAGAGTAAATAGTCATAAGAAAGTTTAGAAAGCAAGATAGCAAGTTAAACTTAAAACTCCTTGTTTAGGTTTATTTATAGTAGTCAATAGTTATTTTGAAAAGTTGTTTAAGTCGACTGACTATTTGTAGAAAACATTTCAAAAAATAAGACCAAAATTAGAAGACTAAATTGACTAGCTCAGTCGACCAAATTTGAATTCTTTCATCTGAATTTGTATTCAGTACTTTATATTTTTGTTTTTGTATTTAAACTTTGTATAAATTTAATCGTAATTACTTTTGGTTTTTGTTTTGAAAAGCTTGTATGCTAGTGATATGTGTATATGCATATGAATATTCTAAGAGATTTTACAAGTAGTTTCTAAACACAAGAGACATACTTTTTGGTTTGTAGATGGCTATTTATTCTCTCTTTTCACTTCTTTGTGTCTCGAATCATCAATGCCTTCAAAGTTCTATATAAAAGATGCTACATATGATTTTTAGATATAGTTGTCATCGTTAAAACAATCGTATAAACATGGTTCTAACATAGTCCACATAAGAATTTTTTAGAACCCTAGAACCGATTAAGTAAACCTTGGAGGGTGCCTAAACCAAACCCACAATTAGACCCCAGTCCACATAAAGAAATTTACTTTTAAAATTTTAGACATAATTATTTTAAAATAAATTTCATTCAGTTGTCGACAAGGGATGGAAAGATAAATTACAAAGCAAAAACTATTTTTTCCCTCGTCACTAATTATGTTTTACTTACTCCCACTTCTACTACACAATAAAATTCATATTTTCTAACCCGTCAAATTTTTCCTATGCTAAGCATGTGGTATTTCAAAAATCAAAAAAATTCTCATTTTTTAAATATAACTTAACTTTCAAAATCTTTACTGAAATATTTCATATTTAACAATCAAAGATTTTTGAACAAAATTTATACAAGTATTTGTTTTTAATTCTTCAAAACAAACCAAGCTGCATCCAATGCAATTAGGATTTAGTCAATGAGCTAATATATATGTTTGACCTCAGCCTACTACAAAATAAATTTTGAAAACATTTTATTTTATTTTAAAATAACAATCAACACACAAATACATTTATAAATTTTCACTTTTAAGGCATAGGTATAGTGGTACTTGGTTTTGCAACAACATTTCATTGTCCTTCGCTTGTTAAAATTTATCTTCCCAACATTTTGAGACTTTTGGGTTATTTTTAGTAGCTAATGAATTCCTAATTTATTTTATAAATTTCCAATCTTATTTTTCATTAGTTAAGTGTTTACATGAGATTTCCTTATTTATTCCGCGTCCCAAAATATAGTGGTTAATCCATAACATCAACATAGAAATAAAAATCAACTTTTCTCATGAAATATCGTACACAGTTCTGTATAAATAGAGATAACTAATGCTTACAACCCAACTAACTTAGAAAAAACAACTGCTGGATGTTGTTCTTCAACATCAAATAACATTTATGACGGTGTGGCCTTATCACTTCTTACTTAGATTAAATGGACCTTTCTAACATGTCATTCTACTATGACCCACATATCTTAACTTCCTTTTTTTTATTTTAATAAATAAGGTCCACCAATTATTTCCATTATCACAACCAATTATATTACTATATTCTTTTAATCCAAATCACTTGATAGTATTCTCAAATCTTGGTATATGCTTTCTTTATTTTTTTATACGGGTATGCTTTAGAACTCGCAAAAATATACTCTGATACCATTTTCCATTTCCTTATGGGTTCCTCGCTATGATCTTCACCCATGTTTAATGAAATATTCTTAGGCTCGTACCGATATTTCATGTATCTAACGTGGATTCATTATTGCTATTCTACAAGCATTGATTGCTATTTTATTCATAGCCTTAACTATATTTTAGAATTTAACAAGCACCATTGTCCAAGTGGTTAATTTATTCAAGCTTTGGTGCAAGAGCTCACAAGTTTGAAACTTTCTTTCGAACATTTATTGACATGGGATATGTTGTCCCAATGATTTGTTGTATATAAAGTACCATTTCAAAAAAAAAATTAGAATTTACTAGTTAAGTTTATTTATTAAGTTTAAAAGGAACTATTAATAATTAAATTTTAAAAGATCCTTTCTTTCTTTTCAAATAAGGGTCAAACTTTGTCACATGAAAAGACGTTCAAATCAAATTTTCCTTTAAAGCCTTTTAATAACAAAGATTTTACATCTTGAAAGTGGGATTTTTTAACTCAAATTATATATTAAGTTTTGTATTCCAAAAAATCGATTTTGTACCAAATCATTTTCTTCAAAAATGCACTTTACAATGTTTGTAAAATAACTTTATAATTTTAAACAATAAAAACTAATGTAGACAAGGACACTTTCATCCTATTATTTTCCTATTACTCATGTTATCACCACTTTCAACCTCAGTTAAGGTTCCGATAACATGTAAGGGAATTTTTAAAAGATACGTGCTATCAACGCATACAATTATGGAAATATCCATTTTACTTTAGTTTCCCTTTAATTTCCTATGCAATTTCTAATTAGTTTAGGAGCATTATCTTAATATAAACTCCTAACGTTTGTTCTATTTAAATTTCCTAACATTGCTACTATTAAATTTCTTTTACTTAAATTACTCTTATTTAAATGGCTTATTCTTATATAGCTCTTTCTAAGTATAAACTCATTTTAGAGTTTTTCTCCGTATTTTTCTTATACAGGAATATTCTTCTTATCTTCGCCATTGATGTTTTTACCCTTCCATTTTATTTATCTCATTTAACACTAGTTCCACTTCCTATTACCTACCCCCTTTAAAAGAAATTTAAAAACTTAGAAATTACAAAATCATAAAAATCACTAAACTACACATATGCTTTTTTTTCTATTTATTTCAAAGGAAGTGCCTTTATTAAACACCTTTTTTCTAAATGTTTTGAATTCCAACTAGAAATTCTATGTAAAATACAAACTAATATTTTATTTTGCAAAAACTCTTAATATGTACTTATTTCCCAAAATAGAATTTTCAAATTTTAGTTAAATCCTCAGAAAATCTTTTCAAATACTTTTTTTGATTATTTTATTAAATTCTTTTATATAGCATTGGATTTAAGGTGGGTTTCATTTATCCATTCTTTTCTGCTTACTTTTTGACTTATCATCCTTTAGAATATACTAAAAATCTAGTTATAATTTTGGAGTGATTTATGCACACTTTCTTTTGAAAACTTATTTAATTCTTCTTCCAAATATCTACAACATATAGATTCTCACTTTCCACTCATCTGGATCTAATGTATATCAACAATCAACAATTGTTCAAGGATCTACAACCATAAGGAAATCTATGCCCTACAAGGGAGTCAAGCACTATCCAATTTCAGGAAAACTTCCATACGTCATAGTCATGCTATTCTTAAGTTAACGCCTTCCAATATGACCTACCTTCCATGAGGTAATCGGAATAAGTGTACATTTTCAAGTTCATCTATTGTTCCAATCACAGTCACATTTAACATCTTTTTAGAATATAGTTGCAACTACTTCTATAGTCGGAATTTGTAGAGTTTGTGTAACAACCCATAATTTAATCACTTTAAATATGAATATTTGATATATTTTTAATAATTAAATGATAGATTTTATAACACAAATAGACCGCTTTTATGTAATAACTAATGATGGCAAAGTTGTCTTTAATTTTAGTTTACAAAATAATTAGTTCGGAGAAAAATTAAAAATGTGATCAAAAATCATTTTTCGGATTTCCGACTTTTCGTAGACTAAAATTATCAAAACATATACACATATATAAAAACGACAAATGCCTTTGCTAATTAGTTAGATTAAGTTAAAACATGTTAAAATTATACTTAAGTTAATAAAGTGGAAGTGGAATTTGTTTTATAATTTGAAAAGAAAAGTAGCACAAAATCTAAGAAATAAGAACACAAAAGAAAGAAGTGATGGCATAGAGTGACAATAGGGGTGTGCATTTCATGATGGTGGAGGGTGAGTTGTCACCATTTTGTGGAGGGTATTCGCTAAGGAGCAATAGTGATTTACCATTTTCATTTTCTATAAAAACAACATAACTCTTTCTTTTTCCACTTTACTTCATTTCATTTTTCCATTTCTTTCTTCTTCCTCTCCACTCTCTTCATTCTTTTCTTCCATTGTTTTACAAAGTAAAAGTTTTAATAGTTGCACCTTTTTCTCTTTAAATCTTTAGAAAAATCTCTGAAACCATTTTTATTCCACTCTATATCACCTAACTTCAAAAACAAACCTAAAACCTCTCTATTTTAGTCAAGGCCAAGCCCCCAACACATAGTCGAACCTATTTTAACTTTCATAGGTCTCAGGTTTGATATAAGGAAGCTAGGTACGTGTGTTGTTTGTAAGGTCTTGGTGGTTTGGTTGCAAGATTGTATTTGGTTTTGCTAGGTAAAGCTCACTAAAGATAAAGTTTGAAAATTTATTGCTTTGTTGTAATAATTTATGATGTGTATAATTCTACGTAATTACTATTATTTGGTTTGGTATGGTTTTCGCTTGACAGTGGATGACACATAGGATGTTTGCAAGGGACTAAAGAAAGAAGTAAAGTCGAATTGTTAGTAGTGAATAGGTCGATACGACACACTTCGAAGTGCATATATGATAATTTGCGGGGAACAATTTTTTCAGCTTTATGGATGTTTATTTACATTTTTATATACTATGTAAGATGTGTTTGTCGCTTGGCAATAGTCGTTTGTTATGATAACTTGTTTTTATGTGACATTGAAAATCCCATGTTTTCTTTAAACTAGTTTACTACTTCATCATGCAAAAAAGTTTTAATTGTTTTCTTTTCTAAACTGTCTTTGTTTTCAAGCCTTTTTGCAAAGTTATTAAAGAGTTTTAAAATATAAAAAGAAAATATTTAAGACTATTTTGATTTACAAAAATGTTTAAAAGTTATGGTTCATGAAGCGATAGTCGTTATAGATGTAGTTTGGAAATCAATTATTTTTATAAAATAAAAAGACTTATCTATCTTGTTATTTTAAAAAGTCTTTTCAAATGTGTTCGTAAGTCTTAAAAGGAGAATTTGAAGTTTTAATTATATTTTTAAGAATTTATTTAGTTATTTAAATAAGAAGTCTAAATTTTAAACACTTTATTTCGAAGGTCAGGTTTTGTTTAAAAGCAACCATCTTTAAAAAGAATGTTTTAAATACAAAGGAGTTATTTGTATGTGCCATTAAGTACATTAAACAAATGTGATAGGTAGTGCTAAATTAACATGTTTGTGGAAAAGTAAGTCATCTTGTATTTAGCACTAAAAACCGATAAGTAGACTTTCCTCTATTTGTGAGATCTAGAGCCAGACTTTCTAGGCGAGGGATAGAGTAGTCGAAATGTTGGAAACACGATAAGTCTAAGAGAGTTAAATTCTATAAATAGGTTATGGTTAATTAATTATGTAGAAGGTAGTTCATCGTGTAATTGACACAAAATTCCGAGGTATGGAAACTTGTCTCTATTTTGAGAAATAAGAATGTATGTCAAGGCATGAATAGCTTTCTAACTTGTCCAACTTCATTATTAATAGAAGGATAATACTGTTTGAAACCGAAAAGTGGTGATAAGTGTAGGATGTCCTTTTTTCATATGAAAACTAAACTTATACCCAGATAGGGTTTTCTCACTAGTGATAACTTAACCAAATATAACTCTGGAAATATATAAGAAAACATGAGAATCATATGGTACTGTAATCTTCGATGATGCTATACTATACGTGTAAACTCGTTGTGTTTTTCTAGGAAAAATGAGATAGAAATCCATCCACTTAAACGGTTAGAAGGTGATCTCTATTCTTATGTATTTTCTGTTTATTTTCTAAAGAACTGAAGTTGAGTTTATTAGAAATTATCGATTGTTGGTTTGAAGAGACCAGGATCTGATAAGCATGAGCTATCCAAAAACCACTTTGAATCGGCATAGGCATTCAAATTGAAGACATCTTGAAGATGATGGAATCGAATGTAGAGATCATTAAGTGCAAGGGCTACTTGCTACTAACCTCGAGGATGTAGTAGAAGTAATGCCTTCAGCTTGTCCATATCATGAACAATTGTATGAATGAATGCTGGCATTGCATTGCTGCTTGGAGGGCAGTGTTATTATTCCAAGTGAAGATAGTCAATTGGTAGAATTTATGAGAGAAGTTGAAGAAGAATGATGTTAGAGTTTTGAGATAGAAAGCCAAAGGATATCGCGATGAACGGAAGGTTAAGCATTCTGAATGTTGATATTCTTAGGTTAAAAGTTTTAGCAGAATTCCATAAATTTAGGTTGAGTATCCACCCTAGAGTTAGTAAGATGTACCAGGATATGAAGCGAGTAATTGGTGGATAAGGATAAAAAGGGACATTTCAATTTTTGTTATCAAATGAGTGATTTGCCAGCAAATCAAGGGAGATCATCAAAGGACTACTAGATTACTTCAACCCCTTGAGATTTCAAATTGGAAATAGAAGAAAGTATTGATGGATTTCGTAGATGGTTTGCCTAGATCAAGGAAGGCATTTGGGCAGCAAGTTTGGTAGATATTTACATGAAAGAGATTGTCAGTTTGTAAATGACCAAAATTCATTCTTTACGTAGTTAGTTTTGGAAAGCATTGCAAGTAGCTTTGGGAACGAATTTGAGTTTGAGCATAACATATCATCCTCAAACTGATGGTCAAATAAAGAAGGTGAACTGAATCCTGGAAGATTTAAATGAGCTTATATCTTAGATTTTAGAGGTACATGGGAGGATCATCTTCACTTAGTGGAATTCTCATATTATTATATTTATCAAGCTAGTATTAGCATGGCACCATACGAAGCTCTTTATGGATGGCTATTTAAATCACCGTCATGATAGGTGGAAACGAAAGATCGATTATTTCTTGGACTCGATATGATTCGGTGAGCCATGTAGAAGGTATCTATGATTAAAAGGAAGATGAAGGAAGCTTAGGATAAGCAGAAAAGCTAGGCCGATCGAAGGCGTAGGGATTTAGAATTTTTAGTCGGATGTTAGGGAAGATTTCTTCGATAAGGGGTGTTGTGAGGTTTGAAAGAGCAGACAAGTTGGCACCTATATATGTTGGACCTTTTCAGATTCTTGAGAGGAATAAGCCGCTTGCCTATCGAGTTGAGTTGCCTAAGAGATTGTTAGGGTATATAATGTTTTTTATATAACCACATTTGAGGAAATATGTGCGTGATTTATCAGTTATTGTTGAGCCAATTATTCAGGAAGACTTGGAAGTGGAACTGAACTAGACCGTAATAAGACAACTAGTTCATAATGTTGATCGAGATGTAAAACAATTGCAAAATAAGGTTGTGAGATTGATTAAAGTTCAATGGAGTGAAGATTCTAGGGACTACACTTCGGAAACAAATGATAGCATGAAAGATGTTTATCTCGAGTTAATGAGAAGTAGTAGTATGCACAGTGTATAAATATTATACTCACCACTTATGGTGTAGTCACTTGGTATATATCTATTTTGTATGTGTTTCATCGTATACGATATATATCTTTTTTGAGTTATCTTTTTGTATGTTAATTTCGGGATGAAATTCTTTTAAGGGGAGGAGAATGTAACGACCCGTAATTTAATAACTTTAAATATGAATATTTAATATATTTAAAAAAATTAAATAATGGATTTTATAACTCAAATAGACCTCTTTTGAGCAATAACTATTGATAGTAAAATTGTTTTAAAATTTTATTTACAAAAATAGTTAGTTCGGAGAAAAATTGAAATCTGATCGAAATCCTTTTTTGGATTTTCGACTTTTCATAGTCTAAAAGTTGTCAAAACATGTTGTGCACACTTATAACAACCGGCCTTTTTGGATGTTTTAAGCAGACACACATGCCTAACTCAAACCATTCAAAAGGGCAGATTGTTCTGGGGTAGATAAGAAAAAGAGAAAGAAATAAAATAAATACAGAATCGCGCAGCGGAACGACAAAATATAATAATCAAATAACAGTTCATGAAGCAATTTTATAAATACATTTGATTATTCTTTACAAACACAAATATCAGTGTTACATAAACAAGAATAAATAAATAAATAAATAAATGCAGCATAACAATATGATGTTGTGGAATAAATATAATAATAATAGTATAGATCTTCATGTTTGTCCTCCAGAAATAAGGTCTTCAACCCTGAAATGCTCAGGCTGACCTGAGCGAATTGAAAAGACAAAACACTCGAGTCAGAACTAAAAGATCTTATGTAAGTTAAATCAACAGAAAACGAATATGAATGGAACAGTGTCGGAGATGTTTACGGGGTTTGACATCTCCTATTCAGTGTCTAGCATGAGTGCAATAAAGAGATGTTCGGGATTACCATCTCCTAAGGATCCGTCAAACTATCTACTACGTAGTATAATACGCTATTATAATAGTGTCTATAATAAAGTAAAGTATTAAAATAGCGTTAAGGCGTTCCCCTATCCCCCTTCACACATTTTTATATATTTCTATAGTCTATGCAGTACCGTAATTCCTCCATAAACTGGAGGGCTATCAGAGGACACTTTCATAGGTATGGTACAAAACAAACTCGTAGAAGGCTCTTTAGTGCATGTGAATTTTAATATTCGAAAATCTCCGATTTTGAATGTGACAACTATATAAGCTATATTATTATTGTACACTAACCAAATTTGCAGGAACCTTTGAAGGATGGATTCAGAAATACGCGAAGATAGATTAGATATTTTATTATTTCCGAGTCTAGTTATAAATATGTTAAAATCTCTTCAAAGTGGTACGTTGCAAAACAAAATTGACACGTATCTTAGAAGTATGCACATGCACAAGACATAGATTTCAACCGGCTCACTACAGCTATTCAGCCAGTTGAATATTGGGTAAATTTAAATTTACCACAATATTCAGCCGGCTGAATCCACTGAGTCGGTTGGCTGAACGTACTATCTTTTGCACTATTTATTTTTTGGTTTGAATCAGACGGTTGAATCTTCTGCAGTCAGTCTGCTGAATTCATATAACGGCTAGTTTTTAATGAAGGGATGCGTCTCTTCAATAAAGAGAAACATCTGAACTTCAAGGGTTGTTTTCGTTTCTTTTCAGCACTACTTCGAGAAAGAAAACAACTCTTGATTCATTATAAATATAGCCAAGAATCAAATTCTTTTAAAAATTGAACAATCATTACAATTCTTTCTATCCTATATTGATTCTACTCTCTATAATCTTTTCTTTCTAAAACCTTCATGCAAGCATTCTATTGGGAATTCTTTTTAAATCTTCCATTCTCTTCATGTACAAACACTACATACCATAAAGGAGAAAATTATAGGAAGGGTGTACTGTATTGACTCATTAGTGTTATTCAAGAACACATCAAGTCAAGAAACTAAATACTTAGTATTGGAAGTCCCGTTCGGCTGCTCGGGCAAGTGTATTGAGATCATGTTCGGTTGCTTAAGTACCTATTCCTTTGGGTGAAGCAAGGTGTTAGTAAATCCAAAAGGAGTCTGGGACTAGACGTAGAACAGGAAGTTCAAACCAGAATAAAAATATCTGGTGTAATTTACTTACCACTTTACATTTATGTTATTTATTGACTATTCTTTGCTGCTATATCACACAAGTTTATAAATTAGTATATTTATCCATACAACCGATCCACACAAACTTTCATTTGGTATCGAAGCACGGTTATCACATAACCATAACAATGTTATCTGATATTTGTGAAGATGGATAACAATAGTCACTCTAATTTCACTGAAAGACAATCCATTACACGACCACCACTATTTAATGGTCTAAATTATGCTTACTGGTCAACTAGGATGAGAGCTTATATACAATCAAACGGGTTTGATGCATGGAACATTATTCAACAAGAATATCATGTTCCTACTAATGATTTTGCAGAATGGTCTAACACTCAAAAATTAGACGCTTCTGCAAATGCGAAAGCAATAAGCATGTTATTTTGTGCACTAGATAAGAATGAATTCAATGGAGTTACTGTGTGTACTACTGGATATGAAATATGGCACACGCTTAAAGTTACACATGAAGGTAGTAACAAAGTTAAACAAAGTAAGATATCTATGCTTAAGAATCAATTTTAAAACGTTAGAATGAAGCAAGATGAGACCATAAATGATATACACTCTAGATTTCAAGACATATTTCATTCACTTTTGGCACTAGGAGAAAAATATACATGTTTTGATATTGTGTCGAAAATACTCAACTCTCTCACGGATGAATGGGAAAGAAAAGTCTTAGCTATCGAAGAAGCTAATGATTTTTCTACCATAAAACCAGAGGAGTAAATTGGAAATCCAATGTCATATAAAGTAAATTTGCTGGCAAGAAAAGTACAAGCACAAGACCATAAAACAATAGCATTTCAAGCCGAGAAAGAAGAATCAGCCGATGAGGATTTTGACAATATGACATTCATAGCCAAAAATTTTAGAAAATTCCTGAAATTCAAAAAGAAGAAAAACTTTGGAAGCAATAAAGGTCAAATAACTTTACTTCAAACTCATCTTTGAAATGCTACGAGTGTAATCAATCAGGTCACATCAAAAAGAACTGTTTGGAACTTAAGAAAAACAAAAACGAGAAATGGTTCAAAAAGAAAAACAAGCTTTTTCAGTTACTTGGGATGATTCCGACTCTTCATCATCCGATAGTGATAGCGACACCGAACAAGCTAATGTGCGCTTCATCGCATCTAAAAACAATGTAAGTGAATTCTCTATTGATGATTTAATAGAAGTAAACTTTAAATTGTTAAAAACAATTAAGAATTAGAAATAATCAAATAAAGATACATTAGCAAAATTAAATAGGAGTGAACTAGAAGTAGATATGTTACGAGATGAGAAAAAAATTTCTTGAAGAAGAATTAGTAAAAATTCAAGAATCAGAAAGAAATTTATCTTCTCAACTCATAATAATTGAAAAAGATTTAGAATCATTGAAAAACAAGAATGATTTAGTAACTATAGAAAATCATGATTTGAAAAGCAATAATAAAATCTTAGAATTAGAAATAGAGAGTCTAAAGAACAACTTATGAAGTATTACGAAGAATGTTTCGAATTTTAACAAAGGAAAAGAGAATCTCTCTAAAATTATTGGAAATTCCCAACATAGTTCAAGTAAGGGAGGTCTAGGTTATGGAAAAGCTAGTAGTTCTGGAAAATCATATGATTTGTTATATGATAGGCTTAAAAAGAATATTACAAAAAAAACTACAATTAACACTACTAATCAAAAACTATCAAAATATGGGTACCAAAAACCAACAATAGCCTCATAAGAAGTATGTATATAGAGTCATTTATTTTCAGTATTCATAAGAATATTAATTATACTTTTAAAGGGAACTCTGAACCCTCTTGGATTTGGCTTCCTAAGACCTAAATCCTAGGACCCTAACGGAGGAAGTGGGTACCAACTTCAGTTCAATATTTTTTGCAGGTACCAAATAAGAAAAGAGAAAGTGGATACTGAATAGTGGTTGCTCAAAACACATCTCATGAAACAAATAAATGCTGACAAATATTATCTACTCAGATGGAGGTTCTGTCACTTTTGGAGATAACTCCAAAGGACATGTCATTGGCAAAGGCGATGTGAGCAATGACGGTATCTTGTTATTCATCAACCTTTACCGGAGTGGTTGAAGATTTGACTACTCTTGAATGAGATACTACGGATGAAGAATGAAACATTTTGGTATGAATCTTGTTTTATCTCTTTTCAACTTTTTAAGTATTTCTTTCCTGAACTTCTGATTAAAATGTTCGTGACAACTTGGCTATAAACTTTTGTGGTTTAACATTATTATGTTGTATGTGTATGTTTAATTTGTGACAATCTTAAATTTAAAGAAAAGCTTATGTCTTTTCTTGTTCTGTAATATTTTGCGATGTTTCTATGATGTTGATATATTGTTAGTTATGTGATGTTTTACTACATAGTTTTATACATATATATAACTATGCTAAATTACGTAACTATGGTAAAAATGCCATTTTTAAGTGCTGAATATTGTGATGTGCTATATGCTTAAGATATTTCTATTTATCATATCCAAGCTTACCTTCTATCGATTACTCCTTTTTGTCGATGACAAAGGGGGAGAAGGTAAATCATATCGATAGGGGAGCAACAAATCAGTGGGAGTATATTCTGAATTATATTGCATTATACTTACATAGTTGCCACCATCAAAACGGGGGAGAATGTTAAGATCCAAAAATCTCTGATTTTGAATGTGACAACTATATAAGCTAATATTATTATTTTATTCTAACCAAATTTACAGGAGAAGATAAATCTTTGAAGGATGGATTCGAAAATACGCGAAGATAGATTAGATGTTTTATTATTTCTGAGTCTTGTTAGAAATATGTTAAAATCTCTCCAAAACGGTATGTTGCAAAAGAAAAATGACACGTATCTTAGAAGCATGCACATGCACAAGACATAGATTTTAGCCGGCTGACTACAACTATTCAGCCAGCCGAATACTAGGTAAATTTAAATTTACCACAACATTCAGCCGGTTGAATCCACTGATTCAGCCGGCTGAATGTACTGTCATTTGTACTATTTATTTTCGGGTTTGAATCATACGACTGAATCTTCTGCAGTCAGCCTGCTGAATTCATATATCTGCTATTTTTTAATGAAGAGATGCGTCTCTTCAATAAAGAGAAACATCTCAACTTCAAGGATTGTTTCCGTTTCTTTTTAGCACCACTGTTCGTGAAAGAAAAAAAACTCTTGATTCATTATAAATATAGCCAAGAATCAAATTCTTTTAAAAAAAGAACAATCATTACAATTCTTTCTATCATATTTTGATTCTACTACCTATAGTCTTTGCTTTCTAAAACGTTCATATAAGCATTCTATTGAGAATTCTATTTAAATCTTCCATTCTCTTCAAGTACAAACCATATCACTTTCGAAATTATATTCAGTTTGAAATCATACTTTCAAAATAATTTACAACCCTCATTTCCAAACTTCATATTCAAATCAAATAGATATTTTAAATCCCAGCTTAGGTTATAATATCATTTAACCATATTCACTTTAAAATCGAGGATTTAAAATATAAACACATCCACTTTATTTAGTTGAATTTTTTTTGAAAGATAGTTTAGATAGTTATAATTGGTTTAACAAAGTTAAAATAATTTTTAAGAATAGTTAAATACTCTAAAACAATTTAAAATAGATTGAAATACTTTATAATTAAATTTAAGATAGTTAAATAGATTAAATATAATTAAAATAAATATAATAGCTTTAACATATATTAATTAGATTTAAAATAAACTAAATTGGTTAAAATAGGTTAAAATAATTTATATAGTCAGTTTAGATCAAAATAGTTTAGTACCTTGAAAATCTTAATAATTAGGAAATTTAAAATAATATATTTTTAAACTGTTTATATTAAAATATGAATTTGGAAAATTATAGCAATTTACTATTTATTTCCTTTCAACACATTTGGACAAATTTCAATTTCCAAACTAACAAAACCCATTAAATCCAAATTTCAACAAAACATTTAATTTTATGCCAATTCAATCCATGTTTGAAATATTAATCTAAACTACTCCAATTTCAATATTTTCAAAGTTATATTCCAAACGATTTAATAAGTCAATTTCGATAAATTTCAATTGTACTCCAAAATCAACTTTAAAATTCAATTTAATTCCTTTAAAACAATTCCAGTTTTAACATAAAACTTGTATTTTTATAATAATTCAATTTATATAAATCAAATTTTTATTTTGAAATATCATTTAACCAGATTTGAAATTTAGGATTTAAAATCATTTAATTTAACCAATTCGGTGTCCGTATATAATTCTCTACCCTTGGGTCAAGTGTTACGGATATTTATCAATTCAATTCGGAATTAAAATTTTTACTTTATATATCATTTCAAACCGCAATCCCAAATTTAATAAAATCCATAAAATCGCTCGAGTATGTCATTTCAACCCATAAAGATTTTATCCTAATCTATAGATCGTTCGGGTATATATCATTTCAATCCATAGTGAATTTCCTAAACAATAACTAAGGGAACTTGCAGAGTGATAGTAGTATACAGATCAACATAACATCCAATCATCCAATATCAACCACCAAACACCCTTCATAATCATCATCCAATTTAATTAGTAAATTTAAACAAATAACTGACTATCAATAATAGGAAATTAACTAGCAATTTAAATTCAATAAAAAATTAAATAAAAATAAATTCAAATTAAGTGGAATGACAATTTAAACATGCCAAACAGCTATAAATAAATTCCTAGCCATATCACAATTTAATTTGACTAACATAAGAAATTTTAGAAGTTGTGAGTGGGTCAAAACACTCACCTTTGATTTTGAATCGAAATAAAATCCAAATAAAGGCCCAAATTTCAACAGTCTTAGAATTCCTCCAAACCCACGTCAAAATTTCCAGAATTTCAAAATGGTCGCAATAAAACAAATTACGCACAAATCCGACCTCGTACGTAAAAGTTATTATCATTAGAAGTTAAACGTTTTAAAAATTAAAATAATATAAGGAGTAAACGCGTTACCTTCACCATGTCACCAGGTTCTTCACGCATGAGCAATGCGCAAGATCCCTAGCCACACGATCCTCGGACGAGAATCACCAGCGTCGCACGATCCCCAACGGCCACCAATCACCCAGTGATGCTCCCCTAAGGCATCATGACCATCGACCCCTCGGGAAAAGCTCAAAGCAGCGACCCATTCTATAACCCTAATCTAATTTCTACCGCTAATCCGACCATCAACTCGACGAACAACCCACTCCGATGAACTACGATCGCTGGTCCCTACAACCCAGTGTCTTTGATTCGACGATCGGTTGCAGTCGATCATGGCGAAATGAATGGTCGAGAATTCTACGACGTTTACTGATCATACGATGAACCAAAACAAAAAATGAGTTGAAGATTTGACTTGCACTCGTTGAGAGCTTCAAATCGATATATAATTTGTTTGGGTTGGGGGGGAGTTTGAATTTTTTTTGATTTGATTTTGATTTGCAATTGAATTTGGAATTTGTTTGGTTTATATGCCATTGAGAAGAAGAGGGCAGAGAGAATTGTACGTACATAAAAGCAAAATTAAGAAGTAGATAGGGTTTATAGAAAACTATTTATAGGTGGTCAGAAATAGAGATGTATGGACACGATTGATTTGAAGGATGAACAATAAACGACCCGAAAAGACCGTTCCATTCTCGAAATGAAAATGGGTCATCTCATATATCAAAATAGATGTTTTCGATATTTTTAAATTTGATGGAACTGGTTTCAATTCCTAATTCTATCGTATGAAGAAGTTGTGTTAACATCAACTTATTTCAAATTGATTTCAATTGAATTTTATTAGACTGATTTCTAGGCATTTCGAGTCCGTACGATCAAACAATAAGTCTGATCGCTATGAAACATGAAACCGTACAATAATTCACCGTTACGAGTCTAATAAAACTAGTTTCTTCGAAATCTGAGACAGTAGCCAAAATGGCTATTTTCACATTATTTAAATAAATTAATATTAAATTAATTAAATCACTTTTTAGTTTCAAATTTTACAATTTCCTATTTCTATCATTTTGGATTACTCGATAATTTATAATCCCCTTAGAACAAATTTCTATATCAATTTATTATTTAATATTTCACAATTTATAGTGTTTAATTTCAATTTCAATAAATTCAGTAATTATAAATTAAATTTTCAGTAAATCCATTTATTTGAGTTTCCATCATTTTATACAATCAATTTTTACCTTATGGATATAATTATCATGGTTTATATCTTATTACACTAATATTCTCCAATTTCATCTTTATTTACATTAACGTAATATTACTTACATTTAATTGCAATAAGTCCAATTATTATAGTTTAAATTCCAATAATTTGATTAACTCGATTTCAAAGCTTTCTATTCAAACCTTGATTGTTCTATACATACATTTAACATTGGTTTCTATCTAATTACATTAATATTTGATGGTCATTACCTTAATCCAGTTTTAACACTATTATTAATGTAACGACCCACTATTTTGTACCTTTCGAATTCGACAATAATTAAATAAATGTCGAGCTAGAATAGTTCAAAACAATAGATTGTAAAATAGCTAAGGAACAAATGAAATCAAATACACAGAATCACAGACACAGATATCAGAATCTCACAGCGGAATATAAATACTACAGTGGTTCATGAAGCCACTGGAAACTTTCACAAACAGAAAGACATAGTTCAAAACTTTAATACAAAATTTTAAGTCATATTAAAACATAGTCTTCCAAATGTCTTGAATTACAAAATAGATGGAGATGAAGAAGCTTCCAACTAGCAAAGAGTGATCTAGTCCTAGCTCCAGAAAGAAAAGCTGAATCTGCAACTCAGGCTGACCCGAGCGTACAATAAAACAAAACACTCGAGTCAGGACATACATACTTATATAATGTAAGCTAAATCAAGTGTACTGTAATGTAAAGAGCAAGTAACTTAAAGGATGCTTGGGATCGCCCATCCTCTAAGGATCCGTTAAACTATTTACTATATAGTATATTGCGCTATTACCATAGTGTCTATAATAAAATAAACTTACTTTTAAATAGCGTTAAGGCTTTACATTTTCCACCTTAACACGTAATAGTCCCAGTAGTCCATCCAATATCATAGCTCCTCCTGATCGGGAAGCAACTAGAGGATACCACACGGGCTACGGGAGAAAACCAAACTCGTACAAGGCGCGATATGGTAGGTGACACGGCACAACTAGGCAATGCCAGGGTAGATATACCAATTGCTATCCGGACCGGTGGAAACGCGTAGCCGCAGTTACCGCCCACCTCGAACAACACTCCCAAATCAAAGGTGCGCACCAAACAATCACAAAAGTAATAGAATGGCAAATGAAGAAGTGCGTTCGATCAGAGGAGCTACCTCATTAATCCGAGAATTGCTCCTGTTTTAGCCACCTTATGCCAACTCACGGGAGTCGGGTCCACGTATATACCTTTCAAGAAACCGCCCCCACCATCCTACTTCATTCTGGAATCTCCACCGCGTACACGGTTGTCAAAGTGGTTTTCGGTATCGACAGAGAGTATGTCCATATCCGATCCCGGTCTCTTTGCCAACCAACCGTTATTATAACCCGTAGTTATAGTTTGAAAAATGGTATTTACTTTTCCAAATCAATATATATTTTCAAATACCTTAAATTTTCAAATCCTTGATTTAAACATTTTCTTTAAAAATATACCATTTCAATTTATTTAATCAAATTTGGAATTTATTTCTTTTATAATAGAAATCATATTTTCCTTTAAAATCTATCCAAACTCAATTTCTAGATTCTTTTATTTATTACATATTTAAATTCCAAAGTTTAACTTATTTCCAAAAATCATTCATAGATTTATAAATAAATCAATTTCAATTTCTACTGCACCTAGGAAAGGCTGTCTAAAGTTGTGAGTTGAACCTAGTCTAATTCCAAAGATAGCATTTAAATGTTGTTGTAGACCTTTAGATTTAAATCTATTTCCAAATATAACTTGTTATATATATAATTTTCTAAATTTAAATCTTACTCTTTCAAACTCTAGAATTTCCGGAACAAGTTATACTAAAAATTTATTCTATATTTATTTATTTATCATTTAAATCATTATAAGTCCTATAAATTATTTACTAGAATATCTTCAACTACTTAAAATAATTTAAATATTTTCAGAAAATAATATATATAAACCACGGGCCTGTATAAGATTTTCTAGCCTAGGTCAAGTGAAACGGATCTATATCATTTAAATCCGATATTACACAATTCCGGGTCCTATCATTTCGAACCCGCAATCCCAAGATAATTTACACAGTTAACAGAATAGGTGAACAATAATAATCAATTAGGCCTGTCATTTCAGCCATAACAATATATATATATAACAGGGAACTTGCAGTGTGATTTAAACAGTAAATAATAACATAATATAATTGCAGGTATCATATAACATATAAATAACCGATGGGTGTCAATTTAATGGGGTTTATCATTCTATATTACACTACAGACAGATAATAGTAAAATACAAATTTACACATACACTTGTAATAATTTACGAAATATAAATACGTATGTCTGGTGAGAATACTCACCTGGGTGTTGCAGCAAATTCGAGTTCAAAATTGAAAATTTACTGGTACAGACTGACAGAGAATAACAGTCAAATTTTTCGGGCGTCGCCTAGATTTAGATCTAGAACAAATTTCAAAAATATAGGAACGCGGCTTAGATTTTATAGTCAATGAAAATTTAAAGATAGGAAAAGAATTTTTTGACTTGCTCGACCAAAAATTTTTTCTAAAACACGATTGCAAAAAAATCTATATGAATACGAGAACACATGCACCACTTCTTCCTCCTAGCTTGTTCATGCTCATCACATACTTATGCACTGTCTTCCCTTCATTCATTCATCATTTTCACTTTTCTCTCTTTTTTTTTTTTTTTTTTTTTTTTCACAAATGGTTTCCAACATTCTTCAAAAATCATTTCAAATCTCACTGTAATTTCAACAGACCCAACTTACACTAACCCGAGTTCCACCATCTATGCTTCGAGTCAGACCCGGGTTTTCTTCGAGTCACCACTGATGCTGCTTCGGGTAAATCTGCATTTGCTTTGAGTGAGATCTGGAAGTGTTGAAACACTTAAATTTCCAGGAACACACCTTTCTCTGGCCTTCACTGCCCCTGCTTCCCATACCACTGCCTTCACCAGTCTTCTTGTTCATCTCTCACCCATGCACATATATCCAATAAAGTAAAAAGAAGACAAGCACCCCATACTCAACTGGATCAGGCATTCACCAGACCCAACTCCTAATACCCCTTCCCATTCTTCTTCCTCCTTATCCCTGTTTCACCACTAACTCCACTTAACCCAATCAGGCTTTAACTAAACAGCCTTAGACAAACACATGCAAGCCCATCTTTGTCACCTCTACCCCTGATACTCAGGTGCACAGGTGCACAGGTGCACACTTGAACATGCACACTGTGACACCACCAGATCCCCAGCCTATCTACAAGTGCAGACTTACCAAATCTCTACATATAAGTAGACTACTCCTATACCCTAACTGCAAACCAAACCCCAACTACTAGCTATTCAACTAAACAACCTATGCTAGATGAATCTTCGGCCATCATATCCATGGTCATGCCTCACTGATACACGTGCACGCAGTGATGCCAAGCCATGCGCAGACTACACAATTTTTTTTTTTTTATATATGCAGACAAAAAACAAAAATGCAAACTGAAACCCACTACTATAGTCCCATATTTTTTTAATGCACTGCCAAATCCTTTCACTTTAATCCCAGCTTCTAATTCAACTCTTCCCACAACCAACAACCTGCTATCACGAGACTTGTGTCTACTAAACTTCCTATGCCACAGTATTATGAATCTATAGCCTGCCTATGTATCCTATGTGATCCATACAAATCCAAACATCCCTATATGACCACTCTGGAAAAGATATATAGACAGCACACACACATAGATCTAATATCAAAAGATTGGCATGGCCGAGCAAGTCAAAGAATAGAGACAACTTAGGATAGGAAAAGAAAAGAAAGACTATTACCTGATTTGAGCAAAAGAATTGGACTGGGCTTTGCAGAAGAATATGAAGAGAGAGATGCAACATATATAGGTAAAGACTTGATACATGCAGAGGAATCAAAGCAGTTACTTATGCAATGTCTCTGGAAATTTTCGAGAAATATAAAGCTATCAGTTTTTTTTTTTTTTAATGCTTGATTGCTTGATCAAGGCAGTGAATGGTGAGATGGAGATACAAGTAATTTCAGAGCTTTTAATTCCCAACAGAACGTTAAGCCTTTTGCTTAAATTATCAATCAGTTTCAAATATTGAAGTTTATCTGATGCTTTGATTTGGAAAACAATTAATGGCTGTTTAAATTTTAGAAACTGATCAAAGAAATATGCGAGATCAAAGCTTGATATTGAAACTGAAGTTGAAGTTAGGGGAAAGGTTGATATATTTAGCTATAAATTTTCCAGTGCATTTTCTTTCGAGCATAATTTGCAGTTTGCTTTGATTTGGAGAGCATTAAATGGTTGCTTGATTCATTTGTTTGCATAATGTTAGCTTGGTCAGTTTGATATATATATATATATATGCAGTGCATATTTATTTTCGAGCATAATCAGTGGTTTAAATTGTGAGTTTTTAAATGTTTGCGTGATATATGGAGCATGTCAGTTTCAAAACCAAGTGCATGCTTTCAGCTTTGAAATATGAACGTGTACCAGTGAAATAAAACAGAGAAAAGAAATAAAAGTGTGTATTTAATTTTTTTCGAACGTTAATTCCATGGGTTTCTTTAATTCATTTATATATGTTTTGATTTTTATTTGGCCATGGATGAGATAGGGGAGATGATTTTGCATGTTCCAGTTAAAATGAACGTGTACAAGATGAAATTTTGAAACTGCCGAGAGAAGAAAATAAAGTTTGAACGTGTTGAATTTAAATGTTGGTTTTAAAATTTTGTTAAACTTCCTCTGATTTAGTTTGACGTTTTCAAATGTTAATGTTACGTTTTTATGTAGTCAGTTTACAATTTGAACGTACGTCAAAATATATAAAATCAGCTGACAGTTTAAAATACGTACGTTAGTTAAAACGCAGACTGATATTTTATGTTCAAAATTATTTAAAACTTGATTTTTTCCCTACGCTAGACAGACGCAGTTAAAAACTTCAGAAATTTTTGTAAAATTATTATTTTAAAAACACACATTTTATAACGTCACTTTAACCCTTTAAATCACGCGTCTTTCAAACGCGAAATTTAACGGTTCAAACCTAGCTTAAAATTTTACAGTTATTATTAAATTTTATTGTCATAAAAAAAAAATTTCAAAATATATCTCAAATTTTAAATATTCAACTATATTGTTAAACCCAAATTTATAAAATATATTATTTAAAATTGAAAATAAATAAAATAACTGGCTGAAACTAGGGTTGTTACACTCTCCCCCACTTAAGAACTTTTCGTCCTCGAAAAGGAACGAAAGAAAGAAACAAAGGAAAGACAAGCTAGATAAACAATGTACCTTAAACGAATAGTTCCGGATTTGAAGCACGAATGCTCTCCTCCGTTTCCCATGTACAATCTCGCTCATCGGTGCTCCATTGCACTTTGACCAAAGGGACAGATTTTCTTCTGAGTTGTTTCGTACCTCGATCGACGATACGAAGTGGCTTCCTCTCAATAGTTAGATCGGGTTCGATGTCCAGACCATCAAGAGCAGTAGGCTGGATGACTAGAGATGGGTCGTGAAGACAGCGACGAAGGTGAGATACATGGAATACATTGTGAATTCCGGCAAATTTCTCGGGTAGATCTAGTCTATAAGCAAGAGATCCAATCCTCTCTGAAATACGGAATGGACCGATGAATCTAGGTGCTAGCTTTCCTCTTCGACCAAACCGAACTACATTTCTTAAAGGAGAGATCTTCAGAAATACCAGATCACCAACATCAAACTCCAACTTCCTTCTACGCCGATCAGCGTACTTCTTTTGTCTATCTTGAGCAACCTTTAATCTCCTCTTAATCTCCTCTACTTTCTCTGAAGCTTCTAAGATCATCTCGGGGCCAAGAACTAAGCGGTTACCAGACTCGATCCAACAAGAAGGAGATCTACACGGTCTCCCGTATAAAGCAGCAAAAGGGGACATCTCAAGGCTAGCCTGATAACTATTGTTATAGGTGAATTCTACAAGATGAAGATGATCTTCCCAAGATCCTCCGTAGTCCAAAATGCAAGCACGAAGAAGATCTTCAAGAATTTGATTTACCCTTTCAGTTTGACCGTCAGTTTGTGGGTGATAAGCGGTGCTCAAGTTCAACCGAGTACCCAAGGATTCTTGAAACGCTTTCCAAAACTGACTGGTGAAAATAGGATCTCGATCGCAAACAATGCTAAGAGGGACGCCATGGAGGCGAACAATCTCCCTCATATAGATTTCGGATAAACTCGAAGCTGTGCGGGTAGATCTGACTGGAATAAAATGAGCAGACTTAGTCAGTCTATCCACAATAACCCAGATGCTCTCATTTCCTCTGCGGGATCTTGGCAATCCATCAATAAAGTCCATAGAAACCTGTTCCCACTTCCAGTTTGGAATCTCCAAAGGCTGCAACAATCCGGGTGTTTTCTGATGGTCTGCTTTGACTTGCTGACAAGTCGCACATCTACTTACAAAAATAGAGACATCTCTCTTCATTCCCCTCCACCAATATAATTTCTTCAAATCCTGGTACATCTTAGCTACGCCAGGGTGGATGGAAAGTCGGGACTGATGATGTTCCCGAAGTAATTCCTGCCTTAAACCATCAATATTTGGGACACAAATTCTTCCATTTATCCTTAAAATTCCTTTATCATCAATCTGAGCTCCCTTTCCATCAGAACTACTACTATCTCTGCTCCGGACATTCTCCTTAATCAATCTGATGATCCTATCCTCATCTTGTTTAGCTACGATCCGATCCACCAAAGGAGAAGAGACAAAAATCTGACACAACAAAGATTTCTTCCTGCTCAGTGCATCTGCCACTACATTAGCTTTTCCGGGAGTATAGTTGATGTCGAGGTCATAAGAAGCAAGAAACTCGAGCCATCTAACTTGTCTCTGATTTAAGTCTTTCTGGGTAAAGATATATTTCAGAGATTTATGATCAGTGAACAGATCAAACTTAGCTCCCAAGAGATGGTGTCTCCAAAGCTTCAAGGCAAATACAACAGCCAACAACTCTAAATCGTGGGCAGCATAGTTAGCTTCATGTGTCTTCAGCTGACGACTAGCATATGCAATTACTCTCCCATCTTGCATTAGCACTGCTCCCAAACCTTCTCGACAAGCATCGGTGAATACTGTTAATCTTTCACTTCCATTTGGTACAGTAAGAACTGGTGCGGAGGTGAGCTTATCCTTTAACTCTTTGAAAGCAGCTTTACACTTATCGCTCCATACAAACTTGACATTCTTCCGAGTAAGAGCCGTCAGAGGTGCCGAAATCCGAGCAAAGTTCTCAATGAATCTTCGGTAGTAGCCGGCAAGGCCTAGAAAACTACGGATATCGGTGGGAGTCTTAGGTTCTTCCCAATCTTGGATTGTAGCAATCTTGACTGGATCAACAGAAACTCCTTCTTTAGAGACAATGTGTCCAAGGAATCGGACTTCTTCTTCCCAGAAATGACATTTAGAGAACTTAGCCTTTAATTGGTGGTTCCGAAGAGTCTCTAAAACATACTTCAAATGAACTCTATGTTCTTCCTCAGACTTAGAGAAGACAAGGATATCATCAATAAAGACAAGGACAAACTTATTAAGCACATCTCGAAAAACTCGGTTCATCAAGTCGACGAAGAAAGCAGGGGCATTTGTCAAGCCAAAAGGCATAACTAACCATTCAAAGAAGCCGTTCTCAGTCCGGAAAGCAGTTTTGGGGATGCTTTCCTCAGCAATTCTGAGCTGATGGAAACCTGTAGCTAAATCAAGCTGAGAGAAAACAGTTGCTCCATAGAGTTGATCGAACATATCATTTATGCGCGGCATAGGATATCTGTTCTTCATGGTAAGCTTGTTGAGTTCCCTATAATCAACACACATCCGGAGAGAACCATCAGATTTGGTGACAAAGACTACAGCTGCTCCCCATTCAGAGAAGCTTGGTCTAATCAGTCCTTTAGAAGATAAGTCTTGAATCTGATTCCTTAATTCGCTCTTCTCTCGTGGTGCCATCCTTCTAGGTGGAAGGACTACAGGTCGTGCTCCCGGAATAAGGTCGATACGGAAATCAATTTCCCGTTTTGGAGGTAAAGAAGTGACTTCACCAAACACATCGGGAAATAGTTTGACTACAGGAGTCAAATGGATATCATCTGGGAAAGTGTCAAGAGAATAGATGAAACTACCAGCAAACTCTTGAGGCCACTTACACTGGATTTCTAATGGATTCCCTAAATCATCTTTAAGAGCAACAGTACGAGAACTACAAGAGATATCTGCACCATGCCTATCTAACCAATCGCCTCCGAGTAAAAGGTCGAAAGCGTCGAAACCCAAAACATAAAAGTCTCCAGTGAAGCATTGTTGGAAATGGAGGAGTTTCACATCCCTACAGACTTTACTAAGGTTCGCAGGACCACCGATGGGGTTTGAGACACATAAAGGTATGGGAGAAAGTTCAGGAGAAAGGCGATGTTCAAATTTATTACAGAGATCAGATGAAATGAAGCTGTGGGAAGCTCCGGTATCGAATAAAACTCGAACAGGTAATTTGAACAAAGTAAAAGATCCTTGAAGAGTACCTTGAGAATCATCTGGGGCTGGAGCTGATACTGGTGCAGGTGCAGGCTGCGGAGCTGTAGAAGATGCAGAAGTTACTGCAAAGACTCCGGATGTTGTGCCTCTCTTTTGAGTGGGACAATCCTTCTTGTAGTGTCCTGGCTGGAGGCAGATGTGACATAGATCCCTCCTAGCAAACTGAGCAGGGGGTGGGACAGCAGCACCCAAAGTAGGACAGCGATTAGCAAAATGTCCTTTCTGGTGGCACCTATGGCAGGTGATGGTAGACAGATCTACAGGTGGCCTCGCAGAAACAGAAGATGATGATGATCCCAACCCTTGAGCCTTGTTCCTCTTATGACGGTAGAAATTTGACTTCCTTTTTCTTGAATTACCGGAAGACCGAGCTGATGCAGACTGGGCAGCTGGAGTGTTCTTAGATGTAGGGTTCTCGTACCGGAGAGCCATATCCATCAATGCCGTGAAGGACCCATGAACATGAGTAATGAGTCGATCGTAGAACTCAGGTCGAGCTCCAGCGATAAACTTCTCGTTCAGCTTGAGTGGGGTATCAATCAGGTTCAGACCATACTGTGAGAGTTCATTAAACTTCCTCTCATATTCCGTGAAGGTCATATTGCCTTGCTTAAGATCCATGAATTCCCTATAGAGTTGAGACTTGCCCGCTTCGGGCATCCACTTGGCCAGAAAGGCCTCCCTAAAGCACGATAAGAGTTTAAAAGATAGATTCAAAGATGGAATTCAAGTCCGAATTTTGACAACCAAAAGATACCTAAATTGCTCCCAAGTGAGGTCAGCCTCATTTGTCTGAGCAGTAATAGATAGCCACCAATTCAAAGCAGCACCTTTCATCTGCCAGGCTGCGAGTTGCCTTTGCTGGGCATTAGAAATCTCGAGGCAGTAGAAAATCCTTTCTAGATCTCGAAGCCATTGCTGAGCTTCTATGATAGTCTCTGTCCCCATAAATTTTGTGCCACCTAGCTCAACATAGTCCTTGCACAATTTAGTGAAACGGACAGGGGCAGCAGGAGGAGGAGCAGCTTGCCCTCGACCTCGATTGTTTCTTCTATTCATCCTGGAAGATTAAGGGTGGATACTAAGGATAGAGGAAAATATTAAGATGTTCTAGGATAAGATAAAATTTAGCGACTAACAAAAGCTCGAGTATAACGATGGAGGAAAAGAAGAAGTGTTGGAAACTTATTTTAAAATAGGTAATTTTATACTAAAATACTTCCTTTAAAATCTTTTTGAAATTATTTATAAAATACGTTCTCTCACAAGAAAAGATTCCAGAATTTGACTTCACTCATTCTAGAGTATTGCTACTCTATCTCTAATGAGTTTTTGTTCCTTAGCTATGGATAAACCTGGCTCTGATACCAACTGTAACGACCCACTATTTTGTACCTTTCGAATTCGACAATAATTAAATAAATGTCGAGCTAGAATAGTTCAAAACAATAGATTGTAAAATAGCTAAGGAACAAATGAAATCAAATACACAGAATCACAGACACAGATATCAGAATCTCACAGCGGAATATAAATACTACAGTGGTTCATGAAGCCACTGGAAACTTTCACAAACAGAAAGACATAGTTCAAAACTTTAATACAAAATTTTAAGTCATATTAAAACATAGTCTTCCAAATGTCTTGAATTAC
This sequence comes from Allium cepa, assembly GCA_030765085.1. Classification (NCBI taxonomy): domain Eukaryota; kingdom Viridiplantae; phylum Streptophyta; class Magnoliopsida; order Asparagales; family Amaryllidaceae; genus Allium; species Allium cepa. The sequence goes on from CM060935.1 coordinate 595,776,675, forward strand.
AAAATAGATGGAGATGAAGAAGCTTCCAACTAGCAAAGAGTGATCTAGTCCTAGCTCCAGAAAGAAAAGCTGAATCTGCAACTCAGGCTGACCCGAGCGTACAATAAAACAAAACACTCGAGTCAGGACATACATACTTATATAATGTAAGCTAAATCAAGTGTACTGTAATGTAAAGAGCAAGTAACTTAAAGGATGCTTGGGATCGCCCATCCTCTAAGGATCCGTTAAACTATTTACTATATAGTATATTGCGCTATTACCATAGTGTCTATAATAAAATAAACTTACTTTTAAATAGCGTTAAGGCTTTACATTTTCCACCTTAACACGTAATAGTCCCAGTAGTCCATCCAATATCATAGCTCCTCCTGATCGGGAAGCAACTAGAGGATACCACACGGGCTACGGGAGAAAACCAAACTCGTACAAGGCGCGATATGGTAGGTGACACGGCACAACTAGGCAATGCCAGGGTAGATATACCAATTGCTATCCGGACCGGTGGAAACGCGTAGCCGCAGTTACCGCCCACCTCGAACAACACTCCCAAATCAAAGGTGCGCACCAAACAATCACAAAAGTAATAGAATGGCAAATGAAGAAGTGCGTTCGATCAGAGGAGCTACCTCATTAATCCGAGAATTGCTCCTGTTTTAGCCACCTTATGCCAACTCACGGGAGTCGGGTCCACGTATATACCTTTCAAGAAACCGCCCCCACCATCCTACTTCATTCTGGAATCTCCACCGCGTACACGGTTGTCAAAGTGGTTTTCGGTATCGACAGAGAGTATGTCCATATCCGATCCCGGTCTCTTTGCCAACCAACCGTTATTATAACCCGTAGTTATAGTTTGAAAAATGGTATTTACTTTTCCAAATCAATATATATTTTCAAATACCTTAAATTTTCAAATCCTTGATTTAAACATTTTCTTTAAAAATATACCATTTCAATTTATTTAATCAAATTTGGAATTTATTTCTTTTATAATAGAAATCATATTTTCCTTTAAAATCTATCCAAACTCAATTTCTAGATTCTTTTATTTATTACATATTTAAATTCCAAAGTTTAACTTATTTCCAAAAATCATTCATAGATTTATAAATAAATCAATTTCAATTTCTACTGCACCTAGGAAAGGCTGTCTAAAGTTGTGAGTTGAACCTAGTCTAATTCCAAAGATAGCATTTAAATGTTGTTGTAGACCTTTAGATTTAAATCTATTTCCAAATATAACTTGTTATATATATAATTTTCTAAATTTAAATCTTACTCTTTCAAACTCTAGAATTTCCGGAACAAGTTATACTAAAAATTTATTCTATATTTATTTATTTATCATTTAAATCATTATAAGTCCTATAAATTATTTACTAGAATATCTTCAACTACTTAAAATAATTTAAATATTTTCAGAAAATAATATATATAAACCACGGGCCTGTATAAGATTTTCTAGCCTAGGTCAAGTGAAACGGATCTATATCATTTAAATCCGATATTACACAATTCCGGGTCCTATCATTTCGAACCCGCAATCCCAAGATAATTTACACAGTTAACAGAATAGGTGAACAATAATAATCAATTAGGCCTGTCATTTCAGCCATAACAATATATATATATAACAGGGAACTTGCAGTGTGATTTAAACAGTAAATAATAACATAATATAATTGCAGGTATCATATAACATATAAATAACCGATGGGTGTCAATTTAATGGGGTTTATCATTCTATATTACACTACAGACAGATAATAGTAAAATACAAATTTACACATACACTTGTAATAATTTACGAAATATAAATACGTATGTCTGGTGAGAATACTCACCTGGGTGTTGCAGCAAATTCGAGTTCAAAATTGAAAATTTACTGGTACAGACTGACAGAGAATAACAGTCAAATTTTTCGGGCGTCGCCTAGATTTAGATCTAGAACAAATTTCAAAAATATAGGAACGCGGCTTAGATTTTATAGTCAATGAAAATTTAAAGATAGGAAAAGAATTTTTTGACTTGCTCGACCAAAAATTTTTTCTAAAACACGATTGCAAAAAAATCTATATGAATACGAGAACACATGCACCACTTCTTCCTCCTAGCTTGTTCATGCTCATCACATACTTATGCACTGTCTTCCCTTCATTCATTCATCATTTTCACTTTTCTCTCTTTTTTTTTTTTTTTTTTTTTTTTCACAAATGGTTTCCAACATTCTTCAAAAATCATTTCAAATCTCACTGTAATTTCAACAGACCCAACTTACACTAACCCGAGTTCCACCATCTATGCTTCGAGTCAGACCCGGGTTTTCTTCGAGTCACCACTGATGCTGCTTCGGGTAAATCTGCATTTGCTTTGAGTGAGATCTGGAAGTGTTGAAACACTTAAATTTCCAGGAACACACCTTTCTCTGGCCTTCACTGCCCCTGCTTCCCATACCACTGCCTTCACCAGTCTTCTTGTTCATCTCTCACCCATGCACATATATCCAATAAAGTAAAAAGAAGACAAGCACCCCATACTCAACTGGATCAGGCATTCACCAGACCCAACTCCTAATACCCCTTCCCATTCTTCTTCCTCCTTATCCCTGTTTCACCACTAACTCCACTTAACCCAATCAGGCTTTAACTAAACAGCCTTAGACAAACACATGCAAGCCCATCTTTGTCACCTCTACCCCTGATACTCAGGTGCACAGGTGCACAGGTGCACACTTGAACATGCACACTGTGACACCACCAGATCCCCAGCCTATCTACAAGTGCAGACTTACCAAATCTCTACATATAAGTAGACTACTCCTATACCCTAACTGCAAACCAAACCCCAACTACTAGCTATTCAACTAAACAACCTATGCTAGATGAATCTTCGGCCATCATATCCATGGTCATGCCTCACTGATACACGTGCACGCAGTGATGCCAAGCCATGCGCAGACTACACAATTTTTTTTTTTTTATATATGCAGACAAAAAACAAAAATGCAAACTGAAACCCACTACTATAGTCCCATATTTTTTTAATGCACTGCCAAATCCTTTCACTTTAATCCCAGCTTCTAATTCAACTCTTCCCACAACCAACAACCTGCTATCACGAGACTTGTGTCTACTAAACTTCCTATGCCACAGTATTATGAATCTATAGCCTGCCTATGTATCCTATGTGATCCATACAAATCCAAACATCCCTATATGACCACTCTGGAAAAGATATATAGACAGCACACACACATAGATCTAATATCAAAAGATTGGCATGGCCGAGCAAGTCAAAGAATAGAGACAACTTAGGATAGGAAAAGAAAAGAAAGACTATTACCTGATTTGAGCAAAAGAATTGGACTGGGCTTTGCAGAAGAATATGAAGAGAGAGATGCAACATATATAGGTAAAGACTTGATACATGCAGAGGAATCAAAGCAGTTACTTATGCAATGTCTCTGGAAATTTTCGAGAAATATAAAGCTATCAGTTTTTTTTTTTTTTAATGCTTGATTGCTTGATCAAGGCAGTGAATGGTGAGATGGAGATACAAGTAATTTCAGAGCTTTTAATTCCCAACAGAACGTTAAGCCTTTTGCTTAAATTATCAATCAGTTTCAAATATTGAAGTTTATCTGATGCTTTGATTTGGAAAACAATTAATGGCTGTTTAAATTTTAGAAACTGATCAAAGAAATATGCGAGATCAAAGCTTGATATTGAAACTGAAGTTGAAGTTAGGGGAAAGGTTGATATATTTAGCTATAAATTTTCCAGTGCATTTTCTTTCGAGCATAATTTGCAGTTTGCTTTGATTTGGAGAGCATTAAATGGTTGCTTGATTCATTTGTTTGCATAATGTTAGCTTGGTCAGTTTGATATATATATATATATGCAGTGCATATTTATTTTCGAGCATAATCAGTGGTTTAAATTGTGAGTTTTTAAATGTTTGCGTGATATATGGAGCATGTCAGTTTCAAAACCAAGTGCATGCTTTCAGCTTTGAAATATGAACGTGTACCAGTGAAATAAAACAGAGAAAAGAAATAAAAGTGTGTATTTAATTTTTTTCGAACGTTAATTCCATGGGTTTCTTTAATTCATTTATATATGTTTTGATTTTTATTTGGCCATGGATGAGATAGGGGAGATGATTTTGCATGTTCCAGTTAAAATGAACGTGTACAAGATGAAATTTTGAAACTGCCGAGAGAAGAAAATAAAGTTTGAACGTGTTGAATTTAAATGTTGGTTTTAAAATTTTGTTAAACTTCCTCTGATTTAGTTTGACGTTTTCAAATGTTAATGTTACGTTTTTATGTAGTCAGTTTACAATTTGAACGTACGTCAAAATATATAAAATCAGCTGACAGTTTAAAATACGTACGTTAGTTAAAACGCAGACTGATATTTTATGTTCAAAATTATTTAAAACTTGATTTTTTCCCTACGCTAGACAGACGCAGTTAAAAACTTCAGAAATTTTTGTAAAATTATTATTTTAAAAACACACGTTTTATAACGTCACTTTAACCCTTTAAATCACGCGTCTTTCAAACGCGAAATTTAACGGTTCAAACCTAGCTTAAAATTTTACAGTTATTATTAAATTTTATTGTCATAAAAAAAAAATTTCAAAATATATCTCAAATTTTAAATATTCAACTATATTGTTAAACCCAAATTTATAAAATATATTATTTAAAATTGAAAATAAATAAAATAACTGGCTGAAACTAGGGTTGTTACAATTAATTTCATTCACTGCACTTGATTTCCAATTAAATTTAACTAACTAAATAAATGAGTAACATATAATAATTGTTACCACTAACTTTTAATTATACTTATAAGTTTATTATTTACAACCAAGTTTTACAATTGCTTACATAAAACTGATTTTACCAATTATCATTAATTATATATTAATTCATTAATTACTTCAATATTTACATTTGTTTTCTTATATTAAATTTATAGCCAAGTATAACATTTAAATTACTTCAATTAATTGAACTTCCATTAGAGTTGTAAATAATTAACCTAGATTAATATCGTTGCAATTCATTCTAGTTATTATTTTCATTAATAAATCACAAATTTTTATTTCTTTGGATAATAAATAACAAATTTTTATTAAACTAACTATTTTAATTATCGAAAATTACAGGTCATTACACTCTCAACCACTCAAAAAATTTCGTCCCCGAAAAGAAAAAAGAAGGGAAAAGAAGAAATTAAGAAATTGATATCTTATTCGAAATATTAAATTTATAAAAAATTAATTTACATAAGTAAACAATTTAAATAACATATATCAATTTCTAACTATTAAATCCTTTTATATTCAAGTTAATAAAAGTTTGGAAATTATTTCACAAATTTTTCTAAGTCCAAAATTTACGAGGAATTTCGGCAGAGGCTCCTTTGTACGGATAGGACTGGGAGAAATAATAATATCAAAAATAATCAATAACATAACATATATATTTCAAAATAATATATTCCAATAATGGGAAAATAATATAATATAACTAGAAAACCTGTGACGATTCGAATTTTTCGCGTTCGAAAATCGACATCCATACTTTACATTGTACTCGAATGCCGCAGATTCGACCGTTCAAATTCGAGTCGCCGGAGCTTATAACACATTAAGTAAATAACACAGCGGAAGAAATGAATAACATATATCAATGTACAACATTTGATACAACATGAATGGTACAATGAACATCAATATACATCAGAGATACAAGAAATAGCAGCGGAAAGAAAAGATAACACAGCAGCGGAACAAATCTCCAAAATAGTCTTCGAGAAAGAACTCCAGTATTAGTAATCTCCATCTTCAAAGCACCAATCCAGAAATAGCTCGAACTCCCAAATCAAGATGAAGAGAAGCAACTCGATCCAATTGCAATTGCCAAATCCTAAGGCTGAAAGCTATCGGATCTACACCTACTACTGATTATCTGAAAGCCCCAACTCTAGACTGCCCGTGTGGGAAAATAGTGGGCACCCAGAGTTTAGGAAAGGAACAATAAACTCCAGGTCAGTCGTGGGACTGGTATGAGCAAACAAAAACATTTGGTCTTTGAAAACAAACAAAAGAATTTAAATTTGAAATCCGCAATGCTTTTGGAAAATGAAACTACCATAAGGCCTCCCGCCACACACACAATGCAAACGCAGACTTGGAGGAGATTTCTCCTTATGATAGTCAAATATGCTTAATACGAGAAAATTTCTTTTATATTATTACTAGTGCATAGTGGAAAATCTTTCGAAAGTATAATATAAATCCTAGCCAGCATAGGTACCATGATACTATGCCTACTATAGCTGCCATGTTAAATGGCAGGTTCTACAACTAAAACCGTACAAGGCGCGTATTGTTTTGATTGGATTTCCAACAAATGGTCAGGCTAAGGAACTTCCTACTGCCACATGGGTACGCCTCTGGCGGGACGTCCCGAGAACTAACGTTACGGTTAGATCTCTGCCAACACAAGGCCGGGTTACCTCTGTAACTAGGTAACTACTACACGAATATGCCATCCCCCGGTCCTTTGGGACCTTTATCCGAGGCGCCTCAAAGCAACAACCACACAGTAAATGAGATTGGAGCAACCACATAGGTTAAATACCAGGGCTCCATACCTGATACCACCCTTTACCAGAAGGGAATGACATACCCTAAAGGGAGCGACCCTCATAACCTTGCCGCATCTTTCCTGTTTCGACCATTTCCGGGGAGTGAGGTCCTGATGCAGTCTCGTCCACAAAGCTACGCTTTGGCACAAAGCCATGCTTTGGGTCAACAGATGACCAAAGCAATGATCACAAAGATAAATGATCAAACAAATGATCATATCACAAATGATCAACCAATGATCATCACACAGCATCACTCAGCATGCCACATTACCAAATTGGGAATATCACTGATAAATATCAACTACATAACCTCTGAGCTCGTACGTCTCAGAGAAGGGTGTTAAGCTAAGAGAATAAATTCTCCGCCACCAAGCAGAAATGTATTTGATAGAAATCAGTTAACATCTCAAAGTATAATGTCGGACATACAACCATACAAGTCTGTTCCGGGTTCGAACAGAACCGAAGGCACTTCCGAAGAAGCCCTTGCAAATCCGGATAATCCCTAATCACGTCCGGACTTCCCATCACATATGGAGATCTCTATACCGGGGATCAGCCAGTGCAGAGACAATCGATGAGTTACCCTTTTGTTTTCGGAAATATCCGGTCTTCACCACCGGTCTTCAATTGCTATCCATAACGTCGTATCACTATTCGGAATGGGCTATATGACACTAGGTCCTCTCCCGGCTAAACCGAATAATGAGCGCCATATTTTAAAACATATGGATATGGGATTTTAGTTAAGTCACAACTTATAAAATCCAAAACCTTTCTTTCAATGGTTAAACAAATTACCATTTTGAATCTTTAGACAAAAAGATTTATTTCACAAAGTTTCACCTAGTTTCACAAAGATCTATTCATAGATTCAAAACAACTTCCATTCCAATTGGATTAACTCCATAAATCTTTAAATTAAAGATTTAATTTATAGCTTTCAAAACACGTTCCAAAGATTTATTTATAACTTGGAATACCATTTTCATTTCAAAACTTGAATTCCTTTTAACACACATTGGAAATCCATTTCTTATATGAAAGCTTCTATTATTTGAAAACAACAGTTTTCGTTTCAGAAAAGTCCGATTTATACAAGTTGGAATCTTGGGTTAATTTTAAATTTCAAAACATCACTTTTAAATTAGTTTAAAAACCCATATAAATCCATTTATAAGTCGAATAACTTTTTAAAACCCTAGTTTCCCAATCATAGAATTCAATTCAATTATTGAATTCAAATTTAACTCAAATTATTTAAAATTTCAAAACTCAATCGAGTTATTCAAAATAACTTTTATTTTTGAAATTCATTTTTTTTCAAAAGCTTCAATTCTAATTCCAAAACTATTTTGGATTCAAAAATTCAATTTTTAAAACAATTTCAAAATCTGTGACTTAACCCATTTCCACGTGCAATCCATATTTGTGTGTGTATAAGTGTAGTCCAGGGGTTTTACACAATAGTGCACAACATCATCATCACAGATTCAATCATAAAGATAAGCGGTATAACCCATAGCGCTTATCTATATTCACAGATTCATAGATAAAGTAAATTATCAATCACAAAAATTCACTAATATGATTCGATGTGGGTTTCGGATAACCAGCTAGAATCTGACTCCCTGTCGCATCGAAATTCAAATGTCGTTATACGGGTCAAAGGATTTGCATATTCATATAATCATATATATATCATAGATATAACAGCTTAGCATAAAGCATCAAATAGCATCACATCACATATCAAAATATCAATCCATTACACAACATTCAATAACAATCAGCATCTACAATTAAGATGAATAAACTGGATGGTTTTAAATTTATTACCTACATGATTACTTTCATTTATTATTCCTAATTAAATAACTATCCATATTTATTCAATTAATAAATCTTCAATTATTAATTTAAAATCTAATATCATTCAATTAACGATTTCTTAATTACAAATTAATTATTCCAAGAAAAATTAATCTTAAACTTTAATTAATCAAATTAAAAACCCTTAATCACTTTAATTAATTATCCATTTCTTAATTAATTAATTATATTAATTATCCATTTGTACTACCTTAATAATTAAATGAATTACAAATCATTATACTTTTCTTTATCTTTAAATAAACATTCCTTATTTAAATTATGCATTTAAAAACAAAATGTTTTTTTTTATTTTCATTAAATTCCATTTAACATTTTCTTTAAACTTAAGACTCAAATTTGTCTTAAATAAGAATTTAAAACAATACACAACTTAATCTTATATGTTTAAAAGAAACATATACTTTATTAATAAGTTGGAAAGGATTTAAATTTCAATTCAAATCAAATTCAAATCAATTTTAAAAATTACTTTAAAACTTCAAAATTGAAATACAACTTTCATTCTCATTTTAGTTTTAAATTCTTTAAAACTCTTTCTATAATTTACACCTTTAATTCAAATGTATGTCATTGAAAACAATTTAAATTTAAATCTTTATTTAAAAACTGAAGTCTAAATTTTAAATCCAGATTTAAAACTCAGTTTTGAATTCAATTTGAATTCCTAAATTAAATACTTAACCTTTTACTTCAAATGCAAAACAACAATGCATTTTATACTTGAGAGTTTTAAATCAAATTTAAATTTAAAAACACAATATGGTTTCAAATTTCAGACAATTAAAATTTGAATTCATTTTCAAATTCCAAACTAAAACCCAGTTTAAATCTTCACTTTCAAATTTAAACTTACCCTTTTATTTAAAACAGAAAACAGTTTTCTGTTTATTAAAAAAAAAACTTAACTTTGAATTTCTTCCAGAATTTAAACTATTTCAAAAAACATAATTCAAACTTATTTGAATTCATACTTGAATTCAGTTTTAATATCATAAGATAAAACTTTAGTTTGCAAATTATTTCAAACCTTAAAAATCTGGAAACAGGCTCTTGTTCCTCCTTTTTTTTTCTTTTTATTTTAAACCAATTTAAAATTTCTGCATTTAAATTAATATAAAATAATAATTCAAACAATTTGAATTCATCCCTAGGTTCAAGTTTAAATCCTAAGTTCAAATTTCCATTTTAATTTAAACTTGATTCTTAAAATTATAAAAAAACAGAACAGGTCTGTTAAATAACACCTGAAACAATGCAACTCAAGCAACCCCATTTACTTCGAGTTTTTACCCCACTTCCTTCGAGTTTTTTTCCAATTTACCCGAGACCTACCCGAGTCAAAAAACCCTGCAACCAAAAACAACCAAAACCTGAAACTGCACAACACCAACCCCACCACCATCACAAACCTGCACACACCCCTGTGCATTCTTAAACCACCTCCGGCCACCTTGACCTTCATCTCCGACCATCCCCTAACTATCAGAGACTTCACTACAACATTAAAACCCCAGATTCCCTAAGATTAACTTGAATTTGAAATCAAGTTTTAAAGCTAAAAACTGTAACAGCCTATACCCCACCTTCCTAAACCTGTCAACATCCAATCTCTCCCCTTCCCGACCACCATCCTTCTCCATACTCCGGAGATATTCTCATCAATCCATCTATCTCCATATCCCAAATCCCTGAGTCTCCCAGTCAAGTATAACTGCCGAAAAAATTTACTTTCACCAACTCAGTAGAACTAGGTTTTAGATAGCCAGAACAAAAATTGTATTTTAATTTAAAACCAAAATTTTTCCAATGCTTACTTTAATTTGAAATAAGCAAGTTTCAATCAAGATTGGAGCATAACAGCATACAAATCAAAAGAAACATGATTTTCCTATTAACTAGAACTTAAACTATAGCAACAGAACTTTTGGAATCAACATGCATTGCATTACCTATTTACACAGGCAGTAAAAATCAAATATGTACACAAATTTAACTCAGTAGAAACACATTCATTTCAAATTTTACAAGCATGTAACCCAATATCAACAAGCAAGCATCACAAAGCAATTCACAAGTTCATAGATATCAGATTCAAAGGGAAGATTTTCAAGTTTGCTCACCTTTAAAATGAAGACAGAGGCCAGACATTTGCAACTGTTTTGATTTTCTTCTTTTCCTGAATCTGCATTTTTGATTTTTTTGTGATTTTTTGTTTCAACTGTTTTAAACTTATACTTTATCATTGATTAACAACATGAAATTCAAAGCTTTAAGAAAAATTTACTTATCTTTATTTAATTTCAGAGAGAACTGCCCTGCTCTATCTTCTCTGGATTTCATTTGCTTTTCAGTTTCAGGTTGGATTCAGGTCATTGCTTCCAGATTCGATTTGCAACTTGACATTATAACACTTTGTTTAAATCTCTATTGCATGCTCTTGTTTATTCAGTTTATTAATATCAAAACAAGAATTTTAAGTTTTACTTACTGTTTTGAATGAAACAGAGAAGCCTTTTAATCTTTGTATTGAATCATTGATGAATTGAATTGTGAAAATAGGTTCTTCAATTATCACCAGGGAAAACTGCATTTGCTTGTTCCAGATTTGCTATGCTTAAATTTTGTTACAGGTAATTGATGAGAAAATCTGGTTTTGAATTTCACTTTAAATCTAATTTCAGATTTTCTTTTGAAGATAATGTTTGAACAATTATGAATTGCTAAGATTTCTACTTCATAAATTTTTAATAAAATATTTTTCAAACAAAAATAAGTAAAACAATTGCCACTTGTTACTTATGTTTACACTTGTTATTCTTTTATGTCATATGGTTTACATTTGTAAAATTTTGTATATTTATGTTTTTAACCTTGTCTTGAATTTATTTTATAAATTTTGTTTTGGTCCTTTAGTTCAATTAATTTTAATTCATACATTTTGTTTTTAAACCTTATTTGATTTTAAATTTATAAAACATGCTTATCAATCTTATATTTACACATATATGTTATGTAGTTATACTTACACAAATTAAAGTAAAATAGTTTGAAATTAGATTATACATTATTAGCAAATATTTATAAGTTAGTAAATACAACTTTTATTTTCAATACATCTATATTTATAAACTTAAGATGTTCAACTTATTAACAAACACTTATTTTTTTTTTTTAAAACTTTCATAATTAAATTCACAATAAAATCTCAAATCTTTTAAATTCCAAATTCAATCTAAAAATGCATATTATTATTTATTCTGTAAATCTTCCAATTGATTCAACTTTTAATTCTAAAAAATTAAAAATTAACTACAAAAATTCCATAATTTAATTCAAAAAAAAAAAAATAAATAAATAAATTGTCAAATTATCTTGTTCAAAATTCAGGGATGTTACAGACTTCCCCCCTTAAGAAAATTTCGTCCTCGAAATTTGAAAGTAGGAAGACAACCAATGATGGATAGATACACAAGGATAGATAATCGACTCATAAATCAGGCCGATTAACTATTCTGCATTTGGCTTACCAAATAAGAATATTAATAATAGATATGAGAACAATCTCATATAATATTACACAAGATATTTGGGTCCATCGGTCTACGAATATGCAAGGGCATTGACTAGTTCGAAGAGATAACTAATCGTTCGTAGAATATATCGGATCCCAGAGAATAGATAGATGGATCAAATCTTCATATTAGTTAACCAATTTACTAATTTAAAATTTCCAATTTATTTAATATTTTCAATTTCAAATTCATTAGAGTTTAGATCGAAAAGTTGATAAGAAACCGATGATGATACGAAGTAAGAATTTCCTACAACAATACGTATGGCCATCATCACACCGAAACTTCTTTCTGGAGCAGTCACGAAGCAATCAAAAGAATTCGAAATCGAATCAAAGGAGATTGATAGAGAAAAGATATTCCCACTGTTGCAGGGTATTGACCATTTGTAGTGGTACTCCCCTGTCCCCTATCTCATTCTCTTCTCGCACTCATACTCACTATCAGTGGATAGTAAGAGAATTTACTGAGGCATTCGAACGGATATCTCAGGGATATACTCATTCTAGGGTTTACTTCACCCTATCTCTAATGAGTTACTTAATGTGTTATACTCCTGAGCTAAAGTTTTAACCTTCAGCTCTGATACCAAATGTGACAGCTCGAATTTTTCGCGTTCGAAAATCGACATCCATACTTTACATTGTACTCGAATGCCGCAGATTCGACCGTTCAAATTCGAGTCGCCGGAGCTTATAACACATTAAGTAAATAACACAGCGGAAGAAATGAATAACATATATCAATGTACAACATTTGATACAACATGAATGGTACAATGAACATCAATATACATCAGAGATACAAGAAATAGCAGCGGAAAGAAAAGATAACACAGCAGCGGAACAAATCTCCAAAATAGTCTTCGAGAAAGAACTCCAGTATTAGTAATCTCCATCTTCAAAGCACCAATCCAGAAATAGCTCGAACTCCCAAATCAAGATGAAGAGAAGCAACTCGATCCAATTGCAATTGCCAAATCCTAAGGCTGAAAGCTATCGGATCTACACCTACTACTGATTATCTGAAAGCCCCAACTCTAGACTGCCCGTGTGGGAAAATAGTGGGCACCCAGAGTTTAGGAAAGGAACAATAAACTCCAGGTCAGTCGTGGGACTGGTATGAGCAAACAAAAACATTTGGTCTTTGAAAACAAACAAAAGAATTTAAATTTGAAATCCGCAATGCTTTTGGAAAATGAAACTACCATAAGGCCTCCCGCCACACACACAATGCAAACGCAGACTTGGAGGAGATTTCTCCTTATGATAGTCAAATATGCTTAATACGAGAAAATTTCTTTTATATTATTACTAGTGCATAGTGGAAAATCTTTCGAAAGTATAATATAAATCCTAGCCAGCATAGGTACCATGATACTATGCCTACTATAGCTGCCATGTTAAATGGCAGGTTCTACAACTAAAACCGTACAAGGCGCGTATTGTTTTGATTGGATTTCCAACAAATGGTCAGGCTAAGGAACTTCCTACTGCCACATGGGTACGCCTCTGGCGGGACGTCCCGAGAACTAACGTTACGGTTAGATCTCTGCCAACACAAGGCCGGGTTACCTCTGTAACTAGGTAACTACTACACGAATATGCCATCCCCCGGTCCTTTGGGACCTTTATCCGAGGCGCCTCAAAGCAACAACCACACAGTAAATGAGATTGGAGCAACCACATAGGTTAAATACCAGGGCTCCATACCTGATACCACCCTTTACCAGAAGGGAATGACATACCCTAAAGGGAGCGACCCTCATAACCTTGCCGCATCTTTCCTGTTTCGACCATTTCCGGGGAGTGAGGTCCTGATGCAGTCTCGTCCACAAAGCTACGCTTTGGCACAAAGCCATGCTTTGGGTCAACAGATGACCAAAGCAATGATCACAAAGATAAATGATCAAACAAATGATCATATCACAAATGATCAACCAATGATCATCACACAGCATCACTCAGCATGCCACATTACCAAATTGGGAATATCACTGATAAATATCAACTACATAACCTCTGAGCTCGTACGTCTCAGAGAAGGGTGTTAAGCTAAGAGAATAAATTCTCCGCCACCAAGCAGAAATGTATTTGATAGAAATCAGTTAACATCTCAAAGTATAATGTCGGACATACAACCATACAAGTCTGTTCCGGGTTCGAACAGAACCGAAGGCACTTCCGAAGAAGCCCTTGCAAATCCGGATAATCCCTAATCACGTCCGGACTTCCCATCACATATGGAGATCTCTATACCGGGGATCAGCCAGTGCAGAGACAATCGATGAGTTACCCTTTTGTTTTCGGAAATATCCGGTCTTCACCACCGGTCTTCAATTGCTATCCATAACGTCGTATCACTATTCGGAATGGGCTATATGACACTAGGTCCTCTCCCGGCTAAACCGAATAATGAGCGCCATATTTTAAAACATATGGATATGGGATTTTAGTTAAGTCACAACTTATAAAATCCAAAACCTTTCTTTCAATGGTTAAACAAATTACCATTTTGAATCTTTAGACAAAAAGATTTATTTCACAAAGTTTCACCTAGTTTCACAAAGATCTATTCATAGATTCAAAACAACTTCCATTCCAATTGGATTAACTCCATAAATCTTTAAATTAAAGATTTAATTTATAGCTTTCAAAACACGTTCCAAAGATTTATTTATAACTTGGAATACCATTTTCATTTCAAAACTTGAATTCCTTTTAACACACATTGGAAATCCATTTCTTATATGAAAGCTTCTATTATTTGAAAACAACAGTTTTCGTTTCAGAAAAGTCCGATTTATACAAGTTGGAATCTTGGGTTAATTTTAAATTTCAAAACATCACTTTTAAATTAGTTTAAAAACCCATATAAATCCATTTATAAGTCGAATAACTTTTTAAAACCCTAGTTTCCCAATCATAGAATTCAATTCAATTATTGAATTCAAATTTAACTCAAATTATTTAAAATTTCAAAACTCAATCGAGTTATTCAAAATAACTTTTATTTTTGAAATTCATTTTTTTTCAAAAGCTTCAATTCTAATTCCAAAACTATTTTGGATTCAAAAATTCAATTTTTAAAACAATTTCAAAATCTGTGACTTAACCCATTTCCACGTGCAATCCATATTTGTGTGTGTATAAGTGTAGTCCAGGGGTTTTACACAATAGTGCACAACATCATCATCACAGATTCAATCATAAAGATAAGCGGTATAACCCATAGCGCTTATCTATATTCACAGATTCATAGATAAAGTAAATTATCAATCACAAAAATTCACTAATATGATTCGATGTGGGTTTCGGATAACCAGCTAGAATCCGACTCCCTGTCGCATCGAAATTCAAATGTCGTTATACGGGTCAAAGGATTTGCATATTCATATAATCATATATATATCATAGATATAACAGCTTAGCATAAAGCATCAAATAGCATCACATCACATATCAAAATATCAATCCATTACACAACATTCAATAACAATCAGCATCTACAATTAAGATGAATAAACTGGATGGTTTTAAATTTATTACCTACATGATTACTTTCATTTATTATTCCTAATTAAATAACTATCCATATTTATTCAATTAATAAATCTTCAATTATTAATTTAAAATCTAATATCATTCAATTAACGATTTCTTAATTACAAATTAATTATTCCAAGAAAAATTAATCTTAAACTTTAATTAATCAAATTAAAAACCCTTAATCACTTTAATTAATTATCCATTTCTTAATTAATTAATTATATTAATTATCCATTTGTACTACCTTAATAATTAAATGAATTACAAATCATTATACTTTTCTTTATCTTTAAATAAACATTCCTTATTTAAATTATGCATTTAAAAACAAAATGTTTTTTTTTATTTTCATTAAATTCCATTTAACATTTTCTTTAAACTTAAGACTCAAATTTGTCTTAAATAAGAATTTAAAACAATACACAACTTAATCTTATATGTTTAAAAGAAACATATACTTTATTAATAAGTTGGAAAGGATTTAAATTTCAATTCAAATCAAATTCAAATCAATTTTAAAAATTACTTTAAAACTTCAAAATTGAAATACAACTTTCATTCTCATTTTAGTTTTAAATTCTTTAAAACTCTTTCTATAATTTACACCTTTAATTCAAATGTATGTCATTGAAAACAATTTAAATTTAAATCTTTATTTAAAAACTGAAGTCTAAATTTTAAATCCAGATTTAAAACTCAGTTTTGAATTCAATTTGAATTCCTAAATTAAATACTTAACCTTTTACTTCAAATGCAAAACAACAATGCATTTTATACTTGAGAGTTTTAAATCAAATTTAAATTTAAAAACACAATATGGTTTCAAATTTCAGACAATTAAAATTTGAATTCATTTTCAAATTCCAAACTAAAACCCAGTTTAAATCTTCACTTTCAAATTTAAACTTACCCTTTTATTTAAAACAGAAAACAGTTTTCTGTTTATTAAAAAAAAAACTTAACTTTGAATTTCTTCCAGAATTTAAACTATTTCAAAAAACATAATTCAAACTTATTTGAATTCATACTTGAATTCAGTTTTAATATCATAAGATAAAACTTTAGTTTGCAAATTATTTCAAACCTTAAAAATCTGGAAACAGGCTCTTGTTCCTCCTTTTTTTTTCTTTTTATTTTAAACCAATTTAAAATTTCTGCATTTAAATTAATATAAAATAATAATTCAAACAATTTGAATTCATCCCTAGGTTCAAGTTTAAATCCTAAGTTCAAATTTCCATTTTAATTTAAACTTGATTCTTAAAATTATAAAAAAACAGAACAGGTCTGTTAAATAACACCTGAAACAATGCAACTCAAGCAACCCCATTTACTTCGAGTTTTTACCCCACTTCCTTCGAGTTTTTTTCCAATTTACCCGAGACCTACCCGAGTCAAAAAACCCTGCAACCAAAAACAACCAAAACCTGAAACTGCACAACACCAACCCCACCACCATCACAAACCTGCACACACCCCTGTGCATTCTTAAACCACCTCCGGCCACCTTGACCTTCATCTCCGACCATCCCCTAACTATCAGAGACTTCACTACAACATTAAAACCCCAGATTCCCTAAGATTAACTTGAATTTGAAATCAAGTTTTAAAGCTAAAAACTGTAACAGCCTATACCCCACCTTCCTAAACCTGTCAACATCCAATCTCTCCCCTTCCCGACCACCATCCTTCTCCATACTCCGGAGATATTCTCATCAATCCATCTATCTCCATATCCCAAATCCCTGAGTCTCCCAGTCAAGTATAACTGCCGAAAAAATTTACTTTCACCAACTCAGTAGAACTAGGTTTTAGATAGCCAGAACAAAAATTGTATTTTAATTTAAAACCAAAATTTTTCCAATGCTTACTTTAATTTGAAATAAGCAAGTTTCAATCAAGATTGGAGCATAACAGCATACAAATCAAAAGAAACATGATTTTCCTATTAACTAGAACTTAAACTATAGCAACAGAACTTTTGGAATCAACATGCATTGCATTACCTATTTACACAGGCAGTAAAAATCAAATATGTACACAAATTTAACTCAGTAGAAACACATTCATTTCAAATTTTACAAGCATGTAACCCAATATCAACAAGCAAGCATCACAAAGCAATTCACAAGTTCATAGATATCAGATTCAAAGGGAAGATTTTCAAGTTTGCTCACCTTTAAAATGAAGACAGAGGCCAGACATTTGCAACTGTTTTGATTTTCTTCTTTTCCTGAATCTGCATTTTTGATTTTTTTGTGATTTTTTGTTTCAACTGTTTTAAACTTATACTTTATCATTGATTAACAACATGAAATTCAAAGCTTTAAGAAAAATTTACTTATCTTTATTTAATTTCAGAGAGAACTGCCCTGCTCTATCTTCTCTGGATTTCATTTGCTTTTCAGTTTCAGGTTGGATTCAGGTCATTGCTTCCAGATTCGATTTGCAACTTGACATTATAACACTTTGTTTAAATCTCTATTGCATGCTCTTGTTTATTCAGTTTATTAATATCAAAACAAGAATTTTAAGTTTTACTTACTGTTTTGAATGAAACAGAGAAGCCTTTTAATCTTTGTATTGAATCATTGATGAATTGAATTGTGAAAATAGGTTCTTCAATTATCACCAGGGAAAACTGCATTTGCTTGTTCCAGATTTGCTATGCTTAAATTTTGTTACGGGTAATTGATGAGAAAATCTGGTTTTGAATTTCACTTTAAATCTAATTTCAGATTTTCTTTTGAAGATAATGTTTGAACAATTATGAATTGCTAAGATTTCTACTTCATAAATTTTTAATAAAATATTTTTCAAACAAAAATAAGTAAAACAATTGCCACTTGTTACTTATGTTTACACTTGTTATTCTTTTATGTCATATGGTTTACATTTGTAAAATTTTGTATATTTATGTTTTTAACCTTGTCTTGAATTTATTTTATAAATTTTGTTTTGGTCCTTTAGTTCAATTAATTTTAATTCATACATTTTGTTTTTAAACCTTATTTGATTTTAAATTTATAAAACATGCTTATCAATCTTATATTTACACATATATGTTATGTAGTTATACTTACACAAATTAAAGTAAAATAGTTTGAAATTAGATTATACATTATTAGCAAATATTTATAAGTTAGTAAATACAACTTTTATTTTCAATACATCTATATTTATAAACTTAAGATGTTCAACTTATTAACAAACACTTATTTTTTTTTTTTAAAACTTTCATAATTAAATTCACAATAAAATCTCAAATCTTTTAAATTCCAAATTCAATCTAAAAATGCATATTATTATTTATTCTGTAAATCTTCCAATTGATTCAACTTTTAATTCTAAAAAATTAAAAATTAACTACAAAAATTCCATAATTTAATTCAAAAAAAAATAAATAAATAAATAAATTGTCAAATTATCTTGTTCAAAATTCAGGGATGTTACAAAACCGTAATCCGAGAACGTACCTATTTGTCAGGCAATTAACGCTTAATTTATGAAACCAAAAGCAGTAGCAATTGCTTCCATAACCTGTATTTCACATATATAATCCAAAAGATTTAATAATTATATAAGAGAGAAATTTATATTCTCTTAATTAATAACAAAACAAATCAACATAGCAAAACAATATTCATTTGCAAACAAAAGCATACAATCATCACATGAAATCAAAGAAATCAATCATTCATCCATATCAAGAAAAACAAACAGTATGTTCGGGTTCAGAACTTTTAATTGTATAAAATGACAATAACTATTAAGTATACCATTTACTCAATAGTCTTAGATAAAAATCAACGAATTATTCATACATCCTAACAATTGGAGGTATACTTTCCCAAACAACCCATAAACCAAAACAACAATGACTCCAAGCATCAATCAAGTTCATTCTTATTAATTTCCTTTCATAATATTTACCTTTCTTCAGTTTCATTCATACAATGATTATTTCATTCATTCACATTCATTTAATTATATATGTATTTACATTTTCTTACATATGTGACTCATATATAATTATTTAAACCTATGTAAATCAGTCCTTAAAGTACCATATAGGTTTCTTTTCAAATAGATTCACATTCGTTCATTGAGTACTTATTTTATTTTTTTCCATTCATTACTTACAAATCCATTTTTCTTTATTCATAAAATTTAAATTTCTTTCGTTGCTTTACATTCATTTCTTACCTAAGTTATATCCATTCAGTTGTTATGATAATCAATGATTTCTTATTTTTAAGTAATAATAAATTTAATTATAGCTTAGTTTCACATTTATTAATTTATATACATGATTTCTATTAGATATTAACATTCATTAGTGTAGAAGTTCATACTTAAGTTTCTTACTTCTTAATTTACCTTCATTTCTTTATATAGTGTCATTGAATTAAATCTAGTTTCTGAATCGTTTCAACACTTTATGAAGTTATAGCCATTTAGTTTAATATATCATTCACTTTAATTGTCAATGGCTTCAAACATTAACTTAAGTTTATAATCTTTTACTTACAGTACTCACTTTTCTATTACATTTTATTAGTAGTATTTCAATTATAACTTAAGTCTATAATATCAAAATATTAGAGTTCTTATTTATAAAAGTAATTCTATTGAACACATTCATCACTTAAGTTTTACTTGTTTAGTTAACAAAATGTTCAATAGTTACCATTTCTTATTTTCATTTCCATTTTATATACAGTTTCAAATTTTCAGTTTCTCATCTATTTCATTAATCATTTTAACATCACATTTCTTATTTCATTTTCGTATTTTTGATTATTAATATAGTCAAGGTTCTGTTCATTGCAATAATTAAAATTTCTAATTAATAGAAACTTAAGTACTAAATACTGGGTTCCTGTTCAATTATTTTAAAACAATATATATATATATATATATATATATATATATAATCATGTCCTTTATATACATCCAAACGTATTTGGAAATTTAAAATTTATATTTGTTATCAAAATAAATGTGTAGTAAAACTACTACAGCACCCTGCCCACTTTGAAACTTGAAAATGAACATCGATGTTGCGTGCACTCATCGCCGAAATTATTTTCCAATGATAAAGAGGGGAGTGCAAAACTTATTTCCTTCCAAAATTCTTTTAAAACATTCCTTTCAAATCACATTGAAATATTTATATCATAAAATGCTTCCAAATAATATTAATATTATATTCCAAAATCTTTTGAAAGAAATTTTCAAAAATCCCAGAAATTAGGTTCTCAAATTTTCAGTTTATATTCATTTTATTTACAATCTCATTTGTCAACCAATACTTATAAATTTCACTACCTAATAATATTACAACCAAATATATCATTTATAAAATGTATTATTTTATATAAAAAATATATAGTAGGCAAAATTATTGTATTTACCTACATTTCAAAACAAATATTGTGTCGGTCTGCCCTATTAAGTATTTAGAAATCCCTATCGATGTCATAGCGTCCTATGCACCAACCAGAATTTATAAATACGAAACGGAACAAATTAGCATAATATAAAAACCTTTTATAACACTAACAAATACACTCTTTCATATATATATATACACTCAGTGACTCATTATTGAGTGTTACACCCTATTTATGAGTCAGACCCTACCAAGCTAAGGTTAAGCTCTGATACCAACTGTAATGACCGGCCTTTTTGGACTTTTAAGTAGACACGCATGCCTGACTCAAACCATTGAAAAGAGTTGATTGTTATGGGATAGATAAGAAAAAGAGAAAGAAATAAAACAAATACAGAATCTCGCAGCAGAATGACAAAATATAATAATGAAATAACAGTTCATGAAGCTGTTTTGTAAATATATTTGATTGTTTTTTACAATAAAAATATCAGAGTTACATAAACAGGAATAAATAAATAAATGCAGCAGAACAAAATGATGTAGTGGAATAAATATAATAATAATAGTAGTACAGATCTTCGTCTTCGTCCTCTAGAAATAAGGTCTTCAACCCTGAAATTCTTAGGCTAACCCAAAAGACAAAACATTTGAGTCAGAACTAAAAGATCTTATGTAAGTTAAATCAATGGAAAATGAATATGAGTGGAACGATGTCAGAGATGTTTACGGGGTTTGACATCTCCTATCCAGTGTCTAACATGAGTGCAATAACTTAAAAGATGTTCGGGATTACAATTTCCTAAGGATCCGTTAAATATCCACTATGTAGTACAATACGTATTATAATAATGTCTACAATGATGTAAAGTACTTAAATAGCATTAAGGCGTTACCCATATCCCTCTTAACACATTTTCATATATTTCCATAGTCTATACAGTACCATAATTCCTCCGTAAACTGGAGGGCTATCAGAGGGCACTCCATAGGTATGGTACAAAACAAACTCGTAGAAGGCTCTCTAGGGCATGTGAACACGACACTCGAGGAAATGCCAAGTTAGATATACCAATTGCATAACCGAACTGGCGGTAACACATAGCAGCTACTACCGCCCACCTCGAAACACATTCCCAAATCAAAATCAAGGGGTGGCCACCAAATCAATCACAAAGTAATAGAATGGTATCGAAGAAATATGTCTGATAGGAGGAATGACCACACTTGGCGCGGCGTGGCTCATATTTTAGTCCCATCTAAGCTGAATCACAGGAGTCAAGGTCATGTCATATCTTATACAGAAATCGTTCACCAAACCATCCTACTTCATTTCTAGAATCTCCACCACGTATACAGTTGTTAAAGTGGTTTTCGGTATTAGTATAGAGTATGAGAATATCCTATCCCGGTCTCTTTAACAACCAAACGCTTATTACACACCGGATGGTTCTTTAAAATTTCCACAATCAATTCACAGTTGATATCAAAATATCATCTTCAATTAAAAACATATCACTTTCGAAATTATATTCAGTTTGAAATCATACTTCCAAAATAATTTACAACCCTCATTTCCAAACTTCATATTCAAATCAAGTAGAAAATTTAAATCCCAGCTTAGACTATAATATCATTTAACCATATTCACTTTAAATCGAGGATTTAAATTATAAACAAATCCACTTTATTTAGTTTGAATTTTTTTTGAAAGATATTTTAGATAGTTATAATTGGTTTAACAAAGTTAAAATAATTTTTAAGAATAGTTAAATACTCTAAAATAATTAAAAATAAATTAAATACTTTATTATTTAATTCAAGATAGTTAAATAGATTACATATAATTAAACCGATATAATAGCTTTAAAATAGATTAATTAGATTTGAAATAAATTAAATTGGTTTAAAATGGGTTAAAATAATTTATATAGTCAGTGTTAATCAAAATAGTTTAGTAACTTGAAAATCTTAATAATTAGGAAATTTAAAATAATATATTTTTAAACATTTTATATTAAAATATGGATTTGGAAAATTATATCAATTTACTTTTTATTTCCTCTCAACACATTTGGACAAATTACAATTTCCAAATTAACAAAACCCAAATTCAAATCTTTAAATCCAAATTTAAATAAAACGTTTAATTTTATTCCTATTTCAACTCATGTTTGAAATGTCAATTTAAACTACTCCAATTTCAGTATTCTCAAAGTTATATTCCAAACGATTTAATAACCTAATTCCGATAAATTTCAACTATACTCCAAAATCAACTTTAAAATTCAATTTAATTCCTTTAAACAAATTCCAATTTTAACATAAAACTTGGATTTTGATAATAATTGAATTTATATAAATCAAATTTTTATTTCGATATATCATTTAACCAGATTCGAAATTTGGGTTTTAAAATCATTTAATTTAACCAATCCGTTGTCCGTATATAATTCCCTACCTTATGGTCAAGTGATACAGATATTTATCATTTCAATCCGTAATTTAAAATTTTACGGTTATTTATCATTTCAAACCGCAATCCTAAATTTAATAAAATCCATAAAATCACTCGAGTCTATCATTTCAATCCATAATGATTTTTCCCTAATCCACAGATCCTTCGGATATAAATCATTTCAACCCGTAGTGATTTTCCTAAACAATACTAAGGAAACTTGCAGAGTGATAGCAATATATAAATCAACATAACATTTAATTATCCAATATCAACCATCAAACATCCATCATATTCATCATCCAATTCGATTAATAAATTTCAACAAATAACTGACTATCAATAACAGGAAATTAACTGGCCATTTAAATTCAATAATAAATTAGATAAAAATAAATTCAAATTAATTGGAATGACAATTTAATCATGCCAAACAGCTATAAATAAATTCCTAACCACCTCATAATTTAATTTAACTAACATAAGAAAAATTTTAGAAGTTGTGAGTGGGTCAAAACACTTACCTTTGATTTTAAAATCGAATTAAAATCCAAATAAAGGCCCAAATTTCAATAGTCTCGGAATTCATCCACGCTATCATCAAAATGTCCGGAATTTTAATATGATTGCAACCAAATAAACAGCGTACAAATCCGACCTCGTACGTAAAAGTTATGATCATTAGAAGTGAAAAGTTTTAAAAATTAAAACAAATAAAATAATATAACGAGCAAACACGTTACCTTCTCGACGTCAGCATGTTCTTCACGCATGCGCAACGTGGCCGAACCCTAGCTGCACGATCCTCCTACGCAAATCACCAGCACCGCACGATCGCCAAAGGCCACCGATCACCCAGCGACGCTCCCCCCAAGGCCCGCGACCTCCCCCCAAGGCATCACAACCACCAACTCCACCGAAAAAGCCCAGCGCCGCCATCCATTCTATAACCCTAATCAAATTTCCACCGCCAATCCGACCAACAACTCGACGAACAACCAACTTCTACGAACTACACTCGCCGCTCTCTATAACCCAGTGTCCTTGATTCGACGATCGGTTGCAGTCGATCGTGATAAAATGAACGATCGAGAATTCTTCGACGTTTACTTACCAAACAATGAAACAAAATGAAAAACGAGTTGCAAATTTGACTTGAGCTAGTCAAGAGCTTCAAATCGATATATAATTTGTTTGGGTGGGAAGAGTTTGAATTTTATTTGATTTGACTTTGATTTGCAATTGAATTTGGGATTTGTTTAGTTTGTCTGCCATTGAGGAGAAGAAGCCAGAGAGAATTGTACGTACAGAAAAATGAAAATAAGGAATAGCTAGTGTTTATAATGGATTATTTGTAGGTAGGTCAGAAATAAATGAATGGACACGATTGATTTGAGGGTTGAACGACAAACAACCCGAAAAGCCGGTTTCGTTCCTGAAACTAAAGTGGGTCATCCCATATATCAAAATAGATTTGATATTTTTAAATTCAATGGAACAGGTTTCAAGTCCTAATTCCATTGCTTGAAGAAGTTATGTTAACACCGGCTTATTTCAAATTGATTTCAATTGCGTTTTATTAAATTAATTTCTAGGTGTTTCGAGTCTGTACGATCAAACGACAAGTCTGATCGCTATGAAACTTGAAACCTTATAATAATTCACCATTACGGATCCGATGAAACTAGTTTCATCGAAATCTAAGACAGTAGCTATTTTCACATTATTTAAATAAATTAATATTAAATTAATTAAAGGGAACATTTGCCATACATCCTTAATAACTTTCATAATTCACCAAACATCCCTTAGATACAAAACATATAAATTTCATCCTTATTTTTAAATGCAACCTTTTCTTTTCCCAAAGTACCCTTAAAAATCATCCTAAAACCCTAAACCCACGCTTTTTTTATTGTTCAACCTTTAATACAATTGAAATAACATTTTTTTCAACAAAATCCGAAAAGTCTACAAAATCGAACAGCAAAACAACCAAAATCAAGTCGAAATCTGACGTTTTCAAAATCAAACAAGGCAAAATGGGAAGATCGAAGGTCATATATCTCAATTTCATGAGTAGTCGATTTATATTACACTGTTTTAAATCGATATATCTTAGGGTTTTTGCAAGGGTTTTAGAGATTTTCGAGTTAGCCATGCATGTAATCGAGCTATTTACGGTAATACAAAGAAAATTGAGAGTGCTGACGATAAACTAAAAAACATTCTACCATTACTGCAATTTTTGTAAAAAAAACTGTTTTCTCTCTTTAAATTTTAAGCATATGTTACTAATGTGTTTTTGCATATTTTTTAAGCAATATATGCGATAAATGTTTGTATTTGCCTGCAATTTTTCATAATAATTACAAATTTAACAGTAAATATCATAATAATGTCAATTAGTCACAATTATTGCAGACAAATATGCAACTGTGTTGAATTTTTTTTGAATTTCTCCGCAGCATTTATGTATAAACGAAATTAAGTAAATATTACTGACAATATCACATATGGCTGCAAATAATTAATCTTAATTGCTTACTTTTCAGTAGTAAAGCAATTAAACAGAATAAACTTAGTGTTATCTGTAAATTTTAGTTTATTTTAATGTCAATTATTCATATTATTGCCGACAGATATGCAACTATACTGAGCACCGTTGAATATCTTTGCAACATTTATGTATAAAGAAAAATAATCATTACTAACAATATCACATATAGTTGCAACAATTTAGTTTAACTGCTTACTTTTCAGCAATAATTCAATTAAACAGAGCAATCTCATTTTTATATGTTACTTTTTGAATAGTTTCATTGAAGTACCAATTTATTTTTAAAAAACTAGAAAAAAAAAGGATAGTATTTATAATTACAAAAGCCATATTTTAAAGTTTACAATAATTCAAAATGT
This sequence comes from Allium cepa, assembly GCA_030765085.1. Classification (NCBI taxonomy): domain Eukaryota; kingdom Viridiplantae; phylum Streptophyta; class Magnoliopsida; order Asparagales; family Amaryllidaceae; genus Allium; species Allium cepa. The sequence continues at coordinate 595,803,134 of CM060935.1, forward strand.
TTTCCGAAAATTAAGCAATTAATTTTTAAAGCTGCTGACATATATGCAACTACAACATATACAAGAGAAGTTCGTATAAGCTAACAATTTTTTCAGTACTTTCATTGGATTACCATTCTATTTCCAAAAAGTGAAGAAAATTCTGGAAATATGTATGATTAGAAACAATAAATTTTCGATATCACAGTTATTCAAATAATTGTTGAAAAATAAGCAGTTATTTTTTAAAACTGCTAAATTATATGCAACAATTCCACATATACGAAAATTTGCATATACCTTAAAATTTGCTAAATAGACTGCAATTGTTAAGATAATTGCATACATTTCTGTTTTTTCAACATATTCATTATAACTACGAGTATTTAACATCACCTATCATATTATTAGATTGTGCATATTTATTTCATAATTTTTAATGTACTTTTACAGAAGAACACAAAAGAAGAAATAAAAGAAGGAAAAAAGTAATGTTGGAAACATCAATTATTCCTATTGAACAACAATCAGGATCAAATATTCTAATGAAAAAAAGAAAAACAATCAATGAAGAGAAAATTACATCAAGAAAAGACAACTACAGAAATAATTTAAGGCCTTTCATCGATGTTCTTGGCAGGACTAAGAAGGAAGAATTGCTGACAATATCACATACAAAATATCTTCAAAATTTGCCTTTCTACAAATTCATTCATATGATCTACGTTGGAATTATACCAGCACAGGAAAACACAAAAAACTCAACAACAATAGACATAATCATCAAATCCAACAGAAAGAATTTGAACTGCTTCCAATTTAGAGATATGTTACAAACATTCACAGAGGATGATATAAGCAAACCATTATCAATTCCTATAGATAGTCAGCAAATCATAACTTCTGGCCATATGAAAAAAAGAGGGTAAAAGCAATGCCCAGTATCATTCATCAACAGACACTTTGAAGGAGAAATAAGTATAAACAAAAAAAACATAGAAAGGGAATTGTTTACAACAGTAAAAGGAACATCAAAAAAAGAAAGAGTAGATACGGCAAAGCTTTTGCAACTGCATTTGGTTGCAACATTTTTAATATCAAATCCAAATTCAACTGTATCTTGGAATATGATTCCATATTTTGTTTGTGGAGATAAAATGCAAACGATCTTATGGCCAAAAACAATTCAAAAACATTTGATAAATCAAATTGAAAAATATATTGACACACCAAGGAAAATAAATGCTTGCGTTACATTGTTACTGGTATTAAATTTTTGATTAATTAGATAAATATCCTATTAATTAATAATTTATTCTAATACTAATTGTCTTTTTTGCAGTGGTGGATCTGTGAGAAAACACAAAATTTCAAGTCTGCTAAATTGAATTACAACAACTCATATCACTTGGCTGGAAAATGGGATATATAAAAACTCAAGCCAATAATGTTAATGACCATTGAATACAACTTAGTAAGTATAACTGCAATTCAATTTGTAGAATCTTAAGTTACAATACAAAAATAACCAATACTCTTTTTTTTTCCAAACTTATCTGCAACAATTAACAATAGTTGTAGATATATCTGCAGTTATTAGCAGCAGTTGAGCATTTTTGGTGCAATTATTCACTATAGATGCTAACTTATATGCAATTATTAAAAACAATTGCTTATTTATCTGTAGTTAAAATAAGAAAACTGAACATAGTTCTACAATTATTTACAACAATTAAAGATATGTCTACAATGTTGCATAATACTTGTAGATTTTCCTGCCTTTATTTAAAATATTTATGGACATACATGCTAATCATAATTAAAATTATATACAATTTTCAAATTGTTCATAGTTCTTACATAATTATATTCAAATATTCTAAAGCTTCAATTTTGATTCAACTCTTTATTTCAGGACTTTCAAGGAAAGGAATTAAAATTGCTAAAAGAATCAGTTGAAAAAGATGAAGAATATAAAGTATTATACAAGAAAAGAGAAGAAAAATATAAAGAAATAACACGAAAACTTGAATTGGACAACAGAAAACTTCAAGCTGAAAATACGCTGCTAAGAAAGCAACTGAGAGAAAATGTGGAAACATCATCGTCCACGGGACCTGAGAACGTAGAGCTACCAATAAAAGAAATAAGTGGTAGCAATCTAAACTCCTTTGATGAAAATGAAAGTGAAGAAAATGAAGAAAGTGAAGATAATGAAACAGAAGAGAATACGTCATTCGGTAATACTTTTAGTTATATATTGTTTTCCAACAAGAATGCAAAAATTTAAAATATTTGATGATACATCTGCAATTATTCTTACTATAAGACAAAAGCATTTTTAAAGAATAAATGCAGATATTATTGCAATAATTATTAAAAAGTGCATCACATTCTTCTTTTTTTACATAATACCTTGCAACATGACACATTAAATACATAATTATTTCAAAAATACTAAAGACTTGAATTGCAAACATATATTTTAGCTCAAAGGACAGAAGAAAAAGAAAATCAAACAGATGTTCAAACTGAAGACAAAACTGTTGAAGTTGAATCTGAGTTTATGGAGAAAGATAAAGATGAAGAAAAAGAAGAACAAGATGCTGACAACGAGGAAAAAATAAATTTCGAAGAAAAATATAAAGATCAAGATGATGATGAACAAACAAAAACAGTTGTGGAAGATAAAGCAATTGAACAAAATCCTTCATTTGGTAATGCTTTGAATAATTATAGTTTTTCAATAAGACTGTAAAAATTAAACAAATATGTTTATATATCCGCAAATATTCTTCTTATTATATTAAAAATATGAAGAATAATTGCAGATATTAATGTAACTACTATTGTAAAGTGCAACATATTCTTCAATTTTTCACAATTATTCACAAAAATTATATTAACCAAAACCAATAATCGTATTCCAAAAACCAATAATGAAATATTAACCAACATTCAAATTAATTTCAGGTGAAAGCATTCAAAATTATCCACAGCTACAAGGCAAACAAGCAGAAGATGAAATATCTACTTCGGCAGAAAAAAAACTGAAGAAATCAAAGAAAAAACTTTGGAAATTGAAAAGAAAAAATGTATAAATCAGCTGAAGTTATGGATTTCCAAACTGAAAAGCAAGAAAAAAGGAAAAACAGCAAGTACAAATCCTACCAATAATAGTTGTAGATTATGAATCTGAACCTAGATCAAATGAATTGTCTACCACTACAAAGATAATTGTCAGAAGAAGGTCAAATATACGAAGTCTATCTGAAGAAAAAATCAAGCTGCTTGAGAACTTATTTAATAACTCTGACCTGAGGTAAAACTGTATAATTCATTTAATAGCCAAGTACACCAATAATTGCTCAAATAAAAGTAATTATTTAAATTTGCTAGTGACATATCAACAAATATTTTAAAAATGCAAACATTAGTAATATTGATCATTATATCACAGCAAAGTGCATACCTAAATGGAGAAAATGACATAATTATAACTGGAACAGCACCAAGTGAACTAAATATAGGAAGATTTCTTGAAGGCCGAGTAGAACTTTACTCAAAAATTCCATTTATTTGCAAATTTATTAGCAACGTTTCATTAGACTTGCTATTTTATCTGCAAAAACCCATTTATCTGCAACAACTTCATTTATCTGCATATTTATCAACAACATTTCTTTAAACATATCGTTTTGTCAGTAAAATTCCATTTATCCAAAATAAATACATTTATCTGTAGATTTTCAGCAACATTTGATCAAACCTGTTATTTTTTCTACAAAATTTCAAGAACTTATTGTTTTTTCTACAAAACATATTATCTTCTTCTGTCAACAAATATACTATCACCATTTCCTTACAATAATTTTTGTAGATCATTGACTGGTATTCACATGAATTGCATAAAGTTCATGTAGAAACTTGTACTATAAAGTTTACGCTGCTGTAAGTTTTATAATCTTCTACTGAAGAATTTGTTTAAATGTTCATAAATTCAATTGTCTAATATATTCTCCTACGGACATTTCTACTGAGCAATTCAAAGAATGTAACATAAGCCCTAATTGATAATGTAGTAGCTAAAAATTTTGCAAACTGTAATAAAATGTTCTTCCCTATCCACCAAAAATCTCATTTTATACACTTAGAGTTTATTAAACAAGATAGAATATGGATTCGCTACGATTCCATAAAACCACGACACGATGGAGAACATCAGAAGGCAGCAAGAAAGCTGATACGTAAATTAAAAAATGAATAAATCAGAGAAAAATAAACTGTTTAACAAAAGCTTTGTTTTTTTACAGAGAGTTTATACCACTGCCTTACTAAAGAAATTGGAAAAAGCAGAGCATAAACCATCAAAGCAAATCACTTTTGCTAACAGCCCACAACAACGTTCTGATTCGTAAGTACACAACAAAAAATGTACAAATATTTCCATATCATAGAACATTTCTTCAAACGATTTTGTAATATTTGTGAATCATCGCAGAGTTGACTGTGGCATGTTTGTAATCAACATAATGAAACAAAGAAGTAAAGGCAAACAAATCAAAAATAATGATCCTGAATTCACATATGAAGCTATGAATTTACAAAAAGCTGAACTGGCACGTCAAATTCTTTCTTGCAAACCTTATAGTTGGAGCTTAGAAGAAAGTTTGACACAAAAGTTTTTACCTTCTGAAGCAGATGAAAATATTTGATGTATCAAACTGTAATGTTTTCTGTAAGAATACTGAAATGTATATACACATTTTGCTAAACTTATGTAGTTGAAAGACAATATTACTGTGTTAACACAATATTAGAGTTTATTACCAAAAAACTTATATAAATTTCTTACAATTGTATTCAGCAATAAAAGCACATAACTGTGGATTTCTCGACAAATTTTTAGTTATACTAAATACTTTCTTATAATATTGTGGAATTGTCAGCAATAAAAGCATATATCTGCAGATATCTCAATAAATATTTATTTATTCCAAATTCTTGCTCATAATAATTTCTGAAATGTCAGCAAAAAAGCACATATCTGGAGATATCTCCAAAAATATTTAGCTATTTTGAATTCTTACACCAAATAGTTGCAGAAATGCCAGCAACAAAAGCATATATCTACAGATATCTCCAAAAATATTTAGATATTCGAAATTCTTAAACCAAATAATTGCAGAAATGTCAGCATAAAAAATAGATAATTGTCGATACCTCCATATTTATTAACAAAAATTGCTCATACTTATGGATACATCTTATTTATTTTGTGCCAAAGAATATACAAATATCATCTTCATATAAAAGCAATATTCAAAAAAGAGGTATAAAAAGTAAACAAAAATTCGGAAAAACTGTAGAAATATGTGCAATTAATTGTAATAATTATAGAAAATACTGAAAAATGATTAGTAGAAAGCATACCTTAATTAATACATTACAAACATTAAACATCCAACCTAAGGACAAAGAAAATATCATTAAAATGAATAAGAAAAACATAAAATCAACTCCATACATTTTAGCTTTCCCAAATAAAAGAAAAAACTATATGTGTTTTAGTGAACAAGTCCTTTTATCATGACCCAACTCCTTGCATATCTGCATCTAATAGTCTTTGAAATTTCACCAGCAAATCTTATCCTCTTAGATGTTGATGGTCGACCATGCATTCTTCTACCTTTAGGAGGTGCTATAACCACATCTTCAATCAAAACATCTTCTTTCACAAAGTTTATAATAGGATTGATTGGATGAGAATATGCCGATCGAAAATAAACAACTTTGAAATAATATTCAATGTAATCATAAACATTTAACTTTCCACAACTCAAAATACATCTAACAGCATGAGCATAAGGAAAACCATAAATTTTCCACAAATTACAAGAACAAATCTGATTATTTAAATCAACAGAATGACGAATAGGAGAATGAAGCTCCTTCCAAATGAAGACTTTTCAATGATTTTCATCCACCGGACATACAGCACTATTCCAACTATTAGCAAGTTCTCGATGATCAGAAATTAGCTTCATCAACTTAACTCTAATGTTATCCAAGCATGCATTGATTGGTAAATGTCTTTTTTCCAAAATCCATTTATTGAAACCCTTTGAACAATTTGATGATATTTCACCATAACGACAAGCAGGGAAAAAAACATTAGTAAACTTCTCAAAGGGAATTCCATTCAAAAATTTTGCAACAGTAGAACCACCGGCATCTTTAAAATTCTTCAATGCAACATTGAAATCATCCAAATTAGAAGCATATGCAACACCTCCAAACAAATCTATCAACCATTTCTTTTTTGATTTGGAAAATTCATATTTTAAAGTAACTTTTAAATTATTGTTTAAATGATAAAAACCGAAACTATGAACTGAATTTCGAAATACCTTGGGAATAGCAACAAGAATGCCAGGATGTGTAACAACCCGGGGTTTTTGCACCGATTTAATATCGTTATTAAACGATTAATCTGTTGGTTTATCGCTGTTTGTTGTTGAAGTTTTTAAACCGGGTTGAAATTCTTTAAAAACTGGTTAAGTGTTGTTGAACTTTGAAATTGTGAATCTCGGCCCATTTACTTTTGAATGTCGTTCCCTCTTTACCTCAATTCGACCCGTTTCCCCTTTACCATTGATTCGAAACCCTAAGCAAATAAATTAAACGAGCGAAAAAAAAATGGTGGCAGCTCCTTTCCTTTCTTCGTTTGTTTCTCCTTGCGCATCAAAAGAAATAAATGGCGGCTTCATCTCGTCCCCTTTTGCGAAATCTAGGGTTGCTCGTTCGTCGCTCGTCCCGCTGTGCTCTGATGTTAGGGATTTTGATTTTCGTAGGCGTCGACTTCAAATTCTCGACCGAGTGAAGGTGAGTAATTTATAATTACTCACATCTAATTCGATTTCATGTGTATTTGATTTTGTTCTTATCGGCCTTGAATTTTGGTGTTTCGACTTCGGTCGTGAATTCTTAACTTGTCTTAAGTTTTGCTGTGTTGATTATATTCTTGTTGTCTTTCGAAGTTGAATTCTTTTGACCTTGCTGATTGTTGAGTCGACTCCGACACTTACTGTTATTGACTTCAGTCACTTTGTTTCTATGAATTTGCTAATTTCTGGATTTCCAAGATTTTGACTTTGTTTGTCGTTGAATTCTTTGATAATGATGTTGATTCGTTTTGTACTCGAGTGTGGCCATTAACTGCCGACTTCGGCTTCGACTCGAATGTTGATTGCACTGTTTAAATTGGAGTCCTTAGGTTGATAGCATATATGTATGTCATTAACCTTTTGATTATGGCATCACTGTAGTCCTAGATTTCTCTTCACTGTAACCGTATGTAGGTTATGTTTTCATTGTATATCTGCACTAGTGTAAATTTGGGTTTCACTGGGATTGTTCAGTATCGAGTACATGTTATTGCCATTCACTCAAATTCAGTTGCATCCATTTCTACGTTCATTTGATGCTGTGTATTGCTCACTGTCCTATGTCCAGTCTCATGTGATGTTCATTTGATGTGGCTCTGGTTTGATATTCTCTAGTCTGGTACTATCTGAAGTTTGCGTCCGTTGATATGCACCTCATTGGTTCCATATAAGTTCATACTATATTAGTGCCTTCGATACTGGACATGTATGTCTACTACACTATGTAGTAGTCTTACTTGTGCACTTTGTTGTTGTGAGCCACCGTGTCAGTTTTCATTTTTGACGTGGTTAGTCTCCAGTTTCATGTTGCCACCTCTTGAGATTGTTTGTTGTACACTTGTTGACCAATATACACTGCCGGAACATTGGTTGTAGCTTGATGAACTCTATACATCCTTTATGCCCTTGCTGTTTTATGTGCTGTGTATATTTATAAGTGTGATTGTTCATATGTTGAATATGTGTAGCTGTTGAAGCAGTACCATTGATTTTTGGGTCTTCCTCTTGAATGTGTTGTAACTGCTGTGAATCTTAAGTGCACTTACTCATTTCAGTCGTTTGCCATTTTGATCTTTTGTACTCGATAGTATTGTATTTATGGTTTTTCACTTGAGTCTGCACTGGCCATGGTATAACTTGATCTCTGGTTATGTATACATCCCAGTCACACTTGTTGACATAGTAGTTTGCACTGACCTGTTGCACTATTGCATACAGGTCGTATCTTTTGCAGTTTCTTGTTGCCACCTATATTGTCCTTGTTGTAGTTTGATTGCTCGGGTTCAAGTAATCATTGAGATGCTCAGGTTGCAAAATGCTTGCTGCCTGGTCACTATTCCGTGTTGACACTACCTTTGTAGTCTGTACCACTGCTTATTCATGGTGCTATTTGTACTACTACATTGTGCCTTGAGGTGCTGTTGGTTCTATCCATATCTCTGTTTGTCTCTTTGGGTTTGGCAGTTTGTATAATTCAGGTGTACTTCTAGTTAGAGTTATGCTTGTCTTTGAATTTCGAAACTGTGGCATGTTTGTTGTCATCCCCTTGCTGCAGATTCATTTGTGTAGTCTCTGATTTGAACTATGGTCGAGGCTTGATTTTATGTCTTGGCCATTTCATTTGAATATACACCTGTGTTGAACCTGATTCTTTCTTGGGTTTGACCCTGTGCTCGTTGTGAACTTCCATTGAACTTTTGGGTACATCATCATTGTAGTGGCAAGGCAGTGCACGCAAGCGTGAACTGCAGCCACACGATATTGCTTTTATTGATATTTCAATTACTTTTGATCCATTGATCTTTTGCGTATTTCATATGCCGTATTGGCGAGGCAGTACACGTTAGCGTGTACTGCAGCCAATTCGAATTGATGTTTTTAAGTGATATTTCAATTGATTAAATTGATTTAGTTTCATTTGATCATTTTGTTGTTATCTAATTATCTATTTGATAATTAGATTATGAGTTTCTAGTTATTTATTAATAATTAGATTTTTGATGTTAATTGCCGACTAGGCAATTCTGATGTTTTTTTTCTAAATTATCTTCATTAATAATCCTTTCATATATCCTTGTTGATATTTTGAATCTGCTGATTTGTTGTTTTACACTGATATGCGCTATATTACCGTTATCCGATTTCCTTGTTAAAGGATTGGATATACGAGATTTTTGTGACTGTCGTCTAATCTGTTATTTATTATTATTGCTTCTGTGCATTAATAACTGGGTTTGAATTAGATTGACCCGTGTATTATTTTCTTTTGAATGTAATACTCGGGTCAGACCGAGTATTTACAGGTTGTTGATATCTTACTTTGGGTGGCTGATAGAGCTATGAAGTCTTTTCATACTTTTTGGAGTAGTCGTTGTCTTAGTATAGGATGTTGTATATTCATGTATATTATTTCCGATAATGTACTTGTATATGTAACTTCCACAGTCGACAGTTGTAGTTGTATCATATGTACTGTATCACATGTATTGTAACTGACACCAGTTATTATATATATATGAGACTTTTGTTTTATCTGTGTTCCACATTTATATTATCTGTGTTATTATTATATCTATTGTCCTAAACAATTACGAACCATCGTAGTTCGTTTTATACTGGAATTGGGTATGTCGGTGGGAGTAAATAAATAAGAGATGAAAAATAAAAATATATACCACTCCTATCGAAATAACCAATACTAGTGTAAGACCTAACTACGGATGGCCTCTCCTATCCAGCCTTATTCTTCATAATAACAGACAGTATTTCCTTTAATACTCTTTGTTATTGTGAGCATAGAGGTGGGGTGTCACAGTTGGTATCAGAGCTTGGGGTTTATGGACATGATATAAAACATAACTTAGATGGAACATGTGTTACAACTAATTGTCGATATTTTAGTTGTGCTTTGAGTCAAAACTAAAGTTTTGAAATTTGGATGAAATTTTTAAATATCTTTATTTAAAAATAAAAAAGTGAAACTGTGTTTTGATGATTGATTGAGTGTGTTCTGTTTATCAGAGTGTGCAGCGGAAACAGTGACTGTCTTCGCTGAGTACGGCTGATAACCTTTTTGATTTAAAAATCAAATTATGAAATTGAAATAAATTTCAATTGTTGTTTGCATAGCTGTGTTTATTTTGTTTTCTTTAAAAACTTCAAATCCGATTTGAGGATTCGAGGCGATTGCAGCTATGTGAATTTGTTGAAGTTTTGGCTGGTTTTCTTTGATGCTAATCACATGTTGATTAGATTTTGATTGTTTTGAATTATCTTCATTGAAGATATATTTGAATGATTTCTTTGTTCATTTTGCGGTATACGTGCAAATTTATGTTGCACGTTGCTACACTAATTTTACGTCGAACCGATGTTTGGTTATGAAACGTATATTGTTGCCGTTATTCTTATAACGGGATTTTTACACCAATGCTATATTTTGAAGCAAGGTGCATTGTTGACATTTTTAATGAATGAAAATTCACTGATATTGTATTTTGATGTGAATTATTTTGATGAGATTTTGACGTTTAAAAATTACTATCGCTTTTACTTCAGTATCCGTCATATTTTAAAGTGGAATTTCAAGCGGTTATCCCGCAATGCTGATTTTGAGATCCGTTTCTACGGTGTTTTGAGAAGTACAATTTTCTTATTGAATTTGTCACTAATGTTGCTGTTTTTATCACGGATTGCAAATCGTTTTAAAAATAAAATTGTTTTTCAAAATTTTTATAGTTTATGCTTTCAAAAGAATGAGGAAGCGATTTAAATGATTAAGCAAAATCGAGGACTATGAACCCTTTCTTTTACTGATTCGCTTAATTCCGCACTTGTTCGTTTGAGAATGTAAATTATTTACTTTTATAAAATAAATGAAATTGTTTTTAGAATTTTTAGAGTTTGCGTTTTCAGAAGAATGAGAAAGTGACTTAAACGTTTCAGAAAAATCGAGGATTATGACCCCTTTCTTTTACTGATTCGCTTAATTCCGGACTTATCCGTTTGAGAATGTGAAATGTTATTTTTGGAATACGCAATTTGCACTTTAAAGGAAACGATGAAGCGATTTAAACGATTTAGCAAAAGTGCGGAGTATGGAACCACACTTTTACTATTTCGGTTAATTCCGGACTCGTTAATTGAAACATTTGCTGTTTTATGATTTTGATGATTTTACACGTTCAAGGAAACGATGAAGAGAATCAAACGATTTAGTAAAACACGTGGTATGGGACATGTACGTTTACTATTTCTGTTAATTCCGGACTCGTTAATTGAATATATGATGATTTTCGTGTGCTTTCGAGCCACTATGTTGGACCTTCGGGTCATATGTTGGACCTTCGGGTCAATACCAGTACCAGACCTTCGGGTCATATGTTGGACCTTCGGGTCATTTGTTGGGCGCCAAAATTATGTTGGGTACTTGGTAGGCTTCGGCCATTTGTTGATGCACGTGCGGAGTAGCTAAAACTCGCCATTTGTTGGGATCGATCCACCTTTTATGTTGATTTTCTAGATCATCTTAATTGATTTCTAGATATTTATTATTTTCAATTATCTGCAGGTAATTGGATATTTGTTGATATGAGTTCTAATTATTGTTTTTGATAATTAGATATTTGTTGATTTGATTATCGCTTTTGATAATTAAATATTTGTTGATATGAGTTCTAATTATCGTTTTTGATAATTAGATATTCGTTGATTTGATTATCGCTTGTGATAATTAAATATTTGTTGATATGAGTTCTAATTATCGTTTTTGATAATTAGATATTTGTTGATTTGATTATCGCTTGTGATAATTAAATATTTGTTGATATGAGTTCTAATTATCGTTTTTGATAATTAGGTATTTGTTGATTTGATTATCGCTTGTGATAATTAAATATTTGTTGATATGAGTTCTAATTATCGTTTTTGATAATTAGATATTTGTTGATTTGATTATCGCTTGTGATAATTAAATATTTGTTGATATGAGTTCTAATTATCGTTTTTGATAATTAGATATTTGTTGATTTGATTATCGCTTGTGATAATTAAATATTTGTTGATAAGAGTTCTGATTATCGTTTTTGATAATCGAATATTTGTTGATTGAGATTTGATTATCGTTTTTGATAATCGAATAATTATTGATTTGATTATTGTTTTTGATAATCGAATAATTGTAGATTTGAGATTTGATTATTGTTTTTGATAATTGAATATTGCTGATGATTGCATTTATACAGTGTTGTTTTCTGATTACCGTTTTGGTAACTAGATATTTGCAGATTTGCGATTCTGTTTTCTGAATTATCTATTGATAATTAGATTTTGTTGAGAATTTGAGAATTTCTTTTATGAAATTAAAATTTTCTTTGACGTTTTATTCCTGACCTTTATTTTCTAGCATAAACTAGTTTATGTTAGAAAAATAATTATTGTTGAAGACTTTTGTTATGAAAATTGCGGGGACGCAATTTTTATAAGGAGGGTAGTCTGTAACAATCCGGGGTTTTTGCACCGATTTAATATCGTTATTAAACGATTAATCTGTTGGTTTACCGCTGTTTGTTGTTGAAGTTTTTAAACCGGGTTGAAATTCTTTAAAAACTGGTTAAGTGTTGTTGAACATTGAAATTGTGAATCTCGGCCCATTTACTTTTGAATGTCGTTCCCTTTTTACCTCAATTCGACCTGTTTCCCCTTTACCATTGCTTCATAACCCTAAGCAACTAAATCAAACGAGCGAAAATAAAATGGTGGCAGCTCTTTTCCTTTCTTCGTTCTGTAACAACCCGATATTTTCAGCCATTCGCATCCACCATGTCGGACTTGAATTGCTCAAAATACCGCATTGTAAATAAATTTGGAGCAAATGAAATACAATCACAGAATCATAGACACAGAAATATCAGAATAACTCGCAGCGGAAATTAAAATACCATAGTAGTTCATGAAGCTACTATAACAAACTCTCAAAACATAATACATAATATCAGTCTGAAAAACATATACAATAGAAATCTCAAATACACAGTAGTTTATAAATACCAGAACTGAAATAGAAAAACTGAACTGAAAGGGAACAGATACAAGACAAGCAGAATCTCCTGCGATTCCTAGCTCCATGAAAGAAATCCAAAGCTAAGCTGTAAATACTCAGTCTGACCTGAGCATAAAGTAAAACACGAAACACTCGAGTCAGGACATATACACTTATATAATGTAAACCAACTCAAGTGAACTGTAGTAGTAATGTACAATAACTTAAAGAATGCTTGGGATCGCCCATCCTTTAAGGATCAGTTAAACAATAAATTAAATACATCCCGTAGTTAAAATTTCAAAACTGTATTTTATACTTCAAAATTAATTATCATTTCAAAATTCATTATCATTCAAAAATCCATTTCAAAATATCAAAATATCTTATCTTCCAAACCACGATCATTTATTTAAAATACCATTTCAACACACATTTCAAATAGTTTATATTTCAAAACAAATTACTTCATTTAAATCATAAAATGAAGCTATTTTATTTAATGATTAAATTATTAAATTTCCAAAATTTTAATCTTTCAAAGTTCATTTATTCACTTAAATTTATCAAAACAATGAAAATTCACCTTTCGCAGCATTTGGAAAATGCTACAGAAAGTTACATTCAAAACGGTTCAATTTAACAAAAGACAGCATTTAAAATGCTGTATACATTAGTTCAAATAAAACCTTAGTTAAATTTAACAATTATAGCACTTACAAAGTGTTATTATATCCCTTTATTAAAATTTAGCGATTTGGTTCATTTATATCAACTACAGCATTACAAAATGTCGTAATATCATTTATATTAGAAATAATAGCATTTCAAAAATGCAGTTAATTAACTTCAAATATTCAATATAATTTCACAAACAATTATATTTTTATTTATATCATTTTTAACTTATAAAATCACATATTTTCACTTTTATAACCATCATTCAAATACCCTTATATTCATGATTTTATAAAGTTAAATTTCCATTCAAAAATCAATATTTAATAATAGTCCACTTATTAAATTCCACCATTTAATTTCAATTCATATAATTAAATTTAAACTTAACACTTAAGTTTAAATTTTCAAATATAACTTAATTTCATTTTTATTTACATAACTTAAAATTCACTTTTAAGCCAAATTTACAAATTTCCAATTTTAGTTATATTTCAAAATTTCAACTTAAATATCCATTCATTTCACTTTTAACTTTATTCAAAAATCATAATTATATTATAAAATCATTTTAAATTCATTTTCATCCAAATTATCATAAATTTATCATATTTTCATATTTAATTTAAGTTCCATTTAAAATCAAATCAAAATTTCCAAAATAACTTACATTCAAATTTTCTAACCTTTCCATAAAGTATTTCACTTAAAAAAATTTCATAAAGTCAATAATACTTTACAAAAATCATTTTTAATTAAGTTTAAATCAAAATATTATAATATTTACATTTCTAAAATATTTCAAATTTTTTAGAAAAACATATTTTAACAACGGGTCTGTATTTCATTTCTTGCCTAGGTAAAGTGATACGGGTAATATATCATTTCAACCCGTAATTTACATAGAAAACCCGGGTTTGATCATTTCAAACCCGCAATCCTAAGTAAACGAAAATAATTGAAAATTATTTTGGCCTATCATTTTAGCCCATAACAATTTTCTCCTATTCTAAAGTCCGTTCGGGTATGTATCATTTCAACCCATAGTGATTCTAATCTAAAGAGAACTTGCAATGTGATAAACTGATATAAATAACAGAACAGCATAAAATAATAGTAATATATGACATAACAGGTAAATAAGCATGGGTGAACATCATATGATCATAACATAGCAGATATAACATGGTGATGCATTTTACAGATTCAAATGTGATCGATTTACTAGTTATATAAGTATAAAACTGTCTGGTGAGAATAACTCACTGGCATAAGCTGAAGACAACAACCAAAGCACACAACAAAGATCTTCGATGGCACGAAAGCACGAATAAGATTTGAGTGTGGGAGAGACAAAGCTAATAGCCTTGCAAACATTCAAACAAAACAATATAAACAACGTAAGTTTTCAACCCAAATATAATAAAACGATGTTATAAATGAATGCATAACACAATGCCAAAGTGTTTGCACTTGCTTTCAACCACTTGTGCTTCATCTATGGACTGGAAAGGAACAACAAAGAGATGGTTTTGGATCAGGTTATGGTCATGTAGAGGTCGGCCTAGCATGGATGGTGATGGAGCAAGAGATATATGCACATGAAACTACAACTACAAGGCATAAAACAATGATTCAAGGCAACTAAAGGTCACAGCCAAGGCTAGCATGGTCATGGCCAGGCCTGGTGGGGTTAGGAGGTGATTTGGCAAAGGGTGTTAGGTCAGGAAAAGCCGGTGGTGGTGTTGGTGGTGGCGGCCAAGGAGGAGTTTGGAGGTGGTGGTGATGTATGGTGCTCGGCTATGCATATACAAGAGGAGTTTGGTGCATTTGTGTGTGGATCTACCTCATGGGATGGCTCGGCTTGGCTATGGGGTTGGAGAGGAGGTGGTGGTGGCTGGTTCAGGTGGTGGTGGAGGCAGCAACATGGCTGGAGTTGGCAGGCCAGACCAAAGAGGTGAAGGAGCAAGTGCAAATTCGCATGAAAACAAGCATAAAAATGAAAAAGAAAAGAAGATTTTTACCAAACTTTTTGAAATGATGGTGGCCGACATTTTTTTGTGCGATGAGAAGAAAAGAAATCCACGTGAAAATGAGGAAGTGGTCGCCGAAGAGGGAGGTTATGGCAGCAAAAGTTGAAAGGATGTTGGTTGAAATGTGAAAAGACAAGAAGACAAAAAGCCTTAAGCAAATCAAAGGTCACAAACTCTTCAAATTACCATATTTTCTTTTGCAAATTTAAATATCTGAAAAATAAATATAAATTCAGATAAAAACACGAAAATTTAGTAAATAAACAAAAACAAATAAATAAATATTAATTATATATAAGTAAATTAAGAAAAACAGCAAAAATTGCAAACTAGGCTTGAAAATTTGAAAATAAATGCAACAAGTTTTGGAAAAATTTTATGTACTTGAAAAATAATTATAAATAAAGATAAGAACATGAAATAAAAATGCATTCACAAAAATAAATAAATAAATTTTAATTAAATATAATTAAATTAAGAAAATAGCAAAGAAAATAGAAACTAGGCTTTAAAATTGAAAATAAATTCAATAAGCTTTAGAAAAATTGTATCATCACTTTAAAAATATTTAAATGACAAAAATATATGTAACATAACATATAATACAAACTATAATAAGATATGACAAATAAAAATATATTTTATATAGATTAAAATAAACAATATTGTTAAATAAAACAATTTACATCCAATATTGTAAAAAGCATAACTTTCACAATATAACTCTGATTTCAACGAAACGAAAAGCAGTATTCTTAAAATTAATTTCATAATAAAATATAAAATTAAAAAAATTCAAATATTTAAGTTTTAAATTTAAAAGTCAAAGTTTGACCAGTTTGACCAAAAATCCACTTTTCTGGAAATATCCTATTTATTCAGGTTTGAAATTATAATTCACAAAAAATCAGAATATACTTTTAAAATAACAAAATTATTCATTTTAATAAATAAAATAAACTTTTTAAATCAACAATTCAATTTAAATAATTAAAATAATTAATTAGAAATAATCATAAAATACTGGGTTGTTACACTCTCCCCCACTCAAATCTTTTCGTCCTCGAAAAGAACGGGCAAGGAAAATAAAGGGAAACAAGATAGAAAACAAAATACTACCTGAAAAGAACAATTCCGGATTCGAAGCACGAATGCTCTCCTTCGTGTCCCAGGTACGATCTCGATCGAGATTAACAGATTTACTTCTGAGCTGCTTCGTACCTCTGTCGACAATACGAAGTGGCTTCCTCTCGACAGTCAGATTAGGCTCAATATCCAAACTATCAAGATCAGAAGGTTGGGCAATAAGATATGGATCATAAAGATGACGGCGAAGGTGCGAGACATGGAATACATCATGCACTCCAGAAAGTTTCTCGGGCAGATCTAAATGATAAGCCAAAGAACCAACTCTTTCCACAATGCAGAAATGGCCTCAAAGAAGAAGGTAGAAATAGATGGAAGGGAGAATAGGTTGAAAGAAAAGGATGAACCATATTTTAAAACCATATACATTTCAAAAATTTATAATTTTATGTTTACAACATTTTAAACATTTTATAATATGATGAATAGTCATTTGATTCAAATTTGTTAGTTCGAAGTAAATAATATTTAAAACATTTTAAATTATTTAGAAAAGAAGAAAAAAATGATCAAAATATCCTTTATGTTATTCTTTGCCAAAATACTTTTATAACTCGATGTCTTAACAGGTTTACCGTCGTTCTTACAGATTCTGGCCATGCGTTGATCAGGCGCAAGGCTAGAATTCTCCAAGTACTTAGTAGACCCGTTTCAACACCCAGTGAAATACTTAAAAATATGTATGAGAAGTACCGCTCAAAATCCAATGTCAAATGATGATAATACGCTAGCAGTGGCCCGCTGCTGATCCAGTATTTACGCAATGGACACAAAACTTTCCAGAAGATCCTTCTACCATCCGGATTCCAGAAAAATATCGTAGCCAGTTCGTAAACAAGGGACCATCGACCCCTGCTGCAGTGGTACGCTGCTGATTCAATGATTTACGCAATGGATGCACTTCCTTCCCGGAAAATCCATAAACAACAGATCCCAGGATCGAAAGCGCCTCCATTAGGTAAACTAAAGAACCATCTACCCTGGAAAAAAATCGAGGAACTCATGAGTTTCAGTCTAGACAACCATATCAGTTCGAATCCATTTCTGAATTCACCCAAGTCCATTAGGGTTTATCGGTCGAATCCATTCCTGGATTCCCCAAGTCCATCTGGGTCGAAGCATATCACTATACTTCTTCCGGAGGGTACTTCCCATACCTCTTACATCAAAATATAATATACCATGTATAGTAGCCCTTCAAAATCATAGCTTCAAATATCGCACTCATATAAATTCCATTATATATAAGATTTCATTTTCAAATCGAATACTTTACAAAATCAATAGTATATCAAATCACACTTATATAGACTTTGATTATATAAGATTTCACTTTCCAAATTGAGTGCCTTTTCAATTCAACAGTTTTCAAATCAACTTCATACTTATACAAATTAATTTTATATAAGTTCGATAACTCCCAATTCAAGTATTTAATAAAACAAGGTTCTCAATTTCATTTCCATTTCAATATCAATTCAGTTTCAAAATCATATATGATTTCGCCAATCATTTTTTCCTAATTACATATATTCAGTTTCAAAGTTTCTTAAAACAATAGATTTAGAAAATAATCCAAATTTCCAAATCAACAAAATTTAGGTCAAACAAATTCATTTCCATTTCAAACATATATTCACTTCAAAATCATAATACTTTAAAAGTTATAAATTTTTCAAAACCAAAATACTTGAAATCATTACACTTTGAAAATCATAACATTTCGAAATCATACATTTGAAATCATAAAACATTCCTTTAATTCTTTACATTTCACAAATATTCAATTAAACCCAAATCTAAAATTTCCAATTTTAATTCAATTCAAACCATCAGTTTCAATTCAATTTAGTTTTCCAACAAAACCATTCCAAACATTATCAAATTTCAAATAAAGATTTGATCCACAAAATAAACTATTCAATCTTTAATATATTTTTCAAAGCTTAAATATACCATATTCCAAAAATAAATTTTATAATTTCATATATCTCAAATCTAGTTTCATTATTACTTAGTTTTGAAATATTCATTTCATAATCCATCATTTTTAAATAAACTCAAATTACAAGTAAACCCAATATCCTTTTATACAAATATGAACTTCAAATATTCATTTATCAAAATCAATTATCATTTCAAATTCACATTCTTTATCAAAATAAAGATTATATCATTTTCAAACCATTTCAATCATCAAAAATATCTAAGTATAAAACCATCTCTTTTTTAAAACCTTCAAACTATTTATTTCAATATGGAAAAAAACCAATTTACCATTGGAAAGATTTTTTTATTCTATATATATACTTTATTCAAAACATTTAAAATCTATATTTCATACCAGTATAATTCAAAATAGTCTTATTTATTTCACTCAACAAACAGTTCCAAACTTATATAAATCATATTACTTTATACTTTAATCATACAAAAATAAACTTATATACTTTATCAAATACCTTATACCTTTCAAAATTTCTTAGCTTTGAAAAGTTAATCGTGATTTGGAAGTGCGAAGAAATCATATTTTCAAATCCAAGAGTTGGAAAATCAATAACAAATCAATAAATCCATTCTAATAGATAAGGTTATACGAAAACAAATCTGAATCTCGAGGATTGAACACCGGCTTACTTTAAATCATTTCAAATATATTTACATACATATATCTTTCGAATATCAAACCATACTTCGAAATCTGAAATCAAAATTTGGTTTCATAAAATCACTCGCATAGAAAAGCTACTAGAGTGGCATCTCTCCCACTCAGAAACTCAAAAATCAATATCGATGATGCATGTATTCATCACCGAAATTATTTTTCAGTGACATAAGTGGGTTCTGGACTTTTATTTTCTTGAAACTTCTTTGAAATCTCTTTGAAATCATTGGAATTCATTCGAATACATTTGAAACATTTCATATTTGAAAAAAAATATCTTTACATCATATTATTATTATATATTTTCCAAAATCTTAAAACCCATTTCAAAACACCGGAGTTTGATTCCTCGAAATTTAAATTCAAAATGCTTCATTTATAAATCATTTTTATATAAATCACATTTTCTTATAAATTTTCAAATTTCAAATCCTTTCAAAGCTTCGAATTTTCATTTTCAAAAGACTAAAAAAATCCTTATCGAAAACATTTCACTTTTATTTACAAAATAGGGTCATCCTTATCAAAATAATAATGTCGATATTTGCACAATTTCAAAATACAATCAAACACAAATTTTAAAAGGATTATTCAAGGATGGATTTCAAAAAAACAGTGATTCAAATCTAGAGGAACTCTAATCAAATAGAATTCTGGTTCGAAGATAAGCTCGAACGAAGATAAGATAATTAAATTACAAATAGGAGTTGATAAGCCTATATAAATCACGGGCGACCTAAACCGGGTCAACCGTGACTTCATGAATATAATCAATTCGAAAATCTAAGGCAAATCGGTATTCGATCGCCAGAGAAAGAATCCACATAAAGTAGAAGGTAGATAACATCGTAAACCGAGGATATAGAAATCTCCGGTGAATCAATGCCAATTGTAAAGGAGTTTCACCCCTTTACAGATCATTCAAAGATTTGTGGAATCACCGATCTTTATAGAGGTCATTCCAAAGTGGGGTTATGGAATGCTCCAAATCAAAGGAATACCAATATGGGAGACAAGACTGGATTTCAGAACAAATGGAAGTGTTCCAAAGTTCAAGGAACCCTAATCGATAAGAATCCTAACCAAGTGATTTCTATCAAGGTGGATACCGAAGGGATGAAGTTTAGAAAATCTTGATTTCAAAGTAAGAAAAATTTTATACCAAAATAATCTTTGAAAATACTTTAACAATCATTTGCAAATTATTTTATATTTCGAAAATACGTTCTCTCACAAAGAAAGGATTCTGAGATTGATTTCACTCATTCTAGGGTATTTCTACCCTATCTCTAATGAGTTTATTTTTTTGCTCCGCAGGCTATGGTTTGCCTAAAACCAAAGCTCTGATACCAACTGTAACAACCCGATATTTTCAGCCATTCGCATCCACTATGTCAGACTTGAATTGCTCAAAATACCGCATTGTAAATAAATTTGGAGCAAATGAAATACAATCACAGAATCATAGACACAGAAATATCAGAATAACTCACAGCGGAAATTAAAATACCATAGTAGTTCATGAAGCTACTATAACAAACTCTCAAAACATAATACATAATATCAGTCTGAAAAACATATACAATAGAAATCTCAAATACACAGCAGTTTATAAATACCAGAACTGAAATAGAAAAACTGAACTGAAAGGGAACAGATACAAGACAAGCAGAATCTCCTGCGATTCCTAGCTCCATGAAAGAAATCCAAAGCTAAGCTGTAAATACTCAGGCTGACCCGAGCATAAAGTAAAACAAGAAACACTCGAGTCAGGACATATATACTTATATAATGTAAACCAACTCAAGTGAACTGTAGTAGTAATGTACAATAACTTAAAGAATGCTTGGGATCGCCCATCCTTTAAGGATCAGTTAAACAATAAATTAAATACATCCCGTAGTTAAAATTTCAAAACTGTATTTTATACTTCGAAATCAATTATCATTTCAAAATTCATTATCATTCAAAAATCCATTTCAAAATATCAAAATATCTTATCTTCCAAACCACGATCATTTATTTAAAATACCATTTCAACACACATTTCAAATAGTTTATATTTCAAAACAAATTACTTCATTTAAATCATAAAATGAAGTTATTTTATTTAATGATTAAATTATTAAATTTCCAAAATTTTAATCTTTCAAAGTTCATTTATTCACTTAAATTTATCAAAACATTGAAAATTCACCTTTCGCAGCATTTGGAAAATGCTACAGAAAGTTACATTCAAAACGGTTCAATTTAACAAAAGACAGCATTTAAAATGCTGTATACATTAGTTCAAATAAAACCTTAGTTAAATTCAACAATTATAGCACTTACAAAGAGTTATTATATCCCTTTATTAAATTTTAGCGATTTGGTTCATTTATATCAACTACAGCATTACAAAATGTCGTAATATCATTTATATTAGAAATAATAGCACTTCAAAAATGCAGTTAATTAACTTCAAATATTCAATATAATTTCACAAACAATTATATTTTTATTTAAATCATTTTTAACTTATAAAATCACATATTTTCACTTTTATAACCATCATTCAAATACCATTATATTCATGATTTTATAAAGTTAAATTTCCATTCAAAAATCAATATTTAATAATAGTTCACTTATTAAATTCCACCATTTAATTTCAATTCATATAATTAAATTTAAACTTAACACTTAAGTTTAAATTTTCAAATATAACTTAATTTCATTTTTATTTACATAACTTAAAATTCACTTTTAAGCCAAATTTACAAATTTCCAATTTTAGTTATATTTCAAAATTTCAACTTAAATATCCATTCATTTCACTTTTAACTTTATTCAAAAATCATAATATATTATAAAATCATTTTAAATTCATTTTCATCCAAATTATCATAAATTTATCATATTTTCATATTTAATTTAAACTCCATTTAAAATCAAATCAAAATTTCCAAAATAACTTACATTCAAATTTTCTAACCTTTCCACACTTAAAAAATTTTCAGAAAATCAATAATACTTTACAAAAATCATTTTAAATTAAGTTTAAATCAAAATATTATAATATTTACATTTCTAAAATATTTCAAATTTTTTAGAAAAACATATTTTAACAACGGGTCTGTATTTCATTTCTAGCCTAGGTAAAGTGATACAGGTAATATATCATTTCAACCCGTAATTTACATAGAAAACCCGGGTTTGATCATTTCAAACCCGCAATCCTAAGTAAATGAAAATAATTGAAAATTATTTTGGCCTATAATTTTAGCCCATAACAATTTTCTCCTATTCTAAAGTCCGTTCGGGTATGTATCATTTCAACCCATAGTGATTCTAATCTAAAGGGAACCTGCAATGTGATAAACTGATATAAATAACAGAACAGCATAAAATAATAGTAATATATGACATAACAGGTAAATAAGCATGGGTGAACATCATATGATCATAACATAGCAGATATAACATGGTGATGCATTTTACAGATTCAAATGTGATCGATTTACTAGTTATATAAGTATAAAACTGTCTGGTGAGAATAACTCACTGGCATAAGCTGAAGACAACAACCAAAGCACACAACAAAGATCTTCGATGGCACGAAAGCACGAATAAGATTTGAGTGTGGGAGAGACAAAGCTAATAGCCTTGTAAACATTCAAACAAAACAATATAAACAACATAAGTTTTCAACCCAAATATAATAAAACAATGTTATAAATGAATGCATAACACAATGCCAAAGTGTTTGCACTTGCTTTCAACCACTTGTGCTTCATCTATGGACTGGAAAGGAACAGCAAAGAGATGGTTTTGGATCAGGTTATGGTCATGTAGAGGTCGGCCTAGCATGGATGGTGATGGAGCAAGAGATATATGCACATGAAACTACAACTACAAGGCATAAAACAATGATTCAAGGCAACTAAAGGTCACAGCCAAGGCTAGCATGGTCATGGCCAGGCCTGGTGGGGTTAGGAGGTGATGTGGCAAAGGGTGTTAGGTCAGGAAAAGCTGGTGGTGGTGTTGGTGGTGGCGGCCAAGGAGGAGTTTGGAGGTGGTGGTGATGTATGGTGCTCGGCTATGCATATACAAAAGGAGTTTGGTGCATTTGTGTGTGGATCTACCTCATGGGATGGCTCGGCTTGGCTATGGGGTTGGAGAGGAGGTGGTGGTGGCTGGTTTAGGTGGTGGTGGACGCAGCAACATGGCTGGAGTTGGCAGGCCAAACCAAAGAGGTGAAGGAGCAAGTGCAAATTCGCATGAAAACAAGCATAAAAATGAAAAAGAAAAGAAGATTTTTACCAAGCTTTTTGAAATGATGGTGGCTCACATTTTTTTGTGCGATGAGAAGAAAAGAAATCCACGTGAAAATGAGGAAGTGGTCGCTGAAGAGGGAGGCTATGGCAGCAAAAGTTGAAAGGATGTTGGTTGAAATGTGAAAAGACAAGAAGACAAAAAGCCTTAAGCAAATCAAAGGTCACAAACTCTTCAAATTACCATATTTTCTTTTGCAAATTTAAATATCTGAAAAATAAATATAAATTCAGATAAAAACACGAAAATTTAGTAAATAAACAAAAACAAATAAATAAATATTAATTATATATAATTAAATTAAGAAAAACAGCAAAAATTGCAAACTAGGCTTGAAAATTTGAAAATAAATGCAACAAGTTTTGAAAAAATTTTATGTACTTGAAAAATAATTGTAAATAAAGATAAGAACATGAAATAAAAATGCATTCACAAAAATAAATAAATAAATATAATTAAATTAAGAAAATAGCAAAGAAAATAGAAACTAGGCTTTAAAATTGAAAATAAATTCAATAAGCTTTAGAAAAATTGTATCATCACTTTAAAAATATTTAAATGACAAAAATATATGTAACATAACATATAATACAATCTATAATAAGATATGACAAATAAAAATATATTTTATATAGATTAAAATAAACAATATTGTTAAATAAAACAATTTACATCCAATATTGTAAAAAGCATAACTTTCACAATATAACTCCGATTTCAACGAAACGAAAAGCAGTATTCTTAAAATTAATTTCATAATAAAAGATAAAATTCAAAAATTCAAAAATTTAAGTTTTAAATTTAAAAGTCAAAGTTTGACCAGTTTGACCAAAATCCACTTTTCTGGAAATATCCTATTTATTCAGGTTTGAAATTATAATTCACACAAAATCAGAATATACTTTTAAAATAACAAAATTATTCATTTTAATAAATAAAATAAACTTTTTAAATCAACAATTCAATTTAAATAATTAAAATAATTAATTAGAAATAATCATAAAATACTGGGTTGTTACACGTTCGTTCCTCCTTGCGCGTTAAAAGAAATAAATGGCGGCTTCATCTCGTCCCCTTTTGCGAAATCTAGGGTTGCTCGTTCGTCGCTCATCCCGCTGTGCTCTGATGGTAGGGCTTTTGATTTTCGTAGGCGTCGACTTCAAATTCTCGACCGAGTGAAGGTGAGTAATTTATAACTACTCACATCTAATTCGATTTCATGTGTATTTGATTTTGTTCTTATCGGCCTTGAATTTTGGTGTTTCGACTTCGGTCATGAATTCTTAGCTTGTCTTAAGTTTTGCTGTGTTGATTATATTCTTGTTGTCTTTCAAAGTTGAATTCTTTTGACCTTGCTGATTGTTGAGTCGACTCCGACACTTACTGTTATTGACTTCGGTCACTTTGTTTCTGTGAATTTGCTAATTTATGGATTTCCAAGATTTTGACTTTGTTTGTCGTTGAATTCTTTGATAATGATGTTGATTCGTTTTGTAATCAAGTGTGACCATTAACTGCCGACTTCGGCTTCGACTCGAATATTGATTGCACTGTTTAAATTGGAGTCCTTAGGTTGATAGCATATATGTATGTCATTAACCTTTTGATTATGGCATCACTGTAGTCCTAGCTTTCTCTTCACTGTAACCGTATGTAGGTTACGTTTTCATTGTATATCTGCACTAGTGTAAATTTGGGTTTCACTGGGATTTTTCAGTATCAAGTACATGTTATTGCCATTCACTCAAATTCAGTTGCATCCATTTCTACGTTCATTTGATGCTGTGTATTGCTCACTGTCCTATGTCCAGTCTCATGTGATGTTCATTTGATGCGGCTCTGGTTTGATATTCTCTAGTCTGGTACTATCTGAAGTTTGCGTCCGTTGATATGCACCTCATTGGTTCCATATAAGTTCATACTATATTAGTGCCTTCGATACTGGACATGTATGTCTACTACACTATGTAGTAGTCTTACTTGTGCACTTTGTTGTTGTGAGCCACCGTGTCAGTTTACATTTTTGACGTGGTTAGTCTCCAGTTTCATGTTGCCACCTCTTGAGATTGTTTGTTGTACACTTGTTGACCAATATACACTGCCGGAACATTGGTTGTAGCTTGATGAACTCTATACATCCTTTATGCCCTTGCTGTTTTATGTGTTGTGTATATTTATAAGTGTGATTGTTCATATGTTGAATATTTGTAGCTGTTGAAGCAGTACCATTGATTTTTGGGTCTTCCTCTTGACTGTGTTGTAACTGCTGTGAATCTTAAGTGCACTTACTCATTTCAGTCGTTTGCCATTTTGATCTTTTGTACTCGATAGTATTGTATTTATAGTTTTTCACTTGAGTCTGCACAAGCCATGGTATAACTTGATCTCTGGATATGTTTACATCCCAGTCACACTTGTTGACATAGTAGTTTGCAATGACCTGTTGCACTATTGCATACAGGTCGTATCTTTTGCAGTTTCTTGTTGCCACCTATATTGTCCTTGTTGTAACGACTCAAATTTTTCGCGTTCGAAAATCGACATCCATACTTTACATTGTACTCGAATGCCGCAGATTCGACCGCTCAAATTCGAGTCGCCGGAGCTTATAACACATTAAGTAAATAACACAGCGGAAGAAATGAATAATACATATCAATATACAACATTTGATACAATATCAGATATCATATGATACAACAGATGATACAATAGATGATACAATAGATATCAACATACATCAGAGATACAAAGAATAGCAGCGGAAATAAAAAGATAACACAGCAGCGGAACAAAATCTCCAATGTAGCTTCAAGAAAGAACTCCAGCTTCGGTAATCTCCATCTCCAAATCACCAATCCAGCGATAGCTCAAACTCCAAAATCAAGATGAAGAGAAGCAACTCGATCCAAATGCGATTGCCAAATCCTAAGGCTGAAAGCTGTCGAATCTACACCTACTATAGATTATCTGAAAACCCCAACTCTAGACTGCCCGTGTGGGAAATAGTGGGCACCCAGAGTTTAGGAAAGGAACAATAACTCCAGGTCAGTCATGGGACTGGTATGAGCAAACAAAAACATTTGGTCTTTTAAAACAGATAGAGAAATTTAAATTTGAAATCCGCAATGCTTTTTAGAAAATGAAACTACCATAAGGCCTCCCGCCACACACACAATGCAAACGCAGACTTGGAGGAGATTTCTCCTTATGATAGTCAAATATGCTTACTACGCAAAAATCAAATCATTTTTGATATTATTATTAGTGCATAGTGGAAAATCTTTCGAAAGTATAATATAAATCCTAGCCAGCATAGGTACCATGATGCTATGCCTACTATAGCTGCCATGTTAAATGGCAGGTTCTACAACTAAAACCGTACAAGGCGCGTATTGGATGAATGGATTTCCAACAAATGGTCAGGCTAAGGAACTTCCTACTGCCACATGGGATCGCCTCTGGCGGGACGTCCCGAGAACTAACGTTACGGTTAGATCTCTGCCAACACAAGGCCGGGTTACCTCTGTAACTAGGTAACTACTACACGAATATGCCATCCCCCGGTCCTTTGGGACCTTTATCCGAGCGCTCGCAACAACCACAAAGTATCACAAAGTAATAGATCTGCAGTATCCACATGAGTAAGTATCTGGGCTCCATACCATGATACCACCCTTTACCAGAAGGGAATGACATACCCTAAAGGGCGCGACCCTCATAACCTTGCCGCATCTTTCCTGTTTCGACCATTTCCGGGGTGTGAGGTCCTGATGCAGTCTCGTCCACAAAGCTACGCTTTGTGCAACAAAGCCATGCTTTGGGTCAACAGATGACCAAAGCAATGATCACAAAGATAAATGATCAAACAATTGATCATATCACAAATGATCAACCAATGATCATCACACAGCAGCACTCAGCATGCCACATTACCAAATTGGGAATATCACTGATAAATATCAACTACATAACCTCTGAGCTCGTACGTCTCAGAGAAGGGTGTTAAGCTAAGAGAATAAATTCTCCGCCACCAAGCAGAAATGTATTTGATAGAGATCAGTTAACATCTCAAAGTGTAATGTCGGACATACAACCATACAAGTCTGTTCCGGGTTCGAACAGAACCGAAGGCACTTCCGAAGAAGCCCTTGCAAATCCGGGTATCCACAATCCCGATCGGACTTCCCATCACTAAGGAGAACTCTATACCGGAGCAACTCGGTGCAGAGTCAATCGATAGGTTATCCTATCGTTCTCACAAATACCCGGTCTTCACCACCGGTCTTCAAATGCTATCCATAACGTCGTATCACTATTCGGAATGGGTTATATGACACAAGGTCCTCTCCCGGCTAAACCGAATAGTACGCGCCATATTTTAAAACATATGGATATGGGATTTTAGCTAAGTCACAACTTATAAAATCCAAAACTTATCTTTCCAATGGTTAAACAAATTACCATTTTTAAATCTTTAAACAAAAAGATTAATTTCACCAAGTTTCACCCAATTTCACAAAGATCTATTCATAGATTTCAAAACAATTCCCATTTCAATTGGATTAACCCAATTAAATCTTTAAATTAAAGATTTATAGCTTTCAAAACACATTTCCAAAAATTTATCTAAAACTTGGAAAACAATTTTCCTTTTAGACTTGAAAATCCTTTTAACACAACTTGAAAGTCCATTTCTTATGAGAAAGCAAATCTAATTTATATAAGTTGAAATCTTGAGTTGAATTTAAATTTCAAAACATCACCTTGAAAAATGGTTTAAAACCATATAACCCATTTGTAAGTTGAATAACTTTTTTAAACCCTAGTTTCCAAGTCATAGAATTCAATTTCAAATATTGAATTCAAATTTAAATCAATTTATTTACATTTCAAAAACTCAATCAAGTTATTCAAATAACTTTTATTTTTTTGAAAACTCATTTTCAAAAGCATCAATTCTAATTCCAAAACTATTTTTGGAAAAAAATTCAATTTTAAAACGATTTTTAAAATCTGTGACTTAACCCATTTCCACGTGCAATCCATATTTGTGTGTGTATAGTGTGGTCCAGGGGTTTTACACAATAGTGCACAACATCATCAATCAGCACAGATTCAATTATTACAATTCGATGTGGGTTTCGGATAACCAAATGGAATCCGACTCCCTGTCGCATTGAAATTTAAATGTCGTTCTACGGGTCAAGGGGTTGCATATACATATAACAATATATACGTCACAATTAAAATAGCCCAGCACAAAGCATTACATAGCATCACAAAAAATATCAATCCATCATGAAGCATTGGCAATCAAACATCTATAATTAAGATGAATAAATCTATGTGGTTTTAAATCTATTCCTCACATAATCACTTTCATTAGTAATGAACTATCCTTAATTGCTTCTTTAATTACTTCTAAATTAATTACATTAATTTATTACCTATTATTGATTAATTAATCCAAATTAATCATCCTTAATTACATCACTAATTAAATAATTAATGATTTAAATTATTTCTTAAATTGATTACTCAAAGTAATTAACAACTTAATTACTATATTGACCCAAATTAATTATCCTTAATTTAATTTCTTAAATTAATTATTTGATTAATTACTAAATAATTAATCCAAATTATCTCCCACTTAAACATCTCCACTTAATTACAATCTGTAAATATTAAACAATTTCTTAACTATGTAATTTCCAAATCATTAATTACATAAAGTAGTTATTTATAAAACCCAAATGTTTAAAATTAATTAAACTTAATTAATTAAATTAAACAATCTCATTTAATTAAATTAATTACATTAAGTAATTAATTTCTTAATTACTTAAATTAATTATCCATTTCATTAATTAATTAATTATATTAATTAACCATTTGTACTACCTTAATAATTTAATGAATTACAAAGCATTTAAACTTTTCTTTATCTTTAGATAAACATTCCTTATTTAAATTATGCATTTGAAAACAAAAATGTTTTAAATTTACATTAAATTCTATTTAACATTTTCTTTAAACTCAAGACTCAAATTTGTCTTAAATAAGAGTTTAAAGCAATACACAACTTAATCTTATATGTTTAAAAGAAACATATACTTTATTAATAAGTTTAAAACAATTTAGATTTCAATTCAACTTGAATTCAAATAAATTTAAAAATTGCTTTAAAATCTCAAAACTGAAATATAACTTCCATTTTCAATTTAGTTTAAACTCTTTAAAACTCTTCCTACAATTTCACCTTCAATTCAAATGTAAATCATTTGAAAGCAATTTAAATTTAAATTCTTTACTTTAAAACTGAAGTTTAAAAATTTAAATCCAGATTTAAAAACTCAGTTTTCAATTCATTTGAATTCCTAAATTAAATACTTAACCTTCCATTCCAAATACAAATCACATATGCATTTATACTTGAGGTTTTGAAATCAAATTTAAATTTAAAACACAATATGGTTTCAAATTTCAGACAATTAAAATTTGAATCCATTTTCAAATTCAAACTAAAACTCAGTTTAAATCTCCACCCAAAAAAAAAATTTTAAACTTAACTTCACATTAAACAGAAACAGTTTCTGTTTTATTAAAAATCTTAAACTTTGAAAATTTCCAGAATTTAAATAATTTCAAGAGAACAGAATTTAAACTTATTTAATACCATTCTTAAATTCAGTTTCAAATCCTAAGTCACAATTGTAATTTGCAAATTATTTCAAATTTTATAAAACTGAAACAGTTTCCTGTTTCTTTATATATATATATTTTTTTTTAACCAAACTTGAATCTTCTGCATTTAAATTATTACAAAAGAATTCAAATAATTTGAAATCATTTTTAGATTCAAGTTTTAAATCCTAAGTTCAAATTTCCATTTTAATTTAAACTTTATTTTTTAAAAATTCTAAGGAAAACAGAACAGTTCTGTTTTTAAAACCTGAAACCATAAAGTATACTCGAGCAAGCTTAAGTTTTACTTCGGGTCAAAACAAAATTGCTTCGAGTTATTTCCATTTTTCCCCGAGACTAACCCGAGTCAAAAACTCCTGCAACCCAGAACCTACCCCAAACCTGGAACAGACCAACCCCCCTCCTCTTCAAACCTGTCAACACCAGTTTCTCCCAACTCCGACCACCCTCATCGACCAAACTCCGGCATTAGCTTCATTAATACACCATCTACCATTCACCAAAGAATCCTTGAACTCGATTCACTCTAGAAGCAGCAACACCTAATTTTCCCTATGCCCAATAAACTAGGGTTCCATACCAAAATCGACAACTGCCACTTCCCTCATGAATTAAAAATTCATTTGTTATTTTTCTGATGATCTACGATCCTCCACAAAGCTACCACCTCGACCTCGAGACCCAAAATCATTCCGATCATTGGAATTTAGCAAAAACCCCAAATTTGATCATTTCGCAAAATCTCAAAGGACTCATGCTTAAAAAATTTGATTCTACTTTTAAAAATCAGCATTTTCGAAGACATTTATAATGACATTCCTGAAATTAAAAATCTTGATGTTTGAAATTCCAATACACTTTGGCCTTGCCTGAAATTTCCATTTTTTCAGAAACTTTGATTTTATTTTTGCTTGAATTTATTTTTAAAAACAAGTTCACGTCCATATTATCATTTTATCTTCAATGATCTGGTTCTAATATTGATCATAGGAGAGCAGTTTATTTCTATTCATGGCTTTAACCCTGTTACTAAGAACAGAATAGATATGCCCATTCATTCATATATATATGCACATATATAACCAGTAAGCATTTGATATTTTCCACAACAAAACTTCAACTTGGGTTACAATCCATTTTCAGAAGAAATGAGGGAGAGAGGGATTTTAGTTTGACATGGTTTACACTATAAACCTGAGAGTTTAAAAGAAACAGAAGAACTAGAAAGGAAAGTAACATTCCCTGGCAAAGTAAAACACAAGCACAACAAAATCCATTCACATGCAAAGACTATCCACATTCATGCAGGCATTTAAACACAAATAAGTAAATAAAGCATGGGGATTGCTCACCAGATTGAAGCAGAGACAGGGGACAGAGGCAATGGTTTGCCTGGGCATTTGTTTTCCCAGTTCTCAATCTTTGCCTTTGTTTCTCAGGTCTTCTTTGGTTTGGGTAATCATCCCCTCAGCATAAAAATGATAGAGTTGTTTAAATGTTTGTTTTATTTACTGATTACTAATATCAAACTCGAATTTTAAAAAGATATTTCACTTGCCTTATTTACTTTCAGAAACCCTGCACTTGCTTCCCAGGCTGAAGCAATTTTTCTTTCTTGATTATTTTGCTGCAGTAGTTGATTTTAAACTGCAGTTTTGAAATTTGTTTGTGTAAAACTTGATTTTTGAAACCAAAAATTCATTACTTTTGATGTTAAAAACTTACCTGAGATTGATCTTGCATTTTCAGATTTGAGGAGAGAATGTTATTGTTTTGTTCTGATTTTTTTTTTCTTTGGTGTTATAGTTATGAAATGCCAAATCTTTTTTACTGTTTTCTCTTCAGATTTGGCTGAGATATCAATTGATTACATATGGGAAAATGAAGAGTTTTTGAAATTTCTTTATCTTATTATTTTATTTTAAACAATTAAATTGAATGCCATTTGTAAGAAATCATTATAACTTTTAGATTTTGTTAACTCTTACACTCCATCTCTCATGTGTATATGTTTACATTTCAGCTTTTTTTATGTTTACAAAGCAAATGAATTTATAAATTTTGTATTTATAACTTATACGCTTTGAAAATAAATTTATATCTTTATGCTTTTGTATATATACATACTTGTGCAATGTTAAAAGTATTTAACCAATATTTATACATATACATTACATCTTAATTCCTTTCAAATGCTACTTACTTTTTTTTTTTTTTTTTTTTAAAACATTTATTTCAAATTTAAATTCAATTTTCCACTTCAAACTTGAAATATAAACTTTCATATCCATTTATACATACACACTTTATTTTGAACAAATTTAAATTAATTTTACATATTCATTCAATTTACTCATATTTGTAATATACATATATATATATACATATATATATATATGTAAGATTTTAAACTTAAATGACTTTTTACAATATTTCTTATTTCAATATTTTAATCTCAAAATAAAATTGGGATTTAATTATATATTACTATCGCTCATTTTTATTTGTTTAGGATTTTTCTTCCAATTTAATTTGAAATTAGATTCCAAAAGTTTAAAACATATAATTTATTTAAATTGTTAACTTTGGGATGTTACTTTTTATCTATAAGATTTTAAATATAGAAATTCAAAATCTCAATTAAATTTTAAAATAAATACTCAAATAAACAAAAATTCCTATTTAATTTGAAAAATCCAAATTAATTTACAATTTTATTCCAAAATTTATTTACACTATCAATTTAATTTTAATAAAAAATCTGGATCGTTACAGATTTCCCCCCTTAAAAGAATTTCGTCCTCGAAATTGCAAGTAAGACGAGAAAGAAAAGATAATAGATAAAGAAATGATTAATCAGATCAGAATCGAGCTATTTATTCTGCATTTGGTTTTCCAAATCAGAATATCAACAATATGAGAACAAACTCATACAATTATTACACAAGATATTTGGGTCCACCGGTCTACGAATATGCAAGGGCGTTGATTAGTTCGAAGGGATAACTAATCGTTCGTAGAATATGTCGGATCCCAGAGAATAGATAGATGGATCAAATCTTCATATTAGTTAACCAATTTACTTAATTTAAAATTTCCAATTTATTTAATATTATAAATTTCAAATTCATTAGAGTTTAGATCGAAAAGCTGATAAGAAACCGATGAAGATACGAAGTAAGGATTTTTCTACAACGAGTCGTAAGGTCATCATCACACCGAAACTTCTTTCTGGAGCAGCTACGAAGCAATCAAAGAATTTGAAATCGAATCAAAGGAGATTGATAGAGAAAAGATATTTCCACTGTTGCAGGGTATTGACCATTTATAGTGGTACTCCCCTGTCCCCTATCTCGTTCTCTTCTTGCACTCATACTTACTATCGGTGAATAGTAAGAGAATTTACTGAGGCATTCGAACGGATATCTTAGGGATATACTCATTCTAGGGTATACTTCACCCTATCTCTAATGAGTTACTTAATGTGTTATACTCCTGAGCTAAGGTTTTAACCATCAGCTCTGATACCACTTGTAACGACTCAAATTTTTCGCGTTCGAAAATCGACATCCATACTTTACATTGTACTCGAATGCCGCAGATTCGACCGCTCAAATTCGAGTCGTTACAAGCTTATAACACATTAAGTAAATAACACAGCGGAAGAAATGAATAATACATATCAATATACAACATTTGATACAATATCAGATATCATATGATACAACAGATGATACAATAGATGATACAATAGATATCAACATACATCAGAGATACAAAGAATAGCAGCGGAAATAAAAAGATAACACAGCAGCGGAACAAAATCTCCAATGTAGCTTCAAGAAAGAACTCCAGCTTCGGTAATCTCCATCTCCAAATCACCAATCCAGCGATAGCTCAAACTCCAAAATCAAGATGAAGAGAAGCAACTCGATCCAAATGCGATTGCCAAATCCTAAGGCTGAAAGCTGTCGAATCTACACCTACTATAGATTATCTGAAAACCCCAACTCTAGACTGCCCGTGTGGGAAATAGTGGGCACCCAGAGTTTAGGAAAGGAACAATAACTCCAGGTCAGTCATGGGACTGGTATGAGCAAACAAAAACATTTGGTCTTTTAAAACAGATAGAGAAATTTAAATTTGAAATCCGCAATGCTTTTTAGAAAATGAAACTACCATAAGGCCTCCCGCCACACACACAATGCAAACGCAGACTTGGAGGAGATTTCTCCTTATGATAGTCAAATATGCTTACTACGCAAAAATCAAATCATTTTTGATATTATTATTAGTGCATAGTGGAAAATCTTTCGAAAGTATAATATAAATCCTAGCCAGCATAGGTACCATGATGCTATGCCTACTATAGCTGCCATGTTAAATGGCAGGTTCTACAACTAAAACCGTACAAGGCGCGTATTGGATGAATGGATTTCCAACAAATGGTCAGGCTAAGGAACTTCCTACTGCCACATGGGATCGCCTCTGGCGGGACGTCCCGAGAACTAACGTTACGGTTAGATCTCTGCCAACACAAGGCCGGGTTACCTCTGTAACTAGGTAACTACTACACGAATATGCCATCCCCCGGTCCTTTGGGACCTTTATCCGAGCGCTCGCAACAACCACAAAGTATCACAAAGTAATAGATCTGCAGTATCCACATGAGTAAGTATCTGGGCTCCATACCATGATACCACCCTTTACCAGAAGGGAATGACATACCCTAAAGGGCGCGACCCTCATAACCTTGCCGCATCTTTCCTGTTTCGACCATTTCCGGGGTGTGAGGTCCTGATGCAGTCTCGTCCACAAAGCTACGCTTTGTGCAACAAAGCCATGCTTTGGGTCAACAGATGACCAAAGCAATGATCACAAAGATAAATGATCAAACAATTGATCATATCACAAATGATCAACCAATGATCATCACACAGCAGCACTCAGCATGCCACATTACCAAATTGGGAATATCACTGATAAATATCAACTACATAACCTCTGAGCTCGTACGTCTCAGAGAAGGGTGTTAAGCTAAGAGAATAAATTCTCCGCCACCAAGCAGAAATGTATTTGATAGAGATCAGTTAACATCTCAAAGTGTAATGTCGGACATACAACCATACAAGTCTGTTCCGGGTTCGAACAGAACCGAAGGCACTTCCGAAGAAGCCCTTGCAAATCCGGGTATCCACAATCCCGATCGGACTTCCCATCACTAAGGAGAACTCTATACCGGAGCAACTCGGTGCAGAGTCAATCGATAGGTTATCCTATCGTTCTCACAAATACCCGGTCTTCACCACCGGTCTTCAAATGCTATCCATAACGTCGTATCACTATTCGGAATGGGTTATATGACACAAGGTCCTCTCCCGGCTAAACCGAATAGTACGCGCCATATTTTAAAACATATGGATATGGGATTTTAGCTAAGTCACAACTTATAAAATCCAAAACTTATCTTTCCAATGGTTAAACAAATTACCATTTTTAAATCTTTAAACAAAAAGATTAATTTCACCAAGTTTCACCCAATTTCACAAAGATCTATTCATAGATTTCAAAACAATTCCCATTTCAATTGGATTAACCCAATTAAATCTTTAAATTAAAGATTTATAGCTTTCAAAACACATTTCCAAAAATTTATCTAAAACTTGGAAAACAATTTTCCTTTTAGACTTGAAAATCCTTTTAACACAACTTGAAAGTCCATTTCTTATGAGAAAGCAAATCTAATTTATATAAGTTGAAATCTTGAGTTGAATTTAAATTTCAAAACATCACCTTGAAAAATGGTTTAAAACCATATAACCCATTTGTAAGTTGAATAACTTTTTTAAACCCTAGTTTCCAAGTCATAGAATTCAATTTCAAATATTGAATTCAAATTTAAATCAATTTATTTACATTTCAAAAACTCAATCAAGTTATTCAAATAACTTTTATTTTTTTGAAAACTCATTTTCAAAAGCATCAATTCTAATTCCAAAACTATTTTTGGAAAAAAATTCAATTTTAAAACGATTTTTAAAATCTGTGACTTAACCCATTTCCACGTGCAATCCATATTTGTGTGTGTATAGTGTGGTCCAGGGGTTTTACACAATAGTGCACAACATCATCAATCAGCACAGATTCAATTATTACAATTCGATGTGGGTTTCGGATAACCAAATGGAATCCGACTCCCTGTCGCATTGAAATTTAAATGTCGTTCTACGGGTCAAGGGGTTGCATATACATATAACAATATATACGTCACAATTAAAATAGCCCAGCACAAAGCATTACATAGCATCACAAAAAATATCAATCCATCATGAAGCATTGGCAATCAAACATCTATAATTAAGATGAATAAATCTATGTGGTTTTAAATCTATTCCTCACATAATCACTTTCATTAGTAATGAACTATCCTTAATTGCTTCTTTAATTACTTCTAAATTAATTACATTAATTTATTACCTATTATTGATTAATTAATCCAAATTAATCATCCTTAATTACATCACTAATTAAATAATTAATGATTTAAATTATTTCTTAAATTGATTACTCAAAGTAATTAACAACTTAATTACTATATTGACCCAAATTAATTATCCTTAATTTAATTTCTTAAATTAATTATTTGATTAATTACTAAATAATTAATCCAAATTATCTCCCACTTAAACATCTCCACTTAATTACAATCTGTAAATATTAAACAATTTCTTAACTATGTAATTTCCAAATCATTAATTACATAAAGTAGTTATTTATAAAACCCAAATGTTTAAAATTAATTAAACTTAATTAATTAAATTAAACAATCTCATTTAATTAAATTAATTACATTAAGTAATTAATTTCTTAATTACTTAAATTAATTATCCATTTCATTAATTAATTAATTATATTAATTAACCATTTGTACTACCTTAATAATTTAATGAATTACAAAGCATTTAAACTTTTCTTTATCTTTAGATAAACATTCCTTATTTAAATTATGCATTTGAAAACAAAAATGTTTTAAATTTACATTAAATTCTATTTAACATTTTCTTTAAACTCAAGACTCAAATTTGTCTTAAATAAGAGTTTAAAGCAATACACAACTTAATCTTATATGTTTAAAAGAAACATATACTTTATTAATAAGTTTAAAACAATTTAGATTTCAATTCAACTTGAATTCAAATAAATTTAAAAATTGCTTTAAAATCTCAAAACTGAAATATAACTTCCATTTTCAATTTAGTTTAAACTCTTTAAAACTCTTCCTACAATTTCACCTTCAATTCAAATGTAAATCATTTGAAAGCAATTTAAATTTAAATTCTTTACTTTAAAACTGAAGTTTAAAAATTTAAATCCAGATTTAAAAACTCAGTTTTCAATTCATTTGAATTCCTAAATTAAATACTTAACCTTCCATTCCAAATACAAATCACATATGCATTTATACTTGAGGTTTTGAAATCAAATTTAAATTTAAAACACAATATGGTTTCAAATTTCAGACAATTAAAATTTGAATCCATTTTCAAATTCAAACTAAAACTCAGTTTAAATCTCCACCCAAAAAAAAAATTTTAAACTTAACTTCACATTAAACAGAAACAGTTTCTGTTTTATTAAAAATCTTAAACTTTGAAAATTTCCAGAATTTAAATAATTTCAAGAGAACAGAATTTAAACTTATTTAATACCATTCTTAAATTCAGTTTCAAATCCTAAGTCACAATTGTAATTTGCAAATTATTTCAAATTTTATAAAACTGAAACAGTTTCCTGTTTCTTTATATATATATATTTTTTTTTAACCAAACTTGAATCTTCTGCATTTAAATTATTACAAAAGAATTCAAATAATTTGAAATCATTTTTAGATTCAAGTTTTAAATCCTAAGTTCAAATTTCCATTTTAATTTAAACTTTATTTTTTAAAAATTCTAAGGAAAACAGAACAGTTCTGTTTTTAAAACCTGAAACCATAAAGTATACTCGAGCAAGCTTAAGTTTTACTTCGGGTCAAAACAAAATTGCTTCGAGTTATTTCCATTTTTCCCCGAGACTAACCCGAGTCAAAAACTCCTGCAACCCAGAACCTACCCCAAACCTGGAACAGACCAACCCCCCTCCTCTTCAAACCTGTCAACACCAGTTTCTCCCAACTCCGACCACCCTCATCGACCAAACTCCGGCATTAGCTTCATTAATACACCATCTACCATTCACCAAAGAATCCTTGAACTCGATTCACTCTAGAAGCAGCAACACCTAATTTTCCCTATGCCCAATAAACTAGGGTTCCATACCAAAATCGACAACTGCCACTTCCCTCATGAATTAAAAATTCATTTGTTATTTTTCTGATGATCTACGATCCTCCACAAAGCTACCACCTCGACCTCGAGACCCAAAATCATTCCGATCATTGGAATTTAGCAAAAACCCCAAATTTGATCATTTCGCAAAATCTCAAAGGACTCATGCTTAAAAAATTTGATTCTACTTTTAAAAATCAGCATTTTCGAAGACATTTATAATGACATTCCTGAAATTAAAAATCTTGATGTTTGAAATTCCAATACACTTTGGCCTTGCCTGAAATTTCCATTTTTTCAGAAACTTTGATTTTATTTTTGCTTGAATTTATTTTTAAAAACAAGTTCACGTCCATATTATCATTTTATCTTCAATGATCTGGTTCTAATATTGATCATAGGAGAGCAGTTTATTTCTATTCATGGCTTTAACCCTGTTACTAAGAACAGAATAGATATGCCCATTCATTCATATATATATGCACATATATAACCAGTAAGCATTTGATATTTTCCACAACAAAACTTCAACTTGGGTTACAATCCATTTTCAGAAGAAATGAGGGAGAGAGGGATTTTAGTTTGACATGGTTTACACTATAAACCTGAGAGTTTAAAAGAAACAGAAGAACTAGAAAGGAAAGTAACATTCCCTGGCAAAGTAAAACACAAGCACAACAAAATCCATTCACATGCAAAGACTATCCACATTCATGCAGGCATTTAAACACAAATAAGTAAATAAAGCATGGGGATTGCTCACCAGATTGAAGCAGAGACAGGGGACAGAGGCAATGGTTTGCCTGGGCATTTGTTTTCCCAGTTCTCAATCTTTGCCTTTGTTTCTCAGGTCTTCTTTGGTTTGGGTAATCATCCCCTCAGCATAAAAATGATAGAGTTGTTTAAATGTTTGTTTTATTTACTGATTACTAATATCAAACTCGAATTTTAAAAAGATATTTCACTTGCCTTATTTACTTTCAGAAACCCTGCACTTGCTTCCCAGGCTGAAGCAATTTTTCTTTCTTGATTATTTTGCTGCAGTAGTTGATTTTAAACTGCAGTTTTGAAATTTGTTTGTGTAAAACTTGATTTTTGAAACCAAAAATTCATTACTTTTGATGTTAAAAACTTACCTGAGATTGATCTTGCATTTTCAGATTTGAGGAGAGAATGTTATTGTTTTGTTCTGATTTTTTTTTTCTTTGGTGTTATAGTTATGAAATGCCAAATCTTTTTTACTGTTTTCTCTTCAGATTTGGCTGAGATATCAATTGATTACATATGGGAAAATGAAGAGTTTTTGAAATTTCTTTATCTTATTATTTTATTTTAAACAATTAAATTGAATGCCATTTGTAAGAAATCATTATAACTTTTAGATTTTGTTAACTCTTACACTCCATCTCTCATGTGTATATGTTTACATTTCAGCTTTTTTTATGTTTACAAAGCAAATGAATTTATAAATTTTGTATTTATAACTTATACGCTTTGAAAATAAATTTATATCTTTATGCTTTTGTATATATACATACTTGTGCAATGTTAAAAGTATTTAACCAATATTTATACATATACATTACATCTTAATTCCTTTCAAATGCTACTTACTTTTTTTTTTTTTTTTTTTTAAAACATTTATTTCAAATTTAAATTCAATTTTCCACTTCAAACTTGAAATATAAACTTTCATATCCATTTATACATACACACTTTATTTTGAACAAATTTAAATTAATTTTACATATTCATTCAATTTACTCATATTTGTAATATACATATATATATATACATATATATATATATGTAAGATTTTAAACTTAAATGACTTTTTACAATATTTCTTATTTCAATATTTTAATCTCAAAATAAAATTGGGATTTAATTATATATTACTATCGCTCATTTTTATTTGTTTAGGATTTTTCTTCCAATTTAATTTGAAATTAGATTCCAAAAGTTTAAAACATATAATTTATTTAAATTGTTAACTTTGGGATGTTACTTTTTATCTATAAGATTTTAAATATAGAAATTCAAAATCTCAATTAAATTTTAAAATAAATACTCAAATAAACAAAAATTCCTATTTAATTTGAAAAATCCAAATTAATTTACAATTTTATTCCAAAATTTATTTACACTATCAATTTAATTTTAATAAAAAATCTGGATCGTTACACTTGTTGTAGTTTGATTGCTCGGGTTCAAGTAATCATTGAGATTCTCAGGTTGCAAAATGCTTGCTGCCTGGTCACTATTCCGTGTTGACACTACCTTTGTAGTCTGTACCACTGCTTATTCATGGTGCTATTTGTACTACTACACTGTGCCTTGAGGTGCTGTTGGTTCTATCCATATCTCTGTTTGTCTCTTTGGGTTTGGCAGTTTGTATACTTCAGGTGTACTTCTAGTTAGAGTTATGCTTGTCTTTGAATTTCGAAACTGTGGCATGTTTGTTGTCATCCCCTTGCTGCAGATTCATTTGTGTAGTCTCTGATTTAAACTATGGTCGAGGCTTGATTTTATGTCTTGGCCATTTCATTTGAATATACACCTGTGTTGAACCTGATACTTTCTTGGGTTTGACCCTGTGCTCGTTGTGAACTTCCATTGAACTTTTGGGTACATCATCATTGTAGTGGCAAGGCAGTGCACGCAAGCGTGAACTGCAGCCACACGATATTGCTTTTATTGATATTTCAATTACTTTTGATCCATTGATCTTTTGCGTATTTCATATGCCGTATTGGCGAGGCAGTACACGTTAGCGTGTACTACAGCCAATTTGAATTGATGTTTTTAAGTGATATTTCAATTGATTAAATTGATTTAGTTTTATTTGATCATTTTGTTGTTATCTAATTATCTATTTGATAATTAGATTATGAGTTTCTAGTTATTTATTAATAATTAGATTTTTGATGTTAATTGCCGACTAGGCAATTCTGATGTTTTTTTTCTAAATTATCTTCATTAATAATCCTTTCATATATCCTTGTTGATATTTTGAATCTGCTGATTTGTTGTTTTACACTAATATGCGCTATATTACCGTTATCCGATTTCCTTGTTAAAGGATTGGATATACGAGATTTTTGTGACTATCGTCTAATCTGTTATTTATTATTATTGCTTCTGTGCATTAATAACTGGGTTTGAATTAGATTGACCCGTGTATTATTTTCTTTTGAATGTAATACTCGGGTCAGACCGAGTATTTACAGGTTGTTGATATCTTACTTTGGGTGGCTGATAGAGCTATGAAGTCTTTTCATACTTTTTGGAGTAGTCGTTGTCTTAGTATAGGATGTTGTATATTCATGTATATTATTTCCGATAATGTACTTGTATATGTAACTTCCACAGTCGACAGTTGTAGTTGTATCATATGTACTGTATCACATGTATTGTAACTGACATCAGTTATTATATATATATGAGACTTTTGTTTTATCTGTGTTCCACATTTATATTATCTGTGTTATTATTATATCTATTGTCCTAAACAATTACGAACCATCGTAGTTCGTTTTATACTGAAATTGGGTATGTCGGTGGGAGTAAATAAATAAGAGATGAAAAATAAAAATATATACCGCTCCTATCGAAATAACCAATACTAGTGTAAGACCTAACTACGGATGGCCTCTCCTATCCAGCCTTATTCTTCATAATA
Source organism: Allium cepa (assembly GCA_030765085.1). Taxonomy (NCBI): domain Eukaryota; kingdom Viridiplantae; phylum Streptophyta; class Magnoliopsida; order Asparagales; family Amaryllidaceae; genus Allium; species Allium cepa. The sequence continues at coordinate 595,845,656 of CM060935.1, forward strand.
ACAGACAGTATTTCCTTTAATACTCTTTGTTATTGTGAGCATAGAGGTGGGGTGTCACAGTTGGTATCAGAGCTTGGGGTTTATGGACATGATATAAAACATAACTTAGATGGAACATGTGTTACAACTAATTGTCGATATTTTAGTTGTGCTTTGAGTCAAAACTAAAGTTTTGAAATTTGGATGAAATTTTTAAATATCTTTATTTAAAAATAAAAAAGTGAAACTGTGTTTTGATGATTGATTGAGTGTGTTCTGTTTATCAGAGTGCGCAGCGGAAACAGTGACTGTCTTCGCTGAGTACGGCTGATAACCTTTTTGATTTAAAAATCAAATTATGAAATTGAAATAAATTTCAATTGTTGTTTGCATAGCCGTGTTTATTTTGTTTTCTTTAAAAACTTCGAATCCGATTTGAGGATTCGAGGCGATTGCAGCTATGTGAATTTGTTGAAGTTTTGGCTGGTTTTCTTTGATGCTAATTACATGTTGATTAGATTTTGATTGTTTTGAATTATCTTCATTGAAGATATATTTGAATGATTTCTTTGTTCATTTTGCGGTATACGTGCAAATTTATGTTGCACGTTACTACACTAATTTTATGTCGAACCGATGTTTGGTTATGAAACGTATATTGTTGCCGTTATTCTTATAACGGGATTTTTACACCAATGCTATATTTTGAAGCAAGGTGTATTGTTGACATTTTTAATGAATGAAAATTCACTGATATTGTATTTTGATGTGAATTATTTTAATGAGATTTTGACGTTTAAAAATTACTATCGCTTTGACTTCAGTATCCGTCATATTTTAAAGTGGAATTTCAAGCGGTTATCCCGCAATGCTGATTTTGAGATCCGTTTCTACGGTGTTTTGAGAAGTACAATTTTCTTATTGAAATTGTCACTAATGTTGCTGTTTTTATCACGGATTGCAAATCGTTTTAAAAATAAAATTGTTTTTCAAAATTTTTATAGTTTATGCTTTCAAAAGAATGAGGAAGCGATTTAAATGATTAAGCAAAATCGAGGACTATGAACCCTTTCTTTTACCGATTCGCTTAATTCCGGACTTGTTCGTTTGAGAATGTAAATTATTTACTTTTATAAAATAAATGAAATTGTTTTCAGAATTTTTACAGTTTGCGTTTTCAGAAGAATGAGAAAGTGACTTAAACGTTTCAGAAAAATCGAGTATTATGACCCCTTTCTTTTACTGATTCGCTTAATTCCGGACTTATCCGTTTGAGAATGTGAAATGTTATTTTTGGAATACACAATTTGCACTTTCAAGGAAACGATGAAGCGATTTAAACGATTTAGCAAAGGTGCGGAGTATGGAACCACACTTTTACTATTTCGGTTAATTCCGGACTCGTTAATTGAAACATTTGCTGTTTTATGATTTTGATGATTTTACACGTTCAAGGAAACGACGAAGAGAATCAAACGATTTAGTAAAACACGTGGTATGGGACATGTACGTTTACTATTTTGGTTAACTCCGGACTCGTTAATTGAATATATGATGATTTTCGTGTGCTTTCGAGCCACTATGTTGGACCTTCGGGTCATATGTTGGACCTTCGGGTCAATACCAGTACCAGACCTTCGGGTCATATGTTGGACCTTCGGGTCATTTGTTGGGCGCCAAAATTATGTTGGGTACTTGGTAGGCTTCGGCCATTTGTTGATGCACGTGCGGAGTAGCTAAAACTCGCCATTTGTTGGGATCGATCCACCTTTTATGTTGATTTCTAGATCATCTTAATTGATTTCTAGATATTTGTTGTTTCCAATTATCTGCAGGTAATTGGATATTTGTTGATATGAGTTCTAATTATCGTTTTTGATAATTAGATATTTGTTGATTTGATTATCGCTTTTGATAATTAAATATTTGTTGATATGAGTTCTAATTATCGTTTTTGATAATTAGATATTCGTTGATTTGATTATCGCTTGTGATAATTAAATATTTGTTGATATGAGTTCTAATTATCGTTTTTGATAATTAGATATTTGTTGATTTGATTATCGCTTGTGATAATTAAATATTTGTCGATATGAGTTCTAATTATCGTTTTTGATAATTAGGTATTTGTTGATTTGATTATCGCTTGTGATAATTAAATATTTGTTGATATGAGTTCTAATTATTGTTTTCGATAATTAGCTATTTGTTGATTTGATTATCGCTTGTGATAATTAAATATTTGTTGATATGAGTTTTAATTATCGTTTTTGATAATTAGATATTTGTTGATTTGATTATCGCTTGTGATAATTAAATATTTGTTGATACGAGTTCTGATTAACGTTTTTGATAATCGAATATTTGTTGATTGAGATTTGATTATCGTTTTTGGTAATCGAATAATTATTGATTTGATTATCGTTTTTGATAATCGAATAATTGTAGATTTGAGATTTGATTATCGTTTTTGATAATTGAATATTGCTGATGATTGCATTTATACAGTGTTGTTTTCTGATTACTGTTTTGGTAACTAGATATTTGCAGATTTGCGATTCTGTTTTCTGAATTATCTGTTGATAATTAGATTTTGTTGAGAATTTGTGAATTTCTTTTATGAAATTAAAATTTTCTTTGATGTTTGTATTCCTGACCTTTATTTTCTAGAATAAACTAGTTTATGTTAGAAAAATAATTATTGTTGAAGACTTTTGTTATGAAAATTGCGGGGACGCAATTTTTATAAGGAGGGGAGTCTGTAACAATCCGGGGTTTTTGCACCGATTTAATATCGTTATTAAACGATTAGTCTGTTGGTTTATCGCTATTTGTTGTTGAAGTTTTTAAACCGGGTAGAAATTCTTTAAAAACTGGTTAAGTGTTGTTGAACATTGAAATTGTGAATCTCGGCCCATTTACTTTTGAATGTCGTTCCCTTTTTACCTCAATTCGACCCGTTTCCCCTTTACCATTGATTCGTAACCCTAAGCAAATAAATCAAACGAGCGAAAAAAAATGGTGGCAGCTCTTTTCCTTTCTTCGTTCGTTCCTCCTTGCGCATCAAAAGAAATAAATGGCGGCTTCATCTCGTCCCCTTTTGCGAAATCTAGGGTTGCTCGTTCGTCGCTCGTCCCGCTGTGCTCTGATGTTAGGGCTTTTGATTTTCGTAGGCGTCGACTTCAAATTCTCGACCGAGTGAAGGTGAGTAATTTATAATTACTCACATCTAATTCGATTTCATGTGTATTTGATTTTGTTCTTATCGGCCTTGAATTTTGGTGTTTCGACTTCGGTCGTGAATTCTTAGCTTGTCTTAAGTTTTGCTGTGTTGATTATATTCTTGTTGTCTTTCGAAGTTGAATTCTTTTGACCTTGCTGATTGTTGAGTCGACTCCGACACTTACTGTTATTGACTTTGGTCACTTTGTTTCTGTGAATTTGCTAATTTCTGGATTTCCAAGATTTTGACTTTGTTTGTCGTTGAATTCTTTGATAATGATGTTGATTCGTTTTGTACTCGAGTGTGACCATTAACTGCCGACTTCGGCTTCGACTCGAATGTTGATTGCGCTGTTTAAATTGGAGTCCTTAGGTTGATAGCATATATGTAAGTCATTAACCTTTTGATTATGGCATCACTGTAGTCCTAGCTTTCTCTTCACTGTAACCGTATGTAGGTTACGTTTTCATTGTATATCTGCACTAGTGTAAATTTGGGTTTCACTGGGATTTTTCAGTATCGAGTACATGTTATTGCCATTCACTCAAATTCAGTTGCATCCATTTCTACGTTCATTTGATGCTGTGTATTGCTCACTGTCCTATGTCCAGTCTCATGTGATGTTCATTCGATGTGGCTCTGGTTTGATATTCTCTAGTCTGGTACTATCTGAAGTTTGCGTCCGTTGATATGCACCTCATTGGTTCCATATAAGTTCATACTATATTAGTGCCTTCGATACTGGACATGTATGTCTACTACACTATGTAGTAGTCTTACTTGTGCACTTTGTTGTTGTGAGCCACCGTGTCAGTTTACATTTTTGACGTGGTTAGTCTCCAGTACATGTTGCCACCTCTTGAGATTTTTTGTCGTACACTTGTTTACCAATATACACTGCCGTAACATAGGTTGTAGCTTGATGAACTCTATACATCCTTTATGCCCTTGCTGTTTTATGTGTTGTGTATATTTATAAGTGTGATTGTTCACATGTTGAATATGTGTAGCTGTTGAAGCAGTACCATTGATTTTTGGGTCTTCCTCTTGACTGTGTTGTAACTGCTGTGAGTCTTAAGTGCACTTACTCATTTCAGTCGTTTGCCATTTTGATCTTTTGTACTCGATAGTATTGTATTTATGGTATTTCACTTGAGTCTGCACTGGCCATGGTATAACTTGATCTCTGGTTATGTATACATCCCAGTCACACTTGTTGACATAGTAGTTTGCACTGACCTGTTGCACTATTGCATACAGGTCGTATCTTTTGCAGTTTCTTGTTGCCACCTATATTGTCCTTGTTGTAGTTTGATTGCTCGGGTTCAAGTAATCATTGAGATGCTCAGGTTGCAAAATGCTTGCTGCCGGGTCACTATTCCGTGTTGACACTACCTTTGTAGTCTGTACCACTGCTTATTCATGGTGCTATTTGTACTACTGCACTATGCCTTGAGGTGCTGTTGGTTCTATCCATATCTCTGTTTGTCTCTTTGGGTTTGGCAGTTTGTATACTACAGGTGTACTTCTAGTTAGAGTTATGCTTGTCTTTGAATTTCGAAACTATGGCATGTTTTTTGTCATCCCCTTGCTGCAGATTCATTTGTGTAGTCTCTGATTTGAACTATGGTCGAGGCTTGATTTTATGTCTTGGCCATTTCATTTGAATATACACCTGTGTTGAACCTGATTCTTTCTTGGGTTTGACCCTGTGCTCGTTGTGAACTTCCATTGAACTTTTGGGTACATCATCACTGTAGTGGCAAGGCAGTGCACGCAAGCGTGAACTGCAACCACACGATATTGCTTTTATTGATATTTCAATTACTTTTGATCCATTGATCTTTTGTGTATTTCATATGCCGTATTGGCGAGGCAGTACACGTTAGCGTGTACTGCAGCCAATTCGAATTGATGTTTTTAAGTGATATTTCAATTGATTAAATTGATTTAGTTTCATTTGATCATTTTGTTGTTATCTAATTATCTATTTGATAATTAGATTATGAGTTTCTAGTTATTTATTAATAATTAGATTTTTGATGTTAATTGCCGATTAGGCAATTCTGATGTTTTTTTTCTAAATTATCTTCATTAATAATCCTTTCATATATCCTTATTGATATTTTGAATCTGCTGATTTGTTGTTTTACACTGATATGCGCTATATTACCGTTATCCGATTTCCTTGTTAAAGGATTGGATATACGAGATTTTTGTGACTGTCGTCTAATCTGTTATTTATTATTATTGCTTCTGTGCATTACTAACTGGGTTTGAATTAGACTGACCCATGTATTATTTTCTTCTGAATGTAATACTCGGGTCAGACCGAGTATTTACAGGTTGTTGATATCTTACTTTGGGTTGCTGATAGAGCTATGGAGTCTTTTCATACTTTTTGGAGTAGTCGTTGTCTTAGTATAGGATGTTGTATATTCATGTACATTATTTACGATAATGTACTTGTATATGTAACTTCCACAGTCGACAGTTGTAGTTGTATCATATGTACTGTATCACATGTATTGTAACTGACATCAGTTATTATATATATATGAGACTTTTGTTTTATCTGTGTTCCGCATTTATATTATCTGTGTTATTATTATATCCATTGTCCTAAACTATTATAAACCATCGTAGTTCGTTTTATACGGGAATTGGGTATGTCGATGGGAGTAAATAAATAAGAGATGAAAAATAAAAATATATACCACTCCTATAGAAATAACCAATACTAGTGTAAGACCTAACTACAGATGGCCGCTCCTATCCAGCCTTATTCTTCGTAATAATAGGCAGTATTTCCTTTAATACTCTTTGTTATGTGAGCATAGAGGTGGGGCGTCACAGGATGATGGTCAAAAATGAAAATAAACTTTGTACTATCATCTTTCAAAAAATCTTTAAGCTGTTCACAATACCAAATCCAATTATTTTCATCTTTACTAGACACAATTGCAACTGCTATAGGAAAAAACCTGATAAAACAATAAACATATAAATAACTTAACAAATTGCATAATACTATTCACTTATGTTGAAAAGGTGTAGACAAAAATGCAAATATTACCAAATATTTCTGCAGAAAAAAATTTCGCTATTTCAAAAAGATTGCATACTTTTCAGCAATTTTTTATGTAAAATTGCTTCGATTTCCATAATGATTTCTGTTAGTAAAATATTTTTTTCTTTTTAATAAATGATGATGGCGCAACAACATCCAATTATTATTGCAGATAGTGATGCAATTATAAATTAATCTATAAACAATCAACATACCATCATTGCCCTTTTTACCTGTCGCAGCCGTCAAACAACCTTGAGCTCTACCCTTCATAAAAGTAGCATCAACAAATATTAAAAGCCGATAAAATTGAAAACTATGTTCACAAGCTTCAAAACCAATAAAAACCCTCTCAAATTGACGAGTATCATGATTACACTCCAAAAATACTTTACTACTAGAATTACTTTCGATTACAGCATCACAAAAAGACTTCAAATGATGATAAGACATCATATCACTTCCATGTAAGTCTTCTAAAGCCAATCTCTTCCCACTATAAGCAAAATAATACTTCAAAATGATATTATACTCAGTTTGAAATAGGTTAATAATGTCCTTTATCTTCATTAAAGGATTTGCTTGAATATGATCATAAACCAACAACTTAATCAATTTACTTGAAACAGGATGATCATTAATATCATGAATTCCAACACCACAAGTATGCTTAGGATGAAATCTCTTTATAACAAAATAGCCAAGAAGATTAAATCTGATAGAAGCATGAATCCTGAAAGTACATTTTGTTCGAGAACAAACAGCCGTAACTCTTTCCTTATCATTCTTAACCAAATCAAGCTTATACCCAGTCTTAATACTATATATCATCAAATTGAGCCTAAATTCAGTAACACTACCTGGAAATTATTGACCAACACCCGTAAAAACAGATTGATTGGAATCATTTCTCAATAACTGCATGAATTGAATACTAGAATCATCGGTACTAACAAATGAGGAATCACTACTACAAGAAACAGCATCTGATCTAATATTGGTGGTTGAAAAACTAGTAGGAACAACATCAACAAAATTAACAAAGAAATCCTCACGGTTATGAGCAGCCAACAACCAAATAGATTGAAGATCAAAATTAGTTTCAATATTTCTTCTCGATCCATCTCTAACATAGTATAATTCAAATGACAATGAACTCAATTCTATCCATTTACCACAAATAACACTTCTCAACATAACGACCGAACAATCAAATTGAAGATGTAACGAAAAGCTATCATATCCAAACTTCAACAGCGCAAGCACTCCGGCATCACCAGAAACACTTTAATTTAAAAACAAAAGAGAATTACAATTACAAAAAAATAAATAAAAAACAAGGATATATATATATATATATAATATATATAATATATATGTTGATACGTAAGCAATAATTTTAAAAAATTGCACACAAGTTAGCACAAAAATTAAAATGCTAATATATAAGCAATATCATTTGCTGATATGTAAGCAATATTTCTAAAAAAACGCAAACAAACAAAAAGAAATCTAAGCTTAATTTAAGAAAGCGAAAAATGAACATTAATTGCTGATATATAAGCAATAATTGTAAAAAATTGCAGATAAATCAGCAACTATTAGTAATTTGTACCTTTTTCACTATACATATTCAAATTATTTGCGGACAAGTCTGTAAAATATTTAACAATAATTCTAGACAAATCTGAACTTAATCAAAGCTAACAAAATAAATGATCAAATAGTACCCTATACACACGCATTAATTTTTCAGCTAAAATAAACAATAGAATACTTAAATAACAAAATCAACTACAAATCCAAACAATATTTTACGTGGAAGAAGATAAAGCCACGAATCTAAAATAATATCTTAAAACAATGATCGAACTGAATCAGAATTAAAAAATTGCAATCGAAATCACAACCACCATTAAAATTAGCATGACAGGTAAACAGGGGTATTTATGGAATAAATTTAGCCGCAAATAAAAATAGGGATCAGAAATATAAGTTTTCAAACATGAGGAGTTTTCATGGACTAATTTTTAATTAAAAGAACGCGGGCCTAAGTTTCAATTAATTAAATCACTTTTTAATTTCAAATTTAATAATTTTCAATTTCTATCATTTTGGATTACTTAGTAATTTATAATCCTTTTAGAAAAAATTTCTATATCAATTTATTATTGAATATTTCACAATTTATAGTGTTTAATTTCAATTTCAATAAATTCAGTAATTATAAATTAAATTTCCAATAAATCTATTTATATGAGTTTCCATCTTTTTATACAATCAATTATTACCTTATGGATATAATTACCATAGTTTATATCTTGTTACACTAATATTCTCCAATTTCATCTTTATTTACATTAACGTAATATTTACTTACATTTAACTGCAATAAGTCCAATTATTATTGTTTAAATTCCAATAATTTGATTAACTTGATTTCAAAGCTTTATATTCAATCCTTGATTGTTCTATATACATACATTTAACGTCGGTTTCTATCTAATTACATTAATATTCCACAATCATTATCTTAATCCATTTTTAACGCTATTATTAATTTCATTCATTGCAGTTGATTTCCAATTAAATTTAACTGACTAAATAAATAGGTAACATATAATAATTGTTACCATTAACTTTTACTTATACTTATAAGTTTACTATTTACAACCAAATGTTACAATTGCTTACTAACACTGATTTTATCTAATTATCATTAATTATATATTAATTTATTAATTACTTCAATATTTACATTTGTTTTCTTATATTAAATTTATAGCCAAGTATAACATTTAAATTATTTTAATTAATTGAACTTCCATTGGAGTTGTTAATAATTGACCTAGATTAATATTGTTGCAATTCATTCTAGTTATTATTTTCATTAATAAATCATAAAATTTTATTTCTTTCGATATTAAGTCACAAAATCTTATTAACTCTTTTAATTACCAAAAATTAAAGGGTCGTTACAACACTAGTACATATATGTACATATATGTACAAACAAAAATACCTTTGCTAATTAATAGATTAAGCTAAAACATGTTTAAATTATACTTAAGTTAATAAAGTGGAAGTGAAATTTTCTTTTATAATTTAAAAAAAATTAGCAAAATATCTAAGAAATAAGTACATAAGAGAAAGAAGTGATGGCATAGAGTGACACATGGGGCATGTGTTTCATGATGGTGGAGGGTGAGTTGTCACCATTTTGTGGAGGGTATTAGCAAAGTGTTAATTTAGTGATTCACCGTTTTTATTTTTGATAAAAACAGTAGCACTCTTTCGTTTTCCACTCTATTTCATTTCATTTTTCCATTTCTTTCTTATTCCTCTCCACTTTCTTCACTTCTCTTCTTCCACTATTTTACAAAGTAAAAATTTAAAAGTTAGTCTGTTTTTCCTCTTTAGATCCTTAAACAAATCTCTAAATCATTTTTTCCTCTCTACATCACTTACCTTCAAAAACAAACCCAAAACCCCTCCATTTTAGTTAACGTGGAGCTCCACTAGCACATGGCCAAACCCATTTGGCCTTCGCTATGTCTTGAAAGCTAAGTCTGGTCGAAGGAAGCAAGGTCCATGTGTTTTTTGCAAAGTCACAATGGTTTGGTTGCAAGTTCGTATTTTTTTAGGTGAGTAAAGATCACTCAAAATCAAGTTTGAAAATTTAGTACTTTGTTGTAATAATTTATGATGTGTATAATTGTATGTCATTACCATTGTTTGGTTTGGTTCCTGCTTGAAAGTGGATGACACATAGGATGTTTGCAAGGGACTAAAGAAAGACGTAAAGTCGAAGTGTTAATAGCTAATATGTCACTATGACATACTTTGAAGTGCATATGTGATAATTTGCAGGGAACAAAATTTCCATTGCCTTGTGGATGTTTGTTTACATTTTTATATATTATGTAATATGTGATTACTAGAGTTTCTAAGTGAGGGATAGAGAAGTAGAAATGTTGGAAATGTGATAAGTATAATAGAGTTAATTTCTATAAATAGATCATGATTAATTAAGTATATAGAAGGCAATTCATCATATACTTGAAATCATATTTCGACATAAGGAAACACATCTTTACCTCTAGAAGTAAGAACGTATGTCGAGACAAGAATAGTTTTCTAACTTGTCCAACTTCATTTTTAATCGATGGATATTGCTGTTTGAATTTGGAAAGTGATGATAAGTATAGAATGTCCTATTCTTCATATGAAAACTATACATACACCCAGATAGTGTTTTGCCTACTATCGATAAATTGAACAAATATAACTCTTGAAATATCTAGAATAAACATGATAATTATATGGTATAGTTATCTTCGCTGAAGCTATACTATATATATAAACTCATTGTGTTATTCTAGGACAAATGATAAGGAAATCAATCTGCCTAAATGATTACGAGGTGATTGATGCTCTTATGTATTTTATGTTTATTTCTAGAAGAACCAGACATAAATTAACAAAAACCACTTTAATTTGGCATAAGCATTCAAATTGAAGACAACTTAAAGGTGATGGAATCGAAGGCAGAGATCTTTAAAGTGCAAGGGCTACTTGCTACTAATCCAGAGGATGTGGTAGAAGTAGTGCATTCGGCTTGTCCATATCATGAACAACATGTATGAATGAAGGATGGCATTGCATTGCTACTTAGAGGGTAGCGTTAGCATTCCAAGGTGAGATTGTCTATAAAAGTAAAACATAACCTCGAGCCTCACATCCAATAATGACTAAAATAAGGGATATGCTTCAAGGCTATGTGGTTCCCTACCATTAGGGTGTGATCATCCCTAATCTAGATCGATTTTTATCTTTAAGTGTATACTTCGGACGTATTACGGTTATTGACCATAACCGAGGGATGATCATATTATGTACTATCTAAGAAGGGGTAGGCAGGTCTTGATTCCAGAGGTTGAAAGGTTTTCGACCTCGGTACATTTTTATAGAGGTATACTTAGCAGTTGGTACCCCAGTAGTCTTGTCATTATATGGAGTCCATTTTTCACTGCGTTTTATGGATTTAGTTGTATACCAAATATGAATCCTTGGCTGAAGTTAGTACTTGTTGTAACTCTGATATTTTATTTTGGAAGTGATCATATGTCTACCTTATGTTCTATCACATGTGATATCCTTGCATTGTGAAATTCTATGTTTCTTTCTTCTCATCTTTTCTATGTTTCTTTCTTCTCATCTTTTCTTTTATCCCAACAGCCTTTCTTTCGGATGCCTAGATGATTGATACACGAATACCGTGGGTGTATTGAGTGTCGTCTTTAGTAAATGGAAGATCATCACATTTTGGCATATAATACACACACACACACACATAATCATAGTAAAAACATAAATATGTTCACTAATGTATCCTAATTTTTAAGATCGACTAACCTATTCTCTGATACCAAATGTAGCAACCCATACCTTAGTGGACCAGAATTTTCTTTAAATCAAAAACCCTGTTATCCCAACTTTTGGAAAAGTCGAGATATCCAAAAATTTACTAAGAATCGATAATTATTATTCTTGAATATCAACTGTGCATTGCAGGATAACCATGGATATCGATAAATTTTGTCCGAGTCCGGATCGTGCCACAATTGACGAAACATGACGAGAAAAGCTATAGAAGCCAGCATTTCAAATTCCAAGTCAATCCGAGTTCGTACGCTCAAGCTATGATCGATTCAAGATAGAGGAGATAGCCCTTGTTCGAATCCATAGACAAGGGTTCCGTTCGTATTCAGCTAAGCTACTTCGTGTCCATCAAGTTGTATTGCTTCGAATCCATGGAGTCATTCCACTTCGAATCCATCATCTTGGAGTACTTCGAATCCATGAAGTTCGTACCCATCCTCATGTCTCAGCTCGACTCCATCTAGTTCGCACCCATCAACGAGCAATAGTTCGAATCCATCAGACAACCGCTCTTCGAATCCATCTTGTAACCCCACTTCGTATCCATCGCCCAGAGCAACATGTTCGAGTCCATCAAGTCTCCTCTGCTTCGAATCCATCAGATGGCCAAGCTTCGTATCCATCCTAATGGCCTTCCTTCGAATCCATGCGGTTACTCCACTTCGAATCGATCCTGTTACAACAGCTTCGTATCGATCGGCCAGTGCATGCCACGATCGATACGAATGAGCCTCTGTTCGAATTTGGTGCTTTCACAACACTTGGGGTTTGTGACCAATTTTGGCGCAAACACTTTGGTGCTTTAACTGAGAAGGACTAGCACCCGCTACACCAGATTCGGAATTCAGATTCAAGAGTTTGAAGAATCCCGATTCAGAGACAATGACTAGACAAACAAGACAAAGAGCTGATCGGAGTCAACAAGGAAGGAGCCAAAAAGCATCCTCTGGAGCCGGAGAGGGACAGGCTTCGATGTATATCACTAGAGATGAGATGGAAGCTATGGCTAATTCATTACGCGAAAGCATAGTGAAGACTCAACAGGAGATGCTGTAGAATTTCCTCGAACAAATAAGGGCGGGGAATGTGCAAAACCTTGGACCAACTACAACGACTGCAAGTGCGGAACACGGAATCAGGATTACAGAAGCTAATGAAGGTCAGGTTCAAGACCAGAATGCAGGAGCTGAGGGTGATCAACAAGGGCTTGGGGATAGACCCTCAGGGTCCGATACTGGAAGACCAATAGACGGAGCTCAACAAGCTGGAGCCGATGCTTACACTAACGAGCCACCTGAAGAGTATGTACTAGAATTCCCTTCAAGGCTCAGGGGGCAGGATAGGAATGTGGCCAGGGGTCAACCCCTAGACGGAGATGAGAGAATGATTGGTCTAATGCGACGAATCATGAGAGGAGGATTGTCTGGCGGAGGTTTGGAAGAAGTCAGCCAGAGTCCGTTCACTCCAAACATCAGAAATGCAAGGAATCCCCCAAAATTCAAACTACCAGTGCTAGATCCTTATGACGGGAGGTCAGACTCGACCATGCACATCAACAGATATATTAGACACATGGAAGTGCTAGGAGCATCTGAGGAAGTATGGCTCGATGCTTCCCTTTATACTTGTCGGATTTGGCTGCGCTTTGGTTCAGGCAACAAGAAACTGGATCAATCAGAACATGGGGCGAGCTTGTAGACTGCTTCATGAGACAGTTTAGGGTCCATGTGACGCGACCCAAGAGTGTGATGACTTTAGCCTCGATAAAGCAAAGGACCGGAGAGTCCATAAAAGATTTCTTATTGCGATTCAATGCAACGGTGGCTTCTGTAGATCACCTGGATCCATCGATGATTTTGATGGCGGCGGTGGCAGGGGTTGGCGAAGGCACCAAATTTAAAGATTCTCTGACTAAAGATCCACCACAAGATCTCAGAGAGTTCTATCACAAAGCTGAAAAGTTCATCTGATTAGAAGAATCACGGGCCGAGAGGCAGGAAACAAACGCCGCGCAAAGCGAAGGAACCTCCAGGGAACAGTCCGGAGTAGATAAAGGAAAGAGGAAACAGGATGACAGATACGATGGTCCTGATAAACGGAAGAAATTCCGAGAACCTAGATTCAAGCAGTACACAGATCTGACTGCAGGCCTGGAACGAATTTACAATGATACTCAGGGGCAACTGCCTTATCGAAAGCCACCCAGGAGAGATCCTACTGAGCGGGAGTGCAGAACTGGTAAATACTGCCTATTCCATGAGCTGGATGGGCATACTACAGATGAATGCATCCATTTGAAAGATGAGGTGGAAGAACATGCCAGGAGTGGTAGATTGCCACAATATGTCAGAGAACGGACAGCGGCGGCAAGGCCTGAACAACTACCGCCTCCATCTAATTGGAACGATCCTGGATCAGGATCACGACTCGTCATCCACTGATTAAAGATGGCAGGGGACAAGTCCAGCATTTGGATTTTGGTCGAATAATTTTTTTTAGATTTGTTTTTTGGAATAAATGGCTACTCCACTTACTCATGTACGGGAACCGGAGAGATCCCTAGACATGCTCTGAGATAGAGATAGACCGATATGCCCGGAGAGGCGATGTTTAGATTTATCCTGATGTTTGAGATTGAACATTTAGGACCTTAATTTGAATAAATAAATTTGAATCTCTTGAAATAAACCTTTGACCGGAGAGTTAAAGGATGAGCATTAAATACCAATATAGAAATGATCGCTTTATGACCCTACCCGGAGAGGCAGGGTCCGGAGTTCAAGAAATGTGTTGCTTCATCGGAGAGCGACAGGATCAACTCACTTAAGCGCTGTTTCCCCTTCACCGGAGAGTGACAGGATGGGATCCAACAAGAGCCCGGAGAGGCTATGATCGGTCTAGAACGACCAAGACATCGCTGTACGTCCTAACCAGGACCGGGGTGCAAGGAATAGAAGGCAACGCCAGAGTGCAATAGGATCTTTCTATTCAATCGCTAAGTCGGGAATGGGCTTATCACGGGTCCGGAGTAACCATCGATAGTCCAAAGAGACTGAAGAATTTCGTTCTTAACTTCCACTGGAAGGGATTGATAATAACTTGGCTCCAAACAGCCATGAATTTGATTGATAATACTGCAGCTGCGAATGAAACGTGAATTTACTACACTCGATTTAAGACTGTTCAAAACATACCTTTTACAAAAAGGCATGTTTTGGGGGGGGGCGGCAAAGTGTTATCCCAACTTTTGGCAAAGTCGAGATATCCAAAAATTTACTGAGAATCGATAATTATTATTCTTGAATATCAACTGTGCATTGCAGGTTAACCATGGATATCAATAAATTTTGTCCGAGTCCGGATCGTGCCACAATTGACGAGACATGACGAGAAAAGCTATAGAAGCCAGCATTTCAAATTCCAAGTCAATCCGAGTTCGTACGCTCAAGTTATGATCGATTCAAGATAGAGGAGATAGCCCTTGTTCGAATCCATAGACAAGGGTTCCGTTCGTATTCAGCTAAGCTACTTCGTGTCCATCAAGTTGTATTGCTTCGAATCCATGGAGTCATTCCACTTCGAATCCATCATCTTGGAGTACTTCGAATCCATGAAGTTCGTACCCATCCTCATGTCCTAGCTCGACTCCATCTAGTTCGCACCCATCTACGAGCAATAGTTCGAATCCATCAGACAACCGCTCTTCGAATCCATCTTGTAACCCCACTTCGTATCCATCGCCCAGAGAAACATGTTCGAGTCCGTCAAGTCTCCTCTGCTTCGAATCCATCAGATGGCCAAGCTTCGTATCCATCCCAATGGCCTTCCTTCGAATCCATGCGGTTACTCCACTTCGAATCGATCCTGTTACAACAGCTTCGTATCGATCGGCCAGAGCATACCACGATCGATACGAACGAGCCTCTGTTCGAATCCCTGAAAGCCCTCGAATCCACTAAGTCAAAGTGGCGAAGATCATGGAGTCGACCCAATCAAACCGGAGTGAAAAGGGGATCGACACGAAGAATGCGCACCACATCATCAAGAGAGCACGTGGAACCATCGAGTCGAACCCATCGATTCGAACAACATCGAGTCGAAGCAAGCAACCTGCTCGAGAATAACAATTCGAATCGGCCATATCTTGAGATCTACAAGTCCAAATGCAATGAAATTTTTACAGGACTTACATACATGTTGAAGAATGTCCATGCCAAATTTCATCTCGATTGGATGATTTCTTGATCGATTCGAATGGAGTTCGAATCGATCCAAAGTGGGCCCAAATTTCCTGAGGCCGGACATGTGGGGCCCCTCACGTGCCAGAAGTGGTCTACCAGATTTTTAGGAGAAATATCAGCCTCCTACAGCTATAAATAGAGCCCCAGGTCATTCAGAAAAGGGGATCGGAATTCGGAAGCGCCAACACTCTACCGGATTCAATTCTATCATCGTTGTTGCATTCAAGTTTCAGAGCTATAATCCATTGTAACTTGCTGTAACCAACTGTAATCATTAAGGGAACATCAATAAAAAGAAAAAACCTTTGAAGTGGACGCAGGCCGGAGACAGCCGAACCACTATAAATCGTGTGTCCTTGTTTATTATTTATGAATTGCTACTTGCTGCTTGCTTAAATCTGTGATTTGTGTTTGAATATCGTTGATTTATATTCATACACTGGTGCTTTCACAACACTTTGGGTTTGTGACAAATTTTGGCGCAAACAAACCCAAGTCCACTAAAGTATGGGTCATTACTATTGGTATCCTATAATGAACAAGAGCACATTATAACACTCAATATAAACTCATAGTTGAATAGTAAAGTATAATAAACATATAATTATGGACCCAAGTTAATTCCTTTGATATCTTGTGCACATGTCAGAGTCAAGCATGCATGTCCTTCCACTGTTTTTGTTTTATACTAGTACATTTCCCTTTATGTGTATCTTATTTGTTATAATGAAGAAGGGGTCAGAATAATGTTTCGGTCACTAGTAAATTATATACTTTATACATAACAATAGTTTATGTCGACTGTCTTTTATTACAAGTTATGTCTACTATTTCAACTTAGTTGCCTTAACTTCGGGTTCACATACAATACGCCCCACCTATTCGAGATATACAATAACTACATGTGTGTGTGTGTGTGCCTGTATATATAAAGTACCATAGTCCCACTTTGGACCAGAATGCTTTCCCCACAAGTGTCTGTAACTCTCTACCAGTCAGGATCCTTCATCAACACATTATCACATCCTTACTGCCGTGCATACCAAGGAACTTCCATTAGTGCATAATAATAACATTATAACTATTTGACCATACTTTACCTCATTTGGAAGACTTATCTAACTGCTTTGTATCATTGACTCGGCTACATGAACCATTGAGGACTCAACTCGTCAGACTATCCTATTCGTTTAAAAGACCACTATTTAGGGTTATCTAGCCTTTCCTCCCAACAAGAAACTAACTAACAGCTGTGAGGAAGTGCATGTCCTAAATGTGATGTACGTAGGTAGGAGGTGTAGCCTATTTATATATGACCCTTATCTTTCCACCGACCACTTTCAGTTTGGTGACACTCTCGACCTATGTGCACGGCCTTACTCCTTGCATATATGGTACTAACCTTGCTGACATAGTGCTAGGCCTACGATCACCATTCCATTTAGATTGACATAAAATATACCCCTTAGAAAGTTGATGCAGACTCTACTTGGCGCTTTGACACTTCGACCGGGGCAAACCATCCTACTTTGGTATATTTCCTTCACCTATACGTGAATGTATAATCCCACGAGTCTTACAGTTGGAAATGTCTCACATTAGTACAATGTATACATAACCACTGGTAGCCCCTTTTGGAAGGAAGAATTCTGTTATGCAACATTATGGACTTCGCATACCAACCACACTAATGACTAATTCATTTTTAACTAATCTAAGTTATTGACTAGATTCAATAGTACACACTCATCTTAAACGCATGCTTCAGGCTATATAAATTTTATTGAATTACTATGCCTCACGTTCAGTTGTTGGTAATCAGTTGTTTTTACTCTACTTGCTTCTTGTTCGTTAATGCCATTTTAATGCTATTTACCGCTTACTTCTATTTTAATAAATTAAATATCCTTTACTACTTAACTTTCACTTGATACTATTATGTATGTTATATTGTTCCTTTTCAACTATCACTGTCCTTCTATAATTACGTGGTTTTCTTAATTACTCATTTCGCTGCTTTACATACATTTAATCATTTATTGTTATTTTTCTAACTTATTGCGTATATTAGATTTATAACTGAATTATTATTATTCCTTCTACTTACAATACTTCGGTTTATACTTAGGGATTTCCGCTTTTTAATGCATTGGAATTACGTCTTCCCAAAAGGTAACGTTAACACAGTAATTTTCAATAAATTACTAAAAGAGGACTTATATTATGTTTGGAATTACAAGGAATTATCTTTTATGCTATTATTGAAATAAATATTACAAAATATAGTAAACATCACTTTTCATACATCTCTGTCTTTTAGATAGTCCTTGTTATTTCAAACAATACGCTTTTATTTATATTTATAAACCTGGATAATTTGCAGAAATTTACATTACAAAGCATTTCATTTCAGTGAATTAAAATACTACAAAATCCCAATCCAAATCATAATGACACTTAATTCATGTTTATTAACATATATCATTTAATCAACAAACATGGAATTACTATACATTTTCATTTATTTAGGGACTAATTTCACCCTTACTTTACAGATTCAAGTATATGCAATATTTTAATCAAAGTTACAATTCATAGAATATGTTGGCATGATTGTCAAATTCATTACATGTATATGTTTAATCCCACAACTCCAAACTTATATTCAGGCATACAAGGAAAACATTTACAACTATATAAATCCAATATTTTATAAAAATATATAATTTTCTGCTCATCTTTAAGCTTTCAAATATCCAAATCTAAATCATGTTACTTCTGTTTGAGACCCTTTTCTTTGTATCGAAATCATATAAATATTCACTAGAAATTTAGATTAGAAAAGAGATTTGAATTTAATTTAGACTTGGATATAGATTTACAATTTACATTGACTTTGGCGATTCAATTCGACTTCTTCTTTTCTATTATACTCTGCTATTATCTGCATACATACATACATACATACATACATACATACATATATATATATATATATATATATATTATTGTTTATATAGATTTTAGAATTTGTCAAGAAAAGAAAATGGCGAAGCTTCCCGTTGCTTCCGAAAATAGGAGAAGAATAGTGAGGGGATAGGATTGTACTTATAAGGGTTCGAACCAATGTCAACCATTAGATTATATATTATTAAATCCTCGACCTTCGACCTAGGTTCAATATATAGCGCCACCTGCCAACGGTCATCCGCTTTGATGTCGCCGGTTGACCGCTAGAGATTGATCGGTCCTAGTAAATGTGTCGATTGGTTGCTTTGTTTACGTTAATTAATCTTTGCCATTTTGAGTAATTCCATTTACACCCATTTGATTCCAATTCCGACTGGACTGATTTAACGTTAATTCTGCATACTTGTCAAGTAACCGTTAATTGTATTTGAAGTTCATTGATGTTAAATACGTTGTTTTTTTAATTACATATATAATTATTTCTGATTCAGAATTTTCAAATGTTGATAAATTTTCGTTTGAACTTCGATCGCAAAACTTTATATATGAAAATTGATCAAAAACTCACCATATATACAATAGTGCATGTTTTGTAGCCAAAATTTGATGTTCGTGAAATTTTCATTTTCGGCTTTAATAATTTTTAGTTAATTTCTTTTTAATTAATTACATCCAATTTACGGGTGTTACAAGAGAGGAGGGCTTGGATCTAGGCTTAATTTATAATTAATTGTTAATTTAAAGAGGGGGTTTTAAGCAGATAATGATAATGATTTTTATTCTCCCCATTAAAAATATTATCTCATTCACTTCAGATTTAATTTTCCATTTCTCTTTCCCGCTTCTTCATCCATGGCTTCCACCTCCTAAATCCTCCTTAGACCTAAATTAATTTTGCAAAATAAATAATACCACTAAAAGGAAATTAAACTATGTGGTTTCATTCGATTCTTTCATGATTAAGTGTTGATTCAAGGAGTCTGAGTAGCAATTTACAAACAAAGCATCAAAAATTATAGAGCTAGTAAAGTAAATATTCTTCTCTTAATTTCGATAATTCACATAATCTAAAATATATGCCAAACATTATTTATATGATTCTTAATTATTGAAATTATAACCTTTGAGATATTTTAAACTATAAATTACTTCATTTACAAATGAATAGGATGTATACAAGTAAACTAAGATTTTTGGAGTTAGTCATAATTTCGTATGATTCAAATATATTTAGATATAACTTAAATGAAAACTTTATTTTGTTAAAATTATTTATATACATATATTAATACATATAAACATTTATATACTTATAATGTATTATGTTATGTTAAATTATGCTACAATAAAAATTATTACATATATATGTATGTATGTATGTATGTATGTATGTGTATATACATATACACACACACATGTTAGATCTGAATTTTTTCATGTTTAATTTAATTTCTTGTCTATTTCAAAATCATTTATTGTTTGGTACATAATCCATAACGATTAATGTTTGGATAATATTAATTATAACATTGTTTAATAATGATTATATTAGTTTAGATGAAACATATTGTTGATCCGCCTTTTGGCAAGGCTGTAGATAGACGAATTCAACTAAATCGACTACTCGTTCATCGTGGATGGTTTACAATGGATTTAGTCGACTGGATGGACGGACGATCAAGCATGGATAATAATCATGGATTTACTGCCGTGATTCGGCATAGTCGATGGACGAAGGTTATTGGATACTTGAAACTTGGGTTTCGATGAGTCGTAAGTTGCCCTAGATTTGCTTCGAGTCATATGGAGTCGAGATTCGAGTCGTATGGATGATTTTTTCGAGTCTTCTAGGTGGCTCGGCATAAGTGCCTCGACAAGGTGGCTCGGTATGGGTGGTGGATCGAACTCGTTAGATCATGTTTCGACCTTGGTTGTCGATCGGCGTTGTGGTTTGGTCAGGGCAGCTCGGCAAGGTGGTTCAGCACTATGGCTCGCCGAAGTGGCCCGGTCGTGGATAAGGTAACAAGATGGCTCGATGTAGTTAAAGTATGGGTCACTTTGTGGAAGGGGGCTCAAAGTATGGGTCGGCTTCGTGGAAAGTCGCTCGGTGTAGTTAAAATATGGGTCGGCAAAAACGTGGATCGGTGACTTCGAGTTAAGGCACTCGTAACTTCGAGCCGGCATTATAAAACGTGGCTTGGTATGATGCAAGGTGGGTCGACACGAGTATATGGTTCAGTTACTTCGAGTCTTATGGCTCAAAACTTCGGGTCGGCCTCAGGGATTTTGGGTCAGCATCTTACCTAGATCGGTTGCATCCTACTTCGAGTCCAGGGATGCTCTGCTTCGAGTCAAAGATGGCTATTAACGCTAAAATTTGAACGCTAACACCCCGGTGTATGAAGTGAGATTGTGAAAGCACCACCCGATAGCTCGGGAACAGATTATAAGCAGATAATAGTGAAAAAGCAGTAAACAACAGCAATTTTATAGTGGTTCGGCTTAAGAGAGAGCCTACGTCCACTTTGAATATCTTTATTGACGATTTGATTACAAGTCAATTCAGTTACACTTTGATTACAACACACTTTGAGTTTCAAGTGACTTAGAACAAGTAGCCTAAACTTCAATGTCGATCCAAATCTTTGAACACATGTTAGACATGTTTGATTTCTTCGTGAAGTTCCTTGAAGGTGTTGAAGTGGTTCAGAACGCAGCAGAGTAACAGCGCTTGAAATGAATGAGCCCAAAAAGTCCTTTGAATGTTGGGGGTGGCCATGTATTTATAGGCAAATCTGGATAGGAATTTTTTGCCCAAGTCCTGAGTCGTGACCGACTCAGGCTAAGCCGTGGCCGAGTCAAGTTGAGTCGTGGTCGGCTTATCTGATTAAGCATTTGGTCTGCTCACTAGCCCATTCTTTTGCTGGATTCTAAGCCAAGTCCTGAGTCGTTGGCGAGTCAATTCTCATTGGGACAGGCATTGTGGCAATGGAATACGACTCAGTGGCTTTAAGTCGCGGACGAGTCATCCTGAGCTATGAGTCGTCAAGTCATTTCTTAGGTCATCAATCCTCTTGAGTCGTTTCTTACGATGAGTCGTGGACTTGTTGAGTCGCTGAGGTGATAGCTTTGATGAGTCGGTAATGCATTGAGTCGGTCTGCCTTGTGAGCCGTTAACTAGTTAAGCCACTCTGCTCCTTCAAGTCGTTAACTCGTTGAGTCGTTGATCCACTGAGTCGTTGTCAACTCTGAGTCGCTGCTTACCTTATGAACCGTTAACCCCTTGAGTCGTCCTATCCCTCTAAGTAGATGAGTCGGTCCTTCCCTTGAGTAGATGAGTCGGTCCAGTCCTTGAGTAGCCTGAGTCGGTCCAGTCCTTAAGTAGATGAGTCGTTGGGTAAAACGAGGTTAACACTTGCCCCTCGAAGTACACGCCTAAGTCGTAGGTCGTGTGCTTCGACTCATCCTGTCTCGTGTGCCGATTCAACTTTCACTTCTCACAGCTATAAAAGACTTGAGTCGTCACCCTTACCTCCTTCTTCTCAATACCTATCTCTTAAGTCGCATCTGCCATTAATACTTCTCCGAACCTTCGAAGGCGTTTCCGAGCTAATCAGTTGATGACTTATCCTTGCTATTACATTGCGTAAGTGAATTCAATATTTGGCCAACCATGTTTGCCATTAAATCGTGAATCCCCATCCTCTGATTCTAATCCAACGTCATGCATCGCGTTGCATCCTCGAGCCAAGCTGCGATTGATTTCCAATCGTCATTAGCTATGTTGTTGCGGCTTACGAGAGCTCAGCTACGTGTTAGATGTACGATGGACCTGAGGCGATTCGAATCTGTCTTGGGCGATTTGTTGGTGCAGAGAAATAATAGGTTTTACTGAGAAAGTGGTGGATTTGGAAGAGACGAAATGACCCTTAACGGGTTAATGGGTTGGAGAGTGGACGACCGGTTGAGGAAATGATTTTGGATTCATACGGCCTAATTGGTTTTTTGATTGCACGAGCGACTCAGCTCCTTAGATCTTCACCACGACTCATCCTTTGAACCGCGAACGACTCAAATCATCTGCCGTGA
Source organism: Allium cepa (assembly GCA_030765085.1). Classification (NCBI taxonomy): domain Eukaryota; kingdom Viridiplantae; phylum Streptophyta; class Magnoliopsida; order Asparagales; family Amaryllidaceae; genus Allium; species Allium cepa. The sequence goes on from CM060935.1 coordinate 595,868,670, forward strand.
ATGACTTAAGCCATAGGCCATGAACGACTCAAGTCATAAGTCGTGAACGACTCAGCACTTGAACTATTTTTCACACCGAGTTGCTCCTTGTGGTTTGAACCTTTGACCGGCTCAATTAGATGTAACCTAGGATTTGAGTCGCAGCCGAGACAGGACTTGGAGAATTTCACACTGCCTCGAACTAAAGTCTTTCCCATTACTATGCCTTACGACTTAGAGAACCAGTGACTCAATGTCTTGGAGCATAAATAACCTAGCTTAACTTGCTTCATAATCTTTAAAATGTGGACGAGTTATCACATTATACTGCTTTGAAGCATAATTATGACTCGATCTTTGTCTTGAATTGCTGAAATAAACTGCCTTAATATTGAATTGTTTGGACTTTAACCTGCTAAACTTTGTTGCGTATTTTAGTTTTACAGATTGCTTCAATTTGCAAGTATACAACCTGTTTAATACAACAATCACAGAAAATCGGGACGAATATACTGCCATCGATTGCCCACATCCAATGACAGATTAGTCAATAGAGGATAAATGTTAAATAGATTGCGTGAATGAAGTACTTTAAACCAACGAATCCAAGTAGAGTGCTAAAGCAATGTTGAAATAGTCAACTGAAATTGACCAGTTTGCAATAACACTATACCTGAAACTTTAAATTAACAAGTCCTGAAATTTAGTAATTGATCAATTTCCAACTAGCTTAACTTCAGTTATATTTACTTGTTAATTTTCATTAGTTCTTCACAACACTTCACACTTTTAGGAAACGTGCACCTTCGCATTTGAACATCCAGTTGCTTGTGTAGAATGACATCTCAACAAGAAGAACCGATGGGCCAGGCTGAAGATGTCTTCCCAGTAGCCAACCTGTTGGATAACTCTCCGAAGAGAACTCCCACAACTCTGAATCAGCGGGTGTTTAACCAATTGCTCATCCAGTTTGGCATTGCCAAAGCTGATGCCTTACTGCCGGGGCCAAATGATACTGGAGATAGGCCCCCTTCTGGCTTTATTGCTGTCAATCGCCAAATGTGCTTGAGCGGTGCCATACCACCTTTTAATGACTTCCTTCAGCAGTTCCTGCTTCGATTATCTATCTCTCCATTCCAATTGCACCCCAATGGCCATGCCATTCTGATGGGGTTATGTGTGCTATTTAGTAGAGTTCTGGGCCGATTACCGAGCTTTGAGGAAATCTCCTACTTCTGCTCATTCACAAAAATTAAAGATCATCCCTCTATCGTAGTTATAAGGAGTGCTCGAAACTGCAAACTCATCACCGATCTTCCTGAAAGCGTTCATGGATTTCTAAATCAGTATTTCTTTGTTCGCTGCCCTCCAGGGTTTTATGCCATCTGGAGAGTAGGAAGTAAGATTTTCCTGTTTTTATTTCTCCATTCTTGGGCTTTTCAAAATCTGAGTTGCTAAATGCTAACTTTGCTTCTTTTTTCCTGTTTTAGCACTTCCTCCTCCCTCTAGAGACCCATGCTATAAGAAAATTTTTGAGAGATTGAACGCCGTGGCGGCAGAGGAGAGGAGTATAAAGTTTTTGTTAAATGATGGATTTTTACATCAATATGGGCTTCTTCATTCCTCTCGCTTCACTCAGCCTCGTGAAGTCCCCACTGAAATTCCCGATTCTCCGACGGAAACTCCTGATGCCCCGGTCTCTACTAAAGAGCACATGCAGGGAGGAACCTCTATAAAAACTCCACTAGTGAAGTGTTCAATTCCGAAGGATGCTGCGGGGCCGTCTGACAAGTCTGTACTTGCCCCAGTTATCGAAGAGGAAGAACCTCCACGATCTTCCGGAAGATCTGCTGACGAAGGAGTTGAGAAAGCCAGTCCCAAAAAACATGATGGTGATGATGTTTTCGAGGGGTTGAGCGATTTAATTGTGACTTCTCAAGAACTTTTCAAAGATGATGTTTCCAAAACTATCTCTTCTGTAATTGAGGCGACATCTTCTCTACAACAAATGTCAACTCCTTCTACTCAAGTTATCACTTCCTCTACTCCACAGAGTGGTCTGTAACTTGATGCGTGTAGTTTACACGTTACACAACACTTAGGATTTTTCAGCACTTCTACGCATTCATCTTCTTATACTTCAAAGATTTCTAAAGCTTATTATTTTTATTCCAGATTCTCCAATGGGGCGCAGCAGCTCATACTACGATGATTTCCAGCGCTACGGGAGGCGTAGCCAATATGATTATAGGCGTTTCCTCCCTTCTTACAGAGAATCTGATGAAGAGAGGGCCATCAGGACAGCAGACGAGAGACGAGCATATGAAGAACGTCACCGAAGAGAACAAGAAAGACATGACCCTCCCCACAGAGATGATGACATTCAAAAAAGAAAGACTCACGATGAGATAGGTAAAGGTCACATGGACGATTCTTCTAGCAAGCGGGCTAAACTTACTGAAGAAACAATGCCGACAGTTTCTCAAAATGTTCCTGCTCAATCTCCTGCCCCCGTTCGTTCCGATATTCAAACAATCATCAACCGGCCCGCATACCAAGTTGGGCAAGGTCCTCCCACTCTTCAAAGTCGATTCCCTCAGTGGTGCCTGAGAGGGGTTCGATTTGATCTCGACTTGGTTCCTCTCGACAAATCGGCTATGCTGCGAAATCTTGATACTGTCAGGACCGATATTGAAAGAATGTCGAACTGGCAAAAACTTGTCGACGAGCTTCAGAGGGTTAACCGAGCCAATCTCGAGGCCATGCTCACAATGGAGAACGATTAGGCTGAGTGGCAGAAGACTCTCGAACAGCATGACGCCGAAATGAGAAGTATTGCTTCCTATAATGAAAAGCTGGAAGCGGAAGTAGAAAAGATTAAGGAAGAATTAGCTACTTCATCTACTTTCTATTCTCAAAAGGAGAGCATGCTTCAGCAACAAGTACGAGATGTTCATGCCAGTCAAAGGGCAGTCGAAGATAAGCTTACACACAAGGAGAAGGTCATAGAAGAATATCGCGCTGAAACTTTACAGCTGCGAGAACAGACCGGCTCTCAAAGCTTGGAGATAGAGATGTTAAAAGCTCGACTTGCTATGGCCGAAAAGGAGCGTGACGAGGCTGTTGCTGGTAAACTTGCAGACGAAGAGGCCCATCAAGCAAACAAAGCTGACATTGGCTCCACATTATTTGATTTTTATCTGCACAGCATTTTGGGGCGTGGCAGCCTTGCCTTTCTAGGCCCTAAGTATGAAATTACACTAGCTAAAGTTTGGGAGGCAGCACTCGATATGCTCGATGGTAAAGGTGCTGGCTACGCTGAGTCAGCTCTTGAAGAGCATTATCTTGATGATGATGCCCGCGCCGCTCTTGCCAAGGGAAAAGAGCAACTCGCCAGAGTGCGGACTGTAATGGCGGAAGGGGAACGTTCTGAAATGGAAATACCACCTACTACCTCTGAACGTCCTTTAGTTTCTTCTGAAGTTGACATCACAGGTTCCAGTGCTCATTCGCTGCCTCCTACAAGAACCGGGGTAATTACCCCTACTGATGATGAGGCTTTGGAGGATATCAGGGCTCAAAATTATGAGATTGAACTAACGAAGCAAACATCTTCAGGTAATTTTGACATTGGTCCGATTCAGGTGGATCGCCTGCTTGCTCCTCAAAAGTTTGATGAGCTTCTCGATTACTTCTTGAATCTCGACGAACCCATATCTCCCTTCTTTTGGAGAGATACTAATATTTTTAATTTCTCTTCTTCTGCAGTTGAAACACCAAGTGCTGTGCAGACTTCGCCTCCTCCGGTTATCCCTCCTCCGTCTCTTCAGGTGACTCCTCCTTCTGCTTCACAGCCCGGGTCACAAGAGGAGCAAATTGAGGCTCTTCATGGCTTGGATGATCCTATCGCTTCGCAAGAGCAGAAAGACGAGGGACTTGAAGGAGGCGAGATCTCTCCGGAGCAGACTCCTTCTGATGACGTAGTTTTGTCCACTCTTTTTACTCTAGGGAGTGAGTCTTCTTAAAAGAGAAGAAAGAAGCACGGAACATCGAAGAGGAGGGGGAAGAAAATTATTGCTACTGAAGAGGAACCGGAAGTTGCACCGGTTGCACCTCCCTCTCCTTCTTCCCTTATGCCTATAGATAGACCTGAAAAGCTAATCATTCGGCCGGGCAAAGGGTCCAAAGGTGGTAAGAAGAAGTGAAGAGTCGGGCTTCGGGCTTTTTGATTCCTTTTTTGTGTAATGGTCGGATGTTGTGCAGGCACCGGCCCCTGCTTTTTTATTTTGAAACCTGTATCTGCAATTGAATAAAATGATCCTTTATTTGTACAGACTCTTGTTTGAATTTGAGAATGCATTTATTATTCATTTTTGCACAAGTTTATTTATATGATATTGCGGTGAGCTTGTGGTATGTTGTTTGAGCGTACTTTACCGATGTAGCTATACCATTTTGTATGTAACTATACCATGTTGCCCCCATACCATAAGCTTGCTGCAATATTTTATACTTTGAGGGGACTTGCACTCTTATTTTCTAAAGAATAATTACTTCATTCTTGAAGGAATTTTTTGTAGACTACAACTTCCTTCATATAAGTTTTTACGCTTTGTCCTTCGAAGAAATCACTTTTTTTCTTTTGCTTATGTACGCATTTTGCCAAGTGAATTCTTCTATGTGGTAAAGCGGGCCTCTGAAGGGTACTTTAACTTTCTTCCCTTTTTTTTTGAGGAAGGTTATTTTCTAGAATAGGTAAATTCTTCCTTTGAAAGTTAAAGTATGCTCTTGATGAGGATTTTTTTATATAGAAATTTGTACCTCTGAGGAGGGATTTTTCACGTTTCAACACTTGGAAGTTTTATTTCAATCTTGGTGAAACGTGTACCTCCAAAGAGTTGTGCCTTTGAAGAAAGCCTTTTCACGTTTCAACACTTGGAAGTTTTATTTCAATCTCGGTGAAACGTGGGCTTCCGAAGAGGTCTTTCTTTTTGATTGTGTCTCCGGGAGGGGTTGTACCTCTGAGGAGGGATTTTCCACGTTTCAACACTTGGAAGTTTTATTTCAATCTTGGTGAAACGTGTACCTCCAAAGAGTTGTGCCTTCGAAGAAAGCCTTTTCACGTTTCAACACTTGGAAGTTTTATTTCAATCTCGGTGAAACGTGGACTTCCAGAAAGGTCTTTATTTTGTTTTGCATTTCAACTTTGGTGAAGTGAAATTCCGAAGAGCGGCTGTTACACTTCAACTCCTGGTGAAATGTGCCTCCGAAGAGGTCTTTATTTTGTTTGCATTTCAACTCTAGTGAAGTGAAATTCCGAAGAGCGGTCGTAACACTTCAACTCCTGGTGAAATGGGCCTCCGAAGAGGGCTTTTATTTTGTTTGCATTTCAACTCTGGTGAAGTGAAATTCCGAAGAGCGGTTGTTACACTTCAACTCCTGGTGAAATGTGCCTCAGAGAGGGTTTTCATTGCCTGGAAGTTACTCTCTCATGGTTGGAGGGTCAAGACTCCTCCAATCTTTTTTGTTGAGTAGAGAACTTTCTTTTTTGTGGCGTATGACCCATTAGAGGTCTTTATCCTCCGAAGAGTTGTGCCTCCGAAGAGGACTTGTGCTGCCGATGATGGCTTTGGTTGTTCCCTTGTCCACTTGCTTATGCCTTTTCAGCGATCCTCTTTTTTTTCTTTTTCTTTTTAAGCTTTCATTCCCTTTTCTCACAAGTAATTTGTTTAATCCAAGGAAGTGTACTTAATTGTCAGGCAAGTTCGTGAGAACGGGCATTAGCTTCTTAATTGGATGTTTGTTTGTTTAAACGATCTCAACTTATTAGCAAAGGCCCGTTTCTGTCGAAATCATAGGCCGTTCAATTGAAGTACTTCCTATCTAGGATTTGAATTCGGGGCTTTTGTGACTCGAAATTTGGCGAGAATCGCTTGGTCTTATTATGTGCAAGTTTCACTTCCATTGTCTGCAAAAATTTAAATCGACATTTCAGCAATACATTCTATGTACTTTTTATATCGAAAATAAAGCAAACATGTAATAATAATAAGGAACACAAGATTTATAGTGGTTCGGCCAGGAAATTGGGCCTACATCCACTTTATATTCTTTCATTATTTGCTTGCATCAGTTTTACAATTGCCTTCAATTACAAGAATCATACATTCATAATTCTTTTTACAATATTTCAACAAAATTTTCAAGTAAAGTATGGACGCAAATGATTGATGTTCCATGCCCTTGAAATTTGATCTCCTTCAACAGTAATGAGTTTGAATGTGCCGTCAAGAAGCTTCTGACCTATGACATATGGTCCTTCCCAATTTGGCCCAAACACACCTGTCGCTGTCATAATTCTCTTCAGGACTAGGTCTCCAATCTCAAAGCTGCGTTGGCGAACTTTGGAATTGAAATGTCTGGCTATCCTTTGCTGATGAGCTGCAATTCTGAGATTAGCCTCATCTCTTTTTTCATCAAGGAGATCTAGCGCTTCAAGCTGTAGCTTTTCGTTTTCTGCTTGATTGAAATGGATTCTTCTATGTGAAGGGACCTCTATTTCTACCGGAATCATTGCCTCTGACCCGTATGCCAATGAAAACGGGGTGTGCCCGGTCGCAGTTTTGTGAGTGGTTCTGTATGCCCATAGTGCCAGTGGTAGCTTATCGACCCAACCACCTTTTGCTCTTTCAAGTTGCTTTTTGATGGTTGACTTAATAATTTTATTCACGGCTTCCACTTGCCCGTTTTCCTGTGGATGGGCCACTGCTGAGAAGCTTTTTCGGATTTTGTATCGCTTGCAAAAATCTTTGAATTCTTCACTTTCAAACTGAGTACCATTGTCTGTAATTATTTTTTGAGGCACACCGTATCTGCAAATGATGTTTTTAGTCACAAAACTTATCATCTTCTTTGAGGTGATAGTAGCCAGTGGTTCAGCTTCTGCCCACTTAGTAAAATAATCTACAGCAACAATGGCATATTTAATTCCAGATCTGGCAGTTGGTAACGGTCCTACAAGGTCTATCCCCCATATTGCAAACGGCCATGGACTGACCATCTGTGTGAGTTTAGTGGAAGGAGCTCTAGGAATTTTGGCGGATCTTTGGCATCTGTCACATTTTCGGGAATACTCTGCTACATCTCGATTAATTTCTGGCCAAAAATATCCGTATCGGAGAATTTTCTTTGCTAATGTTTGGCCACATGAATGATCACCACATTCTCCTCCATGTACCTCCGCTAGGATTGTTTTGGACTCTTCCCTGGATACACATCGAAGTAATGGCATTGAGAACCCCCGTCTGTATAATCGACCATCTTGGATTATATATCGAAAGGCTTTGCTCAGTAGCTTTTGTCGTTCTTTTGAGTTCCCTGGTAAAGATCCATTGAGCAGATATTCTTTTATCGGAGTCATCCATGATTCTTTCTCTTGAGACGTGCTCATGATCCAATCAATATCCATCTCATCAATGCTTGGAGACGACAGGACCTCCACTGGAGTTAACCCCAGAAATTGAGCTTCGCATGTGCTAGAGTACTTTGCGAGAGAATTTGCTTTCATGTTTTCTTCTCGAGGAATGTGACTTATCATGTAATGATCGAAATCACCCAGGAGTTTCCAAGCCTTTGAAAAGTAGGCGGGCAGATTCCCCCCTTTTGCTTGGAATTCCTTTTTGACTTGGCATACAATAAGCTGAGAATCACTGAAGATCTGTAACGCTCGGATGTTTAGTTCTTTAGCAATCCTTAAGCCAGCGATAAGGGCTTCGTATTCTGCTTCATTGTTTGTTGAAGGAAATTCCAATCTTAGTGCATAGCATAATGATCGGCCTTCAGGGGTCTCAAGTATAACTCCGGCTCCAGAACAGTAGTCGTTTCTCGCGCCATCGACATATAACTTCCATTGGACTGGGGAATCGTTGACCGTTTCCTCCTCACTGTTACCCTTATCTGTGAATTCTGCGATGAAATCCGCTAAAGCTTGTCCATTGATTGATTTTCGGGGATGATAAGTGATGTCATATTGACTGAGTTCAATATTCCACTTTAGAAGACGACCCGAAGTCTCAGGGCGAGACAGGACTTGCTTTAAAGGTTGATCAGTGAGGACTCTGATAGGATGAGCTTGAAAATATTGCCTCAACTTCCTAGATGCAATTAGTAGGCAATAGGCGAGTTTTTCCAACTTAGAGTAATTCATCTCTGCCCCAGTTAGTCTTTTGCTGATATAGTAAACTTGATGTTGAATCCTCTTGTCTTCTCGTATCAGCGCTGCACTTAAAGCATGAGATGATACTGCCAAGTATATAAGAAGATCCTCGCCATCGCCAGGCCTAGAAAGTATTGGAGGCGTTTCCATATGGCGAATCAATTCATCAAAGGCTTTTTGGCATTCGGGACTCCAATCGAAGTTTTTCTTTCCTTTCTTTAGGGCGTCAAAGAATGGGATGCATTTATCCGTGGCTTTGGAAATGAACCGACTCAAGGCGGCGACTTTTCGATTGAGACTTTGCAATTCCTTCTTTGTTCTATGAGCTTTGACTTCCTTTAATGCAGTAATTTGAGCTGGACTAGCCTCAATGCCCCTAGCGCTCACGATAAAACCTAAAAACTTGCCGGATTCCAGAGTTGGACGACCAAGGAAAGCATTGTAAGCAGAAAATTCGTCGACAATCACAAAAGTTTGCTTGCGGACCACTTTTCTCTCTCCTTCTCCAAGTTCCACAAACAAATCAATGGTTCCTACCGGCTGCTTTGGCTCCCCAGTGAAACCAGCAATTTTCTGCGATGAGGCTTGCACATCAGCCATAGGGATCTTCATTTGGTCGAATGTTTTCTTGAAGAGGATATTGCAAGATGCGCCACAATCAATGAGAACTCTTCTGACAATAGATGGCCCGATACCAGCCGAGATGACTGAGGGATCCAAGGTAGGAGCTTCAATACCTGCGGAATCCCTAGCTTTGAACACAATATCATCATCAAAAGTTCTTTGTTGCTTCAGGGGCATAGCACCTTCCAAAACGAATACATCTTCCTCGGTCGGTACATACTTCAAAGCTCGGGTATACCTTTCCATCTCACCCCAGCTTCTGCCTGCTGGGTGAGGTCCTCCTGTAATGACATTGATAATGGGCCTTCCAGATTCATGCCCTGCAGCCTTCTCACTCGTCCTAGGCTGATGAGTAGGAGCCTGTTGCCCCTGACTAGACGAAGCAGGATTGTTGCTATTCTTTTTCACAAATTGCTGCAGTTTGTTTTCCCTTAGCAACTCTTCAATCAGATTTTTCAACTGGCGGCATTCGTCGGTCTCGTGACCGGGTTGATTATGGAAGCGGCAGAACTTCCCACTCTGTATAGCCTTTTTCCCGGTCCTTAGAGGAGGAGGTTTAGGAAAGTCAATAGAATCTTTAGTGGCAAGGTAGATACGCTCCGGCGTATCTGATAAAGGAGTATACTTTGATGGCTTGAAGGATCAGGGCTTCTTCAGATTACTCTGCCGCTTCCCATTGTTATTTTCCCTTTTTTGCCCTACAGATTCATTCTTGCGTGGAGCAACAGTGTTATCTTCAGCTTTTTCCAGCACTACCTTTACCGGTACGGGACGGCTTTCCAAGCGCATGAATTCATCTGCTTTTTTATAGAATTTTTCAAGAGAATTTGGTTCCTTCATGTTCAGCCATTTCCCAAATTCGCTCGACTTGTCGATGGCCCTCATCAGATAGGTCAAGATCATCCGTGGTTCTGCATTGTCTACCTCGGCCAGCGCCATATTAAAGCGATTCAAGAAAGATCTGATAGTTTCACCCGAATTCTGTTCTAAACTTGACAATTACATAATATCTTTGGCTTTTGAAGCATATAGTCTGAACTGCTCCTTGAACTTCCGGGTTAAGTCAGAAAACTGATCGATAGATCGGACCGGCAGCTTGGTGAACCAAAGCAGAGCTACACCTTCCAGGTATACAGGAAAATATCGGCACTTTATTTCATCAGAAGCCCTGGCACCTGTTATGTGCCAATCATACTTATACAAAAATTCGTTCGGATCACTTGTTCCTTTGTAAGCTGGAATGGTTGGAGGGACAAACTTCCTTGGGAATTCAGCCTTTAAGATTTTCTCAGTAAATGGAGTTTTACTTGGGGCAAAACCCCATTCTTTCTCGTCCTCAACCCTCTGCATACTCTCTTTCATGATTTGTCGGACCATCCCAGAAAGATACTCCTCATCATGTCGAGTTCTAGATCCGCCAACTTCAGGAAGTGTTTGTTCAAAGGGGCTAGCAGCCCTTTCAGCAGCATTCCTTTCTTCAGCATCATGAATGTTGCCAACAAAGTTCCTTTCATTACCTGCCGGTTGGCGGTTTGCCCCAAGCAAATCGTTCAACCTATTCAGAATTAGGGCATTTTGGGCATTCTGAGCCTCGAATTGTGCATTTTGGGCATTTATCTGTTGGTTCAGCCCTAAGATTGCAGCATCCAGCTCTGCCTTTGTAACTTCGACAGCTGGAGTGGCTTGATTCGATATAGGGGAAGCGGAGGTTCCCTCTTGAATATTCCCAGATCTGATAGATCTACTTTTCCTTCCAGGAGCCATAATCTCGGATAGACTTCTGGTTTTCAAGGAAATTCTCTCTACAAACCTCTATGAATCAATGATGATAATTCACCTGAGTTCGGTTCTCAGTGAAAGCACCAAAATGTTAACGCTAAAATTTGAACGCTAACACCCCGGTGTATGAAGTGAGATTGTGAAAGCACCACCCGATAGCTCGGGAACAGATTATAAGCAGATAATAGTGAAAAAGCAGTAAACAACAGCAATTTTATAGTGGTTCGGCTTAAGAGAGAGCCTACGTCCACTTTGAATATCTTTATTGACGATTTGATTACAAGTCAATTCAGTTACACTTTGATTACAACACACTTTGAGTTTCAAGTGACTTAGAACAAGTAGCCTAAACTTCAATGTCGATCCAAATCTTTGAACACATGTTAGACATGTTTGATTTCTTCGTGAAGTTCCTTGAAGGTGTTGAAGTGGTTCAGAACGCAGCAGAGTAACAGCGCTTGAAATGAATGAGCCCAAAAAGTCCTTTGAATGTTGGGGGTGGCCATGTGTTTATAGGCAAATCTGGATAGGAATTTTTTGCCCAAGTCCTGAGTCGTGACCGACTCAGGCTAAGCCGTGGCCGAGTCAAGTTGAGTCGTGGCCGACTTATCTGATTAAGCATTTGGTCTTCTCACTAGCCCATTCTTTTGCTGGATTCTAAGCCAAGTCCTGAGTCGTTGGCGAGTCAATTCTCATTGGGACAGGCATTGTGGCAATGGAATACGACTCAGTGGCTTTAAGTCGCGGACGAGTCATCCTGAGCTATGAGTCGTTAAGTCATTTCTTAGGTCGTCAATCCTCTTGAGTCGTTTCTTACGATGAGTCGTGGACTTGTTGAGTCGCTGAGGCGATAGCTTTGATGAGTCGGTAATGCATTGAGTCGGTCTGCCTTGTGAGCCGTTAACTAGTTAAGCCACTCTGCTCCTTCAAGTCGTTAATTCATTGAGTCGTTGATCCACTGAGTCGTTGTCAACTCTGAGTCGCTGCTTACCTTGTGAACCGTTGACCCCTTGAGTCGTCCTATCCCTCTAAGTAGATGAGTCGGTCCTTCCCTTGAGTAGATGAGTCGGTCCAGTCCTTGAGTAGCCTGAGTCGGTCCAGTCCTTAAGTAGATGAGTCGTTGGGTAAAACGAGGTTAACAATGACTATGCTTCGAGTCACCTTGGTGGGTTTCGTGGGTCGGCAACATTTTGGTGCTTTCATTGAGAGCGCTAGCACTCAGGGGCTTAGAAGCTTGAAGTTTGAATTTAAAGGCTTAGGAACTTGGATTTTGGAGACTATGGCAAAGCAATCATCTAGGAGACAGATGATGGAAAGAATTCAACAGGAGGGAATTCAGGAGGCTTCCTCTGGAGCTAATCAAACTTCCGTCTACATCACTAAGGATGAGATGTAGGTCATGATGAATTCCACGCAGGAATAGTTCAAAAGGCAAGAGGAAATGATGTAGGCACTTTCTAGACAATTTGGACAAGCAAGAACAGCAAGAGCTATAGGAGTTCAGATCCATGGAGCTGGATTAGAAGGACTCAACAGGCAAGCAGACAGAGTTGTTCAGCAGGGGGCAGCCCCCAATCAACAAACGGCTATCAATTTGGATGGACCTAGACTCGGGAGCACACTGCAGGAAATGCTGGACCAATCCATGGAGGGATACCAGATGACGCTTCGCAGCCCGACGCCAATAGGAGTACGTGACGAGGAGTATGTACCGGAATACCTTCGAGGACTTGGAGGGATGTTAGGAAATGTAATTGGGGGGCAGCCATTGGTAGGTAACACCGAATTGGTTAATATCATCAGACGGACCACTCAGGAGGCCCAGCTACCTGGATTTGCCTATAAATACAACATGTGGGTCTCTAGATAGGAGGATCTTCTTTCGGCTCTCTTACTTTCTCTCTTCTAAGGCTAAGGCTTTCATCCATTGTTAAACTCTGGATTGTAACCGTGATTGATTATTACATCAATAAAAAGAAAATTCCTAGAGTAGACGTAGGCCAAAATCAGCCGAACCACTATAAATCCACTGTTCCTTACCATTTTCATTTTAATTTTGATTGTTCTTCATATTTATACTCCCTACATACATTCTATCTGTGATCTGTGGCTCTTGTTTGGTGCTTTCACCGAAATTTGGGTGTTAGCGACCAATTTTGACGCTAACACCTATATTAAGAAAAGTAGTAAAATCTTTATTATAAAATTTGAAAAAGTCATGTATGCTTGCTTTAATTTAAAATTTAATCTTCCGTGCTTCTATTTGTATCCAGATCCAATTTTTTGGCCACTAATACCCTCAGCTAATAATAAATAAGCTTCACTTAGTTACCATATAAGTCATATTTCTTCACACATTTTCTAACTTTTGACTACTATAATAAATATGAAAAGGTCAAAAAGAAAAAAGAGCATTATACACCAATTGAAGTAAAGTATTGAACTAATGTTGCAAAAATCACAATAACATGCTTCTTGCTTAATGAACCAACTACGGCTATACATGATTTTATGAAGAACATATGCTTCCATAGTGAACAATAATAGAATCACCCCACAAGGTATTAGAAAGAGAGCATTTTGGTTGAATAATAAAATGATTAATTAATTGTGAAGCGAATTAGAACTTGGCACTCTTCGTTTATCTTCGTTGAATCTATCTATAGGTATGAACTGACCAGGAGATAAAGGAGTATAAGTTGATCTGCTTCCAAAAACATATATTTTGGCCTTGTGATTTAATGGCGATGGTTTGATTGCCACAACTTTATAATCAATATAGAAAAAACTTAGAATAACGAAGATGAAGAAGAGTAGGTGGTTATTGTCTCTGTTATACGTCTAGTATACCAAAACAGAGAATAATCAATTATAAACTCGTCGCACAAGTTTATAACTCAGATTTCCACTACACTGGAATTCTGTATAAATTTTATAACACTATGAATGTTGTAAATAAGTTACAACAACGGCGTTATACTATTTTGAATAAATAGTATAACTAGAACAACAGATAGAATATAGAATAATGTATATAAATATACAAATAGATTAGAATTCTAACCGAATTATGTCTTAGGTTCGTCGTAACGATTTCCTTAAGAATTTTATTTTAAAAATTATCCCAAGATAAAACAGACAAATTCTGCTCGAAGTTGTAATGAGTATATCACTCTGTGATTTGAATATAAGGACAGCAGCAGTTATTAGAGGAGAAGAGAGATTCGGATTGAAACTAAAAAATTAGTGAGGAAAGTGATCAGTTTTCCTCTTTATTAATAGTTGGTCCGTATCCCTTCCGAACGGTCGTGTCTGCACCCGTTCGCTCAAATAGTCGCGTCTGTACCTCTTCATACAGTCACTTCTGTTTATCGCTGCCCTGCACCCGCGTCCGCTTACGCACCTGTTAGTTTGCGCGCGCTTCACTACAGAAGTCGTGTCGGGTCGCACCCGCTCGTGCCTATTCAACCCGCGTCCTCTTCCAAACAGATCTGCATCTGTTCGTATGGCCTACAACTGTCAGAAAACCCGGTCCAGTTTGCAGTAAAAATATGAGTGTCATATTAGACCCGTACCCATACCCGGCCTGGTTCAGTCGGACGGACGGACATCGGTGGCACGCGCGCGTGTGTGGTGGTGATGCATGATCTCCCTCCTCACAACGAAGCATACATTTGGGGGCCCCAGGCCCCCAACCTCCTCTTGAGAAAGCTATATTATAAACCACTATAGCTTTTAATGATTTGGAGATGTGGGACTTTGTATATTTCATTCATCTTATTAAGGAATTCCAACAATCCCCCACATGAATGATAATATACATATCCCCCACACAAAGCGAAGTATCACAGAGTATATATGGAATAATGCTTTATCGTGGATAAGTAGATATTTCACTTTGTACTTTCCCTAGTTAAAACTTATCAGATCTACTTGGCTAATCGGTGAATTATTTCATCTTGAACTGTCGGCCTTTATTGTTTATCCAGACAATAAGTTTTACGAAGCATTGATTTCCTTCTCTTCCAATCGCTTGGTTGTGTTCATTTTGGTCCTGAACAGTTTTTGGTTCTGCGAGTGTTTTAGAAAATAAAAGCCTTTTAATGTTCTCATAGAGCCGACCCAGCTCACACTAACATAGGTGATCGTAACCATTAAGAGTATCCTACATATACCCCACTTGTTACTTCCAAGATATGGTCATCATTAAAAAACAAAGTTTTAACCTTTAAATTCTTCTGTAGGCATGCATTTATGTTGTGCACCATAGGAATGGAGTTGGACTATGTCCATGCAAATGCATTACGTCTTGAGTTATTTAGAACTGGTTTGCCTATTGATCCTAGTCCGTGGGATCTCCAATCGCTAGGATAGGTTTCCGTATAAGATAACTCTTTGTGGTTTAGGCTTTTAAACCCATTCCCCTCGATGCGCAGTCAATTTTATCTCTTGATAAACCTTTAGTAAATGGATCCGCTAGGTTATCATTTGTTCTCACATAATCTATGGAAATTGTTCCATTTGAGAGTAACTGCCTAATTGTGTTATGGCATCGACGAATATGTCGTGGCTTTCCATTGTACACAAAGTTGTGCGCTCTACTTAGCGCAGCTTGGTTATCACAGTGTATGCATATGGCCGGTACGGTTTAGGCCAAAATGGAATATCTTCTAAAAAATGACGAAGCCATTCTGCTTCTTCGCCTGCTTTATCCAATGCGATGAACTCTGATTCCATAGTGGATCGAGCTATGCATGTTTGTTTAGTAGATTTCCATGACACTGCTGCCCCTACTAAGGTAAAGACATAAGCACTTGTTGATTTTGATTCCTCTGAATCTGCAATCCAGTTTGCATCACTATATCCTTCTAAGACAGCAGGATATTTTCCATAATGTAAGGAACAGGTAGTGGTATTTTTTAAATATCTAAGCACTCTCATTAGTGCTTTCCAGTGTTCCTTTCCTGGATTGCTCGTATACCTTCTCAATCGACTTACTGCATAAGCTATATCTGATCTTGTGCAATTCATGAGATACATGAGACATCCTATTACACGAGAATATTCCAGTTGCATTACACTCTCATTAGTGTTTTTATGCAGTACTTCTGATGGATTAAAAGGTGTATTTACTCCTTTAATTCCAAAATTTTGAAATCTTTCAATCACTTTTTCTACATAATGTAATTGAGATAACTCAATTCCATTAGGTGTTCTTATTATTTTTATTCCCAAAATAACATCGGAAACACCCAAGTCTTTCATGTGGAAATTGTTGATCAACATTTTCTTTATGGTCTCAATTACCTGAGTATTTGGACCAAATATTAGCATATCGTCCACATATAGACAAACAATCACACATGATTGTCCAAGTTGTTTATAATAAACACATTTGTAACATTCATTTATACGAAAACCATTTCTCATCATGACACTATCAAATTTGGCGTGCCATTGCTTTGGAGCTTGTTTTAGTCCGTATAATGATTTGACTAATCTACAGACTTTGTTTTCATTTCCTTTGGAAATAAATCCCTCAGGTTGCTCCATGTAAATCTCCTCATCGAGATTTCCATTTAAGAATGCTATTTTTACATCCATTTGATGAATCTCTGGATTATAGATGGATGCAATTGCTATTAGCATTCTTATAGAGGTTATTCGTGTTACCGACGAATATGTATTAAAAAAGTCTACTCCTTCTTTTTGATGATATCCTTTGGCTACTAATCTGGCTTTATACTCGTCGATAGAGCCATCTGCTTTCATTTTCTTCTTGAAAATCCATTTGCAGCCAATTGGTTTTATTCCTGGTGGAATATCAACAATTTCCCAAGTTTTATTACTTAGAATAGAATCAATCTCACTTTGGATTGCTTCTTTCCAACACGAGGACTCAGAAGATGACATTGCTTCCTTGTATGTTTGAGGTTCGTGCTCTAATACATATGTAAAAAAGTCCGAACCAAATGTTTTGGAAGTTCTAGCCCTTACGCTTCTTCTTGGTCCAGCATCCTCAAGTTGATGATGAGTTTCATCTTCATGTGAATCATTTGATTCTTCCCTTGTCCTTTTTGGGACACTATTTCCTTCATTCCTTTTGTGCGGAAACACATCTTTAAAGAATGAGGCATCTCTTGATTCCATGATTGTATTTACATGAATATCAGTTATATCAGACTTGAATACCAAAAATCTGTAGGCACTACTATTTTGGGCTGGCCCAAGATAATAACAATCTACTGTTTTTTGTCCGAGTTTGACTCTCTTGGGAGGCGGAACTGGAACTTTTGCCAAGCACCCCCATACTTTGAGGTATTTAAAACTTGGTTTGTGTCCTTTCCATAACTCATATGAAATTGTTCCTGTTTTATTGTGAGGGACTTTGTTTAATATGTGATTAGACAAATTTAATGCTTCCCCCAACAAGTTCGTCGGTAGACCAGAAGTTAAAAGCATGGCAGTAATCATTTCTTTTAACGTTCTGTTCTTCCTCTCGACTACACC
Source organism: Allium cepa (assembly GCA_030765085.1). NCBI lineage: Eukaryota > Viridiplantae > Streptophyta > Magnoliopsida > Asparagales > Amaryllidaceae > Allium > Allium cepa. Next base: position 595,885,777 of record CM060935.1, read on the forward strand.
ATTTTGTTGTGGTGAACATGGAGCTGTTGTTTGATGAATATACAATTTTTGGCACAGAACTGCTCAAATGGTGATTCATATTCTCCACCTCCATCAGATCTTAGTATCTTGATCTTTTAATTTAACTGATTTTCTACCACAGCCTTGTATTTTATAAACGTTGTTATTGCTTCATCTTTACTATTTAAAAGATATACATAGCAATACCGCATATAATCGTCAATAAAAGTAATGAAATACTTTTTCCCACCTCTTGTAGGTAGTGATTTAAAATCACATAAATCTGTATGTACCAAACCTAATGGTTCGGTGCTTCTGTCAACAGATTTAAATGGTTGTTTGACCATTTTTGCTTCTACACATATCTCACATTTGTAGTTCTTATCTACTTGGAATTTTGGAATTAATCCCAAGTTTGATAATGTTTTCATTTTGCGGAAATTTATGTGTCCCAATCCATCATGCCATAGTAAAATTTCGTGCTCAAGCAAATAAGAAACTTCAATTTTATTAATAGCACAATCAGAATACATATTTTTCTTGCCAACAACGACTACATTTGCCTTAAATAGGCCATCACATAAATATCCCCTTCCTATATACATTCCAGCCTTGGACAGAACCATCTTGTCTGACTCGAACACCATCTTGAATCCCTTCTTTGATAGGACTGCACCAGAGATGAGATTCTTGCGTATGTCTGGAACGTGGAGCACGTTATTCAACTTAACAGTTTCTCCAGAAGTAAAATTGAGGATTACTGTGCCACTGCCTTCAGTCATGGAAACTATAGAATAACCTATGTAGAGTTTTTCTTCGTGATCGAATTTCTAATATGTAGAAAACATGGATTTGTCGGAACAAATGTGACGAGTAGCGCCTGTATCTACCCACCATTGGTTAGGATTCTGAACCAGATTGCATTCAGATACCACCGCCGAGAAGTTGGACTCGTCTACTTCCATGTTATCCACTATATTTGCCTCTTTATTGCGTTTTTTGTGCCTGCAATCTTTAGCGGCATGTCCAACTTTTTCACAAACCCAACATTCACCATTAAACTTCTTGGTTCGTTTGTTGTCTTTTGGTTTGTTGTTTTGAGCTTTCCTTTTCTTTTGGAAATTCTTCCTTTTGTTTTTGGTCTTTGACCCTTCAGCCACAAATGCCTCATCGCTTTGTTTTGTTATTCCACGGTTATCTGCCTCAATTTTCAATCGGACTATGAGATCTTGTAAAGAGATTTCCTTCTTTTTATGCTTTAGATAGTTGCGGTAATATCTCCATGATGGCGGCAGTTTTCCCATGATGGCCTCAACCAAAAACGATTCTCCAACCATATTACCTTCCGCTTCGAGTTCATGAATGATGATTTGCAATTCATGCAGTTGAGCAGTCACCGGTTTGGAGTCAACCATCTTGTAGTCCATGAATTTGTCTACAATGAATTTCTTAAGACTGATATTTTTCGTCTTATACTTCATGGTAAGTCCAGTCCAGAGTTCTTTTGATGTCTTTAAAGGCTGATATACTTTGTATAGCACCTTGTCGAGACAATTCAGAATATAGTTTCTGCATAAAAAATGGAATGCTTCCACGTATTCACCTCTGCTTCCTTGCCTAGTGCAGGAATCAGTTCCTCCTCCTCGAGGTACTTTTGCAGACCGAGTGTAGTGAGATAAACAACATCTGATTCTGCCATGTCAAGAAATCATCACCATCTCCCTTGAACGGTTCAGGTCTGTTGTGAGTAGTATTCTCCGAAAATTCCACTGTTGCCATATCTGTTTTAGTAAGAAAATAGTAAAATTCTTAAGATGTTATACGTCTTGTATAACAAAACAGAGAATAATCAATTATAAACTCGTCGCACAAGTTTATAACTCAGATTTCCACTACACTGGAATTCTGTATAAATTTTATAACACTATGAATGTTGTAAATAAGTTACAACAACAGCGTTACTATTTTGAATAAATAGTATAACCAGATCAATATATAGAATATAGAATAATGTATATAAATATACAAACAGATTAGAATTCTAACCGGATTATGTCTGAGGCTCATCGTAACGATTTCCTTAAGAATTTTATTTCAAAAATTCTCCCAAGATAAAACAGACAAATTCTGCTCGAAATTGTAATGAGTATATAACTCTGTGATTTGAATATAAGGACAGCAGCAGTTATTAGAGAAGAAGAGAGATTCGGATTGAAACGAAAAAGAGTGAGGAAAGTGATCAGTTTTCCTCTTTATTTATAGTTGGTCCGTATCCCTTCTGAACGGTCGTGTCTGCACCCATTCGCTCAAGTAGTCGCGTCTGTACCTCTTCGTACAGTCACTTCTGTTTATCGCTGCCCTACACCCGTGTCCGCTTCCGCACCTGTTCGTTTGCGCGCGCTTCACTTCAGAAGTCGTGTGGGATCGCACCCGCTCGCATCTATTCAATCCGCGTCCTCTTTCGAACAGATCTGCATCTGTTCGTATGGCCTGCAACTGTCAGAAAGCCCGGTCCAGTTTGCAGTAAAAATATGAGTATCATATTAGACCCGTACCCGTACCCGGCCCGGTTCGGTCGAACGGCGGCGGCGGCGCGCGCGCGTGTGGTGGTGATGCATGATCTCCCTCATCACAACGAAGCATACATTTGGGAACCTCATGCCCCCAACCTCCACTTGAGAAAGCTATATATAAACCACTATAGCTTTTAATAATTTGGAGATGTGGGACTTTGTATATTTCATTCATCTTATTAAGGAATTCCAACAATCCCCCACATGAATGGTAATATACATATCCCCCACACAAAGCAAAGTATCATAGAGTATATATGGAATAATGCTTTATCGTGGATAAGTAGATATTTCACTTTGAACTTTTCCTAGTTAAAACTTATCGGATCTACTTGGCTAATCGATGGATTATTTCATCTTGAACCATCGGCCTTTATTGTATGTCCAGATAATAAGTTTTACGAAGCATTGATTCCCTTCTCATCCAATCTCTTGGTTGTGTTCATTTTGGTCCTAAACAATTTTTGGTTCTGCGAGTGTTTTAGAAAATAAAAGCCTTTTAATATTCTCATAGAGCCGACCCAGCTCACACTAACATAGGTGATCGCAACCATTAAGAGTATCCTACATATACCCCACTTGTTATTTCCAAGATATGGTCATCATTAAAAAACAAAGTTTTAACCTTTAAATTCTTCTGTAGGCATGCATTTATGTTGTGCACCATAGGAATGGAGTTGGACTATGTCCATGCAAATGCATTACGTCTTGAGTTATTCAGAACTATTTGCCTATTGATCCTAGTCCGTGGGATCTCCAGTCGCTAGGATAGGTTTCCGTATAAGATAACTCTTTGTGGTTTAGGCTTTTAAACCCATTCCCCTCACTACGCAGTCAATTTTCTCTCTTGATAAACCTTTAGTAAATGGATCCGCTAGGTTATCATTTGTTCTCACATAATCTATGGAAATTGTTCCATTTGAGAGTAACTGCCTAACTGTGTTATGGCGTCGACGAATATGTCGTGACTTTCCATTATACACAAAGTTGTGCGCTCTACTTAGCGCAGCTTGGTTATCACAGTGTATGCATATGGCCGGTACGGTTTAGGCCAAAATGGAATATCTTCTAAAAAGTGACGAAGCCATTCTGCTTCTTCGCCTGCTTTATCCAATGCGATGAACTCTGATTCCATAGTGGATCGAGCTATGCATGTTTGTTTAGTAGATTTCCATGACACTGCTGCCCCTACTAAGGTAAAGACATAAGCACTTGTTGATTATGATTCCTCTGAATCTGCAATCCAGTTTGCATCACTATATCCTTCTAAGACAGCAGGATATTTTCCATAATGTAAGGAATAGGTAGTGGTATTTTTTAAATATCTAAGCACTCTCATTAGTGCTTTCCAGTGTTCCTTTCCTGGATTGCTCGTATACCTGCTCAATCGACTTACTGCATAAGCTATATCTGATCTTGTGCAATTCATGAGATACATGAGACATCCTATTACACGAGAATATTCCAGTTGCATTACACTCTCATTAGTGTTTTTATGCAGTACTTCTGATGGATTAAAAGGTGTATTTACTCCTTTAATTCCAAAATTTTGAAATCTTTCAATCACTTTTTCTACATAATGTAATTGAGATAACTCAATTCCATTAGGTGTTCTTATTATTTTTATTCCCAAAATAACATCGGCAACACCCAAGTCTTTTATGTGGAAATTGTTAATCAACATTTTCTTTATGGTCTCAATTACCTGAGTATTTGGACCAAATATTAGCATATCGTCCACATATGGACAGACCATCACACATGATTGTCCAAGTTGTTTATAATAAACACATTTGTAACATTCATTTATACGAAAACCATTTCTCATCATGACACTATCAAATTTGGCGTGCCATTGCTTTGGAGCTTGTTTTAGTCCGTATAATGATTTGACTAATCTACAGACTTTGTTTTCATTTCCTTTGGAAATAAATCCCTCAGGTTGCTCCATGTAAATCTCCTCATCGAGATTTCCATTTAAGAATGCTATTTTTACATCCATTTGATGAATCTCTGGATTATAGATGGATGCAATTGCTATTAGCATTCTTATAGAGGTTATTCGTGTTACCGACGAATATGTATCAAAAAAGTCTACTCCTTCTTTTTGATGATATTCTTTGGCTACTAATCTGGCTTTATACTCGTTGATAGAGCCATCTGCTTTCATTTTCTTCTTGAAAATCCATTTGCAGCCAATTGGTTTTATTCCTGGTGGAATATCAATAATTTCCCAAGTTTTATTACTTAGAATAGAATCAATCTCACTTTGGATTGCTTCTTTCCAACATGAGGACTCAGAAGATGACATTGCTTCCTTGTATGTTTGAGGTTCGTGCTCTAATACATATGTAAAAAAGTCCAAACCAAATGTTTTGGAAGTTCTAGCTGTTACGCTTCTTCTTAGTCCAGCATCCTCAATTTGATGATGAGTTTCATCTTCATGTGAATCATTTGATTCTTCCCTTGTCCTTTTTGGGACATTATTTCCTTCATTTCTTTTGTGCGGAAACACATCTCCAAAGAATGAGGCATCTCTTGATTCCATGATTGTATTTACATGAATATCAGTTATATCAGACTTGAATACCAAAAATCTGTAGGCACTACTATTTTGGGCTGGCCCAAGATAATAACAATCTATTGTTTTTGGTCCAAGTTTGACTCTCTTAGGAGGCGGAACTGGAACTTTTGCCAAGCACCCCCACACTTTGAGGTATTTATAACTTGGTTTGTGTCCTTTCCATAACTCATATGGAATTGTTCTTGTTTTATTGTGAGGGGCTTTGTTTAATATGTGATTAGACATATTTAATGCTTCCCCCCACAAGTTCTTCGGTAGACCAGAAGTTAAAAGCATGGCAGTAATCATGTCTTTTAACGTGCTGTTCTTCCTCTCGGCTACACCATTTTGTTGTGGTGAATATGGAGCTGTTGTTTGATGAATTATACCATTTTCGGCACAGAACTGTTCAAATGGTGATTCATATTCTCCACCTCGATCGGATCTTAGTATCTTGATCTTTTTATTTAACTGATTTTCTACCTCAGCCTTGTATTTTATAAACGCTGTTATTGCTTCATCTTTACTATTTAAAAGATACACATAGCAATATCGCGTATAATCGTCAATAGAAGTAATGAAATACTTTTTCCCACCTCTTGTAGGTAGTGATTTAAAATCACATAAATCTGTATGTACCAAACCTAATGGTTCAGTGCTTCTGTCAACAGATTTAAATGGTTGTTTGACCATTTTTGCTTCTACACATGTCTCACATTTGTAGTTCTTATCTTGTGACGACCCGACTTTGCACTCCCGGAAAATCGCATCATCTTTAAGAAAGAAAGGGATAGAAAAGAGAAAGAAAGAAGAGAAAGAAGAAACAACACAAGAATCTCAACAGCGGAACGAATAAATTATATTTATAACATAAGTATTACATAGTATATCAAATATCAGAGTTACACAGACATATATAACACATACTAGACAGTTATAAACACCTGTCTAGTTATTACAACTCAATACATATCAGACAAACACTCAGAGATACCAACACAGCGAAAAACTATATAATTATACGCAGAAGCATCCTGCTCCATTTGCTCCCCAACAATTCGTCAAAGCTAATCCTGAATCCTAACCTGAATTCCCTTGGCTACTCGTAAAAATTTGAGTACCCAAGAGTTATAGAAAAACAGAAATAACTCCGGGTCAGACATGGGTCTGGTGTGAGTAACAGGTTAAAGTTGCTTAACTTTGAAAAACCTTTGAAAAGAAAAGGTATCATGTAAGACTTCCCACACATAAACATGGAAAAGTTTTTACCTTACGCTAACCAAAACATTTGTTAGGAAATCCGATGATATTATAATAGTGTCTAGGGTTTTCAAGTAAATATGAAATAGCCGAAATTGTTACATTTATTAAATTCCAGCTACTAGCCATAAAAGTGGGTAATACATTCAAAACCGTTCGCACTTATTGGATTTTGGATTCCATCAATGGCTGGGCTACTGGGGTACCGCCCGTCACAGTACGTGGCCTAGATCACCATACCGAGGATTACTCCCTTCATCCCCTGCAACACAAAGCCGGACTCGTTCCTTACTGAACAGTTCCAAACAAGACAACCCCGCAGTTGTGATCAGCAACCGCACCACTAAGCCGAAAATGAAGGGACCTCTAGACAGGGATAAATCTTGCTCTCAAGTGGGGGCTACCCACGAAGCTTTGCTGCAACTCCCCTGTTTTAGCCATTCCCGGTTGATGAGGCTTGAGGCTACGCTTACCTTTATAGGACATATCACTTAGAATGCTCATCGTCCACCTGACGATGTTCTGAAAGCATTCAATCCATACAAGTTCGTTCCGGGTTCGAACGAAACCGAAGGCATTATCTCGTTACACTCATATTGGAATCACCCCCAGAGTTAACGACAATAACCCTTGCACTCTGATTCACCATCTCGAATCTATAAGTACTATTCCGTCAAACTCATTACAGAATCACCCACAGAGTTATACTAACGTATAGCCCTTACACCTCGAGTCTTCACTCGCTCCACTTGGATTAAGGACCTAACGTTAATTTGGAATCGATGTGGTTTTCGGATATCCAATTATGGAAACCCGATCCCGGTCTCATCGAAATCCAAAGCGTGTCTTTTACGGTCCAAGTTATTTTAAAGTTTAAAACAATTCAATTATATTATCTAAATATACACAAATAGATAATTCCCAACACAATAGATAATTCAACATTATCATTACCAAGAGATAATTCCTATCAGATAATCACTATTATCATCCAAAAGCAACCAATGCATCCATATCACATACACAACTCATCCCATAACTGAGATTATAAACCATACCAGACAACCAATACCAATCATCAAACATAAGCAAAGATCTAATGATCATTCCATTTATAATTAATTTAAAATGAATTAAATTATTTACCTAAACTCTAATTAATTTAAAATAAATTAAATTAATTACTTCATCATCAAAATCCTGCTTATCTTAATCTTCAATTGATTACAAATCAATTTTATAAATCATCATCTCATATTCATTTCAATTAACCATTATTGATTAACTATCTCTAATTACAATAAGTAATTAGCATTTAATATTAATTATACCTTAATTAATCAATTCCAAATTACATCATTAATTAATAAATTAATGATTTCTAATTACATTTAATCAATCTCTATATAAATTAATTACATAAGTAATTAATCTTCAATTTAAACAACATATATATTAATCACCCTTGACTAATAACCATTCAGTAATTAACTACTTTAATTACCATTCCATAAAATTAATTATTCTCAATCAATTATCCTCATTAATCACTTGATTAATTTTCAAAGTAATTTAAATCCAAATTACTTCTATAATAAATATTTTTAGTTACATCCTGTAATTATTAATTAATTACTTCTCTAAGTAATTATAAATTCATTAATTACATAAGTAATTATCAACATCCCACAAATGTTTAAATTAATTTAACTTAATTAATCTAAACTAATCACCTTAATTAAATTAATTACACCAAGTAATTAATTCATTAATTACTTCCATTAAGTAATTAAACTTAAATAATTGATTATTATTAATTAATTAATTTAATTAATTATCAAAATTAATCACATTAATTAATTTTTAAATAATCTTAAGTTAATGACCTTCATTAACATTTCTTAATTACATAATTAAGAATTAACTTCAATTAATCATTATTAATTATCAATTAATAAATCTTTAATTACAATTTAATTAATCTCTAATTATAAATTAATTAAGTGTTACTTAAAATCTTAATTACTTTAAACACTTGATTAAATAAATCTTAATCATTAATTAAAATTTAATTATCCATTCTTAATTTTGGATTAATTACCTTAATTAATTAATCTCAAATCTTAATTAATTAACTTAAAAACAATATTAATTACTTAATTAAACATCCACATTATTCATTAATTAAATAATTAATATTCCATTTAAATTAATTTGATAATTTAAATGAAACCAATTTAAGTTTTAAGTTAAGATACATTCTTCTTTATACAAAAGTATTTTAAACAATTTGTTTCAAACAAAAATTCAAATTTTAAAAATTTCTTTTTAAATTTCAAACTGAAACACAATTCAAATTTTCATTTCAGATTCAAACTTAAAATTTTAAAACTTTATTTACACTTCCATCTTCATTTGTAAATTCAAGTTATTTAACCTTTTCCAAAAATGGTTAAAACAAATTTAAATTTAAAAACTTATTGAATTTTAAAAACTATCATAAAAATCAAATTCCAGGTTTAAAACTGAATTTAACCTTATTTTAAACCTTATTACAAAAATTTAAAACTTATAGTTTTAAATTAAAATCAATGTTCTTTTATACTTTTAAAAGTTTAAAATCTAAATTTAAATTCCAAATTTTAAATTCCAGATTTAAATTCAAACTCAGGTTCCATATTTTTGTTTTTCCAGATTTTAAAATTGTTTTAAATATTCAATTGCATTTTAAAATTTGCTTTTCAATTTAAAACATAAAAACAGAAAACAGTTTTCCTGTTTTAGTTAAAACATATTATATTCTAGAATTCAAAAATGTTTCAAATTCAAGAATTAAACTATTTACTTCAAATTTAACTCCCAGGTTTAAACTTCCAGTTTGAACTTCAACTTATTATTTTGAAATTTTGCTTTTAAATTTTTAGAACAGAAAGACTGTTTCTGTTTTTAGTTTTAAAACCAAACTTGGATTTAAAAGCATTTCAAATTTAATTCAAAGATTTAAATTTTAAAACTTAATTGAATTTCAAATTCAATTTCAAGTTCAGGTCTTATTTTCAGATTTTTGTATTGCCATTTACCTTTTTTCTTCAACTTTATAAAACCTGGAAACAGGTTTCTGCTTTTGCTTAAGACCAAATAAATTTTTCAAAATTTAAATTATTTCAAACCTAAAATTAAACTAATTGAATTCAAATTAAATTCAGTTTTTAAATCTTAGGTTTAAATTTAAGTTTGCATCAACACTTTTGTTTAAATTTTTAAAAAAACTTAAAAAAAGAACAGGTTATGTTCAAATCTCAAAAACCTGAAACACTAAATATAACCCGAGCCTACCCAGATTACTTCGAGTCCCATGCTTTCCAGCTTCGAGTCAATTTTCAATATACCCGAGACTCTCACGGGTATAAAACCCTGCAACCAAACACCACCATAAAATCCATATCTCTGCTCTGTGTACATGCACCCACGACGCAACCCTCATTGACCATCTCTGATGATCTCCACTCATTACCAATCAACCACGGCCCCATTCACGACCATCACAACGCCACCTAAAACTCAAATTCGAAATCTTGCTTTTCACCCAAACCTGAAACAAGCCGACAACAACAACCTCCCAACCTGTCAACATCAATTTTCCCTATCACCGACCACCATCAACTCCCATACTCCGGTGACAACTCCATCAACCTATCAACTAACCATACCCAACAGATTCTTGAACTCGAACTAGTTATGAACCCGCAGCGCCCAAATTCATAAACGCAGTAAAAACAAGGGTTCTTAACTAAAAATCCCAAATTCAACATCAATATTGAATTGTAAACTAATTTAGTATTTTTCCCATAATATTAGATAGCTACTCTATCTCCAGAAGAAAAATCAGTCAATTCAAATGCAAGAATCAAGGGTACTATATCAAAATGTAAAATACAGTATGTTTGAAACTGCACTATATACACAGCACTATAAATTGAATTTTTTTTTTTTTAAATTCTTGAATTCACTTATTGTTTCTATTAGTAAACCTGAAACATGAATTCCTATAATTTGAATTTTCACTTAACATAAATTTTTACTCTGTTATATTACTTTCAGGTAAAACAAAATTTTTATTTTAACTTATATAATTTTTAATGCTTACTTTATTTAGAAATAAGCAAGTTTCATTCAAAGATTAAAACTTAACGGCAAAAAAATAAAAATAAAGGGATTTCTATTAGTTAGAACATACATTGTAATAGCCAGAACCTAAGTGAAACAGAATTCAACTCATATAAACATATACACAGCAAATTAAAATGTTAAGTCATTTCTAAATAAAAGTATGAACAACTTTTACCTACTTAATTTTTAAAGGTTAAGTTGCTCACCTGATCTAGAATGCAGACAAAACCCAGATTCTTGAAAAGCCTTTTTGAAAATCTAGTTGAACTTTGCAAATGTTTTAATGCTCTTTGAAATTTGCTTTCAGATCTTAAAGAATTGAATGCAGACCTCCCCCCTTTCCAGATTCAATTGCATGTTTTCAGAATGCAGGTTGCAGATGCAAACACAACTTGTATTTGTTCCCAGCCTTTACATACAGTGGCTTCCATTTTGATGCTCCCAGATTTAAAAAAATGCAGATGCTTGATTTATTTTCCAGATTTTAAAGAAAGATGAATGCAGGCTTGCATGTTTGTTTACAGGGATTGATATGCAATTTGAAAGTGAGGAGTTTGAATGGAATGCATTTACAGGTTTTGAAATTTGTTGCATGCATGTTTTCATTATTGTAGATTGAATAAGATTTTGGGATATGCAGGCTTGTATTTTGAGAAATGCAAATTTAACTAATTTCAGATTCCTTTTTAGAATGAAAAAAAATGAGCAAGAATGAAGGAATGAGTATTGTAATGTTTTATATAACAATATTTGATTTAAATTAAAATTAAAGGAAAACAAAATTTGACACATGTAAAAAAGGATGGACACATGTTTAACTCAAATCCTAAATTACATACATATGTAAATTAAGCTTACATATGTCTTTGTAAATGTTTTGTTATTTTAATTAAGGTTAAAGAAAATTAAACTTAGTTAATTAGTTCTTATACCCTTTAAACAATTAAAATAAATTTATGAAAGATGTTATAACTTATATGAATACATGTTTCATATTTAAATTGTATTTTATATTTCAAATTAAATTCACAAATCAAAATTATCAATCAATATTTAAAAAGAATTAACACAAACATTTTGTAACTTATTTTAATATTCAAACTTTAAGTCAAAAATGAATTTTAAACCAATCAAAACATTTATCTTACATTTAAAAATCATATAGTACTTTATTAAATATTTTTGAAAAGCTTAAATTACAAATAAATCACAATTCCTAATTTCAAAATATTAAAATTATGTTATACTAATTTAATAACTTATCTATTTAAAATATATATCAATACATATACATTATTAAATAGAAAACAATTTATTAGTTCATTAAAAATAAATCCACAAATTAAATATTTAAATGAAGAAGATTATTAAATCAAACCAAATTGATTAACAAAAATTATCAATTCAATTTAAATTTAAACCCAGATTATTAAATTTAAATTGTCCAAATTTCCGGGATATTACATATCTACTTGGAATTTTGGAATTAATCCCAAGTTTGATAATGTTTTCATTTTGCGGAAATTTATGTGTCCCAATCTATCATGCCATAGTAAAATTTCGTGCTCAAGCAAATAAGAAACTTCAATTTTATTAATAGCACAATCAGAATACATATTTTTGTTGCCGACAACGGCTACATTTTCCTTAAATAGGCCATCACATAAATATCCCCTTCCTATGTACATTCCAGCCTTGGACAGAACCATCTTGTCTGACTCGAACACCATCTTGAATCCCTTCTTTGATAGGACTGCACAAGAGATGAGATTCTTGCGTATGTATGGAACGTGGAGCACATTATTCAACTTAGCAGTTTTTCCAGAAGTAAACTTGAGGATTATTGTGCCACTGCCTTCGATCATGGAAACTGCAGAATTGCCCATGTAGAGTTTTTCTTCGTGATCGAATTTCTGATATGTAGAAAACATGGATTTGTCAGAACAAACATGACGAGTAGCGCCTATATCTACCCACCATTGGTTAGGATTCTGAAGCAGATTGCATTCAGATACCACCGCCGAGAAGTTGGACTCGTCTACTTCCATGTTATCCACAATATTTGCCTCTTTATTGCGTTTTTTGTGTCTGCAATCTTTAGCGGCATGTCCAACTTTTCCACAAACCCAACATTCGCCATTGAACTTCTTGGTTCGTTTGTTGTCTTTTGGTTTGTTGTTTTGAGCTTTCCTTTTCTTCTGGAAATTCTTCTTTTTGTTTTTGGTCTTTGACCCTTCAGCCACAAATGCCTCATCGCTTTGTTTTGTTATTCCACGGTTATCTTCCTCAATTTTCAATCGGACTATGAGATCCTGTAAAGAGATTTCCTTCTTTTTATGCTTTAGATAGTTGCGGTAATCTCTCCATGATGGCGGCAATTTTCCCGTGATGGCTTCAACCAAAAACGATTCTCCAACCATATGACCTTCCGCTTCGAGTTCATGAATGATGATTTGCAATTCATGCAGTTGAGCAGTCAACGGTTTGGAGTCAACCATCTTGTAGTCCATGAATTTGTCTACAATGAATTTCTTAAGACTGATATTCTACATCTTATACTTCGTGGTAAGTGCAGTCCAGAGTTCTTTTGATGTCTTTAAAGGCTGATATACTTTGTATAGCACCTTGTCGAGACAATGCAGAATATAGTTTCTGCATAAAAAATCGGAATGCTTCCACGTATATACCTCTGCTTCCTTGCCTAGTGTAGGAATCGGTTCCTCCTCCTCGAGGTACTTTTGCAGACCGAGTGGTGAGATAAAGCAACATCTGATTCTGCCATGTCAAGAAATCATCACCATCTCCCTTGAACGGTTCAGGTCTGTTGTGAGTAGTATTCTTTGAAATTCCACTGTTGCCATCTCTGTTTTAGTAAGAAAACAGTAAAGTTCTTAAGATGTTATACGTCTAGTATACCAAAACAGAGAATAATCAATTATAAACTCGTCGCATAAGTTTATAACTCAGATTTCCAATACACTGGAATTCTGTATAAATTTTATAACACTATGAATGTTGTAAATAAGTTACAACAACAGCGTTATACTATTTTGAATAAATAGTATAACCAGAACAACAGATAAAATATAGAATAATGTATATAAATATACAAACAGATTAGAATTCTAACCGGATTATGTATGAGGCTCGTCGTAATGATTTCCTTAAGAATTTTATTTCAAAAATTCTCCCAAGATAAAATAGACAAATTCTGGTCGAAATTGTAATGAGTATATCACTCTGTGATTTGAATAGAAGGACAACAGCAGTTATTAGAGGAGAAGAGAGATTCGGATTGAAACAAAAAAATGGGTGAGGAAAGTGATCGGTTTTCCTCTTTATTTATACTTGGTCTGTATCCCTTCTGAACGGTCATGTCTGCGCCCGTTCGCTCAAATAGTCGCGTATGTACCTCTTCGTACAGTCACTTCTGTTTATCGCTGCCCTGCACCTGCATCCGCTTCCGCACCTGTTCGTTTGCACGCGCTTCACTTCAGAAGTCGTGTCGAGTCGCACCCACTCGCTCCTATTCAACCCGCATCCTCTTCCTAACAGATCCACATCTGTTCGTATGGCCTGCAACTGTCTGAAAGCCTGGTCCAGTTTGCAGTAAAAATACGAGTATCATATCAGACCCGTACACGTACCATGCCCGGTTCGGTCGGAAGGATGGCGGCGGCGGCGCGCGCGCGCGTGGTGGTGATGCATGATCTCCCTCCTCATAAAGAAGCATACATTTGGGAGCCCCTGGCCCCCAACCTCCTCTTGAGAAAGCTATATATAAACCACTATAGCTTTTAATAATTTAGAGATGTGGGACTTTGTATATTTCATTCATCTTATTAAGGAATTCCAACAGTCTCTTGCCTACCACAGCTCTTATCATCATCATCATCCTCTTTCACAAAGTATAAGTATTGCTTCTCACATTTGTTCGCCTGTTCTTTTCTATATTATCAAAACATCTCTTCTTTCTCTTTTATAATTGTGCTCGAATCTTTTATTTTCCCAAATTTGTGCAAGTCGCTAGGAGCATTTCTAATATATTTATATATATTATCCCTATTCATCATATGACATATATGCCTGCTAATCATAATCCTCTCTAAATTTTAATTAAGTATAGTTTATAGTAATGATGGATTAGCAGTTTCACAGTTATATAGTAATGACGATGACCTGCATGTAAATTTATCATCATGTAAAAGTAAAAAAACAACATTTTTAGGTTCAAATTCCAATGTAAAATAGACGGGTCATTATTTGAATCCAGTTTGTGGCTCTTGAACCAAATTAATTTCATTAGAAACGTAATATTTTTCTCATTTTCTTTTCATATCCAAAACGGTAAATTAATTAGCAGCTATGCTGTCAGTTTTTATCATAATTATGTAAACTGAGGCTAAACTACACGGTATAAGAGGCAACATGGCTTGTATAGATATTTAAAGCTTATTATCACGGTGATATCATTGGAAAACAATTAGGTAATACGATCTTGGCATGAGAAACCAATACTAAAAAAGCGTCATAATTTTTAGTGAATCATTTGTACAAATCTAATACATGTTAAGCGCATGGTACATGAATATACAAGCAACACACTCTTAATAATATCCTAACATATCTATAAGCTAATCAAATTAAACTGTCATAGATAAAGAATTAAGGAGTTCCTCAGTAAATCATTATTTGGTGTGGTTATAGGGAGCAATGACTATATCAACAACTACTTACTTCCGTTCTTTGATAAACCACACAAGTACATACCAGACACTTATGCCAATTTTCTGTTGTAGGAATTTAGCAAATGCTCAAAACATTTGGTTGTGTCGATTTGACACACCACTTAGCATTTGTTTTTAACTTAAAGCTAAAAAGTATACAATCAATATGCTTATTTGTATTCACAAACACAATCATATTGTTTTCTAAACAAAATAAAAATGGAATAAGAGAAACCGAGTTTTAAGTTTAGATGTAAAAGTTCAACCATCATAATCACTTCCAAAGTGAGTACAAATCTTAAAATATGGACACCATTGAATTTACGATTCATGACTAAAATCATGTTTCGCTCTAATGTTTAATATGATCTACGATTTGAATCCCGTTTTAAAAACCTTGGTCCTTAGTAATAGATTTCAAATTTATGAATTTCCACATGAAGGTTCTTCCTTCAGAGGACCAACGTTTATTGTCGTATCACCAAAAGATAATTGTAATGTATTAGCCTTCGCATAACCATTTAATAAATGCACTAATAAGCATCATCTTAGTTTCATGAGCGCTCTCAATGAGGATCAAAAAAGTAAAATGTTTGAGCAATTCTATTCATTTAATGGCATAATTTTCAAATTCTCACATTTCACAAAGTGTCCCAATATGGATGTGAAGTTTAATATCCTTGAAATCCATAAGTTTCTATCTGGTAAACACTTTACAGTATAAACAATCCAATCTATGTATATATATGAGATGGTTCACGTGGCATGCACAACACATATGCGTATAAAATCCCTTTATAAAATCATTAAATTTAAAATTTCCATACAGTTTGATAAAAACAAATTGAAAGATATAAAGGAAAAATGTAACAATAGGATTTTGAACCTTTAACCTGTTTATGTTTCAAAATTTCCATATAGAGATAGATGTTAATTTGTGTTCTTAGTTTGATTCGAATCCCTGACTTCTTGTTTGCATATAAGGGTGTTTCTGTAACTTCACGTTTAGGGGTGTTAATTCTGTATGAGTGTCCATTATCTAACTCGGTTCGAAGTTAAAAAATGTTCATCCATTTCTCATTTAGAACATGAATTAGAACAAAAAAATCTATACAACATTTCCTCCGTACGAATTGTTCAATGAATTTTTTATTGCATGTGCATTGTACGTCCATTATTGGACTTGTATGAAGGGTGTCCGAGCTAAAGTTTCGTCTGATTCATATCCGTCTGAAACTCTTATACAACAGAACATGAACATACCTATGTTCGATCCGGTCCGTCCGATTAACACTCCTATTCACGGTCGGACCAAATTTTTTGGGTCCTATTCCAACTATTAACAAAGATTTTAAGACGCAAGTATCAGTATGCTTTTAATCCGCAGCAGAAAAGAAAAAAGAAAAGGGGTATTTATTGCCATATCACCAAAAGATAATTGTAATGTATTAGCCTTCGCATGACCATTTGATAAATGCACTAATAAGCATCATCTTAGTTTCATGAGTTCTCTCAATGAGGATCATAAAAGTAAAATGTTTGAGCAATTCTATTCATTTAATGGCATAATTTTCAAATTCTCACGTTTCACAAAATGTCCCCATATGGCTGTGAAGTTTAATATCCTTGAAATCCATAAGTTTCTATTTGGTAAACACTTTAGAGTATAAACGATTTAATATATATATATATATATATGTATATATATATATGTATGTATGTATATTGGTTCACATGGCACGCACAACGCATATGCGTATAAAATCCCTTTATAAAATCGTTAAATTTAGAATTTCTATACAGTTTGATAAAAACAAATTGAAAGATATAAAGGAAAAATGTAAAATTTTTATTGGAATAGGATTTTGAACTTTTAACCTGTTTATGTTTCAAAATTTCCATTTGAAGATAGATGTTAATTTATATTCGCGGTTTGATTCGAACTCCTGGCCTCTTGTTTGCATATAAGGGTGTTTCTGTAACTTCACGTTTAAGGGTGTTAATTCTGTATGACCGTCCATTACTCAACTCGGTTCGAAGTCAAAAAATATTCATTCGTTTCTCATTTAGAACACGAATTAGAACAAGAAAATCTATACAACATTTCATTCGTATGAATTGTTCAATGAATTTTTTATTGCATGTACATCCACTACACCAAAAAGTTCTTTTGGTGGCACACAAAAAACGCAACCATAACTTATGGTGGCGTTTTAGAGAACGCCGTCATACGACATGCAACTAAAAACCTAATATTTTTGGTTGGGTTTTTGTAAATGCCGTTATAATGTGCCGTATTGCGGCGACAAAAATGCCACCGTAAAACTTTTTTTGTAGCATGTTGAAACACCACCAAAAGTGATACTTTTTTCAACATATTTTTTCCGTAGCGTTTTCTAAACGCCACTAAATAGACGCTGTTATAGATTGATCATTTTAAAGGTTGTATATTTCACCGCAGTAATATTTTTTTATGATGTTTTGTTTCTGCCATTATATTTTTTCCGTCGCGTTTGGTAAACGCCACTAAATAATTTTGCTTTTCTTTGTCTTTTTCTCACATTCTGCTAGCTCGTTTACTCTCCAATTCACTTTATTCATAATTTATATTAAGCAGTAATAGTAAATAGTTTAATAATAAAAAAAATACATGAACAAATGAACTACCATAAACACAAGTGGTACATTACCATACATTGATACAAAAGTAGTACATACCCGTAATTCTTTGTTGCATGCACAAATGAAAGCTAGCACCATAAAAGTCCAACCTTGCTCTATTCGAAAATCCAATGCCTACACAAGTGAAATTACAACATATAGTCAAACAATTATGTTAATTCGTAAGACTTCAAATCTAATATCAAACAATTACAACATTGTACAAGTATATCATACTATTATTTATAAAATTTAATTAACTTAAACTTAGTTAATGTTATAAAACTTCTTTAATTTTAACAAAACTTAGTTAATTTTTATTAACTTGGTTAACTTAGTTAATTTATTATTATTATTATTATTATTATTATTATTATTACCAGTTCATCTCAAACTATTACTTCGACTACTGATAGAGGTGGCAATTAGACCTGACCCGAGCACCGGTTTGAATCGGGACCGGTTGGGTAATAACGCTAAAAATGCATATATGTCAATGTTTTTTCATCGGGCCTTTAGGATTGGGTCGGTTCGAGTCGGGTTTGATCAGGTCTTTATTGTATTTTCCATCACCCAGACCCGACCTGAGACTCATGAGGTTCGGTTCGGATTGGTTCAGTTTTGCGGTTCTAATTGCCAGCCCTATCAATAATTGTAGGCACTTCACAATCATAAGATTTTATATAATCAATCTCAGTTTCTGCTCGATATCCCACTCTACCTAAATTCAACCTCAAAATGTAAACACAATGAAATTCAACGGCTAAGATATATCATGTTGAAGTCTTATGTTTTTTTTTTGTTGCCTTAATAGAGCTGCTTCCATATACGTAATATGTGTGTGTGTACATACACCAAAATGTTGCTTGAATATGTGCAACGTATCATCATCTATTACCAGTTAAAAATACTACTTCTAAAACATGAGTTTTTATCATCTTTACTTCAACTTATCTATGAATACTACATTATAGGGTAAAATAATCATATAGTGACATAGCAATGAGTCCTGATCCGGTCCACCCAGAAATCAGACACAGTTCCGGTTTTTGCAAGTAATTCCTAGACGGCTTTCAGCGTAAAAGGGCGCAGAAAGTGGTCAATCCTCAAAGAAGTAGTAGCTGGCTTCAAAGATGGTGGAACTACAACGCAGACACAAAAATGTTAATATGTGTTTGCATATTCAAACAACGATAACACTAACAGTACTGATGATGATGATGATGATGATGATGACAATTAAAGGACCAAAGATACCTCACTATGCTAGCCCTTGCTTGCCATTTTGTACATTAAGCTACTTAATTTTCACCAATAAATACGCCACTTGGTTAAAAATCAATAAAGTTGTTTACTGCTACGAAGTTTCCATATAAGCAAGAACTGTAGACTTACCTATTCTTTCTTTTGGTGTGGCATCTCCACTAATTGAAGAATTTGACATGTTAAATGATTTTCTGAGAGTAGTCTGGAGCGCAGCTTTTGGTGTATCAGCTGTTAAATTGGATATTTGTGAATCAGAAACCTTAGTAGTTGCTACATTCCAGCGGCGCTGACGCTTTGGTTCATTGTTACTTTTGGGCTAAGCTTGTTCTGCACATCAAATTAAAGCTTCAATGCACAAACAATATAACAAAGATGTTGCACAGGATAAAATACGACGTACACAAAAGACATGTAAGAATAACAATTTAAATCAATGTGTTTGTTATTTTGCTCTACATCAAATGCTTCTACTAATATCCAAATTTATAGTTTGAGTAACTAATAGTAATATCATAAACAAGCATTCAGTTGTGGAGAAACATGCTCTTTTTAAGGTATTTAATTCTGAGGACGAAATATATTTACCATTTTTGAATGAAATCAAAAACCAGAACCGACTCTGCATAACTCGCGGCAACACATCAAACAGATTTGACTTTAATTGTATTTTTCCATGCTATGTTTATCTAATGAAATTTATTACTGCTTAATTTGAAAAGAGTAAAAATGGATTTGATCACAAGCAACAGTCTACAATTGTACAAAAATGTGTTGATATGTGTAGTAGTAAGGAGTTTAACAAATGGTGTATGGATGAAAACTAGGTAGCAATTAGCATGCTCCTATGAACATACAGTATAGTAGCAATGAAGGACCCAAAATAATAAACAGATACTTTAGAGTTGAAATGATTAACGGATTCTAAATATTGATATGGCAAAACATTCAAGGTGTTCATATTATCTTTCATAGACAAATTCAGACAGTATATATGCATACAAATTACATATATCATGGATTTGATGTTTTGTGAATAGCACGACTGTAAATGCATGGAGAAAGATTACTAAGAAGGCGAACATGTCACCATACTAATTATACTGATTAGATCAGAATATGACTATGTACCTTCGGCTTTTCTTTTTTCTGTCATACCAGTGGGTTTGGATTCTTCCTTGAAATTCAAATCCTTATTCTCTGGAGAGAACCCACTAACCAAGGCATCAATTGGTTTTTTAGCATCCTCTTCTTTCTCAAAATTATTATTTGATTTGATCGGCTTATTTTCAACTATATCTTGCATAAACTCATCACTGGAAATTCTATCTGAATTTAGTTTTTTAGGAGACCCCTCCTCACCATCCTCAATCTTCTTGCAAAGTTCAACATCCATAGCACAGGTGACCTCACTAAATGATGGTTGCACCATCTCCAGCTTAATAATAATAATAATAAATTAACTAAGTTATTGCCCAGATTAATAATCCAACAAAACACTCAAATCACATCTAAAATTAAAAAATAAAATATATCCACTAGTTGTCAGGCGATACCTAACAAGATAACAAAAGGTAAATAAAAATTACCGGTGGAAGTAATGGGAACTCGAGGAACAGAAACTCCGCTACAAGATTTGGTTGGATAAATAAAGATGGAAATAACTGTTGTTGATTGATCAACCGAAGAGCGACTCTTTCCTATGATCGAAGAAAGGAGGGAAGAAACATTGTTCATCTTCGGATATTATAATATCAGTTAAGTTCACAATGGACAGGTATTATTGCTAAAATATGATTGGCCTATGAGATACACTTGCACACTAAAGCTTAGTTGCTTACGAAGGGTTTGAAAACCATTGCTCTGTTCCAAAAACGAAACTATTGCGAAATTGTTTACTAAAAAAACATGAAGAATCGAGATGGATTGGTTGTTCGTTATGAAAATAAGAAAGGTACACAAACTAGTTTTATTTCTATCAGTGAATGGGGTTATTATAGTTTTCAAAGTAAAGCATATTGTATATGAATAAATATACATTGGTTATTTATTGTAGAAACCTAAGAACTAGTATGTACTGCACTCAAATATAATATCTTTGGTTTCTAGAATTCAGTAAAAAATAAAAATAGAACATCTGGGTCAATTTTTTTACCAAAATTCATTATTTAACAAAATTGAATTGAATATACAAATCCTCCACCTTGTTGCTTTTCTCAATGTCACACTACTATTGTCATTTTCACCTTATATCCACCTCAATCTAGCAGTAGATGGCATGGTAACATATAACACTTATAACATAAGTGAAAAGAATGCCCTGTCACTAAGCACAAAAGTATAAACTAATAAAAGGATATAAACTAAAATTTCGTTTTTAGTAGTCAATATAACCAACCCCATTAATCAGTAATATCTAAAAATTGTGTTCCGATCTAATTTTATTAGATACACTAGGTGTTTACAGTGCTAATCATGTAATATATAATGTTTTCAGTAGTTAATATAACCAACCTCATTAGATTTTTATTCAAGAGCAGTTAAAGTCACCAATAATTGTTTGTGATGACAAGAGTTTACTATATTACAATTGAGTTTACTATATCATGCATAAACTGCAACTACTTTACACTACATGCATAAACTGCTTGTATTACGATAGATGTTGTAGTTGTAATTGGAAGGAAAGCATGAAATTGCAGCTGAAGGGAAGTAGCTAAAGCCTAGAAGGAAAGCATGTGGGAGAAATGGGATGTGTTGAAAGGAATCCATGTGAATGAAACAGAGTAAAGCTGTTATGCTGACAAAGAGACTGAAGTTAAAGAAGCCGTTTAAAATATAGGTAAAGTAAGAGAATCACACCAGACGAAACACTACAAAGCTGCAGTGATTTAATATTGACTCCGTAAAGATATGGAACCATGTGTGGAATGATATGCCTAGAAAATATTTCATATTAAAGCAACGGGTATAGATATCAAGAAGTTCTAGGGTGATAAAATAGATCATACATAATAAACCATAAGATGGAGAAACAAATTTAATGAGAAGTGGAAGTCATAACATCAAAAGACTGCTATTACAGTTTTGAAAGCAATTTTAATCCATAAAATTCAAGGATTGAATGCCGTAAGAGTTCATAAAGACAAAGAATATAATCTTACAGTTTCAGGGCATATTTCAGCTTTTGGTGCATGACTAATATTTAATGGATAATCATGGCGGCCTTAAAACTTATTATTATTTCTAACATGGAAATTTTTTTAGGAGATTTAACTACTGAATCATAATTGTTATTACTGACCATAAACGTCTACCAATTACTATGTCAAATGAACAGCTAAATTAATGGGAATTAACTATGGAGATTTAAACATATGAAGTATTAAAGTTCATTATATGCCATATATATTTTTAATGCAAACTGCTATGGGTGACTCAATCTGGGAGTACCGACAGTTGTTTAAAATGCTAGAAGAGAAAACTTCATACTGGAATCCTAAGCAGATAAATGGTGGTAATCAAATGACTGACCTTAACTATTTACCAATTACATTATATTAACTACCAGATTAATGGGAATTAACTGTGCATTGAAATCAATTCCATGATAAGGTTTAAACTGAAATTCTAAATTGGCACAGGTAACGTGTTGAACTATCACTAAAGAATTTTAGAAAAAAAAACATGAATCTTAACTAATGACCTGTTTTTTTGCTGACAAATAGACCCAAGCACATAAATGGTGTTAAGCAAATGACTGACCAAAAATGTTTACCAATTGCTACGTCGAATTAACTACATCGAATTAACTACCAAATTAATGGGAGTTAACTGTGCGTTGAAATCAATCTGTGATATGGTTTAAATCAAAATTCTAAAGTGGGAAAATTAATGTGCTAAAACTATAACTGAAGAAGTTAAAAGGGAAAACATGAATCTTAACTAATGACCTGTTTTTTTGGTGAAAAATGGAGATCTAATATCCCACAGCAAGAAAATTTATCATATACTCGTCCACAACCATTACGGACGAAATGATAATCCTAATTTAACAAATACATATGCATCAGTAATCATCCATTAATAACATAATGATAACCTGATTTAACAAATCACCTGTAACGACCCGGATTTTTGAACGATTTATTTGCATTATTTAAATATTTAATTTGAACTCTAATTTGATTATAATATGAATAGTTTGGTTTTATTTGATAGAATGGATTTAGAATTTAACAATCTATAAAATAAATTAATTATGAAAGTAATAATTGGGTATTGGGTAAAATTTAAAATCTAGAGTTGTAAGCTTGTTAAAAATATTTCAACGGCTTATAAACTTTATATTGATAACACTAGATGTAATAGATGGATTAAAATTAAATTTAACAGCCATTTGTTCAATTTTAAATCTGTATCGTTTAAATTGACATTTAAAAATAACCTTCCAAGGCATAGTTTCGGAATTCGACGAAACCAGTTCCGTTGGATCCGTAATATTGAATTATTGCCGGATTTCAAATTTCGTAATTTTCGGAGCTACTGTGATTGTACGATAAGAAAACGCGCTATAATTTAATTGAAATTCGAGAAGATTTTTAAATGTAAAGTTTAAAATAAAATAATTAACGTAGCTTCCTCAACACACTAACACCATTGTTCGTCTTCTTGTATACGCTTCTTTTCTTTTTAAAATCGCGATACCTCATGTTTCTTGCTTCGATCAGAAAACTAAATTCATGGGCGTCTTATGAAAAAAAAACCTAACTCGCGAATCGTTTCATGTTCGAGTAATTTGCTGAACCGTGATTTTCGCGACGGAGCGGTTTGGAACGGCAACATCTCGCAGCGATTGGGGGCCACGGCGGCTCGGCTAGATGGCCCCGTCAGTGAGAGTTGTGCGTCGGCAGTGTAGTTCGAGCAGTGGTGGGTCGAGATGGGGGTTCGCTTGTATGACGTCGGCGGTGGCGAGGCTGGAGACGCTCGAGTTGGCGGCAAGCATTTGGGGTATTCTCGTGTGGTGGGGGTTGGTCAGTTTCGATCGGGTGGTGTTGTGCTTTGAGTTTTGCGTAGCTGCTATTTTCTCGAGTAGGGTGATCCCTTGCTCATTTCTGCTTTTAACTTAATGCCTACAAGATTTAGAGAAAATTTATTATCTATTTAAATTATATCACTAGTTCAAAATATAATAGATTGTATATATACAAATATGTTACAGAAAACGGTAAAGCATAAAACATTCCTCTTTAATTTAGTACATATATATTTCATATTTCAAAAATAAAATAATAATAAAATTTAAAGTTACTTTTAAGCAGTTTTAAATCCCAAGTTATTTCTAGTTTAATTTAAATAAGTAAAGACGGTATATATATGTATATATATAAGAAGTTGAAAATATAAGATATTATATGGATTGGATTTGATAAAATCTATATAGTATATTTTATAAATATGTAACAAAAGGAAATAAAATATACATATTTTCACCTTAACTAGTTTATTTTAAAATGATTTAATTAAGGTGATTAATTTTGTTCAAGTAACTTAATTAATTTAAATTACTAAAAGGTTTTGTTAAAGGAAAATAATTAGTTTAACTTACAAAGATAGTTAAGTAAATTTATTAAATGAAACTAAATTGTCCGATTTTTTCAAAGTAAATTATTAGATTTAATAAATTTATGTAAACGGTAATTAATTGTTCAGTTTGTTCAAATATTAATAAAATCCATATAATTGTTATTCAAGGTCAAAAATCGAGAAACCAAGGCAATATTGGAATGGATTGCAACTTAAAGCAAAGGTGAGACTTACTAACTCATTTGGATGCCATAAATAAATTTTAATGTTAAATTTAAATCTTTGGATGCATTTGGTTGATTTATAATAATTGATTCACTGGATGATATTATAAACCCATATACTGCAATATTCCACATTGAAGTGGAACTTATATTTTATTTTGTGCTAACATCTGTGGGTGCAGGGAAATAGGTTGGAGGGATCCAACAGGATTCCTTAAAGATATTTATTTTATATGTGTTTCATATGACAAGTTGGATGAATTAATATGGAATTGCATGTGAATTGAATTATTAAGTGTTGAATAACATGGAAGTTGGAATTTGGAAATTTTTTAAATATCATAAATAATTTAATTAAAGGAAGTTAAATGAAACTTAAATTAAAGGAATATCTATTTAGGAATTGGATCTACTTCTATTGAAAATATATTAAAATAAAAAGAATATCTATTACTTGGGTTATACGAAAAAAATTGGCTAAAGTTGAGTTTGGGAAAAGGGGGTAAATTATATACTAAAGACATAAAGAAAATATTGTAATCGATGAATGGATATGAAGTAAAGGAAAACTATATTAAGAAAATAAAATACGAGAACTATATTAAGAAATAAAATATGGGAATTTTATTAAGAAATGAAATGAAATTTTATTAAGGTACAATATGGAATTGAATTGAAGAATAAAATTATAAAATAGGATTTTTGAATGAATTGTTTTCATAAATAAATGAAAAAGAAAACTCAGGGTGTTATAAATTTATAAATGGAGTTTATAAATGGGAAAGGAAGATATCAGTGGATACGAAAAGGAATAAGTCATGAAACTTATATTGAGTTATAAATTTGTTTGAAACGGAAATAGTAGGATATTTCCGAAAGTAAGGAGTGTGAATTTGGACAAGAGGCATTATAGATGGATATTGGTTTTTTCTAATATTATAAACTTATTTTTAAAAAGGAGTACTTTAAATTACAACACTATAAATTTCTTGTAAACTATTACTTGAATTTAAAATGTTTCGAATTAGTTATTTTTGAAGGATAGGCAAATATTTATAATAAACTTCAATTTTCTAAAACCAGTTTTATAATTTATCATTAACTGGATATGAACTCTAATTTTTATGTTAAATATTTCTTTTAAACCGTAAATTGTATAAAACTATACTTCTTATTTTATAAATCTAATGTTTTCAAATGCTTTTAATATCCAATTAATAATCCTCTTGTGATGATCAGTGAGTTATTAAATGAGATAAGATTTAGGAGAAACCTTATTAAGTGAAGGAATTGAGTTTGAAAATTTATAAGCAAAGTATAAATTGATTTTGAGAAGGGAATGAGAAAATAAGAAATATTTTCAAGGGTTAAATCAAATTGAGTGTATATGAGAAATCAGATAAGTGATTTCATGGAAATAAAAGGACTGTGAAATTTGATTCAAATGGGTTAAAATGGGAATAATATCTTATGTAGATATTTGAGATAAATAATTTGAGGAAAATTATTTGATGGTTGCTTGTGTATGATTAATTGATAGTTAAATAACCGACTATCAATATTGGACAATGCGCTGATCATTTCGAAGAGTCCGAGATCGGATTTAATTATCCGAAAACCATTTCGATCCAGTTTGAACGATTACGAATGAAGACCGTGAAGAGTTGAAGACGGTGATTCGGTTTGTCCAGACACAGGGCAACTTATATGGATTGAATGCTTTCAGAACATCCTCAGGTGGACGATGAGCATTCTAAGTGGGACTCGTTCTTGAAAGGTAACGTTTAACCTCAAGCCTCATCAACCGGGAATGGCTAAAACAGGGGAGGTGCAGCACGACTTCGTGGGTAGCCCCCACTGGAGAGTGAGGTTTCCCCTGTCTAGATGTCCCTTTTATTTCGATTTAGTGGGTGGTTGGTCACGCCAATCACGAGGTGATCTTGCTTGGGACTGTAACAACCCGCATATTTATCGATTTTACATTTAAATATTTTGTTTAAATATTTTGTCGTTAATCGGATATTGGTCCGAAAGGCTACTTTTTGCAAACGGTCAAATTCGGACTCGAGACCACTTCCATTGAGTTCGAAATGTCGTTTACAAGTTTTTTAAGTATAAACATCGATAGGTTTGGAGTTAGCGAAATTTCACTAACTTTTCCCGCTTTGGACTTTGGGTTAGTTTAGCCTATTAAGCCTAAGTTCCAACCCCCTTCTCCTCATTCTTCATAAATTTCCTAACTAACTCAAGCTTGGGCATTAATGGTGAAAAGAATGGGAAATTAAAACTCCAAGCACAAATTCAATTGCAAATCCAACATTCAACTCCAAATTCAAGTAGAAGATATTGGATTCAAGCTTTGGATTGCTTCTCCTTGCTTTCAAGCTTCATCTTCATAAACTTTAGTGCAAAGGTGAGATTTTTATCTCACAAATCTAGTCTATAACTATATTGGACTATTGGGAATGATTCCCTATCACTTTTGCATGCACATTTGCATTTGGTTTTGATTGGATTGGCGAAAAACTCCAATTTTTAGCGTTTTGGTGAATTTTCTGCACTTAGGTCGTTCTGGCCATTTTCGTGTGTTCGGAGTTAGGTCGCTCGCGACCTAACCCTTAGGTCGTAGGTCGTTTCTGGCCTTAAATTCCCCTTGCAGCGTTAGGTCGTTAGCCTCGGAATTAGGTCGTTGAGCCTTAGGTCGTAGGTCATATGGACCTTAGGTCGTAGGTCGTCCTGGCCATTTCTAACGTCTTCGGAGTTAGGTCGTATAGACCTTAGGTCGTAGGTCGTATGGACCTTAGGTCGTTAGGTCGTTTGGCTTTTAGGCCGCTTCCACGCTAGGTCGTTCGACTCTTAGGTCGTAACACTTAGGTCGCTCGCCTCTTAGGTCGTTAGGTCGTTTGGCTTTTAGGCCGCTTCAACACTAAGTCGCTCGACCCTTAGGTCGTAACACATTAGGTCGCATGACCTTGTTCCACTAAGTCGCTCGACCCTTAGGTCGTAACACGTTAGGTCGCATGACCTTGTTCCACTAAGTCGCTCGACCCTTAGGTCATAACACGTTAGGTCGCATGACCTTGTTCCACTAAGTCGCTCGACCCTTAGGTTGTAACACGTTAGGTCGCATGACCTTGTTCCACTAAGTCGCTCGACCCTTAGGTCGTAACATGTTAGGTCGCACGCCTTTCACACCATTAAGTCGCGAGTTTAATTAGGTCGCTCGGCCTTAAAACGTTAGGTCGCTTGACCTGTGCTATTGTTAGGTCGCTTGGCCATTTCAGTTAGGTCGCATGACCACAGGGTTGCTCCAGTTAGGTCGCTTGACTCCTTAGACCCCTAGGTCGCAACCATTAGGTCGCTCGACCCTATTCCCCTTAGGTCGTTAGACCTCATTTTGTCTTCACTAGGTCGT
The DNA here is from genome assembly GCA_030765085.1 of Allium cepa. NCBI lineage: Eukaryota > Viridiplantae > Streptophyta > Magnoliopsida > Asparagales > Amaryllidaceae > Allium > Allium cepa. The sequence goes on from CM060935.1 coordinate 595,914,219, forward strand.
ACCGTTTTGGTCCGGGCGCTGCCCCCTGGACCCCCGCGACCTGACCGGGCAGGTCGAACCCCGTAAGCGGTGGCGTTGCCCCCGCACCCCCACCTTGGGGGGTTGCCACCCCCCTGGACCCCCCCTCCGTAGGGGATCTTATCTGAAAAACATTGAGCTAATTTCCTTGGATTTTATTCACATCTCCGTATGCGATTTTTGTGACTGATTGTTTCTACAATTGCTTCTGTGTTTTGTCACTTTATAATATAAAGGTTTCAATACTAGTAGTAAATATCAAAACTCTTTTAATAAACAATTTCAACTCTATTTTTAATAACAAAGCTCTTTTCTTAAACCGTTTTCCAATCTATTAGTATATACAAGCCTTTACCTCACTCGGATGAGAAATCTAATTAAACGACTTAGTAAAACAAGTGGTATGAAACGCTTGCGTTCACTTCGTCGGTTAATTCTTGGACTTGTTCGATTGAACCTCTTGTGACAATTTTATTAGTGAAGATTTACAGTTTGTTCGTAAATATTTAAGTTAAGCAAGTGGTTATGGGACATGAGGCTAAACTTCTATATTTACTAGCTTAGTGTAATTGACACTTCTCGTTGATCTTGATGATCGCTTTATGAATTAGACTAGCAATTGCGCGATGTCTCTTTCATTGCAAGGTTAGACTAGACACCACTTGTGTGATTCTATTCACACATACCTTTCTGCTTTTTGGTTAGTCTTGACCTCAATCTGTGTGATTCCATTCACACATGCGGGGTAGCTCCCCATGGTCTTCGGACCGTCATGTGATAGGCCTCTTTCCCTTTTTATGATTTCTGGATTTCTCGTGTTGATTTCTGGAATTTATGTCATTGACTTGTTATGATTACAAGTTTAGGGTATGATGCCCTCTTTGGATCTTTGAGAAGATTCTTGTGATATTGATTTACCCTTATCGATTGATCTTCTGTTGATCATCATTTGCATACTTATAGTAGTATGTCAGTATGGATATTTTATGTTTATGCCATATCTTTTATTTTATATCATGTCATCTGATATTTATAGCTAGACTGATCCGTTTATTATTTTCTCAAATAATACTCGGGTCAGACCGAGATGTTACAGGTTCTTCTGCTTGACTTCTTCCCGGGATTTGCTACTCTGACTTTTGGCTAACTATTTAGATTAGCAGTTTTTTGTTGTATACACTTGAGATATAGACTCATAGTTGTATTCTATTGTATAGCACGTGTTGCTATTCTTTTGTATTATTGTGGATCTTTTTGGCCACTACTCTGATGTACACTTTCATGTGTTAGTTATATATTCATATCTTCTTCCGCCCTTGTGATATGGATGTCTGTGACTGATTTGTGTTATGCTTATTTCTATGTTTGTTTCCGAAGATTATTTAAAGCCACCTTGTGATAAGCTATTACATGGATGGTCGCTCCTCAACAGCCTTATTCTCCGCGCTAGTTGACAGCACTACTCCGTAGTGTTCTTGGCTAGGGTGGGTATAGAGGTGGGGCGTCACAGGGACTGTTCAGTAAGGAATGGTTCCAGTCTTGTGTTGCAGGGGAGTTAGGGTGGCTCCTCGGTATTCTGATCTAGACCAGGTACTGTGAAGGGCGGTACCCCGGTAGCCCTGCCATTGTATGGAAACCAATCTCCAATAAGCGCCTGTACGGTTTTGATTGTGCCCAACTATTGCCGAAACGTGAGATGCAAGCCTTTCAGCTAGATTCTATTTTACTTTCTATAGACACTACAATAATATCAGAGAACTTTAATAAAAATTGTTTTAGCTATCGTAAGGTAAAAACCCGACATGTTTATTTATGGCGTGGTCTTATGAGATGCTTTTGTTTTCAAAAGATTTTGGAAACTTTAATAATCCAATTGAGTGTGATTTTCTCACGCTGGTTTTCGAGACTGACTCGGGTGTTGTTTTATATGATGCTCGGGTCAGACCGAGTAAAACAGGTTCAGGTTATACGCTGGAGCTCAGGAGAAGAGCTGGTGACAGAGCGTGTTTCCGTATTTGTCTATTATTTCCGCTGTGTATGATCATATAGTAGTTGTCTCTGTATGACTGATTGATGTACTATGATGATGGTATGTATGTATATGTATATAGTACAGATTTCTTGTATTTAAAACTGTATTCTATATATTATATTGTATTCCGCTGCGATGTAAGATTCTGATGTTGTTTTTGTTCTTCTTCTACCTCTTTCTTCTTTAACCCGAAGACTCGTATTTTTGTTCCACTTTGAGCTGAAGTGTGGTCGTTTTGGCCAGCTCAAAGGGGTACGGATTTGCAGGCCTTTACACTTTGTATCAGAGCTGCAAGGTTAAGCTAGAACCTTGGCTCTGGTGGGGATTACTCATTAGAGATAGAGTCATTAGTACTCTAGAATGAGTTTGAGCGTATTAATAGATATGAGAGCGTATTTGTTAGTGAATATAAAATGGTTTTATATTGTGTTGATTGATTTATTGAGTGGCATATGAACCTTCGTCGGCACAGTCTGGACAACTAGATCGAAGGGGTTTCTAAACACTTGAATAGAGCAATTCGACACAATATTATTTTCAAAGGCGGGTGAATTATATAAGTTCATCCAAAATATATTTTGATATAAAAAGAAATATTTTCTGAAATTATTATATAACTTGAATGTTGGATGATAGTATTATAGACAAATAAAATTATAAAGATTTAAAATGGCTTATATAGCCAAGGAAAGTATGAGATTGAAGTTTGAAATTAAAACTAAAAGTAAAATAAAAAAAATAAGGATTTAACTTGGATTAAGTTAAAAGTTTAACTTTTGAAATTTAACTAATGATGGAAAAAAAATAATGATAATATAAATAAATTGATGAAGTAAATCAAATTTGGAATGTAAATGAATTGGATTGGGAAATTTAATAGAAATAAATTTTGGTTGAGATTGACTTAAGCTTAATAATTGGATTTAAAATTAAGATTGAAATGCAATGAATTGAGATATGAATGATATTAAATGAAATTATATTCTTAATTAAATCCAAGTGAATTGGTGGATTAAAGAGTATGGTATGATGCTTGATTTAACGGAAGTTAAGTTAAATAAATTGAATTGAAATAAAATTCAGTTGAGTTATAAATGATGTTAACTAAATTAAATTCTTACTTAAATAAATAAAAGTAAATTGAAATGAAATTGAATTGGAGTGAATATATTCTGATAGCTTTTAAAGTAAACTGGAAACACATTGATTAAGAATATTTTTAGCTGCAAATGAGTGTTCAATCTCGAGTTAAAATGAAATATGAATATATTCAAGCTTCAAATGGGTAGTATTGTGAAAAATATAAATGCGTGACTTATAAGAGAAAAGTTTGGAGAAGTAAAATAGTAAGCCAAAATAAATCTGTTTTGTATATTTGGAGAATGAAATAAAAATCCAAACTTGAATTATAAAATAAAATTGAACACAGATAAAATAATAAGATGATTTTTTTGAAGATAAAAATCCAATGTAGAATTGGAAGTGAAAGTGAATTATTTTGGAATAAATTGGTTAATTGAATAGGTTAATGAGATTTAAATTGGGTTAAATAGAAGTTGGAATGTGAGGTAATAATGGAATTAACTTAGAGATAATTTGAATTTGCAAATAAAATCCAATTCAAGTATGGATGGAATAAATATGGCCTTGGATTTAATCATAACAAAATAAATGGAACTTGATCTAGGTGAGTATCAAATAAATTGGAAATGGATTTAAGCATGAAATTGAAATAAGTAAATTAACTTAAGATTAAACTTTATAAAAGCGTAGCTTCGAGGAAAGTGAAAGTTTATTTAATAAAAGCTTGAATAATTTAAGTTGAATGAAATAAAATCTTTATTCGAATAAAAATAGTTGGATAAAAATTTAATTTGTATAAATAAACTCCGATGGCTTATCAAAAGAATTTAAATGATTGAAATAAAATGTATGCTTGCTTAATACAGGTAAGATCTGGAGTTTGAAGTGAAGTAAATAAGCCAAAATAGAATTGTTTTGAACTTTAGAAATGTAATAGAAATCCAAAATTGAATATGTAAATGAAATTTGAATTGGTCAAATAGAATTGAATTGAGAATTAATAAAATTGGATTATAGATGAATTGGCTTGAAGTGCGAATAAAATCCAAATGATATAAATAAAGTGGAGATGATCTTGAAATTAATTAAATAAGTTCGAGAATGAATCGAACATGGAAATTGAAATTTTTAATTAACTGAGCTAAGTAGTAAATGAAAGAGATTAGATTTAAATAGAATCAAATTAAATTGAAAAAAGAATTTATGGGCAAATGAAATGAACTTAAGTTATGAAATTTAAATGATTTAAAGTGAATTGACTTAAATATAAAATTGAATGAAGCACGACTTATATAAATTTGGGAAAATGGTTATTAATCATAAGCATGGAAGTTGTCAAGCTTTATAAAATGGGTTTGAATAAGACTCAGTGTAAAAATAAAGTAAATGCAAGTATATGGATTTTAAAAGAAATTGGAATGGAACGGATTTAAATATAAATTGAGTGGAAATCAATTTTAAAATAGTTATAAAACTAAAGAAACTGTTGCTTGAATAGATATTGTCGAATTTGCATGGAAATAATTGTTGTTCTATGGAATGATAGAAGTAAATAAACTTGTTTTCATCAATTGCCATGAATATAAAATAGATTGAATTAAAAATAAATTGAACATAAAAAGAATGATATTGAAAATCATTCTGAATCGGATATGATGATATAAATTGAGTAAAAAGCAATTGGATTTAATTGGAACCTTACCAATTGTTTATACAAATTGCTTGTATATATTGCTTATAGAATATGACTTTGAATTAATAAGTAGCAGAATTGATTTTGAAACCAAGTAAATTGAAAATGGATTTATCTAGACTTGAAGAGGAATTGAAGATAAGTAAATGAGTCGTAACTCACATAAAGTTGAATGCAAATGGCATATGAATTGGTTAAGAAGCCAATTTAATTAGTTTGGAAACTAAACAAATTGCTTGTGGAAGTATTTATGGTGCATTACTTATGTTATAATTGTGTTGTAGCTGCTTAAATGAATGAAATGTTGCAAATTTCATAAATATGATACTTATATGTTTAAATTGAGTAAGTACAGGTACCAGAAGACTGTATAGCGGGATTTTGGGCACGTAAATGCTAAAATAAAATACGCCGCTTGCTTAAAATGCTAACTAAGGTACGCTTACGCAATACAAACTATATGAACTGTTTTTGGATTTTTCCGACCGTGTGGGTCGATGTACATATATTTATATCTATTGTCAAATTGCAAAAGCTCCTCCTTACAAAGGGGACTCTGGCAAAAAAATTCGAAAATTTTGGGAGTTAGAAATTTTTTGAAGTTTTTGAAATTTTTGTTAACAACAAACGTTTTCAAATTGGAAATTGAAATAAGTTAGTGAATGAAATTAATTTTAAATAATGACATGAATTTGATATAAATGGAAAATAGAATTTAAATATTCAGAGTTAAAGATAAATTGAATTCATATGAAAATGAAAGAATAAATTTGAATAAGAATGGATATAAACTAAAGTGGTAAGATGAAAATAAATATAAGAAGCACATAAAATGCTTATACTAACTTAAGTAAGGAATTATGCATTCTCAATAGGGACTTGATATTTCAAAAATAATCTAAAATAATATTTGAATGAATAGGTGTTAACATTTGTAAGGAGGATGATAAATTGTTTTTGAATATTGTGATTGGACATATTGCTGTGTAAGATATGCAGGTAATATAAAGGTAAAGAGAACTGATTTTGATTTCAGAAGATAAATTTGAAATGCTCGACAAAAAGGTATGTGTTTGAATTTCTATATGGAAATTGATTGTGATTTTGATTGAGCCACTTGGCCTTTTATTTTCTTTTGGGTTTTTGGGAGGCCGTAGAGCCATTTTGTAGTTGTACCGAGCTAGCCGCGCAAAGGAGACGCTGGCAAAAAAATTCGGGAATTTAGGGAGTTAGAAAAATTTTGAGGAAATTTTGATAATTCAAATTTTGATTTTTGATTGAAACTTAAATGGTTAAACAAAAAGTATAGTTTGAAACTAGAGAAAAGTTTGGAAAGTTAATAAGAAGGGTAATGCGTCTTTTATTGCAAAGATAGTTGGTAGGATGTTGAATGGATGGTTTTGGAGAAATAGTAACGGGTATTGGACTATTCTTCCTAACTAGTAATTTCGGGGACGAAAATCTTTTAAGGGGGGAGGAATGTAACGACCCGGATTTTTGAACGATTTATTTGCATTATTTAAATATTTAATTTGAACTCTAATTTGATTATAATATGAATAGTTTGGTTTTATATGATAGAATGGATTCAGAATTTAACAATCTATAGAATAAATTAATTATGAAAGTAATAATTAGGTATTGGGTAAAATTTAAAATCTAGAGTTGTAAGCTTGTTAAAAATATTTCAACGGCTTATAAACTTTATATTGATAACACTGGATGTAATAGATGGATTAAAATTAAATTTAACCGCCATTTGTTCAATTTTAAATTTGTATCGCTTAAATTGACATTTAAAAATAACCTTCCAAGGCATAGTCTCGGAATTCGACGAAACCAGTTCCGTTGGATCCATAATATTGAATTATTGCCGGATTTCAAATTTCGTAATTTTCGGAGCTACCGTGTGATTGTACGATAAGCAAACGTGCTATAATTTAATTGAAATTTGAGAAGATTTTTAAATGTAAAGTTTAAAATAAAATAATTAACTTAGCTTCCTCAACACACTAACACCAATGTTCGTCCTCTTGTATACGCTTCTTTTCTTTTTAAAATCGCGATACCTCCTGTTTCTTGCTTCGATCAGAAAACTAAATTCATGGCTGCCTTTTACTTCTCCTAATCGCAATAACCCCTTCTCACATTTTAATTCTACCCTTTTGTTCGTTTTCTCCTTTTCTTCCTGTAAGCCGAATTCACGGCATATATAAAAAAAATGGTGTACCACTTCAGATCTTCGTTCGAACGAAGATACAATCCAACTAAATCAAATTTAAGGCCGCATGCCCTTTCTCCTCAAATCGACTTCGTCTTCTGAAAAAAAAACCTAACTCGCGAATCGTTTCACGTTGATTTTTGGAAAGCCTAGAAGCTCACAACGGAGTGGTTTCGAACGGAAACATCTCGCAGCGATTGGAGGCCACGGCGGCTCGGCAAGATGGCCCCGTCAGTGAGAGTTGTGCATCGGCAGTGTAGTTTGAGCAGTGGTGGGTCAAGATGGGGGTTCGCTCGTCTGACGTCGGCGGCGGCAAGGCAGGAGATGCTCGAGTTGGCGGTAAGCATTTGGGGTATGCTCGTGTGGTGGGGGTTGGTCAGTTTCGATCGGGTGGTGTTGTACTCTGAGTTTTGCGTAGCTTCTATTTTCTCGAGTAGGGTAATTCCTTGCTCATTTCTGCTTTTAACTTAATGCCTACAAGATTTAGAGAAAATTTATTATCTATTTAAATTATATCACTAGTTCAAAATATAATAGATTGTATATATACAAATATGTTACAAAAAACAGTAAAGTATAAAACATTCCTCTTTAATTTAGTACATATATAGGATATTTCAAAAATAAAATAATAATAAAATTTAAAGTTACTTTTAAGCAGTTTAAATCCCAAGTTATTTCTAGTTTAATTTAAATAAGTAAAGACAGTATATATATGTATATATATAAGAAGTTGAAAATATAAGATATTATATGGATTGGATTTGATAAAATCTATATAGTATCTTTTATAAATATATAACAAAAGGAAATAAAATATACATATTTTCACCTTAACTAGTTTATTTTAAAATGATTTAATTAAGGTGATTAATTTTGTTCAATTAACTTAATTAATTTAAATTACTAAAAGGTTTTGTTAAAGGAAAATAATTAGTTTAACTTACAAAGATAGTTAAGTAATTTTATTAATTGAAAACTAAATTGTCCGATTTTTTCAAACTAAATTATTAGATTTAATAAATTTATGTAAACGGTAATTAATTGTTCAATTTGTTCAAATATTAATACATATCCATATAATTGTTATCCGAGGTCAAAAATCAAGAAACCAAGGCAATATTGGAATGGATTGCAACTTAAAGCAAAGGTGAGACTTTCTCACTTATTTGGATGCCATAAATAAATTTTAATGTTAAATTTAAATCATTGGATGCGTTTGGTTGATTTATAATAATTGATTCATTGGATGATATTATAAACCCATATACTGCAATATTCCACAATGAAGTGGAACTTATATTTTATTTCGTGCTAACATCTGTGGGTGCAGGGAAACAGGTTGGAGGGATCCAACAGGATTCCTCAAAGATATTTATTTTATATGTGTTTCATATGACAGGTTGGATGAATTAATATGGAATTGCATGTGAATTGAATTATTAAGTGTTGAATAACATGGAAGTTGGAATTTGGAAATTTTTTAAATATCATAAATAATTTAATTAAAGGAAGTTAAATGAAACTTAAATTAAAGGAATATCTATTTAGGAATTGGATCTACTTCTATTGAAAATATAGTAAAATAAAAAGAATATCTATTACTTGGGTTATACGAAAAAATTTGGCTAAAGTTGAGTTCGGGAAAAAGGGGTAAATTATATACTAAAGACTTAAAGAAAATATTCTAATCGATGAATGGATTTGAAGTAAAGGAAAACTATATTAAGAAAATAAAATAAGAGAACTATATTAAGAAATAAAATAAGGGAATTTTATTAAGAAATGAAATGGAATTTTATTAAGGTACAATATGGAATTGAATTGAAGAATAAAATTATAAAATAGGATTTTTGAATAAATTGTTTTCATAAATAAATGAAAAAGAAAACTCAGGGTGTTATAAATTTATAAACGGAGTTTATAAATGAGAAAGGTAGATATTAGTGGATACGAAAAGGAATAAGTCATGAAACTTATATTGAGTTATAAATTTGTTTGAAACGGAAATAGTAGGATATTTCCAAAAGTAAGGAGTGTGAATTTGGGCAAGAGGCATTATAGATGGATATTGGTTTTTTCTAAAATTATAAACTTATTTTTAAAAAGGAGTATTTTAAATTACTACACTATAAATTTCTTGTAAACTATTACTTGAATTTAAAATGTTTCTAAACTTCAATTTTCTAAAACCAGTTTTACAATTTATCATTAACTGGATATGAACTCTAATTTTTATGTTAAATATTTCTTATAAACCGTAAATTGTATAAAACTATACTTCTTATTTTATAAATCTAAATGTTTTCAAATGCTTTTAAAATCCAATTAATAATCCTCTTGTGATGATCAGTGAGTTATTAAATGAGATAAGATTTAGGAGAAAGCTTATTAAGTGAAGGAATTGAGTTTGAAAATTTATAAGCAAAGTATAAATTGATTTTGAGAAGAGAATGAGAAAATAAGAAATATTTTCAAGGGTTAAATCAAATTGAGTGTATATGAGAAATCAGATAAGTGATTTCATGGAAATAAAAGGACTATGAAATTTGATTCAAATGGGTTAAAATGGGAATAATATCTTAAGTAGATATTTAAGATAAATAATTTGAGGAAAATTATTTGATGGTTGCTTGTGTATGATTAATTGATAGTTAAATAACCGACTATCAAAATTGGACAATGCGCTGATTGTTTCGAAGAGTCCGGGATCGGATTTAATTATCCGAAACCACTTCGATCCGGTTTGAACAATTACGAATGAAGACCGTAAAGAGTTGAAGACGGTGATTCGGTTTGTCCAGACCCAGGGAAACCTGTATGGATTGAATGCTTTCAGAACATCGTCAGGTGGACGATGAGCATTCTAAGTAGGACTCGTTCTTGAAAGGTAATGTTTAACCTCAAGCTTCATCAACCGGGAATGGCTAAGACAGAGGAGGTGCAACAAGACTTCGTGGGTAGCCCCCACTGGAGAGTGAGGTTTCCCCTGTCTAGATGTCCCTTTTATTTCGGCTTAGTGGGTGGTTGGTCGCGCCAATCACGGGGTTATCTTGCTTGGGACTGTGCAGTAAGGAATGGTTCCGGTCTTGTGTTGTAGGGGAGTTAGGGTGGCTCCTCGGTACTCTGATCTAGACCAGGTACTGTGACGGGCGGTACCCCAGTAGCCCTGCCATTGTATGGAATCCAATCTCGAATAAGCGCCTATACGGTTTTGATTGTGCCCAACTATTGCTGAAACGTGAGATGCAAGCATTTCAGCTAGATTCTATTTTACTTTCTATAGACACTAGAATAGTATCAGAGAACTTTAATAAAAATTGTTTTAGCTATCGTAAGGTAAAAATCCGACATGTTTATTTGTGGTGTGGTCTTACGAGATGCTTTTGTTTTCAAAAGATTTTTGAAACTTTAATAATCCAATTGAGTGTGATTTTCTCACGCAGGTTTTCCAGACCGACTCGGGTGTTGTTTTATATGATGCTCAGGTCAGACCGAGTAAAACAGGTTCAGGTTATATGTTGGAGCTCAGGAGACGAGTTGGTGACAGAGCGTATTTCCGTATTTGTCTATTATTTCTGCTATGTATGATCATATAGTAGTTGTCTCTGTATGACTGATTGATGTACTCTGATGATGGCATGTATGTATATGTATACAGTACAGATTTCTTGTATTTAAAACTGTATTCTATATATTATATTATACTCCGCTACGATGTAAGATTCTGATGTTGTTTTTGTTCTTCTTCTTCTACCTCTTTCTTCTTTAACCCGAAGACTCGTATTTTTGTTCCACTTCGAGCTGAATTGTGGTGGTTTTGGCCAGCTCAAAGGGGTACGGATTTGCGGGCCTTCACATCAACAATCATAAATAATCAGCACTAACCAAAACTAAATCAAAACAAAGCAAACAAAATGTTTTTTGGTGAAAAAAAGGTGGAATGCAGTACCAGGATTATACGTAAATCTGGTAGAAAATCAATCATGACACAGAATGGCACAACAATCGATTTTATTAGTAAATTAAAGAAACTTAAAGAAATAGCAGACGAAATAATCGAAGGGTTTGTGATTCTAGGACTTTTTGTTAAGCATACCTGAACTAGATAAGTTCTTGGGCAATGAGGCGGCAATCAATGCTTTGAGGGTCTGGTGCGATAGGCCAACAACTAATACAAATAAGAGATTTTTGGCCCCAAATCACTGAATTAATCACATCTATAGGCTTACCTCGATTTGTAGATTCGGGCCTTGTGAGCAAAGCGGAGGGGAGCAGATTCGACGAAGTGGAGGAGATCTCTATGACGAAGTGGATGGGAGCTAATGACGAGGAGCTGATGACGAAGTGCAGTGATGGTTTGAGCGGGAGGACGGTTGAATTGAGCGAGAGGGAAATTTTGGTGAAAGAGGGAAAAATGAAACCATGGAGGGAAAAGGAGGTAGTGGAGGGAAATAGGAGAAAAAAAACGACAAGGGTTTAAGAAGAGGAAACCCTAAAATTAGACCGAATTTTTTTTTTGTAGCACATACACTACAAACGCCACCGATAATTTCAACTAAAGGTAGATTTTCTTGTAGTGATCGTATGTCCATTATCATACTCGTACAAAGGGTGTCCAAGCTAAAGTTTCGTCTGATCCATATCCGTCTGAAACTCTTATACAACAGAACATGAATATACCTATGTTCGATCCAGCTCGTCCGTCTAACACCCCTATTCATGGTCGAACCAAATTTTTTTGGTCCTATTCCAACTATTAACAAAGATTTTAAGACACAAGTATCTATATTCTTTTAATCCACGGTAAAAAAAAAGAAAAAGAAAAGGGGCATTCCGAGAATTGAACTCGGGACCTCTCGCACCCTAAGCGAGAATCATACCACTAGACCAAATGCCTTTCAATGTTAATGCTTAAAAAATCATATCTGAATTTAATGGAAGAGCTTCACAAAATCCACTTCCAAATCACACATTACTCGAGCATTGTGATCTTTGCAGCCTTCAACTAATCAAGTCAATTGATACTTAGAAATACGAAATCTGTTAGCATCCGTAAATGAAAAACGAATGAATATCTAATGTCTGAGAAAACAGATACAAATGCATATATAAATTGTACGTACAAAAATTATCCATTCTTTGTCAAGGTACTATGTTGTATTATGTGAATTTCGGTATAGAAAATTATATGTATTTATTGTTTTATCAAAATAACAATTTATACAAGACTTTTTTGTACATGCAATGCACTGCATGTAAAAACCCTTATAAAATAAGTAATTTCAAATTTTCTATATAATTTGATAAAAACAAACTAAAAAATATAAAGAAAAACAATGTATTCTTTTTTGTTGTATTATGGTTTGAACTTGTAACCTTATTTATGAAAGAGGCTATGCGGTAGGATCGTGTAATATGGAATAACGAAATAGTCTAGGTAGATAAAGTAAGTAAAAGCAAGGTAGACACCAGGATTTTATATTGGTTCGGACCTCTAGTCCTACGTATAGTCCCTAAGCTTCACTTAGGATTCCACTAACTAACACCCTCACTTAACCCGGAGGAATAGGTTTACAACTTACCCGAGCAACCGAATGGGATTTCTTGCCTCAACTACCGAAGAGGACTTCAACTCAATTACTAAAAAACAATATTCGACTTGTTGTGTTCTTATCAACACTAATGAGTCTAATGTAGTACAATATTCCTATGATCTTATCCTCGAGAGTATGCAATGTGTTTGTGAAGATTTAGGAAATGTGAATTGCTATGAATCAAAAGAATGTTAAAAACAAAGTAGTGATACAAGCAAATAGATTTGTGATTGCTTTGAGAATTTCTAGATAATATGTTCAAGAAAATAGTAAGATTAAAGCAAGAGAATTCGGTGAATTGAAGATGTTAGAATTATGTGTTTATACTTGTAAAAGAGGTGCATCTGTTGGCTAAGGTTGCAGACAAGAGATGCTTCCATTTCCATTGGTGAATGGTTGCAACTCTTGGGAGGAAGAAGGTGTCTATTCAGAGAAAATTCGCAGGTTCAAATTCAGTCGACTGAACAGAGAATTCAGTCAACTGAAAATATGAAGGAAAATTTTCAGGAACAAATTTAGTCGACTGAGCAGGGTGTTTCAGTCGACTGAAACTGTACATGTTTGTATATGTGTAACAGGTTCAATCGATTGGTCATCCCTGTTCAGTCGACTGAACTGTTAAACCGCACACAGTGAATGTGTGTTAAGAAATGAAATTTATAAAATGTGTTCTAGTGTTTGTGCAAGCCTCTTGAGGATAGATTTTAACAATAAATCTAAACTAAGACCTATATAAAAATCATACTTATGTTTATTCTTGGTCTTCATCGTTCTTCCTTTCGCTTTTCACATATCTCTTCCTTTTTGTTGAAGCATATTGTTATTAATCAAAATCTTAGCGTATCAACATTCTCCCCCTTTTGATTGATGACAGCACTCATGTGTGTAGAGATTATTTCCTCCTCCTAAATATATGCACTATCTTTTCTACAAAAAAACATGGTTAATAACACAGATTTAAGGGGTAAAGTTGCTTGGGAATTGGCGTTCAGTGGACTGAAAAAGTATGTTCAGTCGACTGAAATTTTGGCCGAAATTTTATGTGTTTAATTCAGTCGACTGAACAGAGTTTTTAGCCGACTGAATTGTTGTGTATTTGTTTTCTGCCTAGTGTTCGGTCGATTGAGCAGGAAGGTTCAGTTGACTGAACCTTGAGTTTTTGGAAATCTAAAAATTTAAAAATATTTCAATAAATAATTACAATAGTATAGACATAATACGTTATAATAACATGATTTGGCCACCGAAATAATCATTTCTTTGGAGATGGACTATTTTTCTTTTTGCGTCCTTCATTCTCCATATAGTTTATATCCCATGAATTTGGACTATACTGAGGAGTCTTTGGCGACATCCAAGGATTCACGGGATCGGCTGGTGTACGGTATGACGAAGATGGATCATACAAACTAACTGGCCGAGGTAGAGGCTCAGTCACTTCGTTTTTCTTTGATCTACAAAAACGTAAACCGATTTGCTCTAAGAAGCTTAATCGTCTAGCAGTTACTTTTTGTTTGAAATATAATTCTCGTTGAAGATCTATTTGTTGTTGTTGAAAGTGATGAATCTCATCAATCTTTCTTTTCATATCTGTTGAGATAAAAAGACCACGTTTAGCCTTCTCGATTCCGGTGTGTATCCAGTTCGATAGTTGTCCCATTTATAGATTGGCTCATGCTTTGGTGTTGGAGTAGGAAGTTTTGATGATGTTGGTGAGTTACCGACCAAAGAGGTGATGTTGATTGGGGAGTATGAGTTGTTTGAGGACAATTTTATCTCAACTTTTCAATCTTTTGTAAGTGAAAATGAGTTGTGAAAAAGAAAATAAGTTAGACGTGTACTTATAGGATGAATATTCTAAAAATATTGTGGTGATAATTTATCAAAGTTTTTAACCAAACAAAGATTTAATGGTTAAAATAAATCAGTTAGAAATGTATGGATTAGAGATAACCCATATATTATTATTTATTGTTTGTGTCAAAATTGGGCACAACACTCGTCGAAAGTTTTTGAAGAGATAATAAATGAAGAAAGTAAATTAAAATGTGGATTATCTAACAAAAACTCCAAATAACGGGAAATAAATTGCACGAGAGGCAACGGTTTAGAGTGGTTCGGCGTATTGCCTACGTCCACTATGAAGTTTTGTTACTTTATTGCTTGATATTCGGAGAATACAACTTTTTTATGTCAGAGTACTGCAAGTAGCAATCCGAAATTCGAAATCAAAGGCAGCGGTGGCGCTCTGAAGCAATTCTGGGAGCGTCCGGGCGTTCTCTTACTCTGAAAATTCTCCGATCCCTTTTCTGAATGACCAGGGGCTCTATTTATAGTTGTAGGAGGCTGATATTTCGCCTAAAATCAGGGGAGAACACTTCTGGCATGTGAGGGGGCCCACATGGCCGAATTCTGGAGATCCGGCCCACTTTGGGATCGATTCGACCCTTGGTTCGAATTGATCAGAAAAGTGTCCAATCGTGATGAAACTTGGCGTGGACATTCCTCTATGTATATTCAAGCTCCTGTGAAAATTTCATAGCATTTGGATTTGTAGATCTCAAGTTATGATCGATTCAAGATGGTGTGTCTCGCCCTATGGATTCGTTCGAATCGATATGGTTCGAATCCATAGGGTCGAATCCATGCTTCTACACGTGAAGGTGATGACGTGGTGCGCATGCTTCGGGTCAATCCTCCTTTTTCTCCGAGTTTTCTGGGTCATACCCTTGGTTTTAGCTTGCTATGACTCGATGGATTCGTAGTAATGGATTCGAAGGTATGCTCCTTCGAATCGATTGAACACAAGTTCCCTTTGTATCGATCAGGGTATTCCATAGCCAATCGATACGAAGACTCCACTGATTGAATGGATTCGAAGGATTCTCTCTTGATGGACTCGAGGTACGAAAGGTTTTTAATGGATTCGACCTTGAGATCGCCTTGATGGATTCGAAGTAAGGCATACAGGGATGGGTTCGAACCATTACTATTCGGATGGATTCGAAGCTAGGTCGAAGCAAGGTTTAGTTCATGGGTTCGAGCCAATGCATGGATTCGAGGAGACTTTCCCCCGATGGATTCGAGCTAGGGCATTCATGGATGGATTCGAACAAAGGCACTATGGGACGGATATGACCCTAAAGCTTGCCCGATGGAGTCGAAGCAAGGTTTGTTTTGATCGATTCGAACCTATGCCATTCCTGAGGGATTCGAGCCTATATCATTTCATCCATCTCCCATTGGCGATAACTTGAGCATACTAACTCGGATTGCCTCGAAATTTGGAACATTGGTTCCCACGGCTTCGCTTGACGTGTCTTACAATCGTAGCCCGATCCGGACTCGGGCAAAATTCATCGATATTTGTAGTTGCCCAACAATTATTCAAAGCTAAGGACGTTTGATCCTTTCTCTTTCTAGTTGGTTCCTTGGTATCTCGGCCTTGCCAAAAGGCGGGATAACATTTTCCCCCCAAAGTACATCTTGTGTAAACATGACGTGCTTTGAAAAGCTACAGTCTATCGTTGAACAATTAGAACATGCTTCGCTAAGAGTCGTATTCTTTATTGCTGTAGCCAATCGTCGTATAATCGCGATCGGCTGTTCGTCGTCTACATCATGACGGAATGGACTTTTGATCCATGTGAATAATACAGATCAAGTATTAGTCAGACATGTGTGCACATATGTACCATCTTGTCTTTGGTTAACGTTGCGTAACTGCAAGTCGTTGTCAGTTCGGTTTGTTATCGAATTCTGCATCGGTCCTCTCCTGAACCGATTTGAGATTCGAGTTAAAATATTGTTTTTATGATTTTCTATGATCATCCTCTTGTATCGATCCTCTCCTGAATCGGTGTAAAAGGTAGACAAGTAATTTCTTAAATTGAAGCGATTCGTCCGTTCTCATCGGTGGACTCTGATGGACTCGAAGTCATGTATGTTCGAATCTATGGCTTTCAAATCAATGGTTCGATGGTCTTCGTGCTTCGAATCGGTACAACTTTCAATCCAACCTTTGTACGATAGCTTCTTCGAATCGATAATGCCTCGCATCGATTCTGCAGGGATGGATTCGAACGTAGTGGGTTATTGAGCGCTCGTTCGAACCGATGGAGCATGGCGAGTGACCAGTGGTAGAAGGTCAATATGACCGAGAGACGAAGAGCCTTAAGCGTTTTCTCGAACCCGTATAAATACGCGAGGTAAACCTCACTTTCACTTTTTACTTTTTACTAGTACCATCGCCGCTTCTTCGAATCGATCCCTCAAAGCTAAAAACAACCGCGTCTTTGCACGAAACGATAAAATTCCACCAAGTCTTCTTCTGTTAATTGAATCCAACTAGGTAATTAAGGGGTTTGACTCGAGTGTTGGACGATGAAACTGGACCTTTCATCATCGATTTCAATCCTTTCTTCTGAAAATCATAAAGGGTTGTGAGATCTGGAATGGGTCGACTCGATGGACCTGAGGAACAAAACCATTCAATTCGTATCGATCATAGAATGTTGTCTTGGAGGAGCGTAGATATTGATGGACGCTATCTTCCTTCATCGCTTTGCATCGATCCAGGAATGAACAGTTCGAATCGATCTTGAGTGCAAGGCTTCGAATCGATGGTTGTGAAAGAAGAAGGGTCTCGTGCCGATCGATTCGAAGTAACGATATTCTGATGGATTCGAAGGTGTTCAATATTGATCGATTCGAAGTTATGCAGAGCTCATGGATTCAAATTGCTTCTCTGTTCCAAGGTCTCATTGAGTCGAACTACACGGAGTCGGGGCGTACCGATTCGAAGTTCGTTGATTCGACTCGTATCGATTCGAGTCGATTGATTCGAACATCCTTGCTTCTGGGACTCCCACTCTTCTGATTTTCTCCAACGTCTAACCTACGACCAATTTCAAGTTGAACTTTAACGAACTCACTGAACTTTAGCATGCTTGAATCCGGCGAGCTTCGGCCTTGCATGATCGAATTTGACTTGACCTCTCTTTTGGAGCTCGTCGATGGCACTATGACTTAACCAAAATATAACGAATTTATACTTGAATTGGTCAGTAGCATCTGGATGGCGTGGAAGTGATGGTTAGCGATGACGGTCATTTTCATTCTCAAATTCTAAAGTTTCGTCGTTCGGACATCTTGTTTCAACTTGTGAAATCTGCTTAAGTTATGCATAGCACTTGCACTGCACGACATATTCATACACTTTACACTGGGGGAATGCATGGGCTTTTTATGTATTTAACGCCGCTTTCTGGTGAATTAGTTAATTATGGAATCTTCGAGTTTTCAACAACAAGAAGTACAAAGCTCGCCTCCTCCAGTGCTTGAGATTCCGAAAATCCCTCCTGAAGTTATAGATCCGGCTCCGGATGAGTTGCCGAAGGCCATATTTATCGAAGATCCTGTCGATTCTGTCCAGTCCAATATCTCGGAGTCTCTGTTGGGCCGGATATGTTCGAAACATAACATATCCCTGGACGATGTTTTATTACCTAGTGCCAGTGACAGAGCACATAACCCACCTGAAGGATATACTGCCTTTTACCGCCATGCCTGCGCGGCAGGATCTCTCCCTCCTTTTAACCAATACATCAGAGAGATGCTATCGTATTTAGGAATTGCTCCTTCACAACTCCATCCCAACGGGCATGCATTGCTGAATAGCGTCTTTGTCATATTTATGGATTGCCTTTTTCGCCATCCAAGGCCAAACGAGATCAGGCACATATTCAATTTCAAGAGTAGGGGTGATAGCCCGTCTTTCACTTTTCTGGAAGCGGTCAGAAACTGTCAGGTTGTGACTGGGGCCTGGACCAGGCTTAGTTATTTCAAGAATGAGTGGTTTTTTGTTCGATGCCCCCCAGGGTTTGCCAGGAGATGGTTATCCAGACGTAAGTATCATAAGTCATCTTTGAATGGCCACTCTTAATACTTGCACTAATACTCTGTTACTCTTACAGCCATCATTTCGAGACCTACCAGTGGGCATTATTGAGGCATCGTTCAAAGCTTGCAAAGGGTCCCAAGCGACTCAAGGCACATCGACTTGCTGTTGACCGACGATAACTTAAGGACACTGGGTTTTATTGAGATGAGCCAGAGTATTGTAATTGAAGGGTTGGCAAAATCGGCCTCGAGGAAGAAGAAGAAAGTGGCAAAAAGAAAACCTGGCATTGTGATAAGAGAAGCAAGCGATGATGAAAGAACGCCCACGAACACTGAGATAGCAGCCGACCTTTCCCGAATAGAAGAGGGTCAGAAAGGCAAGGCTGTTGTACCTAAGTTTAAGAGATGGAAGTCTGTAGTCATAACCCGTTCCAAACCTGGGGTTACTGTCTCCGGCGCCGCTCCTCGCCAGTCCGGAGACTTTTTCACAGGGCTGGACGATATTCCTATTCCGGACTACGTATCTCTCCACCACGGGTCCAGGTTGGAAGAGCTCTGGGGAGCGCTTGATATAAGCAAATCTTTACCTGTTAGTTTAATCGACGCTTCTGGTTGGTCGGGGGGTTTGCGCATTTATACACTTTCACAACACTTCACGACTTCTACATGCATTGCAGTGCTTTTCCTTGGTACTTAATTGAATTGTTTCTTCTTTACAGGTGTTATGTCGGATCGTCCTTCTACACTTGATAGGCTTCGGCGAGTGCATCATTCTTCATCTTATTACGAATCTCGCCGTAGGAATTCTGACCGTGATCGTGAACGGAGGCATTATGAGCAAGAGCATTGTGAGAGGGACCATTCCCGACATTATTCTAGCCAGGAGCGTTCTGATAGGGACCGAAGGTACCGTTCACCCTCTCGTTCTCCTCCGCCACCCAGAAGCAAGACACCTGCACTTGAACCTTCGCGACAACAGCCATCTCTACAGATCTCAAAACCTGGTCCACATCATTCTAGGACTGATACGGCTACGACCGTAACCGTGGAGGAGGCCCCTCGCGAACCATCTGGTGAAGGGGCTATAAGAATTGCTCAACTGAAGAAAGATTTTCCAGAAATATGCTTCGATGCTTACATCTTTCCTCCCAATCTCAAAAGAATTCCCGAAGAGGCTGTGAATACCGCCCTCAGCTATACCCGCGATTTTTATGATCAGTACAAAGAATGGTACAAGGCGGCTGTCAAAGCTTCGAAATTAGCCTTCGATCGAGCCAAAATTATTGAGAAACTGGAAGCCGACTTGGCTCAGAAGAACCATATTGTTGATATACTTCAGTCTGAAACGGAATCCTCTCGTAAGGCCGAAGTTGATTCGCTGAAAAAGGTCGATGAGAAATTAGTTGAGATGGCGAAGATGCAGCAGGCGCATTGCACTTTAGTTGAAGACTTGGGCCATCGGTACAAAAATGTTGAGGCCGAGCGGGATGCGGCGGTCAAAGAGCTTGAGGAACTAAAGGCTAAGTTTGCCGACTTGGACAAGGAAAAGGATGATGCTAATATGGCCGCACAAGAAGCGCGCAAGCATGCCGTGTCTCTCCGAGATGAGCGAGACGCGGCGGTTGTTAAAGTTGAAGCGGTGGAAGCAGAAGTGGAAGGGAGAGTCCAGGCAGAGCTGTGCAGGGTAGAAGCCGAGTTTGATGAGCTCATTGACACTTATAATGCTAATGTGCTTGAGCACAGGAATCTCTCGTGGCTCGGAGATTATTCTGCGCTCGTACTCAGTGCCTGGAGAAAATTGGTGGCGAACAAGAAAGCATCTCTCCCCGAAGGTGCCGTGGATGAATTTGAACTCGAGTCTCACTTGTTGAGCGAGGAGGAAAGGAAACTTCTCCATGAAGCAATGATTTCTGCTGAGAGAGAGAGACTCGGTTTTCACCATGTGGAGACTAGCGAAGGTTCTGGAGCTGCACATTGTAGCGAGGATGTTTCAGTTGCTGTCCCGACCTCGTCTGGAGTTACTGCTATAGTTGATCCACATGTTGTTCCTGCTTATAACCCAGATCAACCGGAACTGGCTCTCGGTACAACTGATGTTTCCGAACTCGTCTCATCACCGAGCCGAGGCAAAGAAGGTATTTCAAATATTCTTAAGTGTTTTAGAATGACGAACTTGGAATAGATCATTTGACTGGTTATTCTCATTTCTTTTCGATCAGTGACTGAAAGTGATGTGCCAGCACTTCCAGTGCCGCAAATTTCGCAGTCAATGCAAGGAGCTGTCATTACTGAGGCTATTATGACTACCACCGTAACCAGCGAGACAAGAGAGGGGAGCTCAATGTCGCTTGATGCTCAGATGATTGAGGAACTTCTCAAGCAGCCCTGTGAACCTTTTACCGATCCTTCTTTTGCAATGGGTGGAGCCGCTCCAACTTTTAGCTCGTTTATGACGACTATCAGTGTGTCCAGCGCTGCTCGATCTTCCCGAGAAGAAGAAATCCTTGCCGAAATAAGCGCTGAAATGGCTGCGGTGACGACGGTTGGTGGTTCCGGATGTGATGTTGCTCCACCAAGCTCAACTCCTTTAATGGTTACTTCTTCTGTTGACACAGCTATGACTTCTAGTGCCGAAGCTCCACCACCTGTTATGGCTCCTCTGCCTCCGGTTCGTCCTCATAGAAGGATCTCTATCCCTTCCAGCTCTGAGGAAGACGTTGATATTATGCTAGATCCCGAGGATGTTCCAAAGAAGGACAAAAAGTCTCGCAGGATGCCGGGTAATAGGTCTAGCGGCTCAACTCCGAAGAAGAAATCCCAGAAGAAGAAGGAGTGAACTTCTCGTTTTATCATGTGGTTGAGAAATGGCAATTCTTTTTACTTTTTCCTTTGTTCTTCTAGAGCAATGTATATATGTGGATTCGGCTTCCACTTAATTGAATTTTTTTTTGTTTTGTTATGTAATCAAACTCCTTTTTTGTTTGTTGATAAAATGGAAAACAACTCTTTTCTCTTTTGCTTAAGTATTGTGTTGATTAGCTCGTTCTCACATATGTCATAAGCCTTGAATACATGTCCACGCTTCGGGGACTTAACACAATTTTCAATTAACAGTTCGGCCCATACTCTGGGAATTTATTAATTATCAATGTTTATGACTTAGTTCGCTCTTCGAGAACCTGTAATTAATTTTTATACTCCAATTCACACTCCGGGAATTTGGAGAGTGATTGTATTTCAGTCCATGCTATGGGAACTTAGGGTTATTTTTATGTTTACACTCCAACTTGCGCTCCGGGAATTTGGAGTTGATGTTTATATTCCAGTCCGCGCTCTGGGAACTTAGAGTTAGTGTTTATACTACGGTTCCCACTCTGGGAACCAAGAGTTGGTGTTTATGTCCCAATTCACACTCTGGGAATTTGGAGATAGAGTTTTGTATTCTGGCTCGCACTCCAGGAACCAAAAGTTGAAGTTTATACTCCAATTCGCACTCTGGGAATTTGGAGTTGGCTCACACTCTGGGAGCGATGGATTTACACTCCGGTTCACACTCCGGGAACCGAGAGTTGAAGTTTATACTCCAATTCGCACTCTGGGAATTTGGAGTTGGCTCACACTCTGGGAGCGATGGGTTTATACTCCGGTTCGCACTCCGGAAACCGAGAGTTGAAGTTTATACTCCAATTCGCACTCTGAGAATTTGGAGTTGGCTCACACTCTGGGAGTCGCACTCCGGGAACCGAGAGTTGAAGTTTACACTCCAATTCGCACTCTGGGAATTTGGAGTTGGAGGAGGGATTGTCGTGTATCAATCCCTGTGAATGTTGATGTAGTGTTCTGCCCCCGAGCTTGGATTTCACTTAGCGAGCGACCGGTCATATCACAGTCACTCCCTATTTGAATAAATCCCACCGCATTATGGAACTTAGCTCTTCGTGTATCATGATATTTTACGTCATATTCAGTAAATCACAACTCTGGCTCGAAGAGATGGCATTTTATTGCTGAAACGAGAAAATATGGCAAAGTCAGTTGCCTTATTACAAATTTAAATCTCGAAATGCTAGAATAAAATGCAAAGGGATAAATTGACAAAAAATAAATAAGTAAAGTCTTTTATATGTAGTAGCGACGAAGACTTTCGCTATTCCAAGCTCTCGGCAAAGTAAGACCGTCAACGGTCGATAATTTGAACGTGCCATCTCCGAGCTTTTGTGAAATCACATACGGCCCTTCCCAATTCGGCTTCATGTGCGAAGGAGCCGGATAGATTCTTTTGAGTACGAGATCGCCGAGTTCGAAGGTTCGCGGGCGGACCTTGGCATTGTACAGCTGGGCGACTTGACTTCGATACGCGGCTGCCCTCAAGTCAGCCTCTTCGCGCTTCTCATCGAGTAAATCCAAAGATTCAGCAAGTAGTATGGCATTTGTTTTCGGATCATAATATGTTACATGATGAGAGTGCACTTCCATTTCGATTGGAATAACGGCTTCAGAGCCGTAGGATAGAGGAAACGGGGTATGACCGGTCGCAGTTTTATGAGTCGTTCGATAGGCCCATAACGCCATAGGAAGTTCGTCGACCCATTTTCCCCCAGCTTTTTCCAGTCGCTTCTTTAGAATGGATTTGATAACTTTATTAACAACTTTGACTTGGCCATTTGCTTGAGGGTGCGCTACTGCAGAGAATTTCTTACGGATGTGGAATCGTTGACAGAAATTCTTGAATTCAGCACTGTCGAATTGGGTTCCGTTATCGGTGATGATAGTATGTGGGAGACCAAACCGGCAGATGATGTTACGTACTACAAAGTTGATTACTTTCTTTGTCGTAATTGTTGCAAGGGGTTCAGCTTCAGCCCATTTGGTGAAATAATCAACTGCGACGATGGCGTACTTCGCGCCACCTTGGCCAGAGGCAATGTGCCGATGATATCTATTCCCCATACCGCAAATGGCCAAGGACTGACCATTTGGGTTATCTCGGTAGGTGGGGCTCTAGGAATTCGAGCGTGTTTCTGGCATTTGTCACACTTTCTAGCATAGTCTGTAGCATCGCGATTAATAGTAGGCCAATAGTACCCATATTGGAGAATTTTCTTTGCAAGTGCTTGCCCCCCAGTGTGATCGCCACATTCTCCTTCGTGTACATCGTGTAACACTCGTTTGACTTCATCGTGAGCGATACACCGGAGGAGAGGAATAGAGTATCCTCTCCGGTACATGACTCCATTTTGAATAACAAATCATGAGGCCTTTCGTAGAACTTGTCTTTTCTCGCTTCGACGCTCGGGCAATACACCACGTTCGATATAATCTCGATAAGGAGTCATCCACGACTCCCTATTGGAGGTAACTTCAAATGTGAAATCGGTCTCCTTTCGATCGATGCTCCGGGAGGATAGGGTTTCAACCGGAACGACCCCCAACTGCTGAGCTTCACCCGTACTTGCTAACTTTGCCAACGAATCAGCTTTCTGATTGCCTCTCGGGGTATGTAGAAAATGGCATAGTAATCGAACTGGTCAAGCATTTCCAGAACTCGAGTTAGATAAGCGGCCAATCTTCGGTCTTTGGCCTGATATTCCCCTCGAACCTGACATACTATCAACTGGGAATCACAGTAGATCTCTACAGCGATGATTTTCAGATCACGGGTAAGCTTTAGTCCGATAAGTAGAGCTTCGTACTCAGCTTCATTGTTGGTTGCGCGGAACTCGAACTTTAAAGCATAACATATGGATCGTCCCTCGGGGGTTTCAAGCACTACCCCAGCTCCTGAGCACCGATCGTTTGACGCACCAACGGTGTATAGCTTTCAGATGTATTCGGGAGATTTGCTGGTCTCGGGCAAGTCTCCAGGAATAGTGAATTCGGCTATAAAATCTGCTAGGACTTGGCCGTGAAAGGCCCTTCTCGGAGTATAAATGATGTCGAATTGACTCAGTTCGATGTTCCATTTTAGTAACCTACCAGACGTCTCAGGCCGCGTGAGGACCTATCGTAACGGCTGATCGGTGTACACAGTAATTTGATGGGCCTGAAAATATGGACGGAGCTTCCTCGAGGCAATGACTAGGCAATATGCCAGCTTTTCAAGCTTTGTATAATTTCTCTCGGCTCTGGTCAATCGTTTACTGACGTAGTAGACCGGTTTTTGCACTCTGTCTTCCTCCCGAATTAATGCAGCACTGATTGCATTTTCAGATACCGCCAGGTAGAGATATAACTGTTCATGATCCACAGGCTTTGAAAGGATTGGTGGTACGAAAAGATGTTGGACTAGAGATTGGAACGCGCCCTCACATTCTGCAGTCCATTCGAAGTTTCGTTTCCCTTTTCAAATCAAATCGAAGAGGGGAATGCATTTGTCGGTCCACTTCGAGATAAACCTACTCAGTGCTGCAACTTTTCCATTAAGACTCTGAACTTGCTTTATGGTTCTTGGAGTCTGAAGATTTCTGATAGCCCAGATCTTCTCGGGGTTGGCCTCTATTCCTCGGGCATTGATAATGAACCCAAGGAATTTTCCGGATGCGACTCCGAAATGACACTTTAGTGAATTAAGCTTCATTTCGTATTTCCGGAGGATATTGAACATTGACTCCAAGTCTTTGACATGATCAACGGAGTATCGTGATTTCACCAACATGTCATCTACATAAACCTCCATAGTCTTCCCAATCTGATCGGCAAACATTCGGTTGACTAAGCGTTGATAAGTTGCGCCAGCATTCTTTAATCCAAAAGGCATGACCTTGTAGCAGTATAATCCCTAATCGGTTACGAATCTTGTGTGCTCTTGGTCGGGTACATGCATGGGTATCTGATTGTAACCTGAGTAAGCATCCATGAAGGATAATAATTCATGTCCGGCGGTTGAATCTACCAGTTGATCGATTCGGGAAAGTGGAAAGCTGTCTTTCGGGCAGGCTTTATTCAGATCAGAGTAGTCGATACACGTTCTCCATTTTCCGTTTGGTTTCCGGACGAGTACGGGATTGGACACCCACTCCGGGTATAAAGCGTCTCTAATGAACCCATTCGTCTTCAATTTGTCGACCTCTTCTTTAAGGGCAGTAGATCTCTCTGGATACATACCACGTCTTTTCCGTTTGACCGGGATATACCACGGGTCAATATTTAAAGTGTGACTCGCGATGTCCGATGAGATTCCACACATATTGGAGTGCGTCCAGGCGAATAAGTCGAGATTCGCTCGGAGAAAATCAACCAATTCCTGTTGTGCCTCTTGGTTCAGCTGAGACCCAATCTTCAACATTCTCGAGTCATTGTCATCATCGTCGATCGGGACATCGATGGTTAGCTCAGCCGGAGAAGCTTGACTTTCCGTAGATTCTTCTTTATTATCATTGTCCCTTGGGTCAAGATCCTTTTGGAATTGGTTGTGGTGCCCAGGCCGAGGCCCAGGCGCTAATTGTCAATTGTCAGTGAAACGGACGCAGAGAGATTCCTCTACGCCCTTTCCTTTTTCTTTTCGCTGCGCCTCCCGCAGCTTGGCAACATAAAAGGCTCTTCCAGCAGCCTGATCTCCTTGTACAACTCCTATCCCGTGGTCAGTAGGGAACTTCAGGGTTAAACACCATGGGGCAATAGCAGCCCTAAATTCAGCAAGAGCCGGTCGGCCCAAAAAGGCATTGTACGGAGAAGGAATATCCAAGACAACAAATTGCAACATCCGAACTCTTCGGCATTCTCCCACTCCCAATTCCACCGGCAATTCAACCATTCCGGTTGGTATTGTCGCACTTCCGTTGAAGCCGTGGACTCGTGATTGACAAGGTTTTAAGTCCTTAGCTTCCATCTTCATTAAATCGTATGCTCTTTTAAACAGTATGTTCATGGAACTCCCACTGTCTACCAAGATCCTCTTCATCCAAGTAGGACCAACTTGAGCGGATATGACCAGCGGGTCAATTGTGGATGACTCCATTTATCTCCAGCTTCTGTCTACTGGATGGGGACCACCACTTATTGTATTGATAACCAACCTCCCGCCCGTACGAGCGGGTTCACCTTGTCTTTTCTGATTCTGCGTTCGATTTTGATTGGATGGGCCCGCCTCACCGGGCAGCGGTGCCCGAACAAACTGATCCAACTTTCTTTCTATGATTAATTTTTCAATGAGGTCTTGCAAATGCCTACACTCATTGGTGTTATGTCCATAACTTTCAGGAAATCTACAGAATTTTCCTGTTTGAATCTGCCTTTCCGACGATGGCTTCGGAGCAGGCTTTTTGTATTGCACAGTATTACAAGTCTGTAGATATACATTTTCCAATGACGTGTTAAGTGGTGTATAATTGTCAAACATTGCGATTCTACGCCTCGAACCATGATTTTGGTCTTGCTTCTTGCTTCGGTTATCACCGTTCCTCGGTTGTTGAGTCTGCTTATTTTGAATATTCAACTGGACTTTTCCTGAACTTTCGCCAGACTGTTTAACCGCAACATTACTCTGAATGCCTTCACTGCTGGGCCTTGCATCGTCCTGCTTCCTAGACTGTTTCGCATCCTCTCGCCTCAATAATTGAGCGGCTTTGGAATAGAAACGGTCCAACGATGCGGGAGGCTTTCCAGCTAACCAAGCTCCAAACTCGGAATCAGGGTCGATTCCTTTAGTCAAAGCCATTAAGATAGAATTATCATTAGGGTTGGTGATCTCTGCGCATGCAGCATTGAATCTCTCCAAATATCGTCTAAGTGTCTCTCCGGGAGCTTGAGTGAGACTTGATAGGGTATTAACATCTTTCGGTCTGGCAATATGCATGCGAAACTGCTCAACAAATTTGGTAGCTAACTGATCAAATGAAGAAATAGACTGTGGCAGTAATCGTGTAAACCACATCGTCGCAATTCCCCCTAAAGAAATGGAAAAACTACGGCACTTTACTGCGTCATCATCTCTCGCAGCAGTCATCGACCATTCGTATTTCAAAATATGTTGAGTTGGGTCGGAATTTCCTTCATACATGGGCAAGGTTGGCATCCTGAATCGCCGAGGAGGTTCAGCATACAATATGTCATCAGTGAACGGGTTATGACTACGGGAAATTCCCCAATCGTCATTTGTTAGGCCTTGACTCTCGCAAATCATTTGTCGTACCATGGCTGAGAGGTCTGGCATTGGAACATTCTGTGTATGATGAGCCAAAGTGTGGTCGGGTTCCACAGTGCGAGGTGGGATCGGGCGCTGTCGATGATCCGTATCTCGCCTCCTTGGCTCGACGTCTTCTGGGACATATGGCTCTGGAGAATGTCCCTGCTGATGATAATTTTGATTGGAGTGATCTCGGGTGTCAACTCCTATGTCAACCGCAGCAGATGTGGCAGCACGATCATCTGCAGTGTATTGTGGAATAGTGCCTCCTCGGGAGGAGGGTCCAGTATGGAAGCTGGTAAATGGGCCAACTCTTACTTGCCCAACGGTTGATGCCCGTTGATAGTCAATAGCTTGCGCATGGTTTTCGTCTAGCCTGGGACGGGTAGATCTGTTATTGTAGTTAGATGAAGCAGAGCTTTCGGTGAAAGAATGAGGAGCTTGATCCCTTCTGGATCTTCTTCGCCTTTGACGATTTAGTTGATTGGTCAACTCAGCGTTAGCACGCAACTGCTCAGTTAGCTGTTGTCGGCTTTGGGTTAGTTCCTGGAGTAGCGCCAGGAACTCTTGTCTTGTGACCGGACCTGACTGATCCGTATGCCCAGCAGCATCTTGATTGGTTGATTGCGGCTGTGTGGGATTTTGTCTATCCCGACCTTCTTGATCACCAACGTTAGAAGTGGTTCTTGTACTCACCATTTTGAAGCGTTGAATCCTTTCCTAGACTTTGAACAAATCTGAATAGAACGGAAGGAATATGAAAATGAGGTCTGGATCTCTGTCTTAGATTTATGCAATCCGATATCGAAGATAGATCCAAGGAGCAGGAGAAAAACTGGGTTTTTCTCAATGAAAGCACCAAAGTGTTTGTGTCAAAATTGGGCACAACACTCGTCGGAATTTTTTGAAGAGATAATAAATGAAGAAAGTATATTAAAATGTGCATTATCTAACAAAAACTCCAAATAACGGGAAATAAATTGCACGAGAGACAACGGTTTAGAGTGGTTCGGCGTATTGCCTACGTCCACTATGAAGTTTTGTTACTTTATTGCTTGATATTTGGAGAATACAACTTTTTTATGTCAGAGTACAACAAGTAGTAATCCAAAATTCGAAATCAAAGGCAGCGTGGTGCTCTGAAGCAATTCTGGCAGCGTCCGGGCGTTCTTTTACTCTGAAAATTCTCCGATCCCTTTTCTGAATGACCAGGGGCTCTATTTATAGTTGTAGGTGGCTGATATTTCGCCTAAAATCAGGGGAGAACACTTCTGGCACGTGAGGGGGCCCACATGGCCAAATTCTGGTGATCCGGGCCCACTTTGGGATCCTTGGTTCGAATCGATCAAAAAAGTGTGCAATCGTGATGAAACTTGGCGTGGACATTCCTCTATGTATATGCAAGCTCCTGTGAAAATTTCATAGCATTTGGATTTGTAGATCTCGAGTTATGATCGATTCAAGATGGTGTGTCTCGCCCTATGGATTCGTTCAAATCGATATGGTTCGAATCCATAGGGTCAAATCCATGCTTCTGCACGTGAAGGTGATGACGTGGTGCGCATGCTTCGGGTCAATCCTCCTTTTTCTCCAAGTTTTTTGGGTCATACCCTTGGTTTTAGCTTGCTATGACTCGATGGATTCGTAGTAATGGATTCGAAGGTATGCTCCTTCGAATTGATTGAACACAAGTTCCCTTTGTATCAATCAGGGTATTCCATAGCCAATCGATACGAAGACTCCACTGATTGAATGGATTCGAAGGATTCTCTCCTGATGGACTCGAGGTAGGGAAAGGTTTTTAATGGATTCGACCTTGAGATCGCCTTGATGGATTCGAAGTAAGGCATATGGGGATGGGTTCGAACCATAGCTATTCCGATGGATTCGAAGCTAGGTGGTCTGGATGGATCCGAACTAAGGCTTGCTCGATGGAGTCGAAGCACGGTTTAGTTCATGGGTTCGAAACAATGCATGGATTCGAGGAGACTTTCCCCCGATGGATTCGAGCTAGGGCATTCATGGATGGATTCGAACCAAGGCATTATGGGATGGATACGACCCTAAAGCTTGCCCGATGGAGTCGAAGCAAGGTGTGTTTTGATCGATTCAAACCACCTAGCTTCGAATCCATCGGAATAGCTCTGGTTCGAACCCATCCCCTTATGCCTTACTTCGAATCCAACAAGGCGATCTCAAGGTCGAATCCATTAAAAACCTTTCCCTACCTCGAGTCCATCAAGAGGGAATCCTTCGAATCCATTCAATCAGTGGAGTCTTCGTAACGATTGGCTATGGAATACCCTGATCGATACAAAGGGAACTTGTGTTCAATCGATTCGAAGGAGCATACCTTCGAATCCATTACTACGAATCCATCGAGTCATAGCAAGCTAAAACCAAGGGTATGACCCAGAAAACTCGGAGAAAAAGGAGGATTGACCCGAAGCATGCGCACCACGTCATCACCTTCACGTGCAGAAGCATGGATTCGACCCTATGGATTCGAACCATATCGATTCGAACGAATCCATAGGGCGAGACACACCATCTTGAATCGATCATAACTCGAGATCTACAAAGCCAAATGCTATGAAATTTTCACAGGAGCTTGCATATACATAGAGGAATGTCCATGCCAAGTTTCATCACGATTGGACACTTTTTTGATCGATTCGAACCAAGAGTCGAATCGATTCCAAAGTGGGCCCGGATCTCCAGAATTCGGCCATGTGGGCCCCCACACGTGCCAGAAGTGTTCTCCCCTGATTTTAGGTGAAATATCAGCCTCGTACAACTATAAATAGAGCCCCTGGTCATTCAGAAAAGGGATCGGAGAATTTTCAGAGTAAGAGAACGCCCGGACGCTGCCAGAATTGCTTCAGAGCACAACCGCTACCTTTGATTTCGAATTTTGGATTACTACTTGCTGTACTCTGACATAAAAAAGTTGTATTCTCCGAAAAATCAAGCAATAAAGTAACAAAACTTCATAGTGGATGTAGGTAATACGCCGAACCACTCTAAACAGATGTCTCCCGTGCAATTTATTTCCCGTTATTTGGAGTTTTTGTTAGATAATCCACATTTTAATTCACTTTCTTCATTTATTATCTCTTCAAAAACTTCCGACGAGCGTTGTGCCCAATTTTGACACAAACATTTATAATGTATCATTATTTTGAAAATGTAAATTGAAAGCCATAGTTTTCTTCATTCAGTTGACTGAACATATAGATTTAGTCGACTGAATTGTAAAAAAAAATGATAACTTTCTCTATAAAATCTCTTCAAAAGAGATTATTCCTAATTCTCGTCGTAATTTTATAAAGGAGTTTTCTAATAAAGGTTTAGTAAATATGTAGGCAATTTGATTTTCGGTAGAAATATGTTCTAAATTTATGATTCCTTTTTTGATATTGTCACGTAGAAAATGGTGATGAATATCTATATGTTTTACGAGAGTGATTTATCGGATTTTTAGATAAATTTATTGTACTTGTATTATCACAATATATTGTAGAGTTAATTAAATTTATATTAAAATCCTTAAGAGTTTGTTGCATGTAGATAACTTGAGTACATGCTAAGGCGGCTGATATATATTCCGCTTCATACGTGGAAAGTGAAACACAATTTTGTTTCTTACTAAACCAAGATACAAGTGATTTTCCAATGAAATGGCATGTACCACTTGTACTTTTTCTATCTGTTCGAGATCCACCAAAATCAGCATCACTGTATGATACTAACTCAAATGGACACTCTTTTGGATAGAAAAGACCAAAATCTTTAGTATCATTAAGGTATCGCATAATTCGTTTTACCGCTCTTAAGTGTGATTCATTAGGATTAGATTGAAAACGTGCACATAAACACACACTCATCATTATGTCTGGTCTACTAGCGGTTAAGTAAAGTAAGGAACCTATCATACTTCTAAACAATTTTTGATCTATACTTTTGCCATTTTCATCTCGATCGAGATGAGTAGTGGTACCCATAGGAGTAGGTTTAGCAGAAGTGTTCTCCATTCCGAAACATTTAATTAGATTAACACAATATTTTTCTTGGTTTATAAAAATTCCATTTGTTAATTGTTTAATTTGAAGTCCAAGAAAATATGATAATTCTCCCGTATGAGACATTTCGAACTCCTTAGTCATTATATTTGAAAATTCTTTACATAAATTTTCATTTGTCGAACCAAATATAATATCATCTACGTATACTTGAATTATTAAAATATCTTTAGTAGTATTTTTAATAAAAAGCGTTTAATCAACTTTTCCAATTTGAAATCCCGAATTTAGTAAGTAACTTTTAAGTCTTTCATACCAAGCACGAGGTGCTTGTTTAAGACCATATAGTGCTTTCTTTAATTTATATACATGATCTGGATATTTTTCATGTATAAATAAAGGAGGTTGTTATACGTATACATTTTCTTTTATAAAACCATTTAAAAATGCACTTTGAACATCCATTTGATAAAGTTTAAAATTGTGAAAACATGCAAAAGCTAATAGAATACGTATTGCTTCAAGTCTTGCAACGGGAGCAAAAGTTTCTTCAAAATCAATACCTTCTTCTTGATTATATCCTTGTGGTACTAGTCTAGCTTTATTTCTAGTTATTTTACCTTGTTCATTTATTTTATTTTTGTAAACCCATTTTGTTCCTATAACAGATTGATTATTCGGACGGGGAACTAATTCCCAAACATCGTTACATTCAAATTGATTTAATTCTTCTTGCATTGCAATAATCCAGTAATCATCTGTTGATGCTTCTTTAGAATTTGTAGGTTCTATTGTAGAAATGAAAGCTACATGTCCCATTTGATTTAATTGATTTCTTGTCTTAACTTGAGAATTGATTTCACCTATTATGTTTTGAGTAGGGTAATCTCGTAATATTCTTGGTGACGATCTTAGTTCATTATTACAATTTTCAAGATTTGTATTTTCTATATTTATAAATTCTTCATCATCTTTTATACTTAATTCTTTGTTGAAATTTTTATCAAAAGATACATGTAAGGTTTCTTCGATTACGTTTGTTCATTTATTAAATACTCGATATGCCTTACTTCGTTCTGAATATCCAACAAAAATACCTTCGTCGGCTTTTGGATCAAATTTACTTAGTTGATCTTTTGTATTTAAAATAAAACATTTTGATCCAAATATTTTGAAATAAGATATATTTGTCTTTCTGTTATTGAATAGTTCATATGAAGTATTTTTAGTTAACGGTCTAATTGATATTTTATTTAATACATATCATGCAGTAGCTACGGCTTCTGCCCAAAAATGTTTTGGTAGAAAACTTCCATTTAATAATGTCCTAGTGCATTCTTGTAATGTTCGATTCTTTCTTTCTACAACTCCATTTTGTTGAGGAGTTCTAGGAAATGAAAAATTATGATTTATTCCTTTCTTTTTACAGAATGTTTCAAAAGCTTCATTTTCGAATTCGCCTCCATGATCACTTCGTATATTTTTAATCTTCAAATCTTTAGTGTTTTGAATTCTTTTGACAACTGTTTTAAAATGCTCAAAAGTATCACTTTTTTTTTTCATAAAAATAATCCATGTATATCTTGAGAAATCATCAACTATTACAAACACGTATCGATTATGATTAATGGATTGAACTTGTGTTGGTCCAAATAAATCCATATGTAGTAATTCTAATGGTTGTAAAGTCGAAATATTTTACTTAGATTTGAAAGAGGATTTTTTTAATTTTCCTTTTTAACAATCATCACAAAGATTTTTTATTTTAAAGTTTATTTTGGGTAAACCTCTTACTAATTCATTTTTGGAAAGTTTTCTATTAGTTTTAAAATTTATATGACAAAATCTTTTGTGCCATAACCAAGGATCATTGTCTTTGGCTAGTAAACACATACTTGTATTATGATTATTATTCATATTTAGAACGTAAATATTCCTATCTCTTTTTCCTTCAAAAACAAGATTTTGGTTTTGATCAAAAATACTACATTTATCTTCTGAAAAAGTTATTTTAAAGCCTTTGACACAAAGTTGACTTATGCTAAGTAGATTATGTTTTAGATTTTTAACTAATGAAACATTTGTTATAAAAGGTAAATTTGATGTACCGTAATTGCTCACATCTCCTTTGCCAATGATATAGCCTTTTGAATTGTCTCCGAAGGTAATCGAGCCACCATCAAAGTATGTGATGTTTGTAAGCCTATCTTTGTCTCCGGTCATGTGTTTCGAGCAACCACTATCTAATATCCATTTCTTCTTTTTAAGTGGGACCTGAAAATAAATACAAAATTATTGGTACCCACCTTTTAATAGGGTCCTAAAAAGTTAGAGCTTAGGAAGCCAAACCCAATTTGGTTTAGTATCCTTTTTATAAATATAGTTTTTATTATAGTGAACACTATTCATAAATGTTTTAATATATTTATTCCTAATTAAAATATTGTTAGTCTTTGGAACCCAAATTTTGACTATCTCGGTTTTTATTTTTATTTTAATAGGTTCTCTTAATAACATTTGTTGTTTTGAATAAATATTCCTCTTAAAATTTGTATTTTTCTTTTTAGAAAATTCTGACTTCTTTTTATATCCTAATCCATGTTTATTTTAAGAAGATTGAGAATTTTCTAAAATCTTTGATAAATTTTCTCTTCCTTTGTTAAATTTAGAAATACTTTTAGTGATACTATCTAATCTAGCTTGAAGACTATTATTTTCTAACTCAACTTGTCTAATCTTAGTTTTTAACTCATGATTTTCAAAAACAATTATATCATTCTTTGTCTTTTGAGTTTCAATTTCTTGACTTAGAAGTGATAATTGAATTTCCGAATTTGAATGAGATTCTTGAACTTTTTCAAGTTCTTCTCCTAAAATTTTCTTTTCATCTTTTAACATATCCCTTTCAAATTCAGCTTTGTTTTGATTTTCATGAGTTTCTTTGAGTTTCCTTTTAAGAGTTTTATTGTGTTCAAAAGTTCAGTGTTTACTTCAATTAAATCATCGAAAGTTAAATTACTTACTTCAGATTCTTGAGCCATGAAGCATACATTTCCCTGTTCATTGTCGCTATTATTTTCACTTTCAGATGAATATGAATCTGAAGCATCCCATGTTACAGAGAATGCCTTCTTTTTGAATTTCTCTCTCTTGTTTTTGTTGGTGAGAGCTTTTTGATTCTCCTTCTTTTGCTCTGGGCAATCCTTGTGCGTGTGACCTTTCTTGTGACAGTTGAAACATTCTATATTCGAGGATGTAGGTTTGTTCAAGAAATTCTTATTGAATCCGTTTTTATTTCCTTTTCTATATCTTAAGAATTTCTTGAAGTTTTTAGCTATAAATGCTAAATCCTCATCTTCAGACTCTGATTCTTCCTTTTCTGCATGAAAAGCTACATTCTTTCTTTCTTGAGTTTGATCTTTCTTAGCTTGCATATTTACTTCATACGACATAAGATTTCCAATCAATTCCTCTGGTTTCATTGTAGATAGATCATTTGCTTCCTCGATTGCTAGTACTTTTCTCTCCCATTCATCAGTGAGTGAATTTAGAACTTTAGACACAATGTCAAAATCCGTGTATTTTTCTCCTAGTCCGATTAAAGCATGATGAATGTCTTGAAATCTTGAGTATATGTCATTGATAGATTCATTTTGTCGCATTCTAAAGTTTTGGAATTGATTCTTCAGCATGGATATCTTTGTTTGTTTAACCTTGTTTGTGCCTTCATGTATGACTTTAAGTGTTTCCCAAATTTGATATGCGGTAGTACATATGCTAACACGGTTGAATTCGTTTCTATCCAAGGCGCAAAATAGCATATTCATAGCTTTGACATTTGCACTAGCTTCATTCTTTTGAATTTGTGTCCATGTAGGATAATCGGTTGTGGGTACAACGAACTCTGCTTGAGTAGCATTCCAGGCTTCGAAACTTGTTGCTTGCATATAAATTCTCATCCTTATAGCCCAATAGTTATAGTTTAGTCCATTGAATAGAGGAGGTCTTTGGGTAGATTGTTCTTTGGCAAATGTAGAACTATAGGCAGATATTGTGCTTGTACTTGCGTTATTTTCCATATTATCAATATGTCTAATAACGGTGTTATGGTTATAGGACAACCTGGCTCTGATACCAATTGAAAGAGGCTATGCAGTAGGATCGTGTAATATGGAATAACGAAATAGTCTAGGTAGATAAAGTAAGTAAAAGCAAGGTAGACACCAGGATTTTATATTGGTTCGGACCTCTAGTTCTATGTCCAGTCCCTAAGCTTCACTTAGGAATTCCACTAACTAACACCCTCACTTAACCCGAGGAATAGGTTTACAACTTACCCGAACAACCGAACGGGATTTCTTGCCTCAACTACCGAAGAGGGCTTTAACTCAATTACTAAAAAACAATATTCGACTTGTTGTGTTCTTATCAACACTAATGAGTCGAATGTAGTACAATATTCCTATAATATTATCCTCAAGAGTATGCAATGTGTTTGTGAAGATTTAGGAAATGTGAATTGCTATGAATCAAAAGAATGTTAAAAACAAAGTAGTGATTCAAGCAAATAGATTTGTGATTGCTTTGAGAATTTCTAGAAAATATGTTCAAGAAAATAGTAAGATTAAAGCAAGAGAATTCGGTGAATTGAAGATGTCAGAATTATGTGTTTATAATTGTAAAAGTGGTGCATCTGTTGGCTAAGGTTGCGGACAAGAGATGCTTCCATTTCCATTGGTGAATGTTTGCAACTCTTGGGAGGAAGAAGGTGTCTATTCAGAGAAAATTCGCTGGTTCAAATTCAGTCGACTTAACAGAGAATAAAATATGAAGGAAAATTTTCAGGAACAAATTCAGTCGACTGAGCAGGGTGTTTCAGTCGACTGAAACTGTACATGTTTGTATATGTGTAACAGGTTCAGTCGACTGATCATCCCTGTTCAGTCGACTGAAGTGTTAAACTGTGCACGGTGAATGTGTATTAAGAAATGAAATTTATAAAATGTGTTCTAGTGTTCGTGCAAGCCTGTTGAGGATAGATTTTAACAATAAATCTAAACTAAGACCTATATAAAAATCATACTTATGTTTATTCTTGGTCTTCGTTGTTCTTTCTTTAGCTTTGCACATATCTCTTCCTTTTTGTTGAAGCACATTGTCATTGATCAAAATCTTAGCGTATCAATAATTTATGTTTCAAAATTTCCATTTGAAGGTAAATTTTAATGTTTGTTCAGAACGGTATTCGAAATCTTCACCTCTAGTTTTGTCTATAAGGGCAATTTTGAAACTTTATAGTTGGATCAAAAAATTGAAACATTATTCAATTATTAATAAAGATATATTGTGACAAAAATAAACTAAAAAATACAAAGAATACAATGTATTCTTTTTTTGTTATAATAGGGTTTGATCAAATAACTTTTTTTATGTTTCAAAATTTCCATTTAAAAATAAATGTTAATGTTTGCTCAAAAATGGGATTCAACTCTTTGCCTTAAAAGCAATTTTGAAACTTTGCGGTCGGATCAAAAAATTGAAAGTCTATTCCAATTATTGACAAAGATACTAATAAATATTATATGTATATATAAATGTATATTTATTGTTCAAAATATATTTATGACTTTAGATTTAATTGACAGTGGATCGGATAATATCCGATGTTTGTCTACAATCCACGGAAACATATATTAGATATTCAAAAGAATTCAACGATAGACTCTTAGAGAACTAGATATTATCGCAAAACCAATCACTACATCACAGATAGGATTTTGGCGCAACTTTAGGCGACACATTTGATACGGCTATAAGCCGTATCAAATTTTAATACGGCTTATAGCTGTATCTATAATATTTAATACGGCTTTAAGCCGTATTAACATTTGATACGGCTTATAGTCGTATCAAAACCTGTGCCTCTTTTCGTGGGAAAATTTTCCCCAAAACGCACACCCTCCCTCCTTTTTTTTATTTCCAGCCTTTCATTTTTTTTCCCGTGTTGGTTTAGGGTTAAATCGCCACCTTGATCGATCGAACGTTGCTTTGACGTCATCCATCAGAGCCTTCCACGTCTTCTCAAATTCGATCACTGCTCAGGTAATTTTGTTAATTCCGTTGTTTTACCTCATGTCGTTTTCATGGGTTTCTCACTGGAAGCTTAATGTGCTATATTGTATATTTCATATCCAAAACTGTTAATAGGGGCAAATTCTATCCTAACAACCATGAGAAATCGTAACATATAAGTTCAACGTCTAGCCATAAAAAGGAGACTACACTTTTGGTTAGATTGGTGACATGAGTCTACTCTAGTCATATAGTTTGTTTTTTGCTCACAATACGGTATTAGTTTCATTTTATTCCGTTTGCTTTATTTTGTTGACTTTGATCATTTTCATCGTGTCCTTTCCTCTACATCGTATGTTTCTTTTAAGTAAATTCTGTTACGTGAACAAAAATTATTGTAGCTACATTTCACTTTTTTATAAATTAAGTGATGATAATTTAATCAATCTAATGACTGGAACGTTAGTCATAGTTCCATGGTGTAACGACTCAGAATTTCTGTCAATTAAAATTTGTATATTTAATTGATTTTAAATATTAATAAGTGAAATTAAACATTCGAATAATTTATTTTTCGGATAATTGGATTTAATTGATATTTAAATCGATAATTTAATATTTGGAAATACAGATTTAATTGAAAATTGGGTTTCATATGATTGAAAATGATTTGTAAACTTTTATTATATCATATTGGAGTTAGAATGATGTTACAGAACTTTTAAAATCGAATTTAAAGTTAAATTGTGAAAATTGAATATTTTAATATTTAATTGACGAGTTAAAATAGCCATTTTTCAAACAGTCTCGAATTTTGACGAAACTAGTTTCATCGGATCCGTAATGTTATATTATAGTAAGGTTTTAAATTTCATGTCAATCGGATTTACCGTTTGTCCGGGGCAAGCCAAAACGCATAGAGAATAGTTTAAATCGATTTAATTTAAATTTGATCGTTTATTTCCGTAACTCGCACAGATGATCGAATTAGCCTCCGAAACACATTCCATTGTGCTCGGAACGCGGGGTAAACCTTAGAAACGCCAACCGGCACGCTTCGTTTGGAGTTCGGAAAATTTTGGATGAATAGTGTTTGGCGAATTTTCTATAAAAGGACCTCACTTATTTCATTTTGCAAACTAATTAGGGTTTCAGCCCTATCCGCCACTCTCAACACCAATGGCCAGAAATTTCGCATCTTTCCCTCTTAATTTCTCTCGATCCAAACACATTTAGACTTCGATTCCTAAATGAAACTTGTAGAGCTCGATGATATCTTTAAATCCATACGGTAAGTCGATCGGTGGGGTGGCAATTCATGCTCAAAGTTGCTGCAGTTGCATACGTTTTTTGAAGCACATAGACAGCCGAGCTTCATGGTACTTCGGCCTTGGGGGTAGCTCGTGTAGGCGCAAGGATAGGTGGTGGCCGATGGATGTTGATGTGGAAGAAAGGGTAGCGTAGTTGAGGGTTTATGAATGTGTATTTGGGTTTCACGTACGCGATGTTGAACGATGGGGAGAAGACAAAGACGTGCGGCCAAATCTGGTGTTTGCAAATCAAACGGCCCTGATTCATTGAAGGTCAAAATAAATAAAATAAACTGCAAATTAATTTATATTAAATCGTGCAATCTTTGTAACGCAATATCTTATTCATACGAGGTCGAAAAATTACGAAACAAGTTGCGTTGGAATCGTATGGACGAGCACTACGCAATGAAACTTGTTTGGAGTCGTTTGGAGTTAGTGAGAATTTCGGATAAAATTAAATGCACGTTTAATTTTATTCGAAATAAAACGCTGGAAATTGGAAAATCAAGGTGAGAACTTCTCACTCAATCGAATTGTTTCGATTTAAATTTTAAATAGTTAGATTTAAAATTATTGATTGTATGCCTGGATGATAAATTATTATCTTTTATTGATTGAAATAGACATTATATGTCGTTATTAAGCGGAGGTTATTTATTAAAAACATATACCGCGATAATTCCATCTTGATTGGAATTGGTATTATATATGTACTTGAAGTTGATTTCCCGCATTATATAGCGGATGAGGCCATATTGCGCCGTATAATAGCGGATAATATTTTATAAATCCCATATACCGCGATATTCCGTATTGGAACGGAATTGGTATTGTGCTAACATCTGTGGATGCAAGGAAACAGGTTGGAGGGATCCAACTGGATTCGTCACCAGTAATTATTTGATTACAGATATTGTGATATTTATTAATTATCAT
The DNA here is from genome assembly GCA_030765085.1 of Allium cepa. Taxonomy (NCBI): domain Eukaryota; kingdom Viridiplantae; phylum Streptophyta; class Magnoliopsida; order Asparagales; family Amaryllidaceae; genus Allium; species Allium cepa. The sequence goes on from CM060935.1 coordinate 595,954,231, forward strand.
ATACTGATATATGATGTCTTTGTTGTCGTGATTGACTATTTGGTGCTGTTGCATCATCGGATCCATTTTTGAAGTTTTAAAATAATGATTTTGATTTTAAAAAGAATTTTAAAGTGATTTTTGAAAGTATATGTTTTATTAAATTTTGAATTGTTAAAATAAATAAACATTAAAAAAATTATCGTTATAAAAGTTATATTTTTGGAAAATAGTACTTAAGTATGATTTTGGAGTTATATAAGTTTTAAATAATGTTTTGAAAATTATTAAAAGGATTGGTTTATTTAAATTGAGATTTTTGAATTATTGTAAACGGTTTATATAAAAGATTTCTAAGATTAATATTTATAAATTAAAAATATAGGAATTGTGAAACGAGTTTTATTAAGTGTTAAAATGAAGTATAAATGGATTTCACAAGTGAATAAAATTTATAGATTTATAAATTGTGAAGTTATGAAATGAATAGATGTTGTAAAATAAAAGATTTATGAGTAATTAACTTATAAATCGGATTTGACATTTTAATTGACATTTTTGAATAAAGATAAATGGTTTATAGATGAGATTTATAAAATATGTATTTTATAAATCAAAATAATGGAATTCTAAAAGGAGTTCTGTTAATGTTGAAAATAAGGTTATAAATAAAATCTTATAAGTAATAAGATTTATAATTTGTGAAGTTTTAAAAGAACGATTTTGTAAACAAATGGATTATAAGTTTTTAACTTATAATATGGACTTCTGGTATATAATTGAGTTATATAAATTGAATGGGATAATAAAGGAGATTTATAAATCGAAGTTTTATAAATAGAAATGGGATTTATAAACATTGTTTGTAAATTCGAAATTAGTTGAATTTGATAAATCAAACATAAGAGTTATTAAAGGAGATATATTCATGATTTTGGACAGTGAATTATCCTTAAAATTAAATGTTGTAATAATATGAGTTTGGTTGGAAATTTTATCCACGATTTTGGACGGTGGATAATCTTATAATAAATGTGTAGAAACACTGAATTGGGTAAATAAAGTATATTTACGATTTTTGGACCGTGAATATATTATGAGATAAAATGGATATGTTTTGGGGAAGTGATGTTTTAAATAGAATTTAAGACAATTTAAAGATGTTTTAAAATGCATTAAGTATCGAACACATAGATTTCAACATCCATTGTTGAAATAGACATTTTCGAGAAATAAGGAAATGGTGGACTATAACACAGTTGTTATAGTAAATGATTTCCAAAAGGAAATGTTTTATATAGTATTAGGATCTGTATATCTATCTTAATTTCGAATCCCTATACTAGTGATTTTGGGTCGTCGTAACGATGTATTAGGCAACATTCGTTTTGGCCCAAATAAATGTGTTTAAGAGAATGATTTCTTAAAGAATGAAATATATACTTAATTTCGATTTAAGTATATTGAATATTTTCCAAGTGTTGAAAATAAATAGATTTTTTGAATTACTTATTATTAAATAAGTATGGAAATGTTTTCCAATATGAAGTGAATATTTGAGATTTTATCTTTTAAAGATAAATTGAAAATGAATATTAGAAATCGATTTGAAATCGTATATTCATAGATATTTTGAAATTGTAAATTCACTATGGAATTTATAAAAGAAAGGGAAATTTGTTTAAAAATAAATGTTGATTTATTTTTGAAGTGTGGAAATAAATTTACGGATTTGGAACGTAAATATAAAGTAAATCGGTAAGGATTATTTAATTGGTTTAAATGACCCATTTTGAAATGAAAATGTTTCCGTTTAAGGAAATTGATTTGAAATTCGTTTTCAAATGGTTGAAGTGTGGAAATTATATATCTAGTAAAGATATTTTGGAAAAATAAATTATTTGGAAAATTATTTGGAATCTGGTGATGTTGTGCATGCCTATTGATAGTTAAATAACCGACTATCAATATTTACCTTTAAATAGATATTTGTTGTGATTTGCTTGATTTTGAATGCCACACTTATTTTTAAAATAAGCGCTCACTATTCGGGTTAGCCGGGAAAAGTCCTTGGGGTCGTACAACCCATTCCGAATATGTGATACGTCGTTATGGATTGCATTTGATGACTGGTGTTGAAGACCGGATATTTTTGAAAACGGAAGGATTACCGTCGAATGACTCTGCATCGACCGATCTCCAATATAGAGGTTTTATCACCCTTAGTGACGGGAAGTCCGGACGTGATTAGTGAATATCCGGATTGCAAGGGCTTCTTTGGAAGTGCCTTTGGTTCTGTTCGAGCCCGTAACAGACTTGTATGGATTGTATGTCAGACATTACAAATTGAGATATAAAGTTGATTTCTTTCAAATATATTTCTGTTGGTGGCGGAGAATTTATTCTCTTAGCTTAACACCCTTCTCTGAGACGTACGAGCTCAGAGGTTGTGTAGTTGAAGGTTATTAGTGATATACTCCCAATTTGGTAGTGTGATATGCTAAGTGATGTTGAGCATTTGATGATCAAAGCACAGCTTTTGTATAAAGCGTGGCTTTGTGAACGAGACTTCGTTGGACCTCACACCTTGGAAATGGTCAAAACAGGAAGGATGCAGCAAGGTTCTAGGGAGTAGCGCCCCTTAATGTATGTCATTGCCTTCTGGATAGAAGTGGTATCATGGTATGGAGCCCAGATACTTAACTTATGTGAATATTGCAAATTTATATGACTTTGTGATTGATGTTGGTTGAGGATACTCAGATAAAGGTTGTTACAACCGGGGGATGGCATACGTGCGTCAGTAGTTACCTATTTTTGCAGAGGTAACCCGGCCTTGTGTTGGCAGAGATACAGTTAGGTTCTCGGGTCGCCTTTCCAGAGGCGTACCCATGTGGCAATGGGAAGTTCCTTGGCCTGACCATTTGTTGGAAATCCAAAGAAACAATACGATCTTGTACGGTTTTTCGGCCTTTGATTTCTCAGCAGTTCATACAGTGGACGTATTGATGTCTGTTTTCGAGCGTCGAAAAGTCGCGACGTTACACATGGCCTTGTTCATCTCAAAAGCTATAGCTTTGAGTTGGCAGCATTTTGATATTCAAACAATACAATTAGTAGTTTTATACTGTTTTGCTTGATAATAAATTAATGTACACGAATTTGAAACTGAAACTGATAGCTATCCACATACCCGATTTTGGATGATGCTGTTTCACCTGTTCTACTTTTTTTTCTATCTATAATGGATACACTACGCCCACATTCTGTATTAAGTTTATTTATATATCATGTCTAATACAATAGTCAATCTTATGCTATTTTGTATTATTTTGATCTCCTTGCATAATTTACAGCTTGGTGCTAATGTTGTATATGGTTCTGACATTGTATATGGTTTTGACATTGTATTATAAGTGGATAAAATTATTGTTAATGGCACAAGCCAAGTATCAGGAGAGGGGTAATGCATAGACATTACTCTGGTGCTACAAGATAGCGCCGTTGTAATGGCAAATTTTTTGGAAATAGTTTGGTGCTAATGTTTTATATTGTTTTGACATTGTTGTATAAGTGGATAAAATTGTTGTTAATGGCGCAAGCCAAGTATCAGGAGAGGGGTAATGCATAGACATTACTCCAGTGCTACAAAATGGCGCCGTTGTAATGGCAATTTTTTTGGAAACAGTTTGGTGCTAATGTTTAAAATAAACCCTATATTTTGAGTTCCATTTATTGAAATTTAAATAGTCCATATATTTTAACTATTTAAAATTAATTAAATGTTTAAAATCATACTACAAAATTCTAGGTCGTACAGGAAAATAAAAAACGATCATGAAAAAGGCATGCGTATAAATCTTACAAGGAAGTTAATTATTTACTAAATTATATTGTTCTTTACTAAACAATTTATATTATGAACAATCAAGTAGCTTGAAACATGTAAAATTAGTAACTTAGAAAATGAAGTTACATCTGCTTCCCCATAAATCTTTTTCTAAAACAATGATGATATCAAGTTTAGATATGTCCTCACAATTTGATGATGGCGAATTATCATGTGGGATGATGAATGAAGTAAGTGACAGCAGCAGTTTGTATGGGGGTTTGTTTCTTGGAAGTAGGCAGTTTTCACGTGAAGTATGAGTGTGTTGGTTCGGTGATTGAGGAGTGCTGTAGAGCATAGTCAGAGAAGGAAATATGCAAACGTGATTGAGGAGTCTGGTGGAAGTATGGCTTCAGGCAGTCCGAGAACTATGTGTTGGTATGGTAGGTGTGACAGTTGTATGCAGGAGATGATTATAAGTTCTGTGCAATGTGGTGAATCAATGGATATGCAGAAGAGTTTGGTTATGGGGTGGTAGGAGAAATTGCTGTTTGTGTAGACTGGTGGTTGGGTATGTTTGGTTGTGTGTTGTTCTTAGAAGTGTATAGTTTGGTGTAATGTCTTTGAACAGCAGTATTGTGTGATGATCTTTGTTTGAAGATGGTGTTTGTGGTTGAGTTACAATCAGAGGAGAAGATGGTTTTATGGTGAAGTCAGGGTGTATATGCAGTGGAATGCCGTAGTATAGGTGCATAGAGCACATGCACAGAGGTGTGAGTTGTTGTTGATAGTAATTATGAATTAGGATGATTCAAGCAAGGTGGGAAATGCATAGAGCAATGCAGTGGCGTGTTCAGGGTGGATGAAGTCTGCCAGTAGTCCGGCAGAAGGATGAATGAAGCAGAAAATGATGTACCGGTGAGTCCTGTTTGTATCATTATGAAGTTCGTATCAAGTGTTTACTAACAGGGGATATGTTGTATGAAGAGTGTTAATGAAGGTGGGCAGCAAGCAAGGGGATCACTGTTACTGTGTGCACCGGGTTGACTGTATTATCTAGTTAATTTGGTGGTAAGTGAAGATTCCTTCTCGTTTAAATGCAGATAAAAAAATAAAGTCAGTAGCCATGCCATATCCATATAAAGTGAACAGTACAATAGAGGTTATTAAATAATGATAGTTAGTAGGATAATTTTGTGTAAATTCGTATTAAACATGCTATACAAAAGAAAAATATATAATATCGGAAGAGAACATGGATTGACGTTTCAGTCTAGGTTTCGATTTATATTTTAATATTTTCACTTTGTCTTTCTCTGTATGGTGAAAAATTAACTGGTTGCGCTCTCTCCATGTATACAAAGAAGAATGCAGTTTGACAACAGAAAAGAGAGATAATTCTTTATCCATTTACTCCACTGGCATTCTTTTATAAGAAGTACCACAACAGTTTTAATAGAGCAGTTTCTCTTAACTGTTAAGTGGCCCGAGACCAATACTACCCTCTGATTTGGGTCCGCATAAAAGACTCATGCAATTTTATGTATTCGACCCCCCAAAAGAAGTCGGCACACATTTTTCTATTTTATCAAGTACATAAGTAGGAAGATGATAAATTTGAAACCAATGCAACACTATTGGGGTTATAGTGCTTTGTATTAGTTCATCTCTGCCTGAAGTTGATAACAAGTCACTGTCCCACCCTTCAAATTTTGAGAAAACTCCTCGATTTGGACCATTAAAACAGCAGACTTCACTTCATCTTTAGTAACAGAAGCATATAAGTATTTTTTTCCTTTGATTATTAATAATTTGTCGTGGTTGAGTAATAGGGAAAACTCTTCGATTTGGACCATTAAATAAATCTGAAAAATAAATAATGTTCTGATTTTTAATTTGCACAGGATCATATATGAAATTGCCCTCTACATCCAACAGTGCATGAATTTTATTCTATGCTTCCTTATAGCCATTTTTTCTTTAATTTTTTTTTGAATTGGTGTCCCTACTTTGAAGCCAAGTAATTTTACTCTGTTGCTTATGAAACTGATGTTGTTGTTTGCGCTGTCCCTTTAACCGAAGGTGTAGATTTAAAATTTTAGCTCATCATTTTCTGTATTAGCATCTGACTTGACAAATACTTTATTATACTCCTCTTCAAATTGCTGAATTTAGTTGGATCAGATTCTTGTTTTATTCTAGTTCTTGAGTTACTTTTTAATAGACTATAGGATACTTATAATTTTATGTGTATAAGTACCCAAGTATCAGTTTTAAGTCCTTGCTAAATAAAGTCAGAATCGCCCTTAATTTGATGCTATGAATTCACATATCTAAAGGGTTTCCCTTTTGGTTGATGCTAATGTAGGGACAGTTGCAAAAGTAGAGGGGTGTGATCATTATGTTGATTAGGCAATGCAACCGTATACTGCTCCATCGTAGATGTTTTGGGCAAGAGGAGTTAGCTCTTTGGCTTTGCATTGTGCAGTGGCTCCCATAACAATACAGTATAACAGAGGCTTGTTGTGTATTTGTGTTATGTAGTAATGTGATACATTTGTATTATTGTTGTGTATTTGGATCTTGGTACTAGAGCGATAGTGTTTTCTAGTATCCGCTACTGCGATATATTAATGTGCTAAATGCTAGTATTATGTAATGATATTGTTAAGTTATTACGCACTACAATGCGGATTATTGAGTCATTTGAATGTGCACTGTCTATAATATTATATGTTTTGATGTATCGGAATGATTATTGATTATATATTGGATATGAATAGGTCTATAATATTATATATTGGATATGAATAGGTCTATAATATTATATATTGGATATTAATTATATATCTATATCTAATTGACTAATTAGATACTGCTTTTAGTCGTATCTAATTGGTTCATTAGGCGCTGCCTATTTGTCCAATTAGATACGGCTTTTAGCCATATCAAATGAGCCAATTAGATACAGCTAAAAGCCGTATCAAAATATTAAGCTCGGAATATTTTGATACGGCTTTTAGCCGTATCAAAATATCGTTCATGGTGTAGTGAATTGGTAATGTGAAGTGGGGTCTCTTAGTATTTATGCATGATTTATATTGTAAATTATCCGATGCGAGACTAATATCAACACGCCCCCGCACGTATGGCGTATCATTAGCCAAACACATGGACAATCATTGAGGGTGATGTGTAACATAACTAAACCCGCTCTGATACCATGTTAGAGGACCTCAGCTTATCACAAAATCAAATGTTAATGTGAAGTGGGGTCTCTTAGTATTTATACATGATTTATATTGTAAATTGTCCAATGTGTGACTAATATCAACAATGATAGAAATCAATTTAGAAATCAATTTTGCTTACCCATTGTATTCAACCTCCAATAATATATATGGTTACAAGAGTTAAGATAGGCTACAAGTTAGCCAACTGATTTGCTAAAATAAAGGTAACTAAATAAATACTAACCAAATAAAGAGGCTACAAATTAGCCAATTGATTTGCTAAAACAAAGGTAACTAAATAAATACTTTCCAAATAAAGATATCGTCAAATCAGAGAATAAATGTAGGAAATATTCTAACGTCTAGAATAAAAGTAAAATATATTCTATCACACCCCTCAGTCGAGGCGGGAGGTTCTCGTATGCTTAGACTATCCCTAAAATCACTAAATAATACGCGTGGAAGCCCTTTTGTAAAAAATTTAGCAATTTGGTAAATGGACGGTACATGAAGCACACGCACTTCGCCACGAGCTACTTTCTCACGAATGAAATGAATTCCCATCCCAATGTGTTTAGTGCATTGATGCTGAACAGGATTGCCAGATAAGTATATAGCACTCACATTGTCACAATAAACTAGAGTAGCCTTTTGAATAGGACGGTGTAACTCTAGAAGCAAATTTCTAATCTAGCACGAATCAGAAACAACATTAGCAACACCCTTATACTCCGCCTTAGCACTACTACGGGAAAGAGTAGGTTGCCATTTCGAAGACCAAGAAATCAAATATCTCCAAGGAATACACAATAACCGGAGGTAGAACGACGGGTGTCAGGACAAACACCCCAATCTGCATCTGTATATGAGATAATACGATTAATATTGGATTTATACAAGTGGAGACCCAAAGAAAGGGTACCCTAGAGATAGAGTATGATACGCTTAAGAGCTTTCATATGCTCATTAGTCGAGGCATGCATATGAAGGCAGATATACTACACGACATAGGAAATGTATGGCCGAGTGAATGTAAGATACTGGAGAGCACCTGCAAGACTACAATACTTAGTCGGATCATCATAAGGAGTGTCTGCGGTGGCACTTAGTTTGGACTTAGTGTCAATAAGAGTAGGACATGAACTACAGTTAGACATTCCGGCATGTTCAATAATTTTTGTAGCATGCTGTGTTTGAGATAAAAAAGTCCATAGGCATGACGAGTGACAACAATACCCAAAAAGAAACTCAGAGGACCTAGATCCTTCATAGCAAATTCAAAAGTTAAGAGAGTCATAATATACTTACGAAGACGATCAGAAGAAGCTGTAAGTACAATGTCATCCACATATAACAGAATATAAGCAATATCACAACCATTCTTGTAGATGAATAAAGAGTGATCTGACGTACTATGAGAGAACCCAATGGTAGCAACAAAATCAACAAATCTTTGGTACCAAGCTCGAGGAGCCTGTTTAAATCCGTACAAAGATTTCTTCAAAAGGCAAACATGATTCGGATAATTTTTGTTACTAAAACCCATGGGTTGATGCATATAAACTACTTCATTGAGATTACCATGCAAGAAAGCATTCTTGATGTCCATTTGATGAATGGGCCAAGATTTAGAAAGATCAATGCTGAGAACCGCTCTAATGGAGACCGTTTTAACCATGAGGCTAAATGTTTCATCACAATCAACGCCCTGTTGCTGTGTATTTCCATCACCTACAAGACAGGCTTTATAACGCTCAAAACAACGGTCAGATTTATATTTATGATGAAAAATGCACATAGACCGAATAACATTAACATTAGGCGGCCTATGCACTAATTCCCAAGTCCTACTTCCAATTAAAGCATTAAATTCATCCAACATTGCACTTTTCCAATTATGGTCACTAAGCGCACTAACAGATTTTTCGAAATAGGAGAAATATCTGTAGTGGTGGTAGTGTGGTAATTAGAAGAGTATTTGGGATTGGGTTTAAAAGTGCCATTGATGCACGAGTGGTCATGCGGGTTGAAATGGGGTTGGGAGGCCCAGGGGTGGTGTGAGGAATGGTCAAAGTAGGGGAGCTTATAGACGGGATTGGGCTGTGGGGAAGAGAGGATGGGTCATAGGAGGAAATAGAAGACCGACTGTGGGCAGCAGCGGGAGGTGTGGAATCTGGGCCTGTGTGAGACTGTGGCCCAGATTGAGGAAAAAAGGACGAGTCGTTGGGCTGCGTTGTTGGGTCAAGCTGCATATTTTGTGGTGTGGTATTTTGAGATAAATAATGTATTAATTGAGGATTAATATTGTCACACAAGAAATCATAATTCGAAGGTTTTGTTTTGTGGAGTTTGGAGAATGGAAATTCTGTTTCAATAAGACGAACATGACGACAAATTATGATTTTACCACTAGACATATCATAGCATTTGGAGCTACGATGATTAGGATCCGGACCTAAATAAGCACAAGGAGTCGACCTTTCTTGTAATTTATGAATAGTAGAAGAGGGGAATAATGGGAAACATAAGCAACCAAAAACACGCAAATCGAATAATCAGGATCACTTTGATAGAGGATTTGAGCGGGGGATTGGTAATTCAATACATTAGAAGGAAGGATATTGAGAAGATATGTAGCCATGGAGAGAGCATGATGCCAAAAGGAGAATGGAATAGATGCATGGGCAAGAATAGTCCGTATGATATTATTTATGGATTTTATGTGTCTTTCGGCCTTTCCGTTCTAAGGAGATGTATGAGGATATGAGAGACGGAAAAGCATGCCATGTTGCTCAAAAAAATCCTTAAAAGTGCCATTAATGTATTCTGTACCATTGTCACATTGAAAGGTTTTAATATTATGTTCAAATTGTGTCTTGACTAAAGCATGAAACGCTAAGAAAAGTTGTTTGACCTGAGTTTTTTTGCAAGAGGAAAGGTCCACAAAAATTTGCTATAGTCATCAAGTAAAAGAACATAATAACAATGGCCGGAAGTACTAACAATAGGAGAAGTCCAAAGATAACTATGAATAATATTAAACGGAAGAAAAGTATATGACACTGAATCATAAAAAGGTAGCTTAGAATGTTTCTCAAGAGGACAATAAGAAAAAAAGTTTTACAAGCCTTATTACAATCAACAAACTTTTTAATACAAAGAGACTTAAGAATAGCATCGCCAGGATGATCTAAACGATTGTGCTAAATATTCAAAGGCAAAGCAGTAAAAGCAGAATGATTGTTAGAAGAAATGGCTTGAGAGTTGGAGAAAAGTGGATATAAGCCCTCAGTGCTATCACATCTCATTAATCTGATCCCCGTCTATAAGTCATTAAGAGAGAAACCAAAAGGGTCAAAAGAGATAGAAACCATATTATCTGTCGTAAATTTATGAGCAGAGACCATATTTTTAATGAGCCTGGGAGCATGTAACACATTGTTTAGGGTAAATGGTGGATATGGTGGAGGCAATGTAGTGCGACCGTGACCAATAATTGGAATTAAATGACCACTACCAACAACAATGTTATGATGCTTATTGCTTGAATTGAAATAAGAAGAGAGAATACCTGCATCTGCCATCATGTGAGATGTAGCACCAGTATCCATGTAGTAGTTCCCATCTGGTTGAGAGAATGAAAGAGCATGCATAGCGGCCTCAATGTCGGTGGGCATGTAGCTAGGAGCAAGAGGAGCAACGACATAGAAAGCTTGAGGTCTAGACCCAAGCAAGCCTTACCCAGAAGAGGAGGGATGTTGGGCTGCTGGATTGAGCCTTGGCTGCCAGGAGTATGTGGGAAATGGGCAAGAAGGAATAGTTCACCCTCCCTAACCAGGCTGCTGCCACTGTGGCGGTGGGGCCTGCTGACGTGGCTGCCACTGGTGCTGCTGATATGGCGACTGACTAGGACTGGACCCATTAGTACTTTGGTGGACTTTTTCCCATTATTTTTTAAATTATTCCTCCCTTTATTATTGATGTTGCGCTTATTGCTTGTAGATGAATCAATGGCAACCATGGCATCACCACCGGACCGACTCCCAGAACCACCAGTTTCACCAGCTTGACGAGCCTTCATAGTACGCTCAGCCATTTTCAACCTTGAACGACAACTCTCAAAGGATGGAAACGGCTCTTGATTTTGTATATAATCTACTGTACCGCTATACACTTCCGGTAAAGACCCGGTGAGATGTAAAACCAGACGACCATTTGTCACCGTAGCATCAACATCCGCCAACCTATCCGCTTAAGATTGTAGATAATTGTAATAATTGTCGATCGAGTTGAAAGCCTCAAAAGCAGCATTTGTAAAGTCCTCCTCGAGATGGGTAGCCCGAGAGGCTTTGTTGTCTTGAAAAAGAGCTTCAAGACGGTTCAATGCCCCTCTACCGTGTCATTACGTCTGAGGATAACGAGGAGAAGATCGGAAGAAATGGTGCTGTAAATCCATAGCAAGACAATGGCATCCAAACGCCTCTAAAGAGCCGGATCAGTGGACTTAGCCTGGACATAGGCAGCCATAGCCTTCTCCTCCGTTGGTGGAACCAAGTGATCGTAAAGATCATGAACCCTAGCAAGATTGGTAAACATAGTAGCCCAAGAATGATACATGGCTTGCTCATTGTCTAATGTTATGGGAATAAGATATTTAACATTAGTGATGGTGAGTGCGAGATGAAACTTGGACGAGTCTGCTATGGAAAAGAATTAAAGATAGAAGAAGAAGAACGGAGAAGAAGATATGTGAGGCTAGGGTAATGAGAATAGCTTTGATACCATGATAGAAATCAATTTTGCTTGCCAATTGTATTCAACCTCCAATAATATATGTGGTTACAAGAGTCAAGATAGGCTACAAATTAGCCAACAAATTTGCTAAAATAACGGTAAGTAAATAAATACTAACCAAATAAAGAGGCTACAAATTAGCCAACTGATTTTCTAAAACAAAGGTAACTAAATAAATGCTTCCCAAATAAAGATATCGTCAAATCAGAAAATAAATGCAGAAAATATTCTATCATAGACCTACCTTTAATTGAAGAGTAAAGATGAATCGCTAAATTTACATGTAATGAATGAACCTGATGATTGGGGCCTTCAACGGTTGCTTTCTCATTCTTTTTGAATCCAAAGATGATTCAATCGCACCATCACATGTTGATCACACATCACTACCTTTCTCTGTCGCCACATTATTCTCTTTAACATTATACTCACTTTACCCTTTGTTTCTTCGAAATTAACTACAGCTATTATTTTCACCTTTCCTTTTCTAACCTAAGCTTTTCTTCAATAGACTTACCAATAAGTCAAAAGCTGATGAAATAGAGGGATGGCAAACTAAGGTCCTTGGTTTCATTATATTCCTACACCAAACACAATAGGGGAATAGAGTATGTTTTGTAATGAATACACCGACAAATTTAAGGGACCAATTCCAATCTTTTCTTTCTAGCCAAATGAAAAATTGCAAAATACCCTAACATGGAAGGTGATTATTAAAGGAAAAACACAATTAATGTACAAATAGTTTTATACTTGCTAACCTCACATTGAATACACGAACCAGCTGAACTTTTATGTCAGTATCATAATCTAACAAATATGGAACAGATAAAACATGAACTCCATAAATATTAACATTCGTAGATAGAATAGTCCTTATTCTTCTACTAAAATCCTACACAATGTGAATTCACCAAAATTCCTAACTTGATTATGTTATTATTTTTCAGTAAAAGCCAGATAATTTGGGCACGTTTTCGCCCTTTTTCCCTCTCTTCGGTATCAAACCCAATTCTAACCAAACAAATTATCAAATAACGAGGAGTTCACGTACGAATATCTTATAGAATTCAAGAATATCGTCAAGAGAAGCTAAATCGAAGACAATTCAGTTCTTATACATAACTAGGTTGAATTTTATCAACCTTCTTGATGCTCTCGCCATTTTCTTCTGACTCATTGGCCGCACATAATTTTTAGTGACATTAGATTCGAACGATGATGGGTGGTTCATGGAACTAGGATGAGTTTAGATAAATCAAATACTTTCTCCCAAAGCATAGCAGATTGGGAAATTCTACAGCTATTGGTGTCAAAAATCCGAAATCCATCCGCATCCGCATCGAAAAGCGGATAAATATCCAATGTTCGAAAAAAGAATGCGGATGCGAAGACATTCGCATCCGAAAATTATCCATTCGATTTTTGTCAAGATTATAGTTCAAATTATGTGTATTTTAATACAGTGAAAGATATTTGTTTGTTATTTCATTGTGTTAGTAGTTTATATTATATGCACTTAATGCTTTTTAACTGCTCAAAACTATTTGGCATCATAATATTTGTTAATTTTTAACACTTTTATAATCAATGGGATTGAAAAATGTTTGCCTTAAACTAAAATTTTCCTTTTATAATTCTTGATTTATCGGTAATTAGCGGATAAGATAATTATCCGATATCCATCTGTATCTGCTGATGCGGGTATGACACTATCTGCATCCGAAAGCATCTGTTGACAGGCCTAGCTAATTCTATTCCAACCCCAAAGATTACTTATCCCACATCTGTATTGTCAAAGTTAATTTTCGAACAAATTTGTCGTTCTTCTTTGTGATAATCTTGACAATTGTTGTCATAATTAAGCAAGTTAGAACCGTAAGTATATAAAAACAAAAGAAAACATTCATATCTTCAATTATGAATGTCACCACAAGATTGAAATAGAATTAAATGAAAGAGATAATAATTTTACTATGTTTTCCTTTTCTTTTCTTTTTTGATCTTTCAAATCAACACAATTTAGTGATTTTTACAATAGATATTGATATTTCTCCAAAATTAAGGATAAATATGAATTTAAAGACATAAAACTCTACATAAGAATAAAAGCGTCGAATTTGTTATATTGAATTCTGATTTGATAACTTTTTTTCAAAAGAGAAAAAATGAAGAACAAAATAAGGAATGTAATTTTATTGAAAGACATGAACAATTTTGTAATACTTATGGTGTAGATAAAGTAAAAATCGATGCATATTGATTTGTTAAAAGTTTTGGTATAGGTATAGTATTTTTTGGTGCTTGAATAGAATTTGCCTAGTTGTATTCATATGAAATTCTTTTCAAATGCGTTTTGGACAGATCAAATCTTCCTAGGGATTGGGTGCACAACTTTACTGTATCAACATTTGATACCGAATATAGTATATATTGACATATGTAATGGAATTCAAAAAATAGTGAGTGTAAAAATATATTTAATGAATTTATTTTTTAATTCGGTGCATATGTTCAAAACTTGAGCATTCCTTATTAACATTTGATCATACCATATTGTATCACTGTTTTATGGTTTGTGAGTGCACAAACGGACGGGTTTTGAAAATGAACGTTTGAAAATAACAAGATAGATTTATGTAGCTGGGTAGGTGGTAATCACATGAATTGAATTGGTGGAGTAACCATGAGATTTTGCCAAACCTCTAATAATTGTCATATTTCTTCGAATTAAGAGTAGTCAAGAAATATTCGTATCTCGAAATCTTCCAAGCCAAGCTCTGCCCCCAATTTGATTTATGGTGCACGTTGTCCAATATCTTCGTGATCTCGTGTCCGACAATTCATTTTAGTAGGGGTTAAAAAATCCTCTCATATAAAAGATGTCATCCCATTTAAAAAATCTCATAATCTTCTATAGTACCTCTTTTTCCTCCATTCCAGTTTGAGGGTGGAAATTCGCTAGTCAGATACTCAATGATGGAAGCCATCTAGCTTGCCTCACCATTTAATGTTGCCACAATAATAATATTCTCTTAGCTCAAAGTAGGTAAGGTTTCCGTTAGAATCGATCAAATACATGGTCTGTAACAACCCGATATTTTTCAGCCATTCGCATCCGCACATGTCGGACTTGAATTGCTCAAAATACCGCGTTGTAAATAAATTTGGAGCAAATGAAATACAATCACAGAATCACAGACATAGAACAAACAGAATACCTCGCAGCGGAATATAAAATACATAGTAGTTCATGAAGCTACTACCGCAGAGTCTCAAACCAAATACATAATACAGTCTGAAAACAACATAATAGAAATCCGAAATACATAGAAATTCACTAATACATGAGATAAACTAGAATAGCTGAAACAGAAAGTAGATATAAATGTAGATAAGCAGAAACTCCAGCAAAGACCAGCTCCAGAAAGAGAGTCCAAAGCTGTGAATACTCAGGCTGACCCGAGCGTAAAGTAAAACACAAAACACTCGAGTCAGGACAATATATACTTATATAATGTAAACCAACTCAAGTGAACTGTAGTAGAAATGCACAATAACTTAAAGGATGCTTGGGATCACCCATCCTTTAAGAATCAGTTAAACTATAAATTAATTACATCCCGTGGTTAAAATTTCAAAATGTTATTTTATACTTCAAAATCAAATGTAATTTCAAAATTCAATATCATTCAAAATATCATATCTTCCAAACCACATTCATTTTTATTTAATTTAAATACCATTACAAAACACATTTCAAAATAGTTTATATTTCGAAACAAATTACTTCATTTTAAATCATAAAATGAAGATATTATATTTAATAATTAAATTATTAAATTTACAAAATTTTAGTCTTTCAAAATCCATTTATCCACTTAATTTATTAAAACGGATGAAATTCAACTTTCGTAGCATTTAGAAATTGCTACGGAAAGTTACATTCAAAACAGTTCAATTAAATAAAAGGTAGCATTTAAAAAGGCTGTAATAGGGTTACATTAGTTTCAAATAAAACTTAGTTAAATTCAATAATTATAACATTTACAAAAATGCTATAATAACCTTTAATTAAACTTAGCCATTTGGTTCATTATTATCAACTACAGCATTTAAAAATGCTGTATTATCATTTACATTAGAATTAATAGCATTTCATAAATGCAGTTAATTAACTTCAAGTATTCAATATAATTTCCCAAACAATTATATTTTTATTTAAATCATTTTTAGCTTATAAAATCATATAATTTCACTTTTAAAACAGTCATTCAAATACCCTTATATTCATGATTTTATAAAGTTAAATCTCCATTCAAAAATCAAAATTTAATAATAATTCACTTATTAAATTCCAACATAAAATTTCAAATTCATTAAATTTAATTTAATTTAACACTTAAGTTTAAAATTTTCAAATATAACTTAATTTCATTTTTATTTACTTAACTTAAAATTCACTTTTAAGACAAATTCACAAATTTCCAATTTTAGTTATATTTCCAAATTTCAACCTAAATATTCATTCATTTCACATTTTAACTTTATTCAAAAATCATTGATATATTATAAAATCATTTTAAATTCATTTAATTCAAAATATCATAAATTTATCATATTTTCATATTTAATTTAAATTCCATTTATCACCAAATTCTAGTTTCCAAAATAACTTACATTCTAGATTTTCTAACTTTACCATTTATTTATTTCACTTATAAATTTTCAGAAAATCAATAATGCTTTACAAAAATCATTTTTAATCAAATTTAAATCAAAATATTATAATATTTACATTTCTAAAATAATTAAAAATTTAGAAAAACATATTTTAACAACGGGTCTGTATTTCATTTTCTAGCCTAGATGAAGTGATACGGGTAATATATCATTTCAACCCGTAATTTATAAAGAAAACCGGGTTTGATCATTTCAAATCCGCAATCCCAAGTAAAAGAAAATAATTGAAAATCATTCAGGCCTATCATTTCAGCCCATAACGATTTTCTCCTATTCTAAATTCCGTTCGGGTATGTATCATTTCAACCCATAGTGATTCTAGTCTACAGGGAACTTGCAGTGTGATAAATTGATGAAAATAACAGAATAGCATGAAATAACAGTAACATATGGTATAACAAGTGTAAATATAGGTGTGAACTTCATATGAATGTAATATAGCAGTTATAACAGGATGATATGCATTTACAGATTCAGGTGATGTCAGTTTATCACTACATAAGTACATATTAGTCTGGTGAGATTTACTCACTGTTTTGAGCTGATGACACAACGACGAATTGCACAACGGGATCTACACAAGCACAAAAGCACGATACAGATACGAAATGGAGGAGCCAAGGATTAATTCCCTTGAATACAAATCAAACAAACAATATAATAATTATAAGGTTTCAGACCAAAAATACGATAAACGATGCTAGAAATTAAGGAACAACAATTAATCAAACACTTGCACTTGCTTCCACCATCACTATGCTCAGCCTATAGGGTGATAAGGTACTGCCATGGGGTGTATTTGGTCAGGTATGGGTCATATATGGTCGGCCTAGCAAGGGTAGTGAAGGTATGGAAGTTGCTATGTATGAAAATACAAGTACAAGGCAAACAAGTGGATTTTTGTGCAATTTCAAGCATCGGGCAAGGCTACAAATGGCATGGCCAGACCTGCTGGAGGCTAGGAGATGGTGTGGCAGTGGTTTTGGTTCAGGTATGAGCTGGAGAAGGTGGTGCAAAGGCCGGCTAAGGGTGTGGTGAAGTGGTGGAAGTTACAAGGTGTGAATACAAAGGGTTTAAGGCAAATAAGTGGCTTTTGTGCAACCATGGCTCAACCAAAGGACCATTGGGCTCGGCCCCTACAAGGTGAAGGTCGGGTGGGGTCTGGAGTGTCGGCCAAAGGTGGTGGAGGGACTGGTGGCGGCGGCCAAGGAGGTGGTTTAGGTGAAAAATGAAGGGTATGTGCATAAATGGTTCGGCTATGCTGAACAAGTGGATAGTTTGCATAAACTTTGGTGGATCTAGTCATAGATGACCACGGCATGGCCTGGTCAGTGGGCTGGAGGAGATGGTGACCTGATGTGGTGATGGTGGAGGCGGCTATGGTGGTGGAGGAGCAAGGCCGAACCTATGATAAAGAAGAATAAGTGCAAAAACCATGAATTCAAGCATAAACAAATGGAAAAAGTAAATAAAGTTTACCAAACTTTCTTCAAAAGCTATGGCCGAAATTTTTTTGAGGAAATGAGAGAAAAATTGAAGTACGTGAATGAGAAATGAGGGTGGCAGCTGAAAGAATGAAGAGATATGGCCATTTGAGTGAAAAGAAACGTTAAAATGTGAAAAGGTGGGAAAATCAAAAGCCATAGGAAACAATAGTTCACAAACCCTTTCAATTTACCTTTTATTATTTATATAAATTTATGTAGCTGAAATAATAATAATATCAGATAATATTTCGAAATTTTCAACCAATATACAAATATATATAATATTTATCAATTATGTAAAGTAAAATTAAGGAAAATAGTTAAAACAGTGAACTAGACTAGCAAAATTTGACGTTAAATGAAATAATTTTTAGAAAATTCATATAAGCTTGTAAAGTATTTTTAACATAAATAATAACATAAAATACAAATATATTCACAAAATAAATATTTAAAATTTAATTTAAATATAAAATTATAATGCAGAAAATAGCAGAAAATGGGAAAACAGCCCTTAAAAATAGGAAATCAACACAGTAATTTTTAGAAAAATTCTATTATTATTTTAAAAATATTTAGAGATGAATTTTCACAAATAAAACAAATTTAAAATAAAATAAAGAAATTTAAAAATGAAGAAAATGGCAGAAAATTAGAAAACAGCCTTTAAAAATAGGAAATAAATACGGTCAATTTTGGAAAAATTATATTATCATTTTAAAAATGTTTAGAAATGATATCACACAAATAAAAAAAAATTAAAATAATTTCAAAATGAAATAAAGTCAAATTTAAATATATAGTCAAAATCTAGGGTTGTTACACTCTCCCCCACTCAAACCTTTTCGTCCTCGAAAAGGAAGGAAGCGGAGAAACAACAAGAAAGAGCAATAGGTTGGAATGCATCCCCGAAAGAAGGTAGGGAAAAAAAGATAGCTAGGAGGTAAAGCAGGTTGAAAGACAAGGATGAACCATTATTTGAACCATTATACATTTCAATTTTTTTTTTAATGATGAATAGTCATTTGATTCAAATCTGATGGTTCAAAGTAAACAATATTTAAAACATTTTAAATTTTTAGAAGGGAAAATAACTGATCAAAATATTCTTTATATAGTACTTTATCAAAATACTTTTATAACTCGATGTCTTAACAAGTTTACTTTCGTTCCTGCAGACTCTGGCTATGCGTTGATCAGGCGCAAAGCTAGAATTCTCCAAGTACTTAGTATACTTGTTTCAACACCCAGTGAAAATAATGAAAACACTTTTAAAAACAGATATGGAAAGTACAATCCAAACAAATCAACCAAACCGAAACAGTTGTCTAACCATGGATCGCAGATACACAATGGTTACGCCTTGATCCCCCAGGAAACAATCCGTATCCGTAAGCTTTCTCAGCCCTGCGAGTTACGCCATGATGACGAGTAGAATGCAGGATACACAATGGTTACGCCTGGATCTCCCAGGAAACAATCCGTACCCCTAGGCAAGACTCAGCCAGGCACTTGCGCTACTCTTCGCAACCTACACAGATTGTAGGATACACAATGGTTACGCCTGGATCCCCCAGGAAACAATCCGTACCCCTAGGCAAGACTCAGCCAGGCAGTTGCGCTATGTAGTCGCGATCATAAGACCACGGGGATCGCCGTGGAATTCGATGGGCACTCGAGTATCATATCCGGAAAACCAAAATCAAAGAGAGAGAGAATAATATCCATAGAATGAATCCACAGTGTGGCCACAAAGCGGATATCAAGCAGAAGGCACTTTCCATATCTTTACTTCGAAAATATGTATCATATAGTACCCTTCAAAATCACTTTCAAATATCATACTTATATAAAGTCCATTTTATATAAGATTTCATTTCAAATCAAATACTTTTCAAAATACTAGTATATCAAATCACACTTATATAGATTTCGATTATATAAGATTTCACTTTTCAAAATTTGGGTACCCTTTCAAATCAACAGTTCCAATTCAACAGTTTACTTATACAAATCATTTTTATATAAGTTCGATAGCTCCCAAATCAAGTATTTAATAAAACAAGGTTCGAAATTTCAAACCATTTCGATATCAAATAAATTTTTAAAACTATATATGATGTCACCAAATCATTTCTTTCAAGTTATACATATTCAGTTTCAAAATTTCTTAAAATAATAGGTTTAGAAAATAATCCAAATTTCCAAATCAACAAAATTTAAGTCAAATAAATCCATTTCCATTTCAAACATGTATTCACTTCAAAAGTCATAATACTTTCAAAGTTATGAATCTTTCGAAACTAAAATACTTGAAATCATTACACTTTGAAAATCATAACATTTAGACATCATGCATTTGAAATCATAAAACATGCCCTTAATTCTTTTCATTTCAATTTTTTTCAATTAAACCAAAATCTAAAATTTCCAATTTTAATTCAATTTAAACCATTAGTTTCAATTTAGTTTTCCAACAAAACCATTTCAAATATTATCAATTTCAAATACAGATTTGATTTACAAAATAAACTATTAAATCTTAATATGTTTCAAGGCTTAAATATACCATATTTCAAAACTAAATTTCATAATTTCATATATCCCAAATTTTACTTCATTATTACTTACATATGTCATTATTTCGCAACATTACATTCGATCGCTCGCTTGATCACACAATTTCGCTTTCGAACTAGAATTGTCCATTCGACTTCCCTAATGCGGACTTCGATATGGTTTCTTGACTAGAAGCCATCAGTCTCCTTGCATAGCCATATACTATGATAGAGAATTCTAGAATCAAGCCCAAAATCCATATCAAATGTTCGCCATCAAGAATCAAATGAAAAATCCTAACATGAAATGGTGTAATTCACCTCGAACTTGTGTACTCAAACTTGGATCAAATTAATTATGCGAATAAAACAACGTACGTACAACTTATGTATCTATTCCAACTTGTTAAATAAATAGTTTTATAAAGATGTTACTAAGTTAAAACATTTAAAACCAAATTTTTCTCAAACATTTGAAGACTAATTTTTATCCAAAACATTTCAAAACTAAATTTCATATTAGTATAATTCAAAATAGTCTTATTTATTTACTTAACAAAACAGTTTCAACTTATAAAAAACCATATTGTTTCATATTTGAAACATACAAACTAAACTTATATTCTTTATCAAATACCTTATACCTTTCAAAAAAAATTTAGCTTTGAAAAAATTAACCTTGATTTGGAAGTGCTCGAATCTTACAATAGTCGAAGAAGTCATATTTTCAATCCAAGAGTTGAAAATCAACACTAAATCAGTAAATCAATTTCAAAAGTTAGGTTTCAAAATCTGAAACTCGAGAACTGAACACCGGCTTACTTTAAATCTTTTCAGATATATATATATATACGGATCTATCTTTCGAATATCAAACCATACTTCGAAATCTGAAATCAAAATTTGTTTCAAAAAATCACTCGCAGAGCAAAGCCACTAGAGTGGCCTCTCTCTCACTCAGAAACTCGAAAATCAATGTCGATGATGCATGCATTCATCACCGAAATTATTTTCCAGCGACATAAGTGAGTTCTGGACTTCAATTAACTTTGAATAACTTCTTTGAAATTCCTTCGAAATCATTGAAATTCATTCGAATACATTTGAAACATTTCTTATTTGAAATATATATATATATATATATATATATATATATATATATATATATATCTTTAAATCATATTACTATATATATTTTCCAAAATCTTAAAACCGATTTCAAAATACCGGAATTCGATTCCTCGAAATTCAAATTCAAAACCCTTCAGTTATAAATCATTTTTGTATAAATCAAGCTCTTATAAAATTTTCAAAATTTCAAATTCTTTCAAAATTCCAAATTTTCATTTTTGAAAGGTATATAATCCTTATCGAAAACATTTCACTTTTATATATAAAAATATGGCCATCCTTAATAATTTCGATGTATGGACAATTTCAAAATACAACCAAATACAAATTTCCAAAGGATGATTCAGGGAAGGATTTCAAACAAACAAAGATTCAAAATTAGAGGGACTCTAATCAAATAGAATTCTAGTTCGAAGATAAACTCAAACGAAGATGAGATAATTTAATTACCAAATAGAAGATGGATAAGCCTATATAAATCGCGGGCGAACTTAACCGGTCAACCGAGACTTTAGGAATATAATCAATACGGAAATCTAAGGCAAATGGACCTTCGATCGCCAGAGATAGAATCCGGGTAGAGCAGGAGATAGATAGCATTGACATCCGAGGATACAAAAATCTTCAGTGAATCAATGCCAATTGTAAAGGAGTTTCACCCCTTTACAAATCATTCAAAGATTTACGGAATCACCGCTCTTTAGAGAGGTCATTCCAAAGTAGAGTTACGAAATGCTCCAAAATTAAAAGGGAAAATGGGGAAAACAAGACTGGATTCTAGAACAAGTGGGAGCGTTCCAAAGTTCAAGAAATCCTAATCGATAAGAATCTTAACCAAGAGATTTCTAACAATGTGGATACCGAAGAGATGAAGTTTAGAAAATCTTGATTTCAAAATAAGAACATTTTTATACCAAAATAATCTTTGAAAATCCTTTAAAAATCATTTGGAAATCATTTTATACTTCGAAAATACGTTCTCTCACAAAGAAAGGATTCTGAGATTGATTTCACTCATTTTAGGGTATTTCTACCCTATCTCTAATGAGTTTTTGCTCCGCAGGCTAAGGTTTGCCTAAAAACAAAGCTCTGATACCAACTGTAACAACCCGATATTTTTCAGCCATTCGCATCCGCACATGTCGGACTTGAATTGCTCAAAATACCGCGTTGTAAATAAATTTAGAGCAAATGAAATACAATCACAGAATCACAGACATAGAACAAACAGAATACCTCGCAGCCGAATATAAAATACATAGTAGTTCATGATGCTACTACGGCAGATTCTCAAACCAAATACATAATACAGTCTGAAAACAACATAATAGAAATCCGAAATACATAGAAATTCACTAATACATGAGATAAACTAGAATAGCTGAAACAGAAAGTAGATATAAATGTAGATAAGCAGAAACTCCAGCAAAGACCAGCTCCAGAAAGAGAATCCAAAGCTGTGAATACTCAGGCTGACCCGAGCGTAAAGTAAAACACAAAACACTCGAGTCAGGACAATATATACTTATATAATGTAAACCAACTCATGTGAACTGTAGTAGAAATGCACAATAACTTAAAGGATGCTTGGGATCACCCATCCTTTAAGAATCAGTTAAACTATAAATTAATTACATCCCGTGGTTAAAATTTCAAAATGGTATTTTATACTTCAAAATCAAATGTAATTTCAAAATTCAATATCATTCAAAATATCATATCTTCCAAACCACATTCATTTTTATTTAATTTAAATACCATTACAAAACACATTTCAAAATAGTTTATATTTCGAAACAAATTACTTCATTTTAAATCATAAAATGAAGTTATTATATTTAATAATTAAATTATTAAATTTACAAAATTTTAGTCTTTCAAAATCCATTTATCCACTTAATTTATTAAAACGGATGAAATTCAACTTTCGTAGCATTTAGAAATTGCTACGGAAAGTTACATTCAAAACAGTTCAATTTAATAAAAGATAGCATTTAAAATGGCTGTAATAGGGTTACATTAGTTTCAAATAAAACTTAGTTAAATTCAATAATTATAGCATTTACAAAAATGCTATAATAACCTTTAATTAAACTTAGCCATTTGGTTCATTATTATCAACTACAGCATTTAAAAATGCTGTATTATCATTTACATTAGAATTAATAGCATTTCAGAAATGCAGTTAATTAACTTCAAGTATTCAATATAATTTCACAAACAATTATATTTTTATTTAAACCATTTTTAGCTTATAAAATCATATAATTTCACTTTTAAAACAGTCATTCAAATACCCTTATATTCATGATTTTATAAAGTTAAATCTCCATTCAAAAATCAAAATTTAATAATAATTCACTTATTAAATTCCAACATAAAATTTCAAATTCATTAAATTTAATTTAATTTAACACTTAAGTTTAAAATTTTCAAATATAACTTAATTTCATTTTTATTTACTTAACTTAAAATTCACTTTTAAGACAAATTCACAAATTTCCAATTTTAGTTATATTTCCAAATTTCAACCTAAATATTCATTCATTTCACATTTTAACTTTATTCAAAAATCATTGATATATTATAAAATCATTTTAAATTCATTTAATTCAAAATATCATAAATTTATCATATTTTCATATTTAATTTAAATTCCATTTATCACCAAATTCTAGTTTCCAAAATAACTTACATTCTAGATTTTCTAACTTTACCATTTATTTATTTCACTTATAAATTTTTAGAAAATCAATAATGCTTTACAAAAATCATTTTTAATCAAATTTAAATCAAAATATTATAATATTTACATTTCTAAAATAATTAAAAATTTTAGAAAAACATATTTTAACAACGGGTCTGTATTTCATTTTCTAGCCTAGATGAAGTGATACGGGTAATATATCATTTCAACCCGTAATTTACATAGAAAACCGGGTTTGATCATTTCAAACCCGCAATCCCAAGTAAAAGAAAATAATTGAAAATCATTCAGGCCTATCATTTCAGCCCATAACGATTTTCTCCTATTCTAAATTTCGTTCGGGTATGTATCATTTCAACCCATAGTGATTCTAGTCTACAGGGAACTTGAAGTGTGATAAATTGATGAAAATAACAGAATAGCATGAAATAACAGTAACATATGGTATAACAAGTCAAAATATAGGTGCGAACTTCATATGAATGTAATATAGCAGTTATAACAGGATGATATGCATTTACAGATTCAGGTGATGTCAGTTTATCACTACATAAGTACATATTAGTCTGGTGAGATTTACTCACTGTTTTGAGCTGATGACACAACGACGAATTGCACAACGGGATCTACACAAGCACAAAAGCACGATACAGATACGAAATGGAGGAGCCAAGGATTAATTCCCTTGAATACAAATCAAACAAACAATATAATAAATATAAGGTTTCATACCAAAAGTACGATAAACGATGCTAGAAATTAAGGAACAACAATTAATCAAACACTTGCACTTGCTTCCACCATCACTATGCTCAGCCTATAGGGTGATAAGGTACTGCCATGGGGTGTATTTGGTCAGGTATGGGTCATATATGGTCGGCCTAGCAAGGGTAGTGAAGGTATGGAAGTTGCTATGTATGAAAATACAAGTACAAGGCAAACAAGTGGATTTTTGTGCAATTTCAAGCATCGGGCAAGGCTAAAAATGGCATGGCCAGACCTGCTGGAGGCTAGGAGATGGTGTGGAAGTGGTTTTGGTTCAGGTATGAGCTGGAGAAGGTGGTGCAAAGGCCGGCTAAGGGTGTGGTGAAGTGGTGGAAGTTACAAGGTGTGAATACAAAGGGTTTAAGGCAAATAAGTGGCTTTTGTGCAACCATGGCTCAACCAAAGGACCATTGGGCTCGGCCCCTACAAGGTGAAGGTCGGGTGGGGTCTGGAGTGTCGGCCAAAGGTGGTGGAGGGACTGGTGGTGGCGGCCAAGGAGGTGGTTTAGGTGAAAAATGAAGGGTATGTGCATAAATGGTTCGGCTAGGCTGAACAAGTGGAGTGTTTGCATAAACTTTGGTGGATCTAGTCATAGATGACCACGGCATGACTTGGTCAGTGGGCTGGAGGAGATGGGGACCTGATGTGGTGATGGTGGAGGCGGCTATGGTGGTGGAGGAGCAAGGACGAACCTATGATGAAGAAGAACAAGTGCAAAAACCATGAATTCAAGCATAAACAAATGGAAAAAGGAAATAAAGTTTACCAAACTTTCTTAAAAAGCTATGGCCGAATTTTTTTTGAGGAAATGAGAGAAAAAATGAAGTACGTGAATGATAAATGAGGGTGGCAGCTGAAAGAATGAAGAGATATGGCCATTTGAGTGAAAAGAAACGTTAAAATGTGAAAAGGTGGGAAAATCAAAAGCCATAGGAAACAAAAGGTCACAAACCCTTTCAATTTACCTTTTATTATTTATATAAATTTATGTAGCTGAAATAATAATAATATCAGATAATATTTCGAAATTTTCAACCAATATACAAATATATATAATATTTATCAATTATGTAAAGTAAAATTAAGGAAAATAGTTAAAACAGTGAACTAGACTAGCAAAATTTGAAGTTAAATGAAATAATTTTTAGAAAATTCATATAAGCTTGTAAAGTATTTTTAACATAAATAATAACATAAAATACAAATATATCCACAAAATAAATATTTAAAATTTAATTTAAATATAAAATTATAATGCAGAAAATAGCAGAAAATGGGAAAACAACCCTTAAAAATAGGAAATCAACACGGTAATTTTTAGAAAAATTCTATTATTATTTTAAAAATATTCAGAGATGAATTTTCAAAAATAAAACAAATTTAAAATAAAATAAATAAATTTAAAAATGAAGAAAATGGCAGAAAATTAGAAAACGTCCTTTAAAAATAGGAAATAAATACGGTAAATTTTGGAAAAATTATATTATCATTTTTAAAATGTTTAGAAATGATATCTCACAAATAAAAAAAATTAAAATAATTTCAAAATGAAATAAAGTCAAATTTAAATATATAGTCAAAATCTAGGGTTGTTACATGGTCTGATTCCCAAGCTTCATAATTTATCTAGATCATCAACTGGTTCTCCTCCTCTGGGATATTGTAGTATCATGCATTTCAAGACCCAAAAATAAATATAGATGATGATGCAGTCATCATCAGAATTATTCTAAAATGATAAATATGTGATCTTTTTTTACAACATTAAGTAAAAAAGTAGATAAATAATTTTCATTACATAAAATTGTCTTTATTCACTATCGAATTCGTGCCCACGTGGATGTAATATAATATACAGAGAGAATAATGTCGCGCCTGACATACGAAGATGTCGGCAGGAACACTTAACTAGTTATATAACCTAGTTTTACAATATCAAAATTCAAAACAAAATATTATTATCTTTTAGGTCTCCTACTTCTTCTATGAAGCTTTTATTCATCTTTGGAAATGATAGATTTCTAATCCTATAAACTCAGTTAGCTCGAACGAGCACTCGACAGTTTATGGGGAAAATAATAATAAAGAATGAATTAGACGTAATGCATGGTATGAGCTATACATATCTCTAATTACAACGTATAGTGAGACCACACTGCCTAGTAGATTGAATTTTCTTCTTAATAAAACAACAGCAAGCATGCATATAAGAAAATTTTAAGCATATGTATACCCTATGCATGACATGATGGAGTTAGGGGCATGCCCTAGGGGCAATTATGTAATTTGTTCTATAAATCTAACTCAATAACCAACCTTGTTCATAATAAAAGGTGTTTTATTTCTGTTATATATTTATTATAATGTGGTATTATAAATAATTGAACGTTCGATTAAAATATATTTAATAGAAAATCTATAAATGGTGTATTTGTGATAGTAATTATAAATAGTTCTAATCACGAGTATTGTATCACAATATACTAAACACATCATTTTAAGTATTACTTGCCAAGATGCATCGAGACTGGATATCGATGCATCTCTTGAGACTAAAGTATGCAACGCTTTCCAAATGTTGAGTAATGTATTATTCATAACAGCTGAGGGCACCAAGTAGTTACATACAGATAGTTATTGGATAGCTATGTAGTGACTCGCTCGATAGTTTTCTATTGGTCAATATAACTAAGGTAAAACAAAAAATATTAACGTGACTAATTTACATTGTTCTCTTCACTTGAGAATATCGTAGATCTTCAATTAAAAGCTCTTCTTAAATTGTAGTCAAATCATGATACAGAATCGACCAAATGACTATAGTTGGGTCGAGTGGAAATATTGAAAGTCAAACACTATTCAAGAGAGGATTCGTCTTCTTGGTTATATAGGGTTAGTATCATAGTCTATTTAAGTCAACTCAAAGCCAAAATCTCTAACCAGAGTAGTTTGGTAAATAATAATTGTTATTATTGAATCAAAGACTTTGTGTTCGGACTATAGAGTTAAATATGTACGATATTGGAATTTTGACCATTATCAAATCCGTAAGTCCAAAGTGATATGGTTTTGATGAAGAGAATTAGTGTAAAATAACAATCACTAATGGCTAACGCTTATGATAAGTAAAATTGTATTTTACAAAGGATGTGTAAATGATAAATTCAGCCAAAATTTCAAAAAATAGCTAAGATGAAATGTGAACGATAATATTTGAATTGTTCAATATTAATCGCTGGCCGAATTTACACATTTGAGTCACACAACTAAAATGATGAATATTTCGAATAAACCACATGATTTTATTAGTTTTTAATTATTGGAAATTAATTAATATTTATGAAATATAAATTATAAAAAACTTCTTTAGATTGTTGGATGCTATTAGTATTTAGTAAAGTGGTTATATAAAAGTTATAAATGCTTGTATCGATATGCGATATTGGTAGAATGTTTAAATCTGGTTTAAAAAAATAAATACTAAAATAGGCCTAAATAAATTAAATTGATTGATGTTTAAGACATATTTATTGTTAAATTTTTTTTTATTTGATTTCAATCAATATTTAATAATGTAGATATATAAAAGTTATAACCGCGCGTATTAGTATATGATATCGATAGTAAATTTAAATTTGATTTAAATAGGGATAACACAAATTGAATTTTGGAAATTTTTTGGAACAAAGCCTACGCACGATGGCGACCATGATATTGAGAAATGAGGGGGTTTTTGAATTAGAAATGAAAGGGCAACCTTAATTAAAGGAGAGGAAAAAAACCATATTTTTATTACACGTTCATTTTCTTCTTTAATTAGACACTACATTGTCATTTTCTTTCTCCGTCCATATAGAAGCATTAAGGGCCAAATTCTAATGCTGGCTAGAGCTTTAAAATTCAAGAAAAATTAAATAGAAATAGGCGGTATCTCCTGATTGCTACAGATCTAGAGATTGATCAATTGGATTTAGGATTTATTCTATCATTCAAGTGTTTCTTCTAGATTCATCCTAAGGTAATTCTATATTTTTCTTATATAACTTTTAATTTTTTTTACATCCCACTAGTTTTATATCTCTCCATTTTGTTCATATGTGTGAATTTAGATTATAGCTAGAATATCTTAATTCGTCCTTTTCGAATCAACTGTATACTCTTATTATTGATTTAACTAAAAATCTTTGATATGCTCTCTATTATTTGTTTATTATGAACAATAATAATTTTACTCACCTTTGTTCTATATGTTTAATTATCTTGTATGTTTTACCTAGATCTAGACCTTCTTGTCACGAATTTGTATATGCATATCTCGTCTGATTTTATTGTTGTCTAAAAAATGAAAAACAAAATGGGAACAATCTTTTTAGTAAGTCAATTTTCGTATTACAAGTTTTAGATTTGAATGTTTATATATAAATTGCTATGTGAATAAAACTTTGAAATAGTTTCATTAATTATTTGTAGTTGGCAACATAATAAGATGACTTTTGTCTTATGTGTAAATTATTCTATAAAACAAATTTGCTAATTAAAATAAAAGATAAAACTTCAATTTAGTGGTTTATTTCTTATTTTACGGTTGTATCTAGACCAGTACTGGATCTTTGTTTAAAAGGAAAACATTCTAATTCACAAACTATTTGTGTTAAACCAAAAATTGACTCAACACCTGAGTTGTTGTACAAAGTAATATTATTCGGAATGATCCCAATAATACTCATGGGCTTTAATATAGTCATGATGTTATTCAAAAAGATCAAGTCATATGTCCAAGTGTAAAATAGGTGAGTGGCATAAATGTGCAATGGTCCATTACTTGTTCGTTAGTAGGCAAAATAGGCAATTCACATATATCATAATCCTTTGTTTATATGTCAATGTGCACAATAGTCATTATGCAAAGTAAACTTTAATTTAGGCAAAAGCTTAAGTGGCCTTGTTCAAATCATTAATATACAAGTCCAAATTCAAGTCCAACTCCAAAATTAAGACATATGTACATCCACTATTCAATAATAGTCAAAGATACACATTTGAGGGAATTGTATGATGCAATGTTTATTGTCTAGGTCCTTATATGCAAAAGTTACAAGAATTATAAATCGGCTCTAAAACTCCCCATTTGATTTAAAGTTTACTACTTATAATTTGAGAAGTAGGAAATAAATGATTCGCGCCCCTCTAAGTGATTGAGGGGGTTTATTTATAGAGGTAGTGGTAGGCGGGATGCTACCACATATCCATCCAGCTAGATATTCGCTTTCTCTTTGTATTGTTAATATTCGACATCCTCTTTGTATTGTTGATATTTGACGTCCTCTTTGTATTGTTGACATTCGGCATCCCTCCCCACTTATGAAAATTCGAATTACTTTATTAGTTTCGAGCTCATTATTCTCGTAGAAACTTGATATCGTTGGTTGTTTGTAGATGCTTGACAATAGTTAGTGTTGTAAAAGCTCGATAATTGTTATTGTGCTAAAGGAGTATTTTCGACAGAAAGTTGATATTTCTAGTTTGTGGTTAGATTTTCGACATCTGCT
Organism: Allium cepa; assembly: GCA_030765085.1. Taxonomy (NCBI): domain Eukaryota; kingdom Viridiplantae; phylum Streptophyta; class Magnoliopsida; order Asparagales; family Amaryllidaceae; genus Allium; species Allium cepa. Next base: position 595,985,006 of record CM060935.1, read on the forward strand.
AGTTGTGCGATGTCCTTCTTTTGTTATATATTCTTCAACATTTCCATGTTATAGAGGTTCGATAACTCCACTATCTTTTGGGCTTAATAATGTTAGTTATAGAAACTCGATATCTACTATTCTTCTAGGTCTGGTGCAGCTTGATATATAAAGGTATTTATTGATTTGGAACCTTTATCACCTTACAGGCTCGATATTTTGATTCATTATGAACACCCAAAATAAATTTCTTTTCATTAAATTCTCAACAACTCTTCCTGTTGTAGAAGCTCATTACTCCTTTAGGGACATGATACTTCTTTTTAGCTTGATAACTATTTGAAGTTCGACATTTTTAATGTTATTAGATATTCGACATCTCTTTGTGATTAATTGAGGTTCGCTATCCTCCTTTATTTTATATGCTCGTCAGCCCTTATGGTCGTTGAGGCTCGACACCATATCTGCTAGTTATAAAGATTCGACAGCCTTTCTCTCTTTAAACTCAACAACACTTATAATTCGACATATTTAGTTATTCCCTAATTATTTTAATCCATTTCTCCTAAGTAGGAGCTTAATATTATCTTCATGTTAGATACTTGATACCTTATGCTTTCATATCTTCCCATGCTTACCTTTTCATTGGCTTCTCAAGTACATTTGACAATTGAAAAATATATGGATAACAATTTGTATATATTTTTTATTTTTTTTTGGTATTTTGTGTGTACGTGTGAGAACATATATATATATGTGTGTGTGTGTGTGTAATAATATTTATGTGCATATGTGTATTTAACTCAATGTTTCGAAAGGGGTTTATCTAAAATATAGTAGTAAACTTTTGAACTATTCTAATTAGATAGTGTATTCATCGATTTATAGCATGTAACATAAATAAAGTCCATTTCAATGTAAAGCACCATGCAAGATATTTGTATGTGTGCACATACAAATACACACACACACACACAATAATGCGAACCCGTGCCTCGCACACGGCTTGTAACTATTTTTTTAATTATTGTTGATCCTTTGTGTTGTTGTAAGATTACTGATAATTAGTTACAACATTAAGTCTTGTATAAATAAAATTATTATCTACGGTATTGTTTTTCAACCCAAAGTAAAATATTTTGTTTACAAACATAATTTTGGTGAGCTCTTTATTCTAATGTTTTAATAGTTGATTGATGTCTGAAATTTACTACAATCCATGAATGAAAGATCAAAGAAAGATATCCTAGTGTACAGAATATCTGAAGAGCATGAATGAATAAGAAGATAGTGCAAAAAATTATCCATTTTTGCGTTCATTGGGTACATTTCAACAATTTCACATGAACCGACATGAACTTATACACGTGTCACATTCCAACATAGATTCAATTGTTCACGCACAACATTGTCTTGTTTGAATATTCAACATAATGGGGCCACATTTTAATGTTTGAATCTGTGGGCTATCTTGTAATTAAGTCTAATTACGTTTTTTTGGAATAAACATATTAAGACTTAAAGGTATATTCGTCATGTAAAATTATAACGTGTGGACACCAGAGTGACAATTTAGTTTGTTGAAGGGCCGAACTGAAAAATATCACACACTACATATATAGGGTTATGGTCTTCAAATTACATACGTTTTATCATATTCTCTCTACCATCTTCTAAAGAGAATTTACAGATCTAAGCTTGTGTCAATTGAGAAGATTTACTCCAATTTAATCTTCACATCAATTAAGAATCGATGGATTCAGGTACGCCTTCTGCTGTTAATTTCATATACCTGTTTCTCAACTGAATAAATATAAGTTATATGTATTCAGATCTAATATAGATTAATCACCAACAAACGGTATCAGAGCCACCTATCATTGATTTTATCGAGAAATTTTTCGATTTTAAGTATATATGAAATTAAGTTTCCGAGATTTACAATTTTGGTTGATTCATTCAATGCATTTATTTCAAATCTGTGAGATTTGCTCTTTTCTTATTGATTTATCCGATGCCTCTATTTCATATCTATATAAATAATTCATGAATTGATTCTGCTTGTTCGGATCTGATGTTTTTATTTGTTGCTACTCATATTATTCATATATTATTATCAGTAGTGTTGCGACTGTACAATTTTTTTTATTGCTAATATGGTTACCATGTTAAGTTTTGTTTCATTAACACGTATGGAAGCATCTTCATGCTTTTTAATTTTCCTGTAATACGTATTGCAAACATAATGGTCAATTGCTTTTTTTATTATAATTGCATTAAATGTGGTTGTTATAGTAATAAATAAATTAATTTATTATCATAAATGCAGTAAATGCATCAGTTGCAAAAAATTTAACGATGCGGCATGTTTGTATTTGGAATAAGAAAAGACACACTGTTTATTATTTAATGTATTTATAATTTATAGACACATATATTTTATATCTATGGCCTGCTCATTAAAAATAAGTTTCGCTTTCTGTAATATTATAACACATGTATTCATATTTTCTTATTGAAATAAGCTTTCATCGAAAGCTAATCACCCGTCGCACTGATGTAGTAAGATATTTGATATGGACTATTTATGTTCGTTGCTTCCCGCTATGTTTGGGATCAACCACTGCTACAGTATTTAGCTATTCATTTTCTTGCAATTGACATGTATGGACCATGCTATGTTAAAATTTGTTTTATCTTCTGTCTTGAATATTAACAGTTAAATAAAGTATGCAATATTTTATCATTAATTGTTATTGCAAAGACCATTTGTTATGTATTATTACAGTTTTAGTTGATGTCATTTTTTTTTGTTGTGACTATGAAACCATACTTTCAATATGTATAAAATTGAAATTTATGGAATACACATAAATGAATGAGTTAAAATAAACCCAGTTCAAACATTATTTGATGTCTCTTTGCAAACTAACTGTAAATATTCTATATTACAAGTGATCTGATTAAAATAACATGTCACCAAAGTGACATCTCTTATTTTAGTTATCCATGAAAAATGTTTAATGTTTGTATGTATCTATTCATGCAAATATTAGTCCGCCAAAAAGAAGACTAATATTTAGCTGAATCATTTATACATGTATGATGATAAATATGTGACAATCATATAGTTTTGCAAGTGAATATCTAATCGGCCCAAAGGAAGATTTATATTTGACTTTAAATTATTGTCAATGTTTGATCATTACAGCAAAAGTACCACTTACAATTAATATTACTATCCAAAGACTTGATATTAAAGTTGTGCCAGGTATCTTGAGAAGAGACTTACCAATTATTTGAATTTACTGTGGTTTTGTTTTACAGTGTGAGCATATTTGATTGATTCTTGTGTTAAAATTACAACTTATTTAACTATGATATCTGCCAATCTTAACAACATTCCTACTCTGACTGGAGCAAAAAAATTCCATAGAAAGAGAACATATTGCTTTTTCTTGGCTACATGGATCTTGACCTTGCACTTAGGATGGATGCACCTACCCCTCTCACAGATGAAAGTTCTTCTGATGTTACAAAGAACTTTAAGAGGTGGGATCGTTCAAATCACATGAGTCTAATGATCATAAAGCGCAACATTCTAGAGGCATTTAGGGGTGTAGTATCTGAAAAGATAACCAATGCTATAGATTTCCTTATCGAGATTGAAAAATGTTTTGCTAAAAAAGATAAGGTGAAAATAAGCATGCTTTTGTAGGGCTTGATTTCGATGAAGTATCAAAGCAAAGGGAACATAAGGGAGTACATTATGGAAATATCTAATGTTGCTTCAAAACTTAAGGCACTTAAGCTTAAGCTTTCGGATGATTTGCTCGTGCATTTGGTACTAATCTCTCTTCCTTCACAATACAACCAGTTTAAGATCAGTCATAACTGTCAAAAGAAAAAATGGACTCTTAATGAACTCATTTCGTGTTGTGTACAAGAAGAAGAGAGATTGAAGCATGATAAGATTGAAAGTACTTATTTGGCATACACCCCTAAGGGAAAAGACAAAAAGACAAAGAAGGATAAGGAAACTGCTAAGGGTCCAATGGAAAAGAAACAACATAAGGTGGCTGATGGTTGTTACTTTTTAAGAAGGATGAACATTTAAAGAAAGATTGTACCTAATATCATTCATGGCTCGTTAAGAAAGGTTGCCCGAGCTATCGAAATCCAACTGATGCGGAAAGATACATCTTTGTAGGTGATGGAAAATCGATTAAAGTGGAGGCTGTTGGGCATTTTAAGTTGTTATTGAGAACTCGGTTTTATTTGGATTTATTTGATACTTTTGTTATACTGCTATTTAGACGGATTTGTTTTCTGTTTATAAGTTGGACAAATCTGGTTATTCTTGTTCATTTAGGAATGGTATTTTTAATTTATCAACAAATTCAAATCTTGCTGGAATCGGTTCTCTCAATGTTTATGATAATTCATATATGGTTGATATTAATACCTCTTATTATGAAGCCTTGCATGTGGAATCACGTGGTACTAAAAGAAAAGCTAATAAGGAAAATTTAGCCACATTGTGGCACAAGCGCTTAGATCATATATCTAAAACTAGAATTCAAAGGCTTATGTCAAATAGCATTTTGAAATCTGTTGATTTTTAAAACTTCGATGTTTCCGTGGAGTGCATTAAAGGGAAATAGACCAAACATAAGAAAATAAGTGCCAATAGAGCAACCGACATCTTAGAAATGATACATACAGACATTTGTGTACCATTCCCTATGGCATCATGGAATGGTCAACAATATTTCATCACATTCATAGACGGCTACCCAAGATATGGCTACCTATATCTTATACATGATAAATCAGAATCCCTAGACATGTTCAAGAAATTTAAGGTAGAAGTTGAGAACCAACTCAACAAAATAATTAGAGCTGTCAGATCTAACCGTGGAGGTGAATATTATGGTAAATCTGATGGATCAGGTGAACAATGTCTAGGGCCATTTGTCCAATTCCTAGAGGAATGTGGAATAGTCCCACAGTACACCATTCCAGGTTCACCTAGCATGAATGGTGTTGCTGAGAGACGAAACAGAACACTTAAAGACATGGTGAGGAGTAGGACTAGTCATTCTACCTTACCAAAATCACTCTATGGGAGACATTAAAGACAACAGTTTATATCCTTAATAGGGGTACCCACTAAAGCAGCTGCCAAGACACTTTATGAGCTTTAGATAGGAAAATAGACCACTCTAAAGCATTTTCATATTTGAGGATATCCAGCTGAGGCAAGGCCTTATAGGCCAAATAAAAGAAAATTAGACACTAAAACAACGAGCAGCTACTTTATTTGTTATTCTGAGCGGTCTAGGGGCTATAAATTTTATGATCCCACACTGAAGAAATTTTTTAAGACAGGAACTGCAACAATTTTTGAGGATGTTGAGTTAGAGGGCAGAAATAAAGTAAGGAACATTGTTTTTAAGGAGGAATCATCACCTATGATTCCTACTATGGTTACTTCTTCTAACAATGTATAGATTATCATTCCTATCATTAATGAAGAAGTTAATGCGGAACCACAACAAAACAATATTAAAGAAAACCCTCTTCAAAATGAGGACAATGTTCCAAATGAACAAACTTAACAACCTCAAAATGAATTGCCACTAAGAAGATCCACTAGAGGGAGGGAGGATGCCATTCCATATGATTATGTGGACTTTCTTCAAGAGATGGAGGATAATAATGGATTGGTGGAAAATGATTCTATCAACTTTCACTGTCACTGTCCGGATTTTCGACCTCCGAAAATCGACATCAATACGTCCACTGTATTACATGCTGAATAATTGAATGCCGAAAATACCAGATCGTTAGGGAAAAGATGAAAGAGTCAGAAGAAGAAAAAAGAAATAACAATACAGAATCTCACAATTGCAGCGGAATAATACATAATAGATAACAACTGGTCTTTATACAAAAAGAGCTACAACTGTTTTTATACATTAATCATCAGAGTACAACACAAATCAATAGCCCAATACTGGACAGTTATAATAACTTGTCCTCACAAATTCTGAATATGCAGCCTAGAATACATAATGAAATAAAATCAAGTATGTAGTAGCGGCCCGCAAATCCGTACCCCTTGATTCAACACTATTCTACATCAATTAACTCAAGTGGAATAGAAATACGAACCATTAGGGTTAAAGAAGAAGAGATAGAAGAAGAAGAAACTAAACAATATCAGAATCTCACAGTCGCAGCGTAATAAAATATAATAGTAAATAATAGATCTTTACACAAAATGAAACTATATTTGTTTTACACATTATATAATCAGAGTATCTCATACAAACAAACATTTACCAGTCAGACAATCATACAATCATAGCAGCGGATGAATATACAAATACGAATAATATGTCTCGGACTCCAGCTCCTCTGCTGCTCCAAACCATCCTGTCCTGAACATATAATACTCGGTCTGACCCGAGCATTATAATGAAATAACACCCGAGTCAGTCTGCAATACCAGCTGATAACAATGCATCCAAATTGATTATTAAAGTTCAAAAATCCTTTGAGAACAAAAGCATCTCGTAAGACCACGCCACAAATAAACATGTCGGGTTTTTACCTTACGATAGCTAAAACACTTTTTATAGAAATCATCTGATATTATAATGGGGTCTATTTACACACTTATAAAATAGCCGAAATTGTTACATGATTAAATTCCAGCTACTAGCCATAAAGTGGGTAATACAAACAAAACTTGCAAAAGGCTAGTAGGGAGAATGGATTCCAACTAATGACTAGGCACTGGGGTACCACCTGTCATAGTACGGGGCCTAGATCACCGTACCGAGGACCCCTCCCAATCCCCTGCAACACAAGGCCCGACCCATCCCTTATTGGACGGCTCCGAATAAGATCGCCCCGCGGTTGGGATCAGCAACCGCACCACTAAGCCGAAATAAAAAGGGACATCTAGACAGGGATGACCTTACTCTCAAGTGGGGGCTACCCACGAAGCCTTGCTGCATATCCCCTGATTTTCAGTCATTCCCATTTGATGAGGCTTGAGGCTAAGCGTTACCTTTAGAACGTTTCACTTAGAATGCCCATCGCCCACCTGATGATGCTCCGAAAGCATTCGTCCATACAAGTCCGTCCCGGGTTCGAACGGAATCGAAGGCGCTATTCCTACTACATCCATTTTGGAAATATGCTCACGATTAGTAGCGACTAGCCCTTGCACTTCACACCTCCATCTTCGACTCCGAACACGTTTTCATGCAACGTACAAACCGGATCGAAGTGGTTTTCGAGAAATAAATCTCGATCCCGGTCTCTTCGAAACGATCAACGCATTTGTCTAATATTGATAGTCGGTGATTTAACTATCAATTTATATTCACAAACATCCATCACACAATAAATAATTTTTCCACATTATTTATTTGCCTCAAATATCTTTCAAGATATATTTCCAAATTTCAAAACTCATTTGAAAACAATTTCCCAAAGTCCTTCCTTTACAAGGTAAATCCTTTACCATTTATTCCCATTGGAAATAACCAAGTTCAAACATTTAGATTTAAAACCAATTTAAAAACACTTTATTCTGCAATATACTATAAAATATGTAAATTTACTTCTAGTTATTACTCAAAAATATAATTTCAAATATGTAAAGTAAAACTATTTATTAAATAAGAGTTTTGTTAACTAAACTTAAAGGTAGTGGTTTTAAAGAATAAATACTAGTTTTCAAATAACTTAAATCATCCATTCTTTAAATAAATCTAAAAACAAATATTTTACTAATAAACCTCTTAAATAATCATACTATAGCTAAATTTATTTCTTATTTTTAAAGGAGAATTTCTTAAAACACTACCTTGAAATAAATTTTTCTTAACTTTTAAAACCTGATTTTATTCACGAACTCGGTTTTTCCCAGGGAAACATTTCCATTGAAACAACCAAAGAATCTTTCATATAGATCCCGCCCGATCTATTCCAACTCAAATTTACGTTAGTTATCGTAAAATTATTCCCAAGCTTACAAATAAACTCCCTTTGAAATTTGAACACCTTTTCCATTTTCGAAAATTCATTTTCAAAGTATAGGTTTAAATTAGTTTTAAATAAAACAATTGAGAATTTATTAAAGGAAAATAATACTTATGAATTACTTAGATAAAATCCCATTGGTGAAAAATGCATTTCAAAATATTTTATTGACATTTAAAACTGTTTAATTTATATTTAGTAGCTTCGTTCGAACATATTTAATTTTCCGGCAAATTCTATTCATTATCAAAAATAACCCATCATTATTTTAACACTTTATATCCAATTATAGAATTTCTCGCCCAAATCCATACTTTGCATTTATCAACTAATAATTTTCCCGTTTTATTTAAACTTTCCTTTACAAATTTCATTCTTCATCCGAACCAAATCCAAATTTTATTCCTTTAAATTCTTTATATAACAATTTCTTTATTTCTTGTAAAACTCAATTTATTTTATTTATGCTTAACAATTTCAGGTTTAAATTTATCAATTCATATCACAACAAACTGGATTCCAAGGTTAGCTATCACAGTGTATAAATAAAATACATCATCAGTTAAAACAATAATTCATATATTGTGAGAAATCCAGTTGGATCCCTCCAACCTGCTTCCCTGCATCCACAACTATTAGCACATCACATAAATAAATATCAATCCAGACTGATAACAACAGTTATATCCAACCAATCACACAGATATTTAAATATTGACTATTTAAATTGTCTAGCATCCAGATGTGAGTGAGAATAACTCACCTTGTGTTTCGGCGAGCGTTCAAAATTTAAATTAAACCGAACGATGTTTGATTTAACCTAATTTTTTTAGTTGCTCGGAATGAATCCAGAACTGCACCATTGCATAGTACGCGTCTCTGCGATTCTAAGGTTTCCTGTTTCGTCAAATTCCGATAACGTACGCATTAGATATGGTTTTACGAAGTTTAAACTATAGTTTATATTGATAAATTTTATTTTACTGGAGAAAGCAATCTGGTCATCCATCACGAACGAGGAAAACATGGCCGCATCACCTTCTTTCCCAATCGCAAACACGTACAGGAACATCGAACCCATCCAAGCAAATTAGGGTCCAACACCGCTCCTCCTCCAGCCCACTAGAGCGCGATCAGGCGCCGCCACCGCATGTGCCCTCCCCTCCTCCATCTTCGGCCGGAAGGCAGTGAAACTCGGTGCTCCCCCTATCCCTAAAAACGAACACGAACGCGCGGCCTTCCCAACTCGATTTCTCCAATCTCATCGCTCTAAACACGATCACTACCGCAAAACTCGTAGAGCTCGGGGAGCTCTTCATCTTTGTAGTTGGATGAATCTCCTAAAACTCGACGGATTGTAGTAGATCTGAGGTGGAAGGCGAACTAATTTCGGCCATTAAATGTGAATAAGCGGCGGCCTGAGAATAGATTAGGGTTTAACAAATATAACATATATATATATAATATAATTTAATATTAATTTAATCTCGTTCTTCAAATTTCAACGACCTATGCAAACGAACTCCAATCCTCACGTACCAACAAGCGTTTCTAGGGTTTTCCCGCATTCCGGACACAATGGAATAGGTTTCGTAGGCTAATTCGGTTATACATGCGAGTTACGGAATTAATTGATCAATTTAAAATTAAATCGATTTCTATGTGTTTCGAGCTGTCACGGTCAAATGACAACTCTGATTGCTACGAAAATTGAAATCCAATAATAACTAACTATTATGGATCCAATGGAACTGGTTTCATCGAATTTCGAGACTGTGGCCCGGAAGGTTATTTTAATTCGTCGATTAAATCGGACGGTTTTCGAAATTGTCGAAATCGCTCAAAATTTCACTTTTAAAACTTTATTAACTTAGTTATAATTCATATAGAATTCATAACCACATTAGAAATCATACTGATTCAGTTAAATCAAAATCTGAATATTTGCATTATTATATTATTAAATTCCACTATTAAATTAATATAAAATTCCAAATTCAATCTATCGACTATTAATTCCATCCAATGATCCAATATTACAATTCAAATCCAATTAGACTCAAAATAAACTTTAGAATTAAATTTTATGTCTATTTATACTCAGAATTGCCAGTTATTCCAATTCTAATATTAAATTAGTATTATTCAATTTTTTCAATTAAATTCCTATATTGGAAATTTAACCAATTCTATTAACTTATTCAAAATCCTTTTTATTTCAAAACCAAATTATAGTCCATATTCGACATTTAAAATGAATTAAATGTTCAAATTTAGCAACCCAAAATTCCGGGTCGTTACATTCCTCCCCCCTTATAAAAATTTCGTCACTTAAATTTGCTAAGGCAGAAGAATGCTCCTACACTCATTAACATAACCCAAACTTCCTTAGTTAAAACTTATATACACTTCCCAAAACCCTTTAGCTCAAATCCAAACTCATTTGCTTTATTTATACTCAAAAGCTTTTGTTTCAACATTATCTTAAAACAACTTCCCAAGTTGATTACAAATTTCCAGAAAAAATTCCAACTCTCAAAATTTTCGGAAAATTTCGGCAGAGTCTCCCCTGTACGGGGGAGCTTTCGCGATGTCGCGATACAGATAAATATATATACATCGACCCAACGGTCGACCAAAATATATCACAATATATATACCATTTCCCAATTATATTTGCGTAGGCGTACCTTTTTTAGCAAATTTTAATAGCAAGCGGCTAATATAACGCATATACGCGCTCCAACTCTATCGATCGCCTTCCGTACCTGCACTTACTCAACAAACTCATCAGTTTTCAAAGATATGAACATTTTAATCAACATTTCCAATATAAATGTAAGCCAAACATATCCATTTCATAATCCAATCAAATATTTGCATGATTTCATAAGTAAATCATATTTCATAGCAGGTACAAAGTTTCTTTTCCAATTTCAAGCTCCATTTTGTTTCACACAAATGATTTACATACAACTTTACCATTCTCAATTTATAATTACTACCACCAATCCATATTCACTTCAATATTATGAATATATGTTTTTAATTCATTTACCTTCTTTTTTTTTAGTTAACATGCATTTACATACAAACCCACTAAATAGATTTCAATCCATTCCCATTATTCAAATATCATTTTCATTTACTTCCTTTAATTCATTCACTTAAGTTTAATTACTAATTTCTATGCAGGTTGTGGTTATTCAAACAAATAACCAATTCTTAAGCTTATAACCATTAACATTAATTCCAACTTATATTCATATTAAGTTTATTCAATTTTGCATGGTTCACAATCCAAGCATTCTCATTCCCTTGCAATTTTTAAATCAATTTCTTATTTTCTCTTCAGGATCATCATTTAAGTTTAAATTAATAACATCACATTCTATATTATGTACAGCCCAAACATTCTTGCTTATCACAATTATCGAATTAAATCTCAAATCTTATATTTCTAATTCATTATCCATATAGGTTTATATGAATATCATTCCATTCAGAATTATTTACAACTCATACATCTTTAATCTCTCACTTTACCTTATTTCGGTTTTCATTTCATTAGAGAGTAAGTTTGAATTCACCATACCATTTAAAATAAAACTTCAATTCCATTCAAGATTATTTATTACTCCACTGGATTTTGATTTCAATTCAATCCAAATCTCAATCAATTCCCTGTTACCTTAAATTAAATTTAATCCGAGTCCAAATTTACCTTTCCATTCATCATTTAGTTTCCAATGGATAAGTCTAAAATCTTATTTACCATTCAAAGTCCATTTACCCATCTATATTTTACTTTGCCTCATCTCACTTTATATTTCATTTAATATTTAGATTTGAATCCACTACACCATTTCAACTCCTTCCATTTTGTAATTGCAATTTAAAATTATAGAAATAGCTTAAGGATATAAGTTTACATTATATAATTATAACTCACAGCTATAACCATTGTACATTCAACTTACATTCAATTCAATTCAATCATTAAATTTTAATTCAATTTTCATTCCCACTTTAATTTAACTTATCTTAAATTAAATTCAAATATATTTTATTTACCTTAATATGCTCAAATTAAATTCACATTCCAGGATAAAATTTCATTTCCCTTCCTTATTAATATCAACGCCTGTTCTTATTTTAACCAACTTCAAGTTCAATAGTTGATTCTCTTCATCTCTCACATTTTAAATGGAATTTCTAAAATTTCAATTTAATCCAAATCAATTTAATTTTAAACCCAAATTATTTAACTTATCCCAAGTTAAATTCAAATTTCCTATTCCCTTCAATATATTTTATTCACTTCCATTTACTCAAGTTATTTTAATTCCAAGATTAAAATTTACATTTCCTTCTTATTAGCATCAACTTTACCAAAATAAGTTCATTAGTTGATGCATTTTTACCTTTACACACCATTTAAATATAATGTTCTAGAATTCAATTACCCGGTTTTATTCCAAAACCATTTTGAAATAATAATCAATTCATACCCATTTGGTATATCAATCAAATCTCCATATTTTCCAAAACAACTTGTTTATACCAAACAAATTTCCTCCCTTGAAATTTCCAAAACAACTGGCATGCCCAACAAATCCAAACAATATCATAGCTAACCATTTTGGTAGCAATACATCACTTTAGAAACTCGAAAATGAATTCTAATGATGTGGCCAGCATCATCAGGATTATATTCCAGCGACTGAAGTGAGTTCAATGCTTTCTTACTTTCCCAAATTCATTTCAAAACAATTCTCATTAAAAAATACCTCCAAAATAATATTCCTTTATTGCCTTCAAACACCTTAGCAAACATTTCAAACTTTCCCAGGATTTTAAATTTCCAAACTTTTGTTTTCATTACATTTAAAATCCTTTCCAAAATCCCCGGGATTTAAATTCTGGTTTAGTTTAAATTTAATTATTCTCTTTTGTATAATTTATACTTATAAAATTTTTATTTGGTTATACCTATTTCAAATTTTATATTAAATTTTAGATTCTTATTTGATTAAGGTATTAACAACTAAACAATCAAATGTATATAATAATTTCATAAAATTATTTCTTTTATATCAAAATATAATTTTGGGTAAAATTATTTCATTTACCCACTTTAAAACAATACTATGTCGGTTTATCTTGTTTAAGAGTTTAGAAATCCCTATCGATACGGTTGTACTTCCCGCACCGACCAGAATTCATAAACACTCAACCGATTAGTCAACACAGTATAAAATTTTTTTATATTCACTAACAAGTACGCTCTCATATCTATTAATACGCTCAACTCATTATAGAGTACTATTGACTCTGTTTAAAGAGTAATTTCCCCACCAAAACCTAGGTTGTCGCCAACCTAAGCTCTAATACCAAGTGTAACGACCCGCCCTTCTCGACCCTCGAAAATCGACACAAAATACTCCACAGTATAATATGCCGACGATCGAACGCCGGAAAAGACAGATTGTTGAGGAAAAAGAAGGGAGATAGAAGAAAGAAAGAATTAAACAATATCAGAATCTCACAATCGTAGCGGAATAAAATATAATAGTAAATAATAGATCTTTACACAAAATGAAACTATATCTGTTTTATACATCATATCATCATAGCATCTCATACAAACAAACATTTACCAGTCAGACCATCATACAATCATAGCAGCGGATGAATATACAAATATGAATAATACGTCTCAGACTTCAGCTCCTCTGCTGCTCCAAAGCATCCTGTCCTGAACATATAATATTCGGTCTGACCCGAGCATTATAATGAAATAACACCCGAGTCAGTCTGGAATACCAGTTCATAATAATGCATCCAAATTGATTATTAAAGTTCAAAAATCCTTTGAAAATAAAAGCATCTCGTAAGACCACGCCACAAATAAACATGTCGGGTTTTTATCTTACGGTAGCTAAAACACTTTTTATAGAAATCCTCTGATATTATAATAGGGTCTAATTACAAATACTTATACAATAGCCGAAATTGTTGCATGATTAAATTCCAGCTACTAGCCACAAAGTGGGTAATACAAACAAAACTCGTAAAAGGCTCGTAGGGAGAATGGATTCTTACTAATGACTAGGCACTGGGGTACCACCTGTCACAGTACTAGGCCCAGATCACCGTACCGAGGACCACTCCCGATCCCCTGCAACACAAGGCCGGACCCATCTCTTACTGGACAGTTTCGAATAAGATCACCCCGCGGTTGGGATCAGCAACCGCACCACTAAGCTGAAATAAAAAGGGACATCTAGACAGGGATGACCTTACTCTCAAGTGGGGGCTACCCACGAAGCCTTGCTTCCTATCCCTTGATTTTCAGTCATTCCCATTTGATGAGGCTTGAGGCTAAGCGTTACCTTTAGAACGTTTCACTTAGAATGCCCATCGCCCACCTGACGAAGTTCTGAAAGCATTCGTCCATACAAGTCCGTCCCGGGTTTGAACGGAACCGAAGGCACTATTCCTACTACATCCATTTTGGAAATATCCTCAGGATTAGTAGTGACTAGCCCTTGCACTTTACAGCTCCATCTTCGACTCCAAACACATTTTCACGCAACGTACAAACCGGATCGAAGTGGTTTTCGAGAAATAAATCTCGATCCCGGTCTCTTCGAAACGATCAACGCATTTGTCCAATATTGATAGTCGGTGATTTAACTATCAATTTATATTTACAAACATCCATCAAACAATAAATAATTTTTCCACATTATTTATTTGCCTCAAATATCTTTCAAGATATATTTCCAAATTTCAAGACTCATTTGAAAACAATTTCCCAAAGTCCTTCCTTTACAAGGTAAATCCTTTACCATTTATTCCCAATGGAAATAACCAAGTTCAAAAACATTTAGATTTAAAACCAATTTAAAAACACTTTATTCTGCAATATACTTTAAACTATGTAAATTTACTTCTAGTTATTACTCAAAAATATAATTTCAAATATGTAAAATAAAACTATTTATTAAATAAGAGTTTTGTTAACTAAACTTAAAGGTAGTGGTTTTAAAGAATAAATACTAGTTTTCAAATAACTTAAATCATCCATTCTTTAAGTAAATCTAAAAAAATAATATAATTTACTAATAAACCTCTTAAATAATCATACTATAGCCAAATTTATTTCTAATTTTTAAAGGAGAATTTCTTAAAACACTACCTTGAAATAAATTTTTCTTAACTTTTAAAACCTGATTTTATTCACGAACTCGGTTTTTCCCAGGGAAACATTTCCATTGAAACAACCAAAGAATCTTTCATATAGATCCCGCCCGATCTATTCTAACTCAAATTTACGTTAGTTATCGTAAATTTATTCCCAAGCTTACAAATAAACTCCCTTTGAAGTTTAGATACCTTTTCCATTTCCGGAAATTCATTTTCAAAGTATAGGTTTAAAATAGTTTTAAATAAAACAATTGAGAACTTATTAAAGGAAAATAATACTTATGAATTACTTAGATAAAATCCCAATGGTGAAAAATGCATTTCAAAATATTTTATTGACATTTAAAACTGTTTAATTTATATTTAGAAGCTTCGTTGGAACATATTTAATTTTCCGGCAAACTCTATTCATTATCAAAAATAACCCATCATTATTTTAACACTTTATATCCTCTTGTAGAATTTCTCACCCAAATCCATACTTTGCATTTATCAACTAATAATTTTCCCGTTTTATTTAAAATTTCCATTTACAAATTTCATTCTTCATCCGAACCAAATCCAAGTTTTATTCCTTTAAATTCTTTATATAACAATTTCTTTATTTCTTGTAAAACTCAATTTATTTTATTTATGATTAAAAATTTCAGGTTCAAATTTATCAATTCATATCACAACAAACTGGATTCCAAAATTAGCTATCACAGTGTATAAATAAAATACATCATCAGTTAAAACAATAATTCATATATTGTGAGGAATCTAGTTGGATCCCTCCAACCTGTTTCCCTGCACCCACAACTATTAGCACATCACATAAATAAATATCAATCCAGACTGATAACAACAGTTATATCCAACCAATCGCACAGATATTTAAACATTGACTATTTAAATTGTCTAGCATCCAGATGTGAGTGAGAATAACTCACCTTGTATTTCGGCGAGCGTTCAAGATTTAAATTAAACCAAACGATGTTCGATTTAACCTAATTTTTTTACTTGCTCGGAATGAATCCAGAACTGGACCATTGCATAGTACGCGTCTCTGCGATTCCGCCGTGTCCTGTTTCGTCAAATTCCGATAACGTACGCATTAGATACGATTTTACGAAGTTTAAACTATAGTTTATATTGACAAATTTTATTTTACTGGAGAAAGCAATCTGGTCGTCCATCACGAACGAGGAAAACACGGCTGCGTCACCTTCTTTCCCAATCGCGAACACGTACAGGAACATCGTACCCATCCAAGCAAATTAGGGTCCAACACCGCTCCTCCACCAGCCCACTCGAGCGCGATCAGGCGCCGCCACCACACGCGCCCTCCCCTCCTCCATCTTCGGGCGGAAGGCGGTGAAACTCGGTGCACCCCCTATCCCTAAAAACAAACACGAATGCGCGGCCTTCCCAACTCGATTTCTCCCATCTCATCGCTCTAAACACGATCACTACCGCAAAACTCGTAGAGCTCGGGGAGCTCTTCATCTTTGTAGTTGGATGAATCTCCTAAAACTCGATAAATTGTTGTAGATTTGAGGTGGAAGGCGAACTAATTTCTGCCATTAAACGTGAATAAGCGGCGGCCTGAGGATATATTAGGGTTTAACAAATATAACATATATATATATATATATATATATATATATAATATCATTTAATATTAATTTAATCTCGTTCTTCAAATTTCAACAACCTATGCAAACGAACTCCAATCCTCATGTACCAACAAGCATTTCTAGGGTTTTCCGCGTTCCGGACACAATGGAATAGGTTTCGTAGGCTAATTCGGTCATACATGCGAGTTACGGAATTAAACGATCAATTTAAAATTAAATCGATTAAATCGATTTCTATGCTTTTCGAGCTGCCACGGTCAAATGACAACTCCGATTGCTACAAAAATTGAAATCTGGTAATAACTACCTATTACGGATCCAATGGAACTGGTTTCGTCGAATTCCGAGATTGTGGCCCGGAAGGCTATTTTAACTCGTCGATTAAATCGGACGATTTTTGAAATTGTCGAAATCACTTAAAATTTCACTTTTAAAACTTTATTAACTTAATTATAATTCATATAGAATTCATAACCACATTAGAAATCATAATGATTCAGTTTAAATAAAAATCTGAATATTGCATTATTATATTATTAAATTCCACTATTAAATTAATATAAAATTCCAAATTCAATCTACCGACTATTAATTCCATCCAATGGTCCAATATTACAATTCAAATCCAATTAGACTCAAAATAAACTTTAGAATTAAATTTTATATCTATTTATACTCAGAATTGCCAGTTATTCCAATTCTAATATTAAATTAGTATTATTCAATTTTTTTTGCAATTAAATTCCCGTATTGGAAATTTAGCCAATTCTATTAACTTATTCAAAATCCTTTTTATTTCAAAACCAAATTATAATCCATATTCGACATTTAAAATGAATTAAATGTTCAAATTTAGCGACCCAAAATTCTGGGTCGTTATAAAGTACGTGTGATACGCCTCATCATCTAGCTCGTCTCCTGAGCCTCATAACATCCTATCATGTATCTGTAATACTCGATCTGACCCGAGCATTATAATAAAATAATACCCGAGTCTGTTTGGAAAACCAACGTGAGAAAACACACTTAATTTGGATTATTAAAGTTTCAAAATTCATTGAAAATCAAAGGAATCTCGTAAGACCACGCCACAAATAAACATGACGGGTTTTTACCTTACGATAACCAAAACATTTCATAATCTGGTATTATAATAGTGTCTAAGTAAACATACTTATTCAAATAGCCGAAACTCTTGCATCACACTTTCCAGCATAATTGGTACGACACTTATTGGAGAATGGATTCCAACTGAATGACTAGGCATTGGATTAACATCTATCACAGTACATGTCTAGAAACACTGTACCGAGATCGAAACTATCGATCCCTACCACACAAGACAAGACTACCCCTGACCTGGATAGACCGAATATGCTATCACCCCAGGTGTTCCCACCCTTTCCGAGCTCCTTTCACGTGTAGTGATAATATCCAAGGTTATCTAGAAAGGTGATAGACATACTCTAATTGGGTGCTACCCACTTAGCCTTGCTGCATCTGCCCTGCTTTTCAGTCATTCCCAGTTGATGAGGCTAGAGGCTACGATTACCTTTTTAGAAATATTCACTTAGAATGCTCATTGTCATCCAATGACAATGTACTGACAGCATTCATCCATACAAGTCCATTCTCGGTCCGAACGGAACCGAATGCACTATTCCTAATACATCCATTTTGGAATCACCCTCAGGATTAGTAGCTATTAGCCCTTGCACTTCAATGCTCCATCTTCGACTCCATGCCCTTGTCTTCATTACGAAAACGTACTCGTTGGATCGAAGTGGTTTTCGGATCACAAACCCGATCCCGGTCTCTTCAAAACAACATTCGATATTCCTAATAAACTCAACCCCGGTTCTTAAGGAAATAAACAGAAGAAAGTAAGATCGGAGATCACCTCCTAACCGTTAGTGGATGGACTTCCTTATAAACATCCTAGAAGAACGAAACGAGTTTATACGTAGAGTATAGCACCTCGAACGGTAATTGTACCATATATACCCCGTGCTTCTACTAGATATTTCCAAAGTTATATTTGGGTCCAGATTTGACAGTTAGTTATTTAACTATCAAATAAACAATCAATTCAGCCAAATACTTCATTTCCACCGAAAAAATACCAAGTCTTATGTAAATTTAATTTTAAATAAATTAAATCTCTTTATCCAAAAATATACACTTATCTTATCGAATTCGGCATATTCATAAATTATCGTTTTCCTTTTCAAAGTATTTGGAAACCCTTTTAAAATAATGTGGAAAGTACGACTGCGGTATCAAACCGTGGATCGCAGTTAAATGGTTACGTCTCTAATCCAAAGAAATCCAAGACTTAACTGCACGCGCTCACTGCCTCCGATTACGCCACGCGAGTATACTAATACTCCCCGAAAACTCTATTTAATAATTTTCAAAATAATACTTATGAAATTCTACAATAATTTTCCAAGTTAATTTTAGACAAAGATACTTTCAAAATAAAGCTATTATATAAATATTAATATTAAATAGTTAGTCCTTTGAGAATAATAGTACTAATTAATTCTTAAATAAAAAATTGACTTATTATAAACTAGATGAACCAATATTTAAATATACTTTAAACAATTTTACACCACTAATTAATTATTATTTTCTAAAATATTCTTAAACACTTTTAAACTTCCGAGTTAATACTTAAAAATCCTCCCATTATCCAATAAACCTAACTTTTCAGGAAAAATATATTTCATCTTCAATATAGCCAGTCAAATCATTTATAAATCCCTCTCGATTTATTTCCAGTTTAATCAACATTCTGATTTCGTAAATTTCCCTTCTCACATTTCTAAAAAATAAAACTACTATTTATTTTTAAAACGATTTACTCATTTCCTTATAAATTCCCATCGTGAATTTATAATTTAAAATTATCCACTGATAATTACTTCACTTTATATTATAAACTTCGTTTATAATTTTCCATAATCTCATTTCCCGCTTCGTCGCTGTTTCACAACACTTAATCGATTTTTCATCGATTTTCTAAATTAAATTCCATTTTTAAACTAGTTTCTTAGTTAACCCAAATTTATCTCAAAACCCACTAATTTCAGATTCATTTTACTTTTATGATTTAAAATCTTATTTAAATCTGGAACATTAATTTTATATTTTATTTTCAAAATTCCCCTTTTAGTTTTCCCCAAATTATTTAAATCTCAAATTTAAAAATAATTTTCTTTATATTTAGACAATATCTAAGTTTTATTTCTAAAAACCCTTTAATTCACATTTATTCACAAAACTCTCTATTTTTCCACATTCTGAAATTATTAAACGGGATTTTAAAAATCAACTATTTATTTTCCCCAAATTCATTACTTTTAATTTATCCAACTTCACTATAAATATTTTATTTTAAAATTCTCTTTATTTTCCTTTAATAATTCAATATTCGTATTTATGGTATTTTAAAGTGCCAAAAATAAATCCAGCAATACCACAGCACCCAGTAAATTCAATTTTCCAATATAATCTA
The DNA here is from genome assembly GCA_030765085.1 of Allium cepa. Taxonomy (NCBI): domain Eukaryota; kingdom Viridiplantae; phylum Streptophyta; class Magnoliopsida; order Asparagales; family Amaryllidaceae; genus Allium; species Allium cepa. The sequence goes on from CM060935.1 coordinate 596,005,400, forward strand.
CCATAGATTTTTCAAATGAATCATATAATTGAACATGAAAATAATTTCAACATTTTTGAGGAATCCGGTTGGATCCCTCCAACCTGTTTTCCCTCCATCCATAAATGTTAGCACAATATAAAAATACCAATCCCACTTCGAGGGCGATATCGCGGTATATAGGGTCATCCGCTATTATGCAAGGCGCATAGGGTCCCATCTGCTATATATATGCAGGAATATGAATCACTCCAATATATATATATATATATATATATATATATTATCACATCAAGACTGAAAATATTTGTCAATTCAATTAATCGACCAAAAATAAATCTTGACTATTTAAATTAACCAGTAATCCAAATTTGAGTGAGATTAACCCACCCTCGATTTTTTTTCGCCGAACATCCAGATTTTTTTTTCTCCGAAAATATCAGCTGACTCTGAAAGGTCCCAAACTAAAATCTATTGCGTAGATTTCCAACTTTGAACCAACTCGACTCGTCTTAATCATTTCAAACCTCGTACGATAAATATAAGGATTTTATTAACATAACGATATAATAAAAATCTGACTAATATAAATAAAATTAAATTAAAACTTAACTTAAATGAAAATTGAACCTTCTTCCCCTCGCGAACTACCAGCCAACACAGACCAACTTTGATCCACTTCCACAACTGCCGCCTTCACCCACCGCTGCCTCGACCCGCTTGCACCGCCGACCTACCTTCCCCAACCTACAGTAGTGCACCCACCTAAGTCAATTCCACGCGCACGCAAGTGCATACCCGAACTCAACCCCATGCCCACTTGCAAATGTTTCATCTTCGACCCCTCGTCCAAACTTAAACCATATGACTCCCCTGCCATTTGCGAGCGTATGCCCAACCCTCAACGACATCGCAAACCTCCCTCGTGCACCACCGCACCCCTTCCAAGGGCGCCTAATCTTCCAAGACGTGCTCGAATTCCCCCCCTCCACGCTCGTGCTCTGCCTAATGCCGCCATTTATTATTTTTCTTCTTTCCTTTGAATTCGATTTTGGTTTTTGATTTTTTATTTTTTATTTTTTTGAGTCGATTTAGAGAATTGATTGGAAAGGGAAAAAAGAAACGCGATTTTTGATTTGGGGAGAAAGAAACTAAGGACTCGCGATTGAACTGTATACAGTTTTAAAAAAACGTTTTTTCTTTCTTTTTTCTTTCGACCATTCTATTTGTTTTTGTTTTTCTTTTAAATTTTTCAACCTGCAGTTGTGTTGTTTTCAAAAGAGAAAGGGAGGGAGACAAGAAGTGTTATTGGTATGTACAAGAAGTGCTACAGTGATTTGAAGGGAGGGGAAAAAGTTCTAATGTGAATGTTTTTGTCAAATCCATGAATATATATATATATATATATAAATTCAAATCGTCTCGAACTCATAGCTTAAAATCTAGACCTCCCATCGAGACGTGCCGCCAGGCAATCCTAATGTTATACCCTTATTCCGAACGCAATGGAAAAGGTTTCGAGTTCTAATTCGATGGTATGCAAAAGATAGCTTTTTGGACCCAATTATTATATTGAATTTTCTATATAAATTTCAGCGCGTTTATATCCTGTACGGACAAATGATAACTTGAAACACTACGAAACTTGAAATACGATAATAATACACTATTACAGATTCAATGGAACTGGTTCCGTCGAATTTCGAGACTATGCCTCGGAAGGCTATTTCTAAAAGTCAATTTAAACGATATATTTTTGAAGCTGAACAAATCATTATTGAATTAAAATGAATATGGTTTACGCTATAAAAGTTAAACATTAACGGAAATGTGGACAACTTACACTCACATATATATATATTATATAAGTTAAATTGAATTATAATAGTTGTAAATAAATTAAACTTAAATAATTATACGTGTAGAAACATAATTTAAGTTAAATTGAAATAAACCTAAAATAGATTTTTGGTATAGGTACATGCATAAAGTGTTAAATCCAGATAGGATGGCAGTAAATGAAATGAGTATATTTCAAAAAAAAAATCCCCATCTGGATCATAGTGGACCTATGAAGTCTAATTTATTGTACTAAATCCAACCTATTTAATTTAAATTAAATCGTCTTTTATTTAGTTTCTTAATTTAATTAATTAATAGATGTTAATTTAACATTTATATTTTTTGACTATATCAATATACTCTCATATGCATATATAGGTGCAATGTTCAACATAACAAAATGTAAATGGTTAATGTTTATATAAGTAGATATTTGGATTTATATCCCCTTTGTAAACATTGACTCCATATATATATATATATATATATATATACACACACACATATATATATATCTGTGTGTGTGTGTGTGTGTCTGCTAATTACCCTAAAACATTGTTTAATCTATTTGTAAAACATATGAATATAAATACAAATTTTGTAACTATTTAACAATACAATTTAAAATATCTAACCTAATTTTGACTAAGTCAACCAATTTTAAATTCATATTTTATATTTAAATTATCTAATTAAGACTTAGTAAACATTTTTGAATTTAAAATCAAACCTTAAAATTATTAGCGAAAATATCTTTAATAAATTTAAATATGTATATTTATATAAAATTAATTATTACAACCAAAATTAAATTTATTTAATTGTTTATTTATTTAAATACACAACATTGTTTCAATACATATGAATAATATGTATGTATGTATTAATTATAAAATAGTTATTTAAAAATGATATAGGTATAAGTATGTGTGTTAAACATTAAATTTGAGAGCTAATTTTACTAAGCATGTCGGGATATATATATATAGCGTTAATGATGTATATTGTATTTATTAATAATTAATATGTTTAATATATTTAAACTATATAAAATTTAGTAAGAATTTTTTTGTTTAATCTATCATAATCTATTTTAAAATAATTTGATACATTCATATGTATTCTTTTAATTTATAATTTAAATGAATTATATATTTTAAAATTAATAAATGATTATTAGAAACTATTAAAATTATTTATAATTCTTAGAAAATTATAATATATATATTGAAATATATTTATGGCCAGACTATAATATACATACATATTTAATTTCTAAATTTGTATTATAAAAACTAATGTAAAATTGTTGTTTAATGGATTCTAACCACTTATAATTAACGGGAGACATCAATACATATATGAAATTGTTATAATTGTAAATAGATAGCAAATATTATGAATATACAATTTACCAAAGTGATTGGTTCCTTAGGCTCATACCTTGAACTATCAGGTTTTTTGATCTCATAGATCTGCACAATTGTTGCTAACAATCAATGCGTCACCATTGGAAATTATTATAGTTGCTTGCATTTAGACAAATGGGGTCGACAATTGGCTGGTTGGGGAGTATGTAAGTGTAGCCAAGATTGATGAGGGAAGAGGTAAAAAGTCAAAACTATAATTGGTGGCTTGAATTTGTATTTATAAAGAAAATGCAGACTAGAAATTTAGTCAACCTCAGAATTATGGTTAAGATATAATATTAGCAAAGGTTACTTACTATTATTTTGATTTAAAATGTAAAATGAGGATGCATAAAAAGTAAAGAGATAAGATTTAGAGTTGATCCATCTAAGTTGATCCATGTCCACTATAAGAAATTTCTCATTATTTTGCTTCTCTTACAATGGTTATGATCACAAGAGATAATAATAAGAAAGTAAATACTTGAGAGCTTATGTTTTTCAACCTTGTAAGAATGTAGCCTTGGTCTATTTATAGCTGTTGGAATTGGTGCTTGGATGGCTGAGATTGTATTGCTAAGGCCTAAAATCCCTCTAGGATGTTGATTGCCGTACATGATTAATGCACATGCCCGTTATGACGCAAAATGTCTTATGTGATGCAGATGATGGCACCCAGTGGATAATACTTTAAGCATGCATAGAGTAGGGGAAAGCAGCATGGTATTAGGGAGTGGTTGTTGTAAAGGTGCTTTGGATGTAGTAAAAGACATGGAGTGGTTACTACACTATGGCGCTTTTGTTAAATGAAGGTGTCATTCATGCCAGTATTTTAAGAGGATAAATGCATATATAGCTTCTCTTGGCAATGATAGTTGTGTTACCGAAGGAGTTGGTGCACATAGGTGGATGGTGATAAAAATAGCCAAGATACATGTTCGGCAGTTAATTAGATAGACGCGTTGGTCGGATGTTGAGGAACAATTCATAGGCCAGAAACCTAGTGTATCACAGTCACCTACTGACGCCTGTAGGGGCGATGCTTGTCCACATCTACGTCGATGCTAGGTAGGATGTTCCTTGAGAGGGTCGTCTTTGTTTGGGCAACCTAGAGGGAAAGGCTATGCAGGGGAGCCAAGTATCAGGGGCTTGAAGTGCACAAGTGGGCCATTGCTGGCTAAGCCGGGGTTGATTAACATGCTGGATCATGAGGTACACAGGCCGTAAAGCGGGCCATGGTGTGCCCTGCTATATCCATGTGTGCCCAAGTGCAGGGGTGGGCTTGTCAATAAGGCATTAAATGCCACAGTTAATGCTCTCACATATGTCATTGGATTATTGGTGAAGGCGGTCCATTTTCCCATACACTGCAAAGATAAATCTCCTTTCCACGTGATGATTGGACGGATGCATTGATCATACTTACTGTTTAGATCACTTCTTACATGGCATATCCAATGGTTTACATCGCCTCCCGCTGATTATAAATACCTCACGTCTTCTTCTTTTTCACTTTTTTTTCGAATTTCCGAACTCTTTCACTATTAAAACATTTAGAGATTTTTCCTTACTTGATACGAATTTGGCTCTCAACTAAAATTTTGAATCATTATCGGTGAGTGTTTCTTTTACCATTTATCCCTTGCATTTTACAGTTATCCCTTAAATAGTATTTTGTGAGTCTTGTCGTCACTTTTTTCTTTTTCATGGTGATTTTAATGTCTTGTTTTCTACAACCGTTTAGATAGTTTGCACACTTTACTTGCACTAATGAAATTCTTTAATGAACTTCCACTATATGCAGTGTCTAATGATCGTCATTATGCCATCAATGTTGATTATCCGACCTTGAGAACTAAAAATACCACACTAAGATTTGATGTTGCAAATATTATTGAATTCTCCCTCCATGTTTTAAAATAGGAAGATTACATGTTGAGTCTAAACCCCTAGATAGGATTAGATGGTAGGTTGGTAGGGATGCAAGCCACACGGCTCATCGTATGCTAAGGCATGAGTGGGCCTGCCTAGAGGCGTTAGGTTTCTCAAAATAGTGGTATGGGAGAAGTTTTCCCCCGAGACTAATTAGGTTTTTAATAGGTTGGGGTGGTTTTGTAATCTAGGCTATTCACCATTAATTACAGATGACCGAGGCTACATCTACTAATGGACAACAACCACTTCCCTTGGGTGCTCCTAAGATTCGAGAGGAATGGGTTGATCCTGCTCATTCTTTGATCGACTTCAGCTGTAAGAACATCGTTCCCCTTTAGCTTTCGACTGCTAATCGTGCCAACCAGCCCCCGATGGGCTACTTCTCTTGGTTTCTTACTTACACGAAGATTGGGGCAACACTTCCCCGTTTCAACCACTTTGTTATGATTCTGAATGCACATCGCTAGCATTGGGGCAACCTACCAAACTCCTTACTGGGCTCATTATCGTCTGCTATGATTTGAACATTCCAAAGCTCGAGGCAGATTATGGGAGGTATAAAGCGACAGCCAGGGACCCAGTTATGCAGCCAGCTAGGCCTGTAGGGATTATGATTAGAGAGCCATCGATGATAGTGCTATTGGTGAATGTAAAGGATAAGGAGGAGTTCATTGTATCTTATGCGAGTTGTAAACAAGCAGGTGACAATGGAGAGTGGCAAACTTACGACCCAATTCATTTGTAGGAAGTCATGGTCGCTGGCTACGATCATGTTATTGACTAGTCTTCCAGTTATTTTATTACACCAGAGATGCCTGAGGCAAGAAGGATGGCTGATTGGGTGCAGGAGCCAGATACATCGATAAGCAAGGGTTTCTCCTCTGAGTCCTCTCTCGCCATGAGCCTCTGACATAAGTAACCCACACCGTGCCCCTTAACATGCAAAATCCCAAAGGGGCATAATCTGGCAATGACAGCATGGAGTCTTCCTTCCTGCCTTAGCTAGAAGGTGACTAGAGACCAATTTTATAAGGGTAACTTAACTTTGCAATGCTTTTCCTTTATATTTCCTTGAACTTTTTCTAACTTTCTTCCTTGTTTGTGCTTTTTAGTGGTACGCTTGAACTTGGTAGCAACTCTAGGCTCCGCTGCAACTGAGAGTACCCCACTTTGCAACCTCGCACAAACACCAACTCCCAACAATAGCCATATGTTACCAATTCCCAGTAGTAGATGCCAACTGGCTCCCACACAACACCAGAACTACCATTTCGTAACGATTATAACTGTTGGTAATCAAATTTCCAACATTTATAACCGTTGGTAGCAGGTACGTTATATTTTTTTTATATATTTTGTAACAGTTATAACAGTTGGAAAATACGAAAATTCCCAATGGTTATAACCGTTGGGAATAACCGTAATTCCCAACGGTTATAACAGTTGGGAATCTTGATAATTTCCAATGGTTATAACCGTTAGGAATTACTTCACATTCCCAACAGTTATAACCATTGGGAATATTTTAATTTCCAACGGTTATAACCGTTGGAAATTCCTTGCGTAAGTAAATAGAAAAATTACTAACACTTATAAGTGTTACAAATTTGGTATAATTGAACCATATCATATTCAGCATCTAATAGTATTTCAGTCAACTATATCTATACGAATTTACAACAATAGTAAACAGAAGACTAAATTTCAAGACTAACATTATCAAATCATTAAAAAAAACATCAAACGTACGAAATAGAACATATCAAATTCTACAAAGTTCATTGTGACAACTATTGGAGGAACACAGGTACAAACGACAAAACATATCAAACTAACATATCAAACGACAGAACATAGGTACACTAAAATCAACGAACTACTTAATAAAATTTATTGTATGCATCTATTGGAGGAACGAGTAGATATAGCCGGTTGCCGCATCAAAAGCTGCATGATTTTCGCATCAGAAAAAAGGGACAATATTAGATATGAGATAATAGCAATAAAATGAAAATGATCATTTGTTCGGTTATTGTTGATGATCAGAAAACGCATATACCTTGCACTTTTTATTATAGGATAGAACCATTTTGAGTGATCCTCGATAACAAAGGGGAGTTATGATCTCTATCATAACTAGGCCAAGATTTATCATTTCCATTAAGAAATTTGCTGTGAAGATTCCAAACTGCTTCATCATAGTTCTCAGTTCATACTTCAGCTCAAAACCTTCCAGCAGATGGACAAATTTTTCTAGTGAATCGCCTCTTTTAGGATTGAAAAAGATTGCTTCAGAAGGTTCTGAATATTTTAATAGGGATTTGATCGTTTGCGCAAGATTTACTTGGAATTTCTTGAAGAACGTGCTACAAGCAGAATACACAAGTTAGACACAAATCTTGTCTTTCAGAACATTCATAAATTTCAGACAGCTAGACATATTAAGGTCTTTTCTCACAAACGAAGAATTCTTTTCATTGTTATTTTCATATATAATTAGCCATTTTTATGTTTGTTTGTCCATTTATTTGCCATCTGATTGTGAACCATAAAACTACACGTGTTTGAAGTAACAACATTTCAGATGAAAGTTTGCAATTACACTTTTGATGAAACTTTGAAGTAGGTTGGAACAATTTAACTGTTAGATGTTTTAGAAGTACTGAACACATAAGTGTTGTAACATAACTTTGTTTTCTAGAGGGTTGAATATCATTTTGATGTTACTAATTTGACTATGATATATTAGCTTTTCAAGTTTGACTAAAAAGCTAGTAATATAATACTTTTTATGTGGAGGTTTGAAGTCTCAGCTCAATCAAACGCTTGTTCTTTATTAGAAAAAAGAATCGGTATATGACTGCATGCGTCAGTTAACACACACACACACACACACACACATATATATGTGTATATATTTGTCATACTTAATTAATTACTTCTCTTCATTTAAAGACTTTTAACTGTTTACGGTAACCTCAAACATTTAATTGGTCTTTTTAATTGCAAAATAAAATCTACAAAAGGGTAATGTAATTTGCTCTAGTAAATATAAGGAGCCTATTATTTGCAAATATTGTGCATTGGAGGAAGATGCAATCTATTTATGACATGGCCAAAGTTAAAATTGAAGTTTGGAACTTACTTTATAATCTAGCAGTTGCATGTTCATCGCATAAGCCTTGATTTATGTCCAGATTCTTTGACTTACCAAGATCCATAGTCGTCCAAATCCGACTCTGATGGTTGTCCAGTTTGTACCATAAACCAAATTTGTCAAAACTATGTAAAATAATACCGATATATACAATATTTAATACCCTGTTCTCTCGGATAGCCATTCCCATTGAATTGTTCTCTCGGATAGCCATTCCCATTGAATCAATTTTAGAAAAATTGCACTGTAATAAAAACTCATAAATTATCATTAAGGACATTTAATGAAAATTATGATACCCAACAAAAAAAATGAGGATGAATGATCAATGTTTGAAAAATCCAACGTTTGAAATGCTAATTAAGAATAAGATATAACTTAATTATTTAGATTTTTTGAATTAAACAAAATATAAACAAGCATATAATATGAAGGAAATCATGGAAGAATACGTGAAGAAATAATTTGCGAAAGTGAATGTTTAAACAATGGCAAACAAATAAATACCACTATATGATTTTATTTCTTCTATGACATTACCATCTTATTGCATTCACCATCATCATGATATAACAATGCATATAATAATGCAAAAAAATTATTAGTCTCTAGTTTTTTAAACAACTGGAATAATAAGATTTAGAAAGAGAGAAAAGTTGAATGCAAACTATATAAAAAATTAAAATTACCTTGTTCAATTTATCTTGCGAATTTCTTCATATCGTCGCCATTAATCGCTTAGCTAAAAAATGAAGAAAAAGAGCAAACTAGAGAAGGTAGAGGATATATGGAGTACAAATAGTATAAAAGCGAGGGTGTAAGTGTAAATAATTCGATACGTAATAATCTAGTGTTTTTTCTTGCAACTCAAGTTGTGGAAATTTTAAGCTGTCTACTGTGGTCTCGGTCAAAACTCTGATACACTGCCTGTGCCTATATTATCGAACTGTAAGTCTTGCGTCCAAGTAAAAGGTATTCTTTGTGCATTAATAAAAGAAAATGTATTACCATTTTTATAGACTGAGTAAATCTTCAAATAAAAAACTTCATTCAGTAATAAAAACTGATGTCATTATGAGCTGTTAAAACAAACTTTCTTATTTACAAATTATTTAAGCTATATAGCTGCTGATATTAAAGCCAGAATATCCAAAAACAACGCTTAATTTAAAAACCAAATGGAAAAACCCATGATAAAAAATAACATAAGGAATACACAAGAAACATAAAGAATGCTAATGAATTGTTTTTGCCTATAGGCAGCTCGTATAAGAGTTTGACCGCTTATGAAAATAAAACACAAAGAATAAGAATACTATGTGCTGCTATGTATGTGTTTGCATCACGAGTACAATGTAATATATTTATATGATTCATAGTAATATTGTAGTTCGGTGAACTGGGAGGAGATTATTGCCTTTGTATATCAGTCAAACAAGTTGGGTACTTCCTATTAGCTAATAAATATTAAAGCTAGTTATGTGCATTAATATTGCATGTAATAACTTGAACTTTTAAGTATATATGTGTGCATGTGCCCACTGATTCAATTATAATTACAGTAAAAGAAATTCTTAAAAACGTAGTGCTTTTAGTCTATAGGCAAATCTCATGAATCAAATGTAAGTGTAACGGCCCGTAAATTTCGATAATTAAAGCGGTTAATTTAATAAGATTTTGTAATTAAATTTAGAGAGAAATAAAAGAGAAAAAAGAAAAAAATATTTTATAATGAAGTGAGTGTTAAAAATGAAATGTAAATTAAAGGTTATAGTAGGTTGTAAGTTACTATTTAATTGGTCTATTAATGTGGTTGTAACTGTTACATTTGGGTATAAAATTGAATATAAGTAAATAAATGTATGGTAATTGAATGAATTCAACATTATATAAGCAATCCAGATAATAGTGGAATAATAAACTTGAGTGTAATATAAAGTTAGTGATAACACTTATGCAGGTCGCCTTTGTACTATAAAGTGTGAATATAATGACATAAATGGGAATGTATATTTTATTCATAAGATGAAATAAAGAAATGAAACCAAGTTGAATAAATTGACTAAGGTTTTAATTATAATAATTGTATATATTTGGAAAATTCAATATAATTGAAAGTAACAGTTATTACAAAAGAAAGATGAAAATTTGAATATATATTTATGTAATGAAAGATAAACAAATAATAACTAGGTTTATAGAGTGATAATAGATTTAATATAAAGAGTAGAATTGAAGTAAGACAGTTAATGGAAATTAATTAATTGGAATTCAATCCGTAATAAATGAATTTATTGTAGGTAAATAAAATTTAATACTATGTAAATTGAAATTTGGATGAATTGATAAATTATTAATGTATCAGTATATAAACCAATGTTAATATTACCCATAAGAGAATAAGTTAATAATTGATTCAATAATAAGATTGAGAAATCAAATATATGGATTTATTAGGAATTTAAAACTTGTACTTTTTAAACTAGATAAATTACAGCATTTCACACGCAATAAATTTCTATACTTTTATTATATATGTATATATATATATTATATTTTTTCCTATATCCATCTCTATTTTATCTTTCTATTTTTATTTTGTCTAGACAGTCATGTTAATTTGATTGTTGCTTGTTTATATCTTTTATTTATGGCTTGGAAAAAATCAAAGGGTATAAGTTATATTTTCTTAATTGCTTGCCTTTTTAAATTGTTTACTCTTTATTTCAAATCACATAAAAATCTTCTCAATATCTCACTTCCTCGTTTGTCTCTTCTGATTGAAAGAGTTTACAGTAAGTTTCTTTTATTAAATAGGAAATAAATCCCATGCATTCACCAGCCTCTTTATTCTTTGCCTTTTCCTTTTCCAAACCTTTCAAATCTCCTAGCCGTACATTCATCTTAGCCGTGCTTTTTGTAAATCCTACCTGCCACCAAATATTCTTATTCACGTGAAAAAAATTTCTCATCCCTCATTTCTATTTTCATGAAGAAAATACAGCAAGCTCTTGGTTATTTCTATGGCTTCTCCTCTCTTTCCTTCTCCTTTTTCTTTTATTTTCTTTGTTTTACTTCAAAGCTAGGCTCAGCCTCTTGCCTCTAGCCACCACCATAACCACCTCCATCAACCATCGCCCTTTCATCACCACAAAGACCAAGCCGTGACCATGGATGAAGACTACATCACCAAAATTAATGCAAAGCCTAGCCAAGCACGTGTATTCATCACCTTGCTTTGATTTATCAAGGTTATGCCATTTTATTTCCTATCTTCCCATTGTTGTAATCTCTATTCTTTGTATTGAATCATGTTCTTAGGTTTGTGATATTTGTTTTCTTTATTTGTTATATAGAAGATGAGGATTTTTGGCTCTCTTTTCACTCAAGTTTGCATCTTGCTTTGTTTTATCAAAAGGTTTTGTCCCTTTGATCCATATTGTTCATTGTTTGATTCATAATCTTGTATATTGAATTTTACGCTTATGTTTGTGTAATTTTTTGTATACAAGATTCGGATCCGACTCTTCATCCACTCAAAAGAATATAGTCATGTTTGTTGCACCTTTTCGTGCTTCGCGGAGTTTAGATTTGGGTTTGAATTTCATTCCTAGCTTTAAAAAGGTGAGTTATTCACTCTAGACATTACGTACTTATACAATTGTGAAATGATGACAAGTGAATCGTAGAAATTAATATGCTATGTTCATACCTTCCTGTGATATGTTTATATGATATTAAATGTTGTTATATACATGTTACATCATCTGATATGATATTGTATGCTATACTGTTATTTTATTTACTGTTGATCACATTGCAAGTTCCCTATCACTATAGGTTGAAATGATACATTGTATAAGTATGTATGTCCTGACTCGAGTATTTTGTGCATTTGTTTTAGGCTCGGGTCAGGCTGAGTGATACAGCATTAGAGACTCACCTTCGGAGTTGGAGCTTTGCTTGAAGATCCAGCTATCCATTTCAATTCCAGTTATTCAGTTGATTCCAGTGTTGTATTCAGCTTTGTGCTTGATTATTGTATTGAACTTCTATTGTATCTTGTATAACTCTGATGTATTTATATAGTAGCTTCATGAACTACCATCTCTTCGCTTCCTCTACATTATATTACTCTGCATTCGTGATTCTATGATTTATTTATTTGCTGTATATTCTGAGATTTGCCAAATTTATTTTACAGTCCGATATTTTGAGAAACTCAAGTCCGACATGTATGGATGCAAATGGTTGAAAATATCGGGCCGTTACAGTAAGGGTCATCACATGAATCACATGTAAATCGCCTGAGCATTCAATGTATATTTGAGGTTCTTCTTCTACAGGTTTGGATTTCACGAGGCCCTTCACATCAACTACTTGGCGTCAGTATTTCAAAAAAAGTGTGAAATAAGATGTAAACATTATATTAATTAAAGGTAAACGAATTAAATGATTTTTGCGTCTACTTACTAACCAGCAACTTTGCCTCAACCTCCCTCTAAATGCCTTTACCATAGTTGTTTCTGGCCACGGATCAAATTTAGATTGAAACTGGCTAGGGAAGGAACTTGGGTGGGTGTCAAGAGATGCAAACATAAACAAGATACCCAATAATCATGATGTAGTCGTAGCTAACTATAATATCCTGGAATTTCCAAGAATTTAAAAGTGATAATCTCTTAATTTAAATTATTTAAACTGATAAAATTGTTATTTTCAAAAATAAATAACCAAGTAATAATAATATAATGTCTTAATTATGGTTATAAATGGGTTTTAAAAGAATAATAATTATTTTGTTTAAATAAATTCTAAATTGACTTATTGTTTTTAAAGTTAATAAGTGTGTTTAAATATATTTATATCTGTGTATTTTAAAATTGATTTTAAAATAGGATGTTTGCACAAAAAATGGACAAACACCTCCAAGTCGTATTATTTAGTTGGTTATATGTGATTTTCAATGATTTTAGATGAGTATGTAAATATAAAAGAAGTAGGGGCTGAAATGTAAAAGACACGCGGATTTATAGTGGTTCGGCCAGAATGTGCCTACGTCCACTTTATATGTTATTATCTTCTTTCTTTCAGATTACAAGTACAATGCTTCGTATATAAGTATATGAAAGTAGTTTGAAAGTTCCTTCCTTGCTTGAGCTCTCAAACTTGTCCGCCATTGTTGTACCCCTGCCCCTCTATTTATAGAATGAGGTAGGGGGCAGGGATCTTGGAAGTATATAACTGCTGGTGGGCCCGGGCTGAAGCAATCTGGACTGGCAATCATCTGGTTCGGCGGAGCTCCATTCGGTGGTAGGTATGGACCGGTGGTATGTATGGACCGGTGGCAATGAGGTGGTTCGGTGCTCGTTTGATTCGGTGATGGCCTTGGGAGTTGGTTCGGCGGTGTTTGGTCCGGTGGTGTTGGGTCCGGTGGTGTTTGGTTCGGCACCAAACAAGTTTGGTGGTAGGGCGATGACGGGGAATACCGAATGCTATCACGCCGGATGGACCTTAACTTGGAGTGCCGAATGAGCCCATATCCTTGCATAGCCGGATGAACCTGTATGCCGAATGAACCCATACTGCCGAATGGAACTTGTTCTTTCGAATCGCCGATAGGAGCTGATGGAATGGAGGTTGCAAACCCGGGTGAAAATGACACTTCTTGGTCTCGAGATTTTCTGGGTGAGAATTCGCCCAACATTTGCCCCCCAAAGTGGGGCACGTGCTTGCATGTGTCGCGCTTTGTTTTCCCTGTGGTAGGAAGACTAGCTTTGTAACGCCAGGGGTTGGGCGTCCGTATTCTGTTGATGTCCTGCAAAGGAAATTACAGTTTTAGCGTGATTCCAAATAACGATCGTTCATGATCGAAATGTTCGAGATGAAGTGAACTGTGCCGTTCGGGACGAAAGTGTGAGCCCCGAGGGGGCTTAGCATCAGCGATGCCAGGTTTATGTCAGAGTGGGTCCCTGGATCGTTTGTCAAGATGGTTTATCGCCAGCTCAGAGCATGCCTAGGGGTCGTTCGCGACCCCGTACATGTGTAAGCAGCTTAGCCATTTCATAATTATCAGAGTCAAATATCCGTTTCACCCATGAGTTTAAAAAGGCGTGTCGAAGTGTAAATTCCCACGACGATAAGGTTAATAACCATTCAGAGCGTGCCTATGGACCATTCGTGGTCGCGTACACGTGTAAACGATTAATCCATGTTAGTGAGAGTTTTACGACTTATTCATCGTCATCATAATCCTGATTTTATTAGTTAGTTCTGGAGTTCGGTACTTATCTGCGTGAGGCACTCTGCATGCCCCTAGTCACTGGTTGTTGTCGGTAGAGAGAGAGTTCATTCGGTTTTGTGTCGGTCCAGTCGTGCTCATCCGGTTTTGGTTTCATTCGGTATCTGGCTGGTTTGGTATGTTTGTTATTGGTCCGGTGCTCCTATCCGGTGGGCCGAACCAGTTGGTTCGGCGGCCCTGAGCTCGCCTATATATAGAGGCCGTACTCCCCTTGGTTTTCCCTTACCGAACCAGAGAGCCGAATCAGCTGACCTGCCGAACCAAACCCTTTGCCGAACCAGTTTAAACCAAATCAGGTATATATATACTTTTTGCCGAATGACCTCTTGTCACCGGATGGTCCTGTTTGCCGAATGGTCCTGTTTGCCGAATGGTCCTGTTTGCCGAATGTATACGGTGTGTATTGGATAGCCGAATGAGACTTAGGACCGAATGATATGTATGCCGAATGAGCATGGGATTTTAGTGCCGAATGACCATATGCTTTTGACGCCGAATGAACTCGTCTTGCACCGCCGAATGAGACTTCATACTTGAACCTTGAGCGGAATCTTAGACTTCTTTGCACGCTTACCTTATATACTTGCTTGTTTATGTTTCTATACTTCTTATTCTAATATCAAGTTTTTCTTGCGCTGCAGGAAATGTCTCGCAAAGCGGAAACACGATCGGACAGAAAGAAGTCTAGAGGCACAGGAGAGTCTTCTTCTTCCTTGCCCCCAGTCCAACCAGGATCCGGGCAATATCGACCTATTCCGAGGTCGCTAGTGGATGGATATGGTCCATAGGAACTTCTGATCTCCCCCCCTGATTGCTTTCCCAGCTCCCTAAAGGAGGAGCAACTTGACGCTATATCCCGTTCCTTCGGGATAGATAGGGCTCTTATGCTGCTGCCGGGAGATGGAGTGATGCCATATAATCCTCCCGAAGGCTATTTTGCTTATAGCAGATACCATTGTATGTGCGGTGCTATCCCTCCTATCAACGCTTGGATAGTAAGTTTCACCACATATTTGAAGGTGGCTCCTTTCCAACTTCAGCCTAACTCTTATGCCATCCTGGTGAGCCTCTTTGTTATCTTCCAGAGGAGGTACGGGCGTCCTCCTTCTAACCGGGAAATTCGATATTTGTACAACCTGAGAGGCTATAAGAAGGGGTCTCCGTATATTAGTCTGGAAGCGGCCGTGCCCTTCAAACCAGTCCTGGACTTATATTCCAAGTTTACCATGTTCAAGAAAGAGTGGTTCTTCATCAAGGACGATGCTGTTTCTTTCCGCCTTTTCACTTCCGGCTGTAAGATGGATTTCATTTATACTTTCCATGTTTTGACTGTAGTGTTTTTTCTGACATGCTTCTATTTCTGGCTAGCGACAGGTGGTATTGCAGTCGTGGAGGATGATTCCTTGGTGCGAATGGCTGCTGAACTAAAGGCTATTCCGGCACGGGACCGGTCGGCCTCCTTCTTGATCAGGAACGCAACCCTCTTGGAGTATAATTTGATCTTACCGCGCCAGTCCGTGGTTAAGCAAAGAGATACGGCTGAGGAGAAGGCTGCTAAAGCTAAGGAGGGGGCTATGGTGAAGAGAGGTAAGAGGGAGCCTTTTGCAGAGCGTCCCGTTGTCGGGGGGAAGAAACTGAAGAAGTCTGATGGCCCTTCTCCAAGTACTTTTCCGACTGTCCCGGAGGAGGAAGGTGTAGAAGAGGAGGAAGGAGGCGAGGTTGGAGAAGGGTCGGAGGGTGGAGGACACGGCGACGGTCAAGGTGGTAATGGCGTCGGTGCCCTAACCTCTGAGCAAGACCTTGAACTGGATGAGGCTCTCCGTCGGGCCTTCGGGGAGTCGGAGGGAGAGTCGGAAACGGAGAAGGCAAAGGAAACCGGCAAAGCTGTGGCTGGCACTGACCCATCCTCTAAGGGTTCCTCAGCTAGGGCGATTCCGGCGATGCAAGGTGAACTTTTGTCTTCTGCCGATTCCATTTTCGATAGGGACTTAGAAATTTTTTACGGTTCACTTCCATCCTGGAATGAGATCCAGGACTTATTGCAGTATCCCACTCCTCCGCCGGGTTTGTATAATAGACGTGTCTTCTCACTTTTCGTTCCTTTTAACTTAAGACATTTTTCGAACTGTGGATTATTGTATGTTCGTAACACTTGTTCTTTATTCCAGGGGCAGGCCAGGTGGTTAAAACGTCGGACGTTCGACACCGCCTTGAGCAGTTTAAGTCGAGGAGAGCTTCTGCGAAACCCTCTGCTGGTCGCACTGGGGATGTAGTCAGTTATCGCCCTCTTCTTGGGGTCATTGAAGAGGGCATTCGGAAAAAGAAGCAGAGCCGTTCCTTATTTGAGTCTTCCCCTGGTTCGCAGCTTCCTACTCAGCCTCCTCGTGATACTACGGAGGAGAGCACGGAATCCGGCCCCCCTCATCCTCCTTTCAAGAGCCCAACTGTTATTCGTATAAGGCGTCCTGATGTGCCTCGCCCCGTGCCTCGTGACCCTTTTGCCGGTCATCCTGATTTAGATCCGAGCTTTCAGGATATCTCATTTGATGAGGCCACGGGCGAGCACCTCCTTCCCCGCAACCCCATGGTAAGAGTGCTGGACGAGGCCAAGTCTTTAGATCTTGATTTACTTACTACACGGGTAGTTACCATGGGGGACGAAGCCAAGGCTAACATCGATCGGGTGGCCGCAGAGACCAAGAAGTTAATGGAGCATCATGCTAAATTGGCCAAGGCCGGGGAAGAGATCGGGAGTGCTAATATTCGGTTGAGGTTAAAAGTTGCCGATCAGGCCAAGCAGCTCGCCGATCAAGCCATCCACATTTCCCAGCATGAGGAAGCCTCCAAGCGGCTGAAAGAGACGATGGAGAAGGCCAGTAGGGCGTAATTACGGAAGATGGAGGTCGCCTGCAGGGAACGGATTAACATGGCCATTACGACGGTGGACGAGGTTCGAAATGCGGATCTTGAGCGGGTAGAGGAGTTGTCTGGGAGGCTCGAGGCTGCGGAGATGGCTCAGGCCGAGTTGAAGGAGGAGATAGAGGAGATGAGGAGGTCCCTCAAGTTAAAGGAGGAGGAAATGAGGAGGTCTCTCCAGGCTGACTGCTTGAGATACCAATCAGAGAGGGACATTGCCGTCGCCAAGTTGCAAGCTTCCGAGGCCCGGGTGAGCGAGTTTGAGGAGAATGAGGGGATGATGGATGAGATGCTGCAGGACATGTACTTCCACACTTGGAAGGAGGGCGGCTTGTCTTGGATGGACGATTACCCTCGGGTGATGGCCAAGGTGTATCTCCAGGCTTTAGAGGAGGCCAGGGTGAACGCGGGTAAGGAAGGCGGAGAGGCTTTCAATTTGGATGCGGTTACTGCCCAGTTCTCGAAGGAGGAGCAAGCGGCGGTGAAGGAGGGGATGCGGCTGCTTGCTGCAGAGGAAGCGGGCGTGCAGTTGGATGATGAGGATCAAGCGGCAGATGCTGGTGAGTTATTCATTTCCCTTTCTTTCCTTTCCGTGTTTTCATAACTTGATCGTTCGTTTAATGAATTCCTCTTCTGAACTGGACAGGTGGGACTCCTGATCCACATGCTGGGGGCTCTGATCCTGCGGCTAAGTAGACTGGGGAAGTTGGTGATGGAGTGTGGACGCGGCTGCCACCTTTTTATTTCTTTTTATCACTGTTTACGTTAGTCATTGACATGTAACTATAATAATATTATTTGCAAAGAATAACTTCGTGTGATTTTATAATATAAGCTGATGTTGTTATGTTTAAATGTTGTTGTCATCTTGATGTGCTGCGTGAGAAATATAACTATGTATATGCCTGTGATTCTAGTTGTGTTTGATGCTAAGTTTTTTGCTAGAAATATAATTTCATGTGTTGCAATGTTATTGTACGAACAAGCTATAGTTACGTATTTATGTAGAAGAAAAGAGAGTACCGCCCTTTATGTTTCATTCCCAGGCGGTAGCTTAGAGTGTCTTATGTAACTGTTCACGGATATAGCTGAGTACCCTGCCACCCAGTATGCAGACTTAGTTTCTCATGAGCGAATGCTTCCTATTTGGTTTCCTGTACTTTAGAGTTTGTTATAAAGGATAGGAGAAAAGTATTTAAATGAAATGGAAATATAGTAAAAGTAAAACTTCCAGTCACGGAAGGCCGTCGATGTGCTTAAGTTCGTGGCAAACGGGTTTTGTAGTCACTTTCCCTAGCTGTGGGTCTTGGAGACATTTGTCACCCATCTTACGCCTCCGCGGGGAGTTTTCTTTTTTACCACAGCCGCACTTAAGACACATCGGAGCCGAGATCGCGCACGGTAACTACCCGAACCATTATGGTCCGTAATCGTGGGTATTATTCGATTTACCGTGGCCGGCTAGCGTGGGTGCCGTTGGCCGTGAACTACCCCTGGCTGGCCACACCTTATGTTGGGGCTTAAAGTAGGTTCACAGTTGCCGGCGAGCCGAACGCCGTAATGAGCTGCCATCGGCTATAGTCGGCCTTTATGATGACTTATAATCGGCTCATTACAGTTGGCTTTGAGGGCAGGCGCGCAATGAGTTAACCCGCAGCAGAGGGATGCTGGAGCAAAAGTGTCTCATTGGCGAGTGCATAGAATCGTAGCGTGCCTGTTAGGCCTAGTCCAGATGAGGCCGCGGTGCGTCTTGAGTGGAGATGCCATAGGATTTTGTTCAACAGAAAGGGATAAAACTTAACAAGTAGCCAAGACATAAAGGAACAAGCTAAAAAGAGACAAGATTTTTTTAAAGTGGTTCGGCACGAAAGTGCCTACGTCCACTGATTCTCTTTGTTAATTCACTTCATATATGGGCAGTACAAGTTAAGAAAAGTATCGACGGAGGTGTCGGATGTTCCATGCCCTCTGGAACACCTCTCCGTCCATTGTTGACAAAATATAAGCTCCGTTGTGGAGATCTTTATGAATTACATACGGTCCGTCCCAGATGGGGTCTAGTGCCCCGGGGCACGGAAAGATTCGCCTGAGGACAAGATCTCCTTCTTGTAAGCTGCGATGCTTGACTTTGGAATTGTATAGCGCTGCCACCTTTTGTTTGTGAGCTGCTGCTTTAAGTGCTGCATCATTTCTCCTTTCCTCAATCAGATCCAAAGACATGAGGAGGAGTTCTTCGTTTTCTTCTGGGTTGTAGTGGATCCTACGGTGGGAAGGCACAATAGTCTCAACTGGGAGCATTGCCTCCGATCCATATGCCAAGGAGAAAGGAGTATGTCCCGTTGATGTTCTGAAAGACGTGCGGTATGCCCATAGTGCCGTAGGAAGTTCGTCCACCCAAGCGCCTTTTGACTTTTCAAGTTTCTTCTTGATTAGGGTTTTGAGAATTTTGTTGACAGCTTCAACTTGTCCGTTTGCCTGAGGATAAGCTACTGATGAGAAGCTTTTATGAATTCCATGCTCTTGGCACCAGTCGGCAAATTCTTCGCTGTCAAACTGGAGTTCGTTGTCTGATATGATCTTGAGTGGGACTCCGTACCTGCACAGAATATTTTTGATCAAGAAGTTTATAACTTTTGTTGAAGATATTTTATTTAGAGGTTCTGCTTCCACCCATTTGGTGAAATAATCGACTGCCACTACAGCATATTTGGCTCCGCCTCGGCCCGTTGGCAGTTCGCCAATTAAGTCAATTCCCCATACAGCAAAGGGCCAAGGGCTGGTTATTTGAGTAATTTCATTTGTGGGCAGTCGAGGAATCTTGGCAAATTTCTGACATCTGTCGCATTTCTTGACGAAGTCTAGAGCGTCTTTGTTTAGTGTGGGCCAGTAATATCCATATCGGAGTATCTTCCTTGCCAAAGTCTGCCCCCCAGTGTGATCTCCGCATCCTCCCTGATGGATGTTTGATAAGATCTCCTTGGCTTCCCTTCCAGCGACGCATCTCAATAAGGGGCCAGAGAAGCCACGCCGATAGAGGATGCCTTCTTGTGTCGTGTAGTGGGGAACTTTCCTCAAGATCCTCTTGGCTTCGTCACGCCTGTCGGGCAGTGTGCCATCTTGCAAATATTTCCGGATGGGAGTCATCCAGGTTCCTTCTTCGATTGCAGTTACCAGATTTACTGGTTTGAAACTTGGGGCTAGCTGCCTTGAGATGGCTAGTGTTCCGAAAATGGTGCTATTCTTCATACTAGCTTGCTTTGCAAGTTCATCTGCCTCTTGGTTCTCTTCTCGAGGAATATGTTTGATTAGATAGTGGTCCAATTGATCGAGCAGCAGTTTGGTTTTCTTTAGGTATGCTGTGAGTCGTTCTCCTCGAGTCTGGAATTCTCCTAGTACCTGGTTTACGATAAGCTGAGAATCACTATGAAGACATAAGGAATTGATTCCAATTTCCAGGGCAAGCTCCAATCCCGCTATTACTGCTTCATATTCAGCATCGTTGTTAGTGGCCGTGAACTCCAACCTTAATGCATAGTACAACTTTCTTCCCCTGGGGGTGATGATCACAATTCCTGCCCCCGAGCCTTGTTCGTTCGATGCTCCATCTACAAAGAGGTTCCACTTGATGTTTTTTGCTACTTCGGATTGTTCCTTGCCTTCGTTGGTAGTGAATTCGGCAATGAAATCGGCCATGGCTTGTCCTTTGATAGCGGTGCGAGGATGGTAGGTGATATCATACTGACTTAGTTCGATGCACCATTTGAGGAGTCGCCCAGAAGTGTCAGGACGATGGAGCACTTGTCTTAGCGGTTGATCGGTTAGAACCCTGATGGAGTGAGACTGGAAGTAGTGTCGCAGTTTTCGTGACGCGATCAATAAACAATATGCTAATTTCTCTAGTTTAGGATATCTGGCCTCTGCCCCTGTAAATCTCTTACTTACAAAGTAAACCGGGCGTTGTGTGCGGTCTTCTTCTCTTACCAAGGCGGCGCTTAGAGCATGAGATGATACAGCGAGGTATAGGTATAACACTTCACCTTCATTTGGAGTTGAGAGTACTGGTGGTCTCTGAAGGTGTTCGATTAGGTTGAGGAAGGCTTTTAAGCATTCATCGGTCCACTCGAATCTCCCTTTGTCTTTCTTGAGAGCTTCGAAGAAAGGGACACACTTGTCAGTTGCCTTGGAAATGAATCTGCTTAGGGCGGCCACCTTTCCGTTTAGGCTTTGCATTTCTTTTCGAGTGGAGGGTATCCTTATTTCTTTTAGAGCCCGGATTTGTTCAGGGTTTGCTTCGATTCCTCTGGCGTGGACGATAAATCCCAAGAATTTTCCCGATGATACTCCGAAGGAGCACTTTAGAGGATTCAGCTTCATTCCATATCGGCGAAGTACTTGAAACATCTCGCCCAGGTGGCTTACATGGTCGTCGGCTTTCCTGGACTTTACCAACATGTCATCCACATACACTTCCATAGTTCGTCCGATTAGCTCTGCGAACATCTTGTTGACGAGGCGCTGATAGGTAGCTCCAGCATTTTTGAGTCCAAAAGGCATGACTTTGTAACAATATAGTCCGCGGTCAGTGATGAAGCTAGTGTGGTCTTGATCAGGAGCGTGCATGGGAATTTGGTTATATCCGGAGTATGCATCCATAAAAGATAGGAGTTCGTGTCCGGCTGTGCTGTCCACAAGTTGGTCGATTCGGGGAAGTGGGAAGCAATCTTTTGGGCAAGCGTCATTCAGATTGGAGAAGTCAATACATGTTCGCCACTTTCCATTGGCCTTTTTTACTAGCACTGGGTTAGCGATCCATTCTGGGTAGATGGCTTCCCGTATGAAGCCATTAGCAAGTAGATTCTTTACTTCCTCATCAAGGGCTGCTGATCGCTCTGCCCCCATGCTCCTCTTTTTCTGTTTTACTGGCACCTTGGTGGGATCGATGTTCAGCATGTGGCATGCTATGTCGGGGGAGATTCCTGTCATATCGGCATGGGTCCACGCAAATACATCTAAGTTGTGGCGGAGAAAGTCAATGAGTTGATCTTTCAACTCCGTTTTTAGCTGAGATCCGATTTTTAATAGTTTACTTGAATCGTGCTTATCTACAGATACGAATTCCATAGCCTCTGCAGGCTCGGCGGTAGCCTCCTCCTCTTTATCCCTGGGGTCTAGTTCATTGAAGGGATCACTTGTGTATCGAAGAGGAGGGGCTTTCTTTAGTTGCTATGCCTCCAAGCTTTTCATGCAGAGAGTAGTCTCTGCACCTTTTCCTTTATTCTTTCTGCGGTTATTGCGAAGTTCAGTTACGTAGCAGTCTCGGGCAGCATCTTGATCTCCTTCTACTTCTCCTACTCCGTTGTCTGTTGGAAATTTCATTTTAAGGCACCAGGGGGCTAATACAATCTGGAAGTCAGACAAGGCTGGTCTTCCCAAGAAGGCGTTGTAAGCCGAGTGGTTTTCTATTAGTACGAACGTTTGTTTTCGCACAACGGAGCGGAGATGACTTCCTATTTCGACGAAGAGGTCAAGTTGCCCGAGGGGCATTTTTGCATCTCCAGTGAAACCGTGCAGTGGTTTGTCACAGGGGGATACATCCTTCATTGATAACTTCATTTTGTCGAAAGCATGTTTGAATAGGATATTTACGGAGCTTCCTGTGTCTATTAGAATCCGAAAAACTTTAGCTGGACCGAACCAGGCAGAGATGACCATAGGATCCATATGTGGGTACTGTCTTCCTTCCAAATCACGCCTACTGAATATGATGTCGTCGTTCTCTTTTCGTTTCGGGTGGCGTTCTTCCGTGATGGAGTTAACATAGCCTTCTGCATTTCTAAGCGACTTGCCGTACCTTTCCATCTCTGCCCAACTTCTGTCGGCGATGTGTAGTCCTCCTGAGATGGTAAGGACCACTATCTTCTCTTGACTAGAGCCACTGGTGTTGTGATTGTTGCGATTCCCTCCGCCTACCTCTGGGACGGGTTGCTTTGAGTTCTCATTGGCTGGAGTTGGAGTCCTGTTCTGACCCTTCACATAGCGTTCCAGTCTTCTTCTTCTAATGTGTTCTTCGATCAAGTCCCGAAGATGGTGGCATTCATTGGTGTCATGTCCGTGGGATTCGTGGAAGCGACAGAACTTTTCGGACTTGAGTGCGTTATCTGATTCTTTCTTATGCGGGGGGCGCTTGTATCCTAGTTCGCCCTGAGTGGCTAGGAAGATATTTTCGATTGTGTCATTCAAAGGAGTGTAGGAGTCAAATCTCGGTCCTGGTCGATATTGGCGTTTTTCGACCTTTCTGCCCCCAGCATTGTCTCTAGATTCATTTCTTCGAGCGTCCTTAGCCGCAGTGGGAACCTTGTCCTGAACTGTCTTACCTTGTTGCCCTGACTGCCTCTCCGTAGCAGCGTCTTCAAGTCTCATATACTTTCCAGCTTCATGGAAGAAATCAGGCAAGGTAGCTGGTTTTTCCTTAGTTAATCTTCTGGCAAACTTGGTGTCTGGATGTACACCACTACAGAGGGCCATTAGAGTGAGTTTTTCATCGGCATCTTGAACTGCTGCCGCTGCGGCGTTGAACCGCGTTAGATATTGTTGCAGCGTCTCTCCGGATTTCTGTTTGACATTGGATAGAGAATAAGCATCCTTGGGTTGTTCCACATGGATGCGGAACTGGCTAATAAACCTTTCTTTCAACATCACCCATGAGCTAATGGATCCTTGGGGTAGATGGCAGAACCAGGAGGTAGCTAGATCTGCTAGGAATAGCGGAAAGCATTTACATAATACTCCTTCTGTTGCTCCACTCATGAGCATATGCTGGGTGTATCTCTGCAAGTGTACGATGGGGTCGGAAGTTCCTTTGTAAGGTTCCATGGTTGGCATTTTCCATTCCCGGGGAGTGATGGCAGTTTCGATATTTCGGGTAAAGGGGCTGGTGACCCTAGCGCCTATTCCCTGGTCCCTTTGCTCTCGTTGGACACACTCTCTGAATAATCGTGCCATTCGTTCGTTAGAACTTGGAGCGGACAAAAATGAGCTTGGCTCTTCCCTGCGGGATCTATCTCGTCCAGATGACCTGTAGGGATGGTACAGTCTATCACTTCTAGCATTATCCAGTGGTTGTCTTTGGCTGCTCGGATGCACGCTAGGACCAGCTACAGTTGCCGCCTGCCTTGATCTTCCCCTTTGGGGTTCTGTTTCGAGCACATCCATGGGGTCAACTTCGGGCTGGGCTCTAGCTCGGCTCCGTTCAGCGGGGTTTCTATGATTAGGTGGCATGACTGGCTCAGCTACATCCGACCCTCGCCTGGTGCCTCCCCCACTGGGTTCGGTTCCAAGGGCTTCCTCGAGTCGGAATTCGGGCTGAGTCCGGGCGCGGCCCCTATCATTGTTGTTCCTGTTGATAGCTTCTTCGAAGAGGGAAGACCTTTGTTGCCTCCGAGATCCTCCAGATTGGGATTCACCGCATGATTCAGTGTTGCGGTTGGACTCTTCAGCATCCCTTAAGCGTGACATGAGTTGGTCCACCAAAGCTTCTTGTTGGGATGTGAAGCGGTTAGTTACTTCAGCCACAACTCTGTCCAGATCTGCCCTAGTGATTGGTTGTTCCGTTGCGGGGCCAGTTGGATTTTCCTGATTTTCATCTGGTACCGCTGTTGAAGTGGGCTGATCTGCGATTGCAGGATCTGGAAGGCTGCTAGTTGCGATGTTCTTTCCTTTGTTAACATCCTTTCTCTGTTTGGAAGGCATGATTTCTAAGCAACGAGCGATGTTGTTAGGAAGAAGGTTGAGTGGGAGAAGATGAAGTTTGAGTTCAACTCTCAATGAAAGCACCAAAAATGTTTGCACAAAAAATGGACAAACACCTCCAAGTCGTATTATTTAGTTGGTTATATGTGATTTTCAATGATTTTAGATGAGTATGTAAATATAAAAGAAGTAGGGGCTGAAATGTAAAAGACATGCGGATTTATAGTGGTTCGGCCAGAATGTGCCTACGTCCACTTTATATGTTATTATCTTCTTTCTTTCAGATTACAAGTACAATGCTTCGTATATAAGTATATGAAAGTAGTTTGAAAGTTCCTTCCTTGCTTGAGCTCTCAAACTTGTCCGCCATTGTTGTACCCCTGCCCCTCTATTTATAGAATGAGGTAGGGGGCAGGGATCTTGGAAGTATATAACTGCTGGTGGGCCCGGGCTGAAGCAATCTAGACTGGCAATCATCTGGTTCGGCGGAGCTCCATTCGGTGGTAGGTATGGACCGGTGTTATGTATGGACCGGTGGCGATGAGGTGGTTCGGTGCTCGTTTGATTCGGTGATGGCCTTGGGAGTTGGTTCGGCGGTGTTTGGTCCGGTGGTGTTGGGTCCGGTGGTGTTTGGTTCGGCACCAAACAAGTTTGGTGGTAGGGTGATGACGGGGAATACCGAATGCTATCACGCCGGATGGACCTTAACTTGGAGTGCCGAATGAGCCCATATCCTTGCATAGCCGGATGAACCTGTATGCCGAATGAACCCATACTGCCGAATGGAACTTGTTCTTTTGAATCGCCGATAGGAGCTGATGGAATGGAGGTTGCAAACCCGGGTGAAAATGACACTTCTTGGTCTCGAGATTTTCTGGGTGAGAATTCGCCCAACATAGGATAAATTATTTATAAATAATAATTAGCTTTTTTAAAAATATATATTATATTTATTTAAATTGATTTTAAATTTCGTTTTTTAAATTAACTTTGAATTTGAATACAAATTTGAATTCAAGAGAATATACATACATCTCAAAATAAAATAATAATATAATTTAGATTTAAAATATATAGATAATGTTTTTAATTAAAAATAAGGTTTGTTTTATATTCTTTTCATAGAAATTTATCTTAGAAATTTGGATATGTATTTATTTAGTAAAAATAAATACAAAGGTTTTTGAAATAGCATTTTTAAATTAGTTTGTAATATTTTATATAATTTTATTTAAATTATAATTGGTTTTATTTTATTTTCTTTTAAAGATTGTATTTTTATAAATGTGTAAACATATTTGTTAATTAGGAAATTAATTTAAAAAGCTTTTAAATTTATTTTAGGATAAAAATTAAATAAATTTGACAAGTGTTTAGTTCTAAATCATTTAGACCACAAGAGTTAAGCATTTAAAATGAGCTAAAGACAAGTGTCCATATTTTTTTTTAATTTTCATTTAATTTAATAAAACTGAAATTTTGCCTATATAAACACCATCTCTCTTCGCTCTCCTTTTCTTTAAAATTTGTATTCATGTCTAATAGAAACTAGAATTATCAATGCAACTTTTACTCTTCAGAAATCATAAAACACTCAAAACCAAATTCTGGAATCCTCAAACAAATGCTTAAATCAAACCTGAAATCTCCTCTAATCAAATCTGCAAATTTGTTTACCTGTAAATTTTTTTTCCAAACCTGTCATCTTCTCCTTAAAATCAAACACAATCCAGAAATCAATTTGAAGCCTACAAAACACTCCTCAGAACATCACTCTCTGTTTACAAAATCAAGTGCAAACAAAATCTGCAATATGTTTCAAAAGCTCAATGAAAATTTCAATCCAGATCTGCAATCCCATGTCTGCAACATCTTCCATGAACATGCACGTACTCCAGTTTCTAAATCACAACATGTTTTCAAAAATTCTAGCATTTGAAAGCTTTCAAAATGCATGCAAGTGAATAATCTGGGTCAAGGCAACATGAGGCAAATCTAAAAAGAAAAATTTAAGGGATGAGGCATTTCTATTTTTAAAGCTTCAAGTTCAAAGTATTTTGCAAGTTCATTTTCAAACCTCTACACTTCTTTCAAATAGAGGTGAGTAAACATTTTTCAAAAATTAAAGTAGTATTTATCTGTTCCAAATAAGTTAGTGATGATGTTTATATGAGTTTGCCTCTGTGTAGATAAATATGCAATAGGTTTTGTTATGCTTTAAATCTGTGCATGTGTAATACCTCCCTGTTTACTGGTTTTAAATGTTTACAAATGTATAAAATTTCATATCTTTTTATTTATTCATTATTAAAACTTGGATTAAAATTAAATTAACTAAGTATTAGCATAATCTAGGTACTGAATATATAAACAAGTATTTATGAACAAAAGATATGCTTGTATCTGGGAAAAACAGTAGGAATCTGTAAACTTGTAAAACTCAAGTTTTGTAAATTATTGATTCGAGTTTAATTATTGAATCAATTATGGAAAATAAGATTTTTAAAACAAATATCACAATTTTTAAGACTGTATTGAGTGAGGATTTGGGTATTATCTGGAAATTGGGTTTCTGCCAAAATCTGTTAATCATTGTATCTGGGTTGCTTGGGATTCTTGATGGAGCTAGGGGTAGGATTGGGAAGTAAGGTAAAAATTGTTGAAGAGTTTGTAATCCATTGTGGAGGTTGAAATTGCTCGATTTTGTTTTTAAACCTAATTCTGTTCAAACTTGGGAATTTGTCTTCGCATCTTCATTTTTGCATCGAGCTTGAAGAAATTTTGGGAGAAGGAAGCGCGGTGGGTCGGCAATCTATAGCCGGAGTTGTAGGGGTTATCGTTGATCGGAGGCGTGGGTTCAGGAATTTCCTGATGATGGTTTGGGTTTCAGTTCACCCTGAGGAGCTCGATTTTGAATCGAGGCATGTATCGATGTTCTGTTGATCGTAGGTGAATGTAGGGTGGTTGAGTGACGTATCCGTGGGATCGTCGAAGGCCGGAGTCGATTCCGGCACCGGTGCACTTGCACAAGGAGGTGAGCGTGTCAGTGGGTTGTGAGAGTTTGGTAATTGGGTTGTTGGGTATTAGCTCGGGGTATAGGGTAAATGACTCGAAGGTGGCTTCATGTTTTAGGGTTTTTGTCTCGAGTTCTAACTCGAGATACTATGGTATGAAACCTGTAGGTTTAAAGTGTACAGGTTCTTGAAATTTTAAATCCTAACTAAACTTTGAACTGTAAATTAAAAGAAGGAAGAGAGAGATGGTGTACTAGGTTTGTGTTTCATGTACACATGGGTTGAACCCAAATTTAAATGTTCAACCCGATTTTTAATTTAAAATAAAGTGAGTTTAAACTTTAAATAATTTAAGCTAAGTTAAATTCTTGAAAACTTATTTCTTTAAATTGATTTGTTTATATGAATGAATTTGTATGAATGGTTTAAAATGTTTTTAATTTAAAAACCTTAATCTTATTTTCAAAACTTACTTTGGAAATATAAAAAGGAAATTTATAAGGAAATGTTTTTATTAATGAAAAATGATTTATTAATTAACAATTAAGGATTTAAGTAATTTATGAACTTGAAACTAATGATTGTTAATTAATAATTAAAGATAGGTAATTAATGATTTCTTTATATTTCAAATAAATGAATTAAGTTAAGTTAAGTAAAGTTTTTTTTCAAGGTTAACTAAAGATAATGTTTTTATCTTAAAGAATAATTAAGTGTTAATGATGTGTAATTAATTAAGTTGATTAAGAATTTTAAGTTTAATTAATTAATTTAATTAATTATTTAAAAGGGTTAATTAAGTATAATTATTAATTTAATTAACTAATAATTATGATGATTTAATTAATGACTAATGATTAATTAAATTGTAATTACTTATTAATTAAGTAATTAAGGGTTAATTAAAATAATAATTAATTAATACTTAATAAAGGTTTTATTAAGTAATAATTAGGTTTTCTTAATTAATAATTAAAGGATCATTAATCTATATGCAAGTTAATTAATAATTAATTTACTATTTTTATTGACGTTAATTAATTGTAATTAAGGATTGATTAATTAATTATGGATTAATTAATTTGTAATTAAGGTTGTTAATTAATAATTAAGTTTTATTAATTAATGATTAAGAGATGATTAATTGGTTAATTAAGGTTAATTAATTAATTAATTATAAAAGTAATTAGTGATTGATTACTTTGTATTAAAAGGATTGGTTAATAATTAAGGTTTATTAATTAATAGTTGAAGATAATTAATCTGTTAATTGAAGATTAATTTGGTTAAAGTGTAATTAAGGAACGAATTACTCGATTTTGATTTATGAGATGAGTGTGAACAAGTAAGTTAATTAATTTGTTAATTAATTAAAGAAGTCACACGATAAATGATTAAGTATGATTATTTAATAAGTTTTGATAAGAGTAATTACTTAAGAGAAGTAATTGATGAATAAATTACAGGGGTAATTGAGATAAGTGAAATTACTTATTTGGAAGTAAATTTTAAATGGATAATTACTTGTTAAAGTAATTAAGGGTTTATTACTTGGTGTAATAAATCAAAGAATTTATAAAAGTAATTAAAGGCAATTAAGAAGTAATTAAGAATAATTAATTACTGTTTATATTTATTAAAGTTGATTAATTGAAAGTAATTGATTTAAGCATGATTAATTAATGTAATTAATTAAGAAATAATGTAATTAATTATAGTTAATTAATTAATGGAAGTAAGTAATTAAGGTTCATTAATTAATATGATTAATGAGAATAATTAAGGATTAATTACTTGATTAAGAGTTATTAATCAAGGTTGATTAATTAAGATGTTGATTAATTAATTGGTTTAATTAATGGATGAGTAAGCAAGATTTATTGTGATGAAGGTAATTAATTTAATTAATTTTAAATTAATTAAGAGATGAAGTAATTAATTTAATTCACTTTAAATTAATTAGAGATAGAGATAGTTAATTTAATTCATTTTAAATTAATTATGTTGTGATTAAGTAAATCATTGTTTATGTATAAATGGATGACATTGATTGTCTTGAATGGATGTAATCTCGGAAATGAGATAAGTAATGTTGTGTGGTATGAATGCTTGGTTGCATTATGATGGTAATATAGATTATCTATGGCGATGATGATATGGATTACCTATTTTGTTGTGGATCACTGTTTATTATGATAATGTGATTATCAAGTGTGATTTGTGAATTATCTATCTGTGTGTATATAGATAGTTGAATTGAATTGTTTAACCTTAAACAACATGGACCTAAAAGATACGTTTTGGATTTCGATGAGACCGGGATCGGGTTTCCATATTTGGATATCCGAAAACCACATCGATCCAAATTAACGATAGGTCATGAAACTCAAGTGACGATGAAGATTCAGAGTGCAAGGGTTATTGTCGTTAACTCTGAGGGTGATTCCAAAATGAGTGTAACGAGATAATGCCTTCGGTTTCGTTCGAACCCGGAACGAACTTCTATGGATTGAATGCTTTCAGAACATCGTCAGGTGGACGATGAGCATTCTAAGTGATGTGTCAACCGGGAATGGCTAAAACATGGGAGGTGCAGCAAGGCTAAGTGGTTCATGCCCAAGTAGGATGAGATTAATCCCTGTCTAGAGTCCCTTTTATTTCGGATGTGTGTGCGGTTGAATAGCTACATCTGCCGGGTTGTCTTATTCGGAAGTGTTCGGTAAGGAATGGTTCTGACTTTGTGTTGTAGGGGAGCGGACGTACTCCTCGGTACATTGAACTAGGCCGTGTACTGTAACGCACGGTACCCCAGTAGCCCTGCCATTGTATGGAATTCAAAATCCAATAAGTGCCATCGGATTTGATTATATTACCCACTTTTGTGGTTAGTAGCTGGAATTTAATAAATGTAACAATTTCGGCTATTTCACATTTATTTGAAAACCCTAGACCTATTATAATATCACTGAATTTCCTATCAAATGTTTTGGTTACCGTAAGGTAAAAAAATTTCCATGTTTATGTGTGGGAAGTCTAACGTGATACCTTTTCATTCAAAAGGTTTTTTAAAAATTAAGCAACTTTACTCACACCAGAACCATGTATGACCCGGAGTTTATTCTGTTTTTCTAAAACTCTTGGGTACTCAAATTTTTACGAGTAGCCAAGGGAATTCAGGTTGGCTTGACGAATTATGGAGAACCAATGGAGCAGGAGGCTTCTACGTATAGCTATATAGTATTCCGCTGTGTGTTCTCTGAGTCGTTTATCTCTATGTTATATTGAGTTGTATAACTAGACAAATGTTTATAACTGTCTAGTATGTGTTATTAGCTGTGTATCTCTGATGTATATGATACTATGTAATGTATTATGTGATTAATATAATTTATTCGTTCCGCTGTTTAGATTCTGATGTTGTTTCTTTCTTCTTCTCTGTCTTTTCTCTTTTCTATCCCTTTCTTTCTAAAAAATGATGCGATTTTATGTGGTAAGAAAGTCGGGTCATTTCAGTTGGTATCAGAGCATTAGGTTGAGCGAATACCTAGGCTCTGTAGTGGTATCTTTCTTGAGAGAGCGTATTTGTAATTTTTATATATAACTGTGTGTGTGTGTGTGTATATATATATATATATATATATATATATATATATATATATATATATTTCTACCTATCTGTTGGGTTACCTGTTCGGGTTTTCCAATATGAGTTATAAAGGTGGATAGAGTAGTGGTGTATGTAACATGACTACCATTGGTTGGAGTTTGGATGTTTGAGATTGGAAATGTATTTGTCGAGACTGTAGACCTAATACCGTCTCGAGTAATCTTTGTAGTTTGGTGTAAGGATTTCATTGATATCTGAAGGAAACCTGTTAAGGTTCGGAGTTCCTCTTTGAAGTGTAGGTTTGATCGTGCTCGTGTGAGCGGATTTTTGAAAATTTGGATCTGTCGGTAAGGAAGAAGTAAGTAAAGGTATCTTGGCAACCTCAGGAAGTAGTAGTTGCGTGATGAGATGCAGTGACTATGGATATCTTCGAAGATGTTTTCTTTCGGAGCATGTTTAAGAAAGTGTGTCTGCTTCGATGTTGTAGCTGAGTTCAGCGGGATGTATGTGTTTGGTTGGAGGTTCGAGTTTCTCAAAGAGCTTTGGATAAGAAGTCTTTGGCATCTGTGTTAGCGGTGCAGCTCGAAAGTGTTCTGTATTCCAGCAGGAAGATCTTTTTGGCTTAGCAATTTCCTGGAGGTGGAATTCAGAAGCAGTAGTGAGGACCTGTTTCTTCGATGGATTAGTTGCTCGGGGATAAACTGTTCTGATTAGTGGAGAGAGAACGGTATCTCGGATATTGGATTGATTGATCGCAAAAGTGACTTGCGATAGTTGGGAAATTATCTTAGATAGTCTTTTGCTTGGGTTTGTGACATCTCTAGAGGATGTAGAAGTTATGGAATTGTCGAAGATTTTCCAGATATATCTTCAGGAAAGTTAGAGATTTGCCGGTATTGAGGATTGAGTTGTGAATCGACTTGATGTCAGGAGTGATACCAGTGATTCAGCTGGTTAGAAGGTTTACTCCTAGGTTGATTGTTTGGTGAAGCAGCTCTTTATTTCTTGGAACATCTGTTGAACCTTATTTCCGATATGTGATGTTTATTCTGTGCTTGTGTTCATTCGACGGCATTTTCATCTGCTCCAGATCAGAGTTATGCAGCGGAAGCAAGGTGGCTGTTGTTCTTGAGTAGAAGCTACTGGAAGTTGCAGTGTTTTGGATTAGAGAATTCCTACTGAATTAATTTTTTTCAAGATCTGAGACAAGTTGGCGAGTGATTCTGTTCTGTCTTTTCCGGATGGGAGAAGTTGTTTTCTACAGTTCATAGTAAAGTTTGGTTTTGATTTTGGATTGATCTTGTGAGGATCAGTTTGTTGAGTTGATCCAGTTTGTTGTAGAAGCATCACTGAAGGTTGAGCTGATCAGGAAGGATCTGAAGGCAGCCCAAATCATCCGGGAAGTTTTGAGGTTAAGTAATGGAAGAATTTGGAATTCGAAATTGGAGGCTTCGATATTGTTGAGGTTTTCTATGGTAAAAGGAGCAATAAGATTTGGTGAGCTCCGAGGTATATTGGATTCTTCTGAGTTTTTGTAAAGATCGGTGCTTTGGTTTGAAGAGTTGAATTGCCAGATTGGAAGACTGGAATTCAAAATATTTCACGTGTCTCTGAGGGAGTACGTGTTTGGTTCATCACTGGTTTTGGGACCAGTAGTTCTGTAAAGGATTTAGTTGTTGATCAGACTTGTCTGTGATCTGATATCTTGGGCAGATTATAGAACTAGCTGAGTAGGGACTCAGTAGCTTAGCAGTATGGCTAGTTTGGATTTAGTAGAGCAAGTATTTCTGTGTCTGTACTTGGGAAACTCGAGATAATTTTAGGAAGTTTATCCGGCTCTGTGTCCAGATAGCTAGTGTTATTTATTTGAATTGGATTAATTGGTTGTTTGGATGAAATTGTTTGTTTGATTGATAGTGTATGGTTGTTATGAATGTTTGGATTGGTTGAAATAAAATATAACTTTGGATTATCTTTGTTTTTAAATTTCGAGGACGAAATTCTTTTAAGGGGGAGGAATGTAATATCCTGGAATTTCCAGGAATTTAGAAAGTGATAATCTCTTAATTTAAATTATTTAAACTGATAAAATTGTTATTTTCAAAAATAAATAAACAAGTAATAATAATATAATGCCTTAATTATGGTTATAAATTGGTTTTAAAATAATAATA
The DNA here is from genome assembly GCA_030765085.1 of Allium cepa. Classification (NCBI taxonomy): domain Eukaryota; kingdom Viridiplantae; phylum Streptophyta; class Magnoliopsida; order Asparagales; family Amaryllidaceae; genus Allium; species Allium cepa. The sequence goes on from CM060935.1 coordinate 596,039,483, forward strand.
ATTATTTTGTTAGTGTAAATAAATTCTAAATTGTCTTATTGTTTTCAAAGTTAATAAGCGTGTTTAAATGTATTTATATCTGTGTATTTTAAAATTGATTATAAAATAGGATAAATTATTTATAAATAATAATGAGCTTATTTAAAAATAGATATTATATATATTTAAATTAATTTTAAATTTGGATTTTTAAATTAACTTTGAATTTGAATATAAATTTGAATTCAAGAGAATATACATACATCTCAAAATAAAATAATAATATAATTTAGATTTGAAATATATAGATAATGTTTTTAATTAAAAATAAGATTTGTTTTATATTCTTTTTATAGAAATTTATCTTAGAAATTTGGATATGTATTTATATAATAAAAATAAATACAAAGGTTTTTGAAATAGCATTTTTAAATTAGTTTGTAATATTTTATATAATTTTATTTAAATTATAATTGGTTTTATTTTATTTTCTTTTAAAGATTGTATTTTTATAAATGTATAAACATATTTGTTAATTAGGGAATTAATTTAAAAAGCTTTTAAATTTCTTTTAGGATAAAAATTAAATAAATTTGACAAGTGTTTAGTTCTAAATCATTTAGAAAACAAGTGTTAAACATTTAAAATGAGCTAAAGACGAGTGTTCATTTTTTTTGAATTTTCTTTTAATTTAATAAAACTGAAATTTTGCCTATATAAACACCATCTCTCTTCACTCTCCTTTTCTTTAAAATTTATATTCATGCCTAATAGAAACTAGAATTATCAATGCAACTTTTACTCTTCAGAAATCATAAAACACTCAAAACCAAATTCTGAAATCCTCAAACAAATGCTCAAATCAAACCTGAAATCTCCTCTAATCAAATCTGCAAATTTGTTTACCTGTAAAACTTTTTTCCAAACCTGTCATCTTCTCCTTAAAATCAAACACAATCCAGAAATCAATTTGAAGCCTGCAAAACACTCCTCAGAAACATCACTATCTGTTTACAAAATCAAGTGCAAACAAAATCTGCAATATGTTTCAAAAGCTCAATGAAAATTTCAATCCAGATCTGCAATCCCATGTCTGAAACATCTTCCATGAACATGCAAGTACTCCAGTTTCTAAGTCACAGCATGTTTTCAAAATTTCTAGCATTTGCAAGTTTTCAAAATGCATGCAAGTGAATAATCTGGGTCAAGGCAACATGAGGCAAATCTGAAAAGAAAAATTTAAGGGATGAGGCATTTCTGTTTTTAAAGCTTCAAGTTCAAAAGTATTTTGCAAGTTCCAGTTCATTTTCAAACTTCTGCACTTCTTTTAAATAGAGGCGAGTAAACATTTTTCAAAAATTAAAGTAGTAATTATCTGTTGTAAATAAGTTAGTGATGCTGTTTATATGAGTTTGCCTCTGTGTAGATAAATATGCAATAGGTTTTGTTATGCTTTAAATCTATGCATGTCTAATACCTCCCTGTTTACAGGTTTTAAATGTTTACAAACGTATAAAATTTCATATCTTTTTATTTATTCATTATTAACACTAGGATTAAAAGTAAATTAACTAAGTATTAGCATAATCTAGGTACTGAATATATAAACAAGTATTTATGAACTAAAGATATGCTTATATCTGGGAAAAACAGTAGGAATCTGTAAACTTGCAAAGCTCAAGTGTTGTAAATTACTGATTCAAGTTTAATTCTTGAATCAATTATGGAAAATAAGATTTTTACAAGAAATATCACAATTTTTAAGATTGTATTGATTGAGGATTTGGGTATTATCTGGAAATTGGGTTTCTGCCAAAATCTGTTGATCTTTGTATCTGGGTTGCTCGGGATTCTTGATGGAGCTAGGGGTAGGATTGGGAAGTAAGGTAAAAATTGTTGAAGAGTTTGTAATCCATTGTGGAGGTTGAAATTGCTCGATTTTGTTTTTAAACCTAATTCTGTTCGAACTTGGGAATTTGTCTTCTGCATCTTCATTTTTGCATCGAGCTTGAAGAAATTTTGGGAGAAGGAAGCGCAGTGGGTCGGCAATCTATAGCCGGAGTTGCAGGGGTTATCGTTGATCGGAGGCGTGGGTTCAGGAATTTCCTGATGATGGTTTGGGTTTCAGTTCACCCTGAGGAGCTCGATTTTGAATCAAGGCATGTTTCGGTGTTCTGTTGATCGTAGGTGTTTGTAGGGTGGTTGAGTGACGTATCGGTGGTATCATCGAAGGCCGGAGGCGATTCCGACGCCGGTGCACTTGCACAAGGAGGTGAGCGTGTCAGTGGGTTGTGAGAGTTTGGTAATTGGGTTGCTGGGTATTAGCTCGGGTTATAGGGTAAATGACTCGAAGGTGGCTTCATGCTTTAGGGTTTTTGTCCCTAGTTCTAACTCGAGATAGTATGGTATGAAACCTATAGGTTTAAAGTGTACAGGTTCTTGAAATTTTAAATCCTAAGTAAACTTTGAACTGTGAATTAAAAGAAAGAAGAGAGAGATGGTGTACTAGGTTTGTGTTTCATGTACACATGGGTTGAACCCAAATTTAAATGTTCAACCCGATTTTTAATTTAAAATAAAGTGAGTTTAAACTTTAAATAATTTAAGCAAAGTTAAATTCTTGAAAACTTATTTCTTTAAATTGATTTGTTTATATGAATGAATTTGTATGAATGGTTTAAAATGTTTCTAAGTTAAAAACCTTAATGTGATTTTCAAAACTTACTTTGGAAATATAAAAAGGAAATTTATAAGGAAATATTTTTATTAATGAAAAATGATTTATTAATTAACAATTAAGGATTTAAGTAATTTATGAACTTGAAACTAATGATTGTTAATTAATAATTAAAGATAGGTAATTAATGATTTCTTTATATTTCAAATAAATGAATTAAGTTAAATAAAGTTTTTTTTTCAAGGTTAATTAAAGATAATGTTTTATCTTAAAGAATAATTAGGTGTTAATGATGTGTAATTAATTAAGTTGATTAAGAATTTTAAGTTTAATTAATTAATTTAATTAATTAATTAAAAGGGTTAATTAAGTAAATTAATTAAGTATAATTATAAATTTAATTAACTAATAATTATGATGATTTAATTAATGACTAATGATTAATTAAATTGTAATTACTTATTAATTAACTAATTAAGGGTTAATTAAAATAATAATTAATTAACCTTTATTAAGTAATAATTAGGTTTTCTTAATTAATGATTAAAGGATTATTAATCTATAATGCAAGTTAATTAAGAATTAATTTACTATTTTTATTGAGGTTGATTAATTCTAATTAAGGATTGATTAATTAATTATGGATTAATTGATTTGTAATTAAGGTTGTTAATTAGTAATTAAGTTTTATTAATTAATGATTAAGAGATGATTAATTGGTTAATTAAGGTTAATTAATTAATTATAAAAGTAATTAGTGATTGATTACTTTGTACTTAAAGGATTGATTAATAATTAAGGTTTATTAATTAATAGTTAAAGATAATTAATCTGTTAATTGAAGATTAATTTGGTTAAAGAGTAATTAAGGAATGAATTACTCGATTTTGATTTATGAGATGAGTGTGATCAAGTAAGTTAATTAATTTGTTAATTAATTAAAGAAGTCACATGATAAATGATTAAGTATGATTATTTAATAAGTTTTAATAAGAGTAATTACTTAAGAGAAGTAATTGATTAATAAATTACAGGGGTAATTGAGATAAGTGAAATTACTTATTTGGAAGTAAATTTTAAATGGATAATTACTTGTTAAAGTAATTAAGGGTTTATTACTTGGTGTAATAAATCAAAGAATTTACAAAATTAATTAAAGGCAATTAAGAAGTAATTAAGAATAATTAATTACTATTTATATTTATTAAAGTTGATTAATTGAAAGTAATTAATTTAAGTATGATTAATTAATGTAATTAATTAAGAAATAATGTAATTAATTATAGTTAATTAATTAATGGAAGTAATTAATTAAGGTTCATTAATTAATATGATTAATGAGAATAATTAAGGATTAATTACTTGACTAAGAGTTAATTAATCAAAGTTGATTAATTAAGATGATGATTAATTAATTGGTTTAATTAATGGATGAGTAAGCAAGATTTGTTGTGATGAAGGTAATTAATTAATTAATTTTAAATTAATTAAGAGATGAAGTAATTAATTTAATTCACTTTAAATTAATTAGAGATAGAGATAGTTAATTTAATTCATTTTAATTTAATTATGTTGTGATTAAGTAAATCGTTGTTTATGTATGAAAGGATGACATTGATTGTCTTGAATGGATGTAATCTCAGAAATGAGATAAGTAATGTTGTATGGTATGAATGCTTGGTTGCATTGTGATGGTAATATAGATTATCTATGGTGATGATGATATGGATTACCTATTTTGTTGTGGATCATCTATTTATTATGATAATGTGATTATCAAGTGTGACTTGTGAATTATCTATCTGTGTGTATATAGATAGTTGAATTGAATTGTTTAACCTTAAACAACGTGGACCTAAAAGATACGTTTTGGATTTCGATGAGACCGTGATCGGGTTTCCATATTTGGATATCTGAAAACCACATCGATCAGAATTAACGATAGGTCGTTAATCTCAAGTGAAGATGAAGATTCAGAGTGCAAGGGTTATTGTCGTTAACTCTGTGGGTGATTCCAAAATGAGCGTAAGGAGATAATGCCTTCGGTTTCGTTCGAACCCGGAACGAACTTGTATGGATTGAATGCTTTCAGAACATTGTCAGGTGGACGATGAGCATTCTAAGTTATGTGTTCACTAAAGGTAATCATAGCCTTAAGCCTCATCAAGCGTTGCTAAAACAGAAGAGGTGCAGCAAGGCTAAGTGGGCCATGCCCAGTAGGATGAGATTAATCCCTGTCTAGAGTCCCTTTTATTTCGGCTGTGTGGGCGGTTGAATAACTATATCCGCCGGGGTTGTCTTATTTGGAACTGTTCAGTAAGGAATGGTTCCGGCTTTGTGTTGTAGGAGAGCGGGCGTACTCCTCGGTACGTTGATCTACGCCACGTACTATGATGGGCGGTACCCCAGTAGCCCTGCCATTGTATGGAATCCAAAATCCAATAAGTGCCATCGGATTTGATTGTATTACCCACTTTTGTGGCTAGTAGCTGGAATTTAATAAATGTAACAATTTCGGCTATTTCATATTTATTTGACAACCCTAGACCTTTTATAATATCACTGAATTTCCTATCAAATGTTTTGATTAGCATAAGATAAAAACTTTTCCATGTTTATGTGTGGGAAGTCTAATGTGATACCTTTTCTTTCAAAAGGTTTTTTAAAAATTAAGCAACTTTAACCGTTTACTCACACCAGACCCATGTCTGACCCGAAGTTTATTCTGTTTTTCTTAAACTCTTGGCTACTCAAATTTTTACGAGTAGCTAGGGGAACTCAGGTTGGCTTGACAAATTCTGGAGGAGCAATGGAGCAGGAGGCTTCTACGTATAGCTATATAGTATTCCGCTGTGTGTTCTCTGAGTCGTTTGTCTTTATGTTGTATTGAGTTGTATAACTAGACAGATGTTTATAACTGTCTAGTATGTGTTATTTAGCCGTGTATCTCTGATGTATATGATACTATGTAATGTATTATGTGATTAATATAATTTACTCGTTCCGCTGTTTAGATTCTGATGTTGTTTCTTTCTTCTTCTCTGTCTTTTCTCTTTTCTATCCCTTTCTTTCTTAAAAATGATGCGATTTTCTGAGGTAAGAAAGTCGGGTCGTTTCACTAACTATGCAAGCAATAATCAACAATCAAAATCTGATCCGATGACAGCGAGCAGTAAAAATACATAGTAATTATGGGTGAAGCGTGCAATAATTACTAACAATTAATATGCTTCAAAGTTTGTACAACATGTAGAGACGAACATAACATGTACCATTTTATTTCTGCTATAGTAGCAAGGTACAACTTTGTACACATACACTACGAAGATGTTATCGTTAACATCACATTGTCATTGGTGTAACCTGTCTTTCTTTTAATTCTATATTTGCGATCAAAATGCCATTCATTGTTGCTTTATTACGTTAATCTTTTAATTATGTTCGTATACAAGCTTGCACTTTAAAAAGAGCACTACATTCAGTTATTTTTAAAATAAGCAACCAACTTTAGACGAAAAAAGACATATTTTAACAAGCATACAACTAAAACTAGTTATATCTATTACAAAGTAATCACAATTTTTCTTTCAATTTAATTGGTATTAAGAAACTGAATATTAGCAATATGTTAACATTATTTAAAGTACAATCATGCATATGAACCCGCACTGTAATCTCGTCTATCGGGTTTAAATCAAAAGGATCTCAAGCATGCACATTAAAATGACCAACTATATGCAAAGTCTTGGTAACAAACAAAAAAAAGAATTTTTTTTCTAGCTTACAGGATGTCGAGGGTCCGCAAGCATTAGAAAAAGTCCTCTAGCAATTAGCGATTGTCTTGCCTGCCAGTTTTTATTTTACAAACAAGGAGTCAATATAATGTTGTTGTAAAAAAACATAAGTAGTACAAGCATTCGCAAAAAAAAGGAAGAAAAACATATTTACTTCAAAATCTCCAGTGAAACTCCATCGCAGTTGATTTGTGTCGGTGATAGTTGTGTCACCTGATTACCAATTCGAAAGCACTGTTTAGTAAGAATGATGCATTGTTATGATAATGTGATGTTTTTTTTTAAGAACATATACATGTAATATAAACAATAAGGAAAGAATAGGTAAAAATGTTGTACCAAATCATGTAGTAAACTAGGCTGTTCTTCAAAAAGATCAGGTAGATGCTTTTTCACGGCATCCTCAATTTTTAGCAGCAGCATATGACGGAACTCCATACCATACTTTAGGATCAACAAACCGCATGTATTTTAATGAACGCATTTACACAAGCTATTTAACAAATAGTGTACCCTTGGATTGGGCTTACATTTCACAATATAATAGCTAGAATTCCAATGAATTTTATCAAGTTCCAAAATGAACCATTTTTCTATAAAAGAAATGGCGTGAATCTTAAGATAACAATCGCAAAGCAATTTTTGAACACTAGTTGTTATTTTTTTTTAATTTCAAATTTGACATAATATGAACTTCGAAATGCTTTTTCCTTTATCGGGTTGTTGAAGTTTCTACTGGCCTGTCTACAACTTCAAAGTTTGCAGCTGGACTTTTCAGGTGATACAACATTCCAATTACATGAATGCTCTAATGCAATTTAGTACCCAATGACTTGCCTGATTATATTTCATACTTTAAACTATTTCTTACTCTTCCAAATTATTGCATACACAGATACCTTGACTCAAGGTACTAGCTTGGTTGCTTGATCATATGAAATGAATGGATAAGCTTCCTAATTTCTATTGGTAATTTTATTATGATGATGATACAATATTACAATGAGTTAATGTCCATCTTCCCACTTTTCAGCTGTTAAAATACGTTTAAAATTGTGTATAAGATGGATTTGTAAATGACAAGTCAGTGATACAGCTCCTGATACTTTATTCTGATTATCAGAAAGCTAAATTTTGTAGTTTTAATATGCACTTGTATTTGATTCTATAAACACTTGTAATTTTGCAGTATACCTGAAGATGGAAGAAGAAAAGCATATGCTGAAGCGGTAGCGAAAGCTAAGGCGGAAGAAGCACAGATCAACTCTGAAAAAGCAAATGAGGCTGTTAAAGCTGCTAAAGAGTTCGAAGCAGAAGTCGAAGGACTTTCAGAGAAACAAGTTAAAGCTTCTACTTTGGAAAAAGAAGAAAAAGCAAGAACAGAAGCAGCAGGCACTACACTAGACATCATTTTAACAAAAGCAATAAAAACCGGACTCCAAAATTGCAAAGCAATGGCAAAATGATGCTCGACGATGCCTTAGCGACGCCCTTGACGTACATATATACACATACATTCGTACATATACATGTACACACACTCCATCGGGCAAAAGCGGCAACTATACAATTCCTTTCCTCGTCATCAGATGATGTTGTATTTTCTATTTGTAAACAAACTGAGTTTACCAGCTTAAAAATTACATAACATGAAGAACCACAGGTTCCGTAATGACTTTAATAAACAATATGTAATATGAGAGAAATTGAAGCTGGCTAACACTGCAAACAATATGTAATGCGAGAGAAATTGCAGAATGCAACTAAAATAAGGTTTGGAGAAATTTCCAAAATTTTATTCCTGTTAGAGCTTTTTATTCTTGTTATGGCTTTTGGTCCATAAGGGTTTACAATTTGTGTGGAATTTATAATCTGCATTGTTAAGAGTTCATAGTCGCTGCTCTTTTAAATCTGAGGGTAGCAGATACTGTGTTTTGTTACCATACAGAGAGAACCACCAATGAAGTATTAGCAGTCTAGAGGTATATGTTTTACATGGTTTTTTTAGTTAAGTTGAATTTTAGGATGGACGAAAACTGAAAGAAGTTGGCCAAAATTCTAGAGCAAGTGCAAGACCGTAATAGGTTAATCATACTATTCAATTAACCAAAATACCTGAGATTAGAGCCATTAAACGATCGCCGGTTGAATTGATTAGAGCATTATCCAATCCAACTTGATGAATGTCAGACGAACACTGCATCCAAAGAGTAAATAATATACTTAGTAACTTCTGCAAATACCCTAACACACGATTAGACAAACATCGGCACTACCAAGCAGAAATTTTCTGCTAGATTATTCGATTAACGTACGTTCATATTCAAAGTACTGATTACACTGCCATCCTTTCCTGTCACGAACTTTTAATTTGACTCAACCACGTCTTTTATTATGCCTTGCAACTAAAGAAAATAAATCTATATGCTCAGGGAAGAGAAAGTCTTCTCTGTATCCGTATCTAACATAAGTTCTGATGCTATCACATTTCTTCATTCCAAAAGTAAACGTATTATATTTAAGTAAATGAAACCTCTAGTTTAATGCCTGAAACCTATAAATAATAAAACTGGAAGCTGACCTTGTCTAAAATGCACTTGGATGGTGAGGTCCAAATCCTTAGTGTTCTGTCCTTCTCATGGTGTCGACATAAAAAGACATCAAAATTGCTTAGTGGGATGATCCCCAAACTAGTGGCAGCAAATTTTGAATCTCATTCACTTGGTTTTAAATTTTGTTTTAACTCACTTCAACCATAGCAGCAGCCTGCAATTCACCTTTGCACTCCCGCATATCTGCAATTAAAGATTGGACATCGGCAATAACACCAACAACGTATAAAAAATTTACTATAAAACATAGCCGTGAATCATAGGGCAGGAAATTTACTTGCTAAATAGAAAAATATAACCAATATCATTTTATTTTATTTACAAAAAGTTGGTATTGTCTGCTCTGCATTGTATTGTTCTTTCACTTGGAGTTCATGTCCACGTGCAGATGGCCGATAAGTAAAATGGTAATTAGTAGAAAGAGGTTGAGGAAAACTCAATAATGGAGCAGAATTAGCAAGAAGCAAAAAGAAAAAATATGAGAGTACCTGATCCAAGCGGAGGAGTAAAGAAGCACGTCGAAGGCAGAGAAGAAGTTAGGGTTGATGCTGCGGACAATCGCCGTCAAAGGCGGCGGACAATCGCAGTTCGCAGCTGCAGCTCCTTTTATCAACACATCGTCCGTGGCCCTCTCCTACTGCTTCTTTTGCAATTGCAGCTCCTTTTATCTATATATCATTATAAAATAACATTTCAAGTCAGCAAAAGAAAAATGCTTCAGACAATCCAGAAAAGAATCACAAGTTATACTAAGTAAAATAAAAGTTATGTAATAAGGAAAAAGTACCTGAGATTCCGGCGATAGAGATTCGCATAAGAGAAGGATACTTAAGATTCATAAGAAAACGTACCCTAGATTAGAACAGATGAATAGATATGATTTGGAAAAAAATTGAATGAAGGAGGCAAAATAAGAAACAAACCCTAGATTCGTACAAAGAGAGAGGGGTTTGCTAATGCGTTAGAAACAATAAAACTAGGATGTAAAGAAAAATTACTAGCTTGCCCTCCTTACATCACCTTATTTACCGAAGCACCAAATATCCTAACAGTTATAAATGTGACAAAGGAAAACAACGAAAATAACCATTAGTAATTTGTAACGGTTATAATCATTACAAATCCCAGCAAAATAAGTGTTGCAAAATGATTGATTTGGTGTAGTGCCATCTGTCTCAAGGAGGGGGCTTGTCTTCCCTCTGCATGATCTGACACTATAGGAGCAGAATTTATGGAGGCGGCCTCGCACAGTGCCGTGGTGGAGGAGATGAGGAGGCCGTCGAAGAGGGATCACATTGTTAATCTCGAGGGTTCCAAGGGTGGGCCAACTTATAGATTTTCTAGGGAAGTGGATTTTTCAGACCCCTATCAAAGACTCAGTGTATGTAGTGGGGTCGAAAATTCTGAGGATAGCCAAGGATGCGGATGATGGGACCATCTTGTAGTTGCTGGTGAACTTGATGGCTAAGGTAGTATAGAAGGCCCTGACTTACGGACATTGGCCCAGGTCCGACAGAGAGACCCATACTTAACAGTTTTTCTTTTCCTATGTCTTTTTTGTTGTTTCTACTTAAAGGGTTTATATTGTCGGCTACACTGCAAGCTCTTCACATTCATACTGGCCTGCGAGTCTTGAGGAAGACGGTGAACAATGAGGTGGCCACCCACCAATGAGTAGAATGGTTAATTGGGGATCTCGAGGAGTGGCACTAGAGGCTGAGAAGAAAGCCGAGGAGTGCGTGAGGTGGACCCTGGAGGCAGAAGGTGTAGGCACGTATTTGAGAAGGCTAGGGACACTACAGTTAGAGAGCGACAGAGAAGGTGAAGAAAATGGGGGAAGAGCTTGGGCAGGTATGGGCGGGCCAGAGGCGAGCCACAAGGAGGAAGATATTGTGAAGGAGAGATTGTAGTATTGCTTGGAGTTTCCAACCCGAGCAGAAATTAGGAGGGAGAATGACGCCTTGGACGGGTGTGAAATGATAGTTGACCAAGATGTCGAAGAAGATTTTTGCTGTACACTATCGTCTCCCTTTAGAAATCGGCTTCCTTACCTCCGAGAAATACGAGGAGGTCCATAGTGCGGTGGCATTGAAGATGGTGGTGGTCGGGAGAGTTTCCCCGGCGATTTTGACCGTTGAGCAGATGACCTCCTTGATAGGCAGGCCTAGCGAGCCAACTGCCGATGATCCTCGATGGTGGACAAACAATTAGTTTTTAATGATGACTTTCATATCACAGGGCACCTCCCACCCTATGAGCGACGGAGCTGAAGGTCTTTTTGTTTTTTGCTGATGTGTTCTTTGGGCTTGGTTATGGGCTCATTGTCGTAATGAAACTTGTTGAATATTATAAACCCTTTCTTTTTTGTGAGAAAATCCATCATTGTAGATTTATTTATCTGTCTGAATATTCCAAGTTTGCCTTGTACTTTTCTGCTATGTTTTTGCATATATAGATACATATATTTTTCCTTCATGATTACTCTCTATTTGTTCCTTATTTGAGCAGATCAAACATCCTCGAGTTTGTTAAGTAAACAGGTAGACTTAGCTTTTTATGCATAATATAAAGGATGAGTAGACAAAAGAAAATAAAGAGCACCCAAAACCAAACAAATTTTTTTTAATGAGGCACTTTCCCACAACTTTGCATGGCGAGTTTAAGCTGGTGGCTGGGCATCCTTAAGTGGTCACCTAGGGATCAAGTGGAGCTTCCATTGTTGTATTTGTGGGCTACCAAGGTGCCCGATCTTATTTGACATGGCTGATTTTAGGTTTTCAAGTCATTTAGCACTACTGGTGCTAGGTTCAAGATTATAGTGAGAATAATCATGCGGCCATTGTTCTAATGCCCCACCCTTGGTAGGATGGGCCAGATCACAGGTGAACGATTCGGGCCACAACTTTAGTGGTTAAACCATTCGTCATCGATGCCTCTGGCATGAAAGGAAGGATTGAGCAGTTTGTGAATCCTCATGGAGCGGCAATCCAAATGCAAGGTTTAAGTTTAAAATGTGGGTAATCACACCACTATAGCAACAGTGCCTAGCCTTGCTAGAGTGGCGAGCAACATCGTCGGTGAACAAATGGGGACCGTGGGATAGATGGTTATGCCATCGGATCATCGATGCCTCCAGCCCGAATGAGAGTATTGGGTGGCTTAGGCATCCTTATGGAGTAGTTTTGGGCATTCATCGATTATAGAGATTGGCCACCTTGGCCCGCCCTCTACGAATAACCAAGGTTGCAGTGTCCCTGGCAAGGAGAAGAGAGTTGGTTGGCTCATTCCGGCCAAATAGTCTTGTTGATACTTGAATGAAGAATGCTTTTGGGAATGCTTTGTTTACATTCCATAATTGGAACACTTAAAATTCTATTGCCTTATAATTGTTGTAAAATCTTATGGCCTTATAATTATGGCTTACATAATTACATACTTAATATGCCCGAAGGCAATCCAAATTCGAAGTGTGAGCTATCGAGGTGTGAAAGGTAGTAGGCACCGTAGATGAGTACAGCACTGATCACATACGGGTCTTCCAAGTTTTGCCCCCAAAACTCCTTTTTTTTTTTAGTTTTTAGTGTTTGGAAAGTCCTGATGCAGCACTAAGTCTCCGACCTTGAATGGTTAGAGCTTTACCCTTATATTGTAATGCTTGGCTATCATTCTTTTATATGCCTAAGTGCAGAGCTTTGCCAGTGCTCTTCTTTCTCCAAGATCGTTGAGCCCAAACTTGAGTAGTTCTTTGTTTTGTTTAGGACCATGAGTGGGGTGCCTTAAAGATTGAACATTAAATTCAATAAGTAAAATAACTTCATATCCATAGGATTAGAAAAATGGAGAGTTTCCGATTGACGTTTGGTTTGAGGTGCGATATGACCAAAGCATGAGTGGTATATCAGCCTAGTTTTCCTTGGCCATTATGAGATGCTTTTTCAGTGTTTCCTTGATGGTCTTGTTTATGGCTTTAACATACCCATTTCCTTATGGGTGGGATACTGAGAGGAAGCATTTTTATGTTCCATTCCGCTTGTACAACCCTTAGAACAACCTCCTCTCAAACTGTTTGTTATTTATCTATTATGATTTTCTTTAGGATTTGAAGTGGTAAACACTGTCCTTAATCAAAAAGTTCAAGGTCTTGGGCTCGGTGACCCTAGTGAGGGCCTCTACCTCAACCCATTTTGTAAAGTAGTAGATGGAAACTATGGTATGATTGTATCCACCTTTGTAAATTAGAAGCTTTTCGATCAGATCAATACCCTAAGAGTCAAATGAACAAGGGGACGTCATAGGAGTTAGAAGACTTGGGAAAGCTCTTTGGATCTTAGAAAACCGTTAATATTGATCATAGTTCTTAATGTGATTCATTTCATCCTTGATCATTATAGGCTAGTAATAACCTTGGTGGGAAACCTTCGTTGCTAGGCTTTTCCACCGACATGATCTCTTTAGAAGCCTTCGTGTAGTTCCTTCAATGCATGGTAGGCTTCTTCGCTTGTCATGCAACATTGAAAGGTAGTTGAATATACCGACAGGTAGAGCCTAATGTCAATGATGGTATAATTAGGTGGCTAGTATAGAATTTTACAAGCCTCTTTTATTTTAGGAGATAGGTCACAGCTCATAAGCTAATTTAACAACAAGGTCATCCAAAAATCTGTCTGGACTTCATCAATTTCCATAGCGGTACCTCCGATTCAAAGCAAGGGGTAGTCTGCACATCCATTAGGACCTAATGGATGTGTGAAGGATTTTCTTACGCAAGTATTGTTGTTACTTGCTAGTCGCTGGACAAAGAGTAAAAAGGTAAAATAAAATGGGTCGTGGACAACGGAGTTACGGAAGCAAAGTTGAAAAATACACAAATGTGGATAATGTAGGAATCAAACCTATATCAATATCTACAAGCGAAAATCCATTACAACTGAACTACAGTAGCTTATTGGACCACAGCAACAAATAACTTATTTTGAAGATAATTCAAATAATAATGGCCCATGAGCGACCGTCCAAGTGGCACAGGCTCAGCCTTTGTTAATGTAAAATAATTGACAAAATAATTTATCTCTGGCACTTTATAAAAATTACTTTAACTAGGTTGAGGAGAAATGCGATAAGCGACATTAAAAATGATGGAATAATAAATAGGTATGAGCAATTAAATCATATTTGATTAATTAATAATATAATTAAGATACTAAGACCAAGAGATCACCAATTAAATGGGTGTTAACATAATCAATTCCATGAATCCCACACTTATGTCGTCACAAAGATTCGTTACGATTATTGAAACTTGATCAATAAATATTTCAATTTCTTGACGTTTTGACTAGAAGTCCCTATAGCGTAGTTGACTGAGGAATCCTACTTCCATCCGCACCATTATCTATGTGTTGACACCGAGCGTTTGTCGGTGTCACAGTTTAACAGGTGAGGATTTAAGATAAATATAACTATTTGCATATCCATAACATTAGTGCTTGCAGTAAAAATAAATAATAAGAACTGCCCTATTACTTCAAGAAATAATGAAAATTAATGCTTTTTTGCATTGCAAGCTTGCAAAAATGATTTCAAGATCTGACTACTCTTAACCTCTACTTAAAGTCCCATGTTTTCTCAAGTTTAGAAGCCTCACGGTTGATAGCATACGCGTCAATGTACTCTATAAGGTGTATGAGTTTTTCAGCGTTTAGTACCTACTAACCCACTAAAATTTTGTGCTTTTCTCAAAAATCAGTTGTTAAAAAATAATATATTTATAACGTATATGTAGAAAGAAAAGATACCATCATTGTATTTCTCTGGCTCCATGGACACCCTGTATTTCCTAAGGATCCTCAACATAACTTCAAGTTAATTTTGAACCAGAAAATGGCTATGCCATCGGTATATTTTACTGTATGTTGCTTTGAACAATTTTGCAAGTTCGCCGTGTACCCTCGAGAATGAAAACTGCGTCAAGCAACGGTCAAACACAGCAACTGCTTCAGAACCCTCTTTTTGGGATAGTAGAGTTCAACAATCTTAAATGATAAGCCTATAGTGTAAAATAAATACATTACTGAAAAACGAAATTGATGTTAAATATCTTTTGTGTTGATCCCAAACTGCTTTATATATAGAGTAATTCAGCTACTTCTGTTGATGATTAATCAAGTCTAAAGATGGCTTTGTAGACCTGGAAAGCATTTGGATACCCACCTAAGAACAAAACGATAACATGTTACTGAGTTGGTATATGAATAATGCAACTCATAGAAGTGTTTGCAGTGTTCATTGCTAAAAGCGTCAAGTAGCAAATTTATGTAGTATTATTATCCTTCAAGTTCACATAACAGAAGATAAAATCAAAATCAATCTTCTCCCATATACAAACCATATGTCATGAAGTATAGGATTTGAGTACCCTTTTCATATCAAGGGGCGGTGTACATCCTCTGATTAGCTAGAATTTGGAAAAAATAAAAACGTAGAACAATGATGCTGATACTGTGACAAAAGTATCAAACATCATTCAACATAACGATTTTTGGATGTAAAAATCTAAATTATCTAAGAATCTAATATGGTTAGCAATTTATGTCATGCTATGAACTAAGTATGGACTAATATTAAAATTAACATGCGAGGACAACAAAAGAGATGCACGATTATTAGAGCTTTTCAATTTATATCAAAAAGGGATCTTGAAATACATGATATCTGAACGGCAGTAATGCAACATGCTAACTTTTGGACTTCTCTTCTGAGATCTCAATCATATTTAAGAAAATGTAAACTCAAATATGCGTGGTGATTAAAGTATTAACTTGATGGAGTAGGTGTTTACTTGATGCAAATCATATAATTGCTGCAAAAATTGCAACCATATTTTGGATCCTGACTTGTTTCCTGAATTTGCATTTGTAACTGATAGTGTAAAATAGATATGGTGCACAAAACCTATTAGAATCAGCATTATAAGAAATCTTATTTTATGAACATTAGTTTTTCTTTAAGCACGCCAACTTAATATTTGTCACCGCCCATTAAAATAATAGCCTCATCTATTTGTAACGAAACAATTTTCTTAAGTTCAAAAATATTGTTGGAAGTTAACTTATCTGGCATGACTTTGGATTTTCCCTATGACAGTTTTGCCTTTACAATGATTGCTAGTAATGCGAACAACATCATCGGTTAATGTTTATTGTCATGCCATAAAAGGACAGATGTAATGTACTGGTCTCTGGGTAAAATTGCTTAACACATGCATTGATAAGCACTGCTCCAATTTTTCGCATGAGCATTCTCAGTAAGCTGCAAAATGCCTGGTCTTGAACAATTTCTTTGTATGTGAATATAAGTTTGTAAACTCTGAAGGGATAATTAATCCCGCCTCTCGCACCACAAATGAAGACCATGCTACATTCTCAAACTGAATTAAACTGGAGTCCATCGCAAAAATCAACCTTTCATTCTCAAATTACTCCAGCAGTGTGATATTTACCGGGAAGGATGAATCATAAATTTATATGTTACTAATCAAACTTACCGTTTCTGGAGACAGGAATTGATTGAACACGGCCAATTTGTCGCAGAATTGTAGGATGATAGAGTTAAGCTATCTCCAAGCAAATATAGCCTTCCACATAAAACAAATTCCTCAAAATTAACGACAAAAATGTTTCTAGAAACTGCTTTTGTGACCGGTATACATATGAATCCCAAACTAATGTATTGACTTAAAAATAATCAACCTTCCTTAAAGTTTATCAAGTCCGAAGATGAATTGTTGTAAGATTCTGTAGATAGATATCTTTTAGCATAGCATGTTGATGTCTTTGTAAAACCAGAATTTGTAATAGATCTGCACCTAACAAAAATATACAAATAAAATGATATGCATGTTATTTGGTTAGCATTTGGAATCATGTGATTAATAAGTGTTTGGAATGTTTATCGAAAAATGCATATAGTAGAAAACCAAAGCGCATGTTCTAACCATGGAATGAGGTTTCATCCGGTATCCCGAAATTTCGGGGGAACCGGACCGGTCTCGTGGTGGAACGGTCCAAAACGGACATAAAAATCGGTTCCGAACTAGGGCAAAAAAAAAAACAATTGCAACCTTTTTTCTTCATTTTTTTCTTCAGAAAGAACGTGATTTTACTACTTTTGAAGGAACGACAAACAGATTTAGGACAGAAAAAATCAGACGCGTCATTCAAGCATGATAAAAAAAGGAATCTTGTAGCAAACATGTGAAAGAAAAGCAGGATTAAAGGCAGAAAGCAATTAGAAACCAAAAAATTTCAAATAATACATCAAATCAAAAGCTTTAATAATTCAAATGTGAAGCAATAGTAGACAATCGAATTATCAGATCATTTCAAAAGCTTGTAAATTGTACTAGATAGAGGACATACTTACTGCATCAAGAAAAAATCAAATTACAGCTCAATTGGAATTCTCCTCTTCAGACATCATCTTCCTCGGCTTTACAGTAATTGATTAATTCTTCTTCTTCTTGTTTTCGCCGTCGACATAAACTATAGATCTTCTTTTCATTTTTTTAGCTTTCGTCTTTTCTACAGAGCTTCATCTTTTTTTGGGTTCGATATTGGATACGGAAGATGGAAATGAGGAATGAAACAACTGTTAGGTTTAATGGAGGGCTGTTGGGCTATTGGGCTGCTTGTTTTTATTTAGGGTGTCATTTAATTTACTTAAACTTATATTGGGCTGATGGAGGGAAGTTGGGCTGCTGGTTTACTTCAGCAAGTTTTTTATTTACTTAAGCATGTTTTTCGACTGCCGCTGCTTCCATCATTCTTGTATTTGAACCACTTGTCAAAGTATTAAGAATGGTGGATAGTGTTGATAAAGCAGACATGGGCTACCTTTATGAAGCGATGGATCTCGCGAAAGAGTCAATTAGGAAAAACGTTGGCTCAAAGCAATTAAAAAAATGATGGGACATTATAGATAAAAGATGGGAAAAACAACTACACGGCCAATTCACGCGGCATTTTAAATTATTACCTTACAAATAGTTAAAATTCATAACATTCATATTTGTACTATTTAAAATATAGGTTATTTTCTTAATCCTATTATTCAATATGGTGATGCAATAAACGATAGTGAAGTGTTAAATGGATTCAACAACGTTGTTGAGAGAATGATCCCAGCCATATTGACACAAAAGGAGGTAAATTGCATCAAATGTTTTAATATCCTTGAAATCCATAAGTTTATATATGGTAAACACTTTACACTATAAACAATCTAATATATATATATATATATATATATATATATAAGATGGTTCACGTGGCATGCATAACACATATGCGTACAAAATCCTTTTATAAAATCATTAAATTTAAAATTTCCATACAGTTTGATAAAAACAAATTGAAAGATATAAAGGAAAAATGTAATTTTTTTATTGGAATAGGATTTTGAACCTTTAACCTGTTTATGTTTCAAAATTTCCATCTAGAGATAGATGTTAATTTACGTTCTCGGTTTGATTTGAACTTCTGACTTCTTGTTTGCATACAAAGGTGTTTCTGTAACTTCACGTTTAGGGGTGTTAATTCTGTATGAGTGTCCATTATCCAACTCGGTTCGAAGTCAAAAAATATTCATCCGTTTCTCATTTAGAACACGAATTAGAACAAGAAAATCTAAACAACATTTCGTCCGTACGAATTGTTCAATGAATTTTTTATTGCATGTACATTGTACGTCCATTATCAGACTCGTACGAAGGGTGTCCGAGCTAAAGTTTCGTCTGATTCATATCCGTCAGAAACTCTTATACAACAGAACATGAACACACATATGTTCGATCCGGTCCATCCGATTAAAACCCCTTATTCACCGTCGGACCAAATTTTTTTGGTCCCATTCCAACTATTAACAAAGTTTTTAAGATGCAAGTATCAGTATGCTTTTAATCTGCAGCAAAAAAAGAAAAAGAAAAGGGCCATTTATTGCCATATCACCAAAAGATAATTGTAATGTATTAGCCTTCGCATAACCATTTGATAAATGCACTAATAAGCATCATCTTAGTTTCCCGAGCGCTCTCAATGAGGATAAAAAAAGTAAAATGTTTGAGCAATTCTATTCATTTAATGGCATAATTTTCAAATTCTCACGTTTCACAAAATGTCTCAATATGGCTGTGAAGTTTAATATCCTCGAAATCCATATGTTTCTATCTGGTAAACACTTTACAATATAAACGATATATATATATATATATATATATATATATATATAAGATGGTTCACATGGCACACACAACGCATATGCGTATAAAATCCCTTTATAAAATCATTAAATTTAAAATTTCTATACAGTTTGATGAAAACAAATTGAAAGATATAAAGGAAAAATATAAACTTTTTATTGGAATAGGATTTTGAACTTTTAACCTGTTTATGTTTCAAAATTTCCATATAAAGATAGATGTTAATTTATCTTCTCGGTTTGATTCGAACTCCTGACCTCTTGTTTGCATATAAGGGTGTTTCTATAACTTCACGTTTAGAGGTGTTAATTCTGTATAAGTGTCCATTACCCAACTCGGTTCGAAGTCAAAAAATATTCATCGTTTCTCATTTAGAACACGAATCAGAATAATAAAATCTGCACAACATTTCGTCCGCACGAATTGTTCAATGAATTTTTTATTGCATGTACATCGTACGTCCATTATCAGATTCGTACGAAGGGTGTCCGAGCTAAAGTTTCATCTGATTCATATCCGTCTGAAACTCTTATACAACAGAACATGCACACACCTATGTTTGATCTGATCCGTCCATCTAACACCCCTACTCATGGTTGGATCAAAAATTTTTGGTCCTATTCCAACCATTAACAAAGATTTTAAGACGAAAATATCTGTATGCTTTTAATCCGCAGCAAAAAAAGAAAAAGAAAAGGGGCATTCTGAGAATTGAACTCGGGACCCCTCGCACCCTAAGCGAGAATCATACCACTAGACCAAATACCCTTCAATGTTAACGCTTAAAAAATCATATCTTAATTTAACGATAGAGCATCACAAAATCCACTTCCAAATCATACATTACTCGAGCAATATGATCTTTACAGCCTTCAACTAAGCAAGTCAATTGATACTCAGAAATATGAAATCCGTTAGCGTCCGTAAATGAAAAATTAATGAATGTCTTATGTTTGAAACAGATACAAATGCATATATAAATTCTACGTACAAAAATTATCCATTCTTTGTCAAGGTACTACTTTATATTATGTGAATTTCGATATAATGAATTATATGTATTTATTGTTTTATCAAAATAACAATTTGTACAAGACTTTTTTGTACATGCAATGCACTGCATGTAAAAACCCTTATAAAATAAGTAACTTCAAATTTTCTATATAATTTGATAAAAATAAACTAAAAAATATAAAGAAAAACAATGTATTCTTTTTTTGTTCTAATATGGTTTGAACTTGTAACCTTATTTATGTTTCAAAATTTCCATTTGAAGGTAAATGTTAATGTTTGTTCAGAGCGGGATTCGAAATCTTCACCTCTTGTTTTGTCTATAAGGGCAATTTTGAAACTTTACGGTTGGATTAAAAAATTGAAACTTTATTCTAGCAATTAATAAAGATGTATTGTGATAAAAATAAACTGAAAAATGCAAAGAATACAATGTATTCTTTTTTTGTTATAATAGGATTTGAACAAATAACTTTTTTTATGTTTCAAAATTTCCATTTGAAGATAAATGTTAATGTTTGCTCAAAAGAGCGATTCGAACTCTTCGCCTCAAAAGCAATTTTGAAACTTTGCGGTCAGATCAAAAAATTGAAACTCTATTCCAATTATTAACAAAGATACTAATAAAGACTATATGTATATATAAATGTATATTTACTGTTCAAAATATATTTTATCATCGTACTTTTTTGACTTTTTGTACATGTATAACCATCAGAACTGAAACAATTTTATGTTAAACTAAAGAAATTTATTTATGACTTTAGATTTAATTGACAGTGGATCGGATAATATCCGATGTTTGTCTACAATCCACGGAAACATAAATCCGATATTCAAAAGAATTCAACGATAAACTATTAGAGAACTAGATATTATCACAAAACCAATTGTTAATGTGAAGTGAGGTCTCTTAGTATTTATGCATGATTTATAATGTAAATTATCCGATGTGGGACTAATATCAACAGACCCCCCACGTGTGGCGTAACATTAGCCAAACACGTGAACAATTATTGAGGGTGACGTGTGACACAACTAAACCTACTCTAATACCATGTTAGAGAACCTCAGCTTATCACAAAATCAATTAGTAATGTGAAGTGAGGTCTCTTAGTATTTATGCATGATTTATATTGTAAATTGTCCAATGTGAGACTAATATCAACAATGATAGAAATCAATTTAGAAATTAATTTTGCTTACCCATTGTATTCAACCTCCAATAGTATATATGGTTACAAGAGTCAAGATAGGCTACAAATTAGCCAACCGATTTGCTAAAATAAAAGTAACTAAATAAATACTAACCAAATAAAGAGGCTACAAATTAGCCAATTGATTTGCTAAAACAATGGTAACTAAATAAATACTTCCTAAATAAGGATATCGTAAAATCAGAGAATAAATGTAGGAAATATTCTAACTCCTAGAATATATGTAAAATATATACTATCGCACCCCCTTAGTCGAGGCGGGAGGTTCTCGTATGCTTAGACTGTCCCTGAAATCATTAAATAATATGCGCGGAAGCACTATTGTAAAAATATCAGCAATTTGGTAAATGGACGGTACATGAAGCACACGCACTTCGCCACGAGCTACTTTCTCATGGACGAAATGAATACCCATCTCAATGTGTTTAGTGCGTTGATGCTGAATTGGATTACCGGATAAGTATATAGCACTCACATTGTCACAATAAACTAGAGTAGTCTTTTGAATAGGACAATGCAACTCTAGAAGCAAATTTCTGATCCAGCACGAATCAGAAACAACATTAATAACACCCATGTACTCCGCCTCAGCACTACTATGGGAAAGAGTAGGTTGCCATTTTGAAGACCAAGAAATCAAATTATCTCCAAAGAATACACAATAACCAGAGGTAGAACGAGAGGTGTCAGGACAACCACCCCAATCTGCATCTGTATATGAGATAATCGGATTAATATTGGATTTATACAAGTGGAGACCAAAAGAAAGGGTACCCTGGAGATAGCATATGATACTCTTAAGAGCTAGCATATGCTCATTAGTCAGGGCATGCATATGAAGACAGATCTATTGCACGGGATAGGAAATGTCTGGCCGAGTGAATGTAAGATACTGAAGAGCATCTGCAAGACTACAATACTTAGTCGGATCATCATAAGGAGTGTCCGCGGTGGCACTTAGTTAGGACTTATAGTCAATAGGAGTAGGACATGACTGCAGTTAGACATTCCGGCACATTTAATAATTTTTGCAGCATACCGTGTTTGAGATAAGAAAAGTCCATGGGTATGACGAGTGACAGCAATACCCAAAAAGAAACTCAAAGGACCTAGATCCTTTATAGAAAATTCAGAAGCTAAGGGAGTCATAATATACTTACGAAGACGATTAGAAGAAGCTGTAAGTATAATGTCATCCACATATAACAGAATATAAGCAATATCAGAACCATTCTTGTAGATGAATAAAGAGTAATCTGAAGTACTATGAGAGAACCCAATGGTAGCAACAAAATCAGCAAATCTTTGGTACCAAGCTCAAGGAGCCTGTTTTAATTCGTGCAAAGATTTCTTCAAAAGGCAAACATGATTTGGATAATTTTTTGTTACGAACCCATGGGTTGATGCATATAAGGTGCTTCATTGAGATGACCATGCAAGAAAGCATTCTTGACATACATTTGATGAATGGGCCAAGATTTTGAAAGAGCAATGCTGAGAATCGCTCTAATGGTGACCAGTTTAACCACGAGGCTAAACATTTCATCACAATCAACGCCCTGTTGCTGTGTATTTCCATCACCAACAAGACAAGCTTTATAATGCTCAAAAGAACCGTCAGATTTATATTTATGATGAAAAATCCACATAGACCGGATAATATTAACATTGGGCGGCCTAGGCACTAATTCCCAAGTCTTATTGTCAACTAAACCATTAAATTCATCCAACATTGCACTTTTTCAATTATGGTCACTAAGCGCGCTAACAGAATTTTTCGGAGGAGAAATATCTGTAGTGGTGGTAGTGTGGTAATTAGAAGAGTATTTGAGGTTAGGTTTAAAAATGCCATTTGATGCACGAGTGGTCATGCGGGTTGAAATGGGGTTGGGAGGCCTAGGGGTGGTGTGAGGAATGGTCAAAGTGGGGGAGCTCATAGACGGGGTTGGGCTGTGGGGAAGAGAGGATGGGTCAGAGGAGGAAATAGAGGACCGAGTGTGGGAAGCAATGGGAGGTGTGGAATCTGGGCATGTATGAGACTGTGGCCCAGATTAAGGAAAAAAGAACAAGTCGTTGGGCTACGTTGTTGGGTCAAGCTGCATATTTTGTGGTGTGGTATTTTGAGATTAATGGTGTATTAATTGAGGATTAATATTGTCACTCAAGAAATCATAATTCGAAGGTTTTGTTCTGTGGAGTTTGGAGAATGGAAATTCTTTTTCAACAAAACGAACATGATGACAAATTATGATTTTACCACTAGACATGTCATAGTGTTTGGAGCCACGATGATTAGGAGCCAGACCTAAATAAGCACAAGGAGTCGACCTTTCTTGCAATTTATGAATAGTAGAAGAGGGGAATAATGGGAAACATAAGCAACCAAAAACACGCAAATCCGAATAATCCGGATCACTTTGATAGAGGATTTGAGCGGAAGATTGGTAATTCAATACCTTGGAAGGAAGGATATTGAGAAGACATGTAGCCATGGAGAGGGCATGATGCCGAAAGGAGAGTGGCATAGATGCATGAGCAAGAATAGTCCGGATGATATTATTTATGGTTTTTATGTGTCTTTCGGCCTTCCCGTTTTGAGGAGATGTATGAGGACATGAGAGACAGAAAAGCGTGCCATGTTGCTCAAAAAATATAGTCCTTAAAAGTACTATTAATGTATTCCGTACCATTGTCACATTGAAAAGTCTTAATATTACATTCAAATTGTATCTTGACTAAAGCATGAAACGCTAAGAAAAGTTGTTTGACCTGAGATTTTTTTGAAATAAAAAAAGGTCCACAAAAATTTTCTATAGTCATCAAGGAAAAGAACATAATAATAATGTCGGAAGTACTAACAATAGGAGAAGTCTAAAGATCACTATGAATAATATCAAACGGAAGAAAAATATATGACACTGAATTATAAAAAGGTAGCTTAGAATGTTTTCCAAGAGGACAAGAAGAACAAAAAGTTTTACAAGCCTTATTACAATCAACAAACTTTTTACTACAAAGTGACTTAAGAATAGCATCACCAGGATGACCTAAACGATTGTGCCAAATATTCAAAGGCAAAGCAGTAAAAGCAGAATGATTATTAGAAGAAATGGCTTGATAGTTGGAGAAAAGTGGATATAAGCCCTTAGTGCTATCACATCTCATGAGCCTTGGAGCATGTAACACATTATTTAGGGTAAATGGTGGATAAGGTGGAGGCAGACTGTGACCAATAATTGGAATTAAATGACCACTACCAACAACAATGTTATGATGCTTATTACTTGAATTGAAATAAGAAGAGAGACTACCTGCATCCGCCATCATGTGAGATGTAGCACCAGTATCCCTGTAGTAGTTTCCATCTAGTTGAGAGAACGAAAGAGCATGCATAGCCGCCTCAATGTCGGTGGGCATGTGGCTAGGAGCAAGAGGAGCAACTACATTGAAAGCTTGAGGTCTGGACCCAAGCAAGCCTGACCCAGAAGAGGAGGGACGTTGGGCTGCTGGATTGGGCCTTGGATGCCAGGAGTATGCGGGAAATGGGCAAGAAGGAATTGTCCACCCTCCCCAATCAGGCTGCTGCCACTGTGGCGGTGGGGCCTTCTAACGTGGCTGCCACTGGTGCTGGTGATGTAGCGGCTGACTAGGACTGGACCCATTAGTACTTCGGTGGACATTTTTTTCCCATTGTTTTTCAAATTGTTCCTCCCTTTATTATTGTTATTGTGCTTGTTGCTTGCAGATGAACCAGTGGCAACCATGGCAGCACCACCGGACCGACTCCCGGAACCACCAGTTTTACGAGCTTGACGGGCCTTGATAGTACGCTCAGCCATTTTCAACCTTAAACGACAACTCTCAAAGGATGGCAAAGGCTCTTGATTTTGTATATAGTCCACCGTACCACTATACACTTCTGGTAAGGACCCGGTGAGACGTAAAATCAGATGACCATTTGTCACCATAACATCAACATCAGCCCACCTATCCGCCAGAGATTTTTGATAATTGCAATAATTGTCGATCGAGTTGAAAGCCTCAAAAGCAGCATTTGTAAAGTCCTCCTCGAGATGGGTAGCCCGAGAGGCTTTGTTGTCTTGAAAAAGAGCTTGAAGACGGTTTCGTGCCCCACTGCCGTGTCATTATGTCTGAGGATAGCGAGGAGAAGATAGAAAGAAATGGTGCTGTAAATCCACTGCAAGACAATGACATCCAAACACCTCCAAAGAGCCGGATCAGCGGACTTGGCCTGGATATATGCAGCCATAGCCTTCTCCTCCATTGGTGGAACCAAGTGATCGTAAAGATCATGAAACCTAGCAAGATTGGTAAACAGAGTAGCCCAAGAATGATACATGGCTTGCTCATTGTCTAATGTTATAGGAATAAGAGATTAACATTAGTGATGGTGAGTGCGAGATGAAACTTGGACGAGATTTAACATGGCTTATACATACCTAGGTTGAATTTTATCAACCTGCTTGATGCTCTCGCCATTTTCTTCTGACTCATTGACCGCACATAATTTTTAGTGATATTGGATTCGAATGATGATGGGTGGTTCATTGAACTGGGATGAGTTCAAATAAAACAAATACTTTCTCCCAAAGTATAGTAGATTGGGAAATTCTGCGGCTATTAGTGTCAAAAATCCAAAATCCGACCGCATCCGCATCGAAAAAGTGGATAAATATCCAATGTTCGAAAAAGGATGCGGATGCGGATGCGAAGACATTTGCATCCAAAAATTATCCGTTCGGTTTTTGTCAAGATTATAGTTAAAATTATGTGTATTTTAATACAGTGAAAGATATTTGTTTATTATTTTATTGTGTTAGTAGTTTATATTATGTGCACTTAATGCTTTTTAACTACTCAAAACTATTTGTCATCATAATATTTGTTAATTTTTAACACTTTTATAATCAATGGGATTGAAAAATATTTGTCTTAAACTAAAATTTTCCTTTTATAATTCTTGATTTATCGGTCATTATAGGATAAGATAATTATCCGATATCCATCTGTATCCGCTGATGCGGGTATGGCACTATCTGCATCCGAAAGCATCCATTGACAGGCCTAGCTAATTCTATTCCAACCCCAAAGATTACTTATCCCACATCTGTATTGTCAAAGTTAATTTTCAAACAAATTTGTCGTTCTTCTTTGTTACAATCTTAACAATTGTTGTCATAATCAAGTAAGTTAGAACCGTAACTTATATAAAAACAAAAGCAAACATTCATATTTTTAATTATGAATGTCACCACAAGATCGAAATAGAATTAAATAAAAGAGATAATAATTTTACTATGTTTTCCTTTTTTTTCTTTGTTGATATTTCAAATCAACACAATTTAGTGATTTTTACAATAGATATTTATATTTCTCCAAAATTAAGGATTAATATGAATTAAAAGACATAAAAAGCTACATAAGCATAAAGAGTCGAATTTGTTATATTGAATTATGATTTGATAAATTTTTTTCAAAAGAGAAAAAATGAAGAACAGGATAGGATTGTAATTTTATTGAAAGAAATGAACAGTTTTGTAATACTTGTGGTGTAGAAAAAGTAAAAATTGATGTATATTGATTTGTTAAAAGTTTTGGTATAGGTATAGTATTTTTTGGTGCTTGAATAGAATTTGTCTAGTTGTATTCATATGAAATTCTTTTCAAATGCATTTTAGACCGATCAAATCTTCCTAGGGGTTGGGTGCACAACTTTGTTGTATCAAAATTTAATACCGAATACAGTATATATTGACATATGTAATGGAATTCAAAAAATAGTGCGTGTAAAAACATATTTAATGAATTTATTTTTGTCATTCGGTGCATATGCTCAAAACTTGAGCATTCTTTATTAACATTTGATCACACCTTATTGTAGCACTGTTTTATGGTTTGTGAGTGCACGAACGGACTGGTTTTGAAAGTGAACGTTTGAAAATAACAAGATAGGTTTTTGTAGCTCAGTAGGTGGTTACCACATGAATTGACTTGGTGGAGTAACCATGAGATTTTGCCAAACCTCTAACAATTGTCATATTTCTTCGAATTAAGAGTTGTCAAGAAATATTCGTATCTCGAAACCTTCCAAGCCAAGCTCTGCCCCCAATTTGATTTATGGTGCACGTTGTCCAATATCTTTGTGATCTCGTGTCCGACCACACATTTTAGTAGGGTTTAGAAAATCCTCTCATATAAAAGATGTCATCCCGTTAAAAAAAATCTCAGAATCTTCCATAGTACTTCTTTTTGCTCCATTCCAGTTTAAAGGTAGTAATTCACTAGTCAAATACTCAATGATGGAAGCCTTCTAGCTTGCCTCACCATCTAATGTTGCCATAATAATAATATTCTCATAGCTCAAATGTGACGACCCGACTTTCCACTCCCGGAAAATCGCATCATCTTTAAGAAAGAAAGGGATAGAAAAGAGAAAAGAAAGAAGAGAAGAAAGAAACAACATATCAGAATCTAACAGCGGAACGAATAAATTATACTAATAACATAAAACATTACATAGTTTACAACAATTATCAGATTACACAGATATACAACACATACTAGACAGTTATAAACACCTGTCTAGTTATACAACTCAATATCACAACTCAGAGAACACACAGCGGAAAACTATATATATCTACTCGCAGAAGCCTCCTGCTCCATTGCTCCTCCACAATTCGTCAAAGCTAATCCTGAATCCTAACCTGAATTCCCTTGACTACTCATAAAAATTTGAGTACCCAAGAGTTTATGAAAAACAAAAATAAACTCCGGGTCAGACATGGGTCTGGTGTGAGTAACAGGTTAAAGTTGCTTAACTTTGAAAACTTTTGAAAATAAAAGGTATCACGTAAGACTTCCCAAACATAAACATGGAAAAGTTTTTACCTTACGCTAACCAAAACATTTGATAGGAAATCCGATGATATTATATAGTGTCTAGGGTTTTCAAGTAAATAAGAAATAGCCGAAATTGTTACATTCATTAAATTCCAGCTACTAGCCACAAAAGTGGGTAATACAATCAAAACCGTTGGCACTTATTGGATTTTGGATTCCATACAATGGCAGGGCTACTGGGGTACCACCCGTCACAGTACGTGGCCTAGATCACCGTACCGAGGATTACTCCCTTCATCCCCTGCAACACAAAGCCGGACCCATTCCTTACTGAATAGTTCCGAGCAAGACAACCCCGTGGTTGTAGCTAGCAACCACCCACACAGCCGAATATAAAGGGACTTCTAGACAGGGATCAATCTTGCTCTCCAGTGGGTGCGACCCACGAAGCTTTGCTGCACCTCCCCTGTTTTAGCCATTCCCGGTTGATGAGGCTTGAGGCTACGATTACCTTTATAGAACATGTCACATAGAATGCTCATCGTCCACCTGACGATGTTCTGAAAGCATTCAATCCATACAAGTTCATTCCGGGTTCGAACGAAACCGAAGGCATTATCTCGTTACACTCAATTTGGAATCACCCTCAGAGTTAACGACAATAACCCTTGCACTCTAATTCACCATCTCGAATCTGTAAGAACTAATTCCGTCAACTCATTACGGAATCACCCACAGAGTTATAATGACTCATAGTCCTTACACCTCGAGTCTTCACAAGCTCCACTTTGAATTCACGACCTAACGTTATTTGGAATCGATGTGGTTTTCGGATATCCAAATATGGAAACCCGATCCCGGTCTCATCGAAAACCAAAGCCTGTCTTTTAAGGTCCAAGTTGTTTTAAAGGTTTTAAAACAATTCAATTACAGTATCTATACACACACAGATAGATAACTTATAAATCATAACTGATAATCAATCATTATCACATAACAGGTAATACACATTATCAATACCAAATAGATATTCCATATATCGTCATCACAATAGATAACCTATGTTATCATCAAAATAAAATCAAGCATCCATACCACACAATATCATTTATCTCATTACTGAGATTTGAAAATATCCAAGTCAATCAATGACATTCATTCATTCATAAGCAAAGATTTACTCATCACCCTATAATTAATTTAAAATGAATTAAATTAACTATCTCTAACTCTAATTAATTTAAAATGAATTAAATTAATTACATCATCTATAATTAATTTAAAATAAATTAAATTAATTACTTCATCAGATTATAAATTGCTTACTCAATCATTTAATTGATTACAATCAATTAATCATTCAAAATAAATCATCCTAATTAATCACTCTTGATTAATTACTCTTAATTACATTCATGTAATTATCCTAAATTAATTTCACGAATTAACTATCCAACTAAACAGTAATTAACCTTTAATTACTTCAATTAATTAATTAATCATAATTAATTATCCTAATCCTTAATTAATTACATAAATTAATTACCTTTAATTGATTAATTATTCATAATTAATCATCCTTAATTACATCATTAATTAAATAATTAATGATCCTTAATTATTAATTACCTTAAGTAATTAACTTATTAATCATCATCACAGATTAATCACATCTAGTAATTAACTAACTTAATTACTATATTAAACAAATTAATTATCCTTTAATTAATTACTTAATTAATCCCTTGATTAATTATTAAATAATTAATCCAAATAACCTCATACTTAAACATCTCCATTTAATTACAACCTGTAATTATTAAATAATTACTTAACTAAGTAATTTCCAAATCATTAATTACACAAAGTGTTTATTTATAAAACTCAAGTGTTTAATTAAACTTAATTAATTGAAATAAACAATCCCATTAAATTAATTACATTAAGTAATTAATTTCTTAATTACTTTATCAAGTAATTACTCTCAAACCATTAATTGATTATTATTAGATTAATTAATCTAATTAATCCTAAAAATTAACTACATTAATTAATTGTTAAATAATCATGGTTAATGACCTTCATTAACCATCCTCTAATTATTTTATAAGGTAATTAACTTAAATTAATTACCATTTAAATTATCTTTAATCATTCATTAATTAAAGTTAATTATTAAATTAATTAACCTAAATTAAAAAAAACTTAATTACATAATTAATGTTCATTTATCATTAATTAAAAATTTAATTAATGAACTTAATTCCAAATTGTTTAATCCTTAATCAATTATTAATTCCCAATTTAATTAATTAATTAAATTAATTAATTAAATTAATTAATTTATCCTAATCACCTTATTAATTAAATTCTAAAACATAAATCTTAATCAAATTTTCAAAATAAAACATAACTTAATTATGTTTTAAACAATATTATTCAAAACAAAGTACTTTAGAACTTTCCTTTTAATTTCCATTTAAATTCAAGTTTAAAACATATCAAAGTTTTAAATGACTTAAAACTTTTTAAATTGCAAATCAAACAAATGGTATGGAAATTTTTAAATTTAAAGACATTTCAAACTTTTCAATAATTTAAATTTCCATTTCAATTTGAAACTTAAAATTTTAAATCTTCTTTAAAATTTAAAACTGCACTTCAAATTTTAATTTTGAATTTCCAGATTTTAAATAACTCTAAATCTACTCACATTTTTAAAATCTTATTATTAATAATGTTTAAACTATCTTATCAACATGATATAGTAATAAAGTTAAATTTCTAAACTTAAGTTTCTGTTTAAAACTGAAATTTGGACTTCAAATCAGAAATTCAAAAATTGATTTGAACTTAAACCTGAACTATGCTATAAACCTTAAAACTACAGGTTTTAAAAAGTTTAAACCCAGCATTTAAAAGAAGAACA
This sequence comes from Allium cepa, assembly GCA_030765085.1. NCBI lineage: Eukaryota > Viridiplantae > Streptophyta > Magnoliopsida > Asparagales > Amaryllidaceae > Allium > Allium cepa. Next base: position 596,070,821 of record CM060935.1, read on the forward strand.
ACAGGTTTCTGTAACCTGTAACTTACAGGTTCAACCCGAGAACATCAATTTCTACTTCGGGTCAAAAGTTTCCTTACTTCGAGTCATACACATGCCTACTTCGAGTTTCTACCATACTTGCTTCGAGTAACCCAGACCTACCCCTGAAAACCCCCAAACCAAAATAGTTCATCAAAGTTTCATCGTCGTGCATATGCACGGTGACTACCACCCCTTCTCACCATCACAGATGATCCACCACCTCAAGAAAACCCACCAATGCCCAAACTTCATTTCCAGATTGAGCAAAATCATAGCATTCAAAAATCTGCCCCTAAATTCAAACCTGGAAAAATATTACAGGTTTCAACTCGAAACCTGTCAACGGCGATTGCAAGTCGCTCCGACCACCTGCAGTCCACCCATTCCAACCCCGAGCTCCTACATTCACCTACTTCACATTCCCCAAGTACCAGAACACTCGAACCACCCTACACTTTTCCCTGACCAAATGCTCAAACCCACATCAAAACTAGGGTTCAAACCAAAAACTTCTCAACTGCAACCAATCTAGAAATTTATATCCACCTCTCTGATTTTTTACAAGGATCTATGATCCTTACTTAATAACTCAAAAAGAAATTTGAGTTTACTTAAACTACAGTTTGCAAGAATTTTGACAAACTCATATTTTGGTTCAAGAACACTGTAAATGAACCATACACAAATACTAATACTAGATTTTAAACAATCAGTTTCCAGTAAATTTCTTTTTAGTTTATGAAACTGGTTTTTAATATTAATATGACTGGATTTAAATCAAATTCAGCCTATAGTGGTGTCACTTATTTTTACAGAAATAAATTTCCAGTATTTAATTTCCCAAAGATTTTAAATCTAAACTTAAAAAAAATGAAACACATTACTTTGTAAGTTTGGAAACTAATATGAAACAAAAAAAAACTCTTTTTATTATCCTAAAACCCAGTTACTATCTCATAATAGATCAATTTCAGAGGATTCTTAAAGTAGGATGTAAACCTGAGTATACGCTGCAAAACATATTTAAACTTGCATGCACAATCAAAATCAAAACACTCAAACATAATTTAACTCAAGCAACCTAATTACAGTAAAAAAAAAATTAAATGTTACTCACTTAATTGATGAATGCAGAAAACAAATGCAGATCTCCTGATGGTCACTTGAAATTTGCAGAAAACAACAGAAATGCAGGCTTGACTTTATAAAAATGCAGGTGTGCTTCCTTTTGAATTGATGTGCAGTTTTGCCTATTTGATTTCACTGACCCAAATGCTAGCATGCAAGTAGATTAAGTTGCAAAATCTTCACATGAAGGCAGAGACTTTCATGTCTTCAAATCCATTTCAGGATTTAAACAGGATGCAGGAACATGCAGGCTTCAATTTGATTTTGAAATGAAGTGTAGATTTTTGGTTTTGAGGGGTTGCAGATGTTGTATTTTGAATATGCAGGTTTCACTTGATTTGAGGAATTGGGATATGCAAGTATTGCTTACAGATTATTATATGCAGGCTTTATTTTTAGGAAGTGCAGATTGAAGGTTTTTATTATGCAGAGGTTTGGATCTAAAGGAGTGCAGATTTGATTGTGCAGGTTTATTTGATTGTAAATGCAGATTTGTGTATTTGAATTTTGAGATATGCAGATTGATTTTTGAGGAAGGGTTTAACTTGCAATTTGCAAACAAATTCTAAACTTTGAAGAAGAATTTAGCATGCAGGTTATTGGATTTTAATGAACTTATGAATGCAGATTTGTGGATTCTTTTAAGAAATGCAGATTTACATGATTTTGATTCAAGAAGTTTGAAGAATTTCTTTTGATTAAAGAAGAATGAAAATGTTATGCATGAATGAAGATGCAAATTTTAACTAGTGTATTTTCAGATTTTAATAAAAGAAAAGAAAATGAAAAACTAAATCTTACACTTGTCAATTATTTTTAACACTTGTCAATTTACTCTTTTAAAAATGCAACACATGTTATCCTTAAAATAGTTAATAGTAATTACAAATTAATGTATATGTGTTAGCTTAAATTAAGTTGTTAGTTTATATGTATAGATTTATAAACGAAAACAAAAACAAATCATGTTTATAAACTTATACAAATAATTTTTTTAAAACAATTTAGATTTTACACCTTGGAATTTAAATTCAAACTAAATTTAAAACCAAACAATTTCAAATTAAGTTATAAATAAATATTCATTTTGAAATAACCAATTGCAATTTCTATTCAAAATTTATTTTAGAAAGACAATACAATATTAATATTGCTTTTATAAATCTCTTTATTAAATAAAAATCATTTTACAAAAGATTATGTTTTATTAAATAAATAATCCATTTTATTAAGTTATAAAATCAATTGTTGAATTTATTCTAAATTTAAAACAATACCGTTTTATTTAAAATATAAACCATCTAGTTATATTGTAAATAGAAATCCATTTACATCATTTAAAAGATAAAATAACCAATTTAAATATTTATTAAAGAAGATTATTAAATCTATCTGAATAATTATCAGCAGAATACCAATATCAATTTAATTTTAACTACAGATTATTAAATTGATATTGTTAAAAATTCCGGGATGTTACAATCCTTCCCCCTTAAAAGAATTTCGTCCTCGAAATTTAAAACAAAGGTAATTTAATAATCTCATTAAATTTTAATTTTAAACACAAGCATATATCAAACATATGCTAACAACCAAACAACCAATTCAACCAATCGAACAAACCTAATTATCCACACAAATTCTGGATAGAATTTTATCTAGTTTCCCCAGTGTATATATATCCACTGGGATACTCGCTCTAGAAAATCCAAACAAACAATACTATGAAGCTACAAAGCTCCTATAAAACTATCTCTATAACACTAGACAAGATATCAGACTACAAAAGAGTCTGACTCAACAACCAAAACTCCAGAACTATTGGTTCCACAACCAGAGATAGATCATACACGTACTCCCTCAGAGATACGTGAAACTCACCGAATTCCAGTTATCCAAACTGGCAATCCAATCCTGTAGATCAACCACTTAATCTCCTGGATACAGAAAAGATCCAAAACACTTCAGAGCAAGCTTCTCAGACTTATCCAAACTTATAGCTCACTTATGATCGGAGAAAACTTATCCAAAATTAAATCTCCGACTATAGAGTCCAAATCCCTTCGATTCTTATCCACAAAACTCTTCAGACGATCCTGGGCTGAACACAACCCTTCTGATCAGCTCCACCTTCGCTAATACTTCTAGAAACAAACTAGACCAATCAACTCAACAAAATGATCTCCTCAAGATCAACCAAAACCAAGAACTCAAACTCAACTCCTCAACATCAGAAGACAACAACTTCTTCTGTCCAGCAAAGAAAAGCAGATACACTTCCAAACTGCTTCCGCTGCACAATTCTGATCCAAAGTAGAAGAAAAAGCTTGAAGAAGAACACAAGCACAAACTGGACAACTCACCCCAGAGGTCTGGTTCAACAAATTCATAAGAATTCAGAAGTTCCTCCAAAACTCCGAGCTGTTACACCGACTCAATCTCCTGGAACCATTTTTCTATAAAGCTGAACCACCGGTATCACTCCTGGAATTCCAGACGATAAGATAACTCAATCTCCGGACGCGAACCAAACTCTGACTTCATTCAGAAAAACTCAGATAACCCAAGAAATATCTCAAACAATCGCAAGTCACTTTTGCGAACCACCCAAACCAACAGATCCAAACACTACCCATCAACTTCAGAAATAAACTCTGAACCTTAACAGGTTTCCTTCAGAGATCAATGAAGCCCTTCATCACTACAAAACTCTCTCGAGACGGTATTAGGTCTACAGTCCCGACAACTACATCTCCAACCTCAAACATTCAAACTCCAACCAATGGTAGTCGTGTTACACACACTACTACCCCATCTACCTTTATAACTTATATTGGAAAACCTGAACAGGTAACCCAATAGATAAGTAGACATAAATATATATATATAAATATTAAAAATTACAAATACGCTCTCTCAAGAAAGACACCACTACAGAGCCTAGGTATTCACTCAACCTAATGCTCCCTAAGAAAGACACACTTCAGAGCCTAGGTATTCACTCAGCCTAATGCTCCGATACCAAATGTGACGACCCGACTTTCCACTCCCGGAAAATCGCATCATCTTTAAGAAAGAAAGGGATAGAAAAGAGAATAGAAAGAAGAGAAGAAAGAAACAACATATCAGAATATAACAGCGGAACGAATAAATTATATTAATAACATAAAACATTACATAGTTTACAACAATTATCAGATTACACAGATATACAACACATACTAGACAGTTATAAACACCTGTCTAGTTATACAACTCAATATCACAACTCAGAGAGCACATAACGGAAAACTATATATATCTACTCGCAGAAGCCTCCTGCTCCATTGCTCCTCCACAATTCGTCAAAGCTAATCCTGAATCCTAACCTGAATTCCCTTGACTACTCATAAAAATTTGAGTACCCAAGAGTTTATGAAAAACAAAAATAAACTCCGGGTCGGACATGGGTCTGGTGTGAGTAACAGGTTAAAGTTGCTTAACATTGAAAACATTTGAAAAGAAAAGGTATCACGTAAGACTTCCCACACATAAACATGGAAAAGTTTTTACCTTATGCTAACCAAAACATTTGATAGGAAATCCGATGATATTATAATAGTGTCTAGGGTTTTCAAGTAAATAAGAAATAGCCGAAATTGTTACATTCATTAAATTCCAGCTACTAGCCACAAAAGTGGGTAATACAATCAAAACCGTTGGCACTTATTGGATTTTGGATTCCATACAATGGCAGGGCTACTAGGGTACCGCCCGTCACAGTACGTGGCCTAGATCACCGTACCGAGGATTACTCCCTTCATCCCCTGCAACACAAAGCCGGACCCATTCCTTACTGAATAGTTCCGAGCAAGACAACCCCGTGGTTGTAGCTAGCAACCACCCACACAGCCGAATATAAAGGGACTTCTAGACAGGGATCAATCTTGCTCTCCAATGGGTGCGACCCACGAAGCTTTGCTGCACCTCCCCTGTTGTAGCCATTCCCGGTTGATGACGCTTGAGGCTACGATTACCTTTATAGAACATATCACTTAGAATGCTCATCGTCCACCTGACGATGTTCTGAAAGCATTCAATCCATACAAGTTCGTTCCGGGTTCGAACGAAACCGAAGGCATTATCTCGTTACACTCATTTTGGAATCACCCTCAGAGTTAACGACAATAACCCTTGCACTCTAATTCACCATCTCGAATCTATAAGAACTAATTCCGTCAACTCATTACGGAATCACCCACAGAGTTATAATGACTCATAGTCCTTACACCTCGAGTCTTCACAAGCTCCACTTTGAATTCACGACCTAACGTTATTTGGAATCGATGTGGTTTTCGGATATCCAAATATGGAAACCCGATCCCGGTCTCATCGAAAACCAAAGCTTGTCTTTTAAGGTCCAAGTTGTTTTAAAGGTTTTAAAACAATTCAATTACAGTATCTATACACACACAGATATATAACTTATAAATCATAACTGATAATCAATCATTATCACATAACAGGTAATACACATTATCAATACCAAATAGATATTCCATATATCATCATCACAATAGATAACCTATGTTATCATCAAAATAAAATCAAGCATCCATACCACACAATATCATTTATCTCATTACTGAGATTTCAAAACATCCAAGTCAATCAATGACATTCATTCATTCATAAGCAAAGATTTACTCATCACCCTATAATTAATTTAAAATGAATTAAATTAACTATCTCTAACTCTAATTAATTTAAAATGAATTAAATTAATTACATCATCTATAATTAATTTAAAATAAATTAAATTAATTACTTCATCAGATTATAACTTGCTTACTCAATCATTTAATTGATTACAATCAATTAATCATTCAAAATAAATCATCCTAATTAATCACTCTTGATTAATTACTCTTAATTACATTCATGTAATTATCCTAAATTAATTTCACGAATTAATTATCCATCTAAACAGTAACTAACCTTTAATTACTTCAATTAATTAATTAATCATAATTAATTATCTTAATCCTTAATTAATTACATAAATTAATTACTTTAATTGATTAATTATTCATCCTTAATTACATCATTAATTAAATAATTAATGATCCTTAATTATTAATTACCTTAAGTAATTAACTTATTAATCATCATCACAGATTAATCACATCTAGTAATTAACTAACTTAATTACTATATTAAACAAATTAATTATCCTTTAATTAATTACTTAATTAATCCCTTGATTAATTATTAAATAATTAATCCAAATAACCTCATACTTAAACATCTCCATTTAATTACAACCTGTAATTATTAAATAATTACTTAACTAAGTAATTTCCAAATCATTAATTACACAAAGTGTTTATTTATAAAACTCAAGTGTTTAATTAAACTTAATTAATTGAAATAAACAATCCCATTAAATTAATTACATTAAGTAATTAATTTCTTAATTACTTTATCAAGTAATTACTCTCAAACCATTAATTGATTATTATTAGATTAATTAATCTAATTAATCCTAAAAATTAACTACATTAATTAATTGTTAAATAATCATGGTTAATGACCTTCATTAACCATCCTCTAATTATTTTATAAGGTAATTAACTTAAATTAATTACCATTTAAATTATCTTTAATCATTCATTAATTAAAGTTAATTATTAAATTAATTAACCTAAATTAAAAAAAACTTAATTACATAATTAATGTTCATTTATCATTAATTAAAAATTTAATTAATGAACTTAATTACAAATTGATTAATCCTTAATCAATTATTAATTCCCAATTTAATTAATTAATTAAATTAATTAATTTATCCTAATCACCTTATTAATTAAATTCTAAAACATAAATCTTAATCAAATTTTCAAAATAAAACACAACTTAATTATGTTTTAAACAATATTATTCAAAACAAAGTACTTTAGAACTTTCCTTTTAATTTCCATTTAAATTCAAGTTTAAAACTTATCAAAGTTTTAAATGATTTAAAACTTTTTAAATTGCAAATCAAACAAATGGTATGCAAATTTTTAAAGTTAAAGACATTTCAAACTTTTCAATAATTTAAATTTCCATTTCAATTTGAAACTTCAAATTTTAAATCTTCTTTAAAATTTAAAATTGCACTTCAAATTTTAATTTTGAATTTCCAGATTTTAAATAACTCTAAATCTTCTCACATTTTTAAAATCTTATTACTAATAATGTTTAAACTATCTTATCAACATGATATAGTAATAAAGTTAAATTTCTAAACTTAAGTTTCTGTTTAAAACTGAAATTTGGACTTCAAATCAGAAATTCAAAAATTGATTTGAACTTAAACCTGAACTATGCTATAAACCTTAAAACTACAGGTTTTAAAAAGTTTAAACCCAGCATTTAAAAGAAGAACAACAGGTTTCTGTAACCTGTAACTTACAGGTTCAACCCGAGAAAATCAATTTCTACTTCGGGTCAAAAGTTTCCTTACTTCGAGTCATACACATGCCTACTTCGAGTTTCTACCATACTTGCTTCGAGTAACCCAGACCTACCCCTAAAAACCCCCAAACCAAAATAGTTCATCAAAGTTTCATCGCCGTGCATATGCACGGCGACTACCACCCCTTCTCACCATCACAGATGATCCACCACCTCAAGAAAACCCACCAATGCCCAAACTTCATTTCCAGATTGAGCAAAATCATATCATTCAAAAATCTGCCCCTAAATTCAAACCTGGAAAAATATTACAGGTTTCAACTCGAAACCTGTCAACGGCGATTGCAAGTCGCTCCGACCACCTGCAGTCCACCCATTCCAACCTCGAGCTCCTTCATTAACCTACTTCACATTCCCGAAGCACCAGAACACTCGAACCACCCTACACTTTTCCCTGACCAAATGCTCAAACCCACATCAAAACTAGGGTTCAAACCAAAAACTTCTCAACTGCAACCAATCTAGAAATTTATATCCACCTCTCTGATTTTTTTACAAGGATCTATGATCCTTACTTAATAACTCAAAAAGAAATTTGAGTTTTCTTAAACTACAGTTTGCAAGAATTTTGACAAACTCATATTTTGGTTCAAGAACACTGTAAATGAACCATACACAAATACTAATACTAGATTTTAAACAATCAGTTTCCAGTAAATTTCTTTTTAGTTTATGAAACTGGTTTTTAATATTAATATGACTGGATTTAAATCAAATTCAACCTATAGTGGTGTCACTTATTTTTACAGAAATAAATTTCCAGTATTTAATTTCCCAAAGATTTTAAATCTAAACTTAAAAAAAAAAAAAAAACACATTACTTTGTAAGTTTGGAAACTAATATAAAACAAAAAAAAACTCTTTTTATTATCCTAAAACCCAATTACTATCTCATAATAGATCAATTTCAGAGGATTCTTAAAGTAGGATGTAAACCTGAGTATACACTGCAAAACATATTTAAACTTGCATGCACAATCAAAATCAAAACACTCAAACATGATTTAACTCAAGCAACCTAATTACAGTAAAAAAAATAAAAATAAAATAAATGTTACTCACTTAATTGATGAATGCAGAAAACAAATGCAGATCTCCTGATGGTCACTTGAAATTTGCAGAAAACAACAGAAATGCAGGCTTAACTTTATAAAAATGCAGGTGTGCTTCCTTTTGAATTGATATGCAGTTTTGCCTATTTGATTTCACTGACCCAAATGCTAGCATGCAAGTAGATTAAGTTGCAAAATCTTCACATGAAGGCAGAGACTTTCATGTCTTCAAATCCATTTCAGGATTTAAACAGGATGCAGGAACATGCAGGCTTCAATTTGATTTTGAAATGAAGTGTAGATTTTTGGTTTTGAGGGGTTGCAGATGTTGTATTTTGAATATGCAGTTTTCACTTGATTTGAGGAATTGGGATATGCAAGTATTGCTTACAGATTATTATATGCAGGCTTTATTTTTAGGAAGTGCAGATTGAAGGTTTTGATTATGCAGAGGTTTGGATCTAAAGGAGTGCAGATTTGATTGTGCAGGTTTATTTGATTGTAAATGCAGATTTGTGTATTTGAATTTTGAGATATGCAGATTGATTTTTGAGGAACGGTTTAACTTGCAATTTGCAAACAAATTCTAAACTTTGAAGAAGAATTTAGCATGCAGGTTATTGGATTTTAATGAACTTATGAATGCAGATTTGTGGATTCTTTTAAGAAATGCAGATTTACATGATTTTGATTCAAGAAGTTTGAAGAATTTCTTTTGATTAAAGAAGAATGAAAATGTTATGCATGAATGAAGATGCAAATTTTAACTAGTGTATTTTCAGATTTTAATAAAAGAAAAGAAAATGAAAAACTAAATCTTACACTTGTCAATTATTTTTAACACTTGTCAATTTACTCTTTTAAAAATGCAACACATGTTATCCTTAAAATAGTTAATAGTAATTACAAATTAATGTATATGTGTTAGCTTAAATTAAGTTGTTAGTTTATATGTATAGATTTATAAATGAAAACAAAAACAAATCATGTTTATAAACTTATACAAATAAATTTTTTTTAAAACAATTTAGATTTTACACTTTGGAATTTAAATGCAAACTAAATTTAAAACCAAACAATTTCAAATTAAGTTATAAATAAAAATTCATTTTGAAATAACCAATTGCAATTTCTATTCAAAATTTATTTTAGAAAGACAATACAATATTAATATTGCTTTTATAAATCTCTTTATTAAATAAAAATCATTTTACAAAAGATTATATTTTATTAAATAAATAATCCATTTTATTAAGTTATAAAATCATTTGTTGAATTTATTCTAAATTTAAAACAATACCATTTTATTTAAAATATAAACCATATAGTTATATTGTAAATAGAAATCCATTTACATCATTTAAAAGATAAAATAACCAATTTAAATATTTATTAAAGAAGATTATTAGATCTATCTGAATAATTATCAGCAGAATACCAATATAATTTTAACTACAGATTATTAAATTGATATTGTTAAAAATTCCGGGATGTTACATCAAAGTAGGTAAGGTTTCCACTAGAATCGATCAAATACATGGTTTGATTCCCAAGCTTGATAATTTATCTAGATCATCAACTGGTTCTCCTCCTCCGGGATATTGTAGTATCCCTCATTTCAAGACCCAAAAATAAATGTAGATGATGTTGTAGTCATCATTAGTATTATTTTTCAAATGACAAAAATGTGATCCTTTTTTACAACATTAAGTAAAAAAGTAGATAAATAATTTTCATTACATAAAATTGTCTTTATTCACCATCGAATTTGTGCCCACATGGATGTAAATATAATACACAGAGAAAATGGTGTCACGTCTGACATATGAAGATGTCGGCTGGAACACTTAACTAGTTATATAACCTAGTTTTACAATATCATAATTTAGAACAAAATAATATTATCTGTTAGGTCTACTACTTCTTCTATGAAGCTTTTATTCATCTTTGGAAATGATAGATGTCTAATCCTATAGACTCAGTCAGCCCAAACGAGTACTCGACATTTATGGGGAAAATAATAATAAAGCATGAATTAGACGTAATACATGGTATGAGCTATACATATCTCTAATTACAACGTATAGTGAGACCACGCTGCCTAGTAGATTGAATTTCTTCTTTATAAAACAACAGCAAGCATGCATATAAGAAAATTTTAAGCATAAGTATATCCTATGCATGACATGATGGAGTTAGGGGTACATCCTAGGGGTAATTATGTAATTTTTTCTATAAATCTAACTCGATAACCAACCTTGTTAATAATAAAAGGTGTTTTATTTCTGTTATATATTTATTATAATTTGGTATCATAAATAATTGAACGTTCGATTAAAATATATTTAATAGAAAATCTATAAGTGGTGTATTTGTGATAGTAATTATAAATAGTTCTAATCACGAGTATTGTATCACAATATACTAAATACATCATTTTAAATATTATTAGCCAAGATGCATCGAGACTGGATATCGATGCATCTATTGAGGCTAAAGTACGTAACACTTTCCAAATGTTGAGTAATGTATTATTCACAACTGCTGGAGGCACAAGTAGTTACATACAGATAGTTGTTGTATAACTATGTAATGACTCGCTCGATAGTTTTCTATTGGTTAATATAAATAAGGTAAAACAAAAAATATTGACGTGACTCATTTACGTTGTTCTAATTACATGAGAATATTGTAGATCTTTAGTTAAAAGCTCTGCTTAAATTGTAGTCAAATCATGATAAAGAATCGACCAAATGACTACAGTTGGGTCGAGTGGAAATATTGAAAGTGAAACATTATCCAAGACAGGATTCGTCTTCTTGGTTATATAGGGTTAGTATCATAGTCTATTTAAGTCAACTCAGAGCCAAAATCTTTAACCGGAGTAGTTCGGTTAATAATAATTGTTATTATTGAATCAAAGACTTTGTGTTTGGACTATAGAGTTAAATATGTACGATATTGGAATTTTGATCATTATCAAATCCGTAGGTCCAAAGTGATATGGTTTTGATGAAGAGAATTGGTGTAAATAACTATCATTAATGGGTAATGCTTATGATAAGTAAAATTATATTTTACAAAGGATGTGTAAGTGATAAATTTAGCCAAAATTTCACAATAATAGCTAAGATGAAATGGGAACGATAATATTTGAATTGTTCAATATTAATCGCTGGCCGAATTTACACATTTGAGTCACACAACTAAAATGATGAATATTTCGAATAAACCACATGATTTTATTAGTTTTTATTATTGGTAATTAATTAATATTTACGAAATATTAATTATAAAAAACTTCTTTAGATTGTTGGATGTTATTAGTATTTAGTAAAGTGGTTATATAAAAGTTATAAATGCGTGTATCGATATGCGATATTGGTAGAATGTTTAAATCTGGTTTAAAAAGAATAAATATTAAAATAGGCCTAAATAAATTAAATTGGTTGATGTTTATGAAATATTAATTGTTAAAATATTTCTTATTTTATTATTTTATTTCAATTAATATTTAATAATGTAGATATTATAACCGCGCTGTTAGTATATGATATCGATAGTAAATTTAAATTTGATTTAAATAGGGATAATACAAATTGCATTTTGAATTTTTTTTGGACCAAAGCCTACGCATGATGGCGGCCATGATAATGAGAATCGAGGGGGTTTTTGAATTAGAAATGAAAGGGCAACCTTAATTAAAGGAGAGGAAAAAAACCTATTTTTATTACACGTTTATTTTCTTCTTTAATTAGATATTGCTTTGTCATTTTCTTTCTCCCTCCATATAGAAGCATTAAGGGCCAAATTCTAATGCTGGCTAGAGCTTTAAAATTCAAGGATAATTAAATAGAAATATGCGGTTATCTCCTGATTGCTACAGATCTAGAGATTGATCAATTGGATTTAGGATTTATTATATCAATCAAGTGTTTCTTCTAGCTTCATCCTAAGGTAATTCTATAATTTTCTTATATAACTTTTAATTTTTTTTACATCCCACTAGTTTTATATCTCTCTATTTTGTTCATATGTGAGAATCTAGATTATGGGTAGAATATCATAATTCGTCCTTTTTGAATCAACTGTATACTCTTATTATTGATTTAACTAAAAATCTTTGCTATGCTCTCTATTATTTGTTTATTATGAACAATAATAATTTTACTCATCTTTTTTCTGTATGTTTAATTATCTTGTATGTTTAACCTAGATCTAGACCTTCTTATCACGAATTTGTATATGCATATCTCGTCTGATTTTATTGTTGTCTAAAAAATGAAAAACAAAATTGGAACAATCTTGTTAATAAGTCAATTTTCGTATTACAAGTTTTAGATTCGAATGTTTATATATAAATTACTATGTGAATAAACTTTTGAAATAGTTTCATTAATTATTTATAGTTGGCAACATAATATGATGACTTAATTGTCTTATTTGTAAATTATTCTATAAAAAAACTTGCTAATTAAAATAAAAGAGAAAACTTCAATTCAGTGGTTTATTTCTTGTTTTACAGTTGTATCTAGACTAGTACCGGGTCTTTGTATAAAAGGCAAACATTCTAATTCACAAACTATTTGTGTCAAAACCAAAAATTGACTCAACACCCTAGATGTTGTACAAAGTAATATTATTCGAAATGATCCCAATAATACTCATAGGCTTTAGTATAGTCATGATGTTATTCAAAAAGATCAAGTCATATGTCCAAGTGTAAAATAGGTGAGTGGCATAAATGTGCAATGGTCCATTACTTGTTCGTTAGTAGGCAAAATAAGCAATTCACATATATCATAATCCTTTGTTTATATGTCAATGTGCACAGTAGTCATTATGCAAAGTAAACTTTAATTTAGGAAAAAGCTTAAGTGGCCTTGTTCAAATCATAATATACAAGTCCAAATTCAAGTTCAAGTCCAAAATTAAGTCATATGTGCATCCATTATTCAATAATAGTCAAAGATACACGTTTGAGGGAATTGTGTGAAGCAATGTTTATTATCCAAGTCCTTATATGAAAAGTTACAAGAATTATAAATCGGCTCTAAAACTCCCCATTTGATTTAAAGTTTACAAGTTATAATTTGAGAAGTAGGAAATAAATAATTCGCGCCCCTCTAAGTGATGGAGGGGGCTTATTTATAGAGGTAGTGGTAGGCGGGATGGCTGCCACATATCCATCTAGCTAGATATTCGCTATCTCTTCATATTGTTAATATTCGACATCCTCTTTGTATTGTTGATATTTGACATCCTTTTTGTATTATGGACATTCGGCATCCCTCTTCGCTTGTGAAAACTCAAATTCCTTTATTAGTTTCGAAGCTCATTATTCTCGTAGAAACTTGATATCGTTGGTTGTTTGTAGATGCTTGACAATAGTTAGTGTTGTAAAAGCTCGATAACTGTTATTGTGCAAAGGAGTATTTTCCACAGAAAGTTGATATTTCTAGTTTGTGGTTAGATTTTCGCCATCTACTAGTGGTGTGACGTCCTTTTGTTATATATTCTTTAACATTTCCATGTTATAAAGGTTTGATAACTAAACTATCTTTTAGGCTTAATAATGTTAGTTGTAGAAACTCGATATCTACTATTCTTCTAGGTCTGCTGCAGCTTAGTATCTATAGGTATTTATTGATTTGGAATCTTTATCACCTTACAGGCTCGATATTTTGATTCATTATGAATACCCAAAATCAATTTCTTTTCATTAAATACTCGACAACGCTTCCTGTTGTAGAAGCTCATTACTCCTTTAGGGACATGATACTTCTTTTTAGCTTGATAACTATTTGAAGTTCGACATTTTTAATGTTATTAGATATTCGACATCTCCTTGTTATTAATTGAGGTTCGTTATCCTTCTTTATTTTGTATGCTCGACAGCCCTTATGGTTGTTGAGGCTCGACACCATATCCTCTAGTTATAAAGATTCGACAACCTTTCTCTCTTTAAATTCAACAACACTTATAATTCGACAAAGTTAGTTATTCCCTAATTCTTTTAATCCATTTCTCCTAAATAGGAGCTCAATAATTATCTTCATTTTAGATACTTGAAACCCTATGCTTTCATATCTTCCCATGCTTACTTTTTCATTGGTTTCTCAAGTACATTTGACAATTGAAAAATATATGGATAACAATTTCTAGAATTTTTTATTTTGTTTTGTTTTAAATTTTGTTTTGGTATTTTGTGTGTACGTGTGAGCGTGTATATATGTGTGTAGTAATATTTATGTGCTTATGTGTATTTAACTCAATGTTTCGAAAGGGGTTTATCTAAAATATAGTAGTAAACTTTTGAACTATTCTAATTAGATATTGTATTCATCGATTTACAACATGTAATATAAATAAAGTCCATTTCACTGTAAACCACTATGCAAGATATTTATATGTGTGCACATACAAATACACACACTCACACAATAATGCAAACCCGTGCCTCGCACACGACTTGTAACTATTTTTTTTAATTATTGTTGATCCTTTGTGTTATTATAAGGTTACTGATAATTAATTACAACATTAAGTCTTGTATAAAGAAAATTATTATTTACGGTATTGTTTTTCAATCCAAAGTAAAATATTTTGTTTATAAACATATTTTTGATGAGCTCTTTATTCTAATGTTTTAATAGTTGATTGATGTCCGAAATTTACCACAATCCATGTATGAAAGATCAAAGAAAGATATCCTAGCATACAAAATATCTGAAGAGCACGAATGAACAAGGAGATGGTGCAACAAAATATCCATTTTTGCGTTCATTCGGTACATTCAACAATTTCACATGAACCGACATGAACTTATACACGTATCACAGTCCAAAATAGATTCAATTGTTCACGCACAACATTCTCTTGTTGGAATATTCAACATAATAGGGCCACATATTTTAATGTTTGAACGTGTAGGCTATCTTGTAATTAAGTCTAATTACGTTTTTTTTTTGAATAAACATATTAAGACTTAAGGGTATATTCGTCACGTAAAATTATAATGTGTGGACACCAGAGTGATAATTTTAGTCTGTTGAAGGGCCGAACCGAAAAATATCACACACTATATATATGGGGTTATGGTCTTCAAATAACATACGTCTTATCATATTCTCTCCACCATCTTCTAAAGAGAATTTACAGTTCTAAGCTTGTGTCAATTTGGAAGATTTAATCCAATTTAATCTTCACATCAATTAAGAATCGATGGATTCAGGTACGCCTTCTGCTGTTAGTTTCATATACATGTTTCTCAATTGAGTAAATATAAGTTATATGTATTCAGATCTAATATAGATTAAATACCAACAAATGGTATCAGAGCCACCGATTATTGATTTTATCGAGAAATTTTCCTATTTTAAGTATAGATGAAATTAAGGTTCTGAGATTTACAATTTTGGTTGATTCATCCAATGCTTTTATTTCAAATCTGTCAGATTTTCTCTTTTCTTATTGGTTTATCTGATGCCTCTGTTTCATATCTATATAAATAATTCATGAATAATTCTTCTTGTTAGGATCTGATGTCTTTAATTATTGCTACTCGTATTATTCATATATTATTATCAGTAGTGTTGCGACTGTACAATTTTTTTTATTTCTAAGATGGTTGCCATGTTAAGTTTTGTTTCATTAACACGTATGGAAGCATCTTCATGCTTTTTAATTTTCCTGTAATACGTATTGCACACATAATGGTCAATTGCATTTTTATCATAATTGCATTAAATGTGGTTGTTATAGTAATAAATAAATAAATTTATTGTCATAAACGCAGTAAATGCATCTGTTGCAAAAAATTTAACGATGCAGCATATTTGTATTTGGAATAAGAAAAGACATACTGTTTATTATTTAATGCATTTATAATTTATAGACACATATATTTTATATCTATGGCCTGCTTATTAAAAATAAGTTTCGCTTTCTGTAATATTATAACACTTGTATTCATATTTGCTTATTCAAATAAGCTTTCATCAAAAGCTAATCACCCGCCGCACTGATGTAGTAAGCTATTTTGATATGGACTATTTATTTTCATTACTTCCCACTATGTTTGGGATCAACCACTGCTATAGTTTTCAGCTATTCATTTTCTTGCAATATGACATGTATGGACCATGCTATGTTAAATTTTTTTTTATCTTCTGTCTTGAATATTGACAATTAAATAAAGTATGCAATATTTTATCATTAATTTTTATTGCAAATACCATTTGTTATGCATTGTTACAGTTTTAGTTGATGTCAAATTTTTTTTGTTGCGACTATGAAACCCTATTTTCAATATGTATAAAATTGAAAATTGAAATTTATGGAATACACATAAATGAATGAGTTAAAATAAACCCAGTTCAAATATTATTTGGTGTCTCTTTGCAAACTAACTGTAAATATTATATATTACAAGTGATCTGATTGAAATAACACGTCACCAAAGTGACATCTCTTATTTTAGTTATTCATGAAAAATGTTTAATGTTTTTATTTTCCTTTAACAATTCAATATTCATATTTATGTTATTTTAAAGTGCCAAAAATAAATCCAACAATACCACAGCACCTAGTAAATTCAATTTTCCAATATAATCTACCATAGATTTTTCAAATAAATCGTATAACTGAATATGAAAATAATTTCAACATTTTTGAGGAACCCGGTTGGATCCCTCCAACATGTTTTCCCTGCATCCACAAATGTTAGCACAATATAAAAATACCAATCCCACTTTGAGGGCGATATCGCGGTATATAGGGTCATCCGCGATTATGCAGGACGCATAGGTTCCCATCTGCTATATATATGCGGGAACATGAATCACTCCAATATATATAAATATATATTATATCACATCAAGACCGAAAATAATCGTCATTTCAATCAATCGACCAAAAATAAATTTTGACT
Organism: Allium cepa; assembly: GCA_030765085.1. NCBI lineage: Eukaryota > Viridiplantae > Streptophyta > Magnoliopsida > Asparagales > Amaryllidaceae > Allium > Allium cepa. The sequence goes on from CM060935.1 coordinate 596,088,452, forward strand.
ATTTAAAATTAACCAGTAATCCAAATTTGAGTGAGATTAACCTACCTTCGATCTTTTTTTTCGTCGAATATCCAGATTTTTTTCCTCCGAAAATCTCAGCCGACTCTGAAAGGTACCAAACTAACTCTATTGCGTAGATTTCTAACTTCGAACCAACTCGATCCATCTTAATCATTTTAAACCTCATACGATAAATATACGGATTTTATTAACATAGTGATATAATAAAAATCTGATTAATATAAATAAAATTGAATTAAAACTTAACTTAAACGAAAACTGAACCTTCTTTCCCTCGCGAATTGCCAGCCAACACAGACCATCTTCGATCCACTTCCACAACTTCCGCCCTTCACCCACCACTGCCTCGACCTGATTGCACCGCCGACCTACCTTCCCCAACCTACAGTCGTGCGCCCACCTCAGTCAAGTCCACACGCACGCAGGTGCATACCCAAACTCAACCCCATGCTCCCCTCGCGAATGCTTCATCTTCGACCCCTCATTCAAACTCGAACCATATGACTCGCCTACCATTTGCGAGCGTATGCCCCACCCTCAACGACGTCGCAAACCTCCCTTGTGCACCACTGCACCCCCTTCGAAGGGCGCCTAATCTTCCAAGACACGCTCGACTTCCCCCCCCCCCCCCACGGTCGTGCTCTGCCTAATGCCGCCATTTATTATTTTTCTTCTTTTCTCTGAATTTGATTTTGATTTTCGATTTTTTTTAGTCGATTTAGGGAATTGATTGAAGAGGGAAAAAAGAAACGCAATTTTTGATTTAGGGAGAAAGAAACTAGGGACTCGTGATTGAACTGTATATAGTTTTTAAAATACGTTCTTTCTTTCATTTTTCTTTCAGCCATTCTATTTCTTTTTCTTTTTGTTTTAAAATTTTCAACCTACAGTTGTGCTGTTTTCAAAAGAGAAAGGGAGGGAGACAAGAAGGGATATTAGTATGTATAAGAAGTGCTACAGTGATTTGAATGGAGGGGAAAAAGTTCTGATGTGAATGTTTTTGTCAAATCCATGAATATATATATATATATATATATATATATATATATATAAATTCAAATCGTCTCGAATTCGTAGCTTGAAATTTAGACCTCCCATCGAGACATGCCGCCAGGCAATCATAATGTTATACCCCTATTCCGAACGTAATGGAAAAGGTTTCGAGTTCTAATTCGATTGTATGGAAAAGATAGCTTTTTGGACCCAATTATTATATTGAATTTTCTATATAAATTTCAGCGCGTTTATATCCCGTACGGACAAGGATAACTTGAAACACTACAAAACTTGAAATCCAATAGTAATACACTTTTACAGATTCAATGGAACTGGTTTCGTCGAATTCCAAGACTGTGCCTCGGAAGGCTACTTTTAAAAGTCAATTGAACAAATCATTATTGAATTAAAAATGAATATGGTTTACGTTACACAAGTTAAACATTAACGGAAATGTTTGACAAATTACACTCACACATATATATTATATAAGTTAAATTGAATTATTATAGTTGTAAATAAATTAAACTTATATAACTATATGTGTAGAAACATAATTTAAGTGAAACTGAAATAAACCTAAAATAGATTTTTGGTATAGGTACATGCATAGAGTGTTAGATCCAGATAGGATGGCAGTAAATAAAATGAGTATATTTCAAAAAAAATCCCTATCTGGATCATAGTGGACCTATGAAGTCTAATGTGTTGTACTAAATCCAACTATTTAATTTAAATTAAATCATATTTTGTTTAGTTTCTTAATTTGATTAATTAATGTATGTTAATTTAACATTTATATTTTTTAACTATATCAATATACGCTCATATGTATATATAGGTGCAATGTTCAACATAACAAAATGTAAATGGTTAATGTTTACATAAGTAGATATTTGGATTTATATCCCCTTTGTAAACATTGACTCTATATATATGTGTGTGTGCGCGTGTGTGCGTGTCTGCTAATTACCCAAAAAAATTGTTCAATATATTTGTAAAACATATGAATTTAAATACAAATTTTGTAACTATTTAACAATACAATTTAAAATATCTATTCTAATTTTGACTAAGTCAACCAATTTTAAATTCATATTTTATATTTAAAATATCTAATTAAGACTTAGTAAAACATTTTTGCATTTAAAACCAAACCTTAAAATTATTAGCGAAAATATCGTTAACAAATTTAATATGTATATTTATATAAAATTAATTATTATAACCAAAATTAAATTTCATTTAATTATTTATTTATTTAAATACACAACATTGTTTCAATATATATGAATAATATGTATGTATGTATTTATTAATTATAAAATAATAATTTAAAAATGATATATGTACATGTGTGTGTGTGTTAAACATTAAATTTAAGAGCTAGTTTTACTAAACATGTCGGGATATATATATATATATAATAACGTTAATGATGTATATCGTATTTATTAATAATTAATATGTTTAATATATTTAAATTATATAAAATTTAGTAAGAATATTTTTGTTTAATCTATCATAATCTATTTTAAATAATTTGATACATTCGTATGTATTCTTTTAATTTATAATTTAAATGAATTATATATTTTAAAATTAATAAATGACTATTAAGAATTATTAATATTATTTATAATTCTTAGAAAAATATAAATATATATATATATTAAAATATATTTATGGCCAGACTATAATATACATACATACTTAATTTCTAAATTTGTATTAAAAAAAATTAATGTAAAATTGTTGTTTAAAAATTAATGTAAAATTGTTTTCAATGGATTCTAACCACTTATAATTAACGGGAGACATCAATATATATATGAAATTGTTATAATTGTAAATAGATAGCAAATGTTGTGAATATACAATTTACCAAAGTGATTGGTTCCTTAGGCTCATACCTTGAACTGTTAGGTTTTTTGATCTCACAGATGTGCACAATTGTTGCTAACAAGCAATGCGTCACCATTGGAAATTATTATAGTTGCTTGCATTTGGACAAATGGGGTCGACAATTGGCTGATTGGGGAGTATGTAAGTGTAGCCAAGGCTGATGAAGGAAGAGGTAAAAAGTCAAAACTATAATTGGTGGCTTGAATTTGTATTTATAAAGAAATTTAGACTAGAAATTCAGTCAACCTTAGAATTATGGTTAAGATATAATATTAGCAAAGGTTACTTAATAATATTCTGATTTAAAATGTAAGATGAGGATGCGCAAAAAGTAAAGGATAAGATTTAGAGTTGATCCATCTAAGTTGATCCATGTCCACTATAAGAAATTTCTCATTATTTCGCTTCTCTTACAATGGTTGTGATCACAAGAGATAATAATAAGAAAGTAAATACTTGAGCGCTTGTGTTTTTCAACCTTGTAAGAATGTAACCTTGGCCTATTTATAGCTGTTGGAATTGGTGCTTGGATGGCTGAGATTGTATTGCTAAGGCCTAAAATCCCTCTAGGCTATTGATTGTCGTACACGATTAATGCACATGCCAGTTATGACGCCAAATGTCTTATGTGATGCAGATGATGGCACTGGTGGATAATACTTTAAGCATGCATAGAGTAGGGGAAAGCAGCATGGGATTAGGGAGTGGTTGTTGTAAAGGTGCTTTGCTGGTAGTAAAAGACATGGAGTGGTTACTACACTATGGCGCTTTTGTTAAATGAACGGTGTCATTTATGCCAGTATTTTAAGAGGACAAATGCATATAAAGCTTCTCTTGGCAGTGATAGTTGTGTTGCCGAAGGAGTTGGTGCGCGTAGGTGGATGGTGATAAAAATAGGCAAGATACATGTTCGACAGTGGGTTAGATAGACGCATTGGTCGGATGCTGAGGAATACTTCATAGGCCAGAAATCTAGTGTATCAAAGTCACCCACTAACGCCTGTAGAGGCGATGCATGTCCAGATCTATGACGGCCATGTAGGATGTTCGTTGAGAGGGCCATGTTTGTTTGGGCCACCTAGAGGGCAAGGCTATGTAGGGGAGCCAAGGATTGGGGGATTGAAGTGCACAAGTGGGGCATTGCTGGCTAAGCCGGGGTTGATCAACATGCTGGATCATGAGGTACACAGGCCATAAAGCGGGCCATGATGTTCCCTGCTATATTCATGTGTGCAATTCTAACGATGCAGGCTGAATCCTTATATTCTTAAGAGGAATTCTAGTCACGTTTTATCCTCTAAGTCCGTGCCCATGTGTAGGGGTGGGCATGTCAATAAGGCATTAAATGCCATAGTTAATGCTCTCACATATATCATTGGATTATTGGTGAAGGTGGACCATTTTCCCACACACCGCAAAGATAAAGCGCCTTTCCACGTGATGATTGGACAGATGCATTGATCATACCTACTGTTTAGATCACTTCTTACGTGGCATATCCAATGATTTACATCGCCTCCCGCTGATTATAAATACCTCACCTCTTCTACTTTTTCACTTTTTTTTTTTTTGAATTTTCGAGCTCTTCCACTACTAAAATGTTTAGAGATTTTTCCTTGCTTGATACGAATTTGGCTCTCAACAAAAATTTTGAATCATCATCGGTGAGTGTTTCTTTTACCATTTATCCCTCGCATTATACATGTTATCGCTTAAATAGTATTTTGTGAGTCTTGTCATCACTTTTTTCTTTTTCATGTTGATTTTGATGTCTTGTTTTCTACTACCATTTAGATAGTTTGCACACTTTGCTTGCACTGATGAACTTCTTTAATGAACTTCCACTATATGCGGTGTCTAATGATCGTCATTGTGCCATCAATGTTGATTATACGACCTTGAGAACTAAACATACCATACTAAGATTTGATGTTGCAAATATTATTGAACTTCTCCCTTTATGTTTTAAAATAGGAAGATTACATGTTGAGTCTAAACCCCTAGATAGGATTAGATGGTAGGTTGGTAGGGATGCGGCCACACCGCTCATTATATGCTAAGGCATGAGTGGGACGGCCTAGAGGCGCTAGGTTTCTCATAATAGTGGTATGGCAGAAGTTTGCCCTGAGACTAATTGGGTTTTTAATAGGTTGGGGCGGTTTAGTAATCTAGGCTGTTCACTATTAGTTACAGGTGATCGAGGCTACATCTACTAATGGACAACAACCACTTCCCTTGGGTGCTCCTAAGATTCGAGAGGAATGGGTTGATCCTGCCCATTCTTTGATCGACTTCGTCTGTAAGAACATCATTCCCCTTTATCTTTTGACTTCTAATCGTGCCAACCAGCCGCCGATGGGCTGCTTCTCTTGGTTTCTTACTTACATGAAGATTGGGGCAACACTTCCCCTTTACAACCACTTTGTTATGATTCTGAATGCACATCACTAGCATTGGGGCAACCTACCTAACTCCTGACAGGGCTCGTTATCGTCTTCTATGATTTGAACATTCCAAAGCCCGAGGCAGACCATGGGAGGTATAAAGCGACAGTCAGGGACCCACTTATGCAACCAACTAGGCCTGTAGGGATTATGATTAGAGAGCCATCGATGATAGTGATGGTGGTGAATGTAAAGGATAAGGAGGAGGTCATTGTATCATATGCGAGTTGTAAGCAAGCAGGTGACAATGGAGAGTGGCAAACTTACGACCCAACTCATTTGTAGGAAGTCATGGTCGTTGGCTACGATCATGTTATAGACTAGTCTTCTAGTTATTCTATTACACCAGATATGCCTGAGGCAAGAACGATGGCCGATTGAGTGCAGGAGCCAGATACATTGATAAGCAAGGGTTTGTCCTCTGAGCCCTCTCTCGCCCATGAGCTTCTGACATAAGTAACCCACACAATGCCCCTTAACATGCAAAATCCCAAAGGGGCATAATCTGGCAATGACAGCACAGAGTCTTCCTTCCCGCCTTAGCTAGAAGGCGACTAGAGACTAATTTTATGAGGGTAACTTTACTTTGAAATGCTTTTCCTTTATATTTCCTTGAACTTTTTCTAACTTTCTTCCTTGTTTGTGCTTCTTAGTGCTACGCTTCAACGTGGTAGCAACTCTAGGCTCCGCTGCAACTGGGAGTATCCCACTTTGCAACCTCGCACAAACATCAACTCCCAACAACAGCCATCTGTTACAATGCCCAGCAGTAGATGCCAACAGGCTCCCACACAACACCAGAACTATCGTTTTGTAACGATTATAACCGTTGGTAATCAAATTTCCAACGGTTATAACCGTTGGTAGCAGGTACATTATAATTTTTTTACATATTTTGTAACGATTATAATAGTTGGAATTTTGGTCATTCCTAACGGTTATAACCGTTGGGGTTTTTCATATTTCCCAATTGTTATAACCGTTGGGAATAACCGTAATTCCCAACGGTTATAACCGTTGGGAATCTTGGTAGACCGTTCATACTTCAGCCCAAAACCTTTCTGCAGATGGGCAAATATGTCCAGTGAATCGCCTCTTTTAGGATTGAAAAAGAGTGCTTCAGAAGGTTTTGAATATTTTAAAAGGGATTTGATCATTTGCGCAAGATTTACGTGGGATTTCTTGAAGAACGTACTACGAGCAGAATATACAAGTTAGACACAAATCTTGTCTTTTTGAACAATCATAAATTTCAGATAGCTGGATATATTAAGGTCTTTTCTCCCAAACGAAGAATTCTTTTCATTGTTATTTTCATATATAATTAGCCATTTTTTTGTTCGTTTGTCCATTTATTTGCCATCTGATTGTGAACCATAAAACTACACGTGCTTGAAGTAACAACATTTCAGATGAAAGTTTGCAATTACACTTTTGATGAAACTTTGAAGTAGGTTGGAAAAATTTAACTGTTAGATGTTTTAGAAGTACTGAACACATAAGTGTTGTAACATAACTTTGTTTTCTAGAGGGTTGAATATCATTCTGATGTTACTAATTTGACTAGGATATATAATCTTTTCAAGTTTGACTAAAAAGCTAGTAATATAATATAATACTTTTTAGGTGGAGGTTTGAAATCTCAACTCAATCAAATGGTTGTTCGTTATTAGAAAAAAGAATCGGGATATGACTGCATGAGCCAGTTAACACACACACACACACACACACACACACACATATATATATATATAAACAAACGCACATCTATATATACATATATATTTGTCGTACTTAATTAATTACTTCTCTTTATTTAAAGGCTTTTAACTGTTTACGGTAACCTCAAACATTTAATTGGTCTTTTTAATTGCAAAAGGGTAATGTAATTTGCTCTAATAAATATAAAGAGCCTATTATTTGCAAATATTGTGAATTGGAGGAAGATGCAATCTATTTATGACATGGCCAAAGTTAAAAATTGAAGTTTGGAACTTACTTTGTAATCCAGCAGTTGCATGTTTATCACATAAGCCTTAATTTATGTCCAGATTCTTTGACTTACCAAGAACCATAGTCGTCCAAATCCGACTCTGATGGTTGTCCGGTTTGCACCATAAACCAAATTTGTCAAAACTATGTAAAACAATACCGATATATACAATATTTAATACCCTGTTCTCTCGGATAGCCATGCCTATTGAATCAGTGTCAGAAAATTTACACTGTAATAAAAACTCATAAATTATCATTAAGGACATTTAATGAAAATTATGATACCCAACAACAAAAATGAGGATCAATGGTCAATGTTTGAAAATCCAAGGTCTGAAATGCTAATTAAGAATAAGATATAATTTAATCATTCAGATTTTTCGAATTAAACAAAATATAAACAAGCATATAATATGAAGGAAATCATGGAAGAATACATGAAGAAATAATTTGCGAAAGTGAATGTTTAAACAATGGCAAACAAATAAATACCACTATATGAATTTATTTCTTCTATGACATTACCATCTTATTGCATTTACCAACGTCATGTAATAACAATGCATGTAATAATGCAAAAAAATTATTAGTCTCCATTTTTTTAAACAACTGGAGTAATAAGATTTAGAAAGAGAGAAAAGTTGAATGCAAACTATATAAAAAAATTAAAATTACCTTGTTCAATTTATCTTATGAATTTCTTCATATCGTCGCCATCAATCGCTTAGCCAAAAAATGAAGAAAAAGAGAAAACTAGAGAAGGCAGAGGATATATGGAGTACAAATAGTATAAAAGCGAGGGTGTAAGTGGAAATAATTCGATACGCAATAATCTAGTGTTTTTTCTTGCAACTCCAGATGTGGAAATTTTAAGCTGTCTACTATGGTCCCGGTCAAAACTCTGATACACTGCCTGTGCCTATATTATCGAACTGTAAGTCTTACATCCAAAAAATCATTTTTAAGTTAAAGGTATTCTTAGTGCATTAATAAAAGAAAATGTATTACCAATTTTATAGACCGAGTAAATCTTCAAATAAAAAACTTCATTCAGTAATAAAAACTAATGTCATTATGAGCTGTTAAAACAAACTTTTTTATTTAAAAATTATTTAAGCTATATAGCTGCTGATATTAAAGCCTAAATATCCAAAAACAACGCTTAATTTAAAAACCAAATGGAAAACCCATGACAAAAAATAACATAAGGAATACACGAGAAACATAAAGAATGCTAACTAATTGTTTTTGCCTGTAGGAAGCTCGTATAAGAGTTTGACCACTTATGAAAATAAAACACAAAGAATAAGAATACTATGTACTGGTATGTGTGTGTTTGCCTCACGAGTATAATGTAATATATTTATAGGATTCATAGTAATATTGTAGTTCGGTGAACTGGGAGGAGATTATTGCCTTTGTATATCAGTTAGACAAGTTGGGTACTTCCTATTAGCTAATAAATATTAAAGCTAGTTATGTGCATTAATATTGCATGTAACAACTTGAACATTTAAGTATATATGTGTGCATATGCCCACTGATTCATTTATAATTACAGTAAAAAAAATTCTTAAAAACTTAGTACTTCTAGTCTATAGACAAATCACATGAATCAAATGTAAGTGTAACGACCCATAAATTTCGATAATTAAACTGATTAATTTAATAAGATTTTGTAATTAAATTTAGGGAGAAATAAAAGAGAAAAGAGAAAAAAAGAAAAAAAAACTTTATAATTTATAATGAAGTGAGGGTTAAAAATGAAATGTAAATTAAAGGTTATAGTAACGGTTGTAAGTTACTATTTAATTGGTCTATTAATGTAGTTGTAACTGTTACATTTGGGTATAAAATTGAATATAAGTGAATATATGTATGGTAATTGAATGAATTCAACATTATATAAGCAATCTTCATAATTAGGGGAATAATAAACTTGAGTGTAGTATAAAGTTAGTGATAATATTTATCTAGGTCGCCTTTGTACTCTAAAGTGTGAATGTAATGACATAAATGGGAATGTATATTTTATTCATAAGATGAAATAAAGAAATGAAACCAAGTTGAATAAATTGATCGAGGTTTTAATTATAATAATTGTATATATTTGGAAAATTCAATATAATTGAAAATAACAGTTATTACAAAAGAAAGATGGAAATATGAATATATATTTATGTAATGAAAGATAAACAAACAATAACTAGGTTTATAGAGTGATAATAGATTTAATAAAAAGAGTAGAATTGAAGCAAGACAGTTATTGGAAATTAATTAATTGGAATTCAATCCGTAATAAATCGATTTATTGTAGGTAAATAAAATTTAATACTATGTAAATTGAAATTTGGATGAATTGAGAAATTACTAATGTATCCGTATATAAACCAATGTTAATATTACCCATAAGAGAATAAGTTAATAATTGATTCAATAACAAGATTGAGAAATCAAATATATGGATTTATTAGGAATTTAAAACTTATATTTTTTTAAACTGGATAAATTACAACCTTTTACACGCAATAAATTTCTGTGCTTTTATTACATATATATTTTATATTTTTCCTATTTCCATCTCTAATTTATCTTTCTATTTTTATTTTGTCTAAACATTCGTGTTTATTTGATTGTTGCTTGTTTATATCTTTTATTTATGGCTTAGAAAAAATCAAAGGGTATACGTTATATTGTCTTAATTGCTTGCCTTTTTAAATTGCCAACTCTTTATTTCAAATAACATAAAAATCTTCTCAATATCTCACTTCCTCATTTGCCTCTTCTGATTGAAAGAGTTTACAGTAAGTTTCTTTTATTAAATAGGAAATAAATCACATGCATTCACTAGCCTCTTTATTCTTTTGCCTTTTCCTTTTCCTAACCATTCAAATCTCCTGGCTATACATTTGTCTTAGCCATGCTTTTTGTATATCCTAGCCGCCACCCAATATTCTTATTGACGTGAAAAAAATTTCTCATCCCTCATTTCTATTTGCGTGAAGAAAATACAGCAAGCTCTAGGTTATTTCCATGGCTTCTCCTCTCTTTCCTTCTCCTTTTTCTTTTATTTTCTTTGTTTTGCTTCAAAGCTAGGCTCGGCCTCTTGCCTCTAGCCACCACCATGACCACCTCCATTAACCATCACCCTTTCATCATCACAAAGACCAAGCCGTGACCATGGATGAAGACTACATCACCAAAATTGATGCAAAGCCTAGCCAAGCACATGTATTCATCACCTTGCTTTGATTTATCAAGGTTATGCCATTTTATTTCCTATCTTCCCATTGTTGTAATCTCTATTCTTTGTATTGAATCATGTTCGTAGGTTTGTGATCTTTGTTATGTAAAAGATGAGGATTTTTGGCTCTTTTTCACTCAAGTTTGCATCTTACTTTGTTTTATCAAAAGGTTATGTCCCTTTGATCCATACTGTTCATTGTTTGATTCATAATCTTGTATGTTGAATTTTACACTTATGTTTCTGTAATTTTTTATATACAAGATTTGGATCTGACTCTTCATCCACTTAAAAGAATATAGTCATGTTTGTCGTGCCTTTTCGTGCTTTGCAGAGTTTAGATTTGGGTTTGAATTTCAGTCCTAGCTTTAAAAAGGTGAGTTATTCACTCTAGACATTACGTACTTATACAATTGTGAAATGATGACAAGTGAATTGTAGAAATTAATATGCTACGTTCATACCTGCATGTGATATGTTTATATGATATTAAATGATGTTTATATACCTATTACATCATCTGATATGTTATTGTATGCTATACTGTTATTTTATTTACTGTTTATCATACTGCAAGTTCCCTATCACTATGGGTAAATGATACATACGCGAACGGACTGTAGAATAAGGAAAAATCATTATGGGCTGAAATGATAGGCTCGAGTGATTTTTATTGTATTTATTTTACTTGGTATTGCGGGTTTGAAATGACAAAACCCGGATTTTTCTTTTTAAATTGCGGACTGAAATGATATGTATCCGTATCACTTGACCTAGGCTAGAAAATTTTATACAGGCCCGTGGATAAAATTTATAATAGTTCTCTAAGATTATTAAGTATTTTGAATTTCAAATATATGGAGTTTTGATTAAAAATTTGATTTAAAGATTTGAATATAAAGAGATATTAAGATATTGGTTTCCTATAAGTTAAAATTGTATGAGTTGATAATTTGTTTAGATTGTAATTTAAAAATCTTTATTTGGTTTTTAATTGTAATTTTAAAGATTTTATTTATGATCAATATTTTAATAATTAAGTTTGATTTAATTTGGAATCTAAAATCTAACTTAGTAAATTTAATAAAGGTTATTTCTTGAAATAAATAGGGTTTGTATAGCAAATAGTGTATTTTGAGTGGATAAAATGAACTGTGGTTTTGATTGGACTTAGTAACAAAATTTATTTTGTTTGGAATCAAAGCTAATTGATGTCTAGATGAATAGATTTATAAAGAGGATTGGACTGTTATATTAACTATGAGAAAATAATTGACTTATGGTTATGTTTTGTAAAAATGAATGATTATGATTTAACTGGAAAAATGCAACTTAAAATGACTTAACTTGATAATTAAAATTTTAGTTTCCAAATGAAAGTTAAGTAAATTTAATGATAGGGTATTTTATTTGTGGGATGGATATTTTAAAATAAAGTGTAAAATTGTTTGTTAAAATAAAAGTTAAGTAAAATAGGGTAAACTTTAACTTATTAATGAATTATAGTTTAATTTGGGTATTTATTGACAAAATTTTATTTTATTAAATCATAAGTAAAATGATATCCAAATGAATATTTTTGAAGCGTGAAATGTGATTTTTATAAGTTAAATGGGCTAAAAATTGAAATTTTAGTGTAGCTGAAATATACAATGTTTTGGAAAGTTATGATTTAATGAATAGACTAATAAATGCTACAACTTTGAAATGAATATTATTTGACATTGAATTTAAATGGTTAAATGAATCTTGTTTGGAAGATATTAACATTAATTTTAAATGGTCTTGATCAATATGTTTCAAAGTGTTTGGTTTCAGAGTTGTTATAACTTGAAAGTAGTTTGGCTTTGGAAATGAATTTATGTGAAAGTGTATTTAAATAAGAATTGTATTTAAATATATAAATTTGTACTTATTGAAATTGAAAATTTAAGAATATGACTTTATGAAGTGGTTTGATTTAAGATGATTTAAAGGGATATTTCAAGTCTAATAAATTGAACGAAATATTTAGTGATTTGACATTTGGGTTTTATTTAAATAATATATTGATTTGGTTTTGAAATTTAAATGAGATATCATTACTTTGGTTTTTGAAATGGATATGATATTTTGGTTTTAAAGTATAAATGATTTTGAAATAAAATATCCATGGTTTATAATAACTTTGGGTTGTTAAAGAGACTGGGATCGGAAGTTGTCATACTCTCTGCCAACCCCGAAAACCACTTTAACAACGGTGTACGTGGTGGAGAATCCAGAGTGAAGTAGGATGGCGGCGGCGTTCCTTTGAGATATATACGTGGACTCAACGCCCGTGAGTTGGCATAAGGTGGCTAAAAAAGGAGCAATCTCGGGCCAATGAGGTCATTCCTATGATCGGACACACCCCTTCGATATTATATTCGGACTTTGAGATTTATTTGGTGGCAACTTTTGATTTTTGATTTTGGGGTGTGGCTCGAGGTGGGCGGTAGTAGCTGTTACGCGTTACCACCAGCCCATGTGCGTAATTTGTATATCTATCCTGGCATTGCCTTGTGTGCTGTGTCACCTACCCTAGCGCGCCTTGTACGAGTTTGGTTTTCTCACGTAGCCCGTGGAGTATTTAGGGTAGTATCCCGATCTGGAGATGCGCTGATACTGGATGGACTACTGGGACTATTACGTGGTAAGAGATATATGGGGTTCCTTAACGCTATTTAAAAGTAAGTTTATTTTACTATAGACATTATTATAATAGCGAAATATTACTTCATAGTAAATAGTTGAACGGATCCTTAGAGGATGGGTGGTCCCAAGCATCCTTTAAGTTAATTGTACATTTATATTATAGTTCACTTGAGTTGGTTTACATTGTATAAGTATGTATGTCCTGACTCGAGTGTTTTGTGTATTTGCTTTACGCTCGGGTCAGACTGAGTGATACAGCATTAGAGACTCACCTTCGGATTTGGAGCTTTGCTTGAAGATCCGGCTATCTATTTCAATTCCAGTTATTCAGTCGATTCCAGTGTTGTATTCAGCTTTGTGCTTGATTATTGTATTAAGCTTCTGTTGTATCTTGTATAACTCTGATGTATTTATATAGTAGCTTCATAAACTACTATCTCTTTACTTCCGCTGCATTATATTACTCTGTGTCTGTGATTCTATGATTTATTTATTTACTGTATATTCTGAGATTTGCCAAATTTATTTTACAACTCGGTATTTTAAGCAATTCAAGTCCGACATGTGTGGATGCGAATGGTTGAAAATATCGGGTCATTACAGTAAGGGTCATCACATGAATCACCTATAAATCGCCTGAGCATTCAATGTATATTTGAGGTTCTTCTTCTATAGGTTTGGATTTCACGAGGCCCTTCACATCAACTACTTGGCGTCAGTATTTCAAAAAAAAAAGTGTGAAATAAGACGGTAAACATTATATTAACTAAAGGTAAATGCATTAAATGATTTTTGCATCTACAGGCTAGGGAAGGAACTTGGGTGGGTGTCAAGAGATGTAAACATAAACAAGATACCCAATAATCATGATGCAGTCGTAGCTAACTATGCAAGCAGTAATCAACAATCAAAATTTGATCTGATGACAGCGAGCAGTAAAAATATATAGTAATTATGGGCGAAGCGTGCAATAATTACTAGCAATTAATATGCTTCAAAGTTTGTACAACATGTAGAGACGAACATAACATGTACCATTTAATTTCTGCTATAGTAGCAAGGTGCAACTTTGTACACATACACTTCGAAGATGTTATTGTTAACATCACATTGTCATTGGTCTAACCTTGTCTTTCTTTTAATTCTATATTTGCGATCAAAATGCCATTTATTGTTGCTTTATTGCGTTAATCTTTTAATTATGTTCGTATACAAGCTTGCACTTTAAAAAGAGTACTACATTCAGTTATTTTTAAAATAAGCAACTAACTTTAGACGAAAAAAGACATATTTTAACAAGCATACAACTAAAACTAGTTATATCTATTACAAAGTAATCACAATTTTTCTTTCAATTTAATTGGTATTAAAAAACTGAATATAAGCAATATTTTAACATTATTTAAAGTACAATCATGCATATGAACTCGCACTGTAATCTTGTCTATCAGGTTTAAATCAAAATGATCTCAAGCATGGACATTAAAATGACCAACTATATGCAAAGTCTTGGTAATAAACAAAAAAAAAACAGATTTTTTTTTCTAGCTTACAGGATGTCGAGGGTCCGCAAGCATTATAAAAAGTCCTCTAGCAATTAGCGATTGTCTTGCCTGCCAATTTTTATTTTACAAACAAGGAGTCAATATAATGTTGTTGTAAAAAAACATAAGTAGTACAAGCATTCACAAAAAAAAGGAAGAAAAAAGTATTTACTTCAAAAGCTCCAGTAAAACTCCATCGCAGTTGATTTGTGTCGATGATAGTTGTGTCACCTGATTACCAATTCAAACGTACTGTTTAGTAAGAATGATGCATTGTTATGATAATGTGATGTATTTTTTTAAGAACATACATGTAATATAAACAATAAGGAAAGAATAGGTAAAAATGTTGTACAAATCATGTAGTAAACCAGGCTGTTCTTCGAAAAGATCAGGTAGAAGCGTTTTCACGGCATCCTCAATTTTTAGCAGCAGCATATGACGGAACTCCATACCATGCTTTTGGATCAACAAAATTCATGTAATTTAATGAACGCATTTACGCAAGCTATTTAACAAATAGTGTACTCATGGATTGGGCTTACATTTCACAATATATTAGCTAGAATTAAAATGATTTTTATCAAGCTCCAAAATGAGCCATTTTTCTGTAAAAAAAAATGTCGTGAATCTTAAGATAATAATCGCAAAGCAATTTTTGAACACTAGTTGTTATTTTTTTTTAAATTTCAAATTTGACATATTATGAACTTTGAAATGCTTTTTCCATTATCTGGTTGTTAAAGTTTCTACTGGCCTGTCTGCAACTTCAAAGTCTGCAGCTGGACTTTTCAGGTGATACAGCATTCCAATTACATAAATGGTCTTATGCAATTTAGTACCCAATGGCTTACCTGATTCTATTTCATACTTTAAACTTTTTTTTACTCTTCCAAATTATTGCATACACAGATACCTTGACTCAAGGTACTAGCTTGATTGCTTGATCATATGAAATGAATGGATATGCTTCCTAATTTCTGTTGGTTATTTTATTATGATGATGATACAATATTACAATGAGTCAATGTCCATCTTCCCACTTTTCAACTGTTAGAATACGTTTAAAATTGTGTATAATATGGATACATGACAAGTCAGTGATACAACTCCTGATACTTTATTCTGATTATTAGAAAGCTAAATTTTATAGTTTTAGTATGCACTTGGTTTTTGATTCTATAAACACTTGTAATTTTGCAGTGCAATACCTGAAGATGGAAGAAGAAAAGCATATGCTGAAGCGGTAGCGAAAGCTAAGGCGGAAGAAGAAGCACAGATCACCTCTGAAAAAGCAAATGAGGCTGCTAAAGCTACTAAAGAGTTCGAAGCAGAAGTCAAAGGACTTTCAGAGAAACAAGCTAAAGCTTCTACTTTGGAAAAAGAAGCAAAAGCAAGAACAGAGGCAGCAGGCTCTGCACTAGACATCATTTTAACAAAAGCAATAAAAACCGGACTCCAAAATTGCAAAGCAATGGCAAAATGATGCTCGACGATGCCTTAGCGACGCCCTTGACGTACATACATACACATACATTCGTACATATACATGTACACACACTCCATCGGGTAAAAGCGACAACTATGCAATTCCTTTGCTCGTTATTAGATGACATTGTGTTTTCTATCTGTAAACAAACTGAGTTTACCGGCTTAAAAATTACATAACATGAAGAACCACAGGTTCCATAATGACTTTAATAAACAATATGTAATACAAGAGAAATTGAAGCTAGCTAACACTGCAAACAATATGTAATACGAGAGAAATTGCACAATGCAACTAAAATAAGGTTTGGGGAAATTTCCAAAATTTTGTTCCTGTTAGAGCTTTTTATTCTTGTTATGGCTTTTGGTCCATAAGGGTTTACAATTTCTGTGGAATTTATAATCTGCATTGTTAAGAGTTCATAGTCGCTGCTCAATTTTAAATCTGAGGGTAGTAGATACTGTCTTTTGTTACCATACAGAGAGAACCACCAATGAAGTATTAGCAGTCTAGGGGTATATGTTTTATATGGTTTTTTAGTTAAGTTGAACTTTAGGATGGACGAAAACTAAAAGAAGTTGGCTAAAATTCTAGATTAAATAATATACTTAGTAACTTCTGCAAATACCCTAGCACACGGTTAGACAAACATCGGCACTACCAAGCAGATATTTTTCTTGTAGATTATTCGATTAACGTACGTTCATATTCAAAGTACCGATTACACTGCCATCCTTTCCTGTCACAAACTTTTAATATGACTCAACCACGTCTTTTATTATGCCTTGCAACTAAAGAAAATAAATCTATATGCTCAGGGAAGAGAAAGTCTTCTCTGTATCCGTATCAACATAAGTTCTGATGCTATCACATTGCTTCATTCCAAAAGTAAACGTATTATATTTAAGTAAATGAAACCTCTAGTTTAATGCCTGAAACCAATAAATAATAAAACTGGAAGCTGACCTTGTCTAAAATGTACTTGGATGGTGAGGTCCACATCCTTAGTGTTCCGTCCTTCTCATGATGTCGACATAAAAAGACATCAAAATTGCTTAGTGGGATAATCCCCAAACTAGTGGCAGCAATTCTTGCATCTCATTCACTTGGTCTTAAAATTTGTTTTAACTCACTTCAACAATAGCAGCCGCCTGCAATTCACCTTTGCACTCCCACTTATCTGCAATTAAAGATTGGACATCAGCAATAACACCAACAACGTATAAAAAATTTACTATAAAACATAGCCGGAAATCACAGGGTAAGAAATTTACTTGCTGAATAGAAAAATATAACCAATATCATTTTATTTTGTTTACAAAAAGTTGGCATTCTCTGCTCTGCATTGTATTGTTCTCTCACTTGGAGTTCTTGTCCTCATGCAGAAAGTCGATAAGTAAAATGGTAATTAGTAGAAAGAAGGTTGAGGAAAACTCAATAATGGAGCAGAATAACCAAGAAGCAAAAAGAAAAAATATGAGAGTACCCGATCCAGGTGGAGGAGGAAAGAAGCACGTCGAAGGCAGAGAGGAAGTTGGGGATGATGCTGCGGACAATCGTAGTTCGCAGCTGCAGCTCCTTTTATCTACACATCGTCCGTGGCCCTCTCCTACTGCTTCTTTTGCAACTGCAGCTTCTTTTATCTACACATCATTATGAAATAACAATTCAAGTTAGCAAAAGAAAAATGCTTCAGACAATCCAGAAAAGAATCACAAGTTATACTAAGTAAAATAAAAGTTATGTAATAAGGAAAAAGTACCTAAGATTTCGGCGATAGAGATTCGCATAAGAGAATGATACCTAAGATTCATAAGAAAATGTACCCTAGATTAGAACAGATGAATAGATTCAATTTGGGAAAAAAATTGAATGAAGGAGGCGAAATAAGAAACAAACCCTAGATTCGTCCAAAGAGAGAGAGGGGTTTGCTAATGCGTTATAAACAATAGAACTAGGATGTAAAGAAAAATTACTAGCTTGCCCTCCTTACATCCCCTTATTTACTAAAGCACCAAATATCCTAACAGTTATAAATGTGACAAAGGAAGGCAACGAAAATAACCGTTTGTAACATCCCGCCTTTTTGCACACTTTAAACCGACACACGTGCCAATTCAAAGCATACGCAAGGGCGGATTGTTATGGGGTAAATAAGAAAAACAGAGAAGAAATAAAACAAAAACAGAATCTCACAGCGGAAGGATAAAATATAATAACAAATATACAGTTCATAAACAGTTTACAAAAGCTTGATTCTTCTTTTACAATAAATATCAGAGTTACACATACCAATACAAGCAATGCAGCGGAATAGAAAGAGTGTGGTGTAATACTATATATAAAATAATACTGATTCTTCGTCTTCGTCCTCCAAAGCTAAAATCTGCTATCCTGAAACGCTCGGACTGACCCGAGCGAATTTGAATAGACAAAAACACCCGAGTCAGACTAGAATATCTTATGTGAGTTAAATAAACAGAAATAAATATGAGTACAGTAACTCAAGAGATGTTCGGGATTTACATCTCCTAAGGATCCGTTAAACTATTTACTATGTAGTATATTGCGCTATTATAATAGTGTCTATTTATAAAATAAACTTACTTTTAAATAGCGTTAAGGCTTTACATTTTCCACCTTAACACGTAATAGTCCCAGTAGTCCATCCAATATCATAGCTCCTCCTACTCGGGAAGCAACTAGAGGATACCACACGGGCTACGGGAGAAAACCAAACTCGTACAAGGCTCGATATGGTAGGTGACACGGCACAACGAGGCAATGCCAAGGTAGATATACCAATTGCTATCCAGGCTGGTGGAAACGCGTAGCCGCAGTTACCGCCCACCTCGGACTAACTCCCCAAAATCAAAATATAGAAGTGGCCACTGAATCAAATCCAAGTCAAAGTATAATATCGAAGAGGAGCGTCCGATCAGAGGAATGACCTCATTGGCCTGAGAATCGCTCCTGTTTTAGCCACCTTATGCCAACTCACGGGAGTTGGGTCCACGTATTTACCTTACAGGAAACGTCGCCACCACCTACTTCATTCTGGAATCTCCACCGCGTACACGGTTAGTCAAAGTGGTTTTCGGTATCGACAGAGAGTATGTCCATATCCGATCCCGGTCTCTTTGCCAACCAATCGTTATTATAACACCGCGGTCATTTAAAATAGTTTATACTTTAAAACCAGAACATAGTCCCTTTCAAAACCATAATATTACGATATCATTTTTCTTTAAAACACAAATAATTTATCTTCATGTTATTTTATAAAAACCCAAATCCATGATATCGTTTCCCAAATAAAATTTTCCTTTCCAAAAATTATGTCACTTTTTATTATTTAATATCCCATGTAACCAATATTTTGTTTGTAACTTTCAACATAATTCTTCGAAAATCCATAGTATTTTAAAACCATTATTTTCAAAACTAAATGGTTTGGATATTCAACGGTATGCGAATTAAAAAGGTTTAACTTTACTGTTGCTTTATAAAGAATAAATTACATGGCTTTCCAAATATTTCTTGTTTTAAAGTTAAACCAAAGTCCAAAATATTACTTCAAGTCCCACAACCATTTCAATTTTATATATATTTATATCCATTTTTGAGCATTAATATTTCAACTAAAGTTGGATTTTTATCCTTTCAAAATCAATATTCTATTAATTAATCTTGACCATTCACATAAAATCCATAATTAATAAGACTTCAATTTCTAGTAAAATATATATATATATATATATATATAGAATTTTTCCACTTCAAATTATACTAGAATATCCATTTCTATTTATTTTGGAAAAATCCAATTACAAATATCATATCTTATAATTTCCAACTTTACATTTAAACATAGGATATAAATTT
Source organism: Allium cepa (assembly GCA_030765085.1). Lineage (NCBI taxonomy): Eukaryota > Viridiplantae > Streptophyta > Magnoliopsida > Asparagales > Amaryllidaceae > Allium > Allium cepa. Next base: position 596,108,648 of record CM060935.1, read on the forward strand.
ACCAAACTCCATTTTCTAAATTTTTTCCATTTTCAATAAAGAAATTTATATTCCTTTTAATTTCAAAATTCCAACTTCATAGGTATATAAATATGGAATAAAATATTTATACAATATAAATTTAAGATTTATAGACCGTATTCAATCCAAACCATAGAAATCACATTAAAAATAGATATATATAGACCGCGGTGCCTGTATATAGTTTTCTATCCTAAGGTCAAGTGATACGGATATTTATCATTTCAATCCGCAATTTAAAAATAAAAATTTGCGGTTTTATATCATTTCAAACCACAATCCCGAAAGAAATGAATATGCATGATAATTTGAAATTTAATGATATGCAATAAACATTCATTCATCAACACATCCATCATCCAATCGCAACCATCAACCAATATCAATCAATAACAATATATGTTTGGTAATATACAACAGGTAATAATTGGCAGTTTTATTTCAAATTATATTTATCAACTATTAATCTAACAATTTATATTCAGTGATAATTGACATAACTGTTAACTAGCAGTTCATATGCAAACAATAATTTCTAACAGCCAATTAACACGCAATAAATCAATTAAATTAACAGTTAAATTCAATAAAATGCAATTCAACAGATATAAATGAAATAACATGCCAAAAGCTCATAAATAAATTTCTATTCATTTCTAAAATTTATTTAACAAACATAAAAGCTTCTAGTAATTGTGAGTGGGTCAAAACACTCACCTTTTGAATTTAAATCAAATTCAAATCCGATTTAAACCCAAAATTTCGCCCGTCTCAGAATTCGTCCAAACCAGCGTCATCGAGTCCGGAATTAAATTACGATCCTAACAAAAAAAATTTCGCGTGAATCCGAGGTCGTATGAGAAAGTTATGGCGAAAAATGGTGATTGAAAACATAAAAAGAAAATGAGAAATGGAACACATATTCACTCATCTTTGCCACGTCAGCAAGAAGTAACGCACGTAACAAGAAACGCGCCTCCCCAGATCCAAGAGCCGAACCCATACTTCATCAACCCTAATCGAAAATTCCCGCCGATCCAACCGTTGAAACTCGAAACAAACCATATAGATGCGATCCCCTCGGTTCCCTCTCCAAAACCCAGAAACCGTTTTCCGATCCGACGAAGTTTTGCGCGACGATGATGAACGGTTTTGGGGCTGTTTGAATTTATTCTGGATGAACGACAGCTCCAATTGAAAAACGAATTTCACCAGTATTTTACGCGTATCGAATACTTCAACATATATTTTTTCTGGAATTTTATGAAATTTTTGAGTTTTGACTTTTGATTTTGAACTGTGGATAGATCTGGAATTGGATCTGAGATGTATGTATTTGGGGAAGAGAAAAGAGTGAAGAAATGAACGTACAGCAAATGAAAAAGAAAGGAGCTAGGGTTTATAGATGTATATTTATAGATAGGCTAGAGGTAGGGTAGCTAGACTGGATACGCGAACGTGCGTGACAAACCATGGTCCAAAAAGCCCGCTATGCCACCGGAGTCGGATTTGTTAAAACTATATATCCAAATAGGTGTTTTAAAATATTCTGAACGCAATGGAAAAAGTTTCGCGACCAAATTCGATCGTATGAAGAAGTTATGCCAAAAAAAAAAACAAAAATTTCACATTGATTTCAAAATGCGTAAATTTCAAGGCGTTTCGAGTCCGTACGATCAAACGACAAGTCCGATCGCTACGAAACTTGAAACATTATTATAATTCACCGTTACGGATCCGATGAAACTGGTTTCGTCGAAATCCGAGTCCGTGCCCAAAATGGCTATTTTTATATTAATTAAATAAATAGGCAAATAAATTAATTAAATTCAATCTTTAAAATTTTTGACTTTAAAATTGAAAATTTGATCATTTTTATAATTTCACTTTAGTTACAACAAATTAAACAAACCCAGATATCAATGTCAAGTAAATAAATTTATAAATTTCAGTGTTTGAATTCAATTACGGTAAATTCAGATATTGTAAATTCCAAGAATTTACTTAAATTTAACTTTGACTATGACCTTATAGTTTACTGCGTATTATTACGTCAATTAATATAACTTTACGTCTATTTCAAATCTACCAATTATAACCAAATAAAACCTTTCAATTGTTTTTCATGAATAGGTATTTCAATGAATTAGTTAGTATTCGACTAGCATAATATTTAATTCTAACCACTGCAATAATTAAGCTTTATTTTAAATTGGATTTAGATGGAAGGATTTGTTTGCCTTTTCTTAACTACTATATTCAAAAATTCTGCCTTTCTTTGTATTGCTACTATTTCCATTTATATTGAAATTGTAAAACATATATAAAAAAATTAGAATCTCAAATAAGCTCTTATTACTCACAATTACTATATTAATTTGGATTGCACAACATCTTATTCATCACTTGCTTAAACCATAATTTCTTTTATTAATGTTCATGCTATTCATGCTATTCATGTTAAATTCAATTCCTTTGTTCCATTCAACATCAGCAATTATCTATTAAAAGTCCCAAAATTTCTATTAAATAAATCTAACGAATCTTTATTATAAATTAGATGAATTTAATATTGCATTCAAACTATTGCGTTAAAATTTCCGTTTCACTTTAAAGTAACTAAATTTGCCCATTATAATACTTATTTCAATTCAAAAAAAAAAACATTTAATTAACATCAAAATTTTTACCATTTCATCTTACCATTTATTTACGTATCCTTTTATTGCACTGATTGAAATAAATTCACTTATTAAATTTTTAAGTTCGTTACCTATCCATCTTGATTTTTAATTCCATCTATAAAGCAAATTTAGTTAGCCTTAACGTTACTACACTAAATCTACAATCAGTTTCAATTTATATAGAATTATATCTTAATACTTACCATTTATTTATAAATTAGGTTACCTTCCAATAAATCTGATTCCTACGCATTTGATTGGATTGCCATCTTTACTATGTCTATTATTAATTAGCTTCAAATTCTACAATTTCACTTCTTAAATCCACCCTTTGCTATATTATAAGTAAAATTTACATTGGTTACATAAATGTATCATTTATTTACATTTATTACAAACTTATTTCCAGTTCCAACTAACAATCTAAATAAATGAATAGGCAACCTACCATAAACACTACCGTTACCTTTTTGTCACATACAAAATCCTTTATTACAAAAATCAATTTCTGCATATATTTTCATACTACAAATTCAATTTACTTATGTTCAAATTATAACCAAACCTGACCTTTAAATTATTTTGTATAAAATTGGGATTTCATTAAGTTTCTTAATTATTACCCTTAATTGGCATTTATCATCTTGTATTCTCGTTGTCATTTCATAGATATGATTCCCAATTCCTTATTATTGACTTAAAAATGTCATTACTTACATTGCATTAAACGTTGTTACTTAAATCTCTACCCAATAGTAATTAATACTCTAAATAAATATGCTTACTCCTTTCGTTATTTATTCATTATCACAAGAAACGTTTAATCATTTGTAATTTCAAATTACCTACATTGATTGTATATATTTTCCATTATTATCATTTATTAGAATTCTATTCAACTTTCCATCTTATGCATGTAGTTAACCTTTCTATTGATTTTTCCTTCAAAATTTTCAGTTATTTCTTATTTAATCGCTATAAATTAAATGCATTGGTAACGAACAATAGTTGTTACCATTATACAATTTATACATTTGTAATTTATTCTCTACAACAATTATTACCTATCAATATTATTTCGCCCATAAATACAAACTTGCAATTTTTCTTATTATCATATTCCATTTACTGTTAACAATGTTTATTACATTATATTAGTTTAATAATTTCCTCAAATTCCTCATATTCAACTCATATACTGGTAAAATTCTTTTCTCTACTTAAAATCATTTGAATTAACTTCGAATTACTATAAGTAGGTTTTTAATTTATTTTTCTTCTAAATTTAATTACAACTTAATTTAACCAAATTAAATCCATGAAATCTACGGGTCGCTACACTCTCCCCCACTCAAAACTTTTCGTCCCCGAAAAGGAAAAGGAAGGGAGAAAGAAGAATAAAACAGTATATCTAGTTTCAAATATTAACTTATAACAATAATTTACTAAATTAATTTCCTTTAATGAATTACACTTGTTTTATAATCATTGTGTCTTTTAATACTTAAATTATTAAAGTTGGAAAAATATCTGTAACAAAATTCTAAGTCCAAAATTTACGAAATTTTTTGGCAGAGTCTCATATGTACGGAGGGACTCTGGAGAAAATATAATATCCAAATATACAAATATATTACATATATCCAAAATAAAATATCCCACACGGGAAAATATATAAATAGCGCTTTAATCGTAATCCGAAAACGTACCTATTTGTCGGGCAAAACGCTTATTATTTTGGAACCAAAAGCAGTAGCAGTTGCTTCCAACCCCTGTATTCACTTATATAATCTAAAAGGTTAAATATTTATTTTACAGTGAAATGTTTGGGTAGATTCAATCATTTATATCCAATCAAATGCAACAACCATAAATTTTAACAAACAGCACATGCCACCAACAGACAATCATTCAATCAAACAAACAATTAGTTGTTAGGTTCAAATTCCGAAATTATACGAAATGTAAAATAACTATCAAGTGCATCCTTTACTCAACAGTCTTAGATGGAACAAAGATAGATTATTTCTCCATCCCACAACTTCAAAATTCCTTACCCAACAACCATACATCAACCAAACAATTCAAATCAACACCAAAATAGCTTATTATACATTTATTTCATACTTCAGTGGTTTGATTTTCTTCCCTTCCTTTATGAGGGATTTCTTTGTTCTTACAAGTTTTATTTTCCATTTATTACAAAATTCATTATATTTGTATTCCAATTTATTGACTAAAGTATATATCATCTATTTATACTACTTACCTTTTCTTATATAGTAAAATTTCCAATTTAACTTAAGTTTATACAATTAATTCTCATTTATAACAGCAAATTTATTGAATACCTTAATTACCTCAAGCTTCACTTGTAAGATTTCCCCTTACATTTTCTTACTAACATTGCAACTTTTTTTTTTTATGGTAAGTTATGTATGTTTAAGAATGCAAGTGAAAATTTACAAGTTTCTTCTCAATTCCTTTTTATTTATTAATGGTTCAATAAATATATATTCGTTTTATAAATTACAATTTCAACTTACCCTTAATTTCATTCCTTTATTTAATGTTTACGTTTTATTATATTTAATTACAGTAACCCTCTACTTACACTCAAATTATTAACCTTAAAACCTCCATTTTTATAAATAAAGGATCTTATTATTTCATTATCTAGGGTTTACAGACATTTATTTATATTACCTACTTTTTATTATATTACTAGTAGCATTTTAAAACATACTTAAGTTTATAACCCTACACATCAATCTTTATTTATTAAAGAATTTCATTTTATTTACTTAAGTTAAAATCACCTATTAATAATACTCACCTTTAATTTGGGTAAAATTTCAATTATCACTTAAGTTTATACCAATAAATTCTTATTATAACAGTAATTTATTGAATACTTCAATTTTCCTAAATTCCTACTTGTAAAATATTCAATTCCAGTTTCTCATTTAACACTTCAACTTTTATATTTGGGTAAGTTATTTATGTTAAGGAAATTGCAATTGAACTTATACAAGTTTAATCTCCATTCTTTTAATTAAATTTAATGTTTATTCATATTACCCTTTGTCTCATATGTATGCAAATTCCTCTTTATAGCTTTGCAGTTATTCTCTTATTTCAATTAGAGGTTTCAATTCATTTATTACTTAACTTTTATTTCACTAACAAATTTTTAACAATTAATTAACGGAAAAATTTAGAATTAAATACCGGGTTAAATTTCAATTTGTTTCAAAATAATAGGTAAATAAGTTCTTACATCTCAATATCTCTAATTATAGTTAGAGCAATAAAAGAAAGAAAAAAAAAAAAAAAAAAAAATTTAGAAAATTTCAAAATAAATCTGTAGTAGAATTTACTACAGTGGCCTTTCCCCTTCGAACTCGAAAAATGAAAGTCGATGATGCGGCCGTCATCACCGAATTTATTTTCCAGCGACAGAGAGGAAAGTACAGAATTTAATTTCTCCCAAAATCTTCTTTTTAAAACAATTCTTCCAAATTATACGAAATATTTATATAAGAAAATACTTATAAACCAAATCATTATATTTCATAAATTCTTTGAAAACAAATTTGGAAAAATCCCGGACCTAAGTTCTAAAATCTCCAATTTGATTTACCATAATTTCAACTTAGCTTCAATTATTATAAATATTTTTATTTTCTAACACCCAATCTATAGCAACCAAATATATATATATCTTTATAAAACTATTTTTATATATAGAAATATAATACGCAAAATTATTTCATTCACCTATATTAAAAACAAATATTATGTCGGTCTGTCCTATTAAGTGTTTACAAATCCCTATTGATGACATAGCGTCCCATGCATCAACCAGAATTTATAAATACAAAGCGGAACAGATTAACACAATATAAAAATCTTTTTATAACACTAACAAGTACGCTCTCTCATATATATACGCTCAGTGACTCCCATAGGATATTACTACCCTATTAACAAAGAGTCAAACCCCACAAAGCCAAGGTTTATCGTTAAACCAAAGCTCTGATACCAACTGTAACATCCCGCCTTTTTGCACACTTTAAACCGACACACGTGCCAATTCAAAGCATACGCAAGGGCGGATTGTTATGGGGTAAATAAGAAAAACAGAGAAGAAATAAAACAAAAACAGAATCTCACAGCGGAAGGATAAAATATAATAACAAATATACAGTTCATAAACAGTTTACAAAAGCTTGATTCTTCTTTTACAATAAATATCAGAGTTACACATACCAATACAAGCAATGCAGCGGAATAGAAAGAGTGTGGTGTAATACTATATATAAAATAATACTGATTCTTCGTCTTCGTCCTCCAAAGCTAAAATCTGCTATCCTGAAACGCTCGGACTGACCCGAGCGAATTTGAATAGACAAAAACACCCGAGTCAGACTAGAATATCTTATGTGAGTTAAATAAACAGAAATAAATATGAGTACAGTAACTCAAGAGATGTTCGGGATTTACATCTCCTAAGGATCCGTTAAACTATTTACTATGTAGTATATTGCGCTATTATAATAGTGTCTATTTATAAAATAAACTTACTTTTAAATAGCGTTAAGGCTTTACATTTTCCACCTTAACACGTAATAGTCCCAGTAGTCCATCCAATATCATAGCTCCTCCTACTCGGGAAGCAACTAGAGGATACCACACGGGCTACGGGAGAAAACCAAACTCGTACAAGGCTCGATATGGTAGGTGACACGGCACAACGAGGCAATGCCAAGGTAGATATACCAATTGCTATCCAGGCTGGTGGAAACGCGTAGCCGCAGTTACCGCCCACCTCGGACTAACTCCCCAAAATCAAAATATAGAAGTGGCCACTGAATCAAATCCAAGTCAAAGTATAATATCGAAGAGGAGCGTCCGATCAGAGGAATGACCTCATTGGCCTGAGAATCGCTCCTGTTTTAGCCACCTTATGCCAACTCACGGGAGTTGGGTCCACGTATTTACCTTACAGGAAACGTCGCCACCACCTACTTCATTCTGGAATCTCCACCGCGTACACGGTTAGTCAAAGTGGTTTTCGGTATCGACAGAGAGTATGTCCATATCCGATCCCGGTCTCTTTGCCAACCAATCGTTATTATAACACCGCGGTCATTTAAAATAGTTTATACTTTAAAACCAGAACATAGTCCCTTTCAAAACCATAATATTACGATATCATTTTTCTTTAAAACACAAATAATTTATCTTCATGTTATTTTATAAAAACCCAAATCCATGATATCGTTTCCCAAATAAAATTTTCCTTTCCAAAAATTATGTCACTTTTTATTATTTAATATCCCATGTAACCAATATTTTGTTTGTAACTTTCAACATAATTCTTCGAAAATCCATAGTATTTTAAAACCATTATTTTCAAAACTAAATGGTTTGGATATTCAACGGTATGCGAATTAAAAAGGTTTAACTTTACTGTTGCTTTATAAAGAATAAATTACATGGCTTTCCAAATATTTCTTGTTTTAAAGTTAAACCAAAGTCCAAAATATTACTTCAAGTCCCACAACCATTTCAATTTTATATATATTTATATCCATTTTTGAGCATTAATATTTCAACTAAAGTTGGATTTTTATCCTTTCAAAATCAATATTCTATTAATTAATCTTGACCATTCACATAAAATCCATAATTAATAAGACTTCAATTTCTAGTAAAATATATATATATATATATATATATAGAATTTTTCCACTTCAAATTATACTAGAATATCCATTTCTATTTATTTTGGAAAAATCCAATTACAAATATCATATCTTATAATTTCCAACTTTACATTTAAACATAGGATATAAATTTACCAAACTCCATTTTCTAAATTTTTTCCATTTTCAATAAAGAAATTTATATTCCTTTTAATTTCAAAATTCCAACTTCATAGGTATATAAATATGGAATAAAATATTTATACAATATAAATTTAAGATTTATAGACCGTATTCAATCCAAACCATAGAAATCACATTAAAAATAGATATATATAGACCGCGGTGCCTGTATATAGTTTTCTATCCTAAGGTCAAGTGATACGGATATTTATCATTTCAATCCGCAATTTAAAAATAAAAATTTGCGGTTTTATATCATTTCAAACCACAATCCCGAAAGAAATGAATATGCATGATAATTTGAAATTTAATGATATGCAATAAACATTCATTCATCAACACATCCATCATCCAATCGCAACCATCAACCAATATCAATCAATAACAATATATGTTTGATAATATACAACAGGTAATAATTGGCAGTTTTATTTCAAATTATATTTATCAACTATTAATCTAACAATTTATATTCAGTGATAATTGACATAACTGTTAACTAGCAGTTCATATGCAAACAATAATTTCTAACAGCCAATTAACACGCAATAAATCAATTAAATTAACAGTTAAATTCAATAAAATGCAATTCAACAGATATAAATGAAATAACATGCCAAAAGCTCATAAATAAATTTCTATTCATTTCTAAAATTTATTTAACAAACATAAAAGCTTCTAGTAATTGTGAGTGGGTCAAAACACTCACCTTTTGAATTTAAATCAAATTCAAATCCGATTTAAACCCAAAATTTCGCCCGTCTCAGAATTCGTCCAAACCAGCGTCATCGAGTCCGGAATTAAATTACGATCCTAACAAAAAAAATTTCGCGTGAATCCGAGGTCGTATGAGAAAGTTATGGCGAAAAATGGTGATTGAAAACATAAAAAGAAAATGAGAAATGGAACACATATTCACTCATCTTTGCCACGTCAGCAAGAAGTAACGCACGTAACAAGAAACGCGCCTCCCCAGATCCAAGAGCCGAACCCATACTTCATCAACCCTAATCGAAAATTCCCGCCGATCCAACCGTTGAAACTCGAAACAAACCATATAGATGCGATCCCCTCGGTTCCCTCTCCAAAACCCAGAAACCGTTTTCCGATCCGACGAAGTTTTGCGCGACGATGATGAACGGTTTTGGGGCTGTTTGAATTTATTCTGGATGAACGACAGCTCCAATTGAAAAACGAATTTCACCAGTATTTTACGCGTATCGAATACTTCAACATATATTTTTTCTGGAATTTTATGAAATTTTTGAGTTTTGACTTTTGATTTTGAACTGTGGATAGATCTGGAATTGGATCTGAGATGTATGTATTTGGGGAAGAGAAAAGAGTGAAGAAATGAACGTACAGCAAATGAAAAAGAAAGGAGCTAGGGTTTATAGATGTATATTTATAGATAGGCTAGAGGTAGGGTAGCTAGACTGGATACGCGAACGTGCGTGACAAACCATGGTCCAAAAAGCCCGCTATGCCACCGGAGTCGGATTTGTTAAAACTATATATCCAAATAGGTGTTTTAAAATATTCTGAACGCAATGGAAAAAGTTTCGCGACCAAATTCGATCGTATGAAGAAGTTATGCCAAAAAAAAAAACAAAAATTTCACATTGATTTCAAAATGCGTAAATTTCAAGGCGTTTCGAGTCCGTACGATCAAACGACAAGTCCGATCGCTACGAAACTTGAAACATTATTATAATTCACCGTTACGGATCCGATGAAACTGGTTTCGTCGAAATCCGAGTCCGTGCCCAAAATGGCTATTTTTATATTAATTAAATAAATAGGCAAATAAATTAATTAAATTCAATCTTTAAAATTTTTGACTTTAAAATTGAAAATTTGATCATTTTTATAATTTCACTTTAGTTACAACAAATTAAACAAACCCAGATATCAATGTCAAGTAAATAAATTTATAAATTTCAGTGTTTGAATTCAATTACGGTAAATTCAGATATTGTAAATTCCAAGAATTTACTTAAATTTAACTTTGACTATGACCTTATAGTTTACTGCGTATTATTACGTCAATTAATATAACTTTACGTCTATTTCAAATCTACCAATTATAACCAAATAAAACCTTTCAATTGTTTTTCATGAATAGGTATTTCAATGAATTAGTTAGTATTCGACTAGCATAATATTTAATTCTAACCACTGCAATAATTAAGCTTTATTTTAAATTGGATTTAGATGGAAGGATTTGTTTGCCTTTTCTTAACTACTATATTCAAAAATTCTGCCTTTCTTTGTATTGCTACTATTTCCATTTATATTGAAATTGTAAAACATATATAAAAAAATTAGAATCTCAAATAAGCTCTTATTACTCACAATTACTATATTAATTTGGATTGCACAACATCTTATTCATCACTTGCTTAAACCATAATTTCTTTTATTAATGTTCATGCTATTCATGCTATTCATGTTAAATTCAATTCCTTTGTTCCATTCAACATCAGCAATTATCTATTAAAAGTCCCAAAATTTCTATTAAATAAATCTAACGAATCTTTATTATAAATTAGATGAATTTAATATTGCATTCAAACTATTGCGTTAAAATTTCCGTTTCACTTTAAAGTAACTAAATTTGCCCATTATAATACTTATTTCAATTCAAAAAAAAAAACATTTAATTAACATCAAAATTTTTACCATTTCATCTTACCATTTATTTACGTATCCTTTTATTGCACTGATTGAAATAAATTCACTTATTAAATTTTTAAGTTCGTTACCTATCCATCTTGATTTTTAATTCCATCTATAAAGCAAATTTAGTTAGCCTTAACGTTACTACACTAAATCTACAATCAGTTTCAATTTATATAGAATTATATCTTAATACTTACCATTTATTTATAAATTAGGTTACCTTCCAATAAATCTGATTCCTACGCATTTGATTGGATTGCCATCTTTACTATGTCTATTATTAATTAGCTTCAAATTCTACAATTTCACTTCTTAAATCCACCCTTTGCTATATTATAAGTAAAATTTACATTGGTTACATAAATGTATCATTTATTTACATTTATTACAAACTTATTTCCAGTTCCAACTAACAATCTAAATAAATGAATAGGCAACCTACCATAAACACTACCGTTACCTTTTTGTCACATACAAAATCCTTTATTACAAAAATCAATTTCTGCATATATTTTCATACTACAAATTCAATTTACTTATGTTCAAATTATAACCAAACCTGACCTTTAAATTATTTTGTATAAAATTGGGATTTCATTAAGTTTCTTAATTATTACCCTTAATTGGCATTTATCATCTTGTATTCTCGTTGTCATTTCATAGATATGATTCCCAATTCCTTATTATTGACTTAAAAATGTCATTACTTACATTGCATTAAACGTTGTTACTTAAATCTCTACCCAATAGTAATTAATACTCTAAATAAATATGCTTACTCCTTTCGTTATTTATTCATTATCACAAGAAACGTTTAATCATTTGTAATTTCAAATTACCTACATTGATTGTATATATTTTCCATTATTATCATTTATTAGAATTCTATTCAACTTTCCATCTTATGCATGTAGTTAACCTTTCTATTGATTTTTCCTTCAAAATTTTCAGTTATTTCTTATTTAATCGCTATAAATTAAATGCATTGGTAACGAACAATAGTTGTTACCATTATACAATTTATACATTTGTAATTTATTCTCTACAACAATTATTACCTATCAATATTATTTCGCCCATAAATACAAACTTGCAATTTTTCTTATTATCATATTCCATTTACTGTTAACAATGTTTATTACATTATATTAGTTTAATAATTTCCTCAAATTCCTCATATTCAACTCATATACTGGTAAAATTCTTTTCTCTACTTAAAATCATTTGAATTAACTTCGAATTACTATAAGTAGGTTTTTAATTTATTTTTCTTCTAAATTTAATTACAACTTAATTTAACCAAATTAAATCCATGAAATCTACGGGTCGCTACACCGTTAGTAGATTGTAACGGTTATAATTGTTACAAATCCCAGCAAAATAAGTGTTGCAAAATGATTGATTTGGTGCAGTGCCATCTTCTCAAGGAGGGGGGCTTGTCTTCCCTTTGTATGATCTGACATTGTAGGAGCAGACTTTATGGAGGCGGCCCCACACAGTGCCGTGGTGGAGGAGATGAGGAGGCCGTCGAAGAGGGATCGCATTGTTAAGCTCGAGGGTTCCAAGAGTGCGGTGGCATTGAAGATGATGGTGGTGAGGAAAGTTTCCCCGATGATTATCACTGTTGAGCAGATAGCCTCCTTGATAGGCAGGCCTAGCGAGCCAACTGTCGATGATCCTCGATGGTGGACAAACAATTACTTTTTAGTGATGACTTTCAGATCACAAATCACCTCTCACCCTATAAGCGGCGGAGCTAAAGGTCTTTTTGTTTTTTGCTGATGTGTTCTTTGGGCATGGTTATGGGCTCATTGTTGTAATGAAACTTGTTGAATATTATGAACCCTTTCTTTTTTTGTGAGAAAATCCATCATTGTAGATTTATTTATCTGTCTGAATATTCCAAGTATGCCTTGTACTTTTCTGCTATGTTTTTGCATATATAGATACATATATTTTTCCTTCAAGCTTACTCTCTATTTGTTCCTTATTTGAGCAGATCAAACATCCCCGATTTTGTTAAGTAAACACGCAGACTTCTAATGAGGCAACTTGCCCACAGCTTTGCATGGCGAGTTTAAGCTGGCGGTGGGCATCCTTAAGTGATCACCCAGGGATCAAGTGGAGCTTCCGTTGTTGTATTTGTGGGCTAGCATGGGGCCCGATCTTATTTGACAGGGCTGATTTTAGGTTTTCAAGTCATTTAGCACTACTGGTGCTAGGTTCGAGATTATAGTGAGAATAATCATGCGGCCATTGTGCCAATGCCCCCACCCTTGGTAGGATGGGCCATATCACGGATGAACGATTTGGGCAACAACTTTAGTGGTTAAACCATCCGTCATCGATGCCTCTGGCATGAAAGGGAGAATTGAGCAGTTTGTGAATCCTCATGGAACGGAAATACAAACACAAGGTTTAAGGTTAAAATGTGGGTAATCACACCACTATAGCAACAGTGCCTAGCCTTGCTAGAGTGGCGAGCAACATCTTAGGTGAACAAATGTGGACCATGGCATAGATGGTTATGCCATCGGATCATCGATGCCTCCAGCCCGAATGAGAGTATTGAGTGGCTTAGGCATCCTTATGGAGTAGTTTTGGGCATCCATCGATTATAGAGATTGGCCACCTTGGCCCGCCCTCTACGAATAACCAAGCTTGCAGTGTCCCTGGTAAGGAAAAGAGAGTTGGCTCATTCCGTAAAAATAGTCTAGTTGATACTTGAATGAAGAATGCTTTTGGGAATGGTTTATTTACATTCCATAATTGGAATGCTTATAAAAAAATTCTATTGCCTTATAATGGCTGTAAAATCTTATGGCCTTATAATTATGGCTTACATAATTACATACTTAATATGCCCGAAGGCAATCCAAATTCGTAGTGTGAGCTATCAAGAGGTGAAAGGTAGTAGGCACCGTAGATGAGTACAGCACTGATCACATACGGGTCTTCCAAGTTTTGCCCCCAAAACTTCTTTTTTTGAGTTTTTAGCGTTTGTAAAGTCCTAATGCAGTACTAAGTCTCCAACCTTGAATGGTTAGAGCTTCACCCTTATATTGTAGTGCTTGGCTATCATTCTTTTATATGCCTAAGTGCAGAGCTTTTCCCATGCTCTTCTTTCTCCTAGATCGTTGATCCCAAACTTGAGTAGTTCTTTGTTTTGTTCAGGATCATGAGCGGGTGCCTTAAAGATTGAACATTAAATTCAATAAGTAAAATAACTTCATATCCATAGGATTAGAAAAATGGAGAGCTTTCGATTGACGCTTGGTTTGAGGTGCGATATGACCAAAGCATGAGAGGTAGATCGGCCTAGTTTTCCTTAGCCATTATGAGATGCTTCTTCAGTGTTTCCTTGATGGACTTGTTTATGGCTTTAACTTACCCATTTCCTTATGGGTGGGATACTGAGAGGAAGAATTTTTATGTTCCATTCCGCTTGTACAATCTTTAGAACAACCCCCTCTCAAACTGTATGTTATTTATCTATTATGATTCTCTTTAGGATTTTAAGTGATAAACATTGTTCTTAATCACAAAGTTCAAGATCTTGGGCTCGGTGACCCTAGTGAGGGCCTCACCTCAATCCATTTTGTGAAGTAGTAAATGGAAACTATGGTATGATTGTATCCACCTTTGTAAATTAGAAGCTTTTCGATCAGATCAATACCCTAAGAGTCAAATGAACAAGGGGACGTCATAGGAGTAAGAAGACTTGGGAAAGCTCTTGGGATCTTAGAAAACCGTTAATATTGATCATACTTCTTAATGTGATTCATTTCATCCTTGATCATTATGGGCTAGTAATAACTTTGGTGGGAAACTTTCGTTGCTAGGCTTTTCCACCGACATGTTCTCTTTAGAAGCCTTCGTGTAGTTCCTTCAATGCATGGTAGGCTTCTTCGCTTGTCATGCAACATTGAAAGGAAGTTGAATATACCGACAGGTAGAACCTAACGTCAATGATGGTATAATTAGGTGGCTAGTATAGAATTTTTCAGGCCTCTTTTATTTTAGGGGATAGGTCACAACTCATAAGGTAATTTAACAGCAAGGTCATCCAAAAATCTGTCTGGACTTCATCAATTTCCATAGCGGTTACCTCCGATTCAAAGCAAGGGGGCAGTCTGCACATCCATTAGGACCTAAGGGATGCATGAAGGATTATCTTATGCAAGTATTGTTGTTACTTGCTAGTCGCTGGACAAAGAGTAAAAAGGCAGAATAAAATGGGTCTTGGACAACGGAGTTACGGAAGCAAAGTTGAAAAATACACATATGTGGATAAAGTAGGAATCAAACCTAGATCAGTATCTACAAGCAGAAATCCATTACAACTGAACTACAGTTGCTTATTGGACCACAGCAACAAATAACTTATTTAAAGATAATTCAAGTAATAATGGCCCCTGAACGACCGTCCAAGTGGTCCATGCTCAGTCGTTGTTAATGTAAAATAATTGACAAAATAATTTATCTCTGGCACTTTATAAAAATTACTTTAACTCGGTTGAGGAGAAATGTGATAAGTGACATTAAAAATGATGGAACAATAAATAGGTATGAGCAATTAAATCATAGTTGATTAATTAACAATATAATTAAGATACTAACACCAAGAGAAAGTTAAAATATCACCAATCAAATGGGTGTTAACAAAACCAATTCCATAAAACCAACACTTATGCCATCCATAACATTAGTGCTGTGTTCATTGCTAAAAGTGTCAATTAGCAATTTATGTAGTATTATTATCCTTCAAGTTCACATAACAGAAGATAAAATCAAAATCAATCTTCTTCCATATACAAATCATATGTCATGAAGTATTGGATTTGAGTACGTTTTTCATATCAAGGGGCGGTGTACATCCTCTGATTAGCTAGAATTTGAAAAAAATTAAAATGTAGAACAATGAAACTGATACTGTGACAAAAGTATCAAACATCATTCAACAAAATGATGTTTGGATGTAAAAACCTAATTTATCTAAGAATCTAATATGGTTAGCAATTTATGTCATGAACTAAGCATGGACTAATATTAAAATTAACACGCAAAGACAGCAAAAAGAGAAGCACGATTATTAGAGCTTTTCAATTTATGTCAAAAAGGGATCTTGAAATACATGATATCTAAACGGAAGTAATGCAACATGCTAACTTTTGGACTTCTCTTCTGATATCTCAATCATATTTAAGAGAAAATAAACTCAAATATGGCGTGGTGATTAAAGTATTAACTAAATGGAGTAGGTGTTTACTTGATGCTATTGCAACCGTATTTTGGATCCTGACTTGTTTCCTGAATTTGCATTTGTAACTGATAGTGTAAAATAGATATAGTGCACAAAACGTACTAGAATCAGCATTATAAGAAATCTTATTTTATGAACATTAGTTTTTCTTTAAGCACACCAACTTAATATTTGTCACCGCCCATTAATATACTACCATCTATTTGTAACAAAACAATATTTGTCACCGCCCATTAATAGTTGTTCTCCTACTCAGTGGTGGTCAATAATTGGTAGAGAGGATGCTCAAAATCTAACACGCTTAGCAATGCATATTCTAAGTCAAACAGTTTCTTCTTTAAACTGTGAAAGAAATTGGATACATTTTTCATGATTCATACAAAATTGAGAAATAGAATCAAAATGGAAAATCTAGAAAAACTAGTGTATGTACATTACAATATGAGATTACGAGCAAAGAATGTTAAACGTCACGATACAAATGATCAATTGATTAATCTGAATTATATATTTCATGAGAAGTATCCATTAGCAGAGTGGACTACTGAAGTTGAACCACGGTTGCTTAATGACGATCCTTTGATGGTTAATATGATGAATGATGCCATTGCTGCAGTGGATGACATACTTGCACAAACAATGGCAAGTCAAAGCATTGAAAATAGTAGTGGCTACTCAAATGGTGATAATGGCAATACTGGTGATAACGATATCAGTTTAGTAAGTAATTATGGCCTTGATTCTAGTGATGGTGGTTCGCATAGACCAACTATACCTTACGTGAGAAGAAGAGGAGTGATGGACAATCGTGACAGAAGAGACAATAATTTGAATGTTGAATATGACAACAACAAAATTATGATTATGCTAATAATTCGTATACGTCAAATGATCCACCTAACTACAGACATTCTACTTCCGACTGCACCTGCTGCTATTATTATCACGGAGCAAACGAGACATTTAACAGTGATATATCAAGCAATCAAAATAGTTAGACTACGTGTACAACACAGAATGACGAACCCTCCCCATTTGATAGCATGTTGGCAACATTTCTAGGTACAGGACAAATATAGTATGGTCATCCACCATACCATACGACACAAGTGGATGATGAAAATTATGAGAACGATCCATATACAGCACCGAGAAATAGTTTTTGAATGTAGTGAATTTATGATGTTGTATGTTGTATTCTATTTCTTTGTACACTATAATTATATTTTATTGATTGTTCACAAGTTTATTAACAAACTACTAAAAACCGAAATTTGGACCGAAACCGAAACAAAACCGAAACTTCCGAAATTTGTGAAATCATCCGAAGCTAACAAAATTTCAAATGATCGAAACTGAGACCCAAACCGAGTTCTCGAACCTTGATCCCTATTCATCATATGACATATATGCTAGCTAATCATAATCATCTCTTAATTTTAATTAAGTACAGTTTATAGTAATGATGGATTAGCAGTTTCACAGTTATATAGTAATGGTGATGACCTGCATGTAAATTTATCATCATGTAAAAGGTGGGAAAAAAAACATTTTTAGGTTCGAATTCTAATGTAAAATAGACCGGTCATTATTTGAATCCTGTTTTTGGCTCTTGAACCAAATTAATTTCATTAGAAACATAATATTTTTCTTATTTTCTTTTCATATCCAAAACGGTAAATTAATTAGCAGTTATGCTGTCAGTGTTTTTCATGATTGTGTAAACTGAGGCTAAACTATACGGTATAAGAGGCAACATGGCTTCTATAGACATTTAAAGCTTATTATCACGGTGATATCATTGGAAAACAATTAGGTAATACGATCTTAGCAAGAGAAACCAATACTAAAAAAGCGTCATAATTTTTAGTGAATCATTTGTACAAATCTACTACATGTTAAGCGCACGATACATGAATATACAAACAACATACTCTTAATAATATCCTAACATATCTATAAGCTAATCAAATTAAAACTGTCATAGATAAAGCATTAAGGAGTTCCTCGGTAAATCATTATTTGGTGTGGTTATAGGGAGCAATGACTATATCAACAACTACTTACTTCCGTTCTTTGATAAACCACACAAGTACATACCAAACACTTATGCCAATTTTCTCTTGCAGGAATTTAGCAAATGCTCAAAACATTTGCTAGTGTCGATTTGACACACCACTTAGCATTTGTTTTTAACTTAAAGCTAAAAAGTATACAATCAATATGCTTATTTGTATTCACAAATACAATCATATTGTTTTCTAAACAAAATAAAAATGGAATAAGAGAAACCGAGTTTTAAGTTTAGATGTAAAAGTTCAAACATCATAATCACTTCCAAAGTGAGTACAAATCTTAAAATATGGACACCATTGGATTTATGATTCATGACTAAAATCATGTTTCGCTCTAATGTTTAATATGATCTACGATTTGAATCCCGTTTTAAAAACCTTGGTCCTTAGTAATAGATTTCAAATTTATGAATTTCCACATGAAGGTTCTTCCTTCAGAGGATCAACGTTTATTGCCATATCAACATAAGATAATTGTAATGTATTAGCCTTTGCATAACCATTTGATAAATGCACAAATAAGCATTATCTTAGTTTCATGAGCGCTCTCAGTGAGGATCAAAAAAGTAAAATGTTTGAGCAATTCTATTCATTTAATGGCATAATTTTCAAATTCTCACGTTTCACGAAGTGTACCAATATGGATGTGAAGTTTAATATCCTTGAAATCCATAAGTTCCAATCTGGTAAACAATTTACAGTATAAACAATCTAATATATATAAGATGGTTCACGTGGCATGCACAACACATATGCGTATAAAATCCCTTTATAAAATCATTAAATTTAAAATTTCCATACAGTTTGATAAAAATAAATTGAAAGATATAAAGGAAAAATGTAAATTTTTTATTGGAATAGGATTTTGAACTTTTAACCCATTTATGTTTCAAAATTTCCATCTAGAGATAGATGTTAATTTGTGTTCTCGGTTTGATTCGAACCTCTGACTTCTTGTTTGCATATAAGGGTGTTTCTGTAACTTCACGTTTAGGGGTGTTAATTCTGTATGAGTGTCCATTATCCAACTCGGTTCGAAGTCAACAAATATTCATCCATTTCTCATTTAGAACACGAATTAGAACAAAAAAAATCTATACAACATTTCGTCCGTACGAATTGTTCAATGAATTTTTTGTTGCATGTACATCGTACCTCCATCATCAGACTCGTACGAAGGGTGTCCAAGCTAAAGTTTCGTCTGAATCATATCCGTCTGAAACTCTTATACAATAGAACATGAACACACCTATGTTCGATCCGGTCCGTCCTATTAACACACCTATTCACGGTCGGACCAAAATTTTTTGGTCCTATTCCAACTATTAACAAAGATTTTAAGACGCAAGTATCAGTATGCTTTTAATCCGCAGCAAAAAAAAGAAGAGAAGGGGCATTTATTGCCATATCACCAAAAGATAATTGTAATGTATTAGCCTCCGCATAACCATTTGATAAATGCACTAATAAGCATCATCTTAGTTTCATGAGAGCTCTCAATGAGGATCAAAAAAGAAAAATGTTTGAGCAATTCTATTCATTTAACGGCATAATTTTCAAATTCTCATGTTTCAAAAAATGTCCCCAATGGCTGTGAAGTTTAATATCCTTGAAATCCGTAAGTTTCTATCTGGTAAACACTTTACAGTATAAACGATCTAATATATATATATATATATATATATATATATATATATATATAAGATGGTTTACATGGCACGCACAACACATATGCCTATAAAATCCCTTTATAAAATCATTAAATTTAAAATTTCTTTCCAGTTTGATAAAAACAAATTGAAAGATATAAAGGAAAAATGTAAATTTTTTATTGGAATAGGATTTTGAACTTTTAAACTGTTTATGTTTCAAAATTTCCATTTGAAGATAGATGTTAATTTATGTTCTCGGTTTGATTCGAACTCCTGACCTCTTGTTCGCATATAAGGGTGTTTCTGTAACTTCACATCTAGGGGTGTTAATTCCGTATGAGTGTCCATTACTCAACTCGGTTCGAAGTCAAAAAATATTCATCCGTTTCTCATTTAGAACACGAATTAGAACAAGAAAATCTATACAACATTTCATTCGTACGAATTGTTCAATGAATTTTTTATTGCATGTACATCCACTACACCAAAAAGTACTTTTGGTGGTGCACAAAAAACGCAACCATGACTTATGGTGGCGTTTTAGAGAACGCCGTCATACGACATGCAACTAAAAAACTAATATTTTTGATTGCATTTTTATAAACACCGTTATAATTTGCCTTATTACGGCGGCAAAAAAAAGCCACCGTAAAATTTTTTTGTAGCATGTTGAAACGCCACCAAAAATGATATTTTTTCCAACATATTTTTTCCGTAGAATTTTCTAAACGCCACTAAATAGACGCTGTTATAGATTGATCATTTTAAAGGCTGTATATTTCATCGCAGCAATTTTTTTATTGCGTTTTTTCTCTGCCATTATATTTTTTCCGTAGCATTTGATAAACGCCACTAAATATTTTTTCTTTTCTTTGTCTATTTCTCACATTCTGCTAGCTCGTTTACTCTCCAATTCACTTTATTCATAATTTACATTAAGCAATAATAATAAATAGTTCAACAATAAACAAAAAATACATGAAAAAATGAACTACCATAAACACAAGTAGTACATTACCATACATTGATACAGAAGTAGTACATTACCGCACATAGTCACACAACTGGTGCTAACAAAATGCTTGTTTACCCATAATTCTTTGTTGCATGCACAAACGAAAGCTAGCACCATAAAGTCCAACCTTGCTCTCTTCGAAAATCCAATGCCTACACAAGTGAAATTACAACATATAGTCAAACAATTATGTTAATTCGTAAGACTTCAAATCTAATATCAAACAACTACAACATTGTACAAGTATATCACACTATTATTTATAAAATTTAATTAACTTAAACTTAGTTAATTTTATAAAACTTCTTTAATTTTAACAAAAATTAGTTAATTTTTATTAACTTGGTTAACTTGGTTAATTTATTATATTATTATTATTATTATTGTTGTTGTTGTTATTGTTACCAGTTCATCTCAAACTATTACTTCGACTACTGATAGAGGTGGCAATTAGACCTGACCCGAGCACCGGTTTGAATCGGGTCCGGTTGGGTAATAACACTAAAAATGCATATATGTCAATGTATTTTCATCGGGACTTTAAGATCGGGTCGGTTCGAGTCGGGTTTGATCAGGTCTTTATTGTATTTTCCATCACCCAGACCCGACCCGAGACTCATCGGGTTCGGTTCGGATCAGTTTTGCAGTTCTAATTGCCATCCCTATCAATAACTGTAGGCACTTCACAATCATAAGATTTTATATAATCAATCTCAGCTTCTGCTCGATATCCCACTCTACCTAAATTCAACCTCAAAATGTAAACACAATGACATTCAACGGTTAAGATATATCACATTGAAGTCTTATGTTTTTTTGTAGCCCTAATAGAGCTTCTTCCATATAAGTAATATGTGTGTGTATACACACACCAAAATGTTGCTTGAATATGTGCAACATATCATCATCTATAACCTGTTAAAAATACTACTTCTAAAACATGAGTTTTTGTCATCTTTACTTCAACTTATCTATAAATACTACATTATAGGGTAAAATAATCATACAATGACATAGCAATGAGTCTTGATCTGGTCCATCCAGAAATCAGACACAGTTTCGGTTTTTGCAAGTAATTCCTAGACGGCTTTCAGCGTAAAAGGGCGAAGAAAGCGGTCAATCCTCAAAGAAGTAGTAGCTGGCTTCAAAGATGGTGGAGCTACAACGCAGACACAAAATGTTAATATGTGTTTGCATATTCAAACGACGATAACACTAACAGTACCGATGATGATGATGACAATTAAAGGACCAAAGATATCTCACTATGCTAGCCCTTGCCTGCCATTTTGTACATTAAGCTACTTAATTTTCACCAATAAATACACCACTTGGTTAAAAATCAACAAAGTTGTTTACTGCTACGAAGTTTCCATATAAGTAAGAACTGTAGACTTACCTATTCTTTCTTTTGGTGTGGCATCTCCACTAACTGAAGAATTTGACCTGTTAAATGATTTTCTGAGAGTAGGCTGGAGCGCAGCTTTTGGTGTATCGGCTATTAAATTGGATATTTGTGAATCAGAAGCCTTAGTAGTAGCTACATTCCAGCGGCGCTGACGCTTTGGTTCATTGTTACTTTTGGGCTCGGCTTTTTCTGCACAAACATCAAATTAAAGACTTCAATGCACAAATAATATAACAAAGATGTTGCACAAGATAAAATACCACGTACACAAAAGAAATGTAAGAATAACAATTTAAATCAGTGTGTTTGTCATTTAGCTCTGTATCAAATGCTTCTACTAATATCCAAATTTATAGCTTGAGTAACTAATAGTAATATCATAAACAAGCATTCAGTTGTGGAGAAACATGCTCTTTTTAAGGTATTTAATTCTGAGGATGAAATATATTTACCATTTTTGTATGAAATCAAAAACCAGAACCGACTCTGCATAACTCATGGCAACACATCAAACTAATTTTACTTTAATTGTATTTTGCCATGCTATGTTTATCTGATGAAAATTATTACTGCTTAATTTGAAAAGAGTAAAAATGGATTTGATCACAAGCAACAGTCTACAATTGTGAAAAAATGTGTTGATATGTGTAGTAGTAAGGAGTTTAACAAATGGTTTACGGATGAAAACTAGGTAGCAATTAGCATGCTCCTATGAACATACAGTATAGTAGCAATGAAGGACCCAGAATAATTAACAGATACTTTAGAGTTGAAATGATTAACAGATTCCAAATATTGATATGGCAAAACATTCAAGGTGTTCATATTATCTTTCGTAGACAAATTCAGACAATATATATGCATACAAATTACATATATATTGGATTTGATGTTTTGTGAATAGCACGATTGTAAATGCATGGAGAAAGATTACTAAGAAGGCGAACATGTCACCATACTAATTATACTGATTAGATCAGAATATGATATGTACCTTCAGCTTTTTTTTTGTCATACCAGTGGGTTTGGATTCTTCCTCCAAATTCAAATCCTTGTTCTCTGGAGAGAACCCACAAACCAAAGCATCAATTGGTTTTTAGCATCCTCTTCTTTCTCAAAATTATTATTTGATTTGATCGGCTTATTTTCAACTATATCTTGCATAAACTCATCACTGGAAATTCTATCTAAATTCAGTTTTTCAGTAGAACCCTCCTCAACATCCTCAATCTTCTTGCAAAGTTCAACATCCATAGCACAGGTGACCTCACTATATGATGGTTGCACCATCTCCAGCTTAATAATAATAAAAAAAATTAACTAAGTTATTGCCCAGATTAATAATCCAACAAAACGCTCAAATCACCTCTAGAATTAAAAAATAAAATATATCCACTAGTTGTCAGGAGATACCTAACAACTTAACAAAAAGTAAATAAAAATTACTAGTGGAAGTAATGGGAACTCGAGGAACAGAAACTCCGCTACAAGATTTGGTTGGATAAATAAAGATGGAAGTAACTGTTGCTGATTGATCAACCGAAGAGCGACTCTTTCCTATGATCAAAGAAAGGAGGGAAGAAACATTGTTCATCTTCGACTATTATAATATAAATTAAGTTCATAACGGATATGTATTATTGCTAAAATATGATTGGCCTATGAGATACACTTGCATACTAATGCTTTGTTGCTTATGAAGGGTTTGAAAACCATTGCTCTGTGCCAAAAATGAAACTATTGCGAAATTGTTTACTAAAAAAACATGAAGAACTGAGATGGATTGGTTGTTTATTGTAAAAATAAGAAAGTTACACAAACCAGTTTTATTTCTATCAGTGAATGGGGTTATTATAGTTTTCAAAGTAAAGCATATTGTATATGAACAAATATACATAGATTATTTATTGTAGAAACCTGAGAACTAGTATGTACTGCACTCAAATATAATATCTTTGGTTTCTAAAATTCATTAAAAAAAATAAAAATAGAACATTTGAGTCAATATTTTATCAAAATTCATTATTTAACAAAATTTAATTGAATATACAAATCCTCCACCTTGTTGCTTTTCTCAATGTCATTTCACTACTATTGTCATTTTCACCTTATATCCACCTCAATCTAGCAGTGGATGGCATGGATAACATATAACACTTATAACATAAGTGAAAAGAAAGCCCTGTCACTAAGCACAAAAGTATAAACTAATAAAAGAATATAAACTAAAATTTCATTTTTAGTAGTCAATATAACCAACCCTATTAATCAGTAATATCTAAAAATTATTGTGTTCCAATCCAGTTTTATTAGATACACTAGGTGTTTACAGTGCTAATCATGTAATATCTAATGTTTTCAGTAGTTAATATAACCAACCTCATTAGAGTTTTATTCAAGAGCAGTTAAAGTCACCAATAATTGTTTGTGATGACAAGAGTTTACTATATTACAATTGAGTTTACTATATCATGCATAAACTGCAGCTATTTTACACTACATGCATAAACTGCTTGCATTACGATAGATGTTGTAGTTGTAACTGGAAGGAAAGCATGAAATTGCATCTGAAGCGAAGTAGCTAAAGCCTAGAAGGAAAGCATGTGGGAGCAATGGGATGTGTTGAAATGAATCCATGTGAATGAAACAGAGTAAAGCTGTTATGCTGACAAAGAGACTGAAGTTAAAGAAGCCATTTAAAATATAGGTAAAGTAAGAGAATCACACCAGACGAAACATTACAAAGCTGCAACGATTTAATATCGACTCCGTAAAGATGTGGAACCATGTGTGGAATGATATGCCTAGAAAATATTTCATATTAAAGAAAGGGGTATAGATACCAAGAAGTTCTAGGGTGATAAAATAGATCATACATAATAAACCATAAGATGGAGAAACAAATTTAATGAGAAGTGGAAGTCATAACATCAAAAGACTGCTGTTACAGTTTTGAAAGCAATTTTAATCCATAAAATTCAAGGATTGAATGCTGTAAGAGTTCATAAAAACAAAGAATATAATCTTACAGTTTCAGGGCATATTTCATTTTTTGGTGCATGACTAATATTTAATGGATAATCATGGCGACCTTAAAACTTATTATTATTTCTAACATGGAAATTTTTTTTGGAGATTTAGCTACTTAATCGTAATTGTTATTACTGACCATAAACGTCTACCAATTACTATGTCAAATGAACAGCTAAATTAATGGGAATTAACTATGGAGATTTAAACTTATGAAGTATTAAAGTTCAATATATGCCGTATATATTTTGAATGCAAACTGCTATGGGTGACTCAATTTGGGAGTACCGACGGTTGTTTAAAATGCTAGAAGAGCAAACTTCATACTGGAATCCTAAGCAGATAAATGGTGGTAATCAAATGATTGACCTTAACTATTTACCAATTAAATCATATTAACTACCAGATTAATGCGAATTAACTGTGCATTGAAATCAATTCCATGATAATGTTTAAATTGAAATTCTAAATTGGCACAGGTAACATGTTGAACTATCACTAAAGAATTTTAGAAAAAAAACATGAATCTTAACTAATGACCTGTTTTTTTGCTGACAAATAGACCCAAGCACATAAATGGTGGTAAGCAAATGAATGACAAAAAATGTTTACTAATTGCTACATCGAATTAACTACATCGAATTAACTACCAAATTAATGGGAGTTAACTGTGCATTGAAATCAATCTGTGATATGGTTTAAATCAAAATTCTAAAGTGGGAAAATTAATGTGCTAAAACTATAACTGAAGAACTTAAAAGGGAAAACATGAATCTTAACTAATGACCTGTTTTTTTGGTGAAAATGGAGATCTAATATCCCACAGCAAGAAAAATTATCATATACTCATCCATAACCATTACGGACGAAATGATAATCCTAATTTAACAAATAAATATGCATCGGTAAACATCCATTAATAACATAATGATAACCTGGCTTAACAAATCACCAATCATCAATAATCAGCACTAACCAAAACTAAATAAAAACAAAGTAAACAAAATGTTTTTTGGGTGAAAAAAAGGTGGAATGCAGTACCAGGATTATACGTAAATCTGGTAGAAAATCAATCCTGACACAGAATGGCACAACAATCGATTTTATTGGTAAATTAAAGAAACTTAAAGAAATAGCAGACAAAATAATCGAAGGGTTTGTGATTCTAGGACTTTTTGTTAAGCATACCTGAACTAGATAAGTTCTTGGGCAATGAGGCAGCAATCAACGCTTTGATGGTCTGGTGCGATAGGCGAACAACTAATACAAATAAGAGATTTTTGGCCCCAAATCACTAAATTAATCACTTCTATTGGCTTACCTCGATTTGTAGATTCGAGCCTTGTGAACAAAGCGGAGGGGAGTAGATTCGACGAAGTGGAGGAGATCTCTATTGACGAAGTGGATGGGAGCTAATGACGAGGAGCTGATGACGAAGTGCAATGATGGTTCGAGCAAGAGGACGATTGAATTGAGCGAGAGGGAAATTTTGGTGAAAGAGGGAAAAATGAAACGGTGGAGGGAAAAAAGAGGCAGTGAAGGGAAAAAGGAGAAAAAAACGTGACAAGGGTTTAAGAAGCGGAAACCCTAAAATTAGGCCGAAATTTTTTTTTGTAGCACATACGCTACAAACGCCACCGATAATTGCAACTAAAGGTAGATTTTCTTGTAGTGATCGTACGTCCATTATCAGACTCATACGAAGGGTGTCCGAGCTAAAGTTTCGTCTGATTCATATCTGTCTGAAACTCTTATACAACAGAACATGAACACACCTATGTTCGATCCGGTCCGTCCGTCTAACACTCCTATTCATGGTCGAATCAATTTTTTTCGGTCCTACTCCAACTATTAACAAAGATTTTAAGACGCAAGTATCTGTATGCTTTTAATCCGCAGCAAAAAAAAGAAAAAGAAAAGGGGCATTCCGAGAATTGAACTCAGTACCTCTCGCACCCTAAGCGAGAATCATACCACTAGACCAAATGCCCTTCAATGTTAATGCTTAAAAAATCATATCTGAATTTAACGACAGAGCATCACAAAATCCACTTCCAAATCACACATTACTCGAGCAATGTGATCTTTATAGCCTTCAACAAAGCAAGTCAATTGATACTCAGAAATACGAAATCCGTTAGCATCCGTAAATGAAAAATGAATGAATATCTAATGTTTGAGAAATCATATACAAATGCATATATAAATTCTACGTACAAAAATTATCCATTCTTTG
Organism: Allium cepa; assembly: GCA_030765085.1. Lineage (NCBI taxonomy): Eukaryota > Viridiplantae > Streptophyta > Magnoliopsida > Asparagales > Amaryllidaceae > Allium > Allium cepa. Next base: position 596,136,608 of record CM060935.1, read on the forward strand.
TCAAGGTACTACTTTATATTATGTGAATTTCGGTGTAATGAATTATATGTATTTATTGTTTTATCAAAATAACAATTTATACAAGAATTTTTTGTACATGCAATGCACTGCATGTAAAAACCCTTATAAAATAAGTAATTTCAAATTTTCTATATAATTTGATAAAAACAAACTAAAAAATATAAAGAAAAACAATGTATTCTTTTTTTGTTGCAATATGATTTGAACTTGTAACCCTTATTTATGTTTCATAATTTCCATTTGAAGGTATATGTTAATGTTTGTTTAGAACGGTATTCGAAATCTTCACCTCTTGTTTTGTCTATAAGGGCAATTTTGAAACTTTACAGTCGAATCAAAAAATTGAAACTTTATTCCAATTATTAGTAAAGATGTATTGTGATAAAAGTAAACTGAAAAAATAAAAAGAAAACAATGTATTCCTTTTGTTATAATTGGATTTGAAAAAATAACTTTTTTATGTTTCGAAATTTCCATTTGAAGATAAATGTTAATGTTTGCTCAAAAGCGGGATTCGAACTCTTCGCCTTAAAAGCAATTTTGAAACTTTACGGTCGGATCAAAAAATTGAAACTCTATTCCAATTATTAACAAAGATACTAATAAAGATTATATGTATATTAAATTTATATTTACTGTTCAAAATATATTTATGACTTTAGATTTAATTGACAGTTGATCGGATAATATCCAATGTTTGTTTGCAATCCACAGAAACATATATTCGATATTCAAAAGAATTCAACGATGGACTGTTAGAGAACTAGATATTATCGCAAAACCATTTGGTAATGTGAAGTGAGGTTTCTTAGTATTTATGCATGATTTATATTGTAAATTATCCGATGTGGGACTAATATCAACACGCCCCCGCACGTGTGGCGTATCATTAGCCAAACACGTGGACAATCATTGAGGGTGACATGTAGCACAACTAAACCCACTCTGATACCATGTTAGAGGACCTCAGCTTATCACAAAATCAAATGGTAATATGAAGTGGGGTCTTTTAGTATTTATGCATGATTTATATTGTAAATTGTCCAATGTGTGACTAACATCAACAATGATAGAAATCAATTTAGAAATCAATTTTTCTTACCCATTGCATTCAACCTCCAATAATATATATGGTTACAAGAGTCAAGATAGGCTACAAATTAGCCAACTGATTTTCTAAAATAAAGGTAATTAAATAAATACTAACCAAATAAAGTGGCTACAAATTAGCCAATTGATTTGCTAAAACAAAGGTAACTAAATATATACTTTCCAAATAAAGATATCATCAAATCAGAGAATAAATGTAGGAAATATTCTAACGTCTAGAATATATGTAAAATATATTCTATCACACCCCCTCAGTCGAGGCGGGAGATTCTTGTATGCTTAGACTGTCCCTAAAATCATTAAATAATACGTGCGGAAACCCTTTTGTAAAAATATCAACAATTTGGTAAATGGACGGTACATGAAGCACATGCACTTGGCCATGAGCTACTTTCTCATGGACGAAATGAATACCCATCTTAATGTGTTTAGTGCGTTGATGCTGAACAGGATTGCCGGATAAGTATATAGCACTCACATTGTCACAATAAACTAGAGTAGCCTTTTGAATAGGACAATGCAACTCTAGAATCAAATTTCTAATCCAGCACGAATCAGAAACAACATTAGCAACACCCATGTACTTCGCCTCGGCACTACTATGGGAAAGAGTAGGTTTCCATTTCGAAGACAAAGAAATCAAATTATCTCCAAGGAATACACAATAACCAGAGGTAGAACGACGGGTGTCGGGACAACCACCCCAATCTGCATCTGTATATGAGATAATACGATTAATATTGGATTTATACAAGTGGAGACCAAAAGAAAGGGTACCCTGGAGATAGCGTATGATACGCTTAAGAGCTTTCATATGCTCAGTAGTCGAGGCATGCATATGAAGGCAGATCTACTGCACGACATAAGAAATGTGTGGCCGAGTGAATGTAAGATACTGAAGAGCACCTGCAAGACTACAATACTTAGTCGGATCATCATAAGGAGTGTCTGTGGTGGCACTTAGTTTAGACTTAGTGTCAACAGGAGTAGGACATGAACCGCGGTTAGACATTCCAGCACGTTCAATAATTTTTGCAGCATCCTATGTTTGAGATAAGAAAAGTCCATAGGCATGACGAGTGGTAGCAATGCCCAAAAAGAAACTCAGAGGACCTAGATCCTTCATAGCAAATTCAGAAATTAAGAGAGTCATAATATACTTACGAAGACGGTCAGAAGAAGCTGTAAGTATAATGTCATCCACATATAACAGAATATAAGCAATATCACAACCATTCTTGTAGATGAATAAAGAGTGATCTTACGTACTATGAGAGAACGCAATGGTAGCAACAAAATCAGCAAATCTTTGGTACCAAGCTCGACGAGCCTGTTTTAACCCGTACAAAGATTTCTTCAAAAGGCAAACATGATTCAGATAATTTTTGTTACGAAAACCCACAGGTTGACGCATATAAACTACTTCATTGAGATGACCATGCAAGAAAGCATTCTTGACGTCCATTTGATAAATGGGCCAAGATTTGAAAGAGAAATGCTGAGAACCGCTCTAATGGTGACCGTTTTAACCACGTGGCTAAATGTTTCATCACAATCAATACCCTGTTGCTGTGTATTTCCATCACCTACAAGACAAGCTTTATAATGCTCAAAAGAACCATCAAATCTATATTTATGATGAAAAATGCACATAGACCGAATAACATGAACATTAGGAGGCCTAGGCACTAATTCCCAAGTCTTATTGTCAATTAAAGCATTAAATTCATCCAACATTGCACTTTTCCGGTTATGGTCACTAAGCGCACTGACAGGATTTTTCGAAACAGAAGAAATATCTGTAGTGGTGCTAATGTGGTAATTATAAGAGTATTTGGGGTTAGGTTTAAAAATGCCATTGATGCACGAGTGGTCATGCGGGTTGAAATAGGGTTGGGAGGCCCAGGGGTGGTGTGAGGAATGGTCAAAGTGGGGGAGCTCATAGACGGGGTTGGGCTGTGGGGAAGAGAGGACGGGTCAGAGGAGGAAATAGAGGACTGAGTGTGGGCAGCAGTGGGAGGTGTGGAATCTGGGCCTATGTGAGACTGTGGCCCAGATTGAGGAAAAAAGAATGAGTCGTTGGGCTGCGTTGTTGGGTCAAGCTGCATATTTTGTGGTGTGGTATTTTGAGATAAATGATGTATTAATTGAGGATTAATATTGTCACTGAAGAAATCATAATTCGAAGGTTTTGTTTTGTGGAGTTTGGAGAATGGAAATTCTGTGTCAACAAAACGAACATGACGACAAATTATGATTTTAGCACTAGACATATCATAGCATTTGGAGCCACGATGATTAGGATCCAGACCTAAATAAGCACAAGGAGTCGACCTTTCTTGTAATTTATGAATAGTAGAAGAGGGGAATAATGGGAAACATAAGCAACCAAAAACACGCAAACCCGAATAATCAGGATCACTTTGATTGAGGATTTGAGCGGAAGATTGGTAATTCAATACATTGAAAGGAAGGATATTGATAAGATATGTAGCCATGGAGAGAGCATGATGCCAAAAGGAGAGTGGCATAGATGCATGGGCAAGAATAGTCCGGATGATAATATTTAGGGATTTTATGTGTCTTTCGCACTTTCCGTTTTGAGGAGATGCATGAGGACATAAGAGACGGAAAAGCATGCCATGTTGCTCAAAAAAATCCTTAAAAGTGCCATTAATATATTCCGTATCATTGTCACATTGAAAAGTCTTAATATTATGTTCAAATTGTGTCTTGACTAAAGCATGAACGCTAAGAAAAGTTGTTTGACCTAAGATTTTTTTGCAATAAGAAAGGTCCACAAAAATTTGCTATAGTCATCAAGAAAAAGAATATAATAACAATGGCCGGAAGTATAACAATAGGAGAAGTCCAAAGATCACTATGAATAATATCAAACGGAAGAAAAGTATATGACACTGAATCATAAAAAGGTAGCTTATAATGTTTCCCAAGAGGACAAGAAGAACAAAAAGTTTTACAAGCCTTATTACAATCAACAAACTTTTTACTACAAAGAGACTTAAGAATAGCATCGCAAGGATGACCTAAACGATTGTGCTAAATATTCAAAGGAAAAGCAGTAAAAGCAGAATGATTGTTAGATGAAATGGCTTGAAAGTTGGAGAAAAGTGGACATAAGCCCTCAGTGCTATCACATCTCATTAGTCTGTTCCCCGTCTGTAAGTCATTAACAGAGAAACCAAAAGGGTCAAAAGAGATAGAAACCATATTATCTGTCGTAAATTTACGAACAGAGACCAGATTTTTAATGAGCCTCGGAGCACGTAACACATTGTTTAGGGTAAATGGTGGATAAGGTGGAGGCAATGTAGTGCGACCGTGACCAATAATTGGAATTAAATGACCACTACAAACAACAATGTTATGATGCTTATTGCTTGAATTGAAATAAGAAGAGAGAATACCTGCATCTGCCATCATGTGAGATGTAGCACCAGTATCCATGTAGTAGTTCCCATCTGGTTGATAGAACGAAAGAGCATGCATAGCCGCCTCAATGTCGGTGGGCATGTAGCTAGAAGCAAGAGGAGCAACGACATAGAAAGATTGAGGTCTGGACCCAAGCAAGCCAAACCCAGAAGAGGAGGGGCGTTGGGCTGCTGGATTGGGCCTTGGCTGTCAGGAGTATGCGGGAAATGGGCAAGAAGAAATAGTCCACCCTCCCCAACCAGGCTACTGACACTGTGGCGGTAGGGCCTGCTGACGTGGCTGCCACTGGTGCTGATGATATAGAGGCAGACTAGGACCGGACCCATTAGTACTTTTGTAACATCCCGCCTTTTCGCACGCTTTAAATCGACACACGTGCCAATTCAAACCATACGGAAGGGCGGATTGTTATGGGGTAAATAAGAAAAACAAGAAAGAAATAAAAAGAAAACAGAATCTCACAGCAGAAGGATAAAATATAATAATCAAATATACAGTTTATAAATCTGCTAAAAAAACATTTGATTATATTTATATAATACATATCAGAGTTATACATACCAATAACAATGCAGCGGAATAGTATGAAGGTAGTGCAATAATATAAATAATAAAAATAAAAATCTTCGTCTTCGTCCTCCAGAGCTAAATCTTCAAATCCTGAAACGCTCAGACTGACCCAAGCGAATTGAAAAGACAAAACACTCGAGTCAGAACTAAAAGATCTTATGTAAGTTAAATCAACAGAAATAAATATGAGTGCAGTAACTCAAGAGATGCTCGGGATTTACATCTCCTAAGGATCCGTTAAACTATTTACTATGTAGTATATTGCGCTATTATAATAGTGTTTATTTGTAAAATAAACTTACTTTTTAATAGCGTTAAGGGGTTACCCATATAGCCCTTAACACAAATAATGCCAATAGTCTATACAGTACCATAATACCTCCTGATCGGGAGGCTACCAGAGGATACTCCATAGGTACGACACAAATAGAAACTCGTACAAGGCACGATAGGGTAGGTGACACGGCACAACTAGGCAATGCCAGGGTAGATATACCAATTACGCTTCCGGGTCGGTGGTAACGCGTAGCGCGCAACTACCGCCCACCTCGAGTCACACCCCTAAATAAAATCAAAAGTGGTCACCGAATCAATCCAAGAGTCAAAGTATAATGTCGAAGGGATGTGTCCGATCAAAGGTGCTACCTTATTAACCCGTCGATCGCTCCTGTTTTAGCCACCTTATGCCAACTCACGGGAGTTGGTCCATGTATTTACCTTACAGGAAATGCCGCCACCAACCTACTTCATTCTGGAATCTCCACCGCATACACGGTTGTTAAAGTGGTTTTCGGAGTTGGCATAGAGTATGACAACTTCCGATCCCGGTCTCTTTAACAACCAAACGTTATTATAACACCGCGGTCATTTAAAAATAGTTTTACTTTAAAACCAGAATAAAATATCTATTTCAAAACCGTATAATTTCGATATCCTTTCCATTTCAAAACAATCTCATTTGATATTATTTTTATAAAAACCCAAATTAATATAATATCATTTTATTTCAAATATATATTTCTTTTCCAAAATCATATTGTTTTCAAACTTAATATAATTGGAAACCAAACATTGAATTATAACTTTCAAACTATAATACTTCGAAAATTCATAGCTTTAAACCATAACTTCTAAAACTTGGATGGTTTGGATATTCAAATGGTATATAGAATAAATTAGTTTGCATTTAAAGTTACTTTATAAAATAAAATAATTTCCGCGACTTACAACTTTTTTTATTAAAAATTAAGTCAAAATCCATAGATTTAAAAATCGCTTTCAGTTTCAATAACCACTTCAGTTTCAATATATTTCAAACTTTGAATATTGAACAATTGTAACTAAGGTTGAAAATTTCTATTCAACAATTAAAAGTCCTATTATTTAGTTTGAAATAATTGCTTAATAAACCCGTAATCATTTAGGTAAAACTCAAATTACTTATAAAAGAAAATTTCCTTCAATTTATTTATACTAGAAATATTCATTTAATTCACCTTGAATAAAATTCAATTATAAATATCATACCCTTTTTGAAATTTCAGGTTAATAAATTTTACATCAACTTATGAAGTTAACTTCTTAATTAAGCTCAATTTCAAATAAATTTTCCAATTTAACTCTCAATCTTAATTAATTTAAATCATTTAAAATTCTATATATTTTCAATATCTTAACATGTACTTAACCATATAATATAAAATAATCAAACACCATTATTCAACTTATTTATTTTATTTAACAAATCCATACATAGCTTAAATTCATTACTTTAACTATAGATGTATATATAAAATAAGATTTTATATAATATCAAAATTTATATTTATTAACCGTATCCTATCCAAACCATAGAAAAATCATTTCAAAAATAATTTTATATATATACCGCGGTGCCTGTATATAGTTTTCTATCCTATGGTCAAGTGATACGGATATTTATCATTTCAATCCGCAATTTAAAAATAAAAATTACGGTTATATATCATTTCAAACCGCAATCCCGAATGAATTGAAAATACATAATAACTTGCAGATTATATAATATGGAACACATCCATTCACCCAATATCAATCATCAACAAATTTATTGCAATCATCATAAATTCTACCAATCATCAATATAAAGCATATAAAATGTAACAGGTATCAACGAACAGTTTATATTCAATATTAAATTTTATAACTGTTTAATTGGAAATTTATATGCAAAATAAATAAATTAACTGTCAATTTATATGCAAAAACAAAATTAATTAACAGTTATATTAAATAAATGCGATTTAACTAAGATATGAATAAAATATGCAAAACAGTCATAAATAAATTTCTACTCATATCTCAAATAAATTTAACAAACATAAGAAATTTTAGAAGTTGTGAGTGGGTTAAATCACTCACCTTTTGAATTTAAATCGAATTTAAATTCGATTTAAACTCGAAAATTTGACGGTCTCCAAATCTGTCCAAACCAGCATCAAAAGATCTGGAATTTTATTATGATCCTAACAAAAAAAATTGCGCGAGAAACGGATAACGTAAGAGAAAGTTATTCGATTAAACGCTTTGGAAACAAAATAAATAAATTAATTAAAGAACATACTCCAAAATGCCACGTCACCAAAAAAACGCGTCTCCTCCATCTTACGCACGCAAATTTCCAGGCCGAAGCCCTAACCGCCGAAAGCATCACCGTTCCACCAAATTTCGCCGCCTCCACAAGCCAAACCGCCTCGATCAGGACACCCCATCGCCTTCGCCACGTCGAGCCGCCCACAAGGGTTCCCACGGCAAAAATTCCGGTCCCCCCAAACTATCATCGCCGCCGCCTCCTATTCAAGGCCACCATCACCAATCTACACGACCTGGCGACGAATGAACACCACCAGCAAGGCCTGCATCGCGCCCCCTTCCCAACGCCCCCCTTGATCGACGATTGGGCGACGATCCGCCGTTGGATCATCAAACCCTAAAATGGACGGCCAGAATTAATCGCCAATTTCTGGCCAAATGGTGGATCGATCCGAGAAATGACCGGCATCAGAAGATTAAGCTCATTGAGAGCACTAACATATAATTTTTCCGGAATTTTCTGAGAACTTTAAATTTTTGAAGTTGATTTTGATTTGTTTAGATCTAGAATTGTTTGTTGGCATTGAAGAAGAGAGTACAGAAGTTCTGTACATATAGAATGAGGAATAGAGGCTGCTAGGGTTTGTAACGACCCAGAATTTTTAGTCATTAAAATTTGAATATTTAATTAATTTTAAATATTAATAAGTGAATTTATAAGTCAAATAAATTTTTATTTGAATTATTGGATTTAATTGAATAATTAAATCGATAATTTAATACGTTAAATTATGGAAATAATTGAAAATTGAGTTAAATACGATTGAAAATTATTTGTAAAATTTTATTTTATCATATGGAAGTTAGATTGATATTTTAGAACTTTTAAAATCGAATTAAAAGTTAATTTGTGAAAATTGAATATTTTAATATTTAAATCGACTAGTGAAAATAGCCAATTTTTGAACAGTCTCAGAATTGAACGAAACCAGTTCCATTGGATCCGTAATAGTTAGTTATTACCGGATTTCAATTTTCGTGTCAATCGGAGTTATCGTTTGATCGTGGCAGCTCGAAACGCATCGATTTATTTTTAATTTTAAATTTGACGAGCTAAAATAGCCATTTTTCAAAAAGTCTCGGATTTCGACGAAACCAGTTTCATCGGATCCGTAATGTGATATTATTGTAAGGTTTCAAATTTCGTATCAATTGGATTTACCGTTTGTCCGGTACAAATTAAAACGCCTAGAAATCGATTTAAATCGGTTTAATTCAAATTGAACGTTTATAGCCATAACTCGCACATACTTCCGAATTAGCTTCTGAAACCTATTCCATTGTGTCCGGAACGCGGGGTAAACCCTAGAAACGCTGGTTACGGCGCGTAAATCGGAGCTCGGAATTTCCGAAATGAATAGTGTTTACGCTTGATTTTCCTATAAATATACACCCTAACCCTTCATTTATAAAAAAAAAAAAAGAAATAACAAACCCTAGCCGCCACCCCATAAACAACGGCCAGAAAACACCCACGCTTCTCCCTCAATCACTCACAATCCGTCGACATTCACGCGAAGTGATCAACAGCAAAATCGAAGAGCACAATGAGATCTTTAAATCCATACGGTTGAGATCGTGTATGGAGCTGTAAATCGAGGGGAATCATGCCATGAAGTGGCCGGCCTGCGCACGCGAAATGAGAAATAGGGGGTGGCCGAGTGGGTGCGGTCTGAGGATGGAGGTGGAGTCAGGAGCGAGCTACGTGATGGAACTTCCTGATCGTCGTCAAGTCGAGTGTAGGAGGAGTATTATCAAACCCTAATAAGCAAAGATGGGTTCGGCGGCTTCGTACGCGACCTGGAGATGAATACGTGAGTTGAGGGAGATGAAGTTGGTGTGTTGGATCTGCTATGCACGGCCTAGATTTAGTTGGGTAGGAAAATTAAATGTTTAATGTAAATTAATTATAGTTTAAACTGTATAAACTTCGTAAATTCATAACTTTTTCATACGAGGTCGAAAACGCGCGAAACCAGTTGCGTTGGAATCGTATGGACGAGCACTACGCGATGGAGTTGGTTTGGAGTCGTTTGGAGTTAGTGAGAATTTTGGGTAAAATTAAACGTCCGTTTAATTTTATTCGAAATAAATCGCTAAAACGGAAATAAAATCAAGGTGAGAATTTCTCACTCAATCGAATCAGTTTCGATTTTATTTTAAATAGTTAGATTTAAAATATTTGAATGCATGTTTGAATGTTGATTGATATCTATTGATTGTTAAAATAGACATTATACGCCGTTAGTAAGTGGATGTTATTTATTAAAAACATATACCGCGAATATTTCATAAACAGTGAAATTGGTATTATAAATAATATCAATATATATATATTGGCATATGTATATATTGGAGTTGTTGATTTCCTGCATTTATTTGTTTAGCGGATGAGACCCTATTACGCCGTTATTAAGCGGATAATATTTAATAAGAACATATACCGCGATAATTTCGTACTGGAACGAAATTGGTATTGTGCTAATGTTTGTGGATGCAGGAAAACAGGTTGGAGGGATCCAACTGGATTCCTCAACAGTTTTTATTTGATTTCAGATATTTTGATATTTGATGGATTTTCATATTGATATATGATATCGTTGTTGTCGTGATTGACTATTTGGTGTGTAGCATCATTGGACCAAATTTGGAATTTTAAAATGATTTTAAAGTGATTTTTGAAAAATATACGTTTTATAAAATAATTTTTGAATTGATCCATTTTAAATAAATAAACGTTATAATTTTTAAAGTTATAAAAATTATGATTTTTGAGAAATATAGTTAAAAACTGATTTTTGAGAATATGATGCTATTGAGTTTATAAAATAGTTTAATCGAGATATTTTAGAATTTTTGTGAAAAGTTTAAATATAGGATTTATAAAATTTAATTATTTTATGAATCAAAATGGTGAAATAATAAAGGAGATTAAAGACGTTTTAAAGAATAATATAAATTGATTTATATTAAGAGATTTATAAATGGATATATATAAATTGAAATATAGACATTATAAAACGAGTTTTTATAAGTGTTTGAATGAAGTGAAAATGAATTTCATTAAAGAATGAAATTTATAGAATTTAAATGGTGAAGTTATAAGAATGAAATTTATAGAATTATAAACGGTGAAATAGAAATGGAATTTATAAACGTTGTTTTATAAATTCGCAAATGACTTATTTTGATAAGTAAATTGTTGAAAACTATAAATGGAGTTATATTCACATTTTGAATAGTGAATAATCCTTTGAATTAAAATGAATAAAAGGATGAAATTGTTAATGAAGTATATTCACGTTTTTGAATAGTGAATAACACGTTAAAGAAATTGTTTTGGATTTGGATGTTTTAAATAAAATTAAAACGATCGAACAATGTTTTAAAATGTGTTGAGATTCGAAACCATAGATTTCAACATTTATCGTTGAAATAGACGTTTTCGAGAAATGAAAAGGAAATAGTGGACTATAACACTGTTGTTATAGTAAATGATTTCGGAAAGGAAATGTTTTGTATAGTATTGGGATTTATATATCTATTTTAAATTCGAATCCCTATACTAGTGATTTTGGGTTGTCGTAACGATGTTTTACGCAACATTCGTTTTGACCCAAATAAATATGTTTAAGTGAATGATTTCCTTAATAGAATGAAATATATACTTAATTCGATTTAAATATATTGAATATTTTCCAAGTATAGAAAATAAAAAGATTTGTGAATTACTTATGAATAAATAAGTATGGAAATGTTTTTCCAATATGAAGTGAATAATTAGAATTTATCTTTTTGAAGATAAATTGAAATGATAAATTGAAATCGTGTATGCATGAATATTTTGGAATATAAATTCACTAAGGAATTTATAAAAGAAAGTGGGATTGGTTTAGAAAAATAAATATTGATTTATTTTTTTTGAAGTGTTGAAATTAGATATCTTGTAAAGATATTTTAAAAAAAAAGAAAAATAATTTGGAAAATTATTTGGAATCTGGTGATGTGTGCATATCCATTGATAGTTCAATAATCGACTATCAATATTTCCCTTTGAATGGGTAATTGATGTGATTTGTTTGAATGTGAATGCTACACTTATTTTTGAATAAGCGCTCACTATTCGGGTTAACCGGGAAAGGACCATGGGGTCGTATAACCCATTCCGAATATGTGATACGTCGTTGTGAATTGCATTGAGGATCGGTGTTGAAGACCCGGTATTTGCGAGAGCGATAGGATGACCTGTCGATTTACTCTGCACCGAGTTGCTCCGGTATAGAGTTCTCCATATGTGATGGTGAATCCGATCAGGATTGTGAATATCCGGATTGCAAGGACTTCTTTGTAAGTGCCTTCGGTTTTGTTCGAGCCCGGAACAGACTTGTATGGATTGTATGTCTGACGTTACAAATTGAGATATAAAGCAGATTTCTTTCAAATATATTTCTGTTGGTGGCGAAGAATTTATTCTTTAGCTTAACACCCTTCTCTGAGACGTACGAGCTCAGAGGTTATATAGTTGAAGTTATCAGCGATATATTCCCAATTTGGTAATGTGACATGCTGAGTGTTGCTGAAATGATCATTGTGTTGATTATTGTGATAGGATCGTTTATTTGATCGTCTATCTTAGTGATCATTGTGTTGATAATTTGTTGACCCAAAGCATGGCTTTTGTATAAAGTATGTTTTTGTGGACGTGACTTCGTCGAACCTCACACCCCGGAAATGGTCAAAACAGGAAAGATGCAGCAAGGTTATGAGGGGTAGCACCCTTTAGGGTATGTACATTTCCTTCTGGATAGAGGTGGTATCATGGTATGGAGCCCAGATATTTAACCTATGTGGTTACTACGAATTTATTACTTTGTGGTTGTTGGTTTTCGGGATCCCGTGAGAAAGGTCGTTTACGATCGGGGAATGGCGTGCTCGTGTCAGTAGTTACCCAGTTAGGGGTAACCCGGCCTTGTGTTGGCAGAGTTCCGGTTTGGTTCTTGGGGATGTCTTTCCAGAGGCATTCTCATGTGGCAATGGGAAGTTCCTTGGCCTGACCATTTGTTGGAAATCCAAAGAAACAATACGAAACTTGTACGGTATTAGTTGTAGAACCTATCATTCACTTATGGTGTCGCAACACTGTTTGGATGGTAGCTATAGTAGGCATAGTTCGAAATGTCTATGTTGGCTAAGATTTATATTCTACTTTCGAAATGAATTTTTCCTACACTATGCACTAATAATAATATCAAATGTTATTCTAAATGCGTATCAAGCATCTTTGACTATCATAAGGAGAAATCTCCTCCGATTCTGCATTTGCATGTGTGTGTGTGCGGGAGGCCTTATGGTAGTCTCATTTTTAAAAGCATTGCGAATTGAAATAAAAATATTCCTCTATTTTGATTTTAAAGATAAATAAACTGTTTTGAGTTCTCACACCAGTCACATGACTGACTTGGAGTTTATTGTTTTCCTTCCTAAACTCTGGGTGCCCACCAATTTCCACACGGGTAGTCAAGAGTAAGGTTTATCAGGATATTCTGGATATTCTGGAGTTGCTGGAGGCAAGATGGATGGCATGGCATATTACTTATATAGTATTTCTTTTTCCGCTGCACTGTTTGTTGTTGTTGTACACTCTGATGATATGATGTAATGAAATGTATAAAATGTAATAACTGATATAGTTCTTTGTTTAAAGATTATTCATTTATTATCATATGTTGTTCCGCTGCGAATTGTGAGATTCTGTTGTTGTTCTGTTGTTTTCTGTTCCGTCCTATTTTCTTTTGTTCTATCTTCTTTCTCTTCTATTCTCTTTTTCTTTCTATTTTAAAATATTCTGTTTTCTTTATGTTCTATCTTCTATTTTCTCTCCTCCCTAATTTCTTTTTCTCTCTTTTTCTTTTCTTAAAATCTTTCTTAAAACCCCTAAGGGTTCGTATTTTCGTTCATCTTGAATTAAACAAAGGAGATTAGTGTCTATTCAAGGAGTACGGATTTACGGGTCTTTACAGTTGGTATCGGAGCTTATGGTTAAGCGACATCCATGGTTCTGTTGGGTATTATTCATTAGAGATAGAGTCAGCAGTGCTCTAGAATGAATTTGAGTGTAATAATAGATATGAGAGCGTATTTGTTAGTGAATATGAAATTGTTTTATATTGTGATGATTGGTTTATTGAGTGGCATGTGAACTTTCGTCAGCGTGGTCCGCAAGACTATGCCGAAGGGGTTTCTAAACACTTGAATAGAACAATTCGACATAATATTGTTTTAAATTGGGTAAATGAAATAATTTTACCTTGAGTATATTTTGTATATGTAAAGAAAAAAATTTCAGAATTATTAAAGTATAAAATAAGTTGATTGTTTAGTTGTTTGAATAATCTAAATAAAGGAATTGTATAAGTAAAAAAAGAATTATAAGAATTGAATTATAATTAAAGTGATTTACAATTGTGAATAAACTTATATATATGAGAAGTGGAACTATATGAATATAACTTAAGTGTTGTTGAATGAAGTTGATATTAGTATCAAACTAAATTAATAAAGTTAAGTGATAAATGTGAACTTGAGTTTTATAAATGAAATTCAACTTTAGTAATTGAATATGAATTAAATGAATTGGATTAAAGGATTGAATGATAATCAATTAAATGTGAATTAAGTTGATATAAAATAATGAATATAAGTGTAATTCATTAAAATCTAATGTTATTGGAAAGTTGAATAGATTGAATGAAAAATCAATTAATTAAACCAATTGTAAGCAAAGGAATTGGGTTGTAATAAATATACATTGGTTGTTATATGATTGTTAGTTGATTGATTGTAAATAATTCATTAAGTGTTAATGAAATTGAGTTAATGAAATTGAAAGCTAAAATAATGAAATTCAATCGGAAGTTAAGTGAATCTTAAATGAATTGAATTTGATTTGGAAGTGAACCAGCTTGAATATGAATTAGTTGAAAATGAATGCTAGTAAATCCAATGTTAATGAATCTAATGTGATTAAATTGAAAACCAATTCATTGAATATTAATGAAAATATGAATGAATGTTTATTGGTTATGAATGTTAGTTGGTTGATGTTTGCTTTTATTGCATATGCTATGTTGACATATATAGTTGTTATGGAGATATATGTTGTATATTGATACTATTGTCATATATGCATGTTCTCATGTTGTTTGTTGAGTGATTAGTAGGTGCGGATCGCGTTTGCTTCGCATTTGGAGCTCGCTTTTGCGCTATATTAGCCGTATATGCTAGCTAATAAAATATAAGGTACATATCTCGGATTAAATATCGTACTTTTACACTTTTTTCCCTACGGGATGCCTCATTACTTGATGAGATGTATATTTGTGATATATATACTGTCATTTTTTTTCGGATCGAGCCGCGCAAAGGAGACTATGGCGAATTTTTCCGGAAATTTAAGGCGTTAGAAAATTTTGAGAAAATTGGAAAATTTTGAAAACTTTAACTTTGATTTTGGAATTGAAAGTTAAACAATAGTAGTTGTTTTTGAAAAGATAACTAAGTATGATTTGAAAACTTAGTAAGTTATTGTAAGAAGTTTAACTATGAATTTTGGAAAGTTAATAAATTCTATAATTTTCTTACTTGTAATTTCGTGGACGAAATTCTTTTAAGTGGGGAAGATTGTAACGACCCAGAATTTTTAGTAATTAAAATTTGAATATTTAATTAATTTTAAATATTAATAAGTGAATTTATAAGTCAAATAAATTTTTATTTGAATTATTGGATTTAATTGAATAATTAAATCGATAATTTAATACGTTAAATTATGGAAATAATTGAAAATTGAGTTAAATATGATTGAAAATGATTTGTAAAATTTTATTTTATCATATGGAAGTTAGATTGATATTTTAGAACTTTTAAAATCGAATTAAAAGTTAATTTGTGAAAATTGAATATTTTAATATTTAAATCGACTAGTGAAAATAGCCAATTTTTGAACAGTCTCAGAATTGAACGAAACCAGTTCCATTGGATCCGTAATAGTTAGTTATTACCGGATTTCAATTTTCGTGTCAATCGGAGTTATCGTTTGATCGTGGCAGCTCGAAACACATCGATTTATTTTTAATTTTAAATTTGACGAGCTAAAATAGCCATTTTTCAAAAAGTCTCGGATTTCGACGAAACCAGTTTCATCGGATCCGTAATGTGATATTATTGTAAGGTTTCAAATTTCGTATCAATTGGATTTACCGTTTGTCCGGTACAAATTAAAACGCCTAGAAATCGATTTAAATCGGTTTAATTCAAATTGAACGTTTATAGCCATAACTCGCACATACTTTCGAATTAGCTTCTGAAACCTGTTCCATTGTGTCCGGAACGCGGGGTAAACCCTAGAAATGCTGGTTACGGCGCGTAAATCGGAGTTCGGAATTTCCGAAATGAATAGTGTTTACGCTTGATTTTCCTATAAATATACACCCTAACCCTTCATTTATATAAAAAAAAAGAAATAACAAACCCTAGCCGCCACCCCATAAACAACGGCCAAAAAACACCCACGCTTCTCCCTCAATCACTCACAATCCGTCGACATTCACGCGAAGTGATCGACAGCAAAATCGAAGAGCACAATGAGATCTTTAAATCCATACGGTTGAGATCGTGTATGGAGCTGTAAATCGAGGGGAATCATGCCATGAAGTGGCCGGCCTGCGCACGCGAAATGAGAAAGAGGGGGTGGCCGATGGGTGCGGTCTGAGGATGGAGGTGGAGTCAGGAGCGAGCTACGTGATGGAACTTCCTGATCGTCGTCAAGTCGAGTGTAGGAGGAGTATTATCAAACCCTAATAAGCAAAGATGGGTTCGGCGGCTTCGTACGCGACCTGGAGATGAATACGTGAGTTGAGGGAGATGAAGTTGGTGCGTTGGATCTGCTATGCACGGCCTAGATTTAGTTGGGTAGGAAAATTAAATGTTTAATGTAAATTAATTATAGTTTAAACTGTATAAACTTCGTAAATTCATAACTTTTTCATACGAGGTCGAAAACGCGCGAAACCAGTTGCGTTGGAATCGAATGGACGAGCACTACGCGATGGAGTTGGTTTGGAGTCGTTTGGAGTTAGTGAGAATTTTGGGTAAAATTAAACGTCCGTTTAATTTTATTCGAAATAAATCGCTAAAACGGAAATAAAATCAAGGTGAGAATTTCTCACTCAATCGAATCAGTTTCGATTTTATTTTAAATAGTTAGATTTAAAATATTTGAATGCATGTTTGAATGTTGATTGATATCTATTGATTGTTAAAATAGACATTATACGCCGTTAGTAAGCGGATGTTATTTATTAAAAACATATACCGCGAATATTTCATAAACAGTGAAATTGGTATTATAAATAATATCAATATATATATATTGGCATATGTATATATTGGAGTTGTTGATTTCCTGCATTTATTTGTTTAGCGGATGAGACCCTATTACGCCGTTGTTAAGCGGATAATATTTAATAAGAACATATACCGCGATAATTTCGTACTGGAACGAAATTGGTATTGTGCTAATGTTTGTGGATGCAGGAAAACAGGTTGGAGGGATCCAACTGGATTCCTCAACAGTTTTTATTTGATTTCAGATATTTTGATATTTGATGGATTTTCATATTGATATATGATATCGTTGTTGTCGTGATTGACTATTTGGTGTGTAGCATCATTGGACCAAATTTGGAATTTTAAAATGATTTTAAAGTGATTTTTGAAAAATATACGTTTTATAAAATAATTTTTGAATTGATCCATTTTAAATAAATAAACGTTATAATTTTTAAAGTTATAAAAATTATGATTTTTGAGAAATATAGTTAAAAACTGATTTTTGAGAATATGATGCTATTGAGTTTATAAAATAGTTTAATCGAGATATTTTAGAATTTTTGTGAAAAGTTTAAATATAGGATTTATAAAATTTAATTATTTTATGAATCAAAATGGTGAAATAATAAAGGAGATTAAAGACGTTTTAAAGAATAATATAAATTGATTTATATTAAGAGATTTATAAATGGATATTTATAAATTGAAATATAGACATTATAAAACGAGTTTTTATAAGTGTTTGAATGAAGTGAAAATGAATTTCATTAAAGAATGAAATTTATAGAATTTAAATGGTGAAGTTATAAGAATGAAATTTATAGAATTATAAACGGTGAAATAGAAATGGAATTTATAAACGTTGTTTTATAAATTCGCAAATGACTTATTTTGATAAGTAAATTGTTGAAAACTATAAATGGAGTTATATTCACATTTTGAATAGTGAATAATCCTTTGAATTAAAATGAATAAAAGGATGAAATTGTTAATGAAGTATATTCACGTTTTTGAATAGTGAATAACACGTTAAAGAAATTGTTTTGGATTTGGATGTTTTAAATAAAATTAAAACGATCGAACAATGTTTTAAAATGTGTTGAGATTCGAAACCATAGATTTCAACATTTATCGTTGAAATAGACGTTTTTCGAGAAATGAAAAGGAAATAGTGGACTATAACACTGTTGTTATAGTAAATGATTTCCGAAAGGAAATGTTTTATATAGTATTGGGATTTATATATCTATTTTAAATTCGAATCCCTATACTAGTGATTTTGGGTTGTCGTAACGATGTTTTACGCAACATTCGTTTTGACCCAAATAAATATGTTTAAGTGAATGATTTCCTTAGTAGAATGAAATATATACTTAATTCGATTTAAGTATATTGAATATTTTCCAAGTATAGAAAATAAAAAGATTTGTGAATTACTTATGAATAAATAAGTATGGAAATGTTTTTCCAATATGAAGTGAATAATTAGAATTTATCTTTTTGAAGATAAATTGAAATGATAAATTGAAATCGTGTATGCATGAATATTTTGGAATATAAATTCACTAAGGAATTTATAAAAGAAAGTGGGATTGGTTTAGAAAAATAAATATTGATTTAATTTTTTTGAAGTGTTGAAATTAGATATCTTGTAAAGATATTTTAAAAAAAATAATAATAATTTGGAAAATTATTTGGAATCTGGTGATGTGTGCATATCCATTGATAGTTCAATAATCGACTATCAATATTTCCCTTTGAATGGGTAATTGATGTGATTTGTTTGAATGTGAATGCTACACTTATTTTTGAATAAGCGCTCACTATTCGGGTTAACCGGGAAAGGACCATGGGGTCGTATAACCCATTCCGAATATGTGATACGTCGTTGTGAATTGCATTGAAGATCGGTGTTGAAGACCCGGTATTTGCGAGAGCGATAGGATGACCTGTCGATTTACTCTGCACCGAGTTGCTCCGGTATAGAGTTCTCCATATGTGATGGTGAATCCGATCAGGATTGTGAATATCCGGATTGCAAGGACTTCTTTGTAAGTGCCTTCGGTTTTGTTCGAGCCCGGAACAGACTTGTATGGATTGTATGTCTGACGTTACAAATTGAGATATAAAGCAGATTTCTTTCAAATATATTTCTGTTGGTGGCGAAGAATTTATTCTTTAGCTTAACACCCTTCTCTGAGACGTACGAGCTCAGAGGTTATATAGTTGAAGTTATCAGCGATATATTCCCAATTTGGTAATGTGACATGCTGAGTGTTGCTGAAATGATCATTGTGTTGATTATTGTGATAGGATCGTTTATTTGATCGTCTATCTTAGTGATCATTGTGTTGATCATTTGTTGACCCAAAGCATGGCTTTTGTATAAAGTATGTTTTTGTGGACGTGACTTCGTCGAACCTCACACCCCGGAAATGGTCAAAACAGGAAAGATGCAGCAAGGTTATGAGGGGTAGCACCCTTTAGGGTATGTACATTTCCTTCTGGATAGAGGTGGTATCATGGTATGGAGCCCAGATATTTAACCTATGTGGTTACTACGAATTTATTACTTTGTGGTTGTTGGTTTTCGGGATCCCGTGAGAAAGGTCGTTTACGATCGGGGAATGGCGTGCTCGTGTCAGTAGTTACCCAGTTAGGGGTAACCCGGCCTTGTGTTGGCAGAGTTCCGGTTTGGTTCTCGGGGATGTCTTTCCAGAGGCATTCTCATGTGGCAATGGGAAGTTCCTTGGCCTAACCATTTGTTGGAAATCCAAAGAAACAATACGAAACTTGTACGGTATTAGTTGTAGAACCTATCATTCACTTATGGTGTCGCAACACTGTTTGGATGGTAGCTATAGTAGGCATAGTTCGAAATGTCTATGTTGGCTAAGATTTATATTCTACTTTCGAAATGAATTTTTCCTACACTATGCACTAATAATAATATCAAATGTTATTCTAAATGCGTATCAAGCATCTTTGACTATCATAAGGAGAAATCTCCTCCGATTCTGCGTTTGCATGTGTGTGTGTGCAGGAAGCCTTATGGTAGTCTCATTTTTAAAAGCATTGCGAATTGAAATAAAAATATTCCTCTATTTTGATTTTAAAGATAAATAAACTGTTTTGAGTTCTCACACCAGTCACATGACTGACTTGGAGTTTATTGTTTTCTTTCCTAAACTCTGGGTGCCCACCAATTTCCACACGGGCAGTAAAGAGTAAGGTTTATCAGGATATTCTGGATATTCTGGAGTTGCTGGAGGCAAGATGGATGGCATGGCATATTACTTATATAGTATTTCTTTTTCCGCTGCACTGTTTGTTGTTGTTGTACACTCTGATGATATGATGTAATGAAATGTATAAAATGTAATAACTGATATAGTTCTTTGTTTAAAGATTATTCATTTATTATCATATGTTGTTCCGCTGCGAATTGTGAGATTCTGTTGTTGTTCTGTTGTTTTCTGTTCCGTCCTATTTTCTTTTGTTCTATCTTCTTTCTCTTCTATTCTCTTTTTCTTTCTATTTTAAAATATTCTGTTTTCTTTCTGTTCTGTCTTCTATTTTCTCTCCTCCTTAATTTCTTTTTCTCTCTTTTTCTTTTCTTAAAATCTTTCTTAAAACCCCTAAGGGTTCGTATTTTCGTTCATCTTGAATTAAACAAAGGAGATTAGTGTCTATTCAAGGAGTACGGATTTACGGGTCTTTACAGGGTTTATAACAGCCTATTTATAGACAAACTGAAATAGAATAGATGGACACGAATAACAAACGTGCTAAACGATAGTTGGCCCAAAAAGTCCGTTCTGACCCCGAAACGAAACCGGGTCAACCCATATATCACAATAGGTATTTTAAAATATTCTGAACGCGATGGAAAATGTTTCACGTCCAAATTCCAACGTATGAAGAAGTTATGCTGAAAACAATATTTTCAAATTGATTTTCAAGGCGTTTCGCGTTCGTACGATCAAACGACAAGTCCGATCGCTACGAAACTTGAAACCCTACAATAATTTACCTATACGGATCCGATGAAACTGGTTTCATCGAAATCCGAGTCAGTGGCCAAAATGGCTATTTTTATATTAATTAAATAAATTCAAAATAAATAAATAAAATCGAATTTTATATTTAGATTCTAAAATTGATCCATTTTATCACTTTTAAAAAAATTTAATCATTTACAAAATTCCAACAAGTTTATATGTCAAATTAAAGAAGGTAAATTTTTAAATTTCAATATAAATCCTTAATTTCATTAAATTCACAATTTAAAAATAATATCCTAAAATTTCGTTTTGTTAAATAAATTAATTAGTATTACATTCATTCCTATCAAATGGATGAATTAAATATTGGATTCCAAATTATCACACAAATTTCTCATACTATCTTTATTTCAAATAACGAATTATTTAACTATATTCAATCTCAATTAATTTTAATTAATTTCAATTGTTAGACTCTATACTTCAGTTATAAATAAATAAATAAATCCTGTTTTCCATTTATTTTATATTCACTATTTATCATATTACCATCCTTGGTACCATTTATTTCAATATATATATATATATATATATATATATATATATATATATATATATATATATATCCAGATGCTTTAACATTTTCCAATTGTTTATCTCAATTGCATGACATTAGATTTATATCTATTGCAATGGTTTCTGATTTAATTGAACGAACTAAGTATATAACTCATAATAATTGTTGTAAAACTCTCAATCCTACATTTATAAGTTTGTTATTTCCACTCAAATATTATAGATATTTACAGGTATAGGTTTTTATCCAATCATTACTTATTATATATTAATTAGATAAATTCACTATTTAAGTCCGTTTAAATTTATTACCAAATACCCATTTACCTTTCCCATCAAATTTGAATTCCATTCAATTAATATAACCAATCAAATTTCCATCCGCATTTTAATGTCAACCCACAATTATTGCAATTCATTGCCTTGTATTGATTTTATGCAATTACCATTAACTTTACATTCAATTACTATTCAATGCATATTGATTCATCAATCAATTCGATATTTACTTTTCTTTCCTTCTATTTGATAAATAACCTAGTATACATTTACACACATTCATTCATTCCATTCATTTATGGGTATTGCATTGAAATTAAATTTATTAGCTAATACCAACATTACTACCATTAATTACAATTGGATTCCCAATTTTATTCAATAACCTGAATAAATAACATATATATTAATCAAATCCTTACATTTGTTTTTCTCATATTCCATTTAAAATCAAATCATAACAATTAAATGATTTTATTGAATTGGAATTTCATTCAAGTCATAAATTATTAACTTGCATTAACATGATTCCTTAATTTATGCCAATTACCGTTTACACTCTTTTATTGCATTAAATCAATTTAATATTTTCATTAATTTCTCATATTAAATCTTGTATCTAGGTAAGAATCCTTTTTCTACTTAATTCATTTGGATTTTATTCAAATTCCTATAAATAGGTTTTAAGTCACCATTTACATAATTTATTTTAGCCTTCATTCTAACATTTATTTATCCCTTTTATTGTTTCTACTAAAATAACTTACAAAATCCTATTAAATAAATAAATTAAATTGTCGAAATTTATGGGTCGTTACACTCTCCCCCACTCAAAACTTTTCGTCCCCGAAATGGAAAAGAAGGGAAAAGAAGAAATTAAGAAAACAATATATCTTTCTTAATTAAATTTATAAACAAATAAGTTTACAAAATGAAATAATTTAACATAAAATATACCAATTTATACACATTTAAATCTTTTATACATAAATTGTTAAAGTTTGTAAACATTCTCAAATTTTTCTAAGTCCAAAATTTGCGGAAAATTTTGGCAGAGTCTCCTTTGTACGGAGAGGCTCGGAAGAAAATATAATATAAATATAACAACACACACAAATATTTTCCAAAATAATATATATCCCTACACGGGAAAATATATAAAATAGCAAACTGTAATCCGAAAACGTAACTATTTTTCGGGCAACTTACGTTAAATTTTATGGAACCAAAAGCAGTAGCAATTGCTTCCATAACCTGCATTTCACTTATAAACACTTATAAAATCTAAAGGGTTAACAATTTATATAAAGTGAATTATTTAAGTGGTTTCAATTACTAACAACAAATCAGTACAACAACCATCAATTTGACAAATAGCATACACAACCAATTCAAAGCAACCATTCAACCAAACAAACAAATAGTTGTTCGAGTTCAAAACTTTTAAATTGTACGGATGAAAAATAAACTACTAGCGCATCATTTACTCAACAGTCTTAGATAAAACTAAATAGATTATTCATTTATCCTAATCCAGTTTTAAAGTATCCTTGCCCAAACAACCATCAACTAAACAACAACAAATCCAAACAACAATCAACTTAACACATTATAATTTCCTTTCATACCTTTGTTGTTTGATTTTCTTTTTTATTTATACAGTGATTTATCTTTTAAATTTACATTTACTCATTAAATGTTTGCTTCATTTATTTTTACTTATTACTTACAATTATTCAGTTCCATTAACTCAGGTCATGCCAAATCTTTTTATTTTATTATAATTATTTATTCATTTACTGCATGTCCTCATTTATTTACATTTGTTTATCAATAGTATTCATGTCCCATTTAATTTCTTAGCATTTCCATTTTATTTACTTAAGTTGATAATCATCTATTAGAATTACTTACCTTTAAAATTTCAATTATAACTTAAGTTTACAACATTATATTCCCACTTATAATAGAAAATTCATTTAATACTTCATTACCTACTTTTACTTGTACAATTTCATTACATTTCCTATTAAACATTTCAACTTTTAATATTTGGTAAGTTATATATGTTTTTTAAAGGATGTACTTGAAAGTTACACAAGTTTCCTCATTACCTATAATTAATTTAACGTTCAATAATAATATCCTTTATTTCGTAGGTTATAATTTCAAATTTCATTTAATAACATTTATAACCTGTCATTAAATCTCTTATTTCCTTTAGAGGTTTTAATTTATTAATTATCTATGCTTCAATTCACTACAATAATTGAAACAATTAATTAATGGAAATTTAAGAATTTAATACCGGGTTAAAATTTCAATTTATTTTAAAACAATAGATAAATATATTCTTACAACTTATATATCTCTAATTATATTTAAAACAATTCAAATTTTATATATTTTTAAACATGAATCTGCATAGAACTACTACAGTGGCCTTTCCCCTTCGAAACTCGAAAATGAAAGTCGATGATGCGGCCGCCATCACCGAAATTATTTTCCAATGACAGAGAGGAAAGTACAAAACTTATTTTCCCCAAAATCTTCTTTTAAAACAATTATTTCAAATTATAATAAATATTTATATCAGAAGATACTTATAAACAATATTATTATATTCTAAAATTTATTTGAAAGAATTTCAAAACCCCGAAACTTAAGTTCTAAATTTCCGAATTTCATTTATTTTCTTTTTCAATCTTTTTTTTTCTATTATTATTTATACACTTTATTACCTAACAACCAATCTATTGCAGTCAAATATAATATCATTTGAAAATTTTTATTTTATATATAGAGAGAATGTAATAGGCAAAATTATTTCATTCACCTATATTAAAAACAATATTATGTCGGTCTGTCCTATTAAGTGTTTAGAAATCCCTATTGATGTCATAGCGACCCATGCACCAACCAGAATTTATAAATACAAAATGGAACAAATTAACACAATATAAAAACCTTTTTATAACGCTAACAAATACGCTCCCTCATATATATACACACTTAGTGACTCCCATAGGGTAGTATTTACCCTATTAGTAAAGAGTCAAACCCCACAAAGCTAAGGTTTATCGCTAAACCAAAGCTCTGATACCAACTGTAACATCCCGCCTTTTCGCACGCTTTAAATCGACACACGTGCCAATTCAAACCATACGGAAGGGCGGATTGTTATGCGGTAAATAAGAAAAACAAGAAAGAAATAAAAAGAAAACAGAATCTCACAGCGGAAGGATAAAATATAATAATCAAATATATGGTTTATAAATCTGTTAACAAAAAAATTTGATTATATTTATATAATACATATCAAAGTTATACATACCAATAACAATGCCACGGAATAGTATGAAGGTAGTGCAATAATATAAATAATAATAATATAAATCTTCGTCTTCGTCCTCCGAGCTAAATCTTCAAATCCTCAAACGCTCGGACTGACCCAAGCGAATTGAAAAGACAAAACACTCGAGTCAGAACTAAAAGATCTTATGTAAGTTAAATCAACAGAAATAAATATGAGTGCAGTAACTCAAGAGATGCTCGGGATTTACATCTCCTAAGGATCCGTTAAACTATTTACTATGTAGTATATTGCACTTTTATAATAGTTTCTATTTGTAAAATAAACTTACTTTTTAATAGCGTTAAGGGGTTACCCATATAGCCCTTAACACAAATAACGCCAATAGTCTATACAGTACCGTAATACCTCCTGATCGGGAGGCTACCAGAGGATACTCCATAGGTACGACACAAATAGAAACTCGTACAAGGCGTGATAGGGTAGGTGACACGGCACAACTAGGCAATGCCAGGGTAGATATACCAATTACGCTTCCGGGTCGGTGGTAACGCGTAGCTCGCGGCTACCGCCCACCTCGAGCCACACACCCAAATAAAATCAAAAGTGGCCACCGAATAAATCCAAAAGTCAAAGTATAATGTCGAAGGGATGTGTCCGATCAAAGGTGCTACCTCGTTAACCTGTCGATCGCTCCTGTTTTAGCCACCTTATGCCAATTCACGGGAGTTGGGTCCACGTATTTACCTTACAGGAAACGCCGCCACCAACCTACTTCATTCTGGAATCTCCACCGCGTACATGGTTGTCAAAGTGGTTTTCGGAGTTGGCGGAGAGTATGACAACTTCCGATCCCGGTCCCTTTAACAACCAAACGTTATTATAACACCGCGGTCATTTAAAAATAGTTTTACTTTAAAACCAGAATAAAGTATCTATTTCAAAACCGTATAATTTTGACATCCTTTCCATTTCAAAACAAACTCATTTGATATTATTTTTATAAAAACCCAAATTAATATAATATCATTTTATTTCAAATATATATTTCTTTTCCAAAATCATATTGTTTTCAAACTTATATAATTGGAAACCAAACATTGAATTATAACTTTCAAACTATAATACTTCGAAAATTCATAGCTTTAAACCATAACTTCTAAAACTTGGATGGTTTGGATATTCCAACGGTATATAGAATAAATTAGTTTGCATTTAAAGTTACTTTATAAAATAAAATAATTTCCGCGACTTACAATTTTTTTATTAAAAATTAAGTCAAAATCCATAGATTTAAAAATCGCTTTCAGTTTCAATAACCACTTCAGTTTCAATATATTTCAAACTTTGAATATTGAACAATTGTAACTAAGGTTGAAAATTTCTATTCAACAATTTAAAGTCCTATTATTTAGTTTGAAATAATTTCTTAATAAACCCGTAATCATTTAGGTAAAACTCGAATTACTTATAAAAGAAAATTTCCTTCAATTTATTTATACTAGAAATATTCATTTAATTCACCTTGAATAAAATTCAGTTATAAATATCATACCCTTTTTGAAATTTCAAGTTAATAAATTTTACATCAACTTATGAAGTTAACTTCTTAATTAAGCTCAATTCCAAATAAATTTTCCAATTTAACTCCCAATCTTAATTAATGTAATAAAATTCTATATATTTTCAATATCTTAACATGTACTTAACCATATAATATAAAATAATCAAACTCCATTATTCAACTTATTTATTTTATTTAACAAATCCATACATAGCTTAAATTCAATACTTTAACTATAGATGTATATATAAAATAAGATTTTATATAATATCAAAATTTATATTTATTAACCGTATCCTATCCAAACCATAGAAAAATCATTTCAAAAATAAATTTATATATTTACCGCGGTGCCTGTATATAATTTTTTATCCTATGGTCAAGTGATACGGATATTTATTATTTCAATCCGCAATTTAAAAATAAAAATTACGGTTATATATCATTTCAAACCGCAATCCCGAATGAAATGAAAATACATAATAACTTGCAGATTATATAATATGGAACACATCCATTCACCCAATATCAATCGTCAACCAATTTATTGCAATCGTCATAAATTTAACCAATCATCAATATAAAGCATATAAAATGTAACAGGTATCAACGAACAGTTTATATTCAATAATAAATTTTATAACTGTTTAATTGGAAATTTATATGCAAAATAAATAAATTAACTGTCAATTTATATGCAAAAACAAAATTAATTAACAGTTATATTAAATAAATGCAATTTAACTAAGATGATGTATAAAATATGCAAAACAGTCATAAATAAATTTCTACTCATATCTCAAATAAATTTAACAAACATAAGAAATTTTAGAAGTTGTGAGTGGGTTAAAACACTCACCTTTTGAATTTAAATCGAATTTAAATTTGATTTAAACCCAAAAATTTGACGGTCTCCAAATCTGTCCAAACCAGCATCAAAAGATCTGGAATTTTATTATGATCCTAACAAAAAAATTGCACGAGAAACGGATAACGTATGAGAAAGTTATTCGATTAAAAGCTTTAGAAACAAAATAAATAAGTTAATTAAAGAACATGCTCCAAAATGCCACGTCACCAAAAAAAGGCGTCTCCTCCATCTTGCGCACGCAAATTTCCAGGCCGAAGCCCTAGTCGCCGAAAGCATCACCGTTCCACCAAATTTCGCCGCCTCCACAAGCCAAACCTCCTCGATCAGGACACCCCATCGCCTTCGCCACGTCGAGCCGTCCATAATGGTTCCCACGGCAAAAATTCCGGTCCCCCCAAACTATCAGCGCCGCCGCCTCCTATTCAATGCCGCAACCACCAATCTACACGACCTGGCGACAAACGAACACCACCAACAAGGCCTACATCGCAACCCTTCCCAACGCCGCCCCTTGATCGACGATTGGGCGACGATCCACCGTTGGATCGTCAAACCCTAAAATGGACGGCCAGAATTAATCGCCAATTTCTGGCCAAAAGGTGGATCGATTCGAGAAACGACCAGCATCAGAAGATTATGCTCATTGAGAGCACTAACATATAATTTTTTCGGAATTTTCTGAGAACTTTAAATTTTGAAGTTGATTTTGATTTGTTTGGATCTAGAATTGTTTGTTGGCATTGAAGAAGAGAGTACAGAAGATCTGTACGTATAGAAATGAGGAATAGAGGCTGCTAGGGTTTATAACAGCCTATTTATAGACAAACTGAAATAGAATGGATGGACACGAATAACAAACGTGTTAAACGATAGTTGGCCCAAAAAGCACGTTCTGACCCCGAAACGAAACTGGGTCAACCCATATATCACAATAGGTATTTTAAAATATTCTGAATGCGATGGAAAAAGTTTCACGTCCAAATTCCATCGTATGAAGAAGTTATGCTGAAAACAATATTTTCAAATTGATTTTCAAATTGATTTCAATTAAATCGATTTCAAGGCGTTTCGCGTTCGTACGATCAAACGACAAGTCTGATCGCTATGAAACTTGAAACCCTACAATAATTTACCTATACGGATCCGATGAAACTGGTTTCGTCGAAATCCGAGTCAGTGGCCAAAATGGCTATTTTTATATCAATTAAATAGATTCAAAATAAATAAATAAAATCGAATTTCATATTTAGATTCTAAAATTGATCCATTTTATCACTTTTAAAAATTCTTAATCATTTACAAAATTCCAACGAGTTTAGATGTCAAATTAAAGAAGGTAAATTTTTAAATTTCAATATAACACCTTAATTTCATTAAATTCATAATTTAAAAATAATATTCTAAAATTTCGTTTTGTTAAATAAATTAATTAGTATTACGTTCATTATTGTCAAATGGATGAATTAAATATTGGATTCCAAATTATCACACAAATTTCTCATACTATCTTTATTTCAAATAACGAATTATTTAACTATATTTAATCTCATTTAATTTCAATTAATTTCAATTGTTAGACTCTACACTTCAATTATAAATAAATAAATAAATCATGTTTCCCATTTATTTTATATTCACTATTTATCATATTACCATCCTCGGTACCATTTATTTTAATATATATTTATCCAGATACTTTAACATTTTCCAATTGTTTATCTCAATTGCATGACATTAGATTTATATTTATTGCAATGGTTTCTAATTTAATTGAACGAACTAAGTATATAACTCATAATAATTGTTGTAAAACTCTCAATCCCACATTTATAAGTTTGTTATTTCCACTCAAATATTATAGATATTTACAGGTATAGGTTTTTATCCAATCACTATTTATTATATATTAATTAGATAAATTCACTATTTAAGTCCGTTTAAATTTATTACCAAATACCCATTTACCTTTCCCATCAAATTTGAATTCCAGTCAACTAATATAACCAATCAAATTTCCATCCACATTTTAATATCAACCCACAATTATTGCAATTCATTGTCTTATATTAATTTTATACAATTACCATTAACTTTACATTCAATTACTATTCAATTCATATTTATTCATCAATCAATTCGATATTTACTTTTCTTTCCTTCTATTTGATAAATAACCTAGTATACATTTACATAGATTCATTTCATTCCATTCATTTGTGGGTATTGCATTGAAATAAAATTTATTAGCTAATACCAACATTACTACCATTAATTACAATTGGATTCCCAATTTTGTTCAATAACCTGAATAAATAACATATATATTAATCAAATCCTTACATTTGTTTTTCTCATATTCCATTTAAAATCAAATCATAACATTTAAATGATTTTATTGAATTGGAATTTCATTCAAGTCATAAATTATTAACTTTCATTAACATGATTCCTTAATTTATTCCAATTACCGTTTACACTCTTTTATTGCATTAAATCAATTTAATATTTTCATTAATTTCTCATATTAAATCTTGTATCCAGGTGAGAATCCTTTTTCTACTTAACTAATTTGGATTTTATTCAAATTCCTATAAATAGGTTTTAAGTCACCATTTACATAATTTATTTTAGCCTTCATTCTAACATTTATTTATCCCTTTTATTGTTTCTTCTAAAATAACTTACAAAATCCTATTAAATAAATAAATTAAATTGTCGAAATTTATGGGTCGTTACAACTTTGGTGGACTTTTTTCCCATTATTTTTCAGATTATTCCTCCCTTTATTGTTGTTGTTGCGCTTATTGCTTGTAGATGAATCAGTGGCAACCATGGCAGCACCACCGAACTGACTCCCAAAACCACCAGTTTCACGAGCTTGACGAGCCTTGATAGTACGCTCAGCCATATTCAACCTTGAACGACAACTCTCAAAGGATGGCAAAGGCTCTTGATTTTGTATATAGTCCACCGTACCACTATACGCTTCTGGTAAGGCCCGGTGAGATGTAAAACTAGACGACCATTTGTCACCGTAGCATCAACATCCGCCAACCTATCCGCTAGAGATTGTAGATAATTGCAATAATTGTCGATCGAGTTGAAAGCCTCAAAAGCAGCATTTATAAAGTCCTCCTCAAGATGGGTAGCCCGAGAGGCTTCGTTGTCTTGAAAAAGAGCTTCAAGACGGTTTTACGCCCCTCTGCCATGTCATCACGTTTGAGAATAGCGAGGAGAAGATCGAAAGAAATGGTGCTATAAATCCACTGCAAGACAATGGCATCCAAACGCCTCCAAAGAGACGGATCAGCGGACTTAGCCTGGATATAGGCAGCCATAGCCTTCTCCTCCGTTGGTGGAACCAAGTGATCGTAAAGATCATGAACCCTAGCAAGATTGGTAAACGGAGTAGCCCAAGAATGATACATGGCTTGCTCATTGTCTAATGTTATGTGAATAAGAGATTTAACATTAGTGATGGTGAGTGCGAGATGAAACTTGGACGAGTCTGCCATGGAAAAGAATTAAAGATAGAAGAAGAAGAATGGAGAAGAAGATATGTGAAGCTAGGGTAAGGAGAATAGCTTTGATACCATGATAGAAATCAATTTAGAAATCAATTTTTCTTGCCCATTTTATTCAACCTCCAGTAATATATATGGTTACAAGAGTCAAGATAGGCTACAAATCAGCCAACTAATTTTCTAAAATAATGGTAACTAAATAAATACTAACCAAATAAAGAGGCTATAAATTAGCCAACTGATTTGCTAAAACAAAGGTAACTAAGTAAATACTTCCCAAATAGAGATTTTATCAAATCAGAGAATAAATGCAGGAAATATTCTAACGCCTAGAATATATGTAAAATATATTCTATCATAGACCAACCTTTAACTGAAGAGTAAAGATGAATCGCTAAATTTAAATGTAACGAATGAACCAGATGATTGAGGCCTTCAATGGTTTCTTTCTCTTTCTTTTTGAATCCAAAGATGATTCAATCGCCCCATCACATGTTGATCACACAACACTACCTTTGTCTGTCGCCACATTATTCTCTTTAACATTATACTCACTTTACCCTTTGTTTCTTCGAAATTAACTACAGCTATTATTTTCACCTTTCATTTTCTAACCTAAGCTTTTCTTCAATAGACTTACCAATAAGTCAAAAGCAGATGAAATAGAGGGATGGCAAACTAAGGTCTTTGGTTTCATTATATTCCTACACCAAACACAACATGGGCATAGAGTATGTTTTGTAACGAATACGCTGACAAATTTACAAGACCAATTCCAATCTTTTCTTTCTAGCCAAATGAAAAATTGCAAAATACCCTAACATGGAAGGTGATTAATAAAGGAAAAACACAATTAATGTACAAATATTTTTATACTTACTAACCTCACATTGAATACACGAACCAGCTGCGCTTTTATGTCAGTATCATAATCTAACAAATATGGAACAGGTAAAACATGAACTCCATACACATTAACATTCGTGGATAGAATAGTCCTTATTCTTCTAGTAGAATCATACACAATGTGAATTCACCAAAATTTCTAACTTTATTATGTTATTATTTTTCAGTAAAAGCCATATAATTTGGGTACGTTTTCGCCCTTTTTCCCTCTCTTCGGTATCAAACCCAACTCTAACTAAACAAGTTATCAAATAGCGAGGAGTTCACGTACCAATATCTTATAGAATTCAAGAATATCAAAAAAAATGATTTAACTCAGAAGAAGCTAAATCGAAGACAATTCAGTGCTTATACATACCTAGGTTAAATTATGTCAACCTGCTTGATGCTCTCGCCATTTTCTTCTGTCTCTTTGGCCGCACATAATTTTTAGTGATATTGGATTCGAACGATGATAGATGGTTCATGGAACTGGGATGATTTTAGATAAAACAAATACTTTCTCCCAAAGCATAGCAGATTGGGAAATTCTACGGCTATTGGTGTCAAAAATCTGAAATCCGTCCGCATCCGCATCGAAAAAGCGGATAAATATCCAATGTCAAAAAAGGATGCGGATGCGAAGTCATTCGCATCCGAAAATTATCCGTTCGGTTTTTGTCAAGATCATAGTTTAAATTATGTGTATTTTAATACAGTGAAAGATATTTGTTTATTATTTCATTGTGTTAGTAGTTTATATTATATGCACTTAATGCTTTTTAACTGCTCAAAACTATTTGTCATCATAATATTTGTTAATTTTTAACACTTTTATAATCAATGGGATTGAAAAATGTTTGTCTTAAACTAAAATTTTCCTTTTATAATTCTTGATTTATCAGTCATTAGCCGATAAGAATTATCCGATATCCATCTGTATCCGCTGATGCGGGTATGACTCTATCTACATCCGAAAGCATCCGTTGACAGGCCTAGCTAATTCTATTCCAACCTCAAAGATTACTTATCCCACATATGTATTGTCAAAGTTAATTTTCGAACAAGTTTGTCGTTCTTCTTTGTTACAATCTTAACAATTGTTGTCATAATTAAGTAAGTTAGAACCGTAAGTTATATAAAAACAAAAGAAAACATTCATATTTTTAATTATGAATGTCACCACAAGGTTGAAATAGAATTAAATAAAAGAGATAATAATTTTACCATGTTTTCCTTTTCTTTTCTTTTTTTATCTTTCAAATCAACACAATTTAGTGATTTTTGCAATAGATATTGATATTTCTCCAAAATTAAGGATTAATATGAATTAAAAGACATAAAAAGCTACATAAGCATAAAGAGTCGAATTTGTTATATTGAATTATGATTTGAGAACTTTTTTCAAAAGAGAAAAAAATGAAGAACAAGATAAGGAATGTAATTTTATTGAAAGAAATGAACAGTTTTGTAATACTTATGGTGTAGATAAAGTAAAAATCGATGTATATTGATTTGCTAAAAGTTTTGGTATAGGTATAGTATTTTTTGGTGCTTGAATAGAATTTTCCTAGTTGTATTCATATGAAATTCTTTTCAAATGCGTTTTGGACCGATCAAATCTTCCTAAGGGTTAGGTGCACAACTTTACTGTATCAACATTTGATACCGAATATAGCATATATTGACATATGTAATAGAATTCAAAAAGTAGTGCGTGTAAAAATATATTTAATGAATTTATTTTGTCATTCGGTGCATATGTTCAAAACTTGAGCATTCTTTATTAACATTTGATCACACCTTATTGTATCAATGTTTTATGGTTTGTGAGTGCACAAACGGACGGGTTTTGAAAATGAACGTTTGAAAATAACAAGATAGATTTATGTAGCTGGGTAGGTAACCACATGAATTGACTTGGTGGAGTAACCATGAGATTTTGCCAAACGTCTAACAATTGTCATATTTCTTCGAATTAAGAGTTGTCAAGAAATATTCGTATCTCGAAACCATCCAAGCCAGGCTCTGCCCCCAATTTGATTTATGGTGCACGTTGTCCAATATCATTGTGATCTCGTGTCCGACAATTCATTTTAGTAGGGGTTAGAAAATCCTCTCATATAAAAGATGTCATCCCGTTTAAAAAATCTCAGAATCTTCTATAGTACTTCTTTTGCTCCGTTCCAGTTTGAGGCAGAAATTCACTAGTCAGATACTCAATGATGGAAGCCATCTAGCTTGCCTCGCCATCTAATGTTGCCACAATAATAATATTCTCATAGCTCAAAGTAGGTAAGGTTTCCACTAGAATCGATCAAATACATGGTCTGATTCCCAAGCTTCATAATTTATCTAGATCATCAACTAGTTCTCCTCCTTCGGGATATTGTAGTATCCCGTATTTCAAGACCCAAAAATAAATGTAGATGATGTTGCAGTCATCATCAGAATTATTTTCAAATGACAAAAATGTGATCTTTTTTACAACATTAAGTAAAAAAGTAGATAAATAATTTTCATTACATAAAACTGTCTTTATTCACTATCGAATTCGTGCCCACGTGGATGTAATACGATATACAGAGAGAATACGGTCGCGCCTGACATATGAAGACGTCGGCAGGAACAGTTAACTAGTTATACAACCTAGTTTTACAATATTAGAATTTAAAACAAAATATTATTATCTGTTTGGTCTCCTACTTCTTCTATGAAGCTTTTATTCATCTTTGGAAATGATAGATTTCTAATCCTATAAACTCAGTCAGCTCGAATGAGTACTTGACAGTTTATGGGGAAAATAAAAATAAAGCATGAATTAGACGTAATGCATGGTATGAGCTATACATATCTCTAATTACAACGTATAGTGAGACCACGCTGCCAAGTAGATTGAATTTTCTTTTTAATAAAACAACAGCAAGCATGCATATAAGAAAAAATTAAGCATAAGTATACCCTATGCATGACATGATGGAGTTAGGGGTACGCCCTAGGGGCAATTATGTAATTTGTTCTATAAATCTAACTCGATAACCAACCTTGTTCATAATAAAAGGTGTTTTATTTCTGTTATATATTTATTATAATGTGGTATTATAAATAATTGAACGTTCGATTAAAATATATTTAATAGAAAATCTATAAATGGTGTATTTGTGATAGTAATTATACATAGTTCTAATCATGAGTATTGTATCACAATATACTAAACACATAATTTTAAATATTACTGGCCAAGATGCATCGAGACTGGATATCGATGTATCTGTTGAGACTAAAGTACGTAACGCTTTCCAAATATTAAGTAATGAATTATTCATAACTGCTGGGGGCACCAAGTAGTTACATACAGATAGTTATTGGATAGCTATGTAATGACTCGCTCGATAGTTTTCTATTGGTTAATATAACTAAGGTAAAACAAAAAATATTGACGTGACTAATTTACATTGTTCTCTTTACTTGAGAATATCGTAGATCTTCAGTTAAAAGCTCTGCTTAAATTGTAGTCAAATCATGGTACAGAATCGACCAAATGACTATAGTTGGGTCGAGTGAAAATATTGAAAGTGAAACACTATTCAAGAGAGGATTCGTCTTCTTGGTTATATAGGGTTAGTATCAAAGTCTATTTAAGTCAACTCAAAGACAAAATCTCTAACCAGAGTAGTTCGGTTAATAATACTTTTTATTATTGAATCAAAGACTTTGTGTTTGGACTATAGAGTTAAATATGTACGATATTGGAATTTTGACTATTATCAAATTCGTAAGTCCAAAGTGATATGGTTTTGATGAAGAGAATTGGTGTAAAATAACTATCACTAATGGGTAACGCTTATGATAAGTAAAATTATATTTTACAAAGGATGTGTAAGTGATAAATTTGGCCAAAATTTCACAAAAATAGATAAGATGAAATGCGAACGATAATATTTGAATTGTTCAATATTAATCGCTGGCCGAATTTACACATTTGAGTCACACAACTAAAATGATGAATATTCGAATAAACCACATGATTTTATTAGTTTTTAATTATTGGAAATTAATTAATATTTAAATATTAATTATAAAAAACTTCTTTAGATTGTTGGATGTTATTAGTATTTAGTAAAGTGGTTATATAAAAGTTATAAATGCGTGTATCGATATGCGATATTGGTAGAATGTTTAAATCTAGTTTAAAAAATAAATATTAAAATAGGCCTAAATAAATTAAATTAATTGATGTTTATGAAATACTAATTGTTAAAATATTTCTTTTTTTATTTATTTGATTTCAATTAGTATTTAATAATGTAGATATATTAAAGTTATAATTGCGCGTATTAGTATATGATATCGATAGTAAATTTAAATTTGATTTATATAGGGATAACACAAATTGAATTTTGGAAATTTTTTGGACCAAAGCCTACGCACGATGGCAGCCATGATACTGAGAAATGAGGGGGTTTTTGAATTAGAAATGAAAGGGCAACCTTAATTAAAGGAGAGGAAAAAAAAACCATATTTTTATTACACGTTCATTTTCTTCTTTAATTAGATATTGCTTTGTCATTTTCTTTCTCCGTCCATATAGAAGCATTAAGGGCCAAATTCTAATGCTGGCTAGAGCTTTAAAATTCAAGCAAAATTAAATAGAAATAGGCGGTATCTCCTGATTGCTACAGATCTAGAGATTGATCAATTGGATTTAGGATTTATTCTATCATTCAAGTGTTTCTTCTAGCTTCATCCTAAGGTAATTCTATATTTTTCTTATATAACTTTTAATATATTATTTACATCCCACTAGTTTTATATCTCTCCATTTTGTTCATATGTGTGAATTTAGATTATGGCTAGAATATCTTAATTCGTCCTTTTTGAATCAACTGTATATTCTTATTATTGATTTAACTAAAAATCATTGTTATGCTCTCTATTTTTTATTTATTATGAAAAATAATAATTTTACTCATCTTTGTTCTGTATGTTTAATTATCTTTTATGTTTAGCCTAGATCTAGACCTTCTTATCACGAATTTGTATATGTATATCTCGTTTGATTTTATTGTTGTCTAAAAAATGAAAAACAAAATTCGAATAATCTTTTTAGTAAGTCAATTTTCGTATTACAAGTTTTAGATTTGAATGTTTATATATAAATTGCAATGTGAATAAAACTTTGAAATAGTTTCATTAGTTATTTATAGTTGGCAACATAATATGATGACTTTATTGTCTTATGTGTAAATTATTCTATAAAAAAAACTTGCTAATTAAAATAAAAGAGAAAACTTCAATTTAGTGGTTTATTTCTTGGTTTACGGTTGTATCTAGACTAGTACCGGATCTTTGTTTAAAAGGCAAACATTCTAATTCACAAACTATTTGTGTTAAACCAAAAATTGACTCAACACCCGAGATGTTGTACAAAGTAATATTATTCGGAATGATCCCAATAATACTCATGGGCTTTAATATAGTCATGATGTTATTCAAAAAGATCAAGTCATATGTCCAAGTGTAAAATAGGTGAGTGGCATAAATGTGCAATGGTCCATTACTTGTTCGTTGGTAGGCAAAATAGGCAATTCACGTATCATAATCCTTTGTTTATATGTCAATGTGCACAATAGTCATTATGCAAAGTAAACTTTAATTTAGGCAAAAGCTTAAGTGGCCTTATTCAAATCATTAATATACAAGTCCAAATTCAAATCCAAGTTCAAAATTAAGTCATACATACATCCACTATTCAATAATAGTCAAAGATACACATTTGAGGGAATTGTGTGATGCAATGTTTATTGTCCAAGTCCTTATATGCAAAAGTTAGGAGAATTATAAATCGGCTCTAAAACTCCCCATTTGATTTAAAGTTTACAACTTATAATTTGAGAAGCAGGAAATAAATGATTCGCGCCCCACTAAGTGATGGAGGGGGTTTATTTATAGAGGTAGTGGTAGGCAGGATGGCTACCACATATCCATCCAGCTAGATACTCGCTATCTCTTCATATTGTTGATATTCGACATCCTCTTTGTATTGTTGATATTTGACGTACTCTTTGTATTGTTGACATTCGGCATCCCACCCCGCTTGTGAAAACTCGAATTCCTTTATTAGGTTCGAAGCTCATTATTCTCATAGAAACTTGATATCGTTGGTTATTTGTAGATGCTTGACAATAGTTAGTGTTGTAAAAGCTCGATAACTGTTATTGTGCCAAAGGAGTATTTTCGACATAAAGTTGATATTTCTAGTTTGTGGTTAGATTTTCGACATCTGCTAGTGGTGCGACGTCCTTCTTTTGTTATATATTCTTCAACATTTCCATGTTATAGAGGTTCGATAACTCCACTGTCTTTTGGGCTTAATAATGTTAGTTATAGAAACTCGATATCTACTGTTCTTCTAGGTCTGCTGCAGCTTGATATATATACGTATTTATTGATTTGGAACCTTTATCACCTTATAGGCTCGATATTTTGGTTCATTATGAATACCCAAAATCAATTTCTATTCATTAAATACTCAACAACTCTTCCTGTTGTAGAAGCTCATTACTCCTTTAGGGACATGATACTTCTTTTTAGCTCGATAACTATTTGAAGTCCGACATTTTTAATGTTATTAGATATTCGACATCTCTTTGTGATTAATTGAGGTTCGCTATCCTCCTTTATTTTATATGCTCATCAGCCCTTATGGTTATTGAGGCTCGACACCATATCAACTAGTTATAAAGATTTGACAACCTTTCTCTCTTTAAATTCAACAACACTTATAATTTGACATATTTAGTTATTCCCTAATTCTTTTAATCCATTTCTCCTAAATAGGAGCTCAATAATTATCTTCATGTTAGATACTTGATACCCTATGCTTTCATATATTCCCATGCTTACTTTTTCATTGGCTTCTCAAGTACATTTGATAATTGAAAAATATATGGATAACAATTTGTATAATTTTTTTATTTTCTTTTTGTTTTGGTATTTTGTGTGTACGTGTGAGCATATATATATATATTTGTGTGTGTGTAATAATATTTATGTGCATATGTGTATTTAACTCAATTTTTCGAAAGGGGTTTATCTAAAATATAGTAGTAATCTTTTTAACTATTCTAATTAGATATTGTATTCATCGATTTACAGCATGTAATATAAATAAAGTCCATTTCAATGTAAAGCACCATGCAAGATATTTGTATGTGTGCACATACAAATACACACACACACCCACACAATAATGCGAACCCGTGCCTCGCACATGGCTTGTAATTATTTTTTTAATTATTGTTGATCCTTTGTGTTATTGTAAGATTACTGATAATTAATTACAACATTAAGTCTTGTATAAAGAAAATTATTATTTACGGTATTATTTTTAATCCAAAGTAAAATATTTTGTTTACGAACATAATTTTGATGAGCTCTTTATTCTAATGTTTAAATAGTTGATTGATGTCCAAAATTTACTACAATCCATGAATGAAAGATCAAAGAAAGATATCCTAGTGTACAAGATATCTGAAGAGCACGAATGAATAAGGAGATGTGCAAAAAATATCCATTTTTGCGTTCATTCGCTATATTTCAACAATTTCACATGAACCGACATGACTTATACACGTATCATATTCCAACATAGATTCAATTGTTCACGCACAACATTCTCTTGTTTGAATATTCAACATAATGGGGCCACATATTTTAATGTTTGAATGTGTGGGCTATCTTGTAATTAAGTCTAATTACGTTTTTTTGGAATAAACATATTAAGACTTAAGTGTATATTCGTCATGTAAAATTATAACGTGTGGACACCAGAGTGACAATTTAGTTTGTTGAAGGGCCGAACTGAAAAATATCACACGCTACATATATGGGGTTATGGTCTTCAAATTACATACGTCTTATCATATTCTCTCTACCATCTTCTAAAGAGAATTTACAGATCTAAGCTTGTGTCAATTTGGAAGATTTAATCCAATTTAATCTTCACATCAATTAAGAATCGATGGATTCAGGTACGCCTTCTACTGTTAATTTCACATACCTGTTTCTCAATTGAGTAAATATAAGTTATATATATTCAGATCTAATTTAGATTAATCACCAACAAATGGTATCAGAGCCACCCATCATTGATATTATCGAGAAATTTTCCGATTTTAAGTATATATGAAACTAAGATTCCGAGATTTACAATTTTGGTTGATTCATCCAACGCTTTTATTTCAAATCTGTGAGATTTGCTCTTTTCTTATTGATTTATCTGATGCCTCTTTTTCATATCTATATAAATAATTCATGAATTAATTCTGCTTGTTCGGATCTGATGTCTTTAATTGTTGCTACTCATATTATTCATATATTATTATCAGTAGTGTTACGACTGTACAATTTTTTTTATTGCTAAGATGGTTACCATGTTAAGTTTTGTTTCATTAACGCGTATGGAAGCATCTTCATGCCTTTTAATTTTCCTGTAATATATATTTCATACATAATGGTCAATTGCATTTTTTTATCATAACTGCATTAAATGTGGTTGTTATAGTAGTAAATTAATTAATTTATTATCATAAATGCAGTAAATGCATCAGCTGCAAAAAAATTAACGATGCGGCATGTTTGTATTTGGAATAAGAAAAGACATACTATTTATTAGTTAATGCATTTATAATTTATAGACACATATATTTTATATCTATGGCCTGCTCATTAAAAATAAGTTTCGCTTTCTGTAATATTATAACACATGTATTCATATTTGCTTATTCAAATAAGCTTTCATCGAAAGCTAATCACCCGTCGCACTGATATAGTAAGCTATTTTGACAAGGGCTATTTATGTTTGTTGCTTCCCGCTATGTTTGGGATCAACCACTGCTACAGTTTTTAGCTCCTCATTTTCTTGCAATATGACATGTATGGACCATGCTATGTTAAAACTTGTTTTATCTTCTGTCTTGAATATTGACAGTTAAATAAAGTATGCAATATTTTATCATTAATTGTTATTGAAAATACCATTTGTTATGTATTGTTACAGTTTTGGTTGATGTCAAATTTTTTTTTGTTGCGACTATGAAACAATATTTTCAATATGTATAAAATTGAAAATTGAAATTTATGGAATACACATAAATAAATGAGTTAAAATAAACCCAGTTCAAATATTATTTGGTGTCTCTTTGCAAACTAACTGTAAATATTCTATATTACAAGTGATCTGATTAAAATAACATGTCACCAAAGTGACATCTCTTATTTTAGTTATCCATGAAAAATGTTTAATGTATGTATGTATCTATTCATGCAAATATTAGTCGGCCCAAAAGAAGACTAATATTTAGCTGAATTATTTATACATGTGTGATGACAAATATGCGACAATCATATAATTTTGCAAGTGAATATCTAATCGGCCCAAAGGAAGATTAATATTTGACTTGAAATTATTGTCAATGTTTGATCATTACAGCAAAAGTACCACATACAATTAATATTACTATCCAAAGACTTGATATTAAAGTTGTGCCAGGTATCTTGAGAAGAGACTTACCAATTATTTGAATTTACTGTGGTTTTTTTTATAGTATGAGCATATTTGATTGATTCTTGTGTTAAAATTACAACTAATTTAACTACGGTATCTGCCAATCTTAACAACATTCCTACTCTGACTGGAGCAAAAAAATTCCACAGAAAGAGAACATATTGCTTGTTCTTGTCTACATGGATCTTGACCTTGCACTTAGGATGGATGCACCTACTCCTCTTACGGATGAAAGTTCTTCTGATGTTACAAAGAACTTTGAGAGGTGGGATCGTTCAAATCGCATGAGTTTAATGATCAAAAAGCACAACATTCCAGAGGCATTTAAGGCTATAGTATCTGAAAAGATAACCAATGCTATAGATTTCCTTGTTGAGATTGAAAAATGTTTTGCTAAAAAAGATAAGGAGAAAATAAGCATGCTTTTGTAGGGCTTGATTTCCATGAAGTATCAAAGCAAAGGGAACATAAGGGAATACATTATGGAAATATCTAATGTTGCTTCAAAATTTAAGGCACTTAAGCTTGAGCTTTCAGATGATTTGCTCGCGCATTTGGTACTAATCTCTCTTCCTTCACAATACAACCAGTTTAAGATCGGTCATAACTGTCAAAAGAAGAAATGGATTCTTAATGAACTCATTTCTTA
Organism: Allium cepa; assembly: GCA_030765085.1. Lineage (NCBI taxonomy): Eukaryota > Viridiplantae > Streptophyta > Magnoliopsida > Asparagales > Amaryllidaceae > Allium > Allium cepa. The sequence goes on from CM060935.1 coordinate 596,179,016, forward strand.
TTGTGTACAAGAAGAAGAGAGATTGAAGCATGATAAGATTGAAAGTACTTATTTGGCATACACCCCTAAGGGAAAAGACAAAAAGAGAAAGAAGGATAAGGAAACTGCTAAGGGTCCAATGGAAAAGAAACAACATAAGGTGGCTGATGGTTGTTACTTTTGTAAGAAGGCTGGACATTTAAAGAAAGATTGTGCCTAATATCACTCATGGCTCGTTAAGAAAGGGTTTCCTGAGCTACCGAAATCCAACTGATGTGGAAAGATACATCTTTGTAGGTGATGGAAAATCGATTAAAGTGGAGGCTATTGGGCATTTTAAGTTGTTATTGAGAACTCGGTTTTATTTGGATTTATTTGATACTTTTGTTATACTACTATTTAGACGGATTTGGTTTCTGTTTCCAAGTTGGACAAATCTGGTTATTCTTGTTCATTTGGGAATGGTATTTTTAATTTGTCAATAAATTCAAATCTTGCTGGAATCGGTTCTCTCAATGTTTATGATAATTCATATATGGTTGATATTGATACCTCTTATTATGAAGCCTTGCATGTGGAATCACGTGGTACTAAAAGAAAAGCTAATAAGGAAAATTCAGCCACATTGTGGCACAAGCGCTTAGATCATATATCTAAAACTAGAATTCAAAGGCTTATGTCAGATAGCATTTTGAAATCTGTTGATTTTTCAAACTTCAATGTTTGTGTAGAGTACATCAAAGGGAAATAGACCAAACATAAGAAAATAGGTGCCAATAGAGAAACCGACGTCTTAGAAATGATACATACAGACATTTGTGTACCATTCCCTATGGCATCATGGAATGGTCAACAATATTTTATCACATTCATAGACTGCTACCCAAGATATGGCTAGCTATATCTTATACATGATAAATAAGAATCCCTAGACATGTTCAAGAAATTTAAGGTAGAAGTTAAGAACCAACTCAACAAAATAATTAGAGCGGTCAGATCTAACTGTGGAGGTGAATATTATGGTAAATCTGATGGATCAGGTGAACAATGTCTAGGGCCATTTGTCCAATTCCTAGAGGAATGTGGAATAGTCCAACAGTACACCATGCCAGGTTCACCTAGCATGAATGATGTTGCTGAGGGACAAAACAAAACACTTAAAGACATGGTGAGGTGTATGACTAGTCATTCTACCTTACCAAAATCACTCTATGGGAGACATTAAAGACAATAGTTTATATCCTTAATAGGGGTACCCACTAAAGCAGCTGCCAAGACACTTTATGAGCTTTAGATAGGCAAATAGCCCACTCTAAATCATTTTCAAATTTGAGGATATCCAACTGAGGCAAGGCCTTATAGGCCAAATGAAAGAAAATTAGACACTAAAACAGCGAGCAGCTACTTTATTTGTTATTCTGAGCGGTCTAGGAGCTAAATTTTATGATCACACACTGAAGAAAATTTTTGAGACGGAAACTGCAACATTTTTTGAGGATGTTGAGTTACGGGGGAGAAATAATGTAAGGAACATTGTTTTTAAGGAGGAATCATCATCAATGTCATTCCTACTATGGTCAATGTCATTCTTATAGATTATCATTCCTGCCATTAATGAAGAATTAATCCAGAACCACAACAAAAAAATATTGAGGGAAACCCTCTTTAAAATGAGGACAATGTTCCAAAAGAACAAACACAACAACCTCAAAATGAATTGCCACTAAGAAGATCCACTAGAGGGAGGGAGGATGCCATTCCAGATGATTATGTGGAATTTCTCCAAGAGATAGAGGATAATAATTGATTGGTGGAAAATGATTCTATCAACTTTCACTGTCACGGTCCGAATTTTTGACCTCCGAAAATCGACATCAATACGTCCACTGTATTACATGCTGAACAATTGAATGCCGTAAATACCAGATCGTTAGGGAAAAGAAGAAAGAGTCAGAAGAAGAAAAAAGAAATAACAATACAGAATCTCACAATCGCAGCGGTATAATACATAATAGATAACAACTGGTCTTTATACCAAAAGTGCTACAACTGTTTTATACATTAATCATCAGAGTACAACACAAATCAATAGCCCAATACTGGACAGTTATAATAACTTTTCCTCACAAATTCTGAATATACAGCCTACAATAAACAATGAAATAAAATCAAGTACGTGTGATATGCCTCGTCATCTAGCTCGTCTCTTGAGCCTCATAACATCCTATCATTTATCTGTAATACTCGATCTGACCCGAGCATTATAATAAAATAATACCCGAGTCTGTTTGGAAAACCAACGTGAGAAAAAACACCTAATTTGGATTATTAAATTTTCAAAATTCATTGAAAATCAAAGGTATCTCCTAAGACCATGCTACAAATAAACATGATTGGTTATTACCTTACGATAACCAAAACATTTCATAATCTGATATTATAATAGTGTCTAAGTACAAACACTTATTCAAATGGCTGAAACTCTTGCATCACACTTTCCAGCATAATTGGTACGACACTTATTGGAGTATGGATTCCAACTGAATGACTAGGCACTGGGGTAACATCTGTCACAGTACATGTCCAGAAACACTGTACCGAGATCGAACCTATCGATCCCTAACACACAAGACTTGACTACTCCTGACCTGGATAGACCGAATATGCTATCACCCCACGTGTTCCCACCCTTTTCGAGCTCCTTTCACATGTAGTGATAATATCCAAGGTTATCTAGAAAGGTGATAGACATACTCTAATTGGGTGCTACCCACTTAGCCTTGCTGCATCTCCCCTGCTTTTCAGTCATTCCTAGTTGATGAGGCTAGAGGCTACGATTACCTTTTTAGAAATATTTACTTAGAATGCTCATTGTCCTCCAATGACAATGTACTGATAGCATTCATCCATACAAGTCCATTCCCGGTTCGAACGGAACCGAATGCACTATTCCTAATACATCCATTTTGGAATCACCCTCAGGATTAGTAGCTATTAGCCCTTGCACTTTAATGCTCCATCTTCGACTCCATGCCCTTGTCTTCATTATGAAAACGTACTCGTTGGATCGAAGTGGTTTTCGGATCACAAACCCGATCCCGGTCTCTTCAAAACAACATTCGATATGCCTAGTAAACTCAACCCCGGTTCTTAAGGAAATAAACAGAAGAAAGTAAGATCAGAGATCACCTCCTAACCGTTAGTGGACGGATTTCCTTATAAACATCCTAGAAGAATGAAACGATTTTATATGTAGAGTATAGCACCTCGAACGGTAATTGTACCACATATACCCCGTGTTTCTTTTAGATATTTCCAAAGTTATATTTGGATCCAGATTTGACAGTCAGTTATTTAACTATCAAATAAACAATCAATTCAGCCAAATGCTTCATTTTCACCGAAAAAACACCAAGTCTTATTTAAATTTAATTTAAAATAAATTAAATCTCTTTATCCAAAAATATACACTTATCTTACTGAATTCGACATATTCATAAATTATCGTTTTCCTTTTCAAAGTATTTGGAAACCCTTTTAAAATAATGTGGAAAGTACCACTGCGGTATCAAACCGTGGATCGCGGTTCAATGGTTACATCTCTAACCCAGAGAAATCCAAAACTTAACTACACACACTCGCTGCCTCCGATTGCGCCACGCGAGTATACCAATACTCCCCGAAAACTCTATTTAATAATTTTCAAAATAATACTTATGAAAATTTATAATAATTTTTCAAGTTAATTTTAGAAAAAACTACTTTTAAAATAAAGCTGTTATATAAATATTAATACTAAATAGTTAGTCCTTTGAGAATAATAGTACTAACTAATTCTTAGATAAAAAAATTGACTTATTATAAACTAGATGAACCAATATTTAAATATACTTAACAATTTTACACCACTAATTAATTATTTATTTCTAAAATATTCTTAAACACTTTTGAACTTCCTAGTTAATACTTAAAAATCCTCCCTTTATAAAATAAACCTAACTTTTCAAGAAAAATATATTTCATCTTCAATATAGCCAGTCAAATCATTTATAAATCCCTCTCGATTTATTTCCAGTTTAATCTAAATTCCAATTCCGTAAATATCCCTTCTCACATTTTTGAAAAATAAAACTACTATTTATTTTTAAAACAATTTACTCATTTCCTTATAAATTCCCATCGTGAATTTATAATTTCAAATTATCCACTGATAAATACTTCACTTTATATTATAAACTTCGTTTATAATTTTCCATAATCTCATTTCCCGCTTCGTCACTCTTTCACAACACTTAATCGATTTTTCATCGATTTTATAAATTAAATTCCATTTTTAAATTAATTTCTTAGTTAACCCAAATTTATCTCAAAACCCACTAATTTCAGATTCACTTCACTTTTATTATTTAAAATCTTATTTAAATATGGACTATCTCTAATTAATTTAAAATGAGTTAAATTAATTCCTTCATCTTTAATTAATTTAAAGTAAATTAAATTAATTACTTCACCAATATAAATCTTGCTTACTCTAACATTAATTGATTACAATCAATTAATCATTCAAAATAAATCGTCCTAATTAATCACTCTTGATTAATTACTCTTAATTACATTCATGTAATTGTCCTTAATTAATTTTACACAAATTAATTATCCTCACTAAACAGTAATTAACCCTTAATTACTTCAATTAATTAATTAATCATAATTAATCCTAATTAATTACATTAATTCTTAATTAATTAATTACCTTTAATTACCTATTATTGATTAATTAATCATAATTAATCAACTTTAATTACATCATTAATTAAAATAATTAATGATCCTTAATTATTCCTTAAATTAATTACTCAAAGCAATTAACAAACTTAATTACTATATTAAACCAAATTAATTATCCTTAAATTAATTTCTCAATTAATTATTTGATTAATTACTAAATAATTAAACCAAATTACCTCACACTTAAACATCTCCACTTAATTACAATCATGTAATGATTAATTAATTACTTAACTTAAGTAATTTCCAAAACTTTAATTACATAAAGTAATTATCCTTAACCCAAGTGTTTAACTAATTAAACTTAATTAATTAAATTAAACAGTCTCATTCAATTAAATTAATTACATTAAGTAATTAATTTCTTAATTACTTTATCAAGTAATTACTCAAACCATTTACAATTGATTATTATAAAATTAATTAATCTAATTAATTATAAAAATTAACCACATTAATTAATTGTTAAATAATCATGGTTAATGACCTTCATTAACTATCCTCAAATTATTTTATAAGGTAATTAACTTAAATTAATTACCAATTAAATTATCTTTAATTATTCATTAATTAAAGTTAATTATTAAATTAATTAACCTTAAATTAAAACTTAATTACATATTTATCATTCATTTATCATTAATTAATACTTAATTAATGATCTAAATTTTAAATGATTAATCATTAATCAATTATTAAGTCCAAATTCAATTAATAAATTAAATTAATTAATTGATCTTAATTACCTTATTAATTAATTCTGAAACATAATTCTTAATCAAATTTCCAAAATAAAACATAACTTAATTATGTTTAAAACAATTTAATTCAAGACAAAATACTTTGAAATTACTTTTAAATTCCAATTTAAATTCAAGTTTAAAATAGAATAATTTTAAACTTATCAAAGTTTTAAATAATTTAAAACTTATTTAAAATTACAAGTCAAAACAAAAGTTTGACTTAAAAATGAAATCATAAGAATTTGAAGTTAAATTTATTTCAAAATTTTAGAAATTCAATTCATTCTTAATTTAAAACTTTCATATTTAAATCTTCTTTTAAATTTGAAACTAAAGTTCATTTTAAACCCAGATTTTCAGTTTTAAAATTTACCTTAAAATCTTACTTCACATTTTAGAAACTTCATTATTAAAAAGTTTCAACTATTTTACCTAAAATAAAATAGTTAATTAAGTTAAATCTTGAAACTTTAATTTAATATAAAAACTGGAATTTAAATTTGAATCTGAAATTCAAACTTGCATTTGAATCTACTCTTAAGTTTTAAATCAAAACATAAAACTGCAGTTTTAAACAGTTCAAACCCAGATTTTAAAAAAAAACAGAAAACAGGTTTAAAAACCTGGAATTTGAATTCAAATTAAAAATTCAAACTTGAATTTGAATCTAAAATACAAACTTGAATTTTATTTTAAACTTAAACTTTCTTAAAACCTATAAACTACAGATTTGATAGGTTTTTGAAAAAAAACCAGATTAAAAGAAACAGTTTACTGTAACCTGGAGTTACAGTGACCCGAGAAAACACCATCTTTACTTCGGGTTTCCCTCTCCTTTACTCCGAATTTCCAACCTATGTGCTTCGAGTCAATTCAAATATCTCCCCTGCAACATCCCACAACCATAAATACTTCACCAGAATAGATGTCGCCGTGCGTATGCACGGCGACCACCACCTCTGATGACCATCAGTGATGATCCAACACCAACCATAAACCCACCATAACTTCAAACATCAACCCAAATCAAACAGAAATCAAAGAATTCAAATTTCACCCAAATTCACAAACTTGGAAAATATATAACTGGTTTCTATCCAAACCTGTCAACAGCCATTTCGATTTGCTCCGACCACTTGCAGATCCACCACTCCGTCCTCGAGCTACTCTTCACATCAACTACCCATTCACCAAAAACTAGCACACTCGATCAATACATCTCTCCTCACTGGCCAAATCTTTAACTCTTATTAAAACTAGGGTTCGGTTTTAAAAATCAAAACTGCAATCAATCTAGCAATATATATACACTTTTCTGATTTTTCTAAGGATACATGATCCTTACTCTTTAACTAAGAAAGAATTCCGAGTTTCTACAAATCACATATTACCAGAATTTTACCCAAATTCATATTTTTGTTTCAGACCAAACTGTCAATGAAACATACACTTTAAAATACCAATACTTGATTTAAAAATCAAGTTATAGCTTATGTTTTTGATTTATACTACTAAATTACCATACCCATTGATTGAGTTTTGTTAAAATAAGCATACCTGATCCTTTTCCCTGTTTCCAGAGTCAACTTATAATTTTAACTTCTTGACATTTTTAAACACGAACTGATGAAAATAATACAACCTACTTTACTTTATAGTTTGTTTATGTCAGGAAATAATTCAAGTAGTAGGCATTCAACAAAATTTTGGTTGTCTGGAAATCAAAGAAAACAGAACAGGGAGTTGGAAAAAAAAAACAACATGCACATCATCAAAAATCATATCAACAGTTATCTATAGCATCAGAGAATAGCTATTCCATTTCAATAACTATCATGCAACCTATTTGAAAATTTTAAAGTAAAAAGGTTACTCACTATTTATTTGAATGCAGACCAGATGTCCTTTGTATTTGCAGAACACATGCAGGCTTATAGAAATGCAGGCTTGACTTTGATATGCTTCATGTAGATGATGCGGTTGTTTAATCTCCAATGCATGCAGATGAATATGTAGTTGTTAAATCTTCACATGCAGATGCTCTTTCATTCCCAGGTTCCAAATAAGGTGCAGAAAAATGCAGGCTTCACTTTGATTTGAAATGAAGTGTAGATATGCAGGTGAATTTGCAGATTGATTTTTGAGGAAGGGTTTTGAGGTATGCAGATATTTCATTCGACTTTCATATGCATTTGTGAATGCAGATTTTGATTGTGCAGATTAGAACATTGTTTGGATCTGCAGATTTTTATTGTGTAGATCTTTAAAATGAATTTGAAGATGGGTTTGATCTTTGTTGGATTTAGGAAAATGAAATATGCAATATGTATGAATGATGCAAACTAATTGTATTTTCAGATTTATGAAATAAAAGAAAAATAAAACTAAAATTTACACTTGTCATAAACTAGACACTTGTCCATATGAATACATATGAATTTAACACATGTTATCTTCTTTAAAATAATTAATGCTAATTATAATTTAATGTGTGTATATAATCCTAAGTAAATATGTTAGTTTAATTTAAACATGTGTATGTATTAATAAATGGAAACAAACCATGTTTTACAAATTAACTTATACATATTTAAAAATGAAGATTTCATACTTTTGAATTTAAATTCATACTAAATCCAAAACCAAACAATTTTCAAATTAAGTTATAAATAAAAATTTATTTTGAAATAGCCAATTGCAATTTCTATTCAAAATTTATTTTAGAAAGACAATACAATATTAATATTGCTTTTATAAATCTATTTATTAAATAAAAATCATTTTACAAAAGATTATATTTTATTAAATAAATAATCCATTTTATTAAGTTATAAAATCATTTGTTGAATTTATTCTAAATTTAAAACAATACCATTTTATTTAAAATATAAACCATATATTTATATTGTAAATAGAAATCAATTTATATCATTTAAAAGATAAAATAACCAATTTAAATTTTTATTAAACAAGATTATTAAATCTATCTGAATATTTATCAGTAGAATATCAATATCAATTTAATTTTAACTACAGATTATTAAATTGATATTGTTAAAAATTCTGGGATGTTACATAATTAATACATACATACATACTATTCATATATATTGAAACAATGTTGTATATTTGAATAAATAAACAATTAAATAAAATTTAATTCGGTTGTAATAATTAATTTTATATAAATATACATATTTAAATTTATTAAAGATATTTTCTCTAATAATTTTAAGGTTAGGTTTTAAATTCAAAAATGTTTACTAAGTCTTAATTAGATATTTTAAATATAAAATATGAATTTAAAATTGGTTGACTTAGTCAAAATTAGGCTAGATATTTTAAATTGTATTGTTAAATAGTTACAGAATTTGTATTTATATTCATATGATTTACAAATATATTAAACAATGTTTTAGGGCAATTAGCAGACACAGACACAGACACACACACACACACATATATGGAGTCAATGTTTACAAAGGGGATATAAATCCAAATATCTACTTATGTAAACATTAACCATTTACATTTTGTTATGTTGAACATTGCACCTATATATACATATGAGGGTATATCGATATAGTCAAAAAATATAAATGTGAAATTAACATACATTAATTAATTAAATTAGGAAACTAAATAAAATATGATTTAATTTAAATTAAATAGGTTGGATTTAGTACAACACATTAGAGTTCATAGGTCCACTATGATCCAGATAGGGATTTTTTTTTGAAATATACTCATTTCATTTACTGCCATCCTATCTGGATCTAACACTTTATGCATGTACCTATACCAAAAATCTATTTTAGGTTTATTTCAATTTCACTTAAATTATGTTTCTGCACGTATAATTATTTAAGTTTAATTTATCAACTATTATAATTCAATTTAACTTATATAATATATGTGTGTGAGTGTAATTTGTCAACATTTCCGTTAATGTTTAACTTTTGTAGCGTAAACCATATTCATTTTAATTCAATAATGATTTTTTCAGCTTCGAAAATATATCGTTTAAATTGACTTTTAAAACTAGCCTTCCGAGGCACAATCTCGAAATTCGACGAAACCAGTTCCATTGAATCCGTAATAGTGTATTATTATCGAATTTCAAGTTTCGTAGTGTTTCAAGTTATCATTTGTCTGTACGGGATAAAAACGTGCTGAAATTTATATAGAAAATTCAATATAATAATTGGATCCAAAAAGCTATCTTTTCCATACGATCGAATTAGAACTCGAAACCTTTTCCATTGCGTTCGGAATAGGGGTATAACATTATGATTGCCTGGCGGCACGTCTCGATGGGACGTCTAGATTTTAAGCTACAAATTAGAGACAATTTGAATATATATATATATATATATTCATGGATTTGACAAAAACATTCACATCAAAACTTTTTCCCCTCCCTTCAAATCACTGTAGCACTTCTTGTACATACCAATATCACTTCTTGTCTCCCTCCCTTTCTCTTTTGAAAACAACACAACTGTAGGTTGAAAAATTTAAAAGAAAAGGAAATAGAATGGTCGAAAGAAAAAACGTTTTTTTAAAACTATATACAGTTCAATCGCGAGTCCCTAGTTTCTTTCTCCCCAAATCAGAAATCGCGTTTCTTTTTTCCCTCTTCAATTGATTCTTAGAATCGACTCAAAAGAAATAAAAAATAAAAAACCAGAATCGAATTCAGAGCAAAGAAGAAAAATAATAAATAGCGGCATTAGGCAGAGCACGAGCGTGAAGGGGGGAAGTCGAGCGCGTCTTGGAAGATTAGGCGCCCTTGGAAGGGAGTGCGGTGGTGCACGAGGGAGGTTTGCGATGTCATTGAGGGTTGGGCATACGCTCGCAAATGGTAGGGGAGTCATATGGTTAGAGTTTGGGCGAGGGTCGAAGCTGAAGCATTCACGAGGGGAGCATGGGGTTGAGTTCGGGTATGCACTTGCATGCGCGTGGACTTGACTGAGGTGGTTGCACGACTGTAGGTTGGGGAAGGTAGGTCGGCGGTGCAAGCAGGTCGAGGCAGTGGTGGGTGAAGGCGGCAGTTGTGGAAGTGGATCAAAGTTGGTCTGTGTTAGCTGGCAGTTCGCGAGGGGAAGAAAGTTCAGTTTTCATTTAAGTTAAGTTTTAATTTAATTATATATATATTAGTCAAATTTTTATTATATCGTTATGTTAATAAAATCCTTATATTTATCGTACGAGGTTTAAAATGATTTAGACGAATCAAGTTGGTTCGAAGTTGGAAATCTATGCAATAGAGTTTAGTTTGGGACCTTTCAGAGTCAACTGAGATTTTCGGAGAAAAAAATCTAGATGTTCGGCGAAAAAAAATCGAAGGTGGGTTAATCTCACTCAAATTTAGATTACTGGTTAATTTTAAATAGTCAAAATTTATTTTTGGTCGATTGATTGAATTGACAATTATTTTCAGTCTTGATGTGATAATACACACACACACACACACACACACACACACACATATATATATATATATATATTGGAGTGATTCATATTCCCGCATATATTGAGCAGATAGGACCCTATGCGCCCCGCATAATAGCGAATGACCCTATATACCTCGTTATCGCCCTCGAAGTGGGATTGATATTTTTATATTGTGCTAAGATTTATGGATGGAGGGAAAACAGGTTAGAGGGATCCAACCGGATTCCTCAAAAATGTTGAAATTATTTTCATATTCAGTTATATGATTTATTTGAAAAATTTATGGTAGATTATATTGGAAAATTGAATTTACTAGGTGCTACGGTATTGCTAGATTTATTTTTGGCACTTTAAAATACCATAAATACGAATATTGAATTGTTAAAGGAAAATAAAGATAATTTTAAAATAAAATATTCATAGTGAAGTTGGATAAATTAAAAGTAATGAATTTGGGGAAAATAAGTAGTTGATTTTTAAAATCCCGTTTAATAATTTTGGAATATGGAAAAATAGAGATTTTTGTGAATAAATGTGAATTAAAGGGTTTTTATAAATAAAACTTAAGAGATATTTTCTAAATATAAATGAAATTATTTTTAACTTTGAGATTTAAATATTTTGGGGAAAACTAAAAGGGGAATTTTGAAAATAAAATATAAAATTAATGTTATAATTAATTTAATTCATTTTAAATTAATTATATTATAGGATGATGAGTAAATCATTGCTTATGGATGAATGGTTGAACTTGATTGTCTTGGATGCTTTAAGATCTCAGTAACGAGATAAATAATATTGTGTGGTATGGATGATTGATTGAATGGTGATGATAACATAGGTTATCTATTGTGATGGTGATATATGGAATATCTATGTGATATTGATGATGTGAGTTACCTGTTATGTGATAATGATTGATTATCAGTTATGATTTATAAGTTATCTATCTGTGTGTAAATAGATACTATAATTGAATTGTTTTAAACATTTAAAAAAAACAACTTGGACCTTAAAACACACGCTTTGGTTTTCGATGAGACCGGGATCGGGTTTCCATAATTGGATATCCAAAAACCACATCGACTCCAAATAACGTTAGGTCGTGTATCAAAGTGGAGCTTTGTGAAGACCCGAGGTGTAAGGACTATGAGTCAGTATAACTCTGTGGGTGATTCTGTAATGAGTTGACGGAATTAGTCCTTATAGATTCGAGATGGTGGATTAGAGTGCAAGGGTTATTGTCGTTAACTCTGAGGGTGTTTCCAAAATGAGTGTAACGAGATAATGCCTTCGGTTTCGTTCGAATTCGGAACGAACTTGTATGGATTGAATGCTTTCAGAACATCGTCAGGTGGACGATGAGCATTCTAAGTGATATGTCCTATAAAGGTAATCGTAGCCTCAAGCCTCATCAACCGGGAATGGCTAAAACAGGGGAGGTGCAGCAAAGCTTCATGGGTCGCGCCCACTGGAGAGCAAGATTGATCCCTGTCTAGAAGTCCCTTTATATTAGGCTGTGTGGGTGGTTGCTAACTACAACCACGGGGTTGTCTTGTTCGGAACTATTCAGTAAGGAATGGGTCCGGCTTTGTGTTGCAGGGGATGAAGGGAGTAATCCTCGGTACGTTGATCTAGGCCACGTACTGTGACAGGCGGTACCCCAGTAGCCCTGCCATTGTATGGAATCCAAAATCCAATAAGTGCCAACGGTTTTGATTGTATTACCCACTTTTGTGGCTAGTAGCTGGAATTTAATCATGTAACAATTTCAGCTATTTCTTATTTATTTGAAAACCATAGACACTATTATAATATCATCGGATTTCCTATCAAATGTTTTGGTTAGCATAAGGTAAAAACTTTTCCATGTTTATGTGTGGGAAGTCTTACGTGATACCTTTCTTTTCAAAAGGTTTTTGAAAGTTAAGCAACTTTAACCTGTTACTCACACCAGACCCATGTCTGACCCGGAGTTTATTTTTGTTTTTCATAAACTCTTGGGTACTCAAATTTTTATGAGTAGTCAAGGGTGATTCAGGTTAGGATTTGGATTAGCTTTGACGAATTGTGGAGAAGTAATGGAGCAGGAGGCTTCTACGAGTAGATATATATAGAGTTTTCCGCTGTGTGTTCTCTGAGTTGTTGTCTTTGTGATGTATTGAGATGTATAACTAGACAGGTGTTTATAACTGTCTTGTATGTGTTGTATATCTGTGTACTCTGATATTGTTGTAAACTATGTAATATTTATGTCATTAATATAATTTATTCGTTCCGCTGTGTAGATTCTGATGTTGTTTCTTTCTTCTCTTCTTTCTATTCTCTTTTCTATCCCTTTCTTTCTTAATTCATGATGCGATTTTCTGGGAGTGGAAAGTCGGGTCGTGACAGTTGGTATCAGAGCATTAGGCTGAGTGAATACCTAGGCTCTGAAGTGTATCTTTCTTTAGGGAGCGTTAGGTTGAGTGAATACCTAGGCTCTATAGTAGTGTCTTTCTTGAGAGAGCGTATTTGTAATTTTTATATATCTATAATATATATATATCTATTTCTACCTATCTATTGGGATACCTGTTCAGGTTTTCCAATATAAGTTATAAAGGTAGATGGGATAGTAGTGTGTGTAACACGATTACTACCATTGGTTGGAGTTTGAATGTTTGAGGTTGGAAGTGTATTTGTCGAGACTGTAGACCTAATACCGTCTCAAGTAAGTTCTGTAGTGATGAAGAACTTCATTAATCTCTGAAGGAAACCTGCGAAGGTTCGGAGTTCATTTCTGAAGTTGGATGAGTAGAGTTTGGATCTGTTGGCTTGGCAGAAATGAGTGATGGTATTTTGATACCTTAAGGAGTAGTAGCTGCGTGATGAGATGTAGTGACTATGGATGTTTTCGAAGATGTTTTCTTTGGAACAAGTTAAGGAGTTGAATCTGCTACAGTGTTGTGGCTTTGGTCAGCTTGTGTTTTTGTTTGCTTTGAAGTCCGAGTTTCTCGGAGAGCTTTGTTTGGAATTCTTTGGCATCTGTGTTAGCAGTTGTTAACGCTAAAATTTGAATGCTAACACCCTGGTGTATGAAGTGAGATCGTGAAAGCACCACCCGATAGCTCGGGAACAGATTGTAAGCAGATAATAGTGAAAAAACAGTAAACAACAGCAATTTTATAGTGGTTCGACTTAAGAGAGAGCCTACGTCCACTTTGAATATCTTTATTGACGATTAGATTACAAGTCAATGCAGTTACACTTTGATTACAACACACTTTGAGTTTCAAGTGACTTAGAACAAGTAGCCTAAACTTCAATGTTGATCCAAATCTTTGAACACATGTTAGACATGTTTGATTTCTTCCTGAAGTTCCTTGAAGGTGTTGAAGTAGTTCAGAATGCAGCAGAGTAACGGCGCTTGAAATGAATGAGCCAAAAAGTCCCTTGAATGTTGGGGGTGGCCATGTATTTATAGGCAAATCTGTATAGAAATTTTTCACCCAAGTCCTGAGTCGTGACCGACTCAGGCTAAGCCGTGGCCGAGTCAAGTTAAGTCGTGGCCGGCTTATCTGATTAAGCATTTGGTCTTCTCACTAGCTCATTCTCTTGCTAGATTCTAAGCCAAGTCCTGAGTCGTTGGCGAGTCAATTCTCACTGGGACATGCATTGTGGCAACGGAATACGACTCAGTGGCTTTAAGTCACGGACGAGTCATCCTGAGTTATGAGTCATTAAGTCATTTCTTAGGTCGTCAATCCTCTTGAGTCGTTTCTTATGATGAGTCGTGGAATTGTTGAGTCGCTGAGGCAATACCTTTGATGAGTCGGTAATGCATTGAATCGGTCTGTCTTGTGAGCCGTTAACTAGTTAAGTCACTCTGCTCCTTCAAGTCGTTGAGACGATAGTCTTGATGAGTCGGTAACTTATTGAGCCGTCCTGCCTTGTGAACCGTTAACCCCTTGAGTCGTAACCCTTTAAGTCGCTTTGAGCTTTAGGTCATTAACTTATTGAGTCGGTGACTCGATGAGTCGTGAGGCTTCCTGAGTCGTAGATCCTTCCTGAGCCGTTAAACACCTTAAGTCGTGGCTCATCCCAGGCCTTAACTCGTTGACTCCTTTAACTCGTGGTCCCCTTAACTTGTAGGCTGGAACGGGGTTAACATTTGCCCCTCGAAGCACAAGCTTAAGTCGTAAGTCGTGTGCTTCGACTTATTATAACTCGGGCGTGCCAATTCGAGTTCCAGCTCTTCCAGATATAAAACGCTTGACTCGTTCCTCCTATCTCCCACTTCTTATCAGCGATCCTCTAAACCGCATCCGCCATTAACGCATCTCCAAGTTCTCACAGGCGATTCCAACTCGACTCTCCTCTGATCATCTTTGACACCACATTACGTAAGAAATCTTGCTTCCCTTCCGATTGTCGATCATCATTAACCTATGCGCTCCGTCCTTACCTCCAATTTACTCCCTTGAGTCTTGCAAGTTTGGTCATTCTAACCATCAATGGATGTAGGGTTGTCTGATCTGATGATTTGCGTCTTGAGGTGATTTAGTGGCGTGATAAGGCCAGGGTTGTTGATTGAGAGTTTTATTGGGTTAATGGGTTAAAAGTTGGAAGATTAACGGGTTAGGAGTGAAATGGTTTATGGTTTAAAAGTTAGAAGGTAAACTGGTTAGGAGTTAGGTGATTAGTTGGTCAGATAGAGTCGAATACTGCCTTAGGTATGACTCGGCCATTTTTGTATGATCCAGCAACCTTTGCGATTTAACCATGATCCGACCCAACATGCTCCACGACCTAAGCCTTAAGTCGTGGCCGAGATAAGACTTGGAGATTTTCTTATTACTTTGAACCAGAGCTTCTCCCTTTTTCTACGACTTACGACTTAGGGCACTGCCGACTCAAAAATTTTGAGCCGTTGACGAGTTAGGACTTGCGTGAATTCTGCTCGAACTTTGAACCATTGCATAAACTTTGAACTGTCGAATTTTATTGCATTCATTTACAGGTTATTTTGTCTTGCAGGCTAACAATCTGTTCAATACAACATTCACAGAAAATTGGGACGAATATACTGTCATCGACCGCCCATATCAAATGACAGATTAGTTAATAACAGATAATTAACTTAAACAAATCGTGTGAACGAAGTGCCATCGATTTCAAGTAGAATATTAAAGCAACACTGAAATAGTCAATTGAAACTGACCAGCCTGCACTAATATTATGCTTGAACTTTAAATTAACAAGTTCTGAAATTACCATAGTCGATCAATCGTCGATCAGTTTAATTTCAGTTATATTTACTTGTTATCTTCATTAGTTCTGCACAACACTTCACACTTTTAGGAAACGTGCACCTTCGCATTTGAACATCCAGTTGCTTGTGTAGAATGACATCTCAACAAGAAGAATCGATGGGTCAGGCTGAAGATGTCTTCCCAGTAGCCAACCTGTTGGATAACCCTCCGGAGAGAACTCCCACAACTCTGAATCAGTGGGTGATTAACCAATTGCTCATCCAGTTTGGCATTGCCGAAGCTGATGCCTTACTGCCGGGGCCAAATGATACTGCAGATAGGCCCCCTTCTGGCTTTATTGCTGTCAATCGCCAAATGTGCTTGAGCGGTGCCATACCACCTTTCAATGACTTCCTTCAGCAGTTCCTGCTTCGATTATCTATCTCTCCATTCCAATTGCACCCCAATGGCCATGCCATTCTGATGGGGTTATGTGTGCTATTTAGTAGAGTTCTGGGCCGATTACCGAGCTTTGAGGAAATCTGCTACTTCTGCTCATTCACAAAAATTAAAGATCATCCCTCTATCGTAGTTATAAGGAGTGCTCGAAACCGCAAGCTCATCACCGATCTTCCTGAAAGCGTTCATGGATTTCTAAATCAGTATTTCTTTGTTCGCTTCCCTCCAGGGTTTTATGCCATCTGGAGAGTAGGAAGTAAGATTTTCCTATTTTTATTTCTCCATTCTTGGCCTTTTCGAAATCTGAGTTGCTAAATGCTAACTTTGCTTCTTTTTCCCTGTTTTATCACTTCCTCCTCCCTCTAGAGATCCATGCTATAAGAAAATTTTTGAGAGATTGAACGTCGTGGCGGCAGAAGAGAGGAGTATAAAGTTTTTGTTAAATGATGGATTTTTACATCAATATGGGCTTCTTCATTCCTCTCGCTTCACTCAGCTTCGTGAAGTCCCAACTGAAATTCCCGATTCTCCGATGGAAACTCCTGATGCCCCGGTCTCTACTAAAGAGCACATGCAGGGAGGAACCTCTATAGAAACTCCACTAGTGAAGTGTTCAATTTCGAAGGATGTTGCGGGGCCGTCTGACAAGTCTGTACTTGCCCCAGTTATCGAAGAGGAAGAACCTCCACGATCTTCCGGAAGATCTGCTAACGAAGGAGTTGAGAAAGCAAGTCCTAAAAAACATGATGGTGATGATGTTTTCGAGGGGTTGAGTGATTTAATTGTGACTTCTCAAGAACTTTTCAAAGATGATGTTTCCAAAACTATCTCTTCTGTAATCGAGGCGACATCATCTCTACAACAAACGTCAACTCTTCCTACTCAAGTTATCACTACCTCTATTCCACAGAGTGGTCTGTAACTTGATGCGTGTAGTTTACACGTTACACAACACTTAGGATTTTTCAGCACTTCTACGCATTCATCTTCTTATACTTTAAAGATTTCTAAAGCTTATTATTTTTATTCCAGATTCTCCAATGGGGCGCAGCAGTTCATACTATGATGATTTCCAGCGCTACGGGAGGCGTAGCCAATATGATTATAGGCGTCACCTCCCCTCTTACAGAGAATCCGATGAAGAGAGGGCCATCAGGAAAGCAGACGAGAGACGAGCATATGAAGAACGTCACCGAAGAGAACAAGAAAGACATGACCCTCCCCACAGAGATGATGATACCCAAAAAAGAAAAACTCACGATGAGAGAGGTAAAGGTCACATGGACGATTCTTCTAGCAAGCGGGCTAAACTTACTGAAGAAACAATGCCGACAGTTTCCCAAAATGTTCCTGCTCAATCTCCTGCCCCCGTTCGTTCCGACATTCAAACAATCATCAACCGGCCCGCATACCAAGTTGGGCAAGGTCCACCCACTCTTCAAAGTCGATTCCCTCAGTGGTGCCTGAGAGGGGTTCGATTTGATCTCGACTTGGTTCCTCTCGACAAATCGGCTATGCTACGAAATCTTGATACTGTCAGGACCGATATTGAAAGAATGTCGAACTGGCAAAAACTTGTCGACGAGCTTCAGAGGGATAACCGAGCCAATCTCGAGGCCATGCTCACAATGGAGAACGATAAGGCTGAGTGGCAGAAGACTCTCGAACAGCATGACGCCGAAATGAGAAGTATTGCTTCCTATAATGAAAAGCTGGAAGCGGAAGTAGAAAAGCTTAAGGAAGAATTAACTACTTCATCTACTTTCTATTCTCAAAAGGAGAGCATGCTTCAGCAACAAGTACGAGATGCGCATGCCAGTCAAAGGGCAGTCGAAGATAAGCTTACACACAAGGAGAAGGTCATAGAAGAATATCGCGCTGAAACTTTACAGCTGCGAGAACAGACCGGCTCTCAAAGCTTGGAGATAGAGATGTTAAAAGCTCGACTTGCTATGGCCGAAAAGGAGCGTGACGAGGCTGTTGCTGGTAAACTTGCGGCCGAAGAGGCCCATCAAGCAACCAAAGCTGACATTGGCTCCACATTATTTGATTTTTATCTGCACAGCATTTTGGGGCGTGGCAGCCTTGCCTTTCTAGGCCCTAAGTATGAAATTACACTAGCTGAAGTTTGGGAGGCAGCACTCGATATGCTCGGTGGTAAAGGTGCTGGCTACGCTGAGTCAGCACTTGAAGAGCATTATCTTGATGATGATGCCCGCGCCGCTCTTGCCAAGGGAAAAGAGCAACTCGCCAGAGTGCGGGCCGGAATGGCGGAAGAGGAACGTTCTGAAAAATAAATACCACCTACCGCTTCTGAACGTCCTTTAGTTTCTTCTAAAGTTGACATCACAGGTTCCAGTGCTCATTCGCTGCCTCCTACAAGAACCGGGGTAATTACCCCTACTGATGATGAGGCTTTGGAGGATATCGGGGCTCAAAATTATGAGATTGAACTAACGAAGCAAACATCTTCAGGTAATTTTGACATTGGTCCGATTCAGGTGAATCGCCTGCTTGCTCCTCAAAAGTTTGATGAGCTTCTCGATTACTTCTTGAATCTCGACGAACCCATATCTCCCTTCTTTTGGGGAGATACTAATATTTTTAATTTCTCTTCTTCTACAGTTGAAACACCAAGTGCTGTGCAGACTTCACCTCCTCCGGTTATCCCTCCTCCGTCTCTTCAGGTGACTCCTCCTTCTGCTTCACAGCCCGGGTCACAAGAGGAGCAAATTGAGGCTCTTCATGGCTTGGATGACCCTATCGCTTCGCAAGAGCAGAAAGACGAGGGACTTGAAGGAGGCGAGATCACTCCGGAGCGGACTCCTTCTGATGACGTAGTTTTGTCCGCTCTTGTTACTCCAGGGAGTGAGTCTTCTTCGAAGAGAAGAAAGAAGCACGGAACACCGAAGAGGAGGGGGAAGAAAATCATTGCTACTGAAGAAGAACCGGAAGTTGCACCGGTTGCACCTCCCTCTCCTTCTTCCCTTATGCCTATAGATAGACCTGAAAAGCTAATCATTCGGCCGGGCAAATGGTCCAAAGGTGGTAAGAAGAAGTGAAGAGTCGGGCTTCGGGCTTTTTGATTCCTTTTTTGTGTAATGGTCGGATGTTGTGCAGGCACCGGCCCCTGCTTTTTTATTTTGAAACTTGTATCTGCAATTGAATA
Organism: Allium cepa; assembly: GCA_030765085.1. Taxonomy (NCBI): domain Eukaryota; kingdom Viridiplantae; phylum Streptophyta; class Magnoliopsida; order Asparagales; family Amaryllidaceae; genus Allium; species Allium cepa. The sequence continues at coordinate 596,198,845 of CM060935.1, forward strand.
AAATGATCCTTTATTTGTACAGACTCTTGTTTGAATTTGAGAATGCATTTATTATTCATTTTTGCACAAGTTTATTTATATGATATTGCGGTGAACTTGTGGTATGTTGTTTGAGCGTATTTTACCGATGTAGCTATACCATTTTGTATGTAACTATACCATGTTGCCCCCATACCATAAGCTAGCTGCAATATTTTATACTTTGAGGGGACTTGCACTCTTATTTTCTGAAGAATAATTACTTCATTCTTGAAGAAATTTTTCGTAGAGTACAACTTCCTTCATATAAGTTTTTACGCTATGTCCTTCGAAGAAATCACTTTTTTTTCTTTTGCTTATGTACGCATTTTGCCAAGTGAATTCTTCTATGTGGTAAAGCGGGCCTATGAAGGGTACTTTAACTTTCTTTTCTTTTTTGAGGAAGGTTATTTTCTAGAATAGGTAAATCACTCTTCCTTTGAAAGTTAAAGTATGCCCTTGATGAGGATTTTTTTTAAAAAATAGAAATTTGTACTTCTGAGGAGGGATTTTTCACGTTTCAACACTTCGAAGTTTTATTTCAATCTTGGTGAAACGTGTATCTCCAAAGAGTTGTGCCTTTGAAGAAAGCCTTTTCACGTTTCAACACTTGGAAGTTTTATTTCAATCTCGGTGAAACGTGGGCTTCCGAAGAGGTCTTTCTCTTTGATTGTGTCCCCGGGAGGGGGTTGTACCTCTGAGGAGGGATTTTTCACGTTTCAACACTTGGAAGTTTTATTTCAATCTTGGTGAAACGTGTACCTCCAAAGAGTTGTGCCTTCGAAGAAACCCTTTCCACGTTTCAACACTTGGAAGTTTTATTTCAATCTCGGTGAAACGTGGACTTCCAGAAAGGTCTTTATTTTGTTTTGCATTTCAACTTTGGTGAAGTGAAATTCCGAAGAGCGGTTGTTACACTTCAACTCTTGGTGAAATGGGCCTCCGAAGAGGGCTTTTATTTTGATTGCATTTCAACTCTGGTGAAGTGAAATTCCGAAGAACGGTTGTTACACTTCAACTCCTGGTGAAATGGGCCTCCGAAGAGGGCTTTTATTTTGATTGCATTTCAACTCTGGTGAAGTGAAATTCCGAAGAGCGGTTGTTACACTTCAACTCCTGGTGAAATGTGCCTCAGAGAGGGTTTTCATCGCCTGAAAGTTACTCTCTCATGGTTGGAGGGTCATGACTCCTCCAATCTTTTTTGTTGAGTAGAGAACTTTCTTTTTTGTGGCGTATGACCCATTAGAGGTCTTTATCCTCCGAAGAGTTGTGCCTCCGAAGAGGACTTGTGCTGCCGATGATGGCTTTGGTTGTTCCCTTGTCCACTTGCTTATGCCTTTCCAGCGATCCTCTTTTTTTTTTTTTTTTACAAGTAACTTGTTTAATCCAAGGAAGTGTACTTCATTGTCAGGCAAGTTCGTGAGAACGAGCATCAGCTTCTTAATTGGATGTTTGTTTGTTCAAACGATCTCAATTTATTAGCAAAGGCCCGTTTCTGCCGAAATCATAGGCCGTTCAATTGAAGTACTTCCTATCTAGGATTTGAATTCGGAGCTTTTGTGACTTGAAATTTGGCGAGAATCACTTGGTCTTATTATGTGCAAGTTTCACTTCTATTGTCTGCAAAAATTTAAATCGACATTTCAGCAATACATTCTATGTACTTTTTATATCGAAAATAAAGCAAACATGTAATAATAATAAGGAACATAAGATTTATAGTGGTTCGGCCAGGAAATTGGGCCTACATCCACTTTATATTTTTTATTATTTACTTGCATCAGTTTTACAATTGCCTTTAATTACAAGGATCATACATTCATAATTCTTTTTACAATATTTCAACAAAATTTTCAAGTAAAGTATGGACGCAAATGATTGCTGTTCCATGCCCTTGGAATTTGATCTCCTTCAACAGTAGTGAGTTTGAATGTGCCGTCAAGAAGCTTCTGACCTATGACATACGGTCCTTCCCAATTTGGCCCAAACACACCTGTCGCTGTCATAATTCTCTTCAGGACTAGGTCTCCAATCTCAAAGTTACGTTGGCGAACTTTGGAATTGAAATGTTTGGCTATCCTTTGCTGATGAGCTGCAATTCTGAGATTAGCCTCATCTCTTTTTTCATCAAGGAGATCTAGCGCTTCAAGCTGTAGCTTTTCGTTTTTTGCTTGATTGAAATGGATTCTTCTATGTGAAGGGACCTCTATTTCCACCGGAATCATTGCCTCTGACCCGTTTGCTAATGAAAACGGGGTGTGCCCAGTCGCAGTTTTGTGAGTGGTTCTGTATGCCCATAGTGCCAGTGGTAGCTTATCGACCCAACCACCCTTTTCTCTTTCAAGTTGCCTTTTGATGGTTGACTTAATAATTTTGTTCACGGCTTCCACTTGCCCGTTTGCCTGCGGATGAGCCACTGCTGAGAAGCTTTTCCGGATTTTGAATCGCTTGCAAAAATCTTGGAATTCTTCACTTTCAAACTGAGTACCATTGTCTGTAATTATTTTTTGAGGCACACCGTATCTGCAAATGATGTTTTTAGTCACAAAACTTATCATCTTCTTTGAGGTGATAGTAGCCAGTGGTTCAGCTTCTGCCCACTTAGTAAAATAATCTACAGCAACAATGGCATATTTAATTCCAGATTTGGCAGTTGGTAACGGTCCTACAAGGTCTATCCCCCATATTGCAAATGGCCATGGACTGACCATCTGTGTGAGTTCAGTGGAAGGAGCTCTAGGAATTTTGGCGAATCTTTGGCATCTATCACATTTTCGAGAATACTCTGCTGCATCTCGATTAATTTCTGGCCAAAAATATCTGTATCGGAGAATTTTCTTTGCTAATGTTTGGCCTCCTGAATGATCACCACATTCTCCTCCGTGTACCTCCGCTAGGATTGCTTTGGACTCTTCCCTGGATACACATCGAAGTAATGGCATTGAGAATCCCCGTCTGTATAATCGGCCATCCTGGATTATATATCGAGAGGCTTTTCTCAGTAGCTTTTGTCGTTCTTTTGAGTTCCCTGGTAAGGATCCATTGAGCAGATATTCTGTTATCGGAGTCATCCATGATTCTTGCTCTTGAGACATGCTCATGATCCAATCAATGTCCATCTCATCAATGCTAGGAGTCGACAGGACCTCCACTGGAGTTAACCCCAGAAATTGAGCTTCGCCTGTGCTAGAATACTTTGCGAGAGAATCTGCTTTCATGTTTTCTTCTCGAGGAATGTGACTTATCATGTAATGATCGAAATCACCCAGGAGTTCCCAAGCCTTTGACAAGTAGGCGGGCAGATTCCCCCTTTTGCTTGGAATTCCTTTTTGACTTGGCATACAATAAGCTGAGAATCACTGAATATCTGTAACGCTCGGATGTTTAATTCTTTAGCAATCCTTAAGCCAGCGATAAGGGCTTCGTATTGTGCTTCATTGTTTGTTGAAGGAAATTCCAATCTTAGTGCATAGCATAATGATCGGCCTTCAGGGGTCTCAAGTACAACTCCGGCTCCAGAACAGTAGTCGTTTCTCGCACCATCGACATATAACTTCCATTGGATTGGGGAATCGTCGACCGTTTTCTCCTCACTGTTACCCTTATCTGTGAATTCTGCGATGAAATCCGCTAAAGCTTGTCCATTGATTGCTGTTCGGGGATGATAAGTGATGTCATACTGACTGAGTTCAATATTCCACTTTAGAAGATGACCCGAAGTCTCAGGGCGAAACATGACTTGCTTTAAAGGTTGATCAGTGAGGACTCTGATAGGATGAGCTTGAAAATATTGCCTCAACTTCCTAGATGCAATTAGTAGGCAATAGGCGAGTTTTTCCAACTTAGAGTAATTCATCTCTGCCCTAGTGAGTCTTTTGTTGATATAGTAAACTGGATGTTGAATCCTTTTGTCTTCTCGTATCAGCGCTGCACTTAAAGCATGAGATGATACTGCCAAGTATATAAAAAGATCCTCGCCATCGTCAGGCCTAGAAAGTATTGGAGGCGTTTCCATATGGCGAATCAATTCATCAAAGGCTTTTTGGCATTCGGGAGTCCAATCGAAGTTTTTCTTTCCTTTCTTTAGGGCGTCAAAGAATGGGATGCATTTATCTGTGGCTTTGGAAATGAACCGACTCAAGGCGGCGACTTTTCCATTGAGACTTTGCAATTCCTTCTTTGTTCTAGGGGCTTTGACTTCTTTTAATGCAGTAATTTGAGCTGGACTGGCCTCAATGCCCCTAGCGCTCACGATGAAACCTAAAAACTTGCCGGACTCCACTCCAAATGAACATTTCAAAGGATTGAGCTTCATTCCGTATTTTCAGAGGACTGCAAACATGTCCGCTAAGTGTTCTATGTGATCCACTGCTTTCTTAGACTTTACTAACATGTCATCGACGTAGACTTCCATAGTCTTGCCTAATTGCTGTTTGAATATAGCATTAACAAGTCTTTGGTATGTTGCCCCTGCATTCTTCAGCCCGAAGGGCATAACTCTGTAGCAGTAAAGACCAATGTCGGTGATAAAGCTTGTGTCCTCCTGATCTGGCTCATGCATCATGATCTGGTTATATCCGGAGTAAGCATCCATAAAAGATAACAATTCGTGTCCCGCTGTTCCGTCTACCAGTTGATCGATTCTGGGTAATGGGAAGCAGTCTTTGGGGCAGGCCTTGTTTAGATCTGAAAAATCGATGCATACTCTCCATTTTCCGTTGGCTTAACCAGCACTGGATTTGAAACCCAATTCGGATAGGTAGATTCTTTGATAAAATTATTCTCCATGAGCCGATCAACTTCTTCTTTTAATGCTGCCGACCTTTCTAGGCCTTGAGTTCTCCTTTTCTGCTTCACAGGTGTAAATTTTGGATCAATATTTAGAGCGTGTACTGCAACTTCCGGGGATATTCCGCACATATCAGCATGAGTCCAAGCAAAAACATCCAAATTTGCCTTTAAAAAAGATATTAAGGTATTCTGAATTGACGCATTAAGTTGCGAACCCACATTCAACACCTTGTTTGGGTCCTTTGGGTCAACAGGTATTGGTATTGTCGTTTCCACTGGTACCACTCTATTTTCCCCTGCACTGACTTTTCTAGGGTCCATCACTCTCCTTGCTCTGCTGTGCTCGCCAGTGCAGGGTCCGCCCTGTAATTGCTACAAGGCTGGTTCTTTGATGCGGACTGGGGCTGCCGCATTCTTTCCCATTTCTCTTTTTCTGGTTTCTCATAGCTCTGTCAGATAACACTCTCGCCCAGCATTTTGATCCCCTTTTATAACTCCTACTCCATTGTCTGTAGGGAATTTAATAGTGAGGCACCACAGGGCAAGAACAGCTTTGAACGCTGCCAGAGTTGGACGACTAAGGAAAGCATTGTAAGCAGAAAATTCATCGACAATCAAAAAAGTTTGCTTGCGGACCATTTTTCTCTCTCCTTCTCCAAGTTCCACAAACAAATCAATGGTTCCTACCGGCTGCTTTGGCTCCCCAGTGAAGCCGGCAATTTTCTGCAATGAGGCTTGCACATCATCCATAGGGATCTTCATTTGGTCGAATGTTTTCTTGAAGAGGATATTGCAGGATGCACCAAAATCAATGAGAACTCTTCTGACAATAGCTGGCCCGATACCAGCCGAGATGACTAAGGGATCCAAGGTAGGAGCTTCAATACCTGCGGAATCCCTAGCTTTGAACACAATATCATCATCGAAAGTTCTTTGTTGCTTCAAGGGCGTAGCACCTTCCAAAACGAATACATCTTCCTCGGTCGGTACATACTTTAAAGCTCGAGTATACCTTTCCATCTCACCCCAGCTTCTGCCCGCTAGGTGAGGTCCTCCTGTAATGACATTGATAATGGGCCTTACAGATTCATGCCCTGCAGCCTTCTCACTCGTCCTAGGCTGATGAGTAGGAGCTTGTTGCCCCTGACTAGATGAAGCAGGATTGTTGCTATTCTTTTTCACAAATTGCTGCAGTTTGTTTTCCCTTAGCAACTCTTCAATCAGATTTTTCAACTGGCGACATTCGTCGTTCTCGTGACCGGGTTGATTATGGAAGCGGCAGAACTTCCCACTTTGTATAGCCTTTTTCCCGGTCCTTAGAGGAGGAGGTTTAGGAAAGTCAATAGAATCTTTAGTGGCAAGGTAGATACGCTCCGGCGTATCTGATAAAGGAGTATATTCTGATGGCTTGAAGGATCGGGGCTTCTTAAGATTACTCTGTTTCTTCCCATTGTTATTTTCCCTTTTTTGCCCTACAGATTCATTCTTGCGTGGAGCAACAGTGTTATCTTCAGCTTTTTCCAGCACTGCCTTTACCGGTACGGGACGGCTTTCCAAGCGCATGAATTCATCTTCTTTTTTATAGAATTTTCAAGGGAATTTGGTTCCTTCATGTTTAGCCATTTCCCAAATTCGCTCGACTTGTCGATGGCCCTCATTAGATAGGTCAAGATCATCCGTGGTTCTGCATTGTCTACCTCGGCCAGCGCTATATTAAAGCGATTCAAGAAAGATCTGATAGTTTCACCCGGATTCTTTTCTAAACTTGACAATGACATAATATCTTTGGCTTTTGAAGCGTATAGTCTGAACTGCTCCTTGAACTTCCGGGTTAAGTCAGAAAACTGATCGATAGATCGGATTGGCAGCTTGGTGAACCAAAGCAGAGCTACGCCTTCCAGGTATACGGGAAAATATCGGCACTTTATTTCATCAGAAGCCCTGGCACCTGTCATGTGCCAATCATACTTATACAAGAATTCGTTCGGATCACTTGTTCCTTTGTAAGCTGGAATGGTTGGAGGGACAAACTTCCTTGGGAATTCAGCCTTCAAGATTTTCTCAGTAAATGGAGTTTTACTTGGGGCAAAACCCCATTCTTTTTCGTCTTCAACCCTCTGCATACTCTCTTTCATGATTTGTCGGACCATTCCAGAAAGATACTCCTCATCATGTCGAGTTCTAGATCCACCAACCTCAGGAAGTGTTTGTTCAAAGGGGCTAGCAGCCCTTTCAGGAGCATTCCGTTCTTCAGCCTCATGAATGTTGCAAGCAAAATTCCTTTCATTACCTGCCGGTTGACGGTTTGCCCCAAGAAAATCGTTCAACCTATTCAGAATTAGGGCATTCTGGGCATTCTGAGCCTCGAATTGTGCATTTTGGGCGTTGATCTGTTGGTCCAGCCCTAAGATTGCAGCATCCAACTCTGCCTTTGTAACCCCGACAGCTGGAGTGGCTTGATTTGATATAGGAGAAGCGGAGGTTCCCTCTTGAATATTCCCAGATCTGACAGATCTACTTTTCCTTCCAGGAGCCATAATCTCGGATAGACTTCTGGTTTTCAAGGAAATTCTCTCTACAAACCTCTGTGAAGCAATGATGATAGTTCACCTAAGTTCAATTCTCAGTGAAAGCACCAAAAATGTTAACGCTAAAATTTGAACGCTAACACCCTGGTGTATGAAGTGAGATCGTGAAAGCACCACCCGATAGCTCGGGAACAGATTATAAGCAGATAATAGTGAAAAAACAGTAAACAACAGCAATTTTATAGTGGTTCGGCTTAGAGAGAGCCTACGTCCACTTTGAATATCTTTATTGACGATTAGATTACAAGTCAATGCAGTTACACTTTGATTACAACACACTTTGAGTTTCAAGTGACTTAGAACAAGTAGCCTTAACTTCAATGTTGATCCAAATCTTTGAACACATGTTAGACATGTTTGATTTCTTCGTGAAGTTCCTTGAAGGTGTTGAAGTAGTTCAGAATGCAGCAGAGTAACGGCGCTTGAAATGAATGAGCCAAAAAGTCCCTTGAATGTTGGGGGTGGCCATGTATTTATAAGCAAATCTGTATAGAAATTTTTCGCCCAAGTCCTGAGTCGTGACCGACTCAGGCTAAGCCGTGGCCGAGTCAAGTTGAGTCGTGGCCGGCTTATCTGATTAAGCATTTGGTCTTCTCACTAGCTCATTCTCTTGCTGGATTCTAAGCCAAGTCCTGAGTCGTTGGCGAGTCAATTCTCACTGGGACATGCATTGTGGCAACGGAATACGACTCAGTGGCTTTAAGTCACGGACGAGTCATCCTGAGTTATGAGTCATTAAGTCATTTCTTAGGTCGTCAATCCTCTTGAGTCGTTTCTTATGATGAGTCGTGGACTTGTTGAGTCGCTGAGGCAATACCTTTGATGAGTCGGTAATGCATTGAATCGGTCTGTCTTGTGAGCCGTTAACTAGTTAAGTCACTCTGCTCCTTCAAGTCGTTGAGACGATAGTCTTGATGAGTCGGTAACTTATTGAGCCGTCCTGCCTTGTGAACCGTTAACCCCTTGAGTCGTAACGCTTTAAGTCGCTTTGAGCTTTAGGTCATTAACTTATTGAGTCGGTCACTCGATGAGTCGTGAGGCTTCCTGAGTCGTAGATCCTTCCTGAGCCGTTAAACACCTTAAGTCATGGCTCATCCCAGGCCTTAACTCGTTGACTCCTTTAACTCGTGGGCCCCTTAACTTGTAGGCTGGAACGGGGTTAACAGCAGTGCAGTTTGGAATGTTCTTGGTGTTGGCAAGAGATCTTTTTGCTTAGTAGTTTTTCTGAAGTGGAGTTCAGAAGCAGTTTAGGGGACCCGTTTCTTTGATGGGTTGGCTAGTGAGAGTGAGCTGTTCTGTTTGGTTAAGGAAGAACAATTTTCCTTGGATTTGGTTTGGTGGTTCGCAAAAGAGACTTACGATTGTTTAAGTGTTCTCTTGGGTTATTTGAGTTTTTCTGGATGTCTTCAGGAAGTCAGAGTTTGGTTCGCATCTGGAAGTTGAGTTTTCTTATCGTCTGGAATTCCAGGAGTGGTACTGGAGGTTCAGCTTTATAGAAGAATGGTTCCAAGAGTTGAGTTGGTGTAGCAGCTCAGAGTTTTGGAGGAACTCCTGAATGATTCTTATGGACTTTTTGAACCATATCTCTGGGGTGTGTTGTCAAGTTTGTGCTTGTGCTCTTCTTCAGCATTCTCTTCTTCGGATCAGAGTTGAGCAGCGGAAGCAGTTTGGAAGTGTATCTGCTTTTCTTTTTCTGGACAGAAGAAGTTGTTGTCTTCTGATGTTGAGGAGTTGAGTTTGAGTGGTTGGTTTTGGTTGATCTTGAGGAGATCATCTTGTTGAGTTGATTGGTCCAGTTTGTTACTAGAAGCATCAGTGAAGGTTGAGCTGATCAGGGCGGTTGTGGACAGCCCAGGATTGTCTGAAGAGATTCTGTGGACAAGATTCGGAGGGATTTGGACTCTGAAGTCAGAGATTTAATTTTGGATAAGTTTTCTCCGATCGTAAGGAGCTATAAGATTGGGTAAGGCTGAGAAGTTTTCTCTGAAGTGTTTTGGATCTTTTCTGTGATCTAGGAGATTTAGTGATTGATCTACAGGATTGGATTGCCAGTTTGGATAACCGGAATTCGATGAGTTTCACGAATCTCTGAGGGAGTACGTGTATGATCTATCTCTGGTTGTGGAACCAGCAGTTCTGGAGTTTTGGTTATTGAGTCAGACTCGTTTGTAGTCTGATATCTTATCTAGTGTTATAGATATAGTTGAATAGGAGTTTTATAGCTTCATAGTATTGATTGTTTGGATTCTCTAGAGCGAGTATCCCCGTGGATATATATATACACCTGGGGAAACTCGATAGAATTTTATCTAGAATTTGTATGGATAATTAGATTTGTTTGATTGGTTGAATTGGTTGTGTTTGGTTGTTAGCATAGGTTTGATATATGCTTGTGTTTATAATTAAAATTTAATAAGATTATTAAATTACCTTTGTTTTAAATTTCAAGGACGAAATTCTTTTAAGGGGGAAGGATTGTAACATCCCGGAATTTTTAACAATATCAATTTAATAATCTGTAGTTAAAATTAAATTGATATTGATATTCTGCTGATAATTATTCAGATAGATTTAATAATCTTCTTTAATAAAAATTTAAATTGGTTATTTTATCTTTTAAATGATATAAATTGATTTCTATTTACAATATAAATATATGGTTTATATTTTAAATAAAATGGTATTGTTTTAAATTTAGAATAAATTCAACAAATGATTTTATAACTTAATAAAATGGATTATTTATTTAATAAAATATAATCTTTTGTAAAATGATTTTTATTTAATAAAGAGATTTATAAAAGCAATATTAATATTGTATTGTCTTTCTAAAATAAATTTTGAATAGAAATTGCAATTGGCTATTTCAAAATAAATTTTTATTTATAACTTAATTTGAAAATTGTTTGGTTTTGGATTTAGTATGAATTTAAATTCAAAAGTATGAAATCTTCATTTTTAAATATGTATAAGTTAATTTGTAAAACATGGTTTGTTTCAATTTATTAATACATACACATGTTTAAATTAAACTAACATATTTACTTAGGATTATATACACACATTAAATTATAATTAGCATTAATTATTTTAAAGAAGATAACATGTGTTAAATTCATATGTATTCATATAGACAAGTGTCTAGTTTATGACAAGTGTAAATTTTAGTTTTATTTTTCTTTTATTTCATAAATCTGAAAATACAATTAGTTTGCATCATTCATACATATTGCATATTTCATTTTCCTAAATCCAACAAAGATCAAACCCATCTTCAAATTCATTTTAAAGATCTGCACAATAAAAATCTGCAGATCCAAACAATGTTCTAATCTGCACAATCAAAATCTGCATTCACAAATGCATATGAAAGTCCAATGAAAAATCTGCATACCTCAAAACCCTTCCTCAAAAATCAATCTGCAAATTCACCTGCATATCTACACTTCATTTCAAATCAAAGTGAAGCCTGCATTTTTCTGCACCTTATTTGGAACCTGGGAATGAAAGAGCATCTGCATGTGAAGATTTAACAACTACATATTCATCTGCATGCATTGGAGATTAAACAACTGCATCATCTACATGAAGCATATCAAAGTCAAGCTTGCATTTCTATAAGCCTGCATGTGTTCTGCAAATACAAAGGACATCTGGTCTGCATTCAAATAAATAGTGAGTAACCTTTTTACTTTAAAATTTTCAAATAGGTTGCATGATAGTTATTGAAATGGAATAGCTATTCTCTGATGCTATTGATAACTATTGATATGATTTTTGATGATGTGCATGTTGTTTGTTTTTTTTTTCCAACTCCCTGTTCTGTTTTCTTTGATTTCCAGACAACCAAAATTTTGTTGAATGCCTACTACTTGAATTATTTCCTGACATAAACAAACTATTAAGTAAAGTAGGTTTTATTATTTTCATCAGTTCATGTTTAAAAATGTCAAGAAGTTAAAATTATAAGTTGACTCTGGAAACAGGGAAAAGGATCAGGTATGCTTATTTTAACAAAACTCAATCAATGGGTATGGTAATTTAGTAGTATAAATCAAAAACATAAGCTGTAACTTGATTTTTAAATCAAGTATTGGTATTTAAAGTGTATGTTTCATTGACAGTTTGGTCTGAAACAAAAATATGAATTTGGGTAAAATTCTGGTAATCTGTGATTTGTAGAAACACAGAATTCTTTCTGAGTTAAAGAGTAAGGATCATGTATCCTTAGAAAAATCAGAAAAGTGTATATATATTGCTAGATTGATTGCAGTTTTGATTTTTAAAACTGAACCCTAGTTTTAATAAGAGTTAAAGATTTGGCCAGTGAGGAGAGATGTATTGATCGAGTGTGCTAGTTTTTGGTGAATGGGTAGTTGATGTGAAGAGTAGCTCGAGGCCGGAGGGGTGGATCTGCAAGTGGTCGGAGCAACTCGAAATGGCTGTTGACAGGTTTGGATAGAAACCAGTAATATATTTTCCAGGTTTGTGAATTTGGGTGAAATTTGAATTCTTTGATTTTTGTTTGATTTGGGTTGATGTTTGAAGTTATGGTGGGTTTATGGTTGGTGTTGGATCATCACTGATGGTCATCAGAGGTGGTGGTCGCCGTGCATATGCACGGCGACATGTATTCTGGTGAAGTATTTATGGTTGTGGGAGGCTGCAGGGGAGATATTTGAATTGACTCGAAGCACATAGGTTGGAAACTCGGAGTAAAGGAGAGGGAAACCCGAAGTAAAGATGGTGTTTTCTCGGGTCACTGTAACTCCAGGTTACAGTAAACTGTTTCTTTTAATCTGGTTTTTTTTTCAAAAACCTATCAAATCCGTAGTTTTTAGGTTTTAAGAAAGTTTAAGTTTAAAATAAAATTCAAGTTTGTATTTTAGATTCAAATTCAAGTTTGAATTTTTAATTTGAGTTCAAATTCCAGGTTTTTGAACCTGTTTTCTGTTTTTTTTTTAAATCTGGGTTTGAACTGTTTAAAACTGCAGTTTTATGTTTTGATTTAAAACTTAAGAGTAGATTCAAATGCAAGTTTGAATTTCAGATTCAAATTTAAATTCCAGTTTTTATATTAAATTAAAGTTTCAAGATTTAAATTAATTAACTATTTTATTTTAGGTAAAATAGTTGAAACTTTTTAATAATGAAGTTTCTAAAATGTGAAGTAAGATTTTAAGGTAAATTTTAAAACTGAAAATCTGGGTTTAAAATGAACTTTAGTTTCAAATTTAAAAGAAGATTTAAATATGAAAGTTTTAAATTAAGAATGAATTGAATTTCTAAAATTTTGAAATAAATTTAACTTCAAATTCTTATGATTTCATTTTTAAGTCAAACTTTTGTTTTGACTTGTAATTTTAAATAAATTTTAAATTATTTAAAACTTTGATAAGTTTAAAATTATTCTATTTTAAACTTGAATTTAAATTGGAATTTAAAAGTAATTTCAAAGTATTTTGTTTTGAATTAAATTGTTTTAAACATAATTAAGTTATGTTTTATTTTGGAAATTTGATTAAGAATTATGTTTTAGAATTAATTAATAAGGTAATTAAGATCAATTAATTAATTTAATTTATTAATTGAATTTGGACTTAATAATTGATTAATGATTAATCAATTTAAAATTTAGATCATTAATTAAGTATTAATTAATGATAAATGAATGATAATTATGTAATTAAGTTTTAATTTAAGGTTAATTAATTTAATAATTAACTTTAATTAATGAATAATTAAAGATAATTTAATTGGTAATTAATTTAAGTTAATTACCTTATAAAATAATTTGAGGATAGTTAATGAAGGTCATTAACCATGATTATTTAACAATTAATTAATGTGGTTAATTTTTATAATTAATTAGATTAATTAATTTAATAATAATCAATTGTAAATGGTTTGAGTAATTACTTGATAAAGTAATTAAGAAATTAATTACTTAATTTAATTAATTTAATTGAATGAGATTGTTTAATTTAATTAATTAAGTTTAATTAGTTTTAAACACTTGGGTTAAGGATAATTACTTTATGTAATTAAAGTTTTGGAAATTACTTAAGTTAAGTAATTAATTAATCATTACATGATTGTAATTAAGTGGAGATGTTTAAGTGTGAGGTAATTTGGTTTAATTATTTAGTAATTAATCAAATAATTAATTGAGAAATTAATTTAAGGATAATTAATTTGGTTTAATATAGTAATTAAGTTTGTTAATTACTTTGAGTAATTAATTTAAGGAATAATTAAGGATCATTAATTATTTTAATTAATGATGTAAATAAAGTTGATTAATTATGATTAATTAATCAATAATAGGTAATTAAAGGTAATTAATTAATTAATTAAGAATTAATGTAATTAATTAGGATTAATTATGATTAATTAATTAATTGAAGTAATTAAGGGTTAATTACTATTTAGTGAGGATAATTAATTTGTGTAAAATTAATTAAGGATAATTACATGAATGTAATTAAGAGTAATTAATCAAGAATGATTAATTAGGATGATTTATTTTGAATGATTAATTGATTGTAATCAATTAATGTTAGAGTAAGCAAGATTTATATTGGTGAAGTAATTAATTTAATTTACTTTAAATTAATTAAAGATGAAGGAATTAATTTAATTCATTTTAAATTAATTAGAGATAGAGATAATTAATTTAATTCATTTTAAATTAATTATATTATAGGATGATGAGTAAATCATTGCTTATGGATGAATGGTTGAACTTGTTTGTCTTGGATGCTTTAAGATCTCAGTAATGAGATAAATAATATTGTGTGGTATGGATGATTGATTGAATGGTGATGATAACATAGGTTATCTATTGTGATGGTGATATATGGAATATCTATGTGATATTGATGATGTGAATTACCTGTTATGTGATAATGATTGATTATCAGTTATGATTTATATGTTATCTATCTGTGTGGAAATAGATACTGTAATTGAATTGTTTTAAACATTTTAAAAAAACAACTTGGACCTTAAAACACACGCTTTGGTTTTCGATGAGACCGGGATCAGGTTTCCATAATTGGATATCCGAAAACCACATCGATTCCAAATAACGTTAGGTCGTGTATCAAAGTGGAGCTTTGTGAAGACTCGAGGTGTAAGGACTATGAGTCAGTATAACTCTGTGGGTGATTCCGTAATGAGTTGACGGAATTAGTCCTTATAGATTCGAGATGGTGGATTAGAGTGCAAGGGTTATTGTCGTTAACTCTGAGGGTGATTCCAAAATGAGTGTAACGAGATAATGCCTTCGGTTTCGTTCGAACCCGGAACGAACTTGTATGGATTGAATGCTTTCAGAACATCGTCAGGTGGACGATGAGCATTCTAAGTGATATGTCCTATAAAGGTAATCGTAGCCTCAAGCCTCATCCACCGGGAATGGCTAAAACAGGGGAGATGCAGCAAAGCTTCGTGGGTCGCGCCCACTGGAGAGCAAGATTGATCCCTGTCTAGAAGTCCCTTTATATTCGGCTGTGTGGGTGGTTGCTAGCTACAACCACAGGGTTGTCTTGTTCGGAACTATTCAGTAAGGAATGGGTCCAGCTTTGTGTTGCAGGGGATGAAGGGAGTAATCCTCGGTACATTGATCTAGGCCACGTACTGTGACGGGCGGTACCCCAGTAGCCCTGCCATTGTATGGAATCCAAAATCCAATAAGTGCCAACGGTTTTGATTGTATTACCCACTTTTGTGGCTAGTAGCTGGAATTTAATCATGTAACAATTTCAGCTATTTCTTATTTATTTGAAAACCATAGACACTATTATAATATCATCGGATTTCCTATCAAATGTTTTGGTTAGCGTAAGGTAAAAACTTTTCCATGTTTATGTGTGGGAAGTCTTACGTGATACCTTTCTTTTCAAAAGGTTTTTGAAAGTTAAGCAACTTTAACCTGTTACTCACACCAGACCCATGTCTGACCCAGAGTTTATTTTTGTTTTTCATAAACTCTTGGGTACTCAAATTTTTATGAGTAGTCAAGGGTGATTCGGGTTATGATTTGGATTAGCTTTGACGAATTGTGGAGAAGCAATGGAGCAGGAGGCTTCCACGTGTAGATATATATAGAGTTTTCCGCTGTGTGTTCTCTGAGTTGTTGTCTTTGTGATGTATTGAGATGTATAACTAGACAGGTGTTTATAACTGTCTAGTATGTGTTGTATATCTGTGTACTCTGATATTGTTGTAAACTATGTAATATTTATGTCATTAATATAATTTATTCGTTCCGCTGTGTAGATTCTGATGTTGTTTCT
This sequence comes from Allium cepa, assembly GCA_030765085.1. Lineage (NCBI taxonomy): Eukaryota > Viridiplantae > Streptophyta > Magnoliopsida > Asparagales > Amaryllidaceae > Allium > Allium cepa. The sequence continues at coordinate 596,214,542 of CM060935.1, forward strand.
TTCTTCTCTTCTTTCTATTCTCTTTTCTATCCCTTTCTTTCTTAATTCATGATGCGATTTTCCGGGAGTGGAAAGTCGGGTCGTGACAAATTATAAAATAATTATTTAAAAATGATATAGGTATATATGTGTGTGTTAAACATTAAATTTGAGAGCTAATTTTACTAAGCATGTCGGGATATATATATATATATATAGCGTTAATGATGTATATTGTATTTATTAATAATTAATATGTTTAATATATTTAAATTATATAAAATTTAGTAAGAATTTTTTTGTTTAATCTATCATAATCTATTTTAAACTAATTTGATACATTCATATGTATTCTTTTAATTTATAATTTAAATGAATTATATATTTTAAAATTAATAAATGATTATTAGAAACTATTAAAATTATTTATAATTCTTAGAAAATTATAATATATATATATATATTGAAATATATTTATGGCAAGACTATAAAATACATACATATTTAATTTCTAAATTTGTATTAAAAAAATTAATGTAAAATTGTTGTTTAAAAATTAATGTAAAATTGTTGTTTAATGGATTCTAACCACTTATAATTAACGGGAGACATCAATACATATATAAAATTGTTATAATTGTAAATAGATAGAAAATGTTATGAATATACAATTTATCAAAGTGATTGGTTCCTTAGGCTCATACCTTGAACTATCAGGTGTTTTGATCTCATAGATCTGCACGATTGTAGCTAACAATCAATGCGTCACCATTGGAAATTATTATAGTTTCTTGCATTTGGACAAATGCGGTCGACAATTGGTTGGTTGGGGAGTATGTAAGTGTAGCCAAGACTGATGAGGGAAGAGGTAAAAAGTCTATAATTATGGCTTGAATTTATATATATATATAAAGAAAATGTAGACTAGAAATTTAGTCAACCTCAAAATTATGGTTAAGATATAATATTAGCGAAGGTTACTTACTAATATTCTGATTTAAAACGTAAAATGAGGATGCGTAAAAAGTAAAGAGATAAGATTTCGAGTTGATCCATCTAAGTTGATCCATGTCCACTATAAGAAATTTATCATTATTTCGCTTCTCTTACAATGGTTATGATCACAAGAGATAATAATAAGAAAGTAAATACTTGAATGCTTGTGTTTTTCAATCTTGTAAGAATGTAGCCTTGGTCTATTTATAGCTAGTGGAATTGGTGCTTGGATGGCTGAGATTGTATTGCTAAGGCCTAAAATCCCTCTAGGCTGTTGATTGTCGTACACGATTAATGCACATGTCAGTTATAACGCCAAATGTCTTATGTGATGCAGATGATGGCACCCAGTGGATAATACTTTAAGCATGCATAGAGTAGGGGAAAGCAACATGGGATTAGGGAGTGGTTGTTGTAAAGGTGCTTTGGTGGTAGTAAAAGACATGGAGTGGTTACTACACTATGGCGCTTTTGTTAAATGAACGGTGTCATTCATGCCAGTATTTTAAGAGGACAAATGCATATAAAGCTTCTCTTGGCAGTGATAGTTGTGTTGCCGAAGGAGTTGGTGCACGTAGGTGAATGGTGATAAAAATAGGCAAGATACATGTTCAGCAGTTGGTTAGATAGACGCGTTGGTCAAATGTTGAGGAATACTTTATAGGCCAGAAACCTAGTGTATCACGGTCACCTACTGACGCCTGTAGGGGCGATGCTTGTCCACATCTATGACGATGCCAGGTAAGATGATCCTTGAGAGGGTCGTGTTTGTTTGGGCCACCTAGAGGGCAAGGCTATGCAGGGGAGCCAAGTATCGGGGCCTTGAAGTGCACAAGTGGGCCATTGCTGGCTAAGCCGGGTTGATCAACATGCTGGATCATGAGGTACACAGGCCGTAAAGCGGGCCATGATGTGCCTTGCTATATCCATGTGTGCAATTCTAACGATGCAGGCTGAACCCCTATATGCTTAAGAGGAATTCTAGTCACGTTTTATCCTCTAAGTCTGTGCCCAAGTGCAGGGGTGGGCTTGTCAATAAGGCATTAAATGCCACAGTTAATGCTCTCACATATGTCATTGGATTATTGGTGAAGGAGGTCCATTTTCCCATACACCGCAAAGATAAAGCTCCTTTCCACGTGATGATTGGACAGATGCATTGATCATACCTACTGTTTAGATCACTTCTTACGTGGCATATCCAATGGTTTACATCGCCTCTCGCTGATTATAAATACCTCACCTCTTCTTCTTTTTCACTTTTTTTTTTAATTTTCGAACTCTCCCACTATTAAAATGTTTAGAGTTTTTTCCTTACTTGATACGAATTTGGCTCTCAACTAAAATTTTGAATCATCATCGGTGAGTATTTCTTTTACCATTTATCCCTTGCATTTTACATGTTATCGCTTAAATAGTATTTTATGAGTCTTGTCGTCACTTTTTTCTTTTTCATGTTGATTTTGATGTCTTGTTTTCTACTACCATTTAGATAGTTTGCACACTTTGCTTGCACTAATGAACTTCTTTAATGAACTTCCACTATATATAGTGTCTAATGATCGTCGTTGTGCCATCAATGTTGATTATCCAACCTTGAGAACTAAACATACCACACTAAGATTTGATGTTGCAAGTATTATTGAACTTCTCCCTTCATGTTTTAAAATAGGAAGATTACATGTTGAGTCTAAACCCCTAGATACGATTAAATGGTAGGTTGGTAGGGATGCAAGCCACACGGCTCATCGTATGCTAAGGCATGAGTGGGCCTGCCTAGAAGCGTTAGGTTTCTCATAATAGTGGTATGGGAGAAGTTAGCCCCTGAGACTAATTGGGTTTTTAATAGGTTGGGTGGTTTAGTAATCTAAGCTATTCACTATTAATTACAGATGACCGAGGCTACATCTACTAATGGACAACAACCACTTCCCTTGGGTGCTCCTAAGATTCGAGAGGAATGGGTTGATCCTGCTTATTCTTTGATCGACTTCGGCTGTAAGAACATCGTTCCCCTTTATCTTTTGACTGCTAATCGTGCCAACCAGCCCTTGATGGGCTACTTCTCTTGGTTTCCTACTTACATGAAGATTGGGGCAACACTTCCCCGTTACACCACTTTGTTATGATTCTGAATGCACATCACTAACATTGGGGCAACCTACCAAACTCCTGACTGGGCTCGTTATCGTCTACTATGATTTGAACATTCCAAAGCCCGTGGCAGACTATGGAAGGCATAAAGCGACAGCCAGGGACCCATTTATGCAACCAGCTAGGCCTGTAGGGATTACGCTTAGAGATCCATCGATGATAGTGCTGTTGGTGAATATAAAGGATAAGGAGGAGGTCAATGTATCATATGCGAGTTGTAAACAAGCAGGTGACAATGGAGAGTGGCAAACTTACGACCCAACTCATTTGTAGGAAGTCATGGTCGCTGCCTACGATCGTGTTATAGACTAGTCTTCCAGTTATTCTATTACACCAGAGATGCCTGAGGCAAGAAGGATGGCCGATTGGGTGTAGGAGCCAGATACATCGATAAGCAAGGGTTTCTCCTCTGAGTCCTCTCTCGCCATGAGCCTCTGACATAAGTAACCCACACCGTGCCCCTTAACATGCAAAATCCCAAAAGGGCATAATCTGGCAATAACAGCATGGTGTCTTCCTTCCTGCCTTAGCTAGAAGGCGACTGGAGACTAATTTTATGAGGGTAACTTAACTTTGCAATGCTTTTCCTTTATATTTCCTTGAACTTTTTCTAACTTTCTTCCTTGTTTGTTCTTTTTAGTGGTACGCTTGAACTTGGTAGCAACTCTAGGCTCCACTACTACTGGGAGTACCCCACTTTGCAACCTCGCACAAACACCAACTCCCAGCGACAGCCATCTGTTACCAATGCCCAGTAGTAGATGTCAACTGGCTCCCACACAACACCAGAACTATCATTCTGTAACGATTATAACTGTTGGTAATCAAATTTCCAACGGTTATAACCGTTGGTAGCAGGTACGTTATTTTTTTACATATTTTGTAACAGTTATAACAGTTGGAAAATACGAAAATTCCCAATGGTTATAACCGTTGGGAATAACCGTAATTCCCAACGGTTATAACAGATGGGAATCTTGGTAATTTCCAATAGTTATAACCATTGGGAATTACTTCACATTAATACGGTTATAACCGTAGGGAATATTTTAATTTCCAACGGTTATAACCGTTGGAAATTCCTTGCGTAAGTAAATTGCAAAATTACCAACACTTATAAGTGTTACAAATTTGGTATAACTGAACCATATCTTATTTAACATCTAATAGTATTTCATTCAACTATATCTATATGAATTTACAACAATAGTAAATAGAGGACTAAATTTCAAAATTAACATTATCAAATCATTAAAAAACATCAAACGTACGAAATAGAGCATATCAAATTCTACAAAGTTCATTGTGACGACTATTGGAGGAACACAGGTAAAAACGACAGAACATATCAAACTAACATATCAAACGACAGAACACAGGTACAGTAAAATCAACGAACTACTTAATAAAATTTATTGTATGCACCTATTGGAGGAATGAGTAGGTATAGCCGGTTACCGCATCAAAAGCTGCATGATTTTCATACCAGAAAAAAGGGATAATCTTAGATATGAGATAATAGCAATAAAATGAAAATGATCATTTGTTCGGTTATTGTTGATGATGAGAAAATGCACATACCTTGCACTTCTTATTCTAGGATAGAACCATTGTGAGTGATCCTCGATAACAAAGGGTAGTTATGATCTCTATCATAATTAGGCCAAGATCTATCATTGCCATTAAGAAATTTGTTGTGAAGATTCCAAAATGCTTCATCATAGTTCTCAGACAGTTCATACTTCAGCCCAAAGCCTTCCAGCAGATGGACAAATTTGTCCAGTGAATCACCTGTTTTAGGATTGAAAAAGATTGCTTCAGAAGGTTCTGAATATTTTAACTGGGATTTGATCACTTGCGCAAGATTTACATGGAATTTCTTCAAGAACGTACTACAAGCAGAATACACAAGTTAGACACAAATCTTGTCTTTCAGAACAATCATAAATTTCAGATAGTTGGACATATTAAAGTCTTTTCTCACAAACGAAGAATTCTTTTCATTGTTATTTTCATATAATTAGCCATTTTTGTGTTCGTTTGTCTGTTTATTTGCCATCTGATTGTGAACCATAAAACTACACGTGTTTGAAGTAACAACATTTCAGATGAAAGTTTACAATTACATTTTTGATGAAACTTTGAAGTAGTTTGGAACAATTTAACTGTTAGATGTTTTAGAAGTGTTGAACACATAAGTGTTGTAACATAACTTTGTTTTCTAGAGGGTTGAATATCATTCTGATGTTACTATTTTGACTAGGATATATTAGCTTTTCAAGTTTGACTAAAAATCTAGTAATATAATATAATACTTTTTAGGTGGAGGTTTGAAGTCTCAGCTCAATCAAATGCTTGTTGGTTATTAGAAAAAAGAATCGGGATATGACTGCATGAGTCAGTTAACATATACATACATACACACATCTATATATACATACATATTTGTCATACTTAATTAATTACTTCTCTTCATTTAAAGGCTTTTAACTATTTACGGTAACCTCAAACATTTAATTGGTCTTTTTAGTTGCAAAATAAAATCTACAAAAGGGTAATGCAATTTCCCTAGTAAATATAAAGAGCCTATTATTTGCAAATATTGTGCATTGGAGGAAGATGAAATCTATTTATGACATGACCAAACTTAAAAATTGAAGTTTGGAACTTGCTTTGTAATCTAGCAGTTGCATGTTCATCGCATAAGCCTTGATTTATGTCTAGATTCTTTGACTTACCAAGATCCATAGTCGTCCAAATCCGACTCTGATGGTTGTCCAGTTTGTACCATAAACCAAATTTGTCAAAACTATGTAAAACAATACCGATATATACAATATTTAATACCCTGTTCTCTCGGATAGCCATGCCCATTGAATCAATTTCAGAAAAATTGCACTATAATAAAAACTCATAAATTATCATTAAGGACATTTAATGAAATTTATGATACCCAACAAAAATGAGGATTAATGATCAATGTTTGAAAAATCCAATGTCTGAAATGCTAATTAAGAATAAGATATAATTTAATCATTTAGATTTTTCAAATTAAACAAAATATAAACAAGCATATAATATGAAGGAAACCATGGAAGAATACATGAAGAAATAATTTGCGAAATTGAATGTTTAAACAATGGCAAACAAATAAATACCACTATATGATTTTATTTCTTCTATGACATTACCATCTTATTGCATTTACCATCATCATGATATAACAATGCATATAATAATGCAAAAAAAAGTATTAGTCTCCAGTTTTTTAAACAACTAGAGTAATAAGATTTAGAAACAGAGAAAAGTTGAATGAAAATTATATAAAAAAAATTAAAATTACTCTGTTCAATTTATCTTGCGAATTTCATCATATCGTCGCCATTAATCGGTTAGTTAAAATTGAAGAAAAAGAGCAAACTAGAGAAGGCAGAGGATATATGGAGTACAAATAGTATAAAAGCGAGGGTGTAAGTGGAAATAATTCGATACGTAATAATCTAGTGTTTTTTCTTGCAACTCAAGATGTGGAAATTTTAAGCTGTCTATTGTGGTCTCGGTCAAAACTCCGATACACTGCCTGTGCCTGTATTATCAAACTGTAAATCTTGCGTCCAAATTTTTTTTTAAGTCAAAGGTATTCTTTGTGCATTAATAAAAGAAAATGTACGAGTAAATCTTCAAATAAAAAACTTCATTCAGTAATAAAAACTGATGTCATTATGAGCTGTTAAAACAAACTTTCTTATTTACAAATTATTTAAGCTATATAGCTGCTGTTATTAAAGCCTGAATATCCAAAAACAACGCTTAATTTAAAAATCAAATGGAAAAACTCATGATAAAAAATAACATAAGGAATACACAAGAAACATAAAGAATGCTAATTAATTATTTTTGCCTATTGGCAGCTCGTACAAGAGTTTGACCACTTATGAAAATAAAACACAAAGAATAAGAATACTATGTGCTGCTATGTATGTGTTTGCCTCACGAGTACAATGTGATATATATATATATATATATGATTCATAGTAATATTGTAGTTTGGTGAACTGGGAGGAGATCATTGCCTTTGTATATCAGTCAGACAAGTTGGGTACTTCCTATTAGCTAATAAATATTAAAGCTAGTTATGTGCATTGATATTGCATGTAATAACTTGAACTTTTAAGTATATATGTGTGCATGTGCCCATTGATTCATTTATAATTACAGTAAAAAAAATTATTAAAAACTTAGTGCTTTTAGTCTATAGACAAATCACATGAATCAAATGTAAGTGTAACGACCCGTAAATTTCGATAATTAAACTGGTTAATTTAATAAGATTTTGTAATTAAATTTAGAGAGAAATAAAAGAGAAAAGAGAAAAAAAAAACTTTATAATTTATAATGAAGTGAGTGTTAAAAATGAAATGTAAATTAAAGGTTATAGTATGGTTGTAAGTTACTATTTAATTGGTTTATTAACATGGTTGTAACCGTTACATTTGGGTATAAAATTGAATATAAGTAAATAAAATGTATGGTAATTGAATGAATTCAACATTATATAAGCAATCCTAATAATTAGTGGAATATTAAACTTGAGTGTAATATAAAGTTAGTGATAACATTTATGCGGGTCGCCTTTGTACTGTAAAGTGTGAATGTAATGACATAAATGGGAATGTATATTTTAGTCATTAGATGAAATAAAGAAATGAAACCAAGTTGAATAAATTGATTGAGGTTTTAATTATAATAATTGTATATATTTGGAAAATTCAATATAATTGAAAGTAACGGTTATTACAAAAGAAAGATGAAAATTTGAATATATATTTATGTAATAAAAGGTAAACAAATAATAACTAGGTTTATAGAGTGATAATAGATTTAATATAAAGAGTAGAATTGAAGCAAGACAGTTATTGGAAATTAATTAATTGGAATTAAATCCGTAATAAATGAATTTATTGTAGGTAAATAAAATTTAAGACTATGTAAATTGAAATTTGGATGAATTGAGAAATTATTAAGTATCAGTATATAAACCAATGTTAATATTACCCATTAGAGAATAAGCTAATAATTGATTCAACAACAAGATTGAGAAACCAAATATATGGATTTATTAGGAATTTAAAACTTATACTTTTTAAACTGGATAAATTATAGCGTTTTACACGCAATAAATTTCTGTACTTTTATTATGTATATATATATATATATTATATTTTTCCTATATCCATCTCTATCTTGTCTTTCTATTTTTATTTTGTCTAGACAGTCATGTTTATTTGATTGTTGCTTGTTTATATCTTTTATTTATGGCTTAGAAAAAATCAAAGGGTATACGTTATATTGTCTTAACTGCTTGCCTTTTTAAATTGCTTACTCTTTATTTCAAATCACATAAAAATCTTCTAAATATCTCACTTCCTCATTTGCGATTGAAAGAGTTTACAGTAAGTTTCTTTTATTAAATAGGAAATAAATCCCATGCTTTCACTAGCCTCTTTATTCTTTGCCTTTTCCTTTTCCTAACCATTCAAATCTCCTAGCCGTACATTCATCTTAGCCGTGCTTTTTGTAAATCCTAGCCGCCACCAAATATTCTTATTCACGTGAAAAAAATTTCTCATCCTCATTTCTATTTGTGTGAAGAAAATACAGCAAGCTCTAGGTTATTTCCATGGCTTCTCCTCTCTTTCCTTCTCCTTTTTCTTCTATTTTCTTTGTTTTGCTTCAAAGCTAGGCTCGGCCTCTAGCTACCACCATGACCACCTCCATCAACCATCACCCTTTCATCACCACAATGACCAAGATGCTACCATGGATGAAGACTACATCACCAAAATTGATGCAAAGCCTAGCCAAACACATGTATTCGTCACCTTGCTTTGATTTATCGAGGTTATGTCATTTTATTTCCTATCTTCCCATTGTTGTAATCTCCATTCTTTGTATTGAATCATGTTCTTAGGTTTGTGATATTTGTTTCCTTTATTTTGTTATGTACAAGATGAGGATTTTTGGCTCTCTTTTCACTCAAGTTTGCATCTTGCTTTGTTTTATCAAAAGGTTATGTCCCTTTGATCCATATTGTTCATTGTTTGATTCATAATCTTGTATGTTGAATTTTACGCTTATGTTTGTGTAATTTTTTGTATATAAGATTTGGATCCGACTCTTCATCCACTCAAAAGAATATAGTCATGTTTGTCGTGCCTTTTCGTGCTTTGCGGAGTTTAGATTTGGGTTTGAATTTCAATCCTAGCTTTAAAAAGGTGAGTTATTCACTCTAGACATTACGTACTTATACAATTGTGAAATAATGACAAGTGAATTGTAGAAATTAATATGTTATGTTCATACCTGCCTGTGATATGTTTATATGATATTAAATGTTGTTTATATACCTGTTACATCATCTGATATGATATTGTATGCTATACTGTTATTTTATTTACTGTTTATCACACTGCAAGTTCCCTATCACTATGAGTTGAAATGATACATACCCGAATGGACTGTAGAATAAGGAAAAATCATTATGGGCTGAAATGATAGGCTCGAGTGATTTTTATTGTATTTATTTTACTTGGGATTGCGGGTTTGAAATGATAGAAGCCAGATTTTCTTTTTAAATTAGGACTGAAATGATACATATCCGTATCACTTGACCAAGTTTAGAAAATTTTATACAGGCCCATGGATAAATTTTTATAATAGTTATCTAAAATTATTAAGCATTTTGAATTTTAAATATATGGAGTTTTGGTTAAAAAGTTGATTTAAAGATTTGAATATAAAGAGATATTGAGATATTGGTTTCCTATAAGTTAAAATTGTATGAGTTGATAATTTGCTAGATTGTAATTTAAAAATCTTTATTTGGTTTTTAACTGTAATTTAAAGATTTTATTTATGATCAATACTTTAATAATTAAGTTTGATTTAATTTGGAACCTAAAATCTAACCTAGTAAATTTAGAAAAAGTTATTTCTTGAAACAAATAAGGTTTGCATAACAAATAATGTATTTTGAGTGGATAAAATGAACTACAGTTTTGATTGGACTTAGTAATAAAATTTATTTAATTTGGAATCAAAGTTAATTGATGTCTAGATGAATAGATTTATAAAGAGGATTGAACTGTTATATTTACTATGACAAAATACTTTATTTATGGTTATGTTTTGTAAAAATGAATGATTACGATTTAACAGGAAAAATTCAACTTAAAATGACTTAACTTGATAATTGGAAATTTAGTTTTCAAATGAAAGTTAAGTAAATTTAGTGGTAGGGTATTTTATTTGTGGGATGGATATTTTGAAATAAAGTGTAAAGTTATTTGTTAAAAATAAAAGTTAAGTAAAATATGGGTATTTATTGATAAAATTTTATTTTAATAAATCATAAGTTAAATGATATCCAAATGAATATTTTTGAAGCGTGAAATGTGATTTTTATAAGTTAAATTGGCTAAAAATTGAAATTTTAGTCTAGCTGAAATATACAATGTTTTGGAAAGTTATGATTTAATGAATAGACATATAAACGCTACAACTTTGAAATGAATATTATTTGACATTGAATTTAAGTGGTTAAATTAGTCTTGTTTGGAATATATTAACATTGAATTTAAATGGTCTAGATAAATATGTTTCAAAGTGTTTGGTTTCAGAGTTGTTATAACTTGAAAGTAATTTGGCTTTGGAAATGAATTTATTTGAAAGTGTATTTAAATAAGAATTGTATTTAAGTATATAAATTTGAACTTATTGAAATTGAAGATTTAAGAATATGACCTTATAAAGTGGTTTGATTTAAGATGATTTAAAGGAATATTTCAAGTCTAATAAATTAAAGGAAATATTCAGCGATTTGACATTTGGTTTTTAAAAAAAAAATATATTGATTTGGTTTTGGAATTTAAATGAGATATCATTACTTTGGTTTCTGAAATGGATATGATATTTTGGTTTTAAAGTATAAATGTTTTTGAAATAAAATATCCTTGGGTTATAATAACGTTGGGTTGTTAAAAAAACCGATTGGAAGTTGTCATACTCTCTACCAACCCCGAAAACCACTTTAACAACCGTGTATGCGGTGGAGATTCCAGAATGAAGTAGGATGGCGGTGGCATTCCTTTGATATATATACGTGGACCCAACTCCCGTGAGTTGGCATAAGGTGGCTAAAACAGGAGCAATCTCGGGCCAATGAGGTCATTCCTTTGATCATACGCACTCCTTCGATATTATATTCGGACTTTGAGATTTATTTGGTGGCCACTTTTGATTTTTGATTTGGGGTGTGGCTCGAGATGGGCGGTAGTAGCTGCTAGGCGTTACCACCAGCCCGTGTGTGTAATTGGTATATCTACCATGGCATTGCCTTGTATGCTGTGTCACCTACCCTAACGCGCCTTTTACGAGTTTGGTTTTCTCAATTAGCCCGTGGATTATTTAGGGTAGTCTGCCAATCTGGAGATGAACTGATACTGGATGGACTACTAGGACTATTACGTAGTAAGGGTTATATCTATTTAAAAGTAAGTTTATTTTACTATAGACATTATTATAATAACGAAATATTACTACATAGTAAATAGTTTAACAGATCCTTAGAGGATGGACGGTCACAATCATCCTTTAAGTTACTTGTACCTTTATATTATAGTTCACTTGAGTTGGTTTACATTGTATAAGTATGTATGTCCTGACTCGAGTGTTTTGTGTATTTTTTTTACGCTCGGGTCAGACTGAGTGATACAACATTAGAGACCCACCTTCGGAATTGGAGCTTTGCTTGAAGATCCAGCTATCTATTTCAATTCCAGTTATTCAGTTGATTCCAGTGTTGTATTCAGCTTTGTGCTTGATTATTGTATTGAACTTCTGTTGTATCTTGTGTAACTCTGACGCATTTATATAGTAGCTTCATGAACTACTATCTCTTTGCTTCCTCTACATTATATTACTCTGTGTCTGTGATTCTATGATTTATTTATTTGCTGTATATTCTGAGATTTGCCAAATTTATTTTACAATGCAATATTTTGAGCAACTCAAGTCCGACATGTGTAGATGCGAATGGTTGAAAATATCGTGTCGTTACAGTAAGGGTCATCACATGAATCACCTATAAATCGCTTGAGCATTCAATGTATATTTGAGGTTCTTCTTCTATAGGTTTGGATTTCACGAGGCCCTTCACATCAACTACTTGGCGTCAGTATTTCAAAAAAAAGGTGTGAAATAAGATGTAAACATTATATTAACTAAAGGTAAATGCATTAAATGATTTTTGCATCTACTTACTAACCAGCAACTTTGCCTCAACCTCTCTCTAAATACCTTTACCGTAGTTGTTTCTGGCCACGGATCAAATTTAGATTGAAACTGGCTAGGGAAGGAACTTGGGTGGGTGTCAAGAGATGCAAACATAAACAAGATACCTAGTAATCATGATGCAGTCGTAGCTAACTATGCAAGCATTAATCAACTATCAAAATCTGATCTGATGACAGCGAGCAGTAAAAATATATAGTAATTATGGGCGAAGTGTGCAATAATTACCAACAATTAATATGCTTCAAAGTTTGTACAACACGTAGAGACGAACATAACATGTACCATTTAATTTCTGCTATAGTAGCAAGGTACAACTTTGCACACATACACTTCGAAGATGTTATCGTTAACATCACATTGTCATTGGTGTAACCTGTCTTTCTTTTAATTCTATATTTGCGATCAAAATGCCATTTATTGTTGCTTTATTACGTTAATCTTTTAATTATGTTTGTATACAAGCTTGCACTTTAAAAAGTGTACTACATTCAGTTATTTTTAAAATAAGCAACCAACTTTAGACCAAAAAAGACATATTTTAGCAAGCATACAACTAAAACTAGTTATATCTATTACAAAGGAATCACAATTTTTCTTTCAATTTAATTGTTATTAAAAAACTGAATATAAGCAATATGTTAACATTATTTCAAGTACAATCATGCATATGAACTCGCACTGTAATCTCATCTATCAGGTTTAAATCAAAACGATCTCAAGCATGCACATTAAAATGACCAACTATATGCAAAGTCTTGGTAACAAACAAAAAAAAAGAATTTTTTTTTTCAAGCTTACAGGATGTCGAGGGTCTGCAAGCATTAGAAAAAGTCCTCTAGCAATTAGCGATTGTCTTGCCTGCCAATTTTTATTTTACAAATAAGGAGTCAATATAATGTTGCTGTAAAAAAACATAAGTAGTACAAGCAGTCACAAAAAAAAGGAAGAGAAAAGTATTTACTTCAAAAGCTCCAGTGAAACTCCATCGCAGTTGATTTGTGTCGGTGATAGTTGTGTCACCTGATTACCAATTCAAAAGTACTGTTTAGTAAGAATGATGCATTGTTATGATAATGTGATGTATTTTTTTAAACATATAAATGTGATATAAACAATAAGGAAAGAATAGGTAAAAATGTTTTACAAATCATGTAGTAAACTAGGCTGTTCTTGGAAAAGATCAGGTAGAAGCTTTTTCACGGCATCCTCAATTTTTAGAAGCAGCATATGACGGAACTCCATACCATATTTTAGGATCAACAAACTACATGTAATTTAATGAACGCATTTACGCAAGCTATTTAACAAATAGTGTACTCATGGATTGGGCTTACATTTCACAATATAATAGCTAGAATTCCAATGATTTTTACTTAGTTCCAAAATGAACCATTTTTCTATAAAAGAAATGGCGTGAATCTAAAGATAATAATCGCAAAGCAATTTTTAAACACTAGTTGTTATTTTTTTTTAAATTTCAAATTTGACATAATACGAACTTCGAAATGCTTTTTCCTTTATCGGGTTGTTGAAGTTTCTACTGGCCTGTCTGCAACTTCAAAGTCTGCAGCTGGACTTTTCAGGTGATACAACATTCCAGTTACATAAATGCTCTTATGCAATTTAGTACCCAATGGCTTACCTGATTCTATTTCATACTTTAAACTATTTCTTACTCTTCCAAATTATTGCATATATAGATACCTTGACTCAAGGTACTAGCTTGATTTCTTGATCATATGAAATGAATGGATAAGCTTCTTAATTTCTATTGGTAATTTTATCATGATGATGATACAATATTACAATGAGTCAATGTCCATCTTCCCACTTTTCAGCTGTTAGAATACGTTTAAAATTGTGTATAACATGGATTTGTATATGATAAGTCTGTGATACAGCTCCTGATACTTTATTCTGATTATCAGAAAGCTAAATTTTATAGTTTTAATATGCACTTGGTATTTGATTCTATAAGCGCCTGTAATTTTGCGGTATACCTGAAGATGGAAGAAGAAAAGCATATGCTGAAGCGGTAGCGAAAGCTAAGGCGGAAGAAGAAGCACAGATCACCTCTGAAAAAGCAAATGAGGCTGTTAAAGCTGCTAAAGAGTTCGAAGCAGAAGTCGAAGCAAGAACAGAGGCAGCAATCTCTACACTAGACATCATTTTAACAAAAGAAATAAAAATCGGACTCCAAAATTGCAAAGCAATGGCAAAATGATGCTCGACGATGCCTTAGAGACGCCGTTGACGTACATATATACACATACATTTGTACATATACATGTACACACACTCCATCGGGTAAAAGCGGCAACTATACAATTCCTTTCCTCGTTATCAGATGATGTTGTATTTTCTATCTGTAAACGAACTGAGTTTACCGGCTTAAAAATTACATAACATGAAGAACCACAGGTTCCATAATGACTTTAATAAACAATATGTAATATGAGAGAAATTGAAGCTAGCTAACACTGCAAACAATATGTAATATGAGAGAAATTGCAGAATGCAACTAAAATAAGGTTTGGGGAAATTTCCAAAATTTTGTTCCTGTTAGAGCTTTTTATTCTTTTTATGGCTTTTGGTCCATAAGGGTTTACAATTTGTGCGGAATTTATAATCTGCATTGTTAAGAGTTCATAGTCGCTGTTCAATTTTAAATCTGCAGATACTGTGTTTTGTTACAATACAGAGAGAACCACCAATGAAGTATTAGCAGTCTGGAAGTATATGTTTTATATGGTTTTTTTTAATTAAGTTGAATTTTAGGATGGACAAAAACTAAAAGAAGTTGGCCAAAATCCTAGAGCAAGTGCAAGACCGCAATAGGTTAATCATACTATTCAATTAACCAAAATACCTGAGATTAGAGCCAGTAAACGATCGCCAGTTGAATTGGCTAGAGCATTATCCAATCCAACTTGATGAAACCTCTAGTTTAATGCCTGAAACCAATAAATAATAAAACTGGAAGCTGGCCTTGTCTAACATGCACTTGGATGGTGAGTTCCAAATCCTTAGTGTTCTGTCGTTCTCATGATGTCGACATAAAAAGACATCAAAATTGCTTAGTGGGATGATCCCCAAACTAGTGGCAGCAATTCTTGCATCACATTCACTTGGTTTTAAATTTTGCTTTAACTCACTTCAACAATAGCAGCAGCCTGCAATTCACCTTTGCACTCCCACATATCTGCAATTAAAGATTGGACATCGGCAATAACACCAACAACGTATAAAAAATTTACTATAAAACATAGCCGTGAATCATAGGGCAGGAAATTTACTTGCTAAATAGAAAAATATAACCAATACCATTTTATTTTATTTACAAAAAGTTAGCATTGTCTACTCTGCATTGTATTGTTCTCTCACTTGGAGTTCATGTCCACGTGCAGATGGCCGATAAGTAATGGTAATTAGCAGAAAGAAGGTTGAGGAAAACTCAATAATGGAGTAGAATTAGCAAGAAGCAAAAAGAAAAAATATGAGAGTACCCGATCCAGGCGGAGGAGGAAGGAAGCACGTCGAAGGCAGAGAGGAAGTTGGGTTTGATGCTACGGACAATCGCCGTCAAAGGCGGCGCACAATCGCAGTTCGCAGCTACAGCTCCTTTTATCTACACATCGTCCGTGGCCCTCTCCTACTGCTTCTTTTGCAACTGCAGCTCCTTTTATCTATACATCATTATAAAATAACATTTCAAGTCAGCAAAAGAAAAATGGTTCAGACAATCCAGAAAAGAATCACAAGTTGTACCATGTAAAATAAAATTTATGTAACAAGGAAAAAGTACCTGAGATTCCGGCAATAGAGATTCGCATAAGAGAAGGATACCTAAGATTCATAAGAAAACGCACCCTAGATTAGAACAGATGAATAGATACGATTTGGAAAAAAAAATTAATGAAGGAGGCAAAATAAGAAACAAACCCGAGATTCGTACAAAGAGAGAGACGGGTTTGCTAATGCGTTAGAAACAATAGAACTAGGATGTAAAGAAAAATTACTAGCTTTCCCTCCTTACATCACCTTATTTACCGAAGCACCAAATATCTTAACAGTTATAAATGTGACAAAGGAAGGCAACGAAAATAACCGTTAGTAATTTATAACGGTTATAATCATTACAAATCCCAGCAAAATAAGTGTTGCAAAATGATTGATTTGGTGTAGTGCCATCTGTCTCAAGGAGGGGGCTTGTCTTCCCTTTGCATGATCTGACACTATAGGATCAGACTTTATGGAGGCGGCCCCGCACAGTGCCATGGTGGAGGAGATGAGGAGGCCGTCGAAGAGGGATCGCATTGTTAAGCTCGAGGGTTCCAAGGGTGGGCCGACTTATAGATTTTCTAGGGAAGTGGAGGTTTTCAGACCCCTATCAAAGACTCAGTATACGTAGTGGGGTCGAAAATTCTGAGGATAGCAAGGATGCGGACGATGGGACCATCTTGTAGTTGCTGGTGAACTTGATGGCCAATGTAGTCTAGAAGGCCCTGGCTTACGGACATTGGCCCAGGTCAGGCAGAGAGACCCATATTTAACCGTTTTTCTTTTCCTATGTCTTTTTTTGTTGTTTCTACTTAGAGGGTTCATCTTGTAGGCTACACTACGAGCTCTTCACATTCATACTGGCCTGCGAGTCTTGCGGAAGATGGTGAACAATGAGGTGGCCACCCACCAATGAGCAGAATGGTTAATTGGGGATCTCGAGGAGTCTCTCTAGAGGCTGAGAAGAAAGCCGAGGAGTGCGTGAGGTGGACCCTGGAGGCAGAAGGTGTAGGAACGTATTCGAGAAGGCTAGGGACACTACAGTTAGAGAGCGGCAGAGAAGGTGAAGAAAATGGGGGAAGAGCTTGGGCAGGTATGGGCGGGCCAGAGGCGAGCCACAAGGAGGAAGATATTGTGAAGGAGAGGTTGTAGTGCTGCTTGGAGTTTCCAACCCGAGCAGAAATTAGGAGGGAGAATGACGCCTTGGACGGGTGTGAAATGGTAGGTTGACCAAGATGTCGAAGAAGATTTTTTCTGTACACTATCATCTCCCTTTAGAAATTGGGTTCCTTACCTCCGAGAAATACGAGGAGGTCCATAGTGCGGTGGCATTGAAGATGGTGGTGGTCGGGAGAGTTTCCCCGATGATTTTGACTGTTGAGCAGATGGCCTCCTTGTTAGGCAGGCCTAGCGAGCCAACTGCCGATGATCCTAGATGGTGGACAAACAATTAGTTTTTAATGATGACTTTCATATCACAAGGCACCTCCCACCCTATGAGCGACGGAGCTGAAGGTCTTTTTGTTTTTTGCTGATGTGTTCTTTGGGCTTGGTTATGGGTTCATTGTTGTAATGAAACTTGTTGAATATTATGAACCCTTTCTTTTTTATGGGAAAATCCATCATTGTAGATTTATTTATCTGTCTGAATATTCCAAGTTTGCCTTGTACTTTTCTGCTATGTTTTTGCATATATAGATACATATATTTTCCTTCATGCTTACTCTCTATTTGCTCCTTATTTGAGAAGATCAAACATCCTCGATTTTGTTAAGTAAACAGGTAGACTTAGCTTTTTATGCATAATATAATGGATGAGTAGACAAAAGGAAAATAAAGAGCACCCAAAACCAAACAAATTTTTTTTAATGAGGCAACTTGCCCACAGCTTTGCATGGCGAGTTTAAGCTGGTGGCTGGGCATCCTTAAGTGGTCACCTAGGGATCAAGTGGAGCTTCCGTTGTTGCATTTGTGGGGTAGCGAGGGGCCCGATCTTATTTGACAAGGCCGACTTTAGGTTTTCAAGTCATTTAGCACTACTGGTGCTAGGTTCGAGATTATATTGAGAATAATCAAGCGGCTATTGTACCAATGCCCCACCCTTGGTAGGATGAGCCATATCACGGGTGAACAATTCGGGCCACAACTTTAGTGGTTAAGCCATCCGTCATTGATGCCTCTGGCATGAAAGGGAGGATTGATCAGTTTCTGAATCCTCATGGAGCGGCAATACAAACGCAAGGTTTAAGGTTAAAATGTGGGTAATCACACCACTATAGCAACAGTGCCTATCCTTGCTAGAGTGGCGAGCAACATCGTAGGTAAACAAATGGGGACCGTGGCATAGATGGTTACGCCATCGGATCATCGATGCCTCCAGCCCGAATGAGAGTATTGAGTGGCTTAGGCATCCTTATGAAGTAGTTTTGGGCATTCATCGATTATAGAGATTGGCCACCTTGGCCCGCCCTCTACGAATAACCAAGGTTCCAGTGTCCCTGGGAAGGAAAAGAGAGTTGGTTGGCTCATTCCGGCCAAATAGTCTTGTTGATACTTGGATGAAGAATGCTTTTGGGAATGCTTTTTTTACATTCCATAATTGGAATACTTATACAAAAATTCTATTGCCTTATAATTGTTGTAAAATCTAATGGCCTTATAATTATAGCTTACATAATTACATACTTAATATGCCCGAGGGCAATCCAAATTCAAAGTGTGAGCTATCGAGGTGTGAAAGGTAGTAGGCACCGCAGATGAGTACAGCACTGATCACATACGGGTCTTCCAAGTTTTTCCCCCAAAACTCCTTTTTATGAGTTTTTAGTGTTTGTAAAGTCCTGATGCAGTACTAAGTCTCCGACCTTGAATGGTTAGAGATTCACCCTTATATTGTAATGCTATCTATCATTCTTTTATATGCCTAAGTGTAGAGCTTTGCCAGTGCTCTTCTTTCTCCTAGATTGTTGAGCCCAAACTTGAGTAGTTCTTTGTTTTGTTCAGGATCATGAGTGGGGTGCCTTAAAGATTGAACATTAAATTCAATAAGTAAAATAACTTCATATCCATAGGACTAGAAAAATGGAGAGTTTTCGATTGACGTTTGGTTTGAGGTGCGATATGACCAAAGCAAGAGTGGTACATCAGTCTAGTTTCCTTAGCCATTATGAGATGCTTCTTCAGTGTTTCCTTGATGGTCTTGTTTATGGCTTTAACCTACCCATTTCCTTATGGTTGGGATACTGAGAGGAAGCATTTTTATGTTCCATTCCGCTTGTACAACCCTTAGAACAACCCCTTCTCAAACTGCATGTTATTTATCTATTATGATTCTCTTTAGGATATGAAGTGATAAACACTGTTCTTAATCACAAAGTTCAACATCTTGGGCTCGGTGACCCTAGTGAGGGCCTCTACCTCAACCCATTTTGTAAAGTAGTAGATGGAAACTATGGTATGATTGTATCCACCTTTGTAAATTAGAAGCTTTTCGATCAGATCAATATCCTAAGAGTCAAATGAACAAGGGGACGTCATAGGAGTTAGAAGACTTGGGAAAGCTCTTGGGATCTTAGAAAACCGTTAATATTGATCATACTTCTTAAAGTGATTCATTTCATCCTTGATCATTATGGGCTAGTAATAACCTTGGTGGGAAACCTTCGTTGCTAGGCTTTTCCACCGAAACGATCTCTTTAGATGCCTTCGTGTAGTTCCTTCAATGCATGGTAGGCTTCTTCGCTTTTCATGCAACATTGAAAGGTAGTTGAATATACCGACAGGTTGAGCCTAATGTCAATGATGGTATAATTAGGTGGCTAGTATAGAATTTTACAGGCCTCTTTTATTTTAGGAGATAGGTCATAGCTCATAATGTAATTTAACAGCAAGGTCATCCAAAAATCTGTCTGGACTTCATCAATTTCCATAGCGGTTACCTCCGATTCAAAGCAAGGGGCAGTCTGCACATCCATTAGGACCTAAGGGATGCATGAAGGATTTTCTTACGCAAGTATTGTTGTTACTTGCTAGTCGCTGGACAAAAAGTAAAAAGGTAGAATAAAATGGGTTGTGGACAACGGAGTTACGAAAGCAAAGTTGAAAAATACACAAATGTGGATAATGTAGGAATCAAACCTAGATCAGTATCTACAAGCAGAAATCCATTACAACTGAACTACAGTAGCTTATTGGACCACAGCAACAAATAACTTATTTTAAAGATAATTCAAATAATAATGGCCCCTGAGTGACCGTCCAAGTGGCCCATGCTCAGCCGTTGTTAATGTAAAATAATTAACAAATTAATTTATCTCTGGCACTTTATAAAAATTACTTTAACTGGGTTGAGGAGAAATGTGATAAGGGACATTAAAGATGGTGGAACAATAAATAGGTATGAGCAATTAAATCATATTTGATTAATTAATAATATAATTAGGATACTAACACCAAGAGAAAGTTAAAATATCACCAATTAAATGGGTGTTTAAAAACCAATTCCATGAATCCCACACTTATGCCATCACAAAGATTCGTTACGATTGTTGAAACTTGATCATTAAATATTTCAATTTCTTAACATTTTGACTAGAAGTCCCTATAGCGCAGTTGACTGAGGAATCCTACTTCCATCCGCACCATTATCTATGTGTTGACACCGAGCATTTGTCGGTGTCACAGTTTAACAGGTGAAGGATTTAAAATTAATATCACTATTTGCATATCCATAACATTAGTGCTTGCAGTAAAAATAAACTATAAGAACTGCCCTATTACTTCAAGAAATAATGAAAATTAATCCTTTTTTTTTGCATTGCAAGCTTGCAACAATGATTTCAAGATCTGACTACTCTTAATCTCTACTTAAAGTCCCATGTTTTCTCAAGTTTAGAAGCTTAACGGTAGATAACATTCGCGTCAATGTACTCTATAAGATGTATGAGTTTTTCAACGTTTAGTACCTACTAACCCACTAAAATTTTGTGCTTTTCTCAAAAATCAGTTGTTAAAAAATAATATACTTATAACGTGTATGTAGAAAGAAAAGATACCATCATTGTATTTCTCTGGCTCCATGGACACCTTGTATTTCCTAAGGATCCTCAACATAACTTCAAGTTAATTTTGGCTATGCCATCGGTATATTTTACTTCATGTTGCTTTGAACAATTTTGCAAGTTCGCCGTGTACCATCGAGCATGGAAACTGCGTCAAGCGATAGTCAAACACAGCAACTGCTTCAGAACCCTCTTTTTGGGATAATAGAGTTCAGCAATCTTAAGTGATAAGCCATTACTTGTCACCGCCCATTAATATAATAGCCATCTATTGTAACAAAACAATTTTCTTAAGTTCAAAAATATTGTTAAAAGTTAACTTATCTGGCATGACTTTGGATTTTGTTAGAAATGAATGAATGAGAAAGTGGGGAAGAGGAAGAATTAGAGTGTGTATTGAAACAAAGTCCCACATCATGGGATATTTGTTTCAATATCACTTTATATATCACAACTCATTATACTTAATCAAAAGAAAAGAAGAAGGAAACACATTACTTGTGGCAATGTAGGCTTTGGGCCTTCATATTAAATTTAAAATGTCAAACAGATCTATAATTACTTCTGTTCGTCGTCGTTCCGTCTGTCCGTACAGCAATCGGAGCCGGTCTGCTTCATCCTGGAAGACAACTTGCTCAAACCCTTTGGGTGCGTATAAGGGGGCAATATTGTTTCAAGGAAACAGATATTATTTGGACTCGGACATTTCGTAATGCTTTTCTGCTGTTACAAAACTTATAAAGGGATAAGTAACGTTATTAACAATCTTGAAACAATATTATTGTTATTAGGCGACGATGTCACAAAACAGCAACAATAACGCCGCACCAACTCAGACGGTTACGAACGTTCAGCTGGCGCCTCTGGTTCCGGCAATGACACTGTCTCATGGAGAAAGACCAGAAATGTTCAACGGGACGAACTTCAAGCGTTGGCAACAGAAGATGTTGTTTTATCTAACAACAATAGGCCTTGCCAAATTTCTAACCGTGGATGCTCCTGAAGTTTACGAACTCAAACCCGATGCAATCAAAGTGGAGGCTGCAAATATCTCAAAAAATTCAGACTTTATGTGAAAAACTACATTCTCAATGGTCTGGATAATAGCCTCTACAATGTCTATTGCACTGTTGCAGCATCTAAGGAACTCTGGATGCCATGGATAGAAAGTACAAGACCGAAGATTCGGGGATGAAGAAATTCATCGCTGGCAAATTTCTCGACTTCAAAATGGTTGATTCAAAGACTATGATCAACCAGACTCAAGAACTACAACTGATCATCCGTCGACTGCAAGATGAAGGGATGATGCTTAGCGAATCTTTCCAAGTTGCCGCAACCATTGAGAAACTTCCTCCATCCTGGAAGGACTTCAAAAATTACCTTAAGCATAAGCGTAAGGAAATGACAAAGGAAGAACTCATAGTTCGTTGGCGAATTGAGGAAGATAACAGAATTTATGAGAAAAAGATATCTCATAATATGGCTGTCAAAGCAAATGTTGTTGAGTCAGACAAACCTAACAAAAGGAAACGTGAGAATGCGCCTCAGAAGTCAAAGAAGAAATTTCAGGGTTCTTGCCATAACTGTGGAAAGAATGGGCATAAAGCAGCCGAATGTCGTGCTCCCAAAACGAAGAAATTAGAAGAAAATACGGCTGAAATTACTGATGGCATTTCTGATATGGATTTATGTGCAGTAATATCAGAATGAAACCTTGTTTGTAATTCAAAGGAATGGTTTGTAGACACAGGTCCCACTCGACACATATGTGCTAATAATTGGACGTTTACAACCTATAAAACTACAACTGATGATAAACAACTTTTCATGGGCAATTCATCTGCATCAAAGGTCGAAGGCAAGGGAAAAGTTGTGCTGAAATTAACTTCTGGAAAAGAGCTTACTTTGAGTGATGTTCTTCATGTTCCGGAAATCCGCAAGAATTTGATATCAGGGTCCTTGCTTAGCAAGCATGGTTTCAAATTAACCTTTGTATCCGATAAGTTTGTATTATCAAAGAATGGAGTGTATGTAGGAATAGGATATGTATGTGATGGTTTATTCAAAGCAAATGTAACCACTATTGTACCAAACACCGATATGAATAAAAGTGAATCTTCTGCTTATATTGTTGACTCTTCTAACATATGGCATTCTAGATTAGGGCATGTAAATTTTGGTACATTGCGAAAAATGATTAATCTAGAATGTATACCAAAATGTAACATAGACTCCAACTATAAATGTCAAATTTGTGCAGAAGCAAAATTGACAAGAACCTCGTTTCGTCATGTTGAACGAGAAACTGAACCTCTAGACCTTATACACACTGATGTATGTGGTTTGAAAATGTGTCAAACAAGAGGTGGAAAAAGGTATTTCATTACGTTTATTGATGATCGTACTAGGTACTGCTATGTGTATCTCCTTAGAAGCAAGGATGAAGCATTCGATATGTTTAAACAGTATAAAGCATAAGTTGAGAATCAACTCAACAAGAAAATTAAAGCTTTAAGAAGTGATAAAGGAGGAGAATATGACTTTCCTTTTGAGGAATACTGCGCTGGGCACGGTATTATACACCAAACTACAACACCATATTCACCTCAATCCAACGGTATAGCCGAACGGAAAAATAGAACTCTTAAAGAAATGATGAATGCTTTATTAATCAGTTCTGGCTTACCAGATAACTTTTGGGGAGAAGCTGTTCTTTCAGCAAACCATATTTTAAATAAAATACCACGAAAGAAAACATCAAAGTCTCCTCATGAACTTTGGAAAAATAGACCGGCATCCTACAAATTCTTAAAAGTGTGGGGGAGTCTTCCCAAAGTAGAGATACCGAAACCAAAAAAGGTCAAAATTGGACCAAAAACAATCGATTGTTTATTCATTGGATATGCACAAAACAGTGCTGCTTATCGATTTCTAGTACACAAATCTGAAATTGACAATATTCATGAAAATACCATCATCGAATCGAGAAATGCAAGATTTTTCGAACATATATTCCCCTTAAAACAAGGTACTGATAATGATACTCAAAAGAGACCAAGAGAAGATGAATTCACTGATTCTCTTGAGATTACTAAACAAAATAAACTTCGGCAAACTAGTGCTGATCAACAAGTGGAGGAACTAAGAGGGAGCAAGAGGTCAAGGACCTCTAGGACCTTTGGACCAGACTTTTATACATTTATGTTAGAAGATGATCCATTGACATACAAACAAGCTATGTCCTCCAACGATGCCCCTTACTGGAAATAGGCTATTAACAGTGAGATAGAATCCATTATGGCTAACTATACCTAGGAGTTAGTTGATTTACCTCAAGGATGCAAGACCTTAGGTAATAAATGGATCTTTAAAAAGAAATTGAAACCTGATGGTTCAATAGACAAGTACAAAGCTCGTCTTGTAGTCCAAGGATTCAGACAAAAGGAAGAACTAGACTATTTTGATAGATATTCACCAGTGACAAGGATAACATCAATTGGGATGCTAATTGCAATTGCATCCATACTTGATTTAGAAATACATCAAATGGATGTAAAAACTGCATTTTTAAATGGTGACCTAGAGGAAGAAATATATATGAAGCAACCTGAAGGGTTTCTGAGCTGTGGAAAGGAAAATAAAGTATGCAAATTAGTAAAGTCGCTTTATGGCCTTAAACAAGCTCCAAAACAATGGCATGAGAAATTTGATGAAACTATGTTATCGAATGGATTCACAATAAATGAATCAGATAAATGTGTCTACACAATATACACACATTTAGGATATGTCATTGTTTGTCTTTATGTTGATGACCCGTTGATCCTAGGAAATAACAAGGCCATAATAACCTCTACAAAGAATATGTTATCCTCTAGATTCGATATGAAAGACCTAGGACTGGCTGATGTGATATTGGGTGTCAAAATTTTGAGAACACCACAGGGATATGCATTATCCCAATCACATTACATCGGTAAGATACTTGAAAAATTCAAGCAATATAATATAACTATTGCAAAATCACTCGTGGATATGAACCAAAATTGGGTAAAGAACACTGGTGATGGTATTTACCAACTTGAATACTCTCGTATACTAGGAAGTATCATGTACGTTATGAACTGCACTAGGCTAGATATCGCATACGCTGTAAGTAAGTTGAGTAGATTTACCAGTAATCGTGGTAAACATCACTGGAAAGCGATAATCAGAGTTCTAGGATACCTAAAGTATACACAGAACTATGGTCTACACCATACAAACTACCCTTCAACAGTGGAAGGATACAGTGATGCCAACTGGATAACTGGATCACAAGATACAAAGTCTACAAGTGGATATGTGTTCACATTAGGAAATGGAGAAATATCATAGAAATCATCCAAACAGACTTGTATAGTAGATCTACGATGGAATCGGAATTTATTGCACTAGATACGACCGCAGAAGAAGCAGACAGGCTTCGAAGCTTCTTGGAAGATATTCCAAATTGGACCAAACCCGTCCCTCCAATATGTATACATTGTGATAGTCAATCAACAATTGGAAGAGCTAATAGTACACTATACAATGGTAAATATAGCCACATTCGTCGTAGACATAAGACAATAAGACAACTTCTCTCTAATGGAGTTATCACTATAGACTACATAAGGCCTAAGGATAACATAGCTGATCCACTAACAAAAGGCTTGCCAAGAGAGAAAGTTCAAACCTTATCAATGGGAATGGGGTTAAGGCCGATAGACTAAAAGTTTTTCTAAAATGGAAACCCCACCTAGTTGACTGGAGATCCCAAGATCTAGGTTCAAAGGGACAATTAAGTTCAAGAGAAACTTGATAGCACTGTTACACACAAACCATTCCTATGATAAGTCAGTGCATTATTTGCTAGAAAATAGGATAAGTATTAGTACTTTTAATGATGTCTGTACTTGAGGAATTACGAATAATCCTTACAGAATCACCTACGTAAGTGCGAAGGCGCCGCTTCAAAGAGAATTATAAGCCTAATTCTCTAAGCACTTATGAGACCAGGCAGGTGTTCAAGGCAAAAATGAACACAAACAGATAACGAAGGATTATAAGAAACATTTGTCGTGTGTTATCTATTGTTGAATTACACAAAAGGTTTACAGTTCAAGGACATTCTATGTCTACTGATTCACCTGTAACCCAAATAGGTAAACACTAGGAAAGTTCAAGGCCCCTGTGCTACTTTAACCGATACGATAAATGGTTCGTGAAACTAAGAACAACTGCTCATTCATGTGGGGGATTGTTAGAAATGAATGAATGAGAAAGTGGGGAAGAGGAAGAATTAGAGTGTGTATTGAAACAAAGTCCCACATCATGGGATATTTGTTTCAATATCACTTTATATATCACAACCCATTATACTTAATCAAAAGAAAAGAAGAAGGAGACATGAAGACTTGTGGCAATGTAGGCTTTGGGCTTTCATATTAAATTTAAAATGTCAAAGATCGGGCCTTGGGATCATAGGGTCTCGTGATTAGATGGGCCTCCGTCTGCCTCTTGGGCCTGCTGCGCTAAAACGGCTAATTTTGGACTTCAAAATTAGACCGTTGCACCTGTACACGTGCGCCTGTCGGTTAAAGGGTCACAACCTTTCCAACAGTCACGACCGCTCCGAATAGGCACCTCCTCCAGCCTATATATAGGAGCCCGCAGAACGAGATCAAACATACAGAAACAGTTCTCTTCTTCTTCCTGCTACTCTTCCCACTTCACTACTCTCAGATCTATAATTACTTCTGTTCGTTGTCGCTCCGTCTGCCCGCACAGCAATAGGAGCCGGTCCGTTTCATCCTGGGAGACAAATTGCTCAAACCCTTTGGTGCGTATAAGGGGGTAATATTGTTTCAAGGAAACAGATATTATCTGGACTCGGACATTTAGTAACGTTGTTCTGCTGTTACAAAACTTATAAAGGGATAAGTAACGTTATTGAAGTTACTATCTGATTCTTTACACTTTTGTGTGCTTACGGATTAATAATCTTGAAACAATATTATTGTTGTTAGGCGGCAATGTCACAAAACAGCAACAATAACGCCGCACCAACTCAGACGGTGACGAACTTTCAGCCGGCGACTCTGGTTCCGGCAATGGCACTGTCTCATGGAGAAAGACCAGAAATGTTCAACGGGATGGACTTCAAGCGTTGGCAACAGAAGATGTTGTTTTATCTAACAACATTAGGCCTCGTCAAATTTCTAACCGAGGATGCTCCTGAAGTTTCGAACTCGAACCGGATGCAATCAAAGTAGAGGCTGCAAATATCTGAAAAAATTCAGACTTTATGTGTAAAAACTACATTCTCAATGGTCAGGATAATAGTCTCTACAATGTCTATTGCACTGTTGCAACATCCAAGGAACTCTGGACGGCCTTGGATAGAAAGTACAAGACCGAAGATGCGTGGATGAAGAAATTCATCGCTGGCAAATTTCTCGACTTCAAAATGGTTGATTCAAAGACTGTGATCAACCAGACTCAAGAACTACAACTGATCATCCGTCAACTGCAAGATGAAGTGATGATGCTTAGCGAATCTTTCCAAGTTGCCGCAACCATTGAGAAACTTCCTTCATCGTGGAAGGACTTCAAAAATTACCTTAAGCATAAGCTTAAGGAAATGACAATGGAAGTACTCATAGTTCGTTTGCGAATTGAGGAAGATAACAGAATTTCTGAGAAAAAGATATCTCATAATATGGCTGCCGAAGAAAATGTTGTTGAGTCAGACAAACCTAACAAGAGGAAACGTGAGAATGTGCCTCAGAAGTCGAAGAAGAAATTTCAGGGTTCTTGCCATAACTGTGGAAAGAATGGGCATAAAGCTGCCGGATGTCGTGCTCCCAAAAAGAAGAAATCAGAAGCAAATACGGCTGGAGTTACTGATGGCATTTCTGATATGGATTTATGTGCAGTAATATCAGAATGCAACCTTGTTTGTAATTCAAAGGAATGGTTTGTAGACACAGGTGCCACTCGACACATATGTGCTAATAAGTGGATGTTTACAACCTATAAAACTACAACTGATGATGAACAACTTTTCATGGGCAATTCATCTGCATCAAAGGTCGAAGGCAAGGGAAACGTTGTGCTGAAATTAACTTCAGGAAAAGAGCTTACTTTGAGTGATGTTCTTCATGTTCCAGAAATCCGCAAGAATTTGATATCAGGGTCCTTGCTTAGCAAGCATGGTTTCAAATTAACCTTTGTATCCGATAAGTTTGTATTATCAAAGAATGGAGTGTATGTAGGAAGAGGATATGTATGTGATGGTTTATTCAAAGCAAATGTAACCACTATTGTACCAAACACCGATATGAATAAAAGTGAATCTTCTGCTTATATTGTTGACTCTTCTAACATATGGCATTCTAGATTAGGGCATGTAAATTTTGATACACTGCGAAAAATGATTAACATAGAATGTGTACCAAAATGTAACATAGACTCCAACTATAAATGTCAAATTTGTGCAGAAGCAAAATTGACAAAAACCTCGTTTTGTCATGTTGAACGAGAAACTGAACCTCTAGACCTTATACACACTGATGTATGTGATTTGAAAATGTGTCAAACTAGAGGTGGAAAAAGGTATTTCATTACATTTATTGATGTTTGTACTAGGTACTGCTATGTGTATCTCCTTAGAAGCAAGGATGAAGCATTCGATATGTTTAAACAGTATAAAGCATAAGTTGAGAATCAACTCAACAAGAAAATTAAAGCTTTAAGAAGTGATAAAGGAGGAGAATATGACTTTCCTTTTGAGGAATACTGCGCTGGGCACGGTATTATACACCAAACTACAACACCATATTCACCTCAATCCAACGGTATAGCCGAACGGAAAAATAGAACTCTTAAAGAAATGATGAATGCTTTATTAATCAGTTCTGCCTTACCAGATAACTTTTGGGGAGAAGCTGTTCTTTCGGCAAACCATATTTTAAATAAAATACCACGAAAGAAAACATCAAAGTCTCCTCATGAACTTTGGAAAAATAGACCGGCATCCTACAAATACTTGAAAGTGTGGGGGTGTCTTGCCAAAGTAGAGATACCGAAACCAAAAAAGGTCAAAATTGGACCAAAAACAATCGATTGTTTATTCATTGGATATGCACACAACAGTGTTGCTTATCGATTTCTAGTACACAAATCTAAAATTGACGATATTCATGAAAATACCATCATTGAATCGAGAAATGCAAGATTTTTCGAACATATATTCCCCTTAAAACAGGGTACTGATAATGATACTCAAAAGAGACCAAGAGAAGATGAATTCACTGATTCTCTTGAGATTACTGAACAAAATAAACTTCGGCAAACTAGTGTTGATCAACAAGTGGAGGAACCAAGAAGGAGCAAGAGTTCAAGGACCTCTAGGACCTTTGGACCAGACTTTTATACATTTATGTTAGAAGATGATCCATTGACACACAAACAAGCTATGTCCTCCAGCGATGCCCCTTACTGGAAAGAGGCTATTAACAATGAGATAGAATCCATTATGGCTAACCATACCTGGGAGTTGGTTGATTTACCTCAAGGATGCAAGACCTTAGGTAATAAATGGATATTTAAAAAGAAATTGAAACCTGATGGTTCAATAGACAAGTACAAAGCTCGTCTTGTAGTCCAAGGATTTAGACAAAAGGAAGAACTGGACTATTTTGATACATATTCACCAGTGACAAGGATAACATCAATTAGGATGCTAATTGCAATTGCATCCATACTTGATTTAAAAATACATCAAATGGATGTAAAAACTGCATTTTTAAATGGTGACCAAGAGGAAGAAATATATATGAAGCAACCTGAAGATTTTCTGATCTATGGAAAGGAAAATAAAGTATGCAAATTAGTAAAGTCGCTTTATGGCCTTAAACAAGCTCCAAAACAATGGCATGAGAAATTTGATGAAACTATGTTATCAAATGGACTCACAATAAATGAATCAAATAAATATGTCTACACGAAACACACACATTTAGGATATGTCATTGTTTGTCTTTATGTTGATGACCCGTTGATCCTAGAATATAACAAGGCCATAATAACCTCTACAAAGAATATGTTATCCTCTCAATTCGATATGAAAGACCTAGGACTGGCTGATGTGATATTGGGTGTCAAAATTTTGAGAACACCACAGGGATATGCATTATCCCAACCACATTACATCGGTAAGATACTTGAAAAATTCAAGCAATATAATATAACTATTGCAAAATCACCCATGGATATGAACCAAAATTGGGTAAAGAACGCTGGTGATGGTATTTACCAGCTTGAATACTCTCGTATACTAGGAAGTATCATGTACGTTATGAACTGCACTAGGCCAGATATCGCATACGCTGTAAGTAAGCTGAGTAGATTTACCAGTAATCCTGGTAAACATCACTGGAAAGCGATAATCAGAGTTCTAGGATACCTAAAGTATACACAGAACCATGGTCTACACTATGAAAACTACCCTTCAACAGTGGAAGGATACAGTGATGCCAATTGGATAACTAGATCACAAGATACAAAGTCTACAAGTGGATATGTGTTCACATTAGGAAATGGAGCAATATCATGGAAATCATCCAAACAGACTTGTATAGCTAGATCTACGATGGAATCGGAATTTATTGCACTAGATAAGACCGTAGAAGAAGCAGACTGGCTTCAAAGCTTCTTGGAAGATATTCCAAATTGGAGCAAACCCGTGCCTCCAATATGTATACATTGTGATAGTCAATCAGCAATTGGAAGAGCTAATAGTACACTATACAATGGTAAATCTGGACACATTCGTCGTAGACATAAGACAATAAGACAACTTCTCTCTAATGGAGTTATCACTATAGACTACATAAGGTCTAAGGATAACATAGCGGATCCACTAACAAAAGGCTTGCCAAGAGTGAAAGTTCAAACCTTATCAACGGGAATGGGGTTAAGGCCGATAGACTAAAAGTTTTTCTAAAATGGAAACCCCACCTAGTTGACTGGAGATCCCAAGATCTAGGTTCAAAGAGACAACTAAGTTCAAGAGAAACTTGATAGCACTGTTACACACAAACCATTCCTATGATAAGTCAGTTCATTATTTGTTGGAAAATAGGATAAGTATTAGTACTTTTAATGATGTTTGTACTTGAGGAATTACGAATAATCCTTACAGAATCACCTACGTAAGTGCGAAGGCGCCGCTTCAAAGAGAATTATAGGCCTAATTCTCTAAGCACTTATGAGACCAGGCAGGTGTTCAAGACAAAAATGAACACAAACAGAGAACAAACGATTATAAGAAACATTTGTCGTGTGTTATCTATTGTATAATTACACAAAAGGTTTACAGTTCAAGGACATTCTATGTCTACTGATTCACCTGTAACTCAAATAGGTAAACACTAGGAAAGTTCAAGGCCCCTGTGCTACTTTAACCGATATGATAAATGGTTCGTGAAACTAAGAACAACTGCTCATTCATATGGGGGATTGTTAGAAATGAATGAATGAGAAAGTGGGGAAGAGGAAGAATTAGAGTGTGTATTGAAACAAAGTCCCACATCATGGGACATTTGTTTCAATATCACTTTATATATCACAACCCATTATACTTAATCAAAAGAAAAGAAGAAGGAGACATGAAGACTTATGGCAATGTAGGCTTTGGGACTTCATATTAAATTTAAAATGTCAAAGATTGGGCCTTGGGCCTTGGGGCTCTTGGGTTCTCGTGATTAGATGTGCCTCCGTCTGCCTCTTGGGCCTGCTGTGCTAAAACGGCTAATTTTGGACTTCAAAATTAGACCGTTGCACCTGTACGCGCGCGCCTGTCGGTTAAAGGGTCGCAACCTTACCAATAGTCATGACCGCTCCGAATAGGTACCTCCTCCAGCCTATATATAGGAGCCCGCAGAACGAGATCAAACATATAGAAACAGTTCTCTTCTTCTTCCTGCTACTCTTCCCACTTCACTTCTCTCGGATCTATAATTACTTCTGTTCGTCGTCGCTCCGTCTGCCCGCACAGCAATCGGACCCAGTCCGTTTCATCCTATGAGACAAATTGCTCAAACCCTTTGGTGCGTATAAGGGGGCAATATTGTTTCAAGGAAACAGATATTATCTGGACTCGGACATTTAGTAATGCTTTTCTGCTGTTACAAAACTTATAAAGGGATAAGTAACGTTATTGAAGTTACTATCGGATTCGTTACACTTTTGTGTACTTACGGATTAACAGATTTTCCCCATTACAGTTTTCCCTTTACAATGACGGCTAGTAATGCGAACAATGTCATCAGCTAATGTTTATTGTCGTACCATAAAAGGACATATGTAATGTACTGGTCTCTGGGCAAAACTGCTTAACACATGCATTGATAAGCACTGCTCCAATTTTTCGCATGAGCATTCTCATTAAGCTGCAAAATGCCAGGTCTTGCACAATTTCTTTGTATGTGAATATAAGTTTGTAAACTCTGAAGGGATAATTAATCCCACCTCCCGCACCATAAATGAGGACCATACTACGTTCTCAAACTGAATTAAATAGGAGTCCATCACAAAAATCAACCTTTCATTCTCAAATTAATCCAACAGTATGATATTAACGGTAAGGATGAATCATAAATTTATATGTTACTAATCAAACTTTCCGTTTCTGGAGACAGGAATTGATTGAACACAGCCAATTTGTCGCAGAATTGTAGGATGACAGATTTAAACTATCTCCAAGCAAATATAGCCTTCCGCATAAAACAAATTCCTCAAAATTAACGACAAAAATGCTTCTAGAAACTACTTTTGTGACCGGTATACATATGAATCCCAAACTAAAGTTTATCAAGTCTGAAGATGAATTGTTGCAAGATTCTGCAGATAGATATCTTTTAGCATAGCATGTTGATGTCTCTGTAAAACTAGAATTTGTTATAGATCTGCACCTAACAAAAATATATAAATAAAATGATATGCATGTTATTTGGTTAGCATTTGGAATGATGTGATTAATAAGTATTTTAAATGTTTACTGAAAAATGCATATAGTAGAAAACCAAAGAGCGTGTTCTAACAAATTCATCTAACAGAAGATAGAATACAAGATCAACCTCAAAGTTTGTTCTTTCATTGTTGAAACTATTCACCGTAAGACACTTTAGATGGTATATTATTTCTGATCAAGCAGCTGTGCTCATCTTCATTAAACATTAGATTGGCTGGATTTTCGGAGGAATTATATATGCATAAACATGGAATAACAACCAAAACCAATATTAGCTAATAAAATCATGCACATATGTAAAGAACTATTAAGAAAGAATCTGAAATGGTAATGTTGAAATGCAATGAAAATATGGTGATTATCAGTGTTAACATGAATAACGTGCCATTTTTGGGTCTTTTCTTTGTACATCAAAGAAGAAGAAAAATCAGTCTTGAAGTACATACTACCTAAAGAAAAGTTTGTTATATGTCTAGTATACCAAAACAGAGACTAATCAATAATAAAATTGTCTCACATGTTTACAACTCAAATTTCCATTACTCTGCAATTATGTATTAGTTATTCTAACACTAAGTATGTTGTAATTAATTACAACAACAAAGTAACAACTACAGAAACAATAATCATAGTTCTAAATCAAATGTTGCACTATTTAAAGAAATAGTACAACGTAGAAAGAAAAACAATATTTATATATATAAGTATATGAATCAACTATAAATCTAACCGGTTGAAGAAGGAAATTACGTATGAGGTTTGTCGTAACAATTTCCTTAATACCTTATTCAAAGTCTCCCAAGATACAACAAACATGATCTGCTAGAGATTGTGATGTGCATGATCTTCTGTGTGATATGCAAAAGCACACGGATTGTAGATATTAAGAAACGAAGAGGAAGAAGAGAAAATTCGGAATTGATTGAACGAGGAAAGTGATCAGGTTTCCTCCTTATTTATAACCGAATTTCCAATGGCTACATTCATTGAGAAAAGTAGCATCCCTTCATTTGCAATGCCAAAAAGCATTACTGTTCGCAACAGTCGCGCCTCTTCGTTTTGCAACGGCCGAAAATTGTTGCTGTTCGCAACAGTCGCGCCTCTTCGTTTGCAACGACCGAAAACTGTTGCTCTTCGCAACAGTCGCTTCTTTTCGTTTGCGAAGGCCAGAAACTATTGTGGTTTGCAACAGTCGCGTCCAATTCAGTAGTCGCTTCTTTTTGAATTTAAACAGTAGAAAACCGTTCACTTCTGTACAGCAAAAATATAACACGGTCCACTCTTATTGGACCCGCACCCGACCCGACTCGGCCTAGTTCGGTCGGTCAGATGGGCGGACGGCGGCGCGTGTGTGTTAGTCCATGGCCATATAGGTTCTCCCCCTCGCACAAAATTACCTAACCCTAAAGGACAATATAGGGATTGAGAGTATACTACATAAACCAAAAAATGAACATGTTTTTGGTGATGTTGGACATATCTCATTCACCCTTATTTTGAGAATTCTAACAATCCCCCACATGAATGACGATATATATCTCCCCCACACAAAGTGTAATATCACACAGTTCATATGAAAATAATGTTATATCGAGGATAAGTAGATATTTCACTTTAAACTTTCCCTAGTTAAAACTTATCGGATATACTTGGCTATCGGTGAATTATTTCATCTTGAATCGTCAGCCGTTATTGTATAACCAGATAATAAGCTTTACAAAGTATTATTTTCCTTCACATCCAATCTCTTGGTTGTGTTCATTTCGGTCCTGAACAATTTTTGGTTCTGCGAGTGTTTTTAGAGAATAAAAACCTTCAATATTCTCATAGAGCTGGCCAAGCTCATCGCAACCATTAAGAGTATCCTACTATACTCCACTTGTTATTTTCAAGATATGGTCATCATTAAAAAACATAGTTTTAACCTTTAAATACTTCCGTTGGCATGCATTTATATTGTGCACCATAGGATGGAGTTGGACTATGTCCAAATAAATGCATTATGTCTTGAGTTACTCAGAACTGGTTTGCCTATTGATTCTAGTCCGTAAGATCTCCAGTCGCTAGGATAGGTTTCCGTATAAGGTAACTCTTGGTGGTTTAGGCTTTTAAACTCATTCCCCTCGATACGCAGTCAATTTTCTCTCTTGATAAACCTTTAGTAAATGGATCCGCTAGGTTATCATTTGTACTCAATCTATGGAAATAATTCCATTTGAGAGTAACTGCCTAACTGTGTTATGGCGTCGATGAATGTGTCGTGACTTTCCATTATACACAAAGTTGTGCGGTCTGCTTAGCGTAGCTTTGTTACTACAGTGTATGCATATGACCGGTACAGGTTTAGACCAAAATGTGATATCTTCTAAAAAATGACGAAGCCATTCTTCTTCTTCGCCTGCTTTATCTAATGCGATGAACTCCGATTCCATAGTGGATCTAGCTATGCATGTTTGTTTAGTAGATTTCCATGACGTTGCTGCCCCTGCTAAGGTAAATACATAACCACTCGTTGATTTTGATTTCTCTGAATCAGCAATCCACTTTGCATCACTATATCCTTCCAAGACAGCAGGATATTTTCCATAATGTAAGGAATAGTTTGTGGTATTTTTTAAATATCCAAGCACTCCCATTAGTGCTTTCCAGTGTTCCTTTCCTGGATTGCTTGTATACTTGCTTAGTCGACTTACTGCATAAGCTATATCTGGTCTTGTGCAATTCATGAAATACATGAGACATCCTATTACACGAGAGTATTCCAGTTGCATTACACTCTCATTAGTGTTTTTATGCAGTACTTCTGATGGATTAAAAGGTGTTCTTACTCCTTTAATTCTAAAATTTTGAAAATTTTCAATCACTTTGTCTACATAGTGTGATTGAGATAATTCAGTTCCATTAGGTGTTCTTATTATTTTGATTTCCAAAATAACGTCTACAACTCCTAAGTATTTCATATCGAAATTGCTAATTAACGTCTTCTTTATGGGCTTTATTACCTGAGTATTTGGACCAAATATTAACATATCGTCTACATATAAACAAATCATCACATATGATTGTCCAATTTGTTTATAATAAACACACTTTCAAATTTTGCGTACCACTGTTTTGGAGCTTGTTTTAGTCCGTATAATGATTTTACTAATCTACATACTTTGTTTTCATTTCCTTTGGAAACAAATCCTTCAGGTTGCTCCATGTTGATCTTCTCATCGAGATCTCCATTTAAGAATGCTATCTTTACATCCATTTGATGAATTTCTAGATTATAGATCGATGCAATTGCTATTAGCATTCTTATAAAGGTTATTCGTGTTACCCACGAATATGTATCAAAGAAGTCTATTCCTTCTTTTTGACGATATCCTTTGGCTACTATTCTGGCTTTATACTTGTCGATAGAGCCATCTGCTTTCATTTTTTTTCTTGAAAATCCATTTACAGCCAATAGGTTTAATTCCAGGTGGAATATCAACAGTTTCCCAAGTTTTACCACTTAGAATTTAATCAATCTCACTTTGGATTTCTTCTTTCCAACATGAAGATTCAGAAGATGACATTGCTTCCTTGTACGTTTGAGGTTCGAGTTCTAACACATATGTGAAAAAATCCAAACCAAATGCCTTAGAAGTCCTAGCCCTTACGCTTCTTCTTGGTTCAACTTCCTCAATCTCATGATGACTTTCATCTTCATGTGAATTACTTAATTTTTATCTTATCCTTTTAGGGGCATTATTCCCTTCATTCCTTTTGTGCGGAAACACGACTTCAAAGAATGAGGCATCTCTAGATTCCATGATTGTATTTACATGAATATCAACTATATCAGACTTGAATACAAAAAATCTGTAGGCACTACTATTTTGGGATGGCCCTAAATGGTAACAATCTATTGCTTTTGGTCCAAGTTTGACTTTCTTAGGAGGCGGAACTGGAACTTTTGCCTAGCACCCCACACTTTGAGGTATTTAAAACTTGGTTTGTGTCCTTTCCATAACTCATATGGAAAAGTTCTTGTTTTATTGTAAGGGACTTTGTTTAATATGTGATTAGAGATATTTAAGGCTTCCCCCCACAAGTTCGTCGGTAGACCAGAGGTTAAAAGCATGGCATTAATCATGTCTTTTAGCATTTTGTTCTTCCTCTCGGCTACACCATTTTGTTGTGGTGAATATGGAGCTATTGTTTGATGAATTATAGCATTTTTTGCACAAAACTGTTTAAATGGTGATTCATATTCTCCACCTCTATCAGATCTCGATATCTTGATCTTTTTATTTAATTGATTTTCTACCTCGGCTTTGTACTTCATAAACGATGTAATTGCTTCATCGTTACTATTTAAAAGATATACATAGTAATATTGTGTATAGTCATCAATAAAAGTGATAAAGTACTTTTCCCACCTCTTGTAGGTAATGATTTAAAATCATATAAATCTGTATAAACCAAACCTAGTGGTTCGGTGCTTCTATCAACAGATTAAAATGGGTTTTAAACCATTTTTGCTTCTACACATGTCTTATATTTGTAGTTCTTATCTACTTGGAATTTCGGAATTAATCCCAAGTTTGATAATGTTTTCATTTTTCGAAAATTTATGTGTCCCAATCTATCATGCCATAGTAAAATTTCATGCTCAAGCAAGTAAGAAACTTCAATTTTATTAATAGCACAATCAGAATACATAGTTTTATTGCCGATAACGGCTACATTTTCCTTAAATAGGCCATCACATAAATATCCCCTTCCGATATGCTTTTGACAGAACTATCTTGTCTGACTCGAACGCCATTTGAATCCTTTCTTTGATAGTACTGAGCCAGAGAACAAATTCTTACGTATGTCTAGAATGTGGCGCACGTCATTCAACTTGACAGTTTTTTCAGAAGTAAACTTGAGGATTACTGTTCCACTGCCTTCGTTCATGGATACTGCAGAATTATCCATGTAGAATTTTCTCCGTGATCGAATTTTTGGTATGTAGAAAACATGGATGTGTTAGAGCAGACATGACGAGTAGCGCCTGTGTCTACCCACCATTGGTTAGGATTCTGAACCAAATTACATTCAGATACAACTGCCGAGAAGTTGGACTCGTCTACTTCCATGTTGTCTACTATATTTGCCTTCTTATTGTCTTTAGCGGCATGTCCAACCTTTCCACAAACCCAACACTCGCCATTAAACTTTTTGGTTCGTTTGTTGTCTTTTGGTTTGTTGTCTGGAGCTTTCTTTTTCTTCTGGAAATTCTTCCTTTTCTTTTTGGTCTTTGATCCTCCAGCCACAAATGCCTCCTCGCTTGGTTTTGTAACTCCATGGTTATCTGCCTCAATTTTTAGTCGAACTATGAGATCCTGTAAAGAGATTTCCTTCTTCTTTTGCTTTAGATAGTTGCGGTAATATCTCCATGATGGTGGCAGTTTTCCCGTGATGGCTTCAACCAAAAATGATTCTCCAACCTTATGACCTTTTGTTTCGAGTTCATGAATAATGATTTGCAGTTGATGAAGTTGAGCAGTCACCGGTTTGGAGCCAACCATCTTGTAGTCCATGAATTTGTCTACAATGAATTTCTTAAGACTGATATTCTGCGTCATGTACTTCGTGACAAGTGCATTCAAGAGTGCTTTTTTTGTCTTTAGAGGCTGATATACTTTGTATAGCACCTTGTCGAGACAATTCAGAATATAGTTTCTACATAGAAAATCGGAATGCTTCCACATATCAACATCTAATTCCTTGCCTGGTGCAGGAATCGGTTCCTCCTTCTCGAGATACTGTTGCAGACCGAGTGTGGTGAGATAAAATCGCATTTTATTTTTCCATGTTATGAAGTCATCATCTCTCCTTTGAACAGATCAGGCATGTTGTGAGTAGCAGCCTTTGTTGATAGTTCAACTGTTGCCATCTTTGTTTTAGCGAAAACAGGAAAGTTTTAAGATGTTATACGTCTAGTATACCAAAACAGAGACCAATCAATAATAAACTTGTCTCACAAGTTTACAACTCAGATTTTCACTACACTGGAATTCTGTATTAGTTATTTTAACACTAAGTATGTTGTAATTAATTACAACAACAAAGTAACAACTAAAACAATAATAACTATAGTGCAAAATCAAACGTTATACTATTTAAAGAAATAGTACAACATAGAAAGAAAAATGATATTTATATATATAAATATATAAATCAACTAGAAATATAACCAGTTGAAGAAGTAAATTACGTCTGAGACTTGTCATAATAATTTCCTTAAGACTTTATTCAAAGTCTCACAAGATACAGCAGACGTGATCTGCTGGAGATTGTGATGTGTATGATCTTCTGTGTGATATACAAAAGTGCATGGATTGTAGATATTAAGAAACGAAGAGTAAGAAGAGAAAATTCGAAATTGATCGAGTGAGGAAAGTGATCAGGTTTCCTCCTTATTTATAGCCGAATTCCCGATGGCTACAACCGTTGGGAAAAGTAGCATCCCTTCATTTGCAACGCCAAAAAACGTTATTATTCGCAGTAGTCGTGCTTCTTCGTTTTGAAATGGTGCTCATCTTCATTAAACATTAGATTGGCTGGGTTTTCGGAGGAATTATATATGCATTAAACGTGGAATAAAAACCGAAACCAATATTAGTTAACAAAATCATGCATATATGTAAAGAACTTTCAAGAAAGAATCTGAAATGGTAATGTCGAAATGCAATGAAAATATGGTGATTATCAGTGTTAACATGAATAACGTACCATTATTGGGTCTTTTCTTTGTACAACAAAGAAGAAGAAAAATCAGTCTTGAAGTACATACTACCAAAAGAAAAGCCATATGCAACTGATTGACTGTTGGACTTTTCGCTGAAAGCTTGATTCAAATTATGAAAAAGACAATTCAAACATGTTGTGTGCAATGAATAATTGTCTACTTGAGGAAAAAGAAAGCACTATGCTTCCAGAAAAAACGCAAAATAGAAAGAAAAAAAAAGACTTTTTTACTTTGGATTCCAACTTATTCCCACAAATTGTACACTAGTGAATGTAAAGAAAACGGTTTATTCCACAAGATCTTATGTAATAAATACTATCAAAATCTTTGAAGCATGGCATATTTTTAACCATTCAATTTTTTTTTTCATTGTCTGGTGCAGCAATTGGTGCTTCATTTTCAACAAAATAATTTTCTCAAAGTCTCAAAACAATCTCCTTGGCATTGTTATAAAAATCTTAAAATCTTACTATTTAAATCGTGTTTCGTATCGGATCTCTCACTTTCGGAATTGATTTATATTTCGATTCAAACTCATTTAAAACCGCAGTAGAGAAAAATGATTCAGTTGATATTTATAAAATAAATATGCTTATTTGTATTCACAAATACAATCATATTGTTTTTTAAACAAAATAAAAATGGAACAAGAGAAACCGAGTTTTAAGTTTAGATGTAAAAGTTGAAACATCATAATCACTTTCTAAGTGAGTACAAATCTTAAAATATGGACACCATTGAATTTACGATTCACGATTAAAATCATGTTTCACTCTAATGTTTAATATCATCTACGATTTGAATCCCGTTTTAAAAACCTTGGTCCTTAGTAATCGAGTTCAAATTTATGAATTTCCACATGAAGGTTCTCCCATTAGAGGACCAACGTTTATTGCCATATCACCAAAAGATAATTCTAATGTATTAGCCTTCGCATAACCATTTGATAAATGCACTAATAAGCATCATCGCAGTTTTATGAGCGCTCTCAATGAGGATCAAAAAAGTAAAATGTTTGAG
This sequence comes from Allium cepa, assembly GCA_030765085.1. Lineage (NCBI taxonomy): Eukaryota > Viridiplantae > Streptophyta > Magnoliopsida > Asparagales > Amaryllidaceae > Allium > Allium cepa. Next base: position 596,255,718 of record CM060935.1, read on the forward strand.
CAATTCTATTCGTTTAATGGCATAATTTTCAAATTCTCCATTTTACGCACAAAGTGTCCCAATATGGCTGTGAAGTTTAATATCCTTGAAATCCATAAGTTTCTATCTGGTAAACACTTTACAGTATAAACGATCTAATATATATATAAGATGGTTCACGTGGGATGCACAACGCATATGCGTATAAATTCCCTTTATAAAATCATTAAATTTAAAATTTCTATATAGTTTGATAAAAACGAATTGAAAAATATAAAGGAAAAATGTAAAAAAAATTATTGGAATAGGATTTTGAAATTTTTAATCTGTTTATGTTTCAAAATTTACATTTGGTGATAGATGTTAATTTATGTTCTCGGTTTGATTCGAACTCCTGACTTCTTGTTTGCATATAAGGGTGTCTCTGTAACTTCACGTTTAAGGGTGTTAATTCTGTATGAGTGTCCACTATCCAACTCAGTTCAAAGCAAAAAATGTTCATTCGTTTCTCAATTAGAACACGAATTAGAACAAGAAAATCTGTACAATATTTCGTCCGTATGAATTGTTCAATGAATTTTTTATTGCATGTACATCGTAGGACTATTATCAGACTCGTACGAAGGGTGTCTGATTCATATCAGACTCGTACGAAGTATGTCCGAGCTAAAGTTTGACTGATTCATATCCGTCTGAAACTTTTATACAACAGAACACGTACACACCTATGATCGATCTGGTCCATCTGATTAATACCCCTATTCACGGTCGGACCAAAATTTTTTGGTCCTATTCCTACTATTAACAAAAAATTTAAGACGCGAGTATCGGTATGCTTCTAATCCGCAGCAAAAAAGAAAAAGAAAAGGGGCATTCCGAGAATTGAACTCGGGACCTCTCGCACCCTAAGCGAGAATCATACCACTAGACCGAATGCCCTTCAACGTTGATGCTAAAAAAATCATATCTGAATTTAACGATAGAGCATCAAAAAATCCACTTCCAAATCACACATTACTCGAGCAATGTGATCTTTATAGCCTTCAACTAAGCAAGTCAATTGATACACAGAAATACGAAATCCGTTAGCATTCGTAAATGGAAAATGGATGAATATCTATTGTTTGAGAAAACGTATACAGATGCATATATAAATTCAACATACAAAAATTATCCATTCTTTGTCAAGGTACTACTTTATATTATGTGAATTTCGACATAATAAATTATATGTATTTATTGTATTATCAAAATAATAATTTATACGAGACTTTTTTGTACATGCAATGCACGTGCATGTAAAAACCCTTATAAAATAAACAATTTCAAAAATTTCTATATAATTTTGATAAAAATAAACTAAAAAATATAAAGAAAAACAATGTATTCTTTTTTGTTGTTATAGGGTTTGAACTTGTAACCTTATTTATGTTTAAAATTTCCATTTGAAGGTAAATATTAATGTTTGTTCATAACGGTATTCGAACTCTTCACCTCTTGTTTTGTCTATAAGGGCAATTTGAAACTTTATGGTCGGATTAAAAAATTAAAGTTTTATTCCAATTATTAATAAAGATGTAAAAATAAATTGAAAAATACAAAGAATACAATGTATTCTTTTTTTGTTATAGTAGGATTTGAGCATATCACTTTGTTTATGTTTCAAAATTTACACTCGTAGATGAATGTTAATTTTTGTTCAAAAGCGGGATATGAACTCTTCACCGCAAAAGCAATTTTGGAACTTTGCGGTTGGATCAAAAATTGAAACTCTATTCCAATTATTAACAATTAATAAAGATTATATGTATATATAAATGTATATTTACGGTTCAAAATATATTTTATCATCATACTTTTTGATTTTTTGTACATTTATAACCATCAGAATTGAAACAATTTTATGTTAAACTAAAGAAATTTATTTACGAATTTAGATTTAATTGATAATGGATCGGATAATATCCGATGTTTGTCTGCATTCCACGGAAATGTATATTCGATATTCAAAAGAATTCAACGATAGACCTACCTTTAACTGAAGAGTAAAGATGAATCGCTAAATTTACATGTAATGAATAAACCAGATGATTGAGGCCTAGGGCTGTCAATGGGTACTTAAAAAATCTGAAATCTGTCCGCATCTGTATCCGAAAAGCGGATAATATCCTATATCCGGAAAAGCGGATGCGGATGCGGATATGAAGGCATCCGCATCTAAAAATTATCCGTCCGGTCTTTATCAAGTTTATAGTATAAATTTTGTGTATTTTATTATAATGAAAGATATTTATTTATTGTTTTATTAAATTAGTAGTTTATATTATATACGCTTAATGCATATTAACTGCTCAAAACTATTTATTATCGTCATATTTGTTTATGTTTAACACTTTTATAATAAATTGGATTAAAAAAATGTATGTTAAACTTAAAATTTATCAGTCGTTAGCGGATATGATAATTATCCCATATCCGTCCGTATCCGTGGATGCGGATATTTGATATTCAAAAATCATTTCGGATGCAAATGAGGATATGACACTATCCGCATCTGAAAGTATCCGTTGACAAGCCTATTGAGGCCTCCAATGGTTTCTTTCTCTTTCTTTTTGAATCCAAAGATGATTCAATCGCCCCATTACATGTAGATCACTCATCACCACCTTTGTTTGTCGCAATATTATTCTCTTTAACATTATACTCAATTTACCATTTGTTTCTTTGAAATTAATTGCAGCTATTATTTTCACCTTTCTTTTTCTAACCTAAGCTTTTCTTCAATAGACTTACCAATAAGTCAAAAGCAGATGAAACAGAGGGATGGCATACTAAGGTCCTTGGTTTCATTATATTCCTACACCAAACACAACATGGGCATAGAGTATGTTTTGTAATCAATACACCGACCAATTTACGGGACCAATTCCAATCTTTTCTTTCTATCTAGATGCCAAATGGCAAAATACCCTAACATGGAAGGTGATTATTAAAGGAAAAACACAATTAATGTACAAATAATTTTATACTTTCTAACTTCACATTGAATACACGAACCAGCTGAACTTTTATGCCAGTATCATAATCTCATATATGGAACAGGTAAAACGTGAGATCCATACATACTAACATTCATAGATAGAGTAGTCCTAATTCTTCTACTAGAATCCTACACAATGTGAATTCACCAAAATTCCTAACTTGATTATGTTATTATTTTTTAGTAAAAGCCATATATTTTAGGTACGCTTTCGCCCTTTTTCCCTCTCTTCGGAATCAAACCCAATTCTAACTAAACAAGTTATCAAATAACGAGGAGTTCACATACCAATATCTTATAGAATTTAAGAATATCAAAAGAAACGATTTAACTCAGAAGAAGCTAAATCAAAGACAATTCAGTGCTTATACATAACTAGGTTGAATTTTATCAACCTGCTTGACCTCTCGCCATTTTCTTCTGACTCGTTGGCCGCACATAATTTTTAGTGATATTGGATTCGAACGATGATGGGTGGTGCATGGAACTGGGATGAGTTTTGATAAAACAAATACTTTCTCTGATAGCATAGCAGATTGGGAAGTTCTATGGATGTCTCAAAATCCGAAATCCATCCACATCTGCATTGAATTAATATACCTTAAATTAATTACATAATATAATAGAATATATAATTGAACGCAAATACTTTGTTATGAATAAGATTAGTTATAAATTTGGATATATACAACAAATTACATAATTTCTCCTAGGGCATACCTTTAACTCTTTTATTAAGTACGTGCACCATGATTTCAAATGTGTTTGATACTTAAATCATGAGAGTATTTCATAAGAAACGCATTATTCCTCAAATCGATATCGCTCTAGTGTATATATTAAAGATTTTGAACCTCTAATATAAAAAGTTGTCCGTTATCATTTATAAATTGATAAATTACTTCCACGCTCGGTCGTTGTTGAGCAAGCTCAAGATAAAGAAGCTTTATGTAGTACTATCAATATATTATCTAGAAAAAGTAAGATACAAGCATGTAATTGTTAACCACCTTAAGGTATATGCATTATACTTAGGCCAACATGAAATGATAGGCATGAGTGAATAATTTCTTTTGATTTACTGAAGAAACACCACGGTTAGGAGTTGAATATGATACAATCGATAAAGAATTATCACACAGACCTATGATTTATTGAGCAAACTTAATGTTATAAATCCAAGGCAAGTGGTTCCTAACATTCACAAGAGAAATCGAAAGATTTATATTTCTCTAAGGGTTTCTAGGAATATAAAAATCTAGCATGAGCCTTATTAGAAAAATAAAATGATATTATTTAACCAGTCTAATATTATAAGAATATATGTTATATAAGGTTAAGAAAACCTACTTCAATAAATTGGTGCGACTAATATAATTGATAAAATGTTTATCTATTAGAAATATACAAATAAATCGAGTTAGGATTGACATAAAATATAAAATATACTTACCATTAAATACTTTAGCAAATTGTCACCTCAAGACCCATGCAAGAGCGAAATAGTGTAATTGCTAAAATATTCACACATTAAATGCTCGAGTGTTTATTTGCCTAAGATTATCATTATCTTTTGTGGGTTTTGAATTAAAAAGCAATAAATTAATTTGAATATTTGATCCATATTCAATCATATACAGAAGTTCTATAGTGAGCAGTAACATTTGTGATAAACGAAATCTCGATGAAATTAGCTCACTTACAATAAGCAAGTAAATCATAGCACAAGATTGTGTATTCAATATGATTGAATACAACAAGGTTTGTTTATGTTAGAAGCGACACAAATCAGGAACTACTAGACAGTCCTAGGAACTTGTTCATTGAAATGTCTATTTGATCGGTTTATTTTAGTGCAGCTTATACTATAACATTCGCTTTTGTAGAAAATTTGATGTAATCCTATAGTAAGAGTTTTCTACTGAAATTTTCAACTATTTAGAAAATAAAGTGAACGTTTGATGTTGGATATAAAGTAGGCGCGGTTGGGTAAAAGAGTGAACGACCACTTCCGCTTCTGGAAGAGACAATAGAATCGAGAATTGTATTAAATACTAAGTAGATACTTAATATAAAATGATAATTGTGACTTATACTAAAAGTGTAGTAATACTACAGAATTTGATATCTACAAGATATTTCTATGATTCAAGATATTTGATCTAAACTTTTCGATTGTAAACGTGTAATGGTGGATGAAATAAATATCTCACATGGTTAATAGAGCTTCATGTTCCATGTGATGTCATAGTAATAGCGGAAATAGTAGGAGCTTACCATAAAACACTTATTGGTGGATGCATATACATACATAAGATTGTTTTCATAAATATACCGAATATTATTTACGAAATAATAATATTTTTTAGTATTGCCAAAAAGATATGGTTTTACTTTAATGTTAATATTCATTTGCAAAAATTAATTATAATAATTTCCATAACAACAGCGATGCATTAGCTACGAGAGATATAGAAGTAACAATTTTTTTCAACAAGTAGTTTCGAATTGGGCACTAAGCTGTATTTTTGAGTAATAATCCTTTAATCATATGATAATGAATCATGTGGTAATGTTGAATTGTATCTAAAAGATTATGGGTAGAACACCCATTTAGAGGGAGTAAATAATGTAGGGGATCTATTCATTGAAGGACTAGCCACATTAGTTTTGAACCATCGGAGAAATGGGACCCTAATGTAAGTTGGAGATTGATGGAGTTTGTGTTTTGCCCTAGGGTCAATTATATAATTTGTTATATATAGTTGTTAGCACCAGAATTGGTCACTAACACCTTTGAGTAGAGTTATGTAGAGAGATTAATGAAGAGAATAAATTAAGACAGAAAATAGTGTAATTTAATGCCAAAAGAACAATAAAAATGAGAACACCGGATTTATAGTGGTTCGGCGTAACTGCCTACGTCCACTTTGAGTTTAATCTTTATTTTTTTCCCAATCACTTGAATACAGATACAATCCGTAAATAAATCGCTTGAGTACAAGTTTGAATCAAAAAGAGGAGAGTATAAAAAAAGGAAGAGTCTCCCCAGTGTTCTCCAAAAAAGGTCCATTTTCAGTGTGCCCCTGCCCTTCTATTTATAGACGAAGATGGGTTGGACTTCCTTCACGGGCTCAAGGCCTAGGTGACTTGGCCCATATAGGACGATCTCAAGCTAATTGGTCTATGCTTGCCAAACCATATCTAAATGCCAAAACATGTCGACTGCATCAAACCCGTATATCCTCAGGCTCTTCTTGGTCAGAATCTTGTCTAGTGCTAACGATAATTTCTTTAACTGTCGTCTTGTAGCCGGGCCAAGGTGCCGGTTAACAATAGCTAATTCCATAACAATCTTGCTTGTAATAAAGTGTTCGTTTTCTTATATATATTTTGTTTTGTTGTGATACAATTAATTAATTAATTAATGTTAACATAAAGCATATTAATAAAAAAAACCTTAAATAAAATGTTATGTAATTGTAGTTTTAGTTGTAAATAGTTCCAACTATGAGTAATTAGTTACATAATATTGTTTTAAATATTTCTAGTCAAGATGTTTCGAGAAAGGATATCAATATAACCATTTAGACCAAAGTGCGTAACACTCTCAAAATGTCAGTCGATGTATACTCATGGCTATCTAGAGCAAAATGGCGTTACATACTCGTAGTTATTGGATATTTATGAAATGACTCATCTAAGAGTTTCTTTTTGGTTGATAAAACTTAGGTCAAATAGGAAATCTCAATTTGACGATGTTATGTAATTTCCTCGGCTTGAGAATACTATAGAACTTCAATGTGAGCACTCCACTTTGATTATAGATAAATCACGACATGGCGTCAAGCGATTATAGTTCGGTCTGAGCTGAAGCATTGGAGTAAAACACTCTTTAGTAGAGAATTTGTCTCCTCTGTTGTACGATGTTAATATGACAGTCAATATGTCAACTCAAAGTCAAAATCTGTGGCCAGAGTTGTACGATAAATTATTATTATTATTATTCAACCAAGGACTTTTTTTTGACTAACCAAGTTGAGTATGGATAATACTAAAACTTTTACCAATACCAAATCAACATATCCTAAAGTGATATAATTTTGAAGAAGAAAACATGTGTAGATTTTCTTTATTAAAGTTATCGGTTAAGAAAATGTGAAATTGGATTTAACCAAAACGATCTATACACGATGACCTCGACCAAACTTTCACACTACCAACTAGGGTGATGTATGGACTTTAATTTTTTTCAAAATTAATCACTGACTAAATTTACAATTCTAAGTCTCACAAGCACATTTGTGAATTCTCTAAAAAATCAAGTGATTTAATTAATTTCTAAAATGATATAAATTAACTAAATTAATCGATATTTGGGAAACATTAATTATTACTATTTTATTTTATGTCTTGGGTGTTGTCGGTAATCATTTGAATGCGTACATAAATGTTATATTTACACATACTTACATATGATATCATCATATTTTTAAACGATGTTTAAATGAGAATATATTATTTGAAGAGTTTGAGACTTTTTGCACCATATAGATGGCAACATAAGCTATAAGAGAAGAGAAGTGGATGGAGTGATTGAAAATTAAGAAGGAATTAATTAGGGAAGTTTTAATTACAAGAATTTAAAAGGTTCCTTTCATCCAGTTAAAATAAATTTCCTGATTTGATTTCCTTTAGTTTTTTTCCTTTGCCTCTTCTCCGAAACAACAAACAATTACATTCACCATATAGATTCATATGCATGTCAAACCTTATATATGTGTGTGTGTGTGTGTGTGTGTGTGTGTGTATTCGTATGAATACTTTGGGTGTATTCATACTTAATCAAATGTCATAATTAGTTAATATAGATTTAACTAAACAAGAAAGAAACAATATCAACAGAAGATTTTGTTAAACCGTAACACTGGATCTAGTGTTAAATATTAGACTTCATAGGCCCATTAAGATCAACGTAAGGAATTTATTTTGAAATTTACCTATTTCACCCAGTGCTCCATGGACCTGGTTCCTTCAGTTTTTGATAGCAGAAAATAAGCCAAGATCCATCCTATGTGTCGGAGTTACAAATGCCAAAGTCATAGATGATTGTCCCAAATTAGGAAAAATTGACATAGATTATACCCGAACATCTTTAAGATTATTGTACATCATATCAAATGCCTAGATTTGATCGACAGATGGTGGAATAGTCTGGGAACGTGAAGGAGATCAATGCGTCTCTTCCTTATATGTAACACCAGGCAAGAATGCACGAATCTAGTTGCATGTGCACCATGAATGTAATTCGTAATAAGTTTGCATTTTCTATTGGCCCTTCCTGTAACGGCCTGCTATTTTGGACCATTCAAATCGACAATAAAACCGTACATGTCCGACTTGAATAATTCAAAATACCGAATTGTTAATAAAATTTGGCAAAACTTAAAATATACAGTAAATAAATCAATCATAGATCACTTACACAGAGTAATACAATGCAGCGGAATAGATAAAGAATAGTAGTTCATGAAGCTACTATATACCTCAGAGTTAGAAATAAAATAGAACCGAATAGTTCAAATGCCATGAAGTCTCCAATGCAACAGATGGCTTCTCTGAACCAATCAACCGGATGACTGAAGGGATAGATAGCTGGATCTTCAAGCAAAGCTCCAACTTCGAAGATGAGTCTCAAATGCTGTATCTCTCAATCTGACCCGAGCGTAAAGCAAAACACAAAACACTCGAGTCAGGATTAACATTCTTATATCTATAAATCTAACTCAAGTGAAATATCAACTGAAATATAATTAACTTAGAGGATGTTTGGGATAACCATCCTCTAAGGGTCCATGGAACTATCTAAAAGATAGAAATATACACTATAACACCGTAGTCTTTTCAACTTAATTTATAATTCAAAACCAAATATCATTTTCACTTCAAATATCTCTATACTTCCCAAATAGTATTTCTATATATTAAATAATTTGTACAGTAAAGAAATTTCAATTCCCTCAACTTAACAAATTGTTTAACATCAACCCGACCACCCCATTTAAATCTATTTCAATCTCAATTTATTAATTTAAATTCAACTCAATTTCTAAAATAACCACTTCAATTTTATCGATCTCAAATTCGGATTTGAAATCACAAAATACCCTTTATGTTCAATATATTTCAAAACTTTAAGTATTCAACGTTTCAAACTAACTTTTTAATCAATTTAGTTTCTAAATAATAAATTCAACTATACTGATTCCAAATTATTTCTAATCATATTTAACTCCATTTTCAATTATTTCCATAATTTCACATATTAAATTATCGATTTAATTATTCAATTAAATCCAAAAATTCAAATAAAAATTTATTTGACTTATAAATTCACTTATAAATATTTAAAATTAATTAAATATTCAAATTTTAATTAAATAAAATTCTGGGTCGTTACAATCTTTCCCCCTTAAAAGAATTTCGTCCTCGAAATTGCAAGTAAGAAAGGTTACAAAATCTATTAATTTTCCAAAATTTATAATTAAACTTCTTACCATACTTTACTAAGTTTTCCAAATCATACTTAGTTATCTTTTCAAAAACAACTACTATTGTTTAACTTTCAATTCTAAATCAAAGTTTAAAGTTTTCAAAATTTTCCAATTTTCTCAAATTTTTCTAACGCCTTAAATTTTCGGAAAAATTCGCCATAGTCTCCTTTGCGCGGCTCGATCCGAAAAAAAAAATGACAGTATATATATCACAAATATACATCTCATCAAGTAATGAGGCATCCCGAAGGGAAAAAAATATAAAAGTGCGATATTTAATCCGAGATGTGTACCTTATATTTTATTAGCGAGCATATACAGCTAATATAGCGCTAAAGCGAACTCCAAATGCGAAGCAAACGCGATCCGCACCTACTAAACTCAACAAACAACATGAGAACATGCACATATGCAAATAATCTCAATATACAACATATATCTCATAATAACTATATATGTCACATAGCAAATGCAACAATAGAAATATATATTCAACCATCAACCAACTAACATTCAACAAATTCATTCATATTCTCATTAATACTTAATGAATTGGTTTTCACTCTAAATCATATTTGATTTATCAACATTGGATTTTATCAACATTCATTCTCAATTCAATTAGTTAACATTTACTAATTTAAATCCAATTCACATTTAATTCTATTCAAATTTATTTACTCCAAATTTGAATTCAATTACATAGCTTCCAATTTCATTAATTCAATTTCATTAACACTTAATGAACTTATATACAATCAATCAAGAATCAAGTAACAACCAATGTACATTAATTTCAACCAAATTACTTTGCTTATATTCATTCAATTTGGTTTAATTAAATTGATTTTCATTCAATTTTATTCAACTTCCAATAAAATTAGATTTTAATGAATTAACACTTATATTCATTATTATTATTTTTATCAATTATTTTCATTCAATCGATTAACATTCAATTCATTTATTCAATTCAATTACAAAGTTGAATTTCATTTACATAACTTAAGTTATATTCCATTTATACATCCTTTATTTACAACTCATATTTTATATAGTTTCACTTCTTATATATATAAGTTTATTTCACAATTGTAAACACTTTAATTATAATTTTATTCTTATAATTCTTTTACTTATACAATTATTCTTTTATTTAGACTATTCAAACAACTAAACAATCTACTTATATACACTTTAATAATTTTTGAAAATTATTTCTTTATATATAAAATATACTCAAGGTAAAATTATTTCATTTACCCAATTTAAAACAATATTATGTCGAATTATCTTGTTTAAGAGTTTAGAAACCCCTATCTACGATAGTTAGCTAGACTAGATCGATCGGAATCTATAAACAATCAACCGATAAGTCAACACAATATAAAACAATTTTTTTTTTTATTTACTAACAAATACGCTCTCATAGCTATTATTACACTCAAACTCATTCTAGAGTACTACTGACTCTATCTCTAATGAGTAATACCCAACAGAACCATGGTTGTCGCTTAACCATCAGAGCTCTGATACCAAATGTAACGTCCCGAAAATTTTCGACTTTCGAAAATTCAACATCGACACTCACTTTATCGACTGCCGAGAAATCAAAGGCCGAAAACCCGGAATGTTATGGGTTTTTAAAAGAATTTAAGAAAAGAAAGAAGAGAGAAAAAGAAGAAAGAAAAAGAAAATTAGAGGGAAAAGAAGATAGACAATTTTTTTTAGAAAATAGAGAATTAGAAAAACAGACAGAAGATAGAAAATTTGAAAAATAGGAATAGACAGAAAGGAAACAACATAACAACAGTAGAATCTCACAATTCGCAGCGGAACAACATATAATAATAAATGAATAATCTTTAAACAAAGAACTATATCAGTTATTACATTACATTTCATTTCATTACATCATATCATCAGAGTGTACAACAACATACAACAATAAACAGTGCAGCGGAAAAGAAATACTATATAAACTAGTAATACGCCATGCCATCCAGCTTGCCTCCAGCAACTCCAGAATATCCAGAATATCCTGATAAACCTAACTCTTAACTGCCCGTGTGGAAATTGGTGGGCACCCAGAGTTTAGGAAGGAAAACAATAAACTCCAAGTCAGTCATGTGACTGGTGTGAGAACTCAAAACAGTTTATTTATCTTTAAAATCAAAATAGAGGAATATTTTTAAATCAATTCGCAATGCTTTTAAAAATGAGACTACCATAAGGCCTCCCGCACACACACACAATGCAAACGCAGAATCGGAGGAGATTTCTCCTTATGATAGTCAAAGATGCTTGATACGCATTTAAAATAACATTTGATATTATTATTAGTGCATAGTGTATAACAAATTCATTTCGAAAGTAGAATATAAATCTTAGCCAACATACGACCATTATCGTATGCCTACTATAGCTACTATCCAAACAGTGGTGACCACCATAAGTGAATAGCAGGTTCTACAACTAATACCGTACAAGTTTCGTATTGGGAATTGGATTTCCAACAAATGGTCAGGCCAAGGAACTTCCCATTGCCACTGAGAATGCCTCTGGATGGACATCCCCGAGAACCAAACCGGATCTCAACCAACACAAGGCCGGGTTACTCCTAACTGAGTAACAACTGACCGAATATGCCATCCCCCGGTCCTTTGGGACCTTTTTCCGAGAGCGCTCTCTAATCAATTCACACAATCATAACAAAGTGTTTTCAACATGAGTAAGTATCTGGGCTCCATACCATGATACCACCCTTTTCCAGAAGGAAATGGACACATCCTAAAGGGTGCTACCCCTCATAACCTTGCTGCTTCTTTCCTGTTTTGACCATTTCCGGGATGTGAGGCTCGACGAATTCACGTCCACAAAAACATACTTTATACAAAAGCCATGCTTTGGGTCAACAAATGATCAACACAATGATCACTAAGATAGACGATCAAATAAATGATCCTATCACAATAATCAACACAATGATCATTTCAGCATCACTCAGCATATCACATTACCAAATTGGGAATATATCGCTGATAACTTCAACTATATAACCTTTGAGCACATACGTCTCAAAGAAGGGTGTTAAGCAAAGAATAAATTCTCCGCCACCAACAGAAATATATTTGAAAGAAATCGGCTTTACATCTCAAATTGTAATGTCAGACATACAATCCATACAAGTCTGTTCCGGGCTCGAACAGAACCGAAGGCACTTACAAAGAAGTCCTTGCAATCCGGATATTCACAATCCTGATCGGATTTCCCATCACTTAGGGAGTTTCTATACCGGCGCGACTCGGTGCAGAAACAATCGATAGGTCATCCTATCGCTCTTGCAAATACCGGTCTTCAACACCGATCTTCAAATGCAATTCACAACGACGTATCACATATTCGGAATGGGTTATACGACCCCATGGTCCTTTCCCGGTTAACCCGAATAGTGAGCGCTTATTCAAAAATAAGTGTGCATTCAAATTCAATCAAATCACATCAAATACCCATTCAAAGGGAAATACTGATAGTCGGTTATTGAACTATCACTGGATATGCATACATCACCAGATTCCAAATAATTTTCCAAATTATTTATTTTCCAAAATATCTTTACAAGATATATAATTTCAACACTTCAAAAATAAATCAAGATTTATTTTCAAACTAATTTCACTTTTCACATATAAATTCCATAATGAATTTATATTTCAAAATATCCATGCATATTCGATTTCAATAATCCATTTCAATTTATCTTCAAAAAGATAAATTCTAATTATTCACTTTATACTGGAAAACAATTCCATACTTATTAAATAAGTAATTCACAATCTTTTATTTTCAACACTTAGAAGATATTCAATATACTTAAACCGAATTAAGTATATATTTCTTTCTTTAAGGAAATCATTCACTTAACATATTTATTTGGGCCAAAATGAATGTTGCGTAAAACATCGTTACTACAACCCAAAACCACTAGTATAGGGATTCGAAATTAAAATAGATATATAAATCCCAATACTATACAAAAACATTTCCTTTCGGAAATCATTTACTATAACAACAGTGTTATAGTCCATCATCTCCTTTCGTTTCTCGAAACATCTATTTCAACAATAAATGTTGAAATCTGTGGTTTCGAATCTCAACATGTTTAAAAACATCGTTAGATTGTTTTAATTCTATTTAAACATCACATTCAAAACAATTCCTTTAACGTGTTATTCACTATTAAAAAATGCGAATATAACTCCATTTCTAAGTTATAACAATTAACTTGTCAAAATAAGTCATTTGCGAATTTATAAAACAACGTTTATAAATTCCTTTTCTATTTATTTATAAAAACTTCCTTTTTTATAAATCCTTTTATTTACCTATTCAGTTTATAATTCAATTATAGACTAAAAGTTCAAATTATAAGTTAACTACTTATAAAACGATTATTTTACAAAATCGTTCATTTAACTTCCCAATTTATTAATCTTAACTTATAAGATTGTTTATTTATCCAAAATTCATTCTTTCGATAACTTTATAAATTTTATAAACCTATTGCTTATAAAATCTCATTTATAACTTCACAGTTTATAATTTCATAAATTTCATTCATTTAGGAAATTCATTTTCACTACATTCAAACACTTATAAAAACTCGTTTTAAATGTCCATAATTCAATTTATAAATATCCATTTATAAATCTCTTAAGATAAATTAATTTATATTATTCTTTTAAAACGTCTTTAAATTCCTTTATAATTCCACCATCTTGATTTATAAAATAATCAAATTTTATAAATCCTATTTTTAACTTTTATAATATATTCAAAAATCCAGTTTAACTATTTTATAAGGTCATTAATTCATATTTCTCAAAAATCAGCTTTTAACTATATTTCACAAAAACTATAATTTTTATAACTTTAAAAATTATAACGTTATTTATTTATAATGGATCAATTCCAAAAATATAGTATATTTTCAAAAATCACTTTAAAACCATTTTAAAATCCCAAAATCTGGGTCGAATGATGCTACACACCAAATAGTCAATCACGACTAACAACGATATCATATATCAATATGATAATCCATCAAATATCAAAATATCTGAAATAAAATAAATACTGTTGAGGAATCCAGTTGGATCCCTCCAACCTGTTTTCCTGCATCCAAAAATATTAGCACAATACCAATTTCGCTCCAGTACGAAATTATCGCGGTATATGTTCTTAATAAATATTATCCGCTTAATAACGGCGTAATAGGGTCTCATCCGCTAAACAAAAAAATGCGGGAAATCAATCAACTGCAATATATACATATGCCAATATATATATATTGATATTATATATAATACCAATTTCACTGTTTATGAAATATTCGCGGTATATGTTTATATTAAATAACATCCGCTTAATAACGGCGCATAATGTCTATTTTAACAATCAATAATTTACAGTCATCATTCAAACATGCATTCAAATATTTTAAATCTAACTATTTAAAATAAAATCGAAATCTATTCGATTGAGTGAGAAGTTCTCACCTTGATTTTAATTTCGTTTCAGCTTTTATTTCGAATAAAATTAAACGCGCGTTTAATTTTACCCAAAATTCTCACTAACTCCAAGCGACTCCAAACCAACTCCATTGCGTAGTGCTCGTCCATACGATTCCAACGCAACTGAGTTTGCATTTTTTCGACCTCGTATGAAAAAGATATGCAATTTACAAGTTTGTACATGATTTATAACTAAATTTCAACATAACTTTATATTTTTAACCTCTCCTCAATCCTAGCCATCAGATCTAGATCCAACGGCCCCTGCTCTTCATCTCCCTCACGTCTGCTTTCTACAGGAAGCAAGGCCGCACCTTGAACCCATCATGGACCAACTAGGGTTTCACTTTACTCCACAACCACACGACGATACTTCATCACACCAACGCCACGACGAAGAGCACGACGCAAGCTACCTCCACCTGCCACCATGGCCAACTCGGCCTGCATATGACGCGCGCGCACGCAAGTGCACAGCCCACGCACGGCCACCTCCTGACGCCTCCACGTTGCTCCGTTTCCGATCACAGCCGTTCAGATCGTAGAGCTTGACGTCCTCTTCAATTTGTTAGTTGAAACCTAAGGCTAGTTCTTGATGGATTTGGAGAAATCAAGGGGAAGAGGAAGATCATTTCTGGCCATTGAAACATGGGGGTGGCGGCTGCAGTTTTGTATTAGGGTTAGGGTTATTTCTTTTTGTAAAATTTTGAGATAGTGGGCTATTTATAAGGAACGAGCGACACTATTCATCCCGAAAATTCCGAACTCCGATTTAGACGCCGTAACCAGCGTACCTAGGGTTTATCCCGCGTTCCGGACACAATGGAACAGGTTTCGGAAGCTAATTCGGAAGTATGTGCGAGTTATGGCTGAAAACGTTCAATTTGAATTAAACCGATTTAAATCGATTTCTAGGCGTTTTAATTTGTACCGGACAAACGGTAAATCCAATTGACTTGAAATTTGAAACCTTACAATAATATCACATTACGGATCCGATGAAACTGGTTTCGTCGAAATCCGAGACTTTTTGAAAAATGGCTATTTTGACTCGCCAAATTTAAATTAAAAACGATTCGATGCGTTTCGAGCTGCCACGATCAAACGATAGCTCTGATTGACACGAAAATTGAAATCCGGTAATAACTAACTATTACGGATCCAATGGAACTGGTTTCGTTCAATTCTGAGACTGTTCAAAAATTGACTATTTTACAGTCAATTATTAAATATTAAAATATTCAATTTTCACAAATTAACTTTTAATTCGATTTTAAAAGTTCTAAAATATCTCTATAACTCCAGTATGATTAAATAAAATTTTCCAAATTATTTCTAATCATATTTAACTCCATTTTCAATTATTTCCATAATTTCACATATTAAATTATCGATTTAATTATTCAATTAAATCCAAAAATTCAAATAAAAATTTATTTGACTTATAAATTCACTTATAAATATTTAAAATTAATTAAATATTCAAATTTTAATTAAATAAAATTCTGGGTCGTTACAATCTTTCCCCCTTAAAAGAATTTCGTCCTCGAAATTGCAAGTAAGAAAGGTTACAAAATCTATTAATTTTCCAAAATTTATAATTAAACTTCTTACCATACTTTACTAAGTTTTCCAAATCATACTTAGTTATCTTTTCAAAAACAACTACTATTGTTTAACTTTCAATTCTAAATCAAAGTTTAAAGTTTTCAAAATTTTCCAATTTTCTCAAATTTTTCTAACGCCTTAAATTTTCGGAAAAATTCGCCATAGTCTCCTTTGCGCGGCTCGATCCGAAAAAAAAAATGACAGTATATATATCACAAATATACATCTCATCAAGTAATGAGGCATCCCGAAGGGAAAAAAATATAAAAGTGCGATATTTAATCCGAGATATGTACCTTATATTTTATTAGCGAGCATATACAGCTAATATAGCGCTAAAGCGAACTCCAAATGCGAAGCAAACGCGATCCGCACCTACTAAACTCAACAAACAACATGAGAACATGCACATATGCAAATAATCTCAATATACAACATATATCTCATAATAACTATATATGTCACATAGCAAATGCAACAATAGAAATATATATTCAACCATCAACCAACTAACATTCAACAAATTCATTCATATTCTCATTAATACTTAATGAATTGGTTTTCACTCTAAATCATATTTGATTTATCAACATTGGATTTTATCAACATTCATTCTCAATTCAATTAGTTAACATTTACTAATTTAAATCCAATTCACATTTAATTCTATTCAAATTTATTTACTCCAAATTTGAATTCAATTACATAGCTTCCAATTTCATTAATTCAATTTCATTAACACTTAATGAACTTATATACAATCAATCAAGAATCAAGTAACAACCAATGTACATTAATTTCAACCAAATTACTTTGCTTATATTCATTCAATTTGGTTTAATTAAATTGATTTTCATTCAATTTTATTCAACTTCCAATAAAATTAGATTTTAATGAATTAACACTTATATTCATTATTATTATTTTTATCAATTATTTTCATTCAATCGATTAACATTCAATTCATTTATTCAATTCAATTACAAAGTTGAATTTCATTTACATAACTTAAGTTATATTCCATTTATACATCCTTTATTTACAACTCATATTTTATATAGTTTCACTTCTTATATATATAAGTTTATTTCACAATTGTAAACACTTTAATTATAATTTTATTCTTATAATTCTTTTACTTATACAATTATTCTTTTATTTAGACTATTCAAACAACTAAACAATCTACTTATATACACTTTAATAATTTTTGAAAATTATTTCTTTATATATAAAATATACTCAAGGTAAAATTATTTCATTTACCCAATTTAAAACAATATTATGTCGAATTATCTTGTTTAAGAGTTTAGAAACCCCTATCTACGATAGTTAGCTAGACTAGATCGATCGGAATCTATAAACAATCAACCGATAAGTCAACACAATATAAAACAATTTTTTTTTTTATTCACTAACAAATACAATCTCATAGCTATTATTACACTCAAACTCATTCTAGAGTACTACTGACTCTATCTCTAATGAGTAATACCCAACAGAACCATGGTTGTCGCTTAACCATCAGAGCTCTGATACCAAATGTAACGTCCCGAAAATTTTCGACTTTCGAAAATTCAACATCGACACTCACTTTATCGACTGCCGAGAAATCAAAGGCCGAAAACCCGGAATGTTATGGGTTTTTAAAAGAATTTAAGAAAAGAAAGAAGAGAGAAAAAGAAGAAAGAAAAAGAAAATTAGAGGGAAAAGAAGATAGACAATTTTTTTTAGAAAATAGAGAATTAGAAAAACAGACAGAAGATAGAAAATTTGAAAAATAGGAATAGACAGAAAGGAAACAACATAACAACAGTAGAATCTCACAATTCGCAGCGGAACAACATATAATAATAAATGAATAATCTTTAAACAAAGAACTATATCAGTTATTACATTACATTTCATTTCATTACATCATATCATCAGAGTGTACAACAACATACAACAATAAACAGTGCAGCGGAAAAGAAATACTATATAAACTAGTAATACGCCATGCCATCCAGCTTGCCTCCAGCAACTCCAGAATATCCAGAATATCCTGATAAACCTAACTCTTAACTGCCCGTGTGGAAATTGGTGGGCACCCAGAGTTTAGGAAGGAAAACAATAAACTCCAAGTCAGTCATGTGACTGGTGTGAGAACTCAAAACAGTTTATTTATCTTTAAAATCAAAATAGAGGAATATTTTTAAATCAATTCGCAATGCTTTTAAAAATGAGACTACCATAAGGCCTCCCGCACACACACACAATGCAAACGCAGAATCGGAGGAGATTTCTCCTTATGATAGTCAAAGATGCTTGATACGCATTTAAAATAACATTTGATATTATTATTAGTGCATAGTGTATAACAAATTCATTTCGAAAGTAGAATATAAATCTTAGCCAACATACGACCATTATCGTATGCCTACTATAGCTACTATCCAAACAGTGGTGACCACCATAAGTGAATAGCAGGTTCTACAACTAATACCGTACAAGTTTCGTATTGGGAATTGGATTTCCAACAAATGGTCAGGCCAAGGAACTTCCCATTGCCACTGAGAATGCCTCTGGATGGACATCCCCGAGAACCAAACCGGATCTCAACCAACACAAGGCCGGGTTACTCCTAACTGAGTAACAACTGACCGAATATGCCATCCCCCGGTCCTTTGGGACCTTTTTCCGAGAGCGCTCTCTAATCAATTCACACAATCATAACAAAGTGTTTTCAACATGAGTAAGTATCTGGGCTCCATACCATGATACCACCCTTTTCCAGAAGGAAATGGACACATCCTAAAGGGTGCTACCCCTCATAACCTTGCTGCTTCTTTCCTGTTTTGACCATTTCCGGGATGTGAGGCTCGACGAATTCACGTCCACAAAAACATACTTTATACAAAAGCCATGCTTTGGGTCAAAAAATGATCAACACAATGATCACTAAGATAGACGATCAAATAAATGATCCTATCACAATAATCAACACAATGATCATTTCAGCATCACTCAGAATATCACATTACCAAATTGGGAATATATCGCTGATAACTTCAACTATATAACCTTTGAGCACATACGTCTCAAAGAAGGGTGTTAAGCAAAGAATAAATTCTCCGCCACCAACAGAAATATATTTGAAAGAAATCGGCTTTACATCTCAAATTGTAATGTCAGACATACAATCCATACAAGTCTGTTCCGGGCTCGAACAGAACCGAAGGCACTTACAAAGAAGTCCTTGCAATCCGGATATTCACAATCCTGATCGGATTTCCCATCACTTAGGGAGTTTCTATACCGGCGCGACTCGGTGCAGAAACAATCGATAGGTCATCCTATCGCTCTTGCAAATACCGGTCTTCAACACCGATCTTCAAATGCAATTCACAACGACGTATCACATATTCGGAATGGGTTATACGACCCCATGGTCCTTTCCCGGTTAACCCGAATAGTGAGCGCTTATTCAAAAATAAGTGTGCATTCAAATTCAATCAAATCACATCAAATACCCATTCAAAGGGAAATACTGATAGTCGGTTATTGAACTATCACTGGATATGCATACATCACCAGATTCCAAATAATTTTCCAAATTATTTATTTTCCAAAATATCTTTACAAGATATATAATTTCAACACTTCAAAAATAAATCAAGATTTATTTTCAAACTAATTTCACTTTTCACATATAAATTCCATAATGAATTTATATTTCAAAATATCCATGCATATTCGATTTCAATAATCCATTTCAATTTATCTTCAAAAAGATAAATTCTAATTATTCACTTTATACTGGAAAACAATTCCATACTTATTAAATAAGTAATTCACAATCTTTTATTTTCAACACTTAGAAGATATTCAATATACTTAAACCGAATTAAGTATATATTTCTTTCTTTAAGGAAATCATTCACTTAACATATTTATTTGGGCCAAAACGAATGTTGCGTAAAACATCGTTACTACAACCCAAAATCACTAGTATAGGGATTCGAAATTAAAATAGATATATAAATCCCAATACTATACAAAAACATTTCCTTTCGGAAATCATTTACTATAACAACAGTGTTATAGTCCATCATCTCCTTTCGTTTCTCGAAACATCTATTTCAACAATAAATGTTGAAATCTGTGGTTTCGAATCTCAACATGTTTAAAAACATCGTTAGATTGTTTTAATTCTATTTAAACATCACATTCAAAACAATTCCTTTAACGTGTTATTCACTATTAAAAAATGCGAATATAACTCCATTTCTAAGTTATAACAATTAACTTGTCAAAATAAGTCATTTGCGAATTTATAAAACAACGTTTATAAATTCCTTTTCTATTTATTTATAAAAACTTCCTTTTTTATAAATCCTTTTATTTACCTATTCAGTTTATAATTCAATTATGGACTAAAAGTTCAAATTATAAGTTAACTACTTATAAAACGATTATTTTACAAAATCGTTCATTTAACTTCCCAATTTATTAATCTTAACTTATAAGATTGTTTATTTATCCAAAATTCATTCTTTCGATAACTTTATAAATTTTATAAACCTATTGCTTATAAAATCTCATTTATAACTTCACAGTTTATAATTTCATAAATTTCATTCATTTAGGAAATTCATTTTCACTACATCCAAACACTTATAAAAACTCGTTTTAAATGTCCATAATTCAATTTATAAATATCCATTTATAAATCTCTTAAGATAAATTAATTTATATTATTCTTTTAAAACGTCTTTAAATTCCTTTATAATTCCACCATCTTGATTTATAAAATAATCAAATTTTATAAATCCTATTTTTAACTTTTATAATATATTCAAAAATCCAATTTAACTATTTTATAAGGTCATTAATTCATATTTCTCAAAAATCAGCTTTTAACTATATTTCACAAAAACTATAATTTTTATAACTTTAAAAATTATAACGTTATTTACTTATAATGGATCAATTCCAAAAATATAGTATATTTTCAAAAATCACTTTAAAACCATTTTAAAATCCCAAAATCTGGGTCCAATGATGCTACACACCAAATAGTCAATCACGACTAACAACGATATCATATATCAATATGATAATCCATCAAATATCAAAATATCTGAAATAAAATAAATACTGTTGAGGAATCCAGTTGGATCCCTCCAACCTGTTTTCCTGCATCCAAAAATATTAGCACAATACCAATTTCGCTCCAGTACGAAATTATCGCGGTATATGTTCTTAATAAATATTATCCGCTTAATAACGGCGTAATAGGGTCTCATCCGCTAAACAAAAAAATGCGGGAAATCAATCAACTGCAATATATACATATGCCAATATATATATATATTGATATTATATATAATACCAATTTCACTGTTTATGAAATATTCGCGGTATATGTTTATATTAAATAACATCCGCTTAATAACGGCGCATAATGTCTATTTTAACAATCAATAATTTACAGTCATCATTCAAACATGCATTCAAATATTTTAAATCTAACTATTTAAAATAAAATCGAAATCTATTCGATTGAGTGAGAAGTTCTCACCTTGATTTTAATTTCGTTTCAGCTTTTATTTCGAATAAAATTAAACGCGCGTTTAATTTTACCCAAAATTCTCACTAACTCCAAGCGACTCCAAACCAACTCCATCGCGTAGTGCTCGTCCATACGATTCCAACGCAACTGAGTTTGCATTTTTTCGACCTCGTATGAAAAAGATATGCAATTTACAAGTTTGTACATGATTTATAACTAAATTTCAACATAACTTTATATTTTTAACCTCTCCTCAATCCTAGCCATCAGATCTAGATCCAACGGCCCCTGCTCTTCATCTCCCTCACGTCTTCTTTCTACAGGAAGCAAGGCCGCACCTTGAACCCATCATGGACCAACTAGGGTTTCACTTTACTCCACAACCACACGACGATACTTCATCACACCAACGCCACGACGAAGAGCACGACGCAAGCTACCTCCACCTGCCACCATGGCCAACTCGGCCTGCATATGACGCGCGCGCACGCAAGTGCACAGCCCACGCACGGCCACCTCCTGACGCCTCCACGTTGCTCCGTTTCCGATCACAGCCGTTCAGATCGTAGAGCTTGACGTCCTCTTCAATTTGTTAGTTGAAACCTAAGGCTAGTTCTTGATGGATTTGGAGAAATCAAGGGGAAGAGGAAGAT
Source organism: Allium cepa (assembly GCA_030765085.1). Classification (NCBI taxonomy): domain Eukaryota; kingdom Viridiplantae; phylum Streptophyta; class Magnoliopsida; order Asparagales; family Amaryllidaceae; genus Allium; species Allium cepa. Next base: position 596,278,679 of record CM060935.1, read on the forward strand.
CATTTCTGGCCATTGAAACATGGGGGTGGCGGCTGCAGTTTTGTATTAGGGTTAGGGTTATTTCTTTTTGTAAAATTTTGAGATAGTGGTCTATTTATAAGGAACGAGCGACACTATTCGTCCCGAAAATTCCGAACTCCGATTTAGACGCCGTAACCAGCGTACCTAGGGTTTATCCCGCGTTCCGGACACAATGGAACAGGTTTCGGAAGCTAATTCGGAAGTATGTGCGAGTTATGGCTGAAAACGTTCAATTTGAATTAAACCGATTTAAATCGATTTCTAGGCGTTTTATTTTGTACCGGACAAACGGTAAATCCAATTGACTTGAAATTTGAAACCTTACAATAATATCACATTACGGATCCGATGAAACTGGTTTCGTCGAAATCCGAGACTTTTTGAAAAATGGCTATTTTGACTCGCCAAATTTAAATTAAAAACGATTCGATGTGTTTCGAGCTGCCACGATCAAACGATAGCTCCGATTGACACGAAAATTGAAATCCGGTAATAACTAACTATTACGGATCCAATGGAACTGGTTTCGTTCAATTCTGAGACTGTTCAAAAATTGACTATTTTACAGTCAATTATTAAATATTAAAATATTCAATTTTCACAAATTAACTTTTAATTCGATTTTAAAAGTTCTAAAATATCTCTATAACTCCAGTATGATTAAATAAAATTTTCCAAATTATTTCTAATCATATTTAACTCCATTTTCAATTATTTCCATAATTTCACATATTAAATTATCGATTTAATTATTCAATTAAATCCAAAAATTCAAATAAAAATTTATTTGACTTATAAATTCACTTATAAATATTTAAAATTAATTAAATATTCAAATTTTAATTAAATAAAATTCTGGGTCGTTACATGCAGAGTGATAACAGATATGTAAATAATAATAACAACAGGCATATATCATCAAAATAAATATGTAAACAATAGGATATGGTGTCATATCCCATAAGTGAATAGTTACAGATAATAGCACATATAACAATTTAAATAACTACAGCCTCATATTTCAATTGTCGTCTCAATTGAAATCAAATTTAGTAAATAAAAGAATGTTAATCGTGAGTGATTTCTCACCTTTCGAGGCCAGAGAAAAAGAAGTGAGTTATGAAATCTAGATCCGAATTCCAAAACAAAGCTAGATGGACACAGTTCAATGATCAAAGCTGATAATAGGAATAGACGAATTCAAATCAGAATTGGATCAAGGAAGATAAATAGGATAAGTGAGCTTATATACAACTAGCCAACATATGCAGACACAGTTTATAAAATATGCAACAAAATATGAATGCCTCGGTTAATATATATACATAGGTGTGCAGACCGACTATATTAATATAACCATATATATACTATATAACATTTCCTCTACCAATTTGTATATGACTATACATATGACTATACTTGAAATCAAAATACACATCCCTTAAAAAAATCCAACGTATATCAGTCAGTGCAAACAACCTTAAGTCTGACATGAAATAAACTTTTTAAAGCATATATTGTTGAAATTATAAAATATTGATATAACTTATATTGTAAAACTACCATAGAAAATTTATATATACCTACATTTAAATATAACTTATGTAAATTGTTGAAATATAGTACGGTAGACTCTAAAATACTAAAACAATCATAAAAATATATATTATAAATTGACCTATCAAACTTGTACCCACCAATTTTATATAATATATATACCAAAACAGTAACGAAAATTGAAATACTATATTTTATATATCTAACATATGAAAGCTAATAAAATAACATATTTTATTATAGTTAAAACTGTTATACCCAAATATATAAAACATATAAAAATACGTATATTAATAGAAGGCTGCCAAACTTATACCATATATACCGTAAGCTATCAATAGTAAAATAAAACGCGTATATATATATATATATATATATATATATATATATATATATATTTAACTTATCAACTAGTTAGTAAAACATACGTATAGAAAAGCCGTACGATAACTATATGCTAACAAAAGTCAAAAACTATATACCGTAAAATCTTAAAATAATATACATAATACAGTTTAAATATATACTAACCTTTATATATGAACAGAAGTTAAATACTTATATACACGTTTATAAATATAACAATTATCATATATATACTATTATGAAATATATTATTATTTTTAAAGTTCAACTGTTAGGGAATTCAAAATCCCCATAGTTGCAGTAAACATATAAAACAAAACTTATGCACAATCTATACTGTTCTTAATATATAAAATAGACTTATATCAAATAAAATGCGTACTTACTTTTAAAAACCAGAGAGGAAATGTTTTGCCAACTAATGCATGCGGCCATGGGGAGGAGGCAGGCCAAGGAAAAGAGAGAGCTCATGCTCAGGTTTGGAAGAAATAAGAAAAGATGGAGGGGAGATGAGAACAGGCGATTTTTAAAGGAAGAATGCATGCGTGATTCAAGCAACATGACATGGCGAAGGGCATTCTTCAGGCAACAGAGAAAATGCTAGTTTCTTAAATATAAAGGTAGGTCTGCATCTGATATGTGAACTTGCTATATGACTTTATATGATATTTATAAAGCTCTCTCCTCTTTTAATATTAAATTTGAGGGCAACGAATAGCCTACAGAGAGAAAAGAAGATCCAATCTATGCTATACTATATATATATATATATATATATATATATATTCCTAGAAACACGGAAACGAAGAGGTAAAAGAGGGAAGAGAAAGAGGCAATGGTAAATAAATTTAGATTTCAAATGAAATAAATGGAACAGCAGAGATTAAAGTATGAATGTAAATCCTAGAATAATAAAAAGCAACGGTTATATGTTGATTAAGAAAAATAATTAAAACAATTAATGGCTTAAATGGGGCAGCATGTTTCAAATTTTTGAAATGCAAAAGAAACGTACACTATAAGTATAAAGTTTTCAAAAGCAAAAGAAACGTAAAGCTGTCCATTAATTCATCAAAACGTTATTTTAGTAATAAATTGGAAAACAAAAGTAATTGTAACGGTCAATAGTTGATTTAGCTATACACTTAAAGCAATAAATTTTTGTTTGTTTGTACAACACATAATGAGTTTTGAAAGTCAAGGATATAAAAATGGATAAAAGGAAAGAAATCAGGAAATTTTGTGAGCAATAGCTTTCCAAGGTAAGGTAGGCTTACATTATATATACATGCTGAGATGATTAGGCACGTTCAAAAATTTTGAAGCAAATGAAGGAATTGGAAATAAATATAAAATGAAAGAAATTTGAAAAGTCCGTAGCTATGATTTAGCCAAAATTTATTAAAGCCATTTACTAGGAAGGTTGGAACCGAAATAATAGGGAGAGGAAGGCACATTAAATTTGATGACAAAGTTGTTTTCGGATCTATAAGCAAGTGGTTTATATATTATAGGCATATGAAAGCGAGGGAAGGAACAGATGCTACTAGCTTGATGATTTGAGGTTCTTTCAAGCGTTAAAAACAAAAATAAAGAGAGACCAGAATAAACGCACCACCATAAATATAAATATACGCTTCAATTGCAAAAGAAACGTATAGAGAAAATTATGGGTAGTGGGAAAGGTAAAGTCAGTGCACGAAACTACAAGGAATAATAAAAGCAAGGTCGATGATCTCAAATTTTTTAGTGGTTACGAATGGAAAAGTCTACCTGGATTGGAAAAGTATTAAGCAATAGAAATCTTTAATGGTAGTAAAAAGAAACCGTTACGCATTGATTCAGAAATCAATTAAAGCAATTAATAGCTTGAATTGGACAGCACGTTTTCTCAATTAAAAAAACTTCCATAAAATTATATGAAAATTTACAATCTGCTATATTTAAATATACGTATTCTAAATATATAAACATTTTATTTAAAAATTCAATTATTATAGGATTTCACAAATATTCAATTAAATACGTTATAGAATCAATTAAAATTGTTAAAATTTTCCGGGTCGTTACGCACTCCCCCACTCAAAACTTTTCGTCCCCGTAAAGGAAGGAGGTAGGAGAATAAAACAACCAGAAAAAAATAGATTGAAAGCCAAGATAAACAATAAATTTTAAAACTATATAAATTTTATTTAAAATATTTATTTGAAAATTAAATTTGAAATTAAATTTTCTTTAACATTTAATACTTCTCAAACTCCTTTGCAAACAATTATTTACATTATTACTTCTATTTACAAAGACTATTGAAAATATTAAATCCAAAATTTATGAAATTTTTAATTTATCTCAAGATACCTTTCAAATATTATCAATAAATTAATAATCATTTTCTTTAAAGATGTTTTATTTAATTTATAACTTCAAAAATATTTATAACACTAAAATTTTATATAAATCAATGTAGTATACAAATAAGCAATATTTAAAAGATTTATTCAAAAAGGAAAGGAAGGTAGATTCCGAAAACGGAATATAGGTGAAAAATGAAGCTGAGCAGATGAGGTAGATTCAAAAGAATAGAATCGGGCACGAATAATTTATTTCAAACCATAAGAATTTTAATTTCAAATATTAATACAAAATTTCTTTGTTGGGAAAAATACTTTTATAATAAATACCTTTATAATAATACGTTTATATCGAAATAAATCTTTCTTTCCAAAATATTTTTATAACTCGATGTTTTAATAAGTTTATCCTCATTCTTGCAGACTCTGGCCATGCGTTGATCAGGCGCAAAGCTAGAATTCTTCAAGTACTTAGTAGACCTGTTTCAACACCCAGTGAAAATACTTGAAAAATCTTTTTAAAAACAGATATGGAAAGTACAATCCAAACAAACAACCAAACCAAAACCTTTGTCCGACCATGGTTCGCAGATACACAATGGTTACGCCTGGGTCTCCCAGGAAACAATCCATATCCGTAAGCTTTCTCAGCCCTGCGAGTTACGCCATGATGACTAGTAAAGTGCAGGATACACAATGGTTACGCCTGGATCCCCCAAGAAACAATCCGTACCCTTAGGCAAGACTCAGCCAGGCACTTGCGCTACTATTCGCGACCTACACAGATTGCAGGATACACAATGGTTACGCCTGGATCCCCCAGGAAACAATCCGTACCCCTAGGCAAGACTCAGCCAGGCAGTTGCGCTATGCAGTCACGAGAGAAAAAAAACCATGGGTTACGCCACGGTGGGAAACACTCGAGTATTACATCCAGAAAACCGAAAATCAGAGAGAATAATATCGATAGAATGAATCCACGATGTGGCCACAAAGCGGATATCAAGCAGAAGGCACTTTCCATATCTTTACTTCGAAAATATATATCATATAGTACCTTTTCATATACTTTCAAATATCATACTTATATAAAATCCATATATATATATATATATATATATATATATATAAGATTCCATTTTCAAATCGAATACTTTCCAAATCAATAGTATATCAAATCATACTTATATAGACTTCGATTTATAAAAAAATTCTCTTTCCAAATTGAGTACCATTCAAATCAATAGATTTCAAATCACTTCATACTTATACAAATCCATTTTATATAAGTTCGACCACTCCCAAATCAAGTGCTTAACAATATAAGGTTCTCAATTTCAAATCATTTCAATATCAATTCAGTTTCAAAATCATATAGGATTTCACCAAATTTTCTTCCAAATTAAGTATCTAAATTTCAAAGTTCCCAAAATATTAGGTTTAGAAAATTATCCCAGTTTCCAAATTAAAATAATTCAAGTTAAACAAATTCATTTCCAAAATCACCATATAAGTACTGGTTTTTAATTTCAATTTAATTTCAAAACCAAATATTTTCTCAAAATCAATTATACTCAAAATGGTTTCCAAATTTATAATCATCACTTTAAAACTTTTAAACTATCTATTTCTATTAGAAATATCCAATTTACCTTTCTGAAAACCATTATTTGAAATTAATTTTTTTTTTTCCAAAACATTTCAAAACTAAATTCCATATTAGTATAATTAGAAATAGTCATATTCACTTACTTAACAAAAGGTTTCAAACTTACTTAAGTCATACTCTTCAAAACTAAACTTATATGCTTTATCAAAAATTTTATACTTTTCGAAATTTCATAGTTTAAAACTTTTAAACCTTGATTTGGAAGCGCTCGAACCTTCAAAATAGTCGATGAAATCAAATTTCAAATCTAAGAGTTGGAAATCAATTTTTTTTTATATAGAGTTATTACTTGTCAAATTGAAAACTCGAGGACTGAACACCGGTCTCACTTTAAATTTTTTCAAATATTTACATATATCTTTCGAAAATATCAAATTATACTTCAGAATTTGAAATCAAAAACAATTTTACAAAATCACTCGCATAGAGAAGCTATTAAAGTGGCCTCTCCCCCACTCTGAAACTCGAAAATCAACGTCCATGATGCCTGCACTCATCACCGAAATTATTCTCCAGCGACATAAGTTAGTTCTGGACTTCTATTTTCTTGAAAACATCTTTGAAATTTCTTCAAAATTAATGGAATTCATTTGAACCCATTTGAAACATTTCTTATTCGGAAAAATACTTTTAAATCGTATTATTTTTATATATTTTCCCAAAATCTTAAAACCAATTTCAAAATATCAGAATTCAATTCTCGAATTTCAAATTTAACCCTTCAGTTATAAATCCTTTTTATATAAATCACTTTCTTATAAATTTTCAAAATTTCCAATCCTTTCAAAAATTTTATATATAGAATAACATTTCTTATTCGTTTTATATATAGTTATATAATCCTTATCGAAAACATTTTCACTTTTATATATATAATAAAATCATAGTTATCAAAATAATAATTTCGTATAAAACAATTTTAAAATACAACAAACCCGATTTTCAAAGGATGATTCAAGAATGGATTTCAAAACAAAGATAGAGATTTAATTTAGAGGAACTCTAATCAATAGAATCCTGATTCGAAGATAGGCTCAAACAAGGTTGAGAAAATCAAATTACAAAATAGAAGATGGATATACTTCTATAAATCTCGGGTGACCTTAACCGGGTCAACCGTGACTTCAGGAATATAATTGATGCGGAATTCTAAAGCAAATCGACATTTGATTGCCAGAGATAGAATTCGGCATACCAAGATATAGCAGCATCGTAAACCAAGGATACAGAAATCTCCGGTGAATCAATGCCAATTGTAAAGGAGTTTTCACCCCCTTTACGATTCATTCCGTGGAGTTATGGGATACTCCAGAATCAAACGAATATAAATAGGGAGAGACAAGAATGAATTTCGGAACCGAGGGACATTCCAAAATTCAAAGGAAATCAAGTCAAAAAGAAGGGATTCAACTCGAACGAAAGTGATTCTGTAAATGAATTTACCATATATGCTAGGTTTTGCCTAGAGCCAAAGCTCTGATACCAACTGTAACGACCCGCTATTTTGGACCATTCAAATCGACAATAAAACCGTACATGTCCGACTTGAATAATTCAAAATACCGAATTGTTAATAAAATTTGGCAAAACTTAAAATATACAGTAAATAAATCAATCATAGATCACTTACACAGAGTAATACAATGCAGCGGAATAGATAAAGAATAGTAGTTCATGAAGCTACTATATACCTCAGAGTTAGAAATAAAATACAACCGAATAGTTCAAATGCCATGAAGTCTCCAATGCAACAGATGGCTTCTCTGAACCAATCAACTGGATGACTGAAGGGATAGATAGCTGGATCTTCAACCAAAGCTCCAACTTCGAAGATGAGTCTCAAATGCTGTATCTCTCAATCTGACCCGAGCGTAAAGCAAAACACAAAACACTCGAGTCAGGATTAACATTCTTATATCTATAAATCTAACTCAAGTGAAATATCAACTGAAATATAATTAACTTAGAGGATGTTTGGGATAACTATCCTCTAAGGGTCCATAGAACTATCTAAAAGATAGAAATATACACTATAACACCGTAGTCTTTTCAACTTAATTTATACTTCAAAACCAAATATCATTTTCACTTCAAATATCTCTATACTTCCCAAATAGTATTTTTATATATTAAATAATTTGTACAGTAAAGAAATTTCAATTCCCTCAACTTAACAAATCATTTAACATCAACCCGACCACCCCATTTAAATCTATTTCAATCTCAATTTATTAATTTAAATTCAACTCAATTTCTAAAATAACCACTTCAATTTTATCGATCTCAAATTCGGATTTGAAATCACAAAATACCCTTTATGTTCAATATATTTCAAAACTTTAACTATTCAACGTTTCAAACTAACTTTTTAATCAATTTAGTTTCTAAATAATAAATTCAACTATACTGATTTCAAATACATATCCGAATCTCAAAATAAACCATTTAAATCCCAATATAGTTCAAAGCTTTAATATTTAATTAAATGTTCAATTTAATAGTTCCATATAGATCTCGATTTAACCTCATTATTATCTAGTCTTAAAATAATCCCTCATTAGATACAATATCATTTAAGTAATCTTAAATTACATTTTACTCAATATTTTCTTTAATTTATTTAAACGTGAAATATTCATTAAATCACTTAAATAAAAATCCAGTTACAAAATCATACCCTTAAATTTCCCATTCAAAAATTTCAAATTGATTTAATTGAATGAATCCTTATTTAAATACCATTTAGATAAACCCACATTTATCTTCCAATCTTAGTAAATTGCAGAATACTTTTGGAATAAAATATACTTAAATATTTAGCATAATTTATGTATTAAATCAAATTTTGACTAAATTAAATATTATTAAATCTATATATCATTACCCTTTATATATAAAAAAATTTAAGGATTAACATTTAATAAGACCATATATTTCTTTCCAAAACAATGAATTAAATTTCAAAATATTTATATATATGGACCAACGATGTCTGTATATATTTCTTATCATATGGTCAAGTGTTACGGATATTTATCATTTCAATCCGTACACTAAATGTATACGGGTGGATAGCATTTCAACCCGTAATCCCAATTCAATTAAATGAAAATCGCTTGGGTTTATCATTTCAACCCATAACGATTTCTCCTATTCTAAAGTCTGTTCGGGTATGTATCATTTCAACCCATAGTGATTTCTATACTAACAGGGAACTTGCAAAGTGATAACATATATGTAAATAATAATAACAACAGGCATATATCATTAAAATAAATATATAAACAATAGGATATGGTGTCATATCCCATAAGTGAATAGTTACAGATAATAGCATATATAACAATTTAAATAACTACAGCCTCATATTTCAATTGTCGTCTCAATTGAAATCAAATTTAGTAAATAAAAGAATGTTAATCGTGAGTGATTTCTCACCTTTCGAGGCCAGAGAAAAAGAAGTGAGTTATGAAATCCAGATCCGAATTCCAAAACAAAGCTAGATGGACACGGTTCAATGATCAAAGCTGATAATAGGAATAGACGAATTCAAATCAGAATTGGATCAAGGAAGATAAATAGGATAAGTGAGCTTATATACAACTAGCCAACATATGCAGACACAGTTTATAAAATATGCAACAAAATATGAATGCCTCGGTTAATATATATACATAGGTGTGCAGACTGACTATATTAATATAACCATATATATACTATATAACATTTCCTCTACCAATTTGTATATGACTATACATATGACTATACTTGAAATCAAAATACACATCCCTTAAAAAAAAATCCAACGTATATCAGTCAGTGCAAACAACCTTAAGTCTGACATGAAATAAACTTTTGAAAGCATATACCGTCGAAATTATAAAATATTGATATAACTTATATTGTAAAACTACCATAGAAAATTTATATATATACCTACATTTAAAAATAACTTACGTAAATTGTTGAAAATAAAATAAAATATAGTACGGTAGACTCTAAAATACTAAAACAATCATAAAAATATATATTATAAATTGACCTATCAAACTTGTACCCACCAATTTTATATAATATGTATACCAAAACAGTAACGAAAATTGAAATACTATATTTTATATATCTAACATATGAAAGCTAATAAAATAACATATTTTATTATAGTTGAAACTGTTATAACCAAATATATAAAACATATAAAAATACGTATATTAATAGAAGGCTGCCAAACTTATACCATATATACCGTAAGCTATCAATAGTAAAATAAAACGCGCATATATATATATATATTTAACTTATCAACTAGTTAGTAAAACATACGTATCTAAAAGCCGTACGATAACTATATGCTAACAAAAGTCAAAAACTATATACCGTAAAATCTTAAAATAATATACATAATACAGTATAAATATATACTAACCTTTATATATGAACAGAAGTTAAATATTTATATACACGTTTATAAATATAACAATTATCATATATATACTATTATGAAATATATTATTATTTTTAAAGTTCAACTGTTAGGGAATTCAAAATCCCCATAGTTGCAGTAAACATATAAAACAAAACTTATGCACAATCTATACTGTTCTTAATATATAAAATAGACTTATATCAAATAAAATGCGTACTTACTTTTAAAAATGAGAGAGGAAATGTTTTGCCAACTAATGCATGCGGCCATGGGGAGGAGGCAGGCCAAGGAAAAGAGAGAGCTCATGCTCAGGGTTGGAAGAAATAAGAAAACATGGAGGGGAGATGAGAACAGGCAATTTTTAAAGGAAGAATGCATGCGTGATTCAAGCAACATGACATGGCGAAGGGCATTCTTTAGGAAATAGAGAAAATGCTAGTTTCTTAAAGGTCTGCATCTGATATGTGAACATGCTATATGACTTTATATAATATTTACAAAGCTCTCTCCTCTTTTAATATTAATTTGAGGGCAACGAATAGCCTACAGAGAGAAAAGAAGATCCAATCTATGCTATACTATATATATATATATATATATATATATTCCTAGAAACACGAAAACGAAGAGGTAAAAGAGGGAAGAGAAAGAGGCGTATAAATGAATGGTAAATAAATTTAGATTTCAAATGAAATAAATGGAACAGCAGAGATTAAAGTATGGATGTAAATCCTAGAATAATAAAAAGCAACGGTTATATGTTGATTAAGAAAAATAATTAAAACAATTAATGGCTTAAATGGGGCAGCATGTTTCAAATTTTTGAAATGCAAAAGAAACGTACACTATAAGTATAAAGTTTTCAAAAGCAAAAGAAACATAAAGCTGTCCATTAATTCATCAAAACGTTATTTAAGTAATAAATTGAAAAAAAAAGTAATTGTAACGGTCAATAGTTGATTTAGCTATACACTTAAAGCAATAAATTTTTGTTTGTTTGTACAACACATAATGAGTTTTGAAAGTCAAGGATATAAAAATGGATAAAAGGAAAGAAATCAGGAAATTTTGTGAGCAATAGATTTCCAAGGAAAGGTAGGCTTACATTATATATACATGCTGAGATGATTAGGCACGTTCAAAAATTTTGAAGCAAATGAAGGAATTGGAAATAAATATAAAATGAAAGAAATTTGAAAAGTCCGTAGCTATGATTTAGCCAAAATTTATTAAAGCCGTTTACTAGGAAGGTTGGAACCGAAATAATAGGGAGAGGAAGGCACATTAAATTTGATGACAAAGTTGTGTTCGGATCTATAAGCAAGTGGTTTATATATTATAGGCCTTATGAAAGCGAGGGAAGGAACGGCTGCTACTAGCTTGATGATTTGAGGTTCTTTCAAGCGTTAAAATCAAAAATAAAGAGAGACCAGAATAAATGCACCACCATAAATATAAATATACGCTTCAATTGCAAAAGAAACGTATAGAGAAAATTATGGGTAGTGGGAAAGGTAAAGTCAGTGCACGAAACTACAAGGAATAATAAAAGCAAGGTCGATGATCTCAAATTTATTAATGGTTACGAATGGAAAAGTCTACCTGGATTGGAAAAGTATTAAGCAATAGAAATCTTTAACGGTAGTTAAAAGAAACCGTTACGCACTGATTCAGAAATCAATTAAAGCAATTAATAGCTTGAATTGGGCAGCACGTTTTCTCAATTAAATAAACTTCCATAAAATTATTTGAAAATTTACAATCTGCTATATTTAAATATACGTATTCTAAATATATAAACATTTTATTTAAAAATTCAATTATTATAAGATTTCACAAATATTCAATTAAATACGTTATAGAATCAATTAAAATTTTCCGGGTCATTACACTTCCACATACTTCAAAAAAGAAGCACTGCCCAACCCGTAAAAATTGACCAACTTTTAGATAAATAACTTTTACATTTAAAAACTAATAAATACACACTTTCACATGACCATATATAGTTTCCTTTATAGGATAAACCTCGTCCGATTTTATTGCATAAACTTTACGAAATATCCCTTATTTTTTTATTTCTTCGTATTTGCATTGAACATGCTTGTCTGTCACCTGGTTCTCTAGAATACTCCTTCTAGGGCATAATATGATTAATTTGTCGTGCATTCCTTAATAGAGCTAATGGTGTGCCATAAAAGTAATTATGTAATTTGATTATATAATTTAACTCTTATAGCAAAAAGAATTCAAAATAACGCAAGCTTTTGGTTTTTTTTCTGTTGTATATATTGTTTTGCATGCATGATGATTTCCTCCCATGATTACTCCAGTTGATGATCAAGGCTTCGCTGGTTTAATGGCTTTAACGGTTAAGTATTATTCAATCTGAGCTTTGGTATGAGTTTTCTGATTTTTATTTATTTTTCTACTTTGAACTCCATGCCATTGCCAATGATGATTGAGTTTTCATAGGCATTGATTTCATATGCTTCCCTATGTTTTGTATATACTAGATTTGATGTTGGATTTGAATGTTTCTATTTACGACTTTTTCAGTTAATATCGGCTATTTATTTCTGATTTACAATATGAGATTGTTGACTTGTTCATTTCCCACGTTGGTGTTCGAATTGAGATCGTAATTGATATAGGATGAATTGATTAACTATGTATTCACTTATTGCATGTGTGCGTATGCACATCCTCGTGCTTTTTGCCTTGCTATACAGGAGTTGCCTTGTAATTTGAATATGCATTGTATTAAAATTGGTTGAGTTCATGTGACCTGTAATGCTGCTAATATGTTTTGTGTTCTGGTTGAACTATGGTTGGAGATGAATTTGCATGTTGCATTTGCTCTTGTGCATGAGTACGTGCATTTTCTTGTTGTGAACTCATGTGCACCCTGCTTTCACTTGCATGAACTAGTTGCTTTCCTCCTTATTTTGTTGTGCACTTTATATTGCTGCATGAACCAGTTACATGAACTTGTTTTTCTACATGAGATGCTGAACTAGTTGCATCCTTGTGTGATGCATTTGCCTGATTATGCTAGTACTTGTGTTCTCGACCCTGTGCATTGCTCCACTTGTGCATTTGCCTTTGGATTGCATGTTTGTGTGCTGGCGCATCATTGTTACTGGCTGGTTGCGCTCTTGCTGCACCTTGTTTGTTGTTTTGTTATGTGCCTTTGTGCACCACATGTATGTATTGGTTTTGTTCACTTGTGCTTGTGTGCTTCTAGTTTGGCCGGTACATGTCTATATGTGCACTTGCTGTTTCGGTTTCGCCTTGTGCATCTTTTTGCTGAACTAATTTGGTTGCACCTTTTTGTGCTGCACTCGTGTTATGGGCTGACTACATGGTTGTATTTTCATGTATTCTGGCCTGCCTCTTTGCTGCTGTTTTGTTTTGGTTGCTACATCAGTTTGCTATGTGCAAATGTCTCGAGCTATTTAGCTTGACCTTGCACTGCTTGTGTTGAACTATTTGGCTAGACCTTGCATCGCTTATGCTGAGCCTTTGTGCTTGACCTTATTATTGTTCCTGAAATTGAATTGATGCAAAATTGTTGTGTATGTGCTCTGCCTTACGGCATGTATAGTGATACACTGTGTATGTCATAGGTTGCTCGTGTACATTATTGATATTTCTGGCACCTATTTCAAAATATGAAAAGAATAAAACCAATAGACTAAGGCAATGTCGAGTTCAAAAATTATTTATATTTTTGCAGTTTAAATTTGTTCCATTTTGGTTTTTTTACCGCATTGTTATTCGACAGACAAAGCAGATGATTGGAGAAAAACAGTTAAAATAAATAGATAGCAAATCAAATTTAAGCGAGTGATTGAGTTAGTGATGTATTTGAGAGTGCGTTGTATATGAGGTTGTAAAATAATGTTTTACATGAACATTGTATCTAAAATATTGTGGAAGCTCCTATAATAGTGTACTGTTGAAATAATATTGAAATAAACTATTTGTTGAATGTCTATGATTTTACAATAGTATTGTATCAAACACATTTAAATATATATACATATGTGTATGCGTGTATATTATCAAACAAAAATCATAAACTGTTATATTCTACAAAAATAACTATAAATTATTGACCATCGTTTATAAATTATTTATTTATAGTTATTAATACCGTTATGTCGACTCAAAATTTTCACTAGTTGTAAACAATATTTATTTGAAAAGGAAAGACAACTATAAACTAAGGTTGTTATAAATTAATATTCAAAATGAGCATGTACAGAACCTTGTTAAAAAATCTATTACAAATGCAATACACAAACGGTTGTTCAAAATAACTTTATTGCAGCTGATAACTAATAAACATTTGTTAAAAAACCTTTACTGCAACTGCCAGTCATTGAACATGTTGTAAAAAAAGTTGCAATAAGGTCAATTTGCAATAGTGATTCTTAGACCAATATATACAATGCCCAAAGGGCCCGTTCTCAAACTCCAAAACAACCCTCTATAAGTGTAAGAGAATATTTTCTGCTCCAATGTCTTCTTTCTCGGTTTCTCAATTTCCCTCTCTTCATGCTCGAGACCCCTCTCTTCTTTAGTTTCCCTCCACATGAGCTCAATTTCTCCATGCCACTACTCAATTTTCCATGCCGGTTTTCTCTTGCTCCCAGTCCCTTTAAAACAAATCCTAGAATTGGTTAACTTCTCTTACGCGGTGCTTATAGCTTCTTTTTCTTCGGCTCTCGATGGTTTATCACCGTTGTCCTTACTAGCATCAGCAGGTAAGATTTTTTTTTAAATTGTCAGTAATCAAATGGAATTTTAACCAAATTTCGGTTTGGTCACCGCTGGTACCGGACCAAAATGATAGGAATTCAGACGTGCCGGCCGAAATGTCGAACCTTGCTTCCATTGCTCCAACTCAGACCTAGTTATAGTCGTTCAACAGACGTTATGTCACGATTTAAGTATAATCAAAATGAAATTTCCACATTGAACTTCAAGCTCAAGTCGAGAGAAATGTATAATATTGTTACTTAAGATTTCTTGTTTGACCTAGCTGTTATTAACCCGGTCAAGTCATCGCATAGTTATCCAATAACTATTAGGTAATCTCTTAGTGTTTAAAGCAGTCATGAGTGATACACTGCGCAACATTTGGAGTGCGTTATGCATTCTGGTCTGTACAGATGCATCAATATAATTTCTACATTGTGATAATTTTCTCATGACTACCACTCTTTGTCGAGTTAGATATACATAACAAATTATATAATTTCTAAATCCCTAATCCAGTGATTACACATTCCGACTTTGGTCTGTGGGGTCATGGGTTTAAAGCATGCATAGTGTAATCGAACCACTCTGATATGTATTGGGTAATACTTCAAGCACAACTATATACTACCTCACAGATACACATGCATGATATGTCCCTCCTTTAATTCGATCTCCAACTTGGGGTCTTATATAATTAAGATATAGGGGATGGTGCTAATGTTAGATAGAAGAAATGCAAGTATTTTCATGTGTTAGATTGATCTGAAAATATGTTTCAGCAATTAAACTCTTTGCTTAAAAATTGTCCATCTGCATTAAACAATTATATATTACTTTGATGTACTACAACTAGAAATGCATCAAACATTCGGTTAGGGTGGAATTGTCGACATTATAATTCAAAGCTTATATTACAGTATAAAATATGGTTAAACATTTTTGTAAAGTTTACAAGCAATTGGTTCTTCTGAAGTATGTGTAATTGAGCTCAAAATGTTGAGCTACTTATAAAATAAAATATTGTTGCTAGCATATAATGATGCATAAAGGATTTTCTTATGCAAGTATTGTTGTTGCTTGCTAGTCGCTGGACAAAGAGTAAAAAGGTAGAATAAAATGGGACTTGGACAACGGAGTTACGGAAGCAAAGTTGAAAAATACACAAATGTGGATAAGGTAGGATCCAAACCTAGATCAGTATCTACAAGCAGAAATCCATTACAGCTAAACTTAAGTAGCTTATTGGACCACAACAACAACTTATTTTAAAGATAATTCAAATAATATTGGCCCCAGAACAACCGTCCAAGTGTTCCATGCTTAGCCGTTTTTAATGTAAAATAATTTATCTCTAGCCCTTTATAAAAATTACTTTAACTGGGTTGAGGAGAAATGTTATAAGTGCGGCTTTACTGTACTCTCCTCAGGAGTCTACGCCGTCTGTCGGGTTCTTCTGGATTTAAAAAAAAGTATGGTAAGAGACATTAAATAGGTATGAGCAATTAAATCATATTTGATTAATTGATAATATAATTAAGATACTAACACCACCGAGAGAAAGTTAAAATATCACCAATTAAACGGGGTTAACAAAATCAATTCCATGAAACCCAAACTTATGCGATTACAAATTGATCATTAAATATTTTGATTTCTCAATAATTATATTGGAAGTACCTATAGTGCGGTTGGCTGAGGAATCCTACTTCCATTCGCACGGTTGAGAGTTCAATCCATATTAACCATATTATCTCCGTGTTGACACGGAGCATTTTTTTGGTATCACAGTTTAACAGGTGAAGGATTTAAAATTAATATCACTATTTTGCATATCCATAACATTAGTGCTAGCAGCAAAAATAAATTATAACAACTGCCCAATTACTTTCAAGAAATAATGAAAATTAATGCATTTTTGCATTGCAAGCTTGCAACAATGATTTCAAGATCTGACTACTCTTAACCTCTACTTAAAGTCCCATGTTTTCTCAAGTTTAGAAGCTTCACAGTTGATAGCATTCGCGTCAATGTACTCTATAATGTGTATGAGTTTTTCAGCGTTTAGTACCTACTAACCCACTAAAATTTTGTGCTTTTCTCATAAATCAGTTGTTAACAAATAATATACTTATAACGTGTATGTAAAAAGAAAAGATACAATCATTGTATTTCTCTGGCTCCACGGACACTGTGTATTTTCCAAGGATCCTCAACATAACTTGTAACGACCCCGGATTTTATAAATATTTAAATTGATAATTAATTGAATTTTTGAATTTAAAATTGTTAAGTAATTTCATTTTGAATAAAATTTGTGAAATTAATTGATTAAGTGATGCGAGTTTCCCCGGATCCAAGTATATTCTGTATAAATCATTTACATTTAAAATACTGTAAATATGAGTATATATTGAATGTATATATATTTAGGTATATATGAGCAAATTTTATATAATATATATATGTATATATTGAACTTGAGTTAAAATCTCAAGTAAATGGTTTAAAAATAATCATAAAATACAGATATTTGACATGAGTATAAAATAAATAAATAAGTAATAAGTATTACAATTGATGTTTAATAATAATTTGAATTTATAAATTTAATAAAAAAACAATAAATATTAAAGTAAAATAAACAATTTAAGTTAAAATAAAATAGGAATAAAAATACAACACAATAATATTTAAGTTGAAAATTAATATGTAAGTCATAAGAAAAGAAAAGAAATGACATTTAAATATGAAACAAAGTTGAAAATAAATATGCAAAATAAACGAAACAAAAGTATAAAAGTATAACTAAAACAAAAGTATATATTTTCATTTAAGTTAAAGTTTTATAACAAAGGACTAAAACAACTTTATAGTTATACATAAAGTAGAATAATAAAATGTCTAAGAAAATATAAAGTAAACAAATCAAATTAGATGTGAATTATAATATGAAACAAAGTTGTGAATAGAGTAAGTAAATAAACAAATGAAGACAAGAATCTAGGCTGTAAACAAAAGCATAAACAAATCAAAATATGAATATACATAAACAATGTACAAAGCTGCAGCTCACCATAACAACATCATTCTAGCCGAGATCTTGTTTCATAAAACAAATTATAATATACATATGCATAAATAAGTACAACCAAAACATAACTAAAACAAAGCTAAAGTAATATACTTTAACCCGGAAAACAACACAACAAGTACTTAATAATATATGCTAGTATCTCTAGCATACAAGGGAAAGTATCAACAATTAATACAAGCATGGGCTGTAAACAAAAGTATAAAGGGAAATAGCTGTGTACAATAAATAGGGTAGGCTGTAAGTAAGGCAGGAGCATGTGCATATTTAATGCAAGAAATCTTGTATACATCCAAACATTATCTTCAGCCATGCCTATTATACTAAATGATATAATTAACCTGTACACTTTTCCTATATATCACCTCACATAGAAATAATAACAACCTTGCACAATTCTTTGTATATACTACTTCATCTCAGTTTCGAGTAGAATCTGAAGAAAAAATCCATTTCAAACTAATCCAAGGCCTGGGAATTCATTCCTGTAAGCAAAGCAAAACAGGTGAGTAACTCCACAACCTAAATAGTTTAACTTGATAGTTCTGTTGCCTGCTTACCTTTGCAACATAGTTTGTCTGTGAGTAAACAATTTACTTTATGATCTGAGTTGAATTACATAGATGTGTATGATCTATGGTTAATGTGGTGCATTGCTTGGAATATTTCTTACAGCCGTATCTCTGTATATAATATATATATGTTTGAGTTGTACACTCTTTCTTCTCTGTTTTTTTTTACAGGTTGTAAATTAATAAATAAACTTAAAATTTCACTTCATCTAACCATTCTTAGGTTTCGAGTTTAAAACAAAACTAGTTTGTTTTTGCATAAATGAAGATTTAGAAATGGTTTCAAGCTATATGGTGATACACGGCATTTAAAAAAAAAAAAAATTACAGGGAAACTCAAATTTATGATAATGTCGATTATGATGAATCATTGATTCAGGTATATAATGGGAACTGTTATTTGAAGACATGATTTTTAAAACAAAATTCATGATTTTTCATTGAGTATATCATCAACAATTTATAAATGAACTGAAATTTGATTTCATCCAATTTCCAGTAATCGAAAATTTATTCGATGTTGAATCTTTGCACGAAGCAAGCCTAGTAATCAATAATATAGGGAAAAATGTTAAATAATTTTTCTAATGGAAGTGGCGTGGTATCGAAACGATTATAGGGTTTGCTGTCGTTTTTATTTGAGGTCGGAGACGAGGTGATTTCATCGCCTCCAATCGACCGAGTTGCTTGAGACTCTGGGGAAGCATCGTGTGAGGGTAAAGCGAAGTCGAGGCCGGAATTGCTTGGCCTCTGGTGGACGAGGTCGTGGGGACGTGGCAATTTTTCGTGGTCGTGACTGGGTCAATGTTCGTATGAACATGCATATTTTGATTCCATGGTTATTGCATCGATCTGGGCTGTGTTGTCGAACGAGAAGTGGTTTTGTGGTTTGCTGGGAATGACGTTGGTCGCCGAAGTGGTGGCGAACCACCGTGCACGTGCACGGTGGCGTTGGGGTCTGCAGGTTGCGTTTGGGTCATCTCGAGTAATTACTCGAGAAAAGAGGGGGTCTGCTCGAGTCGAAAAGGAAGTTGCTCCGGGGTTTTTCACTGGCGTACGCGTGTACTGATGTATCAGAGAGTGATGGAGGGAAATTTGTACTTGGGTAAACAGTTTTTACTCAACAGGAAAGTAAGTTCATAAAAGTGAAGAAGAGATGAAGTATGGGGGTGGAGCTCGGGGAAATAGGTCAAGAAACTCGGGTTCGACAAGGGTAAACTAGGTTTTTGCCTGGGTTTGTTTTAATGCAAGGTTTTAACATCATTAAATATAAACAGGTTTTGATAAATACAAGATAAATACAAGACAAAGGTTTTAATTACAAATTTAAGACTTAATGGAAATTGTAATTAAGAAATGTCATTGCTAATTAAAATATTAATAAGTAGTAATTTAAAGGTAAAATTAACTAAATTGAGTTAATTAAAGAATAAGAAGTGATCAAATTTGAAGTTTGAAATTAATTAATGATTTATTGATCAAAATTGCGGGAGATTCGAAAGGAATAGATTTATTTATAATTAGATATCAATTCGAAAAGTAATTAAAGAATTATTATTTGTTAATGATGGTCATTAACTAAAATCATTTTAATAATTAATGTATAGGATTAATTTTAACAAGTAATTAGACTAATTAATTTATGATAATCATTTATGAAATTGAGTAAGTGTAATCATTTTATGGTAAGAATTTAAAGGTTTAATTTCTTAAAAAGATAAATTAAGGGGTTGACTAATTTTTTAATTAGTTGAAGGTTAACTTAATTTATATGATTAATTAAGAATAATTTAATTAAATAAGGTGATTGATTAATTAATCTATATCAAATGATTTGTAATTAGTAAATCAGGATTAGATAATTTATTCATAAGTAATTAATTTAATTGAAAATAAACTGAATTAATAAGGATAAAACGATTAATTAATCCTGCTTATGAATGATTATTAAATGCTTAACCTTACTTATGAATGACTGTATTGTATGAGATGCTTTGAATTGATTATCCGATCTGATTTGTGATATTTTGTTCTGTAGATTGAGCAGTGTATGTTTATTTGCATTTGTATATTATCTGTGAATCTGTGAATAGACGATGAGCGCTATAGTTTTAAATCGCTTATCAACTATATTTCTGTGTTTTGATCTGTCATGATTGAATGATGTGCACTACTGTGTATAACCCCTGGACCACACCATACACACAATTATGGATTTCACGAGGAAATCGATTAAGTCGCAGATTTTTGAAATAGTTAAACTTGAATTTTTAAATTCAAATGTTTTGGAAATGGAATCGAAATAAATGTGAAGCTTTTAGAATGAAATTTCAAAATAAAATTTATTATTTTTAAATTACTTGATTAAGTTTTGGGATTTAAATAATTTGATTTAAATTTAAATTCAATATTGAAATTGAATTCTGTAATTTGAAACTAGGGATTAACGATATTATACTAGTTATATATGAGTTAAACCATTTTTAAAGTATTGTTTTGGGAATTTGAATTTAACCCAAGGATTTCAACTCGTATAAATAAATCAGATTTCCAAAATGAAAACTGTTGTTTTCAAATGATAAACACTTTTAGATAAGAACTGAGATTCCAGTTAATTAGGGGAATTTCAAGATTGAATAGAGAAGGATTTTCCTAAGTTATAGATGATTCTTTTTCAAAGCTATGAATTAAATCTGTTTATTTTTAACAGATTTAAATGATGATTTGTTTAAATCAAATTGAAATGGAATTGTTTTGAAGGCTATAAGTTAAATCTTTGATTTAAAGATTTAACGAGTTAATCAAATTGAAATGAAAATTTATTTGAAAAATCGGTGAATGAATCTTTTGTGTAAAAGATAAAAAATGTGAAAATTGCTTAAACCGTTAAAGGTTGTGAAAATGAATCTTTTTGTTTAAAGATCGAAATGGTAATTGGATTAAAACCATTTGAAAGAAAGTTTTGAATTATTAAGTTGTGACTTAATTGAAATCCCATTATCCATTGTTTTTGAAATATTTTCGCTCACTATTCGGTTTAGCCGGGAGAGGACCTTTGTGTCATATATCCCATTCCGAATATGTGATATGTCGTTATGGATAGCATTGAAGACCGGTGTTGAAGACCGGGTATTTGCGAAAGCGATAGGATGACCTATCGATTGTTTCTACACCGAGTCGCGCCGGTATAGAAACTCCATATGTGATGGGAAGTCCGAACGTGATTAGTGAATATTCGGATTGCAAGGACTTCTTTGGAAGTGCCTTCGGTTCTGTTCGAACCCAGAACAGACTTGTATGGATTGTATGCCTGACATTACAAGTTGAGATATAAAGCCGATTTCTTTCAAATATATTTCTGTTGGTGGCGGAGAATTTATTCTTTGCTTAACACCCTTCTTTGAGACGTATGTGCTCAAAGGTTATATAGTTGAAGTTATCAGCGATATATTCCCAATTTGGTAATGTGACATGCCAAGTGTTGCTGAAATGATCATTGTGTTGATTATTTGTGATAGGATCATTTATTTGATCGTCTATCTTAGTGATCATTGTGTTGATCATTTGTTGACCCAAAGCATGGCTTTTGTATAAAGTATGTTTTTGTGGACGTGAATTCATCGAGCCTCACATCCCGGAAATGGTCAAAACAGGAAAGATGCGGCAAGGTTATTAGGGGTTGTTGTAGCTCCCCTTAGGGTATGTACATTTCCTTCTGGATAGAGGTGATATCATGGTATGGAGCCCAGATATCTAACCTATGTGGTTACTACGAATTTATTACTTTGTGGTTGTTGGTTTTCGGGATCCCGAGAGAAAGGTCGTTTACGATCGGGGAATGGCGTGCTTGTGTCAGTAGTTACCCAGTTAGGGGTAACCCGGCCTTGTGTTGGCAGAGATCCGGTTTGGTTCTCGGGGGCGTCCTTCCGGAGGCGTTCTCAGTGGCAATGGGAAGTTCCTTGGCCTGACCATTTGTTGGAAATCCAATTCCCAATACGAAACCCTGTACGGTTTTAGTTGTAGAACCTGCCATTTACTTATGGTGGTCACCACTGTTTAGATGGTAGCTATAGTAGGCATACGATAATGGTCGTATGTTGGCTAAGATTAATATTCTATTTTCGAAATGATTTACTTCACTATGCACTAGTAATAATATCAAAGAATTCTTTAATGCGTATCAAGCATCTTTGACTATCATAAGGAGAAATCTCCTCCGATTCTGCGTTTGCATTGTGTGTGTGTGCGGGAGGCCTTATGGTAGTCTCATTTTTCAAAAGCATTTCGAATTGACTTTAAAATCTTTTGTTGATTGTTTAAAGATAAACTGTTTTTGTTGCTCACACCAGTCCCACGACTGACTCGGAGTTTATTGTTTTCTTTCCTAAACTCTGGGTGCTCATTATTCTCTACACGAGCAGTCTAGAGTTGGGTTTTTCAGATAGCTAGATTTAACAGATTATCTAGAGTTAGTTCAGTCTTTGGATCGCACCAGTCTTGGTTATCTTGGTGCATTGTTATTGGGAGTTCTTGCTATTTCTGGATTGATTCTTGGAAATGGAGTTACAGTTATTTTTGGAGTTCTTCCTTGAAGACTATCTTAGAGTTATTTATTCCGCTGCTATTTTATTGTATCATCTCTGATGTATATTGATATCTACTGGATCATCTGTTGTATCAGATATTGTATCAAAGCTGTATATCAATGTATTATTCTTTTATTCCGCTGTGTTATTTACTTAATGATTGTTATAAGCTCCGGCGAATCGGATTTGAACGGTCGAATCTATGGCATTCGAATACGATTTGAAGTATGGATGTCGATTTTCGAGCGGGCAAAATCCGAAACGTTACATTTGGTATCAGAGCTAAGGTGAAACTTTAGCTCAGGAGTGTAACACATTAAGTAGCTCATTAGAGATAGGGTGAAGTAAATCCTAGAATGAGTAATCCTTAAGATATCCGTTTGAATGCCTCAGTAAGTTCTCTTACTATCTACTGATAGTGAGTATGAGTGAAAGAAGAGAACGAGATAGAGGGTAGGGAAATACGACTATAATTGGTCGATACTCTGTAACAATAGTGGAAACATCTTTCTTATCAATTTTCTTCGATTCGTTTCTAAATTCTTTTGAATTCTTCGCGACAGCTCCAGAAAGAAGTTTCGATGTGATGGTGGCCTTACGAATCGTTGCAGAAAATTATTACTTCGTACTTCATCGATTTCTTATCGGCTTTTCGATTTAAACTCTAATAAATGAATTAGAAATTGAAAATTTTAATTGAATTAAATTGATTAATAGAATATGAAGAATGATTAGAATTGTATCGATAAAATGATTTTGTTTAAAACCAAAATTTGAAATTTTAATTATAATTTCCTGTATCTATTATTGATATTCTGATTTGGTGAGCCAATTGCAGAACTGATATACAGTTTGATCTGAAAAGATATTTTTTTATCTTTCATCCATCTGTGTTGTTTTCGTGCCTGCGAATTTCGGGGACGAAATTCTTTTAAGGGGGGAAGTCTGTAACGACCCCGGATTTTATAAATATTTAAATTGATAATTAATTGAATTTTTGAATTTAAAATTGTTAAGTAATTTCATTTTGAATAAAATTTGTGAAATTAATTGATTAAGTGATGCGAGTTTCCCCGGATCCAAGTATATTCTGTATAAATCATTTACATTTAAAATACTGTAAATATGAGTATATATTGAATGTATATATATTTAGGTATATATGAGCAAATTTTATATAATATATATATGTATATATTGAACTTGAGTTAAAATCTCAAGTAAATGGTTTAAAAATAATCATAAAATACAGATATTTGACATGAGTATAAAATAAATAAATAAGTAATAAGTATTACAATTGATGTTTAATAATAATTTGAATTTATAAATTTAATAAAAAAACAATAAATATTAAAGTAAAATAAACAATTTAAGTTAAAATAAAATAGGAATAAAAATACAACACAATAATATTTAAGTTGAAAATTAATATGTAAGTCATAAGAAAAGAAAAGAAATGACATTTAAATATGAAACAAAGTTGAAAATAAATATGCAAAATAAACGAAACAAAAGTATAAAAGTATAACTAAAACAAAAGTATATATTTTCATTTAAGTTAAAGTTTTATAACAAAGGACTAAAACAACTTTATAGTTATACATAAAGTAGAATAATAAAATGTCTAAGAAAATATAAAGTAAACAAATCAAATTAGATGTGAATTATAATATGAAACAAAGTTGTGAATAGAGTAAGTAAATAAACAAATGAAGACAAGAATCTAGGCTGTAAACAAAAGCATAAACAAATCAAAATATGAATATACATAAACAATGTACAAAGCTGCAGCTCACCATAACAACATCATTCTAGCCGAGATCTTGTTTCATAAAACAAATTATAATATACATATGCATAAATAAGTACAACCAAAACATAACTAAAACAAAGCTAAAGTAATATACTTTAACCTGGAAAACAACACAACAAGTACTTAATAATATATGCTAGTATCTCTAGCATACAAGGGAAAGTATCAACAATTAATACAAGCATGGGCTGTAAACAAAAGTATAAAGGGAAATAGCTGTGTACATATAAATAGGGTAGGCTGTAAGTAAGGCAGGAGCATGTGCATATTTAATGCAAGAAATCTTGTATACATCCAAACATTATCTTCAGCCATGCCTATTATACTAAATGATATAATTAACCTGTACACTTTTCCTATATATCACCTCACATAGAAATAATAACAACCTTGCACAATTCTTTGTATATACTACTTCATCTCAGTTTCGAGTAGAATCTGAAGAAAAAATCCATTTCAAACTAATCCAAGGCCTGGGAATTCATTCCTGTAAGCAAAGCAAAACAGGTGAGTAACTCCACAACCTAAATAGTTTAACTTGATAGTTCTGTTGCCTGCTTACCTTTGCAACATAGTTTGTCTGTGAGTAAACAATTTACCTTATGATCTGAGTTGAATTACATAGATGTGTATGATCTATGGTTAATGTGGTGCATTGCTTGGAATATTTCTTACAGCCGTATCTCTGTATATAATATATATATGTTTGAGTTGTACACTCTTTCTTCTCTGTTTTTTTTACAGGTTGTAAATTAATAAATAAACTTAAAATTTCACTTCATCTAACCATTCTTAGGTTTCGAGTTTAAAACAAAACTAGTTTGTTTTTGCATAAATGAAGATTTAGAAATGGTTTCAAGCTATATGGTGATACACGGCATTTAAAAAAAAAAAAATTTTACAGGGAAACTCAAATTTATGATAATGTCGATTATGATGAATCATTGATTCAGGTATATAATGGGAACTGTTATTTGAAGACATGATTTTTAAAACAAAATTCATGATTTTTCATTGAGTATATCATCAACAATTTATAAATGAACTGAAATTTGATTTCATCCAATTTCCAGTAATCGAAAATTTATTCGATGTTGAATCTTTGCACGAAGCAAGCCTAGTAATCAATAATATAGGGAAAAATGTTAAATAATTTTTCTAATGGAAGTGGCGTGGTATCGAAACGATTATAGGGTTTGCTGTCGTTTTTATTTGAGGTCGGAGACGAGGTGATTTCATCGCCTCCAATCGACCGAGTTGCTTGAGACTCTGGGGAAGCATCGTGTGAGGGTAAAGCGAAGTCGAGGCCGGAATTGCTTGGCCTCTGGTGGACGAGGTCGTGGGGACGTGGCAATTTTTCGTGGTCGTGACTGGGTCAATGTTCGTATGAACATGCATATTTTGATTCCATGGTTATTGCATCGATCTGGGCTGTGTTGTCGAACGAGAAGTGGTTTTGTGGTTTGCTGGGAATGACGTTGGTCGCCGAAGTGGTGGCGAACCACCGTGCACGTGCACGGTGGCGTTGGGGTCTGCAGGTTGCGTTTGGGTCATCTCGAGTAATTACTCGAGAAAAGAGGGGGTCTGCTCGAGTCGAAAAGGAAGTTGCTCCGGGGTTTTTCACTGGCGTACGCGTGTACTGATGTATCAGAGAGTGATGGAGGGAAATTTGTACTTGGGTAAACAGTTTTTACTCAACAGGAAAGTAAGTTCATAAAAGTGAAGAAGAGATGAAGTATGGGGGTGGAGCTCGGGGAAATAGGTCAAGAAACTCGGGTTCGACAAGGGTAAACTAGGTTTTTGCCTGGGTTTGTTTTAATGCAAGGTTTTAACATCATTAAATATAAACAGGTTTTGATAAATACAAGATAAATACAAGACAAAGGTTTTAATTACAAATTTAAGACTTAATGGAAATTGTAATTAAGAAATGTCATTGCTAATTAAAATATTAATAAGTAGTAATTTAAAGGTAAAATTAACTAAATTGAGTTAATTAAAGAATAAGAAGTGATCAAATTTGAAGTTTGAAATTAATTAATGATTTATTGATCAAAATTGCGGGAGATTCGAAAGGAATAGATTTATTTATAATTAGATATCAATTCGAAAAGTAATTAAAGAATTATTATTTGTTAATGATGGTCATTAACTAAAATCATTTTAATAATTAATGTATAGGATTAATTTTAACAAGTAATTAGACTAATTAATTTATGATAATCATTTATGAAATTGAGTAAGTGTAATCATTTTATGGTAAGAATTTAAAGGTTTAATTTCTTAAAAAGATAAATTAAGGGGTTGACTAATTTTTTAATTAGTTGAAGGTTAACTTAATTTATATGATTAATTAAGAATAATTTAATTAAATAAGGTGATTGATTAATTAATCTATATCAAATGATTTGTAATTAGTAAATCAGGATTAGATAATTTATTCATAAGTAATTAATTTAATTGAAAATAAACTGAATTAATCAGGATAAAACGATTAATTAATCCTGATTATGAATGATTATTAAATGCTTAACCTTACTTATGAATGACTGTATTGTATGAGATGCTTTGAATTGATTATCCGATCTGATTTGTGATATTTTGTTCTGTAGATTGAGCAGTGTATGTTTATTTGCATTTGTATATTATCTGTGAATCTGTGAATAGACGATGAGCGCTATAGTTTTAAATCGCTTATCAACTATATTTCTGTGTTTTGATCTGTCATGATTGAATGATGTGCACTACTGTGTATAACCCCTGGACCACACCATACACACAATTATGGATTTCACGAGGAAATCGATTAAGTCGCAGATTTTTGAAATAGTTAAACTTGAATTTTTAAATTCAAATGTTTTGGAAATGGAATCGAAATAAATGTGAAGCTTTTAGAATGAAATTTCAAAATAAAATTTATTATTTTTAAATTACTTGATTAAGTTTTGGGATTTAAATAATTTGATTTAAATTTAAATTCAATATTGAAATTGAATTCTGTAATTTGAAACTAGGGATTAACGATATTATACTAGTTATATATGAGTTAAACCATTTTTAAAGTATTGTTTTGGGAATTTGAATTTAACCCAAGGATTTCAACTCGTATAAATAAATCAGATTTCCAAAATGAAAACTGTTGTTTTCAAATGATAAACACTTTTAGATAAGAACTGAGATTCCAGTTAATTAGGGGAATTTCAAGATTGAATAGAGAAGGATTTTCCTAAGTTATAGATGATTCTTTTTCAAAGCTATGAATTAAATCTGTTTATTTTTAACAGATTTAAATGATGATTTGTTTAAATCAAATTGAAATGGAATTGTTTTGAAGGCTATAAGTTAAATCTTTGATTTAAAGATTTAACGAGTTAATCAAATTGAAATGAAAATTTATTTGAAAAATCGGTGAATGAATCTTTTGTGTAAAAGATAAAAAATGTGAAAATTGCTTAAACCGTTAAAGGTTGTGAAAATGAATCTTTTTGTTTAAAGATCGAAATGGTAATTGGATTAAAACCATTTGAAAGAAAGTTTTGAATTATTAAGTTGTGACTTAATTGAAATCCCATTATCCATTGTTTTTGAAATATTTTCGCTCACTATTCGGTTTAGCCGGGAGAGGACCTTTGTGTCATATATCCCATTCCGAATATGTGATATGTCGTTATGGATAGCATTGAAGACCGGTGTTGAAGACCGGGTATTTGCGAAAGCGATAGGATGACCTATCGATTGTTTCTGCACCGAGTCGCGCCGGTATAGAAACTCCATATGTGATGGGAAGTCCGAACGTGATTAGTGAATATTCGGATTGCAAGGACTTCTTTGGAAGTGCCTTCGGTTCTGTTCGAACCCAGAACAGACTTGTATGGATTGTATGCCTGACATTACAAGTTGAGATATAAAGCCGATTTCTTTCAAATATATTTCTGTTGGTGGCGGAGAATTTATTCTTTGCTTAACACCCTTCTTTGAGACGTATGTGCTCAAAGGTTATATAGTTGAAGTTATCAGCGATATATTCCCAATTTGGTAACGTGACATGCCAAGTGTTGCTGAAATGATCATTGTGTTGATTATTTGTGATAGGATCATTTATTTGATCGTCTATCTTAGTGATCATTGTGTTGATCATTTGTTGACCCAAAGCATGGCTTTTGTATAAAGTATGTTTTTGTGGACGTGAATTCATCGAGCCTCACATCCCGGAAATGGTCAAAACAGGAAAGATGCGGCAAGGTTATTAGGGGTTGCTGTAGCTCCCCTTAGGGTATGTACATTTCCTTCTGGATAGAGGTGATATCATGGTATGGAGCCCAGATATTTAACCTATGTGGTTACTACGAATTTATTACTTTGTGGTTGTTGGTTTTCGGGATCCCGAGAGAAAGGTCGTTTACGATCGGGGAATGGCGTGCTCGTGTCAGTAGTTACCCAGTTAGGGGTAACCCGGCCTTGTGTTGGCAGAGATCCGGTTTGGTTCTCGGGGGCGTCCTTCCAGAGGCGTTCTCAGTGGCAATGGGAAGTTCCTTGGCCTGACCATTTGTTGGAAATCCAATTCCCAATACGAAACCCTGTACGGTTTTAGTTGTAGAACCTGCCATTTACTTATGGTGGTCACCACTGTTTAGATGGTAGCTATAGTAGGCGTACGATAATGGTCGTATGTTGGCTAAGATTAATATTCTATTTTCGAAATGATTTACTTCACTATGCACTAGTAATAATATCAAAGAATTCTTTAATGCGTATCAAGCATCTTTGACTATCATAAGGAGAAATCTCCTCCGATTCTGCGTTTGCATTGTGTGTGTGTGCGGGAGGCCTTATGGTAGTCTCATTTTTCAAAAGCATTTCGAATTGACTTTAAAATCTTTTGTTGATTGTTTAAAGATAAACTGTTTTTGTTGCTCACACCAGTCCCACGACTGACTCGGAGTTTATTGTTTTCTTTCCTAAACTCTGGGTGCTCATTATTCTCTACACGAGCAGTCTAGAGTTGGGTTTTTCAGATAGCTAGATTTAACAGATTATCTAGAGTTAGTTCAGTCTTTGGATCGCACCAGTCTTGGTTATCTTGGTGCATTGTTATTGGGAGTTCTTGCTATTTCTGGATTGATTCTTGGAAATGGAGTTACAGTTATTTTTGGAGTTCTTCCTTGAAGACTATCTTAGAGTTATTTGTTCCGCTGCTATTTTATTGTATCATCTCTGATGTATATTGATATCTACTGGATCATCTGTTGTATCAGATATTGTATCAAAGCTGTATATCAATGTATTATTCTTTTATTCCGCTGTGTTATTTACTTAATGATTGTTATAAGCTCCGGCGAATCGGATTTGAACGGTCGAATCTATGGCATTCGAATACGATTTGAAGTATGGATGTCGATTTTCGAGCGGGCAAAATCCGAAACGTTACATAACTTTAAGTTAATTTTGAACCAGAAAATGGCTATTGCATTGGTATATTTTGCTGCATGTTGCTTTGAACAATTTTGCAAGTTCGCTGCGTACCCTTGAGAATGAAAACTGCGTCAAGCGACGGTCAAACACAGTAACTGCTTCGGTGTTAGATTTTGGTGGTACAATACTTCATATATAAGTAGATCTTGTAGATATTTGAGTCTATGTGGAATTATAACTCAAATTCATTACCTATTTTATAAATATAGTGGATTTTGGGATGTAGTTAATTGCATCTTTTACAGATTTTGCGTATTTGGTAGAGAGATTAGTTGTCTTTTTTATTGTATTAAAGAAGACAACAATTTATCTACCTGAGAAATCATGAAGGCATTCAATAGCGTCTTAAATAAGATATTTTATCAAGTTTACTATAAATAGACATGTCTAAGGTTCATAAGAGAGATGAAAAAAATGTATTTTGTAGAGTGTTTGAGATTGAGATTTCTTCTTAATTTTAGGTCTCTTTTGTATTTTCTTGGTTAAATTAATAAAAATTTTGTTTTTGGACGAATTTGTTTTGTTTGCTTTCTTCACTACTTTTTCTTTTAAATCTAATTGTGTAGTGATCCCGGAAAATTCTTAACATTCACAACCCTCTTTTTGGGATAATAGAGTTCAGCAATGTAACATGATAAGCCTATAGTGTAAAATGAATACATTACTGAAAAATGAAATTGATGTTAAATATCTTTTGTGTTGATCCCAAACTGCTTTATATACAGAGTAATTCAGCTACTTCTCTTGATGATTAATCAAGTCTAAAGATGGCTTTGTAGACCTGGAAAGTATTTGGATACCCACCTAAGAACAAAACTATAACATGTTACTCAGTTGGTATTTGAATAATGCGATTCGTAGAAGTGTTTGTTTAAAGTGTTCATTGCTAAAAGTGTCAAGTAGCAAATTTATATAGTATTATTATCCTTCAAGTTCACATAACAGAAGATAAAATCAAAATCAATCTTCTTCCATACACAAATCATATGTCATGAAGTATTGGATTTGAGTACGTTTTTCATATCAAGGGGCGGTGTACATCCTCTGATTAGCTAGAATTTGAAATGAAATAAAATGTAGAACAATGATACTGATATTATGACAAAAGTATCAAACATCATTCAACAGAACGATGTTTGGATGTAAAAATCTAATTTAATCTAATATGGTTGGCAATTTATGTCATGCTATGAACTAAGTATGAACTACAATTAAAATTAACATGCAAGGACAGCAAAAAGAGAGGCACGATTATTAGAGCTTTTCAATTTATATCAAAAAGGGATCTTGAAATACATGATACCTGAACAGCAGTGATGCAACATGCTAACTTTTGGACTTCTCTTCTGAGATCTCAATCATATTTAAGAAAATGTAAACTCAAATATGGCGTGGTGATTAAAGTATTAACTTGATGGAGTAGGTGTTTATTTGATGCAAATCATATAATTGCTAGAAAAATTGCAACCGTATTTTGGATCCTGACTTGTTTCCTGAATTTTCATTTGTAACTGATAGTGTAAAACAGATATGGTGCACAAAACCTATTAGAATCAGCGTTATAAGAAATCTTATTTTATGAACATTAGTTTTTCTTTAAGCACACCAACTTAATATTTGTCACCGCCCATTAATATAACAGCCACATCTATTGTAACGATACAATTTTCTTAAGTTCAAAAATTACTCCAGTAGTATGATATTTACCAGTAAGGATGAATCATAAATTTATATGTTAATAATCAAACTTACCGTTTCTGGAGACAGAAATTGATTGCACAGCCAATTTGTCGCAGAATTGTAGGATGATAGAGTTAAGCTATCTCCAAGCAAATATAGCCATCCACATAAAACACATTCCTCAGAATTAACGACAAGAATGTTTCTAGAAACTACTTTTGGGACCAGTATACATATGAATCCCAAACTAATGTATTGACTTAAAAATAATCAACCTTCCTTCCTTCAAGTTTATCAAGTCCGAAGATGAATTGTTGTAAGATTCCGCAGATAGATATCTTTTAGCATATCATGTTGATGTCTTTGTAAAACCAGAATTTGTTATAGATCTGCACCTAACAAAAATATATAAATAAAATGGTATGCATGTTATTTGGTTAGCATTTGGAATGATGTGATTAATAAGTGTGTGGAATGTTTACCAAAAAATGCATATAGTAGAAAACTGAAGCGCGTGTTCTAACCAAGGAATAAGGTTTCGTTTCGGGGGTACCGGACCGGTCTTGTTGTGGAACGGTCCGAAACCGACATAAAAAATCGGTTCTGGACTAGGGTCAAAAAAAAAACAATTGCGCCTTTTTTTCTTCAGAAAAAACATGATTTTGCTACTTTTGAAGGAACGAGAAACAGATTTAGGACAGAAAAAATGAAACGCGTCATTCAAGCACCAAAAAAAAAAGAATCTTGCAGCAAACATGTGAAAGAAAAGCAAGATTAAAAGCGGAAAGCAATTAGAAACCAAAAAATTTCAAATAATACATCAAATCAAAAGCTTTAATAATTCAAATGTGAAGCAATAGTAGACAATCGAATTATCAGCTCATTTCAAAAGCTTATAAATTGCACTGGATAGAGAACATACTTACTGCATCAAGAAAACTCAAATTACAACTCAATTGGAATTCTCCTCTTTAGACATCGTCTTCCTCGGCTTTACAGTAATTAATTAATTCTTCTTCTTCCTGTTTTCTCTGTCGACATAAACTATAGATCTTCTTTTCACTTTTTTAAGTTTTTGTCTTTTCTACAGAGCTTCGCTTTTTTTTTGGTTCGATATTGGATACGGAAGATAAAAATGGGGAATCAAACAACTGTTAGGTTTAATGGAGGGCTGCGGGGCTATTGGGCTGCTTGTTTTTATTTAGGGTGTCATTTAATTTACTTAAACTTATATTTTGCTTATGGTGGGAAGTTGGGCTGCCGGTTTACTTCAGCAAGTATTTTATTTACTTAGACTGCCGCTGCTTCCAACATTTTTGTATTTGAACCACTAGTCAAAGTATTAAGAATGGTGGTTAATGTTGATAAAGCAGACATTGGCTACCTTTATGAAACGATGGATTTCGCGAAAGAGTCAATTAGGAAAAACGTTGGCTCAAGGCAATCAAAAAAATGTGGGACATTATAGATAAAAGATGGGAAAAACAACTGCACCGGCCAATTCCCGCGACATTTTAAGTTATTACCTTACAAATAGTTAAAATTCATAACCTTCATGTTTGTACTATTTAAACTATAGGTTATTTTCTTAATCCTGTTATTCAATATGATGACGCGATAAACGATAGTGAAGTGTTATATGGATTCAACAACATTGTAGAAAGAATGATCCCGGACATACTGAGACAATAAAAAGGTAAATTGGATCAAATGTTTTATTCAAAATATAGATCCAATATTTAATTTTTATATCCACAGGTGGACAATTACAAAAGAAAAGTTGACGCATTTGGCTCTTCAAAAGCAAAATCAGCTATAAATAGTTGTTCTCCTGCTCAGTGGTGGTCAATAATTGGTGGAGAGGATGCTCCAGATCTAACAAGCTTAGCAATGCATATTCTAAGTCAAACGGTTTCTTTTTCAAACTATGAAAGAAATTGGATACATTTTCCATGATTCATACAAAATTGAGAAATAGAATCAAAATGGAAAATCTAGAAAAACTAGTGTATGTACATTACAATATGAGTACGAGCAAAGAATGTTAAACGTCACGATACAAATGATCAATTGATTGATATGAATTATATATTTCATGAGAAGGATCCATTTAGCAGAGTGGACTATTGAAGTTGAACCACAGTTGCTTGATGACGATCATTTGATGGTTAATATGATGAATGATGTTATTGCTGTAGTGGATGGCATACCTGCACAAACAATGGCAAGTCAAAGCATTGAAAATAGTAGTAGTTTCTCAAATGGTGATAATGACAATACCGGTGGTAACGGTATCAGTTTAGTAAGTAATTATGTTCTTGGTTCTATTGATGGTGGTTCGCATAAACCAACTATACCTTACGTGAGAAGAAGAGGAGCGATGGGCAATCGTGACAGTAGAGATAGTAATTTGGATGTTGAATATGACAACAACAAAATTATGATTATGCTAATAATTCGTATACGTCAAATGATCCATCTAACTACAGACATTCTACTTCCGACTGCATCGGCTGCTATTATTATCACGGAGCAAACGAGACATATAACGGTGATATATCAAGCGATCAAAATAGTCGACTGCATGTACAACACAGAATGACGAATTCTCCCCATTTGATAGCATGTTGGCAACGTTTCTAAGTACAGGACAATTACAATATGGTTATCCACCATACCATACGACACAAGTGGATGAAGAAAATTATGAGAACAATCCATATACAGCACCGAGAAATAGTTTTTTAATGTAGTAAATTTATGATGTTGTATGTTGTATTCTATTTCTTTGTACACTATAATTATATTTTATTGATTGTTCACAAGTTTATTAACAAACTACTGAAAATCGAAATTGGACCGAAATCGAAACAAAACCGAAACTTCCGAAATTTGCGAAATCATTCGAAACTAACAAAATTTCAAATGATCGAAACTGAGACCGAAATCGAGTTCTCGAACCTTGATCCCTATTCATCATATGGCATATATGCCAGCTAATCATAATCCTCTCTAAATTTTAATTAAGTACAGTTTATAGTAATGATGGATTAGCAGTTTCACAGTTATATAGTAATGGTGATGACCTGCATGTAAATTTATCATCATGTAAAAATAAAAATAAAAACAACATTTTTAGGTTCAAATTCTAATGTAAAATAGACCGGTCATTATTTGAATCCTGTTTGTGGCTCTTGAACCAAATTAATTTCATTAGAAACATAATATTTTTCTCATTTTCTTTTCATATCCAAAGCGGTAAATTAATTAGCAGCTATGCTGTCAGTTTTTATCATGATTGTGTAAACTGAGGCTAAACTATACGGTATACGAGGCAACATGGCTTGTATAGACATTTAAAGCTTATTATCACGGTGATATCATTGGAAAAAAATTAGGTAATATGATCTTAGCAAGAGAAACCAATACTAAAAAAGCGTCATAATTTTTAGTGAATCATTTGTACAAATCTACTACATGTTAAGCGCATGGTATATGAATATACAAGCAACAGACTCTTAATAATATCCTAACATATCTATAAGCTAATCAAATTAAACTGTCATAGATAAAGCATTAAGGAGTTCCTCAGTAAATCATTATTTGGTGTGGTTATAGGGAGCAATGACTATATCAACAACTATTTACTTCCGTTCTTTGATAAACCACACAAGTACATACCAGACGCTTATGCCAATTTTCTCTTGCAGGAATTTAGCAAATGCTCAAAACATTTGGTTGTGTCGATTTGACACACCACTTAGCATTTGTTTTTAACTTAAAGCTAAAAAGTATACAATCAATATGCTTATTTGTATTCACAGATACAATCATATTGTTTTCTAAACAAAACAAAAATGGAATAAGAGAAACCGAGTTTTAAGTTTAGATGTAAAAGTTCAAACATCATAATCGCTTCCAAAGTGAGTACAAATCATAAAATATGGACACCATTGAATTTACGATTCATGACTAAAATCATGTTTCGCCCTAATGTTTAATATGATCTACGATTTGAATCCCGTTTTAAAAACCTTGGTCCTTAGTAATAGATTTCAAATTTATGAATTTCCACATGAAGGTTCTTCCTTCAAAGGACCAACGTTTATTGCCTATCACCAAAAGATAATTGTAATGTATTAGCCTTCGCATAACCATTTGATAAATGCACTAATAAGCATCGTCTTAGTTTCATGAGCGCTCTCAATGAGGATCAAAAAAGTAAAATGTTTGAGCAATTCTATTCATTTAATGGCATAATTTTCAAATTCTCACGTTTCACAAAGTGTCCCAATATGGATGTGAAGTTTAATATCCTTGAAATCCATAAGTTTCTATCAGGTAAACACTTTATAGTATAAACAATCTAATATATATATATATATATATATATATATATATAAGATGGTTCACGTGGCATGCACAACACATATGCGTATAAAATCCCTTTATAAAATAATTAAATTTAAAATTTCCATACAGTTCAATAAAAACAAATTGAAAGATATAAAGGAAAAATGTAAATTTTTTATTGAAATAGATATTGAACCTTTAACCTATTTATATTTCAAAATTTCCATCTAGAGATAGATATTAATTTGTGTTCTCGGTTTGATTCGAACCTCTGACTTCTTGTTTGCATATAAGGGTGTTTCTGTAACTTCACATTTAGGGGTGTTAATTCTGTGGTTCGAAGTCAAGAAATATTCATCCATTTCTCATTTAGAACACGAATTAGAACGAAAAAAATCTACACAACATTTCGTCCATACGAATTGTTCAATGAATTTTTTATTGCATGTACATTGTACGTCCATTATCATACTCGTACGAAGGGTGTCCAAGCTAAAGTTTCGTCTGATTCATATCCGCCTGAAACTCTTATATAACAAAACATGAACACACCTATGTTCGATCCAGTCCGTCCGATTAACACCCCTATTCACGGTCGGACCAAATTTTTTTGGTCCTATTCCAACTATTAACAAAGATTTTAAGACGCAAGTATCAGTATGCTTTTAATCCGCAGCAAAAAAGAAAAGAAAAGGGGCATTTATTGCCATATCGCCAAAAGATAATTGTAATTTATTAGCCTTCGCATAACCATTTGATAAATGCACTAATAAGCATCATCTTAGTTTCATGCGCGCTCTCAATAAGGATCAAAAAAGTAAAATGTTTGAGCAATTCTATTCATTTAATGACATAATTTTTAAATACTCACGTTTCACAAAATGTCCCCATATGGCTGTGAAGTTTAATATCCTTGAAACGCCACCAAAACTGATATTTTTTTCAACATATTTTTTCCGTAGCATTTTCTAAACGCCACTAAATAGACAGTGTTATAGATTGATCATTTTAAGGCTGTATATTTCATCGCAGCAATATTTTTTTGTCGCGTTTTTTTTCTGCCATCATATTTTTTCCGTAGCGTTTTATAAACGCCATTAAATATTTTTGTTTTTCTTTGTCTATTTCTCACATTCTGCGAGCTCGTTTACTCTCCAATTCACTTTATTCATAATTTATATTAAGCAGTAGTAATAAATAGTTCAATAATAAACAGAAAATACATGAACAAATGAATTACCATAAACACAAGTAGTACATTTCTATACATTGATACAGAAGTAGTACATTACCGTACATAGTCACACAACTGGTGCTAACAAAACGCTTGTTTTCCCATAATCTTTGTTGCATGCACACATGAAAGCTAGCACCATAAAAGTCCAACCTTGCTCTCTTCGAAAATCCAATCCCTACAAAAATGAAATTACAACAT
The DNA here is from genome assembly GCA_030765085.1 of Allium cepa. Lineage (NCBI taxonomy): Eukaryota > Viridiplantae > Streptophyta > Magnoliopsida > Asparagales > Amaryllidaceae > Allium > Allium cepa. The sequence goes on from CM060935.1 coordinate 596,316,844, forward strand.
ATAGTCAAACAATTATGTTAGTTTGTAAGACTTCAAATCTAATATCAAACAACTACAACATTGTACAAGTATATCATACTATTATTTATAAAATTTAGTTAACTTAAACTTAGTTAATTTTATAAAACTTCTTTAATTTTAACAAAACTTAGTTAATTTTTATTAACTTGGTTAACTTAGTTAATTTATTATTGTTGTTGTTGTTGTTATTATTACCAGTTCATCTCAAACTATTACTTCGACTACCGATAGAGGTGGCAATTAGACCCGACCCGAGCACCGGTTTGAATCAGGTCTGGTTGGGTAATAACACTAAAAACGCATATATGTCAATGTTTTTTCATCGGACCTTTAGAATCGGGTCGGGTCGGTTCGAGTCGGGTTTGATCAGGTCTTTATTGTATTTTTCATCACCCAGACCCGACCCGAGACTCATCGGGTTCGGTTCAGATCGGTTCAGTTTTGCGGTTCTAATTGCCAGCCCTATCAATAACTATAGGCACTTCACAATCATAAGATTTATATAATCAATCTCAGCTTTTGCTCGATATCCCACTCTACCTAAATTCAACCTCAAAATGTAAACACAATGAAATTCAACGGCTAAGATATATCATGTTGAAGTCTTATGTTTTTTTTATAGCCCTAATAGAGCTGCTTCCATATAAGTAATATGTGTGTGTGTACACACACCAATATGTTGCTTGAATATGTGCAACGTATCATCATCTATAACTAGTTAAAAATACTACTTCTAAAACATGAGTTTTTATCATCTTTACTTCAACTTATCTATAAATACTACATTATAGGGTAAAATAATCATATAGTGACATAGCAATGAGTCTTGATCTGGTCCAACCAGAAATCAAACACAGTTCCGATTTTTGCAAGTAATTCCTGGACGGCTTTCAGCGTAAAAGGGCGCAGAAAGCGGTCAATCCTCAAAGAAGTAGTAGCTGGCTTCAAAGATGGTGGAACCCCAATGCAGACACAAAATGTTAATATGTGTTTGCATATTCAAACAACGATAACACTAACAGTAGCGATGATGATGATGACAATTAAAGGACCAAAGATATCTCACTATGCTAGCCCTTGCCTGCCATTTTGTACATTAAGCTACTTAATTTTCACCAATAAATACGCCACTTGGTTAAAAATCAACAAAGTTGTTTACTGCTATGAAGTTGCCATATAAGCAAGAACTGTAGACTTACATATTCTTTCTTTTGGTGTGGCATCTCCACTAACTGAAGAATTTGACCTGTTAAATGATTTTCTGAGAGTAGGCTGGAGCGCAGCTTTTGGTGTATCAGCTGTTAAATTGGATATTTGTGAATCAGATACCTTAGTAGTAGCTACATTCCAACGGCGCTGATGCTTTGGTTCATTGTTACTTTTGGGCTCAGCTTGTTCTGCACAAACATCAAATTAAAGACTTCAATGCACAAACAATATAACAAAGGTGTTGCACATGATAAAATACCACGTACACAAAAGAAATGTAAGAATAACAATTTAAATCAATGTGTTTGTCATTTAGCTCTGTATCAAATGCTTCTACTGATATCCAAATTTATAGCTTGAGTAACTAATAGTAATATCATAAACAAGCATTCAGTTGTGGAGAAACATGCTCTTTTTAAGGTATTTAATTCTGAGGACGAAATATATTTACCATTTTTGTATGAAATCAAAAACCAGAACCGACTCTGCATAACTCATGGCAACACATCAAATTGATTTGACTTTAATTGTATTTTTCCATGCTATGTTTATCTGATAAAATTTATTACCGCTTAATTTGAAAAGAGTAAAAATGGATTTGATCACAAGTAACCGTCTACAATTGTGCAAAAATGTGTTGATATGTGTAGTAGTAAGAAGTTTAACAAATGGTGTACGGATGAAAACTAGGTAGCAATTAGCATGCTCCTATGAACATACAATATAGTAGCAATGAAGGACCCAGAATAATAAACAGATACTCTAGAGTTGAAATGATTAATGGATTCCAAATATTGATATGGCAAAACATTCAAGGTGTTCATATTATCTTTCGTAGAAAAATTCAGACAATATATATGCATACAAATTACATATATCATGGATTTGATGTTTTGTGAATAGCACGATTGTAATTGCATGGAGAAAGATTACTAAGAAGGCGAACATGTCACCATACTAATTATACTAATTAGATCAGAATCGGCTTTTCTTTTTTCTGTCATAGCAGTGGGTTTGGATTCTTCCTTGAAATTCAAATCCTTGTTCTCTGGAGAGAACCCACTAACCAAAGCATCAATTGGTTTTTCAGCATCCTCTTCTTTCTCAAAATTATTATTTGATTTGATCGGCTTATTTTCAACTATATCTTGCATAAACTCATCACTGGAATTTCTAAATTCAGTTTTTCAGGAGACCCCTCCTCAACATCCTCAATCTTCTTGCAAAGTTCAACATCCATAGCACAGGTGACCTCACTAGATGATGGTTGCACCATCTCCAGCTTAATAATAATAATAATAAATTAACTAAGTTATTGCCCAGATTAATAATCCAACAAAACACTCAAATCACCTCTAGAATTAAAAAATAAAATATATCCACTAGTTGTCAGGCGATACCTAACAAGATAACAAAAAGTAAATAAAAATTACCAGTGGAAGTAATGGGAACTCGAGGAACAGAAACTCCGCTACAAGATTTGGTTGGATAAATAAAGATGGAAGTAACTATTGCTGATTGATCAACCGAAGATCGACTCTTTCCTATGATCGAAGAAAGGAGGGAAGAAACATTGTTCATCTTCGACTACTATGATATCAATTAAGTTCATAACGGACAGGTATTATTGCTAAAATATGATTGGCCTATGAGATATACTTGCATACAAAAGATTAGTTGCTTACGAAGGGTTTGAAAACCATTGCTCTGTTCCAAAAACGAAACTATTGCGAAATTGTTTACTAAAAAAACATGAAGAATTGAGATGGATTGGTTGTTTATTGTAAAAATAAAAAAGGTACACAAACCAGTTTTATTTCTATCAGTGAATGGGGTTATTATAGTTTTCAAAGTAAAGCATATTGTATATGAATAAATATATGTTGGTTATTTATTGTAGAAACCTGAGAACTAGTATGTACTGCACTCAAATATAATATCTTTGGTTTCTAAAATTCAGTAAAAAAATAAAAATAAAACATCTGAGTCAATTTTTTTTACCAAAATTCATTATTTAACAAAATTTAATTGAATATACAAACCCTCCACCTTGTTGCTTTTCTCAATGTCATTTCACTACTATTGTCATTTTCACCTTATATCCACCTCAATCTAGCAGTGGATGGCATGGATAACATGTAACACTTATAACATAAGTGAAAAGAAAACCCTGTCACTAAGCACAAAAGTATAAAATAATAAAATAATATAAACTAAAATTTCGTTTTTAGTAATCAATATAACCAACCCATTAATCAGTAATATCTAAAAATTATTGTGTTCCAATCCAGTTTTATTAGATACACTAGGTGTTTACAGTGCTAATAATGTAATATCTAATGTTTTCAGTAGTTAATATAACCAACCTCATTAGAGTTTTATTCAAGAGCAGTTAAAGTCACCAATAATTGTTTGTGATGACAAGAGTTTACTATATTACAATTGAGTTTACTATATCATGCATAAACTGCAGCTATTTTACACTACATGCATAAACTACTTGCATTACGATAGATGTTGTAGTTGTAATTGGAAGGAAAGCATGAAATTGCAGCTGAAGCGAAGTAGCTAAAGCCTAGAAGGAAAGCATGTGGGAGCAATGGGATGTGTTGAAAGGAATCCATGTGAATGAAACAGAGTAAAGCTGTTATGCTAACAAAGTGACTGAAGTTAAAGAAGCCGTTTAAAATATGGGTAAAGTAAGAGAATCATACCAGACGAAACACTACAAAGCTGCAGTGATTTAATATCGACTCCATAAAGATATGGAACCATGTGTGGAATGATATGCCTAGAAAATATTTCATATTAAAGAAAGGGGTATAGATATCAAGAAGTTCTAGGGTGATAAAATAGATCATACATAATAAACCATAAGATGGAGAAATAAATTTAATGAGAAGTGGTAGTCATAACATCAAAAGACTGCTGTTATAGTTTTGAAAGCAATTTTAATCCATAAAATTCATGGATTGAATGTTGTAAGAGTTCATAAAAATAAAGAATATAATCTTACAGTTTCAGGGCATATTTCAGCTTTTGATGCATGACTAATATTTAATGGATAATCATGGCGGCCTTAAAACTTATTATTATTTCTAACACGGAAATTTGTTTAGGAGATTTAACCACTGAATCATAATTGTTATTACTGACCATTGACGTCTACCAATTACTATGTCAAATGAACAACTAAATTAATGGGAATTAACTATGGAGATTTAAACTTATGAAGTATTAATAGGATTTGAGCAAATAACTTTTTTTGTTATAATAGGATTTGAGCAAATAACTTTTTTTATGTTTCAAAATTTCCATTTGAAGATAAAGGTTAATGTTTGCTCAAAAGCGGGATTCAAACTCTTCGCCTTAAAAGCGATTTTGGAACTTTACGGTCGGATCAAAAAATTGAAACTCTATTCCACTTATTAACAAAGATACTAATAAATATTATATGTATATATAAATGTATATTTACTGTTCAAAATATATTTATGACTTTAGATTTAATTGACAGTGGATCGGATAATATCCGATGTTTGTCTGCAATCCACGGAAACATATATTCGATATTCAAAAGAATTCAACGATAGACTGTTAGAGAACTAGATATTATCGCAAAACCAATTGGTAATGTGAAATGAAGTCTCTTAGTATTTATGTATGATTTATATCGTAAATTATCCGATGTGGGACTAATATCAACACGCCCATGCATGTGTGGCATATCATTAGCCAAACACGTGGACAATCATTGAGGGTGACGTATAACACAACTAAACCCACTGTGATACCATGTTAGAGCACCTCATCTTATCACAAAATCAAATGGTAATGTGAAGTGGTGTCTCTTAGAATTTATGCATGATTTATATTGTAAATTGTCCGATGTGTGACTAATATCATCAATGATAGAAATCAATTTAGAAATCAATTTTGCTTACCCATTGTATTCAACCTCCAATAATATATATGGTTACAAGAGTTAAGATAGGCTACAAATTAGCCAACTGATTTGCTAAAATAAAGGTAACTAAATAAATACTAACCAAATAAAGAGGCTACAAATTAGCCAATTGATTTGCTAAAACAAAGGTAACTGAACAAATACTTTCCAAATAAAGATATCGTCAAATCAGAGAATAAATGTAGGAAATATTCTAACGTCTAGAATATATGTAAAATATATTCTATCACACCCCCTCAGTCGAGACGGGAGGTTCTCGTATGCTTAGACTGTCCCTGAAATCATTAAACAATACGCGCGGAAGCCCTTTTGTAAAAATATCAGCAATTTGGTAAAAGGACGGTACATGAAGCACACGCACTTCGCCATGAGCTACTTTCTCACGGACGAAATGAATACCCATCTCAATCTGTTTAGTGCGTTGATGCTGAACAGGATTGTCGGATAAGTATATAGCACTCACATTGTCACAATAAACTAGAGTAGCCTTTTGAATAGGACAATGCAACTCTAGAAGCAAATTTCTAATCCAGCACGAATCAGAAACAACATTAGAAACACCACTGTACTCCGTCTCAGCGCTACTATGAGAAAGAGTAGGTTGCCATTGCGAAGACCAAGAAATGAAATTATCTCCAAGGAATACACAATAACCAGAGGTAGAACGATGGGTGTCAGGACAACCACCCCAATCTGCATCTGTATATGAGATAATACGATTAATATTGGATTTATATAAGTGAAGACCAAAAGAAAGGGTACCCTGGAGATAGCGTATGATACGCTTAAGAGCTTCCATATGCTCATTAGTCGAGGCATGAATATGAAGGCCGATCTACTGCACGATATAGGAAATGTGTGGCCGAGTGAATGTAAGATACTAAAGAGCACGTGCAAGACTACAATACTTAGTCGGATCATCATAATGAGTGTCTACGGTGGCACTTAGTTTGGACTTAGTGTCAACAGGAGTAGGACATGAACTGCAGTTAGAAATTCCGGCACGTTCAATAATTTTTGCAGCATACTATGTTTGAGATAAGAAAAGTCCATAGGCATGACGAGTGACAGCAATACCCGAAAAGAAACTCAGAGGACTTAGATCCTTCATAGCAAATTCAGAAGTTAAAAGAGTCATAATATACTTACGAAGACGATCAAAAGAAGCTGTAAGTATAATGTCATCCACATATAACAGAATATAAGTAATATCACAACCATTCTTGTAGATGAATAAAGAGTGATCTGATGTACTATGAGAGAACCCAATGGTAGCAACAAAATCAGCAAATCTTTGGTACCAAGCTCGAGGGGCCTGTTTTAATCCGTAAAAAGATTTCTTCAAAAGGCAAACATGTTTCGGATAATTTTTGTTACGAAAACCCATGGATTGATGTATATAAACTGCTTCATTGAGATGACCATGCAAGAAAGCATTCTTAACGTCCATTTGATGAATGGGCCAAGATTTAGAAAGAGCAATGCTGAGAACCGCTCTAACGGTGACCGTTTGGGCTAAATGTTTCATCATAATCAACGCCCTATTGCTATGGATTTCCATCACCTACAAGACAAGCTTTATAACGCTCAAAAGAACCGTCAGATTTATATTTATGATGAAAAATGCACATAGACCGAATAACATTAACATTAGGCGGCCTAGGCACTAATTCCCAAGTCTTATTGTCAACTAAAGCATTAAATTCATCCAACATTGCACTTTTCCAATTATGGTCACTAAGCGCACTAACAGGATATTTCGAAACAGGAGAAATATCTGTAGTGGTGGTAGTGTGGTAATTAGAAGAGTATTTGGGGTTGGGTTTTAAAATGCCATTGATGCACAAGTGGTCATGCAGGTTGAAATAGGGTTGGGAGGCCCAGGGGTGGTGTAAGGAATGGTCAAAGTGGGGGAGCTCATAGACGGGGTTGGGCTGTGGGGAAGAGAGGATGGGTCAGAGTAGGAAATAAAGGACCGAGTGTGGGCAGCAGTGGGAGGTGTGGAATCTAGGCCTATGTGAGACCGTGGGCCTAGATTGAGGAAAAAAGGACGAGTCGTTGAGCTACGTTGTTGGGTCAAGCTGCATATTTTGTGGTGTGGTATTTTGAGATAAATGATGTATTAATTGAGGATTAATATTGTCACTCAAGAAATCATAATTCGAAGGTTTTGTTTTGTGGAGTTTGGAGAATGGAAATTCTGTTTCGACAAAACGAACATGATGACAAATTATGATTTTACCACTAGACATATCATAGCATTTGGAGCCACGATGATTAGGATCCGGACCTAAATAAGCACAAGGAGTCGACCTTTCTTGTAATTTATGAATAGTAGAAGAGGGGAATAATGGGAAACATAAGCAACCAAAAACATGCAAACCCGAATAATCAGGATCACTTTGATAGAGGATTTGAGCGGGAGATTGGTAATTCAATACATTGGAAGGAAGGATATTGAGAAGATATGTAGCCATGGAGAGAGCATGATGCTAAAAGGAGAGTGACATAGATGCATGGGCAAGAATAGTCCGGATGATATTATTTATGGATTTTATGTGTCTTTCGGCCTTTCCATTTTAAGGAGATGTATGAGGACATGAGAGACGGAAAAGCATGCCATGTTGCTCAAAAAAATCCTTAAGAGTGCCATTAATGTATTCTGTACCATTGTCACATTGAAAATTTTTAATATTATGTTCAAATTATGTCTTGACTAAAGCATGAAACGCTAAGAAAAGTTGTTTGACCTGAGATTTTTTTGCAATAGGAAAGTTCCACAAAAATTTGCTATAGTCATCAAGAAAAATAACATAATAACAATGGCCGGAAGTACTAACAATAGGAGAAGTCCAAAGATCACCATGAATAATATCAAACGGAAGAAAAGTATATGACAATGAATCATAAAAAGGTAGCTTAGAATGTTTCCCAAGAGTACAAGAAGAACAAAAAGTTTTACAATCCTTATTGCAATCAACAAACTTTTTACTACAAAGAGACTAAAGAATAGCATCGCCAGGATACCTAAACAATTATGCTAAATATTCAAAGGAAAAGCAGTAAAAGCAGAATGATTGTTAGAAGAAATGGCTTGAGAGTTGGAGAAAAGTGGATATAAGCCCTTAGTGCTATCACATCTCATTAGTCTGTTCCCCATCTGTAAGTCATTAACAGAGAAACCAAAAGGGTCAAAAGAGATAGAAACCATATTATATGTCGTAAATTTACGAACAGAGACCAGATTTTTAATGAGCCTGAGAGCATGTAACACATTGTTTAGGGTAAATGGTGGATAAGGTGGAGGCAATGTCGTGCGACCATGACCAATAATTGGAATTAAATGACCACTACCAACAACAATGTTATGATGCTTATTGGTTGAATTGAAATATGAAGAGAGAATACTTGCAACTACCATCATGTGAGATGTAGCACCAGTATCCATGTAGTAGTTCCCATCTGGTTGAGAGAATGAAAGAGCATGCATAGCGGCCTCAATGTCGGTAGGCATGTAGCTAGGAGCAAGAGGAGCAATGACATAGAAAGCTTGAGGTCTGGACCCAAGCAAGCCTGACCCAGAAGAGGCGGGACGTTTGGCTGCTGGATTGGGCCTTGGCTACCAGGAGTATGCGGGAAATGGGCAAGAAGGAATAGTCCACCCTCCCCTACCAGGCTGCTGCCACTGTGGCGGTGGGGCCTGCTAACGCGGCTGCCACTGGTGCTGCTGATATGGCGGCTGACTAGGGCTAGACCCATTAGTACTTTGGTGGACTTTTTTCCCATTATTTTTCAAATTATTCCTTCCTTTATTATTGTTGTTGCGCTTATTGCTTGTAGATGAATCAGTGGCAACCATGGCAGCACCACCGAACCGACTCCCAGAACCACCAGTTTCACGAGCTTGACGAGCGTTGATAGTACGCTCAGCCATTTTCAACCTTGAACGACAACTCTCAAAGGATGGCAAAGGCTCTTGATTTTGTATATAGTCCACCGTACACCACTATACGCTTCTGGTAAGGACCCAGTAAGATGTACAACCAGACGATCATTTGTCACCGTAGCATCAACATCCGCCAACCTATCCGCCAGAGATTGTAGATAATTGCAATAATTGTCGATCGAGTTGAAAGTCTCAAAAGAAGCAATTGTGAAGTCCTCCTCGAGATGGGTAGCCCGAGAGGCTTTGTTGTCTTGAAAAAGAGCTTCAAGATGGTACTATGCCCCTCTGCCATGTCATTACGTCTGAGGATAGCGAGGAGAAGATCAGAAGAAATTGTGCTGTAAATCCACTGCAAGACAATGGCATACAAACGCCTTCAAAGAGCCGGATCAGCGGACTTAGCCTGGACATAGGTAGCCATAACCTTCTCCTCCGTTGGTGGAACCAAGTGATCGTAAAGATCATGAACCCTAGCAAGATTGGTAAACAGAGTAGCCCAAGAATGATACATGGCTTGCTCATTGTCTAATGTTATGGGAATAAGAGATTTAATATTAGTGATGGTGAGTGCGAGATGAAACGTGGATGAGTCTGCCATGGAAAGAATTAAAGATAGAAGAAGAAGAACAGAGAAGAAGATATGTGAGGCTAGGGTAAGGAGAATAGCTTTGATACCATGATAGAAATCAATTTAGAAATCAATTTTGCTTGCCCATTGTATTCAACCTCCAATAATAAATATGGTTACAAGAGTCAAGATAGGCTACAAATTAGCCAACTAATTTGCTAAATTAAAGGTAACTAAATAAATACTAACCAAATAAAGAGGCTACAAATTAGCCAACTGATTTGCTAAAACAAAGGTAACAAAGTAAATACTTCCCGAATAGAGATATCATCAAATCAGAGAATAAATGCAGAAAATATTCTAAAGCCTAGAATATATGTAAAATATATTCTATCATAGACCTACCTTTAACTGAAGAGTAAAGATGAATCGCTAAATTTACATGTAACGAATGAACCAGATGATTGAGGCCTTCAAAGGTTGCTTTCTCTTTCTTTTTGAATCCAAAGATGATTCAATCGCCCCATCACATGTTGATCACACATCACTACTTTTGTCTGTCGCCACATTATTCTCTTTAACATTATACTCACTTTACCCTTTGTTTCTTCGAAATTAACTGCAGCTATTATTTTCTCCTTTATTTTTCTAACCTAATCTTTTCTTTAGTAGACTTACCAATAAGTCAAAAGCAGATGAAATAGAGGGATGGCAAACTAAGGTCCTTGGTTTCATTATATTCCTACACCAAACACAACATGGGAATAGAGTATGTTTTGTAATGATCACACCGACAAATTTACGGGACCAATTAAAATCTTTTCTTTCTAGCCAAATGAAAAATTGCAAAATACCCTAACATGGAAGGTGATTATTAAAGGAAAAACACAATTAATGTACAAATAGTTTTATACTTGCTAACCTCACATTGAATGCATGAACGAGCTGAACTTTTATGTCAGTATCATAATCTAACAAATATGGAACAGGTAAAACATGAACTCCATACATATTAATAGAATAGTCCTTATTCTTCTACTAGAATCCTACACAATGTGAATTCACCAAAATTCCTAACTTGATTATGTTATTATTTTTCAGTAAAAGCCATATAATTTGGGTACGTTTTCGCCCTTTTTCCCTCTCTTCGGTATCAAACCCAATTCTAACTAAACAAGTTATCAAATAACGAGGAGTTCATGTACCAATATCTTATAGAATTCAGGAATATGGAAAGAAATGATTTAACTCAGAAGAAGCTAAATCGAAGACAATTCAGTGCTTATACATACCTAGGTTGAATTTTATCAACCTGCTTGATGCTCTCGCCATTTTCTTCTGACTCATTGGCCGCACATAATTTTTTGTGATATTGGATTCGAACAATGATGGGTGGTTCATGGAATTGGGATGAGTTTTGATAAAACAAATACTTTCTCCCAAAGCATAGCAGATTGGGAAATTCTACGGCTATTGGTGTCAAAAATTCGAAATCCGTCCGCATCCGCATCGAAAAACGGATAAATATCCAATGTTCGAAAAAACGATGCGGATGCGAAGACATTCGCGTCCGAAAATTATCCGTTCATTTTTTGTCAAGATTATAGTTCAAATTATGTGTATTTTAATAAAGTGAAAGATATTTGTTTATTATTTCATTGTGTTAGTAGTTTATATTATATGCACTTAATGCTTTTTAACTGCTCAAAACTATTTGTCATCATAATATTTGTTAATTTTTAACACTTTTATAACCAATGGGATTGAAAAATATTTGTCTTAAACTAAAATTTTCTTTTTATAATTCTTGATTTATTGGTCATTAGCGGATAAGATAATTATCCGATATCCATCTGTATCCGCTGATGCAGGTGTGACACTATCTGCATCCGAAAGCATCCGTTGACAGGCCTAGCTAATTCTATTCCAACCCCAAAGATTACTTATCCCACATCTGTATTGTCAAAGTTAATTTTCGAACAAATTTGTCATTCTTCTTTGTTACAATCTTAACAATTGTTGTCATAATTAAGTAAGTTAGAACCGTAAGTTATATAAAAAAAAAGAAAACATTCATATCTTTAATTATGAATGTCACCACAAGATTGAAATAGAATTAAATAAAAGAGATAATAATTTTACTATGTTTTCCTTTCCTTTTCTTTTTTGATCTTTCAAATCAGCACAATTTAGTGATTTTTACAATAGATATTGATATTTCTCCAAAATTAAGGATTAATATGAATTAAAAGACATAAAAAGCTACATAAGCATAAAGCGTCGAATTTGTTATATTGAATTCTGATTTGATAACTTTTTTTCAAAAGAGAAAAAATGAAGAACAAGATAAGGAATGTAATTTAATTGAAAGAAATGAACAGTTTTGTAATACTTATGGTGTAGATAAAGTAAAAATCGATGTATATTGATTTGTTAAAAGTTTTGGTATAGGTATAGTATTTTTTGGTGCTTGAATAGAATTTTCCTAGTTGTATTCATATGAAATTCTTTTCAAATACGTTTTGGACCGATCAAATCTTCCTAGGGGTTGGGTGCACAACTTTACTGTATCAACATTTGATACCGAATATAGTATATATTGACATATGTAACGGAATTCAAAAAATAGTGCGTGTAAAAATATATTTAATGAACTTATTTTGTCATTCGGTGCATATGTTCAAAACTTGAGCATTCTTTATTAACATTTGATCACACCTTATTGTATCACTGTTTTATGGTTTGTGAGTGCACAAACGGACGGGTTATGAAAATGAACGTTTGAAAATAACAAGATAGATTCATGTAGCTGGGTAGGTGGTAACCACATGAATTGACTTGGTGGAGTAACCATGAGATTTTGCCAAACCTCTAATAATTGTCATATTTCTTCAAATTAAGAGTTGTCAAAAAATATTCGTATCTCGAAACCTTCCAAGCCAAGCTCTGCCCCCAATTTGATTTATGGTGCATGTTGTCTAATATCTTCGTGATCTCGTGTCCGACAATTAATTTTAGTAGGGGTTAGAAAATCCTCTCATATAAATGATGTCATCCCGTTTAAAAATCTTAGAATCTTCTATAGTACTTCTTTTTGCTCCATTCCAGTTTGAGGGTAGAAATTCACTAGTCAGATACTCAATGATGGAAGCCATCTAGCTTGCCTCACCATCTAATGTTGCCACAATAATAATATTCTCATAGCTCAAAGTAGGTAAGGTTTCCACTAGAATCGATCAAATACATGGTCTGATTCCCAAGCTTCATATTTTATGTAGATCATCAACTGGTTCTCCTCCTCCGGGATATTGTAGTATCCTGCATTTCAAGACCCAAAAATAAATGTAGATGATGCTGCAGTCATCATTAGAATTATTTTCAAATGATAAAAATGTGATCTTTTTTTACAACATTAATTAAAAAAGTAGATAAATAATTTTCATTACATAAAATTGTCTTTATTCACTATCGAATTCGTGCCCACGTGGATGCAATATAATATACAGAGAGAATAGCGTCGCGCCTGACATATGAAGATGTCAGCAGGAACACTTAACTAGTTATATAACCTAGTTTTACAATATTAGAATTAAAAAAAATTATTATCTGTTAGGTCTCCTACTTCTTCTATAAAGCTTTTATTCATCTTTGGAAATGATAGATTTCTAATCCTATAAACTCAGTCAGCTCGAACGAGTACTCGACAGTTTATGGGGAAAATAATAATAAAGCATGAATTAGACGTAATGCATGGTATGAGCTATACATATCTCTAATTACAACGTATAGTGAGACCACGCTGCTTAGTAGATTGAATTTTCTTCTTAATAAAACAACGGCAAGCATGCATATAAGAAAAATTTAAGCATAAGTATACCCTATGCATGACATGATGGAGTTAGGGGTACGCCCTAGGGGCAATTATGTACTTTGTTCTATAAATCTAACTCAATAACCAACCTTGTTCATAATAAAAGGTGTTTTATTTCTGTTATATATTTATTATAATGTGGTAATATAAATAATTGAATGTTCGATTAAAATATATTTAGTAGAAAATCTATAAATTGTGTATTTGTGATAGTAATTATAAATAGTTCTAATCACGAGTATTGTATCACAATATACTAAACACATCATTTTAAATATTACTAACCAAGATGCATCGAGACTGGATATCGATGCATCTATTGAGACTAAAGTGCGTAACGCTTTCCAAATGTTGAGTAATGTATTATTCATAACTGCTGGGGGCACCAAGTAGTTACATACAGATAGTTATTAGATAGCTATGTAATGACTCGCTCGATAGTTTTCTATTGGTTAATATAACTAAGGTAAAACAAAAAATATTGACGTGACTAATTTACATTGTTCTCTTTACTTGAGAATATCGTAGATCTTCAATTAAAAGTTCTGCTTAAATTGTAGACAAATCATGGTACAAAATCGACCAAATGACTATAGTTGGGTCGAGTGGAAATATTGAAAGTGAAACACTATTCAAGAGAGGATTCGTCTTCTTGGTTATATAGGGTTAGTATCATAGTCTATCTAAGTCAACTCAAAGCCAAAATCTCTAACCAGAGTAGTTCAGTTAATAATAATTGTTACTATTGAATCAAAGACTTTGTGTTTGGACTATAGAGTTAAATATGTATGATATTGGAATTTTGACCATTATCAAATCCGTAAGTCCAAAGTGATATGGTTTTGATGAAGAGAATTGGTGTAAAATAACTATCACTAATGGGTAACGCTTATGATAAGTAAAATTATATTTTACGTAAGCGATAAATTCAGCCTAAATTTCACAAAACTAGCTAAGATGAAATGTGAACGATAACATTTGAATTGTTCAATATTAATCGCTGGCCGAATTTACACATTTGAGTCACACAACTAAAATGATGAATATTTCGAACAAACCACATGATTTTATTAGTTTTTAATTATTGGCAATTAATTAATATTTATGAAATAAATTATAAAAAACTTCTTTAGATTGTTGGATGTTATTAGTATTTAGTAAGTGGTTATATAAAAGTTATAAATGCGTGTATCGATATGCGATATTGGTAGAATGTTTAAATCTGGTTTAAAAAAATAAATATTATAATAGGCCTCAATAAATTAAATTGATTGATGTTTATGAAATATTAATTGTTAAAATATTTATTTTTTTATTTATTTGATTTCAATTAATATTTAATAATGTTGATATATAAAAGTTATAACCGCGCGTATTAGTATATGATATCGATAGTAAATTTAAATTTAATTTAAATAGGGATAACACAAATTGAATTTTGGAAATTTTTTGGACCAAAGCCCACGCACGATGGCGGCCATGATATTGAGAAATGAGGGGGTTTTTCGAATTAGAAATGAAAGGGCAACCTTAATTAAATAGGAGGAAAAAACCATATTTTTATTACACGTTCATTTTCTTCTTTAATTAGATATTGCTTTGTCATTTTCTTTCTCCGTCCATATAGAAGCATTAAGGGCCAAATTCTAATGCTGGCTAGAGCTTTAAAATTCAAGAAAAATTAAATAGAAATAGGCGGTATCTCCTGATTGCTATAGATCTAGAGATTGATCAATTGGATTTAGGATTTATTCTATCATTCAAGTGTTTCTTCTAGCTTCATCCTAAGGTAATTCTATATTTTTCTTATATAACTTTTAATTTTTTTTACATCCCATTAGTTTTATATCTCTCCATTTTATTCATATGTGTGAATTTAGATTATGGCTAGAATATCTTAATTCGTCCTTTTTGAATCAACTGTATACTCTTATTATTGATTTAACTAAAAATCTTTGCTATGCTCTCTATTATTTGTTTATTATAAACAATAATAATTTTACTCATCTTTGTTCTGTATGTTTAATTATCTTATATGTTTAACCTAGATCTAGACCTTCTTATCACATATTTGTATATGCATATCTCGTCTGATTTTATTGTTGTCTAAACAATGAAAAACAAAATTGGAACAATCTTTTTAGTTAGTCAATTTTCGTATTAAAAGTTTTAGATTTGAATGTTTATATATAAATTGCTATGTGAATAAAACTTTGAAATAGTTTCATTAATTATTTATAGTTGGCAACATAATATGATGACTTAATTGTCTTATGTGTAAATTATTCTATAAAAAAAACTTGCTAATTAAAATAAAAGAGAAAACTTCAATTTAGGGGTTTATTTCTTGTTTTACGGTTGTATCCAGACTAGTACCAAATCGTTGTTTAAAAGGCAAACATTCTAATTCACAAACTATTTGTGTTGAACCAAAAATTGACTCAACACCCGAGATGTTGTACAAAGTAATATTATTCGGAATGATCCCAATAATACTCATGGGCTTTAATATAGTCATGATGCTATTCAAAAAGATCAAGTCATATGTCCAAGTGTAAAATTGGTGAGTGGCATAAATGTGCAGTGGTCCATTACGTGTTCTTTAGTGGGCAAAATAGGCAATTCACATATGTCATAATCCTTAGTTTATATGTCAATGTGCACAATAGTCATTATGCAAAGTAAACTTTAATTTAGGCAAAAGCTTAAGTGGCCTTGTTCAAATCATTAATATACAAGTCCAAATTCAAGTCCAAGCCCAAAATTAAGTCATATGTACATCCACTATTCAATAATAGTCAAAGATACACATTTGAGGGAATTGTGTGATGCAATGTTTATTGTCCAAGTCCTTATATGCAAAAGTTACAAGAATTATAAATCGGCTCTAAAACTCCCCATTTGATTTAAAGTTTACAACTTATAATTTGAGAAGCAGGAAATAAATGATTCGCGCCCCTCTAGGTGATGGAGAGGGTTTATTTGTAGAGGTAGTGGTTGGCGGGATGGCTACTACATATCCATCCAGCTAGATATTCGCTATCTCTTCGTATTGTTAATGTTCGACATTTTCTTTGTATTGTTGATATTTGCCGTCCTCTTTGTATTATTGACATTCGGCATCCCTCTCCGCTTGTGAAAACTCGAATTTCTTTATTAGTTTCGAAGCTCATTATTCTTGTAGAAACTTGATATCGTTGGTTGCTTGTAGATGCTTGACAATATTTAGTGTTGTAAAAGCTCGATAACTGTTATTGTGCCAAAGGAGTATTTTCGACAGAAAGTTGATATTTCTAGTTTGTGGCTAGATTTTCGACATCTGCTAGTGGTACGACGTCCTTCTTTTGTTATATATTCTTCAACATTTCCATGTTATAGAGGTTCGATAACTCCACTATCTTTTGGGCTTAATAATGTTAGTTATAGAAACTCGATACCTACTGTTCTTCTAGGTCTGCTGCAGCTTGATATATATAGATATTTATTGATTTGGAACCTATATCACCTTACAGGCCCGATATTTTGATTCATATTGAATTCCCAAAATCAATTTTTTTTCATTAAATACTCAACAACTCTTCCTTTTTGTAGAAGCTCATTACTCCTTTAGGGACATGATACTTCTTTTTAGCTTGATAACTATTTGAAGTTCGACATTTTTAATGTTATTAGATATTCGACATCTCTTTGTGATTAATTGAGGTTCTCTATCCTCCTTTATTTTATATGCTCGTCAGCCCTTATGGTTGTTGAGGCTCGACACCATATCTGCTAGTTATAAAGATTCGACAACTTTCTCTCTTTAAATTCAGCAACACTTATAATTCAACATATTTAGTTATTCCCTAATTCTTTTAATCCATTTCTCCTAAATAGGAGCTCAATAATTATCTTTATGTTAGATACTTGATACCCTATGCTTTCATATCTTCCCATGCTTACTTTTTCATTGGCTTCTCAAGTACATTTGACAATTGAAAAATATATGGATAACAATTTGTATAAATTTTTTGTTTTGTTTAAAAAAAAATTTGGTATTTTGTGTGTACGTGTGAGCATATATATATATGTGTGTGTGTGTGTGTGTGTGTGTGTGTGTGTAATAATATTTATGTGCATATGTGTATTTAACTCAATGTTTGGAAAGGGGTTTATCTAAAATATAGTAATAAAATTTTGAACTATTCTAATTAGATAGTGTATTCATCGATTTAAAGCATGTAATATAAATAAAGTCCATTTCAATGTAAAGCACCAAGCAAGATATTTGTATGTGTGCACATACAAATACACACACACACCCACACAATAATGCGAACCCATGCCTCACACACGGCTTGCAACTATTTTCTTTAATTATTGTTGATCCTTTGTGTTATTGTAAGATTACTGATAATTAATTACAACATTAAGTCTTGTATAAAGAAAATTATTATTTACGGTATTTTTTTCAATCCAAAGTAAAATATTTTGTTTACAAACATAATTTTGATGAGCTCTTTATTCTAATGTTTTAATAGTTGATTGATGTGATATCCTGGAATTTCAGGAGATTTAAAATGTGAAAATCTCTTAATTAAATTGTTTAAAATTGATAAAAATTGTTATTTTCAAATATAAATAACCAATTAATAATAGTGTGATGCTTTAAATTATGATTATAGATTTATTTTGAATTTAAATATAATAATGGAATTTAAAAGAATATATATCTTAAAATAAAAATAATAATATAGTTTGGACTTAAATTATGAATTGGTGAATTTGATTAAAATAGTATTGAAACTTTTCAAAGGTTAATTTAAAGGTCTATCTTTTATCTTCAAAGTAATTAAATTAAAAATCTATTTTGTTTAAAAATATTAAGGTTTAAATTGTATTTCATAGTAAAAGTTCATTTTGTTTTATAAAAAAAAAAATTCAAATAAACATTAAGATCTGTGATTTTATAAAAGTAATTTATATGTAATCATTTAAGGCTAAAAATAGATATACATTTATATAAACATGATAATATAAATTAGAATTTGATTTAGATAAAGTTAAATACATTTATAAATTAAGAATTTCTTTTAATATTAAGATGAACATGTGTAAGACATTTATACTTAAGGAAGACATTTGTAAATTAATATACATCATTATGTAACAAGTGGCATTGTTTTTAAATAACATTTTATTTAAAAATTTATTAAGTGGAAAACTTAACAATTCACTTTGTTTAGCACATTATCTTAAAAGGAAATCTGAAAATCAGATTGTAAGAAGATAAATTCAAAACCAGTTCTGCAAAACACAAATCTAAAATCTGTTTGAAAATCTGCAATTTTATTTCAAGTATCAACTGCAATGTAAAGTTCAATTCAACTCTAAGCAAAACAAGAAATGGAGTTTAGCTACATGATCAAAATCAACATCACCAAGCAAATGAAATTTTAAGATCAACTTCTACAATCAAATTAGAAGTAGAACCCAGGTTTCAGCAAGCAATGCAAATCTGTTCCTGGAAAGTTTGAGTTTGCATCAGAAATTATCATCTGCTCTTCATTTGTCAGGTGAGTAAATCTACCTTTTGAAAAACTAAATTCTACTTTATAATTGAATGCATGCAAGGTTTGATTATAGAAATGTCTCAAGTACTTCTTGCATGAGTGAAAGGATGTGATGCCTGGGTATATAAGAGTGATATTTATGTGAGAAGAACTCTAAAAAAAAAATATAATAAAATATAAAACTGAAATTTGCTTGAATTGGTATATGGTGTATCCTTGAAAATATGACATGAATCATGAGTGCATGATGATTAAAGAAATGATTTTATATATATGTGTGAAGTATCAGTGTTCAAGAACAGATTAGCAAGCCTCTGTTAAAAACATTACAGGTTTGAAAACCTGGTTCCATGATTAAAATCTTCCTCTTAAATAATTTTAGGCCTTGATTTTTGTGTAAGAATTGTTTGTATGTGAGCAAAATAAATTTTAACTCATTTAAATCAGGATGCACGAATAAAATCCTTGAAGCCTGAAGCAATGAATTAAAGCATTAGTGGAAAGAACTGTGAGTGGATTTATCCTATTTATCTGAGTCTCCTCTGTTCTATAGTTCATAGGTTCATGTTTTGATTTAAATTTGAAATCTTTGAATTATGCCTCTGTTTAAAACTTAAGATTTAAATCAATCTTGTTGGTTTAATCACAAACTTTAGTTTAGATTTTTATTTAAGTCAATCATAATATGGAGATGGTTCTATAAACCAAAATAACTGATCAAGTCGAAATTAAGTGTATATTCAAACTCTTTAATTCATAACTTTAGGGTAATAAATCGAATACATAAACTAAAACATGATCTTTAACACTAAAATCAAAATTTTTAAAGTGGGAATGAAGGGGAAATTCTGGAAAGAACTGGAAATGCACTTGAAGGGTTTTCTGGCAATCCAAAAGCTTGGAATGGTCGGGTTTCTTCTTGGGATGGAGGAACGATCAGTGGACCTAGGAAAATTGTCAGTATAATGTTTTATCCATTGAGGAGGATGCGGCAGTGGATTCTGGTTTTAAACCCTAGTTTTATCTAGGCTATGTAATTCGAACATTTTGGGTTCTACAGTCGATCGAGTTCAATAGGGATTTGTGTGATGGAAGCGTGGTCGTAGATGAGGTTATGGTGGAAGTTTTCTAGTGGTCAGAGGCGCGGTGGCGAATTGATTTTTGGTGGAAGGTCTGATCTGAGTGGTTCGAGCTATGCTCGAATTCGATTGTGGACTTGTACGAGTTTTTGGATGATCGGGGTTCGATGCCGAAGGGATGTTCGATGGGTAGGAGGCGTCGTAGTTGATCAGAGAGCACTAGGGTGACTGTGCACGTGTACGGTAGTAACAATGGTGTCAGTGTTCGATGCGGCCAGTATATCGTGTCGTGCTCGAGTTTTTGGGTGTTTTCCTTCGGGTTTGTATTCGAGATGAGTGCGTGAGTATTTACTGATATTTTAATTTATATATCTAA
Organism: Allium cepa; assembly: GCA_030765085.1. Lineage (NCBI taxonomy): Eukaryota > Viridiplantae > Streptophyta > Magnoliopsida > Asparagales > Amaryllidaceae > Allium > Allium cepa. The sequence goes on from CM060935.1 coordinate 596,337,433, forward strand.
AGTAAAATCTTAACTGCTGAGAAGAGAAACGGAGAAGATGAAGTTTGCTCGAGAATAGGAGGTGAGTGACTCGAAGTAGAAAAGGTTTGAGCTCGTGTATGTTGTAGGATTCGGGTTTTTGTTTTCAGAAACTTGACAGTTTCAGGGTTTTTAAATTTTAAACTAAATTTAAATAAAGGGAAGTAAAGAAAGGTTTAAACCAAAAGTTGAAAACATGTTTTAAATAGGAATTCAAAACGAATTTCAACACTAAGTTTTCAAAATAAATAATTTTTTTAAAATATGAAATGTTTAAACTAAAACCTGTATAGTATTTATAATAGATTTACATTCTGAAATAAGATCTAAAACATGATTTTAAATTTAAGTTAAATCTAAATTGTAAATCTATTCAAATGTGAATTTGAATCTTAAAGTTTTGAAAAGAAGATAAGATTATAAATTCTAAAGTTATAATTAAGTTTGAATAATATAGTATTTTATAACCTTAATGAGGTGTATAGAGTGAAATTACTTTGTGAAGAAATTAGTAAGGGTAATTATAAGGTGTAATTAATATTATTTGGTAGAAGTGATTAATAGTAATTGCTTGTGGAAGGAATTAAGTGATATTGACTCGATGTGATTAAAGGATTAATTAATGTAATTAATCAAGAAGATGGTTTAGTTTATGGAGTAATTTAGGAAGTTAATTTCTGATTTCGATTAATCAAGATTGATTAATGAATGTAATTAAGTTAAAGGTTAATTATTATGTGAAATTTAAGAATAATTAACTAATTGAAGTAATTAAAGAATCATTAATTAAGGTAATTAATGGAAGTGATCAATCTTGCTTATTAATGATTGAATGATGATTGGGTGCTATTAATTGGGGGATACCCCTGATATGAATTGCTTTGTGATATGATATATTGAATGAACAATGATAGTGTGATTATCAGTCAATTGTGAATTGCTGTGTAAGTGTTATCCGACAATTAAAATTGAATTGTATTTAATTGGATAACTTGGATTTAGATGACTTTGGATTCGAAGAGACCGTAGTTGAGTATTTGTAAATTCCCGAAACCACTTCGATTCTTATAATTTGATATGTGAAAACTAATAGGCTGAAGTGGAATGACTTAAGTAAATTGGATCAATTAAATCTAAGTTTTGACACTTAGAAATATAGTGTGAGATGGTTGATGTCTATAACAACTTGTGAAGTGTAAATTGATATAAGTTACCCCGGGTTTATTTAAATGGTATGCTTTTGTATTCCAAGTTAGATGGGTTTACTCACGTTGGTTTCCAGCCTGACCCGGGTGTTACTTTGATGTAATGCTCGGGTCAGACCGAGTATTACAGATTTTAGGTAAGGACGTTCTGGAGCTCAGGAGGCGAGCTGGATGGCAGGGACGTATGGAGGGTTTCCATTATGATATTGTATATATCTGAGTCATGTTAAATTTGTATCTGTCCAATGTTGTATAAAATTGTTGTAACTCTGATATGTCGATGTAAATTGATAGATACAGTTTTTTTTTGGTATAACAATTATTATTGATATTATATTTTATCCGCTGCGAATGTGAGATTGTGTGTTTCTTCTATTCTTCTTCTTCTATCTTTTCTTCTTTTCTCTAACTATCTGAAAATTTCGGGATCGGAATTTCCGAGTCGTTACATTTGGTATCAGAGCTAGGTTAAGCGAGAACCTTGGCTCTGGTGGGATTACTCATTAAGGACAGGGTAAGTGGTACCCTAGAATGAGATGAGCGCGCGTGTGTGTGTGTGTGTGTGTGTGTGTGTGTGTGTGTGTGTGTATATGAGAGCATAATTGTTATTTTCTTATATAAAGATTTTAAATGGTTTTATATAAGGATATATTTTGATATATATAAAGCAATATATCTTTCTAACAAATAGTAAGGGAATTGGTTGTTAAATTATTGAATTAAATTAAAAAGTAATAGAAATACAACCGAACTGAAATTAAATCTTGAATTTGGGAAAGGTTTCAGGATAAGGATAATCAATTAATTTGTGAAATTAATTAATTTTTTTTAATGAGATTAATTAATTGATAATAATTGGAAATGATAAATAAAGAGGGAGTTACTTAATGAAGTAACTAGAGGTAAGTAATTTAAGGGACAATTACTTAATGAAGGTAATTAAGAAATAAGATAATTACCGAATGTGATTAATTAATGATATAATTAATTTAAAGAAATAATAAATAATATTATTTAATGCAATTGAATGAAATGGTCCTATTTCAAACAAGAGTTGTTCGAAAATTTAAATGAAATTTGTTTTGAATTAAAAACCAAAGGTGGTTTAAAATTTTAAAGTATAACTTGGTATGTGAAAGAAATTAATATGTATATATATGGATATACTTAAATATCAAAGGTGGTTTGAGATAAACTCTAAATGTTGAGTTTTAAATCTGGAATGAGATATGATACCCAAAGTAATAAGTTTTTGAACTTAATAAGTGGAAAGAATTATTTATGGGAGGTTTAAAATTTGAAATGGAAGTTCAAATTAGGTAAGGTTGACTGGATTAAGTGAATTGAGTTTAACTTGGGAAAAAGTTAAATATGGTGGGATGATCAACCTGATTTGTAAATTTTAGGATGAAATTAAGATTTAACTTGGGAAGTTAAATCGTTGATTGTATTTGAGAGTTTGAGTGATCTCAAATTGGGTTTGAGATCTAGAAATTGAAAATGAATGGATGTTTTAAAGTAAATTAGATGATATCATCCTATTGTTGTTAAAAAAATCTTTAAGTTATGAATTGGAATTGTTTAAATGAATGAGAGATGGAGTATGGTAATCCATTGTTGAGATAAAAAGGGAAATCACACTTTAATTTAAAATTAAGGATATGGAATTCATTTGAACTTAAGATTTGAATGTTAAGAAATGAAATTGTAAATTAAAATTGTTTGAAACTCTTACTTGAACCTTGTAATGAGAATGGAATTTTGAGAATTTGACTCAAAATTAAATTGTTTAAAGGTTAATTTGATTTGTGGTATAATATGCTGGGTCTGAACTGTGAATTGAATTTAGATCAAATTGAATTTGATTTGAATTAATTGCAATTGTGTAACGACCCAGTATTTTCAACCCTTCGCATCCGCACATGTCGGACTTGAATTGTTCAAAATACTGCGTTGTAAAATAAATTTGGCAAAACTCAGAATATGTAGTAAATAAATCACAGAATCACATACATATATCAGAACTCACAGCGGAAATAAAATATACAGTGGTTCATGAAGCCACTATAAAACTTTAACCAAATAGAATTTACATAGTTTAGAATCTGCAATACAGCTGTAGACATAAATAGAAACAGAGTCTTCCAATTTGATTGATTGCAAATAAGATAAAGACTGAAAGGCTTCCGGCAGTATGAATGATCTACGGGATGACATAACTCCGGAGAGAAACTGAAACTGCAACTCAGGCTGACCCGAGCGTAAAAATAAAACATAACACTCGAGTCAGGACATACATACTTATATAATGCAAGCTAATTCAAGTGTACTGTAATATAGAGCAAGTAACTTAAAGGATGCTTGGGACCGCCCATCCTCTAAGGATCCGTCAAACTATTTACTATGTAGTATATTGCGCTATTATACTAGTGTCTATTTATAAAATAAACTTACTTTTAAATAGCATTAAGGCTTTACATTTTCCACCTTAACACGTAATAGTCCCAGTAGTCCATCCAATATCATAGCTCCTCCTGATCGGGAAGCAACTAGAGGATACCACACGGGTTACGGGAGAAATCTAAACTCGTACAAGGCGCGGTATGGTAGGTGACACGGCACAACTAGGCAATGCCAGGGTAGATATACCAATTACGCATCCGGGCCGATGGTAACGCGAAGCCGCAGCAACCGCCCACCTCGAAACAACTCCCCAAATCAAAATAGAAGTGGCCACTGAATCAATCCAAAGTCATAGTATAATATCGAAGAGGAGTGTCCGATCAGAGGAATGACCTCATTAACCCGTCGATCGCTCCTGTTTTAGCCACCTTATGCCAACTCACGGGAGTCGGGTCCACGTATTTACCTTACAGGAAACGTCGCCACCAACCTACTTCATTCTGGAATCTCCACCGCGTACACGGTTAATCAAAGTGGTTTTCGGTATCGACAGAGAGTATGTCCATATCCGATCCCGGTCTCTTTGCCAACCCATCGTTATTATAACACCGTGGTCTTTTAAAACAGTTTATACTTTAAAACCAAAATAAACATTTCTATTTCAAACTATAAACACGATATCATTCAAAACCCAAAACAATATGATACCGTTATATTCAAGTATAATTCTTTTCCAAAAACCATACTGCTTAAAATTTATAATATCTGGAAACCAAATATTTAAATTATATCTTCAAAACATAATATTTTGGAAATTTTACTTTAAAACCATAACTCCCAAACACAATGGTTTGGACATTCAACGGTATATAGAATAAATGGTTTAACTTTATGGTTACTTTGTAAAGAAGATAATTTACATAGCTTTACAAATATATTTCTTTATTTTAAACCATAATTTAAATATCACTTCATGTTCCCAAGACCATTTCAATTCCTATATATATATCCAATTGGAGTATTAATATTCAAAACTAAGGTTGGATATTTTTTCTTTCAACAAATTAGTGTTTATTATTTCGTCTTGAATATTCCCATAAATTCCATAGATAAAACTCCAAAATTATGCCATTGAATAATTTCAAAATTTACTTAACACTAGAATGTTCATCTTAAATTTATTAAGAAAAATCCAGTTATAAATCTCATATCTTAAAGGTCTCCAAAACTTAAACATAAATATAATTTATCAAATTCCTTAAATTTCAAAACAATCAAATTCCAGATTCTATAGCACTTAGGAAATGCTACCTAAAGTTACGGGTAAAACTAGTCCAATTTCAAAAGACAGCATTTAAATGCTTTAGTAGATTGTTTAACTTAATAAATATTTCCAAATATAACTTATATATATATTTCTTAACTGAAATCTTATCCTTTCAAAAATCCAGAATTTCCAAAATAAGTTATATTCCAAAATTTTATTCAAATATTTATTTATTTATTTATTAACATTTATAACTCATTCAAAATCAATATAAAATCCTTTAAAGATATTAAATCAAATATTTAACTTCCAAAATAATTTTAAATATTTCAGAAAATATTATAAGGACCACGGGCCTGTATATAGTTTTCTAGCCTAGGTCAAGTGATACGGATTTATATCATTTCAATCCGTAATTTACAAACCCCGGGTTCTATCATTTCAAACCCGCAATCCCAAGTTAACAGTTAAGAAGTTAACAGAATGATTGAACAATAATAATCATTTAGGCCTATCATTTCAGCCCATAACAATCTAAATTTAACAGGGAACTTGCAGTGGTGATTTAAGCAGTAAATAAACAATAATATAATATAACTGCAGAATTAATACAACAGATAAATAAGTGATGTGATGTCAATTAAAAAGGGGTTCATTATTCTACATCATACTACAGACAGATAATATTTAAATAGAATTTTACATATACACTTGCCATAATTTACAGAATATATGTACATATGTCTGGTGAGAAATACTCACTTGGATGTTGCAGAAAATTTGAATTTAACAACGACAATTCACCGGTGAAGAACGACAGAGGGTAACGATCAAAATTCTCGGATGACGCTTAGATTCAGATCTAGAACAAAGTTTCAAATATAAGATACGCGACTTTAGATTTTGCGGTCAAAGAAAAATAGAATGAAAATTTGGTTGTCTTGCTCGACCACTCCACCGTGTAAAGTGACCAAAGTATACCCAAACGTGAACCGTGCAATTGCTAAAATCTACGACAAAATTTCCTAAGGACGAACTAAGGAAAAATGGTGGGGTTTCCTATTATATGCCGTGACATGTACATATGCACGTGCACCATGCAAATATCTATTTTACTCGGATTCAAATTACATGGTTTCAAGCTTCTTTGCAACACTGTAAAAGGTTTTCTGGACCCCAAAACTTCATCCAAGATACACGTGAGTGACATCCTGCTTTTTTTTTTCCTTTAGCTTCGAACAGACATGTACATGCAATATATTTACCACTTCTCTGCCACTGCCATACTCCTCAACTCAGATCAATTAACATGCACAGAATGTTGGTGATTCGTGCATCCCTACAATCACTACATTACACCCTATCTACCCAAATCAGTTCTACTCAACATGGTCCAAACTCAACTAAAATTTTCATCTCAATACAAACTTTCCAGACTTGAACTATCACCCCACCTAACTAATTCTAGTATCAGTCATGCACCTTACTCATATCAGTTCGAACATGCACACTTTGATAACAACATGTACAGCCTAATGCAAGTCTTGTATATATGCAGACTTATTCCTATTATATGAATGCTGATCTGAAAACTTACTTACTAGTTCCCATCCTATCTCTAGCATTAAACACATTCGAGACTTCACTATATAATTTATGTCAGGAATGGGGTATTTGTTCAGCTCAGTTTTCTATCAAAATTTTGTTGCCTAATAGGTTCCAACTACTAGAATATCATTTTCTACTGCCAGCTTTCATCATTCATTTTTTTTTTTTAATATTTCTTCAAGTCTTTACCCTTAAATCCTTTCAATATATGCTTACCAGTTTCCATTTGCACCAGATCATCTTAAATACAGACAGTTACTACTCCCACGTGTAAAACCACTTGAGCTCGACCACTTCTTCAATTTCAGGCCTGCCATCCCATCAGCTAGCTGTTATATAAAAGGTGTGGCATATCTTCTAGTACCACTCTATTTTAGGCAGGCAACTCATGTGTCAAAAGGTATCCAGACTAACTCTATGAGATTTATGCAAAACCAAAGACTTATGCACACCCATTTATTCCCCTGATATTTTAAGTTTGTATGAAATCCTCTGTAACACTGTCTGCGAATTCACTTACAATATGTAACATGTTTTACTTAATATTTTTGCATTACTTCTTTACACTTAATCTCTTTAAATTTTTAGCCTAAGTCCTATACTATTTATCTATGCACATATATACAGTTGGGCCACCTATTAAGACATAGATTATAGTCCTATTTTTTTCTTCAGCTTTACTTATACACAACTTGTCTGAAAGGAGAAAAATGCTCAAATTCCTTATTAAACCCCTGGTCGAACCCCTGATTTTTTCAATCAAAAGAAACTCAGATAAATGAGATGTTTGATAGAATCTTGGTTTTCATATGTATAGAAATTTTTTTCCAAGTAACCTCTCAGCTCTATACAGTTAGTTCCTCTGACTCATTATGTATACTAGAATAAAAGAAAACTCTATAAACCCAGATCCCTACATACTCAACTACCACCCTATATTACAGGCAACACGGTGGGAAAAAAAATGGCCGAGCAAAGCAAAAGACAGAGGAAACTTATAAGAAGAGATGAAATAAAATTTACCTGATGGCTTGAGCAAAGAATTGGAATAAGATGCAGAGCAAAATGATGCAGAGGAGCAAAGATTTATAGGCAGTGCGAATTTGAAGGAGAGGTAAAAGGAAATAACGTATCAGTTTTTTTTTTCTTGTCATAAATTTGTGAATACGAATACGTGATTTAAGGTCTTGATTTAGCAGAGAAACAAAATGGCAAGCGTGATAAAAGAATGTCCAGTTATAAAGTTGGAACGTTACTTCATGTTGATTTTCAAAATCAGTTATCAAAAGAAGTAAATAGCATAATAAATGCAAGGAAAAACAGAAATGGATAAAGGTCTAGATCCTAGGCGAGATCAAAGGGAAAGGAGAAGAAGTAGCTGTAGAGGTTTAAAGCAATCAGAGATAAATGTGAGCTGGGTGATTATTGCATGCGTGCTCAAAGGTTGAAAATGAATAGGCTAGTGATATGTTTGTCAAGAATAAATCTTAGCTCTTGATTGAAATAAATTTGAACGGTCAAGTACACCAAGTAAAGTTTTAAGAAAAGAAACGTACACAATCAATTTAAAATCTATTTTATCACCAAATGGTCTGCTAAGCAAAGTCCGTTATAAAGTCATCGACTGGTATTTTTCCTCAAAAATGTTTGAAAATATTATTTTTACACTACGCTAAACAGACGCAGTCCAAAACATCAAAAATTTCTGTAAAATAACATTTTAAAAACACGCGTTTTACTATGTTGCTTATAACCTATAATTGACGTGTCTTTTGAACGCGAAATTTAACAGTTCAAACATAGCTTAAATTTTCACAGTTATTATAAAATTTTATTGACATACATAATTTTATAAATATATCTCCAAATTAAATAATTTAACTATATTTGGTAAACACAATTTATATAAAATATATTTCAAAATTAAATAATTAAATAAAATAAATAGCTACAAACTAGGGCTGTTACACTCTCCCCCACTTAAGAACTTTTCGTCCTCGAAAAGGAACGGAAGAAGAGAAACAAAGGAAGCTAAGCTAGATAACAAGAACCTTAAACGAATAGTTCCGGATTTGAAGCACGAAGAAGATCCTCTAGAATCGGTTTTACCCTTTCAGATTGACCGTCAGTCTATGGGTGATAAGCGGTGCTCAGGTCCCGATGAGTAACAAAGATTTTCAAAGGTTATAGAAGGATTTCTGAATAGACTGGCATAAGCAATAGCCTCCCCATTCTGTAGCAGATAGGGCAACCAAGGACACTTAAAGATAGTTTGAAAACAAATAAGATAATAAATTTGCAATCATAATGCTTTGAAATCATTAAATTTATAAATTTGGAAATCATGCTACTAAAATCATAATACCTTTAAAATAATCTTCATTTATACCTTTTAAATTCAATGCCAAACAATATTCATTTCAAGGTTGAAATATTCCTAAGTTCATTTATAAAAAAAAAATTCCAAAACATTTTATTTTTAGAAACAGCAGCACTCATAATATGCTATAGTAGATATAATAGTATTCCTAATCAGTTTATTATGTACTTAACTCTGAATTTTAACAAATAACCTAACACTTTATTAAAAATACTTATCTTATAAATAAGATATTCCTTCAATAAGTTACCCTTGAATTTCCATTTGAAAACCAATTCTCAATTATCAAAATTTAGTGATATTAGAATACGTCTTGATTATTTAAACCATAATTATTCCTTTAGACACCAATTAATTGTGATTTTAAGATAGATATCCTTGCTACAAAGCATCCCTCCAAATATATTTTTCTTATTCAAAGATACATTGTTTATTGCACAAACATATTCATTTCAGGAAATAACCTTTATTAAAATTTCTTGGTTAGATTTACGGCTCCATATTAAATTAATTTGATTATTAAGACATTTGAATAAAATTCCTTAAATTCCTTTTCCTTATTTATCCCCATTAATCTTTTATAACTAAAATTTAAGTGTATAATATTTATTATAACCACTCAAATTTTATTCATAAAATCCTTTTATATTGTATATTATCCAATTACATGTTAACTTTTGAAAATCAAGGTAAGTTATATTAAATGAAATTGGGTGTTATACAAATAAAACTTTCAATTTAATTATCTCCAATTGGAACCTTTTTATTCAAAAATTTGGTTATTATATTTATTTTATTTTCCTTCCTCAAGATAAACTTTAAGAATTAAATTCCTGATTCCCTTCAAACCATTTAGAGATATATATACATAATATGTCAAATCAATTTTATAAATTAAGTCATATTTTAGAAATTCAAATCAATTATAATCTCAAGGTAACACTGTAGCCAGACTACAGAATGGTCTTTTCACTTCGAAACTCGAAAATGAATGTCGATGATGCTGCAGTCATCACCGAAATTATTTTCCAGCGACAAAGAGAAGAGCACTATATTTTAAAATTCTTTGGAACAAATTTCTATTCGAGAATACTTTTAAATAATATATCCTTTTTTTAAAAATTTAAACACAAGGTTTGAAACCATCTGAAATTAAATTCTCAAGTTCTTGTTTAAATTCATTTCTGTTTCCAAATTTATTTATAACCATTGCTTATATTCAATTATTTATTAGACAAAACACACGGTTTACAAAACCATAAATAAAATCAAAACTATTATCTCTTGACAACTAAATTTTTTTTTTTCTTCTGAAAATCATACTTATATATATATTAGATTTTCTTTCAAAAATAATTTTTCAAAACAAGGATGGAAATTCAAATTTGATGAACTCAAATCAAATAGAATCCAAGATAGTTGAAATCAGAAGATCTGATGATTAATTAATAGAATAAGGAACTGGGTAAGTCTTTATGAATCGCGGACAACCTTGACCTAGTCATCCGTGACTTAAAGAGTCAGATCGATGTGGTTGGGGTAAATCTACATTTGATCCGAAGAGATAGAATTTGGAATAACCAAAGATACTAGCATATAAACCGAGGATAAATATAAATCTCCGGTGAATCAATGTGTAACGACCCGCTATTTTGGACCATTCAAATCGACACTAAAACCGTACATGTACGACTTGAATAATTCAAAATACCGAATTGTTAATTTAATTTGGCAAAACTTAAAATATACAGTAAATAAATCAAACACAGATCACAGACACAGAGTAATATAATGCAGCGGAATAGAAAAATAGTAGTTCATGAAGCTACTATATACATCAGAGTTTAAAATAAAATACATCAGAATCTCTTGAATACAGAAAAGTCTTCAGTACGAGCCGATGACTTCTCTGAACCAGTCAATCTAGAAAACTGAAAGCTGAAACGATAGTTGGATCTCCAAATGAAGCTCCAATCTCCAAAGGTGAGTCTCTAATGCTGTATTACTCGGTCTGACCCGAGCGTAAAGCAAAACACAAAACACTCGAGTCAGGATTAACATTCTTATATCAATAAATCCAACTCAAGTGAAATATCAACTGAAATACAAATAACTTAAAGGATGTTTGGGATGACCATCCTCTAAGGGTCCATAGAACTATCTACAGGGTAGAAATATACACTATTACATCGTGGTCATTCACTTAATTTATACTTCAAACCCAAATGTCAAATTCACTTCGAATAATTATATTTCCCAAATAGTATTTATATATATTAAATGCTGTATATGGTAAAGCACTTGCAATTTCCTTAACTTAACAAATCGTTCACATCAACCTGACCTTTCCATTTAAATTAAATTCAATCTCAATTATAAATCTCAAATCTGGATTTGATATCCTAATTACCCTTTCCATTTCAATATGTTTCCATACTTTAAGTATTTAATATTTCCCCTAAATTTCCCAATCTAGTTTTCTAAATACAAATTTCCAGATTTCGTTCAACCTCAATTTCCCTTAAATTCAATTAGTTATCTACATAACAAATTCAACTATCTTGGTCCCAAATACATATCAAATTTCTAAACCATTTAATTACAATACAGTTCATGGCTTAAATACTTATATGTTAAATTTAACAGTTTCATATAGATTCTTGGTTTTTACATCATTATTATTTAGTTTGAACCTTCCCTTATTCAATACCATTTTAGTGACTTTAAATTACATCTTTCTCAAGATTTCTCAAATTTTATTAAACGTGAAATATCTCATTCGATAAATTTCAAATTGATTTAAATAAATAAATCCTTATCTAAACATCATTTTACAATAACCCAAATTTATCTCCCAACCTTAATTTTTCAATATTATTGCAAAATTTATCCGAATAAAATTTACATAAATTATTTATCATAATTTATGTATTTAATCAAATCTTGATTAACTAGATATAATTAACTCTATATTTATCATTACCCTTTATAGATGTATTTAAGAATTTACATTTAATAAGACCATAGATTTTTTTATCATATGGTCAAAGTGTTATGGCTATTATCATTTCAATACGTACACTAAATGTATACGGGTGGATAGCATTTCAACCCGTAATCCCAAATTTAATTAAACGAAACCCGCTTGGGCCTATCTTTTCAACCCATTTTAATTCAAAAATCAAACATAACAAAGGGAACTTGCAGTGTGATGACAGGGATAGTGTCAAAGTAAGTAAACAAGCAATAACAATAATCAATAACAATTCAATAGATTAAATCAAATAACCCCGAAATAATCGTATTAATTCGCATTGTTATTTTTATAATTATTTCTAAAATCTACACTATCATTTCATGTAGATTTAAAGGTTATTACATTTCAGTTTTCCCTTGTCGTTCCATTTCATTTTCAGTTTAATAATACAACAATTAATCCAAACTACGTTCAAAGATTTCAAGAATAATTTATCAATTTCTACGACAATCAATGGGTCAAATTCAACTAATCAAATTTACATATGGCGGGGTCAGGTTTTAATAAAGTAAGGTCCATCATATATAATCCGTTTAATTTGTAAACTATACTACTCAAATTAAACTAGCAAACTAGTTATCACTTAACAAAAATAATTAACATCCAATTTAAACAACAATCAATCAAACAATCAATTATCAACCAATCTGTATTATTATCACATACATAATTAACCGATAATGGTGTTGGGTGTCATAGGTGAACAAATACAAATAATAGCATATATAACAATTAAAAATAAATACAACAGCATATTTCAATTGTCGTTTCAATTGAAATCAAATTCAATAAATATAAAAGTGTTAATCGTGAGTGATTGCTCACCTTTCGAGGCTAAACAGATTTGACAAGGAAACGAGCTACGAATTCCAAGCGACGCTAGATGGATACGATTCGATGGAGAAAACGGGCACGACGGACAAAGCTGATAACAGGAATCGACGGAATCAAATTAGAACCGGGTTTGATGAAGAGAATTGGTATAAGAGAATTTGAAAACAATATCCATTTAAAGCACATATACATATATAAATCAAAATAAATATATTATTTTCTTATTAAATTAATATTTCTTTTTAAGACCAATATCAAAACAAAATACGTATGTACGAAAAATCACTGTTTTGTATTAAAAATCAAATGTAATAAAATTTGAAATAAATATTGTAACTTTCATATTGAAATGTACATAAACACATGCAAGTTTAAAGAAAAAAACAATGTTGAGACCCATTTTCAACATAGCTTATATTAACTGCGACAAAGAAAGCTACAAACACTTGTTATTCAATATATATATACAGTCCAAGTAAAAATCAATGTACAAATGCAGACAGCACTTAACAGCTATATTACCCAATGCAGTAACATATAACTATGGATATAAAACCTCTCTCCTTTTTTTTTCTAACATATAAACCATACTATATAAAATAAAACTTAAAAATATGTATATAAAAAAAATTCATAAAACTGACCTATACTATATATACATATGAATTTATATTCTAAGTTTGAACACCGCAAATTAAATTTACAAGCGTTTCAAACATATAAGTAAATAAACAAATCAAGCTTACATTTATTAAAAATTAAACATAAACTTAAAATAAATATATTTGTTTAAATTAAATAATTAATCCCAAAACATACTAAAAAAAATATATTTGAAAACCAAGTTCTCATCTATAAAAAAAGTATATACATATTAAACGTGATCTTACAAAACAGCAATATGTGAACTTGCCAAACATATAACTATTTATGTTTTAAAACCAAAAGTGAAGCACTACTGTAAACAAAAATCCATAAAATCGACATATTATTTTATATAACTATAGACCTTGCAAAACCAATTATATATATATATAGCTTAGTTAGCATTACTAAATGCATAAACCAAAACTGATGAAAATAGAAAGTAGGAATTAATGATGTCCTCGCCTATATATGTTAAACTATCCCAGTTTATACATCATAATTTTGCCTTCCTTTACATAAATTTAAACATTATCTTTTAAATGTAAATACATAGACCCAAACTGTATAGCCAACAATCAAATGCTCCTAGGACCGGGATTGTAAAATATAAATAAAAGTGACAAAATAGTTTAAAAAAAATACTTCTCCAAATACCATGTGACCTTAATATAAAGCGATCCTTTTTAAATATATATATATATACGCTTAAATTATAAACTTTTATGTTACATTGAAAATCAAAACATGTAAAAAAATAAATAGACAAAAACATGTTGTGCTTAAAATAAAGGAAAAGCAATATAAACAATAAGAAAACAAAAGAAAAGGATGAAAAAGAAGAAGAAAAAGAAAAGAAATAAGAAGAAGAAAAAAAAATGGTGCAGCCATTTACCTACAGAAGAAGCTTCACATGCAAAAGAGGAGAATGGACAAAGAAATTCAAGCAAAGATAAATGTACAGAAAAATATAGAGTAGTGGAAATTTAAAAGTTAGAAAGCTTAAATCAAGGAAATATCAAATGCAACCGGCTAAAATAGGGGAATGGTAATATAAACAAAAAGGTAAAAGCAACGGTGATCCTTAAATTTAGCTGAATCATTAAGGCAAATAAATATGGAGCATTGGTTAGTAACGCACGAAATTCGGGAAATAACAAAGGAAAGGACCGGTCAAATAAATGAATGTAACGTGTAACGAATATAAAGTTTATATAAATTTGAACCGATGGAAATAGAGGGGTCAATCGCTAGAATTTAGGAGGTATGAATGGTAACGGTTGTTTGAATTGTATACCAAATATATAACTTTATATTCCATTATTAATTGAATAGGAGAAATGAATGGGTGGAGAATGAGCTGTCCATTTATGATATACTGTTACATATAATTTGTTAAAGAAGAATGGTAGAATAATGATAGATTTGAATTATATACTAGTGTGATGCAATAACAACGGTCAAGTTGATAAGGTGGATATTTAAATAATTTATTGCTTGATTGGAAAGCACGTGAGTATGGAAAGGCAAGGGTATTAAAATGGAAAAAAGAATGGAGAGAGAAATTTAAGCGAAGATAAAACGTACAGGAATAAATATAGAGTAGTGAGATTCAAAGCAATTAATAATAACGTGCGCAGCACGCTTCTATAATTGAGACCGAAGAAAAGAAATGAAGTCACAATTTTAAAGGTACCGTGATGTGTACAATAATAAAAATGAAAACGTACACAAATAAATGAAATTGTAACAGTCTCTCATTGATTCAGCTGACACAAAAAAAAGAAATTATGAACGGATAGAATGCAAATTGAAACGTTAGAGAATTAAATATAAGGTGGAAAGGTGTGTCAACGCTCACCCATAGATTTAGCTAAAACCTTTAAAAGAAATTTAATATGGTATGAGTTGAACTTATGGCTATATATGTGCATAACTATGTATATAACTATATATATGAATCAAAATCATTTTCTAAATTCAAACGCAAATCCAATTATATATATGTATGTATGTATATTTTTATTATTATTTTAAAATCATTGTTTAGATCGATACACATAAATAAACTAACATATAGTATTATACTAGTAGACAGCAAAATATACACTGGTTATTATAGAATAAGATGCAAGCCATATACAACTACAACTTATTGGTTTAAACTATAAAATTATACGTAATCCAAATATCAAATTTTTATTTCAAAATTATTATTATTAATAATTTCTCAAAATCCAAATTAAATACGTTATAAAACCAAAAAAAAAATTAATAAAATTTTATTGGTCGCTACATTCTCCCCCACTCAAAACTTTTCGTCCCCGAAAAGGAAGGAGGTAGGAGAATAGAACAACCAGAAATAAAGGTAGATTGAAAGTTAAGGGTAAATAATTAATTTAAAACTATATAATTTTACTTGAATTATTCATTTGAAAACTTTATTTGCGATTCAGCTATCTTTAATACTTTAAAATTTCCAAAACTCATTGAAATTTAATATGTTTAACTAACACCTATATACATATATGAAAGCTATTTGAAAACAATTATTTGCATCATTAGTTATATTTACAAAGAAGCTGTTGAAAACATTAAATCCATAATTCATAAATTTATAAATTTGTCTTTAGATACCTTTCAAACATTATTAATAAATCATTCACTTCAAAAATATTTATACCACTAAAATTTTCTATTAACCAATGTAGCATATAGATAAGCAATCTTTAAAAGATTTTATTCAAAAAGGAAAGGAAGGTAGATTCTGGAATAGTATCGGGCAAGAATTTTCAATTTACCAAAGGAATTTAATTCCAAAGATTAATGCAAATTTCTTTGTTGGGAAAAATATTTTATAATAAATACCTTTATAATAACACTTTTATAATAAGATACTACTATATCAAAGTAAATTTTCTTTCGAAAATACTTTTATAACTCGATGTTTCAACAAGTTTATCCTTGTTCTTGCAGACTCTGGCCATGCGTTGATCAGGCGCAAAGCTAGAATTCTTCAAGTACTTAGTAGACTTGTTTCAACAACCAGTGAAAATACTTGAAAAACCCTTTAAAACAGATATGGAAAGTACGATCCAAACAAAACAATCAAACCAAAACCTTTGTCCGATCATGGTTCGCAGATACACAATGGTTACGCCTGGTTCCCCCAGGAAACAATCCATATCCGTAAGCTTTCACAGCCCTGCGAGTTACGCCATGATGACTAGTAGGGTGCAGGATACACAATGGTTACGCTTGGTTCCCCCAGGAAACAATCCGTACCCCCAGGCAAGACTCAGCCAGGCACTTGCGCTACTATTCGCGACCTACACAGATTGCAGGATACACAATGGTTCCGCCTGGTTCCCCCAGAAAACAATCCGTACCCCTAGGCAAGACTCAGCCAGGCAATTTCGCTGTGCATTCACGAGAGAAAAAGAAACCGTGGGACACGTCACGGTGGGAACACTCGAGTATTACATCCGGAAAACCAAAATCAGAGAGAATAATAACGATAGAATGAATCCACGCTGTGGCCACAAAGCGGATATCAAGCAGAAGGCACTTTCCATATCTTTATTTGGAAAATATATATCATATAGTACCTTTTTCAAATCACTTTCAAATATTGTACTTATATAAAGTCCATATATATATAGGATTCCATTTTCAAACGAATACTTTCCAAATCAATAGTATATCAAAATATCCTTATATAGACTTCGATTATATAAAATTCTCTTTCCAAAATTGAGTACCTTTCAAATCAATAGATTTCAAATCACTAGTTGGAAATCAATTTTTTATAAATAGGGTTATTCTAGGTCAACTCAAAACTCGAGGATCGAACACCGGTATACTTTAAATCATTTCAAATATATACATATTTCTTTCGAAACTATCAAATTACTACGGAATTTGAAATCAAAAACGGTTTTACAAGATCACTCGCATAGCGAAGCTATTAAAGGAGCCTCTCCCCCACTCTGAAACTCGAAAATCAATGTCGATGATGCGTGCACTCATCACCGAAATTATTCCCTAGCGACATAAGTGAGTTCTGGACTTCTATTTTCTTGAAAACTCGTTTGAAATTTCTTCAAAATTAATGGAATTCATTTGAACTCATTTAAAACATTTCTTATTCGGAAAAATACTTTTAAATCGTACTATTTTTCCTATAATTTCCAAAATCTTAAAACCAATTTCAAAATACCGGAATTCAATTCTCGAATTTCAAATTTAACACTTCAGTTATAAATCATTTTTATATAAATCAATTTCTTATAATTTTCCAAAATTTCAAATCCTTTCAAAACTTTTTATATAGAATAACATTTCTTATTTGATTTATATATAGGTATATAATCCTTATCGAAACATTTCTTTTTATATATAGGAAAAATCATAGTTATTAAAATATAAATTTGATATATAAAGCAATTTCAAAATACAAACGTACCCGATTTTCAAAGGATAATCTAAGAATGGATTTCAAAATAAAGATAGAGATTTGAATTTCATATCAACGAAACAGGAACATGAATACTTTATTAGAGAACTTCAGTTAAGCAAAAGATACAATAGAGTTTATCGAAAGCAACAAACAACTGCTGAAACAAACAGATCTACCGAGAACCACCTTACATAAACAAAGCATCGGTATTAATTCTACCGGGTGGGACTTCAATCGGTCCAGAACACTCCCCCTCAATATGGCTCCAACTTCTGCATTTCTTACATAAATGCACTACACACCCATCCTCCTTAACGAATTGCGGGAACGCAGCCTTCCTTCCGTACTTCCTCACAGGACAATTCCTAGCTATATGTCCAGTCAGACTACAGTGATAGCAAATGGTTGATTGGTCGACTGATGCCGTGGGTGCAGCATTTACTTTCTTCACCTTTTGGCAGCGATTGGGAAAGTGTCCCGTACTACGGCACTTAAAACAGAAGATCTTGGATCGATAACGCTGGCCCTCACTCTTCTTTCCTTCATCTCTCTTCCCGCACATGGCTGCATAATGTCCCTTCTCTTGACACCGATAACAGATGACATTGTCATAAGGTCCAGGTCCTGCCCTTTCCCTCCAAATCTTTTCCCACTTCTCCATTGCTTCCTCCTGTTCCTTACGGGCTAGTGCTCTCCGGGCTCGACGAGCTGCTTTCTGCTCTTCCGATTTTGCCATCTACAAAATAGTTTCCTATCATTCAGGGAGTCCAATATCAAACCAGATAGAGGTTCAATTTCTAAGAGAAAACTTGATCAAAGGAAGTTTCGAAACAAAGTGTGAAGGCTTGAGCAAAATGAGGAAATCTTTATTACAAAGTAGAAGGTGGATATCCTTCTATAAGTCGCGGGCGACATCTACCGGTCAACCGTGACTTCAGAAATCTAGGTGAATTAATGCCAATTGTAAAGGAGTTTTCACCCTTTTACAAATTATTCAATGGAGTTATGGGATACTCCGCAATTAAACTAATATAAATAGGAAGAGACACGGATGAATTTCGGAACCGAGGGGTATTCCAAAATTCAAAGGAAATCAAGTCGAAAGGAAGAGATTCAACTCGAGCGAAAGTGATTCTGTAAATAAATTTACTATATATGCTAAGTTTTGCCTAGAGCCAAAGCTCTGATACCAACTGTAACGACCCGCTATTTTGGACCATTCAAATCGACACTAAAACCGTACATGTACGACTTGAATAATTCAAAATACCGAATTGTTAATTTAATTTGGCAAAACTTAAAATATACAGTAAATAAATCAAACACAGATCACAGACACAGAGTAATATAATGCAGCGGAATAGAAAAATAGTAGTTCATGAAGCTACTATATACATCAGAGTTTAAAATAAAATACATCAGAATCTCTTGAATACAGAAAAGTCTTCAGTACGAGCCGATGACTTCTCTGAACCAGTCAATCTAGAAAACTGAAAGCTGAAACGATAGTTGGATCTCCAAATGAAGCTCCAATCTCCAAAGGTGAGTCTCTAATGCTGTATTACTCGGTCTGACCCGAGCGTAAAGCAAAACACAAAACACTCGAGTCAGGATTAACATTCTTATATCAATAAATCCAACTCAAGTGAAATATCAACTGAAATACAAATAACTTAAAGGATGTTTGGGATGACCATCCTCTAAGGGTCCATAGAACTATCTACAGGGTAGAAATATACACTATTACATCGTGGTCATTCACTTAATTTATACTTCAAACCCAAATGTCAAATTCACTTCGAATAATTATATTTCCCAAATAGTATTTATATATATTAAATGCTGTATATGGTAAAGCACTTGCAATTTCCTTAACTTAACAAATCGTTCACATCAACCTGACCTTTCCATTTAAATTAAATTCAATCTCAATTATAAATCTCAAATCTGGATTTGATATCCTAATTACCCTTTCCATTTCAATATGTTTCCATACTTTAAGTATTTAATATTTCCCCTAAATTTCCCAATCTAGTTTTCTAAATACAAATTTCCAGATTTCGTTCAACCTCAATTTCCCTTAAATTCAATTAGTTATCTACATAACAAATTCAACTATCTTGGTCCCAAATACATATCAAATTTCTAAACCATTTAATTACAATACAGTTCATGGCTTAAATACTTATATGTTAAATTTAACAGTTTCATATAGATTCTTGGTTTTTACATCATTATTATTTAGTTTGAACCTTCCCTTATTCAATACCATTTTAGTGACTTTAAATTACATCTTTCTCAAGATTTCTCAAATTTTATTAAACGTGAAATATCTCATTCGATAAATTTCAAATTGATTTAAATAAATAAATCCTTATCTAAACATCATTTTACAATAACCCAAATTTATCTCCCAACCTTAATTTTTCAATATTATTGCAAAATTTATCCGAATAAAATTTACATAAATTATTTATCATAATTTATGTATTTAATCAAATCTTGATTAACTAGATATAATTAACTCTATATTTATCATTACCCTTTATAGATGTATTTAAGAATTTACATTTAATAAGACCATAGATTTTTTTATCATATGGTCAAAGTGTTATGGCTATTATCATTTCAATACGTACACTAAATGTATACGGGTGGATAGCATTTCAACCCGTAATCCCAAATTTAATTAAACGAAACCCGCTTGGGCCTATCTTTTCAACCCATTTTAATTCAAAAATCAAACATAACAAAGGGAACTTGCAGTGTGATGACAGGGATAGTGTCAAAGTAAGTAAACAAGCAATAACAATAATCAATAACAATTCAATAGATTAAATCAAATAACCCCGAAATAATCGTATTAATTCGCATTGTTATTTTTATAATTATTTCTAAAATCTACACTATCATTTCATGTAGATTTAAAGGTTATTACATTTCAGTTTTCCCTTGTCGTTCCATTTCATTTTCAGTTTAATAATACAACAATTAATCCAAACTACGTTCAAAGATTTCAAGAATAATTTATCAATTTCTACGACAATCAATGGGTCAAATTCAACTAATCAAATTTACATATGGCGGGGTCAGGTTTTAATAAAGTAAGGTCCATCATATATAATCCGTTTAATTTGTAAACTATACTACTCAAATTAAACTAGCAAACTAGTTATCACTTAACAAAAATAATTAACATCCAATTTAAACAACAATCAATCAAACAATCAATTATCAACCAATCTGTATTATTATCACATACATAATTAACCGATAATGGTGTTGGGTGTCATAGGTGAACAAATACAAATAATAGCATATATAACAATTAAAAATAAATACAACAGCATATTTCAATTGTCGTTTCAATTGAAATCAAATTCAATAAATATAAAAGTGTTAATCGTGAGTGATTGCTCACCTTTCGAGGCTAAACAGATTTGACAAGGAAACGAGCTACGAATTCCAAGCGACGCTAGATGGATACGATTCGATGGAGAAAACGGGCACGACGGACAAAGCTGATAACAGGAATCGACGGAATCAAATTAGAACCGGGTTTGATGAAGAGAATTGGTATAAGAGAATTTGAAAACAATATCCATTTAAAGCACATATACATATATAAATCAAAATAAATATATTATTTTCTTATTAAATTAATATTTCTTTTTAAGACCAATATCAAAACAAAATACGTATGTACGAAAAATCACTGTTTTGTATTAAAAATCAAATGTAATAAAATTTGAAATAAATATTGTAACTTTCATATTGAAATGTACATAAACACATGCAAGTTTAAAGAAAAAAACAATGTTGAGACCCATTTTCAACATAGCTTATATTAACTGCGACAAAGAAAGCTACAAACACTTGTTATTCAATATATATATACAGTCCAAGTAAAAATCAATGTACAAATGCAGACAGCACTTAACAGCTATATTACCCAATGCAGTAACATATAACTATGGATATAAAACCTCTCTCCTTTTTTTTCTAACATATAAACCATACTATATAAAATAAAACTTAAAAATATGTATATAAAAAAAATTCATAAAACTGACCTATACTATATATACATATGAATTTATATTCTAAGTTTGAACACCGCAAATTAAATTTACAAGCGTTTCAAACATATAAGTAAATAAACAAATCAAGCTTACATTTATTAAAAATTAAACATAAACTTAAAATAAATATATTTGTTTAAATTAAATAATTAATCCCAAAACATACTAAAAAAAATATATTTGAAAACCAAGTTCTCATCTATAAAAAAAGTATATACATATTAAACGTGATCTTACAAAACAGCAATATGTGAACTTGCCAAACATATAACTATTTATGTTTTAAAACCAAAAGTGAAGCACTACTGTAAACAAAAATCCATAAAATCGACATATTATTTTATATAACTATAGACCTTGCAAAACCAATTATATATATATATAGCTTAGTTAGCATTACTAAATGCATAAACCAAAACTGATGAAAATAGAAAGTAGGAATTAATGATGTCCTCGCCTATATATGTTAAACTATCCCAGTTTATACATCATAATTTTGCCTTCCTTTACATAAATTTAAACATTATCTTTTAAATGTAAATACATAGACCCAAACTGTATAGCCAACAATCAAATGCTCCTAGGACCGGGATTGTAAAATATAAATAAAAGTGACAAAATAGTTTAAAAAAAATACTTCTCCAAATACCATGTGACCTTAATATAAAGCGATCCTTTTTAAATATATATATATATACGCTTAAATTATAAACTTTTATGTTACATTGAAAATCAAAACATGTAAAAAAATAAATAGACAAAAACATGTTGTGCTTAAAATAAAGGAAAAGCAATATAAACAATAAGAAAACAAAAGAAAAGGATGAAAAAGAAGAAGAAAAAGAAAAGAAATAAGAAGAAGAAAAAAAAATGGTGCAGCCATTTACCTACAGAAGAAGCTTCACATGCAAAAGAGGAGAATGGACAAAGAAATTCAAGCAAAGATAAATGTACAGAAAAATATAGAGTAGTGGAAATTTAAAAGTTAGAAAGCTTAAATCAAGGAAATATCAAATGCAACCGGCTAAAATAGGGGAATGGTAATATAAACAAAAAGGTAAAAGCAACGGTGATCCTTAAATTTAGCTGAATCATTAAGGCAAATAAATATGGAGCATTGGTTAGTAACGCACGAAATTCGGGAAATAACAAAGGAAAGGACCGGTCAAATAAATGAATGTAACGTGTAACGAATATAAAGTTTATATAAATTTGAACCGATGGAAATAGAGGGGTCAATCGCTAGAATTTAGGAGGTATGAATGGTAACGGTTGTTTGAATTGTATACCAAATATATAACTTTATATTCCATTATTAATTGAATAGGAGAAATGAATGGGTGGAGAATGAGCTGTCCATTTATGATATACTGTTACATATAATTTGTTAAAGAAGAATGGTAGAATAATGATAGATTTGAATTATATACTAGTGTGATGCAATAACAACGGTCAAGTTGATAAGGTGGATATTTAAATAATTTATTGCTTGATTGGAAAGCACGTGAGTATGGAAAGGCAAGGGTATTAAAATGGAAAAAAGAATGGAGAGAGAAATTTAAGCGAAGATAAAACGTACAGGAATAAATATAGAGTAGTGAGATTCAAAGCAATTAATAATAACGTGCGCAGCACGCTTCTATAATTGAGACCGAAGAAAAGAAATGAAGTCACAATTTTAAAGGTACCGTGATGTGTACAATAATAAAAATGAAAACGTACACAAATAAATGAAATTGTAACAGTCTCTCATTGATTCAGCTGACACAAAAAAAAGAAATTATGAACGGATAGAATGCAAATTGAAACGTTAGAGAATTAAATATAAGGTGGAAAGGTGTGTCAACGCTCACCCATAGATTTAGCTAAAACCTTTAAAAGAAATTTAATATGGTATGAGTTGAACTTATGGCTATATATGTGCATAACTATGTATATAACTATATATATGAATCAAAATCATTTTCTAAATTCAAACGCAAATCCAATTATATATATGTATGTATGTATATTTTTATTATTATTTTAAAATCATTGTTTAGATCGATACACATAAATAAACTAACATATAGTATTATACTAGTAGACAGCAAAATATACACTGGTTATTATAGAATAAGATGCAAGCCATATACAACTACAACTTATTGGTTTAAACTATAAAATTATACGTAATCCAAATATCAAATTTTTATTTCAAAATTATTATTATTAATAATTTCTCAAAATCCAAATTAAATACGTTATAAAACCAAAAAAAAAAATTAATAAAATTTTATTGGTCGCTACACAATGCTAATGGTAAAGGAGTTTCACCCCTTTATTAGAATAATGGCGAGACCGCCAATTTACAATAAAGATCATCCGAAGTGGAGTTATGAGATACTCCAGAATCTAAAGCAGATGAAAAAGTGAGGGATACGAATGAGCTTTGGAACCGTAGGGAATGTTCCAAAATTCGAAAAGAGAGTGGTTCAATCTCGAATGAACGTGATTCTGTAAATCAAATTTACCATACATTCTAAGTTTTGCCTAGAACCAAAGCTCTGATACCAAATGTAACGACCCAGTATTTTCAACCCTTCGCATCCGCACATGTCGGACTTGAATTGTTCAAAATACTGCGTTGTAAAATAAATTTGGCAAAACTCAGAATATGTAGTAAATAAATCACAGAATCACATACATATATCAGAACTCACAGCGGAAATAAAATATACAGTGGTTCATGAAGCCACTATAAAACTTTAACCAAATAGAATTTACATAGTTTAGAATCTGCAATACAGCTGTAGACATAAATAGAAACAGAGTCTTCCAATTTGATTGATTGCAAATAAGATAAAGACTGAAAGGCTTCCGGCAGTATGAATGATCTACGGGATGACATAACTCCGGAGAGAAACTGAAACTGCAACTCAGGCTGACCCGAGCGTAAAAATAAAACATAACACTCGAGTCAGGACATACATACTTATATAATGCAAGCTAATTCAAGTGTACTGTAATATAGAGCAAGTAACTTAAAGGATGCTTGGGACCGCCCATCCTCTAAGGATCCGTCAAACTATTTACTATGTAGTATATTGCGCTATTATACTAGTGTCTATTTATAAAATAAACTTACTTTTAAATAGCATTAAGGCTTTACATTTTCCACCTTAACACGTAATAGTCCCAGTAGTCCATCCAATATCATAGCTCCTCCTGATCGGGAAGCAACTAGAGGATACCACACGGGTTACGGGAGAAATCTAAACTCGTACAAGGCGCGGTATGGTAGGTGACACGGCACAACTAGGCAATGCCAGGGTAGATATACCAATTACGCATCCGGGCCGATGGTAACGCGAAGCCGCAGCAACCGCCCACCTCGAAACAACTCCCCAAATCAAAATAGAAGTGGCCACTGAATCAATCCAAAGTCATAGTATAATATCGAAGAGGAGTGTCCGATCAGAGGAATGACCTCATTAACCCGTCGATCGCTCCTGTTTTAGCCACCTTATGCCAACTCACGGGAGTCGGGTCCACGTATTTACCTTACAGGAAACGTCGCCACCAACCTACTTCATTCTGGAATCTCCACCGCGTACACGGTTAATCAAAGTGGTTTTCGGTATCGACAGAGAGTATGTCCATATCCGATCCCGGTCTCTTTGCCAACCCATCGTTATTATAACACCGTGGTCTTTTAAAACAGTTTATACTTTAAAACCAAAATAAACATTTCTATTTCAAACTATAAACACGATATCATTCAAAACCCAAAACAATATGATACCGTTATATTCAAGTATAATTCTTTTCCAAAAACCATACTGCTTAAAATTTATAATATCTGGAAACCAAATATTTAAATTATATCTTCAAAACATAATATTTTGGAAATTTTACTTTAAAACCATAACTCCCAAACACAATGGTTTGGACATTCAACGGTATATAGAATAAATGGTTTAACTTTATGGTTACTTTGTAAAGAAGATAATTTACATAGCTTTACAAATATATTTCTTTATTTTAAACCATAATTTAAATATCACTTCATGTTCCCAAGACCATTTCAATTCCTATATATATATCCAATTGGAGTATTAATATTCAAAACTAAGGTTGGATATTTTTTCTTTCAACAAATTAGTGTTTATTATTTCGTCTTGAATATTCCCATAAATTCCATAGATAAAACTCCAAAATTATGCCATTGAATAATTTCAAAATTTACTTAACACTAGAATGTTCATCTTAAATTTATTAAGAAAAATCCAGTTATAAATCTCATATCTTAAAGGTCTCCAAAACTTAAACATAAATATAATTTATCAAATTCCTTAAATTTCAAAACAATCAAATTCCAGATTCTATAGCACTTAGGAAATGCTACCTAAAGTTACGGGTAAAACTAGTCCAATTTCAAAAGACAGCATTTAAATGCTTTAGTAGATTGTTTAACTTAATAAATATTTCCAAATATAACTTATATATATATTTCTTAACTGAAATCTTATCCTTTCAAAAATCCAGAATTTCCAAAATAAGTTATATTCCAAAATTTTATTCAAATATTTATTTATTTATTTATTAACATTTATAACTCATTCAAAATCAATATAAAATCCTTTAAAGATATTAAATCAAATATTTAACTTCCAAAATAATTTTAAATATTTCAGAAAATATTATAAGGACCACGGGCCTGTATATAGTTTTCTAGCCTAGGTCAAGTGATACGGATTTATATCATTTCAATCCGTAATTTACAAACCCCGGGTTCTATCATTTCAAACCCGCAATCCCAAGTTAACAGTTAAGAAGTTAACAGAATGATTGAACAATAATAATCATTTAGGCCTATCATTTCAGCCCATAACAATCTAAATTTAACAGGGAACTTGCAGTGGTGATTTAAGCAGTAAATAAACAATAATATAATATAACTGCAGAATTAATACAACAGATAAATAAGTGATGTGATGTCAATTAAAAAGGGGTTCATTATTCTACATCATACTACAGACAGATAATATTTAAATAGAATTTTACATATACACTTGCCATAATTTACAGAATATATGTACATATGTCTGGTGAGAAATACTCACTTGGATGTTGCAGAAAATTTGAATTTAACAACGACAATTCACCGGTGAAGAACGACAGAGGGTAACGATCAAAATTCTCGGATGACGCTTAGATTCAGATCTAGAACAAAGTTTCAAATATAAGATACGCGACTTTAGATTTTGCGGTCAAAGAAAAATAGAATGAAAATTTGGTTGTCTTGCTCGACCACTCCACCGTGTAAAGTGACCAAAGTATACCCAAACGTGAACCGTGCAATTGCTAAAATCTACGACAAAATTTCCTAAGGACGAACTAAGGAAAAATGGTGGGGTTTCCTATTATATGCCGTGACATGTACATATGCACGTGCACCATGCAAATATCTATTTTACTCGGATTCAAATTACATGGTTTCAAGCTTCTTTGCAACACTGTAAAAGGTTTTCTGGACCCCAAAACTTCATCCAAGATACACGTGAGTGACATCCTGCTTTTTTTTTTCCTTTAGCTTCGAACAGACATGTACATGCAATATATTTACCACTTCTCTGCCACTGCCATACTCC
The DNA here is from genome assembly GCA_030765085.1 of Allium cepa. NCBI lineage: Eukaryota > Viridiplantae > Streptophyta > Magnoliopsida > Asparagales > Amaryllidaceae > Allium > Allium cepa. The sequence goes on from CM060935.1 coordinate 596,365,004, forward strand.
TCAACTCAGATCAATTAACATGCATAGAATGTTGGTGATTCGTGCATCCCTACAATCACTACATTACACCCTATCTACCCAAATCAGTTCTACTCAACATGGTCCAAACTCAACTAAAATTTTCATCTCAATACAAACTTTCCAGACTTGAACTATCACCCCACCTAACTAATTCTAGTATCAGTCATGCACCTTACTCATATCAGTTCGAACATGCACACTTTGATAACAACATGTACAGCCTAATGCAAGTCTTGTATATATGCAGACTTATTCCTATTATATGAATGCTGATCTGAAAACTTACTTACTAGTTCCCATCCTATCTCTAGCATTAAACACATTCGAGACTTCACTATATAATTTATGTCAGGAATGGGGTATTTGTTCAGCTCAGTTTTCTATCAAAATTTTGTTGCCTAATAGGTTCCAACTACTAGAATATCATTTTCTACTGCCAGCTTTCATCATTCATTTTTTTTTTTAATATTTCTTCAAGTCTTTACCCTTAAATCCTTTCAATATATGCTTACCAGTTTCCATTTGCACCAGATCATCTTAAATACAGACAGTTACTACTCCCACGTGTAAAACCACTTGAGCTCGACCACTTCTTCAATTTCAGGCCTGCCATCCCATCAGCTAGCTGTTATATAAAAGGTGTGGCATATCTTCTAGTACCACTCTATTTTAGGCAGGCAACTCATGTGTCAAAAGGTATCCAGACTAACTCTATGAGATTTATGCAAAACCAAAGACTTATGCACACCCATTTATTCCCCTGATATTTTAAGTTTGTATGAAATCCTCTGTAACACTGTCTGCGAATTCACTTACAATATGTAACATGTTTTACTTAATATTTTTGCATTACTTCTTTACACTTAATCTCTTTAAATTTTTAGCCTAAGTCCTATACTATTTATCTATGCACATATATACAGTTGGGCCACCTATTAAGACATAGATTATAGTCCTATTTTTTTCTTCAGCTTTACTTATACACAACTTGTCTGAAAGGAGAAAAATGCTCAAATTCCTTATTAAACCCCTGGTCGAACCCCTGATTTTTTCAATCAAAAGAAACTCAGATAAATGAGATGTTTGATAGAATCTTGGTTTTCATATGTATAGAAATTTTTTTCCAAGTAACCTCTCAGCTCTATACAGTTAGTTCCTCTGACTCATTATGTATACTAGAATAAAAGAAAACTCTATAAACCCAGATCCCTACATACTCAACTACCACCCTATATTACAGGCAACACGGTGGGAAAAAAAATGGCCGAGCAAAGCAAAAGACAGAGGAAACTTATAAGAAGAGATGAAATAAAATTTACCTGATGGCTTGAGCAAAGAATTGGAATAAGATGCAGAGCAAAATGATGCAGAGGAGCAAAGATTTATAGGCAGTGCGAATTTGAAGGAGAGGTAAAAGGAAATAACGTATCAGTTTTTTTTTTCTTGTCATAAATTTGTGAATACGAATACGTGATTTAAGGTCTTGATTTAGCAGAGAAACAAAATGGCAAGCGTGATAAAAGAATGTCCAGTTATAAAGTTGGAACGTTACTTCATGTTGATTTTCAAAATCAGTTATCAAAAGAAGTAAATAGCATAATAAATGCAAGGAAAAACAGAAATGGATAAAGGTCTAGATCCTAGGCGAGATCAAAGGGAAAGGAGAAGAAGTAGCTGTAGAGGTTTAAAGCAATCAGAGATAAATGTGAGCTGGGTGATTATTGCATGCGTGCTCAAAGGTTGAAAATGAATAGGCTAGTGATATGTTTGTCAAGAATAAATCTTAGCTCTTGATTGAAATAAATTTGAACGGTCAAGTACACCAAGTAAAGTTTTAAGAAAAGAAACGTACACAATCAATTTAAAATCTATTTTATCACCAAATGGTCTGCTAAGCAAAGTCCGTTATAAAGTCATCGACTGGTATTTTTCCTCAAAAATGTTTGAAAATATTATTTTTACACTACGCTAAACAGACGCAGTCCAAAACATCAAAAATTTCTGTAAAATAACATTTTAAAAACACGCGTTTTACTATGTTGCTTATAACCTATAATTGACGTGTCTTTTGAACGCGAAATTTAACAGTTCAAACATAGCTTAAATTTTCACAGTTATTATAAAATTTTATTGACATACATAATTTTATAAATATATCTCCAAATTAAATAATTTAACTATATTTGGTAAACACAATTTATATAAAATATATTTCAAAATTAAATAATTAAATAAAATAAATAGCTACAAACTAGGGCTGTTACAAATTGTGATTGAAGATATATAAGTATAAAATTCAAATGGAAAATTTGAATTGGATTAACTTGAAACAATTTGAATTGAAGTGGATTCAATTTGAAATTAGTCCAAATTTATTTGAATAATTTGGAATTTGTAATTAAAATTGAATAATTTTAAATTCAAATGGAATTTGAATTGAATTTGGAAGGAAATCAAGAATAATTCAACTTGTTTTGGAAATGGGGTTTGATATTGGGATTAATTCAAACTAGAGTTGAAATGAATTGAAATTGGAACTAGTTCAGTTGAATTTATTTGAATTAGTAGAATTTGAGATCAAGGTTGAATAAAGATAAATTTGGAAAGAAACTGAGATTAATTCAACTTGAATTGGGATAGAATCAATTTCAATGGAAATTGAAGTTATTAAATTTGGAATTGGGTCAATTTAAATGGAATTGATAAGAATGGAGATTGGGAAGTGAGCAGTTTTGACTCTGGACCATTTTTAACTTAAATTATTTTAATATAAACTTATTTTTCCAAGCTATTCATTATATATACAACCTTTCTTTTAAAAGCCGAATTATCTTATACTTGTTTTACAATTATTTTTGAAACTATTTAACAATATTTCAACTATTTTACAAAACTAATTACCATCTTACTATTATTTTGCAATTATCTAAAATTTCTATAATTATTTTAACTATTTTCTAATTATTTTACACCTATTTTACAAACTAGTAATTATTTTCCAACTACTTAACTATTTTAAATTTTTCAAGCTATTTTCTAAATATAATGGTCAGAGTTCAAACTGTTATTGGTTAAATACCCAGTCGAGATAAGAATAGAGATGATAATCCAAATGGATTGAAGCAATTGTGAGTAAGTAAATAAAAAATCAAAGTGAATGTGAATAGAAATGGAATTAATTTGGCTAATAACCAATAAAGATAAATACGTAGGGTGTGTGTATGTTATTCTATTCGCATAGTGATTTGATCCAGATTCGAGCATAGAATTTCGTGATAGTTATATCGATCCGGGTGAGATTTTTCACTCGATTTTCGACGGCGAACCTGGATATGGATTGTTGATTGGTTCTGAATATTCTCTATCATAGTTAAGCTATGCAAGGAGAATGACGGTTTCTGATCAAGAAACCAGATCTATGTCCGCACTAGGAAGTCGGGTGGACGATACTAGTTCGGAAGTGAAATTGTGTGATCGAGTGAGCGATCAGATTGGTATAGCGTATGGATGATATGTGTACATCGTACGGATTCGAATGAAAATGATATTGAAAAGAGTAATCAAATTTGGATATTTGATTTTGAGTAAACAAAGTTAAATATCTTTGTTTTATGAAATGAAATTCCCCTTGTTGAATCTTTTTCCAGAAGAAAAGGGTTTTTGAAAATGTTTGAAGTATAAAAGGAGTTTTATACAAGTTTGAAATGATCCAAGGTTTTAAAAATTATATATATCTGTGTGTGTGTGTGTGTGTATATATAAAAAGGATCTTATGAGGATTTTAGAAAAGGCTTTGGGAACTAATGGATTTGGAAAGGCTTTTGATTTTTGGGTAAAATCAATATGAGAATTTGGAAAGCCTAATTTGAGAATTATCGATTTTGAAATAATCGATTTTGTGTAAAGGAGCTTTGTATGAAGATCATACTAGGTGTATGATTTAATGATACTATATATGTATAGTATAAAATGTTTTGATGATGGCTCTGCGGAAAAAGGCGCTCCCTTGAAATGAACTTCTCAGGAGTACCGCCGGGTGGTGCTGCCTTGATCCCCAAGGGGGGTTCTAAAGTTGATCCTGTGAGGAGTCCGGACTAAACTAGTTCCTGGGGATTATGAGTAGGGTATACCATAGCGAAAGTCGTGTGTGCCGCTGAGAGCCAACAGTCTGTGTTTGATTTTATATCGGTAGACTACGACCTATGGTATAACATAGCGAAAGTCTTGTGTGCGGCTGAGAGCCAACGGTCTGCGTTTGATTTTATATCGGCAGACTGCGACCTATGTAGAAGTGGAGAAGTTTCATTTTGACAGCGAAAATCAGAGGCCGCTGAGAGCCTGCAGTTACATGGACTTTTGCTGCGATGGCAACGTAACTCTGGACGTAACTGTGATCTGTTGTGTGGGTTCCATGGCGTAATCATGAGGCCGCGGAGAGCCTGCAGTTACATGGACTTTTGCTGCGACGGCAACGTAACCCTAGATGTAACTGTGACCATGGATGGGGGTGATGATTTCCAGAGCATTCTCACCAAAGATATATCCTCTATTTTCAAAAATGTTTTCTATATTTTTAATAAAATTATTTTCTAAAGTATTTTCACTGGGTGTTGAAAATGGGTCTGCTAAGTACATATAGATTTTCAGTACTATGCCTGATCAACGTATGACCGAATTTCTGTGAGAACGAAGATGGACTTGTTGAAACATCAAGTGGTAGAATGATATTTTTATAAAACTACTTTGATAATACTATATATAGATTTTAAAGTGTTTTAAAATGATCACGGAAAAATTTATCTGAATTTAAGCATTTTAATAATTCTGGCTTCGTTTCTTTTCGGGGACGAAAAGATTCTAAGGGGGAGGAATGTGATATCCTGAAATTTCAGGAGATTTAAAATGTGAAAATCTCTTAATTAAATTGTTTAAAATTGATAAAAATTGTTATTTTCAAATATAAATAACCAATTAATTAATAGTGTGATGTTTTAAATTATGATTATAGATTTATTTTGAATTCAAATTTAATAATGGAATTTAAAAGAATATATATCTTAAAATAAAAATAATAATATAGTTTGGACTTAAATTATGAATTGGTGAATTTGATTAAAATAGTATTGAAACTTTTCAAAGGTTAATTTAAAGGTCTATCTTATATCTTCAAAGTAATTAAAGTAAAAATCTATTTTGTTTAAAAATATTAAGGTTTAAATTGTTTTTCATAGTAAAAGTTTATTTTGTTTTATAAAGAAAATTCAAATAAACATTAAGATGTGTGATTTTACAAAAGTAATTTATATGTAATCATTTAAGGCTAAAAATAGATAAACATTTATATAAACATGATAATATAAATTAGAATTTGATTTAGATAAAGATAAATACATTTATGAATTAAGAATTTCTTTTAATATTAAGATGAACATGTGTAAGACATTTATACTTAAGGAAGACACTTGTAAATTAATATACATCATTATGTAATAAGTGGCATTGTTTTTAAATAACATTTTATTTAAAAATTTATTAAGTGGAAAACTTAACAATTCACTTTGTTTAGCACATTATCTTAAAAGGAAATCTGAAAATCAGATTGTAAGAAGATAAATTCAAAACCAGTTCTGCAAAACATAAATCTAAAATCTGTTTGAAAATCTGCAATTTTATTTCAAGTATCAACTGCAATGTAAAGTTCAATTCAACTCTAAGCAAAACAAGAAATGGAGTTTAGCTGCATGATCAAAATCAACATCACCAAGCAAATGAAATTTTAAGATCAACTTCTACAATCAAATTAGAAGTAGAACCCAGGTTTCAGCAAGCAATGCAAATCTGTTCCTGGAAAGTTTGAGTTTGCATCAGAAATTATCATCTGCTCTTCATTTGTCAGGTGAGTAAATCTACCTTTTGAAAAACTAAATTCTACTTTATAATTGAATGCATGCAAGGTTTGATTGTAGAAATGTCTCAAGTACTGCATGCATGAGTGAAAGGATGTGATGCCTGGGTATATAAGAGTGATATTTATGTGAGAAGAACCCTAAAAAAATATATAATAAAATATAAAACTGGAATTTGCTTGAATTGGTATATGGTGTATCCTTGAAAATATGACATGAATCATGAGTGCATGATGATTAAAGAAATGATTTTATATATATGTGTGAAGTATCAGTGTTCAAGAACAGATTAGCAAGCCTCTGTTGAAAACATTACAGGTTTGAAAACCTGGTTCCATGATTAAAATCTTCCTCTTAAATAATTTTAGGCCTTGATTTTTGTGTAAGAATTTTTTGTATGTGAGCAAACTAAACTTTAACTCATTTAAATCTGGATGCACGAATAAAATCCTTGAAGCCTGAAGCAATGAATTAAAGCATTAGTGGAAAGAACTGTGAGTAGATTTATCCTGTTTATCTGAGTCTCCTATGTTCTATAGTTCATAGGTTCATGTTTTGATTTAAATTTAAAATCTTTGAATTATGCCTCTGTTTAAAACTTAAGATTTAAATCAATCTTGTTGGTTTAATCACAAACTTTAGTTTAGATTTTTATTTAAGTCAATCATAATATGGAGATGGTTCTGTAAACCAAAATAACTGATCAAGTCGAAATTAAGTGTATATTCAAACTCTGTAATTCATAACTTTAGGGTAATAAATCGAATATATAAACTAAAACATGATCTTTAACACTAAAATCAAAATTTTTAAAGTGGGAATGAAGGGGAAATTCTGGAAAGAACTGGTAATGCACTTGAAGGGTTTTCTGGCAATCCAAAAGCTTGGAATGGTCGGGTTTCTTCTTGGGATAGAGGAACGATCGGTGGACCTAGGAAAATTGTCAATACAATGTTTTATCCATTGAGGAGGATGCGGCAGTGGATTCTGGTTTTAAACCCTAGTTTTATCTAGGCTAAGTAATTCGAACATTTTGGGTTCTACAGTCGATCGAGTTCAATAGGGATTTGGGTGATGGAAGCGTGGTCGTAGATGAGGGTATGGTGGAAGTTGTAGTATTTCTAGTGGTCAAAGGCGCGGTGGCGAATTGATTTTTGGTGGAAGGTCTGATCTGAGTGGTTCGAGCTATGCTCGGATTCGATTGTGGACTTGTACGAGTTTTTGGATGGTCGGGGTTCGATGCCGAAGGGATGTTCGATGGGTAGTAGGCGTCGTAGTTGATCAGAGAGCACTGGGGTGACTGTGCACGTGTACGGCAGTAACGATGGTGTCAGTGTTCGATGCGGCCAGTATATCGTGTCGTGCTCGAGTTTTTGGGTGTTTTCCTTCGGGTTTGTATTCGAGATGAGTGCGTGAGTATTTACTGATATTTTAATTTATATATCTAAAGTAAAATCTTAACTGCTGAGAAGAGAAAGGGAGAAGATGAAGTTTGCTCGAGAATAGGAGGTGAGTGGCTCGAAGTAGAAAAGGTTTGGGCTCGTGTATGTTGTAGGATTCGGGTTTTTGTTTTCAGAAACCTGACAGTTTCAGGTTTTTTAAATTTTAAACTAAATTTAAATAAAGGGAAGTAAAGAAAGGTTTAAACCAAAAGTTGAAAACAAGTTTTAAATAGGAATTCAAAACGAATTTCAACACTAAGTTTTCAAAATAAATAATTTTTTTTAAAAATATGAAATGTTTAAACTAAAACCTGTATAGTATTTATAAGAGATTTGTAATCTGAAATAAGATCTATAACATGATTTTAAATTTAATTTAAATCTGAATTGTAAATCTGAATTCAAATGTGAATTTGAATCTTAAAGTTTTGAAAAGAAGATAAGATAATAAATTCTAATATTATAATTAAGTTTGAATAATATAGTATTTTATAACCTTAATGAGGTGTATAGAGTGAAATTACTTTGTGAAGAAATTAGTAAGGGTAATTATAAGGTGTAATTAATATTATTTGGTAGAAGTGATTAATAGTAATTGCTTGTGGAAGGAATTAAGTGATATTGACTCGATGTGATTAAAGGATTAATTAATGTAATTAATGAAGAAGATGGTTTAGTTTATGGAGTAATTTAGGAAGTTAATTTCTGATTTCGATTAATCAAGATTGATTAATGAATGTAGTTAAGTTAAAGGTTAATTATTATGTGAAATTTAAGAATAATTATTTAATTGAAGTAATTAAAGAATCATTAATTAAGATAATTAATGGAAGTGATCAATCTTGCTTATTAATGATTGAATGATGATTGGGTGCTATTAATTGGGAGATACCCCTGATATGAATTGCTTTATGATATGATATATTGAATGAACAATGATAGTGTGATTATCAATCAATTGTGAATTGCTGTGTAAGTGTTATCTGACAATTAAAATTGAATTGTATTTAATTGCATAACTTGGATTTAGATGACTTTGGATTCGAAGAGATTGGAGTTGGGTATTTTTAAATACCCGAAACCACTTCGATTCTTATAATTTGATATGTGAAAACTAATAGGCTGAAGTGGAATGACTTAAGTAAATTGGATCATTTAAATCTAAGTTTTGACACTTAGAAATATAGTGTGAGATGGTTGATGTCTATAACAACTTGTGAAGTGTAAATTGATATAAGTTACCCCGGGTTTATTTAAATGGTATGATTTTATATTCCAAGTTAGATGGGTTTACTCACGCTGGTTTCCAGCCTGACCCGGGTGTTACTTTGATGTAATGCTCGGGTCAGACCGAGTATTACAGATTTCAGGTAAGGACGTTCTGGAGCTCAGGAGGCGAGCTGGATGGCAGGGACGTATGGAGAGTTTCCATTATGATATTGTATATATCTGAGTCATGTTAAATTTGTATCTGTCCAATGTTGTATAAAATTGTTGTAACTCTGATATGTCGATGTAAATTGATAGATACATTTTTTTTGGTATAACAATTATTATTGATATTATATTTTATCCGCTGCGAATGTGAGATTGTGTGTTTCTTCTATTCTTCTTCTTCTATCTTTTCTTCTTTTCTTTAACTATCTGGAAATTTAAGGATCGGAATTTTCGGGTCGTTACAATTGATGTCTGAAATTTACTACAATCCATGAATGAAAGATCAAAGAAAGATATCCTAGTGTACAAAATATCTGAAGAGCACGAACGAATAAGGAGATAGTGCAAAAAAATATCCATTTTTGCGTTTATTCGGTACATTTCAACAATTTCACATGAGCCGACATGAACTTATACACGTATCACATTCCAATGTAGATTCAATTGTTCACGCACAACATTCTCTTGTTTGAATATTCAACATAATGGGGCCACATATTTAAATGTTTGAATGTGTGGGCTATCTTGTAATTAAGTCTAATTATGTTTTTTTTTTGGAATAAACATATTAAGACTTAAGGGTATGTTGAAGGGCCAAACTTAAAAATATCACACACTACATATATGGGGTTATGGTCTTCAAATTACATACGTCTTATCATATTCTCTCTACTATTTTCTAAAGAGAATTCACAGATCTAAGCTTGTGTCAATTTGGAAGATTTAATCCAATTTAATCTTCACATCAATTAAGAATCGATGGATTCAGGTACGCCTTCTGCTGTTAATTTTATATACATGTTTCTCAATTGAATAAATATAAGTTATATGTATTCAGATCTAATATAGATTAATCACCAACAAATGGTATCAGAGCCACCCATCATTGATTTTATCGAAAAATTTTCCGATTTTAAGTGTATATGAAATTAAGGTTCCGAGATTTACAATTTTGGTTGATTCATCCAATGCTTTTATTTCAAATCTGTGAGATTTGCTCTTTTCTTATTGATTTATCTGATGCCTCTGTTTCATATCTATATAAATAATTCATGAATTAATTCTGCTTGTTCGGATCGGATGTCTTTAATTGTTGCTAATCATATTATTCATATATTATTATCAGTAGTGTTGCGACTATACAATTTTTTTTATTGCTAAGATGTTACCATGTTAAGTTTTGTTTCATTAACACGTATGGAAGCATCTTCATGCCTTTTAATTTTCCTGTAATACGTATTACACACATAATGGTCGATTGCATTTTTTTATCATAATTGCATTAAATGTGGTTGTTATAGTAATAAATAAATTAATTTATTATCATAAATGCAGTAAATGCATTAGTTGCAAAAAAAATTAGCAATGCGGCATGTTTGTATTTGGAATAAGAAAATACATACTATTTATTATTTAATGCATTTATAATTTATAGACACATATATTTTATATCTATGGCCTGCTCATTAAAAATAAGTTTCGCTTTCTGTAATATTATAACACATGTATTCATATTTGCTTATTCAAATAAGCTTTCATCGAAAGCTAATCACCCGCCGCACTGATATAGTAAGCTATTTTGGCATGGACTATTTATGTTCGTTGCTTCCCGCTATGTTTGGGATCAACCACTCCTACAGTTTTTAGCCATTCATTTTCTTGCAGTATGACATGTATGGACCATGCTATGTTAAAATTTGTTTTATCTTCCGTCTTGAATATTGACAGTTAAATAAAGTATGCAATATTTTGTCATTAGTTGTTATTGCAAATACCATTTGTTATGTATTGTCACAGTTTTAGTTGATGTCAAAAAAAATTTGTTGCGACTATGAAACCATATTTTCAATATGTATAAAATTGAAAATTGAAATTTATGGAATACATATAAATGAATGAGTTAAAATAAACCCAGTTCAAATATTATTTGGTGTCTCTTTTGTGACAACTCGACTTTCAACGACCAGAAAGTCGTATCATCTTTAAGAAAGAAAGGGATAGAAATGAGAAAAGAAAGAAGAGAAAGAAGAAACAACATCAGAATCTCAACAGCGGAACGATTATATAATATTAATAACATAAGTATTACATAATATACAACAACTATCAGAATTACGCAGACAATACATCACATACTAGACAGTTATAAACACCTGTCTAGTTATTACAACTCAATAAAACATCAACAAAAAAACCATTCGGAGATACCAACACAGCGGAACACTATATATATATATATATATATATATATATATATATATATATATATAACGCTGAAGCCTCCTGCTCCATTGCTCCTCCGCAATTCGTCAAAGCTAACCTGAATCCCTTGGCTACTCGTAAAAATTTGAGTACCCAAGAGTTTAAGAAAAACAGAAATAAACTCTGGGTCAGACATGGGTTTGGTGTGAGTAATAGGTTAAAGTTGCTTAACTTTAAAAAACCTTTGAAAACAAAAGGTATCACGTAAGACTTCCCACACATAACATGGAAAAGTTTTTACCTTATGATAACCAAGCATTTGATAGGAAATCTGATGATATTATAATAGGTCTAGGGTTTTCAAGTAAATTAGAAATAGCCGAAATTGTTACATTTATTAAATTCTAGCTACTAGCCACAAAAGTGGGTAATACAATCAAAACCGAGGGCACTTATTGAATTTTGGATTTCATACAATGGCAGGGCTACCGGGGTACCGCCCGTCACAGTACGGGGCCTAGATCTCCGTATCGAGGATCACTCCCAATCCCCTGTAACACAAAGCCAGAACCATTCCTTGCTGAACAGTTCCGAACAAGACCACCCCGCAGTTGTGATCATCAACCACACCACACAGCCGAAATAAAAGGGACATCTAGACAGGTGTAACGACCCTGAATTTTGAACAATTTAAATTGAAAATATCTAATAAATTTTAAATATTTGAATGATTGTTTGAATTGAATTTCAAATTATCAGAATGAATTTGGCGATTAAATTTTAGAATTTAATCTGTTAAAAGTTGAATAAATTTTCAATCTTCAATTTTAAGCTGGTTAAAAATAATTTAAAGGCTTAGAAAATTCACATTGATAATACTGAAGATAATAGAAGCTTCAGAATTGAATTTGAAAGTGATTTGTTTAGTTTTGAAATTTTATCATTGAAATTGAATTTAAAAATAGCCTTTCGAGGCACAGTCTCGGAATTTGACGAAACCAGTTCCATTGGATCCGAAATATTGAATTATTACCGGATTTCAAATCGGAGTTGTTATGAGAGCATACGACACATAAACACGTTGAAATTTGTGTCGAAAACAAATTGAATTTAAAATAAAAAAATATATAATATGATAATCTAATCACACCAGCATCCTAAAATCACGCTATAACTCACGCCCAAAATCACGCGACTCTCCTTTGTTTCCGCCTGAAATCACGTCCCCCCCCCCCCTTTGTTTTATTTTCATTCGATAACCCTAAAATTTCAAAATCATTCAAAACAAAAAAAATAAGAAAATAATGTCGGCCCGTTCCTTTTTCCTGTGCTCTTGATAATGGCGGCTTGTTCTTGTCTTCCCTTGCTTGCAAATTAGGGCTCGTTCAATTCGAAGGGTTTCGACTTCAGTAGCTCGCGGCTCCTTCTATTTGCATTCGTTAAACAAGGTGAGTAATTCTAGTTACTCACATCTAATTCATCTCTAAAATGGTATTTCTACAATTCGATTTTGTTTGGTGATTGGTGATTTTTCTGACTTAGTTCGATTTTGTTTATTGTTGATGATTTCTTTGGTGTTTTCAATCCATAAGGTTTCGATTTTGGCTGGTTCCACTTTATGCCTGACTTGTTTAACGTCGGCCTTGACACTTTTGTTGAAATTAATTAAAACTGCTTTACATTTGGATCCCTGATTTTTATTGACTTCGGTCACCTGGATTTGTTGACTTTTTCTTGGTGACAATAATATGCTCGGCCATTCGATCTTCGTATGGGTATTCGAGATGGTTACTGACTTTTCAAATTGTATAAATTTTGTGATACTTGATTTCTGACTTGGTTTCACTTGTACATTTGGATTATTGTTCTTTTGGCACTGCTTACTGCTAGTTTTCACGTAGCTTGACTATAAGTATATGTAGCAATGTTGCATTCCTGGTTTTGATTTTTCTTGCATTTTGGGTTTGAACCACGACTTGATGGAGTTGTTGCCATTACTGTTGGTCTTGAATTCATCTTGTCTACACTTAGATGATCAGGTTACATACTCCCTGATGCCTTTACGTGCTTTTTTTATCTGATGGAAATTGTTTCTGCGGTCTTTACTGCAACTAGATGTGTATACTTGCCATCATGCAATTTCTCATTCTCAGGATATTTTCATACGTGTAATGTGTTGTTGCTATGCTCTGCATAGTTCTCTTTCATATGTTGGCATTTGTTTCATTTTGGAAGAGTGATGTTGTTGACCATTATTTAAGTCCATAATACATGCATATATTAGTAAGGCCAAGTTTCAATCTTTTCAACTAATCACGTGTATTCTTGTGCAATACCCGGGTCATCATTTTTAAAAGAAAGCATGAAATTATATCAAGATATTTTTGATTCAGTATAGCTCAAGTTGTGTTATTCATTGCAAATTATACACGTAAGTGTATATATATATATATATATATATATATATATATATGTGTGTGTGTTTGCTTTCGATTTTGGTGCACTTTCTTGCCTCTGTTGCTTGCCACTGTAAACTGCTGCACTATTTTGTCTCTGCCGTGTATCACCCGCTAGTTACTAAGCTGGCTCCTTCATGTTGTTTGGATTAGTGCAGTTGCATTTTGGATTTTCCATGTTACATCAGTTTTATTGCAGTTTTACAACTTTGTATACTTGTGGTGGCTGCAGATTTTTGGTTGCAGTTTTGCCCTTCTATACTTGATGTTGATTTGAGTCTGGTCTTCGATAACGAGGCTGCTGTATTGATTTAGGTTGCGGCATTGAGTTGTTTTTAGTGTGACTTGAACTTTGTTCATATTTTCTTTGAGCTCCCTTATGGATTGATGTGTACTGCACCTTGAGTGTGCTTGCATATGAGTTTCATTTGGTTCAGACCCATGGAATACATGTTGTCATGTAGTTTCATGTATTTTATTATAACCATTTTAATGTCACTGAAGTTTGGTTTTGCAGCTGTGTTGAGTCATAATAGTAGTGACTTGACCTTTGCATTTTTGTTAATGGTTTGGATTTGCAGTTTCATTTTATTGCTGTCCCATCTTGTTCATTTGATGTTGGGTTCAGTCTTGTGCCAATTGAGTCTGCACTTGCACTGTCCCTGACCCTTTGGCACCTCTGTTCATGTCAGCTGCATTTTGTTGTGATCTGGTGCCTCTATGTGCTTTGTTTTCTTGGAATTATTCTCGTTGTTTCATTTTGAACTGGTAGACTTCATAGCAGTAGTATTTTCACTTGATTCTGGAACTGTACCGTTTTACATTAATGTGGCATAATTGATGCCTTGATTTTCAGTTTGACTTTACTAGAATTTGTTGATGTGTTGCCATATTTTGGTGCACTTGGTTGCCCTTGTGATCTTGTGGTGGCTGTAGTTTTGTTGCAGTCTTGCCCTTGAATACTTGTAGTGGTTGCAGTTTCTTATGTTGCAGTGATATTCCTTTCATTCTGGTATACTCTACGTTGCCACTACTCTTGTTATTTTTACTAAGATTAGGGTATTCTTCTTTATATTTGAATTGAGTGATACTATGGCCTTTGGTCATGTTTCACTAGTGTGCTTATGCATGCTGTTGTTCCAGGTTTGCCTGTATATGTTTTGATTTTGGGCTGCTCTTGAGCTCCTGCGCATGAACTGGATTGCACTTGTACATATACACTTGTATACCATCAGTTGCAATAGCCTGTTTCAATATCCATATAGTTTTTCCGCTGTTGCTTTCTTTGCACCATTCATGTTGCAAGTATTTCTGGTCGAAAATTTTGGTATATGCATTGAGTTCCATCACTGGCCTTTGCATTGCTGAGTTGTCCTTAGTGTTTTGTTGTACATATGAAATTAATTCATATGTATGCTAAACATTGCTTCTCAGTGACATTACTTGCATTCATATACTTAAATGTTTTGGGTTGTTACTGTGTTGACTTTGGCCTGCTGTTCAAATGGTAACGACATTGATATTTGAAGTGTTGCACATCTGTTGCCTTGGTTCTGACCAAGTTTCGCTATAATCTGGTTTGGGTTTAAGCATCATTGATCTGATATGCATTGGATTTGTTTTTCTAATTACACTTGAGTTGAATCCAGCTGAAACGCTTGAGTTTGACCTTGTACTCGTTTGGAACTTCCGTTGACCTTTTGTGCATTTCATACTGTAGTGGCGACGCAATACATGCGTGCGTGTACTGCAGCCCTACTAGATCTGATGTTTTAATTGATGTTTTCTATTTCTGGAATTGTTTTATGTTGCCAATTCAATATGTTTTGAATCGTATTTTGATTTGGTTTAAATTTGATGATTTTGTTGTTAATTGCCATTTAGGCAATTATGTTGTTTTCTAAATTATCTTCATTGATAATCCTTTCATATATCTTCGTTGATAATTTGAATCTACTCATTTGTTGTTTAACACTGTTAAGTGTTATATTTACCGTTATCCGATTTCTTTATAAAAAGGATCGGATAGATGAATTTATTTTGACTGTCGTCTAATTGTTATTTAATTATTATTGCTTCTGTGCATTAATAACTGAGTTTGAACTAGACTGACCCGTGTATTATTTTCTTTTGAATGTAATACTCGGGTCAGACCGATTGTTTTGCAGCTTGAAAATTTTCGGGCAGTGAAGTTAGAGAGAGGGGGAAAACGCTCACTTTAGTTCGGGGATTTTGTACTTAAAGAAATATTTCGTTGTATAAATTTAATGCATTGTATAAACTCTGATATTTGTAAAAAAAAAATCTTTCTTTCGAAATATTATTATTATTACTATTATTCTGTGATACTGTGGTTGATTCTGTTTAAACTCTATAAAATAAATAACAATCTGTCATTTTGAACGTTTCAAGTTGGTTTAATTACCGACTGGGGGCGGTCAAAAGGGCGGGATGTTACAAAAGTGGTATCAGAGCTTTGGTTTATACAAAGCTTAGTTTATGATGTTTAGTATGAATAGTCACTAGAATCACTTTAAAGAAAGCGTTTTTCAATTCTAAAGGAGCATAAAATCGTTTTTTTGAAAAATAAAAGGAATTTAAAAAATTGAAATCCTTTTCGGAAATTCCCCTCTCTAAATTAGGTTTACGATAGTTCCTCTTCGGTATGGTCTCCTTAGATTTGAGTCCCGATCATTCGAAAACCCATTATCGAATTGGTGAGATTTATGAAAAATAAAATATAAGTTAAGTGAATTAATAAATTGGTTTAAATCAGATATTTTGAATATCTCCAAAGTATTAATTGGGAAATAAAATGACATGTCAATTTAGTTATAGCCAAGGGGATCATTGAACTATAACTTGGGAATTTGATTATGAATCCTTTTCAAAATTGATTTCAAATGTTTTGAAGAACAATACAAGTAGTATATACAGGAAAAAAATTCAAGTAATTTTTCAAAATATTTTGGAAAATAATAAAATAAAATATTTTTTCTTTTTTTCTTTTTCTTTTTTCAAGCAAGGTTTCATATGCAAGTATGTATATATATATATGTATATTTCAAATGTTTGAAATAAAATCCGGAGTTGAATCTCAAGTTTGGTTGAATAATAATCCTATATATCAGGATAATGTAAATTTGCAAATTGTCTTGGGGAAATGATCGAATAATCCAACCTCTGCTAATAAGGATTGCAAATTTTGATAGGAAACTTCGAAACATCTTGTTAATTATAATGGAGAAAACCGAAGAGGGAAGTTTGGCAAAGACGCGTACTACCAGACAGGAAGTCGATAGTCCTCAATAATTCTGAATCTTAAACCAATCAGT
Organism: Allium cepa; assembly: GCA_030765085.1. Lineage (NCBI taxonomy): Eukaryota > Viridiplantae > Streptophyta > Magnoliopsida > Asparagales > Amaryllidaceae > Allium > Allium cepa. Next base: position 596,381,803 of record CM060935.1, read on the forward strand.
ATATTTGAAGCAATCAGTATATTTTGTAATACTATCTTTTGTAATCCAAAATCTTCTATGTACGTATTTTAAAAGTATTAAGCTATGGATAGTTTTGTACGGAAAGAAGTATTTTAGTAAAATAGCGCCTTGGGAAGGAAATTTATTTGTCGACTTAACTGTATGAATCAAACTAGTTTGGATGTAAAGCTTATATTTCAAGTTTAGACTAATGCCTAAAATAGTTAATGTGGAGATATGAATCTAATGGAACCAAGTCGATGATTGGTTTACTAAAGAACTAGTTGATTATTTTGGAAATAGAAAGCAAATGCAAGGTTTAAATGGGATTTAGATTTCAAATTTGAAGTTTGTCAACATGATAATCCATAATAGATTTAATAGATTCAGTGATGAATATGAATTTGAACGTACAGAGAATTAAGTTAAGTGGAAAATTTAATGTTGGAAAGTTTGAAGTCGGTTTGAAACCAATATTGTGAAAAGTATGCGGAATTCAAACTATGAATTAAGTCGAAGTTGAAAAAGTTAAATGGGAAATTTGAACAATTAGTTCAACTTGAAATTTTTCAAAAAGATTGAATCTTGAGTTAAATTGAGTTTAACTTCGACACCATAAACAATATAAGTTGAGCTTTGAATTTCGGATGGTCGGTTTGGATTGTATATCTAACATTGTGAATTGATGACATAGCAATTGATCTCTATTAAATATATATCTGTTTGGTGGCGGAGAATTTATTCTCTTAGCTATATACACCCTTCTCTGAGACATACGAGTTCAAAGGTTATATATCGGTAGACATCAATTATGTGTTGAGAATTGACAAGGTAACGTGAAATCCAAATCGAATGTGAAGTCGATAATAAATTGAATTATGAATATGAATTGGGTTTGAGATAACCTTAAATTTCCAAATTGACTTAGAGGAAAATTTTAAATTGGTAACGAGATATAAAATTCAGGAATCCTCTATTTGTTATGGGTATGGGATATTGTGGTTTTTGGAACTTATATATGAGAATGCAGTAAATTCGAAAACCATCAGTTTAGAAAGTAATTGTTATGGAAATCTTATGTAAGTTTACATAGATATGGTATGTACGAAATGTGAAATGAAGTACTATATGTATATGACATTATGTTTTCTAAACCGAGGACATGGAAAAGTACCTTCCATTTAAAATTTGTGAAGGTGTTGGAACTCGATATGAGTGTCCATTTGAAATTCGTAGTTACGTAGAATTTCCATAAGTTGGAGTGTCCATTTGGATTAGAATCCCTCGTGATAGGATCATGTTGATGGGATCATGTTGATTGATTATGATGCATGCTAGCGTAATTTGAGGGGCGTGATGCCTACAGTTACAAGCGATTCCACCGGGATAGTGGCGCAACCGCCGCGTAAACTGCGATCTAGATGCCAAAGCGAAATTCGAGGGGCGAGATGCCTACGATTACAAGCGATTCCACTGGGATAGTGGCGTAACCGCCGTGTGAACTGCGATCTATGGCAACAACCATGGCGAAATTCAAGAGATGTGAAATCTACAGATTACAAGCGATTCTACTGGGATAGTAGCGTAACCGCCGGGTAACTGTGATCCATGGGGGAACGTGCTTTCCATATCCACTTTTAAAAGATTTTTAAGTATTTTCACTGGGAGTTGAAGCAAGTATATTTAGTACTTGGAGATTTTTAGTCCTACGCCTGGCCAGGGTATGCCTAATGTCTGTAAGAACGACGATAGACTTGTTAAACTTCGAGTTAGTAAGTATTTTCAAACTTTAAATAGAAAATCAATAGTATGAAATTAAAATTACATAATTCCAACCTAATGAACTAAGAAAGAAGATCTCTAAAATGTCTTGAAAGTCCACGGTTTTGGAAAAGATATAATATGAAAATCTCTAACATGAAGAATTTCAAGTTTAAATCTGAGTTTTGTAAGTCGAAAATTTTGGTAAAAGACATTTGCGTCTTGATTGTAGAAATCAATGAACAAAGGAGATAATGAACAAAGCTACTGAGATAAAAAAAAGGGAATGAATCCTATATTTATTTATTTAATTAATAAGTTTCGAGCTTGGTAAAATTGTGTAGGGTATAAATATCGGTGAGATTTTAACAATCATTTTTTCCTAACTTATAATTTCGGGACGAAATTCTTTTGTGGGGGAAGATTGTAACGACCCTGAATTTTGAACAATTTAAATTGAAAATATTTAATAAATTTTAAATATTTGAATGATGGTTTGACTTGAATTTCAAATTATCAGAATGAATTTGGCAATTAAATTTTAGAATTTAATCTATTAAAAGTTGAATAAAATTTGAATCTTCAATTTTAAGCTGGTTAAAAATAATTTAAAGGCTTAGAAAATTCACATTGATAATACTGAAGATAATAGAAGCTTCAGAATTGAATTTGAAAGTGATTTGTTCAGTTTTGAAATTTTATCGTTTAAATTGAATTTAAAAATAGCCTTCCGAAGTACAGTCTCGGAATTCGACGAAACCAGTTCCATTGGATCCGGAATATTGAATTATTAGCGGATTTCAAATTTCGTATTTATAGGAGTTATTATGAGAGAATACAACACATAAACGCGTTGAAATTTGTGTCGAAAACAAATTGAATTTAAAATAAAAAAATATAATATGATAATCTAATCACACCAGAATCCTAAAATCACGCTATAACTCACTCCCAAAATCACGTGACTCTCCTTTGTTTCAGCCTGAAATCACGTCCCCCCCCCCCTTTTGTTTTATTTTCATTCGATAACCCTAAAATTTCAAAATCATTCAAAACAAAGAAAATAATAATAAGAAAATTATGTCGGCCCGTTCCTTTTTCCTGTGCTCTTGATAATGGCGGCTTGTTCTTGTCTTCCTTTGCTTGCAAATTAGGGCTCGTTCAATTCGAAGGGCTTCGACTTCAGTAGCTCGCGGCTCCTTCTATTTGCGTTCGTTAAACAAGGTGAGTAATTCTAGTTACTCACATCTAATTCATCTCTAAAATGGTATTTCTGCAATTCGATTTTGTTTAGTGATTGGTGACTTTTTTGACTTAGTTCGATTTTGTTTATTGTTGATGATTTCTTTGGTGTTTTCAATCCACATGGTTTAGATTTTGGCTGGTTCGACTTTATGCCTGACTTGTTTAACGTCGGCCTTGACACTTTTGTTGAAATTAATTGAAACTGCTTTACATTTGGATCCCTGATTTTTATTGACTTCGGTCACCTAGATTTGTTGACTTTTGCTTGGTGACAATACTATGATCGGCCATTCGATCTTCGTATGGGTGTTCGAGATGGTTACTGACTTTTTCAAATTGTATAAATTTTGTGATACTTGATTTCTAACTTGGTTTCACTTGTACATTTGGATTGTTGTTCTTTTGGCACTGCTTACTGCTAGTTTTCACATAGCTTGACTATACGTATATGTAGTAGCGTTGCATTCCTGGTTTTGATTTTTCTTGCATTTTGGGTTTGAACCACAACTTGATGGAGTTGTTGCCATTACCGTTGGTCTTGACTTCATCTTGTCTACACTTAGATGATCAGGTTGCATACTCCCTGATGCCTTTACGTGCTTTGTTTATCTGATGGCAATTGTTTCTACGGTCTTTACTGCAACTAGATGTATATACTTGCCATCATGCAATTTCTCATTCTCAGGATATTTTCATACGTGTAATGTGTTGTTGTTATGCTCTGCATAGTTCTCTTTCATATGTTGGCATTTGTTTCATTTTGGAAGAGTGATGTTGTTGACCTTTATTTAAGTCCATAATACATGCATATATTAGTAAGGCCAGGTTTCAATCTTTTCAACTAATCACGTGTATTCTTGTGCAATACCTGGGTCATCATTTTTAAAAGAAAGCATGAAATTATATCAAGATATTTTTGATTCAGTATAGCTCAAGTTGTGTTATTCATTGAAAATTATACACGTAAGTGTGCATATATATATATGTTTGCTGTTGATTTTGGAGCACTTTCTTGCCTCTGTTGCTTGCCACTTTAAACTGCTGCACTATTTTGTCTCTGCCGTGTATCACCCGCTAGTTACTAAGCTGGCTCCTTCATGTTGTTTGGATTAGTGCAGTTGCATTTTGGATTTCCCATGTTGCATCAGTTTTATTGCAGTTTTACAACTTTGTATACTTGTGGTGGCTGCAGATTTTTGGTTGTAGTTTTGCCCTTGTATACTTGATGTTGATTTGAGTCTGGTCGTCAATAACGAGGCTGCTGTATTGATTTTGGTTGCGGCATTGAGTTGTTTTTAGTGTGAATTGAACTTTGTTCATATTTTCTTTGAGCTCCCTTATGGATTGATGTGTACTGCACCTTTAGTGAGCTTGCATATGAGTTTCATTTGGTTCAGACCCATGGAATACATGTTGTCATGTAGTTTCATGTATTTTATTATAACCATTTTAATGTCACTGAAGTTTGGTTTTGCAGCTGTGTTGAGTCATGATAATAGTGACTTGACCTTTGCATTTTTGTTAATGGTTTGGATTTGCGGTTTCATTTTATTGCAGTCCCATCTTGTTCATTTGATGTTGGGTTCAGTCTTGTGCCAATTGAGTCTGCACTTGCACTGTCCCTGACCCTTTGGCACTTCTGTTCATCTCTGCTGCATTTTGTTCTGATCTGGTGCCTCTATGTGCTTTGTTTTCTTGGAATTACTTCTGTTGTTTCATTTTGAACTGGTAGACTTCATAGCAGTAGTATTTTCACTTGATTCTGGAACTGTACCGTTTTACATTAATGTGGCATAATTGATGCCTTGATTTTCAGTTTGACTTTACTAGAATTTGTTGATGTGTTGCCATATTTTGGTGCACTTGGTTGCCCTTGTGATCTTGTGGTGGCTGTATTTGTGTTGCAGTCTTGCCCTTGAATACTTGTGGTGGTTGCAGTTTCTTATGTTGCAGTGATATTCCTTTCATTCTGGTATACTCCATGTTGCCAATACTCTTGTTATTTTTACTAAGATTAGGGTATTCTTCTTTATATTTGAATTGAGTGATACTATGGCCTTTGGTCATGATTCACTAGTGTGCTTATGCATGATGTTGTTCCAGTTTTGCATGTATATGTTTTGATTTTGGGCTGCTCTTGAGCTCCTGTGCATGAACTGGATTGCACTTGTATATATACACTTGTATACCATCAATTGCAGTAGCCTGTTTCAATATCCATATAGTTTTTCCATTGTTGCTTTCTTTGCACCATTCATGTTGCAAGTATTTCTGTTCGAAAATTTTGGTATATGCATTGAGTTCCATCACTAGCCTTTGCATTGCCGAGTTGTCCTTAGTGTTTTGTTGTACATATGAAATTAATTCATATGTATGCTAAACATTGCTTCTCAGTGACATTACTTGCATTCATATGCTTAAATGTTTTGGGTTATTTCTATGTTGACTTTGGCCTGCTGTTCAAATGGCAGCGACATTGATATTTGAAGTGTTGCATAGCTGTTGCCTTGGTTCTGACCAAGTTGCACTATAATCTGGTTTGGGTTTAAGCATCACTGATCTGATATACATTGGATTTGTTTTTCTAATTACACTTGAGTTGAATCCAGCTGAAACGCTCGGGTTTGACCTTGTACTCGTTTGGAACTTCCGTTGATCTTTTGTGCATTTCATACTGTAGTGGCTAGGCCGTACACGCGTGCGTGTACTGCAGCCCTACTAGATTTGATGTTTTTATTGATGTTTTCTATTGCTAGAATTGTTTTATGTTGCCAATTCTATATGTTTTGAATCGTATTTTGATTTGGTTTAAATTTGATGATTTTGTTGTTAATTGCCATTTAGGCAATTATGTTGTTTTCTAAATTATCTTCATTGATAATCCTTTCATATATCTTCGTTGATAATTTGAATCTACTGATTTGTTGTTTAACACTGTTAAGTGTTATATTTACCGTTATCCAATTTCTTTATAAAAAGGATAAAATAGGTGAATTTATTTTTACTGTCATCTAATTGTTATTTAATTATTATTGCTTCTGCCACATTAATAACTGAGGTTGAATTAGACTGACCCATGTATTATTTTCTTTTGAATGTAATACTTGGGTCAGACCGAGTGTTTTGCAGCTTGAAGATTTTCGGGCAGCGAAGTTAGAGAGAGGCGGAAAACGCTCACTTTAATTCGGGGATTTTGCACTTAAAGAAATATTTCGTTGTATAAATTTAATGCATTGTATAAACTCTGTTATTTGTAAAAAAATTCTTTCTTGTGAAATAATATTATTATTATTCTGTGATACTTTGGCTGATTCTGTTTAAACTCTATAAACTAAATAACAATCCGTCATTTTGAACATTTAAAGTTGGTTTAATTACCGACTGGGGGCAGTCAAAAGGGCGGGATGTTACAAAAGGGGTAAATCTCGTCCTACTTGGGCATGACCAACTTAGCCTTGCTGCACCTCCCCTGTTTTAGCCATTCCCGGTTGATGAGGCTTGAGGCTACGATTATCTTTATAGAACACATCACTTAGAATGCTCATCATCCACCTGACGATGTTCTGAAAGCATTCAATCCATACAAGTTCGTTCCGGGTTCGAACGAAACTAAAGGCATTATCTCGTTACACCCATTTTGGAATCACCCTCAGAGTTAACGACGATAACCCTTTCATTCTGAATCTTCATCTTCACTTGAGATTCACGACCTATCCTAATTTGGATCGATATGGTTTTCGGATATCCCAATATGGAAACCCGATTCCGGTCTCACCGAATCCAAAACGTATCTTTTAAGGCCAAGTTGTTTTAGAATTTAAAAACAATTTCAATTCATTATCTATATACACACAGATAGATAATTCACAACATCACAATAGATAATCAACATTATCAACATAAACAGATAATCCATATCATCATTATAAACAGAAAATCCATATTATCATCCCAATACAACCAAAGCATCCATAACACACAACATCACTCATCTCATAGCTGAGATTACAAACCATTCAAGGCAAGCAATATCATTCATTCATACATAAGCAATGATTCAATGATCATACCATCTATAATTAATTTAAAGTGAATTAAATCAATTACTTTATCTCTAATTAATTTAAAATTAATCACTTCATCATTATAATCCTGCTTAACTTAACCATTAATTAATTACAAATCAATTAATTAATCACCATCTCATTATTCATTTCCATTAATCATTCCTGATTAACAATTCCCTAATTACAATAAGTAATTAGCCTTTAAATTAATTACACAAGTTAATTATACTTAACCCTTTACAACAATTAACTTTTAATGAATTAATCAATTAATCAACTAAAATTAATTACATTAATCCTTTATTTATTAATTACTTCATTAATTATTCCTTGATTAATCAATTCTCAATTTACATCATTAATTTTATTAATTAATGATTTCTACTTACAATTTTAATTAATCTCTCTATTTAAATTAATTACATTAAGTAATTAATCTTTAATTAAACCACATATATTAATCCCCCTTGATTAATAACATCCAGTAATTAACTACCCTTAATTACTTTATTAAATAAACTACTCCTTAATTTATTCTCTAATTAATCCCTTGATTAATCCCATTCAGTAATTAAATACCCTTAATTACTTCATTTCATAAATTAATTACCTTTAATTAATTATCTCAATTCATACCTTGATTAATTACAAAGTAATTTATCCAAATTACTTCCATTATTAAAACACCTTTAATTACATCCAGTAATTATCAATTAATTACTTCCCTAAGTAATTACAATTCCATTAATTACATTAAGTAATTATTATCAAATCATCCAGTGTCTAAATTAATTAAACTTAATTAATTAATCTAAACTAATCATATTAAACTCAATTAATTATATTAAGTAATTAATTCATTAATTACTTCTATTAAGTAGTTAAATTTAAACAATTTCAAAAATGATTATTATTAATTAATTAATCTAATTAATCATTAAATTTAATCACATTAATTAATTATCAAATAATCTCAAGTTAATAACCTTCATTTACCGTTAATAATTCTTTAATTACTTTTCTTTAAGTAATTATACTTACTTTAATCAATGTTAATTACAAATTGATTAATCTTTTATTACTCAATTAATTAACCCCTAATTATTAAATCAATTAAGTTTTAACTGTAACTTAATTAATCTTTAATTACTGGATTAATAAATCTTTAATCATTAATTTAAAATCTAACCTTATCAAATTAATGATCTTTAATTAATTAAATTAATTAATTACCCATTAATTACCTTAATAATTTTTAATGAATCCCAAATCATTAAATTCTATTTAACTTTAAGATAAAACATTCCTTACTTAATCAAAGCATTTAAAAACAATTTGTTTTCAAACTTACTTTTAAATTTCATTTTAAATTTTAAGATTTAAAACGAATGCAAATTTAACTTTAACAAAGTTTAAAACATAAATTTATAAAAACCCTTTAAAATCTCATGTTAAAGAAAACATACCTTATAGAGAATTTAAACGAATTTTAAAACCAAATTTATTTTAAATCCAAATCAATTTAAAATACACTTTAAACATACAAAGTTGTTTAAACATTTAAATTTTTATACAACTCTATTTACCTCAAAACTTGGATACAAAACTAGGTTTGAATTCATACTTAAACTTGATCTCTAACTTTGTTTAAAAAAATCTTGCTTTAAATTTAAATTCAGTTTAAAATTAAAAAACCCAGACAGGTTTTAAACCTGTAACAAAATTTACCCCAGGCCAATACAAAATCCTCGATCCAAAACAAGAATGCTTCGAGCTACACCCTCAAATAACTCGAGACCACTACAACAAAAAGACCCTATTACAACAGCGATTTTACAACGGTCCAAAAAAACCGTTGTAATATGTATATATTACAACGGCTTTTCCATGTCCGTTGTAATAGACGCCAGTTTGCAATGCATATCACAACGGTTAAAAATAACCCGTTGTAATAGACGTTTATTACAATGGTTTTTCCCAAACCGTTGTAATAGACATCAGTTTTCTACAACGGTCCATAGATGCCCGTTGTAATAGATGTCTAAATATTTTGGCTCCAAACTTTTCCAGGGTGCTAAATATTTGGGCTCCAATCGTTACTTTTTACCGATCGCACGCCTCATCCTCTTTCTTCCCATTTCTCAGTTTCGTTTCTATTTCGCAAATCCCTAAATCCTAAATCCACATTCAATCCCTCTTCCATTCTCTAGATCTTGCCATCTCCACTCAATTCCCAGTTAATCCCAATCCTTTCATCAATCCTTCGCTAAACCCTTTCACTAAACCCTTCCCAATTTTCACTAATTTCGATTTCAATCCTCCGTATCTAATTTAATTTCAGTTTGATTATCGAACAAAAGAAGCTCTAAATTCTCGAACGACCTCATCCCCATGGCCGATTCAGACAACGAATCAGGCGGCCACACCGCTGCCATGAACAACAGCGGCGACTTCTCCTCCCCGAGGGAGCAGGATCGATTCCTACCAATCGCGAACGTAAGCAGAATCATGAAGAAGGCGCTCCCAGCCAATGCGAAAATCTCAAAAGACGCCAAAGAAACAGTTCAGGAATGCGTGTCCGAGTTCCTAAGCTTCATCACCGGAGAAGCGTACGATAAGTGCCAGCGCGAGAAGAGGAAGATTCTTTTAAATGAAGGTGCATTTTCTGCTAGTAGTTGACACCAAAGCAAATTTTCCTTCACAACGCAGACCAAGTGTATGATTCTTTTAAATGAATATGTATTTGACATCGTTTTAAAACTTGAGATGGACCTGTGTTTGGAGAAAGTTCATGGTAACAAAATTACGACTGATGTGGCTGCTGCTTCTCGAATGGGTGGGTGAAAGGGACGATCGGAGACTACGAAGGTATTTTATCCTTTTTAGTTTTCCCCCCTTCTCCACAACGGTAGATAGTTTATTTTTAGATAGATCCAGCTGGTTAAATTAATTTCATATATTTGGTATTACTAGTTATTTTTTTATCATACCTATTCTGAGGGGGTTCGGCTATATATTTTCAGAGTTGGTATGCATAAAACTTTGTTCATAATCATGTTTTAAATTGCACCCTTATTGTTAATTTCGATAATAAAATAAAATCATTTTTTAAGGAAATTAGATATAAATACTAATTGCATGTTTTTATGACCAATACCAAATACATCGATTTTTTTTTAAAAGATGTTAATATTTAATATGGAACTCTACAAGTATTCGCAGACTAATATTTGCGGTTCAAAAAATTCAAATATTTGCATATTGGATTGAAATACTGGATGAATTATAAAGGTAGTTAAAGCATCTTGACATAATTATGTACTGCACATGAGATCTTTTAGATATTACATCATATAAATCCTCCCGTGATTGAGAAATATGTATCTTAGTTTTGACAGAGAGAGGCAGGCTGCACTGCACGGACATTGTCTTCTGTTGTAATAAAACATGTTCATTAGAAGTGCCGCAACAAATAAAATAGATTAACTGGAAGTAATGCCAAGAAATATCTTTTACCTTCTATCAACATTGTGAATCATCCCTTATGTTATTTTGTAAGGTACAGGGTCTTACAAATAATGCAGAGATTTCAAATATTAAAGTAGGTGAGTTGCTTGGTATGCAGAAGAATGCTTGCGAGGCTGGAGGGTATGGGCTTGGTATGCACACGCTCACATAGATTGATTGGTAAGCTTTATTTTGTATGCATTCCTTCATTATAAATTATTGAGAGTAGTTGGTCGTATTATGTGAATAAAGTATGCTTAAGTCTATTAAAATAGTCGGTGCCGACATGGCTTTCTTGATTATACCTATGAAGGCAAATGTTAATTAGCAGTAGGTTTTGGTTATATGTCTCTGTAGTGCATAGGCATATTTCTTTTCTTAATACGTAAATACGTAAATGTATTTTAATTAGTGAACAAATTGTGTCGGCTAGAAATAAGCTTGAGGAGAGTGAGTTGATAAGAGGACACACGATTATCTGTTTAATTTGATTTTCTACAGATTAGTTATATGAATTAAATTTTGTAATGTCTCACACACACACAACTCTCTCTCTCTCTCTCTCTCTCTCTCTCTATTGCTGCAATTATTCTGTTGAAATGATCATGGTGAAATGTGATTGTTCCAAGGATTTAAAGATAAAGGCGTGTTTGAAAATATAACATAAAAACACAGCACAAGCATGCTTACATGAGTTTCAGTTTGCATGGGTGGATTATCTAAGGATGAACATATGTTGTCCCTGTATAATTAAAATAAAGCATGCGCTGTTGTGACACTAACATATCTACACGGCTACCCCGTTTAATTATTTATCTTAATTTGTCGATGTTACTTGCAGATAATATGAGCCTGCAGATTATGTCAATCGACTTGGTAGGACTAAATATCTTATCTGTATGCAGCTGAATTAATCAGGACAGAGTGGCATTATTATTGTTTGAATTCTAAAATTAGATATAATGATGTTATAAAATTCCTAACGAATCGTAAACCTACTATAGTTGGTGTATTGGAAAATAAACTTACTATGAGAGGTATAGAAAAGTTAATTTACCAACAAGGTTTTAAATCTCGGATATCGGTCGCGTTTCGTCTCGGAATTTTAGAGACTCGATCTCGTGTCGGGGGAGATCTCGGACGAGACGAGCCCATCTCGGGTGTACATCTCGGAATTCCATATCGGGTCTTAAATCTCATATCGGAACCATCTCGGGGTATATTATATGTTAAAAACTGATATTGTTCCGCAACAATTTTTATGAATGGTGTATATTTTCAGAGTTGTTGCATAAAACTTTGTTCATAATCATGTTTTAAATAGCGTTCATCTACTAATATGAACATCCAAGTTAACTAAACATGCTACTTCATATAATTGAGTGCATCAATTTATAAGAGGATTCATAAAAAAAAGAAAAGAAAAGAAAGAGTGATTTGAATAAGTGAAGCAAGAAAAATATCAGGTAATGAACCAAGCTTTTAAAGAGTTTAAACTTACAATCCAAGCCTAATCTCCTTTCTCGGTAGTAATTATGGTCCATGTATTTCAGTTAACTGATATTTGTGTTGCCGTAAATTACAGTACATATATGTTGTTACAATATAGAGCAATGCTTTTATGATTGAATCTGGAATAATAATAGTTTCTTCAGTGCAAAACTTACAAAAATGAGTGAAGGTTCAAGTCTAAGGTATGTTGATGGACTCTACAATACAAACTAAATGTAAGAAAGTGCTGGAGGTTCAACTGAGAAAAGAACTGTTTTTTTAAAACGAATTGTTTTACACAAAAATGATTTCACAAATAACTAGAATAAAGATAAAGAAACTAATATTAGATTAGCAATCAAGAGATGAATAGTAAAATAATTTATTCTGACCAATTTTATTATAAAAAAAATGCTATTCAAAATCAATTCTAGGTAAAGATAATTTAACTATACATACTAAATAGTAAAAGAGTGAAATAGATTTTACTCAAGGCATATCACGAGTGTTAGCACAAAATACCACACATTTGTACTATCATGTGTGCAAGATCAAATGTATCATGAGAAATTATACAAGCTGTACCTAAGTATTGATGACAAAGAGTTGCGACTAAAAGTAATAAGATTTGAGCAACAATGCATCAATATAATAAATCTAAAAAATAGGAGGATGGGTCACCTTAAGAAAAAAATATAAGCAACAATCACCAGTTTTAGCAATTTCATTGTATTCAAATTTACAGGGTGTATATAATTTAGCATTTTTGCATGCTGTATGCCATTTATCAGCTTCCTTCTTATATAATCATAAATAAATGATTTGATAAATATGATTTCAGGAAGAAAATGTTAGAACAGGCAGTACCACTTTCAGCAATCTGGGCAGTTGGAGCTCTGAGTGCAATGGCAGCTCTTCTGCAATTTCAAACAGAGATATAGCAAACAAGCTTTTGTTAGAGGACCACTCGGTGCAAAACAGTTGCTCCACAGTTACTACTAAGGAAAGATCTTCATTTGATTTAAACGAATATATGGAACTTCAACACAACAAAGATCTTCTGTTTGAGACATTGAAGCAAAGATAGAGGATAGAATCAGGTGGCTTAATTTTATGTAGAAAATCTTCTTGGGGATTTTTTTTGAACATTTATATCTTTACTTAATGAGACATTTATATAAGTTATAGTTTTATTTAAGTGAGAAGATGTTCCAAACTAATGGGAAGAAAATGTATCATATACACATGAGTGCCCACTACGGTGACTACCAAATTATTCAAGAAATTAATATATGTAGTGAATGCAATCTCTTCAACTAAGGTCTCTATGGTTGTTTCTTAATATTCGTGATGTTATCAGTTTACAAAGTGACACTAAGTTTTAGTTGTGTTATACACTTTGTATAACATCGCGGATAGTAAGAAACAACAACAGAGACCAGTGTGTAAGCTGTCTATGATCTTTTCGTATGTGATTTTAATTATTTTATGACAATATTTAGTATTAGTATGGATGTATTGTATGGATGTTGCTGTAATTTTTTTTTAATTTGCATTTATTTTACAACGGGCAACGTGCGTTGTTATATGAGCTTCTTACAACGGGTTATGGCCGTTGTAAAAAGGTATATTTTACAACGTGCTTTGTCCGTTGTAAAATGTATTGGATCTATTACAACGAGGCCTATTGCAACGGGCACATGCCCGTTGCGAAAACCATATTACAACGGGCATTGCCCGTTGTAAAAAGACTGTTTTGTTGTAGTGGACAAACCCGAGTAAACAAAACCCCACAAACCAAAACATCACTGGAACTCAAAACATACACCGTGCACATGCACCCACGACGCCACCTTCTCCGATCAACTCTGATGATCTCTACAAGTCGCCGATCAACCACGTACCCGATCACAATCATCGCATCGCCACCATAAACTCAAATTCGAAATCGAGTTCCAGAACCAAACTTGGAACAACAGTCTGGAACACCACTATCAGAACCTGGAAAACACCCCTCTCTCGCAACTCCGACCACCGAAGTGCCTACATCTCCAGCCACGACTTCATCCATGTCCTAGCTGCCATTTCATTAAGTTTTGTAGAACTCGATCGACCATAGGAGTTATGCCGATCAAAAATTCAAGAACAACCAAAACTAGGGTTACTGGCTAACTCGATCAACCACCATCGCCACGTTGACCTGCCCCACTATCAAGCATTTTTTTCCTAACTTCCCAAACATCCTTGCATCATCACAGCAAGTTACAGCCTTCCAAATCCTCATGATTTCCAGAATTACCCAAAAACTCAAATTTGGTTCAACCCAGAGATGCTTCTTCAAACCCAGACTAAAAATCTTGATTTTAGTTTTAAAAATCTAGGTTTTGATTAAGAAATCATTTTATAATCCTGGATTATGATTTACAAAGTTTTGAATTTTGACTTATATTAAATTTCCTCTGTTGTTCTTGATTTCCAGAGTCAATACCGAATATTTTTAACATGAATAAATTTTCAGACTTTAATCCATGATATAACAAACATATTCTGTTTAAATTCTAAATCTTAATAATGACTATATTTAAGAGACAGAGTATTTTAAATCAAATACTGAGTTTGAAATGGGAACAGAGATGTTTTCAAACATTAGTAGATTTGCACACATCCACATTCATATATATATATATACACACACACACACACAAAAACTTACTCATCTATATATCCGCACAAACCATAATTATCACAGGCATCAACATGCAATCCATACTTATACTTAAGTATTTTAAGAAAAAATGTTACTCACCTTTTTAGAAAATGCAGAACAGAGCTTCAGATTTGAAAAGCTTTTGAAAACTTTAAAACTGGATTTGCTTTACCTTTAAAAACTTTAGTGCTTTGGTTTAAAACTACATGCATGCTTGATCTTTGAAACTTGAGTTGCTGGAAAGATTTGCATGTAGGCGTGATTTTCAGAGTTAAGAAAAATGCGGATTTGATTTTGCTTTTCAAAATGATTTGCAAGTTGGTTTGAAAAGGAGGAGTTACAGGCTTTTGAAAATGAAATACAGGATTTTGGTTTGATTTGGTTTTGAGGAAGATTATTATCAGATTTTGTTTTCTCCTTAGCTTTAGATTTTAGGAAGAAAAAGAAATGAAGGAAGGAGATTTGTATATTTATAGGCTGAAATGTTTTATAAATGAAAAAATAGAAAAACTAAATTAAATGACACTTGTAAAAGAAACTAGCATTTGTCACTTACCTTGTTTATTATCTTAACACATGTTATTAGAAGCCTTAATATAATTACACTTAGCCATTTAGTATTTAAATATTTATAATTAAGTGTTAACAAAAACCTTTAACTTAATTAATTAGTTTTATCAATACTTAGTTATATATATACATAACTTTAAAGAAACAAAATCATTTACTTGTAAATAAAAATAATACATATACTCTTTATTTGAAAATAATATTTTAGATAATTTAAATATAATTTATAAAAGAAATTGTAAATTACTTGTTATTTAAATGAATTAATGTTTCATATATTAAATATATTTTAAACTTTCATGGCTAATTTATAAATCATATTTATTAAACAATATTTAAAAAGAAATAAAACAAACATTTTTATAACCTTATTTTAATCTAAATTAATATTCAAACTTAAGTTAAAATATATTTTAAACAAATAAAACATTTATCTTATGTATTTTAAAACTATATAGTTATTTATTAAATAGCTTTGAAAAGCTTAATATTAGATTTAAATTAGAATTTTCAAATTATCAAATATATATTAGATTTTTGAGAACAAGATTTTATTTATTAATTAAATTTCAAATCAAAGATTCAAAATTACAATATGTACAAATATATATACATTATAAATAGAAAACAATTTATTAGCTTATAAAAGATAAAATTAATCAATATTTTAAAAAGAATGTTAAACAAATCTTATTATTAAATTTATTTAAATTTAAACTTTAAGCTAAAATCCCTTTTAAATAATTAAACATTTATTTTATGTATTTAAAATCATATAGTTATTTATAAAATAGTTTTGAAAAAAATTATATTAGATTAAATCAAATTTCCAAATTACTAAAAGGTATATTAGAATTAGAAAATATACCTTATTAACTAAATTTAAAACAAACTTCATATATTGAAAATATATACAAATATATATAGAAACCAATTTATTAGCTTTTAAAAGATAAATTCACTAATTAATTATTTATTAAAGTAATATTATTAAATCAATTCAATTTTATTAACAAAAATTATCAAATAAATTTAATTTTAAATACAGATTATTAAATTTATATTGCCAAAATTTCTGGGATATCACATTCCTTTCCCCTTAAAAGAATTTCGTCCTCGAAATTTAAAAGAAAAGGTAATTTAATAATCTCATTAAAGATTTTAATTTTAAAACACAAGCATATATTATCAACATATATTATCAACTATATGCTAATAACCATAGCAATCAATTCACCTAATCAAACAAATCTGACTATCCAGACAAATTCTGGATAGAATTTCCTCGAGTTTCCCAAGTACGAGTACCGGGATACTCACTCTATAGAATTCAAACAATCTATACTACTAAGCTACAGAGCTACTATATAACTAGGTCTATAAAACTAAATAGGACATCAGGCCATAGACAAGTCTGACTCAATTACCAAAACCTATTAGAACTGCTAGTTCCCAAAACCAGAGATGGATCATACACGTACTCCCTCAGAGATATGTGAAACACATCGAACCCCAATCTTCCAAACTGGCAATTCAATCCTGTAGACAAGATACTTATTCTCACAAGAATACAAAAAAGATCCAAAACACCTCAGAGCTAGCTTCCCAGACTTACCCAATCTTATAGCTCATTGGATCGGAGAAAAACTTATCCCAAACCAAATCTCCGACTCCAAAATCCAAATTCCGCCGTCCCTTATCCACAAAATTCTTCGGACGATCATGGGCTGCCTACATCCTTCCCGATCAGCTCAATCCTTGCTGATTCCACTAGAAACAAACCAGACCAAAACAACCCAACACAATGATCTCCTCAAGATCAATTCAAAACCAAGAACACAAACTTTACTCCTCAACAACACAAGACTGAACTCACTTCTCCTTATCCGGAAAGACAAAACAGATGCACTCCTAACTGCTTCCGCTGCACAACTTTGATCTGAATTAGATGAAAATGCTGATGAAGAACACGAGCACAGACTAGACAACACATCCCAGATATATGGTTCAACGAATCCATAAAGAAAACTCAGAAATTCCACCAATCCTGAGCTGCTTCACCAAACTCCATCTTAAGGAACCATCCTTCTACTGACTAAATCACCGGTACAAATCCTGGAATCCTAGCCGATAAGAAAACTCGATCTCCAGATGCGGACAAACCTCTGACTTCCTTGAAGACATCCAGACAATCTCCCACAACCCAAGAGAACACTTCAACTATTGCAAGTCACTTTTGCGATCAACTCAGCCTAATATCTAAAGAAACTGCTCTCTCTTTACTAATCAGAACAGCTTATGCTGGCCTAGCCAATTCACCGAAGAAACGGATTCACACAGCTGCTTCTGAACTCCACCTTCAGAAAAACAACTCAGCCAGAAAACTTCCTTGCCGACACACAGAACACTCCAAGCTGTACTGCTACCACCAATGCCAAAGAATTCCTAATCCAAAGCTCTTCGAGAAACTCGGACCTCAAAGCAAGCAGAAACACCTTGCTGAACCAAGCCACAACACCGATATAGACACACTTCCTTACTCTTGTTCCAAAGAAAGATCTTCGGAAATATCCATAGTCACTGCGTCTCACCACGTAGCTACTACTTCCTGAGATATCAAGATACCATCACTTACTTGCTTCTGCCCAACCGACATATCCAAACTCTACTCATCCAACTCTGCACTTCAAAGATGAACTCCGAACCTTTTACAGGTTTCCTTCAGAGATCGATGAAATCCCTACACCAAGCAAAACTTCACTCGAGACGGTATTAGGTCTACGACCTCGACAGATCCACTTCCAACCTCAAACATTCAAACTCCAACCATCAGAAGTTGTGTTACACGCACCACTACCTTATCTACCTTTATAACTTATATTGGAAAACCCAAACAGGTAACCCAAATAGGTAGAAATAATTATATATTTATATATATATTAAAATTACAAATACGCTCTATCAAGATAGACACCACTCCAGAGCCTAGGTATTCACTCAACCTAGCGCTCTAATACCAATTGTGACGACTCGACTTTCAATGACCAGAAAGTCGTATCATCTTTAAGAAAGAAAGGGACAGAAAAGAGAAAAGAAAGAAGAGAAAGAAGAAACAACATCAGAATCTCAACCGTGGAACGAATAAATTATATTAATAACATAAGTATTACATAGTATACAACAACTATCAGAGTTGCATAGACAATACATCACATACTAGACAGTTATAAACATCCGTCTAGTTATTACAACTCAATACAACATCAACAACAAAAAACCACTCAGAGATACCAACACAGCGGAACACTATATATCTATAACGCCGAAGCCTCCTGCTCCATTTCTCCTGCACAATTGGTCAAAGCTAACCTGAATCCCTTGGATACTCGTAAAAATTTGAGTACCCAAGAGTTTAAGAAAAATAGAAATAAACTCCGGGTCAGACATGGGTCTGGTGTGAGTAACAGGTTAAAGTTGCTTAACTTTGAAAAACCTTTGAAAACAAAAGGTATCACGTAAGACTTCCCACATATAAACATGGAAAAGTTTTTACCTTACGCTGACCAAACATTTGATAGGAAATCCGATGATATTATAATAGGTCTAGGGTTTTCAAGTAAATAAGAAACAGCCGAAATTGTTACATTTATTAAATTCCAGCTACTGGCCACAAAAGTGGGTAATACATTCAAAACCGAGGACACTTATTGGATTTTGGATTCCATATAATGGCAGGGCTACCGGGGTACTACTTGCCACAGTACGGGGCCTAGATCACCATACCGAGGATCACTCCCAATCCTCTGCAACACAAAATCGAAACCATTCCTTACTGAACAGTTCCGAACAAGACCACCCCGTAGTTGTGATCAACAACTGCACCACAAAGCCGAAATAAAAGGGACATCTAGACAGGGGTAAATCTTGTCCTACTTGGGCATGATCCACTTAGCCTTGCTGCACCACCCCTGTTTTAGCCATTCCCGGTTGATGAGGCTTGAGGCTACGATTACCTTTATAGAACACACCACTTAGAATGCTCATTGTCCACCTAACGATGTTCTGAAAGCATTCAATCCATACAAGTTCGTTTCGGATTTGAACGAAACCGAAGGCATTTTCTCCTTACACTCATTTTGGAATCACCCTCAGAGTTAACGACGATAACCCTTGCACTCTGAATCTTCATCTTCACTTGAGATTCACGACCTATCGTTAAATTGAATCGATGTGGTTTTCGGATATCCAAATATGGAAACCCGATCCCGGTCTCATCGAATCCAAAACGTATCTTTGAAGGCCAAGTTGTTTTAGAGTTTAAGAACAATTTCAATTCATTATCTATATACATACAGATAGATAATTCACAACATCACAATAGATAATCAACATTATCAACATAAACAAATAATCCATATCATCATTATAAACAGAAAATCCATATTATCATCCCAATACAACCAAAGCATCCATAACACACAGCATCACTCATCTCATAGCTGAGATTACAAACCATTCAAGGCAACCAATATCATCCATTCATACATAAGCAATGATTCAATGATCATACCATCTATAATTAATTTAAAGTGAATTAAATTAATTACTTTATCTCTAATTAATTTAAAATTAATCACTTCATCATTATAATCCTTCTTAGCTTAACCATTAATTAATTACAAATCAATTAATTAATCACCATCTCATTATTCATTTCCATTAATCATTCCTGATTAACAATTCCCTAATTATAGTAAATAATTAGCCTTTAAATTAATTACACAAGTTAATTATACTTAACCCTTCACAATAATTAACTTTTAATTACTTAATCAATTAATCAACTAAAATAAATTACATTAATCCTTTATTAATTAATTACTTCATTAATTATTCCTTGATTAATCAATTCTAAATTTACATCATTAATTTTATTAATTAATGATTTCTAATTGCATTTTTAATTAATCTCTCTGTTTAAATTAATTACATTAAGTAATTAATCTTCAATTAAACCACATATATTAATCACCCTTGATTAATAACATCCAGTAATTAACTACCCTTAATTACTTTATTAAATAAATTACTCCTTAATTTATTCTCCAATTAATCCCTTGATTAATCCCATTAAGTAATTAACTACCCTTAATTACTTCATTTCATAAATTAATTACCTTTAATTAATTATCTCAATTAACCCCTTGATTAATTACAAAGTAATTTAATCCAAATTACTTCCATTATTAAAACATCTTTAATTACATCCAGTAATTATCAATTAATTACTTCCCTAAGTAATTACAATTCCATTAATTACATTAAGTAATTATTATCAAATCATCCAGTGTCTAAATTAATTAAACTTAATTAATTAATCTAAACGAATCACATTAAACTCAATTAATTGCATTAAGTAATTAATTCATTGATTACTTCTATTAAGTAATTTAACTTAAACAATTTCACAAATGATTATTATTAATTAATTAATCTAATTAATCGTTAAATTTAATCACGTTAATTAATTATCAAATAATCTTAAGTTAATGACCTCCATTTACCGTTAATAATTCTTTAATTACTTTTCTTTAAGTAATTATACTTACTTTAATCAATATTAATTACAAATTGATTAATCTTTTATTACTCAATTAATTAGTCCCTAATTATTAAATTAATTAAGTTTTAACTGTAACTTAATTAATCTTTGATTACTGGATTAATAAATCTTTAATCATTAATTTAAAATCTAACCTTATCAAATTAATGATCTTTAATTAATTAATTACCCATTAATTACCTTAGTAATTTTTAATGAATCCCAAATCATTAAATTCTATTTAACTTTAAGATAAAACATTCCTTACTTAATCAAAGCATTTAAAAACAATTTGTTTTCAAACTTACTTTTAAATTTCATTTTAAATTTTAAGATTTAAAACGAATACCAAAACTATAACAAAGTTTAAACACAAATTTGAAAAAACTCTTTAAAATCTCATGTTACCGAAAACATACCTTATAAAGAATTTAAACGAATTTTAAAACCAAATTTATTTTAAATCCAAATTAATTTAAAATACACTTTAAACATACAATGTTGTTTAAACATTTAAATTTTGCTACAACTCTATTTACCTCAAAACTAGGATACAAAACTTGGTTTGAATTCATACTTAAAATTGATTTCTAACTTTGTTTAAAAAAAATCTTGCTTTAAATTTAAATCCAGTTTAAAATTTAAAAACCTAGACAGGTTTTAACCCTGTAACAAATTTACCCCAGGCCAATACAAAATCCCCGAGCCAAAACAAGAATGCTTCGAGCTACACCCTCAACTAACTCGAGACAAACCCGAGTAAACAAAACCCCACAAACCAAAACATCTCCAGAACTCAAAACATACACCGTGCACATGCACCCACGACGTCGCCTTCTCCGATCAACTCTGATGATCTCTACAAGTCGCGCGATCAACCATGTACCCGATCACGATCATCTCATCGCCACCAAAAACTCAAATTCGAAATCGAGTTCTACAATCAAACCTGGAACAACAGTCTAGAACACCACTATCAAAACCTAGAAAACACCCTTCTCTCGCAACTTCGACCACCGGAGTGTCTACATCTCCAGCCACGACTTCATCCACGTCCTGGCTGCCATTTCTCTAAGTTTTGTAGAACTCGATCGACCATAGGAGTTATGCCGATCAAAAATTCAAGAACAACCAAAACTAGGGTTACTGGCTAACTCGATCAACCACCATCGCCACGTTGATCTGCTCCACTATCAAGCATTTTTTCCTAACTTCCCAAACATCCTTGCATCATCACAGCAAATTACAGCCTTCCAAATCCTCGAGATTTCCAGAATTGCCCAAAAACTCAAACTTGGTTCAACCCAGAGATGCTTCTTCAAACCCAAACTAAAAATCTTGATTTTAGTTTTAAAAAACTAGTTTTTGATTAAGAAATCATTTTATAATCCTGAATTATGTTTTACAAAGTTTTGAATTTTGACTTATATTAAATTTCCTCTGTTGTTCTTGATTTCCAGAGTCAATACAAAATATTTTTAACATGAATAAATCTTTAGACTTTAATCCATGATATAACAAACATATTCTGTTTAAATTCTAAATCTTAATAATGACTAGATTTAAGAGACAGAATATTTTAAATCAAATACTGAGTTTGAAATGGGAACAAAGATGTTTTCAAACATTAGTAGATTTGCACACATCCATATTCATATATATATATATATATATATATATATATATATATATAGACACAAACTTACTCATCTATATATCCGCACAAACCATAATTATCACAGGCATCAACATGCAATCCATACTTATACTTAAGTATTTTAAGAAAAAATGTTACTCACCTTTTTTAAAAATGCAGAATAGAGCTTCAGATTTGAAAAGATTTTGAAAACTTTAAAACTGGATTTGCTTTGCCTTTAAAAACTTTAGTGCTTCGATTTAAAACTACATGCATGCTTGATCTTTTAAACTTGAGTTGTTGGAAAGATTTGCATGTAGGCTTGATTTTCAGATTTAAGAAAAATGCAGATTTGATTTTGCTTTTGAAAATAATTTGCAAGTTGGTTTGAAAAGGAGGAGTTACAGGCTTTCGAAAATGATATGCAGGATTTTGGTTTGATTTGGTTTTGAGGAAGATTTATTATCAGATTTTGTTTTCTCCTTAGCTTTAGATTTTAGGAAGAAAAAGAAATGAAGGAAGGAGATTTGTATATATATAGGCTGAAATGTTTTATAAAAAAAAACTAAATTAAATGACACTTGTAAAAGAAACTAACATTTGTCACTTACCTTGTTTATTATCTTAACACATGTTATTAGAAGCCTTAATATAATTACACTTATCCATTTAGTATTTAAATAGTTATAATTAAGTGTTAACAATAACCTTTAACTTAATTAATTAGTTTTTATCAATACTCAGTTATATACATATAAATAACTTCAAAGAAACAAAACCATTTACTTATAAAGAAAAACAATACATATAGTCTTTATTTGAAAATAATATTTTAGATAATTTAAATAAAATTTATAAAAGAGATTGTAAATTACTTATTATTTAAATGAATTAATATTTCATATATTAAATATATTTTAAACTTTCATAGCTAATTTACAAATCATATTTGTTAAACAATATTTAAAAAGAAATAAAACAAACATTCACTACAAGGGGAGGGGGGATTTCCGACGGCTGAAAACCGTCGGCGGCCGTCGGAAGCCGTCGGCGGCCGTCGGAAAAAGCCGTCGGAAATGAAGGCGTCGGGGAGCAGTATTTCCGACGGCTACCGACGGGTGATGCCGTATACATTATCGACGGCTTTCGGCGGTTTCCGGCGGTTTCCGACGGCTTCCGACGGCCGTCGGAAACCGCCGGAAATCAGGCCAATAAGCCGTCGGAAACCGCCGGAAACCGCCGGAAAATTTCGACCAATAAACCGTCGGGAGCCGTCGGAAGCCGTCGGAAACCTGCTGTTTTTTTTTTAAATATGCTGCAAATAGAGCCTTCCAACCACATTTCTCTTCCAAACACTACAATATCAATACTGCACAATCAAATACACAATAATCCAACCAAACATGCAAACCAATACTCCAAAATATTCAATAGACACAGAAATAAACAAAATTAGAATAAAAATAAAATACAAAATATACATAACATTCCAACATTAACAATAATACTAACAATAACTGTTCTAATCATGCATATCCTGATACAGCTACAGAACCAAGTGTATTATACATAATTATACATATCAACAATTAATTGTTCCTTCTACCAAATCATTGTAAACTAAAACTAAACATACCTGCACGAACGAATTAGAAAGCAATGAATCAATCTGCCCCAGATCCAGAGCCAGCCGATGAAGGGAAGCGGCCACCAAACTGCTGCATGTACTCAAATAACTGTGCCGTCTGCATGGCCTGTTGGCGGTTCTGCTCCTCCAACTGCTGAACTCTAGTCTGCAATTCTTCTATACTTGCTAGCTCGCTCTGAGGTCTACTCCGCCGTCTCCTACTCTGACTACTGGACTGCAATAATTGAAAAATAAATAAAATCAAAGTTTATTGTTTTGAAAAGGTAAGAATATCATATTTTAAGTATTTTAAGAAAAATTAAATTATTTACCGCTAAATTGCCAAATCCGTATCGTCGACCATGCTCTGGTGGACTCATAACGGACTCAAAAATAACGTCCTCTTCATCGGTCGTCAGCTGCTCTCGACCCGTATCAGAAAGGAGTTTCTGTCGCTGCTCCATAAACATCTCCTGCATTGACAAATTAATAATATCATATCTTATTTCATAATAATTTGACAGCTAAAACAATTACTAATACTGAATAAAATGAAATATGCTTACATGGCTTTTACTGGATTTATCATCCTGCCATGTGTACGAAACAGTCCCGTCTGGATTAACATGCTCAACAGCATGCGTACGGGTGAACACGTCCATATAGCTGACAGGACCATGTGCCTCGGCTTCCTGAAGTTGATTGTTACATACAATTATTATACATTTAAAATCATATAGCATAAACTATTTACATTTATTATTCAGTAATTAAATTTACCAACTCCTGCCGATACTGCTGAAACGACTTCGATCCTCCGCGATGAGTAACGGGATTCTTATTTCTATTTGCAGAGTTTCTATCTGACTCTGCCTGTACATTCAAAATTTGATACATTATTTTTCAATCACGTTAAATTAATAATTGAAAAAAAATTAGTATACTTGCCTTCGCCTCGTCCGTCTCCCAGTAGCTCAACCAAGCTTGCCACACGCTCTCCCCCATCCACCGTGGTCTCTTCCCGGATTTCTTAACCTCAGATATCGTGTCTCTGTAGTTCTTTCGCATCTTCCTCATCCAGTATGCTCGTGCCAGCTGCATATCATCTGTCTGGATGTCTATCTCAGCCTGTGTTAAAAAAAGATTACACTTTAAACGATAAACGGTAGAAAAACGACAAAAACGAATTAAAAATGGAAAACATAAAAATTACACATACTAGGACATCCTGCCATATGCACTCTATGATGTGCGGAGGGATGGTATCCCACTTCGGCCAGCACGCACTCATCCTACTACGATATGCTGCTATGGAGACGTCCAACACTACCTTAGTGGGTAGTAGCTCGAACCCCCTGTTTTTAAGTACGATACAGATAAGTACATACGTATAGTATAGAAAAAATAAGATGATGAATAAGATTTAATTTTTACCCATCTGCTTTGGGGACTAACGTAACAACTGGACGGTGTGGCGCTTGCGATGGGCCACTGCCATCGCCTCCTGAAGAACGGGAAGAGCTCCTCCCTCTATGTGACATAATGATAAACCTGTGACGTTTACACATCATTATATAAGAGAATAAAAACATGATAATGAAATATATTTCATATGAACATGACATCAATGGTATAAATTGCTTAATTATAATGACTGAAATGTAAATAGACATGTAAGTTTGTTATACCTGATTCATGATGGGTGTACTCTTCCTACGATAAGCAGAGTTCATTGCATTTTTAATAAAAATTGCTAAATAAATGACAAATTGAAATAACATAAAACAATAGTAAACGGATTTAGTTTCATAGTTACATCAATTTCATAATACATCAAGAATTCAACATAGTTACATCAATTGCAAAAAAACAGATTCAAATTTATATCAGTCATCATCGTCTTCTGATTCAGATTCGGTCTCGTTTTCGACGATATTTTCCTCTGCACTGTCAAACGCTTCTACCAAAACATTTGATTCATCGATCAAAGGACCAAAATCTGTATGATCGTCTGTAATTATTATTTCGTTATTTTGCTCAAGATCTGCCTGATAAGCTTGTTCGTCCGGAATATTCTTCCCATCGAATGTGAATCTGGCCTTTGTTTTAAAAACTGCAGACCAATCTGCTTTATCTCTTTTTAGAGACGGATAAGGAGCGTAATAAACTTGCAATGCTTGTTTGGCTAGTACAAAAGGATCATACTTGTGATAGTGCGATGTATGCTTTATTTCGATAAGATTATAATCCTTATGCACATTAATTCCAAAACCTGGAACATTGCTAAACCAATTGCATCTAAATAGAAACACCTCCTCCGCGGGTCTTGAGAAATATGTCAGTTGCAAAATTTGTGTTAGAACGCCATAAAAATCATTTAAATGGTTTTCTGGATCGTCACTACCTTTAACAAATACATCAGTATTATTTGTTAATTTTTCTGCACCGTATTCTTTAGTGTTAAATTTGTATCCATTGACGAAATATATTGGATATGTCTTGACCACTCTTTTTGGTCCCATTGCAAGATGTTTCAACCCTTCGTCAACAACACAATTTTTCGGCTCATAAACGTAATTTGAAAACCAACGGGAAAATTCTTTACTGAGATCTCCGTTCGGATGTTCCCGTTCATAAACACTGTTTATATAAACAAATTATTACATTAGGTTATACACGCGCATGCATTACAGAAAAGAATAAAACAAAAATTATTATTTCAGATTACCTAACAAACGGTGCAACCTCGGCACAATTTAGAAGAATATAAGTGTGTGCTACACGAAGATCTCTATCGTCTAGCCATATTTCCACACATTTTCCAGAAGGCCGACCATGTTGTCTAAAAATAGATAACATTGCTTGAGAGGACTCTTGTTCGTCGCCTTCATCATTACGAGGAACACTTTGAAATGAAATATTCACATGGTCACTGAAATAGTGAGAGAAAAAGAACGAAGCTTCTTCTTCGATGTAAGATTTACATATCGAACCTTCAACTCGTGCTTTTTGTCTCACTTTTTTCTTCAGATGATTCAAATATCTATGCAACATTAATTTATATTAACTTCATCTTTCAAATGCAATTAAATTACGTTATAACATATTACATACCTCTCAAATGGATACATCCATCCGTATTGGACAGGACCTCGAGGTCGTGCTTCAGATGGAAGATGAACAGGTAAATGTTCCATCACATTAAAAAAACCTGGCGGAAATATTTTCTCTAATTTGCAAAGCAATATAGGAATGTCCACTTCAAGTTTACGTAAACGTTGCACTTTTAAAGTAGTCGAACAAAGCTCTTTGTAAAACATACTAAGCTCCGTTACTACCTTCCAAACTTTTAACGGCAGTAGTTCTTTAAACATAACGGGAAATAAATTTTCCATCATTATGTGACAGTCGTGACTTTTCATTCCGCTCAATCTACCATTTTTAAAGTCAACACATCTACGAAGATTTGATGATATCCCATCAGGAAATCTTAACCCTTCCACCCATTTTAACACAGCTTTAACTTGATTATTATCTAATTCGTAACAAGCTTTTGGTTTTTTACTGTCATTTGGTTTCATATGAAGCTCGGGACGTTTGCATAATTCTTCTATATCACGTCTTGATTTCAAATCATCCTTCGTCTTCCCTTTCACATTCAAAATTGTGTTAAACACATTATCAAATACATTTTTCTCATTGTGCATCACATCTATGTTATGGCGAAGCAGAAGATGTTTCCAATACGGCAACTCCCAAAAAATAGTTTGTTTGCACCAGTTATGAACAACTGATTTGCCTTCAATTTCTGTTTGCTCCCCCGTTTCATATATCTTTGGATAGTCCTTAACAAGTTCATATATGTCTTCGCTTGACCATATCGTCGGTGGTTGTCTGTTTTCTACTCTATTAGCTAAAAAGTTTTTCTTGTCTCCTCTGAAGGGATGATTTACATGGAGAAAATATCGATGACAGTCAAACCATGAAATTTTCTTACCATGAGGTAAAGAAAACGCTCGTGTTTCATCCATGCAATATGGACATGCTAGACGACCGGCAGTACTCCATCCCGAAAGCATTGCATAGGCAGGAAAATCACTTATAGTCCACAACAAAGAAGCAAACATACGAAAATTTTTCTTCTTTGACACATCGTATGTTTCTACTCCTTCGTTCCACAGTATTTTTAACTCCTCAATCAACGGTTGTAAATATACATCGATTCCTTGTGTCGGATCGTCGGGGCCAGGAACGACAACAGTAAGAAACATATATTGCGTTTTCATGCACATCCATGGAGGTAAATTATACGGTGTGACGATAATGGGCCAGGATGAATATTTAGAACCAAATTGAGAAAATGGAGAAAAATCGTCCGTACATAATCCTAATCTAACATTTCGACTCTCCGCTGCAAAATTTGGATACGTTTTATCGAAATGCTTCCATGCTTCTCCATCGGCCGGATGTGTCAACGTACCCTCTTCCTCCGTTCTCACGCTATGCCACCTCATATTAGACGCAGTTACAGAAGATGCGTATAATCTTTGAAGTCTTGGAGTTATGGGTAAGTAGTGCATACGCTTGTACGGAACTTCCTTACCCTTCTTTTTTATTGGTTTGTATCTCTCCTGGTTACAAACTTTACAATTTCTAAGGTTTGCGTCTTCTTTCCAAAACAACATGCATCCTTTTAAACATGTATCTATTTTCTGATACGGTAAACCAAAAGCCGACATAAGTTTTTTAACTTCGTAGTGATTTTCACACATTAGATTATCGGGCGGCATATGTCTTTTTGCAGCTTGTACAACAGCCATAAACCCAGCTTCAGTGATGTTGTATTTTGACTTCATCGCAATGTATTCTGCGATTACTGACAGTTGCGTGCCGCTTTTACAACCATCCCAAATAGGTTTTTTAGCTGCATCTAGTAAATCATAAATTTTCTTAGCTTCAATATTTGGTTCTTCAACATTTACATCATCGTCGTCAACTTCAACCATAGGAAACATTGATCGTGCTGCATCTTCGACCATATTTTCTATACGGGTCGTTGAAACTATTTCGTTAACGACACTTTTAGACTCTACAGAAGTATTTGCTACAACTTCTCTATGCCGATCCCAAACATAATATTCGGGTGTGAAACCGTGTTGGCACAAATGAACTTTCACAATATCTGGTAACAAAAACTTCAAATGTCTACACCTACTACACGGACAACGAATTTCTGGATCGTTTCCGTTATTACTTAAGGCGAATTCAACAAACACGTTTATACCGTTATAAAAATCTTCTTTTATTGAGCCCCTCATTCCTTTTCTTTGGTACATCCATCTCCTTCGATCAACAAAATAATCAATCATTTTTCCTATTTGACAAAATGAGAAGTTCAAAATTTAATATTTATTTTGAAGAATACACATTCGAAAAAGATTATTTTCATGTTCGTATAATATTTTGAATTTAAAGAACAACTTCACAAATTTAAAAATATTTTCAAATAGGGCACATTTCATTTTTTAACGTACGTAACGATTAAAAATATATAAAAAATTTTCATTGGTCAGACATCCTACTTCCCATTACAAATACAGTAAGCATTTACATTTCGTATATTACTTCGTCCCAAACGATTCAATAAAATTTCGGCAGCATTTCCCTTTTGTTCCCTGCATTGTACACAAATGCGTGTACGCAGGAAACAAAAAAGAAAAGTTAGGGCGAAATTTTATGAACCGTTTGAGACGAAGTAGTATACAAAATGTAAATTCTTACTGTGTTCATAACTTGTCCAATACAGGGACAAATCCGACAAACATTGTACCAGATGAATATAAATGGTCGTTTTTCGAAAAAAACGACTATTTATACAACGATCATGTACAACACTCGTCAGACGGGGCCAAAAACTCTCTAAGGGACATTTGTCGGTTAACATGCGCGCATTTTACTCAAAAATACAGTTTTACTCACTGTTCACATTTATATATTAATTTCACACATTTATTCGACGTATTACGCATCAACTTAGGGCTGGTTTAACATTTTGTCATTTTTCAATACACACAATTATAATTTAGAGTAATGCATTTTTTTGTGTCATAAGTAAAAACGTGCACAATATAATACTCCTAGTTCATTCAATCATTTTATCTTATTCCAAATAACGTATACAATCGTCGAATCAAGGCATACACAACAAAATACATATACATGAACATGCACAAATTATACGTGTTTATCACAATTTCACGATAAAAGATGAAATCGGTATACCATGTGATGCTATAAACCGTTATTACGCTAGTGGAAACAATTGCAATCATTAATTCGCCCTAATTTATCAATTTATGCAAATCTATAATTAGGGTAAAAACTGAATTTTTCATAAAAATAAGAGATTATACCTGAGATTAAGAGTACTGAAGCTTGATTAGAGTGCGTTGGAAGATCCGGAAGCTAAAAATTAGGGATTGGAAGCTTAGGGGTTGAATTTGGGGGGTTTTTTGGGTTTTTTTCGTATGAAATGGAGGAGGAAGAAAGGGCTCGGCTGGCTGGTATAATCGCAAATTTGCGACGGCTTCCGACGGCCGCCGACGGCCCGTCGAAAGCCGTCGGAAAATGGCCGTCGGAAGCCGTCGGTCTTGGCTGTCGGTATTCTGCCTTTTTCTTGTAGTGATTTTTATAACCATATTTTAATCTAAATTAATATTCAAACTTAAGTTAAAATATATTTCAAACAAATAAAACATTTATCTTATGTATTTTAAAAATATATAGCTATTTATTAATTAGCTTTGAAAAGCTTAATATTATATTTAAATTAGAATTTCCAAATTATCAAATATATATTAGATTTTTGAAAACAAGCATTTATTTATTAATTAAATTTCAAATCAAAGATTCAAAATTACAATATACACAAATATATTTACATTATAAATAGAAAACAATTTATTAGCTTATAAAAGATAAAATTAATCAATATTTTAAAAAGAATGTTAAACAAATCTTATTATTAAATTTATTTAAATTTAAACTTTAAGCTAAAATCCCTTTTAAATAATTAAACATTTATTTTATGTATTTAAAATCATATAGTTATTTATAAAATAGTTTTGAAAAAAATTATATTAGATTAAATCAAATTTCCAAATTACTAAAATGTATATTAGAATTAGAAAATATACCTTATTAATTAAATTTAAAACAAACTTCATATATTGATAATATATACAAATATATATATAAACCAATTTATTAGCTTTTCAAAGATAAATTCACTAATAAATTATTTATTAAAGTAAGATTATTAAATCAATTCAATTTTATTAACAAAAATTATCAAATAAATTTAATTTTAAATACAGATTATTAAATTTATATTGCTAAAAATTCCAGGATATCACATCTTTGGAAACTAACTGTAAATATTCTATATTACAAGTGATCTGATTAAAATGTCACCAAAGTGACATCTCTTATTTTAGTTATCCATGAAAAATGTTTAATGTTTGTATGCATCTGTTCATGCAAATATTAGTCAGCCAAAAAGAAGACTAATATTTAGCTGAATCATTTATACATGTGTGATGACAAATATGCGACAATCATATAGTTTTGCAAGTGAATATCTAATCAGCCCGAAGGAAGATTAATATTTGACTTGAAATTATTGTCAATGTTTGATCATTACAGCAAAAGTACCACTTACAATTAATATTACTATCCAAAGACTTTATATTAAAGTTGTGCTAGGTATCTTGAAAAGAGACTTACCAATTATTTGAATTTACTATGGTTTTGTTTTACAGTGTGAGCATATTTGATTAATTCTTGTGTTCAAATTACAACTAATTTAACTACGGTATCTGCCAATCCTAACAACATTCCTACTCTGACTGGAGCAAAAAAATTCCATAGAAAGAGAACATATTGTTTGTTCTTGGCTACATGGATCTTGACCTTGCACTTAGGATGGATGCACCTACCCCTCTTACGGATGAAAGTTCTTCTGATGTTACAAAGAACTTTGATAGGTGGGATCGTTCAAATCGCATGAGTCTAATGATCATAGAGCGCAACATTCCAGAGGCATTTAGGGGTGTAGTATTTGAAAAGATAACCAATCCTATAGATTTCCTTGTTGAGATTGAAAAATATTTTGCCAAAAAAAATAAGGCGAAAATAAGCATGCTTTTGTAGAGCTTGATTTCCATGAAGTATCAAAGCAAAGGGAACATAAGGGAGTACATTAGGGAAATATCTAATGTTGCTTCAAAACTTAAGGCACTAAAGCTTGAGCTTTCGGATGATTTGCTCGTGCATTTGGTACTAATCTATCTTCCTTCACAATACAACCAATTTAAGATCAGTCATAACTGTCAAAAGAAGAAATGGACTCTTAAATAACTCATTTCGTGTTGTGTACAAGAAGAAGAGAGATTGAAGTATGATAAGATTGAAAGTACTTATTTGGCATACACCCCTAAGGGAAAAGACAAAAAGAGAAAGAAGGATAAGGAAACTGCTAAGGGTCCAATGGAAAAGAAACAACATAAGGTGGCTGATGGTTATTACTTTTGTAAGAAGGCTGGACATTTAAAGAAAGATTGTACCTAATATCACTCATGACTCGTTAAGAAAGGGTTGCCTGAGCTGCCGAAATCCAACTGATGCGGAAAGATACATCTTTGTAGGTGATGGAAAATCGATTAAAGTGGAGGCTATTAGGCATTTTAAGTTGTTATTGAGAA
Organism: Allium cepa; assembly: GCA_030765085.1. NCBI lineage: Eukaryota > Viridiplantae > Streptophyta > Magnoliopsida > Asparagales > Amaryllidaceae > Allium > Allium cepa. The sequence continues at coordinate 596,414,778 of CM060935.1, forward strand.
CTCAGTTTTATTTGGATTTATTTGATACTTTTGTTATACTGCTATTTAGACGGATTTGGTTTCTGTTTCTAAGTTGGACAAATCTGGTTATTCTTGTTCATTTGGGAATGGTTTTTTTAATTTATCAATAAATTCAAATCTTCCTGGAATTTGTTCTCTCAATGTTTATGATAATTCATATATGGTTGATATTAATACCTCTTATTATGAAGCCTTGCATGTGGAATCACGTGGTACTAAAAGAAAAGCTAATAAGGAAAATTCAGGCACATTGTGGCACAAGCACTTGATCATATATCTAAAACTAGAATTCAAAGGCTTATGTCAGATAGCATTTTGAAATCTATTGATTTTTCAAAATTCGATGTTTGTGTAGAGTGCATCAAAGGGAAATAGACCAAACATAAGAAAATAAGTGCCAATAGAGCAAGCGACGTCTTAGAAATGATACGTACAGACATTTGTGTACCATTCCCTATGGCATCATGGAATGGTCAACAATGTTTTATGACATTCATAGACGGCTACCCAAGATATGGCTACCAATAACTTATACATGATAAATCAGAATCCCTAGACATGTTCAAGAAATTTAAGGTAGAAGTTGAGAACCAACTCAACAAAATAATTAGAGCTGGCAGATCTAACTGTGGAGGTGAATATTATGGTAAATCTGATGGATCAGATGAACAATGTCTAGGACCATTTGTCCAATTCCTAGAGGAATGTGGAATAGTCCCACAGTACACCATGCCAGGTTCACCTAGCATGAATGGTGTTGCTGAGAGACGAAACAGAACAATTAAAGACATGGTGAGGAGTATGACTAGTCATTCTACCTTACCAAAATCGCTCTATGGGAGACATTAAAGGCAATAGTTTATATCCTTAATAGGGGTACCCACTAAAGCAGCTGCCAAGACACTTTATGAGCTTTAGATGGGCAAATAGCCCACTCTAAAGCATTTTCATATTTGAGGGTATCTAGCTGAGGCAAGGCCTTATAGGCCAAATGAAAGAAAATTAGACACTAAAACAGCGAGCAGCTACTTTATTTGTTATTCTGAGCGGTCTAGGGGCTATAAATTTTATGATCCCACACTGAAGAAATTTTTTGAGACGGGAACTGCAACATTTTTTGAAGATGTTGAGTTAGGGGGAGAAATAAAGTAAGGAACGTTGTTTTTAAGGAGGAATCATCATCTATGATTCCTACTATGGTTACTTCTTCTAACAATGTATAGATTATCATTCCTGTCATTAATGAAGAAGTTAACCCGGAACCACAACAAAACAATATTGAAGAAAACCCTCTTCAAAATGAGGACAATGTTCCAAAGAACAAACTCAACAACCTCAAAATGAATTGCCACTAAGAAGATCCACTAGAGGGAGGGAGGATACCATTCCAGATGATTATGTGGAATTTTTTCAAGAGATAGAGGATAATAATGGATTGGTGGAAAATGATTCTATCAATTTTCACTGTCACGGTTAGGATTTTCGACCTCCGAAAATAGACATCAATACGTCCACTGTATTACATGCTGAACAATTGAATGCCGAAAATACCAGATCGTTAGGGAAAAGAAGAAAGAGTCAGAAGAAGAAAAAAGAAATAACAATGTAGAATCTCACAATCGCAGCGGAATAATACGTAATAGATAACAACTGGTCTTTATACAAAAAGAGCTACAACTGTTTTTATAAATTAATCATCAGAGTACAACACAAATCAATAGCCCAATACTGGACAGTTATAATAACTTGTCCTCACAAATTCTGAATATACAACCTATAATACACAATGAAATAAAATCAAGTACGTGTGATACGCCTCGTCATCTAGCTCGTCTCCTAGGCCTCATAACATCCTATCATGTATCTGTAATACTTGATCTGACCCAGGCATTATAATAAAATAATACCCGAGTCTGTTTGGAAAACCAACGTGAGAAAACACACTTAATTTGGATTATTAAAGTTTCAAAATTTATTGAAAATCAAAGGTATCTCGTAAGACCACGCCACAAATAAACATGATGGGTTTTTACCTTACGATAACCAAAACATTTCATAATCTGATATTATAATAGTGTCTAAGTACAGATATTTATTCAAATAGCTGAACTCTTGCATCACACTTTCTAGCATAATTGGTACGACACTTATTGGAGAATGGATTCCAACTGAATGACTAGGCACTGGGCTAACATCTGTCACAGTACATGTCTAGAAACACTGAACCGAGATCGAACCTATCGATCCCTGCCACACAAGGCAAGACAACCCCTGACCTGGATAGACCGAATATGCTATCACCCCAGGTATTCCCACCCTTTCCGAGCTCCTTTCACATGTAGTGATAATATCCAAGGTTATCTAGAAAGGTGATAGACATACTCTAATTGGGTGCTACCCACTTAGCCTTGCTGCATCTCCCCTGCTTTTCAGTCATTCCCAGTTGATGAGGCTAGAGGCTATGATTACCTTTTTAGAAATATTCACTTAGAATGCTCATTGTCCTCCAATGACAATGTACTGATAGAATTCATCCATAAAAGTCCATTCCCGGTCCGAACGGAACCGAATGCACTATTCCTAATACATCCATTTTGGAATCACCCTCAGAATTAGTAGCTATTCGCCCTTGCACTTCAATGCTCCATCTTCCACTCCATGCCCCTATCTTCATTACGAAAACGTACTCATTGGATTGAAGTGGTTTTCGGATCACAAACCCGATCCCGATCTCTTCAAAACAACATTCGATATTCCTAGTAAACTAACCCCGGTTCTTAAGGAAATAAACAAATGAAAGTAAGATCGGAGATCACCTCCTAACCGTTAGTGGACTGATTTCCTTCTAAACATCCTAGAAGAACGAAACGAGTTTATACGTAGAGTATAGCACCTCGAACGGTAATTGTATCATATATACCCCGTGCTTCTTCTAGATATTTCCAAAGTTATATTTGGGTCCAGATTTGACAGTCAGTTATTTAACTATCAAATAAACAATCAATTCAGCCAAATACTTCATTTTCACCGAAAAAACACCAAGTCTTATTTAAATTTAATTTTAAATAAATTAAATCTCTTTATCCAAAAATATACACTTATCTTATCGAATTCGGCATATTCATAAATTGTCGTTTTCCTTTTCAAAGTATTTGGAAACCCTTTTAAAATAATGTGGAAAGTACCACTGCGGTATCAAACAGTGGATCGCAGTACAATGGTTACGTCTCTAACCCAGAGAAATCCGAGACTTAACTGCACGCGCTCACTGCCTCCGATTACGCCACGCGAGTGTACCAATACTCCCCAAAAACTCTATTTAATAATTTTCAAAATAATACTTTTGAAATTCTATAATAATTTTCAAAGTTAATTTTAGGCAAAACTACTTTTAAAATAAAGCTATTATATAAATATTAATATTAAATAGTTAGACCTTTGAGAATAATAGTACTAATTAATTCTTAAATATAAAAAATTGACTTATTATAAACCAAATGAACCAATATTTAAATATACTTTAAACAATTTTACACCACTAATTAATTATTATTTTCTAAAATATTCTTAAACACTTTTAAACTTCCTGGTTAATACTAAAAAATCCTCCCTTTATAAAATAAACATAACTTTTCAGGAAAAATATATTTCATATTCAATATAGCCAGTCAAATCATTTATAAACCCTCTCGATTTATTTCTAATTTGATCTACATTCCAATTCCATAAATTTCCCTTCTCACATTTCTGAAAATAAAACTACTATTTATTTTTAAAACGATTTACTCATTTCCTTATAAATTCCCATCGTGAATATAATTTCAAATTATCCACTGATAATTACTTCACTTTATATTATAAACTTCGTTTATAATTTTCCATAATCTCGTTTCCAGCTTCGTTACTGTTTTACAACACTTAATCGATTTTTCATCGATTTTCTAAATTAAATTCCATTTTTAAATTAATTTATTGGTTAACCCAAATTTATCTCAATACCCACTAATTTCAGATTCACTTCACTTTTGTGATTTGAAATCTTATTTAAATCTGGAACATTAATTTTATATTTTATTTTCAAAATTCCCCTTTTAGTTTTCCCCAAATTATTTAAATATCAAATTTAAAAATAATTTCCTTTATATTTAGACAATATCTCTTAAGTTTTCTAAAAACCCTTTAATTCACATTTATTCACAAAACTCTCTATTTTTCCATATTCCGAAATTACTAAACGGGATTTTAAAAATCAACTATTTATTTTCCCCAAATTCATTACTTTTAATTTGTCCAATTTCACTATAAATATTGTATTTTAAAATTATCTTTATTTTCCTTTAACAATTCAATATTCGTATTTATGGTATTTTAAAGTGCAAAAAATAAATCCAGCAATACCACAGCACCCAGTAAATTCAATTTACCAATATAATCTACCATTGATTTTTCAAATAAATCATAAACAGGATATGAAAATAATTCCAACATTTTTGAGGAATCCGGTTGGATCCCTCCAACCTGTTTTCCCTCCATCCATAAATGTTAGCACAATATAAAAATACCAATCCCACTTCGAGGGCGATATAGCGGTATATAGGGTCATCGGTTGTTATGCGGGTAGCATAGGGTCCCATCTGCTATATATATGCGGGAATATGAATCACTCCAATATATATATATATATATATTTTATCACATCAAGACTGAAAATAATTGTCAATTCAATCAATCGACCAAAAATAAATTTTGACTATTTAAAAATAACCAGTAATCCAAATTTGAGTGAGATTAACCCACCTTCGATTTTTTTTGTCGAACATCCAGATTTTTTTCTCCGAAAATCTCAGCTGACTCTGAAAGGCCCCAAACGAAACTCTATTGCGTAGATTTCCAACTTCGAACCAACTCGACTCGTTTTAATCATTTAAAACCTCGTACGATAAATATAAGGATTTTATTAACACAACGATATAATAAAAATCTGACTAATATAAATAAAATTAAATTAAAACTTAACTTAAATGAAAACCGAACCTTCTTCCCCTCGCGAACTGCCAGCCAACACTGACCAACTTCGATCCACTTCCACAACTGCCGCCTTCACCCACCGCTGCCTCGACCTGCTTGCACCGCCGACCTCCTTCCCCAACCTACAGTCGGGCACCCACCTCAGTCAAGTCCTTGCGCACGCAAGTGCATACCCGAACTCAACCCCGTGCTCCCCTCGCGAATGCTTCAGCTTCGACCCATCGTCCAAACTCAAACCATATGACTCCATTACAATTTGCGAGCATATTCCCAACCCTTAACGACGTCAAAAACCTCCCTCGTGCACCACCGCACCCCCTTCCAAGGGAGCCTAATCTTCCAAGATGCGCTCGGCTTCCCCCTTCCCTCCACGCTCGTGCTCTGCCTAATGCCGCCATTTATTATTTTTCTTCTTTGCTCTGAATTCGATTCTGGTTTTTGTTTTTTTTTGAGTCGATTCTGAGAATCGATTAAAGAGGGAAAAAAGAAACACAATTTTTGATTTGGGGAGAAAGAAACTAGGGACTCGCGATTGAACTGTATACAGTTTTAAAAAAACTTTTTTTCTTTCGACCTTTCTATTTTTTTTTTCTTTAAAATTTTTCAACCTGCGGTTGTGCTGTTTTCAAAAGAGAAAGGGAGGGAGACAAGAAGTGATATTCATATGTACAAGAAGTGCTACAGTGATTTGAAGGGAGGGGAAAAAGTTCTTATGTGAATGGTTTTGTCAAATCCATGAATATATATATATATATATATATATATATATATATATATATATATATATAAATTCAAATTGTCTCGAATTCGTATCTTAAAATCTAGACCTCCCATCGAGACGTGCCGCCAGGCAATCATAATGTTATACCCCTATTCCGATCGTAATGGAAAAGATTTCAAGTTCTAGTTCGATCATATGGAAAAGATAGCTTTTTGGACTCAATTATTATTTTGAATTTTCTATATAAATTTCAGCACGTTTATATCCCGTACGGACAAATGATAACTTGAAACACTACGAAACTTGAAATTCGATAATAATACACTATTACAGATTCAATGGAACTGGTTTCGTCGAATTTCGAAACTGTGCCTCGGAAGGCTATTTTTAAAAGTCAATTTAAACGATATATTTTTGAAGCTGAACAAATCATTATTGAATTAAAATGAATATGGTTTACGCTATAAAAGTTAAACTTTAGCGGAAATGATGACAAATTACACTCACACATATATATTATATAAGTTAAATTGGATTATAATAGTTGTAAATAAATTAAACTTAAATAATTATACGTGTAGAAACATAATTTAAGTGAAATTGAAATTAACCTAAACTAGATTTTTGGTATAGGTACATGCATAAAGTGTTAGATCCAGATAGGATGGCAGTAAATGAAATGAGTATATTTCAAAAAAAAATCCCTGTCTAGATCATAGTGGACCTATGAAGTCTAATGTGTTGTACTAAATCCAACCTATTTAATTTAAATTAAATCATTTTTCATTTAGTTTCTTAATTTAATTAATTAATGTATGTTAATTTAACATTTATATTTTTTGACTATATCAATATACGCTCATATGTATATATAGGTGCAATGTTCAACATAACAAAATGTAAATGGTTAATGTTTACATAAGTAGGTATTTGGATTTATATCCCCTTTGTAAACATTGACTCCATATATGTGTGTGTGTGTGTGCGCGCTAATTACCCTAAAACATTATTTAATATATTTGTAAAACATATGAATATAAATACAAATTTTGTAACTATTTAACAATACAATTTAAAATATCTAGCCTAATTTTAACTAAGTCAACCAATTTTAAATTCATATTTTATATTTAAAATATCTAATTAAGACTTAGTAAACATTTTTGAATTTAAAACCAAACCTTAAAATTATTAGCGAAAATATCTTTAATAAATTTAAATATGTCTATTTATATAAGATTAATTATTACAACCAAAATTAAATTTTATTTAATTGTTTATTTACTTAAATACACAACATTGTTTCAATATATATGAATAATATGTATGTATGTATTAATTATAAAATAATTATTTAAAAATGGTATAGGTATATGTGTGTGTGTTAAACATTAAATTTTAGAGCTAATTTTACTAAGCATGTCGGGATATATATATAGCGTTAATGATGTATATTGTATTTATTAATAATTAATATGTTTAATATATTTAAATTATATAAAATTTAGTAAGAATTTTTTTGTTTAATCTATCATGATCTATTTTAAAATAATTTGATACATTCATACGTATTATTTTAATTTATAATTTAAATGAATTATATATTTTAAAATTAATAAATGATTATTAGAAACTATTAAAATTATTTATAATTCTTAGAAAATTATAATATATATATATATTGAAATATATTTATGGCCAGACTGTAATATACATTCACATTTAATTTCTAATTTTGTATTAAAAAAATTGATGTAAAATTGTTGTTTAATGGATTCTAACCACTTATAATTAACGGGAGACATCAATACATATATGAAATTGTTATAATTGTAAATAGATAGCAAATGTTGTGAATATACAATTTACTGAAGTGATTGGTTCCTTAGGCTCATACCTTGAACTATCAGGTTTTTTGATCTCATAGATCTGCACGATTGTTGCTAACAATCAATGCGTCACCATTGGAAATTATTATAGTTGCTTGCATTTGGACAAATGGGGTCGACAATTGGCTGGTTGGGGAGTATGTAAGTGTAGCCAAGACTGATGAGGGAAGAGGTAAAAAGTCAAAACTATAATTGGTGGCTTGAATTTGTATTTATAAAGAAAATGTAGACTAGAAATTTAGTCAACCTCGGAATTATGGTTAAGATATAATATTAGCAAAGGTTACTTACTAATATTCTGATTTAAAATGTAAAATGAGGATGCGTAAAAAGTAAAGAGATAAGATTTAGAGTTGATCCATGTCCACTATAAGCAATTTCTCATTATTTCGCTTCTCTTACAATGGTTATGATCACAAGAGATAATAATAAGAAAGTAAATACTTGAGAGCTTGTGTTTTTCAACCTTGTAAGAATGTAGCCTTGGTCTATTTATAGCTGTTGGAATTGGTGCTTGGATGGCTAAGATTGTATTGCTAAGGCCTAAAATCCCTCTAGGCTATTGATTGTCGTACACGATTAATGCACATGCCAGTTATGACGCCAAATGTCTCATGTGATGCAGATGATGGCACCCGGTGGATAATACTTTAAGCATGCATAGAGTAGGGGAAAGCGGCATGGGATTAGGGAGTGGTTGTTATAAAGGTGCTTTAGTGGTAGTAAAAGACATGGAGTGGTTACTACACTATGGCGTTTTTGTTAAATGAACGGTGTTATTCATGCCAGTATTTTAAGAGGACATGCATATAAAGTTTCTCTTGGCAGTGATAGTTGTATTGTCGAAGGAGTTGGTGCACGTAGGTGGATGGTCATAAAAATAGGCAAGATACATGTTCAGCAGTTGGTTAGATAGACGCGTTGGTCGGATGTTGAGGAATACTTCATAGGCCAGAAACCTAGTGTATCACAGTCACCTACTGACGCCTGTAGGGGCGATGCTTGTCCACATCTATGTCGATGCCAGGTAGGATGTTACTTGAGAGGGCCATGTTTGTTTGGGCTGCCTAGAGGGAAAGGCTATGCAGGGGAGCCAAGTATCGGGGGCTTGAAGTGCACAAGTGGGCCATTGCTGGCTAAGCCGGGGTTGATCAACATGCTGGATCATGAGGTACACAGGCCATAAAGCGGGCCATGGTGTGCCCTGCTATATCCATGTGTGCAATTCTAACGATGCAAGCTGAACCCCTATATGCTTAAGATGAATTCTAGTCACGTTTTATCCTCTAAGTCTGTGCCCAAGTGCATGGGTGGGCTTGTCAATAAGGCATTAAATGCCACAGTTAATGTTCTCACATATGTCATTGGATTATTGGTGAAGGCGGTCCATTTTCCCATACACCGCAAAGATAAAGCTCCTTTCCACGTGATGATTAGACAGATGCATTGATCATACCTACTGTTTAGGTCACTTCTTATGTGGCATATCCAATGGTTTACATCGCCTCCCGCTGATTATAAGTACCTCACCTCTTCTTCTTTTTCACTTTTTTTTTTGAATTTTAGAACTCTTCCACTATTAAAATGTTTAGAGATTTTTCCTTACTTGATACGAATTTGGCTCTCAACTGAAATTTTGAATCATCATCGTTGAGTGTTTCTTTTACCATTTATCCCTTGCATTTTACGTGTTATCGCTTAAATAGTATTTTGTGAGTCTTGTCGTCACTTTTTTCTTTTTCATGTTGATTTTAATGTCTTGTTTTCTACTACCATTTAGATAGTTTGCACATTTTTCTTGCACTAATGAACTTCCACTATATGCGGTGTCTAATGATCGTCATTGTGCCATCAATGTTGATTATCCGACCTTGAGAACTAAACATACCACACTAAGATTTGATGTTGCAAATATTATTGAACTTCTCCATGTTTTAAAATAGGAAGATTACAAGTTGAGTCTAAACCACTAGATAGGATTAGATGGTATGTTGGTAGGGATGCAAGCCACACTGCTCATCGTATGCTAAGGCATGAGTGGGCCTGCCTAGAGGCGTTGGGTTTCTCATAATAGTGGTATGGGAGAAGTTTGCCCCCGAGACTAATTGGGTTTTTAATAGTTTGGGGTGGTTTAGTAATCTAGGCTATTCACTATTAATTATAGATGACCGAGGCTACATCTACGAATGGAAAACAACCACTTCCCTTGGGTGCTCCTAAGATTCAAGAGGAATGGGTTGATCCTGCTCATTCTTTGATCGACTTCGGCTGTAAGAACATTGTTCCCCTTTATCTTTTGACTGATAATCGTGCCAACCAGCCCCCGATGGGCTACTTCTCTTGGTTTCTTACTTACATGAAGATTGGGACAACACTTCCCCGTTACAACCGCTTTGTTATGATTCTGAATGCACATCACTAGCATTGGGGCAACCTACCAAACTCCTGACTCGGCTCATTATCGTCTGCTATGATTTGAACATTCCAAAGCCCAAAGAAGACTATGGAAGGATAAATCGACAGCTAGGGACCCAGTTATGCAACCATCTAGGCCTGTAGGGATTATGATTAGAGAGCCATCGATGATAGTGCTGTTGGTGAATGTAAAGGATAAGGAGGAGGTCATTGTATTATATGCGAGTTGTATACAAGCAGGTGACAATGGAGAGTGGCTATATCAAACTATTGGAGGAACACAGGTACAAACGACAGAACATATCAAACTAACATATCAAACGACAGAACACAGGTACAATAAAATCAACGAACTACTTAATAAAATTTATTGTATGCATCTATTAGAGGAACGAGTAGATATAGCCGGTTGCCGCATCAAAAGCTGCATGATTTTCATACTAGAAAAAAGGGACAATCTTAGATATGAGATAATAAAATAAAATGAAAATGATCATTTGTTCGATTATCGTTGATGATGAGAAAACGCACATACCTTGCACTTCTTATTCTAGGATAGAACCATTGTGAGTGATCCTCGATAACAAAGGGAAGTTACAATCTCTATCATAATTAGGCCAAGATCTATCATTGCCATTAAGAAATTTGTTGTGAAGATTCCAAACTACTTCATCATAGTTCTCAGACAGTTCATACTTCAGCCCAAAACCTTCCAACAGATGGACAAATTAGTCCAGTGAATCACCTCTTTTAGGATTGAAAAAGATTGCTTCAGAAGGTTCTGAATATTTTAACAGAGATTTGATCGTTTGCGCAAGATTTACATGGAATTTCTTGAAGGACATACTACAAGCAAAATACACAAGTTAGACACAAATCTTGTCTTTCAGAACAATCATAAATTTCAGATAGCTGGACATATTAAGGTCATTTCTCACAAACGAAGAATTCTTTTCATTGTTATTTTCATATATAATTAGCCATTTTTGTGTTCATTTGTCCATTTATTTGCCATCTGATTGTGAACCATAAAACTACACGTGTTTGAAGTAACAACATTTCAGATGAAAGTTTGCCATTACACTTTTGATGAAACTTTGAAGTAGGTTGGAACAATTTAACTGTTAGATGTTTTAGAAGTACTGAACACATATGTGTTGTAACATAACTTTGTTTTCTAGAGGGTTGAATATCATTTTGATGTTACTAATTTGACTAGGATACATTAGCTTTTCAAGTTTGACTAAAAAGCTAGTAATATAATATAATACTTTTTAGGTGGAGGTTTGAAGTCTCAGCTCAATCAAACGCTTGTTCGTTATTAGAAAAAAGAATCGGTATATGACTGCATGAGTCAGTTAACATATACATACGTACACACATCTATATATACATATATATTTGTCATACTTAATTAATTACTTCTTCATTTAAAGGCTTTTAACTGTTTACGGTAACCTCAAACATTTAATTGGTCTTTTTAATTGCAAAATAAAATCTATAAAAGGGTAATGTAATTTGTTGTAGTAAACATAAAGAGCCTATTATTTGCAATCTATTTATGACATGGCCAAAGTTAAAAATTGAAGTTTGGAAATTACTTTGTAATCTAGCTGTGACGACCCGCCCTTCTACTACCAGAAGGACGTATCATCATTAAGAAAGAAAGGGATAGAAATAGAAAAGAAAGAGAAAGAAAGAACAACAAACACGAAATCTCACAGCGGAATGGAATAAAATATAATACATCATATAATAATTACATCGTTTACATATATCAGAGTTATACAATATTATACACTTGACAACTTTTTATATACATCAGTCACTACATACATCACAAATACAACATACTCTAACTAACACAGCGGAACTAGATAGATATCTACAACGCCGAAGCCTCCTGCTCCATTGCTCCTCCCGAATTCGTCAAAGCTAACCTGAATCCCTTGACTACCCGTAAAAATTTGGGTACCCGAGAGTTTATAGAAAACAAAAATAAACTCCGGGTCAGACATGGGTCTGGTATGAGTAAACAGTTTAAATTGTTTAACTTTGCAAAACTTTTGAAAATAAAGGTATCACGTAAGACTCCCCACAAATAAATATGGGTAAGTTTTTACCTTACGCTGACCAAATCATTTCATAGGAAATTCTGTGATATTATAATAGTGTCTAGTGTTTTCAAGTAAAATACAGAAATAGCTGAAATGCTTACATCTCACATTTCAACATAGTTGGGCACAATCAAATCGTACGGCGCTTATTGGAAATTGGATCCCATACAATGGCAGGGCTACTGGGGTACCGCCCGTCACAGTACGGGGCCTAGATCACCGTACCGAGGATTACTCCCTTCATCCCCTGCAACACAAGGCCGGAACCATTCCTTACTGAACAGTCCCGAACAAGATAAACCCCGTGGTTGGCGCGCCCAACCACCTACTAAGCCGAATAAAAAGGAACATCTAGACAGGGGAAATATCTTGTCCTGCTTGGGCATGACCCACCTAACCTTGCTGCATCTCCCCTGTTTTAGCCATTCCCGGTTGATGAGGCTTGAGGCTACGATTACCTTTAAAGAACAAATTTCTTAGAATGCTCATCGTCCGCCTGACGATGTGCTGAAAGCATTCAATCCATACAAGTTCGTTCCGGGTTCGAACGAAACCGAAGGCATTATCTCGTAACCCTCATTTTGGAATCACCCTCAGAGTCAACGACGACAATCCTTGCATTCTGAATCTTCATCTTCACTTCAGATTAACGACCTAACGTTAATTTGGAAATCGATGTGGTTTTCGGATGTTCCAAATGTGGAAACCCGATCCCGGTCTCATAAAAATCCAAAACATGTCTTTTAGGGCCAAGTTGTTTAAGGTTTATAAACAATTCAATTATCCATATACATACAGATAGATAATTCACAGTATCACAATAGAACATCATCATCATAACAGATAATCAATATTATCATCACAACAGATAATCCATATTATCATCATATTTAAATCAAACATGCATTTCATGTAGCATCGTTTATCTCAAACTAGAAATCTCAAATCATTTAAGACAAACTATATCATCCATCCATACATAAGCAATCATATCAGCAATAATTAATTTAAAATGAATTAAATTAATTACTTGCATTTCTAATTAATTTAAAATAAATTAAATTAATTACTTAACCATTATAATTCTTGCTTATATAACTATTAACCAATTATCAATCAATTAATAAATCCATTTCACTTAATCATACTTTGATTAATTAACATTAAATTCAAGTAATCATTCTTAATTAATCCCAAATTATTTATCTTATCCAAATCTAGAAATTAACCTTTAATTACATACATTACATTACTTCTTAATTTCACCAATTAATTTCTCTTTAATCTTTCATTATTAATTTCATTATTTAATGATTGCTAATTACATTTCATTCCATTATCCTATATTAAATTAATTACCTTAAGTAATTAAATCTTCAATTAAACTATATTTATTAATCATCCCTGATTAATACTACTCAGTAATCAATCACCTTTAATTACTCTTATCACATCACTTAATCACTTCTCAACTGATTTCCTTTATATCAATCCGTTGATTAAATTACACAAAGTAATTATACTCAAATTACTTCCATTATCAACCTTAATTAATTTCTTCTAGTCATTATCATCAATTACTTCTCCAAGTAATTATATTCATCATATCATCATATAATTATTTAAATCAATTAAACTTGATTAATTATCTTAAACAATTCATTGTAAACTTCATTAATTACAATAAATAATTTATTCCTCAATTACTTAAATACTTAATTAGCTTTCCTTAATCACTCAATTACTTAATCAATTTGTTTCACTTAATTTCTTAATTAACTATTCTTTAATCATTGATTAATGATCTTAATAAAACTTATTTATTTATTAATAACTAACCACTTACCTGAATTTTATTTATATTAAATTGCATACTTTCATTCATTAATTACTTTACGTAGTCAATCATACTGTATTAATTACTTAATCAAATCAGTTGATCCATCACCAGTTACAATTAAAAAGTAATTATTTTATTTACTTCTGAAATTATCAATTAAGATTAGATTTCAACATATTTAGCATTTTAACATTTGAGATCCTTATCAGTTTTAAAAATCAATTACAATGACTGACTATACTCAATTGTTAATTAACTTTGTACTAAATTAAAACAAATTCTGGATTAAAATAATAGTTAAGAATTTAAAACACTTTAAAGCATTGATTAAATAATTTACTTGAATTAAAACTTTTGGACTTTAAATTTCAAACCCATGAAATCAGTGTTTGCAGTTTGAATAAGAATATTTGATAACACTTACTTTTTTTAAAACATAAACTAAACTGCAGGAACAAGGAAACCCGAGTTCCCCCTTGAGTTTACACGGTACTTCACCGAGTTCCAACGCTTCTTCCCCTGTTATACCCAGCACCTCTTCTTCTTCCTCTACTCTTTTTTTTCTCTGAAGTTAAAAGTTTGAGCTAAACCAAATTACGACATCAGGAAAATCACTCACACACTCTCGACACTCGCACCCAACTCGAAGAAAACCCTCTAATTATTCGAGCACGACCCGAGTATCCCACGCCGACACGTCACCGACCCCTCCTCCTTGTCGTGCACGTGCACAGCAACACCAACGGACTCCGGCGAACCCCCACGACGCAGACACACCACAATCTCCTCCCACACTCGAAATCCAAAGTCGAAATTTTCCAGAAATGCCGAAACTAAAAATCGACAGTTCAACACAAACAGAACTCGAAACCTCTCCGACAATATCACCTCGTCATCGCCGCCGCGACCACCGTAAGCCCCCAAAATCCTACCACACCACGACAACACTCCATCCTTCCTTCCCCCGAAGTTCCAAGCAGCTCGATCACGAATTTATGATGAACTGGGCACATTTACAGACAGGTCCAAATTTTGGGCTAAAACCCTAAATCAATCCCACTCCTTTAATTCACATGATATAAAAATTATCTGCTAATTTTTACGTGATCCTACATGTTTAAGCTTGCTTCAACTAAAATTTTAAACATAAAAATTTATTGAATCAACAGTTATTGACAAAAGTCAAATTCAGTCCCCTTTTAAACTGCACCTTGAATTCTTATCTAAAAATCATTATTTTTATACTAAAAATCCTAACTTTGTTTGTTGAATCAAGATATGAAATAAGATTAACAAAATTAAATATTTGAATTTTGAACATATTGATTTCCATTTACTGATACCTGAGTTTGCAGTGTCTCAGTTTTCACTAACCACCTTCATCAATTATTCCAGTTCGTGATTACAGTTTAACAAGTGTTTAATTTATATTCTTAAGTGTCAAATATTTGTATGAAGAAGAAGTATTTAAACTTGTCCCTGCTTTTACTTTGTTCTGAAATTAGAAACATTGAAGAACAAATCACATAAATTTCCAGTGCACAGAAATATTCACAGAGAAGTTTGCTTAAACTATAACAAGCACATAACATCCAAAAAGAAAACTCACAAATTAAATTTTGAAAATAGATTGTTTACTCACCAATAAAATCAGAGAACATTCCTTGTTTCTTTTCCCTTTTCTTTCTGTTTTCCTCTTTTGTATTTTCTTCTTCTTTTAGTTACTGTTTTACTCTTATATATTTCTCAGGTATGCTATGCTATGCTACTGATCAAATAAATGATGCATACGCATATATAAAGAAGATAAGAATATGAATAGAGAAGGTTTTGACCTGGTAAGGTGTTATCTGCTACTGTTCTACTTCTTGTTTTATCAGGCAAGCTTCTCTTTCTTTTTCTTTTATTTTTATTTTTATTTTTATACTGATATGATTCTAAATTCGGCTAGGATGCTAAATCATTAATTGCTAATGTACTATTTGTCTACACTTAATCCTATTAGTACACAAAATATCTTATTAACTTGTCTGCATAATTAGTTGCAGGTTTCATAAATTATCAAGCCTGTTGTATTATTTTTATACACTTAACTCACTGCTATACCATTATGTTGATTAGATTTCACTGCAAAATAAAGATTTGCATGTTATAAATGAACACGAAGATGTGCTCGAATCAGAGGAGCATTGATTGTGTTGCTAAATCTTGTTTCACATAATTATGTTTACTGAGTTTGCTTCCTTTATTATTATTTTTTTATATGTATCTCAGGAAAGCTTGTTACTGAAGATATTGGTATCAAACAATATGCGTCAGGTTGTGTTTACACTTTATGAATGAGGATCATACCCTTTGCAACATTTGTTTTTTTTTTTTTTATCTCTTATGTTTAGATTTATATGTGAGGATATAGTGTAAAACTTAATCATGTTTTATGAATTGCTTACTTAAAAAAAATAAACATGTTTGGGTCAGATGTATTTTACTTTGGTTTGCTTGTAAAAATAAATTGTTTTATTGTTTCTATCTTGAATAATTAATTTACAATATAGTTGTTGTCAATTTATATATGAAAATATTTTGTTTCTTAACTTCTAATTTATATAAGTTATACATGATAGTTAAAGTTTGGTTTTACATTGTATTTGATTTCATTTTACTTTACTTTGAATCTTATACTTTTGTTCATATTTTAGATTATTAAGTTATGTTGTATAAAATCTTAACTAATTAATCCTTATTTTAAATTTTACAATAGTACTTTATATTTAACTGTCAATATTCAAGTTATATTCAAAATGATTTACTTACTTATATTTGCATTCATTTTCATTTGTACTTTGTTATCACTTATTTAAATTAAGTTATAAATACATATTTGATTTATGTTCTACATTTTATTTTGTTAGAATTAGATTTTAAATTTTAAATATTATCATCCATAATATATTTCCAAATGTGAATAAATATAGTATTTTAATTCACTTATATAAGATCAATATTATTAAGAGATTCTATTAAATATCCAGGATCAAATTCCCTTTTAAAAATACAAATTTACATAAACAATTGGCATTTATTCCAAAATCATATTCATTTGAAAATAATTAGTTCATATTTTATTTAAATCAGATTAAATATTTATTAAAATAAACAGGGCCAAAATTTAGGGTCGTTACATTCCTCCCCCCTTAAAAGAATTTCGTCCCCGAAATTTAAAACAAAGATAATTTAAAAGCTGTTATACTAACCATTCACACATACATATCATTCCTACAACAACAAACAATCAAACAGTTTATCCTAACAAGCAACACTATCTATCTGAACACAAATCCGGATAAACTTTCCTAGAACTATCCAGAGTCTCCCAGATGCAATCACTGGAATTCTCGCTCCACTGCACTCAACAAGCTTTACTACTTACTCCCGAGTTGCCTCTCATCCTGATTAACAATCTGAACAGGATTCCTGACTACAGTCAAACTCCGCCTGACTTCCCAAATCTCCTTGAACTACTAGTTCTACCACTAATGATGGATCTTTAACAAAATTCCAAGTTGAGATGCATGGAAT
The DNA here is from genome assembly GCA_030765085.1 of Allium cepa. NCBI lineage: Eukaryota > Viridiplantae > Streptophyta > Magnoliopsida > Asparagales > Amaryllidaceae > Allium > Allium cepa. The sequence goes on from CM060935.1 coordinate 596,432,388, forward strand.
ACATTATGAATTCCAGACATCCATTCTGGCAATTCAATCCTACAAGATACAACTCCAATTTAAGCTGAATTTTATATTTATACATAACTCAAGGTCTCAGCCTCCCATTCATTTTAAATTTACAATCAAATTCATTAATTCACCATCCAACTTTATTTGACCAATTCCAATTTCATTTACATATTTAGTTTACTAATTTATTTCAAATTAGTTTATTCCTATTTCCAATTCAATAATTGATTTCACCACAGAATCACTTCATTATAGTTCTTGAGTTTAGTTCTAGTTTGTAATCCTGGTTTGGATACCTATATCATTTTTCAAGTTCAAAATAATTGTATTTTAGCTTATAATTCCACTTTTAAATTTTAAACTTTTTGAGCCACAAATTTATTTATTCTCCACACTTACATCCATTTACTCTTAATCACATTTATTTTCATTTTAAATTCCAGTTCTTACCTGTATCAAACAAGTATACTTTTTATTTCCAATATTTAAATTCTTTTGATAAGCCATCAGAGTTTATTTATACAAATTTAATTTTTATCCAACTATCCTATTTGAATAAAGATTTTATTTCATTCAACTTAAATCATCATTCAAGCTTTTACTAAATAAACTCTCACTTCCCTTGAAGCTACGCTTCTATAAAGTTTAATCTTAGGTTAGTTTATTTGTTTCAATTTTATACTTAAATTTATTTCCAGCTTATTTGATACTCACATGATCAACTTCCATTTATTATCTCATATCAAACTTCTATTTAACCAATTTAATTCTCATAAATCTATTCAATCAACCAATTATTCCAAATTAGTTCACTTCCATTTTCAATCCCATATTGGACTTTTATTTTCAAGAATTATCTTATTATTTTATTTGTGTTCAAATTTATTTTATAATTCAATTTTGGGTTTTTATTCCAAATACAAAACAATTTTGCTCACATTCATATTTTCACATTTTACCCAATATAAGCTTGAATATATTCATATTTCATTTTAACTCGAGATTGAACACTTATCTACAGCCAAAAATATTTTAAACCAATATGTTGCCAATTTCCTTTATAAATTATCGGAATATATTTATTCCAATTCAATTTGCTTATCATAACTTCCATTAAATTAAGCACCACACCATCCTCTTAAATCTACCAACCCACTTGGATTTGATTAAATAAGAACTTAATTTCATTTTAATATCATCCATATCTCAATTCATTTTATTTCAATCTTAAATTGAAATTCAACTATTAAGCTTAAGTAAAATCTCAACCAAAACTTTTATTTCTATTAGATTTTCACATCAAATTCATTTACATTATATATTTGATTAATTTATTATATTTTTAATCATTAGTTTAACTTTCAACTTAATTCAAAATAAATCCTCATTTTCAACCTCATTTTTTTAAATTTTAATTCCAAGTTAAATTTCTTACTTCCTTGGTTATATAAGCCATTGTAAATCTTTACAATCCCATTTGTCTATTAACACTATCATCCAAATACTATAATTATATATAATAATTACAGAAAATATTTATATATATATATATATATATATATATATCAAAATAGATTTGGATGAAATTATTTAATTCACCCACTTTTGAAAACAATATCATGTCGAATTGTTCTATTCAAGTGTTTAGAAACCCCTTCGGTACAGTTGTGCAGACTGCACTGACGAAGGTTCATATACCACTCGATAAATCAATCAACATAATATAAAACCATTTTATATTCACTAACAAGTACGCACTCATATCTATCATTACGCTCAGACTCATTCTAGAGTACTGCCGACTCTATCTCTAATGAGTAATCTCTACCAGAGCCAAGGTTCTCACTTAACCTTTCTGCTCTGATACCAAATGTGACGACCCGCCCTTCTACTACCAGAAGGACGTATCATCATTAAGAAAGAAAGGGATAGAAATAGAAAAGAAAGAGAAAGAAAGAACAACAAACACGAAATCTCACAGCGGAATGGAATAAAATATAATACATCATATAATAATTACATCGTTTACATATATCAGAGTTATACAATATTATACACTTGACAACTTTTTATATACATCAGTCACTACATACATCACAAATACAACATACTCTAACTAACACAGCAGAACTAGATAGATATCTACAACGCCGAAGCCTCCTGCTCCATTGCTCCTCCCGAATTCGTCAAAGCTAACCTGAATCCCTTGACTACCCGTAAAAATTTGGGTACCCGAGAGCTTATAGAAAACAAAAATAAACTCCGGGTCAGACATGGGTCTGGTATGAGTAAACAGTTTAAATTGTTTAACTTTGCAAAACTTTTGAAAATAAAGGTATCACGTAAGACTCCCCACAAATAAATATGGGTAAGTTTTTACCTTACGCTGACCAAATCATTTCATAGGAAATTCTGTGATATTATAATAGTGTCTAGGGTTTTCAAGTAAAATACAGAAATAGCTGAAATGCTTACATCTCACATTTCAACATAGTTGGGCACAATCAAATCGTACGGCGCTTATTGGAAATTGGATCCCATACAATGGCAGGGCTACTGGGGTACCGCCCGTCACAGTACGGGGCCTAGATCACCGTACCGAGGATTACTCCCTTCATCCCCTGCAACACAAGGCCGGAACCATTCCTTACTGAACAGTCCCGAACAAGATAAACCCCGTGGTTGGCGCGCCCAACCACCCACTAAGCCGAATAAAAAGGAACATCTAGACAGGGGAAATATCTTGTCCTGCTTGGGCATGACCCACCTAACCTTGCTGCATCTCCCCTGTTTTAGCCATTCCCGGTTGATGAGGCTTGAGGCTACGATTACCTTTAAAGAACAAATTTCTTAGAATGCTCATCGTCCGCCTGACGATGTGCTGAAAGCATTCAATCCATACAAGTTCGTTCCGGGTTCGAACGAAACCGAAGGCATTATCTCGTTACACTCATTTTGGAATCACCCTCAGAGTCAACGACGACAATCCTTGCATTCTGAATCTTCATCTTCACTTCAGATTAACGACCTAACGTTAATTTGGAAATCGATGTGGTTTTCGGATGTTCCAAATGTGGAAACCCGATCCCGGTCTCATAAAAATCCAAAACGTGTCTTTTAGGGCCAAGTTGTTTAAGGTTTATAAACAATTCAATTATCCATATACATACAGATAGATAATTCACAGTATCACAATAGAACATCATCATCATAACAGATAATCAATATTATCATCACAACAGATAATCCATATTATCATCATATTTAAATCAAACATGCATTTCATGTAGCATCGTTTATCTCAAACTAGAAATCTCAAATCATTTAAGACAAACTATATCATCCATCCATACATAAGCAATCATATCAGCAATAATTAATTTAAAATGAATTAAATTAATTACTTGCATTTCTAATTAATTTAAAATAAATTAAATTAATTACTTAACCATTATAATTCTTGCTTATATAACTATTAACCAATTATCAATCAATTAATAAATCCATTTCACTTAATCATACTTTGATTAATTAACATTAAATTCAAGTAATCATTCTTAATTAATCCCAAATTATTTATCTTATCCAAATCTAGAAATTAACCTTTAATTACATACATTACATTACTTCTTAATTTCACCAATTAATTTCTCTTTAATCTTTCATTATTAATTTCATTATTTAATGATTGCTAATTACATTTCATTCCATTATCCTATATTAAATTAATTACCTTAAGTAATTAAATCTTCAATTAAACTATATTTATTAATCATCCCTGATTAATACTACTCAGTAATCAATCACCTTTAATTACTCTTATCACATCACTTAATCACTTCTCAACTGATTTCCTTTATATCAATCCGTTGATTAAATTACACAAAGTAATTATACTCAAATTACTTCCATTATCAACCTTAATTAATTTCTTCTAGTCATTATCATCAATTACTTCTCCAAGTAATTATATTCATCATATCATCATATAATTATTTAAATCAATTAAACTTGATTAATTATCTTAAACAATTCATTGTAAACTTCATTAATTACAATAAATAATTTATTCCTCAATTACTTAAATACTTAATTAGCTTTCCTTAATCACTCAATTACTTAATCAATTTGTTTCACTTAATTTCTTAATTAACTATTCTTTAATCATTGATTAATGATCTTAATAAAACTTATTTATTTATTAATAACTAACCACTTACCTGAATTTTATTTATATTAAATTGCATACTTTCATTCATTAATTACTTTACGTAGTCAATCATACTGTATTAATTACTTAATCAAATCAGTTGATCCATCACCAGTTACAATTAAAAAGTAATTATTTTATTTACTTCTGAAATTATCAATTAAGATTAGATTTCAACATATTTAGCATTTTAACATTTGAGATCCTTATCAGTTTTAAAAATCAATTACAATGACTGACTATACTCAATTGTTAATTAACTTTGTACTAAATTAAAACAAATTCTGGATTAAAATAATAGTTAAGAATTTAAAACACTTTAAAGCATTGATTAAATAATTTACTTGAATTAAAACTTTTGGACTTTAAATTTCAAACCCATGAAATCAGTGTTTGCAGTTTGAATAAGAATATTTGATAACACTTACTTTTTTTAAAACATAAACTAAACTGCAGGAACAAGGAAACCCGAGTTCCCCTTTGAGTTTACACGGTACTTCACCGAGTTCCAACGCTTCTTCCCCTGTTATACCCAGCACCTCTTCTTCTTCCTCTACTCTTTTTTTTCTCTGAAGTTAAAAGTTTGAGCTAAACCAAATTACGACATCAGGAAAATCACTCACACACTCTCGACACTCGCACCCAACTCGAAGAAAATCCTCTAATTATTCGAGCACGACCCGAGTATCCCACGCCGACACGTCACCGACCCCTCCTCCTTGTCGTGCACGTGCACAGCAACACCAACGGACTCCGGCGAACCCCCACGACGCAGACACACCACAATCTCCTCCCACACTCGAAATCCAAAGTCGAAATTTTCCAGAAATGCCGAAACTAAAAATCGACAGTTCAACCCAAACAGAACTCGAAACCCCTCCGACAATATCACCTCGTCATCGCCGCCGCGACCACCGTAAGCCCCCAAAATCCTACCACACCACGACAACACTCCATCCTTCCTTCCCCCGAAGTTCCAAGCAGCTCGATCACGAATTTATGATGAACTGGGCACATTTACAGACAGGTCCAAATTTTGGGCTAAAACCCTAAATCAATCCCACTCCTTTAATTCACATGATATAAAAATTATCTGCTAATTTTTACGTGATCCTACATGTTTAAGCTTGCTTCAACTAAAATTTTAAACATAAAAATTTATTGAATCAACAGTTATTGACAAAAGTCAAATTCAGTCCCCTTTTAAACTGCACCTTGAATTCTTATCTAAAAATCATTATTTTTATACTAAAAATCCTAACTTTGTTTGTTGAATCAAGATATGAAATAAGATTAACAAAATTAAATATTTGAATTTTGAACATATTGATTTCCATTTACTGATACCTGAGTTTGCAGTGTCTCAGTTTTCACTAACCACCTTCATCAATTATTCCAGTTCGTGATTACAGTTTAACAAGTGTTTAATTTATATTCTTAAGTGTCAAATATTTGTATGAAGAAGAAGTATTTAAACTTGTCCCTGCTTTTACTTTGTTCTGAAATTAGAAACATTGAAGAACAAATCACATAAATTTCCAGTGCACAGAAATATTCACAGAGAAGTTTGCTTAAACTATAACAAGCACATAACATCCAAAAAGAAAACTCACAAATTAAATTTTGAAAATAGATTGTTTACTCACCAATAAAATCAGAGAACATTCCTTGTTTCTTTTCCCTTTTCTTTCTATTTTCCTCTTTTGTATTTTCTTCTTCTTTTAGTTACTGTTTTACTCTTATATATTTCTCAGGTATGCTATGCTATGCTACTGATCAAATAAATGATGCATACGCATATATAAAGAAGATAAGAATATGAATAGAGAAGGTTTTGACCTGGTAAGGTGTTATCTGCTACTGTTCTACTTCTTGTTTTATCAGGCAAGCTTCTCTTTCTTTTTCTTTTATTTTTATTTTTATACTGATATGATTCTAAATTCGGCTAGGATGCTAAATCATTAATTGCTAATGTACTATTTGTCTACACTTAATCCTATTAGTACACAAAATATCTTATTAACTTGTCTGCATAATTAGTTGCAGGTTTCATAAATTATCAAGCCTGTTGTATTATTTTTATACACTTAACTCACTGCTATACCATTATGTTGATTAGATTTCACTGCAAAATAAAGATTTGCATGTTATAAATGAACACGAAGATGTGCTCGAATCAGAGGAGCATTGATTGTGTTGCTAAATCTTGTTTCACATAATTATGTTTACTGAGTTTGCTTCCTTTATTATTATTTTTTTATATGTATCTCAGGAAAGCTTGTTACTGAAGATATTGGTATCAAACAATATGCGTCAGGTTGTGTTTACACTTTATGAATGAGGATCATACCCTTTGCAACATTTGTTTTTTTTTTTTTTTTTATCTCTTATGTTTAGATTTATATGTGAGGATATAGTGTAAAACTTAATCATGTTTTATGAATTGCTTACTTAAAAAAAATAAACATGTTTGGGTCAGATGTATTTTACTTTGGTTTGCTTGTAAAAATAAATTGTTTTATTGTTTCTATCTTGAATAATTAATTTACAATATAGTTGTTGTCAATTTATATATGAAAATATTTTGTTTCTTAACTTCTAATTTATATAAGTTATACATGATAGTTAAAGTTTGGTTTTACATTGTATTTGATTTCATTTTACTTTACTTTGAATCTTATACTTTTGTTCATATTTTAGATTATTAAGTTATGTTGTATAAAATCTTAACTAATTAATCCTTATTTTAAATTTTACAATAGTACTTTATATTTAACTGTCAATATTCAAGTTATATTCAAAATGATTTACTTACTTATATTTGCATTCATTTTCATTTGTACTTTGCTATCACTTATTTAAATTAAGTTATAAATACATATTTGATTTATGTTCTACATTTTATTTTGTTAGAATTAGATTTTAAATTTTAAATATTATCATCCATAATATATTTCCAAATGTGAACAAATATAGTATTTTAATTCACTTATATAAGATCAATATTATTAAGAGATTCTATTAAATATCCAGGATCAAATTCCCTTTTAAAAATACAAATTTACATAAACAATTGGCAATTATTCCAAAATCATATTCATTTGAAAATAATTAGTTCATATTTTATTTAAATCAGATTAAATATTTATTAAAATAAACAGGGCCAAAATTTAGGGTCGTTACACTAGCAGTTGCATGTTCATCGCATAAGCCTTGATTTATGTCCAGATTCTTTGACTTGCCAAGATCCATAGTCGCCCAAATCCGACTTTGATGGTTGCCCAGTTTGTACCATAAACCAAATTTGTCAAAACTATGTAAAACAATACCGATATATACAATATTTAATACCCTGTTCTCTCGGATAGCCATGCCCGTTGAATCAATTTCAGAAAAATTGCACTGTAATAAACACTCATAAATTATCATTAAGGACATTTAATGAAAATTATGATACCCAACAAAAAAATGAGGATCAATGATCAATGTTTGAAAAATCCAATGTCTGAAATGCTAATTAAGAATAAGATATAATTTAATCATTTAGATTTTTCGAATTAAACAAAATATAAACAAGCATATAATTTGAAGGAAATCATGGAAGAATACATGAAGAAATAATTTGCGAAAGTGAAGGTTTAAACAATGGCAAACAAATAAATACCACTATATGATTTTATTTCTTCTATGACATTATCATCTTATTGCATTTATCATCATCATGATATAACAATGCATATAATAATGCAAAAAAAGTATTAGTCTCCAATTTTTAAACAACTGGAGTAATAAGATTTAGAAAGAGAGAACAGTTGAATGCAAACTATATAAAAAAATTAAAATTACCTTGTTCAATTTATCTTGCGAATTTCTTCATATCGTCGCCACTAATCGCTTAGCTAAAAAATGAAGAAAAAGAGCAAACTAGAGAAGGCAGAGGATATATGGAGTACAAATAGTATAAAAGCGAGGGTGTAAGTGGAAATAATTCGATACATAATAATCTAGTGTTTTTTCTTGCAACTCAAGATGTGGAAATTTTGAGCTGTCACTGTGCTCTCGGCCAAAACTCCGATACACTATCTGTGCCTGTATTATCGAACTGTAAGTCTTGCGTCCAAAAAATCTTTTGTAAGTCAAAGGTATTCTTTGTGCATTAATAAAAGAAAATGTATTGCCGGTTTTATAGACTTAGTAAATCTTCAAATAAAAAACTTCATTCAGTAATAAAACTGATGTCATTATGAGCTGTTAAAACAAACTTTCTTATTTACAAATTATTTAACTATATAACTGCTGCTATTAAAGCCTGAATATCCAAAAACAACGCTTAATTTAAAAACCAAATGGAAAAACCCATGATAAAAAATAACATAAGGAATACACAAGAAACATAAAGAATGCTAATTAATTGTTTTTGCCTATAGGCAGCTCGTATAAGAGTTTGACCACTTATGAAAATAAAACACAAAGAATAAGATACTATGTGCTGCTATGTATGTGTTTGCCTCACAAGTACAATGTGATATATTTATATGATTCATAGTAATATTGTAGTTCGGTGAACTGGGAGGAGATTATTGCCTTTGTATATCAGTCAGACAAGTTGGGTACTTCCTATTAGCTAATAAATATTAAAGCTAGTTATGTGCATTAATATTGCATGTAATAACTTGAACTTTTAAGTATATATGTGTGCATGTTCCCACAGATTCATTTATAATTACAGTAAAAAAATTCTTAAAAACTTAGTGCTTTTAGTCTATAGACAAATCACATGAATCAAATGTAAGTGCAACGACCCGTAAATTTCGATAATTAAACCGGTTAATTTAATAAGATTTTGTAATTAAATTCAGAGAGAAATAAAAGAGAAAAGAGAAAAAAAAGAAAAAAAACTTTATAATTTATAATGAAGTGAGTGTTAAAAATGAAATGTAAATTAAAGGTTATAGTACGGTTGTAAGTTACTATTTAATTGGTATATTATTGTGGTTGTAACTGTTACATTTGGGCATAAAATTGAATATAAGTAAATAAATGTATGGTAATTGAATGAATTCAACATTATATAAGCAATCCTGATAATTAGTGGAATAATAAACTTGAGTATAATATAAAGTTAGTGATAACATTTATGCAGGTCACCTTTGTACTGTAAAGTGTGAATGTAATGACATAAATGGGAATGTATATTTTATTCATAAGATGAAATAAATAAATGAAACCAAGTTGAATAAATTGGTTGAGGTTTTAATTATAATAATTGTATATATTTGGAAAATTCAATATAATTGAAAGTAACGGTTATTATAAAAGAAAGATAAAAATTTGAATATATATTTATGTAATGAAAGATAAACAAATAATAACTAGGTTTATATAGTGATAATAAATTTAATATAAAGAGTAGCATTGAAGCAAGACAGTTATTGGAAATTAATTAATTGGAATTCAATCCGTAATAAACGAATTTATTGTTGGTAAATAAAATTTAATACTATGTAAATTGAAATTTGCATGAATTGAGAAATAATTAATGTATCAGTATATAAACCAATGTTAATATTACCCATAAGAGTATAAGTTAATAATTGATTCAATAACAAGATTGAGAAATCAAATATATGGATTTATTAGGAATTTAAAACTTATACTTTTTAAACTGGATAAATTACAACGTTTTACGCGCAATAAATTTCTGTACTTTTATTATATATACATATATATTATATTTTTTCTGTATCCATCTCTATTTTATCTTTCTATTTTTATTTTGTCTAGACAGTCATGTTTATTTGATTTTTGCTTGTTTATATCTTTTATTTATGGCTTAGAAAAAATCAAAGGGTATACGTTATATTGCTTAATTGCTTGCCTTTTTAAATTGCTTACTCTTTATTTCAAATCACATAAAAATCTTCTCAATATCTCACTTCCTCGTTTGCCTCTTCTGATTGAAAGAGTTTACAGTAAGTTTCTTTTATTAAATAGGAAATAAATCCCATGCATTCACTAGCCTCTTTATTCTTCGCCTTTTCCAACCCGTGTACGCGGTGGAGATTCCAGAATGAAGTAGGATGGTGGCGGAATTCCTTTGAGATATATACGTGGACCCAACTCTCGTGAGTTGACATAAGGTGGCTAAAACAGGAGCAATCTCGGGCCAATGAGGTCATTCCTCTGATCGGACGCACTCCTTCGATATTATATTCGGACTTTGAGATTTATTTGGTGGCCACTTTTGATTTTTGATTCGGGGGTGTGGCTCGAGGTGGGCGGTAGTAGCTGCTACGCGTTACCACCAGCCCGTGTTCGTAATCGGTATATCTACCCTGGCATTGCCTTGTGTGCTGTGTCACCAACCCTACCGTGCCTTTTACGAGTTTGGTTTTCTCACGTAGCCCGTGGAGTATTTAGGGTAGTCTTCCAATCTGGAGATGCGCTGATACTGGATGGACTGCTAGGACTATTACATGGTAAGGGCTATATCTATTTAAAAGTAAGTTTATTTTATTATAGACATTAATATAATAGCGAAATATTACTACATAGTAAATAGTTTAATGGATCCTTAGAGGATGGGCGGTCATAATCATCCTTTAAGTTACTTGTACCTTTATATTATAGTTCACTTGAGTTGGTTTACATTGTATAAGTATGTATGTCCTGACTCGAGTGTTTTGTGTATTTGTTTTACGCTCGGGTCAGATGAGTGATACAGCATTAGAGACTCACCTTCGGAGTTGGAGCTTTGCTTGAAGATCCAGCTATCTATACCAATTCCAGTTATTCAGTTGATTCCAGTGCTGTATTCAGCTTTGTGCTTGATTATTGTATTGAACTTCTGTTGTATCTTGTATAACTCCGATGTATTTATATAGTAGCTTCATGAACTACTATCTCTTTGCTTCCTCTACATTATATTACTCTGTATCTATGATTCTATGATTTATTTATTTGTTGTATAATCTGAGATTTGCCAAGTTTATTTTACAATTCGATATTTTGAGCAACTCAAGTATGACATGTGTGGATGCGAATGGTTGAAAATATCGGGTCGTTACAGTAAAGGTCATCACATGAATCACCTGTAAATTGCCTGAGCATTCAATGTATATTTGAGGTTCTTCTTCTATAGGTTTGGATTTCACGAGGCCCTTCACGTCAACTACTTGGCGTCGGTATTTCAAAAAAAAAGTGTGAAATAAGACGTAAACATTATATTAACTAAAGGTAAATGCATTAAATGATTTTGCCGTCTGCTTACTAACCAGCAACTTTGCCTCAACCTCCCTCTAAATGCCTTTACCGTAGTTGTTTCTAGCCACGGATCAAATTTAGATTGAAACTGGATAGGGAAGGAACGTGGGTGGGTGTCAAGAGATGCAAACATAAACAAGATACCCAATAATCATAATGCGGCCGTAGCTAACTATGCACGCAATAATCAACAATCAAAATCTGATCTGATGACAACGAGCAGTAAAAATATATAGTAATTATGGGCGAAGCGTGCAATAATTACCAACAACTAATATGCTTCAAAGTTTGTACAACATGTAGAGACGAACATAACATGTACCATTTAATTTCTGCTATAGTAGCAAGGTACAACTTTGTACACATACACTTCGAAGATGTTATCGTTAACATCACATTGTCATTGGTGTAACCTGTCTTTCTTTTAATTCTATATTTGCAATCAAAATGCCATTTATTGTTGCTTTATTACGTTAATCTTTTAATTATGTTTGTATACAAGCTTGCACTTTAAAAAGAGTACTACATTCAGTTATTTTTAAAATAAGAAACCAACTTTAGACGAAAAAAGACATATTTTAGCAAGCATACAACTAAAACTAGTTATATCTATTACAAAGTAATCACAATTTTTCTTTCAATTTAATTGGTATTAAAAAACTGAATATAAGCAATATGTTAACATTATTTAAAGTACAATCATGCATATGAACTCGCACTGTAATCTCGTCTATCAGGTTTAAATCAAAACGGTCTCAAGCATGCACATTAAAGTGACTAACTATATGCAAAGTCTTGGTAACAAAGAAAAAACAGAATTTTTTTTTAGCTTACAGGATGTCGAGGGTCCGCAAGAATTAGAAAAAGTCCTCTAGCAATTAGCGATTGTCTTGCCTGCCAATTTTTATTTACGAACTAGGAGTCAATATAACGTTGTTGTAAAAAAAACATAAGTAGTACAAGCATTCACACAAAAAAGGAAGAAAAATGTATTTACTTCAAAAGCTCCCGTGAAACTCCATCGGAGTTGATTTGTGTCAGTGATAGTTGTGTCACCTGATTACCAATTCAAAAGTACTGTTTAGTAAGAATGATGCATTGTTATGATAATGTGATGTATTTTTTTTAAGAACATATACATGTAATATAAACAATAAGGAAAGAATAGGTAAAAATGTTGTACCAAATCATGTAGTAAACCAGGCTATTCTTCGAAAAGATCAGGTAGAAGCTTTTTCACAGCATCCTCAATTTTTAGCACCAGCATATGATGGAACTCCGTACCATACTTTAGGATCAACAAACTGCATGTAATTTAATGAAAGCATTTACGCAAGCTATTTAGCAAATAATGTACTCATGGATTGGGCTTACATTTCACAATATAATAGCTAGAATTCCAATGATTTTTATCAAGTTCCAAAATGAACCATTTTTCTATAAAAGAAATGGCGTGAATCTTAAGATAATAATTGCAAAGCAATTTTTGAACACTAGTTGTTATTTTTTTTTAAATTTCAAATTTGACATAATATGAACTTCGAAATGCTTTTTCCTTTATCGGATTGTTGAAGTTTCTACTGGCCTGTCTGCAACTTCAAAGTCTGCAGCTGGACTTTTCAGGTGATACAACATTCCAGTTACACAAATGCTCTTATGCAATTTAGTACCCAATGGCTTACCTGATTCTATTTCATACTTTAAATTATTTCTTACTCTTCCAAATTATTGCATACACAGATACCTTGACTCAAGGTACTAGCTTGATTTCTTGATTATATGAAATGAATGGATAAGCTTCCTAATTTCTATTGGTAATTTTATTATGATGATGATACAATATTACAATGAGTCAATGTCCATCTTTCCACTTTTCAGCTGTTAGAATATGTTTAAAATTGTGTATAACATGGATTTGTATATGACAAGTCAGTGATACAGCTCCTGATACTTTATTCCGATTATCAGAAAGCTAAATTTTATAGTTTTAATATGCACTTGGTATTTGATTCTATAAACACTTGTAATTTTGCAGTATACCTGAAGATGGAAGAAGAAAAGCATATGCTGAAGCGGTAGCAAAGTTAAGGCGGAAGAAGAAGCACAGATCACCTCTGAAAAAGCAAATGAGGCTGTTAATGCTGCTAAAGAGTTCGAAGCAGAAGTCGAAGGACTTTCAGAGAAACAAGTTAAAGCTTCTACTTTGGAAAAAGAAGCAAAAGCAAGAATAGAGGCAGCAGGCTCTACACTAGACATCGTTTTAACAAAAGCAATAAAAACCGGACTCCAAAATTGCAAAGCAATGGCAAAATGATGCTCGACGATGCCTTAGCGACGCCCTTGACGTACATATATACACATACATTCGTACATATACATGTACACACACTCCATCGGGTAAAAGCAGCACCTATAAAATTCCATTCCTCGTTATCATATGATGTTGTATTTTCTATCTGTAAACAAACTAAGTTTACCGGCTTAAAAATTACATAACATGAAGAACCACAGGTTCCATAATGACTTTAATAAACAATATGTAATATGAGAGAAATTGAAGCTAGAAAACACTGCAAACAATATGTAATACGAGAGAAATTGCATAATGCAACTAAAATAAGGTTTGGGGGAAATTTCCAAAATTTTGTTCCTGTTAGACTTTTTACTCTTGTTATGGCTTTTGGTCCATAAGGGTTTACAATTTGTGTGGAATTTATAATCTGCATTGTTAAGAGTTCATAGTCGCTGCTCAATTTTAAATCTGAGGGTAGCAGATACTGTGTTTTGTTACCATACAGAGAGAACCACCATGAAGTATTAGCAGTCTGAGGGTATATGTTTTATATGGTTTTTTTAATTAAGTTGAATTTTAGGATGGACGAAAACTAAAAGAAGTTGGCCAAAATTCTAGAGCAACTGCAAGTCTGCAATAGGTTAATCATACTATTCAATTAACCAAAATACCTGAGATTAGAGCCAATAAACGATCGCCAGTTGAATTGATTAGAGCATTATCCAATCCAACTTGATGAATGTCAGACGAACACTGCATCCAAAGAGTAAATAATATACTTGGTAACTTCTGCAAATACCCTAACACACGGTTAGACAAACATCGGCATTACCAAGCAGATATTTTTCTGCTAGATTATTCGATTAACGTACATTCATATTCAAAGTACTGATTACACTGCCATCCTTTCCTGTCACAAACTTTTAATTTGACTCAACCACGTCTTTTATTACGCCTTGCAACTAAAGAAAATAAATCTATATGCTCAGGGAAGAGAAAGTCTTCTCTATATCCGTATCAACATACGTTCTGATGTTATCACATTGCTTCATTCCAAAAGTAAACGTATTATCTTTAAGTAAATGAAACCTCTAGTTTAATGCCTGAAACCAATAAATATAAAACTGGAAGCTAACCTTGTCAAAAATGCACTTGGATGGTGAGGTCTAAATCCTTAATGTTCTATCCTTCTCATGATGTCGACATAAAAAGACATCAAGATTTCTTAGTGGGATGATCTCCAAACTAGTGGCAGCAATTCTTGCATCTCATTCACTTGGTTTTAAATTTTGTTTTAACTCACTTCAACAATAGCAGCAGCCTGCAATTCACCTTTGCACTCCCACATATCTGCAATTAAAGATTGGACATCGACAATAACACCAACAACGTATAAAAAATTTACTATAAAACATATCCATGAATCATAGGACAGGAAATTTACTTGCTGAATAGAAAAATATAACCAATATCATTTTATTTTATTTACAAAAAGTTGGCATTGTCTGCTCTGCATTGTATTGTTCTCTCACTTGGAGTTCATGTCCACGTGCAGATGGCCGATAAGTAAAATGGTAATTAGTAGAAAGAAGGTTGAGGAAAACTCAATAATGGAGCAGAATTAGCAAGAAGCAAAAAGAAAAAATATGAGAGTACCCAATCGAGGCGGAGGAGGAAAGAAGCACGTCGAAGGCAGAGAGGAAGTTGGGGTTGATGCTGCGAACAATCGCCGTCAAGGCGGCGGACAATCGCAGTTCGCAGTTGCAGCTCCTTTTATCTACACATCGTCTATGGCCCTCTCCTACTGCTTCTTTTGCAACTGCAGCTCCTTTTATCTATACATCATTATAAAATAACATTTCAAGTCAGCAAAAGAAAAATGCTTCAGACAATCCAGAAAAGAATCACAACTTATACTAAGTAAAATAAAAGTTATGTAATAAGGAAAAAGTACCTGAGATTCCGGCGATAGAGATTCGCATACGAGAAGGATACCTAAGATTCATAAGAAAACGTACCCTACATTAGAACAGATGAATAGATACGATTTGGGGAAAAAAATTGAATGAAGGAGGCAAAATAAGAAACAAACCGTAGATTCATACAAAGAGAGAGGGGGGTTTGCTAATGCGTTAGAAACAATAGAACTAGGATGTAAAGAAAAATTACTAGCTTGCCCTCCTTACATCACCTTATTTACCGAAGCATCAAATATCCTAACAGTTATAAATGTGACAAAGGAAGGCAACGAAAATAATCGTTAGTAATTTGTAACGACTATAATCGTTACAAATCCCAGCAAAATAAGTGTTGCAAAATGATTGATTTGGTGTAGTGCCATCTGTCTCAAGGAGGGGGGCTTGTCTTCCCTTTGCATGATCTGACACTATAGGAGCATACTTTATGGAGGCGGCCCCGCACAGTGCCATGGTGGAGGAGATGAGGAGGCCGTCGAAGAGGGATCGCATTGTTAAGCTCGAGGGTTCCAAGGGCGGGCCGACTTATTGATTTTTCTAGGGAAGTGGAGGTTTTCGGACCCCTATCAAAGACTCGGTATATGTAGTGGGGTCGAAAATTCTGAGGATAGCCAAGGATGCGGACGATGGGACCATCTTGTAGTTGCTGGTGAACTTGATGGCCAAGGTAGTCTAGAAGGCCCTGGCTTACGGACATTGGCCCAGGTCAGGCAGAGAGACCCATACTTAACAGTTTTTCTTTTCCTATGTCTTTTTTGTTGTTTCTACTTAGAGGGTTTATCTTGTAGGCTACACTGCGAGCTCTTCACATTCATACTGGCCTGCGAGTCTTGAGGAAGACGGTGAACAATGAGGTGGCCACCCACCAATAAGCAGAATGGTTAATTGGGGATCTCGAGGAGTGGCTCTAGAGGCTGAGAAGAAAGCCGAGGAGTGCGTGAGGTGGACCCTGGAGGCAGAAGGTGTAGGCACGTATTCGATAAGGCTAGGGACACTACAGTTAGAGAGCGGCAGAGAAGGTGAAGAAAATGGGGGAAGAGCTTGGGCAGGTATGGGCGGGCCAGAGGCGAACCACAAGGAGGAAGATATTGTGAAGGAGAGGTTGTAGTAGCGCTTGGAGTTTCCAACCCGAGCAGAAATTAGGAGGGAGAATGACGCCTTGGATGGGTGTGAAATGATAGGTTGACCAAGATGTCGAAGAAGATTTTTGCTGTACACTATCATCTCCCTTTAGAAATCGACTTCCTTACCTCCGAGAAATACGAGGAGGTCCATAGTGCGGTGGCATTGAAGATGGTGGTTGTCGGGAGAGTTTCCCCGATGATTTTGACTGTTGAGCAGATGGCCTCCTTGATAGGCAGGCCTAGCGAGCCAACTGCCGATGATCCTCGATGGTGGATAAACAATTAGTTTTTAATGATGACTTCCATATCACAGGGCACCTCCCACCCTATGAGCGACGGAGCTGATGGTCTATTTGTTTTTTGCTGATGTGTTCTTTGGGCTTGGTTATGGGCTCATTGTGTAATGAAACTTGTTGAATATTATGAACCCTTTCTTTTTTGTGAGAAAATCCATCATTGTAGATTTATTTATCTGTCTGAATATTCCAAGTTTGTCTTGTACTTTTCTGCTATGTTTTTGCATATATAGATACATACATTTTTCCTTCATGCTTACTCTCTATTTGTTCCTTATTTGAGCAGATCAAACATCCCCGATTTTGTTAAGTAAACAGGTAGACTTATCTTTTTATGCACAATATAATGGATGAGTAGACAGAAGGAAAATAAAGAGCACCTAAAACCAAACAATTTTTTTTTAATGAGGCAACTTGCCCACAGCTTTGCATGGCGAGTTTAAGCTGGTGGCTGGGCATCCTTAAGTGGTCACCTAAGGATCAAGTGGAGCTTCCGTTGTTGCATTTGTGGGCTAGCGAGGGGCCCGATCTTATTTGACAGGGCCGATTTTAGGTTTTCAATTCATTTAGCACTACTGGTGCTAGGTTCGAGATTATAGTGAGAAAAATCATGCGGCCATTGTGCCAATGCCCCACCCTTAGTACGATGGGCCATATCACGGGTGAACGATTCGGGCCTCAACTTTAGTGGTTAAACCATCCGTCATCGATGCCTCTGGCATGAAAGGGAGGATTGAGCAGTTTGTGAATCCTCATTGAGCGGCAGTACAAACGCAAGGTTTAAGGTTAAAATGTGGGTAATCACACCACTATAGCAACAGTGCCTAGCCTTGCTAGAGTGGCGACCAACATCGTAGGTGAGCAAATGGGGACCATGGCATAGATGGTTATGCCATCGGATCATCGATGCCTCCAGCCCGAATGAGAGAATTGAGTGGCTTAGGCATCCTTATGGAGTAGTTTTGGGCATTCATCGATTATAGAGATTAGCCACCTTGGCCCGCCCTCTACGAACAACCAAGGTTGCAGTGTCCCTGGCAAGGAAAAGAGAGTTGGTTGGCTCATTCCAGCCAAATATCTTGTTGATACTTGAATGAAGAATGTTTTTGGGAATGCTTTGTTTACATTCCATAATTGGAATACTTAAAAATTCTATTGCCTTATAATTGTTGTAAAATCTTATGGCCTTATAATTATGGCTTACATAGTTACATACTTAATATGCCCGAAGGCAATCCAAATTCAAAGTGTGAGCTATCGAGGTGTGAAAGGTAGTAGGCACCGTAGATGAGTACAACACTGATCACATACGGGTTTTCCAAGTTTTGCCCCCAAAACTCCTTTTTTGAGTTTTTAGTGTTTGTAAAGTCCTGATGCAGTACTAAGTCTCCGACCTTGAATGGTTAGAGCTTCACCCTTATATTGTAGTGCTTGGCTATCATTCTTTTATATGCCTAAGTGCAGAGCTTTGCCAGTGCTCTTCTTTCTCCTAGATCGTTGAGCCCAAACTTGAGTAGTTCTTTGTTTTGTTCAGGATCATGAGTGGGGTGCCTTAAAGATTGAACATTAAATTCAGTAAGTAAAATAACTTCATATCCAAAGGATTAGAAAAATGGAGAGTTTTCGATTGACATTTGGTTTGAGGTGCGATATGACCAAAGCATGAGTGGTAGATCAGCCTAGTTTCCCTTAGCCATTATGAGATGCTTCTTCCGTGTTTCCTTGATGGTCTTGTTTATGGCTTTAACCTACCCATTTCCTTATGGGTGGGATACTTAGAGGAAGCATTTTTATGTTCCATTCCGCTTGTACAACCCTTAGAACAAACTCCTCTCAAACTGTATGTTATTTATCTATTATGATTCTCTTTAGGATTTGAAGTGGTAAACACTGTTCGTAATCACAAAGTTCAAGATCTTGGGCTCGGTGACCCTAGTGAGGGCCTCTACCTCAACCCATTTTGTAAAGTAGTAGATGGAAACTATGGTACGATTGTATCCACCTTTGTAAATTTAGAAGCTTTTCGATCAGATCAATACCCTAAGAGTCAAATGAACAAGGGGACGTCATAGGAGTTAGAAGACTTGGGAAAGCTCTTTGGATCTTAGAAAACCGTTAATATTGATCATACTTCTTAATGTGATTCATTTCATCCTTGATCATTATGGGCTAGTAATAACCTTGGTGGGAAACCTTCGTTGCTAGGCTTTTACACCGACATGATCTCTTTAGAAGCCTTCGTGTAGTTCCTTCAATGCATGGTAGGCTTTTTCGCTTGTCATGCAACATTGAAAGGTAGTTGAATATACCGACAGGTAGAGCCTAATGTCAATGGTGGTATAATTATGTGGCTAGTATAGAATTTTACAGGCCTCTTTTATTTTAGGAGATAGGTCACAGCTCATAAGGTAATTTAACAGCAAGGTCATCCAAAAATCTGTCTAAACTTCATCAATTTCCATAACGGTTACCTCCGATTCAAAGCAAGGGGCAGTCTGCACATCCATTAGGACCTAAGGGATGCATGAAGGATTTTCTTACGCAAGTATTGTTGTTACTTGCTAGTCGCTGGACAAAGAGTAAAAAGGTAGAATAAAATGGGTCGTGGACAACGGATTTACGGAAGCAAAGTTGAAAAATACACAAATGTGGATAATGTAGGAATCAAACCTACAAGCAGAAATTCATTACAACTGAACTACAGTAGCTTATTGGACCACAGCAACAAATAACTTATTTTAAAGATAATTCAAATAATAATGGCCCCTGAGCGACCGTCCAAGTGGCTCATGCTCAGCCGCTGTTAATGTAAAATAATTGACAAAATAATTTATCTCTGGCACTTTATAAAAATTACTTTAACTGGGTTGAGGAGAAATGTGATAAGTGACATTAAAAATGATGGAACAATAAATAGGTATGAGCAATTAAATCATATTTGATTAATTAATAATATAATTAAGATACCAACACCAAGAGAAAGTTAAAATATCACCAATTAAATGGGGGTTGACAAAACCAATTCCATGAATCCCACACTTATGCCATCACAAAGATTCGTTACGATTGTTGAAACTTGATCATTAAATATTTTAATTTCTTGACGTTTTGACTAGAAGTCCCTATAGCGCAGTTGACTGAGGAATCCTACTTCCATCCGCACCATTATCTATGTGTTGACACCGAGCATTTGTCGGTGTCACGGTTTAACAGGTGAAGGATTTAAAATTAATATCACTATTTGCATATCCATAACATTAGTGCTTGCAGTAAAAATAAATTATAAGAACTGCCCTATTACTTCAAGAAATAATGAAAATTAATGCTTTTTTGCATTGCAAGCTTGCCACAATGATTTCAAGATCTGACTACTCTTAACCTCTACTTAAAGTCCCATGTTTTCTCAAGTTTAGAAGCTTCACGGTTGATAGCATCCGCGTCAATGTACTCTATAAGGTGTATGAGTTTTCAGCGTTTAGTACCTACTAACCCATTAAAATTTTGTGCTTTTCTCAAAAATCAGTTGTTAAAAAATAATATATTTATAACGTGTATATAGAAAGAAAAGATACCATCATTGTATTTCTCTGGCTCCATGGACACCCTGTATTTCCTAAGGATCCTCAACATAACTTCAAGTTAATTTTGAACCAGAAAATGGCTATGCCATCGGTATATTTTACTGCATGTTGCTTTGAACAATTTTGCAAAGTTCGCCGTGTACCCTCGAGAATGAAAACTGCGTCAAGCGACGGTCAAACACAACAACTGCTTAAGAACCCTCTTTTTCGGATAATAGAGTTCAGCAATCTTAAATGATAAGCCTATAGTGTAAAATAAATACATTACCGAAAAATGAAATTGATGTTAAATATATTTTTTGTTGATCCCAAACTGCTTTATATATAGAGTAATTCAGCTACTTCTCTTGATGATTAATCAAGTCTAAAGATGGCTTTGTAGACCTGGAAAGCATTTGGATACCCATCTAAGAACAAAACGATAACATGTTACTGAGTTGGTATATGAATAATGCGACTCATAAAAGTGTTTGCAGTGTTCATTGCTAAAAGTGTCGAGTAGCAAATTTATATAGTATTATTATCCTACAAGTTCACATAACAAAAGATAAAATCAAAATCAATCTTCTTCCATAATCATATGTCATGAAGTATTGGATTTGAGTATGTTTTTCTTATCAAGGGGCGATGTACATCCTCTGATTAGCTAGAATTTGAAAAAAATTAAAATGTAGAACAATGATACTGATACTGTGACAAAAGTATCAAACATCATTCAACAGAACGATGTTTGGATGTAAAAACCTGTTGGGGAAATCTCGGTCTTCCCCGCATCGTGAAGTTAAGATAGACACTTTAAGATTAAAAGTAGCAATGGAAGCACAAGAGTTTATAATTCTCCAATATGGAGATTCTTCCATTATACAAAAGAATAGTAGGATTACAATAATATGA
Source organism: Allium cepa (assembly GCA_030765085.1). Taxonomy (NCBI): domain Eukaryota; kingdom Viridiplantae; phylum Streptophyta; class Magnoliopsida; order Asparagales; family Amaryllidaceae; genus Allium; species Allium cepa. The sequence goes on from CM060935.1 coordinate 596,454,037, forward strand.
TTACAAAAGTAACTCACACTTGTTGGCTCACTCAAGCTTGAGGATAAAGACTTCTCAAGCTATCACTCTTTTCTCTCAAAGAGGATCTCTCTAACTCTCAAGTTTTTTCTCACTCTAAAAAGTGGCTTCTTCCTTGGATTCTTGGATGGCTAGTAATAGGGCTACTTCTCCCATTTATACTACTCAACCTCCATAATGAATGGTGGAGATTACTTGCATCCGACGGTAGAGATTGATTCTCTAGAATGCTCCACACTCTCTAGGAATCTCTACACTCTTCCATTCCCTTCTTTATTCTTCCATACTCTTCCGTAAGGTTCCAGAAGGCTCCACACATCTCTAGAATATTACAGAAGGTTCCACACTCTTCCACAAGCTTCTAGAGAGTTCTACACTTCTCTAGAATTCTCCGAAACATTCTAGAAAATTCTAGATTTCTCTAAAAACGTCTAGAATTTTCTATAAACTCTCCAATCAAGAAGGGATCCCAACAAAATCTAATTTATCTAAGAATTTAATATGGTTAGCTATTTATGTCATGAACTAAGTATGGACTAATATTAAAATTAACACGCAAGGACAGCAAAAAGAGAAGCACGATTATTAGAGCTTTTCAATTTATATCAAAAAGGGATCTTGAAATACATGATATCTGAACGGCAGTAATGCAACATGCTAACTTTTGGACTTCTCTTCTGAGATCTCAATCATATTTAAGAAAATGTAAACTCAAATATGCGTGGTGATTAAAGTATTAACTTGATGGAGTAGGTGTTTACTTGATGCAAATCATATAATTGCTGCAAAAAATGCAACCGTATTTTGGATCCTGACTTGTTTCCTGAATTTGCATTTGTAACTGATAGTGTAAAATAGATATGGTGCACAAAACCTATTAGAATCAGCATTATAAGAAATCTTATTTTATGAACATTAGTTTTTCTTTAAGCACACCAACTTAATATTTGTCACCGCCCATTAATATAATAGCTATCTATTGTAACAAAACAATTTTGTTAAGTTCAAAAATATTGTTGGAAGTTGACTTATCTAGCATGACTTTGGATAAAACTGCTTAACACATGCATTGATAAGCACAGCTCCAATTTTTCGCATGAGCATTCTCAGTAAGCTACAAAATGCCAGGTCTTGAACAATTTCTTTGTATGTGAATATAAGTTTGTAAACTCTGAAGGGACAATTAATCCCACCTCTCGCACCACAAATGAGGCCCATACTACGTTCTCAAACTGAATTAAACAGGAGTCCATCGCAAAAATCAACCTTTCATTCTCAAATTACTCCAGCAGTATGATATTTACCGGTAAGGATGAATCATAAATTTATATGTTACTAATCAAACTTACCGTTTCTGATTGAACACAGCCAAATTGTCGCAGAATTGTAGGATGATAGAGTTAAGCTATATAGCCTTCCACATAAAACAAATTCACCAAAATTAACGACAAGAATGGTTAGTGTGAGGAATTGAGTTGATGTTGGCTGAGTTTCTCCGCGGATAGAGTTCCATAAGGAATTAATGATAAGAAGGGAGAGTAGTGATATAGGAAGAGGCATCTGCCAGTCAAAATCAAGATTTATTTCGAAACCACATGATCTGTTATGTAAAGCGATCCCAAATTCAGATCTAGGTTTGATTTTCATTTCGGTTGTGGATAAGCGAAGAACAAAGTGCGGATTTCAAGGTATCAAAACGCCATTGCAATTATGAAGCGCAATGTCACATTTGAGAATTGGATTTGCAGTATGTTAGGGTTGAAGAAGAAAGATTAAACATATTGGTGTTAAGGGAGAAGAAGAGTGGCATTCCATCAAACACACTTGCTCCCGTGTCTTCTACATCCACTGTTGATGAACCAGATCGAGGGAGAAGTCACTGCCAGCATGGAACAGATGAGCTAGGTGAGGTGAATGTTGAGGAGTCAAGCAGCGATGCCAGATGTGCCTTGGTTAATTGTGCACGTGCACAGGCTGTGCACCTATACAACAGTTCAATACAAGCATATGCAGTCTGATCCTGTGGGCTACCTACTTAAGGCCTGCTATGATAATTTGTAAAGAATTAATCTTCGGTTGAACTGTATATATATATAGTGGGTAGATCAGTTGTATTATGGAGGCTGAAATATTAATAAAGAAAGTCTTTTATCTCTCTCATTTACTGTTGCTTATTCTTCCTATTCAAAAAACTGCTCTGTTCTATCTCATCTTATCTTCTGCATTTCTCTCTTCTTGTTCCACTACGCCTGTTGCTTATTTATCAACCTGTCAATGCATACTCGATCTCAAATGAAACAAAAGGGTCCTAACACATTGGTATCAGAGCCACCAGATTCGGAGATTCAGACTGATCTTTCTGATGAAGAAAATGTAGACAGACCAGGGAATACACCTGATCAATCACCAACAGAGACGAGACAAGAGCAAATCAATCTCAAGACTGCCATGGCCATTAGAGAGTTGCAAGAATCCAATCAAAATTTACAAGAAAGTGCTCAAGAACTCAATCTTAAGGTGGACAGCATCAGTGAGGTGATCAACAACATTGCAAGGGAATTAAAAGAATTCAAGAATCAAACCCGAACACCCTATGTACCACCTGCACAGCGCAACCAAGCAAGAAGTAATCAAGACAATTTCATGATCGAACCTCGACCCCAACATCACACTAATTTATCAAGAAACAACCCAAACTTACCTATGGATACATCAAGAAACACCGCTGGCATTCTTTCAAGTTCCCCATGCCATTTTACTCCACCAAACCATCAAGCACCCAAACTTCTGCAGAATACAATCATCAAACTGGAATTTCCCACATTCAATGGTGACAGTAGTGTAGCAGAATGGGTTAGCCAGGTAGAACATCTCTTTCAATACCACAACACACCCGAGGCAGAATGGGTACCCACATGCTCTTTCCATTTAAAAGGAGAGGCTCATCTTTGGTTCAGCTGGCTTGTTAAAAAGGTGAAAAATTATGAACAGTGGGTGATATTTAAGGAAGAATTGTTAGTAAGGTTCGCACCTGAGGATTTACAAAGACCCTATGGAGCAATATCTAATCTTAAACAAACAACCAATGTCAGATCTTATCTCACCAAATTCGAACAGTTACAAGGCATGTGTGATGCCCTCCCAGATCAGTTTATGCTGGAAAAATTTATAGATGGACTCAAGGAAGATATAAGATATGATGTCCTAGCCCTTCACCCTGTTGATTTTAAGGAAGCTGTGAGTCTCGCCAAGGTATTTGAATGCAAAAGAGCCAGTAAAAAGAAAATTAAATCTAGCAATGTGACCAGAAGCAGTACACAAGGGAATGCAAATAAAATGGCTAGTGCTGAAAAAAATAATAGAGACTCAGTTGCAAGAAGTAAGGGCCTCACTCCACAAGAAATAATTGATAGGAGAAGAAGAAATTTGTGTTATGGGTGCAATGAAAGATGGCAACCTGGCCATATATGCAAGAATAAACAAGTATATGTTATGGAGGGGGTCATGCCACTTCAAGAAGAGGATATGGACTTGTCAGAAGATGATACAGTGACTGACAATAAGGAAGTAAATGCACTATCAAATCAACAGGAGGAAAATAAGGAAAAATCCTATGCTATAACCCTTAGTGCCATGTGCAGCATTCCTACACTATACACCATACGGGTACAAGGGCTGATCAATGGCAAGGCTATCACTGTCCTTATTGACTCAGGGTCAACACACAGCTTTATAAATACTGAACTATCCAAGAAGTTGCACTTGAACATACAAGATTCTTCAGAGTACTCTGTACAGGTAGCTAATGGTGATAAGATACAAGGCAGAGGCCTATGCAAAGGGGTTATATTCAAATGCCAAGGTTGTACCATGCCAATTGATTTATTGGTGATACCTCTGGAAGGCTGTCAGGTTGTGCTGGGAGCACAGTGGATGAAGGAACTGGGAGACGTATCCTTAAATTTTGCGAAATTACAAATTAAGTTTTTTTATCATGGTCACTCGTATACTTGGCAGGGGATAAAAGACAACAGCAAATGGGTGACTAATAAAGACATCACCAAGGAATGTGCACAAGGGCAATTAACATTTCTTTTGTACTCTAAGGAACTGCAATCATCAGCAACCAGTGCTCTTCCTGCCAACCTACCTACAGATGTACAAGCTATTTTACAACAATACCCTACGGTGACAAATCCAACACCCCCATTACCTCCTGAAAGAAGCTGTGACCATAAGATACCTTTGATACCAAATTCCAAACCCACTTGTCTCAGACCCTACAGACATTCATACTATATCAAGAATGAGTTAGAAAAACTCATCCAAGAAATGTTGGAGGCGGGAATTATTCGACCCAGTACCAGTGAATATTCTTCTCCAGTAGTCATGGTTAGAAAGAAAGATGGGTCTTGGAGAATGTGCATAGATTATAGATCACTTAACAAGCAAACTGTCAAAGACAAATTTCCAATTCCACTAGTTGATGATTTATTGGATGAATTACATGGGGCTGCTTATTTTACTAAACTGGATTTAAGGTCTGGCTATCATCAAATTCGTATGCATGCTTCTGACATTCATAAAACTGCTTTTAAAACTCATGAAGGGCATTATGAATTTATTGTAATGCCATTTGGTTTATCGAATGCACCATCAACCTTCCAGGCTTTAATGAATGACATATTTAAGCCTTATTTAAGAAAATTTGTTCTTGTATTCTTTGATGATATACTGATCTACAGCCAGACTTTGTCTGAGCACATGTTACATATCAAGCTTACCCTACAGGTGCTAAGGAACAATCAGCTGGTTATTAAAGTTTCAAAATGCACCTTTGCTGAGAGACAAGTAACATATCTGGGACATGTTATAACAAAGGAGGGCATTGCGGTTGATCCAGAAAAGGTTAGAGCTCTCAAACAGTGGCCCCAACCAAAAAATATCAAAGGCTTGAGAGGGTTTTTAGGACTCACGGGTTATTACAGGAAGTTTATAAGAAATTATGGAACTATCGCCAAACCAATGACAGACTTATTAAAGAAGAATGCATACAGATGGGATGAAAAGGCCACTGAAGCATTTAAGAAACTCAAGCAATGTTTAATGGAGCCACCCATACTTAATATGCCAGATTTTAACAAGGAGTTTGTTGTTGAATGTGATGCTAGTGGAGTGGGAATAGGTGCAGTCTTGTCACAAGAAGGAAAACCAATAGCCTACCTCAGTCAAGCACTTAATGGGAAAAATCAATTACTATCCACTTATGAGAAGGAGTTATTGGCATTAATCCTCGCTACCAAAAAATGGTCACAGTACTTGATTGGAAGAAAATTTATCATAAAAACTGATCACCAGAGTTTAAGACACCTTCTATCACAAAGGCTAACTACAGGGATCCAGGGTAAATGGCTAGCTAAATTACATGGATTCGACTATAAAGTTGAATATAGAAAAGGTAAAGAAAACACTGTGGCTGATTCGCTCTCTAGGCTACCCGAGGACCAGGAAATGACCACACAAGCTATGCAAGTCCATGCCTTATCTACTGTTGAGAGTAGTTGGCTGCAGGAACTGAAACAGCACATGTCACAATCAGAGGATTACAAGGAAAAGACAAAAAGAATTGTTGAAGGAAAAATTAACACTGATAAATATAAGATGATAGATGGTCTTATTTTCTATAAAAGGAAGATATACTTGGACTGCCTCTGTAAAGACATTATTGCAACCATTTTAAGGGAGTACCACTCTACTCCTCTTGGAGGTCATGCTGGAGTCAAAAAGACCAAACATAGGCTGAGGCAAGTGTTCTATTGGAAGGGAATGAAAGCAGATGTGGAAAAGTTTGTCAAGGAATGTGATAGCTGTCAAAGAAATAAGCATGAGAATGTGCCAATACCGGGATTATTACAGCCATTACCTATTCCCGAACGAATTTGGAGTGATATCTCCATGGATTTTATTATTGGGTTGCCAAAAAGTCACAAATATACAGCTATCTATGTGGTGGTTGATAGGTTAACCAAATATTCTCATTTTTTCCCTCTGCAACATCCTTACACAGCTCGAGATATAGCCAAAGTTTTTTTCGAAGGGGTCTTCAAACTGCATGGAATGCCGCAGAGCATAGTTAGTGATAGAGATGTGATTTTCACTAGTATGTTTTGGCAAGAACTTTTCAAATTACAAGGGTGTACACTCAAGCTTAGTTCAGCCTACCATCCACAATCGGATGGACAAACTGAGGCGGTAAACAAGACTTTGGAAGGATATCTTCGTTGCTTTGTATGCCACAAACCACAAGAATGGTCACAGTGGCTAGCTGCTGCAGAGTATTGGTATAATACAAACTGGCATAGTTCCACAAATACAACCCCATTCACAGCAGTATATGGTATTCCTCCTCCCACACTATTATCATATGTACCCCACACAGCCAAGTTGCCACAGGTGGAACAAGAGTTGTTTTCCAGAGACATAGTGTTGCAACTACTGAAGGATAGTCTGTCACTCAATCAAGAAAGAATGAAGAGATTCGCTGATGCAAAGAGGTCAGAGAGGCAATTTCAGGTAGGGGATTGGGCATATCTTAAACTGCAACCCTATAGGCAAGTCACTGTCAGCAACTTGAGAACAACCAAGCTTTCACCAAAGTATTATGGTCCCTATCAGATCAAAAGGAAGATTGGAGATGTCGCCTATGAATTAGAACTGCCCCCTGAAGCAAAGATTCACCCAATTTTCCATGTTTCACAGCTCAAAAGAAAGTTTGGAAGAGGAGTGGTTGTACAAGTCGATGCTCCCACTTATACTGAAGAAATAATTGATGAACCGGAGATAATCTTGGACAGGAGAATTTTTCCCAAGCATAACAGGGCAGTAACACAAGTGCTAATCAAGTGGAAACAAAAACCTGAGAGTGAATCAACATGGGAAGATTATTGGGAGTTAATCAAAAGGTTTCCGGCCTTTGACCTTGAGACAAGGTCAAATTTTGAAGGAGAGGGGAGTGTTAGGGTTGAAGAAGAAAGATTAAACATATTGGTGTTAAGGGAGAAGAAGAGTGGCATTCCATCAAACACACTTGCTCCCGTGTCTTCTACATCCACTGTTGATGAACCAGATCGAGGGAGAAGTCACTGCCAGCATGGAACAGATGAGCTAGGTGAGGTGAATGTTGAGGAGTCAAGCAGCGATGCCAGATGTGCCTTGGTTAATTGTGCACGTGCACAGGCTGTGCACCTATACAACAGTTCAATACAAGCATATGCAGTCTGATCCTGTGGGCTACCTACTTAAGGCCTGCTATGATAATTTGTAAAGAATTAATCTTCGGTTGAACTGTATATATATATAGTGGGTAGATCAGTTGTATTATGGAGGCTGAAATATTAATAAAGAAAGTCTTTTATCTCTCTCATTTACTGTTGCTTATTCTTCCTATTCAAAAAACTGCTCTGTTCTATCTCATCTTATCTTCTGCATTTCTCTCTTCTTGTTCCACTACGCCTGTTGCTTATTTATCAACCTGTCAATGCATACTCGATCTCAAATGAAACAAAAGGGTCCTAACACAGTAACAACGCCTGGAATCTAATCTGAGGAAGACGCGGAGCCGTAATTGCAATATCGTTTTGGGAATAGGAAACGAATATCAAATCTAAAACATCAATTTTGTTTCAGATTGATGTGTATTCAGAACCCCAATTACGGGAGTAGTATGAATAACAAAATTAGCAACTGCTAATTTCTCGACATCGCTTGAATGTAGGAGTGAGCAGGTGATGTTTGCTCAAATCTGGATCTCTCTGACAACGATGTTAAGAGGGATCGATGGTAGTTACTTTGGATGACGGAGTGGAGTTCTGAAGTTTTCTCACAAATCAAGCGATAAATGGTTGGAAGATGAAGTTACGTTGATATGTTGTAAGATTGACTTAAAAATAATCAACCTTCCTTCCTTAAAGTTTATTAAGTCCGAAGATGAATTGTTGTAAGATTCTGCAGATAGATATCTTTTAGCATATCATGTTGATGTCTTTGTAAAACCAGAATTTGTTATAGATCTGCACCTAACAAAAATATATAAATAAAATGGGGTCCGTCTATTCTCACCTCGTTATTTTCTCTTCCCACCCCATAGTTTTTTTTTAAAAAAAAAATCCACCCCATTAATTTCTCTCCGCATCCCGTTCAATTCCATTAATACCCTCTTTGTCGATCAAAACCCTAATTAAAAAACTCTCAACCAATTAGTCGATTAAAACACAGTTCGAAGGAGTCGCCGCAGTTGCCGTCGTCTTTCAGTCGTCGTCGCGCCATGGAGAAAGAACGAAGGAGCAAGCATAGGTACCGTATGATTTCTGTACTCGAATTAATGATTCGATGGTGTTGCTTTCGATTTCTGTCTGTATTCGAGTTCACCATTCGACCATAGATGAAGCGACTCGAGCGAGGTTGCTTAATCAACCTCGTGCGAGTATAACGTGGTGTTGTCAACACCCACGTTATGACTGAACGAGGTTGATTAAGCAACCTCGTTCGTGTCGCTTCATCTATGACTTGAGAATGTTTATAAATTTTTTGACCTGATATGGATCTTTTGTTTTGCCTTTGCAAGTTCTTGACTTAGTAACCCTTCATATACTGTTTCCATATACACAAGTTTCCATATACATATTTGCTTTGCTTTCTTTTCTGTTGCCATTTGATTTTAGAAGCAAGTTTCCATAATCAACCTTTGTATGCCACTGTATTATTGAATATAACACCTAAATTTGACATTACTGACATTAACATTACGGGTACCCTAACATTACTGACATTAACATTACTGAAGGGGTCACTAACATTACTGACATTAATATTTGCGAATATTTTTTGATATGGGTTACTTTGTAAACCAAATTTAGGTGTCACTGTGTTTATTTTTCTTCTTATAGTTTCCAATAATTTCTAACTTCATGGTAAAACAACAGTTCAATTTTCTAACTTCAGTCGTATATAAAACAGTTTGCATCATGGTGTACATATGGATTTAAAATTTGTTTTGTTGTTGCAGAAAGTTCAAAAAAACCAACACGCAATCCCCTAACGGCTTCCGAAAGAAATCGACGCGTGAAAGCGAGAAATCCAGACACTACAACTCAAACAGAGGAACAAAATCGAGACGAGCAAGATATTCAAGAGCGAATTGTTGAGCATGTTGTTCAAGAGCAAAATTTAGAAGAGCAACCTTCACAGCCTATTCAACAGCAACCTTCACAACATGTTGAAGAGCATCTTACGCATGAAGATATCGGTGGTTCTAGTGGCACACAAAATACATCTTCCGGTGGACCCAGAATAACCGATGTGATTAGCAGCTACGATACCCACGTTGCTTCATTGATACGAATGGCAAGGTATGTCTTACAATATTCTATTAAATAAATTATATATCACAATAGCATAATATACTGTTAAGTTGTCTTTTAGGAACGAGACACTCTGTTATGTGCAAACCACGGTACAAAGATTTTAAATTGGAAAATACCAAGCGATGCAACAATTTTTAAAGGATATGTGGAATCTTCCGGATTATTTTCTCTAGTAGAGACATGTTATAGCTCGGTAAATAAAGTACTTATATCTTGTTTTGTTGAGCGTTGGCATCCGGAATCAAATACATTTCACCTACCATTCGGTGAGATGACTATAACATTAGACGATGTTGCCTCCCTACTACATATTCCGGTTGAAGGATTACCAATACAAACAAATAATGATTCCCGAAGTGATATTACTAATTTGGTTGTCAATAATTTGGGGATAAGTGATATTGAAGCAAAAAATACCATGAAGGACAGTGTTGGATACAAATTGCCTTATACTAAATTGTACGAAATTTTTGATGGAGTCTGCGATGATTGGAAAGAAGAAAAAATTAAACAAGTTGCTCGTGCATATCTACTGTATTTAGTGGGCAATATATTATTTGTTGATAAAAGTAAGTCTCATGTGTCCGTACATTATTTAAACCAAATCGGTAATTTGGATGAAGTTCGTAATTATTCTTGGGGTTCGGCAACTCTATGTTGGCTATATAGGCAGCTAGGTCTTGCGAGTAGAATAGAAGTGAAACAAGTTGCTGGTTTTCTCGGATTGTTGGAATCATGGATATATGAATATTTCGTACATCTGCATCCATCAACCAAAATGTATAATGAAAGTTCACCAAGAGCAGCCCGTTGGGATCCAGCAAACGATTATCGTGCATCTCATAAGGAACTTAGGCTGTATCTTGATAACATTCAAGAACATGAGGTTTGAATCATTTGAATTTTTGAATTTTTTTTTCTACAAATTAGGCTTGAATCATTTGAATTTTTTTAATTCAAGTTTTAATAAATGCATTTTTTTTACAAATTCATGTAGGCAGTCTTTGACCCTTACATGCATGCAAGACAATTCCATCCTTTTTCGCAAATTGCTTGGTATTCTAGTTGTTTATTATGCTTAAATGTGGTAGAACCATATCACCCCACCCGGGTTTTGCGGCAATTTGGTAGGGTTCAAAACATTCCGCGGCCTATCATTCAATCAACTAGTAAAAACATTCATCGCGGTGCTACGGCTTCAACGTATAAAGTGCTTTACGAGTTTGTGGAAAATATTTGGAATGAGTGGCCAAATCATGTTGTTAGTGCACAATATCGTTCCATTCTTCTGCGTGAATCCACTGAAACGGTGACAAGTGATTATTTTGATTGGTATTACCCGCGCACCGTGTTAAAAGTTCATTCAGTTAATGAACAAATTATTCACCGTAGCAATCGACCTTCGTACGATCATTTATACACGGTAAAAGTCAGTATACTATTCTTTTATATCTGATTTTACAATAATAACTTATTATTGAAATCCACTGCAGAGCTATGAAGAGCTTAATGATGTGATTAGTGAAGGCATAACACTGGCTTCATCATAACCGGAGACTTCACGTTTGGCTCATCTTGGTAGAATCCGCAAAGCCCTTACTAAAGCTAAAAAGATTTGTGCTCGTTTTGTTAAAAAGGATGATTAGTTTTAGTTAGTGATTTTCAGTTAATGCCCTTCTTGTTGTGGAACAATTTCAACTCTTTTTGTTGTGTAAACGGATGGTTATTTTGTACTCTGTGGATGGTTAATGTACTTCTTGTAGTTAATGTACTTCTTGTTTGTTATAACGTGCTTGCATGGCTGGTTAATTTTCATGTTTGTTCTTTCAGTTTGCTTATTTCAACTGGTTATGTTTGCTTGTAGTTAATGTACTTCAGTTTCTTGTACTTCAGTTTGCTTGTAGTTAATGTACTGGTCATGTTTGCTTGTAGTTAATGTACTTCAGTTTTCTTGTACTTCAGTTTCTTTCAGTACTTCAGTTTGCTTGTAGTTTTCTTGTACTTCAGCTTTCTTGTACTGGTCATGTTTCTTGTAGTTAAAGTTCTTGTATTCAGTTTGCTATTTCAGTTTGCTTGAAACTCTCGGGTAAGGCTTAAAGTTCTTGACCCTGTATAGAACGAGGATAACCTTTATATACCGTCAACCACTTACGTTATCTCCGTACTTGACCACGTCAATAATGGACGTTGATTGCATGCAATACTCGTTCGCATTTTCGTGTTTGCTTTAAAAACTCTCGGGTAAAACATTTGTTGTCAATACCCTGTAAGGAACGGGACTTACATAATAATATCGTCCGGTACGAACGATATTTGCCAAACTTCATCGTCCAAGCCAGACGTGGTCAATATTAACTACAACGTTTGTTCCATACGGTATTCCTGTGGTAGCCACGTCTCCACTTGACGTAAAATAAATGTTGATGTCGTTCATTAGCTATTTTTTGATGTGGCAAACTCTCGGGTTTCTGTTGATTTTGAACACCCTGCATACAACGAGGGTAACATGTATTTAACGTTTACCCCAACCTTCATATTTTTCACAGATCTCGTCCGGTTCTGACGTTATTTTATTTATTGTTAACGTCGTCTACTGACGCGACTTCTTTGTATACCACGTCCACCGTACTGCAATCAACAAGTTATAACAGGTACAGAAGCAATTTCACAACAACAATTTCCCACCAACAATAATAATTCAAAGCTACTTCAACAATGTCTAATCTTGTACAGATGTTTAACAATGATGTTCAACATTTTTGTTTTCAAACTACATTTTAACTTAGAATAACATTGTCACAATTTTCCCACGTAGCCATATTTTCATAATCTTCCATCATCTTCCATTCTTCTCTTCTAGCTCGTAATATATGCTCCCATTGTTCCGCTTCAACATGGCGATTATTAAACCAACTGATGTATACTGGTGGTACCGGATGGTTCGTTTGTAAGATGGCCTATACAAATAAAAAAAATCATTGTAATTGTAAATCCTTCATCTATTTGATGAAAATAAAATGATTAATGCATAATACCTGGACAAAATGGTGATTGTTTACGTGAATAATCCCTAGTTCACGACGATACAATTGAGATGGAATTTTTCCTCTTAAAGGTGGTATAGTCAAACTCAAACTGTCATTGATACTAAAAACGACAATATTATATTTCGTAGCTATTATGTATCCAAACTCGGGCATAATCATCCACTTACTTGGTTCGGCACCGCCAAATTCGTGATTAAGCACATTTAGCAAATAGGTGGTTCTACCTTTTTTAATAAACACTTGTTCATACATCTCTTGATATTGTTCAAGTTCTTCCATTAATTCCTTACGGACTTGCCACCATCGATCTTCTCCTAATCCTAAAAAAGAAGCAACACATCTAAATCCACAATTACCATCCATATCCACATCTACAATTCCTTCAACGTATGGCTTCCACTCTTTTGGTATGCAATTTTCATACACACCTAAATTTATATTTTTAGGTCTACGAACAATCAGTTTTTCTTTTTTTACCAAAATACAAGGATCAACTTTTTGTTTCTTAGCTACGCTACATTGGGTTGAAGCACATTCACCAAGTTCAAATGCGGAAGGTAACCTTTTTGCTGAAGTATCAATTTTTCTATGAGACCTTCCATGGATTTTGACTTTGCTAACCGGAGATGCAAGAGTTGATGTTTGTGGATAAATAATCTCTTTTATTTTCTTATAGACTTGCATTTGATGCCGTAATTCCAATTTCATAACTTCATTTACCGTTTCTTCAAGCTTTTTCTTCACATTAAAATCTCTTTTCTCTCCCATCTTTATAATATGCAATCTAGTCCAATGAACATGAATCAAGTCCAAAGGTATTTCAACATTTCGACCGACTTTTGCTAACGCATGAAAGCATGGAAGTCCGTGTGTCTTACGAATGACACATCCGCATAAGTCATCATCTACAATTTCATAAGAGTTTACCTGTAGAAGCTCGGAATGAATTAGCTCCAAAGCCACAAGTGAAACTACACCACGTAGATTTTTAAATTCTTTTTTATGATAAACATGAGCTACTTTGAATAGGCTTGTTTCAAATGAAGCTTTTAGTTCGGTAAAAGATAGTTCAAGTAGTGAATGCATACTCTCCCATGCTCTTTCGAAGTTGCATTGACTTGTGGCTAAATGTTTTTTTAATTTAGCATGTGCGGCCTCGGCTCTAGAAGAAAATAGATATTAAATTATTGTTATAAAAAATTCTAAAATAATTAAATAAATATAAAAGCAAGTGTCTTACCTATTTGATGTGTAGTTGCCAAAGTACATAAAATTGTCAATCCAAGCATGGACAAATCGATCTTTCCATGTCTCAAGCCAATTTTCAGTAATGTAATTGATTAACTTTGGGTACTCACCGTACTTGAAATGCAAATCTTGTAGATTATTATATTGCTCAATATTCCCAGACTCGCATAAATTGGTCCAATCTTGAAAAAATTGTTTTTTTCCTTCTTTTTTCATACCCGTAACTTTCTTTGAATAAAAGAAAGAATATTTTTTTCAATATGCCACTTGCATAGGATATGAGCTGCTTGGGGAAAAACAATGTTAATGGCATTGATCAATGCTATCTCTCTATCCGTGACAATGACACTTGGCATTTCTATATCACAATCAATCATCGCCAATTGAAGACGAGTCAAGGCCCAAAGATAGTAATTTTCACGTTCAAATACGAGATATGCAATAGCAACGCAAAAGGTTTTATTAGTTGATGTGACACCGACAATCTTCAACAACGGCATTCTATATTTGTTTGTTTTGTAAGTACAATCCATAACAAGAAGATGTGGAAATGTTCTTAGCAAATCTATACTCGTAGGATGAGCCCAAAATATATCAGTAATTACATCACTTCAATCTAAAGTATTACGATGCCATTCGAAGTAATTTTTATCCTTAAGCTTGCTTAAGAGATATTGTATTTGAGAACGACCTGCTCTATCCATTTTCTTGTGCCTAGAAAGAACGTTATATACAGTTTTAATTGTTGTACTATTAGATGGATCGTTTTGTTTTATAGTGTGCAAAATGGCTTTTGGCTTCACCATATTTTTGTACATTTCAACGGCTAATTTTTTTTCATCCTCCGTTAGTCGACCAAGAAAAGAGTGGCCTTCCGAGCTGTAAAGTGAAGAATGATTATGAACACCGCATATGACTTCTAATCTCCAATTATCTGAGCTATGAAGTTTAACACCTTTCAAACTAAATGGGCAATTGCACTTTTTTGTACTTGTTAATCTAATACTGTTAGATTTCTTGCCTTTGTACTCTTTATATGCTCCACTTCTCTCACATCCAAATATAATTCTTGGATTTCTATCGCTACTGTTAATATCCGATTTTAAGATTACGACTACCATCGCATTCCGTCTAGCAGTTAAATCAATCCATTCTTTCATTTTATATCTATTTGGAAATACCTTCATACAATAAAAAAAATGAGAAATTTTAAATTTAGAAAATAAACTAATTTACATAATAGTAAAATAAATTACATACATCATATGTTGTGAACTCATTACTATAATCCATAACAATTTCTTCATCTTCTTCGGCCACCCATCCAATCTACAAAATACAAAACGGGCATAGAATGTAACGAACAATGTTTTCATTATTTTCTAGTACATGATAAACTAGGTTTTGATCAATTCCTAGTGTATATGGCACTATGATTATATAAGTTCCTAGTATAGCAGCAGCCATGAAAGAAGCATACCTGATTTTGTTGTACGTAGTCATCTGTCGTATCCTCCATATCAATTTCAGCAAACGGAAGAGAGATGAAGATGAAGATGAATAGACACAGCAAAAGTAAATTGAATAAGATATCTTTTAGACTGTTAAAGGGTATAATTGGAAATAAAATTTTAAAATTTTTACTGGGGGGTGGAGAGAATATATTGGGGGGTTAATAGAAGGACCCAATAAAATGATATACATGTTATTTGGTAAGCATTTGGAATGATGTGATTGACAAGTGTTTGGAATGTTTACCCAAAAATGCATATAGTAGAAAACCGAAGCGCGTGTTCTAACCAAGGAATAAGGTTTGGTCCGTTACCCCAAAATTTCGGAGGTACCGGACCGGTCTCGTTGTGGAACGGTCCATATAAAATCGGTTCTGGACTAGGGCAAAAACAAAAGACAATTGCACCTTTTTTTCTTCAGAAAGAAAAAACGTGATTTTGCTACTTTTGAAGGAACGACAAACAGATTTAGGACCAAAAAAATGAAACGCGTCATTCAAGCATGAAAAAAAAAATCTTGCAGCAAACATGTGAAAGAAAAGCAAAATTAAATGTGGAAAGCAATTAGAACCCAAAAAATTTCAAATAATAAATCAAATCAAAAGCTTTAATAATTCAAATGTGAAGTAATAGTAGACAATTGAATTATCAGATCATTTCAAAAGCTTATAAATTGCACTAGATAGAGAACATACTTACTGCATCAAGAAAAACTCAAATTACAGCTCAATTGGAATTCTCCTCTTCTGACATTGTCTTCCTCGGCTTTAAGTAATTGATTAATTCTTTTTCTTCTTGTTTTCTCTATCGACATAAACTATAGATCTTCTTTTCATTTTTTTAGCTTTCGTCTTTTCAACAGAGCTTCGCTTTTTTTGGGTTCGATATTGGATACGAAAGATAAAAATGGGGAATGAAACAACTGCTAGGTTTAATGGAGGGCTGTTGGGCTATTGGGCTGCTTGTTTTTATTTAGGGTGTAAACTTATTGTTTGCTGATGGAGGGAAGTTGGGCTGTCGGTTTACTTCAGCAAGTTTTTTATTTACTTAAGCATGTTTTTGGACTGCCGCTGCTTCCATCATTCTTGTATTTGAACCACTAGTCAAAGTATTAAGAATGGTGGATAGTGTTGATAAAGCAGACATGGGCTACTTTTATGAAGCGATGGATTTCGCGAAAGAGTCAATTAGGAAAAACGTTGGCTCAAGGCAATCAAAAAATTGTGGGGCATTATAGATAAAAGATGGGGAAAACAACTACACCAGCCAATTCACGCGGCATTTTAAATTATTACCTTACAAATAGTTAAAATTCATAACATTAATGTTTGTACTATTTAAAATATAGGTTATTTTCTTAATCCTGTTATTCAATATGGTGATGCAGTAAACGATAGTGAAGTGTTAAATGGATTCAACAACGTTGTTGAAAGAATGATCCCAGACATACTGAGACAAAAAGAGGTAAATTGCATCAAATGTTTTATTCAAAATATAGATCCAATATTTAATTTTTATATCCACAGGTGGACAATTACAAAATGAAAGTTGGCGCATTTGGCTATTCAAAAGCAAAATCGGCTATAAATAGTTGTTCCCCTGCTCAGTGGTGGTCAATAATTGGTAGAGAGGATGCTCTAAATGTAACACGCTTAGCAATGCATATTCTAAGTCAGACGGTTTCTTCTTCAAACTGTGAAAGAAATTGGATACATTTTCCATGATTCGTACAAAATTGAGAAATAGAATCAAAATGGAAAATCTAGAAAAACTAGTGTATGTACATTACAATATGAGATTACGAGCAAAGAATGTTAAACGTCACGATACAAATGATCAATTGATTGATCTGAATTATATATTTCATGAGAATGATCCATTAGCAGAGTGGACTACTGAAGTTGAACCACGGTTGTTTGATGACGATCCTTTGATGGTTAATTTGATCAATGATGCCATTGCTGCAGTGGGTGGCATACCTGCACAAACAATGGCAAGTCAAAGCATTGAAAATAGTAGTGGCTCCTCAAATGGTGATAATGGCAATACTGGTGGTAACGGTATTAGTTTAGTAAGTAATTATGGCCTTTGTTCTAGTGATGGTGGTTCACATAGACCAACTATACCTTACGTGAGAAGAAGATGAGTGATGGACAATCGTGACAGAAGAGACAGTAATTTGAATGTTGAATATGACAACAACAAAATTATGATTATGCTAATAATTCGTATACGTCAAATGATCCACCTAACTACAGACTTTCTACTTCCGACTGCACCGGCTGCCATTATTATCACGGAGCAAACGAGACATATAACAGTGATATATCAAGCAATCAAAATAGTCAGACTGCATGTACAACACAGAATGACGAACCCTCCCCATTTGATAGCATGTTGGCAACGTTTCTAGGTACATGACAAATACAATATGGTTATTGTAACATCCCGCCTTTTTGCACACTTTAAACCGACACACGTGCCAATTAAAAGCATACGTAAGGGCGGATTGTTATGGGGTAAATAAGAAAAACAGAGAAGAAATAAAACAAAATAGAATCTCACAGCGGAAGGATAAAATATAATAATAAATATACAGTTCATAAACGGTTACAAAACAGTTAATTCTTCTTTATACAATAAATATCAGAGTTACACATACCAATACAAACAATGCAGCGGAATAGAAAGAGTGTGGTGCATACTATAAATAATAATAATACGACTCCTTCGTCTTCGTCCTTCAAAGCTAAAGTCTTCGATCCTGAAACGCTCGGACTGACCCGAGCGAATTTGAAAAGACAAAAACACTCGAGTCAGAACTAAAAGATCTTATGTGAGTTAAATTAACAGAAATAAATATGAGTATAGTAACTCAAGAGATGTTCGGGATTTACATCTCCTAAGGATCCGTTAAACTATTTACTATGTAGTATATTGCGCTATTATAATAGTGTCTATTTATAAAATAAACTTACTTTTAAATAGCGTTAAGGCTTTACATTTTCCACCTTAACACGTAAAATGCCAATAGTCTATACAGTACCGTAATACCTCCTGATCGGGAGGCTACCAGAGGATACTCCATAGGTACGACACAAATAGAAACTCGTAGTAAATGCTCGATATGGTAGGTGACACGGCACAACTAGGCAATGCCAGGGTAGATATACCAATTGCTATCCAGGCTGGTGGAAACGCGTAGCCGCAGTTACCGCCCACCTCGGACTAACTCCCCCAAAATCAAAAATAAAGTGGCCACTGAATCAATCCAAAATCAAAGTATAATATCGAAGAGGAGGGTCCGATCAGAGGAATGACCTCATTGGCCTCAGAATCGCTCCTGTTTTAGCCACCTTATGCCAACTCACGGGAGTCGGGTCCACGTATTTACCTTACAGGAAACGTTGCCACCACCTACTTCATTCTGGAATCTCCACCGCGTACACGGTTAGTCAAAGTGGTTTTCGGTATCGACAGAGAGTATGTCCATATCCGATCCCGGTCTCTTTGCCAACCCATCGTTATTATAACACCGCGGTCATTTAAAAATAGGTTATACTTTAAAAATCAGAATAAACATTCCATTTCAAAACCCAAAACCATATTTTATCACTTATCCCAAATAATTCTTTTCCAAAATCATAATGCTTTAACTTCATAACGTCTGAAAATCAAATATTTTCAAAGCATAATATTTTGAAAATCATAATTTAAAACCATAACTTCTAAAAAAACTTGAATGGTTTGGACATTCAACGGTATATGAATTAAATGGTTTAACTTAAATGTTACTTTGTAAAGAAAATAGTTCTCATGGCTTTACAAATACATTTCTTTATTAAAGTCTAAACCAAAATTTATATTATCTCTCTCAAGTTCCAAAACCACTTCAATTTATTTATATATACGTATATCCATTTTGAGTAACAATATTTCAAACTAAAATTGGATTTTATTCTTTCAACAGATCAGTTGTTCTATTAATTAGTCTTGAATATTCACATAAAATCCATAAATAATAAGACTTCAATTTCTAGTAATAAAATATATATATTTTCCCAATTCAAATTATACTAGAATATTCATTTAAATTTATTTTGGGAAAAATCCAATTATAAATATCATATCTTAAAATTTCCAAACTTAACATTTAAACATATGATATAAATTATTAAACTCCATTTTCTTAATTTTCTTCCATTTTTAAGTAAAGATTTTTATACACCTTTTAATTTCAAAATTTTCAACTTCATATGTATATATATGGAAGAATAATATTTATACAATATAAAATTTAAGATTATTATAAACCGTATTCCATCCAAACCATAGAAATCACATTAAAATAGTTATATATAGACCGCGGTGCCTGTATATAATTTTCTATCCTATGGTCAAGTGATACGGATATTTATCATTTCAATCCGCAATTTAAAAGATATAAAATTTTACGGTTGTATATCATTTCAAACCACAATCCCGAATGAAAGGAAATATGCATGATAATTTGCAATTTAATGATATACAATAAACATCCATTCATCAACATCATCCATCATCCAAATCGCAATCATCAATCAATATCAATCAATAACAATATTATTTTTGGTACTACATAACAGGTAATACTGGCAATTTTATTCAAATTAAATTTAACAGCTATTAATCTACAGTCTATATTCAGTAATAAATTATATAACTGTTAACTAGCAGTTCATATACAAACAAATAAATTTTAACTGTAAATTTATACGCAAATAATAAATTAAATTAACAGTTAAATTTAATAAATGCAATTCAATAGATATGAATAGAATAAACATGCCAAATACTCATAAATAAATTTCTATTCATTTCTAAAATTAACTTAACAAACATAAAACCTTCTAGTAGTTGTGAGTGGGTTAAAACACTCACCTTTTTAATTTAAATTGAATTTAAATTCAATTTAAACCCAAAAATTCGTCCGTCTCGGAATTCGTCCAAACCAGCGTCATCAAGTCCGGAATTAAATTACGATCCTAACAAAAAAAATATCGTGTGAATCGGAGATCGTATGCGAGAGTTATGTCGAAAATTGCACTCGAATTTCAAAATACAATTAAAATAAACAAAATCAAAACCCTCACCTACCCTTTCCACGTCACCCTCCTCCCCCTATCACGCGTTCAGGAAAGCATGCGAACCCAGCACCTCTTGTTCGAACCCAACGCATGCCCTTTGACCGAAGACTTTGACCGCAAAATCCATCGTCCACGGCCGATGCCCTTCAGGCCGACCACCTCCATCGTCCTCAGCTCAATGGGCCGCCTCCCTCCCATGCGTCGCGACCACCAGAAACGCCATAGCCGCCGCCACTTTCGAAACTAGGGCACGAATTCGAGCCAAATCTAACCGTTGATCTGCCGTAAAAATTATATGGATGCACTCCCCATCGTCCATACTACAATACCCAGAAACAGAATTTCATTCAGGCGAACTTTGATGCGACGTTGATGAACGGCCATGAACTGTTTGAATTTATTCTGGGTAAATGGTAACTCCAACTGAAAAACGAATTTCACCATGGGATTACGTTTTCCGAGAACATTGACATATATTTTTGGGAATTTTTTCTGGAGATTTTGAATTTTCATTTTGTTTTTGAACTGACTGGATCTAGGGTTAGCCCCAATTGAAGAAGAAGAGAAGCTTGAAGAAAATACGCGCAGATAAATGAAATTAGGCGGAGGCTAGGGCTGAATAGCTGGGTTTATATAGAGGGGTTTGAAATAGGGTAGATAGATCGTAGAATGAATGTGCGTAGCAAACTATGGCCCAAAAAGCCCGCTATGACTCCGGAACGAAATTTCGTAAATCTATATATCCAAATAGGTAATTTAAAATATTCTGAGCGCGTTGGAAAAAGTTTCACGTCCAAATTTGATCGTATGAAGAAGTTATGCTGAAAACAAAATTTCCAAATTGATTTCAAATTGATTTTAACTAAATCGATTTCAAGGCGTTTCACGCCCGTACGATCAAACGACAAGTCCGATCGATACGAAACTTGAAACCCTATAATAATTCACCGATACGGATCCGATGAAACTGGTTTCGTCGAAATCCGAGTCCGTGGCCAAAATGACTATTTTTAATATTCATTAATTAAATTAAAATAAATTACAAAAAACCCAAATTTTATATTATATTCTAAAATTGTCCAAATTTTATTACTTATATAATTTAATCAATTTCAAATGATTTAACAAGCTTGGATGTGAATTAAAATTATAAGTATATCAATTTGCGGTGTAAATTTCTGCACTTTCCTATATTTAAGAATTATAAAATTAAATGCTCAAAACCCCATATATTAGATTTTAACTTTTATATACTCATTCTTTATCCAAATAGGGATGCCACATACTTTGGTTCATGATTCAAAATATTATTCTTAAAGTCCATTTTAAATTTCAGTAACGTAATATTTAACGTTAAATTCCCTTTATTTATGCAATAAGCGCAATTATTGAATTTGATACTCAAATTAATTTATAGATTCTGCTTTCTAAAAATCTATATCAACAATTTGGTCTAATTATAAATAGAATAAGTATTAACCTCATCTTATAGAATTAATTATTGCAATAAATCCAATTTACCATTTTTTAAATCCAAATTAATAGATAAAGCTTGATTCCTTTATTAACTCCTTTGGTTTTCAATTAACCTTTTATGGTGAATATAAATTCCAATGTATAATTGAAACCTTATTTCCATTTGATTTCACTATTTCATTAAAAATCCTCATATTCCAGCTAAATTTCAACTAACGTATAAATTAGCTATTTCAATTTCATTTAATTGCGATAAATTTATCTATTAAAGGTTGCACTTAACTCAAATACATAAAACTTGCCCAATTTCTCCTTAAATCAAAAACCTTCATATACAAATATGTTTATCATAAATTTTATCTACTCTTCTTTTTTAGGTAATGTCCTATATATTAGATTTCCATGTAATTTGCAATAGATCATACTCGTAGTTATATCACATTAAATGAATAAATAAGTGTTGACTCTATTCTTTTGATTCAACATTGGTTTACGTTATATTTCATTAATATTTCTACATACATCAGGATTTTTAAAAATGGTTGTAACGTGAAATCTCGTCTACTTCCCATTTTATATTTAAGGCTTCTAAAACCGATTCATATCATTTCTCTAGTCCAAATTTTATTAATATAACCTTAAATTTAATTTATTCCTATCGACGAAATGGTTAAACCCAAATTTCACTTATTTGCAATAAATCCACAAATTGGATTTCAAATTTTCAAATAAATAAATAAATTTTAGTTTATCACTTCTTAAATACCCAAACGTCAATGCCTTAATTTAAACTGCATTTATTATATTTTATAAAAATCCTCCATCTTAAGTGATAAATCAAAACTACCCTAACTACACAATTTATGGTAATTAATTCCAATTGCTTTTCCATTAAACTACATAAATTGTCCAATTGCAACCTACGTAGAATGTTTATTTATTTACAATCCTACTGTTTAAATGAATTGATCCTTTACGGTATAATTCACATTTGACTTGATTTCTCATTTATTTTGCAAAACAGTAAATTTCAATTGCTACCAACATTATATTTAATATTAGATTTCCAATTAATTCTATTGGAATCAATATATCTTTATATATATATACTTTACGTATAGATATCTAAATTACCAAATCAAGTACATTTATTAGAGACAACATTCAATAAAATCACTTATCACACTTATTGCATTGATTTATTCCAACGGACACTTTTATTTAGTCACTATTTATTATTACAACCAAATGTACAATCTCTACTATTTATTTTATATTAAATGAATTCCATTCTAGTAAATATTTTTATTAATATTCACTGATTCACATTTATATTGGTTTCTTATATTTAACTTATA
This sequence comes from Allium cepa, assembly GCA_030765085.1. Classification (NCBI taxonomy): domain Eukaryota; kingdom Viridiplantae; phylum Streptophyta; class Magnoliopsida; order Asparagales; family Amaryllidaceae; genus Allium; species Allium cepa. The sequence goes on from CM060935.1 coordinate 596,477,243, forward strand.
ACAAGGTGTGCAAATTTACATAGTTCAAATCTATTTCCATGTAACTATTAAATTGTTACATTAAATTCCAATTACTATAACAAATTACTACATTTTCTCAAATAAAATCTTAAGACTTTTATTTTATTCTAAATTAGGTTAGAAATCGTATTAAATTAATTCATTAAATATCATCAAATTTAACGGGTCGTTACACTCTCCCCCACTCAAAACTTTTCGTCCCCGAAAAGGAAAAAGAAGGGAGAAGGAAGAATAAACAGTACATCTTATTTCAAATATTAACTTATAAACAATAATTTACTGAATTAATTTCCTTTAATGAACTATACCCGTTTATAATCATTACAACCTTTTATACTTAAATCATTAAAGTTTGGAAAATATTCAACAAAATTCTAAGTCCAAAATTTACGAAATTTTTTTGCAGAGTCTCCTTTGTCCGGTGAGGCTCGGGAAAAAATATAATATCAAAATATACAAATATATTACATATATTATCAAAATATTATATCCCAACATGGGAAAAATAGCGCTTTAAACGTAATCCGAAAACGTACCTATTTGTCGGGCAATATACGCTTATTATTTTGGAACCAAAAGCAGTAGCAGTTGCTTCCATCACCTGTATTCACTTATATAATCTAAAAGGTTAAATATTTATTTTAAAGTGAACTATTCAAGTGGATTCAATCATTAATCAACCAAACAATTCAACAACCATCAACCTTACAACAGCATACATACACAAAGCAAAGCAACCATTTAATCCATCAAACAAATAGTTGTTTGGATTCAAACTTTGAAATTTGTATGAGATGAAATTAACTATCAAGTGCATCCTTTTCTCAATAGTCTTAGATGGAACATAGATAGATTATTTATTCATCCGACAAATTCAAATTCCTTACCCAACAACATAAATCAAACAACACAATTTAAACCAGCACCCAAATTTATTTATTATACATTTATCTCATGCTTCAATGGTTTGATTTTCTTTCTTTCATTTATGGAGTGATTTCTTTATTTCTTACAAATTTTCATTTTCCATTTATCACAAAATTCATTATATTTGTATTCCAATTTATTTACTAAAGTTTCTATCATCTATTTATACTACTTACCTTTACTTATAGTAAAATTTCCAATTTAACTTAAGTTTATACAATTAATTCTAATTAATAATAGCAAATTAATAAAATACCTTTATTACCTTACTCTTCACTTGTAAGATTTCCCCTTACATTTTCCTACTAACATTGCAACTTTTTATTATATGGTAAGTTATGTATGTTTTAAGAATGTAAGTGAAAATTTACAAGTTTCTTCTCCATTCCTTTAATTAATATATATTTGTTTTATAAATTACAATTTCAACTTACCTTTAATTTCATTCATTTATTTAATGTGGAAGTTTCCATTATATTTAATAGTAGCAACAGTTTGATTACCCACTTTCTATAATATTTAATTACAGTAACCCTTTTTAATTACACTTAAATTATTAACCCTTTAACCTTCATTCTTAAAAATAAGGAATTTTATTAATTAATTACTTAGGGTTTACAGTCATTTATATATTACTTACTTTCTATTATATTAGAATAGGGGGAATTAAAGGATACTTAAGTTAATAACCCTACAATCAAACTTTATAAATTAAGGAATTTCATTTTTTCTTTCTTAAGGTTAAAACCACCTATTAATAATACAACCTTTAATTTTAGTAAAATTCCAATCATCACTTAAGTTAATACCATTAAATTATTATTTATAACAGTAATTTATTGAATACTTCATTTTTTCCAAAATTCTACTTGCATAATATTCTATTCCACTCTTAATTTACATTTCAGCTTTTTACACTTGGTAAGTTATTTATGTTAAAGAAAAAGCAAAAGAACTTATGCAAGTTTAATCTCAACTCTTTTAATTCATTGATTACTTCTTTTATTTCACTAATCTAAATTTTTTACAACTAATTAATGGAAATTCAAGAATTAATACCGGGTCAAATTCCAAAATTTCTTTAAAATAATAGATAATTAATTTCTTACAACTTTTATATCTCTAATTACCTTTAAACAATTAAAATTTTAAATAATTTCAAAACAAATCTGCAGTAGAATTTACTACAGTGGCCTTTCCCTTCGAAACTCGAAAATGAAAGTCGATGATGCGGCCGTCATCACCGAAATTATTTTCCAGCGACAGAGGGGAAAGTACAAAATTTATTTCCTTCAAAATCCTCTTAAACCAATTCTTTCGAATTATACTAAATATTTATATAAGAAAATATTTATAAACCAAATCATTATATTTCATAAATCCTTTGAAAGAAGATTTCAAAAATCCCGGACTTAAGTTCTAAAATCCCCAATTTGATTTATTATAATTTCAACTTAGCTTTAATTGTTATAAATATTTTTATTTCCTAACACCCAATCTATAGCAACCAAATATATATATATATATATATATATATATATATCTTTATAAAAATATTTTTTATATATAGAAAATATAATAGGCAAAATTATTTCGTTCACCTATATTAAAAACAAATATTATGTCGGTCTGTCCTATTAAGTGTTTAGAAATCCCTATTGATGGCATAGCGTCCCATGCATCAGCCAGAATTTATAAATACAAAACGGAACAGAGTAACATAATATTAAAATCTTTTTATAAAACTAACAAATACGCTCTCTCATATATATACACTCAGCGACTTCCATAGGGTATTACTACCCTATTAACAAAGAGTCGAACCCCACAAAGCCAAGGTTTATCGCTAAACCAAAAATCTGATACCAACTGTAACATCCCGCCTTTTTGCACACTTTAAACCGACACACGTGCCAATTAAAAGCATACGCAAGGGCGGATTGTTATGGGGTAAATAAGAAAAACAGAGAAGAAATAAAACAAAATAGAATCTCACAGCGGAAGGATAAAATATAATAATAAATATACAGTTCATAAACGGTTACAAAACAGTTAATTCTTCTTTATACAATAAATATCAGAGTTACACATACCAATACAAACAATGCAGCGGAATAGAAAGAGTGTGGTGCATACTATAAATAATAATAATACGACTCCTTCGTCTTCGTCCTTCAAAGCTAAAGTCTTCGATCCTGAAACGCTCGGACTGACCCGAGCGAATTTGAAAAGACAAAAACACTCGAGTCAGAACTAAAAGATCTTATGTGAGTTAAATTAACAGAAATAAATATGAGTATAGTAACTCAAGAGATGTTCGGGATTTACATCTCCTAAGGATCCGTTAAACTATTTACTATGTAGTATATTGCGCTATTATAATAGTGTCTATTTATAAAATAAACTTACTTTTAAATAGCGTTAAGGCTTTACATTTTCCACCTTAACACGTAAAATGCCAATAGTCTATACAGTACCGTAATACCTCCTGATCGGGAGGCTACCAGAGGATACTCCATAGGTACGACACAAATAGAAACTCGTAGTAAAGGCTCGATATGGTAGGTGACACGGCACAACTAGGCAATGCCAGGGTAGATATACCAATTGCTATCCAGGCTGGTGGAAACGCGTAGCCGCAGTTACCGCCCACCTCGGACTAACTCCCCCAAAATCAAAAATAAAGTGGCCACTGAATCAATCCAAAATCAAAGTATAATATCGAAGAGGAGGGTCCGATCAGAGGAATGACCTCATTGGCCTCAGAATCGCTCCTGTTTTAGCCACCTTATGCCAACTCACGGGAGTCGGGTCCACGTATTTACCTTACAGGAAACGTCGCCACCACCTACTTCATTCTGGAATCTCCACCGCGTACACGGTTAGTCAAAGTGGTTTTCGGTATCGACAGAGAGTATGTCCATATCCGATCCCGGTCTCTTTGCCAACCCATCGTTATTATAACACCGCGGTCATTTAAAAATAGGTTATACTTTAAAAATCAGAATAAACATTCCATTTCAAAACCCAAAACCATATTTTATCACTTATCCCAAATAATTCTTTTCCAAAATCATAATGCTTTAACTTCATAACGTCTGAAAATCAAATATTTTCAAAGCATAATATTTTGAAAATCATAATTTAAAACCATAACTTCTAAAAAAACTTGAATGGTTTGGACATTCAACGGTATATGAATTAAATGGTTTAACTTAAATGTTACTTTGTAAAGAAAATAGTTCTCATGGCTTTACAAATACATTTCTTTATTAAAGTCTAAACCAAAATTTATATTATCTCTCTCAAGTTCCAAAACCACTTCAATTTATTTATATATACGTATATCCATTTTGAGTAACAATATTTCAAACTAAAATTGGATTTTATTCTTTCAACAGATCAGTTGTTCTATTAATTAGTCTTGAATATTCACATAAAATCCATAAATAATAAGACTTCAATTTCTAGTAATAAAATATATATATTTTCCCAATTCAAATTATACTAGAATATTCATTTAAATTTATTTTGGGAAAAATCCAATTATAAATATCATATCTTAAAATTTCCAAACTTAACATTTAAACATATGATATAAATTATTAAACTCCATTTTCTTAATTTTCTTCCATTTTTAAGTAAAGATTTTTATACACCTTTTAATTTCAAAATTTTCAACTTCATATGTATATATATGGAAGAATAATATTTATACAATATAAAATTTAAGATTATTATAAACCGTATTCCATCCAAACCATAGAAATCACATTAAAATAGTTATATATAGACCGCGGTGCCTGTATATAATTTTCTATCCTATGGTCAAGTGATACGGATATTTATCATTTCAATCCGCAATTTAAAAGATATAAAATTTTGCGGTTGTATATCATTTCAAACCACAATCCCGAATGAAAGGAAATATGCATGATAATTTGCAATTTAATGATATACAATAAACATCCATTCATCAACATCATCCATCATCCAAATCGCAATCATCAATCAATATCAATCAATAACAATATTATTTTTGGTACTACATAACAGGTAATACTGGCAATTTTATTCAAATTAAATTTAACAGCTATTAATCTACAGTCTATATTCAGTAATAAATTATATAACTGTTAACTAGCAGTTCATATACAAACAAATAAATTTTAACTGTAAATTTATACGCAAATAATAAATTAAATTAACAGTTAAATTTAATAAATGCAATTCAACAGATATGAATAGAATAAACATGCCAAATACTCATAAATAAATTTCTATTCATTTCTAAAATTAACTTAACAAACATAAAACCTTCTAGTAGTTGTGAGTGGGTTAAAACACTCACCTTTTTAATTTAAATTGAATTTAAATTCAATTTAAACCCAAAAATTCGTCCGTCTTGGAATTCGTCCGTCTTGGAATTCGTCCAAACCAGCGTCATCAAGTCCGGAATTAAATTACGATCCTAACAAAAAAAATCTCGTGTGAATCAGAGATAGTATGCGAGAGTTATGTCGAAAATTGCGCTCGAATTTCAAAATACAATTAAAATAAACAAAACCAAAACCCTCACCTACCCTTTCCACGTCACCCTCCTCCCCCTATCACGCGTTCAGGAAAGCATGCGAACCCAGCACCTCTTGTTCGAACCCAACGCATGCCCTTTGACCGAAGACTTTGACCGCAAAATCCATCGTCCACGGCCGATGCCCTTCAGGCCGACCACCTCCATCGTCCTCAGCTCAATGGGCCGCCTCCCTCCCATGCGTCGCGACCACCAGAAACGCCATAGCCGCCGCCACTTTCGAAACTAGGGCACGAATTCGAGCCAAATCTAACCGTTGATCTGCCGCAAAAATTATATGGATGCACTCCCCATCGTCCATACTACAATACCCAGAAATAGAATTTCGATCAGGCGAACTTTGATGCGACGCTGATGAACGGCCACGAACTGTTTGAATTTATTCTGGGTAAATGGTAACTCCAACTGAAAAACGAATTTCACCATGGGATTACGTTTTCCGAGAACATTGACATATATTTTTGGGAATTTTTTCTGGAGATTTTGAATTTTCATTTTGTTTTTGAACTGACTGGATCTAGGGTTAGCCCCCATTGAAGAAGAAGAGAAGCTTGAAGAAAATACGCGCAGATAAATGAAATTAGGCGGAGGCTAGGGCTGAATAGCTGGGTTTATATAGAGGGGTTTGAAATAGGGTAGATAGATCGTAGAATGAACGTGCGTAGCAAACTATGGCCCAAAAAGCCCGCTATGACTCCGGAACGAAATTTCGTAAATCTATATATCCAAATAGGTAATTTAAAATATTCTGAGCGCGTTGGAAAAAGTTTCACGTCCAAATTTGATCGTATGAAGAAGTTATGCTGAAAACAAAATTTCCAAATTGATTTCAAATTGATTTTAATTAAATCGATTTCAAGGCGTTTCACGCCCATACGATCAAACGACAAGTCCGATCGATACGAAACTTGAAACCCTATAATAATTCACCGATACGGATCCGATGAAACTGGTTTCGTCGAAATCCGAGTCCGTGGCCAAAATGGCTATTTTTAATATTCATTAATTAAATTAAAATAAATTACAAAAATTCCAAATTTTATATTATATTCTAAAATTGTCCAAATTTTATTACTTATATAATTTAATCAATTTCAAATGATTTAACAAGCTTGGATGTGAATTAAAATTATAAGTATATCAATTTGCGGTGTAAATTTCTGCACTTTCCTATATTTAAGAATTATAAAATTAAATGCTCAAAACCCCATATATTAGATTTTAACTTTTATATACTCATTCTTTATCCAAATAGGGATGCCACATACTTTGGTTCATGATTCAAAATATTATTCTTAAAGTCCATTTTAAATTTCAGTAACGTAATATTTAACGTTAAATTCCCTTTATTTATGCAATAAGCGCAATTATTGAATTTGATACTCAAATTAATTTATAGATTCTGCTTTCTAAAAATCTATATCAACAATTTGGTCTAATTATAAATAGAATAAGTATTAACCTCATCTTATAGAATTAATTATTGCAATAAATCCAATTTACCATATCTTAAATCCAAATTAATAGATAAGGCTTGATTCCTTTATTAACTCCTTTGGTTTTCAATTAACCTTTTATGGTGAATATAAATTCCAATGTATAATTGAAACCTTATTTCCATTTGATTTCACTATTTCATTAAAAATCCTCATATTCCAGCTAAATTTCAACTAACGTATAAATTAGCTATTTCAATTTCATTTAATTGCGATAAATTTATCTATTAAAGGTTGCACTTAACCCAAATACATAAAACTTGCCCAATTTCTCCTTAAATCAAAAACCTTCATATACAAATATGTTTATCATAAATTTTATCTACTCTTCTTTTTTAGGTAATGTCCTATATATTAGATTTCCATGTAATTTGCAATAGATCATACTCGTAGTTATATCACATTAAATGAATAAATAAGTGTTGACTCTATTCTTTTGATTCAACATTGGTTTACGTTATATTTCATTAATATTTCTACATACATCAGGATTTTTAAAAATGGTTGTAACGTGAAATCTCGTCTACTTCCCATTTTATATTTAAGGCTTCTAAAACCGATTCATATCATTTCTCTAGTCCAAATTTTATTAATATAACCTTAAATTTAATTTATTCCTATCGACGAAATGGTTAAACCCAAATTTCACTTATTTGCAATAAATCCACAAATTGGATTTCAAATTTTCAAATAAATAAATAAATTTTCGTTTATCACTTCTTAAATACCCAAACGTCAATGCCTTAATTTAAACTGCATTTATTACATTTTATAAAAATCCTCCATCTTAAGTGATAAATCAAAACTACCCTAACTACACAATTTATGGTAATTAATTCCAATTGCTTTTCCATTAAACTACATAAATTATCCAATTGCAACCTACGTAGAATGTTTATTTATTTACAATCCTACTGTTTAAATGAATTGATCCTTTACGGTATAATTCACATTTGACTTGATTTCTCATTTATTTTGCAAAACAGTAAATTTCAATTGCTACCAACATTATATTTAATATTAGATTTCCAATTAATTCCATTGGAATCAATATATCTTTATATATATATACTTTACGTATAGATATCTAAATTACCAAATCAAGTACATTTATTAGAGACAACATTCAATAAAATTACTTATCACACTTATTGCATTGATTTATTCCAACGGACACTTTTATTTAGTCACTATTTATTATTACAACCAAATGTACAATCTCTACTATTTATTTTATATTAAATGAATTCCATTCTAGTAAATATTTTTATTAATATTCACTGATTCACATTTATATTGGTTTCTTATATTTAACTTATAACAAGGTGTGCAAATTTACATAGTTCAAATCTATTTCCGTGTAACTATTAAATTGTTACATTAAATTCCAATTACTATAACAAACTACTACATTTTCTCAAATAAAATCTTAAGACTTTTATTTTATTCTAAATTAGGTTAGAAATCGTATTAAATTAATTCATTAAATATCATCAAATTTAACGGGTCGTTACAGTTATCCACCATACCATACGACACAAGTGGATGAAGAAAATTATGAGAACAATCCATATACAACACCGAGAAATAGTTTTTGAATGTAGTAAATTTATGATGTTGTATGTTGTATTCTATTTCTTTGTACACTATATTATATTTTATCGATTGTCCACAAGTTTATTAACAAACTACTGAAAACCGAAATTTGGACCGAAACCGAAACAAAACCGAAACTTTCGAAATTTGCGAAATCATCCGAAACTAAAAAAATTTCAAATGATCGAAAATGAGACCGAAACCGAGTTCTCGAACCTTGATCCCTATTCATGACATGACATATATGCCAGCTAATCATAATCCTCTCCAAATTTTAATTAAGTACAGTTTATAGTAATGATGGATTAGCAGTTTCACAGTTATATAGTAATGGTGATGACCTGCATGTAAATTTATCATGTAAAAGTAAAAAAAAAACATTTTTAGGTTCAAATTCTAATATAAAATAGACCGGTCATTATTTGAATCCTGTTTGTGGCTTGTTTGTGGCTCTTGAACCAAATTAATTTCATTAGAAACATAATATTTTTCTCATTTTCTTTTCATATCCAAAACGGTAAATTAGTTAGCAGCTATTTTGTCAGTTTTTATCATGATTGTGTAAACTGAGGCTAAACTATACAGTATAAAAGGCAACATGGCTTGTATAGACATTTAAAGCTTATTATCACAGTGATATCATTGGAAAACAATTAGGTAATACGATCTTAGCAAGAGAAACTAATACTAAAAAAGCGTCATAATTTTTAGTGAATCATTTGTACAAATCTACACATGTTAAGCGCATGGTACATGAATATACAAGCAACACACTCTTAATAATATCCTAACATATCTATAAGCTAATCAAATTAAACTGTCATAGATAAAGCATTAAGGAGTTCCTCGGTAAATCATTATTTGGTGTGGTTATAGGGTGCAGTGACTATATCAGCAACTACTTACGTCCGTTCTTTGATAAACCACACAAGTACATATTAGACACTTATGCCAATTTTCTCTTGCAGGAATTTAGCAAATGCTCAAAACATTTGGTTGTGTCGATTCGACACACCACTTAGCTTAAAGCTAAAAATATACAATCAATATGCTTATTTGTATTCACAAATACAATCATATTGTTTTCTAAACAAAATAAAAATGGAGTAAGAGAAACCGAGTTTTAAGTTTAGATGTAAAAGTTCAAACATCATAATCACTTCCAAAGTGAGTACAAATCTTAAATATGGACACCATTGAATTTACGATTCATGACTAAAATCATGTTTCGCTCTAATGTTTAGTATGATCTACGATTTGAATCCCGTTTCAAAAACCTTGGTTCTTAGTAATAGATTTCAAATTTATGAATTTCCACATGAAGGTTCTTCCTTCAGAGGACCAACGTTTATTGCCATATCACCAAAAGATAATTGTAATGTATTATCCTTCGCATAACCATTTGATAAATGCACTAATAAGCATCATCTTAGTTTCATGAGCGCTCTCAATGAGGATCCAAAAAGTAAAATGTTTGAGCAATTCTATTCATTTAATGGCATAATTTTCACTTTGTCACGTTTCACAAAGTGTCCCAATATGGATGTGAAGTTTAATATCCTTGAAATCCATAAGTTTCTACCTGGTAAACACTTTACTGTATAAACAATCTAATATATATATATATATATATATATATATATATATATATATATATTTAAGATGGTTCACGTGGCATGCACAACACATATGTGTATAAAATCCCTTTATAAAATCATTAAATTTAAAATTTCCATACAGTTTGTTAAAAACAAATTGAAAGATATAAAGGAAAAATGTAAATTTTTTATTGGAATAGGATTTTGAACCTTTAACCTATTTACGTTTCAAAATTTCCATCTAGAGATAGATGTTAACTTGTGTTCTTGGTTTGATTCGAACCCCTGACTTCTTGTTTGCATATAAGGGTGTTTCTGTAACTTCACGTTTAGGGGTATTAATTCTGTATCAGTATCCATTATCCAACTCGGTTCGAAGTCAAAAAATATTCATCCATTTCTCATTTAGAACACGAATTAGAACAAAAAAATCTATACAACATTTCGTCCGTACGAATTGTTCAATGAATTTTTTATTGCATGTACATTGTACGTCCATTATCAGACTCGTACGAAGGGTGTCCGAGCTAAAATTTCGTCTGATTCATATCCGTCTGAAACTCTTATACAACAGAACATGAACACCCCTATTCACGGTCGGACCAAATTTTTTTGGTCCTATTCCAACTATTAACAAAGATTTTAGGATGCAAGTATCAGTATGCTTTTAATCTGCAGCAAAAAGAAAAAAGAAAAGGCGCATTTATTGTCATATCACCAAAAGATAATTGTAATGTATTAGCCTTCGCATAACCATTTGATAAATGCACTAATAAGCATCATCCTAGTTTCATGAGCGCTCTCAATGAGGATCCAAAAATTAAAATGTTCTAGCAATTCTATTCATTTAATGGCATAATTTTCAAATTCTCACGTTTCATAAAATGTCCCCATATGGCTGTGAAGTTTAATATCCTTGAAACCCATAAGTTTCTATGTGGTAAACACTTTACAGTATATACGATCTAATATATATATATACACACACACATACATACATACATACATATATATATATATATATATATATATATATATATATATATATATATATATATAAGATGGTTCACATGGCACACACAACGCATATGCATATAAAATCCCTTTATAAAATCATTAAATTTAAAATTTCTATACAGTTTGATAAAAACAAATTGAAAGATATAAAGGAAAAATGTAATTTTTTTATTGGAATAGGATTTTGAACTTTTAACCTGTTTATGTTTCAAAATTTCCATTTGAAGATATATGTTAATTTATGTTCTCGGTTTGATTCGAACTCCTGGCCTCTTGTTTGCATATAAGGGTGTTTCTGTAACTTCACGTTTAGGGGTGTTAATTCTGTATGAGTATACATTACTCAACTCGGTTCGAAGTCAAAAAATATTCATCCGTTTCTCATTTAGAACATGAATTAGAACAAGAAAATCTGTACAACATTTCATCTGTATGAATCGTTCAATGAATTTTTTATTGCATGTACATCCACTACACCAAAAAGTACTTTTGGTGGCGCACAAAAAACGCAACCATAACTTATGGTGGCGTTTTAGAGAACGCTGTCATACGACATGCAACTAAAAAACTAATATTTTTGGTTGCGTTTTTGTAAACGCCGTTATAATGTGCCTTATTGCGGCGGTAAAAAAACCATCGTAGATCTTTTTTTGTAGCATGTTGAAACGCCACCAAAAGTGATATTTTTTTCAACATATTTTTTCCGTAGCGTTTTCTAAACGCCACTAAATAGACGCTGTTATAGATTGATCATTTTAAACGCTGTACATTTCACCGCAGCAATAATTTTTTTGTTGCGTTTTTTTCTGCCATTATATTTTTCCGTAGCGTTTGATAAACGCAACTAAATATTTTTGCTTTTCTTTGTCTATTTCTCACATTCTGCTAGCTCGTTTACTCTCCAATTCACTTTATTCATAATTTGTATTAAGCAGTAATAATAAATAGTTCAATAATAAACAAAAAAATACATGAACAAATGAACTACCATAAACACAAGTAGTACATTACCATACATTGATACAGAAGTAGTACATTACCGTACATAGTCACACAACTGGTGCTAACAAAACGCTTGTTTACCCATAATTCCTTATTGCATGCACAAATGAAAGCTAGCACCATAAAATTCCAACCTTGCTTCCTTCGAAAATCCAATGCCTACACAAGTGAAATTACAACATATAGTCAAACAATTATGTTAATTCGTAAGACTTCAAATCTAATATCAAACAAGTACAACATTGTAAAAATATATCATACTATTATTTATAAAATTTAATTAACTTAAACTTAGTTAATTTTATAAAACTTCTTTAATTTTAACAAAACTTAGTTAATTTTTATTAACTTGGTTAACTTAGTTAATTTATTATTATTATTATTATTATTATTATTATTATTATTACCAGTTCATCTCAAACTATTACTTCGACTACTAATAGAGGTGGCAATTAGACCCGACCTGAGCACCGGTTTGAATCGGGTCTGGTTAGGTAATGACACTAAAAATGCATATATGTCAATGTTTTTTCATCGGGCCTTTAGGATCGGGTCGGTTCGAGTCGGGTTTGATCAGGCCTTTATTGTATTTTCCATCACCAGACCCGACCCGAGACTCATCGGGTTCGGTTCGGATCGGTTCAGCTTTACGGTTCTAATTGCCAGCCCTATCAATACCTATAGGAACTTCACAATCATAAGATTTTATATAATCAATCTCAGCTTCTGCTCGATATCCCACGCTACCTAAATTCAACCTCAAAATGTAAGCACAATGAATTTCAACGGTTAAGAAATATCATGCTGAAGTCTTATGTTTTTTTGTAGTCCTAATAGAGCTGCTTCCATATAAGTAATATGCGCGTGTGTACACACACCAAAATGTTGCTTGAATATGTGCAACGTATCATCATCTATAACCAGTTAAAAATACTACTTCTAAAACATGAGTTTTTATCATCTTTACTTCAACTTATATATAAATAATACATTATATGGTAAAATAATCATACAGTGACATAGCAATGAGTCTTGATCTGGTCCATCCAGAAATCAGACACAGTTCCGGTTTTTGCAAGTAATTCCTGGATGGCTTTCAGCGTAAAAGGGCGCAGAAAGCGGTCAGTCCTCAAAGAAGTAGTAGCTGGCTTCAAACATGGTGGAACTACAACGTAGACAATAAATGTTAGTATGTGTTTGCATATTCAAACAACGATAACACTAACAGTACCGATGATGATGATGATGACAATTAAAGGACCAAAGATATCTCACTATGCTAGCCCTTGCCTGCCATTTTGTACATTAAGCTACTTAATTTTCACCAATAAATATGCCACTTGGTTAAAAATCAACAAAGTTGTTTACTGCTAAGAAGTTGCCATATAAGCAAGAACCGTAGACTTACCTATTCTTTCTTTCGGTGTGGCATCTCCACTAACTGAAGAATTTGACCTGTTAAATGATTTTCTAAGAGTAGGCTGGAGCGCGGCTTTTAGTGTATCAACTGTTAAATTGGATATTTGTGAATCAGAAACCTTAGTAGTAGCTACATTCCAGCGGCGCTGACGCTTTTGTTCATTGTTACTTTTGGGCTCAGCTTGTTCTGCACAAACATCAAATTAAAGACTTCAATGCACAAACAATATAACAAAGATGTTGCTGAGGATAAAATACCATGTACGCAAAAGAAATGTAAGAATAACAATTTAAATCAATGTGTTTGTCATTTAGCTCTGTATCAAATGCTTCTACTAATATCCAAATTTATAGCTTGAGTAACTAATAGTAATATAATAAACAAACATTCAGTTGTGGAAAAACATGCTCTTTTTAAGGTATTTAATTTTGATGACGAAATATATTTACCATTTTTGTATGAAATCAAAAACCAGAACCGACTCTGCATAACTCATGGCAACACATCAAACTGATTTGACTTTAATTGTATTTTTCCATCCATACCTGAGCTAGATAAGTTCTTGGGCAATGAGGCAACAATCAACGCTTTGATGGTCTGGTGCGATAGGCGAACAACTAATACAAATAAGAGATTTTTGGCCCCAAATCACTGAATTAATCACTTCTATTGGCTTACCTCGATTTGTAGATTCGGACCTTGTGAATAAAGCGAAGGGGAGCAGATTCGACGAAGTGGAGGAGATCTCTATTGATGAAGTGGATGAGAGCTAATGACGAGGTGCAATGATGGTTCGAGCGAGAGGACGGTTGAATTGAGCGAGAGGGAAATTTTGGTGAAGGAGGGAAAAATGAAACGGTGGAGGGAAAAAGGAGGTAGTGGAGGGAAATAGGAGAAAAAAACGTGACAAGGTTCAAGAAGCGGAAACCCTAAAATTGGACCAAAATTTTTTTTTTGTAGCACATACACTACAAACGCCACCGATAATTGCAACTAAAGGTAGATTTTCTTGTAGTGATCGTACGTCCATTATTAGACTCATAAGAAGGGTGTCCGAGCTAAAGTTTCGGCTGATTCATATCCATTTGAAACTCTTATACAACAGAACATGAACACACCTATGTTCGATCCGGTCCGTCCGTCTAACACCCTTAATCACGGTCGAATCAAATTTTTTTGGTCCTATTCCAACTATTAACAAAGATTTTAAGACACAAGTATCTGTATGCTTTTAATCCGCAGCACAAAAAAAAGAAAAAGAAAAGGGGCATTCCGAGAATTGAACTCGGGACCTCTCGCACCCTAAGCGAGAATCATACCACTAGACCAAATGCCCTTCAATGTTAATGCTTAAAAAATCATATCTGAATTTAACAACAGAGCATCACAAAATCCACTTCCAAATCACACATTACTGGCAATGTGATCTTTACAGCCTTCAACTAAGCAAGTCAATTGATACTCAGAAATATGAAATCCGTTAGCATCCGTAAATGAAAAATGAATGAATATCTAATGTTTGAGAAAACAGATACAAATGTGTATATAAATTCTACGTACAAAAAGTATCCATTCTTTGTTAAGGTACTACTTTATATTATGTGAATTTCGGTATAATGAATTATACGTATTTATTGTTTTATCAAAATAACAATTTGTACAAGACTTTTTTGTACATGCAATGCACTGCATGTAAAAACCCTTATAAAATAAGTAATTTCAAATTTTCTATATAATTTGATAAAAACAAACTAAAAAATATAAAGAAAAACAATGTATTCTTTTTTTGTTGTAATATGGTTTGAACTTGTAAACTTATTTATGTTTCAAAATTTCCGTTTGAAGGTAAATGTTAATGTTTGTTCAGAACGGTATTCGAAATCTTCACCTCTTGTTTTGTCTATAAGGGCAATTTTGAAACTTTACAGTAGGATCAAAAAATTGAAACTTTATTCCAATTATTAATAAAGATGTATGGTGATAAAAATAAGCTGAAAAATACAAAGAATACAATGTATTCTTTTTTTGCTATAATAGGATTTGAAAAAATAACTTTTTTTATGTTTCAAAATTTTCATTTGAAGATAAATGTTAATGTTTGCTCAAAAGCGGGATTCGAACTCTTCGCCTTAAAAGTAATTTTAGAACTTTGCGGTCGGATCAAAAAATTGAAACTCTATTCCAATTATTAACAAAGATACTAATAAAGATTCTATGTGTATATAAATGTATATTTACTGTTCAAAATATATTTATGACTTTAGATTTAATTGACAGTGGATTGGATAATATCCGATGTTTGTCTGCAATCCGCGGAAACATATATTCAATATTCAAAAGAATTCAACGATAGACTGTTAGAGAACTAGATATTATCGGAAAACCAATTGGTAATGTGAAGTGAGGTCTTTTAGTATTTATGCATGATTTATATTGTAAATTATCCAATGTATGACTAATATCAACACGCCCCTGCACGTGTGGCGTATCATTAGCCAAACACGTGGACAATCATTAAGGGTGACGTGTAACATAACTAAACCTACTCTGGTACCATGTTAGAGGACCTCAGCTTATCACAAATCAAGTGGTAATGTGAAGTGGGGTCTCTTAGTATTTATGCATGATTTATATTGTAAATTGTCCAATATGTGACTAATATCAACAATGATAGAAATCAATTTTGCTTACCCATTGTTTTCAACCTCCAATAATATATATGGTTACAAGAGTCAAGATAGGCTACAAATTAGCCAACTGATTTGCTAAAATAAAGGTAACTAAATAAATACTAACCAAATAAAGAGGCTACAAATTAGTCAATTGATTTGCTAAAACAAAGGTAACTAAATAAATACTTTCCAAATAAAGATATCGTCAAATCAGAGAATAAATGTAGGAAATATTCTAACATCTAGAATATATGTAAAATATATTCTATCACACCCCCTCAGTCGAGGCGGGGGTTCTCGTATGCTTAGTCTGTCCCTGAAATCATTAAATAATACGCGCGGAAGCCCTTCTGTAAAAATATCAGCAATTTGGTAAATGGACGGTACATGAAGCACATACATTTCGCCACGAGCTACTTTCTCATGGACGAAATGAATACCCATCTCAATGTGTTTAGTGCGTTGATGCTGAACAGGATTGCCGGATAAGTATACATCACTCACATTGTCACAACAAACTAGAGTAGCCTTTTGAATAGGACAATGCAACTCTAGAAGCAAATTTCTAATCCAGCATGAATCAGAAACAACATTAGCAACACCCCTGTACTCCACCTTAGCACTACTATGGAAAAGAGTAGGCTGTCATTTCGAAGACCAAGAAATCAAATTATCTCCAAGTAATACACAATAACCATAGGTAGAACGACGGGTGTCAGGACAACCACCCCAATCTGCATCTGTATATGAGATAATACGATTAGTATTGGATTTACACAAGTGGATACCAAAAGAAAGGGTACCCTGGAGATAGCGTATGATACGTTTAAGAGCTTTCATATGCTCATTAGTCGAGGCATGCATATGAAGGCAGATATACTGCACGACATAGGAAATGTGTGGCCGAGTGAATGTAAGATACTGAAGAGCACCTGCAAGAATACAATACTTAGTCGGATTATCATAAGGAGTGTCTGCGGTGGCACTTAATTTGGACTTAGTGTCAACAGGAGTGGGACATGAACTACAGTTAGACATTCCGACACGTTCAATAATTTTTGTAGCATACTGTGTTTGAGATAAGAAAAGTCCATAGGCATGACGAGTGACAGCAATACCCAAAAAGAAACTCAGAGGACCTAGATGCTTCATAGCAAATTCAGAAGTTGAGAGAGTCATAATATACTTACAAAGACGATCAAAAGAAGCTGTAAGTATAATGTCATCCACATATAATAGAATATAAGCAATATCACAACCATTCTTGTATATAATAAAGAGTGATCTGACATACTATGAGAGAACCCAATGGTAGCAACAAAATCATCAAATCTTTGGTACCAAGCTCGAGGAGCCTGTTTTAATCCGTACAAAGATTTCTTCAAAAGGCAAACATGATGCGGATAATTTTTGTTACGAAAACCCATGGGTTGATGCACATAAACTGATTCATTGAGATGACCATGCAAGAAAGCATTCTTGACGTCCATTTGATGAATGGGCGAAGATTTAGAAAGAGCAATGCTGAGAACCGCTCTAATGGTGACCGTTTTAACCACGGGGCTAAATGTTTCATCACAATCAACGCCATGTTGCTGTGTATTTCCATCACCTACAAGACAAGCTTTATACCGCTCAATAGAACCGTCAGATTTATATTTATGATGAAAAATGCACGTATACCGAATAACATTAACATTAGGCGGCCTAGGCAATAATTCCCAAGTCTTATTCTCAATTAAAGTATTAAATTCATCCAACATTGCACTTTTCCAATTATGGTCACTATGCGCACTAACATGATTTTTCGAAACAGGAGAAATATCTGTAGTGGTGGTAGTGTGGTAATTAGAAGAGTATTTGGGGTTGGGTTTAAAAATGCCATTGATGCACGAGTGGGCATGCGGGTTGAAATGGGGTTGGGAGGCCCAAGGGTGGTGTGAGGAATGGTCAAAGTGGGGGAGCTCATAGATGGAGTTGGGCTGTGGGGAAGAGAGGATGGGTTAGAGGAGGAAATAGAGGACCGAGTGTGGGCAATAGTGGAAGGTGTGGAATCTAGGCCTGTGCTAGACTGTGGCCTAGATTGAGGAAAAAAGGACGAGTCGTTGGGCTGCGTTGTTGGGTCAAGCTGCATATTTTGTGGTGTGGTATTTTGAGATAAATGATGTATTAATTGAGGATTAATATTGTCACTCAAGAATTCATAATTCGAAGGTTTTGTTTTGTGGAGTTTGGAGAATGAAAATTCTATTTCTACAAAACGAACATGATGACAAATTATGATTTTACCACTAGATATATCATAGCATTTGGAGCCACGATGATTAGGATCCGGACCTAAATAAGCACAAGGAGTCGACCTTTCTTGTAATTTATGAATAGTAGAAGAGAGGAATAATGGGAAACATAAGCAACAAAAAACACGCAAACCCGAATAATCAGGATCACTTTGATAGAGGATTTGAGAGGGAGATTGGTAATTCAATACATTGGAAGGAAGGATATTGAGAAGATATGTAGCCATGGAGAGAGCATGATGCCAAAAGGAGAGTGGCATAGATGCATGGGAAAGAATAGTGTGAATGATATTATTTATGGATTTTATGTGTCTTTCGGCCTTCCCGTTTTGAGGAGATGTATGAGGACATGAGAGGCGGAAAAAATGCCATGTTGCTCAAAAATATCCTTAAAAGTGCCATTAATGTATTCCGTACCATTGTCACATTGAAAAGTCTTAATATTATGTTCAAATTGTGTCTTGACGAAAGTATGAAACTGTAACATCCCGGAATTTTTAACAATATCAATTTAATAATCTGTAGTTAAAATTAAATTGATATTGATATTCTGATGATAATTATTCAGATAAATTTAAAAATATTCTTCAATAAATATTTAAATTGGTTATTTTGTCTTTCAAAAATATAAATTGATTTCTATTTACAATATAAATATTTGGTTTATATTTTAAATAGATGGGTATTTTTTTGATTTTAATTAGTAATTGAGTTTTAATAACTATTTCATAAATAAATGTAACGTCCCGAAAATTTTCGACTTTCGAAAATTCAACATCGATACTCACTTTATCGACTGCCGAGAAATCGAAGGCCGGAAACCCGAAATGTTATGGTTTAAGAACAAGAAAAAGAGAGAAGAAAAAGATAAAAAGAGAAGAAGAGAGAGGAGAGGATAGAAAATGGAGGGAAAAGAAAATAGAAAATAGAACGGAATAGAAAACAACAGAACAATAACAGAATCTCACAATTCGCAGCGGAACAACATATAATAGATAAATGAATAATCTTTAAACAAAGAACTATATCAGTTATTACATTTTACTCATTACATTACATTACATTACATTACATCATATCATCATCAGAGTGTACAACATCAAACAACAACAAACAGTGCAGCGGAAAAGAAATACTATATACTAGTAATACGCCATGCCATCCAGCTTGCCTCCAGCAATTCCAGAATATCCAGAATATCCTGATAAACCTTAACTCTTGACTGCCCGTGTGGAAATTGGTGGACACCCAGAGTTTAGGAAGGAAAACAATAAACTCCGAGTCAGTCATGTGAATGGTGTGAGAACTCAAAACAGTTTATTTATCTTTAAAATCAAAATAGAGGAATATTTTTAAAGTCAATTCGCAATGCTTTTAAAAATGAGACTACCATAAGACCTCCCGCCACACACACAATGCAAACGCAGACTTGGAGGAGATTTCTCCTTATGATAGTCAAAGATGCTTGATACGCATTTAAAAGAACATTTGATATTATTACTAGTGCATAGTGTAGGAAAAAGTTATTTCGAAAGTAGAATATAAATCTTAGCCAGCATATGTACCATTATATTATGCCTACTATAGTTACCTCCTGAGGAAGCAGGTTCTACAACTAAAACCGTACAAGTCTCGTATTGTTTCTTTGGATTTCCAACGAATGACCAGGCCAAGGAACTTCCCATTGCCACATGAGAATGCCTCTGGATGGACCTCCCCGAGAACCAAACCGGATCTCTACCAACACAAGGCCGGGTTACCCCTAACTGAGTAACAACTGACCGAATATGCCATCCCCCGGTCCTTTGGGACCTTTCACCGAGCGCTCGTAATCAATTCACACAATCATAAAGTGTTTTCAACATGAGTAAGTATCTGGGCTCCATACCATGATACCACCCTTTTCCAGAAGGAAATGCACACATCCTAAAGGGCGCTACCCCTCATAACCTTGCCGCATCTTTCCTGTTTTGACCATTCACGAGGTGTGAGGCTCGACGAAGTCACGTCCACGAAAACATACTTTATACAAAAGCCATGCTTTGGGTCAACAAATGATCATAGAAATGATCACCAGGATAGACGATCAAATAAACGATCCTATCACAAATAATCAACACAATGATCATTTACAGCAACACTCAGCATGTCACATTACCAAATTGGGAATATATCGCTGATAACCTTCAACTACATAACCTCTGAGCTCGTACGTCTCAGAGAAGGGTGTTAAGCTAAAAGAATAAATTCTCCGCCACCAACAGAAATATATTTGAATGAAATCGGCTTTATATCTCAATTTGTAATGTCAGACATACAATCCATACAAGTCTGTTCCGGGCTCGAACAAAACCGAAGGCACTTCTCACGAAGCCCTTGCAATCCGGGTATTCACAATCCCGATCGAATTTCCCATCACTTAGGAAATCTCTATACCAGGAGCTACCCAGTGCAGAGACAATCGATAGGTCATCCTATCGCTTTCGTAAATACTCGGTCTTCAACACCGGTCATCAAATGCAATTCATAACGACGTATCACATATTCGGAATGGGTTATACGACCCCATGGTCCTTTCCCGGTTAACCCGAATAGTGAGCGCTTATTCAAAAATAAGTGTGGCATTCAAATTCAAACAAATCACATCAATTACCCATTCAAAGGGAAATATTGATAGTCGGCTATTGAACTATCAATGGATATGCACACATCACCAGATTCCAAATAATTTTCCAAATTATTTATTTTCCAAAAATATCTTTACAAGATATATAATTTTCACACTTCAAAAATAAATCAATATTTATTTTTAGACAAATTCCACTTTCTTTTATAAATTCCATAGTGAATTTATATTCCAAATATCCATGCATATACGATTTCAATTTATCATTTCAATTTATCTTCAAAAAGATAAATTCTCAAAATATTCACTTTATATTGGAAAACATTTCCATACTTATTTAATAAGTAATTCATGAATTTTATTTATTTTCAATACTTAGAAAATATTCAATATACTTAAATCGAGATTAAGTATATATTTCATTCTTTAAGGAAATCATTCTCTTAACCATATTTATTTGGGCCAAAACGAATGTTGCGTAAAACATCGTTACAACGTCCCAAAATCACTAGTATAGGGATTCGAAATTAAAATAGATATATAGATCCCAATACTATACAAAACATTTCCTTTCGGAAATCATTTACTATAACAACAGTGCTATAGTCCACCATTTCCTTTTATTTCTCGAAAATGTCTATTTCAACAATGAATGTTGAAATCTATGGTTTCGAATCTCAACATATTTAAAACATCGTTAGATCGTTTTAATTCTATTTAAAACATCACATTCAAAACAATTTCTTTAACATATTATTCACTATTCAAAAACGTGAATATACTACGTTAACAACTTTCATCACTTCTATTCATTTTATTTCAAAGGATTATTCACAGTCAAAAATGTGAATATAACTCCATTAATAGGTTTCAACAATTTAATAATCAAAATAAGTTGTTTGCGAATTTATAAAACAACTTTTATAAATTCCTTTATTAACCTATTCCAGTTTATAACTCAATTATAAACTAAAAGTCCATATTATAAGTTAAATGCTTATAAAACGATTATTTTACAAAATCGTTCTTTTAAACTTCATAATTATAAATCTTATAACTTATAAGATTCAATTATTTATCCAAAACCATTATTTTAATAACTTTACAAATTTTATAAACCTACTGTTTATAAAATTCTATTTATAACTTCACCGTTTATAATTCTATAAATTTCATTCATTTATGGAATTCATTTACAATTTATTCTAACACTTATAAAAACTCGTTTTATAATTATAATATTTTAATTTATAAATTAACAATTTATAAATCTTTTATATAAATCAATTTATATTATTCTTTTAAAACATCTTTAAACTTCTTTATAATTTCACCATTTTGATTTATAAAATAATCAAATTTTATAAATCCTATATTTAAACTTTTCACAATAAATTCAAAAATTCCGATTTAACTATTTTATAAAATCATTAGCATCGTATTCTTAAAAATCAGTTTTTAACTATATTTCTCAAAAACCATAATTTTTATAACATAAAAATTATAACGTTTATTTATTTAAAATGAATCAATTCCAAACATATAGTATATTTTCAAAAATCACTTTAAAATCATTTTAAAATCCCAAAATTTGGTCCAATGATGCTACACACCAAATAGTCAATCACGACAACAACGATATCATATATCGATATGATAATCAATCAAATATCAAAATATCTGAAATCAAATAAAAACTGTTGAGGAATCCAGTTGGATCCCTCCAACCTGTTTTCCTGCATTCACAAACATTAGCACAATACCAATTTCGCTCCAGTACGAAATTATCGCGGTATATGTTTTTATTAAATATTATCCGCTTAATAGACGGCACAATAGGGTCTCATCCGCTAAACAAATGCGGGAAATCAATAACTCCAATATATACATATGCCAATATATATATATTGCTATTATATATAATACCAATTTCACTGTTTATGAAATATTCGCGGTATATGTTTTTAATAAATAACATCCGCTTACTAACGGCGCATAATGTCTATTTTAACAATCAATAGATATCAATCATCATTCAAACATGCATTCAAATATTTTAAATCTAACTATTTAAAATAAAATCGAAACTGATTCGATTGAGTGAGAAGTTCTCACCTTGATTTCAATTTCGTTTTTAGCGATTTATTTCGAATAAAATTAAACGGACGTTTAATTTTACCCGAAATTCTCACTAACTCCAAACGACTCCAATCCAATTTCATCGCGTAGTGCTCGTCCATACGATTCCAACGCAACTGGTTTCGCGCGTTTTCGACCTCGTATGAAAAAGATATGAATATTTGAAGTTTACACGAATTTTATTATCATAAATTACAACTTAATTATATAATTTTAAACCTTAATCAATCTCAGGCCGTTAGATTTGCTTCCTTCAGATCGTGGCCGCACACACACTCTTCTTCCTCTCACGTTCACTTCTTCAGGAAATTTACACGCACATGAACCCATAGCTTCAAAACTAGGGTTCAACTTTACAATCTCCACGCTCGACGAAACTTCGATCAGGAAGCGCCATATTGTAGCCTTCGACGAGAGCCACCTTCGCCCCCAGCACGGCCATGCTCGGCCACCTGCATCCTCTTGAATTTTGTGCGCAAGTCCCAGGCGTCGGCCCCCCTATCTCCCTCCATGCGACGTTAAACTCCATCACATCCGTATGGATCTAAAGATCTCGTCGTGCTCTATAATGTTGTAGTTAACAACTTTGGCTAAAACTTCACGGATTGAAAGTAATTGAGGAAAGAAAATTGATAATTTCTGGCCATCCATTATAAAAGAGGCGGCTGCAGTTTTCATTAGGGTTTAGTTTCTTTTTTTTTTTAATTTATGAAGGGTAGGGGCTATTTATAGAGAATCGAACGACACTATTCACTCCGGAAATTCCGAACTCCGATTTACGCGCCGTAACCAGCGTTTCTAGGGTTTATCCCGCGTTCCGGACACAATGGAATAGGTTTCGGAAGCTAATTCGGACATCTGTGCGAGTTATGGCTACAAACGTTCAATTTAAATTAAACCGATTTAAATCGATTTCTAGGCGTTTTAATTTGTACCGGACAAACGGTAAATCCAATTGACACGAAATTTGAAACCATACAATAATATCACATTACGGATCCGATGAAACTGGTTTCATCGAAATCCGAGACTTTTTGAAAAATGGCTATTTTAACTCGCCAAATTAATATTAAAAATAATTCGATGCGTTTCGAGCTGCCACGATCAAACGATAACTCCGATTGACACGAAAATTGAAATCCGGTAATAACTAACTATTACGGATCCAATGGAAGTAGTTTCGTTCAATTCTGAGACTGTTCAAAAATTGACTATTTTCACTAGTCGATTAAATATTAAAATATTCAATTTTCACAAATAAACTTTTAATTCGATTTTAAAAGTTCTAAAATATCGTTCTAACTTCAATATGATATAATAAAATTTTACAAATCATTTTCAATCATATTTAACTCAATTTTCAATTATTTCCATAATTTCACATATTAAATTATCGATTTAATTATTCAATTAAATCCAATAATTCAAATAAAATTTATTTGACTTATAAATTCACTTCTTAATATTTAAAATTAATTAAATATCCAAATTTTAATTAAATAAAATTCTGGATCGTTACAATCTTCCCCCCTTAAAAGAATTTCGTCCTCGAAATTATTAAGTAAGAAAAGTTACAGAATCTATTAATTTTCCCAAAATTCATAGTTAAACTTCTTACAATAACTTACTAAGCTTTCAAATCATACTTAGTTACCTTTTCAAAAACAACTACTATTGTTTAACTTTCAACTTCAAATCAAAGTCTAAGTTTTCAAAGCTTTCCAAATTTTCTCAAATTTTTCTAACGCCTTAAATTTCCGGAAAAATTCGCCATAGTCTCCTTTGCGCGGCTCGATCCGAAAAAAAATGACAGTATATATATCACAAATATACATCTCATCAAGTAATGAGGCATCCCGAAGGGAAAAAAGTATAAAAGTACGGTATGTAATCCGAGATATGCACCTTATATTTTATTAGCAAGCATATACGGCTAATATAGCGCGAAAGCGAGCTCCAAATGCGAAGCAAACGCGATCCGCACCTACTAAACACTTAACAAACAACATGAGAACATGCATATATGAAAATAGTATCAATATACAACATATATCTCCATAACAACTATATATGTCAAATAGCAAATGCAACTAAACAACAAATGCAATATATATTCAACCATCATCCATAACCAAATCAATATTCATTCATATTCTCATTAATATTCAATGAATTGTTTTTTTTCAATTTAATCATATTCGATTTATTAACAGTGGATGTTTTTACTAACATTCATTCTCAATTAGTTTATATTCACTAATTCATATTTAAGTTGGTTCACTTCCAAATCAAATTCAATTCTATTTAAGATTCACTTAACTTCCAATTGAATTCCAATTACTTTAGCTTCCAATTTCATTAACACTTAATGAATTATATACAATCAACTAACAATCATATAACAATCAATGTATATTAATTACAACCAAATTCCTTTGCTTTCAATTGGTTTAATTAAATTGATTTGCATCCAATTATTCAACTTTCCAATAACATTAGATTTTAATGAATTAACACTTACATTCATTATTTCATATCAATTATATTCACATTCAATTGATTATCATTCAATCCATTAATTCAATTCAATTACTAAAGTTGAATTTCATTTATATAACTCAAGTTCACATTTATCACTTGGTTTTATTTAACTTAAATTCATTTTTATTTACAACTCATATCTAACCCAAATTTCATATAGTTTCACTTCTTATATATATAAGTTTATTTCACAATTGTAATTCACTTTAATTATAATTCAATTCTTATAATTCTTTTGCTTATACAATTATTCTTCAATTTAGATTATTCAAACATCTAAACAATCAACTTATATACACTTTAATAATTCTGAAAATTATTTTCTTTATATATAAAAATATAATCAAGGTAAAATTATTTCATTTACCCATTTTAAAACAATACTGTGTCGAATTGTTCTATTAAAGTGTTTAGAAACCCCTTCGGCATAGTCTTGCGGACCACGCTGACGAAAGTTCATATGCCACTCAATAAACCAATCATCACAATATAAAACAATTTTATATATTCACTAACAAATACGCTCTCATAGCTATTATTACACTCAAACTCATTCTAGAGTACTACTGACTCTATCTCTAATGAGTAATACCAAATAGAACCATGGTCGTCGCTTAACCATAAGCTCTGATACCAAATGTAACGATTTCGAAAATTTTCGACTTTCGAAAATTCAACATCGATACTCACTTTATCGACTGCCGAGAAATCGAAGGCCGGAAACCCGAAATGTTATGGTTTAAGAACAAGAAAAAGAGAGAAGAAAAAGATAAAAAGAGAAGAAGAGAGAGGAGAGGATAGAAAATGGAGGGAAAAGAAAATAGAAAATAGAACGGAATAGAAAACAACAGAACAATAACAGAATCTCACAATTCGCAGCAGAACAATATATAATAGATAAATGAATAATCTTTAAACAAAGAACTATATCAGTTATTACATTTTACTCATTACATTACATTACATCATATCATCATCAGAGTGTACAACATCAAACAACAACAAACAGTGCAGCGGAAAAGAAATACTATATACTAGTAATACGCCATGCCATCCAGCTTGCCTCCAGCAATTCCAGAATATCCAGAATATCCTGATAAACCTTAACTCTTGACTGCCCGTGTGGAAATTGGTGGGCACCCAGAGTTTAGGAAGGAAAACAATAAACTCTGAGTCAGTCATGTGACTGGTGTGAGAACTCAAAACAGTTTATTTATCTTTAAAATCAAAATAGAGGAATATTTTTAAAGTCAATTCGCAATGCTTTTAAAAATGAGACTACCATAAGACCTCCCGCCACACACACAATGCAAACGCAGACTTGGAGGAGATTTCTCCTTATGATAGTCAAAGATGCTTGATACGCATTTAAAAGAACATTTGATATTATTACTAGTGCATAGTGTAGGAAAAATTTATTTCGAAAGTAGAATATAAATCTTAGCCAGCACAGGTACCATTATATTATGCCTACTATAGCTACCTCCTGAGGAAGCAGGTTCTACAACTAAAACCGTACAAGTCTCGTATTGTTTCTTTGGATTTCCAACGAATGATCAGGCCAAGGAACTTCCCATTGCCACATGAGAATGCCTCTGGATGGACCTCCCCGAGAACCAAACCGGATCTCTACCAACACAAGGCCGGGTTACCCCTAACTGAGTAACAACTGACCGAATATGCCATCCCCCGGTCCTTTGGGACCTTTCACCAAGCGCTCGTAATCAATTCACACAATCATAAAGTGTTTTCAACATGAGTAAGTATCTGGGCTCCATACCATGATACCACCCTTTTCCAGAAGGAAATGCACACATCCTAAAGGGCGCTACCCCTCATAACCTTGCCGCATCTTTCCTGTTTTGACCATTCACGAGGTGTGAGGCTCGACGAAGTCACGTCCACGAAAACATACTTTATACAAAAGCCATGCTTTGGGTCAACAAATGATCATAGAAATGATCACCAGGATAGACGATCAAATAAACGATCCTATCACAAATAATCAACACAATGATCATTTACAGCAACACTCAGCATGTCACATTACCAAATTGGGAATATATCGCTGATAACCTTCAACTACATAACCTCTGAGCTCGTACGTCTCAGAGAAGGGTGTTAAGCTAAAAGAATAAATTCTCCGCCACCAACAGAAATATATTTGAATGAAATCGGCTTTATATCTCAATTTGTAATGTCAGACATACAATCCATACAAGTCTGTTCCGGGCTCGAACAAAACCGAAGGCACTTCTCACGAAGCCCTTGCAATCCGGGTATTCACAATCCCGATCGAATTTCCCATCACTTAGGAAATCTCTATACCAGGAGCTACCCAGTGCAGAGACAATTGATAGGTCATCCTATCGCTTTCGCAAATACTCGGTCTTCAACACCGGTCATCAAATGCAATTCATAACGACGTATCACATATTCGGAATGGGTTATACGACCCCATGGTCCTTTCCCGGTTAACCCGAATAGTGAGCGCTTATTCAAAAATAAGTGTGGCATTCAAATTCAAACAAATCACATCAATTACCCATTCAAAGGGAAATATTGATAGTCGGCTATTGAACTATCAATGGATATGCACACATCACCAGATTCCAAATAATTTTCCAAATTATTTATTTTCCAAAAATATCTTTACAAGATATATAATTTTCACACTTCAAAAATAAATCAATATTTATTTTTAGACAAATTCCACTTTCTTTTATAAATTCCATAGTGAATTTATATTCCAAATATCCATGCATATACGATTTCAATTTATCATTTCAATTTATCTTCAAAAAGATAAATTCTCAAAATATTCACTTTATATTGGAAAACATTTCCATACTTATTTAATAAGTAATTCACGAATTTTATTTATTTTCAATACTTAGAAAATATTCAATATACTTAAATCGAGATTAAGTATATATTTCATTCTTTAAGGAAATCATTCTCTTAACCATATTTATTTGGGCCAAAACGAATGTTGCGTAAAACATCGTTACAACGTCCCAAAATCACTAGTATAGGGATTCGAAATTAAAATCGATATATAGATCCCAATACTATACAAAACATTTCCTTTCGGAAATCATTTACTATAACAACAGTGCTATAGTCCACCATTTCCTTTTATTTCTCGAAAATGTCTATTTCAACAATGAATGTTGAAATCTATGGTTTCGAATCTCAACATATTTAAAACATCGTTAGATCGTTTTAATTCTATTTAAAACATCACATTCAAAACAATTTCTTTAACATATTATTCACTATTCAAAAACGTGAATATACTACGTTAACAACTTTCATCACTTCTATTCATTTTATTTCAAAGGATTATTCACAGTCAAAAATGTGAATATAACTCCATTAATAGGTTTCAACAATTTACTTATCAAAATAAGTTGTTTGCGAATTTATAAAACAACTTTTATAAATTTCTTTATTAACCTATTCCAGTTTATAACTCAATTATAAACTAAAAGTCCATATTATAAGTTAAATGCTTATAAAACGATTATTTTACAAAATCGTTCTTTTAAACTTCATAATTATAAATCTTATAACTTATAAGATTTAATTATTTATCCAAAACCATTATTTTAATAACTTTACAAATTTTATAAACCTACTGTTTATAAAATTCTATTTATAACTTCACCGTTTATAATTCTATAAATTTCATTCATTTATGGAATTCATTTACAATTTATTCTAACACTTATAAAAACTCGTTTTATAATTCTAATATTTTAATTTATAAATTCAATTTATAAATCTTTTATATAAATTAATTTATATTATTCTTTTAAAACATCTTTAAACTTCTTTATAATTTCACCATTTTGATTTATAAAATAATCAAATTTTATAAATCCTATATTTAAACTTTTCACAATAAATTCAAAAATTCTGATTTAACTATTTTATAAAATCATTAGCATCGTATTCTCAAAAATCAGTTTTTAACTATATTTCTTAAAAACCATAATTTTTATAACATAAAAATTATAATGTTTATTTATTTAAAATGAATCAATTCCAAACATATAGTATATTTTCAAAAATCACTTTAAAATAATTTTAAAATCCCAAAATTTGGTCCAATGATGCTACACACCAAATAGTCAATCACGACAACAACGATATCATATATCGATATGATAATCAATCAAATATCAAAATATCTGAAATCAAATAAAAACTGTTGAGGAATCCAGTTGGATCCCTCCAACCTGTTTTTCTGCATTCACAAACATTAGCACAATACCAATTTCGCTCCAGTACGAAATTATCGCGGTATATGTTTTTATTAAATATTATCCGCTTAATAGACGGCGCAATATGGTCTCATCCGCTAAACAAATGCGGGAAATCAATAACTCCAATATATACATATGCCAATATATATATATATTGCTATTATATATAATACCAATTTCACCGTTTATGAAATATTCGCGGTATATGTTTTTAATAAATAACATCCGCTTACTAACGGCGCATAATGTCTATTTTAACAATCAATAGATATCAATCATCATTCAAACATGCATTCAAATATTTTAAATCTAACTATTTAAAATAAAATCGAAACTGATTCGATTGAGTGAGAAGTTCTCACCTTGATTTCAATTTCGTTTTTAGCGATTTATTTCGAATAAAATTAAACGGACGTTTAATTATACCCGAAATTCTCACTAACTCCAAACGACTCCAATCTAATTTCATCGCGTAGTGATCGTCCATACGATTCCAACGCAACTGGTTTTGCGCGTTTTCGACCTCGTATGAAAAAGATATGAATATTTGAAGTTTACACGAATTTTATTATCATAAATTACAACTTAATTATATAATTTTAAACCTTAATCAATCTCAGGCCGTTAGATTTGCTTCCTTCAGATCGTGGCCGCACACACACTCTTCTTCCTCTCACGTTCACTTCTTCAGGAAATTTACACGCACATGAACCCATAGCTTCAAAACTAGGGTTCAACTTTACAATCTCCACGCTCGACGAAACTTCGATCAGGAAGCGCCATATTGTAGCCTTCGACGAGAGCCACCTTTGCCCCCAGCACAGCCATGCTCGGCCACCTGCATCCTCTTGAATTTCGTGCGCAAGTCCCAGGCGTCGGCCCCCCTATCTCCCTCCACGCGACGTTAAACTCCATCACATCCGTATGGATCTAAAGATCTCGTCGTGCTCTATAATGTTGTAGTTAACAACTTTGGCTAAAACTTCACGGATTGGAAGTAATTGAGGAAAGAAAATTGATAATTTCTGGCCATCCATTATAAAAGAGGCGGCTGCAGTTTTCATTAGGGTTTAGTTTCTTTTTTTTTAATTTATGAAGGGTAGGGGCTATTTATAGAGAATCGAACGACACTATTCACTCCGGAAATTCCGAACTCCGATTTACGCGCCGTAACCAGCGTTTCTAGGGTTTATCCCACGTTTCGGACACAATGGAACAGGTTTGGAAGCTAATTCGGACATCTGTGCGAGTTATGGCTACAAACGTTCAATTTAAATTAAACCGATTTAAATCGATTTCTAGGCGTTTTAATTTGTACCGGACAAACGGTAAATCCAATTGACACGAAATTTGAAACCATACAATAATATCACATTACGGATCCGATGAAACTAGTTTTGTCGAAATCCGAGACTTTTTGAAAAATGGCTATTTTAACTCGCCAAATTAATATTAAAAATAATTCAATGCGTTTCGAGCTGCCACGATCAAACGATAACTCCGATTGACACGAAAATTGAAATCCAATAATAACTAACTATTACGGATCCAATGGAACTAGTTTCGTTCAATTCTGAGACTGTTCAAAAATTGACTATTTTCACTAGTCGATTAAATATTAAAATATTCAATTTTCACAAATAAACTTTTAATTCGATTTTAAAAGTTCTAAAATATCGTTCTAACTTCAATATGATATAATAAAATTTTACAAATCATTTTCAATCATATTTAACTCAATTTTCAATTATTTCCATAATTTCACATATTAAATTATCGATTTAATTATTCAATTAAATCCAATAATTCAAATAAAATTTATTTGACTTATAAATTCACTTCTTAATATTTAAAATTAATTAAATATCCAAATTTTAATTAAATAAAATTCTGGGTCGTTACAATAAATATATGATTTTAAAATTGATATGAAAAATATTAAATGTTTTAAAATAAATTAGCTTGAGTTTTAAATTTAGAATAAATTCAACAAATTGGTTTTACGGCTTAATAAAATGAATATTTTGTAAAATGATTTTTATTTAATAATAAGAGATTTATAAAAATAATACTAACATTGTATTGACTTTATAAATAAATTTTGAATAAGATTTGTAATGTTTTATTTCAAATTGAATTTATATGTATAACTTGATTTGAAATTGTTTGGTTTTGAATTTATTTTGAATTTAAATTCACAAGTATAAATTTTTAAATTGTTTAATTGTTTTAATTTTAATATGTATAAGTTAATTTGTAAAACATTGTTGTTTTTATTTCTTTTGTAAATTCATAAAACATATTTTAAAATAAACTAACAACTTAAATTAAGCTAATATGACATTAATTTGTAATTAGAAACTAATTATCTTTAAGAAAACAAGTGTCTGATTCTTATGCATTCATTTGACAAGTGTTAAAAAAATAGACAAGTGTTAATTTTGTTTTTATTTTCTTTTCTTACATTAAATCTGAAAATACATTAGTTTGCATCATTCATACATATTGCATATTTCATTTTCCTAAATCCAACAAAGATCAAACCCATCTTCATATTCATTTTAAAAATCTGCATATACAATTCAGAAACCCTGTTTAAAAATCTGCATTTGATTCACCTACAATCTGCATATTCAAATCCCAAATCTGCATTCCTCAAATCTAAAAAAAAAAAAATCTGCATTTCACAATCAAATAGACAAAACTGCATAACCATAAACATATTCAAATCTGCATATTCCTCTTCATAAAGATCAATCTGCAAATCTCAAATCAGAGAACCTGCATACTCCACCAATGATCAACTCAGCATTATCTATTTCCTATATGCAAGTAATTAGGCTGTGAGCATGAACATATCATCAAATTTGCAACTCAGATTCCAACTGAGTCAAGCCTGCATGTTTCCTATATCTGCAATTCAAATGATCAACAGAGGAAGCCTGCATGTGTTTTGCAAATTCAAAGGACATCTGGTCTGCATTCAAATAAGTGTTAGTAACAATTTATTTTAAAACTAAATTAAAATGATATAGTTGCTTAAATTTATTGCCTGTTGAGTATGATGGATATGTCTGTGTTTGTGTATGAGATGGAATGCCTGCTTGATAGTGATGAATTCTTCTTGATCTTGATTTCAGACTTAAAGATATAGTTTAAAATTTATGAACTCAAGATCTAATCTATGTTTAGATGCAAATTATCAAATAGAACTAGTAGTATATCCTAAATAAAGTGCTAGATTTTATTCAGGATAATAAACTTGTTTCTTGACTCTGTAAATTTAAAAAAAAAAAACATCATGCATGTTCAATTTCATTCATACCCAATCTAATTAATATGATAATTCAGTAATACTAATCAAAATATAAACTGGAACTTGACTTTTAAATCAAGTACAGACATTTATAGGTGCATGTTTCATTACAGTTTATATTTGAAACCAAATATGAATTTGTGAAAGATTTTTGCAATCCGCAATATAAGAAAAACTCGAAATTCTTTCTGAGTTATAGGGTAAGGATCGTAGATCCTTAGAAAAAAAATCAGAAATGAAATTTATATTGATTAGGGAAGCTGCAGTTTTGGTTTTTCTAAATTTAACCCTAGTTGAACAGGGGGGTTAAAGGTTGTGTCAGTGAGAGATAATGGATGGATCGAGTGACCTGATTTTTGGGGATTGTATAGTGGAAGTGTAGAGTAGCTCGAGGCCGGAAGGGTGGATCTGCAAGTGATCGGAGCAAGGCGAAATGGCCGTTGTCAGGATTGAGAAAAACCTGAAATTTCTTTTTCCAGGTTTTTGAATTTGGGGGTTTTCAGAGCAAAAATTTGAATGCTTGAATTTTGTTCAACCTGGTGTTGTAGTTAGGGTATTGAGCGATTTATGGAAGTGATTGGATCATCTAAGATGATGGGCAGAGGAGGAGATCGTAGTGCATATGCACGGCGACAAGTTCTCTGATGATTTATTTTGGGGTTCTGGCTGTTACAGGGGAAAGGTTGGGTAAACTCGAAGCAAGTTGATGTGGAACTCGGAGTAAATGGGGGAAAAACCCGAAGCAAGATTTTGTTTTCTCGGGTTAAACTGTAGTTTACAGTTACACAGTAAACTGTGTTTGTTTTTATAATTTGGGTTTTAAACTTTTAAAATCTGGGGTTTCAAATTTAAAAATCTGTAGTTATAGGTTTTAAATAAAGTTTAGGTTTAAAATTTAATTCAAGTTTGAATTAATAATTTGAATTTAAATTTCAGGTTTTGAGTTGAAAACTGTTTTTTCTGTTTTCTTTAAATATGAGTTTTGAAGTTTAAAATCTGGGTTTAGACATTTGAAATTCTACAGATTTAGTTAAGTAAGGATTAAGTATAAATTCAAATGTAAGTTTGAATTTTAGATTCAAATTTAAATCCCAGGTTTTGAAATAAAAGTTTAAATTCTTAACTTAATTAACTATTTCAATTTGGTAAATAGTTGAAATTTTAAATAATGAAGTTTTAAAATATGAAGCAAGATTTAAAGATAGATTTTAAAACTGGAAATCTGAGTTTAAAATGAAGTTCAGTTTCAAATTTAAAGAAGATT
The DNA here is from genome assembly GCA_030765085.1 of Allium cepa. Classification (NCBI taxonomy): domain Eukaryota; kingdom Viridiplantae; phylum Streptophyta; class Magnoliopsida; order Asparagales; family Amaryllidaceae; genus Allium; species Allium cepa. Next base: position 596,512,037 of record CM060935.1, read on the forward strand.
TAAATTTGTAAGTTTTAAAACATAAATGATTTGAAACTTCTAAAATTTTGAAATAAATTTAACTTCAAATTCTTATGATTGCATTCTTAAGTCAAACTTTTGTTCTGACTTGTAATTTTAAATAAGTTTCAAATTATTTAAAATTTGATAAGTTTAAATTTATTCTATTTTAAATTTGAAATTTAAATTGAAATTTAAAGGTAATTTCATAAGTACTTTGTTTTGAATCAAATTGTTTGAAACATAATTAAGTTATGTTTTGTAAATTTTGATTAAGATTTATGTTTTAGAATTAATTAATAAAGTAATTAAGATTTGTTAATTTATTTAATTAATTAATTAAATTTGGAATTATAATTGATTAATGATTAATCAATTTTAAGTTAAGATCATTAATTAAGTTATTAATTAATGATAAATGAATAATTAATTATGTAATTAAGTTTTTAATTAAGATTAATTAATTTAATAATTAACTTTAATTAATAAATGATTAAAGATAATTTAAATGGTAATTAATTTAAGTTAATTACCTTATAAAATAATTTTGAGGATGGTTAATGAATGTCATTAACTATGATTATTTAACAATTAATTAATGTAGTTAATTTTTATAATTAGATTAATTAATTTAATCAATTATAAATGGTTAGAGAGTAATTACTTGACAAAGTAATTAAGGAATTAATCACTTAATGTAATTAATTTAATTGAATGTGATTGTTTATTTTAATTAATTAAGTTTAATTAATTATAAACACTTGAGTTTTATAAATAATTACTTTATGTAATTAATGATTTGGAAATTACTTAGTCAGGTAATTGTTTAATAATTACAGATTGTAATTAAGGAGATGTTTAAGTATGAAAAAATTTGGATTAATTATTTAATAATTAATCAAATAATTAATTAAGAAATTAATTTAAGGATAATTAATTTGGTTTAATATAGTAATTAAGTTTGTTAATTACTTTGAGTAATTAATTTAAGGAATAATTAAGGATAATTAATTATTTAATTAATGATGTAATTAATTAAGGATTAGGATAGTTAATTATGATTAATTAATTAATTGAGTAATTAAATGTTAAATTACTGTTTAGTTAAGGATAATTAATTTGTAAAATTAATTAAGGATAATTACATGAATGTAATTAAGGATAATTAATCAAGAGTGATTAATTAAGATGATTAATTATGATGATTTATTTATTGTAATCAATTAAATGATCAAGTAAGCAAGATTTGTATTTATGAAGTAATTAATTTAATTTATTTTAAATTAATTAAAGATAGAGTAATTAATTTAATTCATTTTAAATTAATTAGAGATAGTTAATTTAATTCATTTTAAATTAATTACATTGGATGAATAAATCATTGCTTATGTATGAATGGATGTCATTAATTGTCTTGGATGAAATCTCAGTAATGAGATAAATATATATTGTGTGGTATGGATGTTGATTTGTATTGTGATGATAACATAGGTTATCTATTGTGATGGTATTATATGGAATATCTATGTGATATTGGTGATATGAATTACTTGTTATTGATAATGATTGATTATCAGTTATGATTTATGAATTATCTATCTGTGTGTATTTAGATACTGTTTTAAATTGTTTTAAACCTTCAAAAAAAAAAACTTAGACCTTAAAAGACACGCTTTGGTTTTCGATGAGACCGGGATCGGGTTTCCATATTTGGATATCCGAAAACCACATCGATTCCAAATAACGTTAGGTCGTGTATCAAAGTGGAGCGAGTGAAGACTCGAGGTGTAAGGACTATGAGTCAGTATAACTCTGTGGGTGATTCCGTAATGAGTTTGACGGAATTAGTTCTTATAGATTCGAGATGGTGAATTAGAGTGCAAGGGTTATTGTCGTTAACTCTGAGGGTGATTCCAAAATGAGTGTAACGAGATAATGCCTTGGTTTCGATCGAACCCGGAACGAACTTGTATGGATTGAATGCTTCCAAAACATCGTCAGGTGGACGATGAGTATTCTAAGTGATGTGTCCTATAAAGGTAATCGTAGCCTCAAGCCTCATCAACCGAGAATGGCTAAAACAGGGGAGGTGCAGCAAAGCTTCGTGGGTCGCATCCACTGGAGAGCAAGATTGATCCCTGTCTAGAGGTCCGTTTATATTCGGCTGTGTGGGTGGTTGCTAGCTACAACCAAGGGGTTGTCTTGTTTGGAATTATTCAGTAAGGAATGGGTCCGGCTTTGTGTTGCAGGGGGTCGGGAGTGATCCTCGGTACGTTGATCTAGGCCACGTACTGTGACGGGCGGTACCCCAGTAGCCCTGCCATTGTATGGAATCCAAAATCCAATAAGTGCCAACGGTTTTGATTGTATTACCCACTTTTGTGGCTAGTAGCTAGAATTTAATCATGTAACAATTTCGGCTATTTCATATTTACTTGAAAACCCTAGACACTACTATAATATCATCGGATTTCCTATCAAATGTTTTGGTTAGCGTAAGGTAAAAACTTTTCCATGTTTATGTGTGGGAAGTCTTACGTGATACCTTTTCTTTTCAAGGTTTTTCAAAGTTAAGCAACTTTAACCTGTTACTCACACCAGACCCATGTCTGACCCGGAGATATTTCTGTTTTCTGTAACTCTTGGGTACTCAAATTTTTATGAGTAGTCAAGGGAATTCAGGTTAGGATTCAGGATTAGCTTTGACGAATTATGGAGGAGCAAATGGAGCAGGAGGCTTCTGCGCGTAGATATATATAGTTTTCCGCTGTATGTTCTCTGAGTTGTTGTATTGAGTTGTAATAACTAGACAGATGTTTATAACTGTCTAGAATGTGATGTATGTCTATGTACTCTGATATTGTTGTAAACTATGTAATATTTATGTTATTAATATAAATTATTCGTTCCGCTGTGTAAGATTCTGATGTTGTTTCTTCCTTCTCTTCTTTCTATTCTATTTTCTATCCCCTTCTTTCTTAATTCATGACGCGATTTTATGGGAGTGGAAAGTCGGGTCGTGACAGCTGGTATCAGAGCATTAGGCTGAGTGAATACCTAGGCTCTGAAGTGTATCTTTCTTAGGGAGCATTAGGTTGAGTGAATACCTAGGCTCTGTAGTGGTGTCTATCTTGAGAAAGCGTATTTGTAATTTTTTTATATATATAACTATATATATATATATATATTTATTTCTACCTATCTGTTGGGTTACCTGTTCAGGTTTTCCAATATAAGTTATAAAGGTAGATGGGGTAGTAGTGTGTGTTACACGATTACTACCATTGGTTGGAGTCTGATGTTTGAGGTTGAAGGTGTTTTGTCGAGACTGTAGACCTAATACCGTCTCGAGTGAGTTCTGTAGAGATGAAGAACTTCATTGATCTCTGAAGGAAACCTGTTAAGGTTCGGAGTTTATTTTTGAGATTGGATGAGTAAAGTTTGGATCTGTTAGCTTGGCAGAAGCGAGTGATGGTATTTTGATACCTCAGGAAGTAGTAGCTGCGTGATGAGATGCAGTGACTATGGATGTTCCCGAAGATATTTTCTTTGGAACAAGATTAAAGAAGTGAGTCTTCTTCAGTGTTGCGGCTGTGTTCAGCCGGAGTTTCTGTTTGCTTTGAAGTCCGAGTTTCTCAGGGAGCTTTGTTTTGGAATTCTTTGGCATCTGTGGCAGCAGTGCAGTTTGGAGTGTTCTCGGTGTTGGCAAGAGATCTTTTGGCTTAGCAGTTTTCTAAAGTGGAGTTCAGAAGCAGCTGAGTAGGCCCGTTTCTTCGATGGGTTGGCTAGTTAAGTTAAGCTGTTCTATTTGGTTTAGGGAGAATAGTTTTCCTTGGATTTAGTTTGGGTGGTTCGCAAAAGTGACTTGCGATTGTTTGAGTGTTCTCTTGGGTTATTTGAGTTTTCTGGATGTCTTCAGGAAGTCAGAATTTTGTTCCCATCTGGAGTTTGAGTTTTCTTATCGACTGGAATTCCAGGAGTGGTGCCGGTGGTTCAGCTTTATAGAAGTATGGTTTCAAGGAGATTGAGTTGGAGTAGCATCTCGGGATTTTGGAGGAACCTCTGAATTTTCTTATGGATTTGTTGAACCATATCTCTGGGGTGTGTTGTCCTGTTGTGCTTGCATTCTTCTTCAGTATCCTCTTCTACTTCGGATCAGAGTTGAGCAGCGGAAGCAGTTTGGAAGTGTATCTGTTTTATTTTTCCCGGACAGGTGAAGAAGTTGTTGTCTTCTGAAGTTGAGGAGTTGAGTTTGACTTCTTGGTTTTGGTTGATCTTAAGAAGATCATTTTGTTGTGTTGATTGGTCTAGTTTGTTTCTAGAAGTATCAGCAAGGTTGAGCTGATCAGTAAGTTTGTAGACAGCCCAGGATTGTCTGAAGAATTCTTGTGGATAAGAGTCGGAGGGATTTGGACACTGAAGTCGGAGATTTAATTTTGGATAAGTTTTCTCTGATAGTAAGTGAGCTATAAGGTGGGTAAGTCTGAGAAGTTAGCTTTGAAGTGTTTTGGATCTTTGCTGTGATCTTGGAGATTAAGTGATTAATCTACAGGATTGGGTTGCCAGTTCGGATAACTGGGATTCGATGAGTTTCACGCATCTCTGAGGGAGTACGTGTATGATTTATCTCTGGTTGTAGAACCAGCGGTTCTGGAGTTTTGGTTGTTGAGTCAGACTCGTCTGTAGTCTGATATCTTGTTTAATGTTATAGATATAGTTGTATAGGAGCTTTGTAGCTTCATAGTATTGTTTGCTTGGATTTTCTAGAGTGAGTATCCCGGTGGATATATATATATATATATATACACACCTGGGGAAACTCGATAGAATTTCATCCAGATTTTGTCTGGATAATTAGATTTGTTTGACTGGTTGTTTTGGTTGAATTGGTTGTTGGTTGTTAGCATATGTTTGATATATGCTTGTGTTTTAAGTTTAAAATTTAATAAGATTATTAAATTACCTTTGTTTTAAATTTCGAGGACGAAATTCTTTTAAGGGGGAAGGATTGTAACATCCCGGAATTTTTAACAATATCAATTTACTGTAGTTAAAATTAAATTGATATTGATATTCTGATGATAATTATTCAGATAAATTTAATAATATTCTTCAATAAATATTTAAATTGGTTATTTTGTCTTTTAAAAATATAAATTGATTTCTATTTACAATATAAATATTTGGTTTATATTTTAAATAGATGGGTATTGTTTTGATTTTAATTAGTAATTGAGTTTTAATAACTATTTCATAAATAAATATATGATTTTAAAATTGATAAGAAAAATATTAAATGTTTTAAAATAAATTAGCTTGAGTTTTAAATTTAGAATAAATTCATCAAATTGGTTTTATGGCTTAATAAAATGAATATTTTGTAAAATGATTTTTATTTAATAATAAGAGAGTTACAAAAATAATACTAACATTGTATTGACTTTATAAATAAATTTTGAATAAGATTTGTAATGTTTTATTTCAAATTGAATTTATATGTACAACTTGATTTGAAATTGTTTGGTTTTGAATTTATTTTGAATTTAAATTCACAAGTATAAAATTTTAAATTGTTTAATTGTTTTAATTTTAATATGTATAAGTTAATTTGTAAAACATTGTTGTTTTTATTTCTTTTGTAAATTCATAAAACAAATTTTAAAATAAACTAACAACTTAAATTAAGCTAATATGACATTAATTTGTAATTAGAAACTAATTATCTTTAAGAAAACAAGTGTCTGATTCTTATGCATTCATTTGACAAGTGTTAAAAAAATAGACAAGTGTTAATTTTGTTTTTATTTTCTTTTCTTACATTAAATCTGAAAATACATTAGTTTGCATCATTCATACATATTGCATATTTCATTTTCCTAAATCCAACAAAGATCAAACCCATCTTCATATTCATTTTAAAAATCTGCATATACAATTCAGAAACCCTGTTTAAAAATCTGCATATGATACACCTACAATCTACATATTCAAATCCCAAATCTGCATTCCTCAAATCTAAAAAAAATATCTGCATTTCACAATCAAATAGACAAAACTGCATAACCATAAACATATTCAAATCTGCATATTCCTCTTCATAAAGATCAATCTGCAAATCTTAAATCAGAGAACCTGCATACTCCACCAATGATCAACTCAGCATTATCTATTTCCTACATGCAAGTAATTAGGCTGTGAGCATGAGCATATCATCAAATTTGCAACTCAGATTCCAACTGAGTCAAGCCTGCATGTTTTTTATTTCTGCAATTCAAATGATCAACAGAGGAAGCCTGCATGTGTTCTGCAAATTCAAAGGACATCTGGTCTGCATTCAAATAAGTGTGAGTAACAATTTATTTTAAAACTAAATTAAAATGATATAGTTGCTTAAATTTATTGCCTGTTGAGTATGATGGATATGTCTGTGTTTGTGTATGAGATGGAATGCCTGCTTGATAGTGATGAATTCTTCTTGATCTTGATTTCAGACTTAAAGATATAGTTTAAAATTTATGAACTCAAGATCTAATCTATGTTTAGATGCAAATTATCAAATAGAACTAGTAGTATATCCTAAATAAAGTGCTAGATTTTATTCAGGATAATAAACTTGTTTCTTGACTCTGTAAATTAAAAAAAAAAACATCATGCATGTTCAATTTCATTCATACCCAATCTAATTAATATGATAATTCAGTAATACTAATCAAAATATAAACTGGAACTTGACTTTTAAATCAAGTATAGACATTTATAGGTGCATGTTTCATTACAGTTTGTATTTGAAACCAAATATGAATTTGTGAAAGATTTTTGCAATCTGTAATATAAGAAAAACTCGAAATTCTTTCTGAGTTATAGGGTAAGGATCGTAGATCCTTAGAAAAGAAATCAGAAATGAAATTTATATTGATTAGGGAAGCTACAGTTTTGGTTTTTCTAAATTTAACCCTAGTTGAACAGGGGGGTTAAAGGTTGTGTCAGTGAGAGATAATGGATGGATCGAGTGACCTGATTTTTGGGGATTGTATAGTGGAAGTGTAGAGTAGCTCGAGGCCGGAAGGGTGGATCTGCAAGTGATCGGAGCAAGGCGAAATGGCCGTTGTCAGGATTGAGAAAAACCTGAAATTTCTTTTTCCAGGTTTTTGAATTTGGGGGTTTTCAGAGCAAAAATTTGAATGCTTGAATTTTGTTCAACCTGGTGTTGTAGTTAGGGTATTGAGGGATTTATGGAAGTGATTGGATCATCTAAGATGATGGGCAGAGGAGGAGATCGCCGTGCATATGCACGGCGACAAGTTCTTTGATGATTTATTTTGGGGTTCTGGCTGTTACAGGGGAAAGGTTGGGTTAAGTCGAAGCAAGTTGATGTGGAACTCGGAGTAAATGGGGGAAAAACCCGAAGCAAGATTTTGTTTTCTCGGGTTAAACTGTAGTTTACAGTTACACAGTAAACTGTGTTTGTTTTCATAATTTGGGTTTTAAACTTTTAAAATCTGGGGTTTCAAATTTAAAAATCTGTAGTTATAGGTTTTAAATAAAGTTTAGGTTTAAAATTTAATTCAAGTTTGAATTAATAATTTGAATTTAAATTTCAGGTTTTGAGTTGAAAACTGTTTTTTTCTGTTTTCTTTAAATCTGAGTTTTGAAGTTTAAAATCTGGGTTTTAAACATTTTAAATTCTACAGATTTAGTTAAGTAAGGATTAAGTATAAATTCAAATGTAAGTTTGAATTTTAGATTCAAATTTAAATCCCTGGTTTTGAAATAAAAGTTTAAATTCTTAACTTAATTAACTATTTCAATTTGGTAAATAGTTGAAATTTTAAATAATGAAGTTTTAAAATATGAAGCAAGATTTAAAGATAGATTTTAAAACTGGAAATCTGAGTTTAAAATGAAGTTCAGTTTCAAATTTAAAGAAGATTTAAATTTGTAAGTTTTAAAACATAAATGATTTGAAACTTCTAAAATTTTGAAATAAATTTAACTTCAAATTCTTATGATTGCATTCTTAAGTCAAACTTTTGTTTTGACTTGTATTTTTAAATAAGTTTCAAATTATTTAAAATTTGATAAGTTTAAATTTATTCTATTTTAAAATTGAAATTTAAATTGAAATTTAAAGGTAATTTCATAAGTACTTTGTTTTGAATCAAATTGTTTTAAACATAATTAAGTTATGTCTTGTAAATTTTGATTAAGATTTATGTTTTAGAATTAATTAATAAAGTAATTAAGATTTGTTAATTTATTTAATTAATTAATTAAATTTGGAATTATAATTGATTAATGATTAATCAATTTTAAGTTAAGATCATTAATTAAGTTATTAATTAATGATAAATGAATAATTAATTATGTAATTAAGTTTTTAATTAAGATTAATTAATTTAATAATTAACTTTAATTAATAAATGATTAAAGATAATTTAAATGGTAATTAATTTAAGTTAATTACCTTATAAAATAATTTGAGGATGGTTAATGAAGGTCATTAACTATGATTATTTAATAATTAATTAATGTAGTTAATTTTTATAATTAGATTAATTAATTTAATCAATTATAAATGGTTAGAGAGTAATTACTTGACAAAGTAATTAAGGAATTAATCACTTAATGTAATTAATTTAATTGAATGTGATTGTTTATTTTAATTAATTAAGTTTAATTAATTATATACACTTGAGTTTTATAAATAATTACTTTATGTAATTACTGATTTGGAAATTACTTAGTCAAGTAATTATTTAATAATTACAGATTGTAATTAAGGAGATGTTTAAGTATGAAATAATTTTGATTAATTATTTAATAATTAATCAAATAATTAATTAAGAAATTAATTTAAGGATAATTAATTTGGTTTAATATAGTAATTAAGTTTGTTAATTACTTTGAGTAATTAATTTAAGGAATAATTAAGGATCATTAATTATTTAATTAATGATGTAATTAATTAAGGATTAGGATAATTAATTATGATTAATTAATTAATTGAGTAATTAAAGGTTAAATTACTGTTTAGTTAAGGATAATTAATTTGTAAAATTAATTAAGGATAATTACATGAATGTAATTAAGGATAATTAATCAAGAGTGATTAATTAAGATGATTAATTATGATGATTTATTTATTGTAATCAATTAAATGATCAAGTAAGCAAGATTTGTATTTATGAAGTAATTAATTTAATTTATTTTAAATTAATTAAAGATAGAGTAGTTAATTTAATTCATTTTAAATTAATTAGAGATAGTTAATTTAATTCATTTTAAATTAATTATATTGGATGAATAAATCATTGCTTATGTATGAATGGATGTCATTAATTGTCTTGGATGAAACCTCAGTAATGAGATAAATATATATTGTGTGGTATGGATGTTGATTTGTATTGTGATGATAACATAGGTTATCTATTGTGATGGTATTATATGGAATATCTATGTGATATTGGTGATATGAATTACTTGTTATTGATAATGATTGATTATCAGCTATGATTTATGAATTATCTATCTGTGTGTATTTAGATACTGTTTTAAATTGTTTTAAACCTTAAAAAAAACAACTTAGACCTTAAAAGACACGCTTTGGTTTTCGATGAGACCGGGATCTGGTTTCCATATTTGGATCTCCGAAAACCACATCGATTCCAAATAACGTTAGGTCGTGTATCAAAGTGGAGCGAGTGAAGACTCGAGGTGTAAGGACTATGAGTCAGTATAACTCTGTGGGTGACTCCGTAATGAGTTTGACGGAATTAGTTCATATAGATTCGAGATGGTGAATTAGAGTGCAAGGGTTATTGTCGTTAACTCTGAGGGTGATTCCAAAATGAGTGTAACGAGATAATGCCTTCGGTTTCGTTCGAACCCGGAACGAACTTATATGGATTGAATGCTTCCAGAACATCGTCAGGTGGACGATGAGTATTCTAAGTGATGTGTCCTGTAACGATCCTGAATTTTTGAACAATTTAAATTGAAAATATTTAATTAATTTTAAATATTTGAATGATGATTTAGATTGAATTCCCAATGCTATATAAAACATTTCTGTGATTTGGCGATTAAATTTTAAAATTTAGTCTATAAAAAGTTGAATAAAAATTTAAATTTGACTTTGGAGTTGAAATTGAATATTCAATTTGTATTTTTAATTCAAACTAATGACTTAGGAAAATAATTTGGATACAAGTATTATTTATGTAAATTTATAAATGGGTGGTCAGTTTTTAAATAACATTTTTCTTTTCTTTAAAATAAAAAGGAATAAAATTTTAATCAATACAAATTAGATAAATAAATACACATAGTAAAAATTTAAACAACATATTTATAAATTTTCAAAATTATTATGGAAATTTTAGTAACATAATTTAAACAAAAACATAACAAAGCAAAGTAATAATAAAACCCATTGAAATTCAAAATAAAAATATAAGAGGAAAATTGTTGACTGTTGTTTGGGCTTTGAAAATTTTGGCCAGCCCACGTTTGATATTGATGCTGTGATTAAATGTACCCGTTTCCCCTTTACCCCATTCATTCGAAACCCTAGAAAAAAAAATCACGAAAGAAGAGAAAAAAATGGCGGCTTCGATTCTCATTTTCGTTCCTCTTCGAAATTAGGGCTTGCGATCCAATTTAGGGCTTCGATCTTCGTTCGATTGTGCTCATTCCCACCTCGGCTGTTTCAATTCGAGACAAGGTGAGTTTTCTCACGATTAATTTTTATTCAAGTTTTTAGATTTGTTTGAATTTGGGTGCTTGGTTGCATGCTATGATTTGGGGTGTCATTTGTTATCATTTGCTCGGTTATTTGAATTTAAACTAATAAGAACAGATAAAACACTGCATGTTTGTTTGTTGGGTGTTATTTGCTATCATTTGCTCTGATAATTTGTTTTCAAACTGATGAGAACAGATGCTATAATTTTTGTTTTCAAAATGATGAGAACAGATGCTATAAATTTTGTTTTCAAACTGATCAGAACAGATGCTATAAATTTTGTTTTAAACTGATAAGAACAGATGCTATTTGAAATTTGTTTTTAAACTGATAAGTACAGATAAGTCTCTGCATGTATGTTTGTTGGGTGTTATTTGCTATCACTTGCTCGATTGCTTGAATTTAAACTGTTGAGAGCAGATGCTATCATTAAAATCTGATAAGAACAGATGCTATATCAGAAAAAACTTTGCTTGTTTGTTGTTGCTGCATGTGATGGATTTTTTTTAAATCTGGTTAAGGAAAATGTAGTAAAGAAAATTAATACCTGTGAGTAAACCCTGTCTCCCTCTTATCAGTGTTGCTATGTGTATGTTTGAGTGATATAGGAAACGTAAATCTTGTTTGCATGCAAGAAATTTTAATGCTTGGTTTGTCATGTTGACTGTACAAGAGGTTAGTCACTGTTTTAGAAATTTTTTTGACAACCTGTAAGAAAGTCCATTTTTCCCCCCTGTCTCTATTTGATTTAATGATAAAACTAAGTAGCTATACATTTTTGTTTCAGTAAGTAGGTTGAAGTTGTACTTTAAGCTTGCACCATATTCTAATAACAAAACTTAATAAGTTTGAAATTGACCAAGTTTCAGTAATTACCTTAAAAACACAAATTTGAGGTTCTTTTAGAAGCTGTTTGTGATAAACACAGTGAGCAAACCTTTCAACCTTCAATTTATTCTATGATGCTTGTGAGTAAACCTTTGCTTTATTCAGTTCTTTGTGTTTGAATGCTTGTATAATTGTGAATAGCTTTTGCATGTGAATGAATGGCTATGCTTGTGTTTATATTTGATTGGAAATGTTGTTTACAGTTTTTCTGTTTCCTGTAACACTTTGGTTTACAGTGTAAACCATACTAAATTTAAAACCCTTTTTCTATTGCTATTGAAGTTGAATGATGTAGGAAAGTATAGTTTGAGTTGCATGCTAGTATATCGAAATGAACAAATATTGCATATGTTTTTAATTAACTGTCTGAGATGAATTATCTTTGCATGTGAATAATCTGGGTATGAACACTTTTTATATGATAGTTGTGAACTGTACATGTCAATATCTCCCTGTTTTACAGGTTTTAATGTTTACAAATGTATAAAAATTCATATCTTTTTATTTATTCATTGTTAACACTTGGATAAAAAATAAATTAACTAAGTATTAGCATAATCTAGGTACTGAAAGTATAAACAAGTATTTATGAACTAAAGGTATGCTTGTATTTGGAAAAACAGTAGGAATCTTTAAAACTGGTAAAGCTCAAGTGTTATAAATTACCGATTCAAGTTTAATTCTTGAATCACCCATGGAAAATGAGATTTTTAAAATCAAAATCAAAATGTGTGTGGCTATGCATTTTCATGTTAGACTATTATATTGCACTCCATATTAGTCTGTTAGTTGTATTCTTCTAACTCAAACCGTGAGGTTTTTTTTTTTACAAGACATGAAAAAAAAAGAAGAAGAAAGAAATAGATACTGCACTTGCTATTAGTACACTGTCCCTTGGCGCAATTGAGCCATTTCACCAGATCATTTGGTTAATAATCCCCTTTGGTTGTTTTAGTGACATGAAATGTCAGCTGCCTTGTTCCTCTCCTATTCACTTGTGTTAGATTTACATATGTACAAACACCTATTCTTCCATACCGCTATTCACACATATGTGTATGTGTTTGTTTGTGTGTGTAGCATCCCTGCACACCCACTGGTGTATGTCCCTTGTTGTGCATATGAGCTATCCTACCCTGCGCCATCATGACCTGCTCCTTTGCTTTAATTTTTGACCTTGTTTGCCTCATTTACTTATTGCCATGACTTTTGTAAACTGTAAGGTTGTATGAAAATGTGTTCACTCGAGTTGCTCATGTGTTTTGCTGCCTTACACCTGAAATTTAATATGATCATCTCTAGGTTGTTTTGTAACACTGATTTCCCAGTTCTTCTGGGGCTGCCTCACACTTATGTTCTCAAACTGTCTTGGGCACATTTGTTCACTTGTTTTGGGTTAAGTTTCTATTCACTGCCTTGCGTTGATATATGTGTTGCTTTCCCTATGAGTTGGGCTCACTTATCTTTTCCTATGAGTTGCTGCCCAGATTTGTACTTGCTGGGTTGATATATGTGTACTCATGTACACTTCTTATGCTCATTTGTGGGCATTTACATTATTTACACTATTTGTTGATCCAATTTGTTTTGTTATCTCGGCTGCCTGTACTGCACTATTAACCCTGTTTGGGCTGTTACCATTTTATTTCTGTTCATTGCAAATTTATTTACTTGAATAAGGATTAATCCTGACTCGAGTGTTTTTGTGTTTTGCATAAAACGCTCGGGTCAGACCGAGTATTTTTACAGCTTGGAGATTTTCAAGCAGCGAAGTTAGAGAGAGAGGGGAAAGCACTTCACTAAAGTTTTTCAAGAAATTTTTCTTGTACTTTAAAAAGATATATGTTTGTTCCGCTTTATAAAATGTAATTCATTGTATAACTCTGATATTTGTATATAAAAGAAAAGTTCATTTATAAAATATATTGTTTCTGTTTAAATGTTATAAACTAAATAACAATCCGTCATTTGAACGTTTCTAGTTGGTTTAATTACCGACTAGAGGCGGTCAGAGCGGCGGGTCGTTACAAAGTGGTATCAGAGCTTTGGTTTACACAAAGCTTAGTTTATGGCGTTTAATATGAATAGTTACTAGAATCACTTTAAAGAAAGTGTTTTCAATTTAAAGAAGTTTAAAATTGTTTTCTTTAAAATAAAAAGTATTTTGAAAATTAGAATTATTTTTGAAAATTCCCCTCTCTAAATTTAGGTTTGCGATAGTTTCTCTTCGGTAATGTCTCCTTAGATTTGAGTCCCGATCGTTCGAAAACTCGTTATCGAATTGTTGAGATTTACGGAAAATGAAATATGAGTTAAGTGAATTGATGAATTGGTTTAAACCAAATATTTGAATATCTCTGAAATAATTAGGAAATGAAATGACATGTTAATTTGGTTATAACCAAGAGAATTGTTGAACTATAACTTGGAAATTTGATTCTGAATTCTTTTGAAAAATTGATTTCAAATGTTGTGAAGAACGGTTTAGTAAATAAATGGATTATAAGTATTTAACTTATAATATGGATTTTGGTATATAACTGATTTATATAGATTGAATCAAATTTAATGAAGGAGATTATAATCGAAGTTTTATAAATAGAAGTGGAATTGATAAAGATTGTTTATAGATTTGAAACCAATTAATGAATTTGATAAATGGAACATAAAAGTTGTTAAAGGAGATATATTCGTAATTTTGGACAGTGAATATATTATTAAATAAATCGGTTATGTCTTGGGAAAATGATTGAATGATCCGACCTTTGCTAACGAGGATTGCAAATTTTGATAGGAAATTTAATTGTCGACTTAACTGTATGAATAAAACCAGTTTTGATGTAAAAGCTTATATTCCAAGTTTAGACTAATGTCTAAAATAGTTAATATGGAGATATAAATCTAATGAAACCAAGTCGATAAATGGTTTACTAAAGAACTAGTTGACTATTTTGGAAATAGAAAGCAAACGCAAAGTTCAAATGAGATTTAGATTTCAAATTAAAATTTGTCAACATGAAAATCCATAATAGATTTAATAGATTCAGTGATGAATTTGAATTTGAATGTGCAGAAAGTGAAGTTAATCCATTTCAAGTTGTTTTAAAATGTGTTAAGAATCGAAATCATAGATTTCAACATTTATTGTTGAAATAGACGTTTTCGAGAGAAAGAAAGGAAATGGTGGACTATAACACTGTTGTTATAGTAAATGGTTTCCAAAAGGAAATGTTTTATATAGTATTGGGATTTATATATCTATCTTAAATTCGAATCCCTATACTAGTGATTTTGGGTCGTTGTAACGATGTTTTACGCAACATTCGTTTTGACTCAAGTTAATGTGTTTAAAAGAATGATTTCCTTTAAGAATGAGATATATACTTAATTATGATTTAAGTATATTGAATATTTTCAAAGTGTTGAAAATAAATGGATTTGTGAATTACTTATTATTAAATAAGTATGAGAATATTTTCCAATATGAAGTGAATGTTTTGAGATTTTATCTTTTAAAGATAAATTGAAGATGAAAATGTGAAATCGATTTGAAAATCGTATATTCATGGATATTTTGGAAATGTAAATTCATTATGGAATTTATAAAAGAAAGGGAAATTTGTTTAAAAATAAACATTGATTTATTTTTGAAGTGTGGAAATAAATTTACGGATTTGGAACGTAAGTTTAAAATAAATCGGTAAGGATTTATTTGATTGATTAAATGAAGCATTTTAAGTCTAAAATGGATAAATATTTGGAAATGTTTCCGTTTAAGGAAATTGCTTTGGAATTTGTTTTCAAAGATTAAAAGGTGAAAAATGATTTGAAATTTGTTTTCGAATGGTTAAGTGTGGAAAATTATATATATCTTGTAAAGATATTTTTGGGAAATTTGAACAATTAGTTCAACCTGAAATTTTGAATGGTTGATTTGGATTGTATGTCTAACATTGTGAATTGACGACATAGCAGTTGATCTCTATTAAATATATATATCTGTTGGTGGCGGAGAATTTATTCTCTTAGCTTAGCACCCTTCTCTGAGACAAACGAGCTCAGAGGTTATATATCGGTAGACATCAATTATGTGTTGAGAATTTACGATGTCACATGAAATCCAAATCGAGTGTGAAGTCGATAATAAATTAGATTATGAATGTGAATTAGGTTTGAGATAACCTTAAAATTCTAAATCGACTTAGAGGAAAATTTTAAATGGATAATGAAATGGAAAATTTATGAATCCTCTATTTGTTATGGGTATGATATATTGTGGTTTTCATAACGTATATATGAGAATACGATTAAATTCGAAAACCATTTAGTTTGGAAAAGTAATTGTTATGGAAAACTTATGTAAGTACATGAGTATGATATGTACGAAGTGTGAAATGAAATATTATATATATATGTATGATATTATGTTTTCCAAATTGAGGATATGGAAAAGTACCTTCCATTTAAAATTTGTGAAGGTTGTTGGAACTCGAGATGAGTGTCCATTTGAAAATCATAGCTACGTAGAATTCCATTAGTTGGATTGACCATTTGTATTCCATTAGTTGGATTGACCATTTGTTTTCCATAAGTTGGATTGGCCCTTTGTTTTCCATTAGTTGGATTGGCCATTTGTTTTCCATTAGTTGGAGTGACTAGCGTATTTGAGGGGCGAGATGCCTACAGTTACAAGCGATTCCACTGGGATAGTGGCGCAACCACCGAGTAAACTGCAATCTAGAAGCCAAAGCGAAATTCGAGGGGTGAGATGCCTACGGTCACAAGCGATTCTACTGGGATAGTAGCGTAACCACCGTGTGGACCGCGATCTATGGCAACAACCATGGCGAAATTCAAGAGATGAGAAATCTACAGTTACAGGCGATTCTACTGGGATAGTAGCGTAACCGCCGGGTAACTATGATCCATGGGGGAATGTGCTTTCCATATCCATTTTTAAAAAGATTTTTAAAGTATTTTCACTGGGAATTGAAGCAAGCATATTTAGTACTTGGAGATTTTTACACTTGCGCCTGGCCAGCGTATGCCTAATGTCTTTAAGAACGACAATAGACTTGTTAAATTTCGAGTTAGCAAGTATTTTCAAACTTTAAATAGAAAATCAATAATTTGAAATTAAAGTAACATAAATCCCAACTGAACTAAGGAAGAGGATTTTTGAAATGTTTTGAAAGTTCACAGCTTTGGAAAGGTTATACTATGTAAATTTCTTAAATGAAGAATTGCAAATTTAAAATTTGGGTTTTGTACGTTGAAAACTTTAGTAAAGGACTTTTGCGTGTTGATTGTAGAAAATGATGAGCAAATGAGTTAATTAACAAAGCTAATGAGACAAAACCAATAGAATGAATCCTATACTTATTTATTTATTTTTAATAAGTTTCAAAATTGATAAAATTGAGTAGGCTATAAATATTAGTGAAATTTTAACAATCATTTTTCCTTACTTGTAATTTCGGGACGAAATTCTTTTAAGGGGGGAGATTGTAACGATCCTGAATTTTTGAACAATTTAAATTGAAAATATTTCATTAATTTTAAATATTTGAATGATGATTTAGATTGAATTCCCAATGCTATATAAAACATTTCTGTGATTTGGTGATTAAATTTTAAAATTTAGTCTATAAAAAGTTGAATAAAAATTTAAATTTGACTTTGGAGTTGAAATTGAATATTGAATTTGTATTTTAATTCAAACTAATGACTTAGGAAAATAATTTGGATACAAGTATTATTTATGTAAATTTATAAATGGGTGGTTAGTTTTTAAACAACATTTTTCTTTTCTTTAAAATAAAAAGGAATAAAATTTTAATCAATACAAATTAGATAAATAAATACACATAGTAAAAATTTAAACAACATATTTATAAATTTTGAAAATTATTATGGAAATTTTAACAACATAATTTAAACAAAAACATAACAAAGCAAAGTAATAATAAAACCCATTGAAATTCAAAATAAAAATATAAGAGGAAAATTGTTGACTATTGTTTGGGCTTTGAAAATTTTGGCCAGCCCACGTTTGATATTGATGCTGTGATTAAATATACCCGTTTCCCCTTTACCCCATTCATTCGAAACCTTAGAAAACAAAATCACGAAAGAAGAGAAAAAAATGGCGGCTTCGATTCTCATTTTCGTTCCTCTCCGAAATTAGGGCTTGCAATCCAATTTGGGGCTTCGATCTTCGTTCGATTGTGCTCATTCCCACCTCGGCTGTTTCGATTCGAGACAAGGTGAGTTTTCTCACGATTAATTTTTATTCAAGTTTTTAGATTTGTTTGAATTTGGGTGCTTGGTTGCATGCTATGATTTGGGGTGTCATTTGTTATCATTTTCTCGGTTATTTGAATTTAAACTAATAAGAACAGATAAAACACTGCATGTTTGTTTGTTGGGTGTTATTTGCTATCATTTGCTCTGATAATTTGTTTTCAAGCTGATGAGAACAGATGCTATAATTTTTGTTTTCAAACTGATGAGAACAGATGCTATAAAATTTTGTTTTCAAACTGATGAGAACAGATGCTATAAATTTTGTTTTAAACTGATAAGAACAAATGCTATTTGAAATTTGTTTTTAAACTGATAAGTACAGATAAGTCTCTACATGTATGTTTGTTGGGTGTTATTTGCTATCACTTGCTCGATTGCTTGAATTTAAACTGTTGAGAGTAGATGCTATCATTAAAATCTGATAAGAACAGATGCTATATCAAAAAAACTTTGCTCGTTTGTTGTTGCTGCATGTGATGGATTTTTTTAAATCTGGTTAAGGAAAATGTAGTAAAGAAAATTAATACCTGTGAGTAAACCCTGTCTCCCTTTTATCAGTGTTGCTATGTGTATGTTTGAGTGATATAGGAAATGTAAATCTTGTTTGCATGCAAGAAATTTGAATGCTTGGTTTGTCATGTTAACTGTACAAGAGGTTAGTCACTGTTTTAGAATTTTTTTTGAGAACCTGTAAGAAAGTCCATTTTTTCTCCCTGTCTCTATTTGATTTAATGATAAAACTAAGTAGCTATACATTTTTGTTTCAGTAAACAGGTTGAAGTTGTACTTTAAGCTTGCACCATATTCTAATAACAAAACTTAATAAGTTTAAAATTGACCAAGTTTCAGTAATTACCTTAAAAACACAAATTTGACGTTCTTTTAGAAATTGTTTATGATAAACACAGTGAGTAAACCTTTCAACCTTCAATTTATTCTATGATGCTTGTGAGTAAACCTATGCTTTATTCAGTTCTTTGTGTTTGAATGCTTGTATAATTGTGAATAGCTTTTGCATGTGAATGAATGGCTATGCTTGTGTTTATATTTGCTTGGAAATGTGTTTTCCAGTTTTTCTGTTTCCTGTAACACTTTGGTTTACAGTGTAAACCATACTAAATTTAAAACCCTTTTTCTATTGCTATTGAAGTTGAATGATGTAGGAAAGTATAGTTTGAGTTGCATGCTAGTATATCGAAATGAACAAATATTGCATACGTTTTTAATTAACTGTCTGAGATGAATTATCTTTGCATGTGAATAATCTGGGTATGAACACTTTTTATATGATAGTTGTGAACTGTACATGTCAATATCTCCCTGTTTTACAGGTTTTAATGTTTACAAATGTATAAAAATTCATATCTTTTTATTTATTCATTGTTAACACTTGGATAAAAAATAAATTAACTAAGTATTAGCATAATCTAGGTACTGAAAGTATAAACAAGTATTTATGAACTAAAGGTATGCTTGTATTTGGAAAAACAGTAGGAATCTTTAAAACTGGTAAAGCTCAAGTGTTATAAATTACCGATTCAAGTTTAATTCTTGAATCACCCATGGAAAATGAGATTTTTAAAATCAAAATCAAAATGTGTGTGGCTATGCATATTCATGTTAGACTATTATGTTGCACTCCATATTACTCTGTTAGTTGTATTCTTCTAACTCAAACCGTGAGGTTTTTTTTTACAAGACATGAAAAAAAAAGAAGAAGAAAGAAATAGATACTGCACTTGCTATTAGTACACTGTCCCTTGGCGCAATTGAGCCATTTCACCAGATCATTTGGTTAATAATCCCCATTGGTTGTTTCAGTGACATGAAATGTCAGCTGCCTTGTTCCTCTCCTATTCACTTGTGTTAGATTTACATATGTACAAACACCTATTCTTCCATACCGCTATTCACACATATGTGTATGTGTTTGTTTGTGTGTGTAGCATCCCTGCACACCCACTGGTATATGTCCCTTGTTGTGCATATGAGCTATCCTACCCTGCGCCATCATGACCTGCTCCTTTGCTTTAATTTTTGACCTTGTTTGCCTCATTTACTTATTGCCATGACTTTTGTAAACTGTATGGTTGTATGAAAATGTGTTCACTCGAGTTGCTCATGTGTTTTGCTGCCTTACAACTGAAATTTAATATGATCATCTCTGGGTTTTTTTGTAACACTGATTTCCCAGTTCTTTTGGGGCTGCCTCACACTTATGTTCTCAAACTGTCTTGGGCACATTTGTTCACTTGTTTTGGGTTAAGTTGCTATTCACTGCCATGCGTTGATATATGTGTTGCTTTCCCTATGAGTTGGGCACACTTATCTTTTCCTATGAGTTGCTGCCCAGATTTGTACTTGCTGGGTTGATATATGTGTACTCCTATACACTTCTTATGCTCATTTGTGGGCATTTACATTATTTACACTATTTGTTGATCCAATTTGTTTTGTTATCTTGGCTGCCTGTACTGCACTATTAACCCTGTTTGGGCTGTTACCATTTTATTTATGTTCATTGCAAATTTATTTACTTGAATAAGGATTAATCCTGACTCGAGTGTTTTTGTGTTTTGCATAAAACGCTCGGGTCAGACCGAGTATTTTTACAGCTTGGAGATTTTCAAGCAGCGAAGTTAGAGAGAGAGGGGAAAGCACTTCACTAAAGTTTTTCAAGAAATTTTTCTTGTACTTCAAAAAGATATATGTTTGTTCCGCTGTATAAAATGTAATTCATTGTATAACTCTGATATTTGTGTATAAAAGAAAAGTTCATTTATAAAATATATCATTTCTGTGATTCTATGACTGATTCTGTTTAAATGTTATAAACTAAATAACAATCCGTCATTTGAACGTTTCTAGTTGGTTTAATTACCGACTAGAGGCGGTCAGAGCGGCGGATCGTTACATGTCCTATAAAGGTAATCGTAGCCTCAAGCCTCATCAACCGGGAATGGCTAAAACAGGGGAGGTGTAGCAAAGCTTCGTGGGTCGCACCCACTGGAGAGCAAGATTGATCCCCGTCTAGAGGTCCGTCTATATTCGGCTGTGTGGGTGGTTGCTAGCTACAACCACGGGGTTGTCTTGTTTGGAATTATTCAGTAAGGAATGGGTCCGGCTTTGTGTTGCAGGGGGTCGGGAGTGATCCTCGGTACGTTGATCTAGGCCACGTACTGTGACGGGCGGTACCCCAGTAGCCCTGCCATTGTATGGAATCCAAAATCCAATAAGTGCCAACGGTTTTGATTGTATTACCCACTTTTGTGGCTAGTAGCTGGAATTTAATCATGTAACAATTTCGGCTATTTCATATTTACTTGAAAACCCTAGACACTATTATAATATCATCGGATTTCCTATCAAATGTTTTGGTTAGCGTAAGGTAAAAACTTTTCCATGTTTATGTGTGGGAAGTCTTACGTGATACCTTTTCTTTTCAAGGTTTTTCAAAGTTAAGCAACTTCAACCTGTTACTCACACCAGACCCATGTCTGACCCGGAGTTATTTCTGTTTTCTTTAACTCTTGGGTACTCAAATTTTTATGAGTAGTCAAGGGAATTCAGGTTAGGATTCAGGATTAGCTTTGACGAATTATGGAGGAGCAAATGGAGCAGGAGGCTTCTGCGCGTAGATATATATAGTTTTCCGCTGTGTGTTCTCTGAGTTGTTGTATTGAGTTGTAATAACTAGACAGATGTTTATAACTGTCTAGAATGTGATGTATGTCTGTGTACTCTGATATTGTTGTAAACTATGTAATATTTATGTTATTAATATAAATTGTTCGTTCCGCTGTGTATGATTCTGATGTTGTTTCTTCCTTCTCTTCTTTCTATTCTATTTTCTATCCCCTTCTTTCTTAATTCATGACGCGATTTTCTGGGAGTGGAAAGTCGGGTCGTGACAGAAACGCTAAGAAAAGTTGTTTGACCTGAGATTTTTTTGCAATAGGAAAGGTCCACAAAAATTTGTTGTAGTCATCATGAAAAAGAACATAATAACAATGGCCGAAAGTACTAACAATAGAAGAAGTCCAAAGATCACTATGAATAATATCAAACGGAAGAAAATTATATGGCAGTGAATCATAAAAAGGTAGCTTAGAATGTTTTCCAAGAGGACTAGAATAACAAAAAGTTTACAAGCCTGATTACAATCAACGAACTTTATACTACAAAGAGACTTAAGAAAAGCATCGCCAGGATGACCTAAACGATTGTGCTAAATATTCAAAGGCAAAGCTGTAAAAGCAGAATGATTGTTAGAGGAAATGGCTTGAGCGTTGGAGAAAAGTGGATATAAGCCCTCAGTGCTATCACATCTCATTAGTCCGTTCCCTTCTGTAAGTCATTAACAGAGAAACCAAAAGGGTCAACAGAGATAGAAACCATATTATCTGTCGTAAATTTATGAATAGAAACCGGATTTTTAATGAGCCTGGGAGCATGTAACACATTGTTTAGGTTAAATGGTGGATAAGGTGGAGGCAATGTAGTGCAACCGTGGCCAATAATTGGAATTAAATGACCACTACCAACAACAATGTTATGATGCTTATTGCTTGAATTGAAATAAGAAGAGAGAATACCTGCATCCGCCATCATGTGAGATGTAGCACTAGTATCCATGTAGTAGTTCCCATCTGGTTGAGAGAACGAAAGAGCATGCATAGCAGCCTCAATGTCGGTGGGCATGTGGCTAGGTGCAAGAGGAGCAACGACATAGAAAGCTTGAGGTCTGGACCCAAGCAAGCCTGACCCAGAAGAGGAGGGACGTTGGGCTGCTGGATTTGGCCTTGGCTTCTTGGAGTATGCGAAAAATGGGAAAGAAGGAATAGTCCACCCTCCCCAACCAGGCTGCAGCCACTGTGGCGGTGGGGCCTGCTGACGTGGCTGCCACTGATGTTGCTGATATGGCGACTGACTAGGACTGGACCCATTAGTACTTTGGTGGACTTTTTTCCCATCATTCCACCCTTTATTTTTGTTGTTGTGCTTATTGCTTGTAGATGAATCAGTGGCAACCATGGCAGCACCACCGGACTGACTCTCAGAACCACCAGTTTCACGAGCTTGACGAGCTTTGATAGTACGCTCAGCCATTTTCAACCTTGAACGACAACTCTCAAAGGATGGCAAAGGCTCTTGATTTTGTATATAGTCCACCGTACCACTATACGCTTCTGGTAAGGACCCGGTGAGATGTAAAACCAGACAATCATTTGTCACCGTAGCATCAACATCCGCTAACCTATCCGCCAGAGATTGTAGATAATTGCAATAATTGTCGATCGATTTGAAAGCCTCAAAAGCAGCATTTGTAAAGTCCTCCTCTAGATGGGTAGCCTGAGAGGCTTTGTTGTCTTGAAAAAGTGCTTCAAGGCGGTTCTATGCCCCTCTCTCGTGTCATTACATCTGAGGATAGCGAGGAGAAGATCGGAAGAAATGGTGCTGTAAATCCACTGCAAGACAATGGCATCCAAACGCCTCCAAAGAGCCGGATCAGTGGACTTAGTCTGGACATAGGCAGCTATAGCCTTCTCCTCCGTTGGTGGAACCAAGTGATCGTAAAGACCATGAACCCTAGCAATATTGGTAAACAGAGTATCCCAAGAACGATACATGGCTTGCTCATTGTCTAATGTTATGGGAATAAGAGATTTAACATTAGTGATGGTGAGTGCGAGATGAAAATTGGGCGAGTCTGCCATGTAAAAGAATTAAAGATAGAAGAAGAAGAACAGAGAAGAAGATTTGTGAGGCTAGGGTAAGGAGAATAGCTTTGATACCATGATAGAAATCAATTTAGAAATCAATTTTGCTTGCCCATTGTATTCAACCTCCAATAATATATATGGTTACAAGAGTCAATATAGGCTACAAATTAGCCAACTAATTTGCTAAAATAAAGGTAACTAAATAAATACTAACCAAATAAAGAGGCTATAAATTAGCCAACTGATTATCTAAAACAAAGGTAACTAAGTAAATACTTCCCAAATAGAGATATCATCAATTCAGATAATAAATGCAGGAAATATTCTAACGCCTAGAATATATGTAAAATATATTCTATCATAGACCTACCTTTAACTGAAGAGAAAAGATGAATCGCTAAATTTACGTGTAACGAATGAACCAGATGATTGAGGCCTTCAATGGTTGCTTTCTCTTTCTTTTTGAATCCAAAGATGATTCAATCGCCCCATCACATGTTGATCACACATCACTACCTTTGTCTGTCGCCACATTATTCACTTTTACATTATACTCACTTTACCCTTTGTTTCTTCGAAATTAACTGCAGCTATTATTTTCACCTTTCTTTTTCTAACCTAAGCTTTTCTCCAATAGACTTACCATTAAGTCAAAAGCAGATGAAATAGAGGGATGGCAAACTAAGGTCCTTGGTTTCATTATATTCCTACACCAAACACAACATGGGCATAGAGTATGTTTTGTAATGAATACACTGACAAATTTACAGGACCAATTCCAATCTTTTCTTTCTAACCAAATGAAAAATTGCAAAATACCCTAACATGGAAGGTGATTATTAAAGGAAAAACACAATTAATGTACAAATAGTTTTATACTTGCTAACCTCACATTGAACACACGATCCAGCTGAACTTTTATGTCAGTATCATAATCTAACAAATATGGAACAGGCAAAACATGAAATCCACACATATTAACATTCGTAGATAGAATAGTCCTTATTCTTCTACATGAATCCTACACAATGTGAATTCACCAAAATTCCTAACTTGATTATGTTATTATTTTTCAGTAAAAGCCATATAATTTGGGTACTTTTTCGCCCTTTTTCCCTCTCTTCGGTATCAAACCCAATTCTAACTAAACAAGTTATCAAATAACGAGGAGTTCACGTACCAATATCTTATAGAATTCAAGAATATCGAAAGAAATGATTTAACTCAGAAGAAGCTAAATGGAAGACAATTCAGTGCATATACATACCTAGGTTGAATTTTATCAACCTGCTTGATGCTCTCGCCATTTTCTTCTGACTCATTGGCCACACATAATTTTTAGTGACGTTGGATTCAAACGATGATGGGTGGTTCATGGAACTGGGATGAGTTTAGATAAAACAAATACTTTCTCCCAAAGCATAGCAGATTGGGAAATTCTACGGCTGTTGGTGTCAAAAATCTGAAATCCGTCCGCATCCGCATCAAAAAAGCAGATAAATAACCAATGTTCGAAAAAAGGATGCGGATGCGAAGACATTCGCATCCGAAAATTATCTGTTCGGTTTTTGTCAAGTATATAGTTCAAATTATGTGTATTTTAATACAGTGAAAAATATTTGTTTATTATTTCATTGTGTTAGTAGTTTATATTATATGCACTTAATGCTTTTTAACTGCTCAAAACTATTTGTCATCATAATATTTGTTAATTTTTAACACTTTTATAATCAATGGGATTGAAAAATGTTTGTCTTAAACTTAAATTTTCCTTTTATAATTCTTGATTTTTCGGTCATTAGCGGATAAGATAATTATCCGATGTCCATCTGTATCCGCTGATGCGGGTATGACACTATCTGCATCCGAAAGCATCCGTTGATAGGCCTAGCTAATTCTATTCCAACCCCAAAGATTACTTATCCCACATCTGTATTGTCAAAGTTAATTTTCGAATAAATTTGTCGTTCTTCTTTGTTACAATCTTAACAATTGTTGTCATAATTAAGTAAGTTAGAACCGTAAGTTATATAAAAACAAAAGAAAACATTCATATTTTTAATTATGAATGTCACCACAAAATTGAAATAGAATAAATAAAAGAGATAATAATTTTACTATGTTTTCCTTTTCTTTTCTTTTTTGATCTTTCAACTCAGCATAATTTAGTGATTTTTACAATAGATATTGATATTTCTCCAAAATTAAGGATTAATATGAATTAAAAGACATAAAAAGCTACATAAGCATAAAGAGTCGAATTTGTTATATTGAATTCTGATTCGATAAATTTTTTCAAAAGAGAAAAAATGAAGAACAAGATAGGAATGTAATTTTGTTAAAAGAAATGAACAGTTTTGTAATACTTTTGGTGTATATAAAGTAAAAATCGATGTATATTGATTTGTTAAAATTTTTGGTATAGGTATAGTATTTTTTGGTGCTTGTATAGAATTTTTCTTGTTGTATTCATATGAAATTCTTTTCAAATGCGTTTTGGATCGATCAAATCTTCCTAGGGGTTGGGTGCACAACTTTACTGTACCAACATTCGATACCGAATATAGTATATATTGACATATGTAATGGAATTCAAAAAATAGTGCGTGTAAAAATATATTTAATGAATTTATTTTGTCATTCGGTGCATATGTTCAAAACTTGAGCATTCTTTATTAACATTTGATCACACCTTATTGTATCACTGTTTTATGGTTTGTGAGTGCATAAACGGACGGGTTTTGAAAATGAACGTTTGAAAATAACAAGTTAGATTTATGTAGCTGGGTAGGTGGTAACCATATGAATTGACTTGGTGGAGTAACCATGAGATTTTGCCAAACCTCTAAGAATTGTCATATTTCTTCGAATTAAGAGTTGTCAAGAAATATTCGTATCTCGAAACCTTCCAAGCCAAGCTCTGCCCCCAGTTTGATTTATGGTGCACGTTGTCCAATATCTTCGTGATCTCGTGTCCGAGAATTCATTTTAGTAGGGGTTAGAAAATCCTCTCATATGAAAGATGTCGTCCCGTTTAAAAAATCTCAGAATCTTCTATAGTACTTCTTTTAGCTCCATTCCAGTTTGAGGGTAGAAATTCACTAGTCAGATACTCAATGATGGAAGCCATCTAGCTTGCCTCACCATCTAATGTTGCCACAATAATAATATTCTCATAGCTCAAAGTAGGTAAGGTTTCCACTAGAATCGATCAAATACATGGTCTGGTTCCTAAGCTTCATAATTTATCTAGATCATCAACTGGTTCTCCTCCTCCGGGATATTATAGTATCCCACATTTCAAGACCTAAAATAAATGTAGATGATGCTGCAGTCATCATCAGAATTATTTTCAAATGACAAAAATGTGATCTTTTTTTACAACATTAAGTAAAAAAGTAGATAAATAATTTTCATTACATAAAATTGTCTTTATTATCGAATTCGTGCCCGCATGGATGTAATATAATATACAAAGAGAATAGTGTCGCGCCTAACATATGAAGATGTCGGCAGGAACACTTAACTAGTTATATAACCTAGTTTTACAAAATCAGAATTTAAAACAAAATATTATTATCTGTTAGGTCTCCTACTTCTTCTATGAAGCTTTTATTCATCTTTGGAAATGATAGATTTCTAATCCTATAAACTCAGTCAGCTCGAACGAGTACTCGACAGTTTATGGGGAAAATAATAATAAAGCATGAATTAGACGTAATGCATGGTACGAGCTATACATATCTCTAATTACAGCGTATAGTGAGACAACACTACCTAGTAGATTGAATTTTCTTCTTAATAAAACAACAGCAAGCATGCATATAAGAAAATTTTATGCATAAGTATTACCTATGCATGGCATGATGGAGTTAGGGGTACGCCCTAGGGGAAATTATGTAATTTGTTCTATAAATCTAACTCGATAACCAACCTTGTTCATAATAAAAGATGTTTTTATTTCTGTTATATATTTATTATAATGTGGTATTATAAATAATTGAACGTTCGATTAAAATATATTTAATAGAAAATCTATAAATGGTGTATTTGTGATAGTAATTATAAATAGTTCTAATCACGAGTATTGTATCACAGTATACTAAACACATAATTTTAAATATTACTAGCCAAGATGCATTGAGACTGGATATCGATGCATCTATTGAGACTAAAGCACGTAAAGCTTTCCAAATGTTGAGTAATGTATTATTCATAACTGCTGGGGGCACCAAGTAGTAATATACAGATAGTTATTGGATAACTATGTAATGACTCGCTCGATAGTTTTCTATTGGTTAATATAACTAAGGTAAAACAAAAAATATTGACGTGACTAATTTACATTGTTCTTTTTACTTGAGAATATCGTAGATCTTCAATTAAAAGCTCTGCTTAAATTGTAGTCAAATCATGGTACAGAATCGACCAAATGACTATAGTTGGGTCGAGTGGAAATATTGAAAGTGAAATACGATTCAAGAGAGGATTCGTCTTCTTTGTTATATAGGGTTAGTATCATAGTCTATATAAGTCAACTCAAAGCCAAAATCTCTAACCAAAGTAGTTCGGTTAATAATAATTGTTATTATTGAATTAAAGACATTGTTTTTGGACTATAGAGTTAAATATGTACATTATTGTAATTTTGACCATTATCAAATCCGTAAGTCCAAAGTGATATGGTTTTGATGAAGAGAATTGGTGTAAAATAACTGTCACTAATGGGTAATGCTTACGCTAAGTAAAACTAAATTTTACAAAGGATGTGTAAGTCATAAATTCAGCCAAAATTTCACAAAAATAGCTAAGATGAAATGTGAACGATAATATTGGAATTGTTCAATATTAATCGTTGGCCGAATTTACACATTTGAGTCACACAACTAAAGTGATGTATATTTCAAATAAACCACATGATTTTATTAGTTTTTAATTATTGATAATTAATTAATATTTATGAAATATTAATTATAAAAAACTTCTTTAGATTGTTGGATGTTATTAGTATCTAGTAAACTGGTTATATAAAAGTTATAAATGCGTGTATCGATAAGCGATATTGGTAGAATGTTTAAATCTCGTTTAAAACAAATATATTAAAATAGGCCTAAATAAATTAAATTGATTGATGTTTATGAAATATTAATTGTTAAAATATTTCTTTTTTTATTTATTTGATTTCAATTAATATTTAATAATGTAGATATATAAAAGTTATAACCGCGCCTATTAGTATATGATATCGATAGTAAATTTAAATTTGATTTAAATAGGGATAACACAAATTGAATTATGGAAATTTTTGGACCAAAGCCTACGCACGATGGCGGCCATGATATTGAGAAATGAGGGGGTTTTTGAATTAGAAATGAAAAGGACAACCTTAATTAAAGGAGAGGAAAAAAACCCATATTTTTATTACACGATCATTTTCTTCTTTAATTAGATATTGCTTTGTCATTTTCTTTCTCCGTCCATATAGAAGCATTAAGGGCCAAATTCTAATGCTGGCTAGAACTTTAAAATTCAAGCAAAATTAAATAGAAATAGGCGGTATCTCCTGATTGCTACAGATCTAGAGATTGATCAATTGGATTTAGGATTTATTCTATCATTCAAGTGTTTCTTCTAGCTTCATCCTAAGGTAGTTCTATATTTTTCTTATATAACTTTTAATTTTTTTTACATCCCACTAGTTTTATATCTCTCCATTTTGTTCATATGTGTGAATTTAGATTATGGCTAGAATATCTTAATTCATCCTTTTTGAATCAACTGTATACTCTTATTATTGATTTAACTAAAAATCTTTGCTATGCTCTTTATTATTTGTTTATTATGAACAATAATAATTTTACTCATCTTTGTTCTGTATGTTTAATTATCTTGTATGTTTAACCTAGATCTAGACCTTCTTATCACGAATTTGTATATGCATATCTCGTGTGATTTTATTGCTGTCTAAAAAATGAAAAACAAAATTGGAACAATCTTTTTAGTAAGTCAATTTTCGTATTACAAGTTTTAGATTTGAATGTTTATATATAAATTGCTATGTGAATAAAACTTTGAAATAGTTTCATTAATTATTTATAGTTGGCAACATAATGTGATGACTTAATTGTCTTATGTGTAAATTATTCTATAAAAAAACTTGTTAATTAAAATAAAAGAGAAAACTTCA
This sequence comes from Allium cepa, assembly GCA_030765085.1. NCBI lineage: Eukaryota > Viridiplantae > Streptophyta > Magnoliopsida > Asparagales > Amaryllidaceae > Allium > Allium cepa. The sequence goes on from CM060935.1 coordinate 596,541,885, forward strand.
ATTTAGTGGTTTACTTCTTGTTTTACGGTTGTATCTAGACTAGTACCGGATCTTTGTTTAAAAGGAAAATGTTCTTGTTCACAAACTATTTGTGTTAAACCAAAAATTGACTCAACACCCGAGATGTTGTACAAAGTAATATTATTCAGAATGATCCCAATAAGACTCATGGGCTTTAATAAAGTCACGATATTATTCAAAAAGACCAAGTCATATGTCCAAGTGTAAAATAGGTGAGTGGAATAAATGTGCAATTGTCCATTACTTATTCGTTAGTAGGCAAAATAGGCAATTCACATATATCATAAACCTTTGTTTATATGTCAATGTGCACAATAGTCATTATGCAAAGTAAACTTTAATTTAGGAAAAAGCTTAAGTGGCCTTGTTCAATCATTAATATACAAGTCCAAGTCCAAAATTAAGTCATATGTACATCCACTATTCAATAATAGTCAAAGATACACATTTGAGGGAATTGTGTGATGCAATGTTTATTGTTCAAGTCCTTATATGCAAAATTTACAATAATTATAAATCGACTCTAAAACTCCCCATTTGATTTAAAGCTTACAACTTATAATTTGAGAAGCAGGAAATAAATGATTTGCGCCCCTCTAAGTGATGGAGGGGGTTTATTTATAGAGGTAGTGGTAGGCGGGATGGCTACCACATATCCATCCAGCTAGATATTCGCTATCTCTTCGTATCGTTAATATTCGATATCCTCTTTGTATTGTCGATATTTGACGTCCTCTTTGTATTGTTGGCATTCGACATCCCTCCCCGCTTGTGAAAAATCGAATTCCTTTATTAGTTTCGAAGCTCATTATTCTCGTAGAAACTTGATATCGTTGGTTGTTTGTAGATGCTTGACAATAGTTGGTGTTGTAAAAGCTCGATAACTGTTATTGTGCCAAAGGAGTATTTTCGACAGAAAGTTGATATTTCTAGTTTGTGGTTAGATTTTCAACATCTGCTAGTGGTGTGACGTCCTTCTTTTGTTATATATTCTTCAGCATTTCCATGTTATAGAGGTTCGATAAGTCCACTATCTTTTGGGCTTAATAATGTTAGTTATAGAAACTCGATATCTACTGTTCTTCTAGGTCTGCTGCAGCTTGATATATATAGGTATTTATTGATTTGGAACATTTATCACCTTACAGGCTCGATATTTTGATTCATTATGAATACCCAAAATCAATTTCTTTTCATTAAATACTCAACAACTCTTCCTGTTGTAGAAGCTCATTACTCCTTTTGGGACATGATACTTCTTTTTAGCTTGATAACTATTTGAAGTTCGACATTTTTAATGTGATTAGGTATTCGACATCTCTTTGTGATTAATTGAGGTTCGCTATCCTCCTTTATTTTATATGCTCGTCAGCCCTTATGGTTGTTGAGGCTCGACACCATATCCGCTAGTTATAAAGATTCGACAACCTTTCTCTCTTTAAATTCAACAACACTTATAATTCGACATATTTAGTTATTCCCTAATTCTTTTAATCCATTTCTCCTAAATAGGAGCTCAATAATTATCTTCATGTTAGATACTTGATACCCTATGCTTTCTTATCTTCCCATGCTTACTTTTTCATTGGCTTCTCAAGTACATTTGACAATTGAAAAATATATGGATAACAATTTGTATTTTTTTATTTTGTTTTGTTTTAAATTTTGTTTTGGTATTTTGTGTGTACGTGTAAGCATATATATATGTGCGTGTGTAATAATATTTATGTGCATATGTGTATTTAACATAATGTTTCGAAAGGGGTTTATCTAAAATATAGTAGTAAACTTTTGAACTATTCTAATTAGATATTGTATTCATCGATTTACAACATGTAATATAAATAAAGTCCACTTCAATGTAAAGCACCATGCAAGATATTTGTATGTGTGCACATACAAATACACACGGACAAACCCACACAATAATGCGAACCCGTGCCTCGCATACAGCTTGTAACTATTTTTTTTAATTATTATTGATCCTTTGTGTTATTGTAAGATTACTGATAATTAATTACAACATTAAGTCTTGTATAAAGAAAATTATTATTTACGGTATTGTTTTTGTATCCAAAGTAAAATATTTTGTTTACAAACATAATTTTGATGAGCTCTTTATTCTAATGTTTTAATTGTTGATTGATGTCCGAAATTTACTACAATCCATGAATGAAAGATCAAAGAAAGATATCCTAGTGTACAAAATATCTAAAGAGCACGAATGAATAAGGAGATAGTGCAAAAAAATATCCATTTTTGCGTTTATTCGGTACATTTCAACAATTTCACATGAACCGACATGAACTTATACACGTATCACATTCCAACATAGATTCAATTGTTCATGCACAACATTCTCTTGTTTGAACATTCAACATAATGAGGCCATATATTTTAATGTTTGAATGTGTGGGCTATCTTGTAATTAAGTATAATTACGTTTTTTTGGAATAAACATATTAAGACTTAAGGGTATATTCGTCATGTAAAATTATAACGTGTGGACACCAGAGTGACAATTTAGTTTGTTGAAGGGCCGAACTGAAAAATATCACACACTACATATATGGGGTTCTGGTCTTCAAATTACATACGTCTTATCATATTCTCTCTACCATCTTCCAAAGAGAATTTACAGATCTAGCTTGTGTCAATTTGGAAGATTTAATCCAATTTAATCTTCACATCAATTAAGAATCGATGGATTCAGGTACGCCTTCTGCTATTAATTTCATATACCTGTTTCTCAATTGAATAAATATAAGTTATATGTATTCAGATCTAATATAGATTAATCACCAACAAATGGTATCAAAGCCACCCATCATTGATTTTATCGAGATATTTTCTGATTTTAAGTATATATGAAATTAAGGTTCCGAGATTTACAATTTTGGTTGATACATCCAATGCTTTTATTTCAAATCTGTGAGATTTGCTCTTTTCTTATTGATTAATCTGATGGCTCTATTTCATATCTAAATAAGTAATTCATGAATTAATTTTTCTTGTTCGGATCTGATGTCTCTAATTGTTGCTACTCATAATATTCATATATTATTATCAGTAGTGTTGCGACTGTACAATTTTTTTATTGCTAATGTAATGACCCGCCTTTCATTCCATAGAAAGATGCATCATTAAGAAGAAAGAAAGGGATATAAAAGAGAAGAGAAAGAAAGGAACAGACAACATCAGAATCTCACAGCGGAACGAATAAATTATACTATATCACATAAACTTACATAGTATCATATACATCAGAGTTATACAGCTAATACAACACAAACTAGACAGTTATAAACATCTGTCTAGAAATTACAATTCAAGTATATCAGAGAAAAAACAGATACAACACAAACAGAGGAGAACCACTAAATATATCTACACGCTGAAGCCTCCTGCTCCATTATCTCCTCCAGAACTCGTCAAAGTGATCCTGAAACACTTGACTACTCATACACAATATGAGTACCCAAGAGTTTAATAAAACAGAAAATAAACACTCGGGTCAGACATGGGTCTGGTGTGAGTAAACGGGTTTAAAGTTGCTTAACTTTGGAAAATCTTTTTGGAAAGAAAAGGTATCACGTAAGACTTCCCACACATAAACATGGAAAAGTTTTTATCTTATGCCAACCAAAACATTTGATAGGAAATACAGTGATATTATAATAGTGTCTAGGGTTTTCAAAATAAAATACAGAAATAGCTGGAATGCTTACATCTCACGTTCCAACATAGTAGGGCACAATCAAAACCGTACAAGCACTTATTGGATTATGGATTCCATCAATGGCATGGCTACTGGGGTACCGCCGTCAAAGTATGTGGCCTAGATTACCGTACCGAGGAGTACGCCCGCTCCCCTGCAACACAAAGCCAGAACCATTCCTTACTGAACAGTTCCGAACAAGACCACCCCGCAGATTAGCCGTCGCCAACTGCCACACAGCAGAATATAAAGGGACCTCTAGATAGGGGTAAATCTTGCTCTCCAGTGGGGGCTATCCACGAAGCCTTGCTGCACCACCCCTGTTATAGCCATTCCCGGTTGATGAGGCTTGAGGCTACGATTACCTTTATAGGTACATCAAACTTAGAATGCTCATCGTCCACCTGACGATGTTCTTAAAGCATTCAATCCACACAAGTTCGTTCCGGGTTCGAACGAAACCGAAGGCACTATCTCGTTGCACTCATTTTTGAATCACCCTCCGAGTCAATGACCATAGCCGTTGCATTCTAAATCACCATCTCGAACCTATAAGTACTATTCCGTCAAACTCATTACGGAATCACCCACAGAGTTATACTGACGTATAGTTCTTATACCTCGAGTCTTCACTTGCTCCACTTGTATTAACGACCTAACGTTTAATTGGAATCGATGTGGTTTTCGGAATTCTGAATTTGGAAACCCGATCCCGGTCTCACCGAAACCAAATGCCATTTTAATGTCCAAGTTCTACTTAAGGGTATTAAACAAATAACTCATTTCATTATTATCTATTTCACACAGATAGATAAACTACATATCACAATAGATAATCACCTTCTCATTATAAACAGATAATCTGTATCATCATCACAAACAGATAATCATCACAACCAAATAATCCATCACAAACCATCATACTTTAACCAAACATCCATATCATACAGATACAACTCATCTCATTACTGAGATCACATCCATCCAATCAATATCATCCATAAGCAATGATTTATTAACCATCAATTATAATTAATTTAAAATGAATTAAATTAATTACATCTATCACTAATTATTTTAAAATGAATTAAATTAATTATCACATCTATGAATCCTGCTGAATATCTTTAATATTCATCTTGATTTAAACATCTTTGATTTATCATTCACTAGTTACAATAAGTAATTAGTCTTTAATTAATTTTCACAAAATTAATCAACCTTAATCATAAGTAATTAACATTTAATTACTTCATTAATTAACTATAAATAATTACATTTATCCTTAATTAATTACAATTAATTAATCACTTAATTAATTAATTATTACTTAGTTAAACAATCATTAATTACATCATTAATTATAATAATTAATGATCTCTAATATTTACATAAATTACTTAATTAAAATTAATTACATTTAGTAATTAATCTAATTATTAATCACCTTGATTAATATTCAATTCAGTAATTAACTATCTTTAATTACTCATTAACAAATTTATTATTACATAATTAATTTTCTTTATTAATTAATTCCTTGATTAATTACAAAAGTAATTATCCAAATTACTTTATTAAAAATAAATCACCTTTCACTAATTACATTCCAGTAATTATCAATATTACCTTTCTAAGTGATCGTGCTCCATTAATTACATTTAGTAATTACTCTCATACAATCATCAAATGATTTACTTAAATTTATTAAACTAAATTAATTAACTTAAACAAATCACAATATCCAATATTAATTAAAATAAGTAATTAATCCTTTAATTACTATATCAAGTAATTATACTTAACAAATTGCAATTGATTATATTCAATTAATAAATCTAGTTAATTATCAAAATTAGTTACATTAATTAATTCATAATTATCTAAGATAATTATTTTTATTAATTAACAACATTCCATTAATTACTTACTTAAGGAATTTATCTTATATTAATTATCAATTAATCATCTCTAATAAAAAAATTATTTAAACCATTATTTAAAGCCAAATAAATAAGCAAATTCTTAATTATCTTAATTATTTTCAAAATAATTCATTTACTTATTAATGACTTCATTTACATTTAAAATGTATTTAAATAATACATTTCTAAAATTAAATTCAAATTCCATTTAAAAATTTAATATTTGAAATGTTTAACTATTTAAACATTGATCTAAATTTAAATAATTATAAACCTTAAAATAAAATGAATGTTAAAGAACATTCATTACTTAAATATAAAAGAAAAGTTTAAAACAAAATTACTTAATTAAAAATCAAGCTTTGAAAATAAATTGATTATTTTTACTTTCAAATTTAAATTAAACACTTCATATTTTTAATTCAAATATTAAAGGAAATAAATTCTTTCAAGTTAAAAACTTACTTGAAATCAAATTCATTTTTTAAATCTACTTTTAAAATTTGTTCACCATTTAAATTTTACAAACTGTTCTAAATTAAAATTTTGGATTTGGAAACAATATTAAAAACTTTATCTTAAAAACTTATTCAAACTTTAGTTATTATTTAAAATCTTCATTTTAAAACTTTGAATTTAAAAGTACACTAGAATTCAAATCTTAAACCTTGCATTTAGAACCCTGTTATCAATCCTGCTTTTAAAATTCAAATTTCATTTAAATTTGAAAAACTGCAAACTGTCAGGTTTTACAACCTGTAACATCATTGACCCGAGAAACCCCATAACTACTTCGAGTCAACAACCCACTAGCTTCGAGGCAGAATCAAAAACACCCGAGTGCAACTTCGAGCTAGAAACCCTGCACATCCCCAAATGTCCACCAGACTTCAACATGTACGGTGCATATGCACCATCACCTTGGCGAACTCCAACCACTCTAATCTACTTCTACAAGTCGCCGACCATCTCCTCATACGATCACGACCATTCAAACCCCCATATCAGCTTGAAATCATACTAGAGAAATCAACTGCAACCTGGAAAACCCAAATGCTCCGTAAACCCCAACCTGTCAACGCCGAGGAAACCCACCTCCGACCACCATCGTTGATGCGACTTTGGCCATCTCTTCTTCCACGACTCCTCTACAACGTCATAAAAACTGGAAACACTCGGTGCATCTCAGAGATCAAAATGTTACAAAATTCGACATCATCAAAAATTAGGGCTAAAACCTGGAAACACCAATTACCATCTCCTCCCCTCTCTGATCACCTATTGCCCAATTTTCTTCCACTTCCCAAATCCACTAGAAAATCAAACAAGCCCAAAAACCCCAATTCTGTTCAAAACAGAATTACTCCTTCCACAGTAATTTTAAAATTTTGAAATTTGTTTTAAAATTACTAATTTCTAAAATACATTCCTGTTATAAACTTGTTTAAATAATTATTGGTATTTGATATCCCTGTTTTATTGAAAAATGTTTACTGAAGTATTTGTTTCAGAGGTAACAGACTTTCAATATAATTAAATTATGATTTAATCAAAATTTCATACTGAGCAACCTCCTTTACTATCATAACAAATCCTAATTGAAATAAATTCAAGAGGTATTTGGTTTTCCCTATTTAAATTTTAAGTTTTATAAACAGAATCAAGTATACAGTTTCATGTAAACCTATATATCTGTTTATACATATTCACACATAGTAATTATCAAAATAGAAATTCAGACAAGCATGCTCATTCCTAAATATTTACAGGCATCAGAAAATTTTAAATCATTTTTCATTGTGAGGTTACTCACTTCTAAAAGAAATAGAGAAGTTTTATCCAAACAGTTTTTAATTTATATGAACTAGTACTTTAGTTCTGGAAATTGCATTTAGCTTTGATTTTTAAAGAAAAATTGTTTTTCAAAAAAAAAAGCTTACCCACCTATCAATTTGAAGATGCAGAGAATACTCAGATGCATTCATATATTCCAGGAACCTGATTTGAAATGCATGTAGAAATCTGGGCTTTGAAATGCTGGTTGAAGTTGCCTTTTTTACTTGTTGTTTGTAAATTTTTGAAACTGCATTTGCTTCCAGTTTTGAATACTGAATTTTTGCATGGAGATCCATCTTCGTATGCTTGAGTAAAAGTTGAAGTTGAAGATTGCTTCCAGATTGCAGATTTTTAAATATGAATTGAATTTGGGTTTTGCCTATTTGATTTTGCAGATTTATAAACATGCACTGTGTAGGTTTTGCAGATATGAATTTGAGTTGTAGATTTGGGTTTTGAATTTGCAGATTTTTGATTGCACATTTAAACAGAATTTGGGTTTTCTGGATTTTGATTGAATTTGGGTTTTGAAATTTCTTTTAGATCTGATTTTCAGATTTCATTTGAAGATAATGTCTTAACAAAATGTATTGCTATGCTTTCTTATCAATATAATTTAAATAATTTTTTTTAAAACAATGCCACTTGTTAAATTTGTAATGTGATTACAAGTGTCTACTCTTGTGCACAAATATCTTACATATGTTTATCTTTATATTAAAGAAATTTCTTTAATTTATGAATATGTTTTAAAACCATTTCTAATTTAATTTAAAATGTTTCAAATGTTTTATTACAATATTTAGCCTTACATGAAACTTCTTTATAACATATACATTTTAATGTTTGCTTGAATATTTTTAAAAAATAATATTTTAAAACTAATTTTCAAAAGAGAAAAATTTAAAAAGAAAAGAAATGTTGAATTCATTTTATTCAAAAGTTTTAAATCAAAATACTATACTCTAATATGAATGAATTAAATCTTATTTCAAAAGAAAATCAATTTCCTTTAAAATAAAACAAAATAAACTTTTATTATAAAATACAATTTTAAACTATTATCTATATATAAACAAAATAAATACTTACTTATATTTCTATGAAAATATAAGATAGACTTTTAAAACAAACTTTTGAAAAGTTTTCAATACTAATTTAAATCAATTTAATCAATTTGCAATTTATACATTTATATATATAATAATTAGAAAATATTCTTTATTAAATTTAAATTTTGAATTAAAATCAAATCCTCTATTTACAATGTATACACATATACACATTATAAATAAAATATCTTTAAATCAGCTTAGAAAGATAATTTTATCATTTAAATATTTTTAACATTTGAAAACAATAAGATTTTCAATTTAAATTATTATTATAATAAATTTTAAAAAGAATATCATTTATCAAACTAAATAATAATAATTTCCAAAAGATAAATCCTGTTTGAATTAGATTATTAAATCAATATTTCACATTTTAAAATAATTATTAATGAAATTATTAAATAAATATTGCCTAAATTTCTGGGACATCACAGCTAAGATGGTTACCATGTTAAGTTTTGTTTCATTAACACGTATGGAAGCATCTTCATGCCTTTTAATTTTCCTGTAATACGTATTGCACACATAATGGTCAATTGCATTTTTTATTATAACTGCATTAAATGTGGTTGTTATGTAATAAATAAATTAATTTATTATCATAAATGCAGTAAATGCATCAGGTGCAAAAAATTTAACGATGCGGCATGTTTGTATTTGGAATAAGAGAAGACATACTATTTATTATTTAATGCATTTATAATTTATAGACACGTAAATTTTATATCTATGGCCTGCTCATTAAAAATAATTTCGCTTTCTGTAATATTATAAAACGTATTCATATTTGCTTATTCAAATAAGCTTTCATCGAAAGCTAATCACCCGCCGCACTGATATAGTAAGCTATTTTGACATGGACTATTTATGTTCGTTGCTTCCCGCTATGTTTGGGATCAACCATTGCTACAATTTTTAGCTATTCATTTTCTTGCAATATGACATGTATGGCCCATGCTATGTTAAAATTTGTTTTATCTTCTGTCTTGAATATTGACAGTTAAATAAAGTATGCAATATTTTATCATTAATTGTTATTGCAAATACCATTTGTTATGTATTGTTACGGTTTTAGTTGATGTCAATTTTTTTTTTGTTGCGACTATGAAACCATATTTTCAATATGTATAAAATTGAAAATTGAAATTTATAGAATACATATAAATGAATGAGTTAAAATAAACCCAGTTCAAATATTATTTGGTGTCTCTTTGCAAACTAACTGTAAATATTCTATATTACAAGTGATCTGATTATAATAACATGTCACCAAAGTGACATCTCTTATTTTAGTTATCCATGAAAAATGTTTAATGTTTGTATGTATCTATTCATGCAAATATTAGTCGGCAAAGAAGAAGGCTAATATTTAGCTGAACCATTTATACATGTGTGATGACAAATATGCGACAATCATATAGTTTTGCAAGTGAATATCTAATCGGCTCAAAGGAAGATTAATATTTGACTTGGAATTATTGTCAAAGTTTGATCATTACAGCAAAAGTACCACTTACAATTAATACTACTATCCAAAGACTTGATATTAAAGTTGTGATAGGTATCTTGAGAAGAGACTTACCAATTATTTGAATTTACTGTGGTTTATTTTATAGTGTGAGCATATTTGATTGATTCTTGTGTTAAAATTACGATTAAATTAACAACGGTATCTACCAATCTTAACAACATTCCTACTTTGACTGGAGCAAAAAAATTCCACAGAAAGAGAACATATTTCTTGTTCTTGGCTACATGGATCTTGACCTTGCACTTAGGATGGATGCACCTACCCCTCTTACGGATAAAAGTTCTTCTGATTTTACAAAGAACTTTGAGAGGTGGGATCGTTCAAATCGCATGGGTCTAATGACCATAAAGCGCAACATTCCAGAGGCATTTAAGGGTGTAGTATCTGAAAAGATAACCAATGCTATAGATTTCCTTGTTGAGATTGAAAAATGTTTTGGTAAAAAAGATAAGGTGAAAATAAGCATGCTTTTGTAGGGCTTGATTTCCATGAAGTACCAAAGCAAAGGGAACATAAGGGAGTACATTATGGAAATATCTAATGCTGCTTACAAATTTAAGGCACTTAAGCTTTAGCTTTCGGATGATTTGCTCATGCATTTGGTACTAATCTCTCTTCCTTCACAATACAACCAGTTTAAGATCAGTCATAACTGTCAAAAGAAGAAATGGACTCTTAATGAACTCATTTCGTATTGTGAACAAGAAGAAGAGAGATTGAAGCATGGTAAGATTGAAAGTACTTATTTGGCATACACCCCTAAGGGAAAAGACAAAAAGAGAAAGAAGGATAAGGAAACTGCTAAGGGTCCAATGGAAAAGAAGCAACATAAGATGGCTGATGGTTGTTACTTTTGTAAGAAGGCTGGACGTTTAAAGAAAGATTGTACCTAATATCACCCATGGCTCGTAAAGAAAGGGTTGCCTGAGCTACCGAAATCCAACTGTTGCGGAAAGATACATCTTTGTAGGTGATGGAAAATCGATTAAAGTGGAGGATAAAGGGCACTTTAAGTTGTTATTGAGAACTCAATTTTATTTGAATTTATTTGATACTTTTGTTATACCCCTATTTAGACGGATTTGGTTTCTGTTTCTAAGTTGGACAAATCTGGTTATTCTTGTTCATTTGGGAATGGTATTTTTAATTTATCAATAAACTCAAATCTTGTTGGAATTGGTTCACTCAATGTTTATGATAATTCATATATGGTTGATATTAGTACCTCTTATTATGAAGCCTTGCATGTGGAATCACGTGGTACTAAAAGAAAAGCTAATAAGGAAATTTTAGCCACATTGTGGCACAAGCGCTTAGATCATATATCTAAAACTTGAATTCAAAGGCTTATGTCAGATAGCATTTTGAAATCTGTTGATTTTTCAAACTTCGATGTTTGTGTAGAGTGCATCAAAGGCTAATAGACCAAACATAAGAAAACAGGTGTCAATAGAGCAACCGACATTTTATAAATGATACATACAGACATTTGTGTAGCATTCCCTATGGCATCATGGAATGGTCAACAATATTTTATCACATTCATAGACGGCTACCCAAGATATGGCTACCTATATCTTATACATGATAAATAGGAATCCCTAGACATGTTCAAGAAATTTAAGGTAGAAGTTGAGAACCAACTCAACAAAATAATTAGAGCTGTCAGTTCTAACTGTGGAGGTGAATATTATGGTAAATCTGATGGATCAAGTGAACAATGTCTAGGACCATTTGTCCAATTCCTAGATGAATGTGGAATAGTACCATAGTACACCATGCCAGGTTCACCTAGCATGAATTGTGTTGCTGAGAGACGAAACCGTACACTTAAGGACATGGTGAGGAGTATGACTAGTCATTCTACCTTACCAAAATCACTCTATGGGAGACATTAAAGACAACAGTTTATATCCTTAATAGGGGTACCCACTAAAGCAGCTGCCAAGACACTTTATGAGCTTTAGATAGGCAAATAGCCCACTCTAAAGCATTTTCATATTTGAGGATATCCAGCTGAGGCAAGGCCTTATAGGCCAAATGAAGGAAAATTAGGCACTAAAACAGCGAGCAACTACTTTATTTGTTATTCTGAGCGGTCTAGGGGCTATAAATTTTATGATCCCACATTGAAGAAAATTTTTGAGACGGGAACTGCAACATTTTTTGAGGATGTTGAGTTAGGGGGGAGAAATAAAGTAAGGAACATTGTTTTTAAGGAGGAATCATCATCTATGATTCCTACCATGGTTACTTCTTCTAACAATGTATAGATTATCATTCCTGTCATTAATTAAGAAGTTAATCCAAAACCACAACAAAACAATATTGAAGAAAACCCTCTTCAAAATGAGGACAATGTTCCAAAAGAACAAACTCAACAACCTCAAAATGAATTGCCACTAAGAAGATCCACTAGAGGGAGGGAGGATGCCATTCCATTTGATTATGTGGAATTTCTTCAAGAGATAGAGGATAATAACGGATTGGTGGAAAATGATTCTATCAACTTTCACTGTCACGGTCTGGATCTTCGACCTTTGAAAATCGACATCAATACGTCCACTGTATTACATGCTGAACAATTGAATGCCGAAAATACCAGATCGTCAGAAAAAAGAAGAAAGAGTCAGAAGAAGAAAAAAGAAATAACAATACAGAATCTCACAATCGTAGTGGAATAATACATAATAGATAACAACTGGTCTTTATACAAAAAGAGCTACAACTGTTTTTATACATTAATCATCAGAGTACAACCCAAATCAATAGCCCAATACTGGACAGTTATAATAACTTGTCCTCACAAATTCTGAATATACAGCCTACAATACACAATGAAATAAAATCGAGTACGTGTGATACGCCTCGTCATCTAACTCGTCTTCTAAGCCTCATAACATCCTATCATGTATCTATAATACTCGATCTGACCCGAGAATTATAATAAAATAATACCCGAGTCTGTTTGGAAAACCAACGTGAGAAAACAAACTTAATTTGGATTATTAAAGTTTCAAAATTCATTGAAAATCAAAGGTATCTCGTAATACCACGCCACAAATAAACATGACGGGTTTTTACCTTACGATAACCAAAACATTTCATAATCGGGTATTATAATAGTGTCTAAGTACAAATACTTATTCAAATAGCTGAAACTCTTACATCACACTTTCCAGCATAACTGGTACATCACTTATTGAAGAATGGATTCCAACTGAATGACTAGGCACTGGGGTAACATCTGTCACAGTACATGTCTAGAAACACTGTACCGAGATCGAACCTATCGATCCCTGCCACACAAGACAAGACTACCCCTGACCTGGATAGACCGAATTTTCTATCACCCTAGGTGTTCCCACCCTTTCCGAGCTCCTTTCACATGTAGTGATAATATCTAAGGTTATCTAGAACGGTGATAGACATACTCTAATTGGGTGCTACCTACTTAGCCTTGCTGCATCTCTTCTGCTTTTCAGTCATTCCCAGTTGATCAGGCTAGAGGCTACGATTACCTTTTTAGAAATATTCACTTAGAATGCTCATTGTCCTCCAATGACAATGTACCGATAGCATTCATCCATACTATTCCTAGTACATCCATTTTGGAATCACCCTCGGGATTTGTAGCTATTACACCTTGCACTTCAATGCCCCATCTTCGACTCCATGTCTGGTCTTCATTACGAATATGTACTCGTTGGATCGAAGTGGTTTTTGGATCACAAACCCGATCCCGGTCTCTTCAAAACAACATTCGATATTCCTCGTAAACTCAACCCCGGTTCTTAAGGAAATAAACAGAAGAAAGTAAGATCGGAGATCATCTCCTAACCGTTAGTGGACAGATTTCCTTATTGTTAAATATAGGGTGTAATTTTTTCCTTTTATTAACTTTCCTATTATAAACTACTTTCCAATTATAAACTTTCCCGATTTAACTATTTGGTGTGATATATAAACACCTCTTCTTGTATATCAATTAGATGGGATAAATAAAATAAGTTGCTTTTTCTTTCTCCCCTATGTCTGTTCTTACAAATTATATTTGATACCAAACCAATTAACATGGTATCGGAGCCAGGTTAGAACAGTATCTTAAATCAGAAAATTAATCGAAACCTTTACAATCCCCAATTCCAGAAAATCAGAAAGCTCTCCTAACTGCAGCCGATCCACTGCTTTATCCAACACTCCAAACCACGACATCCAATCGCCACCTAACTGCAACCGACCCACCATTGCAAGTTACTTCAGCTGAAACCACATCGCGACCAGCACCTCCCCAGAAATCATCAACTTTCCCAATCAACCTTGAACCACCATCCATCTCCTCTTCACCGCCTCACGCAAATCAAGTAAACCTCGCTGATATCCACCGTATAATCCAGACCCGCATACCTTTTTGTCAGATCGGTCATTGTAGCAGCGTCCAAACCCTAAATTAGTCGCTCCATATCAATCTTCCTCTCTGCCTTCGACCACCGACTGCCCCCTAAAATCCACCACACCGTCCCACCATCATCAACCGTGCCACCACATTTGAAGGCCTAGAAACGTCTGCTAGCCAGCAGTACTTTACTTCAGTCTCTAAGTCCGGATTAATGATGACTGCTGCAACTTTTGGATTAGCTTACGCTGACATTGGATTTCTCAAAATGAATGACATGAAAGGATGGAGAAAGAGGAATAGCTGGTAAGAGCATCGGTGGCTTCATCTCCTTCAACTACAAAACTAGCGAAAGAGACGAAGCAAAATTTAAAGGAGATAGTCCGTGTTGGAATTTTGGGGGCAAGTGGATACACGGGTGCTGAGATGGTTGACTCCTCGCAAGTCATCCCAACTTTTCTATTACAATGATGACTGCTGATCGAAAAGCCGGTCAATCGATTGGGTCGGTGTTCCCTCACTTGATTACACAAGACCTGCCCGATATGATTGCTATTAAAGATGCAGATTTTTCTTATGTGGATGCCTTTTTTGTTGTTTACCCCATGGAACTACACAAGAGATCATTAAAAGTCTACAAAAGGAGCTAAAGATTGTTGACCTCTCTGTAGACTTTTGACTGCATAACGTTGACGAATATGAAAAGTGGTATGGTCAGCCTCAGAAAGCACCAGAGTTGCAGAAAGAAGCTATATATGGCTTAACCGAGGTTTCAAGAGAAGAAGTTCATAATTCATGACTAGTTGCAAATCCTAGTTTCTACCCAACATCTATTCAACTTCCGCTCATTCCATTAATAAAGAATTACCTGATAAAGTTGAAAAATATCATCATCGATTCCAAATCTGGTGTCAGCGGAGCAGGAGAGGTGCAGGACTTCTCATTCGTTTCCCCATAGCCCTTTGAACGGGAATGCAATGTGAATTAGGGTTTATTTAGGATATTAGTTTGAATCCTACCAACTTTAAAATTAAGAGGAAGTGGATTTAAATCTCGTGTTCATCTTGCCCCTCTCAGAAAATTTGGTTCTCAGAAAATTCGGTTCTCAGAAAATTTGATTCTCAGAAAATTTGTGTTCAACCAGTAACTTTCCCCTCTCGTGGATTTGGTTCATAGAAAATTTAGGTTGTGGATTCAGAAAATTTTGGTTTTTCATAAAATTCGGTTTCTCATAAAATTCATTTGTCTCATATAAAAACTTATCCACTTCTTCATATTTGTTCATCACTTCTCTTGACTCAATTTCAATTCCTAAATATTTTACTAAATCCCTATCTATTTCTGGTTGGCGGAAAGCAATGATTGATGAAATGAATGCTTTGGAGTTTAATAATACATAGAGATTGACTGTCATTTTGTTCAGGATAAAATACAAGATGGTTTAATATCTATAGAGTATATGGAGACTGAAGAGCAGATTGCAGATATCTTCACCAAAGCTTTGAATGGAGTCAGAATTAATTACTTGTGTAACAAATTGGGCCTGATTAACATCCATGCTCCAACTTGAGGGGGAGTGTTAAATATATGGTGTAATTGTTTCCTTTTATTTACTTTCCTATTATAAACTACTTTCCTATTATAAACTTTCCTGATTTAACTATTTGGTGTGATACATAAACACCTCTTCTTGTATATCAATTAGATGGGATAAATAAAATAAGTTGCTTTTGCTTTCTCCCCTATGTCTGTTCTTACAAATTATATTTGATACCAAACCAATTAACACTTATAAACATCCTAGAAGAACGAAACGAGTTTATACGTAGAGTATAGCACCTCGAACAGTAATTGTACCATATATAACCCGTGCTTCTTATAGATATTTCCAAAGTTATATTTGGGTCCAGATTTGACAGTCAGTTATTTAACTATCAAATAAACAATCAATCCAGCCAAAATTTTCATTTTCACCAAAAAACACCAAGTCTTATTTAAATTTAATTTTAAATAAATTAAATCTCTTTATCCAAAAATATACACTTATCTTATCGAATTTGGCATATTCATGAATTATTGTTTTCCTTTTCAAAGTATTCGGAAACCCTTTTAAAATAATGCGGAAAGTACCACTGCGGTATCGGAACTGTGGATCGCAGTTCAATGGTTACGCCTCAAACCCAGAGAAATCCAAGACTTAACTGCACGCGCTCACTACATCCGATTACGCCACGTGAGTATACCAATACTCCTTGAAAATTCTATTTAATAATTTTCAAAATAATACTTATGAAATTCTATAATAATTTTCCAAGTTAATTTTAGACAAAACTACTTTTAAAATAAGGCTATTATATAAATATTAATATTAAATAGTTAGTCCTTTGAGAATGATAGTACTAATTAATTCTTAAATGAAAAAATTGATTATTATAAACTAGATGAACCAATATTTAAATATAATTTAAACAATTTTACACCACTAATTAATTATTATTTTCTAAAATATTCTTAAACACTTTTGAACTTCCTAGTTAATACTTAAAAATCCTCCCTTTATAAAATAAACCTAACTTTTCAGGAAAAATATATTTCATCTTCAATATAGCCAATCAAATCATTTATAAATCCTTCTTGATTTATTTCTAGTTTAATCTACATTCCAATTCTGTAGATTTCCCTTCTCACATTTCTGGAAAATAAAACTACAATTTATTTTTAAAACGATTTACTCATTTCCTTATAAATTCCCATCGTGAATTTATAATTTCAAATTATCCACTGATAATTACTTCACTTTATATTATAAACTTCGTTTGCAATTTTCCATAATCTCATTTCCTGCTTCGTCACTGTTTCACAAAACTTAATCGATTTTTCGTCGATTTTGTAAATTAAATTCCATTTTTAAATTAATTTCTTAGTTAACCCAAATTTATCTCGAAACCCACTAATTTCGGATTCACTTCACTTTTATGATTTAAAATCTTATTTAAATCTGGAACATTAATTTTATATTTTATTTTCAAAATTCCCCTTTTAGTTTTCTCCAAATTATTTAAATCTCAAATTTAAAAATAATTTCCTTTATATTTAGACAATATCTCTTAAGTTTTATTTCTAAAAACCCTTTAATTCACATTTATTCACAAAACTCACTATTTTTCCATATTCTAAAATTATTAAATGGGATTTTAAAAATCAACTATTTATTTTCCCCAAATTTATTACTTTTAATTTATCCAACTTCACTATAATATTTTATTTTTAAATTCTCTTTATTTTCCTTTGACAATTCAATATTTGTATTTATGGTATTTTAAAGTGCCAAAAATAAATCCAACAATACCACAACATCCAGTAAATTCAATTTTCCAATATAATCTATCATAGATTTTTCAAATAAATCATATAACCGAATATGAAAATAATTTCAACATTTTTAAGGAATCCGGTTGGATCTCTCCAACCTGTTTTCCCTCCATCCATAAATGTTAGCACAATATAAAAATACCAATCCCTCTTCGAGGGTGATATCACGGTATATAGGGTCATCTGCTATTATGCGGGACACATAGGGTCCCATCTACTATATATATGCGGAAATATGAATCACTCCAATATATATATATATATATATATATATATATATATATATATATATATATATTATCACATCAAGACTGAAAATAATTGTCAATTCAATCAATCGACCAAAAATAAATTTTGACTATTTAAAATTAACCAGTAATCCAAATTTGAGTGAGATTAACCCACCTTCGATTTTTTTTCGCTGAACATCTAGATTTTTTATCCTCCGAAAAGCTCAACCGACTCTAAAAGGTCCCAAACTAAACTCTATTGCGTAGATTTCCAACTTCGAAACAACTCGAGTCGTCTTAATCATTTTGAACCTCATACGATAAATATAAGGATTTTATTAACATAACGATATAATAAAAATCTAACAAATATAAATAAAATTAAATTAAATGAAAACTGAACCTTCTTCCCCTCTCGAATGGCCAGCCAACACAGACCAACTTCGATCCACATCCACAACTGCCGCCTTCACCCACCACTTCCTCGACCTGCTTGCACCGCCGACCTACCTTCCCCAACCTATAGTCGTGCACCCACCTCAGTCAAGTCCATGCGCACGCAAGTGCATACCCGAACTCAACCCCATGCTCCCCTCGCGAATGCTTCAGCTTCGACCCCTCGTCCAAACTCGAACCATATGACTCCCCTACCATTTGCTAGCATATGCCCAATCCTCAATGACGTCGCAAACCTCCCTCGTGCACCACCGCACCCCCTTCCAAGGGTGCCTAATCTTCCAAGACGCGCTCGACTTCCCCCCCTCCATGCTCATGCTCTGCCTAATGCCGCCATTTATTATTTTTCTTCTTTGCTCTGAAATCGATTATGGTTTTTGATTTTTGATTTTTGATTTTTTTTTTGAGTCGATTCTGAGAATCGATTGAAGAGGGAATAAAGAAACACGATTTTTGATTTGGGGAGAAAGAAACTAAGGACTCGCGATTGAACTGTATACAGTTTAAAAAAAAATGTTTTTTCTTTCTTTTTTCTTTCGACCATACTATTTCTTTTTCTTTTAAAATTTTCAACCTGCAGTTGTGCTATTTTCGAAAGAGAAAGGGAGGGAGACAAGAAGTGATACTAGTATGTACAAGAAGTGCTACAGTGATTTAAAGGGAGGGGGAAAAGTTCTGATGTGAATTTTTTTGTCAAATCCATGAATATGTATATATATATAAATTCAAATCATCTTGAATTCGTAGCTTAAAATCTAGACCACCCATCGAGACGTGCCGCCAGGCAATCATAATGTTATACCCATATTCTGAACGCAATGGAAAAGGTTTCGAGTTCTAATTCGATCGTATGAAAAAGATAGCTTTTTGGACCCAATTATTATATTGAATTTTCTATATAAATTTCAGCACGTTTATATCCCGTACGCACAAATGATAACTTGAAATACTACGAAACTTGAAATCCGATAATAATACACTATTACGGATTCAACGAGACCGTGCCTCGGAAGGCTATTATTAAAAGTCAATTTAAACAATATATTTTTAAAGATGAACAAATCATTATTGAATTAAAATGAATATGGTTTACACTATAAAAGTTAAACATTAACGGAAATGTTGACAAATTACAATCACACATATATATTATATAAGTTAAATAGAATTATAATAGTTGTAAATAAATTAAACTTAAATAATCATACGTGTAGAAACATAATTTACGTGAAATTGAAATAAACCTAAAATAGATTTTTGGTATAGGTACATGCATAAAGTGTCAGATCCAGAAGGATTGCAGTAAATGAAATGAGTATATTTGAAAAAAAATCCCTATTTGGATCATAGTGGATCTATGAAGTCTAATGTGTTGTACTAAATCCAACCTATTTGATTTAAATTAAATCATATTTTATTTATTTTCTTAATTTAATTAATTAATTATGTTAATTTAACATCTATATTTTTTGACTATATCAATATACGCTCATATGTATATATAGGTGCAATGTTCAACATAACAAAATGTGAATGGTTAATGTTTAAATAAGTAGATATTTAGATTTATTTCCCCTTTGTAAACATTGACTACATATATATATATATATATATATATATATATATATATATATATATATATATATATATATATATATATCTCTGTGCGTGTGTGTGTGTGTGTCTCTGCTAATTACCCTAAAACATTGTTTAATATATTTGTAAAACATATGAATATAAATACAAATTTTATAACTATTTAACAATACAATTTAAAATATCTAGCCTAATTTTGACTAAGTCAACCAATTTTAAATTTATATTTTATATTTAAAATATCTAATAAGACTTAGTGAACATTTTTGAATTTAAACCAAACCATAAAATTATTAGCGAAAATATCTTTAATAAATTTAAATATGTATATTTATATAAAATTAATTATTACAACCAAAATTAAATTTTATTTAATTGTTTATTTATTTTAATACACAACATTGTTTCAATATATATGAATAATATGTATGTATGTATTAATTATAAAACAATTATTTAAAAATGATATAGGTATATGTGTGTGTGTTAAACATTAAATTTGAGAGCTAATTTTACTAAGCATGTCAGATATATATATATATATATATATATATATATATATATATATATTTATACACATACATACATACATATATAGCGTTAATGATGTATATTCTATTTATTAATGATTAATATGTTTAATATATTTAAATTATATAAAATTTAGTAAGAATTTTTTTGTTTAATCTATCATAATCTATTTTAAAATAATTTGATACATTCATAAGTATTCTTTTAATTTATAATTTAAATGAATTATATATTTTAAAATTAATAAATGATTATTAGAAACTATTAAAATTATCTATAATTCTTAGAAAATTATAATATATATATATATATATATATTGAAATATATTTATGGCCAGACTATAATATACATACATGTTTAATTTCTAAATTTGTATTAAAAAAATTAATGTAAAATTGTTGTTTAAAAATTAATGTCAAATTGTTGTTTAATGGATTCTAATCACTTATAATTAACGGGAGACATCAATACATATATGAAATTGTTATAATTGCAATAGATAGCAAATGTTGTGAATATACAATTTACCAAAGTGATTGGTTCCTTAGGCTCATACCTTGAACTATCAGGTTTTTTTATCTCATAGATCTACACGATTGTTGCTAACAATCAATGCGTCACCATTGGAAATTATTATAGTTGCTTGCATTTGGACAAATGGGGTCGACAATTGGCTGGTTGGGGAGTATGTAAGTGTAGCCAAGACTAATGAGGGAAGAGGTAAAAAGTCAAAACTATAATTGGTGGCTTGAATTTGTATTTATAAAGAAAATGTAGACTAGAAATTTAGTCAACCTCATAATAATGGTTAAGATATAATATTAGCAAAGGTTACTTACTAATATTCTGATTTAAAATGTAAAATGAGGATGCGTAAAAAGTATAAGATTTAGAGTTGATCCACCTAAGTTGATCAATGTCCACTATAAGAAATTTCTCGTTGTTTTGCTTCTCTTACGATGGTTATGATCACAAGAGATAATAATAAGAAAGTAAATACTTGGGAGCTTGTGTTTTTCAACCTTGTAAGAATGTAGCCTTGGTCTATTTATAGCTGTTGGAATTGGTGCTTGGATGGCTGAGATTGTATTGCTAAGGCCTAAAATCCCTCTAGGCTGTTGATTATCGTACACGATTAATGCACATGCCAGTTATGACGCCAAATGTCTTATGTGATGGAGATGATGGCACCCGGTGGATAATACTTTAAGCATGCATAGAGTAGGGGAAAGCCACATGGGATTTGGGAGTGGTTGTTGTAAAGGTGCTTAGGTGGTAGTAAAAGACATGGAGTGGTTACTACACTATGGCGCTTTTGTTAAATGAACGGTGTCATTCATGCCAGTATTTTAAGAGGACAAATGCATATAAAGCTTCTCTTGGCAGTGATAGTTGTGTTTCCGAAGGAGTTGGAGCACGTAGGTGGATGGTGATAAAAATAGGCAAGATACATGTTCGGCAGTTGGTTAGATAGACGCGTTGGTCGGATGTTGAGGAATACTTCATAGGCCAGAAACCTAGTGTATCACAGTCACCTACTGACGCCTATAGGGACGATGCTTGTCCACATCTATAACGATGCCAGGTAGGATGTTCCTTGAGAGGGCCATGTTTGTTTGGGCCACCTAGAGGGCAAGGCTATGCAGGGGAGCCAAGTATCGGGGGATTGAAGTGCACAAGTGGGCCATTGCTGGCTAAACCGGGGTTGATCAACATGATGGATCATGAGGTACACAGGCCGTAAAACAGGCCATGGTGTGCCCTGCTATATCCATGTGTGCAATTCTAACGATGCAGGCTGAACCCCTATATGCTTAAGAGGAATTCTAGTCACGTTTATCCTCTAAGTCTGTGCCCAAGTGCAGGGGTGGGCTTGTCAATAAGGCATTAAATGCCACAGTTAATGCTCTCACATATGTCATTGGATTATTGGTGAAGGCGGTCCATTTTCCCATACACCGTAAAGATAAAGCTCCTTTCCACGTGATGATTGGACAGATGCATTGATCATACCTACTGTTTAGATCACTTCTTACGTGGCATATCCAATGGTTTACATCGCATCCCGCTGATTATAAATACCTCACCTCTTCTTCTTTTTCACTTTTTTTTGAATTTTTGAACTCTTCCACTATTAAAATGTTTAGAGATTTTTCCTTACTTGATACGAATTTGGCTCTCAAATAAAATTTTGAATCATCATCGGTGAGTTTTTTTTACCATTTATCCATTGCATTTTACATGTTATCGCTTAAGTAGTATTTTGCGAGTCTTGTCGTCACTTTTTTCGTTTTCATGTTGATTTTGATGTGTTGTTTTGTACTACCATTTAGATAGTTTACACACTTTGCTTGCACTGATGAACTTCCACTATATGCGGTGTCTAATGATCGTCATTGTGCCATCAATGTTGATTATCCGACCTTAAGAACTAAACATACCACACTAAGATTTGATGTTGCAAATATTATTGAACTTCTCCCTTTATGTTTTAAAATAGGAAGATTACATGTTGAGTCTAAACCCCTAGATAGGATTAAATGGTAGGTTGGTAGGGATGCAAGCCACACGGGTCATCGTATGCTAAGGCATGAGTGGGCCTGCCTAGAGGCATTAGGTTTCTCATAATAGTGGTATGGGAGAAGTTTGCCCCCGAGACTAATTGGGGTTTTAATAGGTTGGGGTGGTTTAGTAATCTAGGCTATTCACTATTAATTACAGATGATCGAGGCTACATCTACTAATGGACAACAACCACTTCCCTTGGGTGCTCCTAAGATTCGAGAGGAATGGGTTGATCCTACTCATTCTTTGATCGACTTCGGTTGTAAGAACATCATTCCCCTTTATCTTTTGACTGCTAATCGTGCCAACCAGCCCCCGATGGGCTACTTCTCTTGGTTTCTTACTTACATGAAGATTGGGGAAAAACTTCCCCATTACAACCATTTTGTTATGATTCTGAATGCACATCACTAGCATTAGGGCAACCTACCAAACTCCTGACTGGGCTCGTTATCGTCTGCTATGATTTGAACATTCCAAAGCCCGAGGTCGACTATGGGAGGTATAAAGCGACAGTCAGGGGCCCAGTTATGCAACCAGCTAGGCCTGTAGGGTTTATGATTAGAGAGCCATCGATGATAGTGCTATTGGTGAATGTAAAGGATAAGGAGGAGGTCATTGTATCATATGCGAGTTGTAAACAAGCAGGTGACAATGGAGAGTGGCAAACTTACGACCCAACTCATTTGTAGGAACTCATGGTCGCTGGGTACGATCATGTTATAGACTAGTCTTCCAGTTATTCTATTACACCAGAGATGCCTGAGGCAAGAAGGATGGCCGATTTGGTGCAGGAGCTAGATACATCGATAAGCAAGGGTATCTCCTCTGAGTCCTCTCTCGCCATGAACCTCTGACATAAGTAACCCACACTATGCCCCTTAACATGCAAAATCCCAAAGGGGAATAATCTGGCAATGACAGCACGGAGTCTTCCTTTCTGCCTTGGCTAGAAGGTGACTAGAGACCAATTTTATGAGGGTAACTTAACTTTGCAATACTTTTCCTTTATATTTCCTTGAACTTTTTCTAACTTTCTTCCTTGTTTGTGCTTTTTAGTGGTACGCTTGAACTTGGTAGCAACTCTAGGCTCCGCTGCAACTAGGAGTACCCCACTTTGCAACCTCGCACAAACACCAACCCCAACAATAGCCATCTCTTAACAATGCCCTGTAGTAGATGCCAACTGGCTCCCACACAACACCAGAACTATCATTTTGTAACGATTATAACTGTTGGTAATCAAATTTCCAACGGTTATAATCGTTTATAGCAGGTACGTTATATTTTTTTTTTACATATTTTGTAACAGTTATAACAGTTGGGAAATACGAAAATTCTCAGTGGTTATAACCGTTGGGAATAACCGTAATTCCCAACGGTTATAACAGTTGGGAATCTTGGTAATTTCCAATGGTTATGACCATTGGGAATTACTTCACATTCCCAATGGTTATAACCGTTGGGAATATTTTAATTTCCAACGGTTATAACCATTGGAAATTTCTTGTGTAAGTAAATAGCAAAATTACCAACACTTATAAGTGTTACAAATTTGGTATAACCGAACCATATCTTATTCAGCATCTAATAGTATTTCATTCAACTATATCTATACGAATTTACAAAAATAGTAAACAAAAGACTAAATTTCAAAACTAACATTATCAAATCATTAAAAAACATCAAACGTACGAAATAGAACATATCAAATTCTACAAAGTTCATTGTGACAACTATTGGAGGAACACATGTACAAACGATAGAACATATTTTAATAGGGATTTGATCGTTTGCTCAAGATTTACATTGAATTTCTTGAAGAACTTACTACAAGCAGAATACACAAGTTAGACACAAATCTTGTCTTTCAGAACAATCATAAATATCGGATAGCTGGATATATTAAGGTCCTTTCTCACAAACGAAGAATTCTTTTCGTTGTTATTTTCGTATATAATTTTCCATTTTTGTGTTCGTTTGTCCATTTATTTGCCATCTGATTGTGAACCATAAAACTACACGTGTTTGAAGTAACAACATTTCAGATGAAAGTTTGCAATTACACTTTTGATGAAACTTTGAAGTAGGTTGGAACAATTTAACTGTTAGATGTTTTAGAAATACTGAACACATAAGTGTTGTAACATAACTTTGTTTTCTAGAGGGTTGAATATCATTCTGATGTTACTAATTTGACTAGGATATATTAGCTTTTCAAGTTTGACTAAAAAGCTAGTAATATAATATAATACTTTTAGGTGGAGGTTTGAAGTCTCAGCTCAATCAAATGCTTGTTCTTTATTAGAAAAAAGAATCGGGATATGACTGCATGAGTCAGTTAACATATACATACATAACACATCTATATATAGATATATATTTGTCATACTTAAATAATTACTTCTCTTCATTTAAAGGCTTTTAACTGTGTACGGTAGGCTCAAACATTTAATTGGTCTTTTTAATTGCAAAATAAAATCTACAAAAGGGTAATGTAATTTGCTCTAGTAAATATAAAGAACCTATTATTTGCAAATATTATGCATTGGAGGAAGATGCAATCTATTTATGACATGGCCAAAGTTAAAAATTGGAGTTTGGAACTTACTAATCGAGCAGTTGCATGTTCATCGCATAAGCCTTGATTTATGTCCAGATTCTTTTTCTTACCAAGATCCATAGTTGTCCAAATCCGACCCTAATGGTTGTCCAGTTTGTACCATAAACCAAATTTGTCAAAACTATGTAAAACAATACCGATATATACAATATTTAACACTCTGTTCTCTCGGATAGCCATGCCCATTGAATCAATTTTAGAAAAATTGCACTGTAATAAAAACTCATAAATTATCAATAAGGACATTTAATGAAAATTATAATACCCAACAAAAAAATGAGGATCGATGATCAATGTTTGAAAAATTCAATGTCTGAAATGCTAATTAAGAATAAGATAAATTTAATCATTTAGAATTTTTGAATTAAACAAAATATAAACAAGCATATAATATGAAGGAAATCATGGAAGAATACATGAAGAATTAATTTGCGAAAGTGAATGTTTAAACAATGGCAAACAAATAAATACCACCATATGATTTTATTTCTTCTATGACATTACCATCTTATTGCATTTACCATCACCATGATATAACAATGCATATAATAATGCAAAAAAAGTATTAGTCTCCATTTTTTTAAACAACTGGAGTAATAAGATTTAGAAAGAGAGAAAAGTTGAATGCAGACTATATAAAAAATTAAAATTACCTTGTTCAATTTATCTTGCGAATTTCTACATATCGTCGCCACTAATCGCTTAGCTAAAAAATGAAGAAAAAAGCAAACTAGAGAAGGCAGAGGATATATGGAGTACAAATTGTATAAAAACGAGGGTGTAAGCGGAAATAATTCGATACGTAATAATCTAGTGTTTTTTCTTGGAACTCAAGATGTGGAAATTTTAAGCTGTCTGCTGTGGTCCCGGTCAAAACTCCGATACACTGCCTGTGCCTTTATTATCAAACTTTAAGTCTTGCGTCCAGAAAATCTTTTTTAAGTCAAAGGTATTCTTTGTGCATTAATAAAAGAAAATGTATTACCAGTTTTATAGACTGAGTAAATCTTCAAAAAAAGCTTCATTCAGTAATAAAAACTAATGTCATTATGAGGTGTTAAAACAAAATTTCATATTTACAAATTATTTAAGCTATATAGCTGCTGATATTAAAGCCTGAATATCCAAAAACAACGCTTAATTTAAACCAAATGGAAAAACCCATTATAAAAAATAACATAAGGAATACACAAGAAACATAAAGAATGCTAATTAATTGTTTTTGCCTATAGGCAGCTCGTATAAGAGTTTGACCACTTATGAAAATAAAACACAAAGAATAAGAATACTATGTGCTGCTATATATGTGTTTGCCTCACGGGTACAATGTGATATATTTATATGATTCATAGTAATATTGTAGTTCGGTGAACTGGGAGGAGATTATTGCCTTTGTATATAAGTCAGACAAGTTGGGTACTTTCTATTAGCTACTAAATATTAAAGCTAGTTATGTGCATTAATATTGCATGTAATAACTTGAAATTTTAACTATATATGTGTGCATGTGCCCACTGATTCATTTATAATTACAGTAAAAAAAAATTCTTAAAAACTTAGTGATTTAGTCTATAGACAAATCACATGAATCAAATGTAAGTGTAACGACCCGTAAATTTCGATAATTAAACTGGTTAGTTTAATAAGATTTTGTAATTAATTTTGGAGAGAAATAAAAAAGAAAAGAGAAAAAAAGAAAAAAAATTTTATAATTTATAATGAAGTGAGTGTTAAAAATGAAATGTAAATTAAAGGTTACAATACGGTTGTAAGTTACTATTTAATTGGTCTATTAATGTGGTTGTAACTGTTACATTTGGGTATAAAATTGAATATAAGTAAATAAATGTATGGTAATTGAATGAATTCAACGTTATATAAGCAATCTTGAGAATTAGTGGAATAATAAACTTGAGTGTAATATAAAGTTAGTGATAACATTTTTGCAGGTCGCCTTTATACTGTAAAGTGTGAATGTAGTGACATAAATGGGAATGTATATTTTATTCATAAGATGAAATAAAGAAATGAAACCAAGTTGAATATATTGATTGAGTTTTAATTATAATAATTGTATTATTTGGAAAATTCAATATAATTGAAAGTAACAGTTATTACAAAAGAAAAATGAAAATTTGAATATATATTTATGTAATGAAAGATAAACAAATAATAACTAGGTTTATAGAGTGATAATAGATTTAATATAAAGAGTAGAATTGAAGCAAGACGGTTATTGGAAATTAATTAATTGGAATTCAATCCGTAATAAATGAATTTATTATAGGTAAATAAAATTTAATACTATGTAAATTAAAATTTGGATGAATTGAGAAATTATTAATGTATCAGTATATAAACCAATGTTAATATTACCCATAAGAGAATAAGTTAATAATTGATTCAATAACAAGATTGAGAAATCAAATATACAGATTTATTAGGAATTTAAAACTTATACTTTTTAAACTGGATAAATTACAGCGTTTTACACGCAATAAATTTCTGTACTTTTATTATATATATATATATATATATATATATATATTATATTTTCCCTATATCCATCTCTATTTTATCTTTCTATTTTTATTTTGTCTATACAGTCATGTTTATTTGATTGTTGCTTGTTTATATCTTTACAATGGATATTACTTTTATTATTTGATTGTTGCTTCTACCTTCATGTTTTTTGGATCTTATTTATATTTTTACAATGGATATTACTTTTATTATTTGATTGTTGCTTCTACAGTCATGTTTATATCTTTACAATGGATATTACTTTTATTATTTGTTTATATCATCAAATAAGTTATTTGCTTTTTTATATCTCTATTTTATGAGTAGCCAAGTAATAGGTTTTGGATCTTGTTTTCTGGAGAAGCTTGGAGCAGGAGTTCCAGACGTATGTAGATATCTATCTAGTTCCGCGGTGTCAGTAGTTGTTGTATACTGTATCTCTGATGTGTGTAATGACAGATGTATGTATGACAGTTATACATACATCTGTCACTATATACATCAGAGATACAGTACACATCAACTAACACAGCGGAACTAGATAGATATCTACATACGTATGGAACTCCTGCTCCAAGCTTCTCCAGAAAACAAGATCCAAAACCTATTACTTGGCTACTGATAAAAATTTGAGTACCCAAGCATTTATGAAAAACAAAATATAAACCCCGGGTCAGACATGGGTCTGGTAACAGTTTAAAGTTGTTTAACTTTGAAAAACATTTGAAAATAAAGCTATCACGTAAGACTCCCCACAAATAAATACGGGCAAGTTTTTACCTTACGCTAACCAAAACATTTCATAGGAAACCCAGTGATATTATAATAGTGTCTAGGGTTTTCAAGTAAATAGAAAATAGCCGAAATTGTTATATGATTAAATTCCAGCTACTAGCCACAAAAGTGGGTAATACAAATCAAAACCATAGGGTCTCGTAGGGAAAATGGATTTCCAACAATGGCAGGGCTACTGGGGTACCGTCCGTCACAGTATGAGGCCTAGATCACCGTACCGAGGATCACTCCCGACCGCCTACAACACAAGGCCGGAACCATTCCTTGCTAAATAGTCCCGAACAAGATAAACCCCGCGGTTGTAGCTAGCAACAGCCCACACAGCCGAAATAAAAAAGGACATCTAGACAGGGGAAACATCTTGTTGTGCTTGGGCATGACCCACCTAACCTTGCTGCATCTCCCCTGGTTTAGCCATTCCCGGTGGATGAGGCTTGATGCTGCGATTACCTTTCAGGACATATCACTTAGAATGCTCATCGTCGGCCTGACGATGTGTTGAAAGCATTCGGTCCATACAAGTTCGTTCCGGGTTCGAACGAAACCGAAGGCGTTATCTCGTCACACTCATTTTGGAATCACCCTCAGAGTCAACGAAGATAACCCTTGCAATCTGAATACACCATCTCGATCTTCATTTCAGAATTTACGACCTAACGTTTAAATTGGATCGATGTGGTTTTCGGAATATCAATTGGATACCCGATCCCGGTCTCATCGAAATCCACACGCCATTTTAAAGGCCAGGTTGTCTAATTAACTTAAACAGTTTAAATAATTTAAATTCAACGATTGGTTTAACATAGCGTTAACACAGATGAATCATACACAATCATCATAGATATAACTCAGCATATCACAGAGCATCATAAAATATCATCAAATAAATATCACAATCAGATATCCTACACAACACTCTATAAGCAATCACCTTTAAATTCTCATTGCAATTAATTCAATTTAAAACAAGTTACTTGAGAATTAATC
The DNA here is from genome assembly GCA_030765085.1 of Allium cepa. NCBI lineage: Eukaryota > Viridiplantae > Streptophyta > Magnoliopsida > Asparagales > Amaryllidaceae > Allium > Allium cepa. The sequence continues at coordinate 596,572,106 of CM060935.1, forward strand.
GCTTAACCCTGTTTGATTAATTACTTATTTCCTTTCAAATTATTCGAGTTAATTAATTGTAACGACCCAGAATTTTTAGAAATTAAAATTTGAATATTTAATTAATTTTAAATATTAATAAGTGAATTTATAAGTCAAATAAATTTTTATTTGAATTATTGGATTTAATTGGATTATTAAATCGATGATTTAATATGTTAAATTATGGAAATAATTGAAAATTGAGTTAAATATGATTGAAAATGATTTGTAAAATTTTATTTTATCATGTTGAAGTTAGAATGATATTTTAGAACTTTTAAAATCGAATTAAAAGTAAATTTGTGAAAATTGAATATTTTAATATTTAATAATCGACTGTAAAATAGTCAATTTTTGAACGGTCTCAGAATTGAACGAAACCAGTTTCATTGGATCCGTAATAGTTAGTTATTACCGGATTTCAATTTTCGTGTCAATCGGAGTTATCGTTTGATCGTGGCAGCTCGAAACGCATCGAATTGTTTTTAATTTAAATTTGGCGAGTCAAAATAGCCATTTTTCAAAAAGTCTCGGATTTCTACGAAACAAGTTTCATCGGATCCGTAATGTGATATTATTGTAAGGTTTCAAATTTCAAGTCAATTGGATTTACCGTTTGTCCGGTACAAATTAAAACGCCTAGAAATCGATTTAAATCGGTTTAATTCAAATTGAGCGTTTACAGCCATAACTCGCACATACTTCCGAATTAGCTTCCGAAACCTATTCCATTGTGTCCGGAACGCGGGATAAACCCCAGGTACGCTGGTTACGGCGCCTAAATCGGAGTTCGGAATTTCCGGGATGAATAGTGTCGATCGGTTCCTTATAAATACACCCATTCTCTTCATAAATTGATAAAAAAAAAATAAAACCTAATTTTAAAACTGCATAGCCGGCCCTAACTATTCAATGGCCAGCTTTTCTTCTCCTTCCTCCCTTGATTTCTCCAAATCCATCAAGAATTAGCAAGAATGTTCAACTACAAAGTGATAGAGCACGACGAGAGCTTCGATTCCATACGGTGATGATCGGAAACGGAGCAACGTGGAGCGAGATATGTGGGGCCGACAGTGGTGGCCTGCGCACGCATTTCAACGTGAAGGGGGAGGCCGAGCTTCATGGTGGGGGAGGTGGAGATAGCTCTCGCGAAGTGCTTCGAGGTGGCGGTGGTTTGATCGAGTTTCGTTGATTATAGAAGGAGAAAAATGAAACCCTAGTTGAGCTAATGGGTTTGTGATGTTCGGCCAAAACCTGTAGCCGTGCGTGATGGGGAAGAAAGCAAGGTGTGGTGGTGATGAGCTGTTGCAAGATCCTGTGGCCCAGATTGCATAGGTTTAAATATATAAAGGTTTAAGTTGATTTGTTTATATAGAACGTGTACAATCTTGTAAAATACATAACTTTTTCATACGAGGTCGAAAAAATGCAAACTCAGTTGCGTTGGAATCATATGGACGAGCACTATGCGATGGAGTTGGTTTGGAGTCGTTTGGAGTTAGTGAGAATTTCGGGTAAAATTAAACGCGCGTTTAATTTTATTCGAAATAAAAGCTAAAACGGAAATTAAAACCAAGGTGAGAACTTCTCACTCAATCGAATAGGTTTCGATTTTATTTTAAATAGTTAGATTTAAAATATTTGAATGCATGTTTGAATGATGATTGATATCTATTGATTGTTAAAATAGACATTATACGCCGTTAGTAAGCGGATGTTATTTATTAAAAACATATACCACGAATATTTCATAAACAGTGAAATTGGTATTATATATAATATCAATATATATATATTGGCATATGTATATATTGCAGTTGATTGATTTCCCGCATTTTTTGTTTAGCGGATGAGACCCTATTACGCCGTTATTAAGCGGATAATATTTAATAAAAACATATACCGCGATAATTTCGTACTGGAGCGAAATTGGTATTGTGCTAATGTTTTTGGATGCAGGAAAACAGGTTGGAGGGATCCAACTGGATTCCTCAACAGCTTTTATTTGATTTCAGATATTTTGATATTTGATGGATTTTCATATTGATATATGATATCGTTGTAGTCGTGATTGACTATTTGGTGTGTAGCATCATTGGACCCAAATTTTGGGATTTTAAAATGATTTTAAAAGTGATTTTTGAGAATATATAAGATTTTCGGAATTGATCCGTTTTAAATAAATAAACGTTATAATTTTTTTTAAAGTTATAAAAAATTATGATTTTGTGAAATATAGTTAAAAGCTGATTTTTGAGAAATATGGATTTATGATTTTATAAAATAGTTTAAATTGGATTTTTGAATATATTATAAAAGTTTGAATATAGGATTTATAAAATTTGATTATTTTATAAATCAAAAGGATGAAATTATAAAGGAATTTAAAGACGTTTTAAAAGAATAATATAAATGGATTTATATTAAGAGATTTGTAAATGGATATTTATAAATTGAAATATAGACATTATAAAACGAGTTTTTATAAGTGTTTGAATGAAGTGAAAATGAATTTCATAAATGAATGAAATTTATAGAATTATAAACTATGAAGTTATAGATGAAATTTATAAATAGTAAGATTTATAAATTTGGTGAAATTATTTGAAGAATAGATTGGGTTAAATAAATGAATCTTATAAGTTATAAGATTTATAATTATGAAATTCTAATGAACGATTTTGTGAAATAATCGTTTATAAGTAGTTAACTTATTATATGAACATTTAGTTTATAATTTAGTTATAAACTGGAATAGGTTAATAAAGGAATTTATAAAAAGGAAGTTTTTATAAATAAATAGAAATGGAATTTATAAACGTTGTTTTATAAATTCGCAAACGACTCATTTTGATAAGTTAATTGTTATAACTTAGAAATAGAGTTATATTCACATTTTGAATAGTGAATAATCCTTTGAATTAAAATGAATAAAAGGATGGAATTTGTTAAAGAAGTATATTCACGTTTTTGAATAGTGAATGATATGTTAAAGAAATTGTTTTTAAATGAGATGTTTGAATTGAATTAAAACGATCTAATGATGTTTTAAAATGTGTTGAGATTCGAAACCATAGATTTCAACATTCATTGTTGAAATAGACGTTTTCGAGAAATAAAAGGAAATGGTGAACTATAACACTGTTGTTATAGTAAATGATTTCCGAAAGGAAATGTTTTGGTTTAGTATTGGGATTTATATATCTATTTTAATTTCGAATCCATATACTAGTGATTTTGGGTTGTTGTAACGATGTTTTACGCAACATTCGTTTTGACCCAAATAAATATGTTAAGTGAATGATTTCCTTAAAGAATGAAAAATATACTTAATTCGATTTAAGTATATTGAATATTTTCCAAGGTTGAAAATAAAAAGATTTGTGAATTACTTATTTATAAATAAGTATGGAAATGTTTTCCAATATGAAGTGAATTTATAGAATTTATCTTTTGAAGATAAATTGAAATGAATAATTGAAATCGTATATGCATGGATATTTTGAGATATAAATTCATTATGGAATTTATATGTGAAAGGGAATTTGTTAAAAATAAATATTGATTTATTTTTGAAGTTGAAATTATATATCTTGTAAAGATATTTTGGAAAATAAATAATTTGGAAAATTATTTGGGATCTGGTGATGTATGCATATCAAATTGATAGTTCAATAACCGACTATCAATATCTCCCTTTGAATGGGTATTTGATGTGATTTGATTGAATGTGAATGCCACACTTATTTTTGAATAAGCGCTCACTATTCGGGTTAACCGGGAAAGGACCATGGGGTCGTATAACCCATTCCGAATATGTGATACGTCGTTATAAATTGCATTTGAAGATCGGTGTTGAAGACCGAGTATTTGCGAAAGCGATAGGATGACCTATCGATTGTCTCTGCACTGGGTAGCTCCTGGTATAGAGATCTCCTAAGTGGTGGGAAATTCGATCGGGATTGTGAATACCCGTATTGCAAGGGCTTCGTAAGAAGTGCCTTCGATTTTGTTCGAGCCCGGAACAGACTTGTATGGATTGTATGCCTGACATTACAATTTGAGATATAAAGCCGATTTCTTTCAAATATATTTCTGTTGGTGGCGGAGAATTTATTCTTTGCTTAACACCCTTCTCTGAGACGTACGAGCTCAGAGGTTATGTAGTTGAATGTTATCAGCGATATATTCCCAATTTGGTAATGTGACATGCTGAGTGATGCTGAAATGATCATTGTGTTGATTATTTGTGATAGGATCGTTTATTTGATCGTCTATCCTTGTGATCATTGTGTTGATCATTTGTTGACCCAAAGCATGGCTTTTGTATAAAGTATGTTTTTGTGGACGTGACTTCGTCGAGCCTCACACCCCGTGAATGGTCAAAACAGGAAAGAAGCAGCAAGGTTATGAGGGGTAGCACCCTTTAGGATGTGTCCATTTCCTTCTGGAAAAGGGTGGTATCATGGTATGGAGCCCAGATACTTACTCATGTTGAAAACACTTTATGATTGTGTGAATTGATTACGAGCGCTGGGTTGATAAAGGTCCCAAAGGACCGGGGGATGGCATATTCGGTCAGTTGTTACTCAGTTAGGAGTAACCCGGCCTTGTGTTGGTAGAGATCCGGTTTGGTTCTCGGGGATGTTCATCCAGAGGCATTCTCATGTGGCAATGGGAAGTTCCTTGGCCTGACCATTTGTTGGAAATCCAATTCCCAATACGAAACTTGTACGGTATTAGTTGTAGAACCTGCTATTCACTTATGGTGGTCACCACTGTTTGGATAGTAGCTATAGTAGGCATACGATAATGGTCGTATGTTGGCTAAGATTTATATTCTACTTTCGAAATGAATTTGTTATACACTATGCACTAATAATAATATCAAATGTTATTTTAAATGCGTATCAAGCATCTTTGACTATCATAAGGAGAAATCTCCTCCGATTCTGCATTTGCATGTGTGTGTGTGCGGGAGGCCTTATAGTAGTCTCATTTTTAAAAGCATTGCGAATTGAATTTAAAAATATTCCTCTATTTTGATTTTAAAGATAAATAAACTGTTTTGAGTTCTCACACCAGTCACATGACTGACTCGGAGTTTATTGTTTTCCTTCCTAAACTCTGGGTGCCCACCAATTTTCCACACGGGCAGTTAAGAGTTAGGTTTATCAGGATATTTTGGATATTCTGGAGTTGCTGGAGGCAAGCTGGATGGCATGGCGTATTACTAGTTTATATAGTATTTCTTTTCCGTTGCACTGATTATTGTTGTATGTTGTTGTACACTCTGATGATATGATATGATGTAATGAAATATAATGTGATGTAATAACTGATATAGTTCTTTATTTAAAGATTATTCATTTATTATTATATGTTGTTCCGCTGCGAATTGTGAGATTCTGTTGTTGTTATGTTGTTTCTTTCTTCCCGTTCTATTTTAAAATTTTCTATTTTCTTTTCCCTCCATTTTCTATCTTCTCTCTTCTTCTATCTCTTTCTTTTTCTTAAATTCTTTTTAAAAACCCATAACATTCCGTGTTTTCGGCCTTCGATTTCTCGGCAGTCGATAAAGTGAGTTTCGATGTCGGATTTTCGGAAGTCGAAAATTTTCGGGACGTTACATTTGGTATCAGAGCTGATGGTTAAGCGACAACCATGGTTCTGTAGGGTATTACTCGTTAGAGATAGAGTCAGCAGTACTCTAGAATGAGTTTGAGTGTAATAATAGCTATGAGAGCGTATTTGTTAGTGTATATAAAATTGTTTTATATTGTGATGATTGGTTTATTGAGTGGCATATGAACTTTCGTCAGCGTGGTCCGCAAGACTATGCCGAAGGGGTTTCTAAACACTTGAATAGAACAATTCAGCACAATATTGTTTTAAATTGGGTGAATGAAATAATTTTACTTGATTATATTTTTATATATAAAGGAATAATTTTTCAGAATTATTAAAGTGTATATAAGTTGATTGTTAGGTTGTTTGAATAATCTAAATTAAAGAATAATTGTATAAGCAAAAGAATTATAAGAATTGAATTATAATTAAAGTGTTTACAATTGTGAAATAAACTTATATACATAAGAAGTGAAACTTTATGGATATATCTATGAATATGAGTTGTGAATAAAAATGAATTTAAAGTTAAATGGAATATGACTTAAGAGTTATATAAATGAAATTCAACTGTTGTAATTGAAAAGAATAAATGGTTTGAATATAAATCAATTGAATGTAAATTGAGTGGATATGGAATAATGAATGTAAGTGTAAATTCATTGAAACCTAATATTATTAGAAGTTGAAAGGTTGAATGAAAATCAATTTAATTAAACCAATTGAAAGTGATGGTGTTAAACCAAATTGAATGAATATAAGTAAAGGAATTTGGTTGAAATTAATATACATTGGTTGTTATATGATTGTTGATTGATTGTATAAAATTCATTAAGTGTTAATGAAATCGAAAGCTATGAAATTGAATTCAAATAGAAAGTAAATAAATTTGAATAGAATTGAATGTGAATTGGATTTAATTAGTAAATGCAAACTAATTAAAATTGAGAATGAATGTTGATAAAATCCAATGTTAATAAATCAAATATGATTTAGAGTGAAAACCATTTCATTGAACATATAATGAGAATAAGAATATGAATGAATGTTTATTTGGATATGGATGATAGTTGGTTGATGGTTTCATTTGTTGTTTAGTTGCATTTCTATGTGACATATATAGTTGTTGTGTTAATATATGTTGTATATTGATACTATTTGCATACGTGCATGTTCTCATGTTGTTTGTTGAGTGATTAGTAGGTGCGGATCGCGTTTGCTTCGCATTTGGAGTTCGCTTTCACGCTATATTAGCCGTATATGCTTGCTAATAAAATATAAGGTACATATCTCGGATTAAATACAGCACTTTTATACTTTTTTCCCTTCGGGATGCCTCATTACTTGATGAGATGTATATTTGTGATATATATACTGTCATTTTTTTTTCGGATCGAGCCGCGCAAAGGAGACTATGGCGAATTTTTCCGGAAATTTAAGGCGTTAGAAAAAAATTTGAGAAAATTGGAAAATTTTGGAAACTTTAACTTTGTTTTGGAATTGAAAGTTAAACAATAGTAATTGTTTTTGAAAAATAACTAAGTATGATTTGAAAACTTAGTAAAGATTTGTAAGAAGTTTAACTATGAATTTTGGGAAGTTAATAAATTGTATAACTTTTCTTACTTGTAATTTCGAGGACGAAATTCTTTTAAGTGGGGAAGATTGTAACGACCCAGAATTTTTAGAAATTAAAATTTGAATATTTAATTAATTTTAAATATTAATAAGTGAATTTATAAGTCAAATAAATTTTTATTTGAATTATTGGATTTAATTGGATTATTAAATCGATGATTTAATATGTTACATTATGGAAATAATTGAAAATTGAGTTAAATATGATTGAAAATGATTTGTAAAATTTTATTTTATCATGTTGAAGTTAGAATGATATTTTAGAACTTTTAAAATCGAATTAAAAGTAAATTTGTGAAAATTGAATATTTTAATATTTAATAATCGACTGTAAAATAGTCAATTTTTGAACGGTCTCAGAATTGAATGAAACCAGTTTCATTGGATCCGTAATAGTTAGTTATTACCGGATTTCAATTTTCGTGTCAATCGGAGTTATCGTTTGATCGTGGCAGCTCGAAACGCATCGAATTGTTTTTAATTTAAATTTGGCGAGTCAAAATAGCCATTTTTCAAAAAGTCTCGAATTTCGACGAAACCAGTTTCATCGGATCCGTAATGTGATATTATTGTAAGGTTTCAAATTTCAAGTCAATTGGATTTACCGTTTGTCCGGTACAAATTAAAACGCCTAGAAATCGATTTAAATCGGTTTAATTCAAATTGAGCGTTTACAGCCATAACTCGCACATACTTCCGAATTAGCTTCCGAAACCTGTTCCATTGTGTCCGGAACGCGGGATAAACCCTAGGTACGCTGGTTACGGCGCCTAAATCGGAGTTCGGAATTTCCGGGATGAATAGTGTCGATCGGTTCCTTATAAATACACCCATTCTCTTCATAAATTGATAAAAAAAAAATAAAACCTAATTTTAAAACTGCATAGCCGGCCCTAACTATTCAATGGCCAGTTTTTCTTCTCCTTCCTCCCTTGATTTCTCCAAATCCATCAAGAATTAGCAAGAATGTTCAACTACAAAGTGATAGAGCACGACGAGAGCTTCGATTCCATACGGTGATGATCGGAAACGGAGCAACGTGGAGCGAGATATGTGGGGCCGACAGTGGTGGCCCGCGCACGCATTTCAACGTGAAGGGGGAGGCCGAGCTTCATGGTGGGGGAGGTGGAGATAGCTCTCGCGAAGTGCTTCGAGGTGGCGGTGGTTTGATCGAGTTTCGTTGATTATAGAAGGAGAAAAATGAAACCCTAGTTGAGCTAATGGGTTTGTGATGTTCGGCCAAAACCTGTAGCCGTGCGTGATGGGGAAGAAAGCAAGGTGTGGTGGTGATGAGCTGTTGCAAGACCCTGTGGCCCAGATTGCATAGGTTTAAATATATAAAGGTTTAAGTTGATTTGTTTATATAGAACGTGTACAATCTTGTAAAATACATAACTTTTTCATACGAGGTCGAAAAAATGCAAACTCAGTTGCGTTGGAATCGTATGGACGAGCACTACGCGATGGAGTTGGTTTGGAGTCGTTTGGAGTTAGTGAGAATTTCGGGTAAAATTAAACGCGCGTTTAATTTTATTCGAAATAAAAGCTAAAACGGAAATTAAAACCAAGGTGAGAACTTCTCACTCAATCGAATATGTTTCGATTTTATTTTAAATAGTTAGATTTAAAATATTTGAATGCATGATTGAATGATGATTGATATCTATTGATTGTTAAAATAGACATTATACGCCGTTAGTAAGCGGATGTTATTTATTAAAAACATATACCGCGAATATTTCATAAACAGTGAAATTGGTATTATATATAATATCAATATATATATATTGGCATATATATATATAGCAGTTGATTGATTTCCCGCATTTTTTGTTTAGCGGATGAGACCCTATTACGCCGTTATTAAGCGGATAATATTTAATAAAAACATATACCGCGATAATTTCGTACTGGAGCGAAATTGGTATTGTGCTAATGTTTTTGGATGCAGGAAAACAGGTTGGAGGGATCCAACTGGATTCCTCAACAGCTTTTATTTGATTTCAGATATTTTGATATTTGATGGATTTTCATATTGATATATGATATCGTTGTAGTCGTGATTGACTATTTGGTGTGTAGCATCATTGGACCCAAATTTTGGGATTTTAAAATGATTTTAAAAGTGATTTTTGAGAATATATAAGATTTTCGGAATTGATCCGTTTTAAATAAATAAACGTTATAATTTTTTTTTAAAGTTATAAAAAATTATGATTTTGTGAAATATAGTTAAAAGCTGATTTTTGAGAAATATGGATTTATGATTTTATAAAATAGTTTAAATTGGATTTTTGAATATATTATAAAAGTTTGAATATAGGATTTATAAAATTTGATTATTTTATAAATCAAAAGGATGAAATTATAAAGGAATTTAAAGACGTTTTAAAAGAATAATATAAATGGATTTATATTAAGAGATTTGTAAATGGATATTTATAAATTGAAATATAGACATTATAAAACGAGTTTTTATAAGTGTTTGAATGAAGTGAAAATGAATTTCATAAATGAATGAAATTTATAGAATTATAAACTATGAAGTTATAGATGAAATTTATAAATAGTAAGATTTATAAATTTGGTGAAATTATTTGAAGAATAGATTGGGTTAAATAAATGAATCTTATAAGTTATAAGATTTATAATTATGAAATTCTAATGAACGATTTTGTGAAATAATCGTTTATAAGTAGTTAACTTATTATATGAACATTTAGTTTATAATTTAGTTATAAACTGGAATAGGTTAATAAAGGAATTTATAAAAAGGAAGTTTTTATAAATAAATAGAAATGGAATTTATAAACGTTGTTTTATAAATTCGCAAACGACTCATTTTGATAAGTTAATTGTTATAACTTAGAAATAGAGTTATATTCACATTTTGAATAGTGAATAATCCTTTGAATTAAAATGAATAAAAGGATGGAATTTGTTAAAGAAGTATATTCACGTTTTTGAATAGTGAATGATATGTTAAAGAAATTGTTTTTAAATGAGATGTTTGAATTGAATTAAAACGATCTAATGATGTTTTAAAATGTGTTGAGATTCGAAACCATAGATTTCAACATTCATTGTTGAAATAGACATTTTCGAGAAATAAAAGGAAATGGTGAACTATAACACTGTTGTTATAGTAAATGATTTCCGAAAGGAAATGTTTTGGTTTAGTATTGGGATTTATATATCTATTTTAATTTCGAATCCATATACTAGTGATTTTGGGTTGTTGTAACGATGTTTTACGCAACATTCGTTTTGACCCAAATAAATATGTTAAGTGAATGATTTCCTTAAAGAATGAAAAATATACTTAATTCGATTTAAGTATATTGAATATTTTCCAAGGTTGAAAATAAAAAGATTTGTGAATTACTTATTTATAAATAAGTATGGAAATGTTTTCCAATATGAAGTGAATTTATAGAATTTATCTTTTGAAGATAAATTGAAATGAATAATTGAAATCGTATATGCATGGATATTTTGAGATATAAATTCATTATGGAATTTATATGTGAAAGGGAATTTGTTAAAAATAAATATTGATTTATTTTTGAAGTTGAAATTATATATCTTGTAAAGATATTTTGGAAAATAAATAATTTGGAAAATTATTTGGGATCTGGTGATGTATGCATATCAAATTGATAGTTCAATAACCGACTATCAATATCTCCCTTTGAATGGGTATTTGATGTGATTTGATTGAATGTGAATGCCACACTTATTTTTGAATAAGCGCTCACTATTCGGGTTAACCGGGAAAGGACCATGGGGTCGTATAACCCATTCCGAATATGTGATACGTCGTTATAAATTGCATTTGAAGATCGGTGTTGAAGACCGAGTATTTGCGAAAGCGATAGGATGACCTATCGATTGTCTCTGCACTGGGTAGCTCCTGGTATAGAGATCTCCTAAGTGGTGGGAAATTCGATCGGGATTGTGAATACCCGTATTGCAAGGGCTTCGTAAGAAGTGCCTTCGGTTTTGTTCGAGCCCGGAACAGACTTGTATGGATTGTATGCCTGACATTACAATTTGAGATATAAAGCCGATTTCTTTCAAATATATTTCTGTTGGTGGCGGAGAATTTATTCTTTGCTTAACACCCTTCTCTGAGACGTACGAGCTCAGAGGTTATGTAGTTGAATGTTATCAGCGATATATTCCCAATTTGGTAATGTGACATGCTGAGTGATGCTGAAATGATCATTGTGTTGATTATTTGTGATAGGATCGTTTATTTGATCGTCTATCCTTGTGATCATTGTGTTGATCATTTGTTGACCCAAAGCATGGCTTTTGTATAAAGTATGTTTTTGTGGACGTGACTTCGTCGAGCCTCACACCCCGTGAATGGTCAAAACAGGAAAGAAGCAGCAAGGTTATGAGGGGTAGCACCCTTTAGGATGTGTCCATTTCCTTCTCGAAAAGGGTGGTATCATGGTATGGAGCCCAGATACTTACTCATGTTGAAAACACTTTATGATTGTGTGAATTGATTACGAGCGCTGGGTTGATAAAGGTCCCAAAGGACCGGGGGATGGCATATTCGGTCAGTTGTTACTCAGTTAGGAGTAACCCGGCCTTGTGTTGGTAGAGATCCGGTTTGGTTCTCGGGGATGTCCATCCAGAGGCATTCTCATGTGGCAATGGGAAGTTCCTTGGCCTGACCATTTGTTGGAAATCCAATTCCCAATACGAAACTTGTATGGTATTAGTTGTAGAACCTGCTATTCACTTATGGTGGTCACCACTGTTTGGATAGTAGCTATAGTAGGCATACGATAATGGTCGTATGTTGGCTAAGATTTATATTCTACTTTCGAAATGAATTTGTTATACACTATGCACTAATAATAATATCAAATGTTATTTTAAATGCGTATCAAGCATCTTTGACTATCATAAGGAGAAATCTCCTCCGATTCTGCGTTTGCATGTGTGTGTGTGCGGGAGGCCTTATGGTAGTCTCATTTTTAAAAGCATTGCGAATTGAATTTAAAAATATTCCTCTATTTTGATTTTAAAGATAAATAAACTGTTTTGAGTTCTCACACCAGTCACATGACTGACTCGGAGTTTATTGTTTTCCTTCCTAAACTCTGGGTGCCCACCAATTTTCCACACGGGCAGTTAAGAGTTAGGTTTATCAGGATATTTTGGATATTCTGGAGTTGCTGGAGGCAAGCTGGATGGCATGGCGTATTACTAGTTTATATAGTATTTCTTTTCCGCTGCACTGATTATTGTTGTATGTTGTTGTACACTCTGATGATATGATATGATGTAATGAAATATAATGTGATGTAATAACTGATATAGTTCTTTATTTAAAGATTATTCATTTATTATTATATGTTGTTCCGCTGCGAATTGTGAGATTCTGTTGTTGTTATGTTGTTTCTTTCTTCCCGTTCTATTTTAAAATTTTCTATTTTCTTTTCCCTCCATTTTCTATCTTCTCTCTTCTTCTATCTCTTTCTTTTTCTTAAATTCTTTTTAAAAACCCATAACATTCCGTGTTTTCGGCCTTCGATTTCTCGGCAGTCGATAAAGTGAGTTTCGATGTCGGATTTTCGGAAGTCGAAAATTTTCGGGACGTTACATTAATCATTGCTTAGTTAATTATTAATTCTTAATTATTTAATTTCTTAATTATTTTATTTCATCATTTAACTTATTACTTCTTAATTCAATTAGTTAACTCTAATTACTTAATTAACTATTCCTTGTTCATTAATTAAGTTCCCTTAAATATTTATTAATAAGACTTAATTATTCATTTGACTGCTAATTACTTAATCAATCATTTATTAATCTAAATTATATTACTTAATTAATGAACTATTACTTCAAAATCAAATTACTTGATTAATTAACTATTAATAATTCATAAATTAACATAAGTAGTTAATAACAAATTTATCCATTATTTATCATCTATCACTAATTACAATTTAAAAATAATTGTTCTTAATTTCTTTCTAAGACAATTTATTTATATAAATGTTCAACTTAATTAAACCTTTAAATGCCTTCTTTTAAATTTGATAATAAATTATAGTATTAACTACAGACTTTAATTATTAATTAACTTGGTACTTAATTTAAATTAATTCCTTAATTAAAATAGCAACTAAAAATTAGAAACATTATGAAACATTAATTTCATAATTAAATTAGTATTAAATTTTAACTTAATTGTGTTAAACGATCCACTTATTTATATTTATAAGCCGCAGTTCAAATACCACGGACCCGAAACCTTCCTAATTAAAACCCGAGTATTACCCTGTGTCCTCTTCGAGTGATGCTTCGGTCCTTCTTCAATTTTCCCGCGACACTCCCCTGTACACTGCGTCTTCTTCTCCTCTTTCTCTTTTTTCTTCTTATGTAGTTTAAGTTTAAACAAAATTCCAAACTCATACATCGGCTACCCATACACGCACGCGATCTTCCCCAAAGCTTCCACTATTTTCTCTTGAGCATGACTCGAGTCAGAGTCACCAAACATCGCTGCCGTGCACGTGCACGCGGCGGCGCCGGAGCACTGGCGAACCTCGCCTCACTCAACAAGTCGCGATTTACACGTAGGCACGAAAACAAAAATCGAATCACCACAAATTGATCGAATTCAAAAATCGCCTGAAGCTCGAACAAAAGCTCGAACTACCCTGAGAAAATGCTTCGCCCCCACCATCACTGACCATCGGAGGCGAAGATACTTCACCTATGCCTCGTCCACATCCTCCCCTAACACCCCCCAGAATCGCGATCAACTCGATCACGCGAAGAGGCCGAACACCACAATGTTATAGACATGAAAAAAACTAGAACTCAAGCCCTAATTTTCCTTCTTTCGACAAATTCTGGAAACTGAAAAATTATTCAGTATTTTTCCCAACATCTTATATGTTCGAACTACCTCCAAAACAAAGTTCAACAATTTAAATTGAATCAATCACTTGAAATAGGAAGAAATGAAAATTTACTTTAATTCCAAACCGCTCTCTGAATATTAATTTATAAGTCTTTATTTTTGTTTTAAAAATCATATTTTGTAGTACGAATTGAATATAAAATCTTGAATCAGTATTTTACAACAATCGAATAATTTCAATTATTACTTGATTTCATGTACATCAACATTACAGTGAGGTACGTGATAAAGATGATTTAAAACAACCTTAAAAAAACTTTAATTTAAGTTCAGAAATCAAAGTTTATCAAAGATTTAAATAAGAATAACTTGAGTTTAGACCCAAATATGAGACCTGTACCAAATTCCAAAAACACAGAGTATCTCAACACATATGCAAACAGAAGCATATACAATCAGTTTGTCAAGTGAGTTTGAACCATTTAAATTAGCTTAAAACTTTTAAGGATTAAGTTTACTGTGACGACCCGCCCTTCTACTACTAGAAAGACGTATCATCATTAAGAAAGAAAGGGATAGAAAATAGAAAAGAATAAGAAAGCAAGAACAACAACATCAGAATCTCACAGCGGAACGGAAAAAAATATAATATATCACATAAATATTACATAGTTTAATACATCAATCAGAGTTATACAGATCATACATCACATACTAGGCAGTTATAAACTCCTGTCTAGTTAATACAACTCAATACAATACAGACAAAACAACTCAGAGATATCAACACAGCGGAACACCATATATATCTATATATCTACAACGTAGAAGCCTCCTGCTCCATTGCTCCTCCAGAATTCGTCAAATCTAACCTAAATCCCTTGGCTACCCGTAAAAATTTGGGTACCCGAGAGTTTACGAAAACACAAAAATAAACTCCGGGTCAGACATGGGTCTGGTATGAGTAAATGGTTTAAAGTTGCTTAACTTTGAAAACATTTGAAAATAAAGGTATCACGTAAGACTCCCCACAAATAAATACGGGTAAGTTTTTACCTTACGCTAACCAAAACATTTCATAGGAAATCTAGTGATATTATAATAGTGTCTAGGGATTTCAAGTAAATAGAAAATGGCCGAAATTGTTACATTCATTAAATTCCAGCTACTAGCCACAAAAGTGGGTAATACAAATCAAAACCGTAGGGTCTCGTAGGGAAAATGGATTTCCAACAATGGCAGGGCTACTGGGGTACCGCCCGTCACAGTACGAGGCCTAGATCACCGTACCGAGGATTACTCCCTTCATCCCCGGCAACACAAGGCCGGAACCATTCCTTACTGAACAGTCCCGAACAAGATAAACCCCGCGGTTGTAGCTAGCAACCGCCCACTAAGCCGAAATATAAAAAGGGACATCTAGACAGGGAAATATCTTGTCCTGCTTGGGCATGACCCACCTAACCTTGCTGCATCTCCCTTGTTTTAGCCATTCCCGGTTGATGAGGCTTGAGGTTACGATTACCTTTTATTGAACATATTACTTAGAATGCTCATCGTCCGCCTGACGATGTGCTGAAAGCATTCAATCCATACAAGTTCGTTCCGGGTTCGAACGAAATCGAAGGCATTATCTCGTTGCACTCATTTTGGAATCACCCTCAGAGTCAACGACGATAACCCTTGCATTCTGAAAACACCATCTCGATCTTCATTTCAGGATTCACGACCTAACGTTTAAATTGGATTGATGTGGTTTTCGGAGAATCAAATTTGATTCTTCCGATCCCGGTCTCATCAAATCCAACCGCCATTTTAAGGGCCAAGTTGTCTAATTAACTTAACAGTTTAAATAATTTAAATCCAACAGTTGAATTAACAAAGAATTTATCACAGATAAAACATGTACAAGCATCATAGATATAACATAACATATCACAGAGCATCACAGAATATCATCACATAAATATCACAATCAGATATTCAACACAACAATTCATAACCAATTTCCTTTAAGTCTTATTTGTAATTAATTCAAGTTAGAATTAATTACCTGAGAGTTAACTGCTTAACTCTGTTAAATTATCATTAATTAACAATCAAATACTTATTTCCTTTCAAATTGTTTAATTAATAATTCCTTAATTAATTATTTAGTCTTAATACATAATTACTTTATTTCACATTATTAATTAGTTACTTCCTTAATCAAGTGATTTAATTTCTTAATTAACTGTTTCTTGATCATTTATTAATATCTTTAATTATCAGTAAAAATTAATTATCCAATTATTATCTGTTATTTTCTTAATCAATCATTAATTCATCACACTTTTATTCATTTATTTAAATCACTTGATTTCTCTTAATTATAAATCCCTAATTAATTAACTGAAGTAGTTATTTCTAAATTTAGTAATTTCTTAAGCGTTATCTAATTCTAACTCTAATCATAATATAATTATTCTTAATTATTTCAAAACATAATAAATGTTAAGTAATCGACTTAATTAACATTTTAAAGAAAACTACATAAAATCTGGAAATCAATTTAATATTACAACTAACCCTTAATGTTAATTGAGTTTCATACAAGCCTTTAATCAAATTACTAGTTTTAAACAGTAATCAAGTAATAATTTCATTGTAAAATATTTCTTGAATTAATTATCCTGAACCTCATCTCAAAGAAAAAAAAACAAAACTGCAGATCAAACAAATCCAAAACTTCCCTGGGAAAAACCCGATACCGCCCCTACGTTCACTCGAGTGTAGCTTCGAGTAACACGGCAACTACCCCGAGAATTCTCCTGGAACCCTTCTTCTCCTTCACTTTTTTTTCTTCAGTAAGCTAAGTTTAACCTTATTTTTAAAGTCAAAACATGAGTGAATGTTTACGCACCCATCTCGAATACAGGCCCGAAGAAAAAAGTGGGTCGACTCGAGCACGACACGAAGCACACCCACGTTGACAGGAAAACAAAACTCCACCTCCATCGCCACCGTGCATGTGCACGGTGGCGCGCACCCCCCTGCGGTGACTCGCGACAGCCCCACAAACCCCAAATCACCCACTCAAACGAAAACGACGCCCAGATTTTCAATTACAAGCTTAAATCAAAATATGACCTATAGCTCGAACAACCATACAAATGCACTGAAAAGAAATCGATCGACCTATCATCGGCGATCATCGGAGGCGTCGGGTCTCCGGCCCTAGCTCAACCACACACTCATCTACCCTCACGCATAATCTCGAGTCACTCGATCCATTCATATTGCCAAAATCATGAATTTAACAGTACACAGTAAAACACAGTCTTAAACCCTATACTTGCTCCTTTCTCCAGATTCTTACATTAAAAAAAATTATTTAACATTTTTCCTATGTTACTATATCTTTAAACTTGCTTCATATGAAATTTCAACGATTAAAATTAATTGAGTCTACTGTAATCGAAAAGAAAGTAATTTTTGTTCAAATTCAAACCTTACCATGAATATTGAGCTAAAAATCATCATCTTTATTTTAAAAATCCTAATTTTGTGTGTTTATTTAATATATGAGTTTGAATTAACAAATTAAAATCATTGAGTTTACACATATTAACTGTTTCCACAGTAAACTTTGAACAATCAAAGTTTGAACTTTACTGTCACCTTCAAAACTTAACTTCAGAACATGATTTTCAGTTTCCTATATGTATATCCAACCTAAATTCCTATGTACAAAATATTTGCAAAAAGAATATTACAAATCCCCTATTGTTATGGTTTTGAAATCAAAAGATATAGAAACAAAAACTGTTACCAAGTTACTTGCAGTGCACTGAAATAATACAAGTTCTTATTCAAACTATAAAACAACTCAGAATTCATAGATTAATCAAAGTAATAGGTTTACTCACCAAGTAACTTTTAAAACAGAAGATAAAGTATTGATGAAGAATACTGCAGAAGAATTTCCTGAAGCCCTCTCTTTAGCTTTCTGTTTTAAATAAATTTCCAGTTTGCAAAGCAACAGATGATTATCTTCTCTCCTTATTTGATTCTCAGGTTTGTTTTAAGTTTTTATTGAGTTTTATATACGAGTATAAAGATATGGTAGATATATATAGAAGCTACTTTGAACAATATAGGAGATAACTGGCCAGCCACCATATTTGACCAAACAAAAATCTTACTATTACATTTACTGCAAATATGAAATGATTTTGTGAACTCGGCTGCATGTACTTGTGAAAACAAAATGTTAGGCTAGTTAATGCTCATGCTTTTAATTATGGTAGCGAGTAATAAATGTTTACTGTCTGTTGCAAATTTGGTACAAAGATATTTATTGTTACTTACTTTGTTGTACAAGATATTTATCATTTTCGGCCAAACATGTTTAGTAAGATACAGGTTTTAATTTTTTTCTTTCTACTGAACAAAGATGTTTGAACATTTTCAATTGTTCAGTTTCATATTTGCTTTCATTTAATGAATGCTTCATTTATGCTTAACAAGTAGTAAATGTTCAGATTTTCTGTTTTGTTTGTGCATATGTATGGCTTGTCTTATTTTTCTCTGACAAGTAGTTGTATTTTATTTGTTAATTAAATTTTTAAACATTTGATTTACACATACTTGTATTTATACATTTCAAATTATAATTTATATTTGTATATTTATGTTACTTTAATTACATCTTATAATATATGATTGTGTTTTATACTAGTTTTGAATGTTTATACCTATATCGTTTTGCACTTCCATATTTATGTTTAATATTTTCATGTTTGTTTATTTTAAAACTTATCATTTTAAAAACTAAAATTGTATTGATATAAATTAAAAAAATAAAATAATGATCTTTGATTTGATTCTATTGAATAAAACCGATTTTGTTTTAAATGGTTTTGAAGTATTTAATTTTTTAATTTCTCAAATCAACTTTCTTTTATAAAACATATAACTGTTAAATATCCAAAATCTCATCAAGTTAAACATCGACAAGCTTATATTTAATTTAAATTAGATTAAATATTTATTAAAATATATCGTCAAAATTCCGGGTCGTTACATTCCTCCCCCCTTAAAAGAATTTCTTCCCCGAAATTTAAACAACAGTAAATTCAAAAGCTTTTATATTAACCATCCAAACAAACATATCATTCATACAATAGCAAACAAATAAACAGTCTACTCTAACAAACATCACTAGTTATCCGAATATAAATCCGGATAAGCTTTCCTAAAATTATCGAGAGTTTGTCTCTCGATGATCAATAATCCAAACTGGATTCCTGACCACCATTAAATCCGACTCAACTTCCAATTTCCTGAATTACTGGTTTATCAATTAATGATGAATCATGAACAAATTTCTTGAGATATATGGGATATACAATAAATTCCAGACATCCATTCTGGAAATTAAATTCTGGAATCCACATTATTAACTCTTTCCAAATTTATCGACTTCTTTACAGAATTCCAATATTATTTTAAATCAAGCACGTACGATGTACATATATCATTCGTACGTAATATCAAATCCGATCGCTCGATCACACAATTTCATTTCCGAACTAGTATCGTCCACCCGACTTCCTAGTGCGGACTCAGAACTGGTTTCTTGATCAGAAACTGTCACTCTCCTTGCATAGTCACAACTATGATAGAGAATTTCCAGCATCAATCAAAATCCAAATCCATGGTTCGTCGTCGATAATCGAGTGAAAAATCCTAATTCGGATCGATATAACTATCTCAAAATTCTGTGCTCGAATCTTGATCTAATTGCTACGTGAATAAAATCATATACGTACATCCTACGTATTTATATTCATTGATTATCAACCATATCAATTTCTTTTATTCACATTATTTTGATTCTATCCACTTGGAATAATTTTCTCAATATCAAACTTTACTTAAGAATTTCACCATTCATTTCTTAAGCTTAATATAAGCATTATATATACTTTTATATTATTACTCTGCCACTTTAGCCTTTATATCTTCTTATTTAAATCTGAATTACCAATTCCATATGAATTCAATTTTCTTAACTCTGAAAATTGAACCTTTATTGACTATCTCCATTTATAACCGATTCCTATTATTATTATTTTAAATTAGTTTTATTCATTTGTTTACTTTAAATTTTCAATTTGAAATTGTTTTGTTGCTAGAAATTTTTTTTTTTAGTTTTCAAATTCTGAAAAGCTTTGACATATTCTCCATTACATATTTTCATAAGCACATATGTATAGTTTCAACACTTAGTACAATTACTTCCATCCAATTTTCAAATCATTCCTTAAAGTGATTTTCACTTACTTGCTTAGACATATAATCCATTTGAGCAAAACAAACTCATATTCAAAATCATCATATTTTGCTTCCAATAATTCATAGAATTTATCTAATTCTCATTTACTTCAAACAACCCATTTCCATATGCAATTCAACAATATTATTGTGAATAGATAATCACTTAAGCTTATAACAAATTTTAAATTGATTCCAATCCCCATTTAAATTATTCACAATCCTCACATTGCATTTTCTTCCATTTCAATCAGGTTTGATTCCAAACCATTTTATTAAATTTGACAACCCATATTTTAAATTAATCATCTCACAATTTATTTAAGTCATTAACTGTTTCACTTAATAACTTAAGTTCATTCTATTCCACCAATTCCCATTCAAATCTTTGATTTGATTTTCTTTTAATCAAATCCCAACTACTTACTGATTAATTTATTCTTTTATCCATCCTTAAATTTTAATTTACATTAACAATTCATTATTGAATTTATTCATAATCAATTATTCAATTTATACTTGAATTAAATTTGTTAACAACTCACATCACTTCTATCCAATTCAATACTTACTTTGATTTACATTTACTTATTTACTTAAGAATTTTATTCTATTCAATTTTTTCAGTAACTCGATTGAATTCATTTAAATTCAATTTTATTCCAACTCAACTTCGGTTAAATTTAGTTACTTACCATTCCTTTAAATTTATTTCTTAATATATGAGCTCAAAAACTTATTTGTTTACCTTAAGGTTTATATTACTCATTTGGGTTATTTCATCTTATAATCACAATTCCAGATTATATATATATATAACACTTAGCATCTTAAAGTATAAATTTCCATCTCACAATTACAATCATTTTACCTTCAAACTTTATAGCCAATTAAGTTCATTTGGAACTGCAATTCCACTTATCTCAGGTTAAACTCCAGTATATTTTCTTATCTTCATTTTCTTAAGTTAAATTAATTCCGGGATTAAAATTCCCGATTTCATCTTATTATTATCAACTTTACTTTATAAGTTCAATAGTTGATTTATTCAAACCTATACATTATTAATTCGAATTCTTAGAATTCAATTGCCCGGTTTTCATTTCCAAAATCATTTTAAAAAGATACTACACATACCCAGTTGGTACATCAAATCAAATTTTCAAATCCCAAACACTTGTTTTCACCAAAACGAATTTTCTCCTTTGAAAATTTTAAAACAACTTGTATACCCAACAACCCCAAACAATATCATAATCAACTATCCTGGTAGCAATCCATCACTTTAGAAACTCGAAAATGAATACTGATGATGTGGCCATCACCATCAGGATTATTTTCCAGCGACTGAAGTGAGTTCAGTGCTTCCTTACTTTCACAAATTTTCCCAAAATAATTTCCATTCAATAATATTTTCCAAAACAATACTCCATTATTGCCTTCAAATCTTTGGACAAACATTTCAAACATTTCCAAGATTTTTAAATTCCTAAATTCTTTTGTTTAAATTCATTTAAACACTTTTCAAATTCCGGAACTTAAATTCCGGTTTAATCAAATGTTAATTATATTCCTTTTTATTTAAAATCATTCTTAAATAATTTTATTTGGTTATAAACCACTCACATTTAAATTTTTATTTGATTGTACTATTAACAATCAAACATCCAAGTATATATAGTTATTTCAGAAAAATATTTCTTTTATATCAAAATATAATTTTGGTTAAAATTATTTCATTTACCCTACTTTTAAAAACAATATTGTGTCGAATTGCTCCATTTAAGTGTTTAGAAACCCCTTCGATACAGTTTTCGAGGCTGTGCCGACGATGGTTCGTATACCACTCAATAAATCAATCAACGCAATATAAAACCATTTTATATCCACTAACAAATACGCGCTCATATCTATTAATACACTCAAACTCATTTTAGAGTTCTACAAACTCTATTCCATGAGTAATTCCTACCAGAGCCAAGGTTATCACCAACCTGGCCCTGATACCAAATGTGACGACCCGCCCTTCTACTACTAGACAGACGTATCATCATTAAGAAAGAAAGGGATAGAAAATAGAAAAGAAAGAGAAAGCAAGAACAAAAACATCAGAATCTCACAACGGAACGGAAAAAAATATAATATATCACATAAATATTACATAGTTTAATACATCAATCAGAGTTATACAGATCATAGATCACATACTAGGCAGTTATAAACTCCTGTCTAGTTAATACAACTCAATACAATACAGACAAAACAACTCAGAGATATCAACACAGCGGAACACCATATATATATATATATATATATATCTATATATCTACAACGTAGAAGCCTCCTGCTCCATTGCTCCTCCAGAATTCGTCAAATCTAACCTAAATCCCTTGGCTACCCGTAAAAATTTGGGTACCCGAGAGTTTACGAAAACACAAAAATAAACTCCGGGTCAGACATGGGTCTGGTATGAGTAAACGGTTTAAAGTTGCTTAACTTTGAAAACATTTGAAAATAAAGGTATCACGTAAGACTCCCCACAAATAAATACGGGTAAGTTTTTACCTTACGCTAACCAAAACATTTCATAGGAAATCTAGTGATATTATAATAGTGTCTAGGGATTTCAAGTAAATAGAAAATGGCCGAAATTGTTACATTCATTAAATTCCAGCTACTAGCCACAAAAATGGGTAATACAAATCAAAACCATAGGGTCTCGTAGGGAAAATGGATTTCCAACAATGGCAGGGCTACTGGGGTACCGCCCGTCACAGTACGAGGCCTAGATCACCGTACCGAGGATTACTCCCTTCATCCCCGGCAACACAAGGCCGGAACCATTCCTTACTGAACAGTCCCGAACAAGATAAACCCCGCGGTTGTAGCTAGCAACCGCCCACTAAGCCGAAATATAAAAAGGGACATCTAGACAGGGAAATATCTTGTCCTGCTTGGGCATGACCCACCTAACCTTGCTGCATCTCCCCTGTTTTAGCCATTCCCGGTTGATGAGGCTTGAGGTTACGATTACCTTTTATTGAACATATTACTTAGAATGCTCATCGTCCGCCTGACGATGTGCTGAAAGCATTCAATCCATACAAGTTCGTTCCGGGTTCGAAGGAAATCGAAGGCATTATCTCGTTGCACTCATTTTGGAATCACCCTCAGAGTCAACGACGATAACCCTTGCATTCTGAAAACACCATCTCGATCTTCATTTCAGGATTCACGACCTAACGTTTAAATTGGATTGATGTGGTTTTCGGAGAATCAAATTTGATTCTTCCGATCCCGGTCTCATCAAATCCAACCGCCATTTTAAGGGCCAAGTTGTCTAATTAACTTAACAGTTTAAATAATTTAAATCTAACAGTTGAATTAACAAAGAATTTATCACAGATAAAACATGTACAAGCATCATAGATATAACATAACATATCACAGAGCATCACAGAATATCATCACATAAATATCACAATCAGATATTCAACACAACAATTCATAAGCAATTTCCTTTAAGTCTTATTTGTAATTAATTCAAGTTAGAATTAATTACCTGAGAGTTAACTGCTTAACTCTGTTAAATTATCATTAATTAACAATCAAATACTTATTTCCTTTCAAATTGTTTAATTAATAATTCCTTAATTAATTATTTAGTCTTAATACATAATTACTTTATTTCACATTATTAATTAGTTACTTCCTTAATCAAGTGATTTAATTTCTTAATTAACTGTTTCTTGATCATTTATTAATATCTTTAATTATCAGTAAAAATTAATTATCCAATTATTATCTGTTATTTTATTAATCAATCATTAATTCATCACACTTTTATTCATTTATTTAAATCACTTGATTTCTCTTAATTATAAATCCCTAATTAATTAACTGAAGTAGTTATTTCTAAATTTAGTAATTTCTTAAGCGTTATCTAATTCTAACTCTAATCATAATATAATTATTCTTAATTATTTCAAAACATAATAAATGTTAAGTAATCGACTTAATTAACATTTTAAAGAAAACTACATAAAATCTGGAAATCAATTTAATATTACAACTAACCCTTAATGTTAATTGAGTTTCATACAAGCCTTTAATCAAATTACTAGTTTTAAACAGTAATCAAGTAATAATTTCATTGTAAAATATTTCTTGAATTAATTAGCCTGAACCTCATCTCAAAGAAAAAAAACAAAACTGCAGATCAAACAAATCCAAAACTTCCCTGGGAAAAACCCGATACCGCCCCTACGTTCACTCGAGTGTAGCTTCGAGTAACACGGCAACTACCCCGAGAATTCTCCTGGAACCCTTCTTCTCCTTCACTTTTTTTTCTTCAGTAAGCTAAGTTTAACCTTATTTTTAAAGTCAAAACATGAGTGAATGTTTACGCACCCATCTCGAATACAGGCCCGAAGAAAAAGTGGGTCGACTCGAGCACGACACGAAGCACACCCACGTTGACAGGAAAACGAAACTCCACCTCCATCGCCACCGTGCACGTGCACGGTGGCGCGCACCCCCCTGCGGTGACTCGCGACAGCCCCACAAACCCCAAATCACCCACTCAAACGAAAACGACGCCCAGATTTTCAATTACAAGCTTAAATCAAAATATGACCTATAGCTCGAACAACCATACGAACGCACTGAAAAGAAATCGATCGACCTATCATCGGCGATCATCGGAGGCGTCGGGTCTCCGGCCCTAGCTCAACCACACACTCATCTACCCTCACGCATAATCTCGAGTCACTCGATCCATTCATATTGCCGAAATCATGAATTTAACAGTACACAGTAAAACACAGTCTTAAACCCTATACTTGCTCCTTTCTCCAGATTCTTACATTAAAAAAAATATTTAACATTTTTCCTATGTTACTATATCTTTAAACTTGCTTCATATGAAATTTCAACGATTAAAATTAATTGAGTCTACTGTAATCGAAAAGAAAGTAATTTTTGTTCAAATTCAAACCTTACCATGAATATTGAGCTAAAAATCATCATCTTCATTTTAAAAATCCTAATTTTGTATGTTTATTTAATATATGAGTTTGAATTAACAAATTAAAATCATTGAGTTTACACATATTAACTGTTTCCACAGTAAACTTTGAACAATCAAAGTTTGAACTTTACTGTCACCTTCAAAACTTAACTTCAGAACATGATTTTCAGTTTCCTATATGTATATCCAACCTAAATTCCTATGTACAAAATATTTGCAAAAAGAATATTACAAATCCCCTATTGTTATGGTTCTGAAATCAAAAGATATAGAAACAAAAACTGTTACCAAGTTACTTGCAGTGCACTGAAATAATACAAGTTCTTATTCAAACTATAAAACAACTCAGAATTCATAGATTAATCAAAGTAATAGGTTTACTCACCAAGTAACTTTTAAAACAGAAGATAAAGTATTGATGAAGAATACTGCAGAAGAATTTCCTGAAGCCCTCTCTTTAGCTTTCTGTTTTAAATAAATTTCCAGTTTGTAAAGCAACAGATGATTATCTTCTCTACTTATTTGATTCTCAGGTTTGTTTTAAGTTTTTATTGAGTTTTATATACGAATATAAAGATATGGTAGATATATATAGAAGCTACTTTGAACAATATAGGAGATAACTGGCCAGCCACCATATTTGACCAAACAAAAATCTTAGTATTACATTTACTGCAAATATGAAATGATTTTGTGATCTCGGCTGCATGTACTTGTGAAAACAAGATGTTAGGCTAGTTAATGCTCATGCTTTTAATTATGGTAGAAAGTAATAAATGTTTACTATTTATTGCAAATTTGGTACAAAGATATTTATTGTTACTTACTTTGTTGTACAAGATATTTATCATTTTCGGCCAAACATGTTTAGTAAGATACAGGTTTTAATTTTTTTTTTCTTTCTACCGGACAAAGATGTTTGAACATTTTCAATTGTTCAGTTTCATATTTGCTTTCATTTAATGAATGCTTCATTTATGCTTAACAAGTAGTAAATGTTCAGATTTTCTGTTTTGTTTGTGCATATGTATGGCTTGTCTTATTTTTCTCTGACAAGTAGTTGTATTTTATTTGTTAATTAAATTTTTAAACATTTGATTTACACATACTTGTATTTATACATTTCAAATTATAATTTATATTTGTATATTTATGTTACTTTAATTACATCTTATAATTTATGATTGTGTTTTATACTAGTTTTGAATGTTTATACCTATATCGTTTTGCACTTCCATATTTATGTTTAATATTTTCATGTTTGTTTATTTTAAAACTTATCATTTTAAAAACTTAAATTGTATTCATATAAATTAAAAAAATAAAATAATGATCTTTGATTTGATTCTATTGGATAAAACCGATTTTGTTTTAAATGGTTTTGAAGTATTTAATTTTTAAATTTCTCAAATCAACTTTCTTTTATAAAACATATAACTGTTAAATATCCAAAATCTCATCAAGTTAAACATTGACAAGCTTATATTTAATTTAAATTGGATTAAATATTTATTAAAATATAACGTCAACATTCCAGGTCGTTACATTTACTTACCAGAACATCCCTGTAAATCAGTAAGCATGAATGTTATGAAGCCTAGTTGCTTGAAACTGAAGTTTGAAACTGCAAACTTGAATCTGTTTTGCTGTTGAAATTAAATTTTTGAACTTGCCCCCTTTTTTTTTCTTCCTTTGTCTCAGGTTTGCTAATTAATTTGACAGAACGAACTAAATAAAGATGCATACAAATATATAGAAAACAACAGTTGAATAGGGGAAGGCAATATCTGGCCAGTTCCTACCTTTATAAACAGACTTTTTATAATATTTTGAAATGAAAAAATTGTTGGCCGAGAAGATAGCAAGTACATGTTTTTGTTTGCCAAATATGTTTGCATACTTATTATGTTTATCTGCACATAAATATTGTATGCAGATATATATTTGCAGGCAATTACTTGGCTTGCAAATGAAGCCTTATTTTGTATGTAAGCATTCCTTATTACTTTTAGTCCAAATAGTTGATTCACATGCACTTCCGTCAGGTATTGATTTATGCTATGTTTTATTTTATTTTTTTCTTTTATACTTTGACTTTGGTCTTTAGAATAAAGATAAGTTGTTTTGTTAGTTTATGAACATATATAGTTTCAGGTTGTAGTTTATACACTTGGCCTTGTTTAACTTCTAATTGTATGTTTTATTCACTTTTGGTTTGAATAGTTCACACTCATATGTGTTGGGTTTTCATTTTATTTTGCTTACTGATTTTTAAAGTTATGTTGTATGTTTAACAAAATTATTTAATATTTGTTTTTCTTTTATTTTCATTCTAACTTTCAATGTTTAAGTTATTTTCAATATAGTTTACTTGCTTATATTTATATCTATTCCTATTTGTACTTTAGTAGCAATATTTTGTATTTGACAATCAATATTAAACTTAGATTCATGGGTTTACTTATTTATTTATATTTATATTTTGACTTACATTAATATTGATATTTTATATTGAACATTATCACCTATTTATTTTATATCTATATTTTTTAGACTTTGATCTTATTTTAAACACTATCATCCCTGTGTATTTATTCATCAAATGTTAGCAATGTAAAACATTTTAATATGATCAAACTACTTTTTATTTAATTAAATTAAATATATATTAAAATAAACGGGGCCAAAATCCAGGGTCGTTACATTCCTCCCTTCTTAAAAGAATTTCGTCCCCGAAATTCAAAACAAAGATAATTTCAAAAGCTGTCATACCGACCATTCAAACATATATATCATTCATACATTAACAAACAACCAAATAATCTATCCTAACAAACAACACTAGCTATCTGAACATGAATCCAGATAAGTTTTCCCAAAACTATCCAGAGTTGTTTCTCGATGATCAACAATCCGAACTGGATTCCCGACCACAGTCAAATTTGATTCAACTTCCAAATTTCTGAATTACTGGTTTAACAACTAATGATGAATCATGAACAAATTTCTAAGATGGGATATACGGAATACACAATGAATTCCAGATATCCACTCTGGAAATTCAATTCTGAAAGCTACAGTACCAACTCTTTCCAAATTTTACTGACTTCTTTACAGAATTTCAATATCTATTCAACCAAGCCCGTACGATGTACATATACTATTCGTACGTAATTTCAAATTTGATCGCTCGCTCGATCACACAATTTCACTTCCGAACTAGTATCGTCCACCTGACTTTGTAGTGCGGACTCAGAACTGGTTTCTTGATCAGAAACTGTCATTCTCCTTGCATAGCCATAACTATGATAGAGAATTTCCAAAATCAATCAAAATCCATATCCATGGTTCGTCGTCGAAAATCGAGTGAAAAATCCTAACTCGGATCGATAGACTATTTCGAAATTCTATGCTCGAATCTGGATCAAATTGTCATGCGAATAAAATAATATACGTATATCCTACGTATTTATATCCATTGATTATCAACTATCTCAATTTTCTTTTATTCACATTATTTTGATTTCTATCCACTTGGAATAATTTTCTCAATATCCAATTTACTTAAGAATTTCACCGTTCATTTCCTAAGTTTAATATAAGCATTATATATCTCTCACATTATTACTCTACCACTTTAACCTTTTTATCTTCTTATTTCAAATTTGAATTTCTAATTCCATGTGAATTCAATTTTATCTTCGATTCTGAATATTGAATTTTATTGACTATCTTCCATTTATAACTAATCCCTATCATTATTTTAAATTAGTTTCACCCACTAATTTATTTCAATCTTCAATTTGAATTCGTTTTGTTGCTAAATTTTTTTTAAGCACATATGTAAAGTTTCGACACTTATAACAATTACTTCCACCAATTCTCAAAGCATTCCTTTAAGTTTAAGTGGTTTACAACTTATTTGCTTATATAATCCATTTGGGCAAAACAAACTCATATTCATTCCAATTGATTTCAAAATCATCCTATTTCGCTTCTAATAATTCATAAATTTTTATCTAATCTCATTTACTTCAAATGACCCATTTTCTTATGCAATTCGACAATATTATTGTAAATAAATATTTACTTAAGCTTTATAACAATTCTAAATTGATTCCAAAGCAATTTACACTTGATTCCATCAAAATTAATTTATTCACAATCTTTTCGTTGCATTTCTTTCATTTTAAAAATTTTGATTCCAAACCATTTTATAAAACTTGACAACCAATTTTTTTAAATAACCATCTCACAATTCACTCAAGTTATTTATTTTTTTCAAACTGTTCCACCAAATAACTTAAGTTTATTCTATTCTGCCAACTTCCATGTAAATCTTTGATTTGATTTTCCTTTATTCAAATCTCAACTATTTACTAATTTATTTGATAGTTTATTTTTATCCATCCTTAAATTTTAATTTTACAATAACAATCCATTATTGAATTTATTTATAATAAGGTCATTCAATTTGTGCTTGACTTAGATTTGTTTACAACTCACACCAATTCTATTTTAATTCAGTTCTTACTTATTTACTTATGAATTTCATTCCATTCAATATTATTTGTAACTCGACTGAATTCATTTAAATTTAGTTTTATTCCGATTCAACTTCAGTTAAACCAAACTACTTACCATTCTTTTAAAATTTATTTCTCAAAATATGAGCCCAAAACTTATTTACCAACTTAAAAGCTTATATTGCTCATTGGAGTTATTTCATCTTATAACCACAATTTCAGATTATATATATATAACACTTACTATTCTAAGGCATAAATTTTCATTTCACCATTACAATCATCTACCTTCCAATTTAATTCAGGCTCAATTTCAATTTTACTTAACTTATCTCAGGTTAAACTTAAATATATTTTCTTCATTTTCATTTACTTAAGTTAAATTTTAATTCCCGGATAAAAATTCCCAATTCCCTCTTATTAATATCAACTTTACTTTATAAGCTCAATAGTTGATTCATTTAAACACTTCACATTATTAAATAGAATTTCTTAGAATTCAATTGCCCGGTTTTCATTTCCAAAACCATTTTGAAATGATAACTACACATACCCACTTGGTATATCAAATCAAATTTTCAAATTCCAAACACTTGTTTTCACCAAAACAAAGTTTCTCTTTGAAAATTTTAAAACAACTTGTATACCCAACAAGCCCGAACAATATCATGACCAACTATCCTGGTAGCAATCCATCACTTTAGAAACTCGAAAATGAATACTGATGATGTGGCCATCATCATCAGGACTATCTTCCAGCGACTGAAGTGAGTTTAGTGCTTCCTTACTTCCACAATTTCCTCCCAAAACAATTTCCATTCAACAATATTTTCCAAAACAATACTCCATTACTGCCATCAAATCTTTAGAAATACATTTCAAACATTCCTAAGATTTTTAAATTCCCAAATCCTTTTGTTTAAATTTATTTAAACACCTTTCAAATTTCCGGGACTTAAATTCTGGTTTAATCAAATTTTAGTTATATTCCTTTTTATTTAAAATCATAATTAGACAATTTTATTTGGTTATAAACCACTCAAATTTTAAATTTTTATTTAATTGTAGTATTAACAACCAAACATCCAAATATAATAATAGTTCCAGAAAAATATTTCTTTTATGTCAAAATATAATTTTGGGTAAAATTATTTAATTTACCCTACTTTAAAAATAATACTGTGTCGGTCTACCTTGTTTAAGAGTTTAGAAATCCCTATCGATGAAATGGCATCCCACACATCGACCAGAATCCATAAACACTCAACAGATAAGTCAACACAATATCAAAACAATTTTATATTCACTAACAAATACGCGCTCATATCTATTAATACACTCAAACTCATTTTAGAGTACTACAGACTCTATTCTATGAGTAATTCCTACTAGAGCCAAGGTTATCACCAACCTAAGCTCTGATACCAACTGTGACGACCTGCCCTTCTACTACCAGAAAGACGTATCATCATTAAGAAACAAAGGGATAGAAATAGAAAAGAAAAGAAAAGAAAGAACAACAATATCAGAATCTCACGGCGGAACGGAACAAAATATAATATATCACATAACTATTACATAGTTTTACATATATCAGAGTTATAGAATATCAATACACATGACAGTTATACATACATCTGTCACTATATACATCAGAGATACAGTACACATCAACTAACATAGCGGAACTAGATAGATATGTACATACGTCTTGAACTCCTGCTCCAAGCTTCTCTAGAAAATAAGATCCAAAACCTATTACTTGGCTACTCATAAAAATTTGAGTACCCAAGAGTTTATGAAAAACAATATAAACTCCGGGTCAGACAAGGGTCTGGTATAAGTAAACGGTTTAAAGTTGTTTAACTTTGAAAAACATTTGAAAATAAAGGTATCACGTTAGACTCCCCACAAATAAATACGGGTAAGTTTTTATCTTACGCTAACCAAAACATTTCATAGGAAATCCAGTTATATTATAATAGTGTATAGGGTTTTCAAGTAAATAGAAAATAGCCGAAATTGTTACATGATTAAATTTTAGCTACTAGCCACAAAAGTGGGTAATACAAATCAAAACCGTAGGGTCTCAAAGAGAAAATGGATTTCCAACAATGGCAGGGCTACTGGGGTACCGCCCGTCACAGTACGGGGCCTAGATCACTGTACCGAGGATCACTCCCGACCCCCTACAACACAAGGCCGGAACCATTCCTTACTGAATAGTCCCGAACAAGATAAACCCCACGGTTGTAGCTAGCAACCGCCCGCACAGTCGAAATAAAAAGGGACATCTAGACAGGGGAAATATCTTGTCCTGCTTAAGCATGACCCAGCTAACCTTGCTGCATCTCCCCTGTTTTAGCCATTTCCGGTTGATGAGGCTTGAGGATGCGATTACCTTTCAGGACATATCACTTAGAATGCTCATCGTCCGCCTGACGATGTGCTGAAAGCATTCAGTCCATGCAAGTTCGTTCCGGGTTCGAACGAAACCGAAGACATTATCTCGTCACACTCATGTTGGAATCACCCTCAAAGTCAACGAAGATAACCCTTGCATTCTGAATACACCATCTCGATCTTCATTTCAGAATTTATGACCTAACGTTTAAATTGGATCGATATGGTTTTCGAAATATCATTTGGATACCCAATCCCGGTCTCATCGAAATCCAGATGCCATTTTAAAGGCCAAGTTGTCTAATTAACTTAAATAGTTTAAATAATTTAAATTCAACGATTGGTTTAACATAGCGTTATCACAGATGAATCATACACAATCATCATAGATATAACTCAGCATATCACAGAGCATCACAGGATATCATCAAATAAATATCACAATCAGATATCCTACACAACACTCTATAAGCAATCACCTTTAAATTCTCATTGCAATTAATTCAATTTAAAATCAGTTACTTGAGAATTAATCGCTTAATCCTGTTTGATTAATTACTTATTTCCTTTCAAATTATTCGAGTTAATTAATCATTGCTTAGTCAATTATTAAGTCTTAATTATTTAATTTCTTAATTATTTTATTTCATCATTTAACTTATTACTTCTTAATTCAGTTATTTAACTCTAATTACTTAATTAACTATTCCTTGTTCATTAATTAAGTTCCCTTAAATATTTATTAATAAGACTTAATTATTCATTTAACTGCTAATTACTTAATTAATCATTTATTAATCTAAATTATATTACTTAATTTATGAACTATTAATTCAAAATTAAATTACTCGATTAATTAACTATCAATAATTCATAAATTAACTTAAGTAGTTAATTACAAATTTATCCATTATTTATCATCTATCACTAACTACAATTTAAAAATAATTGTTCTTAATTTCTTTCTAAGACAGTTTATTTATATAAATGTTCAACTTAATTAAACCTTTAAATGCCTTCTTTTAAATTTGATAATAAATTATAGTATTAACTACAAACTTTAATTATTAGTTAACTTAATACTTAATTTAAATTAATTCCTTAATTAAAATAGCAACTAAGAATTAGAAACATTGTGAAACATTAATTTCATAATTAAACTAGTATTAAATTTTAACTTAACTGTGTTAAACGATCCACTTATTTATATTTATAAGCCGCAGTTCAAATACCACGGACCCGAAACCTTCATAATTAAAACCCGAGTATTACCCTGTGTCCTCTTCGAGTGATGCTTCGGTCCTTCTTCAATTTTCCCGCGACACTCCCCTGTACACTGCGTCTTCTTCTCCTCTTTCTCTTTTTTTTCTTTCTGTAGTTTAAGTTTAAACAAAATTTCAAACTCACGCATCGGCTACCCATACACTCACGCGATCTTCCCCAAAGCTTCCACTATTTTCTCTCGAGCAAGTCAGAGTAACTTCACAACACTGACACCAAACACCGCTGCCGTGCACGTGCACGCGGTGGCGCCGGAGCACTGGCGAACCTCGCCTCACTCAACAAGTCGCGATTTACACGTAGGCACGAAAACAAAAATCGAATCACCACAAATTGATCGAATTCAAAATATCGCCTGAAGGTCGAACAAAAGCTCGAACTACCCTGAGAAAATGCTTCGCCCCCACCATAATCGACCATCAGAGGCGAAGATACTTCACCTATGCCTCGTCCACATCCTCCCCTAACACCCCCCAGAATCGCGATCAACTCGATCACGCGAAGAGGTCGAACACCACAATGTTATAGACATGAAAAAAAGTAGAACAAAAGCCCTAGTTTGCCTTCGTTCGACCAATTCTAGAATCTGAAAAATTATTCAGTATTTTTCCCAACATCTTGTATGTTCGTACTACCTCCAAAACAAATTTCAACAATTTAAATTGAATCAATCACTTGAAATAGGGAGAAATGAAAATTTACTTTAATTACAAACCGCTCTCTGAATATTAATTTATAAATCTTGATTTTTTTTTAAAAAAAAAAAATCATATTTTGTAGTACGAATTGAATATAAAATCTTGAATCAATATTTTACAAAAATCGAATAATTTTAATTATTACTTGATTTTATGTACATCAACATTACAGTGAGGTACTTGATAAAGATGATTTAAAACAACCTTAAAAAAACTTTAATTTAAGTTTAGAAATCAAAGTTTATCAAAGATTTAAATAAGAATAACTTGAGTTTAGACCCAAATAAGAGACCTGTACCAAATTCCAGAAACACAGAGTATCTCAACACATATGCAAACAGAAGCATATACAATTAGTTTATCAAGTGAGTTTGAACTATTTAAATTAACTTAAAACTTTTATGGATTAAGTTTACTCACCAGAACATCCCTGTAAATCAGTAAGCATGAATGTTATGAAGCCTAGTTGCTTGAAACTGAAGTTTGAAACTGCAAACTTGAATCAGTTTTGCTGTTGAACTTAAATTTTTGAACTTGCCCCCTTTTTTTTCTTCCTTTGTCTCAGGTTTGCTAATTATTTTGACTGAACGAACTAAATAAAGATGCATATAAATATATAGAAAACAACAGTTGAATAGGGGAAGGCAATATCTGGTCAGTTCCTACCTTTATAAACAGATTTTTTAAAATATTTTGAAATGACAAAATTGTTGGCCGAGAAGATAGCAAGTACATGTTTTTGTTTGCAAAATATGTTTACATACTTATTATGTTTATCTGTACATAAATATTGTATGCAGACATATATTTGCAGGCAATTACTTGGCTTGCAAATGAAGCCTTATTTTGTATGTAAGCATTTCCTTACTTTTAGTCCAAATAGTTGATTCACATGGATTTCCGTCAGGTATTGATTTATGCTATGTTTTATTTTATTTTTTCCTTTTATACTTTGACTTTGGTCTTTAGAATAAAGATAAGTTGTTTTATTAGTTTATGAACATATATAGTTTCAGGTTGTAGTTTATACACTTGGCCTTGTTTAACTTCTAATTGTATGTTTTATCCACTTCTGGTTTGAATAGTTTACACTCATATGTGTTGGGTTTTCATTTTATTTTGCTTACTGATTTTTAAAGTTATGTTGTATGTTTAACAAAATTATTTAATCTTTGTTTTTCTTTTATTTTCATTCTAACTTTCAATGT
Organism: Allium cepa; assembly: GCA_030765085.1. Lineage (NCBI taxonomy): Eukaryota > Viridiplantae > Streptophyta > Magnoliopsida > Asparagales > Amaryllidaceae > Allium > Allium cepa. Next base: position 596,607,754 of record CM060935.1, read on the forward strand.
TTAAGTTATTTTCAATATAGTTTACTTGCTTATATTTATATTTATTCCTATTTGTACTTTACTATTAATATTTTGTATTTGACAATCAATATTAAACTTAGATTCATGGGTTTACTTATTTATTTATATTTATATTTTGACTTACATTAATATTGATATTTTATATTGAACATTATCGCTTATTTATTTTATATTTCATATTTTTTAGACTTTGACCTTATTTTAAACACCATCATCCTTGTGTATTTATTCATCAAATGTAAGCAATGTAAACCATTTTAATACGATCAAACTACTTTTTATTTAATTAAATTAAATATATATTAAAATAAACGGGGCCAAAATCCAGGGTCGTTACAATTTATGGTTAGTAAAAATCAAAGGATATACGTTATATTGTCTTAGTTGCTTGCCTTTTTAAATTGCTTACTCTTTATTTCAAATCACATAAAAATCTTCTCAATATCTCACTTCCTCGTTTGCCTCTTCTGATTGAAAGAGTTTACAGTAAGTTTCTTTTATTAAATAGGAAATAAATCCCATGCATTCACCAGCCTCTTTATTTTTTGCCTTTTCCTTTTCCTAACCATTCAAATCTCCTAGCCGTACATTCATCTTGGCTGTGCTTTTTGTAAATCCTAGCCGCCACCAAATATTCTTATTCACGTGAAAAAAATTTCTCATCCCTCATTTTTATTTGCGTGAAGAAAATTCAGCAAGCTCTAGATTATTTCCATGGCTTCTCCTCTCTTTCCTTCTCCTTTTTCTTTTATTTTCTTTCTTTTGCTTCAAAGCTAGGCTCGGCCTCTTGCCTCTAGCCACCACCATGACCACCTCCATCAATCATCACCCTTTCATCACCATAAAGACCAAGCCGTGACCATGGATGAAGATTACATCACTAAAATTGATGCAAAGCCTGGCCAAGCACATGTATTCATCACCTTGCTTTGATTTATCAAGGTTATGTCATTTTATTTCCTATCTTCCCATTGTTGTAATCTTTATTCTTTGTATTGAATCATGTTCTTAGGTTCATGATATTTGTTTGCTTTATTTCATTATGTACAAGATGAGGATTTTTGGCTCTATTTTCACTCAAGTTTGCATCTTGCTTTGTTTTATCAAAAGGTTATGTCCCTTTGATCCATATTGTTCACTGTTTGATTCATAATCTTATATGTTGAATTTTACACTTATGTTTGTGTAATTTTTTGTATACAAGATTTGGATCCGACTCTTCATCAACTCAAAAGAATATAGTCATGTTTGTCGTGCCTTTTCGTGCTTTACGGAGTTTAGATTTGGGTTTGAATTTCAATCCTAGCTTTAAAAAGGTGAGTTATTCACTCTAGACATTACGTACTTATACAATTGTGAAATAATGACAAGTGAATTGTAGAAATTAATATGCTATGTTCATACCTGCCTGTGATATGTTTATATGATATTAAATGTTGTTTACATACCTGTTACATCATCTGATATGATATTGTATGCTATACTGTTATTTTATTTACTGTTTATCACACTGCAAGTTCCCTATCACTATGGGTTGAAATGATACACACTCGAACGGACTGTAGAATAAGGAAAAATCATTATGGGCTGAAATGATAGGCTCGAGTGTTTTTTATTGTATTTATTTTAGTTGGGATTGCGGGTTTGAAATGATAGAACTTGGATTTTTTTTTAAATTACGGACTGAAATGATACATATCCGTATCACTTGACCTAGGTTAGAAAATTTACACAGGCCCATGGATAAATTTTTATAATAGTTCTCTAAAATTATTAAGCATTTTGAATTTTAAATATATGGAGTTTTGATTAAAAAGTTGATTTAAAGATTTGAATATAAAGAGATATTGAGATATTGGTTTCCTATAAGTTAAAACTGTATGAGTTGATAATTTGTTTAGATTGTAATTTAAAAATCTTTATTTGGTTTTTAATTGTAATTTAAAGATTTTATTTATGATAAATATTTTAATAATTAAGTTTGATTTAATTTGGAATCTAAAATCTAACCTAGTAAATTTAATAAAGGTTATTTCTTGAAATAGATAAGGTTTTTATAGCAAATAATGTATTTTTAGTGGATAAAATGAACTGCAGTTTTGATTGGACTTAGTAATAAAATTTACTTAATTTGGAATCAAAGTTAATTGATGTCTAGATGAATAGATTTATAAAGAGGATTGGACTGTTTTATTAACTATGAGAAAATATTTGATTTATGGTTATGTTTTGTAAAAATGAATGATTATGATTTAACTGGAAAAATGCAACTTAAAATGACTTAACTTGATAATTGGAAATTTAGTTTTCAAATGAAAGTTAAGTAAATTTAGTGATAGGGTATTTTATTTGTAGGATGGATATTTTAAAATAAAGTGTAAAGTTATTTGTTAAAAATAAAAGTTCCTTAAAATATGGGTATTTATCGATAAAATTTTATTTTATTAAATCACAAGTTAAATGATATCCAAATGAATATTTTTGAAGCGTGAAATGTGATTTTAATAAGTTAAATTGGCTAAAAATTGAAATTTTAGTGTACCTGAAATATACAATGTTTTGGAAAGTTATGATTTAATGAATAGACTTATAAATGCTACAACTTTCAAATGAAAATTATTTGACATTGAATTTAAATGGTTAAATGAATCTTGTTTGGAAGATATTAACATTGAATTTAAATGGTCTAGATAAATATGTTTCAAAGTGTTTGGTTTCAGAGTTGTTATAACTTGAAAGTAATCTGGCTTTGGAAATGAATTTATTTGTAAGTGTATTTAAATAAGAATTGTATTTAAATATATAAATTTGAACTTATTGAAATTGAAGATCTAAGAATTTGACTTTATAAAGTGGTTTGATTTAAGATGATTTAAATGAATATTTCAAGTCTAATAAATTGAAGGAAATATTCAATGATTTGACATTTGGGTTTTTTTAAATAATACATTGATTTGGTTTTCGAATTTAAATGAGATATCATTGCTTTAGTTTCTGAAATGGATATGATATTTTGGTTTTAAAGTATAAATGATTTTGAAATAAAATATCCATGGGTTATAATAACGTTGGGTTATTAAAGAGACCGGGATCGGAAGTTGTCATACTCTCTGCCAACCCCGAAAACCAATTTAACAACCCTGTACGCGGTGGAGATTCCAGAATGAAGTAGGATGGCGGCGGCATTCCTTTGAGATATATACGTGGACCCAACTCCCGTGAGTTGGCATAACGTGGCTAAAACAGGAGCAATCTCGGGCCAATGAGGTGATTCCTCTGATCGGACGCACTCCTTCAATATTATATTCGGACTTTGAGATTTATTTGGTGGCCACTTTTGATTTTTGATTTGGGGGTTTGGCTCGAGGTGGATGGTAGTAGTTGCTACGCATTACCACCAGCCCATGTGCGTAATTGGTATATCTACCCTGGCATTGCCTTGTGTGCTGTGTCACCTGCCCTAACGCGCCTTTTACGAGTTTGGTTTTCTCACGTAGCCCATGGAGTATTTAGGGTAGTCTCCCAATCTGGAGATGCGCTGATGCTGGATGTACTACTAGGACTATTACGTGGTAAGGGCTATATCTATTTAAAAGAAAGTTTATTTTACTATAGACATTATTATAATAGCGAAATATTACTACATAGTAAATAGTTTATCGGATCCTTGGAGGATGGGCGGTCACAATCATCCTTTAAGTTACTTGTACCTTTATATTATAGTTCACTTGAGTCGGTTTACATTGTATAAGTATGTATGTCCTGACTCGAGTGTTTTGTGTATTTGTTTTACGCTCGGGTCAGACTGAGTGATACAGCATTAGAGACTCACCTTCGGAGTTGGAGCTTTGCTTGAAGATCCAACTATCTATTTCAATTCTAGTTATTCATTTGATTCCAGTGTTGTATTCAGCTTTGTGCCTGATTATTGTATTGAACTTCTGTTGTATCTTGTATAACTCTGATGTATTTATATAGTAGCTTCATGAACTACTATCTCTTTGCTTCCTCTACATTATATTACTCGGTGTCTGTGATTCTATGATTTATTTATTTGTTGTATATTCTGAGATTTGCCAAATATATTTTACAATTCTATATTTTGAGCAACTCAAGTCCGACATGTGTGGATGCGAATGGTTGAAAATATCGGGTCGTTACAGTAAGGATCATCACATGAATCACCTGTAAATCGCCTGAGCATTCAATGTATATTTGAGGTTCTTCTTCTATAGGTTTGGATTTCACGAGGCTCTTCACATCAACTACTTGGCGTTAGTATTTCAAAAAAAAGTGTGAAATAAGGCGTAAACATTATATTAACTAAAGGTAAATGCATTAAATGATTTTTGCGTCTACTTACTAACCAGCAACTTTGCCTCAACTCCCTCTAAATGCCTTTACCATAGTTGTTTCTGGCCAGGATCAAATTTAGATTGAAACTAGCTAGGGAAGGAACTTGGGTGGGTGTCAAGAGATGCAAACATAAACAAGATACCCAATAATCATGATGCAGTCGTAGCTAAATATGCAAGCAATAATCAACAATCAAAATATGATGACAGTGAGCAGTAAAAATATATAGTAATTATGGGCGAAGCGTGCAATAATTACTAACAATTAATATGCTTCAAAGTTTGTACAACATGTAGAGACGAACATAACATGTACCATTCTCATGTAGATCGTTAACATCACATTGTCATTGGTGTAACCGGTCTTTCTTTTAATTCTATATTCGCGATCAAAATGCCATTTATTGTTGCTTTACTACGTTAATCTTTTAATTATGTTCGTATACAAGCTTGCACTTTAAAAAGAGTACTACATTCAGTTATTTTTAAAATAAGCAACCAACTTTAGACGAAAAAAGACATATTTTAACAAGCATACAACTAAAACTAGTTATATCTATTACAAAGTAATCACAATTTTTCTTTCAATTTAATTGGTATTAGAAAACTAAATATAAGCAATATGTTAACATTATTTAAAGTACAATCATGCATATGAACTCGCACTGTAATCTCATCTATCAGGTTTAAATCAAAACGATCTCAAGCATGCACATTAAAATGACCAACTATATGCAAAGTCTTGGTAACAAACAAAAAAACAGAATTTTTTTTCTAGCTTACAGGATGTCGAGGGTCCGCAAGCATTAGAAAAAGTCCTCTAGCAATTAGCGATTGTCTTGCCTGCCAGTTTTTATTTTACAAACAAGGAGTCAATATAATGTTGTTGTAAAAAACATTAGTAGTACAAGCATTCACAAAAAAGGAAGAAAAAAGTATTTACTTCAAAAGCTCCAGTGAAACTCCATCGCAGTTGATTTGTGTCGGTGATAATTGTGTCACCTGATTACCAATTCAAAAGTACTGTTTAGTAAGAATGATGCATTGTTATGATAATGTGATGTATTTTTTTAAGAACTATGCATGTAATATAAATAATAAGGAAAGAATAGGTAAAAATGTTGTATCGAATCATGTAGTAAACTAGGATGTTCTTCGAAAGGATCAGATAGAAGCTTTTTCACGGCATCCCCAATTTTTAGCAGCAGTATATGACGGAACTCCATACCATACTTTAGGATCAACATACTGCGTGTAATTTAATGAACGCATTTACGCAATCTATTTAACAAATAGTGTACTCATGGATTGGGCTTACATTTCACAATATAATAGCTAAAATTCCAAAGATTTTTATCAAGTTCCAAAATGAACCATTTTTCTATAAAAGAAATGGCATGAATCTTAAGATAATAATCGCAAAGCAATTTTTGAACACTAGTTGTTATTTTTTTTAAATTTCAAATCTGACATAATATGAACTTCTAAATGCTTTTTCCTTTATCTGGTTGTTGAAGTTTCTACTGGCCTGTCTGCAACTTCAAAGTCTGCAGCTGGACTTTTCAGGTGATATAACATTCCACTTACATAAATGCTCTTATGCAATTTAGTACCCAATGGCTTACCTGATTCTATTTCATACTTTAAACTATTTCTTACTCTTCCAAATTATTGCATACACAGATACCTTGACTCAATGTACTAGCTTGATTGCTTGATCATATGAAATGAATGGATAAGCTTCCTAATTTCTATTGGTAATTTTATTATGATGATACAATATTACAATGAGTCAATGTCCATCTTCCCACTTTTCAGCTGTTAGAATACGTTTAAAATTGTGTATAACATGGATTTGTATATGAAAATTTAGTGATACAGCTCGTGATACTTTATTCTGATTATCAGAAAGCTAAGTTTTATAGTTTTAATATGCACTTGGTATTTGATTCTATAAACACTTGTAATTTTGCAGTATACCTGAAGATGGAAGAAGAAAAGTATATGCTGAAGCGGTAGCGAAAGCTAAGGCGGAAGAAGAAGCACGGATCACCTCTGAAAAAGCAAATGAGGCTGTTAAAGCTACTAAAGAGTTCGAAGCAGAAGTCAAAGAACTTTCAAAGAAACAAGTTAAAGCTTCTACTTTGGAAAAAGAAGCCAAAGCAAGAACAAAGGTAGCATGCTCTACACTAGACATCATTTTAACAAAAGCAATAAAAACCGGACTCCAAAATTGCAAAGCAAAGGCAAAATGATGCTCGACGATGCCTTAGCGACGCCCTTGACGTACAAATATACACATACATTCGTACATGTACATGTACACACACTCCATCGTGTAAAAGCGGCAACTATACAATTCCTTTCCTCGTTATCAGATGATGTTGTATTTTCCATCTGTAAACAAATTGAGTTTACCGGCTTAAAAATTACATAACGTGAAGAACCACAGGTTCCATAATGACTTTAATAAACAATATGTAATATGAGAGAAATTGAAGCTAGCTAACACTGCAAACAATATGTAATACGAGAGAAATTGCAGAATGCAACTAAAATAAGGTTTGGGTTAATTTCCAAAATTTTGTTTCTGTCAGAGCCTTTTATTCTTGCTATGGCTTTTGGTCCATAAGGGTTTACAATTTGTGTGGAATTTATAATCTGCATTGTTAAGAGTTCATAGTCACTGCTCAATTTCAAATCTGAGGGTAGCAGATACTGTGTTTTGTTACCATACAGAGAGAACCACCAATGAAGTATTAGCAGTCTGGGGGTATATGTTTTATATGGTTTTTTTTCAATTAAGTTGAAATTTAGGATGGACGAAAACTAAAATAAGTTGGCCAAAATTCTAAAGCAAGTGCAAGACCGCAATAGGTTAATCATACTATTCAATTAACCAAAACACCTGAGATTAGAGCCAATAAACGACCGCCAGTTGAATTGATTAGAGCATTATCCAATCCAACTTGATGAATGTCAGACGAACACTGCATCCAAAGAGTAAATAATATGCTTGGTAACTTATGCAAATACCGTAACCACGGTTAGACAAACATCGGCACTACCAAGTAGATATTTTTCTGCTAGATTATTCGATTAACGTACGTTCATATTCAAAGTACTGATTACACTACCATCCTCTCCTGTCACAAACTTTTAACTTGACTCAACCACGTCCTTTATTATGCCTTGCAACTAAAGAAAATAAATCTATATGCTCAGGGAAGAGAAAGTCTTCTCTGTATCTGTATCAACATAAGTTCTGATGCTATCACATTGCTTCATTCCAAAAGTAAACGTATTATATTTGAGTAAATGAAACCTATAGTTTAATGCCTGAAACCAATAAGTAATAAAAATGGAAGCTGACCTTGTCTAAAATGCACTTGGATGGTGAGGTCCAAATCCTTAGTGTTCTGTCCTTCTCATGATGTCGACATAAAAAGACATCAAAATTGCTTAGTGGGATGATCCCCAAACTAGTGGCAGCAATTCTTGCATCTCATTCACTTGGTTTTAAATTTTGTTTTAACTCACTTCAACAATAGCAACAGCCTGCAATTCACCTTTGCACTCCCACATATCTGCAGTTAAAGATTGGACATCGGCAGTAACACCAACAACGTATAAAAAATTACTATAAAATATAGCTGTGAATCATAGGGCAGGAAATTTACTTGCTGAATAGAAAAATATAACCAATATCATTTTATTTTATTTACAAAAAGTTGGCATTGTCTGCTCTGCATTGTATTGTTCTCTCATTTGGAGTTCATGTCCACGTGCAGATGGCCGATAGTTAAAATGGTAATTGGCAGAAAGAAGGTTGAGGAAAACCCAATAATTGGGAAGCTGTGAAGCTTATATTGAGATACATTAGAGGCACATCATCTCATGGTCTTGTTTTTGGCGGTAGTAAGGCGATGGATTGCAAGTTAGTTGGTTATTGTGATTCGGACTACCCAGTGATAGGGATCGAAGAAAATCAACTTCCGGATATGTCATCACACTTGGGGGTACAGCCATAAGTTGGAGATCTAGATTGCAGACCATAGTTTCTTTATCCACTACGGAGGCGGAGTTGATAGCCGCAGTGGAGGCGGCAAAAGAGGCACTCTATTTGAAGCGACTGTTGTGTGACTTAGGATTCCGGCATGATAGTATTGATGCTCGATGTGATAGCCAAAGCGCTATTCACTTAGCAAAGAATTTGGCGCTTAGCTCACGGACTAAGCATATTGAGGTGAGAGAGTCATATCTAGTATCCATGGATGAAGATAAGCATGTATATCTTTGGAAAGTGCACACAAAGGATAACGTAGCGGATATGTTCACTAAGGCATTGCCGGTTAGAAAGTTCGAGCATTGCTCGAACTTGATTCGCTTGAAGAAGTGCTAGGTGCCACGAGGTGGCATGGTTAAGGGAGGAGCTTGGTGGTAGATGAGGAAGAGTATCAGTGAGAGGTTGAAGTTCTATCTTCTCAGTAAGTGCTAGTCTTTGGTGAGATAGCTTAGGTTTTGGATGTTTTCAACAATTCATTAGCAGGTGGGGGCTTTGCCTGAGCTAGTTGGTGGAGTGCAATGGGCGGTGGCTTTGCCGGAGCTTATTGGGGAAGCATTCATGTTTGGTTGAAGGTAGAAGAGGTGATAATTGGAGCTATCGGTTGTCGTTGATGGTATGGTACCATTGGAATTGAAGATAGATATAGTGTCGAGGTGGATTGTTAAATTTTGGCGACACTATATGCAAATTTGTAGAGGTCGGAAGTAGCTTTGTAACGGAGGAAATGGTTCGCAAATCGGAGTTCGGATGTGGAAGTTATAAGAGAAAAGACGAAGTGGGCTGAGCAGGGACAGAAATTTTTTCAGACGTCTGACCCATTTTTTCGACGTCTAATTTATGGCTGAAATGTTTCCAGAGCATTTTATCAGACTCTGACCAAATGGGTCAGACGTCTGAGCTGAAGCAAAGTTACTCCAATGACTTAAGTCAGACGTCTGACCAAAAGGTCAGATGTTTGGAACGACTTTCGTCTGGTTTTCTTCTCACGGACTTGGATGAAAATTTGTGATATCCGCAGGGGTAATTTCGAAACATTGCTTAGGATTTCTATTCTCCTATATAAGCTAGTCTCAGGTTTCAGATCTATATGCGTGCAAGCAACCGCAAGAGATCAGCCTCCACCAAATTAGGGTCTATCAAAACCTAATTTTTTTCAATTCTCTTCTCGACAAATTCAATTCTAATTAGAATTTGATCATTGTATCCAATCTCTTGTACTCTTCTCATCAATATTAATAAAAGCTCTCTCTTAAAGTGGATGTACACTAACACAACGTTTGTGGAACCACTATAAATCGCTGTGTGATTTATTTTTCGTTATTGCTTTGATTTCTATATTGCTTGTTTGGGATTGTGATTACTTTTGGATCAATTGAGATTGGAATTGACTTGTTGATTGGTTGTTTTTACACTTCTTACCACGATTTCGTCTTCCGCTGTGCTTGTGGGGTTTCGATTTGAGTGGTCTCGTGTTGGAATCTTGCACCAACATTTGGTATTAGAGCATTAGTGTTTGTAGGTGGTTGTAAAAATGCCTGAATCAAGTAATAACTCTAGTAGTTCATCAATGGGTAATCCAAGTGGTGTAGCTCCTTATGTACGTGGCTCATATGCAGCTTCAGGATCACAATTGGTAGTAGACAAGTGGAATGACGATAATGATTTTGAAAAATGGCAATGGATGATGAAAGCGGTTCTAAGGAGGAATCAGGTGCATCAGGTAGTGTTTGACACACATTTATTGCCAGTGGATATGTGAGATGTTGAGAGAGAGGAAATGGAAGAGTGCGCATTCACTACACTTCAACTTGCTATAGGAGAGAATGTTATCTCTGAAATTAGTGGTGAGACAACCGCTAAGGGTATTTGGGACAAGTTGGAGGAATTATATATGAAGAAGCCCTTGACAAATCGTTTGATTTTGTTGCGAACATTCTTCACCTATAAGATGAAGGAGGGTACTTCGCTGAAGGCGCACTTAAATACTTTTGATGATTTTCTAGTGAAGATGAAGGCGGTAGAGCAAAAGGCAATGATATTGTTGTGTTCATTACCAGATCGCTATGCAGGTTTCTCAAACAGTTTGATCTATAGCCGGGATACATTGACTTTTGATGATGTCAAGACGGGTCTTCTTAGCGAGAAGTTGTGGGATCAAATGAAGGAGTTAGGTGATGGAAGTAATGGTGCTAGTAATAGTCATGGTTTATTTATGGGGAAGGAGAGGTATGTGAAGAAGGAGAACCGGGGGCATTCTAAACCTATGAACCCCGATTGAAGAGGAAAGTCGAAGGAAAGAAAAGGCAAGTGCTATATTTGTAGGAAGCCCGGTCATTGGAAGAATGAGTGTCCGGACAAGGAGAAGGCAAAGAAGGAAGTAGCATCTTCATCAGTAGTGGTGGAGAGTACAGTTGGTGAGGGAGATGTAGATGTTTTGTCAGCAGTAGCATCGGATGTTTCGGGTAGCGATTGGGTGCTCGATTCTGGGGCGCCTTATCATATGATGCCAAATAGAAATTGTTTTTCTTCTTACATCGACAAAGAAGGAAATTCAGTTTTTATGGGAAATGGTGCTATTTGCAAGTCGAAAGGCATTGATTCCGTGCAAATTCAAATGTTTGACGGAGTGGTTCATACTCTCACTAATGTACGCTATGTTCCGAGACTTAGGAAGTCTCTTATCTCTTTGGGGAAGCTGGATTCTTTAGGTTGTAAGATCACTATTGAGAGTGATAGCTTGCGGATTTCAAAGGGTGCGCTTGTGGTAATGAAGGGTGCAAAGACTCATGGTATTTATTTGCGTCAAGGAGTGACTGTAGAAGGTGAAACTTGTATAGGAGTTGATAGTTCTCGTGGCTTGGATACGACTAGGCTGTGGCATTTGAGGTTGGGTCATGTCTCGGAGAGGAGTTTAGATGTTCTTCGAAAGAGAGAGATGACCGATGGAGATAGTTTCAACAAGTTAGAGTTTTGCGAAGAATGTGTCATGGAAAAGCAAACTAAAGTTTCATTCGGTGAGGGAAAGCATGACTCAAGAAGGGTTCTTGAGTATGTTCACACGGATGTTTGGGGACCGACACCTGTAGCTTCTTTAGGAGGAGCTCGATATTATATTTATTTTATAGATGACTTTTCTCTGAAAGTTTGGGTGTATGTAATGAACGCCAAGTCAGAGGCATTTGCAAAGTTCAAAGCATGGAAAGCTCTTGTTGAGAATGAGAGTGGCAAGTCTTTGAAGGTTCTAAAGTCTGACAATGGCAGAGAGTATGTTTTCGGAGAATTTCTGGAGTATTGCAAGCGTCATGGTATTCAGAGGCATTTTACTACACCTGGAGATCCGCAATCAAATGGTGTTGTGGAGAGAATGAATCGTACTCTACTTGAGAAAGCTCGATGCTTGAGATTGACATCGGGTTTGGCGAAGGGATTTTGGGTTGAAGCTTTGTCAACCGCAGTGCATATTATTAATCGAATTCCGTGCTCAGCTATTGGTAACAAAATTCCGGAGGAAGTGTGGAAGGGAAAGAGCATTGACTTAAGCTATCTTCGTGTGTTTGGCAGTCCGGTTTATGTGCATGATCCGGGAAATGATAAGCTTGAACCAAGAGCTTTCAAGGGAATTTTGCTTGGCTATACGGACGGTGTAAAAGGCTATCGGATTTGGAATCCGGAAATGAAGAAGGTAATGAATTCTCGTCATGTTACTTTTGATGAGTCGACGATGTTCAAGGAGAATGTGAGCTCATCGGATGTTCCGGATTTGGTTCATGATGAATCGAAGGAGAAGGAAATTATTTCCACATTTTGTCCAAGAAATAGAGAGAGTAGAGTAGTAGGAGATGCTTGTGAGGAAGTAGCGGTTGATGTTACATCACATAGTCCACAGGGTGCCTCTAGTAGTGTTGGTGATGTACATGATTCTAGAGAAGATTCGGTTCAAGGTGGAGACGAAGGGAGTTTGGGTGATGGTATTGCTACTCGGGTTGGTCGTCGTACTATAAGACCATCCGAAAGATATAGTGATTGGAACTATCTTAGCTTTTGTGATAATTTGGACTATGCTCTTCATGCAGTCCAAGATGAGCCGATGGACCTTGATGATGTTGTGAAGTCAAGTGATATCTCAAAATGGATTTGTGCCACGGAGGAAGAGATGCAATCATTGTTGAAGAATCAAACTTGGGATTTGGTTCCACTTCCTAAAGGAAACCGTGCTATTGGGTGCAGATGGATATACAAGGTAAAGGACGATGGAAGATACAAAGATAGGCTAGTGGCTAAGGGGTTTGCACAAAGGAAGGGAAAGGAGTATGACGAGATATTCGCACCGGTTGTGCGCCATACTTCTATTCGGATATTACTTGCTATTGTTGCTATTCACGACTTGGAGTTGGAGCAACTTGATGTGAAGACCGCCTTTTCCCATGGCGACTTGGATGAAGACATCTACATGGAGCAACCGGAAGGTTTTGTTTTAGATGATAAGTCAAATTTGGTTTGCAAGTTGAAGAAATCACTATATGGTATAAAGCAATCACCTAGACAATGGTGCAAGAGGTTTGATCATTTCATGCTTGAAAATGGTTTTGAGAGAAGCATCAAAGATGCTTGTGTTTATTTTAAGAAGTTGAAAAATGATTGTTGGGTGTATTTACTCTTGTATGTGGACGACATGCTCATTGCTTCTAAGGATAAGAATGAAATCAACAATCTAAAACTGAGTTTGAAATCGAAGTTCGAAATGAAGGATCTTGGAGAAGCAAGAAGGATATTGGGCATGGAAATTGTAAGGAATCGAAAGCATTTTGAGTTGAAACTAACTCAAAAGGAGTACATAGAGAAAGTGCTTTGCCGGTTTAGCATGGAGAATGCAAAAGCGTTAAATACACTTTTACCTTTGCATACGAAGCTTTAGAGTAAAGGAACACCTATCTTGGAAGAAGACAAGACATATATGGCAAATGTGCCATATGCTAGTGCGGTTGGAAGTCTAATGTATGCTATGGTGTGTACAAGGCCCGATATTGCAAATGCCGTCGGAATGGTTAGTCGATACATGGCTAATCCGAGAAAATCGCATTGGGAAGCTGTAAAGCTTATATTGAGATACATTAGAGGCACATCATCTCATTGTCTTGTTTTTGGCGGTAGTAAGGCGATGGATTGCAAGTTAGTTGGTTATTATGATTCGGACTACGCCGGTGATAGGGATCGAAGAAAATCAACTTTCGGATATGCCTTCACACTTAGGGGTACAGCCATAAGTTGGAGATCTAGATTGCAGACCGTAGTTGCTTTATCCACCACGGAAGCGGAGTTGATAACCGCAGTGGAGGCGGCAAAGGAGGCACTTTATTTGAAGCGATTGTTGTGCGACTTGGGATTCGGGCATGATAGTATTGATGTTCGATGTAATAGCCAAAGCGCTATTCATTTGGCAGAGAATTTGGCGTTTAGCTCACGAACTAAGCATATTGAGGTGAGAGAGTCATTTCTAGTAGCCATGGATGAAGATAAGCAAGTATATCTTCGGCACACAAAGGACAACGCGGCGGATATGTTCACTAAGGCATTGCCGATTGGAAAGTTTGAGCATTGCTCGAACTTTATTCGCTTGAAGAAGTGCTAGGTGCCACGAGATGGCATGGTTAAGGGAGGAGCTTCGTGGCAGATGAGGAAAAGTATCGGCGAGAGACTGAAGTTCTATCTTCTCAGTAAGTGCTAGTCTTTGGTGAGATAGCTTAGGTTTTGGATGTTTTCAACATTTCATTAGCGGGCGGGGGCTTTGCCTGAGCTTGTTGGTGGAGTGCAATGGGCGATGGCTTTGCCGGAGCTCATTGGGGAAGCATTCATGTTTGGTTGAAGGTAGAAGAGGTGATAGTTGGCGCTATCGCTTGTCGTTGATGGTATGGTACCATTGGAATTGAAGATAGATATAGTGTCAAGGTGGAGTGTTAAATTTTGGCAACACTATATGGAAATTTGTAGAGGTCAGAAGTAGCTTCGTAAAGGAGGAAACGGTTCGCAAATCGGAGTTCGGAGGTGGAGGTTATAAGAGAAAAAGCGAAGTGGGCTGAGCAGGGACAGAAACTTTTTCAGACGTTTGACCCATTTTTCAGACGTCTGATTTAGGGCTGAAATGCTTCCAGAGCATTTCATCAGACGTCTGGCCAAATGAGTCAGACGTAGGAGCTGAAGCAAAGTCACTCCAGTGACTTAAGTTAGACGTCTGCCTTTTGGTCAGACGTCTGGAACGACATTCGTTTGGTTTTCTTCTCGCGGACTTGGTTGAAAATTTGTGATATACGCAGGGGCAATTTCGGAACATTGCCTAGGGTTTCTATTCTCGTATATAAGCTAGCCTCAGGTTTCAGATCTATATGCGTGCAAGCAACCACAAGAGATTAGCCTCCACCAAATTAGGGTTTATCAAAACCTAATTTTCTTCGATTCTCTTCTCCACAAATTCAATTCTAATTAGAATTTGATCATTGTATTCAGTCTCTTGTACTCTTCTCATCAATATTAATAAAGCTCTCTCTTAAAGTGGATGTACACTAACACAACGTTAGTGGAACCACCATAAATCGCTGTGTGATTTATTTTTCGTTCATGCTTTGATTTCTATATTGCTTGTTTGAGATTGTGATTACTTTTGGATCAATTAAGATTGGAATTGAGTTGTTGATTGGTTGTTTTTATACTTCTTATCACGATTTCGTCTTCCGTTGTGCTTGTGGGGTTTCGATTTGAGTGGTCTCGTGTTGGAATCTCGCACCAACAAATGGCTCATTCCGGCTAAATAGTCTTGTTGATACTTGAATGAAGAATGCTTTTGGGAATGCTTTTTTTACATTCCATAATTGGAATACTTATACAAAAATTCTATTGCCTTATAATTGTTGTAAAATCTTATGGCCTTATAATTATGGCTTACATAATTACATACTTAATATGCCCGAAGGCAATCCAAATTCGGAGTGTGAGCTATTGAGGTGTGAAAGGTAGTAGGCACCGTTGATGAGTACAGCACTGATCACATACGGGTCTTCCAAGTTTTGCCCCCAAAACTCCTTTTTTTGAGTTTTTAGTGTTTGTAAAGTCCTGATGCAGTACTAAGTCTCCGACCTTGAATGGTTATAGATTCACCCTTATATTGTAGTGCTTGGCTATCATTCTTCTATATGCCTAAGTGTAGAGCTTTACCAGTGCTCTTCTTTCTCCTAGATCGTTGAGCCCAAACTTGAGTAATTCTTTGTTTTGTTCAGGATCATGTGTGGGGTGCCTTAAAGATTGAACATTAAATTCAATAAGTAAAATAACTTCATATCCATAGGATTAGAAAAATGGAGAGTTTTCGATTGACGTTTGGTTTGAGGTGCGATATGACCAAAGCATGAGTGGTAGATCAGCCTAGTTTTCCTTAGCCATTATGAGATGCTTCTTCAGTGTTTCCTTGATGGTCTTGTTTATGGCTTTAACCTACCAATTTCCTTATGGGTGGGATACTGAGAGGAAGCATTTTTATGTTCCATTCCGCTTGTACAACCCTTAGAACAGCCCCCTCTCAAACTGTATGTTATTTATCTATTATGATTCTCTTTAGGATTTGAAGTGATAAACACCGTTTTGAATCACAAAGTTCAAGACCTAGGGCTCGGTGGCCCTAATGAGGGCCTCTACCTCAACCCATTTTGTAAAGTAGTAGATGGAAACTATGGTATGATTGTATCCACCCTTGTAAATTAGAAGCTTTTTGATCAGATCAATACGCTAAGAGTCAAATGAACAAGGGGACGTCATAGGAGTTAGAAGACTTGGGAAAGCTCTTGGGATCTTAGAAAACCGTTAATATTGATCGTACTTCTTTATGTGATTCATTTCATCCTTGATCATTAGGGGCTAGTAATAACCTTGGTGGGAAACCTTCGTTGCTAGGCTTTTCCACCGACATGATCTCTTTAGAAGCCTTCGTGTAGTTCCTTCACTGCATGATAGGCTTCTTCGCTTGTAATGCAACATTGAAAGGAAGTTGAATATACCGACAGGTAGAGCCTAACGTCAATGATGGTATAATTAGGTGGCTAGTATAGAATTTTTCAGGCCTCTTTTATTTTAGGGGATAGGTCACAGCTCATAAGGTAATTTAACAGCAAGGTCATCCAAAAATCTGTCTGGACTTCATCAATTTCCGTAGCGGTTACCTCCGATTCAAAGCAAGGGGGCAGTCTGCACATCCATTAGGACCTAAGGGATGCATGAAGGATTTTCTTATGCAAGTATTGTTGTTACTTGCTAGTCGCTGGACAAAGAGTAAAAAGTCAGAATAAAATGGGTCTTGGACAACGGAGTTACGGAAGCAAAGTTGAAAAATACACATATGTGGATAAAGTAGGAATCAAACCTAGATCAGTATCTACAAGCAGAAATCCATTACAACTGAACTACAGTAGCTTATTGGACCACCGCAACAAATAACTTATTTTAAAGATAATTCAAATAATAATGGCCGCTGAGCGACCGTCCAAGTGGCCCATGCTCAGCCGTTGTTAATGTAAAATAATTGACAAAATAATTTATCTCTGGCACTTTATAAAAGTTATTTTAACTGGGTTGAGGAGAAATGTGATAAGTGACATTAAAAATGATGGAACAATAAATAGGTATGAGCAATTAAATCATATTTGATTAATTAATAATATAATTAAGATACTAACACCAAGAGAAAGTTAAAATATCACCAATTAAATGGGTGTTAAAAAAAACCAATTCCATGAATCCCACACTTATGCCATCACAAAGATTCGTTATGATTGTTGAAACTTGATCATTAAATATTTCAATTTCTCGACGTTTTGACTAGAAGTCCCTATAGCACAGTTGACTGAGGAATCCTACTTCCATCCGCACCATTATCTATGTGTTGACACCGAGCATTTGTCGGTGTCACAGTTTAACAGGTGAAGGATTTAAAATTAATATCACTGTTTGCATATCCATAACATTAGTGCTTGCACTAAAAATAAATTATAAGAACTGCCCTATTACTTCGAGAAATAATGAAAATTAATGCTTTTCTGCATTGCATGCTTGCAACAATGATTTCAAGATCTGACTACTCTTAACCTCTACTTAAAGTCCCATGTTTTCTCAAGTTTAGAAGCTTCACGGTCGATAGCATTTGCGTCAATGTACTTTATAAGGTGCATGAGTTTTTCAGTGTTTAGTACCTACTAACCCACTAAAATTTTGTGCTTTTCTAAAAAATCGGTTGTTAAAAAATAATATACTTATAACGTGTATGTAGAAAGAAAAGATACCATCGTTGTATTTCTCTGGCTCCATGGACACCCTGTGTTTCCTAAGGATCCTCAACATAACTTCAAGTTAATTTTGAACCAGAAAATGGCTATGCCATCGGTATATTTTACTGCATGTTGCTTTGAGCAATTTTGCAAGTTCGTCGTGTACCCTCGAGAATGAAAACTGCGTCAAGCGACGGTCAAACATAGCAACTGCTTCAGAACCCTCTTTTTTGTTAAAATATAAAAGAGAAGAGAATTATAATTTTAGAGGAGAATAGACAACTTTTTTTTACCTTTCTTTTTGTCTTGCCTACAACTTGCATACGACAATGACCACATACATATAGTGGTTTACAACCCTTACAAACGGACATAACCTTTTTGAATAGACACCCTTTCATTTCAATAGACACGACTTTTCAGTGAACGGACATGACTCTTTACTAAACAGATATGACTTTTCATTCGAATAGACATGACTCTTCATTCGAATAGACATGACTTTTCATATCAGCAGACACGACTCTTTAATTTTGGTTTACACCAACAATGCCTCCCCTAAACCAAAATTCCTTCGAACACATAACGCAGCAACAATTCTTGAGTAAGCAGTCCCTCCAAGCGGCTTTGTGAAGATATCAGCAATTTGTTCTTCACTTCGACAATACTCAAGACTGACTTCTTCTTCACAAACGAGTTCTCGTAGGAAATTGAAACGTAGACGAATATGCTTTGTTCTTCCATGCAAAATAGGATCCTTTGAGACAGAGATAGTAGAACTATTGTCGCAATAAATGATCGTAGGATCTTTTTGCTTGAAGCTTAGATTTTCAAGAATTCCTCTTAGCCATAAAGTTTGACATCCTGCTAGAGATGCTGCGATGTACTCCGCCTCGGTGGTAGAAAGTGCCACAACTAGTTGTTTTTTTGAACACCAAGAAATAATTCCACTTCCAAGGTTAAATGCATAACCTGAAGTACTCCTTGAATCATCGATGCTTCCACCTAGATCGTTGTCCGTATATCCAACAAGCTTCACAGGCATATGAGCTTCATAAAAAATGCCATAGTCAATAGTTCCTTTGACGTATCGTAAAATTCTTTTTGCAGCTTCCCAATGGTTTGAGAAAGGCTTATCTATGAATGTGCTAATAAAGCTTACTGCGTACATAATGTCGGGTCTTGTAGCAGTGAGACACATCAAATTTCCAACTAGGCTTCGAAAAATAGTTGGATCCACAAACTTTCCTTCACCATTTTTGCACAATTTCAAACCTGGAACACAAGGAGTTGAAATTGGATTTGCATTCATCATATTGAACTTCTCCAATACTTGAACAGCATATTTTTCTTGCGAGATAAAAATCCCACATTTTGATTGCTGAACACCTATCCCTAGAAAATGATGTAATTCTCCTAAATCCGTCATCTCGAACTCCTTCATCATTGAATTTTTGAATTCAGATAACATCTCCATATTATCTCCAGTAAAAATCAGATCATGCACGTATAAACTCACGATCATGAAACCTCCTTTTTAATGCTTCTTCATGTAAAGAGTGTGTTCAAATGGACACCTTTCAAAGCCATTCTTCAAGAAGAAATTATTGATACGATCATACCATGCACAGGGTGATTGCTTCAGCCCGTATAAAGCTTTCCGCAGCTTATACACCTTTTCCTCTTCGCCCCTCTTCACAAAACCAGAAGGTTGTTGAAGATAAATTTCATCTTGAAGAAAACCATTCAAGAAAGCTGATTTCACATCCATTTGCAGCTGCTTCCAGCCATTTTGGGCAGCAAGAGAAATCAACAATCGAATTGTATCAAGTCGAGAGACAGGAGCGAATACCTCATTGAAATCTTCCCCTTCCTTTTGCTTATACCCCTTCGCAATCAAACGTGCTTTGTACTTGTTGATGGAGCCATCAAGATTTTTTTTGGTTTTGAACACCCATTATACACCAATGGCTGATTTGTGTGAAGGCAAAGTGGTAAGCTCCCACGTACCAATTTTCTCAATAGACTTGATTTCAACCTTCATTGCATTCACCCTTTTTTCTTCCTTTGATGCTTCTTCATAAGTGATTGGATCTTCTCCCGCAAAAAATGCAAAATATACATGATCCGTAGGTCAACTTCTTCGGTTGCATCATAGATTTCTCTCAAGGATCGCGTCCTTCTTTCCGCCGTTGGTGGTGAATTTTTCTCCTGCTCAGCCCCATTATTTTTAGGCTGTTGTTCTTCAATACCAACAACAGCATCAACACTTTATTCCAAAGAAGTTTCCTCTTCAAGATTTAGAGTTTGCCATCCAGGTAATTCTGCAAAATCTGAAAACTTATAACATCCATTTTCATCAAAGCGAACATCTCTGCTGATAATCATCTTCTTCGTCTTCGGATTGTAAAACTTGTAAGCTTTAGTCCTTTGGCTATAACTGATGAAAATGCCTGTTTCAGATTTGTCGTCGAGCTTCGATCTTAAAGCATCAGGAATATGAGAGTATGCAAGACAACCAAAAGTTTTTAAATGAGAAACATTTGGTTTCTTGCCATACCAGACTTCATTTGGAGTGGAATCCTTTAAGATCTTTGTTGGTGATCGTTGATTAAGTAAATGGCACAAGAGACCGCTTCAACCCAAAAACATGAAGGCAAGTTCTTATTCTTCAACATGCATCTGACCATATTCATTATTGTTCGATTTTTGCGCTCTGCGACTCCGTTTTGTTGAGGTGAGTACCTAGCAGTTAACTCATGGCGGATTCCATGATTTTGGCAGAATTCTTCAAACTGAGAGGACATATATTCTCCTCCTTGGTCACTCCTTAGATTTTTTATTTGATGACCAGAATGTTTTTCAACCTGAAATTTGAACTCTTTGAAGCAAGAGAAGGCATCTGATTTTTCATTAACATAGTAAACCCAAATTTTTCTTGTGTAATCGTCAACAAATAACAAGAAATATCTGCTGCCTCCAAGCGATGGCACTTGCATTGGTCCACAGAGGTCGGTGTGAACAAGCTCCAGAGGTGATTGAGAAATCCACTTCGATTTGGATGGGAAAGATTCACGATGTTGTTTTCCCAATTGGCATTCCTCACATGCTTCGTTTATCACTTCAAGTTTAGGCAGCCCTTGGACTATTTCTTTGGTAGACATCTCCTTCAAACTCTGAAAGTTTAAATGCCCAAACCTCTCATGCCATAACTTGGAAACTTCATCATTAGAAGTAGCAATCATGCACGTACTACTTACGATGTCAAGTTTGATCGGAAATAATTTGTTGGATCCCATCACAATATTTGCCACTTGTTGGTCGTTCTTCTTCATGCTACATTGATCTCCAACGAATCGAAAATCAAATCCTTTCTTCAGCAAGTGATCGACGCTAAGAAGATTGCTACGTATGCCTGGTACATAAAGAACCTCCGACATTTTTTCAACTTTTCCAGCCTTGGTTTTGAAAGAAATTTCGCCAACACCTTGAATTTTGTATGATTTTGCATCTCCAATAGTAACCTGACCATCATCAGCTTCCACAAGACTTGAAAATAGATTTTTACTTTCAGTCATATGCCTACTTGCACCACTATCCAAGTACCATACGTTTTCAACATTTCCATCCGAAGCGATCAACAAAGATTCAGATTTTTCTGCTTCATTATGCATAAAACCAGCAACTGGATTCTTTTCAGGATGTTTCTCCCAACAATCATTTGCTTTATGACCCGGCTTGTAACAGAAATTGCATTCAAAATATGGTTTTTTGCCTTTGTATTTGCCTCGCACCTTGTTATTTTGGAATGATGGTTTCTCCTCCTTTGATTCTTCACGTTTTCCACTATTCCTGCTGTTACTTTTGCCATGGGATGGTCCTTGACCTTTTGTGGATGTGAATTGAGATTTTAAGGCTTGATCTTGAGAAGAATTTGTTTGTTTACTTCTCATCAAGATCCTAGCCTCACGAGCTTCCAGCCTTCCTTGCAAGCCTTCAAGAGAAAGTGAAGCAATATCATTTGATTCCTCAATTGCAACCACAATATGATCAAACTTGATTAGTAGGCTCCGTAGAATTTTTTCAACGGCTCTTTGGGACTCCACGACTTCTCCGTTTGAAGCCATCTGATTTATGATGGAAGTGAGACGAGTAAAATACTCTGAGATTTTCTCACTATCCTTCATTTCGAGCTTTTCGAATTCAGCTCGTAATGACTGCAGGCGAACTTTTTTTACTTGATCTTGGCCAGAATACGTTGTATTCAATATTTTCCAAGCCTCCTGAGCATTTGCAACTTTTGAAATTCTCTCATAAACTTGAATTTCAAGTGTCTGATAGATTTGGAAGAGAGCCTTCCGATCTCTCTGTTTTTTTCTTTTCAGAAGATCTCTTCGGGCAACTGTGAGTTTGCGTCTCCTCTTCCAGCGCACCAACACCTTCTTCAACAACTGTCCACAAGTCTTGGCATTAAAGACAGAGCCTCATTAGATTGCTCCAATAATCAAACTTTTCACCGTTGAATCGAGGAACAAAGGAGACAAGGTTGTTTGACATTTTTCAACCTCGCTTTGATACCAATTTGTTAAAATATAAAAGAGAAGAGAATTATAATTTTAGAGGAGAATAGACAAATTTTCTTTAACTTGCTTTTTGTCTTGCCTACAACTTGCATACAACACAACAAAATGACCACATATATATAGTGGTTTACAACCCTTACAAACGGACATAACCTTTTTGAATAGACACCCTTTCATTTCTATAGACACGACTTTTCAGTGAACGGACACGACTCTTCACTGAACAGATATGATTTTTTCGTTCGAATAGACATGACTCTTCATTCGAATAGACATGACTTTTCACATCAGCAGACACGACTCTTTAATTTTGGTTTACACCAACATTTTTGGGATAATAGAGTTCAGCAATCTTAAATGATAAGCCTATAGTGTAAAATAAATACATTACTGAAAAATGAAATTGATGTTAAATATATTTTGTGTTGATCCCAAACTGCTTTATATATAGAGTAATTCAGCTACTTCTCTTGATGATTAATCAAGTCTAAAGATGTCTTTGTAGACCTGGAAAGTATCTGGATACCCACCTAAGAACAAAACTATAGCATGTTACTCAGTTGGTATTTGAATAATGCGATTCATAGAAGTGTTTTTTTAAAGTGTTCATTGCTAAAAGTGTCGAGTAGCAAATTTATATAGTATTACTATCCTTCAAGTTCACATAACAAAAGATAAAATCAAAATCAATCTTCTTCCATTTACAAATCATATGTCATGAAGTATTGGATTTGAGTACGTTTTTCATATCAAGGGGCGATGTACATCCTCTGATTAGCTAGAATTTGAAAAAAATTAATATGTAGAACAACGATACTGATACTGTGACAAAAGTATCAAACATCATTCAACAGAATGATGTTTCGATGTAAAAATCTAATTTATCTAAGAATCTAATATGGTAAGCTATTTATGGCATGAACTAAGTAAGGACTAATATTAAAATTAACATGTGAGGACATCAAAAAGAGAAGCACGATTATTAGAGCTTTTCAATTTATATCAAAAAGGGATCTTGAAATACATGATATCTGAACGGCAGTAATGCAACATGCTAACTTTTGGACTTCCCTTCTAAGATCTCAATTATATTTAAGAAAATCTAAACTCAAATATGCATAGTGATTAAAGTATTAACTTGATGGAGTAGGTGTTTACTTGATGCAAATCATATAATTGCTGCAAAAATTGCAACCGTATTTTGGATCCCGACTTGTTTCCTGAATTTGCATTTGTAACTGATAGTGTAAAATAGATATGGTGCACAAAACCTATTAGAATCAGAATTATAAGAAATCTTATTTTATGAACATTAGTTTTTCTTTAAGCACACCAACTTAATATTTGTCACCGCCCATTAATATAATAGCCATCTATTGTAACAAAATAATTTTCTTAAGTTCAAAAATACTGTTGGAAGTTAACTTATCTGGCATGACTTTGGATTTTCCCCATGACAGTTTTCCCTTTACGATTACATCATCAGCTAATGTTTATTGTCTCTGGGTAAAACTGCTTAACACATGCATTGATAGGCACTACTCCAATTTTTCGCATGAGCATTCTCAGTAAGCTGCAAAATGCCAGGTCTTGAACAATTTCTTTGCATGTGAATATAAGTTTGTAAACTCTGAAGGGATAATTGATCCCACCTCTCGCACCACAAATGAGGTCCATACTACGTTCTCAAACTGAATTAAACAGGAGTCCATCGCAAAAATCAACCTTTCGCTCTCAAATTACTCCAGCAGTATGATATTTACCGGTAAGGATGAATCATAAATTTATATGTTAATAATCAAACTTACCATTTCTGGAGACCGGAATTGATTGAACACAGCCAATTTGTCGCAGAATTGTAGGATGATAGAGTTAAGCTATCTCCAAGCAAATATAGCCATCCACATAAAACACATTCCTCAGAATTAACGACAAGAATGTTTCTAGAAACTACTTTTGGGACCAGTATACATATGAATCCCAAACTAATGTATTGATTTAAAAATAATCAACCTTCCTTCCTTAAAGTTTATCAAGTCCGAAGATGAATTGTTGTAAGATTCTGCAGATAGATATCTTTTAGCATATCATGTTGATGTCTTTGTAAAACCAGAATTTGTTATAGATCTGCACCTAACAAAAATATATAAATAAAATGATATGCATGTTATTTGGTTAGCATTTGGAATGATGTGATTAATAAGTGTTTGGAATGTTTACCGAAAAATGCATATAGTAGAAAACCAAAGCGCGTGTTCCAACCAAGGAATAAGGTTTCGTCCGGTACCCCGAAATTTCGAGGATACCGGACCGGTCTCCTTGAGGAACGGTCCGAAACCGACATAAAAAATTGGTTCTAGACTAGGGCCCAAACAAAAAAACAATTGCATCTTTTTTTCTTCAGAAAAAACATAATTTTGCTGCTTTTGAAGGAACGACAAACAGATTTAGAACTGAAATAATCAAACGCGTCATTCAAGCATTAAAAAAAGAGTCTTGCAGCAAACATGCGAAAGAAAAATAAGATTAAAGGCGGAAAGCAATTAGAAACCAAAAAATTTCAAATAATACGTCAAATCAAAAGCTTTAATAATTCAAATGTGAAGCAATAGTAGACAATCGAATTATCAGATCATTTCAAAAGCTTATAAATTACACTGGATAGAGAACATACTTACTGCATCGAGAAAAACTCAAATTACAGCTCAATTGGAATTGTCCTCTTCAGACATCGTCTTCCTCGGCTTTACAGTAATTGATTAATTCTTCTTCTTCTTGTTTTCGCTGTCGACATAAACTATAGATCTTCTTTTCATTTTTTTGGCTTTCGTCTTTTCTATAGAGCTTCACCTTTTTTTGGTTCGATATTGGATACGGAAGATGGAGACGAGGAATGAAACAACTGTTAGGTTTAATGGAGGGCTGCTGGGCTATTGGGCTGCTTGTTTTAATTTAGGGTGTCATTTAATTTACTTAAACTTATATTGGGCTGATGGAGGGGAGTTGGGCTGCTGGTTTACTTCAGCAAATTTTTTATTTACTTAAGCATGTTTTTGGACTGCCGCTGTTTTCATCATTCTTGTATTTGAACCACTAGTTATTCTCTTGCTCAGTGGTGGTCAATAATTGATAGAGAGGATGCTCCAAATCTAACACGCTTAGCAATGCATATTCTAAGTCAGACGGTTTCTTCTTCAAACTGTGAAAGAAATTGGACTACATTTTCCATGATTCATACAAAATTGAGAAATAGAATCAAAATGGAAAATCTAGAAACACTAGTATATGTACATTACAATATGAAATTACGAGCAAAGAAGGTTAATCTTCATGATACAAATGATCAATTGATTGATCTGAATTATATATTTCATGAGAAGGATCCATTAGCAGAGTGGACTACTGAAGTTGAACCACGATTGCTTGATTACGATCCTTTGATGGTTAATATGATGAATGATGCCATTGCTGTTGTGGGTGACATACCTGCATAAACAATGGCAAGTCAAAGCATTGAAAATAGTAGTGGCTCCTCAAATGGTGATAATGGCAATACTGGTGGTAACGGTATCAGTTTAGCAGGTAATTATGACCTTGGTTCTAGTGATGGTGGTTCGCATAGACCAACTATACCTTATGTGAGAAGAAGAGGAGCGATGTGCAATTATGACAGAAGAGATAGTAATTTGAATGTTGAATATGACAATAATAAAATTATGATTATGCTCATAATTCGTATACGTCAAATGATCTACCTAATTACAGACATTCTACTTCCGACTACATCGACTGCTATTATTATCACGGAGCAAACGAGACATATATATTTGATATATCAAGTAATCAAAATGGTCAGACTACATGTAACCCTTCCCATTTGATAGCACGTTGGCAACGTTTCTAGGTACATGACAAATACAATATGGTTATCCACCATACCATACGACACAAGTGTATGAAGAAAATTATGAGAACAATCCATTCATAGCACCGAGAAATAGTTTTTGGATGTAGTAAATTTATGATGTTGTATGTTGTATTCTACTTCTTTATACACTATAATTATATTTTATTGATTGTTCACAAGTTTATTAACAAACTACTGAAAACCGAAATTTGGACCGAAACCGAAACAAAATCGAAACTTCTAAAATTTATGAAATCATCCGAAACTAACAAAATTTCAAATGATCGAAACTGAGACCGAAACCGAGTTCTCGA
Source organism: Allium cepa (assembly GCA_030765085.1). Taxonomy (NCBI): domain Eukaryota; kingdom Viridiplantae; phylum Streptophyta; class Magnoliopsida; order Asparagales; family Amaryllidaceae; genus Allium; species Allium cepa. Next base: position 596,634,305 of record CM060935.1, read on the forward strand.
ACCTTGATTTTACAATCAATATGCTTATTTGTATTCACAAATACAATCATATTGTTTTCTACACAAAATAAAAGTGGAATAAGAGAAACTGAGTTTTAAGTTTAGATGCAAAAGTACAAACATCATAATCACTTCCAAAGTGAGTACAAATCTTAACATATGGACACCACAGAATTTACGATTCATGACTAAAATCATGTTTCGCTCTAATGTTTAATATGATCTACGATTTGTATCCCATTTTAAAAACCTTGGTCCTTAGTAATAGATTTCAAATTTATGAATTTCCACATGAAGGTTCTTCCTTCAGAGGACCAACGTTTATTGCCATATCAGCAAAAGATAATTGTAATGTATTAGCCTTCACATAACCATTTGATAAATGCACTAATAAGCATCATCTTAGTTTCATGAGCGCTCTCAACGAGGATCAATAAAGTAAAATGTTTAAGCAATTCTATTCATTTAATGGCATAATTTTCAAATTCTCACGTTTCACAAAGTGTCCCAATATGGCTATGAATTTTAATATCCTTGAAATCCATAAGTTTCTATCTGGTAAACACTTTACACTATAAACAATCCAATATATATATAAGATGGTTCATGTGGCATGCACAATGCATATGCGTATAAAATCGCTTTATAAAATCATTAAATTCAAAATTTCCATACAGTTTGATAATAACAAATTGAAAGATATAAAGGAAAAAGGAATTTTTTTTTATTGGAATAGGATTTTAAATCTTTAACCTGTTTACGTTTCAAAATTTCCATCTAGAGATAGATGTTAATTTATGTTCTCGGTTTGATTCGAACTTCTGACTTCTTGTTCGCATATAAGGGTGTTTCTGTAACTTCACGTTTAGGGGTGTTAATTCTGTATGAGTGTCCATTATCCAACTCGGTTCGAAGTCAAAAAATATTCATCCGTTTCTCATTTAGAACACGAATTATAGCAAGAAAATCTAAACAACATTTCGTCCGTACGAATTGTTCAATGAATTTTTTATTGCATGTACATTGTACGTCCATTATCAGACTCGTACGAAGGGTGTCCGAGCTAAAATTTCGTCTGATTCATATCCGTCAGAAACACTTATACAACAAAACATGAACACACATATGTTCGATCCGGTCCGTCCGTTTAACACCCCTATTCACGGTCGGACCAAATTTTTTTGGTTCTATTCCAACTATTAACAAAGTTTTTAAGACGCAAGTATCAGTATGCTTTTAATCCGCAGCAAAAAAAGGAAAAAGAAAAGGGGCATTTATTGCCATATCGCCAAAATATAATTGTAATGTATTAGCCTTCGCACAACCATTTGATAAATGCACTAATAAGCATCATCTTAGTTTCATGAGCGCTCTCAATGAGATCAAAAAAGTAAAATGTTTGAGCAATTCTATTCATTTAGTGGCATAATTTTCAAATTCTCACGTTTCACAAAATGTCCCAATATGGCTGTGAAGTTTAATATCGTTGAAACCCATAAGTTTCTATCTGGCAAACACTTTACAGTATGAACGATATATATATATATATATATATATATATATAAGATGGTTCACATGGCAAGCACAACGCATATGCGTATAAAATCCCTTTATAAAATCATTAAATTTAAAATTTCTATACAGTTTGATAAAAACAAATTGAAAGATATAAAGGAAAAATGTAATTTTTTTATTGGAATAGGATTTTGAACTTTTAACCCATTTATGTTTCAAAATTTCCATATGAATATAGATGTTAATTTATTTCTCGGTTTGATTCAAACTCCCGACCTCTTGTTTGCATATAAGGGTGTTTCTGTAACTTCACATTTAGGGGTGTTAATTCTTTATGAGTGTCCATTACCCAACTCGGTCGCAGTCAAAAAAAATCATCGTTTCTCATTTAGAACACGAATTAGTACAATAAAATATGTACAACATTTCGTCCGTATGAATTGTTCAATGAATTTTTTATTGCATGTACATCGTACGTCCATTATCAAATTCGTATGAAAAGTTTCCGAGCTAAAGTTTCGTCTGATTCATATCCGTCTGAAACTCTTATACAACAGAACATGAACACACCTATGTTTGATCTGGTCCGTCCATCTAATACCCCTATTCACGGTTGGATCAAAAAAATTTGGTCCTATTCCAACTATTAACAAAGATTTTAAGACGCAAGTATCTGTATGCTTTTAATCCGCAGCAAAAGAAAAAGAAAAAGAAAAGGGGCATTCCAAGAATTGAACTTGGGACCTCTAGCACCGTAAGCGAGAATCATACCACTAACCAAATGCCCTTCAATGTTAATGCTTAAAAAATCATATCTGAATTTAACGATAGAGCATCACAAAATCCACTTCTAAATCACACATTACTCGAGCAAAATGTTCATTACAGCCTTCAACTAAGCAAGTCAATTGATACTCAGAATTACGAAATCCGTAAGCATCCGTAAATGAAAAATGAATGAACATCTAATGTTTGGGAAAATAGATACAAATGCATATATAAATTCTACATACAAAAATTATCCATTCTTTATCAAGGTACTACTTTATATTATGTGAATTCGGTATAATGAATTACATATATTTATTGTTTTATCAAAATAATAATTTATACAAGACTTTTTTGTACATGCAAAGCACTGCATGTAAAAACCCTTACAAAATAAATAATTTCAAATTTTCTATATAATTTGATAAAAATAGACTAAAAAATATAAAGAAAAACAATGTATTCTTTTTTTGTTGTAATATGGTTTGAACTTGTAACCTTATTTATGTTTCAAAATTTCCATTTGAAGGTAAATGTTAATGTTTGTTCAGAACGGTATTTGAAATTTTCACCTCTTGTTTTGTCTATAAGGGAAATTTTGAAACTTTACGGTTGGATCAAAATATTGAAACTTTATTCTAGTTATTAATAAAGATGTATTGTGGTAAAAATAAACTGAAAAATACAAAGAATACAATGTATTCTTTTTTTGTTATAATAGGATTTGAACAAATAACTTTTTTTATGTTTCAAAATTTCCATTTGAAGATAAATGTTAATGTTTGCTCAAAAGCAGGATTCGAACTCTTCGCCTCAAAAGCAATTTTGAAACTTTATGGTTGGATCAAAAAATTGAAACTCTATTCCAATTATTAACAAAGATACTAATAAAGACTATTTGTATATATAAATGTATATTTACTGTTCAAAATATATTTTATCATCGTACTTTTTTGATTTTTTGTACATGTATAACCATCAGAACTGAATCAATTTTATGTTAAACTAAAGAAATTTATTTATGACTTTATATTTAATTGAGAGTGGATCGGATAATATCCGATGTTTGTTTGCAATCCACGGAAACATATATTTGATATTCAAAAGAATTCGACGATAAACAATTAGAGAACTAGATATTATCACAAAACCAATTGTTAATGTGAACTGGGGTCTCTCAGTATTTATGCAAGATTTATATTGTAAATTATCCGATGTGGGACTAATATCAGCACGCCCCCTCACGTATGGCGTATCATTAGCCAAACACGTGGACAATTATTGAGGGTGACGTGTGACACAACTAAACCCACTCCGATACCATGTTAGAGAACCTCAGCTTATCACAAAATCAATTGGTAATGCGAAGTTAGGTCTCTTAGTATTTATGCATGATTTATATTGTAAATTTTCCAATGTGGGACTAATATCAACAATGATAGAAATCAATTTAGAAATCAATTTTGCTTACCCATTGTATTCAACCTCCAATAATATATATGGTTACAAGAGTCAAGATAGGCTACAAATTAGCCAACTGATTTGCTAAAATAAAAGTAACTAAATAAATACTAACCAAATAAAGAGGCTACAAATTAGCCAATTGATTTGCTAAAACAAAGGTAACTAAATAAATACTTCCCAAATAAAGATATCATCAAATCAGAGAATAAATGTAGGAAATATTCTAACTCCTGGAATATATGTAAAGTATATTCTATCACACCCCCTCAGTCGAGGCGGGAGGTTCTCGTATGCTTAGACAGTCCCTGAAATCATTAAATAATACGCGCGGAAGCACTTTTGTAAAAATATCAGCATTTTGGTAAATGGACGGTACAAGAAGCACACGCACTTCGCCACGAGCTACTTTCTCACGGATGAAATGAATACCCATCTCAATGTTTTTAGTGCGTTGATGCTGAACAAGATTGCCGGATAAGTATATAGCACTCGCATTGTCACAATAAACTAGAGTCGTCTTTTGAATAGGACAATGCAACTCTAGAAGCAAATTTCTGATCCAGCACGAATCAGAAACAACATTAACAACACCCCTGTACTCCGCCTCAGCATTACTACGGGAAATAGTAGGTTGCCATTTTGAAGACCAAGAAATCAAATTATCTCTAAGGAATACAAAATAACCAGAGGTAGAACGACGGGTGTCAGGACAACGACCCTCTGCATCTGTATATGAGATAATACGATTAATATTGGATTTATACAAGTGGAGACCAAAAGAAAGGGTACCCTAGAGATAGCGTATGATACTCTTAAGAGCTTTCATATGCTCATTAGTCGGGGCATGCATATGAAGGCAAATCTACTGCACGGCATAGGAAATGTCTGGCCGAGTGAATGTAAGATACTAAAGAGCACCTGCAAGACTACAATACTTAGACAGATCATCACAAGGAGTGTCCGCGGTGGCACTTAGTTTGGACTTAGTATCAACAGGAGTAGGACATGAACTGCAGTTAGACATTCCGGCACGTTTAATAATTTTTGCAGCATACTGTGTTTGAGATAAGAAAAGTCCATGGGCGTGATGAGTGACAGCAATACCTAAAAAGAAACTCAGAGGACCTAGATCCTTCGTAGCAAATTCAGAAGCTAAGAGAGTCATGATATACTTACGAAGACGATCAGAAGAAGCTGTAAGTATAATGTCATCCACATATAACAGAATATAAGCAATATCAGAACCATTCTTGTAGATGAATAAAGAGTGATCTGACGTACTATGAGAGAACCCAATGGTAGCAACAAAATCAGCAAATCTTTGGTACCAAGCTCGAGGAGCCTTTTTTAATCCGTAAAAAAATTTCTTCAAAAGGCAAACATGATTCGGATAATTTTTGCTATGAAAACCAATGGGTTGATGCATATAAGCTGCTTCATTGAGATGACCATGCAAGAAAGCATTCTTGACATCCTTTTGATGAATGGGCCAAGATTTAGAAAGAGCAATGTTGAGAACCGCTCTAATAGTGACCAGTTTAACCATGGGGCTAAAGTTTCATCACAATCAACGCCCCATTGCTGTGTATTTCCATCACCTACAAGAAAAGCATTATAATGCTCAAAAGAACCGTCAGATTCATATTTATGATGAAAAATCCACATAGACCGAATAACATTAACATTAGGCGGCCTAGGCAGTAATTCCCAAATCTTATTGTCAATTAAAGCATTAAATTCATCCAACATTGCACTTTTTCAATTATGGTCACTAAGCGCGCTAACAGTATTTTTCGGAACAGGAGAAATATCTGTAGTGGTGGTAGTGTGGTAATTAGAAGAGTATTTGGGGTTAGGTTTAAAAATTTCATTTGATGCACGAGTGGTCACGCGGGTTGAAATGGGGTTGGGAGGCCTAGGGGTGGTGTGAGGAATGGTCAAAGTGGGGAAGCTCATAGACGAGGTTGGGCTATGGGGAAGAGAGGATGGGTCAAACGAGGAAATAGAGGACCGAGTGTGGGCAGCAGTGGGAGGCGTGGAATCTGGGCCTGTGTGAGACTGTGGCCCAGATTGAGGAAAAAAGGACGAGTCGTTGGGCTGTGTTGTAAGGTCAAGCTGCATATTTCGTGATGTGGTATTTTGAGATAAATGATGTATTAATTGAGGATTAATATTGTCACTCAAGAAATCATAATTCGAAGGTTTTGTTTTGTGGAGTTTGGAGAATGGAAATTCTATTTCAACAAAACGAACATGACGACAAATTATGATTTTACCACTAGACATGTCATAGCGTTTGGAGCCACATTGATTAGGAGCCAGACCTAAATAAGCACAAGGAGTCGGCCTTTCTTGTAATTTATGAATAGTAGAAGAGGGGAATAATGGGAAATATAAGCAACCAAAAACACGCAAACCCGAATAATCTGGATCACTTTGATAGAGGATTTGAGCAGGACATTGATAATTCAATACCTTGAAAGGAAGGATATTAAGAAGATATGTAGCCATGGAGAGGGCATGATGCCAAAAGAAGAGTGGCATACATGCATGAGCAAGAATAGTCTGGATGATATTATTTATGGATTTTATGTGTCTTTCGGGCTTCCCGTTTTGAGGAGATGTATGAGGACATGAGAGACGGAAAAACATGCCATGTTGCTCAAAAAAAATCCTTAAAAGTGCCATTAATATATTCCGTACCATTGTCACATTGAAAAGTCTTAATATTACATTCAAATTGTGTCTTGACTAAAGCGTGAAACCCTAAGAAAAGTTGTTTGACCCGAGATTTTTTTGCTATAGGAAAGGTCCGCAAAAATTTGCTATAGTCATCAAGAAAAAGAACATAATTACAATGGCCGGAAGTACTAACAATAGGAGAAGTCTAAAGATCACTATGAATAATATCAAACGGAAGAAAAGTATATGACACTGAATCATAAAAAGGTAGCTTAGAATGTTTCCCAAGAGGACAAGAAGAACAAAAAGTTTTACAAGCCTTATTACAATCAACAAACTTTTTACTACAAAAAGACTTAAGAATAGCATCGCGAGAATGACCTAAACGATTGTGCCAAATATTCAAAGGCAAAGCAGTAAAAGAAGAATGATTGTTGGAAGAAATGGCTTGAGAGTTGGAGAAAAGTGGATATAAGCCCTCAGTGCTATCACATCTCATGAGCCTGGGAGCATGTAACACATTATTTAGGGTAAATGGTGGATAAGGTAGAGGCATGTAGTGCGACTGTGACCAATAATTGGAATTAAATGACCACTACCAACAACAATGTTATGATGCTTATTGCTTGAATTGAAATAAGAAGAGAGACTACCTGCATCCGCCATCATGTGAGATGTAGCACCAGTATCCATGTAGTAGTTCCCATCTGGTTGAGAGAATGAAAGAGCATGCATAGCAGCCTCAATGTTGGTGGGCATGTGGCTAGGAGCAATAGGAGCAACGACATTGAAAGCTTGAGGTCTGGACCCAAGCAAGCCTGACCCAGAAGAGGAGGGACGTTGGGCTGCTGGATTGGGCCTTGGCTGCCAGGAGTATGCGGGAAATTGGCAAGAAGGAATAGTCCACCCTCCCCAACTAGGCTGCTGCGACTGTGGCGGTGGGGCCTTCTGACGTCGCTGCCTCTGGTGCCGGTGATATGGAGGCTGACTAGGACTGGACCCATTAGTACTTTGGTGGACCTTTTTTCCCATTGTTTTTCAAATTGTTCCTCCCTTATTATTGTTGTTGCGCTTGTTGCTTGCGGATGAATCGGTGGCAACCGTGGCATCACCAATGGACCGACTCCCGGAACCACCAGTTTTACGAGCTTGACGGGCCTTGATAGTACGCTCAGCCATTTCAACCTTAAATGACAACTCTCAAACGATGGAAAAGGCTCTTGATTTTGTATATAGTCCACCGTACCATTATACGCTTCTGGTAAGGACCCGGTGAGACGTAAAACCAGACGACCATTTGTCACCGTAACATCAACATCAGCCAACCTATCCGCCAGAGATTTTAGATAATTTCTATAATTGTCGATCGAGTTGAAAGCCTCAAAATCAGCATTTGTAAAGTCCTCCTCGAGATGGGTAGCCCGAGAGGCTTTGCTGTCTTAAAAAATAGCTTCAAGACGGTTCCATGCCCCTCTGCCGTGTCATTATGTCTGAGGATAGCGAGGAGAAGATCGGAAGAAATGCTGCTTAAATCCACTGCAAGACAATGGCATCCAAACGCCTCCAAAGAGCCGGATCAGCGGACTAAGCCTGGATATAGGCAGCCATAGCCTTCTCCTCCATTGGTGGAACCAAGTGATCGTAAAGATCATGAACCCTAGCAAGATTGGTAAACAGAGTAGCCCAAGAATTATACATGGCTTGCCCATTGTCTAATATTATGAGAATAAGAGATTTAATATTAGTGATGGTGACTGCGAGATGAAACTTGGACGAGTCTGCCATGGAAAAGAATTAAAGATAGAAGAAGAAGAAGAACGGAGAAGATAGGTGAGGCTAGGGTAAGGAGAATAGCTTTGATACCATGACAGAAATCAATTTAGAAATCAATTTTGCTTGCCCATCGTATTCAACCTCCAATAATATATATGGTTACAAGAGTCAAGATAGGCTACAAATTAGCCAACTAATTTGCTAAAATAAAGTTAACTAAATAAATACTAATCAAATAAAGAGGCTATAAATTAGCCAACTAATTTGCTAAAATAAAGGTAACTAAATAAATACTAACCAAATAAAGAGGCTACAAATTAGGCAACTAATTTGCTAAAACAAAGGTAACTAAATAAATACTTCCCAAATAAAGATATCGTCAAATCAGAAAATAAATGCAGGAAACATTTTAACGCCTAGAATATATGTAAAAAATATTCTATCATAGACCTACCTTTAACTGAAGAGTAAAGATGAATCGCTAAATTTACATGTAACGAATGAACCAGATGATTGAGGCCTTCAATGGTTGCTTTCTCTTTCTTTTTGAATCCAAAGATGATTCAATCGCACCACCACATGTTGATCACACATCACTACCTTTGTCTGTCGCCACATTATTCTCTTTAACATTATACTCACTTTACCCATTGTTTCTTCGAAATTAACTGCAACTATTATTTTCACCTTTCTTTTTCTAACCTAAGCTTTTCTTCAATAGACTTACCAATAAGTCAAAAGCAGATGAAATAGAGGGATGGCATATTAAGGTCCTTGGTTTCATTATATTCCTACACCAAACACAAAATGGGCATAGAGTATGTTTTGTAATCAATACACCGACAAATTTACGGGACCAATTCCAATCTTTTCTTTCTGGCCAAATGAAAAATTGCAAAATACCCTAACATGGAAGGTGATTATTAAAGGAAAAACACAATTAATGTTCAAATAATTTTATACTTGCTAACCTCACATTGAATACACGAACCAGCTGAACTTTTATGTCAGTATCATAATCTCAAATATGGAACATGTGAAACATGAACTCCATACATATTAACATTCATAGATAGAATAGTCCTTATTCTTCTACTAGAATCCTACACAATGTGAACTCACCAAAATTCCTAACTTGATTATGTTATTATTTTTTAGCAAAAGCCATATAATTTGGGTACGTTTTCGCCCTTTTCCCTCTCTTCGGTATCAAACAATTCTAACTAAACAAGTTATCCAATAACGAGGAGTTCGCATACCAATATCTTATAAAATTAAAGAATATCGAAAGAAATGATTTTTAGAAGAAGCTAAATCGAAGACAATTCAGTGCTTATACATACCAAGGTTAATTTTATCAACCTGCTTGATGCTCTCACCATTTTCTTCTGACTCATTGACCGCACATAATTTTTAGTGATATTGGATTCGAACGATGATGTTTGGTTCATTGAACTGGGATGAGTTTAGATAAAACAAATACTTTTTCCCATAGCATAGTATATTGGGAAATTCTGCGGCTGTTGGTGTCAAAAATCCGAAATCCGTCCGCATCCGCATCGAAAAAGTGGATAAATATCCAATGTTCAAAAAAGGATGCGGATGCGAAGACATTTGCATCAAAAAATTATCCGCTCGGTTTTTGTCAAGATTATAGTTCAAATTATGTGTATTTTAATACAGTGAAAGATATTTGTTATTATTTCATTGTGTTAGTAGCTTATATTATTTGCACTTAATGCTTTTTAATTGCTCAAAACTATTTGTCATCATAATATTTGTCAATTTTTAACACTTTTATAATCAATGGGATTGAAAAATATTTGTCTTAAACTAAAATTTTCCTTTTACAATTCTTGATTTATCGGTCATTAGAGGATAAGATAATTATCCGATATCCATCTGTATCCACTGAAGCGGGTATGACACTATCTGCATCTGAAAGCATCCGTTGACAGGCCTAGCTAATTCTATTCCAACCCCAAAGATTACTTGTCCCACATCTGTATTGTCAAAGTTAATTTTCGAACAAATTTGTCATTCTTCTTTGTTACAATCTTAACAATTGCTTTCATAATCAAGTAAGTTAGAACCGTAAGTTGTATAAAAACAAAAGCAAACATTCATATTTTTAATTATGAATGTCACCACAAGATTAAAATAGAATTAAATAAAAGAGATAATAATTTTACTATGTTTTCCTTTTCTTTTCTTTGTTGATATTTCAAATCAACACAATTTAGTGATTTCTACAATAGATATTGATATTTCTCCAAAGTTAAGGATTAATATGAATTAAAAGACATAAAAAGCTACATAAGCATAAATAGTCGAATTTGTTATATTGAATTCTGATTTGATAACTTTTTTCAAAAGAGAAAAAATGAAGAACAAGATAGGAATGTAATTTTATTGAAAGAAATGAACAGTTTTGTAATACTTATGGTGTAGATAAAGTAAAATTCAATGTATATTAATTTGTTAAAAGTTTTGGTATAGATATAGTATTTTTTGGTGCTTGTATAGAATTTGTCTAGTTTTATTCATATGAAATTCTTTTCAAATGCGTTTTAGACCGATCAAATCTTCCTAGTGGTTGGGTGCACAACTTTGCTGTATCAAAATTTGATACCGAATATAGTATATATTGACATATGTGATGGAATTCAAAAAATAGTGCGTGTAAAAATATATTGAATGAATATATTTTTGTCATTCGGTGCATATGTTCAAAACTTGAGCATTCTTTATTAACATTTGATCACACCAATTGTATCACTGTTTTATGGTTTGTGAGTGCACGAACGGATGGGTTTTGAAAATGAACGTTTGACAATAACAAGATAGATTTATGTAGCTCGGTAGGTGGTAACACATGAATTGACTTGGTGGAGTGACCATGAGATTTTGCCAAACCTCTAACAATTGTCATATTTCTTCGAATTAAGAGTTGTCAAGAAATATATGTATCTCGAAACCTTCCAAGCCTAGCTCTGCCCCCAATTTGATTTATGGTGCACTTTGTCCAATATCTTCGTGATCTCATGTCCGACCACGCATTTTAGTAGGGGTTAGAAAATCCTCTCATATAAAATATGTCATCCCATTTAAAAAATCTCGAAATCTTCTATAGTACTTCTTTTTGCTCCATTCCAGTTTGAGGGTAGAAATTCACTAGTCAAATACTCAGTGATGGAAGCCATATAGCTTGCCCCATCATCTAATGTTGCCACAATGATAATATTCTCATAGCTCAAAGTAGGTAAGGTTTCCACTACAATCGATCAAATACATGGTCTGATTCCCAAGCTTGATAATTTATCTAGATCATCAACTGGTTCTCCTCCTCTGGGATATTGTAGTATCCCTTATTTCAAGACCCAAAAATAAATGTTGATGATGCTGTAGTCATCATCAGAATTATTTTCAAATGATAAAAATGTGATATTTTTTTACAACATTAAGTAAAAAAGTAGATAAATAATTTTCATTACATAAAATTGTCTTTATTCACTATCGAATTCGCGCCCACGTGGATGTAAATATAATATACAGAGAGAATAGTGTCGCACCTGACATATGAAGATGTCGGCAGGAACACTTAACTAGTTATATAACCTAGTATTTATTTTCAAATTATAAAAATGTGATCTTTTTTTACAACATTAAGTAAAAAGGTAAAAAAATAATTTTAATTACATAAAATTGTCTTTATTCACTATCGAATTCGCGCCCACGTGGATGTAAATATAATATACAGAGAGAATAGTGTCGCACCTGACATATGAAGATGTAAGCAGGAACACTTAAGTAGTTATATAACCAGACATATGAAGATGTCGGCAGGAACACTTAACTAGTCATCATCAGAATTATTTTCAAATGATAAAAATGTGATCTTTTTTTACAACATTAAGTAAAAAAGTAGAGAAATAATTTTCATTACATAAAATTGTCTTTATTCACTATCGAATTCACGCCCATGTGGATGTAAATATAATATACAGAGAGAATAGTGTCGCACCTGACATATGAAGATGTCGGCAGGATAAGTAATCTTTGGGGTTGGAATAGAATTAGCTAGGTCTGTCAACGGATGCTTCGGATGCAGATAGTGTCACACCCGCATCCGCATCCGCGGATACGGACGGATATCTGATAATAAATCTCGGAATCTTCTGTAGTACTTCTTTTTGCTCCATTCCAGTTTGAGGGTAGAAATTCACTAGTCAGATAATCAATGATGGAAGCCATCTGGCTTGCCTCACCATCTAATGTTGCCACAATAATAATATTCTCATAGCTCAAAGTAGGTAAGGTTTCCACTACAATCGATCAAATACATGGTCTGATTCCCAAGCTTGATAATTTCTCTAGATCATCAACTGGTTCTCCTCCTCCGGGATATTGCAATATCCCTCATTTCAAGACCCAAAAATAAATGTAGATGATGTTGCAGTCATCATCAGAATTATTTTCAAATGACAAAAATGTGATCCTTTTTTACAACATTAAGTAAACAAAGTAGATAAATAATTTTCATTACATAAAATTCTCTTTATTCATTATCGAATTCATGCCCACGTGGATGTAAATATAATATATAGAGAGAATAGTGTCGCCCTGACATATGAAGATGTCGGCAGGAACACTTAACTAGTTATATATCCTAGTTCTACAATATCAGAATTTAAAACAAAATATTATTATCTGTTAGGTCTCCTACTTCTTCTATGAAGCTTTTATTCATCTTTGGAAATGATTGATGTCTAATCCTATAAACTCAGTCAGCTTGAACGAGTACTCGACAGTTTATGGGGAAAATAATAATAAAGCATGAATTAGACGTAATGCATGGTATGAACTATACATATCTCTAATTACAACGTATAGTGAGACAACGCTGCCTAGTAGATCGAATTTTCTTCTTAATAAAACAACAGCAAGCATGCATATAAGAAAATTTTAAGCATAAGTATACCCCATGCATGACATGATGGAGTTAGGGGTACACCCTAGGGGCAATTATGTAATTTGTTCTATAAATCTAACTCGATAGCCAAACTTGTTCATAATAAAAGGTGTTTTATTTCTGTTATATATTTATTATAATGTGGTATCATAAATAATTGAACGTTCGATTAAAATATGTTTAATAGAAAATCTATAAATGGTGTATTTGTGATAGTAATTATAAATAGTTCTAATCACGAGTATTGTATCACAATATACTAAACACATCATTTTAAATATTACTAACCATGATGCATCGAGACTGAATATCGATGCATCTATTGAGGCTAAAGTACGTAACACTTTCCAAATGTTGAGTAATGTGTTATTCATAACTGCTGGGGACACCAAGTAGTTACATATAGATAGTTATTGGATAACTATGTATTGACTCGCTCGATAGTTTTGTTTTGGTTAATATAACTAAGGTAAAACAAAAAATATTGACGTGACTAATTTACATTTTTCTCTTTACTTGAGAATATCGTTGATCTTCAGTTAAAAGCTCTGCTTAAATTTTAGTCAAATAATGTTACAGAATCGACCAAATGACTATAGTTGGGTCGAGTGGAAATATTGAAAGTGAAACATTATTCAAGAGAGGATTCGTCTTCTTGGTTATATAGGGTTAGTATCATAGTCTATTTAAGTCAACTCAAAGCCAAAATCTCTAACCGAAGTAGTTCGATTAATAATAATTGTTATTATTGAATCAAAGACTTTGTGTTTAGACTATAGAGTTAAATATGTACGATATTGGAATTTTGACCAGTATCAAATCCGTAAGTCCAAAGTGATATGCTTTTGATGAAGAGAATTGTGTAAATAACTATCACTAATGGGTAACGCTTATGATAAGTAAAATTATATTTTACAAAGGATGTGTAAGTGATAAATTTAGCCAAAATTTCACAACAATAGCTAAGATGAAATGTGAACGATAATATTTGAATTGTTCAATATTAATCGCTGGCCGAATTTACACATTTGAGTCACACAACTAAAATGATGAATATTTCGAATAATCCACATGATTTTATTAGTTTTTAATTATTGGTAATTAATTAATATTCACGAAATATTAATTATAAAAACTTCTTTAGATTGTTGGATGTTATTAGTATTTATTAAAGTGGTTATATAAAAGATATAAATGCGTGTATCAATATGCGATATTGGTAGAATGTTTAAATCTGGTTTAAAAAGAATAAATATTAAAATAGGCCTAAATAAATTAATTGATTGATGTTTATGAAATATTAATAGTTAAAATATTTTTTATTTTATTTATTTGGTTTCAATTAATATTTAATAATGTAGATATATAAAAGTTATAACCGCGCGTATTAGTATATGATATCGATAGTAAATTTAAATTTGATTTAAATAGGGATAATACGAATTGAATTATGAATTTTTTTGTACCAAAGCCTATGCATGATGGCGGCCATGATAATGAGAAATGAGGGGGTTTTTGAATTAGAAATGAAAGGGCAACCTTAATTAAAGGAGAGGGAAAAACATATTTTTATTACACGCTCATTTTCTTCTTTAATTAGATATTGCTTTGTCATTTTCTTTCTCCCTCCATATAGAAGCATTAAGGGCCAAATTCTAATGTTGGCTAGAGCTTTAATTCAAGGATAATTAAATAGAAATATACGTTATCTCTTGATTGCTACAGATCTAGAGATTGATCAATTAGATTTAGGATTTATTCTATCAATCAAGTGTTTCTTCTAGCTTCATCCTAAGGTAATTCTATATTTTTCTTATATAACTTCTAATTTTTTTACATTCCACTAGTTTTATATCACTCTATTTTGTTCATATGTGTGAATTTAGATTATGGCTAGAATATCTTAATTCATCCTTTTTGAATCAACTGTATACTCTTATTATTGATTTAACTGAAAATCTTTGTTATGCTCTCTATTATTTGTTTATTATGAACAATAATAATTTTACTCATCTTTGTTCTGCATGTTTAATTATCTTGTACGTTTAACCTAGATCTAGACCTTCTTATCACGAATTTGTATATGCATATCTCGTCTGATTTTATTGTTGTCTAAAAAATGAAAAACAAAATTGGAACAATCTTGTTAATAAGTCAATTTTCATATTACAAGTTTTAGATTTGAATGTTTATATATAAATTGCTATGTGAATAAAACTTTAAAATATTTTCATTAATTATTTATAGTTGGCAACATAATATGATGACTTAATTGTCTTATGTGTAAATTATTCTATAAAAAAAATTGCTAATTAAAATAAAAGAGAAAACTTTAATTTAGTGATTGATGTCCGAAATTTACTACAATCCATGTATGAAAGATCAAAGAAAGATATCCTAGTGTACAAAATATCTGAAGAGCACGAATGAACAAGGAGATAGTGCAACAAAATATCCCTTTTTGAGTTCATTCCGTACATTTCAACAATTTCACATGAACCTACATGAACTTATAAACGTATCACATTCCAACATAGATTCAATTGTTTAGGTGCAACATTCTCTTTTTGGACTATTCAACATAATGGGGCCATATATTTTAATGTTTGAATGTGTGGGCTATCTTATAATTAAGTCTAATTACATTATTTTGAATAAACATATTAAGACTTAAGGGTATATTCGTCACGTAAAATTATAACGTGTGGACACCAGAGTGACAATTTTAGTTTGTTGAAGGGCCGAACTGAAAAATATCACACACTATATATATGGGGTTATGGTCTTCAAATTACATGCGTCTTATCATATTCTCTTTTCCATCTTCTAAAGAGAATTTACAGTTCTAAGCTTGTGTCAATTTGGAAGATCTAATCCAATTTAATCTTCACATCAATTAAGAATCGATGGATTCAGGTACGCCTTCTTCTGTTAATTTCATATACCTATTTCTCAATTGAGTAAATATAAGTTATATGTATTCATATCTGATATAGATTAATCACCAACAAATGGTATCAGAGCCACCAATCATTGATTTTATCAAGAAATTTTTCGATTTTAAGTATACATGAAATTAAGGTTCTGAGATTTACAATTTTGGTTGATTCATCCAATGCTTTTATTTCAAATCTGTGAGATTTGCTCTTTTCTTATTGATTTATCTGATGCCTTTGTTTCATATCTATATAAATAATTCATGAATTAGTTCTGCTTGTTCGGATCCGATATCTTTAATTGTTGCTAGTCATATTATTCATATTTTATTTTTAGTAGTGTTGCGATAGTACAATTTTTTTTATTGCTAAGATGATTGCCATGTTAAGTGGTGTTTCATTAACACGTATGGAAGCATCTTCATGACTTTTAATTTTCCTGTAATACATATTGCACACATAATGGTCAATTGCATTTTTTGTCATAATTGCATTAAATGTGGTTGTTATAGTAATAAATTAATTAATTTATTATCATAAATGCAGTAAAATGCGTCAGTTGCAAAAAATTTAACGATGCGGCATGTTTGTATTTAGAATAAGAAAAGACATACTATTTATTATTTAATGCATTTATAATTTATAGACACATATATTTTATATCTATGGCCTGCTCGTTAAAAATAAGTTTCACTTTCTGTAATATTATAACACATGTATTCATATTTGCTTATCCAAATAAGCTTTCATCGAAAGCTAATCACCCGCCGCACTGATATAGTAAGCTATTTTGACATGGACTATTTATTTTCATTGCTTACCACTATGTTTAGGATCAACCACTGCTACAGTTTTCAGCTATTCATTTTCTTGCAATATGACATGTATGGACCATGCTATGTTAAAATTTGTTTTATCTTCTGTCTTGAATATTGACAGTTAAATAAATTATGCAATATTTTGTCATTAATTGTTATTGCGAATACCATTTGTTATGTATTGTTACAGTTTTAGTTGATGTCAAATTTTTCTTGTTGCGACTATGAAACCATATTTTCAATATGTATAAAATTGAAAATTGAAATTTATGGAATGCATATAAATGAATGAGTTAAAATAAACCCAGTTCAAATATTATTTGGTGTCTCTTTGCAAACTAACTATAAATATTCTATATTACAAGTGATCTGATTGAAATAACATGTCACCAAAGTGACATCTCTTATTTTAGTTACTCATGAAAAATGTTTAATGTTTGTATGTATTTATTCATGCAAATATTAGTCGGCAAAAATGAAGACTAATATTTAGTTGAATCATTTATACATGTGTGATGACAAATATGCGACAATCATATAGTTTTGCAAGTGAATATCTAATCGACCCAAAGGAAGATTAATATTTGACTTGAAATTATTGTCAATGTTTGATCATTACAGCAAAAGTACCACTTACAATTAATATTACTATCCAAAGACTTGATATTAAAGTTGTGCTAGGTATCTTGAGAAGAGACTTACCAATTATTTGAATTTACTGTGGTTTTGTTTTACAGTGTGAGCATATTTGATTGATTATTGTGCTAAAATTACAACTAATTTAACTACGGTATTTGCCAATCTTAACAACATTCCTACTCTAGGTGGAGCAAAAAATTTCCATAGAAAGAGAACATATTGCTTGTTCTTGGCTACATGGATCTTGACCTTGCACTTAGGATGGATGCACCCACCCCTCTTACGGATGAAAGTTCTTCTGATGTTACAAAGAACTTTGAGAGTTGGGATTGTTCAAATCGCATGTGTCTAATGATCATAAAGCGCAACATTCCAGAGGCATTTAGGGATGTAGCATCTGAAAAGATAACCAATGCTAAAGATTTCCTTGTTGAGATTGAAAAATGTTTTACTAAAAAAGATAAGGAAAAAACAAGCATGCTTTTGCAGGGCTTGATTTCCATGAAGTATCAAAGCAAAGGGAACATAAGGGAGTAGATTATGGAAATATCTAATGTTCCTTCAAAACATAAGGCACTTAAGCTTGAGCTTTCAGATGATTTGCTCATGCATTTGGTACTAATCACTCTTCCTTCATAATACAACCAGTTTAAGATCAGTCAGAACTATCAAAAGAAGAAATGGACTCTTAATGAACTCATTTCGTGTTGTGTACAAGAAAAAGAGAGATTGAAGCATGATAAGATTGAAAGTACTTATTTGTCATACACCCCTAAGGGAGAAGACAAAAAGAGAAAGAAGGATAATGAAACTGCTAAGGGTCCAATGGAAAAGAAACAACATAAGTAGGCTGATGTTTGTTACTTTTGTAAGAAGGCTGGACATTTAAAGAAAGATTGTACCTAATATCACTCATGGCTCATTAAGAAAGGGTTGCCTAAGCTACCGAAATCCAACTGATGCTGAAAGATACATCTTTGTAGGTGATGGAAAATCGATTAAAGTGGAGGCTATTTGGCATTTTAAGTTATTATTGAGAACTCAGTTTTATTTGGATTTATTTGATACTTTTGTTATACCGCTATTTAGACGGATTTGGTTTCTGTTTCTAAGGTGGACAAATCTGGTTATTGTTGTTCATTTGGGAATGGTATTTTTAATTTATCAATAAAATCAAATCTTGCTGGAATTGGTTCTCTCAATGTTTATAATAATTCATATATGGTTGATATTAATACCTCTTATTATGAAGCCTTGCATGTGGAATGACGTGGTACTAAAAGAAAAGCTAATAAGGAAAATTCAACCACATTGTGGCACAAGCGCTTAGATCATATATTTAAAACTAGAATTCAAAGGCTTATGTCAGATAGCATTTTGATATCTGTTGATTTTTCAAACTTCGAAGTTTGTGTAGAGTGCATCAAAGGAAAACAGACCAAACATAAGAAATAGGTGCCAATAGAGCAACCGACGTTTTAGAAATGATACATACGGACATTTGTGTACCATTCCCTATGGCATCATGGAATGGTCAACAATATTTTATCACATTCATAGACGATTACCCAAGATATGGCTACCTATATCTTATACATGATAAATCAGAATCCCTAGACATGTTCAAGAAATTTAAGGTAGAAGTTGAGAACCAACGCAACAAAATAATTAGAGCTGTCAGATCTAACTGTGGAGGTGAATATTATAGTAAATCTGATGGATCAGGTGAACGATGTCTAGGACCATTTGTCCAATTCCTAGAGGAATGTTGAATAGTCCCACAGTACATCATGCCAGGTTCACCTAGCATGAATGGTGTTGCTGAGAGACGAAACAGAACACTTAAAGACATGTTGAGGAGTATGACTAGTCATTTTACCTTACCAAAATCACTCTATGGGAGACATTAAAGACAACAGTTTATATCCTTAATAGGGGTACCCACTAAAGCAGCTGCCAAGACACTTTATGAGCTTTAGATGGACAAATAGCCCACTCTAAAGCAGTTTCATATTTGAGGATATCCAGCTGAGGCAAGGCCTTATAAGCCAAATGAAAGAAATTAGACACTAAAACAGCGAGCAGCTACTTATTTGTTATTCTGAGCGGTCTAGGGGCTATAAATTTTATGATCCCACACTGAAGAAATTTTTTGAGATGGGAACTGCAACATTTTTTAAGGACGTTGAGTTAGGGGGGAGAAATAAAGTAAGGAACATTGTTTTTAAGGAGGAATCATCATCTATGATTCCTACTATGGTTACTTCTTCTAACAATGTATAGATTATCATTCCTGTCATTAATGAAGAAGTTAATCTGGAACCACAACAAAACAATATTGAAGAAAACCCTCTTCAAAATGAGGACAATGTTCCAAAAAACAGACTCAACAACCTCAAAATGAATTGCCACTAAGAAGATCCACTAGAGGGAGGGAGGATGCCATTCCAGATGATTATGTGGAATTTCTTCAAGAGATAGAGGATAATAATGGATTGGTGGAAAATGATTCTGTCAACTTTCACTGTCACGGTCCGGATTTTCAACCTTCGAAAATCGACATCAATACGTCCACTGTATTACATGCTGAACTATCGAATGCCAAAAATACTAGATCGTTAGGGAAAAGGAGAAAGAGTTAGAAGAAGAAAAAAGAAATAACAACACAGAATCTCACAATCGCAGCGGAATAATATACAATAGATAACAACTGGTCTTTATACATAAAGAGTTACAATTGTTTTTATACATTACATCATCAGAGTACAACATAAATCAATAGCCCAATACTGGACAGTTATAATAACTTGTCCTCACAAATGCTGAATATACAGCCTACAATACACAATGAAATAAAATCTAGTATGTGTGATACGCCTCGTCATCTAGCTCGTCTCTTGAGCCTCATAGCATCCTATCATGTATCTGTAATACTCAATCTGACTCGAGCATTATAATAAAATAATATCCGAGTCTGTTTGGAAAACCAGTGTGAGAAAACACACTCAATTTGGATTATTAAAGTTTCAAAATTCATTGAAAATCAAAGGTATCTCGTAAGACCACGCCACAAATAAACATGACGGGTTTTTACCTTACGATAACCAAAACATTTCATAATCTGATATTATAATAGTGTCTAAATACAAATACTTATTCAAATAGCTGAAACGCTTGCATCACACTTTCCAGCATAATTGGTACGGCACTTATTGGAGAATGGATTCCAACTGAATCACTAGGCACTGGGGTACCACCTGTCACAGTACATGTCTAGAAACACTGTACGAGATTGAACCTATCGATCCCTGCCACACAAGACAAGACTACCCCTGACCTAGATAGACCGAATATGCTATTACCCCAGGTGTTCCCACCCTTTCCGAGATCCTTTCACACGTAGGGATAATATCCAAAGTTATCTAAAAAGGTGATAGACATACTCTAATTGGGTGCAAACCACTTAGCCTTGCTGCATCTCCCCTACTTTTCAGTCATTCACGGTTGATGAGGCTATAGGCTACGATTACCTTTTTAGAAATATTCACTTAGAATGCACATTGTCCTCCAATGACAATGTACTGATAGAATATATCCATACAAGTCCATTCCCTGTCTGAAAGGAATCGAATGCACTATTCCTAATACATTCATTTTGGAATCACCCTCAGGATTAGTAGTGATTAGCCCTTGCACTTCACTGCTCCATCTTCGACTCCATGCCCTTGTCTTCATTACGAAAACATACTTGTTGGATCGAAGTGGTTTTCGGATCACAAACCCAATCCCGGTCTCTTCAAAACAACATTCAATATTCCTAGTAAACTCAACCCCGGTTCTTAAGCAAATAAACAAAAGAAAGTAAGATCAGAGATCATCTTCTAACCGTTAGAGGACGGATTTCCTTATGAACATCCTAGGAGAACGAAACGAGTTTATACGTAGAGTATAGCACCTCGAACAGTAACTGTACCATATACATTCCATGTTTCTTCTAGATATTTCCAAAGTTATATTTGGGTCTAGATTTGACAGTTAGTTATTTAACTATCAAATAGACAATCAATTCTGCCAAATACTTCATTTTCACTGAAAAAACACCAAGTCTTATTTAAATTTAATTTTAAATAAATTAAATCTCTTTATCCAAAAATATACACTTATCTTATCGAATTCGGCATATTCATAAATTATCGTTTTCCTTTTCAAAGTATTTGGAAACCCTTTTAAATAATATGGAAAGTACCACTACGGTGTCAAACCGTGGATCACAGTTCAATGGTTACATCTCTATCCCAAAGAAATCCAAGACTTAATTATGTGCTCACTGCCTCCGATTACGCCACGCGAGTATACCAATACTCCCCAAAAACTCTATTTAATAATTTTCAAAATACTTATGAAATTTTATAATAATTTTCCAAATTAATTTTAGACTAAACTACTTTTAAAATTAAGCTATTATATAAATATTAATATTAAATAGTTAGTCCTTTGAGAATAATAATACTAATTAATTCTTAAATAAAAAAATTGACTTATTATAAACTAGCTAAACCCATATTTAAATATACTTTAAACAATTTTAAACCACTAATTAATTAATATTTTCTAAAATATTCTTAAACACTTTTAAACTTCCTAGTTAATACTTAAAAATCCTCCCTTTATAAAATAAACCTAACTTTTCAGGAAAAATATATTTCATCTTCATTATAGCCAGTCACATCATTTATAAATCCCTCTCGATTTATTTCCAGTTTAATCTACATTCCAATTCCGTAAATTTCCCAACTCACATTTCTGAAATAAAACTACTATTTATTTTTAAAATGATTTACTCATTTCCTTATAAATTCCCATCGTGAATTTATAATTTCAAATTATCCACTGATAATTACTTCACTTTATATTATAAACTTCGCTTATAATTTTCCATAATCTCATTTCCCGCTTCGTCACTGTTTCACAACACTTAATCAATTTTTCATTGATTTTCTAAATTAAATTTCATTTTTAAATTAATTTCTTAGTTAACCCAAATTTATCTCAAAACCCACTAATTTCAGATTCACTGCACTTTTATGATTTAAAATCTTATTTAAATCTGGAACATAAATTTTATATTTTATTTTCAAAATTCCCCTTTTAGTTTTCCCCAAATTATTTAAATCTCAAATTTAAAAATAATTTCCTTTATATTTAGATAATATCACTTAAGTTTTATTTTTAAAACACTTTCGTTCACATTTATTCACAAAACTCTCTATTTTTCCATATTCTGAAATTATTAAATGGGATTTTAAAAATCAACTATTTATTTTTCCCGAATTCATTACTTTTAATTCATCCAACTTCACTATAAATATTTTATTTTAAAATTCTCCTTATTTTCCTTTAACAATTCAATATTCATATTTATGGTATTTTAAAGTGCCAAAAATAAATCCAGCAATACCACAGCACCCAGTAAATTCAATTTTCCAATATAATATACCATAGATTTTTCAAATAAATCATATAACTGAATATGAAAATAATTTCAACATTTTTGAGGAATCCGGTTGGATCCCTCCAACCTGTTTTCCCTGCATCGATAAATGTTAGCACAATATAAAAATATCAATCCCACTTCGAGGGCGATATCGTGGTATATAGAGTCATCCGCTATTATGCGGGGCGCATAGGGTCCCATCTGCTATATATATACGAGAATATGAATCACTCGAATATATATATATATATATATATATATATATATATATTATATCACATCAAGACTGAAAATAATTGTCAATTCAATCAATCGGCCAAAAATAAATTTTGACTATTTAAAATTAACCAGTAATCCAAATTTGAGTGAGATTAACCCACCTTCAATTTTTTTTCGTCGAACATCCAGATTTTTTTTCTCTGAAAATCTCAACCAACTCTGAAAGTCCTAACCTAAACTCTATTATGTAGATTTCTAACTTCGAACCAACTCGACTCATCTTAATCATTTTAAACCTCATACGATAAATATACGGATTTTATTAACATAATGATATAATAAAAATCTGATTAATATAAATAAAATTGAATTAAAACTTAACTTAAAAAAAAAAACTGAACCTTCTTCCCCTCGCGAACTGCCAGCAAACCCTGACCATCTTCGATCCACTTCCACAACTTCCGCCTTCACCCACCGCTGCCTCGACCTTCTTGCACTGCCGACCGACCTTCCCCAACCTACAGTCGTGCAACCCCCTCAGTCAAGTCCACGCGCACGTAGGTGCATACCCAAACTCAACCCCGTGCTCCCCTCGCGAATGCTTCAGCTTCGACCCCTCGTCCAAATTCGAATCATATGACTCCCCTACAATTTGCAAGCGTATGCCCAACACTCAACGACGTCGTAAACCTCCCTCGTGCACCACCGCACCCCCTTCGAAGGGCGCCTAATCTTCCAAGATGCGCTCGACTTCCCCTTCCAATGCTCGTGCTCTACCTAATGTCGCCATTTATTATTTTTCTTCTTTTCTCTGAATTCGATTCTGGTTTTCGATTTTTTTTTGAATCGATTCAGAGAATCGATTGAAGAGGGAAAAAAGAAACGCGATTTTTGATTTGGGGAGAAAGAAACTAGGGACTCATGATTGAACTGTATACAGATTTAAAAAAACGTTCTTTCTTTCTTTTTTCTTTTGGCCATTCTATTTCTTTTTCGTTTTCTTTTAAAATTTTCAACCTGTAGTTGTGCTGTTTTCAAAAGAGAAAGGGAGGGAGACAAGAAGTGATATTAGTATGTATAAGAAGTGCTACAGTGATTTGAATGGAGGGGAAAAAGTTCTGATGTGAATGTTTTTGTCAAATCCATGAATATATATATACATACATATATATAAATTCAAATCGTCTTGAATTCGTAGCTTAAAATCCAGACCTCCCATCGAGATGGGCCACCAGGCAATCATAATGTTATACCCTATTCCGAACGCAATGGAAAAGGTTTCGAGTTCTAATTCAATCGTATGGAAAAGATAGCTTTTTGGATCCAATTATTATATTGAATTTTCTATATAAATTCCAGCGCGTTTATATCCCGTACGGACAAACGATAACTCGAAACACTACGAAACTTGAAATTCGATCGTAATACACTATTACGAATTCAATGGAACTGGTTTCGTCGAATTCCAAGAGTGTGCCTCGGAAGGCTATTTTTAAAAGTCAATTTAAACGATATATATTTGAAGCTGAACAAATCATTATTGAATTAAAAATGAATATGGTTTATGTTATAAAAGTTAAACATTAACAGAAATGTTTGACAAATTTCACTCACGCATATATATTATATAAGTTAAATTAAATTATTATAGTTGAAAATAAATTAAACTTATATAATTATACGTGTAGAAAAATAATTTAAGTGAAATTGAAATAAACCTAAAATAGATTTTTGGTATAGGGACATGCATAAAGTGTTAGATCCAGATAGGATGGCAGTAAATGAAATGATTATATTTCAAAAAAAAATCCCTATCCGGATCATAGTGGACCTATGAAGTCTAATGTGTTGTACTAAATCCAACATATTTAATTTAAATTAAATCATATTTTATTTAGTTTCTTAATTTAATCAATTTATGTATATTAATTTAACATTAATATTTTTTGACTATATCAATATACGCTCATATGTATATATGGGTGCAATGTTCAACATAACAAAATGAAAATGGTTAATGTTTACATAAGTAGATATTTGGATTTATATCCCCTTTGTAAACATTGACTCTATATATATACATATATATACACATACATACATACATACATACATACATATACATACATACATATATATATATATATATATATATATCTGTGCGTGTGTGTCTACTAATTACCCTAAA
This sequence comes from Allium cepa, assembly GCA_030765085.1. NCBI lineage: Eukaryota > Viridiplantae > Streptophyta > Magnoliopsida > Asparagales > Amaryllidaceae > Allium > Allium cepa. The sequence goes on from CM060935.1 coordinate 596,659,773, forward strand.
AAATTGTTTAATATATTTGCAAAACATATGAATATAAATACAAATTTTGTAACTATTTAACAATATAATTTAAAATATCTAGTCTAATTTTGACTAAGTCAACCAATTTTAAATTCATATTTTATATTTAATATATCTAATTAAGACTTAGTAAAACATTTTTGAATTTAAAACCAAACCTTAAAATTTTTAGCGAAAATATCTTTAATAAACTTAAATATGTATATTTATATAAAATTAATTATTACAACCAAAATTAAATTTATTTAATTGTTTATTTATTTAAATACACAACACTGTTTCAATATATATGAATAATATGTATGTATGTATTAATTATAAAATAATTATTTAATAATGATATATGTACATGTGTGTGTGTGTTAAATATTAAATTTGAGAGCTAATTTTACTAAACATGTCGGGATATATATATATATATATATAATAACGTTAATGATGTATATTGTATTTATTAATAATTGATATGTTTAATATATTTAAATTATATAAAATTTAGTAAGAATATTTTTGTTTAATCTATCATAATCTATTTTAAAATAATTTGATACATTCGTATGTATTCTTTTAATTTATAATTTAAATGAATTATATATTTTAAAATTAATAAATGATTGTTAAGAATTAATAAATTTATTTATAATTCGTAGAAAATTATAACATGTATATATATTGAAATATATTTATGGCCAGACTATAATATACATACATATTTAATTTCTAAATTTGTATTAAAAAAATTAATGTAAAATTATTGTTTAAAAATTAATGTAAAATTGTTGTTTAATGGATTCTAACCACTTATAATTAACGGGAGACATCAATACATATATGAAATTTTTATAATTGTAAATAGATAGCAAATGTTTTGAATATACAATTTACCAAAGTGATTTGTTCCTTAGGCTCATACCTTGAACTATCAGGTTTTTTGATCTCATAGATCTGCACGATTGTTGCTAACAAGCAATGCGTCACCATTGGAAATTATTATAGTTGCTTGCATTTGGACAAATGGGGTCGAAAATTGGCTGGTTGGGGAGTAAGTAAGTGTAGCCAAGACTGATGAGGGAAGAGGTAAAAAGTCAAAACTATAATTAGTGGCTTGAATTTGTATTTATAAAGAAAATGTAGACTAGAAATTCAGTCAACCTCAGAATTATGGTTAAGATATAATATTAGCAAAGGTTACTTACTAATATTCAGATTTAAAATGTAAAATGAGGATGCGTAAAAAGTAAAGAGATAAGATTTAGAGTTGATCCATCTAAGTTGATCCATGTCCACTATAAGAAATTTCTCATTATTTCGCTTCTCTTACAATGGTTATGATCACAAGAGATAATAATAAGAAAGTAAATACTTGAGAGCTTGTGTTTTTCAACCTTGTAAGAATGTAGCCTTGGTCTATTTATAGATTTTGGAATTGGTGCTTGGATGGCTGCTATGCAGGGGTTGATCAACATGCTGGATCATGAGGTACACAGGCCGTAAAGCGGGCCATGGTGTGCCCTGCTATGTTCAAGTGTAACTTAACTTTGCAATGCTTTTCATTTATATTTCCTTGAACTTTTTGTAACTTTCTTCCTTGTTTGTGCTTTTTAGTGGTACGCTTAAACTTGGTAGCAACTCTAGGCTCCGCTGCAACTGGGAGTACCCCACTTTGCAACCTCGCACAAACATCAACTCCCAACAACAGCTATCTGTTACCAATGCCCAGAAGTAGATGCCAACTGGCTCCCACACAACACCAGAACTATCGTTTTGTAACGATTATAACCGTTGGTAATCAAATTTCCAACGGTTATAACTGTTGGTAGTAGGTACGTTATAATTTTTTTACATATTTTTAACGGTTATAATAGTTAGGAATTTTGGTCATTCCCAACAGTTATAACCGTTAGAGATTTTCGTATTTCCCAACGGTTATAACCGTTGGGAATAACCGTATTTCCCAACAGTTATAACCGTTGGGAATCTTTGTAATTTCCAATGGTTATAACCATTGAAAATTACTTCACGTTTCCAACAGTTAAAACCATTGGGAATATTTTAATTTCCAACGGTTATAACCGTTGGAAATTCCTTGCATAAGTAAATAGCAAAATTACCAACACTTATAAGTGTTACAAATTTGGTATCAGCATCTAATAGTATTTCATTCAACTATATCTATGCGAATTTACAACAATAGTAAACAGAAGATTAAATTTCAAAACTAACATTATCAAATCATTAAAAAAACATCAAACGTACGAAATAGAACATATCAAATTCTGCAAAATTCATTGTGACAACTATTGGAGGAACACAGGTACAAATGACAGAACATATCAAACTAACATATCAAACGAAGAACACAGGTACGTAAAATCAACGAACGACTTAATAAAATTTATTTTATGCACCTATTGGAGGAATGAGTAGATATAGCCGGTTGCCGCATCAAAAGTTGCGTGGTTTTCATACCAGAAAAAAGGGACAATCTTACATATGAGATAATAGCAATAAAATGAAAATAATCATTTGTTCGGTTGTTGTTGATGATGATGAGAAAACGCACATACCTTGCACTTCTTATTCTAGGATAGAACCATTGTGAGTGATCCTCGATAACAAAAGGTAGTTATGATCTCTATCATAATTATGCCAAGATCTATCATTGCCATTAAGAAATTTGCTGTGAAGATTCCAAACTGCTTCATCATAGTTCTCAGACAGTTCATACTTCAGCCCAAAACCTTCCTGCAGATGAACAAATTTGTCCAGTGAATCACCTCTTTTAGGATTGAAAAAGATTGCTTCAGAAGGTTCTGAATATTTTAACAGGGATTTGATCGTTTTTGCAAGATTTACATGGAATTTCTTGAAGAACGTACTACAAGAAGAATACACAAGTTAGACACAAATCTTGTCTTTCAGAACAATCATAAATTTCAGATAGCTGGACATATTAAGGTCTTTTCTCACAAACGAAGAATTCTTTTCATTGTTATTTTCATATATAATTAGCCATTTTTGTGTTCGTTTGTCTATTTATTTGCCATTTGATTGTGAACCATAAAACTACACGTGTTTGAAGTAACAACATTTCAGACGAAAGTTTGCAATTACACTTTTGATGAAACTTTGAAGTAGGTTGGAAAAATTTAACTGTTAGATGTTTTAGAAGTACTGAACACATAAGTGTTGTAACATAACTTTGTTTTCTAGAGGGTTGAATATTATTCTGATGTTACTAATTTGACTAGGATATATTTGCTTTTCAAGTTTGACTAAAACGCTAGTAATATAATATAGTACTTTTTAGGTGGAGGTTTGAAATCTCAACTCAATCAAATGCTTGTTCGTTATTACAAAAAAGAATCAGGATATGACCGCATGAGTCAGTTAACATATATATACATACACACATCTATATATACAAATATATTTGTCATACTTAATTAATTACTTCTCTTTATTTAAAGGCTTTTAACTATTTACGGTAACCTCAAACATTTAATTGGTCTTTTTAATTGCAAACTAAAATCTACAAAAGGGTAATGTAATTTGCTCTAGTAAATATAAAGAGCCTATTATTTGCAAATATTGTGCATTGGAGGAAGATGCAATCTATTTATGACATGGCCAAAGTTAAAAATTGAAGTTTGGAACTTACTTTGTAATCCAGTAGTTGCATGTTCATCGCATAAGCCTTGATTTATATCCAGATTCTTTGACTTACCAAGATCCATAGTCGTCCAAATCCGACTCTGATGGTTGTCTGGTTTGTACCATAAACCAAATTTGTCAAAACTATGTAAAACAATACCGATATATACAATATTTAATACCCTGTTCTCTCAGATAGCCATGCCCATTGAATCAATGTCAGAAAAATTGCACTGTAATAAAAACTCATAAATTGTCATTAAGGACATTTAATGAAAATTATGATACCCAACAAAAAAAATGAGGATCAATGATCAATGTTTGAAAAATCCAAGGTCTGAAATGCTAATTAAGAATAAGATATAATTTAATCATTCATATTTTTCGAACTAAAAAATATATAAACAGGCATATAATATGAAGGAAATCATGGAAGAATACATGAAGAAATAATTTTCGAAAGTGAATGTTTAAACAATGGCAAACAAATAAATACCACTATATGATTTTATTTGTTCTATGACATTACCATCTTATTGCATTTACCGTCGTCATGATATAACAATGCATGTAATAATGCAAAAAAGGTATTAGTCTCCAGTTTTTTAAACAACCGGAGTAATAAGATTTAGAAAAGGAGAAAAGTTGAATGCAAACTATATAAAAAAAAATTAAAATTACCTTGTTCAATTTGTCTTATGAATTTTTTCATATCGTCGCCATTAATCGCTTAGCTAAAAAATGAAGAAAAGGAGCAAACTAGAGAAGGCAGAGGATATATGGAGTACAAATAGTATAAAAGCGAGGGTGTAAGTGGAAATAATTCGATACGTAATAATCTAGTGTTTTTTCTTGCAACTCCAAATGTGGAAATTTTAAGCTGTCTACTGTGGTCGCGGTCAAAACTCCGATACACTGTTGTGCCTATATTATCGAACTGTAAGTCTTACGTCCAAAAAATCTTTTTTAAGTCAAAGGTATTCTTTGTGCATTAATAAAAGAAAATTTATTACCAATTTTATAGACTGAGTAAATCTTCAAATAAAAAACTTCATTCAGTAATAAAAACCGATGTCATTATGAGATGTTAAAACAATCTTTTTTATTTACAAATTATTTAAGCTATATGGCTGCTGATATTAAAGCCTGATTATCCAAAAACAACGCTTAATTTAAAAACCAAATGGAAAAACCCAGGACAAAAAATAACATAAGGAATACACAAGAAACATAAAGAATGCTAATTAATTGTTTTTGCCTGTAGGCAGCTCGTATAAGAGTTTGACCACGTATGAAAATAAAACACAAAAAATAAGAATACGATGTGCTGGTATGTATGTGTTTGCCTCACGAGTATAATGTGATATATTTATACGATTCATAGTAATATTGTAGTTCGGTGAACTGGGAGGAGATTATTGCCTTTGTATATTAGTCAGACAAGTTGGGTACTTCCTATTAGCTAATAAATATTAAATCTAGTTATGTGCATTAATATTTCATGTAACAACTTGAACTTTTAAGTATATATGTATGCATATGCTCACTGATTCATTTATAATTACAGTAAAAAAGTTCTTAAAAACTTAGTACTTTTAGTCTATAGACAAATCACATGAATCAAATGTAAGTGTAATGACCCGTAAATTTCGATAATTAAACTGGTTAATTTAATAAGATTTTGTAATTAAATTTAGAGAGAAATAAAAGGGAAAAGAGAAAAAAAGAAAAAAAAACTTTATAATTTATAATGAAGTGAGGTTTAAAAATGAAATGTAAATTAAAGGATATAGTAACGGTTGTAAGTTACTATTTAATTGGTCAATTAATGTAGTTGTAACTGTTACATTTGGGTATAAAATTGAATATAAGTAAATAAATGTATGGTAATTGAATGAATTCAACATTATATAAGCAATCCTGATAATTTGTGGAATAATAAACTTGAGTGTAATATAAAGTTAGTGATAACATTTATGCAGGTTGCCTTTGTACTGTAAAGTGTGAATGTAATGACATAAATGAGAATGTATATTTTATTCATAAGATGAAATAAAGAAATGAAACCAAGTTGAATAAATTGATTGAGGTTTTAATTATAATAATTGTATATATTTGGAAAATTCAATATAATTGAAAATAACAGTTATTACAAAAGAAAAATGGAAATTTGAATATATATTTATGTAATGAAAGATAAACAAATAATAACTAGGTTTATAGAGTGATAATAGATTTAATAAAAAGAGTATAATTGAAGCAAGACGGTTATTGGAAATTAATTAATTGGAATTCAATCCGTAATAAATGGATTTATTGTAGGTAAATAAAATTTAATACTATGTAAATTGAAATTTGGATGAATTAAGAAATTATTAATGTATCAGTATATAAACCAATGTTAATATTACCCATAAGAGAATAAGTTGTTAATTGGTTCAATGACAAGATTGAGAAATCAAATATATGAATTTATTAGGAATTTAAAACTTATACTTTTTAAACTGGATAAATTACAGCGTTTTACACGCAATAGATTTATGTACTTTTATTATATATATATATATTTTATATTTCTCCTATATCCATCTATATTTTATCTTTCTATTTTTATTTTGTCTAGACAGTCATATTTATTTGATTGTTGCTTGTTTATATCTTTTATTTATGGCATGGAAAAAAATCAAAGGGTAAACGTTATATTGTCTTAATTGCTTGCCTTTTTAAATTGCCTACTCTTTATTTCAAATCACATAAAAATCTTTTCAATATCTCACTTCCTCATTTTCCTCTTCTGATTAAAAGAGTTTACGGTAAGTTTCTTTTATTAAATAGGAAATAAATCCCATGCATTCACTAGCCTCTTTATTCTTTTGCCTTTTCCATTTCCTAACCATTCAAATCTCCTAGCCGTACATTCATCTTAACCGTGCTTTTTGTAAATCCTAGCCGCCACCCAATATTCTTATTTACGTGAAAGAAATTTCTCATCCCTCATTTCTATTTGCGTGAAGAAAATACAGCAAGCTCTAGGTTATTTCCATGGCTTCTCCTCTCTTTCCTTCTCCTTTTTCTTTTATTTTCTTTGTCTTGCTTCAAAGCTAGGCTCGGCCTCTTGCCTCTAGCCAGCACCATGACCACCTCCATCAACCATTACCCTTTCATCACCACAAAGACCAAGCCGTGACCATGGATGAAGACTACATCACCAAAATTGATGCAAAGCCTAGCCAAGCACATGTATTCATCACCTTGCTTTGATTTATCAAGGTTATGTCATTTTATTTCCTATCTTCCCATTGTTGTAATGTTTGTTCTTTGTTGAATCATGTTCTTAGGTTTGTGATATTTGTTTGCTTTATTTTGTTATGTACAAGATGATGATTTTTGGCTCTTTTTTCACTCAAGTTTGCATCTTGCTTTGTTTTATCAAAAGTTTATGTCCCTTTGATCTATATTGTTCATTGTTTGATTCATAATCTTGTATGTTGAATTTTACACTTATGTTTGTGTAATTTTTGTATACAAGATTTGGATCCGACTCTTCATCCACTCAAAAGAATATAGTCATGTTTGTCGTGCCTTTTCGTGCTTTGTAGAGTTTAGATTTGGGTTTGAATTTCAATCCTAGCTTTAAAAAGGTGAGTTATTCACTCCAGATATTACGTACTTATATAATTGTGAAATGATGACAAGTGAATTGTAGAAATTAATATGCTATGTTCATACCTGCCTGTGATATGTTTATATGATACTAAATGTTGTTTATATACCTATTACATCATCTGATATGATATTGTATGCTATACTGTTATTTTATTTACTGTTTATCACACTACAAGTTCTCTATCACTATGTGTTGAAATGATACATACCTGAATGGACTATAGAATAAGGAAAAATCATTATGGGTTGAAATGATAGGCTCGAGTGATTTTTATTGTATTTATTTTACTTGGGATTGCGGGTTTGAAATGATAGAACCCAGATTTTTCTTTTTAAATTATGGACTGAAATGATACATATCCGTATCACTTGACCTAGGTTAGAAAATTTTACACAGACCCATGGATAAAATTTTATAGTAGTTCTCTAAAATTATTATTTTGAATTTTAAATATATGGAGTTTTGATCAAAAAGTTGATTTAAAATTTGAATATAAAGAGATATTGAGATATTGGTTTCCTATAAATTAAAATTGTATGAGTTGATAATTTGTTTAGATTGTAATTTAAAAATCTTTATTTGGTTTTTAATTGTAATTTTAAAGATTTTATTTATGATCAATATTTTAATAATTAAGTTTGATTTAATTTGGAATCTAAAATCTAACTTAGTAAATTTAATAAAGGTTATTTCTTGAAATAAATAAGGTTTGTATAGCAAATAATGTATTTTGAGTGGATAAAATGAACTGCAGTTTTGATTGGACTTAGTAATAAAACTTATTTAGTTTGGAATCAAAGTTAATTGATGTCTAGATGAATAGATTTATAAAGAGGATTGGAATGTTATATTAACTATGAGAAAATAATTGACTTATGGTTATGTTTTGTAAAAATGAATGATTGTGATTTAACTGGAAAAATGCAACTTAAAATGACTTAACTTGATAATTGAAAATTTAGTTTCAAAATGAAAGTTAAGTAAATTTGATGATAAGGTATTTTATTTGTGGGATGGATATTTTAAAATAAAGTGTAAAGTTATTTGTTAAAAATAAAAGTTAAGTAAAATAGGGTAAACATTGACTTATTAATGAATTATAGTTTAATTTCGGTATTTATTGATAAAATTTTATTTTATTAAATCATAAGTTAAATGATATCCAAATGAACATTTTTGAAGCGTGAAATGTGATTTTTATAAGTTAAATTGGCTAAAAATTGAAATTTTAGTGTTGCTGAAATATACAATGTTTTGGAAAGTTATGATTTAATGAACAGACTTATAAATGCTACAACTTTGAAATGAATATTATTTGACATTGAATTTAAATGGTTAAATGAATCTTGTTTGGAAGATATTATAATTGAATTTAAATGGTCGGATAAATATGTTTCAAAGTGTTTGGTTTCAAAATTGTTATAACTTGAAAGTAGTTTGGCTTTGGAAATGAATTTATTTGAAAGTGTATTTAAACAAGAATTGAATTTAAATATATAAATTTGAACTTATTGAAATTGAAGATTTAAGAATATGACTTTATAAAGTGGTTTGATTTAAGATGATTTAAAGGAATATTTCAAGTCTAATAAATTGAACGAAATATTCAGTGATTTGACATTTGGGTTTTATTTAAATAGTATATTGATTTGGTTTTGAAATTTAAATGATATCATTACTTTGGTTTTTGAAATGGATATGATATTTTGGTTTTAAAGTATAAATGATTTTGAAATAAAATATCCATGGGATATTATAATTTTGGGTTGTTAAAGAGACCGGGATCGGAAGTTGTCATACTCTCTACCAACCCCGAAAACCACTTTAACAACTGTGTACGCGGTGGAGATTCCAGAATGAAGTAGGATGGTGGCGACGTTTGTGACGATCCAACTTTCTACTCCCAGAAAATCACGTCATCTTGAAGAAAGAAAGGGATAGAAGAAGAAAGAAAGAGAAAGAAGAATACAAACAACATCAGAGAACTCACAGCGGAACGAATAAAATATAATAATTAACATAAAATATTACATAGTACCTCATTACATCAGAATACATAACTATACAACACATATTAGACAGTTATAAACATCTGTCTAATTCATACAACTCAAGTGTACAACAGAAGAAACAAATACCAAACACAGCGGAACCAATATATATAACTACACGTCGAAGCCTCCTGCTCCATTACTCCTTCAGAATTCGTCAAGCTAACCCGAATCACTTGACTACTCATACATAATATGAGTACCCAAGAGTTTAATAAAACAGAAAATAAACACTCGGGTCAGATAGGGGTCTGGTGTGAGTAAACGGTTTAAAATTGCTTAACTTTAGAAAACCTTTGAAAAGAAAAGGTATCACGTAAGACTTCCCACACATAAACATGGAAAAGTTTTTACCTTACGCTAACCAAAACATTTGATAGGAAATCCAGTGATATTATAATAGTGTCTAGGGTTTTCAAGTAAATAAGAAATAGCCGAAATTGTTACATGATTAAATTCCAGCTACTAGCCACAAAATTGGGTAATACAATCAAAACCGTAGGATCTCGTAGGGAAAATGGGTTTCCATCAATGGCAGGGCTACTGGGGTACCGCCCGTCACAGTACGTGGCCTAGATCACCGTACCGAGGATTACTCCCTTCATCCCCTGCAACACAAGGCCGGGACCATTCCTTACTGAACAGTCCCGAACAAGACCACCCCGTATTTGGCGCGACCAACCACACACTAAGCCGAAATAGAAAGGGACCTTTAGACAGGGATGTATCTTGCTCTCCAGTGGGAGCTACCCACGAAGCCTTGCTGCACCTCCCCTGTTTTAGCCATTCCCAGTTGATGAGGCTTGAGGTTACGATTACCTTTATAGAACACATCACTTAGAATGCTCATCACCCGCCTGACGATGTGCTGAAAGCATTCAATCCATACAAGTTCGTTCCGGGTTCGAACGAAACCGAAGGCACTATCTCGTTGCACTCATTATTGGAATCACCCTCAGAGTCAACAACCATAGCCCTTGCACTCTGATTCGCCATCTCGAATTTATAAGCACTATTCCGTCAAACTCATTACGGAATCACCCACAGAGTTATACTGACGTATAGCCCTTACACTTCGAGTCTTCACTTTCTCCACTTGGATACACGACCTAACGTTTAATTGGAATCGATGTGGTTTTCGGATATCCAAATATGGAAACCCGATCCCGGACTCATCGAAACCAAACGCCATTTTAATGTCCAAGTTGTACTTAAGGGTTTAAATAGTTAAACTTAATTTAAGATGATATATAAACAGGTAGATGAATTATATTATCATAACAGATAATTCACACTAACATTCATCTTCACCAAGCAGCATATCACAACAAAGATATCCAGTATCAACCAATATCAATCAACATCCAATATTAATCATTCATCCATAACAGAATTGATTGACTCTAATCAATTGGATTACTTAAATCATTCTTCATTTATTTATCCCAAATAAATAAATTAATCATTTCTAATGATCTTCGCTAATTAATCTTTCTTTGATTAATTACCTTTAATTACATTCAAATAATTACCCTATCCATATTCAGTAATTTCCCTTAATTACTGTCATTAATTACAATAATTAATGATCATTTATTAATTAATTAACTATAATTAATTACATTAATTTTTTATTAATTAGAATTAATTAATCACATTTAAATTAATTACTTATATTAATCGACCGTGATTAATATTCTAAATCACACTAATTAATGATCCTTATTAATTAATAATTACTTTAATTAATTAACTAATTAACTTAGAATTAATCAACTCATTAATCATAATTAGTAATTATCAATTTATAATTGCTTATCTTAATTAATTAAATTCTAATTTAATTATTTCAATCCTTGATTAATAAATTCAATTAATTAATCCTAAATTACTTCATTAAGTAATTATTAAACAATTAAATTAATAAATATATCCTTAATTAATTACTTTATTAATTAATTATAAATTTCATTAATTACCTTAGTAATTAATCTTAAATTAAATTCATTAATTAATTAATCACATTGATTAATTAACTAAATTAATTAAGTAATTAACTCTTAATTACCTACATGAGTAATTATCTCTAAATTACTTCCATTAATAAACCTTAATAAATCTTTTAATTAATTACTTAACACATAATTAATCACATCATTAAATAATTCTTAATTCTTTAATTAATTATTTCATAATTAATTATCTTAAAGCAATTATATTAATTAATTCTTTAATTAATATCATTAAGTGATTAACCAATAATCACTTCAATTAATTACTCCATAAGTAATTACCATTAATTACTTTCATAAGTAATTAACTTCCTTAATTACATTCATAATTAATCATTAATTACTTTATTAAGTAATTATACTTAATTAATCCATAATTAAGTGATTATTAAATAAATAATTAACTAATCATTTAAAATTAATTAAACAATTAATCAATTAACATCTTATAATTCAAAATCCTAAATTTATTAAGAGAATATTAATCTTAATTAACAAATCATATTTATTAAGCATTCTCAATTTCATATCGGAATAATTTAATATTATTTATCTTTATAAATAAGTTATTTGAAACCGATTAAGCTTAAACAATTCAAAAACAAATTATTCAATTTGGTTTTAATATTAAAATCTTATCCTAATTTGAAAATAAAGGATTTAGAAATCAAATTCAAATTGAAAACACTTTAAGTTATCTAATTAAAACTTAGTTTTGAAATCATTACTTAACCTTTGATTAAATTTTTAAATTCAAAATACCCTTTTTAAATTGAAAATCAAAATGTAATTAAATTACTTCCAATATGAAATCCCTTTAAATAAATTTAAATTGGAATAAATTATATAATTTCAACTTATACTTTAAAAATTTGATTATCATTAAAAAATTTAAAACAACAAGTTTAAAGTTTTTATTTTTATTCCTTTATAAAACTATTACCAGACAGCACCCAAAGGAAAACCCGAAGCAAACCACCAACCAACCTGAGTTAACCCCGAAGCAAACCCAACCCATCCTGACTTCGAGTTACCCCCGAGTCACATGCGAGTTCCCACCCGAGAAAACTTCATCTTCCCCAAACTAAATCTCCAGTGCACACAACTACAAGCGTGCATACTGCACGGCGAACCAAGCCCCTCCGGCCATCTCCCTGATCGCCGACCGATCACGCAGTGCCTCGTCAACCTTCCCCACAACCCAGAATCCAAATAAACTGGGTGAATCAAAAACGAGATATTCAAGTCCAACTGCAGAAACAACTCGAACCAAAATCCCAACACCGCCGACCAACCCAGTCGCCGATGAACCTCACCGACCACAATACACCTTCGTCTCGACCTCCTGCTCAACATGCCCCTGTCGCGATTGCCTCCGGCCACGTATCGGCGCCAAGAATTTCACTGGAACGACAGCTAGAATAACAAGGTATTAAACCCTACTTCGATTGATTCTGCTCGATTCTGCCATAAGAAAAATCCACGAACATTTTTCCTTATATCAACAACTCACGAACTAGCTTCGATCCAAATTCTATCTTAAATCATGGAGTTTATCATCGGCAATTAATCAAATTGCCAAAACCCTTCATTCCCAATTTTCCAATTTAACATCAATCTAAAAATTATGCAATGCATGTTAAAATTCAACATTTTTAACTAACAATCCAACTATGTAATCCAAAACAAAAATTAAGAATATCAATTTTTGACATTCAACGATGTCTCACTGTATTTTATACATGTTAAAGATTAAAACATAATAAATTTTCCCGAGTTCAATTTTAAAATTAATATCACATCATTATATACATTTCTCTTTTAGAAATCAAGGTCTAAAACTTTATGCAAGAGAAGATAATAAATCTACAAGTTTATCTAAACCTGTAAAGTAACAGAGGCAAATTTCTTTTGTACATTCAGGCACATCCAACGTTCAAACATGCATTCACATACAAATATTATCACACCAAATTCAATCATATGCATTTAATTTAAAATCTCAAGTTTAAACTGTTTTTAAAATGAAGATTTACTCACCTGTTCATTAAAGAGGCAGAGCAGTTTAGTGAATTTCCAGGCTTTTGAACACTAATCTGAAAAATGCATTTGCTTTGATTTTGAAAATCCCTTTGCATGCTTTAGTTTGATTGCAGGTTGAAGTCTATTTGTATTTGCAGGTTGTTGTAAAATCCATCTGCATGCTTTAAAGATGAAAACTGCAGATCTTCATTTGCATATTGAAGTTGCAGGTTGAACTTGATTTTCATATGCAGGTTTTATATTTTTTTAGTTGCAGCTTTGAAAAAATGCAGCTTTGATCTTCAAAACAGGTTGAAGGTTGAAGATGTAACTGCTGTGATTTTTTTTTTTTTACTTTGCAGATTTTATTTTCACTTCAGATTTGATTTTGGTTTTTGCATTTAATTTTCAGGTTTTGAAAATAATTTCTGTTTTGCCATTAAAGTTAGAAAGAATGAAGCAAAATAAATGAGAAAGGAAACAAATTCTTTTCTTACAATATTTATTAAAATAAGATGATTGCCACTTATTATTAATACTTACATTTGTCAATTATGTAGCTTAATTATCAACACATGTGTTTAGAGAGCCTTAACATGTTTACACATGTATTTTAGTAGTTTAATAAAATTTTATTTAGTTTAAATGATAATATAAACTTACTTATTTATGTTACTTTATGAATAAATGCTTACATATATAAATACAAGTTTACCTTTAAAAGTAAAATGTTTTAAAACCAATTAAAATATAAATGAATCTTTATACTTGTGTTTTTAAAAAATCTAAAACATTTATACATATACATTTATAACTATTTATATTAAGCATTATAAAAGAAAACAAAACAACACTTTATTTAAATTCTTTTTAACTATCATATGTAAAATAAATAACAATCCTTATATTTTGAAGACAAATAAATTAATCCTTATATTAACCTTTGAGAAATATTAAGTTTTAGAACAAGTTTCAGATTACAATTCATTCCTATATAAATTATTAATGGATTAAACTAAATTTCAAAACAACTCAAATTATAACATATACATACATATATATTACAATTTGAAAATTCATCTTTAATTTAAAACACAAGATCTCCTATTCACAATATATATCAAATGTATATATTATAAATAGAATAAAATTTCATTTGCTATGACAAAAATCTTATCAATATTTCCAGATTAAAAATTCATTAACCTTTAAAAGATTAAATTTACCAATTTAAATTAAAATTATAAAGAAAAATTATCAAACCAATTAAATTATTTACATAGATTATTAAATTCTTATTGCCCAAAATTCTGGGTCGTTACAATCCTTCCTCCTTAAAAGAATTTCGTCCCCGAAATTTAAAAGCAAAGGTAATTTAATAATCTAGTACAGATTTTAATTTCAATCAGCAAAGCATTCCTAACAACCAGTTACTAACAACCATGGCAATCAATCAAACAAACAAACCTAACTAATTATCCTGATACAAATCAAAATAAATCTTCTAACACTATCTCGAGTTTCCCAAGTATAAATCACCGGGAGACTCGCTCTACAGAAGCCAACAAACTAGCTACACTACCAAAATCCAGAGCTTCTCTCTCCTCTAGATCAATCAGTTTGAACAGAACATCAGACTATACTCAAGTCCAGCTGTGACGACCCGCCTTTCTCTAACCCAGAAAGACATTTCATCATTAAGAAAGAAAGGGATAGAAATAGAAAAGAATAGAAAGAAAGAACAACAACATCAGAATCTCACAGCGGAATGGAACAAAATATAATACATCACATAACTATTACATAGTTATACATACATCAGAGTCATACAATATCACATAACAGGACTGTTATATACATACATGTCCATACATACATCCAAAATACATCATCACTAACTACACAGCGGAACTACATATACAGATACATACGTCTGGTCTTCTCCCAAAATAGCTCCTCCAGAAAAGCAACACTTCTAGATACCTATCACTTGGCTACTCATAAAAATTTGAGTACCCAAGAGTTTATGAAAACACAAAATATAAACTCCGGGTCAGACATGGGTCTGGTATGAGTAAACAGGTTAAAATTGCTTAACTTTGAAAATCATTTGAAAATAAAGGTATCACGTAAGACTTCCCACGAATAAATACGGGTAAGTTTTTACCTTACGCTAACCAAAACATTTTATAGGAAATTCTGTGATATTATAATAGTGTCTAGGGTTTTCAAGTAAATAGAAAATAGCCGAAATTGTTACATTCATTAAATTCCAGCTACTAGCCACGAAAGTGGGTAATACAAATCAAAACCGTAGGGTCTCTTAGGGTAAATGGATTTCCAACAATGGCAGGGCTACTGGGGTACCGCCCGTCACAGTACGGGGCCTAGATCACCGTACCGAGGATTACTCCCTTCATCCCCTGCAACACAAGGCCGGAACCATTCCTTACTGAACAGTCCCGAACAAGATAACCCCGCAGTTGTGGCCAATAACTGCCCACTAAGCCGAAATAAAAAGGGACATCTAGACAGGGGAAAATCTTGTCCTGCTTGGGCATGACCCACCTAACCTTGCTGCATCTCCCCTGTTTTAGCCATTCCCGGTTGATGAGGCTTGAGGCTATGATTACCTTTAAAGAACATATCACTTAGAATGCTCATCGTCCGCCTGACGATGTGTTGAAAACATTCAATACAAGTTCGTTCCGGGTTCGAACAAAACCGAAGGCATTATCTCGTTACACTCATTTTGGAATCACCCTCAGAGTTAACGATGATAACCCTTGCATTCTGGAACTCCATCTCGATCGCCATTTGATAAGTTACGACCTATCGTTTAATTTGGATCGATGTGGTTTTCGGAGAATCAAAAGTTGATTCTTCCGATCCCGGTCTCATCGGATCCAAACGCCATTTTAAGGGCCAAGTTGTCTATTTAACTTAACAATTTAATTAAATATTAGAAATTAACATATCAGGTATATCAGATAAATCATATACAATTATCACAGATATCCATAATATCATAACATATCACAGGAATATCATCAACAAATATCATAGTCAACCAAACAGAGTTATCAATGCATATCAAACAATTTGGTTTTACTTAACTAAATTATCTGCTTAAGAATAAACTATTTTATTCTGTAATTAATTACTGATTAATTAGCTGATTAACGATCAATCAATTAATTAGTTAATCATTAATTTGTAATTTATAAATTAGCATTAACTATTTCTCAATTAATCAAATAATTAGTTAATTCTTAATTATCACTTAATAATTAATGACTTACTTATTAAAATGAATTAATTATTTACAAATTACTTTAATTATCAATTTAATAGTAAAGCCCTGATTAAACACTTAAGTTAATTTTCATTAATTAACTTCCAGAAATAAGTTAACGTTATTAAGTTTTCAAAATTTCTTTAACATATAATTTATTTTAATTAACAAATTTAAAGTTATCAATTAAATTTTCAAGTAGAAATTCTTCTGTATGCTCACTTGATAAAGGACCCGAACATCTCCCCTGTTTCCTCGCGACAGTCTCGTGCTTTTCCCCTACCTTCCCCGTGTTTCTCTCCCTTCCCCTTTCTTCTTCTCTCCAGTTTTTCTTTCCTTCTCTTTTTTTTTTGTTAAACAGTTTAAGTTAGAGTTTAAGTACAACACTCACGCGATCACACTCAGGCAACCCGAAGACAAACTCGAAGAAACATACCCATATCTCGAGTATGAGCACGCGTCACCCCCCCCTACGTATCATCAGACATCCCTTACGCCACCGTGCACGTGCACGGTGGTGCGCTTGGCCACTGGCGACTCGCGACAGCCCCCACATATCCCAAAGCATCACTACTACTAAGATCTAAACCCAAAACCCATCGAAAAGTTCCAGATCAAAAAATGATCTACTGCTCAAGCACGAACAGGAACGTCTCACCGTAAATTACCTCACGCGGCCACCATCCATCACCGGAGGTGATGAAAATTCGACAAGAGTCGCCTACACCTCCACCTAGCTCCTCTAAGCGTCGCGGCCAACTCGATTTCTTAATGGAGCCGAAATCAATTTGTTTACAGAGCTTTGAAAAAGAATGGGTTTAAACCCTATTTACGATTCAAACTCAAAATATATGAATTCTAAAAATAAATTACTATTTTTCTAGTGTTAATATCTCTTTCATCTTGCTTCATGCCGGATTTCAGGAATTAAAATTTACTCTATTACCCACAATTCACAAAAACCCATTTTTATTTGATTTCGAAACTGCTCTTCATACCTTTGCATAAAAATCATAAATTTTATGTTAAAAATCATAATTACTTGTATGAATTCTAAATATGTTATTGAAATTTCAAATTTAAACATTTGAATTTAAACTTTGATTTCTTGTTTACCTGTAGTTGGAAAAATACAGTATTATTATCATACTGTTAAATCTTAAACATGTTTGCAGGCTTGTTTTCATATAACAACTTGAATTTATTGAATACAAAATTTAAATGGTTATATGAATATGATCTGTTTAAACTTGAAATACTGATACACAGCTTGAAGTTCTAATCAATAACAGTTATGCAAACTTCTAGTGCAAACAACATATATACAGAACAATATACTTTAAACTTCATCAACATATATCAGTGAGAAAATATGCAAGCTAAAGTTAAAAATTAGTTTTGTTTACTCACCTATCAAATTGAACAGAAGATGTTAAAGAAGATACTTGCAACTGAAACTTCCTGAAGCTCCCTTCTATTCTTCTTTTCTGTTTCTCTCTTCTTTGTTTGTTTACAGTTTTTTCTTCTTCTTTTAGTTTAAGTTTATGTTCAGTGTTAATGGGTAAACTGAAGGTTATAAGTGAATATATAGATGCATAAATATAAGTTAAAGTTACTTAACAATAGGTTTTATCTGGCCAGTTCCATCTGCATGTCATTCTTTCTTTTTAATGGCTAGTAAAAATCTGCAGAAAATAATGATATAAGAGATTTCGGCTGTGTACTTAATTAAACAATATGTTATGCTATTTAATGTTCATGTTATTAATTATGACAGCAAGTAATAAATTTTACTGACAGTTTTCTATTAGTACAAAGATATTTGTGTTTACTTACTTTGTTGTATAAGACAGTATCACTATCTCGGCTGTGTACTTACTGGATTGATATATATAGTTGTGTATAATATTTGTGTTCTTTATATTTTTGTTTTATTATTATCTTTGAGTTGAAAACTTGTTTTATATTTAAGTTCACCCTGATTTCCTAAGGCCTGAATGTTTTATTTGTTAAGTAACTTATCTTGTTTCTTTGCTTCATTCCATTTGCATATGCAGGTTATATGTTTTACAAACTCCGTGATATGATTTTATTGTTAACATTTTTGTTTTATGTATTTTGTTAGTTATATTTTATATGAAGTTTTATACTTGTTCAAATGATGTTTTTAACAGTTTATTTAAGGTTGTTGTGTTGTACAAATGTGGATGTTGAAAATTGTTGTTTGTCTAAAAATACTTGTTTTTGTATATTTCACATTATAATTTATATGTTGTATTTTTATGTTACTTTGATTATAATATATGATTGTGTTTTATACTAATTTTGCACTTCCATGTTTTATGTTAAATAATTTCATGTTTGTTTATTTTAAAACTTATCATTTTAAAAACTAAAAGTGTATTCATATGTATTTTATCAAATATCAAATAATGAATCTTTGACTTAATTCTATTGAATAAATCCTATTTTGTTTTAAATGATTTTGAAGTATTTAAATTTCAAATTTCAAATCAAAATTTCCTTTTATAAACATATATAACTGTTAAACATTTAATATCTCATAAATTTAAATGTTGACAAGCTTATATTTGATTTAATTTAGATTAAATATTTATTAAAATATATCGTCAAAATTCCGGGTCGTTACATTCCTCCCCCCTTAGAAGAATTTCATCCCCGAAATTTAAACAACAGTAAATTCAGAAGCTTTTATATTAACAATCCAAACATACATATCATTCATACAATAGCAAACAAACAAACAGTCTATTCTAACAAACAACACTAGTTATCCGAACATAAATCCAGATAAGCACTCCTAAAACTATCAAGAGTTTCCCAGGTACAATCTCTGGGATCCTCACTCCATTGCACCTTGACGAGTTTCACCACTTTGTTTCTAAGTTGCTTCTCGTCTCTGTTGACAATCTGAACTGGATTTCTGACCACAGTTAAATTGGGTTCCACTTCCAAATCTTCTTGAATTACCGGTTCCACAACCAGTGAGGGATCATGAACAAATTTCCTCAAATGCGATACATGAAACACACTGTGAATCCCAGACATCCGCTCTGGTAGTTCAATCCTGTAGGCCACAGTTCCAATTCTCTCCAACACTCGGAATGGTCCAATGTATCTCGGAGCAAGTTTTCCCGTCTTTCTGAATCTTATAGCACCTTTAATTGGGGAAACTTTAACAAAAACCAAGTCTCCGATCTCAAATTCCAATGGCCTTCGTCTTTTATCTGCGTATTTCTTCTGACAGTCTTGAGCAGCTTTCATTCTTTTCTTGATAAGCTCAACCTTCGCAGAAGCTTCACGAATAAGATCGGGTCCTAACACAAGACGATCCTTCGATTCAATCCAACAAGATGGAGATCTACATGGCCTTCCATATAAAGCTTCATAAGGAGCCATCTTAATACTTGCTTGATAACTATTATTATAAGAAAATTCCACTAATTGAAGATGGTCCTCCCAAGATCCTCCAAAATCTAAAACACAAGCCCGTAGCATATCCTCAAGAATACGATTCAGCCTCTCTGTCTGTCCGTCTGTTTGAGGATGATAGGCTGTACTTAATCTAAAATCTGTTCCCATTGCTGATTGCAGAGCTTCCCAAAATTTGCTAGTGAAAATAGGATCACGATCACTTACTATGCTGACTGGAACTCCATGCAATCGAATTATCTCCTTCAAGAAAATTTCCGCCAAAGAAACTGCAGTACGTGTTGCCTTCACTGGTATAAAATGGGCACTCTTAGTTAAACGATCTACAATAACCCATATACTGTCATTTCCTTTCCTGGTTCTAGGCAAACCATCAATAAAATCCATTGAGATCATTTCCCATTTCCAATTCGGAATTTCCAGAGGTTGCAATAACCCGGCAGATTTCTGTTGATCACCTTTAACTTGCTGACAAATGGCACAACTGTTCACAAAGGCAGCTACATCCTCCTTCATGCCCTTCCACCAAAAGACTCTCCTCATGTCCTTATACATCTTCGAGATTCCAGGATGAATATTCAATTTGGAACAATGACTCTCGGATAAAACTTCCTGCCTCAACTCCTTGTCATTCGGAACACAAATTCTCCCGTTGATCCTTAGCGTTCCTTGGTCATCAATTTCAAAACTAGGACACTGTCCTCTTCTGGCTCCTTTGATGATCCTCCTCAACTTCTTATCAGATTCTTGCTTGCTTGAGATTCTTTCAATAAGAGATGGAACCACTTCCAGAAGAGATAAAACCGCATTCCTACTGAGAGCATCAGCTACGACATTCGCTTTCCCCGGCGTGTACAGAATATCCAGATCATAGGATGCAAGAAATTCAACCCACCGCTGCTGTCTCAGATTAAGGTCTTTTTGGGGGAATAAATATTTCAACGGTTTGTGATCCGTGAACAATTCGAATTTCTCTCCTAAAAGATAATGTCTCCAAATCTTCAGAGCAAAAACAATGGTAAGCAATTCAAGATCATGCGTAGCATAGTTTTTCTCATGAGGTTTCAACTGTCGACTAGCATACGCAATAACCCTTCCGTTCTGTATCAGAACTGCTCCCAAACCAACAATACAAGCATCAGTAAAAACTTCGAATTTGCTCTTTCCATCCGGAACAGCAAGTACTGGTGCACTCGTGAGCCTTATCTTCAACTCCTGAAAAGCTTCTTCACATTGAGGCGTCCATTTGAATTTTGCTCCTTTTCTGGTCAGCTTAGTCAAATGCGAAGAAAGCTTGGAATAATCTCTAATAAGTCTCCTGTAGTAGCCAGCCAATCCTAGAAAACTGCGAACTTTCGTCGTTGTCTCTAGCTGTTTCCATTCCAGAATAGTTTCAACTTTCGCTGGGTCTACAGAAATGCCTTCCCCCGAAACAATGTGCCCTAAAAATTTAACTTCCGATTTCCAGAAGTGACACTTCGAAAACTTCGCCTTCAGTACATTCTTTCTCAGAGTCTCCAATACAATCCTCAAATGTTCCCTGTGCTCTTCTTCGGATTCGGAATAGACCAAGATATCATTAATGAATACCAGCACAAACTTATTCAACACATCTCTAAAGACTCGATTCATGAGGTCAACGAAATAAGCAGGAGCGTTGGTTAATCCGAACGGCATAACCAACCACTCATAGAAACAATTCGGTCCCCTAAATGCAGTCAAGGGAATACTGTCCTCAGCTACCCTCAACTGGTGGAAACCTGAAGCTAGATCCAATTGAGAAAAGATAGAAGCACCATGCAACTGGTCAAAAAGATCATCGATGCGAGGAAGAGGATATTTATTACGGATAGTCACTTTGTTCAATTCTCTATAATCCACACAGAACCTCAGTGATCTATCCGATTTGGTCACAAACACCGCCGCTGAAACCCAACAAGAAAAACTAGGTCTAATCAATCCTTTCTCTAAAAGATCCTGCGTCTGCTTAATCAACTCTTCTCTTTCCCTGGGAGCCATTCTCCTACTGGGTTGAATTACTGGCACAACTCCTGGATTCAAATCAATACAGAACTCTATTTCTCGATGTGGTGGCAAACACTTAACTTCTTCAAAAACATCAGCAAAATCCTGAACCACATCAATAACTTCAACACTCTCTTCAGATGCCTTCATTCCATGCAGAAGACTGCTCAAATGAATTCCAGAATTATCACACGACACTCTGGCAATTCTACCCAGATCAGTTTCCAACGAAACTGTTCTCTCATCACAATTTAAGACGGCTTTATACTTATCCAGCCAATCCATACCCAAAATAAGATCAAATCCCTTAAAATTCAACACATACGGGTCACAAGAGAAACTGTGGGATAGATAAGAGATCTTCAAGTCCTTACAAATAGAGACTACCCTCCTATAGGATTAGATACCAAGATAGAACTATCTACTGAACTAGGGGTAAGAGAAAACTTTTCAACAGAATCCAAAGAAATAAAACTCAAGGAAGCACCCGAATCAAACAAAACTCTAATATACTTTCCATTTAAAAGTAAAGTACCTTCTAATACTCCTTTGCCCATCGAAGAAGAAGATGGTCCAGCTTCCAAAGCAAAAACTTTATTCTGAGGTGCTCTCTGCAGAAGTGGACAGTTCTTGATCATGTGCCCTGGCTGATGACAATTAAAGCACAATGATTTCTTAACCACAGCTGATCCTGGGCCACTCTGGTGCGGTTGTTGCTATTGCTGCTGGAATCCCTTCCTAGGACACTTATTTGCCAAATGCCCTTCCAGATGACAAATGTAACACTTTCGGGGTCCGTTGTTATTCCCAGGTTTCTTCTTATTTGGTTTCCTCCATTTGGGATCAAACTTTCGCTTATTCAGATTAGTGAAATTCCCACTTGGAGTTGCATCTGGAGCCCCTGGTTTCTTACCCATCAAACTTTCATACCTCAATGCCATATCAATCAAATCAACAAAAGATCCCTTCAGAAGCACTGTCAATTTCCCATGGAATTCAGGTCTCAATCCTTGCACAAATTTCTCATTCTTTTTCAGAGGAGTATCGATGAGTCCTGATCCATAACAAGAGAGTTCGTTGAATCTAGTTTCGTACTCCGAAATAGACATACTACCTTGCTTCAAATTCAGAAAATCCTGATACAGTTGGGTTCTCCCTGCCGTCGGCACATACTTCTCTTCAAACAACTCCTTGGATCTGTCCCAAGAAATATCATCCTCAGAAATATTTGCAATAGTTGAATCCCACCATGCTTCTGCACCACCTTGCAACTGCCACGATGCCATATGCCTCTTACGCTCATCAGACAATCTCATGCTCTTGAAAATACGTTCACAAGAGCGTAGCCATTCCTGAACTTCAATTATAGACTCCGAACCTTTGAATGGTTGACCTCCAAGATGTTTGAAATCCTTTCATAAGGCTGCAAAGCTAACTTGAGATGGTACTGGATTGACAGCCTCACTAACATTCTGACTCCGTCCATTATCTGTAGAAGTACTGGCCCTAACTCTGCCTCTTCTTCCTGAACTCATGTCGGTCACCTGAAAAGGTAACTCAACCAATTTAGATATATATATATATATAATATTATATGAAAATACAAATACGCACTCTCAAGAGAAATATACACAAGAGCCTAGGTACTCGCTTTACCTAGCGCTCTGATACCAACTGTGACGACCCGCCTTTCTCCAACCCAGAAAGACGTTTCATCATTAAGAAAGAAATGGATAGAAATAGAAAAGAATAGAAAGAAAGAACAATAACATCAGAATCTCACAGCGGAATGGAACAAAATATAATACATCACGTAACTATTACATAGTTATACATACATCAGAGTCATACAATATCACATAACAGGACTGTTATATACATACATGTCCATACATACATCCAAAATACATCATCACTAACTACACAGCGGAACTACATATACAGATACATACGTCTGGTCTTCTCCCAAAATAGCTCCTCCAGAAAAGCAACACTTCTAGATACCTATCACTTGGCTACTCATAAAAATTTGAGTACCCAAGAGTTTATGAAAACACAAAATATAAACTCCGGGTCAGACATGGGTCTGGTATGAGTAAACAGGTTTAAATTGCTTAACTTTGAAAATCATCCGAAAATAAAGGTATCACGTAAGACTTCCCACGAATAAATACGGGTAAGTTTTTACCTTATGCTAACCAAAACATTTTATAGGAAATTCTGTGATATTATAATAGTGTCTAGGGTTTTCAAGTAAATAGAAAATAGCCGAAATTGTTACATTCATTAAATTCCAGCTACTAGCCACGAAAGTGGGTAATACAAATCAAAACCGTAGGGTCTCGTAGGGTAAATGGATTTCCAACAATGGCAGGGCTACTGGGGTACCGCCCGTCACAGTACGGGGCCTAGATCACCGTACTAAGGATTACTCCCTTCATCCCCTGCAACACAAGGCCGGAACCATTCCTTACTGAACAGTCCCGAACAAGATAACCCCGCAGTTGTGGCCAACAACTGCCCATTAAGCCGAAATAAAAAGGGACATCTAGACAGGGGAAAATCTTGTCCTGCTTGGGCATGACCCACCTAACCTTGCTGCATCTCCCCTGTTTTAGCCATTCCCGGTTGATGAGGCTTGAGGCTACGATTACCTTTAAAGAACATATCACTTAGAATGCTCAACGTCCGCCTGACGATGTGTTGAAAACATTCAATCCATACAAGTTCGTTCCGGGTTCGAACGAAACCGAAGGCATTATCTCGTTACACTCATTTTGGAATCACCCTCAGAGTTAACGACGATAACCCTTGCATTCTGGAACTCCATCTCGATCGCCATTTGATAAGTTACGACCTATCGTTTAATTTGGATCCATGTGGTTTTCGAAGAATCAAAAGTTGATTCTTCCGATCCCGGTCTCATCGGATCCAAACGCCATTTTAAGGGCCAAGTTGTCTATTTAACTTAACAATTTAATTAAATATCAGAAATTAACATATCAGATATATCAGATAAATCATATACAGTTATCACAGATATCCATAATATCATAACATATCACAGGAATATCATCAACAAATATCACAGTCAACCAAACAGAGTTATCAATGCATATCAAACAATTTGGTTTTACTTAACTAAATTATCTGCTTAAGAATAAACTATTTTATTCTGTAATTAATTACTGATTAATTAGCTGATTAACGATCAATTAATTAATTAGTTAATCATTAATTTGTAATTTATAAATTAGCATTAACTATTTCTCAATTAATCAAATAATTAGTTAATTCTTAATTATCACTTAATAATTAATGACTTACTTATTAAAATGAATTAATTATTTACAAATTACTTTAATTATCAATTTAATAGTAAAGCCCTGATTAAACACTTAAGTTAATTTTCATTAATTAACTTCCAGAAATAAGTTAATGTTATTAAGTTTTCAAAAATTTCTTTAACATATAATTTATTTTAATTAACAAATTTAAAGTTATCAATTAAATTTTCAAGTAGAAATTCTGCTGTATGCTCACTTGATAAAGGACCCGAACATCTCCCCTGTTTCCTCGTGCTTTTCCCCTACCTTCCCCGTGTTTCTCTCCCTTCCCCTTTCTTCTTCTCTCCAGTTTTTCTTTCCTTCTCTTTTTTTTGTTAAACAGTTTAAGTTAGAGTTTAAGTACAACACTCACGCGATCACACTCAGGCAACCCGAAGACAAACTCGAAGAAACATACCCATATCTCGAGTATGAGCACGCGTCACCCCCCTACGTATCATCAGACATCCCTTACGCCACCGTGCACGTGCACGGTGGTGCGCTTGGCCACTGGCGACTCACGGCAGCCCCCACATATCCCAAAACATCACTACTACTAAGATCTAAACACAAAACCCATCGAAAAGTTTCAGATCAAAAAATGATCTACTGCTCGAACATGAACAGGAACGTCTCACCATAAATTACCTCACGCTGCCACCATCCATCACCGGAGGTGATGAAAATTCGACAAGACGTCGCCTACACCTCCACCTAGCTCCTCTAAGCGTCGCGGCCTACTCGATTTCTTAATGGAGCTGAAATCAATTTGTTTACAGAGCTTTGAAAAAGAATGGGTTTAAACCCTACTTATGATTCAAACTCAAAATATATGAATTCGAAAAATAAATTACTATTTTTCTAGTGTTAATATCTCTTTCATCTTTCTTCATGCCGGATTTCAGGAATTAAAATTTACTCTATTACCCACAATTCACAAAAACCCATTTTTATTTGATTTCGAAACTGCTCTTCATACCTTTGCATAAAAATCATAAATTTTATGTTAAAAATCATAATTTCTTGTATGAATTCTAAATATGTTATTGAAATTTCAAATTTAAACATTTGAATTTAAACTTTGATTTCTTGTTTACCTGTAGTTGGAAAAATACAGTATTATTATCATACTGTTAAATCTTAAACATGTTTGCAGGCTTGTTTTCATATAACAACTTCAATTTATTCAATACAAAATTTAAATGGTTATGTGAATATGATCTTTTTAAACTTGAAATACTTATACACAGCTTGAAGTTCTAATCAATAACAGTTATGCAAACTTCTAGTGCAAACAACATATATACAGAAAAGTATACTTTAAACTTCATCAACATATATCAGTGAGAAAATATGCAAGCTAAAGTTAAAAATTAGTTTTGTTTACTCACCTATCAAATTGAACAGAAGATGTTAAAGAAGATACTTGCAACTGAAACTTCCTGATGCTCCCTTCCATTCTTCTTTTCTGTTTCTCTCTTCTTTGTTTGTTTACAGTTTTTTTCTTCTTCTTTTAGTTTAAGTTTATGTTCAGTGTTAATGGGTAAACTGAAGGTTATAAGTGAATATATAGATGCATAAATATAAGTTAAAGTTACTTAACAATAGGTTTTATCTGGCCAGTTCCATCTGCATGTCATTCTTTCTTTTTAATGGCTAGTAAAAATCTGCAGAAAATAATGATATAAGAGATTTCGGCTGTGTACTTAATTAAACAATATGTTATGCTATTTAATGTTCACGTTATTAATTATGACAGCAAGTAATAAATTTTACTGACAGTTTTCTATTAGTACAAAGATATTTGTGTTTACTTACTTTGTTGTATAAGACAGTATCACTATCTCGGCTGTGTACTTACTGGATTGATATATATAGTTGTGTATAATATTTGTGTTCTTTATATTTTTGTTTTATTATTATCTTTGAGTTGAAAACTTGTTTTATATTTAAGTTCACCCTGATCTCCTAAGGCCTGAATGTTTTATTTGTTAAGTAACTTATCTTGTTTCTTTGCTTCATTCCATTTGCATATGCAGGTTATATGTTTTACAAACTTCGTGATATGATTTTATTGTTAACATTTTTGTTTTATGTATTTTGTTAGTTATATTTTATATGAAGTTTTATACTTGCTCAAATGATGTTTTTAACAGTTTATTTAAGGTTGTTGTGTTGTACAAATGTGGATGTTGAAAATTGTTGTTTGTCTAAAAATACTTGTTTTTGTACATTTCACATTATAATTTATATGTTGTATTTTTATGTTACTTTGATTATAATATATGATTGTGTTTTATACTAATTTTGCACTTCCATGTTTTATGTTAAATAATTTCATGTTTGTTTATTTTAAAACTTATCATTTTAAGAACTAAAAGTGCATTCATATGTATTTTATCAAATATCAAATAATGAATCTTTGATTTAATTCTATTGAATAAATCCTATTTTGTTTTAAATGGTTTTGAAGTATTTAAATTTTAAATTTCAAATCAAAATTTCCTTTTATAAACATATATAACTGTTAAACATTTAATATCTCATAAATTTAAATGTTGACAAGCTTATATTTGATTTAATTTATATTAAATATTTATTAAAATATATCGTCAAAATTCCGGGTCGTTACACCAGCTCAACTTCCAAATCCATCTGAACTACAGATTCAACAACCAACAATGAATCATACACGTATTCCCTCAGAGATACGTGAAATACAATGAATTTCAGTTATCCAAACTGGCAATTCAAGCTTATCCTATCAAGACACAGATAAGAAAATCTCAAATGCCCAGCACTAACCAACCAATCTTATCCAATTTCTATTCTCTTAACCAGAGAAATCTATCAACAATGAAGTTTCCACTTCGAATTCCAAAACTCCTTATCTCATATCTGTATAACTCAACAGACAATCCAAGGCTGCCCATTCTCTTCCTGATCAGCTCAACCTATGCTGATGCTTCCAGAAACAACTAGACCAAAACAAACCAGATTCTGGATTCTATCCAACAGAAAAGCTTTCCAAAATCCATCGAAATCCAAAGCACATGCTCTACTCCAAAGCAATAGCAAACAGAACTTCCTTCCTTGCACAGCTGCTGCCTTGCTTCCGCTGCACAACTCTGATTCTGAAATAGATGAGAATACTGCTGATGAACACGAATACAAACTTATCCACTAAATTCGGAAACCTTGTTCATCAAATCCATAAAAATCTGAGTGACTCATCTGACTCAGTCACACATCCTTATAACAGAATCAAACTCAAAAATCAGATCTAACCAATCCAAATTCCAAAAATATCTGAGCTGCTACACCAACTCCTGTCCAAGAACCATCTTACTATCATGCTCATTACCAGAATCGCTTTTGGAATCAAAACAATATGGAACTCAGCTCCAGATGCAGACAAACTTCAGATTACATCAGTAGCTCTTACTTCCACATGAGAATTCTCAGTCTCAAACATAGATCACCCAAGAAAAATTCCCAAATTATCGCAAGTCACTTTTGCGATCCTACCCAGTTCGGATTCCAAATAAAACTGTCCCCTCTTTACCCATTTAGAATAGCTTAAAGCTTTTTCCAAACCAGGTTAACCCTTCAAGAAAACATTACCACCTTAAGCCCGGACTGCTGAAAGAAAACCACCAAGATTCCTGGACAAACAAACCACACTACTGCTTCCAAACTCTACTCGATGATACTGCGAAGCCAAAAGATTTCCTTGACAGCACACCGAACACTTCGAGCCGAAACTGCTACCACAACCAACCAAGGACTTCAAATCCAAAGGCTTCTTCAAAACCAAAACCACCAACAAACCACACAACGAACCTCCGAGATGGCAGACAACCCCTCAAGAATCTCGGATTCCAAACCAAGCATCAACAACTCGCTTACCATAAGGAATAACTAATGAGACCATGCCAAAGAAAATAACTTATAGACCTTAGTCTCATATTCCAAACAGTCAAACTCCTTACTAAAGATCCAAACAACTTCTACACAGTCGAGTCTTTTCTGCAGCAGGTAAAACTGCTCCTCAACTATTTCTAAAACCGCTTCAAGAGAGAACACCTTCAGAAGACATCCAAGGATACTGCATCTCATCACGCAGTTACCCATATATCATCACTTATTTCTGCACTTCCAACAAATCCAAACACTAGAAAAATTCGCTTACCCGAGCGAAATCCAAACTTACACTCCAAAGATAAACTCCGAATCTTCAAAAGATTTCCTTCGGATATCAGAGAAATCCTTACCCAAACTACAAATCTTATTCGAGACGGTAATAGGTCTACAGTCTCGACAAATACTTCCAACCTCAAAATGGACCTCTTCCATTAGTGGTAGTCGTGTTACACACACACCACTACTCCATCTATCTACCTCTAAAAATTATGTTGGAAAATCCGTACAGATAACCCAACCTATTAGGTAAATATATATATATATAGTTATATATAAAAATTACAAGTACGCTCTCTCAAGAAAGACACTACTATAGAGTCTAGGTATTCACTCAACCTAATGCTCCCTAAAGAAAGACACACTTCAGAGCCTAGGTATTCACTCAACCTAATGCTCTGATACCAAGTGTGAAGACCCGACTTTCTACTCCCAGAAAATCACGTCATCTTGAAGAAAGAAAGGGATAGAAGAAGAAAGAAAGAGAAAGAAGAATACAAACAACATCAGAGAACTCACAGCGGAACAAATAAAATATAATAATTAACATAAACTATTACATAGTACCTCATTACATTAGAGTACATAACTATACAACACATATTAGACAGTTATAAACATCTGTCTAATTCATACAACTCAAGTGTACAACAGAAGAAACAGATACCAAACATAGCGGAACCAATATATATAACTACACGTCGAAGCCTCATGCTCCATTACTCCTTCAGAATTCGTCAAGCTAACCTGAATCACTTGACTACTCATACATAATATGAGTACCCAAGAGTTTAATAAAACAGAAAATAAACACTCGGGTCAGACAGGGGTCTGGTGTGAGTAAACGGTTTAAAATTGCTTAACTTTAGAAAACCTTTGAAAAGAAAAAGGTATCACATAAGACTTCCCACACATAAACATGGAAAAGTTTTTACCTTACGCTAACCAAAACATTTGATAGGAAATCCAGTGATATTATAATAGTGTCTAGGGTTTTCAAGTAAATAAGAAATAGCCAAAATTGTTACATGATTAAATTCCAGCTACTAGCCACAAAAGTGGGTAATACAATCAAAACCGTAGGATCTCGTAGGGAAAATGGGTTTCCATCAATGGCAGGGCTACTGGGGTACCGCCCGTCACAGTACATGGCCTAGATCACCGTACCGAGGATTACTTCCTTCATCCCCTGCAACACAAGGCCGGGACCATTCCTTACTGAATAGTCCCGAACAAGACCACCCCGTAGTTGGCGCGACCAACCACACACTAAGCCGAAATAGAAAGGGACCTCTAGACAGGGATGTATCTTGCTCTCCAGTGGGAGCTACCCACGAAGCCTTGCTGCACCTCCCCTGGTTTAGCCATTCCCTGTTGATGAGGCTTGAGGTTATGATTACCTTTATAGAACACATCACTTAGAATGCTCATCGCCCGCCTGACGATGTGCTGAAAGCATTCAATCCATACAAGTTCGTTCTGAGTTCGAACGAAACCGAAGGCACTATCTCGTTGCACTCACTATTGGAATCACCCTCAGAGTCAACAACCATAGCCCTTGCACTCTGATTCGCCATCTCGAATCTATAAGCACTATTCCGTCAAACTGATTACGGAATCACCCACAGAGTTATACTGACGTATAGCCCTTACACTTCGAGTCTTCACTTGCTCCACTTGGATACACGACCTAACGTTTAATTGGAATCGATGTGGTTTTCGGATATCTAAATATGGAAACCCGATCCCGGTCTCATCGAAACCAAACGCCATTTTAATGTCCAAGTTGTACTTAAGGGTTTAAACAGTTAAACTTAATTTAAGATGATATATAAACAGATAGATGAATTATATTATCATAACAGATAATTCACACTAACATTCATCTTCACCAAGCAGCATATCACAACAAAGATATCCAGTATCAACCAATATCAATCAACATCCAATATTAATCATTCATCCATAACAGAATTGATTGACTCTAATCAATTGGATTACTTAAATCATTCTTCATTTATTTATCCCAAATAAATAAATTAATCATCTCTAATGATCTTCTCTAATTAATCTTTCTTTGATTAATTACCTTTAATTACATTCAAATAATTACCCTATCCATATTCAGTAATTTCCCTTAATTACTGTCATTAATTACAATAATTAATGATCATTTATTAATTAATTAACTATAATTAATTACATTAATTTTTTATTAATTACAATTAATAAATCACATTTAAATTAATTACTTATATTAATCGACCTTGATTAATATTCTAAATCACACTAATTAATGATCCTTATTAATTAATAATTACTTTAATTAATTAACTAATTAGCTTATAATTAATCAACTCATTAATCATAATTAGTAATTATCAATTTATAATTACTTATCTTAATTAATTAAATTCTAATTTAATTATTTCAATCCTTGATTAATTAATTCAATTAATTAATCCTAAATTACTTCATTAAGTAATTATTAAACAATTAAATTAATAAATATATCCTTAATTAATTACTTTATTAATTAATTATAAATTTCATTAATTACCTTAGTAACTAATCTTAAATTAAAATAATTAATTAATTAATCACATTGATTAATTAACTAAATTAATTAAGTAATTAACTCTTAATTGCCTACATGAGTAATTATCTCTAAATTACTTCCATTAATAAACCTTAATAAATCTTTTAATTAATTACTTAACACATAATTAATCACATCATTAAATAATTCTTAATTCTTTAATTAATTATTTCATAATTAATTATCTTAAAGAAATTATATTAATTAATTCTTTAATTAATACCATTAAGTGATTAACCAATAATCACTTCAATTAATTACTCCATAAGTAATTACCATTAATTACTTTCATAAGTAATTAACTTCCTTAATTACATTCATAATTAATCATTAATTACTTTATTAAGTAATTATACTTAATTAATCCATAATTAAGTGATTATTAAATAAATAATTAACTAATCATTTAAAATTAATTAAACAATTAATCAATTAACATCTTATAATTCAAAATCCTAAATTTATTAAGAGAATATTAATCTTAATTAACAAATCATATTTATTAAGTATTCTCAATTTCATATCAGAATAATTTAATATTATTTATCTTTATAAATAAGTTATTTGAAACCGATTAAGCTTAAACAATTCAAAAACAAATTATTCAATTTGGTTTTAATATTAAAATCTTTTCCTTATTTGAAAATAAAGGATTTAGAAATCAAATTCAAATTGAAAACACTTTAAGTTATCTAATTAAAACTTAGTTTTGAAATCATTACTTAACCTTTGATTAAATTTTTAAATTCAAAATACCCTTTTTAAATTGAAAACCAAAAAGTAATTAAATTACTTCCAATATGAAATCCCTTTAAATAAATTTAAATTGGAATAAATTATATAATTTCAACTTATACTTTAAAAATTTGATTATCATTAAAAAAATTAAAACAACAAGTTTAAAGTTTTTATTTTTATTCCTTTATAAAACTATTACCAGATAGCACCCAAAGGAAAACCCGAAGCAAACCACCAACCAACCTGAGTTAACCCCGAAGCAAACCCAACTCATCCTGACTTCGAGTTACCCCCGAGTCACACGCGAGTTCCCACCCGAGAAAACTCCATCTTCCCCAAACTAAATCTCCAGTGCACACAACTACACGCGTGCATACTGCACGGCGAACCAAGCCCCTCCGGCCATTTCCCTGATCGCCGACCGATCACGCAGTGCCTCGTCAACCTTCCCCACAACCCAGAATCCAAATAAACTGGGCGAATCAAAAACGAGATATTCAAGTCCAACTGCAGAAACAACTCGAACC
This sequence comes from Allium cepa, assembly GCA_030765085.1. NCBI lineage: Eukaryota > Viridiplantae > Streptophyta > Magnoliopsida > Asparagales > Amaryllidaceae > Allium > Allium cepa. Next base: position 596,693,363 of record CM060935.1, read on the forward strand.
AAAATCCCAACACCGCCGACCAACCCAGTCGCCGATGAACCTCACCGACAACAATACACCTTCGTCTCGACCTCCTGCTCAACATGCCCCTGTCGCGATTGCCTCCGGCCACGTATCGACGCCAAGAATTTCACTGGAACGTCAGCTACAATAACAAGGTATTAAACCCTACTTCGATTGATTCTGCTCGATTCTTCCATAAGAAAAATCCACGAACATTTTTCCTTATATCAACAACTCACGAAATAGCTTCGATCCAAATTCTAGCTTAAATCATGGAGTTTATCATCGACAATTAATCAAATTGCCAAAACCCTTCATTCCCAATTTTCCAATTTAACATCAATCTAAAAACTATGCAATGCATGTTAAAATTCAACATTTTTAACTAACAATCCAACTATGTAATCCAAAACAAAAATTAAGAATATCAATTTTTGACATTCAACGATGTCTCACTGTATTTTATACATGTTAAAGATAAAAACATAATAAATTTTTCCGAGTTCAATTTTAAAATTAATATCACATCATTATATACATTTCTCTTTTAGAAATCAAGGTCTAAAACTTTATGCAAGAGAAGATAATAAATCTACAAGTTTATCTAAACCTGTAAAGTAACAGAGGCAAATTTCTTTTATACATTCAGGCACATCCAACATTCAAACATGCATTCACATACAAATATTATCACACCAAATTCAATCATATGCATTTAATTTAAAATCTCAAGTTTAAACTATTTTTAAAATGAAGATTTACTCACCTGTTCATTAAAGAGGCAGAGCAGTTTAGTGAACTTCCAGGCTTTTGAACATTAATCTGAAAAAATGCATTTGCTTTGATTTTGAAAATCCCTTTGCATGCTTTAGTTTGATTGCAGGTTGAAGTCTATTTGTATTTGCAGGTTGTTGTAAAATCCATCTGCATGCTTTAAAGATGAAAACTGCAGATCTTCATTTGCATATTGAAGTTGAAGGTTGAACTTGATTTTCATATGCAGGTTTTATATTTTTTTAGTTGCAGCTTTGAAAAAATGCAGCTTTGATCTTCAAAACAGGTTGAAGATGTAACTGTTGTGAATTTTTTTTTTTTTTTTACTTTGCAGATTTTTTTTTCACTTCAGATTTGATTTTGGTTTTTGCATTTAATTTTCAGGTTTTGAAAATAATTTCTGTTTTGCCATTAAAGTTAGAAAGAATGAAGCAAAAGAAATGAGAAAGGAAACAAATTCTTTTCTTGCAATATTTATTAAAATAAGATGATTGCCACTTGGTATTAATACTTACATTTGTCAATTATGTAGCTTAATTATCAACACATGTGTTTAGAGAGCCTTAACATGTTTACACATGTATTTTAGTATTTTAATAAAATTTTATTTAGTTTAAATGATAATATAAACTTACTTATTTATGTTACTTTATGAATAAATGCTTACATATATAAATATAAGTTTACCTTTAAAAGTAAAATGTTTTAAAACCAATTAAAATATAAATGAATCTTTATACTTGTGTTTTTAAAAAATCTAAAACATTTATACATATACATTTATAACTATTTATATTAAGCATTATAAAAGAAAACAAAACAACACTTTATTTAAATCCTTTTTAACTATCATATGTCAAAGAAATAACAATCCTTATATTTTGAAGACAAATAAATTAATCCTTATATTAACCTTTGAGAAATATTAAGTTTTAAAACAAGTTTCAGATTACAATTCATTCCTATATAAATTATTAATGGATTAAACTAAATTTCAAAACAACTCAACTTATAACATATACATACATATATATTACAATTTGAAAATTCATCTTTAATTTAAAACACAAGATCTCCTATTCACAATATATATCAAATGTATATATTATAAATAGAATAAAAATTCATTTGCTATGATAAAAATCTTATCAATATTTCCAGATTAAAAATTCATTAACCTTTAAAAGATTAAATTTACCAATTTAAATTAAAATTATAAAGAAAAATTATCAAACCAATTAAATTATTTACACAGATTATTAAATTCTTATTGCCCAAAATTCCGGGTCGTTACAACGTTCCTTTGAGATATATACGTGGACCCAACTCCCGTGAGTTGGCATAAGGTGGCTAAAACAGGAGCAATCTCGGGCCAATGAGGTCATTCCTCTGATCGGACACACTCCTTCGATATTATATTCGTACTTTGAGATTTATTTGGTGGCCACTTTTGATATTTGATTTGGGGGTGTGGCTCGAGGTGGGCGGTAGTAGCTGCTACGCGTTACCACCAGCCCGTGTACGTAATTGTTATATCTACCATGGCATTGTCTTGTGTGTCATGCCACCTACCCTAACGCGCCTTGTACGAGTTTGGTTTTCTCACGTAGCCCATGGAGTATTTAGGGTAGTCTTCCGATCTGAAGATGCGCTGATACTGGATGGACTACTGGGACTATTACGTGATAAGGGCTATATGGGTAACCCCTTAACTCTATTTAAAAGTAAGTTTATTTTACTATAGACATTATTATAATAGCGAAATATTACTACATAGTAAATAGTTTAACGGATCCTTAAGGATGGACGGTCCCAAGCATTCTATAAGTTACCTGTACCTTTATATTACAGTTCACTTAAGTTGGTTTACATTATATAAGTATGTATGTCCTGACTCGAGTGTTTTGTGTATTTGCTTTACGCTCGGGTCAGACTGAGTGATACAGCATTAGAGACTCGCCTTCGGAGTTGGAGGTTTCCTTGAAGATCCAGCTATCTATTTCAATTCCAGTTATTCAGTTGATTCGTGTTGTATTCAGCTTTGTGCTTGATTATTGTATTGAACTTCTGTTGTATCTTGTATAATTCTGATGTATTTATATAGTAGCTTCATGAACTACTATCTCTTTGCTTCCGCTGCATTATATTACTCTATGTCTGTGATTCTATGATTTATTTATTTGCTGTATATTCTAAGATTTGCCAAATTTATTTTACAATTCGGTATTTTGAGCAATTCAAGTCCAACATGTGTGGATGCGAATGGTTGAAAATATCGGGTCGTTACAGTAAGGGTCATCACATGAATCACCTGTAAATCGCCTGAGCATTCAATGTATATTTGAGGTTCTTCTTCTACAGGTTTGGATTTCACGAGGCCCTTCACATCAACTACTTGGCGTCAGCATTTCATAAAAAAGTGTGAAATAAGATGGTAAACATTATATTAACTAAAGGTAAATGCATTAAATGATTTTGCGTCTACTTACTAACCAGCAACTTTGCCTCAACCTCCCTCTAAATGCCTTTACCGTAGTTGTTTCTGGCCACGGATCAAATTTCGATTGAAATTGGCTAGGGAAGGAACTTGGGTGGGTGTCAAGAGATGTAAACATCAACAAGATACCCAATAATCATGATGCAGCCGTAGCTAACTATGCAAGTAGTAATCAACAATCAAAATCTGATCTGATGACAGCGAGCAGTAAAAATATATAGTAATTATGGGTGAAGCGAGCAATAATTACTAGCAATTAATATGCTTCAAAGTTTGTACAACATATAGAGACGAACATAACATGTACCATTTTAATTTCTGCTATAGTAGAAGGTACAAATTTGCACACATACACTTCGAAGATGTTATCGTTAACATCACATTATCATTGGTGTAACCTTGTCTTTCTTTTAATTCTATATTTGCGATCAAAATGCCATTTATTTTTGCTTTATTGCATTAATCTTTTAATTATGTTCGTATACAAGCTCGCACTTTAAAAAGAGTACTACAATCAGTTATTTTTAAAATAAGCAACTAACTTTAGACGAAAAAAAGACATATTTTAACAAGCATACAACTAAAACTAGTTATATCTATTACAAAGTAATCACAATTTTTCTTTCAATTTAATTGGCATTAAAAAACTGAATATAAGCAATATGTTAACATTATTTAAAGTACAATCATGTATATAACTCGCACTGTAATCTCGTCTATCAAGTTTAAATCAAAACGATCTCAAGCATGCACATTAAAATGACCAATTATATGCAAAGTCTTGGTAATAAACAAAAAAAACAGAATTTTTTTTCTAGCTTACAGGATGTCGAGGGTCCGCAAGCATTAGAAAAAGTCCTCTAGCAATTAGCGATTGTCTTGCCTGCCAATTTTTATTTTACAAACAAGGAGTCAATATAATGTTGTTGTAAAAAAAAATAAGTAATACAAGCATTCACAAAAAAAGGAAGAAAAAAGTATTTACTTCAAAAGCTCAAACTCCATCGCATTTGATTTGTGACGGTGATAGTTGTGTCACCTGATTACCAATTCAAAAGTACTGTTTAGTATGAATGATGCATTGTTACGATAATGTGATGTATTTTTTTAAGAACATACATGTAATATAAAAAATAAGGAAAGAATAGGTAAAAATGTTGTACAAATCATGTAGTAAGCCAGGTTGTTCTTCGAAAAGATCAGGTAGAAGCTTTTTCATGGCATCCTCAATTTTTAGCAGCAGCATATGACGAAACTCCATACCATGCTTTTGGATCAACAAAATGCATGTAATTTAATGAACGCATTTACGCAAGCTATTTAACAAATAATGTACTCATGGATTGGGCTTACATTTCACAATATAATTGCTAGAATTCCAATGATTTTTATCAAGTTCCAAAATGAACCATTTTTCTGTAAAAAAGATGGCGTAAATCTTAGGATAATAATCGCAAAGCAATTTTTGAACACTAGTAGTTGTTATTTTTTTTAAAATTTCAAATTTGACATATTATGAACTTCGAAATGCTTTTTCCATTATCAGCTTGTTGAAGTTTCTACTGGCCTGTCTGCAACTTCAAAGTCTGCAGCTGGACTTTTCAGGTGATATAGCATTACAGTTACATAAATGCTCTTATGCAATTTAGTACCCAATGGCTTACCTGATTCTATTTCATACTTTAAACTATTTCTTACTCTTCCAAATTATTGCATACATAGATACCTTGACTCAAGGTACTAGCTTGATTGCTTGATCATATGAAATGAATGGATAAGCTTCCTAATTTCTGTTGGTAATTTTATTATGATGATGATACAATATTACAATGAGTCAATGTCTATCTTCCCACTTTTCAGCTGTTAGAATACGTTTAAAATTGTTTATAATATGGATTTGTACATGACAAGTCAGTGATACAGCTCCTGATACTTTATTCTGATTATCAGAAAGCTAAATTTTATAGTTTTAGTATGCACTTGGTATTTGATTCTATAAACACTTGTAATTTTGCAATGCAATACCTGAAGATGGAAGAAGAAAAGCATATGATGAAGTGGTAGCGAAAGCTAAGGCAGAAGAAGAAGCACAGATCACCTCTGAAAACGCAAATGAGGTCGTTAAAGCTGCTAAAGAGTTCGAAGCAGAAGTCAAAGGACTTTCAGAGAAACAAGTTAAAGCTTCTACTTTGGAAAAAGAAGCAAAAGCAAGAACAAAGGCAGCAGGCTCTACATTAGACATCATTTTAACAAAAGCAATAAAAACCGGACTCCAAAATTGCAAAGCAATGGAAAAATGATGCTCGACGATGCTTTAGCGACGCCCTTGACGTACATACATACACATACATTCATACTTATACATGTACACACACTCCATCGGGTAAAAGCGGCAACTATACAATTCCTTTCCTCGTTATTAGATGATGTTGTATTTTCTATCTGTAAACAAACTGAGTTTACCGGCTTAAAAATTACATAACATGAAGAACCACAGGTTCCATAATGACTTTAATAAACAATATGTAATATGAGAGAAATTGAAGCTAGCTAACACTGCAAATAATATGTAATATGATAGAAATTGCAGAATGCAACTAAAATGAGGTTTGGGGAAATTTCCAAAATTTTGTTCCTGTTAGAGCTTTTTATTCTTGTTATGGCTTTTGGTCCATAAGGGTTTACAATTTGTGTGGAATTTATAATCTGCATTGTTAAGAGTTCATAGTCGCTGCTCAATTTTAAATCTAAGGGTAGCAGATACTGTCTTTTGTGACCATACAGAGAGAACCACCAATGAAGTATTAGCAGTCTAGGGGTATATGTTTTATATGGTTTTTTTAGTTAAGTTGAATTTTAGGATGGACGAAAACTAAAAGAAGTTGGCCAAAATTCTAGAGCAAGTGCAAGACCGCAATAGGTTAATCATACTATTCAATTAACCAAAATACCTGAGATTAGAGCCAATAAACGATCGCCAGTTGAATTGATTAGAGCATTATCCAATCCAACTTAATGAATGTCAGACGAACACTGCATCCAAAGAGTAAATAATATACTTAGTAACTTCTGCAAATACCCTAACACACGATTAGACAAACATCGGCACTACCAAGCAGATATTTTTCTTGTAGATTATTTGATTAACGTACGTTCATATTTAAAGTAATGATTACACTGCCATCTTTTCCTGTCACAAACTTTTAATTTGACTCAACCATGTCTTTTATTATGCCTTGCAACTAAAGAAAATAAATCTATATGCTCAGGGAAGAGAAAGTCTTCTCTGTATCCGTATCAACATAAGTTCTGATGCTATCACATTGCTTCATTCCAAAAGTAAGCGTATTATATTTAAGTAAATGAAACCTCTAGTTTAATGCCTGAAACCAATAAATAATAAAACTGGAAGCTGACCTTGTCTAAAATGCACTTGGATGGTGAGGTCAAAATCCTTAGTGTTCTGTCCTTGTCATGACGTCGACATAAAAAGACATCAAAATTGCTTAGTGGGATGATCCACAAACTAGTGGCAGCAATTCTTGCATCTCATTCACTTGGTTTTTAAATTCTGTTTTAACTCACTTCAACAATAGCAGCAGCCTGCAATTCACCTTTGCACTCCCACATATCTGCAATTAAAGATTGGACATCGGCAATAACACCAACAACGTATAGAAAAATTACTATAAAACATAGCCGGAAATCATAGGGCAGGAAATTTACTTGCTGAATAGAAAAATATAACCAATATCATTTTATTTTATTTACAAAAAGTTAGCCTTCTCTGCTCTACATTGTATTGTTCTCTCACTTGGAGTTCATGTCCACGTGCAGATGGCCGATAAGTAAAATGGTAATTAGCAGAAAGAATGTTGAGCAAAACTCAATAATGGAGCAGAATAAGCAAGAAGCAAAAAGAAAAAATATGAGAGTACCCGATCCAAACGGAGGAGGAAAGAAGCACTTCGAAGGCAGAGAGGAAGTTGGGGTTGATGCTGCGGACAATCGCTATTCGCAGCTGCAGCTCCTTTTATCTACACATCGTCCATGGCCCTTTCCTACTGCTTCTTTTGCAACTGCAGCTTCTTTTATCTACACATCATTATGAAATAACATTTCAAGTCAGCAAAAGAAAAAATGCTTCAGACAATCCAGAAAAGAATCACAAGTTACACTAAGTAAAATAAAAGTTATGTAATAAGGAAAAAGTATCTGAGATTCCGGCGATAGAGATTCGCATAAGAGAATGATACCTAAGATTCATAAGAAAACATACCCTAGATTAGAAGATGAATAGATTCAATTTGGGGAAAAAATTGAATGAAGGAGGCGAAATAAGAAACAAACCCTAGATTCGTCCAAAGAGAGAGAGGGGTTTGCTAATGCGTTAGAAACAATAGAATTAGGATGTAAAGAAAAATTACCAGCTTTCCCTCCTTACATCACCTTATTTATTAAAGCATCAAATATCCTAACAGTTATAAATGTGACAAAGGAAGACAACGAAAATAACCGTTAGTAGTTTGTAACGGTTATAATTGTTACAAATCCCAGCAAAATAAGTGTTGCAAAATGATTGATTTGGTGTAGTGCTATCTGTCTCAAGGAGGGGAGCTTGTCTTCCCTTTGCATGATCTAACACTATAGGAGCAGACTTTATGGAGGCGGCCCCACACAGTGTCGTGGTGGAGGAGATGAGGAGGCCGTCGAAGAGGGATCACATTGTTAAGCTCGAAGGTTCCAAGAGTGGGCCGACTTACAGATTTTCTAGGGAAGTGGAGGTTTTCAGACCCCTATCGAAGACTCAGTATAATGTAGTGGGGTCGAAAATTCTGAGGATAGCCAAGGATGTGGACGGTGGGACCATCTTGTAGTTGCTGGTGAACTTGATGGCCAAGGTAGTCTAGAAGGCCCTGGCTCATGGACATTGGCCCAGGTCAGGCAGAGAGACCCATACTTAACAATTTTTATTTTCTTATGTCTTTTTTGTTGTTTCTACTTAGAGGGTTTATCTTGTAGGCTACACTACAAGCTCTTCACATTCATACTGGCCTGCGAGTCTTGAGGAAGACGGTGAACAATGAGGAGGCCACCCACCAACGAGCAGAATGGTTGATTAGGGATCTCGAGGACTGGGCTCTAGAGGCTGAGAAGAAAGCTGGGGAGTGCGTGAGGTGGACCCTGAAGGCAGAAGGTGTAGGCACGTATTCGAGAAGGCTAGGGACACTACAGTTAGAAAGCGACAGAGAAGGTAAAGAAAATGGGGGAAGAGCTTGGGCAGGTATGGGTGGGTCAGAGGTGAGCCACAAGGAGGAAGATATTATGAAGGAGAGGTTGTAGTAGTGCTTGGAGTTTCCAACCCGAACAGAAATTAAGAGGGAGAATGACGCCTTGGACGGGTGTGAAATGATAGGTTGACCAAGATGTCGAAGAAGATTTTTGCTGTTCACTATCATCTCCCTTTAGAAATCGACTTCCTTACCTCCGAGAAATACGAGGAGGTCCATAGTGCAGTGGCATTGAAGATGGTGGTGGTCAGGAGAGTTTCCCCGATGATTTTGACTGTTGAGCAGATGGCCTCCTTGATAGGCAGGCCTAGGGAGCCAACTACCGATGATCCTCGATGGTGGACAAACAATTAGTTTTTAGTGATGACTTTCAGATCATAGAGCACCTCCCACCCTATGAGCGGCGGAGCTAAAGGTCTTTTTGTTTTTTGCTGATGTATTCTTTGGGCTTGGTTATGGGCTTATTGTTGTAATGAAACTTGTTGAATATTATGAACCCTTTATTTTTTGTGAGAAAATCCATCATTGTAGATTTATTTATCTGTCTGAATATTCCAAGTTTGCCTTGTACTTTTCTGCTATGTTTTTGCATATATAGATACATATATTTTTCCTTCAAGCTTACTCTCTATTTGTTCCTTATTTGAGAAGATCTAACATCCCCGATTTTGTTAAGTAAACACGCAGACTTAGCTTTTTAGGCATACTATAATGGATGAGTAGACAAAAGGAAAATAAAGAGCACCCAAAACCAAACAATTTTTTTTAATGAGGCAACTTGCCCACAGCTTTGCACGGCGAGTTTAAGCTGGTGGCGAGCATCCTTAAGTGGTCACCCAGGGATTAAGTGGAGCTTTCGTTGTTGCATTTGTGGGCTAGCGAGGGGCCCAATCTTATTTGACAGGGCCGATTTTAGGTTTTCAAGTCATTTAGCACTACTGGTGCTAGGTTCGAGATTATAGTAAGAATAATCATGCGGCCATTGTGCCAATGCCCCACCCTCGGTAGGATGGGCCATATCACGGATGAACGATTCGGGCCACAACTTTAGTGGTTAAACCATCCTTCGTCGTTGCCTCTAGCATGAAAGGGAGGATTGAGCAGTTTGTGAATCCTCATGGAGCGGCAATACAAACGCAAGGTTTAAGGTTAAAATGTGGGTAATCACACCACTATAGCAACAGTTCCTAGCCTTGCTAGAGTGGCGAGCAAAATCGTAGGTGAACAAATGGGGACCATGGCATAGATGGTTATGCCATCGGATCATCGATGCCTCCAGCCCGAATGAGAGTATTGAGTGGCTTAGGCATCCTTATGGAGTAGTTTTGGGCATTCATCGATTATAGAGATTGGCCACCTTGGCCCGCCTTCTACAAATAACCAAGGTTGCAGTGTCCCTGGCAATGAAAAGAGAGTTGGTTGGCCCATTCCGACCAAATAGTCTTGTTGATACTTGAATGAAGAATGCTTTTGGGAATTCTTTGTTTACATTCCATAATTGGAATACTTATACAAAAATTCTATTGCCTTATAATTGCTGTAAAATCTTATGGCCTTAATTATGGCTTACATAATTACATACTTAATATGCCCGAAGGCAATCCAAATTCGAAGTGTGAGCTATCGAGGTGTGAAAGGTAGTAGGCACCGTAAATGAGTACAGCACTGATCACATACGGGTCTTCCAAGTTTTGCCCCCAAAACTCCTTTTTTTTTTTTGAGTTTTTAGTGTTTGTAAAGTCCTAATGCAGTACTAAGTCTCCAACCTTGAATGGTTCGAGCTTCACCCTTATATTGTAATACTTGGCTATCATTCTTTTATATGCCTAAATGCAGAGCTTTTCCTGTGCTCTTCTTTCTTCTAGATCATTGAGCCCAAACTTGAGTAGTTCTTTGTTTTGTTCAGGATCATGAGTGGGGTGCCTTAAAGATTGAACATTAAATTGAATAAGTAAAATAACTTCATATCCATAGGATTAGAAAAATGGAGAGTTTTCGATTGACGTTTGGTTTGAGGTGCGATATGACCAAAGCATGAGTGGTAGATCAGCCTAGTTTTCCTTAGCCATTATGAGATGCTTCTTCAGTGTTTCCTTGATGGTCTTGTTTATGGCTTTAACTTACCCATTTCCTTATGGGTGGGATACTGAGAGGAAGCATTTTTATGTTCCATTCCGCTTGTACAACCCTTAGAACAACCCCCTCTCAAACTGTATGTTATTTATCTATTATGATTCTCTTTAGGATTTGAAGTGATAAACACTATTCTTAATCACAAAGTTCAAGATCTTGGGCTCGGTGACCCTACCGAGGGCCTCTACCTCAACCCATTTTGTAAAGTAGTAGATGGAAACTATGGTATGATTGTATCAACCTTTGTAAATTAGAAGCATTTCGATCAGATCAATACCCTAAGAGTCAAATGAACCAGGGGACGTCATACGAGTTAGAAGACTTGGGAAAGCTCTTGGGATCTTACAAAACCGTTAATATTGATCATACTTCTTAATATGATTCATTTCATCCTTGATCATTATGGGCTAGTAATAACTTTGGTGGGAAACTTTCGTTCCTAGGCTTTTCCACCGACATGATCTCTTTAGAAGCCTTCGTGTAGTTCCTTCAACGCATGGTAGGATTCTTCGCTTGTCATGCAACATTGAAAGGAAGTTGAATATACTGACAGGTAGAGCCTAATGTTAATGATGGTATAATTAGGTGGCTAGTATAAAAATTTTCAGGCCTCTTTTATTTTAGGGAATAGGTCACAGCTCATAAGGTAATTTAACAGCAAGGTCATCCAAAAATCTGTCTGGACTTCATCAATTTCCATAGCGGTTACCTCCGATTCAAAGCAAGGGGCAGTCTGCACATCCATTAGGATCTAAGGGATGCATGAAGGATTTTCTTATGCAAGTATTGTCGTTACTTGCTAGTTGCTGGACAAAGAGTAAAAAGGCAGAATAAAATGGGTCTTGGACAACGGAGTTACGGAAGCAAAGTTGAAAAATACACAAATGTGGATAATGTAGGAATCAAACCTAGATCGGTATCTACAAGCATAAATCCATTACAACTGAATTACAGTAGCTTATTGGACCACAGCAACAAATAACTTATTTTAAAGACAATTCAAATAATAATGGCCCCTGAGCGACCGTCCAAGTGGTCCATGCTCAGCCGTTGTTAACGTAAAATAATTGACAAAATAATTTATCTCTGGCACTTTATAAAAATTACTTTAACTGGATTGAGGTGAAATGTGATAAGTGACATTAAAAATGATGGAACAATAAATAGATATGAACAATTAATTCATTTTTGATTAATTAACAATATAATTAAGATACTAACACCAAGAGAAAGTTAAAATATCACTAATTAAATGGGTGTTAACAAAACCAATTCCATAAAACCAACACTTATGCCATCCATAACATTAGTGCTAGCATCAAAAATAAATTATAAGAACTGCCCTATTACTTCAAGAAATAATGAAGATTAATGCTTTTTTGCATTGCAAGCTTGCAACAATGAATTCAAGATCTGACTACTCTTAACCGCTACTTAAAGTCCCATGTTCTCAAGTTTAGAAGCTTTACGGTTGATAGCGTTCGTCAATGTACTGCATAAGGTGTGTGAGTTTTTCAGTGTTTAGTACCTACTAACCCACTAAAATTTTGTGCTTTTCTCAAAAATCAACTGTTAAAAAATAATATACTTATAACGTGTATGTAGATAGAAAAGATACCATCATTGTATTTCTATGGCTCCATGGACACTGTGTATTTCCTAAGGATCCTCAACATATCTCCAAGTTAATTTTGAACCAGAAAACGGCTATGCTATCTGTATATTTTACTGCATGTTGCTTTGAACAATTTTGCAAGTTCAAACACAACAACTGCTTCAGAACCCTCTTTTTGGGATAATAGAGTTCAGCAATCTTAAACGATAAGCCTATAGTGTAAAATAAATACATTACTGAAAAATGAAATCGATATTAAGTATCTTTTGTGTTGATCCCAAACTGCTTTATATATAGAGTAATTCAGCTACTTCTCTTGATGATTAAACAAGTCTAAAGATGGCTTTGTGGACCTGGAAAGCATTTGGATACCCACCTAAGAACAAAACGATAACATGTTACTGAGTTGGTATATGAATAATGCGACTCATAGAAGTGTTTGCTGTGTTCATTGCTAAAAGTGTCAAGTAGCAAATTTATGTAGTATTATTATCCTTCAAGTTCACATAACAGAAGATAAAATCAAAATCAATCTTCTTCCATATACAAATCATATGTCACGAAGTATTGGATTTGAGTACGTTTTTCATATCAAGGGGCGGTGTACATCCTCTGATTAGCTAGAATTTGGAAAAAATTAAAATGTAGAACAATGATGCTGATACTGTGACAAAAGTATCAAGCATCATTCAACAGAACGATGTTTGGATGTAAAAATCTAAATTATCTAAGAATCTAATATGGTTAGCAATTTATGTCATGCTATGAACTAAGTATGGACTAATATTAAAATTAACATGCGAGGACATCAAAAAGAGATGCACGATTATTAGAGCTTTTCAATTTATATCAAAAAGGGATCTTGAAATACATGATATCTGAACGGCAGTAATGCAACATGCTAACTTTTGGACTTCTCTTCTGAGATCTCAATCATATTTAAGAAAATGTAAACTCAAATATGGCATGGTGGTTAAAGTATTAACTTGATGGAGTAGGTGTTTACTTGATGCAAATCATATAATTGCTGCAAAAATTGCAACCGTCTTTTGGATCCTGACTTGTTTCCTGAATTTGCATTTGTAACTGATAGTGTAAAATAGATATGGTGCACAAAACCTATTAGAGTCAGCATTATAAGAAATCTTATTTTATGAACATTAGTTTTTCTTTAAGCACACCAACTTAATATTTGTCAACGACATTAAAATAGTAGCCTTATCTATTGTAACAAAACAATTTTCTTAAGTTCAAAAATATTGTTGGAAGTTAACTTATCTGGCATGACTTCGGATTTTCCCCATGACAGTTTTTCCTTTACAATGACTGCTAGTAATGCGAACAACATCATCAGTTAATGTTTACTATCATACCATAAAAGGACAGATTAATGTACTAGTCAGTCTTTGGGGAAAACTGCTTAACACATGCATTGATAAGCACTGCTCCAATTTTTCGCATGAGCATTCTCAATAAGCTGCAAAATGCCAGGTCTTCAACAATTTCTTTGTATGTGTATATTAGTTTGTAAACTCTGAAGGGATAATTAATCCCACCTCTCGCACCACAAATGAGGACCATACTACGATCTCAAACTGAATTAAACAGGAGTCCGGAGACAGGAATTTACCGGTAAGGATGAATCATAAATTTATATGTTACTAATCAAACTTACCGTTTCTGGAGACAGGAATTGATTGAACACAGCCAATTTGTCGCAGAATTGTAGGATGATAGAGTTAAGCTATCTCCAAGCAAATATAGCCTTCCACATGAAACAAATTCCTCAAAATTAACGACAAAAATGTTTCTAGAAACTACTTTTGTGACCGGTATACATATGAATCCCAAACTAATGTATTGACTTAAAAATAATCAACCTTCCTTAAAGTTTATCAACCTTAAAGTTTATCAAGTCCGAAGATGAATTGTTGCAAGATTCTGCAGATAGATATCTTTTAGCATAGCATGTTGATGTCTTAGTAAAACCAGAATTTGTTATAGACCTGCACCTAACAAAAATATATTAATAAAATGATATGCATGTTATTTGGTTAGCATTTGGAATGATGTGATTAATAAGTGTTTGGAATGTTTACTGAAAAATGCATATTGTAGAAAACCAAAGAGCGTGTTCTAACAAATTCATCTAACAGAAGATAGAATACAAGATCAACCTCAAAGTTTGTTCTGTCATTATTGAAACCATTCACCATAAGACACTTTAGATGGTATATTATTTCTAATCAAGCAGCTGTGCTCATCTTCATGGAACATTAGATTGGCTGGATTTCGGAGGAATGATATATGCATTAAACATAGAATAACAACCGAAACCAATATTAGTTAACAAAATCATGCATATATGTAAAGAACTTTCAAGAAAGAATCTGAAATGGTAATGTTGAAATGCAATGAAAATATGGTGATTATCAGTGTTAACATGAATAACGTGCTATTATTGGGTCTTTTCTTTGTACATCAAAGAAGAAGAAAAATCAGTCTTGATGTACATACTACCTAAAGAAAAGTCATTATGCAACTGATTGACTGTTGGACTTCTTGCTGAAAGCTTGATTCAAATTATGAAAAAGACAACTCAAACATGTTGTGTGCAATGAATAATTGTCTACTTGAAGAAAAAGAAAGTACTATGCTTCCAGGAAAAAAAGAAGAAGAAGACTTTTTTTACTTCGGATTCCAACTTATTCCCACAAATTATACACTAGTGATAATGTAAAGAAAGCAGGTTATTCCACAAGACCTGTTGTAATCAATACTATCAAAATCTTTGAAACATGGCATATTTTTAACCATTCAATTTTTTTTTAATTGCCTGGTGCAGCAATTGGTGCTTCATTTCCAACAAGATAATTTTCTCAAAGTCTCAAAACATTCTCCTTAGCACTGTTATAAAAATCTTAAAATCTTACGATTTAAATCGTGTTTCGTATCGGATCTCTTTCTTTCCGAATTGATTTACATTTTGATTCAAACTCATTTAAAACCGGAGTCAAGAAAAATCATTCAGTCGATATTTATACAATCAATATGCTTATTTGTATTCACAAAAACAATCATATTGTTTTCTAAACAAAATAAAAATGGAACAAGAGAAACCGAGTTTTAAGTTTAGATGTAAAAGTTCAAACATCATAATCACTTTCAAAGTTAGTACAAATCTTAATATATGGACACCATTGAATTTACGATTCACGATTAAAATCATGTTTCCTTCTAATGTTTAATATGATCTACGATTTGAATCCCGTTTTAAAAATCTTGATCCTTAGTAATCGAGTTCAAATTTATGAATTTCCACATGAAGGTTCTCCCTTCAGAGGACCAACGTTTATTACCATATCACCAAAAGATAATTGTGATATATTAGCCTTTGCATAACCATTTGATAAATGCACTAATAAGCATCATCTTAGTTTCATGAGCGCTCTCAATGAGGATCAAAAAAGTAAAATGTTTGAGCAATTCTATTCATTTAGTGGCATAATTTTCAAATTCTCACGTTTTATGCACAAAGTGTCCCAATGTGGCTACGAAGTTTAATATCCTTGAAATCCATAAGTTTCTATCTGGTAAAACACTTTACAGTATAAACGATCTAATACATACATACGTATGTACGTACGTACCTACATACATATAAAAGATGGTTCACGTGGCACGCACAACGCATATGCGTATAAAATCCCTTTATAAAATCATTAAATTTAAAATTTCTATACAGTTTGATAAAAACAAATTGAAAGATATAAAGAAAAAAATGTAAAAATTTTATTGGAATATGATTTTGAACTTTTAATCTGTTTAAGTTCCAAAATTTCCATTTGGGGATAGATGTTAATTTATGTTCTCTGTAACGACCCGGAAATTTTCGAACCCGAAAATTCCAGATAGTTATGAAAAAGAAGAAAGAGATAGAAAAGAAGAAGAACAGAAACATCAACAACTCACCTTCGCAGCGGATAAAATATAATGATAAATAACAGTATACAGAAGAATACTACATCTGTTAATTACATTTAATATACATCAGAGTTTCATATATATACAATCATAGAATATGCACAATTATCATGTCTTAGATTAACAATTTTATATACAGCGGAAATATTCTATCGCCAATGCCATCCAGCTCGCCTCCTGAGCTCCAGAACGTACCTAGCTGAAAATTTGTAATACTCGGTCTGACCCGAGCATTACATCAGAGTAACACCCGGGTCAGGCTGGAAACCAACGTGAGTAAACCCAACTAACATGGAATACCAAACAAACAACTTATATAAACCCGGGGTAACATATACCAATTTAACCAATTCACAATTTGCTATAGACAATGCTTATTTCATATATAAATTACTAAGTACCGAACTTAGATAAAATAATCTAATTTTATTCCACCTTATTGATTTCTCAAATCAATTTATAAAATTCAAAGTGGTTTTCGGGTATTTCCCAATACCCGACCCCGATCACTTCGAAACTCATGTTATCCTAACTCAAGTTATCCAAATGAAATACACAACATCTCATATTAGTGATATCAACTCATTCAAATCATCCAATACCCTTCAATCATCCATACACAAAGCTTAATTGCATTCAAATCAATTCAATTGATTCTGATTGAAATTTCAAACTTCATCACTTAGATTTCCTCGTTTAATTCCAAATCAATTAATTAACCAACTCTTCCATATCCATTCATCTTAATTTATCACCGTGGATTAATTTCCTTGCAATTATATTCAAGTGATTATCTTTAATTCATTTCACGATAATAAATATACTTAACCCATAATCAATAAGTAATCTTTAATTACTTCACAAATTAATTAACTATAATCAATTACACCAATTATTCTTAATTACTTATATTAATTAACTTCTTATAAGTCACTTATTATGAATTAATGAATCTCAATATTCAAATCTTTAATTTCATCATTAAATTACATAAACTAAGGATTTCAATTATTTTTAATTTATCCCAATCAAGTTTAATTATATTCATGAAACCACTGTATTAATCATTTTCGATTAATCCCCAAACTGTAATTAACTATCTTTGATTTTATGTTATTTATAAATTAATTGCTTCTTACTTAACTATCTCAATTAATCTCTTGATTAATTTTCTCGAAGTAATTATATTTTATTAATTACATGAAGCAATTATTATCACACCATCAAATGATTATTCTGAATTACTTATACTTAGTTAATTAACTTTCATTTAATTTATTATTATTCAACTTGCAAATTCCTAAGTTAAATAACCCCAAATCGTTTTAATTACTCTACTAATTTAATGTATCACAAATCATTAAGCCTTTAGTAACTGTTATAACGAAAACGTTTTCTTACTTATATCTTAAGCTTAAGACAACCTAAAATTCCCAGTACTTCGAGTTAAACAACAACTAACTCGAGAACCATCCAAACCACAATCAGCAGATCATCAATCCACAGAGCATGCCAAATCAATACAATCATTCAACTAAATATTTAAATTTACCAATTAAATTTAAATAGAAATCCAACGGAGTGAGATTTACTCACCTTTGACTTTATTGAAGCAATCCAAGTCCACTCTCGACTTGTAACCTTTCGGACCCAAATTGCGCGCTCTGCCCGATCACCAGCCTCGTCATGCTTGCGACCATAGCCCCCAAAATCGAGCCCTAGCTGCTGTCTTCACCACTCTCGATCTCGAACACGCGCAAACGCGACCTCGCCTTCCACTTCGAGAATCCCAGCTCGCGATCCACCAGTAGCCAATGCGACGCACCACTCAAAATCGCCTTCAATTCCTCCCCCGCGCACGCGATAGCTTCCCTCTTCGTCGCGACTCCCCTAATCACTCACGCCTTGCCTCGCGAACCCCTGTCTCCCACAAGGCCATTTGATCGTGAATCGAAAACATGATGAAACTAGCAGGGGCCAACTCGATTAGGAGTTGAATCGATTTTGATTTAATTGAGAACCGAGGTCACCACTTCGGCCATTCTCTTGTTTGTTTTTTTTTCTATTGTTCATATAGCCGATTTGATTTTAAAAGGAAGGGGAATAGCAGCTTATCTTCAATTGATTTTCGAACGAGAATCGTTCTATCTTCCCCTTTTTTTCTTTCATTTGTTTTCGAAATTGGATTCTGTAACGTCCCGCCTTTTCGCACGATTTAAACCGACACACTTGCCAGTTCAAACAGTACAGAAGGGTGGATTGTTATGGGGTAAATAAGAAAACAGAGAAGAAAATAAAACAAAACAGAATCTCACAGTAGAAGGATAAAATACAATAATAAATATATAGTTCGTAAACGGTTTACAAAACACTTGATTCTTCTTTATACAATAAGTATCAGAGTTACACATACCAATACAATCAACGCAGCGGAACTGTATGAGTGTGGTGCAAAACTATAAATAATAATAATACGGGTTCTTCGTCTTCGTCCTCCAAAGCTAAAGTCTTCGATCCTGAAACGCCCGGACTGACCCGAGCGAATTGAAAAGACAAAACACTCGAGTCAGAACTAAAAGATCTTATGTGAGTTAAATTAACAGAAATAAATATGAGTGCAGTAACTCAAGAGATGCTCGGGATTTACATCTCCTAAGGATCCGTTAAACTATTTACTATGTAGTATATTGCGCTATTATAATAGTGTCTATTTGTAAAATAAACTTACTTTTTAATAGCGTTAAGGGGTTACCCATATAGCCCTTAACACAGAATATATTCCCATAGTCTATACAGTACCGTAATCTCCCCCGTACTGGGCGTCGTCAGAGGGCACTCCATAGGTATGGTACAAAGCCAAAATCGTATAAGGCGCGCTAGGGTAGGTGACACGGCACAACTAGGCAATGCCAGGGTAGATATACCAATTACGCTTCCGGGTCGATGGTAACGCGTAGCCGCAGCTACCGCCCACCTCAAACAAACTCCCCCAAAATCAAAGTAAAAGTGGCCACTGAATCAATCCAAAGTCAAAGTATAATATCGAAGAGGAGTGTCCGATCAGAGGAATGACCTCTTTAACCCGTCGATCGCTCCTGTTTTAGCCACCTTATGCCAACTCACGGGAGTCGGGTCCACGTATTTACCTTACAGGAAACGTCGCCACCAACCTACTTCATTCTGGAATCTCCACCGCGTACACGGTTAGTCAAAGTGGTTTTCGGTATCGACAGAGAGTATGTCCATATCCGATCCCGGTCTCTTTGCCAACCCATCGTTATTATAACACCGCGGCCATTTAAAAATAGTTTATACTTTAAAACCAGAATAAAATTTTCCATTTCAAAACTATGAATACGATATCATTTTAAAACCTAAAACAATATGATATCATTTTATCCAAATATAATTCTTTCCCAAAAATCATACTGCTTTAAATTCTATAATATCTGGAAACCAACATTTGAATTATATTTTCAAAGCATAATATTTCGAAAATTCATAGTTTTAAAACCATAACTTCTAGAACTTGAATGGTTTGGATATTCAACGGTATATAAAATAAATGGTTTGACTTTAAGGTTACTTTTTAAAGAAAAATATTTTCCATGGCTTTACAAATATATTTCCTTATTTAAAGTCTAAACCATAATTTAAATATCACTTTCAAGTTCCAAAACCATTTCAATTTGTATATATATATATATATCCATTTGGAGTATTAATATTTCAAAACTAAAGTTGGAATTTTATTCTTTCAACAAATCAATTGTTCTATTATTTAGTCTTGAATATTCACATAAAATCCATAAATACAACTCCAATTTCTAGAAATTTAATATTTCCTTAAATTTAATTATACTAGAATATTCATTTAAATTTATCTTGGAAAAACTCCAGTTATAAATATCATACCTTAAAATTTCCAAACTTAAACATATAATATAAATTATCAAATTCCATTTTCTAAATTTTTCCATTTTTATTTAGCAGATTTATACACAGCCTAAATTCAAAAAATTTAACTTCATATGTATATATGTAGAAGAATAATATTTATAAAATATCAAAACTTAAAATTTTTATAAACCGTATCCCATCCAAACCATAGAAATCACTTTAAAATATTTTATATATAGACCGCGGTGCCTGTATATAATTTTCTATCCTATGGTCAAGTGATACGGATATTTATCATTTCAATCCGCAATTTAAAAAAATAAAATTTTGCGGTTGTATATCATTTCAAACCACAATCCCGAATGAAACGAAAAATGCATGATAACTTGCAGTTAAATGATATAAAATAAAACATCCATTCATCCATCATCATCCAAATCAAAATCATCATCCAATACTAAATCAATATCAATATATATCCGAGAATATATGACCTGTAATAACTGGCGGTTATATTCAAAAATAAATTTAACACTATTAAACTAACAGTTTATATGCAAATAAATAACTATAACTGTAAATCTATATGCAGTAATAAAATTAAATGAACAGTTATATTAAATAAATGCGATTTAACAGATATGATGAATAAAACATGCCAAACAGTCATAACTAAATTTCTACTCATATCTAAAATGAATTTAACAAACATAAAAACTTTTAGAAGTTGTGAGTGGGTTAAAACACTCACCTTTTGAATTTAAATCGAATTTAAACCCGATTTAAACTCAAAAAATTCGACGGTCCCCAAATCTGTCCAAACCAGCGTCACCAGATCCGGAACTAAATTACGATCCTAACAAAAGAAATTTCGCGTGAATCGGAGAACGTATGAAAAAGATATTCATTTTAAACGATTTGAAAACAAAAATAAAATAAAACAAAACCCACTTAACTTCAATGGCCACGTCAGCTAAAAGCTACAGCACATCGTCGAATTTTTTTCCGGTCAAACGAATATCCAAAACAGAAAACGAATTGTACCAGCAGATTACGTGTCTCGAGAACTTTATCATAAAATTTTCTGGAATTTTTGTGGAGAGTTTGAATTTTATTAGAAAATTTGAATTGTAGATAGATTAGGTTTTGTAACCATTGAGGAAGAGAAAGAGATGAAGAAAAATGAACGTACAGCCAATTGACAATAGAAAGGAGGCTAGGGTTTATCACAGCATATTTATAGATAGATCGCAAAAGGATAGGTGTGCTCGAATTTTAACGTGCAAACAGAAGTGGTCCCAAAAGGATATTTGTAACGACCCAGGATTTTTAGTAATTAAAATTTGAATATTTAATTAATTTTAAATATTAATAAGTGAATATATAAGTCAAATAAATTTTTATTTGAATTATTGGATTTAATTGAATAATTAAATCGATAATTTAATATGTGAAATTATGGAAATAATTGAAAATCGAGCTAAATATGATTGCAAATGATTTGTAAAATTTTATTTTATCATATTGAAGTTAGAACGATATTTTAGAACTTTTAAAATCGAATTAAAAGCTAATTTGTGAAAATTGAATATTTTAATATTAAAATCAACTAGTGAAAATAGTCAATTTTTGAACAGTCTCAGAATTGAACGAAATCAGTTCCATTGGATC
The DNA here is from genome assembly GCA_030765085.1 of Allium cepa. Classification (NCBI taxonomy): domain Eukaryota; kingdom Viridiplantae; phylum Streptophyta; class Magnoliopsida; order Asparagales; family Amaryllidaceae; genus Allium; species Allium cepa. The sequence goes on from CM060935.1 coordinate 596,715,231, forward strand.
CGTAATAGTTAGTTATTACCGGATTTCAATTTTCGTGTCAATCGGAGTTATCGTTTGATCGTAGCAGCTCGAAACGCATCGAATTATTTTTAATTTTAATTTGGCGAGTTAAAATAGCCATTTTTCAAAAAGTCTCGGATTTCGACGAAACCAGTTTCATCGGATCCGTAATGTGATATTATTGTAAGGTTTCAAATTTCAAGTCAATTGGATTTACGGTTTGTCCGGTACAAATTAAAACGCCTAGAAAATCACTTAAATCGGTTTAATTTAAATTGAGCGTTTATAGCCATAACTCGCACAGATGTCCGAATTAGCTTCCAAAACCTGTTCCATTGTGTCCGGAACGCGGGGTAAACCCTAGAAACGCTGGTTACGGCGCGTAAATCGGAGTTCGGAATTTCCGGATGAATAGTGTTCGATTTTTTCCTATAAATAGCCTATAAATTCACAAAAAAAAAAGAAAAAAAAAGCAAAACCCTAATTCTATCAGCCGCCGCCTCCATTAGGCATGAATGGCCAGAAATTCACGAGCTTCTCCTCCAATTATCTCCCAATCCACTCAATATTACAATAAACTTTCAACAAGAGTATTGAAGAGGGCGATGAGAGCTACGTTTTCAACGGTGGAGATCGTGTTTGGAGTTGTGGATTGACGGCAATTGTTGTATGAAGGGGGCCGGTTCGTGCACGTGGTTCAAGGTGGGGGGATGGCCGAGCTCCATAAGGTGATGGCCGAACATAGAGCAAGTGACGAGCTTCGACGTGGTGGCGACGTGATGAAGTTTCATCGAGTATAAATGGCGAAAATTTAAAACCTAATTTGTTGAAATGGGTTTGAGTGCGCGTGTTCTTTTACTGGAAACGTGAAAGATGAAGAAGAAAGGAGTAGGGGACGTGCGGTGATGATGGGGGGGGGCCGTGAAATCCAATGGCCATGAATTGTTTAGGTTTAAAAATTAAAATTAATGTTGTAAATTTATATAAGTATAAATCGTGTAACTTCAAATATTTGTAACTTTTTCATACGAGGTCGAAAACGCGCAAAACCGGTTGCGTTGGAATCGTATGGACGAGCAATACGCGATGAAATTGGATTGGAGTCGTTTGGAGCTAGTAAGAATTTCGTGTAAAATTAAACGTCCGTTTAATTTTATTCGAAATAAATCGCTAAAACGGAAAATAAAATCAAGGTGAGAACTTCTCACTCAATCGAATCAGTTTCGATTTTATTTTAAATAGTTAGATTTAAAATATTTGAATGCATGTTTGAATGATGATTATTATCTATTGATTGTTAAAATAGACATTATACGCCGTTAGTAAGCGGATGTTATTTATTAAAAACATATACCGCGAATATTTCATAAACAGTGAAATTGGTATTATATATATAATAGAAATATATATATATTGGCATATGTATATATTAGAGTTATTGATTTCCTGCATTTTTTGTTTAGCGGATGAGACCCTATTGCGCCGTTATTAAGCGGATAATATTTAAATCACATATACCGCGATAATTTCGTACTGGAGCGAAATTGGTATTGTGCTAATGTTTGTGGATGCAGGAAAACAGGTTGGAGGGATCCAACTGGATTCCTCAACAGTTTTTATTTAATTTCAGATATTTTGATATTTGATGGATTCTCATATCGATATATGATATCGTTGTTGTTGTGATTGACTATTTGGTATGTAGCATCATTGGACCAAGTTTTGGAATTTTAAAATGTTTTTAAAGTGATTTTTGAAAATATACTATATTTTTGGAATTGATCCATGTTAAATAAATAAACGTTATAATTTTTAAAGTTATAAAAATTATGATTTTTGAGAAAAATAGTTAAAAACTGATTTTTGAAAATATGATACTAATGATTTTATAAAATAGTTAAATCGAAATTTTTGAATTTATTGTGAAAAGTTTAAATATAGGATTTATAAAATTTAATTACTTTACAAATCAAAATGATGAAGTTTTTAAAGGAGTTTAAAGACGTTTTAAAATAGTAGTATAAATTGATTTATATTAAGAGATTTATAAATGGATATTTATAAATTGAAATATTGACATTATAAAACGAGTTTTTATAAGTGTTGAATGAAGTGAAAATGAATTTTGTAAATGAATGGAATTTATAAAATTATAAGTGGTGAAGTTATAAATGAAATTTATAAATAGTAAGATTTATAAATTTTGTGAAGTTATTAAAGAATATATTTGGATGAATAATTGAATCTTATAAGTTATAAGATTTATAATTATGAAGTTTAAAAGAACGATTTTGTAAATAATCGTTTTATAAGTATTTAACTTATAATATGGACTTTTGGTTCATAATTGAGATATAAAGTGAATAGGTTAATAAAGAAAATTTATAAGGAAAGAAGTTATAAAACAAATAGAAATGGAGTTTATAAACGTTGTTTTATAAATTCGAAAACGACTTATTTTGATAAGTAAATTGTTATAACTTATAAATGGAGTTATATTCACGTTTTTGAACTGTGAATAATCCTTTGAAATAAAATGAATAAAAGGATGAAATTGTTAACGTAGTATATTCACGTTTTTGAATAGTGAATAATATGTTAAAGAAAATGTTTAGATTTGATGTTTTAAATAGAATTAAAACGATCTAACGATGTTTTAAAATATGTTGAGATTCGAAACCATAGATTTCAACATTTATTGTTGAAATAGACGTTTTCAAGAAATAAAAGGAAATGGTGGATTATAACACTGTTGTTATAATAAATGATTTCCGAAAGGAAATGTTTTGTATAGTATTGGGATTTATATATCTATTTAATTTCGAATCCCTATACTAATGATTTTGGGACGTTGTAACGATGTTTTACGCAACATTCGTTTTGGCCCAAATAAATAGGTTTAAGAGAATGATTTCCATAAAGAATGAAATATATACTTAATTTCGATTGAAGTATACTGAATATTTTCTAAGTGTTGGAAATAAATAAAATTTGTGAATTACTTATTAAATAAGTATGGAAATGTTTTCCAATATAAAGTGAATATTTTGGGAATTTATCTTTTTGAAGATAAATTGAAATGAATAATTAAAATCATATATTCATAGATATTGTGAAATATAAATTCACTATGGAATTTATAAAAGAAAGTGGGGTTGGTTTAGAAAAATAAATATTGATTTATTTTTGAAGTGTGAAAATTATATATCTTGTAAAGATATTTTGGAAAATAAATAATTTGAAAAATTATTTGGAAACTGGTGATGTGTGCATATCCATTGATAGTTCAATAACCGACTATCAATATTTCCCTTTGAATGGGTAATTGATGTGATTTGTTTGAATTTGAATGCCACACTTATTTTTGAATAAGCGCTCACTATTCGGGTTAACCGGGAAAGGACCATGGGGTCGTATAACCCATTCCGAATATGTGATACGTCGTTATGAATTGCATTTGAAGATCGGTGTTGAAGACCCGGTATTTGCGAGAGCGATAGGATGACCTGTCGATTGACTCTGCACCGAGTAGCTACGGTATTAAGTTCTCCCTATGTGATGGGAAGTCCGGACGTGATTAAAGATTATCCGGCTTGCAAGGACTTCTTTGTAAGTGCCTTCGGTTCTGTTCGAGCCCGGAACAGACTTGTATGGATTGTGTGTCTGACATTACAAATTGAGATGTAAAGCCGATTTCATTCAAATATATTTCTGTTGGTGGCGGAGAGTTTATTCTTTTAGCTTAACACCCTTCTCTGAGACGTACGAGCTCAGAGGTTATGTAGTTGAATGTTATCAGCGATATATTCCCAATTTGGTAATGTGACATGCTGAGTGTTGCTGTAAATGATCATTGTGTTGATTATTTGTGATAGGATCGTTTATTTGATCGTCTATCTTTGTGATCATTTCTATGATCATTTGTTGACCCAAAGCATTGTTTTGTATAAAGTATGTTTTTGTGGACGTGACTTCGTCGAGCCTCACACCCCGTGAATGGTCAAAACAGGAAAGATGCGGCAAGGTTATGAGGGGTAGCGCCCTTTAGGATGTGTGCATTTCCTTCTGGAAAAGGGTGGTATCATGGTATGGAGCCCAGATACTTACTCATGTTGAAAACACTTTGTTATGATTGTGTGAATTGATTACGAGCGCTCGGTTAAAAGGTCCCAAAGGACCGGGGGATGGCATATTCGGTCAGTTGTTACTCAGTTAGGGGTAACCCGGCCTTGTGTTGGTAGAGATCCGGTTTGGTTCTCGGGGATGTCCATCCAGAGGCATTCTCATGTGGCAATGGGAAGTTCCTTGGCCTGATCATTCGTTGGAAATCCAAAGAAACAATACGAGACTTGTACGGTTTTAGTTGTAGAACCTGCTTCCTCAGGAAGTAGCTATAGTAGGCATAATATAATGGTACCTATGCTGGCTAAGATTTATATTCTACTTTTGAAATGAATTTTTCCTACACTATGCACTAGTAATAATATTAAAATGTTTTTTTTTAAATGCGTATCAAGCATCTTTGACTAACATAAGAAGAAATCTCCTCCAAGTCTGCGTTTGCATTGTGTGTGTGGCGGGAGGTCTTATGGTAGTCTCATTTTTAAAAGTATTGCGAATTGAGTTTAAAAAATATTCCTCTATTTTGATTTTAAAGATAAATAAACTGTTTTGAGTTCTCACACCAGTCACATGACTGACTTGGAGTTTATTGTTTTCCTTTCTAAACTCTGGGTGCCCACCAATTTCCACACGGGCAGTCAAGAGTTAAGGTTTATCAGGATATTCTGGATATTCTGGAGTTGCTGGAGGCAAGCTGGATGGCATGGCGTATTACTAGTATATAGTATTTCTTTTTCCGCTGCACTGGTTGATGTTGTATGATGTTGTACACTCTGATGATATGATGTAATGAAATGAAATGTATAAAATGTAATAACTGATATAGTTCTTTGTTTAAAGATTATTCATTTATTATTATATGTTGTTCCGCTGCGAATTGTGAGATTCTGATATTGTTATGTTGTTTTCCGTTCCGTTCTATTTTCTATTGTCCTATTTTCTTTCCTCTCTATTTTCTACCTTCTTCTGTCTTTTTCTTCTTCTTAAACCCTCAGTGTTCGGTTTTCCGTCGTTCGATTACTCGGCAGTCGATAAAGTGAGTATCGATGTTGAATTTTCGGAAGACGAAGAATCGGGTCCTGACAATGTGGTATCAGAGCATATGGTTAAGCGACAACCATGGTTCTGTTGGGTATTACTCATTAGAGATAGAGTCAGCAGTACTCTAGAATGAGTTGAGTGTAATAATAGCTATGAGAGCGTATTTTTTAGTGAATATATAAAATTGTTTTATATTGTGATGATTGGTTTGTTGAGTGGTATATAGATTCTGGTTAATACGAGTAATTAACGTTGTTGATAGGGATCTCTAAACACTTGTACAGAACAATTCGACACAATATTGTTTTAAAAATGGGTAAATGAAATAATTTTACCTTGAGTATATTTTGTATATGAAGAAATAATTTTTCAGAATTATTAAAGTGTATATAAGATGATTGTTAAGTTGTTTGAATAATCTAAATTGAAGAATAATTGTATAAGCAAAAGAATTATAAGAATTGAATTATAATTAAAGTGATTTACAATTGTGAAATAAACTTATATATATAAGAAGTGAAACTATATGAATATATTTATGAATGCGAGTTGTAAATAAAAGTAATGAATATGAACTTAAGTTATATAAATGAAATTCAACTTTGGAAATTGAATTGAATGAATAATTGAATGAAAATCAATTAATTAAACCAAATTGAGTGAATATAAGCAAAGGAATTTGGTTGTAATAAATATACATTGGTTGTTATATGGTTGCTAGTTGATTGATTGTATATAATTCATTAAGTGCTAATGAAATTGAGTTAATGAAATTGAAAGCTAAATTAATTGAAATCCAATTGGAAGTTAAGTGAATCTTAAATGGAATTGAATTTGATTTGGAAGTGAACCAACTTGAATATGAATTAGTGAATATAAACTAATTGAAAAATGAATGTTAGTAAACATCTACTGTTAATGAATCAAATGTGAATTAATTTGAAAACCAATTCATTAAATATTAATGAGAATATGAATGAATATTTATTGGTTATGGATTATAGTTGGTTGATGGTTGAATATATTTCTTTTGTTTCAATTGCTATGTTGACATATATAGTTATTATGTTGCTATATGATGTATATTGATACTATTATCTATATGCATGTTCTCATGTTGTTTGTTGAGTGATTAGTAGGTGCGGATCGCGTTTGCTTCGCATTTGGAGCTCGCTTTCGCGCTATATTAGCCGTATATGCTTGCTAATAAAAATATAAGGTACATATCTCGGATTACATACCGTACTTTTACATTTTTTCCCTTCGGGATGCCTCATTACTTGATGAGATGTATATTTGTGATATATATACTGTCATTTTTTTTCGGATCGAGCCGCGCAAAGGAGACTATAGCGAATTTTTCCGAAAATTTAGGGCGTTAGAAAAAATTTGAGAAAATTGGAAAATTTTGAAAACTTTAACTTTGATTTGGAATTGAAAGTTAAACAATAGTAGTTGTTTTTAAAAAGATAACTAAGTATGATATGGAAAACTTAGTAAGTATTATAAGAAGTTTAACTATGGATTTATGGAAAATTAATAAATTCTATAACTTTTCTTACTTGATAATTTCGAGGACGAAATTCTTTTAAGGGGGGAAGATTGTAACGACCCAGGATTTTTAGTAATTAAAATTTGAATATTTAATTAATTTTGAATATTAATAAGTGAATATATAAGTCAAATAAATTTTTATTTGAATTATTGGATTTAATTGAATAATTAAATCGATAATTTAATATGTGAAATTATGGAAATAATTGAAAATCGAGCTAAATATGATTGAAAATGATTTGTAAAATTTTATTTTATCATATTGAAGTTAGAACGATATTTTAGAACTTTTAAAATCGAATTAAAAGTTAATTTGTGAAAATTGAATATTTTAATATTAAAATCGACTAGTGAAAATAGTCAATTTTTGAACAGTCTCAGAATTGAATGAAACCAGTTCCATTGGATCCGTAATAGTTAGTTATTACCGGATTTCAATTTTCGAGTCAATCGGAGTTATCGTTTGATCGTAGCAGCTCGAAACGCATCGAATTATTTTTAATTTTAATTTGACGAGTTAAAATAGCCATTTTTCAAAAAATCTCGGATTTCGACGAAACCAGTTTCATCGGATCCGTAATGTGATATTATTGTAAGGTTTCAAATTTCAAGTCAATTGGATTTACGGTTTGTCCGGTAAAAATTAAAACGCCTAGAAAATCGCTTAAATCGGTTTAATTTAAATTGACCGTTTATAGCCATAACTCGCACAGATGTCCGAATTAGCTTCCGAAACCTGTTCCATTGTGTCCGGAATGCGGGGTAAACCCTAGAAACGCTGGTTACGGCGCGTAAATCGGAGTTCGAAATTTCCGGATGAATAGTGTTCGATTTTTTCCTATAAATAGCCCATAAATTCACAAAAAAAAAAAAGAAAAAAAAAAGCAAAACCCTAATTCTATCAGCCGCCGCCTCCATTAGGCATGAATGGCCAGAAATTCACGAGCTTCTCCTCCAATTATCTCCCAATCCACTCAATATTACAATAAACTTTCAACTAGAGTATTGAAGAGGGCGATGCGAGCTACGTTTTCAACGGTGGAGATCGTGTTTGGAGTTGTGGATTGACGGCAATTGTTGTATGAAGGGGGCCGGTTCGTGCACGTGGTTCGAGGTGGGGGGATGGCCGATCTCCACAAGGTAATGGCCGAACATAGAGCAAGTGACGAGCTTCGACGTGGTGGCGACGTGATGAAGTTTCATCGAGTATAAATGGCGAAAATTTAAACCCTAATTTGTTGAAATGGGTTTGAGTGTGGGTGTTCCTTAACTGGAAACGTGAAAGATGAAGAAGAAAGGAGTAGGGGACGTGCGGTGATGATTGGGGGGGGGGGGGGGGGTAGTGAAATCCAATGGCCATGAATTGTTTAGGTTTAAAAATTAAAATTAATGTTGTAAATTTATATAAGTATAAATCGTGTAACTTCAAATATTTGTAACTTTTTCATACGAGGTCGAAAACGTGCGAAACTAGTTGCGTTGGAATCGTATGGACGAGCACTACGCGATGAAATTGGATTGAAGTCGTTTGGAGCTAGTAAATTTCGTGTAAAATTAAACGTCCGTTTAATTTTATTCGAAATAAATCGCTAAAACGGAAAATAAAATCAAGGTGAGAACTTCTCACTCAATCGAATCAGTTTCGATTTTATTTTAAATAGTTAGATTTAAAATATTTGAATGCATGTTTGAATGATGATTATTATCTATTGATTGTTAAAATAGACATTATACGCCGTTAGTAAGCGGATGTTATTTATTAAAAACATATACCGCGAATATTTCATAAACAGTGAAATTGGTATTATATATATAATAGCAATATATATATATATATATATATATATATATATTGGCATATGTATATATTGGAGTTATTTATTTCCCGCATTTTTTGTTTAGCGGATGAGACCCTATTGCGCCGTTATTAAGCGGATAATATTTAAATCACATATACCGCGATAATTTCGTACTGGAGCGAAATTGGTATTGTGCTAATGTTTGTGGATGCAGGAAAACAGGTTGGAGGGATCCAACTGGATTCCTCAACAGTTTTTATTTAATTTCAGATATTTTGATATTTGATGGATTCTCATATCGATATATGATATCGTTGTTGTTGTGATTGACTATTTGGTATGTAGCATCATTGGACCAAGTTTTGGAATTTTAAAATGTTTTTAAAGTGATTTTTGAAAATATACTATATTTTTGGAATTGATCCATGTTAAATAAATAAACGTTATAATTTTTAAAGTTATAAAAATTATGATTTTTGAGAAAAATAGTTAAAAACTGATTTTTGAAAATATGATACTAATGATTTTATAAAATAGTTAAATCGAAATTTTTGAATTTATTGTGAAAAGTTTAAATATAGGATTTATAAAATTTAATTACTTTATAAATCAAAATGATGAAGTTTTTAAAGGAGTTTAAAGACGTTTTAAAATAGTAGTATAAATTGATTTATATTAAGAGATTTATCAATAGATATTTATAAATTGAAATATTGACATTATAAAACGAGTTTTTATAAGTGTTGAATGAAGTGAAAATGAATTTTGTAAATGAATGGAATTTATAAAATTATAAGTGGTGAAGTTATAAATGAAATTTATAAATAGTAAGATTTATAAATTTTGTGAAGTTATTAAAGAATATATTTGGATGAATAATTGAATCTTATAAGTTATAAGATTTATAATTATGAAGTTTAAAAGAACGATTTTGTAAATAATCGTTTTATAAGTATTTAACTTATAATATGGACTTTTGGTTCATAATTGAGATATAAAGTGAATAGGTTAATAAAGAAAATTTATAAGGAAAGAAGTTATAAAACAAATAGAAATGGAGTTTATAAACGTTGTTTTATAAATTCGAAAACGACTTATTTTGATAAGTAAATTGTTATAACTTATAAATGGAGTTATATTCACGTTTTTGAACTGTGAATAATCCTTTGAAATAAAATGAATAAAAGGATGAAATTGTTAACGTAGTATATTCACGTTTTTGAATAGTGAATAATATGTTAAAGAAAATGTTTAGATTTGATGTTTTAAATAGAATTAACACGATCTAGCGATGTTTTAAAATATGTTGAGATTCGAAACCATAGATTTCAACATTTATTGTTGAAATAGACGTTTTCGAGAAATAAAAGGAAATGGTGGATTATAACACTGTTGTTATAATAAATGGTTTCCGAAAGGAAATGTTTTGTATAGTATTGGGATTTATATATCTATTAAATTTCGAATCCCTATACTAATGATTTTGGGACGTTGTAACGATGTTTTACGCAACATTCGTTTTGGCCCAAATAAATAGGTTTAAGAGAATGATTTCCTTAAAGAATGAAATATATACTTAATTTCGATTGAAGTATACTGAATATTTTCTAAGTGTTGGAAATAAATAAAATTTGTGAATTACTTATTAAATAAGTATGGAAATGTTTTCCAATATAAAGTGAATATTTTGGGAATTTATCTTTTTGAAGATAAATTGAAATGAATAATTAAAATCATATATTCATAGATATTGTGAAATATAAATTCACTATGGAATTTATAAAAGAAAGTGGGGTTGGTTTAGAAAAATAAATATTGATTTATTTTTGAAGTGTGAAAATTATATATCTTGTAAAGATATTTTGGAAAATAAATAATTTGAAAAATTATTTGGAAACTGGTGATGTGTGCATATCCATTGATAGTTCAATAACCGACTATCAATATTTCCCTTTGAATGGGTAATTGATGTGATTTGTTTGAATTTGAATGCCACACTTATTTTTGAATAAGCGCACACTATTCGGGTTAACCGGGAAAGGACCATGGGGTCGTATAACCCATTCCGAATATGTGATACGTCGTTATGAATTGCATTTGAAGATCGGTGTTGAAGACCCGGTATTTGCGAGAGCGATAGGATGACCTGTCGATTGACTCTGCACAGAGTAGCTACGGTATTGAGTTCTCCCTATGTGATGGGAAGTCCGGACGTGATTAAAGATTATCCGGATTGCAAGGACTTCTTTGTAAGTGCCTTCGGTTCTGTTCGAGCCCGGAACAGACTTGTATGGATTGTGTGTCTGACATTACAAATTGAGATGTAAAGCCGATTTCATTCAAATATATTTCTGTTGGTGGCGGAGAATTTATTCTTTTAGCTTAACACCCTTCTCTGAGACGTACGAGCTCAGAGGTTATGTAGTTGAATGTTATCAGCGATATATTCCCAATTTGGTAATGTGACATGCTGAGTGTTGCTGTAAATGATCATTGTGTTGATTATTTGTGATAGGATCGTTTATTTGATCGTCTATCTTTGTGATCATTTCTATGATCATTTGTTGACCCAAAGCATTGCTTTTGTATAAAGTATGTTTTTGTGGACGTGACTTCGTCGAGCCTCACACCCCGTGAATGGTCAAAACAGGAAAGATGCGGCAAGGTTATGAGGGGTAGCGCCCTTTAGGATGTGTGCATTTCCTTCTGGAAAAGGGTGGTATCATGGTATGGAGCCCAGATACTTACTCATCTTGAAAACACTTTATTATGATTGTGTGAATTGATTACGAGCGCTCGGTTAAAAGGTCCCAAAGGATCGGGGGATGGAATATTCGGTCAGTTGTTACTCAGTTAGGGGTAACCCGGCCTTGTGTTGGTAGAGATCCGGTTTGGTTCTCGGGGATGTCCATCCAGAAGCATTCTCATGTGGCAATGGGAAGTTCCTTGGCCTGATCATTCGTTGGAAATCCAAAGAAACAATACGAGACTTGTACGGTTTTAGTTGTAGAACCTGCTTCCTCAGGAAGTAGCTATAGTAGGCATAATATAATGGTACCTATGCTGGCTAAGATTTATATTCTACTTTTGAAATGAATTTTTCCTACACTATGCACTAGTAATAATATTAAAATGTTTTTTTTTAAATGCGTATCAAGCATCTTTGACTAACATAAGAAGAAATCTCCTCCAAGTCTGCGTTTGCATTGTGTGTGTGGCGGGAGGTCTTATGGTAGTCTCATTTTTAAAAGCATTGCGAATTGAGTTTAAAAAATATTCCTCTATTTTGATTTTAAAGATAAATAAACTGTTTTGAGTTTTCACACCAGTCACATGACTGACTTGGAGTTTATTGTTTTCCTTCCTAAACTCTGGGTGCCCACCAATTTCCACACGGGCAGTCAAGAGTTAAGGTTTATCAGGATATTCTGGATATTCTGGAGTTGCTGGAGGCAAGCTGGATGGCATGGCGTATTACTAGTATATAGTATTTCTTTTTCCGCTGCACTGGTTGATGTTGTATGATGTTGTACACTCTGATGATATGATGTAATGAAATGAAATGTATAAAATGTAATAACTGATATAGTTCTTTGTTTAAAGATTATTCATTTATTATTATATGTTGTTCCGCTGCGAATTGTGAGATTCTGATATTGTTATGTTGTTTTCCGTTCCGTTCTATTTTCTATTGTCCTATTTTCTTTCCTCTCTATTTTCTACCTTCTTCTGTCTTTTTCTTCTTCTTAAACCCTCAGTGTTCGGTTTTCCGTCGTTCGATTACTCGGCAGTCGATAAAGTGAGTATCGATGTTGAATTTTCGGAAGACGAAGAATCGGGTCCTGACAATATTAATTATACACGTTACGGATTAAATTATTTCTTTCTCAACATTTACATTGCATTTTAAGCGTATTCACACATGTATAATTAGATGCTTCATTTAAATTTCCATATATATATTCACAATTCCATAAATTTCCAAATACATAGATAAATTTCCAATTTCAACTAAAATTCTAAATTACTGTAATAATTACAGATTAAATTTCTATCCATTCTCAATAGATTTACGTTTACATACTAAAATCCACATTTCTATGTACATTTGAATTCCATATTATACATATTTTATTTATCTTAATTACTTCCAACTTAAATTTCAATCAACATAAAACGTTTTATTCAGTTTCCAATAATTTCAATCATGCTTTAAATCCAAATGAATAAATAACTTAATTCCCATTTAAGCATTTTTCATTTGATTTGCAATCAACCTTTTATGATCAATTAAATCCCGATATATTAAATAAACGTTATTTCCATCATTCTTTATCCTATGAAGAAATTTAAGTTATTCACAACTATTACTAAAGTTCATATTAATGCACACTAATTTACATTTATTGCAATGGTTACCAAATATTTCCCTGCAATAATTCATTCCCCTATACATACTTACAATTCCACTTAAACTTTACTATACCCATTTATTTTCTCAACATTAAAACCAACGTTACCTCAATTCCACTAATGTACACTTATTCTATTATCACTTACTAACCATTCAAATTTTTATTAACAAATAGGCAGGTAATTCCTATGTTACAAATTTTTAGTTCATCCTAATCCCTTACTATTGACATACATTTGCATTACTTACATATCATTTACCATGTTACCCAAAATCTCTATCCATTGTAATTAATACCTTAAATAAGTTTCAATTTATATTCAAGTGAATACATTACCCTTTTTCGTTATGTCATCCATTTTTCACAAGAAACGTTTTATCGTTTCGACAACATTTTATTTCTAATTAACTACATTGATTTGTGTACGTCTCTACTATTTAAAGCATTACCATTCTCACCTTCATCTAAATCTTCATTTATGAATATTTAAAAATAAATTTCACTAATTTCCTATTTATACACTTATAAATTCCAATTCCAAATAAATAGATAAATCTCTGTTTGCACTACTTAAATCAAAAATCAGGGATTATCCTATCTATACATTTTAAGTGGATGGATCAAATGTTGTATTCAAAAATCTACTTCTTAATATTCTTAGATTTAAACTAAACTCTCTATTAACAGAATATTTAGATGTTTAAACTTCTTTTATTACCATTAACCTATTATTATACATTAAACTTAAATATACTAACAAAGCTTGTTTTTGGTACTCTTTTCATTTCCATAAATAAAATTAGCAGTGGATTCATACCTTATTATGTAATTAACTTTAATTCCACCTAACTAAATATTTACATAATCTTTTATTTGCAATAAATCAACTATTTTATATTAATTAAATTTAATCTTCCTGGTTTACTTATTCATAGTATGTAATTCAGTTACTCACCCTAACCTATTTATTTGAAATCCAATCCAGATTATTTTTACTAAGTTCCAATTTCCAAAGGTTACTGCAATTAATCCAATTAATTGCAATAAATTCTAATTAATTTGATTTTATTGGATTACAACTCAAAATAAATCAATTATTACTCAACCACACAGTTAACATTTCTTTTATGATTCATTACAGTAATATTTCCCAATTGTCATCTTTATTTTCATAAATTACTGGATTTCAATTTAATTGAAATTTTGTTAACTTTACACATAAATAAAAGCTTAAACCTCAATTAATTCATTCCTAAGATCACACTAATTATTATATTATAAAATGGACCTTTCCCTTGGTTACATCTTATTTATTCTCTTACCAATATTCCACACTAACTGCAATAATTTAGTGCATTAATTGAAATTGATCAAAATAAAACTTAACCAACAAATAGAATAAATACGTACAATAATTATTGTCATTAAATCTATTTCATAAGTCTACACTCAATTAATTCCTTAAAATAAGTTTTACGTTTATAAATTTACCTTCACACTTCCCGTTACTATTTTAATAATTACTAAAGTAACATTTTCATAATAACAACATTAAAATTTCTCAATATTTAGATGAACTTTATTTCCAAATACACACTACCAAATTTCAATCACTTATGTTCTATCCAACATTCTTTTAGATTTTATTTCCGTCAATTAGTTCATCCAATATTTTCATCCATTTATTAACAAATTTTCCATTATACAATTTCAATTCTTCTTATTATTATTTCATTAATACTATTACCAACTTTTATTACTTTTAGCATTAATTAAACAATCATATTAAATTAAGAGGTTATAATGTTGTATTCACTATTCCCATTTTCACTCCAAAACTCAAACAGCCGTTTCAATTGCATTTGGATTTGCATTAAATTGGTTATCCATCAACTGCCATCTATATTACCACCTTAATTCACATACAATTACAGTCCTTTTTAATATATTAATACATAGTTAATTTAAATTTTGTCTTTATTTCTTTAATTTACATTTTATTCAAGTGCGACAATTTACGCTATTTCTTTATTGATATTTCACCTAACTTTCAACAATTAAGTTAAATACCCGTTTCTACAATTCATTGTTAGTTATAAATTTAAATCTCCTTTATTTATTCAACTTACACACAGGTATACATCTTACACTATCTCAATCATTGGATTTTCATTTAGCGTTCATTCCAGCATAAATTCTATCTCTTTTATATATATCTTTATTTTTCTTTACAAAATTTTTTTATTACCTAATCCCTTTTTAACTAAAATTTAATCGTCGAAATTTACGGGTCGTTACAGATTCCTAGGGAAGATAAGGGAAGAGTGGAGAGATACAGGCATTATAACGACGTGAGATGGCTTCTTGGGCACGCTTGTTTATAAATAATTTAATATTGAAAATATCTCGTCGCATAACGCGAAATTTCTAACTCCGAATCAGACATGCCGACAGACATTTATAAGGTTTTACCCACGTTCCGAACACAATGGAACGTGTTTCGAAAGTTAATTTGATTGTATGTGCGAGTTACGGAAGAAAACGATCGATTTTAAATCAAATCGATTAAATAGTTTTCTAAGCGTTTTGAGCTGCCAGGGTCCAACGACAAACCCGATTACTACGAAAATTGAAATCTGATAATAACTAACTATTACAGATCCAATGGAACTATTTTCGTCAAATTCCGAGACTGTCCCTCGGAAGGCTATTTTTAAATTCAATTTAAACGATATAATTTCAAAATTGAACAAATTACCTTTAAATCGAATTTCAACCATTCTATTATCTTCAGTAACATCATTATAAATTTTACGAGCCTTCAAACTATTTTAAACAGGCTTAGAATATCAGATTCAACAATTTACCCAATTCAATTATTAAATTCAATATTTAAACTATAAATTCAATGATTTAATTATCAAGTAAATATTGATATCTGGCATTCAAGTTAAAATTAACTTGTAAATAATTTAAAATTAATTAACTATTTAAATTTAAATTGCTAGAAAGGCCGGGTCGTCACATTCCTCCCCCCTTAAAAGAATTTTGTCCCCGAAATTACTAATTAGGAAGGATGGTCCAATACCCGTTTACTTTTTCCAAAACCTACAACTCAACATCCTACCAATTGTCTTTTATTAAAGTCCCACTATCCTTAACCAACTTCCCAAAACCTTCTATAGTTTCCAACTCCATTAATTTACTACACTATTTCAAGTTTAAATTTATAATCAAATTTTGAATTTTCAAAATTTTCTCAAAATTTGTCTAACTCTCTAAATTTCCGAAAATTTTTGCCAGCGTCTCCTTTGCGCGGCTAGCTCGGTACAACTACAAAAGGCCTCTACGGGCTCCCAATTTCCGAAAAGAAAACAAAAGCCAAATGGCTACATCAAAAACCCAATCCAATTTCATACAGAAATGTAAATACATACCTTTTTGTCGGGCAATTCACATTTATCATTTGGAATCAAATCCAATTTACTTTTCCCTTTTATAATACATGCATATCCTGCTTAGCACTAATATCCGATCACAATATTCTAAAATCATTTTATACATCTCTTTACATAAGTTTCATACCCACTTCAATTCAAATTAGTTTCCACCGTTTCATATGGATTCAATTTATTTTTCGATTTCTAATATTGAGTTTTATCTTTCATTTATTACGGATTCATATTAGTTTCATTTATTGATTTACTTTAGTTTCCAATTTGAAATGGTTTTGTCGTTGACGATTGAAAATTTTCTAACTCCCAAAATTTTCAGAAAATTTTGGCAGAGTCTCCTTTGTACGGAGGAGCTTTTGCAATTTGACAATATATATAAATATGTATACCTCGACCCACACTGTCGGAAAAAGCAAAAACAGTTCATATTTCCTATTTTTATTGCGTAGGCGTACCTTATTTAGCAATTTAAGCAAGCAGCTTATAGATTTTAGCAATTAGTGCAATCCAAATCCAGCCAAACGGCCTTCGGGTACCTGTACTTACTCAATTTAAATATGTAAGTGCCATATATAGAGTATTTATCAGCATTTCATTTACTTTAATAGCAAATCACAAGCGTTTCACTTATATTTCATAGCTAAACACACATATCATAAGCAACAAGCACCAAAACGCATTCCATAAGCGATTTATATAACTTTAAGCTAACTCAATTGCTTTCAATCAATTTATAAGCCATTTCATTCAATTTCAATGGTTTGCAACTCAATTTCTTACATTCCATTGATTATTAATCCAAACATGCTCATATTCACTTCAAATGATTCAGAATTAATTTTATTTAATCTCTATCAACTCATAGAATTTTAATTACTTTTATCCACGCCGAATGTCAACCATTTTATGCAATTTCGACGATATTCGTTTAATAATGTATTCATGTAGTTTATAGTTACTTAAATTAAATTCAACTCATTCTGTATTCAATTCCATTTCATTTCTAATTTATTAATCAACCAGTCATTGCATTTCATTTTATTTCCGCATTAGATTCATGCAAAACAATTTATTAAGCTTGGCACATTCCATTCTTATAAATTAATAACTATTTCCCAAACTTAATTTAATCCAAGTTTTTATTTTAATGGGCTTTCACTCTTATTCGAAGCCAGCTTTCATAAATTTTAAACTCAAGTTAATTTACTTTAATTTATTCCAACATCAAACTTAAGTTTACTTCTATTTGATTCCCATTTAATCAAATTCCATTAAATTCGGTTAGCCTATCCATTTAAATTTTAATTTTACTTCACCTTCTCCATTTATCAAATTAATATCCAAGCACATATGCCACCGAACTTAAGTTCAGACTGATAATCCAAATCCAATTACAATTTTGATTTAGTTTTCATTTAATCAGACTTCATCTATTTATTTTATTTTTAATTCGATTAACTCACTTTAAATTTCAAATTTACTTACTTAATTCGTTATCGAATTCATTTTATTAATACAAGGCCGTCCATTCACTTGGGTTTTATTTTGCAACTCAAACAATTTCTATTATAATCACTTCTCTTATATCTAATTTACTTGCAAATTTCATTAAATATTATTCAAATCACCTTTGGATTTATTTGTAATTCAAACCATCACATTTTCAATCCAACTCTATTTTATTTGCATTTTATAGCATCTTCACTTATTCAATTCATTATCAAATCCAAGTTGAATTCTATTTACAATTCTAATTCACTACCAAATTCCATTATTAATTTACAACCATTTGTTTACCCAAGTTAAATTTTATTAACATACTCAATCAAACAATTATTTAACCAATTAGCTTATTTCCAATTTCTAAATTAATTACAAAAATCATTTCATTTTTATTTTATTTATTTATTTATTCTTTATTTTTTTCCTGAGTTCAAATTTTGTCTTCTATATTTCTAGTTTGGATTTATTTCATCTTTCACAATTCCAACACCTTTATTTAAAATTTTTTAAAAAAATGCCTTTAAATTTAGATAATACTAATTACAATAGCTTTTACTAAAAAAAAATTATAAGTCGATGCCTCAACCAATTCATCCTTGTTCTCACAGAAATTCAGTCATACGTTGATGAGGCGTAGGACTGAAAATCTATAAGTACTTGGTAAACCCGTTTTTAACATCTAGTGAAAATACTTGGAAAATAATTTAATTGAAAATATCGAAAACAGTTTTTGAAAATAGAGGAAATATCTTTAGTGAGGATGCTATGGAAATCATCACTCCCATCTATGGTCGCAGTTAACCCGATGGTTACGTTGTCGTCCCGACAAAATCCATAGATTAACTGCAGGTCTCCGCGCCCCTCAATTACACCATGGAAACCCGCTACAGATCGCAGCTACAACTGGGGTTACGTAGCTATCACAACAAAAACCCATATAACTGTAGGCATCAGCGCCCTCGAATTTAGCTGCCAAAAGAATGAAACTTCTCCCCACTTGACCATAGATCGCAGTCTACCGATGTTGCGTTGCCTTCCCGGCAAAATCAAGTGTAGACCGTTGGCACTCATCCTCCACACAATTTTCGCTATGGTCCCCCACAGTAGATCGCAGCGACATCGAATTACACTGTCGTCACAGCATAACCCAAATGCCCCCGTAGGCATCAGCGCCATCGACTTTCGCTACCAAAATAATCCTCAAGAACTAGTTTGTCCGGACTCCTCACAGGATCAACTTTAGAACCCCCCCTTGGGGCTCAAGGCAGCACCACCCAGTGGCACTCCTGAGAAGTTCATTCCAAGGGAGCGCCTTTTTCCCCAGAGCCAATCTCAAAACACTTTATACTATACATATATAGTATTTTCCCAAAATCATACACCTAGTATGAATTTCATATAAGGCTCCTTTACACAAAATCGATTTCCAAAATCGATAATTTCCAACATAGGCTTTTCCAAATCTCAATATTGATTTTACCCAAAAATCAAAAAGCCTTTCCAAATCCATAGGTTCCTAGAACCTTTCCTCAAAATCATTTCAAAAATCATTTTCACAAAATCCTTTTTATATAAACATATAAATAATCTTGGAAAATTTTGAATCAAATTTATTTCTTGTATAAATTTACTTTTATACTTTAAATATTTTCAAAAAATCCTTTCTTCTGGCCATAGATTCAACAAAAGTAGTTTTTATCTTCTTTAACAAAGATATACAAATTTTAATTTCCTTTTCCTTCCAACAAATATTAAATTTTAAATTTGCTTATAAAATCACTTGCCAAACTTCTTACTTTTTATTATAAAGTAAAACTTAAATCAGAAAGACATTTAATCTCCATAAGTTAATTTCTCCCATAGAAATATCAAATTATTTTATTTAAGTTCATCATGTATTTACAAAGTATAATTTGCATTTCAAAAATCATCTTATAACTTTTTATCTAATTTCCACCTTCATCATTTTTTTATTTATATTTCTCAAGATATTCTTTCGTTTCAAAAGAATCATTTCACATCTCTTATTCAAATTTCCGATATCAATTTCATTCAAATCCGTACGATGTACACATACCATCTGTACGCTATACCAATCTGATCGCTCACTCGATCACACAATTTCGCTTCCGAACTAGTATCGTCCACCCGACTTCCTAGTGTGGACACAAATCTGGTTTCTTGATCAGAAACTGTCATTCTGTTTGCATAGTCACATCTATGATAGAGAACATCCAGAACCAATCAACAATCCTTATCCAGGTTCGCCGTCGAAAATCGAGTGAAAAATGCCAACTCGGATCGATAATATTATCTCGAAATTCAGTGCTCGAATCTGGATCAAATCACTATGCGAATAGAATAACATACGTACATCCTACGTATTTAACTTCATTGATTATTATCCCAACCAATTTCTCATTCTCTATTCACATTCCCTTTAAATTCTGCCAACTTACTCATATTTATTTTAATCCCCATTTGGATTATCGCTTCAACTCTTATCTTAGGTGGATATTTAATCAATAATGGTTTGAACTCCGACCAATTTAGAAAATAGCGTTGAAAATTTAAAAATAGATAAGTAGTTGAAAAATTAGTAATAGTTTGCAAAATAGCTGTAAAATAGTTAACTAATTATAAAATAGTTGAAAAATAGTAATAAGTTTAGAAAACGATTGAAAAATGGTTAAATAGCTCCAAATAATTATTGAATAAGTACAAAATAGTTCGGAGTTTGAACAGAAGGTTGTATATGCTAAATAGATAGGGAAATAGATTAAAATAGTTTATATTAAAACAATTTATATTAAAAATAGTCCGGAGTCAAACTGTCCACTTTCCCTTAATTCCATTCTTATCAATTCAATTTAAATTTCCACTCCATCTAAATTGACCCAATTCCAATCTTAAATAACTCCAAATTCCATTGGACTAGAGTTATTCCTAATTCAAGTTGAATTTAATTCTCAATTTCTCTCCAACTTCAAATCAAATTCCATTTGACTTTAAAACTTATTCAACTTCACTTATAACTTCAAATTATTCCAATTAGTTTGGACTAATGCCAATCGAACCCACCTCAATTCCAATCACTTAAATTTAATCCAATTCAAATTGTCCATTTGAATGTTTAAACTTATCCATCTTCAAACACAAATCCTATTAATTCCAATCGGTTTCAACTTAAATGAATTCAATTTCAACTTCAAATTTTAACCATCTCGAAGTATATAAATTTGAGTTGAATTCTCAAAGGTTAGTTTAACTCTTTAAACTAAATTTACCTCGATGTTAAAGTTTGTAAATAATTTTATTCTGGGCTCAAGTTCTAGAATTTCATTTTCAGTCAACTAAATTAACTAATTTTAACTTGAACTAATTTAATTAAAATTTCAAATTCAAATCATCTCGAATGATATCAATTCGAGTTAAAAGTTTAAATGTTGACTCAATTCTTTTAAATCAAATCAACTTATCTCTTTATACTATTAAATTTTGAACTCATTTCAAACTTATTTCCATTGAATTTTAATTTAGTTGTACTTCTATTTTTACTTAATTTAATCCCAATACAAGATTTTAGTTTGGTTGTATTATATTATTTCTTACTTAAATTTCAATAATTTAACAACCAATCACTATAATATTTATTAGAAGGAAATATTGCCTTATATACCAAAATATATATTTTTATATATAAAATCATTTAAAACTCTTTTATAGGCAAATAACAAGTACGCGCTCATATATATATATATATATACTCAACTCATTCTAGAGTACTACAGACTCTATTCAATGAGTAATCCCCACCAGAGCCAAGGTACTCGCTTAACCTGGCTCTGATAACAACTGTTACGACCCGGAAATTTTCGAACCCGAAAATTCCAGATAGTTATGAAAAAGAAGAAAGAGATAGAAAAGAAGAGGAACAGAAACATCAACAACTCACCTTCGCAGCGGATAAAATATAATGATAAATAACAGTATACAGAAGAATACTACATCTGTTAATTACATTTAATATACATCAGAGTTTCATATATATACAATCATAGAATATGTACAATTATCATGTCTTAGATTAACAATTTTATATACAGTGGAAATATTCTATCGCCAATGCCATCCAGCTCGCCTCCTGAGCTCCAGAACGAACCTACCTGAAAATTTGTAATACTCGGTCTGACCCGAGCATTACATCAGAGTAACACCCAGGTCAGGCTGGAAACCAGCGTGAGTAAACCCAACTAACATGGAATACCAAACAAACAACTTATATAAACCCGGGGTAACATATACCAATTTAACCAATTCACAATTTGATGTAGACAATGCTTATTTCACATATAAATTACTAAGTACCAAACTTAGATAAAATAATCTAATTTTATTCCACCTTATTGATTTCTCAAATCAATTTATAAAATTCGAAGTGGTTTTCGGGTATTTCCCAATACCCGACCCCGATCACTTCGAAACTCATGTTATCCTAAGCCAAGTTATCCAAATGAAATACACAACATCTCATATTAGTGATATCAACTCATTCAAATCATCCAATACCCTTCAATCATCCATACACAAAGCTTAATCGCATTCAAATCAATTCAATTGATTCTGATTGGAATTTCAAACTTCAATCACTTAGATTTCCTCATTTAATTCCAAATCAATTAATTAACCAACTCTTCCATATCCATTCATCTTAATTTATCACCGTGGATTAATTTCCTTGCAATTATATTCAAGTGATTATCTTTAATTCATTTCACGATAATAAATATACTTAACCCATAATCAATAAGTAATCTTTAATTACTTCACAAATTAATTAACTATAATCAGTTACACCAATTATTCTTAATTACTTATATTAATTAACTTCTTATAAGTCACTTATTATGAATTAATGAATCTCAATATTCAAATCTTTATTTTCATCATTAAATTACATAAACTAAGGATTTCAATTATTTTTAATTTATCCCAATCAAGTTTAATTATATTTATGAAACCACTGTATTAATCATTTTCGATTAATCCCCAAACTGTAATTAACTATCTTTGATTTTATGTTATTTATAAATTAATTGCTTCTTACTTAACTATCTCAATTAATCTCTTGATTAATTTTCTCGAAGTAATTATATTTTATTAATTACATGAAGTAATTATTATCACACCATCAAATGATTATTCTGAATTACTTATACTTAGTTAATTAACTTTCATTTAATTTATTATTATTCAACTCGCAAATTCCTAAGTTAAATAACCCCAAATCGTTTTAATTACTCTACTAATTTAATGTATCACAAATCATTAAGCCTTTAGTAACTGTTATAACGAAAACGTTTACTTACTTATGTCTTAAGCTTAAGACAACCTAAATTCCCAGTACTTCGAGTTAAACAACAACTAACTCGAGAACCATCCAAAGCACAATCAGCAGATCATCAATCCACAGAGCATGCCAAATCAATACAATCATTCAACTAAATATTTAAATTTAACCATTTAAATTTAAATAGAAATCCAACGGAGTGAGATTTACTCACCTTTGACTTTATTGAAGCAATCCAAGTCCACTCTCGACTTGTAACCTTTCAGACCCAAATTGCGCGCTCTGCCCGATCACCAGCCTCGTCATGCTTGCGACCATAGCCCCCAAAATCGAGCCCTAGCTGCTGTCGTCACCACTCTCGATCTCGAACACGCGCAAACGCGACCTCGCCTTCCACTTCGAGAATCCCAGCTCGCGATCCACCAGTAGCCAATGCGACGCACCACTCAAAACCGCCTTCAATTCCTCCCTCGCGCACGCGATAGCTTCCCTCTTCGTCGCGACTCCCCTAATCACTCACGCCTTGCCTCGCGAACCCCTATCTCCCACAAGGCCATTCGATCGTGAATCGAAAACATGATGAAACTAGCAGGGGCCAACTCGATTAGGAGTTGAATCGATTTTGATTTGATTGAGAACCGAGGTCACCACTTCGGCCATTCTCTTGTTTGTTTTTTTTCTATTGTTCGTATAGCTGATTTGATTTTAAAAGGAAGGGGAATAGCAGCTTATCTTTAATTGATTTTCGAACGAGAATCGTTCGCCTCTTCCCCTTTTTTTCTTTCATTTGTTTTCGAAATTGGATTCCTAGGGAAGATAAGGGAAGAGTGGAGAGATACAGGCATTATAACGACGTGAGATGGCTTCTTGGGCACGCTTGTTTATAAATAATTTAATATTGAAAATATCTCGTCGCATAACGCGAAATTTCTAACTCCGAATCAGACATGCCGACAGACATTTATAAGGTTTTACCCACATTCCGAACACAATGGAACGTGTTTCGAAAGCTAATTTGATTGTATGCGCGAGTTACGGAAGAAAACGATCGATTTTAAATCAAATCGATTAAATAGTTTTCTAAGCGTTTTGAGCTGCCAGGGTCCAACAACAAAGCCGATTACTACGAAAATTGAAATCTGATAATAAGTAACTATTACGGATCCCATGGAACTATTTTCGTCAAATTCCGAGACTGTCCCTCGGAAGGCTATTTTTAAATTCAATTTAAACGATATAATTTCAAAATGGAACAAATTACCTTTAAATCGAATTTCAACCATTCTATTATCTTCAGTAACATCATTATAAATTTTACGAGCCTTCAAACTATTTTAAACAGGCTTAGAATATCAGATTCAACAATTTACCCAATTCAATTATTAAATTCAATATTTAAACTATATAATTCAATGATTTAATTATCAAGTAAATATTGATATCTGGCATTCAAGTTAAAATTAACTTGTAAATAATTTAAAATTAATTAACTATTTAAATTTAAATTGCTAGAAAGGCCGGGTCGTCACATTCTCGGTTTGATTCGAACTTATGACCTCTTGTTTGCATATAAGGGTGTTTCTGTAACTTCACGTTTAGGGATGTTAATTCTGTATGAGTGTGCATTATCCAACTCGGTTCGAAGTCAAAAAATGTTCATCCGTTTCTCATTTAGAACACGATTAGAACAAGAAAATTTGTTCAAGATTTCGTCCGTACGAATTGTTCCATGAATTTTTTATTGCATGCACATGGTTTGTCCATTATCAGACTAGTACGAAAGGTGTCCGAGCTAAAATTTCGTCTGGTTCATGACCATCTGAAACTCTTATACAACAGAACATGAACACACCTATGTTCGTTCGGTCTGTCCGATTAACACCCCTATTCACGGTCGGACCAAATTTTTTTGGTCCTATTCCAACTATTAACAAAGATTTTAAGACACGAGTATGCTTCTAATCCGCAGCAAAAAAAGAAAAAGAGAAGGGGCATTCTAAGAATTGAACTCGGGACCTCTCGCACCCTAAGCGAGAATCATACCACTAGACCAAATGCCCTTAAATGTTAATGCTTAAAAAATCATATCTGAATTTAACGATAGAGCACATCACACATTACTCGAGGAATGTGATCTTTATAGCCTTCAACTAAGCAAGTCAATTGATACTCAGAAATACGAAATCCATTAGCATCCGTAAATGAAAAATGGATGAATATCTAATGTTTGAAAAAACAGATACAAATGCATATATAAATTCTACATACAAAAATTATCCATTCTTTGTCAAGGTACTACTTTATATTATGTGAATTTCGGTATAATGAATTATATGTATTTATTGTTTTATCAAAATAATAATTTATATGAGACTTTTTTGTACATGCAATGCATGTGCATGTAAAAACCCTTATAAAATAAGTAATTTCAAATTTTCTGTATAATTTGATGAAAATAAACTTAAAAATATAACGAAAAACAATGTATTCTTTTTTTGTTGTAATAGGGTTTGAACTCGTAACATTATTTATGTTTCAAAATTTCCATTTCAAGGTAAATATTAATGTTTGTTCAGAACGGTATTCGAACTCTTCACCTCTTGTTTTGTCTATAAGGGAAATTTTAAACCTTTACGATCAGATCAAAAAATTGAAACTTTATTCCAATTATTAATAAAGATGTACTGTGATAAAAATAAACTAAAAAATACAAAGAATACAATGTATTCTTTTTTCGTTATAGTAGGATTTGAACATATAACTTTGTTTATGTTTCAAAATTTCCATTTTGAAGATAAATGTTAATGTTTGTTCAAAAGCGGGATTCGAGCTCTTCACCTCAAAAGCAATTTTGGAACTTTGCGGTCGGATCAAAAAAGTGAAACTCTACTTCAATTATTAACAAAGATACTAATAAAGATTATATGTATATATAAATGTATATTTACTGTTCAAAATATATTTTATCATCGTACTTTTTGATTTTTTTTAACATTTATAACCATTAGAACTGAAACAATTTTATGTTAAACTAAAGAACTTTATTTATGACTATAGATTTAATTGACAGTGGATCGGATAATATCCGATGTTTGTCTGCAATCCACGGAAACATATATTCGATATTCAAAAGAATTCAACGATAGACCTACCTTTAACTGAAGAGTAAAGATGAATCACTAAATTTACATGTAACGAATGAACCAGATGATTGAGGCCTTCAATGGTTTCTTTCTCTTTCTTTTGAATCCAAAGATAATTCAATCGCCCCATTACATGTAGATCACTCATCACTACCTTTGTCTGTCGCCACATTCTTCTCTTTAACATTATACTCTACCATTTGTTTCTTCGAAATTAACTGCAGCTATTATTTTCACCTTTCTTTTTCTAACCTAAGCTTTTCTTCAATAGACTTACCAATAAGTTAAAAGCAGATGAAATAGAGGGATGGCATACTAAGGTCCTTGGTTTCATTATATTCCTACACCAAACACAACATGGGCATAGAGCATGTTTTGTAATCAATACTCGGACAAATTTACGGGACCAATTCCAATCTTTTCTTTCTAGCCAAATGCCAAATTGAAAAATACCCTAACATAGAATGTGATTATTAAAAGAAACACACAACTAATGTACAAATAATTTTATACTTGCTAACTTCACATTGAATACACGAACCAGCTGAACTTTTATGTCAGTGTCATAATGTCAAATATGGAACGGGTAAAACATGAACTCCGTACATATTAACATTCATAGATAAAATAGTCTTTATTCTTCTACTAGGATCCTACACAATGTGAATTCACCAAAATTCCTAACTTGATTATGTTATTATTTTTTAGTAAAAGCCATATATTTTGGGTACATTTTCGCCCTTTTCCCCTCTCTTCGGAATCAAACCCAATGCTAACTAAACAAGTTATCAAATAACGAGGAGTTCACATATCAATATCTTATAGAATTTAAGAATATCAAAAGAAACGATTTAACTCAGAAGAAGCTAAATCGAAGACAATTCAGTACTTATACATACCTAGTTGAATTTTATCAACCTGCTTGACGCTCTCGCTATTTTCTTTTGACTCGTTGGCCGCACATAATTTTTAGAAATATTGGATTCGAACGATGATGGGTGGTTCATGGAACTGGGATGAGTTTAGATAAAACAAATACTTTCTCCGATAGCATAGCACTTTGGGAAAATTTTCGGCTGTTGGTGTCCTAAGAATCCCAATCCTGTCCGCATCCTCGTCCTAAAACCAAATAAATACAAGATATTCGAAAATACGGATGCGGATATAGATGTCGATACGAAGGCATTCGCATTTGAAAATTATCCGTTTGGTTTTTGTCAAGATTATAGTTCAAATTATGTGTATTTTAGGACAGTAAAAGATATTTTTTATTATTTTATCGTGTTAGTAGTTTATATTATATGCATTTAATGTTTTTTAACTGCTCAAAACTCTTTATCATCATAATATTTGTTGGTTTTTAACACTTTTATAATCAATGGGATTGAAAAATATTTGTCTTAAACTAAAATTTTCCTTTTATAATTCTTGATTTATTGGTCGTCAGTGGATATGATAATTATCAGATATCCGTCCGTATCCGCGGATGCGGATGCGGGTGTGACACTATTTGCATCTGAAGCATCCGTTGACAGACCTAGCTAATTCTATTCCAACCCCAAAGATTACTTATCCCACATTTGTATTTTCAAAGTTAATTTTAGAACAAATTTGTCGTTCTTCTTTATTACAATCTTAACAATTGTTGTCATAATCAACTAAGTTGGAACCGTAAGTTATATAAAAACAAAAGAAAACATTAATATTTTTAATTATGAATGTCACCACAAGATTGAAATAGAATTAAATAAAAGAGATAATAATTTTACTATGTTTTCCTTTTCTTTTCTTTTTTGATCTTTCAAATCAGCACAATTTAGTGATTTTTACAATAGATATTGATATTTCTCCAAAATTAAGGATTAATATGAATTAAAAGACATAAAAATCCACATAAGCATGTAGAGTCGAATTTGTTATATTGAATTACGATTTGATAACTTTTTTTTTCAAAAGAGAAAAAATGAAGAACAAGATAAGGAATGTAATTTTATTGAAAGAAATGAACATTTTGTTAATACTTATGGTGTAGATAAAGTAAAAATCGATGTATATTGATTTGTTAAAAGTTTTGGTATAGGTATAGTATTTTTTGATGCTTGAATAGAATTTGCCTAGTTGTACTCATATGAAATTCTTTTCAAATGCGTTTTGGACCAATCAAATCTTCCTTCAGGTTAGGTGCACAACTTTGCTGTATCAAAATTTAATACCCAATATAGCATATATTGACATATATAATGGAATTCAAAAAATAGTGCATGTAAAAAAATATTTAATGAATTTATTTTTTTCATTCGGTGCATATGTTCAAAACTTGAGCATTCGTTATTAACATTTAATCACACCTTATTGTATCACCGTTTTATGGGTTGCGAGTGTACAAACGGACGGGTTTTGAAAATGAACGTTTGAAAATAACGAGATAGATTTATGTAGCTCAGTAGGTGGTAACCACATGAATCGACTTGGTGGAGTAACCATGGGATTTTGCCAAGCCTCTAACAATTGTCATATTTCTTCGAATTAAGAGTTGTCTAGAAATATTCGTATCTCGGACCTTCCAAGCCAAGCTCTGCCCCCAATTTGATTTATGGTGCACATTATCCAATATATTCGTGATCTCGTGTCCGACAACGCATTTTAGTAGGGGCTAGAAAATCCTCTCATATAAAGGATATCATCCTATTAACAAATCTCGGAATCTTCTGTAGTACTTCTTTTTTCTCTATTCCAGTTTGAGGGTAGAAATTCAGTAGTCAGGTACTCAATGATGGAAGCCATCTGGCTTGCCTCACCATCTAATGTTGCCACAATAATAATATTCTCATAGCTCAAAGTAGGTAAGGTTTCCACTACAATCGATCAAATACATGGTCTGATTCCCAAGCTTGATAATTTCTCTAGATCATCAACTGGTTCTCCTCCTCCGGGATATTGCAATATCCCTCATTTCAAGACCAAAAAATAAATGTAGATGATATTGCGGTCATCATCGAAATTATTTTCAAATGACAAAAATGTGATCCTTTTTTACAACATTAAGTAAACAATGTAGATAAATAATTTTCATTGCATAAAATTGTCTTTATTCATTATCGAATTCGTGCCCACGTGGATGTAAATATAATATATAGAGAGAATAGTGTCGCCCTGACATATGAAGATGTCGGCAGGAACACTTAACTAGTTATATAACCTAGTTTTACAATATCAGAATTTAAAACAAAATATTATTATCTATTAGGTCTCCTACTTCTTCTATGAAGCTTTTATTCATATTTGGAAATGATTGATGTCTAATCCCATAAACTCAGTCAGCTCGAACGAGTACTCGACAGTTTATGGGGAAAATAATAATAAAAGCATGAATTAGACGTAATGCATGGTATGAGCTATACATATCTCTAATTACAACGTATAGTGAGACCATGCCACCTAGTAGAATGAATTTTCTTCTTAATAAAACAATAGCAAGCATGCATATAGGAAAAACTTAAGCATAAGTATACCCTATGCATGACATGATGGAGTTAAGGGTACGCCCTAGGGGCAATAATGTAATTTGTTCTATAAATCTAACTCGATAACCAACCTTGTTCATAATAAAAGATGTTTTCTTTCTGTTATATATTTATTATAATGTGTTATTATAAATAATTGAACGTTCGATTAAAATATATTTAACAGAAAATCTATAAATGGTGTATTTGTGATAGTAATTATAAATAGTTTTAATCACGAGTATTTTATCACAATATACTAAACACATCATTTTAAATATTACTAGCCAAGCTGCATCGAGACTCGATACCGATGCATCTGTTGAGACTAAAGTATGTAACGCTTTCAAAATGTTGAGTAATGTATTATTCATAACTGCTGGGGCACCAAGTAGTTTCACATAGATAGTTATTGGATAACTATGTAATGACTCGATCGATAGTTGTCTATTAGTTAATATAACTAAGGTAAAACAAAAAATATTGACGTGACTAATTTACATTATTCTCTTTACTTGAGAATATTGTAAATTTTCAATTAAAAGTTCTGCTTAAACTATAGTCAAATCATGGTACAGAATCCATCAAATGACTATAGTTGGGTCGAGTGGAAGCACTGAAAGTGAAACACTAGTCAAGAGAGGATTCGTCTTCTTGATTTTATAGGGTTAGTATCATAGTCTACTTAAGTCAACTCAAAGACAAATCTTTAACCAGAGTAGTTCGGTAAATTATAATTGTTATTATCGAACCAAGGACTTTGTGTTTGGACTATAGAGTTAAATATGTACGATATTGGAATTTTGACCATTATGAAATCCGTAAGTCCAAAGTGATATGGTTTTGACGAAGAGAATTGGTGTAAATAACTATCAGTAATGGGTAACGCTTATGATAAGTAAAATTATATTTTACAAAGGATGTGTAAGTGATAAATTCAGCCAAAATTTCCCAACAATAGCTAAGATTAAATGTGAACGATAATATTTGAATTGTTCAATATTAATCATTGGCCGAATTTACACATTTGAGTCACACAACTGAAATGATGAATATTCCGAATAAACCACATGATTTTATTAGTTTTTAATTATTGGAAATTAATTAATATTTACGAAATATTAATTATAATAAATTTATTTAGATTGTTGGATGTTATTAGTATTTGTAAAGTGGTTATATAAAAGTTATAAATGCGTGTATCGATATGCGATAGTGGTAGAATGTTTAAATCTGGTTTAAAAAGAATAAATATTAAAATAGGCCTAAATAAATTAAATTAATTGATGTTATGAAATATTAATTGTTAAAATATTTCTTATTTTATTTATTTGATTTCAATTAATATTTAATAATGTACATATATAAAAGTTATAACCACGCATGTCAGTATATGATATCGATAATAAATTTAAATTTGATTTAAATAGGGATAATACTAATTGAATTTAGCAAATTTTTTGGACTAAAGCCTACACATGATGGCCGCCATGATATTGAGAAAAGGGGGGGGGCTTAATTAGAAATGAAAGGGCAACCTTAATTAAAGGATAGGAAAAAAAACCATATTTTTATTACACATTTATTTTCTTCTTTAATTAGATATTGCTCTGTCATTTTCTTTCTCCCTCCATATACAAGCATTAAGGGCCAAATTCTAATGTTGGCTAGAGCTTTAAAATTTCTAAAACTTAATCAAGCAAAATTAAATAGAAATATGCGGTTATCTTCTGATTGCTACAGATATAGAGATTGATCAATTGGATTTAGGATTTATTCTATCATTCAAAGTGTTTCTTATAGCTTCATCCTAAGGTAATTCTATATTTTTCTTATATAACTTTTAATTTTCTTTTACATCCCATGAGTTTTATATCTCTCCATTTTGTTCATATGTGTGAATTTAGATTATGGCTAGAATATCTTAATTCGTCCTTTTTGAATCAACTATATACTCTTATTACTGATTTAATTAAAAACCTTTTCTATGCTCTCTATTATTTGTTTATTATGAACAATAATAATTTTACTCATCTTTGTTCTGTATGTTTAATTATCTTGTATGCTTAACCTAGATCTAGACCTTCTTATAATGAATTTGTATATGCATATCTCGTCTGATTTTATTGTTGTCTAAAAAATGAAAACAAATTTGGAACAATCTTGTTAATAAGTCAATTTTCATATTACAAGTTTTAGATTTGAATGTTTATATATAAATTTCTATGTGAATAAAACTTTGAAATAGTTTCATTAATTATTTATAGTTGGCAACATAATATGATGACTTAATTGTCTTATGTGTAAATTATTCTATAAAAAAATTTGCTAATTAAAATAAAAGAGAAAACATCAATTTAGTGGTTTATTTTTTTGTTTTACAGTTGTATCAAGACTAGTACCAGATCTTTGTTTAAAAGGCAAACATTCTAATTCACAAACTATTTGTGTTAAACTAAAAATCGACTCAACACCCGAGATGTTGTACAAAGTAATATTATTCGGAATGATCCCAATAATAATCAAAAAGATCAAGTCATATGTCCAAGTGTAAAATAGGTGAGTGGCATAAATGTGCAATGGTCCATCACTTGTTCGTTAATAGGAATAATAGGCAATTCACATACATCATAATCCTTTGTTTATATGTCAATGTGCGCAATAGTCATTATGCAAAGTAAACTTTAGGCAAAAGCTTAAGTGGCCTTGTTCAAATCATTAATATACAAGTCCAAATTCAAGTCCAAGTCCAAAAATAAGTCATATGTACATCCACTATTCAATAATAGTCAAAGATACACATTTGAGGGAATTGTGCGATGCAATGTTTATTATCCAAGTCCTTATATGCAAAAGTTACAAGAGCTATAAATCGGCTCTAAAACTCCCCATTTGATTTAAGGTTTACAACTTATAATTTGAGAAGTAGGAAATATGATTCAC
This sequence comes from Allium cepa, assembly GCA_030765085.1. Taxonomy (NCBI): domain Eukaryota; kingdom Viridiplantae; phylum Streptophyta; class Magnoliopsida; order Asparagales; family Amaryllidaceae; genus Allium; species Allium cepa. Next base: position 596,748,059 of record CM060935.1, read on the forward strand.
CCCCCTCTAAGTGATGGAAGGAGTTTATTTATGGAGGTAATGGTAGGCGGGATGGCTGCCACATCCATCCAGCTATATATTCGCTATCTCTTTGTGTTGTTAATATTCGACATTCTCTTTGTATTGTTGATATTTGACGTCCTCTTTGTATTGTTGACATTCGACATCCGTCCCCGCTCGTGAAAACTAGAGTTCCTTTATTAGTGTCGAAGCTCATTATTCCCGTAGAAACTTTATATCGTTGGCTGTTTGTAGATGCTTGACAATAGTTAGTGTTGTAAAGGCTCGATAAGTGTTATTGTGCCAAAGGAGTATTTTCTACAGAAAGTTGATATTTCAAGTTTGTGGTTAGATCTTCGACATCTGCTAGTGGTGCGACATCCTTCCTTTGTTATATATTCTTCAACATTTCCGTGTTATAGAGGTTCAATAACTCCACTATCTTTTAGGCTTAATAACGTTAGTTGTAGAAACTCGATATCTCTTGTTCTTATAGGTCTGTTGTAGCTCAATATCTATAGGCATTTATTGATTCAGAACCTTTATCACCTTACAGGTTCGATATTTGGATTCATCAATTTCTTTTCGTTAAATACTCGATAACTCTTCCTGTTGCAGAAGCTCATTACTCCTTTAGGGACATGATACTTCTTTTTAGCTTGATAACTATTTGAAGTTCAACATTTTTAATTTTATTAGATATTCGACATCTCCTTATGATTGATTGAGGTTCGCTATCCTCCTTTATTTTATATGCTCGACAACCCTTATGATTGTTGCGTCTTGACACGATATCTGTTAGTAATAAACATTTGGCAACCTTTCTCCCTTTAAATTCAACAACACTTGTAACTCGACATATTTAGTTATTCCCTAATTCTTTTAATCCATTTAACTCCTAAATAGGAGCTCGATAATTATCTTCATGTTAGATACTTGATACCCTATGCTTTTATATCTTCCCATGCTTACTTTTCCCTTGGCTTCTCAAGTACATTTGACAATTGAAAAATATATGGGTAACAATTTGTATAAAAAAATTATTTTGTTTTGTTTTAAATTTTATTTTGGTATTTTGTGTGTGTATGTGTGAGCGTACATATATATGTGTATATTTATGTGCATATATGCATTTAAGTCAATGTTTCGAAAGCGGTTTATCTAAAATATAGTAGTAAACTTTTGAACTACTCTAATTATATATTGTATTCATCGATTTATAGCATGTAATATAAATAAAGTCCATTTCAATGTAAACCACTATGCAATATATTTGTATGTGTGCATATACAAATACACACACACCCATACAACAATGCGAATCCTGCCTCGCACACGGCTTGTAACTATATTTTTTTAATTATTGTTGATCCTTTGTGTTATTGTATATTAATAATTAATTACAACATTAAGTCCTGTATGAAGAAAAGTATTATTTACGGTATTGTTTTTCAATCCAAAGTAAATATTTTGTTTATAAACATAATTTTGATGAGCTCTTTATTCTAATGTTTTAACAGTTGATTGATGTTCGAAATTTACTATAATCCATGTATGAAAGATCAAAGAAAGATATCGTAATGTACAAAATATCTAAAGAGCACAAATGAATAAGGAGATAGTGCAACAAAATATCCATTTTTGATTTCATCCGGTACATTTCAAAAATTTCACATGAACCGGCATGAACCTATACATGTATCACATTCCAACGTAGATTCAATAGTTCACGCATTCGAATATTCAACGAAATGGGGCCATATATTTTAATGTTTGAATGTGTGGGCTATCTTGTAATTAAGTCTAATTACATGATCTATTTTTGGAATAAACATAATAAGACTTAAGGGTATATTCGTCATGTAAAATTATAATGTGTGGATACCAAAGTGACGATTTTAGTTTGTTGAAGGGCCTAACTGAAAAATATCACACACTATATATATGGGGTTATGGTCCCCATATTACTAAGTCTTATCATATTCTCTCTACCATCTTCTAAAGAGAATTTACAGATCTAAGCTTGTGTCAATTTGGAATATTTAATCCAATTTAATCTTCACATCAATTAAGAATCGATGGATGCAGGTACGTCTTCCGCTGTTAATTTCATATACTTGTTTCTTAATTGAACAAATATGAGTTATATGTATTCTGATCTAAAATAGATTAATCACCAACAAATGGTATCAGAGCCACCCATCATTGATTTTATCGAGAAATTTCTCGATTTTAAGTATATATGAAATTAAGGTTCCGAGATTTACGATTTAGGTTGGTTCATCCAATGCTTTTATTTCAAATCTATGATATTTGCTCTTTTCTTATTGATTTATCTGATGCCTTTGTTTCATATCTATATAAATAATTCATGAATTAATTCTGCTTGTTCGAATTTGATGTCTTTAATTGTCGCTACTCATATTATTCATATTTTATTATCAGTAGTGTTGGGACTGTACAATTTTTTTTATTGCTATAGATGGTTACAATGTTAAGTTTTGTTTCATTCACACGTATGGGAGCATCTTCATGCCTTTTAATGTTCCTGTAATACGTATTGCACACATAATGGTCAACTGCATTTTTTATCATAATTGCAGTAAATGTGGTTGTTGTAGTAATAAATAAATTAATTTATTATCACAAATGCAGTAAATGCATCAGTTGCAAAAAATTTAAAGACGCGACATGTTTGTATTTGGAATAAGAAATGACACATTGTTTATTATTTAATGCATTTATAATTTACAGACACATATATTTTATATGTATGTCCCTTATTAAAAATAAGTTCCACTTTCTGTAATATTATAACACATGTATTCATATTTTCTTATTCAAATAAGCTTTCATCAAAAGCTTATCACCTGCCGCACTGATATAGTAAGCTATTTTGACATGGATTATTTATTTTCGTTGCTTACCAATATGTTTGGGATCAACCACTGTTATAGTTTTCAGCTATTCATTTTCTTGCAATATGACATGTATGGACCATGCTATGTTAAAATTTGTTTTGATTTCTGTCTTGAATATTGACAGTTAAATAAAGTATGCAATATTTTGTCATTAATTGTTATTTCAAATACCATTTGTTATGTATTATGGCAATTTTAGTTGATGTCAAATTCTTTTTATTGCGACTATGAAACCTTATTTTCAATATGTATAAAATTGAAAATTGAAATTTATAGAATACACATAAATGAATGAGTTAAAATAAACCAATTCAAATATTATTTGGTGTCTCTTTGCAAACTAACTGTTAATATTCTATATTACAAGTGATCTGATTTAAATAACATGTCACTAAAGTGACCTCTCTTATTTTAGTTATTCATGAAAAATGTGAAATGTTTGTATGTATTTATTCATGCAAATATTAGTGGGCCCAAAAGAAGACTAATATTTGGTTGAATCATTTATACATGTGTGATGATAATTATGTGACAATCATATAATTTTGCAAGTGAATGTCTAATCGGCCCAAAGGAAGATTAATATTTGACTAGAAATTATTGTCAATGTTTGATCATTACAACAAAAGTACCACATACAATTAATATTACTGTCCAAAGACTTGATATTAATATTGCGTTAGGTATCTTGAGAAGAGACTTACCAATTATTTGAATTCACTATGGTTTTGTTTTACAATGTGAGCATATTTGATTGATTCTTATGTTAAAATTACAACTAATGTAACTACGGTATCTGCCAATCTTAACAACATTCCTGCTCTGATTGGAATTTTTTTTCCATAGAAAGTGAACATATTGCTTGTTCTTGGCTGCATGGATCTTGACCTTTCATTTAGGATGGATGCACTGTAACGACCCAACTTCCATACTCCAGAAAGTTGCATCGTTAAGAAGAAAGAAAGGGATAGAAAAGAGAAAAGAAAGGAAAGAAAGAACAAACAACATCAGAATCTCACAGCGGAATCGAATAAATTATAATATATCACATAAAACTTTACATAGTATCCTATACATCAGAGTAATACAGCTAATACAACACAAAACTAGACAGTTATAAACATCTGTCTAGCTATTACAATCCAAGTACATCAGAGAGAATCAATACAACACAAACACAGCGGAACTACTACATATATCTACACGCTGAAGCCTCCTGCTCCATTATCTCCTCCAGAACTCGTCAAAGCAATCCTGAAAACACTTGACTACTCATACGTAATATGAGTACCCAAGAGTTTAATAAAACAGAAAATAAACACTCAGGTCAGACAGGGGTCTGGTGTGAGTAAACGGGGTAAAAAGTTGCTTAACTTTAGAAAATCCTTTGAAAACAAAAGGTATCACGTAAGACTTCCCACACATAAACATGGAAAAGTTTTTACCTTACGCTAACCAAAACATTTGATAGGAAATCCAGTGATATTATAATAGTGTCTAGGGTTTTCAAGTAAATAAGAAATAGCCGAAATTGTTACATCTATTAAATTCCAGCTACTAGCCACAAAAGTGGGTAATACAAACAAAACCGTAGGGTCTCGTAGGGAAAATGGGTTTCCATCAATGGCAGGGCTACTGGGGTACCGCCCGTCACAGTACGTGGCCTAGATCACCGTACCGAGGAGCCACCCTAACTCCCCTGCAACACAAAGCCGGACCCGTTCCTTACTGAACAGTTCCGAACAAGACCACCCCGCAGATTGGTCGTCACCAACTGCCACACAGCCGAAATATAAAGGGACCTCTAGACAGGGGTAAATCTTGCTCTCAAGTGGGGGCTACCCACGAAGCTTTGCTGCACCTCCCCTGTTTTAGCCATTCCCGGTTGATGAGGCTTGAGGTTACGATTACCTTTATAGGACACATCAATCTTAGAATGCTCATCGTCCGCCTGACGATGTGCTGAAAGCATTCAATCCATACAAGTTCGTTCCGGGTTCGAACGAAACCGAAGGCATTATCTCGTTACACTCGTATTGGAATCACCCTCAGAGTTAACGACAATAACCCTTGCACTCTAAACCACCATCTCGAATCTATAAGTACTATTCCGTCAAACTCATTACGGAATCACCCACAGAGTTATACTGACGTATAGCCCTTACACCTCGAGTCTTCACTTGCTCCACTTGGATTAACGACCTAACGTTTAATTGGAATCGATGTGGTTTTCGGATATCCAAATATGGAAACCCGATCCCGGTCTCATCGAAACCAAACGCCATTTTAATGTCCAAGTTGTACTTAAGGGTTTTAAACAATTAACTTATCTCATTACTACCTACTTTACAGAGATAGGTAAACTACATCTAACAATGGATAAGCACATTCATATCATAACAGATAATCTGTATCATCCATAAACAGATAATCATCACAACCAAACAATCCATCACAAACTATCATACTTAAACCATACATTCATATCATACAAATACAACTCATCTCATTACTGAGATCACAACCATTCAATCAATAACATCCATAAGCAATGATTTACTAACCAACAATTTATAATTAATTTAAAATGAATTAAATTAATTACAATCATCTCTAATTAATTTAAAATAAATTAAATTAATTACTATATTTAAATCTTGCTTAACATCCATTAATTAATTAAACTAGTTAATTAATTATCCACTAAGTATTTAACTTGATTAAACACTTTGATTAATCATCCTCTAATTACAATAAGTAATTAGTCCTTAATTAATTTTATAAATTAATTAACCTTAATCATAAGTAATTAACATTTAATTACTTCATTAATTAATTATAATTAATTACATTTATCCTTAATTAATTACAATTAATTAATCACTTAATTAATAATTATTACTTAATTAAACAATCCTTAATTACTTCATTAATTATATTAATTAATGATCCCTAATTAATATTTAAATTAATTACTTTATTAAAAATTAATTACATTTAGTAATTAATCTACAATTTAAAATTACAATTATTAATCACCAATTAATATTAATTTCAGTAATTAACTAACCTTAATTACTCATTAATTATTCCATAATTAATTATCTTCACTAATTAATCCCTTGATTAATTATAAAAGTAATTATCCAAATTACTTTATTATCTTTACTAATTACATTTAAGTAATTATCATTTATTACTTCACTAAGTAATATTGCTCCACTAATTACATTAAGTAATTATCATTATTAAATCATCAAATGATTTATTTAAATTAATTAAACTAAATTAATTAACTTAATTAATCTCATTATCATAATTAATTACAATAAGTAATTAATTCTTTAATTACTTTTATCAAGTAATTATTCTTAACAATTTACAATTAATTATCTTCAATTAATTAATCTAATTAATTATCAAAATTAATTACATTAATTATTTACTTAATTATCCTAAGATAATTAACTAACAACATTTTCTTTAATTACTTCCTTAAGAAAATTATCTAGATTAATTATATATTAATCATCTCTAATTAAATTAATCTAAATCATTAATTAAAATCAATTAAATAAGTAAATTCTTTAATTATCTTAATTATTTTCTAAAATAAATTCATTTACTTAATTAATGACTTCATTCACATTCAAATGTATTTAAAGTAATACATCTCTAAATTAACTCAAATTCCATTTTAAAAAGTTAAGATTTAAAAATGTTTAACTATTAAACATTAATTCAAATTTTAAATAATTATAAACCTTAAAATAAAATGAAATTTAAAAACATTCATTACTTAAATATATGAAAGGTTTAAAACAAAATTACTTAATTAATATAAATTAATCTATGAGAATAATTTGATTATTTTAACTTTCAAATTTAAATTAAACACTTCATAACTTAGTTCAAATATTTAAGAAGATAATCCTCTCAAGTTTAAACCTTATTTAAACTAAATTTCATTTCTAAAACTTTTTTTTTTTAAAGATACTTGAATCTGTTTCATTATTTTAAAACAAAAGTCAAAACTGTTTTGAATTCAAAAACTGGTTTTAAAAGTAAACCTGAAACAGTTTTTAAACTTGATTCCAAACACATTTAAACCTATTTCAAAATTTAAAAACTACAAAACTGTTTTAAATCAGAAATCAGATTTTAAAAAGTAAATCTGAATTTGTTTTAAAATCTTGATTCAAAGCTAATTTGAATCTTGTTTTGAATTTAAGATCTCATTTTTAAAACTTTGAATTCAAAATTAAATTTATTCAGATTCAAATTATACTTGAATCAATACCTGCAATAAATTGAATTTCATTCTCCTTTTGAAAATTTGCAAACTACAGGTTTTAAACTTATCTTAAAGCGGAATTTAAAACTTGTTTAAATTTTGGATTTTCATTTTAAAAAAAACTTTGAATTCAAAACTTTATTTGAATTCAGATTCAAATTATACTTGAATCAAAAATCCAGCTTTAAAAATATGAATTCATTCAAAGTTAAAACTGCATAATTCTCTGGTTTTAAAAAAAAAACTGAAACTGTTTTTAATTCTAACTTTTAGTCTAAATTTAAATCTTGTTTAAATTTAAACCTTCCATCTTGAAAACCTAAGATTAAAAGTTATTAAACTTTGAATCTGAATACCTGATTTAGATCTCAGCATAGAATTTAAATTCATTTAAACTTTTAAAAAAAAATAGAAACTGTCATATTTTGAAATCTGGAACATCCTCTACCCGAGACAAAATAATTTTACTTCGAGTTAAACCCATGACCACTTCGAGTCACAACACATTCTGCACTAGGATAACTTCGAGTCACCCAAAGCCTGCACACCAAGATTTCCACCAGAGACCAAACTCTACTGTGCAAATGCACCACTACCCCGGCGACCTTCAACCACCCTGTCCTACTTCAACAAGTCACCATCTAACCCCCAAACTTGATCACCATTACCATACATCCCATAGCCACTTGAATCAAAATCAAGTTGAACGAGTCAACCTGGAACTGCTCGAAGCCAAGCATCCCATACCTGTCAACATCACTCTCCCCTATCTCCGACCACTTGATCGCCTGCAACTCCGGCAATTGATCCATCTACATCCCCTTTTGCAGTCTCCCAAAACCCAACTCCATTCAATGCATCACAGAGTGAATGTGCAGACACAACTTGATCACTGCAAACAAGACTAAGGTTTTGAAAAAAAAAACTGGAAACACACTAATATCATCTCCTCACTTTCTCTGATCATCAAACACCAAATTTCCACCATTTCACAGCAATACTCCACTAACATGAAGTATCTAAGCAGCTAGAATCCACCAGCAACTCAATATTCCAAAATTTCCACTCTTGTTTAGAACAGAAGTGTTTTTTTTTTCCAGAGGTAGCAGATTTTACTTAAACTAAAATATAATTTAAAATCCTAAATCTATACTAAACAAACACATTTTGTTCACATAGTAATCTCAAACTAAGTTTCAGCCATATGGAAGTGGTTTTGTTTTTAAAATCCTAATAAGGACAGAAGCAAGACAGTCAAAAATATTCACATCCCACTTATCTGCATATTCAATAAAGCACACAGAGCATCATCACACAATAGTCAAACAAGCTTACATAATTCAATCAGATCTCATGCATAGATAATTTAAAACAACCTATAAATAGTGATGTTGCTTCTAAAAGAAAGAACAGTGCAGTTGTTATTATTTTTAGTTTACCACTGTTTTGATTTTCTCTTTTTTTTTCTCTTTAAACAAACTGTTTGCATTTGAAGCTTAAGTTCGGAAATTTACCTTGGCATTGATTTTAAAAGAAAAGATCTGTTTTTAAATAAAGAAGTTTACTCACTTTATTATATTGAAGATGCAGAGAACCATTAACATTCTCCTGGAGCTGCTGCAGTTGAATTTCCCGAAGTTGATTTGCATTTGAGCTTTATCTCCTGAAGTTGTTGAACTAAAACTGCAATTGCTAGTTGATTTTGATCATGCAGCTGAACTCCATCTTCATTTCTTAGATTTGTAATTGAACTTCAATTGATGTTGAAAAATTGCAGATTTGAAGTTGATCTCATACAGATTACAGGCTTTAAAGATAGAACAGATTGCTTAAATTTCAGATTTTGGTTTTTAGTTTGTTTATAGATTTCAGATGGTATTTGTTTGCAGAATTTTGAGTGGATAGGTTTTGCAGATTTTTGCTTTCAGATTTGAAAACTCCATCAGATTTGAATACTGAACTATTGAATTTTGTTTGTAGGATTTGTTTTGAAATTTCTTTTAGATCTGATTTTCAGATTCATTTGAAGAGAATGGTTTTTTTTTTTAACAAAATGCATTGCTATGTTTTCTTATCAATTTACAAATATTTCAAAAATATGTGAACATAGCCACTTGTCCCTTTATAATGTATATTAATTTACAAGTGTCCACTTTATGGTTTAAGAGTTTAACACATATACATTTTTAATATTAAAAGAGATTTCTTAATTTATAAATGTTTTTAAATTCTTCTAAAACCGTTTCTAATTTATTTTAAGATGTTTTTAAATGTTTGTTAACATTAGCCTTGAAAATGAATACATGTTTACTTATAAACTTCTTTATAAAATAAAATTTCAAAAGAAAAGATTTTTAAAAGAAGAAAGATGTTGAGTTTATCTTTATTCAAGAGTTTTAAATCAAATACTATATTCTAATATGAATGAATTAAATTTATTTCAAAGAAACAATTTTTAAAACAAAACAAAATAAATTTTTATAATAAAATACAATTTTAAACAAACTAATATTTACTTTAATCTCTTATGAAAATATAAGATAGATTTTTAAATTAACTTTTGAAAAGTTTTCAATTTAAATCAAATTAAATCAATTCATAATTTATACATCTATATATAAAATAATTTGGAAAATATTTTTTAAATTAGCTTAGAAAGATAATTTTATCATTTAAATAATTTTAACTTTGAAAAGAATATCATTTGACAAACCAATTAATTATTAATCTTCAAAAGATAATTCTTGTTTAAATTAAATTGTTAAACCAACATTTCACATTTTAAAACAATTATTAATGGAAATTATTAAATAATTATTGCCCAAATTTCCGGGACATCACATTCCTCCCCCCTTAAAAAAATTTCGTCCCCGAAATTTAAAAGCAAAGGTAATTTAATAATCCCACATAGATTTTAAATTTAAAATAGCAATCATATGCTATCAACCAAATACTAGCAACCATAGCAACCAATTCAAAACAAACAATTCTAATTATCCAGATAAAATTCTGAATAGGATTCTCTAGAGTTTCCCAGGTACAAACACCGGGACACTCGCCCTACATAATCTAAACTAGCTACACCACTCAGATCTAGAGCTCCTATATATCTAGATTTACAAATCTAAACAGAATACAGGATTACAGACACGTCCTGATCAACTCCCAAATCTTCCAGAACTGCTGATTCTAAAACCAATGATAAACCATACACGTACTCCCTCAGAGATACGTGAAAACAAAATAAATACCAGCCATCCGGACTGGCAATTCAATCTCGTAGAACAATCACTTAACTCTTAAGAGAAAACAGAAAGATCTAATCTCATACCCACACAATCTTTCATATCGATCCTGGGCTGCCTCCAACCTTCTAGATAAATCAAATCTACCACACAAAACTCAAATTCTCAATAAATCGGTGCTGCTTCTATTCTAGAATAGCTGCCACCATGCTTCCACTGCACCACTCTGATTTGAGAATGCTGTTGATGATCGCAAGTATAAACTTGATCAACTCACTCCGGAAACATTATTCATCAAATTCTATAAAATCTCAAACCACTTCAATAACTCTAACATCCTCTAGAGATGCTTCAATCCAAACAAAGATTACTTAAAAACTTTCAAACCATCGCAAGTCACTTTTGCGATTCTACTCAGTTCAGATTCCAAGAAATTGTTTTCTCTTCAACAATCAGAACAGCTAAAGCCTTCTAATCACAAGAAAAACTAGTGGTCTACCTCCAACCACAAACATCACACTCAGCTGGGTTTCTAGAAGAAATGAACAAGCTTTACCATCAGCCCGGACTACTGACAAAAGAATCACAGAGATTTCCGAACCACCGAAGAAACAGGCCACTCTACCGCTTCCGGACTCCACCTCTAAGATACAGCTAAGCCAAGAAACTATCCTGATAGCACATTCAACACCTCCAAGCTGATACTGCTGCCAAAGACTTCTTATCCAAAATCTCATCGAATCACAAAGCTACACTAGCCACTTCCACAATAGAGCCTTCTATAGACAGATATCCCTCAGGAAACTCGATCTCAATCCAAGCACAAAACATTCTGCTAAACTGAGTTTCAAACTCAAACACCGACAGAACTCCTTCCTAAGGTTGCCAAGATACCATGCTGTCTTCAGTACTCCCAACTGCTTCCAGACTCAAGAAAATCCATTCATACGAGTGCAACCCAGCTTACAATCCAAAGATGAACTCCGAATCTTGAAAAGATTTCCTTCAGAGATCGGAGAGATCCTTCACCAACTGCAGAACTACTCAAGATGCCCAAAGCTACCCTAGCATATTTACTACCAACCTCAAACACTCGAACTCCAACCATTGGTAGTTGTGTTACACACACCACTACCCTATCTACCTTTATTACTTATATTGGAAAACCTGAACAGGTAACCCAATCTAATAGGTAGAAATAAATATATATATATATATATATTCAAAATTACAAATACGCTCTCTCAAGAAAACACCACTACAGAGCCTAGGTATTTACTCAACCTAATGCTCTGATACCACTTTGTAACGACCCAACTTCCATACTCCAGAAAGTTGCATCGTTAAGAAGAAAGAAAGGGATAGAAAAGAGAAAAGAAAGGAAAGAAAGAACAAACAACATCAGAATCTCACAGCGGAATCGAATAAATTATAATATATCACATAAAACTTTACATAGTATCCTATACATCAGAGTAATACAGCTAATACAACACAAAACTAGACAGTTATAAACATCTGTCTAGCTATTACAATCCAAGTACATCAGAGAGAATCAATACAACACAAACACAGCGGAACTACTACATATATCTACACGCTGAAGCCTCCTGCTCCATTATCTCCTCCAGAACTCGTCAAAGCAATCCTGAAAACACTTGACTACTCATACGTAATATGAGTACCCAAGAGTTTAATAAAACAGAAAATAAACACTCAGGTCAGACAGGGGTCTGGTGTGAGTAAACGGGGTAAAAAGTTGCTTAACTTTAGAAAATCCTTTGAAAACAAAAGGTATCACGTAAGACTTCCCACACATAAACATGGAAAAGTTTTTACCTTACGCTAACCAAAACATTTGATAGGAAATCCAGTGATATTATAATAGTGTCTAGGGTTTTCAAGTAAATAAGAAATAGCCGAAATTGTTACATCTATTAAATTCCAGCTACTAGCCACAAAAGTGGGTAATACAAACAAAACCGTAGGGTCTCGTAGGGAAAATGGGTTTCCATCAATGGCAGGGCTACTGGGGTACCGCCCGTCACAGTACGTGGCCTAGATCACCGTACCGAGGAGCCACCCTAACTCCCCTGCAACACAAAGCCGGACCCGTTCCTTACTGAACAGTTCCGAACAAGACCACCCCGCAGATTGGTCGTCACCAACTGCCACACAGCCGAAATATAAAGGGACCTCTAGACAGGGGTAAATCTTGCTCTCAAGTGGGGGCTACCCACGAAGCTTTGCTGCACCTCCCCTGTTTTAGCCATTCCCGGTTGATGAGGCTTGAGGTTACGATTACCTTTATAGGACACATCAATCTTAGAATGCTCATCGTCCGCCTGACGATGTGCTGAAAGCATTCAATCCATACAAGTTCGTTCCGGGTTCGAACGAAACCGAAGGCATTATCTCGTTACACTCGTATTGGAATCACCCTCAGAGTTAACGACAATAACCCTTGCACTCTAAACCACCATCTCGAATCTATAAGTACTATTCCGTCAAACTCATTACGGAATCACCCACAGAGTTATACTGACGTATAGCCCTTACACCTCGAGTCTTCACTTGCTCCACTTGGATTAACGACCTAACGTTTAATTGGAATCGATGTGGTTTTCGGATATCCAAATATGGAAACCCGATCCCGGTCTCATCGAAACCAAACGCCATTTTAATGTCCAAGTTGTACTTAAGGGTTTTAAACAATTAACTTATCTCATTACTACCTACTTTACAGAGATAGGTAAACTACATCTAACAATGGATAAGCACATTCATATCATAACAGATAATCTGTATCATCCATAAACAAATAATCATCACAACCAAACAATCCATCACAAACTATCATACTTAAACCATACATTCATATCATACAAATACAACTCATCTCATTACTGAGATCACAACCATTCAATCAATAACATCCATAAGCAATGATTTACTAACCAACAATTTATAATTAATTTAAAATGAATTAAATTAATTACAATCATCTCTAATTAATTTAAAATAAATTAAATTAATTACTATATTTAAATCTTGCTTAACATCCATTAATTAATTAAACTAGTTAATTAATTATCCACTAAGTATTTAACTTGATTAAACACTTTGATTAATCATCCTCTAATTACAATAAGTAATTAGTCCTTAATTAATTTTATAAATTAATTAACCTTAATCATAAGTAATTAACATTTAATTACTTCATTAATTAATTATAATTAATTACATTTATCCTTAATTAATTACAATTAATTAATCACTTAATTAATAATTATTACTTAATTAAACAATCCTTAATTACTTCATTAATTATATTAATTAATGATCCCTAATTAATATTTAAATTAATTACTTTATTAAAAATTAATTACATTTAGTAATTAATCTACAATTTAAAATTACAATTATTAATCACCAATTAATATTAATTTCAGTAATTAACTAACCTTAATTACTCATTAATTATTCCATAATTAATTATCTTCACTAATTAATCCCTTGATTAATTATAAAAGTAATTATCCAAATTACTTTATTATCTTTACTAATTACATTTAAGTAATTATCATTTATTACTTCACTAAGTAATATTGCTCCACTAATTACATTAAGTAATTATCATTATTAAATCATCAAATGATTTATTTAAATTAATTAAACTAAATTAATTAACTTAATTAATCTCATTATCATAATTAATTACAATAAGTAATTAATTCTTTAATTACTTTTATCAAGTAATTATTCTTAACAATTTACAATTAATTATCTTCAATTAATTAATCTAATTAATTATCAAAATTAATTACATTAATTATTTACTTAATTATCCTAAGATAATTAACTAACAACATTTTCTTTAATTACTTCCTTAAGAAAATTATCTAGATTAATTATATATTAATCATCTCTAATTAAATTAATCTAAATCATTAATTAAAATCAATTAAATAAGTAAATTCTTTAATTATCTTAATTATTTTCTAAAATAAATTCATTTACTTAATTAATGACTTCATTCACATTCAAATGTATTTAAAGTAATACATCTCTAAATTAACTCAAATTCCATTTTAAAAAGTTAAGATTTAAAAATGTTTAACTATTAAACATTAATTCAAATTTTAAATAATTATAAACCTTAAAATAAAATGAAATTTAAAAACATTCATTACTTAAATATATGAAAGGTTTAAAACAAAATTACTTAATTAATATAAATTAATCTATGAGAATAATTTGATTATTTTAACTTTCAAATTTAAATTAAACACTTCATAACTTAGTTCAAATATTTAAGAAGATAATCCTCTCAAGTTTAAACCTTATTTAAACTAAATTTCATTTCTAAAACTTTTTTTTTTAAAGATACTTGAATCTGTTTCATTATTTTAAAACAAAAGTCAAAACTGTTTTGAATTCAAAAACTGGTTTTAAAAGTAAACCTGAAACAGTTTTTAAACTTGATTCCAAACACATTTAAACCTATTTCAAAATTTAAAAACTACAAAACTGTTTTAAATCAGAAATCAGATTTTAAAAAGTAAATCTGAATTTGTTTTAAAATCTTGATTCAAAGCTAATTTGAATCTTGTTTTGAATTTAAGATCTCATTTTTAAAACTTTGAATTCAAAATTAAATTTATTCAGATTCAAATTATACTTGAATCAATACCTGCAATAAATTGAATTTCATTCTCCTTTTGAAAATTTGCAAACTACAGGTTTTAAACTTATCTTAAAGCGGAATTTAAAACTTGTTTAAATTTTAGATTTTCATTTTAAAAAAAACTTTGAATTCAAAACTTTATTTGAATTCAGATTCAAATTATACTTGAATCAAAAATCCAGCTTTAAAAATATGAATTCATTCAAAGTTAAAACTGCATAATTCTCTGGTTTTAAAAAAAAAAACTGAAACTGTTTTTAATTCTAACTTTTAGTCTAAATTTAAATCTTGTTTAAATTTAAACCTTCCATCTTGAAAACCTAAGATTAAAAGTTATTAAACTTTGAATCTGAATACCTGATTTAGATCTCAGCATAGAATTTAAATTCATTTAAACTTTTAAAAAAAAATAGAAACTGTCAGATTTTGAAATCTGGAACATCCTCTACCCGAGACAAAATAATTTTACTTCGAGTTAAACCCATGACCACTTCGAGTCACAACACATTCTGCACTAGGATAACTTCGAGTCACCCAAAGCCTGCACACCAAGATTTCCACCAGAGACCAAACTCTACTGTGCAAATGCACCACTACCCCGGCGACCTTCAACCACCCTGTCCTACTTCAACAAGTCACCATCTAACCCCCAAACTTGATCACCATTACCATACATCCCATAGCCACTTGAATCAAAATCAAGTTGAACGAGTCAACCTGGAACTGCTCGAAGCCAAGCATCCCATACCTGTCAACATCACTCTCCCCTATCTCCGACCACTTGATCGCCTGCAACTCCGGCAATTGATCCATCTACATCCCCTTTTGCAGTCTCCCAAAACCCAACTCCATTCAATGCATCACAGAGTGAATGTGCAGACACAACTTGATCACTGCAAACAAGACTAAGGTTTTGAAAAAAAAAACTGGAAACACACTAATATCATCTCCTCACTTTCTCTGATCATCAAACACCAAATTTCCACCATTTCACAGCAATACTCCACTAACATGAAGTATCTAAGCAGCTAGAATCCACCAGCAACTCAATATTCCAAAATTTCCACTCTTGTTTAGAACAGAAGTGTTTTTTTTTTTCCAGAGGTAGCAGATTTTACTTAAACTAAAATATAATTTAAAATCCTAAATCTATACTAAACAAACACATTTTGTTCACATAGTAATCTCAAACTAAGTTTCAGCCATATGGAAGTGGTTTTGTTTTTAAAATCCTAATAAGGACAGAAGCAAGACAGTCAAAAATATTCACATCCCACTTATCTGCATATTCAATAAAGCACACAGAGCATCATCACACAATAGTCAAACAAGCTTACATAATTCAATCAGATCTCATGCATAGATAATTTAAAACAACCTATAAATAGTGATGTTGCTTCTAAAAGAAAGAACAGTGCAGTTGTTATTATTTTTAGTTTACCACTGTTTTGATTTTCTCTTTTTTTTTCTCTTTAAACAAACTGTTTGCATTTGAAGCTTAAGTTCGGAAATTTACCTTGGCATTGATTTTTAAAGAAAAGATCTGTTTTTAAATAAAGAAGTTTACTCACTTTATTATATTGAAGATGCAGAGAACCATTAACATTCTCCTGGAGCTGCTGCAGTTGAATTTCCCGAAGTTGATTTGCATTTGAGCTTTATCTCCTGAAGTTGTTGAACTAAAACTGCAATTGCTAGTTGATTTTGATCATGCAGCTGAACTCCATCTTCATTTCTTAGATTTGTAATTGAACTTCAATTGATGTTGAAAAATTGCAGATTTGAAGTTGATCTCATACAGATTACAGGCTTTAAAGATAGAACAGATTGCTTAAATTTCAGATTTTGGTTTTTAGTTTGTTTATAGATTTCAGATGGTATTTGTTTGCAGAATTTTGAGTGGATAGGTTTTGCAGATTTTTGCTTTCAGATTTGAAAACTCCATCAGATTTGAATACTGAACTATTGAATTTTGTTTGTAGGATTTGTTTTGAAATTTCTTTTAGATCTGATTTTCAGATTCATTTGAAGAGAATGGTTTTTTTTTTTAACAAAATGCATTGCTATGTTTTCTTATCAATTTACAAATATTTCAAAAATATGTGAACATAGCCACTTGTCCCTTTATAATGTATATTAATTTACAAGTGTCCACTTTATGGTTTAAGAGTTTAACACATATACATTTTTAATATTAAAAGAGATTTCTTAATTTATAAATGTTTTTAAATTCTTCTAAAACCGTTTCTAATTTATTTTAAGATGTTTTTAAATGTTTGTTAACATTAGCCTTGAAAATGAATACATGTTTACTTATAAACTTCTTTATAAAATAAAATTTCAAAAGAAAAGATTTTTAAAAGAAGAAAGATGTTGAGTTTATCTTTATTCAAGAGTTTTAAATCAAATACTATATTCTAATATGAATGAATTAAATTTATTTCAAAGAAACAATTTTTAAAACAAAACAAAATAAATTTTTATAATAAAATACAATTTTAAACAAACTAATATTTACTTTAATCTCTTATGAAAATATAAGATAGATTTTTAAATTAACTTTTGAAAAGTTTTCAATTTAAATCAAATTAAATCAATTCATAATTTATACATCTATATATAAAATAATTTGGAAAATATTTTTTAAATTAGCTTAGAAAGATAATTTTATCATTTAAATAATTTTAACTTTGAAAAGAATATCATTTGACAAACCAATTAATTATTAATCTTCAAAAGATAATTCTTGTTTAAATTAAATTGTTAAACCAACATTTCACATTTTAAAACAATTATTAATGGAAATTATTAAATAATTATTGCCCAAATTTCCGGGACATCACATGCACCCAACCTTCTTACGGATGAAAGTTCTTTTGATGTTACAAAAAACTTTGAGAGGTGGGATCGTTCAAATCGCATGAGTCTAATGATCATAAAGTGCAACATTTCAGAGGCATTTAGGGGTGCAGTATCTGAAAAGATAACCAATGCTAAAGATTTCCTTGTTGAGATTGAAAAACGTTTTGCTAAAAATGATAAGGCAAAAACAAGCATGCTTTTGCAGCACTTGATTTCCATGAAGTATCAAAGCAAAGGGAACATAAGGGATAAGGGAGTACATTATGGAAATGTCTAATGTTGCTTCAAAACTTAAGGCACTTAAGCTTGAGTTTTTGGATGATTTGCTCGTGCATTTGGTACTAATCTCTCTTCCTTCACAGTACAACCAGTTTATGATCAGTTATAACTGTCAAAAGAAAAAATGGACTCTTAATGAGCTCATTTCCTATTGTGTACAAGAAGAAGAGAGATTGAAGCATGACAAGATTGAAAGTACTTATTTGGCATACACCCCTAAGGGAAAAAGATGAAAAGAGAAAGAAGGGTAAAGAAACTGCTAAGGGTCAAACGGAAAAGAAACAACATAAGGAGGCCGATGGTTGTTACTTTTGTAAGAAGGGTGGACATTTAAAGAAAGATTGTACCTAATATCACTCATGGTGTGTTAAGAAAGGGTTGCCTGAGCTACCGAAATCCAACTGATGCTGAAAGATACATCTATGTAAGTGATGGAAAAACAGTTACAAAGGAGGCTATTGAGAATTTTAAGTTGTTATTGAGAACTCAGTTTTATTTGGATTTATTTGATACTTTTGTTATACCGCCATTTAGACGGATTTGGTTTCTATTTCTATGTTGGACAAATCTGGTTATTCTTGTTCATTTAGGAATGGTATTTTTAGTTTATCAATAAATTCAAATCTTGCTGGAACTGGTTCTCTCAATGTTTATGATAATTTATACATGCTTCATGTTAATACCTCTTATTGTGAAGCTCAGCATATGGAATCACGTGGTACTAAAAGGAAAGCTAATAAGGAAAATTCAGCTACATTGTGGCACAAGCGCATAGATCATATATCTAAAACTAGAATTCAACGGCTTATGTTAGATAGCATTCCGAAATCTGTTGATTTTTCAAAATTTGATGTTTGTGTAGAGTGCATCAAAGGAAATAGACCGAACATAAGAAAATAGGTGCCAATAGAGCAACCTACGTCTTAGATATGATACATACAGAAATTTGTGTACCATTCCCTATGGCATCATGGAATGGTCAACAATATTTTATCACATTCATAGATGACTACTCAAGATGTGTCTACCTATATCTTATACATGATAAATCAGAATCCTTAGAAAGAAATTTAAGGTAGAAGTTAAGAACCAACTCAACAAAATATTTAGAGCTGTCAGATTTGACCTTGGAGGTGAGTATTATGGTATATGTAACACCCCTTCTTTTCGCATGCTTTAAATCGACACACGTGCCAATTCAAACCATACGGAAGGGCGGATTGTTATGGGGTAAATAATGAAAAAAAAACAAGAAAAATAAAAGAACACAGAATCTCACAGCGGAATGATAAAATATAATAATCAATATACAGTTCATAAAACTGTTTACAAAACATTTGATTCTTCTTTATACAATAAATATCAGAGTTCACATACCAATAAATATCAATGCAGCGGAATTAAATAGTGTAATGGAATAATATAGTAGATAGTAATACTACAATCTTCGTCCTCCAGAATAAAGTCTTCAAATCCTGAAACGCTCGGACTGACCCGAGCGAATTGAAAGACAAAACACTCGAGTCAGAACTAAAAGATCTTATGTAAGTTAAATCAACAGAAATAAATATGAGTGCAGTAACTTAAGAGATGCTCGGGATTTACAACTCCTAAGGATCCGTTAAACTATTTACTATGTAGTTTATTTCGCTATTATAATAGTGTCTAATTGTAAAATAAACTTACTTTTAAATAGCGTTAAGGGGTTACCCATATAGCCATTAACACATAATATATTCACATAGTCTATACAGTACCGTAATCTCCCCCGTACTGGGTACTGGGCATCGTCAGAGGGCACTCCATAGGTATGGTACAAAACCAAAATCGTATAAGGCGCGCTAGGGTAGGTGACATGGCACAACTAGGCAATGCCAGGGTAGATATACCAATTACGCATCCGGGCTGATGGTAACGCATAGCCGCAGCTACCGCCCACCTCGAACAAACACCCTCAAAAATCAAAGAAATCAAAAGTGGCCACCAAATCAATCCAAAGTCAGAGTATAGTATCCAAAGAGTGCGTTCGATCAGAGGAATGACCTCATTGGCCCGAGAATCGCTCCTGTTTTAGCTACCTTATGCCAACTCACGGGAGTTGGGTCCTCGTATTTACCTTATAGCAAACGCCGTCACCAACCTACTTCATTCTGAAATCTCCACCGCGTACACGATTGTTAAAGTGGTTTTCGGAGTTGGCAGAGAGTATGACAACTTCCGTTCCCAATCTCTTTAACAACTAAACGTTATTATAACACCGCGGTCATTTAAAAAAACATTATACTTTCAAAACCAGATTATAATTATCCATTTTTAAAACCCATAAATACGATATCATTTCCTTTTAAAAACCCAAATAAATATGATATCATTTTATTTCAAATATATTTCTTTTCCAAAATCATGCCACTTTTAAAATTTATAATACCTCGAAACCAAATATTTGAATTTTAACTTTCAACATAATACTTCGAAATCCATAGTTTTAAAAGCATAGCTTTCAAACTTAAACGGTTTGGATATTCAACAGTATATAAAATAAAACAGTTGAATTTAAAATTTCTTTAAAAGTAAATAATTTCCATACCTTCACAATTTTTATTCACTTTAAATTCAGTCTATACCCATAATTTTTAGATTCACTTTCAGTTTGAATAAAACACTTTGATTTCAATATTTTCAACTTTGAGTATTTAATGAATTTCAAAACTAAGGTTGGGAATTTCTAATCAACAATTCATTTTCCTATTATATAGTTTAAAAGGTTTACATGATAAATCCATAACCATTTAAAATAAAACTAAATTTATTAACACTAAATATTTCCTTCCATTTACTTATACTAGAATTTTTCATTAAACCTAGTTATAAATATCATACCTTTAAAATTTCCAATTTTAATAAGTTAACATCAACTTATGAAGTTAAATTTTTGAAGAAGCTCAATTTCATTTAAATTTCCAATTTATCTTTCAATCTTAATTGATTTGAATCATTTAAAGCTCTATATATATACAAGATCTTAAACCTGTACTTAATCATATAATATAAATGATCAAATTCCATTTTTCAACTTATTCATTTTTATTTAACAGATTTATGCATAGCTTAAATTCAACAATTTAACTATATATGTATATATATAATATATTTATATCATATCCAAATTTAATATTTATTAAACCGTATCATATCCAAACCATAAAAATCATTTCAAAAATAATTTTTTTATATATATACTGTGGTGCCTGTATATAATTTTCTATCCTATGGTTAAGTGATATGGATATTTATCATTTCAATCTGCAATTTAAAAATAAAAATGAGGTTGTATATCATTTCAAACCGCAATCCCGAATGAAATGAAAATGCATGATAACTTGCAGTTTATATGAGATAGAACACATCATCCATTCACCCAATATCAACCATCAATCAATTTATTTCAATCATCATCAATTTAAACAAACATCAATATATAGCATATAAATTAACAGATATCAATAAAAATTTTATATTCAATAGTAAATTAATAACTGTTAAATTGAAAGTTTATATGCAAAATAAATGAATTTAATTGTCTATTTATATGCAAAATAAAATTAAATAACAATTTAATTTTAAATGAATGCAATCTAACTGACATGATGAATAAAATATGCCAAATAGTCATAAACGAATTTCTACTCATATCATAAATCAATTTAACAAACATAAGAAATTTTAGAAGTTGTAAGTGGGTTAAAACACTCACCTTTTGAATTTAAATCGAATTTAAATCCGATTTAAACCCAAAAATTCAACGGTCTCCAAATCTGTCCACACCAGTGTCAAATGATCTGGAATTTAATTTCGATCCTAACAAAAAAAATCGCGCGTAAATTCGAGGTCGTGTACGAAAGTTATGATGGTTTGAGTGGTTGAAAACAAAACTTAAACTAACAAATAAAAAAAATCATATAAAATAATCATTTACCAGTAAGCACGCACATGTCATCTCCCTCTTATCCTCGTCCACGCGAGAAACAGTAACCGGCCGAAGCCCTAGTCGCCATACTCAACTGAAAATTCACCGCTACTATGTGTCTTCTTGCGATGATCAGAGATCGCCATCGTCACGTCCTTCCTCGGCCGCCCCTACCCCAGGTTGCGCAGCTCCTCCGGCCCCCTTTTTCACCGTCGAAGTCGCCTCCGTTCTACGTCCAACCACAGCGAATCCAAGCCACAATGAGACGAACGGCCATAAGATCCGTGAGCTGCTCGTCACGAGCTTCGCAACGGCATCCTCCGATCGATAAACGGTTGACGATCCACCGTTGGATTGTCACAAATTCAATATGAACGGTTGCAGTTAAATCTCGATTTCTGGACAAACCTAAACTCGAATCGAAAAACGAATTATACCGTTTGAATTACGTTCGTCAAGAGCATCAACATGATTCCTTAATTTATTCCAATTACCGTTTACACTCTTTTATTGCATTAACTCAATTTAATATTTTCATTAATTTCTCATATTAAATTTTATATCCAGGTAAGAATCCTTTTTCTACTTAATTCATTTGGATTTTATTCAAATTTCTATAAATAGGTTTTAAGTCGCCATTTACATAATTTATTTTAGCCTTCATTTTAACATTTATTTATCCCCTTTATTGTTTCTACTAAAATAAATTTCAAACTCCTATTAAATAAACAAATTAAATTGTCGAAATATACGGGTCGTTACACTCTCCCCCACTCAAAACTTTTCATCCCCGAAAAGGAAAAGAAGGGAAAAGAAGAAATAAGAAAACAATATATCTTTCTTAATTAAATTTATAAACAAATAAGTTTACAAAATAAAATAATTTAACACAAAATATACCGGTTTATACCCATTTAAATCCTTTATACATAAATTGTTAAAGTTTGTAAACATTTTCAAATTTTTCTAAGTCCAAAATTTACGAAATTTTTTGGCAGAGTCTCCTTTGTACGAAGAGGCTTGGAAGAAAATAAAATATAAATATTACAATATACACAAATGTTTTCCAAAATAATATATATCCCTACACGGGAAAATATATAAAATAGCGCTATAAACCGTAGTCTAAAAACGTACCTATTTGTCGAGCAATTTACGCTAAATTTATGGAACCAAAAGCAGTAGCAATTGCTTCCATAACCTGCATTTCACTTATAAAATCTAAAGGGTTAGCAATTTATATAAAGTGAAATATTTAAGTGGTTTCAATTACTAACAACAAATCAATACAACAACCATGAATTTCAACAAACCGCATACACAACCAATACAAAGCAACCATTCAATCAAACAAACAAATAGTTGTTCGGGTTCAAAACTTTTAAATTGTATGGAATGAAGAATAAACTACTAGCGCATCATTTACTCAACAGTCTTAGATAAAACTAAATAGATTATTCATTTATCCTAATCCAATTTTAAAGTATCTTTGCCCAAACAACTATCAACTAAACAACAACAAATCCAAACAACAATCAACTTAACTTATTATTAATTTCCTTTCATACCTTTGTTGTTTGATTTTCTTTTTTATTTATACAGTGATTTATCTTTTAAATTTACATTTACTCGTTAAATGTTTGCTTCATTTATTTTTACTTATTACTTACAATTATTCAGTTCCATTAACTCAGGTCATGCCAGTTCCTTTTATTTCGTTATAATTATTCATTCATTTATTATAGCATGACCTCTTTTATTTACACTTTAATTACTTAAGTTTATAATCACCTATTTGTCATACTTACCTTAAATTTTATTTATTTGGTAAAATTTCAATTATAACTTAAGTTTATAACAGTAAACAGCAATTTCATTGAATACTTTCATTATTTCAAATTTCTACTTGTAAAATATTCCATTACAATCTCTTATTAAACATTTCAACTTTTAATATTTGGTAAGTTATATATGTGTTATTTAAGTGTGTAATTTGAAAGTTATACAAGTTTTCCCATTTCTTTTAATTAATTCATTATTCGATACATTTTTTTCATTTTCTTACAAGTTACAATTTCAACTTCCTTTTTTTATTTCTTTTATAACTTAGCCTTAAATCTCTTACCTAAATTAGAGGTTTCAATTATTAATTACTTACCTTTCATTTCACTACAATAATTGAACAATTAATCAATGGAAATTTAAGAATTTAATACCTGGTTAAATTTCAAATTATTTTAAAATAAAAGATAAATATATTTTTACAACTTATATATCCCTAATTATATTTAAAACAATTCAAAATTTATATATTTTTCAAAAATGAATCTGTAGTAAAACTACTACAGTGGCCTTCCCCCTTCGAAACTCGAAAATGAAAGTCGATGATGCGGCCGCCATCACCGAAATTATTTTCCAGCGATAGAGAGGAAAGTACAAAACTTATTCTTCCCAGAATTTCTTTAAAACCATGTTTCAAATTATATTGAAATATTTATATCTGAAAATATTTATAAACAATATTATTATATTCCAAAATTTATTCGAAAGAAATTTCAAAACCCCAAAACTTAAGTTCTAAATTTCCAGATTTCATTTATTTTATTTTTTTAATCTTATTTCTATTATTATTTATACACTTTATTACCTAACAACCAATCTATTGCAGCCAACTATAGATATCATTTGAAAATTTTATTTTATATAGAAAATATAATAGGCAAAATTATTTCATTCACCTATATTAAAAACAAATATTATGTCGGTCTGTCCGATTAAGTGTTTAGAAATCCCTATTGATGACATAGCGTCCCATGCACCAACCATAATTTATAAATACAAAACGAAACAAATTAACACAATATTAAAACCTTTTATAACACTAACAAATACGCTCTCTCATATATACACTCAGCGACTCCCATATGGTATTACTACCCTATTAATAAAGAGTCAGACCCCACAAAGCTAAGGTTTATCGCTAAACCAAAGCTCTGGTAACAACTGTAACATCCCGCCTTTTCGCACGCTTTAAATCGACACACGTGCCAATTCAAACCATACGGAATGACGGATTGTTATGGGGTAAATAATAAAAAAACAAGAAAAATAAAATAACACAGAATCTCACAGTGGAAGGATAAAATATAATAATCAATATACAGTTCATAAAACTGTTTACAAAACATTTGATTCTTCTTTATACAATAAATATCAAAGTTCACATACCAATAAATATCAATGCAGCGGAATTAAATAGTGTAGTGGAATAATATAGTAGATAGTAATACTACAATCTTCGTCTTCGTCCTCCAGAATAAAGTCTTCAAATCCTGAAACGCTCGGACTGACCCGAGCGAATTGAAAGACAAAACACTCGAGTCAGAACTAAAAGATCTTATGTAAGTTAAATCAACAGAAATAAATATGAGTGTAGTAACTTAAGAAATGCTCGGGATTTACAACTCCTAAGGATCCGTTAAACTATTTACTATGTAGTATATTTCGCTATTATAATAGTGTCTAATTGTAAAATAAACTTACTTTTAAATAGCGTTAAGGGGTTACCCATATAGCCCTTAACACAGAATATATTCTCATAGTCTATACAGCACCGTAATCTCCCCCGTACTGGGCGTCGTCAGAGGGCACTCCATAGGCATGGTACAAAATCAAAATCGTACAAGGCGCGCTAGGGTAGGTGACACGGCACAACTAGGCAATGCCAGGGTAGATATACCAATTACGCATCCGAACTGATGGTAACGCATAGCCGCAGCTACCGCCCACCTCAAACAAACATCCTTAAAAATCAAAGAAATCAACAGTGGCCACCGAATCAATCCAAAGTCAGAGTATAGTATCGAAGGAGTGCGTTCGATCAGAGGAATGACCTCATTGGCCCGAGCATCGCTCCTGTTTTAGCCACCTTATGCCAACTCACGGGAGTTGGGTCCCTGTATTTACCTTATAGGAAACGCCGTCACCAACCTACTTCATTCTGGAATCTCCACCGCGTACACGGTTGTTAAAGTGGTTTTCGGAGTTGGCAGAGATCATTACAACTTTCGATCTCAGTCTCTTCAACAACCAAACGTTATTATAACACCGCGGTCATTTTAAAAATCATTATACTTTCAAAAACAGATTATAATTATCCATTTTTAAAACCCATAAATACGATATCATTTTCTTTTAAAAACCCAAATAAATATGATATCATTTTATTTCAAATATATTCCTTTTCTAAAATCATGCCACTTTTAAAATTTATAATACCTCGAAACCAAATATTTGAATTTTAACTTTCAACATAATACTTCGAAATCCATAGTTTTAAAACCATAACTTTCAAACTTAAATGGTTTGGATATTCAACAGTATATAAAATAAAACAGTTGAATTTAAAATTTCTTTAAAAGTAAATAATTTCCACACCTTCACAATTTTTATTCACTTTAAATTCAGTCTAAACCCATAACTTTTAGATTCACTTTCAGTTTGAATAAAACACTTCGATTTCAATATTTTCAACTTTGAGTATTTAATGAGTTTCAAAACTAAGGTTGGGAATTTCTAATCAACAATTCATTTTCCTATTATTTAGTTTAAAAGGTTACATGATAAATACATAACCATTTAAAATAAAACTAAATTTATTAACACTAAATATTTCCTTCCATTTATTTATACTAGAATTATTCATTAAATCCAGTTATAAATATCATGCCTTTAAAATTTCCAATTTTAATAAGTTAACATCAACTTATGAAGTTAAATTTTTGAAGAAGCTCAATTTCAATTAAATTTCCAATCTATTTTTCAATCTTGATTGATTTGAATCATTTAAAACTCTATATATATATATATATATACAGGATCTTAAACCTGTACTTAATCATATAATATAAATTATCAAATTCCATTTTTCAACTTATTCATTTTTATTTAACAGATTTATGCATAGCTTAAATTCAACAGTTTAACTATATATGTATATATAAAATATATTTATATCATATCCAAATTTAATATTTATTAAACCGTATCATATCCAAACCATAAAAAGTATTTCAAAAATAATTTTTTTATATATATACTGCGGTGTCTGTATATAATTTTCTATCTTATGGTCAAGTGATACAGATATTTATCATTCAATCTGCAATTTAAAAATAAAATTGCGGTTGTATATCATTTCAAACCGCAATCCCGAATGAAATGAAAATGCATGATGACTTGCAGTTTATATAAGATAGAACAAATCATCCATTCACCCATATCAATCATCAACCAATTTATTTCAATCATCATCAATTTAAACAAACATCAATGTATAGCATATAAAATAATAGATATCAACGAACAGTTTATATTCAATAGTAAATTAATAACTGTTCAATTGAAAGTTTATATGCAAAATAAATAAATTTAATTGTCTATTTATATGCAAAATAAAATTAAATAACAATTTAATTTTAGATGAATGCAATCTAACTGAGATGATGAATAAAATATGCCAAACAGTCATAAATGAATTTCTACTCATATCATAAATCAATTTAACAAACATAAGAAATTTTAGAAGTTGTGAGTAGGTTAAAACACTCACCTTTTGAATTTAAATCGAATTTAAATCCGATTTAAACCCAAAAATTCGACGGTCTCCAAATCTGTCCACACCAGCGTCGAAAGATCTAGAATTTAATTTTGATCCTAACAAAAATAATCGCGCGTAAATTCGAGGTCGTGCGCGAAAGTTATGATGGTTTGAGTGGTTGAAAACAAAACTTAAACTAACAAATAAAAAAAATCATATAAAATAATCATTTACCAGTAAGCACGCACATGTCATCTCCCTCTTATCCTCGTCCACGCGAGAAACAGTAACCGGCCGAAGCCCTAGACGCCATACTCAACTGAAAATTCACCGCTACTATGTGCCTTCTTGCGATGATCAGAGATCACCATCGTCACGTCCTCCCTCGGCCGCCCCTACCCCAGGTTGCGCAACTCCTCCGGCCCCCTTTTTCACCGCCGAAGTCGCCTCCGTTCTACGTCCAACCACAGCGAATCCAAGCCACTATGAGATGAATGGCCATAAGATCCGTGTGCTGCTCGTCACGAGCTTCGCAACGACATCCTCCGATCGATAAACGGTTGACCATCCACCGTTGGATCGTCACAAATTCAATATGAACGGCTGCAGTTAAATCTCGATTTCTGGACAAACCGAAACCCGAATCGAAAAACGAATTATACCGTTTGAATTACGTTCGTCAAGAGCATCAATTTGATTCCTTAATTTATTCCAATTACCGTTTACACTCTTTTATTGCATTAACTCAATTTAATATTTTCATTAATTTCTCATATTAAATTTTATATCCAGGTAAGAATCCTTTTTCTACTTAATTTGTTTGGATTTTATTCATTTCTATAAATAGGTTTTAAGTCACCATTTACATAATTTATTTTAGCCTTCATTTTAACATTTATTTAT
Source organism: Allium cepa (assembly GCA_030765085.1). Lineage (NCBI taxonomy): Eukaryota > Viridiplantae > Streptophyta > Magnoliopsida > Asparagales > Amaryllidaceae > Allium > Allium cepa. The sequence goes on from CM060935.1 coordinate 596,776,816, forward strand.
CCCCTTTATTGTTTCTACTAATATAAATTTCAAACTCCTATTAAATAAACAAATTAAATTGTCGAAATATACGGGTCGTTACAGTATATCTGATGGATCAGGTGAACAATGTCTAGGACCATTTGTCCAATTCCTAGAGGAATGTGGAGTAGTCCCATAGTACACCTTGCCAAGTTCACCTAGCATAATTGGTGTTGCTGAGAAACAAAACAGAACACTTAAAGACATGGTAAGTAGTATGATTAGTCATTCTACCTTACCAAAATCACTCAAGGGGAGACTTTAAAGACAACAGTTTATATCCTTAATAAAGGTACCTACTAAAGAAGCTGCGAAGACACTTTATGAACTTTATATAGGCAAATAGCCCACTCTAAAGCATTTTCATATTTGAGGATGTCCAGTTGAGGCAAGGCCTTATAGGCCAAATGAAAGAAAATGATACGCCGCGTCATCTATCTCGTCTCCTGAGCTTCATAGCATCCTATCATGTATTTGTAATACTCGATCTGACCTAAGCATTATAATAAAATAATACCCGAGTCAGTCTGGAAAACCAGCTTGAGAAAACACACTCGATTTGAATTATTAAAGTTTCAAAATTCTTTGAAAATCAAAAGTATCTCGTAATACCACGCCACAAATTAACATGACGGGTTTTTACCTTATGATAACAAAAACATTTCATATCAAAATCATCTGATATTATAATAGTGTCTAAGTACAAATACTTATTCAAACAGCTGAAAAGCTTGCATCAAACTTTCCAGCATAGTTGGGCACAATCAAAACCGTACGGCGCTTATTGGAGAATGGGTTCCAACTGAATGACTAGGCACTAAGGTATCACCTGTCACTGTACATGTCTAGAAAAACTGTACGAGATTGAACCTATCGATCCCTGCCACATAAGACCGGACTACCCCTGACCTGGACTACCCCTGCCACATTATACCCTAGTTGGGTGCTACCTACTTAGCCTTGCTGCATCTCCCCTGCTTTTCAGTCATTCCCAGTTGATGAGGCTAGAGGCTACGATTACCTTTTTAGAATATTCACTTAGAATGCTCATTGTCCTCCAATGACAATGTACTGATTGCATTCATGCATACAAGTCCATTCTCGGTCCGAACGGAACCGAAGGCACTATTCCTACTACATCCATTTTGGAATCACCATCAGGATTAGTAGCAATTAGCCCTTGCATTTCACTACTCCATCTTTGACTCCATGCTCTTGTCTTCATTACAAAAACGTACTCATTGAATTGAAGTGGTTTTCGGATCACAAACCCTATCTCGGTCTCTTCAAAAGAGCATTCGATATTCCCGGTAAACTCAACCCCGGTTCTTAAGGAAATAAACAGACAAAAGTAAAATCGAAGATCACCTCCTAACCGTTAGTGGGAGGATTTTCTTATAGATGTCATAGAGGAAAGAAACGAGTTTATGCGTATAGTATAGCACCTTGAATGGTAACTGTACCATATAAATCCCGTATTTCTTTTAGATATTTCCAAAGTTATATTTAGGTCCAGATTTGATAGTCAGTTATTTAACTATAAAATAAACAATCAATTCAGCCATATACTTCATTTTCATAGAAAGAACACCAAGTCTTATTTAAATTTAATTTTAAATAAATTAAATCTCTTTATCCAAAAATATACACTTATCTTATCGAATTCGGCATATTCATAAATTATCTTTTTCCTTTTCAAAATATATGGAAACCCTTTTAAAATAATCTGGAAAGTACCAGTGCGTTATCAAACCATGGATCATAGTTCAATGGTTATGTCTTTATCCCAGATAAATCCATGACTTAAGTACAGGTGCTCACTGCCTCTGATTACGCCATGTGAGTACACCAATACTCCCTGAAAACTCTATTTAATCATTTTCAAAATACTACTTATGAAATTCTATAATAATTTTCCAATTTAATTTTAGAGAAAACTACCTTTAAATAAAGCTATTATATAAATATTAATATTAAATAGTTAGTCCTTTGAGAATAATAAAACTAGTTAATTTAAAAAAAAATTGACTTATTATAAACTAGCTGAACCAATATTTAAATACTTTAAACAATTTTAAACCACTAAATAATTATTATTTTCTGAAATATTCTTAAACACTTTCAAACTTCCTAGTTAATACTTAAAAATCCTCCCTTTATAAAATAAACTTAACTTTTCAGGAAAAATATATTTCATCTTCAATATAGCCAGTCAAATCATTTATAAATCCCTCTCGATTTATTTCCAGTTTAACCTACATTCCAATTCCGTAAATTTCCCTTCTCACTTTTCTGAAAAATAAAACTACTATTTATTTTTAAAAAGATTTGCTGATTTCCTTATAAATTCCCACCGTAAATTTATAATTTCAAATTAACCGCTGATAATTACTTCACTTTATATTATAAACTTTGTTTATAATTTTCCATAATCTCATTTCCCGTTTCGTCACTGTTTCACAACACTCAGTAGATTTTCTAAATTAAATTCCATTTTTAAATTAATTTCTTTGTTAACCCAAATTTATCTCAAAACCCACTAATTTCAAATTCACTTCATTTTTATGATTTAAAATCTTATTTAAATCTGGAACATTAAATTTATATTTTATTTTCAAAATTCCCCTTTTATTTTTCCCCAAACTATTTAAATCTCAAATTTAAAAATAATTTTCTTTATATTTAGACAATATCATGTAAGTTTTATTCCTAAAAACCCTTTAATTAAAAAATCTCCATTTTTCCATACTTCGAAATTATTCAACGGGATTTCAAAAATCAACTATTTATTTTTCCCAATTCAGTACTTCTAATTTATCGAACTTCACTATAAATATTTTATTTTAAAATTCTCATTATATTCCTTTAACAATTCAATATTCATATTTGCGGTATTTTAAAGTGCCAAAAATTAATCCAGCAATACCATAGCACCTAATAAATTCAATTTTCAAATATAATCTATAATAGATTTTTCAAATAAATCATATAACTGAATATGAAAATAATTTCATCATTTTTGAGGAATCCGGTTGGATCCCTCCAACCTGTTTTCCCTACATCCATAAATGTTAGCCTAATATAAAAATACCAATCCCACTTCAAGGGGGATATTATGGTATATAGAGTCATCCGCTATTATGCGAGGCGCATAGGGTCCCATCCGCTATATATATGCGCGAATATGAATCACTCCAATATATATATATATATATTATAATATCACATCAAGACTGAAAATAATTGTCAATTCAATCAATCAGCCAATAATAAATTTTAACTATTTAAAATTAAGCAGTAATCCAAATTTGAGTGAGATTAACCCACCTTCAATTTTTATTTCGTCGAACATCCAGTTTTTTTTCCTAAATTCTCAGCTGACTCGGAAAGGTCCCAAACTAAACTCTATTGCGTTGATTTCCAACTTCGAACCAGCTCGACTCGTCTTAATCATTTTAAACATCGTATGATAAATATACGAATTTTATTAACATCACGATATAATAAAAATATGATAAATATAAATTAAATTAAATTAAATTAAAACTTAACTTAAATGAAAATTGAACCTTCTTCCCCTCGCGAACTGCAAGCCAACATAGACCGTCTCCGATCCACTTCCCCAACTTCCGCCTTCACCTACCACTGGCTCGACCTGCTTGCAATATCGACCTACCTTCCCCAACCTACAGTTGAGCACCTACCTCAGTCAAGTCCATGCGCACGCAGGTGCTGTTGGGCGAATTCTCACCCAGAAGATCTCGAGACCGAGAAGTTACAGTTTCACCCGGGTTCGCAACCTCCACTTTGTTCGACAGCCAAAAGGCTCAATACTAGCCTAGAAGTCCATCCAACATTCTCAATGTAGAAGCTCATTCGGCCCCAAGCTTTCATTCGGCCCAAGCCCTCCAATATCGAACCAACTGGTTCGGTATACCGAACCAACACGCCTCCTCTAAACTGCCGGACCAAGGCCTCATCCCCACCACCGAACCAACTTACCAACCCACGACCGGACCAAAGTCCTAACCGGACCAGCCCCTCTCACACTCCTACTACCGGTCCAAGCAAGCACCGAACCAACCCTCTCTTTTCCACTGCCGGTCCACATGCACACCTACCACCGGTCCAAGCTCAAAGCCGAATGGAGCTTTGCCGAACCAAAAGATTGCCAGTCCAGATTGCTTCCGCCCGGGCCCACCAGCAGCTATATACATCCAAGACCCCTGCCCCCTACCTCACTCTATAAATAGAGGGGCAGGGGTACAACAATGGCGGACAAGTTTGAGAGCTCAAGCACGGAAGGAACTTTCAAACTACTTTCATATACTTGCACACAAAGCATTGTACTTGTAATCTGAAACAAAGAAGATAATAACATATAAAGTGGACGTAGGCACGTTCTGGCCGAACCACTATAAATTTGTGTGTCTTTTACATTTCAGCCCCTGCTTTTTTCATATTTACATAACTCATCTGAATCATTAAGAATAACATAAAATCAACTAAATCACACGACTTGGAGGTGTTTGCCCATTTTTTGCGCAAACATTTTTGGTGCTTTCACTGAGAACTTCGAACTCGAAGCTTCAGCTTCCCTCATTCAACCTTCTTTCCCAATAGCACCCTTCATTACCTAGGAAACATGACTTCCAGGCCAAGAAAAGACGCCAACAAGGGAAAGAACGTTGCAACTAGCAGCGCTCCAAATCCAGTGGATCCAGATCAAGAGAACCATCCCACTACAGCAGCGGTGCCACATGTAGATCAGGCAATTCCAACAGCCCCTGCCGCGGAACAACCAGCAGTAATCACTAGAGCAGACCTAGACAGAGTTGTGGTGGAGTGACTAACCGCTTCGCATCCCAACAAGAAGCTTTGGTGAACCAACTCATGTCACGCTTGAGGGATGTCGAAGAATCCAACCGCAACACTGAATCATGGGATGAATCTCAATCTGGAGGATCTCGGAGACAGCAAAGGTCTTCCCTCTTCGAGGAAGCCATCAACAGGAACAACAATGATAGGGGCCGCGCCCGGACTCAGCCCGAACTCCGACTCGAGGAAGCGCTTGGAACCGAACCCAGTGGGGGAGGCGCCAGGCGAGGGTCGGATGTAGCTGAGCCAGTCATGCCACCTAATCATAGAAACCCCGCTGAACGGAGCCGAGCTAGAACCCAGCCCGAAGTTGACCCCATGGAAATGTTCGAAACAGAACCCCATAGGGGAAGATCAAGGCATGGGGCAACTGTAGCTGGTCCTAGCATGCATCCCAGCAGCCAGAGGCAACCACTGGATAACGTCAGAAGTGATAGACTATACCATCCCTACAGGTCATCTGGACGAGATCGATCCCGTAGGGAAGAACCAACTTCATTTCTATCCGCTCCAAATTCTGACGAAAGAATGGCACGATTATTTAGAGAATGCGTCCAACGGGAGCAAAGGGACCGAGGAATAGGCGCTAGGGTCACCAGCACCTTCACCCACAATATCGAAACTGCCATCACCCCCCGGGAATGTAAAATGCCAACCATGGAACCTTACAAGGGAACTTCCGACCCCATCGTACACTTACAAAGATACACCCAGCATATGCTCATGAGCGGAGCAACAGAAGGAGTGCTGTGTAAATGCTTTCCGCTATTCCTAGCAGATCTAGCTACCTCCTGGTTCTGCCATCTACCCCAAGGATCTATCAGCTCATGGGAGATGTTGAAAGAAAGGTTCATTAGCCAGTTCCGCATCCATGTAGAACAACCCAAGGATGCTTATTCTCTATCCAATGTCAAACAGAAATCCGGAGAGACACTGCAACAATATCTAACCCGGTTCAACGCCGCAGCGGCCGTAGTCCAAGATGCCGATGAGAAGCTCACCCTAATGGCCCTCTGTAGTGGTGTACACCCAGATACCAAGTTCGCTAGAAGACTAACTAAGGAAAAATCAGCTACTTTACTTGATTTCTTCCATAAAGCTGGAAAGTATATGAGACTTGAAGACGCTGCCACTGAGAGGCAGTCAGGGCAACAAGGTAAGACAACTTTGGACAAGGTTCCCGCTGCAGCTAAGGACACTCGAAGAAATGAATCTAGAGACAATGTTGGGGGCAGGAAGGTTGAAAAACGCCAATATCGACCAGGACCAAGATTTGGCTCCTACACTCCTTTGAATGAAACAATCGAAAACATCTTTCTAGCCACTCAGGGCGAACTCGGATACAAGCGCCCCCCGCACAAGAAAGAATCTGATAACGCACTCAAGTCTGGAAAGTTCTGCCGCTTCCACGAATCCCACGGACATGACACCAATGAATGACACCATCTCCGGGACTTGATCGAAGAACACATCAGAAGAAGAAGGCTGGAACACTATGTGAAAGGTCAGAACAGGACTCCAACTCCTGCCAATGAGAACTCAAAGCGACCCGTCCCAGAAGTAGGCGGAGGGAATCGCAACACCAGTGGCTCTAGTCAAGAGAAGATAGTGGTCCATACCATCTCGGGAGGACCACACATCGCCGACAGAAGCTGGGCAGAGATGGAAAGATACGGCAAGTCACTTAGAAATGCTGAAAGCTATGTTAACTCCATTATGGAAGAACACCACCCGAAACGGAAAGAGAGTGACGACATCGTATTCAGTAGGCGTGATTTAGAAGGAAGACAGTATCCGCATATGGATCCCATGGTCATCTCTGCCTGGTTCGGTCCAGCTAAAGTTTTCCGAATTCTAATAGACATAGGAAGCTCCGTAAATATCCTATTCAAGCATGCTTTCGACAAAATGAAGCTGTCAATGAAGGATGTGTCTCCCTGCAACAAACCCCTGCACGGTTTCACTGGAGATGCGAAAATGCCACTCGGGCAACTTGACCTCTTCGTCGAAATAGGAAGTCATCCCCGCTCCGTTGTGCGAAAACAAACGTTCGTACTAATAGAAAACCACTCGGCCTACAACGCCTTCTTGGGAAGACCAGCCTTGTCTGACTTCCAAATTGTCCTAGCCCCGTGGTGCCTAAAGATGAAATTCCCAACAGATAACGGAATAGGAGAAGTTGAAGGAGATCAAGACGCCGCTCGAGATTGCTATGTAACTGAACTTCGCAATAACCGTAGAAAGAATAAAGGGAAAGATGCAGAGACTACTCTCTGCATGAAAAGCTTGGAAGCATAGCAACTAAAGAAAGCCCCTCCTCTTCGATACACCAGCAATCCTTTCAATGAACTAGACCCCAGGGATAAGGAGGAGGAGGCTACCGCTGAGCCTGCGGAGGCCATGGAATTCGTATCTGTAAACAAACATGATTCAAGTAGACTATTAAAAATAGGATCTCAGCTAAAAACAGAATTGAAGGATCAACTCATTGACTTTCTCCGCCACAACTTAGATGTATTTGCATGGACACACGCCGATATGACAGGAATCTCCCCAGACATAGCATGCCACATGCTGAACGTCGATCCCACCAAGGTACCGATAAAGCAGAAAAAGAGAAGCATGGGAGCAGAACGATCAGCAGCCCTCGATGAGGAAGTAAGGAACCTACTTGCTAATGACTTCATACGAGAAGCCATCTACCCAGATTGGATCGCTAACCCAGTACTAGTAAAGAAAGCTAATGGGAAGTGGCGAACATGCACTGATTTCTCCAACTTAAATGACGCTTGCCCGAAAGACTGCTTCCCGCTCCCCCGAATCGATCAGCTTGTGGACAGCACTGCCGGGCATGAACTTTTATCTTTTATGGATGCATACTCCGGATACAACCAGATTCCCATGCACGCTCCCGATCAAGACCACACTAGCTTCATCACTGACCGGGGATTATATTGTTACAAAGTCATGCCTTTTGGACTCAAAAATGCCGAAGCTACCTATCAGCGCCTCGTCAACAAGATGTTCGCGGAATTAATAGGACGAACTATGTAAGTATATGTGGATGACATGTTGGTAAAGTCCAGGAGAGCCGACGATCATGTAAGCCACCTGAGCGAGATGTTTCAGGTACTTCGCCGATATGGAATGAAGCTGAATCCTCTAAAGTGCTCCTTCGGAGTGTCGTCGGGAAAATTCTTAGGATTCATCGTCCATGCCAGAGGAATTGAAGCAAACCCTGAACAAATCCGGGCTCTAAAAGAAATAAGGATACCTTCCACTCGAAAAGAAATGCAGAGCCTAAACGGAAAGGTGACCTACCTAAGCAGATTCATTTCCAAAGCAACTGACAAGTGCGTCCCTTTCTTCGAAGCTCTCAAGAAAGACAAAGGAAAGTTCGAGTGGACCGATGAATGCTTAAAAGCCTTCCTTAACCTGATCGAACACCTTCAGAAACCACCAGTACTCTCAACTCCAAACGAAGGCGAAGAGCTATTCCTATACCTCGCTATATCATCTCATGCTCTAAGCGCTGCCCTGGTAAGAGAAGAAGACCGCACACAACACCCGGTATACTTTATAAGTACGAGATTTACAGGGGCAGAAGCCAGATATCCTAAACTTGAGAAATTGGCATATTGTTTATTGATCGCGTCACGAAAACTGCGACACTACTTCCAATCTCACTCCATCAGAGTTCTAACCGATCAGCCACTAAGACGGGTGCTCCATCGTCCCGACACTTCTGGACGACTCCTCAAATGGTGCATTGAACTAAGTCAGTATGACGTCACCTACCATCCTCGCACCGCTATCAAGGGGCAAGCCATGGCCGATTTCATTGCCGAATTCACTACCAACGAAGGCAAGGTTCAGTTTGAAATAGCAAAAAACATCAAGTGGAACCTCTTTGTAGATGGAGCATCGAACGAACAAGGCTCGGGGCAGGTATTGTGATAATCACCCCTAGAGGAATAAAGCTGTACTATGCATTAAGGTTGGAATTCGTGGCCACTAACAACGATGCGGAGTATGAGGCAGTAATAGCGGGATTGGAGCTTGCCTTAGAAATTGGAGTCAATTCTTTATGTCTTCATAGTGATTCTCAACTTATCGTAAACCAAGTACTAGGAGAATTCCAGACACGAGGAGAACGACTCACAGCATATCTAAAGAAAACCAAACTGTTGCTCGATCAATTGGAACATTATCTAATCAAACACATTCCTCGAGAAGATAACCAAGAGGCCGATGAACTAGCAAAGCAAGCTAGTATGAAGAATAGCACCATTTCCGGAGCACTAGCCATCTCAAGGCAGCTAGCCCCAAGTTTCGAACAAGTGAATCTGATAACTGCAATCGAAGAAGGAACTTGGATGACTCCTATTAGGAAATATTTGCAGGACGGCACACTACCAGACAAACGTGATGAAGTAAGGAGAATTTTGAGGAAAGCTCTCCACTACACAATACAAGAAGACATCCTCTATCGGCGTGGCTTCTCTAGCCCCTTACTCAGATGCGTCGCTGGAAGGGAAACCAAGGAAATCTTATTCAACATCCATCAAGGAAGTTGCGGAGATCACACTGGAGGGCAGACTCTGGCGAAAAAGATACTCCGATATGGATATTACTGGCCCACACTAAACAAAGACGCCTTAGACTTCGTCAAGAGATGCGACAGATGTCAGAAATTTGCCAAGATTCCTCGACTACCCACAAATGAGATTACTCAAATGACCAGCCCTTGGCCCTTTGCTGTATGGGGAATTGATTTAATTGGCGAACTGCCAACGGGCCGAGGCGGAGCCAAATATGCTATAGTGGCAGTCGATTATTTCACCAAATGGGTGGAAGCGGAACCCCTAAATAAAATATCTTCAGCAAAAGTTATCAACTTCTTGATCAAAAATATTCTGTGCAGGTACGGAGTACCACTCAAGATCATATCAGACAACGGACTCCAATTTGACAGCGAAGAATTCGCCGACTGGTGCCAAGAGCATGGAATTCATAAAAGCTTCTCATCAGTAGCTTATCCTCAGGCAAACGGACAAGTCGAAGCTGTCAACAAAATTCTCAAAACCCTAATCAAGAAGAAACTTGAAAATTCAAAAGGCGCTTGGGTGGACGAACTTCCTACGGCACTTTGGGCCTACCGCACATCTTTCAGAACATCAACGGGACATACTCCTTTCTCTTTGGCATACGGATCGGAGGCAATGCTCCCTGTTGAGACTATTGTTCCTTCCCACCGTAGGATCCACTACAATCCAGAAGAAAACGAAGAACTCCTCCTCATGTCTTTGGATCTGATTGAGGAAAGGAGAAACGATGCAGCACTTAAAGCAGCGGCTCACAAACAAAAAGTGGAAGCACTATACAACTCCAGAGTCAAGCATCGCATCTTACAAGAAGGAGATCTTGTCCTCAGGCGAATCTTTCCGCGCCCCGGGGGACTGGACCCCATCTTGGACGGACCATATGTAATTCATAAAGATCTCCACAACGGAGCTTATATTTTGTCAACAGTGGACGGAGAGGTGTTCCAGAAGGCATGGAACATCCGAAACCTCCGTCGATACTTTTCTTAACTTGTACTGCCCATATGAAGTGAATTAACAAAGAGAATCAGTGGACGTAGGCATTTTCATGCCGAACCACTTTAAAAAATCTTGTCTCTTTTTAACTTATTCCTTTATATCTTGGCTTCTTGTTAAGCTTTATCCTTTTCTGTTGAACAAAATCTTATGGCATCTCCACTCAAGACGCACCACGGCCTCATCTGGACAAGGCCTAACAGGTACGCTACGATTCTATGCACTCGCCAATGAGACTCTTTTGCTCCAGCATCCCTCTACTGCGGGTTAACTCATTGCTCGCGCCTTCCCTCAAAGCCAACTGTAATGAGCCGATTATAAGTCATCATAAAGGCCAACTATAGCCGATGGCAGCTCATTACGGCGTTCGGCTCGCCGGCAACTATGAACCTACTTTAAGCCCCAACATAAGGTGTGGCCAGCCAGGGGTAGTTCACGGCCAACGACACCCACGCTAGCCGGCCACGGTAAATCGAATAATACCCACGATTACGGACCATAATGGTTCGGGTAGTTACCGTGCGCGATCTCGGCTCCGATGTGTCGTAAGTGCGGCTGTGGTAAAAAAGAAAACTCCCCGCGGAGGCGTAAGATGGGTGACAAATGTCTCCAAGACCCACAGCTAGGGAAAGTGACTACAAAACCCGTTTGCCACGAACTTAAGCACATCGACGGCCTTCCGTGACTGGAAGTTTTACTTTTTCTATATTTCAATTTCATTTAAATACTTTTCTCCTATCCTGTATAACAAACTCTAAAGTACAGGAAACCAAATAGGGAGCATTCACTCATGAGAATCTAAGCCTGCGTACTGGGTGGCAAGGTACTCAGATATATCCATGATTAGTTACACAAGACGCTCAAAGCTACCGCCTGCAAATAAAACATGAAGGGCGGTACTCTCTTCTCTTGTACATAAATACATAACTATAGCTTATTCATACGTCACACTAACATTGCAAAACATGAAATTATATTTCAAGCAAAGGCTTAACATCAAACACAACTAAAATCACAGGCATATACATAGTTATACTTCTCACGCAGCACATCAAAATGACAACAACATTTAAACATAACAAAATCAGCTTATATTACAAAATCACACAAAGTTATTCTCTGCAAATAATATTATTACAGTCACATCAATGTTTTGGACTAACGTAAACAACGATAAAAAGAAATAAAAAAGCGGCCGAATCCGGACAAGTAACCAGCTGCGTCCACACTCCATCACCAACTTCCCAAGCCTACTTGGCCGCAGGGCCGGAGCCCCCAGCATGTTGATCGGAAGTCCCACCTGTCCAATTCAGAAGAGGAATCCATTAAACAAACGATAACCGATCAAGTTATGGAAACCCAGAAAGAAAAGGAAAAGAGAAGAATAACTCACCAGCGTCCGCCGCTTGATCCTCATCCTCCAGTTGCACACCCGCTTCCTCCGTAGCAAGCAACCGCATCCCCTCCTTCACCGCCGCTTGCTCCTCTTTCGAGAACTAAGCAGTGACCACATCCAGACTAAATGCCACTCCACCTTCCTTACCCGCATTGACCCTGGCCTCCTCTAAAGCCCGAAGATATATCTTGGCCATGACCCGGGGATAGTCATCCATCCAAGACAAGCTTCCCTCCTTCCAAGTGCGGAAGTACATGTCCTGCAGCATCTCGTCCATCATCCCCTCATTCTCCTCAAACTCCCTCACCCGGGCCTCGGAAGCCTGCAACTCGGCGACAGCGACATCCCTCTCTGATCGGTATCTCAAGCAGTCAGCCTGGAGAGACCTCCTCATCTCCTCCATCTCCTCCTTTAACTTGACTTGAGCCATCTCCGCGGCCTCAAGCCTTCCAGACAATTCCTCTACCTGCTCGAGATCCACATTCCGAACCTCATCCACTGTGCAATGGCCATGTCGATCCGCTCCTTACAGGCGGCCTCCATCTTCCGTAATTCTGCCCTACTAGCCTTTTCCATGGTCTCTTTCAGCCGCCTGGAGGCTTCCTCGTGCTGAGAAATCTGAACGGCTTGACCGGCAAGCTGTTCGGCCTGATCGGCAACCTTTAGCCGCAACCGAATATTAGCACTCCCAATCTCCTCCCCGGCCTTGACCAATTGAGCATGATACTTCATTAACTTCTTGGTCTCTTCAGCCACCCGATCGATATTAGCTTTGGCTTCGTCTCCCATGGTAACTACCCGAGTGGTAAGCAGATCAAGATCTAGGGACTTGCCTCGTCTAACACTCGTACCATGGGGTTGCGGGGAAGGAGGTGCTCACCCGTGGCCTCATCAAATGAAATATCCCGAGAGCTTGGATCTAAATCAGGATGACCGGCAAAGGGGTCACGAGGCACGTCAGGACGCCTTATACGGATAACAGTGGGATTCTTAGAAGGAGGTGGAGGGGGGATAAACTCCGTGCTCTCCTCCGTGGTATCATAAGGAGGCTGAACAGGAAGCTGCGGACCAGGGGAAGGCTCAAATAAGGAACGACTCCTCTTCTTTTTCTGAATGCTCTCTTCAATGACCCCAAGAAGAGGACGGTATTTGACCACGTCCCCAAGACGACCAGTAAGAGGCTTCGGCTTATCAGAAGCTCTCATCAACTTGAATTGTTCAAGGCGGTGTCGAACGTCTGACGTTTTAACCACCTGGCCTGCCCCTGGAATAAAAGATAAGTGTTACGAACATACAATGGTCCACAATTCAAGAAACATGTTAAGTTAAAAAGAAAGAAAAGTGAGAAGGCACGTTTATTATACAAACCCTGCGGAGGAGTGGGGTACTGCAATAAGTCATGAATCTCATTCCAGGACGGAAGTGAACCATAAAATATTCCTAAGTCCTTATCGAAAATGGAATCGGAGGAAGTCAAAAGTTCACCTTGCACGGCCGAAGCTACCCTAGCTGAGGAGCCTTTAGGGGATGGATCGGCACCAGCCACAGTCTTGCCCGCCTCCTTTGCCTTTTCCGCTTCCGATTCTTCCTCCGATTCCCCGAAGGCCTGACGGAGAGCCTCATCCAGTTCAGGGTCTTGCCCAGAGGTTAAGGCACCAGCATCACCATCACCATCTCCATCGCCATCTCCTCCGCCTTCTGACTCTCCTCCCATATCGCCTCCTTCGCCCTCTTCCACGCCTTCCTCCTCCGGGATGATCGGGCGAGTACTAGGAGAGGGGCCATCAGACTCCTTAAGCTTCTTACCTCCCACGACTGGGTTTTGTGCAAAGGGCTTCCTCTTGCCACTCTTCACCGTGGCCCCCTCCTTAGCTTTACCGTCCTTCTCCTCAACCGTGTCCCTCTACTTAACCACGGACTGGTGCGGCAGGATCAAGTTGTACTCCAGGAGGGTAGCGTTCCTGATCAGGAAAGAAGCCGACCTGTCCCGTGCCGGAATGGCCTTTATTTCAGCAGCCATCCGCGTCAAAGAATCATCTTCCACGACTGCAATGCCACCTGTCGCCAGCAAGAAATAGAATCATGTCAGAAAAAGCACTACAATCAGAACATGGAAAATACAAATGAAATTTATCTTACAGCCGGAAGTGAAAAGGCGGAAAGAAACAGAATCGTCCTTGATAAAAAACCATTCTTTCTTGAACATGGTAAACTTTGAATATAAGTCCAGGACTGGTTTGAAGGGCACGACCGCTTCTAGACTAATATACGGAGACCCCTTCTTGTAGCCTCTCAGATTATACAAATATCGAATTTCCCGGTTAGAAGGAGGGCGCCCGTACCTCCTCTGGAAGATAACGAAAAGGCTCACCAGAATGACATAAGAGTTCGGCTGAAGCTGGAATGGAGCCACTTTCAAATATGTGGTAAAGCTGACAATCCAGGCATTGATAGGAGGGATAGCACCACACATGCAATGGTATCTGCTGTAAGCAAAGTAACCTTCGGGGGGATTATACGGCATCACTCCATCTCCCTGCAGCAGCATAAGAGCCCTGTCTATCCCGAATGAACGAGATATGACATCAAGTTGCTCCTCCCTTAGGGAGCTAGGAAAACAATCGGGAGGAGAGACCAGAAGTTCCTGGGGCCCATATCCGTCCACTAAAGACCTCGGGGCAGGCCCACGTGGCGCCGATCCCGATTGGGCTGGGGGCATGGAAGAAGACTCTCCTCCATCCCTCAACTTCCGTCTATCTGATCGTGTTTCCGCCTTGCGAGACATTTATCTGCATACACAAAAGTGAAAAGACAGGTTGTTAGAACAAAGAATACAGAGATGTAAGCAAAAAAGAATGCATAAGTCCGGAATTCTGCTAAAATATCAAGTCCATTCGGCAGTGCAAGTGAGTTCATTCGGCAGGGAGATAATAAGTCATTCGGCACTAAGAGTTCATCCGGTATACGTGTCATTCGGCACTAAGACCTAAAGCACATTCGGCAAACAAAGACTTTCGTGTGTATTCGGCAGTCAGATTCATTCGACGATAAAGGTCATTCGGCAGAAGATATATACCTGATTCGGTATAAGCTTGGTTCGGTAGACAAGTTGGTTCGGCTAAGAATTGGTTCGGCTTTCGTTGATTCGGTAAGGAAAAACCAAGGGGGTGTAGCCCCTATATATAGATGAGCGCAACACTACCGGACCAACCCATTCGGCAGACCGAACCAACTAAGACCGAATGAAGCTATCTCTACCAGCTAAAAACCGAATGAAGCTATCTCTATCAACTAAAAACCGAATGAAACTGTCTCTACCAGCAGAAACCAGAAACATGGAGCACTAAAGCACCTCACTCAGATAAGTACCGAACTCTAGGACCTACTAATAAAGTAGAGAATATGATAACAATGAATGAGTCGTAAATCTCTCTCCAACGTGGGTTAATCATTTACACGTGTACGCGACCACGAACGGCCCATAGGCACGCTCTGAATGGCTATTAACCCTATCGTCGTGAGAATTTACGCTTTGACATCCTTTTTTAAGCTCATCGGTTAAATGGATATTTGATTCTGATCATTATGAAATGGCTAAGCTACTTACACATGTACGGGGTCGCGAACGATCCCTAGGCATGCTCTGAGCTGGCGATAAACCACCTTGACAAACCATCCAGGGACCCACTCTGACGTGAACTCGGCATCGATAATGCTAAGCCCCCTCGGGGCACACCTCTTACCCCGAACGGCGCGATTCACTTCGTCTCAAATGCTTCAATCCTGGACGGTCGTTATCTGAAGTCACACTATAACTGTAAATTCCTTTGCAGGACATCAACAGGATATGAACATCCAGCCCATGGCATTACAAAACAAGCCTTCCTACCACAGGGAAACAAAGCGCGACACATGCAAGCACGTGCCCCACTTTGGGGGGCAAAAGTTGGGCGAATTCTCACCCAGAAGATCTCGAGACCGAGAAGTTACAGTTTCACCCGGGTTCGCAACCTCCACTTTGTTCGACAGCCAAAAGGCTCAATACTAGCCTAGAAGTCCATCCAACATTCTCAATGTAGAAGCTCATTCGGCCCCAAGCTTTCATTCGGCCCAAGCCCTCCAATATCGAACCAACTGGTTCGGTATACCGAACCAACACGCCTCCTCTAAACTGCCGGACCAAGGCCTCATCCCCACCACCGAACCAACCTACCAACCCACGACCGGACCAAAGTCCTAACCGGACCAGCCCCTCTCACACTCCTACTACCGGTCCAAGCAAGCACCGAACCAACCCTCTCTTTTCCACTGCCGGTCCACATGCACACCTACCACCAGTCCAAGCTCAAAGCCGAATGGAGCTTTGCCGAACCAGAAGATTGCCAGTCCAGATTGCTTCCGCCCAGGCCCACCAGCAGCTATATACATCCAAGACCCCTGCCCCCTACCTCACTCTATAAATAGAGGGGCAGGGGTACAACAATGGCGGACAAGTTTGAGAGCTCAAGCACGGAAGGAACTTTCAAACTACTTTCATATACTTGCACACAAAGCATTGTACTTGTAATCTGAAACAAAGAAGATAATAACATATAAAGTGGACGTAGGCACGTTCTGGCCGAACCACTATAAATTTGTGTGTCCTTTACATTTCAGCCCCTGCTTTTTTCATATTTACATAACTCATCTGAATCATTAAGAATCACATAAAATCAACTAAATCACACGACTTGGAGGTGTTTGCCCATTTTTTGCGCAAACAGGTGCATACTCGAAGTCCACCCCGTGCTCCCCTCGCGAACGCTGCAGCTTCGACCTCTCATCCAAACTCGAACCATACTTCTCCCCCCACGCTCGTGCTCTGCCTAATGCCGACATTTATTATTTTTCTCTTTTTCTCTGAATTCGATTCTGGTTTTCGATTTTTTTATTTTTTTTGAGTCGATTCTAAGAATGGGTTGAAGAGGGAAAAAATAGAAACGCGATTTTTGATTTGGAGGGAAAGAAAATAGGGACTCACGATTGAACCGTATACAGTTTTTAAAAAAATGTTTTTTCTTTCTTTTTATTTTTATTTTAAAATTTTGAACCTGTAGTTGTGCTGTTAAAAGAGTAAGGGAGGGAGACAAGAAGTGATATTGGCATGTACAAGAAGTGCTGTAGTGATTTGAACGGAGGGGAAAAAGTTTTGATGTGAATGTTTTTGTCAAATCCATGAATATATATATATATATATACATACATATATATATATGTATGTATGTATGTATGTATGTATGTATATTCAAATTGTCTCGAATTCGTAGCTTAAAATTTAGACCTCCCACTAAGATGTGCCACCAGGAAATCATAATATTATACCCCTATTCCGAACGCAATGGAAAAGTTTTCAAGTCCTAATTCGATCATATGGAAAAGATAACTTTTTGGACCTAATTATTATATTGAATTTTCGATATAAATTTCAGCGGTTTATATCCCATACGGACAAACCCTAACTCCAAACACTACGAAACTTGAAATCCGATAATAATACACTATTGTGGATTTAATGGAATGGGTTTCGTTGAATTCCGAGACTGTGCCTCGGAAGGCTATTTTTAAAAGTTAATTTAAACGATATATTTGAAACTGAACAAATCATTATTGAATTTAAATTTTAAAACTTTTATTATATTCAGTATTACCAATATAAATTTTATAAGCCGTTACATTATTTTTAACAAACTTAAAACTCTAGGTTCAATATATTACCCAATTCCAATTATTTATTCAATGATTAAATTATCCAGTAAATGGTTATATTTGAAATTCAAGTTAAAAATTAACTTTTAAATATTTAAAATAAATTAAATTTTCAAATACCCAAAATTTTGGGTCATTTATTCCTCCCCCTTATAAGAATTTCGTCCTCGAAATTGTTATATAAGAAGAATGGTCCAAACCCGTTAACTATTTTCCCAAGAACCCAATAAGTTTGAACCGTTTTTCAAACCGATCTATTTTAACCACATTATCACTGCCACTAACTTCCAATTCATCTATGGATTCCAAATAATATCTTTTACTCAACCATTTCAAATTAAATTCCCAAATCAAATTTTAATTATCCAAATTTTCTTCAAAAATTTTCTAACTCCTTAAATTTTCGAAAGATTTTGCCAACGTCTCCTTTGCGCGGCTAGATCCGAAAAATTACAAAACTGCCTTTACGGCCCCAAATTTTCAAAAGAAAACAAAAGCCAAGTGGCTAGGTTAGAAAACTATCAAATTCCATATGACAATTTGAATATATACCTTTTCTCGGGCAATCTAATTTTACTTCTAAAATCGAAGCCATCAATTTATCTTTTGCTTTTACCTGCACCCTACTTACCAGTAGTATCCAATCATACAATCCAAAATCATTTTGTTTAGTTTTTTCAAAATTTTCAATATTTGCTTTACTTAAGCCGTAAGATGTGCATGTATTATTCATACGTAATATCAAATATGATCTCTCACTCGATCACGTAATTTCACTTCCGAACTAGCATCGTTCACATGACTCTCTAGTGTGGACTCAGATCTGGTTTGTTGATTAGAAACCGTCATTCTCCTTGCATAGCCATATACTATGATAGAGAATCGCAGTATCAATCAAAAATCCATATCCAAGGTTCTCCGTTGAAAATTGAGTGAAAAATCTCAACTCGGATCGATATAACTATCTTGAAATTATATACTCGAATATAGATCAAATCGTTATGCGAATAAAATAATATACGTACAACTTACGTATTAATTTCCAATTTATTTATTAGCTATGTCCAAAATTCTCTTTATTCACATTTACTTTCACTTTCATTCAATTTATCTACGCTTATCATTTTTCAACCCTTTTTATTTTTAATATTCATTCAAATACTTACTCGGTATATTTCCCAATACCAACTTTACTTAAGAACTTCACCATTAACTTTCTTAAGTTTGTTACAAATATTATACCAAACTCTTATATTCATTTCCACTTCATCGCTTTGGTTTATATCCATTTCTATTCAAATTAAAAATTTCAATTTCATTTGAACTCAGTTTCCCTTCCATTTACTAATTTATTTCCAATAAAATTAAATATTGAATTTTGTCAACCATCTCTCAAATCATATTTAACTAACTAATTACTTTAACTAGTTCCGTTAACTAATTTATTTCAACTTGATAAATCTTATTTTCAGTATTTCTTTTTTTTTCGTTAGCCCACTTAGGCTTACTTACTCAAATTCACTTAATTCAAGTTAATTTTCACTTAAATTCAAATTTCAAATCTTATAAGTCTTTAAACTTTTTTATATTCTATAAACAATTTTAAATAAACTCCCAGAGTTTTAAACAATTTCTCAAACATTCAACATCATTTTTGAAATCATACATATCCAAAATCAAATCATTCTTTTGCATTCCAAAATCAAACCCAATTTTGCAAAGAAACTCCAATTCAAAACATTCAGGTAACAATCCCTCCCTTGAAAACTCGAAAATGAACATCGATGGTGCTGCAGTCATCATCATAATTATTTTCCAACGACCGAAGTGAGTTCAATGATTTTATTCCTTTAAAACTCATTAATTTTTTTAAATATTTAAATTCAGAAATGTTTCCAAAATAATGTTACCATTATTTACCGACTTTGAAAAACACATTTTTTTTCGAAACCAACGGGATTTAAATTCCCAGATTTCCCACTTCTTCAATTCTTTTATCTCTATATTTTAAATATTGCCCTGGAATTTCATTTGAAATTATAAATCACATTTATAAACTCACATTTACAAGCTTATTTTGTTATATGAATTAATCTCTTTCTTTTGGTTTATAATATCACCCTTTTTATTCAATCATCACAACACACCAACGATAATAGTTTAATATTATCGTTTCCTACCAACCAAGAAAACCACAAGTAACTATAATAATTTATGAAAATTACTCCTTTTATATAAAAAATAATTTGGGTAAAATTATTTCATTTATCCCATTTTAAAACAATACTGCGTTGAGTTGCTCTGTTCAAGAGTTTAGAGATCCCTATCAATAATGATAATTACACTTATTGACCAGATTCCATAAGCCACTCAACAAACCAATCAAAACAATATAAAACAATTTTATATTCACTAACAAATACATGCTCGTATCTATTTATACACTCAAACTCATTCTTGGGTGCTGCTGACCCTCCCCACCAGAGCCAAGATTCTCGCTTAACCTTCCGCTCTGATATCAAGTGTCTTGGTCCGGATTTTCGACCTTCGAAAATCGACATCAATACGTCCACTATATTACATGCTGGACAATCGAATGCCGAAAATACCAGATCGTTAGGGAAAAGAAGAAAGAGGTAGAAGAAGAAAATAGAAATAACAACACAGAATTTCACAATCACAGCGGAATAATATATAATAGATAACAACTGGTCTTTATACAAAAAGTGCTATAACTTTTTTATACATTCCATCATCAGAGTACAACACAAATAACTAGCCCAATACTGGACAGTTATAATAACATGTCCTCATAAATGTTGCATATACAACCTACAATACACAGCGGAATAAAATCAAGTACGTGTGATATGCCTCATCATCCAACTCGTCTCCTGAACTCCATAGCATCCTATTTTGTGTCTGTAATACTCGGTCTAACTCGAGCGTTATAATAAAATAACACTAGAGTCAGTCTGGAAAACTAGCATGAGAAAACACACTCAACTTGAATTGTTAAAGTTTCAAAATCCTTTGAAAATCAAAGGTATCTCGTAAGACCACGCCACAAATAAACACGATAGGTTTTTATCTTACAATAACCAAAACATTTCATATCAAAATCATCTGATATTATAATAGTGTCTAAGTACAAATACTTATTTAAATAGCTGAAATGCTTGCATATCACATTGCAGCATAGTTGGGCACAATCAAAATTGTATGGCGCTTATTGGAGAATGGATTCCAACTGAATGACTAGGCACTGGGGTACCACCTTTCATAATACATGTCTAGAAACACTGTACTGGGATCGAACCTATCGATCCTTGCCACACAAGATCGGACTACCCCTGACCTGGATAGACCGAATATGCTATCACCTCTGGTGTTCCCACCCTTTTCGAGCTCCTTTCACACGTAGTGATAATATCCAAGGTAATCTAGAAAGGTGATGGACATACCCTAATTGGGTGTTCCCTAGTCTTGCTACATCTTCCTTGCTTTTCAGTTATTCCTGGTTGATGAGGCTAGTGGCTACGATTACCTTTTTAGAAATAATCACTTAGAATGCTCATTGTCCTCCAATGACAATGTACTGATAGCATTCATCCATACAAATCTGTTCCCGGTCTGAACGAAACCGTAGGCACTATTCCTACTACATCCATTTTGGAATCACCCTCGGGATTAGCAACGATTAGCCTTTGCACTTCACTGCTCCGTCTTCGACTCCATGCCCTTGTCTTCAGTACGAAAACGTACTCGTTGGATCGAAATGATTTTCGAATCACAAACCCGATCCCGGTCTCTTTGAAACAACATTCGATTTTCCCGGTAAACTCAACCCCCGTTCTTTAGGAAATAAACAGACAAAAGTAAGATCGGAGATCACCTCCTAACCGTTAGTGGTCGAATTTCCTTATAAACGTCCTAGAAGAACGAAACTTACGTACAATATAGGACCTTGAACGGTAACTGTACCATATAAATCCTGTGCTTCTTCTAGATATTTCCAAAGTTGTATTTGGGTCCAGATTTGATAGTCAGTTATTTAACTATCGAATAAACAATCAATTCAGCCAAATACTTCATTTTCACTGAAAAACACCAAGTCTTATTTAAATTTAATTTTAAATAAATTGGGTCACTTTATCCAAATATATACACTTATCTTATCAAATTCGGCATATTCACAAATAACTTTTTCCTTTTCAAAATATTTGGAAACCCTTTTAAAATAATATGGAAAGTACCACCGCTGTCTCAAACCATGGATCACATTTCAATGATTATGTCTCTATCCTAGAGAAATCCAAGACTTAACTGTAGGCACTCATTGCCTCCGTTTACGCCATGCGAGTATACCTATACTCCTCGAAAAATCTATATAATAATTTTCAAAATAATACTTATGAAATTCTATAATAAATTTCCAAGTTAATTTTAGAGGAAACTACTTTTAAAATAAAGCTATTATATAAATATTGATATTAAATAATTGGTCCTTTGAGAATAATAATAATACTACTTGATTCTTAAATAAAAAATGACTTATTATAAACAAGCTGAACCGATATTTAAATATATTTTAAACAATTTTAAATAACTAAAATAATTGTTATTTTTTGAAATATTCTTAAACACTTTTAAACTTCCTAGTTAATACTTAGAAATCCTTCCTTTATAAAATAAACCTAACTTTTTAGGGAATTTTTTATTTCATCTCCAATATAGCTGGTCAAATCATTTGTAAATCCCTCTCGATTTATTTCCAGTTTAATCTACACTCCAATTCCGTAAATTACCTGTCTCACGTTTCTAAAAATTAAAACTACTACTTATTTTAAAACGATTTACCCATTTCCTTATAAATTCCCACCGTGAATTTATAATTTCAAATTATCCACTGATAATTACTTCACTTTATATTATAAACTTCATTTATAATTTTCCATAATCTCATTTCCCGTTTCGACACTGTTTCACAACACTTAATCGATTTTTCATCGTTTTTCTAAATTAAATTCCCTTTTTTTAATTAATTTCTTCGTTAACCCAAATTTATCTCAAAGCCCACTAATTTTAGATTCACTTCCTTTTTATGATTTAAAATCTTATTTAAATCTGGAACATTAATTTCATATTTTATTTTCAAAATTCCCCTTTTATTTTTCCCCAAACTATTTAAATCTCAAATTTAAAAATAATTTCCTTTATATTTAAACAATATCACTTTAGTTTTATTCCTAAAAACCTTTTAATTCACATTTATTCAAAAATCTTTATTTTTCCATATTTCGAAATTATTAAACAGGATTTTAAAAATCAACTATTTATTTTTTCCAAATTCATTACTTTTAATTTATCCTACTTCACTATAAATATTTTATTTTAAAATTCCCTTTATTTTCCTTTAACAATTCAATATTAATATTTATGGTATTTAATAGTGCCAAAAATAAATCCAGCAATACCACAGCACCTAGTAAATTCAATTTTCCAACATAATCTATCACACATTTTTTAAATAAATCATATAACTAAATATGAAAATAATTTCAACATTTTTAAGAATCCGGTTGGATCCCTCCAACCGGTTTTCCCTGCATCCACAAATGTTAGCACATTATAAAATACCTTTCCCACATCTAGGGGGATATCGCGGTATATAGGGTCATCCGCTATTATGCGGGATGCATAGGGACCCATCCGCTATATATATGCAGGAATACCAATCACTCTAATATATATATATATATATTATAATATCACATCCAAACTGATAATAATTTTCAATTCAATCAATCAACCAATAATAAATTTTAACTATTTAAAATTAACCGGTAATCCAAATTTGAGTGAGATTAACTCACCTTCGATTTTTATTTCGCCGAACATCCAAAATTTTTTTCCCCTCAAATCTCAGTTGACTCTAAAAGGTCCCAAACTAAACTCTATTGCGTAGATTTCCAATTACGAACCAACTCGACTCGTCTTAATCATTTAAAACCTTGTACGATAAAAGTATGGATTTTTATTAACATAACGATATAACAAAAATCTGATTAATATAAATTAAATTAAATTAAAACTTAACTTAAACGAAAACTAAACCTTCTTTCCCTTGCGAATTGCCAGCCAACACAGACCATCTCCGATCCACTTCCCGAACTGCCGCCTTCACCCACCGCTGCCTCAACCCCTTGCACTGCCAACTTACCTCCCTCAACCTACAATAGTGCACCCACCTCAGTCAAGTCCACGCGCACGCAGGAGCACACCCGAACTCCACCCTATGATGCTCCCCTCGCGAATGCTACAGCTTCGATCCCTCATCCAAACTCGAACCATACGACTTCCCTACCATTTGCGAGCGTATGCCCAACCCTCAACGATGCTACAAACCTCCCTCGTGCACCACCGCACGCCCTTCGAAGGGCGCCTAATCTTCCAGGACGCGCTCGATTTCACCCTCCATGCTCATTCTCTGCCTAATGCCTCCATTTATTATTTTTCTTCTTTGCTCTGAATTCGATTTCGGTTTTCAATTTTTTATTTTTTTATTTTTTGAGTCGATTCCAAGAATCGATTGAAGATGGGAAAAAAATTAAACGAGAATTTTGAGTTGGGGGAAAAGAAAACAGGGACTCGTGATTGAACTCTATACAGTTTTTAAAAAATGTTTTCTTTTTTCTTTTTCCTTTCGGCCATTTTTTTCCATTTTGTTTTTCTTTTAAATTTTGAACCTGCAGTTGTGTTGTTTTTGAAAGAGAAAGGGAGGGAGACAAGAAGCGATATTGGCATGTACAAGAAGGGCTATAGTGATTTGAAGGGAGGGGAAAAAGTTCTGATCTGAATTTTTCGTCAAATCCATGAATATATATATATATATATATATATATATATATATATATATATATATAAATTCAAATCGTCTCGAATTCGTAGCTTAAAATCTCGACCTCCTATCGAGGCCTACCACCAAATGTTCACAATGTTATACCCCTATTCCGAACACAATGGAAAAGGTTTCGAGTCCTAATTCAATCGTATGGAAAAGAAAGCTTTTTGGACCCAATTATTATTTTGAATTTTCGATATAAATTTCAGCCCGTTTATATACCGTACGTCCAAACGATAACTCCAAACACTACGAAACTTAAAATCCAATAATAATACACTATTATGGATTCAATGGAACCGATTTTGTCGGATTCCGAGAATGTGCATCGGAGGGTATTTTTAAAGGTCAATTTAAACGATATATTTTTGAAAGTGAACAAATCATTATTGAATTTAAATTTTAAAACTTTTATTATCTTTAATATTATCAATATAAATTTTATAAGTCTTTAAATTATTTTTAACAAGCTTAAAACTCCAGATTCAATTTTTACCCAATTTTCAATTATTTAATTCAATAATTAAATTATCCAATAAATGGTTATATTTGAAATTCATGTTAAAAATTAAATTTTAAATATTTAAAATCAAAAATATTCAAATTTCAAATATCCAAAATTCCGGATCATTACATTCACCAAGCCATGCAAGATGCTAATTCTCAAAAGTGGATTGAAGCTATGAACAAAGAATATAAATCCATGTGTTAGCGCCAAAATCGGTCACTAACACCCAAATGTAGATGAAAGCACCAACCAGCTGTCATAGATAACATATAGAGTGTATGTAGAGAGTAATAATGTAAAGAACAGTCAAAATTAAAGTAAAAACAATAAAGAACAATAGATTTTGTAGTGGTTCGTCTAACTCCGGCCTACGTCCACTCCAATAATTTCCTTTTTATTGCTGTAACAATCGAACACAGTTACAAAGTGGTAAACCAGCCTTAGCCTTAGAAAGTAGAAAGTTAGAGAGCGGAGAGAAGAAGAAGAAGATCCCCTTTCTGAACTCCCACACGCTGTATTTACAGGCACACCTAGGTAGTTGTTGGGCTTTCTGAATAACCGAGGCCCATCAAGGCCGAACGGCCTATGGCGAACCACCATGCTGAGCCATATCTGCCTTTCCCCAATGCCGAGCCATACCTGATGTCGAACGATCCATCATGAAGAACGACCCATCATGCCGAACGACCCATCATGCCGAACGACTCATTATGCAGAATGACCCAACAGGCCGAACGAACCATCACGCCAAACGACTCATCATGCCAAACGGCCCATCACATCGAACGACCCATCACGGCGAACGACCCAACACGCCGAACGACCCATCACGCCGAACTACCCAACATGCCGAACGACCCATCATGCCACGCCGAACGACCCATCACGCCGAACGACCCATCACGCCGAACGACCCATCACGCCGAACGAACCAACATGCCGAACGACCCATCATCCATTAAACCGAATCCATCATATTTCAGCCTCGATAGTCGTGAAGTCGTTTTAGTTAACTCCGCCTGTCCATAGCCTGGTAAAAAGGCGGGTTAACACTTGCCCCCCAAAACATGCCTTGCTGTTGGAAGGTGTGTTTGGAATAGCTGCAAATCCGATATCTAAAGTCCATGTCCCTTTCGTAACCATATTATCAAATCCATGACCTCTCCGGGTTTATCCTTGAATCTGTAGACCTCGTTGGGTCGTGTTATCATGTTCCGGCCTCGCCACTCCAGCCAAGGACTTTGTTCTTCTCCGGCCTTGGCACTCCGGCGAAGGACTTTGATATTCACCGGCCTCAGCACTCTGGCCAAGGACTTTTTCATTCACCAGCCTCGGCACTCCAGCCAAGGACTTTGATATTCACCAGCCTCGGCACTCCGGCCAAGGACTTTGATATTCCCCGGCCTCGGAACTCCGGCCAAGGATTTTGATATTCACCGGCCTCGGCACTCCGGCCAAGGTCTTTGATATTCACCGGCCTCGGCACTCCGGCCAAGGACTTTGGTATTCTGTCCGAGTCCATTTCATCGCTCTAAGGTGAAGGGACTCGTAACTCGCAATCGCTGCTGTCTCTTCGATCAGGACAATAATCGCTAATCCTGAATTGTTTTAATACAGTGAACCAAATCCAATTAGAAAACCAGAAATTCATGTCAAAAATCAAACATCCAAACCATAATGGCAAACCAAAAAACCAACCAAACCGGGAGCTCAATCCAAACTCTAAAACCAAACCAAAGAAAAGTAAATGTCCAAAGTACGAAAGAGAAAACCAAAGTTTGCAGAAATACAGAAAGAAAGTAGGATTTCATAAATTTAAGTAGTACGGTTTTTCATCATCTCAAAGCACGCCTAGGGACCGTCCTCGATCCCTTACGTGTGTAAGTGACCTAGCCGCATTACTTTGAGTTCTATTACTTATTCAAAACCATAAACCTGTTTAGTTGATAATGAGCTGACATTATCCAAGTCCAGTGCCATCTTTGTTCGAGGTAGGCGGTGGTTGCTCCTATCCCACTACCACAGCTCGATTCCTGACATATTGCGGTAGATGACCAATCCTTGCATGCTGCTTAATGATATTCCTCAAATGCCTGCATTCGTTTGTGTTGTGCCCATCCAGCTCATGGAATAGGCAATGCCTCCCCAATGCCCGCTTGTATCCAGAAGGCTCTCTCTTTGCCGGCCTTCGATATTGGAGTCGCCCCCGAGTGTCCAAGTAAATCCTTTCTAGATTCTCAGTTAAATCCGTGTAAGAAGAAAACTTTGACTTCCTTCGAGGCCTCTTCGAAGTGCCACCGCTTCCATTTGTTCTCTTTTTTCCTTTACCGCCTTTACTCGGATCCTCCCAGGATGGACCTGCACCCTTCACTGCATAAGCCTCAACCTCTCTCCCCTCTCTCTCAACCTGCGCATCCTCTTGTCTCAGGAAGCTTTCCGCCTCATGGTAGAACTCCTCAAGGTCCCTCGGTGGGTCCTGTTCCAATGATATCTTAAAATCCGAATTATCTACGATCCCTGAGACCGCTGCCATCAAAACCATTGACGGATCGGGTTGATCCACTAAGGCTACTTCTGCGTTAAATTTGGTTAAGAAGTTCCTGAGTGACTCTCCCTTCCATTTTTTCATCGATGTCAAGGTCATTACATTATTGGGTCTAACTATATAGACCCGAAACTGTCTCATAAATTTTCCAATCATCTCCGTCCATGTGCCGATAGAACCACTCTCCAGCCGGCTAAACCACATAGCTGCGATATCCGTCAAAAACAATGGAAAGCATCGAGCCATGACCTCGTCTGATGCCCCCAGTACCTCCATATGCCTCATGTACCTTGTCAGGTGAACGGTGGGATCCGTTCTCCCATCATACATATCCAACATTGGTAGCTTGAAGTCCGGTGGATTCCTAGCTCGCCTGATTATAGGAGTAAAGGGAACCCTATTCACATCCTCCAAATCTCTATTTACCAATCCACCTCTCATAGCCCGTCTGACCATTTCTGCTAATCTGTCGTTGTCGCCAAGCTGTAATCCTTGTCCGTTGCCTCCGGTCTTTCCCCCGAGTTCATGAGGAAATTCAGGCACATACTCCTCCTCTCGTACTCCTGCATCCTATTAGTGTTGGGTTGCACAACGTCATCTGGTATCCCTCCATGGATTGGTCCAGCATTTCCTAGTGGTATGCCTCCGATTCTAGGTCCATCTAGATTATTAGTCGTTTGTTGATTGGGGGCTACCCCCTGTTGGGCCATTCCTCTGCTTACTGGTTGAGCACTTCTGATCGAGCCCCATGGATCTGAGCTCCTACATTTCCAGCTTGTGCAAATTGCCTAAGAAGAGCCTGCATCATCTCCTCTTGTCTTTTCAACATCGTTTCCATCTCATCTGTAGTGATGTAGATGGATGCTTGAGCTGCTCCCGCTCCCGCTCCAGAGGAAGCCTCTTGACTTCCCTCCTGATTACTCCTTTCTATTACTTGCTTCCTTGCTGATGGTCTAGCCATTGCTCCTTAGAATCCAAGTTTCTAAATCCAAAAGTCTTGAGTTCAACTCTCAGTGAAAGCACCAAAGTGTTAGCGCCAAAATTGGTCACTAACACCCAAATGTAGATGAAAGCACCAACTAGCAGTTACAGATAACAGATAGAGTGTATGTAGGGAGTAATAATGTGAAGAACAGTCAAAATTAAAGTAAAAGCAATAAAGAACAACAGATTTTGTAGTGGTTCGGCTAACTCCGGCCTACGTCCACTCCAATAATTTCCTTTTTATTGCTGTAACAATCGAATACAATTACAAAGTGGTAAACCAACCTTAGCCTTAGAAAGTAGAAAGTTAGAGAGCGGAGAAAACAAGAAGAAGATCCCCTTTCTGAACTCCTACACGCTGTATTTATAGACACGCCTAGGTAGTTATTGGGTTTTCTGAATAACCGAGGCCCATCAAGGCCGAACGGCCTATGCCGAACAACCATGCCGAGCCACACCTGCCTTTCCCCAATGCCGGTCCACACCTGATGCGGAACAATCCATCACGCCGAACGACCCAACATGCCGAAAGACCCATCACGCCGAACGACCCATCACGCCGAACGACCCAACATGCTGAACACCCATCACGCCGAACGACCCTTCAAGCCGAACGACCCAACATGCCGAACGACCCATCACGCCGAACGACCCATCACGTCGAACGACCCATCACACCGAACGACCCATCGCGTCGAACGACCCATCATCCATTTAACCAAATCCATTATTTTTTAGCCTCGATAGTCGTGAAGTCGTTTTAGTTACTCCGCCTATCTGTTGCCTGGTACAAAGGAGGGTTAACACCATGCAAGACAATAGAGTTTCGAATCTTGTCCCTTTACCTGAAGGTGAGAAACACATTGGTTGTAAATGGATATTTAAAACCAAGAGGGATGCAAAAGGTAACGTGGAAAGATATAAGGCTTGTCTTGTAGCAAAAGGTTTTACTCAGAAGGAAGGCATCGATTTTAAAGAGACTTTCTCTCCGGTTTCATGGAAAGACTCTTTTAGAATAATTTGGTGCTTGTTTCACATTTTGAACTTCAGTTACATCAAATGGATGTTAAAACCGCGTTTCTCAATGGAGACACTGAGGAAACAATTTATATATTGCAACCAGAAAACTTTATGTTCGAAAATCCAAATAATATGGTTTGCAAACTAAAGAAATAGATTTATGGGCTCAAACAAGCTTCTCGTCAATGGTACCACGAGTTTCATAAAGTAGTTATCTCATTTGGTTTCGAGACAAACATAATTGATAACTATGTGTATCTCAAGCTCAATGGGAGAAAATTCATATTTTTGATTTTATATGTTGATGATATATTGTTTGCCTACAATAATTTACATATTTTTAATGAAATCAAGAGATTTCTTTCAGATGATTTTGAAATGAAAGATCTTGGGGATGCTTCTTTTGTATTAGGAATCAAATATATCGTGGGATATTCTTGGATTGTCACAAAAGAACTATATAACAACGGTGCTTATAAGATTTAGCATGCAAGATTGCAAATTGGTGATACACCTGTTGCTAAAGGAGATAAATTTTGTCTCAAACAATGCCCTAATAACATCTTTAAAGCTAAAGAAATACAGAAGATCTTTTATGCATCTGCTATAGGAAGTCTAATGTATGCTCAAGTGTACGCGTACGAATATTGCGTACATTATAGGAGTGTTGGGCAGGTATCTTAGTAACCCTGGGATGGATCATTGGAAAACGGAAAAAAGGCTTGTAAGGTATCTTCAGAGAACAAAGGACTATATGCTTACATATAAAAGATCAGATCAGTTGGAGATCATTGGGTATTCTGATTCTGATTTTGTTGAATGCCCAAATAGCAGAAAATCCACTTCAAGATACATATTTCTATTAAGTGGAGGGGCTATATCATGGAAAAGTGTTAAACAAACCCTCATAGCTTCTTCCTCCATGGAAGCATAGTTTGTAGCTTGTTATGAGGCATATGACCATGCAAAATAACTACGGAATTTTTCCACTGGGCTACGCATTATTGATAATATTGAAAGACCATTAAAGTCACATGGTGATAATAGATCTGCAGTATTATATTCTAATAACAATAGAAGCTCAAAAAAAATCAAATTACATTGACATCAAGTTTCTAGTGATAAAAGAGAGAGTATAGAATGGGATAATATCCATAGAGCATATTGCGACAAATTCCATGCTAGCGGATCCGCTTACAAAAGGAGTACCATTCAAGGTCTTCCATGTGCATGTAGCTAAAATGAGTATCTTTTATATAAGGATATTTTGGTTTAGAACGAGTTTGTACCGAGTCACTTATTTCGCGACACTGCTTTATATTTTGATTATGGACATGCTTTGGTTTTTCTGATCAGAAATAAAATTTTCTTTGTACTTTAATTGTTTATATATATTATTTGGATTTTGATCTCATTAAAGTAATGTAGGACCAATTAGAAATAGACATGTAAATATCACATTTCATGTAATTTCCATGCTACACGTACATGATTGATCTATGTCGTTTGATTGTATTGATATCTGTGACCATTAATGGGTTTAGTTACAAAAACAGTAATGAAAGCCATTTTGGTTCTATGTTAACACAATCAATGGACGAGATTGTCTTGAATATACCATGTTATCAAGATAGCTATTTAAGAACTCATAAAGTTGAATACATTCTACAAAGTTGCATATGTGGCCTAGGAGGAGATTGTTGGAATAATTCCACATAACAGGGTCATATATTTTAATGTTTGGATGTGTGTGCTATCTTGTAATTAAGTCTAATTACGTGATCTATTTTTGGAATAAACATTTTAAGACTTAAGGGGTATATTCTTCATGTAAAATTATAGCATGTGGATACTGGAGTGACAATTTTAGTTTGTTGAAGGGGCGAACTCAAAAATGTCACACTCTAATATATGGGGTTATGGTCCCCAAATTACATATGTCTTATCTTATTCTCTCTATCCTCTTCTAAAGAGAATTTACAAATCTAAGCTTGTCTCAATTTGGAAGATCTACTCCAAATTAATCTTCACATCAATTAAGAATCGATGGATTCAGGTATGCCTTCTGCTGTTTTTTTCATATACTTGTTTCTCAATTGAATTAATATGGATTATATATGTTTGCGCCAAAAATGGTCACAAACCCCAAATACCGTGAAAGAACCGATGTATGGACACAAATCAGCAATATTCAAGCACAAATATCAGATCTCAGCAATTAAGAACAGCAATTCAGAAATTATAATCAGAAACACAGGATTTATAGTGGTTCGGCTATCTCCGGCCTACGTCCACTTCAAAGTTTTATCCTTTTATTGATTATCCTCGTTGGTTACAGATGATTACAGCAGTAGCAATGATGAATTTCGAGTACAATAGTTGTATTGAAGTGTAGAAATGCATCCGACAACGTCTAGGCGTTCAGTCGGCAAAAGATCCCTCTTCTGTAGGCTATGGGCTCTATTTATAGGCGTTGGAGGCTGAGATCGAGCTAAAATTTTGGGAGACTTCTTTTGGCACGTGAGTGGGCCCACGCGACCAACCCCACCAAGTTTCGACTCGATCTGTGATCGATACGAATTGATTTCGTATCCATTAAGAATTAGTCCAATCGAGCTGAAACTTGGCGGGAACATTCTTTACCTTGTGCTTGAGCTTCTGTGAAAATTTCGTTGCATTTGGATCTGTGGTTTGGGTGATATGATTGATACAAGATTGCAATTTTCGTATATTGTTGAGTTCGAAACCATGATTTCATATCCATCCCATTCAACTCGATCGAGGCACGTGAGCATGCGATGACGTGTCACGAAATCCCTGGGTTGATCCACTTTCCTCGCCATCTTGAACGCTTCTTCCCCTGATTTGTGCTCGCATCCATATTTTGCGTTCGTTCGTGCCGATAACTTTGCTTTGTATCTGTATCCAACTGCCATCGTACCATTCTTCGCATCGATCTCAGGAGTGTATTTCGTATCGATCGAGCAATCGATACGAAATTATGTGATATCGATCGATACGAAAAAAGCATGAAGGGCCAGGACACGAAGTTGAATATTGATGGATACGAACGAAGCCTTACCTGGTGGATGCGAGCGTGGCCTTACCTGATAGATACGAATTCCGATAGCCTCCCATGGATACGAAAGTGCCAGATCCTCCTCCCATCGAGTCGAACCAAAACCTGATCGATGCGAAGAGCCCAATGCCGGATGGATTCGAACAACACGAATTCGAACAAGCCAATGCCATGATTTCCTAATGGATACGAATCCGATGGATTCGAACAGAGTGAGGCGACGTCTATTTGATCGATTTGAAACCGATCGATTCGAACAGACCGATATCATGTTACTGATCGATTCGAACTTGATCGATTCGAAGTATGTAGTACCCGATGGATTCGAAAAAAATGAAGATTGATGGATACGGATCCGATGGGTTCGAATTTAACATCTTCTCGACTCTTTGATGGATACGAACGACATACTTTCTCTAATTTGAATCGATCATATCTCGTCCATACGAACTCCAATTAGCCTGAAATTTGAAACATAGCCTTTTCTAGTCCTCATCATCATCTCAAATCGATTCCGTCTCGATCGGAACCCGGCCAAATTTCGACGACATCCATTCTAGCCTTGTTTCCAATTGAACTCCAATCCTGATATCCATCATTCATTGCCGATTCTGTTGATATTCCAGCTTTGACCAAAAAGTGGGATAACATTTGCCCCCCAAAACATGCCTTGTGATAATAAGGCGTGTTTTGAATAATTCCGAATCTGATATCCAAAGTCCATAGCCATATCATCAGAGTACATCATCCTCGACTGCTCCGAGTCGATGCCCAATTCCAAATCAATAACCAAAGCCTTTAGTCAATTCCGTATCCGTCTAAACCCGATAACTGAGTTCTAATCCATCCTTTTCCAATAGCCAATAACCGAATTCAGGACCTCTCCGGGTTGTTGTCCAAATCCATAACCTCTCCGGGCTCTTGCCAAGCGCAATCCATTCTTGACGACCGTGGTCCAATGTCCCTAGACGTTGAGCTAACCTCTCCGAGTTCTTACCAAGCGCAATCCACACTTGATGACCTTAGTCCAATGTCCCTGGACGTTGTGCAATGCCATGGCTTAAGTCCTAAGCCAAATCCTGGTCTCTCCGGACCCTTGTTGAGCATAGTCCGTACTCAACGACCTGAAAATAACAATTGATAATACAAGGCATAAGTCCTAAGCTGAATCCTGGTCTCTCCGGACCCTTGTCGAGCATAGTCCGTACTCGACGACCTGAAACAATAATCGATAATACGGGGCCTAAGTCCTAGGCCGAATCCTGGTCTCTCCGGACCCTTGCTGAGCATAATCCATACTCAGCGACCTGAATAAGCCAATTTGCCACATGCAGACAAAGAGACTTATCCCCTGCTAGGTATAATCCATACCCGATGACCATTTACCAAAAACCAGATAAAAATCCAATCAAAATCCAACCCAAAATCCAAATCAAAACCAAAAATCAAAAATCCAAACCAGCATCCAAACAGAAAATCAACCATCCAAATGAAAATCCAAACCAAAGAGCAAACAAAACCAGGCGTTCAAACCAAAACCAAACCAGAAAAAGCAGTGTACAATCCGAAAGCAAAAGGAAACTTTCACAAACCATAGCATCGCGGTTTATCATCATTCAGAGCATCCCTAGGGGCTATCTCCGTCCCCATACATGTGTAAATGACTTTGCCGTTTTCCAGTAGCTTGTTACTTATTTCATATCATCTCGGTCAATTGATAACCAATCGACCATCATTCCTGGACCTCCCACCATCATGGTTCGAGGTAGGCGATGGTTGCTCCTGCTCCGCCGCTGCATTCCGAGTTCCAACATATTGTCGCAACTGTCCATTCCTTACATGCTCCTCGATTATATCCTTTAAGTGCCTGCAGTTGTTGGTGTCGTGCCCATCCAAATCATGAAAGGGGCAATGCCTCCCTGATGCCCTCTCCCGCTCAGAAGGCTCTCTCCTAGCCGTCCTTCGGTAAGGAAGGCGATTCCGAGTTTCCATGTATATCCGCTCCAATGTCTCGTTTAATCCTGTGTGTGTGGAAAACTTCAGATCCTTCCATCGCTTTCTGGCTTTTCCTGGATCGTCATCCAGCGTCCTCTTTCCTTTATTCTTATCCGAGCCTCCGTTGGATGGTCCTCCACACTCAATCGCATTCACCCTCTTTAACTTTAAATCCATACGAGCGTCTTCTTGCCAAAGGAATCTTTCGGCTTCGCGAAAGAATTCCTCGAGATCCAGTGGTGGGTCTCGTATTAAAGATACTTAAAATCCGAGTCCTCTCTGACTCCCGATACCGTTGCCATCAAAACCATTGATGGATCCGGTCGATCCACCGAAGCAACTGCCGCATTGAATCGAGTTATAAAAGCTCTAAGTGATTCATCCGTCCTTTGCTTTACTGACGTTAATGTCATTACGTTCTTTGGTCTCTTAATATGAACCCGAAACTGCCCCGAAAACCTATCCACCAATTCCCTCCAAGTCCTGATAGATCCTTCTTCCAGCTGCCTAAACCACATTGCAGCTAGGTCCGTCAAGTACAAAGGGAAACATCTGGCCATTACTTCCTCCGATGCCCCCCCAGCACTTCCATGTGTCTGGTGTATCTCATCAAGTGATCAGTTGGGTTTGCCTTGCCATCATATACTTCCACGCTAAGTAACTTAAACTTGGGTCGATTCTGAGCTATCCTTATTTCCCGAGCGAACGGACTCCTGTTCACTCCTTCCAAGTCTCTATTGGTCAAGCCTCCTCGCATGGTTTTTCTAATGATCTCCACTAAGCCAGTATTGTCTATCAAGGGTTGCCCCCCACGCCCCCGAGGGAAATCTGGTACATATTCTTCATGCGGTTCACTGATGTTAGCACTCGCTCTAACTTGTTGAGCTCCGTCCATAGGCCTTCCAGTATCATATCTTGCGGGTCTTCCCCTAAGCCCTCGTTGATTGCCTTTTAGTTTTGTATTCTGTCCTCCATTGGGTTCCATGACCCTAGTTCCTTGTTCCACATTTGCAGCCACTGTAGCTGGTCCTAAGTTCTGTGTTCCTGCAGCCCTCATTCGTTCACAGAAAACCTGCATCATCTACTGTCGACTTTTCAACAATCTCTCTTGCAATTAATTTGCCATAGCTTCCATTTCATCCCTGGTTATGTAAATGGAAGCCTGTCCTTCTCCAGCTCCGGAGGACGCTTCTTGACTTCCTTCCTGCTGGCTTCTCTCTACTCTTTATCTCCTTCTTGTCTAACGAGTCATTATCTTTCAAATCTAAACTCTTCACTCTTTTCAAATCCAAACTTCAATCCGATGTAGCGGGTGCTAGTCCTTCTTAGTGAAAGCACCAAAGTGTTTGCGCCAAAAATGGTCACAAATCCCAAATACCGTGAAAGCACCAGTGTATGGACACAAATCAACAATATTCAAGCACAAATATCAGATCTCAGCAAATAAGAATAGCAATTCAGAAATAATAATCAAAAACACAGGATTTATAGTGGTTCGGCTATCTCCGGCCTACGTCCACTTCAAAGTTTTATCCTTTTATTGATTATCCTCACTGGTTACAGATGATTACCGCAATAGCAATGATGAATTTTGAGTACAATAGTTATAGTGAAGTGTAGAAATGAATCCGACAGCGTCCGGGCGTTTAGTCGGCAAAAGATCCCTCTTCTGTAGGCTCTGGGGCTCTATTTATATGCGTTGGAGGCTGAGATCGAGCTAAAATTTTAGGAGACTTCTTCTAGCACGTGAGTGGGCCCATGCAACCGACCCCATCAAGCTTCGACTCGATTTGTGATTGATACGAATTTGATTTCGTATCCATCAAGAATTAGTCCAATCGAGCTGAAACTTGGCAAGAACATTCTTTACCTTGTGCTTGAGCTTCTGTGAAAATTTCGTTGCATTTGGATATGTGGTTTGGGAGATATGATCGATACGAAATTGCAATTTTCGTATGTTGCTGAGTTCGAAACCATGATTTCGTATCCATCCCATTCGACTCGATCGAGGCACATGCGCGTGCGATGACGTGTCGCGAAATCCCTGGGTTGATCCACTTTCCTCGCTGTCTTGAACACTTCTTCCCCTGATTTGCGCTCGCACCCATATTTTGCGTTCGTTCGTGTCGATAACTTTGCTTTGTATTTGTATCCAACTGCCATCGTACTATTCTTCGCATCGAACTCAGGAGTGTATTTGGTATCGATCGAGCGATCGATACGAAATTATGTGATGTCGATCGATACGAAAAAAGCATGAAGGGCCAGGACACGAAGTTATATATTAATGGATATGAACGAAGCCTTACCTGGTGGATGTGAGCGTGGCCTTACCTGATGGACACGAATTCCGATAGCCTTCTATGGATACGAAAGTGCCAAATCCTCCTCTCATCGATACGAAACCATCGAGTCGAACCAAAACCTGATCGATGCGAAGAGCCCAATGCCGGATGGATTCGAACAGCACCGATTCCAACAAGCCAATGCCATGATATCTTGATGGATACGAATCCGATGGATTCGAACAGAGTGGGACGACGTCTATTTGATCGGTTCGAAACCGATCGATTCGAACGGACCAATATCATGTTACTGATCGATTCAAACTCGATCGATTCGAAGTATGTAGAACCCGATGGATTCAAACAGAACAAAGATTGATGGATACGAATCCGATGGGTTCGAATAGAACATCTTCTCAACTCTTTGATGGATACGAATGGCATACTTTCTCTAATTTGAATCGATCATATCTCGTCCATACGAACTCCAATTAGCCTGAAATTTGAAACATAGTCTTTTCTAGTCCTCATCATCATCTCCAATCAATTCTGTCCCGATCGAAACCCGGCCAAATTTCGATGACATCCATTGCAGCCTTGTTTCCAATTGAACTGCAATTCTGATATCCACCATTCCTTGCCGATTCTGTTGATATTCCAGCTTTGACCAAAAAGTGGGATAATAATATATATTCAGATCTAATATAGATTAATCTCCAACATCTCTATATTGAGATCAATTTCCAGTCACCTATGTCTTAAAGTAACTACCCTCTAAACATCTACATATCTTTTCAATATTTTACTGGTACAACTTCATGAATATTATGTTACATATGAAAAGTTGCATAGCCAAAGCTGATTTAGCATGTACTTTGAAGATGTTGTGAGTGTGCATCATAAAAACGAATAAAAAATCCTACCTATTAACATTACAAATAAAAAACCCTTATCTATCAACATCGCATTACATAAAGTACCATATTCAACATAAAGGAATTTGAATTTGTCCAATAGTCCTTTAAAATACTACATTATATGGAGTTTCATTGCATATAACTTAAAACAAAAAACATACAGTACAAGTGGTTCGATCAAGATTGTTGCTGAAATAAGACATATAATCAAGTCCTGCAATGGTCTCTTCCCCAATCCATGCACTCACTCCCTAATAGTTGCTAGTGATCTCCAATTCATTAAAGTTGAAGGACTTAAATTATTTAGGCCAAGCTTGTTCGAAGTTGAAATATGATCTAATGATTCATACATTTATGGAGTCAATTCACATCTTAAATGGCAATTTGCCACTACTAAGTCAACCAACGGTGATGGTAGTGCTACGGCGATGACTTAATAAAAGATATCATCAATGAATCAAAACTACAAATGAGAGACAAAAAAAGTCAAGGACTAAAACATAAGGAATGTACATATGATTTATACTGATTCGGTAAATCTAACAACCAGTTCAAATTAGTAAGTTTCTAAAAGTTTTTAGTGCATGCAAGACTGCATGGAGGACATATGTTTTCTTGAAAATTAAAGCTTTTGTTACCGAATTATCTATTAATATTTATCACCTAGTGTTCTATGGAGATAAGGGCCAATAAGCGTTTGTAACAAAAAGTAAAAAAAATCCACTTCTATCATAACAATTAATGTATTACAATAGTAAGTCTTTATAAAGAAATAATAAAAGTATTTTTTACTGTTTTTGTTTTGCAATAGTGAAGTGACAGTGCAAATAATTTCGGACACCAAAAGAGAAACGGACTCCAAATTAGGAAAATTATATAATAGAACGAAGTACATGCAACTGGAATATAATCCTGGTCCAATTAAATTCATCAATTACTCGGTCTCACGTTAATAAATGACTGCACAATATAGAAATGCATGCAAATTATGTGTGCGTTGTTTACTTCATACATACTAATTATGCAATGAACTAAATGGGTATGCTTAAAAAATTAGCATGTTTATGATATGAGCCAAAGTTATAGAACGTCAATTCAATATATTTAAACCAAATGTAAGGAATAATAAATTCATGTATCATAAATACTTACACTGAACCATATGTTTGTATGTAGAACCTACATATCTATGGACATGTATATATAATCATAAGTAAGTCATCTTAGATTTAAAGAAAAGTAGTGAAAATTAAACATTAAATGAAAAATTGAACAATGAAAAAAGTAAATATGGTATAGGGAAACATCAGTAATGAATCTAACCTAATGACAAAGAGATAAAGCATAATAATTATTTATAACTAAATAAGAAAAGAAAATTTTTGAGGCTACATTGACGAATAATGAAAGAGGTTTTGGTTTATCTTGGATTAAATAGTTATGGTATCATCAACAATGAAGGAGAGGGGAAAAATTACGGAGTTATGATCTCATTTCCTCTATCAATACGACTCCATATGTAACGTAACTGAAATTCAACTATCAAATACTATCATTTCACTAATAATATTAGTCAAAGGAATTGAGTAGTTTTCCATTAAAATGAAAAATAGAACCTAAAAGCTTCTATATTCTAACATAGGAAGACTTTGTAAATTAGGCTGAAATTTAAAAAAATAGAACCTAAAAGCTTCTATATTCTAACATAGGAAGACTTTGTAAATTAGGCTAAAATTTAAGAAGATGGTAAAAGAGAGTGATTTATTTGATTACAACCAGAAATTACTACAAAATGTTCACCAACTTGCTTAGAAGTACTATTTATTTTATTTATAAACATAAACTAAAATTTATCAAAGACCAAATTAAATATCCCATTAGGAAATAAAGAGATTCCCGATTACATCTCCTCGCATTATTTAATGGTTGACTTTTCAATACTATTGCAGAGCATAAGGTGTCTATATTTCGTAATTGTAAAATTGTATTATTAAGAATACATATATGTTATTCAGAAAAATGTTGCTTCCAGCTGAAATAAATCTTTTTGACCCAGGCCATGAAGTCATCCTCTGAATTGACTCTAATTAAAGTGCATTTGTGATGGGAAATGCATATAATTCTTGCTATTGAAAGGATTAAAAACCGTACCAATTTCAAATAATATAACAAATTAATAAACTTTATCGCTAAGAGAACAACTTTCTAAATCATGAAAAAAAAACATAATTATGATAAATTTTTTATTTTGCCAATATATGTTAGCTTCCACGATGAAATATGTAACCATATATGCATATATTTTCAATCAAGGAGTAAGGTAACATCCCTCTACTCGGAGGCTCAAAACTAACGGCTACGGATGATACAGTCATCCTTAGTTATTAATCCTCGATGACCAAATACGGCAATATTTGATTCATTGATATTCAGAAACATAAGAATATGGAAAAAAATTAAACAGCAAATAAATTTCACATTCCATTTTTTAAATATTCCAAATTTATTACATGATCCCAGTTTGCAGACCACATTCAAATAACATATAATTATTACAAAATACGCCAAGAGCAAAATATGAAGATGCCACATTGGTTGATCAGAGTATATAATAAGGCACTAAGAAATCTGCCTTTACAATAAAATATACAACGGAAATAAAAGAACTCTAATTGTAAGCTTTCCACTTACACGTGCTCAAAAGATTTATTCGTCTAAAAGAACACCTAGAAACCTTAACTCTTAACCTACTCAAAATGAATTGAGTACCCAATAGTTTTAGGGGAAAACAAAAACTTTGAGTCCGACATAAAGCCTGGTATGAATAATAATCTAACATCTCAACACATTTAGATATCTAGTGAGACCATACCGCTTAGCAGAATGGGTTTTCCCTCACTAGAATCCTAAAACATTTATAAAACCATATACCGTGCTCTTCCATCCACAATGGTTAAAAACAAAGTGTAACGACCCGCCGCCTTGACCGCCTCTAGTCGGTAATTAAACCAACTAGAAACGTTCAAAATAACGGATTGTTATTTAGTTTATAACATTTAAACAGAATCAGCTACAGAATCACAGAATAGTAATCATATTTTATAAACAAACTTTTCTTTTACATACAAATATCAGAGTTTACAATACATTACATTTTAATTTATACAGCGGAAACAATTTATATTTTAAAGTATAAGAAACATTTGCTGAAAACTGAAGTAAAGCTTTAATTCCCCCCCTCTCTCTAACTTCGCGGCCTGAAAATCTTCAAGCTGTAAAAATACTCGGTCTGACCCGAGCGTTTATGCAAAACACAAAAACACTCGAGTCAGGATTAATCTTTATTCAAGTAATTAAATTTGAAATGAACTGAAATAAATGGTTACAGTTATGGTGAACAAATAAATCAGTTAAATCCTATTATAGA
Source organism: Allium cepa (assembly GCA_030765085.1). Taxonomy (NCBI): domain Eukaryota; kingdom Viridiplantae; phylum Streptophyta; class Magnoliopsida; order Asparagales; family Amaryllidaceae; genus Allium; species Allium cepa. The sequence goes on from CM060935.1 coordinate 596,818,120, forward strand.
TTTTCGCATTAGCGATTCCAAATTTTTATACACATGTGTGGCTGCAGTACACACGTGTACTCATACCCATGTGCACTGCCTCGCCAACCCACGTGCACGAGTCAGACAAATCACTGCAAGTATACAAGCATAACTCCAAAACAGACAAGGCAAGGCACTATGCAGTGCACAACAAATCCAAACAGCCCCAAATACAAAATCACTACACATAACCAAAACAAGGACCACAAGAGCAGGCTGCAACCATGGAAGCAGAAGACCACAAATAAAGTGATTCAAAGTGGGCAACTCAGAAATATACCCAAGTGCAGACAGTAATATGCACTATGTAACATATGTACACAAAAGTAAGCAAGTGCAGACAGTAGCATGCACTAAAATACAACATATCAAACAGTCCCAAAATGGAAGCAACAGGTGAAACAAGTATGGCAGGGAATAAGGGGCAGGCAGCAACATGCACTTCTTGCAGGGGAAACAAGTACAGAGAGCAACAACAGGGAGCAACAATCAGTGCCAACAAGAAAACAACCCCACATGCAAATACATGGTCAAATTCTATTTAGAAAATCAAACAAAATTAAACATTTGAATTTAACATGAAATTCCATTTCACTGTGAAACTGATATGCAAAGCCCATGCTACACTGTCCAGCTTCAACAGATTCCATGCTTATGATTTTTAAGCTTAACAAACCTCATTTGTTTCAAATCCTAAGTTTAAAATGGTTTATATGCAGAAGTGTTAAATTTTCCCTTTTTTTTTTCTCTGCTCTGCAACCAAAATACAGAGGAACAAGTCCATAAAAATTCCCAGTGCACATAAGTTTTACAGAACTACTTGTTTTAGAACTAGATAGCAAAGCACAGAGTTTCCTTAATCAAATACCAGATTTTTAAAGAACAGTTGTTTCACATTTTTTTTCAAGAGCATGCAGATCCTAATGCATTCATATCTACAGATTAATTACCACTATCTACACATGCAAGAGAATCGTACCCAAGTGTATCCAAATGTACTACTTGTATTCAATCATGAAATGAAATTTATATGCAAAGGACAGAGGAAATGCAAACCCACATAGCAGTAAGGATGTTGCATGCAACTGAGATGAACAGAGGTGCCACAATGATTAGGGATATGGGATGCAGACAACAAAGAATGCTTACAGAGATGTTTACATGTTTTATGGTTACAGAGATGGTCAAACAAACATGCACATGAAAATTTATAGGCAAACAAAAATGGAATTGAAGACTGGGCAACATGAAGCATGCAATACTCAAGACATATCTTTATTACAAAAACAATTATGCACCTCAACTACTTAGTTAAACAAAACATTTTAGTAGCATCTGCACTTACCAATTTAACAACAAGATAACATAGCATCTGTTCTTATCAAAATTTTAAATTTTGAAAGAAATCAATAACATTTGTTCCTAACAGTTCAAACATAATTACTAGCATCTGTAAACATGAACATGCCCACAATGTTTTAATGTGGTTGGTATTTCATTCATGTGCAATTCTAGTCCTGTTACCCTGAGTTTCCAGAGAGTTTCAAATCATTTTGATTATTTAATTTGAACAACATCTTAAACTATGATTCCTGATTCTACAAATCATTTTTTTTTTTTGAACCTTGATAACACTAACATATATTATATTATGTGTTAATGGTATTAGAACAGATTTTTATATGTGGGAAAGAAGATACAGAGACATCATGGTCCAGTTACTCAGAACACATCTGCATAATACAAACTGTTTCAGACATGCATTTCTTTATTAAAATCTGGATTCAAGTAGCATGCATGCAAGAATTCTGTGACAAGCACTAGTTTTTCAGTTGCATTTCTCTGCTCTGCATCAAGATTCAGGTGAGTAACATTTTAACTAATGAAGTTTAAACATTTTAGAAGCTACAAGTATGGCAGTGAAACAACTCAAGAGATCAAAAATGCAACACTTGATTGAGCTACAGACAGGTTAGACTAAAGTTTGAACTAAGAACAGGCAAATAAATTAAACAGCAAACATCATGCATAACACACAAGCATACACAAGCATATTCACACATTTATATAGATATGCAGTACATAGATTTTTTTTTTTTTATATCAAGTTAACAGACACCAAACATCATCACAACAACAAAAGAAACTCAGGCATCTACATTTCCTTAGATTGGCAGACCCAAACCCCAATTTTGTTTCAGGCTAAACCAAAGATATTCAGTTGAATGCAAACTAAGAATTCTTTTTATGATTTTAAAAATCAAGTTGTTAGTCAAGTAATTTATTTATAAACTTAAATAAATAAATCTGAAACATTCAAACACTATTTACAGATATTTGCTCTGTTGCCTATTTTGTTTGTACAGAGGCATCACAGTTTTATTCTTGTTTCACATTTTTTTCTTTAAGATTAGATAAGATTAAATTCTAACTTATATAACATACTATGCTTAAAAAAAAACTTAAACTCTAATATTAATTTTATCCTGAAGTCATGTTTTTGAACATAATAACAATCTGGAAACTAAAACAGGCAAACCAAGATTACTGTGCAACATGCATATAACAGAGTATACCCTTTAATTCAAGTATTGGTTTGAGAAATCAATATTTACTCTTGAATTAATGAAACTGGATGGTCTAATTTATACACACATGCAGTTGTTCTTCTATTATTAAGTTTTCAGAGAAAACATTACAGTTTCACTTATTCCTTTTATTCTTTTCCATTTTTAATAAAAATTAAAACTGTATATTTACTTTGTTTAAATCTTAACTTTAACAAAGATTTGGATCTAAGGTTATGATTTTGATCTGGATATACACTTGGAATGCTAGAACAAACAAGATCAAGCAAGACAAATTTCAACAGAAAACAAACATTCAGAAACATACATCTCACATGAAATTCCATCTCAATCATCCACTTCAATATGATTATCACAGGCATAAACTAAGCAACTAAAATTACTTAAATTTTTTTTTTTTTGTTAAAAAAAAAAAATGTTATTCACAGAAAACAAGATGCAGTATTTCATTTTGCAAATGGCCAGTGAAAGGGGTATATGTAGATTCACACAAATATTTTAAGCATCCAAATCATTTTGCTTTGATTCCTTTACAAGTTTAAAACAAAATCCATCTTGTTTTACTGAAACAAAATCCATTGAAACAAAAAGAGACAAAGGGAAAAGAAAAAGGATTTTTGACAGGTTTTCCTTAAGAAAACAGTTTTCTGAACAAGATCGGAGATGATCAACAACTATTTCCTATTCTCAAGCATTTTCTAACAACAACATACACATAAAGCAGTACAAATATTCATTTAACAAAGCCAAATCCAACACATGCAGCCACAAACATAACGAGCAAAGTTTGGATATAGCATCTGCTCTCATCAATTTAATTAAAAATTATAGTATCTGTGTTTATCAATTTAAAAATACAATTTATAACATCCATTCTCATCAGTTTAATTAAAATTTAAGTAGCTTCTGTTCTTAACAGTTTAAATAAAATTAAATTCAATAGTATTTGTCCTCATCAGTTTAAATAACAAATTAACAGAGCAATTCATAGCAAAAGAACAACCAACAACCAACATGCAGTGAGCCATCTGTTCTTATTGGTCTAGAATTCAATTTTAACCGAGCAACTGAAAACCACAAACCACCAAAACAAAGCATGCAATCAAACATTCACTTCAAAACAAATCTAAAAACTTGCATGAAGATTAATCGTGAGGAGAAACTCACCTTATCACGAATTGGAGCAGCCGCGAGCTACTGAAGACGAACGATTTGAAGTCAAAGCCGAAAGACGAGCCACCGTATATCATTTCCTCGCTTGATTTTTAGATTTAGGTTTCTTTTTCTTTTTTTTTTTTTTTTTCGATCTGCTGAAATGATGAAGGGGGTATCGGCCGCCATTTTTTTTTTACGTTATTTAGTTTAGGGTTTTCGAAATGAAGGAAAAGGGATGGGGTCTTGGATTAATACGGCAACCAAACAAGGAAACACTATGGGCCGAGATTAAATTTAAAGCCCAAAATTCCTTAAACAAATTTTCTTTTATTTTTCTTCATTTTCAATTCCAATTGGTTTTGTTATTACTTTGCTTGTTTTGTTTTGTTTAAATTATGTTATTGAAATTTCTCCAATGTAGTTACATAATATTTTTCAAAGTTTATAAATATGTTGTTTGAATTTTAACTATGTGTATTTATTTATCTATTTCGTATTGATTAAAATTTTATTCCTTTTTATTTTAAAGAAAAGAAAAATGTCATTTCAAACTAACCATCCATTTATAAATTTACATAAATAATAATTCTTGTATCCAAATTATTTTCTTAAGTTATTAGTTTGAATTTCAATTACAAATTAAATATTCAATTTCAACTCCAAAGTCAAGTTTAAATTTTTCTTCAGCTTTGTATAGATTAAATTTTAAATATTTAATCACCAATTTCATTGTTATATCGGAAATTCAGTTTAAATTATCATTCAAATATTCAAAATTAATTAAATATTCACAATTTAAATTGTTCAAAATTTAGGATCGTTACAATCTCCCCTCCTTAAAAGAATTTCGTCCCGAAATTACAAGTAAGGAAAAATGATTGTTAAAATTTCACTAATATTTATATTTTACTCAATTTTATCAAGTTCAACACTTATTAAAGATGAATGAATATAGGATTCATTCTATTTGTTTTATCTCGCTAGCTTTGCTAATTAACTCTTTTGTTTATTATTTTCTACAATCAAGACACAAAAATCTTTACTAAAATTTTCAACTTACAACCCAAAATTTTAAATTTGAAACACTTTATATTAGAGATTTACATATTATAACTTTTCCAAAGCTGTGGACTTTCAAAACCCTTCAAAAATCCTCTTCCTTAATTCATTAGGTTGGAATTATGCGAATTCTAATTCTAGATAATTGATTTTCTATTAAAGTTCGAAAATACTTGCTAACTCGAAATTTAACAAGTCTACTGTCGTTCTTAAAGACATTAGGCATACGCTGGCCAGGCGCAAGTCTAACAATCTCCAAGTACTAAATATACTTGCTTCAATTCCCAGTGAAAATACTTTTAAAAATTCTTTTAAAAATGGATATGGAAAGCACATTCCCCCATGGATCGCGGTACACACGGCGGTTACGCTACTATCCCAGTAGAATCGCTTGTGACCGTAGGCATCTCGCCCCTCGAATTTCGCCATGGTTGTTGCCATAGATCGCGGTCCACACGGCGGTTACGCTACTATCCCAGTAGAATCGCTTGTGGCCGTAGGCATCTCGCCCCTCGAATTTCGCTATGGTTTCTAGATTGCAGTTACTCGGCGGTTACGCCACTATCCCAGTGGAATCGCTTGTAACTGTAGGCATCTCGCCCCTCAAATTACGCTAGTCACTCCAACTAATGGAAAACAAATGGCCTATCCAACTAATGGAAGACAAAGGGCCAATCCAACTAATGGAAAACAAATGGTCAATCCAACTAATGGAAATATAAATGGTCATCCAACTAATGGAAATACTACGTAGCTACGATTTTTTAAATGGATACTCATCTCGAGTTCCATCACCATCACACAGTCACACAGTATAAATGGAAGGTACCTTTCCATATCCTCAATTTTGGAAAACATAATATTATACATACATATATAATATTTCACTTCACATTTAGTACATATCATACTCATGTACTTACATAAGTTTTCCACAACAATTACTTTTCCAAACTAATTGGTTTTCGAATTAATCGTATTCACACATATACGTTATGAAAACCACAACATTTCATACCCATAACAAATAGAGGTTTCACAAATTTCCATTTCATTATCCATTTAAAATGTTCCTCTAAGTCGATTTGGAATTTTAAGGTTATATCAAACCTAATACACATTCACAATCCAATTTATTATCGACTTCACACACTCGATTTGGATTTCACGCTACATCGTCAATTCTCAACACATAATTGATGTCTATCGATATATAACCTCTGAGCTCGTACGTCTCAGAGAAGGGTGTTAAGCTAAGAGAATAAATTCCCCGCCACCAACAGATATATATTTAATAGAAATCAACTGATATGTCGTCAATTCACGACGTTAGACATACAATCCAAATCATCCATTTAAAATTCAAAGTTCAACTTACTTTGTTTTGGGTGACAAAGTTAAACTCAATTTAACTCAAAATTCAATCACTTTGAAAATTTCCAAATTGAACTAATTGTTCAAATTTCCCAAAAATAATATCTTTACAAGATATAAAAAATTTCACACTTAGCCATTTGAAACAAATTCAAATCATTTTGCACCTTTTAATCTTTGAAAACAAATTTCAAAGCAATTTCCTTAAATGGAAACATTTCCAAATATTTATCCATTTTAAACTTCAAATGGTTCACTTAAATTAATCAAATAAATCCTTACCGATTTATTTTAAACTTACGTTCCAAATCCGTAAATTTATTTCCACATTTCAAAAATAAATCAATATTTATTTTTAACAAATTCCCCTTTTCTTTTATAAATTCCATAGTGAATTTACATTTCCAAAGTATCTATGAATATACGATTTCAAATCGATTTCACAAATTCATTTTCAATTTATCTTCAAAAGATAAAATTTCAAACATTCACTTCTCACTTTATCTCTAAAAGATATAATTTCAAACCTTTCATTTCATATTGGAAAATATTTCCATACTTATTCAATAATAAGTAATTTACAAATCAATTTATTTTCAATACTTAGAAAATATTCAATATACTTAAACCAAAATCAAGTATATATTTCATTCTTAAAAGAAATCATTCTTTTAAACACAATTTATTTGAGTCAAAACGAATGTTGCGTAAAACATCGTTACGACGACTCAAAACCACTAGTATAAGGATTCAAATTTAAAAATAGATATGTAAATCCCAATACTAAACAAAATCATTTCCCTTTTGAAATTATTTACTATAACAACAAATGTTATAATCTACCATTTCCATTTTTCCACTCGAAAACGTCTATTTCAACAACAAGTGTTGAAATCTATTCTTTCGATTCTTAACACATTTCAAAATGAATTATCTTCATTTACATAATGTTTCTTCCCAAAAACATTCCCATTTAAGTTTTCAACTTCAACTTAATTCATGGTTTGAATTCCACATACACTTCAAAAATATTGGTTTTAAACCGATTTCAAATTCCCAATACTAAGTTTTCCACTCAACTTAATTCCATGCCCGTTCAAATTCAAATGCATCATTGAATCTATTTAAATCTATTTCGAATTTTCATTAGATTCATATCTCTTTTGATATTTTATTCACCGTTCAAAAACCATAGATATAATTCCTTTAATAAGTTACAACAATTTACTTATCAAAATAAGTCGTTTGCGGATTTTACAAACATCTCTAGAAATTCCATTTCTATTTATAAAACTTCGTTTTATAATCTCCTTTATTAATTTGATTCAATTCAGCTCATATAACTTAGTTATATACCCAAAATTTCATATTATAAGTTAAATACTTATAATCCATTTATTCACTAAATCGTTCTTCACAACATTTGAAATCAATTTTTCAAAAGAATTCAAAATTAAATTTCCAAGTTATAGTTCAATAATCCGCTTGGTTATAATCAAATTGACATATCATTTTATTTTCCAATTACTACTTTGGAGATATTCAAAATATTTGATTTAAGTCAATCTAAACCAATTCATTAATCCACTTGACTTACATTTCATTTTCCATAACTCTCAAAAATTCGATAATGAGTTTCTGAACGATCGAAACTCAAGTCTAACGAGACCTCACCGAATATAAACTATCGCAAACCAAACTTTAGAGAGGGGAATCTTCAAAAATAATTCTAATTTTCAAAATACCTTTTATTTTAAAGAAAACAATCTTAAACTTCTTTAGATTTGAAAACACTTTCTTTAAAGTGATTCTAGTAACTATTCATATTAAACGCCATAAACTAAGCTTTGTGTAAACCAAAGCTCTGATACCACTTTGTAACGACCCGCCGCCTTGACCGCCTCTAGTCGGTAATTAAACCAACTAGAAACGTTCAAAATAACGGATTGTTATTTAGTTTATAACATTTAAACAGAATCAGCTACAGAATCACAGAATAGTAATCATATTTTATAAACAAACTTTTCTTTTACATACAAATATCAGAGTTTACAATACATTACATTTTAATTTATACAGCGGAAACAATTTATATTTTAAAGTATAAGAAACATTTGCTGAAAACTGAAGTAAAGCTTTAATTCCCCCCCTCTCTCTAACTTCGCGGCCTGAAAATCTTCAAGCTGTAAAAATACTCGGTCTGACCCGAGCGTTTATGCAAAACACAAAAACACTCGAGTCAGGATTAATCTTTATTCAAGTAATTAAATTTGAAATGAACTGAAATAAATGGTTACAGTTATGGTGAACAAATAAATCAGTTAAATCCTATTATAGATTTTCGCATTAGCGATTCCAAATTTTTATACACATGTGTGGCTGCAGTACACACGTGTACTCATACCCATGTGCACTGCCTCGCCAACCCACGTGCACGAGTCAGACAAATCACTGCAAGTATACAAGCATAACTCCAAAACAGACAAGGCAAGGCACTATGCAGTGCACAACAAATCCAAACAGCCCCAAATACAAAATCACTACACATAACCAAAACAAGGACCACAAGAGCAGGCTGCAACCATGGAAGCAGAAGACCACAAATAAAGTGATTCAAAGTGGGCAACTCAGAAATATACCCAAGTGCAGACAGTAATATGCACTATGTAACATATGTACACAAAAGTAAGCAAGTGCAGACAGTAGCATGCACTAAAATACAACATATCAAACAGTCCCAAAATGGAAGCAACAGGTGAAACAAGTATGGCAGGGAATAAGGGGCAGGCAGCAACATGCACTTCTTGCAGGGGAAACAAGTACAGAGAGCAACAACAGGGAGCAACAATCAGTGCCAACAAGAAAACAACCCCACATGCAAATACATGGTCAAATTCTATTTAGAAAATCAAACAAAATTAAACATTTGAATTTAACATGAAATTCCATTTCACTGTGAAACTGATATGCAAAGCCCATGCTACACTGTCCAGCTTCAACAGATTCCATGCTTATGATTTTTAAGCTTAACAAACCTCATTTGTTTCAAATCCTAAGTTTAAAATGGTTTATATGCAGAAGTGTTAAATTTTCCCTTTTTTTTTTCTCTGCTCTGCAACCAAAATACAGAGGAACAAGTCCATAAAAATTCCCAGTGCACATAAGTTTTACAGAACTACTTGTTTTAGAACTAGATAGCAAAGCACAGAGTTTCCTTAATCAAATACCAGATTTTTAAAGAACAGTTGTTTCACATTTTTTTTCAAGAGCATGCAGATCCTAATGCATTCATATCTACAGATTAATTACCACTATCTACACATGCAAGAGAATCGTACCCAAGTGTATCCAAATGTACTACTTGTATTCAATCATGAAATGAAATTTATATGCAAAGGACAGAGGAAATGCAAACCCACATAGCAGTAAGGATGTTGCATGCAACTGAGATGAACAGAGGTGCCACAATGATTAGGGATATGGGATGCAGACAACAAAGAATGCTTACAGAGATGTTTACATGTTTTATGGTTACAGAGATGGTCAAACAAACATGCACATGAAAATTTATAGGCAAACAAAAATGGAATTGAAGACTGGGCAACATGAAGCATGCAATACTCAAGACATATCTTTATTACAAAAACAATTATGCACCTCAACTACTTAGTTAAACAAAACATTTTAGTAGCATCTGCACTTACCAATTTAACAACAAGATAACATAGCATCTGTTCTTATCAAAATTTTAAATTTTGAAAGAAATCAATAACATTTGTTCCTAACAGTTCAAACATAATTACTAGCATCTGTAAACATGAACATGCCCACAATGTTTTAATGTGGTTGGTATTTCATTCATGTGCAATTCTAGTCCTGTTACCCTGAGTTTCCAGAGAGTTTCAAATCATTTTGATTATTTAATTTGAACAACATCTTAAACTATGATTCCTGATTCTACAAATCATTTTTTTTTTTTGAACCTTGATAACACTAACATATATTATATTATGTGTTAATGGTATTAGAACAGATTTTTATATGTGGGAAAGAAGATACAGAGACATCATGGTCCAGTTACTCAGAACACATCTGCATAATACAAACTGTTTCAGACATGCATTTCTTTATTAAAATCTGGATTCAAGTAGCATGCATGCAAGAATTCTGTGACAAGCACTAGTTTTTCAGTTGCATTTCTCTGCTCTGCATCAAGATTCAGGTGAGTAACATTTTAACTAATGAAGTTTAAACATTTTAGAAGCTACAAGTATGGCAGTGAAACAACTCAAGAGATCAAAAATGCAACACTTGATTGAGCTACAGACAGGTTAGACTAAAGTTTGAACTAAGAACAGGCAAATAAATTAAACAGCAAACATCATGCATAACACACAAGCATACACAAGCATATTCACACATTTATATAGATATGCAGTACATAGATTTTTTTTTTTTTATATCAAGTTAACAGACACCAAACATCATCACAACAACAAAAGAAACTCAGGCATCTACATTTCCTTAGATTGGCAGACCCAAACCCCAATTTTGTTTCAGGCTAAACCAAAGATATTCAGTTGAATGCAAACTAAGAATTCTTTTTATGATTTTAAAAATCAAGTTGTTAGTCAAGTAATTTATTTATAAACTTAAATAAATAAATCTGAAACATTCAAACACTATTTACAGATATTTGCTCTGTTGCCTATTTTGTTTGTACAGAGGCATCACAGTTTTATTCTTGTTTCACATTTTTTTCTTTAAGATTAGATAAGATTAAATTCTAACTTATATAACATACTATGCTTAAAAAAAACTTAAACTCTAATATTAATTTTATCCTGAAGTCATGTTTTTGAACATAATAACAATCTGGAAACTAAAACAGGCAAACCAAGATTACTGTGCAACATGCATATAACAGAGTATACCCTTTAATTCAAGTATTGGTTTGAGAAATCAATATTTACTCTTGAATTAATGAAACTGGATGGTCTAATTTATACACACATGCAGTTGTTCTTCTATTATTAAGTTTTCAGAGAAAACATTACAGTTTCACTTATTCCTTTTATTCTTTTCCATTTTTAATAAAAATTAAAACTGTATATTTACTTTGTTTAAATCTTAACTTTAACAAAGATTTGGATCTAAGGTTATGATTTTGATCTGGATATACACTTGGAATGCTAGAACAAACAAGATCAAGCAAGACAAATTTCAACAGAAAACAAACATTCAGAAACATACATCTCACATGAAATTCCATCTCAATCATCCACTTCAATATGATTATCACAGGCATAAACTAAGCAACTAAAATTACTTAAATTTTTTTTTTTTTGTTAAAAAAAAAAAATGTTATTCACAGAAAACAAGATGCAGTATTTCATTTTGCAAATGGCCAGTGAAAGGGGTATATGTAGATTCACACAAATATTTTAAGCATCCAAATCATTTTGCTTTGATTCCTTTACAAGTTTAAAACAAAATCCATCTTGTTTTACTGAAACAAAATCCATTGAAACAAAAAGAGACAAAGGGAAAAGAAAAAGGATTTTTGACAGGTTTTCCTTAAGAAAACAGTTTTCTGAACAAGATCGGAGATGATCAACAACTATTTCCTATTCTCAAGCATTTTCTAACAACAACATACACATAAAGCAGTACAAATATTCATTTAACAAAGCCAAATCCAACACATGCAGCCACAAACATAACGAGCAAAGTTTGGATATAGCATCTGCTCTCATCAATTTAATTAAAAATTATAGTATCTGTGTTTATCAATTTAAAAATACAATTTATAACATCCATTCTCATCAGTTTAATTAAAATTTAAGTAGCTTCTGTTCTTAACAGTTTAAATAAAATTAAATTCAATAGTATTTGTCCTCATCAGTTTAAATAACAAATTAACAGAGCAATTCATAGCAAAAGAACAACCAACAACCAACATGCAGTGAGCCATCTGTTCTTATTGGTCTAGAATTCAATTTTAACCGAGCAACTGAAAACCACAAACCACCAAAACAAAGCATGCAATCAAACATTCACTTCAAAACAAATCTAAAAACTTGCATGAAGATTAATCGTGAGGAGAAACTCACCTTATCACGAATTGGAGCAGCCGCGAGCTACTGAAGACGAACGATTTGAAGTCAAAGCCGAAAGACGAGCCACCGTATATCATTTCCTCGCTTGATTTTTAGATTTAGGTTTCTTTTTCTTTTTTTTTTTTTTTTTCGATCTGCTGAAATGATGAAGGGGGTATCGGCCGCCATTTTTTTTTTACGTTATTTAGTTTAGGGTTTTCGAAATGAAGGAAAAGGGATGGGGTCTTGGATTAATACGGCAACCAAACAAGGAAACACTATGGGCCGAGATTAAATTTAAAGCCCAAAATTCCTTAAACAAATTTTCTTTTATTTTTCTTCATTTTCAATTCCAATTGGTTTTGTTATTACTTTGCTTGTTTTGTTTTGTTTAAATTATGTTATTGAAATTTCTCCAATGTAGTTACATAATATTTTTCAAAGTTTATAAATATGTTGTTTGAATTTTAACTATGTGTATTTATTTATCTATTTCGTATTGATTAAAATTTTATTCCTTTTTATTTTAAAGAAAAGAAAAATGTCATTTCAAACTAACCATCCATTTATAAATTTACATAAATAATAATTCTTGTATCCAAATTATTTTCTTAAGTTATTAGTTTGAATTTCAATTACAAATTAAATATTCAATTTCAACTCCAAAGTCAAGTTTAAATTTTTCTTCAGCTTTGTATAGATTAAATTTTAAATATTTAATCACCAATTTCATTGTTATATCGGAAATTCAGTTTAAATTATCATTCAAATATTCAAAATTAATTAAATATTCACAATTTAAATTGTTCAAAATTTAGGATCGTTACACAAAGTATTTCAAAATATTATGATGATATGCAAAATAAATAAATCAAATCTTGATTTCCCATCCCCATTTATTCTAACCATCCATCTCAATTATAGTTTTAAGGGTTACTATTAACCTTTTAAATGTTTATGGACTATCTATCTGATGTCATAGTTTTTATGGGATCACTGAGAACCTATTGGTAACTCTAATATCATTTTACATATCCTAGTTTTCATGGGCTAACAAGGAATCTATTGACTATCTATCAATATCTTAATTCGGATATAGTTTTCATGGGCTAACTATGAACCTACTGGCCTCTGCCAGTATCAAATCATAGTTTTCATGAGCTGACTATGAACCTATTAGCCCCTGCTAATATCATACAGTTTTCATGGGCTTACTGCAAACCGGTTGGCCGCTGCCAATACCCTTAGTTTTAAGGTTTTATATTCACTATCGGGTTAGCCCAACTGGTTATTCTTCCCTTTCTCCAAATACAATTATGGGTTAATAACAATGTGAATAAATATTTGAAGAAGTACTCTTAACAGCAAATAATACCAACAAATTTGATTTATTATCTTATATATATATATATGTATGTATGTATGTATGTGTATATATATGTGTGTGTCCTGGTTAATCCTTTAACCTTTGTAATCACAGAAAACTTCTTCATTTCAGAGCCCTTTTTGATTGTTTATGCCATGGTTACTACTTTAAATTAAGATTGGGTTTATGTTTTAAAATCTTAAAACATCCATTTTGAAACCTTTGGATAGCCTCCTTCGACAGAAAAAGAAACTTCTTTTCAAAACACAACAAAAACACATTTCGAAGACCTTGATCAATATTCTCTTTCGAAACTAATTATATCTTTCGATGGTACCTTTTAAAATATAGAACTTCAAAATAAGTGAAAGTACTCCATTCGAATGCAATGGTTTACTCTTTAAAAACAACATTTGGGTTAAAATGGTTATATACGAAAGTAACTCTTTCGAAGCCAGCTAAGAATTAATTTGGGGAAAAGTCGAAAGTGCAGGATCCATCTATTTAAAAGCAAAGACCTATAAAACTTAAAACCTCGATGGACATAGTCGAAACCCCTTTCGACTCCATTACCTTCGAAACCTTCAAACGCTTTCGAAAGCAATTAGAAAGTGGCTTAACTTAGGTAAAAGCAGAGATAACCTTTAGAAGACATTGACAACTTCAATACTTCGGAAGGAAAACATCGGTTGGGTTTCGACTAGTCCCTTTCGAAAGCTAATACTTTAACATAATATGACAACCTTCTTCGAAAGCTATTTATAAAGCCCTTTTGAAAGCATATGTTTCAACTATGTCGAAGGATTTAAGTATAGCAAGGCAAGGACTTAATTTTTGAAAACAAAGCAGGGTTTCGACCCCATCGGAAGCTTACCTTTCGATATTAAGGCTTCTGCCACCCTTCCAATCCACTGTATGTCATCTAGGTGATACCTTGTGTATTGGTTTCAACTATGTGGGTTTTGACTAAGTAGGTTTTGACTAGGATGGAGCGGAACCAATGGAGTCGAATGGTGCTTACTATTTGAGGCGGAACACCTTTTTCTAAATTAAAGGCTAAAATGTTGAAACTTTTCGTAATTGCTTTGTAACCTTTTGCCTATTTTTAAACCATTGTTTGACTGCTATAAAAACTTTTAAAATACTTAACAATGATAGCTGCCGCATATGATCAGATCCAAATCAAAGGAATTATAACGTTTAAGCTCTTCCATATAACAAAAACAATTTTTGCAGAAAAGTCCCTCTTTTAATATAATTTATTTTCCTTAATAAATAAACTGGGAAAAATCCCCATAAATCACAGAAAATCTCTTTCATCATATGATCCAACATATTAAAGTTTTAGATCCAATTTCTTCTTGAAATATTCGAAATAAATTTTAAACCCAATTATATCATAGTTACCTTTAAAATCCATAACAAAATTTCCATAGTTTATAAAATTCTAAAAATTAAAACCCATCTCCAAAATCATATTTTACTTATCATAAATTTTTTCCATGGCATTCTAAAATAAAAATCCTTGATTTTACCCTAAAACCATGCTAATTCTTATATAAATGAATTAAAAATAAATCGAACAAGCATAGTTCAAGCATATCATCTTCTTTATCAACATAAATACAAATTTAATCATAAATCCAAAAAATATATAATCATAGAATAAAATAGAGATGGTATAGAATTACTATTTACCTTAGATATGATAAGAATTTGAGATTTGTTGTTGATTAATCGTTCCTAGCTTTGATCCTTAGCTTTAGATTGAATTCCTCTTTGATAATGGTTGGCTCCTTAGGGTTTTTGCGTTTATTTTGAATTTGGAAAAAATGGACGTGAATGGAGAATAGTTGGTAGTGTATAGCCATGTAAAATAAAGAGGTTATATTTACTAATATGCCTACGTGTAATTTAATTAGCCATTAAACCAATTTAAAACCTATTTATTTTACTATTAAGAACGGCCATTTACAGGATTTATTCAAATCTCAATTCCCTTATCATCATTATTCTATTTAATTTATCTGATTAAATTTTCTGAGTAATGTTATCAAAAATTAGGGATTTTACAAGCAACACATAAAAGAAACCCATATAAACTCATATTTTGGAGCAAAATTATTATTTGTATAAGCCATAAGAAATATAAATGCATTGTCATAAATACTATTTGTAATACTTAGTAATGATTCAGGAATAATTATCCTATACTTTTGCTTCCGGTATTTTAAAATTACAGTGTATTTGTAGGTTGATGATTGACCTGTCTAAGAAACAAACAAAAGTTAATCAGGAAGAACACGTAAACTTTTACGTGCCTCAATTCATTATATGATAAAGGAAAGATAGGTAAACTTAGAATTGAAGTAATGATCATGAAATATAGATATACTGTCCAAAATAGTATCAAGTGATTTATAAACGTAGTAGGGAACTATAATGCCAAATGTATTGTTGATAAAAAAAGGTCAGTCGATAAAGCATTTTCTGCATTATATAGTTGGAACATACAATTAAGTTAACCATACATTACATCAGCAACAAAATGAGTACTTGAAACTCACATTATGTAACGTGGTAAGACTCCATAACTTATGCTAAAACTGAAGACGCTTTATAATGAATAGTGGGAGAGCGATCATTTTTTGATTGCACGGAGATGACATTACTATACCATATTAGCCACTAATTTGCATAAGCCACGGTATTAGAAACTGAAACCTTATATATTCTAATGCGGAAGACTTCATGAATTAGGCTGAGATTTAAGAAGCTAGCAAAGGAGTGATTGTTTTGATTACAAAAAGGCACTGCTACAAAATGTTCACCAAAAACTTGCTTAGAATCATTATTTATTTCTGAACATAAACTAAGCTTTAATAAAAACCAAATTAAATACATGAAATAAAATATGAAATCATACCCTTGAATTCTTCAAAACATATTTAGGATTCTAAACAAATTCTGCCTTTGCCCCATTTGAAATATTCTTACCAATATAGATGAACTCTTCAAATTTTGAACAGATGAACATAAACAATTATATCAATAGCCTAATAAAATATATATAAATAAAAAGAGGCAATAAACACCAAAAGGATAATATTTATAGCTTATATATATTATTTAACGAAGGTGGCTATCATTACTTAATAAATATAATATCAAAGAAGTGAGTTTCTAAGTACAGTAGATAGTATATGAAATTATTACAAATTCAGCGAACAACATAAAAACAAGGCAAGGGAATTCCTGTTTTCCTCGGCCAACCACCCAAACAGATAATATTAACAGCAACAACGTTCACTATTAACCATTTGAGTATTTAACAATACAATTATCACTCTTCTAAAAATTGAAAAAAAAATTATGGTTATTATTCTTTCGAAAAGGTCAATATGCCACTCCTATATTTGTCTGCAAACATGAAAGAGTAATGTAAACAATTAGCAAGAATCCTTGTTGCTATAATGTTGAGTTATTGGAATTTGCAACACCAGCTATATATAACTATCTTAATGTATAATTAATAACAGATAATTTAGTGTAACATGACCGCTACAGATTAAAGAAAGAACACATGATAAACAGGGTACATAAATCAAATTCATAATAATATGCAATATTACAGATCTGAATTTTCTTACAGGTTTGTGTAAGAATGGAAATCTGTTATATTTCCGACAGTTATGCACAAAATTAAGAAAATCAAGATGCAAAAATGAAAATATTTCTTGGCCTAACAATCAATTTATGACATCTAATTTTACCTAAGAATGGATCATAGTATAAAAGCGTAGCAAAAATGATTCCTAATGTAATTTGATTCTAATGGTAAATGTTAAGCAACCTTACAACTATTGCTTAAGAAAGTACTAAAATTAGTCCAAACTAAAAAAACATAAGGGATACCACAAATACTTATCCAAACCAAAAATAAAACTTACGAGTCATAAATACCAAGATTTTAAAGTAAACCTTTATACAAGAATCGGTTAATCATAGAAGGAAGAAAAGATAGAATGTGTGATTAGAGTATTTATTAAATAATAATAAATAAGTGATAACTACCATTTATGCATAAATTTATAATAGACATCCAAATTTACAATTCAACCGTTGATGCGATAATGGATAACAAAAGGAGAAAAAGGGTATCAACATTGCACCGCATGGTTGGAAAAGTCAAACAAATTCATTTTTTAATGCAAACCACATCCTTAAAGTTAAACTTTACATCCTTAAAAATAACATAAAATCGACACGATAGTATCAAAATCGAAGAAAACGTACAAACAAACCGAACCGATTTTTTTTTACCCATAGTAGTACGAAGTGCAGATTGCACAGCTCAGCGGGTTTCTTAGGTAGAGGCTGAAGAGCTCAAATTGAATAAGGGACAAAAGTGATTTGCGAGCAAGGGAATGAGTACCTTAAATAAGTGATAACTACCATTTATACATAAATTTATAATAGACATCCAAATTTACAATTCAACCGTTGATGCGATAATAGGTAACAAAAGGAGAAAAAGGGTATAAACATTGCATCGCATGGTTGGAAAAATCAAACAAATTCATTTTTTAATGCAAACCACATCCTTAAAGTTAAACTTTACATCCTTAAAAATAACATAAAATCGACACGATAGTAGCAAAATCGAAGAAAACATTCAAACAAACCGAACCGATTTTTTTTAACCCAAGGTAGTACGAAGTGCAGATTGCACAACTCAGCGGGTTTCTTAGGTATAGGCTGAAGAGCTCAAACTGAATAAGGGACAAAAGTGATTTGCGAGTAAGGGAAAGAGTGCTAATTAATAGTAGAAGAGAAGGGAGGAAATGATTCGTTTTAAAAGAATTAGGGAAAATGTGAGAGAGGGCCGGTAAAGACTTATAGGAAATAAAAATTGCGGCTCTTGAGTTTAAAATTCTGAGGAGGCTTGTGTGCTCTTGAAATACAATTCACTAATAATAGTATAGTGTAGATTGTAACCAACCTTTAAAAATAAAGATTGCAAGAATTCACTGATATGGAGATTCCACCATCAAGTTGGAAATATGAAGGAAAATTTACTTTGTACATAACTTAAAATTACACACTAATATGTTAGAAATGCTGCCGAGGAGATTTTTCCACAGTTAAATTTGCTATGTAATAAAATAAGGAGTCGCATGACACCCAGTTTCATTCAAATATTTTGCTATAGGGGGAATTCAATTTATAAGAAAGGGGAAATATACATACATACATACATACATATGAAAAGGAATTAAACATTGTAAGGTAGTGCAAATCACTTACCTTATCCATAAAGTTAGGTACCGAGGATGCTATGTAGTCAAAAATGTCAAATTAAAACACATTTTGGACGGGTTTGTCTATACTATCAGTGAGCTAAGTAGAGTGAACCTATACCATCGAACATGTGAATCACCATTTACCATTGTTTTAATAAGATTATAAGGTATTTTGCATTGAATTCTTGTTTTTTTGTAGCCATCGGTGAATATTTATTTTATTTCATATAAAATATTATTTTAAAGATAATTGACTTAAGCATTCCATTTGATTCATTTTTTGGCACACACTTTTAACAATTCCAATCAGTATTCTATTTTTTAGCACTAATTTTCTTAAGATGAAACAAGTTGTACTCTATTCAACATAAATTTTTTATCAACCTTCAATGCTAATTAAAGGGAACTAAAGACAAAGAATATGTATATAAAGTATCGATGAAAGTATTAGTTCAATTACTCTATCCTCATTTCTTGTCCCTTGTGTCACGGTCATCTCAAACATTGATTTATGTATCATAACGTTATCTTAGTATTATTTTGAGTCCCGTTAACAAACTAAAGGAAAATTTTAACATACATCCTTTTGATAATTAAAAATTAATCTTACGTCCCTTTCAATTTTCTTTTATAAATTATATCCCTATTTTTCATAAAAAAGCTTAAGTTCAGAGGGTATTTAGGTAATTTTACTAAATTTAACATGTGGTCTTATTATATATGTCCATAACTCATAATCGTTGCAACATACGTTGTAATGGTTACTTTTAAATTTGAAAATAGACGAAGTAAAAAAAGAAATTAAAAAAAGATGATGTAGAAAATAGTTTTCAAGAATGAAGGATGTAAAATAAATAAGTTTAGACAAAATAGATATGTCCTCAATTTCCAGTAAATTATGTCACATAACGGATGAGTGTAAATTGGACATATGAATAGAAGAAATAGTAATGTAGGAATTAAGAGATCCTTTGTGGTGGTTGTTGTATGAAATGAACATGTACACATGTTATTTAAGCATTGATATAGTGTTAGCAACCAAATTGGTCACTAACAATTGAGGATAGATTTAAGTAGTGAAATAAATAAAGAAAACAAATGGAAAATGAGGAATAACGCAATATATTACAAGCAGGAACAACATAAAGGTAAAAAAACAAGACTTATAGTGGTTTGGCGTTGTTTGCCTACGTCCACTCTGAATGCTCTCTTTATTGCATTATTAATCATTTGATTACAAATACAATTCATAAGGAATAACTTGAATACAAGTTAAAACAAAGAGAAACCGAGTACAAAAAATAACATAGTATTCTCTTGGTTGTCGAAAAAAGGCCCCCCGCCCCTATATTTATAGATCAAGGTAGCCTTTAGCTTGACCATTTGGGCCCATAGTGAAAAATGCCTGGCCAAACTCACTACACATACCCACATCACTATGCCAACCTGACCACCTCTGTATGCTGACCCGGGCTCCAACTCATGCAATGCCAATATGTGCCTTACCTCATGCAATGCCGACCTTGCCTTCATGCCTCATGCTGACCTGATAGTCTTCACACTCCACGTCGACCCGAAGTCGAGGCGACATCGACCCGAAGCGTTTCAATATGCCGACCCAAAGCCGCCCCTTAATTGTTGACCCAAAGTGGTGACTGCTGATCCCAAACAATATGCCAACCCGATATAGCATCCTTGCGGACCAGAGCTCTTCTTCTCGATGCCAACCCCAAGTGTTGTTACAAACTCCACCCTAACGTCGAACCGAACATCATCATATACTATGCCGATCCGACCTGATCTCTATAATATGCAATGCCGACCCCTTAGACCGATATGACCTCCCTCTTATGCCGACCGAAAGTATTGCTAGCACAGACCAGAGGTAGATGTCGGTCCGCCCGAAGCAAGAGCAATGCTAAGACGAAGCTCTATCATAACCCACTTGCTATAACAACCCCCACATTACCAGGCTAATCTTCATAATCCTGATACCCTATTACACCCATTCGTCAACCTTATCGACCCTAGGCTAGACATAGCTACTTTAAATCACCTTCTAGTCATATTGATGTCATCTCTTAACCATTTTTCCATTAATAGTCAATCTTGATCTCTGTGGTTACCTTTGTGTAGCCAGGCCTAGCCACTAGGTAACATTTGCTCCCCAAAGTGCATCTCGTGAATAACACGACGTGCTTTGAATTAGTGAAAAATCCACGTTTCCAAAGGCAAACTCGTTCACGTCATTGTCTGATTGCTATTTTTCACCAACCTTTGACAAAGTCCTATCCCATTTGAATGTGCAAGTCTATTCATATGAAACCCTTAGGCTTTCCCGGCTTAACCTTTCAAAGGTTGAATTCATAAAACTTTTTCAATCTCGCAATCATCCACCATTTAAGCATATCCTCTTTTCCTTCCATTGCACAAGCATACATTATTATTCTATTATTTTTGTTTTATTTTTATTATATATGTTATTTTTATTTTTATTTTATTATTTTTATTTTATTATTTTTATGATTATTTTTAAAAAAGAGGAGTCGGCATTTGGTATGCCGATCCCTCGATGGATTCACATAGGCTAGGGTCTGCATACACAATAGTCGACCCCTTCGACTTTGACAAACAGGTCTGTTAGAAGAGACCGATTCAACTTCCTATCGCCCTCCTATATGAAAACCCAAAATCACATTTCTATCCTTTTTTACTTTCATTTTTTCTAAGTTTTCACCTTCTCCCTTAGCATCCTAAGCTTCTTTCAACTGAACCTCTCGCCATCACCCAAATTTTTTCCCTCACACACCCAAGTTTTCCAATTTTTACCCAAAAACACACACGAAATCAAGCCATTCCCTACCGTTGCTCCTTGCTATCCTTAGGCTCAAGAATCTTTACATTCTCCACCCAATCTGAAAACATACATAGGTGCTAATCATCTCGCATTGTTGAGCTGCAACCTTCGAATTATGGATCCGTGTGTCGTTTGGGTGTGTAAATAAATGGCTCTTAATGAGAAGTGGATAGGGGTGAAGAAGAAGAATGATCAGGAGAAAAAGAAGTGAGTTGAAGGAGGAGAGAGTGGGTTTTATGAAGATAATGTATAAGACGAGGTTAGTAGGATTAGGGTTTGGTATAGGGTAGGATGGAAGAAAGGGGTCGGTGCATGCTTTGAGTGTTTAAGGGCTCGGTGTAGTCTGGGATGGATCGACATAGGTTCTCTTTCTTATTTTTTTAACAGAAAGGGGTCGGTGTTTTCTCTTTAGGCATAGGAACATAGGGCTCAATATCTTTTAGGGAAGGTGTGATCGGCATGTAAGTTGGAGAAAGGGGTCGGTATAGAGGTTAAAGGAAGGGATCGACATAATATGTAAAAAGGAGGGATCGGCTATGGGGTAAGGTGAAGGGCTCGGCATAAATGGTTGGGATCGGTGTTGACAAACTAAAGCCACTCTAACTCGAATTATCCAAACACATGACTACATATTTTCTTGCCCAAGCATAAAGTGACGAACAATAACACGACTTAGCATTTTCGAATCTATGGACTTAACTTGAACTAACAAATTTCGAATTCACTCAGCATGTCTTAAGTAAAAACATAGCTCAATAAACTCTAGAAATGAGCTTTATAATTAAGAACGTCAACACCCAAACCTAAATTTTTCATCGCCGGCCACCTTTCACTTTCTCTAAGATAGTCAGCGATGATGGTCTTTTACAATGAAATCTTTAGGCTTGGACATATGAATTTCATTTTCTCTAATCTTAAACTGCTTACATTCATTTCACATTTCATTGCACTAGTTCACACATGGCCTGAAAGGACAGATTATTATTTCTAATATCAATTGCCTTTTGAGTATAGCTAACATATATGTCAATTTATGTAAAGCGTTCTTCCACTATGTCTTTAAGATCAGATAGGAAATCGAGCTGTACTACTTTTTCGATAAGTCCGAACCAAACCAGCAATAAGAGATAGTAGAAACATCTGGCCCGTAGTCAGGCCTTTTTTTTCGATATCCCAACTCTTCATGCTGAGGTTATAGACCTGACCCCAGACGTTGTGGATGATGCCATTGTCTTGGATAACCCGATCGATTCACGTGCTTCAAAAATAGTCGAAATGGCTCTTCGTCGATTGTTCTCTATTCATGGGATTCCTTTCGAAATGTCCTGGCTCCATCAAGGCAACATAGGCCTCATTTGTCCCCAGCTGGGTACACCGCATGTAATAAGTTCATGTGATGGGCTGAGTGTGTGCCACCTTTCAACTCCTTTATTCATGAAGTGCTGAAGCATATGGGAATCGCTCCCATGCAATTGCACCCCAAAAGCTACGCCTTTATTCATGGTACTTTCCTGCTCTTCATGAGTGTTCTATTCCATCCGCCAACTCCTTAGGACATTCGATATATTTAAAACTTTAAAAGACGAGCCGATAGTCCTTCGTGCGTCTTTCTCGAGCCACCGTGTAAATGTCAAGTCCTAATGGGTGCATGGAATAAGCTCTCCCTGTTCAAGCAAGAATGGTTCTACATGCAATATCCTCCCGACTTCATGAGAAGGTGGTTGGAAGGATGTAAGTACCATCCCCATCTCTGCCCCTTAATTCAAGGACTCAAATCACATCTTTTATCTTAATCACACGAATTCTTTCAACTCTTTCAGCTGCTCACTCTCGGCCTGAAGGTGTTAGATATTTCAGGGTAGTTGAGGCTATCTGTGCTACTCTGGTAGAGGATAGGGTGATCAAACTTCTCGTCACTGACGAACTGCTCTCACTATTCGGACTTTAGAGGACGACCATAGAATTGGTCTTCTATGGAGTAGAGCGATCCCAAGGTTATCGCCGAGAGGAGGAGAGAATGTGACAACCCCATGGTGCCCCTGCTGAGGGAATCCAAGAAGGCACCAAAGAAGGGGAGATAAAGGAGACTGAAAATGCAGGACTGAGAAATGAAGACGCAGGCCTTGGGCAAGTGCCAGCAGCTGATGCACCACATACAAGCCAATCGCAGCCTTCCTCAAAGATGAGAAAAAGTTTGGCTTATAGAATTAAGAAAAAGGAGACCAAGGAGACCCCAAAATTCGTCATAACTCCAATCGAAAAGGTTTCATCTTCCCAAAAAAATGGAGAGTTCGTCGAAAGGACTTTCTGACATCTCCATTCTAGGCGATTTGTTGAAATATGACTTCACCGTCCTTGATGTCGAAGGGCTTAACTCTCCTACAAGAAATGGCAAAGGCAAGAAGCCTCCCAGTTATAGAGAAAGAACTCCTATGAGTAATGCAAAAACTTACCGGTCCGTCGAGATGATGCACTAGGACACACACAAGCCCTTACATCCCACCATTCACTTGCACTTTACTTTTGACGTAACAACTGCTAATATGTTCTCATTTGGTTCTTTTACAGGTGCAATGTCTTACTCACATGGCTTCGATCACCTTCGTGGTTCTTTTATCATCCATTGTTCCAGTCTGGACTTTGATTTCAGAAGACGTTGATAGAGAGATGAAGGACGAGAGAGAGGTTACCATTCTCGAGAATTATCCTCATCCTCCAAAAGGAAATCTCAAGGACATACTTCGCATTAAAGCGACCCCACTATTCCTCCTACGCTCGGTGGAGATAAGCCCACACAATGAGGCACTTAATCTGATGTTCCCCACGATCATCATTCCGACTCCTCAAATACTAGGTTGTCCCATGAGCACCGTAAACAAACACTGATTTCATCAGAACAGATTCCCCCGGTTCCTGCTCACGATGCAATTACGGTGGAGAAACTTGCTGAGCTTAAAGCTACCTCTCCAAAGATCTACTTCAAGGGAATAAAATTCCATCCATCTATACACCCTATCCCTAGAACCACAAAGGAGAACTCATTGGCTTGTGTGAACGATGTGTATGTGCAGCACAAAGCATTCATTCATTTAGTCAAAAAAGTCTCCTAGGTTTCTATCAAAGCCAACACAAGATTGATCGCCTCAAGCTAGAGGTCATCCATAACAAAGGCATTATTAAGTTCCATGACACTGAATTGCTCGCATTCAAGACCCAAATCGATGAAGCAAAGAAGAGTGTGAGAGAGATGGCGGAGGCAGTTAGTCGCCTAGAGGTTTCCTAAAAAAAGGAAATGAACAATGCACTCTAACGTAGTGGCACCCTGGCTCTTAAAATGGACTCCTTACAAAAGGAGAAAGATATTTTATCCCACCGCATGGAGGAGTTAGAAAAATTGCTATCTAAGGAGAGGGAGGAGGAATTCGAGGCGCAAGAGGAGTCACAAACATATTATGAGGATATCGTGGAAACAAGAAACTTGAAGGCGATGCTTAACAAACAACACTCCTAGATTGATGCATTGAAAGAAGCCGCTCAAGAGGATGGCAAGAAAGCAGTGCTCGTGGAAGCCGACTCTAAAATCGAGGCAACAACTGAGTCTTGTAAGGAGGAAATCATGTGCTTATTTGATCCACTTATTGTTAAACATAATGCAAGGGTTCTTCTCCACCATGACTTAACTTATTTAGGCGAAGGCTCTCTTGAGTCTCTTGCTGAAGCTTGGGATACTCTCATCAAGATCCAGAAGGTGGAGGTGGGGGTGGCGGAGCTTGTCGAAGGGGCACTTACAAAGGAAGTGCTCCAAGGAAATGGACCATTCGACTTGGCTACTGCAAAGCTTCAATTCAACTGAGATCCCATACCGCTTAAGGAAAAAGAAGATATTGTTTGGTCATCCAGCACCGAGCCCTAGGCTCCTTCTCCCATTCAATCGATTGGGATTTTGTCTTCTCAACCCCAGGTTATGACCTGGATAAGCCTGGACTCGGCATATACAATTTGTCTCCAATCACTGAAGGGAGTACTATGACCACCGAAAGCCAACCGAATGCTGGTACTACCTTGAGCCTTTTCTAATCCAAAAGGTTGCTGTTCTCGACGAACAGCGGCTGTAATCTAACATTTTCTTTTTATGAAACATTATAGGCCATTCTGGTCCTAAGTCAATTCCAAGGAGCGACATCACCATAGAATAGGAGGGAAAAATTCTAAGGCGCCAGCTGTTGGAGATGTTACTGGGTCCGATGCTCAAGTGATCGGGACGCTAGATGAGGATAAACCTAAAGACCCATCAATTACAGAGGAGCACGATGATGTTATAATTACGGGCGCTTCTGAGCACACCACTAAGTTCAGCCTGAAGGAGAAGATTAAAAAGAGGAGAAGGCAAAGCTCGAAGTTAAGGGTTGAGTCCAATGTGGTGGAGGCTGACGATCCCCTCAATAGGCCTTTATAATTCATCCCTTCTAGAGGTTCTACTCACATTGCAGCTCCTCCTCCTTCTTTAAGTGCTTCCTCCCAAGGCAGCAAAGGGTCTCGAAAGAGACGTTTGACCGAAACAACCCCTAAAAAGTCGAAGAAGGATAAGAAGACAAAGAAATAGTTAAGGTCTTTTAATATTTTGCTTAGTTCAAATAATTTAGACATGTATAGTCATTTTCCCTTCTTCGTTTTCTTCTTAGCAGCATATTTACAGACTTAGCCTCCAAACCTTCGAAAGGGTTGTAAGAATTTTTGGAATTGTAAATAAAATTCTGTTCCTTAGTCAATCATCGAGTGCGTAATTATTTCAATAGTATAGTAACTTTTTCCATTCCAAATGCTTACGACAATTTTACCCTGTTTTGTTGATAACTTATTATTTTAAACTCAGATCTCCTCTACAGACTTCATCGAAAGTCGCTATCGGTACTAGGTTGGAATCGTAACCAATGGTTGTATTCTGTCTTTGACAGTTTGAGCATCTTCCATCGATCTTAGGCTGGAGTTTGTGGGATGGCGATCGGTTGAGAGTTCACTCATCTACCCGCCAGTTTGGATACTTAGAACTTTTGAGCCTACCTCATTGACTTAGAAACCTTTCTCATATTGTTTACAATTGTCTGCAATCGGGAGGGGGGAGAGAGAATTTTTGAATCATTTATACTCTAGCCCACGCTCCAATGACTCAGAGTACTCTAACCTGCACTACGACGACTTAGAGATTTCTCGAATCATTTATAATCTAGTCTGCGCTCTGGGGACTAAAAGTACTCTAGTCTGCAGTCCGGGGACGTAGAGATTTTTTAAATCGTTTATACTCTAGTCTGCGCTTTGGGGACTCAGAGTACTCTAGTCCGCACTATGGGGACATGGAGATTTTTCGCATCCTTTATACTCTAGTCCGTGGAACGGGGACTTAGAGTATCCTAGTCCACACTCCGAGGACATAGAGATTTTTCGCATCATTTGCACTCTAGTCCACGCTCTGGGGACTTAGAGTACCACTACACCATACCAGCCGTTTCGCAACTCCCGAAGGCGGGAAATTTGCAACGGCTCTAAGCCGTTGCTATTAAGCAACGGTTAAAGTCCGTTGCAAAATATTGTAATACGGCTCATAGCCGTTCTAAATTTTGGAACGGCTCTTACCCGAACTAAATTTGTAGTACAACCTTCCATACCCCCGTTCCCAACTAGCTACACCTGTTACTTTCATTTTCCACTTCGTGTTGTTTTCGTCTTTCTGCAAGTTAGAATCTACTCAGCTATTCCTATTAGCTACCAAACGCGGAAAACCCTTTTCTCCTTATCTAAAGAGGAGAACTTCGCTAATCTGGTTTGACACCTTAATCTTATCTTTGAGTTCTTACTCACGTCAGAGGTACTACTTTCTTTTGTATTTTTTTAACATTAGTTTCCACCCCTTGATTGATTGCTTCAACATAAAATTGTGTAGATCGATCCAAAAAAGGAAAAAAGCGATAATAATTCTAGATCCAGATTTCGGCAGATCTGAAGAAACGGCAAAGCGATAAAAAGTCTTCGTTTTCAATTCAGGTAATCGTTATCACAGTAGTCAAAAATGAATCGACTCACTTGAAATTATTTCTTCTTACCAGTTTTCACATGACTGAGACTGAGGAATGATCGTTAGTGGTTCTGTAGAGGTAAGGGTTTGATTTTGATCGAGTGTTGTTCTCAATTTTTTTTAGTGGTATCGGTGATTGGATGGAGTTTGTTGTGAGAAGTAGAGGAAGTTGTGGAGACAGCGGTTTGATTGGACTGGAGGCGGCGTCGGAGTCGATGGGTTCGGGTCGCTTTGATAAGTTGTCGTCGATTTTGAGTGCTGTTGATGGCATGAGCAGCAGAAGTGGTGATTGAGGAAGTGAGAGGGAGTGAGGAAGTGATTAGGAGATGTAGTCATGGTAAAAGGGTGGATGGTTGTACGATGACGGTATTTGGTTGTCAAGCAGCATTTGATTGTGGATAGTATTATGTGTAGCTCCAAAGTCTTATGAAAGAGAGGCATGACGATCAGATTGCTGTCGAGTTAGATGTGTAGAAGAAGAATCTTGATATAGCACAACAACGTAAATAACCGATATTATGAAAAAGGCTAGATGTGATTGGTTGAACAATAGTATGAACCGATGGCATATTTCTATGCTAAGATGATAATATAAGGTGTTGGAAGTTATGGAACCTAGAATTAAAGGTTAATAGAGTGAGGTCTTGTTATGATAATGATTTTGATCTATTTATGCTAAATGTTATACATATAATGGATGCTATGGGTTTTACAGAGAAATGGAAAAGGTTGGTTAATGAGACGATTAAGATTCCAAGCTTCTCTATTGCATATCAAGGTGGTAATCACAGTTTCTTCAATAGTTCAAATGGTAGTTATCAAGGTAATCCCCTTTCTCCATTAATCTTTACAATGGAGATTGTACGGAAGTAATACATACAACACCAAAATCAAACATTTATCTCTATAGAACCACTAACGATCATTTCTCAGTCATTCATTTGTTGATCTTAATTTTAGTAAGAAAAAATGGATACAAATTGAAAGTGGGAACATGGCTAAAATTTCTTACTATTATTTATGGCCTGGTAGCTTTATCAAAATAGAATAATTGATTCATTTCAATACACAGATGCGTTCTCTTAAAAGTGGTGAGCGAAAATTATATTGAAAACGGTTAAGTTAAACGTATCATTTATGTGAACGGTTCGAATCGTTGGATCCAAAACATTTAGGAGCTCAATTTGTAACTTGCGTTAGATGTTAGATGTAATCTCAATAAGACGGATAATTTCTACATTTCCTTGTCTTTCAATTTTACTTTTATCTCATGCTTCACACTCATCATTGTTATAGTTGAGTGCATAACGTTTGAACATGCCCTATTTTTCACTTAGATATACTTGCCTACTTATGGGATTAAGGGTTTAGGAACCACTACATCGAGTCTCACCCCCAAAGACATCACGAATGCTAGGAATTGTGACTTGAATGCGACTATTTAATGCACTCGCTCCTTTGAATGGCTGTTCAAATTGAGCTGTCATCCACCTGCAAGTCAGAAACTGAAGGAAAAAAAAATTGGATTCACAATCTCTCAGCCAATCGACAAGTAGGACTGTTCTAAGCGTCCCACCTAACCAAATGAATATACTCAAGCGGAGTAAGATGTTGAACTGATATGGAAAAGTCTAATTTAGTTTGATGTTCCTCCATTGCTCGTTAAACACACAAGTGCTATGAAAGTGACTATTTTGGTGGGTGTTTTGTGCAATAAGGGGAGTGATTGAGGAAGAAGTTTTGCAATATGGGTTGTAAGGGGAGATTGTAGTGAGGTTTGAGATCTGAAGTGGTCAGTGGAACTAAATGAAGTGTTCAGTGGAAAGATGGTTAGACATTGATGATTTAAGTGAACTGTGCAAGGCAAGTATTTGGGGATGGTGCAGTGGAGGGACTGGAGTGTGCTGAGAAGATATGCTATTAGTAAGGTGGGATGTGTAAGATGCTGATGTGATGGTTGTATCATGCATGGAGGCTTGCAATGGGGCAAGTATGGTGCTGTGGTGGTTGTAGAAGTATAGGTAAGCGAAGAAAGGCAAGTAGAAGTCAGCTGTGGTTGTGGGTTGCTAAATAGTGAAGTGTAGTGGATAGATTTATGGATTTGAATATGGTGGAGTTGTAGTTGAGTGTTGTATGTAGGGTGGATGAGTGGTGATATTTTGAGGCAAGCAATTGTATGGACAGAATAGGGAAATGATGATTTGAGTAGCAATTTAACATTAATAGGTAAACAGAGAAGGAATGCAATGAAAACGCAGTTTTGAATTTACAGAGGGATATGCGGCTTAGTAAAAAAAAGGGAATGTAGTTGTAAATGAAAATGCAAATTGAATGCAATAAAATGTTTTTTGTTTTTGTTTTATTTTTTTAAATATGAAGATGTAAATGGAAAATGAAAAGAAAACAAGCACACAACAAAAATTAAACGACAAACATGCAACACAAAACCTTTTTATAAAATGCAAACAAACACATAAAATAAACACACAAAAATCAAAAAAATAATAATTCAAAGAATAGAAATTAAAATCAAAGCTATTCCCTAGCAACGGCGCAAAAAACTTGTTTAACGACTAATTTTCTATCGGTTTGGAAAATCATCGAAAATTTATACTAAAAATTACCGCAAGCGCATGGAGTAATTAAAAATTATCTTTCAATGTGTTTTATGTCAGGTTTAAGGTTTTTTTACTAAAATGTTGTATATATTTTAGTTGGCAGATCAATATGTCTTCAAGTATAGATAAAGAGTGGATGAAAGAAGCCGATCAAAGAACCCCATGATATATGGAAGGATTGTAGAAGTTTATTGATTTTGTTGTAGAAAATGTTGATAATAAGGAAATCTATTCTTGTCCTTGCACACAGTGAAAAATATGAAAATGAAATTAAATTAGATGAAATTCATTTTCATCTGCTTAGATGGAGAATTGTCCAATCATATACTGTTTGGCATTTTCATGGGGAAGAGTCAGCAATGAACCAAAAACAACCTGTTAGGAAAGCCATAAGTACCGATGACTCTGAACATCCTAGGATGGAAGATCTGGTCAATGATGTTGATAGATTTCATCAATTGCAACCTACAAGTTTCTTGCCGGATAATATTGGGGATTCGCCTACGGTTGATGTTGATTGGCAGGCCAATCAAAGAAAGAAGTATAAATCACTTTTTGATAATGCAAAAGAGCCATTGTATCCTTCATGTCCAAAAGGGATAACAAAATTGTATTTCGTCGTCAAGCTGAATAACTTGAAAACCCAGTATGGCTTTTCCGATAATGGTGTGACTGCACTCCTAGAATTCATAAAGGAATTACTTCCTGAAGGTAACACACTACCAACAAAGTATCACGACATGAAGAAGATGATTAAGCAAGTTGGTATGGATTACAAAACTTATGATGTGTGCATTAATGACTGCATTTTGTATTGGAAGGATGATGCAAATAGAGTTTTTGGTCCAGTTTGCAAACAATCAAGATATAAAACAATATTCAATGAAGAGAAAAGAGCTGCCAAAGTACCTCAAAAGGCATTGAGACATTTCCCTCTAATTCCTAGGCTGAGAAGGTTGCATACTATACCATGGATAGCAGATGCTATGACTTGGCATGGTCGTGCCAAGTCTAATTCAGACGTAATGCGTCACCCATATGATACTTCTCAATGGCGAGCTACAGATTCTTTTGACAAAACATTTGCTATTGAATCACGAAATGTCACGCTTGGATTAGCAATGGATGGTTTCAATCCACATGCATCTCTAAGTAACCGTTATAGTTGTTGGCCAGTAGTTATAGTACCGTATAATCTTCCTCCATCCATGTGCATGAAAAGAGGGCTTTCAATGTTGACATTGTTGATTTCTGGACGAAAACAACCAGGAAAGGATATTGATGTTTATTTGCAACCGTTAATAGACGAGTTACAACTGTTATGGGAAGGAGTCACTACATTTGACTCATTTAATAATTCTGAGTTTATATTGAAAGCTAGGTTGTTGTGGGCAATTCATGATCATCCTACACTTGGGACTTTATCGGGATGCACAACTCATGGCTATTTTGCATGTCCTACATGTGGGGAAGACAATTGTTCTTACTATCTTCGTGGAAGTAAGAAGATGTGTTACATGGGACATCGAAGATTTCTTCCTTTCAAACATATGTTTCGAGACGAAAAAACAAACTTTGATAACAAACAAGAATATCGTCGTCCTCCACGGCCATTGATTGGTTATCAAGTTGAAGAGAAGGTAGCTAATATCAAGATGAAATTTGGTAAAGACAAACTAGAAATCGGTCGAAAAAGAAAAAAGAAAACCGATGAAGACGAAGTTGAGAATGTTCCTGCATGGTATAGGAGGTCCATCCTCTTTGATTTGCCATATTGAAAAGCAAATTTGGTCCGACATAATATTGATGTTATGCATACAGAGAAGAATGTCACTGAGCATCTCATTAGCATAATTATGGGTCATAAGGACAAGTCAAAAGACGGCATCAATGCACGTAAGGATTTGAAAAACATGGGTATAAAAAGAAAATTGTGGGTGAGTGAAGATCCTGAAAGAAATAAAGTAATCATACCAGATGCAACTTTCACCTCGAGCAAAGACGAAAGGCTACGATTTTGCACAATTTTGAAAAGCCTAAAAGTGCCTAGCAAATTCTCTTCCAACTTCAATAACAATGTGAACATCAATCCTCCTGAACTAACAAATATGAAGTCTCATGATTACCACGTCATAATGCAGCAATTACTTCCGGTATTGCTTCAGCATTCTTATCCACAACATAAGGATCTACGTGATGCCATACATCATATAAGTCTATTTTTTAACATTTTATGCTCAAAGGTGATTAACAGAGAACATCACTAGTTTGGTAGAAGCAATTTGTATGTTTGAAAAATATTTTCCACCTGCATTTTTTGACATCAGCATCCACCTTATGGTTCATTTAGCCGATGAAGCATTGATATGCGGTCCTGTTAGATATAGGTTGATGTATCCTTTTGAATGGTAATTTACTAATCTCAGTTTTGTTCATCATCATTTGATTTAAATAGGTACTAGTTATTTGTAATCGATTTATATTCATAGGCTGATGAAAACATATAAAGGATACGTCCGTAACAAAAGATATACTGAAGGATGTATTGCAGAAGGATATATCGTACAGGAAGCTAGTCTTTACTGCACGGAGAATATGCCAAAAGGAGGCGATGGCACACATAAACATACTCGTGAGGATTTCTTAGATGAGGATGATGAGTTTGCTGGTGAGATGCCTCTAGATAATGGTAAAGACATAACCTTAACCTCGGTGCAGTTTGAACAAGTTCATAGATGGGTCCTCAATAAGTATGATGGATTGGATGAATGAGAGAAGTAAGTTCACAAATAACTCCTGAGTCTCCACCATTGTAAGTATATAAATGTTTTGAAATGTGTTTTTTGTAGGAGGCATAACATCTATGTGAAAAGTGCTAGATCTCAATCTCGAAATGGGGTTTCATCCATGGAAGATTGTCAAAGTTTTACTCTATGGTTACATGGCGAGGTATATATTAAAGCTTATTTAATATTTCACGCGTACTTAAAGGTATCATACACCTTATTCATCATACTTTTCACATATTTTATTGTTTTAGTTGGTAAAAACAAATGATGTTGATTCAACTCTTTGGCGCCTTGTGAATGGGCCGAAGTTCAAGGCGCGCGGTTATATGAAGTACCAAGTAAATGGGTTTACATTTTCCCTGAAAAAATACGAAGAGCGGATGGTAACACAAGACAACGGTGTATGTATGAGAGCAATCACAAAATTTAGAGCCAGTGGGAAAGATAAAAATTATACAGAAGCTAAAACACTGTATCATGGAGTTATTTAAGAGATAATTGAGTTGGATTGTATAGACTTCAAGCAAACGATTTTTTATTGTGATTGGGTAAAAGTCAAATACAAGGTCAATGGTTGCAAGATTGATCCTGTTTCAAACTTGATTATAGTTAATTTAGGGAAATTGAAGACCAAAGATAGGATGAACGATGAGCCATTTATTCTTGCGTCAGAAGAGAGTCAACTGTTCTACTTAAAAGATTTAAAAAATAGCGGATGGTTTGTGGTTTTACACACACCTAAGTGGTTGACTACAATCGTGGATGATCTTGAGTTTCCTACCGTCTATCTATCAGCCTTTGAAGATAACAAAAAGTTAGAAGATCTTACCAAATGCATATGTTAATATAAGATGTATTTCTTAATTTAATTGAGTTGAATTTCAAATGTGGATGAATTTAGAATTTTTTGGTTATGAATTTAGAATTTTTCATGTATCACTATTAAATTATTATTCTAAATTTTAGAAATTTGTTTGCTTAGGGCTATAAAATGACTTAAAGACATGGTGTTGTAAAAGTTTCATACTTCAGCTCATAAAACTAAAGATCATAAACAGTAACTTTGACTTTAGTTCAAATGCTCATTTTATTTCTTATACCAATCAAATTGTCATTGGTTCTTTTTTGAGCCCCTTATAACTCTTCTAGAAGGAGGATTATCCGGATATGTGTAATTTTTCCTTTATCCACCATTGTTTCCTTCTAATTTTCAAGTTGCTAGATGAAATCATGACTGTCTCCAACGAGAGCTTGTAGGTTTCTATTTTCAAGTGGTTGATTGGTCTCTAATATATGTGCTGACATATGGTCCATGAAATCTGATTAATCAATTTTCAATACGTCTTTTACCATATGTAAATCCTCTATAATTTCATCTTTTTGCTCACCTCTGAGGTTAAAGTTAACTAAAGTGCTGGTTAAAGTATTCGTAAGTGAGGAATTTGGAGCGACATACCCGGTTTTTCTTCATTTTCAGGTAATAATGATAATGTGTCATATTTATTACATGCCTAAACTATGTTTGTTGTTGATCAATAGT
This sequence comes from Allium cepa, assembly GCA_030765085.1. Taxonomy (NCBI): domain Eukaryota; kingdom Viridiplantae; phylum Streptophyta; class Magnoliopsida; order Asparagales; family Amaryllidaceae; genus Allium; species Allium cepa. The sequence goes on from CM060935.1 coordinate 596,852,958, forward strand.
TTCTTTTGTTGCTTTAGTTACACTTATATCATGCAGTGTTTGATTGGGTTGCCACAGTTGATAAATTACCACTTTTGCACTTTCCGCCTTTTTGTGAACGTATATTTTCAGAATTTATTTCGGTAGGGATTGCTTGTATATAAGGTTCGGTGGGAATCTAATTTGTAATCTCATTTGCTGGACTCGTCATATTTATCTATGGCATCCACTGTTGAGCAGGCTTTTCGTTGCATTTTGCAGTGGAATGCCAAATATATTGAAGTGATTGCATTTTATTGGAAAGTAATCATATTTCACAAGTAGTAAAATAACTACACTAGTGTACATCTATTTCAATTTGATCAGGCAACCCTGTTTGCACATCAATTTTAACCATGCTTTAGAAAATACAATTATATTTCCATGTTATGTGTGAGTTGTTATATTGTCATGCAAGGTCATAGTAGTTTGGTTTTTGTGTTTCTTTTCTACCTTCCATATTTGCCTCTGCTGTTACTATTTTCACTTTAAGGTTAAATTATACTATAAATTGAAGCAACTTGTACTATTTATATTTTTTTAGTGCAAAGTGGAACTCATACTTTGAATATATTGATATTTTTGCACATTAGCTCACACTATTTTGTTTTTAATATGCAATTGTTTGCACTTCATAATAGAAATTTCTATTTCATATGTGATGATTTTAATTTTAAAGTGTAGTTATTGACATTACATGATGCAAATATTATTAGTTTAAACTTTTACTATTTTCTCTTCTATTGCAAATATTTGTTATTTCCACTACAAATATTTGTAGTTTCCACCGCAGTTTCTTTGGAACTTGTTAAATTAAATTTGCCACCTTATCCTAGTATTAACATAACAATTTCAACAAAAATCAGCACTGCCTTAGTAACAAGTGTGTTCAGAGATCAAATATGTTCTAAATATCAATATATTTGCATTATTTTGCAAATATTTGCATATTATGTCTAATCGTTCTGCAAACTTTTGTAAATCATGGTTTATGTTAACATTTTCGACATGCATAATTGATTCAGATAATCATTAATATTCTTCATTCGTTACCTTATAAATTTTTAATCGATAACAATCAAATATCCTTGCATGTGATTCAGAATATCCACTTTGCAAGTATTACCAAGCGACTTTGATTTTGTTAACTGTACTATAATAGTTGATAATAGGTTAAATCACCACTTTGTGTTAAACACATAACATAACTGTCAGACCAATTTTTTTTCCAGATTCAGATGCCTTTTAAACAGAGCGTAATTTTGCAGAAACCATACCAACAGAATCGCTTGCTTTTATTAGACAACCTGTAAAAAAATTGTGCTGTTTCTGCGGGTTTCACTCATACAACTATTTTGCAAGTACAATTATGTTGTACAATTATGTGCTGTGTACAATTATGCTGTGAACTCATATATGTTTATTTCTGAATACTTGCAGCAACAATGTCAGAAGCCGTAGAAACATCGATCCATTCAGTCGCGAATTCGTCATCTTCACAACCCGAGAAAGTAGAGACAAATTCATATGGTGTTCCAGTTTCTGATAATGATGGGAAAATAGGCAGTAAACTTGGTAAATTGGTACAAATGCATGTGCCGATATCATATGAAAGTTGGGATAAAGTACCTAACAAATTTAAAGATGACGTTTGGGCTGAATTGCAGGTAAGTCATTCTCTCTTTTTTCCACTAATTCTTTACTGCAAACTGATATTTAACTTATCCATAAATAAAAATTATATAAAGATACACACATAGCCTATGGCCTTGAAAATTCAGCATGCAACTGTGTTGTTACTTTAGTTTTGCACAACCTAGCCTTTACTTGAATTTCACACATCCCTGATATTTGTTGTGCTTTATTTCATGCATCCTTGCAATATTTGATGCTTATTTGTTTTGTAACATGTCTGCTTCATTTTTGGCTCTAATTTTCTGAGTTTCAACTCTTTGGTTTGGCGATTTATTTTAATCTAAGTTTACATGAATGTTGTGAGCATTCACACACACATACATATATAACCATGAATGATCTATATTTAAACAGTTGCTACAATGTGTCAATATGTTGAATCCTCTCTTTTACAAAACAATCAATTGTTTTTCTCTTAGGACTCTATATTGTGATAAACAAAGATTCGGTTATGTTTCATATATGCTGTCATTGTTATCTGAATCAAAAACTTGATTAAATACAGTATCTTTTTCAACCATAGAACTTAAACATTCAAATCTGTTTAGAAGTGGCAAGATTAAAATTCTCCACATACTTTGAAATAAATTTATGCTTTTTATTGTGAGTTTGAGTAACATTCATATTCGCCACTCCTTCAGCAGATTCCAAAACATCATCCACATCCATTATCAAGCACATTATCTTTATTTTTAAAAGTTGAGGAATTGAACTGACTTGTGAGAGAATGGGATCTAAAAGAATTGAATCTATAGAAAATAATTCCTATATATAAACATCAGCAGGGATACCCAAGAATTCATCAATTAAAGCATCTGAAACCACTTTAGTATTACTCAAGACATGCATCTCAACATTAATCCTATCATCATTAATCAAAGGAGAAGCGTAATCACTGAAGTATACTTTAGGATCTCAAAATTTTTTAGAGTAATTCTTACTAATATTAACAGAGTTAATAATGTCAAAATGTTTAAACAGATCTTCCAAATAAACTATGCCTTCCTTTCTTAGTGTCTAGACATGATCTAACAGGATTCTTTTTAACTTCATACATTTTATAACAAATAGAAATCCATGATGAATTAAAGTTATCACTGTTATTACCCAAGAATTCATCAATGGAAGCATCCGAAACAACTTTAGTATTACTTAAGACAGGCGTCTCAACATTGATCTTGTCATCACTGATCGAACGAGAAGCGTAATCTCCAAAGTATACTTTAGGATCACCAAATTTTATAGAGTAATTCTTACCAATATTAACAGAGTTTACAAAACAATCAATTGTTTTTTCTTAGGACTCTATATTGTGATAAACAAAGATTCGGTTATGTTTCAATTTTCAGTTTCTACCTGATCTTTTGAAGAGTTTATGAATTTATAAGTATATAATTATAACCAGTTCCATCATTCTACATAACTCATAACATATTATATTTCTCCTATGTATAGTCATGTTTCCTGTATTTTGTAGCATGTTATATGTCTCATTTGTACTGTTTAATGACAAGTATAGAGATTAAAAAGATTGAACTGTTATGCTTACAGAGAAAAATAGTTTGATACAACATTAGATTTGATGCCTTGGTTCAATAACTAATCTCAAATTTGTCGAATTAGCACTAGATGTTGTCAAAAAAAACTGACAGTCTTCGAATTATTTCCTATAAGTTGGGTAAAAATACATGATTATGACCTATATGCTTTGTTTTACTTTATTACTTCACTATAATTTATAAAATTTAAGCTACGTAATGTCAGACCATGCTAACAAAACCATGTAGTGTTAATTTTGTTAAAAAATTGGTAACTAACTACAGTCCTTACGAACTTATACAATTAGATATGCAATATTACTGCAATTGTATGCTAGTAATGACTCCTTAGTCCTATTCAATTCAGTAATATGTAATGACCAGTGCCCTTTTTTTTCTCTTGTGTCATTTATATAGCTTTACCTTGTATCGTAACTTGATACCAAAATTGATTATATAGGTGAACATATATAAATCAATGCTTATGTATTTACGTTTATTATCTCACCCAGTGGTTATATTTTCTTAAAGTTTTCACCTTAACCTATAGCTTTGACGTCCATGAAGTTTTATCTCTTATAACTAAATTACAAACTTGTATTGTCTAATAAAATTACATAACTTACAAGTGACATGCACTAATGATCTGTGTATTTTCTTGTATTTTCTTTTTAACATATTTTTTATCTTCAATATATACAGACATTTTATGAGCTAGAGTCGGATACAAAAGAGTTATATTTTAAAAAAAATGTGCGAATCATTTAGAAGATACAAAAGTGAATTGAGGACAGGGTACTACGACAAATTTGATAATGATGAAGCTAGAAGGAAAAACTGTCCGTCAAAAGTTAGCGTAGAAGACTGGGACAGATTCTTGAAAAATGAAGCAAAACCCGGTGCAAGCGCAAGAAGAGAGCTAGGCAGAAAAATAGATCACAATACAATTATACTCATCACAGTGGTCGTACAAGTCACACTGTAGTAGAACATAAAATGGTACATTTTTAATTTTTTGTTATTTCGTTGCATTTTACCATTTCGTTGCATCATTAGTTTTCTTGTGCAGACTAGAATATATGTACAGTTACAGACTTGGTACTGTCATGTTCATCAATCATTACAGTGTTATTGCTCGTTGTTCATATTTGTTGCCTATGTTCATCAATATATTAGTGTTTGTTGTTAATAAAAATCGATGTTTTGGTTGTAGGGAATTGAAAATCCAGGAAAAGAAATCATATGCCGTGAAGTGTGGGAGAAAACTCATACAAAAAAGGATGGCACAATATCGGATTCAAATTCTTCGTACTTTGTAAGTTAAACAATATATTGTTTTAGATGATAAATTAAAAATGATTTACTATTATGACATATATGTTTACATGGTTTATCGGCCTATAACTTATATGCACGTAATATCTTAAGTATTATCATATTTTAGGGTAAAATTGCAAAAGCAAGGGAAACAATCAATGACAACGAGGAAGAAGATATGCCATTGGATGAAGACATCTTGTCACAAGCGTTCGGCAAAGATAAAAGGGGTCGGACTCGAAGTATTGGAACTATAATACCAAAGACATAAGTTAAAACATCTAGTATTCCACGTAAACAACTCAGAATGAGTAAACAAGACTCAAATAGATTGGAAACAAGGATGGAGAAGGTGGAGGGTTCATTGGAGAATGTGAAGGGGACATTGAACACATTGGTCTACATATTAAAAGGATATGTGAAACAGATGCCAGACATTGCTTCCAACGAAGGAGGAAGTGGTGGGACACATCATGAAAGTGTTGGAAGAACGTCGAACAATGACGATGTTGCTAGCCTGCTTATTTTCCATGTTCAGGAAAATCAAAAATGTGAAGTGTTGAACTTTGATCTAGAAGTCAATGCAACAGGTTTTGTATGCAGAGATTCGACGGCATCCATTATACATGGAAAACCTGTACCTCATACACATGAGAAGTTGATTGTGGACAATATACTATTACCAGATGAGACCGCAGCCAAACAAAATCATCCTCTTGCTATGACATTTGATGATGTTGGAATTGGTGGTTATGTGTGTCATCCAAAGAGTTCAATTCGATATCTTTAGATGCAGGAGCTGGTATATATTATTGTTATCCAATAAATTCAATCTGAATGGAAACCTATATATGTTCTCTAATCTGTTCTTAATATCAGAGTACTCCCATCTTAATATCAAAACTGAAAATTCTACAAAATCGGATAATTCTCTGATCTGTTCTTTGTTTCAGGTTTTTAACATTTGTTTCAGGTTGAAGATGCTTTCTCTGTGTACCTTTCTGATTTAGAAAAGCTTGATCCGTGAGGTAGCATTTTTTTTGTTCACATTACTACTGAAAATAGGTTGTACACCTAGTCACTGTACTTCCACTGCATCACCTAGTCACCACAAACCAATTTGCACACCTACCGCTAACTACAGCACTACACTACCACAAGCTTCAACTGATTGCTAAAGACAATTTGGTCAATCAAGCAAAGATTCCAGTTACAACTGATCACATGAATAATGAATCTAATTTGTCTGCTATAACATCAAACAAATATATGGATAAAGTCTTAGAATCAAATGACCTAACTTCTAATAATGATGAGTGTAACACTCAAGCTAGTGTAATGGCTAATGCAGCAAATGGAAGTTCTGATAATCTAACTCATGCTAAACTATTACGTACACTTTTAAAGGTATTGAACAATTGGACAATTGCTTGCTGATAAAGCATTATTAGTTTTTACTATAAGACTTCACATTTAATTTTTACCCATAGTTTTTTCTTTTTATGTTATATAAATAGGAGTTTATTCACACATAATACAGTCCCACCATTTTTCTTCTGAATACAAATAGAAAAGGCATTACAAAACACATAGTGTATTCTAACACACAATGGTGTCCCTAAGGTAAGATTTTTCTTTCATTTTTATTCTTTTTTTTAAATATCATCATTCTAGCCTAGTCCAGATGAACAAAAAATAATTCAACAAAATTTTGTCAAATGAAATTATTTCTTCTTTTAGAATGGGCTTTCATTGAATGGATAAAATTTCTTCTGCTGAAACATGCTATATGAGTTTTCTGCGGTTAAAAATATGATTTAGTAGCTTGGTATTTAGATGTATTACAAATAGTATAACTAATATAATTTTAGAAAATGAAATCAAAAAGAGTTTACCATGGTGCTTTTAGCTGCTTCTTATTGTAAGAGTTGGTATTTTTTAACGTTATATCCTTACATATGACACTAATGAAATCTAATCTAATGATGAGTGTAACTATACTAAGAACAGAGCCACAAATGACAACAGGCAGAGCATGTCCATCCCCATCCGAACATACATCATCTACCATCAAAATATTTCTATCTCCAACCAACAACACCTGATCTATATCCATCACTGTGTACATGTTTTTATGCTTCCAGAACTCATTTGAAAAATAAAATGTTTTATCTTGTAATTGTGTCAGTCCCACCTCTAAACAAGACTCCCCATCAATTGAAACAGAACCGCATTTCACACCCCCATCAATTTCTTATTTTGTGCAAGCATGAAACTTATGCTGGCGGGAGCATTAGATGATTGGAGGAAGACATTATGTACCATATGTATTGTACTATGCATGTAGTATTATGCAATGATTGTACTATGTATGTTATGTATACTTGTTGAACTATATGGTGGTATGTGTTGATGTTGAACATTATAATTCAAACATTTGTTATGTTTGGTTTTTGTGTTTAATCTATGAAAAATATTTGGTTTAATAATCTTTCTTTTGTGATAGTGTTAAATTTGCAAATTTTTGTATTAATTATGATAATGAAATGACTGTCACTAGTGCAGAGAAAAATTTCGAATATTTTTTTTTAAATAAAATATTAATTAGCAATGGATTAAAGCCGTTGCTAATATTTAAAACATCAGTTATACATCTACATTTAGCAACGAATTTAAGCCTTTGCAAAATAAAATCCGGAACAGCTACAAGCCGTTGCTAAACTATATTTTGCAACGGCCCTTAACCGTTGCAAAAAATATATTTCGCAACGGATTTCAGCCGTTGCGAAATTTTTACGACTGCCCATTTCGCAACGGCTCAAAGCCATTGCGAAATTATTTTGCAATGGCCTAAAGCCGTTGCGAAATGAGGATTCTGGTGTAGTGTACTCTGGTCCATGCTCTGGGGACTTAGAAATTTTCCTCATTGTTTATACTCTAGTTTGCGCTCCAGGGACTCAGAGTACTCTAGTCCGTACTCCAGGGACTTAGATATTTCCTGCAACGTTTCTACTCCAGTCCGCGCTCTCGGGACTCAAAGTACTCTAGTCCGTATCCTGAGGACTTAGAGATTTTTCGCATTGCCTATAATGTAAGCAATAGTAATTTCATCATATAATCATCATGATATGAAACAACAGTAGTCCACAGAAAGGTAGCTTCAAGTTTTTATTCATCAAAAAATATAGCGGTAGAATAATCTGTCTTATTACATATCAAAAGAAAAATCAACACAAAGAACTACTGAAAACAATTACTACTGGAATGCAAAAGGAACAATCTAGGTAAAATATTGATGCAAATGCCCACTATTCCATGTTCTAGGAAGCATACACCATCAATGGCCGCTAGCTTGAAAATTCCTTCTCCAAGCCGACGTAATGTCCTTCCCATGTAGGGTTCATGTGTGATGGGACCGAAAAGACTTGCTTCAAGACAAGGTCGCCAACATCAAAGGTTCTTGGATGAACTTTCATATTATAATATCGGGTGACTCGGTGCCGATGTGCAGTTGCTCTCAGATTGGCTTCCTCATGCTTCTCGTTAATAAAGTCCAATGACTCCAATAAGATATCTTGATTCGTTCCAGGATCATAGTAAGTTATCTGATGGAAAGGGACTCCGAGCTTCATGGGTATAACTGCTTCGGCCCCGTAGGCTAAGGCTAATGGAGTATGACAAATCGTAGACTTATGAGTGGTCCTGTATGCCCAGAGGACTGTAGAAAGTTTGTCCACCCACTTGCCTCTAGCCTTTTCCAAACATTTTTTTAAGATGGTCTTTATTACCTTATTTACAGCTTCAACCTATCCATTCACCCAAAGGCGAGCGACTGCTACAAACCTTTTCTCAATATTATACGTCAGACAAATTTCCTTGAACTCGGTACTATCAAATTGAGTTCCGTTATCATTTATAATAGTTCGCGGGAGACCAAAACGGCATACAATGTTTCACAAAAGAAAATTAATGACTTTTTGGTTGTGATCGTAGCAAATAGCTCTGCTTCGACCCACTTAGGTAAGTAGTCAACCGCAACAATTGCATATCTCACACCGCCTTTGGAAATGGCAATGAGTCGATAATATCAATTCCCATATCGCAAACGCTCTTGGACTAACCATTTGTATGATTTCTATTGGCGGGGATTTTGGGACTTTTACATATATCAGGCATTTGTCACATCGTCTCACATAATCCATGTGTCCCGTTTCACGGTTGGCCAGTAGTAGCCATATCGGAGTATCTTTTTAGCTTGCATTTCCCCTAATGTGGTTGCCACATTCTCCTTCATGGACTTCTTTTCAAGACCCGCTTTATCTCATCATGGGCGATGCGTTAAAGTAAAGGAATAGAGAATTCCTTTCGATACATAATTCCATCTCGCATAATATATCGTGAGACCTTGCGAAGTTCTTATCGCTTTTTGCTCTTTTTGCTAGGAAAGGTTCCATGCAACAAGTATTCTTTAAATGGGGACATCCATGATTCCCTTTCAGTTTCCATTTCCGACACATGATCAACTTCCATCGCATTTATACTCGAGGTATGTAGGGTTTAAATCAGAGCCAAGCCCATATGTTGTGCATCACCAGTGCCTGCGAACTTTGCCAATGAGTCGGCTTCCCTATTCTGTTTGCGCGGGATATGCGAAATGTCAGTATTCGAGGTCTTCCAACAACTCCCGAACTCGGGTAAGGTATGGAGCAAGCCGTTGTCCCTTCGCCTGGAAGTCCCCTCTATCTTGGTATACCACCGGCTGCGAGTCATAAAATATTTCGATCGATTTTACCCTGAGCTCTTTACCAAGCTTTATTCTAGTAATTAATGCCTCATATTCGACTTCATTGTTCGTAGCGGGGAAATCGAGCTCTAAAGCATAGCCGATTGATCGGTTATCGGGGTTCACAAGAATGATGCCAACTCCTAAACTATGATCATTGAATGCTTCATCGGTATATAGTTTCCATCATATAGTGAGAACTAGAACGCTTCCACTTGGCTCATCCTGCATAGTGCAAACTGTTGTAAAATCCGCCAATGCTTATCCTTGGATAGAACTTCGAGGCAAATAAGTGATGTCAAACTAGCTGAGCTTGATGTTCCATTTAAGCAACCTTCCCGATGTTTGGGACCACTGCAGGACCCATCGCAAAGGTTGGTCGGTATAGATGTTAATTGGATGTGCCCAGAAGTATATGCGAAGTTTGCACGATGCGATCACCAAGTAGTATGCCAACTTCTCTATCTTCGGGTAATTTCTTTTCATGCCCACTACTCGTTTATTGATGTAATACACCGGCCTCTGGACCCGGTCCTCCTCACGAATCAAGGCTGCACTTATAGCATGTGGCGATACGGCCAGACAAACATATAGTTCCTTATGGTCCATGGGTTTTGAAAAACCAGAGGGCCCCTCCAGATGATTCACCAAGGCTCGGAACGAGCCTTCACCATCCTGCGTCCATTCGAAATTCCTCTTCCCTTTCCTTATCAAATCGAAGAAAGGAATGAACTTATTGTTTACTTTGGAGATAAACCGACTCAAAGCAGCGACCTTCCTGTTCATGCTTTGCACCTGCTTAATAGTTCTCGGTGCATGTATATCCCATATCGCTTGAATCTTCTCTAGATTCACTTCAATTCCTCATGCATTGACAATGAAGCCCAAAGACTTTCCTAATGCAACTCCTAATGATCATTTCAATGGGTTAATTTCCATATCATAAAATCGAAGGATATCGAACATCTCCGCCAAGTCTTGAATGTGATCATTTGATTATCGTGATTTCACGAGCATATCATCTACATAGACTTCCATTATCCTACCGATCTGATATTTAAATATTTGGTTTACCAAACACTAATAGGTTGCTCCTGCATTCTTTAATCCAAATGGCATCACTACATAACAGTATAATCCAACATCTGTGAAAAAATCGGTGTTTTTCTAATTCGGGATGTGCATTGGGATTTGATTGTACCCCGAGTATGTATCCATATATGACAGCAATTCATGTCTCGCGGTTGAGTCAACCAGCTGATCAATTCTAGGAAAGGGAAAACTAACGTTGGGGCATGCCTTGTTCAGGTTCAAGTAATCAAGCACATGTTCTCCACTTTCCATTTGCCTTCTTTACCAATACAGGGTTAGATATCCATTTAGGGTAGTAGGTGTCACGAATAAACCCGTTGGCTTTAAGTTTATCGACCTCCTCCTTGAGAGTGGTAGACCTCTCCGAATCCATGCCTCGTCTTTTTTGTTTTACAAGGACATACTTCAGATCAATATTCAACATGTGGCTCGTGATGGCAGGTGAGATCTCACACATGTCAGAATAAGTCCAAGTGAATACTTCATGATTTTCTCGGAGAAAATTAGTAAGTTCTCTCATCATAGAAGGGTTGTGTTACGATTCGATTTTCAACACTCGTGATGGATCGTCGTGGCTGACTGTGGTATCGATCGTTAGTTCAGCCGGTGCTACCTTGGCCTCCTTGAGTTCCTCCTCATCGTCTCTCAGATCTATATCTTTGTAGAACCAACCAAGGTGCCCAAGCCAAGTCTTAAGCGCTATTTGTCAATCTTCAGTAACTTGGACGCGGACCAATTTTTCCACACCCTTTCCTTTTTCCTTCTACTTGGCTTCTCTCAGCTAAGCCACATAACAAGCATGACCAGTTGCCTGATCATCATGCACAACACCAACTCCATTATATGTAGGAAATTTCAAAGTCAAGCACCACAGGGCAAGATATGCCCTAAATTCAACCAGGGCCAGGCGACCCAGAAAAACATTATACGCCGAATCAACATCCAAAACAATGAATGGTAGGATCCGCACCCTCCTACGTTCATCTTCACCCAATTCAACTGGTAACTCAACAGAACCTACCGCTTCAGTAGCCACACCATTAAAACTATGTATACATGCTTTGGATGGTTTCAAATCCTTAGCCTCCATTTTCATTTGATCATAAGCTTTCTTAAAGATGATGTTCACAGAACTTCCACAATCAATCAATATCCTTCTCACTAGCGTAGGTCCGATCATGACAGAGATAACCATATGCTACTCTACTTCTAAACACTATGTCGTCCGTCATCATATGCTACTACTTTTCCAGAGTTCCATCCTCTGTGTTTGAACAACATTCAAAGTCTACATGTGTCATTGAACTAGCATAACGCTCCATTTCCTGCCAACTTCTACCACAAGGTGTGGTCCACCAACTATTGTTTTTATTACCACCTTCCGCTGTCCTGAGTGGGCTCCTTGGGCTGGTGCGGAGCTTGTCCTCGGTTGGCACTAGACGTTCCTTGTCCGCCATCCTATGGATCCTTTACAAACTGCTGCAACTTTTTTCGATGAATTAATTTCTCAATGGCATCATTAAGATGCCTACACTCATCAATGTTGCGTTTGTAAAACTTGTAAAACCGGTAGTATTTCCTGGTTTGCTTCTGTTCTTCGATCGATTCCTTTGAATGCGGCTTCCTATAATAGAAAATGTTACGGGTGGACAAGTAGATGTTCTTTAAAGAGGCATTCAAGGGCGTATAGTTGTTATAAGTAGGGATTCGTGGCTTCCACTTTCCGGACTCCCTCTTCCGATCAGAATTTCCTTCTCCACCACGGCTTTACTACAATGTTGCTTTGCACCGCTTCCTCATTTGGTCCTATAGCAACGCTCCTTCTGGACAATCTGGCCTCCTCCTTTCTCATGAACTGGTGTGCCTTTGCATAGAAACGCTCCAACATAGCGAACGGTTTTTCAGCTAGCCAATCATCAAACTTGGACTTGGGGTCAACCCCCTTGTCACACCATGAGTATGGCATGATCATTTGGATTACTAACTTCGGTGGCAACAACATGAAACCTTTGTAAATAATCTTTCAGTGATCCACCCGGAGCCTAGATGACGTTGGACAACACATCACATCTTTAGGGCGAGTAGCGTGAATCCAAAACTGCTCCACGAATCTTGTAGCCAGCTCATCAAATCTCGAGATTGACCACGGAGGTAACCTTGTGAACCACATTGTGGCAATCCCAAATAGGGTTACAGGGAAGCATCTGCATTTGGTTGCATCATTCACTCTAGCCGAGTCCATCAACCATTCATACCTTATAACGTGCTGTCGGGAGTCAGTCTTTCCTTCGTAAGCAGACATCGTAGGTATGCTAAACCTCCGGGGGTATTCAGCCTGCAAAATGTTATCGGTAAACAGAGTATGACTCCTAAAGACTCGCCAATCATTGTTAGTTAAGTCCTGGTTTTCCCTTATTAGTTGCTTGACTATTGCGGATAAGTCTGGAGTTTGGATTGGAGGTGCCAGGTTGGGTTCCATTTTGCGAGAATGCTTTGGCCGACGTCCCATGAGTATCTCACTCCTTCTCAGCCTATTGTCCTCTAGATGTGCATCTATAGGATTCACCTCATTATCATCCTGGCGAGGTAGATCAGCATCCATGCGCATATTAGTGCCTAAGTTTTTTGTTCTGGGTTGAGTACGACTTCCTATGCGTAGTTGGGGAGCCATCCTCCCGGTTGAGGGATCAGTTCCAACCTTGATTGACTGCCCAAGGTGGTTTGCCGTAAGTTTCTCTATTTCTCCAGCTTGTGTCATTTCAATTCTACGATGCCTACGCTTGTGGCGCCCGTCTAATGAAGTTGAGCTGTCAGAGTCTGAGTATGAAGAAAGACTTCCTCTAGCATTTTGACGTTGTTGTTGAGCAATCTAGTTCATTAGGTTGGCATTTGCCTGGATTTGCTCGCTTAGCTGTCTCCGGCTTTCCATTAGTTCCATTATCAGGTCATTGAATTCGGCCTGGTAACGGAATCAGTAGGATTCTGAGCTGCAATAGGTTCCACATTCACATTAGCTGGCCGGTTGCTCGACCCTCCTTGTTGGATGCTAATAGTTTCGTTGGCATCGACGTTGTGGGAGGTAGATCTGGTGCACCTTACGATCTTAAGTCCTTTGTTTAGATCTCGAAAAATATGAATAGTATCTACAAACTTTTAAGAATGAACCCAAATCTCCTTTGGTTGATTTCTTCAATCCAGTAGCAACAAAGGTGGTCCTAATAGCTCGAGGTCAACTTCTCAGTGAAAGCACCAAATTGTTAGCAACCAAATTGGTCACTAACACCCGGGGATAAGTTTGAGTGGTGAAATAAGTGAAGAAAATAAATTGTAATGACCCATGTTTTCGGTAATTTGAACTATTAAATTTAATGAGTATTTTATATTTAATATTGTGAGAAATTAAAATTTATGATTTATTAATGAGAAAAATAAATAGATTATAGTTTTATTTTATTGTTTGAATGTTATTGATAATTATTTTAATGTAATTTCAATCAATTGAAATAACTGAATAGTTAATTTGTTTATAATTGTAAATAAGGAATAAATTCAATGTTGTATTAATGATGAAACTTTATGTTATTAATTGAAATGGGTTTATTTCAGAATATGAAAGCAATTAATTGGTAAATAAATTTATTAGCTTTTGTTTGTAAACAATAAATTCAAAAATGTGCTTGAATTACTAATGTGTAATAATTGTTTTAATTGTTTTTCTATTTTTTTAACCCATTGAAATAATTTGGAAATCAACGTGAATTTAATATAATTAAATATTGTTGTTAATATGAGTTAAGATTATAACTATAGAATATGAATGTAATAAAATGTAAACTAATGATAATTATATTCATAAGGTTATAGTTGATGTAATAATAAGTGTGAGAATCAAAATAATTTTTTTATTGGAATTTAAAATATAATTAACTGGAATTTTATGTAATTGAACGTTGAAATTAATATAATGTTAAATCTTGGATTTAATATGGAAATTTGTATTTTAAAAGATTATAAATTCCTGGTTAATCAAGAATGATGAAAATTGTTAGCTTTTAAATTTGAATTTAAAAGCGATTAAATCAATTTAATAATAATTTATTTAATTAACGTGAAAATTAGCCGTTTTAGCTACTGCCTCGGATTTCGATAAACTTGGTTTCATTAGATCTGTAATAGTGAATTATTGTAGGATTTCAAGTTTCGTAGCGATCGAACTTGTAGTTTGAGCTTGCGAGCTCGAAATGCGTAGAAATCAATTAAAAGAATTTAAATGAATATAATATGATTTTAAAAGATAACTTATGTATACAATGGAATCAGGGTTTAAAACTAGTTCCATTGAGTTTAAAAATATTGTAAACCTATATTTCGATATATTGGATTACCTACTTTCGTTTTGGGAACGAAACGGGTTTTCGGGTCGTCGTTATCGTTTCGACCCAATTCGATCTGTCCATTCGTTCTCTATCTCTTCCTATATATAAGCTATTATAAGCCGTAGTTGTTTCTTATTTCATATTCTTGTATGTACTATTCTATCTATCTATTCAATTTTCTATTCCTTCTCAATGGCTGTCAAAATCAAAACCCTTATTCCCAAATACAAAAAACAAACTGAAAATTCAAATTCTTCAAACCATATCAAATTATATATCATTGGAAAACTCTTGACGAGCATAATCTAGATCTTCTATTCATTTTTGTAATCAGACAACAGTTTCGCTAGAAATCAGTAAAGAAGCCTCGGGTGTCCATATTAGGGCTTTCGATTTCAATGGTGGATCGTCGATCGTTTGACGATCTGGAGGTGTTGCGTCATAGAGGTCATCAAGGGCTTTTAATCTGCGGTGTTCGTTCACCATATGGTGGCTCAAAATCGCCAGAATTTGGCAAGAAATGAGGTAGTGAGGGAGATCACTGGAGGCGACCGGAGGTGGTCATTTGGCCGTGGTAGGTGCGGCTTGGTACTGTGAAGATGGCAGCGAGGTTGGATTGGTGGCTTATCGTTTATAGCGGCGGTGATCTAGAGCTTTAAGTGGCGGTTGAGAGTGAGAATGTGGGTCGTTGAGAGTGAGAATGTGGGTCGCGTGCTTGTTCCAGGAGGTAACATATTTACCAATTTTCGCTCTATTTTAATTTAATTTAAATTTAAACTTTCAATCTTCTAACGCTAATAACTTTTTGCATACAAACTTGGATTTGGACGCGGTTTTCTCTATTATGATCGTATTAAAATTTCAAACAATTTGGAACTAGTTTGGTTGAATTCTAAAACTGTTGGAATTTTGGGCTTTTTTGGGATTTTAGATTGACTAGAATCAATGATTAGTGATTTAACCAACTCATAAATACTAAATCATCTTATGTTAGTTAAATTAGATTTATGATGTGATGATAATACTATTGGTTGTTTTTTGGTAGTTTTATTTGACATTTTAAATTGAAATTGAATTTATATTGAATTAAATTGCCATTTAAATTAATATTGAAATTAAATTATTAATTTAATAGCTGAAACTGATAATCAGTTAATTGTTGTGATTTATTGGCTGATTTGGATGTTGATTGTGATGGATGTTTATTTATTAACATTTTGGATGATTGGATGTCTATTTATCCCTGTTATCATTATGGATTAAAATGATACATACCCAAATGATCTTATAGATTAGGGAAAATCGTTATGGATTGAAATGATAAACCCGAGCGATTCTATTGATTTGGAAATTGTTGATTCGGGATACAGGTTGAAATGATATATATACCCGAAAAATTTAACTATTCGGGTTAAAATGATACGTATCCTAAAACTTAACCATTGATTTTTAAATTTAGTTTTTAAAAAAATTATATTTGGAAAATAATTTATTTTATACGTTTTAAAGCTTCAAATTTTAAGTTAACATTTGGTTTTAAATGTAAATTTAAGATTTGAACTTATATTTTATTTAATTTTAAAAATATACTTACTTAGCTTAAAATTTAATTTAATAAAATATTTAATATACTTTTAATATATTTATATGTTTGAAATTTAATTCAGTATAATAATTAGGTTTTGATTTAAGATAATAAATATGGACTTTTTATAATAACTTTAATAGATAAAAGTTTTGTAACAGGTTTTGTAAGCGATTTATAAAAGTTTTGTAAGTGATTTTATAATGGATTTTATAAAAGGGTATTTATAAAAGATTTTTATAAAGGATTTTTATAATGTTTTTATAATATTTTTATAAAGTGGTTTATAAAGGATTTCAAATGATTTATAAAGGGTTTTCCAAAAGGAACTTGTAAAAGGGAAGAGTTATATTTTGGAATTTATAAATAACTTTATAAATGGTTTTTAAGCATATAAATAGTTTATAAATTATTTTCGAAATTGATTGAAAGAAATCTTCCTTGGTATTTATGAATATAGTTATACTTTTGAAATAAGTATATGGATATCTTGATATGAAAGTATATCTGTTTTCTGGATTTATTATTATTACAATGTTTTATAAAATGACCACGATGTGAAAAATATGATGAGTAGGTGTTAAAGAGACTGGGATCAGATATTGCCGTACTCTTTGCCAATTCCGAAACCACTTTAACAACTACGCACGTGGTGGAGAATCTAGAATAAAGTAGGATGGTTTGGAAAACGATTCTGTACGATGTATGAACGCAGTCTTGAACCCCCAAGGTCAGCTTGATATGACTAAAACAGGAGCTATCCCAGGCAAAGTGAGGTCGCTCCTCCGATCGGACATGCTTTTTCGATACCATATCTGTTACTTTGTGACTGATTTGGTGGCCCCCTCAATTTGATTATGGAAGTCTATTCCAAGGTTGACGGTAGCAGCTGCTATGCGTTACCACTAGTCCGGGTGTGCAAAACGGTAGAATCCTACCTTCGGCATTGCCTCGTTTGCTTTGTCATATGCCTTATCGAGCCCTCTACGATTTTGGTTTGTGTTGTACCTATGGAGTGCTCCTTGATAGCCCACCGGTTTGGGGGAATTTACAGTACTGCATAAACTACGTAATTTGGTAACGCCTTAATGCTATTTTAATACTTTACTGATAGACACTATATGCATAGCGTATATTACTATTTATAGTTTAACGGATCCTTAGGAGATGGAAATTCCAAACATTTCTTAAGTTATTGCACGCACGTTATACACTGGATAGGAGATGTAAAATCCCGTAAACGTCTCCGAATCCATTACACTCATATTTGTTTACCGTTGACTTAACTTACATAAGATCTTTTAGTTCTGACTTGAATGTTGTCTTTTCATTACGCTCGGATCAATCTGAACTTTTCAGTGTATTGAATACCATTTTATTTTAGAGGATGAAGACAGAGATTAGTCTGCAATTTATTATATTTATTCCACTGCATCATGTTGCTCCGCTGCATTATCCTACTTCACTTGCTGTATGTATAACTCTGATTATATTCTAAAAGTGTAATCAAATATATTTGTAAAACAGCTTCATGAACTGTTTATTTGATTATTATATTTTGTCACTGCGCTGTGAGATTCTGTGTTTTGTTTTTCTTTCTTTTCTCTAATTTTTTTATTTACCCCATTAACAATCCTCCCTTTTGAATGGTAAAAGTTGACATGTGTGGTTTATTGTCGATTTAAGCCGTCCAAAAAGATGGGTCGTTACACAATGGGAAATGAGTAATAACATTGTATATTGTAAGAAGGAACAACAAAAGTTAAAAACAACAAGATTTATAGTGGTTCGGCGTTGTTTGCCTACGTCCACTCTGGATGCATTATTGCTTTATCAATCACTTGATTATAGATACAATTTACAAGGAATAGATCGAATACAAGTTAAAACAAAGAGAAGCTGAGTATAAAAATGGCAGTGTATTCTCTTGGTTGTCAGAAAAATTCCCCATGCCCCTGTATTTATAGATGAAGGCAGCCTTCGGCTTGACCATTTGGGCCCACGGTGAAAAATGCTTTGCTCAACTCACTATACAGACCCACATCACTATGCCAACCTGACCACTGATAGTCTTGCCGATGGGAATGTCGACCTGGTCTTCATGCCTCTTGCCGATCTGATAGTCTTCACACTCCATGTCGACCCGAAGTTGAGGCAGCACCGACCCAAAGCATTTCCATATGCCAGCCCTAAGTTGCCTTGTAATTGCCGACCCAATGTGGTGACTGTCGAGCCCAAAAAATATGCCGACCCGATATATAATCCTTGCCAAACCGAAGCTCTTCTTCTCGATGCTGACCCCAAGTGTTACAAACTCCATCCTAACGACGAACCGAACACCATTATATACTATGCCAACCTGACCCGATCTCTGTAATATGCAATGTCGACCCGGATTGAACCAAATGCCGACCCTTTGGAGTTATATGACCTTCCTCCTATGCCAACCCGAAGTATTACTAGCATCGACCAGAGGTAGATGTTGATCCGGCCCGAAGCAAGAGCAATGTCAACCCGAAGCTCAATAACAACCCACTTGCTATGCCAACTCCTACACTACCAGGCTAATCTTCATAATCCTAATACCCTATTACACCCATTTGTCAATATCAACCCTAGGCTAGACATAACTTCTTAGAAATCACCTTTTGGTCATATCAATATCGTCTCTCGAACATTCTTCCATCAATAGTCAATCTTGATCTCTGTAATTACCTTTGTGAAGCCGCATCCGGGTAGCATATAGAGAGCAACATTAAGTTTATAGATAATGCAAAAGAGGCCAACGATGCCTCTTTGAACAATATTTAATCTTTCTATATAGTTTTATTCTTTAATCAAACCTTCTATTTTATACAAAATTAGAGCAATAATATAATAGAAGTTGAATTATACATTTGATGTGCTGTAATGACCCGTAAATTTTCAATAAGTAAAATTGTTAATTTATTGAGATTTTGAAAATTTAAAATTGAAGAAAAAAAATTAGTGGATCATTAATAAAAGTTGTGATAATGTAATGAAAATTAACTTAGACAAAACGTAACAAGGTTAATTAAAGTTAATAATTAATGACTTGAATGAAATTCCAATTAAATAAAATAATTTAAATGTTATGACTTGGTTATAAATGGAATATGAGAAAACAAATGAAATTATTGCACTATTATATGAAATAGTGTAATAGATGGAAATCATTTGTGAAGAATAAACATACATGTTTTACAAAGGAAAAATGGTGACAAATGGTGGTCGTTACCAGTGGTTTACCAATTTAAAATAAAAGTTACTTTAACGATAATTAATATAATATGAATGTGAATTGAATAGAAACGGAAATTTATTTATAAGGCAGTAATTGATGTAATAAAAAGCATGAAACCAAGTGAATAAATTTATTTAGAATATTTAATCGTAATTAATGTATATAATTGGCAAAGATATAATAAATGGAAATAGGATGGTTAATAACAAAGGAGTTAGAAATTTGAATATATTAATGTAGCATTTATGCAAATGTAAGATGTAATAGGCGTAGATTAGTGTAATAGATAAGTACTAAGTACCTATGTTAACATCACTTTTAAGATGGTAAGTTTATAATTGATTCATAATAAGGAAAAATTCAAATAAATGGATTTATTTGGGATGGCAATTAAAAATTAATGAATTTATTTAAATTAGTAAGTTATAATTGATGGAAATTAGTAAATTGGGGAGTGTATTCAAAGGTTATTAACTAAGGAAGTAATAAGTAATAAATTGAATAAAATCAATATTATGTAAGAACTGTAACATTTGTTTGTGAATAGTGGATTCATAGGTGTAATTAAAAGTTATGATAACAATTATTATTAATTACCTAATTAATTGGCCAATGAATTTATTGAAACTCAAATTTTAATAAATGAATTTAATCTAAATGGAATTTAATTTATTACGCTAATTGAAATAAAGATGGAATGTGATAACATTAACGTAAAATATTTTGAATCCAATATTTATTTCATCCGTTGAAAATAATGAATTGAATAGTAGAATGAAAAATAAATTTAAAAGAATTTTTGAAAATTAAATTTATAATTTCTGAATTTACTGAAATTGAGGTTAATATTGGAATTTATAAATTAATCATCTCTAAAATTGACATTTAAATTTATTAAAACCATTTTAAATGATTGATAAATCAAAAAGGACAATATTTGTCAATTAAAGAATTAAAATTTGATTTAATTAGCCAATTTATTTATTTATTTATTTAATATAAAAATAAACATTTTGGCCATTGACTCGGATTTTGACAAAACCAGTTTCATCGGATCCGTAACGGTGAATTATTGTACGATTTCAAGTTTCGTAGCGATCGGACTTGTCATTTGATCGTACAAACTCGAAACGCCATGAAATAAATGAAATTGAAATCAATTTGAAATAATTTGATTTTGTCGTAACTTCTTCATACGATGGAATTTGGACGTGAAACTTTTTCCATCGCGTTCAAAATATTTTAAAACATTTATTATGATATATGGGTTGACCCAATTTCGTTCCAGAGTCACAACGGGCTTTTCGGGCCACTTTATCGTTTAACGCGTATACCTATCTGATTCATCTATTCTTTTTCAACATTGTCTATAAATACTCTGTTATAAACCCTAATTTTCCTCATTCTCATTTATTTGTGCGTACAATTTCTTTCACCTCCTCAGTTCGATGGCAGACAAACACCTAATTCCAACTGCAATTCAAAATCGAAGCCAAATTTTCAAACTCCTCAAAAAATTTCAGAAAAATTATATATCGAAGCTCTTAATGTACGCATCTCAGATCTGCAGTTCGTTTTTGGATCAGAGTTTCTGTGTAGTCGAAATTGGCTCGTTTATTCTTGGCCGTTCATCTCACGTCGATGAACTTTGTCGGATCGTCAAATCGTTCCTGGGTTTTGTAGAGATTCATGTGCGCTGTCCATCGGTATGGTTCATCAAAAGAATAGACGACTATATCGTTGGCAAATCGCAGTTTAGGGTTCGATTTTGGGCGGCTGCTGCGTATTGGGGGAGGCCTCGATCGATGTCGCGTGTCGCCTGGGGATGTGGGTTCGGCACTGTCGTCGCGTGCGTCCGAGTGGAAGGATGGTGGCGATTTGGTGACGTGCGTGTGTTGTTCGGTTGTGTGCGTTTGGGGAGGGGGGCGGTGCTATGTGAATGATGGTTTGGGCTGCTGTGTAGAGGATGCTGACGTGGTGATGTTTGTTATTGGGTGAGTTTTATTTTTTTTATTTTTTGTTTTGTTTTTTGTTTTAATTAAATTTTGTTTCCAAACAATTTAATCGCTATAATTTTTGCATACATGATCCAATTTATGTGCGATTTTCTCCGCTAAGTTCGTATTGGGATTCCGGCCATTTTGGTGCTAGTTTGGATGGATTCCGAGACTGTTCAATTTTAGGGTTTAAATTGGATTTGAATTCAATTTAAATTCAAAAGGTGAGTGTTTTAACCCACTCACAACTTCTAAAATTTCTTATGTTTGTTAAATTAAATTTTTGTTGTGATTATGCATTATTTATGACTTTTTCGTATATTTTAAATCATTATCTCAATTATTGCATTTATTTAAATTAAGTCGTTATTTAATTTATTATTGAATATAACTACCAATTAATTACCTGTTATATATTATTAGTTATATATTTATATTGATTGATTGTTTTGAATGATGATTGTGATGGATGTATGATTTTATGATGGATGAATGGATGTTTTATTTATATCATCATAATCTGCAAGTTCTTTATTGATTTGTCATTATTGATTCGGGATTGCGGTTTGAAGTGATATATAACCGTATTTTATTTTTAAATTACGGATTGAAATGATAAATATCTGTATTACTTGACCATATGATAGAAAATTATATACAGGCACCGCGTCTATATATAAAAATATTTTGAAATGATTTCTATGGTTTTGTAAAGATATATATGATTTTATGGGATATTGATTTGGATATTTTATAAATGTTCTTTTATATATAGTTAAATTCTTTGTTTAAGCTATGTATAAAATTGTTTAAGTATAAAAGAAGTTTAATAATAAAGTTTGATTTTGTTAAGATATAATATAGTTAGAGTATTTATTTAAATTATTTTGTATATAGAGTTTATATTTCCTTAAATACACTTAAGATAGGAAGATAAATAGGAAATTGATTTGAATCAAATTTTTTTAAGAGTTTTACTCAAATAAAATCTGATTTGAAATTGAGATAAATATGAGATTTTATGAAATTGAATTTATTTGACAATTAAAAACTCAAAAAGGGCTGATGGGAGATTTATTAAATTGAGAATTTTAAAGGGTATAATTATTATAACTTGATTTTTGGATCTAGGTGAATTAAATGATTATTTCAAGTATAACGAATTGACGGCAATATCTAGTTATTTGAAATTTGAGTTTTATTTAAATAATAAGGGGTTTATTATATAAAATATTTCAAAACTAAATAATAGGAAATTTAATTGTTGAATCAAAATTATCAAATTTAGTTTGAAATTATGGAATATTTTAAGCATTGAAATATATCGAAATTGAAATGTTTATAGAAATTGAAATGTTTCGAAGTTACGAATTTCATGGCATTATGTTTTAAAGGTGTTGAAATTTCAAATGTTATAAAACTTGGAAGTGCTATGATTTTAAAAAAGGGATATATTTGAAATAAATGATATTATATTGATTAGAAATAAAAGGAATATCATATTGATTTGGTTTTTAAGTTTGAAATGATATCGTATTTATATGGTTTTGAAATAAATATTATATCCTGGTTTTGAAGTATAATTATTTTGAAATGACCGCGGTGTTATAATAACATTTGGTTGTTGAAGAGACCGGGATCGGAAGTTGTCATACTCTCTGCCAACTCCGAAAACCACTTTAACAACCATGTACGCGGTGGAGATTCCAGAATGAAGTAGGATGGTGGCGGCGTTTCCTTTGAGGTAAATACGTGGACCCGACTCCCGTGAGTTGGCATAAGGTGGCTAAAACAGGAGCGATTCTCGGGCCAATGAGGTGGCACCTTTGATCGGACACATCCCTTCGATATTTTACTTTGACTTTTGGATTGATTCGGTGGCCACTTTTGATTTTTTTTATTTGGAGGTGTGGCTCGAGGTGGGCGGTAGCTGTGCGCTACGCGTTACCACCAGCCTGGATGCGTAATTGGTATATCTACCCTGGCATTGCCTAGTTGTGCCGTGTCACCTACCCTAGCACGCCTTGTACGAGTTTGGTTTTCTCCCGTAGCCCGTGGAGTATTTAGGGTAGTCTTCCGATATGGAGATGCGTTGATACTGGATAGATTACTGGGACTATTATGTGGTAAGGGCTATATGGTAACCCCTTAACGCTATTTAAATGTAAGTTTATTTTACTAATAGACATTATTATAATAGCGAAATATTACTACATAGTAAATAGTTTAACGGATCCTTAGGAGATGTGAATCCCGAGCATCTCTTGTGTAATTGCACTCACGTTAGACATTGGATAGGAGATGTCAAATTCCGTAAACATGTCTGACGCCGTTCCACTCATATTGTTTATTGTTGATTTAACTTACATAAGATCTTTTAGTTCTGACTCGAATGTTATGTCTTTCAATTTTCTACGGTCAGTCCGAGCATTACAGGATTTGAAGACTTTATTTTGGAGGACGAGACGAAGATATTATTACTATTATCCATTATATTATTCACTACATCATGTACTCCGCTGCATTGTTATTTATTGGTATGTGTAACTCTGATATGTATTGTATAAGTATAATCGAATATTTTATAAAACAGCTTCATATACTGTTTATTTGATTATTATATTTTATCGTTCCGCTGCAAGATTCTATTTGTGTTATTTCTTTCTTCCTTTTACTTATTTACCTCATAACCATCCGCCCTTCTGTATGGTTTTAAGTCTGACGAGTGTGGTTTATCGTTGATTTAAAGCGTACGGAAAGGTGGGACGTTACATCTGGTATCAGAGCTTTGGTTTAGCGATAAACCTTAGCTTTATGGGGTCTGACTCTTTACTAATGGGTTAGTGATACCCTATGATGAGTCGTTGAGTGTATATATATGAGAAAGCATATTTGTTTGTGTTATAAGAAGGTTTTAATATTGTGTTAATCTATTCCGTTTTGTATTTATAAATTCTAGTTGGTGCATGGGATGCTATGACAACAATACGGATTTCTAAATACTTAATAGGACAGACCGACGCAATATTTGTTTTAATATAGGTGAATGAAATAATTTTGCCGATTATATTTTCTATATATATATAAAATAAATTTTTATAAATGATATATATATATATATATATTTGGTTGCAATATATTGGTTGTTAGGTAATGAAATTTATAAATAATAGTTGAAATAAGATTGAAAATAAAATAAATGGAAGATTGGAAACTTAAAGCTTGAGTTCTGGGATATTTGAAAATTTCTTTTGAATGATTTTGGAATATAATAATAATATTATTTAGAAGTATTTTCTAATATAAATATTTCAATATGATTTGAAAGAATTGCTTTAAAGAAATTTTGAAAAGAATTAAGTTCTGTACTCCCCTCTCTGTCACTGGAAAATAATTTCGGTGATGAGTGCATGCATCATCGACATTCATTTTTGAGTTTCGAAGTGGGAAGGCCACTATAGTAGTTTACTGTAGATTTGTTTTGATAAACGAAAATAAATTTTAAATTGTTTTAAATATAATTGGATATATAAATACGTTTATCTATTATTTTAAAATGGTTTGAGATTTAATCCGGTATTTAGTTTTTAAGTTTCCATTAATTAATAGTTTCAATTATTATAGTGAATTGGAACGTAGGTAATTAATAATTGAAACCTCTAAAGGAAATAAGAGATTGAATGCTAAGTTATAAATTAAATATAATAGAAAGATAAGTAGTATAAATAAAAAAAATTAAACTTAAGTAAATAAGTGAAATTTGTAATCTATAAAAAGCAAGGATATTATTATTGAACATTAAATTAATTAAAAGAAATGAGAAAACTTGTATAACTTTTAGTTACATCCTTAAAAACATGTATACAACTTACCGAATATTATAAGTTGAAATGTTTAATAAGAAATTGTAATGGAAATTTTACAAGTAAAAGTAGGTAATGAAAGTGTTCAATAAATTGCTTTTATTATAAGAATTGATGTTATAAAGTTATAAACTTAAGTTGTAATTTGAAATGTTACTATAATTAAATATAATAGAAATGTAAGCACTAAATAAATGAAATTGAGAAATGCATTAATGTAATGAAATAAAAAATAAACTTAAATGACCTGAATAACTGAAAATGAATAATTGTAAGCAATAAATGAAAATGAATGGAATTAATAAGAATAAACTTAATCTATTGTTTGAAATCATTGTTTGTTTCGGTTTATGGTTGTTTGCGTAACGATACGTTAAATTGTTTGGATGAATGAATAATCTATTTCATTTCATCTAAGACTGTTGAGTAAATGGTGCACTAGTAGTTTATTTTTCATTTTATGCAATTTAAGGTTTGAACCCGAACAACTATTTGTTTTGTTTGATATGCTTGGATGGTTGATTTGTGTTTATGATGTTTGTTGCAATTGATTGTTGTTGTATTGATTGTTTGCTTGTGGTTGAAACAACTTTAGATATTTCATTTCATATAATTGTTAACCTTTTTGGATTATATAAGTGAAATATAGGTTATGGAAGCAATTGCTACTACTTTTGGTTTCATAAATAAGCGTTATTTGCCCGACAAATAGGTACGATTTTCGGATTACGGTTTATACCGCTTTTATATTATTTTTCCCGGGTTAGGATATTTGTTTTTGGAAAATACATGTTATATATTATTATATTTGATATTATATTTTCTTCCGAGCCTCTCCGTACAAAGGAGACTCTACCGAAATTTTCCTTAAATTTTGGACTTAGAAAATATTTTGAAAATGTTTTCCAAACTTTATTAATTTAAGTATAAAAAGTTTTAATGGTTATAAATTGGTATATTTTATTTAAAGGCAGTTAATTTTGTAAATTTAATTGTTTATAAAGTTAATATTTTAAGTAAGATATAATGATCTCTTAATTCTCTTTCTCTCTTCTTTTTCCTTTTCGGGGACGAAAAGTTTTGAGTGGGGAAGAGTGTAACGACCCTTAAATTTTCAATAATCAAAATTGTTAATTTATTGAGATTTTTGAAATTAAATATTGAAGAAAATAAAAATTGGTGAATCATTAATAAAAGTTGTGATAATGTAATGAAAATTAACTTAGAGGAACTGTAACAAGGTTAATTAAAGTTAATAATTAATGACTTGAATGAAATTCCAAATAAATAAATAATTTAAATGTTATGACTTGGCTATAAATGGAATATGAGAAAACAAATGAAATTATTGGACTAATGTATGAAATAGTGTAATAGATGGAAATCATTTGTGAAGAATAAACATACATGGTTTATAAAGGGAAATTGGTGACAAATGGTGGTCGTTACCAGTGGTTTACCAATTTAAAATAAAAGTTACTTTAATGATAATTAATATAATAACGGAAGTGTGAATTGAATAGAAACATAAATTTATTTATAAGGCAGTAATTAATGTAATAAAAAGCATGAAATCAAGTGAATAAATTTATTTAGAATATTTAATCGTAATTAATGTATATAATTGGCAAATATATAGTAAATGGAAATAGGATGGTTAATAACAAAGGAGTTAGAAATTTGAATATATTAATGTAGCATTTATGCAAATGTAAGATGTAATAGGCGTAGATTAGTGTAATAGATAAGTACTAAGTACCCATGTTGACATCACCTTTAAGATGGTAAGTTTATAATTGATTCATAATAAGGAAAAATTCAAATGAATGGATTTATTTGGGATGGCAATTGACAATTAATGAATTTATTTAAATTAGTAAGTTATAATTGATGGAAATTAGTAAATTGGGGAGTGTATTCAAATGTTATTAACTAAGGAAGTAATACATAATAAATTGAATAAAATCAATATTATGTAAGAACTGTAACATTTGTTTGTGAATAGTGGATTCATAGGTGTAACTAAAAGTTAAGACAACAATTATTATTAATTACCTAATTAATTGGTCAATGAATTTATTGGAACTCAAATTTTATAAATGAATTTAATCTAAATGAAATTAATTTATTACGCTAATTGAAATAAAGATGGAATGTGATAATATTAACGTAAAAGATTTTGAATCCAATATTTATTTCCATCCGTTGACAATAATGAATTGAATAGTAGAATGAAAAATAAATTTAATAGTTTGGAAATTAAATTTATAATTTCTGAATTTAATGAAATTGAGGTTAATATTGGAATTTATGAATTAATCATCTCTAAAGTTGACAGTTAAATTTGTTAAAACCATTGTAAATGATTGAGAAATCAAAAAGGACGAAATTTGTCAATTAAAGAATTGAAATTTGAAATTTGATTTAATTAGCCAATTTATTTATTTAATGTAAAAATAGACATTTTGGCCACTGACTCGGATTTCGATGAAACCAGTTTCATCGCATCCGTAACGGTGAATTATTATAGGATTTCAAGTTTCATAGCGATCGGACTTGTCATTTGATCGTACGGACTCGAAACGCCTTGAAATAAATGAAATTGAAATCAATTGAAATCAATTTGAAATAATTTGATTTTGTCATAACTTCTTCATGCGATGGAATTTGGATGTGAAACTTTTTCCATCGCATTTAAAATATTTTAAAGCATCTATTTTGATATATGGGTTAACCCAATTTCGTTCCGGAGTCAGAACGGGCTTTTCGGGCCACTTATCGTTTAATGCGTATACCTATCTGATCCATCTATTCTTTTTCAACCTTGTCTATAAATACTCTGTTATAAACCCTAATTTCCCTCATTCTCATTTATCTGTGCATACAATTTCTTTCACCTCCTCAGTTTAATGGCAGACAAACACCTAATTCCAACTGAATTCAAAATCAAAGCCAAATTTTCAAACTCCTCAAAAAAATTCAGAAAAATTATATATTGAAGCTCTTGATGTACGCATCTCATATCTGCAGTTCGTTTTTGGATCCGAGTTTCTGTGTAGCCGAAATTGGCTCGTTTATTCTCGGCCGTTCATCGCGCGTCGATGAACTTTGTCGGATCGTCAAATCGTTTCTGGGTTTTGTAGAGATTCCTGTGCGTTGTCCATCAGTATGGTTCATCAGAAGAATAGACGGCTAGATCGTCGGCAAATCGCGGTTTAGGGTTCCATTTTGGGCGGCTGCTGCGTATTGGGGGAGGCCTCGATCGGTGCCGCGTGTCGCCTGGGGATGTGGCTTCGACACTGTCGTCGCGTGCGTCCAAGTGGAAGGATGGTGGCGATTTGGTGTCGTGCATGTGTTGTGCAGTTGCGTTTGTTTGGGAGGGGGCGGTGCTGTGCGAACGATGGTTTGGGTTGCGGTGTAGAGGATGCTGACGTGGTGATGTTTGTTATTGGGTGAGTTTTTTTTGTTTTTTGTTTTAATTAAATTTTGTTT
Organism: Allium cepa; assembly: GCA_030765085.1. Classification (NCBI taxonomy): domain Eukaryota; kingdom Viridiplantae; phylum Streptophyta; class Magnoliopsida; order Asparagales; family Amaryllidaceae; genus Allium; species Allium cepa. Next base: position 596,881,979 of record CM060935.1, read on the forward strand.
CCAAACAATTTAATCGCTATAATTTTTGCATACATGATCCAATTTATGTGCGATTTTCTCCGCTAAGTTCGTATTGGGATTCCGGACATTTTGGCGCTAGTTTGGATGGATTCCGAGACTGTTCAAATTTAAATTCAAAAGGTGAGTGTTTTAACCCACTCACAACTTCTAAAATTTCTTATGTTTGTTAAATTAAATTTTTGTTGTGATTATGCGTTATTTATGACTTTTTCGTATATTTTTAATCATCATCTCAGTTATTGCATTTATTTAAATTAAATCGTTATTTAATTTATTATTGAATATAACTGCCAGTTAATTACCTGTAACATTCCTGAATTTTGAACAAGTTTAATTTGACAATTTATTTAATTTTGAAAATAAAATTGAGATTATCTTTTGAAAATTTGAATGAATAAATATATCTATTGTAAATAAAATTTATTAATTTGACATCAAATGGAATGTAAAGATATATTTAAAAAGGTATTTGATTATTTATTCATTTATAAGTACAAATTTATTCTATATTAAATTTTGAATTTGAATTAAAAATGTAAAAAATTAGATTTGAATATAAAATTTGATTTGATTAAAAGATTTAAACCATTGGAACATAAAAAAAAAATGTTATATTCAAATAAAACATGAACATGATTTGTAAGTTAAAAATAAAACAAGGTTTAAAAACAATTTGTAAATAAATTTATGAAAAGGGACTTTACATAATTTTGTTTAAACATAACAAATGTAAGAAAACTAACAAATGAAATTACAAATGTCAAACAAAGTTAAACAAGTGGCAAACCCATATTTATTCTAAAATAAAATTTAATTAGAATGTAATTAAAAGAAAAACAAATTCTTTTCTTATCTTTTCAAGTCCTGTTAACAAAATTACAAGAACAGAAATTAAATTTAAAACAAGTCTTTTTCTCAAGAAAACAAACCTGGGAATGAATTCATCTCAGAAATCAAAGCAAAGAAATTCAAAGAGAAATCAAAAACTTTCAAACTACAATCTGAAGCAAGTTACAGATCAAAATTCAACAAACAAAAAAAATTCAAACTGCAGACTTATGAAAGTGTAGAGCTGCAGTTTGACAGTGCAGAATTTCTGGGAAACAATCTAAAGGCAAGTGAATTTCATTCTTTTTAAAATTTGAATTAAATGTTAGTAATCAGAAAATGAAACAAAGGTTTAAACAACTTTATCAAATCTAAGTTGCAGGGAAATTTAAGATCAAAGACAAAACCATTTCCAGTTTCAAGTTCCAGACAAGAAAGCTCTCTGTTCAAAAATTAAACTGTAAGTAAAAAAAATCAAAATTGTTGGTTATTGTTAAGGAATGTTAGTAAATACAATAGGAAATTAAGCAAAGATCTGTATTTATGAATTTGCAGATCTAAACTTCAGGAATTAAAGTAAAAAAAAAAAAAAAAAAAAAAAAAATGCAGGCTTGTTCCTCTCTGTTCTTCTCTGGTACAAATACCCAGGTGAGCAAACTCACTTATATTGGCCTATGTTCTGTGATGTTGTGCTTGATGCTTGAAACTTGTTCTGGAAATGTTGTTGATATGACTGTGTACTTGAGTATATTAGTGCATGCCTATTTTACAGACATATGTACATCTGCTCCCATGTTTACAGGCTCTCAAACCCTGTTCTTAAACTAAAATCTCCTTCTCAAATTTATCTTAGACTTTAGGATCTAAATGAAATTGTTTATACAACCCAGACTTAAGTTTTAAAAATAGCTTGAGTACGTTTTGTTTCAAGACTACCTAGAAATATTAATATACAGTAAAAGAAAAAAAGGGGTTGCATGCTTCCATCTCTGCTTGAAAAACTGTCAAAAGCTTTTGTCATCTGAAAAATATGTGAGCAAAACCTTCAACTTTGAATCTGTTATTGTTGTTTATGGGTATACTAATCCCTTTTATCCACTTATGCTTGGAGTGATGCTTTGATAGTGTGTGTGTTGATTGAAAAAAAAAAATTTCTCTGTTACCTTTTACAGTTCAAAAAAAAAAAAAAAAAAAAAAAAAGAAAAATATCCACTGAGAGCAAAACTTACTCTTAATCTGATTTAATGACTTGATGGAAATGATTAATGCTTAAAGTAAGCTGAAGAAATTAGTTTGCATATGAATGAATCCAAGTATGTATATGCAGATATATCTGTGCATGTTAGTAACAGGCATTTTGCCTCTGTCTGGAAAACAGGTTTCAAACCTGTGTGGGAATTAAAAATATTCCTTCCTGATTCTTGTTTAAATCTTAGGAAAAAAAAAAAAAATGTTTGTTTGAACATGTTTAAGCTTCTAAAATAAATCTAAGTACAATTAACTTAAGAATTCTAAAAAAAAAAAAAAGGAAAAAAAAAAAAACTGGTTTTGAAGGTTGCAGGTCTGCACATCCATCTGTTGCATTAAGTGGATTAGGAATTTGAGAGGTTGAGTAGGGAGTGTAGAGGTAGATATGGCCAAGGTTGTGTCGATGATGGTGGCTGGAGGTGGTATTACTAGGTGATGACAGGTTGGTCTTGGTTGCAGTGGAACTCAGGTGAACTATGGGGTGTGCAGGGTTTTTGACCCGAAGTAGAACTCGGGTATTTCTGTATTTGACTCGAAGTAATTTTGTATGTTGCTCGGGTAGTTTGCTATAGGTATAACTGAGAGTATTTGCAGTTTTTTTGGAGATTCAAACTTTAGTGCTGTTTTGATTTAAGTGAGATTTAAATCTGAATTCAAGTGGAGTTTGAGTTCAAGGTTTTAAAAATGGAATTTTTAGATTTTAAATAAGTTTTAATTCTGTTTCAAATTAAATTTTAAAATAGTTTTCAGGTTTAAACCTGAGAGGTTGGCAGTTTTAAATTTTTGAATAAATTCATATTTTAAGTTGAAACTTGAATCAGGTAATACTTGAATCTGAATTCAAATATAGTTTTGAGTTCAAAAGTTTTTTTTTAAAAATGAAATCTTAAAATCAAATTCAGTTTTAAATCAAAATTTAAAACAGTTGCAGGTTTTAAACCAAAGGATTATGCAGTTTTAATTTTTAAATGAATCTTTTTTTTAGTTGGGTTTTGATTCAAGCATAGGTTGTAACTGAATTCAAATGTAGTTGTGAATTCAAAGTTTTTAAAATGAAAATCTAAATTTAAACAAGTTTTAAATTCAGATTTGAAGACAAGTCTAAAACAGTTTCAGGTTTGTTTTTTTTAAAAACCAGAATTAGATTTAAAAACAGTTTTGTAAGTTTTAAAAAGTATGAACAGATTTAAATGTTGAAGTAAAACTTAAATTTGTTTTTTTGAATTCAGATTTAAAAACTGGGTTTTTTTTTTAAGTTTCTCTGAAAACCAGTTTTGAATTCAACAGTTTGTAAATTTAAAAATGAATGAACATGTTCATATGTTTAAAAGTGAATTTGAAAATGAAATTTGATTTCAAATAAGTTTTAAAACTTGAAAGAATTTGTTTCCTTTAGTATTTGAATTAAAATATGAAATGTTTAATTTAATTTTGGAAATTGAAATAATCAATTTAAATCTTTCTTTATATTTAGATAATGAATGTTCTTTAACATTCATTTTGTTATAAGGTTTATAATTATTTTAATTTGAATTAATGTTTAATGATTAAACATTTTAAATATCAAATTTTTAAATTGAATTTGAATTTAAATTTAGAAATGTATTGTTTAATACATTTTGAATTTAAACGGGTCAATTAATAAGTAATTAGGTTAGTTTGGATAATTAAGGATTTCACTTAATTATTTGATTTTTAAATAATGATTTAGATTAATATTAATTATAAATGATTTATTAATCTAATTCAAATTTTCTTAAGTGTAAAATTAATGGAATGTTGTTAATAATGGGTGATAATTATCTAGGGATAATTTAGTAATTAATTAATGCAATTAATTTTGATAATTGACTAGATTAATTAATTGAATATAATTAATTGTAATTGGTTAAGTATAATTAATTGTTGGAATTAGTTAAGGAATAATAAATCTATTTATTAAGGACAAATAATTTTAACTAAGATTTAATTAACCAAAAATTAAAAGTTTATTAGTTAAAGTAATTAATTGAGGAATAAGTAATTAAGATTAAATGATTATAATTAAAGAATAATTAATTAAGAAAATTAATAAATGATTAATAAATGAAGATGGTTAAGACTTAATTTATTTTAGTTAATGATAATTGATCATTGGTTTAAAGATTTCAAATAAAAGTGATTATGAGGGTAATAAATTTATAACGACACGGTTTATTCATCTTAATTAAAGATGTTTGATTGTTATTGGATGTTCTGTGATGGATTGATATATTTGATACGTGATGTGATGCTATGTGATGTTTGTGCTAAGCTGTCATATCTGTGATATATACATATTGTTATGCAAACCCCTTGACCCGTAGAATGACATTTGGTTTTCGATGCGACAGGGAGTCGGATTCCAATCGGTTATCCGAAACCCACATCGAATCATATTAGTTAATCTTTGTGAATGATATTTTACTTTATCTATGAATCTGTGAATATAGATAAGCGTTATGGGTTATACCGCTTATCGATATGATTGAACCTGTGATGATGATGTTGTGCACTATTGTGTTGAACCCCTGGACCACACTTATACACACACAAATATGGATTGCACGTGGAAATGGGTTAAGTCACAGATTTTTGAAATTGTTTTAAAAATTTGATTTTTGAATCCAAATTAGTTTTGGAATTGGAATTGAAGCTTTTGAAAATGAGTTTTCAAAAATGATAGTTATTTTAAATAACCTGATTGAATCTTGAAAATTAAATGAATTGGTATAAATTTGAATTCAATATTTGAAATTGAATTCTAAAATTTGGAAACTATTGTTTAAAAAGTTATTCAACTTACAAATGGGTTTATATGGGTTTTAAACCATTTTTAAAGGTGATGTTTTGAAATTTAAATTCAACTCAAGATTTCAACTTGTATAAATTAGATTTGCTTTCCTATAAGAAATGAACTTTCAATTTGTGTTAAAGGGCCTCAAGTCTAAAAATGAAAATGGTTTTCCAAGTTATAGATAAATCTTTGGAAACATGTTTTGAAAGCTATATATCTTTAATTTAAAGATTTAATTGGGTTAATCCAAATTGAACGGGAATTGTTTTGAAATCTAGGGATAGATCTTTGTGAAACCGGGTGAAACTTTGTGAAATAAATCTTTTTGTTTAAAGATTTAAAGATGGTAATTTGTTTAACCATTTGAAAGAAAAGTTTTGGATGTTATAAGTTGTGACTTAACTAAAATCCCATATCCATATGTTTTAAAAATATGACGCTCATTATTCGGTTTAGCCGGGAGAGGACCTTGTGTCATATAACCCATTCCGAATAGTGATACGACGTTATGGATAGCAATTGAAGACCGGTGGTGAAGGCCGGGTATTTGTGAGAACGATATGATAACCTATCGATTGTCTTTGCACCGAGTAGCTACGGTATAGAGATTCCCTTAGTGATGGGAAGTCCGATCGGGATTGTGGATACCCGGATTTGCAAGGGCTTCTTCGGAAGTGCCTTCGGTTCTGTTCGAACCCGGAACAGACTTGTATGGTTGTATGTCCGACATTACACTTTGAGATGTTATCTGATCTCTATCAAATACATTTCTGCTTGGTGGCGGAGAATTTATTCTCTTAGCTTAACACCCTTCTCTGAGACGTACGAGCTCAGAGGTTATGTAGTTGATATTTATCAGTGATATTCCCAATTTGGTAATGTGGCATGCTGAGTGCTGCTGTGTGATGATCATTGGTTGATCATTTGTGATATGATCATTTGTTTGATCATTTATCTTTGTGATCATTGCTTTGGCCATCTGTTGACCCAAAGCATGGCTTTGTTACACAAAGCGTAGCTTTGTGGACGAGACTGCATCAGGACCTCACACCCCGGAAATGGTCGAAACAGGAAAGATGCGGCAAGGTTATGAGGGTCGCGCCCTTTAGGGTATGTCATTTCCTTCTGGAAAGGGGTGGTATCATGGTATGGAGCCCAGATACTTACTCATGTGGATACACTATATCTATTACTGTGTGGTGTTGTTGCGAGCGCTCGGATAAAGGTCCCAAAGGACCGGGGGATGGCATATTCGTGTAGTAGTTACCTAGTTACAGAGGTAACCCGGCCTTGTGTTGGCAGAGATCTAACCGTAACGTTAGTTCTCGGGACGTCCCGCCAGAGGCGTACCCATGTGGCAATAGGAAGTTCCTTAGCCTGACCATTTGTTGGAAATTCATTCATCCAATACGTGCCTTGTACGGTTTTAGTTGTAGAACCTGCCATTTAACATGGCAGCTATAGTAGGCATAGCATCATGGTACCTATGCTGGCTAGGATTTATATTCTACTTTCGAAATTGTTTTCTACACTATGCACTAGTAATAATATCAAAAATGATTTGATTTTCGCGTAGTAAGCATCTTTGACTATCATAAGGAGAAATCTCCTCCAATTCTGCGTTTGCATTGTGTGTGTGGCGGGAGGCCTTATGGTAGTTTCATTTTCCAAAAAGCATTGCGGGTTTCAAATTTAAATTCTTTAGTTTGTTTTAAAGACCAAATGTTTTTGTTTGCTCATACCAGTCCCACGACTGACCTGGAGTTTATTGTTCCTTTCCTAAACTCTGGGTGCCCACTATTTCCCACACGGGCAGTCTAGAGTTGGGGTTTTCAGATAATCAGTAGTAGGTGTAGATTCGATAGCTTTCAGCCTTAGGATTTGGCAATGACAATTGGATCGAGTTGCTTCTCTTCATCTTGATTTGGGAGTTCTCGCTATTTCTGGATTGATGCCTTGGAGATGGAGTTACACTGGAGTTCTTTCTTGAAGACTATATTGAAGATATTGTTCCGCTGCTGTTGTTATCTTTTATTTCCGCTACTATTCTTTGTATCTCTGATATATATTGATGTTCATTGTACCATTCATGTTGTATCAGTTATTGTATCAAATGTTATATATATCAAATGTATTATTCATTTCTTCCGCTGTGTTATTTACTTAATGTGTTATAAGCTCCGGCGAACCAGGTTCGACGTTTGGATCTGCGGCATTTGAATACGAGTGTCGTATTCGGTGCCGATTTTCGAAGGTCGAGTCAGGATCGTTATAAGTGGTATCAGAGCTGATGGTTAAAACCTTAGCTCAGGAGTATAACATATTAAGTAGCTCATTAGAGATAGGGTGAAGTATACCCTAGAATGAGTATATCCCTAAGATATCCGTTCGAATGCCTCAGTAAATTCTCTTACTATTCACCGATAGTAAGTATGAGTGCGAGGAGAGAACGAGGTAGGGGACAGGGGAGTACCACTACAAATGGTCAACACCCTGCAACAGTGGAAACAATTTTCTCTATCAATCTCCTTTGATTCGATTTCGAATTCTTTTGATTGCTTCGTAGCTGCTCCAGAAAGAAGCTTCGGTGTGATGGTGGCCTTACGAATCGTTGTAGAAAAATCCTTACTTCGTATCTTCATCGGTTTCTTATCAGCTTTTCGATCTAAACTCTAATGAATTGGAAATTTATAATATTAAATAAATTGGAAATTTTAAATTAAGTAAATTGGTTAACTAATATGAAGATTTGATCCATCTATCTATTCTCTGGGATCCGATATATTCTACGAACGATTAGTTATCCCTTCGAACTAATCAACGCCCTTGCATATTCGTAGACCGGTGGACCCAAATATCTTGTGTAATAATTGTATGAGTTTGTTCTCATATTGTTGATATTCTGATTTGGAAAACCAAATGCAGAATAAATAGCTCGATTCTGATCTGATTAATCATTTCTTTATCTATTATCTTTTCTTTCTCGTCTTCCTTGCAATTTCGAGGACGAAATTCTTTTAAGGGGGGAAATCTGTAACATTCCTGAATTTTGAACAAGTTTAATTTGACAATTTATTTAATTTTGAAAATAAAATTGAGATTATCTTTTGAAAATTTGAATGAATAAATATATCTATTGTAAATAAAATTTATTAATTTGACATCAAATGGAATGTAAAGATATATTTAAAAAGGTATTTGATTATTTATTCATTTATAAGTACAAATTTATTCTATATTAAATTTTGAATTTGAATTAAAAATGTAAAAAATTAGATTTGAATATAAAATTTGATTTGATTAAAAGATTTAAACCATTGGAACATAAAAAAAAAATGTTATATTCAAATAAAACATGAACATGATTTGTAAGTTAAAAATAAAACAAGGTTTAAAAACAATTTGTAAATAAATTTATGAAAAGGGACTTTACATAATTTTGTTTAAACATAACAAATGTAAGAAAACTAACAAATGAAATTACAAATGTCAAACAAAGTTAAACAAGTGGCAAACCCATATTTATTCTAAAATAAAATTTAATTAGAATGTAATTAAAAGAAAAACAAATTCTTTTCTTATCTTTTCAAGTCCTGTTAACAAAATTACAAGAACAGAAATTAAATTTAAAACAAGTCTTTTTCTCAAGAAAACAAACCTGGGAATGAATTCATCTCAGAAATCAAAGCAAAGAAATTCAAAGAGAAATCAAAAACTTTCAAACTACAATCTGAAGCAAGTTACAGATCAAAATTCAACAAACAAAAAAAATTCAAACTGCAGACTTATGAAAGTGTAGAGCTGCAGTTTGACAGTGCAGAATTTCTGGGAAACAATCTAAAGGCAAGTGAATTTCATTCTTTTTAAAATTTGAATTAAATGTTAGTAATCAGAAAATGAAACAAAGGTTTAAACAACTTTATCAAATCTAAGTTGCAGGGAAATTTAAGATCAAAGACAAAACCATTTCCAGTTTCAAGTTCCAGACAAGAAAGCTCTCTGTTCAAAAATTAAACTGTAAGTAAAAAAAATCAAAATTGTTGGTTATTGTTAAGGAATGTTAGTAAATACAATAGGAAATTAAGCAAAGATCTGTATTTATGAATTTGCAGATCTAAACTTCAGGAATTAAAGTAAAAAAAAAAAAAAAAAAAAAATGCAGGCTTGTTCCTCTCTGTTCTTCTCTGGTACAAATACCCAGGTGAGCAAACTCACTTATATTGGCCTATGTTCTGTGATGTTGTGCTTGATGCTTGAAACTTGTTCTGGAAATGTTGTTGATATGACTGTGTACTTGAGTATATTAGTGCATGCCTATTTTACAGACATATGTACATCTGCTCCCATGTTTACAGGCTCTCAAACCCTGTTCTTAAACTAAAATCTCCTTCTCAAATTTATCTTAGACTTTAGGATCTAAATGAAATTGTTTATACAACCCAGACTTAAGTTTTAAAAATAGCTTGAGTACGTTTTGTTTCAAGACTACCTAGAAATATTAATATACAGTAAAAGAAAAAAAGGGGTTGCATGCTTCCATCTCTGCTTGAAAAACTGTCAAAAGCTTTTGTCATCTGAAAAATATGTGAGCAAAACCTTCAACTTTGAATCTGTTATTGTTGTTTATGGGTATACTAATCCCTTTTATCCACTTATGCTTGGAGTGATGCTTTGATAGTGTGTGTGTTGATTGAAAAAAAAAAATTTCTCTGTTACCTTTTACAGTTCAAAAAAAAAAAAAAAAAAAAAAAAGAAAAATATCCACTGAGAGCAAAACTTACTCTTAATCTGATTTAATGACTTGATGGAAATGATTAATGCTTAAAGTAAGCTGAAGAAATTAGTTTGCATATGAATGAATCCAAGTATGTATATGCAGATATATCTGTGCATGTTAGTAACAGGCATTTTGCCTCTGTCTGGAAAACAGGTTTCAAACCTGTGTGGGAATTAAAAATATTCCTTCCTGATTCTTGTTTAAATCTTAGGAAAAAAAAAAAAATGTTTGTTTGAACATGTTTAAGCTTCTAAAATAAATCTAAGTACAATTAACTTAAGAATTCTAAAAAAAAAAAAAAAAGAAAAAAAAAAAAACTGGTTTTGAAGGTTGCAGGTCTGCACATCCATCTGTTGCACTAAGTGGATTAGGAATTTGAGAGGTTGAGTAGGGAGTGTAGAGGTAGATATGGCCAAGGTTGTGTCGATGATGGTGGCTGGAGGTGGTATTACTAGGTGATGACAGGTTGGTCTTGGTTGCAGTGGAACTCAGGTGAACTATGGGGTGTGCAGGGTTTTTGACCCGAAGTAGAACTCGGGTATTTCTGTATTTGACTCGAAGTAATTTTGTATGTTGCTCGGGTAGTTTGCTATAGGTATAACTGAGAGTATTTGCAGTTTTTTTGGAGATTCAAACTTTAGTGCTGTTTTGATTTAAGTGAGATTTAAATCTGAATTCAAGTGGAGTTTGAGTTCAAGGTTTTAAAAATGGAATTTTTAGATTTTAAATAAGTTTTAATTCTGTTTCAAATTAAATTTTAAAATAGTTTTCAGGTTTAAACCTGAGAGGTTGGCAGTTTTAAATTTTTGAATAAATTCATATTTTAAGTTGAAACTTGAATCAGGTAATACTTGAATCTGAATTCAAATATAGTTTTGAGTTCAAAAGTTTTTTTTTAAAAATGAAATCTTAAAATCAAATTCAGTTTTAAATCAAAATTTAAAACAGTTGCAGGTTTTAAACCAAAGGATTATGCAGTTTTAATTTTTAAATGAATCTTTTTTTTAGTTGGGTTTTGATTCAAGCATAGGTTGTAACTGAATTCAAATGTAGTTGTGAATTCAAAGTTTTTAAAATGAAAATCTAAATTTAAACAAGTTTTAAATTCAGATTTGAAGACAAGTCTAAAACAGTTTCAGGTTTGTTTTTTTTAAAAACCAGAATTAGATTTAAAAACAGTTTTGTAAGTTTTAAAAAGTATGAACAGATTTAAATGTTGAAGTAAAACTTAAATTTGTTTTTTTGAATTCAGATTTAAAAACTGGGTTTTTTTTTTAAGTTTCTCTGAAAACCAGTTTTGAATTCAACAGTTTGTAAATTTAAAAATGAATGAACATGTTCATATGTTTAAAAGTGAATTTGAAAATGAAATTTGATTTCAAATAAGTTTTAAAACTTGAAAGAATTTGTTTCCTTTAGTATTTGAATTAAAATATGAAATGTTTAATTTAATTTTGGAAATTGAAATAATCAATTTAAATCTTTCTTTATATTTAGATAATGAATGTTCTTTAACATTCATTTTGTTATAAGGTTTATAATTATTTTAATTTGAATTAATGTTTAATGATTAAACATTTTAAATATCAAATTTTTAAATTGAATTTGAATTTAAATTTAGAAATGTATTGTTTAATACATTTTTAATTTAAACGGGTCAATTAATAAGTAATTAGGTTAGTTTGGATAATTAAGGATTTCACTTAATTATTTGATTTTTAAATAATGATTTAGATTAATATTAATTATAAATGATTTATTAATCTAATTCAAATTTTCTTAAGTGTAAAATTAATGGAATGTTGTTAATAATGGGTGATAATTATCTAGGGATAATTTAGTAATTAATTAATGCAATTAATTTTGATAATTGACTAGATTAATTAATTGAATATAATTAATTGTAATTGGTTAAGTATAATTAATTGTTGGAATTAGTTAAGGAATAATAAATCTATTTATTAAGGACAAATAATTTTAACTAAGATTTAATTAACCAAAAATTAAAAGTTTATTAGTTAAAGTAATTAATTGAGGAATAAGTAATTAAGATTAAATGATTATAATTAAAGAATAATTAATTAAGAAAATTAATAAATGATTAATAAATGAAGATGGTTAAGACTTAATTTATTTTAGTTAATGATAATTGATCATTGGTTTAAAGATTTCAAATAAAAGTGATTATGAGGGTAATAAATTTATAACGACACGGTTTATTCATCTTAATTAAAGATGTTTGATTGTTATTGGATGTTCTGTGATGGATTGATATATTTGATACGTGATGTGATGCTATGTGATGTTTGTGCTAAGCTGTCATATCTGTGATATATACATATTGTTATGCAAACCCCTTGACCCGTAGAATGACATTTGGTTTTCGATGCGACAGGGAGTCGGATTCCAATCGGTTATCCGAAACCCACATCGAATCATATTAGTTAATCTTTGTGAATGATATTTTACTTTATCTATGAATCTGTGAATATAGATAAGCGTTATGGGTTATACCGCTTATCGATATGATTGAACCTGTGATGATGATGTTGTGCACTATTGTGTTGAACCCCTGGACCACACTTATACACACACAAATATGGATTGCACGTGGAAATGGGTTAAGTCACAGATTTTTGAAATTGTTTTAAAAATTTGATTTTTGAATCCAAATTAGTTTTGGAATTGGAATTGAAGCTTTTGAAAATGAGTTTTCAAAAATGATAGTTATTTTAAATAACCTGATTGAATCTTGAAAATTAAATGAATTGGTATAAATTTGAATTCAATATTTGAAATTGAATTCTAAAATTTGGAAACTATTGTTTAAAAAGTTATTCAACTTACAAATGGGTTTATATGGGTTTTAAACCATTTTTAAAGGTGATGTTTTGAAATTTAAATTCAACTCAAGATTTCAACTTGTATAAATTAGATTTGCTTTCCTATAAGAAATGAACTTTCAATTTGTGTTAAAGGGCCTCAAGTCTAAAAATGAAAATGGTTTTCCAAGTTATAGATAAATCTTTGGAAACATGTTTTGAAAGCTATATATCTTTAATTTAAAGATTTAATTGGGTTAATCCAAATTGAACGGGAATTGTTTTGAAATCTAGGGATAGATCTTTGTGAAACCGGGTGAAACTTTGTGAAATAAATCTTTTTGTTTAAAGATTTAAAGATGGTAATTTGTTTAACCATTTGAAAGAAAAGTTTTGGATGTTATAAGTTGTGACTTAACTAAAATCCCATATCCATATGTTTTAAAAATATGACGCTCATTATTCGGTTTAGCCGGGAGAGGACCTTGTGTCATATAACCCATTCCGAATAGTGATACGACGTTATGGATAGCAATTGAAGACCGGTGGTGAAGGCCGGGTATTTGTGAGAACGATATGATAACCTATCGATTGTCTTTGCACCGAGTAGCTACGGTATAGAGATTCCCTTAGTGATGGGAAGTCCGATCGGGATTGTGGATACCCGGATTTGCAAGGGCTTCTTCGGAAGTGCCTTCGGTTCTGTTCGAACCCGGAACAGACTTGTATGGTTGTATGTCCGACATTACACTTTGAGATGTTATCTGATCTCTATCAAATACATTTCTGCTTGGTGGCGGAGAATTTATTCTCTTAGCTTAACACCCTTCTCTGAGACGTACGAGCTCAGAGGTTATGTAGTTGATATTTATCAGTGATATTCCCAATTTGGTAATGTGGCATGCTGAGTGCTGCTGTGTGATGATCATTGGTTGATCATTTGTGATATGATCATTTGTTTGATCATTTATCTTTGTGATCATTGCTTTGGCCATCTGTTGACCCAAAGCATGGCTTTGTTACACAAAGCGTAGCTTTGTGGACGAGACTGCATCAGGACCTCACACCCCGGAAATGGTCGAAACAGGAAAGATGCGGCAAGGTTATGAGGGTCGCGCCCTTTAGGGTATGTCATTTCCTTCTGGAAAGGGGTGGTATCATGGTATGGAGCCCAGATACTTACTCATGTGGATACACTATATCTATTACTGTGTGGTGTTGTTGCGAGCGCTCGGATAAAGGTCCCAAAGGACCGGGGGATGGCATATTCGTGTAGTAGTTACCTAGTTACAGAGGTAACCCGGCCTTGTGTTGGCAGAGATCTAACCGTAACGTTAGTTCTCGGGACGTCCCGCCAGAGGCGTACCCATGTGGCAATAGGAAGTTCCTTAGCCTGACCATTTGTTGGAAATTCATTCATCCAATACGTGCCTTGTACGGTTTTAGTTGTAGAACCTGCCATTTAACATGGCAGCTATAGTAGGCATAGCATCATGGTACCTATGCTGGCTAGGATTTATATTCTACTTTCGAAATTGTTTTCTACACTATGCACTAGTAATAATATCAAAAATGATTTGATTTTCGCGTAGTAAGCATCTTTGACTATCATAAGGAGAAATCTCCTCCAATTCTGCGTTTGCATTGTGTGTGTGGCGGGAGGCCTTATGGTAGTTTCATTTTCCAAAAAGCATTGCGGGTTTCAAATTTAAATTCTTTAGTTTGTTTTAAAGACCAAATGTTTTTGTTTGCTCATACCAGTCCCACGACTGACCTGGAGTTTATTGTTCCTTTCCTAAACTCTGGGTGCCCACTATTTCCCACACGGGCAGTCTAGAGTTGGGGTTTTCAGATAATCAGTAGTAGGTGTAGATTCGATAGCTTTCAGCCTTAGGATTTGGCAATGACAATTGGATCGAGTTGCTTCTCTTCATCTTGATTTGGGAGTTCTCGCTATTTCTGGATTGATGCCTTGGAGATGGAGTTACACTGGAGTTCTTTCTTGAAGACTATATTGAAGATATTGTTCCGCTGCTGTTGTTATCTTTTATTTCCGCTACTATTCTTTGTATCTCTGATATATATTGATGTTCATTGTACCATTCATGTTGTATCAGTTATTGTATCAAATGTTATATATATCAAATGTATTATTCATTTCTTCCGCTGTGTTATTTACTTAATGTGTTATAAGCTCCGGCGAACCAGGTTCGACGTTTGGATCTGCGGCATTTGAATACGAGTGTCGTATTCGGTGCCGATTTTCGAAGGTCGAGTCAGGATCGTTATATTACCTGTTATATATTATCAGTTATATATTTATATTGATTGCTTTGGATGATGATTGTGATGGATGTATGATTTTATGATGGATGAATGGATGTTTTATTTATATCATCATAATCCGCAAGTTCTTTATTGATTTGTCATTATTGATTTGGGATTGCGGTTTGAAATGATATATAACCGTATTTTTATTTTTAAATTACGGATTGAAATGATAAATATCCGTGTCACTTGACCATAGGATAGAAAATTATATACAGACACCGCGGTCTATAAATAAAAATATTTTGAAATGATTTCTATGGTTTTGTAAAGAAATATATGATTTTATGAGATATTGATTTGATATTTTATAAATGTTCTTTTATATATAGTTAAATTCTTTGTTTAAGCTATGTATAAAATTGTTTAAGTGTAAAAGAAGTTTAATAATAAAGTTTGGTTTTGTTAAGATATAATATGTTTAAAGTATTTATTTAAATTATTTTGTATATAGAGTTTATATTGCCTTAAATACAATTAAGATTGGAAGATAAATATGAAATTGATTTGAATCAAAAAATTTTAGAATTTTACTCAAATAAAATCTGATTTGAAATTGAGATAAACATGAGATTTTATGAAATTGAATTTATTTGAGAATTAAGAACTCAAAAAGGGTTGATGGGAGATTTATTAAATTGAGAATTTTAAAGGGTATAATTATTATAACTTGATTTTTGGGTCTAGGTGAATTAAATGATTATTTCAAGTATAACGAAGTGAAGGCAATATCTAGTTATTTGAAGTTTGAGTTTTATTTAAATAATAAGGGGTTTGTTGTATAAAATATTTCAAAACTAAATAATAGGAAATTTAATTGTTGAATCGAAATTATCAAATTTAGTTTGAAATTTTGGAATATTTTAAGCCTTGAAATATATCGAAATTGAAATGTTTATAGAAATTGAAATGTTTCGAAGTTACGAATTTCATGGCATTATGTTTTAAAGGTGTTAAAATTTCAAATGTTATAAAATTTGGAAGTGCTATGATTTTAAAACGGGAATATATTTGAAATAAATGATATTATATTGATTTGAAAAAAAAGGAATATCATATTGATTTGGTTTATAAATTTGAAATGATATCGTATTTATATGGTTTTGAAATAAATATTATATCCTGGTTTTGAAGTATAATTATTTTGAAATGATCGCGATGTTATGATAACGTTTGGTTGTTGAAGAGACCGGGATCGGAAGTTGTCATACTCTCTGCCAACTCCGAAAACCACTTTAACAACCGTGTACGCTGTAACATCCCCAAAATTATCAATCAAAATAAATAATATATTTGAACTCTTGGGGTTTGATTTGAGAATAAATTTGAAAAAATCTAAAACAAATAAAATAAGTGAAAATATATGAAATAAATTCCTAATTTATTTTGGGTTTAAAATATTGGGATGATAAATGTTTTCAAAAGTCATTTGGATTTAGAATGTTTATATTTCAAGTGTAAGATTTAAGTTTGAATTTAAATTTGGAATAAATGTTTTAAAATGAAGAAGCATTTAAAAATCATCGAGGAACAAGTACACAATGGTCAAGACAACTTTTCTTTTAAACATTGTACATATGCATATATACATATAAATGAATAAAAATATATATATATATATATTGGTTTATAAAAGTATGTATATAATATAGGAAATAAAATCTATAAAATTTCTTTTGCTTTTTCACATCAAAAGCTGAAAACTTACATTCATAATAAAATTTAATAATTAACAAAATCTATGTTTTAAGATCTTTTCTTACAAATGGCACAAGATATCAATTCCTTAATAAAATAATCAATAAAAAATTCAGAAAACCTCTTCACCTTCTAAAAGTCGAAATTTTAAATCCCCTAGCAGCTGATGTTCAGTAATCAAAAAATATTTGCAAGTGTTACTTCAAACATTCAGAGAAAAAAAAAAGTTCAAAAGAAAACCAAACTGTCTTCTTCCATTCAAGCTAAAAAAAAATCTGAAAATACTTTCTCATGCTTCATGACAGTAGTGTGGTACTTTCAGGTAAGCTTTGTTTTAAAACAAATTTATAGTTATGAAATTTTGATTTTCGAATCAAGTGTTGACAATCAATTCAAAACGAAAATTCAGATTTGTGAAGGCAAGAAGTTTCTGGTTTCAAAGGCAGTGCATAGTTTTCTTTTCTGTAAATAAGTTTAAAAGGCAAGTGACTTTTCTTTTTAAGGTTTGAACTTGAAGTTATAACTTCTTATAAAGAAAGAGTTTAATCCAGTAATCTTTAATCAAATTATTTGCAGGGAGGTCAAGGATTAAAAGCTACTTTTTTTGGTTTTGGTTTTCAAGTTCTGTTTTTTTTTTAAGTGCAGAGAAAAGAAGCTCCTCTGATTTTGTTTCAAAACTGTAAGTAATCTGGGAAATTTGTTATTTTTAATAATTAAGTAAATGAATACAACTTGGGTTTAATACAACAATATCTAAAAGTTTTCTGCAGGAAGAATTAAGGTTAGAGTTTTAATCTATTTTGGATTTCAAGTTTCAGAAATAAGAAGTGTCTTCTCTGCTATAAATTTCAAAAGTAAGTAAAATAGAAATCCCTGTTTTTGATAATTTAAATGCATGAATACAACCACAATTAATCAGAGAATTGTACCCATCAATTTCAGATCTAAAACCCCAAGAGAATTAAAGTAGAAAAGAAGAAAAAGTAGCAGGCTCATCTCTCTGTTTGGTAGAACTGTCAACAACTTCTAAAATCAAGTGAGTAAACCTTGTTTTTTTTTCTTTTTTTTCTTTTACCATGCTTGCTTTGTGTATGTTGGGTGATGAAGGGAACCTAAATTTTGTTTGCATGCAAGAGACTTGAATGTATAATTGAATGTTTGGCTTGTTATGTTGATCTTACATAAATAATAGTCACTGTTTAGTTTGAGAAAACCAAATCTGTCAAACTTCCTTTTTCTTCTTTCCCTCTGTCTCTCTTTCTGGTTGGATTTGGAAAAATTGCAACAAGTTGAAGTTTTATGTCTCGACTGGCACCATGCTCAGAAAACAAATCGAAACAAGAGTTGTAATTTTACTGGGAATTAAGAAAAAAAAAGTTACATCTGAGTTACAGGTTTGGAAAAAAGTAACTCACATCAAATATAGAATCCTTCTCTTCCTCTTCACTTTTGAAAAAGGTTGTAACAAGTTAAACTTTAGTTGGAAACCTGTTTTACATTTTCAGAAATGAATTAAAGTATGTTTAAACTTTTGTTTAAAAACCTGTTAAATTCTGGAAACAATGGGCACTGTCACAATGCAAATTTTCCAAGAAATATTCGAACCTCATGCATTTCAGTTTCAATAATTCCAGGTGAATCTACTATAACAATGATGATTTTAAAAACAAAAATCATAATTTTTCATTCCCTCTTCACTGAGAAAATGGGGGTTGGATTGAAAATGAATTTTTGAGTAATTCTAGTGATCTATGGAATATTGGGCGTTGAAATTGTTGTGGCAGCATGATTACATGTTCGCAAGTATCAGAAAAATATTGAATTAATTTATAAGCGTTTAGATTTTTGATTTGAAATCAAACTAGGGTTTAAACCCCACTTTCTGTTCACGATAGAGTCGACATTGCCGCACCACCCACAGGTGATCGGACCGTGTGCCACCGGGGGGAATCGAAGCATGACACGATGACGAGGCTAGGGACAGAGTTTGGTGGCCGATAATGGCCTGGGGAGGCGGCGCGTGGTAGTTTTCGATGACGTTCCTGATGATGATATTTGGGTGTGATGCTCGATTCGCGACTTCGAAACAAAAATCGAGATCAGGGTGTTCGTATCGTTTTAGGGGACGATAGGCGACTCGCTTGTGGCCTTGGCTCTGACCATCGGCGGCGGCTCTAGCTGTGCACGTGCTCGTGGATGTGGTGTGTGTCAACGTGAGACGTTGGGGAAGACGAATTGTGACTTGGAGCACAACGCGGGTAGGTCGAGTGAAAACTCGAAGAGAGACTCGGGGGGTTTAGCGTGGTGGAAGGTTAAAATTAAAAAACAGAAAGAAAAAATATAAGGTACGGGTCAAATCTGGGGATAACTCGAAGTAGGCAAGCGTTTCTCTCGGGTACGACCTGAAGCAAGCCTGGGGTTTGCAAATGAACAGCAAACCCAGGTTTAACAATAAATTGAAAACACAATTTTATTTATTTTCTAGATAAATTAATAAGGATAGTTGTTAATAGAATGTGAAACTAATAGTATTTAAAATTTTATGAAGTCCAAAATATTTTAAAATTAATAAAAGTTGTTTTTAAAAGTCTAACTTTATAAGAAGCTTAAATATAAACTAATTATACAAGTACAAATTTCAACCAAGTTTACAATGATGAAGTAGTAATTAACAATTGATGTTTTGTAACGATTTCTAAAATTTAAAAGAATTTTTTTTTAAAAAATTAAAGAAGAGGAAATTTATAAAATTAGTTAAACTTAATAAGTTAACGATTAAGAATTTATAAATGATATAATAAACTAGAGAATAATTTATTAACTTAGCCAATTAAAATAATTCAAAATAAAATTCAACATTAATTTGAAATGATTAACAAAGACAATCATGTGGCTAATTAGCTTTAATCACAATTACTTATATCAACGATGATTGATCATCATCAAATACCCCATACTGGATTGACACTTTTGTTGTGGTGCTGTGATTACTTTGTGATGAGCTATGATTTGTGATTTGCTCCTATATGTATGTGAAACCCTTTTGCCCGTAAAACGGCATTTTAACTTCGATCCGACAGGGAGTCGGATTTTCAGTTTGTTATCTGAAACCCACATCGAACCTTGAATGTGAACCTTTGTAATTGATACACCCACATGTTTTAAATTTGAGCGCTCACTATTCGGATTAGCCGGGAGAGGAACTTTGTGTCATATAACCCATTGCGAATAGTGATTCGACGAATGGATTGCATTTGAAGACCGATGGTGAAGACCGGGTGTCTTCGAAAACGATAGGATAACCTATCGATTGTCTCCGCACCGAGTTGCTCCGGTATAGGGATTCCCTAAGTGATGGAAAGTACGAACGGGATTGTGGACGCCCGGATTTGCAAGGGTTTCTTCCTTTATTGGACGAAGTGCCTTCGGTTCTGTTCGAACCTGGAACAGACTTGTATGGTCGTGTGTCTGACACTACACCTTGAGATATAGAGCCGATTTCTTTCAAACACATATTTGTTGGTGGCGGAGAATTTATTCTCTTAGCTTAACACCCTTCTCTGAGACGTACGAGCTCATAGGTTATGTAGTTGAAGGTTATCAGCAATATACTCCCAATTTGGTAGTGTGGCATACTAAGTGCTGCTGTATAGTGATGATCATTTGTTGATCATCTGTGATCAAAGCATGGCTTTCGTGTAAAGCGTAGCTTTGAGGACGAGAACTCATCGGACCTCACACCCCGAAAATGGTCGAAACAGGAAAGATGCGGCAAGGTTATGAGGGTCGCGCCCTTTAGGGTATGTCATTTCCTTCTGGAAAAAGGTAGTGTCATGGTATGGAGCCCAGATGCTTACCTATGTGGTTGCTTCAATCTCATTATTCTGTGTGGTTGTTGCTTTGTGATGGAGGGCCCTCGGATAAAGGTCCCAAAGGACCAGGGAGTGGCATATTCGTGTAGTAGTTACCTAGTTACAGAGGTAACCCGGCCTTGTGTTGGCAGAGATCTAACCGTGACGTTAGTTCTCGGGACGTCCCGCCAGAGGCGTACCCATGTGGCATAGGAAGTTCCTTAGCCTGACCATTTGTTGGAAACCCAATTCCCAATACGAACCCCGTACGGTTTTAGTTGTATTACCTGCCATTTACTTATGGTGGTTACCACTGTTTAGATGGTAGCTATAGTAGGCATAGTTCGGAATGTCTATGCTGGCTAGGATTGATATTCTACTTTCGAAATGGCTTTCTACACTATGCACTAGTAATAGTATCAAAGAATTTTCCCGTATCAAGCATATTTGACTATCATAAGAAGAAATCTCCTCCAATTCTGCGATTGCATTGTGTGTGTGGCGGGAGGTCTTATGGTAGTTTCATTTTTCAAAAGCATACCGATTTTCTTGTATAAAAATCTGTTTTATTTGAAAGCAATTATCTTTCTTTACTCATACCAATCCCATGACTGACCCGGAGTTTATTGTTTCCTTTCTAAACTCTGGGTGCCCACCATTTCTACACGGGCAACCTAGTAGCAGGTTTTTTTGTATTTTGGCTCTAGCTACATTTTGGAGTATTTTGGTTTGGAGATTTGTGGTTTTTGGAGGCTCATACCTTAGAGACATTTTGGATGCTTTTGGATCTCGAGGTGCTTGGTTTGGTGTTCACTATCATTCTCTATCCTTTTGAAGACGTTTGGCATATGTTATGTAGTTGTTCTATTATGACATTCTATTTTGGAGATGTGATTCATGTATTATGTACTCTGCTGTTGTAACGGATATTATTGTGATGCTGTATCTGTGATATGATGCATGTTATTCATTTTATTTCCGCTGTTATATATTCATCTAATGTTGTTATAAGCTCCATCCGACTGGAGTTCGATGTTTGAATCATTGACAGACGAGTACAAGTGAGGTATTTGATGTCAATTTTCAAACGTTGAATTTCGGGCCGTGACAGTTGGTATCAGAGCTAAAGGTTGAGTAAGAACTTTAGCTATGGAGTATAACACATTAGATGGCTCATTAGAGATAGGGTGAAGTATACCCTAGAATGAGTATAATCAATTGACGCCTCAAATTTTTCTTAGTCTATTTCCTTTAATTGCCGATATTTCTTAAGATATCTCGTCCAAATATCTAAGCTACTTTTTCTTACTAATTACAGATAGTTGGGATGAGCGGAAGAAGAGGCAGAGTTAGGGGGCGAGGAAATGCCACAACACCTAGCCAAGTTCCCCCTACCACCGAGGCAGCTTTAGCTATTCAGAATCAGCCGAATCTGGCTGACTTATATAAGAACTTTTCAAGGCTTGGGGATAAGCCATTCACCGGCAAAGAGACGATTATTGAAGCCCAGGCATGGATTAGGTCTTGTGAAAAAATCTTTAAGGGGCTCAAGCTACAAGATGATCAGATGCGTCTCATAGCTACTTGGAAACTTCAAGGTGAAGCCTTAGCTTGGTGGGAGACCGTCACTATTGATGAGCCTGAGGATGAGTTCACATGGAGAAGATTCAAAGAAGCATTTGAGAAGCGCTACTTGCCATCATTCGGGATTTCTCGTATGTACCAAGAATTCATGGATTTAAAGCAAGGAAGTCTGTCGTTCGAGGAGTATCTCAATAAGTTCAATGAATTGTCACGCTTTGGTCCAGAATTAGTGAACACACCGTTGAAGAAGAATGAGCGATTCATTCGTGGGATGAATAAAAAGTTCCACGAAAGGATGACAGGCCACGTGAAAGAATCCTTCTCAGATTTGGTTGATATGGGATACCGTTATGGTACACTAGACATGCAAGAAGCACCGAGGGAGCAAGGAAACTCAAGCAATCAAAACTAGAAGAAGAGAAATTTGGAGGCAAGAAACCTTGGCACGGCAAGGAGAAGAAGAAAAGCAATCAAGGGAGCACTATGGAGAATGTCACTTGCTATAATTGCTCGGAGAAAGGCCACTATTCTACCAGCTGCAAAAAGCCCAAGAGAGATCAATCCACTCAAGCAAAGCCCAGAAAGTGCTATTATTGTCAGAAGGTGGGACATGAAGTGAAGGACTGCCCAGTTATGAAGCAAGCCCAGACAGCTAAAGTATACTCAGTCAAAGACAAGCCTACATCTTCCAAATCAGAGAAGGGAAAGGGAGTTCTTGAAGGTAATCTTACCATTTATGATAGTATCGTTAGAGTTCTTTTTGATACTGGCGCCACACACAGTTTTATCTCTCAACAAGCTATTAAAGAATTGAATATTGAACCTGATTTTGTCGATGAGCCTATATGTGTAAGGAATCCAGTTGGAGGTCCTGCAAACCTCTGCCTTCGATGTAGAGATGTTCCTATCTCATATTCTTGCCATCAATTCCCTATTAGTCCTTTTGTTCTAGACTTCAACGAGTTTGAAGTCTTACTCGGGATGGACTGGCTAGCAAAATATGAAGCCAAATTGGATTGCAATAATCGATTAATTTCAATCAAAACCGAATTTGGGGATTTCATCGAAATTTCTTGTGAGGACCCTAGTCCTAAAAGGGAAGGCTTGATGTATAATTTTGGTTATCCTGAACCCAGCTTGGAGTCCATTCTTATTGTTAGAGATTTTCCAGATGTGTTTGATGAAGTGAAATCTCTACCTCCTCACCGAGAAATAGAATTCAGAATCGACCTTATGCCTAATGCTCGTCCTGTCGTTCATCCAAGTCGCAGGATGGCACCTAGAGAAAAGGTTGAATTAGTCGAGCAAACTAGAGTTTTACTAGAAAAAGGGTTGATTCGACCCAGTGTTTCTGAATGGGGCTCAGCCATCGTATTTGTTGCTAAGTCAGACGGATCTTTGAGGTTGTGCGTGGATTACCGCGATCTCAATAAGCAGACTCTCAAGAATAAATTCCCACTGCCCAGAATTGATGATTTATTTGATCAGTTGCACGGCGCTTGTTTTTTTTCGAAGATGGATCTAGCCCAAGGATTCCATCAATTACGAATCGCCGAAGACTGTATTCATTTGACAGCTTTTAGGGGTCCCAATATGTTCTATGAATGATTAGTCATGCCTTTTGGGCTAACCAATGCCCCAGTATACTTTGTGGACCTTATGACTCGTGTGTTTTGGGATGTATTGAATAAATTTGTGCTCGTATTCATTGACGATATTTTGGTCTATTCCAAGACCGAAGAGGAGCATGCCGAACACCTTAGAATTGTCTTGGAAATATTGAGGATAAATATTCTATATGCTAAATTTTCCAAATGCCACTTTTGGGTCAAAGAAGTCAAATTTCTTGGCCATATTGTTAATGAAGAAGGGATTTCTGTGGATCCTAGCAAAATTTCCGCCATTCTTGATTGGAGAAGACCTAGTACCCCAAAGGAAGTTCGAAGCTTTTTGGGCCTGGCAGGTTATTATCGGAAGTTTGTGCAGGACTTTTCGAAGTTAGCTAGTCCTTTGACCAAGCTAACAATGAAGAATGCAAAGTTTATTTGGACTCCAAAATGTGAAGAAGCTTTTGAGGAGTTGAAGAAGAGATTAACCACCGCTCCTGTTCTCGCTATTATCAACGGGAATCAGGGTTTATCTGTTTATACTGATGCTTGCGGTGAAGGCTTGGGTGCAGTATTGATGCAAAATGGAAAGGTGATTGCCTACGCGAGTAGACAATTACGTCCTCATGAAAGAAATTATCCAACCCATGATTTGGAGCTTCTAGCTGTTATCTTCGCTTTAAAAATATGGCGACATTATCTTTTGGGTAAGAATCTTTTCAGCTTTCTTATCAATCTGTGAATTTAATTTAATTCAATATACTTATTGAACTCTCCTTATTTCTAGGTGAAAAATTCGAATTATTCACCGATCAAAAATCTTTGAAATATCTCTTCACCCAAAAAGATCTGAATTTGCGACAACAGCGTTGGCTGGAATTTCTGGCATCCTATGACCTGGATATTCTATATACACCCGGAAAAGCCAATGTGGTTGCGGACGCCTTGAGTAGAAAGCATGCTATTTTTGCTCATCTTGTTATTGCTCCTACTCTTCTTAAGAGGATCGCGAGCAAGCAGTATGAAGATGAGTTTCTTCGGGGGATTTTTAAAAGAATATGCCAAGGGGAGGACACTAGTTTTGAGATGGATAGTAGAGGAGTTATAAGGCTGAAAGGAAGAATGTGTTCCAGACTTCCCTGATCTGAAACGTGAAGTTCTAGACGAATGTCACAAATCTAAGCTTTGCATCCATCCAGGAGTTAACAAGATGTATAGAGATATCAAAAGAACTTTCTGGTGGAAGACGATGAAGAGAGATATATCTATTTATGTGAGTCGCTGTGCTACTTGCCAACAAGTCAAGAGCGACCAAAGGAAGATTGCGGGTCTACTTCAGCCTTTAGAGGTACCCAAGTGGAAATGGGACCAAGTGTCGATGGATTTCGTCGACGGTTTGCCTCGCTCTCGGAAGGGTAATGAAGCGATTTGGGTCATTGTGGATCGTTTGACTAAGTCAGCCCACTTCTTGCCAGTAAAAGCTACCCGCACAGCTGCAAGTCTAGCTAATTTGTATGAGAAAGAAATTGTCCGTCTCCATGGCATTCCTAGCAGCATAGTGAGTGATCGTGATCCGATATTCACTAGTAGATTCTGGGAGGCGTTTCAAGACGCATTGGGAACCAAGCTGCATTTCAGTACTGCTTATCACCCACAGTCCGATGGGCAGACAGAGAGGATCAATCGAATCTTGGAGGATCTATTGCGAGCTTGTATACTCGATTTTGGTGGTTCTTGGGAGGACCATTTGCACCTGGTCGAATTCTCTTATAACAACAGCTATCGGGCCAGTATTGAGCTGGCTCCTTTTGAGGCTTTATATGGCCGACCGTGTCGATCACCGGCATGCTGGATTGAGGCAGGTGATAGACTCATTCTTGGTCAGGACATGATTAAAGAAGCCACCGAAAAAGTTGATTTTATTCGGAAGAAATTGAAGACAGCTCAGAATCATCAAAAGAGCTATTACGATCGTAGAAGACGAGATTTGGAATTTCAGATTGGGGACTCTATTTTTCTTAAAGTATCTTCTATGAGAGGTGTATTGAGATTTGGGAAGACCGGTAAGCTAGCACCACGATATATTGGTCCTTTTCCTATTCTGGAGAGGATTGGTTCTCTCGCCTACCGTGTGCAGTTGCCTAGCTGGTTGTCGGGTGTGCATGATGTATTTCACATTTCTAGCCTTCGGAAGTATGTGCATGATCCGGACAGCATTATTGAAGAAGCTGCCCAACAGGATCTCGACATCACTCCCAATCTAACCGTTAAAAGAGAACCGGTAAAGATTGTGGATCGTGAGGAGAAGCAATTAAGGAACAAAGTTGTAAAGCCTGTTAAAGTTCAGTGGAGTGGCGATCCAGAGGACTGCACTTGGGAAACTGAAGATAATATGCAGAAATCTTATCCCAAATGTAGAGTGGATATCTCGGCTTAGCCGGTAAGCCATTTCCTTATTCTTTATGAATTCGTATATTCTTTGTCTATTTTTCTCTCACTTTCAATTTCGAGGACGAAATTTTCTTAAGGAGGGGGTATTTGTAACATCCCCAAAATTATCAATCAAAATAAATAATATATTTGAACTCTTGGGGTTTGATTTGAGAATAAATTTGAAAAAATCTAAAAAAAATAAAATAAGTGAAAATATATGAAATAAATTCCTAATTTATTTTGGGTTTAAAATATTGGGATGATAAATGTTTTCAAAAGTCATTTGGATTTAGAATGTTTATATTTCAAGTGTAAGATTTAAGTTTGAATTTAAATTTGGAATAAATGTTTTAAAATGAAGAAGCATTTAAAAATCATCGAGGAACAAGTACACAATGGTCAAGACAACTTTTCTTTTAAACATTGTACATATGCATATATACATACAAATGAATAAATATATATATATATTGGTTTATAAAAGTATGTATATAATATAGGAAATAAAATCTATAAAATTTCTTTTGCTTTGTCACATCAAAAGCTGAAAACTTACATTCACAATAAAATTTAATAATTAACAAAATCTATGTTTTAAGATCTTTTCTTACAAATGGCACAAGATATCAATTCCTTAATAAAATAATCAATAAAAAATTCAGAAAACCTCTTCACCTTCTAAAAGTCGAAATTTTAAATCCCCTAGCAGCTGATGTTCAGTAATCAAAAAATATTTGCAAGTGTTACTTCAAACATTCAGAGAAAAAAAAAAGTTCAAAAGAAAACCAAACTGTCTTCTTCCATTCAAGCTAAAAAAAAATCTAAAAATACTTTCTCATGCTTCATGACAGTAGTGTGGTACTTTCAGGTAAGCTTTGTTTCAAAAAAAATTTATAGTTATGAAATTTTGATTTTCGAATCAAGTGTTGACAATCAATTCAAAACGAAAATTCAGATTTGTGAAGGCAAGAAGTTTCTGGTTTCAAAGGCAGTGCATAGTTTTCTCTTCTGGAAATAAGTTTAAAAGGCAAGTGACATTTCTTTTTAAGGTTTGAACTTGAAGTTATAACTTCTTATAAAGAAAGAGTTTAATCCAGTAATCTTTAATCAAATTATTTGCAGGGAGGTCAAGGATTAAAAGCTACTTTTTTTGGTTTTGGTTTTCAAGTTCTGTTTTTTTTAAAGTGCAGAGAAAAGAAGCTCCTCTGATTTTGTTTCAAAACTGTAAGTAATCTGGAAATTTGTTTTTTTTAATAATTAAGTAAATGAATACAACTTGGGTTTAATACAACAATATCTAAATTTTTTCTGCAGGAAGAATTAAGGTTAGAGTTTTAATCTATTTTGGATTTCAAGTTTCAGAAATAAGAAGTGTCTTCTCTGCTATAAATTTCAAAAGTAAGTAAAATAGAAATCCCTGTTTTTGATAATTTAAATGCATGAATATAACCACAATTAATCAGAGAATTGTACCCATCAATTTCAGATCTAAAACCCCAAGAGAATTAAAGTAGAAAAGAAGAAAAAGTAGCAGGCTCATCTCTCTGTTTGGTAGAACGTCAACAACTTCTAGAATCAAGTGAGTAAACCTTGTGTTTTTTCTTTTTTTTTCCTTTTACCATGCTTGCTTTGTGTATGTTGGGTGATGAAGGGAACCTAAATTTTGTTTGCATGCAAGAGACTTGAATGTATAATTGAATGTTTGGCTTGTTATGTTGATCTTACATAAATAATAGTCACTGTTTAGTTTAAGAAAACCAAATCTGTCAAACTTCCTTTTTCTTCTTTCCCTCTGTCTCTCTTTCTGGTTGAATTTGGAAAAATTGCAACAAGTTGAAGTTTTATGTCTGGACTGGCACCATGCTCAGAAAACAAATCGAAACAAGAGTTGTAATTTTACTGGGAATTAAGAAAAAAAAAGTTACATCTGAGTTACAGGTTTGGAAAAAAGTAACTCACATCAAATTAAAATCCTTCTCTTCCTCTTCACTTTTGAAAAAGGTTGTAACAAGTTAAACTTTGGTTGGAAACCTGTTTTACATTTTCAGAAATGAATTAAAGTAAGTTTAAACTTTTGTTTAAAAACCTGTTAAATTCTTGAAACAATGGGGCACTGTCACAATGCAAATTTTCCAAGAAATATTCGAACCTCATGCATTTCAGTTTCAATAATACCAGGTGAATCTACTATAACAATGATGATTTTAAAAACAAAAATCATAATTTTTCATTCACTCTTCACTGAGAAAATGGGGGTTGGATTGAAAATGAATTTTTGAGTAATTCTAGTGATCTATGGAATATTGGGCGGGGAAATTGTTGTGGCAGCATGATTACATGTTTGCAAGTATCAGAAAAATATTGAATTAATTTATAAGCGTTTAGATTTTTGATTTGAAATCAAACTAGGGTTTAAACCCCACTTTCTGTTCACGATAGAGTCGACATTGCCGCACCACCCATAGGTGATCGGACCGTGTGCCACCGGGGGGAATCGAAGCGTGACACGATGACGAGGCTAGGGACTGAGTTTGGTGGCCGATAATGGCCTGGGGAGGCGGCGCGTGGCAATTTTCGATGACGTTCCTGATGATGATATTTGGGTGTGATGTTCGATTCGCGACTTCGAAACAAAAATCGAGATCAGGGTGTTCGTATCGTTTTAGGGGACGATAGGAGACTCGCTCGTGGCCTTGGATCTGACCATCGGCGACAGCTCTAGCTGTGCACGTGCACGTGGATGGGGTGTGTGTCAGCGTGAGACGTTGGGGAAGACGAATTATGACTCGGAGCACAACGCGGGTAGGTCGAGTGAAAACTCGAAGAGAGACGCGGGGGGTTTAGCGTGGTGACAGGTTAAAATTAAAAAACAGAAAGAAAAAATATAAGGCACGGGTCAAATCTTGGGATAACTCGAAGTAGGCAAGCGTTTCTCTCGGGTACGACCCGAAGCAAGCCTGGGGTTTGCAAATGAACAGCAAACCCAGGTTTAACAATAAATTGAAAACACAATTTTATTTATTTTCTGGATAAAGTAATAAGGATAGTTGTTAATAGAATGTGAAACTAATAGTATTTAAAATTTTATGAAATCCAAAATATTTAAAATTAATAAAAGTTGTTTTTAAAAGTCTAACTTTATAAGAAGTTTAAATATAAACTAATTATACAAGTACAAATTTCAACCAAGTTTACAATGATGAAGTAGTAATTAACAATTGATGTTTTGTAACGATTTCTAAAATTTAAAAGAAAAAAAATTTAATAAATTAAAGAATAGGAAATTTATAAAATTAGTTAAACTTAATAAGTTAACGATTAAGAATTTATAAATGATATAATAAACTAGAGAATAATTTATTAACTTAGCCAATTAAAATAATTCAAAATCAAGTAAAATTCAACATTAATTTGAAATGATTAACAAAGACAATCATGTGGCTAATTCGCTTTAATCACAATTACTTGTATCAACGATGATTGATCATCATCAAATACCCCATACTGGATTGACACTTTTTTTGTGGTGCTGTGATTGCTTTGTGATGAGCTATGATTTGTGATTTGCTCCTATATGTATGTGAAACCCTTTTGCCCATAAAACGGCATTTTAACTTCGATGCGACAGGGAGTCGGATTTTCAGTTTGTTATCCGAAACCCACATCGAATCTTGAATGTGAACCTTTGTAATTGATACACCCACATGTTTTAAATTTGAGCGCTCACTATTTGGATTAGCCAGGAGAGGACCTTTGTGTCATATAACCCATTCTGAATAGTGATTCGACGAATGGATTGCATTTGAAGGCCGATGGTGAAGACCGGGTGTCTTCGAAAACGATAGGATAACCTATCGATTGTCTCTGCACCGAGTTGCTCCGGTATAGGGATTCCCTAAGCGATGGGAAGTCCGATCGGGATTGTGGACACTCGGATTTGCAAGGGCTTCTTCCTTTATTGGACGAAGTGCCTTCGGTTCTGTTCGAACCCGGAACAGACTTGTATGGTCGTGTGTCTGACACTACACCTTGAGATATAGAGCCGATTTCTTTCAAATACATATCTGTTGGTGGCGGAGAATTTATTCTCTTAGCTTAACACCCTTCTCTGAGACGTACGAGCTCAGAGGTTATGTAGTTGAAGGTTATCAGCAATATACTCCCAATTTGGTAGTGTGGCATACTAAGTGCTGCTGTATAGTGATGATCATTTGTTGATCATCTGTGATCAAAGCAAGGCTTTCGTGTAAAGCGTAGCTTTGAGGACGAGACCTCTTCGGACCTCACACACCGGAAATGGTCGAAACAGGAAAGATGCGGCAATGTTATGAGGGTCGCGCCTTTTAGGGTATGTCATTTCCTTCTGGAAAAATGTAGTGTCATGGTATGGAGCCCAGATGCTTACCTATGTGGTTTCTTCAATCTCATTATTCTGTGTGGTTGTTGCTTTGTGATGGAGGGCCCTCGGATAAAGGTCCCAAAGGACCGGGGAGTGGCATATTCGTGTAGTAGTTACCCAGTTACAGAGGTAACCCGGCCTTGTGTTGGCAGAGATCTAACCGTAACGTTAGTTCTCGGGACGTCCCGCCAGAGGCGTACCCATGTGGAATAGGAAGTTCCTTAGCCTGACCATTTGTTTGAAACCCAATTCCCAATACGAACCCCGTACGGTTTTAGTTGTATTACCTGCCATTTACTTATGGTGGCCACCACTGTTTAGATGGTAGCTATAGTAGGCATAGTTCGGAATGTCTATGCCGGCTAGGATTGATATTCTACTTTCGAAATGGCTTTCTACACTATGCACTAGTAATAGTATCAAAGAATTTTCCCGTATCAAGCATATTTGACTATCATAAGAAGAAATCTCCTCCAATTCTGCGATTGCATTGTGTGTGTGGCCGGAGGTCTTATGGTAGTTTCATTTTTCAAAAGCATACCGATTTTCTTGTATAAAAATCTGTTTTATTTGAAAGCAATTATCTTTGTTTACTCATACCAGTCACATGACTGACCCGGAGTTTATTGTTTTCTTTCTAAACTCTGGGTGCCCACCATTTCTACACGGGCAGCATAGTAGCAGGTTTTTTTGTATTTTGGCTCTAGCTACATTTTGGAGTATTTTGGTTTGGAGATTTGTGGTTTTTGGAGGCTCATACCTTAGAGACATTTTGGAAGCTTTTGGATCTCGAGGTGCTTGGTTTGGTGTTCACTATCATTCTTTATCCTTTTGAAGACTTTTGGCATATGTTATGTAGTTGTTCTATTGTGATATTCTATTTGGAGATGTGATTCATGTATTATGTACTCTGATGTTGTAACAGATATTATTGTGATGCTGTATCTGTGATATGATGCATGTTATTCATTTTATTTCCGCTGTTATATATTCATCTAATGTTGTTATAAGCTCCATCCGATTGGAGTTCGATGTTTGAATCATTGACAGTCGAGTACAAGTGAGGTATTTGATGTCAATTTTCGAACGTTGAATTTCGGGTCGTGACATACGCGGTGGAGATTCCAGAATGAAGTAGGATGGTGGCGGCGTTTCCTTTGAGGTAAATACGTGGACCCGACTCCCGTGAGTTGGCATAAGGTGGCTAAAACAGGAGCGATTCTCGGACTAATGAGGTAGCACCTTTGATCGGACACATCCCTTCGATATTATACTTTGACTTTTGGATTGATTCGGTGGCCACTTTTGATTTTTTTATTTGGGGGTGTGGCTCGAGGTGCGCGGTAGCTGCAAGCTACGCGTTACCACCAGCCCGGATGCGTAATTGGTATATCTACCATGGCATTACCTGATTGTACCGTGTCACCTACCCTAGCGCGCCTTGTATGAGTTTGGTTTTCTCCCGTAGCCCGTGGAGTATTTAGGGTAGTCTCCCGATCTGGAGATGTGCTGATACTGTATGGACTACTGGGACTATTATGTGGTAAGGGCTATATGGGTAACCCCTTAACGCTATTTAAAAGTAAATTTATTTTACTAATAGACATTATTATAACAGCGAAATATTACTACATAGTAAATAGTTTAACAGATCCTTGAGAGATGTGAATCCCAAGCATCTCTTAAGTTATTGCACTCACGTTATACACTGGATAAGAGATGTCAAATCCCGTAATCATCTCTAACGCCGTTCCACTCATATTGTTTATTGTTGATTCAACTTACATAAGATCTTTTAGTTCTGACTCGAGTGTTTTGTCTTTCAATTCGCTCGGGTCAGTCCGAGCATTACAGGATTTAAAGACTTTATTTTGGAGGACGAAGACGAAGATATTATTACTATTATCTATTATATTATTCATTGCATCTGCATTGTTATTTATTGGTATGTGTAACTCTGATATGTATTGTATAAATATAATCGAATATTTTATAAAACAGCTTCATGTACTGTTTATTTGATTATTATATTTTATCGTTCCGCTGCAAGATTCTATTTTTTTATTTCTTTCTTTCTTTTTCTTATTTACCCCATAACCATCCGCCCTTCTGTATGGTTTTAAGTCTAACGCGTGTGGTTTATCGTCGATTTAAAGTGTACGGAAAGGCGGGACGTTACATGTGCTATGGAAACTTTTTACAATCTATTGTTTTTGTATTATTTATTTTATGAAATCCTAAGCCTCCTTTAATCTGACCATGATAAAAAGTGACTGAATATAAGATGTAATGTAGATAAAATTTAAGCATGAAATAGAAGAAGTTGTGTTAGCTTAGCGGAAAATGTCGTTGCATTCATCGTGCACACACTTTACTAAAGCAACAAATGAATTAATTACTGCAAAGTTCTTTATATGCTAAAAACAAATTTTAATCAATGTAGTAAATCAAATAATGATTAAGTCTTGCAGAATTTATTCCGTTCTTGTGCAGTAGATAAAAGTTGGAGTCTGCTCAAGCGATAACTAAAGTTTGAATTTTAATCGTACCTAAATCAAGTTATGTATTATATAACTGGATTAATAATTGAAAAAACCCCACTACATCTCAACACATTTATATAACACAACACTAATCCATTATGTACCTTTAATAATAATTTGAATCCAGATCTAGAATATAAATTGTTAGAAGTATGAGCTATAAAATAATAGAAATGTTCGCTTGACAGCAACACTCACTTCATCTAATTCGTAAAAATTTATTGCTTCTATTTACGTGATAAAATAACAAATAAGGTACATGGATCATTTTCTATATAAATATACCGGCTGAGTAAAAAAAATACTAATAAGGAATGAAATGGACATTTGTTAACTTTGAAACATAAAAATAGAAATCATATGAACTAAAAAGCTGAAAAAATTCCAGGAAAAAATATTAGCAGGTAAAACCCAAGTGCAAAATTTTAGTTTTATAGATAAATTGATCAAATAAAATCAAAAGAATCACGTTCCTTTACCAATTGTTTTTGATATGTTACTTGTTTTTTAGAGCACTTGGAGAAAGGCTTTCTATTGTTGGAATCTCTAGATTAAAGTATTGGAAATTTATGCCGATTGTTTCCATGTATAGGTTATCACTTAACATATTTTTTTTATAAGAAATGATGTATCCATACTTAAAATCATATATATAAGTTTGTGTTTTAAAGATCAAAATTGGGGTATAACACATATGCTGCAAACCATTTACATATGAAGCTGGTAGCATTTCATTAATTCACCTTAGTCTATATGTATCAATTTACACATACAAATCTAAATCTTAGAATTGATACACTATTTAATTTTGTTTAGGTGAATTTGTAAGACAATTTACTTATACGTGACTTACTTATCCATAATTAAATTTTGGGGTTATAAATCTGATAGGTATAATATTTACTTATCTATCAGTTGGGTATAACCATATCTCACAGATTTAATTATACAGGTAAAGCAAAACAGAATAAAGTTGTAGCAAAATTACAATTCATATTAAATAAATACTCGGTCCAAAATGCAACCTTACGGTAAAGGTAAAGTCAATCAATAAGATTTCTACCGTTCTATATATGCATATAAGGAAAAAGCCTTCTCCTATCCAAGATTTACAGAGTTGGATCAGACTCGACTTAGGCAATGATAATAGAGCTTATCCTTTATCTGATGCTGAAACGCAATTCCAAAAAGTAGTTTTATACTCGCTACCCATTATTAATTTAAACACAGCTATTTCAACTACTAGTTTGGCCTCAACTTGGCATGATCAAATTAAATATCTGCAGTTTTGAAATCAGTAATTCAAACTTAATTAATAACCCATCTCTACTTCTCTATTACTAATAATGAAAATTCATTGAACTAATTTACTCGGTGTCTTTTTGAAATTTCAAAAATGTCATTTCTTTCCGTTTACATATTTACGCTCAAACAAAATATCATCGTATACGATAACACAAACAGCCCATACACAAACAGCCCGTGTGTAAAGCACGGGCCTATACTAGTTTTCATTAAGAATAAATAAAAAATATTTGTATGTTCCAAAAAGATTACCATCGGAAGAAAAAACCATAGATGATGTAAAAAGAAAATGAAATAGAATAAAGACACTAAAAAGTAATCCCAATCAAAGCTATCCCTTGGTAGAGAAAAGGAGATGTAAGCTTATGTTACATGATATGACATTTTGCAGTAAAATAAGTGAACATTTTGTATACTGATTTCACAACTTGTACATGTTCAAATACATTGGATGCCAAAAATTTTTTTCCCTAATAAATAGTAAAACTGAGTTTTGCATTTGATAAGAACTCGGGCGTATTCAATTCAAATCCAAACATCTTAAAAAGCAAATGACAAAGGTGGAAATGAAAACAACAATTTCATCGTTTCCATTTACATTTGATGTATAGAGTTTAACTCGAAACATGAATACTTTGTACTAAATTGCGGAACCATCTCACTAGAAAACCATTAAAAACAATCAAATAATAATCAATTTTTATATTTTGACAATTATTTTGAGCTAACTACAAAAGGAAAAAAACATAAATGTCAACGCTTAAAGGTGTGACACCTTAGCTTATATTTGATAGGTTTGCACGACATAAAATTTTGTGGCAGATGAAATAAGTGAAGGTTTGAAATTACGAAGTCGGTCGATGGTCAGTTGGAAGGAGGACTTGCCCTATTGGAAATAATTCTAGGATTTCAAACAAGAATAGATTTGGGTCGCTTGCTGGAGTAAATTTTGGATAGGTAGGCGTATCATCTTTGAACAGCTGCTTCCATTTGTGAAATTCACGAAGTACTGGTGGTGGCTTAGCAGATGTAACGACCTGCCTTTTTAGACTTTTAAGCAGACACACATGTCTGACTCAAACCATTCAAAATGGCAGATTGTTATGTGGTAAATACGAAAAAGAGAAAAAAATAAAACAAATAGATGATCTTGCAGCGGAATGACAAAATATGATAATCAAATAACAGTTCATGAAGCCGTTTTATAAATAAATTTGACTATTCTTTTACCGCAAAAAATCAAATTTATAGAAACAGGAGGAAATATATAATAAGTGCAGCGGAACAACATGATTTAGCGGAATATAATAAATAATACTAGTACAAATCTTTGTCTTTGTCCTCCAGAAATAAGGCCTTCAACCCTGAAATGCTCAGGCTGAACCGAGCCAATTGACATCTGGTACATACTAGTTAAATCGGCGGTCAATATGAGTGTAACGGCGTTAGAGATGTTTACGGGGTTGACATCGCTTATTCAGTCTAACGTGGGTGCAGTAACTTAAGAGATGTTCGGGATTACCATCTCCTAAGGATCCGTTAAACTATCTACTATGTAGTATAATACGTTATTATAATAGTGTCTATAATAAAGTAAAGTATGAAAATAACGTTAATGCGTTACTCATATCTCCCTTAACACATTTTTATATATTACCATAGTTTTACTGTACTGTAATTCCTCGGTAAACTGGAGGGCTATCGGAGGGTACTCCATAGATAT
The DNA here is from genome assembly GCA_030765085.1 of Allium cepa. Taxonomy (NCBI): domain Eukaryota; kingdom Viridiplantae; phylum Streptophyta; class Magnoliopsida; order Asparagales; family Amaryllidaceae; genus Allium; species Allium cepa. Next base: position 596,917,961 of record CM060935.1, read on the forward strand.
GGTACAAACCAAAATCGTAGAAGGCGCGATATGGCATGTGAACATGACACTCAAGGTAATTCCAAGGTAGATATACCAATTGCAGATCCGAACTGGTGGTAACGCATAGTAGTTACTACCGTCTACCTCGGAACATACCCCCACAATCGAAATTAAGGATGGCCACCAAATCAATCACAAAGTCAAAACATAGTATCGAAGAATTATGCCTTATAGGAGGAAAGACCTCGCTTGGCCTGGCATGGCTCCTGTTTTTAGTCACATCTAAGCTGACCCATGGGAGTGAGGGTCACGTCATTCCTCATACAGAAATCGTTCGCCAAACCATCCTACTTCATTTCTGGAATCTCCACCACGTAGACAGTTGTTAAAGTGGTTTCTGTAACGACCCGTTAAGTTCGACCATTTAAAATTATTTGTTTAATAGGATTTTTGTAATTTATTTTAGTTGAAAGAATAAAGGTGGTAGATAAATATTAAAATGAAGGCTAGAATAAATTATATAGAAGTGACTTAGAAACCTATTTAAAGACATTTGAATAAAATTCAAATGAATTAAGTAGAGAAAGAAAGAAAAATTCTTACCTGGACATAAAATTTAATATGGGAATATTAAACCAATTTAATGCAATAAAAGATTGTGAACGATAAATTGAATAGATTAAGAAACCCTGTTATTGCAAGTCAATAAATTTGTAAACCCTAATGAACATCTCAAAATTTATAAATTTATTGAAATTTAAGACATAGCATAAGCGTAGAACTATAGGTATGATGACAAACTTTTATAAATTGGCTAATTAAGGGTCAGCAAATTTATTTGGAAATCAAACTCAATTAAGGGTAAGTAATTATGATGGATTGATGGCATAAACGTTACTAAATTTTATCATAGTAACGGAAGTGCAGATGGAAGGCAACTGTAGAAATTTAAGTACGTATTAACAATTGAAAGGGACTGTCGATTGAATGGAGTACTTTAGGTTGTCTTACTAAATTTAGAATTTAACATAAGACAAATAGAAATAAATCAATAAACGTATAGATTTTAAGTTTATTATGATGAATTATTTTAGTGATATGACTTAGAATAAATGAAATAATTTGGGTTAATTGGTATTTAATGGAATTAAAGGTTGCAATATTCATAGGTAAGGATTTAGATGAAATAGATTGATGTATGAAATTTAATTGGATAAATGGCAATTAATTCCTTTAATTTGTGCAATTAATATATGTTAATTGATAACGATAAAAAGTTGATTTTTTCAGTGTAACCAACGTAAAATATTATCATAGCATGATACTTGGTTTGAATAGAAGGATTTGATTTAATGTGAAAATTTTTGTTCTAAGTATTGAATAAAATTGGGAAGCAATATTTTTATGATAATAACGTTAGTATTGGTTAATAAATAGATTTCAATGCAGTAACCAAATAAATGGAATAAGATGAGTATATATTGCATAGAAATGAAATGTAAATTGTCACATTTGGTTGGAGCTAATTTTTAGAAACATATAAATGTTGAATCAGTAAATATTAAATTCCATTTAATATAAGAATTCAAAGGTGGAAGATTTACATTTGGATTGGAAATTTGATAGTTATTAATTAAAAGTGACCATTGAATAAATTTATGCAAACGTGATATAATGTAAATAGATGGGGATCAACTTTTATTTATGTGGTTAAGGGAATTTAATTTCTATAGTATGATAATCGAAATTAATGGAAGTTGGAATAGCTAATTTATATGTTAGTTGAAATTAGCTAGAATGTGTAGATATTGAATGATAGTAAAAAAAAAAAAAAATTTAAGGGATATAAAAGTTTCAATTATACATGGAAATTCATACTCGCCATAAAAGGTTAATTGAGACCAAAGAAGTAGTATAGGAATCTAACCTTCTTTATAAATTTGGATTTATTGCAATAGTTAATTTCATAAAATAAAGGTAAAGCTAATTCAAATTTAATTGGACCATTGTTGGTATAACTTTAGAAGCAAGATTTATTTATGATTTGAGTATTTAATTCAACAAGTGGTATTTACGACAAATGAAATAGAATTGAACGTAAAATATTACGTTATTAAATGGAAATGGAATTTGTAAACATTGAGTGAAATCTTAAACTAATGTTAGTATTCGTCGTATTTACAACAATAACTTTGAATAATAGAAAGGAAGTGAATATAATAAATTAATCAAATTTATAGTGTTGAATTCAATTGGATTGGGATTAATAAATAGTTAAGAAAAATAAGGGTTATTAATAATTTGGAATTTAATTATGGTAAAAAGGCTAATTGCAATCAAGATAATGAGTTGAAATGGAAATCCAATTATTTATTTAGTTAGATTTTGTTGAGAGTATAAGGGTATAAGTTTTAATAATTGGGTTTTAGAATAAAATTTTAAATTTCCTAATAATAAGAAAGTGCGGATATTAACGCTGCAAATTAATATACTTATACATTTTAATTCAAATTCAAGCGTGTTAAATCAATTGGAACTGATTGAATTATCTTAGTAATGAAATTTGGCTAATAATAGAAGTTGAAAAATAAAGTTTGTTTTTATGATTTATTTAATTTATTTAATAAATATTAAAAATAGCCATTTTTGTCACGGACTCGGATTTCGACGAAACCAGTTTCATCGGATCTGTAACGTTGAATTATAATAATGTTTCAATTTTCGCAGCGATCGGACTTGTCGTTTGATCGTACGGACTCGAAACGCCTTGAAATTTACGCATTTTGAAATCAATGTGAAAATTTTGTTTTTTAGCATAACTTCTTCATACGATCGAATTTGGTCGCGAACTTTTTCCATCGCGTTCAGAATATTTTAAAACACCTATTTGGATATATAGTTTTAACAAATTCGACTCCGGAGGCATAGCGGGCTTTTTGGACCATGGTTTGTCACGCACGTTCGCGTATCCAGTCTAGCTACCCTACCTCTAGCCTATCTATAAGTATACAGCTATAAAGCCTAGCTCCTTTCTTTTTCATTTGTTGTACGTTCATTTCTTCACTCTTTTCTCTTCCCCAAATGTATACATCTCAGATCCAATTCAGATCTATCCACAGTTCAAAATCAAAAGTCAAAACTCAAAAATTTCAGAAAATTCCAGAAAAAATATATGTTGAAGTATTCGATACGCGTAAATTACTGGTGAAATTCGTTTTTCAATTGGAGCTGTCGTTCATCCAGAATAAATTCAAACAGCCCCAAAACCGTTCATCATCGTCGCACAAAAAGTTGTCGGATCGGGAAAACATTTCTGGGTTTTGAAGAGGGAACCGAGGGGATCGCATCTATGTAGTTTGTTTCGAGTTTCAACGGTTGGATTGGCGGGAATTTTCGATTAGGGTTGAGGGAGTATGGGTCGTGCTCTGTTGCGTGCTCTGTTGCCAGGGAAGACGCGTGCGCAGGTAAGGGTGACGTGGCTCAAATGTTAGGTGAAATATGTGTCGTTTATCTATTTGAATTCAATCATCATTTTTCGCCATAACTTTCTCATACGAAGTCGGATTCACACGAAATTTTTTTTGTTAGGATCGTAATTTAATTCCGGACTCGATGACGCTGGTTTGGACGAATTCTGAGACGGGCGAATTTTTGGGTTTAAATCGGGTTTAAATTCGATTTAAATTCAAAAGGTGAGTGTTTTAACCCACTCACAACTACTAGAAGCTTTTATGTTTGTTAAATAAATTTTAGAAATGAATAGAAATTTATTTATGAGCTTTTGGCATGTTATTTCATTCACATCTATAGAATTGCATTTTATTGAATTTGACTGTTAATTTAATTGTTTTATTGCGTGTTAATTGGCTGTTAGAAATTATTGTTTGCATATGAACTGCTAGTTAACAGTTATGTCAATTATCACTGAATATAAATTGTTAGATTAATAGTTGATAAATATAATTTGAAATAAAACTGCCAATTATTACCTGTTGTATATTACCAAACATATATTGTTGTTGATTGATATTGCTTGATGTTTGTGATTGGATGATGGATGTGTTATTGAATGGATGTTTTATTTGATATCATTAAACTGCAAGTTAGCATACATTTTACATTTCATTCGGGATTGTGGTTTGAAATGATAAAACCGCAAAGTTTTATTTTTTTAAATTGCGGATTGAAATGATAAATATCCGTATCACTTGACCATAGGATAGAAAATTTTATACAGGCACCGCGGTATATATATAACTATTTTTAATGTGATTTCTATGGTTTGGATGGAATACGGTTTATAAAAATCTTAAATTTTTATACTGAATAAATGTTTTCTTCCATATTTATATGCATATGAAGTTGAAATTTTGAAATAAAAAGGTGAATAAATTTCTTTATTAAAAATGGAAGAAAATTAAGAAAATGGAGTTTGATGATTTATATCCTATATTTAAATATTAAGTTGGAAATTTTAAAAATATGATATTTATAATTGGATTTTTCCCAAAATATTTTGAAATGAATATTCTAGTAAAAATTGAATTTGGAAATATATATATATATATATATATATATATATATTACTAGAAATTGAAGTCTTATTAATTATGGATTTTATGTGAATGGTCAAGATTAACTAATAGAATATTGATTTCGAAAGGATAAAAAATCCAACTTTAGTTGAAATATTAATGCTCAAAAATGGATATAGATATATATAAAATTGAAATGGTTTTGGAACTTGAAGTAATATTTTGGATTTTGGTTTAACTTTAAAACAAGAAATATTTGGAAAGCCATGTAATTTATTCTTTATAAAACAACAGTAAAGTTAAACCTTTTTAATTCGCATACCGTTGAATATCCAAACCATTTAGTTTTGAAAATAATGGTTTTAAAATACTATGGATTTTCGAAGAATTATGTTGAAAGTTACAAACAAAATATTGGTTACATGGGATATTAAATAATAAAAAGTGACATAATTTTTGGAAAGGAAAATTTTATTTGGGAAACGATATCATTGATTTGGGCTTTTATAAAATAATATGAAAATAAATGGTTTGTGTTTTTAAAGAAGAAATGATATCGTAATATTATGGTTTGAAATGGATTATATTCTGGTTTTAAAGTATAAACTATTTTTAAATAATAACCGCGGTGTTATAATAACGATGGGTTGGCAAAGAGACCGGGATCGGATATGGACATACTCTCTGTCGATACCGAAAACCACTTTGACTAACCGTGTACGCGGTGGAGATTCCAGAATGAAGTAGGTGGTGGCGACGTTTTCCTGTAAGGTAAATACGTGGACCCAACTCCCGTGAGTTGGCATAAGGTGGCTAAAACAGTAGCGATTCTCAGGCCAATGAGGTCATTCCTCTGATCGGACGCTCCTCTTCGATATTATACTTTGACTTGGATTTGATTCAGTGGCCACTTCTATATTTTGATTTTGGGGAGTTAGTCCGAGGTGGGCGGTAACTGCGGCTACGCGTTTCCACCAGCCTTGATAGCAATTGGTATATCTACCCTGGCATTGCCTAGTTGTGCCGTGTCACCTACCATATCGAGCCTTTACTACGAGTTTCTATTTGTGTCGTACCTATGGAGTATCCTCTGGTAGCCTCCCGATCAAGAGGTATTACGGTACTGTATAGACTATTGGCATTTTACGTGTTAAGGTGGAAAATGTAAAGCCTTAACGCTATTTAAAAGTAAGTTTATTTTATAAATAGACACTATTATAATAGCGCAATATACTACATAGTAAATAGTTGAACGGATCCTTAGGAGATGTAAATCCCGTACATCTCTTGAGTTACTGTACTCATATTTATTTCTGTTTATTTAACTCACATAAGATATTCTAGTCTGACTCGAGTGTTTTTGTCTTTTCAAATTCGCTCGGGTCAGTCCGAGCGTTTCAGGATAGCAGATTTTAGCTTTGGAGGACGAAGACGAAGAATCAGTATTATTTTATATATAGTATTACACCACACTCTTTCTATTCCGCTGCATTGCTTATATTGGTATGTGTAACTCTGATATTTAATGTAAAAGAAGAATCAAGCTTTTGTAAACTGTTTATGATCTGTATATTTGTTATTATATTTTATCCTTCCGCTGTGAGATTCTTTTTTCGTTTTATTTCTTCTCTATTTTTCTTATTTACCCCATAACAATCCGCCCTTGCGTATTCTTTGAATTGGCACGTGTGTCGGTTTAAAGTGTGCGAAAAGGCGGGATGTTACAGCTGGTATCAGAGCTTTGGTTTAGCGATAAACCTTGGCTTTGTGGGGTTTGACTCTTTGTTAATAGGGTAGTAATATCCTATGGGAGTCGCTGAGTGTATATATATGAGAGAGCGTATTTGTTAGTATTAATAAAAGATTTTGATATTGTGTTAATCTGTTCCGCTTTGTATTTATAAATTCTGGTTGATGCATGGGACGCTATGTCATCAATAGGGATTTCTAAACACTTAATAGGACAGACCGACATAATATTTGTTTTTAATATAGGTGAATGAAATAATTTTTGCCTATTATATTTTCTATATATAAAAAATAGTTTTTTTAAGATATATATATATATATATATATATTTGGTTGCTATAGATTGGGTGTTAGAAAATAAAAATATCTATAATAACCGAAGCTAAGTTGAAATTATGATAAATCAAATTGGAGATTTTAGAACTTAAGTCCGGGATTTTTCCAAATATGTTTTCAAAGAATTTATGAAAAATAATGGTTCGGTTTATAAGTATTTTCTTATATAAATATTTCGTATAAATTGGAAGAATTGTTTTAAAGAAGATTTTGGAAAAGAATTAAATTCTGTACTTCCCTCTCTATCGCTGGAAAATAAATTCGGTGATGACGGCCGCATCATCGACTTTCATTTTCGAGTTTCGAAGGGAAAGGCCACTGTAGTAAATTATACTGCAGATTTATTTTGAAATTTTCTAAAAATTTTCTTTTATTGTTCTAAATATAATTAGAGATATTGAGTTGTAAGAACTTATTTATCTATTATTTTGAAATAAATTTAGATTTAACCCAGAATTTAATTCTAAAATCTCCCATTAATAAATTGTTAGTGAAATAAAAGTTAAGTAATAAATGAATTGAAACCTCTAATTGAAATAAGAGAATAATTGCAAAGCTATAAAGAGGAATTTGAATACACATGAGACAAAGAGTAATATGGATAAACATTAAATTTAATTAAAGAATGGAGATTTAACTTGTATAAGTTCAATTGCAATTTCCTTAACATAAATAACTTACCCAAACATAAAAGTTGAAATGTTAAATGTGAAACTAGAATTGAATATTTTACAAGTAGGAATGTAGGAAAATGAAGTATTCAATAAATTACCGTTATAAATAAGAATTAAATGGTATAAACTTAAGTGATAATTAAAAATTCTATTGAAAATAAAGTTAAGTATTATTAATAGGTGACATGTTGTAAGATTATTTACTTAAGTATGTTTTAATCTCCCCTATTCCAATATAATGGAAAGTAGGAAGAATTGAAATGACTGTAATCCATAGTTAATAGATAAATAAAAACTTCCACTTATAAGAATGAATGTTAGCAGATTAAGAATTTAAGGGAAATCTTACAAGTGAAGAGTAAGGAAATGAAGATATTCAAATATTTGTTGTTATTAATGAGAATTTATTTTATAAACTTAGGTAATAAAAGGAAACTTAAGTAATAAAAGGAAATACAAATATAATGAATTTTGGGATAATTGGAAAATAAAACTTGTAAGAAATAAAGAAATTCTTCCATAAATGAAGGAATGAAAATCAAACATTGAATTATGAAATAAATGTATAATAAGCTATTTTGGTGTTGATTTGAATTGTTTGGTTGATGTATGTTTGTTGGGTAAGGAATTGTGGAGTTGTTGGATGAACAAATAATCTATCTTTGTTCCATCTAAGGCTGTTGAGCAACGGATGTACTTGATAGTTATTCTTCGTTCGTACAACTTCAGAATTTGAACCCGAACAACTGATTGTTTGTTGAGTGAATGATTGTTTGTTTGTGGTGTGTGCTGTTTGGTAAAAATGTATGGTTGTTGCATTTGATTGAGTATGAATGATTGAATCCCTTTGAATAGTCCATTTTAAAATAAATATTTAATCTTTTAGATTATATAAGTGTATACAGGTGTTGGAAGCAACTGCTACTGCTTTTGGTTCCAAAATAATAAGCGTATTGCCCGACAATTAGGTACGTTTTCGGATTACGTTTAAAGCGCTATTTTATATATTTTCCCGAGTTGGGATATTTTATTTTGGATATATGTGTAATATATTTGTATATTTGGATATTATATTTTCTCCAGAGTCCCTCCGTACAAAGGAGACTCTGCCAAAAATTTTCGTAAATTTTGGACTTAGAATTTTGTTAAAGATATTTTTCCAACTTTAATAATTCAAGTATTAAAGAATAGAATGATTATAAAACAAGTATATTTCATTAAAGGAAATTAATCCAGCAAAATACTGTTTATAAATTAATATTTGAAATAAAATGTACTGTTTTATTCTTCCTTCTCCCTTCCTTTTCCTTTTCGGGGACGAAAAGTTTGGAGTGGGGGAGAATGTAACGACCCGTTAAGTTCGACCATTTAAAATTGTTTGTTTAATAGGATTTTTGTAATTTATTTTAGTTGAAAGAATAAAGGTGGTAGATAAATATTAAAATGAAGGCTAGAATAAATTATATAGAAGTGACTTAGAAACCTATTTAAAGACATTTGAATAAAATTCAAATGAATTAAGTAGAGAAAGAAAGAAAAATTCTTACCTGGACATAAAATTTAATATGGGAATATTAAACCAATTTAATGCAATAAAAGATTGTGAACGATAAATTGAATAGATTAAGAAACCCTGTTATTGCAAGTCAATAAATTTGTAAACCCTAATGAACATCTCAAAATTTATAAATTTATTGAAATTTAAGACATAGCATAAGCGTAGAACTATAGGTATGATGACAAACTTTTATAAATTGGCTAATTAAGGGTCAGCAAATTTATTTGGAAATCAAACTCAATTAAGGGTAAGTAATTATGATGGATTGATGGCATAAACGTTACTAAATTTTATCATAGTAACGGAAGTGCAGATGGAAGGCAACTGTAGAAATTTAAGTACGTATTAACAATTGAAAGGGACTGTCGATTGAATGGAGTACTTTAGGTTGTCTTACTAAATTTAGAATTTAACATAAGACAAATAGAAATAAATCAATAAACGTATAGATTTTAAGTTTATTATGATGAATTATTTTAGTGATATGACTTAGAATAAATGAAATAATTTGGGTTAATTGGTATTTAATGGAATTAAAGGTTGCAATATTCATAGGTAAGGATTTAGATGAAATAGATTGATGTATGAAATTTAATTGGATAAATGGCAATTAATTCCTTTAATTTGTGCAATTAATATATGTTAATTGATAACGATAAAAAGTTGATTTTTTCAGTGTAACCAACGTAAAATATTATCATAGCATGATACTTGGTTTGAATAGAAGGATTTGATTTAATGTGAAAATTTTTGTTCTAAGTATTGAATAAAATTGGGAAGCAATATTTTTATGATAATAACGTTAGTATTGGTTAATAAATAGATTTCAATGCAGTAACCAAATAAATGGAATAAGATGAGTATATATTGCATAGAAATGAAATGTAAATTGTCACATTTGGTTGGAGCTAATTTTTAGAAACATATAAATGTTGAATCAGTAAATATTAAATTCCATTTAATATAAGAATTCAAAGGTGGAAGATTTACATTTGGATTGGAAATTTGATAGTTATTAATTAAAAGTGACCATTGAATAAATTTATGCAAACGTGATATAATGTAAATAGATGGGGATCAACTTTTATTTATGTGGTTAAGGGAATTTAATTTCTATAGTATGATAATCGAAATTAATGGAAGTTGGAATAGCTAATTTATATGTTAGTTGAAATTAGCTAGAATGTGTAGATATTGAATGATAGTAAAAAAAAAAAAAAAAAATTTTAAGGGATATAAAAGTTTCAATTATACATGGAAATTCATACTCGCCATAAAAGGTTAATTGAGACCAAAGAAGTAGTATAGGAATCTAACCTTCTTTATAAATTTGGATTTATTGCAATAGTTAATTTCATAAAATATAGGTAAAGCTAATTCAAATTTAACTGGACCATTGTTGGTATAACTTTAGAAGCAAGATTTATTTATGATTTGAGTATTTAATTCAACAAGTGGTATTTACGACAAATGAAATAGAATTGAACGTAAAATATTACGTTATTAAATGGAAATGGAATTTGTAAACATTGAGTGAAATCTTAAACTAATGTTAGTATTCGTCGTATTTACAACAATAACTTTGAATAATAGAAAGGAAGTGAATATAATAAATTAATAAAATTTATAGTGTTGAATTCAATTGGATTGGGATTAATAAATAGTTAAGAAAAATAAGGGTTATTAATAATTTGGAATTTAATTATGGTAAAAAGGCTAATTGCAATCAAGATAATGAGTTGAAATGGAAATCCAATTTTTTATTTAGTTAGATTTTGTTGAGAGTATAAGGGTATAAGTTTTAATAATTGGGTTTTAGAATAAAATTTTAAATTTCCTAATAATAAGAAAGTGCGGATATTAACGCTACAAATTAATATACTTATACATTTTAATTCAAATTCAAGCGTGTTAAATCAATTGGAACTGATTGAATTATCTTAGTAATGAAATTTGGCTAATAATAGAAGTTGAAAAATAAAGTTTGTTTTTATGATTTATTTAATTTATTTAATAAATATTAAAAATAGCCATTTTTGTCACGGACTCGGATTTCGACGAAACCAGTTTCATCGGATCCGTAACGTTGAATTATAATAATGTTTTAATTTTCGTAGCAATCGGACTTGTCGTTTGATCGTACGGACTCGAAACGCCTTGAAATTTACGCATTTTGAAATCAATGTGAAAATTTTGTTTTTTAGCATAACTTCTTCATACGATCGAATTTGGTCGCGAAACTTTTTCCATCGCGTTCAGAATATTTTAAAACACCTATTTGGATATATAGTTTTAACAAATTCGACTCCGGAGGCATAGCGGGCTTTTTGGACCATGGTTTGTCACGCACGTTCGCGTATCCAGTCTAGCTATCCTACCTCTGGCCTATCTATAAGTATACAGCTATAAACCCTAGCTCCTTTCTTTTTCATTTGCTGTACATTCATTTCTTCACTCTTTTCTCTTCCCCAAATGTATACATCTCAGATCCAATTCAGATCTATCCACAGTTCAAAATCAAAAGTCAAAACTCAAAAATTTCAGAAAATTCCAGAAAAAATATATGTTGAAGTATTCGATACGCGTAAATTACTGGTGAAATTCGTTTTTCAATTGGAGCTGTCGTTCATCCAGAATAAATTCAAACAGCCCCAAAACCGTTCATCATCGTCGCACAAAAAGTTGTCGGATCGGGAAAACATTTCTGGGTTTTGAAGAGGGAACCGAGGGGATCGCATCTATGTAGTTTGTTTCGAGTTTCAACGGTTGGATTGGCGGGAATTTTCGATTAGGGTTGAGGGAGTATGGGTCGTGCTCTGTTGCGTGCTCTATTGCCAGGGAAGACGCGCGTGCGCAGGTAAGGGTGACGTGGCTCAAATGTTAGGTGAAATATGTGTCGTTTATCTATTTGAATTCAATCATCATTTTTCGCCATAACTTTCTCATACGAAGTCGGATTCACACGAAATTTTTTTTGTTAGGATCGTAATTTAATTCCGGACTCGATGACGCTGGTTTGGACGAATTCTGAGATGGGCGAATTTTTGGGTTTAAATCGGGTTTAAATTCGATTTAAATTCAAAAGGTGAGTGTTTTAACCCACTCACAACTACTAGAAGCTTTTATGTTTGTTAAATAAATTTTAGAAATGAATAAAAATTTATTTATGAGCTTTTGGCATGTTATTTCATTCACATCTGTAGAATTGCATTTTATTGAATTTGACTGTTAATTTAATTGTTTTATTGCGTGTTAATTGGCTGTTAGAAATTATTGTTTGCATATGAACTGCTAGTTAACAGTTATGTCAATTATCACTGAATATAAATTGTTAGATTAATAGTTGATAAATATAATTTGAAATAAAACTGCCAATTATTACCTGTTGTATATTACCAAACATATATTGTTGTTGATTGATATTGCTTGATGTTTGTGATTGGATGATGGATGTGTTATTGAATGGATGTTTTATTTGATATCATTAAACTGCAAGTTAGCATACATTTTACATTTCATTCGGGATTGTGGTTTGAAATGATAAAACCGCAAAGTTTTATTTTTTTAAATTGCGGATTGAAATGATAAATATCCGTATCACTTGACCATAGGATAGAAAATTTTATACAGGCACCGCGGTATATATATAACTATTTTTAATGTGATTTCTATGGTTTGGATGGAATACGGTTTATAAAAATCTTAAATTTTTATACTGAATAAATGTTTTCTTCCATATTTATATGCATATGAAGTTGAAATTTTGAAATAAAAAGGTGAATAAATTTCTTTATTAAAAATGGAAGAAAATTAAGAAAATGGAGTTTGATGATTTATATCCTATATTTAAATATTAAGTTGGAAATTTTAAAGATATGATATTTATAATTGGATTTTTCCCAAAATATTTTGAAATGAATATTCTAGTAAAAATTGAATTTGGAAATATATATATATATATATATATTACTAGAAATTGAAGTCTTATTAATTATGGATTTTATGTGAATGGTCAAGATTAATTAATAGAATATTGATTTCGAAAGGATAAAAAATCCAACTTTAGTTGAAATATTAATGCTCAAAAATGGATATAGATATATATAAAATTGAAATGGTTTTGGAACTTGAAGTAATATTTTGGATTTTGGTTTAACTTTACAACAAGAAATATTTGGAAAGCCATGTAATTTATTCTTTATAAAACAACAGTAAAGTTAAACCTTTTTAATTCGCATACCGTTGAATATCCAAACCATTTAGTTTTGAAAATAATGGTTTTAAAATACTATGGATTTTCGAAGAGTTATGTTGAAAGTTACAAACAAAATATTGGTTACATGGGATATTAAATAATAAAAAGTGACATAATTTTTGGAAAGGAAAATTTTATTTGGGAAACGATATCATTGATTTGGGCTTTTATAAAATAATATGAAAATAAATGGTTTGTGTTTTTAAAGAAGAAATGATATCGTAATATTATGGTTTGAAATGGATTATATTCTGGTTTTAAAGTATAAACTATTTTTAAATAATAACCGCGGTGTTATAATAACGATGGGTTGGCAAAGAGACCGGGATCGGATATGGACATACTCTCTGTCGATACCGAAAACCACTTTGACTAACCGTGTACGTGGTGGAGATTCCAGAATGAAGTAGGTGGTGGCGACGTTTTCCTGTAAGGTAAATACGTGGACCCAACTCCCGTGAGTTGGCATAAGGTGGCTAAAACAGGAGCGATTCTCAGGCCAATGAGGTCATTCCTCTGATCGGACGCTCCTCTTCGATATTATACTTTGACTTGGATTTGATTCAGTGACCACTTCTATATTTTGATTTTGGGGAGTTAGTCCGAGGTGGGCGGTAACTGCGGCTACGCGTTTCCACCAGCCTGGATAGCAATTGGTATATCTACCCTGGAATTGCCTAGTTGTGCCGTGTCACCTACCATATAGAGCCTTTACTACGAGTTTCTATTTGTGTCGTACCTATGGAGTATCCTCTGGTAGCCTCCCGATCAGGAGGTATTACGGTACTGTATAGACTATTGGCATTTTACGTGTTAAGGTGGAAAATGTAAAGCCTTAACGCTATTTAAAAGTAAGTTTATTTTATAAATAGACACTATTATAATAGCGCAATATACTACATAGTAAATAGTTTAACGGATCCTTAGGAGATGTAAATCCCGAACATCTCTTGAGTTATTGTACTCATATTTATTTCTGTTTATTTAACTCACATAAGATATTCTAGTCTGACTCGAGTGTTTTTGTCTTTTCAAATTCGCTCGGGTCAGTCCGAGCGTTTCAGGATAGCAGATTTTAGCTTTGGAGGACGAAGACGAAGAATCAGTATTATTTTATATATAGTATTACACCACACTCTTTCTATTCCGCTGCATTGCTTATATTGGTATGTGTAACTCTGATATTTAATGTAAAAGAAGAATCAAGCTTTTGTAAACTGTTTATGATCTGTATATTTGTTATTATATTTTATCCTTCCGCTGTGAGATTCTTTTTTCGTTTTATTTCTTCTCTATTTTTCTTATTTACCCCATAACAATCCGCCCTTGCGTATGCTTTGAATTGGCACGTGTGTCGGTTTAAAGTGTGCGAAAAGGCGGGATGTTACAGTTTCAATATTGGTAGAGAGTATGACAATATACGATCCCGGTCTTTTTAACAACCCAATGCTTGTTTCACATCGGATTGTTCTTTTACATTTCAAAAGTCAATTTATACTTAATACTAAAATATCATATTCGATTTCAAACCGTATCACTTTCGAAATCATATTCATTTTCAAAACCAAATTCACTCAAATATGTCATTTCACAAGAAGGTATCAATTTCAAATTACAACTTAAGATGTATCATCAAGGATTTGAACATAAATACTTCACTTTACACCTTCTGAAATTTTAAAAAATAGTTTAGGTAGTTATAAATAGTTTATATAGTTTTAAATAGTTTAAAAAGATTTCAAATAGTTTAAATGGTAAAAATAGTTTAAATAGATTTAAATTTGGTTTCATTAGATTTAGAAATGATTTATATAGATTTAAAATAGATTAAATGGATTTAAATTATCCTAAATAGGTTTTAAATAGATTAAATAAATTTAAAACAGATTTAATAGATTTAAATTATATTAAATAGATTTAAAATAGATTAAATAAATTATATTAGTTTAAAAAAGGTTAAATTGTACTAAATAGGTTATAATAGATTAAATGAATTAAAATAGTTTTAAATTGATTAAAATAGTTTAAATTAATTTAAAATAGATTTTCGAAGTTATACCCAAACATTTCAATAACTCAATTCCGATAAATTCACTTATGTTTGACACGTCAACTTTGAAATTTCAATTCAAATTTTTTGAACAATTCATTAAATTAATTCCAATTTCAACATTTACGCTTGGGCTTCGAGAATAATTCAGTTTATATAAATCAATTTCTATTTCAAAATACCAGTCAACTAAATTCAAAATTTCAAAGATTCAAAATCATTTAATTTAACCAATCCGGTGTACATATATAATTTTTTATCCTAGGATCAAGTGATACAGATATTTATCATTTCAATCCACAATTTAAATTTTACAGTTATATATCATTTTAAACCGCAATTCCGAATTAATTAAAAATCCATAAACTCGCTCGAGTCTATCATTTCAACCCATAATGATTTTCCTTAATCTATAGATCATTCAGGTATGTATCATTTCAACCCATAAGGAACTTACAATATTGTAACAATATAAAATACAACATCCAGTCATCCAATATGAACAAATCAAACATTCATCACAATCATTATCCAAATCAATCAAAGAATATCAATAGATAACTGATAATCAATAACATTTATTAAACTGACAATTTAAATTCGGTAATAAATTAAACGATGATTAAATGCAATAAAAGTCAAATTTAACTAGAATGAAAATTTAAACATACTAAAATCAATCAACATGTTCCTAATCACATCATAAATTAAATTTAACTAACATGAGATAGTTTAGTAATTGTGAGTGGGTTAAAACACTCACCTTTGATATTTAGAATGAAAAATCCAAACAAATATGCCTTTGCAAAGTCTCCAAACTCAGCCAAACCTATTTCATGTCGTCCGGAATTCCGATACGAGTCCAATGGAAGAAACTAGCATGTATCGAAGGTCGATATTCAGGTTGTAAGATTATATTAAAAAAATACATGCACATTTAATTATTAAAATAAGAAACTTTAATCGCTCATGTTTTCGAATTTGATGTACCCAAAACAAAGGCAAGAAGTAGAAAGCCAAAACCATGAAAGCTAATTCTCATTGTTTATTTTTTTAAAGGCTTCTTGCTAAAGAAGGCAAGGTGAAGAGGAAAGGTGTGAATGTGGTTGAGGATGAAATAGATGCTCACACTTTTTTTTTCTTTTTTGAACATAGCTTCAATAAAAATGAATTAACAGTAACTAAGTGGAGGTATAAAGCAATGTTGACGTTGAGAATTTGTGGAAAAAAATAGAGGCCTTGATGTTTTGAGAAACAATGAAGTTCTAGGGGAAAGAATGAGATATGATATGAAGCAAAAGAAGAAAGAGAAGTAACAAACAAAATATATATGGAAGAGTCAAATAAAACGAGGCTATATGATCTAAGTAAATGCTTTGAGTAATAAAATAAACAAAACAGAAGGATGAGAAAGGATGTGAATTCACGTTTTCAACTGCATCAGAGAATTGCAATAAAACTAAAATGTGGAAAGTGGCAGGCATATTGAATAATAAGGAAATGAAGGGACCACTTATATCTAACTAATTGCATGTTCCACTTAATTAAATATATTACACCAAGTATACTTTATTTACACCCGTTTAAACGTAATTAACATACAATAAATAAATTTGATTACAGCAACCAAGGTAACGTTACACAAAATAAAAGTTGATCGAGAACTTAAATTCAAGTTTTCTTTTTCAAAATAAAGTTTGTCTCAGAACGCAATCACGAAAACTAAAAAGTTAATTTAATTTAAATTTCAAGATTAGTGTTAAAATCACTTATATACAGCCTCAAATTGATATTTAATGACTGTAGAATATTATTTTCAAATTCATTTTTTTCTTCTTTTTAAAATTATTTTTACCTTCAAAATGACAACGTTCGTTTTTTTTTTCATTAAAACATTATTTTTATTTTGACAAAAATGTATGTTTCTTTCGTTAAATCCATTAACTAAATTAACGTTTCTTTTTTTTACTCTTTTATATTAAAAGATTCCAAATCGATATAATTGTAATTAATTTCAAAGTTACACTTTAAAATGGATCCTAACAAACATACATTTCTTTCATTAAACACCATTAATTTCAAATAAATTTTCTTTCCCTTTTATTGAAAGATTCCAAGTCAAATTGACAATAATAAATTCATTCATTAATTAACAATAATAAATTCATTAATTAAGTAGGTGATAAATGATAAATGTTACCTTTCACTTAATCACATTTATAAGTTTATTATAACAATAAATGTTATGACTACTTACACAACCCTGATTATACTCAATTTTCCATTAATTCCGTATAATTTCCCCCTTTTTATATAACGTTTAATTCATTTCCTTATTTCAACTTATCACTAAATAACTTTACAATTATTTCGCTTACTGTTATAAAATTCCAACATTAAACCCAACAGTCAATTGCCTTAATTCCATTAATCACCCATTCAATATTCAGATGGATAAAGTAATGAGAAAATTGTTAATACAATCGTTTATTATAATTCATACCATTTATCTTGTTCTTTACAACCAAGGGTTATAATTTGCTTATCCAAAAAGGTTTTGTATTCAATATTAACCTTCTTTAATTAATTACATACAAGTTCACCATTAACTACATCATTTAATTTATTTCATTGTTTACAATTATAACCAAGTCAACCAATAATTTATTTCTATTGATTTGAAATTACATTAAATAGTTATCAATAATATTCAAACAACATCATTTATTTCATATTCACTTTTAGCTAATTCTAATTTATTACATATAATTTCAACATTCAATGTATTTCCTTATTTATAGTTTATAACCAATTATAACTTTACAGTCACTTCAGTTAATTGATGTTACATTAAAATAGTTAGTAGTTACCTTATATTAATTACTAACATTACATTTTAGTTATTACTCTCATTATAACATCACAAATTTTAGTTTTCTTTCAATATTAAGTCACAAATCTCATTAAATTTAAAAAATTTAAGTTATCAAAAATTATAGGTCATTACATTCTCCCCCACTCATCCTCAGAAAGGAAAAGAAGGGAAAGAAAGGAATTTATAAATCAATATATCTCATTCAAAATATTAAATTTGTAAACAAATAAATTTACATAATTAAATAATATAAATAAAATATATCAATTTATAAACAATTAAATCCTTTGTATTCAAGTTAACAAAAGTTTGGAAAACATTTTACAAAAATTTTTACGTCCCAAATTTACGAAAAATTTCGACAGAGTCTCCTTTGTACGGAGTGGTCTGGGAGAAATAATAATATTAGTAATAACAATATATATCTTATTTTTCATAATAAAATATCTCAAACCATGGGAAAATAATATAATATTGCTATAAAACCGTAATTCGAGGATGTACCTATTTGTGGAGGCATACAACGCTTATTTTATGAAACCAAAAGCAGTGGCAATTGCTTCCACAACTTGTATTTCACTTATATAATCCAAAGATGTTAATAATTATATAAAAGAGAAATATTTAAGTTGTTTTCAACTAATAGCAAAACAAGTCACTCCAACATAACAACAATCACTTGCAAACAAATAATACAAACATTATTTCAATAAAGAAAACAATCATCCACGCATAGCAACCAAAGCAAATGGTTTGTTCGGGTTCAGAACTTCTAATCATATAAAATGATAAATAAACTATGAAGTAAGCCATAAACTCAACAATGATAAATAAATTATGAAGTAAACCACACACTCAACAGTCGTGGATAACTTATAGATTATTTATACATCCTGCACAAAATAGAAGTATCATTTCCCAACCAATCCATAAGTCAAGCAAATACTTTTCTTTTCTCGTTCATCTAATGTTTATTTTCTTTAATTTACATCCATTATCACTTATAAAAGTTCGTTTCTCCTTTAGTCATACAGTGCCATTTTCTTTCATTTTATTACTCTACATTCATTGCTTAAGTAAGTTATTTATTTCAATTATTGGATTATACATTATTAGGTAAGCTTCTTTACAATGCAATTTACCATTTATAGATTATTTCTTTTTCATATTCATTCTTCTATACATATTATTGTTGAATATTAATTCCATTTCTAAATCATTTTCAATGTTCTCTGAAGTTATAATCATTCAATTTATAGATGTAATTCCACCGAACCCTTTCATTATACTTAAGTTTTACTTGTTTAATATTCTGTTACATATTTCTATTAACATTTCAACTTTTAATATTTTGGTAAGTTATATAGTGTTCTAAGAATGCAATCGAATGTTACACAAGTTTACCTTATTCACTTTAGTAAACAAAATGTTTTATAATTACATCTTCTAAAATTTTACTATTCTTAAACCCGTAAGTTACAAATTTCTAATTGCTTATCTATTTAATTAATCATTTTACCATCAAATTTCTTATTTTCTTTTTAGAACTTTCCAGTTATTAATATAGTCAAGATTCCATTCTTTACAATAATTTTAATTTCTAATTTACAAAAACTTAAGAGCTAAACAACCGAGTTCCATTTCAATCCCTTTTAGAATATATATATATATACACACACACTCATTTATTACATATATATATCAAATCAACCTTCAAAAATTAAAATTAAGATTCGTTTATCAAAACGGATGTGCAGTAAAATTACTACAGCAATCTTCCCACTTTGAAACTCGAAAATAAACGTCGATGACGCGTGCACTCATCATCGAAATTATTTTCCAGCAACAGAGAGGGGAGAAAAGTTTCGTTTAAAACATTTTTTTCAAATCATCTTGAAATATTTATATCAGAAAATATATATTCCAAAGTCTTTCGAAAGAAATTTTCAAAAAATTCCAAAACCTCAGTTCTAAACTTTCAATTTATATTTACTTAATTTGTAATTCCTATTTTTCAATCAATATTTATAAAATTTATCTACCTAATAAACAACATGTTACGTCTAACTATATCATTTATAAAATTTATTATTTTATATACAAAAATACATAATAGGAAAAATTATTTCATTTACCTATATTTCAAAACAAATATTGTGTCGGTCTGCCATATTAAGTGTTAAAAATTCCTATCAATGTCATAGCGTCCTATGTATCGATCGAAATTTATAAATACTAAACAGAACAAATTAACACAATATAAAAACTTTTTATAACACGCACAAATACGCTCTCATATATATGCACTCAACGACTCATTCGAGGGTATTACTACCCTATTTAATATAAGTCAGACCCCACAATGCTAAAGTTATCGCTAAACCAAAGCTCTGATACCAACTGTAGCGACCTGCCTTTTTGGACGTTTTAAGCAGACACACATGCCTAACTCAAACCTTCAAAAGGGCATATTGCTATGAGGTAAATAAGAAAAAGAGAAAGAAATAAAACAAATATAGAATCTTGCAGTGGAAAGACAAAATATAATAATCAAATAAAAGTTCATGAAGCTGTTTCATAAATACATTTCATTATTCTTTTACAAAAAAAAATCAGAGTTACAGAAATAGGAAGAAATAAATAATAAGTGCAGCGGAACAACATGATGCATCGGAATATAATAAATAATACTAGTGTAAATCTTCGTCTTCATAAGGTCTTTAACCCTGAAATGCTTAGGCTGAACCGAGGGAATTGAAAAGACAAATACTCGAGTCAAAACTAAAAGATTTTATGTAAGTTAAATCGATGGTCAATATGAGTGTAACGGCATCAGGGATGTTTACGGAGTTTGACATTTCTTAACCAGTGTCTAAGTGAGTGTAGTAACTTAAGAGATGTTCGGGATTACCATCTCCTAAGGATCCGTTAAACTATCCACTATGTATCACAATACGTTATTATAGTAGTGTCTATAATAAAGCAAAGTATTAAAATAGCGTTAAGGCGCTACCCATATTCCCCTTAATACATTTTTATATATTCTCATAGTCTATACAGTACCGTAATTCCTCCGTAAACTGAAGAGCTATCAGAGGGTACTCCATAGGTATGGTACAAATCAAACTTGTAGAAGGCGCTATAAGGCATGTGAACATGGCACTCGAGGTAATGCCTGATTAGATATACCAATTGCGGATCCGGACTGGTGGTAATGCATATCAGCTACTACCGTCCACCTTGGAACACACTCCCATAATCAAAATCAAGGGTGGCCACCAACCAATCACAAAGCCAGAATATAGTATCGAAATGTGTCGGATAGAAGGAATGACCTCACTTGGCCTAGCATGGCTCCTGTTTTAGTCACATCTAAGCTGAATCATGGAAGTCAGGGCCATGCCATACCTCATACAGAAATCATTGGCCAAAAAATCCTACTTAATTTCTGGAATCTCCACCACGTACACAGTTGTTAAAGTATTTTTCAGTATTGGCAGAGAGTCTGACAATATCTTTTCCCGGTCTCTTTAACAACCCAACGCTTACTTCACACCGATGGTTCTTTTACATTTCAAAAGTCAAATTATACTTAATATCAAAATATCATATTCGACTTCAAACCATATCACTTTCAAAATCATATTCACTTTCAAAGCTATACTCACTCAAATATGTCATTTCACAAGAAGGTATCAATTTCAAATTCCAACTTAAGATGTATCATCATCAGGGATTTAAATATAAATACTTCACTTTACACCTTATGAAATTTTAGAAAATAGTATATGTAGTTATAAATAGTTTATATAGTTTTAAATAGTTTAAATAGATTTAAAATAGTACAAATGGTAAAAGTAGTATAGATAGATTTAAATTAGGTTTAATTAGATTTAAAAATGATTTATATAGATCTAAAATAGATTAAATGGATTTAAATTATCTTACATAGGTTTTAAATAGATTAAAATTATATTAAATAGATTTAAAATAGATTAAATAAATTATATTAGTTTAAAATAGGTAAGATAGGCTAAATTGTACTAAATAGGTTATAATAGATTAAATGAATTAAAATAGTTTTAAATTGACTAAAATAGTTTAAATTATTTTAAAATAGATTTTCAAAGTTATACCCAAACATTTCAATAACTCAATTCCGATAAATTCACTTATATTTGACAATTCAACTTCGAAATTCCAATTCAAATCCTTTGAATAATTCGTTAAATTAATTTCAACATTTACCCTTAGGCTTCGAGAATAATTCAGTTTATATAAATCAATTTTTATTTCAAAATACCAGTCTACTGAATTCAAAATTTCAAAGATTCAAAATCATTTAATTTAACCAATCTGGTGTCCGTATATAATTTTCTACCCTAGGGTCAAGTGATACAGATATTTATCATTTCAATCTGCAATTTAAAATGTTACAGTTATATATCATTTCAAACCGCAATCCCGAATTAAGTAAAAATCCATAAAATCGCTCGAGTCTTTCATTTCAACCCATAATTATTTTCCCCTAATTTATAGATCATTTGGGTATGTATCATTTCAACCCACAAGGAACTTGCATATTATAACAATATAAAATACAACATCAAGTCATCTAATATCAAGAAATCAAATATTCATCACAATCATCATCCAAATTAAGCAATGAATATCAATAGATAACTGTATATCAATAACAGGTATTAAAATGACAATTTAAATTCAATAATAAATTAAACAACGATTAGATGCAATAAAAGTCAAATTTAACTAGAAAGACAATTTAAACACATCTAAATCAATCAATATGTTCCTAATCATATCGTAATTTAAATTTAACTAACATAAGATAGTTTAGTAATTGCGATTGGGTTAAAACGCCCACCTTTGATATTTAGAATGCAAAAATCCAAACAAAGATGTGTTTTGCAACAGTCTCCAAACTTAGCCAAACCTATTTCATGTCATCAGGAATTCCAATATGAGTCCAAAAGAAGAAACTATACATATATCGAAGCTCCTTTGTGGAAAATATTCAGGTTATAAAAATATGTTAAAAAAATATGTACACATTTAATTATTAAAATAAGAAACTTTAATTACTCACATTTCCAAATTTGATGTACCCAAAACAAATGCAAGAAGTAGAAAGCCAAAACCATGAAAGCTAATTCTCATTGTTCATTTTTTTTAAAGGCTTCTTGCAAAAGAAGGCAAGGTGATGAGAAAAGGTGCGGATGTGGTTGAGGAAGAAATAGATACTCACCTTTATTTTTTATTTTTTTGAACATAGCTTCAATGAAAATGAATTAGCAGTAACCAAGTGGAGGTATAAAGCTATGTTGACATTGAGAATTTGTGGGGAAAAAAATAGAGGCCTTGATGTTTTGAAAAATAATGAAGTTCTAGGGAAAAAATGAGATATGATATGAAACAAAAGAAGAAAGGGAAGTAAGAAACGAAATATGTTGAGACAAATAAAATGAAGCTATATGATCTAATAAATGCTTTGGGTAATAAAATAAATAAAATGGAAAGATGAAAAACGTGTGAATTCACGTTTCAACTACATCAGAGAATTGCAATAAAACCAAAATGTGGAAATAGGGGCTGGTATATTGAATAATAAGGAAATGAAGGGACCACCTAGATCTAACTAATTGCATGTTCCACTCAATTAAATATATTAACACCATATATACCTTTTTACACCCATTTAAACATAATTAGCATATAATAAATAAATTTGAATACAACAACCAACGTAACGTTACACAAAATAAAAGATGATCCGGAACTCAAATTCAAGTTTTCTTTTTAAAATAAATTTTTCTCAAAGCGCATCACGAAAATTAAAAAGTTAATTTAATTAAAATTCAAGATTATGTAAAATAACTTATAGGGCCTCAAATTGATATCCAATGATTGTAAAATATTGTTTTAAAATTCATTTTCTTCTTCTTTTTATAAAATTATTTTTACCTTCAAAATGAAAATGTTCGTTTTATTTTCATTAAAACATTCTTTTTATTTTAACAATAATGTATGATTCTTTCGTTAAAGCAATTAATTAAAATTAAAGTTTCTTTTTTTGTACTATTTAAAATTGAAAGATTCCAAATCGACATAATTGTAATTAATTTCAAAATTACACTTTAAAATGGATCCTAACAAACGTATATTTCTTTCATTAAACGCCATTAATTTCAAATAAATTCTCTTTCCTTTTTATTGAAAAATTCCCAATCAAATTAATGGCAATTAAGTCATTGATTAACTTAAATTCAAAAATATATTTAGTTTGATTTTCATCTTATTATTCAATTAATTAACATCTTATGGATATACTTAACGTTGGTTTACCATTTCATTACCTCAATCTTTTATAATTATCACTTTAATTCATATTAACTACAATAAGTAATTACATTAATTGCAACTGATTTTTAATTTAATTTCAATGGATTAAATAAGTTGGTGATAAATGAAAAATGTTACCTTTTACTTAATTACATTTATAAGTTAATTATCAACAACAATTTTATGACTACTTATGCAACCTTTATTTTACTCAATTTTCCTTTAGTTTCATATAATTTCCCCCGTTTTATATAACATTTAATTCATTTCCTTATTTCAACTCATGACCAAACAACTTTACAATTATTTCAATTACTGACATACAATTCCAATATTAAACCCAACATTCAATTGCCTTAGTTCCATTGATTACCCATTCAATATTCGAACGGATAAATTAATGAGAAAATAGTTAATACAATCGTTTATAACAATTTAGACCCATTATCTTATTCTTTACAACCAAGGATTATTATTTGCTTACCCAAAAAGGTTTTGTATTCAATATTAACGTATTTTAATCAATTACATACAAGTTTACCATTAACTACATCGTTTAATTTATTTCATTATTTAAAATTATAACCAATTTAACCTACAATTTATTTCAATTGATTTGAAATTACATTAAATGGTTATCAACTACATTCAAACAACATTATTGATTTAATATTCACCATTAGTTAGTTCTAATTGATTACATATAATTTCAACATTCAATGTATTTCCTTATCTATAGTTTATACCAATTATAACTTTAGAGTCATTTCAGTTAATTGGAATTATATAAAAATAGTTAGCAATTACCTTATATTAACATAGTAACATTACATTCTAGTTATTACTCTCATTATAACATCACAAATTTTAGTTTTCTTTCAATATTAAGTCACAAATCTCATTAAATTTAAAAAATTTAAATTATCGAAAATTACGGCTCGTTACAGCAGAGGTTTTGAAGGCTTGACATAGGTGTTGAAGACCCAATATAAAGCCACATTCAAGGTTTATTATTATTCTTTCCCATAGCTGATTTTGGAAAATTCTTAATTATTTAATTGGAAGAAGATTCAGATCGAGAACTGAGAAATTTAATTTGAGCTAGAAGGGTTGGCGATGGCTAGATTAGAGGTCAGCGTCCTTGTATGGGTAAAGGCACAAATGAGGGGTAGAAGAATAGTTAAGGTTCGGAAGATAAGCAACGAAGGGTACAAATGTGCACTTAAAAAGAAAGAAAACTCGCGACTATTGAGTTTTGAAAATTAGAAGAGGCTTCAGAGCTAAATAAACCAAACTCAGTAATAATAGTATAGTATGCATGTATTAATTTAATCAAATAAAAACCTTTCATAATTTGGATGATAAAGACATATATGAAGTGGAAATGTGTCTATTGAGGTGTAAATTCCAACACTTAAAACGATGTCCAAATTAGCTATGTACGCTTCTTATATGTTACACTTTTACACATGACAATATTTGATGCATCCATCATAAGATATAAAAAATTAAAAAAAATTAATTTAATTTAATTTTAGACAATTATAATAAATGAAGACTTTATTTAAAAGAAAATTTAGAAAGGTTCTAAATGAGTTTAGACTATATAGGCCCAGAAAGACCCAATTGGAATTTTTTTGAAATCTACTAAAATTATCCCACTTCTAACTAGGCCAGTTCTAATAATGGTATCAAACCCCAATAGTCTATGCGGTCTAAATTAGTAATGCTGGGGCTAACCAATTTAGCTTACCAATTTAGGGGTGTCTAGAAAGGTAGCATCTAGGATTAGGTTCTAGCAATCAAGTACTATGCTCTCCTTAGCTATCGACCTGACAAGAAAAGTGAAGTGAGCCTAAAGATTGCGCTTAATAGAAAAGGCCAAATTTGAATTAAACCTTGAGCTACTTTCAAAATTGTTTGAAAATTAAAAATATAGATTTTAAATCTAAAAGTTAAATTTAAAATAAGATATATATATATATATATATATATACTATAAAAGTTATAATATAGTGGAAAATTTCAAAATGTTTGAAAATAAATGTCAGTTAATTTTGAAATTAAATTTTATTAATAAGATTAACAAAAGAATCAAATTAATTAAATGAGTTAATTAAAAAATATACGTATATGCATGTTTAATGTATAATGATATATATTATGTTATCTTGAAATGTTTCAGACAATATAAGTATACATGTGTATATGTAAAATAAATTTTCAAAATTAGTAAAATTGGATTAAAATTATTTAATTAAATAAATTAAATAAAAGTCGATTAATAAATTAGAATACACACGTATGCACGCGCACGCACACACATATGATATGTGTGTATTACTATAGAGTTACAGTGTACGAATATTTAATATAACATAATAGAGTTGAAAAAAAAACAATTAATGAAAGAGTCAATTAAGTAAAATTAATTAAGTATGATTTAACTAATATAATGTTATACAATGTATTATATATAAGCTAAATAAAATAGAAAAGTTATACAATAATGAAACTTATATAATATGAGTGGGTAAACTAAAGGTGAAATTTATAGAAACCCTAAATAAACTTAAGGAATAAATAACGCGTAAATGTACATATACAGTGATTCTTGATGTGTCCGACATTTGAATCACGAGGATATTTCAGAAGAAATACATTATTCCATAAATCGATATCACTCTAAATAATATATTGAAGATTTTGAATCTTTAATATAATGTTGTCCTCTACCATATACATATTTATAAATTACTTGTATACTCCTTAGTTGTTGAGCAAACTCAAGCTAGAGATGTAATGTGTAGTATTATTAATATATTGAGTAGATGAGATAAGATAAATATATGCATTTGTTGAGCAAACTCAAGGTATATATATATTATACTTAAGCCACCAAGATAAGGTAGGTATAGGTGAATAATTTCATTTTAATTTGTTGAGAAAATCCAAGGCCGAAGTAAAATTAGGACAAGGTATCATGGGTTAGGAGTTGTATATAATACAACCGATAAGGAGTTATCCATCATTTGTGGAGCTATG
Organism: Allium cepa; assembly: GCA_030765085.1. Classification (NCBI taxonomy): domain Eukaryota; kingdom Viridiplantae; phylum Streptophyta; class Magnoliopsida; order Asparagales; family Amaryllidaceae; genus Allium; species Allium cepa. The sequence goes on from CM060935.1 coordinate 596,945,380, forward strand.
ACTTGCTGAGCAAACTCAAGGTCAGAAATCCAAGACAAATGAGTCCTAATGCTTACTAGTGAAACTCCTATGTTTTGACTTTGGGTTTGGCGAAACATAAAATACTAGTGGAAGCCTTATTAGAAAAATGAAAATAGTAACACTTAATCTTTCTGATATTGTAGGAACATATACTATATTGTCACGATCCGAAATCCAGCGTTCGAAAATCGACATAAAATACCTCACTTATATTCGACTGCTGGAAATTCAAACGTCGAACTCCAGTTCGGATGGAGCTATAACAACATTAAATGAATATAAACAGCGGAAACAAAAGATGATCTCAATAATCAACACCATAGATACAACATCAGATACCATATTCGTTACAACATTTATCTCCAACATCAGAGCACTACACATGAGATACAACAACAAAAGGATTACTCTATAGCGGAACAATAGAGTTATCACAACTTCAAAAGAGTCTTTAAAGAAATAAAGCGATAGCGAGATTCCAAACTAAGCACCTTCTTCCAACTTCAAAGCTCCCAATATCCGTTAACTCCAAAAGACTCCAAAGATCCAAGCTACTATCCAAGCTAGCTCCAAAACACGAATAACATGCTTCTAGGCTGCCCATGTGGAAATTATGGGCACCCAGAGTTTAGGAAGGGAACAATAAACTCCGGATCATTCGTGGGACGGGTATGAGTAAACAAACACAGTTGTTTGTACAAAAATAGTTTATAAAAATAAATTCGTTCATGCTTGTAGAAAATGCAACTACCATAAGACCTCCCGCCACACACACGATGCAATCGCAGAATTGGAGGAGATTTATTTTTATGATAGTTAAACATACTTGATACGAGAAAACTCTTTTCATATTATTATTAGTGCATAGTGTAGAAAACATTTCGTAAGTATAATATTAAACTTAGCCAGCATACAACCATTATTGCATGCCTGCTATAGCTACCATGTTTTATGGTAGGTTACCGCCACGCTGCATGGCAGGTTATACAACTAAAATCGTACAGGGCTCGTATTGTTTCTTTGGATTTTCCAACAAATGGTCAGGCTAAGGAACTTCCTATTGCCACATGGGTACGCCTCTAGAGAGACGTCCCGAGAACTTAACCAGCTCTCTGCCAACACAAAGCCAGGTTACCTCTATAACTAAGTACCTACCACACGAGTATGCTATCCCCCGGTCGTTTGCAACTTTTCTCCGAGGGCCCTCAACCGCAAAGCGACAATCACAAAGTAAAGAATTTGTAGCAACCACATAGGTTAAATATCTGGGCTCCATACCAAGATACCACCCTTTTCCCAGAAGGAAATAGACATACCCTATAGGGCGTGACCCTCATAACCTTGCCGCATCTTTCCTGTTTCGACCATTTTCAGGGTGTGAGGTCCGATGAGGTCTCATCCACAAAGCTACATTTTACACAAAAACCTTGCTTTGATCAACAAATGATAAGCAACACATAGCAGCACTCAGCATTCCACACTACCAAATTAGGAGAATATCACTAATAACCATCAACTACATAACCTCTGAGTTTGTACGTCTCAGAGAAGGGTGTTAAGCTAAGAGAATAAATTCTCCGCCACCAAACAGAATTGTATTTGATAGAGATCAGCTTTACATCTCAAAGTGAAATGTCAGACATACAACCATACAAGTCTGTTTTGGGTTCGAACAGAACCGAAGGCACTTCATCCAATAAAGGAAGAAGCCCTTGCAATCCGGGTATCCACAATACCGATCAGACTCCCCATCACATATTGAGATCTCTATGCTAGAGCAACTCAGTGCAAAGTCATTTGGTAGGTTATCATATCGTTCTTGAAGACACCCGGTCTTCCACCGTCTTTAAATGCTATCCATTTCATCATATCACTATTCAGAATGGGTTATATGACACAAAGTCCTCTCCCAACTAAATGAATAGTGAGCGCTTAATTTTTAAAACATGTGGATGTATCATTCATAAAGATTCAATTTTAGGGTTTGATGTGGGTTTCGGATAACCAATTGGAATCCGACTCCCTGTCGCATCGAAATTCAAATAACCGTTTTACGGGCCAATGGATTTTCACATTCATATAGAAACAAAATTAAAGATATCACAGCTCAGCACAAATTAATTTATATCACATAGATCACAATCACATATCAGAGACATTCATTAATAATCAATCATCTAAACTTAAGATGGACTAATCGTGTGATTATAATTAATTAATCACATAATTATTCTCATTAATTATCCTTAATTGATGATTAATTATTCTTAAATTTTTTTAATTAATCCTTAATTATTTATTAATTATATTTATTAATTAATTCTTTATTATTTATTGATTAATTATTAATAATAAATTAATTAACCTTAATTATTTATTTAATTATTAAATAATTAATTAGGTAATTATTCTTTAGTTAATTATAATCAACAATCATTAATTACTCAAATGAATTTAAAGACAAATCATTATATCTTTATTAACTACTTTAATTACCATTTAAACCTTGTTTAATCAATCATCATTATCACGCTAATTATCTTATGACTTTAAAGTTTGCTTAATGTTTAGAAAACATTTCATTTCTCATAATTATTTCTTAATTATAACAATTAAATTTATATTAAAATAAATATTTAAAACTAGGGTTATAAATTTATTAAGCACTTTATTTAATTAAATTAAATTATAGAAACCATTACTAATTCAAATTTAACTTGAAAACAATTATTTGGAGAACATGGATTGAAACTGTTTTAAATTTTGAATTTATTTTAAAAAAATTTGAAAACCATTTTCAATCGATCCCGAGGGTTATCCGAGTGCTCCCCGAGGAAAATGCCAGTTTACTTCGAGTTCTTTCCAAAATCAACCCGTTATACTCTTATTTCCAAACTTAAGTTTTTTGTTTAAGTATAAAACCCGGCGTACCCATGAATTTACTTCGAGTTCAACTTCGAGTTATCACCCAGATTCCGCAGGAACAGGTTCGAGTCACTTCCTTCCTCCCCGAAACCCATGCCTACTGACACCACTAAGGCCATGTGCACGTGTACGATCAATTGGTCGGCTTTCGATCATTTCTAAGGCTTTTGGCATGACAACGATCATGTCCCCATCCAATTCTAACACTCAGGACATTCGATTTGACCGGTTTTAAAATTGAGCATTTCAACTCAATTTGGAACCAGAACAATCATCACGAAATCAACTCGCACCGCCACCTCAGGCCGTCTGAGGCCACAAAAACTTTGTCAGAGCTTTGCCTATCTCTCTGGCTTCGATCGCCACTGATGCGATAGACCCCGGTGCAACGAGGACACCACATTGATCAAAACTCTATCCTCGACCAAACTAAGGGTTTAAACCATTAATCCTTGCCGTGCCATTTCCACAGTGATATATAAAATAAACGAACATTTTTCTGATGAACTCTGACCTCCCAGCAAGCCATGACTTCGATCTCGAGAACCAAAGCTCCAGCGATCAGCAGAATTTGGTGAAAATGACAATGCCATTCATCCTCATTTTTCACAGAGGATACATTATTAAAAATAATGATTTTGCTTTTAAAAATCATTGATTTTAAAAACGTTTCGAATCATATATTTGAAATCAAGAATTATGATATTTAAATTTTCAGCATGATTCAGGTTTACTTGTATTTTTTAAAATTTCCAAAGAAACTTAAGTTAAATTTACTTACATTTATTTTTAAATCTTAAAGCATGAACATACAAACATGTTCTATTCAGATTTCAAAGCTTAAAAATGGTTTGAGATAAAGTTTCTGAATTTAAAAATAGGTTTTGAAACCTGCAAACCTGGAACAGAATCTAGGTTTATGTGCACAGACATGCACTCCTCATTTCCAGGTGTATATGTATACATGCAAACTTAAATTTACAATTCAATCTCCAACATTATTTACCACAACAGATTTTAGTTTAAATCAAAAAGGGTTTACTCACCTGATTTCTGAGAACAGAGGCTTGTCAGATTGATTTTTTTTCTTCTATTTTTCCGAGCTTGATCTTGTTTTGATCCTCTGTTTGTTGTTTGATTGTACTAAGTTGTGTTGTTGCTGTTTTGATCTTGAAGCTGTAATTATTTCAACTTGATCTGATTGATGATTACCAAGCTTAGGCTTTGAATTGAAGAGTGTGTTTGAATTTCTAGATTTCTACTTTGTTTTTGTTTGCTGATCTTGCTTAGTTAAATTTGTGATATAGTTTGCTTGGCTTTTGATTTTTGTTTTGATTACTATTCTTGCTTCTTGGTTTGTTTACAGATTTTTTTTCTTTCTTTGAATTTTTTTGAAGGTGAAAAGAAAATGAGGAAGAGAGAAAATAGAGATGTATATACTTGGCCTTATTTCTTTCAATTTAAAACAAAAAGAAAAACAAGATTATGACACTTGTTTATTTCCTAGATTACATGTCATACATGTGTTAATCCTCTTACTAAAACACCTATACTTGTTAATTGATATGTTCTTAAGCATACACTTGTATTATGCATGCATAAATATTTTAAATAAAATTTTATATTAGTCTTTTCTTATTTATGTAATTACATTCTCCTTTTTTTATATTTATACAACTTTAAAAGAAAATGCTTTAATATTAATTTATACATTTATAAAATTATACACATATGTCAATATTTTGAATCTAAATAAATTTAAGATATTTTATATTTAAATTTAAATTCAAATAAAAGTTCAAATTCAAATTCAAATTTGAAATCCATTCTATATATATAGATATATAAATAAAAAAACTCAATATTTATATGTTTTGAAAATTTAAAATTAATTCAAATTAACCCCTAATTAAATTCCAGAAATTCAAACAAATTGTTAATTTTTAAAGTGATAAAATTTTAGGGATGTTACAGATTCCCCCTTAAGAAAATTTCATCCTCGAAATTAGGAATAGAGAGAAAGACTAATAAAGAATATACGAATTCAGAAAAAGATAGAGAAATGACTTACCAGATTAAGCCGGAATATCCACTCTGCAACTGGGATAGGACTTTTGCATGCTATCCTCTTTTTCCCAAGTATAGTCGTTTGGATCACCACTCCACTGCACTTTAACTAGTTTCACAACCTTATTCCTTAATTGCTTTTCATCACAATCGATTATTTTCAATGGTTCTCTTTTAACTGTTAGATTTGGTGTGATCTCCAAATCCTGCTGAGTAGCTTCTTCAATGATGCTATCTAGATCATGCATATATTTTCGAAGATGTGAAACGTGAAATACTTCGTGTACGCCAGATAACCAGCTGGGCAGCTTCACTCGATAGGCTAAAGGACCGATCCTCTCCAGAATAGGAAAAGGACCAACATATCGCGATGCCATCTTATCAGTCTTTCCAAACCTTAACACACCACGCATTGGAGATAGTTTTAAGAAAACGGGATCTCCAACCTGGAATTCCAAATCTCATCTTTTGCGATCAGCATAACACTTCTGACGACTTTGAGCCGTTTTCAATTTCTTTTGCATAAAATCAACTTTCTCTGTGGCTTCCTTAATCATATCTGGTCCAAGGACGAGTATATCACCTGACTCGATCCAGCATGCAGGTGTTTGACACAGATGACCATATAAAGCTTCGAAAGGAGCCATTTCGATATTGGCCTGATAACTATTGTTATATGAGAATTCGACCAGATGCAAATGGTCCTCCCAAGAACCACCAAAGTCAAGTATACAAGCACGCAACAGGTCTTCTAAGATTCAGTTAATCCTCTCAGTCTACTTATCAGACTGCGGGTGATAAGCAGCGCTGAAGTTCAGTTTGGTTCCCAATGCGGCTTGAAATGCCTCCCAAAATCTACTAGTGAAGATCGAGTCACGATCACTCACTATACTTCTCGGTATACCGTGGAGACGAACAATTTCCTTTATATACAACTTTGCCAGGCTTGCTGCCGTTTGGTTAGATTTTATTGGGATAAAATGGGCAGTCTTGGTTAGATGATCCACGATAACCCAAATCGCCTTATTTCCTTTTCGAGTTCTCAGCAAACCGTCTATGAAATCCATAGACACTTGTTCCCACTTCCATTTTGGTACTTCTAATGGCTGAAGTAAAACCACCATCTTCTTCTGATCACTTTTAATTTGTTGACAGGTAGCACAACGACTGACATAGATAGATATATCCATCTTTATTGTCTTCCACCAGAAAGTTCTTTTGATATCACGATAAATCTTATTAACCCCTGGATGGATACTGAGTTTAGACTTGTGACACTCATCCAATACTTCACGTTTGAGATTCGGAATGTCAGGGACATAGATCCTGCCTTTTAGTCTTACAATTCCATTACTATCGATTCCAAAACTGGAATCCTCACCATGACATACTCTTCTACAAATTTCTCGAAGAAACTTGTCTTCTTTCTGCTTACTGGCGATCTTTTCAAGGAGGGTAGGAGTGACAACAAGATATGCAAGAACAACATGTTTCCTGCTCAAAGCATCGGCAACCACATTGGCTTTTTCGGGTGTATATTGAATATCTAGGTCATATGACTCTAGAAATTCTAACCAGCATTGTTGCCTCAAATTTAAATCTTTCTGGGTGAAGAGATATTTCAGAGATTTGTGGTGGAGAATAATTCAAAATTTTCACCTAAAACAAAGAGAGTTCTTTAAGTATAAAAGTTAAGTTAAACTCTTAAATCGTTAGGAAATCTGAAAGAGATTCTTACCCAGAAGATAGTGACGCCAGATTTGTAACGAAAAAATAATAGCTAAGAGTTCCAGATCATGGGTTGGGTAGTTTCTCTCATGCGGATGCAATTGTCTACTTGCGCAGGCAATTACTCCACCATTCTGCATTAACACTACACCCACACCATCACCACATGCATCTGTATAAACATATAAGCCTTGGTTCTCATAGATAATAGCGAGAACGGGAGCAGTAGTTAATCTCTTCTTCAATTCCTAAAATGCTTCATCATATTTCGGAGTCCAATCGAACTTAGCATTCTTCATTGTCAGCTTAGTCAACGGACTAGCTATCTTAGAAAAATCCGAAACGAATTTTCGGTAATAACCCGTTAAACCTAGAAAAATTCGAACTTCTTTTGGAGTAGTGGGTCGCCTCCAGTCAAGAATAGCGGAAATCTTGCTCAGGTCAATAGAGATTCCTTCTTCATTAACAATGTGCCCGAGAAATCTGACTTCCTTAACCCAAAAATGTCACATGGAAAATTGGTCGAACAAAATTTTCTTCCTCAATATCTCCAAAATAATTCTCAATTGCTCAGCATGTTCCTTTTCAGTTTTGGAATAGACCAAAATATCGTCAATAAACACAAGAACGTATTTGTTCAACACATCTCGGAACACACAAGGCATTAAGTCTACGAAGTATGTGGTATCATTGGTTAGTCCAAAAGGCATGACTAACCATTCGTAGAATATGTCTGGACTCCTGAAAGCAGTCAAGTGAACATAGTCTTCAACAATTCATAGTTGATGGAATCCCTGATGTAACGACCCGACTTCCTATTACCAGGAATGCGCATCGCTAAGAAGAAAGAAAGAGATAGAAAAGAGAAAAGAAAGGAAAGAAAGAAACAGACAAAATCAGAATCTCACAGCGGAACGAATAAATTATAGTATATCACATAAAACTTTACATAATATCATATACATCAGAGTTAAACAGCTAATACAACGCAAACTAGACAGTTAGAAACGTCTGTCTAGCAATTACAATCCAAGTACATCAGAGGAAACAGATACAACTCAAACACAGCGGAACCACTAAATATATCTACACACTAAAGCCTCCTGCTCCATTATCTCCTCTAGAAACTCGTCAAAGCAAATACTGAATCACTTGACTACTCATACGTAATATGAGTACCCAAGAGTTTAATAAAACAGAAAATAAACACTCGGGTCAGACATGGGTCTGGTGTGAGTAAACGGGGATAAAAGTTGATTAACTTAAGAAAATACTTTGAAAACAAAAGGTATCACGTAAGACTTCCCACACATAAACATGGAAAAAAATTTACCTTACGCTAACCAAAACATTTGATAGGAAATCCAGTGATATTATAATAGTTTCTAGGGTTTTCAAAATAAAATACAGAAATAGCTGGAATGCTTACATCTCACGTTCCAACATAGTTGGGCACAATCAAAACCGTACAGGCACTTATTGGATTATGGATTCCATCAATGGCAAGGCTACTGGGGTACCGCCCGTCACAGTACGTGGCCTAGATTACCATACCGAGGAGCCACCCTAACTCCCCTGCAACACAAAGCCGGAACCATTCCTTACTGAACAGTTCCGAACAAGACCACCCCGTAGATTGGCCGTCGCCAACTGCCACACAACCGAATATAAAGGGACCTCTAGACAGGGATAAATATTGCTCTCCAGTGGGGGCTACCCACGAAGCCTTGCTGCACCTCCCCTGTTTTAGCCATTCGCAGTTGATGAGGCTTGAGGTTACGATTACATTTATAGGACACATAAATCTTAGAATGCTCATCGTCCACCTGACGATGTTCTGAAAGCATTCAATCCATACAAGTTCGTTCCGGGTTCGAACGAAACTGAAGGCATTATCTCATTACACTCGTATTGGAATCACCCTCATAGTTAACGATGATAACCCTTGCACTCTAAATCACCATCTGGAATCTATAAGCACTATTCCGTCAACTCATTACGGAATCACCCACAGAGTTATACTGACGTATAGCCCTTACACCTCGAGTCTTCACTTGCTCCACTTGGATTAACGACCTAACGTTTAATCAGAATCGATGTGGTTTTCAGATATCCAAATATGGAAACCCGATCCCGGTCTCACCGAAACCAAACGTCATCTTAATGTCCAAGTTGTACTTAAAGGTTTTAAACAATTAACACATTTCATTATTATCTAATTCACATAGATTGATAAATTACATCTAACAATAGATAATCACATTCATATCATAAACAGATAATCTGTATCATCACAAACAGATAATCATCACAACCAGATAATCCATCACAAACCGTCATACATAAACCAATCATCCATATCATATAGATACAACTAATCTCATTACTGAGATCACAACCATTCAATCAATAATATCCATAAGCAATCAATCATTAACCATCAATTATAATTAATTTAAAATGAATTAAATTAATTACAACCATCCCTAATTAATTTAAAATAAATTAAATTAATTAACACTTCTATAAATCCTGCTTAATATCTATAAATTAATTAACCCAGTTAATTAATTATCCACTAAGTATTTAACTTGATTAAGCACTTTAGATTAATCATCCTCTAATTACAATAAGTAATTAGTCTTTAATTAATTTTCACAAATTAATTAACCTTAATCATAAGTAATTAACATTTAATTACTTCATTTATTAATTAATTATAATTAATTTTATTTATCCTTAATTAATTACAATTAATTAATCACTTATTTAATTATTATTTAATCAAACAATCCTTAATTACATCATTAATTATAATAATTAATGATCTCTAATATTTAAATAAATTATTTAATTAAAATTAATTACATTTAGTAATTAATCTAATTATTAATCACCTTGATTAATATTAAATTTAGTAATTAACTATCTTTAATTACTCATTAACAAATTAATTATCCAATAATTAATTATCTTAATTAATTAATTCCTTAATTAACTGCAAAGTAATTATCCAAATTACTTAATTAAAATAAATCACCTTTCACTAATTACATTTCAGTAATTATCAATTGTTACTTTTCTAAGTAATCCTGCTCTATTAATTACATTTAATAATTACCTCCATTAAATCATTAATTGATTTATTTAAATTAATTAAACTAAATTAATTAACTTAAACAAATCACACTATCAAAATTAATTACAATAAATAATTAATTCCTTAATTACTTTTATTAATTAATTATACTTAACAAATTACAATTGATTATATTCAATTAAGTAATCAATTTAATTATCAAAATTAGTTTCATTAATTAACTACGTAATTATCCTTAGATAATTATTTTTATTAATTACAATATTCTCAATAATTACTTACTTAAGAAAAATTATCTTAGATTAATTATCAATAATCATCTCTAATTAAAAATTAATCCAAACCATTATTTAAAACCAAATAATTAAGTAAATTCTTAATTATCTTAATTATTCTCAAAATAATTTATTTACTTATCAAATGACTTCATTTACATTCAAAATATATTTAAACAATACATTTCTAAAATTAAATTCAAATTCCATTTAAAAATTTAATATTTAAAATGTTTTACTACTTAAACATTAATCCAAATTTAAATAAATATAAACCTTAAAATGAAATGAATGCTAAAGAACATTCATTACTTAAATATAAAAGAAAAGCTTTAAAACAAAATTACTTGATTAAAATAAATAAAGCTTTGAAAATAAATTGATTATTTTAACTTTCAATTTTAAATTAACACTTCATATCTTAATTCAAATATTAAAAGAAATAATTCTTATAAGTTTAAACCTTATTTGAAATCAAATTTCATTTTCAAATTTACTTTTAAAACATTTGAATCTGTTCATAATTTTTTTTTAAAATTTACAAACTGTTTGAAATCAAAACTGGTTTCCAAAGTAAACTTGAAAACTATTTTAACTTGATTTCAAAACTAATTTAAATCTTGATTAAATTTTAAAATTTCCATTTTTTTAAAAACCTTGAACTCAAAACTCCATTTGAATTCAGATTCAAGTTACACTTGAATCAAGTTTCAACTTAAAAATACGAATTTCATTCAATTTTAAAAAAAACTGCAAAACTACAGATTTTAAACCTGCACTATACTAACCCGAGAAACCCATCATTTACTTAGAGTTCCAATCCCACTTGCTTCGAGTCAAAATCCAAAACTCCCGAGTATTACTTCGAGTACATAACCCTGCACAACCCCACAAAGCTCACCAGACAACAAGCATGAACGGTGCATGTACACCGGAGCTCCGATTAACTCCTGACACCCTAGGCTACTCCTCCTAGTTGCCGACCATCTCCTAACATAGGTACAATCACCTAATCTCCAATATAACTCAAACTTTGAAATCACGGAATCTATCCAAACCTGGAAAAACTTCATAGCACCTTAAACCCCAACCTGTCAACGCCGAGAAATCCCACCTCCGACCACCATTGTTGACGCTACCTTGGCCATAGCTACCTCTACACTCCTTCTACAACCTCTCAAATCCTTAACCCACTCGATGCAGCACAGAGATATCAAGAAGCTGCTAAACCCAACCACTTCAAATTTAGGGCTTAAACCTGGAAATCAAAATTTCCATCACCACCACCTACTGACACAACTGTTGACCCTTATCCCTTACCCTACTGTATGCGCCAAAATTGGTCACAAACCCCAAGTGTTGTGAAAGCACCAGTGTATGAATATAAATCAACAATATTCAAACACAAACCACAGATTTAAGCAAGCAACAAGTAGCAATTCAGAAATAATGAACAAGGACACACTATTTATAGTGGTTCGGCGGTCTCCGGCCTACGTCCACTTCAAAGGTTTTTCTTTTTATTGATGTTCTCTTGATGATTACAGTTGCTTACAGCAAGTTACAATGGATTATAGCTCTGAAACTTGAATGAAACAGCGATGATAAGGTATGGAATTGAATCCAGCAGAGTCTTGGCGCTTTAGAATTCCGATCCCCCTTTTATGAATGACTTGGGGCTCTATTTATAGCTGTAGGAGGCTGATATCTCTCTTAAAAATCCGGTAGACCACTTCTGGGACGTGAGGGGGCCCACATGCCCGGCCTCAGGAAATTGGGCCCACTTTGGATCGATTCGAACTCCATTCGAATCGATCAAGAAATCATCCAATCGAGATGAAATTTGGCGTGGACATTCTTCAACATGTATGCAAGCTCCCGTAAAAATTTCATTGCATTTGGACTTGTAGATCTCAAGATATGGCCGATTCGAATTGCTATTCTCGAGCAGGTTGCTTGCTTCGACTCGATCCCCTTCGAATCGATGGGTTCGACTCGATGGCTTCACGCGCTTTCGTGATGACGTGGTGCGCCTTCTTCGTGTCGATCCTCTATTTATTCCGAGTTGACTGGGTCGACTCTATGCTTTTCGCCACTTTGACTTAGTGGATTCGAGGACTTTCAGGGATTCGAACAGAAGCGTGTTCGCATCGATCGTGGTATGCTCTGGCCGATCGATACGAAGCTGTTGTAGATGGATTCGAAGTGGAGCAACTTCATGGATTCGAAGGACTTCAATTTGATGGATACGAAGCGGAGTGATCCCATGGATTCGAAGTAGGAGGGACTTGGTGGATTCGAATACATGCTCATTCGATGGTTTCGAACCTAAGGTTATTTGACCGATACGAAGCACACGACCTGCCGATGGATACGAAGCGGCACACCTGGACCGATTCGAACGAGTACTTGCTGATGGTTGCGAACTAAAAGGAGTCGAACCGATGGACACGAATAGAGGTCGGTTCGAAGTGACTAACTCCTGATGGATTCGAACCTAATGGATTCGAATGGAATGAGGCTACCCTGTAATGACGGATTCGAATGGTATCGATTCGAACACGGACCGATACGAAAGCTGATGGATACGAACAGCGTATTCTCTCTAACTTGTATCGATCATATCTTGAGCGTACGAACTCGGATTGACTTGAAATTTGAAACGCTGGCTTCTATAGCTTTGCTCATCATGTCTTGTCAATTGCGGCCCGATCTGGACTCGGAAAAAATTCATCGATATCCATGGTTATCCTGCAATGCATGGTTGATATTCATGAATAGTAGTTATTGATTTTTAGTTGATTTTTGGGTATCTCAACTTTGCCAAAAGTTGGGATAACAGTTTGCCCCCCAAAACATGCCTTTTTGTAAAAGGTATGTTTTGAATAGTTTTAAATCGAGTGTAGTAAATTCACGTTTCACTCGTAGCTGCAGTATTATCAATCAATTTCATGGCTGTTCGGAGCCAAGTTATTATCAATCCCTTCCAGTGGAAGTTAAGAACGAAATTCTTCAGTCTCTCTGGACTATCGACGGTCACTCCGGACCCTTGCCAAGCCCATTCCCGACTTAGCGATTGAATAGAAAGATCCTATTGCACTCTGGCGTTGCCTTCTATTCCTTGCACTCCGGTCCTGGTTGGGACGTACAGCGATGTCTTGGTCATTCTAGACCGATCATAGCCTCTCCGGGCTCTTGCTGGATCCCATCATGTCACTCTCCGGTGAAGGGGAAACAGTGCTTAAGTGAGTCGATCCTGTCGCTCTCCGGCGAAAAAACTCACTTCTTGCACTTCGGACCCCGCCTCTCCGGGTAGGGTCATAAAGCGATCATTTTTATATTGGTATTTAATGCTTATCCTTTAAATCCCCGGTCAAAGGTTTATTTCAATAAATTCAAATTTATTTATTCAAATTAAGGTTTTAGATGTTCAATCTCAAACATCAGGATAATGCTAAACATCGCCTCTCCGGGGATATCGGTCTATCTCCATCTCAGAGCATGCCTAGGGATCTCTCCGGTTCCCGTACATGAGTAAGTGGAGTAGCCATTTATTCCAAAAACAAATCTAAATAAAATTATTCGACCGAAGTCCAAATCCTGGACTTGGCCCCTTCCATCTTCAATCAGTGGATGACGAGTCGTGATCCCGATCCAGGATCGTTCCTGTTATGTGGAGGCGGTAGTTGTTCGGGTCTTGCCGCCGCTGTCCGTTCTCTGACATATTGTGGCAATCTACCACTCCTGGCATGTTCTTCCACCTCATCTTTCAAATGGCGGCATTCATCTGTAGTGTGCCCATCCAGCTCATGGAATAGGCAGTATTTACCAGTTCTGCGCTCCCGCTCAGTAGGATCTCTCCCGGGTGGCTTTCGACAAGGGAGTTGCCCCCGAGTATCAGTGTAAATTCGTTCCAGGCCTGCACTCAGATCTGTGTATTGCCTGAATCTAGGTTCTCGTAATTTCTTCCGTTTATCAGGACCATCGTATCTGTCATCCTGTTTCCTCTTTCCTTTATCTACTCCGGACTGTTCCCTGGAGGTTCCTTCGCTTTGCGCGGCGTTTGTTTCCTGCCTCTCAGCTCGTGATTCTTCTAATCGGATGAACTTTTCAGCTTTGTGATAGAACTCTCTGTGGATCTTTAGTCAGAGAATCTTTAAATTTGGTGCCTTCCCCGACCCCTGCCACCCCCGCCATCAAAATCATCGATGGATCCGGGCGATCTACAGAAGCCACTGTTGCATTGAATCGTAATAAGAAATCTTTTATGGACTCTCCGGTCCTTTGCTTTATCGAGGCTAAAGTCATCACACTCTTGGGTCGCGTCACATGGACCCTGAACTGTCTCATGAAGCAGTCTACAAGCTCGCCCCATGTTCGGATTGATCCAGTTTCTTGTTGCCTGAACTAAAGCGCAGCCAAATCCGACAAGTATAAAGGGAAGCATCGAGCCATCACTTCCTCGGATGCTCCTAGCACTTCCATGTGCCTAATATATCTGGTGATGTGCATGGTCGGGTCTGACCTTCCGTCATAAGGATCTAGCATTGGTAGTTTGAATTTTGGGAGGTTCCTTGCATTTCTGATGTTTGGAGTGAACGGACTCCGACTGACTTCTTCCAACCCTCCGCCAGACAATCCTCCTCTCATGATTTGTCGCATTAGACCAATAATTCTCTCATCTCCGTCCAGGGGTTGACCCCTGGCCACATTCCTGTCTTGCCCCCCGAGCCTTGAAGGGAATTCTGGTACATACTCTTTGGGTGGCTCATTAGTGTAAGCATCGGCTCCAGCTTGATGAGTTTCGTCTATTCGTCTTCAAGTATCGGACCCTGAAGGTCTGCCCCCAAGCCCTTGTTGATCACCTTCAGCTCCTGCATTCTGGTCTTGAACCTAACCTTCGTTAGCTTCTGTAATCCTGATTCCTTGTCCCGCACTTGCAGTCGTTGTAGTTGGTCCAAGGTTTTGCACATTCGCCGCCCTCATTTGTTCGAGGAAATTCTGCAGCATCTCTTGTTGAGTCTTCACTATGCTTTCGCGTAATGAATTTTCCATAGCTTCCATCTAATCTCTAGTGATATACATCGAAGCTATCCCTCTCCGGCTGTAGAGGATGCTTCTTGGCTCCCTCCTTGTTGGCTCCGATCAGCTCTTTGTCTTGTTTGTCGAGTCATTGTCTCTGAATCGGGATTCTTCAAACTCTTAAATCTGAATTCCGAATCTGGTGTAGCAGGTGCTAGTCCCCCTCAATGAAAGCACCAAGTGTTTGCGCCAAAATTGGTCACAAACCCCAAGTGTTGTGAAAGCACCAGTGTATGAATATAAATCAACAATATTCAAACACAAACCACAGATTTAAGCAAGCAACAAGTAGCAATTCAGAAATAATGAATAAGGACACACGATTTATAGTGGTTCGGCTGTCTCCGGCCTACGTCCACTTCAAAGGTTTTTGTTTTTATTGATGTTCTCTTGATGATTACAGTTGGTTACAGCAAGTCACAATGGATTATAGCTCTGAAACTTGAATGCAACAGCAATGATAAGGTATGGAATTGAATCCAGTAGAGTCTTGGCGCTTCAGAATTCCGATCCCCATTTTCTGAATGACTTGGGGCTCTATTTATAGCTGTAGGAGGCTGATATCTCTCCTAAAAATCCGGTAGACCACTTCTGGCACGTGAGGGGGCCCACATGCCCGGCCTATGGAAATTTGGGCCCACTTTGGATCGATTCGAACTCCATTCGAATCGATCAAGAAATCATCCAATCGAGATGAAATTTGGCGTGGACATTCTTCAACATGTATGCAAGCTCCTGTAAAAATTTCATTGCATTTGGACGTGTAGATCTCAAGATATGGCCGATTCGAATTGCTATTCTCGAGCAGGTTGCTTGCTTCGACTCGATCCCCTTCGAATCGATGGGTTCGACTCGATGGCTTCACGCACTTTCGTGATGACGTGGTGCGCCTTCTTTGTGTCGATCCTCTATTTATTCCGAGTTGACTGGGTCGACTCTATGCTTTTCGCCACTTTGACTTAGTGGATTCGAGGACTTTCAGGGATTCGAACAGAAGCATGTTCGTATCGATCGTGGTATGCTCTGGCCGATCGATACGAAGCTGTTGTAGATGGATTCGAAGTGGAGCAACTTCATGGATTCGAAGGACTTCAATTTGATGGATACGAAGCGGAGTGATCCCATGGATTCGAAGTAGGAGGGACTTGGTGGATTCGAATACATGCTCATTCGATGGTTTCGAACCTAAGGTTATTTGACCGATACGAAGCACACGACCTGCCGATGGATACGAAGCGGCACACCTGGACCGATTCGAACGAGTACTTGCTGATGGTTGCGAACTAGACGGAGTCGAACCGATGGACACGAATAGAGGTCAGTTCGAAGTGACTAACTCCTGATGGATTCGAACCTAATGGATTCGAATGGAATGAGGCTACCCTGTAATGACGGATTCGAATGGTATCGATTCGAACACGGACCGATACGAACGCTGATGGATACGAACAGCGTATTCTCTCTAACTTGTATCGATCATATCTTGAGCGTACGAACTCGGATTGACTTGAAATTTGAAACGCTGGCTTCTATAGCTTTTCTCATTATGTCTTGTCAATTGCGGCCCGATCCGGACTCGAAAAAAATTCATCCATATCCATGGTTATCCTGCAATGCATGGTTGATATTCAAGAATAGTAATCATTGATTTTTAGCTAATTTTTGGGTATCTCAGCTTTGCCAAAAGTTGGGATAACACCTACCCTCTGAATTCTACCTCCAGGAATACCCTTAGCCACCAAATCCATTAGAAATTCAAAC
Organism: Allium cepa; assembly: GCA_030765085.1. Taxonomy (NCBI): domain Eukaryota; kingdom Viridiplantae; phylum Streptophyta; class Magnoliopsida; order Asparagales; family Amaryllidaceae; genus Allium; species Allium cepa. The sequence goes on from CM060935.1 coordinate 596,962,339, forward strand.
AAAACCAAAAAGTCTCAATTCTGTTAAAAATAGAAAACTCATTCCGACAGCTTATTTAAATATGTACTATTTGTTTTAAATTCCATGAATTCTATCATGCATTCAGGTTACAAACTGTTTAATGTTTTAAAATGTTTGATATACCTACTTCTAGAAAAATATTTACTGTTGTAAATGTTTCCAGAGACTACAGGATTTTAATATAGCTAAATTTTGATTTATAACCATCATTTCATTCTAAACAAACAAAGTTTGTTTATATTTCAAATTCTAATTGAAATCAAATCAAGTGATAATGGATTCCAATTACAACCTTATTTATTTATTTATTTTTATAAAAAAAACAAGCAGATTTGCATCTACCTGCAATAGCAACCCATAAATATACATATTCATATATATGTATACACAGAATATTTATCAACGTGAAATCACACAAACATGCATATTTCTACCAATTCACATGCGTAGAAACTTAAGTTTTTGAATTGTGAAGTATTCACCAAATAAAGGCACTATAGTTTGATTCTTTTTAAAACAGTTTGCATCAGAGACTTTAGTGCTTATACTTACTTAAGAATTTATTTTAAAGGAGAAACAGTTTTTAAAAATAAAGGTTTACTCACTTATTTATTGAAGATGCAGAGCACAAATTCCAGAGATGCAATTGCACATTGCAGGACCTGATTTGAAATGCAGGTTGAAATCTGGCTTGCATTTTGATTATAGAAATTGCTTTAACTTGGTGATGTAAATTTTTGGAACTTGCATGCAGACCTTTATTCTCATTGCTCAGATTTAAATTGAGGTTGAACTCCAGCTTGATGTTGAAATATTGCATGCAGATTTGGGTTTTAATGTTGCAGATTTTGATTGAAGATTGGTTTTGCAGATTTGAAGTTGTAATTTGCAGATTTTAGATTACAGATTGGCTCTACAGATCTTGATTGAATTTGCAGATATGTAGTTTGTTTTGTAGAAATTGATTTTGCAGATTTTAACATGCATTGTTTTGGGTTTTTGCTCAAATCTGATTCTTCAGATTCAAATGAGAATAAGGTTTGAACAAAGAAAAAGCATTTGTTATATTTTCTTGTTAATATAATTAAATTTCAAAAATAAATTAGCTTGCCACTTGTTGTATTAATTTGTTATGTGATTACAAGTGTCCATTTTATGGTTTAAAAATCTAACACATATGCATTTCAATATTTAAAAGAAAATTCTAAATTTATAAATATCTTTAAATTTATCTAAAACCATTTCTAATTTGTTTTAGCATGTTTTAAATTATTTATTAACATTAGCCTTGAAAATGATTACATGTTTACTTATAAACTTCTTTATAAACTATACATTTTAAATGTTTGCTTAATTATTTTTAAAATAATATTTAAAACAAATTTTCAAAAGAGAAAAAATTTAAAAAGAAAAATAATGTTGAATTCATTTTATTCAAGAGTTTTCAAACCAAATGTTATAATTCAACATGAATGAATCAAATCTTATCTAAAAGAAAAACTATTTTCTTTAAAATAAACAAAATAAACTTTTATTATAAAACAAAATTTAAACTATATTTATTTTTATAAACTAAATACTTACTTACATTTCTATAAAATTTATAAGATAGATCTTTAAAACAAACTTTTGAAAAGTTTTCAATACTAATTTAAAAATATTTATATATAATAATTAGAAAATGTCCTTTATTAAATTTAAATTTAAATTAAAATCAAATCTTCTATTTACAATGTATAAACATCTATACATTATAAATAAAATATTTTTAAATCGGCTTAGAAAGATAATTTTATTACTTAAATATTTTTAACATTTGAAAACAATCAGATTCTCAATTTAAATTAAATTATTAAATTTTTTGAAAAGAATATCATTTGACAAATTAAACAATTGTTAATCTTCAAAAGAAAATTGCTGTTTGAATTAGATTATTAAAAATATTTCACATTTTAAAATAATTATAAATGAAATTATTAAATAATTATTGCCTAAATTTCGGGGACATCACACCTGAGCTAGATCCATCTTAGAAAAGAATCGAGTGCCATGAAGTTGATCAAACAGATCTATCAATTCTAGGTAAATGAAATTTTTTCTTAAGAGTTAGTTTATTGAGATCGCGGTAGTCTACACACAATCTTAAGGATCCGTTCGATTTAGCCACAAACACCACAGCTGAACCCCATTCAAAAACACTAGGACGAATCAAACCTTTATCTAGCAATTCACGGGTTTGCTTGACTAATTCTATCCTTTCCCTGAGTGCCATCCTACGACTTGCATGAACAACAGGACGAGCATTTGGAACTAAATCAATTCTAAATCAATTTCTCTGTGTGGGGGTAAAGATTTAACTTCTTCGAACACGTCTGGAAATTCCCGGACAATGGGTATAGATTCCAGACTTGGTTCAGGATATCCCAAGGTATACATCAACTCATCTCTTTTAGGACTCAGATCCTCACAAGAAATCTCAATGAAATCTCAAAATTTGGTTTTGATCGAAATCAATCGATTATTACAATCTAATTTGGATTCGTATTTTGTTGGCCAATCCATTCTAAGTAAGATTTAAAACTCATTAAAATCAAGGACAAAGTGACTGATGGGGAATTGGTAACAAGAATATGAGATAGGAACGTCTCTGCATCGTAGACAAAGGTTCGTAGGGATACCACCTGGACTTTTCACACAAATGGGCTCATCGACAAATTTCGGTTCAAGATTTAATTCATTTACAGTTTGTTGGGAGATAAAGCTATTTGTAGCACCCGTATCAAACAAAACTCTAACCATTCTATCGTAAATAGTAAGGTTACCTTCTAAAACTCCTTTCCTTTTATCTGCCTTAGAGGCTGTAGGTAATTTTTGACTGTGCACACCTTCGCTGTCTGTGCTTGCTTCATTGTTGGGCAATCTTTAACTTCGTGTCCCAGTTTCTGACAGTAGTAGCATTTCCTAGGTCTTGTTTGTACAGATTGATTTATTTGTTTCTTAGGCTTCATACATCTGCTCGAGTAATGGCCCTTTTCCAAACAATTAAAACAAGTAACATTCCTCGCCGTGTTTTCCTGATTGCTCTTCTTCTCCTTACCTTGATGTGGTTTCTTGCCTCTGAACTTTCTTTTTTTCCAATTTGGATTGCTTGTATTTCCTTTCTCTACCGGGGCTTCTTGCATATCCAGGGTAGCATATCTATACCCCATATAGATCAGAATAGAAAAATATTGGGCAGTCATTCTTTCGTGGAACTTCTTATTCATTCCACGAATGAATCTTTCATTTTTCTTTAGAGGTGTGTTTACCAACTCTGGAAACAAATGAGACAATTTGTCGAATTTGTGTAAGTACTCCTCAAATGATAAACTCCCTTGCTTCAAATCCATAAATTCCTGGTACGTTCGGGACAAACTAGCCGACGGCATATAGCGTTTCTCAAAATCTTTTTTAAATCGCTCCCAAGTAAATTCTTCTTCCGGCTCATCCACTATATCTGTCTCCCACCAAGCTAGGACCTCTACTTGGAGTTGCCAAGAAGCTATGAGTCGCATTTGGACGTCTTCCAACTATAACCCTTTAAAAATTCTTTCACATGATCTGATCTAGGCTTGAGCCTCAACAATAGACTCCTTACTGGTAAACGGCTTACCACCAAGTCTCGAGAAGCTTTTATATAGAGCAGCAAGATTCGTTTGAGTTTGAGTAGATAAAACTACTTCTACTGTTGCGGGGACTTGACTAGTTGAAGTGGCATTTCCCCGTCCCCTAGCTCGTCCTCTTCGCCCGCTCATTCTTACTGTCTGTAATTTGTAAGAAAACTTGATTTAGGTATACGGACGAGATATCTTAGGGAATATCAACAGTTCAAAGAAATAGACTAAGAAAATTTAGGGTTTTGGTCTCTCGGGTTATACTCATTCTAGGGTATACTTCACCCTATCTCTAAGGAGCCGCCTAATGTGTTATACTCCGTAGCTAAACTTCTTTCTCAACCTTTAGCTCTGATACCACTTGTCACGATCCAAAATCCAGCGTTCGAAAATCGACATCAAATACCTCACTTATATTCGACTGCTGGAGATTCAAACGTCGAACTCCAGTTCGGATGGAGCTTATAACAACATTAGATGAATATAAACAGCGGAAACAAAAGATGATCTCGTTAATCAACACCACAGATACAACATCGGATACAATATTCATTACAACATTTGTCTCCAACATCAGAGCACTACACATAAGATACAACAATAAAATGATAACTCTATAGCGGAACAATAAAGTTGTCACAGCTTCAAAAGAGTCTTCAAAGAAATAAAGCGATAGCGAGATTCCAAACTAAGCATCTTCTTCCAACTTCAAAGCTCCCAAAATCCGATAACTCCAAAAGACTTCAAAGATCCAAGCTACTATCCAAGATAGCTTCAAAACATGGATAACCTGCTTCTAGGCTGCCCGTGTGGAAATTATGGGCACCCAGAGTTTAGGAGAGGAACAATAAACTCCGGGTCAGTCATAGGACTTGTATGAGTAAAAAAAAAAATAGTTGTTTGTACAAAAATAGTTTATAAAAAGAAATTCGTTCATGCTTTTAGAAAATGAAACTACCATAAGACCTCCCGCCACACACACAATGCAATCGCAGAATTGGAGGAGATTTCTTCTTATGATAGTTAAACATGCTTGATACGAGAAAACTTTTAATATTATTAGTGCATAGTGTAGAAATTTTTTCGAAAGTATAATATTAATATTATCCAGTATACAACCATTATTGTATGCCTACTATAGCTACCATGTTATATGGCAGGTTACAGCCACGCTGCATGGCAGATTATACAACTAAAACCGTACAGGGCTTGTATTGTTTCTTTGGATTTTCCAACAAATGGTCAGACTAAGGAACTTCCTATTGCCACATGGATACGCCTCTAAAGGGACGTCCTGAGAACTTAACCAGCTCTCCGCCAACACAAGGTCGAGTTACCTCTGTAACTAGGTAACTACTACATGAGTATGCTATCCCCCAATCGTTTGTGACCTTTATCCGAGGGCCCTCAACCACAACGCAACAACCACAAAGTAATGAATTTGCAGTAATCACATAGGTTAAATATCTGGGCTCCATACCATGATACCACCTTTTTCCAGAAGGAAATAGACATACCCTATAGGGCGCGACCCTTGTAACCTTGCCACGTCTTTCCTGTTCTGACCATTTCCGGGGTGTGAGGTCCGATGAGGTCTCGTCCACAAAGCTATGTTTTACACAAAAACCTTGCTTTGATCAACAAATGATCAGCAACACACAGCAGCACTCAGCATGCCACACTACCAAATCGGGAGTATATCACTGATAACCATCAACTACATAACCTCTGAGCTCGTACGTCTCAGAGAAGGGTGTTAAGCTAAGAGAATAAATTCTCCACCACCAAACAGAAATATTTTGATAGAGATCAGCTTTACATCTCAAACTGTAATGTCAAACATACAACCATACAAGTCTTTTCCAGGTTCGAACAGAACCGAAAGCACTTCATCCAATAAAGGAAGAAGCCCTTGCAATCCGGGTATCCACAATCCCGATTGGACTCCCCATCACATATGGAGATCTCTATAACGAAGCAACTCAGTGCAGAGTCATTCAATAGGTTATCCTATCGTTCTCAAAGACACTCGGTCTTCCACCATCTTCAAATGCTATCCATTTCGTCGTATCACTATTCGGAATAGGTTATATGACACAAAGTCCTCTCTTGGCTAAACCTAATAGTGAGCGCTTAATTTTAAAACAAGTAGATGTATCATTCACAAAAATTCAATTTCAAGGTTCGATGTGGGTTTCAGATAACCAATTGGAATCGACTCTTTGCATCGAAATTCAAATGCCGTTTTACGGGCCAACGGATTTTCACGTTCACACAGAAACAAAATTACAGATATCACAGCTCAGCACAAAGTAATTTATATCACATAGATCACAGTCACATATCAAAGACATTCATCAATGCAAAGCATTCAACAATAGACAATCATTTGAAATTAAGATGGACTAATCGTATGATTATTATTAATTAATCACATAATTATTTTCATTAATTATCCTTAATTGATGATTAATTATTCTTAATTTTTTAACTAATCCTTAATTATTTATTAATTAATTCTTATTTATTTATTAATTAATTCTTAATTATTTATTAGTTAATTCTTAATTATAAATTAATTAACTTAATTATTTATTTAATTACTAAGTAATTGATTAGGTAATTATTCTTTAATTAATTAAATTAACAATCATTAAGTACTCAAATGAATTTAAAGATAAATCATTATATCTTTATTAACTACTTTAATTACCATTTAAATGTTGTTTAATCAATCATCATTATCACACTAATTATCTTAAGACTTTAAAGTTTGATTAGTGTTTACAAAACATTTCATTTTTCATAATTATTTTCTTAATTACAAAAATTAAGTTTATATTAAAATAAATATTTAAAACTAAGGTTATAAATTTATTAAACACTTTATTTAATTAAATTAAATTATAAAAACCTTTACTAATTAAAATTTAACTTGAAACAATTATTTGGAGAACATGGATTGAAAATGTTTTAAATTTTGAATTTATTTTAAAAAAAAATCGAAACCTATTTTCAATCGATCCGAAGGGTTACCCGAGTGCTCCCCGAGGAAAATGCCAGTTTACTTCGAGTTCTTTTCAAAATCAACCTGTATACCCTTATTTCCAAACTTTTTTGTTTAAGTATAAAACCCAGCGTACCCATGAATTTACTTCGAGTTCAACTTCGAGCTATCACGTAGATTCCCTGAGAACAACTTCGATTCATTGCCTTCTTCCCCGAAACCCATGCCTTCTGACACCACTAAGGCCATGTGCATGTGTACGATCAACTGGTCAGCTTCCGATCATTGCTAAGGCTTCTGGCAAGACAACGATCATGTTCCCATCCATTTCTAACACTCAGGACATTCGGTTCGACAAGGTTTTAAAATTGAGCATTTCAACTCAATTTGGAACCAGAACAATCATCACGAAATCAACTCATACTGCCACCTCAGGCCGTCTAAGGCCACGAAAACTTTTCCAGAGCTTCGCCTATCTCTCTGGCTTCAATCACCACTGATGCGATAGATTCCGGTGCAATGACGACACCACAGCGATCAAAACTCCACCCTCGACCAAACTAAGGGTTCAAACCCTAAATCCTTTCCGTGCCATCGCCAAAGCGATATATAAAATTAACGGACATTTTTTGATGACTCCGACCTCCCAGCAAGCCATGACTTCGATCTCAAGGACCAAAGCTCCAGCGATCACCAGAATTTGGTGAAAATGATGAAACCGTTCATCCTCATTTTTCACAAGGGATACATTATTAAAATCATGATTTTGCTTTTAAAAATCATTGATTTCAAAAGTGTTTCGAATCATATACTTGAAATCAAGAATTATGATAGTTAAATTTTTAGCATGATTTGGGTTTGCCTATATTTTTTAAAATTTCTAGAGAAACTTAAGTTAAACTTACTTACATTTATTTTTAAATCTTAAAGCATGAACATACAAACATGTTCTATTTAGATTTCAAACATAAAAATGGTTCGAGATAAATTTTTTGAGGTTAAAAACAGGTTTTGGAACCTGCAAGCCAGGAACAGAATCCAGGTTTATGTGCATAGACATGCACACCTCATTTCCAGGTGTATACATATACATGAAAACTCAAATTTACAATTCAAACTCCAATATTATTCACCACAATAGATTTTAGTTTAAATCAAACGGGGTTTATTCACCTAATGTCTGAGAACAGAGGCTTGACAGATTGATTTTTTTTCTAATTTTTTGAGCTTGATCTTGTTGTGATCCTCTGTTTGTTGTTTGATTGTACTAAGTTGTGTTGTTGTTGTTTTGATCTTGAAGCTCTAATTGTTTCAACTTGATCTGATTGATGATTTCCAAGCTTAGGCTTTGAATTGAAGAGGGTGTTTGAATTTCCAGATTTTTGCTTTGTTTTTGTTTGCTGATCTTGCTTAGTTGAATTTGTGATATAGTTTGCTTGGCTTTTGATTTTTGTTTTGATTACTTTTCTTTCTTCCTGGTTTGTTTACATATTGTTTCTTTTTTTTCTTTCTTTGAATTTTTTGAAGGTGAAAAGAAAATGAGGAAGAGAGGAAATAGAGATGTATATACTTGGCCTTATTTTCTTTTAATTTAAAACAAAAAGAAAAAAAGATTATGACACTTGTTTATTTCCTAAATTATATGTCTTACATGTGTTAATCCTCTTACTAAAACACCTACACTTGTTAATTGATATGTTCTTAAGCATACACTTGTATTATTCATTCATAAATATTTTAAATAAATTTTTATATTAGTCTTTTCTTATTTATATAATTGCGTTCTCTTTTTTTATATTTATACTACTTTAAAAGAAAATGCTTTAATACTAATACATTTATAAAATTATACACATATGTTAATATTTTGAATCTAAATAATTTTAAGATATTTTATATTTAAATTTAAATTCAAATACAAGTTCAAATTCAAATTCAAATTCAAATTTGAAATCCATTCTATATAAATAAACAAACTCAATATTCATATGTTTTGAAAATTTAAAATTAATTCAAATTAACCCCAAATTAAATTCCATAAATTCAAAAAAATACTAATTTTTAAATTGATAAATTTTTGGGGATGTTACATATATAATGTTATAAATATCAATACTGATAAATTTATGTATTTAATATGATTTATGAAAGTATATTGATTAAAATATACAAATGATTGAACTAAAGATTGAAAAATAGAAACATAATACATACTTACTAATAAGTACTTCCTTCGTGTAAATATTTCAATACCTATGCAAGCACCTAATTTTGCAACTACTAAATACGTTCGTGTCGCTTATGTGTTTATTCGGCCAATACCATGTATCGCATACATGATTTTTGAACTCTAAAGCAATACAAGACTATGCATATTTGATCCATATATTGTCATATATAAGTGTTATATGGTGAATGACCATCGTCGTAATGTATAATACTTCTATGAAATTATTTTATTCAAAATAATCAAATAAACTATACTATAAGATCGAGCAATCAATTTGATTAATTACAATGAAGATCATATTATGTTAAATGTAATGCTAGACAAAAACTACAGAAAGGATCTAAGAACTCGATCGCTGAAATGTTATTTTGATCAACTTATATGAAGTGCAGCTTAAGTAATGTCCTTAAATATTAAGGGTGATCCAATGCGCCTTTGTAAAAAGTTGTTACGATATTGTAGTTGTTAATACCTCAGTTATTGATTTTGATGACAACAACCATATAGTCATATAAAATATAAATACTAATGCTTTACCAAGTTATACAATATATAGTGTAGAATATTAGACAGGTGTTGAATCGAAGACTGTATAGTATAAAGACTCAAGAGATGGATATAAAGACTCAATACATGGACATGAAGACTCATGAGTTTAAATACCAAGGTATGAAGATTTCAAGACTATAATTTTGCGTATCGAGTCGTAGCATATATTGTTAAAGTCTTTGATAGTAATCTTTGATCCCTATCTCCAATTTTCTAAATATTCTATATATTTTTAACCCAACTATATTTTCTAAATCTTTTATATTTTTAATCAAAATTTGTTCTTTCTGAATCTTTTTATTTTTAACCAAAATAAGTTTGCTATATCTTTTTATATTTTTAACCAAACTATATTTCCTAGTTCTTTTATATTTTTAGTAAAATTTATTCTTTCTAAATCTTATATATTTTTAAACAAAATAAATTTCAAAATATTTTAAAAATATTTTATAAAAGTTTTTAAAATCCTAAATGTTTATAAACTATGTTCAAACTATTCTACAAAGTATCAAAATATTTTACAAAGCATAGGAATTTTAAAAACGTTTTAAAACAAAATTATTTTCATTTTTAACTAAGGTATGTCGACAAACCTGTACATCATTTATCGACATATATACAACACTAATTGGTTTTTTGAAATTTGAAAGGAAGTGTCTATTCATCTAACTCTTCATGAGTGGAGACATATATTGATTTACCATATAAATGAGAGTTCGGACGCATTTTTTGATGGCTAATTACTTACTTTCTTCTCCTTTCTCACTCTCTTAAAAATTCCATTGTAAAATATGTCAAAATCAAATCAAAATCATATAGAATCAATTCATACTTATTTATATTGATTTCCTACTATTTTGGAAACATAGTTTACTCAACTCAAAGATCAAAATGCTATCCAAGAGGCTATAGGATCCACTGTATTTAAAGTTCAAGAAATTGTATTTGGAAAAATCATCAAACTCTATTTGCATTTGCTTGGGTGTGCTTGTAGCTCGTTCAAATCAAGCAGGTGTGCTTTGTAGCTTGAAAATCTAGTGGATATACTTGTAGCCTGTTTAAATCAAGTGGGTGTATCTTGAGCCTAGAAATTCAAAAGGGTGTATCTCGTAGCCTCAAAATCAAGATTATATTTAGATTTTCCTTTTGCCTTCTAAAGATTGTCATTTGAAAAGAAATTTATACAAGCAATTGTATGTGACTGGATACAGGAGAAATTCGTCCTGGTATAAAATCCCTTACGTGTTATCTCTCTAACCTTTTACTTTGCTTTATTGTTTTTACCGGTGATTTGCATTTGTGATTGATTGTTGATATATTTCTATGTTAATAATCTATGATTTAATATCAAACTTGAAAGAAATTTGAAAATATTTACATAAGTTAAAAAACACTATTTACCTTCCTCTAGTGTTTAACTAGTCTTAAAATCCATAATTCCCCAACCATATTTGGTATCCGAGCAATAGGTTTTCAAAAACTCATAATTTGAGCTTTGAAAAGGATAAATGGAAAGTAATACCACCAGTACTATTTTTAACACTTTCATGGAAAAAAAATTTGTGGAACAAATATGTTATTTTCAATTTGATTAGAAAGTAATTATTTTGAAAATGTATGATGTTGAATTACATGAACAAGTATGTTATATGGCTGATGGTGAAGAGACACTTGATAGTCATACACCAAAAATCAAGAAGGGCAAATGGATTTTAGGTAGTGGATATTCAAAAGACACAAAGAAAGATCAAGAGAAAAGAAGAGTAATAATGCAGATATATATGCTGAAAGACAAACCTTTGAATAGAGAAACAATAATATTGGAATAGAGGACGTCAGCAATGCCGGTAATCTTGAAACTTTATTTAAATTTATATATTACATTTTAATGAATTATTTAAATAAAAAGACATTTTAGTTCTTCTTTTGTTCTAAATAACAAAAATGGTTTAAATAAGTAGAAAATAAGTTTTTACTCTAAAAATATCGGCTAGTTTTCAAATTGAAAAGGCACTTTAATTTTTGAAATGCCTTATGATTTCACCCGTAGAAAATTCTCAATATTTATCCATTAAAAAATTGTAATTTTATTGTAATTAATATTATATCTTAAATGTCCAAAAAAAATATTTTAAAGAAAGTATTAGTTTTTAAATTTTGTAGAACTTTTTTATAACTAACTATACACTTTAAAAACTGGGCAGCAAAAAACTAAATACAGCAGTATGTTTGTATCTTAGAAATTATAAACTAATGAATTTTAAATGAATTTTTTTACATGTGCATAAGATAAATATATTTGACTCAATAAAAATTTGGACCCAAAATTTGAGTTCTATCTATTTTATTATTTTTGAATGAATAGAAACTTCCTAATTTACAACGGCAATATGTCAAGATTTTGGAGCCAAAAGCCAAAATTTGAATTTTATGGTCTTCAAATTAAATATTTTTTCAATCATAAAAATATATTAAAGAAATAAATTAATATATTTAACAATATAAAAATCTAAAATCATTTTAAATAATTTAACATTTTTTAGATTTCCATAAAAATTGACTACTCTCTTTAATTGTCAAACAAGCATATTAAACGCGGTAATTTTTGAAAAATCTCAAATACTATAAAATGCATTTTTTGTATGAATTTTTTTTGTATGATAATATATACTCTTAACTAACTATTTAAGAAATTTCATATCAAAATTCAAAAGGTACTATTTTATTATGTTAAAATAAATGGACACTTGCTGGTTACAAAAGCCATATTTCTAACGCGGACCATTGCAATTTTGAATTTTTATGCCCTTTCACTCAGAATTTATTTTCCAACATATAATTAGTATATATTAATACTTAAAAAATCATGAGAACTTTAAATTAATGCAACATTTCTTTTATTTTGTTAAATTCAAATAGACACTTCAACTGCTAAGTTCTACTTTTCATTTTTATTTGTTTTTTGAACCATCATGCCTCCTTGTGATTGGTCATACTTTTTCACTAATGACTTTTTAAAGTGCTTCCTTTCTAATCACATCCCACCAATCATTTTTCATGACTATAATAAATAGAGAAGCATGTTTCTCCCATTATTTCAACTTTTCTAATGTTGATTTTACTTCGTTCACTCCTATTTTTTTTACTAATTTTATGATGAGATATTAACATGATGGCTTCATGAAATTGAATGCATTTAAAGTACCTAAATAAGGCTCCATTTTTTGAATTATTTCTATTAATAAGAGTGCTCCATAGCATATGCCACTTGTTATATAAACAAATAGTAACACATATGCAAAATGACATGTGTCATTACACTTGGCCTTTAGGAAGATCATTGTATACATGCATGATGCCAAGTATCTTTACACAAGTAATTCATTAATACGCTTGTAATTTAAACAATAAACATGATTCAAAATACATTATGTTATATATGTTGGAGTCACATTATCTTACGCATAATAGTATTATGAATTTTTTTAGAAACTCTAGTGTATTGAATCAAAATTTGAAAATAAAATATTTAGCAAAGTATCTTATTTTTTTCATTATTCATGCTTTTTCAAGATTCAAACATTCACAATCATAAACTCTTAAAAATATTGAGTTTGATTTTTGAAAGACTAACCATACGGATCCAACATAGTACGACTAGTACAAAATATGATCTATTTCTTTAGGTAATGTGCACATTATGAAGAAAAGATGAAAAAATGTGCATGGAGACGTTTTATATGATCAATCATATCATGACATTCCCTGAAGAAGAAAATTTTCAGGATGTCAATGACATTAAAACATATGGTCAACCATCTTATTGTCATTTCCATATTCTTTTTATTATTAAATTTATATGATGTTTTTTAAAGATATTTTAGCATTGCATAGCCCACTTATAATTTTCATATAAGGTTAATGTCACATTCCTGTTTTTAAATCAAATTTAAATTGGTAATTAATTTAATTTTTGAAATTAAATTGTGAATTAATTTGGTAATTTCCAAAATTAAATAGATATTTGTTTGTTTATTAATATAAATGTATATAAATAAGATTTTAAATAGAATTTCTAACTAGAAATTCAGAAATAAATATTCTAAATAATATATTGATTATAAACTTAATTATGGATTGATTTGAAAATGTGGGAATAAAAATATATATAAGATTTTTTTAACTAAAGAATTTGATTTGGAAATCTAGATATTTTATAAATAGATTATAATTTGGAATTTGGATTTGAAATTTAAAAATAAAAGTTTTGAATATATATTGGAAAATCTATAATTTAATATTAGAGAAATTTGTTTTGTATTTATAGTTTGATGCTTTGAAAATTTTATTTTGAAATTGATTTACAAAAGCTATTTAAAGAGTTAAAATTCAAATATATATATATATATATATATGTGAATTTATATATTAGTGTTTAATTAATTATTAAATTATATTCTTTAATGTTATAAATATATATAAATAGTATAAGAGGAAATACAAATGCGAAAATTCCCAGAACAAATTAAAATATGTGTTTGGAATAGTATTTTGGTTTCGAATTCAAACTAAATGTCTTGAAAATAATTGAGTTTAAATACTCTACATTTAAAATTAATAAGAATTTGTTTTCTAATTTTAATATATATATATATATATATGTAGCTTGAAAATTGTGTTTTGAGTTTAATATATATATATATGATTTTCAAAAGTTGTATATTTTAAAAGAAACTTATATATAATATGTGTGTTTATTTATTATGAATAATTAATTTTAAAATACATTTTTCTTTTAAAATGAATAAATATAGTTCGTATATTTATAAATTTAAAAATATAATACATATGTTAAATTATAAAACATAAGAGACTGATTACTTTATAAATTATAAAATGATAAGGGTTTAAAACAAATTTATAAATTAATTGAAACAAGGGTTTAAAATACAATTTGAACATAAATGACATTTGTAACCAAAGTAACTACATAAATTTACAAGTGCAAACATAATTAACAAGTGGCTTAATTTCTTTATAAAAATTAAAACATATAAAATAAAGAAAAGAAATAACCAGGCTATTTTCAATTGTCTCAAATCTGAAACAAATCAGAAAACAAATTACAAAAAGCTTGAAAATCAAAGCATTTCAACAAAATAAATTTCTCAGTTTTCAATTCAAACCAGATATTAAATTCCTGGAAACAATCTTCATTAATTAAAACCAAGATCAGCTCAAAAGCAAATCTTAAAAGTCTGGAACTAAATTCAACTTAGCATCAGACGTGAAACAATTGAAACAAAGATTTTTCCCAAGTTTTTAAGAGCCTGGAAATCAAGAACAGATCAAAAGAAAGAAAATTAGGAAGCTAGAAGCAAACGAAATGTTAGTTTAAATCATCTTGTTAAAGCAAATTAAAATTTCAGTTTTTAAAACAAAGGACAGCTTCAGTTCAAAAAAAATCATCATCTCCAGGCTCAAATTTGTTCCTCTGCCTTCATATTCAGGTGAGCAAAATTTTATTTTAAACCTTTAATCTATAACTAAAATGACTGTGATTGATTCCTGAAGCAAGATATTTGCATGAATATGAATGTGTTTATATACGTATGTATATATATATATATGAAGTGGTTGTATGTCTGTACATATATGTAATTCTGTTTTTAGTTTACAGGTTCTAAATCAAGATTTAAAACTCAATATCTCTTCTACTAATCGAATTCAAGCTATTATTTCTGAAAGGAAGATGATAGTAACAAAGTAACATAAATGTTAAAAATGGTTTTAAAGATTCACGTTGAATAATCATTTCAATAATATAGAATTTACTGTAAATTCACTTTTAAGTCAAGGAATCAATAAATTTAATTTCGTGTTTTGATTCCATAATGGGATTAGTGTTATCAAATGATGGACTTTGGTACAAATATCTCAATTTTTTATGATGGGATTGATGAGAAAAATTGAGTTGAAGGGGAAACGAGCTTTTGGTGAAATCTGGTGATCGAGTGAATTTTGGGTCTCGGGGTTCTGACCAGAGGAGATGAAGTGAGCAGGACGAGGTAAAAATGGTCGTGAGATTTTTATGCCACTGTGGTGGCTAGACGAAGGGATTTTAGGGTTTAAGAACCCATTCTGGTTGATGAGAAACTCGAGACTAGCTTATCAACGTCGGAGCATCGGACATGACCAATACAGTTTGAATCGAAGTATCGTTGCATGGCGAAGCTTTAGACTAGGTGGTGTGAGTTTAGATCATTGGAGGTGAGAGGTAAGCCAATTTCACTGATCAAGTTGATTCCAGGTGGTGATCGAGAACCTCGTTTTCGATTCTCAGTCGAACACGATGATCTGAGTGGTCATAGCTTTTGTATATGTCATCGACGAGCTGATGAAGGTGGCAGGAACGGCTAGAACGCCGACGAACGCTTGTGTAGGTGCACGAGATATCATAGATGTCAAGTGTGTTGAATTTGGGGAAGAAAAGAAATTATCAGGTTCGACTCGAAGTTATTAAGGGTATATCTTGAAGTAAAAGAGGGAGGGCTCGACTCGAAGTTGTGTTCGGGATCTCGTGGTTATGGCTCGGGTTTTTGAAACGAGGGCAAGTTCAAAAAATAAGAAATTGTCCAGTTTTAAAATTTAAAATTTAATCAAGTTTAAATGTTTTCCTGATCAATGTTTTTTGATAAAACATGTTTTTATTTAAGTTAGAAACATAGTTAAAGGTTTTAAAAGATAGTTTTTTTCCTAAGTTTGAAAGAGTTTAATACTTATATATATAACCTTTGTTTTGAAAGTTTATTTTTAAATAAACTTAATACTGCGATTAAGTAAATAATTAAAGAATGAAGCACTTTAATGCTTAATTTAGTTTAAAGGTTCAAAGTGAATAAATGATTAATTACTTAATGTATTAAAGGATGGTTAATTAAATGGATAATTTATCAAGGTAATTAATTAAACAAGATGATTTATTTAATCATTTAATAATTAAAGGTTAATCACTTTGTGTGATTAATTAAGGTAATTTATTAATGGATAATTATTGAATGCAGTTAAAGTAATTAATTAATCAAAGGGCAACTAATGTAGGTAATCAATTAAAAGATAAAAAGGGTTATCTTTTAAATTTAATTAAGTAATTAACGATTTGTTCATATAAGTAATTAAGAGGTAATTACTTGAGGATAATTAATTAATTAAAAGTTAATTAATTAATGAAATTAATTAGGAATAATCACTTATTGAAATTAATTAAATGGTAATTAATTAAGGGTTAATAAATTAATTAAGGAAATTAATTTAAAGGATAATCAAATAATTAAAAGTTAATTGATTTACTTATTAAGGTTAATTAACTAATAATTAAAGTTTAATTAATAAAAATAATTGTAAGTAATTAATATTAATTAACCTGGATTAATAATTAATCTGGTTTCAATTAATCAGGTGATTAATTGATCTTACTTATGGATGTTTGAATTCTATTGATTTTTAGATTATTTGATATCCCTGATATGTTATGCTTTGTGCTATGAATTGTTTTGGTGTGATCTGTGATGAATGTAATTTATTTATCTGTGATAAATTTGTATTATTTATCTGTGAATCTGTGAATGGAAGATAAGCGTTATAGGAATATACCGCTTATCGATATTGATATGCCTGAATCTATGATGATTGATGATGTTGCACTATTGGGTGAAACCCTTGGACTACACTATACACACACAAATATGGACTTCACGAGGAAATCAGTTAGGTCACAGATATTTTGAAATCTAAATATTATTTTGTTTAAAAGTTGAAGTTTGGATCTGAATGATTTTGGAAAATGGAATTGGGATTAATGTGAAAAGCTTTTTAAAGGAGTATTATAAGTTATTTTGAATAACTTGATAAAGTTTTGAAGTTTAAATAATTTGATTTGAATTTGAATTCAAGATTTGAAATTGAATTCTATGGTTTAAAAAGATTATACAAGTTATAAAATATGGGTTTTAAACCAATTTTAAAAAGTATTGTTTTGGGAATTTGAATTTAACCCAAGTTTTATACTTGAGGGGCTTTATCTTGTGCAAGTATAATCGGATTTTTTCGAAATGAAAACTATTTGTTTTCAAATAATAATAGCTTTCATATAAAGAAAGGATTTCCAATATATGTTGAAAAGATTTCAAGTTTGAAATGTAAATTATTTTGAAAGCCATTAATGAATTTTGGTTAAAGATTAGTGAACTTTGTTTCCAAAATAAGAGGATCTTAAAGGTGTATCTTTTGTATAAAAGATTTGAATTGTGAATTATTTTGAAAGCTATAATTGAATCTTTGTGGAAGATTGTTGAACTTTGTTTTGACATTGAAAAGGATCTTAAAAGGTATCTTTTGTATAAAAGATTTGGGATGGAAATGGAATTGTTTTGAATGGCTATCAATCTTTATGGAAGATTGGTGAACTTTGTGAAATGAATCTTTTTGTTTAAAGTTTTGACAATGGTAATGTTTTTAAACAATTTGAAAGAAAAGTTTTGGGTTTTAAGTTGTGACTTAACCGAGATTCCAATATCCATATGTTTTTAAATATTGCGCTCATAATTCGTGTGGCGACCCAACTTTCTAACACCAGAAACTCGCATCACTATTTAAGAAAGAAAGGGATAGAAGAAGGAAAGAAAGAAAGAAGAAACACAACAACATCAGATAACTCACGGTGGAATGAATAAAATATAATATATCACATAAAATATTACATAGTATCATATTACATCAGAGTACACAACTTATGCAACACATATTAGACAATTATAAACATCTGTCTAACTATACGACTCAAGATCACAAGATACAGATACAATATAAACACAGCGGAACCATAATATATCTGCACGTGGAAGCCTCCTGCTCCATATCTCCTCCAGAATTCGTCAAGCAAACCTGAATCACTCAACTACTCATACATAATATGAGTACCCAAGAGTTTAATAAAACAGAAAATAAACACTCGGGTCAGACAGGGGTCTGGTGTGAGCAAACGGGTTAAAATTGCTTAACTTTAGCAAATCCTTTGAAAAGAAAAGATATCACGTAAGACTTCCCACACATAAACATGGAAAAGTTTTTACCTTACGCTAACCAAAACATTTGATAGGAAATCCAGTGATATTATAATAGTGTCTAGGGTATTTTCAAGTAAATAAGAAATAGCCGAAATTGTTACATATTAAATTTCAGCTACTAGCCACAAAAGCGGGTAATACAAACAAAACCGTAGAGTCTCGTAGGAAGAATGGGTTTCCATCAATGGCAGGGCTACCGGGGTACCGCCCGTCACAGTACGTGGCCTAGATCATAGTACCGAGGATTACTCCTAATCCCCTGCATCACAAAGCCGGAATCATTCCTTACTGAACAGTCCCGAGTAAGATCACCCTGTGATTGGCGCGACCAACCACCCACTAAGCCGAAATAAAAAGGGACATCTAGACAGGAATGACCTCACCCTGAAATGGGTGCTACCCACCTAGTCTTGCTGCACCTCCCCTGTTTTAGTCATTCCCGGTTGATGAGGCTTGAGGCTACGATTACCTTTATAGAACACATCTATCTTAGAATGCTCATCGTCCACCTGACGATGTTCTGAAAGCATTCGATCCATACAAGTTCGTTCCGGGTCGAACAAAACCGATGGCACTATCTCATTGCTCTCATTTTGGAATCACCCTCAGAGTCAACGACCGTAGCCCTTGCACTCTTAATCACCATCTCGAACCTATAAGTACTATTTCCGTCAAACTCATCACGGAATCACCCTCAGATTTATACTGACGAATAGTTCTTGCACCTCGAGTCTTCACTAAGCTCCACTTGGATTTACGACCTAACGTTTAATTTGGATCGATGTGGTTTTCGGATATCCCAATATGAAAACCCGATCCGGGTCTCACCGAAACCAAACGCCATTTTAATGTCCAAGTTGTTTAAGGGTTTAAACATTTAACTTATATTCAGGATGATATAAACAGATAGATGAATCACATTATCACAATAGATAATTCATATCAAACATTCATCTCACAAAGCAGCATAACATATATCAGAGATATCATATCCAAATCATCCAACATCATTCAACACCCAATATCAGTCATCCAATATTAATCACCCAATATCAACCAATCATCCATAAGCAGAATTGCTTAACTCTAAATCAATTGGATTAATCTTAAATCCTTCTTCATTTATTTATTCCAAATAAATCAGTTAATCATTCGATCTTATTTAATTAATCTTCTTTGATTAATTATCCTTTAATTACATTCATGTAATTATCCTTAACCATATACAGTAATTAACTTTAATTACTATCATTAATTACATTAATTAATAATCCTTCATTTGCTTTCATTAATCAATCAATTATAATTAATTACATTAAACGTCAATTAATTACAATTAATTAATCATACTTTAATTAATCACTTTATTAATCAACCTTGATTAATATCATTAATTATATTAACTAATGATCCTTATTAATTAATAATTCCTTTAATAAATTGTAATTAACCATCTTATTAATCATAAACAGTAATTAACATCTTGTAATCTTAATTAATTAACTTCTTAATTAATTATATTAATCCTTGATTAATTATCTAATTAATTAATCTTTAATTACTTCATTAAGTAATTATTAATCAATTAAATTAATAAATAATCCTTAATTAATTACTTTATTAATTAATTACATTTTTAATTAATTATACTTAGTAATTAATCTTAAATTAATCACATTTATTAATTAAATAATCACAATAATTAATTAACTAAAATTGACTAAGTAAAACCCTTAATTACTTTCATAAGTAATTATCTTCAAATTACTTCCATTAATAAATCTAGATTGCTCTCTTAATTAATTACTTAACAAGTAATTAATTCCATCATTAAATAATTCTTAATTCCTTAATTAGTTAATTACTCCATAATTAATTAATTTTAAAACAATTATATTAATCAATTCCTTAGTTAATAACATCAAGTGATTATCCATTAATCACTTTCATTTAATTACTCCCATGAATAAATATTCCTTACTTAATTACATTCAAAAATTCACCATTAATTACTTCATTAAGTAATTACACTTGATTAATTCATAATTAAGTGATTATTTAAAATTAAATAAACAATTAACTAAATTATTTAAAATTAATTAAATAATTAATAAATTAACTTCTTATATTTAAAAAAATCCTTAATTAAACAAGAAAAGCATTTATCTTAATTAATCTTTACTTAGTTACAAATCATATTTAATCAAGTATTCTTAAGTTCATATCAATAATAAATTAACTATATTTATCGTCATAAATAAATTATTTGAAATTAATCAAATTTTAACAACTTAAAAACAAATTATTCAATTTGGTTTACAAAATTATAACTTTAACTTTATTTGAAAATAAGCATTTAGAAATCAATTTCAAATTTAAAAACTTTAAATTATCTAATTTTAAACTTATTCATTTGCAATATAAATTTGAAAACTTTGTTATTAAAACATTACTTTAAGATTCACTTAAACCTTTGATTAATTCTTTAATTTGAAAACACTTCTTTTAAATTTAAAATTATAAAATTTAGTTAAGTTAATTATTTCCAAAGTAATCATTTTAACAATTTAAATTTTGAAAATAAATTTAATTAATACTTTTTAAAGTTTGATTTACATTTTATTTCAAAGGACAAGTTTAACCTTTAGAAATTTGTTTATAATTTTAAAACTTACCTTCATTTATTCAAACTCAAGTTTACTATGCCAACTTATACCATTACACAGTAACCTGAAAACCCACAACAAAAATACTCGAGTTCGAACCCTCCTGAACACGAGCCTCTCCTCGAGACACTCCAGCTCCCCTTTGACTTTGAGTCATCACCGAGAAAAATGCGAGAGCCAACCTGGGTAAAGCCTTTCTTCCCCAAACCGTGGTTTCCAGTGCACACATCATACTGTCGTGCACGTGCGCGACTGCCTCAAGCCACCGTAGGTTGTCGCAACCGTCGCCAACGGTCATACGATCACACGCGAGCAAGATTACGAACCCAGATCGTACAAAAATTTTTGGAATCAAAATTCGACCTATATCTCGAAAAAAACTACAGAACAACCCGACACAAAACCCCCCAACGCCGACCATCTCGACGCCGATGAACCTCGTCGACCCCACTATCGAAACGCCACGTCCATGAACATCAACTCCCCTGAATGCGAACGACCCTTGTCCATCTTCCATGACGCAATCATCTTGACAGCAAAGCCGAAAAAAATGCAAGCTTAAACCCTAGTTCGATCTAATCCCATCACCATGGCCATTGGAAAATTTCAAAAGCATTTTTCCTCCCATCAACAACTCACAAGCTAGCTTCGATCAGGATTTCGAATCAAATTATTGAGTTGATAATCGGCAATTCACCCAATTGCCAAAAGCCTTCAACACCAAATTCCCAATTGAATATCAATTTAAAAATTATGAATTGCATGTTAAAAATCATCATTTTTATCTACAAATCCAATCATATAATTCATAGCAGAAATTAAGGTCATTGATTTTTGACATGAAACAAAGTTTTGCTGTAAATTTCATTTTAAAAATTATTTGTAAATTTAAATTTACAGAAACTGTTTCTAATATTACCAACAAACATAAATATACTACTTTCATTCACATCACAAGTTCAAATAAGGTTTAGATTGGAAATTTTTTGCATTTTTCCTTAAGAAGAACAACCCCTGTAAAAATACAGAGATGGACTTTACAGGTTCATCTATACCCAGACATCCCATACCCTCAATCATGCATATACAACAGTACTAATGCAATCATTTATTCATAACCATAGCCAAATTTATCACGTGCAAAAATAAATTCAACTACAATATGATCAAAATTGTTTTTAAGAGGTTTACTCACCATTAATATGCAGAGCAGTTTTAATTTTCTTCTTTCCCAGGCTTTGAACATTTAATATGGAAAATGATTTTGCTTTGCTGTTGAAAATCTTACTGCATGCCTCAATCTGATGTTTTAAAATTGTTGAACAGATGTTGAAACTGCTGAGTTGATCATCATTCCATTCGATTTGCAAGTTAGTTTGGAATTGCAGGGTTTAATCTGAAGGTTGCAGCTTTGAAGTGGATATGAAGTACTTTGCTTGATTTTGAATTTCCGGTTTTAGGTTTTGAAAATGATTTTCTGTTTTGAACTTTAGATTTGATTTTGCTTTTTAGTTTCAACTTGAAATTATCTTTGTTTAGTTGTGAATAATGGAAGAAGAGATGCAAAGTTTATTTTAAATTTAATTATGTTGTGTTTATTAAAATTAAAGAAAGTAAAATTCTAAAAAGAAGACACTTGTTATATAAACTTACATTTGTCATTCAGTTTTTTTATTTGCCTTACATGTGTTGTTAAGATGACTATTATTTTTACACATGTTTTCTTAAGTATTTTTAATTAATTTTCATTTAATTTAAATGTAAACATAAACTTACATATTAAATTTACTTTATTAATAAATACTTATATATGTATACATAAATTTAATCTTTAAAGAAAATATTATGAAACTAGTTATAATACAAACAAATCTTATACATGGATTTAAAAATCTAAAACATTCATATATATACATTTATAACCATTTTATAACAAAGCTTTAAATTACAATTCATATATATATATATAAATTATTAATATATTAAATTAAATTTCAAAACAACTCCAAATTATAACATATACATATATATTACAATTTGAAAATTCATCTTTATTTAAAACAAAAGATCTCCTATTCACAATATATATCAAATATATATTAAAAATAGAATAAAATTTTATTAGCTTTGAAAAATAATTCTTATCAATATTGCCAGATTAAAAATTTATTTTCCTTTAAAAGATTAAATTTATCTATTTAAATTAAATATATAAAGAAAAATTATCAAATCAAATTAATTATTAAAACGAATTATCAAATTGATATTGCCTAAAATTCCGGGTCATCACATTCCTCCCCCCTTAAAAGAATTTCGTCCCCGAAATTTAAAAACAAAGGTAATTTAATAACCCAGCAAAGATTTTAACTTCAAGCAGGAAAGCATACCTATCATCCAGTAACTAACAACCGAATCAACCAATCAAACAAACATACCTAACTAATTATCCTGACGCAAATCAGAATAAATCTCAAATACTATCTAGAGTTTCCCAAGTAAAAACCACTGGGAGACTCGCTCTACAAAAGCTAAACAAGCTACACCACCAAAATCCAGAGCTCCTCTTATCTCTAGATCCACCAATCTGAACAGAACATCAGACTATACCCAAGTCAAACACAACTTCCAAATCCAACTGAACTGCAGATTCTACAACCAACGATGAATCATACACGTACTCCCTCAGAGATACGTGAAATACAATGAATTCCAGCTATCCAAACTGGCAATTCAACCTTATCCTATCAGAACACAGATAAGAAATCTCAAATGCCTCAGAACTAGCCATCCAATCTTACCCAATTACTGCTCTCTTAACCAGAGAAATCTTAACAACAATGAATTCTCCAACTTCGAATTCCCAACTCCTTATCTCAAATTTGCACAGCTCAACAGACAATCCTAGGCTGCCAATCTTCTTCCTGATCAGCTCAACCTATGCTGATGCTTCCAGAAACAACTAGACCAAAGCAAACCAATTTCTGGATCCTATCCAATAGAAAAGCCTTCCGAAATCCGTCGAAATCCAGTTTACAAGCTCTACTTCCCAAGCAAAAGCAAAATGAACTTGCTTCCTTTGTCGCACAGCTGCTATCTCGCTTCCACTGCACAACTCTGATTCTGAAATAGATGAGAATACTGTTATGAACACAAGTACAAACTTATCTAATATATCCGGGAAACTTTGTTCATCAAATCCATAAAATCTGAGTGACCCATCTGATTCGGTCACAACCTTACAGCAGAAATCCAACTCAAAAACTAGATCTGACAAATCCAAATTCCAAAAATTCCTGAGCTGCTACACCAACTCTTTCTCTACAAGAACCATCCTACTACCAGGCAAACCACCAGTATCGCTTCTGGAACCAAAACAGTATGGAAATCAACTCCAGATGCAGACAAACTTCTGATTACTTCAGTAGCTCCTACTTCCACAAGAGAACCCTCAGTCTCAAACAAAGATTGCCTAAGATAAATTCCTAAACTAATCGCAAGTCACTTTTGCGATCCAACCTAATGCGGATTCCAAAGAAACTGTCCTCTGTTTACCAATTAGAATAGCTTTAAGCTTTTCCAACAAGGTTAACCCTTTAAGAAAACTTCACCATCTGTCCGGACTGTTGATAGAAGAGCCATAAAGATTCCTAAAACATCGGAGAAACGGCCACACTGCTGCTTCCAAACTCTTCCTTGATGATACTACAAAGCTAAAAGACCTCCTCGTCAGCACACCGAACACTTCGAGCTGCACTGCTACCACAGCTAACCAAAGACTACTAATCCAAAGGCTCCTCAAAAACCAAAACTAACAACAAACCACACAGCGGACCTTTGAGATGGCAGACAACCTCCCAAGAGATTTGGGCTCCAAACCAAGCATCAACATCTCGCTCTCCTTAAGGAATGACAATGAGACCATGCCGAAGCGAAGCAACTTATAGACCTTAGTCTCATATTCCAGAATAGACAACCTCCTTGCTGAAGATCCAGACAACTTCTACTCAGACGAATCTTCCCTGCAGTAGGTAAAAACTGCTCCTCAACTACTTCTAAAACTGCTTCAAGAGAAAACATCTTCGAAAATATCTATGGATACTGCATCTCATCACGCAGTTATCAAGATAACATCTCTTGCTTCTGCACTTCCGCCGGATCCAAACTTACACTTCAAAGATAAACTCTGAATCTTTAAAAAGATTTCCTTCGGATATCAGAGAAATCCTTACTCCAAGCTACAAAACTCACTCGACAGGATATTAGGTCTACAGTCTCGACAATTATACTTCCAACCTCACACATATGGACCTGTTCCATTAGTGGTAGTCGTTTTACACACGCACACCACTACTCCATCTACCTCTAAAACTTATGTTGGAAAATCGGAACAGATAACCCAACAGATTTAGGTGTGTGTGTGTGTGTGTGTTTGTGTATATATATAATTACAGGTACGCTTTCTCAAGAAAGACACCATTCTAGCGCCTAGGTATTCACTCAACCTAATGCTCTGATACCAACTGTGGCGACCCAACTTTCTAACACCAGAAAGTCGCATCACTATTTAAGAAAGAAAGGGATAGAAGAAGGAAAGAAAGAAAGAAGAAACACAACAACATCAGATAACCCACAGTGGAATGAATAAAATATAATATATCATATAAAATATTACATAGTATCATATTACATCAGAGTACACAACTTATACAACAAAAATTGGATGGTTATAAACATCTGTTTAACTATACAACTCAAGAGCACAAGATACAGATACAATACAAACACAGCGGAACCATGATATATCTACACGTGGAAGCTTCCTGCTCCATATCTCCTCCAGAACTCGTCAAGCAAACCTGAATCACTCGGCTACTCATACATAATATGAGTACCCAAGAGTTTAATAAAACAGAAAATAAACACTCGGGTTAGACAGGGGTCTGGTGTGAGCAAACGGGTTAAAATTGCTTAACTTTAGAAAATCCTTTGAAAAGAAAAGGTATCACGTAAGACTTCCCACACATAAACATGGAAAAGTTTTTACCTTACACTAACCAAAACATTTGATAGGAAATCCAGTGATATTATAATAGTGTCTAGGGTTTTCAAGTAAATAAGAAATAGCCGAAATTGTTACATGATTAAATTTCAGCTACTATCCACAAAAGTGGTAATACAAACAAAACCGTAGAGTCTCGTAGGAAGAATGGGTTTCCATCAATGGTAAGGCTACCGGGGTACCGTCACAGTACGTGGCCTAGATCACAGTACCGATGATTACTCCCAATCCCCTACATCATAAAGCCGGAATCATTCCTTACTGAACAGTCCCGAGTAAGATCACCCTGTGATTGGCGCGACCAACCATCCACTAAGCCAAGATAAAAAGGGACATCTAGACAGGAATGACCTCACCCTGAAATGGGTGCTACCCACCTAGTCTTGCTGCACCTCCCCTATATTAGCCATTCCCGGTTGATGAGGCTTGAGGCTACGATTAACTTTATAGAACACATCTATCTTAGAATGCTCATCGTCCACCTGATGATGTTCTGAAAGCATTCGATCCATACAAGTTTGTTCCGGGTTCGAACGAAATCGAAGGCACTATCTCGTTGCACTCATTTTGGAATCATCCTCAGAGTCAACGACCGTAGCCCTTTCACTCTTAATCACCATCTCGAACCTATAAGTACTATTTCCGTCAAACTCATCACGGAATCACCCCCAGATTTATACTAACGAATAGTTCTTGCACCTTGAGTCTTCACTAAGCTCCACTTGGATTTACGACCTAACGTTTAATTTGGATCGATGTGGTTTTCGAATATCCAAATATGGAAACCCGATCCGGGTCTCACCGAAACCAAACGCCATTTTAATGTCCAAGTTGTTTAAGGGTTTAAACATTTAACTTATATTTAGGATGATATAAATAGATAGCTGAATCACATTATCACAATAGATAATTCATATCAAACATTCATCTCACAAAGCAGCATAACATATATCAGAGATATCACATCCAAATCATCCAACATCATTCAACATCCAATATCAGTCATCCAATAGTAATCACCCAATATCAACCAATCATCCATAAGCAGAATTGCTTAACTCTAAATCAATTGGATTAATCTTAAATCCTTCTTCATTTATTTATCCAAATAAATAAATTAATCATCTCTTAATGATCTTCTTTAATTAATCTTCTTTGATTAATTATCCTTTAATTACATTCATGTAATTATCCTTAACCATATACAGTAATTAACCTTTAATTACTATCATTAATTACATTAATTAATGATCCTTCATTTTCTTTCATTAATTAATAAATTATAATTAATTATATTGAACCTCAATTAATTACAATTAATTAATCATACTTTAATTAATCACTTTATTAATCAACCTTGATTAATATCATTAATTATATTAACTAATGATCCTTATTAATTAATAATTCCTTTAATAAATTGTAATTAACCATCATATTAATCATAAACAGTAATTAACATCTTGTAATCTTAATTAATTAATTTCTTAATTAATTATATTAATCCTTGATTAATTATCTAATTAATTAATCTTTAATTACTTCATTAAGTAATTATTAATCAATTAAATTAATAAATAATCCTTAATTAATTACTTTATTAATTAATTACATTTTTAATTAATTATACTTAGTAATTAATCTTAAATTAATCACATTTATTAATTAATTAATCATAATAATTAATTAACTAAAATTAATTAAGTAATTAACCCTTAATTACTTTCATAAGTAATTATCTTCAAATTACTTCCATTAATAAATCTAGATTGCTCTCTTAATTAATTACTTAACAAGTAATTAATTTCATCATTAAATAATTCTTAATTCTTTAATTAATTAATTACTCCATAATTAATTAATTTCAAAACAATTATATTAATAAATTCCTTAGTTAATAACATCAAGTGATTATCCATTAATCACTTTCATTTAATTACTCCCATGAGTAAATATTCCTTACTTAATTACATTCAAAAATTCACCATTAATTACTTCATTAAGTAATTACACTTAATTAATTCATAATTAAGTGATTATTTAAAATTAAATAAACAATTAACTAAATTATTTAAAATTAATTAAATAATTATTAATTAGCTTCTTATATTTAAAAAAATCCTTAATTAAATAAGAAAAGCATTCGTCTTAATTAATCTTTACATAATTACAAATCATATTTAATCAAGTATTCTTAAGTTCATATCAATAACAAATTAGCCATATTTATCCTCATAAATAAATTATTTGAAATTAATCAAATTTTAACAACTTAAAAATAAATTATTCAATTTGGTTTACAAAATTATAACTTTAACTTTATTTGAAAATAAGCATTTATAAATCAATTTCAAATTTAAAACACTTTAAATATCTAATTTTAAACTTATTCATTTGCAATATAAATATGAAAACTTTGTTATTAAAACATTACTTTAAGATTCACTTAAACCTTTGATTAATGCTTTAATTTGAAAACACTACTTTTAAATTTAAAATTATAAAATTTAGTTAAGTCAATTATTTCCAAAGTAATCATTTTAACAATTTAAATTTTGAAAATAAATTCAATTAATACTTTTTAAAATTTGATTTACATTTTATTTCAAAGCACAAGTCTAACTTTTATAAATTTGTTTATGATTTTAAAACTTACCTTCATTTATTCAAACTCAAGTTTACTATGCAACTTATACCATTACACATTAACCAGAAAACCCACAACAAAAATACTCGAGTTCGAACCCTCCTGAATACGAGCCTCTCCTCGAGACACTCCAGCTCCCCTTCGACTTCGAGTCATCACCGAGAAAAACGCGAGAGCAAACCCAGGTAAAACCTTTCTTCCCCAAACCATGATTTCCAGTGCACACACCATACTCTCGTGCACGTGCACGACTGCCTCCGGCCACCTTAGGTCGTCGCAACCATCGCCAACGGTCATACGATCACACACGAGTAAGATTATGAACCCAGATCGTACAAAATTTATTCGAATCATAATTCGACCTATATCTCGAAAAAAACTACAGAACAACCCGACACAAAACCCCCCAACGCCGACCATCTCGACGCCGATGAACCTCGCTGACCCTACCATCGAAACGCCACATCCATGAGCATCAACTCCCCCAAATGCGAACAACCCCGGTCCATCTTCCACGACGCAATCATCTCAGCAGCAAAGCCGAAAAAAATGCAAGCTTAAACCATAGTTCGATCTAATCCCATCACCACGGCTATTGGAAAAATTCAAAAGCATTTTTCCTCCCATCAACAACTCACAAGCTAGCTTCGATCAGGATTTCGAATCAAATTATTGAGTTGATAATCGACAATTCAACCAATTGCCGAAACCCTTCAAGACCAAATTCTCAATCGAATATCAATTTAAAAATTATGAATTGCATGTTAAAAATCATCATTTTTATCTACAAATCCAATCTATAATTCATAGCAGAAATTAAGGTTATTGATTTTTGACATGAAACAAAGTTTTGCTGTAAATTTCATTTTAAAAATTATTTGTAAATTTAAATTTACAGAAACTATTTTTAATATTACCAACAAACATAAATATACAACTTTCATTCACATCACAAGTTCAAATAAGGTTTAGATTGGAAATTTTTCGCATTTTTCCTTAAGAAGAACAACCCCTGTAAAAATATAGAGATGGACTTTACAGGTTCATCTATACCCAGACATCCCATACCCTCAATCATGCATATGCAACAGTACTAATGCAATCATTTATTCATAACCATAGCCAAATTTATCACGTGCAAAAATAAATTCAACTACAATATGATCAAAACTATTTTTAAGAGGTTTACTCACCATTAATATGCAGAGCAGTTTTAATTTTCTTCTTTCCCAGGATTTGAACATTTAATCTGGAAAATGTTTTTGCTTTGCTGTTGAAAATCTTACTGCGCGCCTCAATCTGATGTTTTAAAAGTGTTGAACCGAAGTTGAAACTGCTGAGTTGATCATCATTCCATTTGAATTGCAAGTTGGTTTGGAATTGCAGGGTTTAATGTGAAGGTTGCAGCTTTGAAGTGGATATGAAATACTTTGCTTAATTTTGAATTTTAGGTTTCAGGTTTTGAAAATGATTTTCTGTTTTGAACTTTAGATTTGATTTTTCTTTTTAGTTTCAACTTGAAATTATCTTTGTTCAGCTGTGAATAATGGAAGAAGATATGCAAAGTTTATTTTAAATTGAATTATGTTATGTTTATTCAAATTAAAGAAAGTAAAATTCTAAAAAAAAGACACTTGTTATATAAACTTACATTTGTCATTCAATTTGTTTATTTGCCTTACATGTGTTGTTAAGATGACTATTATGTTTACACATGTTTTCTTTAGTATTTTTAATTAATTTTCATTTAATTTAAATTTAAATTTAAACTTACATATTAAATTTACTTTATTAATAAATACTTAGATATGTATACATAAATTTAATCTTTAAAGAAAATATTATGAAACTAGTTATAATACAAATAAATCTTATACATGGATTTAAAAATCTAAAACATTCATATATATACATTTATAACCATTTTATAACAAAGCTTTAAATTACAATTCATATATATAAATTATTAATAGATTAAATTAAATTTCAAAACAACTCCAACTTATAACATATACATACACACACACACACACAGATATATATATATATATATATGTATTACGATTTGAAAATTCATCTTTATTTAAAACAAAAGATCTCCTATTCACAATATATATCAAATATATATTATAAATAGAATAAAATTTTATTGGCTTTGAAAAATAATTCTTATCAATATTGCCAGATTAGAAATTTATTTTCCTTTAAAATATTAAATTTATCAATCTAAATTAAAATTATAAAGAAAAATTATCAAATCAAATTAATTATTAATACGGATTATTAAATTGATATTGCCTAAAATTCCAGGTCGTCATAATTCGATTTAGCCGAAAGAGGACCTTGTGCCATATAACCTATTCCGAATAATGATACAATGAAATGAATAGCATTTGGAGACCGGTGGTGAAGACCTGGTATTTTCGAGAACGAAAGGATAAACCGTCGACTGTCTCTGCACTGAGTCATGCCAGTAAAGATCTCCATTTGTGATGGGGAGTCCGATCGAGATTGGAAATTCCCGGAGTGCAATGGCTTCTTTGGAAGTGCCTTCGATTCTGTTCGAATCCGGAACATACTTGTATGGATGTGTGTGTAACATTACACTTTGAGATGTAAAGCTGGTTTCTATCAAATACATTTCTGTTTGGTGCCGGAGAATTTATTATCTTAGTTTAATACCCTTCCCTGAGACATACGAGCTCAGAGGTTATGTATTTGATGGTTACTAGTGATACATTCCAAATTTGGTAATGTGACATACGAAGTGCTGCTGATCATTTGTTGATCAAAACATAACTTTGTGAAAAGTGTAGCTTTGTGGACGAGACTTCGTCGAGCATCACAACCCGATAATGGTCGAAACATGAATCGTTGCAGCAAGGTTATTTAGGGGTAGCGCCCCCTGAGGGTATGTCCATTTCCTTCTGCATTATAAGTGGTATCATGGTATGGAGCCCAGATACTTAACTTTGCGGTTGCTGCAAACTTATTGCTTTGTGGTTGTTGGTGTAGAGGTACCTCAGATAAGGGTTGGTAACGGCCAGGGGATGGCATACTCATTTCAGTAGTTACCTAGTTACAGAGGTAACCCGGCCTTGTGTAGCAGAGATCTGGTTAAGTTCTCGGGGTCGTCCCTCCAGAGGCGTTCCATTTGGTGTGGGAAGTTCCTTTGCATGAACATTTGTTGGAAATCCAAAGAAACAGTATGCGCCCTATATGTTTTAGTTGCATAACCTGCCATGGAATGCGGCAGTAACCTGCACTACTGAACATGGTAGTTATAGTAGGCACAAGTGGAAATGTCTATGCCGGTTAAGATTAATATTATACTTTCGAAAGGTTTTCTGCACTATGCAGTAATAATAATATCAAAAGGTTTTTGCGTATCAAGCATGTTTGACTATCATAAGGATAAATCTCCTCCAATTCTGCATTTGCATGGTGTGTGCGGTGGGAGGGCTTATGGTAGTTTCATTTTCCAAAAAGCATTGCAGATTTCTTTTAAATTCTTTTGTTTTGCTTTTGATAAAGATAAACTGTTTTCGTTTGACTGACCTGAAGGTTATTGTTCCCTTTCTAAATTCTGGGTGCCCACAATTTTCCACACGAGCAATGTAGAGTTAGATTTTTCAGATAGTCGAATAGTAGGTGTAGACTCGATAACATTCAACCTATGGATATTGACAATCGCATTTGGATTGAGTTGCTTCACTTCAAGTGTTGATGGTGGTTTGAGCTTGTGGTCTGGATATAACTATTTTTGGTTTGGAGTCTTTCTAGCCTTGGAGCATTGGCAATGGTGTTTATTGGAGTATCTCTCTTTTGGACTTTCAAAGATATTATCTTCTGGAGGTTTTCTTCCACTGTTATTTTTGTATCTCTGATGTTGATATCAATTGTATCAATGTGTTGTATCATCGTAATCAACCGTTGTATCAATGATTTTATTCTTTTTTTCTACTGTGTTGTTATACTTAATGTGTTATAAGCTTCGGTGAATCAGATTCGGCGTTTGAATCTGCGACACTCGAGTACAAGTGAAGTACGGGTGCCGATTTTCGAAGGTCGAGTCAGGGTCGTTACAGTTAAATAAAAATTACTATAAATTATCATGTCTTTTTAAAAATGAACAAAGTATAAGAATAAAATAATACTTTAAAATTATTAAACATAAATTTGATCATACACGTAGTTACATTTATCAAAACTTGTGATTAGGCTATGATTAAATTTTATAATTAATATGGTTTGTTAAGCAAATTCTGAATTTTATGTAGTAAAATTAATGCATAAATTTCTTGGTCAAAATTGGATTCTTAGGATTACATGATAATATCGTTTATGTCGTATTAAATTGTTTTGCATACTCTCATCATTAAATTTGACTTCATATATATCATCTAGTTTATATTGATTTTGATACATTAGATATTGATTTTGATGTATATATTACCTTACTTAGGAGTATCTTTCCATTATTATTGACATTAATTATAGTATCCCACAATCATATTTAATAAATAGTTTCTCAAATTTGGTCTGTCATAAAATGGCATTACATCTAGTGGGAGTGTTTTTACTTAACCTATTTATTTATATTTAAAGATTTGAATTTCATTGTATTATAGTGAATAGATAAAAATTTCCTTATCTTGTTTATTTATATTTAAAGACTAATCATTATATATCTAATATATGCCCTGATATATTGCATGTTCTTCATGTATGTCTCCCATATTGCATCTTTTATATCACAGCTGTTTTACATATAACTTTTCTTAAATATTGGTTTTTATTCCACAATTATAAGTATATTATTTAGAAGGAGTTTTTATTTTTTACGCATTTTTATTGATGACAAAGGAGGATAAAAATATAAAATATACATATGCATATATTCCGGGGGAGTTATATCATGTTTTATATACATGAACATTTAATGGCTGTTATCATCAAAATGGGAGATTATAAATACCTTAGTCATTGATTTTTATGACAACAACCATATACAATCATATAAAACATAGATACTAATGCTTTACCGAGTTATATAGTATATAGTGTAGAAATTTGATAAATGTTGAATCGAAGACTATATAGTATAAAGACGAAAGAGATGGATATAAAGACTAAAGAGATGGATATAAAGACTCAAGAGACAGACATAAATACCCATAAGTTTAAAGACCAAAAAATGAATATTTCAAGACTATAATTCAGTGCATAGAGTCATAGCATATATTATTAAAGTCCTTGATAGCAATCTTTGATATCTTTCTCCAATTTTCTCAATATATTATATATTTTTAATAAAAATATATTCTACTAAATATTTTATATTTTTAACCAAAATATATTCTCTAAATCCTTTTATATTTTTAACATGTTATCCAAACTTTTAGCAAGGCAATTTTCGGACAGACTGGATGAATTGAACTTGGAAGCTGCCGAGGCAGGAATCCAGCAGAGATAGCCCAAGAGTCTAAAAACCAAGTACAAATAGATCCATGAGGCGAAGACCAAATATTTTCAAGAATCGAAGGCCTAAAATCCAACCATATGTTGGATCGATACCAATCTAACCCATAGATCGGTACTTATCCACGAGAATTCATCCATTCTTGTCCCGACTCCTCCCATCTACTATCGATGATGCCAAAAGCCTATTCAAGTACTATTTCATCGATTCCATGCAATTCTCTATCAATCTCCATGACACTCAAAGTTAGCAACTCCATTCTTCCACCGATCTATTATTTGGACTCACAAACATACTAATAATAATGCAAACAAGTTTGGAATCACAAAGCTAACCATAAATTGAGCTAATGCAAAGCATTCAAAATAATCCATTTGGTGATCTTATGGATCAGTATAGGTCCAAGTCCATGGATTGATACCGATCCACAATTATTGGTGACATAACTGTGGTTTTCTCAGGAGGAATTCGTCTTGGCATGAAAAACTATATGGAGATCAAAGGGGTGAGGTTATAGGCTTCCTACAGCTATAAATAGGATGGCTTTGCTCATATAAGGATCTTTTTTGGCTCTCTTGCTCTCCAACTCTAACCTCTTGTAATCACCCATGGATTTATACCAATTCGTAAGAACTTTTACTTGCAAGTCAGCAATCCAAGCAATAAAATCACGAAGTGGACGTACGAAAAGATTAGCCGAACACTATAAAATGTTGTGTGTTCTTTTTTTACTCTTTTTAATTTCATTTTCTTCACTTTTTATCCTCTACACAATCTCTTGGTTGTTTGTGCCATTTTTGGTTCAAAATTTTTGGTGCTATTACTGAGAAAGATATTCTCAGATTACTTGGATCCATCGTCCACTATTGGATTTCTTAAATCAGAGAGATAGACCTAACCTTCCAACCTTACTGTTCTACTATTCATATTTTCAACAATCTATAAGAAGCTATTTGCCATGGCCCTAAGGAGAGACCGTTCTACAAACTCCAGAATAGTTAATGACGTTGAGAACCAAAATACTCAACATGTGGATGAATTGCCCAACCAAATAAGCTAGAGATCCAAAATCTAACCGATATCATGTCCGGAATGGAGATGGATTGTATGATGAAGAAAATGAAGGATAGGTTCCAGGAGAATTGCAATGAGATGAACCGACAGATGTTGGAGAGCTTGAGAAGGTTGTCCAAGCTAACTCGGAACCGTCATAGGAGTAAGAGCCATCTTCTGATTCGAGTCTTATAGTTCCACATCGCCGAAGTAGAGATAGAATTATAGAAAGAATAAAATGGCTTAAAATGAGGCTAGCACTTCATATCAGGAGAGAAGATGAACTCATCCTGATGGTTTATGGATCGGTACCAATCCAAGAAGATGGATCAGTACCGATCCAACAAACCTTGAGATGGACCTTGCCCTTTGGATGGCGACATGGATTTGACTTTTGGTCAAACCACAAATGATCAAAATAAGGAATATCAAACAACTATCTATGATTTAATGCATAGGAATCAAACAGGAGGGTTGCTGGACGGATGGATCTCTTGGAGTCTGGTGAACCCAGATATCGAGGGTCTACCCGAAAGCGTTCACCTGGTTGAACACTTGAAACGAATCCCAATTACCACTGTTCATCTGAAGCCGTAGAACGGAAGTACTTGGCTGAGATGGTTAGAAAACTTGTGAATGAAAACTAGTCCTAAAGTAATTATGACTGGGTAGTTCTCCAAGTCGGAATCCGTTTACGGGGGACATTCTACGTGCGAGGTATCCACATATATTTGTAATGCCGAAAATGGCATTGTACGATGGAAAAATGGATCCAAGGCAGCACTTGATGAAATACGAATAACATATGGACTCTACTAGTGCATCCGATGTTGTGAGATGTCATTGCTTTCCAATCTTCCTAGAGGGTTTTGTGACGGTGTTGTTAACCCAGCTCTTGCCGAGACCCATAAGTTCCATACAACTATGATGGAAGTTTTGAATGCTAAGGATGACATACTATTGATGGTACCGATTAGGGGTATTCATCTCGAGATTTATTTCGAGAGATGGTTGGAAATGAAACCCCTATCGATGATGGATATTTTTTTATAGAAAAGCTAATTATTACTTGCGCTTGGAAGAGACATGCACTCATTTCCAAAGAGATAATGCTAGGCCTTCAGTTGAAGTGACATAAAGTAATATTGTTGTAAAATAGTCTGGAGGAGGTTCCTAAAATGAAAATGTGAATGTTGGAAACAAGAATGATGGCTATAAACGGAGTGATAATGGGGCCAAGAAGCGAATCTTGGTAATAGGGATCATCCCTGGATTCCTAAATGTGACAGCTATAGTGAATTGAATAACTCAATACAGAATATCTGTCTGGTTACTTAAGGCACTGGGCAGTATAGAAAGCCTGTTCCATGAGAGTCGACTGAAAAGGAGAAAAAATCTAGTAAATTTTGCATGTCCCATGAGACACATGGTCATAACACCAATGAGTGTAGACACTTGCATGATATGATCTAGGAGATGATTTGCAAAAGGAAGTTGCAATAGTTTGTGAAACTCCTGCAGGATGGCGGATATGGAAATTCTGGCCCCCTTGGATCGACATCCCAACGGGGGCAAGCCGAGCCTAGTGGTGAAGGCCCACGTTGCCTGAAAAACGTTTGGTAATAGATACAACCATCGATGGACCACATTCAACTGACAAGAGTTGGAATGAGATAGATCGATATGTTAGTGCTTTAAAACATATAGAGAATGAAAGCTGGCTTTCTATTGAGGATGGAGCTTTAGAAAAATAATTCAAAACCATGACAGATGACATTATTTTCCAAAACAAAGATTCTGATGGGCTGGAATCCCTAACGATTGACCCTTCTGCGATTACGGCCATGATTGGCCCAACGATTGTTCGGAAAGTGCTGGTTGACTGTGGGAGTTCGGTCAGCATTTTATTTAAGATAGCTTATGACCAATTGCTTTAGAGGGAGATTTGAAACCATGTAAATCTCTGATCCAAGGATTTAACGGGATGGCTATGAAGCTAGTCAAATATGTGGAAATATTCGTAGTACTTTGTGAGGGTGATCTCAAGCACGTGCAGGTCATGCCTTTCATGGTGTTAGATATTTACTCTACTTGCAATGCATTTTTGGACTGACCAACCCTAGATGAATTCAAAGTGGCTATTGCTAATTGGTGTTTGACGATGAAATTTCCTACAGAGAATGGTGTTGGTAATAGTTCAAGGAGATCATGGGATTGACCATGAGTGTTATGGCACTGAATTAAAGGAGATGAGGTGAAGAGAGAAAGGAAAAAGTGTAGAGGGACTCTCTACATCATGGCTCTGGATGCATAGCAGCCATTGCCCGAGCCCTGGCTTGGGTAGTACAGTCGATTCCATAAGGATATGGATCCATGAAAAGAGCCATTGAATGGAAGGGCAGCTCCAGCTGAGTTGATGATCAACGTTTTGGTCAGCTAGGATAATCCTACACAGATCCTAAAGGTCGAATCACAATTCAGCACAAGGTTGATGAAGGATTTGGTTGGTTTCCTCCAGGTGAACCAGGATGTGTTCGTCTTGACACACTTTGACATGTGTGGGATCTCATCAGTGATGCGAGCCATGCATTAAATCCTTAATGCGTTCCTATGAAACAAAAATGTCGTAACCTAGGACCGAAGAGATCCACTGCACTCAAAGAAGAGGAGGATAATTTGAAGGATAGCGGCTTCATCCGTGATGCGTTATACCCAAAATGGGTATCAATCTGGTCTTGGTGAAGAAAGCTAACGGGAAATGGAGAACATGCATCGAATATTCTGACTTGAATAAGGTGTGCCCGAAGGGAAGCTTTCCACTTCCAAAGATTGATCAATTGGTGGACTCAATAACAGAACATGAACTACTTTCATTCATGGATACATACTCTAGATACAACCAGATTCCAATGCACGTCCTAGACTAGGAATACACTAGCTTTATAACTGGCCAGGGAATGTAATACTATCTAGTCAGATTCATGCTATTTGGACTAAAGAATGCGAAGCGATTTACCAATGGCTGGTAAACAAGATGTTCAGAGATCAAATTGGGAATTCAATGGAAGTCTATATAGATGACATGATCATGAAGTCACGACGTTGGGGAAACCACATTGATGATTTGGTAGAGATATTTGGCATTCTTCGAAAATACGCGATGAAGCTCAACCCTCCTAAATACTCGTTTGGCATCATGTCATATAAATTCTAGGCTTCATTGTGAACTTCCATACGACTGAAGCCAATTCGAAAAAGATCAAGGCATTGAGAAACATCAAAGGCCCGAAGATGTTTAAGGAAGTCCAAAGTTTAAATGGGAAGGTCACTGCCCTAAGTCGATTCATGTGCAAAGTGGCAGACAAATGCATCCCTTTCTCTGACATAACTAAGAAGGGAAAAAGGAATTTCGCTTAGACGCAGGAGTGTAAAGTGCTTTTCAAGCTCTGATAGTTAACTTGGAGAGATCCCCTATTCTTTTAAAGCTAGTGGAGAATGAGAACTTGTTTAAATATTTGGCAGTGTCTATGCATGCCTTGAGTGCCGCACTCATACATGAGGAATCCTGCATCTAATGTCTAGTCTTGTGATAACCTAGATTTTGAACATTTGATAATTGGATATTTTAATTGGTTTTCATCTTTGAGATACTAAATTTATTTAGTTAGATAAATAAATTTCAGATAATTAAAAAAAAATCTGGATGTGTATAAATGGATTTGGAATTATAATGAGTGTTGAATTAAAATGATAAACCTTATTATGAAATTAATGAATCTATATTGATAGATATATGCAAAACTTTGTATTATTGAAAATCTTAAGTATAGTTTGTATGTATATATATACCATGAGAAGTAGCATATATGGAAGTATAATAACTTGAGTTTGAAATAAAATTTGATAAAGGTTTAAAATATTCTTTCTTTTAAAATATCTTATGAACTAAGTATAATTTATATATATGTATATATAAGCATAATTTATAAAATATATGTTAATAGTGAAAACATAAGAACAAATTTAAGTACTACATTTGACATTTGTAAAATAATTAAAAAATAACATGTATTGACATTTGTAAGTTTAATATAGACTGAAGTAACAGGTGGAAAGCATTGTTTTCTTTCTAAAATATATGAATTGTTTTGAGGAAAAGATGTGT
This sequence comes from Allium cepa, assembly GCA_030765085.1. Lineage (NCBI taxonomy): Eukaryota > Viridiplantae > Streptophyta > Magnoliopsida > Asparagales > Amaryllidaceae > Allium > Allium cepa. Next base: position 597,001,996 of record CM060935.1, read on the forward strand.
ATAGGTAAAACAATTCCTTTATCCTCAACTTTTTCTTTAAAAAAACAAAACCAAAGAAGAACATTAAAAACAACAGTTCCAATTTCAAGTTTTAACTAAACAACAATTTAAACTGAGTAAGTAAAGTAAAATTCAAGGATCAAACTCAAGAATTTCAAAACTCAGGCCATCAACCAAGTTCAAATCAAGTACAAGTTCAAATCAAGTACAGTTTCAAATTTTCAAAACTGTTTTCCTCTGTTCAACGTATAAGGTGAGTAAACTAACTTCTAAGGTTTAAATCTATTTATCTTTGACTGCATATGAGAAAACCTTTAAGTGTGATATGGAATAATGTTTGTATGAATATAAACCTGCTTGCATGTATAGAAAAAGAAATTCATTTGAGTATGCATGACAGTATGTATATATACGGTCTGTTCTTATAAGAAACAGACTAAAAATTTGTTCAAAATTTATCACACTCTTTCCAATCACCTATAGGTTAGGATCTTTAAAGGAAAATTTGGTAATGGTACATGATTTGATTTTTAAAAATATTTATAGGCTTAACTAGTAAGTTAATTACTGGACAATAAGATTTACAGTGGAAATCTCATTATAACAAGGAAATCGATCATATTGATTTTATATTTGGATTAGATAAACTGAATCATAATTAAAAATGGTGAATTTAGATGAGCATATCATGATTTTAAGGATGATAGTTCGAGAGTAAATATGCGATGAGCAAAAATTAGGATTTCGTCGATTACCGGTGATCACGAAAGTTTTTGACTTTAGGGTTTCGGTAAAGGAGGCCACAAGGTCGGGGAATACAAGAAAAATAATTGATGGGTTCGACGATCATCGGAGTGGCGACATGAAGGGATTGTAGGGTTTTATAGCCTTATGGGTTCGACGATGAATCAGGAATCATCGTGATGGTGAGGATGGATCGAGCTTGATCGGAGTGGGTAGCAAAGATGCGTGAGTCTGAGATGATGATTTCTGGTGGATCGGCGTGATCTCTGGTGAACTAGATCGCCGAGGCGAGGAGATTTTCATCGGCAGGTTCGGGTTCGAGGGTGTTTTGAAAAGCTCAAATTGGATTTTGGTCGACTTCGTTGAACCTGGATGGTCGGAAAGTTTAGGAGGATCGTCGGTGGTGTTCTTGTGGTCGCGCAATGATCGATGATGATCGAAACGCATGTGCATGTGCACCGGTGCACTGTGGTATCTGAGTTATTTGAGATCGAGAGGAAGCACGGATCTTCGGGTCGAGCTTGGGGAAGGTTGTGTTTGGTCTTGGGGTTGTTTCAAGATTTGATTGGGTCTGTTTCTCTAGTATATTAGCGGAGTTTAAATATAGGGAGAGAGATCGGAAATGATGGATTGGGAGTTATTTTTTCGAGATGACTGGGCTTGGGCCCAGGTTTTTTGATTATGTTTAAAACTAGATTTAGATGAGTAGTAGAATAAAATTCTAAACAAGTTTTCAAAGCAAATATTTTTCAAAAGAAGATTAAGCAAGTTTCAAATAAAAGTATGGATCAGGATTTTAAAACAAGTTTCAAAAATTAAATTTTATGTCCAAACGTTTTGATATTTAAATTGTTTGAATTTGAATAATTATTAGGATAATTAATTATATAAATTCATAAGTGTTTTCAAATGTGATTAAGTAAGTGATTACGAATTTGTGTATTGAATTTATTAAAGTACAAGTGATTTTGTATAAATAATTTCAAGACTTTAATAAGATTTAAATAATAATTATATATAAGTACTAATTAAGATAATGGTTTGTCTTTGTTAATTAAAGTCTCCATAATTAAGAAGGATTAATTAATGTAAGTAATTAAGGGATAATAAATTACTGCATGTGATTAATTAGGGGTAATTAATGAATGTGAGCAATTTAAGATTACTTGTTAAATGTAATTAATAAAAAGGGTAATTCATGAGAGTAATTATAGGATCATTAATTAATTACTGAGAGTAATTTAGGTGAATGATTAAAGAGTAATTAATTTATGTAATTAATTAAAGGGAAATTACTTAATGAAATTGATTTATAATAATAAAAGTAATTAAAGGATAATTGCTTAATGACGTTCATTAAGGAGGGTAATTAATGGGTAATTACTAAATGTGATTTATTTAATGATAATTACTTAATGAAGTAATTAAAGATTAATTACTTGGTGTAATTAATTAAAGGATTGAATTAATTAAGGAATTTAATTAAGGTTTAGTTAATTAATAAGTATGATCAATTAAAGGATAATTAATCAATGTAAGTGATTATAGGATAATTAATTTGTATAATTAATTAAGGATAAATGTGATTAGTGGGAATGGGTGAAGGTTTATTAATTTGTGTTATTAACTAAAGGCTAATTACTTAATTTAATTAAAAAGGTTAATTAAGGGATGATTAATTTATAGTTTGAAATTAATTAATGTTGAGCAAGTAGAATTAAAAGTAATTGAAGTAATTAATTTAAATTTAATTAAAATTAAAATTTAAAATGGTACGACAAATTAATCTTGCTTATGAATGATTGAATGATATTGTATGCCTTAAATTAGTTGATATCTCTGATGTGTGGCTTGTGATGCTATGAGATATGAAATGTCTGAGTTGAACCATGATTGTATGGTTTGTCTATCTATGTTGAATGGCTATGTAAGTATGTAATTCTGGATACAAATGGGATTGTTTAAACTTAAACTGCTTTGTTTTTAAGATAATTTTGGATTCGAAGAGACCGGGATCGGGTATTCGTAAATATCCAAAACCACTTCGATTTGGAATCTACAATAATTCTTTATAGATTTGATTTGTGAAGTCAATAGGCTGGAATGGAATAATTCAAGTAAACTGGACCATTTAAATTATGTAATGGTACTTGAAGGATTGTGTGTGAAATGAGTTTGATTATGGCAAGTTAAGAACTCGTAGTAAAGTACGAGTTACCAGGGTTTTTAAAAAGTTGTATGCATTGGTATTTATTTTTAGATGGGTTTACTCACACTGGTTTCCAGCCTGACCCGGGTGTTACTTTGATGTAATGCTCGGGTCAGACCGAGTATTACAGATTTTCGGGTAAGGATGTTTTGGAGCTCAAGAGGCGAGCTGGATGGCAGGAACGTATAGAGTGTATTCCGCTGTGATATATGGTAGTTTGTTTGGGACATGTTGATTGTATCTGCCCAGTGTTTTGTGAAATGTTGTAATTCTGATGTATTAATGTAAATTAAATGATACAGTTTTTTCTTGTATAAACTATTATTTTATTTGATATTATATTTTGATCTGCTGTGAATGTGAGATTCTGTGTTTCATTTCTGTTTCTTCTTCATCTCTTTTCTTCTTATCCTAACTATCTGAAATTTTCGGGATTGAAAATTCCGGGTCGTTACATTTGGTATCAGAGCCAGGTTAAGCTAGAACCTTGGCTCTGGTGGGATTACTCATTAAGGATATGGTCAGTGGTGCCCTAGAATGAGTTGAGTGTGTGTATATATATGAGAGCGTACTTGTTATTTTTTTATATAAAGGTTTAAAAATGGTTTTGAAAATGAATGATTCTTATACAAGCTTATATTTTGATATATAAAGATAATTGGTTGTTATTTAATGGAATTGAATAGGAATTTAACTAGATAAACTAGAAATGGATTTAAACCAGAGTATGGAATGGTTATTGTGTCAAATAATAGGAATGTTGTTTCTAGTAAAAAGAAAATGTTTTAAGGAAGTAAACTTAGTTGAGTATAACTTGTAAATTAGATGGATTTAAATAATGGAGTGTTAAAACCTAAGTCTAGAAACATTTGAATTGTTTCAAAATGATGAAAGGAATAATAGATAATATTATTCGGTATATTTTTGAATGTGATCTTATTTTAAAATAAGAAGTTTTTTGAAAGCTTTAAAGAAATCTATTTTGAATTAAAACCAAAGGTGGCTTAAAAATTTAAAATATAGCCTGGTGGGCTAAGAAATAAATATGTATATGTATGCATATACATAGTATCAAAGATAATTTGAAATAAACTCTAAAGTGATGAGTTTTGATCTTCCTAGAAGTGTGATAACCCAAAATGAAATAAGTTTTGAACTTTTAAGTAAGAAAGAGTGTTGATAGAAATTTGGAATTTGAAGTGGGGATTCAAATTGAGTAAGGTTAAAGGGATTAAATTGAATTTAACTTTGAAGAAGTTAAATAAGTTTGGAATGAACAACCTGAATTGAAAATTTCAAGATGAAATTGAGATTTAACTTAGGGAAGTTAAATGGGTTGATTTGGTAGGAAGTCGCATAAGATCTCAAAACAGGTTTGAGTTCTGGGAATGTGTGATGGATACTGTTGATGGATTTTTTTAATTGGATGTTTGTTTATCCTAATATTATCCTATTATTATCAATAATTTTAAAATTGTGAATTGTGTAGTTTAAAATGAATGAAGAAATGGATTGGAGTAATATATATATATATATATATATATATATATATATATATATATATATATATATATATATATATATATATATGTCCACTGTGGAAAATTAAATGGAAATAGAACTTTAATCAGGAAACTGGACTTGTGGAGATGAAATTACATTGAAATTAAGATTTAAATGTTCAAAGGGAACTTGGAAATTTAATTTGGTTTCAAAAATTGAAATTGCGTAATAAATTGAATTTTAAAGATTGAGTTGTTTAAAAAGGATTTGAATTATTATTTGAACCTAGAAAATAGGTCTATGGAGAAGTAAAGGTTAATTTAATTTAAGGAAATTAGATCAACATTTGAAATTAAACTCGAATTTATACAATTCGAGATGATTTATAGTGAAATTGAATTTGAAATTAGTTCAAATTGAAACTGATTTGAATAATTTGGATTTGTGATTAAAGTTGAATAGTTTTAAATTCAAATGAAATTTGATTTGAATTTGGAAAGAATCGACGTTAATTCAACTTTAACTGGGATTAATTCAAACTGGAGTTGAAATGATGTTGTTTAAGTTGATTTGGGTTGAATCAAAGTTAAGGGTTGTGAAAATTTAAAATTTGTTTGATTGGAATGAAGATTGAGAAGTGGAACAGTTTGGCTCTGAAACTATTTTCAAACAAATTATTTTAATATAAGCTTTCTTAAATCTATTTTTCCAAGCTATTTACTATATACAACCTTTCCTTTCAAAGCCAAACTATTTTATACTTATTTTACAATTATTTTTGGAACTAGTTAAGTATTTTACAACTGTTTTACAAATTAATTACTATTTTTCAACTACTTTATAACTAATTACTATTTTACAACAATTTTGCAATTATCTAACTATTTTATAACCATTTTACTATTTTATAACTACTTAACTATTTTACAACTATTTATACAGATTAATAATTATTTTTCAACTACTTATCTATTTTGAACTTTTCAAGCTATTTTCTAAATTTAAGCTGGACAGAGTTCAAACTGTTTATGATTAATTACCAATTGAGATCAGGATTAAAATGATAATCCAAATGGAATTGAAACAATTGTGAATAAATGAAAAAGAATCTAAGGGAATGTGAATAGAAAATGGGAATTGATCTGGCTAATAATCAACAGAGATAAATATGTAGGGTGTCTTATATTATTCTATTCGCATAGTGATTTGATACAGATTCGAATGCAGAATTTCGAGATAGTATATCGATCATAGTTGGGATTTTTTCACTCGATTTTCGAAGGCGAACCTGGATATGGATTTTTGATTGGTTCTAGATATTCTTTATCATAGTTATGACTATGCAAGGAGAATGACAGTTTCTGATCAAGAAACCAGATCTGAGTCCGCACTACGAAGTTGAGTGGACGATACTAGTTTGGAAGTGAAATTGTGTGATCGAGCGAGCGATCAGATTGATATTGCATACAGATGATATGTGTTCATCGTACGGGTTTGAATGAAAATTGATATTGGAAATTTGTGGATAAAAAATGTAAAATTATTTTGAAATAGAAAGGTTTATTTTGATAAATAAATGATGAAATAAAATGGAAATTGGATATTTCTATGATTAAATGTTCACTTTATGAGGAAAGTAATATGGTTAATAAGTTTACAAAAAAGTAATCAAATTTGAATATTTGATTTGGAATAAACAAAGCTATATATCTTTGTTATATAAGATAAAGCTCCCTTTGTTGAATCTACTGCCAAAAGAAAAGGGTTTTTGAAAGTATTTGAAGTATAAAAAGGGACTTAATACAAGTATGAAATGATCCAAAGATTTATCAAGGTTATATATATCTATATATATAAAGGATCTTATGAGAATGATTTTGGAGAAAAGGTTTTTGGAACCTATGGATTTTGAAATGCTTTTGATTTTTAGGGAAAAATCAATTTTGGAAATTTGAAAAGCCTAGTTTGAGAATTATCGATTTTGAGATAATCGATTTTGAGAAAAGGAGTTTTATATGGGATTCATACTAGGTGCATGATTTGGAAGATACTATACATGTATAGTATAAAGTGTTTTGAAAATGGCTCTGGAGAAAAAGGCGCTCCCTTGAAATGAACTTCTCAAGAGTACCATAGGTTGGTACTACCTTAAGCCTCAAAGGGGAGAGACTCTAAAGTGGATCCCGTGAGGAAGTCCGGACAAACTGAAATTCCCAAGGATTATTGGGTAACAAAAGTCGAGGGCACTAATGCCTACAGAGGCATTTGGGTTACGCTGTGACGTTAGTGTAACTCGATGTCGCTGCGATCTACTGTGGACTATAGTGGAAATCGTATGGAGGTGAGTGTCAACGGTCTACGATCGATTTTACCGAGAAGGCAACGTAACATCGGTAGACTGCGATCTATGGTCGAGTGGCGTGGAGAAGTTTCATTTATTTGGGAGCGAAATTCGAGGGCATTGACGCCTACAGCTATATGGGTTTTTGCTGTGATAGCAACGTAACCCCAGTTGTAGCTGCGATTTGTAGCAGGTTCCATGGCGTAATCGAGGGGTGGGGAGTGCCTACATTTATCTATGGATTTTGCCAGGATGGCAAAGTAACCATCGGGTTAACTGTGACCATAGATGGAGGTGATGATTTCCAGAGCATCCTCACTAAAAAAATTTCCTTTATTTTCAAAAATGTTTTCTATATTTTCAATAAAATTATTTTCCAAGTATTTTCACTAGGTGTTGAAATGGGTTTACCAAGTACTTATAGATTTTCGGTCCTACGCCTGATCAACGTATGACCGAAATTTTGTAAGAACAAGGATGTACTTGTTGACATATAGTTAATAAAAGTATTTTTATAAAGCTAGTTGGCAATATTATATAGATTTTAAAGTGTTTCCAAAAATTCTTAGTTAAATAGTTTTTAGTCAAATGTTCAAAGAGTAAATTTAACTGGCAAAATTCATTTAATAAAATTCTGGCTTCGTTCCTTTTCGAGGACGAAAAGATTCAAAGGGCAGAGGAATGCGATAATTCAGATTTTGGACATTTGATAATTGGATATTTTAACTGGTTTTCACCTTTGAGATACTAAATTTATTTATTTAGATAAATAAATTTCAGATAATAAAAAATATATCTGGATGTGTATAAATGAATTTGGAATTATAATGAGTATTGAATTAAAATGATAAACCTTATTATGAAATTAATGAATCTATATAAATAGATATATGCAAAACTTTATAATATTGAAAATTTTAAGTATAATTTGTGTATAGACACGCACACACCATGAGAAGTAGCATACATGGTATGAAAAATAAGGACAAATTTGAATATTACATTTGACATTCATAAAATAATTAAAAAGAAACATGTATTAACATTTGTAATTTTTATATAAGTTGAAGTAACAAGTGGCAAACATTGTTTTCTTTCTAAAATATATGAATTATTTTGAGGAAAAGTTGTGTACAGGTAAAACATTTCCTTTTTCCTCAACTTTTTCTTTAAAAAATCAAAACCAAAGAAGAAGATTAAAAACAACAGTTCCAATTTCAAGTTTCAACTAAACAACGATTTCAACTGAGCAAGTAAAGTAAAATTCAAGGATCAAACTCAAGAATTACAAAACTCGGGTTATCAACCAAGTTCGAATCAAGTGCAGTTTCAAATTTTCAAAACTTGTTTCCTCTGTTCAACATATAAGGTAAGTAAACTAACTTCTAAGGTTTATATCTGTTTATCTTCGACTGCATATGAGAAAATCTTTAAGTATGATATGGAATAATGTTTGTATGAATATAAACCTGCTTACATGTATATAAAACGAAATTCGTTTAAGTATGTATGACAGTATGTATATATATAGTCTTTGTTCTCATAACAAACAGACTAAAAATTTGTTCAAATTTTATCACACTCTTTCCAATCACCTATAGGTTAGGATCTTTAAAGGAAAATTTGGTTGTTGTAACTAATTTGATTTTTAAAAATATTTTTAGGATTAGTTAGTAAGTTAATTACTAGATGATAAGATTTACAGTGGAAATCTCATTATAATAAGGAAATCGATCATGTTGGTTTTATATTTGGATTAGCTAAACTGAATCGTAACTAAAAATGGTGAATTTAGATGAGCAATCATGTTTTTTATGATGATAATTCGAGAGTAATTACGCGATGAACGGAAATTGGGATTTCGTCGATTATCGCTGATCGCGAAAGTTTTTGGCTTTAGGGTTTTGGTCGAAGGAGTCCACGAGGTAAGCGAACACAGGAAAAATAGTTGATGGGTTCAGCGATCATCGGGGTGGCGACACGAAGGGATTGTAGGGTTTTATAGCCTCATGGGTTCGACGATGAATCAGGAATCACCATGACAATGAGGATGGATCAAGCTTGATCGGAGTGGGTGGAAAAGATGTGTGAGTCGGAGATGATGATTTCTGGTGGATCGAGTGATCTTTGGTGAGCAAATGGACGAGGCGAGGAGGTTTTCATCGGCAGGGTTGGGTTCGAGGGTGTTTCGACAAACTCGAGTTTGATTCTGGTCGACTTCGTTGAACCTTGATGGTCGAAAAGTTTAGGAGGATCGTGGGTGGTGTGCTGGTGGTCGTAGCAGTGATCGATGATGACCAGAACGCGTGTGCATGTGCATGGGTGCACTGTGGTATCCGAGTTATTCGAGATCAAGAGGAAGCATGGATCTTCGGGTCGAGCTCGGGGAAGGTTGTGTTTGGTATCAGGGTAGTTTCAAGATTTGATCGGGTCTGTTTCTCTTGTATATTAGCTGAGTTTAAGTATAGGGAGAGAGATCAGAAATGATGGTTCGGGCTCGAGTTTTTTTTTCAAGATGACTGGGCTTGGGCCCGGGTATTTTGATAATGTTTTAGAACTAGATTTAGATGAATAGTAGAATAAAATTCTGAACAAGTTTTCAAAGCAAATATTTTTCAAAAGAAAATTAAGCATGTTTCGAATAAAAGTATGGATCAGGATTTACAAACAAGTTTCAAAAACTAAATTTTATATCCAAACATTTTGATATTTAAATTGTTTGAATGTAAATAATTATTCAGGTAATTAATTAAATAAATTCATAAGTGTTTTCAAATGTGATTAAGTAAGTGATTACGAAGTAGTGTATTGAACTTTTATTAAAGTACAAGTGATTTTGTATAAATAATTTCAAGAATTTGATAAGATTTAAATAATAATAATAATAATATATAAGTAACTAATTAAGATAATGTTTTATCTTAATTAATTAAAGTCTCAATAATTAAGTAGGATTAATTAATGTAATTAATTAAGGGATAATAAATTACTGCATGTGATTAATTAAGGGTAATTAATGAATGTAATCAATTTAAGATTACTTGTTAAATGTAATTAATAAAAAGGGTAATTCATGAGAGTAACTAGAGGATCATTAATTAATTACTGAGAGTAATTTAATGGAATGATTAAAGAGAATTAATTTATGTAATTAATTAAAGGGAAATTACTTAATGAAATTGATTTATAATAGTGAAAGTAACTAAAGGATAATTGCTTAATCACATTCATTAAGGAGGGTAATTAATGGGTAATTGCTAAATGTGATTTATTTAATGATAATTACTTAATGAAGTAATTAAGCATTAATTACTTGGTGTAATTAATGAAAGGATTGAATTAATTAAGGAAATTAATTAAGGATTCGTTAATTAATGAGTATCATTAATTAAAGGATAATTAATCAATGTAAGTTATTATATGATAATTAATTTGTGTAATTAATTAAGGATAAATGTGGTTAATGGGAATGGGTGAAGGTTTATTAATTTGTGTTATTAATTAAAGGCTAATTACTTAATGTAATCAAAAAGGTTAATTAAGGGATGATTAATTTATGGTTTGAAATTAATTAATGTTGAGTAAGAAGGATTAAAAGTAATTGAAGTAATTAATTTAAATTAATATTAAAATGATATGAAAAATTGACCTTGCTTATGAATAATTGAATGATATTGTATGCCTTAGATTAGTTAATATCTCTGATGTGTGGCTTGTGATGCTATGAGATATGAAATGTTTGAGTTGAACTGTGATAATATGGTTTGTCTCTCTATGTTGAATGGCTATGTAAGAACGTAATTCTGGATACAAATGGAATTGTTTAAACTTAAACAGCTTTGTTTTTAAGATAATTTTGGATTCGAAGAGACCGGGGTCGGGTATGAGTAAATACCCGAAACCACTTTGATTTGGAATCTATAAGAATTCTCTATAGATTTGATTTGTGAAATCAATAGGCTGGAATGGAATAATTCAAGTAAACGGGACCATTTAAATTATGTAATGGTACTTGAAGGATTGTGTGTGAAATGAGTTTGATTATGGCAAGTTAAGAACTCGCAATAAAGTACGAGTTACCAGGTTTTTAAAAAGTTATATGCATTAGTGTTTCTTGTTAGATGGGTTTACTCACACTGATTTCCAGCCTGACTCGGGTGTTACCTTGATGTAATGCTCGGGTCAGACCGAGTATTACAAATTTTCAAGTAAGGTCGTACTAGAGCTTAGGAGGCGAGCTGGATGGCAGGAACGTATGGAGTGTACTGCCCTGTGATATATGGTAGTTTGTTTGGGACATGTTGATTGTATCTGTCCAGTGTTTTGTAAAATGTTGTGACTCTGATGTATTGATGTAAATTAAATGGTACTGTTTTTCTTTGTATAAACTGTTATTTTATTTGATATTATATTTTGATCCGCTGCGAATGTGAGATTCTGTGTTTCATTACAATTTCTTCTTCTATCTCTTTCCTTCTTATCCTAACTATCTAAAATTTCTGGGGTCGAAAATTTCGGGTCGTTACAAGTCTACTACTTCAATAAGCGATTGATAAGGGCGAAAAAAACTACCCAAGAATAGAAAAAATTGCATACTGCCTATTGATTACTTTAAGAAAGCTCTGCCGTCATTTTTAGCCTCATCAAATCAAAGTTCTCACCAACCAGCCTTTGCGCAGATTTTATAGCTAAGTACACTGTACGAGACGATACTCTAGAGAGCAGTGGTGAGCCAACCATTCAAAACCAGATGCAAAAACTAGAATATCCAAATGATTAAGATACGTGAGTCTATAATATTACTTAGCTGAAAATTTCCAAATTTAAATCCTGGTTTTTATTTTCAAATCATTTTGAACTAATCATAATAATATTCATATATTCCATTGTATATCAAATCCTATTTTGGAAATTTTTAAACAAATTTATTTTACCCAAAACAATTCAATAACCAATTTTCCTCACGGTAGTAGTTCTTCGCTTTGGAAATTCGAAAATGGACACCGATGATGCTGCATTCATCACTAGAATTATTTTCCAACGACTGAAGTGAGTTCAGTGCTTTTCTTAACTCTTCCAAGTCCTTTTATAATATTTCTATTAATCAATATTTTCAAAATAATACCATTATAACCTTTTCCTCAAAATTCGAAACATTTTCCAACACTGGCTTTGAGTTCTAAATTTCTTGGTTTAAATCCATTTTTATTTATAAACCATATTTTAAGAAAAATTCTATTTCGAAACACTCTCTAATAATACTATTATTATTCATTATGACAATTTGAAAAGCTATTTTAAATCTCCAGGATTTAAGTACTCAAATTCTCGGTTTTAAATTCTTATTTAATATATATATTTATAAATCCAACATATTTAATTTAGCTTATCTAAGACCATTTCACCATTGTTTTAGTATAGATTATAATGGATAACTTTTATTATAATTCAAAATTTAACTCAATATTATCATGGAACACCTTATAGTCAAATGTGAAACCGAATTCTCAAGGTGTTCGTATTTAATTTAATAAACAATAAAGGCTCATAACTATCCGAGTCCAACCAAACAAAATAAACGATAATAATTGAATATTAACATTTTCTAACAATCAACACACCATAAATAATTATAAAATTCTTTGAAAAATCATTCTTTTATATATAAAATATAATTTAGGTAAAATTATTTCATCTACCCAATTTAAAAACAATACTGTGTTGATTTGCCTTGTTCAAGTGTTTAGAAACCTCCATCAATATAGTTGTTCCTTATGCATCGACGAGAGTTCATAACGACTCACTCGATAAATCAACACAATATAAAATATTTTTATATTGCTAACAAATACGCGCTCAGATACACATACACACGCACACTCAAACTCATCCTAGGATCTCACTTACCCTATCTCAAATGGGTTAACCCCACCAAAGCCTAAGTGTTCGCTCAACCTTAGCTCAGATACCATGTGTAACGACTCGTTTTTCGGTACCATTCAAGCTGATAACAAATCATACATGTCCAACTCAAATTGAATAGAAAGACGGATAGTTATGAGAAAGAACGAAAAAAGAAGAAGAGAAGAAGAAGAGAAGGAGAAGAGAAAAGAAACTAAAAACAACACAGAATCTCACAATCGTAGCGAAACAACATATAATATTATAACAATGATTTTCTACAAAAGATAACTGTTATATACATACATCCATTAGAGTAAAATGATAATCACAGTTATCAGTCTGGATAGTTTCGACAATTTGTCCTCACAAATGCTGATAGTTTCAATAACAAAGTAGGAAAAATAAACATATACGAGAACACGTTTTGAAAACTTCCAAATCGTCTCCTAAGGTCCAATGCATCCAAAGTAATCTGGAAATATGCTCGGTCTGACACAAGCATTATAATAATATAAACCCAAGTTAGTCTAGAAAACTAGTGTGAGAAAAACACACCCAACTGGATTTTAAAATTATAAAAATCTTTGGAAACAAAGGTATCTCGTAAAACCACATCGCACATAAATACGGATGGGTTTTTACCTTGTGATAACGAAAACATTTCATTTGAATCCTCTAATATTATAATAATGTCTAGAATGAACTACTTATTAATCATAGCTGAAATTGCTACATATTAAATTCCAGCAAAATAGGCGTACAATCAAATCCATAGGCGCTTATTGGAGAATGGATTCCAACCATGAAAGGGTAAGGGTCTATCCCTCAAATCTGTACACCTCTAGATAAAATGTACGAGAGGTCACAATTGCAACTGCACCTCATCTACTCAGGACTGGCCCTACCCCTTACTGGATAGCGCCAAATATGATCACTTTGTGGTTAATAAACAGCCATCATGTCCCCGAAGCATACATAGAGTTATTGACACTAGATCTTGGAATGATCATACCCTAATGGAAGTGACCCACATGGCCCTACCGCATGTCCTTGCTTTAGTCATTTTCCCGATAAATGAGGCTTGATACTACAATAACCTTTATTTAGTACTTTCCATTTGGAATACTAACACCATCCTTCAGGCAACTATGCAATGCCAACAATCATCCATACAGATTCGTTCTGCGACAGAACAAAACACTTGAGAGCCCCATCTCTGGATTCCCATCATCTTCATGATGTCTTCACTTCGCAACGCTTAAGTTGGATTGAAGTGGTTTTAGGATAACATATCTGATACCGGTTTCTTTGAATCAACATTCGAAGGTTTCTAGTAGACTCAACCCTGGTTCTTTAGGAAATAAACATATAAAGATAAGACAGAGATCACCTCCTAACCATTAGTAGGCAGATTTCCTTATCGCTGTCCTAAGAGAACAAAATGAGATTTATACACATAGTACAACATCATCGAAGATGACAATGCCATATAACCAACGTGTTTCTCTTAGATATTTCCAAAGTTACTTTGGTCCAAATTCGATAGTCGGTTATTTAACCATCGAATAAACAAACATTCAAATCATAGATTCATTTCCCATAGAACCCACTGAAGCCCACATTTATAAAGTTTAAAATCACTTTCAAATACTTGGAAATCACTTCCATAACTTATTCTCAACAAAATAAGTATATTCACAAAATGGAATATTTTCGATACTTAAACAAATAAAAACATGTACTTATCTTAACAGTATAAGTACATTTCAAACCATTCATTTTGAAACTTGAAGTACCTTTTCCATGTACTTTTGAAATGATAGAAATATCTTAACTGATCACTTAGATTGATTTACTTATTTCAAGATTATATTTAAAACGATAAAACATAAGTACCGTTTAAACAATAGTATAAATATCCCAAAATACACTCCATTTCTTTAACTCTCTTTTGATTTTATTTTAAAATATCTTTTTAATAAATTTCCATGATCTATTTATAGAATTCCTTATAAATTCCCAAGTTTTATTTATAAAAGTACTCTTTTATAATATCCTAACCCATTTTAACAAAATTCATTTTCAATTACTAACCATTCAAATTCTTTTTTTCACAACCTTCCAAAATCCAACTTCTTTTCCAGTTCCAATCCGCATCTTAAGTTTACAAACTCCTTTACATAAATCCATTTTATAAAAGAAATCCTTTCATAACAATTTATTTATTTTATAATAAATAAACCAAAACATCATAATCTTAGGTTTAATCTTTTTAAATAATATAAAAGGAATATAACTTAAAACATTTTTAATTGTAAAATAAATAAACTCTTAAACATTTAAACCATTCCAGTAGATAGATAAGATAAATAACTTTAAACAACCCTTTAAATAAAATTAATTATATTCAATACTTTTAATTAGATAATCATCTAGTTTTAAATAACTAATAACAAAATAATTTTATCTTCAAAAACATAAGTAAAATAATTTATTTTAAAAGACTATTGATAATATAGTAATTAACTTACAAAAATAACTTTTACTAACATTTGTAATTAATTATTAATAGAGCTCCTTGTATATATAGAAATAATTAAAAACATTTTCCTTTCAATTTATAAAATTAGAAGTTAATCAAATCCAAAGTTTCAAATCTAGAAAAGGCTCGACAATTTCAGTGGTACCTAACAAGCCACCATCACCTTCCATTTAACTTCTCAAGTCAAAATTTTGATATTTACATAATCAAGAATGTATGTAAACCAATCCATAATTAACAATTAATTGACACTTAAATAAATGTCCAAATTAATATAACAGCAGGACGGGATTTATTCTGCCAACCAATGTCATTTGAAGGTAAACTCTTGCATTTATTAAATGATGTCTATTTGGCCAAATAGATAACATCAAGAAGTACAATTACATTAACTACATTATAACTTTAAACAAAGTAATTACATTAATCCAAATCAATATCAATTTATCACTTTATATACGATCCATTACTTAAAAACGTTTGAATGCAAATGTAAAACACAAACAATCTAATAGCATTTCAAGATGCTATATCACGATCCTAGATCAAATTCAACCAATCTAATATTCAAGATGCTATATCGTGATTCTAGAAAAATTCAATCAACCAGCAAATTCAATAATCCAAATAGGCATAAACAAAGTTATTAATTATAAACATGCTAATCAACCAAAAAGAGTGAGTTCCAACTCACTGTAGTTTTCTGCATTGAACTAAGACCAAACGATATATGATTTTTAGCCCAAATTCACAACTTGCTCCAAATTGGACCAAACTAGTTCCATCGTGAAGTTGTCATCATAATGAGTGCAATGCAAAAAGTTTTGTCTCGATCGGACCTCATATTAGAGAGTTATTGAATTAATACTCAATTAAAAACTACCTACCCTTTTAAAAATAATTAACCTATTAATATATAAATCCTTCCTCCTCTAAAAAAAATTCCCACTTAACTCCTGCAACTACCCAATATGACCAACATAGCACCACCTCATTCTCCTCCTACGGTCCACCAGAGAACTTGTTGCCACTACCATTGATCACGTCGAGCCAAACCGGAACCGCTCGCATGCGTCCCCTCAACTCCGCAAGCTTTCCCTTCATCGCAACCTATCGCTAACAACTCACCCTCGCGAATGTCGCATCCACCCATAAAGCCCCGCCACCTTAAAGTTCGAAAATCAAAAATACTACCTTAGACAAAACTAAACCCAAACCAAAATTTGCCTATTTCCCCTCCAAGTTGAACAAAACCATAACCTAGCTTCCCTCTCAAACCATCGAGCAACTAAGATGAGATCGGACCCAAATAAATGGGTATGATATGGTAGAGATCATCTACCCGATTCCAATGATGTTTGGTTTCAAATTTCCCATTCAAAAATGAATTTAATTTTTAAATTTTCAAATATACAGCCATTTTTACTTTCTTGTTTCAAATGAAAATAAAGGAGCGAAAAGGAGGAGACAGAAATATGGCTAGTGTGTACAAGATGTTGGGTCGACTTACATTTTAAAAAAAAATTCAGTATCCCGTTACCCCACTTTTTGGTTTGCATATGAACTCCCAACGATAAAATAAAGATATGATCCATACAAATCAATAACGCACTTCCGAAATGAAAATAATATACACTGGTTATTGAATTCTGTAAAGTCCCAAAAACACTGCTATTTGATGATAAAACGTCAAACGGATAATTTATATATTTTCGAAGTTATATATCATAGAAAAACCAATCAAAATAAATTTAATAACATGTCAACAAAAATATAGTCGTAAAAATATGAATAAATTTCCAGATTATTTATTTGAACTATTTATTCCTTTAAATAAATCAACAAATTTGAATTCATTAATAACATTTAGTAATTTAAAAGGAGTTAAATAAGTCCATTAAATACATATAATTAATATTCAATTTAAAAATCCTAATATTTAAGACATTATTCAAATAATAAGTCCACGATTCCAATATTTAAATCAATATTCAAATAGTTATTCACAATTCAAAGATTTTGAGAATCCTGTAAATAAATTCAAATTTTAAAGCTTTTAAACCAATATTTTAATAATTAAAATTAATTAATATTCAAAATTAAATGACCAAAATTCTGGATCGTTACATTACGTGCGACCAAACTCATATATATAACACTCAACCTCCATTATTTTCAAGATGTTAGAGTATTCTTTTTTCGAATATGCACCTATTACCCACATACAAAGTGAGATAACCCAATAAGTCTCCACCTTGGTCGCATCCATTCATACGTCTTCCACTACGCTAACTTTGATGTCTACACCATATCAAGACTTTTTTCACCTGTCATTCTATCAGACCCTATGTACTATGATCTAGCTCCACCTTAAGTCCGACTACTTATTCCTACACTACTAGTCACCATGTTTTACAAATCTCTTGCTCTTTGTTCGTTGTCCCAGGAGTTACCATCGTCTTTGATACCATGTTGAAATTTCTAGAATCCATTCGACCATCTCACCATGGGACAATAGAGAGTTTGGTCAATACCTTTTAACAATAGGAATCTCTTATTGTTACATGCAACCAAACTCATATATATACCACTCCACCTCCATTATTTTTCAAGGTGTGGCACTATTTTTTCAATAAGTGCTCATTACTCATATAATATGCGAGACACGCCAATAAACATGAGACATCATAGGGAGGTACATTAGTTTTTATGCAACAACACTAGTGTGCTCCTTGTGAGGCGATAAAGGGATACTCAATTGGGGCATCGACACATTATACATGGCAACGCGTTGGAGTGCCAAAACTCAATCTGGTATCAGAACATCTAGGTTGGTTCATAGAAGGTGTAAGGAAGGATGGTAAAAGATGGAGCTATCTCTATTGTAATAAGACCTTATGTCTATATTGCATCTGGACCTTAGTTGGCAATAGAAATATGGAATGAGGATAAAGACTTCGAGAAGTGGCAATGGAGGACAAAGACTATTCCAAAAAGGAAAATGATTCATTAGATAGGTTTGGACACCTAGGAGATACCGACTAAATTTTCTACTGTAGAAAAGAATGAGATGGTAGATGAGCATTTACTACTCTACAGATGGCCATGAGAGAAAATTTTATTTTGGAAATTAACATGGAAATCACTAGTAAAAGAATATGGACCAAGTCGGAGAATCTCTAACTAAAGAAATCAATCACTAATTGTTTGATTCCATTGGAGACATTTTTCACCATGAAGATGAAAGAGGATGCTTCAGTGAAGGTGCATCTTAGTTTCTTTGATGATCTTATAATGAAGATGAAGATTGTGGATGTGAAGGTGGATGAAGAATAGAAGATGATGGCGCTTTTGTTTTTTCTTTCGGAACGTTACATAGGTTTCGCTAACAGTCTGATTTATGGAAGAGACACTTTAAATATACGTTACAAAGTTAGGCCTTCTATCAGAAGGCTTGAGTGATTAGGTGAAAGAGATGAGTAAAGGAAAAGGAGGGAGTAACAATGAGGGCCTGTTTTTTAAAAGAGGAAAAGAGAAGAAGTTTTGGAATCCTATGAGGCATTCCAAGTCTAGGTAGCCTAGAAATGGTTGGAGAAGAAAGTCTACAGATGGAAAGTTTCACTATTGTAAGAAACCAGACTATTGAAAGAGATACCCTCTAGATTTGAAGAACAAAGTTGAGGATGCACCTTTATCGACCGCGATGGAGAAACTGTATCCAATGATATGTTGACTGCAGTGATATTTGATGTATCAGAATATTAAGTGCTTGACTCAGGGGTGTCGTGCCATATAGTGTCAAATAAGGATTATTTTAGCTCTTTTGTTGGAAAGAGTAAAGTGCAATCCTTATGGGAAATGATGCTAGTTGTAGAGCCATAGGAGAGAATACAGTTTAGATTAGTATGTTTGACGGATCGATACACACTTTAATAGATGTCTGCTATGTTCTGGTTATTCAGAAGTCATTGATTTCTTTAAGGCAGTTGGCGTCCATGGGATGAAAGGTAATTGTGAAGAATGATGGTTTAAAGGTTTCTAAAGGTGCACTTATATTGATGAAGGGGTATGTGTTCCAAATTCTGTATCTACCAAAAGGAACCACAGTTCTTGGAGAGTCTTGTATTGGAGTGGATAGTTCTCGTGGTTTGGATGCCATTAGACTTTGGCATCCATGATTGGGTCATATTTCGGAGAAGGGTTTAGAGTTTCTTCACAAACGAAAGATGAGCAAAGGAGGAAGCTTTGACAAGTTGGAATTTTTCCAAAAGTGTGCATTAGGAAAGCAGACGAAGTTATCTTTTGGAGTTGAACTTCATAGATTGGAGAGAGTGCTTGACTATGTGCATATATGTGTTTGGGGACCAGTAGCTATCGCTTCCATTAGGGGAGCGAAGTTTTTTATTTTCTTTATTGATGGATCTTCTCAAAAAGTTTGGATGTATGTGATGAAGGTCAAATAAGAAAGCTTTGAGTAGTTTAAAGCTTGGAAAGCGGTAGTTGAAAATCAATCTGCTTGAAAGTTGATAGTGTATAAATCTGATAATGGCGGTGAATTTATTTATAAGGAAATCCTTAATTTTTATAAGTAGCATGGTATTCAAAGATATTTCACTACATTAGGAGACCCACAATCAATAGGATTGCTGAGAGGATGAATCAAACTCTACTAGAGAAGACACGTTGTTGAGATTGACGGCAGGCTTGTCTATAGATTTTTGGGCTTAAGCTTTATCGAGTGCTGCACATATTATAATCGAATTTCATGCTCAACCATAGATGAGAAAATTTCGAAATAGGTATCTTGGTTACTTTTGTATTGTATTTTTGGTTATACTTTGTATGTTCACCATACATGTGATGTGTAACGCCCCGGAAATTTTCGACTTTCGAAAATTCAACATCGATACTCACTTTATCGACTGCCAAGAAATCGAAGGCCAAAAACCCGAAAGGTTATGGTTTAAGAAAGAATTTAAGAAAGAAAAAGTCAGAAGAAGGGATAAGAAGGTAGAAAATAGAGAAAAACATAGAGAAAAGAAAATGGAAAATAGAACGGAACAGAAAACAACAGAACAACAACAGAATCTCACAATTCGCAGCGGAACAACATATAATAATAAATGAATAATCTTTAAACAAAGAACTATATCAGTTATTACATTTTATACTTTACATCATATCATCAGAGTGTACAACAACAACAAACAGTGCAGCGGAAAAAGAAATACTATATAAACTAGTGAATACGCCATGCCATCCATCTTGCCTCCAGCAACTCCAGAATATCCTGATAAACCTAACTCTTAACTGCCCGTGTGGAAATTGGTGGGCACCCAGAGTTTAGGAAGGAAAACAATAAACTCCGAGTCAGTCATGTGACTGGTGTGAGAACTCAAAACAGTTTATTTATCTTTAAAATCAAAATAGAAGAATATTTTTAAAGTCAATTCGCAATGCTTTTAAAAATGAGACTACCATAAGGCCTCCCGCACACACACACAATGCAAACGCAGAATCGGAGGAGATTTCTCCTTATGATAGTCAAAGATGCTTGATACGCATTTAAAAGAACATTTGATATTATTATTAGTGCATCATGTAGGAAAAATTCATTTCGAAAGTAGAATATAAATCTTAGCCAACATAGACATTCCGAACTATGCCTACTATAGCTAACTATGTTCAATAGCAGGTTACCGCCACATTCCATAGCAGGTTATACAACTAAAACCGTACAAGTCTCGTATTGTTTCTTTGGATTTCCAACGAATGATCAGGCCAAGGAACTTCCCATTGCCACATGAGAATGCCTCTGGATGGACATTCCCGAGAACCAAACCGGATCTCTACCAACACAAGGCCAGGTTACCCCTAACTGAGTAACAACTGACCGAATATGCCATCCCCCGGTCCTTTGGGACCTTTCACCGAGCGCTCGCAATCAATTCATACAATCATAAAGTGTTTTCAACATGAGTAAGTATCTGGGCTCCATACCATGATACCACCCTTTTCCAGAAGGAAATGCACACATCCTAAAGGGCGCTACCCCTCATAACCTTGCCGCATCTTTCATGTTTTGACCATTCACGGGGTGTGAGGCTCGACGAAGTCACGTCCACAAAAACATACTTTATACAAAAGCCATGCTTTGGGTCAACAAATGATCATAGAAATGATCACAAAGATAGACGATCAAATAAATGATCCTATCACAAATAATCAACACAATGATCATTTAACAGCAACACTCAGCATGTCATATTACCAAATTGGGAATATATCGCTGATAACATTCAACTACATAACCTCTAAGCTCGTACGTCTCAGAGAAGGGTGTTAAGCTAAAAGAATAAATTCTCCGCCACCAACAGAAATATATTTGAAAGAAATCGGCTTTATATCTCAACTTGTAATGTCAGACATACAATCCATACAAGTCTGTTCCGGGCTCGAACAAAACCGAAGGCACTTACAAAGAAGTCCTTGCAATCCGGATATTCACAATCCTGATCGGATTCACCATCACATATGGAGAACTCAATACCGTAGCTACTCGGTGAAGAGTCAATCGACAGGTCATCCTATCGCTCTCGCAAATACCGGGTCTTCAACACCGATCTTCAATGCAATTCACAACGACGTATCACATATTCGGAATGGGTTATACGACCCCATGGTTCTTTCCCGGTTAACCCGAATAGTGAGCGCTTATTATTAACAAAATAAGTGTGGCATTCACATTCAAACAGATCACATCAAATACCCATTCAAAGGGAAATATTGATAGTCGGTTATTGAACTATCAATGGATATGCACAACATCACCTGATTCCAAATAATTTTCCAAGTTATTTATTTTCCAAAATATCTTTACAAGATATATAACTTTCAATACTTCAAAAATAAATCAATATTTATTTTTCTAAACCAATCCCACTTTCTTTTATAAATTCCATAGTGAATTTATATTTCATAATATCTATGAATATACGATTTCAATTATTCATTTCAATTTATCTTCAAAAAGATAAATTCCCAAAATATTCACTTTATATTGGAAAACATTTCTATACTTATTTAATAAGTAATTCACAAATTTTATTTATTTTCAACACTTAGAAAATATTCAGTATACTTCAATCGAAATTAAGTATATATTTCATTTTTTAAGGAAATCATTCTTTTAAACATATTTATTTGGGTCAAAACGAATGTTACGTAAAACATCGTTACGACAACTCAAAATCACTAGTATAGGGATTCGAAATTAAAATATATATATAAATCCCAATACTATTCAAAACATTTCCTTTTGGAAATCATTTACTATAACAACAGTGTTATAGTCGCCATTTCCTTCTATTTCTCGAAAACGTCTATTTCAACAATAAATGTTGAAATCTATGGTTTCGAATCTTAATACATTTTAAAACATCGTTAGATCGTTTTAAATTCAATTTAAACATCTCATTCAAAACAATTTTCTTTAACATATTATTCACTATTCAAAAACGTGAATATACTACGTTAACAATTTTCATCCTTTTATACATTTCATTTTAAAGGATTATTCACAGTCAAAAATGTGAATATAACTCCATTAATAGGTTTCAACAATTTACTTCTTAAAATAAGTCGTTTTCGAATTTATAAAACAACGTTTATAAATCCCTTTTCAAATTATTTTATAACGACTTCCTTTTATAAATTTTCTTTATTAACCCATTCGATTTATAACTCAATTATAAACTAAAGGTTCATATTATAAGTTAAATACTTATAATTTATTCGTTCACAAAAATCGTTCCTTTAAACTTCATAATTATAAATCTTATAACTTATAAGATTCAATTATTTATCCAAAACCATTCTTTTAATGCCTTTATAAATTTTATAAACCTACTGTTTATAAAATTCCATTTATAATTTCACCGTTTATAATTCTATAAATTTCATTCAATTTATGAAATTCATTTTCACTTCATTCAAACACTTATAAAAACTCGTTTTATAATTCAAACATTTTAATTTACAAATTATCAATTTATAAATCTCTTATATAAATCAATTTATATTATTCTTTAAAACATCTTTAATCTCCTTTATTATTTCACCATTTTGATTCATAAAATAATTAAATTTTATAAATCCTATATTTAAACTTTTCATAATAAATTCTAAAGTCCCAATTAAACTATTTTATAAAATCATTAGCATCATATTCTCAAAAATCAACTTTTAACTATATTTCTCAAAATCATAATTTTTATATAACATTAAAAATTATACGTTTATTTATTTAAAATGGATCAATTCCAAACATGTAGTATATTTTCCAAAAATCACTTTAAAAATCATTTTAAAGTTCCAAATTTGGTCCAATGATGCTACATACCAAATAGTCAATCACGACAACAACGATATCATATATCAATATGATAATCCATCAAATATCTAAATATCTGAAATCAAATAAAAACTGTTGAGGAATCCAGTTGGATCCCTCCAACCTGTTTTCCTACATCCACAAACATTAGCACAATACCAATTTCGCTCCAGTACGAAATTATCGCGGTATATGGGATTTAAAATATTATCCGCTTAATAGACGGCGCAATAGGGTCTCATCCGCTAAACAAATAATGCGGGAAATCAATAACTCCAATATATACATATGCCAATATATATATATATTGCTATTATATATAATACCAATTTCACTGTTTATGAAATATTCGCGGTATATGTTTTTAATAAATAACATCCGCTTACTAACGGCGTATAATGCCTATTTTAACAATCAATAGATAACGATCATCATTCAAACATGCATTCAAATATTTTAAATCTAACTATTTAAAATAAAATCGAAACTGATTCGATTGAGTGAGAAGTTCTCACCTTGATTTCAATTTCGTTTTAGCGATTTATTTGGAATAAAATTAAACGGACGTTTAATTTTACCCAAAATTCTCACTAACTCCAAATGACTCCAATCCAATTTCATCGCGTAGTGCTCGTCCATACGATTCCAACGCAACTGGTTTCGCGCGTTTTCGACCTCGTATGAAAAAGATATGAATATTTGAAGTTACACGAGTTTTTATATAAATAATTTACAACTTAAATAAAAAAAAATTTAAACCCACACTAACATGGGCCGTAGGATCTCACTGCAAAGCCATCAGAGCCGTTGCCATCTTCTCTTCCCCCCCACGTAATTTACGTCTCCAGGAATACACGCACACGGCCGAACCCATATTATATCAACTAGGGTTTAAATTTTCACCATCAACACTCGACGATACTTCATCATACCACTGCCATGTTGAAGCCCTCTGCTTGCTATACGTTCGGCCATAACCTTGTGGAGCTCGGTCATCTATATCGTGCGCAAATCGAGGCCGAACGCGCCTCCTTCAAACCTAAATTCGCGACGATCCGTGAAGAGATAGGATAAATCGACCGTTGGATTTATAGATTGTAGTGCCCTCTACCACTTTCTAGTTGAAGGTTTGTCGAATCGATGAACGGATTGGAAGAAATCAGAGGGGAAACGAGAGTGATTTTCGGCCTTTGGTCTGTTGACTGGCGGCGGCTAGGGTTCTATTTCTTTGTTTTTTATTTTGAGAAAGGGGTGGTCTATTTATAGAATTTTGAACGACACTATTCATCCCGGAAATTCCGAACTCCGATTTACGTGCCGTAACCAGTGTTTCTAGGGTTTACCCCGCGTTCCGGACACAATGGAACAGGTTTCGAAAGCTAATTCGGACATCTGTACGAGTTATGGCTGCAAATGTTCAATTTAAATCAAACCGATTTAAGCGATTTTCTAGGCGTTTTAATTTGTACCGGACAAACGGTAAATCCAATTGATACGAAATTTGAAACCTTACAATAATATCACATTACGGATCCGATGAAACTGGTTTCGTCGAAATCCGAGACTTTTTGAAAAATGGCTATTTTAACTCGCCAAATTAAAATTAAAAATAAATCGATGCGTTTCGAGCTGCCACGATCAAACGATAACTCCGATTGACACGAAATTTGAAATCCAGTAATAACTAACTATTACGGATCCAATGGAACTAGTTTCGTTCAATTCTGAGACTGTTCAAAAATTGACTATTTTCACTAGTCGATTTAAATATTAAAATATTCAACTTTCACAAATAAACTTTTAATTCGATTTTAAAAGTTCTAAAATATCTTTCTAACTTCGATATGATATAATAAAATTTTACAAATCATTTTCAATCATTTTTAACCCAATTTTCAATTATTTCCATAATTTAACATATTAAATTATTGATTTAATTATTCAATTAAATCCAATAATTCAAAATAAATTTTATTCGACTTATAAATTCACTTATTAATATTTAAAATTAATTAAATATTCAAATTTTAATTAAATAAAATTCTGGGTCGTTACAATCTTCCCCCCTTAAAAGAATTTCGTCCTCGAAATTAACAAGTAAGAAAGGTTATAGAATTTATTAACTTTAACAAGTAAGAAAGGTTATAGAATTTATTAACTTTCCAAAAATTCATAATTAAATTTCTTACAATACTTTACTAAGTTTTCAAATCATACTTAATTATTTTTTCAAAAACAACTACCATTGTTTGACTTTCAATTCCAAATCAAAGTTAAAGTTTTCAAAAAAATTTCAAATTTTCTCAAATTTTTCTAACGCCTTAAATTTTCGGAAAAATTCGCCATAGTCTCCTTTGCGCGGCTCGATCCGAAAAAAAAAATGACAGTATATATATCACAAATATACATCTCATCAAGTAATGAGGCATCCCGAAGGGAAAAAATGTAAAAGTACGGTATGTAATCCGAGATATGTACCTTATATTTTATTAGCAAGCATATACGGCTAATATAGCGCGAAAGCGAGCTCCAAATGCGAAGCAAACGCGATCCGCACCTACAAAACACTCAACAAACAACATGAAAATCATGTATATAGACAATAGTATCGATATACAACATATAGTAACATAATAACTACATATGTCAACATAGCAAATGAAACAAAACAACAAATGCAAACATCAGCCAACTATCATCCAACTAATTCATAACCAATAAATATTCATTCATATTCTCATTAATATTCAATGAATTTGTTTTTAATTTAATCACATTTGATTCATTAACAGTGGATGTTCTTACTAACATTCATTTTCAATTAGTTTATGTTCACTAATTCATATTCAAGTTGGTTCACTTCAGAATCAAATTCAATTCCATTTAAGATTCACTTAACTTCCAATTGAATTCCAATTACTTTAGCTTTCAATTTCATTAACACTTAATGAATTATATACAATCAACTAACAACCAATGTGTATTCAATTACACCCAAATTCCTTTGCTTACATTCATTCAATTTGGTTTAATTAATTTGATTTTCATTCAATTATTCAACTTTCAATAACGTAAGATTTTAATGAATTATCCCTTACATTCATTATTTCCTATCAACTTAATTTACATTCAATTGATTAATATTCAATCCATTCATTCAATTCAATTTCTAAAGTTGAATTTCATTTCATAACTCAAGTTCATTTTTATTACAACTCATATTCATAAATATATTCATATAGTTTCACTTCTTATATATATAAGTTTATTTCACAATTGTAAATCACTTTAATTATAATTCAATTCTTATAATTCTTTTTACTTATACAATTATCCCTTTTTTTTATTTAGATTATTCAAACAACTAAACAATCAACTTATATACATTAATAATTCTGAAAAATCATTCCTTTATATATAAAATATACTCAAGGTAAAATTATTTCGTTTACCCAATTTTAAAACAATACTGTGTCGAATTGTTCTGTACAAGTGTTTAGAGATCCCTATCAACAACGTTAATTACTCGTATTAACCAGAATCTATATACCACTCAACAAACCAATCATCACAATAGAAAACAATTTTATATATTCACTAACAAATACGCTCTCATAGCTATTATTACACTCAAACTCATTCTAGAGTACTGCTGACTCTATCTCTAATGAGTAATACCCAACAGAACCATGGTTGTCGCTTAACCATTTGCTCCGATACCAAATGTAACGCCCCGGAAATTTTCGACTTTCGAAAATTCAACATCGATACTCACTTTATCGACTGCCAAGAAATCGAAGGCCAAAAACCCGAAAGGTTATGGTTTAAGAAAGAATTTAAGAAAAGAAAAAGTCAGAAGAAGGGATAAGAAGGTAGAAAATAGAGAAAAACATAGAGAAAAGAAAATGGAAAATAGAACGGAACAGAAAACAACAGAACAACAACAGAATCTCATAATTCGCAGCGGAACAACATATAATAATAAATGAATAATCTTTAAACAAAGAACTATATCAGTTATTACATTTTATACTTTACATCATATCATCAGAGTGTACAACAACAACCAACAGTGCAGCGGAAAAAGAAATACTATATAAACTAGTGAATACGCCATGCCATCCATCTTGCCTCCAGCAACTCCAGAATATCCAGAATATCCTGATAAACCTAACTCTTAACTGCCCGTGTGGAAATTGGTGGGCACCCAGAGTTTAGGAAGGAAAACAATAAACTCCGAGTCAGTCATGTGACTGGTGTGAGAACTCAAAACAGTTTATTTATCTTTAAAATCAAAATAGAAGAATATTTTTAAAGTCAATTCGCAATGCTTTTAAAAATGAGACTACCATAAGGCCTCCCGCACACACACACAATGCAAACGCAGAATCGGAGGAGATTTCTCCTTATGATAGTCAAAGATGCTTGATACGCATTTAAAAGAACATTTGATATTATTATTAGTGCATCATGTAGGAAAAATTCATTTCGAAAGTAGAATATAAATCTTAGCCAACATAGACATTCCGAACTATGCCTACTATAGCTAACTATGTTCAATAGCAGGTTACCGCCACATTCCATAGCAGGTTATACAACTAAAACCGTACAAGTCTCGTATTGTTTCTTTGGATTTCCAACGAATGATCAGGCCAAGGAACTTCCCATTGCCACATGAGAATGCCTCTGGATGGACATCCCCGAGAACCAAACCGGATCTCTACCAACACAAGGCCGGGTTACCCCTAACTGAGTAACAACTGACCGAATATGCCATCCCCCGGTCCTTTGGGACCTTTCACCGAGCGCTCGCAATCAATTCACACAATCATAAAGTGTTTTCAACATGAGTAAGTATCTGGGCTCCATACCATGATACCACCCTTTTCCAGAAGGAAATGCACACATCCTAAAGGGCGCTACCCCTCATAACCTTGCTGCATCTTTCATGTTTTGACCATTCACGGGGTGTGAGGCTCGATGAAGTCACGTCCACAAAAACATACTTTATACAAAAGCCATGCTTTGGGTCAACAAATGATCATAGAAATGATCACAAAGATAGACGATCAAATAAATGATCCTATCACAAATAATCAACACAATGATCATTTAACAGCAACACTCAGCATGTCACATTACCAAATTGGGAATATATCGCTGATAACATTCAACTACATAACCTCTAAGCTCGTACGTCTCAGAGAAGGGTGTTAAGCTAAAAGAATAAATTCTCCGCCACCAACAGAAATATATTTGAAAGAAATCGGATTTATATCTCAACTTGTAATGTCAGACATACAATCCATACAAGTCTGTTCCGGGCTCGAACAAAACCGAAGGCACTTACAAAGAAGTCCTTGCAATCCGGATATTCACAATCCTGATCGGATTCACCATCACATATGGAGAACTCAATACCGTAGCTACTCGGTGAAGAGTCAATCGACAGGTCATCCTATCGCTCTCGCAAATACCGGGTCTTCAACACCGATCTTCAATGCAATTCACAACGACGTATCACATATTCGGAATGGGTTATACGACCCCATGGTTCTTTCCCGGTTAACCCGAATAGTGAGCGCTTATTATTAAAAAAATAAGTGTGGCATTCACATTCAAACAGATCACATCAAATACCCATTCAAAGGGAAATATTGATAGTCGGTTATTGAACTATCAATGGATATGCACAACATCACCAGATTCCAAATAATTTTCCAAGTTATTTATTTTCCAAAATATCTTTACAAGATATATAACTTTCAATACTTCAAAAATAAATCAATATTTATTTTTCTAAACCAATCCCACTTTCTTTTATAAATTCCATAGTGAATTTATATTTCACAATATCTATGAATATACGATTTCAATTATTCATTTCAATTTATCTTCAAAAAGATAAATTCCCAAAATATTCACTTTATATTGGAAAACATTTCTATACTTATTTAATAAGTAATTCACAAATTTTATTTATTTTCAACACTTAGAAAATATTCAGTATACTTCAATCAAAATTAAGTATATATTTCATTTTTTAAGGAAATCATTCTTTTAAACATATTTATTTGGGTCAAAACGAATGTTACGTAAAACATCGTTACGACAACTCAAAATCACTAGTATAGGGATTCGAAATTAAAATATATATATAAATCCCAATACTATTCAAAACATTTCCTTTTGGAAATCATTTACTATAACAACAGTGTTATAGTCGCCATTTCCTTCTATTTCTCGAAAACGTCTATTTCAACAATAAATGTTGAAATCTATGGTTTCGAATCTTAATACATTTTAAAACATCGTTAGATCGTTTTAAATTCAATTTAAACATCTCATTCAAAACAATTTTCTTTAACATATTATTCACTATTCAAAAACGTGAATATACTGCGTTAACAATTTTCATCCTTTTATACATTTCATTTTAAAGGATTATTCACAGTCAAAAATGTGAATATAACTCCATTAATAGGTTTCAACAATTTACTTCTTAAAATAAGTCGTTTTCGAATTTATAAAACAACGTTTATAAATCCCTTTTCTAATTATTTTATAACAACTTCCTTTTATAAATTTTCTTTATTAACCCATTCGATTTATAACTCAATTATAAACTAAAGGTTCATATTATAAGTTAAATACTTATAATTTATTCGTTCACAAAAATCGTTCCTTTAAACTTCATAATTATAAATCTTATAACTTATAAGATTCAATTATTTATCCAAAACCATTCTTTTAATGACTTTATAAATTTTATAAACCTACTGTTTGTAAAATTCCATTTATAATTTCACCGTTTATAATTCTATAAATTTCATTCAATTTATGAAATTCATTTTCACTTCATTCAAACACTTATAAAAACTAGTTTTATAATTCAAACATTTTAATTTACAAATTATCAATTTATAAATCTCTTATATAAATCAATTTATATTATTCTTTAAAACATCTTTAATCTCCTTTATTATTTCACCATTTTGATTCATAAAATAATTAAATTTTATAAATCCTATATTTAAACTTTTCATAATAAATTCTAAAGTCCCAATTAAACTATTTTATAAAATCATTAGCATCATATTCTCAAAAATCAACTTTTAACTATATTTCTCAAAATCATAATTTTTATATAACATTAAAAATTATACGTTTATTTATTTAAAATGGATCAATTCCAAACATGTAGTATATTTTCCAAAAATCACTTTAAAAATCATTTTAAAGTTCCAAATTTGGTCCAATGATGCTACATACCAAATAGTCAATCACGACAACAACGATATCATATATCAATATGATAATCCATCAAATATCAAAATATCTGAAATCAAATAAAAACTATTGAGGAATCCAGTTGGATCCCTCCAACCTGTTTTCCTGCATCCACAAACATTAGCACAATGCCAATTTCGCTCCAGTACGAAATTATCGCGGTATATGGGATTTAAAATATTATCCGCTTAATAGACGGCGTAATAGGGTCTCACCCACTAAACAAATAATGCGGGAAATCAATAACTCCAATATATACATATGCCAATATATATATATTGCTATTATATATAATACCAATTTCACTGTTTAAGAAATATTCGCGGTATATGTTTTTAATAAATAACATCCGCTTACTAACGGCGTATAATGTCTATTGTAACAATCAATAGATAACAATCATCATTCAAACATGCATTCAAATATTTTAAATCTAACTATTTAAAATAAAATCGAAACAGATTCGATTGAGTGAGAAGTTCTCACCTTGATTTCAATTTCGTTTTAGCGATTTATTTCGAATAATTTTACCCAAAATTCTCACTAACTCCAAACGACTCCAATCCAATTTCATCGCGTAGTGCTCGTCCATACGATTCCAACGCAACTGGTTTCGCGCGTTTTCGACCTCGTATGAAAAAGATATGAATATTTGAAGTTACACGAGTTTTTATATAAATAATTTACAACTTAAATAAAAAAAAATTTAAACCCACACTAACATGGGCCATAGGATCTCACTGCAAAGCCATCAGAGCCGTTGCCATCTTCTCTTCCCCCCCACGTAATTTACGTCTCCAGGAATACACGCACACGGCCGAACCCATATTATATCAACTAGGGTTTAAATTTTCACCATCAACACTCGACGATACTTCATCATACCACTGCCATGTTGAAGCCCTCTGCTTGCTCTACGTTCGGCCATAACCTTGTGGAGCTCGGTCATCTATATCGCGCGCAAATCGAGGCCGAACGCGCCTCCTTCAAACCTAAATTCGCGACGATCCGTGAAGAGATAGGATAAATCGACCGTTGGATTTATAGATTGTAGTGCCCTCTACCACTTTCTAGTTGAAGGTTTGTCGAATCGATGAACGGATTGGAAGAAATCAGAGGGGAAACGAGAGTGATTTTCGGCCTTTGGTCTGTTGACTGGCGGCGGCTAGGGTTCTATTTCTTTTTTTTTTTATTTTGAGAAAGGGGTGGTCTATTTATAGAATTTTGAACGACATTATTCATCCCGGAAATTCCGAACTCCGATTTACGCGCCGTAACCAGCGTTTCTAGGGTTTACCCCGCGTTCCGGACACAATGGAACAGGTTTCGAAAGCTAATTCGGACATCTGTGCGAGTTATGGCTGCAAACGTTCAATTTAAATCAAACCGATTTAAGCGATTTTCTAGGCGTTTTAATTTGTACCGGACAAACGGTAAATCCAATTGATACGAAATTTGAAACCTTACAATAATATCACATTATGGATCCGATGAAACTGGTTTCGTCGAAATCCGAGAATTTTTGAAAAATGGCTATTTTAACTCGCCAAATTAAAATTAAAAATAAATCGATGCGTTTCGTGCTGCCACGATCAAACGATAACTCCGATTGACACGAAATTTGAAATCCGGTAATAACTAACTATTACGGATCCAATGGAACTAGTTTCGTTCAATTCTGAGACTGTTCAAAAATTGACTATTTTCACTAGTCGATTTAAATATTAAAATATTCAACTTTCACAAATAAACTTTTAATTCGATTTTAAAAGTTCTAAAATATCTTTCTAACTTCGATATGATATAATAAAATTTTACAAATCATCTTCAATCATTTTTAACCCAATTTTCAATTATTTCCATAATTTAACATATTAAATTATTGATTTAATTATTCAATTAAATCCAATAATTCAAAATAAATTTTATTCGACTTATAAATACACTTATTAATATTTAAAATTAATTAAATATTCAAATTTTAATTAAATAAAATTCTGGGTCGTTACAATCTTCCCCCCTTAAAAGAATTTCGTCCTCGAAATTAACAAGTAAGAAAGGTTATAGAATTTATTAACTTTCCAAAAATTCATAATTAAATTTCTTACAATACTTTACTAAGTTTTCAAATCATACTTAATTATTTTTTCAAAAACCACTACCATTGTTTGACTTTCAATTCCAAATCTAAGTTAAAGTTTTCAAAAAAATTTCAAATTTTTCTAACGCCTTAAATTTTCGGAAAAATTCGCCATAGTCTCCTTTGCGCGGCTCGATCCGAAAAAAAATGACAGTATATATATCACAAATATACATCTCATCAAGTAATGAGGCATCCCGAAGGGAAAAAATGTAAAAGTACGGTATGTAATCCGAGATATGTACCTTATATTTTATTAGCAAGCATATACGGCTAATATAGCGTGAAAGCGAGCTCCAAATGCGAAGCAAACGCGATCCGCACCTACTAAACACTCAACAAACAACATGAGAATCATGTATATAGACAATAGTATCGATATACAACATATAGTAACATAATAACTACATATGTCAACATAGCAAATGAAACAAAACAACAAATGCAAACATCAGCCAACTATCATCCAACTAATTCATAACCAATAAATATTCATTCATATTCTCATTAATATTCAATGAATTGGTTTTTAATTTAATCACATTTGATTCATTAACAGTGGATGTTCTTACTAACATTCATTTTCAATTAGTTTATGTTCACTAATTCATATTCAAGTTGGTTCACTTCAGAATCAAATTCAATTCCATTTAAGATTCACTTAACTTCCAATTGAATTCCAATTACTTTAGCTTTCAATTTCATTAACACTTAATGAATTATATACAATCAACTAACAACCAATGTATATTCAATTACACCCAAATTCCTTTGCTTACATTCATTCAATTTGGTTTAATTAATTTGATTTTCATTCAATTATTCAACTTTCAATAACATAAGATTTTAATGAATTAACACTTACATTCATTATTTCCTATCAACTTAATTTACATTCAATTGATTAATATTCAATCCATTCATTCAATTCAATTTCTAAAGTTGAATTTCATTTCATAACTCAAGTTCATTTTTATTACAACTCATATTCATAAATATATTCATATAGTTTCACTTCTTATATATATAAGTTTATTTCACAATTGTAAATCACTTTAATTATAATTCAATTCTTATAATTCTTTTTACTTATACAATTATCCCTTTTTTTTATTTAGATTATTCAAACAACTAAACAATCAACTTATATACATTAATAATTCTGAAAAATCATTCCTTTATATATAAAATATACTCAAGGTAAAATTATTTCGTTTACCCAATTTTAAAACAATACTGTGTCGAATTGTTCTGTACAAGTGTTTAGAGATCCCTATCAACAACGTTAATTACTCGTATTAACCAGAATCTATATACCACTCAACAAACCAATCATCACAATATAAAACAATTTTATATATTCACTAACAAATACGCTCTCATAGCTATTATTACACTCAAACTCATTCTAGAGTACTGCTGACTCTATCTCTAATGAGTAATACCCAACAGAACCATGGTTGTCGCTTAACCATATGCTCCGATGCCAAATGTAACGCCCCGGAAATTTTCGACTTTCGAAAATTCAACATCGATACTCACTTTATCGACTGCCAAGAAATCGAAGGCCAAAAACCCGAAAGGTTATGGTTTAAGAAAGAATTTAAGAAAAGAAAAAGTCAGAAGAAGGGATAAGAAGGTAGAAAATAGAGAAAAACATAGAGAAAAGAAAATGGAAAATAGAACGGAACAGAAAACAACAGAACAACAACAGAATCTCACAATTCGCAGCGGAACAACATATAATAATAAATGAATAATCTTTAAACAAAGAACTATATCAGTTATTACATTTTATACTTTACATCATATCATCAGAGTGTACAACAAAAACAAACAGTGCAGCGGAAAAAGAAATACTATATAAACTAGTGAATACGCCATGCCATCCATCTTGCCTCCTGCAACTACAAAATATCCAGAATATCCTGATAAACCTAACTCTTAACTGCCCGTGTGGAAATTGGTGGGCACCCAGAGTTTAGGAAGGAAAACAATAAACTCCGAGTCAGTCATGTGACTGGTGTGAGAACTCAAAACAGTTTATTTATCTTTAAAATTAAAATAGAAGAATATTTTTAAAGTCAATTCGCAATGCTTTTAAAAATGAGACTACCATAAGGCCTCCCGCACACACACACAATGCAAACGCAGAATCGGAGGAGATTTCTCCTTATGATAGTCAAAGATGCTTGATACGCATTTAAAAGAACATTTGATATTATTATTAGTGCATCATGTAGGAAAAATTCATTTCGAAAGTAGAATATAAATCTTAGCCAACATAGACATTCCGAACTATGCCTACTATAGCTAACTATGTTCAATAGCAGGTTACCGCCACATTCCATAGCAGGTTATACAACTAAAACCGTACAAGTCTCGTATTGTTTCTTTGGATTTCCAACGAATGATCAGGCCAAGGAACTTCCCATTGCCACATGAGAATGCCTCTGGATGGACATCCCCGAGAACCAAACCAGATCTCTACCAACACAAGGCCGGGTTACCCCTAACTGAGTAACAACTGACCGAATATGCCATCCCCCGGTCCTTTGGGACCTTTCACCGAGCGCTCGCAATCAATTCACACAGTCATAAAGTGTTTTCAACATGAGTAAGTATCTGGGCTCCATACCATGATACCACCCTTTTCCGGAAGGAAATGCACACATCCTAAAGGGCGTTACCCCTCATAACCTTGTCGCATCTTTCCTGTTTTGACCATTCACGGGGTGTGAGGCTCGACGAAGTCACGTCCACAATAACATACTTTATACAAAAGCCATGCTTTGGGTCAACAAATGATCATAGAAATGATCACAAAGATAGACGATCAAATAAATGATCCTATCACAAATAATCAACACAATGATCATTTAACAGCAACACTCAACATGTCACATTACCAAATTGGGAATATATCGCTGATAACATTCAACTACATAACCTCTAAGCTCGTACGTCTCAGAGAAGGGTGTTAAGCTAAAAGAATAAATTCTCCGCCACCAACAGAAATATATTTGAAAGAAATCGGCTTTATATCTCAACTTGTAATGTCAGACATACAATCCATACAAGTCTGTTCCGGGCTCGAACAAAACCGAAGGCACTTACAAAGAAGTCCTTGCAATCCGGATATTCACAATCCTGATCGGATTCACCATCACATATGGAGAACTCAATACCGTAGCTACTCGGTGAAGAGTCAATCGACAGGTCATCCTATCGCTCTCGCAAATACCGGGTCTTCAACACCGATCTTCAATGCAATTCACAACGACGTATCACATATTCGGAATGGGTTATACGACCCCATGGTCCTTTCCCGGTTAACCCGAATAGTGAGCGCTTATTATTAAAAAAATAAGTGTGGCATTCACATTCAAACAAATCACATCAAATACCCATTCAAAGGGAAATATTGATAGTCGGTTATTAAACTATCAATGGATATGCACAACATCACCAGATTCCAAATAATTTTCCAAGTTATTTATTTTCCAAAATATCTTTACAAGATATATAATTTTCAATACTTCAAAAATAAATCAATATTTATTTTTCTAAACCAATCCCACTTTCTTTTATAAATTCCATAGTGAATTTATATTTCACAATATCTATGAATATACGATTTCAATTATTCATTTCAATTTATCTTCAAAAAGATAAATTCCCAAAATATTCACTTTATATTGGAAAACATTTCTATACTTATTTAATAAGTAATTCACAAATTTTATTTATTTTCAACACTTAGAAAATATTCAGTATACTTCAATCGAAATTAAGTATATATTTCATTTTTTAAGGAAATCATTCTTTTAAACATATTTATTTGGGTCAAAACGAATGTTACGTAAAACATCGTTACGACAACTCAAAATCACTAGTATAGGGATTCGAAATTAAAATATATATATAAATCCCAATACTATTCAAAACATTTCCTTTCGGAAATCATTTACTATAACAACAGTGTTATAGTCACCATTTCCTTCTATTTCTCGAAAACGTCTATTTCAACAATAAATGTTGAAATCTATGGTTTCGAATCTTAATACATTTTAAAACATCGTTAGATCGTTTTAAATTCAATTTAAACATCTCATTCAAAACAATTTTCTTTAACATATTATTCACTATTCAAAAACGTGAATATACTGCGTTAACAATTTTCATCCTTTTATACATTTCATTTTAAAGGATTATTCACAGTCAAAAATGTGAATATAACTCCATTAATAGGTTTCAACAATTTACTTCTTAAAATAAGTCGTTTTCGAATTTATAAAACAACGTTTATAAATCCCTTTTCTAATTATTTTATAACAACTTCCTTTTATGAATTTTCTTTATTAACCCATTCGATTTATAACTCAATTATAAACTAAAGGTTCATATTATAAGTTAAATACTTATAATTTATTCGTTCACAAAAATCGTTCCTTTAAACTTCATAATTATAAATCTTATAACTTATAAGATTCAATTATTTATCCAAAACCATTCTTTTAATGACTTTATAAATTTTATAAACCTACTGTTTATAAAATTCCATTTATAATTTCACCGTTTATAATTCTATAAATTTCATTCAATTTATGAAATTCATTTTCACTTCATTCAAACACTTATAAAAACTCGTTTTATAATTCAAACATTTTAATTTACAAATTATCAATTTATAAATCTCTTATATAAATCAATTTATATTATTCTTTAAAACATCTTTAATCTCCTTTATTATTTCACCATTTTGATTCATAAAATAATTAAATTTTATAAATCCTATATTTAAACTTTTCATAATAAATTCTAAAGTCCCAATTAAACTATTTTATAAAATCATTAGCATCATATTCTCAAAAATCAACTTTTAACTATATTTCTCAAAATCATAATTTTTATATAACATTAAAAATTATACGTTTATTTATTTAAAATGGATCAATTCCAAACATGTAGTATATTTTCCAAAAATCACTTTGAAAATCATTTTAAAGTTCCAAATTTGGTCCAATGATGCTACATACCAAATAGTCAATCACGACAACAACGATATCATATATCAATATGATAATCCATCAAATATCAAAATATCTGAAATCAAATAAAAACTGTTGAGGAATCCAGTTGGATCCCTCCAACCTGTTTTCCTGCATCCACAAACATTAGCACAATACCAATTTCGCTCCAGTACGAAATTATCGCGGTATATGGGATTTAAAATATTATCCGCTTAATAGACGGCGCAATAGGGTCTCATCCACTAAACAAATAATGCGGGAAATCAATAACTCCAATATATACATATGCCAATATATATATATTGCTATTATATATAATACCAATTTCACTGTTTATGAAATATTCGCGGTATATGTTTTTAATAAATAACATCCGCTTACTAACGGCGTATAATGTCTATTGTAACAATCAATAGATAACAATCATCATTCAAACATGCATTCAAATATTTTAAATCTAACTATTTAAAATAAAATCGAAACTGATTCGATTGAGTGAGAAGTTCTCACCTTGATTTCAATTTCGTTTTAGCGATTTATTTCGAATAAAATTAAACGGACGTTTAATTTTACCCAAAATTCTCACTAACTCCAAACGACTCCAATCCAATTTCATCGCGTAGTGCTCGTCCATACGATTCCAACGCAACCGGTTTCGCGCGTTTTCGACCTCGTATGAAAAAGATATGAATATTTGAAGTTACACGAGTTTTTATATAAATAATTTACAACTTAAATAAAAAAAAATTTAAACCCACACTAACATGGGCCGTAGGATCTCACTGCAAAGCCATCAGAGCCGTTGCCATCTTCTCTTCCCCCACACGTAATTTACGTCTCCAGGAATACACGCACACGGCCGAACCCATATTATATCAACTAGGGTTTAAATTTTCACCATCAACACTCGACGATACTTCATCATACCACTGCCATGTTGAAGCCCTCTGCTTGCTCTACGTTTGGCCATAACCTTGTGGAGCTCGGTCATCTATATCGAGCGCAAATCGAGGCCGAACGCGCCTCCTTCAAACCCAAATTCGCGACGATCCGTGAAGAGATAGGATAAATCGACCGTTGGATTTATAGATTGTAGTGCCCTCTACCACTTTCTAGTTGAAGGTTTGTCGAATCGATGAACAAGTTGGAAGAAATCAGAGGGGAAATGAGAGTGATTTTCGGCCTTTGGTCTGTTGACTGGCGGCGGCTAGAGTTCTATTTCTTTTTTTTTTTTTTATTTTGAGAAAGGGGTGGTCTATTTATAGAATTTTGAACGACACTATTCATCCCGGAAATTCCGAACTCCGATTTATGCGCCGTAACCAGCGTTTCTAGGGTTTACCCCGCGTTCCGGACGCAAAGGAACAAGTTTCGAAAGCTAATTCAGACATCTGTGCGAGTTATGGCTGCAAACGTTCAATTTAAATCAAACCGATTTAAGCGATTTTCTAGGCGTTTTAATTTGTACCGGACAAACGGTAAATCCAATTGATACGAAATTTGAAACCTTACAATAATATCATATTGCGGATCTGATGAAACTGGTTTCGTCGAAATCCGAGACTTGTTGAAAAATGGCTATTTTAACTCGCCAAATTAAAATTAAAAATAAATCGATGCGTTTCGAGCTGCCACGATCAAACGATAACTCCGATTGACACGAAATTTGAAATCCGGTAATAACTAACTATTACGGATCCAATAGAACTAGTTTCGTTCAATTCTGAGACTGTTCAAAAATTGACTATTTTCACTAGTCGATTTAAATATTAAAATATTCAACTTTCACAAATAAACTTTTAATTCGATTTTAAAAGTTCTAAAATATCTTTCTAACTTCGATATGATATAATAAAATTTTACAAATCATTTTCAATCATTTTTAACCCAATTTTCAATTATTTCCATAATTTAACATATTAAATTATTGATTTAATTATTCAATTAAATCCAATAATTCAAAATAAATTTTATTCGACTTATAAATTCACTTATTAATATTTAAAATTAATTAAATATTCAATTTTTAATTAAATAAAATTCTGGGTTGTTACAATCTTCCCCCCTTAAAAGAATTTCGTCCTCGAAATTAACAAGTAAGAAAGGTTATAGAATTTATTAACTTTCCAAAAATTCATAATTAAATTTCTTACAATACTTTACTAAGTTTTCAAATCATACTTAATTATTTTTTCAAAAACAACTACCATTGTTTGACTTTCAATTCCAAATCAAAGTTAAAGTTTTCAAAAAAATTTCAAATTTTCTCAAATTTTTCTAACGCCTTAAATTTTCGGAAAAATTCGCCATAGTCTCCTTTGTGCGGCTCGATCCGAAAAAAAATGACAGTATATATATCACAAATATACATCTCATCAAGTAATGAGGCATCCCGAAGGGAAAAAATGTAAAAGTACGGTATGTAATCCGAGATATGTACCTTATATTTTATTAGCAAGCATATACGGCTAATATAGCGCGAAAGCGAGCTCCAAATGCGAAGCAAACGCGATCCGCACCTACTAAACACTCAACAAACAACATGAGAATCATGTATATAGACAATAGTATCGATATACAACATATAGTAACATAATAACTACATATGTCAACATAGCAAATGAAACAAAACAACAAATGCAAACATCAGCCAACTATCATCCAACTAATTCATAACCAATAAATATTCATTCATATTCTCATTAATATTCAATGAATTGGTTTTTAATTTAATCACATTTGATTCATTAACAGTGGATGTTCTTACTAACATTCATTTTCAATTAGTTTATGTTCACTAATTCATATTCAAGTTGGTTCACTTCAGAATCAAATTCAATTCCATTTAAGATTCACTTAACTTCCAATTGAATTCCAATTACTTTAGCTTTCAATTTCATTAACACTTAATGAATTATATACAATCAACTAACAACCAATGTATATTCAATTACACCCAAATTCCTTTGCTGACATTCATTCAATTTGGTTTAATTAATTTGATTTTCATTCAATTATTCAACTTTCAATAACATAAGATTTTAATGAATTAACACTTACATTCATTATTTCCTATCAACTTAATTTACATTCAATTGATTAATATTCAATCCATTCATTCAATTCAATTTCTAAAGTTGAATTTCATTTCATAACTCAAGTTCATTTTTATTACAACTCATATTCATAAATATATTCATATAGTTTCACTTCTTATATATATAAGTTTATTTCACAATTGTAAATCACTTTAATTATAATTCAATTCTTATAATTCTTTTTACTTATACAATTATCCCTTTTTATTTATTTAGATTATTCAAACAACTAAACAATCAACTTATATACATTAATAATTCTGAAAAATCATTCCTTTATATATAAAATATACTCAAGGTAAAATTATTTCGTTTACCCAATTTTAAAACAATACTGTGTCGAATTGTTCTGTACAAGTGTTTAGAGATCCCTATCAACAACGTTAATTACTCGTATTAACCAGAATCTATATACCACTCAACAAACCAATCATCACAATATAAAACAATTTTATATATTCACTAACAAATACGCTCTCATAGCTATTATTACACTCAAACTCATTCTAGAGTACTGCTGACTCTATCTCTAATGAGTAATACCCAACAGAACCATGGTTGTCGCTTAACCATATGCTCCGATACCAAATGTAACGCCCCGGAAATTTTCGACTTTCGAAAATTCAACATCGATACTCACTTTATCGACTGCCAAGAAATCGAAGGCCAAAAACCCGAAAGGTTATGGTTTAA
Organism: Allium cepa; assembly: GCA_030765085.1. Classification (NCBI taxonomy): domain Eukaryota; kingdom Viridiplantae; phylum Streptophyta; class Magnoliopsida; order Asparagales; family Amaryllidaceae; genus Allium; species Allium cepa. The sequence continues at coordinate 597,043,885 of CM060935.1, forward strand.
GAAAGAATTTAAGAAAAGAAAAAGTCAGAAGAAGGGATAAGAAGGTAGAAAATAGAGAAAAACATAGAGAAAAGAAAATGGAAAATAGAACGGAACAGAAAACAACAGAACAACAACAGAATCTCACAATTCGCAACGGAACAACATATAATAATAAATGAATAATCTTTAAACAAAGAACTATATCAGTTATTACATTTTATACTTTACATCATATCATCAGAGTGTACAACAAAAACAAACAGTGCAGCGGAAAAAGAAATACTATATAAACTAGTGAATACGCCATGCCATCCATCTTGCCTCCAGCAACTACAAAATATCCAGAATATCCTGATAAACCTAACTCTTAACTGCCCGTGTGGAAATTGGTGGGCACCCAGAGTTTAGGAAGGAAAACAATAAACTCCGAGTCAGTCATGTGACTGGTGTGAGAACTCAAAACAGTTTATTTATCTTTAAAATCAAAATAGAAGAATATTTTTAAAGTCAATTCGCAATGCTTTTAAAAATGAGACTACCATAAGGCCTCCCGCACACACACACAATGCAAACGCAGAATCAGAGGAGATTTCTCCTTATGATAGTCAAAGATGCTTGATACGCATTTAAAAGAACATTTGATATTATTATTAGTGCATCATGTGGGAAAAATTCATTTCGAAAGTAGAATATAAATCTTAGCCAACATAGACATTCCGAACTATGCCTACTATAGCTAACTATGTTCAATAGCAGGTTACCGCCACATTCCATAGCAGGTTATACAACTAAAACCGTACAAGTCTCGTATTGTTTCTTTGGATTTCCAACGAATGATCAGGCCAAGGAACTTCCCATTGCCACATGAGAATGCCTCTGGATGGACATCCCCGAGAACCAAACCGGATCTCTACCAACACAAGGCCGGGTTACCCCTAACTGAGTAACAACTGACCGAATATGCCATCCCCCGGTCCTTTGGGACCTTTCACCGAGCGCTCGCAATCAATTCACACAATCATAAAGTGTTTTCAACATGAGTAAGTATCTGGGCTCCATACCATGATACCACCCTTTTCCAGAAGGAAATGCACACATCCTAAAGGGCGCTACCCCTCATAACCTTGTCGCATCTTTCCTGTTTTGACCATTCACGGGGTGTGAGGCTCGACGAAGTCACGTCCACAAAAACATACTTTATACAAAAGCCATGCTTTGGGTCAACAAATGATCATAGAAATGATCACAAAGATAGACGATCAAATAAATGATCCTATCACAAATAATCAACACAATGATCATTTAACAGCAACACTCAACATGTCACATTACCAAATTGGGAATATATCGCTGATAACATTCAACTACATAACCTCTAAGCTCGTACGTCTCAGAGAAGGGTGTTAAGCTAAAAGAATAAATTCTCCGCCACCAACAGAAATATATTTGAAAGAAATCAGCTTTATATCTCAACTTGTAATGTCAGACATACAATCCATACAAGTCTGTTCCGGGCTCGAACAAAACCGAAGGCACTTACAAAGAAGTCCTTGCAATCCGGATATTCACAATCCTGATCGGATTCACCATCACATATGGAGAACTCAATACCGTAGCTACTCGGTGAAGAGTCAATCGACAGGTCATCCTATCGCTCTCGCAAATACCGGGTCTTCAACACCGATCTTCAATGCAATTCACAACGACGTATCACATATTCGGAATGGGTTATACGACCCCATGGTCCTTTCCCGGTTAACCCGAATAGTGAGCGCTTATTATTAAAAAAATAAGTGTGGCATTCACATTCAAACAAATCACATCAAATACCCATTCAAAGGGAAATATTGATAGTCGGTTATTAAACTATCAATGGATATGCACAACATCACCAGATTCCAAATAATTTTCCAAGTTATTTATTTTCCAAAATATCTTTACAAGATATATAATTTTCAATACTTTAAAAATAAATCAATATTTATTTTTCTAAACCAATCCCACTTTCTTTTATAAATTCCATAGTGAATTTATATTTCACAATATCTATGAATATACGATTTCAATTATTCATTTCAATTTATCTTCAAAAAGATAAATTCCCAAAATATTCACTTTATATTGGAAAACATTTCTATACTTATTTAATAAGTAATTCACAAATTTTATTTATTTTCAACACTTAGAAAATATTCAGTATACTTCAATCGAAATTAAGTATATATTTCATTTTTTAAGGAAATCATTCTTTTAAACATATTTATTTGGGTCAAAACGAATGTTACGTAAAACATCGTTACGACAACTCAAAATCACTAGTATAGGTATTCGAAATTAAAATATATATATAAATCCCAATACTATTCAAAACATTTCCTTTCGGAAATCATTTACTATAACAACAGTGTTATAGTCACCATTTCCTTCTATTTCTCGAAAACGTCTATTTCAACAATAAATGTTGAAATCTATGGTTTCGAATCTTAATACATTTTAAAACATCGTTAGATCGTTTTAAATTCAATTTAAACATCTCATTCAAAACAATTTTCTTTAACATATTATTCACTATTCAAAAACGTGAATATACTACGTTAACAATTTTCATCCTTTTATACATTTCATTTTAAAGGATTATTCGCAGTCAAAAATGTGAATATAACTCCATTAATAGGTTTCAACAATTTACTTCTTAAAATAAGTCGTTTTCGAATTTATAAAACAACGTTTATAAATCCCTTTTCTAATTATTTTATAACAACTTCCTTTTATAAATTTTCTTTATTAACCCATTCGATTTATAACTCAATTATAAACTAAAGGTTCATATTATAAGTTAAATACTTATAATTTATTCGTTCACAAAAATCGTTCCTTTAAACTTCATAATTATAAATCTTATAACTTATAAGATTCAATTATTTATCCAAAACCATTCTTTTAATGACTTTATAAATTTTATAAACCTACTGTTTATAAAATTCCATTTATAATTTCACCGTTTATAATTCTATAAATTTCATTCAATTTATGAAATTCATTTTCACTTCATTCAAACACTTATAAAAACTCGTTTTATAATTCAAACATTTTAATTTACAAATTATCAATTTATAAATCTCTTATATAAATCAATTTATATTATTCTTTAAAACATCTTTAATCTCCTTTATTATTTCACCATTTTGATTCATAAAATAATTAAATTTTATAAATCCTATATTTAAACTTTTCATAATAAATTCTAAAGTCCCAATTAAACTATTTTATAAAATCATTAGCATCATATTCTCAAAAATCAACTTTTAACTATATTTCTCAAAATCATAATTTTTATATAACATTAAAAATTATACGTTTATTTATTTAAAATGGATCAATTCCAAACATGTAGTATATTTTCCAAAAATCACTTTAAAAATCATTTTAAAGTTCCAAATTTGGTCCAATGATGCTACATACCAAATAGTCAATCACGACAACAACGATATCATATATCAATATGATAATCCATCAAATATCAAAATATCTGAAATCAAATAAAAACTGTTGAGGAATCCAGTTGGATCCCTCCAACCTGTTTTCCTGCATCCACAAACATTAGCACAATACCAATTTCGCTCCAGTACGAAATTATCGCGGTATATGGGATTTAAAATATTATCCGCTTAATAGACGGCGCAATAGGGTCTCATCCGCTAAACAAATAATGCGGGAAATCAATAACTCCAATATATACATATGCCAATATATATATATTGCTATTATATATAATACCAATTTCACTGTTTATGAAATATTCGCGGTATATGTTTTTAATAAATAACATCCGCTTACTAACGGCGTATAATGTCTATTTTAACAATCAATAGATAACAATCATCATTCAAACATGCATTCAAATATTTTAAATCTAACTATTTAAAATAAAATCGAAACTGATTCGATTGAGTGAGAAGTTCTCACCTTGATTTCAATTTCGTTTTAGCGATTTATTTGGAATAAAATTAAACGGACGTTTAATTTTACCCAAAATTCTCACTAACTCCAAACGACTCCAATCCAATTTCATCGCGTAGTGCTCGTCCATACGATTCCAACGCAACTGGTTTCGCGCGTTTTCGACCTCGTATGAAAAAGATATGAATATTTGAAGTTACACGAGTTTTTATATAAATAATTTACAACTTAAATAAAAAAAAATTTAAACCCACACTAACATGGGCCGTAGGATCTCACTGCAAAGCCATCAGAGCCGTTGCCATCTTCTCTTCCCCCCCACGTAATTTACGTCTCCAGGAATACACGCACACGGCCGAACCCATATTATATCAACTAGGGTTTAAATTTTCACCATCAACACTCGACGGTACTTCATCATACCACTGCCATGTTGAAGCCCTCTGCTTGCTCTACGTTCGGCCATAACCTTGTGGAGCTCGGTCATCTATATCGCGTGCAAATCGAGGCCGAACACGCCTCCTTTAAACCCAAATTCGCGACGATCCGTGAAGAGATAGGATAAATCGACCGTTGGATTTATAGATTGTAGTGCCCTCTACCACTTTCTAGTTGAAGGTTTGTCGAATCGATGAACGGATTGGAAGAAATCAGAGGGGAAACGAGAGTGATTTTCGGCCTTTGGTCTGTTGACTGGCGGCGGCGGATAGGATAAATCATTTTCAATCATTTTTAACCCAATTTTCAATTATTTCCATAATTTAACATATTAAATTATTGATTTAATTATTCAATTAAATCCAATAATTCAAAATAAATTTTATTCGACTTATAAATTCACTTATTAATATTTAAAATTAATTAAATATTCAAATTTTAATTAAATAAAATTCTGGGTCGTTACATGATGATAAGTTGGAGGCTAGAGCATATAAGGGCATACTTATGGGATATCCAGATAGTATCAAAGGGTATTGCATTTGGAACCATTTTGGAAGAAACAGACATGTTAATTTTGATGAGTCTGCAATGTTCAATCCTAAGGAGGAGTTACCTATCACGTGATATGAGTCCGGTAGGCCTAAGGATTTGGAAGAATTTCCTATATTTCAGCCTAGTGGTGGAGTTGTTACTGTTGTAAGAGATGTAGATGCAGTCAATGAGACATCACAAAATGGTCCACGGGTTCCTTCTAGTAACATGGGTGATATGCATGAGACTAGAGGAAGTTTAGTTTAAGGTAGAGCTGAAAAGTGTCATGGCGAGGTATTACCTTTTTAGGCCAGTCGTAGACTACTAGGCCGCCCAAGAGGTATCGTGATTGATAGTATGTGGAAGTTAGTCTTGGTGTTCAGTTTAATTACCCTACATGTGATTTATAATGAGCCATTTGACCTTGAAGAAGCTATGACGTCGAGTAATAGCTTGAAATGGATGTGTTCTATGGAAAAGGAGTTAAAGTAGTTGAGAAAGGACAAGACTTGAGGTTTAGTACCATCTCTTCAAGGAAGGCGAGTCATAGGTTGCAAATGGGTACCAAGGTGAAGGATGATGGAAGGTACAAGGATAGATTAGTTTCTAAAGGGTTTTTACAGAGGAATGGAGTGGATTATGATGAGGTGATTTCTCCCGTAGTAAGGCATTACCTCCATCCCTATTTTGCTTGTTATTGTTGCTACTCATGACTTGAAGTTGGAGCAACTTAATGTGAAGACCGCTTTCGTACATGGTAACTTAGAGTAGACAATTTACATGAAGAAACCAGAAGGATTTATTGTAAGTGATAGAGAGAAATGTGTTGGCCAGTTGAAGAAGTCACTTTATGGACTTAAGTAGTCGCATAAACCATGGTAAAAAAGGTTCGAATCCTTTATGTTTCCACTTGGTTTTGACCGTAGTATCAACGATGCTTGTTTGTACTTCAAGCATTTAGAGAGCGATAATTGGAAGTATTTACTCATATATATATGAATGACATGTTGATTGGTTCTAAGGATAAAACTAAAATTGATAGTTCAAAGATGAAGCTAAATGCGGAATTCGAGATGAAAGACCTTGACGAAGCAAATAAAATTTTTATGTATGGAAATTTAAAGAGATAAAATCTAAAGCTTTTAAGGATCACTCAAGAGGAATGTTTTAGGAAGGTGTTTACGTGGTTTAGCATGGAAAGTGCAAAGGCAATTAGTACAGTCATACCTCTGCATATACAGCTCTCCAATAAAAACTATCCACTCCTAGAGAAGGACAAAGTTTACATAGAGAATGTGCTCTATGTGAATGCAGCTGGTAGTTTGATGTATGATATGGCTTGCACTAGGCCTAACATTGCACTGGCTATTGGATAGGTTAGTAGATATATGGAAAATTCAGGAAAGACATATTGGGAGGTAGTAAAGTATATTTTCATATATCTTGGAGGAACTCTTTGCCATAGGCTTGTTTATAGTGGCTGAGACGGAGATTTAAGCTTGATAGGATTTAAGGATTCCGACTACGCTGGAAAAAGAGATCAAATGAAGTCAACCTCAGGCCATGTATTCATTTTTGGAGGGAAAACTATTAGTTAAAGTGTGAGGTTGCAGACCATAGATTTTTATCTACTATAGAGCAGAGCTTATAGCTGCTGTTGAACCAGCTAAGGAGGCACTGTATTTAAGGAGGTTGATGTGTGATTTTGGCTTCGTATATGATGGAGTAGAAGTAAATTGTGACAGTCAAAGTGAAATTCATTTAGCTGAAAATCTGCCTTTCAGTTCAAGGACAAAGCATATATAGATGAGAGAATCCTTTATTGTATCAATGAACAAAGAGAAGCTAAATTCATCTTTAGAAGGTTCGCAAAAAGGAGAATGCACCAGACATGTTCACTAAGTCTTCACCTATTGCAAAATTCGAGCATTGCTCGAACTTGATCCGCTTATCAAGGTGCTAGATGCCATATAGTGGCATGGAGGAGGGAGAATCGGTGGATGGTGAAATTTTTTTTCATTGAGAAGATTGATGGGCCTATACGGAAATGATATGTTTAAATACTTTATTGGCGGGCCGTGGTATTGCTGGATGTAACGAAGCATAAATTTCAACAACTTTAATAGCGTAATTGATTGAATTTGTATGAAATTTTAATAATTGAAATTGTAAATGAAAATTTATTATTTGGAATACGTCTATTTTGACATAGAAAATGGTAAAATTTCATCTGATAATATGGAAGTTTATTTTATTGTGTAATTTTATTTTAATTAAAATCAGTTAATATTTGATGATAATAAAATGTTTTACAAACCTGAATATTTTTATCTAATAAATTTGTAGATCACCTTTTGAGTGAGACGTCATATTTCGGTTCGCCAAATTTGGATCTCTCAGGCTCCGTTGATCTTATTTTCTGCATTTTTACAACAACTTCGGTAGCAAAAATTTCAAGTTTTTACAATTTGATCGTATCAATGATATCAGTATACCGTTCTGTTCGTCTCGTCATGCTGATCACCGCAGTATATTTATTTCTGTATTTTGGGACCTGACACGCGACGAAAACGACAAAAACAGGTGTCGTATCGGTACTGTATCTGTGATCTTTTGTTTCTATAGCCTTGCAAAGTTCAGTCGTGTCATGCAACCAACAATGAATTGCTTTAATGATTTACCAAATCAAAGCATTTGACCATTGCTATTTCTTTATCTTCATGTATGGTATCTGACTGTTCATTGTTTAAAACGGCTCAAATTTGCTTTAATATCTGCATTAATAAAATTTCGCATTTCATTTCTTTCCTAGTGCAAAGTTCTCCTTTTTATGACTTATCCTTTCCCATTCATTGCTCGGCCCTTCAGCTTTGGTTCTGCACGTTTACATTTTTCTTTTACTGTTGAAAGTTGTTTTCTCTTCTATTCCTTCTGCTGATTGAAATATATATGCACTGCTGTTCCATTTTAAAGCAAAGTTAGTGTCAAAAGAAAAAAATTAACAGCACCCCTCACCTCCTTCCCCAACCTCAACCGACCCCACCTCCTCTTTCTTCCCCTCGGCGAACCGAGCCATCCAATTCCGATCCACCATCCTTTGCCTCGTGCTTCCCTCCCACCACCTTGCGACCTGACATAGCCATGTGAAACCGACCTCGTCCTCCTCTTCTTCTTCCACCGAGCCACTGCGTGCTTTCTCTTATGAAACGAAGTATACCGAGGTGTGTGTGTGTATATTTGTATATATGTTTACGTGTTTTGGATTGCATAGATTTTTATAATTTTTTTCATATATATTTTGTTTATATAAATATGCTTATATATGTAAATTCTGACTGAGTTTGTAGGTGTGTTTAAGTGTTATATATATAAGGTATATATCTGTACATTTATATATAAGAGTATATGTTATATTTTAATAAATACATATATGTGTTTATATTTTATTATAATCTTACTCTTTGTTCGGTATGAATAGGTCAGATTGATATTACTTTAAACTGTGTATATATATATATATATCTTATAGTTATATATGAAAATGTATATGGGTATTTTGATCACTACACTTTGTATAGACTTATATAAAATATATAGGTTGAAGGGTGTATATGTTACATACAATTTGTTGTTTTTCTGGAATATACGCAAGCGGTCTGCTAACATATATGTATCGTATATTAGTTTATATACAATTACCTATGTGTGTATGCAATGTGTGTGTATATATATATTTACCGTATATTATATTATTGAAAATACTATATCACATTGTTTAAAGGTATATAAGCTATATATTTGTATTATATTAGTTTTATAAGTGATATATACAACAGTCGGTTTCCTTATCTATGTATTTTTTTTTACAATTTGTTAGTTTATATATGTTTGATAAATAAGTTCTGTTTATATATTGTATATAAGTTATATTATACTATTGCAGTTTTAAGCCTATACATATAATAAGAGGTATATTTTATATATCATATATTGTATATAAGTGATTGTTTTGTCGGTTAGTATACGTATGGGTTTATGTAAGTATATGTAAATAAGTTCTGTTTTATATTTTGTTTTATATTTTCTTTTAACTGTATAAGAGGTATATACTTATATTTAAAGCGTTATCTTATATATATGTATTACTAGTTTACATAATCTTTGGGTTTGGTTTTATATTGATTTACATAGAATGATTATATAGGTTGTTTATGTATTTGTTTGTAAGTATATGTATTCATTTATTTCAATTTATACTAGGCAGATATGTTGTTTTATATGTAGTTTTATTTAAAAACAATGATTTTGAAATACATACATACATATATATATTCAAAGTAATATGTGTTTAAATTAACTTTTATTTGAAAATAATAATAATATTTCATTTTTGTGTTATCAAATTGATTTTGGTTCTTAATTCCCATTTATCAGCTTTGTCCATCGAACTCGTGTCCATCGTGCTTTGCTTTGAAATTCGTGCTTGGATTCGTAACACATCTCGTTCTCTTTCTTCTGCAACCTCGAAAGGTGAGCAATCACTCACAATTAATGTTCTTATATTTATTAAATTTGATTTCAATTGAAACGACAATTGAAATATGCTGCTGTTAGTTATTTACATTGATATATATATATATATATATGTTGTTATTTGTATCTGCTCACCTGTGACATCTGACACCATTACCTGTTATTTATATCTTTGATATATGCCTGTTATATTATTATCATATCTGTTGTCACTCTGCAAGTTCCCTATTAGTTTAGAATTCCCTATGGGTTGAAATGATACATACCCGAACGATCTTGTAGAATAGGAGAAAATCGTTATGGGTTGAAATGATAAACCCAACGATTTTCATCAAATTGAATTTGGGATTGCGGGATGAAATGATATATACCTGTATATATATTTAAATTGCGGATTGAAATGATAAATATCTGTATCACTAGGCCATAGGATAGAAAATTATATACAGACACCGTTGGTCTATATATATTGAAATGATTTCCAAGGTTTTGAAAGGAGATATATGGTTTTAAATAAATAAATTATTATATATATAAATGTTATTTTATATATGTCTAAGATTTTAAAAATTATACGTTTTGGAATTTTGAATTTATAATTTAGTTTTGAAATTATAAATTTTAAGATTTTTCTTATAATTTTATTTTTTTAAATATATATAATAAGATCTAATTTAATAAAAAATTAATTTAATTAATGTATAATATGTTTTAAAATATTAATTTAAAATTTATATTAATATTTTAAAATAGATTTATAACTTCAATAATAAAGGTTGGAAAGATAAACAACTATTGACTTGGGATTTAAATTGGAAATAGTTGGATTGAAGAAAGAATTGATTTAAATTTATTGGTTTTGAGATTTTGAAAAGATATGATTATAACTTGGTTTATAACTTGATTTTGTAAAAATGTGATTAAACGAATATTCTCAATTTAAAAAAAAAATTAGATTGAATATTTGATATTGATTTAAATAAAGAAATCGGGATTTAAATAAATTGTCATCAAATGGCTACGTGGATATTTTCCAATTTGAATAGAACTTAAAGTTAAATGTCAATATATTGTTAATGTTTGAATATTTAAATTGGAATCTTTGAAGTTTAAGTTGAAATGGTTAAGCTGGAATTGATTTAGATTGGATTTTTGAATTTAAACGATTTAAATCGATTTGTGAAATTTGAGGAAACAAATTTTACTATATAAATTATTTAATATATAAACTAGTTTATTTTATAAAGTATTTTAATATATATATATATATACTATTTTCGATATCTAAACTGTTTAAGTGGAAAGTGTTATGGTTTCAAAGTGTTACGATCTCCAAAGGGTTATAATATCAAGTGTTTTGATTTAGAAAGTGGCATAACTTTGAAGTGCTATGATTTTGGAAATGATATCGTATTGATGTAGTTTTTGAAAATGGAAATGATATTTTGGTTTTGAAGTATAAACTATTTTGAAATGACCACGGTGTTATAATAAGCGTTTGGTTGTTAAAGAGACCGGGATCGGATATTGTCATACTCTCTTCCAATACCAAAACCCACTTTAACAAATGTGTACGTGGTGAAGATTCTAGAATGAAGTAGGATGGTTTGGTGGTGATTCTATATGGTATTTATGTAGCCTTAACTCCCGTGAGTCAGCTTAATGCGGCTAAAATAGGAACCATGTCAGGCCAAGTGAGGTGATTCCTCCGACCGAACACATTTCTTCGATGACATTCTGTTGCTTTTGTGATTGATTGGATGCACCCTTTAATTTGGGAGTTTGTCACGAGGTGAGCGGTAGCAGCTGCTATGCGTTACCACTAGTCCTGATCTACAAATGGTATATCAACCCTAGCATTGCCTCGAGTGCCGTGTAGCGTGCCCTATCGCGCCTTCTACGAGTTTGTTTTGTGTCATACCTATGGAGTGTTTCTGATAGCTCACTTGCGAGTGGAGTTTACAGTATCTGTATAGACTACGGCATTATAAAAATGTGTTAAGGGGGATATGGGTAACGCCTTAACACTATTTTAATAGTTCGTTTTACTATAGACAGTATTATAATAGCGTATATTACTATATAGTAGATAGTTCCACGGATCCTTAAAGGATGGTTATCCCAAATATCCTTTAAGTTACTTGTATTCGGTTGATATTTCCCTTGAGTTGGATTTATTGATATAAGAATGTTAATCCTGACTTGAGTGTTTTGTGTTTTACTTTACGCTCGGGTCAGACTGGGTGTCAAAGCATTTGAGACTCACCTATGAAGATTGGAGCTTTACTTGAAGATTTGTCTTATCTATTTAGCTATTCCAGTTGTCTTGTTCAGACCTATCATCTGTTTGTATTCGAGACTACATTGTATTTGAGATATTCAGTTGTATTTTATTCCATACTTTGTCGTTTATATAGTAGCTTCTTGAACTACTATTCATTTGTTTCCATTGCTTATTATTGTTATATTACTCTATGTCTGTGATTCTGTGATTTATCTATTTACTGTGTATGCTAAGTTTTTCTAAATATAAATTAAAAAATCTGATATTTTGAGCGATTTAAGTCCGACATGTGTGGATGCGAATGGTATGAAATACCGGGTTGTTACAGTTGTATCAAAGCTCTAGTTTTAGGCAGAACTTAGCATATAGAGTAAAATTAACTACAGAATCACGCTTCGTTTGAGCTTAAATTTCTTCCACTTTGATTCGAATTTCCTTTGAATTTTGGAGCTTCCCCTGTGTTCTAAAATTCAGACTTGTCTCTCCCTATTCATGTTTTCTTGATTCTAGAGTATCCCATAACTCCGCTGTATGAATTATAAAGGGGTGAAACTCCTTTACAATAGGCATCGATTCACAGGAGATTTCTACATCTTCGGTTTAGATGCGGCTATCTCTTGCTATGCTCGAATTCTATCTCTTGTGATCACATATCGATTTGTCTCTGAATTCTGCATCGATCTTATTCTTGAAGTCATGGTTGACCCGATTAAGGCCGCCCGCAATTTATATAAGTCTATCCATCCTTCTGTTTTATAATCTAGTTATTTTATTTTGTTTTGAGCCTATCTTAATTAGAATTCTCTTTGGTTAGAGTTCCTCTAATTTGAATCTCCATCCTTGCTCTGGAATTTACGCTGGAATCATCGAGTGAGGGAATGTATTGTTATTAAAATAGAATGTTTTATATTGTGTCATTTGAGTTGTTAAGTTTGAATTTTGGGTTTCGATCGATTCGTCCAGCTAACACTACCGATGAGAATTCCAAAACATTTGAATAGATAAAATTAACACAATATTATTTCCAAAATTTGTAAATTTTGTATGATTATCTTTTACCTATAAGAGTATAATTTTTTGAAACCCGAAAGTTAAATTGAATGGGTTGTTAAAAATGATAATACTACATTATCATTTATTTTTTTCCAATATTCCCAAAACATTAACTATTGTTGCATAGTTTTATAAAATATAGTTTGTAAATTTGACTTGAAAATGGAATGAATTTAATTGAAGAATTTGAGAATTTAAAACTTTTGGTGGTCTTCTAAATTTGGTTTCAAAAGTTTTGGGATATATATTATTTGAAAGTATTTTCGAATGGAGATTTTTTTTTAAAGAAACTAAAAAGAAAGTAAGCCAGTACTCTCTTCTTTTGTCATTGGAAAATAGTTTTGGTGATGACTGCAGCATCGTCGACATTAATTTTCGAGTCTCGAAGTGGAAAGGTCCCTAGTAGCTTTGCTACACTTTTGTTTTGAAAAGAAAAAATGGAGAAAAATGGACTTGATTTTGAATTTGTTGGGTATAATTTAATTTATAAAATACATACGTATATAATTATTTCAAAGTAGTTTAAAGAGAAACTAAAAAATTTGAACCTCAAGTTTTATATTAAGAATTGGGTCCAATTATTGAAATAAAAGTGTAATTTTTGAATAAAGGAACATCTAAGATGATAAATGAAATTTAACCAACTTGAAATGGTTGCATTTGAATAAAAACTTATGTGTATAATATACTAAATTGCATTCTAATATATATAACTTGCCTAAAATATTCAAAAAGTTAAAATGTTGGGATATAATAAAGGGTTGTACAAGAGAAAATTTAGGCAATAAATTGTTCAAATTTAACTTTTCTTAATAAAAATATTATAAATAACAGGAAAATTTGTTTAGTATTTAATTACATTTAGAATTAATATAACTTACCTAGAAATGGTTAAATGTAATTAGAATGTATTTGGGTAGTATACACTATGATATAAGAAATAGGATATCAAGTGATATTTTTTAAGGGAATTTACCGATAAAAATTTGGATAATAAAAAGGGAAAATTCAGCTTTGACTCCCGTGACTCCGCGAGTCAGCTTGATGTGGCTAAAACAGGAGCCACACCAGGCCAAGTGCAGTCATTCGTTCGATCGTACACATTTCTTCAATACGATTCTATTACTTTTGTGATTGATTGGGTGCACCCTTTGATTTGGGAGTGTGTCACGAGGTGGGCAGCGGTAGCTGCTATGCGTTACCACTAGTCCGGATCCGCAAACTGCATATCTACCCTGGAATTGCCTCGAGTGCCGTGTCGCATGCCCTATCGCGCCTTCTACGAGTTTGTTTTGTGACGTACCTATGGAGTGCTCCCTGGTAGCCCACTTGCGAGTGGAGTTTATTGTATCTATATAGATTACGACATTATAAAAATGTGTTAAGGAGGATATGGATAACGCCTTAATGCTACATTAATATTTTACTTCACTATAGGCGTTATTATAATAGCGTATATTACTACATAGTAGATAGTTCCATGGATTCTTAAAGGATGATTATCCTTAACATCCTTTGAGTTACATGTATTTCAGTTGATATTTCACTTGAGTTGAATTTATTGATATAAGAATGTTAATCTTGACTCGAGTGTGTTTTGTTTTGCTTTACGCTCGGGTCAGACTGAGTGTCCCAGCATTTGAGACTCACCTTTGAAAATTGAAGCTTTAGTTGAAGATCTGTCTTATCTATTCAGCTATTCCAGTTGTCTTCTTCAGACCTGTCATCTGTTTATATTCGAAACTACATTGTATTTGAGATATTCTGTTGTATTTTATTCCATACTCTGTCATTTATATAGTAGCTTCTTGAATTACTACTATTGCTTCTACTGCTTATTATTATTATATTACTCTGTGTCTGTGATTTTATGATTTATTTATTTACTGTATATGCTGAGCTTTGCCAAATATAAATTAACAAGTCTGATATTTTGAGCGATTCAAGTCCGACATGTGTGGATGCGAATGGCACGAAACACTAGGCTGTTACACTGGAGTTCGTCGAAAAGTGTTATGGATGATGGCATTGCCGAAGTTCATTAGGGAAGCATCCATTTCACTCAAGACTGCTAAGAGTATGAAGGTGTAGATGGAGTTGGATGGCTTTATTCAAAGATATATATTGTATCAAAGTGGAATGTTGAAAAAAGTGGCACAGTATTAGGCTTTGATATTTCGTTTAGTCCCACATCGCAGAGTAAGTTCAATTCCAAGTTTCAAAGCTTATATTTAAACGAGCCTATATAATGGAAATAATTATACCTTTGTAATTTTCTTTCTAAATATTAATAAAAATTCTTCTCCCTTCAGTAGATGTACACTATCACATTGATAGTGAAATCACTTTAAAACATTTGCTATGTTTCCTTCTATTTATTATTAATTGGATAGTGTCACATTTATCGTGAATAATCCTCAATAATTTTATTATTTGTAAGAATTTTTGTTAATACATAGAAATAATATTACAGAAATGTAAAATTATTTCCATTACATAGACTCATTTAAAGATAGGCTTTGGAACTTGAGATTGAACTTATCCCACAATGTGGGACTAAATGCAACGGACAGTGATTTTCGACCCTCGAAAATCGCCACCAATACGTCCACCTTATAATATGCCGAGCAGTCGAGCGTTGGAAATACTAGTTCTTAGGGCTGAAGAGGAAAAAGGTAGAAGAAAATAAGGAAACAACAATATAGAATCTCACAATTGTAGCGAAACAACATATAATATATAATAACAAGTTTCAAATACAAGAATTGTACCGTTAATGTACATACCGCTATCAGAATATAACAATTCAATACATCAAATCTGGACAGTTTAATAACTTGTCCTGATATACATGACTTACACAGCGGAAGTATCCAAGTACGTGTTATATGTCTGGACTCCTCTAGCTCGTCTCCTGAGCTCTACAGCATTCTTAACCCGAATCTGCAATACTCAGTCTTACTCGAGCATTATAACAAAATAACACTCGAGTCAGTCTATAAAACTAGAGTGAGAAAACACACTCAATTTGAATTATTAACTTTTAAATTCCTTTTAAAAATAAAGGTATCTCGTAAGACCACATCACAAATAAACATAACGGGATTTAACCTTATGATAACCAAAACAATTTTTATCAAAATCGTCAGATATTATAATAATGTCTATAGGAAGTAAATAGAAAATAGTCGAAATTCTTGCATCTCATGTTCCGGCACAGTTGGGCACAATCAAAACCGTACAGCGCTTATTATAGAATGGATTATATCAAATGACTAGGCCACTGGGGTACCGCCCATCAGAACACACCTTTAGAACAATGTACCGAGGAACACGCCGGGATCCCCTGCTACACAAGCCCGGCCTACCCCTACCCTCGATAGACCGAATATGTTATCATCCGAGTGTTCCCACCCTTACTATTGAGCGCTTCTTCTTTCATGTATACCCATATCTATGATAAATAGGGTTCCAAGGACATCTAGAAAAGTCATAACATACCCTACTTGGATGCAACCCACTTGGCCTTGCTGCATCTCCCTGTTTTAGTCATTCCCAGTTGATGAGGCTTGAGGCAAAATGTTACCTTCTAAGGACAAAATTTTACTTAAAATGCTCATCGTCCTCCAATGACAATGTTTTGGTAGCATTCACCCATACAAGTTGTCCTGGGTCTGGACAAACCGAATCAGCATCTTCATCATCTCCACGATATTCATTCACAACGTTCAAACTGGATCGAAGTGGTTTTTGGATAATTTAATCTAATCCCGGTCTCTTCGAAACGATTAACAAAATTGGCCAAAATTGATAGTTGATTATTTAACTATCAAAACACATCCATAAACAATCTTCAGGCCTTATTATAAATTTTCCCAATCTTTTTTGAAAATATCTTTGTAAGATATGTATTTCCAATACTTCAACATTTGAAAATAGTTTTTCAAATCCTTATATTTCCAATGGAACATTTCCAACCCTTCCCAATCTTATAATATTTTTGTCCACTTCATTTTATATTCAACACTTAGAAATTATTCATTTTACTTCCTATTTCTTTTTCTCAAACCGATTTACAATTTTATTTGAAAATTCTTTGACTAGTTCATAACGAATTCTATAAAATTCTAGAATTCCTTAATTAATTCCCTTAATATTTCCAAAGTCAAATATACTTATTTATAGTTTCAGTTTCCCTTTCTACTTCTTTTACGAATTCTATTTTATTTTCGAAGTCCACTTTTATCTAACTTCTTTGGAAATTTCCTTACTTTTCCTAAATTTTCGTTCTTTAGTATTCTCTTATAAGTCTATCTACCAAATAACCATTTTCCAACTCTCCAGAAGGTTTATAAATACATTTAAATCATTTTCAGAACTTTATATATATACATATGTAAATAAAAATAAGTATTTAAAGAAAAATAATAATTATTTATTTTTAAAACATGTTCAAATAATTATCTAACATTGAAACACTTTTATATCCTCACTTTTCAAAGCAAGTTTTTAAAATCTAGGATTTATTAAAATAAATATTAAGTGTTTTAAAATTCACTTCTAAAGTATTTCAGTACTAACAAACTTTGAATTATATAGTTTAATAAATAAAAAAAATCGTTTTAAAATAAAAATTTAAATTTATTAATAAAAATATATTTTAAATCTCAATAACCAAATTTCAATTTGTGTCCCCTCTCGTTTTCTATCACTTCACTTCCATTTCGGTCTCCTTAAACATTTTCACTTCAAAAAAAAGTATCCACTATTTCCCTCTCTCCCCATTTCATTCAATATAACTTCTTCATGTAAATTTATATTCTAAATTTATCATCCTATATCACTTTCTTTTATTTATAAACTTAATTTGTAAATTTTTATAACTCCTTCTAGTTTTCACTAAAATAATCTCATTTATAAATTCCATTCTATAATTTAATTTCTTATAAATTCCATTTATTTTTGTCAATCTATTTTTAATATCGATTTCAACTTCTTTCCATATTTTCCGAATATCATTTAAAATCCAGTCTTTAAAAATTCCTTTAAATAATTTATCTTAAATTCCCTATTTAAAATATTTTCCCGCATAATTTAATACGATAAACAATTCATCATTTCTTATTCAACTCAATCTCTTTTAAATAATTCAATTTTCGATATACATATTTTTATATTAAAATCTCTTTTTAATTCCTTAAAATTTTAAAATAATATTTATGATATTTAATATAACCAAAATTAATTTCCATGCCATTATAGTGTTTAAAAATTTACAAAACACAATATTCCAGCATTTTATATATATGAAAAAGTACTAATATATTTGAGGAATCCAGTTGGATCCCTCCAGCCTGTTTTCCCTGCATCTACAGATGTTAGACAACAATAAAAATACCAATCCCAGTTCGAAGGGGATATCGCAGTATATATGGTCATCCGCTCTAATATGCGGGGATATCACTTCAAATATAAGTATATATATAGTCATCCAACAGATAATTATAAATTTATAAATCAATCAAGCATCCAATAATTTAAATTTAAACATTTAAATTTAAAAATGTTAATCCAAATAAGTGAGAAATTCTCATCTTGATTTTATTTGCAACCCATTTCCATCTCGACTTGTTTCTTTATGATTTTCGACCTCGTAAAAACATTATACAGTTTATTGACATTCGAAATAATCAAACAATTAATTTCCATTTTAATAAATTTAATTAACTAACTTAAACAGTAATTAAATAACCTAATTTACACTCTTTTTTTCATTCCTTCTTACCTTGTATAAATAAGTTATTTAATATTAGCCATCTCAACTCAAATTTTTAATTAAATAAACAAAATATAAAATTAAGTTAGTCACAGAATATACCTCTGCCAAACCAACTCACGACCTCCAGCCACATCGTCGCACCCATCGAGCCCGTCGCCCTCATATCCAGTCGTTAATGTGTAGTGATCGAACCCTCGATGCTTCGCGCCTAGCCAAATCCACGTGTATGTATGCATGTACGAGAACTCCACCTCGTCACATTTTCCCCCATGAACGCTACAACACCGCCTTCGATTGAGGACGAACCAAGCCTCACTACGTCGCCACCTCACAAATTGCGAACACCAACATCGAACGTGACCTCCTCCGCACACGGCCATCTCCTCAGGCGCTTGCCAATTTCCTTCCATCGCGATTTTATTCCGCTTCAATTTTTTTCCGAAGCCTTTCTTCGATTGTGAATATCACAGAGAAGGGGAAAGACTCGAGTTTTATACGGGAAGAAATGGAAATATAGTTCAATCCATGAGCCTGCGATTTCTTCTTGTCCTTTTTTATAAAAAGCTCGGTTTTATTTTTTTAAAAGCTTTGGTTTTCATTTTTGAACAAAAAAAGGGATGATGTGATTTATCAGAAGGAATGGAGGCGGGACGTCGTCTCAATAAAACATGTAGGAGAAGGTATGCATGATTTGAAAAGACTAGGGCAGCTATGATTGACCTTGATTTGATTTTTACTTTATTAATATTCAAAATTTACCGAAGCACTATTGAGGCATACTGCTAGACGTTTATAATGTTATACCCCTATTCCGCACGCGGCTATTTCCTCAACGCTTGCCAATTTCCTTCTATCGCGATTTTCTTCCACTTCAATTTTTCTTGAAGCCTTTCTTCGATTGGGAAATTCACAGAAAGGGGAAAGAGTCGAGTTTTATACTGGAGGAAGTGGAAATAATCCATGAGCCTGTTATTTCTTCTTTTTTTTTCTTTTTAAAAAAAGCTCGGTTCCATTTTTTTTGAAAGCTCTGGTTATCGATTTTGAACAAAAAAAGGGATGTTGCGATTTAATAGAAAGGATGGGGGCGGAATGTCGTCTCAATAAAATGTGTAGCGGAAGGTATGAATTATTTGAAAAGACTAGAGCGGCTATGATTGACCTTGATTTGATTTTACTTTATTAATATTCAAAATTTACTGTTTTGGACAATGGAGAATTTCGAACCCCTATTAAGGCGTGCCGCTAGACGTTTATAATATTATACCCCTATTCTGAATGCAATGGAAAAGGTTATCGGTCCTAATTTGATTGTATGGAGAAGATAGTTTTTTGGACCAAATTATTATATTGAATTTTGATATTAAATTCAATGTGTTTATATCCCGTACGATCAAAAGGTAATTCCAAACACTGCGAAATTTGAAATCCGATAATAATACACTATTACGGATCTAATGGAACTAGTTTCGTCGAATTTCAAGACTATGCCTAGGAAGGCTATTTTCAAATGTCAATTTTAAATGATACATTTTTGAAACTGAACAAATCACTTTTTAAATTCAATTTAGAAGCTTTTATTATCTCCGTTATTAACAATATAAATTTTATAAGCCTTTAAATAATTTTTATCGGACTTAAACTCAAGATACAATAATTTTACCAATATTCATTTATAAACTCAATAATTAAATTATCCAATAAATTGCTATATCTTAAATTCTGAATTTATTTTACAAATAAGCCCAAATTTCATATTCACAATCAATCTATAATTCAAGTCAATATTTAAAACCATTTAAATATTCAAAATCAAACAACGAAAAAATTCGGATCGTTACACTAAATAACATCAAAACCCAATATTGTATTACTTTTTTCAACACGTTATAATGGTTGAAACTTGATCGTTAAATATTTCAATTTCTCAACATTTTGACTAGAAGTCTCTCATAGGTAGTGGAGTTGTTTGAGGAAACCTACTTCCAGCGGCACGGTTGAGAGTTCGATCTGTGTTGGCCAGGTTATCTATGTGATTTATCCCAAGCTCTAGTTGGTGACACAATACGTATTTCTCCGGAGCGTGGTAGGAGATTTCGGCTAGAACCACGAGATTCCGACTAACACTTATCGGTTTCGACCGGTGGTGCGACGAGATTAGGGTAAAATCCTATCCTATTCAAAAAAGCAAAGGAGAAAAAAGGAAATTGCACAATCAAAAGAAGAGAAGGAAAGCGGCAAAAAACATGCTGAATCAATTAGTCGAATAAGCAAACCAAAATGAAAACTCTAGAGTCTACATTGAGCGTGCTTGAACAGTAAGAAGGGAATCAAAATTTGTCTTATAAATACATCAGTCGAAAACATAAATTACCATAGTCAATCTTCAGTAATATTCCCAATTCGGAGCGTTGTTGTTCATACCTAGGCAGAGGAAATTCGGCAAATTCAGCAAGCTTCACAGAGAAGTTCGACCAAATTTGAGAGCTAACAAAGCATCGACATCATCGAGGATCTTTAACTTTAACGCAGGTGATTATTATTTTTTCCCTTTCTACCCTTTTATTTTCTTTTCGCTTTTATTTGTTTCTAAATGTCATGTTTTTTTATATATGGGCATGAATTATGAGAGTTTTTATGTGTTGTGTGTGCGCGTTTTGGGGTGAATAACGAGGACTTAACATTTCATACATAAGTAGACATTGTAATTGATTTGAATATGTTGAACTGACCCGAATAAGTTGAACTGACCTGAATATGTTGAACTGACATGAATGTTGGACTTGAACATACTGATTTGAATGTGGACTTGAATATGTTGAACTTGAATATCTTGGACTTGAGTATTGAACATGAACATTGAAGTTGACTCGAAATATTGGACTTGAATATTGAACTTTGACAACTTCGATGAATGTTTTTTATTCAATTTTATTTTATTTTATTTGATTTGACTTTTATTTAATTATAAATGTCTATATGGTATCATTTATTTATAATTTCAGGCACATTATGACAAATCAAACTAAAATTGGTTGAAATTATGGTACTGCGATCAATGGTGATTTTCGAAAAACAAAATGTAACTTTTGTAATAAACTAATTAATGAAGGTGGTGTGGTGAGTTTGAAAGAGCATCTGACAGGAGTGGGTGACGACGTATCAACATGTCCAATTGTCCCTAAAGAAGTTAAATAACTTATACAATCATATATCATTAAGAAGAGAAATAAATAAAACAGGGGAAAACTAAACAAGCAACGCTTACAAGAGAAAATAATGAGCAGATCACAACAAGTGTCAGTCAATGAAAATGAAGATAATGAAGAACTTCAACATGTCATACGGTAGAGCAAAGATGCATTTAGAGATGAAGAAATGCACAGTTCTCATGCTGTTGGACGATACGGGTTGTGGTTCAAGTCAAACAGAGCACAACGTACATGGAAATTTTACCAGAGTAGATGGTGATTTTGACACTCATGTTGCTGGTCGATTCAACACATATATGTAAAAACGAGGAAGTAAGACTCAATTTTTTATCAAATCTACAATGAAAGGTATTAAAAATGCCAAAAAACATATAGGTCGAGCAATTTTGAAGTTCATTTTTCAAACTTACACACATAACGTTGTTAATAGTCTATATTATACAACAATGATTGACGCGATTGCAGAATGTAGTCGTGAAATTGATCCACCAACTGCATATGAAAGATCACATATATTGAAATGGGAATAGAAGAAGTTAGATAATATATTAAAACATTGCATAATTTCTACGATGAATATGCTTGTACACTAATGTATGATGTTTGGAGTACACAGAATCGACAAAAAGTAATAAATTTTCTCATGTATTCTACCTATGGAACGACATTTATCAAATCTTTGGATGCAAGAAATGAATTTTAAAATGGAGAATATATTTATGGATTAATGGATGATGTCGTTCAAACAATCGGTGACATCATCCTTCATATGACGATGGCATTTATGGGTCCAGGATAACTGCAACATGGTTAACGGTGTGCATATCTTCACCGCTTGTTTGAACGACATCATCTATTAAGATAATGGAATCATTTTGTGTTATGTACGTAGCTTGACCTTTTCATCATTTTGCGTGTGTGCATTGTAACAATGATTTCAAGATCTGACTACTCTTATCCTCTACTAAAGTCCCATATTTTTCAACTTTAGAAGCATCATAGTTGATACGGCTTCATAGTTGATACTTCTCATCAATCTACTGTATATGGAGTATGAGTTTTTCAGTTTAAGTACCCACTAAAGTTTTGTGTTTCTCATAAAATATCAATTATTAAAGAATAATATACTTACAACTTGTATGTAGAAAGAAAAGCTACCATCACTGTATTTCTCTGGCTGCATGGACACTCTGTATTTCCCAAGGATCCTCAACGTACATCTTCAAATTAATTTTGAATCCAGAAAATGGCTATGCCATTGGCATATTTTACTAATGTTGCTTTGGAAAAAATTTCCAAGTTTGTCGTGGAATCTCAAGGATGAAAACTGTGGCAGGAATCGGTTGAACACAGCAACTGTTTCAGAACCCTCTTTTTGGGGTAGTAGAGTTCGGTAATCTTAAAGAAAATGATAAGCCCATCGTATTATATACAATACTGAAAAATGAAATTGATATTAAACATTTTTTGTACTGATCCCAAACTGTTTTATACATAGAGTACTTTAGCTACTTCTCTTGATGATTAATCAAGTCTAAAGATGTCTTTGTAGACCCTGGACGCATTTGGATACACACCTAAGAACAAAATAATAACAGTTACCGAGTTAGTATTTAGATAATGCAACATGTTTAAGCATTTGTAGTGTTTATTGCTAAAAGTGTCAAATAAAAAATTAATGTAGTATTATCCTACAAGTTCACATCACAAATGACAAAATCAAATTCAGTCTTCTTCCATTAGCAAATTATATGTCATGAAGTATTGGATTTGTGTATGTTTTTCATATCAAGGAGCGGTGCCCATCCTCCAATTAGCTAAAATTTGAAGAAATTATAACGTAGAACAATAATACCGATGCTGATAACAGAAGTATCAAACATCGGCCCAATAATGTAAATAGACTAAAGTTCGGTTACTTATTTTGCTTTAGTAAAGAGGTCGGGTACATTGTATTAATATTAACCCGACCTGACCCATGTAGCTGTCTCATGTCTCTATATATACAAAGAGTGCAGTCTGTATTATAGATGAACAAAAAGCTATTGATAAAATACACCATCATTTACTTTCTCAAATTCTCTTTCATGGTATCAGAGCCTCTGCCAAACGGCATCACAGGCTGATCATTTCTGTTGCTAACTGAACTCCAACAGAGAGTTCTCATCATATGGAGTTTTCTCTCAAATCAGTAATTCTCTTCAGATTAAACATCATCATCAGAGAATCTTTTCATCCTCATCCCTCAATAGTAATTAAGAATCAGTTTCTTGATTAGATCTTTTGCAGAGAGCCTTGCCCGAAGATTCAAGATGTGATCAACTGAATCTTGGCTGCATCTCAGCCATCAAAGAAGATCTACATCATCTTCTCATCATCGATCTTGTATTTTCACTCTCAGCTACACATTAAACTCAGTGTGATTCTCAAATTCAGTGTGTCTCAGCAAGACAGCTTCATCATCCCTCTAATTCAATGCCCATCATATCATAAGGAGGAGACAATGAATCATCTACCACATCTGTGATCGAAACCACCAACCAACCTCTGATAAAACCCAAGAGTCATCTTAATGATATTAAACTTGACGAAAACAACTTCTTACTTTGGAAATATCAAGTTGAAACTACAATAAATGGCTATGGTCTTGAAGGCTTTATCAAAGGAACCATTGCAATTCCACTTAATGACAGCAGACGGAGAAGGCAAAATGATAAGCAATCAAGATTATGTGAAATACAAGAGACAAGACAATCTACTATTAGCATGGCTTTTATCATATATCAATGTTAATCTACTACATCAAATTGTTGAATGTGGTTCATCATATGAAATGTGGAAAACTATAGGGAAGATTTTTAATTCTCAATCTGCTGCATGTATTATGCATTATAAGAGAGAACTACAAAACTTGAAAAAGGAAAATATGTCAATGAGAAAGTACTTAACCAAGATTAAGTCATTTTGTGATCTTCTAGAAACTGCAGGCCATAAAATCTCTGAAATTGAGCAGATGTTGACCATAATGAATGGTCTTAGGAAAGAATATGAATCTATCATTGCAGTTATCTCCTCTAGAGAGACACTACCCAATATGAAATTTTTTCATTCCTCTCTTCTTGCTCATGATGGGAGAGTTGAACAAAGAAAGTCAAGTACATCAGATTATTCAATTAACTATGCTTTAAATTCAAGAACCAAGAATCAAGAAAAGACTCAAACCAACAGAAGTGGTTTTAATCAGAGAGAAAGAGGGAGGAGTGGAAGATGGAACAACAATAACAGAGTTAAGTGTCAAATATACGAAAAATTTGGTCATACTGCAAGAAAATGTTACTTTAGGTACAATACTGACAACAGAAACACTAATAAAAGTCAAGGCGTACAAAGAAACTTTAATCTAAATGCAAATGTCGCCCAATTAAGGAAATCATCAAGAAGTCAGAATGAAGATATACAAGGTACTCAAATGAATTCAGAGACTCTTACCAGACCTAAAGACATTCATTGTGAAGAATCGTAACCAGATTTAGGTGCGACCAATCATCTAACTAACAACATTCAGAATTTGAACCTTGGTAACAAGGAATACTCAGGTACACAGTCTATTTATATGGGTAATGGTAAAGCTATAAGTATAACTCATTTTGGAAATGGCAGCATCAAAGGTAAAAGACAACTTTACTTGAATAATTTGTTGACTCTCCCTCGAATTAAAAAGAATCTCTTTAGTGTTTCACAATTTGCCAATGACAACAATGTATACTTTGAGTTTCACCCAAAATTTTGGATTGTTAGGGACTTATCAAATCAAGATATATTGTTACAGGGTAAGTTGCACAAGGGGCTTTACAAATTCAATCTTGGGAATACAAAGAAATTCACTCATAAAAGACCATGGTGCAACAATTTAGGAACTAATGGTACTAGCAATAAGAGTGTATTTGATGTATGGCACTGTAAATTGGGACATCCCAGTGTTAAAACTGTAAAACACGTTCTAAAAAGTAATAGTATTCCTTTTGAAAATAGTTATGTTCCTTATATATGTACAAGTTTCCAACTTGGCAAAAGTCACAAACTACCTTTTGCAGACTCTATTACCGTATACAATAAACCACATGAGCTTATAACTAAGGATCTCTGGGGACCCTCTCCAGTAAATTCAGACTATGGATTCAAGTACTACATTTCATTTGTTGATGCTTATTCTAGTCATACTTGGATATATTTTCTCAAGGCTAAATCAGAGGTGTGCAAAGTAGTAATTCAACTCATTAGTCAAGCTGAAAAACAATGTAACATTGAGGTTAAGGTTATTCGACCAGATTGAGGAAGTGAATTTAAACCTCCGAAAGAATATTTTCAAAATAGAGGAATTATACAAGGATTACTTTCCCACACACCTCTAAACAGAATGACTTAGTGGAAAGAAAACATAGACATATAGTTGAAACTAGGTTAACATTGTTGGCTCAGGGCTCCTTACTAATGAAATTCTGGCCTGATGCATTTACTACATCAGTTTATCCGATTAACAAACTACCAACCAAGGTGCTTGGTTGGAAAATCCCAATTGAAGTGTTATTTAATATAAAACCAGTTCATTCAAAGCTAAAAACCTTTGGTTGTCTGTGTTTTCCGTGTCTCAGGCCATATAACACTCACAAATTAAGTCTTAGATCCGCTCCTTGCACATTTTTAGGATATGATAGTAATCAGAAAGGGTATAAATGTCTTAGCAATAATGGTAAAGTCTATATTTCAAGACATGTTGTATTTAATGAAACCATTTTTCCTTTTGCAGATAAAGGAATAAAAACTACACATAAAATATACAACACAAAGGTGTCAATATCACCAATACCTGAAGTTGCTGACTTGAACAGTGGGCAAGAAGCAGACGAGACATCAGGACCACAACACACTTTGTCTTCCATCAGATCAGGTCATCGTACAACTGAGTCAAGTGATCATCTCCACATCTCACCACATAACTGTTCCAATCCCCAAGAAAGCTCAGAACATAATGAAAGAAATTTACTATGTTATGAACACTCCAATGTCAATGAAACCAGTCAACCCAACATTCCAGCAAGAACAAAACACCATATGATTACAAGAGCTAAAAGTGGGATTTTCAAACCCAAAGTATACACAACTCATCTATATCAAAAGGAACCTACTACTTATGAAGAAGATGTCAAGTATGATCACTGGAAATTAGCCATGGATAAAGAATGTAATGCCCTCAGAAGGAATAAAACATGGAGCTTAGCCCAGTCACAAAAATGTTATTGGAAGTAAATGGACATACAAAGTAAAGAGAAATCCCAATGAAAGCATAGCAAAATACAAAGCAAGACTTGTTGCAAAGGGGTATACACAACAGTTTCGTTTTGATTTTAGTGAGACTTTTTCTCCTGTAGTGAAACCAACCACCATAAGAATTATTTTAACCGTAGCACTACACAACCAGTGGAACATTAAGCAACTAGATGTAAACAATGCCTTTCTGAATGGGAAACTACAAGAGGAGGTTTTTATGCAACAACCGAAAGGCGACACTCAAGGCAATAATGCAAATTTGGTATGTAAACTTCATAAGGCTATTTATGGACTCAAGCGGGCTCCAAGGGTATGGCATGAAAAATTCCAAACGACCTTCGTCAACTTACGACACAAGCCAACTAAGTCAGACAATTCTCTATATATGAAAACAAGCCGTGGGCTATGTAGATGACATATTAATCACAACCAGTGACAACAATGAATTCAGCAAAACTATTCAGCATTTAAATCAAACTTTCTCTATTAAGGAACTTGGTGACTTAAGCTACTTCTTGGGTATAGAAGTCATAAAGAAAGTAATATAGAGTTTGTTTTAAATCAAAGTAAATATATTACAGAGATCCTTGCCAGAGCAAAAATGGATCTAGCCAAACCACTGCCCACTCCTATGACGAGTAATCTTCATCTTTCAAAAGACAAAGGAGAACTCATTTCTACTGATTAACAATATAGAAGCATAGTAGGTGCTCTACAATATGTTGCAATCAAAAGACCAGAAATATGTTACAGTGTCAAAAAAATTTGTCAATTTATGCAACGACCAAGAGACGAGCATTGGAAGGCAGTGAAGAGAGTATTGCGCCATCTTAGAAGAACAATTAATCATGGAATATCATTACATACACGTAAAGAGTTAAACGTACAAGCTTACGCTGATGCGACTGGGCTACCGACCCAGACGACAGAAGATCGACCTCTGGGTTCTGCATTTATGTTGGCGACAACCCGATATCGTAGTGCTCTAAGAAGCAAGCTACTGTCTCACGCTCCAGTACTGAAGCCGAATACAGATCAGTTGCCAGTACGATTGCATAATTAATTTGGATCGAGCAATTATTATACGAAATCGGAATTAAGCCAATAAAAAGACCAATAATTTCGTGTGATAAACTGAGTACCGTGGCTCTCTCTGCCAATCTAGTTCTTTATTCTCGAACAAAGCACATCGAGATCGATCTGCACTTTGTTCGTGAACAAATCAGTAAAGGAAGGCTTGATGTTCATCATGTCCCCGTTGAATACCAATGCGTTGATATTTTAATAAAGGCATTTTCGACTAAGAATTTCTTAAGATTCAAAATCGACTTAAAAATGGTCGACAGCAGCACTGATGATGAAGCAAAAGAAATTCGGGCAAAGGATAGATAAGGCAAGCTAGATCTATGAGATCTAACTCGCCTCAGTAACTCAAAGCTAAAGGTACTGATATTTCTCATAAACAAAATTCCATGGCGGCACAGGAGTAAAGAGAAGGATGAAAATCCTAGATAAATATGAGGGGGTGTAATAATGTAAATAGATTGAAGTTCAATTACTTATTTTTCTTCAGTAAAAAGGGTGGGTACATTGTATTATTATTAACCCGACGTGACCCATGTAGTTGTCTCATGCCTCTATATATACAAAGAGTGCAGTTTGTATTATAGATGAACAAAAAGCTATTAATAAAGTACATCATCATTTACATTCTCAAATTCTCTTTCACAGTCAACAGAATGATGTTTGGATGTAAAAATCTAGTTCATCTAAGAATCTAATATGGTTAATGTGTGCCATGTTATGAACTACATATGGACTAATATTAAAACTAATATGCAAAGACAGAAAAAAGACATGCATGATCATTAGAGCTTTTCAGTTTATATCAAAATGGATCTTGAAATACATGATACCTGAAAAATACTAATGCAACAGGCTAATAGTTGGACTTCTCTTTTGAGATCTCAGTCATATTTAAGATAACTAAACTCAAACATGGTGTGGTGGTTAAAGTATTAACTTG
Organism: Allium cepa; assembly: GCA_030765085.1. Lineage (NCBI taxonomy): Eukaryota > Viridiplantae > Streptophyta > Magnoliopsida > Asparagales > Amaryllidaceae > Allium > Allium cepa. The sequence continues at coordinate 597,073,011 of CM060935.1, forward strand.
ATGGAGCAGGTGTTTACTCGATGCAAATCACACAGTTGTTGTAAAAATTTAATCCATATTTTGGATCCTGTCTTATTTCCTGAAATTGCATTTGTAGCTGATAGTGTAAAATAGATACGGTGCACAAAACCTCTTAGAATCGACTATAAGAAATCTTATACTACGAACAATAGTTTTTTATTAGGCACCCTAACTTGATATTTTTCACTGCCCATGACAAAAATAGCCTCATATATTTCAACAAGACAATTTTCCAAAAGTTCAAAAATATTGTAGGAAGTTAACTTAGCTGGTGTGACTCTGGATTTTCCGCATGACAGTTTTCCTTTTAGCTAGACTGCTAGTAATGTGAACAACATCATCAATCAATGTTTTTTGTCATATCATAAAAGGATACATGTAATGTACTAGTCTCTGGGTAAGCATATGCACTGATAAGCACTACTCCAATTTTTTGCACGGGCACTCTCGGTAAGCTGCAAAATGCCAGATCTTGAACAGTTTCCTTCATAGGACGACAATTGTATTTGAATATTAGGATATGGTCCTATACAAAATATGCTTCGGTTCCGGACGGTGGTTTTTTTGCAATCAGCAGCACCAAAATCTTTTGTAATTAGGAAAATCATTTGTAATCGGCACTAGTGATAACGCAAAGACACTACAAAAGACATATTGTTTAGCGAAAGCAAAAGGTCGTTGGCGGCCGTCGCTAAATGCCATTGCAAAATACCTCGTTGCAACCAAAGAAAGCGACGGCGTTAGTGACGGCTCCGTTGTTCTTTTTGCAACGGCTTGTAACGGCTAGATGTCCATGTGGAAGCAACCATTGGGTTGTTGGTTTCCTGGGTTGTTGATGCAAACCATTGCAAATCGTTGTAAATTGGCCGTTGCTAGCCGTTGCTAGCCGTCGCTAGCCGTTGCTAGCCGTTGCTAGCCGTCGCTAGCCGTTGCTAGCCGTCGCTTATTTTGACCAAATGGCCGTCGCTTATTTTGACCAAATGGCCGTCGCTAGCCGTTAAAATTTTTCCCACCAATTTGCAGCACCTTCAACACTCAATCTCAATCAATCCAAATAATATAATTCCATCATTCCACACATATAATACCATTCCATCGTACCATATAATCAATATCAACACAACAAAATTACCAAATATTGCATATTCTAACATATATTTACAAAATCATATAAGAAAATCAACATAACCAAATACGAAAAATCCACCAAACCAAACCACATTGTTCAAGTATCAATCACAACAACCAAAATACCAAACCCACCAAAACACTAAGTATCAATCACAACATCCATAATACTAAATGTCAAACCCATCATAATATGTGCACACACACACACATACACACATATATATATAAAGCGTAACCATCAAAACAAACCAGCTAAGCATCATCATCATCTGCACCTTCCTCCCCGGGCATTGACCCATGCTCCTGATAGAACGCAGCAATACGCTCATTTATCTGCGTCGCCAACTGACTCTTCCACCAATCATTAAGCTCATCCAATTGTGTTTGCATTCGAGCAATCTCTTCCTCATCTATGGATCTCTTATATGACCTTTGGAAATTAAGAGCCTGTGAAATAATTCAAGTGAATAAGAAGTTAACGGCATACAATAATAATAAGAAAACTCAAGTTATTGGTAATAAACTCAAGTGAATAAGAAGTTCATGGCATATAGGTTTCTACTGTGTAAACATTGAGTACATACCAAATTGCCGCAACTGTAACGCCTGTTTCGACTTGCTGGTTCAATGATTGAATCCCATATCTGATTAGACTCATCAACCGTAAGCGACTCTCGTCCACTCGCTTGTATTGCTCATGCATACTCTGCGTTATATCTCTCCTACAATTACGAACAGATATTTGACACAATTCCTATACAATTTACTTATTTACTGTGAAATAAACGAATATGAAATATTTTCATTACAGAAATAAACATATTTACCATTACAGAAGCAGCCTTGTCGTCCGACCAATCATACGAAACATTCCTATCCTCATCTATGTGCTCCACTGCATGTATGACTCTGAAAACCTCAGCAGCTGTGGGCTCCCTACCATACTTTGCCCACTGAATATATACAAGAATAGGTTAAATTGATAATTTGCATGAGTATATACAAGAATAGATTATATACAAGAATAGAATATATGGTAAAGAGACACTAGTAAATATATACATGCATAACATAAATATTGGTTAATTTATTTACCAATTCCCTCCTATGTTGTTGGAAGGATTTCGAGCCACCACGATGTAAAGAGGGATTTTTATTCCTATTAACCTTGTTTCTTTTCGACAGTTCCTATTAATTTATACACACTATTAAGTAAAATAATTCAACACATTTAAATGTAAAAATATAATGACAATATAACTTACTCTAAATGCTTCAGATTCCCAATATTGTTGGAATCCAGCCCAAATATCATCCCCCATCCAAATTGGCTTTTTCCCTGAACTCTTAGCCCTTGACAGAGCCTCTCTGTAATTTTTCGCATCTTTTTATTCCAATGATTTATAAAAACATGCATATCCTATGGATCCACACGTACAGCTGCCTGCATATTGAATTATCATACATGTTATGTAAAAGAGATTGTATAATTAAAAAACAATCAGCAGAACAAAATACGTAAAACTGATATCATAAGGCATGATGGCATATTGTTTTTGGTTTCATATAAGGCGTAATTATATATTACAAAATTGTATTTACCATAAGATCAGCCCATATTGTGTTTTTTATATGTGTTGGTATGTTATCCCACTGAGGCCAACACCCGGACATCCTACTCTTGTATGCCTCCTTGGATACTTGTAAAATGAAATCGGACGGCTCCACCTCGAACCCTCTATAGAAATGTTGATGTATATATTTAATATATTTCATATAATATAACTCAAATAAGTTTGATACGTACCCAGCACTTTTCGAAACTATCTCCGCAACTCGACGGAGATCTGGCTCAGAGGTAATCGGACCTGCTCCAAGTGAAGGTGACCGAGATGTACTACGTCGATCACGTCATCTATCAGACATAACTGACAAACATATATATAATATCATACACTGCTTAGAAAAGAGCACTGATAACATAAGTATCACATAATCATCAATCAATGTCACATAATCATTAATCATCGCATAATCATCAAATAATTATTAATCAAGTGATAATCATCACATAAGCATACTCTGCACATAATCGTCGAAAAAAGCGTATATGAAAAGAATAATGCATAACTCAGAATGACACAGATCATATATAGTCATTATTATTATTACATAGCTCAGAATAATACGGAACATGGTCATTATTGTTAATACATAGCTCACACTTATACAACAAGAGATGCCATCTATGATCAGTATCCGTCGTATTCTGATTCAAACTCGGCCTCGTACTTTATATCATTTTCTTCGGTACTTACAAATGCATCTATTAAAACATTCGATTCATCAGTCAACGACCCTACATCAATGTCATCGGTTATCATTATTTCAGTATTTAGCTCGAGATCCGCTTGATACGCTGCTTCATTTGGAATATTATTTCCATCAAACCTATATCTTGCCTTCGTTTTAATAACAGCCCACCAGTCTGCTTTATCTTTTTTTAAGGACGGACATGGAGCAAAATAAAATTGTAAAGCTTGCTTAGCTAATACAAAAGGATCATACTTATAGTAATGCGACGTATGCCTTATTTCAATTAGCTTATTATCTTTGTGCATGTTAATTCCAGAGCCAGAAACATTGCTAAACTAGTTGCATTTGAATAAAAATACTTTCTCTACAGGTTGTATATAATATGTCAACTCTAAAACTTGTGTTAACACCCGTAAAAATCTTTTATATGCTCCTCTGGATCATCACTTCCTTTGATAAATACACCACTGTTATATGTTAATTTTTCAGCCCCGTAATCTTTGGTGTTGAATTTAAATACATTGATGAAGAATATTGGATAAGTCTTGACATTTCGTTTTGGTCTGATAGCAAGATGTCATAATCCTTCGTCAACAACACAGTTTTCTGTATCATGAAAGTAGTTTGAAAACCATCCAGCAAATTGTTTACTGAGATCGCTAGATGGATGTTGTGATTCGTATATGCTGCAAATATGTATTATATTCCTTTATAATTGATATATACATGTATAATTGAATTATATATGAATTCATAATTACCTGACAAATGGTGCAACTTCAGCACAATTTAGAAGAACATATGTGTGTGCCACATGGTAATCTCAATCATCTAACCATATTTCCACATATTTTCCAGTGGGTCTTCCATGTTGTCCAAAAATAGATAACATTGTTTAAGAAGAATCCCGTTGAATAGTTTCTTCATTACGGGGAACACTTATAACGATAAGTTCACATTGTTACTAAAGTAATGTGAGAAAAAAATGAAGCTTCTTCTTTAAGGTACGATTTGCAAATCGAACCTTCTACTCGTACTTTTTGTCTAATTTTTTCTTCAAATGATTCAGGTACCTAAGAAAAATTAATTAAATTCATATAGTGGTATAAAAACCAAAATTAATTAAATTACCCCTCAAATGGATACATCCATCCATATTGCACAGGACCATGAAGGAGTGCTTCAGATGGAAGTTGAACAGGCAAATGCTCCATTACATTAAAAAAACCATGCGGAAATATTTTCTCCAGTTTGCATAGAATTACAGAGATTTCTGCCTGAAGTTTATTTATACGATCTACCTTTAATATCGTAGAACAAAGCTATTTATAAAACATACTTAATTCTGTTATAACACTCCATATTTTTGAAGGCAGCAGTTCTTTGAAAATCACGGGAAAAAAATACTCCATCATAATGTGGCAATCGTGACTTTTCATCCCACTCAATTTGCTGTTTTTAAAGTCAACACATCTACGGAGGTTTGAAGAAATCCCATCAGGACATCTAAGTCCTTCCACCTGCTTTAGAAAGAGTTTTACTTGCTTATTGTCTAACTCATAGCATGCTTTGGGTTTCTTATTATCGTCGTATAATTGAAGTTCGGGCCGCTTACAAAAGTGTAATATATCACGTCTTGAATTCGCATTGTCCTTGGTTTTCCCCTTCACATTCAAAATTGTATTAAACACGTTGTCAAACGCATTTTTTTCATTCTGCATGACGTCAATGTTATGTTGGAGTAGGAGAATTTTCCAGTACGGTAACTCCCAAAATATACTTTGCTTGCACCAGTTATGAATGTCCGATCTACCTAGAATCTCAACCTATACCCCAGTTACATGTATCTTTGCGTAGTCTTTTACTATTTCATATACCTCTTCACTTGTCCAAACCTTAAGTGGTAGCATACTCTCTATTCTGCTAGCTTTAAAGTTCTTTTTATCTGTTCTAAATTTATGTTTGATATGTAGAAAACACCGATGACAGTCAAACCAAGAAATTTTCTTTCCATACTTTAATGAAAATGCTCGTGTTTCATCCATACAATAAGGACAAGCTAGACGTCTAGATGTGCTCCAACCTGAAAGCATGCCATACGCTGGAAAATCACTAATAGTCCATAATAAAGAAGCAAACATACGAAAATTCCTTTTTCTCGAAATGTCGTACGTTTCAACTCGTTCAGGCTACATTGTTTTCAGCTCGTCGATTAGTGGTTGTAGATAAACATTAATTCCTTGTGTTGGATCATCGGGACCGGGAACGACAATCGTTAGAAACATATATGGAGTTTTCATATACATCCATGGAGGTAAATTATAAGGAGTAATAATAATAGGCCATGATGAATATTTACTACCAAACTGAGAAAATGGCGAAAATTCATCCGTACATAAGCCAAGCCTAACATTACGGCTCTCTACCGCAAATTCAGGATAAGTCCTATCGTAATGTTTCCATGCTTCTTCATCAGATGGATGTATCAAAGTTCCTTCTTCTGGTGTTCTCACACTGTGCCACTGCATATGACATGCTGTAGTAGAAGATGCACATAACCGTTGGATTCTGGGAGTGATGGGTAAATAATGCATCCTCTTATATGGAACTTCTTTTCCTTTCTATTTTCTTGGTTTGTATCTTTCCAAGTTACATATTCTACATTTAGTAAGATGAGCGTCTTCTTTCTAGTACAGCATGCAACCTTTTACACATGTATCTATCTCCTGGTGCGGCAATCCAAAAGGAAACATAAGTTTTTTTACTTTATAATGACTATCACACATCAAATTATTAGGTGGCATGTGTCGTTTTGCAGTTTGTACAACTGCTGTAAATGCAACTTCTATAAGATTAAATTTCGATTTCATAGTGATGTATTCGAGAGTTACAGATAATTTGGTTCCGCTTGTACATCCATCCCACAATGGCCTCTTAGCAGAATCCAATAAATCATAAAATTTTATAGCTTCCACGGTCGGCTCTTCGTCAACATTTCCATTCCTATCATCACCTTGGTCAAAGATAGGAAACATTGATTGTGCAGCATCTTGCACCATGCTTTCTATAGGAGTGGTCATAATATTATCGTCCTCTAACACTACAGGATTAGGTGTAGGTTGAACAAGTTCTCCATGACGATCCCATAAGTAATAATTCGGCACGAAACCAAATTTGTATAAATGTACTTCTACTACATCTGGTTTCCAATGCTTCAGATGTTTGCACTTACTACACGGACAACGATTGTCTGCGTTATTTCGATTATTAGATTTAGCAAATCTAATAAATACGTGTACACCGTTACAGTCACATTCTTTTATCGATCCTTTCATACCTTTTCGAGGTTCATACATCTAACTACGATCGAGAAAATAATCGAACATATTTTCTGATTTGTAAAATGCAGGTTAGAAGATTGAATAAAACACATCATATTAAAGTCTTGTAAAAATTCATATATAACCCTTTACTATTTTAACAAATTCAAATAAATACTGCATTAAAATTTTCAATTCTTAAGTTGATAGTTTTTTTACTTTGACGGCCGGTTATCCTATTTCCCATTACAAACACAATAACGTAATCATATTTTATAAATCATTTCAGGCTAAATGATTCTAAAAAATTTCGACAACACTTCACTTTTTTCCCTGTATCGTACACAAATGCGTGTACACAAGGAAAAAAGAAAGTGCCATCGAAATTATCTGAACCGTTTAAACTGAAATGATTTATAAAATATGATTACTTTATTGTGTTTGTAACTTGTCCAACTACTAGGACAAATCCAAAAAATGTTGTATCAGATGAATATAGATGTCTGTTCTGTGGAAAAACGAATATCCATATAACGATCATATACAACACTTGTTAGACGGGGCTAAAATTTTTCTAAGGGGTTCACATAAATAAAGCACAAATTAAAAAATATTAATATTGAAGTGTTAGTGGTCTGTAGTGAAATAATGATCTTAATTTTTTTTAGTAATGTAGCCAAATAGAATTCGTTTAATTATGAACCAAAATCCATGGAAACTGTTAGTAACTCGAAAAATATTGCTTATCTCACAACTGGGAACTATGAGTTACCATTTTAACAACTACAAAAACTATTCTATATTTCATTTAACTATTTAAATATTTATTAATTAAATATAAAATTTTAAAATGTGTTTTAACTTTTGTTTAACTACATAAATTTTAATTAATGATTTTGTGAACTAAATAAGTAGTTAGTGCTTACAACAGTATAACAAACATTCTCATAAACTTATCAATAAACATATTGTTCAATGATCGTGTATTATTTTTTGGATTTTAAAGTAGCCATAATTTTTAACAACAAAGTGAACAATAAATTCACTAATTAATACCACCAAATCAACACTAATTATCATCACCTAATACGCAATAATCTCCATTTTCAAACACATAGTCAACTAATTTTCTAAATTAGGTTTACCATTATATACCCAATTCAAATAATAAACTATATATCATAAACTAATAAAATATATTCATCAATTTCAAACCCCTAAATCATCCAATTCCAAATCCCTAAATCATCAACTAATTTAATTTAAACCTAAATTAAACAAAGATAATGGAAAACAGGAGATAGCGGCAAGTGTGGAGAGGTTCGAATTAGCGACGGAAGGTTGCGATGGCTCCTGGTGGCGGATAGCGGCGGCTGGTTGCGGGAGGGAGGAGAATGAGCTGAGAGAATGGAAAAAAGAGAATGGGATGTTTCTCTCGGCTGTGGATCTATATATTCGCGGCAAGCGACGGCTAGCGACGGCAGCCTTTTTTAGCCGTCGCTAGGCTCCGTCGCTTTAGGAGCCATTCCTAGTAGTGAGAAAACAGGTTATTGCACAAGACCTTTCGTAGTCAGCCCTATCAAAATCTTTGAAACATGACACTGGTTTAACCATATAAAGTTTTTTTTCATTGCCTGGCATAGCAATTTGTGCTCCATTTCCAAGAATATAATTATCTAGAAGTCCCAAAACATTGTCCGTAGTTATCCGGTTCATATCTAGGAATTTCCGTATGAAGGTTCTCCCTTCAGAGGGCCAATATTATTGCCAATTTACCAAAAAACAAATGTAATGTATGCTACCCTTCTCATAACCATTCGATTAATGGAATGTTTATGGTCAAAATGGACACTGCCAGTAACAATATGCGGGGCATTCCGAGAAGTGAACTTAGGACCTCTCGCACCCTAAACGAGAATCATACCACCAGACCAAACGTCCTTTAACGATAATGCATAAAAAACATTTCTCAATTTAACAACAGAGCATCACAAAATCCACTTCCAAATCACACATCACTCGAGAATGTGAACTTTAATCTTTATAGCCTTCAACTAAGCATGTCAATTGATACTCGAAAAAAATGAAATACGGTAGCATTCGAACATGAAAAACAGATGAATATCCAATATTTGAAAAAAAGAATACAAATGCAAATATGAAGATATTCATGTATAAAAATTGTCCATCCATTGTTTGTCAAGATAATAATTAATATCATGTGCATTCCAGTATAAGGAATTATACGTATTTATTGTTTTATCAAAATAATAGTTTATATTATATGTACATATAAATGTATATTAACTGTTCAAATTATTTTTTATTATCATACTTTTTTAATTGTACTTTCATAACCATCATAACCAAAATGATTTTTATGTTAAACCAAAGAAATTTATTTATGACTTAATATTTTTTAATTAACAGGGAATCAGATGATATCCAATGTTTGTCCGTAATCCATGGAAACGGATATTCGATATTTGAAAGAATTCAATGGTAGACCCGACTTTAACTGAAGGATAAAGATGAATTGCAAAATTTACATGTAATTAATGAACTAGCTGGTTGAGCCTTCAATGGTTTCTTTCTCTTTCATTTTGAATCAAAAGATGATTCAATCGCTATATCATGTGTAGATCATTCATCAATATCTTTGTCAGTTGCCATATTATTCTCTTTGACATTATATTCACATTACCCTTTGTTTTCTTGGAAATTAACTGCAGCTTTTATTTTCACCTTTCTTTTCTAACTAGTGGTTTCCTTTAATATACTAGCCAATGAGTCAAAACCAGATGAAAAAGATGAAACTAAGATCCTTGGTATCATTATATTCTACACGAACACAACATGGGGATAGAGTATATTTTATAGTCAATATACCAACAAATTTACTAGACTAATTCCAACCTCCACTTTCTGGCTAAATGCCAAATTGAAAAATACCCTAACATGGAAGATGATTATCAAAGGAAAACACAATTAATGTCTAAATATTTTTAACAAGTTTTCAAAAGAGACTAGTTTCCAAAAGTATTGGATAAATAGGCTAGTTTGATAACTATTTGCAATTACATGTTAGAATTGGCCAGCTCAGCTATGAGCGGGCCATTTTTTAATAAAAAATGCGGGGTGCATTTCACAAATGCACACCTAGTAATTTACAATGGCGCATATGCCAAATGCGTCAGTGTAAATCTCAGGTCCAAACCTGAACAACGACCTTCACCAAACAATCCAAATCCAAATACACAAAATCCAATTCCAAATGCGCAATCTCAAATGATAGCAAACATTTATCTACATAAAAGCCAACAAATAAAACTACCATTAAATAAATTCTAGCATAACATAACTAAAATTCGATTACATTCGAATTAAAGTAGAAGTTATTGTTCGATTACAAAAGCAAACTAATAGTAAAATAAAAATAAAAATACTCATGTTGAGTTGGATCGTCTTGAGTAGGTGGTGGTTGAGAAGGTTCAGCGGGTTGCAATATAGTGTGTATCCTGCCTTCTTTTAGTTCTTCGCTCTCTAGTCCGCATAGCTTGTTCGGAAGAGCTTGGCCATGTTAATCGATTTCTAAAAAGAAGTGTGTCAATAAGTTTCTTCAAATTAAGACACCGTGGTTGGACTTCTCGTTCGGGTACTCTATTATGTCTGATATCGTCTAACCCTCTTCCTACCACCTCTCGTACATCGACCTACAAGTTGTAGTTATTTATTCAAAATTAGAAACATAATTCAAGTGAACGAACTAAAAAATATCACGATAATGTGAAGTTTTACCACATCTAGCTCAAGCGGTGCACGAGCAGTGTATGTTCATTCGTGAGAACTCTGATCTCCAATAGTGAATCTTCGAGTAATCGACCAGTACCAAGTCATGTATCTCAAAATAGGAATGGTAGGAAACTGTTGGTGTATGATACGGTTATGTCTATCGTTCCACTGGATGATAGCAAACTCCAGATCTGGCTTTGCTTCATGGATCAGGTATTTGTTGTTGCAGACCAAACTGTCACATCACAGATTATACATTTCTACATTTCGCATGCATATGATAGGCGTCTTACAAAGCCAACTATGCACCCCACTTAGACATATCTGCAGAAGATCGACTAGTACATCCTGTGTGTATGGATTCCATATAACAACTTCATCTGTTAACATGTCGAGTTGGTTGCAACAGTAAGTGGCCACCTGCTTTGGAGACTCAACCCAACTCCTTGAACCAAATCACATATATAAATAGTTATACAATTAGAATTTTATTAGTACAAACATACACACATATAAATGTAGTTGGAAATTAACTACCTTGCACTATAAGGCAATGTTCTATCGATCTGCATGGATGAAGTCACATTTGAACGACCAATAGGAAGATGTGTCCATGCCCAAAGCTGTAAAATAAATAAATAAAATTGAATACATCAAAATTAAATATTACATATGAGTTTATAACAAATATTTCTATGCATATTATACCTGTAAAAGCGAGGGACAACGAGCTATCGATTTGGATTTCACGAGTGCAACATTTGTTAACTCGTTATATAATGTTGCCAATATAGCACTGCTCCAAGAATATCGTGCACACTCATCCAAATTTCGCAAAAACAATAACAAAAAAGGTTTAGTTGTCCTTTAGAATGATCGGGAAATAGACGACAAGATATCAAATGTAGAATAACAGCTCTCGCATGATATTCAGTTTCTACATCTGGAGCATCCGGTGATGGCTCATCTGCAAACATATCGCGAAGCCATGTAAACTTAACTGTTGCACCTCTTATCTCACTTTGAGGTAGAACCACACGTAGACACTGCTAACAAATTTCTTCGTAATTACTTAGCTTTCTAATAGTAATAGGATTTCATTCTACTGTAACACCTAGAAGACAACTAACATCTCCTAATATGATGGTAATTTCACCAATAAGAAAATGGAATGTTGAAGTCTCGGGTCTCCATCTATCTACCAATGAAGTAACTAGAGCATGATCTATTTTGAAAAAGCCTAATCTAGAATTTCCTTGAATCTCGCTCTTTGTAATGCAAGTTGAACTCTTGGAGCATTAGACTTGATGAGTGCAACATTTGTTAACTCGTTATATAATGTTGCCAATATAGCACTGCTCCAAGAATATCGTGCACACTCATCCAAATTTCGCAAAAACAATAACTAAAAAGGTTTAGTCGTCCTTTAGAATGATCAGGAAATAGACGACAAGATATCAAATGTAGAATAACAGCTCTCGCATGATATTTAGTTTCTACATCTGGAGCATTCGGTGATGGCTCATCTGCAAACATATCGCGAAGCCATGTCAACTTAACTGTTGCACCTCTTATCTCACTTCGAGGTAGAACCACACGTAGACACTGTTGACAAATTTCTTCGTAATTACTTAGCTTTCTAATAGTAATAGGATTTCATTCTACTGTAACACCTAGAAGACAACTAACATCTGCTAATATGATGGTAATTTCACCAATAAGAAAATGGAATGTTGAAGTCTCGGGTCTCCATCTATCTACCAATGAAGTAACTAGAGCATGATCTATTTTGAAAAAGCCAAATCTAGATTTTCCCTGAATCTCGCTCTTTGTAATGCAAGTTGAACTCTTGGAGCATTAGACTTGATGAGTTTTAATTTGCTTGAATGATCATGACACGCAAGTGGCTCATTATTGTACACATTTCAGAAATGAACAAAAGGGTAAAAAAAGTGGAAGTAATAACCAAATAAAAACATTCTAATGTAAGCACAGATGTTTTAAAAAAAATACCTGCATCAAGTTCCTATTATTGCTTCGATGTACATTTTAAAGATACAAAACACTTGCATTCATGGGACCGGGTACCAACTCTTTAATAAAAAAATGTTCAAGTGTGAATAACATGCAATTGAATGCGAATTTGAACAAATTACTTGTAACAAACTAAATTTGAACAGACTAAATTCCAATGAAGGTCATACTTGAACAAACTAAATTTGAACAATTTTTGAACGTAATTGCTTTGATGTAATTGCTTCGATGTTCATTTTGAAGATACAAAACTAAATTTGGTCAATGAACAAACTAAATTTGAGTAATTTTTGAGACTTTAATTCAATTCTTAAAGTCTACGTACAAGCTAAATTATATATTTGAACAAATTACTTGTAACAAAGGTGTATACTTCTAATTTGAACAAAATTCTTATGAAAAATAGCATATTTTGAACAAACTCTACAGCTTCATTATTAACTTCCATATTATCCATCCATAACATATCATTATCCATTGAAGCAATCTGCATACTATCTATATGCGGTGAACTACGGCCTCTATCATCATTGTTAACCTCTCTAGCATTTGAAGGAACAGAATGTAAAAATTGATCATTTTTCAATCTAGATCTTGAACCACCTGGATGCGCGTAGAACTATGAAAAAAGAGTATGAAATCAAAACACTATAAATTTCAACTACTCAAATGTAAATACTTTAACAAATTACTTACTTTGTAATCACACAATTAGGAAATACTGGACTTGGATTGCTCTGATAAGGATAACTTGAAATAGTACCGAGAATTTGAGTAGAATGTTGGTTCAAATTAGTAGTAATTGCCTCTTCAAAATGTCTCAAATCCTCTTTTATTACAAATGATCACTTTCATATTAACGGAAAACATAGCATTGGCATCTTCAATAATCATTTACATCGATAGCAGAAGATCAAGAATCCGTTACCCACTTGCTTACTAGTTTTACATCATACTCTTGTGAGTCCATTTTTGTAACCCTATACACCGTTTCCTTTAGTTCACGATAGGAGCAAAAATTTTAAACTTTGAACATTTTTGTTTACCACCAACATATACCGGTGTATTGTTTTCTTTCATAGTCAATTTTCCATCAAAGTAGAAAATAATTGGGATGAAATCCGACATACTTCTAAAAAGAAAAACATTATTAATTTTAGAACAATCAATTTCTAAACAAATACCAATGACATAATAAAGCATAAAAATGAGTGGATAGATATATGAAAAGTTGAATATGGAAATAACTAAAAATTGAGCTAGGGTTTGAGTTTAAGCTAGAATTTTACCTTCAAATTGATGCCAAATAGCTGATAGAAGTAATCTGACTAGTAATCCTTGTATATTTTGAGATTTTAAGTAGATTTTGATGAATTTTTGAGGTGAATGGAAGAAAGGTACGGAATTGGATTTTGTAGGTGGAATATGTCGTGAAACAAATGACTGGCTTCTGCTTTCTATTTTGTCGTGGGTAGAAAAGTTTACACTGACGCATTTGGTAGATGCGCCAGTGTAAATTATTAGGGCCACATTTCTGAAATGTGCCCCGTAATTTTTTTAAAATGGCCAGCTCCTCGCTGATCTGGTCAAATCTAGCCTATAATTGCAAATAATTTTCAAACTGGCCTGTTTAAGCAAATACTTTTGAAAAGCAGTCTCTTTTGAAAATTTGTCCAATAATTTTATACTTACTAACTTCTCATTGAAAACAAACCACCTAAACTTTTATGCCAGTATCATAATATCGAATATAGAATAGGTAAAACTTGAACTCCATGCATATTAACATTCATAAATAGAAAAGTCCTTATTCTTCCACTAGAATCCTACACAATGTGAATTCACCAAAATTCATAACTTGACAGTGTTAGCTAAAGCCAAATATCTTGGGTGCATTTTCAACTTCTTTTTTCCTCTCTTCGAAATCAAACCCAATTCTAACTCAGAAGAGCCTATATCAAAGACAATTCCATGATTATACATACCTAGATTGAGATTTATAAACCAACTTGACGCTGTCGGCACTTCCCTCAAACTCTTTGGACGCTCATGATTTTTAATGATATTGGATTCGAACTAAGGCTGCGTTTGTTTTAAGATAGAATGTGATGGATGCTTAATTACATTCTGATGTCAACACATCCGACACTGGAGGCAATGCAAATAGGTTGACGGTTGTCCACTAATCGATTCTTTTTAGCTTCGGTCGGTGCACAGTCATGGATCAAACAACATTTGGTCGACGGCTAACTGACCGATTTGCACCGCGATTTGCAACAGTTACCCCTAATGCAACCCGCGGTGCCCTTAGCTGCACACTAATTAAATAAGTGATAAAGACGAGATTTGCTTGTTTTTTTTTCAAAAGGTACTTCCGTCAAGCTTTTGTATACTTTCGTTAAGCTTATGTATTCACCTAATTGAATAAACAAATTTTAAATTCTTACTGCAAGTGTTGATCACTTATTATACCACATTTTCCAATTATATCCGTATATAACATAGTACGTAACTGTTTTATAAATTTTTAATTGTATCAAACAATTGGACAAATTCGATCATAACATCAATTTTGTTTTAGTTCTATCTCCTTCTATGATGAGATGATCTATTTTGTTTTGTTTTGATTTTTTAATTTTATAGTGTAGTTTCCAATTACTAGAAACAAATATAATAAAAACTAGTAATGAAAAAAAAAATTGAAGCAACCTACCGTGACATTTTCATACAATTTGAATTTGAAATATGATAATTTATAAATTGGTCAACAGGAATGAAAATGAAAAAAAATATGTAATGAAGGTTATATATATATGCTGAAAACGTTAATTGATAATTTAAACAGAACACAAGTTTCAATTTTATTATAATTGAATATTTTCCTCTCGATCAAACTTTCAGAAAATATATTTATGTCACCACATTTCTATTTTCGACATGTTTTGTAGATTTGCAGTACTTGTATACGGGGGCTTTTGTTGTTTTTTCTTTTAACAATCATATAAGATAGGGTTGTTATGGTAATGGTTACCGCTATCATTTTTTAAATACCATTACAATACCGTATTTTCTGGTAAACTAAAATTGTTTACCGTTACCATTACCAATTGACTGGTATACCAATAAACTGGTAACCGTTACATTGGTAATGGTAAATTACCGTTTGTCTAGAAAAATAATAAGTTGATATATTTTTACACTGAACGATGTTTCATTATATATCTCATTGGTCACTTAATGAAGGACATAGAAAAGAAGTGCATTTATCATCTTTTGAGTTGAATTACTGAAATAAATTGAACTATTTTCTTGGTTCTAAATGCCTGTAATACAACATCTTACATGAATATCGATGTATTATGAACGAACCGGTAAATTACCTTTACCTTTAGTTTTGAAAAAATATTACCGATGTTTTACCGTAGAAAATGGTAAATTTACCATTATCATACTGATTATACTCCGACTTTACTTTAAACTGGTAATCGATTGAGCGGTAATGGTATGGTAATGGTAAATTTATCGTTACCATAACAACCCTAATATAAGACATATAATAAGAGGATTAAGTATGTTTTATACGACAGTTGCATCGAAGAATGATTAATTTTAACTTCGACGGGTAGTATTGTCAAAGTAGTCATTTACGTTCACAAAAAAAATATCTAATCAGAAAGTAAACAAATAATATTTTAAGTATTCAGCAATCAACATTCATCAATTAACATTCAGTGCTCTGTATTCATCATTCAGTAATCAGTATTTAGCATTTGAAACAAATGATGCCTGAGGTTGGGGTTCATGGAATTGGGATGGATTTACATAAAACAATTGCTTTTTCCAGTAGCCGTGTTAGTACGAAATTCTTTTCAAATGTGTTTTGGATTGGTCAAACCTTCCTAGGTAGTCAGAGCTTTGTGCACCACTAAGTAATAACTTAATGAATTTTGTCATTTAATACACATGTTCAAGTATTAAAATTTGACATAACCTTATTGTATCGTTGTTTTATGGTGTGTGAGTGCAAAAACGAAAAGGAGTTTTGAAAATGAACATTTGAAAATAATAAGATAGATAATTGCAGCTCGGTAGATAGAAGTGTTAATCGATCGGACCGGATCAGACGAAGGAGTGTTCCTTTTCTGTCTTAAATGAGGTCGGACCGCACAAGCACTAGATAAGGTTTATGTTCGTACAAATTTTGCTATCCTAATTCATATTTTAAATGAAATTGGAGGTAAATGAACGGAAGTTTTTGGCCATGGACTCGCATGGACATAGACAGAAATTACTATTTGCATCAAATTTTATATTTTTTTAATATAGTTTCAATCAGTTACATTTTTTATCAATGTGTAGTAAAGTATAACCATTTGATGAATCTTTACTCAATCAACAACCAAACAGTTATCATAAATATTTTGAATAACATAGTGGATATGCTGAATTGTAAGAAATTCGGACAAATTTGAACGAACGTGGATCCGACGAGATTATTGTTCGTATAAATTTTATTATCCTAATTCACTTCCTAAATGACAATCGAACAAACTTGGACGTACGATTTTTGGCCATAGACTCGAATAGACATCGGACTCTCATACAAAATTAACAGCCATATCAGTAGGGGGTAGCCACATGAATCGACTTGGTGAGGATAAACTATGTGATTTTTCCAAACCTCTAACAATTGTCATATTTTTTTGAATTGAGAGTCGGCCAGAAGTACCCGTATCTCGAGAACTTCCAACCAAAGCTCCACCATGCAGTCTCTAGTGCATGTTATCCAGTATCTTCATGATCTCATGCCTAGAAGCATATTTTAGTAGGGGTTAGAAAATCATGCCTTATATAGGATGTCGTCCTGTTTAACAAATCTCGAAAACTTCCATAATATTTTTCTTGCTCCGTTCCAATTTGAGGATAGAATTTCACTAGTCAGGTACTTAGTGATAGAACTCGTCTAGCTTCCTACACCATCTAATGTTACCTGAATATTGACATTCTCAAAGCTCGGAGTAGGTACCCTTAGCCCACATATTTAAAGAAGCGTGGTTACTTCCCTTCCCCTTCACTTATTTCATTTTCTTGCCTTTTTCTCCAAACTCTTGCTTTTAACTCACGAACCCAAACAGAAATTTGCTTCTACTCATAATTAACTCCCCTAACCTTCCATCCGTTCCATAAATTTGCTTCGCTTCGCTTCGAATTCACATATATCCAAAAATTCACCTCCACTTTAATTCAAATATTCATAAAGGTAAAATTTTGAAATACATAATTAATTATACGATGAGATCCGGGGCTTTAAGCGGTTGGTAATTATCATGATTTTCGAGGCCATGATGATGAGCGGTGTTAGAGAAATTAATGATCGTTGAATAGAGGGTTCGGTAGGTTAAGTTAGGAGAAGGAAGAGGAGAGGAAGAGGAAAGATGAGGGCTCGGCGAGGGACTTTGATGGAAGGAAGGTTAGTAGTTGAAGAAGAAAGAGATTGATGCAGGAAAACATTGCAAAGGCAGGGATCGGTTAGGTAGGGGTTGGTGGTGTCAGGTTAGGAAGGAGATCCTAGTAAAACAGTGTAAGGGATCGGTGGGATATGTTTCTTTTGAAGGGATCGGTAGTTTAAGGAGTGAAGGCTCGATGGTGGCTGTAACGATCGGGGCTTTTCGTTCTTCCGAAAATTCAACATCGACACTCACTTTATCGACTGCCGAATATCGAAGGCCAAAAACCGAGAAGTTATGGGTTTTAAAAAGAAAAGAAAAGAAAGAAGAGAGGAAAAGAAGAAAGAAAAAGAAAAATAGAGGGAAAAGAAGATAGACAATTTTTAGAAAACAGAGAATTAGAAAAACAGAGAATTTGAAAAATAGAAGATAGAAGAATTTTGAAAATAGAACGGGGAGAAAGAACAACAACAGAATCTCACAATTCGCAGCGGAACAACATATAATAATAAATGAATAATCTTTAAACAAAGAACTACAGTTATTACATTTCATTACATCACATCATATCATCAGAGTGTACAACAACATACAACATTAAACAGTGCAGCGGAAAAAGAAATACTATATAAGTAATATGCCATGCCATCCATCTTGCCTCCAGCAACTCCAGAATATCCAGAATATCCTGATAAACCTAACTCTTAACTGCCCGTGTGGAAAATTGGTGGGCACCCAGAGTTTAGGAAGGAAAACAATAAACTCCAAGTCAGTCATGTGACTGGTGTGAGAACTCAAAACAGTTTATTTACTTTAAAATCAAAATAGAGGAATATTTTTAAATTAATTCGCAATGCTTTTAAAAATGAGACTACCATAAGACCTCCTGCCACACACACAATGCAAACGCAGACTTGGAGAAGATTTCTCCTTATGATAGTCAAAGATGCTTGATACGCATTAAAATCAAATCAATTTTGATATTATTATTAGTGCATAGTGTAGAACAAATCCTTTCGAAAGTAAAGATATAAATCATAGCCAGCATAGGTACCATTATATTATGCCTACTATAGCTACCTCCTGAGGAAGCAGGTTCTACAACTAAAACCGTACAAGTTTCGTATTGTTTCTTTGGATTTCCAACGAATGATCAGGCCAAGGAACTTCCCATTGCCACTGAGAATGCCTCTGGAAAGACATCCCCGAGAACCAAATCGGATCTCTGCCAACACAAGGTCGGGTTACCCCTAACTGGGTAACTACTGACACGAGCACGCCATTCCCCGGTCCTTTAGGACCTTTTCAACCGAGCGCTCGATATCCAATTCACACAATCATAAAGTGTTTTCAACATGAGTAAGTATCTGGGCTCCATACCATGATACCACCCCTTTCCAGAAGGAAATGCACATACCCTAAGGGGAGCTACAGCAACCCCTAATAACCTTGCCGCATCTTTCCTGTTTTGACCATTTCCGGGATGTGAGGCTCGACGAAGTCACGTCCACAATAACATACTTTATACAAAAGCCATGCTTTGGGTCAACAAATGATCAACACAATGATCACTAAGATAGACGATCAAATAAACGATCCTATCACAAATAATCAACACAATGATCATTTCAGCATCACTCAGCATGTCACATTACCAAAATGGGATATATCGCTGATAACTTCAACTATATAACCTTTGAGCTCGTACGTCTCAAAGAAGGGTGTTAAGCAAAGAATAAATTCTCCGCCACCAACAGAAATATATTTGAAAGAAATCGGCTTTATATCTCAAATTGTAATGTCAGGCATACAATCCATACAAGTCTGTTCCGGGCTCGAACAAAACCGAAGGCACTTCTTACGAAGCCTTTGCAAATCCGGGTATTCACAATCCCGATCGAATTTCCCATCACTTAAGGAATCTCAATACCAGGAGCTACCCAGTGCAGAGACAATCGATAGGTCATCCTATCGCTTTCACAAATACTCGGTCTTCAACACCGATCTTCAAATGCAATTCATAACGACGTATCACATATTCGGAATGGGTTATACGACCCCATGGTCCTTTCCCGGTTAACCCGAATAGTGAGCGCTTATTCAAAAATAAGTTTGCATTCAAATTCAAACAAATCACATCAATTACCCATTCAAAGGGAAATATTGATAGTCGGTTATTGAACTATCAATGGATATGCACACATCACCAGATTCCAAATAATTTTCCAAATTATTTATTTTCCAAAATATCTTTACTAGATATATAGTTTCAACACTTCAAAAATAAATCAATATTTATTTTTAACCAATTTCACTTTTCACATATAAATTCCATAATGAATTTATATTTCAAAATATTCGTGCATATACGATTTCAATAATTCATTTCAATTTATCCTCCAAAAAGATAAATTCTAATTATTCACTTCATATTGGAAAACATTTCCATACTTATTAAAAATAAGTAATTCTCAAATCTTTTTATTTTCAACACTTAGAAAATATTCAATATACTTAAATCGAATTTAGTATATATTTCATTCTTTAAGGAAATCATTTATTTAAACATATTTATTTGGGCCAAAACGAATGTTACGTAAAACATCGTTACGACAACCCAAAATCACTAGTATAGGGATTCGGAATTAAAATAGATATATAAATCCCAATACTATACAAAACATTTCCTTTCGGAAATCATTTACTATAACAACAGTGTTATAGTCCACCATTTCCTTTTATTTCTCGAAAACGTCTATTTCAACAATAAATGTTGAAATCTATGGTTTCGAATCTCAACACATTTTAAAACATCGTTAGATCGTTTTAATTCTATTTAAAACATTCACATTCTAAACAATTTCTTTAACGTGTTATTCACTGTTCAAAAACGTGAATAAACTTCTTTAACAAATTCCATTCTTTTATTCATTTTAATTCAAAGGATTATTCACTGTCTAAAAACGTGAATATAACTCTATTTCTAAGTTATAACAATTAACTTATCAAAATAAGTCGTTTGCGGATTTATAAAACAACGTTTATAAATTCCATTTCTATTTATTTATAAAAACTTCTTTTTTTATAAATTCCTTTATTAACCTATTCCCGTTTATAACTAAATTATAAACTAAACGTTCACATTATAAGTTAATTACTTATAAAACGATTATTTTACAAAATCGTTCTTTTTAAAGACTTTTCAATTTATAAACCTTATAACTTATAAGATTTATTTATTTAACCAAATCTATTCTTCAATTAACTTCACAAATTTATAATCTTACTATTTATAAATTTCATTTATAACTTCACAGTTTATAATTCTATAAATTTCATTCATTTATGAAATTCACTTTCACTACATTCAAACACTTATAAAAACTCGTTTTATAATGTCTAAATCTCAATTTATAAATATCCATTTATAAGTCTCTAAATATAAATCAGTTTATATTATTATTCTAAAACGTCTTTAAATTCCTTTATAATTTCATCATTTCGATTTATAAAATAATCAAATTTTATAAATCCTATATTTAAACTTTTATCATATATTCAAAAATCCAATCTAAATTATTTTATAAAATCATTAGTTCCTTTCATTTCTCGAAAATCGATTTTTAATCGTATTTCTAAAAATCATCTTTTTAACTATATTTCACAAAAACCTTAATTTTTTATAACTTTAAAAATTATAACGTTTATTTATTTATAATGGATCAATTCCAGAAATATAGTATATTTTCAAAATCACTTTTAAAATCATTTTAAAATCCCAAAATCTGGGTCCAATGATGCTACACACCAAATAGTCAATCACGACTAACAACGATATCATATATCGATATGATAATCCATCAAATATCAAAATATCTGAAATAAAATAAATACTGTTGAGGAATCCAGTTGGATCCCTCCAACCTGTTTCCTGCATCCAAAAACATTAGCACAATACCAATTTCGCTCCAGTACGAAATTATCGCGGTATATGTTCTTAATAAATATTATCCGCTTAATAACGGCGTAATAGGGTCTCATCCGCTAAACAAAAAATGCGGGAAATCAATAACTGCAATATATACATATGCCAATATATATATATTGATATTATATATAATACCAATTTCACTGTTTATGAAATATTCGCGGTATATGTTTATATTAAATAACATCCGCTTACTAACGGCGCATAATGTCTATTTTAACAATCAATGATTTACAGTCATCATTCAAACATGCATTCAAATATTTTAAATCTAACTATTTAAAATAAAATCGAAATCTATTCGATTGAGTGAGAAGTTCTCACCTTGGTTTTAATTTCCGTTTTAGCTTTTATTTCGAATAAAATTAAACGCGCGTTTAATTTTACCCGAAATTCTCACTAACTCCAAACGACTCCAAACCAACTCCATCGCGTAGTGCTCGTCCATACGATTCCAACGCAACTGAGTTTGCATTTTTTCGACCTCGTATGAAAAAGTTATGATTTTTACAAGTTTGCACACGATTTTTATAACTTAATTTACAACATATTTAAACTAATTTATACCAAAGCAAATCCTAGCCCTCCATCTCAACCCAAACCATATCAGGCCGTCCTCCCCCCCCCCCCCCCCCCTCCATCTTCATCACGCGTCCTCTTCTCCAGGAAGGAGCCGCACACCCCCAAACCCATTAGCCTAAATTAGGTTTTCACTTTACAACACCAACTCTCGACGAAACCACATCAAACTACCACCATCTCGAAGACCATTGCAAGAGCTACCACCACCACCCCCTTCATGAAGCTCGGCCTGTTCTACAGCCCCAAAACCACGTGCGAAATCTACAGGTTCGGCCTCATTTATCTCACAATCCATCGCTCCATTCGCGATCTCCACCGTTGATCTCGTAGCTCTCGTCGTGCTCTATCACTTTGTAGTTGAAACCTAAGGCTAATTGTCGACGGATTGGAAGAAATCGAGGGGGAAATGAAGATCATTTCTGGCCATAGGTTAATAAGTGGTGGCTACAGCAAATTATTAGGGTTTAGTGATAAATTTTTATCAAATTTATGAAGGGGTAGGGCTATTTATAAGGAACGAGCGACACTATTCATCCCGGAAATTCCGAACTCCGATTTAGACGCCGTAACCAGCGTACCTAGGGTTTATCCCGCGTTCCGGACACAATGGAACAGGTTTCGGAAGCTAATTCGGAAGTATGTGCGAGTTATGGCTGTAAACGCTCAATTTAAATTAAACCGATTTAAATCGATTTCTAGGCGTTTTAATTTGTACCGGACAAACGGTAAATCCAATCGACTTGAAATTTGAAACCTTACAATAATATCACATTACGGATCCGATGAAACTGGTTTCGTCGAAATCCGAGACTTTTTGAAAAATGGCTATTTTGACTCGCCAAATTTAAATTAAAAACGATTCGATGCGTTTCGAGCTGCCACGATCAAACGATAACTCCGATTGACACGAAAATTGAAATCCGGTAATAACTAACTATTACGGATCCAGTGGAACTGGTTTCGTTCAATTCTGAGACTGTTCAAAAATTGACTATTTTACAGTCGATTATTAAATATTAAAATATTCAATTTTCACAAATTAACTTTTAATTCGATTTTAAAAGTTCTAAAATATTTCTATAACTCCAGTATGATTAAATAAAATTTTACAAATTATTTTCAATCATATTTAACTCAATTTTTTAATTATTTCCATAATTTAACGTATTAAATTATCGATTTAATTATCCAAATAAATCCAATAAATCAAAATAAAATTTATTTGACTTATAAATTCACTTATTAATATTTAAAATTAATTAAATATTCAAATTTTAATTTATAAAAATTCTGGGTCGTTACAATCTTTCCCCCTTAAAAGAATTTCGCCCTCGAAATTATAAGTAAGAAAGGTTACAAAATCTATTAATTTTCCAAAATTCATAGTTAAACTTTTTACAAATCTTTACTAAGTTTTCAAATCATACTTAGTTATCTTTTCAAAAACAAATTATATCATTTAACTTTCAATTCTAAATCAAAGTTTAAAGTTTCCCAAAATTTTTCCAATTTTCTCAAATTTTTTTCTAACGCCTTAAATTTTCGGAAAAATTCGCCATAGTCTCCTTTGCGCGGCTCGATCCGAAAAAAAAAATGACAGTATATATATCACAAATATACATCTCATCAAGTAATGAGGCATCCCGAAGGGAAAAAAGTATAAAAGTGCGATATTTAATCCGAGATATGTACCTTATATTTTATTAGCAAGCATATACGGCTAATATAGCGCTAAAGCGAACTCCAAATGCGAAGCAAACGCGATCCGCACCTACTAAACACTCAACAAACAACATGAGAACATGCTCATATGTAAATAGTCTCAATATACAACATATAGCTACATAATAATTATATGTCACATAGCAAATGCAACTAAACAACAAATGCAATATATATTCAACCATCAACCAACTAACATCCATATCCAATAAACATTCATAATCAATAACCAAATCAATATTCATTCGAATTCTCTTTAATATACAATGAATTGGTTTTCACTCTAAATCATATTTGATTTATTAACATTGGATTTTCTTACTAACATTCATTCTCAATATTAATTAGTTTGCATTCACTAATTAAATCCAATTCACTTTCAATTCTATTCAAATTTATTTACTTCTAATTTGAATTCAATTTCATTAACTCTTAATGACTTTTATACAATCATATAACAATCATATAACAACCAATTTATATTAATTACAACCAAATTCTTTTCACTTATATTCATTCAATTTGGTTTAACATTAAATTGATTTCCATTCAAGTATTCAACTTCCAATAACATTAGAATTTAATGAATTAACACTTATATTCATTATTTTATATCAACTTAAATTTACATTTAATTGATTAACATTCAATTCATTCAATTTCTAAAGTTGAATTTCATTCACATAACTTAAGTTCATATTTCTTTTAATCTACTTGATTTATTTACTTCGATACCAAAATCAATTCCATTCAACAACACTTAAGTTATATTCCATTTAACTTTAAATTCACTTCTTATTTACAACTCATATTCATAAATATATTCATATAGTTTCACTTCTTATATATATAAGTTTATTCACAATTGTAAATCACTTTAATTATAATTCAATTCTTATAATTCTTTTACTTATACAATTATTCTTTTATTTAGATTATTCAAACAACTTAACAATCACTTATATACACTTTAATAATTCTGAAAAATTATTCCTTTATATATAAAAATATAATCAAGGTAAAATTATTTCATTTACCCCATTTAAAACAATATCGTGCCGAATTGTTCTATTCAAGTGTTTAGAAACCCCTTCGGCATAGTCTTGCGGACCACGCTGACGAAAGTTCATATGCCACTCAATAAACCAATCATCACAATATAAAACAATTTTATATACACTAACAAATACGCTCTCATAGCTATTATTACACTCAAATTCATTCTAGAGTACTACTGACTCTATCTCTAATGAGTAATACCCAACAAAACCATGGTTGTCGCTTAACCATCAGAGCTCTGATACCAAATGTAACGATCGGGGCTTTTCGTTCTTCCGAAAATTCAACATCGACACTCACTTTATCGACTGCCGAATATCGAAGGCCGAAAACCGAGAAGTTATGGGTTTTAAAAAGAAAAGAAAAGAAAGAAGAGAGGAAAAGAAGAAAGAAAAAGAAAAATAGAGGGAAAAGAAGATAGACAATTTTTAGAAAACAGAGAATTAGAAAAACAGAGAATTTGAAAAATAGAAGATAGAAGAATTTTGAAAATAGAACGGGGAGAAAGAACAACAACAGAATCTCACAATTCGCAGCGGAACAACATATAATAATAAATGAATAATCTTTAAACAAAGAACTACAGTTATTACATTTCATTACATCACATCATATCATCAGAGTGTACAACAACATACAACATTAAACAGTGCAGCGGAAAAAGAAATACTATATAAGTAATATGCCATGCCATCCATCTTGCCTCCAGCAACTCCAGAATATCCAGAATATCCTGATAAACCTAACTCTTAACTGCCCGTGTGGAAAATTGGTGGGCACCCAGAGTTTAGGAAGGAAAACAATAAACTCCAAGTCAGTCATGTGACTGGTGTGAGAACTCAAAACAGTTTATTTACTTTAAAATCAAAATAGAGGAATATTTTTAAATTAATTCGCAATGCTTTTAAAAATGAGACTACCATAAGACCTCCTGCCACACACACAATGCAAACGCAGACTTGGAGAAGATTTCTCCTTATGATAGTCAAAGATGCTTGATACGCATTAAAATCAAATCAATTTTGATATTATTATTAGTGCATAGTGTAGAACAAATCCTTTCGAAAGTAAAGATATAAATCATAGCCAGCATAGGTACCATTATATTATGCCTACTATAGCTACCTCCTGAGGAAGCAGGTTCTACAACTAAAACCGTACAAGTTTCGTATTGTTTCTTTGGATTTCCAACGAATGATCAGGCCAAGGAACTTCCCATTGCCACTGAGAATGCCTCTGGAAAGACATCCCCGAGAACCAAATCGGATCTCTGCCAACACAAGGCCGGGTTACCCCTAACTGGGTAACTACTGACACGAGCACGCCATTCCCCGGTCCTTTAGGACCTTTTCAACCGAGCGCTCGATATCCAATTCACACAATCATAAAGTGTTTTCAACATGAGTAAGTATCTGGGCTCCATACCATGATACCACCCCTTTCCAGAAGGAAATGCACATACCCTAAGGGGAGCTACAGCAACCCCTAATAACCTTGCCGCATCTTTCCTGTTTTGACCATTTCCGGGATGTGAGGCTCGACGAAGTCACGTCCACAATAACATACTTTATACAAAAGCCATGCTTTGGGTCAACAAATGATCAACACAATGATCACTAAGATAGACGATCAAATAAACGATCCTATCACAAATAATCAACACAATGATCATTTCAGCATCACTCAGCATGTCACATTACCAAAATGGGATATATCGCTGATAACTTCAACTATATAACCTTTGAGCTCGTAGGTCTCAAAGAAGGGTGTTAAGCAAAGAATATATTCTCCGCCACCAACAGAAATATATTTGAAAGAAATCGGCTTTATATCTCAAATTGTAATGTCAGGCATACAATCCATACAAGTCTGTTCCGGGCTCGAACAAAACCGAAGGCACTTCTTACGAAGCCCTTGCAAATCCGGGTATTCACAATCCCGATCGAATTTCCCATCACTTAAGGAATCTCAATACCAGGAGCTACCCAGTGCAGAGACAATCGATAGGTCATCCTATCGCTTTCACAAATACTCGGTCTTCAACACCGATCTTCAAATGCAATTCATAACGACGTATCACATATTCGGAATGGGTTATACGACCCCATGGTCCTTTCCCGGTTAACCCGAATAGTGAGCGCTTATTCAAAAATAAGTGTGCATTCAAATTCAAACAAATCACATCAATTACCCATTCAAAGGGAAATATTGATAGTCGGTTATTGAACTATCAATGGATATGCACACATCACCAGATTCCAAATAATTTTCCAAATTATTTATTTTCCAAAATATCTTTACTAGATATATAGTTTCAACACTTCAAAAATAAATCAATATTTATTTTTAACCAATTTCACTTTTCACATATAAATTCCATAATGAATTTATATTTCAAAATATTCGTGCATATACGATTTCAATAATTCATTTCAATTTATCCTCCAAAAAGATAAATTCTAATTATTCACTTCATATTGGAAAACATTTCCATACTTATTAAAAATAAGTAATTCTCAAATCTTTTTACTTTCAACACTTAGAAAATATTCAATATACTTAAATCGAATTTAGTATATATTTCATTCTTTAAGGAAATCATTTATTTAAACATATTTATTTGGGCCAAAACGAATGTTACGTAAAACATCGTTACGACAACCCAAAATCACTAGTATAGGGATTCGGAATTAAAATAGATATATAAATCCCAATACTATACAAAACATTTCCTTTCGGAAATCATTTACTATAACAACAGTGTTATAGTCCACCATTTCCTTTTATTTCTCGAAAACGTCTATTTCAACAATAAATGTTGAAATCTATGGTTTCGAATCTCAACACATTTTAAAACATCGTTAGATCGTTTTAATTCTATTTAAAACATTCACATTCTAAACAATTTCTTTAACGTGTTATTCACTGTTCAAAAACGTGAATAAACTTCTTTAACAAATTCCATTCTTTTATTCATTTTAATTCAAAGGATTATTCACTGTCTAAAAACGTGAATATAACTCTATTTCTAAGTTATAACAATTAACTTATCAAAATAAGTCGTTTGCGGATTTATAAAACAACGTTTATAAATTCCATTTCTATTTATTTATAAAAACTTCTTTTTTTATAAATTCCTTTATTAACCTATTCCCGTTTATAACTAAATTATAAACTAAACGTTCACATTATAAGTTAATTACTTATAAAACGATTATTTTACAAAATCGTTCTTTTTAAAGACTTTTCAATTTATAAACCTTATAACTTATAAGATTTATTTATTTAACCAAATCTATTCTTCAATTAACTTCACAAATTTATAATCTTACTATTTATAAATTTCATTTATAACTTCACAGTTTATAATTCTATAAATTTCATTCATTTATGAAATTCACTTTCACTACATTCAAACACTTATAAAAAATCGTTTTATAATGTCTAAATCTCAATTTATAAATATCCATTTATAAATCTCTAAATATAAATCAGTTTATATTATTATTCTAAAACGTCTTTAAATTCCTTTATAATTTCATCATTTCGATTTATAAAATAATCAAATTTTATAAATCCTATATTTAAACTTTTATCATATATTCAAAAATCCAATCTAAATTATTTTATAAAATCATTAGTTCCTTTCATTTCTCGAAAATCGATTTTTAATCGTATTTCTAAAAATCAGCTTTTTAACTATATTTCACAAAAACCTTAATTTTTTATAACTTTAAAAATTATAACGTTTATTTATTTATAATGGATCAATTCCAGAAATATAGTATATTTTCAAAATCACTTTTAAAATCATTTTAAAATCCCAAAATCTGGGTCCAATGATGCTACACACCAAATAGTCAATCACGACTAACAACGATATCATATATCGATATGCTAATCCATCAAATATCAAAATATCTGAAATAAAATAAATACTGTTGAGGAATCCAGTTGGATCCCTCCAACCTGTTTCCTGCATCCAAAAACATTAGCACAATACCAATTTCGCTCCAGTACGAAATTATCGCGGTATATGTTCTTAATAAATATTATCCGCTTAATAACGGCGTAATAGGGTCTCATCCGCTAAACAAAAAATGCGGGAAATCAATAACTGCAATATATACATATGCCAATATATATATATTGATATTATATATAATACCAATTTCACTGTTTATGAAATATTCGCGGTATATGTTTATATTAAATAACATCCGCTTACTAACGGCGCATAATGTCTATTTTAACAATCAATGATTTACAGTCATCATTCAAACATGCATTCAAATATTTTAAATCTAACTATATAAAATAAAATCGAAATCTATTCGATTGAGTGAGAAGTTCTCACCTTGGTTTTAATTTCCGTTTTAGCTTTTATTTCGAATAAAATTAAACGCGCGTTTAATTTTACCCGAAATTCTCACTAACTCCAAACGACTCCAAACCAACTCCATCGCGTAGTGCTCGTCCATACGATTCCAACGCAACTGAGTTTGCATTTTTTCGACCTCGTATGAAAAAGTTATGATTTTTACAAGTTTGCACACGATTTTTATAACTTAATTTACAACATATTTAAACTAATTTATACCAAAGCAAATCCTAGCCCTCCATCTCAACCCAAACCATATCAGGCCGTCCTCCCCCCCCCCCCTCCATCTTCATCACGCGTCCTCTTCTCCAGGAAGGAGCCGCACACCCCCAAACCCATTAGCCTAAATTAGGTTTTCACTTTACAACACCAACTCTCGACGAAACCACATCAAACTACCACCATCTCGAAGACCATTGCAAGAGCTACCACCACCACCCCCTTCATGAAGCTCGGCCTGTTCTACAGCCCCAAAACCACGTGCGAAATCTGCAGGTTCGGCCTCATTTATCTCACAATCCATCGCTCCATTCGCGATCTCCACCGTTGATCTCGTAGCTCTCGTCGTGCTCTATCACTTTGTAGTTGAAACCTAAGGCTAATTGTCGACGGATTGGAAGAAATCGAGGGGGAAATGAAGATCATTTCTGGCCATAGGTTAATAAGTGGCGGCTACAGCAAATTATTAGGGTTTAGTGATAAATTTTTATCAAATTTATGAAGGGGTAGGGCTATTTATAAGGAACGAGCGACACTATTCATCCCGGAAATTCCGAACTCCGATTTAGACGCCGTAACCAGCGTACCTAGGGTTTATCCCGCGTTCCGGACAAAATGGAACAGGTTTCGGAAGCTAATTCGGAAGTATGTGCGAGTTATGGCTGTAAACGCTCAATTTAAATTAAACCGATTTAAATCGATTTCTAGGCGTTTTAATTTGTACCGGACAAACGGTAAATCCAATCGACTTGAAATTTGAAACCTTACAATAATATCACATTACGGATCCGATGAAACTGGTTTCGTCGAAATCCGAGACTTTTTGAAAAATGGCTATTTTGACTCGCCAAATTTAAATTAAAAACGATTCGATGCGTTTCGAGCTGCCACGATCAAACGATAACTCCGATTGACACGAAAATTGAAATCCGGTAATAACTAACTATTACGGATCCAATGGAACTGGTTTCGTTCAATTCTGAGACTGTTCAAAGATTGACTATTTTACAGTCGATTATTAAATATTAAAATATTCAATTTTCACAAATTAACTTTTAATTCGATTTTAAAAGTTCTAAAATATTTCTATAACTCCAGTATGATTAAATAAAATTTTACAAATTATTTTCAATCATATTTAACTCAATTTTTTAATTATTTCCATAATTTAACGTATTAAATTATCGATTTAATTATCCAAATAAATCCAATAAATCAAAATAAAATTTATTTGACTTATAAATTCACTTATTAATATTTAAAATTAATTAAATATTCAAATTTTAATTTATAAAAATTCTGGGTCGTTACAATCTTTCCCCCTTAAAAGAATTTCGCCCTCGAAATTATAAGTAAGAAAGGTTACAAAATCTATTAATTTTCCAAAATTCATAGTTAAACTTTTTACAAATCTTTACTAAGTTTTCAAATCATACTTAGTTATCTTTTCAAAAACAAATTATATCATTTAACTTTCAATTCT
This sequence comes from Allium cepa, assembly GCA_030765085.1. NCBI lineage: Eukaryota > Viridiplantae > Streptophyta > Magnoliopsida > Asparagales > Amaryllidaceae > Allium > Allium cepa. The sequence continues at coordinate 597,104,506 of CM060935.1, forward strand.
AAATCAAAGTTTAAAGTTTCCCAAAATTTTTCCAATTTTCTCAAATTTTTTTCTAACGCCTTAAATTTTCGGAAAAATTCGCCATAGTCTCCTTTGCGCGGCTCGATCCGAAAAAAAAAATGACAGTATATATATCACAAATATACATCTCATCAAGTAATGAGGCATCCCGAAGGGAAAAAAGTATAAAAGTGCGATATTTAATCCGAGATATGTACCTTATATTTTATTAGCAAGCATATACGGCTAATATAGCGCTAAAGCGAACTCCAAATGCGAAGCAAACGCGATCCGCACCTACTAAACACTCAACAAACAACATGAGAACATGCTCATATGTAAATATTCTCAATATACAACATATAGCTACATAATAATTATATGTCACATAGCAAATGCAACTAAACAACAAATGCAATATATATTCAACCATCAACCAACTAACATCCATATCCAATAAACATTCATAATCAATAACCAAATCAATATTCATTCGAATTCTGTTTAATATACAATGAATTGGTTTTCACTCTAAATCATATTTGATTTATTAACATTGGATTTTCTTACTAACATTCATTCTCAATTTTAATTAGTTTGCATTCACTAATTAAATCCAATTCACTTTCAATTCTATTCAATTTTATTTACTTCTAATTTGAATTCAATTTCATTAACTCTTAATGACTTTTATACAATCATATAACAATCATATAACAACCAATTTATATTAATTACAACCAAATTCTTTTCACTTATATTCATTCAATTTGGTTTAACATTAAATTGATTTCCATTCAAGTATTCAACTTCCAATAACATTAGAATTTAATGAATTAACACTTATATTCATTATTTTATATCAACTTAAATTTACATTTAATTGATTAACATTCAATTCATTCAATTTCTAAAGTTGAATTTCATTCACATAACTTAAGTTCATATTTCTTTTAATCTACTTGATTTATTTACTTCGATACCAAAATCAATTCCATTCAACAACACTTAAGTTATATTCCATTTAACTTTAAATTCACTTCTTATTTACAACTCATATTCATAAATATATTCATATAGTTTCACTTCTTATATATATAAGTTTATTCACAATTGTAAATCACTTTAATTATAATTCAATTCTTATATAAGTTTATTCACAATTGTAAATCACTTTAATTATAATTCAATTCTTATAATTCTTTTACTTATACAATTATTCTTTTATTTAGATTATTCAAACAACTTAACAATCACTTATATACACTTTAATAATTCTGAAAAATTATTCCTTTATATATAAAAATATAATCAAGGTAAAATTATTTCATTTACCCCATTTAAAACAATATCGTGCCGAATTGTTCTATTCAAGTGTTTAGAAACCCCTTCGGCATAGTCTTGCGGACCACGCTGACGAAAGTTCATATGCCACTCAATAAACCAATCATCACAATATAAAACAATTTTATATACACTAACAAATACGCTCTCATAGCTATTATTACACTCAAATTCATTCTAGAGTACTACTGACTCTATCTCTAATGAGTAATACCCAACAGAACCATGGTTGTCGCTTAACCATCAGAGCTCTGATACCAAATGTAACGATCGGGGCTTTTCGTTCTTCCGAAAATTCAACATCGACACTCACTTTATCGACTGCCGAATATCAAAGGCCGAAAACCGAGAAGTTATGGGTTTTAAAAAGAAAAGAAAAGAAAGAAGAGAGGAAAAGAAGAAAGAAAAAGAAAAATAGAGGGAAAAGAAGATAGACAATTTTTAGAAAACAGAGAATTAGAAAAACAGAGAATTTGAAAAATAGAAGATAGAAGAATTTTGAAAATAGAACGGGGAGAAAGAACAACAACAGAATCTCACAATTCGCAGCGGAACAACATATAATAATAAATGAATAATCTTTAAACAAAGAACTACAGTTATTACATTTCATTACATCACATCATATCATCAGAGTGTACAACAACATACAACATTAAACAGTGCAGCGGAAAAAGAAATACTATATAAGTAATATGCCATGCCATCCATCTTGCCTCCAGCAACTCCAGAATATCCAGAATATCCTGATAAACCTAACTCTTAACTGCCCGTGTGGAAAATTGGTGGGCACCCAGAGTTTAGGAAGGAAAACAATAAACTCCAAGTCAGTCATGTGACTGGTGTGAGAACTCAAAACAGTTTATTTACTTTAAAATCAAAATAGAGGAATATTTTTAAATTAATTCGCAATGCTTTTAAAAATGAGACTACCATAAGACCTCCTGCCACACACACAATGCAAACGCAGACTTGGAGAAGATTTCTCCTTATGATAGTCAAAGATGCTTGATACGCATTAAAATCAAATCAATTTTGATATTATTATTAGTGCATAGTGTAGAACAAATCCTTTCGAAAGTAAAGATATAAATCATAGCCAGCATAGGTACCATTATATTATGCCTACTATAGCTACCTCCTGAGGAAGCAGGTTCTACAACTAAAACCGTACAAGTTTCGTATTGTTTCTTTGGATTTCCAACGAATGATCAGGCCAAGGAACTTCCCATTGCCACTGAGAATGCCTCTGGAAAGACATCCCCGAGAACCAAACCGGATCTCTGCCAACACAAGGCCGGGTTACCCCTAACTGGGTAACTACTGACACGAGCACGCCATTCCCCGGTCCTTTAGGACCTTTTCAACCGAGCGCTCGATATCCAATTCACACAATCATAAAGTGTTTTCAACATGAGTAAGTATCTGGGCTCCATACCATGATACCACCCCTTTCCAGAAGGAAATGCACATACCCTAAGGGGAGCTACAGCAACCCCTAATAACCTTGCCGCATCTTTCCTGTTTTGACCATTTCCGGGATGTGAGGCTCGACGAAGTCACGTCCACAATAACATACTTTATACAAAAGCCATGCTTTGGGTCAACAAATGATCAACACAATGATCACTAAGATAGACGATCAAATAAACGATCCTATCACAAATAATCAACACAATGATCATTTCAGCATCACTCAGCATGTCACATTACCAAAATGGGATATATCGCTGATAACTTCAACTATATAACCTTTGAGCTCGTACGTCTCAAAGAAGGGTGTTAAGCAAAGAATAAATTCTCCGCCACCAACAGAAATATATTTGAAAGAAATCGGCTTTATATCTCAAATTGTAATGTCAGGCATACAATCCATACAAGTCTGTTCCGGGCTCGAACAAAACCGAAGGCACTTCTTACGAAGCCCTTGCAAATCCGGGTATTCACAATCCCGATCGAATTTACCATCACTTAAGGAATCTCAATACCAGGAGCTACCCAGTGCAGAGACAATCGATAGGTCATCCTATCGCTTTCACAAATACTCGGTCTTCAACACCGATCTTCAAATGCAATTCATAACGACGTATCACATATTCGGAATGGGTTATACGACCCCATGGTCCTTTCCCGGTTAACCCGAATAGTGAGCGCTTATTCAAAAATAAGTGTGCATTCAAATTCAAACAAATCACATCAATTACCCATTCAAAGGGAAATATTGATAGTCGGTTATTGAACTATCAATGGATATGCACACATCACCAGATTCCAAATAATTTTCCAAATTATTTATTTTCCAAAATATCTTTACTAGATATATAGTTTCAACACTTCAAAAATAAATCAATATTTATTTTTAACCAATTTCACTTTTCACATATAAATTCCATAATGAATTTATATTTCAAAATATTCGTGCATATACGATTTCAATAATTCATTTCAATTTATCCTCCAAAAAGATAAATTCTAATTATTCACTTCATATTGGAAAACATTTCCATACTTATTAAAAATAAGTAATTCTCAAATCTTTTTACTTTCAACACTTAGAAAATATTCAATATACTTAAATCGAATTTAGTATATATTTCATTCTTTAAGGAAATCATTTATTTAAACATATTTATTTGGGCCAAAACGAATGTTACGTAAAACATCGTTACGACAACCCAAAATCACTAGTATAGGGATTCGGAATTAAAATAGATATATAAATCCCAATACTATACAAAACATTTCCTTTCGGAAATCATTTACTATAACAACAGTGTTATAGTCCACCATTTCCTTTTATTTCTCGAAAACGTCTATTTCAACAATAAATGTTGAAATCTATGGTTTCGAATCTCAGCACATTTTAAAACATCGTTAGATCGTTTTAATTCTATTTAAAACATTCACATTTTAAACAATTTCTTTAACGTGTTATTCACTGTTCAAAAACGTGAATAAACTTCTTTAACAAATTCCATTCTTTTATTCATTTTAATTCAAAGGATTATTCACTGTCTAAAAACGTGAATATAACTCTATTTCTAAGTTATAACAATTAACTTATCAAAATAAGTCGTTTGCGGATTTATAAAACAACGTTTATAAATTCCATTTCTATTTATTTATAAAAACTTCTTTTTTTATAAATTCCTTTATTAACCTATTCCCGTTTATAACTAAATTATAAACTAAACGTTCACATTATAAGTTAATTACTTATAAAACGATTATTTTACAAAATCGTTCTTTTTAAAGACTTTTCAATTTATAAACCTTATAACTTATAAGATTTATTTATTTAACCAAATCTATTCTTCAATTAACTTCACAAATTTATAATCTTACTATTTATAAATTTCATTTATAACTTCACAGTTTATAATTCTATAAATTTCATTCATTTATGAAATTCACTTTCACTACATTCAAACACTTATAAAAACTCGTTTTATAATGTCTAAATCTCAATTTATAAATATCCATTTATAAATCTCTAAATATAAATCAGTTTATATTATTATTCTAAAACGTCTTTAAATTCCTTTATAATTTCATCATTTCGATTTATAAAATAATCAAATTTTATAAATCCTATATTTAAACTTTTATCATATATTCAAAAATCCAATCTAAATTATTTTATAAAATCATTAGTTCCTTTCATTTCTCGAAAATCGATTTTTAATCGTATTTCTAAAAATCAGCTTTTTAACTATATTTCACAAAAACCTTAATTTTTTATAACTTTAAAAATTATAACGTTTATTTATTTATAATGGATCAATTCCAGAAATATAGTATATTTTCAAAATCACTTTTAAAATCATTTTAAAATCCCAAAATCTGGGTCCAATGATGCTACACACCAAATAGTCAATCACGACTAACAACGATATCATATATCGATATGATAATCCATCAAATATCAAAATATCTGAAATAAAATAAATACTGTTGAGGAATCCAGTTGGATCCCTCCAACCTGTTTCCTGCATCCAAAAACATTAGCACAATACCAATTTCGCTCCAGTACGAAATTATCGCGGTATATGTTCTTAATAAATATTATCCGCTTAATAACGGCGTAATAGGGTCTCATCCGCTAAACAAAAAATGCGGGAAATCAATAACTGCAATATATACATATGCCAATATATATATATTGATATTATATATAATACCAATTTCACTGTTTATGAAATATTCGCGGTATATGTTTATATTAAATAACATCCGCTTACTAACGGCGCATAATGTCTATTTTAACAATCAATGATTTACAGTCATCATTCAAACATGCATTCAAATATTTTAAATCTAACTATTTAAAATAAAATCGAAATCTATTCGATTGAGTGAGAAGTTCTCACCTTGGTTTTAATTTCCGTTTTAGCTTTTATTTCGAATAAAATTAAACGCGCGTTTAATTTTACCCGAAATTCTCACTAACTCCAAACGACTCCAAACCAACTCCATCGCGTAGTGCTCGTCCATACGATTCCAACGCAACTGAGTTTGCATTTTTTCGACCTCGTATGAAAAAGTTATGATTTTTACAAGTTTGCACACGATTTTTATAACTTAATTTACAACATATTTAAACTAATTTATACCAAAGCAAATCCTAGCCCTCCATCTCAACCCAAACCATATCAGGCCGTCCTCCCCCCCTCCCTCCATCTTCATCACGCGTCCTCTTCTCCAGGAAGGAGCCGCACACCCCCAAACCCATTAGCCTAAATTAGGTTTTCACTTTACAACACCAACTCTCGACGAAACCACATCAAACTACCACCATCTCGAAGACCATTGCAAGAGCTACCACCACCACCCCCTTCATGAAGCTCGGCCTGTTCTACAGCCCCAAAACCACGTGCGAAATCTGCAGGTTCGGCCTCATTTATCTCACAATCCATCGCTCCATTCGCGATCTCCACCGTTGATCTCGTAGCTCTCGTCGTGCTCTATCACTTTGTAGTTGAAACCTAAGGCTAATTGTCGACGGATTGGAAGAAATCAAGGGGGAAATGAAGATCATTTCTGGCCATAGGTTAATAAGTGGCGGCTACAGCAAATTATTAGGGTTTAGTGATAAATTTTTATCAAATTTATGAAGGGGTAGGGCTATTTATAAGGAACGAGCGACACTATTCATCCCGGAAATTCCGAACTCCGATTTAGACGCCGTAACCAGCGTACCTAGGGTTTATCCCGCGTTCCGGACACAATGGAACAGGTTTCGGAAGCTAATTCGGAAGTATGTGCGAGTTATGGCTGTAAACGCTCAATTTAAATTAAACCGATTTAAATCGATTTCTAGGCGTTTTAATTTGTACCGGACAAACGGTAAATCCAATCGACTTGAAATTTGAAACCTTACAATAATATCACATTACGGATCCGATGAAACTGGTTTCGTCGAAATCCGAGACTTTTTGAAAAATGGCTATTTTGACTCGCCAAATTTAAATTAAAAACGATTCGATGCGTTTCGAGCTGCCACGATCAAACGATAACTCCGATTGACACGAAAATTGAAATCCGGTAATAACTAACTATTACGGATCCAATGGAACTGGTTTCGTTCAATTCTGAGACTGTTCAAAAATTGACTATTTTACAGTCGATTATTAAATATTAAAATATTCAATTTTCACAAATTAACTTTTAATTCGATTTTAAAAGTTCTAAAATATTTCTATAACTCCAGTATGATTAAATAAAATTTTACAAATTATTTTCAATCATATTTAACTCAATTTTTTAATTATTTCCATAATTTAACGTATTAAATTATCGATTTAATTATCCAAATAAATCCAATAAATCAAAATAAAATTTATTTGACTTATAAATTCACTTATTAATATTTAAAATTAATTAAATATTCAAATTTTAATTTATAAAAATTCTGGGTCGTTACTGACGCTATAGGGGATGGGTGGCATATCCATAGGGATAAGTTGGTCTTAGTTGAGGAGAGGGATCAGTAGAGGCTGTTTTGATGAGGAATCGGTCATGATGGTGGAATAGGAATATGTATTCCCTGGTCGAAATGAGGGATTGGTATAAGGTCTTTGGGATAACGATCGGCATACTCGCTAGGATCAGCACAAAATCAAGAATTGGCTCTCTGAACTTGTAAACTAATCCAACCTAATTTTTTTTGAACAATCACCATTGATTTGCCTTAATGAGCTTGGAAATACGATGACGATGAATAATAAAATGTGCATATTCACTGTCGAACTTGAGTGTGAACAATCAGATTCTTGGAACTTTCAATATAGACTAAAAACTTGCAATTGAACTTAAATGAAAAAATTAACACTCTGATATGCCGGTGGTCGATCCTAAAGCTCTCATAACTGATCAATCTCTTCGCCAGTTGAGACGGTCAACGATGACGGTCAGTCTGGTCGAACACCCAAGTTTCATCGTTGTACTTTGTTTTTCGAACTTTAAACAATTTATATCCGTTATAAACTGCACTAGCTCACACTTAACACTGGGGGAACAAGTTAACTTTTCTAACCTCGACTATCTACTGAGTATCGCTAATATGGATTTAGAGGCTCAGAGCGTTTAGCTCATACATCTTCTGATCCGATGATGCAACACATCGATTTTGAAGCAAAATCAAGTTACTCAACTATATCTAACATGCTTTCTCCCGGCAATCAAGCAAAACAGATGGAATTTTTTTGCCTACCAATCGATCTTTTCTTACATGTTCCGGTCCTCCAAACAGAGGATATAAATCCTTCTCCTGATATAGTAGAGGGTGCTATCCTTCTAAATAACCCAATAGACTCACAATCCTCCTAAATTGGTGAAGCTACTCTTCGTCGGCTATGTTCTATTCACGAGATTCCATTCGTAGATGTTTTGGTCCCTTCAATAAATGACAGGATTCACTTGCCCCCAACGTGGTACACAACATGTAATAAATTTATGTGCTGGGTCGGATGCGTACCGCCATTTAATTTGTTTATTTGAGAGATGTTGAGATACCTTGGAATAGCTCCCACTTAACTTCATCCAAACAGCTACGCCTTTATAAATGGAACATTCTTACTATTTATGAGCATTTTATTCCACCCACCAACTCCGAAGACATAAGACTCATTTACAATTTCAAACAACAATCTGGATGTCCTTCTTATGTTTTTCTTGAACCCTTGCTGAATTGCTTAGTCTTGCAGGCGCTTGGAATAAACATTCTTTGTTTAAGCATGAGTGATTTTATGTATGATGTCCACCCGGCTTTGCTAGGTGACGGTTAGATAGATGTAAGTATTAGCTTCACTTCTTTCTCAAGTTCACTAATCCAAGTCATAACTTTTGCTTTGAATCTACTAACATCTGGAGTTCTTTTAGGTGTTCGCCCACGTCCTAAAGGCGCCGATTTTTCAAGACCTGTCGCTGCCATTCATGCTACCCATGTCGAAGACAGGGACATCGAACTTCTTGTAACCGATGAGTTATTATCATTATTCGGGCTATTGGAGGAAGGCCATTATCATCGGGCTCCTCAAAAGTGCAGCCTTGCTAAGAAATGTTTGCATAGCAAAGAAGAGATACTATCAACCTTGTCGTGCCCCCAACTGACGGGACTTGGGATGACACCGAAGAGGGTGAGATTATGGATTTCCAAGCTGATAAACTTGGCGACGATGATGAGGGGCCAGGAAAGGTGCCTATGGTCGAACCATTGCAAGGCGTGCAAGCTCAAACACCCACCAAAAGAAATAAAGGCTAGCATATAGACTCGTAAAAGAAATATCGCCACAGATCCAGAGTTCGTTATTACTTCTATCGAAGAAGAATAATTTTTCTAACGGTTGGAAAGTTCGCTGAAGGGATTTTCAAATCTTCAAGTTATAGATGATATTATGACCTAATACTTTTCGAATATTAACATCGAAGGACTTAATTCTCCTACCAGGAGAGGCGAAGGCATTCGTCCTTCTGATAAAGGAGAAAGAACGCCGATGAGCAATGCTACAACCATCGATCTATCGGGGGGAACGCTAGGAAACTCAGGACGACATGCACTTCGCTACACAACATTTATCGACCTTTCACACATTAATTACTCATATGTTCTCATTAGGTCATTGCAGGAGCAATGATTCAGTCCCTAGCCTTCGATCGCTTAAGAGGTTCTTCATCATATTATCGATCTAGTTGGGATTCAGAATCGCCAGGGTAGGAAGAAAGATGAGGGACATGTTTAAAGCTATCGCTCAAGGGAATCCTCTTCCTCCAAATACAAGTCCCTGTCCCAAACATCATGCTTAGGAGAACAATCTAATTTTCCCGCTTATAATGGCGACCAGCCTCCTTATCGTGGCCCTCAAATCGCCATATCTCATGAGCAACATTTTGGCTCCTTGAGCTCTTAACAATCTCACGAACGTCAATCAAGTAAACATCCAATTGCTGCTTCTAATCCATCTCTACCTACCGCTGCTTCAGATGTTTCTATAGCAGAGAAATTGGCTAAGCTTAAGGCCACATTTCCAAAAATTTGCTTTGACGGGTTTAAATTCCTTCTTACAAGACATATGATTTAGGGGCATGCCAAAGCAACTTCACTTGCATTCATCAATGATGTATTCATGCAGCATGAATTGTTCCTAATTTTGGCAGTTGAAGTGTCCGCTGAGCGGCAACATGAAATAGACCGCCTCAAGTTAGAAGTAATACATGACAAAGACATGATTAAATATCAAGATGCCGAATTGTTAGAATTGAAAACACAACTTGCTGAAATGGAGAAAAATGCTACCGAAACGGTAGAAGCGGTGAGACGTTTAGAAACCTCTCATAAAAAGAAACTCGACGCTGCCCTTAATCGCAACGGGCACTTTCTCTAGAAAAAGATACCTTCCAAAAGGAAAAAGACATTTTGTCTCACTGCATTGAGGAACTCGGAATACTTCTCAAAAAAGAAAAGGATGAGAAAATTGTAGCCCAAAAAGAATTATAGAAGTACTGTGAGGAAGCTGTAGAGACCAGAAGCCTAAAAGTTAAACTCGATGAGCAGCTTGCTTAAATTGAAGCTCTTAAAGAAGAAGCTCAAGAAGAAGGCCACAATGAAATGATTAAACAAATTAAATCCTAAGTGGAAGACATTAAAGAGTCCAGTAGGAATGAAATCAAGGACCTGTACGATCCATTGATTATCAAGTATAATCCCAAAGTTCTTATCCACTATGACTTAAGTTTCCTTGGCGAGGGTAACCTCAAATCACTTGCTGAAGCTTAGAAGCATGTTTTTGAGATGAAGAAGAGAGAAACGGATGGAGCTAATCTCAATAAAGAAGAATTAGTGCAATAAATTCTTCGTGGAAATGAACCATTGGATTTGGACGCCGCAAAACTTCAATACTTTATCATTTCTACACCTATCGAGAAAGGGGAACATATTGCTAGATCTTCAAAGGGTCGATCCTAAGAGTCCTTTTTCTTCAGTTGGAGCATCATTCTCACTCGACATGGAGCAGGACATGAGTTATGACCTAGACAAACCTGGTTACCAATCCCAGGTATTATCGCTTATTATAGAAGTAGGTACCCGAGCAACCATGAAGTGCCAACTGGATGCCGGTATCACACTTGACTCCTCGGTTAATGAAAAGTTTTGGTCTTCTTGTGTAATGGTTTTGAGCCAATCTCCTTGAATAAAAAAATTTGTAGCTCTTCCGGGCCCCAGTTAAACTCCAAAGGTGATGCTTCTGCAAAGCAATAGGAGAAACCGACCGAGGGTCTAGCAGTTGTTAATGTATCGAGACTCGATGCTCAAGTTGTCGGCCTCTTGATGACGATAAGGTCGAAGAGCCACTTCCAGTGGATGAATCTGACGATGTAATGCTTACTGGCGCCTTCAAATATACCGACAAGACGAGCTTGAATGAGTGGAATGAAAAGGAGGAGTTTTTGAAAAGAAAAGCTAAAACTAAGCTCGTCGAGGTGGACATTGACGATCCTTATCCTGTGTCACTACAAGTTATTCCACTAGCGCGTCGATTTCCAGTGAAATTCCTCTTACCTCTGCAAGCTCTCCTGCTAAAGGTTGTAAAGAATCCAGAAAAAGAAGCACAAGTGGCACTACTCTTGAAAAATCCATGAAATAGAGAAAGTCAAAGAAATCGTCGTTACCTCGGCTTAGTGGTATATAGTTTACAAGTCGTTTCTTTCATCAATTATGGTCATATGGGCACGAGCCTCGATTTTTTTTTGAAATAACTTTTATTATGATCTTGAAACTTGTAATCTGAACAAATGATTTTTTTTTCAATCGTGTTTTCATGTGAATTACCATTTAAGTAGCTGAGCTATTACATTCCATTCAATGTACTTGTAATATGTTGTTCATAAATACTAAAAATAGTCCACCAACTCTATCCCAAGGCCTCCAAGTGGTCGTGGCCTCAAGTCATATCAAACAATAGGCTCAGGCCTTAGTATTACACTGTCGGATTCAATGGCTTTTGAGTTACTATGCTCCTACCCCCGGTTCTTATTTGGTGGATTCAGGTGTTGGACTGTTGAATTCCAGCCTTAGCGAGTTTATACTCCTCCCGATAGTTTCGTGCCAGAGTTTATGGAATAGAGAATGGCGAACTCCACTCATCGATTCATTCATGTTCGTATCCATACTCTAGGGATAAGATTAAGTTGATGGATGATCAGATCACACCTAACTTATGTTTATACTCTAGTCCGCACTCGGGGGACTCAGAGTTGTTTCACGGTGGATGACTCACACCTGACTTATGTTTATACTCCAGTTCGCACTCTAGGGACATATAGTTTTTTCATGGATGGTCGGTTCACACCCGATTTATGTTTATACTCCAGTCCACACTTCAAAGACTTAGAGTTATTTTAGAGAGTAGTCGGATCACAGTCTCTTTGATTGATTAATTTTCCCCTAGGATTAAGGGTTTGATTTAGCGAGCGATCGATCGTGTCTTGGTCGCTTTGATTTTATCTCAGTTCCATGGTTAGACATGAGTTATTTGATCATCAGAATGTCGGCCACATTCATTCCTTATTGTGTATCCCATCCTTTGGATTATGCATGAGAGCTGTTAAATGAACAAGTAGATTGAGCTAAATTAATCCCATTAGGAGTTAGGACAATTGTTTGATTTCAAACTCTAGGAGCCTATTCATACATATCGACATCAATTAGTTTCACTGTGTAATTAGCATCCAATGCAATAGCAAACATAAATATGAAGGAAGCCTGAAACTTTATTCATTAAAAAAAAAGGAGTAACATAAATTGTCTTATTACACTTCTGGAAAATCAAATGCTAAAGAAAATTATAAAAGTAAATACATTTGAAATGTAAAGGAAATATATTACATGTAATAGCATCGAAGATGTTAGCTATTCCACGCCCTTGGAAATGTGATGACATCGATGGCTGCCGGCTTGAAAGTTCCTTCTTCAAGCCTCTATTCAATGACATATGGACCTTCCTAGATTGGATTCATGTGTGACGGGGCAGGAAAAACCCATTTTAGGAAGAGATCGCTAATTCGAAGGTCCGAGGTCGAACTTTAGTGTTGCAATACCAGGTGACCCGATGTCGATGTGTAGCTGCCCGCGGATTGGCTTCTTCACACTTCTTATCAATAAAGTTGAGATTTCAAGAGGATATCTTTATTCATTCTAGGATTGTAGTAAGTCACTCGATGAGAAGGAACTTCGAGCTCAACAGGAATTATGGCTTCAGAACCATAAGCGAGGGTGAATGGAGTATGGCCAATTGCGGACTTTGTAGATGGTCCTGTAAGCCCACGATGCTGAAAGGTGTTCATCCAACCATCTGCCTCTAGCCTTCTCTAAAAAATTCATCAGAATGGACTTTATGATCGTATTTATGGCTTCAACCCATCCATTTTCTCAAGGGTGAGCGATCGCTGCAAATCTCTTTTCAATACGATATCTTTGACAAAAGTCTTTGAATTTAGCATTGTCAAATTGAGTCCCATTATTTGTTAAAACAATTCAGGGAAGATCGAATCGGCATATGATGTTTTAGACAATAAAATTGATATTTTTTTGGTTGCGATTGTGGCAAAAGGTTCTACTTCAGCTTATTTGGTGAATTATTCAACTACAACGATAGCATACTTGGCGCCACCTTTAGAGATCGGCAAGGAGCTAATAATGTCTATACCCCACATAGCGAATGGCTATGGATCTACATGATTTATATTGGCGGAGCCCTTGGAACTTTTGCATATATTAGGCATTTATTACATCATCTTACATAATCAGCAGCATCTTGATTTATGGTTGGCCAATAATACCCATAATAGAATATTTTCTTTGCTAGAGTTTACCCTACGGTATGAACACCTCCTTTATAAGCTTCCTTTAGAATACATTTTATCTCATCGTGAGCGACATACCGGAGTAAAGGGACCGAAAAACCTTTCCTATACATAATTTCTTCTTGCATAATATACCGTGAAGCTTTGCAAAGGACCTATCGCTTTTCATTTCTTTTATCTGATAGGATCCCATGCTGTAAATGTTTTTTGATCGGGGTCATCCACGATTCCTTTTCAGTCTTTTCTTCCAATGTTTGGTCGATTTTCATCATGTTTGTACTTACATTATTTAATACTTTGACTGAAACCAATCTTATATGATGTGCATTGCCGGTACTGGCAAACATTGCCAATAAATCAGCCTCTTTGTTTTGATCTCGTTGAATATGAGAAATGCCATAGTACTCAAACTTTGTCAGCAACTCCTGAACTTGGGTATGGTATGAAGCAAGCCGTTGCCCCTTAGCTTGATAATTTCCCCAAACTTGATACATTACCAACTGCAAATCGTAAAAGATTTCAAGAGATTTTATTCCAAGTTCTCTAGTGAGTTTAAGTCCGGTAATCAGAGCTTCATACTTAGCTTTATTATTTGCTGCTGGAAAATCGAGCTTTAATTCATATCAAATTGACCAATTTTCAAGGGTTACAAGCACAATCCCAGCTCTGGAATAATGATTGCTAGATGCTCCACTAATATACAATTTGCACCGTACGGTAGGGATTTTGCTGGCTTCTGGAGAATCATCCTGCACATTAAATTCTGCTATAGAGCCTGCCAATGTTCAACCCTAGATTGTCCTCCAAGGGAGATAAGTAATGTTGAAATGACTTAGATCAATATTCAATTTAAGTAACCTTCCAAACGTCTCAGATTGTTGTAGGACTGTCGTAACGGCTGGTCGGTGTAAACATTGATCGGATGTGCCTGAAAGTACGGTCGGAGCTTCCGTGATGCAGTTAGTAAGTAGTACCCCAATTTCTCTATCTTCGGGTAGCTCCTTTCAGCTCCTGTTAAATGTTTCCTGATGTAATACACCACCCTTTGGATCTGTTTCTTCTTAGAAGCGACGCTGTGCTTATAGCTTGTGCCAATACAGCCAAATAAATGTACAACTCCTCATGATCCACCGGCTTTGACAAGATAAGGGTCTCTCCAAATGATTCTCCAAATCTTGACATGTATCTTTACAATCTTGTGTCCATTCAAAGTTTCTTTTGCCTTCCTAATCAAATAAAAGAAAGGAATTTATTTTTCGGTCGCTTTGGAGATAAACTGACTTAAGCAGCAACTTTCCTATTTAAACTCCACTCTTGTTTAATAGTACTCGGCGCTTGGATAACGTGGATAGCCCAAATCATCTCGGGATTATCTTCTATTCCACCAGATTGACAATAAAGCCCAAGAATTTTCCTGATGCAACACCAAATGAACACTTCAATGGATATGATTTTCATCTTGTAATATCGGAGGATGTCAAACATTTCTTCCAAGTCTCTAACATGGTCGCTCGATCGTCCGGACTTCATGAGTATATCATCCACATACACTTCCATTGCTTTTCCAATCTGGTCTTGAAACATCCTATTAGCTAAGTGTCGATAGGTTGCT
The DNA here is from genome assembly GCA_030765085.1 of Allium cepa. Lineage (NCBI taxonomy): Eukaryota > Viridiplantae > Streptophyta > Magnoliopsida > Asparagales > Amaryllidaceae > Allium > Allium cepa. Next base: position 597,119,822 of record CM060935.1, read on the forward strand.
CTGGCATTCTTCAACCCAAATGATATTAATACATAACAATATGATCCAACATCCATGATAAAAATAGCGTGCCCCTGATTGGGGACATGCATCAAGATTTGGTAATATCCCAAGTATGCATCCATGAAAGATAACAAGTCGTGTCCTACAGTTGAATCAACTAGCCGGTCAATCCTTGGAAGTGAAAATTGTCTTTTGGACATGATTCGTTCAAATCTGAGTACTCTATGCACATTCTCCAATTCTCATTTTATTTGTTCACAAGTAGAGGATTAGATACCCATTTAGGGTAGAGGGATTGACGGATAAACCCGTTGACTTTTAGTTTATCCACCTCCTATTTGAGAGCAGCTGATCTCTTCTGATGCATACCGCATCCTTTTTACTTCACCAAGACATGCCTCAGGTTAATATTCAATGCATAGCTAGTAATGGCAGACGAGATTCCACACCTGTTAAAGTGAGTCCAAGAGAATACATCTAGATTCGCTTGGAGAAAACCAACGAGTTCTCTCATCATCGGAGGGCTTAGCTATGATCCAATTACAGTACTCGTGATGGAAGGTCATGGCTGACCGTACTATCAATGGTCAGCTCAGCCGATGTAGGCTTGGTCTCTTTAGACTCGTCTTCATCATCCCTTGGATCTATTCTCTATAGAAACTATTGTAGTACCCTAGCCAAGGCTCAGGCGCTGATTATCAATCTTTGATAGCTTGGATGTCGACAGTCATGTCCACACCCTTACCTTTTTATTTACACTGAGCCTCCCTCAACTCAGCTACATAACATGCACATCTAGTCGCCTGATCGCCATGCACAACTCCTACACCATTGTCTGTTGGGAAGTTCAGAGTCAAGCACAACGGGGCAAGAGCTACCCGGAATTCAGCCAGGGCCGATCAGCCTAGAAAGACATTGTATGGAGTGACCACTTCCAAAACAATAAACAGAAAAGATTCATACTCTCCTTCATTCACCTTTTCCTAATTCAATAGGTAATTCTACATAACGGACAACTTCTGTCGTAATGCATTAAAACTATGTATACGAGCTCTAGATGGTTTCAAATCTTTGGCTTCCATTCTCACCTGATCACATGCCTTTTTGAAGATTATATTCACCGAACTTCCACAATCAGTCAAAATATTTCTCACAAATGGCGGACCAATCATAGTTGAAATGACCATCGGGTCGATTATCGGAGCCTCCAACTTATCTGCATCTATATTCCAAAACTTAATAAGATCCGCCATATTATGGTACTACTTCGTGGAGTGCCGTCTTCCGTAATCAAACAACATTCAAAATCCAAATGCCTAATTGCGCTAGTGTAGCTCTCCGTCTCTTCCCAACTCCTATCCGACAAATGTGATCCTCCGACTATCGTATTTATCACCAGCCTTCCACCGATCTGCATATGCTCCTCAACCCTAAACGGAGCTTGTCCTCAGTTGGGGTCAGAAGTCCCATACCCTCTATCCTGCAAGGCTTTCACAGACTATTGTAACTTCTTTTCTCGAATCAGTTTTTCTATAACATCCTGGAGATGCCTGTATTCATTTGTATTATGCCCATAACACTTGTGAAAGTGACTATGTCTCCCAATCTGCTTCTGCTTCTCTATTGACTCTTTTGGTGGCGGCTTTCTATACTACATGGTACTGCAAGTAGACAAATAGATATTCTCCAGGGATGTACTCAGTGGCGTGTAATTATCATACATAGGAATCCTAGCCTTCAACCTTCTAGAATCCGTCTTTCATTCTCGGTTTCTATCTACACCTCTATTTTTAGATTTGGCTTATTCTGAACGTCTATTTGGACTTTTATAGAACTGTCATCAGACTATTTGGTTGCAATGTTACCCAATGCTGCTTCTCCATCTGGTCCCCCAACATTCTTTTTCCTGAAGGACTTAGCTTCCTCCTTCTTAGAAACCGATCTTCTTTTGAATGGAAGAGCTTTAACATGGTAGGTGGTTTACCAACCAGCCAATCGCCAAACTCAGACTACTGGTCAATCCTTCTTGTCACGGCCATAAGTATCGTATGGTCATTTGCATTATTGATCTCCATAACAGCTATATGAAATCTTTCCAAATAATCATTCAATGACTCTCCTGGATCCTAAATCTTGCTAGAAAGGGACATCACGTCTTTAGGACGAGTCGCATGCATCCAGAATTGCTCCACAAACTTGGTTGCCAACTTATTAAATCTGGAAATTGATCGTAGGGGTAGTATCATGAACCATATCGTTGCAATTTTGGAAAGAGTTATGGGAAAGCATCTACATTTAGTCGCATCATCACCTCGCACGGAATCCATTAACCATTCATATTTCATGATATGTTGTTTGAGGTCGGTTTTTTCCTCATAGGCAGGCATCGACGACATGTTGAACTTCCTTAGGTACCATGCATGTAATATACTACTAGTGAATGGGATATGACTTCTAGAGATTCCCCAATTGTAACGCTCCTAATTTTGAATAATATTGTTCAGAAGTTTTAATTAGATAAACTAAATAGAATAATGTAGAGTGATAAGGAGACTGAGGTTAGTTAATAAACCTAGAGGCTATGCTTGTTAACTCAAATGGGCTTATAAATGGATATAAATGATAACTAAATTAACATAGGGGCATTAGAGTAATTACCACCCATATTTCTTACCATTATACTATTATCCCTATGCCATTCACATTCGTTTTATCATAAGCAAAACAACTGAAAGAAAGCTAAAACCAAGTCGGCCATTAGGAGGAAGAAGAGAAGAGGAAATTCAAATTTAAAGCTTAGGATCAAGCTAGAAAAATCAATCTCCAATTTCTATATCCAATCTAAGGTGAATAATAATCACTATATCTACATTTTGGTTTTTATATGATCATTGATTTTTGGATTTAAGATTAAATCTTATATGATGATTTTTGATGATATGCTGGGATTCATAATATATTTGATCAATGGTTTAAATATCTGTACATACGATTTTAGGGCAAAATCGAGAGTAAATGATTTTTAAATGCCATGAAAAAATTATAGTGATGGAAAACATGTTTTTGGAGTTGGTTTTCAATTTTTATAATTTTCCAAGCCATGGAGAATTAATCCTGAATATTTAATAGGAAAACATGTGTTATTAGATTTATAATTATTTTCGATTGTTATATGATGGATTTTGGGTTTGAAATTTTTATACGTTAGATAACATATCTATGATTTTTGGGGATATTTTACTAAGAGATTTATTATGAAAATTAAATTATTTTGAAAAGAGGACCTAAATGATTTAATTGATGTTAAATGAAAAGGACTTAATTGCTAATGTTTTCAGTTTTTAGATTTGAGAAAATGCGGAAATTATTGTAAAATAATTTGAAAGTTTAAGGTAACCAATCAAATGTTTACATATAGGAAAGATAGTTACAAATAGGTTACTTCATTTGGTAAAAATAGCCTTTTGTTCAGAAAAGTAGGTTCCACCTCCTTTAGAAGTAGCTTTCGACCCAGAGCTTCCGTCTTCCACCAAGTCGAAACCTTCTTGGTCGAAACCAGTAAAGCCGAAACCATACATATTGTATTACTTAGTTGGTATGCAGTGGATTAGAGAAAGGGGAAAGGTAGGGGGTCGAAATGTAGCTTCCAATGGGGTCGATGCATTTGTTTTGTTTTCTAAAGAAAAGCACTTGCTTGTTACACGGAGGTTTCGAAGGAGTCGAAACCAATGCTTGCGGAAGGTATATTAAAACAAGCTTTCGAAAGAGAGATGCTGCCTTTGTAAAATAGTAGCTTCCGATGGAGTTGATAAAATTTTAAATTAATGCTTTTAGAAGAGGTAGTTTCGACCAAGTCGAAACCCTTCTGCAACCTTGTACCTTTCTAAAGTATTGAAGATATCAATGCATTCGGACAGTACTCTTTGTTTTATAAATGTACGCCACTTCCTTACCTTTTGAAAAGGGGTTAATGGTTTCGAAGAAGGCATTATTTCGAAAGGGGTTTCGAAGCAAACCTTCATACATTTTTACTTATAGAGTATAAACTTTTGAAAGGATGGTTTCGACACCATCATTTTTTCCCCAAATACTTTTATATGATAAGGAAAGGTTTCAAAAGGGGTACTTTCGTTTTATGTTCACTTTTACCTAAATGAAATTTTAAATATAAACCTAATAGCTTCGGAAAGAATACTTCCAATGATTTCGAAAGAGGGTCTTTTAATGTTTTCCATAGAGGTAGTTTAAATGGTTTCGAAAGGGTACTTTCAATTTGTTTTAAAGCCATGCTTCTAATGTTAAATATTAATATTTATTGCACTCGAAAGGTTTCTAAAGAAAGTTTTTAAAGTGTTTAAATGGTTGGAACCTAATGTTTTGAAGATAGATTTATGTGCTTTCGAAGAAGGTCATCCAATAAGGTCGAGAGTAAGGTTTCGAAGGTTTCAAAAGGCTTTGTAACTGAACTCATTTTTAAAGGAAAAATCCATGGCTAAATAAAGGATTTTTGAAATGATTTTAAGAAGAAACTTTCCTTGATAAAATTATAGGATAAAGGGATTGACCATATCTAGTATGAAAAGAATTTCAAGGACATTAAACCAACAGGAGTGGTGCTGTTTGTAATTATGTTTGCTTCTTCAAATGTGATTATATTCACATTATAATGGACCCATAACTACATTTTGGGGATAAAGTGTAGAAGAAACGGCTAGGTTAACCTAGTAGTGAATATAAACTTATTAAACTCCTAAATGAGTAGAATTGCATCTGGGAAGTCTGGGAGACTAGAATATAGGACGCCTTAACCTTGAAGTTGTCTAGGAGATAGGTTCATAGTAAACCTATGAAAATAATGATTTGGAAGTTATTGGAGTAGCCAATAGGTTCATAGTGATCCCATGAAAAATACGCTTTTAAGAGTTGTTAATAAGGGCCATTTGGTTTGTAGTGAACCCATGAAAACTATATCCGGATTAAATGATTGACAAATGTCCAAAGATTCCTAGTTAACCCATGAAAACTAGGGTTAGAAAGAAGTTATTGAGCACACCGATAGGTTTAGGGACAAGCCATCAAATTAATTATGTCATTTGTAGTAGCCTAAAGGTTCTTACTGATCCTGCGAAAAATATGAAACAGGTCAGGGAGTCCATGAATTATGAAAAGTTATTAGTAAGCCAATGAAAACCAATAGGTTAATAATGACCCTAGAAACTATAAATATGACCAGTAGTCAATTAAACCAGGGAGGGGAAATCCAGAATGTTTTAATATATATGCATATCATCATAATATTCTAAAGTGCTATGTTTTAACCATTGTGGATGCAGAAGAACAACATATGGTTTATAAAGGTTTCAGGATATTAGTAAGGGAAAAGCCCGTTCCACTAAGCGGCGTGGTCTCATTAGACATCTAAAAGGAATGAGATGTTAGATTATTATTCATACCAGGCTTTATGTCTGGCTTGAAGTTTTTGTTTTCCCCTTAAACTCTCGGGTACTCAATTGATTTTGAGTAGCTTGAGGTTTAGGGTTTCTAGGTTCTCTTCTTAGATGAATAAAGCTTCAGAGATGTGAAGAAGGCACGGTAGTTATTTAAAGTAATTTTCTACCGTGTTTTTTTGATGTAAAGGCAGACTTGTTTTATTGCTTTAGTATATTCTGATTTACCAAGGGGATATTTTAATATGTCACTCTTGGCGTATGTGTAATAATTATATTTTTTTGAACGTGGTTAATGTTTATGGGATTATGCAATGAACAAGAAGTTTTTTTGAATGGAATGTGGAAATGTCTTTTAACTTGTTAAAATTCTTCCATATTCTTGTAATCTGTGTACCAACGTGTCTAACAAATCGCCATACTCGATCGTCGAGGATTAATAACTATTGATGACTGCAGCATCCGTAGCCGTTAGTTTTGGGCCTCCAAATAGGAGGATTTACACCAATCATCATTAGTTAAGCCTTGGATCTCCCTCACTAATTGTCTAATCATTATCGATAAGTCCGATGTTTGAATGGGTGGTGCCAAGCGGTAGTCATGCTCCACCTCACGTGAATGGTCCGATCGATGTCCATGGGCCATTTCATACCTTCTTGGTTCATTATCTTCCCGACACGCATCTTGTAGATTCATTCCGTCATCATTCCAGGGAGGTAACTGGTCAGCATTCAATTGAACTTCATCATCCAAACCTGTAGAAATGGTTCCAACATGAATCCCCAAGTTTGTGTAGGGAATCCCTCCTTTAGAGGAGGGATCGATACCGATCCCTATGGAGGGATTGGCACTGATCGACCATAGCAGACCGCGATGGCTGCCAGGTGAAGTTTCTGATGTTTCTGCACAATTATCTTCGATCTTGTGACGCCTATGCCTGTGATATTCATCTTATGAGCTAGAACTTTCTGATGCCGAATAAGGAGTGGATTCCCTCCTAGCCTTTCCATACTGTAGCTGAGAAATTTGGTTCATCAAACTGATATTAGTCTGAATTTGCTAATTTTGTTGCCGATGGCTTTCCATCAACTCACTCATTAGATTATGAAATTGAGTTTTGGTAATAGAATCAGCGGGATACTAAACTTCAAGAGGTTCAACATTCACATTTGTTGGTTGATTGCTTGGTTTTCCTTGATGAATGCAAGCCATTTCCATCCACGTTTTGAGAAGTAGATCTAGTATGTCTTACTATTATCATCTCCTTGCTTTTACATTCCTTCAAATTTGAGTAGTATAAGCAACTTTATAAAGTTAACTACAGATCTCCTTCGGGGAACTTATCTAATCAAGTCAAAAGGGATCCTATCAAGCTGAGAATCAAGCTCTTAGTGAAAGCACTAAAATGTTTGCAACAAACTTGGTCATAAACACACAAGAGTAGATTTATGCAGAGAATTTAGTATTGCATGATTTTTGATTTAGTATTGCTTGTGCACTAACTTCTGCCAGTCCCTTTCATAAGTGTATACCGATCCCTCCATATTTGTTTATTCGACACACGATCTCTAGGGTATGCTCCTAGGGCCCATATGATTTGCTCTCCAAATTCCATATGCTTTGGACATACAAAACTTAAGATATTGATTGTTGAATGTGCAACGGCACTTGTAATTGGTTTGAGGCCGATCCCTCTTCAACAGAGCCTGCCGAACCATATCTCCTTGCAAAACATGTCGATCCCTTCTCAATACACTATGCTGGGTACTCCTCTGTGAATTGAAGTATGCCAATCCAAATCAATAAACCGTGCCGACCCCTTCCTTACTAATCGAAGTATGTCGATCCCTACTAGCCCACTAGGTCGATCCCTTACTTACTCAGCCATGCCAACCGCTCTTTACTCAATCATGTCGATCCCTATCAAGTTGCCAAACCATATCGATCCCTTTCTTTGACTAAGCTATATTCCATATTTCAAGCATCCTGCATTTTTTATCTACCAATTCCGTCCAATTCTAGCTTCATATAACCATTTGTACTTTACTTTCGGGGTCCCACAATCATTACTCCAAGGTCATCGAACTTGATAATAGTTGGATCGATCTCATGCAATCTATTTAATTTAGTCGGGTTAGAATGCCGGTTAACAGTAAGGTTTCCACTAGAATCAATTAAATGCATGGTCCGGTTTCCAAGCTTGTCAATTTCTCCAGCTCGTTAACTAGTTTTCCTCCTTTGGGATTGTGTAACAATCTCCATTTAGAGACCCGAAAATGACGTGGATGATGCTGAAGTTATCACTAAAATTGTTTTCAAGCGGTAAAATGTGATATATATTTTTAATAACATTTAGTAGACAAAGTGAGTATTTAAATTATTTTTATTACATAAAATTATCTTTACATTTTTCATCACTGAATTCATTCCCACGTGGATGTAAATATACTAAAAACAGAGATAATAGTGTCATGCTCGATATATGAAGATGTTGACACAAACACTTAATTAGTTATGTAATCTAGTTTTACAACATCGGAATTTAAAACAAAATATTATTATTTATTAAACCTCCTACTACTTCTTCAAAGTTTTTATTTGTTTAGAAATGATAAATGTTTAATCTCGTAAAATCAGCCTACTCAAATGAATGCTCAAGAATTTATGGGGAAAATGATAATAAAAGCACGAATCGGACATAAAGTCTGGCATGAGTAATACATATCGATAATTACGACATATATTGAGACCATGTAGCCTAGCGGTATGGCTTTTCCCTACATTAAAACAACAGCAGCAATTTTACCATATTATATCATAAAGTCATCATATCATGAGCATATATATAAGCAAAATTTAAACATAAGTATACCTTATGCTTAACATACAACTATGAACCATGTCATAAATTCATCCATTTCACTTATAATTATACTCTATTTTTATCAATATTTTATGAACCAGGTCATATAATCACCACATATATCCACATGCATCACCTAGACTTTTGTTTAGGTATTAATCTTAAAGTGTCCTTAACTTTATTTAGTGATTACCTTCCTATGTCTTTCTATCGCCAATTTAACTTTTTCGTGAGCAACGTCACCGATGAAATGACCACTTATTTTCCATGGGAGCCACCCAAACTCTCCTAGGAGGTTAAATGTAAGCACCCTAAATACATTCTAAAAAGCATCAGTACTAAGTGTCAATAGCCCCTTCTAGTCCCAAAAAGACTTTCGTTTGACATTGTCGATACATTCAATAGAATACATCCATTTTGATGTTATTACTCACGTTAAAGTTCAAATTTATGAATTGAACCTAGTAAACTTCGCATGTCTTGGCATTGTGCCAATATCATTGAGTATAAAGCTCAATAGCCATTAGCTCCCGGCCATTCAATCATTCCATGAGTTGATATATTTTAAGTCTTAAGTTCAATCAATTTCTTTCATTTTAGTTGTGTACCACACAAATTTCTTTCATTCACTAAATGATAGCCTTATGGTTACACTTAATTCTTATTATTTAGACTTTCAACTAGGATTTTCGTAGTGCCACTCGATTCATTCAAGCTTGATGGGTAAATAAAGCGTTCCACATATGTGTTCCCTTTTTTTACAATGTCTCACATCTTAACTTCATAATTAATTACTTACTTATTTACTATATTATAGGGTTATAGTAGGTCCGGTGCCCTTTTCTACAAATAACCTTCTTCGCCTCCGCCACTTTTTCGCTTTTCACTTTAACAAAAAGAAGTCAGCACGGCCCTTACATCGCCTCTCAAGGACACACGCCTTCACCAACAACCCAACATTGCACACACCTCCATCCACTACCGCAACACCGCCTTCAACCACATATCACAACCCATCGACATCACAGCGTAAAACACCTTCATCATCACCATCATGCAATAGTCCAAGCATCACTTCAAAAAGTAGGCTATTATCTTAATTAGATAATTAGACTGATTTTTTGATATTATGTAATTATGTTAATTAGATAATTATAGCTTTGATTATCCCTAATGATCCATTAATTATCCCTTAAAATTATGTAATAACATGTATCTAAAACTATCTCTTAATTATATGTTTGAAATATGTGTAATAATAAATTATATATATTTATATAATTGGGTGTGTATGTACATATGTTATTAACATTTAATATAAATACAATTATTCCTAATTATAAACCCATAATATAAGAATATATAATTAAATTAATAATAAATTATACATTCCTATATAATTTATTAATATTTATATAAATATAAATCCACATACATACATACATATACATATATATGCATATGCATATATAATTATAATGAATTACATAAGGGATGAATATATTAAATATACCTTGATTGCACGTTACTTGTTACCATAATCCTAGATTTCCAAGCATCATGCACTCCTTAGATGTTTAATTTTGCCTCATCTGACAAGTACCTTATGTGATTGTTATATGGATATTTGTATCTTAACTAAAATGGAAATTAATATTCATGTCATACATAGTTTTTGAATTTGTCCCAGTGTTGGACAAGTTATAAACATAGTGATATTTATGTTTTGTGAATCAATATTTCAAATTGATCAATTAACAAAATTTTAACAATATTTCCTTGCCGTTCTCCATGTACGCTTTTTTGCGTACGATATGAGAATAAGGGGAAGTATCACCGAAATTTTGTTACTCATTCGATTTGAAATGATTTACAAAAGGAAGATATCATTGCGTTTAAGGAAAGTAGGATGGTCAACCATTAATAAAAGTGTAGAAATCCCTAGGTATAGTCTGAAATTATTTGTGAAATCCAGACATAACCAACAATTAACCGTATCAAAATGTTCGATGGACAATGTAATACTCCAAATAATAGAAGACATCAATGATATAGGACCACAAAAATAAAGAATTTAACAAAGTTTAATTAGATGAAGATGTTAAGGTTGATGACGACGATGATGTCGAAGTTGATGAACATGAGTACAATGGTGAAATTGTAAATGATGATATTGGTAATTATGTTGGTAAATGTAGCATGTATGATTGATTATAAGACTTCTTTTATATATGCATGTTATTTTCATTTTTCTCTATTGTTAATAATCATTTTCTCTATTGTTAATAATCATTTGTGAAGGTATATGTATGCATACCATGACAACTAAATGTACAAATTTTCAATTTATACGCCTTAAAATCAAATCTATTACATTCTTGTTTTTATCTTGTGAATTTACTAATCCCATTATCATATTCACTCATTTGTAATGTAACATAATTCAAATTTATTCCAATTGTTACTTTAAATACAAGTCATTATAAAACATAGGTTAGATATATGTTATTATATTGTATAGATATCTATTTATGTATTGTTTTAAAAGATACGTCTACTTGAGGTCGTAGACACAACCATGTTGGATCTTCATCAGGTTATGGTCGATCTCACTCATCAAATCATAGTGGATCCTACTCAGTTAGGCTTGATGCACATATAATATCTCCTTTTATTTCGATCGATTTTCCTATTGACGTTCGTGGTTTTTAATCTTCTATATATCGTCCGAGATCTCCTTTTCACACTTAAACGAAACGAGACATTAAACTCATCCATATCTCCCTCGGCAGTCATCTCGTCTGAGATATTCAAATCTCATCCAAAATATGCATCGAAATCTCACTTTGTGATGTCAACTAAAAATATATCCTTTTCTAATTTTTTTTATTTTCATATATATTCAATAGAAACTACACAATCCAATTATAGTTTACAACATTCTTAAATATATCATTTACTTTTTATCTTCATAAGTCATAAAAAGACTTTATTTCTTCTTTATGTTCAAATAAGATAATATTATTCAATCATTAAGAAATTAATTAAGCTAATCAAACTACTACTCCTCTTTGAAACATTCATTTTCTGTGAAAATCAAACAAGTTACCTTTTTTATTTTTACTGAGAAAATTATAATTGTTAAATAAATCTTTAAAACATTAATTTTGGACATATAGGTTACTCAGAGATATGCTCGAGATGTAATTTAAGACCCGAGATGTTAATCCGAAATGTACATCAGAGATACACTCATCTCATCCAAGATCTCCTTTAATACAAGATAGCTTGTATGAACATTCCAAGACAAGCGTGACCGAAATCAAAGATTTAAAACCTTGTGATGTTATTAGTCTATCCATTTGCATGTCATACATGGACTCTTCCTGCGTCCATGGAATTGATGTTTTGAGAAAGATCGAGGATCGAGGTGAGTAATTATTTATTTGAATATAAAACCAATCATATATACACTCTCATGCAAACACTAACACTGATACACGTCACTTATACAAAAACAATCATATATACAGTAATTTATTAGGCAAACATGCGCGCGCACACACACATACATGCACACATACCCACACACACCCGCACGCACATATATGTGTGTGTATACAGTTATGATTTCAACAGCAACGCTACATCTGATGCTATCTGTATAGGCATGCTTGCACAGATCACAACATTCTAACCTACATTTACTAATATTTCCGATGATGTAAAGATAGTAATATTCCAAAAGTATATGGTAATGATTTTGTTAAAAAATGTAATATAAAAATATGTATGTCATTTTATTTATTGTATTCAATTTAAATTTATTAAAGATATTTTCTTGGACAGGTGGCATTTCTAAAGCAATGTTGAATAGGCTTGGACATCCATAGCAGCCTGTAAATATCAAAAATAGACAAATGGTATGCAGATGAGTGACAAAAAAGCATCCACCTCTAGCCCAAGAGGTATACGAGTAGTTCTTGATATATTTGTGGACATACGACTATGAAATCCCAAAAGGTTTATGAAATTAGAAACATAAATCTCAAGTTTCATAAAGGTAGCTCAATATGCGGATCATTGTAATAATCCGGTATGTATTTGTTCATTAAATTTACTTGTCATTTAAATAAATCAAAATATGACCACAGGATAATTTATTTAATTCAAATGTTAGTTCGAAGAGCAGCATAGTGAGCTAATGAAAGGGTTAATAGTATAAGTAGGGGCAATTATGTAGTTCTATACATATATATGACTTTGTAATCAACCTTGATCATAATAAATATGTTTGGTTTATATTATATATTTTGTTATACTATGATACAATTAATTATGTGATTAATTTAAAGTACATTCGTAATAAAAACCCTTAAATACGGTTTTACATGATCCTAGTTGCAAATAGTTGCAATCGTGAGTGATTAATCACAAAATATATTAACATTTAATTTTAAATATTCTTGGTCAAGATGTTTCAAGAAAGGATATCAATACATCCACTGAGATCATAGTATACAATGTTTTCCAAATGTTGGACAGCGTATTACTCATGGATGCTGAGGCACCAGGTGGTTACATACTCATATTTATTGTATAACTACGAAATAATTCATCTGAGTGTTTCATGTTAATTGATAACACTTGGTCAAACAGAGAATCTTAGTGTGACGATGTTGCATAGTTCTTCGACTCAAGAATACCGTGAAATTTCTGCGTGGATACTCCACTTTGGTTATAGTTTAATCATAGCATGACATCCATGAAAAACTATAGTTGAGTCCGAGTTGAAGCATTGAGAATGAAGCACTATTCAATGGAGCGTCTATTTCCACAATTGTCTATGGTTACTCTCAAGGTCAACTGTAGTTAACGCAAGGTGATAGAGTAGAACATTTGATAATAAATGTTATTATTGAACCAAAGATTTTGTTTATGGACTAATCAAGTTGAATGTGATAATATTGGAGTTATGACTAGTACCAAACTCCATATGTTTTAAGGTGATATAGTGTTGACAAAGAAAACATTTGTAAATTATTGTCACCATTGGTATCACTAAAAATAATATAAATATAATTTTACCAAAAAGATTTGCAAACGATGAATTTAGCCAAATTGTCACATCACTAGGTGAGGTAATATGTGAATCTTAATATTTGAATTGTTCAATATTGATTGCTGACTGAATTTGTACCTTTGAGCTATATATTTGTATTTATAAATGCTCCAAAAAACCACATGATTTAATTAGTTTATTAAGTGTTATAAATTAACTAAATTGATTAATATTTGAGAAATATTATTTATTATTGTATTTGATGTTGGGGTGTTATTAGTAACTAATTTGGCATGTATATAAAAGTTATATATGCTCGTATCGGTATACAATGTCTGTGTATATTTAAATGGACTTTAACTATGGTTAATTTCTAAATAGGCATTGGGAAATGTTGATCCACTTTGGAGAAAGTGTTGGTCGGCCATACAAGGAGAGATGTAATAACCCAAACCTTAGTGGGACTGAATTTTCACTAAATTGAAAACTCAAGTCCATTAAAGTACATATCGTTGGTGTCGGTATCCTATAAATAACAAAAGCATATCAAAACACTGTGGCGGTGAAATAGTAAAGTATAATAATACGTAGTTACCGACCGAGACTAATTTCTCTAATATATAGTGCACTTGTCTGTAACGTTTCGGATTTTGCCCGCTCGAAAATCGACATCCATACTTCATATCGTATTCGAATGCCATAGATTCGACCGTTCAAATCCGATTCGCCGGAGCTTATAACAACATTAAGTACATAACACAGCGGAATAAAAGAATAATACATTGATATACAGCTTTGATACAATATCTGCTACAACAGATGATCCAATAGATATCAATATACATCAGAGATATGATACAATAAAATAGCAGCGGAAAGAAAATAGATAACATCTAGCAGCGGAACAAATAACTCTAAGATAGTCTTCAAGGGAGAACTCCAAAAATAACTGCAACTCCATTTCCAAAAACCAATCCAACAATAGCTCGAACTCCCAATAACGATGCACCAAGACGAGCAAGACTGGTGCGATCCAAAGACTGAACTAACTCTAGATAATCTACTAAACCTGACTATCTGAAAAACCCAACTCTAGACTGCTCGTGTAGAAAATAATGAGCACCCAGAGTTTAGGAAAGAAAACAATAAACTCCGGATCAGTCGTGGGACTGGTGTGAGCAACAAAAACAGTTTATCTTTTAAAACATTCAACAAAAGATTTTCAAAGTCAATTCGAAATGTTTTTTAAAAATGAGACTACCATAAGGCCTCCCGCACACACACACAATGCAAACGCAGAATCGGAGGAGATTTCTCCTTATGATAGTCAAAGATGCTTGATACGTATTAAAAAGAACATTTGATATTATTACTAGTGCATAGTGTAGGAAAAATTTATTTCGAAAATAAAGATATAAATCTTAGCCAGCATAGACATTTCGAACTATGCCTACTATAGCTACCATCTAAACAGTGGTGACCACCATAAGTAAATGGCAGGTTCTACAACTAATACCGTACAAGGTTTCGTATTGGGAATTGGATTTCCAACGAATGATCAGGCCAAGGAACTTCCCATTGCCACATGAGAATGCCTCTGGATGGACATCCCCGAGAACCAAACCGGATCTCTGCCAACACAAGGCCGGGTTACCCCTAACTGAGTAACAACTGACCGAATATGCCATCCCCCGGTCCTTTGGGACCTTTCAACCGAGCGCTCGCAATCAATTCACACAATCATAAAGTGTTTTCAACATGAGTAAGTATCTGGGCTCCATACCATGATACCACCCTTTTCCAGAAGGAAATGCACATATCCTAAAGGGCGCTACCCCTCATAACCTTGCCGCATCTTTCCTGTTTTGACCATTCACGGGGTGTGAGGCTCGATGAAGTCACGTCCACAAAAACATACTTTATTCAAAAGCCATGCTTTGGGTCAACAAATGATCATAGAAATGATCACCAGGATAGACGGTCAAATAAATGATCCTATCACAAATAATCAACACAATGATCATTTCACAGCAACACTTAGCATGTCACATTACCAAATTGGGAATATATCGATAACCATCAACTATATAACCTCTGAGCTCGTACGTCTCAGAGAAGGGTGTTAAGCTAAAGAATAAATTCTCCGCCACCAACAAAAATATATTTGAAAGAAATCAGCTTTATATCTCAATTTGTAATGTCAGACATACAATCCATACAAGTCTGTTCTGGGTTCGAACAGAACTGAAGGCACTTACAAAGAAGTCCTTGCAATCCGGGTATTCACAATTCCGATCGGATTTCCCATCACTTAAAGAATCTCTATACCAGGAGCTATCCAGTGCAGAGACAATCGATAGGTCATCCTATCGCTCCCGCAAATACCCGGTCTTCAACACCGGTCTTTAAATGCTATCCATAACGACATATCACACATTCGGAATGGGATATATGACACAAAGGTCCTCTCCCGGCTAAACCGAACAGTGAGCGCAGTATTTCAGAAACATATGGATAATGGGATTTTAATTAAGTCACAACTTAATAATTCAAAACTTTCTTTCAAATGGTTTAATCCAATTACCATTTCTAAACCTTTAAACAAAAAGATTCATTTTCACAACCTTTAACGGTTTTAAACAATTTTCACATTTTAATCTTTTAAATAAAAGATTCATTCACAGATTTTCCAAATCAATTTTCATTTCAATTTGATTAACTCGTTAAATCTTTAAATCTTTAAATCAAAGATTTAACTTATAGCCTTCACAACAATTTCATTTCAATTTGATTTAAACAAATCATCAATTTAAATCTGTTAAAAATAAACAGATTTAATTCATAGTTTTCAAAAAGAATTCATTCATAACTTAGGAAAATCATTTCTCTATTCAATCTTGAAATTCCCCTAATTAACTGGAATCTCAGTTCTTATCTAAAAGTGTTTATCATTTGAAAACAATAGTTTTCATTTTGGAAATCTGATTCATTTATACGAGTTGAAATCCTTGTGTTAAATTCAAATTCCCAAAAATAATACTTAAAAAATGATTTAACTCATAATGACTAGTATAATATCATTAATCCCTAGTTTCAAATTACAGAATTCAATTTGAATATTGAATTCAAATTTAAATTAAAGTATTTAAATTCCAACACTTAATCCAGTTATTCAAAATAAATTTCCATCTTTGAAATTCTATTTCAAAAGCTTTTCACTTCTATTCCAATTCCAATTCCTAAACATTTGAATTTAAAAATTCAAATTTTAAACTATTTCAAAAATCTGTGACTTAACCCATTTCCTCGTGAAATCCATAATTGTGTGTGTATGGTGTGGTCCATGGGTTATACACAGTAGTGCAACATCATTCAATTATCACAGATTAGAATACAGGAATAAAATTGATAAGCGATATAACTATAAAGCTTATCGCCCATTCACAGATTCACAGATAATATAACAATGTAAATGAATGGATAATTTATACACGGTCATAGAACAAAATATCACAGATCAGATAGGACAATCAATTCAAGGCATTTCATACAATATAATCATTCATAAGTAAGGTCAAGCATTCAATAATCATTTATAAACAGGATTGTTTAATCCTAATTAATTCAATTTATCTCCAATTAAATTAATTACTTGTGAATTTATTATCCAATTCTGATTTATTAATTCCAAATCATTTGATATAAATTAATTTATCAGACACTTTAATTTATTAAATTATTCTTAATTTATCACATTAATTAAATCAACTCTTAAACCAATTTCCTAATTAATTAACTCTAATTAATTAGTTAAAGAAATTTAACCTTTAATTACTTACCATAAAGTAATTATACTTACACCATTTATAATTGATTATCTAAACTAATCAATCCAATTTATTATTAAAATTAATCGCCTTAATTAATACTTAATAATCCTTAGTTAATTATCTTATTAACTAATAATATTTCTTAATTACTTTCTTAAGAAATTATCTTAGATAAATTCATTATTAATCATTTCTGATTTTAAATAAATCTAAATTTAAAATTTAAAATCAAATAAATCATTCTTTAATTACCATATTTTTTTTAAACCATTTGATTACCTTGATTATCTCTAAGATAATAAATTTCTTCATTTATGATTTTCATTAATCCTTTAAGTTTAATTTAAACATTACACTTTAAATTTAAATTCAAATTAATTTAAAAATACACTTAATCATTCAAATTATTTAGAACAATTTAAATTCAAAAACTTCTTTTATTCCAAAACTAATATTCAAATTTAGATTTTATTCTAGATTTCAAAATTTGACTCAACTTGTCAAAGTTCTTTCTTTACAAATCAAAATCCCTTTTTAATTCAAATTCCCTTAAAATATTTTAAAAGTTTGAACAAGTTAAGAATTTATTTACTCACAAACTAAATTTCAACTAAACTGGAATTTATAGTTAACTTTTGTTTTAACTCAATTTGATTAATTTAACTTTAAAAATTTTACTTTGTCTAAGTTTAAAATTTAAACTCTACCAACACACCAAACATTGACAGGTTTTCACCAAAACATGTAGAAACGCAAAAGTAACCCCACGCCCACCATTAACTTCGAGTTTCCCTTCCTTTTGCTCCGAGCCCTACCCCCAATAACCTCGAGTAAACTTCGAGTCAACACACGCAGTTCATCACCCTGCTTCTTCCCCAAAGCTCCAAACCAGATACGAAAAGATGCACGTATACGTGCACAATCGCGATGACCATCGCCGATCAACGTTGCTACCTCCAGCACGTCACTGATCATCCTCATCTTCGATCCTAACCACCCAAAATTCATCACGAACCCATAATCGAGATTGAGCTATTCGATCAAAACTGGTACAGAACTCAACCAACTTAAATCACCTCGACTTGTCAATGTCGACTCCCAGAGATCACGAATCTTCGTCCACACCTTCACTGATCAACCACGAACCCATCCCCCTTGGTGCGATCGAACTCGATGCACCACAGTCGACGAGATTGCCGCGTCATCTTCGTTAAACAAAACTGAAGCTCAAACCCTAGTCTGTCGATTACTGACCACCGCCGCGTACTAAAAATTCAACGAACATTTTTCCAAAGATCGACAGCCTTCACACCATCTTCGATGACAATCACGACCCCCGAATCATAACAATTCGTCAGAATTTGATAAAAATGCATTTCCAGTTCATCTTGAAATTTTGAATCCAATATCAAACTAAAAATCCTGATTTGATTACCTAAATTCATAATTTTGAGATACGAACCCATTTACATGACCAAAATTTAAAAACAAAAACATTGAATTTCCCAGATCAAATGGATTTTACTGTAAAATATATATTTTGAAATAATTATTTAGCTTAAGCTCTTGAAATTTATTTTAACAATAATGCCATGTTGCTCCAATCATCTTTCCTTCAAAAAATTTAGTTTGAATTCGCATAAATAGGGAGATATGATTTTTTTTCTTAAGTGTTCTTGCGTGTTAATATTAAATAGCCTGTATATGGATATACCCAGACATGTATAGGCACATGTACAAATTATTCCACTATATTCAACAGAATTCAACCATGCAAACAATTTTCACCATTCCATTTCATAGAAATAAGGTATAACATAAATTCAAGTTGGTTAGTTTGCTCACTATTTTGAGAAGATGACAAAGCAGAGCATTCCTATTTGAAAACTGCAGTTGTTTTTCTTCTTTTCTTTAAATCTTTGTTTCCTCTGTTTTGTTGAATTGAAGTGTGGTTTAAATTGAATCTTTGTTTAGGTTTGAAATGATACATCTCAGAGGTTGGCTAAGTTTTAAATGAATGAATTAGAATAAGATGCCTTTGCTTATATAAAGCAGTTTACAGGGACATTATTTGTACAAGGTGGTGATCTGGTTTGTACAAAGGCATGGGTGAAGATGTATTCATTAATTGCTAGAGGTGTAAACATGTAATGCATTTATTACTTTGTACAATATCACTTTGTTTCGGCTGGTAGATGAAGTTAGGGTGTACTAAAGAGGATCTTGCATTAATTACATTGCCTTACTTCCCATTTTATTTGAGTTAATTATATGTACTTTGTTATATGTACAGTTTACAGCCTATTTTCTTATATGTACTTTGTTTGAGTTAATTATATGTTTAATAGATATTTATTTTACTTTATGTACATATTATATTGCCTACTTACTTATTCTTTTTAGTTTTGTTTTATACTTATTGTTTTTGTTTTATATATCAATGTTCTTATTTTTATTCATAGCTTAAGTATGAATTATTTTACTTTACAAAATAAGTGAACTTCTATTTTTATTTTACTCTTATTACTTTTGTAGCCTACTCCATTTGTATTATCTTGTATTGATTTATTAATATGAGATTAAGATATATATATATATATTTACTTTATATTGTTATATCTTATATTTTATTTACTTCTTATTTATTGTCTTGTATTTATTATATATATTTTAACCATCAATAATAAATTAACAATTCACTTATTTATTCATTTCGTACTTGTGTCAATGTATATACTTTAATATTTATTTTTCAAACCATTAATATAAGATTTAAATTCAAGTAATTTAACACATTTTTATTTGAGATCGGGGGAAACTCGCATCGATCCATCTATACATTTCACAATTTTAATTCAAAAATTCGATAAATTATCAATTTAAATTAAATTAAAATCCGGGGTCGTTACATACTTGCCCCCTTAAAAGAATTTCGTCCTCGAAATTCGCAGGCACGAAAACAACACGAAAACAACACAGAGATAGACGAAAGATAGAAGAACAATTCTCCATGTCAAACTAGATATCTATTCTGCATTTGGCATACCAAATCAGAATATCAACAATAGATAAAAGAAATTATAATAAAATTTCAAATTTTGGTTTTAAACAAAATCATTTTATCGATACAATTCTAATCATTCTTCATATTCTATTAATCAATTTAATTAAATTAAAATTTCCAATTTATTTAAAATTTCCAATTTCAATTTTCAAATTCATATTCATTAAGGTTTAAATCAAAAACTGATAAGAAACCGATGAAGATACGAAGTAAAAATTTCTACAACGATCCGTAGGCCTTCATTACACCGAATCTTCTTTTTGTAATTGTCATGAAGAAATCAAAAGAATTTAGAAACGAATCAAAGGAGATTGATAGAGAAAGTTATTTCAACTATTGCAGGGTATTGACTATTTATAGTCGTATTCCCGTGTCCCCTATCTCGTTTTCTTCTTGCACTCATACTTACTATCGGTGGATAGTAAGAGAATTCACTGAGGCATTTAAACGGATATCTTAGGGATACTCATTCTAGGGATACTTCACCCTATCTCTAATGAGTTACCTAATGTGTTACACTCCTGAGATAAAGTTCAACCCTTAGCTCTGATACCAAATGTAACGTTTCAGATTTTGCCCGCTCGAAAATCGACATCCATACTTCATATCGTATTCGAATGCCATAGATTCGACCGTTCAAATCCGATTCGCCGGAGCTTATAATAACATTAAGTACATAACACAGCGGAATAAAAGAATAATACAATGATATACAGCTTTGATACAATATCTGCTACAACAGATGATCCAATAGATATCAATATACATCAGAGATATGATACAATAAAATAGCAGCGGAAAGAAAATAGATAACATCTAGCAGCGGAACAAATAACTCTAAGATAGTCTTCAAGGGAGAACTCCAAAAATAACTGCAACTCCATTTCCAAAAACCAATCCAGCAATAGCTCGAACTCCCAATAACGATGCACCAAGACGAGCAAGACTGGTGCGATCCAAAGACTGAACTAACTCTAGATAATCTACTAAACCTGACTATCTGAAAAACCCAACTCTAGACTGCTCGTGTAGAAAATAATGAGCACCCAGAGTTTAGGAAAGAAAACAATAAACTCCGGATCAGTCGTGGGACTAGTGTGAGCAACAAAAACAGTTTATCTTTCAAAACATTCAACAAAAGACTTTCAAAGTCAATTCGAAATGCTTTTTAAAAATGAGACTACCATAAGGCCTCCCGCACACACACACAATGCAAACGCAGAATCAGAGGAGATTTCTCCTTATGATAGTCAAAGATGCTTGATACGTATTAAAAAGAACATTTGATATTATTACTAGTGCATAGTGTAGGAAAAATTTATTTCGAAAAAAAAGATATAAATCTTAGCCAGCATAGACATTTCGAACTATGCCTACTATAGCTACCATCTAAACGGTGGTGACCACCATAAGTAAATGGTAGGTTCTACAACTAATACCGTACAAGGTTTCGTATTGGGAATTGGATTTCCAACGAATGATCAGGCCAAGGAATTTCCCATTGCCACATGAGAATGCCTCTGGATGGACATCCCCGAGAACCAAACCGGATCTTTGCCAACACAAGGCCGGGTTACCCCTAACTGAGTAACAACTGACCGAATATGCCATCCCCCGGTCCTTTGGGACCTTTCAACCGAGCGCTCGCAATCAATTCACACAATCATAAAGTGTTTTCAACATGAGTAAGTATCTGGGCTCCATACCATGATACCACCCTTTTCCAGAAGGAAATGCACATATCCTAAAGGGCGCTACCCCTCATAACCTTACCGCATCTTTCCTGTTTTGACCATTCACGGGGTGTGAGGCTCGGCGAAGTCACGTCCACAAAAACATACTTTATTCAAAAGCCATGTTTTGGGTCAACAAATGATCATAGAAATGATCACCAGGATAGACGATCAAATAAATGATCCTATCACAAATAATCAACACAATGATCATTTCACAGCAACACTTAGCATGTCACATTACCAAATTGGGAATATATCGCTGATAACCATCAACTATATAACCTCTGAGCTCGTACGTCTCAGAGAAGGGTGTTAAGCTAAAAGAATAAATTCTCCGCCACCAACAGAAATATATTTGAAAGAAATCAGCTTTATATCTCAATTTGTAATGTCAGACATACAATCCATACAAGTCTGTTCTGGGTTCGAACAGAACCGAAGGCACTTACAAAGAAGTCCTTACAATCCGGGTATTCACAATTTCGATCGGATTTCCCATCACTTAAGGAATCTCTATACCAGGAGCTACCCAGTGCAGAGACAATCGATAGGTCATCCTATCGCTCTCGCAAATACCCGGTCTTCAACACCGGTCTTCAAATGCTATCCATAACGACATATCACACATTCGGAATGGGATATATGACACAAAGGTCCTCTCCCGGCTAAACCGAACAGTGAGCGCAGTATTTCAAAAACATATGGATAATGGGATTTCAACTAAGTCACTACTTAATAATTCAAAACTTTCTTTCAAATGGTTTGATCCAATTACCATTTCTAAATCTTTAAACAAAAAGATTCATTTTCACAACCTTTAACGGTTTTAAACAATTTTCACATTTTAATCTTTTAAATAAAAGATTTATTCACAGATTTTCCAAATCAATTTTCATTTCAATTTGATTAACTCGTTAAATCTTTAAATCAAAGATTTAACTTATAACCTTCACAACAATTTCATTTCAATTTGATTTAAACAAATCATCAATTTAAATCTGTTAAAAATAAACAGATTTAATTCATAGTTTTCAAAAAGAATTCATTCATAACTTAGGAAAATCATTTCTCTATTCAATCTTGAAATTCCCCTAATTAACTGGAATCTCAGTTCTTATCTAAAAGTGTTTATCATTTGAAAACAACAATTTTCATTTTGGAAATCTGATTCATTTATACGAGTTGAAATCCTTGGGTTAAATTCAAATTCCCAAAAATAATACTTAAAAAATGATTTAACTCATAATGACTAGTATAATATCATTAATCCCTAGTTTCAAATTACAGAATTCAATTTGAATATTGAATTCAAATTTAAATTAAAGTATTTAAATTCCAACACTTAATCCAGTTATTCAAAATAAATTTCCATCTTTGAAATTCCATTTCAAAAGCTTTTCACTTCTATTCCAATTCCAATTCCAAAACATTTGAATTTAAAAATTCAAATTTTATACTATTTCAAAAATCTCTGACTTAACCGATTTCCTCGTGAAATCCATAATTGTGTGTGTATGGTGTGGTCCAGGGGTTATACACAGTAGTGCAACATCATTCAATTATCACAGATCAGAATACAGGAATAAAATTGATAAGCGATATAACTATAAAGCTTATCACCCATTCACAGATTCACAGATAATATAACACTGTAAATGAATGGATAATTTATACACAGTCTGTAACATTCCCGTTTTTGAATCAAATTTAAATTGGAAATTTAATTAATTTTAGAAATTAAATTGTGAATTAACTGGATATTTTCCAAATTTAAATAGATATTTGTTTGTCATTTATGTAAATGGATATAAAACAAGAAATAAGAATTTAAAATAATATAAATACAGATAATGATTTATTTAAAAGGTATACTAGTTTTAATTCAAAATAAAAATAAACTAAGCTTATAAATAATATTGGTTTAAAAAAAGTAATATTATAGAATTGATATAAATAAATAAAAGATTGCAAAAGCTATTTTAACTAAGAAATGTATATATATGTGTGATTTATTTGTGAGTGTACAAATTGTTTTAAATTCATTTCTTCTTAAAAATTTGTAAAAGTAAAATAAATACATATGTTAGTATCTCAAGTTTAAAATGAGTGTTTTAAAAAAACTGAGTAGCATTTAAAAAAAATTTGTTAAGATATAATATATGTATATATATATATAAATATTGATTAAATTCTTTTAACATTGAACATGTACATATTACATACAAATGTAAACATACATAAAAGGGGATGAGTAAGCAAATCAACATGCATAGATTCCATAATCATCTCTTTTTACAAATGGCATTCACTATATTTA
Organism: Allium cepa; assembly: GCA_030765085.1. Lineage (NCBI taxonomy): Eukaryota > Viridiplantae > Streptophyta > Magnoliopsida > Asparagales > Amaryllidaceae > Allium > Allium cepa. The sequence continues at coordinate 597,144,144 of CM060935.1, forward strand.
ATTGAATTAAATAATTAAATTAAAAAAACTCTTCACTTCCCCATATGCAATTATTAAACTTTTCAGCAAATCTGAAAAAGTATACAGTAACAAGAGATCTCAAATCTGAGGTAAAGATAAAAAAAAAAAATAAGTAGAAAGAAAATGTGTAAACCAAGTTATCTTCAGTTCAAAATTTTCGAGATAAAAGAAATCAAAACTTGATCAATGCAACCAGATATTCAACCTGGAAAACAAATACAAGCAAATTCTTCTCAGATCTGAAAAAAAAAAAAAAAAAAAAAAAAAAAAAAAAAAAAAAATAATCAAAAAACCAGACAATCAAAATTTTGGTGCAACATTATTATCAACCTGGAAATTTACAAAATGAAGATCAATGCAAAAGGAGCTGATCATTTCAGATTTAATAACAAGTTAGAGAACATGTGCAAGATCAATCCCGGGTAAGTTTTTAACTTTAAAGTTAATAAATCTATGGTTTCAAAAACCAAGTTTTAACATAAACCAAATTCAAGGATTGCAGAAGGAAAAAAAAAGGGGGAAAATAGAGCTGCAGTTTTGACAGTGCAGATTCTATCAAACAATGTGAGGCAAGTAAAATTCTTTTGGAAGGTTTTAATCTGAAGATTGTTAATTAGTGAATAAGCAAAGATTTTTGTTTACAAACCTTGCAGATAAAAGCTTCAAAAAAAAAAGAATTAAAGAAAAAATGTACATGCTAAACAAGAATAAAAGTTTCCAGGCTTCACTGTCTCTGTTCTGCTTTGACCAAGGTGAGCAAATCCTTAACCTTACAATACATCCTGGTTTGCATGCAAGTAAAATTGATGTGTGTTTGTGAATGAGTTTGCATATGGTATGATATGTGTTTGAATGTTGATATGAATATGCTTGAACATGTCAGAGTACAGACATATGGTTCTGTTTTCTAGTTCCAGCTTTTCAAAACCTGTCAAAAAACCAAATTGCTTCTTCTCTGTCCTCAATTCAATGTGAGCAAAACTTCACCTTTCCTATTTTTGAAATGCCTGTGAGCAACTTTCCCTCCTTAAACATATTTTCTTGTTAATGCTTGTGAGTAAATCTATTTTTTAAAAACAGTTTCTATTTTTTTTAAAAATCCAAACTATCAAGAATTTGCAGAAATTTAAAGTTTAATTCACAATGCTTTTAAATAAGCAAATTAAAACAGTAGCAATTAAAACTGCTTTGTTATTTTTCTTTAGTGAGTAATTCAGAATTTATGGGTTGTTTAAAGTTTTCTATGTGCATGAGTTTGAATATGCTTGTGACTGTTGTAAGATGGATATTCTGTGTGTGATTATGTTTGAATATGCAGATAAGTGTAATATGAATTTCTGCAGACATGCTTCTGCTATTACTTGGATTTAAATATAAATCTACTTCTCTATGTATGAATCTTAGTTAGGAAATTATTATATAATCAAATTTGAGTTTGTGTTGCATAGATTTAGGATTTGAAAAGTTTTAATTTAGAAAAGAAAAAAAAGAAAACCTGTTACTACTGGAAATAAGTAACAGCAGACAATAGTGTCATGAAGTAAAATTACCAAACAACTTTAATTTATTCAACCAAGTTTAAAGCTTTAATGCATGTTAAACATGGATATTAAAACATGCTTCAGGTTTTTAAATCAACTAAGGGGTCAGGAAATTAGAACTGTGCACAATTTGATATTTTGAGGTTATCAAAACAAAAAAATGAATTTTGGGATCTGAATTCCTTCTGAAGATGGAATGTTGACTGAAGAGAGTGGTGAAAGATAAAAGGGGAAGTTGATCATTGGGTTGAAGTGAAGACAGTGGTTTTTTTTTTCAGGGTTGGCATGTGTGGGTTGAAGCTTTTTCAGGTTGATGTTTTTTTTTCTTGAATCTGATTATCAAGCTGCAGAGAATTATGTTGATGATGGTTATCATGTTAAGGGATTGATTTGCTTCTTGGAGAGTTAGGTGAAGATTGCTGGAAGTCGCCGGGGTGGTGGTGCATTTGCACAGTAGAAATTGGTCACTGGTGAAAGCTTGGTGTGCAGGGTTTTGGGAGACTCGGAGTGAACCTCGGGTATTTACTGTTGTGACTCGAAGTGAATGGAGTTTTATCCCGAAGTAACTTGAGGGAAGTCTCGGGTTAGTTATTTACAGGTTGCAGACCTGAGAGTTGAGTTCTTTTTAAAATCTGGAAAATTTAAATGTTTAAAAGCATTGTTTTAAAATAAAGTATAGGTTTGAATGAAATTCAAGGTAAGCCTTTGTATTCAAAAATCTAAAATGATAGATTTAAATTTAGGTAGAATTTAAATTTAAATCCGGAAACAGTAAAATGTAGTTTTCAGGTTTTGAATCCAGGTTTTTATATTTAAAACAGTTTTGTTCTTTTAAAAATTTAAAAGAGAATTCAATGTTTAAAAAAACAAGATTCAAATTTAGGTGTAGATTTGAATTGGATTTAAGTTTGAATTTCAAGGTTTTAAAATGAAACATTTAGATTTTAAGCAAGATTTAAAAGTTGTTTTGAAATCAAGTTTTTGAGTGTGATTTCAGTTTTGTTTTGAAATGAGTTTAAATTCAAAACAGTTTTGAAAATTTTTAAAAATTGGACAGAAATGTTTTAAGTAAAATTTAAATATGAATTTGATTTCAAATAAAGGTTTAAATTTTTGAAAAAAAATTCTTTCCTTTAAGTATTGAAATAAAATCATGATAAGTTTAACTTTTAATTGAAAAGTTAAAATAAAGTAAGTAGATTTGAAATAAAGTTTATATTAAACTTTATTAAATAAATTTGGAAAGGTTTTAAAAATTTTAAAAGTTCAATTTAAAATATGTTTAAATTTAATTGATTTCTAAATATTATATTTTATTTAAATTAAGTTTAATGATTTAGAATTTGATAATCAATTGTACTAAAGATTATTATTAGTTATTTTGAATTTGATTTAATTAAACATAATTAAATTTGTAAAGACAATTGAGATAATTGAATCATTTTTAATTATCAAGTTTTATTTGTTCATAAATGATTTAATTAAGATGATGTTTTCTTAATTAAGAATCTTTTAATATAATAAGTTAAGAATCATTAAATTAATTTTAAATGATTAAGTTACTTAGTTAATTAAGTAATTAAAAGATGATTAATTAAGATAATCACTTTGGATTAATCTAATATAATACTTAGGGAAGTAATTAAGTGATTAATTACTAAAGGTAATTAAGTAAAGGATAAATACTTTATTAAAAGTAATTAAGTAATGTGATTAAGAGTTAATCATTTGAGTTATTAATTGAAGAATTAATTAATAATTAGTTAAAGGTTTAAATTTTTTGATTAATGATTAATGAATAAAAGAGTTAAGAATAATTAATTAAGTGATTAATTACATGTTAAAGTAATTAAGTATGGATAATTAATGATTAAAGATTTGTTAATCAAATGTTCGAAGGTTAATTAATTTAAAGAAAAATTAATTAATTAATTAATGAAGGTGATTAAGACTTAATCAATTGTTATAAATGATAATTAATCATTGATTAAAGATTACTAATGAAAGTAATTATGTGGTTGATAAATTTAAAACCACGCAAATTTATTCATCTTAACTGAAGATGTTTGATTGTTATTGAATGCTTTGTGATGGATTGATATATTTGATATATGATGTGATGCTATGTATTGCTTTGTGCTAAGCTGTTATATCTGTGATGTATATATTGTTATGCAAACCCTTGACCCATAAAACGACATTTGGATTTCGATGCGACAGGGAGTCGGATTCCATTTGGTTATCCGAAACCCACATCGAATTGTAATGATTGAATCTGTGCTGATTGATGATGTGCTCTTATTGTGTAAAACCCCTGAACCCCACTTATACACACACAAATATGGATTGCACGTGGAAATTAGTTAAGTCACAGATTTTGAAATTGTTTTAAAATTGAATTTTTAAATCCAAAATAGTTTTTGAAGTAGAATTGAAGCTTTTGAAATGGTTATTTTTAAATAACTTGATTAAGTTTTGAAAATTTAGATAATTGGATTTAAATTTGAATTCAATATTTGAAATTGAATTCTAAAAATTTGGAAACTAAGGTTTAAAAAGGGTATTCAACTTATAAATGGGTTTGTATGGGTTTTTAAACCATTTTAAAGGTGATGTTTTGGAATTTAAATTCAAGCCAAGATTTCAACTTGTATAAATTGGATTTTTCTAAAACGAAAACTATTTGTTTTTCAAATAATAAAGCTTTCACATAAGAAATGAACTTTCAATTTGTGTTAAAGGGCTTCAAGTCTAAGAATGAAAATAGTATTCCAAGTTTTAGATAAATTTTTGGAAACGTGTTTTGAAAGTTATAAATCTTTAATTTAAAGATTTAATTGGGTTAATCCAAATTTAATGGGAATTGTTTATGAAATCTATGGATAGATCTTTGTGAAATTGGGTGAAACTTGGTGAAATTAATCTTTTTGTTTAAAGATTTAAAATGGTAAATTGTGTACCCCTTTGAAAGAAAAGCTTTGGATTTTTAAGTCGTGACTTAACTGAAATCCCATATCCATATGTTTTTAAATATTGCGCTCATTATTCGGTTTAGCCGGGAGAGGACCTTGTGTCATATAACCCATTCCGAATAGTGATACGACGTTATGGATAGCAATTGAAGACCGGTGGTGAAGACCGAGTATTTGTGAGAACGATAGGATAACCTATCGATTGACTCTGCACTGAGTTGCTCCGGTATAGAGTTCTCCTTAGTGAAGGGAAGTCCGATCGAGATTGTGGATACCCGGATTTGCAAGGGCTTCTTCGGAAGTGCCTTCGGTTCTGTTCGAACCCGGAACAGACTTGTATGGTTGTATGTCCGACATTACACTTTGAGATGTTAACTGATCTCTATCAAATACATTTCTGCTTGGTGGCGGAGAATTTATTCTCTTAGCTTAACACCCTTCTCTGAGACGTACGAGCTCAGAGGTTATGTAGTTGATATTCATCAGTGATATTCCCAATTTGGTAATGTGGCATGCCGAGTGCTGCTGTGTGATGATCATTGGTTGATCATTTGTGATATGATCATTTGTTTGATCATTTATCTTTGTGATCATTGCTTTGGTCATCTGTTGACCCAAAGCATGGCTTTGTTGCACAAAGCGTAGCTTTGTGGACGAGACTGCATCAGGACCTCACTCCCCGGAAATGGTCAAAACAGGAAAGATGCGGCAAGGTTATGAGGGTCGCGCCCTTTAGGGTATGTCATTTCCTTCTGGAAAAGGGTGGTATCATGGTATGGAGCCCAGATACTTACTCATGTTGATACACTATACCTATTACTGTGTGGTGTTGTTGTGCGCGCACTCGGATAAAGGTCCCAAAGGACCGGGGGATGACATATTCGTGTAGTAGTTACCTAGTTACAGAGGTAACCCGGCCTTGTGTTGGCAGAGATCTAACCGTAACGTTAGTTCTCGGGACGTCCCGCCAGAGGCGTACCCATGTGGCAATAGGAAGTTCCTTAGCCTGACCATTTGTTGGAAATCCATTCATCCAATACGTGCCTTGTACGGTTTTAGTTGTAGAACCTGCCATTTAACATGGCAGCTATAGTAGGCATAGCATCATGGTACCTATGCTGGCTAGGATTTATATTATACTTTCGAAAGATTTTCCACTATGCACTAGTAATAATATCAAAGAATTTTTCTCGTAGTAAGCATGTTTGACTATCATAAGGAGAAATCTCCCCCATGTGTGCGTTTGCATTGTGTGTGTGCCGGGAGGCCTTATGGTAGTTTCATTTTTCAAAAAGCATTGCGGATTTCAAATTTAAATTCTTCTATCTGTTTTAAAAGAACAAATGTTTTTGTTTGCTCATACCAGTCCCACGACTGACCTGGAGTTTATTGTTCCTTTCCTAAACTCTGGGTGCCCACTATTTCCCACACGGGCAGTCTAGAGTTGGGGTTTTCAGAAATCAATGGTAGGTGTAGATTCGACAGCTTTCAGCCTTAGGATTTGGCAATCGCATTTGGATTGAGTTGCTTCTCTTCATCTTGATTTGGAGTTCGAGCTATTTCTGGATTGGTGCTTTGAAGATGGAGATTACCGATGCTGGAGTTCTTTCTTTGAAGACTATTGGAGTTGTTGTTCCGCTGCTGTGTTATCTTTTCTTTCCGCTGCTATTATCTTGTATCATTACTCTGATGTATAATGATTCATCTATTGTATCATATTGTATCAATTATTGTATCAAATGTTGTATATTAATATATGCATATTCTTTTTCTTCCGCTGTGTTATTTACTTAATGTGTTATAAGCTCCGGCGAACCAGATTCGACGTTTGGATCTGCGGCATTTGAATACGAGTGTCGTATTCGGTGCCGATTTTCGAAGGTCGAGTCAGGGTCGTTATAAGTGGTATCAGAGCTGATGGTTAAAACCTTAGCTCAGGAGTATAACACATTAAGTAACTCATTAGAGATAGGATGAAGCATACCCTAGAATGAGTATATCCCTAAGATATCTGTTCGAGTGCCTCAGTAAATTCTCTTACTATCCACTGATAGTAAGTATGAGTGCGAGAAGAGAACGAGATAGGGGACAGGGGAATACGACTACAAATGGTCGATACCCTGCAATAGCGGAAACAACTTTTCTCTATCAATCTCCTTTGATTCGTCTTTTCAATTCTTTGATTACTTCGCAGCAGCTCGAGGAGTAGTTTCGGTGTGATGGTGGCCTTACGTATCGTTGTAGAAAATTCTTACCCCGTATCTTCGTCAGTTTCTTATCAGCTTTTCGTTCTAAACTTTAATAAATTTGGAATTGAATTTGAAAATTTTAAATAAGTTAGAAATTTTAAATTAAGTAAACTGGTTAACTAATATGAAGATTTAATCTATCTATTTATTCTCTGGGATCCGATATATTCTACGGACGATTAGTTATCTCTTCGAACTAATCAATGCCCTTGCACATTCGTAGACCGGTGGACCCAAATATCTGTGTAATAATTGTGTGAGTTCGTTCTCATATTATTGATATTCTGATTTGGGAAACCAAATGCAGAATAAATATCTCGATTCTGATCTGATCAATCATTTCTTTATCTATTATCTTTTCTTTCTCGTCTTACTTGCAATTTCGAGGACGAAATTCTTTTAAGGGGGGAAATCTGTAACATTCCCGTTTTTGAATCAAATTTAAATTGGAAATTTAATTAATTTTAGAAATTAAATTGTGAATTAACTGGATATTTTCCAAATTTAAATAGATATTTGTTTGTCATTTATGTAAATGGATATAAAACAAGAAATAAGAATTTAAAATAATATAAATACAGATAATGATTTATTTAAAAGGTATACTAGTTTTAATTCAAAATAAAAATAAACTAAGCTTATAAATAATATTGGTTTAAAAAAAGTAATATTATAGAATTGATATAAATAAATAAAAGATTGCAAAAGCTATTTTAACTAAGAAATGTATATATATGTGTGATTTATTTGTGAGTGTACAAATTGTTTTAAATTCATTTCTTCTTAAAAATTTGTAAAAGTAAAATAAATACATATGTTAGTATCTCAAGTTTAAAATGAGTGTTTTAAAAAAACTGAGTAGCATTTAAAAAAAATTTGTTAAGATATAATATATGTATATATATATATAAATATTGATTAAATTCTTTTAACATTGAACATGTACATATTACATACAAATGTAAACATACATAAAAGGGGATGAGTAAGCAAATCAACATGCATAGATTCCATAATCATCTCTTTTTACAAATGGCATTCACTATATTTAATTGAATTAAATAATTAAATTAAAAAAACTCTTCACTTCCCCATATGCAATTATTAAACTTTTCAGCAAATCTGAAAAAGTATACAGTAACAAGAGATCTCAAATCTGAGGTAAAGATAAAAAAAAAAAATAAGTAGAAAGAAAATGTGTAAACCAAGTTATCTTCAGTTCAAAATTTTCGAGATAAAAGAAATCAAAACTTGATCAATGCAACCAGATATTCAACCTGGAAAACAAATACAAGCAAATTCTTCTCAGATCTGAAAAAAAAAAAAAAAAAAAAAAAAAAAAAAAAAAAAAAAAAAAAAATCAAAAAACCAGACAATCAAAATTTTGGTGCAACATTATTATCAACCTGGAAATTTACAAAATGAAGATCAATGCAAAAGGAGCTGATCATTTCAGATTTAATAACAAGTTAGAGAACATGTGCAAGATCAATCCCGGGTAAGTTTTTAACTTTAAAGTTAATAAATCTATGGTTTCAAAAACCAAGTTTTAACATAAACCAAATTCAAGGATTGCAGAAGGAAAAAAAAAGGGGGAAAATAGAGCTGCAGTTTTGACAGTGCAGATTCTATCAAACAATGTGAGGCAAGTAAAATTCTTTTGGAAGGTTTTAATCTGAAGATTGTTAATTAGTGAATAAGCAAAGATTTTTGTTTACAAACCTTGCAGATAAAAGCTTCAAAAAAAAAAGAATTAAAGAAAAAATGTACATGCTAAACAAGAATAAAAGTTTCCAGGCTTCACTGTCTCTGTTCTGCTTTGACCAAGGTGAGCAAATCCTTAACCTTACAATACATCCTGGTTTGCATGCAAGTAAAATTGATGTGTGTTTGTGAATGAGTTTGCATATGGTATGATATGTGTTTGAATGTTGATATGAATATGCTTGAACATGTCAGAGTACAGACATATGGTTCTGTTTTCTAGTTCCAGCTTTTCAAAACCTGTCAAAAAACCAAATTGCTTCTTCTCTGTCCTCAATTCAATGTGAGCAAAACTTCACCTTTCCTATTTTTGAAATGCCTGTGAGCAACTTTCCCTCCTTAAACATATTTTCTTGTTAATGCTTGTGAGTAAATCTATTTTTTAAAAACAGTTTCTATTTTTTTTAAAAATCCAAACTATCAAGAATTTGCAGAAATTTAAAGTTTAATTCACAATGCTTTTAAATAAGCAAATTAAAACAGTAGCAATTAAAACTGCTTTGTTATTTTTCTTTAGTGAGTAATTCAGAATTTATGGGTTGTTTAAAGTTTTCTATGTGCATGAGTTTGAATATGCTTGTGACTGTTGTAAGATGGATATTCTGTGTGTGATTATGTTTGAATATGCAGATAAGTGTAATATGAATTTCTGCAGACATGCTTCTGCTATTACTTGGATTTAAATATAAATCTACTTCTCTATGTATGAATCTTAGTTAGGAAATTATTATATAATCAAATTTGAGTTTGTGTTGCATAGATTTAGGATTTGAAAAGTTTTAATTTAGAAAAGAAAAAAAAGAAAACCTGTTACTACTGGAAATAAGTAACAGCAGACAATAGTGTCATGAAGTAAAATTACCAAACAACTTTAATTTATTCAACCAAGTTTAAAGCTTTAATGCATGTTAAACATGGATATTAAAACATGCTTCAGGTTTTTAAATCAACTAAGGGGTCAGGAAATTAGAACTGTGCACAATTTGATATTTTGAGGTTATCAAAACAAAAAAATGAATTTTGGGATCTGAATTCCTTCTGAAGATGGAATGTTGACTGAAGAGAGTGGTGAAAGATAAAAGGGGAAGTTGATCATTGGGTTGAAGTGAAGACAGTGGTTTTTTTTTTCAGGGTTGGCATGTGTGGGTTGAAGCTTTTTCAGGTTGATGTTTTTTTTTCTTGAATCTGATTATCAAGCTGCAGAGAATTATGTTGATGATGGTTATCATGTTAAGGGATTGATTTGCTTCTTGGAGAGTTAGGTGAAGATTGCTGGAAGTCGCCGGGGTGGTGGTGCATTTGCACAGTAGAAATTGGTCACTGGTGAAAGCTTGGTGTGCAGGGTTTTGGGAGACTCGGAGTGAACCTCGGGTATTTACTGTTGTGACTCGAAGTGAATGGAGTTTTATCCCGAAGTAACTTGAGGGAAGTCTCGGGTTAGTTATTTACAGGTTGCAGACCTGAGAGTTGAGTTCTTTTTAAAATCTGGAAAATTTAAATGTTTAAAAGCATTGTTTTAAAATAAAGTATAGGTTTGAATGAAATTCAAGGTAAGCCTTTGTATTCAAAAATCTAAAATGATAGATTTAAATTTAGGTAGAATTTAAATTTAAATCCGGAAACAGTAAAATGTAGTTTTCAGGTTTTGAATCCAGGTTTTTATATTTAAAACAGTTTTGTTCTTTTAAAAATTTAAAAGAGAATTCAATGTTTAAAAAAACAAGATTCAAATTTAGGTGTAGATTTGAATTGGATTTAAGTTTGAATTTCAAGGTTTTAAAATGAAACATTTAGATTTTAAGCAAGATTTAAAAGTTGTTTTGAAATCAAGTTTTTGAGTGTGATTTCAGTTTTGTTTTGAAATGAGTTTAAATTCAAAACAGTTTTGAAAATTTTTAAAAATTGGACAGAAATGTTTTAAGTAAAATTTAAATATGAATTTGATTTCAAATAAAGGTTTAAATTTTTGAAAAAAAATTCTTTCCTTTAAGTATTGAAATAAAATCATGATAAGTTTAACTTTTAATTGAAAAGTTAAAATAAAGTAAGTAGATTTGAAATAAAGTTTATATTAAACTTTATTAAATAAATTTGGAAAGGTTTTAAAAATTTTAAAAGTTCAATTTAAAATATGTTTAAATTTAATTGATTTCTAAATATTATATTTTATTTAAATTAAGTTTAATGATTTAGAATTTGATAATCAATTGTACTAAAGATTATTATTAGTTATTTTGAATTTGATTTAATTAAACATAATTAAATTTGTAAAGACAATTGAGATAATTGAATCATTTTTAATTATCAAGTTTTATTTGTTCATAAATGATTTAATTAAGATGATGTTTTCTTAATTAAGAATCTTTTAATATAATAAGTTAAGAATCATTAAATTAATTTTAAATGATTAAGTTACTTAGTTAATTAAGTAATTAAAAGATGATTAATTAAGATAATCACTTTGGATTAATCTAATATAATACTTAGGGAAGTAATTAAGTGATTAATTACTAAAGGTAATTAAGTAAAGGATAAATACTTTATTAAAAGTAATTAAGTAATGTGATTAAGAGTTAATCATTTGAGTTATTAATTGAAGAATTAATTAATAATTAGTTAAAGGTTTAAATTTTTTGATTAATGATTAATGAATAAAAGAGTTAAGAATAATTAATTAAGTGATTAATTACATGTTAAAGTAATTAAGTATGGATAATTAATGATTAAAGATTTGTTAATCAAATGTTCGAAGGTTAATTAATTTAAAGAAAAATTAATTAATTAATTAATGAAGGTGATTAAGACTTAATCAATTGTTATAAATGATAATTAATCATTGATTAAAGATTACTAATGAAAGTAATTATGTGGTTGATAAATTTAAAACCACGCAAATTTATTCATCTTAACTGAAGATGTTTGATTGTTATTGAATGCTTTGTGATGGATTGATATATTTGATATATGATGTGATGCTATGTATTGCTTTGTGCTAAGCTGTTATATCTGTGATGTATATATTGTTATGCAAACCCTTGACCCATAAAACGACATTTGGATTTCGATGCGACAGGGAGTCGGATTCCATTTGGTTATCCGAAACCCACATCGAATTGTAATGATTGAATCTGTGCTGATTGATGATGTGCTCTTATTGTGTAAAACCCCTGAACCCCACTTATACACACACAAATATGGATTGCACGTGGAAATTAGTTAAGTCACAGATTTTGAAATTGTTTTAAAATTGAATTTTTAAATCCAAAATAGTTTTTGAAGTAGAATTGAAGCTTTTGAAATGGTTATTTTTAAATAACTTGATTAAGTTTTGAAAATTTAGATAATTGGATTTAAATTTGAATTCAATATTTGAAATTGAATTCTAAAAATTTGGAAACTAAGGTTTAAAAAGGGTATTCAACTTATAAATGGGTTTGTATGGGTTTTTAAACCATTTTAAAGGTGATGTTTTGGAATTTAAATTCAAGCCAAGATTTCAACTTGTATAAATTGGATTTTTCTAAAACGAAAACTATTTGTTTTTCAAATAATAAAGCTTTCACATAAGAAATGAACTTTCAATTTGTGTTAAAGGGCTTCAAGTCTAAGAATGAAAATAGTATTCCAAGTTTTAGATAAATTTTTGGAAACGTGTTTTGAAAGTTATAAATCTTTAATTTAAAGATTTAATTGGGTTAATCCAAATTTAATGGGAATTGTTTATGAAATCTATGGATAGATCTTTGTGAAATTGGGTGAAACTTGGTGAAATTAATCTTTTTGTTTAAAGATTTAAAATGGTAAATTGTGTACCCCTTTGAAAGAAAAGCTTTGGATTTTTAAGTCGTGACTTAACTGAAATCCCATATCCATATGTTTTTAAATATTGCGCTCATTATTCGGTTTAGCCGGGAGAGGACCTTGTGTCATATAACCCATTCCGAATAGTGATACGACGTTATGGATAGCAATTGAAGACCGGTGGTGAAGACCGAGTATTTGTGAGAACGATAGGATAACCTATCGATTGACTCTGCACTGAGTTGCTCCGGTATAGAGTTCTCCTTAGTGAAGGGAAGTCCGATCGAGATTGTGGATACCCGGATTTGCAAGGGCTTCTTCGGAAGTGCCTTCGGTTCTGTTCGAACCCGGAACAGACTTGTATGGTTGTATGTCCGACATTACACTTTGAGATGTTAACTGATCTCTATCAAATACATTTCTGCTTGGTGGCGGAGAATTTATTCTCTTAGCTTAACACCCTTCTCTGAGACGTACGAGCTCAGAGGTTATGTAGTTGATATTCATCAGTGATATTCCCAATTTGGTAATGTGGCATGCTGAGTGCTGCTGTGTGATGATCATTGGTTGATCATTTGTGATATGATCATTTGTTTGATCATTTATCTTTGTGATCATTGCTTTGGTCATCTGTTGACCCAAAGCATGGCTTTGTTGCACAAAGCGTAGCTTTGTGGACGAGACTGCATCAGGACCTCACTCCCCGGAAATGGTCAAAACAGGAAAGATGCGGCAAGGTTATGAGGGTCGCGCCCTTTAGGGTATGTCATTTCCTTCTGGAAAAGGGTGGTATCATGGTATGGAGCCCAGATACTTACTCATGTTGATACACTATACCTATTACTGTGTGGTGTTGTTGTGCGCGCACTCGGATAAAGGTCCCAAAGGACCGGGGGATGACATATTCGTGTAGTAGTTACCTAGTTACAGAGGTAACCCGGCCTTGTGTTGGCAGAGATCTAACCGTAACGTTAGTTCTCGGGACGTCCCGCCAGAGGCGTACCCATGTGGCAATAGGAAGTTCCTTAGCCTGACCATTTGTTGGAAATCCATTCATCCAATACGTGCCTTGTACGGTTTTAGTTGTAGAACCTGCCATTTAACATGGCAGCTATAGTAGGCATAGCATCATGGTACCTATGCTGGCTAGGATTTATATTATACTTTCGAAAGATTTTCCACTATGCACTAGTAATAATATCAAAGAATTTTTCTCGTAGTAAGCATGTTTGACTATCATAAGGAGAAATCTCCCCCATGTGTGCGTTTGCATTGTGTGTGTGCCGGGAGGCCTTATGGTAGTTTCATTTTTCAAAAAGCATTGCGGATTTCAAATTTAAATTCTTCTATCTGTTTTAAAAGAACAAATGTTTTTGTTTGCTCATACCAGTCCCACGACTGACCTGGAGTTTATTGTTCCTTTCCTAAACTCTGGGTGCCCACTATTTCCCACACGGGCAGTCTAGAGTTGGGGTTTTCAGAAATCAATGGTAGGTGTAGATTCGACAGCTTTCAGCCTTAGGATTTGGCAATCGCATTTGGATTGAGTTGCTTCTCTTCATCTTGATTTGGAGTTCGAGCTATTTCTGGATTGGTGCTTTGAAGATGGAGATTACCGATGCTGGAGTTCTTTCTTTGAAGACTATTGGAGTTGTTGTTCCGCTGCTGTGTTATCTTTTCTTTCCGCTGCTATTATCTTGTATCATTACTCTGATGTATAATGATTCATCTATTGTATCATATTGTATCAATTATTGTATCAAATGTTGTATATTAATATATGCATATTCTTTTTCTTCCGCTGTGTTATTTACTTAATGTGTTATAAGCTCCGGCGAACCAGATTCGACGTTTGGATCTGCGGCATTTGAATACGAGTGTCGTATTCGGTGCCGATTTTCGAAGGTCGAGTCAGGGTCGTTATACAGTCATAGAACAAAATATCACAGATCAGATAGGACAATCAATTCAAGGCATTTCATACAATATAATCATTCATAAGTAAGGTCAAGCATTCAATAATCATTTATAAACAGGATTGTTTAATCCTAATTAATTCAATTTATCTCCAATTAAATTAATTACTTGTGAATTTATTATCCAATTCTGATTTATTAATTCCAAATCATTTGATATAAATTAATTTATCAGACACTTTAATTTATTAAATTATTCTTAATTTATCACATTAATTAAATCAACTCTTAAACCAATTTCCTAATTAATTAACTCTAATTAATTAGTTAAAGAAATTAAACCTTTAATTACTTACCATAAAGTAATTATACTTACACCATTTATAATTGATTATCTAAACTAATCAATCCAATTTATTATTAAAATTAATCGCCTTAATTAATACTTAATAATCCTTAGTTAATTATCTTATTAACTAATAATATTTCTTAATTACTTTCTTAAGAAATTATCTTAGATAAATTCATTATTAATCATTTCTGATTTTAAATAAATCTAAATTTAAAATTTAAAATCAAATAAATCATTTTTTAATTACCATATTTTTTTTAAAACCATTTGATTACCTTGATTATCTCTAAGATAATAAATTTCTTCATTTATGATTTTCATTAATCCTTTAAGTGTAATTTAAACATTACACTTTAAATTTAAATTCAAATTAATTTAAAAATACACTTAATCATTCAAATTATTTAGAACAATTTAAATTCAAAAACTTCTTTTATTCCAAAACTAATATTCAAATTTAGATTTTATTCCAGATTTCAAAATTTGACTCAACTTGTCAAAGTTCTTTCTTTACAAATCAAAATCCCTTTTTAATTCAAATTCCCTTAAAATATTTTAAAAGTTTGAACTAGTTAAGAATTTATTTACTCACAAACTAAGTTTCAACTAAACTTGAATTTATAGTTAACTTTTGTTTTAATTCAATTTGATTAATTTAACTTTAAATTTTTTACTTTGTTTAAGTTTAAAATTTAAACTCTACCAACACACCAAACATTGACAGGTTTTCACCAAAACCTATAGAAACGCAAAAGTAACCCCACGCCCACCATTAACTTCGAGTTTCCCTTCCTTTTGCTCCGAGCCCTACCCCCAATAACCTCGAGTAAACTTCGAGTCAACACACGCAGTTCATCACCCTGCTTCTTCCCCAAAGCTCCAAACCAGATACGAAAAGATGCACGTATACGTGCACAATCGCGATGACCATCGCCGATCAACGTTGCTACCTCCAGCACGTCACTGATCATCCTCATCTTCGATCCTAACCACCCAAAATTCATCACGAACCCAAAATCGAGATTGAGCTATTCGATCAAAACTGGAACAGAACTCAACCAACTTAAATCACCTCGACCTGTCAATGTCGACTCCCAGAGATCACGAATCTTCGTCCACACCTTCACTGATCAACCACGAACCCATCCCCCTTGGTGCGATCGAACTCGATGCACCACAGTCGACGAGATTGCCGCGTCATCTTCGTTGAACAAAACTGAAGCTTAAACCCTAGTCTGTCGATTACTGACCACCGCCGTGTACTAAAAATTCAATGAACATTTTTCCAAAGATCGACAGCCTTCACACCATCTTCGATGACAATCACGACCCTCGAATCATAACAGTTCGTCAGAATTTGATAAAAATGCATTTTCAGTTCATCTTGAAATTTTGAATCCAATATCAAACTAAAAATCCTGATTTGATTACCTATATTCATAATTTTGAGATACGAACCCATTTACATGACCAAAATTTAAAAACAAAAACATTGAATTTCCCAGATCAAATGGATTTTACTGTAAAATATATATTTTGAAATAATTATTTAGCTTAAGCTCTTGAAATTTATTTTAACAATAATGCCATGTTGCTCCAATCATCTTTCCTTCAAAAATTTTAGTTTGAATTCGCATAAATAGGGAGATATGATTTTTTTTCTTAAGTGTTCTTGCCTGTTAATATTAAATAGCCTGTATATGGATATACCCAGACATGTATAGGCACATGTACAAATTATTCCACTATATTCAACAGAATTCAACCATGCAAACAATTTTCACCATTCCATTTCATAGAAATAAGGTATAACATAAATTCAAGTTGGTTAGTTTGCTCACTGTTTTGAGAAGATGACAAAGCAGAGCATTCCTATTTGAAAACTGCAGTTGTTTTTCTTCTTTTCTTTAAATCTTTGTTTCCTCTGTTTTGTTGAATTGAAGTGTTGTTTAAATTGAATCTTTGTTTAGGTTTGAAATGATACATCTCAGAGGTTGGCTAAGTTTTAAATGAATGAATTAGAATAAGATGCCTTTGCTTATATAAAGCAGTTTACAGGGACATTATTTGTACAAGGTGGTGATCTGGTTTGTACAAAGGCATGGGTGAAGATGTATTCATTAATTGCTAGAGGTGTAAACATGTAATGCATTTATTACTTTGTACAATATAACTTTGTTTCGGCTGGTAGATGAAGTTAGGGTGTACTAAAGAGGATCTTGCATTAATTACATTGCCTTACTTCCCATTTTATTTGAGTTAATTATATGTACTTTGTTATATGTACAGTTTACAGCCTATTTTCTTATATGTACTTTGTTTGAGTTATTTATATGTTTAATAGATATTTATTTTACTTTATGTACATATTATATTGCCTACATACTTATTCTTTTTAGTTTTGTTTTATACTTATTGTTTTTGTTTTATATATCAATGTTCTTATTTTTATGCATAGCTTAAGTATGAATTATTTTACTTTACAAAATAAGTGAACTTCTATTTTTATTTTACTCTTATTACTTTTGTAGCCTACTCTATTTGTATTATCTTGTATTGATTTATTAATATGAGATTAAGATATATATATATATATATATATTTACTTTATATTGTTATATCTTATATTTTATTTATTTCTTATTTATTGTCTTGTATTTATTATATATATTTTAACCATCAATAATAAATTAACAATTCACTTATTTATTCATTTCGTACTTGTGTCAATGTATATACTTTAATATTTATTTTTCAAACCATTAATATAAGATTTAAATTCAAGTAATTTAACACATTTTTATTTGAGATCGGGGGAAACTCGCATCAATCCATTTATACATTTCACAATTTTAATTCAAAAATTCGATAAATTATCAAATTAAATTAAATTAAAATCCGGGGTCGTTACATTGTCAGTGTCGAGCATGCATATCCCTCTACCATTCCTGCCTTGCACTAGTAATTGTCTCTCTAAGTCTATCATGTGGGTTGTAATGGGAAGGGGGTCAGAACAACATTCTAGTAACTAGTAAACTGCTTACTTTATACATAACATTAGTTTATGCCAAAAGTCTTCCATCATAGGTTATGTTTACTAGTTTTACATAGTTGTCTTGACTTCACGTACGTGTACAATATGTCCCACCTATTCGAGGTATACAATATCTACATACATATATATATGTGCATATACAAGCACCATGTCCCTCCTTAGACCAAGATACTTTCCATACTAGTATTTATAACTCCGCACCGCGTCAGGGATCCATCATCAACGCAGTATCGCATCCTTATCGCCATGCATACCAAGGAACTCTCATAGTGCCTAATAATGGCTTTACAACCATCCAGATATATTCTACCTCGTCTTGAAGACTTATTTAACTACTTTATATCATAGATCCGGCTCCTCGAACTATAAAGGACTCAGCTCCTTAGACTGTCATATTCGTTTGGAAGACCTCCATTAAGGGTTATCTAGCCTTACCTCCTAACAATAAACAAATTAACAAACAACTGTAAGGCGGCCATGTCCTAAATATGATCTACACTAGTACAAGGAATAGCCTATTTAGGCATAACCCTTGTCTTTCCACCGATCACTCCAGGACTGATGATGCTCTCATCCTATGTGTATAGCCCTACTCCTAACATGTATGGTACCAACTTTGCTGACATAGCCCTGAGCCTATGCTCACCATCTTAGTCCGATTGCCTGATAGAATCAAGAAAAATACCCACTTGGTTACTCAACACATACCCACTAAAAGGTTGAAGTAGACCTTACTTGGCCCAATGACACTTCGACCGTCGGGTGGGCTATCGTTCCTTCACCAATACGTGAATGTATACCCATGGGTCCTATAGTTGGTGATGTCTCACATCAGTACAATGCATACACAACCATTGGTAGTCTCTTTCAAAGGGAAGACTTATGTTATGCAACACCATCGACCTTGCATCCCAATCCATACTAATTGCGAAATCATTTCAATTAATCTAAGTTATTAACTAGATTCAATAACTCATACCCATCATAAACGCATAATTAAGGCTATATAAATTTTATTGAATTACCATGCCTCCCTTTCAATTGTTGGTATTCAGTTATTTTTACTCAACTTCCTCCTTGTTCATTAATGCCATTTTAATGCATTTACTACAATAGATTGAATATCCTTTATTACCTAGCCTTCACTTGATACTACGAGGTATATTCCACTGTTTCTTTTCAACTATTACTACCCTTCATTGATTACTATTCTTAATTACTCATTTTATTGCTTTACATACATTTCATCACTTGTTATTTTTAACTTATTACATATGTCAAATTTGTTGTTGAATTATTGTTATTACCACTACTTATAATACTTCGATTTATACTTTGGAATTTCTGCATTTTAATGCATTGGAATTACATCTTCCTAAAGAAAATTTTAACATTGGAATCTTTCATAAATTATCTAAAAAAGGACTTTCGTTATGTTTGAAATTACAAAAGATTGTCTTTTCTGTTATTGTTGAAATAGATGGTGCAAAATACAGTAAATATCCCTAATTTATACATCTCTTTCTTTTAGATATTCATGTTATTTCCAACAATAAACTTTTATTCATATATATAAAATTAAATAATTTATGGAAATTTACACTGCAATACACTTAATTTTAATGAATTAAAATACTACATAAATCCCAATCCAATTCATATAACTTCTAATTCATATTTACTAAAATATACCATTTAACTAACAAACCAAGAATTACTGTACGATCACATTAATTTAGGGACTACTTTCACCTTTACTTTCCAAATCCAAGTATATGCAATATTCTAGTGAAAGTTAACAATTCATAGAAAAAGTAGGCATGGTTTTAAATTCATTACTTGTATTTGTTTAAACCTACAACTCCAAAATTATATTCATGCATATAATGAAAATATTTACAATGATATAAATCCAATTTTATATAAAAATATATAATTTCATACCCATATTTAAGCTTCCAAATCTCCAAACATATATCAAGTTATTCCTATTTAACTCTCTTCTCTTCCTGCCAAAATATTTATCAAAATCATATGCATATTCAATAGAAATTTAGATCCGAGAATAGATTTGAATGAAATTCGAATTTTAAGTTTAGATTTACAATTTACCTTGCCTTTGGTGATTTGATTCGACCATATTCTTCATCTCCATTATTCTCAGCTATCTTCATATATATATATATATATATATATATATAAAGATAGATTATATTTTATATAGATTATAGATTTGTGGAGAAAATAAAATGGACGAGCTTTGTCGTTGCTGCAGAAAATATTAGAAGAATAGTGAGGGGTTAGTCCTGTATTTATAGGTGTCAGCCATTAGATAATATGATATTAAATCCAGCCCATTCGACGAAAGTTTAATATAATGCCACTGCCTACCACCAACCGTCAGCTTTAACGTCACTGGCCGACCACTTACGGTCGATCGATCCTAATAAATGTGTCCATCAGTTTCTTTGTTTACGTTAATTAATCCATGTCATTATGTTTAATTCCATTTACGTTCATTATTTACTACCAATTCCAACTGATCTGATTTAACATTAATTTTTCTTAGATGTTAAGTAACCGTTATTTGCAGTTGACTTTAATTATTTACTTTTATTTCCTTAATTACATATATAATTATTTTCTATTTGAATTTTTCGAATTTTAATAACTTTTTCATTTGGAATATGATTGCAAAACTTTATACGTGAAAATTGATCAGAAAATCGCCATGAACACAACGGTGCAAGTTTCATAGCCAAGTTCTGATATTTGTGAAATTTCCATTTTCTACTTTAATAATTTTTAATTGATTTTTTTAATAATTATGTTCAATTTCCGAGGTGTTAGATTCTCATCTCCTTAAAAGAATTTGGTCCTCAAAATTCCTTAAGGACTGAATCATATAACATAACACGCAACCATTCAAAACTATTCAACCAGTTGGTGTACAACTAATTTTGCGACCAATTGCCTACAAGTGAATGTTGTATCACAACATATATGATATGCATGCAAAATAATACTAAATCGGTGTCTCATATATGAATGCCTTCTTCAAATTCTTTATGAAAATATGATGCACACAACATATATACACTAGCAGTTCTTTTTTCTAAGAGGAACACTAGCAGTTCTATATGTATGTATGTTTTTAAAACCAAAATCTTTATTTCTACTCATAATTTTTTCCACACTTTTATGAATAGAAGTGTAGTTCAACTAATGTTGCACCAAATCCCTAACATCTAATACCTAGCACATAATTTTCAACATCAAAAATAAAAAATTGGTTTTCTAAACCTATATTCATACGTCAGAAAAATGGCTTAGATGGAGAATTCCATATTTCCATCCTTTTCTTATTTACCATGCCATTATACCTTGGAACCTTCTCTTTTGCCTAAATTACTTTCTGTCTTTTTCAAGTACAGTCTTAAAGTGCAAAATATCTCTATAGATAACTTATGGAAATGTGTATATAACATAATCAAGCTAAATTATAATAAAATAAAGTAAAAGCGATCATTTCGAGATTTTTACACTAGTTCGGACCTCTCATCCCATGTGCAGTCTCAGAGCTCTCCTTTGAATTTTCAATAATCAAACAACCTCATTTATCCTAGAGGAATAGACATTACAAGAGTTTATTAACTGGACAATGATGTGGTCTATCAACATGGTTTTTGACTACTATTATAAAACTTCCTATAATCTCCTTTGATGATTCAACGATGTGTGCAATGTGATTAAGGAAGTGTATGAAGTGACTTTTGAGTGAATGAACAATATGAAATTTTAGAGAGCAAATAGTAATAAGAAAGTTTAGAAAGCAAGATAGCAAGTTAAACTCAAAACTTCTTGTTTAGGTTTATTTATAGTGGTCAATAGTCATTTTGAAAAGTTGTTTAAGTCGACTGACTATTTGTAGAAAACATTTCAAAAAAGAAGACCAAAATTAGAAGACTGAATTGACTAGCTCGGTCAACCAAATTTGAATTCTTTCAACTGAATTTGAATTCGATACTTTATGTTTTTGTTTTTATATTTAAACTTTGTATAAATTTAATCGTAATTACTTTTGGTTTTTGTTTTGAAAAGCTTGTATGCTAGTGATATGTGTATATGCATATGAATATCCTAGGAGATTTTACAAGTAGTTTCTAAAAACAAGAGACATACGTTTTGATTTGTGGATGGCTATTTATTCTCTCTTTTCACTTCTTTGTGTCTCGAATCATCAATGCCTTCAAAGTTCTATATAAAAGATGCTACATATGATATTTACATATAGTTGTCATCATTAAAACAATTGTATAAACATGGTTCTAACATAGTCCACATAAGAATTTTTTAGAACCCTGGAACCGATTAAGTAAACCTTGGGGGGTGACTGAACCAAACCCACAATTAGACCCCAGCCCAGATAAAGAAATTTACTTTTAAAATTTTAGACATAATTATTTTAAAACAAATTTCATTCAGTTGTCGACAAGGTATGGAAAGATAAATTACAGAGCTAAAACGGTTTTTTCCCTCGTCACTAATTATGTTTTACTTACTCCCACTTCTACTACACAATAAAATTCATATTTTCTAACCCGTCGACTTTTTCCTATGCTAAGCATGTGGTATTTCAAAAATCAAAAAATTTCTCATTTTTTAAATATAAATAATTTTCAAAATCTTTACTGAAATATTTCATATTTAACAATCAAAGATTTTTGAACATAATTTACACAAGCATTTGTTTATAATTCTTCAAAACAAATCAAGTTGCATCCAATGCAATTAGGATTTAGTCAATGAGCTAATATCCATGTTTGACCTCTGCTTATTACACAATAATTTTTAAAAATATTTTAGTTTATTTTAAAATAACAATCAACACACAAATATATTTATAAATTTTCACTTTTAAGGCATAGGTATAGTGATACTTGGTTTCGCAACAACATTTCTTTGTCCTTCGCTTGTTAAAATTTATCTTCCTAACATTTTGAGACTTTTCGGACTCGATATTATTTATTTTAGTAGCTAATGAATTCCTAATTTATCTTATAAATTTCCAGTCTTATTTTTCATTAGTTAAGTGTTCACATGAGATTTCCTTATTTATTCCGCATCCCAAAATATGGTGGTTAATCCATAACATCAACATAGAAATAAAAATCAACTTTTCTCATGAAATATCGTACACAGTTCTATACAAATAGAGATAACTAATGCTTACAACCCAACTAACTTAGAAAAAACAATTGCTGGATGTTGTTCTTCAACATCAACTAACATTAATGATGGTGTGGCCTTATCACTTCTTACTTAGATTAAATGGACCTTTCTAACATGTCATTCTACTATGACCCACATATCTTAACTTCCTTTTTTTGCTTTTAATAAATAAGGTCCATCAATTATTCCCATTATCACAACCAATTATATTACTATATTCTTTTAATTCAAATCACTTGACAGTATTCTCAAATCTTGATATATGCTTTCCTTATTTTTTTATACGGGTACGCTTTAGAACTCGCAAAAATATACTCTAATACCATTTTCCATTTCCTTGTGGGTTCCTCGCTATGATCTTCACCCATGTTTAATGAAATATTCTTAGGCTCGTACCGATATTTCATATATCTAACGTGGATTCATTATTGCTATTCTACTAGCATTGATTGCTGTTTTATTCATAGCCTTAACTTTTACCCCGTCTTAGCTAAGTAGTTATCCTTATCTACTTCGTATTAAAATTTGATCTGGTTTTCACCACTCTTTCTAAAATTAAAACTTCATAGTCATGCAATACTTACCAAAACTTTTATCTTTAAAAATGTAAACTTAGGAACTTTTTATTAAATCCTTCCATATCTTGGTTTCAACAAAGAACCATGAAAACTCCTTATTTTAACCAATGTTAGTATTAGATGTCTTAACTTTTAAAACTATAATTTAGAATTTACCAGTTAAGTCTATTTAATAATTTTAAAAGGAACTGTTAATAATTAAATTTTTAAAAGATCCTTTCTTTCTTTTCAAATAAGGGTCAAACTTCGTCACATGAACAGTCGTTCAAATCAAATTTTCCTTTAAAGCCTTTTAATAACAAAGATTTTACATCTTAAAAGTGGGATTTTTTAACTCAAATTATATATTAAGTTTTGTATTCCAAAAAATCAATTTTTATACCAAATCATTTTCTTCAAAAATGCACTTTACAGTATTTGTAAAACAACTTTATAATTTAAAAAAATAAACACTGAAGTAGGCAAGGACAATTTCATCCTATTATTTTTCTATTACTCATGTTATCACCACTTTCAACCTCAGTTAAGGTTCTGATAACATAGAAGGGGATTTTTAAAAGATACGTTCTATCAATGCGTACAATTATGGAAATATCCATTTTACTTTAGTTTCCCTTTAATTTCCCATGGAATTTCTAATTAGTTTAGGAGCATTATCTTAATATAAACTCCAAACGTTTGTTCTATTTAAATTTCCTAACGTTGCCACTATTAAATTTCTTTTACTTAAATTACTCTTATTTAAATGGCTTATCCTTATATAGCACTTTCTAAGTATAAACTCATTTTAGAGTTTTTCTCCCTATTTTCCTTATACAAGAATATTCTTCTTATCTTCGCCATTGATGTTTTTACCCTTCTATCTTATTTACTTCATTTAAAACTAGTTCCATTTCCTACTAACAACCCCCTTGAAAAGAAATTTAAATACTTTGAAATTACAAAATCATAAAAATCACTAAACCACACATATGCTCTGTTTTCTATTTATTTCAAAGGAAGTGCCTTTATTAAACACCTTTTTTCTAAATGTTTTGAATTCCAACTAGAAATTCTATGTAAAATACAAAATGGTATTTTATTTTGCAAAAACTCTTAATATGTACTTATTTCCCAAAATAGAATTTTTAAATTTTAGTTAAATCCTCAAAAAAACTTTCCAAATACTTTTTTGATTGTTTTATTAAATTCTTTTATATAGCGTTGGATTTAAGGTGGGTTTCATTTGTCCCTTCTTTTCTGCTTACTTTTTGACTTATCATCCTTTAGAATATACTAAAAATCTAGTTATCATTTTGGAGAGATTTATGCACACTTTCTTTTGAAAACTTATTTAATTCTTCTTCCAAATATCTACAACATATAGATTCTCACTTTCCACTTATTTGGATCTAATGTATATCAACAATCAACAATTCTGCAAGGATCTACAACCATAAGGAAATCTATGCCCTACAAGGGAGTCAAGCACTATCCAATTTCAGGGAAACTTCCATACGTCACATTCATGCTCTTCTTAAGTTAACGCCTTCCAATATGACCTACCTTTCATGAGGTAATCGGAATAAGGGTAAATTTTCAAGTTCATCTATTGTTCCAATCACAGTCACATTTTACATTTTTTAGAATATAGTTGCAACTACTTCTATAGTCGGAATATGTAGAGTTTGTGTAACAACCCATAATTTAATCACTTTAAATATGAATATTTGATATATTTTTAATAATTAAATGATAGATTTTATAACACAAATAGACCTCTTTTATGTAATAACTAATGATAGCCAAGTTGTCTTTAATTTTAATTTACAAAAATAATTAGTTCGGAGAAAAATTGAAAATGTGATCAAAAATCATTTTTCGGATTTCCAACTTTTCATAGACTAAAATTATCGAAACATACACACATACATAAAAATGACAAATGCCTTTGCTAATCAGTTAGATTAAGTTAAAACATGTTAAAATTATACGTAAGTTAATAAAGTGGAAGTGGAATTTTTTTTTATAATTTGAAAAGAAAAATAGCACAAAATCTTCGAAATAAGAACAGAAAAGAAAGAAGTGATGGCATAGAGTGACAATTGGGGTGTGCATTTCATGATGGTGGAGGGTGAGTTGTTACCATTTTGTGGAGGGTATTGGCTAAGGAGCAATAGTGATTTACCATTTTCATTTTCTATAAAAACAACACAACTCTTTCTTTTTCCACTTTACTTCATTTCATTTTTCCATTTCTTTCTTCTTCCTCTCCACTCTCTTCACTTCTTTTCTTCCATTGTTTTACAAAGTAAAAGTTGTAAAACTTGCACCTTTTTCTCTTTAAATCCTTAGACAAATCTCTGAAACCATTTTTATTCCCCTTTATATCACTTATCTTCAAAAACAAACCTAAAACCTCTCTATTTTAGTCAAGGCCAAGCCCCCAGCACACAGTCGAACCTATTTTACCTTTCTTAGGTCTTAGTTTTGATATAAGGAAGTTAGGTATGTGTGTTGTTTGTAAGGTCATGGTGGTTTGGTTGCAAGATTGTATTTGGTTTTGCTAGGTAAAGCTCACTAAAGATAAAGTTTGAAAATTTATTGCTTTGTTGTAGTAATTTATGATGTGTATAATTCTATGTAATTACTATTGTTTGGTTTGGTATGGTTTCCGCTTGACAGTGGATGACACATAGATTGTTTGCAAGGGACTAAAGAAAGAAGTAAAGTCGAAGTGTTTGTAGCGAATAGGTCGATACGACACACTTCAAAGTGCATATATGACAATTTGCAGGGAACAACTTTTTCAGCCTTATGGATGTTTATTTACATTTTTATATATTATGTAAGATGTGTTTGTCACTTGGCAATAGTCGTTTGCGTTGATAACTTGTTTTTATGTGACATTGAAAATCCCATGTTTTCTTTAGACTAGTTTACTACTTCATCAAGCAAAAAAGTTTTAACTGTTTTCTTTTCTAAACTGTCTTTGTTTTCAAGCCTTTTTTCAAAGTTATTAAAGAGTTTTAAAATATAAAAAGAGAAGATTTAAGAATATTTTGATTTACAAGAATGTTTAAAAGTTATGGTTCATGAAGCGATGGTCGTTATAGATGTAGTTTGGAAATCAATTATTTTTATAAAATAAAACGACTTACCTATCTTGTTATTTTAAAATGTCTTTTCAAATGTGTTCGTAAGTCTTAAAAGGAGAATTTGCAGTTTTAAATATATTTTTAAAAATTTGTTTAGTTATTTAAATAAGAAGTCTAAATTTTAAACACTTTATTTCGGAGGCCGAGTTTTGTTTAAAAGCAACCATGTTTGAAAAGAATGTTTCAAATACAAAGGAGTTATTTGTATATGCCATTAAGTAACATTAAACAAATGTGACAAGTAGTGCTAAACTAAAACGTTTGTGGAAAAGTAAGTCATCTTGTATTTAGCACTAAAAATTGATAAGTAGGCTTTCCTCTATTTGTGAGATCTAGAGCCAAACTTTCTAGGCAAGGGATAGAGTAATGGAAATGTTGGAAACATGATAAGTCTAAGAGAGTTAATTTCTATAAATAGGTTATGGTTAATTAATATGTAGAAGGTAGTTCATCGTGTAATTGACATAAAATTCCAAGGTATGGAAACTTGTCTCTATTTCGAGAAATAAGAATGTAAGTCAAGGCAAGAATAGCTTTCTTACTTGTCCAACTTCATTATTAATAGAAGGATAATACTGTTTGAAACCGAAAAGTGGTGATAAGTATAGGATGTCCTTTTTTCATATGAAAACTAAACTTATACCCAGATAGGGTTTTCTCACTATTGATAACTTAACCAAATATAACTCTGGAAATATATAAGAAAACGTGAGAATCATATGGTACTGTAATTTTCGATGATGCTATACTGTACGTGTAAACTCGTTGTGTTTTTCTAGGACAAATGATATGGAAATCCATCCACTTAAACGGTTAGGAGGTGATCTCTATTCTTATGTATTTTTTGTTTATTTTCTAAAGAATTGAAATTGAGTTTACTAGAAATTATCGATTGTTGGTTTGAAGAGACCAGGATCAGATAAGCGTGATCTATCCAAAAACCACTTTGAATCGGCATAGGCATTCAAATTGAAGACATTTTGAAGATGATGGAATCGAATGCAGAGATCTTTAAGTGCAAGGGCTACTTGCTACTAACCTCGAGGATGTAGTAGAAGTAATGCCTTCAGCTTGTCCATATCATGAACAATTGTATGAATGAATGCTGACATTGCATTGTTGCTTGGAGGGAAGTGTTAGCATTCCAAGTGAAGATAGTCAATTGGTAGAATTTATGAGAGAAGCTGAAGAAGGATGATGTTAGAGTTTTGAGATAGACAGCCGAACGATATCGCAATGAATGGAAGGTTAAGCATTCTGAAAGTTGATGGTCTTAGGTTAGAAGTTTTAGCAGAATGCCATAAATTTAGGTTGAGTATCCACCCTAGAGTTAGTAAGATGTACCAGGATATGAAGCGAGTAATTGGTGGATAAGGATAAAAAGGGACATTTCAATTTATGTTATCAAATGAGTGATTTACCAGCAAATCAAGGGAGATCATCAAAGGACTACTAGATTACTTCAACCCCTTGAGAATTCAAATTGGAAATAGAAGCAAGTATTGATGGATTTGGTAGATGGTTTGCCTAGATCAAGGAAGGCATTTGGGCAGCAAGTTTGGTAGATATTTACATGAAAGAGGTTGTCAGTTTGTAAATAACCAAAATTCATTCTTTACGTAGTTAGTTTTGGAAAGCATTGTAAGTAGCTTTGGGAACAAATTTGAGTTTGAGCATAATATATCATCCTCAAACTAATGGTCAAATAAAGAAGGTGAACCGAATCTTGGAAGATTTTAATGGGCTTATATCTTAGATTTTAGAGGTACATGGGAGGATCATCTTCACTTAGTGGAATTCTCATATTATTATATTTATCAGGCTAGTATTGGCATGGCACCATATGAAGCTCTTTATGGATGGCTATTTAATTCACTGTCATGATGGGTGGAAACCAAAGATCGATTATTTCTTGGACTCGATATGATTCGGTAAGCCATATAGAAGGTATCTATGATTAAAAGGAAGATGAAGGAAGCTTAGGATAAGCAGAAAAGCTAGGCCGATCGAAGGTTTAGGGATTTAGAATTTTTAATCGAATGTTAGGGAAGATTTCTTCGATAAGAGGAGTTGTGAGGTTTGAAAGAGCAGAAAAGTTAGCACCTATATATGTTGAACCTTTTCAGATTCTTGAGAGGAATAAGCCGCTTACCTAACGAGTTGAGTTGCCTGAGAGATTGTTAGGGTATATAATGTTTTTTATGTAACCACATTTGAGGAAATATGTGCGTGATTTATCACTTATTGTTGAGCCAACTATTCAGGAAGACTTGGAAGTGGAACTGAACTTGACCGTAGTAAGACATCTAGTTCATAATGTTGATCGAAATGTAAAACAATTGCAGAATAAGGTTATGAGATTGATTAAAGTTCAATGGAGTGAAGATTCTAGGGACTACACTTTGGAAACAAATGATAGCATGAAAGATGTTTATCCCGAGTTAATGAGAAGTAGTAGTATGCACAGTGTATAAATACTATACTGACCGCTTATGGTGTAGTCGCTTGGTATATATCTATTTTGTATGTGTTTCATCGTATATGATATATATCTTTTTTGAGTTATCTTTTTGTATGTTAATTTCGGGATGAAATTCTTTTAAGGGAAGAAGAATGTAGCGACCCGTAATTTAATAACTTTAACTATGAATATTTGATATATTTTAAAAAATTAAATAATGGATTTTATAAGTCAAATAGACCTCTTTTGAGTAATAACTATTGGTAGTAAAATTGTTTTAAAATTTTATTTACAAAAATAGTTAGTTCGGAGAAAAATTGAAATCTGATCGGAAATCCTTTTTTGGATTTTCGACTTTTCATAGTCTAAAAGTTGTCAAAACATGTTGTGCGCACTTGTAACAACCGGCCTTTTTGGACGTTTTAAGCAGACACACATGCCTGACTCAAACCATTCAAAAGGGCAGATTGTTATAGGGTAGATAAGAAAAAGAAAAAGAAATAAAATAAATACAGAATCGCGCAGTGGAACGACAAAATATAATAATCAAATAACAGTTCATGAAGCTATTTTATAAAAACATTTGATTATTCTTTACAACACAAATATAAGTGTTACATAAACAGGAATAAATAAATAAATGCAGCATAACAATATGATGTTGTGGAATAAATATAATAATAATAGTATAGATCTTCATCTTCGTCCTTTAGAAATAAGGTCTTCAACCTTGAAATGCTCAGGCTGACCTGAGCGAATTGAAATGACAAAACACTCGAGTCTAAAACTTAGATATCTTATGTAAGTTAAATCAACAGAAAACGAATATGAATGGAACGGTGTCGGAGATGTTTACGGGGTTTGACATCTCCTATCCAGTGTCTAAAATGAGTGCAATAACGTAAGAGATGTTCGGGATTACCATCTCCTAAGGATCCGTTAAACTATCTATTATGTAGTACAATACGCTATTATAATAGTGTCCACAATAAAGTAAAGTATTATAATAGCGTTAAGGCATTTCCCATATCCCCCTTCACACATTTATATATATTCCTATAGTCTATGCAGTACTGTAATTCCTCCGTAAAGTGGAGGGCTATCAGAGGGTACTTCATAGGTATGGTACAAAACAAACTCATAAAAGGCTCTTTAGTGCATGTGAATTTTAAGATTCTAAAATCTCCAATTTTGGATGTGACAACTATATAAGCTATATTATTATTATACACTAACCAAATTTGCAAGAAGCTTTAAAGGTTGGATTTACAAATACGCGAAGATAGATTAGATGTTTTATTATTTTCGAGTCTAGTTAGAAATATGTTAAAATCTCTTTAAAGTGGTATGTCGCAAAACAAAATTGACATGTATCTTAAAAGTATGCACATGCACAAGACATAGATTTCAGCTGGCTCACAACAGCTATTCAGCAGCTGAATATTGGGTAAATTTAAATTTACAACAATATTCAGCCGGCTGAATCCACTGAGCCAACCGACTGAACGTACTATCTTTTGCATTATTTATTTTTGGGTTTGAATCAGAGGTTAAATCTTCTGCAGTCAGCCTGCTGAATTCATATAGCGGCTAGTTTTTAATGAAGGGATGCGTCTCTTCAACAAAGAGAAACATTTCAACTTCAAGGGTTGTTTCCATTTCTTTTCAGCCTGTTCGAGAAAGAAAACAACTCTTGATTCATTATAAATATAGCCAAGAATCAAATTCTTTTAAAAAAAGAACAATCATTACAATTCTTTCTATCCTATATTGATTCTACTCTCTATAATCTTTTCTTTCTAAAACCTTCATGCAAGCATTCTATTGAGAATTCTTTTTAAATCTTCCATTCTCTTCATGTACAAACACTACATACCACAAGGGAGAAAATTATAGGAAGGTTGTGCTATATCGACTCATTAGTGTTATTCAAGAACACATCAAGTCAAGAAACTAAATACTTTGTATTGGAAGTCCCGTTCGGCTGCTCAGGGCAAGTGTATTGAGATCCTTTTCGGTTGCTTAGGTGCATATTCCTTCGGGTGAAGCAAGTGTTAGTAAATCCAAAAGGAGTCTGGGACTGGACGTAGAACAAAAAGTTCGAACCGGTATAAAAATATCCGGTGTAATTTGCTTACCACTTTACATTTCTTTTATTTATTGACCATTCTTCGCTGCTATATCACACAAGTTTTTAAATTAGTATATTTGTTCGTACAACCGATCCACACAAACTTTCATTTGGTATCGAAGCACGGTTATCACATAACCATAACAAAGTTATCTGATATTTGTGAAGATGGATAACAATAGTCACCCTAATTTCACTGAAGGACAATCCATTGCACGATCACCACTATTTAATGGTCTAAATTATGCTTACTGGTCAACTAGGATGAGAGCTTATATACAATCACACGGGTTTGATGCGTGGAACATTATTCAACAAGAATATCATATTCCTACTAATGCATTTGCAGAATGGTCTAGCACTCAAAAATTAGATGCTTCTGCAAATGCGAAAGCAATAAGCATGTTATTTTGTGCACAAGATAAGAATGAATTTAATGGAGTTACTGTTTGTACTACTGGATATGAATTATGGCGCACGCTTAAAGTTACACATGAAGGTACTAACAAAGTTAAACAAAGTAAGATTTCTATGCTTAAGAATCAATTTTAAAACGCTAGAATGAAGCAAGATGAGACCATAAATGATATATACTCTAGATTTCAAGACATATTTCATTCACTTTTGGCACTAGGAGAAAAATATACATGTTTTGATATTGTGTCAAAAATACTCAACTCTCTCACGGATGAATGGGAAAGAAAAGTCTTAGCTATCGAAGAAGCTAATGATTTTTCTACTACAAAACTAGAGGAGTTGATTGGAAATCTATTGTCATATAAAGTAAATTTGCAGGCAAGAAAAGTACAAGCTCAAGACCATAAAACAATAGCATTTCAAGCCGAGAAAGAAGAATCAGCCGATGAGGATTTTGACAATATGACATTCATAGCCAAAAATTTCAGAAAATTCCAGAAATTCAAAAAGAAGAAAAACTTTGGAAGCAATAAAGGTCAAACAACTTTCCTTCAAACTCATCTCCGAAATGCTACGAGTGCAATCAATCGGGTCACATAAAAAAGAACTGTTTGGGACTTAAGAAAAACAAAAACGAGAAATGGTTCAAAAAGAAAATGCAAGTTTTTCAGTTACTTGGGATGATTCCGACTCTTCATCATCCGATAGTGATAGCGACACCGAACAAGCTAATGTTTGCTTCATCGCATCTAAAAAGATGTAAGTGAATTTTCTGTTGATGATTTAATAGAAGTAAACTCTGAATTGTTAACGAGATGAGAAAAAATATTCTTGAAGAAGAATTAGTAAAAATTCAAGAATCAGAAAGAAATTTATCTTCTCAACTCACAATAATTAAAAAAGATTTAGAATCGTTGAAAAACAAGAATGATTTAGTAACTATAGAAAATCATGATTTGAAAAGCAATAATAAAATCTCAGAATTAGAAATAGAGAGTCTAAAGAACAACTTACAAAGTATTACGAAGAATGTTTCGAATTTTAACAAAGGAAGAGAGAATCTCTCTAAAATTATTGGAAATTCCCAACATAGTTCAAGTAAGAGAGGTCAAGGTTATGTAAAAGCTAGTAGTTCTGGAAAATCATATGATTTGTTATATGATAGGTTTAAAAAGAATGTTATAAAAAAAACTACAGTTAACACTACTAATCCGAAAACTATCGAAATATGGGTACCAAAAACCAACAATAGTCTCATAAGAAGTATGTATATAGAGTCATTTATTTTTAGTATTCATAAGAATATTAATTATACTTTTAAAGGGAACTCTGAACCCTCTTGGATTTGGCTTCCTAAGACCTAACTCCTACGACCCTAACGGAGGAAGTGGGTACCAAATTCAATTCAATATTTTTTGCAGGTACCAAATAAGAAAAGAGAAAAGTGGATACTGAATAGTGGTTGCTCAAAACACATGACATGAAACAAATAAATTCTGACAAATATTATCTACTCAGACGGAGGTTCTGTCACTTTTGGAGATAAATCCAAAGGACATGTCATTGGCAAAGGCGATGTGAGCAATGACTGTATCTTGTTATTCGTCAACCTCTACCGGAATGGTTGAAGATTTGACTACTCTTGAATGGGATACTACAGATGAAGAATGAAACATTTTGGTATGAATCTTGTTTTATCTCTTTTCAACTTTTTAAGTATTTCTTTCTTGAACTTCTGATTAAAATGTTTGTGACAACTTAGCTATAAACTTTTGTGGTTTAACATTATTATGTTGTATGTGTATGTTTTAATTTGTGACAATCTTAAATTTTAAAAAAAACTTATTTCTTTGCTTGTTCTGTAATATTTTGCGATGTTTCTATGATGTTGATATATTGTTAGTGATGTGATGTTTTACTACATAGTTTTATACATATATATATATAACTACGCTAAATTACGTAACTACGGTAAAAATGCCATTTATAAGTGCTGAATATTGTGATGTGCTACGTGCTTAAGATATTCTATTTATCATATCCATGCTTACCTTCTATCGATTACTCCTTTTTGTCGATGACAAAGGGGGAGAAGGTAAATCATATCGATAGGGGTAGCAACAAATCATTGGGAGTATATTCTGAATTATATTGCATTATACTTACATAGTTGTCATCATCAAAACGGGGGAGAATGTTAAGATCCAAAAATCTCATGTTCCGAATGTGACAACTATATAAGCTAATAGTATTATTGTATTTTAACCAAATTTGCAGGAGAAGATAAATCT
Source organism: Allium cepa (assembly GCA_030765085.1). Classification (NCBI taxonomy): domain Eukaryota; kingdom Viridiplantae; phylum Streptophyta; class Magnoliopsida; order Asparagales; family Amaryllidaceae; genus Allium; species Allium cepa. The sequence goes on from CM060935.1 coordinate 597,178,062, forward strand.
TTGAAGGATGGATTCAGAAATACGCGAAGATAGATTAGATGTTTATTATTTCTGAGTCTTTTTAGAAATATGTTAAATCTCTCCAAATCGGTATGTTGCAACAGAAAAATGACACGTATCTTAAATGTATGCACATGCACAAGACACAGATTTCAGCCAGCTGACTACAACTATTCAGCCAGCTGAATACTAGGTAAATTTAAATTTACCACAATATTCAGCCGGCTGAATCAGTGGCTGAATGTACTGTCTTTTGTACTATTTATTTTCGGGTTTGAATCAGACGGTTGAATCTTCTGTAGTCAGCCTGCTGAATTCATATAACGGCTAGTTTTTAGTGAAGGGATGCATCTCTTCAATAAAGAGAAACATCTCAACTTCAAGGATTGTTTCCGTTTCTTTTCAGCACTACTGTTCGTGAAAGAAAAAACTCTTGATTCATTGTAAATATAGCTAAGAATCAAATTCTTTTAAAAAAAGAACAATCATTACAATTCTTTCTATAATATTTTGATTCTACCGCCTATAGTCTTTGCTTTCTAAAACGTTCATATAAGCATTTTATTGAGAATTCTATTTAAATCTTCCATTCTCTTTACGTACAAACCATATCACTTTCGAAATTATATTCAGTTTAAAATCATACTTTCGAAATAATTTACAACCCTCATTTCCAAACTTCGTATTCAAATTAAATTGATATTTTAAATCCCAGCTTAGGTTATAATACCATTTAACCATATTCATTTTAAAATCGAGGATTTAACATATAAACACATCCACTTTATTTAGTTTGAATTTTTTTCGAAAGATAGTTTAGATAGTTATAATTGGTTTAACAAAGTTAAAACAATTTTTAAGAATAGTTAAATACTCCAAAATAATTTAAAATAGAATAAATACTTTATAATTAAACTTAAGATAGTTAAATAGATTAAATATAATTAAAATAGATATAATAGCTTTAACATATATTAATTAGATTCAAAATAAACTAAATTGGTTAAAATAGGTTAAAATAATTTATATAGTCAGTATAGATCAAAATAGTTTAGGAACTTGAAAATCTTAATAACTAGGAAATTTAAAATAATATATTTTTAAACTGTTTATATTAAAATATGAATTTGGAAAATTATATCAATTTTCCTTTCAACGCATTTGGACAAATTTCAACTTCCAAATCAACAAAACCCAATTTCAAATCTTTAAATCCAAATTTCAATAGAACATTCAATTTTATGCCAATTCAATCCATATTTGAAATATCAATCTAAACTATTCCAATTTCAATATTTTCAAAGTTATATTCCAGCGATTTAATAACTCAATTTCGATAAATTTCAATTATACTCCAAAATCAACTTTAAAACTCAATTTAATTCCTTTAAAACAATTCCAGTTTTAACATAAATCTTGTATTTTTATAATAATTCAATTTATATAAATCAAATTTTTATTTTGAAATATCATTTAACCGGATTCAAAATTTAGGATTTAAAACCATTTAATTTAACCAATTCGGTGTCCGTATATAATTCTCTACTCTAGGGTCAAGTATTGTGGATATTTATCATTTCAATTCGTAATTTAAAATTTTACGATTATATATCATTTCCAACTGCAATCCCTAATTTAATAAAATCCATAAAATCGCTCGAGTCTATCATTTCAACCCATAAAGATTTTTTCCTAATCTATAGATCGTTCGGGTATATATCATTTCAATCCATAGTGATTTTCCTAAACAATAACTAAGGGAACTTGCAGAGTGATAGCAGTATCCACATCAACATAACATCCAATCATCCAATATCAACCACCAAACACCCATCATAATCATCATCCAATTCAATTAGTAAATTTAAACAAATAACTAACTATCAATAATAGGAAATTAACTAGCAATATAAATTCAATAATAAATTAAATAAAAATAAATTCAAATTAACTGGAATGACGATTTAAACATGCCAAACAGCTATAAATAAATTCCTAACCATATCACATTTTAATTAAACTAACATAATAAATTTTAGAAGTTGAGAGTGGGTCAAAACACCCACCTTTGATTTTAAATCGAATTGAAATCCAAATAAAGGCCCAAATTTCAACAGTCTCAGAATTCCTCCAAACCCACGCCAAAATTTCCAAAATTTCAAAATGGTCGCAACAAACAAACTGCATACAAATCCGACCTCGTACGTAAAAGTTATGATCGTTAGAAGTTAAACGTTTTAAAAATTAAAATAAATAAAATAATATGAGGAGTAAACGCGTGACCTTCTCTACGTCACCAGGTTCTTCATGCATGTGCAATGCGGTTGATCCCTACCCGCACGATCCTCGTACGCGAATCACCAGTGTCGCACGATCGCCAATGGCCACCGATCACCCAGCGACGCTCCTCCCAAGGCATTATGACCACCGACCCCACGGGAAAAGCTCAAAGCAGCCACCCATTCTATAACCTTAATCTAATTTCTACCACCAATCCGACGAACAACCTAGTCCGTTGAACTACTCTCTACAACCCAGTGTCTTTGATTCGACGATCGGTTGCAGTCGATCACGACGAAATGAATGGTCGAGAATTCTTCGACGTTTACTAATCAAATGATGGACCAAAACAAAAAATGAGTTGCAGATTTGACTTGCGCTCGTCGAGAGCTTCAAATCGATATATAATTTGTTCGGGTTGGGGGAGTTTGAAATTTTTTTGATTTGATTTTGATTTGCAATTGAATTTGGAATTTGTTTGGGTTGTCTGCGATTGAGAAGAAGAGGACAGAGAGAATTGTACGTACAGACAAGCGAAATTAAGAAGTAGATAGGGTTTATAGCGAATTATTTATAGGTGGTCAGAAATAGAGATGTATGGACACGATTGATTTGAAGGATGAACGATAAACGAGCCGAAAAGCCCGTTCCATTCCCGAAACGAAAATGGGCCATCTCATATATTAAATAGATGTTTTCAATATTTTTAAATTTGATGGAAGTGGTTTCAAATCCTAATTCCATCATATGAAGAAGTTATGTTAACATCAGCTTATTTCAAATTGATTTCAATTGAATTTTTAAACTGATTTCTAAGCGTTTCGAGTCCGTACGATCAAACGACAAGTTTGATTGCTACGAAACATGAAGCAGTAAAATAATTCACCATTACGGATCTAATAAAACTAGTTTCGACGAAATCTGAGACAGTGGCCAAAATGGCTATTATCACATTATTTAAATAAATTAATATTAAATTAATTAAATCACTTTTTAATTTCAAATTTAATAATTTCCAATTTCTATCATCTTGGATTACTTTGTAATTTATAATCCCTTAGAACAAATTTCTATATCAATTTATTATTTTATATTTCACAATTTATAGTGTTTAATTTCAATTTCAATAAATTCAGTAATTATAAATTAAATTTCCAGTAAATCCATTTATTTGAGTTTCCATCATTTTATACAATCAATTTTTACCTTACGGATATAATTATCATGGTTTATATCTTATTACACTAATATTCTCCGATTTCATCTTTATTCACATTAATGTAATATTACTTACATTTAATTGCAATAAGTCCAATTATTATAGTTTAAATTCCAATAATTTGATTAACTTGATTTCAAAGCTTTCTATTCAAACCTTGAATGTTCTATACATACATTTAACGTTGGTTTCTATCTAATTACATTAATATTTCATGGTCATTATCTTAATCTGGTTTTAACACTATTATTAATTTCATTCATTGCAATAGATTTCCAATTAAATTTAATTTACTAAAAATTAGGTAACATATAATAATTGTTACCATTAACTTTTAATTATACTTATATAAGTTTATTATTTACAACCAAGTGTTACAATTGCTTATATAAAACTGATTTTATCCAATTAGCATTAATTATATATTAATTCATTAATTACTTCAATATTTACATTTGTTTTCTTATATTAAATTTATAGCCAAGTATAACATTTAAATTACTTCAATTAATTGAACTTCCATTAGAGTTGTAAATAATTAACCTAGATTAATATTGTTTCAATTCATTCTAGTTATTATTTTCATTAATAAATCACAAATTTTTATTTCTTTCGATATTAAATCGCCAAGTTTTATTAAATTAACTATTTTAATTGTCGAAAATTACAGGTCATTACACTCTCGACCACTCAAAAATTTTCGTCCCCAAAAAGCAAAAAGAAGGGAAAAGAAGAAATTAAGAAATTGATATCTTATTCAAAATATTAAAACTATAAATAATTAATTTACATAATTAAACAATTTGAATAACATATATCAATTTCTAACCATTAAATCCTTTTATATTCAAGTTAATAAAAGTTTGGAAAATATTTCACAAATTTTTCTAAGTCCAAAATTTACGAGAAATTTCGACGGAGTCTCCTTTGCACGGATAGGTCTAGGAGAAATAATAATATAAAAAATAATCAATAACATAATGTATATATTTCATATAATATATTCCAATAATGGGAAAATAATATAATATAACTAGAAAACCGTATCCCGAGAAAGTACCTATTTGTCGGGCAATTAACACTTAATTTATGAAACTAAAAGCAGTAGCAATTGGTTCCATAACCTGTATTTCACATATATAATACAAAAGATTTAATAATTATATAAGAGAGATATTTATATTCTCTCAATTAATAACAAAACAAATCAATATAACAAAAAAATATTCATTTGCAAACAAAAGCATACAATCATCACATGAAATCAAAGAAATCAACCATTCATCCATATTAAGCAAAACAAACAGTATGTTCGGGTTCAGAGCTTTTAATTGTATAAAATGACAATAACTATTGAGTATACCATTTACTCAATAGTCTTAGATAAAAATCAACGGATTATTCATACATCCTAATAATTAGATGTATACTTTCCCAAACAACCCATAAACTAAAATAACAATGACTCCAAGCATAAATCACGTTCATTCTTATTTATTTCATTTCATAATATTTATCTTTCTTCAGTTTCATCCATACAATGATTGTTTTATTCATCCACATTCATTTAATTATATATGTTATTTACATTTTCTTACATATGTGACTCATATATAATTATTTAAACCTATGTAAATCAATCCTTAAAATACCATATAGGTTTCTTTGTACATAAATTCACATTCGTTCATTCAGTACTTATTTTAATTTTTTCCATTCATTACCTACAAATCCATTTTTCTTTATTCATAAAATTTAAATTTCTTTCTTTGCTTTACATTTATGTCTTACCTAAGTTATATCCATTCAGTGTTATGATAATCAATGATTTCTTATTTTTAAGTAATATATAGATTTAATTATAGCTTAGTTTCACATTTATTAATTTATATACTTGATTTCGATTAGATATTAATATTCATTAGTGTAGAAGTTCATACTTAAGTTTCTTACTTCATAATTTACCTTCATTTCTTTATATAGTGTCATTGAATTAAAGCTAGTTTCTGAATCGTTTCAAAACTTTCTGAAGTTATAGCCATTTAGTTTAATATATGATTCACTTTAATTATCAATGGCTTCAAACATTAACTTAAGTTTATAATCTTTTACTTTCAGTACTCACTTTTGTATTACATTTTATTAGTAGTATTTCAATTATAACTTAAGTCTATAATACCAAAATATTAGAGTTCTTATTTATAAAGGTAATTCTATTGAACACATTCATCACTTAAGTTTTACTTGTTTAGTTAACAAAATGTTCAATAGTTACTATTTCTTATTTTCATTTCCATTTTATATACAGTTTCAAATTTTCAGTTTCTCATCTATTTCATTAATCATTTTAACATCGCATTTCTTATTTCATTTTTGTATTTTCAATTATTAATATTGTCAAGGTTCCGTTCATCACAGTAATTAAAATTTCTAATTAATAGAAACTTAAGTACTAAATACCGTGTTCCTTTACAATAATTTTAAAACAATATATATATATATATAATCAGGTCCTTTATATACATCCAATCATTTTTGGAAATTTAAAATTTAGATTTGTTATCAAAATAAATGTGTAGTAAAACTACTACAGCAGCCTCCCCACTTCGAAACTTGAAAATGAACATCGATGATGCGTGCACTCATCACTGAAATTATTTTCCAACGACAGAGAGGGGAGTGCAGAACTTATTTCCTTTCAAAATTCTTTTAAAACATTCCTTTCAAATCACATTGAAATATTTATATCAGAAAATGCTTCCAAATGATATTAATATTATATTCCAAAATCTTTTGAAAGAAATTTTCAAAAATCCCAGAAATTAGGTTCTCAAATTTTCAATTTATATTCATTTTATTTACAATCTCATTTTTAAACCAATACTTATAAATTTCATTACCTAACAATATTACAACCAAATATATCATTTATAAAATTTATTATTTTATATACAAAATATATAGTAGGCAAAATTATTTTATTTACCTACATTTCAAAACAAATATTGTGTCGGTCTGCCCTATTAAGTATTTAGAAATCCCTGTCGATGTCATAGCGTCCTAAGCACCAACTAGAATTTATAAATATGAAACAGAACAAATTAGCACAATATAAAAACCTTTTATAATACTAAAAATATACTCTTTCATATATATACACTCAGTGACTCATTCTAGTGTGTTACACCCTATTTATGAGTCCGGCCCCACCAAGCTAAGGTTAAGCTGCGATACCAACTGTAATGACCGGCCTTTTTGGACTTTTTAAGTAGACATACATGCCTGACTCAAACCATTCAAAAGAGTTGATTTTTATGGGATAGATAAGAAAAAGAGAAAGAAATAAAACAAATACAGAATCTCGCAGCAGAACGACAAAATATAATAATGAAATAACAGTTCATGAAGCTGTTTTATAAATATATTTGATTAGTTTTTACAAAAAAAATATCAGAGTTACATAAACTGTAATAAATGAATAAATGCAGCAGAACAACATGATGCAGTTGAATAAATATAATAATAATAGTAGTACAGATCTTCGTCTTCATCCTCTAGAAATAAGGTCTTCAACCCTGAAATTCTTAGGCTGACCCAAAAGACAAAACACTTGAGTCAGAACTAAAAGATCTTATGTAAGTTAAACCAATGGAAAATGAATATGAATGGAATGACGTTAGAGATGTTTACAGGGTTTGACATCTTCTATCCAGTGTCTAACATGAGTGCAATAACTTAAGAGATGTTCAGGATTACAATCTCCTAAGGATCCGTTAAATATCCACTATCTAGTACAATACGCTATTATAATAGTGTCTACAATAAAGTAAAGTACTAAAATAGCGTTAAGGCGTTACCTGTATCCCCCTTAACACATTTTCGTATATTTCCATAGTATATACAATACGGTAATTCCTCCATAAACTGGAGGGCTATCAGAGGGCACTCCATAGGTATGGTACAAAACAAACTCGTAGAAGGCTCTTTAGGGCATGTGAACACGGCACTCGAGGCAATGCCAAGGTAGATATACCAATTGCATATCCGAACTGGTGGTAACGCATAGCAGCTACTACCGCCCTCCTCGGAGCATATTCCCAAATCCAAATCAAGGGATGACCATCAAATCAATCAAAAAGTAATAGAATGGTATCAAAGAAATGTTTCCGATAGGAGGAATGACCTCACTTGGCGTGGCATGGCTCCTATTTTAGTCACATCTAAGCTGACTCGCGGGAGTCCAGGTCACGTCATATCTTATACAGAAAACGTTCACCAAACCATCCTACTTTATTTCTAGAATCTCCACCACGTACACAGTTGTTAAACTGGTTTTCGGTATTGGTATAGAGTATGAGAATATCCTATCCCGGTCTCTTTAACAACCAAACGCTTATTACACACGGATGGTTCTTTTAAATTTCCACAACCAATTCATAGTTGATATCAAAATATCATCTTCAATTCAAACCATATCACTTTCGAAATTATATTCAGTTTGAAATCATACTTTCAAAATAATTTACAGCCCTCATTTCCAAACTTCATATTCAAATCAAGTAGATAATTTAAATCCTAGCTTAGGTTATAATATCATTTAACCATATTCACTTTAAATCGAGGATTTAAATTATAAACAAATCCGCTTTATTTAGTTTGAATTTTTTTTTGAAAGATAGTTTAGATAGTTATAATTAGTTTAACAAAGTCAAAATAATTTTTAATAATAGTTAAGTACTCTAAAATAATTTAAAATAGATTAAATACTTTATAATTAAGTTCAAGATAGTTAAATAGATTAAATATAAAATAGATATAATATCTTTAAAATAGATTAATTAGATTTGAAATAAATTAAATTGGTTTAAAAGGGTTAAAATAATTTATATAGTTAGTATTAATCAAAATAGTTTAGTAGCTTGAAAATCTTAATAATTAGGAAATTTAAAATAATATATTTTTAAACAGTTTATATTAAAATATGGATTTGGAAAATTATATCAATTTACTTTTTATTTCCTTTCAACACATTTGGACAAATTTCAATTTCCAAATTAACAAAACCCAATTTCAAATCTTTAAATCCAAATTTAAATAAAACATTTAGTTTTATTCCTGTTTCAATTCATGTTTGAAATATCAATATAAACTACTCCAATTTCAGTATCCTCAAAGTTATATTCCAAACGATTTAATAACCGAATTCCGATAAACTTCAATTATACTCCAAAATCAACTTTAAAATTAAATTTAATTCCTTTAAACCAATTCCAGTTTTAACATAAAACTTGGATTTTGATAATAATTGAATTTATATAAATCAATTTTTTATTTAGAAATATCATTTAACCGGATACGAAATTTGGGATTTAAAATCATTTAATTTAACCAATCCGACGTCCATATATAATTCTCTACCCTAGGGTCAAGTGATACAGATATTTATCATTTCAATCCGCAATTTAAAATTTTATGGTTATTTATCATTTCAAACCGCAATCCCGAATTTAATAAAATCCATAAATTCACTCGAGTCTATCATTTCAATCCAAAATGATTTTTCCCTAATCTATAGATCCTTCGGGTATAAATCATTTCAACCCATAGTAATTTTCCTAAACAATACTAAGGAAACTTGCAGAGTGGTAGAAATATATAAATCAACATAACATTCAATCATCCAATATCAATCACCAAACATCCATCATATTCATCATCCAATTCGATTAATAAATTTCAATAAATAACTGACTATCAATAACAGAAAATTAACTGGCCATTTAAATTCAATAACAAATTAAATAAAAATAAATTCAAATTAATTGGAGTGACGATTTAATCGTGCCAAACAGCTATAAATAAATTCCTAACCACCTCATAATTTGATTTAACTAACATAAGAAATTTTCGAAGTTGTGAGTGGATCAAAACACTCACCTTTGATTTTAAAATCGAATTAAAATCCAAATAAAGGCCCAAATTTCAATAGTCTTGGAATTCATCCACACTAGCGTTAAAATATCTGGAATTTCGATACGATTGCAACCAAAATACTGCGTACAAATCCGACCTCGTACGTAAAAGTTATGATCATTAGAAGTTAAACGTTTTAAAAATTAAAATAAATAAATAATATAACGAGTAAATGCGTTACCTTCTCCACGTCAGCATGTTCTTCATGTATGCGCAACGTGGCCGAACCCTAGCTGCACGATCCTCCTACGCAAATCACCAGCACCGCACGATCGCCAATGACGATCGATCACCCAGCGACGCTCCCCCCAAGGCCCGCGACCTCCCCCCAAGGCATCACGACCACCAACTCCATCGAAAAAGCCCAGCGCCGCCACCCATTCTATAACCCTGATCGAATTTCCGCCACCAGTCCGACCAACAACTCGACGAACAACCCACTTCGATGAACTATACTCGCCGCTCTCTATAACCCAGTGTCCTTGATTCGTTGATCGGTTGCAGTCAATCATGACGAAACGAACGATCGAGAATTCTTCGACGCTTACTTATCAAACAATGAACCAAAATGAAAAACGAGTTGCATATTTGACTTGTTCTAGTCGAGAGCTTCAAATCGATATATAATTTGTTTGGGTTGGAAGAGTTTGAATTTTATTTGATTTGCAATTGAATTTGGAATTCGTTTGATTTGTCTGCCATTGAGAAGAAGAAGCCAGAGAAAATTGTACGTACAGACAAATGAAAATAAGAAATAGCTTTGGTATATAGAGGATTATTTATAGGTAGGTCAGAAATAGAGATGAATGGACATGATTGATTTGAAAGTTGAACGATAAACGACCCGAAAAGCCGGTTTCGTTCCTGAAACTAAAGTGGGTCATTCCATATATCAAAATAGATGTTTTTGATATTTTCAAATTCAATGGAAGAGGTTTCAAGTCCTAATTTCATCGTTTGAAGAAGTTATGTTAACATCGGCTTATTTCAAATTGATTTCAATTGAAATTTATTAAATTGATTTCTAGGCGTTTCGAGTCCGTACGATGAAATGACAAGTCTGATCACTATGAAACTTGAAACGTAAAATAATTCACCATTACGAATCCGATGAAAATAGTTACGTCGAAATCTGAGATAGTAGCTATTTTCACATTATTTAAATAAATTAATATTAAATTAATTAAAGGGAACATTTGCCATACATCCTTAATAACTTTCATAATTCACCAAACATCCCTTAGATAAAAACATATAAATTTCATCCTTATTTTTAAACGCAGCCTTTTCTTTTCCCAAAGTACCCTTAAAAATCATCCTAAAACCCTGAACCCACGCTTTTTTTATCGTTCGACCTTTAATACAATTGAAATCACATTTTCTTCAACAAAATCCGAAAAGCCTACAAAATTGAACAGCAAAACAACCAAAATCAAGTCGAAATCTGACGTTTTCAAAATCAAACAAGGCAAAATGGGAAGATCGAATGTGATATATCTCAATTTCATGAGTAGTTGATTTATATTACACTGTTTTAAATCGATAGATCTTAGGGTTTTTGCAATGGTTTTTGAGATTTTTGAGTTAGCCATGCATGTAATTTTACGGTAACACAAAGAAAATTGAGAATTCAGACGATAAATTAAAAAACATTCTATAATTACTGCAATTTTTGTAAAAAAATTGTTCAAAAAACTATTTTCACTCTTTAAATTTTAAGCAGATGTTACTAATGTGTTTTTTGCATATTTTTAAGCAATAGATGCGATCAATGTTTGTATTTGCCTGCAATTTTTCATAATAATTACAAATTTAACAGTAAATATCATAGTAATGTCAATTAGTCACAATTATTGTAGACAAATATGCAACTGTGTTGAATTTTTTTTTGAATTTCTCTGCAACATTTATGTATAAATGAAATTAAGTAAATATTACTGACAATATCACATATGGCTGTAAATAATTAACCTTAATTGCTTACTTTTCAGTAATAAAGCAGTTAAACAGAATAAACTTAGCGTTATCTGTAATTTTTAGTATATTTTAATGTCAATTATTCATATTATTGCCGATAGATATGCAACTATACTGGGCACTGTTGAATATCTTTGCAACATTTATGTATGAAGAAAATAATCATTCTAACAATATCACAAATAGTTGCAAAAATTCAGCTTAACTGCTTACTTTTCAGCAATAATTCAATTAAACAGAGCAATCTCATTTTTATATGCTACTTTTTGAATAGTTTCATTGAAGTACCAATTTATTTTGAAAAAACTGAAAAAAGGATAATATTTATAATTACAAAGCCATATTTTAAAGTTTACAATGATTCAAAATGTTTTCTGAAAATTAAGCAATTAATTTTTAAAGCTGCTGACTTATATGCAACTACAACATATACAAGAGAAGTTTGTATAAGCTAACAATTTTTTCAGTACTTTCATTGGATTACCATTCTATTTCCAAAAAGCGAAGAAAATTCTAGAAATATGTATGATTAGAAACAATAAATTTTTGATATCACGGTTATTCAAATAATTGTTGAAAAATAAGCAGTTATTTTTTAAAACTGCTAAATTATATGGAACAATTCCACATATATGAAAATTTGCATATACCTTAAAATTTGCTGAACAGACTGCAATTATTTAAGATAATTGCATACATTTCTGTTTTTTCTACATATTCATTATAACCGCAAGTATTTAACATCACCTATCATACTATTAGAATGTGCATATTTATTTCATAATTTTTAATATACTTTTACAGAAGAACACAAAAGAAGAAATAAAAGAAGGAAAAAAGTAATGTTGGAAACATCAATTATTCCTGTTGAACAACAATCAAGATCAAATATTCTAACGAAAAAAAGAAAAACAATCAGTGAAGAGAAAATTACATTAAGAAAAGACAATTGCAGAAATAATTGAAGGCCTTTCATCGATGGTCTTGGCAGGATTAAGAGGGAAGAATTGCTGACAATATCACATACAAAATATCTTCAAAATTTGCCTTTCTACAAATTCGTTCATATGACCTATGTTGGAATTATACCAGCAAAGGAAAACACAAAAAATTCAACAACAATAGACATAATCATCAAAGCCTACAGAAAGAATTTGAATTGCTTCCAATTTGGAGATATGTTACTAACACTCACAGAGGATGATATAAGCAAACTATTATCAATTTCTACAGATAGTCAACAAATCAAAACTTTTGACCACATGAAAAAAGAGGTAAAAGCAATGCTCAGTTTACATCATTAATCAACGGACACTTTGAAGGAGAAATAAGTGTCAACAAAAAACATAGAAAGGGAATTATTTACAACAATAAAAGGAGCATCAGAAGAAGAAAGAGCAGATACGGCAAAGCTTTTGCAACTGCATTTGGTTGCAACATTTTTAATATCAAATCCAAATTCAACTGTATCTTGGAATATGATTCCATATTTTGTTTGTGAAGATAAAATGCAGCAGATATCATGGCCAAAAACAATTCAAAAACATTTGATAAATCAAATTGAAAATATATTGACACACCAAGGAAAATAAATGCTTGCGTTACATTGTTACTGGTATTAAATTTTTGATTAATTAGATAAATATCCTATTAATTAATAATTTATTCTAACACTAATTGTCTTTTTTGCAGTGGGGATCTGTGAGAAAACACAAATTTTGAAGTTTGCTAAATTGCAATACAACAACTCATTTCACTTGGTTGGAAAATGGGATATATCAAAACTCAAGCCAACAATGTTAATGACCATTGAATACAACGCAGTAAGTATAACTGCAATTCAATTTGTAGAATCTTAAGTTACAATAAAAAAATAACCAATACTCTGTTTTTTCCAAACTTATCTGTAACAATTAACAATAGTTGCAGATATATCTGCAGTTATTAGCAACATTTGATCAAACCTGTTGTTTTTTATGCAAAATTCCAAGAACTTATTGTTTTTTTTTGCAAAGCATATTATCTTCTTCTGTCAACAAATATACTATCACTATTTTATTATAATAATTTTTGTAGATCATTGACTGGTATTCACATGAATTGGATAAAGTTCATGCAGAAACTTGTACTTCAAAGTTTACGCTGCTGTAAGTTTTATAATCTTCTACTGAAGAATTTGTTTAAATGTTCATAAATTCAATTGTCTAATATATTCTCCTACGGACATTTCTACTTTGCATTTCAAAGAATGTAACATAAGCCCTAATTGATAATGTAGTAGTTAAAAATTTTGCAAACTGCAATAAAATGTTCTTCACTATCCACCAAAAATCACATTTTATACTCTTGGAGTTTATTAAACAAGATAGAATATGGATTCACTACGATTCCATAAAACCATGACACGAAGGAGAACATCAGAAGGCAGCAAGGAAGCTGATATGTAAATTAAAAAATGAATAAATCAGAGAAAAATAAACTGTTTAACAAAATCTTTATTTTTTTACAGAGAGTTTATATCACTGCCTTACTAACGAAATTGGAAAAAGCAGAGCATAAACCATCAAAGCAAATCACTTTTGCTAACAGCCCACAACCACGTTCTGATTCGTAAGTACACAACAAAAAAATGTACAAATATTTCCATATCATAGAACATTTCTTCTAACGATTTTGTAATATTTGTCAATCATCACAGAGTTGACTGTGGCATATTTGTAATCAACATTATGAAACAAAGAAGTGAAGGCAAAGAAATCAACAATGATGATCCTGAATTCACATACGAAGCTATGGATTTACCTAAAGCTGAACTGGCACATCAAATTCTTTCTTGCGAACCTTATAGTTGGAGCTTAGAAGAAAGCTTGATGCAAAAGTTTTTACTTCCTGAAGCAAATGAAAATATTTGATGTATCAAACTGTAATGTTTTCTGTAAGAATAATAAAATGTATATACATATTTTGCTAAACTTATGTAGTTGAAAGACAATGTTACTATTTTAACACAATATTAGAGTTTATTACCAAAAAACTTATATATAAATTTCTTACAATTGTATTCAGCAATAAAAGCACATAACTGTAGATATCTCGACAAATTTTTAGTTATACTAGAAACTTGCTTATAGTATTGCAGAAATGTCAGCAATAATAGCATATATCTGTAGATATCTCAATAAATATTTATTTATTCCAAATTCTTGCTCATAATAATTTTAGAAATGTCAGCAAAAAAAGCACATATCTGCAGATATCTCCAAAAATATTTAGCTATTTGAAATTCTTACACCAAATAGTTGCAGAAATGTCAGCAACAAAAGCATATATCTACAGATATCTCCAAAAATATTTAGATATTCGAAATTCTTAAACCAAATAATTGCAAAAATGTCAGCATAAAAAATAGATAATTGTCGATACCTCCATATTTATTAACAAAAATTGCACATACTTATGGATACATCTTATTTATTTCGTGCCAAACAATATACAAATATCATCTTCATATAAAAAACAATATTCACAAAAGAGGTGTAAAAAGTAAACAAAAATTCATAAAAACTACAGAAATATGTGCAATTAATTGTAATAATTGCAGAAAATACTGAAAATTGATTAATAGAAAGCATACCATAATTAATACATTACAAACATTAAACATCCAACCTAAGGACAAAGAAAATATCATTAAAATGAATAATAAAAACATACTCTCAACTTCACACATTATAGCTTTCCCAAATAAAAGAAAAAACTACATGTGTTTTAGTGAACAAGTCCTTTTATTATGACCCAACTTCTTGCGTATATTGCATCTAATAGTCTTTGAAATTTCACCAGCAAGTCTTATCCTCTTAGATGCTGATGGTCGCCAGGCATTCTTCTACCTTTAGGAGGTGCTACAACCACATCTTCAATCAAAACATCTTTCACAAAGTTTATAATACGATTGATTGTATGAGAATATGCCGATCGAAAATAAACAACTTTGAAATAATCTTCAATGTAATCATAAACATTTAACTTTCCATAACTCAAAATACATCTAATAGCATGAGCACAAGGAAAACCATAAATTTTCCACAAATTATAAGAACAAATCTGATTATTTAAATCAACATAATGATTAATAGGAGAATGAACTGCAAACACATGATTATTTGATTTTATAACAAACCACGAAGCTCCTTCCAAATGAAGATTTTTCAACGATTTTCATTCACCGGACATACAACACTATTCCAACTATTAGCAAGTTCTCGATGATCAGAAATTAGCGTCATCAACTTAACTCTAATGTTATCCAAGCATGCAGTGATTGGTAAATGTCTTTTTTCCAAAATCCATTTATTGAAACTCTCTGAACAATTTGATGACATTTCACCACAACGACAAGCAGGGAAAATAACATTAGTAAACTTCTCAAAGGGAATTCCATTCAAAAAGTTTGCAATAGTAGAACCACCAGCATCTTTAAAATTCTTCAATGTAACATTGAAATCATCCAAATTAGAAGCATATGCAACACGTCCAAACAAATCTATCAACCATTTCTTTTTTGATTTGGAAAATTCATATTTTAAAGAAACTTTTAAATTATTGTTTAAATGATAAAAACAGGAACCATGAACTGAATTTGGAAATACCTTGGGGATAGCAACAAGAATGCCAGGATGATGGTAAAAAATGAAAACAAACTTTGTACTATCATCTTTCACAAAATCTTTAAGCTGTTCACAATACCAAATCCAATTATTTTCATCTTTATCAGACACAATTGCAACTGCTATAGGAAAAAACCTGATAAAACAATAAATATATAAATAACTTAACAAATTGCATAATACTATTCACTTATATTGAAAAGGTGTAGACAAAAATGCAACTATTACCAAATATTACTGCAGAAAAAAAATTCACTATTTCAAAAAGATTGCATACTTTTCAGCAATTTTTTATGTAAAATTGCTTCGATTTCCACAATGATTTCTATTAATAAAATATTTTTTCTTTTTAACAAATGCTGATGGTGCAGAAAAATACAATAATTATTGCAGATATTGATGCAATTATAAATTAATCTACAAACAATCAACATACCATCATTGCCATTTTTACCAGTCGCAGCCGTCAAACAACCTTGAGCTCTACCCTTCATAAAAGTTGCATCAACAAATATTAAAGGCCGACAAAATTGAAAACTATGTGCACAAGCTTCAAAACCAATAAAAAGCCTCTCAAATTGATGAGTATCATGATTACACTCCAACACTACTTAACTACTAGAATTACTTTCGATTACAGCATCACAAAAAGACTTCAAATGATGATAAGACATCATGTCACTTCCATGTAAGTCTTCTAAAGCAAATCTCTTCCCACTATAAGCAAAATAATACTTCAAAATGATATTATACTCAGTTTGAAATAGGTTAATAATGTCCTTTGTCTTCATTAACGGATTAGCTTGAATATGATCATAAACCAACAACTTAATCAATTTAATTGAAATAGGAGGATCGTTAATATCATGAATTCCAACACCACCAGTATGCTCAAGATGAAATCTCTTTATAACAAAATAGCCAGGAAGATTAAACTTGACAGAAGCATGAATCTTGAAAGTACATTTTGTTTGAGAACAAACAGACGTAACTCTTTCCTTATCATTCTTAACCAAATCAAGCTTATACCCAGTCTTAATACTATACATCATCAAATTGAGCCTAAATTCAGTAACACCACCTAGAAATTATTGACCAACACCCGTAAAAACAGGTTGACTGGAATCATTTCTCAATAACTTCATGAATTGAATCCTAGAATCACCGGTACTAACAAATGAGGAACCACTGCTACAAGAAACAGCATCTGGTCTAATATTGGTGGCTGAAAAACTAGTAGGAACAACATCAACAAAAATAACAAAGCAATCCTCACGGTTATGAGCAGCCAACAACAAAATAGATTGAAGATCAAAATTAGTTTCAATATTCCTTCTCAATCCATCTTTAACATAGTATAATTCAAATGATAATGAACTCAGTTCTATCCATTTACCACAAATAACACTTCTCAACATAACAACCGAACTATCAAATTGAAGACGTAACGAAAAGCTATCATATCCAAACTACAACAGCACAAGCACTCCAGCATCACGAGGAACACTTTAATTTAAAAATAAAAGAGAATTACAATTACAAAAAATAAATAAAAAACAAGGATATATATAATATATGTTGATACGTAAGCAATAATTTTAAAAAAATTCACAAAAATTAGCACAAAAATTAATATGCTAATATGTAAGCAATATCATTTCCTGATATGTAAGCATATTTCTAAAAAAATGCAAACAAATAAGAAGAAGTTTGAGCTTAATTTAACAAAGCTAAAAACGAACATTACTTGGTGATATGTAAGCAATAATTGTAAAAAATTGCAGATAAATCAGCAACTATTAGTAATTTGTACCTTTTTCATTATACATATTCAAATTATTTGCGGACAAGTCTGTAAAATATTTAACAATAATTCTAGACAAATTTGAACTTAATCAAAGCTAACAAAATATATGATCAAATAGTACCCTATATACACGCATTAATTTTTCAGCTAAAATAAACAATAGAATACTAAAATAAAAAAATAAACTTAAAATCCAAACAATATTTTACGTGGAAGAAGATAAAGCCACGAATCTGAAATAATATCTTAAAACAATGATCGAACTGAATCAAAATTAAAAACTTACAATCGAAATCACGGCCACCATTAAAATTAGCATGACAGGTAAACAGGGGTATTTATGGAATAAATTTAACCGCAAATAAAAATAAGGATCAGAAATATAAGTTCTCAAACAGGAGCAGTTTTCATGGACTAAATTTAATTAAAAGGACGTGAGCCTAATTTTCACTTAATGAAATCACTTTTTAATTTCAAATTTAATAATTTTAATTTTTTATCATTTTGGATTACTTAGTAATTTATAATCCTTTTAGAACAAATTTCTATATCAATTTATTATTGAATATTTAACAATTTATAATGTTTAATTTCAATTTCAATAAATTCAGTAATTGTAAATTAAATTTCCAGTAAATCTATTTATTTGAGTTTCCATCTTTTTACAATCAATTGTTACCTTATGAATATAATTACCATAGTTTATATCTTGTTACAATAATATTCTCCAATTTCATCTTTATTTACATTAACGTAATATTTACTTACATTTAACTGCAATAAGTCCAATTATTATAGTTTAAATTCCAATAATTTGATTAACTTGATTTCAAAGCTTTCTATTCAATCCTTGATTGTTCTATACATACATTTAACGTCGGTTTCTGTCTAATTACATTAATATTACACAATCATCATCTTAATCCATTTTTAACACTATTATTAATTTCATTCATTGCAATTGATTTCCAATTAAATTTAACTGACTATATAAATAGGTAACTTGTTACCATTAACTTTTACTTATACTTTTAAGTTTACTATTTACAACCAAATGTTACAATTTCTTACATAACACTGATTTTATCTAATTATCGTTAATTATTTATTAATTCATTAATTACTTCAATATTTACATTTGTTTTCTTATATTAAATTTATAGCCAAGTATAACATTTAAATTATTTCAATTAACTGAACTTCCATTGGAGTTGTTAATAATTAACCTAGCTTAATATTGTTGCAATTCATTCTAGTTATTATTTTCATTAACAAATCATAAAATTTTATTTCTTCCGATATTAAATCGCAAAATCTTATTAACTATTTTAATTATCGAAAATTAAAGGGCCGTTACAACACTAGTGTATATATGTACATGTATATACAAACAAAAATACCTTTGCTAATTAATAGATTAAGCTAAAACATGTTTAAATTATACTTAAGTTAATAAAGTAGAAGTGAAATTTTCTTTTATAATTTAAAAAAAATCAAAATATCTAAGAAATAAGTACATAAGAGAAAGAAGTGATGGCATAGAGTGACACATGGGGCATGTGATTCATGATGGTAGAGGGTGAGTTGTCACCATCTTGTGGAGGGTACTAGCAAAGTGTTAATTCAGTGATTTACCATTTTTATTTTCGATAAAAACAGCAGCACTCTTTCGTTTTCCACTCTATTTCATTTCATTTCATTTTTCCATTTCTTTCTTATTCCTCTCCACTTTCTTCACTTCTCTTCTTCCACTATTTTACAAAGTAAAAGTTTAAAAAGTTAATATGTTCTTCCTCTTTAAATCCTTAAACAAATCTCTAAACCATTTTTTTCCTCTCTACATCACTTACCTTCAAAAACAAACCCAAAACCCCTCCATTTTAGTCAAGGTGGAGCTCCACTAGCACATGGCCAAACCCATTTGACCTTCCCTAGGTCTTGAAAGCTAAATCTGGTTGAAGGAAGCAAGGTCCATGTGTTTTTTGCAAAGTCACAATGGTTTGGTTGCAATTTCGTATATGTTTGGTGAGTAAAGCTCACTCAAAATCAAGTTTGAAAATTTAGTACTTTGCTGTAATAATTTATGATGTGTATAATTGTATGTCATTACCATTTTTTGATTTGGTTCCTGCTTGAAAGTGGATGGCACATAAGATGTTTGCAAGGGACTAAAGAAAGACGTAAAGTCGAAGTGTTAATAGCGAATAGGTCACTATGACATACTTTGAAGTGCATATGTGATAATTTGCAGGGAACAAAATTTTCCATTGCCCTGTGGATGTTTGTTTACATTTTTATATTTTATGTAAGATGTGACTACTAGATTTTCTAAGTGAGGGATAGAGAAGTCGAAATGTTGGAAATGTGATAAGTATAAGAGAGTTAATTTCTATAAATAGATCATGATTAATTAAGTATATAGAAGGCGATTCATCATATACTTGAAATCATATTTCGACATAAGGTAACACATCTTTACCTCTAGAAGTAAGAATGTATGTCGAGACAAGAATAGTTTTCTAACTTGTCCAACTTCATTGTTAATCAATGGATAGTGCAGTTTGAATTTGGAAAGTGATGATAAGTATAGAATGTCCTATTCTTCATATGTAAACTATACCCATATAGTGTTTTGCCCACTATCGATAAATTGACCAAATATAACTCTTGAAATATCTAGAATAAACATGATAATTATATGGTACAATTATCTTCGGTGAAGCTATACTATATATATAAACTCGTTATGTTATTCTAGGACAAATGATAAGGAAATCAATCCGCCTAAATGGTTACGAGGTGATTTATGCTCTTATGTATTTTTATTTATTTCTAGAAGAACCGGACATAAATTTACCAAAAGCCACTTCAAGTCGGCATAAGCATTCAAATTGAAGACATCTTGAAGGTGATGGAATCGATGGCAGAGATCTTTAAAGTGCAAGGGCTATTTGCTACTAATCCAGAGGATGTGGTAGAAGTAGTGCATTCGACTTGTCCATATCATAAACAACATGTATGAATGAAGGCTGGCGTTGCATTGCTGCTTAGAGGGCAGTGTTAGCATTCCAAGGTGAGATTGTCTATAAAGATAAATCATAACCTCGAGCCTCATATCCATTAATGACTAAAATAAGGGATATGCTTCAAGGCTATGTGGTTCCCTACCATTAGGTTGTAATCATCCCTGATCTAGATCGATTTTTATCTTTAAGTGTATACTTCGGACGTATTATGGTATTAACCAAACCGAGGGATGATCATATTATGTACTATCCAAGAAGGGGTAGGCAAGTCTTGATTCAGAGGTTGAAAGGTTTTCGACCTCAGTACATTTTTATAGAGGTATACTTAGCAGGTGGTACCCCAGGAGCCTTGTCATTATATGGAATCCATTTTTCACTACGTTTTATGAATTTAGTTGTATACCAAATATGAATCCTTGGCTGAAGTTACTACTTGTTGTAACTCTGATGTTTTATTTTGAAAGTGATCATATGTCTACCTTATGTTCTATCACATGTGATTCCCTTTCATTGTGAAATTCTATGTTTCTTTCTTCTGATCTTTTCTTTTATCCCAACAGCCTTTCTTTCGGACGCCTAGATGATCGATACACGAATACCGTGGGTGTATTGAGTGTCGTCTTTAGTAAATGGAAGATCATCACATTTTGGCATATAATATATATACATGCACACACACATATATAATCATTGTCAAAATATAAATATATTCACTAATGTATCCTAATTTTTAAGATCGACTAACCTATTCTATGATACCAAATGCAACGACCCATACCTTAGTGGACCCGAATTTTCTTTAAATCGAAAACCCAAGTCCACTAAAGTATGGGTCATTACTGTTGGTATCATATAACTAACAAAAGCACATTATAACACTCAATATAAACTCATATGGAATATTAAAGTATAATAAACATATAATTATGGACCAAAGTTAATTCCTTTGATATCTTGTGCACATGTCAGAGTCAAGCATGCATGTCCTTCCACTGTTTTTGTCTTATACTAGTACATTTCCTTTTATGCGTATCTTATTGGTTATAATGAAGAAGGGGTCGGAATAATGTTTCGGTCACTGGTAAATTACATACTTTATACATAACAATAGTTTACACCGACTATCTTTTATTACATGTTACGTCTGCCATTTCAACTTAGTTGCCTTAACTTCGGGTACACATACAATACGCCCCACCTATTCGAGATATACAATAACTACATACGTGTGTGTGTGTATGCCTATATATATAAAGTACCACAGTCCCACTTTGGACCAGAATGCTTTCCCTACAAGTGTCTGTAACTCTCTACCAGTCAGGATTCTTCATCAACACATTATCACATCCTCACTGCCGTGCATGCCAAGGAACTTCCATTAGTGCATAACAATAACATTACAACTATTTGACCATACTTAACCTCATTTGGAAGACTTATCTAACTGCTTTGTATCATTGACTCAGCTACATGGACCATTGAGGACTCAACTCGTCAGACTATCATATTCGTTTAAAAGACCACCATTAAGGGTTATCTAGCCTTCCCTCCCAACAAGAAACTAATAACTATGAGGAAGTGCATGCCCTAAATGTGATGTAGATAAGTAGGAGGTGTAGCCTATTTAGGTATAAACCTTATCTTTCCACCGACCACTTTCAGTTTGATGACACTCCCGATCTATGTGCACGGCCTTACTTCTTGCATGTGTGATGACCCGCCCTTCTACTCCCAGAAAGACGTATCATCAATTAAGAAAGAAAGGGATAGAAATAGAAAAGACGAAAAGAAAGAATAACAACATCATAATCTCACAGCGTAACAGAACAAAATATAATACATCACATAACTATTACATAGTTTACAAATATCAGAGTTATACAATATCATACACATGACAGTCATATATACATATGTCACTACATACGTCCCAAGATACAGCATAAACTAACTAACACAGCGGAACTAGATATATAGATATATGCGTATGGAACTCCTGCTCCAAGATCCTCCAGAAATCAACAATCCAAAACCTATCACTTGGCTCCTCATAAAAATTTAAGTATCCAAGAGTTTATGAAAAACAAAACATAAACTCTGGGTCAGACATGGGTCTGGTTTGAGTAAACGGTTTAAAGTTGTTTAACTTTGAAAAACATTTGAAAATAAAGGTATCACATAAGACTCCCCACAAATAAATGCGGGTAAGTTTTTACCTTACGCCAACCAAAACAATTTATAGGAAATCCAATGATATTATAATAATGTCTAGGGTTTTCAAGTAAAATACAAAAATAGCTGAAATGCTTACATCTCACATTCCAACATAGTTCGGCACAATCAAAACGTACGACACTTATTAGAGATTGGATTCCATACAATGGCAGGGCTACTAGGGTACCGCTCATCACAGTACGTGGCCTAGATCACCGTACCGAGGAGCCACCCTAACTCCCCTGCAACACAAGGCCGGAACCATACCTTACTGAACAGTCCCAAACAAGATAACCCCGGTAGTTGTTGCAATCACGTGCCCTACACAGCCAAATAAAAAGGGACATCTAGACAGTGGTATATCTCGTCCTGCTTGGACATAAACCACCTAGCCTTGCTGCACCTCCCATGTTTTAGCCATTCCCGGTTGATGAGGCTTGAGGCTGCATTTACCTTTACAGAACATATCTCTTAAATGCTCATCGTCCGCCTAACGATGTGCTGAAAGCATTTGATCCATACAAGTTCGTTCCAGGTTCGAACGAAACCAAAGGCATTATCTCGTTACACTCATTTTGGAATCACCCTCAGAGTCAACGATAATAACCCTTGCATTCTGAAAACACCATCTCGATCTTTACTTGAGATATCACGACCTAACGTTTAATTTGGATCGATGTGGTTTCCGGAATATCAAATTGACACCCGATCTCGGTCTCACCGAAATCCAAACGCCATTTTAAAGCCAAGTTGTTTAATTAACTTAAGCAGTTTAATTTAATACTTTGAATTCAAATAATATTTATCACAGAAAAATCATACACAATCATCGGAGATATATTAGAGCATATCATAGAACATCACAGAGTATCATCAATAAATATCACAAATCAGATATTCTACATACATAATCGATAAGCAATCATCTTTAATTCTTATTGTAATTAATTTAATTACTCGAGAGTTAATCTCTTAATCCTGTTGAATTAATCATTAGTTATCAATTAATTACTTATTTCTTTCCAAATCATTTAATTTAATTAATCATTCCTTAATCAATTATTAAGCCTTAATTTATTAATTACTTGCCCTTACTCATTAGTTAATAACTTTAATTATTAATTAATAAATCTTAATTATCCATTGATTATCCGTTAATTAATTACTTAATTAATTAATTATTAATTCACAATTAAATTACTTAATTACTTAACTATTAATCATTAATCAACTTTAAGTAGTTAATTATAAATTTATTAATCACTTAAGCATTAATTAATTCAAACTCTAATTACAGTTATAATGTAATTATTCTTAGTTACTTTCTAAAATAATTAATTAATTACTATTCAATTTGATTAACATCTTAAAGCTCCTCTTAAACTTTTGAAAATCAAATCATCATTAAATGCAACTTTACTATTAATTAAATTTTATACTTAAATTAATTGCTTAATTAAAATAATAATTAAGTGTTTAAACATCGTTAAAGTATTAACAACAATAATTAAGACTTGTATTAAATTCTTAACTTAAACAATAAAACCTTTATTAAGTTGCAGTGCTTAAACTTGTAGAAAAAAACAAGTTACTTAACTTCTCCTTTATACTGCAACACTGCGGTTTTGGGATAAACCCGAGTATCTCCTGGTTAATCTCGTGTTTTACTTCGAGTTCTTCACGATTTCCCCGAGACTCTCCCCTTGTAAACAACTTCTTCTTCTCCTTTTCCTTTTTTCATTTATTTGTTCCAGTAAGTTTTTAAGTTAAACTAAGACTTAGATTACAGGTTCAGGTCCATATTCACGCATTGATTAAAACCCGAAGCAACTAACCCTAAAACTCGAGCACGACTCGAGACACAGGCCATCAACATTGTTGACGTCGAAGCTATGGCGTACACATGCACGGCGGCGCGACCTAACTCCGACGAACCCCAACCACTCATACAAGTCGCAAACCATCGCTAAACTCGAAATCAAAATTTGAATCGCCTACAAAAATTCGAATTCGAAATATAGCAGTTCGAACGAAAACTGCAAACATCACCAATGACCCAAATCACCTCGCAACTGTCGTACTGACCACCGGAGGCGCTCGAACTTCGGCCACACTACGACAACCCACCAAGCAACCCTCCACCAGAAATTTACGCAACACGATCGCGTATTGATGACGAATTCGACACAAAACAGACATGACCAAAAATTCCAACTAAAACCCTAATATGATGTCGTATCCTAATTTTACGCAATAGAAAAATCTCCTGATAATTTTCACGCAATCACTGATGTTTATATTTGCTTCATCCCAAATTTCAACATTTATTATTGATTAAATCCCTAGAAATTTTTAAAAGTGCAGTTTGGTTCAAATATAAACTATTCTTGTAATACTAAGCTAAAAATCTTCATTCTAGTTTTAAAAATCATATTTTGCAGTAGGAGTTCAAACTATGAACTTGACCTAATATTTTACAACAATCCATTTTATCAAATTATCATTTGATACCTGTAAAACAAAATTACAGTGATTATATTTTACAACTAGGTTCAATCAGCTTTTAGAAATCTAAATTTAAGTTAAACATCTTGTTTTAGTTGAAAAGCTTAAAGCTTTATAATAATCTGTTGAGAATAAACTGTATTTAGAAGAAAATATACAACTTGTATCAATCATCAGAGGTGTATAGAGCATCACAAACATATATTCAAACTGAAGCATATATATAATCCAGGTTATCAATAAATCTTGAACTATTTTTAAATGAACTTAAAGCTTACAAATTTCTTGTTTACTCACCTGAAAAAATAATTATAAACAGAGAATACTTGATGTTTTTGAAAACCTGAAGTAGAAACTGCCCTTGAATATGTTTTTAGCTCTTGTCTGTTTTTTTGTTTGAATAAAATTAGAGTTTGCTTCTTTTCTTTCTTACGAGTTACTGAACGAACTGGAGGGGCAAGATACATACATACATATATATATATATATATATATAAGAGAACAATATGTATGAGGAAGGCATTAACTGGTTTAGCTATTTTCTTCTTTGATTGATAAGATTTTATAATTATTTTGAATTGACAAAATTGTTGGCTGAGATGTTAGCATGAAATGTTTAGGTTTCCTACTTAGTTTACATATTATAATTATGTTGTACTGTATAAAATATTTTGTATGTGACTATACACTTGCATGAAGACTTGGCTTGTGTATGAAGATTTTATATATGAATGTAATTTGTTTTCTAGAAATGTTTGTTTTATTAACTTCTAACTGAACTTCAATATACACATTTGTCAGGTTTTACTTTTTACACCTTGCAGGTATTTACTTGGCTTTGTTTATGAAGATAGTTTGTACAAAAATATTTGTCTTCTTGCTTGATTCACATACAAATGTTTGTGTTATTTTATTTTATATTCTGTACTTACAAAACTTCAACTTATGTTGTATTTCTATTTGTATGTTAACTGTAAAAAATTAAGTTATATTCATATGTTTTGTCAGGTTTATTTTATTTTATATTTTGTACTTACCATTTAAATCTATGTTGTATGCATACCAAACCCACTTAATTCTTGTTTTCATTTACATTTGTATTTTATATTTTGACTATCAATATTTAAATTATGTTCAATATGATTTACTTATTTATATTTATATTTATATTTATTTCTTTTTGTATTTTAACTATCAATATTTAAATTATATTCAAAAGTTTTATTTATTATTTAATATTTATATTTTAGCCATCAACATTTAAATTATATTCATGCTTACTTATTGAAGTTTATATTTTATATTCTAATTATCAATATTTAAATTACATTCTTATTGTTTTCTTATATTTTATACTGATAGAATTTGATTTCATTTCAAACATTATTATCTATATATTTATTTATCAGATGTTAACAAGGTAAGCATTTTAATTAAATTATATAAGATATATTTGTATTGTAAATATTATTAAGAGATTTAATTTAAATGTTCAAAATCAATTTTGCTTTCCAAAATATAAATTTATATAAACAAATGGTAAATATTTCAAAAGATTTATTCATTTTAAAATGATCGGTTTACTTTTTATTTAATTAGATTAAATATTTATTAAAATAAATAGGGCCAAAATCCAGGGCCGTTACATTCTTTCCCCCTTAAAAGAATTTCGTCCCCGAAATTCAAAACAAAGATAATTCAAAAGCTTTTATACCAACCATTCAAACATACATATCATTCATACGTTAGCAAACAACCAAACAGTCTATCCTAACAAACATCATTAGCTATCTGGACACAAATCCTGATAAGCTTCCTAAAACTATCTAGTGTTTCCCATGAGCAATCTCTGGGAACCTCACTCCACTGCACTTTGACAAGCTTCACTATCTTACTCCTGAGTTGCCTCTCGTCTTGATCAACAATCTGAACTGGATTCCTGATCACAGTCAAATTCGGCTCAACTTCCAAATCTACCTGAACTGCTGGTTCTACAAGTAATGATGGATCATGAACACATTTCCTTAGATGGGATACATGGAATACATTATGGATTCCAAATATCCGTTTTGGCAATTCAACTCTATAAGCTACAGCTCCAACTCTTTTCCAATACCCGAAAAGGACCAATATATCTCGAGGCAAGTTTTTCCGTCTTTCCGAATCTAATAGCTCCTTCGAATCGGGGAAACTTTATCAAAAACAAAATCACCCATCTCAAATTCCAATTGTCTTCTTCTCTTATCCGCGTACTTCTTCTGACGGTCTTGAGAAGCTCTCATCCTTTTCTGATAAGCTCAACTTTAGCAGATGCTTCACGAATCAAAATGGGTCCAAGCACAATACGATCTTTCGACTCTATCCAACAGGATGGGGATCTACACGGTCTTTTATATAAAGCTTCATAAGGAGCTATCTCGATACTTTCTTGGTAATTATCATTGTAGGAGAATTCTACGAAATGAAGATGGTCTTTCCAAGATCCACCTTAATCCAAAACACAAGCTCGTAGCATATCATCTAGAATAAGATTCAGTCTCTCCATCTGTCCATCTGTCTGAGGATGATGGGCTGTACTCAATCTCAAACTTGTTCCCAAAGCTGATTGTAGAGCCTTCCAGAATTTGCTGGTAAAGAAAGGATCACGATCACTTACTATGCTGACGGAATACCTTGCAATACGACTATCTCCCTTAAGAAAATCTCTCCAGAGAAACTACGGTACGAGTCGCCTTAATGGGTATAAAATGGGTACTCTTAGTTAACCGATCTACAGTAACCTATATTCCATCATTTCCTTTCTTGTTTCTAGGCAAACCATAGATGAAATCCATCGAAATCATTTCCCATTTCCATTCTGGGATTTCCAAAGACTGCAACAAACCGGCTAACTTCTGTTGATCACCTTTCACTTACTAACAGAAAGCATAACTATTAACGAAAGTAGCTACATTCCTCTTCATGCTCGGCCACCAAAAAATTCTTCTCATATCTTTATACATATTAGAAACTCTTGGGTGAATATTCAGCCTGGAACGATAACACTCAGCTAAGTCTTCTTGCCTCAATCCATCTATATTAGGCACACACCAACGACCGTTAATCCTCAAAACACTTTGGTCATCCACCTTGAAATCCGTATACCGACCATCCTTGGTTCCAAGTATCAGCCACAACATTCGCCTTTCCCGGGGTATACAGAATACCCAAAGCATAAGATGCCAGAAATTCGACCCATCGTTGCTACCTCAAATTAAGAACCTTTTGAGAGAAAAGATATTTCAATGGTTTGTGATCCATGAATAACTCAAACTTCTCCCTCAAAAGATAATGTCTCCAAATCTTCAAAGAAAAAACAATAGCTAACAATCCAAGATCGTTCGTAGTGCAGTTTCTTTCATGTGGCTTTAATTGTCGACTCGCATACGCAATTACTCTTCCACTCTGCATCAACACTGCTCCTAGTCCAGCTATACAAGCATCTGTATAAACTTCAAATTTGCTCTTCCCATCCGGAATAGCTAGCGCTGGTGTACTGGTTAGCCTCGTCTTCGAATTCTGGAAAACTTCTTTATACTGGGATATCCATTTAAACTTAGCCTCATTCCTTGTCAACTTGGTCAGATGTGAAGAAATCTTTGAATAATCCATGATAAATTTCCTGTAGTAGCCAGCTAATCTCAGAAAAATGCGAACTTCCATTGGTGACTTCGGTTGCTTCCATTCCAGAATAGTCTCAACCTTCGCTGGATCTACAGAGATACCTTTATAAAAAACAATGTGCCCTAAATTTTGACTATCGATTTCCAAAAATGACACTTGGAAAACTTCTCCTTCAAAGCATGCCTCTTCAGTTTCTCCAACACTATTCACAAATGATGCCTGGGCTCTTCTTCATACATAGAATAAACCAAAATATCATCGATGAATACCACAACAAACTTATTCAATACATCCCGGAAGACTCGGTTCATCAGATCAACACAGTATCTTAACGATCCATCCGACTTAGCAACGAACACTGCAGCAGAACCCCAACAAGAAAAACTGGGCCTAATCAACCCCTTCTCCAAAGGATCCTAAGTTTTCTTCTGGAATCAAATCAATGCGAAACTCTATCTCTCGATGTGGAGGCAAACACTTAACTTCCTCAAAAACATCAGGGAAATCTTGGTCCACATCGATAACTTAAACCTTCTCTTGAGAATTCTCAACTCCATGTAAAGGACTACACAAGTGAATTCCAGAATCATCCCACGACACTCTGGCAATTCTACCCAAATCAGTTTCCAATGAAACTGTTCTCTCATCACAATTCAAAACAGCCTTATACTTATTAAGCCAATCCATCAAAGAAATGGATCCACTCTCCTACTTCTTAAATTGCCTCAAGAAAAACTGCTAAGCCAGAAAATCATCTCGACGGCACACAGAACACTTCGAGCTACACTGCTGACTCAGATGCCCAAAGACTTCCTATCCAAAGCTCTTCGAGAAACTCGGACCTCGAACCAACAAAAACACCCTACTGAACTTAACCACAACACGGAAGCAGACATACTTCCTTAACTTGTTCCAAATAAACATCTTCGGAGACATCTATAGTTACTGTGTCTCATCACATAGCTACTACATCCTGAGGTATCAAAATATCATGACCTGCTTCCGTCCAACCGACAGATCCAAACTCTGGCTCATCCAAACCTACACTTCAAAGATGAACTCCGAACCTTAACAGATTTCCTTCAGATATCGATGAAATCCTTACACCACCCAAAGCTCACTCGAGACAGTAATAGGTCTATAGTTTCGACAGATACACTTCCAACCTCAACTATTCAATCTCCATCCATTGGTAGTCGTGTTACACACACCACTACCCTATCTACCTTTATAACTTATATTGGAATACCAAAACAGGTAACCCAACAAATAGGTAGAAATAAATATCTATCTATATATATATCAAAATTACAAATACGATCTCTTAAGAAAGAAAATCACTCAAGAGCCTAGGTATTCGCTCAACCTAGCCCTCTGATACCAACTGTGACGACCCGCCCTTCTACTCCTAGAAAGACGTATCATCAATTAAGAAAGAAAGGGATAGAAATAGAAAAGACAGAAAGAAAGAATAACAACATCAGAATCTCACAGCGGAACGGAACAAAATATAATACATCACATAACTATTACATAGTTTACATATATCAGAGTTATACAATATCATACACATGATAGTCATGTATACATCTATCACTACATACATCCCAAAATACAACATACACTAACTAACACAGCAGAACTAGATAGATATATACGTCTGGAACTCCTTCTCCAAGCTCCTCTAAAAATCAACAATCCAAAACCTATCACTTGGCTGCTCATAAAAATTTGAGTACCCAAGAGTTTATGAAAAACAAAATATAAACTCCGAGTCAGATATGGGTCTGGTATGAGTAAACGTTTAAAGTTTTTTAACTTTGAAAAACATTTGAAAATAAAGGTATCATGTAAGACTCCCCACAAATAAATACGGGTAAGTTTTTACCTTACGCTAACCAAAACATTTCATGGGAAATCCAGTGATATTATAATAATGTCTAGGGTTTCCAAGTAAAATATAGAAATAGCTGAAATGCTTATATCTCACATTCCAACATAGTTGGGCACAATCAAAACGTACGTGTGATGACCCGGAATTTTAAAGCAATATCAATTTAATAATCTGTAATAAAAATTAAATTGATTTGATAATCTTTGTAATGAGATTTGAATTAATTTAATAATTCAATAAAATAAATAGTAATTGATAGACTTTATCTTTTTAAATCTAATAAATTGTTTTCTCCTTATAATATATATAGAATATTGTATATATTGTATATAGATCTTGTTTTAATCTGATTAATAAATAAGTCATGTTTTCTATAAAATTTATTTCTTTAGTAAAATTGGAAATTATTATTTTATTTAAAAGTTAAATTTTTTTAAAAAGCTATTTAATAAATAAAATATGGTTTTAAATACCTAAGATAAATATTAAGTGATTTAAAATATGTGTAACTCAAGTTTAAAATTTAATAACAATGAGATTATTTTGAGTTTCTTTTAAATATAATGTGATAAAATAAATAATTTATTAATATGACGATAATTTCTTTTATAAGTTATTTATGGTTATTTAATATTGTTATTTCTAAAAATATAATAATACATTGCTTTAACAAATAAATCTTTAATAAAAATAATTGTTTTCCAAAATTCAAATTTTGTAATTGCATTTGTAAATAAATTAGATTTCAAAATTTATTTTTGAACATGATGTAACGACCCGGAAATTTGGGCAATAATTATTTAATAATTTCCATTAATAATTGTTTTAAAATGTGAAATATTGATTTAATAATCTTATTCAAATGGAAATTATCTTTTGAAGATTAATAATTATTTAGTTAGGCAAATATTATCTTTTCAAAATTTATGAGTGATAATTTAATTTGAGAATCTTATTGTTTTCAAAGTTAAAAATATTTAAATAATAAGACTTTCTTTCTAAGCTTATTAAAGATATTTTATTTATAATGTATATTTGTGTATACATTGTAAATAAAGAATTGATTTTTAATTGGTATTGAATAAATTGTGAATTGGGAAATTTAATTTTAAAATTGGTATTGAAGCTTTTCAAAAATTTATTTTAAAAGTCTATCTTATATTTTCATAAGAAATATAAGTAAGTATTTATTTTGTTGATAAAGTATGTAATAGTTTAAATTGTATTTTATAATAAGAGTTTATTTTATTTTATTTTATTTAAAAATTTGTTTTCTTTTGAAATAAGACTAAGTTTATTATATTAGAGTATGATAATTTGATTTGAAAACTATGAAATAAATTGAATTCAACATTTCTTATTCTTTTAAAAATTTCTCTTTTGAAGTTAGCTTTAAAATGTTATTTTAAAATAGATATTAGTATGTATAATTTTATAAAGAAGTTTATATGTAAATATACATTTAAAATACTAAATATAAATTAGAAATGGATTTAAATGCATTTAAATACATGCATAAATAAAGAAACTATTTTTATATGCATAGTGCATATGTGTTAAGCTTTTAAAACATAAGAATACACTTGTAAAATAATCAACATCTTTAAGCTACAAGTGGCAAATTACTTATTTTTATTTTCAATAAAAATTTTAAGGAGAAAATCAGTTTTCTCAAAAATTTTCCTTCTTCATTCTTTCATGTTTAATGGCAAATCTGAAACTTAAAATCAAAATCTGAAAATCTGCATGTATGTTCAAACAAAGCCTCAACATCAACATGAGTTCAATCTTTAAATCTGCATGCATATTCAAGAAATCAGTTTCAACATCAATGTAAATCTGAGCAAATGAAACAAAAGTCTGCATGCACTCATCCTCTTCAAATCTGAACATATGAAGCTAAGATAGCATGCATCATCAAGTGATACAACTGCATACATTCAGTTTCAAAATGCATGTTCAAAGTTTCAACAATTCAAAGTTCAGCTTCAAACAAATGCATCCATTCATCAAGTTCAAGATCAACTTCAAATCTGAAATATGAGTATGGGTCTGCATGCATCAACTACAACTGAAAACATCTTCAACTGGAAGCAAATGCACATCAGTGCCAGGCAGAAGCAAATGAAATCTGCAGCTCCAGGGAATGCAAGCAGATTCAAGTGCATCTGAGATGTTTCTCTGCATCTTCATAATTGGTGAGTAAACTACATTTAAAAAAAAAAAACAGATTTTTTTTTAGATCAAACTTAAGAAAAGTTTAAATGCACAAGTGTTCAAATGCACAAGTTTTTAGAAAACCAAAACTACCAAAATTAACTGCTGCTCTGCCATAAAAATATATATACAAACTGCTGTTGAAATGTGTAGTTACCTGTTGCATATGGATTGATATAAATAAGAATGTTTGGAATGGTTGCATTGTGGTGAATATGCATATGAATATATATATGGTATCTGTATATCAGCCTCTGTCTGAAAACTATGATTTTCAATAGAAATCATTTATCACTTGATTTGATTTCAGTTAGAAATTGTTGTGTGGATAGATCTTGTATGTTTAGTCTAGATTTAGGCTTATAACTATGATTGTGATAAAAAAAAAAAAAAGAACTATGGCCTCTGTAAACTACAGGTCAAGCAATGTTCAATTATGGGAAATCAAGACCATCATAAATTACTGAAACAGGATCATAGCTTGAATGCATGTTCAAAATCATTAATTTTAAAACAAGAATAACAATTTTTAGTAATCTATGATGTGAGAACTGCTGGGTTGAACAAAATGAGGAGTTTTGGGTGTATCTAGTGATCTAGTGAATATTGGAAGCTGGAATTCTTCCTGGAGATGTAAGATTGACTGGTGAGTGGTGGAAAAATGCTAGAATGATTTTATGAGTGGCGAGGTGATGGAGATTGACGTTGACAGGTTTTAACCCTAATCTGGGAGAGGTCGAAGTCTTGGCAGCTTCGTGAATCCTCTGATGCATCGAGTGTTCTAGGAGTTTGGGAAGTGGTAGAGGGTTTGTAGACGCAGCCATGGCCGGAGTAGCGGTGTCTCAGGTGGTCGGGATTGAGTATAATCGACGTTGACAGGTTCGCGCTTGGGTTTGCAGTGGATATTTCCAGGTTTGGGATTTTTGTCTCGAACTCGATTTCGAGAATGGAAGTCTGATCTGAGGATCTTGGCGTGGTGATTAGGTTCTGGTCGTTGTGTGGAGGCCACCGGAGTTGGCCAGTGATGATCAACGGCACCGTGCATGTGCACGGTGCACTGTTATTCTGGTGATGTCTGTATTTGAGTTTGCTCTCGAATCAGCTGATGCTTGACTCGAAGTGGATGGAGTTTTGACTCGAAGCAACTGAGTATAAAATTCGAAGTAGTTGTGAGATTGTCTCGGGTATGTGATAATTCCAGATTTTAAAAAAAATCTGACAGTTCTGTTTTGAAATTTAAATGAAATTTGAATTTTAAGCTGAGATCTAAATCAGGGATTCAAAATTTGAAGTTTAATAACTTTTAATCTCAGGTTTTAAAGATGGAAGTTTTAAAATTTAAACAATATTTAAATTCAGTTTTTAAAGCAAAAATTTAAAAAAACAATCTCAGTTTTTAAAACCTGAGAGTTATTTGCAGTTTGAATTTGAATGAAATTCAAATTATAGTGCAGGGTTTGTATTAAGAGGAGAATGAAGCTGAATAGGAAGTTGAAATTCAAAAGTTTAAGCTTGATGAACTTTTGAGTTCAAAGTTTTTAAAATGAAATTTAAATTCTAAGCAAGATTTAAAATCAAGTTTAAAATCAAGTTAAATATGATTTTCAAGATTACTTTGGATTTAAATCTTAAATTTAAATCAGTTTTGTAAAAATTTAAATGTTGAGCAAATTGAAAAGTTGAAGTAGATTTTAAAAATAAATTTGATTTCAAATAAAGTTTGAATTTAAATAAAATCTTTATAAAGCTTTCTTTAATATTGAATTAAAGTGATTTATTTTAACTTGAAGTTAAAATGAGAAATGTGTTTAAAACTTTCCTTTTATTCAAGAAATGAATGTTTCATTTGTATTGTAAGATTTATAATTTATTTAAAGATTTGGAAATGTTTAAAATAGTTAAACATTTTAAATCTTAAAGTTTAAAATGGAATTTGAATCAAATTTAAAAATGTAATGATTTAAATACACTTGAAAGTTAATAAGTAATGAATTATTTTAGAAATAATTAAGATAATCAAGAATTTACTTATTCATTTGTTTTAAATAATGACTTGAATTGATTTTTAATTAAGATTAATGATAATTAATCTAAGATAAATTTCTCAAGGAAGTAATTAAGGAAAATGTTGATAATTAATAAGATAATTATCTTAGGATAATTAAGAAGTTAATTTATGTAATTAATTTTGGATAATTAATTAGATTAATTAATTAAGGATAATCAATTGTAAGTTGTTAAGTATAATTACTTAATAAAAAAAAAGTAATTAAGGAGTTAATTACTTATTGTAATTAATTTTAATAATGTGATTTATTTAAGTTAATTAATTTAGTTTAATTAATTTAAGATAGTCATTTAATGATTAAATAAGAGTAATTACTTAGTGTAATTAATGGAGCAATATTACTTAAGGAAGTAATAAATGATAATTACTTAAATGTAATTAGTGAAGAAGATTTAGGATAAGTAATTTGGATAATAACTTTTGTAATTAATTAGGGAATTAATTAATGAAGTTAATTAATTATAGAATAATTAATTTGTTAATGAGTAATTAAGGTTAGTTAATTACTTAATTTAATATTAATCAAGGTGATTAATAATTGTATTTTTAAATTGTGGATTAATTACTAAAGGGAATTAATTTTTAAATAAGTAATTAATTTAAATATTAATTAGAGATCATTAATTAATATAATTAATGATGTAATTAAGAATTGTTTAATTAAGTAATAATTAATAATTAAGTAATTAATTAAGAAGGTAATTAATTAAGATAAGTAATTACAAATTGTTAATTACTGTTTATGATTAATGAGGTGATTAATTACAAGTTAATTATTTAATTAAAGGATTATTAATTAATAAGAATTATTAATTAATATAATTAATGAAAGTAATTAATAAAAGTAATTAATTTAAATATGATTAATTAATTGTAATTAATTAGGGATTAATGTAATTAATTATAGTTAATTAATTAATGAAAGATCATTAATTATTGTGATTAATGATAGCAATTGAAGGCTAATTACTGAGTATGGTTAGGAATAATTACTTGAATGTAATTAAAGATAATTAATCAAGAAGGATTAATTAAGGAAGATCATTAGGAGATGATTAATGGATTTGATTTGTAATAAATCAATGAAGTAGGATTAAGATAATCCAAATGTTTAAAGGATAGTAATTAATTTAATTATAGGTTAATTAAATTGATTAGAATTAATCAATTCTATTATGAATGAATGATTGATATTGAATGATTGGTTGATATTGGATATTGATTGATATTGAGTGATTGAATGATATTGGATGATTTGAATATCTATATGATATGTGATATGCTGCTTTGTGAGATGAATGTTTGTTATGAATTATCTATAATGATAATGTTATTCATCTATCTGTTTATATCATCCTGAATAAGTTAATTGTTAAATCCCTTAAGTACAACTTGGACATTAAAATGGCGTTTGGATTCGGTGAGACCGGGATCGGGTTTCCATATTTGGATATCCGAAAACCACATCGATTCCAATTAAACGTTAGGTCGTTTATCCAAGTGGAGCGAGTGAAGACTCGAGGTGTAAGGGCTATACGTCAGTATAACTCTGTGGGTGATTCCGTAATGAGTTGACGGAATAGTACTTATAGGTTCGAGATGGAGATTTAGAGTGCAAGGGCTATGGTCGTTGACTCTGAGGGTGATTCCAAAACGAGTGCAACGAGATAGTACCTTCGGTTTCGTTCGAACCCGGAACGAACTTGTATGGATTGAATGCTTTCAACACATCGTCAGGTGGACGATGAGCATTCTAAGTGATTTGTTCTATAAAGGTAATCGCAGCCTCAAGCCGGGGAGGTGCGCCAAGACTTCGTGGGTAGCTCCCACTTGAGAGCAAGATTTACTCCTGTCTAGAAGACCCTTTTTATTTCGGCTGTGTGGGGTGGTTGAATTCCGGACAACCACCGGGGTTGTCTTGTTTGGAACTATTCAGTAAGGAATGGGTCCGGCCTTGTGTTGCAGGGGATGAAGGGAGTAATCCTCGGTACGGTGATCTAGGCCACGTACTGTGACGGGCGGTACCCCAGTAGCCCTGCCATTGTTGGAAACCCATTTTCCCTACGAGACCCTACGGTTTTGTTTGTATTACCCACTTTTGTGGCTAGTAGCTGGAATTTAATGAATGTAACAATTTCGGCTATTTCTTATTTACTTGAAAACCCTAGACACTATTATAATATCACTGAATTTCCTATCAAATGTTTTGGTTAGCGTAAGGTAAAAACTTTTCCATGTTTATGTGTGGGAAGTCTTACGTGATACCTTTTCTTTTCAAAGGTTTTCTAAAGTTAAGCAATCTTAAACCGTTTACTCACACCAGACCCCTGTCTGACCCGAGTGTTTATTTTCTGTTTTATTAAACTCTTGGGTACTCATATTATGTATGAGTAGTCAAGTGATTCAGGTTAGCTTGACGAATTCTGGAGGAGTTTTGGAGCAGGAGGCTTCATCGTGTAGATATTATGATTCCGCTGTGTATGTTGTATCTGTGTCTTGTATACTTGAGATGTATGAATTAGACAGATGTTTATAACTGTCTAATATGTGTTGTAAAGTTGTGTAACTCTGATGTACTCTGATACTATGTGATATTCTATGTGGTATATTATATTTTATTCGTTCCGCTGTGAGTTATCTGTTGTTGTTGAGTTCTTCTTTCTCTTTCTTTTCTTCTTCTGTCCCTTTCTTTCTTCACTAGTGATGCGATTTCCTGGAGTTAGGAAGTCGGGTCGCTACAGTTGGTATCAGAGCGTTAGGATACCTAGGCTCTGAATTGTGTCTTTCTTTAGGGAGTGTTAGGTTGAGCGAATGCCTATGCTCTGAAGTGGTGTCTTCCTTGAGAGAGCGTACTTGTAATTTTTAATATAACTATATATATATTTATATCTACCTGATCTGTTGGGTTATCTGTTCGGATTTTCCAACATAAGTTTTAGAGTTAGATAGATGGAGTAGTGGTGTGTGTGCAACACGACTACCACTAATGGATGAGATCCGTATGTTGAGGTTGGAAGTGTTTATCGAGACTGTAGACCTAATACCGTCACGAGTTAGATGTGCAGTTTGGAAGTAGTTGAAGTGCAGTCTTTACCTGCTGCAGGGAAGACTCGTCTGTGTAGAAGTTGTCTGGATCTTTAGCATGAAGGTTGGCTGTTTTGGAATATGAGACTAAGGTCTATAAGTGGTTTCACTTCGACATGGTCTCATTTATTATTCCTTAAGAAGAGCAAGTTGTTGATGTTTAGTATGGAGTATGAGTTTCTTTTGGGTTGTCTACCAACACGGAGGTCCATTGTATGGTTTGTTGATGGTTTTTGTTTCGGTTCCAGAAGCAATACTGGAGTTAGCCAGGTTGTAGGATGGTTCTTAGAGAAGTAGAGATTGGTGTAGCAGCTCAAGAATATATTTTTGGAAATTGGATTGGTTAGATCTAGTTTTTGAGATTGATTCTGAAGTGAGGTAGTGTGGCTGAGTCAGATGAGTTACTCAGATTTTTATGAAATTGATGAACAAAGTTCCCAGATATATTGGATGAGTTTGTACTTGTGTTCATTAACAGTATTCTCATTTATTTCAGAATCAGAGTTGTGCAGCGGAAGCGATGTAGCAGCTGTACAAGGAAGGAAGCAAGTTCAGTTGCTTTTGCTTGAGGAGTTGAGCTTATGTTCTGGATTTCGACGGATCTTGGAAGATTTTTCTGTTGAATAAGATCCAGAATCTGGTTTGTTTTGGTCTAGTTGTTTCTGGAAGCATCAGCATAGGATGAGCTGATCAGAAGGATGATGGGCAGCCTTGAATTATCTGTTGAGTTATACAGATATGAGTTAAGGAGTTGGTATTCGAAGTTGGAGACTTCATTGTTGTTAAGATTTCTCTAGTTAAGAGAGCAGTAATTGGATAAGATTGAATTGCCAGTTTGGATAGCTGGAATTCATTGTATTTCACGTATCTCTGAGGGAGTACGTGTATGATTCATCGATTGGTTGTTGAATCTGCAGTTCAGTTGGATTTTGGAAGTTGAGCTAGATTTGGGTATAGTCTGAAGTTTTGTTCTGATTGCAGGATCTAGAGAAGAGAGGAGCTCTGGATTTTGGTGGTGTATTTATTTTTGTAGAGCGAGTCTCCCGGTGATTTTTACTTGGGAAACTCGAGATAGTGTTAGTAAGGTTTATTCTGATTCGTGTCAGGATAATTAGTTATGTTTGTTTGTATGATTGATTGCTATGGTTGTTAGTAACTGGTTGATAGATAAGCTTTGCTATTTGAAATTAAAAATCTTCATTGGATTATTAAATTACCTTTGCTTTTAAATTTCGGGGACGAAATTATTTTAAGGGGGAAGGATTGTAACGACCCGGAAATTTGGGCAATAATTATTTAATAATTTCCATTAATAATTGTTTTAAAATGTGAAATATTGATTTAATAATCTTATTCAAATGGAAATTATCTTTTGAAGATTAATAATTATTTAGTTAGGCAAATATTATCTTTTCAAAATTTATGAGTGATAATTTAATTTGAGAATCTTATTGTTTTCAAAGTTAAAAATATTTAAATAATAAGACTTTCTTTCTAAGCTTATTAAAGATATTTTATTTATAATGTATATTTGTGTATACATTGTAAATAAAGAATTGATTTTTAATTGGTATTGAATAAATTGTGAATTGGGAAATTTAATTTTAAAATTGGTATTGAAGCTTTTCAAAAATTTATTTTAAAAGTCTATCTTATATTTTCATAAGAAATATAAGTAAGTATTTATTTTGTTGATAAAGTATGTAATAGTTTAAATTGTATTTTATAATAAGAGTTTATTTTATTTTATTTTATTTAAAAATTTGTTTTCTTTTGAAATAAGACTAAGTTTATTATATTAGAGTATGATAATTTGATTTGAAAACTATGAAATAAATTGAATTCAACATTTCTTATTCTTTTAAAAATTTCTCTTTTGAAGTTAGCTTTAAAATGTTATTTTAAAATAGATATTAGTATGTATAATTTTATAAAGAAGTTTATATGTAAATATACATTTAAAATACTAAATATAAATTAGAAATGGATTTAAATGCATTTAAATACATGCATAAATAAAGAAACTATTTTTATATGCATAGTGCATATGTGTTAAGCTTTTAAAACATAAGAATACACTTGTAAAATAATCAACATCTTTAAGCTACAAGTGGCAAATTACTTATTTTTATTTTCAATAAAAATTTTAAGGAGAAAATCAGTTTTCTCAAAAATTTTCCTTCTTCATTCTTTCATGTTTAATGGCAAATCTGAAACTTAAAATCAAAATCTGAAAATCTGCATGTATGTTCAAACAAAGCCTCAACATCAACATGAGTTCAATCTTTAAATCTGCATGCATATTCAAGAAATCAGTTTCAACATCAATGTAAATCTGAGCAAATGAAACAAAAGTCTGCATGCACTCATCCTCTTCAAATCTGAACATATGAAGCTAAGATAGCATGCATCATCAAGTGATACAACTGCATACATTCAGTTTCAAAATGCATGTTCAAAGTTTCAACAATTCAAAGTTCAGCTTCAAACAAATGCATCCATTCATCAAGTTCAAGATCAACTTCAAATCTGAAATATGAGTATGGGTCTGCATGCATCAACTACAACTGAAAACATCTTCAACTGGAAGCAAATGCACATCAGTGCCAGGCAGAAGCAAATGAAATCTGCAGCTCCAGGGAATGCAAGCAGATTCAAGTGCATCTGAGATGTTTCTCTGCATCTTCATAATTGGTGAGTAAACTACATTTAAAAAAAAAAAACAGATTTTTTTTTAGATCAAACTTAAGAAAAGTTTAAATGCACAAGTGTTCAAATGCACAAGTTTTTAGAAAACCAAAACTACCAAAATTAACTGCTGCTCTGCCATAAAAATATATATACAAACTGCTGTTGAAATGTGTAGTTACCTGTTGCATATGGATTGATATAAATAAGAATGTTTGGAATGGTTGCATTGTGGTGAATATGCATATGAATATATATATGGTATCTGTATATCAGCCTCTGTCTGAAAACTATGATTTTCAATAGAAATCATTTATCACTTGATTTGATTTCAGTTAGAAATTGTTGTGTGGATAGATCTTGTATGTTTAGTCTAGATTTAGGCTTATAACTATGATTGTGATAAAAAAAAAAAAAAGAACTATGGCCTCTGTAAACTACAGGTCAAGCAATGTTCAATTATGGGAAATCAAGACCATCATAAATTACTGAAACAGGATCATAGCTTGAATGCATGTTCAAAATCATTAATTTTAAAACAAGAATAACAATTTTTAGTAATCTATGATGTGAGAACTGCTGGGTTGAACAAAATGAGGAGTTTTGGGTGTATCTAGTGATCTAGTGAATATTGGAAGCTGGAATTCTTCCTGGAGATGTAAGATTGACTGGTGAGTGGTGGAAAAATGCTAGAATGATTTTATGAGTGGCGAGGTGATGGAGATTGACGTTGACAGGTTTTAACCCTAATCTGGGAGAGGTCGAAGTCTTGGCAGCTTCGTGAATCCTCTGATGCATCGAGTGTTCTAGGAGTTTGGGAAGTGGTAGAGGGTTTGTAGACGCAGCCATGGCCGGAGTAGCGGTGTCTCAGGTGGTCGGGATTGAGTATAATCGACGTTGACAGGTTCGCGCTTGGGTTTGCAGTGGATATTTCCAGGTTTGGGATTTTTGTCTCGAACTCGATTTCGAGAATGGAAGTCTGATCTGAGGATCTTGGCGTGGTGATTAGGTTCTGGTCGTTGTGTGGAGGCCACCGGAGTTGGCCAGTGATGATCAACGGCACCGTGCATGTGCACGGTGCACTGTTATTCTGGTGATGTCTGTATTTGAGTTTGCTCTCGAATCAGCTGATGCTTGACTCGAAGTGGATGGAGTTTTGACTCGAAGCAACTGAGTATAAAATTCGAAGTAGTTGTGAGATTGTCTCGGGTATGTGATAATTCCAGATTTTAAAAAAAATCTGACAGTTCTGTTTTGAAATTTAAATGAAATTTGAATTTTAAGCTGAGATCTAAATCAGGGATTCAAAATTTGAAGTTTAATAACTTTTAATCTCAGGTTTTAAAGATGGAAGTTTTAAAATTTAAACAATATTTAAATTCAGTTTTTAAAGCAAAAATTTAAAAAAACAATCTCAGTTTTTAAAACCTGAGAGTTATTTGCAGTTTGAATTTGAATGAAATTCAAATTATAGTGCAGGGTTTGTATTAAGAGGAGAATGAAGCTGAATAGGAAGTTGAAATTCAAAAGTTTAAGCTTGATGAACTTTTGAGTTCAAAGTTTTTAAAATGAAATTTAAATTCTAAGCA
Source organism: Allium cepa (assembly GCA_030765085.1). NCBI lineage: Eukaryota > Viridiplantae > Streptophyta > Magnoliopsida > Asparagales > Amaryllidaceae > Allium > Allium cepa. The sequence continues at coordinate 597,220,933 of CM060935.1, forward strand.
AGATTTAAAATCAAGTTTAAAATCAAGTTAAATATGATTTTCAAGATTACTTTGGATTTAAATCTTAAATTTAAATCAGTTTTGTAAAAATTTAAATGTTGAGCAAATTGAAAAGTTGAAGTAGATTTTAAAAATAAATTTGATTTCAAATAAAGTTTGAATTTAAATAAAATCTTTATAAAGCTTTCTTTAATATTGAATTAAAGTGATTTATTTTAACTTGAAGTTAAAATGAGAAATGTGTTTAAAACTTTCCTTTTATTCAAGAAATGAATGTTTCATTTGTATTGTAAGATTTATAATTTATTTAAAGATTTGGAAATGTTTAAAATAGTTAAACATTTTAAATCTTAAAGTTTAAAATGGAATTTGAATCAAATTTAAAAATGTAATGATTTAAATACACTTGAAAGTTAATAAGTAATGAATTATTTTAGAAATAATTAAGATAATCAAGAATTTACTTATTCATTTGTTTTAAATAATGACTTGAATTGATTTTTAATTAAGATTAATGATAATTAATCTAAGATAAATTTCTCAAGGAAGTAATTAAGGAAAATGTTGATAATTAATAAGATAATTATCTTAGGATAATTAAGAAGTTAATTTATGTAATTAATTTTGGATAATTAATTAGATTAATTAATTAAGGATAATCAATTGTAAGTTGTTAAGTATAATTACTTAATAAAAAAAAAGTAATTAAGGAGTTAATTACTTATTGTAATTAATTTTAATAATGTGATTTATTTAAGTTAATTAATTTAGTTTAATTAATTTAAGATAGTCATTTAATGATTAAATAAGAGTAATTACTTAGTGTAATTAATGGAGCAATATTACTTAAGGAAGTAATAAATGATAATTACTTAAATGTAATTAGTGAAGAAGATTTAGGATAAGTAATTTGGATAATAACTTTTGTAATTAATTAGGGAATTAATTAATGAAGTTAATTAATTATAGAATAATTAATTTGTTAATGAGTAATTAAGGTTAGTTAATTACTTAATTTAATATTAATCAAGGTGATTAATAATTGTATTTTTAAATTGTGGATTAATTACTAAAGGGAATTAATTTTTAAATAAGTAATTAATTTAAATATTAATTAGAGATCATTAATTAATATAATTAATGATGTAATTAAGAATTGTTTAATTAAGTAATAATTAATAATTAAGTAATTAATTAAGAAGGTAATTAATTAAGATAAGTAATTACAAATTGTTAATTACTGTTTATGATTAATGAGGTGATTAATTACAAGTTAATTATTTAATTAAAGGATTATTAATTAATAAGAATTATTAATTAATATAATTAATGAAAGTAATTAATAAAAGTAATTAATTTAAATATGATTAATTAATTGTAATTAATTAGGGATTAATGTAATTAATTATAGTTAATTAATTAATGAAAGATCATTAATTATTGTGATTAATGATAGCAATTGAAGGCTAATTACTGAGTATGGTTAGGAATAATTACTTGAATGTAATTAAAGATAATTAATCAAGAAGGATTAATTAAGGAAGATCATTAGGAGATGATTAATGGATTTGATTTGTAATAAATCAATGAAGTAGGATTAAGATAATCCAAATGTTTAAAGGATAGTAATTAATTTAATTATAGGTTAATTAAATTGATTAGAATTAATCAATTCTATTATGAATGAATGATTGATATTGAATGATTGGTTGATATTGGATATTGATTGATATTGAGTGATTGAATGATATTGGATGATTTGAATATCTATATGATATGTGATATGCTGCTTTGTGAGATGAATGTTTGTTATGAATTATCTATAATGATAATGTTATTCATCTATCTGTTTATATCATCCTGAATAAGTTAATTGTTAAATCCCTTAAGTACAACTTGGACATTAAAATGGCGTTTGGATTCGGTGAGACCGGGATCGGGTTTCCATATTTGGATATCCGAAAACCACATCGATTCCAATTAAACGTTAGGTCGTTTATCCAAGTGGAGCGAGTGAAGACTCGAGGTGTAAGGGCTATACGTCAGTATAACTCTGTGGGTGATTCCGTAATGAGTTGACGGAATAGTACTTATAGGTTCGAGATGGAGATTTAGAGTGCAAGGGCTATGGTCGTTGACTCTGAGGGTGATTCCAAAACGAGTGCAACGAGATAGTACCTTCGGTTTCGTTCGAACCCGGAACGAACTTGTATGGATTGAATGCTTTCAACACATCGTCAGGTGGACGATGAGCATTCTAAGTGATTTGTTCTATAAAGGTAATCGCAGCCTCAAGCCTCATCAACCGGGAATGGCTAAAACCGGGGAGGTGCGCCAAGACTTCGTGGGTAGCTCCCACTTGAGAGCAAGATTTACTCCTGTCTAGAAGACCCTTTTTATTTCGGCTGTGTGGGGTGGTTGAATTCCGGACAACCACCGGGGTTGTCTTGTTTGGAACTATTCAGTAAGGAATGGGTCCGGCCTTGTGTTGCAGGGGATGAAGGGAGTAATCCTCGGTACGGTGATCTAGGCCACGTACTGTGACGGGCGGTACCCCAGTAGCCCTGCCATTGTTGGAAACCCATTTTCCCTACGAGACCCTACGGTTTTGTTTGTATTACCCACTTTTGTGGCTAGTAGCTGGAATTTAATGAATGTAACAATTTCGGCTATTTCTTATTTACTTGAAAACCCTAGACACTATTATAATATCACTGAATTTCCTATCAAATGTTTTGGTTAGCGTAAGGTAAAAACTTTTCCATGTTTATGTGTGGGAAGTCTTACGTGATACCTTTTCTTTTCAAAGGTTTTCTAAAGTTAAGCAATCTTAAACCGTTTACTCACACCAGACCCCTGTCTGACCCGAGTGTTTATTTTCTGTTTTATTAAACTCTTGGGTACTCATATTATGTATGAGTAGTCAAGTGATTCAGGTTAGCTTGACGAATTCTGGAGGAGTTTTGGAGCAGGAGGCTTCATCGTGTAGATATTATGATTCCGCTGTGTATGTTGTATCTGTGTCTTGTATACTTGAGATGTATGAATTAGACAGATGTTTATAACTGTCTAATATGTGTTGTAAAGTTGTGTAACTCTGATGTACTCTGATACTATGTGATATTCTATGTGGTATATTATATTTTATTCGTTCCGCTGTGAGTTATCTGTTGTTGTTGAGTTCTTCTTTCTCTTTCTTTTCTTCTTCTGTCCCTTTCTTTCTTCACTAGTGATGCGATTTCCTGGAGTTAGGAAGTCGGGTCGCTACACATGAATTCAAAGTTTTAAATCTAAAGTATAATTGTTTTTATTTTATTTTGATTTTGAATCATTTGTATAAGTTTAATATTTATTCATTTTAAAAATTATGTACATGTATATAAATACATGATTAACTAATACAAGCTTACATTTATCCTATATTAACATTTATTACTAATTAACATTTAATTATAACTAATTAATATTTGTGACAAATGTAAACAACTTACAAATTAAATAAGCATGTGTTAATTAATAAATATACTTACTTGACAAGTGTTGCATTGTGAAACAAGTGTCAAAAAACTTAATTTATCATTTTCTTTTGTTTTTATTTTTGAATAATTTCAGTTTATATAAAACTTTTCTTCCCTCATCAAATTTTCTTCTTCTAAAAATAAAGAAATCTGAAGACAAACAACTTAAGAAAAAAAATATAACAAACACCCCCATTCAACAACAAAATTCCTGAAATCATTTTCAAATCTACTTCACAAACCTGCATTTATTTAAAAATCTGGAATGCAAGCATCTGTAAACAAGAACATGCATGTACATTTTCAATTGCAATTTGGAATCTGAAGCAAGTCAGTTTCAAAGTAAATCTGTAGCCTGCAATTTTGGGATTCAAAGCAACTGTCTGCATGAAGTTTTAAACTTAAGAAGCAAGACATTCCAGTTTATAATCAGCAAGCAACTTCATTTTAAAATATAAAGTTTAATTCCAGCAAATGTGTAACGTCCGCGGATTTTTCGACTCCCGAAGATCCGACATCGACACTCACTTTATCGACTGCCGAGAAATCAAAGGCCGAAAAACCGAGATGTTATGGGTTTTTAAAAGAAAAGAAAAGAAAGAGAGAAGAGAAGATAGAAAAAGAAGAAAGAAAAAGAAAAATAGAGAATTTTGAAAAATAGAAGATAGAAGAATTTTAAAAATAGAATCGGACAGAAAGGAAACAAAAAGAACAACATCAGAATCTCACAATTCGCAGCGGAACAACATATAATAATAAATGAATAATCTTTAAACAAAGAACTATCAGTTATTACATTACATTTCATTACATTACATCATATCATCAGAGTGTACAACATCATACAACAACAAACAGTGCAGCGGGAAAAGAAATACTATATAAACTAGTAATACGCCATGCCATCCAGCTTGCCTCCAGCAACTCCAGAATATCCAGAATATCCTGATAAACCTAACTCTTAACTGCCCGTGTGGAAATTGGTGGGCACCCAGAGTTTAGGAAGGAAAACAATAAACTCCAAGTCAGTCATGTGACTGGTGTGAGAACTCAAAACAGTTTATTTATCTTTAAAATCAAAATAGAGGAATATTTTTAATTCAATTCGCAATGCTTTTAAAAATGAGACTACCATAAGGCCTCCCGCACACACACACAATGCAAACGCAGAATCGGAGGAGATTTCTCCTTATGATAGTCAAAGATGCTTGGTACGCATTTAACAAGAGCATTTGATATTATTATTAGTGCATAGTGTAGGAAAAATTCATTTCGAAAGTAGAATATAAATCTTAGCCAGCATAGACATTTCGAACTATGCCTACTATAGCTACCATCCAAACAGTGGTGACCACCATAAGTGAATAGTAGGTTCTACAACTAATACCGTACAAGTTTCGTATTGGGAATTGGATTTCCAACAAATGGTCAGGCCAAGGAACTTCCCATTGCCACTGAGAATGCCTCTGGAAAGACACCCCCGAGAACCAAACCGGAACTCTGCCAACACAAGGCCGGGTTACCCCTTAACTGGGTAACTACTGACACGAGCACGCCATTCCCCGGTCCTTTAGGACCTTTTCAACCGAGCGCTCGATATCCAACATCACACCATAATAAATAGAGTGTTTTCAACATGAGTAAGTATCTGGGCTCCATACCATGATACCACCCCTTTCCAGAAGGAAATGCACATACCCTAAGGGGAGCTACAGCAACCCCTAATAACCTTGCCGCATCTTTCCTGTTTTGACCATTTCCGGGATGTGAGACTCGACGAAGTCACGTCCACAAAAACATACTTTATACAAAAAGCCGTGCTTTGGGTCAACAAATGATCAACACAATGATCACTAAGATAGACGATCAAATAAATGATCCTATCACAATAATCAACACAATGATCATTTCAGCATCACTCAGCATGTCACATTACCAAAATGGGATATATCGCTGATAACTTCAACTACATAACCTTTGAGCTCGTACGTCTCAAAGAAGGGTGTTAAGCAAAGAATAAATTCTCCGCCACCAACAGAAATATATTTGAAAGAAATCGGCTTTATATCTCAAATTGTAATGTCAGGCATACAATCCATACAAGTCTATTCCGGGCTCGAACAAAACCGAAGGCACTTACAAAGAAGTCCTTGCAATCCGGATATTCACAATCCTGATCGGATTCACCATCACATATGGAATCTCTATACCAGGAGCGACCCAGTGCAGAGACAATCGATAGGTCATCCTATCGCTCTCGCAAATACCGGTCTTCAACACCGATCTTCAAATGCAATTCACAACGACGTATCACATATTCGGAATGGGTTATACGACCCCATGGTCCTTTCCCGGTTAACCCGAATAGTGAGCGCTTATTCAAAAATAAGTGTGCATTCAAATTCAATCAATTCACATCAAATACCCAATCAAAGGGAAATATTGATAGTCGGCTATTGGACTATCAATGGATATGCATACATCACCAGATTCCAAATAATTTTTCAAATTATTTATTTTCCAAAATATCTTTACAAGATATAAAATTCCAACACTTCAAAAATAAATCAATATTTATTTTCAAACAAATTTCACTTTCACATATAAATTCCATAATGAATTTATACTTCAAAATATCCATGCATATATGATTTCAACTATTCATTTCAATTTATCTTCAAAAAGATAAATTCAAATTTTTCACTTCATATTGGAAAACATTCCCATACTTATTAAATAAGTAATTCACAATCTTTTATTTTCAACACTTAGAAAATATTCAATATACTTAAACCGAATTAAGTATATATTTCTTTCTTTAAGGAAATCATTCACTTAACATATTTATTTGGGCCAAAACGAATGTTGCGTAAAACATCGTTACGACAACCCAAAATCACTAGTATAGGGATTCGAAATTAAAATAGATATATAAATCCCAATACTAAACCAAAACATTTCCATTCGGAAATCATTTACTATAACAACAGTGTTATAGTCTACTATTTCCTTTTATTTCTCGAAACATCTATTTCAACAATAAATGTTGAAATCTATGGTTTCAATCTCAATACCTTTTAAAACATCGTTGAATCGTTTTAATTCTATTTAAAACATTCACATTCTAAACAATTTCTTTAACGTGTTATTCACTGTTCAAAAACGTGAATAAACTACGTTAACAAACTTCATCATTTCTATTCACTTTAACTTAAAGGATTATTCACTGTCTAAAACGTGAATATAACTCCATTTCTAAGTTATAACAATTAACTTGTCAAAATAAGTCCTTTGCGAATTTATAAAAACAACGTTTATAAATTCCTTTTCTATTTATTTATAAAAACTTCCTTTTTTATAAATTCCTTTATTAACATTTTTGATTTCATATCTCAATTATAAACTAAAAGTTCATATTATAAGTCAATTGCTTATAAAACGATTATTTTACAAAATCGTTCTTTTTAAAGACTTTTCAATTTATAAACCTTATAACTTATAAGATTTATTTATTTAATAAATCTATTCTTCAAATAATTTCACCAAATTTATAAATCTTACTATTTATAAATTTCGATTATAACTTCACAGTTTATAATTCTGTCACGACCCGACTTTCCACTCCCAGAAAATCGCGTCATGAATTAAGAAAGAAAGGGATAGAAGAAGAAAGAAAGAAGAGAAAGAAGAAACAACACAAGAATCTCAACAGCGGAACGAATAAATTATATTAATAACCAAAGTATTACATAGTATACATCAAATATCAGAGTACACAGACATATACAACTCATACTAGACAGTTATAAACACCTATCTAATTATTACAACTCAATTACAATACATAACAACTCAGAGATACCAACACAGCGGAAAACAATATAACTATACGCAGAAGCCTCCTGCTCCATATGCTCCTCCACAATTCGTCAAAGCTAATCCTGAATCCTAACCTGAATTCCCTTGGCTACTCGTAAAAATTTGAGTACCCAAGAGTTATAGAAAAACAGAAATAACTCCGGGTCAGACATGGGTCTGGTGTGAGTAACAGGTTAAAGTTGCTTAACTTTGAAAAATCTTTGAAAAGAAAAGGTATCACGTAAGACTTCCCACACATAAACATGGAAAAGTTTTTACCTTACGCTAACCAAAACATTTGATAGGAAATCCGATGATATTATAATAGTGTCTAGGGTTTTCAAATAAATAAGAAATAGCCGAAATTGTTACATTCATTAAATTCCAGCTACTAGCCACAAAAGTGGGTAATACAATCAAAACCGTTGGCACTTATTGGATTTTGGATTCCATCAATGGCAGGGCTACTGGGGTACCGCCCGTCACAGTACGTGGCCTAGATCACCGTACCGAGGATTACTCCCTTCATCCCCTGCAACACAAAGCCGGACCCGTTCCTTACTGAACAGTTCCAAACAAGACTACCCCGCAGTTGTGATCAGCAACCGCACCACTAAGCCGAAAATAAAGGGACCTCTAGACAGGGATAAATCTTGCTCTCAAGTGGGGGCTACCCACGAAGCTTTGCTGCACCTCCCCTGTTTTAGCCATTCCCGGTTGATGAGGCTTGAGGCTACGATTACCTTTATAGGACATATCACTTAGAATGCTCATCGTCCACCTGACGATGTTCTGAAAGCATTCAATCCATACAAGTTCGTTCCGGGTTCGAACGAAACCGAAGGCATTATCTCGTTACACTCGTATTGGAATCACCCTCAGAGTTAACGACAATAACCCTTGCACTCTGAATCTCCATCTCGAATCTATAAGTGCTATTCCGTCAAACTCATTACGGAATCACCCACAGAGTTATACTGACGTATAGCCCTTACACCTCGAGTCTTCACTCGCACCATTTGGATTCACGACCTAACGTTATTTGAAATCGATGTGGTTTTCGGACCCCAAATATGGAAACCCGATCCCGGTCTCATCGAAATCCAAAGCGTGTCTTTTAAGGTCCAAGTTGTTTTAAGTTTAAAACAATTCAATTCATTATCTAAATATACATAGATAGATAATTCACAACACAATAGATAATCAACATTATCATTACCAACAGATAATTCATATCATAATCAGATATCCATACTATCATCCAAAAGCAACCAATGCATACATATCACATACACTACTAATCTCATAACTGGGATTACAAACCATACCAATCAATACCAATCATCAAACATAAGCAACTATCTAATGATCATTCCATTCTATAATTAATTTAAAATGAATTAAATTAATTACTTACTCTCTAATTAATTTAAAATAAATTAAATTAATCATTTCATCATCAAATCCTGCTTATCTTAATCATCAATTGATTATAAATCAATTTATAAATCATCTCAATATTCATTTCAATTAATCCTTATTGATTAATAATTCCCTAATTACAATAAGTAATTAGCATTTAATATTAATTATACCTTAATTAATCAATTCCAAATTACATCATTAATTAATTAATTAATGATTTCTAATCACATTTAATCAATCTCTAAATATAAATTAATTACATAAGTAATTAATCTTCAATTTAAAACATATATATTAATCACCCATGATTAATATCCAATTAGTAATTATCTATTTTAATTACTCCTCCCATAACTTAATTACCCTTAATTAATTATCTTCATTAATCACTTGATTAATTTTCAAAGTAATTTAAATCAAAATTACTTCTATAATTAATATCTTTAATTACATCCTTTAATTATTAATTAATTACTTCTCTAAGTAATTATAAATTCATTAATTACATAAAGTAATTATCAAACAATCAACAATGGTTTAAAATAATTAAACTTAATTAATCTAAACTAATCACCTTAATCAAATTAATTACACCAAGTAATTAATTCATTAATTACTTTTATTAAGTAATTAAACAATTGATTATTATTAATTAATTAATCTAATTAACTATTAAAATTAATCACATTAATTAATTGTTAATTAATCTTAAGTTAATGACCTTCATTAACATTTCTTAATTACTTAATTAAGAATTAACTTATAATTAATCATTATTAATTATTAATTAACTAATATTTAATTACAATTTAATTAATCTCTAATTATTAATTAATTAAGTGTTAATTAAAATCTTAATTATCTTTAATCTCTTGATTAAATAAATCTTAATCATTAATTAAAACTTAATTAACCATCCTTAATTATAGATTAATTAACCTTAATTAATTAATCTCAAATCTTAATTAATTAACTTAAAAATTATTAATTACTTAGTTAATCATCCATATTATTAATTAATTAAATAATTAATATTCCATTTAAATTAATTAAATAATTTAAATGAAACTAATTTCTTAAGTTCAAAATTTAGAAACCTTCTTCCTTTATACAAAGTATTTTAAACAAATTATTTCAAACAAAAATTCAAATTTAAAAATTTTAAACTCTACTTACATTCCTATCTTCATTTTTAAATTCAATTTATTTAACCTTTCCTAACATAGTTAAACAAATTTAAATTTAAAACTTATTTATTTTAAAACTGACTTTAAAGTCAAACTTCAGGTTTTAAACTGAATTTAAATTTATTTTAAATTCTTATTCCATAGTTTAAAACTTACAGTTTTAAATACAGACCAATGTTTCTTTATGCAAGTAAAAGTTTAAAAATCTAATTTAAACTTCCCATATTTACATTAAATTCAAAATCAAGTTCCAAATTTCTATTTTTTCCAGATTTTAAACTTGTTTTAAATTTCAATTGCATTTTAAAATTTGCCTTATAATTTAAAACATACAACAGAAACAGTTTCTGTTTTGAGTTTAAAACCAGATTTGGATTTAAAAACTTTTCAAATTTAACTCAAAAATCTAGAATTTAAAACTTAATTGAATTCAAATTCAATTTCAAGTTTAAGTCCTACTTCAGATTTTTGATTGCAACTTACCCTCACTGCAATCTTTAATAAACCTGGAAAACAGTTTTTGATCAACTTTTAAAACTGCAACATTTACATTTTAAAAACTCAAATTATTACAAAATAAACAGAATTCAACTTTAGAATTCATATTTAAATTTTATTCTTAGTTCAGGTTTTAAATTTACATTTTTTTTTAAACTTACTTTTAAAACTTTAAAACCTGGAAAACTTAATTCTGCAAATCCTAAAACTGAAGCACTGGAACAACCCGAGCTACCACATCTTACTTCGAGTCACATGACTCCCTACTTCGAGTTTATTCCTAGAATCCCCGAGAAAATCTCGAGCTACCAAAACTCTGCAACAAAATCAACACACCCCTTCATCTCCATCATGCACATCACCTCTGTGCATCCTCTTCCCTACTCCAGCACCACCGACGACCATCTCAGGCCATCCTCCATCGACCCAAAATCCCTATATCAACATTCAATCACCAAATCCCCAAAATACAACTTGACTTTGAATCCAAGTTTCATAACAGAAACCTGGAACAGTCAAACCACCATCCCCCTTAAAACCTGTCAACGGCGATAACACCCAACTCCGGCCACTATTACACTCCAAACTCCGGCGATGATTCCATCAATACAACATCTACCAACATACCAAAAATGGTTGAACTCGATCTAATGATGAAGCCACAGTATTCAATTTTTTTTTAAACCCAGAAAAAAAAAAAAAAACTAGGGTTCCTGACTTCAATCCTCAAATCACAATCTAAAATTTTAATTTCAACTCAAACAAAGATTTTTCCTATAATCTATGATAAATACATTATCTTCAAAAACAATTTCAAACAAGTCAGTTGTAAGCATCAACTGTGCTTAGCAATTTGGTATAACACAAAAAATTTGAAACTGTATTTTGATTCAATCATTAAAAATTGAAATGTTATTTTTAAAAAAACATATTTTTAGCAGTTGCTTTGAATTGAATCTATGCAACATTGATCTGCAATGTTTTATATCCTCACTTATAAAGATTCAATTTACTCTGCTACCTATTTTACAGTAAGTTTCAGTAAATTTTTACTTTAATAAAATCCTAAAGTCTAAACTCTGTAATTCAACATACAAATCTTTTTTAAATCCTATAGTTTACCAGAGACAAATCAAAGATATAAGAATTTAAATAATACTTGTCAAGAACAAAAACAGAACCAGAAAGCCTATTAGCAAACATCAAACACATTTATATAGCAGACAAGTTAGATGCAATATATATTTTAACCTTAAATTTTAAAAAGAAAGTTACTCACTTTATTTGCAAGATGCAGAGCACAGATTTGTAAAATGTTGATGCAGATGCCAATTAAAATTGCTGGCCTTTGTTTTAATGCTTTTAAATGCTTCCAGATCGAAAAATCCTTGCATGCAGGCTGTTTGAATGGCTGAAATGCAGGTCACAGACTCAAAAGGACAGATGGAAGCAGATGCACATTGAAATTGCAGGTTGTTGATGCAAAGGAATCCAGATTGTAATGCAGAGCTTTATGCTAAAAATTGAAATGCAGGCTCTACTTGAAGAGAATTGAACAGAGCTTCTTTGATTTCATATGCAAGAACATGCAAAGCTTCTAGCTTCTTGTTCCAGAGTTGAAGTTTAATGCATGCAGTTTGTAATTTGGGTTTGAGGAGTTATAGGTTTGAAATTTGTAAATGCAGGTGTTTGAAAAGGAATGCATGCTTGCAGGTTTGAATATTTGCATGATTGCTTCATTGAAAAATGTAATTGTTTGCATTATGATGAAGAGGGTTTCAGTTTGTATGAGGAATGATTTCTGTTTTTTTTTTTTTTTTTGAAGAAATGAACATTTGTATTATGAAATGATGAAGATTGTTTTGAAGTAAATATTTTCTTTAGTTAAGAAATGAAAATGAGAAAGGGAAGAAATGAGTAAATGCAATGCTTTAATCTAAATTTTATGATTTAATTAAAATTAAAGAAAACAAAATTAAACAAATGACACATGTAAGAGAAATGGACACATGTAAATATCTTTGTTTAAACATTATACACATGTCCTTTAAATGCTTTTGTTATTTTAATTAAGGTTAAAGAAAAATTAAACTAAATGAAAGCATGTTCACATTTTAAAATTGTATTTCAAATTTACAAATTAAATTAACAAATCAAATTTATCAATCAATATTTTAAAAAGAATGACACAAACATTTTATAACTTATTTTAATATACAACTTAAGTTAAAATGAATTTTAAACAAATTAAAACATTTATCTCACATATTAAAAATCATATAGTATTTTATTAAATGTTTTTGAAAAGCTTAAATTGAAAATAAATCACAATTCCTATTTTTAAAACATTAAAAAGATGCTATACTATTTTAAATTAAATAACTTATCTATTTAAAAATATATAAATACATATGCATTATTAATAGAAAACAATTTATTAACTCATTAAAAAAAATTTCACAAATTAAATATTTAAATAAAGAAGATTATTAAATCAAATCAAATTTATTAACAAAAATTATCAATTCAATTTAAATTTAAACCCAGATTATTAAATTTAAATTGTCCAAATTTCCGGGATATTACAATCCTTCCCCCTTAAAAGAATTTCGTCCCCGAAATTTAAAACAAAGTTAATTTAATAATCTATTTATAGATTTTATTTTAAAACAGAGCATATGTTAATCATATGCTAACAACCAAAGCAACCAATTCACACAATCAAAACAAATCTAGTTATCCAAAAGAATTTTGGATAAAACTTTCACGAGTTTCCCCGGTATATATATATCGGGATACTCGCTCTATAGAATCCAATCAATCAATACTATTAAGCTATAGAGCTTCTAACAACAATTCTATACAGAATATCAGACTACAAACGAGTCTGACTCAACAAACAAACCATCCTAAACTAGTGGTTCTACAACCAGAAATATCAAACACGTACTCCCTCAGAGATACGTGAAACATACTGAATCCCAGTTATCCTAACTGGCAATCCAACTCTAGAAATCCAAACACTGATCTAACCAAAACATAGAAGAAACCAAAACACTACGGAGCTAGCTTCTCAAACTTATAGCTCCCTGAATCAGAGAAAAACTTAACCCAAATCCAATCTCCGATTCCAGAATCCAAATTCTCCCGTCTCTTATCAAAAAAAACTCTTCGGACGATCCTGGGCTACCAACATCTATCCTGATCAGCTTAACTCTATGCTGATTCCACTAAAAACAGACTGGATCAGAACAATCCAATGATCTCCTCAAGATCACTCAAAAACCAAGAACACACGCCCTGCTTCTCAACAACAGAAGACAGAACAAACTTCTCCTCATCTGAGAAAACAAAACAGAAGCATTCCCAAACTGCTTCCGCTGCACAACTCTGATACGAAACAGAAGAAAATGCTGACTAAGAGCACAAGCACAGACCAGACAACCCAGCACAGAAATATGGTTCCACATATCCATAAGAAAACTCAGATGTTCCTTCCAAACCTGAGTTGCTTCACCAACTTCTATCTCAAGGAACCATTCTTCTACTAACTGAACCACTAGTTCCATCCTGGAAAGAAAACTCGATCTCCAGATGCAGACAAACTTCTGACTTCCTGGAAGAAACCCGGACAATCTCCAACAATCCAAAGAACAAACTATCGCAAGTCACTTTTGCGATCAACTCAGCCTAAATCCAAAGAAAACTGCTCTCTCTTTACCAAACAGAACAGCTTATGCTGGCTTAGCCAACTTACACGAGTAACGGATTCACTATGCTGCTTCTGAACTCCACTTCAGAAAAATTACTCAGCCAGAAGACTCCTTTCCAACTCAGAATACTCTGCTAAACTCAGCCACATCACCGGGCTGACTCACTTCTTATTCTTGTTCCAAAGAAACATCTTCGGAAATATCCATAGTCACTGCATCTCATCACGCAGCTACTACTTCCTGAGATATCAAGATATCTTTACTCACTGGCTTCTGCCCTACCGACAGATCAAAACTCAACTTAGCACTTCATAGATGAACTCCGAACCTTTACAAGTTTCCTTCAGAGATCGATGAAGTCCTTAAACCAAACAAAACTCACTCGAGACGGTATTAGGTCTACAGTCTCGACAAATACACTTCCAACCTCATCCATCAAACACCAACCAATTTTAGTCGTGTTACACACACTTCTACCTCATCTACCTTTATAACTTACATTGGAAAAACCCGAACAGGTAAACCAACAAATAGGTAGAACCATAAATATATATATACATAAAAATACAAATACGCTCTCTCAAGATAGACACCATTACAGAGCCTAGGTATTCACTCAACCTAACGCTCCCTAAAGAAAGACACACTTCAGAGCCTAGGCATTCACTCAACCTACAGCTCTGATACCAGCTGTCACGACCCGACTTTCCACTCCCAGAAAATCGCGTCATGAATTAAGAAAGAAAGGGATAGAAGAAGAAAGAAAGAAGAGAAAGAAGAAACAACACAAGAATCTCAACAGCGGAACGAATAAATTATATTAATAACCAAAGTATTACATAGTATACATCAAATATCAGAGTACACAGACATATACAACTCATACTAGACAGTTATAAACACCTATCTAATTATTACAACTCAATTACAATACATAACAACTCAGAGATACCAACACAGCGGAAAACAATATAACTATACGCAGAAGCCTCCTGCTCCATATGCTCCTCCACAATTCGTCAAAGCTAATCCTGAATCCTAACCTGAATTCCCTTGGCTACTCGTAAAAATTTGAGTACCCAAGAGTTATAGAAAAACAGAAATAACTCCGGGTCAGACATGGGTCTGGTGTGAGTAACAGGTTAAAGTTGCTTAACTTTGAAAAATCTTTGAAAAGAAAAGGTATCACGTAAGACTTCCCACACATAAACATGGAAAAGTTTTTACCTTACGCTAACCAAAACATTTGATAGGAAATCCGATGATATTATAATAGTGTCTAGGGTTTTCAAATAAATAAGAAATAGCCGAAATTGTTACATTCATTAAATTCCAGCTACTAGCCACAAAAGTGGGTAATACAATCAAAACCGTTGGCACTTATTGGATTTTGGATTCCATCAATGGCAGGGCTACTGGGGTACCGCCCGTCACAGTACGTGGCCTAGATCACCGTACCGAGGATTACTCCCTTCATCCCCTGCAACACAAAGCCGGACCCGTTCCTTACTGAACAGTTCCAAACAAGACTACCCCGCAGTTGTGATCAGCAACCGCACCACTAAGCCGAAAATAAAGGGACCTCTAGACAGGGATAAATCTTGCTCTCAAGTGGGGGCTACCCACGAAGCTTTGCTGCACCTCCCCTGTTTTAGCCATTCCCGGTTGATGAGGCTTGAGGCTACGATTACCTTTATAGGACATATCACTTAGAATGCTCATCGTCCACCTGACGATGTTCTGAAAGCATTCAATCCATACAAGTTCGTTCCGGGTTCGAACGAAACCGAAGGCATTATCTCGTTACACTCGTATTGGAATCACCCTCAGAGTTAACGACAATAACCCTTGCACTCTGAATCTCCATCTCGAATCTATAAGTGCTATTCCGTCAAACTCATTACGGAATCACCCACAGAGTTATACTGACGTATAGCCCTTACACCTCGAGTCTTCACTCGCACCATTTGGATTCACGACCTAACGTTATTTGAAATCGATGTGGTTTTCGGACCCCAAATATGGAAACCCGATCCCGGTCTCATCGAAATCCAAAGCGTGTCTTTTAAGGTCCAAGTTGTTTTAAGTTTAAAACAATTCAATTCATTATCTAAATATACATAGATAGATAATTCACAACACAATAGATAATCAACATTATCATTACCAACAGATAATTCATATCATAATCAGATATCCATACTATCATCCAAAAGCAACCAATGCATACATATCACATACACTACTAATCTCATAACTGGGATTACAAACCATACCAATCAATACCAATCATCAAACATAAGCAACTATCTAATGATCATTCCATTCTATAATTAATTTAAAATGAATTAAATTAATTACTTACTCTCTAATTAATTTAAAATAAATTAAATTAATCATTTCATCATCAAATCCTGCTTATCTTAATCATCAATTGATTATAAATCAATTTATAAATCATCTCAATATTCATTTCAATTAATCCTTATTGATTAATAATTCCCTAATTACAATAAGTAATTAGCATTTAATATTAATTATACCTTAATTAATCAATTCCAAATTACATCATTAATTAATTAATTAATGATTTCTAATCACATTTAATCAATCTCTAAATATAAATTAATTACATAAGTAATTAATCTTCAATTTAAAACATATATATTAATCACCCATGATTAATATCCAATTAGTAATTATCTATTTTAATTACTCCTCCCATAACTTAATTACCCTTAATTAATTATCTTCATTAATCACTTGATTAATTTTCAAAGTAATTTAAATCAAAATTACTTCTATAATTAATATCTTTAATTACATCCTTTAATTATTAATTAATTACTTCTCTAAGTAATTATAAATTCATTAATTACATAAAGTAATTATCAAACAATCAACAATGGTTTAAAATAATTAAACTTAATTAATCTAAACTAATCACCTTAATCAAATTAATTACACCAAGTAATTAATTCATTAATTACTTTTATTAAGTAATTAAACAATTGATTATTATTAATTAATTAATCTAATTAACTATTAAAATTAATCACATTAATTAATTGTTAATTAATCTTAAGTTAA
The DNA here is from genome assembly GCA_030765085.1 of Allium cepa. Classification (NCBI taxonomy): domain Eukaryota; kingdom Viridiplantae; phylum Streptophyta; class Magnoliopsida; order Asparagales; family Amaryllidaceae; genus Allium; species Allium cepa. The sequence goes on from CM060935.1 coordinate 597,238,222, forward strand.
TGACCTTCATTAACATTTCTTAATTACTTAATTAAGAATTAACTTATAATTAATCATTATTAATTATTAATTAACTAATATTTAATTACAATTTAATTAATCTCTAATTATTAATTAATTAAGTGTTAATTAAAATCTTAATTATCTTTAATCTCTTGATTAAATAAATCTTAATCATTAATTAAAACTTAATTAACCATCCTTAATTATAGATTAATTAACCTTAATTAATTAATCTCAAATCTTAATTAATTAACTTAAAAATTATTAATTACTTAGTTAATCATCCATATTATTAATTAATTAAATAATTAATATTCCATTTAAATTAATTAAATAATTTAAATGAAACTAATTTCTTAAGTTCAAAATTTAGAAACCTTCTTCCTTTATACAAAGTATTTTAAACAAATTATTTCAAACAAAAATTCAAATTTAAAAATTTTAAACTCTACTTACATTCCTATCTTCATTTTTAAATTCAATTTATTTAACCTTTCCTAACATAGTTAAACAAATTTAAATTTAAAACTTATTTATTTTAAAACTGACTTTAAAGTCAAACTTCAGGTTTTAAACTGAATTTAAATTTATTTTAAATTCTTATTCCATAGTTTAAAACTTACAGTTTTAAATACAGACCAATGTTTCTTTATGCAAGTAAAAGTTTAAAAATCTAATTTAAACTTCCCATATTTACATTAAATTCAAAATCAAGTTCCAAATTTCTATTTTTTCCAGATTTTAAACTTGTTTTAAATTTCAATTGCATTTTAAAATTTGCCTTATAATTTAAAACATACAACAGAAACAGTTTCTGTTTTGAGTTTAAAACCAGATTTGGATTTAAAAACTTTTCAAATTTAACTCAAAAATCTAGAATTTAAAACTTAATTGAATTCAAATTCAATTTCAAGTTTAAGTCCTACTTCAGATTTTTGATTGCAACTTACCCTCACTGCAATCTTTAATAAACCTGGAAAACAGTTTTTGATCAACTTTTAAAACTGCAACATTTACATTTTAAAAACTCAAATTATTACAAAATAAACAGAATTCAACTTTAGAATTCATATTTAAATTTTATTCTTAGTTCAGGTTTTAAATTTACATTTTTTTTTAAACTTACTTTTAAAACTTTAAAACCTGGAAAACTTAATTCTGCAAATCCTAAAACTGAAGCACTGGAACAACCCGAGCTACCACATCTTACTTCGAGTCACATGACTCCCTACTTCGAGTTTATTCCTAGAATCCCCGAGAAAATCTCGAGCTACCAAAACTCTGCAACAAAATCAACACACCCCTTCATCTCCATCATGCACATCACCTCTGTGCATCCTCTTCCCTACTCCAGCACCACCGACGACCATCTCAGGCCATCCTCCATCGACCCAAAATCCCTATATCAACATTCAATCACCAAATCCCCAAAATACAACTTGACTTTGAATCCAAGTTTCATAACAGAAACCTGGAACAGTCAAACCACCATCCCCCTTAAAACCTGTCAACGGCGATAACACCCAACTCCGGCCACTATTACACTCCAAACTCCGGCGATGATTCCATCAATACAACATCTACCAACATACCAAAAATGGTTGAACTCGATCTAATGATGAAGCCACAGTATTCAATTTTTTTTTAAACCCAGAAAAAAAAAAAAACTAGGGTTCCTGACTTTAATCCTCAAATCACAATCTAAAATTTTAATTTCAACTCAAACAAAGATTTTTCCTATAATCTATGATAAATACATTATCTTCAAAAACAATTTCAAACAAGTCAGTTGTAAGCATCAACTGTGCTTAGCAATTTGGTATAACACAAAAAATTTGAAACTGTATTTTGATTCAATCATTAAAAATTGAAATGTTATTTTTAAAAAAACATATTTTTAGCAGTTGCTTTGAATTGAATCTATGCAACATTGATCTGCAATGTTTTATATCCTCACTTATAAAGATTCAATTTACTCTGCTACCTATTTTACAGTAAGTTTCAGTAAATTTTTACTTTAATAAAATCCTAAAGTCTAAACTCTGTAATTCAACATACAAATCTTTTTTAAATCCTATAGTTTACCAGAGACAAATCAAAGATATAAGAATTTAAATAATACTTGTCAAGAACAAAAACAGAACCAGAAAGCCTATTAGCAAACATCAAACACATTTATATAGCAGACAAGTTAGATGCAATATATATTTTAACCTTAAATTTTAAAAAGAAAGTTACTCACTTTATTTGCAAGATGCAGAGCACAGATTTGTAAAATGTTGATGCAGATGCCAATTAAAATTGCTGGCCTTTGTTTTAATGCTTTTAAATGCTTCCAGATCGAAAAATCCTTGCATGCAGGCTGTTTGAATGGCTGAAATGCAGGTCACAGACTCAAAAGGACAGATGGAAGCAGATGCACATTGAAATTGCAGGTTGTTGATGCAAAGGAATCCAGATTGTAATGCAGAGCTTTATGCTAAAAATTGAAATGCAGGCTCTACTTGAAGAGAATTGAACAGAGCTTCTTTGATTTCATATGCAAGAACATGCAAAGCTTCTAGCTTCTTGTTCCAGAGTTGAAGTTTAATGCATGCAGTTTGTAATTTGGGTTTGAGGAGTTATAGGTTTGAAATTTGTAAATGCAGGTGTTTGAAAAGGAATGCATGCTTGCAGGTTTGAATATTTGCATGATTGCTTCATTGAAAAATGTAATTGTTTGCATTATGATGAAGAGGGTTTCAGTTTGTATGAGGAATGATTTCTGTTTTTTTTTTTTTTTGAAGAAATGAACATTTGTATTATGAAATGATGAAGATTGTTTTGAAGTAAATATTTTCTTTAGTTAAGAAATGAAAATGAGAAAGGGAAGAAATGAGTAAATGAAATGCTTTAATCTAAATTTTATGATTTAATTAAAATTAAAGAAAACAAAATTAAACAAATGACACATGTAAGAGAAATGGACACATGTAAATATCTTTGTTTAAACATTATACACATGTCCTTTAAATGCTTTTGTTATTTTAATTAAGGTTAAAGAAAAATTAAACTAAATGAAAGCATGTTCACATTTTAAAATTGTATTTCAAATTTACAAATTAAATTAACAAATCAAATTTATCAATCAATATTTTAAAAAGAATGACACAAACATTTTATAACTTATTTTAATATACAACTTAAGTTAAAATGAATTTTAAACAAATTAAAACATTTATCTCACATATTAAAAATCATATAGTATTTTATTAAATGTTTTTGAAAAGCTTAAATTGAAAATAAATCACAATTCCTATTTTTAAAACATTAAAAAGATGCTATACTATTTTAAATTAAATAACTTATCTATTTAAAAATATATAAATACATATGCATTATTAATAGAAAACAATTTATTAACTCATTAAAAAAAATTTCACAAATTAAATATTTAAATAAAGAAGATTATTAAATCAAATCAAATTTATTAACAAAAATTATCAATTCAATTTAAATTTAAACCCAGATTATTAAATTTAAATTGTCCAAATTTCCGGGATATTACAAATTCTATAAATTTCATTCTATTATGAAATTCATTTTCACTACATTCAAACACTTATAAAAACTCGTTTTATAATGTCTATATTTCAATTTATAAATATCCATTTATAAATCTCTTAATATAAATCAGTTTATATTATTATTCTAAAACGTCTTAAATTTCCTTTATAATCTCATCATCTCGATTTATAAAATAATCAAATTTTATAAATCCTATATTTAAACTTTTATCATATATTCAAAAATCCAATCTAAATTATTTTATAAAATCATTAGTTCATATTTCTCAAAAATCGACTTTTAATCGTATTTCTAAAAATCAGCTTTTTTTTTTTAACTATATTTCACAAAAACCATAATTTTTATAACTTTAAAAATTATAACGTTTATTTATTTATAATGGATCAATTCCAAAAATATAGTATATTTTCAAAATCACTTTTAAAATCATTTTAAAATCCCAAAATCTGGGTCCAATGATGCTACACACCAAATAGTCAATCACGACTAACAACGATATCATATATCGATATGATAATCCATCAAATATCAAAATATCTGAAATTAAATAAATACTGTTGAGGAATCCAGTTGGATCCCTCCAACCTGTTTCCTGCATTCAAAAACATTAGCACAATACCAATTTCGCTCCAGTACGAAATTATCGCGGTACATGTTCTTATTAAATATTATCCGCTTACTAACGGCGTAATAGGGTCTCATCCGCTAAACAAATAAATGCGGGAAATCAACAACTGCAATATATACATATGCCAATATATATATATTGATATTATATATAATACCAATTTCACTGTTTATGAAATATTCGCGGTATATGTTTTTATTAAATAACATCCGCTTACTAACGGCGCATAATGTCTATTTTAACAATCAATAATTTACAGTCATCATTCAAACATGCATCCAAATATTTTAAATCTAACTATTTAAAATAAAATCGAAATCTATTCGATTGAGTGAGAAGTTCTCACCTTGGTTTCCGTTTTAGCTTTTATTTCGAATAAAATTAAACGCGCGTTTAATTTTACCCGAAATTCTCACTAACTCCAAACGACTCCAAACCAACTCCATCGCGTAGTGCTCGTCCATACGATTCCAACGCAACTGAGTTTGCATTTTTTCGACCTCGTATGAAAAAGTTATGGGTTTTTGAAGTTTGCTCACAATTTATATAAACTAATTTAACTTTAATATATAACTTCAAACCCACACTGATCATAGCCGTTCGTCCCTAACTTTGCATCTGGGCCTTCCACCGCATCTTCCCCATCATCACGTATGCGTCCAGTATTAAGAAGTTGAGGCCGAACCCATTAACAAGAATTAGGGTTCCAATTTTGCATCTCTTCGAGCGACTAAACTCCATCATCTCTTCACCAACGAAGCGCCTCCATCCCCTCAACCTTCGGCCATAGCCCTGGCCAACTCGGCCCACCCATCTGCACGGAAAGTCGTGCGCAAGTTGAAGCAAACGCGGCCCCATATCTCTCCCATCGTCGCTCCAAACACGATCTCCACCGTTGAACTTGTAGAGCACACTAGCCTCTACGTTTTCCTAGTTGACAACATCTCGAATTGATGAGTGGATTGAAAGATATTTGGAGAAAAGCGAGGGTGATTTTCGGCCATTGACTTGATACTGGCGGCTACACATTGAAATTAGGGTTTAGATATAATTTTTTTTTTTTTTAGAGTGAAGGGCTATTTATAGAAGAAAAATCGAACACTATTCATCCGGAAATTCCGAACTCCGATTTAGACGCCGTAACCAGCGTACCTAGGGTTTACCCCGCGTTCCGGACACAATGGAACAGGTTTCGGAAGCTAATTCGGAAGTATGTGCGAGTTATGGCTGAAAACGCTCAATTTGAATTAAACCGATTTAAACCGATTTCTAGGCGTTTTAATTTGTACCGGACAAACGGTAAATCCAAACGACTTGAAATTTGAAACCTTACAATAATATCACATTACGGATCCGATGAAACTGGTTTCGTCGAATTCCGAGACTTTTTGAAAAATGGCTATTTTGACTCGCCAAATTTAAATTAAAAATAATTCGATGCGTTTCGAGCTGCCACGATCAAACGATAACTCCGATTGACACGAAAATTGAAATCCGATAATAACTAACTATTACGGATCCAATGGAACTAGTTTCGTTCAATTCTGAGACTGTTCAAAAATTGGCTATTTTACAGTCGATAATTAAATATTAAAATATTCAATTTTCACAAATTAACTTTTAATCCGATTTTAAAAGTTCTAAAATATTTCTATAACTTCCATATGACAAAATAAAATTTTCCAAATTATTTTCAATCATATTTAACTCAATTTTAAATTATTTCCATAATTTAACGTATTAAATTATCGATTTAATTATTCAATTAAATCCAAAAATTCAAATAAAAATTTATTTGACTTATAAATTCAATTATTAATATTTAAAATTAATTAAATATTCAAATTTAAATTATTAAAAATTCTGGGTCGTTACAAAATGGATTTCAGTTTGTAGAGATTCCTGAAGCTTTTCATCAACCTGTTTTTCAGATATAGGAATGCTCTGCCTTCATTTTATATATGGTGAGTAACATTCTGTTTTTTTAAAGTTTAAATTTTTAAATAAGTTGCATGATTAAATCCCTGTGACAAAATGTGTTGAATGTGTACTTGAATACAATATGCTGTGAACATGTATGTTTTTGATTTCTAAAGGTTACTCTCTAATTCTATATAGATCATGAGTTCAGATTCTTGTTCTATAATCCAAACATATAGGTTTACACCTCTGATTCAATTTAGATATAATCAAACTTATTTGTTTAAGATAAGTTTAGTTTAAAATTTTAGTTAAATTAAAATAACCTGTAGACATCTCTGTAAACCAGAGTTTGGTTAATTAAGTTTAAAAATGTGTAAATTCATATTGAACATATTATGAATTCAGTATTAGGAATTAAATAGCTAGATCAAAACTTGATTTTTGGAACACTAATTAGGATTTTTAGTGGAAGGGTTGTGGTGCTATCCTGTGTTAAACTGTATAAGGGGAAATTTGGGTTTTTGTGTGATCTATGAAATTTGAGGTGTCGGGATTCATCTGGGAGATGGAGGAGTTGTCGTTGATGTCAAGAAAAATACTAGGTGGCGTTGCAATTCAACGAGGTGGTTGCGGTGACGAAATTTCTGAAAGAACCGTACTTTAGGATGGGTGGGTTGCTTGGGTCAGTTCTTCTTGTAGGAGTGATCGAGTTGTTTGATTTTTTGGGAAATGATGGCGGGTTGGTGGATGGACTCGTGGCCGGAGTTGATGGTATGCCAGTGGTCAGAAGGTGGTGGATGAGACGATGAGAGGTTTGGGGAGTTTGGACTGTATGGTTTCAGGTTTTAAGAATTCAACTCGAATTCAAATTCGAGGTGGATAAGGGTATGGTGATGGATGTATTGGACTGGAGAGTTGAAGGTTGATGTGATGAAGCCACCGGAGGTGACTGGTGATTGCCGGAGGCACGGTGCACTGCACCGTGCAATTTACTTTGATCTGTTGTTTCTGGGTATAAAGGTATTTTAGGACCTAAAGTAGAACTCGGGTATTTTTGTGATTTGTTCGAAGATAAATGTTTGAAGACTCGAAGCATTTTGAGGTGGACTCGGGTAACTGTAATATTACAGTTTCCTGTAGAAACTGTCTGCAGTTTTGAAAATTTTAAATCAAAAAGTTTAAGTGAAGTTAAGTTTTTAAATCTGAGTTAGGTTTAAAGCTATTTGTATTATAGATTCAAATGATTTTGAATCTTATAAGTTTTAAAAATTTAAAAGTGGTTTTCAGTTTTTTTTTAAAAAAAATAAAAAAAAGGAAATTGACAGTTTTCTAGAAATTTTAAATTTCATGTTGAATTTGAAAGCTAATTTTAAATTAGCAGTTTAAATTCAAATCTAAGTCCAGATTTCTTAAGGATTTTTAAATCTTCAAGTTTTTTTTAATGAATTTGTATTTTTTTTAAATAAGAAGTTTTAAAAATCAAGGTGTAAAGCAAGAGTAAATTCAAGTTTAAATTCAAAACAATTTAAATAAAGAATGGTTTCAAGTATATTGAATTTAAAATCTGATATTTAAATAAGTTAAAATTTTTGATGATTTTCAAACAAGTTTAAATTTAAATTGTTTAATTAGGAGTAAATTGTTTTCAAACAAATATTTTTAAACTTGATTTCCCTTTTGAAATAATAATGTATTTTAAACTTAGTTTTTAATTAAATTAAGTATATTAAGACTTATCTTATATAAGTTTTAATCATAAGTTTTAAATGTTATTTATATTTATTCTAAAAAGAAATATAAATGAATTTAAGTTGGATAATGCTTTAATAAATATCATTTTTGAAATTTAGATTCAAAAAATGGAATTTGAATTTAAACTTTAAATTGCAATATTCTAAGTACACTTGATACTTATATAACTATTAATAAGGAATGGTTTATCTTAAATTATTAAGATATTAAATTATTAAATAAATAAGATAATGAAAAAGTAATTTATTTATTTAATTTATTTAATTAATAAATAGGATTAATTTAAAATAGAATTAATTAAGAAGTAACTAAAGAATAAATAATAGTTAATAATGGTCATTAAATAAAGTTTATTTAGTAATTAATTAATATGATTAATTTTCAATAATTAATTAAATTAATTAATTAATGTTAATAAATTGTGAAATTTACTTAAGTTTAATTACTTAAATAAAAGTAATTAAGACATTAATTACTTAATGTAATTAATGGAGCTTATTAAGGTTGGTTTAAATTAATTAATTAAGTTTAATTAATTCTAAACATTTGATTTGATAATAATTACTTATGTAATTAATGGGATTACTCGGTGAAGTAATTAAAGGTAATTACTAGATGTAATTAGTGAATAGTGTTGGAATAGTGAATGTAATTTGAATTAAATTATTTTATATAATTAATCAAGTGATTAATTAAGGAAATTAATTAACAAATAATTAATTGATAAGTAATTAAAGGTAGTTAGTTACAGATTGAGACTAATCAAAGGTGATTAATAATTATGGTTTAAGTGAGATTAATTACTGAAAGTAATTAATTTAATTGAGTAATTTATTAAATATAATTAAGAATCATTAATTAATATAATTAATGGTGTAATTAAGATTGATTAATTAATATTAATTAATCAATAATAAGTAATTAAGGATAATTAATTAATTGTAATTAATTAAGGTTAAATTAATTATAGTTAATTAATAAATGAAGTAATTAAAGGTTAATTACTGTATTTGGTTTAGAGTAATTAATTTTGTGGAATTAATTAAAGAATAATTAATCAGGATTGATTAATTAAGATGATAAATGAGAGGTTAATCAATTAATTAATTTGTAATTAATTAATGATGATATAAGCAAGATTTATATTGTGTAAATAATTAATTTAATTCATTTTAAATTTCTTAGAGATGATGTAATTAATTTAATTCATTTTAAATTAATTATAGATAGTATGATTATAGATCATTGCTTATGAATGGTTGTTATTGGTTGTTGAAATGGTTTTGAATCTCAGATATGAGATTAGTAATGTTGATTGATATGGATGCATTGGTTGCATTGTGATATTGATATGGATTATCTTTTGATAGTGATAATGTGGATTATCTATGGTTTGATAATGATAATTATCTGTTGTGAATCTATGAATTATCTATCTGTGTATATATAGATGATATAACTGAATTTGTTTTAAACTTTAAAACAACTTGGACCTAAAAGACACGCTTTGGATTTCGATGAGACCGGGATCGGGTTTCCATATTTGGATATCCGAAAACCACATCGATCCAAATTAACGATAGGTCGTGAATCTTATGTGAAGAGTGAAGACTCGAGGTGTAAGGGCTATACGTCAGTATAACTCTGTGGGTGATTCCGTAATGAGTTTGACGGAATATTACTTATAGATTCGAGATGGAGATTTAGAGTGCAAGGGTTATCGTCGTTAACTCTAAGGGTGATTCCAAAACGAGTGTAACGAGATAATGCCTTCGGTTTCGTTCGAACCCGGAACGAACTTGTATGGATTGAATGCTTTCAGAACATCGTCAGGTGGACGATGAGCATTCTAAGAGATGTGGCCTCTAATGGTAATCGTAGTCTTAGGCCTCATCAACCGGGAATGGCTAAAACTGGGGAGGTGCAGCAAGGCTTCATGGGTAGCACCCACTGGAGAGCAAGATTGATCCCTGTCTAGAGGTTCCTTTTTATTCGGCTTAGTGGGCAGTTGGAATTGCGCACCAACTGCGGGGTTGTCTTGTTCGGAACTATTCAGTAAGGAATGGGTCCGGCCTTGTGTTGCAGGGGAGTGGGAGTACTCCTCGGTACGTTGATCTAGGCCACGTACTGTGACGGGCGGTACCCCGGTAGCCCTACCATTTTATGGAATCCAAAATCCAATAAGTGCCAACGGTTTTGATTGTATTACCCACTTTTGTGGCTAGCAGCTGGAATTTAATCATGTAACAATTTCGGCTATTTCATATTTACTTGAAAACCCTAGACACTATTATAATACCACTGGATTTCCTATCAAATGTTTTGGTTAGCGTAAGGTAAAAACTTTTCCATGTTTATGTGTGGGAAGTCTTAGTGATACCTTTCTTTTCAAAAGGTTTTTGAAAATTAAGCAACTTTAACCTGTTACTCACACCAGACCCATGTCTGACCCGGAGTTTATTTTTGTTTTCCATAAACTCTTGGGTACTCAAATTTTTACGAGTAGCCAAGGGATTCAGGTTAGCTTTGAGGAATATTGGAGGAGCAATGGAGCAGGAGGCTTCTGCGTTAGATATTAGTATTCCGCTGTGTGTTCTGTGATTGTCTCTGAGTTATATTATGTTGTAAATACTAGACAGGTGTTTATAACTGTCTAGTATGTGTTGTATTATCTGTGTACTCTGATAGTGGTTGTAAACTGTGTAATATTTTATGTTATTAATATAATTTATTCGTTCCGCTGTTTATATTCTGATGTGTTGTTTCTTCTTTCTTCTCTTTCTTTCTCTTTTCTATCCCTTTCTTTCTTATTAGCGATGCGACTTCCTGGAGTGTGGAAGTTGGGTCGTTACAAGTGGTATCAGAGCGTTAGGTTGAGCGATTACCTAGGCTCTGTAGTGGTGTCTATCTTGAGAGAGCGTACTTGTAATTTTATACATATTTATATATATTTATCTATTTCTACCTATCTGTTGGGTTACCTGTTCGGGTTTTCCAATATAGGTTATAAAGGTAGATGAGGTAGTAGTGTTTGTAACACGATTACTACCCTTGGTTGAAGTTTGTATGTTTGAGGTTGGAAGTGTATCTGTCGGGACTGTAGACCTAATACCGTCTCAAGTAAGCTTTGTTGTGTTGAAGTATTTCATCGGTCTCTGAAGGAAACCTGTTAAGGTTCGGAGACATCTTTGAAGTGCAGAGTTTGGTGAGTAGAGTTTGGCTCTGTCAGTTGAGCTGGAGCAAGTAATGGTATTTTGATACCTCAGGTTGTTGTAACTGCGTAATGAGATGCAGTAACTATGGATTGTTTCCGAAGGTGTTTTCTTTGGAACAAGTTTGGGAACTGTGACTGTCCCGAAGTTGTGGCTGGATTCAGCAGGATGTTGTGGTGTTTTCTGTCCGCTTTGAAGTCCGAGTTTCTCGAAGAACTTTGGATTAGGAAGTTTGGTATTAGTGTCAGCAGTGCAGCTCGGAGGATTCTGTGAGCTGACAGGGAGGTCTTAGCCGAGTAGTTTTTATGGAAATAGAGTTCAGAAACTACTAAGTGAATTCGTTTCTTCAATGGATTGACTAGACCAGTGTAAGCTGTTCTGTTTGGTAAAGAGAGAACAGTTTTATTTGGAAACTTATTTGGGTTGATCGCAAAAGTGACTTGCGATTGTTTGAGTGTTCTTTTAGATGGTTGGAGATTTTCTGGATGTCTTCTGGGAAGACAAAGGTTTGTCAGCATCTAGAAATTGGGATTTCTTATCGACTAGAATTCCAGGAGTGGAACCGGTGGTTCTGTTTAGTTGGAGAATGATTCCTAGGGATGGAGTTTGATGAAGTAACTCAGTTTTGGAGGAATTTTTGAGTTTTTCTTTATGAATCCGTTGAACCATATTTCTGGAAGGTGATGCCCAGTTGGTGCTTGTGTTCTTCATTAGTATTTTCTTATCTACTTCGGATCAGAGTTGTGCAGCGGAAGCAGTTTGGATGTGTTTCTGATTTATCTTTTCCGGATCAGAAGAAGTTTGTTGTTTTCTGCTGGTTATGGAGTAGAATTGTGTTTTGATTTTGGATTGATCTTGAGGAGATCATTGTGTTGGGTTGTTTTTGGTTCTGATTGTTCTAGAGGAATCAACAAGGGTTAAGCTGATCAGTTTGGATGTTGGCAGCATATGATTTGTCTGAAGGCTTTTATAGATAAGTGAAGGAGGAATTTGGAATTCGAAGTTGGAGACTTCGTTGTTGTTGGAGTTTTCTCTGATTCAGGAGCTTTAAGTTTTGGTAAGATTAGAAAAGCTAGCTCAGTGATGTTTGGATCTCTTTTCTGTGCTTTGGTTGGATTGGTATTTGGTTTTCAGGATTGAATTGTCAGTTGGGATAACTGGAATTGAGTTTCACGTATCTCTGAGGGAGTACCTGTATGGTCTATCTCTGGTTCTGGAACCAGTAGTTTTAGAGGTTGGTTGTTGAGTCAGACTCGTCTGTAGTCTGATATGCTGTGTAGTTCTGTAGATATAGATGAATAGGAGCTCTATAGTTTAATAGTGTTGATTGTTTGGAATCTTAGAGCGAGTATCCCGATATTTATACCAAGGAAACTCGTGAAAGTTTTATCCAGAATTTTTCTGGATAATTAGATATGTTTGATTGGTTGAATTGATTGCTATGGTTGTTAGCATATCATTGGTATATGCTTGTGTTTTAAAATTTAATCCTTTAAATAGATTATTAAATTACCTTTGTTTTAAATTTTGGGGACGAAATTCTTTTAAGGGGGGAGGAATGTGATGACCCGGAATTTTAAAGCAATATCAATTTAATAATTTGTAATAAAAATTAAATTGATTTGATAATCTTTGTAATGAGATTTGAATTAATTTAATAATTCAATAAAATAAATAGTAATTGATAGACTTTATCTTTTTAAATCTAATAAATTGTTTTCTCCTTATAATATATATAGAATATTGTATATATTGTATATAGATCTTGTTTTAATCTGATTAATAAATAAGTCATGTTTTCTATAAAATTTATTTCTTTAGTAAAATTGGAAATTATTATTTTATTTAAAAGTTAAATTTTTTTTAAAATCTATATAATAAATAAAATATGGTTTTAAATACCTAAGATAAATATTAAATGATTTAAAATATGTGTAACTCAAGTTTAAAATTTAATAACAATGAGATTATTTTGAGTTTCTTTTAAATATAATGTGATAAAATAAATAATTTATTAATATGAAGATAATTTCTTTTATAAGTTATTTATGGTTATTTAATATTGTTATTTCTAAAAATATAATAATACATTGCTTTAACAAATAAATCTTTAATAAAAATAATTGTTTTCCAAAATTCAAATTTTGTAATTGTATTTGTAAATAAATTAGATTTCAAAATTTATTTTTGAACATGAATTCAAAGTTTTAAATCTAAAGTATAATTGTTCTTATTTTATTTTGATTTTGAATCATTTGTATAGTTTAATATTTATTCATTTTAAAAATTATGTACATGTAAATAAATACATGATTAACTAATACAAGCTTACATTTATCCTATATTAACATTTAACAAAATACTAATTAACATTTAATTATAACTAATTAATATTTGTGACAAATGTAAACAACTTACAAATTAAATAAGCATGTGTTAATTAATAAATATACTTACTTGACAAGTGTTGCATTGTGAAACAAGTGTCCAAAAAACTTAATTTATCATTTTCTTTTGTTTTTATTTTTGAATAATTTCAGTTTATATAAAACTTTTCTTCCCTCATCAAATTTTCTTCTTCTAAAAATAAAGAAATCTGAAGACAAACAACTTAAGAAAAAAAATATAACAAACACTCCCATTCAACAACAAAATTCCTGAAATCATTTTCAAATCTACTTCACAAACCTGCATTTATTTAAAAATCTAGAATGCAAGCATCTGTAAACAAGAACATGCATGTACATTTTCAATTGCAATCTGGAATCTGAAGCAAGTCAGTTTCAAAGTAAATCTGTAGCCTGCAATTTTGGGATTCAAAGCAACTGTCTGCATGAAGTTTTAAACTTAAGAAGCAAGACATTCCAGTTTATAATCAGCAAGCAACTTCATTTTAAAATATAAAGTTTAATTCAAGCAAATGGATTTCAGTTTGTAGAGATTCCTGATGCTTTTCATCAACCCGTTTTTCAAATATAGGAATGCTCTGCCTTCATTTTATATCTGGTGAGTAACATTCTGTTTTTTTAAAGTTTAAATTTTTAAATAAGTTGCATGATTAAATCCCTGTGACAAAATGTGTTGAATGTGTACTTGAATACATTATGTTGTGAACATGTATGTTTGTGATTTCTAAAGGTTACTCTCTGATTCTATATAGATCATGAGTTCAGATTCTTGTTCTATAATCCAAACATATAGGTTTACACCTCTGATTCAATTTAGATATAATCAAACTTATTTGTTTAAGATAAGTTTAGTTTAAAATTTTAGTTAAATTAAAATAACCTGTAGACATCTCTGTAAACCAGAATTTGGTTAATTAAGTTTAAAAATGTGTAAATTCATATTGAACAAATTATGAATTCAGTATTAGGAATTAAATAGCTAGATCAAAACTTGATTTTTGGAACACAAATTAGGATTTTTAGTGGAAGGGTTGTGGTGCTATCCTGTGTTAAACTGTATAAGGGGAAATTTGGGTTTTTGTGTGATCTAGGAAATTTGAGGTGTCGGGATTCATCTGGGAGATGGAGGAGTTGTCGTTGATGTCAAGAAAAATACTAGGTGGCGTTGCAATTCAACGAGGTGGTTGCGATGATGAAATTTCTGAAAGAACCCCAGTTTAGGATGGGTGGGTTGCTTGGGTCAGTTCTTCTTGTAGGAGTGATCGAGTTGTTTGATTTTTTAGGGAATGATGGCGGGTTGGTGGATGGACTCGTGGCCGGAGTTGATGGTATGCCAGTGGTCAGAAGGTGGTGGATGAGACGATGACAGGTTTGGGGAGTTTGGACTGTATGGTTTCAGGTTTTAAGAATTCAACTCGAATTCAAATTCGAGGTGGATAAGGGTATGGTGATGGATGTATTGGACTGGAGAGTTGAAGGTTGATGTGATGAAGCCACCGGAGGTGACTGGTGATTGCCGGAGGCACGGTGCACGTGCACCGTGCAATTTACTTTGATCTGTTGTTTCTGGGTATAAAGGTATTTTAGGACCCGAAGTAGAACTCGGGTATTTTTGTGATTTGCTCGAAGATAAGTGTTTGAAGACTCGAAGCATTTTGAGGTGGGCTCGGGTAACTGTAATATTACAGTTTCCTGTAGAAACTGTCTGCAGTTTTGAAAAATTTAAATCAAAATGTTTAAGTGAAGTTAAGTTTTTAAATCTGAGTTAGGTTTAAAGCTATTTGTATTATAGATTCAAATGATTTTGAATCTTATAAGTTTTAAAAATTTAAAAGAGGTTTTCAGTTTTTTTTAAAAAAATAAAAAAAGGAAATTGACATTTTTCTGGAAATTTTAATTTTCATTTTAAATTTGAAAGCTAATTTTAAATTAGCAGTTTAAATTCAAATCTAAGTCCAGATTTCTTAAGGATTTTTAAATCTTCAAGTTTTTTTTAATGAATTTGTATTTTTTTTAAATAAGAAGTTTTAAAAATCAAGGTGTAAAGCAAGAGTAAATTCAAGTTTAAATTCAAAACAATTTAAATAAAGAATGGTTTCAAGTATATTGAATTTAAAATCTGATATTTAAATAAGTTAAAATTTTTGATGATTTTCAAACAAGTTTAAATTTAAATTGTTTAATTAGGAGTAAATTGTTTTCAAACAAATATTTTTAAACTTGATTTCCCTTTTGAAATAATAATGTATTTTAAACTTAGTTTTTAATTAAATTAAGTATATTAAGACTACATCTGCCAACTTCAAATCATGTCTGGTCCTCTCTCTCCTACCCACGTCCTATCCCATTCCTCCTCCCCTACCAACTGTACTATCCCCATACTTCCTGTCCTTCCCTTGTCCTCTACCCCTATCTCTGCCAACTTCACCACCATTGACCCCGTCCTTACTCTCCCATCTATTCCATCTGTCCACCTCAACTCTTCTGTTCTCCCTTTGACCACTTCCTTCTGTGATGCGGCTCCCCTGGTGCCCCATCCCTCTGTCTCTGCCCCTACTCCACCAGTACCACTGCCACTTGTACCTCCTGACCCTCCTCCAACTCTGTTGTCAACCAACTCGAATCCAACATCATCCTTTGGCTCGTCCCATCCAACTCTTGGTCAACAGAAATGGACTTCCCTTTTTAAGCATAAACCGAAGAATGCGGGGAAGTACATCCCTGTTGATCTGGTCCTGGAGTATGAAAATAGCATGTTGGTGCCTCCGAAGGTAGTTTTAGAAGCTGGTGACTTGATATGGAAAGACTCTCTGGTGGGATTCTTCTTGGATAAGCCGCTTTCTTACACTGCAGTTGTTTACAGACTTAAGTTATTATGGAAACTTAAGGGGTCAGTTAGAGTACAATCTGATGGTATAGTATTTTTATTCAACTTCTCTTGTGATGATGATAGAGAAAAAATTCTACAGTGTGACCCAGTTATTATTAAAAACAAGCTGTTCATAATTAAGCCATATGATGCCTCTGTTAGCAATATTAGTGGTTCTGTTCCTTCTGTTCCTGTGTGGGTTCATTTCTATAATCTGCCTTTATATGCATGGTCTCCTCTTGGTATAAATTGGCTGAGTAGCCACCTTGGCAAGCTTTTGTGTATGGATGAGATGACTGAGAAACAGAATAGAATGAGTTATGCGAAATGTTTAATAGAAGTAAAACCAGAAAAAGAACTCCCGCATGAATTCCTGGTTAAACTGGTTGAAGGTGGGTTTCAAAAAATTTATGTCCGGTATCAATGGAGGCCTGATGTTTGTTCCAAATGCAAGAAGTTTGGACATACAACTGATAACTGTGATGCTGTTGTAACTGGTAGCTCAAGTTATTTGAAAGAAATAAATAAAAATGATAGACCCCCTCCTGGAGAAGCAAAAGTGAACAAGGTTCAAGGGAATAGAAACTTCAATCCTCCCCTAAATTTGAATGAAAGAACATGGCAGAAAGTTGTAAAGAAGAAATCAGACATTCTTATAAGGAATAAAGACAAAAATATTACTGTTGGGGATAAGGTAGATGAGTATTCTGAAGTAGAGGAAAATAGAACTCAAGTAATTCAAAATGATGAAGGGAGCAAGCAAGATCATGTCAATAATAATTTTGAAACTTCAAAAGAACCAGGGGAAATAACTGATGAAGACGTGGTGGATATCTGTTTTCCATTAGAGTCTGAAGAAGTTAATGAATTAGGGAAAGGCAAAAATTTGGAACCTGTTGTTGATGTAACAGTTGAAGACATATTGTTAACTAATAAATTTGATGCTCTGATGGAGCTTGAAGACACTGATAATGTGTACGCAGTGCTAGAGGAAAATGACAATAGTATAGAAGTAGAAGAGCAAGATACAAAGGGAAAGAAAAAAAAAAAAAAACTCCAAGCAAGGCTGATTGTATTCAACTACTAGCAGAACAAGGTGGTACCAAAAACAAACATGTTAAAATAAAAAAAAAAAACAAGCAACCCAACAAGAAATTCTGTCAAGTCACAATTCTGATTTTAGCAGTGGTAATAAGCAGTGTGAAAAGGAAAAAAAACAAGTTAATTGAAGAAGCTACAACATCTAATGGTATGAAGATCCACAAGTCTCAAAATCAGGCTGATCAGTATGCCTTGACTGCAGCATACAACATGCACAAGATACCAATGACATGCACAGATGTCTCTTCTCTTCTTAATGATAATCCATCTCCTCCCAGACAATTTCAAATCAATCCTTATTCTCATATCATCCCTCCTAAGGCTTATAAACCTCCCAAAGCTTCAACCATTTCTTCTCAACCTGCCCAAGCATTTTCCAATCAGTCTCTCATATCTCCATTAAAAGATGGACCTCTCAATAATGATTTGACCCCACTATCAGCATCTATTCCTAATTACTTGTCATCAAAGCATGCAGTAACAAGGAAAATGAAGTTAGAGATGCTTAATACCCCCAATCTCTAATGATGTCCACCATTGGGGCATGGAATATTCGTGGGGGTCATAACATAATCAAACTTGATCAATGCAAACATCTTATTGCTTCTAACAACTTATCAATCTTAGCTGTTCTTGAAACAAAACTGAATCTTCCTCTTACTCTTAAGGCTGCTGAATACATAAATAAAGAGTGGAAGCTCATTCATAACTTAAGTAATTCTCCATTTGGGAGAATTATGATCCTCTTTAATCCCCTTCACATCTATCTTACCTCTCTCCTATCCACTGATCAAATGATTCACTGTCATGCCCGTGATATCAATGATAATTCTTCCTATTATATTACCTTTGTTTATGCAGCGAACTCTGCTAATGCAAGGAAAACTCTTCATGCAGTCATCCCATCTTTGCGGCAGAATACTCATCCATGGTTTATTATTGGTGATTTTAACTGTTGTTTAAATCTCTCTGATAGAGTTGGTGGGAATCCACTGACCCCAAATGAAATTCAACCATTAAATTCTACTCTGATGAAGCTGATCTTATCCCAGTGAATTCTGTTGGGATGCAATACACTTGGAATAATAAAAGAAGAAATGGTGTTAGAACATTTTCTCGAATTGACCATTCCTTTTCCAATCATAAAGCCCTTCTCCAATGGCCTCTCCTGTATAATTTCCTTCCCCCTCCTATCCTCTCTGACCACTCCCCTCAAATCATTCACTTGAGAGTAATGGACATGAGAAGAAAATCAAATTTTAAATTTTTTAACTCTTGGGTTCTTGAACCTGATTTTGAACAAATTGTTGCTAATGTGTGGAACAAGTCTAAAAGAGGTAATAGTATGTTTGTTTTGCAGGAAAAACTAAAGGACTTAAAGGCAGTTTTGAAGCAATGGGCATACAACAAGTATGGTAAAGGGAATGGTCTGAGTGCCTCTATTCTGTTGAAGCTTGGTGAAGCTCAGAAAGCAATGATGAATGATGTTAATAACTCTCAACTTTCTGAAGCAGAAGCTGCTCTCTCCAAGCAATACTATGAAGCGTTAACTGTAGAAAAAGAGATGATGCGGCAAAAGTCTAGAATTAAATGGTGGGATAAAGGTGACAGGAACAGTGCCTATTTTCATGCTTGCCTTAAAAACAATCAGAGCAAAGAGAACTTAATTACTGTTGTTGATAAAGATGAAGTTCATCATTCTTCTTCTGATGGAGTGCAACAAGCTTTTGAAAACTACTTCAAATCTCTGCTAGGTAATTCTAATAATTTCAAGCCTGATATTGAATCCATTCCTTCTAAAGTATTACCTAAGCTTGAACAGAATGAATATAATTATCTCTGTTCTGAAGTTACCACTGCTGAGATTCATGATGCTATGTTCTTTTTAAAAACTAACTCTTGTGGTGGTCCTGATGGAATGAATGCCTGCTTCTACACTGCCTACTGGCCCATAGTTGCTGATGATGTTTGTAAAGCCATTTGTCTTTTCTTCAACAAATCTAAGCTGTATAGGTCCTTTAACTATACTAATATTGCCTTAGTGCCCAAGATCAAGAATGCTATACATGTTAAAGACTATCGTCCTATATCCTGTTGTAACACTATTTATAAGTGTATCTCGAAAATTATAGCCTCTAGACTAAGATTAGTCCTTCCCACTATTATTTCTAGCAACCAAGCTGCCTTCCTGCCTGGCAGAAGTATTCTTGATAACATTCTTCTTGCTCATGAATTATTTAAAGGCTACAATAATAAAAATTCTGCCCCAAAAGCTATGATGAAACTTGATATCATGAAGGCCTTTGATATGCTGCAGTGGGATAGCATTGTACGCATAATGGGATTTATGAATTTCCCTCCTCATTTTGTTGCTTGGGTTTATGAATGTATGTCTACTCCAACCTACTCCATCAACATCAATGGTGTGATGAAGGGATTTTTTGGAAGCAAACAGGGAATAAGGCATGGGGATCCTCTGTCTGCATTTATTTTTATTCTAGTTATGGAGCTACTTACTAGAATGATTAATGATGCCATTCAACTTAAAAAAATTAAGCTTCACCCTAAATGTGCTGCACCTCTGATTTCTACACTAATGTTTGCTGATGATCTTGTTTTGTTCTGTGCTCCTGAACTTGACACTGTGCAGGAAATTATGAATACTCTCAATCATTTTTACACCATGACTGGCCTTAAGGTGAACATTCAAAAATCTTCTATATCTGTAGCTGGTGTGAGTGTGCAGCAAATTTCTCAATTAGTCAGTATCTCTGGATTAACTCTGAGCTTGTCCACTGATTCTTACCTTGGTTTGCCTCTATCTTCTTCCAAGATTACAACTACTCAGTGTCTTCCTTTATATCAAAGAATTACTGCTAGAATGAATTTATGGACCACCAGAAAGCTTAGCCAAGCAGGAAGACTTACTCTAATCAAATCTATCATTTTTGCAATGCAAGTGTACTGGGCCAGAATGTTTGTTCTTCCCTTCAAGCTTATTAAAATGATCAGAAGTGCAATTATGAAATTCTTTTGGACTGGCAAGACTATGGGCAGATATCTTGCTCCTATTAAATTCAATTCTCTCGAGGCACCTTTAAATAAGGGTGGGCTTGGTCTTTTCAATCTCAAGCAGTGGAACAAAACTGCCTTTGCTAGGCATATAGACACTTATTTCAATAATACTGCTAGCATGTGGACAACATGGTCTGAAATTAATGTTATCAAAGGAAAAAACTTATGGAGCATGAACAAACCACAAAACTTAAGTTGGACTTGGCAGTGCATTTTCAAACTAAAGGACACTATTCTCCCTCTAATACAAATGAATACTGATCCTATTTATAAGACTAGCTTCTGGGAAGACCCTTGGCTTGACAAGGGGTATATTTTAAAAAGAAATCTGTCTTACAATGAAATAATGCAATCTGGAATTCATCTCTCTGCTAAGGTTATGGATGTTCTTTACATTTTTCAAGGTGGTGGAAGGTATTCTTCCAATCAACGTGTGCAAAATATCTGGGACAAGATAAAAAACTTTACTCCTATGCGGCCTACCTCTGATAGAATTGTTTGGGGTGAAAAGAATAATGTGTTTAAAGTTGGTGAAGTTTATGAGAGGATCCAATGTAACAGTGACATTCTGATCTGGCCTTGGTGGAAAACTGTATGGAGTAAAGATAGTAGTATGAGACATAACATGATACTTTGGAAGGTTTTGAAGGATGCTTTATTAACTAGGGATAAATTGGCTAGCAAGGGTATGAGCATTGCTGTGATGTGTCCCTTCTGTGGTATCTATGAAGAGACTGCAAAACACTTATTTTTCAATTGTGACATAGTTCTGAACAGTTGGAATGAGATCATGGCTTGCATTGATGGTGATACTCCTTCTCCTGATAGCAACGTTGAGTGGAACAGAATTCAAACCAAGACAAAGGGTAAGAACCAGCGTAAGCGCATTTTCACTGTGGCTTTAAAAAGCTTCATATATGCTGTTTGGAATGAACGTAATATAAGAATATTTGATTCTAGCAAGAGTAAGTCTGTTGTATCATTCAATCATTGGATTAGGCATGAAGTGAAGAGCTCCTTGGATATGCTGTTTTTTCATGATCCTGGAATTGAGATGTGCATGCATTTCTAGTGCTCAGTCTTCTTTTCTGATAGTGTGTGTTTTTGTGTCTCTGCCTTTGTGTTCTTATGTACTCCTTGTGTGAGTGTTCCTTAATGTTTCTCTGTATTCTTTGTTTTCCTTAATGTTCTTTATGTTTTCGTGAGTAATAAATTGGTCGGGGACCACTTAACCCCGTCGGCCTTGCCAAAAAAAGTATATTAAGACTTATCTTATATAAGTTTTAATCATAAGTTTTAAATGTTATTTATATTTATTCTAAAAAGAAATATAAATGAATTTAAGTTGGATAATGCTTTAATAAATATCATTTTTGAAATTTAGATTCAAAAAATGGAATTTGAATTTAAACTTTAAATTGCAATATTCTAAGTACACTTGATACTTATATTACTATTAATAAGGAATGGTTTATCTTAAATTATTAAGATATTAAATAAATAAATAAATAAGATAATGAAAAAGTAACTTATTTATTTAATTTATTTAATTAATAAATGGGATTAATTTAAAATAGAATTAATTAAGAAGTAACTAAATAATAAATAATAGTTAATGATGGTCATTAACTAAAGTTTATTTAGTAATTAATTAATATGATTAATTTTCAATAATTAATTAAATTAATTAATTAATGTTAATAAATTGTGAAATTTATTTAAGTTTAATTACTTAAATAAAAGTAATTAAGACATTAATTACTTAATGTAATTAATGGATCTTATTAAGGTTGGTTTAAATTAATTAATTATGTTTAATTAATTCTAAACATTTGATTTGATAATAATTACTTATGTAATTAATGGGATTACTCAGTGAAGTAATTAAAGGTAATTACCAGATGTAATTAGTGAATAGCGTTGGAATTGTGAATGTAATTTGAATTAAATTATTTTATATAATTAATCAAGTGATTAATTAAGGAAATTAATTAAAAAATAATTAATTGATAAGTAATTAAGGGTAGTTAGTTACAGACTGAGACTAATCAAAGGTGATTAATAATTATGGTTTAAGCAAGATTAATTACTGAAAGTAATTAATTTAATTGAGTAATTTATTAAATATAATTAAGAATCATAATTAATATAATTAATGGTGTAATTAAGATTGATTAATTAATATTAATTAATCAATAATAAGTAATTAAGGATAATTAATTAATTGTAATTAATTAAGGTTAAATTAATTATAGTTAATTAATAAATGGAGTAATTAAAGGTTAATTACTGTATTTGGTTTAGAGTAATTAATTTTGTGGAATTAATTAAAGTATAATTAATCAGGATTGATTAATTAAGATGATAAATGAGAGGTTAATCAATTAATTAATTTGTAATTGATTAATGATGATATAAGCAAGATTTATATTTTGTAAATAATTAATTTAATTCATTTTAAATTTATTAGAGATGATGTAATTAATTTAATTCATTTTAAATTAATTATAGATAGTATGATTATAGATCATTGCTTATGAATGGTTGTTATTGGTTGTTGAAATGGTTTTGAATCTCAGATATGAGATTAGTAATGTTGATTGATATGGATGCATTGGTTGCATTGTGATATTTATATGGATTATCTTTTGATAGTGATAATGTGGATTATCTGTGGTTTGATAATGATAATTATCTGTTGTGAATCTATGAATTATCATCTGTGTATATATAGATGATATAACTGAATTTGTTTTAAACTTTAAAACAACTTGGACCTAAAAGACACGCTTTGGATTTCGATGAGATCGGGATCGGGTTTCCATATTTGGATATCCGAAAACCACATCGATCCAAATTAACGATAGGTCGTGAATCTTATGTGAAGAGTGAAGACTCGAGGTGTAAGGGCTATACATCAGTATAACGCTGTGGGTGATTCCGTAATGAGTTTGACGGAATAGTACTTATAGATTCGAGATGGAGATTTAGAGTGCAAGGGTTATCGTCGTTAACTCTGAGGGTGATTCCAAAACGAGTGTAACGAGATAATGCCTTCTGTTTTGTTCGAACCCGGAACGAACTTGTATGGATTGAATGCTTTCAGAACATCGTCAGGTGGACGATGAGCATTCTAAGAGATGTGTCCTATAAAGGTAATCGTAGCCTCAAGCCTCATCAACCGGGAATGGCTAAAACAGGGAAGGTGCAACAAGGCTTCGTGGGTAGCACCCACTGGAGAGCAAGATTGATCCCTGTCTAGAGGTTCCTTTTTATTCGGCTTAGTGGGCAGTTGGAATTGCGCACCAACTGCGGGGTTGTCTTGTTCGGAACTATTCAGTAAGGAATGGGTCCGGCCTTGTGTTGCAGGGGAGTGGGAGTACTCCTCGGTACGTTGATCTAGGCCACGTACTGTGACGGGCGGTACCCCGGTAGCCCTGCCATTTTATGGAATCCAAAATCCAATAAGTGCCAACGGTTTTGATTGTATTACCCACTTTTGTGGCTAGCAGCTGGAATTTAATCATGCAACAATTTCGGCTATTTCATATTTACTTGAAAACCCTAGACACTATTATAATATCACTGGATTTCCTATCAAATGTTTTGGTTAGCGTAAGGTAAAAACTTTTCCATGTTTATGTGTGGGAAGTCTTACGTGATACCTTTCTTTTCAAAAGGTTTTTGAAAATTAAGCAAATTTAACCTGTTACTCACACCAGACCCATGTCTGACCCGGAGTTTATTTTTGTTTTCCATAAACTCTTGGGTACTCAAATATTTACGAGTAGACAAGGGATTCAGGTTAGCTTTGAGGAATATTGGAGGAGCAATGGAGCAGGAGGCTTCTGCGTTAGATATTAGTATTCCGCTGTGTGTTCTGTGATTGTCTCTGAGTTATATTATGTTGTAAATACTAGACAGGTGTTTATAACTGTCTAGTATGTGTTGTATTATCTGTGTACTCTGATAGTGGTTGTAAACTATGTAATATTTTATGTTATTAATATAATTTATTCATTCCGTTGTTTAGATTTTGATGTGTTGTTTCTTCTTTCTTCTCTTTCTTTCTCTTTTCTATCCCTTTCTTTCTTATTAGCGATGCGACTTCCTGGAGTGTGGAAGTTGGGTCGTTACAGTACCGCACTTATTGGAGATTGGATTCCATATAATGGCAGGGCTACTGGGGTACCACCCGTCACAGTACGTGGCCTAGATCACCGTACCGAGGAGCCACCCTAACTCCCCTGCAACATAAGGCCAGAACCATTCCTTACTGAACAGTCCCGAACAAGATAACTGTAACGACCCAGAATTTTTAGAAATTAAAATTTGAATATTTAATTAATTTTGAATATTAAGAAGTGAATTTATAAGTCAAATAAATTTTTATTTGAATTATTGGATTTAATTGAATAATTAAATCGATAATTTAATACGTTAAATTATGGAAATAATTGAAAATTTAGTTAAATATGATTGAAAATGATTTGTAAAATTTTATTTTATCATATTGAAGTTAGAATGATATTTTAGAACTTTTAAAATCGAATTTAAAGTTAATTTGTGAAAATTGAATATTTTAATATTAAAATCGACTAGTGAAAATAGTCAATTTTTGAACAGTCTCAGAATTGAACGAAACCAGTTTCATTGGATCCATAATAGTTAGTTATTACCGGATTTCAAATTTCGTGTCAATCGGAGTTACCGTTTGATCGTGGCAGCTCGAAACGCATCGAATTATTTTTAATTTTAATTTGGCGAGTTAAAATAGCCATTTTTCAAAAAGTCTCGGATTTCGACGAAACCAGTTTCATTGGATCCGTAATGTGATATTATTGTAAGGTTTCAAATTTCGTGTCAATTGGATTTACCGTTTGTCCGGTACAAATTAAAACGCCTAGAAATCGATTTAAATCGGTTTAATTTAAATTGAACGTTTATAGCCATAACTCGCACAGATATCCGAATTAGCTTTCGAAAACTGTTCCATTGTGTCCGAAACGCGGGGTAAACCCTAGAAACGCTGGTTACGGCGCGTAAATCGGAGTTCGGAATTTCCGGGATGAATAGTGTTTCGTCGGTTCCTTATAAATAGCCACCATTTCTAAAAAAATAAAAAAATAAAAACACTTATACCCTAATTTCATACTACAGCCGCCACTCCCCTATCTAAGGCCAGAAACTCACGACCTTTCCCCCTCGTTTTCTTCAAATCCAAGCCCTATTACAACAAACTTCCTAAATGAAAGTGGTAGAGCATCGAAGGAGCTACTAGTTCAACGGTGGTGATGTGATTTGGAGCAACATGGAGGGAGAAAGGGGGGACGACTGTGCTAACTTGCGCACGCAATTCGAGAAAAGGGGGGCAGCCGAGTTTCATGGCCTTCAGGCCGAGCATGGACGTGGGTGAGGGCTTCGCGATGGCGCATCTTGATCGAGTTCAAGTCGCTTGTGGGTGGAGTATAATTAAAACCTAAATTGATGGTGATGGGTTCTTTGTTCGGCCTCTATCTGTAGCCGTGCGCACGAAGAAGGAAGAGGGGGGGGTGCGTTCTACGGCCCTGATTGCATGAAGCAGTTGTGAATGGCCATGATCTATTTTTAGGTTAAAAATTTAAATTAAGTTGTAAATTGTTTATATAAAAATCGTGTAACCTTCAAAAATTCATATCTTTTTCATACGAGGTCGAAAACGCGCAAAACCAGTTGCGTTGGAATCGTATGGACGAGCACTACGCGATGAAATTGGATTGGAGTCGTTTGGAGTTAGTGAGAATTTTGGGTAAAATTAAACGTCCGTTTAATTTTATTCGAAATAAATCGCTAAAACGGAAATAAAATCAAGGTGAGAACTTCTCACTCAATCGAATCAGTTTCGATTTTATTTTAAATAGTTAGATTTAAAATATTTGAATGCATGTTTGAATGATAATTGTTCTATTGATTGTTAAAATAGACATTATGCGCCGTTAGTAAGCGGATGTTATTTATTAAAAACATATACCGCGAATATTTCATAAACAGTGAAATTGGTATTATATATAGTAGCAATATATATATATTGGCATATGTATATATTGGAGTTATTGATTTTCCGCATTTATTTGTTTAGCGGATGAGACCCTATTGTGCCGTTATTAAGCGGATAATATTTTAAATCCCATATACCGCGATAATTTCGTACTGGAGCGAAATTGGTATTGTGCTAATGTTTGTGGATGCAGGAAAACAGGTTGGAGGGATCCAACAGGATTCCTCAACAGTTTTTATTTGATTATGGATATTTTGATATTCGTTGATTATCATATCGATATATGATATCGTTGTTGTCGTGATTGGCTATTTGGTATGTAGCATCATTGGACCAAACTTTGAAAATTTAAAAATGATTTTTAAAAGTGATTTTTGAAAATATACTATATTTTTGGAATTGATCCATGTTAAATTAATAAACGTTATAATTTTCAAAGTTATAAAATTTTGGTTTTTGTGAAATATAATTAAAAGCTGATTTTTGAGAAATAAGGGTTAATGATTTTATAAAATAGTTTAAATTGGATTTTTGAATTATTATAAAAAGTCAAAATATAGGATTTATAAAATTTGATTATTTTATAAATCAAAATGGTGAAATTATAAAGGAATTTGAAGACGTTTTAATGAACAGTATAAATTGATTTATATTAAGAGATTTATAAATGGATATTTATAAATTGAAATATTGACATTATAAAACGAGTTTTTATAAGTGTTTGAATGAAGTGAAAATGAATTTTGTAAATGAATGGAATTTATAAAATTATAAATGGTGAAGTTATAAATGAAATTTATAAATAGTAAGATTTATAAATTTTGTGAAATTATTAAAGAATATATTTGGATGAATAATTGAATCTTATAAGTTATAAGATTTATAATTATGAAGTTCAAAGAAACGATTTTGTAAAATAATCGCTTATAAGTATTTGACTTATAATATGAACCTTTAGTTTATAATTGAGTTATAAGATCGAATAGGTTAATAAAGGAATTTATAAAAGGAGTAGTTATAAAATAAATAGAAATGTAATTCATAAACGTTGTTTTATAAATTCACAAACGACTTATTTTGATAAGTAAATTGTTGAAACCTATTAATGGAGTTATATTCATATTTTTGAAATGTGAATAATAATTTGTTAACGTAGTATATTCACGTTTTTGAATAGTGAATAATATGTTAAAGAAAATGTTTAGAATGTGATATTTTAAATAGAATTAAAACAAGTTAACGATGTTTTAATTGGGTTGAGATTCTAAACCATAGATTTCAACATTGATTGTTGAAATAGACGTTTTCGAGAAATGAAAAGGAAATAGTGGAGTATAACACTGTTGTTATAGTAAATGATTTCCGAAAGGAAATGTTTTGTATAGTATTGGGATTTATATATCTATTTTAATTTCGAATCCCTATACTAGTGATTTTGGGTTATCGTAACGATGTTTTACGTAACATTCGTTTTGGCCCAAATAAATACGTTTAAGAGAATGATTTCCTTAAAGAATGAAATATATACTTAATTTCGATTTAAGTATATTGAATATTTTCTAAGTATTGAAAATAAATAAAATTTGTGAATTACTTATGAATAAGTAAGTATGGAAATGTTTTTCTAATACAAAGTGAATAAGTTGAGAATTTATCTTTTTGAAGATAAATTGAAAATGAATAATTAAAATCATATATTCATTGATATTGGGAAATATAAATTCACTATGGAATTTATAAAAGAAAGTGGGATTGGTTTAGAAAAATAAATATTGATTTATTTTTGAAGTGTGAAATTATATATCTTGTAAAGATATTTTGGAAAATAAATAATTTGGAAAATTATTTGGAATCTGGTGATGTGTGCATATCAATTGATAGTTCAATAGCCGACTATCAATATTTCCCTTTGAATGGGTAATTGATGTGATTTGTTTGAATTTGAATGCCACACTTATTTTTGAATAAGCGCTCACTATTCGGGTTAACCGGGAAAGGACCATGGGGTCGTATAACCCATTCCGAATATGTGATACGTCGTTGTGAATTGCATTTGAAGATCGGTGTTGAAGACCCGGTATTTGCGAAAGCGATAGGATGACCTGTCGATTGTCTCTGCACTGAGTTGCAACGGTATAGAGTGTAATAGGCCGCAAATCCGTACCCCTTAAGTCAACACTATTCTACCTAAATCAACTCAAGTTGTACAGAAATACGAACCATTTGGGTTTAAGAAGAAGAGGTAGAAGAAGAGAAAACAAAATCAACATCAGAATCTAACCATCGCAGCGGAATAAAATATAATAGAGAATTAATAATCTTTACTCAAAATCAAATATATCAGTTTACATATATTACATCATCAGAGTACATCAGTCACAGCTCACATCTATAACATACAATGAGTACACAACAACTCAACACAGCGGAAATATATATATACAAGTACGAGAATACGTATCGTCATCCAGCTCGTCTCCTGAGCTCCACAGCACCATATCCTGTATCCTATAATACTCGGTCTGACCCGAGCATTACAGTTAAATAACACCCGAGTCAGTCTGGAATACCAGCGTGAGAAAATCACACCCAATTGATTATTAAAGTTTCAAAAATCCTTTGAAAACCAAAAGCATCTCGTAAGACCACGCCACAAATAAACATGTCGGGTTTTTACCTTACGATAGCTAAACCAATTTTTATAGAAATCCTCTGATATTATAATAGGGTCTATATACAAATACTTATAAAATAGCCGAAATTGTTACATCTATTAAATTCCAGCTACTAGCCACAAAAGCGGGTAATACAAACAAAACTCGTACAAGGCTCGTAGGGAAAATGGATTTCCAACAATGACTAGGCACTGGGGTACCACCTGTCACAGTACGGGGCCTAGATCACCGTACCGAGGATTACTCCCTTCATCCCCTGCAACACAAGGCCGGAACCATTCCTTACTGAACAGTTCCGAACAAGATAAACCCCGTGGTTGGCGCGACCAACCACCCACTAAGCCGAAATAAATAAGGGACATCTAGACAGGGGAATTATCTTGTCCTGCTTGGGCATGACCCACCTAACCTTGCTGCATATCCCCTGATTTTCAGTCATTCCCATTTGATGAGGCTTGAGGCTAAGCGTTACCTTTAGAACGTTTTCACTTAGAATGCCCATCGCCCACCTGACGATGTTTCGCAAGCATTCGTCCATACAAGTCCGTCCCGGGTCCGAACGGAACCGAAGGCACTACTCCTACTACATCCATTTTGGAAATACCCTCAGGATTAGTAGCGACTAGCCCTTGTACTTCACTGCTTCATCTTCGAATCCAAAATCGTTTACACGAAACGTACAAACCGGATCGAAGTGGTTTTCGAGAAATAAATCTCGATCCCGGTCTCTTCGAAACGATCAACGCATTTGTCCAATATTGATAGTCGGTTATTTAACTATCAATTAATATTCAAACAACAACCATCAACCAATAAATAATTTTTTTCCAAATTATTTATTATCTCCAAAAATATCTTCACAAGATATATTTCTATTTCCAATCCTTTGAAAACAGTTTCAAAACCATCTTCCTTTCAGAATAAACTTTCCCAAATATTTTCTATCTCCTCTGAAATTACCAAGCACAAACTAGATTTTAAAACAAATAATTTAGAACACTTTACTTTGAAATATATATTTATATTTTAAAACATTTAAGTTAAAAAAAAAAACTACTTTGATAATTTGTTAAAAATACATACTATATAAATTTTTGAAAATAAAGTTACTTAATAAATATAAAACCAGATTTATACTTTTAAAAACATAATACTACTATAATAGATAAAGAGGAATACTTAAGAACTTAAATATTAGAAATAAGAAATTTTCCACACTTGCTTTTTAAACAACCTTTAATCTTTTAACTTATATTAAAAAAATTTACTTCGAAAACGTACTTGGTTATCCAGGGAGAATTCCAACTTCAATCACTTAAATCAATTTTCCAAATTGATTTCCAATTTATTTCCTTTTTATTCGGAATCTATTAATTTCAGATTTCATTTCTTGATTACAATTTAAAAATACTTTAACTAAAAATTTCAATTTTTAGATTTCTCAATTACTTCTTTATTCTTTTAAATAAATTTAAACTTTGAATTTTAAGATAATTCTTTTTTGTTCTTATATTGATATAACTTAAGTTTACAATTCATTAATTTCATTTTATTAAAAAAAATTACATTTCTCTTCATACTCGAAGTTATTTAATATTATTTCATATTACTTCTATTTCTTTTCAATTCATTCTTAATTTATTCAAACTTTCTATAATTATTTTGCTTACAAATTTACTTCTTTTTAATTTCTTTTCAACAATCCAATTCATGTATTTTGATAATTCATTATACCTAAATATCCAATCAAACCATAATATTCAATATTCCAATATAACTCATCATAGGATATCAAATAATCACAACAGAGAATATTGAATAATTTAAATAAGTGTGAGGGGTCCAGTTGGATCCCTCCAACCTGTTTTCCCTGCATCCACAAATGTTAGCACAATATAATATGCCAGTTCCAAAATATCGTACTATATCACATCAACCAATTCAGCCATTCAAACAATTATTTAAATTTAATCATTTAAATTTAATTTAAACTGAGTGAGATTAACTCACCTTTGCTTATGCATTTGCCAACCACTTCAATTTCCACTTGTTTTCCCGGGTTATAACCTTGTATAAACAGTTATATGAATTTGTTAACATATGAATTAATTAGACGATTCACTAGCATTTAATTATTTTATTCAACTTGTGATTAAAGGTAGAAATTTAAACTAATAATTTTCTTTAACAAATTATCTTTAGTAACCTAAATGACTTATATATATATTTATTTAAACTCCACCATATTTTAAAATCCTTCTTATATTCAAAATATTATCTATATCAAATAATATATTTTTAAACCCTCTTTCTTTCTTTTTTTTTTAAAATCAAATCTATTTAATTAAGCAACTGTTTTAAATCTAATTTACCTAAATAAAACTTTATTATTACTTTTCTGCAGTGAGTAAGAACATACATATATATATATTTTAAACTTTCCTGCAAATCCCTAAATTCTTCCTTAATCTACCAATATATAAATATCAGAAGAAGGAATATACTCACCGACCCAACTCGAATGAACCCTAAATATGCAGCAGCTCTCCAACGCCTTGGCCACCATCGCACGATATCTCCGAACGTGCCTGCGCCTCCATGTCGGCGCGGATGCAGATCTAATAGAAGAAAGCAAGTACTTGCTTCTGCCACAACTCGCGACACACTCAAGCCCACTATCAAAACCCTAACCCTAACTGCAGCCGACACCTCCTGATGCTCAAATCACGCTCGACGCCGCACTCAAGAGATCGCATACCAACGAAGTTCGGGATCGAAATTGATTTCGACCACGAATGGAACCCTAGAGGAACGAGCGACCACTTGATTCCTCTTTTCTTTTTTTTTATTTGCGTGCATACGAATGAAGATGCGAAATCGAATTGAAAAGCTCGGCCGCCATTTCTTAATTTTTTTTTTATAAACCCGCGTTCGATTTGAAGAAAGTGGCTTCGGCCTGTATAAATTTTATTTTGTGAAACTTTGAATTTGAAGAAAGGAGAAGAGAAGCAACGTTATTCCTCTGGTTCGAATTTATAAGATGAATGGAAAATTTCAAGCAGAGGAAGATAGATCTGCTGTTTGAATTTATAAGGAGCAAGTGATAATTTCATTTTTAAGAAAAAGGAAGCATCTTCGGTCCTAATTTGTACCCTTTTTTTTTTTTTGCGGCTGAAAGCTTCCGCTTGAAGCTTCTTCCCTTTTTTTTTTTAAATCGTCTCGAATTTTCGATATAGATTTAAGCGCGTTTATATGTCGTACGCTCACACAACAACTCCGATCCATACGAAAATTTGAAATCCGATAATAATTCAATATCATGGACCCAATGGAACTGGTTTCGTCAAATTTCGAGACTGTGCCTCGGAAGGCTATTTTTAAATCCAATTTAAACAATAAAATTTTAAAACTGAACAAATCACTATTAATTTAAATTTTACAACTTCTATTATCCTCAGGACTATCAGTATAAACTTTACTAGTCTTCAATTTATATCTAACAGGTTTAAAATCTAAGTTTTCATATTTTTACCCATTTCCGATGATTAAATTTAATAATAAATTATTCAATAAATATTGATATTTGAAATTAAAGTTAATAATTAACTTTTGAATATTTAAAATTAATTAAATATTCCCATTTCAAATACTCAAAAATTCTGGGTCGTCACATTCCTCCCCCCTTAAAAGAATTTCGTCCCCGAAATTACTAACTAGGAATAATGATCCAATACCCGTTATTATTTTTCCCAAAACCAAACAGTTTCTAACAGTTCAACATCTTACCAACTATCCTTCGTAAAAGATCCATTATCATTCCTATTAACTTTTCAACTCTCCCATAGTTTCAAACTATACTATTTGTTTAACCATTCAAGTTTCAATTTAAAACCAAATTTTTGAATTATCAGAATTTTCTCAAAATTTTTCTAACTCCCTAAATTCCCGAAAATTTTTGCCAGCGTCTCCTTTGCGCGGCTAGCTCGGTACTACTACAAAAATGGCTCTACGGCCTCCCAAATCTAAAAAGAAAACAAAAAGGCCAAGTGGCTCAATCCAAATCCAAATCCCAATCAAATTTCATACAAAATTTAAATACATACCTTTTTGTCGGTCAATTTAATTTATCATCTTGAATCAAAAACTAGTTCTCTATCCCCTTTTTATAATACCTGCATATCCTGCTTAGCACTGATATCCAATCACAACATCCCAAAACATTATATCAACTTTCTTACCAATGTCAATATTTATTAATCCCAAATATCAACTTAGAATGTATTTGTGATATTCCATTTCCAATTAAGAATGCACCATTTTATACTTAAGTTAGTACAAATATTTTATATGCTTTTTATATGCATTATTACCTTACCACTCCAGTTTATATCATTTCTATTCAAATTAATTCTTTCATTTTCATATGAATTCAATCTATCTCTAACTTGAAGCATTTGAATTTTATTTTTCATTTATTACTAATTCATGTCATTACTTTAGTTAATTTCATTTACTAATTAATTTTAGTTTCAAATTCTAAATAGTTTTGTCGTTAACAAAATTTTCCAAAATTTTCAAAAATTTTCTAACTCCCAAAATTTCTGAAAAATTTTGACAGAGTCCCCTTTGTACGGAGGAGCTTTTGCAATTTGACAAAAGAGATAAATATATATACATCGACCCACACGGTCGAAAAAACCAAAAACAGCTCATAATTCCTAAATTTATTACATAGGCGTACCTTATTT
This sequence comes from Allium cepa, assembly GCA_030765085.1. Classification (NCBI taxonomy): domain Eukaryota; kingdom Viridiplantae; phylum Streptophyta; class Magnoliopsida; order Asparagales; family Amaryllidaceae; genus Allium; species Allium cepa. The sequence continues at coordinate 597,272,220 of CM060935.1, forward strand.
AGCATTTTAAGCAAGCGGCTTATTAATTTTAGCAAATAGCCCAACCCAAATCCAGCCACATGGCTTCCAGGTACCTGTACTTACTCAGTTTAAACTTGTAAGTGCCAAATATAAGAAGTTTAACACATTTCACTATTTAGCAATAGTTAAAACATATGAATTCTAAAAGCAATTCACACCAAACATTTTTCCGTAAGCAATTTATATAGTTTCCATGCTGATTCAACTGCTTTCAATTAATTTATAAACCATTTATATGCAATTTGAATGGTTTTCAATCCATTCGTACACAACTTCATCAATTCGAATGGTTTAAACTCAATTGCTTACATTTAATTTATTCTTAAGCAAACTAAACTCCTAGTTAATTCAATTGCTTTCGAAATCAATTTATTTCACTCCTATTAATTCATAGAATTTTAATTACCTCCATTTACATCCAATGATATTTATTCTATGCAAATTTGACAAGATCTATGTGAATAAACAAGTATTTATGTTTTATAACCAATTTAAATGGATTTTAACTCAATTTATTCTTAATTCTATTCCATTAGAGAATTTATTCACAATCCATATATTCTCAGTTCCATTGCATTTAAATTTTATTAACCAAAATTAGTTCATTCAAAACCATTAATAATTTAGGTACATCTCCATTACCAATTAAATTCCCTTTTATCTTAATCCATTCACAATCATTTATTCAGCTCGACACATTCCATTTAAATTCCATTTTAAATCTATTTATTTACATTTTATTCCCTATTTGTTTATTCCAAACTATTTTATTTAGCTCGAAGACAATCCAAGCTATTTCATTCAATAATCATTTTTTTTTCAACTTTATTTAAACCACATTTCATTTGATACTTATTTATTCCATCATTTATTTATCCAATATAATTAGTTTATCCACATTCACTTAAACCATTTCCATAAACTCGAAACATTCTACCTTCCCTATTGTCTCAAGTTATTTCAATCCCTTAATAATTTAAATGATTTACAATTATTTATTTTAAGCATTTTCATTCCATTAAATATTATCTGTAACTCGCCGAATTTTATTACAATTAAAATTTATTTAATTTGTTATTATAAATTTCAAATTTTCAAGTTCGATCCATTCTCAGTTCACTTAAATAAATTTACAAGGCCATTTCAATTTATTTCTACATATTTGGATTTCATTCACAATACAAACCATTATTATTTTAATCCATTTTTTTTTATTTTATACATCTCAAATTATATTTACTTTGTTAACACCTCCAGTCTAATTTTAATTAATAACTCAAGTTCTGATTCTATTATTCACTTTTCATTTACCATGCAATTTATTAACTCACAATTCAACTCCATTCTTAATTACTTTCACTTTATCAACAATTTAAATCAAATTTTAATTTATAACTCAAGTTCTGAATCCTCAATCCATTCTCAATTTACCACCCAAATTTCTGAATTCACATTTCAATTGTATTTGCTTCATTGACAATCTAAGCCGAATTTAATTTAAAACTTGAGTTTTGTTCCCAAACTTCATCATAAACTCACAATTCAATTTCATTAACTAATTTATTATTTAAATAGTCTTTTCCCAATTTATAATCCAAAACTTGATTTTAATCTCAAAATCTCTTCATAAAATTTTCCTACGTTCAATTTATTTTATAATTCAAGTTTTGCTCCTTTTTTTTTATTATTTTACAATTCATTCAACAATATTTATTTTGGGTTTTGTATTCCATTTTAAATTTTATAAGTCACAACTTATTGTTTTATACAATTCCATTCATCATAAGCTAGAATATATTCATCTTTTAATTTTAACTCAAGCCTTCTATTTATTTATAGCCCAAGCATATTTTATTTCCATGGATCTTTAATTCTTTTATAAGTTATTCTGTTTTGTTTATTTCAATTCTCATTTCTTATCCAATTTACTTCCCATTTATTCAGGTAAGAATTTAATTTCATTAATTAATTCAATTGAATTCTCATCCCAACTCAATTTTTACTTTAACTCGGATTTATTTAACTCAATTCGAATACAACTGGATATTCTTTCAGCTTATTCAATTAATTTCAATCCAGTCAAATTTTTATTTTCAAATCCAAGTTAATTTCATTTTCAACTTTTCTCTTTAAATTTTAATTCCAACATTCAAAGCCTATATTTCCTTCCTGATTTAAAAATCATCTCAATTTATAAGCTTACAATTTATCTCATTGGGATTTTTAAACTCCCGGCTTTGGCTTCAAATCATTTTGAAATCTCCAATATCTCAAACCACATTTCTCAAAAAAATTAATCCAATCCTGGCTTTTATTTCCAACAAATTTCCTTTGAAATTTTCAAAAACATCTGCTTCCAGAACAAATCACTTTGGTAGCAATTCGTCACTTAGAAATTCGAAAATGAATACTGATGATGCGGCCGTCATCATCAGAATTATTTTCCAATAATCCAAGTAATTTCAATGCTATATCACTTTCAAAATCCATTTAAAACAGATTTCCATTCAGAAATATCTTCAAAACAATGCTATCATTTATCTTCAAAACACTTCCAAATCCTGCTTAAATCAAATTTAAGTATAATTCATTTGCATGGTTTATGTTCATACAAATTCTCATTTGGTTTTTATTTCAATTTATAAATTACCTTTATAATTCATATTTACAAATTTCATTTTATCATGAATTTATTTTCTTAATCTTTGGTTATATTTTCAATTTCTAATTGAAATTTCATTTTTTTATTATCTTATTTGTTCAAAATATTATCATCCAAACATCCAAATAATGTATAATTTAAGAAAATATTTCTTTTATATCAAAATATATTTTGGGTAAAATTATTTCATTCACCCACATTTAAAACAATATTGCGTCAATTGTTCTATTCAAGTGTTTAGAAACCCCTTCGATACAGTTTTCGAGGCTGTGCCGACGAAGGTTCATATACCACTCAATAAACCAATCAACACAATATAAAACCATTTTATATTCACTAACAAATACGCGCTCATATCTATTAATACGCTCAACTCATTATAGAGTACTACGGACTCTAATTTATGAGTAATTCCCACCAGAGCCAAGGTTATCACCAACCTAAGCTCTGATACCAACTGTAACAGCCCGCAAATCCGTACCCCTTAAGTCAACACTATTCTACCTAAATCAACTCAAGTTGTACAGAAATACGAACCATTTGGGTTTAAGAAGAAGAGGTAGAAGAAGAGAAAACAAAATCAACATCAGAATCTAACCATCGCAGCGGAATAAAATATAATAGAGAATTAATAATCTTTACTCAAAATCAAATATATCAGTTTACATATATTACATCATCAGAGTACATCAGTCACAGCTCACATCAATAACATACAATGAGTACACAACAACTCAACACAGCGGAAATATATATATACAAGTACGAGAATACGTATCGTCATCCAGCTCGTCTCCTGAGCTCCACAGCACCATATCCTGTATCCTATAATACTCGGTCTGACCCGAGCATTACAGTTAAATAACACCCGAGTCAGTCTGGAATACCAGCGTGAGAAAATCACACCCAATTGATTATTAAAGTTTCAAAAGTCCTTTGAAAACCAAAAGCATCTCGTAAGACCACGCCACAAATAAACATGTCGGGTTTTTACCTTACGATAGCTAAACCAATTTTTATAGAAATCCTCTGATATTATAATAGGGTCTATATACAAATACTTATAAAATAGCCGAAATTGTTACATCTATTAAATTCCAGCTACTAGCCACAAAAGTGGGTAATACAAACAAAACTCGTACAAGGCTCGTAGGGAAAATGGATTTCCAACAATGACTAGGCACTGGGGTACCACCTGTCACAGTACGGGGCCTAGATCACCGTACCGAGGATTACTCCCTTCATCCCCTGCAACACAAGGCCGGAACCATTCCTTACTGAACAGTTCCGAACAAGATAAACCCCGTGGTTGGCGCGACCAACCACCCACTAAGCCGAAATAAATAAGGGACATCTAGACAGGGGAATTATCTTGTCCTGCTTGGGCATGACCCACCTAACCTTGCTGCATATCCCCTGATTTTCAGTCATTCCCATTTGATGAGGCTTGAGGCTAAGCGTTACCTTTAGAACGTTTTCACTTAGAATGCCCATCGCCCACCTGACGATCGCAAGCATTCGTCCATACAAGTCCGTCCCGGGTCCGAACGGAACCGAAGGCACTACTCCTACTACATCCATTTTGGAAATACCCTCAGGATTAGTAGCGACTAGCCCTTGTACTTCACTGCTTCATCTTCGAATCCAAAATCGTTTACACGAAACGTACAAACCGGATCGAAGTGGTTTTCGAGAAATAAATCTCGATCCCGGTCTCTTCGAAACGATCAACGCATTTGTCCAATATTGATAGTCGGTTATTTAACTATCAATTAATATTCAAACAACAACCATCAACCAATAAATAAATTTTTTCCAAATTATTTATTATCTCCAAAAATATCTTCACAAGATATATTTCTATTTCCAATCCTTTGAAAACAGTTTCAAAACCATCTTCCTTTCAGAATAAACTTTCCCAAATATTTTCTATCTCCTCTGAAATTACCAAGCACAAACTAGATTTTAAAACAAATAATTTAGAACACTTTACTTTGAAATATATATTTATATTTTAAAACATTTAAGTTAAGAAAAAAACTACTTTGATAATTTGTTAAAAATACATACTATATAAATTTTTGAAAATAAAGTTACTTAATAAATATAAAACCAGATTTATACTTTTAAAAACATAATACTACTATAATAGATAAAGAGGAATACTTACTTAAGAACTTAAATATTAGAAATAAGAAATTTTCCACACTTGCTTTTTAAACAACCTTTAATCTTTTAACTTATATTAAAAAATTTACTTCGAAAACGTACTTGGTTATCCAGGGAGAATTCCAACTTCAATCACTTAAATCAATTTTCCAAATTGATTTCCAATTTATTTCCTTTTTATTCGGAATCTATTAATTTCAGATTTCATTTCTTGATTACAATTTAAAAATACTTTAACTAAAAATTTCAATTTTTAGATTTCTCAATTACTTCTTTATTCTTTTAAATAAATTTAAACTTTGAATTTTAAGATAATTCTTTTTTTTTCTTATATTGATATAGCTTAAGTTTACAATTCATTAATTTCATTTTATTAAAAAAAATTACATTTCTCTTCATACTCGAAGTTATTTAATATTATTTCATATTACTTCTATTTCTTTTCAATTCATTCTTAATTTATTCAAACTTTCTATAATTATTTTGCTTACAAATTTACTTCTTTTTAATTTCTTTTCAACAATCCAATTCATATATTTTGATAATTCATTATACCCAAATATCCAATCAAACCATAATATTCAGTATTCCAATATAACTCATCATAGGATATCAAATAATCACAACAGAGAATATTTAATAATTTAAATAAATGTGAGGGGTCCAGTTGGATCCCTTCAACCTGTTTTCCCTGCATCCACAAATGTTAGCACAATATAATATGCCAGTTCCAAAATATCGTACTATATCACATCAACCAATTCAGCCATTCAAACAATTATTTAAATTTAATCATTTAAATTTAATTTAAACTGAGTGAGATTAACTCACCTTTGCTTATGCATTTGCCAACCACTTCAATTTCCACTTGTTTTCCCGGGTTATAACCTTGTATAAACAGTTATATGAATTTGTTAACATATGAATTAATTAGACGATTCACTAGCATTTAATTATTTTATTCAACTTGTGATTAAAGGTAGAAATTTAAACTAATAATTTTCTTTAACAAATTATCTTTAGTAACCTAAATGACTTATATATATATTTATTTAAACTCCACCATATTTTAAAATCCTTCTTATATTCAAAATATTATCTATATCAAATAATATATTTTTAAACCCTCTTTCTTTCTTTTTTTTAAAATCAAATCTATTTAATTAAGCAACTGTTTTAAATCTAATTTACCTAAATAAAACTTTATTATTACTTTTCTGCAGTGAGTAAGAACATACATATATATATATTTTAAACTTTCTTGCAAATCCCTAAATTCTTCCTTAATCTACCAATATATAAATATCAGAAGAAGAAAAATACTCACCGACCCAACTCGAACGAACCCTAAATATGCAGCAGCTCTCCAACGCCTTGGCCACCATCGCACGATATCTCCGAACGTGCCTGCGCCTCCATGTCGGCGCGGACGCAGATCTAATAGAAGAAAGCAAGTACTTGCTTCTGCCACAACTCGCGACACACTCAAGCCCACTATCAAAACCCTAACCCTAACTGCAGCCGACACCTCCTGATGCTCAAATCACGCTCGACGCCGCACTCAAGAGATCGCATACCAACGAAGTTCGGGATCGAAATTAATTTTGACCACGAATGGAACCCTAGAGGAACGAGCGACCACTTGATTCCTCTTTTCTTTTTTTTATTTGCGTGCATACGAATGAAGATGTGAAATCGAATTGAAAAGCTCGGCCGCCATTTCTTAATTTTTTTTTTTTATAAACCCGCGTTCGATTTGAAGAAAGTTGCTTCGGCCTGTATAAATTTTATTTTGTGAAACTTTGAATTTGAAGAAAGGAGAAGAGAAGCAACGTTATTCCTCTGGTTCGAATTTATAAGATGAATGGAAAATTTCAAGCAGAGGAAGATAGATCTGCTGTTTGAATTTATAAGGAGCAAGTGATAATTTCATTTTTAAGAAAAAGGAAGCATCTTCGGTCCTAATTTGTACCCTATTTTTTTTTTTTTGCGGCTGAAAGCTTCCGCTTGAAGCTTCTTCCCTTTTTTTTTTTAAATCGTCTCGAATTTTCGATATAGATTTAAGCGCGTTTATATGTCGTACGCTCACACAACAACTCCGATCCATACGAAAATTTGAAATCCGATAATAATTCAATATCACGGACCCAATAGAACTGGTTTCGTCAAATTTCGAGACTGTGCCTCGGAAGGCTATTTTTAAATCCAATTTAAACAATAAAATTTTAAAACTGAACAAATCACTATTAATTTAAATTTTACAACTTCTATTATCCTCTGGACTATCAATATAAACTTTACAAGTCTTCAATTTATATCTAACAGGTTTAAAATCTCAGTTTTCATATTTTTACCCATTTCCGATGATTAAATTTAATAATAAATTATTCAATAAATATTGATATTTGAAATTAAAGTTAATAATTAACTTTTGAATATTTAAAATTAATTAAATATTCCCATTTCAAATACTCAAAAATTCTGGGTCGTCACATAGAGACTCCCTAAGTGATGGGAAATCCGATCAGGATTGTGAATATCCGGATTGCAAGGACTTCTTTGTAAGTGCCTTCGGTTTTGTTCGAGCCCGGAACAGACTTGTATGGATAGTATGCCTGACATTACAAGTTGAGATATAAAGCCGATTTCTTTCAAATATATTTCTGTTGGTGGCGGAGAATTTATTCTTTTAGCTTAACACCCTTCTCTGAGACGTACGAGCTCAGAGGTTATGTAGTTGAATGTTATTAGCGATATATTCCCAATTTGGTAATGTGACATGCTGAGTGTTGCTGTAAATGATCATTGTGTTGATTATTTGTGATAGGATCGTTTATTTGATCGTCTATCTTTGTGATCATTTCTATGATCATTTGTTGACCCAAAGCATGGCTTTTGTATAAAGTATGTTTTTGTGGACGTAATTTCGTCGAGCCTCACACCCCGTGAATGGTCAAAACATGAAAGAAGCAGCAAGGTTATGAGGGGTAGCGCCCTTTAGGATGTGTGCATTTCCTTCTGGAAAAGGGTGGTATCATGGTATGGAGCCCAGATACTTACTCATGTTGAAAACACTTTATGATTGTGTGAATTGATTGCGAGCGCTCGGTGAAAGGTCCCAAAGGACCGGGGGATGGCATATTCGGTCAGTTGTTACTCAGTTAGGGGTAACCCGGCCTTGTGTTGGTAGAGATCCGGTTTGGTTCTCGGGGATGTCCATCCAGAGGCATTCTCATATGGCAATGGGAAGTTCCTTGGCCTGATCATTCGTTGGAAATCCAAAGAAACAATACGTGACTTGTACGGTATTAGTTGTAGAACCTATCATTCACTTATGGTGGCGCCCTACTGTTTGGATGGTAGCTATAGTAGGCATACGATAATGGTCGTATGTTGGCTAAGATTTATATTCTACTTTCGAAATGAATTTTTCTACACTATACACTAGTAATAATATCAAATATTATTTTAAATGCGTATCAAGCATCTTTGACTATCATAAGGAGAAATCTCCTCCGATTCTGCGTTTGCATTGTGTGTGTGTGCGGGAGGCCTTATGGTAGCCTCATTTTTAAAAGCATTGCGAATTGACTTTAAAAGTATTCCTCTATTTTGATTTTAAAGATAAATAAACTGTTTTGAGTTCTCACACCAGTCTTGTTAAGCTTTGGGCTATGTGATGGGGGGTTCTCGCTTCGTGGTTAGGTGGCGAACGGGAGACTCTTACTCCCACACATCCTCTTTTAGGGGGTTGGTTAGGTGTAACCTGAGACAGTCGAGAGGCTTGCCGTAAAAGCAAGTTTGGGATATCAGTGTAAGCCACGGTGGGGCTGGGATGGTTGAAAAGCCTACCGGTTGTGACCGCTACCTCCGGGTCTTTAAATTTGGTATCCGAGCTTATGGTTAAGCGACAACCATGGTTCTGTTGGGTATTACTCATTAGAGATAGAGTCAGTAGTACTCTAGAATGAGTTTGAGTGTAATACTAGATATGAGAGCGTATTTGTTAGTGAATATAAAATTGTTTTATATTGTGATGATTGGTTTATTGAGTGGCATATGAACTTTCATCAGCGTGGTCCGCCAGACTATGCCGAAGGGGTTTCTAAACACTTGAATAGAACAATTCGACACGATATTGTTTTAAAATAGGGTAAGTGAAATAATTTTACTTGATTATATTTTTATATATAAAGAAATAATTTTTCAAAATTATTAAAGTATATATAAGTTGATTGTTAGGTTGTTTGAATAATCTAAATAAAAGAATTATTGTATAAGCAATTGAATTATAATTAAAGTGATTTACAATTGTGAAATAAACTTGTATATAAGAAGTGAAACTATATGAATATATTTATGAACATGAGTTATAAATAAAAATGAATTTAAAGTTAAATGGAAATTTACTTTAGAATTGAAATCTGAATTTCTTTATAAGTAGGAATTTAAGTTAGGAAAAACAGATAATGTTTGAAATGGAAATATAACTTAATAGATGTTGAATAAAGTTGATATGAAATAATGAATATAAGTGATAATTCATTAAAATCTAATGTTATTAGAAAGTTGAAAGATTTAATGCAAATCAATTTAATTAAACCAATTATAAGCAAAGGAATTTGGTTGTAATTGATATACATTGATTGTTATATGATTGTTAGTTGATTGTATATAATTCATTAAGTGTTAATGAAATTGAAAGCTATGTAATTGAAATTCAATTGGTAGTTAAGTGAATCTTAAATAGAATTGAATTTGATTTGGAAGTGAACCAACTTGAATATGGATTAGTGAATATAAACTAATTGAAAATGAATGTTAGTAAAAACATCCACTGTGAATGAATCAAATGTGATTTAAATAGAAAACCATTTCATTAAATATTAATGAGAATATGAATGAATATGAATTTGTTGAATGCTAGTTGGTTGATGTTTGCATTTGTTGCTTTTGTTTCATTTGCTATGTTGGCATATATAGTTCTTATGTTGCTATATGTTGTATATCGATACTATTATCTATATACATATTCTCATGTTGTTTGTTGAGTGATTAGTAGGTGCGGATCGCGTTTGCTTCTGGAGCTCGCTTTCGCGCTATATTAGCCGTATATGCTTGCTAATAAAATATAAGGTACATATCTCCGATTACATACCGTACTTTTATACTTTTTTCCCTGCGGGATGCCTCATTACTTGATGAGATGTATATTTGTGATATATATACTGTCATTTTTTTTTCGGATCGAGCCGCGCAAAGGAGACTATGGCGAATTTTTCCGAAAATTTAAGGCGTTAGAAAAAATGAGAAAATTGGAAAGTCTTGAAAACTTTAACTTTGATTTGAAGTTGAAAGTTAAACAATAGTAGTTGTTTTTGGAAAAGATAACTAAGTATGATTTGAAAACTTAGTAAAGATTTGTAAAAAGTTTAACTATGAATTATGGAAAGTTAATAAATTCTACAACTTTTCTTACTTGTTAATTTCAAGGACGAAATTCTTTTAAGGGGGGAAGATTGTAACGACCCAGAATTTTTAGAAATTAAAATTTGAATATTTAATTAATTTTAAATATTAAGAAGTGAATTTATAAGTCAAATAAATTTTTATTTGAATTATTGGATTTAATTGAATAATTAAATCGATAATTTAATACGTTAAATTATGAAAATAATTGAAAATTTAGTTAAATATGATTGAAAATGATTTGTAAAATTTTATTTTATCATATTGAAGTTAGAATGATATTTTAGAACTTTTAAAATCGAATTTAAAGTTAATTTGTGAAAATTGAATATTTTAATATTAAAATCGACTAGTGAAAATAGTCAATTTTTGAACAGTCTCAGAATTGAATGAAACTAGTTTCATTGGATCCGTAATAGTTAGTTATTACCGGATTTAAAATTTCGTGTCAATCGGAGTTACCGTTTGATCGTGGCAGCTCGAAACGCATCGAATTATTTTTAATTTTAATTTGGCGAGTTAAAATAGCCATTTTTCAAAAAGTCTCGGATTTCGACGAAACTAGTTTCATCAGATCCGTAATGTGATATTATTGTAAGGTTTCAAATTTCGTGTCAATTGGATTTCCCGTTTGTCCGGTACAAATTAAAACGCCTAGAAATCAATTTAAATCGGTTTAATTTAAATTGAACGTTTATAGCCATAACTCGCACAGATGTCTGAATTAGCTTTCGAAACCTGTTCCATTGTGTCCGGAACGCGGGGTAAACCCTAGAAACGCTGGTTACGGCGCGTAAATCGGAGTTCGGAATTTCCGGGATGAATAGTGTTTCGTCGGTTCCTTATAAATAGCCACCATTTCTAAAAAAATAAAAAAATAAAAACACTTAAACCCTAATTTCGTACTACAGCCGCCATTCCCCTATCTAAGGCCAGAAACTCACGACCTTTCCCCCTCGTTTTCTTCAAATCCAAGCCCTATTACAACAAACTTCCTAAATGAAAGTGGTAGAGCATCGAAGGAGCTACTAGTTCAACGGTGGTGATGTGATTTGGAGCAACATGGAGGGAGAAAGGGGGGGCCGACCGTGCTAACTTGCGCACGCAATTCGAGAAAAGGGGGGCAGCCGAGTTTCATGGCCTTCAGGCCGAGCGTGGACGTGGGTGAGGGCTTCGCGATGGCGCATCTTGATCGAGTTCAAGTCGCTTGTGGGTGGAGTATAATTAAAACCTAAATTGATGGTGATGGGTTCTTTGTTCGGCCTCTATCTGTAGCCGTGCGCACGAAGAAGGAAGAGTGGGGGGGGGGGGGTGCGTTCTACGGCCCTGATTGCATGAAGCAGTTGTGAATGGCCATGATCTATTTTTAGGTTAAAAATTTAAATTAAGTTGTAAATTGTTTATATAAAAATCGTGTAACCTTCAAAAATTCATATCTTTTTCATACGAGGTCGAAAACGCGCGAAACCAGTTGCGTTGGAATCGTATGGACGAGCACTACGCGATGAAATTGGATTGGAGTCGTTTGGAGTTAGTGAGAATTTTGGGTAAAATTAAACGTCCGTTTAATTTTATTCGAAATAAATCGCTAAAACGGAAATAAAATCAAGGTGAGAACTTCTCACTCAATCGAATCAGTTTCGATTTTATTTTAAATAGTTAGATTTAAAATATTTGAATGCATGTTTGAATGATAATTGTATCTATTGATTGTTAAAATAGACATTATGCGCCGTTAGTAAGCGGATGTTATTTATTAAAAACATATACCGCGAATATTTCATAAACAGTGAAATTGGTATTATATATAATAGCAATATATATATATTGGCATATGTATATATTGGAGTTATTGATTTCCCACATTTATTTGTTTAGCGGATGAGACCCTATTGCGCCGTTATTAAGCGGATAATATTTTAAATCCCATGTACCGCGATAATTTCGTACTGGGGTGAAATTGGTATTGTGCTAATGTTTGTGGATGCAGGAAAACAGGTTGGAGGGATCCAACAGGATTCCTCAACAGTTTTTATTTGATTATGGATATTTTGATATTCGTTGATTATCATATCGATATATGATATCGTTGTTGTCGTGATTGGCTATTTGGTATGTAGCATCATTGGACCAAACTTTGAAAATTTAAAAATGATTTTTAAAAGTGATTTTTGAAAATATACTATATTTTTGGAATTGATCCATGTTAAATAAATAAACGTTATAATTTTCAAAGTTATAAAATTTTGGTTTTTGTGAAATATAGTTAAAAGCTGATTTTTGAGAAATAAGGGTTAATGATTTTATAAAATAGTTTAAATTGGATTTTTGAATTATTATAAAAAGTCAAAATATAGGATTTATAAAATTTGATTATTTTATAAATCAAAATGGTGAAATTATAAAGGAATTTGAAGACATTTTAAAGAACAGTATAAATTGATTTATATTAAGAGATTTATAAATGGATATTTATAAATTGAAATATTGACATTATAAAACGAGTTTTTATAAGTGTTTGAATGAAGTGAAAATGAATTTTGTAAATGAATGGAATTTATAAAATTATAAATGGTGAAGTTATAAATGAAATTTATAAATAGTAAGATTTATAAATTTTGTGAAATTATTAAAGAATATATTTGGATGAATAATTGAATCATATAAGTTATAAAATTTATAATTATGAAGTTCAAAGAAACGATTTTGTAAAATAATCGTTTATAAGTATTTGACTTATAATATGAACCTTTAGTTTATAATTGAGTTATAAAATCGAATAGGTTAATAAAGGAATTTATAAAAGGAGTAGTTATAAAATAAATAGAAATGGAATTCATAAACGTTGTTTTATAAATTCACAAACGACTTATTTTGATAAGTAAATTGTTGAAACCTATTAATGGAGTTATATTCATATTTTTGAACTGTGAATAATAATTTGTTAACGTAGTATATTCACGTTTTTGAATAGTGAATAATATGTTAAAGAAAATGTTTAGAATGTGATATTTTAAATAGAATTAAAACAAGTTAACGATGTTTTAATTGGGTTGAGATTCGAAACCATAGATTTCAACATTGATTGTTGAAATAGACGTTTTCGAGAAATGAAAAGGAAATAGTGGACTATAACACTGTTGTTATAGTAAATGATTTCCGAAAGGAAATGTTTTGTATAGTATTGGGATTTATATATCTATTTTAATTTCGAATCCCTATACTAGTGATTTTGGGTTATCGTAACGATGTTTTACGTAACATTCGTTTTGGCCCAAATAAATACGTTTAAGAGAATGATTTCCTTAAAGAATGAAATATATACTTAATTTCGATTTAAGTATATTGAATATTTTCTAAGTGTTGAAAATAAATAAAATTTGTGAATTACTTATGAATAAGTAAGTATGGAAATGTTTTTCCAATACAAAGTGAATAAGTTGAGAATTTATCTTTTTGAAGATAAATTGAAAATGAATAATTAAAATCATATATTCATTGATATTGGGAAATATAAATTCACTATGGAATTTATAAAAGAAAGTGGGATTGGTTTAGAAAAATAAATATTGATTTATTTTTGAAGTGTGAAATTATATATCTTGTTAAGATATTTTGGAAAATAAATAATATGGAAAATTATTTGGAATCTGGTGATGTGTGCATATCAATTGATAGTTCAATAGCCGACTATCAATATTTCCCTTTGAATGGGTAATTGATGTGATTTGTTTGAATTTGAATGCCACACTTATTTTTGAATAAGCGCTCACTATTCGGGTTAACCGGGAAAGGACCATGGGGTCGTATAACCCATTCCGAATATGTGATACGTAGTTGTGAATTGCATTTGAAGATCGGTGTTGAAGACCCGGTATTTGCGAAAGCGATAGGATGACCTGTCGATTGTCTCTGCACTGAGTTGCAATGGTATAGAGACTCCCTAAGTGATGGAAAATCCGATCAGGATTGTGAATATCCGGATTGCAAGGACTTCTTTGTAAGTGCCTTCGGTTTTGTTCGAGCCCGGAACAGACTTGTATGGATAGTATGCCTGACATTACAAGTTGAGATATAAAGCGGATTTCTTTCAAATATATTTCTGTTGGTGGCGGAGAATTTATTCTTTTAGCTTAACACCCTTCTATGAGACGTACGAGCTCAGAGGTTATGTAGTTGAATGTTATCAGCGATATATTCCCAATTTGGTAATGTGACATGTTGAGTGTTGCTGTAAATGATCATTGTGTTGATTATTTGTGATAGGATCGTTTATTTGATCGTCTATCTTTGTGATCATTTCTATGATCATTTGTTGACCCAAAGCATGGCTTTTGTATAAAGTATGTTTTTGTGGACATAACTTCGTCGAGCCTCACACCCCGTGAATGGTCAAAACAGGAAAGAAGCAGCAAGGTTATGAGGGGTAGCGCCCTTTAGGATGTGTGCATTTCCTTCTGGAAAAGGGTGGTATCATGGTATGGAGCCCAGATACTTACTCATGTTGAAAACACTTTATGATTGTGTGAATTGATTGCGAGCGCTCGGTGAAAGGTCCCAAAGGACCGGGGGATGGCATATTCGGTCAGTTGTTACTCAGTTAGGGGTAACCCGGCCTTGTGTTGGTAGAGATTCGGTTTGGTTCTCGGGGATGTCCATCCAGAGGCATTCTCATGTGGCAATGGGAAGTTCCTTGGCCTGATCATTCGTTGGAAATCCAAAGAAACAATACGTGACTTGTACAGTATTAGCTGTAGAACCTATCATTCACTTATGGTGGCGCCCTACTGTTTGGATGGTAGCTATAGTAGGCATACGATAATGGTCGTATGTTGGCTAAGATTTATATTCTACTTTCGAAATGAATTTTTCTACACTATACACTAGTAATAATATCAAATATTATTTTAAATGCGTATCAAGCATCTTTGACTATCATAAGGAGAAATCTCCTCCGATTCTGCATTTGCATTGTGTGTGTGTGCGGGAGGCCTTATGGTAGCCTCATTTTTAAAAGCATTGTGAATTGACTTTAAAAGTATTCCTCTATTTTGATTTTAAAGATAAATAAACTGTTTTGAGTTCTCACACCAGTCACATGACTGACTCGGAGTTTATTGTTTTCCTTCCTAAACTCTGGGTGCCCACCAATTTTCACACGAGCAGTCAAGAGTTAAGGTTTATTAGGATATTCTGGATATTCTGGAGTTGCTGGAAGCAAGCTGGATGGCATGGCGTATTACTAGTTTATATAGTATTTCTTTTTCCGCTGCACTGTTTGATGTTGTTGTTGTACACTCTGATGATATGATGTAATGAAATGTAATGTATAAAATGTAATAACTGATATAGTTCTTTGTTTAAAGATTATTCATTTATTATTATATGTTGTTCCGCTGCGAATTGTGAGATTCTGTTATTGTTCTGTTGTTTTCTGTTCTGTTCTATGTTCTCTATTCTCTTTTTCTTCTATTTTAAAAATTTCTATTTTCTATTCTCTTTTCCCTCTATCTTCTATCTTTTTCTCTTCTCTTTTCTTAAATTCTTTTTCTTAAACCATAACATTTCGGGTTTCCGGCCTTCGATTTCTCGGCAGTCGATAAGTGAGTATCGATGTTGAATTTTCGAAAGTCGAAAATTTCCGGGGCGTTACAATAACCTCGACAGTTGTTTCAATCAACTGCCCTACACAGCCGAAATAAAAAGGGACATCTAGACAGTGGTAAATCTCGTCCTGCTTGGGCATAAACCACCTAGCCTTGCTGCACCTCCCATGTTTTAGCCATTCCCGGTTGATGAGGCATGAGGCTGCGTTTACCTTTACAGAACATATCTCTTAGAATGCTCATCGTCCGCCTGACGATGTGCTGAAAGCGTTCGATTCATACAAGTTCATTCCGGGTTCGAACGAAACCGAAGGCATTATCTCGTTACACTCATTTTGGAATCACCCTCAGAGTCAACGACAATAACCCTTACATTCTGAAAACACCATCTCGATCTTTACTTGAGATATCACGACCTAATGTTTAATTGGATCGATGTGGTTTTCGGAATATCAAATTGACACCCGATCTCGGTCTCACCGAAATCCAAACGCCATTTTAAAGGCCAAGTTGTTTAATTAACTTAAACAGTTTAATTTAATACTTTGAACTCAAATAATATTTATCACAGATAAATCATACACAATCATCAGAGATGTATTATAGCATATCATAGAACATCACAGAGTATCATCAATAAATATCACAAATTAGATATTCTACATACACAATCCATAAGCAATCATCTTTAATTCTTATTGTAATTAATTTAATTACTTGAGAGTTAATCTCTTGGTCCTATTTAATTAATCATTAGTTATCAATTAATTACTTATTTCTTTCCAAATCGTTTAATTTAATTAATCATTCCTTAATCAATTATTAAACCTTAATTGCTTAATTACTTGCCCTTAATCATTAGTTAATAACTTTAATTATTAATTAATAAATCTTAATTATCCATTGATTATCCATTAATTAATTACTTAATTAATTAATTATTAATTCATAATTAAATTACTTAATTACTTAACTATTAATCATTAATCAACTTTAAGTAGTTAATTATAAATTTATTAATCACTTAAGCATTGATTTATTGAAAGTCTAATTACAATTATAATGTAATTATTCTTAATTACTTTCTAAAAGAATTAATTAATTACTATTCAATTTAATTAACATCTTAAAGTTCCTCTTAAACTTTGAAAATCAAATCATCATTAACTACAACTTTACTGTTAATTAAATTTTATACTTAAATTAATTGTTTAATTAAAATAATAATTAAGTGTTTAATACATCGTTGAACTATTAACAACAATAATTAAGAATTGTATTAAATTCTTGACTTAAACAATAAAACTTTTATTAAGTTGCAGTGCTTAAACTTGTAGAAAAAAACAAGTTACTTAACTTCTCCTTTATACTATAACACTACAGTTTTGGGATAAACCCGAGTATCTCTTGGTTAAACTCCTGTATTACTTCGCGTTCTTCACGCATTTCCCTGAGACTCTCCCCCTGTAAACAACATCTTCTTCTCCTTTTCTTTTTTCATTTATTTGTTCCAGTAAGTTTTTAAGTTAAAGTAAGACTTAGATTATAGGTCCAGGTCCATATTCACGCATTGATTAAAACCCGAAGCAACTAACCCTAAAACTCGAGCACGACTCGAGACACATGTCATCAACGTTGCTGACACCAAAGCTATGCCGTACATGTGCACGGTGGCGCGACCCAACTCCGACGAACCCCAACCATTCAGACAAGTCGGAAACTATCCCTAAACTCGAAATCAAAATTCGAATCGCCTACAAAAATTCGAATTCGGAATATAGTAGTTCGAAAGAAAACTGCAAACATCACCACTGACCCAAATCACCTCGCCACCATCGTACTGACCACCGGAGGCGCCCGAACTTCAGCCACACTACGACAACCCACCAAGCAACCCTCCACCAAAAATTTGTGCAACTCGATCGCGTATTGATGACGAATCCGACACATAACAGACATGACCAAAAATTCCAACTAAAACCCTAATATGATCTCGTATCCTAATTTCACACAATAGAAAAATCTCCTGATAATTTTCATGCAATCACTGATGTTTATATTTGCTTCATCCTAAATTTCAACATTTATTATTGATTAAATCACTAGAAATTTGTAAAAGTGCAGTTTTGGTTCAAATACAAACTGTTCTTGAAATACTGAGCTAAAAATATTCATTCTAGTATTAAAAATCATATTTTGCAGTAGGAATTCAAACTATGAACTTGACTTAATATTTTACAACAACCCATTTTATCAAATTATCATTTGATGCCCGTAAAACAAAATTACAGTGATTATATTTTACAACAAGGTTCAATCAGCTTTTAGAAATCAAAATTTAAGTTAAACATCTTGTTTTAGTTGAAAAGCTTAAAGCTTTATAATAATCTGTTGAGAATAAATTGTATTTGGAAGAAAATATACAACCTGTATCAATCATCATAGGTGTACAGAGCACTGCAAACGTATACTCAAACTGAAGCATATATATAATCCAGGTTATCAATAAATCTTGAACTATTTTTAAATGAACTTAAAGCTTAAATATTTCTTCTTTACACACCTGAAAAAAAATTGTAAACAGAGAATACTTTGATGTTTTTGAAAACCTGAAGTAGAAACTGCCCTTGAATCTGTTTTTAGCTCTTGCCTATTTTTTTGTTTGAATAAAATCTGAGTTTTCTTCTTCTCTTTTTTTTCTTATGAGTTACTGAACGAACTGGAAGGGCAAGATACATACATACATACATACATACATATATATATATATATATATAAGAGAACAATATATATGAGGAAGGCATTAACTGGTTTAGCTATTTTCTTCTTCGATTGATTAAATTTTATAAATATTTTGAATTGACAAAATTGTTGGCTGAGATGTTAGCATGAAATGTTTAGGTTTCCTACTTAGTTTACATATTATAATTATATTGTACTATGTATAAAGATATTTTGTATGTGACTATACACTTGCAGGAAGACTTGGCTTGTGTATGAAGATTTTATATATGAAGGTAATTTGTTTTCTAGAAATGTTTGTTTTATTAACTTCTAACTGAACTTCAATATACACATTTGTCAGGTTTTACTTTTTA
The DNA here is from genome assembly GCA_030765085.1 of Allium cepa. NCBI lineage: Eukaryota > Viridiplantae > Streptophyta > Magnoliopsida > Asparagales > Amaryllidaceae > Allium > Allium cepa. The sequence goes on from CM060935.1 coordinate 597,291,245, forward strand.
CATCTTGTAGGTATTCACTTGGCTTTATTTATGAAGATAGTTTGTATAAAAATATTTGTCTTCTTGCTTGATTCACATACAAATGTTTGTATTATTTTATTTTATATTTTGTACTTACAAAACTTCAACTTATGTTGTATTTCTATTTGTATGTTAACTGTTAAAAATTAAGTTATATTCATATGTTTTGTCAGGTTTATTTTATTTTATATTTTGTACTTACCATTTAAATCTATGTTGTATGCATACCAAACCCACTTAATTCTTGTTTTCATTTACATTTGTATTTTATATTTTGACTATCAATATTTAAATTATGTTCAATATGATTTACTTATTTATATTTATATTTATTTCTATTTGTATTTTAACTATCAATATTTAAATTATATTCATAAGTTTTATTTATTATTTAATATTTATATTTTAGCCATCAACATTTAAATTATATTCATGCTTACTTATTTATGTTTATACTTTATATTCTAACTATCAATTATGGTTTACTTATATTTTATACTGATAGAATTTGATTTCATTTCAAACATTATTATCTGTATATTTGTTTATCAGATGTTAACAAGGTAAGCATTTTAATTAAATTATATAAGATATATTTTTATTGTAAATATTATATAGAGATTTAATTTAAATGTTCCAAATCAATTTTCCTTTTCAAAATACAAATTTATATAAACAAATGGTAAATATTTCAAAAGATTTCTTCATTTTAAAATGATCAGTTTACTTTTTATTTAATTAGATTAAATATTTATTAAAATATATAGGGCCAAAATCTAGGGTCGTTACAGCATGTATGGTACTACCTTGCTGACATAGTGCTAGGCCTACGATCACCATTCCATTTAGATTGACATAAAACATACCCCTTAGAAAGTTGAAGCAGACTCTACTTGGCGCTTTGACACTTTGGCTGAGGCGAACCATCCTACTTTGGTATATTTCCTTCACCTATACGTGAATGTATAATCCCACGAGTCCTACAGTTGGTAATGTCTCACATTAGTACAATGTATACATAACCACTGGTAGCCCCTTTTGGAAGGAAGAATTCTGTTATGCAACATTATGGACTTCGCATACCGACCATACTAATAACTAATTCATTTTTAACTAATCTAAATTATTGACTAGATTCAATAATCCACACTCATCATAAACGCATGCTTCGGGTATATAAATTTTATTGAATTACTATGCCTCACGTTCAGTTGTTGGTAATCAGTTGTTTTTACTCTACTTGCTTCTTGTTCGTTAATGCCATTTTAATGCTATTTACCGCTTACTTCTATTTTAATAAATTAAATATCCTTTACTACTTAACTTTCACTTGATACTGTTATGTATGTTATATTGTTCCTTTTCAATTATCACCGTCCTTCTATAATTACGTGGTTTTCTTAATTAATCATTTCATTGCTTTACATACATTTAATCGTTTATTGTTATTTTTCTAACTAATTGCATATATTAGATTTATAACTGAATTATTATTATTCCTTCTACTTACAATACTTCGGTTTATACTTAGGGATTTTCGCTTTTTAATGCATTGGAATTACGTCTTCCCAAAAGGTAACTTAACATTGTAATTTTCAATAAATTACTAAAAGAGGACTTATATTATGTTTGGAATTACAAGGAATTATCTTTTCTGCTATTACTGAAATAAATAGTACAAAATACAGTAAACATCACTTTTCATACATCTCTGTCTTTTAGATAGTCCTTGTTATTTCAAACGATACGCTTTTATTTATATTTATAAACCTGAATAATTTACAGAAATATACATTACAACGCACTTCATTTCAGTGAATTAAAATACTACAAAATCCCAATCCAAATCATAATGAACTTAATTCATGTTTACTAACATATACCATTTAATCAACAAACCTGGAATTACTATACATTTTCACTAGTTTAGGGACTACTTTCACCCTTACTTCACAGATTCAATTATATGCAATATTTTAATCAAAGTTACAATTCATAGAATATGTCGGCATGATTGTCAAATTCATTACATGCATATGTTTAATGCCACAACTCCAAACTTATATTTAGGCATACAAGGAAAACATTTACAACTATATAAATCCAATATTATATAAAAATATATAATTTTCTGCTCATCTTTAAGCTTCTAAATCTCCAAATTAAATCAAGTTATTTCTGTTTGAGTCCCTTTTCTTTGTATCGAAATTGTATAAATATTCACTAGAAATTTAGATTAGAAAAGAGATTTGAATTTAATTTAGACTTGGATATAGATTTACAATTTACATTGACTTTTCGATTCAATTCGACTTCTTCTTTTCTATTATACTCTGCTATTATCTGCATACATACATACATACATACATATATATATATATATATATATATCTGTGTGTGTGTGTGTGTGTATTATTGTTTATATAGATTTTAGAATTTGTGAAGAAAAGAAAATGGTGAAGCTTCACCGTTGCTTTCGAAAATAGGAGAAGAATAGTGAGGGGATAGGCTTGTACTTATAAGGGTTCGAATCAATGTCAACCATTAGATTATATATTATTAAATCCTCGACCTTCGACCTAGGTTCAATATATAGCGCCACCTGCCAACGGTCATCCGCTTTGATGTCACCGGTTGACCGCTAGAGATTGATCGGTCCTAATAAATGTGTCGATTGGTTGCTTTGTTTACATTAATTAATCTTTTCCATTTTGAGTAATTCCATTTACACTAATTTGATTCCAATTCTGACTGGACTGATTTAACGTTAATTCTGCATACTTGTCAAGTAACCGTTAATTGTATTTGAAGTTAATTAATGTTAATTATGCTGTTTTTTAATTACATATAATTATTTCTGATTCAGAATTTTCAAATGTTGATAAATTTTCGTTTGAACTTCGATCGCAAAACTTTATATATGAAAATTGATCAAAAACTCACCATGTCTACAACAGTGCAGGTTTTGTAGCCAAATTTTGATGTTTGTGAAATTTTCATTTTCGGCTTTAATAATTTTTAGTTAATTTCTTTTTAATTAATTACATCCAATTTACGGGTGTTACAAGAGAGGAGGGCTTGGATAAGATCTAGGCTTAATTTATAATCAATTGTTAATTTAAAGAGGGGGTTTTAAGTAGATAATGATAATGATTTTTATTCTCTCCATAAAAAATATTATCTCATTCATTTCAGATTTAATTTTCCTTTTCTCTTTCCTTCTTCTTCATCCATGGCTTCCACCTTATAAATCCTCCTTATACCTAAATTAGTTTTGCAAAATAAATAATACCATCAAAAGGAAATTAAACTATGTGGTTTCATTCGATTTTTGCATGATTAAGTGCTGATTCAAGGAGTCTGAGTAGCAATTTACAAATCAAGGCATCAAAAATTATAGAGCTAGTAAAGTAAATATTCTTCTCTTAATTTCGATAATTCACATAATCTAAAATATATGCCAAACATTATTTATATGATTCTTAATTATTGGAATTTATAACCTTTGAGATATTTTAAACTATAAATTACTTCAATTACAAATGAATAGGATGTATACATGTATACTAAGATTTTTGGAGTTAGTCATAATTTTGTAAGATTCAAATATATTTAGATATAACTTAAATGAAAACTTTATTTTGTTAAAATTATTTATATACATATATTTAATACATATAAACATTTATATACTTATAATATATTATGTTATGTTAAGTTATACTACAATAAACATTATTTCATATATATATGTATGTATGTGTATACACACACACACACATATGTTAGATCTGAAATTTTTCATGTTTAGTTTAATTTCTTGTCTATTTAAAAATCATTTATTGTCTGGTACATAATCCATAATGATTAATGATTAGATAATATTACTTATAACATTGTTTAAGAATGATTATATTAGTTTGGATGAAACATTTTGTTGATCCGCCTTTTGACAAGGCCGTAGAGGCCGTAGACAGACGGATTCAACTAAATCGACTACTCGTTCGTCGAGGATGGTTTACGATGGATTTAGTCGACTGGATGGACGGGCGATCAAGCATGGATAATAATCATGGATTTACTGCCGTGATTCAGCATAGTCGATGGACGGAGGTTATTGGATACTTGAAACCTGGGATTCGATGAGTCGTAAGTCGTCCTGGATTTGCTTTGAGTCATATGGAGTCGAGCTTCGAGTCGTATGGATGATATTTTTCGAGTCTTCTAGGTGGCTCGGCATAAGTGGCTCGGCAAGGTGGCTCGACATGGGTGGTGGTTCGGCCTCGTTAGATCATGTTTCGGCCTTGGTTGTCGATCGGCGTTGTGATTCGGTCAAGGCGGCTCGGCAAGGTGGTTCGGCACTATGGCTCACCGAAATGGCTCGGTTGTGGATAAGGCAACAAGATGGCTCGATGTAGTTAAAGTATGGGTCGCATTGTGGAAGGTGGATCAAAGTAGGGTCGGCTTTGTGGAAAGTGGCTCGGTGTAGTTAAAATATGGGTCGGCAAAAACGTGGATCAGTGACTTCGAGTTGAGGCTCTCGTAACTTCGAGTCGGCATTATAAAACGTGGCTTGGTATGATGCAAGGTGGGTCGACACGAGTATATGGTTCAGTTACTTCGAGTCCTATGGCTTAAAACTTCGAGTCGGCCACAGGGATTTTGGGTCAGCATCTTACCTAGATCGGTTGCATCCTACTTTGCGTCCAGGGATGCTCTGCTTCGAGTCAAAGATGACTATGCTTCGAGTCACCTTGGTGGTTTCCGTGGGTCGGCAACATTTTGGTGCTTTCATTGAGAGCTCTAGCACTCAGGGACTTAGAAGCTTGAAGTTTGGATTTAAAGGCTTAGGAACTTGGATTCTGGAGACTATGGCAAATCAATCATCTAGGAGACAGAGGATGGAAAGAATTCAGTAGGAGGGAAGTTAGGAGGCTTCCTCTGGAGCTAATCAAACCTCTGTCTACGTCACTATGGATGAGATGTAGGTCATGATGAATTCCATGCAGGTATAGTTCAAAAGGCAAGAGGAAATGATGTAGGCGCTTTTTAGACAATTTGGACAAGCAAGAACAGCAGGGGCTATAGGAGTTCAGATCCATGGAGCTGGATCAGAAGGACTCAACAGGTAAGTAGACGAAGTGGTTCAGAAGGGGGTAGCCCCCAATCAGCAAACATCTATCAATTTGGATGGACCTAGACTCGGGGGCACACTGCTAGAAAATGCTGGACCAATCCATGGAGGGATACCAGATGATGCTATGTAGCCCGACGCCAATAGGAGTACGCGACGGGGAGTATGTACCGGAATACCCTTGAGGAGTTGGAGGGCTATTAGGAAATGTAAATGGGGGGCAGCCCTTGGTAGGTAACAACGAATTAGCTAACATCATCATCAGACGGACCACTCAGGAGGCCCAGCTACCTGGATTTGCCTATAAATACAACATGTGGGTCTCTAGATAGGAGGATCTTCTTTCGGCTCTCTTACTTTCTCTCTTCTAAGGTCAAGGCTTTCATCCATTGTTATACTCTGGATTGTAACTGTAATCGATTATTACATTAATAAAAAGAAAATTTCTAGAGTGGACGTAGGCCGAAGTTAGCCGAACCACTATAAATCCACTGTTTCTTACTGCTTTCATTTTAATTTTGATTGTTCTTCATATTTATACTCTCTACATACATTCTATCTATGATCTGTGACTGTTGTTTGGTGCTTTCGCTGAAATTTAGGTGTTGGTGACCAATTTTGACGCTAACACGTGTATGAAGAAAAGTAGTAAAATCTTTATTATAAAATTTGAAAAAGTCTTTGTATGTTTGCTTTATTTTAAAATTTAATCTGTCGTGGTTCTATTTGTATCCAGATCCACTTTTTTGGCCACTAGCACCCTTAACTAATAATAAATAAGCTTCACTTAGTTACCATATAGGTCCTATTTCTTCACACATTTTCTAACTTTTGACTACTAAAATAAATATGAAAAGGTCAAAACTTAAAAGAAAAAAAAGAGCATTATGCACCAATCGAAGTAAAGTACTGAACTAATGCTGCAAAAATCAAATTTGAACAATAACAAGTTTCTTGCTTAATGAAACTGCTGTTATACATGATTTTATGAAGAACATATGCTTCCATAGAGAACAATAATAGAATCACCTGACAAGGTATTAGAAAGAGAGCATTTCGGTTGAATAATAAAATGATTAATTAATTGTGAAGCGGATTAGAACTCGGTACTCTTCGTTTATTTTCGTTGAATCTATCTATAGGTATGAACTGACCAGGAGATAAAGGAGTATAAGTTGATCTGCTTCCAAAAACATATATTTTGGCCTTGTGATTTAATGGCGATGGTTTGATTGCCACAACTTTATAATCAATATAGCAACAACTTAGAATAACGAAGATGAAGAAGAGTAGGTGGTTATTGTCTCTTGCCTACCACAGCTCCAAGCCCGGCCCAAAGGAAAGGCAAGCGAGGCCTTCGCCTAGGGCAACACGGCTGGAGATGGCGAAAAGGGCAACAAAATGTTCTTGATGCTTTTGTAAAAATTGAGTTTGTTAAATAGCAGGGCAACATATTTCAGAAATCATCCGTAGCATAATGGTTCAAGCTCTTGTTTATGTACTTAACCACCTAGGTTCAATTCTTGGCATCAAATATTAATCTTTTTTTTCCTACTTCGTTTCCCCTAAAATTTGGCCTAGGGCAGCTGATATGTTGGGGCCGGCACTGCACAGCTCTTATCATCATTATCATCCTCTTTCACAAAGTATTGCGTTTCACATTTGTTCGCCTGTGCTTTTCTATATTATCAAAGCATCTCTTCTTACTCTTTCATAATTGTGCTCGAATCTTTTATTTTCCCAAATTTGTGCAAGTCGCTAGGAGCATTTCTAATATATTTATATATGTTATCCCTATTCATCATATGACATATATGCTAGCTAATCATAATCCTCTCTAAATTTTAATTAAGTACAGTTTATAGTAAAGATGGATTAGCAGTTTCACAGTTATATAGTAATGACGATGACCTGCATGTAAATTTATCATCATGTAAAAGTAAAAAAAACAACATTTTTAGCTTCAAATTCCAATGTAAAATAGACCGGTCATTATTTGAATCCTGTTTGCGGCTCTTGAACCAAATTAATTTCATTAGAAACATAATATTTTTCTCATTTTCTTTTCATATCCAAAACGGTAAATTAGTTAGCACCTATGCTATCAGTTTTTATCATAATTGTGTAAACTTAGGCTAAACTATACGGTATAAGAGGCAACATGGCTTGTATAGATATTTAAAGCTTATTATCATGGTGATATCATTGGAAAACAATTAGGTAATACGATCTTAGCATGAGATAAAGCAACACATTCTTAATAATAACCCAACATTTCTATAAGCTAATCAAATTAAACTGGCATAGATAAAGCATTAAAGGAGTTTCTCAGTAAATCATTATTTGGTGTGGTTATAGGGAGCAATGAATATATCAACAACTACTTACTTCCGTTCTTTGATAAACCACACAAGTACATACCATACACTTACGCCAATTTTCTCTTGCACGAATTTAGCAAATGCTCAAAACATTTGGTTGTGTCGATTTGACACACCACTTAGCATTTGTTTTTAACTTAAAGCTAAAAAGTATACAATCAATATGCTTATTTGTATTCACAGATACAATCATATTGTTTTCTAAAAAAAATAAAAATGGAATAAGAGAAACCGAGTTTTAAGTTTAGATGTAAAAGTTCAAACATCATAATCACTTTCAAAATGAGTACAAATCTTAAAATATGGACACCATTGAATTTACGATTCATGGCTAAAATCATGTTTCGCTCTAATGTTTAATATGATCTATGATTTGAATCCCATTTTAAAAACCTTGATCCTTAGTAATAGATTTCAAATTTATGAATTTCCACATGAAGGTTCTTCCTTCAGAGGACCGACGTTTATTGCCATATCACCAAAAGATAATTGTAATGTATTAGCCTTTGCATAACCATTTGATAAATGCACTAATAAGCATCTTCTTAGTTTCATGAGCGCTCTCAATGAGGATCAAAAAAGTAAAATGTTTGAGCAATTCTATTCATTTAATGGCATAATTTTCAAATTCTCACGTTTCACAAAGTGTCCCAATATGGATGTAAAGTTTAATATCCTTGAAATCCATAAGTTCCTATCTGGTAAACACTTTACAGTATAAACAATCTAACATATATATATATATATATATATAAGATGGTTCACGTGGCATGCATAACACATATGCGTATAAAATCCCTTTATAAAATCATTAAATTTAAAATTTCCATACAGTTTGATAAAAACAAATTGAAAGATATAAAGGAAAAATGTAATTTTTTATTAGAATAGGATTTTGAACCTTTAACCTGTTTATCTTTCAAAATTTCCATCTAGAGATAGATGTTAATTTGTGTTCTCGGTTTGATTCGAACCCCTGATTTCTTGTTTGCATATAAGTGTGTTTCTGTAACTTCACGTTTAGGGGTGTTAATTCTGTATGAGTGTCCATTATCCAACTCGGTTCGAAATTAAGAAATAATCATCCATTTCTCATTTAGAACACGAATTAGAACAAAAAAAATCTATACAACATTTCGTCCGTACGAATTGTTCAATGAATTTTTTATTGCATGTACATTGTACGTCCATTATCCCACTCGTACGAAGGGTGTCCGAGCTAAAGTTTCACCTGATTCATATTCGTCTGAAACTCTTGTACAACAGAACATGAACACACCTATGTTCGATCTGGTCCGTCCGATTAACACCCCTATTCACGGCTGGACCAAATTTTTTAGTCCTATTCCAACTATTAACAAAGATTTAAAACGCAAGTATCAGTATGATTTTAATCCGCAGCAAAAAGGGGCATTTATTGCCATATCACCAAAAGATAATTGTAATGTATTAGCCTTCGCATAACCATTTGATGAATGCACTAATAAGCATCATCTTAGTTTCATGAGCGCTCTCAATGAGGATCAAAAAAGTAAAATGTTTGAGCAATTCTATTCATTTAATGGCATAATTTTAAAATACTCACGTTTCACAAAATGTCCCCATATGGCTGTGAGGTTTAATATCCTTGAAATCCATAAGTTTCTATCTGGTAAACACTTTACAATATAAATGATCTAGTGTATGTGTGTGTGTGTGTGTGTGTGTGTGTATATATATATATATCTGTGTGTGTGTGTGTATGTATGTATGTATAAGATGGTTCACATGGCATGCACAACGCATATGCGTATAAAATTCTTTTATAAAATCATTAAATTTAAAATTTCTATACAGTTTGATAAAAAAAAATTGAAAGATATAAAGGAAAAATGCAAAATTTTTATTGGAATAGGATTTTGAACTTTTAACCTGTTTATATTTTAAAATTTCCATTTGAAGATAGATGTTAATTTATGTTCTCGGTTTGATTCTAACTCCTGGCCTCTTGTTTGCATATAAGGGTGTTTCTGTAACTTCACGTTTAGGGGTGTTAATTCTGTATGAGCGTCCATTACTCAACTCGGTTCGAAGTCAAAAATATTCATCCGTTTCTCATTTAAAACACAAATTAGAACAAGAAACTATGTACAACATTTCATCCGTATGAATTGTTCGATGAATTTTTTATTGCATGTACATCCACTACACCAAAAAGTATTTTTGGTGGCGCACAAAAAACGCAACCATAACTTGTGGTGACATTTAAGAGAACGCCGTCATACGACATGCAACTAAAAAACTAATGTTTTTGGTCGCGTTTTTGTAAACGTCGTTATAATGTGCCTTATTGCAGCGGCAAAAAAAGCCACCGTATATCTTTTTTTTGTAGCATGTTGAAACGCCACCAAAAGTGATATATTTTTTCAACATATTTTTTCCGTAGCATTTTCTAAACGCCACTAAATAGACGCTGTTATAGATTGATCATTTTAAAGGCTGTATATTTTACCGCAGCAATATTTTTTTTGTTGCGTTTTTTTCTGCCGTTATATTTTTTCCATAGCGTTTGATAAACGCCACTAAATATTTTTGCTTTTATTTGTCTATTCTCACATTCTGCTAGCTCGTTTACTCTCCAATTCACTTTATTCTTAATTTATATTAAACAGTAATAATAAATAATTCAATAATAAACAAAAAATACATGAATAAATGAACTACCATAAACACAAGTAGTACATTACCATACATTGATACAGAAGTAGTACATTACCGTACATAGTCACACAACTGGTGCTAACAAAACGCTTGTTTACACATAATTCTTTGTTTCATGCACAAATGAAAGCTAGCAACATAAAAGTCCAACCTTACTCTCTTCGAAAATCCAATGCCTACACAAGTGAAATTACAACATATAGTCAAATAATTATGTTAATTCGTAAGACTTCAAATCTAATATCAAACAACTACAACATTGTACATATCATACTATTATTTATAAAATTTAATTAACGTAAACTTAGTTAATTTTATAAAACTTCTTTAATTTTAACAAAACTTGGTTTATTTTTATTAACTTGGTTAACTTAGTTAATTTATTATTATCATTATTATTACCAGTTCATCTCAAACTATTACTTCGACTACTGATAGAGGTGGCAATTAGACCCAACCCGAGCACCGGTTTGAATCGGGTTTGGTTGGGTAATAACACTAAAAATGCATATATGTCAATGTTTTTTCATCGGGCCTTTAGGATCGGGTCGGTTTGAGTCGGGTTTGATCAGGTCTTTATTGTATTTTCCATCACCCAGACCCGACCCGAGACTCATCGGGTTCGGGTTCGGATCGGTTCAGTTTTGCGGTTCTAATTGCCAGCCCTATCAATAACTATAGGCACTTCACAATCATAAGATTTTATATAATCAATCTCAACTTCTGCTCGATATCCCACTCTACCTAAATTCTACCTCAAAATGTAAACACAATGAAATTCAACGGCTAAGATATATGATGTTGAAGTCATATGTTTTTTTTGTAGCCCTAATAGAGCTGCTTCCATATAAGTAGTATGTGTGCGTATACACACACCAAAATGTTGCTTGAATATGTGCAACGTATCATCATCTATAACCAGTTAAAAATACTACTTCCAAAACATGAGTTTTTATCATCTTTACTTCAACTTATCTATAAATACTACATTATAGGGTAAAATAATCATACAGTGACATAGCAATGAGTCTTGATCTGGTCCTTCCAGAAATCAGACAGCTCCGGTTATTGCAAGTAATTCCTGGATGGCTTTCAACGTAAAAGGGCGCAGAAAGCAGTCAATCCTCAAAGAAGTAGTAGCTGGCTTCAAAGATGGTGGAACTACAACGCAGACACAAAATGTTAATATGTGTTTGCATATTCAAACAACGATAACACTAACAGTACCGATGATGATGATGACAATTAAAGGACCAAAGATATCTCACTATGCTAGCCCTTGCCTACCATTTTGTACATTAAGATACTTAATTTTCACCAATAAATACGTCATTTGGTTAAAAATCAACAAAGTTGTTTACTGCTACGAAGTTTCCATATAAGCAAGAACTGTAGACTTACCTATTCTTTCTTTTGGTGTGGTATCTCCACTAACTGAAGAATTTGCCCTGTTAAATGATTTTCTGAGAGTAGGCTGGAGCGTAGTTTTTGGTGTATCAGCTGTTAAATTGGATATTTGTGAATCAGAAACCTTAGTAGTAGCTACATTCCAACGGCGCTGACGCTTTGGCTCATTGTTACTTTTGGGCTCAGCTTGTTCTGCACAAACATCAAATTAAAGACTTCAATGCACAAACAATATAACAAAGATGTTGCACAGGAATAAAATACCACGTACACAAAAGAAATATAAGAATAACAATTTGAATCAATGTGTTTGTCATTTAGCTCTGTATCAAATGCTTCTACTAATATCCAAATTTATAGCTTGAGTAACTAATAGTAATATCAAAAACAAGCATTCAGTTGTGGAGAAACATGCTCTTTTTAAGGTATTTAATTCTGAGGACGAAATATATTTACCATTTTTGTATGAAATCAAAAACCAGAACCGACTCTGCATAACTCATGGAAACACATCAAACTGATTTGACTTTAATTGTATTTTGCCATGCTATGTTTATCTGATGAAATTTATTACTGCTTAATTTGAAAAGAGTAAAAATGGATTTGATCACAAGCAACAGTCTACAATTGTGCAAAAATATGTTGATATGTGTAGTAGTAAGGAGTTTAACAAATGGTGTACGGATGAAAACTAGGGAGGAATTAGCATGCTTCTATGAACATACAGTATAGTAGCAATAAAGGACCCAGAATAATAAATAGATACTTTAGAGTTGAAATGATTAACGGATTCCAAATATTGATATGTAAAAACATATAAGGTGTTCATATTATCTTTCGTAGACAAATTCAGATAATATATATAAATACAAATTACATATATCATGGATTTGATGTTTTGTGAATAGCACGATTGTAAATGCATGGAGAAAGAATACTAAGAAGGCGAACATGTCACCATACTAATTATACTGATTCGATCAGAATATGACTATGTACGTCCGGCTTTTCTTTTTTCTGTCATACCAGTGGGTTTGGATTCTTCCTCGAAATTCAAATCCTTGTTCTATGGAGAGAACCCACTAACCAAAGCATCATGTGACGACCCAACTTCCATACTCCAGAAAGTTGCATCGTTATCTTTTAAGAAAGAAAGGGATAGAAGAAGAAAATAAAGAGAAGAAAGAGAAAACAACACATCAGAATCTCACAGCGGAACGATTTAAATATAATATAGAACATATACAGAGTATCATATACATCAGAGTACACAACTAAACATCTCAAATTAGACAGTTATAACATTTCTGTCTAATACAATACAAGACATCATACAGAAACAACACAGCGGAAACTCTAACCATATATCTACACGCTGAAGCCTCCTGCTCCAAAGCTCCTCCAGAATTCGTCAAGAGATAACCTGAATCACTTGACTACTCATATAGAATATGAGTACCCAAGAGTTTAATAAAACAGAAAATAAACACTCGGGTCAGACAGGGGTCTGGTGTGAGTAAACGGTTTAAGATTGCTTAACTTTAGAAAAACCTTTGAAACAAAAGGTATCACGTAAGACTTCCCACACATAAACATGGAAAAGTTTTTACCTTACGCTAACCAAAACATTTGATAGGAAATCCAGTGATATTATAATAGTGTCTAGGGTTTTCAAGTAAATAAGAAATAGCCGAAATTGTTACATTCATTAAATTCCAGCTACTAGCCACAAAAGTGGGTAATACAAACAAAACCGTAGGGTCTCGTAGGGAAAATGGGTTTCCAACAATGGCAGGGCTACTGGGGTACCGCCCGTCACAGTACGTGGCCTAGATCACCGTACCGAGGATTACTCCCTTCATCCCCTGCAACACAAAGCCGGACCCGTTCCTTACTGAACAGTTCCGAACAAGACCACCCCGCAGATTGGTCGTCACCAACTGCCACACAGCCGAAATATATAAAGGGACCTCTAGACAGGGGTAAATCTTGCTCTCAAGTGGGTGCGACCCACGAAGCTTTGCTGCACCTCCCCTGTTTTAGCCATTTCCGGTTGATGAGGCTTGAGGTTACGATTACCTTTATAGGACATCAAATCTTAGAATGCTCATCGTCCGCCTGACGATGTGCTGAAAGCATTCAATCCATACAAGTTCGTTCCGGGTTCGAACGAAACCGAAGGCACTATCTCGTTGCACTCATTTTGGAATCACCCTCAGAGTCAACGACCATAGCCCTTGCACTCAGATTCACCATCTCGAATCTATAAGCACTATTCCGTCAAACTCATTACGGAATCACCCACAGAGTTATACTGACGTATAGCCCTTACACCTCGAGTCTTCACTTGCTCCACTTGGATTAACGACCTAACGTTTAATTGGAATCGATGTGGTTTTCGGATATCCAAATATGGAAACCCGATCCCGGTCTCATCGAAACCAAACGCCATTTTAATGTCCAAGTTGTACTTAAGGGTTTTAAACAATTAACTTATCTCATTACTACCTACTTTACAGAGATAGGTAAACTACATCTAACAATGGATAAGCACATTCATATCATAACAGATAATCTGTATCATCCATAAACAGATAATCATCACAACCAAACAATCCATCACAAACTATCATACTTAAACCATACATTCATATCATACAAATACAACTTATCTCATTACTGAGATCACAACCCTTCAATCAATAACATCCATAAGTAATGATTTACTAACCAACAATTTATAATTAATTTAAAATGAATTAAATTAATTACAATCATCTCTAATTAATTTAAAATAAATTAAATTAATTAACACATTTAAATCTTGCTTAACATCCATTAATTAATTAACCCAGTTAATTAATTTACTTCCTAAGTATTTAACTTGATCAACATTTTTGATTAATCATCCACTAATTACAATAAGTAATTAGTCCTTAATTAATTAACCTTAATCATAAGTAATTAACATTTAATTACTCATTTATTAATTAATTATAATTAATTATATTTATCCTTAATTAATTACAATTAATTAATCACTTAATTAATTAATTATTACTTAATTAAACAATCCTTAATTACATCATTAATATTAATTAATGATCTCCAATATTTAAATAATTACTTAATTAAAATTAATTACATTTAGTAATTAAATCTAATTATTAATCACCTTGATTAATATTCAATTAAGTAATTAACTACCTTTAATTACTTATTAACAAATTAATTAACCAATAATTAATCATTAATTAATTCCTTAATTAATGACAAAAGTAATTATCCAAATTACTAATTACATTCCAGTAATTAACATTATTACTTCATCAAGGAATCCTGCTCCACTAATTACATTAAGTAATTACATTCTTAAAATCATCAAATGATTTATTAAAATTAATTAAATTAAATTAATTAACTAAAATAAATCACAATCCAAAATAAATTATAATAAGTAATTAATTACTTAATTATTTAACAAATTACAATTAATTAGATTCAACCAATTAATCTAATTCATTACCCAAAATTAATTTCCTTAATTAATTACTAAATTATCCTTAGATAATTATCATCATTATTATTTAACACATTTCATTAATTATATACTTAAGAAAATTTAATTTAGATTAATAAATCATTTCTAATTAAAAATTTATCTAAACCATTAACTTTAAAATCAAATAATTAAGTAAATCCTTAATTATCAAATGACTTCATTTACATTCAAAATGTATTTACACAATACATTTCTAAATTTAAATTCCATTTTAAAAATTTGATATTTTAAAATGTTTAACCATTTAAACAAAAATCTAAATTAACACTTCATATTTTAATTCAAATACCTTCAAATTCTAAAGGAACTAAATTCTATCAAGTTTAAACTTATTTGAGATCAAGTTTTATTTTCAAATCTATGTTAACATTGAAATATGTTCATTCAATCTTCTTTAAATTAATAAACTTGTTTGAAATCAAAACTGGGTTTCATAGTAAATTTGAAACTGTTTTTAACTTGATTTCAACCAATTTAAATCAAATTTGAAAATATTTAAATTTGATCATACTTCTAAAACTTACAAAACTATTTAAATCTAATTCTGGTTTTAAAAAAACAACCTGAAACTATTCTTAAACTTGATTAAAACTGAATTTTAAATCTAGTTTAAATTTAAGATTTGCATTTTTAAAATTTGAATTCAAATTCAAGTTACACTTGAATCATGTTGCAACTTTAAAATATGAATTTATTCAAAAATTTAAAACTGCAAATGTCTCAGGTTTAAACCTGAAACAGTTTAAATCTAGATTAAAAACAGAATTAAAAACTTTGAATTCAAAATTCATTTGAATTCAGTTAAATCTTGCATTTGATTTAATTTAAAATCTTTAAAATATGAATTTTATTTAATACTTTAAAACTGCAAAAATACAGGTTCAATAAACCTGCAACTGTTTTAATATTTATTTAGAACCAAATTTAAAACTAGTTTAAATTTAACATATTTCATTTTTGAAAACTTTGAATTCCAAACTCTATTTGAATTCAAACTTAACTTGCATTTAAATCAAATTTACAACTTAAAACATGAATTTCATTAAACATTAAAAACTGCAACTCTCTGTTATAAAACTGAAACAGTTTTAAAAATTTCTTGATTTAAACAGAATTTAAAACTTTGTTCAAATTTAAAATTTTCATCTTTAAAACTTTGAACTCAGAACTTTATTTGGATTCAATTCCAATTCATACTTAAATCCAAGTTCCAACTTAACATATGAATTCTATTAAAATTAAAACTGTAAATTCTCTCTGGATTTAAACCTGCAACTGTTTTAAATTCTTGATTTAAAACAGAGTTTTAAATCCTGTTTAAGTTTAAGATTTACCTTTAAAAACTATGAATTCAAACTCTATTTAGATTTAGTTCAATCCATACTTAAATCAACCCTACACTAGAATTTGAATTCAATTCAAATTTCTAAAAAAAAACTGCAACTCTCTGGATTTAAAAACCCTGCACATAAACCCGAGCTACCCCATCTACTACTTCGAGTTCCAATCTCCTCTGCTTCGAGTCAAAAATAAAATCACCCGACGATTGCTTCGGGGCAATTAAACCTGCACACCCCATCTGAGTTCAACTCTGCAACCCAATTCAACCTGGAAACACCCAATCCATATCACCAGCCTCTCTGATCCTCCATCAACAACACCTCCTCCATCCTCTCACCTCAATACTCCACTAACATAAACATCTTAACACCTGACATTCACATAGATTAACAGATACCTCAATTTCTTATTTCTGTTTAAACAGAAATGTTTTCTTCCCAACAGTTTATTTAAACTGTAATATTAGTTTCCATAATTTCTACTTTCAAACATGCATTCTAATTTATACACTGGTTCTAATATTTATGATGTTTGATATTTGTTTTATTTTAATGATGACTGGTTTTGGTTTACAGAGGCTACAGATTTATTAAACTAACTTAAAATTCATAATTCTAAATTTACACCTAACTAACCTATTTACTTACACAAACTTTGCTAATTAAAACCATTCAAGTGATAAAGCCTTTCCAATAAAGAATATCCTAATTCATAACTAACACTTTATGCAGTTTTCAAGAAATCAAAACATGCAAACATATTTACACACAGCATTTATCAATATAAGATTTACAGACAAGCTTGTTTTCTTTTATTTTTCCTAAGTATTTACATGCATCAGACAATTCAAGCTTCCTTGCATTTGTGAGGTTACTCACTTTCAAAAGAAACAGAGGAGTTCTCATCAAACAGTTTTTACATTCAGGTGAACTAGCATTTAGTTCTGTAATTTGCACTTATCTTGATTTTAGAAAAAAAACTGTTTTTAAAATAAAAGCTTACTCACCTATATGGAAGATGCAGAGAACAGACTAGATGCCAATTTTATTTCCAGGAATGCAATATGATGTTGCATGTTGATCCTGGCTTGCATTAGATTACAGAAGTTGCTTGCCAATTTAAATTCAAAATTATTGCATTTGCATTCCCAGTTGAACATGCATGCAGACATCATCCAAATGCACATATTTGAGGCTGATCTTTTAATTGATGTTGAGCATTGCAGATTTAAGAAATTGATTTGCAGGCAGATGTATGCAGATCCCTCAGTTTTGAATTTAAACTGATGTTACTTTGCTTCAGATTTTGAAACTGGGCTTTCAGATATGCAGACTTGAAGAAACTGATTCTAATGTTGCAGATTTGAAGATTTTAACATGCTTTGTAGAAATTGAAGTTGTATGCAAATTTTTGCTTCAGATTTGTAGTATTTAGGTGCAGATTTGAAGAAGTTTGGTTTGCAGATTTGTAGAATTGGTTTTGAAATTGCAGATTTTGACATGCTTTTGTTTTGAGGGGATTTAATTTACTGAAATATGATTTTCAGATTTCTCAATTTGAAGAAAAAGTGTTTTTAACAAAATAAGTTTCTAAGTTTTCCTTATTTACAAAAATTAACTTCAAAATGTATTAACATGCCACTTGTTATCTTAAGTAAGATAAATGATTTACAAGTGTCTCTTTATAGTTTAAGAACTTAACACATGTATATATCAATGTTTAAAAGCAATTTTAAATTTATAAGTGTTTTAGAGTTTATCTTAAACTATTTAAAATTATTTAAGCATATTTCAAATGTTTATTAACATTAGTTTTGAAATACATACACATACACTTCTTTATAAAACTATACAATTACACTTAAATGCTTGTTTAAATATTTTTAAAATAATATTACTTATAAAACAAAATTTCAAAAGAAAAGATTTTAAAAGAAATGAGAGGTTGAATTAAATTTTATCAATGTTATACTTTAACACAAATGAATTAATTCTCATTTCAAAGAGAAAAACAATTTTTAAAATAGACAAAACAAATTTTTATTATAAAACAAAATTAAACTATATTTATTCTATAAACAAATAAATACTTACTTACTAATTTAAATCAATTTACAAATTTACATTATATATAATAATTAGAAAATATACTTTATTAAATATGAATTTAGAATTAAAACCAAATCTCTATTTACAATGTATAAACATTTATACATTATAAATAAAATATTTTTAATCTTTGAAAAGAATACCATTTAACAAATTAATTAATTATAAATTTTCAAAAGAGAATTCTAGTTTAAATTAAATTATTCAATCAATATTTCACATTTTAAAATAATTATCAAAGAAATTATTAAATAATTATTGCCTAAATTTCCGGGACATCACATTCCTCCCCCCTTAAAAGAATTTCGTCCCCGAAATTTAAAAGCAAAGCTAATTTAATAATCCCATACAGATTTTAAATTTTAAAAGAGCAATCATATTTCATCAACCAAATACTAGCAACCATAGCAACCAATCCAAACAAACAATTCTAATTATCTAGACAAAATTCTGGATAAAATTCCCTAGAGTTTTCCAAGTACAAAGGACACTCGCCCTATAAAATCTAAACTAGCTACACCACTCAGATCTAGAGCTCCTATATATCTAGATCTACCAATCTAAACAGAATACAGGACTGTAGACAAGTCCTGATCAATTCCCAAACCCCTCAGAACTACTAAGTCCAAACCAGAGATAAACCATACACGTACTCCCTCAGAGATACGTGAAAAACAAAATAAATACCAGCCATCCGAACTGGAAATTCAATCCTATAGATCGAACTCTTAATCTTTAAGAGAAACAGAAAGATCCAATACTCAAATCCACAAATCTCCCATATCGATCTTGGGCCGCCTTCAACCTTCTAGATCAAACAAAATCTACCACACAAACTCTGCTACAAAAATCAGAAGACTTCAGACAAACAACTCTATCCGGGAAACAACAGATACAAAACAATCAAGTCTTCAGATCCAAAATGAATTTCCTGTAGAAATCCTTTGATCCAAAACAAAACTCAAATTCCCAAAGAATCGGGTGCTCCTATTCTGGAATAGCTGCCACCATGCTTCCACTGTGCAACTCTGATTCGAGAATGCTGTTGATGATCGCAAGTATAAACTTGATCAACTCACTCCGGAAACATTATTCATCAAATTCTATAAAATCTCAAACCACTTCAATAACTCTAACATCCTCTAGAGATGCTTCAATCCAAACAAAGATTACTTAAAAACTTTCAAACCATCGCAAGTCACTTTTGCGATTCCACCTAGTTCAGATCCCAAGAAATCATTCTCACAGCAATAATCAGAACAGCTAAAACCTTCAAAAGAAGAAACTAGTGGTCCACCTCTTAACCACTAACATCACTCCCAACTGAGCTTCAGAAGAAATGGACATGCTCCACCATAAGTCCAGACTACCGACAAAAGAATCACAGAAACTTCTAAACCATCGAAGAAAAGGCCACTCACTGCTGCTACTGCTGCCAAAACTTCCTTATCCAAAAGCTCATTGAACCTCAAAGCTACACCAGCCTCTTCACAATAGAGCCTTCCAGATAGACAGATATCTCTCAGGAAACTCGCTCCCAAACCAAGCTCAAAACATTCTGCCAAACTGAGTCTCAAACTCAAAAACAGACAGAACTCCTTCCTGAAGTTGCCAAGATACCATTAGCTGGCTTCAGAACTTCTTACTAATCCAAACTCAAGAAAAACCACTCACACGAGTGCAACCAAGCTTATAATCCAAAGAAGAACTCCGAATCTTAAAAAGATTTCCTTCAGAGATTGGTGAAATCCTTCACACCAAACTACCAAACTACTCAAGATGCCCAAAACTGCCCTAGCAGACCACTTCCAATCTCAAACACTCGAACTCCAACCATTGGTAGTTGTGTTAAACACACCACTACCCTATCTACCTTTATTACTTATATTGGAAAACCTGAACAGGTAACCCAATCTAATAGGTAGAAATAAATATATATATATATATAGATATATATTCAAAATTACAAATATGCTCTCTCAAGAAAACACCACTACAGAGCCTAGGTATTCACTCAACCTAATGCTCTGATACCACGTTGTGACGACCCAACTTCCATACTCCAGAAAGTTGCATCGTTATCTTTTAAGAAAGAAAGGGATAGAAGAAGAAAAGAAAGAGAAGAAAGAGAAAACAACACATCAGAATCTCACAGCGGAACGATTTAAATATAATATAGAACATATACAGAGTATCATATACATCAGAGTACACAACTAAACATCTCAAATTAGACAGTTATAACATTTCTGTCTAATACAATACAAGACATCATACAGAAACAACACAGCGGAAACTCTAACCATATATCTACACGCTGAAGCCTCCTGCTCCAAAGCTCCTCCAGAATTCGTCAAGAGATAACCTGAATCACTTGACTACTCATATAGAATATGAGTACCCAAGAGTTTAATAAAACAGAAAATAAACACTCGGGTCAGACAGGGGTCTGGTGTGAGTAAACGGTTTAAGATTGCTTAACTTTAGAAAAACCTTTGAAACAAAAGGTATCACGTAAGACTTCCCACACATAAACATGGAAAAGTTTTTACCTTACGCTAACCAAAACATTTGATAGGAAATCCAGTGATATTATAATAGTGTCTAGGGTTTTCAAGTAAATAAGAAATAGCCGAAATTGTTACATTCATTAAATTCCAGCTACTAGCCACAAAAGTGGGTAATACAAACAAAACCGTAGGGTCTCGTAGGGAAAATGGGTTTCCAACAATGGCAGGGCTACTGGGGTACCGCCCGTCACAGTACGTGGCCTAGATCACCGTACCGAGGATTACTCCCTTCATCCCCTGCAACACAAAGCCGGACCCGTTCCTTACTGAACAGTTCCGAACAAGACCACCCCGCAGATTGGTCGTCACCAACTGCCACACAGCCGAAATATATAAAGGGACCTCTAGACAGGGGTAAATCTTGCTCTCAAGTGGGTGCGACCCACGAAGCTTTGCTGCACCTCCCCTGTTTTAGCCATTTCCGGTTGATGAGGCTTGAGGTTACGATTACCTTTATAGGACATCAAATCTTAGAATGCTCATCGTCCGCCTGACGATGTGCTGAAAGCATTCAATCCATACAAGTTCGTTCCGGGTTCGAACGAAACCGAAGGCACTATCTCGTTGCACTCATTTTGGAATCACCCTCAGAGTCAACGACCATAGCCCTTGCACTCAGATTCACCATCTCGAATCTATAAGCACTATTCCGTCAAACTCATTACGGAATCACCCACAGAGTTATACTGACGTATAGCCCTTACACCTCGAGTCTTCACTTGCTCCACTTGGATTAACGACCTAACGTTTAATTGGAATCGATGTGGTTTTCGGATATCCAAATATGGAAACCCGATCCCGGTCTCATCGAAACCAAACGCCATTTTAATGTCCAAGTTGTACTTAAGGGTTTTAAACAATTAACTTATCTCATTACTACCTACTTTACAGAGATAGGTAAACTACATCTAACAATGGATAAGCACATTCATATCATAACAGATAATCTGTATCATCCATAAACAGATAATCATCACAACCAAACAATCCATCACAAACTATCATACTTAAACCATACATTCATATCATACAAATACAACTTATCTCATTACTGAGATCACAACCCTTCAATCAATAACATCCATAAGTAATGATTTACTAACCAACAATTTATAATTAATTTAAAATGAATTAAATTAATTACAATCATCTCTAATTAATTTAAAATAAATTAAATTAATTAACACATTTAAATCTTGCTTAACATCCATTAATTAATTAACCCAGTTAATTAATTTACTTCCTAAGTATTTAACTTGATCAACATTTTTGATTAATCATCCACTAATTACAATAAGTAATTAGTCCTTAATTAATTAACCTTAATCATAAGTAATTAACATTTAATTACTCATTTATTAATTAATTATAATTAATTATATTTATCCTTAATTAATTACAATTAATTAATCACTTAATTAATTAATTATTACTTAATTAAACAATCCTTAATTACATCATTAATATTAATTAATGATCTCCAATATTTAAATAATTACTTAATTAAAATTAATTACATTTAGTAATTAAATCTAATTATTAATCACCTTGATTAATATTCAATTAAGTAATTAACTACCTTTAATTACTTATTAACAAATTAATTAACCAATAATTAATCATTAATTAATTCCTTAATTAATGACAAAAGTAATTATCCAAATTACTAATTACATTCCAGTAATTAACATTATTACTTCATCAAGGAATCCTGCTCCACTAATTACATTAAGTAATTACATTCTTAAAATCATCAAATGATTTATTAAAATTAATTAAATTAAATTAATTAACTAAAATAAATCACAATCCAAAATAAATTATAATAAGTAATTAATTACTTAATTATTTAACAAATTACAATTAATTAGATTCAACCAATTAATCTAATTCATTACCCAAAATTAATTTCCTTAATTAATTACTAAATTATCCTTAGATAATTATCATCATTATTATTTAACACATTTCATTAATTATATACTTAAGAAAATTTAATTTAGATTAATAAATCATTTCTAATTAAAAATTTATCTAAACCATTAACTTTAAAATCAAATAATTAAGTAAATCCTTAATTATCAAATGACTTCATTTACATTCAAAATGTATTTACACAATACATTTCTAAATTTAAATTCCATTTTAAAAATTTGATATTTTAAAATGTTTAACCATTTAAACAAAAATCTAAATTAACACTTCATATTTTAATTCAAATACCTTCAAATTCTAAAGGAACTAAATTCTATCAAGTTTAAACTTATTTGAGATCAAGTTTTATTTTCAAATCTATGTTAACATTGAAATATGTTCATTCAATCTTCTTTAAATTAATAAACTTGTTTGAAATCAAAACTGGGTTTCATAGTAAATTTGAAACTGTTTTTAACTTGATTTCAACCAATTTAAATCAAATTTGAAAATATTTAAATTTGATCATACTTCTAAAACTTACAAAACTATTTAAATCTAATTCTGGTTTTAAAAAAACAACCTGAAACTATTCTTAAACTTGATTAAAACTGAATTTTAAATCTAGTTTAAATTTAAGATTTGCATTTTTAAAATTTGAATTCAAATTCAAGTTACACTTGAATCATGTTGCAACTTTAAAATATGAATTTATTCAAAAATTTAAAACTGCAAATGTCTCAGGTTTAAACCTGAAACAGTTTAAATCTAGATTAAAAACAGAATTAAAAACTTTGAATTCAAAATTCATTTGAATTCAGTTAAATCTTGCATTTGATTTAATTTAAAATCTTTAAAATATGAATTTTATTTAATACTTTAAAACTGCAAAAATACAGGTTCAATAAACCTGCAACTGTTTTAATATTTATTTAGAACCAAATTTAAAACTAGTTTAAATTTAACATATTTCATTTTTGAAAACTTTGAATTCCAAACTCTATTTGAATTCAAACTTAACTTGCATTTAAATCAAATTTACAACTTAAAACATGAATTTCATTAAACATTAAAAACTGCAACTCTCTGTTATAAAACTGAAACAGTTTTAAAAATTTCTTGATTTAAACAGAATTTAAAACTTTGTTCAAATTTAAAATTTTCATCTTTAAAACTTTGAACTCAGAACTTTATTTGGATTCAATTCCAATTCATACTTAAATCCAAGTTCCAACTTAACATATGAATTCTATTAAAATTAAAACTGTAAATTCTCTCTGGATTTAAACCTGCAACTGTTTTAAATTCTTGATTTAAAACAGAGTTTTAAATCCTGTTTAAGTTTAAGATTTACCTTTAAAAACTATGAATTCAAACTCTATTTAGATTTAGTTCAATCCATACTTAAATCAACCCTACACTAGAATTTGAATTCAATTCAAATTTCTAAAAAAAAACTGCAACTCTCTGGATTTAAAAACCCTGCACATAAACCCGAGCTACCCCATCTACTACTTCGAGTTCCAATCTCCTCTGCTTCGAGTCAAAAATAAAATCACCCGACGATTGCTTCGGGGCAATTAAACCTGCACACCCCATCTGAGTTCAACTCTGCAACCCAATTCAACCTGGAAACACCCAATCCATATCACCAGCCTCTCTGATCCTCCATCAACAACACCTCCTCCATCCTCTCACCTCAATACTCCACTAACATAAACATCTTAACACCTGACATTCACATAGATTAACAGATACCTCAATTTCTTATTTCTGTTTAAACAGAAATGTTTTCTTCCCAACAGTTTATTTAAACTGTAATATTAGTTTCCATAATTTCTACTTTCAAACATGCATTCTAATTTATACACTGGTTCTAATATTTATGATGTTTGATATTTGTTTTATTTTAATGATGACTGGTTTTGGTTTACAGAGGCTACAGATTTATTAAACTAACTTAAAATTCATAATTCTAAATTTACACCTAACTAACCTATTTACTTACACAAACTTTGCTAATTAAAACCATTCAAGTGATAAAGCCTTTCCAATAAAGAATATCCTAATTCATAACTAACACTTTATGCAGTTTTCAAGAAATCAAAACATGCAAACATATTTACACACAGCATTTATCAATATAAGATTTACAGACAAGCTTGTTTTCTTTTATTTTTCCTAAGTATTTACATGCATCAGACAATTCAAGCTTCCTTGCATTTGTGAGGTTACTCACTTTCAAAAGAAACAGAGGAGTTCTCATCAAACAGTTTTTACATTCAGGTGAACTAGCATTTAGTTCTGTAATTTGCACTTATCTTGATTTTAGAAAAAAAACTGTTTTTAAAATAAAAGCTTACTCACCTATATGGAAGATGCAGAGAACAGACTAGATGCCAATTTTATTTCCAGGAATGCAATATGATGTTGCATGTTGATCCTGGCTTGCATTAGATTACAGAAGTTGCTTGCCAATTTAAATTCAAAATTATTGCATTTGCATTCCCAGTTGAACATGCATGCAGACATCATCCAAATGCACATATTTGAGGCTGATCTTTTAATTGATGTTGAGCATTGCAGATTTAAGAAATTGATTTGCAGGCAGATGTATGCAGATCCCTCAGTTTTGAATTTAAACTGATGTTACTTTGCTTCAGATTTTGAAACTGGGCTTTCAGATATGCAGACTTGAAGAAACTGATTCTAATGTTGCAGATTTGAAGATTTTAACATGCTTTGTAGAAATTGAAGTTGTATGCAAATTTTTGCTTCAGATTTGTAGTATTTAGGTGCAGATTTGAAGAAGTTTGGTTTGCAGATTTGTAGAATTGGTTTTGAAATTGCAGATTTTGACATGCTTTTGTTTTGAGGGGATTTAATTTACTGAAATATGATTTTCAGATTTCTCAATTTGAAGAAAAAGTGTTTTTAACAAAATAAGTTTCTAAGTTTTCCTTATTTACAAAAATTAACTTCAAAATGTATTAACATGCCACTTGTTATCTTAAGTAAGATAAATGATTTACAAGTGTCTCTTTATAGTTTAAGAACTTAACACATGTATATATCAATGTTTAAAAGCAATTTTAAATTTATAAGTGTTTTAGAGTTTATCTTAAACTATTTAAAATTATTTAAGCATATTTCAAATGTTTATTAACATTAGTTTTGAAATACATACACATACACTTCTTTATAAAACTATACAATTACACTTAAATGCTTGTTTAAATATTTTTAAAATAATATTACTTATAAAACAAAATTTCAAAAGAAAAGATTTTAAAAGAAATGAGAGGTTGAATTAAATTTTATCAATGTTATACTTTAACACAAATGAATTAATTCTCATTTCAAAGAGAAAAACAATTTTTAAAATAGACAAAACAAATTTTTATTATAAAACAAAATTAAACTATATTTATTCTATAAACAAATAAATACTTACTTACTAATTTAAATCAATTTACAAATTTACATTATATATAATAATTAGAAAATATACTTTATTAAATATGAATTTAGAATTAAAACCAAATCTCTATTTACAATGTATAAACATTTATACATTATAAATAAAATATTTTTAATCTTTGAAAAGAATACCATTTAACAAATTAATTAATTATAAATTTTCAAAAGAGAATTCTAGTTTAAATTAAATTATTCAATCAATATTTCACATTTTAAAATAATTATCAAAGAAATTATTAAATAATTATTGCCTAAATTTCCGGGACATCACACATCAATTGGTTTTTCAGCATCCTCTTCTTTCTTAAAATTATTAATTGATTTGATCGGCTTACTTTCAACTATATCTTGCATAAAGTCATCACTGGAAATTCTATCTAAATTCAGTTTTTCAGGAGACCCCTCCTCAACATCCTCAATCTTCTTGCAAAGTTCAACATCCATAGCACAGGTGACCTCACTAGATGATGGTTGCACCATCTTCAGCTTAATAATAATAATAATAAATTAACTAAGTTATTGCCCAGATTAATAATCCAACAAAACACTCAAATCACCTCTAGATTTAAAAAATAAAATACATCCACTAGTTGCCAGGCGATACCTAACAAGATAACAAAAGGTAAATAAAAATTACCAGTGGAAGTAATGGGAACTCGAGGAACAGAAACTCCGCTACAAGACAAGATTTGGTTGGGTAAATAAAGATGGAAGTAACTGTTGCTGATTGATCAACCGAAGAGCGACTCTTTCCTATGATCGGAGAAAGGAGGGAAGAAACATTGTTCGTCTTTGACTATTATAATATCAATTAAGTTCATAACGGACAGGTATTATTGCTAAAATATGATTGGCCTATGAGATACACTTGCATACTAAAGCTTAGTAGCTTACAAAGGGTTTGAAAACCATTTCTTTGTTCCAAAAATGAAACTATTGCGAAATTGTTTGCTAAAAAACATGAAGAATTGAGATGGACTGGTTGTTTATTGTAAAAATAAGAAAGGTACACAAACCAGTTTTAATTCTATCAGTGAATGGGGTTATTATAGTTTTCATAGTAAAGCATATTGTATATGAATAAATATACATTGGTTATTTATTGTAGAAACCTGAGAACTAGTATGTACTGCACTCAAATATAATATCTTTGGTTTCTAAAATTCGGTAAAAAAATAAAAATAGAACATCTGAGTCAATTTTTTACCAAAATTCTTTATTTAACAAAATTTAATTGAATATACAAATCCTCCACCTTGTTGCTTTTCTCAATGTCATTTCACTACTATTGTCATTTTCACCTTATATCCACCTCAATCTAGCAGTGGATTGCATGGATAACATATAACACTTATAACATAAGTGAAAAGAAAGCCCTGTCACTAAGCACAAAAGTATAAACTAATAAAAGAATATAAACTAAAATTTTGTTTTTAGTAGTCAATATAACCAACCCCATTAATCAGTAATATCTAAAAATTATTGTGTTCTAATGTAGTTTTATTAGATACACTAGGTGTTTACAGTGCTAATCATGTAATATCTTATGTTTTCAGTAGTTAATATAACCAACCTCATTAGAGTTTTATTCAAGAGCAGTTAAAGTCACTAATAATTGTTTGTGATGACAAGAGTTTACTATATAACAATTGAGTTTACTACATCATGCATAAACTGTAGCTATTTTACACTACATGCATAAACTGCTTGCATTACGATAGATGTTATAGTTGTAATTGGAAGGAAGGCATGAAATTGCAGCGGAAGCGAAGTAGCTAAAGCCTAGAAGGAAAGCATGTGGGAGCAATGGGATGTGTTGAAAGGAATCCATGTGAATGAAACAGAGTAAAGCTGTTATGCTGACAAAGAGACTGAAGTTAAAGAAGCCGTTTAAAATATAGGTAATGTAAGAGAATCACCCCAGACGAAACACTACAAAGGTGCAGTAATTTAATATCGACTCCGTAAAGATATGGAACCATGTGTGGAATGATATGCCTAGAAAATATTTCATATTAAAGAAAAGGGTATAGATATCAAGAAGTTCTAGGGTGATAAAATAGATCATACATAATAAACCATAAGATGGAGAATTTTTTTTAATGAGAAGTGGAAGTCATAATATCAAAAGACTGCTGTTACAGTTTTGAAAGCAATTTTAATCCACAGAATTCAAGGACTGAATGCCGTAGGAGTTCATAAAAAGAAAGAATATAATATTACAGTTTCAGGGCATATTTCAGCTTTGGGTGCATGACTAATATTTAATTGATAATCATGGCGGCCTTAAAACTTATTATTATTTTTAACATGGAAATTTGTTTAGGAGATTTAACTACTGAATCATAATAGTTATTACTGACCATAAACGTCTACCAATTACTATGTCAAATGAACAGCTAAATTAACGGGAATTAACTATGGAGATTTAAACTTATGAAGTATTAAAGTTCAGTATATGACGTATATATTTTTAATGCAAACTGCTATGGGTGACTCAATCTGGGAGTACCGACAGTTGTTTAAAATGCTAGAAGAGAAAACTTCATACTGGAATCCTAAGCAGATAAATAATGGTAATCAAATGACTGACCTTAACTATTTACCAACCACATCACGTTAACTACCAGGTTAATGGGAATGAACTGTGCATTGAAATCAATTCCATGATAAGGTTTAAACTGAAATTCTAAATTGGCATAGGTAACGTGTTGAATTATCACTAAAGAATTTTAGAAAAAAAACATGAATCTTAACTAACGACCTGTTTTTTTGTTGACAAGTAGACCCAAGCAGATAAATGGTGGAAAGCAAATGACTGACCAAAAATGTTTACCAATTGCTACATCGAATTAACTACCAAATTAATGGGAGTTAACTGTGCATTGAAATCAATCTGTGATATGGTTTAAATCAAAATTCTAAAGTGGGAAAATTAATGTGCTAAAACTATAACTGAAGAATTTAAAAGGGAAAACGTGAATCTTAACTAATGACTTGTTTTTTTAGCGAAAAATGGAGATCTAATATCCCATAGCAAGAAAATTTATCATATACTCATCCACAACCATACGGACGAAATGATAATCCTAATTTAACAAATAGATGTGCATCAGCCCCATTAATAACATAACGATAACCTGATTTAACAAATCACCAATCATCAATAATCAGCACTAACCAAAACTAAATAAAAACAAAGTAAACAAAATGTTTTTTGGGTGAAAGAAAGGTGGAATGCAGTACCAGGATTATACGTAAATCTGGTAGAAAATCAATCATGACATAGAATGGCATAACAATTGATTTTATTGGTAAATTAAAGAAACTTAAAGAAATAACATACGAAATAATCGAAGGGTTTGTGATTCTAGGACTTTTTTTTAAGCATACCTGAGCTAGATAAGCTCTTGGGCAATGAGGCAACAACCAACAGTTTGATGGTCTGGTACGATAGGCGAATAACTAATACAAATAAGAGATTTTTGGCCCCAAATCACTGAATTAATCACTTCTATTGGCTTACCTTGATTTGTAGACTCGGGCATTGTGAACAAAGCGGAGGGGAGCATATTCGACGAAGTGGAGGAGATCCCTATTGAAGAAGTGGATAGGAGATAATGATGAGGAGCTGATGACGAAGTGCAGTGATGGTTCGAGCAAGAGGACGGTTGAATTTTGCGAGAGGGAAATTTTGGTGAAAGAGGGAAAAAGGAAACGGTGGAGGGAAAAAGGTGGCAGTGGAGGGAAATAGGAGAAAAAAACATGACAAGGGCTTAACAAGCGGAAACCCTAAAATTAGACCCAAAAAGAAAATTGTAGCACATACACCACTGGTCCGTCCGTCTAACACCCCTATTCACAGTCGAATCAAATTTTTTTGGTCCTATTCCAACTATTAACAAAGATTTTAAGACGGAAGTATCTGTATGCTTTTAATCCGTAGTAAAAAAAGAAAAAGAAAAGGGGCATTCCGAGAATTGAACTCGGGACCTCTCGCACCCTAAGCGAGAATCATACCACTAGACCAAATGCCCTTCAACGTTAATGCTTAAAAAATCATATCTGAATTTAACGAGAGATCATCACAACATCCACTTCCAAATCACACATTACTCGAGCAATGTGATCTTTGCAGCCTTCAACTATTCAAGTCAATTGATACTAATAAATAAGAAATCCGTAAACGAAAAATGAATGAATATCTAATGTTTGAGAAAACAGATACAAATGCATATATAAATTCTACGTACAAATATGATCCATTCTTTATCAAGGTACTACTTTATATTATGTGAATTTCGGTATAATGAATTATATGTATTTATTTTTTTATCAAAATAACAATTTATACAAGACTTTTTTGTACATGCAATGCACTGCATGTAAAAACCCTTATAAAATAAGTAATTTCAAATTTTCTATATAATTCGATAAAAACAAACTAAAAAAATATAAAGAAAAACAATGTATTCTTTTTTTGTTGTAATATGGTTTGAACTTGTAACCTTATTTATGTTTCAAAATTTCCATTTGAAGGTAAATGTTAATGTTTTTTCAGAACGGTATTCGAAATCTTCACCTCTTGTTTTGTCTATAAGGGCAATTTGAAACTTTACAGTTGGACTAAAAAATTAAAACTTTATTCCAATTATTAATAAAGATGTGTTGTGATAAAAATAAACTGAAAAATACAAAGAATACAATGTATTCTTTTTTTGTTATAATAGGATTTGAACAAATAACTTTTTTTATGTTTCAAAATTTCCATTTGAAGATAAATGTTAATGTTTGCTCAAAAGCGGGATTCGAACTCTTGGCCTTAAAAGCAATTTTGGAACTTTGCGGTCGGACCAAAAATTTGAAAATCCATTCCAATTATTAACAAAGATACTAATAAAGATTATATGTATATATAAATGTATATTTACCGTTCAAAATATATTTATGACTTTAGATTTAATTGACAGTGGATCGGATAATATCCGATGTTTGTCTGCAATCCATGGAAACATATATTCGATATTCAAAAGAAATCAACGATAGACTGTTAAAGAACTAGATATTATCGCAAAACCAATTGGTAATGTGAAGTGAGGTCTCTTAGTATTTATGCATGATTTATATTGTAAATTATTCGATGTGGGACTAATATCAACACGCCCCCGCACGTGTGGCGTATCATTAGCCAAACACGTGGACAATCATTAAGGGTGATGTGTAACACAACTAAACCCACTCTGATACCAAGTTAGAGGACCTCAGCTTATCACAAAATCAGATGGTAATGTGAAGTGGGGTCTCTTAATATTTATGCATGATTTATATTGTAAATTGTCCAATGTGTGACTAATATCAACAATGGTAGAAATCAATTTAGAAATCAATTTTGCTTACCCATTGTATTCAACCTCCAATAATATATATGGTTATAAGAGTCAAGATAGGCTACAAATTAGCCAACTGATTTGCTAAAATAAAAGTAACTAAATAAGTACTAAACAAATAAAGAGGCTACAAATTAGCCAATTGATTTGCTAAAATAAAGGTAACTAAATAAATACTTTCCAAATAAAGATATCGTCAAATCAGAGAATAAATGTAGGAAATATTCTAACGTTTAGAATATATGTAAAATATGTTCTATCACACCCCTCAGTCGAGGTGGGAGGTTCTCGTATTCTTAGATTGTTCCTGAAATCATTAAATAATATGCGCGGAAGCCCTTTTGTAAAAATATCAGCAATTTGGTAAATGGACGGCACATGAAGCACACGCACTTCGCCATGAGCTACTTTCTCACGGACGAAATGAATACCCATCTCAATGTGTTTAGTGCGTTGATGCTAAACAGGATTGCCGGATAAGTATATAGCACTCACATTATCACAATAAACTAGAGTAGCCTTTTGAATAGGACAATGCAACTCTAGAAGCAAATTTCTAATCTGGCACGAATCAGAAACAACATTAGCAACACCCCTGTACTCTGCCTCATCACTACTACGGGAAAGAGTAGGTTGCCATTTCGAAGACCAAGAAATCAAATTATCTCCAAGGAATACACAATAACCAGAGGTAGAACGACGGGTGTCAGGACAACCACCCCATCTGCATCTATATATGAGATAATACGATTAATATTGGATTTATACAAGTAGAGATCAAAAGAAAGGGTACCCTGGAGATAGCGTATGATACGCTTAAGAGCTTTCATATGCTCATTAGTCGAGGCATGCATATGAAGGCAGATCTACTACACGACAAAGGAAATGTGTGGCCGAGTGAATGTAAGATATTGAAGAGCACCTGCAAGACTACAATACTTAGTCGGATCATCATAAGGAGTGTCTGCGGTGGCACTTAGTTTGGACTTAGTGTCAACAGAAATAGGACATGAACTGCAGTTAGACATTCCGGCACGTTCAATAATTTTTGTAGCATACTGTGTTTGAGATAAGAATAGTCCATAGGCATGACGAGTGACAGCAATACCCAAAAAGAAACTCAGACGACCTAGATCCTTCATAGAAAATTCAGAAGTTAAGAGAGTCATAATATACTTACGAAGACGATCAGAAGAAGCTGTAAGTATAATGTCATCCACATATAACAGAATATAAGCAATATCACAACCATTCTTGTAGATGAATAAAGAGTGATATGACGTACTATGAGAGAACCTAATGGTAGCAACAAAATCAGCAAATCTTTGGTACCAAGCTCGAGGAGCCTGTTTTAATCCGTACAAAGATTTCTTCAAAAGGCAAACATGATTCGGATAATTTTTGTTATGATAATCCATGGGTTGATGCATATAAACTGCTTCATTGAGATGACCATGCAAGAAAGCATTCTTGACGTCCATTTGATGAATGGGCCAAGATTTAGAAAGAGCAATGCTGAGAACCGCTCTAATGGTGACCGTTTTAACCACAGAGTTAAATGTTTCATCACAATCAATGCCCTATTGCTGTGTACTTCCATCACCTACAAGACAAGCTTTATAACGCTCAAAAGAACCGTCAGATTTATATTTATGATGAAAAATGCACATAGACCGAATAACATTAACATTAGGCGGCCTAGGCACTAATTCCCAAGTCTTATTGTCAATTAAAGCATTAAATTCCTCCAACATTGCACTTTTCCAATTATGGTTAATAAGCGCACTAACAAGATTTTTCGAAACTGGAGAAATATCTATAGTGGTGATAGTGTGGTAATTAGAAGAGTATTTGCGGTTGGGTTTAAAAATGTCATTGATGCACGAGTGGTCATGCGGGTTGAAATGGGGTTGGGAGGCCCAGGGGTGGTGTGAGGAATGGTCAAAGTGGGGGATCTCATACACGGGGTTGGGCTGTGGGGAAGGGAGGATGGGTCAGTGGAGGAAATAGAGGAACGAGTGTGGGCAGTAGTGGGAGGTGTGGAATATGGGCATGTGTGCGAATGTGGCCCAAATTGAGGAAAAAAGGACAAGTCGTTAGGCTGCGTTGTTGGGTCAAGCTGCATATTTTGTGGTGTGGTATTTTGAGATAAATGATGTATTAATTGAGGAATAATATTGTCACTTAAGAAATCATAATTCGAAGGTCTTGTTTTATGGAGTTTGGAGAATGGAAATTATGTTTCAACAAAACGAACATGACGACAAATTATGATTTTACGACTAGACATAGCATTTGGAGCCACGATGATTAGGATCCATACCAAAATAAGCACAAGGAGTCGACCTTTCTTGTAATTTATGAATAGTAGAAGAGGGGAATAATGGGAAACATAAGCAACCAAAAACACGCAAACCCGAATAATTAGGATCACTTTGATAGAGGATTTGAGCAGGAGATTGGTAATTCAATACATTGGAAGGAAGGATATTGAGAAGATATGTAGCCATGGAGAGAGCATGATGCCAAAAGGAGAGTGGCATATGTTAACCCGCCTTTTTGCAAGGCCATGGACAAGCGGGTTTTACTTAATTGACTGGACGTTCGTCGAGGCAGGTGTATGATGGATTCAGTCGACTGGATGGATAGATGACACAACACACTTGAAAGATGGAAGTTGGATTGGACAGAGATGGATCGACTATAATTTGGGTCAAGGAAATGTGGTTTGGTCTGGAAGTTAGAAGCTGATGGGCATTGGAGTGAGAAGAGGTTCACTCGGTGGTAGACTAAGGTCGTTCGGCACAAACCTCGCTCTGCATTCTCCCATCACTCGACACAAGCCCCGCTCGGCATTTGGATTGTTCGACACTTGATTGTGGTTCAGCATTCGGGTCTTCCACACTCGATGGTGGTTCGGCATTCGAGTCATCCGGCACTCGATTGTGGTTCGGCCTTTGGATCGTTCGGCATGATGGATCGTTCGGCATGATGGGTCGATCGGCATGATGGATCGTTCGGCAAGGTGGATTGTTCGGCATGGTGGATCGTTTGTCACAAATGGTTCGTCTGGCATTCACGTTCGAATAGCATTCAAGAGTACTCGGCATACATAGAGCGTCCGTCATACATGAGTGGTTCGGCATTCTAAGAGAACTCGGCATCCAGGAGCGCTCGGCATCCAGGAGCTCTCGGCATTCAGGAGCGCTCGGCATTAGAGATCGTTCGGCATGATGGGCGCTCGCCATCAAACATGGTTCGACATCAAACATGGTTCGACATCAAACATGGTTCGACATGATGGAGGTTCGGGATTAAGGATCGTTCGACATTGGATGGGTCGTTCGGCATTTGGAGACGTTCGGCATTGGATGAATTGTTCGATATCAGGGAGCGTTCGGCATACGAAGTGCGTTCGGCATGACAACCTCGCTCGGCATACGAGTGCGTTCGGTATGACATTTTGGTTCGGCATCGGCCGTTCGGCCCTGATGGGCCCTGGTTATTCAGAGAGCCCAACAACTACCTGGATGTGTCTATAAATAAAGCATGTAGGGCTTCAAGAAAGGGATCTTCTTTTCGGCTCTTTGACTTTCTATTTTTCTAAGGCTAAGGCTGGTCTACCACTTTGTAACTATAATCGATTGTTACAACAATAAAAAGGAAATTACTGGAGTGGACGTAGGCCAGAGTTAGCCGAACCATTATAAAATCTGTTGTTCTTTATTGCTTTCATTTTAATTTTGTATGTTCTTCACATCATTACTCTCTACATACAATCTATATGTTAAGCATAACTGTTAGTTGGTGCCTTCATCTACATTTGGGTGTTAGTGACCAATTTCGACGGTAACACTTTGGTGCTTTCACTGAGAGTTGAACTCAGGAATTTTGGAGTTAGAAACTCGGATTCTAAGGAGCAATGGCTTGACCATCAGCAAAGAAGCAAGAGATAGAGAGGAGAAATCAGGAGGGAAGTCAAGAGGCTTCCTCTGAAAATGGAGCAGGAGAAGCATCCATCTACATCACCAGAGAGGAAATGGAAGCCATGATGAACAGACAAGAGGAGATGATGCAGGCTCTTCTTAGACAATTTACACAAGCAGGAAATGAAGAAGCTCAGATCGATGGAGCCAGATCAGAAGCGCTCAATCAGCAAACAACTAACAATCCGGATGGACCTGGACTAGGGGGCGCACCACCAGATAATGCCGAACCAGTTCATGGAGGGGTTCGAGCTAACACCACACAAGAGGATGCTGGCAGGAATGTAAGAGCAAGAGATGAAGAGTATGTACCAGCATTCCCTCGGGAGCTCGGGGGGCAACCCTAGGCGTACAATGCTGGATTAGCCGAGATTATCAGGCGAACCATGCGCGGAGGTTTGACCAATAGAGATCTGGAAGGAGTAACAAGAGTCCGTTCACTCGTGAAATCAGGATAGCTCGGAATCCGCCAGATTTCAAGCTACCTAACGTGGAAATGTACAATGGCAAGGCTGATCCAACAGGTCACTTAATGAGATATACAAGACATATGGAGGTGGGGGGGCATCGGAAGAAGTTATGGCTCGATGTTTCCCTTTATTCTTAACGGACATAGCCGCTATGTGGTTCAGGCAGCTGGAAGAAGGATTTATCGGGACATGGATAGAGTTGGTGGACAGGTTTCTGAAGCAGTTTCGGGTACATATCGAAAGGCCAAAGAATGTAATGAAGCTGACATCGGTAAAATAGAGGACAGACGAATCACTTAGAGCTTGCTTAACTCGGTTCAATGCAGAGGTTGCTTCGGTGGATCGGCCGGATCCATCAATGGTTTTAATGGCGGCAGTGTCAGGAGTTAGAGAGAATTCAGATTTCAAAGTGTCACTGATATGGGACCCTCCAATGGATCTTGGGGAATTCTTTCACAAAGCTGAGAGGTTCCTTCGGCAGGAAGAAGCGTGCTCAGATATGAAGTTAAAGGAGGTGAATGCGGCTAAGGATGGAGGGCCATCTAGCGGAGTCTTGGAAAGAGATAAAGGCAAGGGAAAAAGGAAGCTGGATGATGAATTAGGAAAAGCTAGGAAACGGTGGAGAGAGCCAAAATTCTCCACCTACACAGGATTGAATGAGACGCTGGAGCAGATTTATTTGGAGACTCAGAATCGCCTTCCCTACCGAAGGCTGGTTAGGAGAAAACCGTCCGAACGTGAAAGGGCATTAGGAAAACACTGCCTCTTCCACGATTTGGATGGGCATTATACCAACAGCTGCAGGCACTTAAAGGACATAATTGAAGAGCATGTAAGGAATGGATAGCTGCGGCAATACGTCGAAGCTCGGAATGCAGCGGTAAGGCAGGAGCAACCACCGTCTACCTCACACGGTGATGGTGCGAGGCACAAGAATGATGGTCGATTGGTTGTCAATTGACTGGGATATTATGAAATAAGTAGCAAACTACGGGAAACGGCCAAGCCACTTACTCATGTACGAGGACAGAGATAGCCCCTAGGCATGCTCTGAGATGATGATAAGCCACGATGCTCTAGTTTGTGAAATCTGCTTTCTCTTTTTTGACTTGGACATTTGCTTTTTTCTAGTTTGGTTTGAACTTCTAGTTTTGTTTATTTCTTGGTTTGGACTTTTTATTTGGATGATTGTTTTTTGGTTTGGATTTTCAATATGGACTTTTTTTGTTTTCTGATTTGATCTGGATTTTGGATTGGCTTTCGATTGGATTTTTTATCTGGTTTTTGATAAATGGTCGTCAGGTATGGATTATACCTGGCAAGGGGTAGGTCGCTTTGCCCAAGCACGGCAAATCGACTTATTTAGGTCGTCGAGTATGGACTATGCTCGGCAAGGGTCCAGAGAGACCAGGATTCGGCCTAGGACTTAAGCCCCAAATTATCGGTTACTATTTCAGGTCGTCGAGTATGGACTATGCTCAGCAAGGGTCCGGAGAGATCAGGATTTAGCCTACGACATAGGCCATGTGTTATTAGTTATTATTTCAGGTCGTCGGGTATGGACTATACTCAACAAAGGTCCGAAGTAACCAGGATTCAGCTTAGGACTTAAGCCATGGCATTACTCAACGTCCAGAGACACTGGATCACGGTCTTTATGTGGAAATTGCGCTTGGCAAGAACCCGGAGAGGTTACGAATTCAGATATTGACCTGGAGAGGTCATGGATTCGGTTACTGGCTATTGGATAAGGTTAGATTAAGACTCGGTTATCGAGTCCGGATGGATATGAAATTGGCTATGGACTTTGGATATCAGATTCAGAATTATTCAAAACACACCTTCCGACAGCAAGGCATGTTTTAGGGGGCAAGTTTTTACCCGCCTTTTTGCAAGGCCATGGACAGGCGGGTTAAACTTAATCAACTGCACGTTCGTCGAGGCTGGTGTACGATGGATTCGGTCGACTGGATGGATGGATGACGCAACGCACTTGAAAGATGGAAGTTGGATTGGACAGAGATGGATCGACTATAATTTGGGTCAAGGAAATGTGGTTCGGTCTGGAAGTTAGAAGCCGTTGGGCAATGGAGTGAGAAGAGGTTCACTCGGCAGTAGACTAAGGTCGTTCGGCACAAACCTCGCTCGGCATTCTCCCCTCACTCGGCACAAGCCCCGCTCGGCATTTGGGTTGTTCGGCACTCGATGGTGGTTCGGCGTTCGGGTCGTTCGACACTCGATGGTGGTTCGGCATTTGGGTCGTCCGACACTCGATTATGGTTCGGCATTTGGATCGTCCGGCATGATGGATCGTTCGGCATGATGGGTCGATCGGCATGATGGATCGTTCGGCAAGGTGGATCGTTCGACATGGTAGATCGTTTGGCAGAAATGGTTTGTCTGGCATTCACGTTCGAATAGCATTCAAGAGTACTCGGTATACATAGAGCGTCCAACATACATGAGTGGTTTGGCATTCCAGGAGCATTCGGCATTCAGTAGCGCTCGGCATCCAGGAGCGCTCGGCATTCAGTAGCGCTCGGCATCCGGGTGCGCTCGACATTTAGAAGCGCTCGGCATCACATATGGTTCGGCATCAAACATGGTTCGGCATCAAACATGGTTCGGCGTCGACATGGTTCGACATGATGGAGGTTTGGCATTAAGGATCGTTCGACATTGGATGGGTCGTTCGGCATCAGGAAACGTTCGGCATTGGATGAATTGTTCAGAATCAGGGAGCGTTCAACATATGAAGTGCGTTTGGCATGACAACTCGTTCGGCGTACGAGTGCGTTCGGTATGACATTTTGGTTCGGCATGGGCCGTTCGGCCCTGATGGGCTCTAGTTATTCAGAGAGCCCAACAACTACCTAGACGTGTCTATAAATAGAGCATGTAGGGCTTCAAGAAAGGGATCTTCTCTTCGGCTCTTTGACTTTCTATTTTTCTAAGGCTAAGGCTGGTCTACCACTTTGTAACTATAATCGATTGTTACAGCAATAAAAAGGAAATTACTGGAGTGGACATAAAATCTGTTGTTCTTTATTGCTTTCATTTTAATTTTGTCTGTTCTTCACATTATTACTCTCTACATACAATCTATCTGTTAACTGTAACTGTTAGTTGGTGCCTTCATCTACATTCAGATGTTAGTGACCAATTTCGGCGCTAACAGCATAGATGCATGGGAAAGAATAGTCCTGATGATATTATTTATGGATTTTATGTGTCTTTCGGCCTTCCCGTTTTGAGGAGATGTATGAGGACATGAGGGACGGAAAAGCATGCCATGTTGCTCAAAAAAATCCTTAAAAGTGCCATTAATGTATTCTGTACCATTGTCACATTGAAAAGTCTTAATATTATGTTCAAATTGGGTCTTGATTAAAGCATGAAACGCTAACAAAAGTTGTTTGACCTGAGTTTTTTTTGCAATAGGAAGGGTCCACAAAAATTTGCCATAGTAATCAAGAAAAAGAACATAATAACAATGGCCAAAAGTACTAACAATAGGAGAAGTCTAAAGATCACTATGGATAATATCAAACGAAAGAAAAGTATATGACACCGAATCAAAAAAAGGTAGCTTAGAATGTTTCCCAAGAGGACAAGAAGAACAAAAAGTTTTACAAGCCTTATTACAATCAACAAACTTTTTACTACAAAGAGCATTTAAAATAGCATCGCCAGAATGACCTAAACGATTGTGATAAATATTCAAAGGAAAAGCAGTAAAAGCAATATGATTGTTAGAAGAAATGGCTTGAGAGTTGGAGAAAAGTGGATATAAGCCCTCAGCGCTATCACATCTCATTAGTCTGTTCCCCGTTTGTAACTCATTAAAAGAGAAACAAAAAGGGTCAAAAGAGAAAGAAACCATATTATCCGTCGTAAATTTACGAACAGAGACCAGATTTTTAATGAGCCTGGGAGCATGTAACACATTGTTTAGGGTAAATGGTGGATAAGGTGGAGGCAATGTAGTGCGACCGTGACCAATAATTGGAATTAAATGACCACTACCAACAACAATGTTATGATGCTTATTGCTTGAATTGAAATAAGAAGGGACAATACCTACATCCACCATCATGTGAGATGTAGCACCAAAAACCATGTATTAGTTCCCATCTGGTTGAGAGAACGAAAGAGCGTGCATAGCGGCCTTAATGTTGGTGGGCATGTAGCTAGGAGCAAGAGGAGAAACGACATAGAAAGCTTGAGTTCTGGACCCAAGCAAGCCTGGCCCAGAAGAGGAGGGACGTTTGGCGCTGGATTGGGCCTTGGCTGCCAGGAGTATGTGGGAAATGGGAAAGAAGGAATAGTCCACCCTCCCCAACCAGGCTGTTGCCACTGTGGCGGTGGGGCCTGCTGACGTGGCTGCCACTGGTGCTGCTGATATGGCAGCTGACTAGGACTGGACCCATTAGTACTTTGGTGGACTTTTTTCCCATTATTTTTCAAATTATTCCTCCCTTTATTATTGTTGTTGCGCTTATTTCTTGTAGATGAATCAGTGGCAACCATGGCAGCACCACCGGACCGACTCCCAAAACCACCAGTTTCACGAGCTTGACGAGCCTTGATAGTACTCTCAACCATTTTCAACCTTGAACGACAACTCTCAAAGGATGGAAAAGGCTCTTGATTTTGTCTATAGTCCACCGTACCACTATACGCTTCTGGTAAGGACCCGGTGAGATGTAAAACAAGACGACCATTTGTCACCGTAGCATCAACATCCGCTAACCTATCCGCCAGAGATTGTAGATAATTGCAATAATTGTCGATCGAGTTGAAAACCTCAAAAGTAGAATTTGTAAAGTCCTCCTAGAGATGGGTAGCCCGAGAGGCTTTATTGTCTTGAAAA
Organism: Allium cepa; assembly: GCA_030765085.1. Lineage (NCBI taxonomy): Eukaryota > Viridiplantae > Streptophyta > Magnoliopsida > Asparagales > Amaryllidaceae > Allium > Allium cepa. The sequence goes on from CM060935.1 coordinate 597,332,579, forward strand.
AGAGCTTCAAGCCCGTTCTATGCCCCTTTGCCGTGTCATTACGTCTTAGGATAGCGAGGAGAAGATCGGAAGAAATGGTGTTGTAAATCCACTGTAATACAATGGCATCCAAACGCCCCCAAAGAGCTGGATCAGCGGACTTAGCCTGGACATAGACAGCCATTGCCTTCTCCTCCGTTGGTGGAACCAAGTGATCGTAAAGATCATGATCCCTAGCAAGATTGGTAAACAGAGTATCCCAAGAATGATACATGGCTTGCTCATTGTCTAATGTTATGGGAATAAGAGATTTAACATTAGTGATGGTGAGTGCGAGATGAAACTTGGACGAGTCTGCCATGGAAAAGAATTAAAGATAGAAGAAGAAGAACGGAGAAGAAGATATGTGAGGCTAGGGTAAAGAGAATAACTTTGATACCATGATAGAAATCAATTTAGAAATCAATTTTGCTTGCCCATTGTATTCAACCTCCAATAATATATATGGTTACAAGAGTCAAGATAGGCTACAAATTAGCCAACTGGTAACTAAATAAATACTAACCAAATAAAGAGGCTACAAATTAGCCGACTGATTTGCTAAAACAAGGGTAACTATGTAAATACTTCCCAAATAGAGATATCATCAAATCAGAGAATAAATGCAGGAAATATTCTAACGCCTAGAATATATGTAAAATATATTCTATCATAGACCTACCTTTAACTAAAGAGTAAAGATGAATCGCTAAATTTACATGTAACGAATGAACTAGATGATTGAGGCCTTCAATGGTTGCTTTCTCTTTCTTTTTGAATCTAAAGATGATATATAAATGGTACGCCTTAGGGGCAATTATGTAATTTGTTCTATAAATCTAACTCAATAACCAACCTTGTTCATAATAAAAGATGTTTTATTTCTGTTATATATTTATTATAATGTGGTACTATAAATAATTGAACGTTCGATTAAAATATATTTAATAGAAAATCCATAAATGGTGTATTTGTGGTAGTAACTATAAATAATTCTAATCATGAGTATTGTATCAAAGTATACTAAACACATCATTTTAAATATTACTAGCCAAGATACATCGAGACTGGATATCGATGCATCTATTGAGACTAAAGTACATAACACTTTCCAAATGTTGAGTAATGTATTATTCATAACTGCCGGGGGCACCAAGTAGTTACATACAGATAGTTATTGGATAGCTATGTAATGACTTGCTCGATAGTTTTCTATTGGTTAATATAACTAAGGTAAAACAAAAAATATTGACGTGACTAATTTACATTGTTCTCTTTACTTGAGAATATCGTAGATCTTCAATTAAAAGCTCTGCTTAAATTGTAGTCAAATCATGGTACAGAATCGACCAAATGACTATAGTTGGGTCGAGTGGAAATATTGAAAGTGAAACACTATTCAAGAGAGGATTCGTCTTCTTGGTTATATATGGTTAGTATCATAGTCTATTTAAGTCAACTCAAAGCCAAAATCTCTAACCAGAGTAGTACGGTTAATAATAATTGTTATCATTGAATCAAAGATTTTGTGTTTGGAATATATAGTTAAATATGTACCATATTGGAATTTTGACCATTATCAAATCCATAAGTCCAAAGTGATATGGTTTTGATGAAGAGAATTGGTGTAAAATAACTATCACTAATGGGTAACGCTTATGATAAGTAAAATTATATTTTACAAAGGATGTGTAAGTGATAAATTCAGCCAAAATTTTGCAAAAATAGCTAAGATGAAATATGAATGATAATATTTGAATTGTTCAATATTAATCGCTGGCTGAATTTACACATTTGAGTCACACAACTAAAATGATGAATATTTCGAATAAACCACATGATTTTATTAGTTTTTAAATATTGGAAATAAATTAATATTTATGAAGTATTAATTATAAAAAAATTCTTTAGATTATTGGATGTTATTAGTATTTAGTAAAGTGGTTATATAAAAGTTATAAATGCGTGTATCGATATGCGATACTGGTAGGATGTTTAAATCTGGTTTAAAAAAATAAATATTAAAATAGGCCTAAATAAATTAAATTGATTGATGTTTATGAAATATTAATTGTCAAAATATTTCTTTTTTTATTTATTTGATTTCAATTAATATTTAATAATGTAGATATATAAAAGTTATAACCGTGCGTATTAGATATAATATCGGTAGTAAATTTAAATTTGATTTAAATAAGGATAACACAAATTGAATTTTGGAAATATTTTGGACTAAAGCTTACGCACGATGGCGGCCATGATATTGAGAAATGTGGGGGTTTTTGAATTAGAAATGAAAGGGCAACCTTAATTAAAGGAGTGGAAAAAAACCATATTTTATTACACGTTCATTTTCTTCTTTAATTAGATATTGCTTTGTCGTTTTCTTTCTCCGTCCATATAGAAGCATTAAGGGCCAAATTCTAATGCTGGCTAGAGCTTTAAAATTCAAGCAAAATTAAATAGAAATAGGCGATATCTCCTGATTGCTACAGATCTAGAGATTGATTAATTGGATTTAGGATTTATTCTATCATTCAAGTGTTTCTTCTAGCTTCATCCTAAGGTAATTCAATATTTTTATGATATAACTTTTAATTTTTTTACATCCCACTAGTTTTATATCTCTCCATTTTGTTCATATGTGTGAATTTAGATTATGGCTAGAATATCTTAATTCGTCCTTTTTGAATCAACTGTATATTCTTATTATTGATTTAACTAAAAATCTTTGCCATGCTCTCTATTATTTGTTTATTATGAACAATAATAATTTTACTCATCTTTGTTCTGTATTTTTAATTATCTTGTATGTTAAACCTAGATCTAGACTTTCTTATCACAAATTTGTATATGCATATCTCGTCTGATTTAATGTTGTCTAAAAAATGAAAAACAAAAATGGAACAATCTTTTTAGTAAGTCAATTTTCGTATTACAATTTTTAGATTTGAATGTTTATATATAAATTGCTATGTGAATAAAACTTTGAAATAGTTTCATTAATTATTTATAGTTGGCAACATAATATGATGACTTAATTGTCTTATGTGTAAATTATTCTATAAAAAAAACTTTCTAATTAAAATAAAAGAGAAAACTTCAATTTAGTGGTTTATTTCTTGTTTTACGGTTGTATCTAGACTAGTACTGGATCTTTGTTTAAAAGGCAAACATTCTGATTCACAAACTATTTGTGTTAAACCAAAAATTGACTCAACACCCGAGATGTTGTACAAAGTAATATTATTCGGAATGATCCCAATAATACTCATGGGCTTTAATATAGTCCTGATGTTATTCAAAAGATTAAGTCATATGTCCAATTGTAGAATAGGTGAGTGGCATAAACGTGCAATGGTCCATTACTTGTTCGTTAGTAGGCAAAATAGGCAATTCACATATATCATAATCCTTTGTTTATATGTCAATGTGCACAATAGTCATTATGCAAAGAAAATTTAATTTTGGCAAAAGCTTAAGTGGCCTTGTTCAAATCATTAATATACAAGTCCAAATTCAAGTCCAAGTCCAAAATTAAGTCATATGTACATCCATTATTCAATAATAGTCAAAGACACACATTTGAGAAAATTGTGTGATGCAATGTTTGTTGTCCAAGTCCTTATGTGCAAAAGTTACAAGAATTATAAATCGGCTCTAAAAATCCCCATTTGATTTAAAGTTTACAACTTATAATTTGAGAAGCAGGAAATAAATGATTCGCGCCCCTCTAAGTGATGGAGGGGGTTTATTTATAGAGGTAGTGGTAGGCGGGATGGCTACCACATTTCCATCCAGCTAGAGTTCGCTATCTCTTCGTATTGTTAATATTTGACATCCTCTTTGTATTGTTGATATTTGATGTCCTCTTTGTATTGTTGACATTCGGCATCGCTCCCCGCTTGTGAAAACTCGAATTCCTTTACTAGTTTCAAAGCTCATTATTCTCGTAGAAACATGATATCGCTGGTTGTTTTAGATGCTTGACAATAGTTAGTGTTGTAAAAGCTCGATAACTGTTATTGTGCCAAATGAGTATTTTCGACAGAAAGTTGATATTTCTAGTTTGTGGTTAGATTTTCGATATCTGCTAGTGGTGCGACGTCCTTCTTTTGTTATATATTCTTCAACATTTCCATGTTATAGAGGTTTGATAAGTCCACTATCTTTTGGGCTTAATAATGTTAGTCATAGAAACTCGATATCTACTGTTCTTCTAGGTCTGATGCAGTTGGATATATATATATATATATATATATATATATATATATATATATATAGGTATTTATTGATTTGGAACCTTTGTTACCTTACAGGCTCGACATTTTGATTCATTATGAATACCCAAAATCAATTTCTTTTCATTAAATACTCAACAACTCTTCCTATTATAGAAGCTCATTACTCTTTCAGGGACATGATACTTCTTTTTAGATTGATAACTATTTGAAGTTCGGCATTTTTAATGTTATTGGATATTCGACATCTCATTGTGATTAATTGAGGTTCGCTATCCTCCTTTATTTTATATGCTCGTCAGCCCTTATGGTTGTTGAAGCTCAACACCGTATCTGCTAGTTATAAAGATTTGACAACCTTTCTCTCTTTAAATTCAACAACACTTATAATTCGACATATTTAGTTATTCCCTAATTCTTTTAATTCATTTCCCCTAAATAGGAGCTCAATAATTATCTTCATGTTAGATACTTGATACCCTATGCTTTCATATCTTCTCATGCTTACTTTTTCATTGGCTTCTCAAGTACATTTGACAATTGAAAAATATATGGATAACAATTTGTATAAATTTTTTATTTTGTTTTGTTTTGTTTTAAATTTTGTTTTGGTATTTTGTGTGTACATGTGAGCATATATATATATATACATATATATATATATATCTGTGTGTGTGTGCGTGTGTAATAATATTTATGTGCATATGTGTATTTAACTTAATGTTTCAAAAGGGTTTATCTAAAATATAGTAGTAAACTTTTTAATTATTCTAATTAGATAGTATATTCATCGATTTACAGCATGTAATATAAATAAAGTCCATTTCAATGTAAAGCACCATGCAAGGTATTTGTATGTGTGCACAAACAAATACACACACACACACCCACACAATAAAGCGAACCCGTGCCTCGCACACGGCTTGTAACTATTTTTTTTAATTATTGTTGATTCTCTGTGTTATTGTAAGACTACTGATAATTAATTACAACATTAAGTCTTGTATACAGAAAATTATTATTTACGGTATTGTTCTTCAATCCAAATTAAAGTATTTTGTTTACAAACATAATTTTGATGAGCTCTTTATTCTAATGTTTTAATAGTTGATTGATGTCCGAAATTTACTAAATTCATGAATGAAAGGTCAAAGAAAGATATCCTAGTGTACAAAATATCTGAAGAGCACGAATGAATAAGGAGATAGTGCAAAAAAATATTCATTTTGCAATCATTCGGTACATTTCAACAATTTCACATGAACCGACATGAACTTATACACGTATCACATTCCAACATAGATTCACTTGTTCACGCACAACATTCTCTTGTTTGAATATTCAACATAATGCGGCCATATATTTTAATGTTTGAATGTGTGGGCTATCTTGTAATTAAGTCTAATAATGTTTTTTTGGAATAAAATATTAAGACTTAAGGGTATATTCGTCATGTAAAATTATAACGTGTGGACACCAGAGTGACAATTTAGTTTGTTGAAGGGCCGAACTAAAAAATATCACACACTACATATATGGGGTTATGGTCTTCAAATTACATACGTCTTATCATATTCTCTCTACCATCTTCTAAAGAAAATTTACAGATCTAAGCTTGTGTCAATTTGGAAGATTTAATCCAATTTAATCTTCACATCAATTAAGAATCGATGGATTCAGGTACGCCTTCTGCTGTTAATTTCATATACGTGTTTCTCAATTGAATAAATATAAGTTATACGTAATCAGATCTAATATAGATTACTCACCAACAAATGGTATCAGAGCCACCCATTATTGATTTTATTGAGAAAATTTTCGATTTTAAGTATATATGAAATTAAGGTTCCGAGATTTAAAATTTTGGTTGATTCATCCAATGCTTTTATTTCAAATCTGTGAGATTTGCTCTTTTCTTATTGATTTATCTGATGCCTCTGTCTCATATCTATATAAATAATTCATGAGTTAATTCTGCTTGTTCGGATATGATGTCTTTAATTGTTGCTACTCATATTATTCATATATTATTATCAGTAGTGTTGCGACTATACATTTTTGTGTATTGCTAAGATGGTTACCATGTTAAGTTTTGTTTCACTAACACGTATGGAAGCATCTTCATGCCTTTTAATTTTCCTGTAATACGTATTGCACACATAATGGTCAGTTGCATTTTTTATCATAATTGCATTAAATATGGTTGTTATAGTAATAAATAAATTAATTTATTATCATAAATGCAGTAAATGCATCAGTTGCAAAAAAATTAATGATGCGGCATGTTTGTATTTGGAACAAGAAAAGACATACTGTTTATTATTTAATGTACTTATAATTTATAGACACATATATTTTATATCTATAGCTTGCTCATTAAAAATAAGTTTCACTTTCTGTAATATTATAACACATGTATTCATATTTGCTTATTCAAAATAAGCTTTCATCGAAAGCTAATCACCCGCGGCACTGATATAGTAAGCTATTTTGACATGGACTATTTATGTTCGTTGCTTCCCGCTATGTTTGGGATCAACCACTGCTACAGTTTTTAGCTATTCATTTTCTTGTAATATGACATGTATGGACCATGCTATGTTAAAATTTGTTGTATCTTCTGTCTTGAATATTGATAGTTAAATAAAGTATGCAATATTTTAACATTAATTGTTATTGCAAATACCATTTGTTAGGTATTGTTACAGTTTTAGTTGATGTCAAATTTTTTTTGTTGCGACTATGAAACCATATTTTCAATATGTATAAAATTGAAAATTGAAATTTATGGAATACACATAAATGAATGAGTTAAAATAAACCCGGTTCAAATATTATTTGGTGTCTCTTTACAAACTAACTGTAAATATTCTATATTACAAGTGATCTGATTAAAATAACATGTCACCAAAGTGACATCTCTTATTTATTTATCCATAAAAAATGTTTAATGTTTGTATGTATCTATTCATGCAAATATTAGTCGGCCAAAAAGAAGACTAATATTTAGCTGAATCATTTATACATGTGTGATGACAAATATGTGACAATCGTATAGTTTTGCAAGTGAATATCTAATCGGCTTAAAGGAAGATTAATATTTGACTTGAAATTATTGTCAGTGTTTGATCATTACAGCAAAAGTACCACTTACAATTAATATTACTATCCAAAAACTTGATATTAAAGTTGTGCTAGGTAGCTTGAGAAGAGACTTACCAACTATTTGAATTTACTGCGGTTTTGTTTTACAGTGTGAACATATTTGGTTGATTCTTGTGTTAAAATTACAACTAATTTAACTACGGTATCTACCAATCTTAACAACATTTCTACTCTAACTGGAGCAAAAAAATTCCATAGAAAGAGAACATATTGCTTGTTCTTGGCTACATGGATCTTGACCTTGCACTTAGGATGGATGCACCTACCCCTCTTACGGATGAAAGTTCTTTTGATGTTACAAAGAACTTTGAGAGGTAGGATCGTTCAAATCGCATGAGTGCAATGATCATAAAGCACAACATTCAAGAGGCATTTAGTGGTGTAGTATCTGAAAAGATAACCAATGCTATAGATTTTCTTGTTGAGATAGAAAAATGTTTTGCTAAAAAAGATAAGGCGAAAATAAGCATGCTTTTGTAGGGCTTGATTTCCATGAAGTATCAAAGCAAAGGGAACATAAGGGAGTACATTATGGAAATATCTAATGTTGCTTCAAAACTTAAGGCACTTAAGCTTGAGCTTTCGGATGATTTTCTCGTGCATTTGGTACTAATCCCTCTTCCTTCACAATACAACCAGTTTAACATCAGTCATAACTGTCAATGGAAGAAATGGACTCTTAATGAACTCATTTCAAGTTGTGTACAAGAAATGAACAAGAATAATATGTATGTATGTATTAATTATAAAAAATTATTTAAAAATGATATAGGTATATGTGTGTGTTTTAAACATTAAATTTGAGAGCTAATTTTACTAAGCATGTTGGGATATATATATATATATATATATATATATATATATAGAGTTAATGATGTATATTGTATTTATTAATAATTAATATGTTTAATATATTTAAATTATATAAAATTTAGTAAGAATTTTTTTGTTTAATCTATTTTAAAATAATTTGATACATTCGTATGTATTCTTTTAATTTATAATTTAAATGAATTATATATTTTAAAATTAATAAATGATTATTAGAAACTATTAAAATTATTTATAATTCTTAGAAAATTATAATATATATATTGAAATATATTTATGGCCAGACTATAATATACATACATATTTAATTTCTAAATTTGTATTAAAAAATTAATGTAAAATTGTTGTTTAAAAATTAGTGTAAAATTGTTGTTTAATGGATTCTAACCACTTATAATTAAAGGGAGACATCAATACATATATGAAATTGTTATAATTGTAAATAGATAGCAAATGTTGTGAATATACAATTTACCAAAGTGATTGGTTCCCTAGGCTCATACCTTGAACTATCAGTTTTTTGATCTCATAGATCTGCACGATTGTTGCTAACAATCAATGCGTCACTATTGGAAATTATTATAGTTGCTTGCATTTGGACAAATGGGGTCGACAACTGGCTGGCTGGGGAGCATGTAAGTGTAGCAAAGGCTGATGAGGGAAGAGGTAAAAGTCTAAACTATAAATGGTGGCTTAAATTTGTATTTATAAAGAAAATGTAGACTAGAAATTTAGTCAACCTCAGAATTATAGTTAAGATGTAATATTAGCAAAGGTTACTTACTAATATTCTGATTTAAAATGTAAAATGAGGATGTGTAAGAAGTAAAGAGATAAGATGTAGAGTTGATCCATCTATGTTGATCCATGTTCACTGTAAGAAATTTCTCATTATTTCGCTTCTCTTACAATGGTTACGATCACAAGACATAATAATAAGAAAGTAAATACTTGAGAGCTTGTGTTTTTCAACCTTATAAGAATGTAGCCTTGGTCTATTTATAGCTGTTGGAATTGGTGCTTGGATGGCTGAGATTGTATTGCTAAGGCCTAAAATCCCTCTAGGCTGTTGATTATCGTACACGATTAATGCACATGCCAGTTATGACGCCAAATGTCTTATGTGATGCAGATGATTGCACCCGGTGGATAATACTTTAAGCATGCATAGAGTAGGGGAAAGCAGCATGGGATTAGGGAGTGGTTGTTGTAAAGGTGCTTTGGTGGTAGTAAAAGACATGGAGTGGTTGCTACACAATGGCGCTTTTGTTAAATGAACGGTGTCATTCATGCCAGTATTTTAAGAGGACAAATGCATATAAAGCTTCTCTTGGCAGTGATAGTTGTGTTGCCGAAGGAGTTGGTGCACGTAGGTGGATGGTGATAAAAATAGGAAAGATACATGTTCGGCAGTTGGTTAGATACACAAGTTGGTCAGATGTTGAGGAATACTTCATAGGCCAGAAACCTAGTGTATCACAGTCATCTACTGACGCCTGTAGGGGCGTTGCTTGTCCACATCTATGTCGATGCCAGGTAGGATGTTCCTTGAGAGGGCCATGTTTGTTTGTGCCACCTAGAGGGCAAGGCTATGTGCGGAGCCAAGTATCGGGGGCTTGAAGTGCACAAGTGGGCCATTGCTGGCTAAGCCAGGGTTGATCAACATGCTGGATCATGAGGTACACAGGCCGTAAAGCGGGCCATGGTGTGCCCTGCTATATCCATTTGTGCAATTCAAACGATGCAGGCTGAACCCCTATATGCTTAAGAGGAATTCTAGTCACGTTTTATCCTCCAAGTCCGTGCCCAAGTGCAAGGGTAGGCTTGTCAATAAGGCATTAAATGCCACAGTTAATGCTCTCACATATGTCATTGGATTATTAGTGTAGGCGGTCCATTTTCCCATACAATGCAAAGATAAAGCTCCTTTCCACATGATGATTGGACAGATGCATTGATTATACCTACTGTTTAGATCACTTCTTACGTGGCATATCCAATGGTTTACATCGCCTCCCGTGGATTATAAATACCTCACCTCTTCTTCTTTTTCACTTTTTTTTTTCAATTTTCGAACTCTTCCACTATTAAAATGTTTATAGATTTTTCCTTACTTGATACGAATTTGGCTCTCAACTAAAATTGTGAATCATCATCGATGAGTGTTTCTTTTACTATTTATCCCTTGTATTTTACATGTTATCGCTTAAATAGTATTTTGTGAGTCTTGTCGTCACTTTTTTCTTTTTCATGTTGATTTTGATGTCTTGTTTTCTACTACCGTTTAGATAGTTTTCACACCTTTCTTGCACTAATGAACTTCTTTAATGAACTTCCGCTATATGCGGTATCTAATGACCATCATTGTGCCATCAATGTTGATTATCCGACCTTGAGAACTAAACATACCACACTAAGATTTGATGTTGCAAATATTATTGAACATCTTCCTTCATGTTTTAAAATAGGAAGATTACATTTTGATTCTAAACCCTTAGATAGGATTAGATGGTAGGTTGGTAGGGATGCAAGCCATACGGCTCATCGTATGCTAAGGCATGAGTGGGCCTGCCTAGAGGCGTTAGGTTTCTCATAATAGTGGTATGGGAGAAGTTTGCCCCCGAGACTAATTGGGTTTTTAATAGGTTGGGGTGATTTAGTAATCTAGGCTATTCACTATTAATTACAGATGACCGAGGCTACATCTACTAATGGACAACAACCACTTTCCTTGGGTGCTCCTAAGATTCGAGAGGAATGGGTTGATCCTGCTCATTCTTTGATCGAAATCGGCTGTAAGAACACCGTTCCCCTTTATCTTTTGTCTGCTAATCGTGCCAACCAACACCCGATGGGCTACTCTCTTGGTTTCTTACTTACATGAAGATTGGGACAACACTTCCCCGTTACAACCACTTTGTTATGATTCTGAATGCACATCACTAGCATTGGGGCAACCTACCAAACTCCTGACTGGGCTCGTTATCGTCTGCTATGATTTGAACATTCCAAAGTCCGAGGCAGACTATGGGAGGTATAAAGAGGCAGCCAGGGACCCAGTTATGCAACCAGCTAGACCTGTAGGGATTATGATTAGAGAACCATCGATGATGGTGCTGTTGGTGAATGTAAAGGATAAGGAGGAGGTCATTGTATCATATGCGAGTTGTAAACAAGCAGGTGACAATGGAAAGTGGCAAACTTAAGACCCAACTCATTTGTAGGAAATCATGGTCGCTGGCTACGATCATGTTATAGACTAGTCTTCCAATTATTCTTTTAAACCAGAGATGCCTGAGGCAAGAAGGATGGCCGATTGGGTGCAAGAGCCAGATACATCGATAAGCAAGGGTCTCTCCTCCGAGTTCTCTCTCTCCATGAGCCTCTGACATAATTAATCCACACTGTGCCACTTAACATGCAAAATCCCAAAGAGGCATAATCTGGCAATGACAGCACAGAGTCTTCCTTCCTGCCTTAGCCAAAGGTGACTAGGGACCAATTTTATGAGGGTAACTTAACTTTGCAATGCTTTTCCTTTATATTTCCTTGAACTTTTTCTAACTTTCTTCCTTGTTTGTGCTTTTTAGTGGTACGCTTGAACTTGGTAGCAACTATGGGCTCCGCTGCAACTGGGAGTACCCCACTTTGCAACCTCGCACAAACACCAACTCCCAACAACAGCCATCTGTTACCAATGCCCAGTAGTAGATGCCAACTGGCTCCCACACAACACCAGAACTATCATTTTGTAACGATTATAACTGTTGGTAATCAAATTTCCAACGGTTATAACCGTTGGTAGCAGGTACGTTATATTTTTTTATATATTTTATAACGGTTATAGCAGTTGGGAAATACGAAAATTCTCAATAGTTATAACCGTTGGGAATAACCGTAATTCCCAACAGTTGTAACAGTTGGGAATCTTGGTAATTTCCAACTGTTATAACCGTTGGGAATTACTTCACATTCCCAACAGTTATCACCGTTGGGAATATTTTAATTTCCAACGGTTATAACCGTTGGAAATTCCTTGTGTAAGTAAATAGCAAAATTACCAACACTTATAAGTGTTACAAATTTGGTATAACTGAACCATATCTTATTCAGCATCTAATAATATTTCATTCAACTATATCTATATGAATTTACAACAATAGTAAACAGAAGGCTAAATTTCAAAACTAACATTATCAAATCATTAAAAAACATCAACGTACAAAATAGAACATATCAAATTCTACAAAGTTCATTGTGACAACTATTGGAGGAACACATTTACAAACGACAGAACATATCAAACTAACATATCAAACGACAGAACACAGGTACAGTAAAATCAACGAACTACTTAATAAAATTTATTGTATGCATCTATTGGAGGAACGAGTAGATATAGCCAGTTGCCGCATCAAAAGCTGCATGATTTTCATACCAGAAAAAAAGGGATAATCTTAGATATGAGATAGTAGCAATAAAATGAAAATGATCATTTGTTCGGTTATTGTTGATGATGAGAAAACGCACATACCTTGCACTTCTTACTCTAGGATAGAACCATTGTGAGTGATCCTCGATAACAAAGGGTAGTTATGATCTCTGTCATAATTAGGCCAAGATCTATCATTGCCATTAAGAAATTTGCTGTGAAGATTCAAAACTGCTTCATCATAGTTCTCAGATAGTTCATACTTCAGCCCAAAACCTTCCAGTAGATGGACAAATTTGTACAGTGAATCGCCTCTTTTAGGATTGAAAAAGATTGCTTCTGAAGGTTCTGAATATTTTAACAGGGATTTGATCGTTTGCGCAAGATTACATGGAATTTATTGAAGAACGTACTACAAGCAGAATACACAAGTTAGACATAAATCTTGTCTTTCAGAACAATCATAAATTTCAGATAGCTGGACATATTAAGGTCTTTTCACACAAACGAAGAATTCTTTTCATTGTTATTTTCATATATAATTAGCCATTTTTGTGTTCGTTTGTCCATTTATTTGCCATCTAATTGTGAACCATAAACTACACGTGTTTGAAGAACAACATTTCACATAAAAGTTTGCAATTACATTTTTGATGAAACTTTGAAGTAGGTTGGAACAATTATATTGTTAGATGTTTTAGAAGTACTGAACACATAAGTGTTGTAACATAACTTTGTTTTCTAGTGGGTTGAATATCATTCTGATGTTACTAATTTGACTAGCATATATTAACTTTTCAATTTTGACTAAAAAACTAGTAACATAATATAATACTTTTTAGGTGGAGGTTTGAAGTCTCAGCTCAATCAAATGCTTGTTCGTTATTAGAAAAAAGAATCGGTATATGACTACATGAGTCAATTAACATATACATACATACACACTTCTATATATACATATATACTTTTCATACTTAATTAATTACTTCTCTTCATTTAAAGGCTTTTAATTGTTTACGGTAACCTCAAACATTTAATTGGTCTTTTTAATTGCAAAATAAAATCTACAAAAGGGTAATGTAATTTTCTCTAGTAAATATAAAGAGCCTATTATTTGCAAATATTGTGCATAAGAGGAAGATGCAATCTATTTATGACATGGCCAAAGTTAAAAATTGAAGTTTGGAATTTACTTTGTAATCTAGCAGTTGCGTGTTCATCGCATAAGCCTTGTGTAACGACCCGTATTTTTAGCTATTTTAATTAGAAAATTTAAGGTGATTATTGAAGGAAAATAATTATTAATGTAATTTGTTGAATAATTTAATATTTGAAATTATTTGAATAATTGGATAACGGGTTTAATATGATTAAAAATGATTTGTAAATTCTATTTTATCATATTAAAGTTAGAATGATGTTGTAGAACTTTTAAAATCGAATTAAAAGTAAATTTGTGAAAATTGAATATTTTAATATTTAATTGACGAGTTAAAATAGCCATTTTTCAAACAGTCTCGGATTTCGACGAAACTTGTTTCATCGGATCCGTAATAGTAAATTATGGTAGGATTTCAATTTTCGTAGCAATTGGACTTGTCGTTTGGCCGTGCGAGCTTGAAACACGTAGAAATTTAATTTCGAATTTAATTAAAATAATCGACTTCGAAAAGCTATCTTCCAGATATGATCGAATTAGGCCTTGAAACTAGTTCCATTGCGTCCGGAATGGGGGTAAAACCTTATAAACGCCTGGCGCACGTCTCGATTGGAGTTCGGATGATTTTGGACCTACCTATATAAATACGCACGCAAACCGAGGCAGTTTTATTATTATTTTAATCCAGAAACCCTAATTCTAAATCATGGCCGCCACCTATTCCATGGCCAGAAATTGCCGATCTTCTTTCCTTAATATCTCTCAATCCGTTCGACGAAATCGAAAAATTCCAAAAGCAAAAGTGTAAATCTCGACGAGCTCTTTAAATCCATACGGTTGATGTATGCTAATTTTTCATGGATTCATCCAGATCTGACTTGGAAGTGTGTACGTATTTCCTTGGATTGCGTGCAAACGACGGCGAATGACGGGATGAAACTTGGCGCGTAGGTGGCTCTGGTGAAGGGCTTCGTGGTGGCGCTAGCTGATCGTTCTGGAAGTCGACGAGGTGGTCATGAAAATTTCTTGAAGATCGGCGGACGTTGGGGAAGAAGCGCCGGAATCACGGAGATGAGAGCTGCGCTGCAGTGCAGATCCGAAAGTGTTTGGAGCTTATTAAAATTTTATGTTAAATCGAACGTCGTTCGATTTGATTTAAAATCGTAAAATCAAGGTGAGTGTTTTATAACGCTCACAACGTACTGAATATCTTTATGCTAGTTAAATTTGACATTATGCATAGTTATGATTTTTATTTGTTGTTGTTTGATAAAATTTAATTATCATATTAATTGTCATTTGAATTCACCGTTAAAAAAATTAAATTGACAGTTAAATTTAAATTAAAATTAAATTGCGATTAAATTACCTGACATTGATAAATATGAAATTGCCGTGAATTGTATTGCCTATTGGATGATGTATTTCGATGGATGTTATTGGTTGAGATTTAAATGTTTGGATGTTTATTTGTTTATAAATATCCTGCTATGCATACATATGACACTGTGATTGATTTAAATGATATATTCATCCCTGACATTTAATTGTAATAACTAATCACTTGGCCATAGGTTAGAAAATTATATACGGACACCGAGTTGGATAAATTAAATGATTTTAAAAGTTGTTTTGAAATTATTTAAATGAATTGATTTTAAGAATAAAATCCAATTTATGGAAATTGAATTATTTTGAATTGGAGCTCGAAATGTTAGAATTTAAACTTGGTAAACGAAATTATTAAATAAAATCGAAGTTTAGATTTAAATTGAAAATTGAAATACGGTGTAAATTTTTGAAAGTTGATTTGTTTTAAAAGATTGGACTTTTAATCGAACTCTGAATATTTCTAAGAAAATTGATATGAAATGATATTTCAAGTTTGAGTTTGGAATTGAAAATTTATTTGAAATTTAGATTTAAATTAATTTGGAATTGAATTGAAATTTAAAGAAATTTGTGAATTGAAATCGAAATTTACGTGGAATAGAAATTTATTCAAGTTGAAATTGGAATAAATCGATTAAATCGAAATGGAATTTGGATTTGATTTGGATAGGAAATTTGGGAAGTTGACCGGTTTGACTTTGGAATTATTTATCAAATAATTTTTGATTTTTTCCAAACTATTTTATATATAAACCATTTTATATTCAAATTATTTTCGATTAAACTATTTAAATATTTTCTATTAAACTATTTTGAATTATTTAACTATTTTAAACTATTTTCTTAAATTCAAACTGGTTAAAGAGACGGAAATGTTTATATTTAAACCTTTGGTTTAAACACGAACTAGGTTAAAGTAGAGATTATAACCTAAATTGAATTCGAATCAAATTTTGAAGTGAAATTGATTTATCGGACAAAATTGATAATTTTGAATATATGATGATTTTGAAATGGATTTGATTTTAAAGCGAATATGATATTTTGTTATCAATCATGAATCAATTTGAAATATAAAAGAGCCATCAATGTAAAAATACGTAGTTATTAAAGAGACCGGGATCGGATATGGACATACTCTCTGTCGATACCGAAAACCACTTTAATAACTATTATACGCGGAGTGTTGATCCAGAATGAAGTGGATGGTTTGGTGAACGCGTTGACTGAAGAAAGAGAACGATATTGGATGACCCCTGACATGACTAAAACAGGAGCCGCGCCGGGCCATTGAGGTTCGCCACCTCTAGCGGACACACTTCTTCGATACCATATCTATTACATTTGTGATTTGATTTGGGTGCACCCCTTGATTTGGGAGTGTTGTTTCGCGGTGTTGAGGTAGTATCTGCTATGCTCAACATCAGTCCGGATCACGCAACTACTAGTATCCTAGTTGGTATCGCCTCATGTACCTTGTCATACTGATTATCCTATTCGCGACCACTACGTTTTGGTTTGTACCTTGAGTATATGGATTGCCCTCTGGTGACTTTCGGTTTTGGGGAAACTACGGTCTTGTATATGCTTTTGGGAATATAAAATGTGTTAAGAGGGATTATGGTAACGCCTTAACGCTATTTTGATACTTTATATTACTGATAGACATTATCTACTTAGTGTACATTACTACCTAGTAGATAGTTTAACGGATCCTTGAAAGGTGGAAAATCCCGTAACATCTCTTAAGTTATTGCACGCACGTTGACACTGGATATGAGATGTCAAACCCTGTAAACATCTCTGACGCCGTCACACTCATATTTATTTATGATTGATTTAACTTTCATATGGATATTTTAGTCCTGACTCAGTGTTTTGTCTTTTCATTACGCTCGGGTCAGTCCTGAGTTTTCAGATTTTTGAAGATCTATTCTGGAGGACGGAGATGAAGATTAGGTATACTATTACTATTATTATCTGTGCATCATGTTGTCTGCTGCATATTTATTTGTTCTGTTGTATATGTATCACTCTGATAAATGTTGTATAAATAATTGTCTAAGTATAGTAAACAGCTTCATGAACTGTTTATTTGACTATTATATTTTATCGTTCCGCTGCGAGATTCTGTGTTGTTTCATTTCCTTTATTTCTTTTCTTTTCTTAATTACTCCAATAACCATCTGCTTTTTTTAATGGTTTGAAACAGGCATGTGTATTTGATCGTCGGTTTAAACTATCCAAAAAGGCGGGTCGTTACAGTTGGTATCAGAGCTTTGGTTTAGCGATAAACCTTGGCTCTAGTGGGGAATAACTCATTGAAATAGAGGTAAACTATATGAATGAGTTGATTGTATATGAGAGAGCGTACTTGTTATTTGATATAAAATGGTTTTATATTGTGTTAATTTGTTCCGTTGAGTATTTATGAATTCTGGTCGATACTTGGGACGCCAAGGCGTCGATAGGAATTTCTAAACACTCGAATAGGACAAACCAACACAATATCATTTTGGAATATATTTTATATAAAAGAATTATTTGAATATTTATTCATTTTGATTGAATTGATTGTTAGGAGATGATAATATTAGATTATTATCGTTATTGTTTGATCAGTCAATATTTACAACAATTGATTAAATAACAATGGATTTAGGAAAATGAAATCTTGTAAACACAATTGATAATGAATATAAATGAATTTTAACTTGGATTTGGGAATTTAAATTCCGGTGTTTGAGATTGACTTACAAGAATTTGAAAAATATAATATGAGCATTATATGATAGTATAATTGAGTTGAAATTGTTTTCGAAGGATTTTTTTTATGATAAGTGTTATATTCCCTTCTCTTGACTCTAGAAAATGATTTCGATGATGTGTGCACGCATCATTGGCGTTTATTTTCGAGAGTCCGAGTGGGGGAGACCACTTAATAGCTTGTCTAAACCTTGTTTTGACTCAAATTTTATTTTGTTTTGCATTCTCTATAGTATGATTTGATATATAAATTATATAAGTATATATTATTTCAAACCTTGATTTGAAATGAAACCGGGATTGGAATTCTTAAGTTCTTTAATAATTAATAATTTTTTTTTATGATTGAAATGAATTTAGACTTGAATCATTAAGGAACTTCTGAATTGTGAAATGAGAAATGAACCTAAAAGCTAAGTGAAAATATCAATTGAAGTAGAAATCCTTAGAATTAGGAAATTATGAACTTAAAATAAAATTGAAACTGTAAAACTCGCATAGTATTAAATTTCATTCTATAGCTTAGATATAACTTACCAAAATACTTAAGAAGTTCAAAAATGTTATATGAATTGTTAATTGGATAATATACAAGTATAGGTTTGAATAATGAAATATGCATTTAATTAATGGTTTGCAAATATAAATAAAATTGTTAGTAAATAATTGGAATTTAAATTAACATTTAAAGGTGATTCACAATTATGTTAATATAAAATGAAAATACTATATGTGAATGTAAATGTGAAATTAAATTATAGTGAAATTTAAGTAATGACTTAAGAATTGATAAATTGAAAATTCAACTTTAAATGAAAAGAAGTTGTATGTTGTTTAACTACATTCTATTTGCATAATTATAACTTACCAAATACTTAAAGGGTTTAAAATGCTAATAAGGATAAGTAGAGAAATAATATACCAGTGTGAGAGTGAAAAATAAAATGTAAAGATCTATTGATAGTTGTAAATATAAAAGAAATTTAAGCTGTAAAATGAATGAAACATGTATAAGTGAATGAATAAAATTTAAACTTAATAAAATATAAAATTGGTAAATGGAAACTAATTAAATTTGAATATAACTAAATGTCAATAAACTTGGAAGTGTATGAAATTAAAATTGACTTGGAAATGTATAATTGATTTAGTGTAGATTTTGGATGGATGTTATGTTTGATATGCATTGGTTGTTAAATGGATGATAATTGATTAAGTAGAATTCATTAGTGTTAATGGAATTGAATAAACGGAATAAAATTTTAAATAATTAAATTCAAATTGGGAGCAAATTGACTTGAATTAAAAATGTGAATGAAACAAACTTGAATAAATCGGAAACAAATTGAATGTAAACCTATTGCATGGATGAATAAGAAAATAGATGACTTTGTGTTTATGATTGTTCTTTAGAAAATTTGAAGTTTTGATGTTTTGTACTTTGAAATAATAAAAGCAAATTTTTGGAAAAAAAAAATCCAACATTGTCCGATATTTGCTGAAACGAAAACAACCATAACTTTTAAACGGCTGAACGAAATTTGACGATTTTGGACTTTTCGGAAAGCTTAGAAACTATAGCACAACTTTTGTTTAGATAACCTGAGAAAATTCCTTCGTCTGCTTGGTTAAAAACTTGAATGTTACTCGCTGTCTTGTGTAAAAATAAGTAAAATCAGTAGTATACACCCTTAGTATTTTCGCCATATCTTTTGACTGGTTTATCGGATTTTGATGATCTTGCACTTTATGGAAAGCTAAGAACTTAAGCTAAAACTTTTGTTTTAACTGTTTTGTGTTTTGATATCATTTAGAAGGTGGAAAACGTGGTTGAACGTCGCTGACCTGCGCAATTCATTGCCCAGGCTGAGGCGTATCCTCTAAGTAAAACGGCCGTAACTTTTGAATGTATGGTCCGAATTCGATGATTTTGGACATTCCGGAAAGCATGAAATGAATAAAACAACTTTTGTTTAGATTCTGTTGCCAAATTTTATAGTTTAGGTGACCTAAAACTGAGATTTGTTTGCTGTCCTGAAATTGGAATCTCAGTTTTGAAGCTAAATAAGTTATATATATGTTGTGTAGGCTAAATATATCGATCTATCTTTATATGCATGGTTCTAACTTAGTTACTGAGCATTTTAGTAGGTAGCAAAGGTGTTGCGCTTCGTTGTAGAGCTCGCTTCTGTGCTAAATACAAAATGTAAGTAAACTGCTAATAAATGCTAAATAAAAGGTACGCTTATGGTTTTATATGGTATTGGTGATATATATATATGTTGTTTCCCCAGATATGGGATGCCTCATCATTGAGATGAGATGTATATTTGTTATATATTGGTTATATTTGTGTTATATATTGAATTGTAAAATTTTTCGATCGAGCCGCGCAAAGGAGTCCCTACCGAAATTTTCCGTGAATCCGGGTGTTAGAAAATTTTTCAAGTTTTTAAATTTTATAACTTGTTTTGATAACTAACTTTTAAATTTAGAAAGCCGTTCGGAGTAACATTGTGGAAGCGTAGTTATGACTTTATAAATGGAATTTCATTGTTTTATAAGTTGGTAACTTTGAATAAAATATATCTAATGTTGAATTCTATACTTAGTTCCTTTTCCCTTCTTTTCCTTTTCGGGGACGAAAAGTTTTGAGTAGGGGAGAGTGTAACGACCCGTATTTTTAGCTATTTTAATTAGAAAATTTAAGGTGATTATTGAAGGAAAATGATTATTAATGTAATTTGTTGAATAATTTAATATTTGAAATTATTTGAATAATTGGATAACGGGTTTAATATGATTAAAAATGATTTGTAAAATTCTATTTTATCATATTAAAGTTAGAATGAGGTTGTAGAACTTTTAAAATCGAATTAAAAGTAAATTTGTGAAAATTGAATATTTTAATATTTAATTGACGAGTTAAAATAGCCATTTTTCAAGCAGTCTCGGATTTCGACGAAACTTGTTTCATCGGATCCGTAATAGTAAATTATGGTAGGATTTCAATTTTCGTAGCAATTGGACTTGTCGTTTGGCCGTGCGAGCTTGAAACGCGTAGAAATTTAATTTCGAATTTAATTAAAATAATCGACTTTGAAAAGCTATCTTCCAGATATGATCGAATTAGGCCTTGAAACTAGTTCCATTGCGTCCGGAATGGGGGTAAAACCTTATAAACGCCTGGCGGCACGTCTCGATTGGAGTTCGGATGATTTTGGACCTACCTATATAAATACGCACGCAAACCGAGACAGTTTTATTATTATTTTAATCCAGAAACCCTAATTCTAAATCATGGCCGCCACCTATTCCATGGCCAGAAATTGCCGATCTTCTTTCCTTAATATCTCTCAATCCGTTCAACGAAATCGTAAAATTCCAAAAGCAAAAGTGTAAATCTCGACGAGCTCTTCAAATACATATGGTTGATGTATGCTAAATTTTCATGGATTTGTCCAGATCTGACTTGGAAGTGTGTACGTATTTCCTTGGATTGCGTGCAAACGACGGCGAATGACGGGATGAAACTTGGCGCGTAGGTGGCTCTGGTGAAGGGCTTCGTGGTGGCGCTAGCTGATCGTTCTAGAAGTCGACGAGGTGGTCATGAAAATTGCTTGAAGATCGGCGGCTAATGGGTTTGCATACGTGAATTTCACGTTGGGGAAGAAGCGACGGAATCATGGAGATGAGAGCTCGCTGCAGTGCAGATCCGAAAGTGTTTGGAGCTCATTAAAATTTTATGTTAAATCGAACGTCGTTCGATTTGATTTAAAATCGTAAAATCAAGGTGAGTGTTTTATAACGCTCACAACGTACTGAATATCTTTATGCTAGTTAAATTTGACATTATGCATAGTTATGATTTTTATTTGTTGTTGTTTGATAAAATTTAATTAGCATATTGATTGTCATTTGAATTCACCGTTAAAAAAATTAAATTGACAGTTAAATTTAAATTGAATTGCGATTAAATTACCTGACATTGATAAATATGAAATTGCCGTGAATTGTATTGCCTATTGGATGATGTATTTCGATGGATGTTATTGGTTGAGATTTAAATGTTTGGATGTTTATTTGTTTATATATATCCTGCTATGCATACATGACACTGTGATTGATTTAAATGATATATTCATCCCTGACATTTAATTGTAATAACTAATCACTTGGCCATAGGTTAGAAAATTATATACGGACACCGAGTTGGATAAATTAAATGATTTTAAAAGTTGTTTTGAAATTATTTAAATGAATTGATTTTAAGAATAAAATCCAATTTATGGAAATTGAATTATTTTGAATTGGAGCTCGAAATGTTAGAATTTAAACTTGGTAAACGAAATTATTAAATAAAATCGAAGTTTAGATTTAAATTGAAAATTGAAATACGGTGTAAATTTTTGAAAGTTGATTTGTTTTAAAAGATTGGACTTTTAATCGAACTCTGAATATTTCTAAGAAAATTGATATGAAATGATATTTCAAGTTTGAGTTTGGAATTGAAAATTTATTTGAAATTTAGATTTAAATTAATTTGGAATTGAATTGAAATTTAAAGAAATTTGTGAATTGAAATCGAAATTTACGTGGAATAGAAATTTATTCAAGTTGAAATTGGAATAAATCGATTAAACCGAAATGGAATTTGGATTTGATTTGGATAGGAAATTTGGGAAGTTGACAGGTTTGACTTTGGAATTATTTATCAAATAATTTTTGATTTTTTCCAAACTATTTTATATATAAACCATTTTATATTCAAATTATTTTCGATTAAACTATTTAAATATTTTCTATTAAACTATTTTGAATTATTTAACTATTTTAAACTATTTAAACTATTTTCTTAAATTCAAACTGGTTAAAGAGACGGAAATGTTATATTTAAACCTTTGGTTTAAATACGAACTAGGTTAAAGTAGAGATTATAACCTAAATTGAATTCGAAACAAATTTTGAAGTGAAATTGATTTATCGGACAAAATTGATAATTTTGAATATATGATGATTTTGAAATGGATTTGATTTTAAAGCGAATATGATATTTTGTTATCAATCATGAATCAATTTGAAATATAAAAGAGCCATGAGTGTAATAATACGTAGTTATTAAAGAGACCGGGATCGGATATGGACATACTCTCTGTTGATACCGAAAACCACTTTAATAACTATTATACGCGGAGTGTTGATCCAGAATGAAGTGGATGGTTTGGTGAACGCGTTGACTGAAGAAAGAGAACGATATTGGATGACCCCTGACATGACTAAAACAGGAGCCGCGCCGGGCCATTGAGGTTCGCCACCTCTAGCGGACACACTTCTTCGATACCATATCTATTACATTTGTGATTTGATTTGGGTGCACCCCTTGATTTGGGAGTGTTGTTTCACGGTGTTGAGGTAGTAGCTGCTATGCTCAACATTAGTCCGGATCACGCAACTACTAGTATCCTAGTTGGTATCGCCTCATGTACCTTGTCATACTGATTATCCTATTCGCGACCACTACGTTTTGGTTTGTACCTTGAGTATATGGATTGCCCTCTGGTGACTTTCGGTTTTGGGGAAACTACGGTCTTGTATATGCTTTTGGGAATATAAAATGTGTTAAGGGGGATTATGGTAACGCCTTAACGCTATTTTGATACTTTATATTACTGATAGACATTATCTACTTAGCGTACATTACTACCTAGTAGATAGTTTAACGGATCCTTGAAAGGTGGAAAATCCCGTAACATCTCTTAAGTTATTGCACGCACGTTGACACTGGATATGAGATGTCAAACCCCGTAAACATCTCTGACGCCGTCACACTCATATTTATTTACGATTGATTTAACTTTCATATGGATATTTTTGTCCTGACTCAAGTGTTTTGTCTTTTCATTACGCTCGGGTCAGTCCTGAGTTTTCAGATTTTTGAAGATCTATTCTGGAGGACGAAGACGAAGATTTGGTATACTATTACTATTATTATCTGTGCATCATGTTGTCTGCTGCATATTTATTTGTTCTGTTGTATATGTATAACTCTGATAAATGTTGTATAAATAATTGTCTAAGTATAGTAAACAGCTTCATGTACTGTTTATTTGACTATTATATTTTATCGTTCCGCTGCGAGATTCTGTGTTGTTTCATTTCCTTTATTTCTTTTCTTTTCTTAATTACCCCAATAACCATCTGCCTTTTTTTAATGGTTTGGAACCGGCATGTGTATTTGATCGTCGGTTTAAACTATCCAAAAAGGTGGGTCGTTACACCTTGATTTATTTCTAGATTCTCTGACTTACCAAGATCCATAGTCATCCAAATACGACTCTGATGGTTGTCCAGTTTGTACCATAAACCAAATTTGTCAAACTATGTAAAACAATACCGATATATATAAAATTTAATACCATGTTCTCTCGGATAGCCATGCCCATTGAATCAATTTCAGAAAAATTGCACTGTAATAAAAACTCGTAAATTGTCATTAAGGACACTTAATGAAAATTATGATACCCAATAAAAAAAATGAGGATCAATGATCAATGTTTGAAAAATCCAACGTCTGAAATGCTAATTAAGAATAAGATATAATTTAATCATTTATATTTTTCGAATTAAACAAAATAGAAACAAGCATATAATATGAAGGAAATCATGGAAGAATACATGGAGAAATAATTTGCGAAAGCGAATGTTTAAATAATGGCAAACAAATAAATACCACTATATGATTTTATTTCTTCTATGACATTACCATCATATTGCTTTTACCATCATCATGATATAACAATGCATATAATAATGCAAAAAAAAAGTATTAGTCTCCGATTTTTTAAACAACTGGAGTAATAAGATTTAGAAAGAGAGAAAAGTTGAATGCAAACTATATAAAAAATTAAAATTACCTTGTTCAATTTATCTTGCGAATTTCTTCATATTGTCGCCATTAATCGCTTAGCTAAAAAATGAAAAAAAGAGAAAACTAGAGAAGGAAGAGGATATATGGAGTACAAATAGTATAAAAGCGAGGGTGTAAGTGGAAATGATTCAATATGTAATAATCTAGTGTTTTTTCTTGCAACTCAAGATGTGGAAATTTTAAGCTGTCTACTGTGGTCTCGGTCAAAACACCGATACACTGCCTTTGCTTGTATTATCGAACTGTAAGTCTTGCGTTCAAAAAATCTTTTTTAAGTCAAAGGTATTCTTGTGCATTAATAAAAGAAAATGTATTACCAGTTTTAGCGACTGAGTAAATCTTCAAATGAAAAACTTCATTCAGTAATAAAAACTTATGTCATTGTGAGCTGTTAAAACAAACTTTTTCATTTACAAATTATTTAAGCTATATAGCTGCTGATATTAAAGCCTGAATATCCAAAAACAACGCTTAATTTAGAAACCAAATGGATAAACCCATGATAAAAAATATAATAAGGAATACACAAGAAACATAAAGAGTGCTAATTAATTGTTTTTGCCTATAGGCAGCTCGTATAAGAGTTTGACCACTTATGAAAATAAAACACAAAGAATAAGAATACTATGTGCTGCTATGTATGTGTTTGCCTCATGAGTACAATGTGATATATTTATATGATTCATAGTAATATTGTAGTTCGGTGAACTAGGAGGAGATTATTGCCTCGTATATCAGTCAGACAAGTTGGGTACTTCCTATTAGCTAATAAATATTAAAGCTAGTTATGTGCATTAATATTGCATGTAATAACTTGAACTTTTAAGTATACAGTGTGCATGTGCCCACTGATTCATTTATAATTACAGTAAAAAAAATTCTTAAAAACCGAATGCTTTTAGTCTATAGACAAATCACATGAATCAAATTTAAGTGTAACGACCCGTAAATTTCAATAATTAAACTGGTTAATTTAATAAGATTGGTAATTAAAATTAGAGAGAAATAAAAGAGAAAAGAGAAAAAAAGAAAAAAAAAACTTTATAATTTATAATGAAGCGAGTGTTAAAAATGAAATGTAAATTAAAGGTTATAGTACGGTTGTAAGTTACTATTTAATTGGTCTATTAATGTGGTTGTAACCGTTACATTTGGGTATAAAATTGAATATAAGTAAATAATTGTATGGTAATTGAATGAATTCAACATTATATAAGCAATCCTGATAATTAGTGGAATAATAAACTTGAGTGTAATATAAAGTTAGTGATAACATTATGCAGGTCGCCTTTGCACTGTAAAGTGTGAATGTAATGAAATAAATGGGAATGTATATTTTATTTATAAGATGAAATAAAGAAATGAAACCAAGTTGAATAAATTGATTGAGGTTTTAATTATAATAATTGTATATATTTGGAAAATTCAATATAATTGAAAGTAACAGTTATTAAAAAAGAAAGATGAAAATTTGAATATATATTTATGTGATGAAAGATAAACAAATAATAACTAGGTTTATAGAGTGATAATAGATTTAATATAAAGAGTAGAATTGAAGCAAGACAGTTATTGGAAACTAATTAATTGGAATTCAATCTGTAATAAATGAATTTATTATAGGTAAATAAAATTTAATACTATGTAAATTGAAATTTGGATGCATTGAGAAATTATTAATGTATCAGTATATAAACGAATGTTAATATTACCCACAAGAGAATAAGTTAATAATTGATTCAATAACAAGATTGAGAAATCAAATATATTGTAACAACCCTAGATTTTTCATATATTTTAATATTTGACTTTATTTTATTTTGAAATTATTTTTAAACTTGTTTTATTTCAAACATTTCACATTTTTAAATATAAGTGTTGATTATTATATGAATTATAATTTCAAACAGGTATAAATTGGATATTTTACTGAAAGATGAATTGCTGTTCAAATTGGTCAAACTTTTACTTTTAAATTTCAAATTTAAATATTTAAACTCCTAAATTTTATCTTTTATGATGAAATTATATTTAATATTTTGAATACAACTTTTCATTTCGTTGAAAACAGATTTAAATTGTGAAAGTTATGTATATTTCAATATTGAATGCAATCTATTTTATTTAGCAATTTTATCTATTTTAAATTATATAAATTATATTTTCTTTGTCATATTTTATTTTAAAATGTGTCATTATGTTATTTTATGTATATTTTTGTCTTTTAATATTTTTGAGGTGATAATAAAACTTTTCCAAAGTTTATTGTATTTATTTCTTATTTTAAAGGCTGTTTTCTATTTTTTCTGCTATTTTCTTCACTTAAATTATATTTAATTAAAAATTTTATATATTTTGTCAATGCATTTTTATTTTATGTTATTATCTTTGTTATAAATAGTTTTACAAGTTCATATAAATTTTTCAAAGTTCATTCTGTTTATTTTTCATTTTTCTAGACTAGTTTGTATTTTTTTGAGCTATTTTCTTATTTTTATTTATATTTTTATATTTTGTTGCATTTTCCAAATTTTTTCTGAAATTATTATTATTCTCAGAAATTTAAACTTATATAAATAAATAAAAGGAAATTTGAAAAGTTTATGTCTCTTTAGTTGCTTAAGACCTTTTGTTTTCCCGTCTCTTCATTTTTCCTAACCTTATTGCATTCGATTCTTTTTGGCCGTCCCCTATCATTCTTCGGCTGCATCCAACTTCATTTTCACGAAAATAAAAGTTTCTCATCCAAAATTTTCGGCCATGAACTCCTGAAGCAAAAGTTTGGTAAAGTTCTTCTTCTTTTTCGCTTATTCTTCTTGTTTTCCTTATCTCTTTGCACTTGTCTTCACCTTTGTAGCTCAGCCCTTGCTCCTCCACCACCATAGCCACCTCCACCACCACCACAACCAGCTGCCATCCCCTCCAGCCCACTGTCCATCCATAGCCGTGGCAATCCATGATGTAGATCCACCAAATATTTGAGCAAACTCCACCTAAACATGCATTGCCAAGCTCCTTTACCTTCACCACTCCACCACATCACCTTGGTCGACCTTTGCATCATCACCACCAGCCACCTGCTGACTTGAGACCCCTGCCACATCAGTACATGACCCTACCAGGCCTGGCCGTGCCTATGTATGCTTAGGGCCGAACCATTTATGCACAGAAATTCTACTTTGGTTACCTTGATTTGAGTTATACATGCCTATACACTTCATCTCCTTCATATCCATGTTATGGCCGACCCTATTGAACCCAAACCTGATCCAAACCTGAGTCAAAACCATCCCATAATAGTGCCTTTCCAGTCCATAGCTGAAGCATACAAGGTTGAATGCAAGTGCAAAAGTTCTAGCTTTGAATTGTGTAGTTATTCCTAGCATTGTTTTGTAATATCTTGTTTTGTAATTCATGTTTGTATTTGTTTTGTTTGATATATTTAAGAAATTAATCTTTGGCTCTCCCAACCTCAAATCTTATTCATGTCGTCGCACCTTCGAAGATTCCTTGTCGTGTGTTTTGGTTGTCATCTTCAGCTTAAACAGGTGAGTAAATTTCACCAGACTAATATGTACTTATATAGTGATAAACTGACATCACCTGAATCTGTAAATGCATATCATCCTGTTATAACTGCTATATTATATTCATATGAAGTTCACACCTATATTTACACTTGTTATACCATATGTTACTGTTATTTCATGCTATTCTGTTATTTTCATCAGTTTATCACACTGCAAGTTCCCTGTAGACTAGAATCACTATAGGTTGAAATGATACATACCCGAACGGAATTTAGAATAGGAGAAAATCGTTATGGGCTGAAATGATAGGCCTGAATGATTTTAAATTATTTTCTTTTACTTGGGATTGCAGGTTTGAAATGATCAAACCCGGTTTTCTTGGTAAATTACGGGTTGAAATGATATATTACCCGTATCACTTCATCTAGGCTAGAAAATGAAATACAGACCCGTTGTTAAAATATGTTTTTCTAAAAATTTTAAATTATTTTAGAAATGTAAATATTATAATATTTTGATTTAAATTTGATTAAAAATGATTTTTGTAAAGCATTATTGATTTTCTGAAAATTTATAAGTGAAATAAATAAATGGTAAAGTTAGAAAATCTGAAATGTAAGTTATTTTGGAAACTAGAATTTGGTGATAAATGGAATTTAAATTAAATATGAAAATATGATAAATTTATGATATTTTGAATTAAATGAATTTAAAATGATTTTATAATATATCAATGATTTTTGAATAAAGTTAAAAATGTGAAATGAATGAATATTTAGGTTAAAATTTGGAAATATAACTAAAATTGGAAATTTGTGAGTTTGGCTTAAAAGTGAATGTTAAGTTAAATAAATAAAACTGAAATTAAGTTATATTTGAAAATTTTAAACTTAAATGTTAAGTTAAATTTAATATAATGAATTTAAAATTTAATGTTGGAATTTAATAAGTGAATTATTATTAAATTTTGATTTTTGAATGGAGATTTAACTTTATAAAATCATGAATATAAGGGTATTTGAATGACTGTTTTAAAAGTGAAATTATATGATTTGATAAGCTAAAAATGATTTAAATAAAAATATAATTGTTTTTGAAATTATATTGAATACTTGAAGTTAATTAACTGCATTTCTGAAATGCTATTAATTCTAATGTAAATGATAATACAGCATTTGTAAATGTTGTAGTTGATAATAATGAACCAAATGGCTAAGTTTAATTAAAGGTTATTATAGCATTTTTGTAAATGCTATAATTATTGAATTTAACTAAGTTTTATTTGAAACTAATGTAACCCTATTACAACTTTTTTAAATGCTATCTTTTATTAAATTGAACTGTTTTGAATGTAACTTTCCGTAGCAATTTCTAAATGCTGCGAAAGTTGAATTTTCATATGTTTTAATAAATTAAGTGGATAAATGAATTTTGAAAGACTAAAATTTTGTAAATTTAATAATTTAATTATTAAATATAATAACTTCATTTTATGAATTAAAATGAAGTAATTTGTTTCAAAATATAAACTATTTTGAAATGTGTTTTGTAATGGTATTTAAATTAAATAAAAATGAATGTGGTTTGGAAGGTATTATATTTTGATATTATGAAATGGATTTTGAATGATATTGAATTTTGAAATGATATTTTATTTTGTAGTATAAAATACCATTTTGAATTTTTAACCACGGGATGTATTTAATTTATAGTTTAACCGATTCTTAAAGGATGGGCGATCCCAAGCATCCTTTAAGTTATTGTGCATTTCTACTACAGCTCACTTGAGTTAGTTTACATTATATAAGTATATATTGTCCTGACTCGAGTGTTTTGTGTTTTACCTTACGCTCGGGTCAGCCTGAGTATTTACAGCTTAGCTTTGGATTTCTTTCTGGAGCTAGGAATTGCTGGAGATTCTGCTTGTCTAGTTATCTATCCCTTCAGTTTCAGTTGTTCTATTTCAGCTTTGGTATTGATAAACTGCTATGTAATTGAGATTTCTATTGCATAAGTTTTTCAGACTGATATTATGTATTATGTTTTGAGAGTTTGTTATAGTAGCTTCATGAACTACTATGGTATTTTAATTTCCGCTGCGAGTTATTCTGATATTTTTGTGTCTGTGATTCTATGATTGTATTTCATGTGCTCCAAATTTATTTACAACGTGGTATTTTGAGCAATTCAAGTCCGACATGTGCGGATGCGAATGGTTGAAAATATCGGGTTGTTACAGTTGGTATCAGAGCTTAGGTTTTAGGCAAACCTTAGCCTGCGGAGCAAAAACTCATTAGAGATAGGGTAGAAATACCCTAGATTGAGTGAAATCAATCTCCGAATCCTTTCTTTGTGAGAGAATGTATTTTCGAAGTATAAAATGATTTTTAAAAGATTTTTCAAAGATTATTTTGGTATAAAAATGTTCTTATTTCGAAATCAAGATTTTCTAAACTTCATCTCTTTGTTATCCACCTTGTTAGAAATCTTTTGGTTAAGATTCTTATCGACTAGGATTCCTTGAACTTTGGAACACTCCCACTTGTTCTGGAATCCAGTCTTGTTTTCCCCATTTTCCTTTTAATTTTGGAGCATTCGTAACTCTACTTTGGAATGACCTCTCTAAAGAGCGATGATTCCGTAAATCTTTGAATGATTTGTAAAGGGGTGAAACTCCTTTACAATTGGCATTGATTCACTGAAGATTTTTGTATCCTCGGATGTCGATGCTATCTATCTCCTGCTCTACCCGGATTCTATCTCTGGCAATCGAAGGTCGATTTGCCTTAGATTTCCGTATTGATTATATTCCTAAAGTCTCGGTTGACCGGTTAAGTTCGCCCGCGATTTATATAGGCTTATCTATCCTCTATTTCGTAATTAAATTATCTCATCTTCGTTTGAGTTTATCTTCGAACTAGAATTCTATTTGATTAGAGTTCCTCTAATTTTGAATCTTTGTTTGTTTGAAATCCTTCCTTGAATCAT
The DNA here is from genome assembly GCA_030765085.1 of Allium cepa. NCBI lineage: Eukaryota > Viridiplantae > Streptophyta > Magnoliopsida > Asparagales > Amaryllidaceae > Allium > Allium cepa. Next base: position 597,364,029 of record CM060935.1, read on the forward strand.
CCTTTGGAAATTTGTATTTGGTTGTATTTTGAAATTGTGCATACATCGAAATTATTAAGGATGACCATATTTTGTATATAAAAGCGAAATGTTTTCGATAAGGAGTATATACCTTTCAAAAATGAAAATTTGAAATTTCGAAAGAATTTGAAATTTTGAAAATTTTATAAGAACTTGATTTATACAAAAATGATTTATAACTGAAGGGTTTTGAATTTGAATTTCGAGGAATCGAATTCCGGTATTTTGAAATCGGTTTTAAGATTTTGGAAAATATATATAGTAATATGATTTAAAGATATATATATATATATTTCAAATAAGAAATGTTTCAAATGTATTCGAATAAATTTCAATGATTTCGAAGGAATTTCAAAGAAGTTTTTCAAAGTTAATTGAAGTCCAGAACTCACTTATGTCGCTGGAAAATAATTTCGGTGATGAATGCATGCATCATCAACATTGATTTTCGAGTTTCTGAGTGAGAGAGAGGCCACTCTAGTAGCTTTGCTCTGCGAGTGATTTTGTGAAACCAATTTTGATTTCAGATTTCGAAGTATGGTTTGATATTCGAAAGATAGATCCATATATATATATATATATATATATATGTATATATATATATATATATGTATTTGAAAAGGTTTAAAGTAAGCCGGTGTTCAGTTCTCGAGTTATTGTGCATTTCTACTACAGCTCACTTGAGTTAGCATTATATAAGTATATATTGTCCTGACTCGAGTGTTTTTTGTTTTACCTTACGCTCGGGTCAGCCTGAGTATTTACAGCTTAGCTTTGGATTTCTTTCTGGAGCTAGGAATTGCTGGAGATTCTGCTTGTCTAGTTATCTATCCCTTCAGTTTCAGTTGTTCTATTTCAGCTTTGGTATTGATAAACTACTATGTAATTGAGATTTCTATTGTATATGTTTTTCAGACTGATATTATGTATTATGTTTTGAGAGTTTGTTATAGTAGCTTCATGAACTACTATGGTACTTTAATTTCCGTTGCGAGTTATTCTGATATTTCTGTGTCTGTGATTCTGTGATTGTATTTCATTTGCTCCAAATTTATTTACAACGCGGTATTTTGAGCAATTCAAGTCCGACATGTGCGGATGCAAATGGTTGAAAATATCGGGTTGTTACATATATGGATTTATTAGGAATTTAAAACTTATACTTTTTAAACTGGATAAATTACAACGTTTTACACGCAATAAATTTCTGTACTTTTATTATATATATATAATATTTTTCCTATATCCATCTCTATTTTATCTTTCTTTTTTTATTTTGTCTAGACAGTCATATTTATTTGATTGTTGCTTGTTTATATCTTTTATTTATGGCTTAGAAAAAATCAAAGGGTATACGTTATATTGTCTTAATTGCTTGCCTTTTTAAATTGCTTACTCTTTATTTCAAATCACATAAAAATCTTCTCAATATCTCACTTCCTTGTATGCCTATTCTGATTGAAAGAGTTTACAGTAAGTTTCTTTTATTAAATAGGAAATAAATCCCATGCATTCACCAGCCTCTTTATTCTTTGCCTTTTCCTTTTCCTAACCATTCAAATCTCCTAGCCGTACATTCATCTTAGCCGTGCTTTTTGTAAATCCTAGCCGCCACCAAATATTCTTATTCACGTGAAAAAAATTCTCATCCGTCATTTCTATTTGCGTGAAGAAAATACAGCAAGCTCTAGGTTATTTCCATGGCTTCTCCTCTCTTTCCTTTTTCTTTTTCTTTTATTTTCTTTGTTTTGCTTCAAAGCTAGGCTCGGCTCTTGCCTCTAGGCACCACCATGACCACCTCCATCAACCATTACCCTTTCATCACCATAAAGACCAATCCATGACCATGGATGATAACTACATCACCAAAATTGATGCAAAGCCTAGTCAAGCACATGTATTCATCACCTTGCTTTGATTTATCAAGGTTATGTAATTTTATTTCCTATCTTCCCATTGTTGTAATATCTATTCTTTGTATTGAATCATGTTCTTAGGTTTGTGATATTTGTTTGTTTTATTTTGTTATGTACAAGATGAGGATTTTTGGCTCTCTTTTCACTCAAGTTTGCATCTTGCTTTGTTTTATCAAAAGGTTATGTCCCTTTGATCCATATTGTTCACTGTTTGATTCATAATCTTGTATGTTGAATTTTACGCTTATGTTTGTATAATTTTTTATATACAAGATTTCGATCCGACTCTTCATCCACTCAAAAGAATATAGTCATGTTTGTCGTGCCTTTTCGTGTTTTGCGGAGTTTGGATTTGGTTTTTAATTTCAATCCTAGCTTTAAAAAGATGAGTTATTCACTCTAGACATTATATACTTATACAATTGTGAAATGATGACAAGTGAATTGTAGAAATTAATATGCTATGTTCATACCTGCTTGTGATATGTTTATATGAAATTAAATGCTGTTTATATACCTGTTACATCATCTGATATGATATCGTATGCTATACTGTTATTTTATTTACTGTTTATCACACTGCAAGTTCCCTATCACTGTGGGTTGAAATGATACATACCCGAACAGACTGTAGAATAAGGAAAAATCATTATGGGCTGAAATGATAGGCTCGAGTGATTTCTATTGTATTTATTTACTTGGGATTGCGGGTTTGAAATGATAGAACCCGGATATTTCTTTTTAAATTATGGACTGAAATGTTACATATTCGTATCACTTGATCTAGGCTATAAAATTTTATACAGGCCCATGGATAAATTTTTATAATACGTTTCTAAAATTATTAAGTATTTTGAATTTTAAATATATGGAGTTTTGATTAAAAAGTTGATTTAAAGATTTGAATATAAAGAGTATTGGTTTCCTAAAAGTTAAAATTGTAAGAGTTGATAATTTGTTTAGATTGTAATTTAAAAATCTTTATTTGGTTTTTAATTGTAATTTAAAGATTTTAGTTATGATCAATATTTTAATAATTAAGTTTGATTTAATTTGGAATCTAAAATCTAACCTAGTAAATTTAATAAAGGTTATTTCTTGAAATAAACAAGGTTTGTATAGAAAAAATGTATTTTGAGTGGATAAAATGAACTGCAGTTTTCATTGGACTTAGTAATAAAATTTATTTAATTTGGAATCAAAGTTAATTGATGTCTAGATGAATAGATTTATAAAGAGGATTGGACTGTTATATTAACTATGAGAAAATACTTGATTTATTGTTATGTTTTGTAAAAATGAATGACTATGATTTAACTGGAAATATGCAACTTAAAATGACTTAACTTGATAATTGGAAATTTAGTTTTCAAATGAAAGTTAACTAAATTTAGTGATAGGGTATTTTATTTGTGGGATGGATATTTTAAAATAAAGTGTAAAGTTATATGTTAAAAATAAAAGTTAAGTAAAATATGGGCATTTATTGATAAAACTTTATTTTATTAAATAATAAGTTAAATGATATCCAAATGAATATTTTTGAAGCGTGAAATGTGATTTTTATAAGTTAAATTGGCTAAAAATGAAATTTTAGTGTAGCTGAAATATACAATGTTTTGAAAAGTTATGATTTAATGAATAGACTTATAAATGCTACAACTTTGAAATGAATATTATTTGACATTGAATTTAAGTGGTTAAATGAATCTTGTTTGGAAGATATTAACATTGTATTTAAATGGTTTAGATAAATTGTAACGACCCAGAATTTTTAGTAATTAAAATTTGAATATTTAATTTATTTTAAATATTAATAAGTGAATTTATAAGTCAAATAAATTTTTATTTTGAATTATTGGATTTAATTGAATTATTAAATCGATAATTTAATACGTTAAATTATAGAAATAATTGAAAATTGAGTTAAATATGATTGAAAATGATTTGTAAAATTTTATTTTATCATGTTGAAGTTAGAATGATATTTTAGAACTTTTAAAATCGAATTAAAAGTTAATTTGTGAAAATTGAATATTTTAATAATAAAATCGACTAGTGAAAATAGTCAATTTTTGAACAGTCTCAGAATTGAACGAAACCAGTTTCATTGGATCCATAATAGTTAGTTATTACCGGATTTCAAATTTCGTGTCAATCGGAGTTACCGTTTGAGCGTGGCAGCTCGAAACGCATCGAATTATTTTTAATTTAAATTTGGCGAGTTAAAATAGCCATTTTTCAAAAAGTCTCGGATTTCGACGAAACCAGTTTCATCGGATCCGTAATGTGATATTATTGTTAGGTTTCAAATTTCAAGTCAATTGGATTTACCGTTTGTCCGGTACAAATTAAAACGCCTAGAAAATCGCTTAAATCGGTTTAATTCAAATTGAGCGTTTACAGCCATAACTCGCACAGATGTCCGAATTAGCTTCCGAAACCTATTCCATTGTGTCCGGAACGCGGGATAAACCCTAGGTACGTCAGTTTCGGCGCCTAAATCGGAGTTCGGAATTTCCGGATGAATAGTGTTCGATTTTCTTCTATAAATAGAGACCCTTGCCTTCATAAATTAAAAAAAAAAAAAAAACCTAATTTATAAAACCCTAGCCGCCACTATCAGGTTGAAGGGCCAGAATTCAATCTTGTTCATTCCTCAATCTCTCCCAATCTACAAACAATTAGGAGAAGTGCTCAACTACAAAGTCGAAGAGCTCGACGAGAGCTTCGATTCCATACGGTGATGATCGGAAATGGTGCAACGGAGAGGGAGCTATGAGGGGCCGTTCTCTACAGGTCACGCACGCATTTCGAGGAGACATAGGTGGCCGAGCTTCAGGTGGGGGATGGTGGTGGTAGCTCTCGCGAAGAGCTTCGATTTGCAAGTGGTTTGATCGAGTTTCGTTGAGTATTGGCGGAGTAATTTGGAACCCTAGTTGGCTAAGGTATGGGTTCTATGCACGGCTTGGTTACTGGAGAAGGACGTGGGGAGGAAGGAGAGCACGCACGGCCAGGATGCACTGGGGAAGGATCTAAGGGCTGTGATGGAAAGTGGGTTTGTTAATGTTGTATTTATATAAGTTAAATTGTGTACAAACTTGTAAAATACATAACTTTTTCATACGAGGTCGAAAAAATGCAAACTCAGTTGCGTTGGAATCGTATGGACGAGCACTACGCGATGGAGTTGGTTTGGAGTTAGTGAGAATTTTGGGAAAAATTAAACGTCCGTTTAATTTTATTCGAAATAAATCGCTAAAACGGAATTTAAAATCAAGGTGAGAACTTCTCACTCAATCGAATAGGTTTCGATTTTATTTTAAATAGTTAGATTTAAAATATTTGAATGCATGTTTGAATGTTGATTAATATCTATTGATTGGTAAAATAGACATTATACGCCGTTAGTAAGCGGATGTTAATTATTAAAAACATATACCGCGAATATTTCATAAACAGTGAAATTGGTATTATATATAATAGCAATATATATATTGGCATATGTATATATTGGAGTTATTGATTTCCCGCATTTTTTGTTTAGCGGATGAGACCCTATTATGCCGTTATTAAGCGGATAATATTTAATAAGAACATATACCGCGATAATTTCGTACTGGAGCGAAATTGGTATTGTGCTAATGTTTGTGGATGCAGAAAAACAGGTTGGAGGGATCCAACTGGATTCCTCAACAGTTTTTATTATCGTTGTATGATATCGATATATATATCGTTGTAGTCGTGATTGACTATTTGGTGTGTAGCATCATTGGACCCAGATTTTGGGATTTTAAAATGATTTTTAAAGTGATTTTTGAAAATATACTATATTTTTAGAATTGATCCATTTTAAATAATTAAACGCTATAATTTTTAAAGTTATAAAATTTTGGTTTTTGTGAAATATAGTTAAAAGCTGATTTTTGAGAAATATGAACCAATGATTTTATAAAATAGTTTAAACTGGATTTTTGAGTTTATTATTAAAAGTTTAAATATAGGATTTATAAAATTTGATTATTTTATAAATCAAAATGGTGAAATTATAAAGGAAATTAAAGACGTTTTAGAATAATAATATAATTTGATTTATATTAAGAGATTTATAAATGGATATTTATAAATTGAAATATTGACATTATAAAACGAGTTTTCATAAGTGTTTGAATGAAGTGAAAATGAATTTCATAAATGAATGAAATTTATAGAATTATAAACTGTGAAGTTATAAATGAAATTTATAAATAGTAAGATTTATAAATTTGGTGAAATTATTTGAAGAATAGATTGGTAAAATAAATGGATCTTATAAGTTATAAGATTCATAAATTGGAAAGTCTTTAAAAGAACGATTTTGTAAAATAATCGTTTTATAAGCATTTAACTTATAATATGAACCTTTAGTTTATAATTGAGTTATAAATCGAATAGGTTAATAAAGGAATTTATAAAAGGAAGTTGTTATAAATAAATAGAAATGGAATTTATAAACGTTGTTTTATAAATTCACAAACGACTTATTTTGATAAGTAAATTGTAATGATTTATTTATGGAGTTATATTCACGTTTTGACTGTGAATAATCCTTTGAAATAAAATGAATAAAAGGATGAAATGTGTTAACGTAGTATATTCACATTTTTGAATAGTGAATAATATGTTAAAGAAATTGTTTTGAATGTGATATTTGAAATAGAATTAAAATGATCTAACGAAGTTTTAATTGTGTTGAGATTCGAAACCATAGATTTCAACATTTATTGTTGAAATAGACGTCTTCGAGAAATAGAAGGAGATGATGGACTATAACACTGTTGTTATAGTAAATGATTTCCGAAAGGAAATGTTTTGTATAGTATTGGGATTTATATATCTATTTAATTTCGAATCCCTATACTAGTGATTTTGGGTTGTTGTAACGATGTTTTACGCAACATTCGTTTTGTCCCAAATAAATATGTTTAAGAGAATGATTTCCTTAAAGAATGAAATATATACTTAATTTCGATTGAAGTATATTGAATATTTTCCAAGTGTTGAAAATAAATAAAAATTGTGAATTACTTATGAATAAATAAGTATGGAAATGTTTTTCCAATATAAAGTGAATATTAGAGAATTTATCTTTTTGAAGATAAATTGAAAATGAATATTATAAATCGAATTGAAGTCGTATATTCATTAATACTTTGGAATGTAAATTCACCATTGAATTTATAAAAGAAGGTGGAATTGGTTTAAAAATAAATATTGATTTATTTTTGAAGTATGAAATTATATATCTAGTGAAGATATTTTGGAAAATAAATAATTTGGAAAAATTATTTGGAAACTGGTGATGTGTGCATATCCATTGATAGTTCAATAACCGACTATCAATATTTCCCTTTGAATGGGTAATTGATGTGATTTGTTTGAATGTGAATGCTACACTTATTTTTGAATAAGCGCTCACTATTCGGGTTAACCGGGAAAGGACCATGGGGTCGTATAACCCATTCCGAATATGTGATACGTCGTTGTGAATTGCATTGAAGATCGGTGTTGAAGACCGAGTATTTGCAAAAGCGATAGGATGACCTATCGATTGTTTCTGCACTGGGTAGCTCCTGGTATAGAGATTCCTTAAGTGATGGGAAATTCGATCGGGATTGTGAATACCCGGATTGCAAGGGCTTCGTAAGAAGTGCCTTCGGTTTTGTTCGAGCCCGGAACAGACTTGTATGGATTGTATGTCTGACGTTACAAGTTGAGATATAAAGCCGATTTCTTTCAAATATATTTCTGTTGGTGGCGGAGAATTTATTCTTTTAGCTTAACACCCTTCTCTGAGACGTACGAGCTCAGAGGTTATATAGTTGAAGTTATCAGCGATATATTCCCAGTTTGGTAATGTGACATGCTGAGTGATGCTGTAAATGATCATTGTGTTGATTATTTGTGATAGGATCGTTTATTTGATCGTCTATCTTTGTGATCATCTCTATGATCATTTGTGACCCAAAGCATGGCTTTTGTATAAAGTATGTTTTTGTGGACGTGACTTCGTCGAGCCTCACACCCCGTGAATGGTCAAAACAGGAAAGAAGCAGCAAGGTTATGAGGGGTAGCACCCTTTAGGATGTGTCCATTTCCTTCTGGAAAAGGGTGGTATCATGGTATGGAGCCCAGATACTTACTCATGTTGAAAACACTTTGTTATGATTGTGTGAATTGATTACGAGCGCTCGGTAAAAGGTCCCAAAGGACCGGGGGATGGCATATTCGGTCAGTTGTTACTCAGTTAGGGGTAACCCGGCCTTGTGTTGGTAGAGATCCGGTTTGGTTCTCGGGGATGTCCATCCAGAGGCATTCTCATGTGGCAATGGGAAGTTCCTTGGCCTGATCATTCATTGGAAATCCAATTCCCAATACGAAACTTGTACGGTATTAGTTGTAGAACCTGCCATTTACTTATGGTGGTCACCACTGTTTAGATGGTAGCTATAGTAGGCATACGATAATGGTCGTATGTTGGCTAAGATTTATATTCTACTTTCGAAATGAATTTTTCCTACACTATGCATTAATAATAATATCAAATGTTATTTTAAATGCGTATCAAGCATCTTTGGCTATCATAAGGAGAAATCTCCTCCGATTCTGCGTTTGCATTGTGTGTGTGTGCGGGAGGCCTTATGGTAGTCTCATTTTTAAAAGCATTGCGAATTGAATTTAAAAATATTCCTCTATTTTGATTTTAAAGATAAATAAACTGTTTTGAGTTCTCACACCAGTCACATGACTGACTTGGAGTTTATTGTTTTCCTTCCTAAACTCTGGGTGCCCACCAATTTCCACACGGGCAGTCAAGAGTTAGGTTTATCAGGATATTCTGGATATTCTGGAGTTGCTGGAGGCAAGCTGGATGGCATGGCGTATTACTAGCATATAGTATTTCTTTTTCCGCTGCACTGTTTGTTGATGTTGTTGTACACTCTGATAATATGATGTAATGTAATGTATAAAATGTAATAACTGATAGTTCTTTGTTTAAAGATTATTCATTTATTATTATATGTTGTTCCGCTGCGAATTGTGAGATTCTGATGTTGTTCTGTTGTTTTCTGTTCCGTCCTATTTTCTTCTATTATCTTTCCTCTCTCTCTTCTATCTTTTCCCTCTTCTATTTTTTCTATTCTCTTTTTCTTCTATTTTAAAATTTTCTGTTCACTTTTCTATTTTCTCTTCTTCCTATTTTCTGTTTTCTTCTCTATCTTTTCCCTCTATTTTCTCTCTTCTTTCTTCTTCCTTTTTCTTAAATTCTTTCTTAAAACCATAACATTCCGTGTTTCCGGCCTTCGATTTCTCAGCAGTCGATAAAGTGAGTGTCGATGTTGAATTTTCGAAAGTCGATAATTTTCGGGGCGTTACATTTGGTATCGGAGCTTATGGTTAAGCGACAACCATGGTTCTGTTGGGTGTTATTCATTAGAGATGGAGTCAGCAGTACTCTAGAATGAGTTTGAGTGTAATAATAGCTATGAGAGCGTATTTGTTAGTGAATATAAAATTGTTTTATATTGTGATGATTGGTTTGTTGAGTGGTATATAGATTCTGGTTAATACGAGTAATTAACGTTGTTGATAGGGATCTCTAAACACTTGTACAGAGCAATTCGACACAATATTGTTTTAAATTAGGTAAATGAAATAATTTTACCTTGATTATATTTTTATATATAAAGAAATAATTTTTCAGAATTATTAAAGTGTATATAAGTTGATTGTTAGGTTGTTTGAATAATTTAAATTAAAGGATAATTATATAAGTAAATGAATTATAAGTATGAAATTATAATTAAATGTGATTTACAATTGTGAAATAAACTTATATATATAAGAAGTGAAACTATATGGATATATTATGAATATGAGTTGTTAAATGGAATTGATATAGGTATCGAAGTAAATAATCAAGTGGATTAAATGAATATAAACTTGAGTTATATAAATGAAATTCAACTTTTATAATTGAATTGAATGAATGGCTTGAATGTTAATCAATTAAATGTGAATAAATTGATATGAAATAATGAATGTAAGTGTAATTCATTAAAATCTAATGTTATTAGAAGTTGAATAGTTGAGTAAAAAAAAAATCATCAATTAATTAAACCAATTGAAAACAAAGAAATTTGGTTGAAATTAATAAACATTGGTTGTTATATGATTGTTAGTTGATTGTATATAATTCATTAAGTGTTAATGAAATTGAAAACTATGTAATTGAATTCAAATTAGAAGTAAATAAATTTGAATAGAATTGAAAGTGAATTGGATTTAACTAGTGAATATAAACTAATTGAGAATGAATGTTGATAAAATCCAATGTTAATGAATCAAATGTGATTTAAAGTGAAAACCAATTCATTGAATATTAATGAGAATATGAATGAATATTATTAGTTATGAATGATAATTGGTTGATGGTTGAATATATGTTGTTTTACTACATGTGCTATGTTGACATATAAGTTGTTATGTTGCTATATGTTGTATATTGAGATTATTGTCTATATGCATGATTCTCATGTTGTTTGCTGAGTGTTTAGTAGGTGCGGATCGCGTTTGCTTCGCATTTGGAGTTCGCTTTCGCGCTATATTAGCCGTATATGCTCGCTAATAAAATATAAGGTACATATCTCGGATTAAATACCGTACTTTTATACTTTTTTCCCTGCGGGATGCCTCATTACTTGATGAGATGTATATTTGTGATATATATACTGTCATTTTTTTTTCGGATCGAGCCGCGCAAAGGAGACTATGGCGAATTTTTCCGAAAATTTAAGGCGTTAGAAAATTTTTGAGAAAATTGGAAATTTTTGAAAACTTTAACTTTGATTTTGAATTGAAAGTTAAACAATAATAATTGTTTTTGAAAAGATAACTAAGTATGATTTTGAAAACTTAGTAAAGATTTGTAATAAATTTAACTATAAATTTTGGAAAATTAATAGATTCTGAACTTTTCTTACTTGATAATTTCGAGGACGAAATTCTTTTAAGTGGGGAAGATTGTAACGACCCAGAATTTTTAGTAATTAAAATTTGAATATTTAATTTATTTTAAATATTAATAAGTGAATTTATAAGTCAAATAAATTTTTATTTTGAATTATTGGATTTAATTGAATTATTAAATCGATAATTTAATACGTTAAATTATAGAAATAATTGAAAATTGAGTTAAATATGATTGAAAATGATTTGTAAAATTTTATTTTATCATGTTGAAGTTAGAATGATATTTCAGAACTTTTAAAATCGAATTAAAAGTTAATTTGTGAAAATCGAATATTTTAATAATAAAATCGACTAGTGAAAATAGTCAATTTTTGAACAGTCTCAGAATTGAACGAAACCAGTTTCATTGGATCCGTAATAGTTAGTTATTACCGGATTTCAAATTTCGTGTCAATCGGAGTTACCGTTTGAGCGTGGCAGCTCGAAACGCATCGAATTATTTTTAATTTAAATTTGGCGAGTTAAAATAGCCATTTTTCAAAAAGTCTCGGATTTCGACGAAACCAGTTTCATCGGATCCGTAATGTGATATTATTGTAAGGTTTCAAATTTCAAGTCAATTGGATTTACCGTTTGTCCGGTACAAATTAAAACGCCTAGAAAATAGCTTAAATCGGTTTAATTCAAATTGAGCGTTTACAGCCATAACTCGCACAGATGTCCGAATTAGCTTCCGAAACCTATTCCATTGTGTCCGAAACACGGGATAAACCCTAGGTACGTCAGTTTCGGCGCCTAAATCGGAGTTCGGAATTTCCGGATGAATAGTGTTCGATTTTCTTCTATAAATAGAGACCCTTGCCTTCATAAATTAAAAAAATAAAATAAAACCTAATTTATAAAACCCTAGCCGCCACTATCAGGTTGATGGGCCAGAATTCAATCTCGTTCATTCCTCAATCTCTCCCAATCTACAAACAATTAGGAGAAGTGCTCAACTACAAAGTCGAAGAGCTCGACGAGAGCTTCGATTCCATACGGTGATGATCGGAAATGGTGCAACGGAGAGGGAGCTATGGGGGGCCGTTCTCTACAGGTCACACACGCATTTCGAGGAGACATAGGTGGCCGAGCTTCAGGTGGGGGATGGTGGTGGTAGCTCTCGCGAAGAGCTTCGATTTGCAAGTGGTTTGATCGAGTTTCGTTGAGTATTGGCGGAGTAATTTGGAACCCTAGTTGGCTATGGTATGGGTTCTATGCACGGCTTGGTTACTGGAGAAGGACGTGGGGGGGGGGGGGGGGGAAGGAGAGCACGCACGGCCAGGATGCACTAGGGAAGGATCTAAGGGCTGTGATGGAAAGTGGGTTTGTTAATGTTGTATTTATATAAGTTAAATTGTGTACAAACTTGTAAAATACATAACTTTTTCATACGAGGTCGAAAAAATGCAAACTCAGTTGCGTTGGAATCGTATGGACGAGCACTACGCGATGGAGTTTGTTTGGAGTCGTTTGGAGTTAGTGAGAATTTTGGGAAAAATTAAACGTCCGTTTAATTTTATTCGAAATAAATTGCTAAAACGGAATTTAAAATCAAGGTGAGAACTTCTCACTCAATCGAATAGGTTTCGATTTTATTTTAAATAGTTAGATTTAAAATATTTGAATGCATGTTTGAATGTTGATTAATATCTATTGATTGGTAAAATAGACATTATACGCCGTTAGTAAGCGGATGTTAATTATTAAAAACATATACCGCGAATATTTCATAAACAGTGAAATTGGTATTATATATAATAGCAATATATATATATTGGCATATGTATATATTGGAGTTATTGATTTCCCGCATTTTTTGTTTAGCGGATGAGACCCTATTACGCCGTTATTAAGCGGATAATATTTAATAAGAACATATACCGCGATAATTTCATACTGGAGCGAAATTGGTATTGTGCTAATGTTTGTGGATGCAGGAAAACAGGTTGGAGGGATCCAACTGGATTCCTCAACAGTTTTTATTATCGTTGTATGATATCGATATATGATATCGTTGTAGTCGTGATTGACTATTTGGTGTGTAGCATCATTGGACCCAGATTTTGGGATTTTAAAATGATTTTTAAAGTGATTTTTGAAAATATACTATATTTTTAGAATCGATCCATTTTAAATAATTAAACGCTATAATTTTTAAAGTTACAAAATTTTGGTTTTTGTGAAATATAGTTAAAAGCTGATTTTTGAGAAATATGAACCAATGATTTTATAAAATAGTTTAAACTGGATTTTTGAGTTTATTATTAAAAGTTTAAATATAGGATTTATAAAATTTGATTATTTTACAAATCAAAATGGTGAAATTATAAAGGAAATTAAAGACGTTTTAGAATAATAATATAATTTGATTTATATTAAGAGATTTATAAATGGATATTTATAAATTGAAATATTGACATTATAAAACGAGTTTTTATAAGTGTTTGAATGAAGTGAAAATGAATTTCATAAATGAATGAAATTTATAGAATTATAAACTGTGAAGTTATAAATGAAATTTATAAATAGTAAGATTTATAAATTTGGTGAAATTATTTGAAGAATAGATTGGTAAAATAAATGGATCTTATAAGTTATAAGATTCATAAATTAGAAAGTCTTTAAAAGAACGATTTTGTAAAATAATCGTTTTATAAGCATTTAACTTATAATATGAACCTTTAGTTTATAATTGAGTTATAAATCGAATAGGTTAATAAAGGAATTTATAAAAGGAAGTTGTTGTAAATAAATAGAAATGGAATTTATAAACGTTGTTTTATAAATTCACAAACGACTTATTTTGATAAGTAAATTGTTATGATTTATTTATGGAGTTATATTCACGTTTTGACTGTGAATAATCCTTTGAAATAAAATAAATAAAAGGATGAAATGTGTTAACGTAGTATATTCACGTTTTTGAATAGTGAATAATATGTTAAAGAAATTGTTTTGAATGTGATATTTGAAATAGAATTAAAACGATCTAACGAAGTTTTAATTGTGTTGAGATTCGAAACCATAGATTTCAACATTTATTGTTGAAATAGACGTTTTCGAGAAATAGAAGGAGATGATGGACTATAACACTGTTGTTATAGTAAATGATCTCCGAAAGGAAATGTTTTGTATAGTATTGGGATTTATATATCTATTTAATTTCGAATCCCTATACTAGTGATTTTGGGTTGTTGTAACGATGTTTTACGCAACATTCGTTTTGGCCCAAATAAATATGTTTAAGAGAATGATTTCCTTAAAGAATGAAATATATACTTAATTTCGATTGAAGTATATTGAATATTTTCCAAGTGTTGAAAATAAATAAAAATTGTGAATTACTTATGAATAAATAAGTATGGAAATGTTTTTCCAATATAAAGTGAATATTAGAGAATTTATCTTTTTGAAGATAAATTGAAAATGAATATTATAAATCGAATTGAAGTCGTATATTCATTAATACTTTGGAATGTAAATTCACCATTGAATTTATAAAAGAAGGTGGAATTGGTTTAAAAATAAATATTGATTTATTTTTGAAGTATGAAATTATATATCTAGTGAAGATATTTTGGAAAATAAATAATTTGGAAAAATTATTTGGAAACTGGTGATGTGTGCATATCCATTGATAGTTCAATAACCGACTATCAATATTTCCCTTTGAATGGGTAATTGATGTGATTTGTTTGAATGTGAATGCTACACTTATTTTTGAATAAGCGCTCACTATTCGGGTTAACCGGGAAAGGACCATGGGGTCGTATAACCCATTCCGAATATGTGATACGTCGTTGTGAATTGCATTGAAGATCGGTGTTGAAGACCGAGTATTTGCAAAAGCGATAGGATGACCTATCGATTGTTTCTGCACTGGGTAGCTCCTGGTATAGAGATTCCTTAAGTGATGGGAAATTCGATCGGGACTGTGAATACCCGGATTGCAAGGGCTTCGTAAGAAGTGCCTTCGGTTTTGTTCGAGCCCGGAACAGACTTGTATGGATTGTATGTCTGACGTTACAAGTTGAGATATAAAGCCGATTTCTTTCAAATATATTTCTGTTGGTGGCGGAGAATTTATTCTTTTAGCTTAACACCCTTCTCTGAGACGTACGAGCTCAGAGGTTATATAGTTGAAGTTATCAGCGATATATTCCCAGTTTGGTAATGTGACATGCTGAGTGATGCTGTAAATGATCATTGTGTTGATTATTTGTGATAGGATCGTTTATTTGATCGTCTATCTTTGTGATCATCTCTATGATCATTTGTGACCCAAAGCATGGCTTTTGTATAAAGTATGTTTTTGTGGACGTGACTTCGTCGAGCCTCACACCCCGTGAATGGTCAAAACAGGAAAGAAGCAGCAAGGTTATGAGGGGTAGCACCCTTTAGGATGTGTCCATTTCCTTCTGGAAAAGGGTGGTATCATGGTATGGAGCCCAGATACTTACTCATGTTGAAAACACTTTGTTATGATTGTGTGAATTGATTACGAGCGCTCGGTAAAAGGTCCCAAAGGACCGGGGGATGGCATATTCGGTCAGTTGTTACTCAGTTAGGGGTAACCCGGCCTTGTGTTGGTAGAGATCCGGTTTGGTTCTCGGGGATGTCCATCCAGAGGCATTCTCATGTGGCAATGGGAAGTTCCTTGGCCTGATCATTCGTTGGAAATCCAATTCCCAATACGAAACTTGTACGGTATTAGTTGTAGAACCTGCCATTTACTTATGGTGGTCACCACTGTTTAGATGGTAGCTATAGTAGGCATACGATAATGGTCGTATGTTGGCTAAGATTTATATTCTACTTTCGAAATGAATTTTTCCTACACTATGCACTAATAATAATATTAAATGTTATTTTAAATGCGTATCAAGCATCTTTGGCTATCATAAGGAGAAATCTCCTCCGATTCTGCGTTTGCATTGTGTGTGTGTGCGGGAGGCCTTATGGTAGTCTCATTTTTAAAAGCATTGCGAATTGAATTTAAAAATATTCCTCTATTTTGATTTTAAAGATAAATAAACTGTTTTGAGTTCTCACACCAGTCACATGACTGACTTGGAGTTTATTGTTTTCCTTCCTAAACTCTGGGTGCCCACCAATTTCCACACGGGCAGTCAAGAGTTAGGTTTATCAGGATATTCTGGATATTCTGGAGTTGCTGGAGGCAAGCTGGATGGCATGGCGTATTACTAGCATATAGTATTTCTTTTTCCGCTGCACTGTTTGTTGATGTTGTTGTACACTCTGATAATATGATGTAATGTAATGTATAAAATGTAATAACTGATAGTTCTTTGTTTGAAGATTATTCATTTATTATTATATGTTGTTCCGCTGCGAATTGTGAGATTCTGATGTTGTTCTGTTGTTTTCTGTTCCGTCCTATTTTCTTCTATTATCTTTCCTCTCTCTCTTCTATCTTTTCCCTCTTCTATTTTTTCTATTCTCTTTTTCTTCTATTTTAAAATTTTCTGTTCTCTTTTCTATTTTCTCCTCTTCCTATTTTCTGTTTTCTTTTCTATCTTTTCCCTCTATTTTCTCTCTTTTTTCTTCTTCCTTTTTCTTAAATTCTTTCTTAAAACCATAACATTTCGGTTTTTCGGCAACGAAAAATTCCGAAACGTTACATAAATATGTTTCAAAGTGTTTGGTTTCAGAGTTGTCATAACTTGAAAGTAATTTGGCTTTGGAAATGAATTTATTTGAAAGCGTATTTAAATAAGAATTGTAATTAAATATATAAATTTGAACTTAATGTAATTGAAGATTTAAGAATATGGCTATATAAAGTGGTTTGATTTAAGATGATTTAAAGGAATATTTCAAGTTTAATAAATTGAAGGAAATATTTAGTGATTTGACATTTGGGTTTTTTTAAATAATATATTTATTTGGTTTTGGAATTTAAATGAGATATCATTACTTTGGTTTCTGAAATGGATATGATATTTTGGTTTTAAAGTATAAATGATTTTAAAATAGAATATCCATGGGTTATAATAACGTTGGGTTGTTAAAGAAACCGGGATCGGAAATTGCCATACTCTCTGCCAACCCCGAAAACCACTTGAACAAACGTGTACGCGGTGGAGATTCTAGAATGAAGTAGGATGGTGGCGGCATTCCTTTGAGATATATACGTGGACCCAACTCCCGTGAGTAGACATAAGGTGGCTAAAACTGGAGCAATCTCGGGCCAATGAGGTCATTCCTCTGATCGGACGCACTCCTTCGATATTATATTTGGAATTTGAGATTTTTTTTGGTGGCCACTTTTGATTTTTGATTTGGGGGCGTGGCTCGAGGTGGGTGGTAGTAGCTGCTACGCGCTACCACCAGCCCGTGTGCGTAATTGGCATATCTTCCCTACCATTGCCTTTTTTGCTGTGTCACCTACCCTAGCGCGCCTTTTACGAGTTTGGTTTTCTCACGTAGTCCGTGGAGTATTTAGGGTAGTCTCCCAATCTGGAGATGCGCTGATACTAGATGGACTACTAGGACTATTACGTGGTAAGAGCTATATCTATTTAAAAGTAAGTTTATTTTACTATAGACATTATTATAATAGCGAAATATTACTACATAGTAAATAGTTTAACGGATCCTTAGAGGATGGGCGGTCACAATCATCCTTTAAGTTACTTGTACCTTTATATTATAGTTCACTTGAGTTGGTTTACATTGTACAAGTATGTATGTCCTAACTCGAGTGTTTTGTATATTTGTTTTACGCTCAGGTCAGACTGAGTGATACAGCATTAGAGACTCACCTTCGGAGTTGGAGCTTTGCTTGAAGATCCAACTATCTATTTCAATTCCAGTTATTCAGTTGATTCCAGTGTTGTATTCAGCTTTGTGCTTGATTATTGTATTGAACTTCTGTTGTATCTTGTATAACTCTGATGTATTTATATAGTAGCTTCATGAACTACTATCTCTTTGCTTCCTCTACATTATATTACTCTGTATCTGTGATTCTATGATTTATTTATTTGCTATATATTCTTAGATTTGCTAAATTTATTTTACAATTCGATATTTTGAGCAACTCAAGTCCAACATGTGTGGATGCGAATGGTTGAAAATTTTGGGTCGTTACAGTAAGGGTCATCACACGAATCACCTGTAAATCGCCTGAGCATTCATTGTATATTTGAGGTTCTTCTTCTACAGGTTTGGATTTCACAAGACCCTTCACATCAACTATTTGGCGTCAGTATTTCAAAAAAAAAGTGTGAAATAAGATGTAAACATATTATATTAACTAAAGGTAAATGCATTAAATGATTTTTGCGTCTACTTACTAACCAGCAACTTTGCCTCAACCTCCCTCTACATGCCTTTACCGTAGTTGTTTCTGGCCACCGATCAAATTTAGTTGAAACTGACTAGGGAAGGAACTTGGGTGGGTGTCAAGAGATGCAAACATAAACAAGATACCCAATAATCATGATGCAGTTGTAGCTAACTATGCAAGCAATAATCAACAATCAAAATCTGATCTGATGACAGCGAGCAGCAAAAATATATAGTAATTATGGGCAAAGCGTGCAATAATTACTAACAATTAATATACTTCAAAGTTTGTCAACATGTAGAGACGAACATAACATGTACCATTTAATTTCTGCTATAGTAGCAAGGTACAGCTTTGTACACATACACTTCGAAGATGTTATCGTGAACATCACATTGTCATTGGTGTAACCTGTTTTTCTTTTAATTCTATATTTGCGATCAAAATGCCATTTATTGTTGCTTTATTACATTAATCTTTTAATTATGTTCGTATACAAGCTTGCACTTTAAAAAGAGTACTACATTCAGTTATTTTTAAAATAAGCAACCAACTTTAGACGAAAAAAGACATTTTAACAAGCAACAACTAAAAGTAGTTATATCTATTACAAAGTAATCACAATTTTTCTTTCAGTTTAATTGGTATTAAAAAACTGAATATAAGCAATATGTTAACATTATTTAAAGTACAATCATGCATATGAACTCGCACTGTAATCTCATCTATCAGGTTTAAATCAAAACGATCTCAAGCATGCACATTAAAATGACCAACTATATGCAAAGTCTTGGTAACAAACAAAAAAAAAGAATTTTTTTTGTAGCTTACAGGATGTCGAGGGTCCGCAAGCATTAGAAAAAGTCCTCTTGCAATTAGCGATTGTCTTTCCTGTCAATTTTTATTTTACAAACAAGGAGTTAATACAATGTTGTTGTAAAAAAAACATAAGTAGTACAAGCATTCACAAAAAAAGGAAGAAAAAAGTATTTACTTCAAAAGCTCCAGTGAAACTCCATCGCAGTTGATTTGTGCCGGTGATAGTTGTGTCACCTGATTACCAATTCAAAAGTACTGTTAAGTAAGAATGATGCACTGTTATGATAATGTGATGTATTTTTTTTAAGAACATATACATGTAATATAAACAATAAGGAAAGAATAGGTAAACATGTTGTACCAAATCATGTAGTAAACCAGGCTGTTCTTCGAAAAGATCAGGTAGAAGCTTTTTCACGGCATCCTCAATTTTTAGCAGCAACATATGACGGAACTCCATACCATACTATAGGATCAACAAACTGCATGAAATTTAATGAACGCACTTACGCAAGCTATTTAACAAATAGTGTACTCATGGATTGGGCTTACATTTCACAATATAATAGCTAGAATTCCAATGATTTTTGTTAAGTTCCAAAATGAACCATTTTTCTATAAAAGAAATGGCGTGGATCTTAAGATAATAATCAAAAATCAATTTTTGAACACTAGTTGTTTTTTTTTAAATTTCAAATTTGACATAATATGAACTTCGAAATGCTTTTTCCTTTATTGGGTTGTTGAAGTTTCTACTGGTCTATCTGCAACTTCAAAGTCTGCAGCTGGACTTTTCAGGTGATACAACATTCCAGTTACATAAATGCTTTTATGCAATTTAGTACCCAATAGCTTACCTGATTCTATTTCACACTTTAAACTATTTCTTACTCTTTCAAATTATTGCATACACAGATACCTTGACTCAAGGTACTAGCTTGATTGCTTGATCATATGAAATGAATGGATAAGCTTCCTAATTTCTATTGGTAATTTTATTATGATGAAGATACAATATTACAATGAGTCAATGTCCATCTTCCCACTTCTCAGCTGTTAGAATACGTTTAAAATTGTGTATAACATGGATTTGTATATGACAAGTCAGTGATACAGCTCCTGATACTTTATTCTGATTATCAGAAAGCTAAATTTTATAGTTTTAATATGCACTTGGTATTTGATTCTATAAACACTTGTAATTTTGCAGTATACCCGAAGATGGAAGAAGAAAAGCATATGCTGAAGCGGTAGCGAAAGCTAAGGCGGAAGAAGAAGCACATATCACCTCTGAAAAAGCAAATGAGGCTGTTAAAGCTGCTAAAGAGTTCGAAGTAGAAGTCGAAGGACTTTCAGAGAAACAAGTAAAAGCTTCTACTTTGGAAAAAAGAAGCAAAAGCAAGAACAGAGGCAGGAGGCTCTACACTAGACATCATTTTAACAAAAGCAATAAAAACCAGACTCCAAAATTACAAAGCAATGGAAAAATGATGCTCGACGATGCCTTAGCGATGCCCTTGACGTACATATATACACATACATTCATACATATACATGTACACACACTCCATTGAGTAAAAGCGGCAACTATACAACAATTCCTTTCCTTGTTATCAGATGATGTTGTATTTTCTATCTGTAAACAAACTGAGTTTACCAGCTTAAAAATTACATAACATGAAGAATCGCAGGTTCCATAATGACTTTAATAAACAATATGTGATATGAGAGAAATTGAAGCTAGCTAACACTGCAAACAATATGTAATACGAGAGAAATTGCAGAATGCAACTAAAATAAGGTTTGGGTATATTTCCAAAAGTTTGTTCCTGTTAGAGCTTTTTATTCTTGTTATGGCTTGGTCCATAAGGGTTTACAATTTGTATGGAATTTATAATCTACATTGTTAAGAGTTTATAGTCGCTGCTCAATTTTAAATCTGAGGGTAGCGGATACTGTGTTTTGTTACCATATAGAGAGAACCACCAATGAAGCATTAGCAGTCTGGGGGCATATGTTTTATATGATTTTTTTAATTAAGTTGAATTTTAGGATGGACGAAAACTAAAAGAAGTTGGCCAAAATTCCAGAGCAATTGCAAGACCGCAATAGGTTAATCATACTATTCAAACCAAAATACCTGAGATTAGAGCCAATAAACGATCGTCAGTTGAATTGATTAGAGCACTATCCAATCCAACTTGATGAATGTCAGACGAACACTGCATCCAAAGAGTAAATAATATACTTGGTAACTTCTACAAATACCCTAACACACGGTTAGACAAACATCAGCACTGCCAAGCAGATATTTTTCTGCTAGATTATTCGATTAATGTACGTTCATATTCAAAGTACTGATTACACTGTCATCCTTTCCTGTCACAAACTTTTAATTTGACTCAACCACGTCTTTTATTATGCCTTGCAACTAAAGAAAATAAATCTATATGTTCAGGGAAGAGAAAGTCTTCTCTGTATCCGTATCAACATAAGTTCTGATGCTATCACATTGCTTCATTCCAAAAGTAAACGTATTATATTTAAGTAAATGAAACCTCTAGTTTAATGCCTGAAACCAATAAATAATAAAACTGGAAGCTGACCTTGTCTAAAATGCACTTGGATGGTGAGGTCCAAATCCTTAGTGTTCTGTCCTTCTCATGATGTCGACATAAAAAGACATCAAAATTGCTTAATGGGATGATCGCCAAACTAGTGGCAGCAATTCTTGCATCTCATTCACTTGGTTTTAAATTTTGTTTTAACTCACTTCAACAATAGCAGCAGCCTTCAATTCACCTTTGCACTCCCACATATCTGCAATTAAAGATTGGACATCGGCAATAACACCAATAACGTATAAAAAAATTTACTATAAAACATAGCCGTGAATCATAGGGCGGGAAATTTACTTGCTGAATTGAAAAATATAACCAATATAATTTTATTTTATTTAGAAAAAGTTGGCATTGCCTGCTCTGCATTGTATTGTTCTCTCACTTGGAGTTCATGTCCACATGCAGATGGCCGATAAATAAAATGGTAATTTGCATAAAGAAGGTTGAGGAAAACTCAATAATGGAGCAGAATTAGCAAGAAGCAAAAAGAAAAAATATGAGATTACCCGATCTAGGCGGAGGAGGAATGAAGCACGTCGAAGGCAGAGAGGAAGTTGGGGTTGATGCTGCGGACAATCGCAGTTCACAACTGCAGCTCCTTTTATCTACACATCGTCCGTGGCCCTCTCCTACTGCTTATTTTGCAACTGAAGCTCCTTTTATCTATACATCATTAAAAGATAACATTTCAAGTCAGCAAAAGAAAAATGCTTCAGACAATCTAGAAAAGAATCACAAGTTATACTAAGTAAAATAAAAGTTATGTAATAAGGAAAAAGTACCTGAGATTCCGACGATAGAGATTCGCATAAGAGAAGGATACCTAAGAATCATAAGAAAACGTACCCTAGATAAGAACAGATGAATAGATACGATTTGGGAAAAAACTGAATGAAGGAGGCAAAATAAGAAACAAACCCTAGATTCGTACAAAGAGAGAGAGAGAGGGGTTTGCTAATGCGTTAGAAAAAATATAACTAGGATGTAAAGAAAAATTACTAGCTTGCCCTCCTTACATCACCTTATTTACCGAAGCACCAAATATCCTAACAGTTATAAATGTGACAAAGGAAGGCAACGAAAATAACCGTTAGTAATTTGTAACAGTTATGATCGTTACAAATCCAAGCAAAATAAGTGATGCAAAATGATTGATTTGGTGTAGTTCCATCTGTCTCAAGGAGGGGGGCTTGTCTTCCCTTTGCATGATCTGACACTATAGGAGAAGACTTTATGGAGGCGGCCCCGCACAGTGCCGTGGTAGAGGAGATGAGGAGGCCGTCGAAGAGCGATCGCATTGTTAAGCTCGAGGGTTCCAAGGGTGGGCCGACTTATAGATTTTCTAGGGAAGTGGAGGTTATCAGACCCCTATCAAAGACTCGGTATATGTAGTAGGGTCGAAAATTCTGAGGATATCCAAGGATGCGGACGATGGGACCATCTTGCAGTTGCTGAACTTGATGGCCAAGGTAGTCTAGAAGGCCCTGGCTTACGGACATTGGCCCAGGTTAGGCAGAGAGACCCATACTTAACAGTTTTTCTTTTCCTATGTCTTTTTTGTTGTTTCTACTTAGAGGGTTTATCTTGTAGGCTACACTGCGAGCTCTTCACATTCATACTGGCCTGCGAGTCTTGAGGAAGACGGTGAACAATGAGGTGGCCACCCACCAATGAGCAGAATGGTTAATTGGGGATCTCGAGGAGTGGCTCTAGGGATTGAGAAGAAAGCCGAGGAGTACGTGAGGTGGACCCTGGAGGCAGAAGGTGTAGGCACGTATTTGAGAAGGCTAGGGACACTACATTTAGAGAGTGGCAGAGAAGGTGGAGAAAATGGGGGAAGAGCTTGGGCAGGTATGGGCGGGCTAGAGGCGAGCCACAAGGAGGAAGATATTGTGAAGGAGAGGTTGTAGTAGCGCTTGGAGTTTCCAACCCTAGCAGAAATTAGGAGGGAGAATGACGCCTTGGATGGGTGTGAAATGATAGGTTGACCAAGATGTCAAAGAAGATTTTTGCTCTACATTATCATCTCCCTTTAGAAATCGGCTTCCTTACCTCCGAGAAATACGAGGAGGCCCATAGTACAGTGGCATTGAAGATGGTGGTGGTCGGGAGAGTTTCCCCAATGATTTTGACTGTTGAGCAGATGGCCTCCTTGATAGGCAGGCCTAGCGAGCCAACTGCCGATGATCCTCGATGGTGGACAAACAATTAGCTTTTAATGATGACTTTCATATCACAGGGCACCTCCCACCCTATGAGCGACAGAGCTGAAGGCCTTTTTGGTTTTTGCTGATGTGTTCTTTGGGCATGGTTATGGGATTATTGTTGTAATGAAACTTGTTGAATATTATGAACCCTTTCTTTTTTGTGAGAAAATCCATCATTGTAGATTTATTTATCTGTCTGAATATTCCAAGTTTGCCTTCTACTTTTCAGCTATGTTTTTGCATATACAGATACACATATTTTTCCTTCATGCTTACTCTCTATTTGTTGCTTATTTGAGCAGATCAAACATCCTCGATTTTGTTAAGTAAACATGTAGACTTAGCTTTTTATGCATAATATAATGGATGAGTAGACAAAAGGAAAATAAAGAGCACCCAAAACCAAACAATTTTTTTTTAACGAGGTAACTTACCCACAACTTTGCATGGAGAGTTTAAGCCGGTGGCTGGGTATCCTTAAGTGGTCACCTAGGGATCAAGTGGAGCTTCCGTTGTTGCATTTTTGGGATAGCGAGGGGCCCGATCTTATTTGGCAGGGGCGATTTTAGGTTTTCAAGTCATTTAGCACTACTGGTGCTAGGTTTGAGGTTATAGTGAGAATAATCATGCGGCCATTGTGCCAATGCCCCACCCTTGGTAGGATGAGCCATATCACGGGTGAACGATTCAGGCCACAACTTTAGTGGTTAAACCATCCGTCATTGATGCCTTTGGCATGAAAGGGAGGATTGAGCAGTTTGTGAATCCTCATGGAGCGGCAATACAAACGCAAGGTTTAAGGTTAAAATGTGGGTAACCACACCACTATAGCAACAGTGCCTAGCCTTGGTAGAGTGGCGAGCAACATTGTAGGTGAACAAATGGGGACCGTGGCATAGATGGTTATGCCATCGGATCATCGATGCCTCCAGCCCGAATGAGAGTATTGAGTGGCTTAGGCATCCTTATGGAGTAGTTTTGGGCATTCATCGATTATAGAGATTGGCCACCTTGGCCCGCCGTCTATGAATAACCAAGGTTGTAGTGTCCCTGGCAAGGAAAAGAGAGTTGGTTGGCTCATTCCGGCCAAATAGTCTTGTTGATACTTGAATGAAGAATGCTTTTGGGAATGCTTTGTTTACATTCCATAATTGGAATACTTAAAAATTCTATTGCCTTATAATTGTTGTAAAATCTTATGGCCCTATAATTATGGCTTACATAATTACATATTTAATATGCCCGAAGGCAATCCGAATTCGAAGTGTGAGCTATCGAGGTGTGAAAGGTAGTAGACACCGTAGATGAGTACAGCACTGATCACATACGGGTCTTCCAAGTTTTGCCCCCAAAACTCCTTTTTTTGAGTTTTTAGTGTTTGTAAAGTCCTGATGCAGTACTAAGTCTCCGACCTTGAATGGTTAGAGCTTCACCCTTATATTGTAGTGCTTGGCTATCATTCTTTTATATGCCTAAGTGCAGAGCTTTGCCAGTGCTCTTCTTTCTCCTAGATCGTTGAGCCCAAACTTGAGTAGTTCTTTGTTTTGTTCAGGATCATGAGTGGGGTGCCTTAAAGATTGAACATTAAATTCAACAAGTAAAATAACTTCATATCCATAGGATTAGAAAAGTGGAGAGTTTTCGATTGACGTTTGGTTTGAGGTGTGATATGACCAAAGCATGGGTGGTAGATCAGCCTAGTTTTCCTTAGCCATTATGAGATGCTTCTTCAATGTTTCCTTGATGGTCTTGTTTATGGATTTAACCTACCCATTTCCTTATGGGTAGGATACTGAGAGGAAGCATTTTTATGTTCCATTCCGCTTGTACAACCCTTAGAACAAATACCTCTCAAACTGTATGTTATTTATCTATTATGATTCTCTTTAGAATTTGAAGTGATAAACACTTTTCTTAATCACATAGTTCAAGATCTTGGGCTCGGTGACCCTAGTGAGGGCCTCTACCTCAACCCATTTTGTAAAGTAGTAGATGGAAACTATGGTATGATTGTATCCACCTTTGTAAATTTAGAAGCTTTTCGATCAGATCAATGCCCTAAGAGTCAAATGAGCAAGGGGACGTCATAGGAGTTAGAAGACTTGGGAAAGCTCTTTGGTTTTTAGAAAACCGTTAATATTGATCATACTTCTTAATGTGATTCATTTCATCCTTGATCATTATGGGCTAGTAATAACCTTGGTGGGAAACCTTCGTTGCTAGGCTTTTCCACCGACATGATCTCTTTAGAAGCCTTCGTGTAGTTCCTTCAATGCATGGTAGGCTTCTTCGCTTGTCATGCAACATTGAAAGGTAGTTGAATATACTGACAGGTAGAGCATAATGTCAATGATGGTATAATTAGGTGGCTAGTATAGAATTTTACATGCCTCTTTTATTTTATGAGATAGGCCACAGCTCATAAGGTAATTTAACAGCAAGGTCATCCAAAAATCTGTCTGGACTTCATCAATTTCCATAGCGGTTACCTCCAATTCAAAGCAAAGGGCAGTTTGCACATCCATTAGGACCTAAGGGATGCATGAAGGATTGTCCTATGCAAGTATTGCTGTTACTTGCTAGTCGCTGGACAAAAAGTAAAAAGGTAGAATAAATTGGGTCTTGGACAACGGAGTTACGGAAGCAAAGTTGAAAAATACACAAATGTGGATAACGTAGGAATCAAACCTAGATCAGTATCTACAAGTAGAAATCCATTACAACTGAACAACAGTAGCTTATTGGACCACAACAACAAATAACTTATTTTAAAGATAATTCAAATAATAATGGTCCCTGAGCGGCCGTCCAAGTGGCCCATGCTCAGCCGTTGTTAATGTAAAATAATTGACAAAATAATTTATCTCTGTCACTTTATAAAAATTACTTTAACTAGGTTGAGGAGAAATGTGATAAGTGATATTAAAAATGATGGAACAATAAATAGGTATGAGCAATTAAATCATATTTGATTAATTAACAATACAATTAAGATACTAACACCAAGAGAAAGTTAAAATATCACCAATTAAATGGGTGTTAACAAAACCAATTCCATAAAACCAACACTTATGCCATCCATAACATTAGTGCTAGCATTAAAAATAAATTATAAGAACTGCCCTATTAAGAAATAATGAAAATTAATGCTTTTTTGCATTGCAAGCTTGCAACAATGAATTCAAGATCTTACTACTCTTAACCGCTACTTAAAGTCCCATGTTCTCAAGTTTAGAAGCTTTCTGGTTGATAGCGTTCGTCAATGTACTGCATAAGGTGTGTGATTTTTTCAACATTTAGTACCTACTAACCCACTAAAATTTTGTGCTTTTCTCAAAAATCAACTGTTAAAAATAATATACTTATAACGTGTATGTAGAAAGAAAAGATACCATCATTGTATTTCTCTGGCTCCATGGACACCATGTATTTCCTAAGGATCCTCAACATAAATTCAAGTTAATTTTACTGCATGTTGCTTTTAACAGTTTTGCAAGTTCGCCGTGTACCCTCCAGAATGAAAACCGCGTCAAGCGACGGTCAAACACAGCAACTGCTTCAGAACCCTCTTTTTGGGATAATAGATTTCAGCAATCTTAGACCATAAGCCTATAGTGTAAAATAAATACATTACTGAAAAATGAAATTGATGTTAAGTATCTTTTGTGTTGATCCCAAACTGCTTTATATATAGAGTAATTCAGCTAGTTCTCTTGATGATTAAACAAGTCTAAAGATGGCTTTGTGGACCTGGAAAGCATTTGGATACCCACCTAAGAACAAAACGACAACATGTTACTGAGTTGGTATATGAATAATGCGACTCGTAGAAGTGTTTGCAGTGTTCATTGCTAAAAGTGTCAAGTAGCAAATTTATGTAGTATTATTATCCTTCACAAGTTCACATAACAGAACGATTTTTGGATGTAAAAATCTAAATTATCTAAGAATATAATATGGTTAGCAATTTATGTCATGCTATGAACTAAGTATGGACTAATATTAAAATTAACATGCGAGGACAGCAAAAAGAGATGCACGATTATTAGAGCTTTTCAATTTATATCAAAAAGGGATCTTGAAATACATGATATCTGAACGGCAGTAATGCAACATGCTAACTTTTGGACTTCTCTTCTGATATCTCAATCATATTTAAGAGAATATAAACTCAAATATGGCGTGGTGATTAAAGTATTAACTTAATGGAGTAGGTGTTTACTTGATGCAAATCATATAATTGCTGCAAAAATTGCAACCGTATTTTGGATCCTGACTTGTTTCCTGAATTTGCATTTGTAACTGATAGTGTAAAATAGATATGGTGCACAAAACCTATTAGAATCAGCATTATAAGAAATCTTATTTTATGAACATTAGTTTTTCTTTAAGCACACCAACTTAATATTTGTCACCGCCCATTAATATAATAGCCATATCTATTGTAACGAAACATGATTTTGCTACTTTTGAAGGAATGAGAAACAGATTTCGGACAGAAAAAATGAAACAGGTCATTCAAGCATTAAAAAAAAAAAGAATCTTGCAGCAAACATGTGAAAGAAAAGCAAGATTAAAGGCAAAAAGCAATTAGAAACCAAAAAATTTCAAATAATACGACAAATCAAAAGCTTTAATAATTCAAATGTGAAGCTATAATAGACAATCGAATTATCAGATCATTTCAAAAGCTTATAAATTGCACTAGATAGAGAACATACTTACTGCATCAAGAAAAACTGAAATTACAGCTCAATTGGCATTCTCCTCTTCAGACATCGTCTTCCTCGGCTTTACAGTAATTGATTAATTCTTCTTCTTGTTGTTTTCTCTGTCGACATAAACTATAGATTTTCTTTTCATGTTTTTAGCTTTCGTCTTTTCTACAGAGCTTCGCTTTTTTTTGGTTCGATATTGGATACGGAAGATAAAAATAGAGAATGAAACAACTGTTAGGTTTAATGGAGGGATATTGGGATGCTTGTTTTCATTTAGGGTGTCATTTAATTTACTTAAACTTATATTTTGCTGATGGAGGGAAGTTGGGCTGCCGGCTTACTTCAGCAAGTTTTTTATTTACTTAAGCATGTTTTTGGACTGCCGCTGCTTCCATCATTCTTATATTTGAACCACTAGTCAAAGTATTAAGAATGGTGCATAGTGTTGATAAAGCAGACATGGGCTACCTTTATGAAGCGATGGATTTCGCGAAAAAGTCAATTAGGAAAAACGTTGGCTCAAGGCAATCAAAAAAATTGTGGGAAATTATAGATAAAAGATGGGAAAAACAACAACACCGGCCAATTCACATGGCATTTTAAATTATTACCTTACAAATAGTTAAAATTCATAACATTCATGTTTGTACTATTTAAAATATAGGTTATTTTCTTAATCATGTTATTCAATATGGTGATGCGGTAAACGATAGTGAAGTGTTAAATGGATTCAACAACGTTGTTGAAAGAATGATCTCAGACATACTGAGACAAAAAGTGTTAAATTGCATCAAATGTTTTATTCAAAATATAGATCCAGTATTTAATTTTTATATCCACAGGTGGACAATTACAAAATGAAAGTTGGCGCATTTGGCTTTTCAAAAGCAAAATCAACTATAAATAGTTGTTCTCCTGCTCAGTGGTGGTCAATAATTGGCAGAGAGGATGCTTCAAATCTAATACGCTTAGCAATGCATATTCTAAGTCAGACGGTTTCTTCTTCAAACTGTGAAAGAAATTGGATACATTTTCCATGATTCATACAAAATTGAGAAATAATGGAAAATCTAGAAAAACTAGTGTATGTACATTACTGTGATGACCCGGAATTTCAAACAATTTAAATTGGAGTAATTAGTTGATTCTAAAACATTTAAAGGTTAATTTTAAACTTGAATTTCAAATATAAATATTTACTTAATAATTAAATTATGGATTTAATAAATGGAATTGGGTAAATTATTGAATTCTTCAATTTTAAGCCTGTTAAAAATAATTTGCAGGCTTGTAAAATTTATAATGGTGTTACTGAAGATAATAGAATGGTAGAAATTTAATTTAAAGGTAATTTGTTCAGTTTTGAAATTATATCGTTTAAATTGAATTTAAAAATAGCCTTCCAAGGCACAGTCTCGGAATTCGATGAAACCAATTCCATTGGATCCGTAATAGTTAGTTATTATCGGATTTCAAATTTCGTAGCAATCTGAGTTGTCGTTTGACCCTGGCAACTTAAAACGCATAGAAATTACTATAATCAATTTGATTTAAATTTGATCATTTACTTCCGTAACTCGCGCATACGATCAAATTAGCCACCGAAATATGTTCCATTGTGTTCGAAATGCGGTAAAACCCTATAAACGCCAGGCGGTACGTGTGATTTGGAGTTTGTTTGTATAAGTTGTTGATTTGAGAATATTGATTAAATATTATAATGGATAATAAAAGTTAAACCCTATGCCCAATCTTTCAACACACGCCTTCCCTTTCCTATTTATTCCTTCTTTCCCTTTCTAGTTTTTTTTCGAAACCGAGGAAACAAAAAAAAATTTAAATATCGTCCCTCTTTCAGAAAAAAATAAAAATAAATATATAATAACATCGCGTGCTGCTTGTTCTCGAATCCATGGCGCGCGACCTCATTCAAGATCGAACATCGCAATCGAAGCGGTTCAAAGGGGAAGTCCATCGCGATTCTAGGGTTTCGCGTATGGCTTGCGAGGTGATGGTCGGTATTGACTTCAACGTTGATGGAGGCTCGTGGTGTTCACAACGAACGACAGTGGGTGACTCGCGAGATGTCGTCGGCAATCGAAGGGCAATCGTACTAGGGTTTCGAACGGGCTATAGCATATTGTATCGTTGAGGTGAGGTTATCTACCCTATCTGATTTAATTTAATTAATGTTTAGGCAGAAATAGAAAAAAATGGTGGCTGGGAACTTGATTCGAAAATAGAACCTGATTGTTTCGGTAAATGATAGATGTTGACAAGTTTAAGTTAAATCAAAATTTAAGTTTAATTCAAATTTTCCTTAAAAACGATTTCTTTAATAATAATAGATTAATTAAAGATTATGTTTGCACCAAAATTGGTCACAAACCCCAAGTGTTGTGAAAGCACTAGTGTATGAATATAAATCAACAATATTCAAACACAAACCACATATTTAAGCAAGCAACAAGTAGTAATTCAGAAATAATGAACAAGGACTCACGATTTATAGTGGTTCGGCTATCTCCGGCCTACGTCCACTTCAAAGTTTTTTCTTTTTATTGATGTTCTCTTGATGATTACAGTTGGTTACAGCAAGTTACAATGGATTGTAGCTCTGAAACTTGAATGCAACAACGATGATAAGGTATAGAATTGAATCCAGTAGAGTCTTGGCGCTTTAGAATTCCGATCCTCTTTTCTGAATGGCCTGAGGCTCTATTTATAGGTGTAGGAGGCTGATATTTCTCCTAAAAATCCGATAGACCACTTCTGGCACGTGAGGGGGCCCACATGCCCGGCCTCAGGAAATTTGGGCCCACTTTGGATCGATTCGAACTCCATTCGAATCGATCAAGAAATCATCCAATCGAGATGAAATTTGGCGTGGTCATTCTTCAACATGTATGTGAGCTCCTGTAAAAATTTCATTGCATTTGGACTTGGAGATCTCGAGTTATGATTGATTAAAGATTGCATTTTCCGGTTAATGTGCTCCGTTCGAATCGATCCCCTTCAAATCGATAGGGTCGAATCGATAGCCTTGCGCGTGGTGTTGTTGACGTGGCGCGCGTGTTTCCTGGGTTGATCCGATTTTTGCTGCGAGTTTACCGGGTCGAATCCATGGTTTTAGCCTCCTTGACCTAGTGGATTCGAAGGCTACATTCACTCATGGATTCGAACAGAGGCATATTTGTATCGATCGTGAGGTGTATTAGTTGATCGACACGAAGTTGTCGTAGCTGGATGGATTCGAACAGATGCTCTTCTATGGATTCGAAGTAAGGACACTGGGTGGACACGAAGCAGAGTGAATTCGCAGATTCGAAGGACTCCAACATATTGGATTCGAACAGGGCAGGCGCGAGACCAATTCGCTTCTGATCGATGTGAACGCAAATGGAGGCGAAGCAACCTGATGGAGTCGAACCAATGGATTCGAACAGAGGTTCCATCGATGGATTCGAACAGAACCTCCGCCTATGGATTCGAAGTAGGGGAAACTTGATGGATTCGAACATGTGTTACAGTGATGGATTCGAACTTAGGGCTACTTCCTCCAACTTGCACCGATGATAACTTGAGTGTACGAACTCGGATCGACTTGAAACTTGGAATGTTGATTCTCTTGGCTTTGATGGTTGTGTCCTATCAATCACAGCTTAATCTGGACACGGACAAAATTCATCGATATCCATGGTTATCCTGCAATGCATAGTTGATTTTCATGACTAATTATTATTAATTTTCTGTCAATTTTGGGTATTCCAGATTTGCCAAAAGTTGGGATAACAGATTAGTTCAGAAATTGTTGTGTATTAGACTGGGGTGTTGTTCGAAGTATCTATGGATTGGACTCAGTTTGTTGTTATAATAGTTTTAAAAGCTTGGAGAAAGTGTTATCAAGTTTATGTTGGATGGCCAAAGATCGAAAATATATGGAAATGAACAAATTTCAATGCAAAGTGGATCCGAAGACAAGCTTTCAAAGTTTAAAAAAAATGTTTGAGTTTGTTTGTTTAAAATATATACAACAGGTTAATTTTAACATGTTTCAAATGTGATTTAATTAACGGAATTAAATCAAGGATTAATTATTTGAGGTGGATTGCAAATAAAAGAAAAGGTGAGTAAATCTCACTCTATTAGATATCATTTGAGTTTAAATGGTTAAATTAAAATATTTGATTGGATGATTTAATTTGTTTGATATGCACTGTGAATTGATGATTGGGTGATTTTGGTATTGGATGGTTCTCGAGTTAATGGTTGCTTAACTCGATGTATTGGGAATTTTAAATTGTTTTACGTTTAAAATAATAAATAAGAAAATATTTCCGTTTAAAGTTACTAACGACTTAATGATTTGAGATACATTAAATTAGTAGAATAATTGAAATGGATAATTAATTAATTTAATTTATTAATGATTTGGGTTATTTAATTCAGTAATTAAAGATTTGAATAAATAATAAATTAAGTTGTAAGCTAATTAACTAAGTATAAATAATGCAAAATAATCATTTGATGGTGTGATGAATAATTAATTAATGTAATTAATAAAATATAGTTACTTTGTGAAATTTATCAAGAGATTAATTAAGATAATTAATTAAGGAATAACTGATTTATTAATAAAGTAAATAAAATAATAGATAATTACACACTGAGATTAATCGAGAATGATAAATATTGGGGTTGAATGAAAGTAATTAATTTAGATTAGAACAAATCAAAACATAATTGAAAATCATTATTTTATATAATCAAAGATGTAATTAAAGATTGATTAATTAAGATGAATTAATCCTAAGTGACTCATGAGAATCAATTAATATAAGTAATTAAGAATTAGTGTAATTGATTTTAGTTAATGAATTTGTGAAGTAATTAAAGATTACCCATTGATTTGGTAAGAAAATTAATATCGTGAAATTAATTGAGAATAATTACTTGAAAGGAATTGGAAGATAATTAATCCAGGGTGATTAATTAAGATGAATAAGGAAGGGTTAATTTATTTATTGATTTGGAAATTAATTAATGAGGGAATCTAAGTGATTGAGGTTTGAAATTCAATTAGAATCAATTGAATTAATTTGTATGTGATTAAGCTTTGCCTATGGGTGATTGAATGGTACCGGATGCGTTGATCGAGTTGATATCTCTGATATGAAATGTCGTGTAATTCATTCGTATAACTTGGGTTAGGATGATATATGACTCGAAGAGGCCGGGATCTGGTATTAGGAAATACACGAAACCCCTTCGAATTTATATAAATTGATTTGTGAAATCAATACGATGAAATGAAACGACTTAAGTGAATGGGATTATTTTGTCTAAGTTTGGTACTTAGGAATTTATATGTGAAATAAGTGTGGCCTATAACGAATGGTGAATTGGTTAAATAGATAAAAGTTACCCGGGTTTATTTAAGTTATTTGCTTGGTATTCCTTGCTAGTTGGGTTTACTTATGCTGGTTTCCAGCCTGACCCGGGTGTTATTTTGGTGTAATGCTCGGGTCAGACCGAGTATTACAAATTTTCAGGTAGGTACGTGCGGGAGCTCAGTAGGCGAGCTAGATGGCCACTGTATAGAGTATTCCGCTGTATTTATATTATTATTAATCTGAGACTTGATAATTGTAAATATTCAGTGACTGTATATAATGTGAAACTCTGATGTATTTTAAATGTAATCGATAGATATAGTATTCTTTTGTAAACTTTTATTATTTATTATATTTTATCCGCTGTGAATGTGAGATGTTTGGTGTTTCTGTTCTTCTTCTTTTATCTCTTTCTTCTTTTTCATAACTATCTGGAATTTTCGGGTTAGAAAATTTCGGGTCGTTACATTTGGTATCAGAGCAGAAGGGTTAAGCGAGAACTGTGGCTCTAGTGGGGATTACTCATTTAATAGAGTCTGTAGTACTCTAGAGTGAGTTGAGTGTATATATATATGAGCGCGTGCTTGTTATTTTCTTATATAAAGATTTTAAATGATTTTATATAAAATATATATTTTGATATATAAAGTAATATTTCCTTCTAATAAATATTAAGGTGATTGGTTGTTAATTATTGAAATTTAAAATTTAGAAGTAATATAATACAACCAAACTGAAGTCTTGAAGTGGAATTAAATTAAGTAGAAACAAAAATAAAACCAAATTAAAAATTTAATGGATTGAAAATGAAATTCTAAATCTGGTCTCAAAATTCGGAAATTTTGTTTCAAAGTATTGAAATATAATAAATAAGTATATTTGGATAACTGGGACTTGTTGAAAACAATGGTTTGTTTGGAATTTGATTTGGATTTTAAACCAATGGTGGTTTAAAATTATAAAACATGGCTGAGAGGGCCAAGAGATAAATATGTATATATATGGATATACATGATATCAAAGATAATTTGAAATAAACTCTAAGAGGTTGAGTTTTGATTTTTCCCTAAGTGTGATTTAAAAACCTAAAGTGATATAAGTTTGAACTTATAAGAGGGAAAGAATTTTGAAATTTGAAGTGGGAATTCAAATTGAGTGAGATTGATTGGATTAAGTAAATTAGAATTCAACTTTGGGAAAGTTAAATAAGTGTAAAATAAACTTGTTTAAGAACTGGCTTCAAATTGGAAGTAAAATTGAATAATAAATTAAATTCTTAAAATAAAATTGTATTGAATTCTTATTTGAACCTTGAAATACATAAGTAAAGAAAATTTAAAATGGAATTTTGAGAATTGAACTCAGAAATTAACTTGATTAAATTTTTTAAATAAAAGTTAATTTGGTTTAAAAAGTTAAATCAACCTTTGAGAATTTAACTCGAATTTATATAATTCGGGGTGTTTAAAATTCAAGATTGAAATTGAATTAGTTCAAAATTTAATTTGGTTTGAAGTAATTGGAGTGGCGATTGAAAATGCATAAGTTTAAAAATTTTAAATGGGAAATTGGATTGGATTAAATTGAAGTGATTTGGATTCTGAAATTAAATTGATAATAATTCAAATTGAACAGGATTAAAATCAACTAGAATTTGATTTAAATTTGGGAAGGAATCAAGATTGATTCAACTTGAATTTGGAATTAATCAAGTCCAATGGAATTTGGAGTTATTTGAATTGGAATTGGGTCAATTTAAATGGAGATTTAAATTGAATTGTTGGGGAAGTGAACAGTTTGACTCTTTTCAATATAAATTGTTTTGATATAAACTTATTTTTCTAAGCTATTAAATATATACAACCTCTCTTTCTTAAAGCCAAAATATTTTATACTTGTTTTACAATTATTTTTGGAACTATTTAACCGATTTTCAACTGCTTTCTAAACTCATTACTATTTTTCAACTGTGTTACAAATTAATTACTATTTTACAATTATCTAAAATTTCTGAAACTATTCAGCTATTTTCAACTATCCTACGATTAGTTAACTATTTTCTAACTGTTTTATAAAACTAGTAATTATTTTCCAACTACTTATTTGTTTTTAAAATTTTCAAGCTATTTTCTAAATTGGCCAGAGTTTAAACTGTTATTGATTTAATCCCCAACTGAGATAAGAATTGAAGTGATAATTCAAACGAGGATTAAGGGAAAATGGGAATAAGTGAGTATATCTCACTCTGATGGATTTTTGAAAGTGTTTGAAGTATAAAAGATTTTATACAAGTTGGAAATGATCCAAAGTTTTAAATTTTTTATATATCTGAATATATACATAAAGGATCTTATGAGAATTTTGGAAAAGGTTTTGGGAACCTTTGGATTTGGAAAGGCTTTTGATTTCTGGGTAAAATCAATATTGGATTTTGAAAGCCTATTTTGAGAATTATCGATTTTGGGATAATCGATTTTGTGTAAAGGAGCTTTGTATGAGATCATACTAGGTGTATGATTTGAAAGATTATGCATAGTATAAAGTGTTTCGATGATGGCTCTGGGGAAAAAGGCGCTCCCTTGAAATGAACTTCTCAGGAGTGCCACCGGGTGGTGCTGCCTTGAGCCCCAAGGGGGGTTCTAAAGTTGATCCTGTGAGGAGTCCGGACAAAACTAGTTCCTAAGGATTATTGGGTAGCGTAAGTCGATGGCGTTGATGCCTACAGAGGCATTTGGGTTATGCTGTGACGACAATGTAACTCGATGTCGCTGCTATCTCCTGTGGGGACCATACCGAAAAATGGTGTGGAGGATGAGTGTCAACGGCCTACACTTGATTTTGCCAGGAAGGCAACGCAACATCGGTAGACTGCGATCTATGGTCAAGTGGAGTGGAGGAGTTTCATTTTTGGCAGCGAAATTCGATGGCGCTGATGCCTACAGTTATATGGGTTTTTGCTGTGATGGCTACGTAACCCCAGTTGTAGCTGCGATCTGTCGTGGGTTCCATGGTGTAATCGTGGGGTGTAGAGGCCTACAGTTATCTATGGATTTTGTCAAGACAACAACGTAACCATCGGGTTAACTGCGACCATGGATGGGGGTGATGATTTCCAGAGCATCTTCAGCAAAGATATTTCCTATATTTTCAAAACCTGATTCCTATATTTTCAATAAAATTATTTTTTTCAAATGTTTTCACTGGGTGTTGAAAACGGGTTTACCAAGTACTTATAGATTTCAGTCCTACGTCTGATCAACGTATGACTGAATTTCTGTGAGAACAAGGATGGACTAGTTGAGACATCGAGTTATAAAAAAATATTTCTATAAAGAATTATTTTAATAGAATTATGTGACTTTAAAAGCTTTCTAAAATTTTGAAATAAAGGTGTTGGGATTTTGGAAAATCAAAGGAAATCCAAACTGAAATTATAAAATTAAAACTCGAGAAAATTTAATGAAGTGATTCTTTATAATTAAAGGAAATCGAATATTAAATTAAAAGTGAAAGTAAACCAATCAGCTAAGTAAATTATTTAATAGTGTATGTTAATAAAATTTAACTTGGGTAAACAAATGGATTGTAAATTAATAATATTTGGTAATGAATTCGAATTGTAAATAGAATTCGACTTGGATTTGATAATGAATTAAATAAGAAGAGATGTTGTGAAATAAAAATAAAATAGAGTTGGATTGAAAATGTGATGGTTTGAATTACAAATAAAATTCAAGGGTGATTTGAATAATGTTTAATGAAATTTGCAAGAAAATTAGATATAAGAGAAGTGTCGTCATATGAAATTTATTTATAATAGACATGGTTTAATTGCAATAAAATTCAAGTGAATAGAAATAAACTGAAAATGGCCATGTATCAATAAAATAAATTCGAAAATGAATTAAGTACATAAATTAAAAAGGGTTAATTGAGTCAAATAATAAATGGATGAAGTCTGATTAAATAAAAACTAAAACAAAGTTGTGATTGGAATTGGATTATCTGACTGAACTAAGTTCGGTGGCAAATTAATTTGAAGTATGAATGAGTTAAGTATGTGCTTGGATATTATTTTGGAAATTGAGAAGGTGAATTTAAAATTAAAATTTAAAATTGATGGGCTAACTAAATTTAAGGGAAGTTGATTAAAGTAAATTTACTTAAGTCTAAAATTTATGGAAGCCTGGCTTCGAATAAGAGTGGAAGCCATTAAACAAAGGCTTGGATTCAATTAGTTTGGAAATGGTTATTAACCTATAAGTTTGAATGTGCCATGCTTAATAAACTGTTTTGAATGAATCCAATGTGGGAATGAGATAAAATGCAATGTACGGTTGGTTAATAATTAGAAATGAATGGAATTAAGTGCAGAATGGGTTGATATTAATTTAAAAATAGTTATAAACTAAATAAATACTCTATTAAGAGAATATTGTCGAATTCGTATAGAATGAATTATCGTATGACGTAAATCTAAGCAATTAAATTTCTATGAATTGATAGGGACTAAATAAATTGGTTTTAGAATTAATTAAAGTGAATATGAGCTTGTTTTGGATTAGAAATCAATTGGATGTAAGAAATTGAGTTGCAAACCATTGAAACTGAATGAAATGGCTTATAAATTGATTGAAAGCAATTGAATTAGCTTAAAAATTATATAAATCGCTTATGGAAAGCGTTTTGGTGTTTGTCGCTTATAATATATATATATATATGTGTTAAGCTATTAAATATAAGTGTAACGCTTGTGATTTGCTATTGAAGTAAATGAAATGCTGATAAATACTCTATATATGGCACTTACATATTTAAATTGAGTAAGTACAGGTACCTGAAGGCCGTTTGGCTGGATTTGGATTGCACTACTTGCTTAAATAAATAAGCTGCTTGCTTAAAATGCTAAATAAGGTACGCCTACGTAATACAAATAGGAAATATGAACTGTTTTTGCTTTTTCCGACCGGGTGGGTCGATGTATATATATTTATATCTCTTGTAAAATTGCAAAAGCTCCTCCGTACAAAAGAGACTCTGCCAAAAAATTTCGAAAATTTTGGGAGTTAGAAATTTTTTGGGAAAATGTTTGTTAACGACAAAACGATTACAAATTGAGAATTAAAGTAAATTTATAGATGAAACTAATGTGAATCAGCTAGAAATGGAAGATGAAATTCAATATATATTCAGAATTGGAGACAAATTGAAATCATATGGAAACGGGAAAAACAAATTGAATAGAAGTAAATATGAAAGCCTATATATGAGAATGTATAAAATGATTTGTAAGGTTACGATTGGATATTATTGCTAAGTGAGGTATGCAGGTATTATAGAGAGAAAAGGGAATTGGATTTGATTCCAAATGATAAATGTAAATTGCCTGACAAAAAGGTATGTATTTAAAATTCTATATGAAATTGGATTGGGTTTTTGATGTAGCCACTTGGCTTTTGTTTTCTTTTTGGAATTTGGGAGCCGTAGAGGCCTTTTGTAGTAGTACTGAGCTAGCCGCGCAAAGGAGACGCTGGCAAAAAATTTCGGGAATTTAGA
Source organism: Allium cepa (assembly GCA_030765085.1). Lineage (NCBI taxonomy): Eukaryota > Viridiplantae > Streptophyta > Magnoliopsida > Asparagales > Amaryllidaceae > Allium > Allium cepa. The sequence continues at coordinate 597,403,646 of CM060935.1, forward strand.
AAGTTAGAAAAATTTTGCGAAAAATTTGATAATTCCAAATTTGGTTTTAAATTAAAATTTAAATGATTGAATGAAAGGGTAGTATTTTAAAATATAAAAGATTTTAGGAGGTTAGTTAAGGTGATAGTGAGTCATTAATAAAAGATAATTGGTAGAGTATTGAATTGTGAGTTTTGGAGAGAAGGTAAACGGGTTTTGGCCATTCTTCCTAACTAGTAATTGCGGGGACGAAATTCTTTTAAGGGGGAGGAATGTGACGACCCGGAATTTCTAACAATTTAAATTGGAATAATTAGTTGATTCTAAAACATTTAAAGGTTAATTTTAAACTTGAATTTCAAATATAAATATTTACTTAATAATTAAATTATGGATTTAATAAATGGAATTGGGTAAATTATTGAATTCTTCAGTTTTAAGCCTGTTAAAAGTAATTTGAAGGCTTATAAAATTTATAATGGTGTTACTGAAGATAATAGAATGGTAGAAATTTAATTTAAAGGTAATTTTTGTTCAGTTTTGAAATTATATCGTTTAAATTGAATTTGAAAATAGCCTTCCGAGGCACATTCTCGGAATTCGACGAAACCAATTCCATTGGATCTGTAATAGTTAGTTATTATCAGATTTCAAATTTCGTAGCAATCGGAGTTGTCGTTTGACCCTGGAAACTTAAAACGCATAGAAATTACTATAATCAATTTGATTTAAAATTGATCATTTACTTCCGTAACTCGCGCATACGATCAAATTAGCCACCGAAATACGTTCCATTGTGTTCGGAATGCGGTAAAACCCTATAAACGTCGGGCGGCACGTGTGGTTTGGAGTTTGTTTGTATAAGTTGTTGATTTGAGAATATTGATTAAATATTATAATGGATAATAAAAGTTAAACCCTATGCCCAATCTTTCAACGCACGCCTTCCCTTTCCTATTTATTCCTTCTTTCCCTTTCTAGTTTTTTTTCGAAACCGAGAAAATAAAAACAATTTAAGTCTCGTCCCTCTTTCAGAAAAAAATAATAAATAAATATATAATAACATCGCGTGCTGCTTGTTCTCGAATCCATGGCGCGCGACCTCATTCAAGATCGAACATCGCAATCAAAGCGGTTGAAAAGGGAAGTCAATCGCGATTCTAGGGTTTCGCGTATGGCTTGCGAGGTGATGGTCGGTATTGACTTCAACGTTGATGGAGGCGGAGGCTCGTGGTGTTCACAACGAACGACAGTGGGTGACTCGCGAGATGTCGTCGGCAATCGAAGGGCAATCGTACTAGGGTTTCGAACGGGCTATAGCATATTGTATCGTTGAGGTGAGGTTATCTACCGCATCTGATTTAGTTTAATTAATGTTTAGGCAGAAAAAGAAAAAAATGGTGGCTGGGAACTTGATTCGAAAACAGAACCTGATTGTTTCGGTAAATGATAGATGTTAACAAGTTTAAGTTAAATCAAAATTTAAGTTTAATTCAAATTTTTCTTAAAAATGATTTCTTTAATAATAATAGATTAATTAAAGATTAGTTCAGAAATTGTTGTGTATTAGACTGGGGTGTTGTTCGAAGTATCTATGGATTGGACTCGATTTGTTGTTATAATAGTTTTGAAAGCTTGGAGAAAGTGTTATCAAGTTTATGTTGGATGGCCAAAGATCGAAAATATATGGAAATAAACAAATTTCAATGCAAAGTGGATCCTAAGACAAGCTTTCAAATTTTTAAAAAAAATGTTTGAGTTTGTTTGTTTAAAATATATATAACAGGTTAATTTTAACATGTTTCGAATGTGAGTTAATTAACGGAATTAAATCAAGGATTAATTATTTGAGGTGGATTGCAAATAAAAGCAAAGGTGAGTAAATCTCACTCTATTAGATATCATTTGAGTTTAAATGGTTAAATTAAAATATTTGATTGGATGATTTAATTTGTTTGATATGCACCGTGAATTAATGATTGGGTGATTTTGGTATTGGATGGTTCTCGAGTTAATGGTTGCTTAACTCGATGTATTGGGAATTTTAAATTATTTTAAATTTAAAATAATAAATAAGAAAATATTTCCGTTTAAAGTTACTAACGACTTAATGATTTGAGATACATTAAATTAGTAGAATAATTGAAATGGATAATTAATTAATTTAATTAATTAATGATTTGGGTTATTTTATTCAGTAATTAAAGGTTTGAATAAATAATAAATTAAGTTGTAAGCTAATTAACTAAGTATAAATAATGCAGAATAATCATTTGATGGTGTGATGAATAATTAATTAATGTAATTAATAAAATATAGTTACTTTGTGAAATTTATCAAGAGATTGATTAAGATAATTAATTAAGGAATAACTGATTTATTAATAAAGTAAATAAAAGAATAGATAATTACATATTGAGATTAATCGAGAATGATAAATATTGGGGTTGAATGAAAGTAAATATTTATATTAGAACAAATCAAAACATAATTGGAAATCATTATTTTATATAATCAAAGATGTAATTAAAGATTGATTAATTAAGATGAATTAATCCTAAGTGACTCATGAGAATCAATTAATATAAGTAATTAAGAATTAGTGTAATTGATTTTAGTTAATGAATTTGTGAAGTAATTAAAGATTACCCATTGATTTGGTAAGAAAATTAATATCGTGAAATTAATTAAGAATAATTACTTGGAAGGAATTGGAAGATAATTAATCCAGAGTGATTAATTAAGATAAGGAAGGGTTAATTTATTTATTGATTTGGAAATTAATTAATGAGGGAATCTAAGTGATTGAGGTTTGAAATTCAATTAGAATCAGTTGAATTGATTTGTATGTGATTAAGCTTTGCTTATGGGTGATTGAATGGTACCGGATGCGTTGATCGAGTTGATATCTCTGATATGAAATGTCGTGTAATTCATTAGTATAACTTGGGTTAGGATGATATATGACTCGAAGAGGCCAGGATCTGGTATTAGGAAATAACCGAAACCCCTTCGAATTTATATAAATTGATTTGTGAATTCAATACGATGAAATGAAACGACTTAAGTGAATTGGATTATTTTGTCTAAGTTTGGTACTTAGGAATTTATATGTGAAATAAGTGTGGCCTATAACGAATGGTGAATTGGTTAAATAGATAAAAGTTACCCGGGTTTATTTAAGTTGTTTGCTTGGTATTCCTTGCTAGTTGGGTTTACTCACGCTGGTTTCCAGCCTGACCTGGGTGTTACTTTGGTGTAATGCTCGGGTCAGACCGAGTATTACAGATTTTCAGGTAGGTACGTGCGGGAGCTCAGGAGGCGAGCTGGATGGCTATTGTATAGAGTATTCCGCTGTATTTATATTATTATTAATCTGAGACTTGATAATTGTAAATATTCAGTGACTGTATATAATGTGAAACTCTGATGTATTTTAAATGTAATCGATAGATATAGTATTCTTTTGTAAACTGTTATTATTTATTATATTTTATCCGCTGCGAATGTGAGATGTTTGGTGTTTCTGTTCTTCTTCTTCTATCTCTTTCTTCTTTTTCATAACTATCCGGAATTTTCGGGTTAGAAAATTTCGGGTCGTTACAATTACAATATGAGATTACGAGCAAAGAATGTTAAATGATACAAATGATCGATACAAATGATCAATTGATTGATCTGAATTATATATTTCATGAGAAGGATCCACCAGTAGAGTGAACTACTGAAGTTGAACCACGGTTGCTTGATGACGATCCTTTGATTGTTAATATGATGAATGATGCCATTGCTGCAGTAGATGGCATACCTGCACAAACAATGGCAAGTCAAAGCCTTGTAAATAGTAGTAGCTCCTCAAATGGTGGTAATGTCAATACTGGTGGTAACGGTATCAGTTTAGTAAGTAATTATGGCCTTGGTTCTAGTGATGGTGGTTCGCATAGACCAACTGTACCTTACGTGAGAAGAAGAGGAGTGATGGGCAACCGTGACAGAAGTGACAGTAATTTGATTGAATATGACAACTACAAAATTATGATTATGCTAATAATTCGTATACGTCAAATGATCCACCTAACTACAGACATTCTACTTCCGACTGCACTGGCTACTATTATTATCACGGAGCAAACGAGACATATAACAGTGATATATCAAGCGATCAAAATAGTCAGACTACATGTACAACGCAGAATGAAGAACCCTCCCCATTTGATAGCATGTTGGCAACGTTTCTAGGTACATGAAAAATACAATATGGTTATCCACCATACCATACGACACAAGTGGATGAAGAAAATTATGAGAACAATCTATATACGACACCAAGAAATAGTTTTTTAATGTAGTAAATTTATGATGTTGTATGTTGTATTTTATTTCTTTGTACACTATAATTATATTTTATTGATTGGTCACAAGTTTATTAACAAACTACTGAAAACCGAAATTTGGACCGACCGAAACTTTCGAAATTTGCGAAATCATCCGAAACTAACAAAATTTCAAATGATCGAAACTGAGATCGAAACTGAGTTCTCGAACCTTGATCCCTATTCATCATGTGTCATATATGCCGGCTAATCATAATCCTCTCTAAATTTTAATTAAGTACAGTTTATAGTAATGATGGATTAGCAGTTTCACAGTTGTATAGTAATGGTGATGACCTGCATGTAAATTTATCATCATGTAAAAGTAAAAAAAAAACATTTTTAGGTTCAAATTCTAATGTTAAATAGACCGGTCATTATTTGAATCCTGTTTGTGGCTCTTGAACCAAATTAATTTCATTAGAAACATAATATTTTTCTCATTTTCTTTTCATATCCAAAACGGTAAATTAATTAGCAGCTATGCTGTCAGTTTTTATCTTGATTGTGTAAACTGAGGCTAAACTATACGGTATAAGAGGCAACATGGCTTGTATAGACATTTAAAGCTTATTATCATGGTGATATCATTGGAAAACAATCAGGTAATACGATCTTAGCAAGAGAAACCAATACTAAAAATGCGTCACAATTTTTAGTGAATCATCTGTACAAATCTACTACATGTTAAGCGCATGGTACATGAATATACAAGCAACACACTCTTAATAATATCCTAACATATCTATAAGCTAATCAAATTAAACTATCATAGATAAAGCATTAAGGAGTTCCTCAGTAAATCATTATTTGGTGTGGTTATAGGGAGCAATGACTATATCAACAACTACTTACTTTCGTTCTTTGATAAACCACACAAGTACATACTAGACACTTATGCCAATTTTCTCTTGCAGGAATTTAGCAAATGCTCAAAACATTTGGTTGTGTCGATTTGACACACCACTTAGCATTTGTTTTTAACTTAAAGCTAAAAAGTATACAATCAATATGCTTATTTGTATTCACAAATACAATCATATTGTTATCTAAACAAAATAAAAATGGAATAAGAGAAACTGAGTTTTAAGTTTAGATTTAAAGTTCAAACATCATTATCACTTCCAAAGTGAGTACAAACCTTAAAATATGGACACCATTGAATTTACGATTCATGACTAAAATCATGTTTCGCTCTAATGTTTAATATGATCTACGATTTGAATTCCATTTTAAAAACCTTGGTCCTTAGTAATAGATTACAAATTTATGAATTTCCACATGAAGGTTCTTCCTTCAGAGGACCAACGTTTATTGCCATATCACCAAAAGATAATTGTAATGTATTAGCCTTCGCATGACCATTTGGTAAATGCATTAATAAGCATCATCTTAGTTTCATGAGCGCTCTCAATGAGGATCAAAAAAGTAAAATGTTTGAGCAATTCTATTCATTTAATGGCATAATTTTCAAATTGTCACGTTTCACAAAGTGTCCCAATATGGATGTGAAGTTTAATATCCTTGAAATCCATAAGTTTCTATCTGGTAAACACTTTACCGTATAAACAATCACACACACATATATATATATATATAAGATGGTTCACGTGGCATGCACAACACATATGCGTATAAAATCCCTTTATAAAATCATTAAATTTAAAATTTCCATACAGTTCGATAAAAAAAATTGAAAGATATAAAGGAAAAATGTAATTTTTTTATTGGAATAGGATTTTGAACCTTTAACCTGTTTATGTTCTAAAATTTCCACCTAGAGATAGATGTTAATTTGTGTTCTCGGTTTGATTCGAACCCCTGACTTCTTGTTTGCATATAAGGGTGTTTCTGTGACTTCACGTTTAGGGGTGTTAATTCTGTATGAGTGTCCATTATCCAACATGGTTCGAAGTCAAAAAATATTCATCCATTTCTCATTTAGAACACGAATTAGAACAAAAAAAAAATCTATACAACATTCCGTCCGTACGAATTGTTCAATGAATTTTTTTTTTGCATGTAAATTGTACATCCATTATCAGACTCGTACGAAGGGTGTCCGAGCTAAAGTTTCGTCTGATTCATATCCGTCTGAAACTCTTATACAACAGAACATGAACGCACCTATGTTCGATACGGTCTGTCCGATTAACACCCCTATTCACGGTCGGACCAAATTTTTTTGCTCCTATTCCAACTATTAACAAAGATTTTAAGACGCAAGTATCAGTATGCTTTTAATCCGCAGCAAAGAAAGAAGAAAAGGGGCATTTATTGCCATATCACCAAAAGATAATTATAATGTATTAGCCTTCGCATAACCATTTGATAAATGCACTAATAAGCATCATCTTAGTTTCATGAGCGCTCTCAGTGAGGATAAAAAAAGTGAAATGTTTGAGCAGTTCTATTCATTTAATGGCATAATTTTCAAATTCTCACGTTTCACAAAATGTCCCCATATGTCTGTGAAGTTTAATATCCTTGAAATCCATAAGTTTCTATCTGGTAAACACTTTACAGTATGAACGATCTAATATATATATATATATATATATATATATATATATATATATATATATATATATATATATAAGATGGTTCATATGGCATGCACAACGCATATGCGTATTAAATCCCTTTATAAAATCATTAAATTTAAAATTTCTATACAGTTTAAAAACAAATTGAAAGATATAAAGGAAAAATGTAATTTTTTTATTGGAATAGGATTTTGAACTTTTAACCTGTTTATGTTTCAAAATTTTCATTTGAAGATAGATGTTAATTTATGTTCTCGGTTTGATTCGAACTCCTGGCCTCTTGTTTGCATATAAGGGTGTTTCTATAACTTCACGTTTAGGGGTGTTAATTCTGTATGAGTGTCCATTACTCAACTCGGTTCGAAGTCAAAAAATATTCGTTCGTTCCTCATTTAGAACACGAATTAGAACAAGAAAATCTGTACAACATTTCATCCGTACGAATTGTTCAATGGATATTTTATTGCATGTTCATCCACTACACCAAAAATTACTTTTAGTGGCGCGCAAAAAACGCAACAATAACTTATGGTGGCATTTTAGAGAATGCCGTCATACGACATGCAACTAAAAAACTAATATTTTTGGTTGCGTTTTTGTAAATGCCGTTATAATGTGCCTTATTGCGACGGCAAAAAAAGCCACCGTAAATCTTTTTTTATAGCATGTTGAAACGCTACCAAAAGTGATATTTTTTTCAACATATTTTTTCCGTATCTTTTCTAAATGCCACTAAATAGACGCTGTTATAGATCGATCACTTTAAAGGCTGTATATTTCACCGCAGCAATATTTTTTTTGCTGTGTTTTTTTCTACCATTATATTTTTTCCGTAGTGTTTGATAAACGCAACTAAATATTTTTGATTTTCTTTGTCTATTTCTCACATTCTGCTAGCTCGTTTACTCTCCAATTCACTTTATTCATAATTTATATTAAGCAGTAATAATAAATAGTTCAATAATAAACAAAAAATACATGAACAAATGAACTACCATAAACACAAGTAGTACGTTACCTTACATTGATACAGAAGTAGTACATTACCATACATAGTCACACAACTGGTGCTAACAAAACGCTTGTTTACCCATAATTCTTTGTTGCATGCACAAATGAAAACTAGCACCATAAAAGTCCAACCTTCCTCTCATTGAAAATCCAATGCCTACAGAAGTGAAATTACAACATATAGTCAAACAATCACTATAAGAAAAACCATTTATAGTAGCAATAATTCGTGGCATTTCAATCTAAATGCAGCCAATACTATTTCGTACTACACTTTATACGCAGCAAAAAAATATTTTACGTTCCCGCCTTCACCTAAATAATTTCCGCCTAAACCAATAATCGTAACCCAAAAGTTGCCGCCTCATAGCTCCTTAGTACTTAGAAATTTTTTGCCTCTTTGCTCCTAAAACCCTAGTTCCCACTTCCTTGGTACATAGAATGATAGAAAATTTTCTTTCTCTCTCCATTCATCACAAAGAAATTGTTGGTTCTCACTTCGTTTCCCCATCCTTCTATTAAACTCGATTGACCGATTAAACTGCAACAAAGATGAATTCCATCAGTGATTCAGGGGATTTCAGTGAATCTCTTTGAAGGTCGCGAGCCGAGTTGAGACATTCTGGGTGCGTTTGTACTGTAGAGGAGGGGCGATTGGGTGAGGCGTAGAAGTTGGTCAAAGACGATTGACGACAGTGGGGATGTGGGTTTGGCGATCTAAGGTGCAGAAGTTGTTCGGTCAATTTGATTTTGCTTGATTGGGAAGTGTGAAGCGATGTGATTCGTGAGGTCGTTCCACTGAAACACGGTTGTCAGTTCATATTTTGAGGAAATCGAGTTAGTTGCGGTTTGAGTTGCTTTGGTCGATTGCTGGAGTGAGCTCGAAATTGTTTGGAAGTGGTCTGTTTGAAGTCGATTTCAAATGCGGATGTACTTTGCTCTTGCGGTATATAGTTATTTCTCAGTTACAATGTCCAAGCCAACATGATTCAAGTGACAAAGAAATATTGATGCTCTGGTTCTAGATAATTGTTATACTAATTTGACATTTAGTTTTTGATTAGTTATTTGATTTTGCTTCATTGCTTGCCTGCTGATATATATGTAATATATGCAATGCAGCACAACATGGAGCAACTGTCAGGAAAACGAGTCAGTCTAAACAAATTCATGGTGGTTTGGGGATGGATCTAGATAAAGCAAAGATGATACAGGACAAGATAGATGAGTTAGTGAAGCATATGGCTGACCTTCTCCTCATAGAAAGGGATGCAGAGCTTGAATATACACAAGAGGAACTGAATGCTGTTTCTTCTCCCGATGAAGAATCCGATGCTTCAAAACCAATTGAGTATTTGGTCAGCCATGGCCAGGCACAGCAGGAGCAGTGTGACACTATTTGCAATTTAAATGCAGTTAGCTCCTCCACTGGTATGTCGAATTCAAAACATTACTGTAAAGGGAACATACATTATCTTACTGGTTAAAGAATATTTCATGTGATATATACTTAGATCCGTAACAATAAGGAAAAATAAAAGCTCTAGTTTTGTCATGTTAATCCGGGTAGACGTATAAGAATCGGAGTTATAGAAAAAGATACATGTATATCCCATACCCAAATTAGCATTCATACGGTAACAGAGAAATTTATGTAGTGGTCCCTGGAAACGTCATAAAACATAGTCTGCAGTCACAAACTGAAACTGGTAAAAATGTCTTGGTATTGGAAAGCTGAAGTTTTCATGTTTGAATTTTAAATAGAAGTTAATGTTAGTTGTTGATGGTTGTTCAAGTAATCGTTTTACTCCTATATCGCCAACTCTATGTATTCAAGAGTGAAACTGAAGCGGCTGCATTACTTCTATTTTATAAATGAAATATTTACATGTAAAAACATCTTGTATCCCTAGTGACAAGTATATTATGGTTCATTCTGAAACTATTCCAACTTATAACCATTTTTTGCATATTGTTAAATATTTCATTGGTTTTAATCCTACAGATCAATACATCTCTGCTGATAAAGCCCATAACTTCTGATGGGGAAGTTTTTTAACATTACCAAAACCATCCGTGATCAGGATACTTATTGTTATGTATGATCACATGTCTTAACACATGTTGAATAATTTTGTCTTTGCATATGTATTGCTTATCCGTAACAATGGAAGGAAACAACTAGTTGTGCTCATTGGGTATTACCTCTCTTATAGCTTTCACTTGAGCTTTCCTATATTTGTGCTCCTTCCGTCTTTTGTGCAAAAAAAATTCCAGATTGAAGTGATTTCTTGTTGATATGTTCTCACTAACAAGATCATCAAGACCAAATTTAAATAAAATATGATGAAACATTTTTTGCCAGCCGATATATAATGCTATGACTGGAGTGTATGTCAATGAAAAGGTTTGAAGAAGTTGTACATACACTAGGAAAATTCAAGCAGCCGAACAACCTTCTTATGCAACATTCAAGGCTTGAAAATGATAATTACTAAACTAGTACAATTCAGCATTTTTGCATATACAGATATCAAACAAACACGCATGCACGCCCTCCCACTTGCACATGCATGCACACACCGGAAAATGGTCACATGTTAGAACACATTGGCAGAAACACTTGTGCATTTGACCAATTAAATGTCACAATGATTTCATTTCTTAAAGCAATGATGGGTAAATGTGGATATAAAGTGATGACGATGAGGCAGATACTGTAGGTTGTTGCACTTTGAAAGTGGAGAATGTTGAATGGATACCCAATTCAAACAAGCTACAGGTTTGAGTGTATATTTTCAAATATGCTTGAACATTGGTTTAAATTATTTGTGCTTATATAAGTCAATTTTCATTCAGTTTGACTTCTTTGGTAAAGATTCTATAAGATATTTCAATACCGTGGAGGTTGAGATGCCTGTTTATAAAGCAATTGAAGAATTCAAATCTGGTAACTACTGCTTTAGTTTGTCCAAATTTATTTCATTGCCAACTTGTTGTAATAGTTCATACTTATTGTCATTTGACAGCTAAAAAAAGTTGTTAACGCTAAAATTTGAACGCTAACACCCCGGTTTATGAAATGAGATTGTGAAAGCACCACCCGATAGCTCGGGAACAGATTATAAGCAGATAACAGTGAAAAAGTAGTAAACAACAGCAATTTTATAGTGGTTCGGCTTAAGAGAGAGCCTACGTCCACTTTGAATATCTTTATTGATGATTCGATTACAAATCAATGCAGTTACACTTTGATTACAACACACTTTGAGCTTCAAGTGATTTAGAACAAGTAGTCTAAACTTCAATGTCGATCCGAATTTTTGAACACATGTTAGACATGTTCGATTTCTTCGTGAAGTTCCTTGAAGGTGTTGAAGTAGTTCCTAATGCAGCAGAGTAACGGCGCTTGAAATGGATGAGCCAAAAGTCCCTTGAATGTTGGATGTGGCCATGTATTTATAGACAAATTTCTGGGCTGGAATTGTTAAGTCATGAGTCGTGACCGACTCAGGCTATGCCGTGGCCGAGTCAAGTTGAGTCGTGGCCGGCTTATCTGCATTTGGTCTTCTCACTAGCTCATTCTCTTGCCGGATTCTAAGCCAAGTCCTGAGTCGTTGGCGAGTCAACTCTCACTGGGACATGCATCGTTGTAACAGAATACGACTCAGTGACTTTAAGTCGCGGACGAGTCGTCCTGAGTTGTGAGTCGTCAAGTCACTTCTTAGGTCGTCAATCCTCCTGAGTCGTTTCTTATGATGAGTCGGTCCAGTCCCTGAGTCGTCTCGTACGAGCCGTGAACTTCGTTGAGTCGGTAACTCAATGAGTCGGCCTGTATCATGAACCGCTAACCTCCATGAGCTGTTCCATTCCTCTAAGCTGCCTTGAGCCTTAACTCGTCAGCCAATTGAGTCGCTACCAGTTGAGTCGTGAAAGCAATTCCTTTGATGAGTCGGTAATGCTTTGAGTCGGTCTGTCTTGTGAGCCATTAACCCCCTTCAGTCGTAACCCTTTAAGTCGCTTTCAACTTTAGGTCGTTAACTTAGTGAGTCGGCGACTCGATGAGTCGGTTGCTTGTTGAGTCGGTTGCTTGTTGAGTCGGTTCACCCTTTAAGTCGTGAGGCTTCTTGAGTAGTGGGTCCCTTCTGAACCGTTAAGAACATTAAGTCGTGAATCGGCCCAGACCTTGACTCGTTGCCTAAACGGAGTTTACATTTGCCCCTCGAAGTTCACGCCTAAGTCGTAGGTCGTGTGCTTCGACTCATCTTAACTCGTGTGCCGATTCAACTGCCACTGCTCAAAGCTATAAAATACTTGAGTCGTTCCCCTTACTTCCTTCTTCTCATTTCTTATCCTTTGAACCGTGTCTGCCATTAACGCATCTTCGAGCTCTCAAAGGCGATTCCAACCTGATTTATTTTCGATCATCTTTAGCATCACACCGTGTAAGAGATTTTGCATCTTTTTTCAATTGTTGATGATTGCCGATCTCCGCCTCTGTTTTTCCCCCTTGATCCTTGCGAATATTATTACATCGGACATTGATGGATTAAAGGCAGGCGGTTTGATCTTACTTGTAACGATTCGAGATTTGAGGCGACCTAGTGGTGTGATGGAACTGGGGTTAACCATTGCGAGGTTATTGGGTTATTGGGTTATGGATTAGATGGTTAATGGGTTAGGAGTTAGATGGTTAATGGGTCAGATTGATTCGAACATTGCCGTAGGTATGACTCGGCTATTTTTGTATGATCCAGCGACCTTTGCGATTTAACCACGATACGACTCAACATGCTCCACGACCTAAGCCTTGAGTCGTGGCTGAGATAAAACCCTTGAGTCGTGGCCGAGATAAAACCCTTGAGTCGTGGCCGAGATAAGACTTGGAGATTTTCTTATTATTTTGAACCAGAGCTTCTTTAACATAATCCACGACCTAAACCTTGAGTCGTGGCCGAGATAAGACTTGGAGATAATATCCTTATTTCTACGACTCATGACTTAGGGCACTGCCGACTCAGAATTTTTGAACCGTTGACGAGTTATGACTTGCGTGAATTCTGTTTGAACTTTGGACCATTGCATTAACTTTGAACTGCTGAATTTTATTGCATTCATTCACAGGTTATTTTGACTTGCAGGCTAACAACCTGTTCAATACAACATTCACAGAAAACTGGGACGAATATACTGTCATCGATTGCCCATATCAAATGACAGATTAGTTAATAAAAGATAATTAATTTAAACAAATCGTGTGAACGAAGTGCTATCGATTTCAAGTAGAATATTAAAGCAACACTGAAACAATCAATTGAAACTGACCAGCCTGCACTAATATTATGCTTGAACTCTAAATTAACAAGTTCTGAGATTACCATAGTCAATCAATCGTCAACCAGTTTAATTCCAGTTATATTTACTTGTTATTTTCATTAGTTCTGCACAACACTTCACACTTTTAGGAAACGTGCACCTTCGCATTTGAACACCCAGTTGCTTGTGTAGAATGACATCTCAACAAGAAGAACCGATGGGCCAGGCTGAAGATGTCTTCCCAGTAGCCAACTTGTTGGATAATCCTCCAGAGAGAACTCCCACCACTCTGAATCAGCGGGTGTTTAATCAATTGCTCACCCAATTTGGCATTGCCGAAGCTGATGCCTTACTGCCGGGGCCAAATGATACTGCAGATAGGCCCCCTTCTGGCTTTATTGCTGTCAACCGCCAAATGTGCTTGAGCGGTGCCATACCACCTTTCAATGACTTCCTTCAGCGGTTCTTGCTTCGATTATCTATCTCTCCATTCCAATTGCACCCCAATGGTCATGCCATTCTGATGGGGTTATGTGTACTATTTAATAGAGTTCTGGGCCGATTACCGAGCTTTGAGGAAGTCTGCTACTTTTGCTCATTCACAAAAATTAAAGATCATCCCTCTATCGTAGTTATAAGGAGTGCTCGAAACCGCAAGCTCATCACCGATCTTCCTGAAAGTGTTCATGGATTTCTAAACCAGTATTTCTTTGTTCGTTGCCCTCCAGGGTTTTATGCCATCTGGATAGTAGGAAGTAAGATTTTCCTGTTTTTATTTCTCCATTCTTGGGCTTTTCGAAATCTGAGTTGCTAAATGCTAACTTGGCTTCTTTATTTTTTCCTGTTTTAGCGCTTCCTCCTCCCTCTAGAGATCCATGCTATAAACAAATTTTCGAGAGATTGAACGCCGTGACGGCAGAAGAGAGGAGTATAAAGTTTTTGTTAAATGATGGATTTCTACATCAATACGGGCTTCTCCATTCCTCTCGCTTTACTCAACTTCGTGAAGTCCCAACTGAAATTCCCGATTCTCCGGCGGAAACCCCTGATGCCCCGGTCTCTATTAAAGAGCACATGCAGGGAGGAACCTCTATAGAAACTCCACTAGTGAGATGTTCAATTCCGAAGGACGTTGCGGGGCCGTCTGATAAGTCTGCACTTGCTCCAGTTATCGAAGAGGAAGAAACTCCACGATCTTCCGGAAGGTCTGCCGACGAAGGAGTTGAAAAAGCCAGTCCCAAAAAACATGATGGCGATGATGTTTTCGAGGGGTTGAGCGATTTAATTGTGACTTCTCAAGAACTTTTCAAAGATGATGTTTCCAAAACTGTCTCTTCTGTAATTGAGGCGACATCTTCTCTACAACAAATGTCAACTCCTCCTACTCAAGTTATCACTACCTCTATTCCACAGAGTGGTCTGTAACTTGATGCGTGTAGTTTACACGTTACACAACACTTAGGATTTTTCATCACTTCTACGCGTTTATCTTCTTGTACTTTAAAGATTTCTAAAGCTTATTATTTTTATTCCAGATTCTCCTATGGGGCGCAGCGGCTCGTACTATGATGATTTCCAGCGCTACGGGAGGCGTAGCCAGTATGATTATAGGCGTTACCTCCCTTCTTACAGAGAATCCGATGAGGAGAGGGCCATCAGGAAAGCAGACGAGAGACGGGCATATGAAGAACGTCACCGAAGAGAACAAGAAAGACATGACCCTCCCCACAGAGATGATGATACCCAGAAAAGAAAGACTCACGATGAGAGAGGTAAAGGTCACTTGGACGATTCTTCTAGCAAGCGGGCTAGACTTACTGAAGAAACAATGCCGACAGCTTCTGAACATGTTCCTGCTCAATCTCCTGCTCCCGTTCGCTCCGACATTCAAGCAATCATCAACCGGCCCGCATACCAAGTCGGGCAAGGTCCTCCCACTCTTCAAAGTCGATTTCCTCAGTGGTGCTTGAGAGGGGTTCGATTTGATCTCGACTTGGTTCCTCTCGACAAGTCGGCTATGCTGCGAAATCTTGATACTGTCAGGACCGATATTGAAAGAATGTCGAACTGGCAAAAACTTGTCGACGAGCTTCAGAGGGTTAACCGAGCCAATCTCGAGGCCATGCTCACAATGGAGAATGATAAGGCTGAGTGGCAGAAGACTCTCGAACAGCATGATGCCGAAATGAGAAGTATTGCTTCCTATAATGAAAAGTTGGAAGCGGAAGTAGAAAAGCTTAAGGAAGAATTAGCTACTTCATCTACTTTCCATTCTCAAAGGGAGAGCATACTTCAGCAACAAGTACGAGATGCGCATGCCAGTCAAAGGGCAGTCGAAGATAAGCTTACACACCGGGAGAAGGTCATAGAAGAATATCGCGCTGAAACTTTACAGCTGCGAGAACAGACCGGCTCTCAAAGCTTGGAGATAGAGATGCTAAAAGCTCGACTTGCTATGGCCGAAAAGGAGCGTGACGAGGCTGTTGCTGGTAAACTCGCGGCCGAAGAGGCCCATCAAGCAACCAAAGCTGACATTAGCTCCACATTATTTGATTTCTATCTGCACAGCATTTTGGGGCGTGGCAGCCTTGCCTTAGGCCCTAAATATGAAATTACGCTAGCTGAAGTTTGGGAGGCGGCACTTGATATGCTCGGTGGTAAGGGTGCTGGCTACGCTGAGTCTGCTCTTGAAGAGCATTATCTTGATGATGATGCCCGCGCCGCTCTTGCCAAGGGAAAAGAGCAGCTCGCCAGGGTACGGGCCGGAATGGCGGAAGGGGAACGTTCTGAGAAAGAAATACCACCTACCACTTCTGAACGTCCTTTAGTTTCTTCCGAAGTGGACATCGCAGGTTCCAGTGCTCATTCGCTGCCTCCCACAAGAACCGGGGTAATTACCCCTACTGATGATGAGGCTTTGGAGGACATTGGGGCTCAAAATTATGAGATTGAACTGACGAAGCCAACATCTTCAGGTAATTTCGACATTGGTCCGATTCAGGTGGATCGCCTGCTTATTCCTCAAAAATTTGTTGAGCTTCTCGATTACTTCTTGAATCTCGATGAACCCATATCTCCCTTCTTTTGGGAAGATACTAACATTTTCAATTTCTCTTCTTCTGCAGTTGAAACAACAAGTGCTGTGCAGACTTCGCCTCCTCTGGTTATCCCTCCTCCATCTCTTCAGGTGACTCCTCCTTCTGCTTCACAACCCGGGTCACAAGAGGAGAAAATTGAGGCTCTTCATGGCTTGGATGACCCTATTGCTTCGCAGGAGCAAAAAGATGAGGGACTTGAAGGAGGCGAGATTTCTCCGGAGCGGACTCCTTCTGACGACGTAGTTTTGTCCGCTCTTGTTACTCCAGGGAGTGAGTCTTCTTCGAAGAGAAGAACGAAGCACGGAACATCGAAGAGGAGGGGGAAGAAAATCATCACTACTGAAGAGGAACCGGAAATTGCACTAGTTGCACCTCCCTCCCCTTCTTCCCTTATGCCTTCAGATCGACCTGAAAAGCTAACCATTCGGCCGGGTAAAGGGTCTAAAGGTGGCAAGAAGAAATGAAGAGTCGGGCTTCGGGCTTTTTGATTCCTTTTTTGTGTAATGGTCGGATGTTGTGCAGGCACCGGCCCCTGCTTTTTTATTTTGAAACCTGTATCTGCAATTGAATAAAATGATCCTTTATTTGTACAGACTTTTGTTTGAATTTGAGAATGCATTTATTATTCATTTTTGCACAAGTTTATTTATATGATATTGCGGTGAGCTTGTGGTGTGTTGTTTGAGCGTACTTTACCAATGTAGCTATACCATTTTGTATGTAACTATACCATGTTGCCCCCATACCATAAGCTTGCTGCAATATTGTATACTTTGAGGGGACTTGCACTCTTATTTTCTGAAGAATAATTACTTCATTCTCGAAGAAAATTTTCGTAGAGTGCATCTTCCTTCATATAAGTTTTTACGCTTCGTCCTTCGAAGAAATCACTTTTTTTTATGTACACATTTTGCCAAATGAACCCTTCAATGTGGTGAAGCGGGCCTCTGAAGGGTACTTTAACTTTAATTCTTCCTTTGAAAGTTAAAGTATGCCCTTGATGAGGATTTTTTTAAAAAAAAAATAGAAATTTGTGCCTCTGAGGAGGGATTTTTCATGTTTCAACACTTGGAAGTTTTATTTCAATCTTGGTGAAACGTGTTCCTCCAAAGAGTTGTGCCTTTGAAGAAAGCCTTTTCACGTCTCAACACTTGGAAGTTTTATTTCGATCTCGGTGAAACGTGGGCTTCTGAAGAGGTCTTTCTTTTTAATTGTGTCCCCGGGAGGGGGTTGTACCTCTGAGGAGGGATTTTTCACGTTTCAACACTTGGAAGTTTTATTTCAATCTCGGTGAAACGTGTACCTCCAAAGAGTTGTGCCTTCAAAGAAAGCCTTTTCACGTCTCAACACTTGGAAGTTTTATTTCGATCTCGGTAAAACGTGGGCTTCCAGGAAGGTCTTTATTTTGTTTTGCATTTCAACTTTGGTGAAGTGAAATTCCGAAGAGCGGTTGTTACACTTCAACTCCTGGTGAAATGTGCCTCCGAAGAGGTCTTTTATTTTGT
The DNA here is from genome assembly GCA_030765085.1 of Allium cepa. Taxonomy (NCBI): domain Eukaryota; kingdom Viridiplantae; phylum Streptophyta; class Magnoliopsida; order Asparagales; family Amaryllidaceae; genus Allium; species Allium cepa. The sequence continues at coordinate 597,421,474 of CM060935.1, forward strand.
TTGCATTTCAACTCTGGTGAAGTGAAATTCCGAAGAGCGGTCGTTACACTTCAACTCCTGGTGAAATGTGCCTCAGAGAGGGTTTTCATCGCCTGGAAGTTACTCTCTCATGGTTGGAGGGTTATGACTCCTCCAATCTTTTTTGCTGAGTAGAGATCTTTCTTTTTTGTGGCGTATGACCCATTAGAGGTCTTTATCCTCCGAAGAGTTGTGCCTCCGAAGAGGACTTGTGCTGCCGATGATGGCTTTGGTTGTTCCTCTGTCCACTTGCTTATGCCTTTTCAATGATCCTCTGCTCTCTTTTTTTTTTTTTAGCTTTCATTCCCTTTTCTCACAAGTAACTTGTTTAATCCAAGGAAGTGTGCTTCATTATCAGGCAATTTCGTGAGAACGAGCATTAGCTTCTTAATTGGATGTTTGTTTGCTCAAACGATCTCAATTTATTAGCAAAGACCCGTTTCTGTCGAAATCATAGGCCGTTCAATTGAAGTACTTCCTATCTAGGATTTGAATTCGGGGCTTTTGTGACTTGAAATTTGGCGAGGATCACTTGGTCTTTTTATGTGCAAGTTTCACTTCCATTGTCTGCAAAAATTTAAATCGACATTTCAGCAACACATTCTATGTACTTTTTATATCGAAAATAAAGCAAACATGTAATAATAACAAGGAACACAAGTTTTATAGTGGTTCGGCCAGGAAATTGGGCCTACATCCACTTTATATTCTTTCATTATTTACTTGCATCAGTTTTACAATTGCCTTCAATTACAAGAATCATACATTCATAATTCTTTTTACAATATTTCAACAAAATTTTCAAGTAAAGTATGGACGCAAATGATTGCTGTTCCATGCCCTTGGAATTTGATCTCCTTCAACAGTAGTGAGTTTGAATGTGCCGTCAAGAAGCTTCTGACCTATGACATATGCTCCTTCCCAATTTGGCCCAAACACACCTGTCGCTGTCATAATTCTCTTCAGGACTAGGTCTCCAATCTCAAAGCTGCGTTGGCGAACTTTGGAATTGAAATGTCTGGCTATCCTTTGCTGATGAGCTGCAATTCTGAGATTAGCCTCATCTCTTTTTTCATCAAGGAGATCTAGCGCTTCGAGCTGTAGCTTTTCGTTTTCTGCTTGATTGAAATGGATTCTTCTGTGTGAAGGGACCTCTATTTCTACCGGAATCATTGCTTCTGACCCGTATGCTAATGAAAAAGGGGTGTGCCCAGTCGCAGTTTTGTGAGTGGTTCTGTATGCCCATAGTGCCAGTGGTAGCTTATCAACCCAACCACCTTTTTCTTTTTCTAGTTGCTTTTTGATGGTTGACTTAATAATTTTGTTCACGGCTTCCACTTGCCCGTTTGCCTGCGGATGAGCCACTGCTGAGAAGCTTTTTCGGATTTTGAATCGCTTGCAAAAATCTTGGAATTCTTCACTTTCAAACTGAGTTCAATTGTCTGTAATTATTTTTTGAGGCACACCATATCTGCAAATGATGTTTTTAGTCACAAAACTTATCATCTTCTTTGAGGTGATAGTAGCCAGTAGTTCAGCTTCTACCCACTTAGTGAAATAATCTACACCGACAATGGCATATTTAATTCCAGATTTGGCAGTTGGTAACGGTCCTACAAGGTCTATTCCCCATATTGCAAACGGCCATGGACTGACCATCTGTGTGAGTTCAGTGGAAGGAGCTCTAGGAATTTTGGCGAATCTTTGACATCTGTCACATTTTCGGGAATACTTTGCTGCATCTCGATTAATTTCTGGCCAAAAGTATCCATATCGGAGAATTTTCTTTGCTAATGTTTGGCCACTTGAATGATCACCACATTCTCCTCCATGCACCTCCGCTAGGATTGCTTTGGACTCTTCCCTGGATACACATCGAAGTAATGGCATTGAGAATCCCCGTCTGTATAATCGGCCATCCTGGATTATATATCGAGAGGCTTTTCTCAGTAGCTTTTGTCGTTCTTTTGAGTTTCCTGGTAAAGATCCATTGAGCAGATATTCTGTTATCGGAGTCATCCACGATTCTTGCTCTTGAGACACGCTCATGATCCAATCAATATCCATCTCATCAATGCTAGGAGTCGACAGGACCTCCACTGGAGTTAATCCCAGAAATTGGGCTTCGCCTGTGCTAGAATACTTTGCGAGAGAATCTGCTTTCATGTTTTCTTCTCGAGGAATGTGACTTATCATGTAATGATCGAAATCACCTAGGAGTTCCCAAGCCTTTGACAAGTAGGCGGGAAGATTCCCCCCTTTTGCTTGGAATTCCTTTTTGACTTGGCATACAATAAGCTGAGAATCACTGAATATCTGTAACGCTCGGATGTTTAATTCTTTAGCAATCCTTAAGCCAGCGATAAGGGCTTCGTATTCTGCTTCGTTGTTTGTTGAAGGAAATTCCAATCTTAGTGCATAGCATAATGATCGGCCTTCAGGGGTCTTAAGTACAACTCCGGCTCCAGAACAGTAGTCGTTTCTTGCACCATCGACATATAACTTACATTGGATTGGGGAATCGTCGACTGTTTCCTCCTCACTGTTACCCTTATCTGTGAATTCTGCAATGAAATCTGCTAAAGCTTGTCCATTGATTGCTTTTCGGGGATGATAAGTGATGTCATACTGACTGAGTTCAATATTCCACTTTAGAAGATGACCCGAAGTCTCAGGGCGAAACAGGACTTGCTTTAAAGGTTGATCAGTGAGGACTCTGATAGGATGAGCTTGAAAATATTACCTCAGCTTCCTAGACGCAATTAGTAGGCAATAGGCGAGTTTTTCCAACTTAGAGTAATTTATCTCTGCCCCAGTGAGTCTTTTGCTGATATAGCAAACTAGATGTTGAATCCCTTTGTTTTCTCGTATCAGCGCTGCACTTAAAGCATGAGATGATACTACCAAGTATATAAGAAGATCCTCGCCATCGCCAGGCCTAGAAAGTATTGGAGGCGTTTCCATATGGCGAATCAATTCATCAAAGGCTTTTTGGCATTCGGGAGTCCAATCGAAGTTTTTCTTTCCTTTCTTTAGGGCTTCAAAAAATGGGATGCATTTATCTGTGGCTTTGGAAATGAACCGACTCAAGGCGACGACTTTTCCATTGAGACTTTGCAATTCCTTCTTTGTTCTAGGAGCTTTGACTTCTTTCAATGCACAATTCGAGGCTCAGAATGCCCAGAATGCCCTAATTCTGAATAGGTTGAACGATTTGCTTGGGGCAAACCGTCAACCGGCAGATAATGAAAGGAATTTTGCTGGCAACATTCGTGACGCTGAAGAAAGAGATGCTCCTGAAAGGGCTGCTAGCCCCTTTGAACGAACACTTCCAGAGGTTGGTGGATCTAGAACTCGACATGATGAGGAGTATCTTTTTGGAATGATCCGACAAATTATGAAAGAAAGTATGCAGAGGGTTGAAGACGAGAAAGAATGGGGTTTCGCCCCAAGTAAAACTCCTTTTACTGAGAAAATCTTAAAGGCTGAATTCCCAAGGAAGTTTGTCCCACCAACCATTCCAGCTTACAGGGGGACGAGTGGTCCGAACGAATTCTTATACAAGTATGATTGGCACATGACCGGTGCCAGAGCCTCTGATGAAATAAAGTGCTGTTGGTTCAGCCCTAAGATTGCAGCATCCAGCTCTGCCTTTGTAACTCCGACAACTGGAGTGGCTTGATTTGATATAGGGGAAGCGGAGGTTCCCTCTTGAATATTCCCAGATCTGACAGATCTACTTTTCCTTCCAGGAGCCATAATCTCAGATAGACTTCTGGTTTTCAAGGAAATTCTCTCCACAAACCTCTGTGAAGCAATGATGATAACTCTCCTGAGTTCAATTCTCAGTGAAAGCACCAAAAATGTTAACGCTAAAATTTGAACGCTAACACCCCGGTTTATGAAATGAGATTGTGAAAGCACCACCCGATAGCTCGGGAACAGATTATAAGCAGATAACAGTGAAAAAGTAGTAAACAACAGCAATTTTATAGTGGTTCGGCTTAAGAGAGAGCCTACGTCCACTTTGAATATCTTTATTGATGATTCGATTACAAATCAATGCAGTTACACTTTGATTACAACACACTTTGAGCTTCAAGTGATTTAGAACAAGTAGTCTAAACTTCAATGTCGATCCGAATTTTTGAACACATGTTAGACATGTTCGATTTCTTCGTGAAGTTCCTTGAAGGTGTTGAAGTAGTTCCTAATGCAGCAGAGTAACGGCGCTTGAAATGGATGAGCCAAAAGTCCCTTGAATGTTGGATGTGGCCATGTATTTATAGGCAAATTTCTGGCTGGAATTGTTAAGTCATGAGTCGTGACCGACTCAGGCTATGCCGTGGCCGAGTCAAGTTGAGTCGTGGCCGGCTTATCTGCATTTGGTCTTCTCACTAGCTCATTCTCTTGCTGGATTCTAAGCCAAGTCCTGAGTCGTTGGCGAGTCAACTCTCACTGGGACATGCATCGTTGTAAAAGAATACGACTCAGTGACTTTAAGTCGCGGACGAGTCGTCCTGAGTTATGAGTCGTCAAGTCACTTCTTAGGTCGTCAATCCTCCTGAGTCGTTTCTTATGATGAGTCGGTCCAGTCCCTGAGTCGTCTCGTACGAGCCGTGAACTTCGTTGAGTCGGTAACTCAATGAGTCGGCCTGTATCATGAACCGCTAACCTCCATGAGCCGTTCCATTCCTCTAAGCTGCCTTGAGCCTTAACTCGTCAGCCAATTGAGTCGCTACCAGTTGAGTCGTGAAAGCAATTCCTTTGATGAGTCGGTAATGCTTTGAGTCGGTCTGTCTTGTGAGCCGTTAACCCCCTTGAGTCGTAACCCTTTAAGTCGCTTTCAACTTTAGGTCGTTAACTTAGTGAGTCGGTGACTCGATGAGTCGGTTGCTTGTTGAGTCGGTTGCTTGTTGAGTCGGTTCACCCTTTAAGTCGTGAGGCTTCTTGAGTAGTGGGTCCCTTCTGAACCGTTAAGAACCTTAAGTCGTGAATCGGCCCAGACCTTGACTCGTTGCCTAAACGGAGTTAACAAAAGTGATGGCCAGAAAAAGAATGGCGGAAACGACATTTTTGACTTGTTAGATACAAATAAACTCAACGCCCATTTAAGGGAACTTATGTCTGGCCTAACTACTAAAGGTTTTCGTACATACAACGCATCTATTACTTTGGATAACATGGTGAGCAAAAACGACAATTACTCTCTACATGCTCATTTACCTATTCTATTCTGAATACTATCATATAATTAAGCCAACAATTTCCATGTATCATATGTTAGTTGTATAGTGAAACCAAGGATGGAACAGTACCGAGAAGTTGGCTACATATCAGCTAGCAAACAAAGAGGTAACCTCGGTTTCATTGTTTACTTTTAGTGTTGGTTTAAGATATTACTTATAATCATTCTTAACGAGGACAATATCATTACAGGTTGCAATTATATGTAATCATCGGCGTGCTGTTTCAATGGGTCATGATACTAGTATGTCTAGGCTTGATGTGAAAATAGATGCGTTGAAGGTAAAAACATTATTATTTTTTATTAATTTATTTTATTAACAAGTATGTTGTCTTCGAATTATCTTTCTAGTCCGTGTATTATTTAAAAATCACTTTAGTCTTAATTAGCCTCAAAGGGAGGAGGTACAAAAGAATTTGGATAGAGCCAAAAAAGGGAAACTCCCACTTCAAGATAAAGAAGGGAAGACAAAAAAGAGTTTGACTCCTGAAGTGTAATGACATTTAGTTTCTGTTTGAAAACAATGTTATTTCATGGTAGTCCTCCTAATATCGCCATATATTACAAACATATAACTCAAATTACAGGTTGGAAAGTAAGCTTGCTAACTTTGATGTAAGGATAAAAAAATTGGAACTGGATAAACATACCAGAGAGGAGTTGAAGACTGTAGCATTGGGAACTTCAAAGGTTAACTATCTTGATCCTCGGATATCGGTTGCATGGTGCAAGCGTAATGAAGTTCCTATTGAAAAGGTATTCTGCATATTGTTCGGCTTCAAAAAACTCGATCTAATTCAGTCAAATAATAGAAATTTCTTTGAGATTATATGATATGCGAGCTTTTAGAATGGATTATGAAGTTCTAATTCTAACGTTAACCATAATATGACAGATGGTGATAGTGTGTATTTTATCTGAACATGAACACAAACAAAAACTTAACAATGGCTTTGTATGTAGGCTCCATTAACCAACAATTGCTACAATGTGATAAAAAATGTTAAGATGCATTACTGTAGCTAGTGTTATTTGAAGTTCTATGCTATTTCTTATTCCTTTTTTCCAAGTTTAATAGTAGATTCTGCTTCTAATATATAAAATGCCTTGCTTACATTGGATATCTTTCGGCAGATATTCAACAGGTCCCTTCTTGCAAAATTTGCATGGTCAATGGATGTTGAGCCCAGCTACCCATTTTGGTTTGGGTTTGAATGGAAGTCATGCTTCAAAATGGATGGTCTGATTATGTGGAGTGTTGCAGTTGGATTGGCAGAGAGAGGGGTTGCTCTGGCTGTCGTTGATGCAGCTTTGGATATTGTTCTCTCTGAATCTTAATATCTTGTAAGTTTTATACTTTCACCATATTGTCATGTTGTGTAAACCATGCTATTGTTGTATAAATATGTACAGAGTATACTAAACTTTCATGATAATGTATGTGATCATAAACTTACTAGTTTATAACTTTTGATACTCCTGTAAGATTTAATAAACCATGAAAACTGGAATCGTTAATTTACAGTCAGCATTTGTTGTGGTTTTGGGTGGTCGCCGGTGCAGAACTTGTTAGTGAGCTACGGATTTGAGCTTAGGGAGGAAGTGATGCAGAGGAGGTGGGTTGGAGGTGATTGATGAAGATGGTTATGGAATGAAGAACGTTGAAGTATTGTATTATGAAACTAGTATGTAAGGCAACAGCACTATTTCAGCTGCATGTACTATTATGAAACTGTTTATGGTAGTTTGGTTGTGTAAACGTATGGTTAACCTTTTGTCTTGACACTAATGTTATGATATAGTGGTGATTATGTAATTGCTTTTGTTTGTGTTATTGTGGTTCATTGAGTGTGCTATTTTTGAATGTGTATGTGTTTATATATTACGTTATTGTATAAGTTTTGAAGTACTTGAATTGGAGGCGAAATCAGACGTAGTCGTGGAACAACACACAATAAAATCGAAACATACGGCGGCGGAGAAAAAATGCCACAAAAAATATTTTTTTGTAGCGTTTTAAAAGCGCTACAGAATCAGCAATTATAGTAACTCAGATAATCTCCGTGGCGTTCAAAAAACGCTGCAAAAAATAATAATAAGTGCAACAAAAAAATAAGATAGTAAACGGCACCTTTTCGGTGGCGTTTCTTAAACGCTGTAAAAAAGATCTTTAGTAACGTTTAAAAAACGCTGCCAAAAATTCATTTATGGTGTCGTTAAAATAAATGCAACAAAAAATCATGGATTTTTAGTTGCATGTTTTCTAGCGGCGTTTATCAAAACGCCACCAAAACTTTTTGTAGCGTTTTTTGAGCGCCACTGAAAATCAAATTTCTTGTAGTGAATTATGTTAATTCGTAAGACTTCAAATCTAATATTAAACAACTACAACATTGTACAAGTATATCATACTATTATTTGTAAAATTTAATTAACTTAAACTTAGTTAATTTTATAAAACTTCTTTAATTTTAACAAAACTTAGTTAATTTTTATTAACTTGGTTAACTTAGTTAATTTATTATTATTATTATTATTATTACCAGTTCACCTCAAACTATTACTTCGACTACTGATAGAGGTGGCAATTAGACCCGACCCGAGCACCGGTTTGAATCGGGTCCGGTTGGGTAACAACACTAAAAATGCATATATGTCAATGTTTTTTCATCGGGCCTTTAGGATCGGGTCGGTTCGAGTCGGGTTTGATCAGGTCTTTATTGTATTTTCCATCACCTAGACCCGACCCGAGACTGATTGGGTTAGGTTCGGATCGGTTCAGTTTTGCGGTTCTAATTGCCAGCCTTATCAATAATTGTAGGCACTTCACAATCATAAGATTTTATATAATCAATCTCAGCTTCTGCTCGATATCCCACTCTACCTAAATTCAACCTCAAAATGTAAACACAATGAAATTCAACGGTTAAGATATATCATGTTGAAGTCTTAAGTTTTTTTTTTGTAGCCCTAATAGAGCTGCTTCCATATAAGTAATATGTGTGTGTATACACAAACCAAAATGTTGCATGAATATGTGCAACGTATCATCATCTATAACCAGTTAAAAATACTACTTCTAAAACATGAGTTTTTATCATCTTTACTTCAACTTATCTATAAATACTACATTATAAGGTAAAATAATCATACAGTGACATAGCAATGAGTCTTGATCTGGTCCATCCAGAAATCAGACACAGTTTCGATTTTTGCAAGTAATTCCTGGACGGCTTTCAGCGTAAAAGGGCGCAGAAAGCGGTCAATCCTCAAAGAAGTAGTAGCTGGCTTCAAAGATGGTGGAACTACAACGCAGACACAAAATGTTAATATGTGTTTGCATATCCAAACAACGATAACACTAACAGTACCGATGATGATAATGACAATTGAAGGACCAAAGATATCTCATTATGCAAGCCCTTGCCTGCCATTTTGTACATCAAGCTACTTAATTTTCACCAATAAATATGCCACTTGGTTAAAAATCAACAAAGTTGTTTACTGCTACGAAGTTGCCATATAAGCAAGAACTGTAGACTTACATATTCTTTCTTTTGGTGTGGCATCTCCACTAACTGAAGAATTTGACATGTTAAATGATTTTCTGAGAGTAGGCTGGAGCGCAGCTTTTGGTTTATCAGTTGTTAAATTGGATATTTGTGAATCAGAAACCTTAGTAGTGGCTACATTCCAGCGGCGTTGACGCTTTGGTTCATTGTTACTTTTGGGCTCAGCTTGTTCTGCACAAACATCAAATTAAAGACTTCAATGCACAAACAATATAACAAAGATGTTGCATAGGATAAAATACCACGTACACAAAAGAAATGTAAGAATAACAATTTAAATCAATGTGCTTGTCATTTAGCTCTGTATCAAATGCTTCTACTAATATCCAAATTTATAGTTTGAGTAACTAATAGTAATATCATAAACAAGCATTCAGTTGTGGAGAAACATGCTCTTTTTAAGGTATTTAATTCTGAGGACGAAATATATTTACCATTTTTATATGAAATCAAAAACCAAAACCGACTCTGCATAACTCATGGCAACACATCAAACTGATTTGACTTTAATTGTATTTGCCATGCTACGTTTATCTGATGAAATTTATTACTGCTTAATTTGTAAAGAGTAAAAATGGATTTGATCACAAGCAACAATCTACAATCTACAATTGTGCAAATATGTGTTGATATGTGTAGTAGCAAGGAGTTTAACAAATGGTGTATGGGTGAAAACTAGGTAGCAATTAGCATGCTCTTATGAACATATAGTATAGTAGCAACGAAGGACCCAGAATAATAAACAGATACTTTAGAGTTGAAATGATTAACGGATTCCAAATATTTACATGGTAAAACATTCAAAGTGTTCACATTATCTTTCGTGGACAAATTCAGACAATATATATGCATACAAATTACATATATCATGGATTTGATGTTTTGTGCATAGCACGATTGTAAATGCATGGAGAAAGATTACTAAGAAGGTGAACATGTCACCATACTAATAACACTGATTAGATCAGAATATGACTACGTACCTTCGGCTTTTCTTTTTTCTGTCATACCAGTGGGTTTGGATACTTCCTCGAAATTCAAATCCCTGTTCTCTAGAGAGAACCCACTAACCAAAGCATCAATTGGTTTTTCAGCATCCTCTTCTTTCTCAAAATTATTATTTGATTTGATCGGCTTATTTTCAACTATATCTTGCATAAACTCATCACTGGAAATTCTATCTAAATTCAGTTTTTCAGGAGACCCCTCCTCAACATCCTCAATCTTCTTGCAAAGTTCAACATCCATAGCACTGGTGACCTTACTAGATGATGGTTGCACCATCTCCAGCTTAATAATAAAAAAAAAAATTAACTAAGTTATTGCCCAGATTAATAGTCCAACAAAACACTCAAATCACCTCTAGAATTAAAAAATAAAATATATCCACTAGTTGTCAGGTGATACCTAACAAGATAAAAAAAGTAAATAAAAATTACCAGTGGAAGTAACGGGAACTCGAGGAACAGAAACTCTGCCACAAGATTTGGTTGGATAAATAAAGATGGAAGTAACTGCTGCTGATTGATCAACCGAAGAGCGACTCTTCCCTATGATCGAAGAAAGGAGGAAAGAAACAATGTTCATCTTCGACTATTATAATATCAATCAAGTTCATAACGTACAGGTACTATTGCTAAAGTATGATTGGCCTATGAGATACACTTGCATACTAAAGCTTAGTTGCTTACGAAGGGTTTGAAAACTACTGGTCTGTTCCAAAAACGAAACTATCGCGAAATTGTTTACTAAAAAAACATGAAGAATTGAGATGGATTGGTTGTTTATTGTAAAAATAAGATAGGTACACAAACCAGTTTTATTTCTATCAGTGAATGGGGTTATTATAGTTTTCAAAGTAAAGCATATTGTATATGAGTAAATATACATTGGTTATTTACTGTAGAAACCTAAGAACTAATATGTACTGCACTCAAATATAATATCTTTGGTTTCGAAAATTCAGTAAAAAAATAAAAATAGAACATCTGAGTCAATTTTTTACCAAAATTCATTGGTTAACAAAATTTAATTAAATATACAAATCCTCCACCTTGTTGCTTTTCTCAACGTCATTTCACTACTATTGTCATTTTCACCTTATATCTACCACAATCTTGCAGTGGATGGCGTGGATAACATATAACACTTATAACATAATTGAAAAGAAAGCCCTGTCACTAAGCACAAAAGTATAAACTAATAAAAGAATATAAACTAAAATTTCATTTTTAGTAGTCAATATAACCAACCCCATTAATCAGTAATATCTAAAAATTATTGTGTTCCAATCCAGTTTTATTAGATACACTAGGTGTTTACAATGCTAATCATGTAATATCTAATGTTTTCAGTAGTTAATATAACCAACCACATTAGAGTTTTATTCAAGAGCAGTCAAAGTCACCAATAATTGTTTGTAATGACAAGAGTTTACTATATTACAATTGAGTTTACTATATCCTGCATAAACTGCAGCTATTTTACACTACATGCATAAACTTCTTGCATTACGATAGATGTTGTAGTTGTAATTGGAAGGAAAGCATGAAATTGCAGCTGAAGCGAAGTAGCTAAAGCCTAGAAGGAAAGCATGTGGGAGCAATGTGATGTGTTGAAAGGAATCCATGTGAATGAAACAGAGTTAAGCTGTTATGCTGACAAAGAGACTAAAGTTAAAGAAGCCGTTTAAAATATAGGTAAAGTAAGAGAATCACACCAAACGAAACACTACAAAGCTACAGTGTTTTAATGTTGACTCCGTAAAGATATGGAACCATGTGTGGAATGATATGCCTAGAAAATATTTCATATTAAAAAAGGGGTAAAGATATCAAGAAGTTCTGGGGTGATAAAATAGATCATACATAATAAACCATAAGATGGAGAAACAAATTTAATGAGAAGTGGAAGTCATAACATCAAAAGACTGCTGTTACAGTTTTGAAAGCAATTTTAATCCATAAAATTCAAGGATTGAATGCCGTAAGAGTTCATAAAAACAAAAATATAATCTTACAATTTCAGGGCATATTTCAGCTTTTGGTGCGTGACTAATATTTAATGGATAATCATGGCGGCCTTAAAACTTATTATTATTTCTAACATGGAAATTTGTTTAGTATATTTAACTACAGAATCATAATTGTTATTACTGAGCATAAACGTCTACCAATTACTATGTCAAATGAACAGCTAAATTAATGGGAATTAACTATGGAGATTTAAACTTATGAAGTATTAAAGTTCAGCATATGCCGTATATATTTTTAATGCAAACTACTATGGGTGACTCAATCTGGGAGTACTGACAGTTGTTTAAAATTCTAGAAGAGAAAACTTCATACTGGAATCCTAAGCAGATAAATGGTGGTAATCAAATGACTGACCTTAAGTATTTACCAATTACATCATATTAACTACCAGATTTGGGAATTAACTGTGCATTGAAATCAATTCCATGATAAGGTTTAAACTGAAATTGTAAATTGGCATAGGTAACGTGTTGAACTATCACTAAAGAATTTTAGAGAAAAAAAAACATGAATCTTAACTTGTAACGCCCCACCTCTATACCCACGCTAGCCAAGAACACTACGGTGTAGTGCTGTCAACTAGCACGGAGAATAAGGCTGTTGAGGAGCGACCCTCCGTGTAATTGCTTTGTGCGAACACCGATATGTCAGATGGTAAAAACATGCTTTTAATTTCAGGAGGAAATCCGACATGCCGATGCAAACTCAAAACTACCACACGGTGGCTATAATAGTCTAGGACAAATATAAACTAATAACACAGATAAATATAAATGCGGAACACAGATAAAACAGAAAATCTCATATATATATATAACTGATGTCAGTTACAATACATTTGACACGGTACATGTGATACAACTACAATAGTCAACTCAGGAAGTTATATATACAAGTACATTAACGTATATAATATACATGAATACATATCTTCCTATACAATAATACAGTCTACTACAAAAGACGACTACTCCAAAAGATATGAAAGAACTTCATAATTCTAGCAGCAACCCAAAGCAGAATATCTACAACCTGTAAATACTCGGTCTGACCCGAGTATTAGATTCAAAAGAAAATAATACTCGGGTCAGTCTAATTCAAACTCAGTTATTAGTGCACAGAAGCAATAATAATTAAATAATGAATAGACGACAGTAATTAAACCAAATCAGAATGCAATTAAGAATATTGAATTGAAATGAACAAACAGTTCAAACCATTGAAATATCAATTAAAATATTAATTCAAGTAGGGCTGCAGTACACGCACGCGTGCACTGCCTCGCCACTACAGAATATGGAATACGCAAAAAGATCCATAAGTCAAAACAAAAAGAATATCATATACGCCATACCGTGTGGCTGCAGTTCACGCTTGCGTGCACTGCCTTACCACTTTAGTGATGTCGTGCCCAAAAACTCAATACCGTGTGGCTGCAGTTCACGCTTGCGTGCACTGCCTTGCCACGACAGTAATGATGTACCCAATGAATATTCACAAGCGTCGCCGTGAATATCACAAGACCAAGTGTCGATTTGAAGATGTGTAACAATCAAGTTCATGTCCAGGGAACAGCAACAATTCTAGCTAACTATTGAAACAAGTTCATACAAGACAAGGTGCAGTGAAACATGTCGAAAATGAAGACTGCAAGAACTTGAATATTACAAGCATGCAACAGCAAGCATGTAACAGAGATCAAGCATGATACACAGTGACTCAGACCAAATGCAGTAACATACTGCAACAACCAAAGGCATCAGAACGTCAACCAGCATAATCAAATGAATGCACAGGGGTGCAACAGGAAGGATGCACAGAAATGATGCACAGAAATGCAACAGGGGACAATAGTTGAAAGAGAGTCCCAAAGCAATGGTTCCAAAATGAAATGAACCAGAAGAAGGCAACAGAATTTTGCATGAATGACTACAAGTATATGAAATGTACTTGTAAACATATGAATGCCAACAGTATGAATATACAGTAATGCATGGAACAAGTCTCAAGTATGTATACAGAGAGTATACATCATGACAATGCAGGCACCTCAGAGAATAACATACAGTGATGCAAAATGAAGCATACTACTGAATCAAGTATGCAAACCAAGTCCCAAAAATAACTGCAGTGCAATTTAACAACACATGCATACACACATACAAAGTTATGTATGAACACATATGAAGACAAGTAATGCACATGCAAAAATACTTGAAAGCTACAGCATCAAGTAGACCAAGTTCATATGCAATGAGAAGAACATCAAAGACAACACAAGTTCAGCTATGCAAATGGAACACAGTGGCAACACTGGAAGATATGAACCAGAAGTATAGCATGGCAGTGAAACAATGAAATATGCTCAAGTATCTGCATATATATATACCAGTGCAAATACAACACAAAACCCGAACCATGGTCAACAATATATGCATACACACATACGAATGTATGTATGCATATATATACAGATAAGTCAACCAAAACAAGTTCGAACTTAGCAATTAACCAATGCACCAAGCCCATAAAGGTCAAAACCAAACAAGCTTCAAAACTTTCAGAAATAATTAACTGAATACATTGCGGTTGTTACAAAATCCAAAACTGAAAACCGCAAACCAAACAAGGCCTTATACTTTTCTGAAAATACTTTCTGGCCCACGTCAATGGTGTGGTAGTATGGAAACCTGCTGAATAGCAGGTACCAAGTGCAGCCATTGAATAACTAAAACAGCGAGGCAGCTGGTGGAAATTCCCAAGGAAACATGAAAGAGAGACGAAGAAGAATAAGAAAAGGAAAGAAATAATTGTGTCGAAAGCAGGTTCAACAAGTAGGATTGTCTGACAACCATTTATTGTTGAAGGCAAATTTTGTTGAGAGATCAGAAATTTCTCTGCTTACACCAAAAATCTCAACAAATCAAAATTCCCCAAGTTTTACTTTACACAAAAAATTAAACAGTGTCGTGAAAATCAAACTACCGAAAAACACTAAAATTATCATCGACAACATCGAAGTCGAACGACACAGGCACAAAGAAATTCACATACAACATCGATTACCATCATCGAACGAATACAAAATTGCCAAGATAAAACAACATTGAATCAAGGCAAGAAAAATCAGTAACATCAAAAATAAAGTCGAACGACCTAATCACGGACTTGAGGATGAATTAGATGTGAGAAGTACTCACCTAGTCGACGAATTGAGGCCAAGCACACCGCAGCAGCCACGCGAGACGAGCAACCATCGGAATCGAAACCCTAATTCCAGAAAGAAGCCGAAGCCCTAATTCGACAAAGAGAGGCCGCCATTTTTCACAAGCAAAAGAAAAGGGGACGGGCCGAAGGAATGAAAAGTGAAAATAAAAAGGGAAAAGGAGAACGGGTTTCTTTTATTTTTTTGCAAATTATTTTCCACGGCTTCAAACATTTAAATGTGGGCCGAGAATTTATTTTAAAGCCCGATAAAATTTTACTTAAAATTTGTAAAAGAATTTTAAATCCAAATTTAAAAACTTCAATTGGAAATTTGTGTCAATATTAATCGTTTAAATTGTCGATTATAATTCGACACGAATATCGGGTTGTTACAGACTCCCCTCCTTAAAGAAATTGCGTCCTCGCAATCTTAAGGAATATATGGACAAAAGGTAACAACCAAAAGAGCATATCATCACAAGATGAAGAAATTCGAAATATGAAGTTCACCATAAAGAGCATGAAGGAGCAAGCCAGAACGTGTTTGCTCAAAGTCAAATCTAGTGAAACTTCAATTTCTTCAATAATACCGGGCTCAAGAATAAAGATCGGAAATCCCAAAGGCATTTCCGTAATTGGAAGACGTGGAAAACGTCATGAATAGCAGAAAATTGAGCCGGTACACTGGCGTAGTACAATATAAACGCCAAAGAAATCTTTTAATTTCATAAAGGAAATTCACAAATTATCAACAAAATCTAATTATCAATAGATAATTCAGAGATCTCAAATCACAAATATTCGATTATCAAAAACGATAATCAAATCAACAAGTATTCGATTATCAAAATCGAAAATCAATCTTAAATCACAAATATTTAATTATCACAAACGACAATTAAATCTCAAATATCTAATTATCAATAGATAATTAGAAACAATAAATATCTGATTATCAAAAACGATAAATCAGAAATCATAAACATCCAATTATCAAAACGATAATCAGAAATTACCACAACGGTAATCAAATTTCAAATTACAAATTTTTCAATTAACGAGTCCGAAATTAACCGAAATAGCAAACGCACATGACTCATAACCACGAGTTTTACTAAATCGTTTAATTCACTTCATCGTTTCCTTGAAAGTGTTAAATTGTGTATTTTAAATAAATAACATTTTACGTTCTCAAACGGACAAGTCCGGAATTAAGCGAATCAGTAAAACAAAGGGGTCATAGTCCTCGATTTTTCTGAAACGTTTACATCGCTTCCACATTCTTTTGAAAGCGTAAATTGTAAAAAAAAATTGAAAACCATTTTTATTTATAAAATTACAATTTACATTCTCAAACGAACAAGTCCGGAATTAAGCGAATCAGTAAAAGAAAGGGGTCATAGTCCTCGATTTTTCTGAAACGTTTACATCGCTTCCACATTCTTTTGAAAGCGTAAAGTGTAAAAAAATTTCGAAAACCATTTTTATTTATAAAATTACAATTTACATTCTCAAACGAACAAGTCCGGAATTAAGCGAATCAGCAAAAGAAAGGGATCATAGTCCTCGATTTTACTGAAATGTTTAATTCGCTTCCTCATTCTTTTGAAAGCGCAAATCGTAAAAATTTTGAAAACAATTTTGATTTATATTTTGAAACAATTTTTAAAATATGTGATTAAAACAACGACATCAGAAGCAACTTCGATAAGTGGATTTTCATTCATCCAAAGAGTCACAAGAATTTTCTCAAAGATAGAAAGGGGTATCATACCCTAAACTTGTATTCATAACAAGTCAATAACACACGAATTCACCAATGCACAAGAATTGATAAAACTTATCAATAGAAATCACGAAAATTGGTGAAGCACAAATTCTAGAAATCCTCACAAGAAATCCAGAAAACACAAGCTAAGAGTATGAGAACTCGAACGCGAGTATGAAAACTCGAACCGGAGTATGAAAACTCGAACGGAGTATGAAAAATCGAAGGAGAGTATGGAAACTCAAATGGAGTATGAAAACTCAAACGGAGTATGAAAACTCGAACAGAGTATGAAAACTCAAACGGAGTATGAAAACTCAAACGGAGTATGAAAACTCGAACAGAGTATGAAAACTCAAACGGAGTATGAAAACTCGAATAGAGTATGAAAACTCAAACGGAGTATGAAAACTCAAACGGAGTATGAAAACTCGAAGGAGAGTATGGAAACTCAAACGGAGTATGAAAACTCAAACGGAGTATGAAAACTCGAACAGAGTATGAAAACTCAAACGGAGTATGAAAACTCGACAGGAGTATGAAAACTCGAACAGAGTATGAAAACTCGAACGGAGTATGAAAACTCAAACGGAGTATGAAAACTCGAACGGAGTATGAAAACTCAAAGGAGAGTATGGAAACTCACCAACACGCGAGCATGAAAATTCATCAACACATGTAACGCATAACGAGAACGGGAGCACGAAAACTCACCTACATGCGAGCATGAAAACTCACCAACACGTGCAATGCAAAGCGAGAACGGGAGCACAGAATCTCACCTACACGTGAGCATGAAAATCACCGACACGGGCAACGCAAAGCGAGAACGGGAGCATGGAATCTCACCTACACGCGAGCATGAAAAATCATCAACACGTGCAACGCAAAGCGAGAACGGGAGCACGGAATCTCACCTACCCGCGAGCATGAAAATCACCAACACGTGTAACGCAAAGCGAGAACGGGAGCACGGAATCTCACCTACACGTGAGCATGAAAACCACCAACACGGGCAACGCAAAGCGAGAACGGGAGCACGGAATCTCACCTACACGCGAGCATGAAAAATCATCAACACGTGCAACGCAAAGCGAGAACGGGAGCACGGAATCTCACCTACCCGCGAGCATGAAAAATCATCAACACGTGCAACGCATAACGAGACGCTATCTCATGGTTGTAAGCCATTAATTTTGACACACGAATGGCCCGAAGACCGTGGGGCGCTACCCCACATGTGTGAGTCGAAATCACACAGATTGAGGTCCAGACTAACCAAAAAAAT
Organism: Allium cepa; assembly: GCA_030765085.1. Classification (NCBI taxonomy): domain Eukaryota; kingdom Viridiplantae; phylum Streptophyta; class Magnoliopsida; order Asparagales; family Amaryllidaceae; genus Allium; species Allium cepa. Next base: position 597,439,610 of record CM060935.1, read on the forward strand.
CAAAAGAGGTATGTGTGAGTGGAATCACACAAGTGGTGTCTAGTCTAACCTCACAATCAAAAGAAAAGTATGTGTGAATGAAATCACACAAGTGGTGTCTAGACAATCCTCAAAGCCCAAGAGATATGTGTGAGACGAAATCACACCGATGAGGCCTAGTCTAACCGTAAAAATGATCGTCATGATCAACGAGAAGTGTCAATTACACTAAGTCAGTAAATGTAAAAGTTTAGCATCATGTCCCATAACCACTTACTTAACTTAAATATTTACGAACAAACTGTTAATCTTCACTAATAAAATTTGTCACTAGAGGTTCAATCGAACAAGTCCAACAATTAACCGACGAAGTAAACGCAAGCGTTTCATACCACTTGTTTTACTAAGCCGTTTAATTAGATTTCTCATACGAGTGAAATAAAGATTTGTATATACTAATAGATTGGAAAACAGTTTCAAAAACGAGTTTGGTATTGAAAATAGAGTTGAAAACATTTTGATAAAAGAGTTTTTGATATTTACTACTAGTATTGAAACCTTTATATTTTTAAAGTGACAAATCACAAAAATGATTGTAGAAACAATCAATCACAAGAATTCACATACGAAGACGTGAATAGAATCCAAAGAAATCGATACCGAATTCATCGAAAGGTATGTTCACAAAAATCCCGAAGAAAAGGTCATCAAAGTTGCTAATAAATGATAGCAACAAATCGGGAAATAATCAAGAATCGATTAAATTCGAAAACCAAATCAATTCACTAAGATTCACATTCGAAGACGTGAATAAAATACAAAGAATTCGATTCCAAATCCATCAAAGTAGGAATACCCAAAATTCCTGAAATAGAAGTTATCAAAATCGACAAAGGTGATAACAACTAACCGGAAAAGAAGAACCGATCAACAATTGGAAAAACAAAGCAGAACGAGTATAAATGCTTGAATGACTTTAGCAAAAGTAAAAGTCAAGTCAACGTCGATATCGACAAGGCAAAGACCAAGACAATTTCTTTTATACCAAAGAAATTTTAAAACTATCAGAGAGAGGCACATGAAAACCAACAAACCATGGATAAACAGACAGAGTCGACAATTGGAATGCAATTTGTCTCAAAGATTGATACCCAAAACCCTATTGTATGGAAACTGCATTAAGTACACGAATCAGAGATAAGAATGCATATATATAGCAGTTCGAATAAACAATGCGAGTTCAAATCGAAGTGGGTACTAGTTGCAGCAATATGCAACTTGGTAGAGCATATATACACTGATACTTAGAAGTGTAAACTCAAGTGAGCAAGTGCAATAGAGAATAGCAGCAATGCTCACGAATAAGCGTTAGGAATTCATTCCTAACAATCAAAGATGATCTTAAGACAAAGATGTGAAATAAAACATCGACAAATAGTTGTAACACATGTACTATCTAAGTTATGTTTTATATTTGTTCTAAACCCCAGGCTCCGATACCAAGCTGTAAACGCCCCACCTCTATACCCACGCTAGCCAAGAACTCTACGGTGTAGTGCTGTCAACTAGCACGGAGAATAAGGCTGTTGAGGAGCGACCCTCCGTGTAATTGCTTTGTGCGAACACCGATATGTCAGATGGTAAAAACATGCTTTTAATTTCAGGAGGAAATCCGACATGCCGATGCAAACTCAAAACTACCACACGGTGGCTATAATAGTCTAGGACAAATATAAACTAATAACACAGATAAATATAAATGCGGAACACAGATAAAACAGAAAATCTCATATATATATATATAACTGATGTCAGTTACAATACATTTGACACGGTACATGTGATACAACTACAATAGTCAACTCAGGAAGTTATATATACAAGTACATTAACGTATATAATATACATGAATACATATCTTCCTATACAATAATACAGTCTACTACAAAAGACGACTACTCCAAAAGATATGAAAGAACTTCATAACTCTAGCAGCAACCCAAAGCAGAATATCTACAACCTGTAAATACTCGGTCTGACCCGAGTATTAGATTCAAAAGAAAATAATACTCGGGTCAGTCTAATTCAAACTCAGTTATTAGTGCACAGAAGCAATAATAATTAAATAATGAATAGACGACAGTAATTAAACCAAATCAGAATGCAATTCAGAATATTGAATTGAAATGAACAAACAGTTCAAACCATTGAAATATCAATTAAAATATTAATTCAAGTAGGGCTGCAGTACACGCACGCGTGCACTGCCTCGCCACTACAGAATATGGAATACGCAAAAAGATCCATAAGTCAAAACAAAAAGAATATCATATACGCCATACCGTGTGGCTGCAGTTCACGCTTGCGTGCACTGCCTTGCCACTTTAGTGATGTCGTGCCCAAAAACTCAATACCGTGTGGCTGCAGTTCACGCTTGCGTGCACTGCCTTGCCACGACAGTAATGATGTACCCAATGAATATTCACAAGCGTCGCCGTGAATATCACAAGACCAAGTGTCGATTTGAAGATGTGTAACAATCAAGTTCATGTCCAGGGAACAGCAACAATTCTAGCTAACTACTGAAACAAGTTCATACAAGACAAGGTGCAGTGAAACATGTCGAAAATGAAGACTGCAAGAACTTGAATATTACAAGCATGCAACAGCAAGCATGTAACAGAGATCAAGCATGATACACAGTGACTCAGACCAAATGCAGTAACATACTGCAACAACCAAAGGCATCAGAACGTCAACCAGCATAATCAAATGAATGCACAGGGGTGCAACAGGAAGGATGCACAGAAATGATGCACAGAAATGCAACAGGGGACAATAGTTGAAAGAGAGTCCCAAAGCAATGGTTCCAAAATGAAATGAACCAGAAGAAGGCAACAGAATTTTGCATGAATGACTACAAGTATATGAAATGTACTTGTAAACATATGAATGCCAACAGTATGAATATACAGTAATGCATGGAACAAGTCTCAAGTATGTATACAGAGAGTATACATCATGACAATGCAGGCACCTCAGAGAATAACATACAGTGATGCAAAATGAAGCATACTACTGAATCAAGTATGCAAACCAAGTCCCAAAAATAACTGCAGTGCAATTTAACAACACATGCATACACACATACAAAGTTATGTATGAACACATATGAAGACAAGTAATGCACATGCAAAAATACTTGAAAGCTACAGCATCAAGTAGACCAAGTTCATATGCAATGAGAAGAACATCAAAGACAACACAAGTTCAGCTATGCAAATGGAACACAGTGGCAACGCTGGAAGATATGAACCAGAAGTATAGCATGGCAGTGAAACAATGAAATATGCTCAAGTATCTGCATATATATATACCAGTGCAAATACAACACAAAACCCGAACCATGGTCAACAATATATGCATACACACATACGAATGTATGTATGCATATATATACAGATAAGTCAACCAAAACAAGTTCGAACTTAGCAATTAACCAATGCACCAAGCCCATAAAGGTCAAAACCAAACAAGCTTCAAAACTTTCAGAAATAATTAACTGAATACATTGCGGTTGTTACAAAATCCAAAACTGAAAACCGCAAACCAAACAAGGCCTTATACTTTTCTGAAAATACTTTCTGGCCCACGTCAATGGTGTGGTAGTATGGAAACCTGCTGAATAGCAGGTACCAAGTGCAGCCATTGAATAACTAAAACTGCGAGGCAGCTGGTGAAAATTCCCAAGGAAACATGAAAGAGAGACGAAGAAGAATAAGAAAAGGAAAGAAATAATTGTGTCGAAAGCAGGTTCAACAAGTAGGATTGTCTGACAACCATTTATTGTTGAAGGCAAATTTTGTTGAGAGATCAGAAATTTCTCTGCTTACACCAAAAATCTCAACAAATCAAAATTCCCCAAGTTTTACTTTACACCAAAAATTAAACAGTGTCGTGAAAATCAAACTACCGAAAAACACTAAAATTATCATCGACAACATCGAAGTCGAACGACACAGGCACAAAGAAATTCACATACAACATCGATTACCATCATCGAACGAATACAAAATTGCCAAGATAAAACAACATCGAATCAAGGCAAGAAAAATCAGTAACATCAAAAATAAAGTCGAACGACCTAATCACGGACTTGAGGATGAATTAGATGTGAGAAGTACTCACCTAGTCGACGAATTGAGGCCAAGCACACCGCAGCAGCCACGCGAGACGAGCAACCATCGGAATCGAAACCCTAATTCCAGAAAGAAGCCGAAGCCCTAATTCGACAAAGAGAGGCCGCCATTTTTCACAAGCAAAAGAAAAGGGGACGGGCCGAAGGAATGAAAAGTGAAAATAAAAAGGGGAAAGGAGAACGGGTTTCTTTTATTTTTTTGCAAATTATTTTCCACGGCTTCAAACATTTAAATGTGGGCCGAGAATTTATTTTAAAGCCCGATAAAATTTTACTTAAAATTTGTAAAAGAATTTTAAATCCAAATTTAAAAACTTCAATTGGAAATTTGTGTCAATATTAATCGTTTAAATTGTCGATTATAATTCGACACGAATATCGGGTTGTTACATAACTAATGACCTGTTTTTTTGCTGACAAATAGACCAAGCACATAAATGGTGGTAGGCAAATGACTGACCAAAAATGTTTATCGATTGCTACATCGAATTAACTACATCGAATTAACTACCAAATTAATGGGAGTTAACTGTGCATTGAAATCAATCTGTGATATGGTTTAAATCAAAATTCTAAAGTGGGAAAATTAATGTGCTAAAACTATAACTGAAGAATTTAAAGGGGAAAACATGAATCTTGACTAATGACCTGTTTTTTTGGTGAAAAATGGAGATCTAATATCCCACAGCAAGAATACTCATCCACAACCATTACGGACGAAATGATAATCCTAATTTAACAAATAAATATGCATTAGTAATCATCCATTAATGAAATAATGATAATCTGATTTAACAAATCACCGATCGTCAATAATCAGCACTAACCAAAACTAAATCAAAACAAAGTAAACAAAATGTTTTTTGGGTGACAAAAAGGTGGAATGCAGTACCAGGATTATACGTAAATCTGGCAGAAAATCAATCATGACACAGAATGGCACAACAATCGATTTTATTGGTAAATTAAAGAAACTTAAAAAATAGCAGACGAAATAATCGAAGGGTTTATGATTCTAGGACTTTTTGTTAAGCGTGCCTGAACTAGATAAGTTCTTGGGCAATGAGGCAGCAGTCAACGCTTTGATGGTCTGGTGCGATAGGCAATCAACTAATACAAATAAGATATTTTTGGCCCTAAATCACTGAATTAATCACTTCTATTGGCATACCTCGATTTGTAGATTCGGGCCTTGTGAACAAAGTGGAGGGGAGAAGATTCGACGAAGTGGAGGAGATCTCTGTTGACGAAGTGGATGGCAGCTAATAAAGAGGAGCTGATGATGAAGTGCAGTGATGGTTCGAGCGAGAGGATGGTTGAATTGAGCGAGAGGGAAATTTTGGTGATAGAGGGAAAAATGAAACGGTGGAGGGAAAAAGGAGGCAGTGGAGGGAAATAGGAGAAGAAAACGTGACAAGGGTTTAAGAAGCGGAAACCCTAAAATTAGACCCAAAATTTATTTGTAGCACATACACTACATACGCCACCGATAATTGCAACTAAAGGTAGATTTTCTTGTAATGATCGTAAGTCCATTATCAGACTCGTACGAAGGGTGTCTGAGCTAAAGTTTCGTCTGATTCATATCTCTCTGAAACTCTTATACAACAGAACATGAACAGTCCTATGTTCGATCCGGTCCGTCCGTCTAACACCCCTATTCACGGTCGAATCAATTTTTTTTGGTCCTATTCGAACTATTAACAAAGATTTTAAGATGCAAGTATCTGTATGCTTTTAATCCGCAGCAAAAAAAGAAAAAGAAAAGGGGCATTCCGAGAATTGAACTCGGGACCTCTCGCACCCTAAGCGAGAATCATACCACTAGACCAAATGCCCTTCAATGTTAATGCTTAAAAAATCATATCTGAATTTAACGACAGAGCATCACAAAATCCACTTCCAAATCACAGATTACTCGAGCAATGTGATCTTTGCAGCCTTCAACTAAGCAAGTCCATTGATACTCAGAAATACGAAATCCGTTAGCATCCGTAAATGAAAAATGAATGAATATCTAATGTTTGAGAAAACAGATACAAATGCATATATAAATTCTACGTATAAAATTATCCATTCTTTGTCAAGGTAATACTTTATATTATGTGAATTTCGGTATAATGAATTATATGTATTTATTGTTTTATCAAAATAACAATTTATACAAGACTTTTTGTACATGCAATGCACTGCATGTAAAAACTCTTATAAAATAAGTAATTTCAAATTTTCTATATAATTTGATAAAAACAAACTAAAAAATATAAAGAAAAACAATGTATTCTTTTTTTTGTTATAATATGGTTTGAACTTGTAACCTTATTTATGTTTCAAAATTTCCATTTGAAGGTAAATGTAATGACCCTGAATTTTTGAACAATTTAAACTGAAAATATTTAATTAATTTTAAATATTTGAATGATAATTTAAATTGAATTCCCAATATAACTGTGAATTTGGCGATTAAATTTTAAATTTTAATCTATAAAAAGTTGAATAAAAATTTAAATTTGACTTTGGAGTTGAAATTGAATATTGAACTTGTATCTTTAATTCAAACTAATGACCTAGAAAAATAATTTGGATTTAAGGATTATTACTTATGCAAATTAATAATTGAATTAAATTTTGATTTGAAAACTGCGAAGTTATTTGAATTTTTCAAGTTTAATACGAAGAACATATTTGAATTTAAAAATTTGAGCTAGGAGTTTTTAAATTGATTTAAATTCCGTTCAAAATTTTTGTTTATGTAAATTAATAGAGGCGGTCAGAGCGGCGGGTCGTTACAAAGTGGTATCAGAGCTTTGGTTTACACAAAGCTTAGTTTATGGCGTTTAATATGAATAGTTACTAGAATCACTTTAAAGAAAGTGTTTTCAAATCTAAAGAAGTTTAAAATTGTTTTCCTTAAAATAAAAAGTATTTTGAAAATTAGAATTATTTTTGAAAATTAGAATCATTTTTGGAAATTCCCCTCTCTAAATTTAGGTTTGCGATAGTTTCTCTTCGGTAAGGTCTCCTTAGATTTGAGTCCCGATCATTCGAAAACCCATTATCGAATTGTTGAGATTTATGAAAAATGAAATATGAGTTAAGTGAATTGATGAATTGGTTTAAACCAAATATTTTGAATATCTCCGAAGTAATTGGGAAATAAAAAATGATATGTCGATTTGGTTATAATCAAGAGAATTGTTGAACTATAACTTGGAAATTTGATTCTGAATTCTTTTGAAAAAATTGATTTCAAATGTTGTGAAGAACGATTTAGTAAATAAATGGATTATAAGTATTTAACTTATAATATGGATTTTGGTATATAACTGAGTTATATAGATTGAATCAAATTAATGAAGGAGATTATAAAACGAAGTTTTATAAATAGAAATGGAATTTGTAAAGATTGTTTATAAATTTGAAACCAATTGAATTTGATAAACGAAACATAAAAGTTGTTAAATGAGATATATTCGTAATTTTGGACAGCGAATTATCCTTTAAGTTAAATACTGTGATAATACAAGTTGGTTGGGAATTTTATTCACAATTTTGGGACAGTGAATATATTATTAAATAAATCGGTTATGTCTTGGGAAAATGATTGAATAAGTGATAGGAAATTTATTTGTCAACTTAACTGTATGAATAAAACAAGTTTTGATGTAAAGCTTATATTTCAAGTTTGGACTAATGTCTAAAATAGTTAATATGGAGATATAAATCTAATGGAACCAAGTCGATGAATGGCTTACTAAAGAACTATTTGATTATTTTGGAAATGAAAAGCAAATGCAAAAATTCAAATGGGATTTAGATTTCAAATTTGATATTTGTTAATATGAAAATCCATAATAGATTTAATAGATTCAGTGATGAATTTGAATTTGAACGGGCATGGAATTAAGTTAAGTGGAAAACTTAATATTGGAAAATTTGAAGTTGTTTTAAAATGTGTTAAGAATCGAAAGCATAGATTTCAACATTCATTGTTGAAATAGACGTTTTCGAGTGAAATAAAAGGAAATGGTGGACTATAACATTGTTGTTATAGTAAATGATTTCTGAAAGGAAAAGTTTTATCTAGTATTGGGATTTATATATCTATCTTAAATTCGGATTCCTATACTAATGATTTTGGGTCGTCGTAACGATGTTTTACGCAACATTCGTTTTGACTCAAGTTAATGTGTTAAAGAATGATTTCCTTTAAGAATGAAATATATACTTGATTATGATTTAAGTATATTGAATATTTTCAAAGTGTTGAAAGTAAATGGATTTGTGAATTACTTATTATTGAATAAGTATGGAAATATTTTCCAATATGAAATGAAAGGTTTGAAATTTTATCTTTTAGAGATAAAGTGAAAAGTGAATGTTTTGAGATTTTATCTTTTAAAGATAAATTGAAAATGAATATGTGAAATCGATTTGAAAATCGTATATTCATAGATATTTTGGAAATGTAAATTCGTTATGGAATTTATAAAAGAAGGGGGAAATTTGTTAAAAGTAAATATTGATTTATTTTTGAAATGTGGAAATAAATTTACGGATTTGGAACGTAAGTTAAAAATAAATCGGTAAGGATTTATTTGATTGATTTAAATGAACCATTTTAAGTTTAAAATGGATAAATATTTGGAAATGTTTCCGTTCAGGGAAATTGATTTGAAATTTGTTTTCAAAGATTGAAAGGTGAAAAATGATTTGAAATTTGTTTTCAAATGGTTGAAGTGTGAAAAATATATCTTGTAAAGATATTATTTTTGGAAAATATGAACAATTATTTCAACTTTGAATTTTGAATGGTTGATTTGGATTGTATGTCTAACATTGTGAATTGACGACATAGCAGTTGATCTCTATTAAATATATATCTGTTGGTGGCGGAGAATTTATTCTCTTAGCTTAACACCCTTCTCTGAGACGTACGAGCTCAGAGGTTATATATCGATAGACATCAATTATGTGTTGAGAATTTACGATGTCACGTGAAATCCAAATCGAGTGTGAAGTCGATAATAAATTGGATTATGAATGTGAATTAGGTTTGAGATAACCTTAAATTTGCAAATCGACTTAGAGGGAAATTTTAAATGGATAATGAAATGGAAAATTTATGAATCCTCTATTTGTTATGGGTATGAGATATTGTGGTTTTCATAACGTATATATGAGAATACGATAAATTCGAAAACCATTAGTTTGTAAAGAAATTGTTGTGGAAAACTTATGTAAGTACATGAGTATGATATGTACGAATTGTGAAATGAAATATTATATATGTATGTATGATATTATGTTTTCCAAATTTAGGATATGGAAAAGTACCTTCCATTTAAAATTTGTGAAGGTTGTTGAAACTCGAGACGAGTGTCCATTTGAAGATCGTAGCTACGTAGAATTCCATTAGTTGGATTGACCATTTGTATTCCATTATTTGGATTGACCATTTGATTTCCATTAGTTGGATTGACCATTTGTATTCCATTAGTTGGATTGGCCATTTGTTTTCCATTAGTTGGATTAGCCATTTGTTTTCCATTAGTTGGAGTGACTAGCGTATTTTGAGGGGCGTGATGCCTACAGTTACAAGTGATTCCACTGGGATAGTGGCGCAACCGCTGTGTAAACTGCAATCTAGAAGCCAAAGCGTAATTCGAGGGGCGAGATGCCTACGGTCACAAGCGATTCTACTGGGATAGTAGCGTAACCGCCGTGTGGACCGCGATCTTTGGCAACAACCATGGCGAAATTCAAGAGATGAGAAATCTATATTTTACAAGCGATTCTACTGGGATAGTAGCGAAACCGTCGGGTAAACTGTGATCCATGGGGGAATGTGCTTTCCATATCCATTTTTAAAAAGATTTTTGATGTATTTTCACTGGGAATTGAAGCAAGTATATTTAGTACTTGGAGATTTTTAGACTTGCGCCTGGCCAGCGTATGCCTAATGTCTTTAAGAACGACAATAGACTTGTTAAATTTCGAGTTAGTAAGTATTTTCAAACTTTAAATAGCAAATCAATAATTTGAATTAAAGTAACATAAATTCCAACCTAATGAACTAAGGAAGAGGATCTTTGAAATGTTTTGAAAGTCCACAGCTTTGGAAAAGTTATACTATGTAAATTTCTTAAATGAAGAATTTCAAATTTAAAAATTTGAGTTTTTAAGTTGAAAACTTTAGTAAAAGACTTTTGCGTCTTGATTGTAGAAAATGATGAGAAAATGAGTTAATTAACAAAGCTAATGAGATAAAACAAATAGAATGAATTTTATACTCATTTATTTTATTTTTTTAAAGTTTTGAGCTTGGTAAAATTGTGTAAAATATAAATATCGGTGAAATTTTAACAATCATTTTTCCTTACTTGTAATTTCGGGACGAAATTCTTTTAAGGAGGGAAGATTGTAATGACCCTGAATTTTTGAACAATTTAAATTGAAAATATTTAATTAATTTTAAATATTTGAATGATAATTTAAATTGAATTCCCAATATAACTGTGAATTTGGCGATTAAATTTTAAAATTTAATCTATAAAAAGTTGAATAAAAATTTAAATTTGACTTTGGAGTTGAAATTGAATATTGAATTTGTATCTTTAATTCAAACTAATGACTTAGAAAAATAATTTGGATTTAAGGATTATTACTTATGCAAATTAATAATTGAATTAAATTTTGATTTGAAAACTGTGAAGTTATTTGAATTTTTCAACTTTAATATGAAGAACATATTTGAATTTAAAAATTTGAGCTAGGAGTTTGCAAATTGATTTAAATTCCGTTCAAAAATTTTGTTTATGTAAATTAATAGAGGCGGTCAGAGCGGCGGGTCGTTACAGTAAATGTTAATATTTGTTCAGAACGGTATTCGAAATCTTCACCTCTTGTTTTGTCTATAAGGGCAATTTTGAAACTTTACAGTTGGATCAAAAAATTGAAACTTTATTCCTATTATTAATAAAGATGGACTGTGATAAAAATAAACTGAAAAATACAAAGAATACAATGTATTCTTTTTTTGTTATAATAGGATTTGAACAAATAACTTTTTTTATGTTTCAAAATTTCCATTTGAAGACAAATGTTAATGTTTGCTCAAAAGCGGGATTCGAACTCTTCGCCTTAAAAGCAATTTTGGAACTTTGCAGTCGGATCAAAAAATTGAAACTCTATTCCAATTATTAACAAAGACACTAATAAAGATTATATACATATATACAAATGTATAGTTACTGTTCAAAATATATTTATGACTTTAGATTTAATTGATAGTGGATCGGATAATATCCGATGTTTTTCTACAATCCACGGAAACATATATTCGATATTCAAAAGAATTCAACGATAGACTATTAGAGAACTAGATATTATCGCAAAACCAATTAGTAATGTGAAGTGAGGTCTCCTAGTATTTATGCATGATTTATATTGCAAACTATCCGATGTGGAACTAATATCAATACACCCCCGCACGTGTGGCGTATCATTAGCTTAACACATGGACAATCATTGAGGGTGACGTGTAACACAACTAAACCCACTCTGATACCATGTTAGAGGACCTCAGCTTATCACAAAATCAAATGGTAATGTGAAGTGGGGTCTCTTAGTATTTATGCATGATTTATATTGTAAATTGTCCAATGTGTGACTAATATCAACAATGATAGAAATCAATTTAGAAATCAATTTTTCTTACCCATTGTATTCAACCTCCAATAATATATATGGTTACAAGAGTCAAGATAGGCTACAAATTCGCCAACTGATTTGCTAAAATAAATGTAACTAAATAAATACTAACCAAATAAAGAGACTACAAATTAGCCAATTGATTTTCTAAAACAAAGGTAACTAAATAAATACTTTCCAAATAAAGATATCGTCAAATCAGAGAATAAATGTAGGAAATATTATAACGTCTAGAATATATGTAAAATATATTCTATCACACCCCCTCAGTCGAGGCGGGAGGTTCTCGTATGCTTAGACTATCCCTGAAATCATTAAATAATACGCGCGGAAGCCCTTTTGTAGAAATATCAGCAATTTAGTAAATGGACGGTACATGAAGCACACGCACTTCACCATGGGCTACTTTCTCGCGGACGAAATGAATACCCATCTCAATGTGTTTAGTGCGTTGATGCTGAACAAGATTGCCGGATAAGTATATAGCACTCAAATTGTCACAATAAACTAGAGTAACCTTTTGAATAGGACAATGCAACTCTAGAAGCAAATTTCTAATCCATCACGAATCAGAAACAACATTAGCAACACCCCTGTACTCCGCCTCAGCACTACTACGGAAAAGAGTAGGTTGCCATTTTGAAGACCAAGAAATCAAATTATCTCCAAGAAATACACAATAACCAGAGGTAGAATCACGGGTGTCAGGACAACCACTCCAATCTGCATCTGTATATGAGATAATACGATTAATATTGGATTTATACAAGTGCAGGCCAAAAGAAAGGTTGCCTTGGAGATAGCGTATGATACGCTTAAGAGCTTTCATATGCTCATTAGTCGAGGCATGCATATGAAGGCAGATCTACTGCACGACATAGGAAATGTATGGACGAGTGAATGTAAGATACTGAAGAGCACCTGCAAGACTACAATACTTAGTCGGATCATCATAAGGAGTGTCTGCGGTGGCACTTAGTTTGGACTTAGTGTCAACAGAAATAGGACATGAACTGCAGTTAGACATTCCGGCACGTTCAATAATTTTTGTAGCATACTGTGTTTGAGATAAGAAAAGTCCATAGGCATGACGAGTGACAGCAATACCCAAAAAGAAACTCAGACGACCTAGATCCTTCATAGAAAATTCAAAAGTTAAGAGAGTCATAATATACTTACGAAGACGATCATAAGAAGCTGTAAGTATAATGTCATCCACATATAACAGAATATAAGCAATATCACAACCATTCTTGTAGATGAATAAAGAGTGATCTGACGTACTATGAGAGAACCTAATGGTAGCAACAAAATCAGCAAATCTTTGGTACCAAGGTCGAGGAGCCTGTTTTAATCCGTACAAGGATTTCTTCAAAAGGAAAACATGATTCAGATAATTTTTGTTACGAAAACCCATGGGTTGATGCATATAAACTGATTCATTGAGATGACCATGCAAGAAAGCATTCTTGACGTCCATTTGATGAATGGGCTAAGATTTAGAAAGAGCAATGCTGAGAACCGCTCTAATGATGACCGTTTTAACCACGGGGCTAAATGTTGCATCACAATCAATGCCATGTTGTTGTGTATTTCCATCACCTACAAGACAAGATTTATAACGCTCATAAGAACCGTCAGATTTATATTTATAATGAAAAATGCACATAGACCGAATAACATTAACATTTGGCGGCCTAAGCACTAATTCCCAAGTCTTATTGTCAATTAAAGCATTAAATTCATCCAACATTGCACTTTTCCAATTATGGTCACTAAGCGCACCAACAGGAATTTTCGAAATAGGAGAAATATATGTAGTGGTAGTAGTGTGGTAATTAGAAGAGTATTTGGGGTTTGGTTTAAAAATGCCATTGATGCACGAATGGTCATGCGGGTTGAAATGGGGTTGGGAGGCCCAGGGGTGGTGTGAGGAATGGTCAAAGTGGGGGAGCTCATAGACGGGGTTGGGCTGTGGGGAAGAGAGGATGGGTCAGAGGAGGAAATAAAGGACCGAGTGTGGGCAGCAGTGGGAGGTGTGGAATCTGGGCCTGTGTGAGACTGTGGCCCAGGTTGAGGAAAAAAGGACGGGTCGTTGGGCTACGTTGTTGGGTCAACTGCATATTTTGTGGTGTGTTATTTTGAGATAAATGATGTATTAATTGAGGATTAATATTGTCACTCAAGAAATCATAATTCAAAGGTTTTATTTTATGGAGTTTGGAGAATGGAAATTCTGTTTCAACAAAACGAACATGACGACAAATTATGATTTTACCACTAGAAATATCATAGCATTTGGAGCCACGTTGGCTACAATCCGGACCTAAATAAGTACAAGGAGTGGACCTTTCTTGTAATTTATGAATAGTAGAAGGGGGAATAATGGGAAACATAAGCAACCAAAAACACGCAAACCCGAATAATCAGGATCACTTTGATAGAGGATTTGAGTGGGAGATTGGTAATTCAATACATTGGAAGGAAGGATATTGAGAAGATATGTAGCCATGAGAGAGCATGATGCCAAAAGGAGAGTGGCAGAGATGCATGGGCAAGAATAGTCCGGATGATATTATTTATGGGTTTTATGTGTCTTTCGGCCTTCCCGTTTTGAGGAGATATATGAGGACATGAGAGACGGAAAAGCATGCCATGTTGCTCAAAAAATCCTTAAAAGTGCCATTAATGTATTCCGTACCATTGTCACATTGAAAAGTCTTAATATTATGTTCGAATTGTGTCTTGACTAAAGCATGAAATGCTAAGAAAAGTTGTTTGACCTGAGATTTTTTTGCAATAGGAAAGGTCCACAAAAATTTGCTATAGTCATCAAGAAAAAGAACATAATAACAATGGCCGGAAGTACTAACAATAGGAGAAGTCCAAAGATCACTATGAATAATATCAAACGGAAGAAAAGTATATGGCACTGAATCATAAAAAGGTAGCTTAGAATGTTTTCCAAGAGGACAAGAAGAACAAAAAGTTTAACAAGCCTTATAACAATCAACAAACTTTTTACTATAAAGCGACTTAAGAATAGCATTGCCAGGATGACCTAAATGATTGTGCTAAATATTCAAAGGCAAAGCAGTAAAAGCAGAATGATTGTTAAAAGAAATGGCTTGAGAGTTGGAGAAAAGTGGATATAAGCCCTCAGTGCTATCACATCTCATTAGTCTGTTCCCCGTCTGTAAGTCATTAACAGAGAAACCAAAAGGGTCAAAAGAGATAGAAACCATATTATCTGTCGTAAATTTACGAACAGTGACCAGATTTTTAATGAGCCTGGGAGCATGTAGCACATTGTTTAGGGTAAATGGTGGATAAGGTGGAGGCAATGTAGTGCGACCGTGACCAATAACTGGAATTAAATGACCACTACCAACAACAATGTTATGATGCTTATTGCTTGAATTGAAATAAGAAGAGAGAATACCTGGATCCGCCATCATGTGAGATGTTGCACCAGTATCCATGTAGTAGTTCCCATCTGGTTGAGAAAACGAAAGAGCATGCATAGCGGCCTCAAAGTCGGTGGGCATGTTGCTAGGAGCAAGAGGCGCAACGACATAGAAAGCTTGAGGTCTGGACCCAAGCAAGCCTGACCCAGAAGAGGAGGGAGGTTGGGCTGCTGGATTGGGCCTTGGCAGCCAGGAGTATGCGGGAAATGGGCAAGAAGGAATAGTCCACCCTCCTCAACCAGGCTGCTGCCACTGTGGTGGTGGGGACTGCTGACGTGGCTGCCACTGGTGCTGCTGATATGACGGTTGACTAGGACTGGACCCATTAGTACTTTGGTGGACTTTTTTCCCATTATTTTTCATATTATTCCTCCCTTTATTATTGTTGTTGCGCTTATTGCTTGTAGATGAATCAGTGGGAAACATGGCAGCACCACCGGATTGACTCCCAGAACCACCAGTTTCACGAGCTTGACGAGACTTGATAGTACGCTCAGCCATTTTCAACCTTGAATGACAACTATCAAAGGATGGAAATGGCTCTGGATTTGTATATAGTCCACCGTACCACTATACGCTTCTGGTAAGGACCCGGTGAGATGTAAAACCAAACGACCATTTGTCACCGTAGCATCAACATCCGCCAACCTATCCGCTAGAGATTGTAGATTATTGAAATAATTGTCGATCGAGTTGAAAGCCTCAAAAGCAGCATTTGTAGTGTCCTCCTCGAGATGGGTAGCCCGAGAGGCTTTGTTGTCTTGAAAAAGTGCTTCAAGACGGTTCTATGCCCCTCTGCCGTGTCATTACGTCTGAGGATAGGGAGGAGAAGATCAGAAGAAATGGTGTTGTAAATCCACTGAAGAAAATGGCATCCAAACGCCTCCAAAGAGCAGGATCAGCGGACTTAGCCTGGACATAGGCAGCCATAGCCTTCTCCTCCGTCGATGGAACCAAGTGATCATAAAGATCATGAACCCTAGCGAGATTGGTAAACAGAGTAGCCCAAGAATGATACATGGCTTGCTCATTGTCTAATGTTATGGGAATAAGAGATTTAACGTTAGTGATGGTGAGTGCGAGATGAAACTTGGACGAGTCTGCCATGGAAAAGAATTAAAGGTAGAAGAAGAAGAACGGAGAAGAAGATATGTGAGGCTAGGGTAAGGAGAATAGCTTTGATACCATGATAGAAATCAATTTAGAAATCAACTTTGCTTGCCCGTTGTATTCAACCTCCAATAATATATATGGTTACAAGAGTCAAGATAGGCTACAAATTAGCTAACTAATTTGCTAAAATAAAGGTAACTAAATAAATACTAACCAAATAAAGAGGCTACAAATTAGCCAACTGATTTGCTAAAACAAAGGCAACTAAGTAAATACTTCCCAAATAGAGATATCATCAAATCAGAGAATAAATGTAGGAAATATTCTAACGCCTAGAATATATGTAAAATATATTCTATCATAGATCTACCTTTAACTGAAGAGTAAAGTTGAATCGCTAAATTTACATGTAACGAATGAACCAGATGATTGAGGCCTTCAATGGTTGCTTTCTCTTTCTTTTTGAATCCAAAGATGATTCAATCGCCCCATCACATGTTGATCACACATCACTAACTTTGTCTGTAGCCACATTATTCTCTTTAACATTATACTCACTTTACCCTTTGTTTCTTCGAAATTAACTGCAGCTATTATTTTCACCTTTCTTTTTCTAACCTAAGCTTTTCTTCAATAGACTTACCAATAGGTCAAAAGAAGATGAAATAGAGGGATGGCAAACTAAGGTCCTTGGTTTCATTATACTCTGTTTGTGTCAAAATTGGGCACAACACTCGTCGGAAGTTTTTTGAAGAGATAATAAATGAAGAAAGTAAATTAAAATGTGGATTATCTAACAAAAACTCCAAATAATGGGAAATAAATTGCATGAGAGACAACGATTTAGAGTGGTTCGGCGTATTGCCTATGTCAACTATGAAGTTTTGTTACTTTATTGCTTGATATTCGGAGAATACAACTTTTTTATGTCAAAGTACAACACGTAGTAATCCAAAATTCGAAATCAAAGGCAGCGGTGGTGCTCTGAAGCAATTCTGGCAGCGTCCGGGCGTTCTCTTACTCTGAAAATTCTCCGATCCCCTTTCTGAATGACCAGGGGCTCTATTTATAGTTGTAGGAGGCTGATATTTCGCCTAAAATTAGGGGAGAACGCTTCTGGCACGTGAGGGGGCCCACATAGCCGAATTCTGGAGATCCGGGCCCACTTTGGGATCGATTTGACCCTTGGTTCGAATCGATCAAAAAAGTGTCCAATCGTGACGAAACTTGGCATGGACATTCTTCTATGTTATGCAAGCTCCTGTGAAAATTTCATAGCATTTGGATTTGTAGGTCTCGAGTTATGATCGATTCAAGATGGTGTGTTTCGCCCTATGGATTCGTTCGAATCGATATGCTTCGGATCCATAGGGTCGAATCCATGCTCCTGCACGTGAAGGTGATGACGTGGTGCGCATGCTTCGGGTCAATCCTCCTTTTTCTCCGAGTTCTCTGGGTCATACCCTTGGTTTTAGCTGCTATGACTCGATGTATTCGTAGTAACGGATTTGAAGGTATGCTCCTTCGAATCGATTGAGCACAAGTTCCCTTTGTATCGATCAGGGTATTCCATAGCCAATCGATACGAAGACTCCACTGATTGAATGGATTCGAAGGATTCTCTCTTGATGATCTCGAGGTAGGGAAAGGCTTTTAATGGATTCGACCTTGAGATCGCCTTGATGGATTCGAACCAAGGCATACGGGGATGGATTCGAACCACAGCTATTCTGATGGATTCGAAGCTAGGGCATTCATGGATGGATTCGAACCAAGGCATTATGGGACGGATACGACCCTAAAGCATGCCCGATGGAGTCGAAGCAAGGTGTGTTTTGATGGATTCGAACCAAGGCCTTGTGGACGGATTCGAACCACTGCGCGGTTGATGGAGTCGAAGCATGGCCACTTGGATGGATTCGAACCAATGTGTGGTCGATGGATTCGGAGCATGGCTTATTTTTGATCGATTCGAACCTACGCCATTCCTGAGGGATTCGAGCCTATATCATTTCATCCATCTCCCATTGGCGATAACTTGAGCATACTAACTCGGATTGCCCCGAAATTTGGAACGTTGGTTCCCACGGCTTCGCTTGACGTGTCTTATCAATCGTAGCCCGATCCGGACTCGGGAAAAATTCATCGATATTTGCAGTTGCCCAACAGTTATTCAAAGCTAAGGACGTATGACCCTGTCTCTTTCTAGTTAGTTCCTTGGTATCTCGGCCTTGCCAAAAGGCGGGATAAAATACTCCGACACCAAACACAACATAGGCATAGAGTATGTTTTGTAATGAACACACCGACAAATTTACGGGACCAATTCCAATCTTTTCTTTCTAGCCAAATGAAAAATTGCAAAATACCCTAACATGGATGGTGATTATTAAAGGAAAAACACAATTAATGTACAAATAGTTTTATACTTGCTAACCTCACATTGAAGACACGAACTAGCTGAAAATTTATGTCAGTATCATAATCTAAAAAATATGGAATAGGTAAAACATGAACTCCATACATATTAACATTTGTAGATAAAATAGTCCTTATTCTTCTACTAGAATCCTTCACAATGTGAATTCACCAAAATTCCTAACTTGATTATGTTATTATTTTTCAGTAAAAGCCATATAATTTGGGTATGTTTTCGCCCTTTTTCCCTCTCTTCGGTATCAAACCCAATTCTAACTAAACAAGTTATCAAATAACGAGGAGTTCACGTACCAATATCTTATAGAATTCAAGAATATCGAAAGAAATGATTTAACTCAGAAGAAGCTAAATCGAAGACAATTCAGTGCTTATACATACGCAGGTTGAATTTTATCAACCTGCTTGATGAACTCGCCATTTTCTTCTAACTCATTGGCCGCACATAATTTTTAGTGATATTGGATTCGAACGATGATGGGTGGTTCATGGAAGTGGGATGAGTTTAGATAAAACAAATACTTTCTCCTACAACATAGCAGATTGGGAAATTCTACGGCTATTGGTGTCAAAAATCCGAAATCCGTCCGCATCCGCGTCGAATAAGCGGATAAATATCCAGTGTTCGAAAAAAGGATGCGGATGCGAAGACATTCACACCCGAAAATTATCCGTTCGGTTTTTGTCAAGATTATAGTTCAAATTATGTGCATCTTAATACAGTGAAAGATATTTGTTTATTATTTCATTGTTTTAGTAGTTTATATTACATGCACTTAATGCTTTTTAATTGCTCAAAACTATTTGACATCATAATATTTGTTGATTTTTAACACTTTTATAATCAATGGGATTGAAATTTTTTTGTCTTAAACTAAAATTTTCCTTTTATTTTTCTTGATTTATCGGTCATTAGCGGATAAGATAATTATCCGATATCCATTTGTATCCGCTGATGCGGGTATGACACTATCTGCATCCGAAAGCATCCGTTGACTGGCCTAGCTAATTCTATTCCAACCTTGAAGATTGCTTATCCCACATCTGTATTGTCAAAGTTAATTTTCGAACAAATTTGTCGTTCTTCTTTGTTACAATCTTAACAATTGTTGTCATAATTAAGTAAGTTTGAACGGTAAGTTATATAAAACAAAAGAAAACATTCATATTTTTAATTAGAATGTCACCACAAGATTGAAATAGAATTAAATAAAAGAAATAATAATTTTACTATGTTTTCCTTTTCTTTTCATTTATGATATTTCAAATCAACACAATTTAGTGATTTTTACAATAGATATTGATATTTCTCTAAAATTAAGGATTAATATGAATTAAAAGACATAAAAAGCTACATAAGCATAAAGAGTCGAATTTGTTATATTGAATTCTGATTTGATAACTTTTTTTCAAAAGAGAAAAAATGAAGAACATGATAAGGAATGTAATTTTATTGAAAGAAACGAACAGTTTTGTAATACTTGTGGTGTAGATAAAGTAAAAATCGATGTATATTGATTTGTTAAAAGAGATAATAAATTCATATGAAATTCTTTTCAAATGCGTTTTGGACCGATCAAATCTTCCTAGGGGTTGGGTGCACAATTTTACTGTATCAACATTTGATACCGAATATAGTATATATTGACATATGTAATGGAATTCAAAAAATAGTGCGTGTAAAAATATATTTAATGAATTTATTTTGTCATTCGGTGCGCATGTTCAAAACTTAAGCATTCTTTATTAACATTTGATCACACCTTATTGTATCACTATTTCATGGTATGTGAGTGCACAAACGGACGGGTTTTGAAAATGAACGTTTGAAAATAACAAGATAGATTTATGTAGCTGGGTAGGTGGTAACCACATGAATTGATTTGGTGGAGTAACCATGAGATTTTGCCAAACCTCTAACAATTGTCATATTTCTTCGAATTAAGAGTTGTCAAGAAATATTCGTATCTCGAAACCTTCCAAACCAAGCTCTGCTCCCAATTTGATTTATGGTGCACGTTGTCCAATATCTTCGTGATCTCGTGTCCGACAATTCATTTTAGTAGGGGTTAGAAAACCCTCTCATATAAAAGATGTCATCCCGTTTAAAAAATCTCAGAATCTTCTATAATACTTCTTTTTTCTCCATTCCAGTTTGAGGGTAGAAATTCACTAGTCAGATACTCAATGATGGAAGCCATCTAGCTTGCCTCACCATCTAATGTTGCCACAATAATAATATTCTCATAGCTCAAAGTAGGTAAGGTTTCCACTAGAATCGATCAAATACATGGTCTGATTCCCAAGCTTCATAATTTCTCTAGATCATCAACTGGTTCTCCTCCTCCGGGATATTGTAGTATCCCACATTTCAAGACCCAAAAATAAATGTAGATGATGCTGCATTCATTATCAGAATTATTTTCAAATGACAAAAATGTGATATTTTTTTATAACATTAAGTAAAAAAGTAGATAAATAATTTTCATTACATAAAATTGTCTTTATTCACTACCGAATTCGTGTCCACATGGATGTAATATAATATATAGAGAGAATAGTGTCGCGCCTGACATATGAAGATGTCGGCAGGAACACTTAACTAGTTATATAACCTAGTTTTACAATATCAGAATTTAAAACGAAATATTATTATCTGTTAGGTCTCCTACTTCTTCTATGATTTATTCACCTTTGGAAACGATAGATTTCTAATCCTATAAACTCAGTCAGCTCGAACGAGTACTCAACAGTTTATGGGGAAAATAATAATAAAGCATGAATTAGACGTAATGCATGGTATGCGCTATACATATCTCTAATTACAACGTATAGTGAGACCATGCTGCCTAGTAGATTGAATTGTCTACTTAATAAAACAACAGCAAGCAAGCATATAAGAAAAATTTAAGCATAAGTATACCCTATGCATGACATGATGGAGTTAGGGGTATGCCCTTGGGGCAATTATGTAATTTGTTCTATAAATCTAACTCGATAACCAACCTTGTTCATAATAAAAGGTGTTTTATTTCTGTTATATATTTATTATAATGCGGTATTATAAATAATTGAACGTTCGATTAAAATATATTTAATAGAAAATCTATAAATGGTGTATTTGTGATAGTAATTATAAATAGTTCTATTGTATCACAATATACTAAACGCATCATTTTAAATATTACTAGCCAAGATGCATCGAGACTGGATATCGATGCATCTATTGAGACCAAAGTACGTAACGCTTTCCAAATGTTGTGTAATGTATTATTCATAACTGCTGGGAGTACCAAGTAGTTACATACAGATAGTTATTGGATAGTTATGTAATGACTCGCTCAATAGTTTTCTATTGGTTAATATAACTAAGGTAAAACAAAAAATATTGACGTGACTAATTTACATTGTTCTCTTTACTTGAGAATATCGTAGATCTTCAATTGAAAGCTCTGCTTAAATTGTAGTCAAATCATGGTACAGAATTGACCAAATGACTATAGTTGGGTCGAGTGGAAATATTGAAAGTGAAACACTATTCAAGAGAGGATTCGTCTTCTTGGTTATATAGGGTTAGTATCATAGTCCAATTAAGTCAACTCAAAGCCAAAAGCTCTAACCAGAGTAGTTCGGTTAATAATAATTGTTATTATTGAATCAAAGACTTTGTGTTTGGACTATAGAGTTAAATATGTACGATATTGGAATTTTGACCTTTATCAAATCCGTAAGTCCAAAGTCAATGGTTTTGATGAAGAGAATCGGTGTAAAATAACTATCACTAATGGCTAACGCTTATGATAAGTAAAATTATATTTTACAAAGGATGTGTAAGTGATAAATTCAGCCAAAATTTCAAAAAATAGCTAAAATGAAATGTGAACGATAATATTTGAATTGTTCAATATTAATTGCTAGCCGAATTTACACATTTGAGTCACACAACTAAAATGATGAATATTTCGGATAAACCACATGATTTTATTAGTTTTTAATCATTGAGAATTAATTAATATTTACGAAATATTAATTATAAAAAACTTCTTTAGATTGTTGGATGTTATTAGTATTTGGTAAAGTGGTTATATAAAAGTTATAAATGCGTGTATCGATATGCGATATTGGTAGAATGTTTAAATCTGGTTTAAAAAAATAAATATTAAAATAGGCCTAAATAAATTAAATTGATTAATATTTATGAAATATTAATTGTTAAAATATTTCTTTTTTCATTTATTTGATTTCAATTAATATTTAATAATGTAGATATATAAAAGTTATAACCCCGCGTATTAGTACATGATATCGATAGTAAATTTAAATTTGATTTAAATAGGGATAACACAAATTGAATTTTGGAAATTTTTTAGACCAAAGCCTACGCACGATGGTGGCCATGATGTTGAGAAATGAGGGGGGTTTTCAATTAGAAATGAAAGGACAACCTTAAAAAAACCATATTTTTATTACACGTTCATTTTCTTCTTTAATTGGATATTGCTTTGTCATTTTATTTCTCCGTCCATATAGAAGCATTAAGGGCCAAATTCTAATGCTGACTAGAGCTTTAAAATTCAAGCAAAATTAAAACGAAATAGGCGGTATCTCCTGATTGCTATAGATCTAGAGATTGATAAATTGGATTTAGGATTTATTCTATCATTCAAGTGTTTCTTCTAGCTTCATCCTAAGGTAATTCTACATTTTTCTTATATAACTTTTAATTTATTTTTACATCCCACTAGTTTTATATCTCTCCATTTTTTTTCATATGTGTGAATTTAGATTATGGCTAGAACATCTTAATTCGTCCTTTTTGATTCAACTGTATACTCTTATTATTGATTTAACTAAAAATCTTTTCTATGCTCTCTATTATTTGTTTATTATGAACAATAATAATTTTACTCGTCTTTGTTCTGTATGTTTAATTATCTTATATGTTTAACCTAGATCTAGACCTTCTTATCACGAATTTGTATATGCATATCTCGTATGATTTTATTGTTGTCTAAAAAATGAAAAAAAAAATTGGAACAATCTTTTTAGTAAGTCAATTTTCGTATTACAAGTTTTAGATTTGAATTTTTATATATAAATTGCTATGTGAATAAAACTTTGAAATAGTTTCATTAATTATTTATAGTTGGCAACATAATATGATGACTTAATTGTCTTATGTGTAAATTATTCTATTAAAAATACTTGCCAATTAAAATAAAAGAGAAAACTTCAATTTAGTGGTTTATTTCTTGTTTTACGGTTGTATCTAGACTAGTAGCAGATCTTTGTTTAAAAAGCAAACAGTCTAATTCACAAACTATTTGTGTTAAACCAAAAATTGACTCAACACCCGAGATGTTGTACAAAGTAATATTATTCGGAATGATCCCAATAATACTCATGGGCTTTAATATAGTCATATGTCCAAGTGTAGAACAGGTGAGTGGCATAAATGTGCAATGGTCCATTGCTTATTCGTTAGTAGGCAAAATAGGTAATTCACATATATCATAATCCTTTGTTTATATGTCAATGTGCACAATAGTCATTACGCAAAGTAAACTTTAATTTAGGCAAAAGCTTAAGTTGTTTTTTAAATCATTAATATACAAGTCCAAATTCAAGTCCAAGTCCAAAATTAAGTCATACGTACATCCACTATTCAATAATAGTCAAAGATACACATTTGAGGGAATTGTGTGATGCAATGTTTATTGTCCAAGTCCTTATATGCAAAAGTTACAAGAATTATAAATCGGCTCTAAAACTCCCCATTTTATTTAAAGTTTACAACTTATAATGTGAGAAGAAGGAAATAAATGATTCACGCCCCTCTAAGTGATGGAGATGGTTTATTTATAGAGGTAGTGGTAGGCGGGATGGCTACCACATATCCATCCAGCTAGAAATTCGCTGTCTCTTCATATTGTTAATATTCGACATCCTCTTTTTATTATTGATATTTGACGTCCTCTTTGTATTGTTGACATTCGGCATCCCTCCCCGCTTGTGAAAACTCGAATTCCTTTTGTTATTTTCGAAGCTCATTATTCTCGTAGAAACTTGATATCGTTGGTTGTTTGTAGATGCTTGACAATAGTTAGTGTTGTAAAAGCTCGATAACTATTATTGTGCCAAAGGAGTATTTTCGACAGAAAGTTGATATTTCTAGTTTGTGGTTAGATTTTCGACATCTGCTAGTGGGGCGATATCCTTCTTTTGTTATATATTCTTCAACATTTCCATGTTATAGAGGTTCGATAACTCCACTATCTTTTGGGCTTAATAATGTTAGTTATAGAAAATCGATATCTACTGTTCTTCTAGGTCTGCTGCAGCTATATATATATAGGTATTTATTGATTTGGAACCTTTATCACCTTACAGGCTTGATTTTTTATTCATTATGAATACCCAAAATCAATTTCTTTTCATTAAATACTCAACAACTCTTCCTGTTGTAGAAGCTCATTACTCCTTTAGGGACATGATACTTCTTTTTAGCTTGATAACTATTTGAAGTTCGAAATTTTTAATGTTATTAGATATTCGACATCTCTTTATGATTAATTGAGGTTCGCTATCCTCCTTTATTTTATATGCTCGTCAGCCCTTATGGTTGTTGAGGCTCGACACCATATCTGCTAGTTATAAAGATTCGACAACTTTCTCTCTTTAAATTCAACAACACTAATAATTCGACATATTTAGTTATTCCCTAATTCCTTTAATCCATTTCTCCTAAATAGGAGCTCAATAATTATCTTCATGTTAGATACTTGATACCCTATGCTTTCATATCTTCCCATGCTTACTTTTTCATTGGCTTCTCAAGTACATTTGACAATTGAAAAATATATGGATAACAATTTGTATAAAAAATTTTTTTATTTTTTTTTATTTTAAGTTTTGTTTTGGTATTTTGTGTGTACGTATGAGCATATATATATATGTGTGTGTGTGTGTGTGTAATAATATTTATGTGTATATGTGTATTTAACTCAATGTTTCGAAAGGGGTTTATCTAAAATATAGTAGTAAACTTTTGAACTATTCTAATTAGATATTGTATTCATCGATTTACAGCATGTAATATAAATAAAGTCCATTTCAATGTAAAGCACCGTGCAAGATATTTGTATGTGTGCATATACAAATACACACACACACACACACCCACACAATAATGCGAACCCGTGCCTCGCACATGGCTTATAACTATTTTTTTAATTATTGTTGATCCTTTGTGTTATTGTAAGATTACTGATAATTAATTACAACATTAAGTCTTGTATAAAGAAAATTATTATTTACGGTATTGTTTTTCAATCCAAAGTAAAATATTTTGTTTACAAACATAATTTTGATGAGCTCTTTATTGTAATGTTTTAATAGTTGATTGATGTCCGAAATTTACTACAATCCATGAATGAAAGATCAAAGAAAGATATCCTAGTGTACAAAATATCTAAAGAGCACGAATGAATAAGGAGATAGTGCAAAAAAATATCCATTTTTGTGTTCATTCGGTACATTTCAACAATTTCACATGAACCCACATGAACTTATACACGTATCACATTCCGACATAGATTCAATTGTTCACGCTCAACATTCTCTTGTTTGAATATTCAACATAATGGGGCCACATATTTTAATGTTTGAATGTGTGGGCTATCTTATAATTAAGTCTAATTACATTTTTTTGGAATAAACATATTAAGTCTTAAGGGTATATTCGTCATGTAAAATTATAACGTGTGGACACCAGAGTGACAATTTAGTTTGTTGAAGGGCCGAACTGAAAAATATCACACACTACATATATGGGGTTATGGTCTTCAAATTACATACGTCTTATCATATTCTCTCTACCATCTTCTAAAGAGAATTTACAGATCTAAGCTTGTGTCAATTTGGAAGATTTAATCCAATTTAATCTTCACATCAATTAAGAATCGATGGATTCAGGTACGCTTTCTGCTGTTAATTTCATATACCTATTTATCAATTGAATAAATATAAGTTATATGTATTCAGATCTAATATAGATTAATCACCAACAAATGGTATCAGAGCCACCCATCATTGATTTTATCGATAAATTTTCCGATTTAAAGTATATATGAAATTAAGGTTCTGAGATTTACCATTTTGGTTAATTCATCCAATGCTTTTATTTCAAATCCATGAGATCTGCTCTTTTCTTATTGATTTATCTGATGCCTCTGTCTCATATCTATATAAATAACTCATGAATTAATTCTGCTTGTTTGGATCTGATGTCTTTAATTGTTGCTACACATATTATTCATATATTATTATCAGTAGTGTTGCGACTGTACAATTTTTTTTATTGCTAAGATGGTTACCGTGTTAAGTTTTGTTTCATTAACACGTATGGAAGCATCTTTATGCCTTTTAATATTCCTGTAATACGTATTGCACACATAATGGTCAATTGCATTTTTTATCATAATTGCATTAAATGTGGTTGTTATAGTAATAAATAAATTAATTTATTATCATAAATGCAGTAAATGCATCAGTTGCAAAAATTTAACGATGCGGTATGTTTGTATTTGGAATAAGAAAAGACATACTGTTTATTATTTAATGCATTTATAATTTATAGACACGTATATTTTATATCTATGGCCCGCTCATTAAAAATAAGTTTCGCTTTCTGTAATATTATAACACATGTATTCATATTTGCTTATTCAAATAAGCTTTCATCGAAAGCTAATCACCCACCGCACTGATATAGTAAGTTATTTTGACATGGACTATTTATGTTCGTTGCTTCCCGCTATGTTTGGGATCAACCACTACTACAGTTTTTAGCTATTCATTTTCTTGCAATAAGACATGTATGGACCATGCTATGTTAAAATTTGTTTTATCTTCTGTCTTGAATATTTACATTTAAATAAAGTATGCAATATTTTATCATTAATTGTTATTGCAAATACCATTTGTTATGTATTGTTACAGTTTTAGTTGATGTCAAAAAAATTTTGTTGCGACTATGAAACCATATTTTCAATATGTATAAATTGAAAATTGAAATTTATGAAATACACATAAATGAATGAGTTAAAATAAACCCAGTTCAAATATTATTTGGTGTCACTTTGCAAACTAACTGTAAATATTCTATATTAGAAGTGATCTGATTAAAATAACATGTCACCAAAGAGACATCTCTTATTTTAGTTATCCATGAAAAATGTTTAATGTTTGTATGTATCTATTCATGCAAATATTAGTCGGCCAAAAAGAAGACTAATATTTAGCTGAATCATTTATACATGTGTGATGACAAATATGCGACAATCATATAGTTTTGCAAGTGAATATCTAATTGGCCCAAAGGAAGATTAATATTTGACTTGAAATTATTGTCAATGTTTGATCATTACATCAAAATTACCACTTACAATTAATATTACTATCCAAAGACTTGATATTAAAGTTGTGCTAGGTATCTTGAGAAGAGACTTACCAGTTATTTGAATTTACTGTGGTTTTATTTTACAGTGTGAGCATATTTGATTGATTCTTGTGTTAAATTACAACTAATTTAACTACGGTATCTGCCAGTCTTAACAACATTCCTACTCTGACTGGAGCAAAAAAAATCCATAGAAATAGAACATATTGCTTGTTCTTGGCTATATGGGTCTTGACCTTGCACTTAGGATGGATGCACCTACCCCTCTTACGGATGAATGTTCTTCTAATGTTACAAAGAACTTTGAGAGGTGGGATCGTTCAAATCGCATGAGTCTAATGATCATAAAGCGCAACATTCCAGAGGCATTTAGGGGTGTAGTAACTGAAAAGATAACCAATGCTATAGATTTCCTTGTTTAGATTGAAAAATGTTTTGCTAAAAAAGATAAGGAGAAAATAAGCATGCTTTTGTACGGCTTGATTTCCATGAAGTATCAAAGCAAAGTGAACATAAGGGAGTACATTATGGAAATATTTAGTGTTGCTTCAAAACTTAAGGCACTTAAGCTTGAGCTTTCGGATGATTTGCTCGTGCATTTGGTACTAATCTCTCTTCCTTCATAATACAACCAGTTTAAGATCAGTCATAACTGTTAAAAGAAGAAATGGACTCTTAATAAACTCATTTCATGTTGTGTACAAGAAGAAGAGAGATTGAAGCATGATAAGATTGAAAGTAGTTATTTGGCATACACCCCTAAGGGAAAAGACAAAAAGAGAAAGAAGGATAAGGAAACTGCTAAGGGTCCAATGGAAAAGAAACAACATAAGGTGGCTGATGGTTGTTACTTTTGTAAGAAGGATGGACATTTAAAGAAAGATTGTACCTAATATCACTCATGGCTCGTTAAGAAAGGGTTGCCTGAGCTACCAAAATCCAACTGATGCAGAAAGATACATCTTTGTAGGTGATGGAAAATCGATTAAAGTGGAGGCTATTGGGCATTTTAAGTTGTTATTGAGAACTCAGTTTTATTTGGATTTATTTGATACTTTTGTTATACCGCTATTTAGACGGATTTGGTTTCTGTTTCTAAGTTGGACAAATCTGGTTATTCTTGTTCATTTGGGAATGGTATTTTTAATTTATCAATAAATTCAATTCTTGTTGGAATTGGTTCTCTCAATGTTTATGATAATTTATACATGGTTGATATTAATACCTCTTATTATGAAGCCTTGCATGTGGAATCACGTGGCACTAAAAGAAAAGCTAATAAGGAAAATTCAGCCACATTGTGGCACAAGCGCTTAGATCATATATCTAAAACTAGAATTCAAAGGCTTATGTCAGATAGCATTTTGAAATCTGTTGATTTTTCAAACTTCGATGTTTGTGTAGAGTGCATCAAAGGGAAATGGACCAAACATAAGAAAACACATGCCAATAGAGCAACCGACATCTTAGAAATTATACATACAGACATTTGTGTACCATTCCCTATAGCATCATGGAATGGTCAACAATATTTTATCACATTCATAGAAGGCTACCCAAGATATGGCTACCTATATCTTATACATGATAAATAAGAATCCTAAGGCATGTTCAAGAAATTTAAGGTAGAAGTTGAGAACCAACTCAACAAAATAATTAGAGCTGTCAGGTCTAACCGTAGAGGTGAATATTATGGTAAATCTGATGGATCAGGTGAACAATGTCTAGGACCGTTTGTCCAATTCCTAGAGAAATGTGGAATAGTCCCACAGTACACCATGCCAGGTTCACCTAGCATGAATGGTGTTGTTGAGAGACGAAACAGAATACTTAAAGACATGGTGAGGAGTACGACTATCATTCTACCTTACTAAAATCACTTTACGGGTGACATTAAAGACAAACAGTTTATGTCCTTAATAGGGGTACCCACTAAAGCAGTTGCCAAGACACTTTATGAGCTTTAGATAGGCAAATATCCCACTCTAAAGAATTTTCATATTTGAGGATATCCAGCTGAGGCAAGGACTTATAGGCCAAACGAAAAAAAATTAGACACTAAAACAGCGAGCAGCTACTTTATTTGTTATTCTGAGCGGTCTAGAGGCTATAAATTTTATGATCGCACATTGAAGAATTTTTTTGAGACGGGAACTGCAGCATTTTTTGAGGATGTTGAGTTAGGGGAGAGAAATAAAGTAAGGAACTGTAACAGCCCGCAAATCCCTACCCCTTGAGTCAACACTATTCTACCTAAATCAACTCAAGTTGTACAGAAATACGAAACATTTGGGGTAAAGAAGAAGAGGTAGAAGAATAAAATAGAAAACAACAACAGAATCTAACCATCGCAGCGGAATAAAATATAATAGATAATAAATAATTTTAAATCAGAAATCAAATATCTCTGTTTATATATTACATCATCGGAGTACATCAATCACAACTCAACATCAATATCATACAATGGATACACAACAACTCAAGGCACACAACAACTCAAACAGCAGAAAATATATATACATACATATATATATATATATAACAAGTATGAATGTACGTATTGTCATCCAGCTCGTCTCCCGAGCTCCACAGCATCATATCCTGTATATCCTATAATACTCGGTCTGACCCGAGCATTACAGTTAAATAATACCCGAGTCAGTATGGAATACCAGCGTGAGAAAATCACACCCAATTGATTATTAAAGTTTCAAAAATCCTTTGAAAACAAAAGCATCTCGTAAGACCATGCCACAAATAAACATGTCGGGTTTTTACCTTACGATAGCTAAAACACTTTTTATAGAACTCCTCTGATATTATAATTGGGTCTATATACAAATACTTATAAAATAACCGAAATTGTTACATGATTAAATTCCAGCTACTAGCCACAGAGTGGGTAATACAAACAAAACTCGTACAAGGCTCGTAGGGAGAATGGATTTCTAACCAATGACTAGGCACTGGGGTACCACCTATCACAGTACGGGGCCTAGATCACCGTACCGAGGAGTACGCCTGCTCCCTTGTAAACAAGGCCGGGACTACCCCTTACTGGATAATCCCGAGTGAGATCACCCCACGGTTGGGATCAGCAACCGCCCACTAAGCCGAAATAAAAGGGACATCTAGACTGGAATGACCTCACCCTGCTTGGGTGCTACCCACCTAGCCTTGCTGCATAACCCCTGATTTTCAGTCATTCCCATTTGCTGAGGCTTGAGGCTAAGCGTTACCTTTATAGAACATATCCCTTAGAATGCTCATCGTCCACCTTATGATGTTTCGCAAGCATGCATCCATACAAGTCCATCCCGGGTTCGAACGGAACCGAAGGCACTATTCCTACTACATCCATTTTGGAAATATCCTCGGGATTAGTAGCGACTTGCCCTTGCACTTCACTGCTCCAACTTCGAATCCAAAATCGTTTCCACGAAACGTACAAACCGGATCGAAGTGGTTTTCGAGAAATAAATCTCGATCCCGGTCTCTTTGAAACGATCAACGCATTTGTCCAATATTGATAGTCGGTTATTTAACTATCAATTAATATCCACAAACAACCATCCAACAATAAATAGTTTCCCAAATTATTTATTAATCTCAAAATATTTTCACAAGATATATTTCTATTTTCAATCCTTTGAAAACAATTTCAAAACCATCTTTCCTTTTAGAATAAACTTTCCCAATTATTTTCTATCTCTTTTGAAATCACCAAGCAAAAAACTAGATTTTGAAAATAATTTAAAACACTTTACTTTGAAATATACTCAAAAACGTTTAAGTTAAAACTACTTCAATGATTTGTTAAAAATACATACATGTGAATATTTGAAGATAATGTTACTAAATAAAATATAAAACTAGATTTCACTTTTAAAATAAAATACTAAGTCACTCTTAAAATAATTATTGCTATATTAGATTAAAATAAATATTGCTATAATAGATTAAAAGGAAATACTTACTTTAGAATTTAAATATTTAGAAATAGTAAATTTTTCAAAACATACTTCTTACAACAACTTTAAACTTTTAATTTATATTTAAAAATTTACTTTGAAAACGTACTTGGTTATTCAAAGAGAAATTCCCAATCTCAATCACTTAAATCAATTTTCCAAATTGATTTCCAATTTATTCCATTTGAAGTAAATTTCTTTACTTATCAGTTGATTTCGAAATTCATAAATTATGGATTTTATTATTATTTTCAGTTTGATTTTTAAATCCTTTAGCTGAAATATACAAATTTCAAGTTATTCCCAATTTCTTCTTTATTCCTCTTAAATAATTTAAATCCTAAATTTAAAATAAACGCTTTGTTCTTTTAAACAATAACATTGAAGTTTAAGTTTCATTAACTTTCTGTTTATTTAAATTTTCCTTCCCATACTCAAGATCTATTTATTAAAATTTTAAAGTCACTTTATTTCCTTTCCAGTTCATTTATAAATTTATTCAACTTTTCTATAATTATTTTACTTACAATTTCACTTCTTTTATTTTCATTTCCAAACTAAAATTATATATTTGGTAATTCATTATTGCTCGACTACAACAATCAAGCCATATCATTCAATATTTTCACATACTTAACTATAGGATATCAAATATTCAGAACAGAGAATATTAAATAATTAAATAAAGTTGGGGGGTCCAGTTGGATCCCTCCAACCTGTTCTCCCTGCATCCACAGACGTTAGCACAATATAAAATGCCAATTCCAAATATATACCACACTACAGCACATAAATCAATTCAACCATTTCAAACAATTATTTAAATTTAATCATTTAAATTTAAATTAACTGAGTGAGATTAACTCACCATTGCTTTTATTTTGCAATCCACTTCTACTTTGCCCTGGTTTAACGGTTTTTGACCTTGTATAATCATTAGATGATTTTCATTAATATTTGAACCAATCGAATAATTAAATTTCCATTTGGTAAAATTTAACTAACTATTGATTTTTATTTTAAAAGTTCTTGTTTTAACAAATTTTCCTTAGATAAATTTACTTCTGGTGACTAAAATTAATAAATCGGTTTATTAAACAAGTTAATTACCTATAATACATTTTTTTTAAAAACAAGCTAGTAAATTAAAATGCGTACATATATGTTTATTTCTATTTCGAAATCACTTATACTTATAAAAATAAATTATCTTGATTAAAAATCAAGTTTTATACAAATCCTATAATTTCAAAAGCCATATACAAAAATTTCTGCCTACTATAAAAATTAAAAATGTGTAAATGTATACATACATATTTTATTTTCTGGTCTATTTAAAAAGGTATATGTACTTATATATATTTTTTCTTTCACACAAACCCTTTTTTTTATACAAACCTATAAATTTTAAAATTAACAGTAAAGATGAATACCTCACCTCCCCAAACCTTACTTGCGAGCTCAGGTCACCCCCCTCCGACATTGAATGACGACGAGCCTTCAAGACGCGGCCATCCCAAAGCCTCACACGCCCTAATTTGCAACGTCGCCGACCACCCTACACCGGCCTACAAATCAAAATCGCGGTTGCGACGCTCTCCCTCTCTCCTTGTCGTCGACATCGCCGACACCCAAACTCCACGACCATGAATGCGACCATTCCCTGCTCCTCACGACGCCGCTGATCCTTTTGCTACCGCGACCCCTCTGCTGACGCGACCCAAAACCCCAATCGAACCACCTCCAAACCCTAGAAAAATCGCACCCCCTCGCCAGAGACGGCCCCCACCTTGGTTCAGAGATCGCAACTCGATTCGGTCCTCCCAATTCTTATTTACACTCGTTCGCCCCTTTTTTTTTCTCTCTAGCCGGCTTTGATTTTTAATTTCGAAAGAAAGAAGAAGCTTGGCTACATATTGAAGGGAAGAGGCATGTAGAGGAAGGTAAACTGAAGTTGACTTGGTATAAAAATCTATATTCAATTTAAATCGATTTATTTTAGTTTAACCGTTCATATTCCGTACGATCCCACGATAGCTCCGAAAGCTACGAAATTTGGAATCCGATTGTAATAAAATATTACGGACCTAATGGAATAGGTTTCATTGAATTCCGAGACTGTGCCTCGGAAGGCTATTTTTAAATTCAATTCTAAAACGATAAAATTCCAAAACCATGCAAATCACTTCCAAATTCAATTTTAACACTTTTACTATCTTCAATATCATCAAAATAAATTTTATAAGCCTTTAAATTATTTTTAATAGGCTTAAAATCTCAGGTTTCATATTTTATCCAATTCAAATTATTTAATTCAACAATTTAATTGTCAAATAATTATGATATTCGTATTAAGTTGATAATTAACTTTTAAATAATTAAAATCAATTAAATATCCCGATTTTAAATGCTTAAAAAAATTCCGGGTCGTCACATTCCTCCCCTCTTAAAGGAATTTCGTCCCCGAAATTACTAGTTAGGAAGAATGGTTCAATACCCGTTTATTATCATTTCCCTAAACCAAACAGTTTCTAACAATTCAACATCGCACCAACTATCTTCTTAAAAAAGGCTCATTATTATACTTATTAACCTTCCAAACTTCTCCATAGTTTCAAACTATATTATTGGTTTAACCATTCAAGTTTCAATTTAAAACCAAATTTTGAATTATCAAAAATTTTCTAGCTCTCTAAATTTCCGAAAAATTTCGCCAGCGTCTCCTTTGCGCGGCTAGCTCGGTACAACTACAAAATGGCTCTACGGCCTCCCAAATCCAAAAAGAAAAAAAAAGCCAAGTGGCTCAATCCAAATCTAAATCCCAATCAAATTTCACACCAAATTTAAATACATACCTTTGTTGGGCAATTCAAATTTAACTTCTTGAATCAAAAACCAATTCTCTTCTCCCTTTTATAATACCTGCATATCCTGCTTAGCACTAATGACCAATCACAACATTCCAAAAACATTTTATCGATTTCCTTACCAAATGTCAATATTCATCCAAATATCAACTTAGAATACATTTGCAATATTCAATTCCCAATTAAGAATTGACCATTCCTTACTTAAGTTAACATAAGCATTTTATATGTTTCTTATATTTATTTTCACTTCACCACCTTATTTTATATCTGCTCCCATTCAATTTCAATTTGGTTCTTTCATTACCATATGAATTTAATTTATCTTTAACTCTGCATAATTTGAGTTTTATTTTCCATTTATAACTATTTTATGTCATTATTTTGAACTAGTTTCATTCACTAATTTATTTCAATTTTCTGTTTGAAACCGTTTTGTCGTTAACAAAAAAATTTCAAAAATTTTCTAACTCTCAAAATTTCTGAAATTTTTTGGCAGAGTCCCCTTTGTACGGTGGAGCTTTTGCAATATGAAAAAAGATATAAATATATATACATCGACCCACACGGTCGGAAAAACCAAAAACAGTTCATATTTCCTCTTTTTATTGCGTAAGCGTACCTTATTTAGCATTTTAAGCATGCGGCTTATTATTTTTAGTAAATAGCGCAACCAAATCCAGCCACTCGGCTCTCAGGCACCTGTACTTACTTAGTTTAAACATATAAGTGTCAAATATACAAAGTTTATATCATTTCACTTAATTTCAGTAGTTAAACACATGTATAATATAAACAATATACACTAAACACTTCCAAAAGCAAATTAATAAGGTTCCGATGCAAATTTAGTTGTTTACAACTAAATCACCCATTAATTTCATTCCATTTAAATGGTTTACACTTCATTTCTTACATTCTATTCATTTTAATCTAAACGAACACATATTTATCTCAATTGATTCAAAAATCAATTTCATTGCTTATATTAACTCATAGATTTTTATACAATCTCATTTGCGTCAACGACGACCATTTTTTTTATGCAAATTCAATGATGTTCAGTTAATAGAACATCCATTCTATTTTATAACTACTTAAAATTGATACCAAATTCAATTTATACTTTATTCTATTTCATTTCCAATGTTCCAATATAATTCTTAATTGTTGACAGCCAATTCATATATCGTTCCACTTAATCCGAATGGTTAACAACTCACAAATTTACATTTAATTGTATTCCATTTTTAAATTTATTCACAATCCATATATTCTCATTTTCATTGCACTTTAAATTTGAATCCATTCACTTGCATTTCAATTTACTTAACCAAACCAGTTCATTTAAAACCAGTAATAACTTAGGTTCATCTTCATTACCAATTAAATTTTCTTTTATTTTAATTCATTCACACCCATTTATTTAGCTCGACACATTACAAGCTTGCATATTATTAACCATTCCCAAATTAATTCAACCTAAGCTCCAGTTACTTTACTCAATTTATTCCACATTTGTTTATTCCAAACTATTTTATTTAGCTTGAATTTGATCCTGGCTAATCCATTCAATAATCATTTCGATTCTATTTCGATTCAAATTTATTTTTACTAGATTTAAATTCAATCCAATATTATTAAACTTAATTTTAAGTTGAATTAAATTCAACTCTCCTTCATCTATTCAGCTTAAGTTAATTTATTTTGATTTATTCAAATTTTATACTTAAGCACATTTCATTTTCAAATAAAAATTTTTATTCAACTTAATTATCTCCCAATTAAATCTCCTTTTGAATCTGCAATTTCATCTGATTGGTTATTATCAAATTTAACTTTTCAGATTCAACTCATTCAATTGATTACATGACCATTACCAATTATATTTAATTTGTTAACACTTCAAGTTAAATTTAAATTAATAACTCAAGTTCTGAATCCACAATCCATTCTTAATTTACCACCCAATTTTGTGAACTCGCGGTTCAATTTCATTTACTTCACCAACACTTTAAGTCGAATTTAATTGATAACTTGAGTTTTATTTCCAACTTCATCATAAATTCACAATTCATCTTCTATTAAACAACATTGAACTCCATTTACACATTTCATTAACTAATTTATTATCAATTAGTTCTTCCCTTATTTATAATCCATCTCTTGAATTTTAATCCCAAATATCACTCCATTAATTTTTTTTTTCTTTAGTCAAATTTAGTTTATAATTCAAGTTTGGTTTTTTATTTTATTCTCCAATTCATCAATAATATTTATTTTGGGTTTTTATCACACTTCTTCTTCAAATTTTATAAGTCACAACTTATTATTTACACAATCTCATGCATCCTAGGTTTGAATATATTCATCTTTTATTTGTAACTCAAGGCTTATGCTTATTTATAACCCAAACATATTTTATTTTATGGAATTTTAATTATTTACAAGTTATTCTAATTTATTTACTTCAATCCAATCCTTAACCAATTTAATTTCCATTTATTCAGGTAAAAATCTAATTACATTAAATAATTCAATTGAATTCTTATTCCAATTCAATTTTACTTTAGCTCAAATTTATTTAACTCAATTCAATTTCAACTTGATTCAAATACAACTGGATATTATTTTCAGCCTATTAAAATTAATTTTCAATCCAGTTAAATTTTATTTTCCCATCCAAGTTAATTTTATTTTTAACTTTTCCTTTTTAAATTTAAATTCTCAACGTCCAAAGCTTATATTCCCCTGATTTAAAAATCATCTCAATTTATAAGCTTATAACCTATCTCATCAGGATTTTTAAACACCCGACTTTTGTTTTAGAATCATCTTAAAATCTCCAACATCTCAAACCTCATTTCTCAAAAATTTAAACCAATCCTGGCTTTTATTTTCAACAAATTTCCTTTTGAAATTTTCAAAACAACTAGCTTTTCTGAACAAATTTATTTTTGGCAGCAATCTGTCGCTCTGAAATTCGAAAATGAATACTAATGATGCGGCCGTCATCATCAGAATTATTTCCCAATAATCCAAGTGATTTCAATGCTATATCACTTTCAAAATCTATTTAAAACAGATTTCCATTCAGAAATATCTCCAAAACAATAATGCTATCATTTATCTTTAAAACACTTCCAAATCTCCGGTATTTAAATTTCCAAATCCTGCTTAAATAAATTTTAACTATAATTTATTTGCACAGCTTATGCTCATACAAATTCTCATTTAATTATATTTCAATTTGTAAATTACATTTATACTTCATATTTACAAATTTCATTCTATAATGAATTTATTCCTTTAAATTTTAATTATATTTCAACTTCTAGATAAATTTTTACTTAACAACGACAACAATTTAATATTATTCTTCCTAACATCCAAGCAACCATATATTAGCTAAAATAGTTTAAAAAAACTTTTATTTATATCAAAATATATTTTGGGTAAAATTATTTCATTTACCCACATTTAAAACAATATCGTGTGATTGTTCTATTCAAGTGTTTAGAAACCCCTTCAATACAGTTGCGCAGACTGTGTCGACGAAGGTTCATATGCCACTCAATAAACCCTCAATAAACCAATCAACACAATATTAAACAATTTATATTCATTAACAAATACGCACTCATATCTATTAATACGCTCAAACTCATTATAGAGTACTATTCTATCTAAATCAACTCAAGTTGTACAGAAATCAACTGTAACAGCCCGCAACTGTAACAGCCCGCAAATCCCTACCCCTTGAGTCAACACTATTCTATCTAAATCAACTCAAGTTGTACAGAAATACAAACCATTTGGGTTAAAGAAGAAGAGGTAGAAGAAGAAAATAGAAAACAACAACAGAATCTAACCATCGCAGCGGAATAAAATATAATAGATAATAAATAATATTAAATCAGAAATCAATAAAATATAATAGATAATAAATAATATTAAATCAGAAATCAAATATCTCTGTTTATATATTACATCATCAGAGTACATCAATCACAGCTCAACATCAATATCATACAAGGGATACACAACAACTCAAGGTACACAACAACTCAAACAGCAGAATATATATATATATATATATATATATATATATATATATATATATATATATATAACAAGTACGAATGTATGTATTGTCATCCAGCTCGTCTCCTGAGCTCCACAGCATCATATCCTGTATATCCTATAATACTCGGTCTGACCCGAGCATTACAGTTAAATAATACCCGAATCAGTCTGGAATACCAGCGTGAGAAAATCACACCCAATTGATTATCAAAGTTTCAAAAATCCTTTGAAAACAAAAGCATCTCGTAAGACCATGCCACAAATAAACATGTCGGATTTTTACCTTACGATAGCTAAAAAACTTTTTATAGAACTCCTCTGATATTATAATAGGGTCTATATACAAATACTTATAAAATAGCCGAAATTGTTACATGATTAAATTCCAGCTACTAGCCACAGAGTGGGTAATATAAACAAAACTCGTACAAAGCTCGTAAGGAGAATGGATTTCCAACTAATGACTAGGCACTGGGGTGCCACCTGTCACAGTACGGGGCCTAGATCACCGTACCGAGGAGTACGCCCGCTCCCCTGCAACACAAGGCCGGGACTACCCCTTACTGGATAATCCCGAGTGAGATCATCCCGCGGTTGGGATCAGCAACCGCCCACTATGCCGAAATAAAAGGGACATCTAGACTGGAATGACGTCACCCTGCTTGGGTGCTACCCACCTAGCCTTGCTGCATAACCCCTGATTTTCAGTCATTCCCATTTGATGAGGCTTGAGGCTAAGCGTTACCTTTATAGAACATATCCCTCAGAATGCTCATCGTCCACCTGACGATGTTTCGCAAGCATTCATCCATACAAGTCCGTCCAGGGTTCGAACGGAACCGAAGGCACTATTCCTACTACATCCATTTTGGAAATATCATCGGGATTAGTAGCGACTAGCCCTTGCACTTCACTGCTCCAACTTCGAATCCAAAATCGTTTCCATGAAACGTACAAACCGGATCGAAGTAGTTTTCGAGAAATAAATCTCGATCCCGGTCTCTTCGAAACGATCAACGCATTTGTCCAATATTGATAGTCTGTTATTTAACTATCAATTAATATCCACAAACAACCATCCAACAATAAATAATTTCCCAAGTAATTTATTAACCTCAAAATATCTTCACAGGATATATTTCTATTTTCAATCCTTTGAAAACAGTTTCAAAACCATCTTTCCTTTCAGAATAAACTTTCCCAATTATTTTCTATCTCTTTTGAAATCACCAAGCACAAAACTAGATTTTTAAAATAATTTAAAACGCTTTACTTTGAAATATACTTAAAAACATTTAAGTTAAAACTACTTCAATGATTTGTTAAAAATACATGCATGTGAATATTTGAAGATAATGTTACTAAATAAAATACAAAACTAGATTTCACTTTTAAAAATAAAATACTAAGCCGCTCTTTAAATAATTATTGCTATATTAGATTAAAATAAATATTGCTATAATAGATTAAAAGGAAATACTTACTTTAGAATTTAAATATTTAGAAATAGTAAATTTTTCAAAACATACTTCTTACAACAACTTTAAACTTTTAGTTTATATTTAAAAATTTACTTCGAAAACGTACTTGGTTATTCAGAGAGAAATTCCCAATCTCAATCACTTAAGTCAATTTTCCAAATTGATTTCCAATTTATTCCATTTGAAGTAAATTTCTTTACTTATCAGTTCATTTCGAAATTCATAAATTATGGACTTTATTATTATTTTCAGTTTGATTTTCAAATCCTTTAGCTGAAATATACAAATTTCAAGTTATTCCCAATTTCTTCTTTATTCCTCTTAAATAATTTAAATCCTAAATTTAAAATAAATGCTTTGTTCTTTTAAACAATAACATTGAGGTTTAAGTTTCATTAACTTTCTGTTTATTTAAATTTTCCTTCCCATACTCTAGATTTGTTTATTAAAATTTTAAAGTCACTTTATTTCCTTTCTAGTTCATTTATAAATTTATTCAACTTTT
The DNA here is from genome assembly GCA_030765085.1 of Allium cepa. Taxonomy (NCBI): domain Eukaryota; kingdom Viridiplantae; phylum Streptophyta; class Magnoliopsida; order Asparagales; family Amaryllidaceae; genus Allium; species Allium cepa. The sequence goes on from CM060935.1 coordinate 597,480,889, forward strand.
CTATAATTATTTTACTTAAAATTTCACTTTTTTTATTTTCATTTCCAAACTCAAATTATATATTTGGTAATTCATTATTGCCCGACTACAACAATCAAGCCATAGCATTCAATATTTTCACATACTTAACTATAGGATATCAAATATTCAGAACAGAGAATATTAAATAATTAAATAAAGTTGAGGGGTCCAGTTGGATCCCTCCAACCTGTTCTCCCTGCATCCACAGACGTTAGCACAATATAAAATGCCAATTCCAAATATATACCACACTACAACACATAAATCAATTCAACCATTTCAAACAATTATTTAAATTTAATCATTTAAATTTAATCATTTAAATTTAAATTAACTGAGTGAGATTAACTCACCTTTGCTTTTATTTTGCAATCCACTTCTACTTTGCCTTGGTTTCACGGTTTTTGACCTTGTATAATCATTAATGATTTTCATTAATATTCGAACCAATCGAATAATTAAATTTCCATTTGGTAAAATTTAACTAACTATTGATTTTTATTTTAAAAGTTCTTGTTTTAACAAATTTTCCTTAGATAAATTTACTTCTGGTGACTAAAATTAATAAATCAGTTTGTTAAACAAGTTAATTACCTAGAATACATTTTTTTTTTAAAAAACAAGCTAGTAAATTAAAATGCGTACATATATGTTTATTTCTATTTCGAAATCACTTATACTTATAAAAATAAATTATCTTGATTAAAAATCAAGTTTTATGCAAATTCTATTATTTCAAAAGCTATATACAAAACTTTCTACCTACTATAAAAATTAAAAATGTGCAAATGTATACATATATATTTTATTTTCTGGTCTATAAAAAAAGGTATGTGTACTTATATATATTTTTTTCTTTCACACAAACCCTTTTTTTATACAAACATATAAATTTTAAAATTAACAGTAAAGATGAATACCTCACCTCCCCAAACCTTACTTGCGAGCTCAGGTCACCCCCCTCCGACATTAAATGACGTCGAGCCTTCAATGACGCGGCCATCCCAAAGCCTCACACACCCTAATTTGCAACCTCGCCGACCACCCTGCACCGGCCTACAAATCAAAATTGCGGTTACGACGCTCTCCCTCTCTCCTTGCCGTCGACATCGCCGACACCCAAACTCCACGACCGTGAATGCGACCATTCCCTGCTCCTCACGACATCGCTGATCCTTTTGCTACCGCAACCCCTTTGCTGGCGCGACCCAAAACCCCAATCGAACCACCTCCAAACCCTAGACAAATCGCACCCCCCTCGCCAGAGACGGCCTCCACCTTTTCTCAGGGGTTGCAACTCGATTCGGTCCTCCCAATTCTTATTTACACTCGTTCGCCCTTTTTTTTCTCTCTAGCCGACTTTGATTTTTGATTTCGAAAGAAAGAAGAAGCTTGGCTACATATTGAAGAGAAGAGGCGTGTAGAGGAAGGTAAACTGAAGTTGACTTGGTATAAAAATCTATATTCAATTTAAATCGATTTATTTTAGTTTAACCGTTCATATTCCGTACGATCCCACGATAGCTCCGAAAGCTACGAAATTTGGAATCCGATAATAATAAAATATTACGGACCCGATGGAACATGTTTCATTGAATTCCGAGACTGTGCCTCGGAAGGCTATTTTTAAATTCAATTGTAAAACGATAAAATTCCAAAACCGAGCAAATCACTTCCAAATTCAATTTTAACACTTTTACTATCTTCAATATCATCAAAATAAATTTTATAAGCCTTCAAATTATTTTTAATAGGCTTAAAATCTCAGGTTTCATATTTTATCCAATTCAAATTATTTAATTCAACAATTTAATTGTCAAATAATTATGATATTCGTAATTTAAGTTGATAATTGACTTTTAAATAATTAAAATCAATTAAATATCCCGATTTTAAATGCTTAAAAAAAATCCGGGTCGTCACAGGAACATTGTTTTTAAGGAGGAATCATCATCTATGATTCCTACTATGGTTACTTCTTCTAACAATGTATAGATTATAATTCCTATCATTAATGAAGAAGTTAATCCGGAACCACAACAAAGCAATATTGAAGAAAACCCTCTTCAAAATGAGAACAATGTTCCAAAATAACAAACTCAACAACCTCAAAATGAATTGCCACTAAGAAGATCCACTAAAGGGAGGGAGGATGCCATTCCAGATGATTATGTGGAATTTTTTCAAGAGATAGAGAATAATAATGGATTGGTGGAAAATGATTCTATCAACTTTCACTGTCATGGTCCGGATTTTCGACCTCCAAAAATCGACATCAATACGTCCACTGTATTACATGCTGAACAATCGAATGCCGAAAATACCAGATCGCTGGGAAAAAGAACAAAGAGTTAGAAGAAGAAAAAAGAAATAACAATACAGAATCTCATAATCGCAGCGGAATAATACATAATAGATAACAACTGGTCTTTATACAAAAAGAGCTACAACTATTTTTATACATTAATCATTAGAGTACAACACAAATCAATAGCCCAATACTGGACAGTTATAATAACTTGTCCTCACAAATAGTGAATATACAGCCTACAATACACAATGAAATAAAATCAAGTACGTGTGATACGCCTCGTCATCTAGATCATCTCCTGAGCCTTATGACATCCTATCATGTATCTATAATACTCAATCTGACCCGAGCATTATAATAAAATAATACCCGAGTCTGTTTGGAAAACCAATGTAAGAAAACACACTTAATTTGGATTATTAAAGTTTTAAAATTCATTGAAAATCAAAGGTATCTCGTAAGACCACGCCACAAATAAATATGTCGGGTTTTTACCTTACGATAACCAAAACATTTCATAATCTGATATTATAATAGTGTCTAAGTACAAATACTTATTCAAATAGCTGAAACTCTTGCATCACACTTTCCAGCATAATTGGTACATGACTTATTGGAGAATGGATTCCAACTGAATGATTAGGCACTGGGGTAACATCTGTCACAGTACATGTCTAGAAACACTGTACCGAGATCGAACCTATCGATCCCTGCCACACAAGACAAGACTACCCCTGACCTAGATAAACCGAATATGCTATCACCCCAGGTGTTGCCACCCTTTTCGAGCTCCTTTCACATATAGTGATAATATCCAAGGTTATCTAGAAAGGTGATAGACATACTCTAATTGGGTGCTACCCACTTAGCCTTACTGCATCTCTTTTGCTTTTCAGTCATTCCCAGTTGATGAGGCTAGAGGCTACGATTACCTTTTTAGAAATATTCACTTAGAATGCTCATTGTCCTCCAATGACAATGTACTAATAGCATTTATCCATACAAGTCCATTCCCGGTCCGAACGGAACCGAATGCACCATTCCTAATACATCCATTTTGGAATCACCCTCAGGATTATTAGCTATTAGCCCTTGCACTTCAATGCTCCATCTTTGACTCCATGCCCTTGTGTTCATTACGAAAACGTACTCGTTGGATCGAAGTGGTTTTCGCATCACAAACCCAATCACGGTCTCTTCAAAACAACATTCGATATTCCTAGTAAACTCAACCCCGGTTCTTAAGGAAATAAACAGAAGAAAGTAAGATCGAAGATCACCTCCTAACCGTTAGTGGACAGATTTCCTTATAAACATCTTGGAAAAATGAAAGGAGTTTATACGTAGAGTATATCACCTCGAACGGTAATTGTACCATATATACCCCGTGCTTCTTCTAGATATTTCCAAAGTTATATTTGGGTCCAGATTTGACAGTCAATTATTTAACTATCAAATAAACAATCAATTCAGCCAAATACTTCATTTTCACCGAAAAAACACCAAGTCTTATTTAAATTTAATTTTAAATAAATTAAACCTCTTTATCCAAAAATATACACTTATCTTATCGAATTCGGCATATTCATAAATTATCGTTTTCCTTTTCAAAGTATTTGGAAACCCTTTTAGAATAATGTGGAAAGTACCACTGCGGTATTAAACCGTGGATCGCAGTTTAATGGTTACGTCTCTAACCCAGAGAAATCCAAGACTTAACTGCATGCGCTCACTGCCTCCGATTATGCCACGCGAGTATACCAATACTCCTCGAAAACTCTATTTAATAATTTTCACAATAATACTTTTGAAATTCTATAATAATTTTCCAAGTTAATTTTAGACAAAACTACTTTTAAAATAAAGCTATTATATAAATATTAATATTACATAGTTAGTCCTTTGAGAATAATAGTACTAATTAATTCTTAAATAAAAAAATTGACTTATTATAAACTAGATGAACCAATATTTAAATATACTTCAAACAATTTTACACCACTAATTAATTATTATTTTCTAAAATATTCTTAAACACTTTTAAACTTCCTAGTTAATACTTAAAAATCCTCCCTTTATATAATAAACCTAACTTTTCAGGAAAAATATATTTCATCTTCAATATAGCCAGTCAAATCATTTATAAATCCCTCTCGATTTATTTCCAGTTTAATCTACATTCCAATTCCGTAAATTTCCCTTCTCACATTTCTGAAAAATAAAACTACTATTTACTTTTAAAACGATTTACTCATTTCCTTATAAATTCCCATCGTGAATTTATAATTTCAAATTATCCACTGATAATTACTTCACTTTATATTATAAACTTCATTTATAATTTTCCATAATCTCATTTCCCGCTTCGTCACTGTTTCACAACACTTAATCGATTTTTCATCGACTTTCTAAATTAAATTCCATTTTTAAATTAATTTCTTAGTTAACCCAAATTTATATCAAAACCCCCTAATTTCAGATTCACTTCACTTTTATGATTTAAAATCTTATTTAAATCTGGAACATTAATTTTATATTTTATTTTCAAAATTCCCCTTTTAGTTTTCCCTAAATTATTGAATCTCAAATTTAAAAATAATTTCTTTTATATTTAGACAATATCTCTTAAGTTTTATTTCTAAAAACCCTTTAAGTCACATTTATTCATAAAACTCTCTATTTTTCCATATTCTAAAATTATTAAACGGGATTTTAAAAATCAACTATTTATTTTCCCCAAATTCATTACTTTTAATTTATCCAACTTCACTATAAATATTTTAGTTTAAAATTCTCTTTATTTTCCTTTAACAATTCAATATTCGTATTTATGGTATTTTAAAGTGCCAAAAATAAATCCAGCAATACCACAACATCCAATAAATTCAATTTTCCAATATAATATACCATAGTTTTTTCAAATAAATCATATAACTAAATATGAAAACAATTTCAACATTTTTGAGGAATCCGGTTGGATCCCTCCAACCTGTTTTTCCTCCATCCATAAATGTTAGCACAATATAAAAATACCAATCCCACTCCGAGGACGATATCGCTGTATATAGGGTCATCCGCTATTATGCGGGGCGCATAGGGCCCCATCTGCTATATATATGCGAGAATATGAATCACTCTAATATATTATCACATCAAGACATAAAATAATGTAAATTCAATGAATCAACTAAAAATAAATTTTGACTATTTAAAATTAACCAGTAATCCAAATTTGAGTGAGATTAACCCACCTTCGATTTTTTTTGCCGAACATCCAGATTTTTTTTCTCCGAAAATCGCAGCTGACTCCGAAAGGTCCCAAACTAAACTCTATTGCGTAGATTTCCAACTTCGAACCAACTCGACTCGTCTTAATCATTTTGAACCTCGTACGATAAATATAAGGATTTTATTAGCATAACGATATAATAAAAATCTGACTAATACAAATAAAATTAAATTAAAACTTAACTTAAATGAAAACTGAACCTTCTTCCCCTCGCGAACTGCCAGCCAACACAGACCAACTTCGATCCACTTCCACAACTGCAGCCTTCACCCACTGCTGCCTCGACCTGCTTGCACCGCCAACCTACCTTCCCCAACCTACGTCATGCACCCACCTCAGTCAAGTCCACGCGCACGCAAGTGCATACCCGAACTCATCCCCGTGCTCCCCTCACGAATGCTTCAGCTTCGACCCCTCGTCCAAACTCGAACCATATGACTTCCCTACCATTTGCGAGCGTATGCCCAACCCTCAACGACGTCGCAAACCTCCCTCGTGCACCACCGCACCCCTTCCAAGGGCGCCTAATCTTCCAAGATGCGCTCGACTTCCCCCTCCCCCCTCCACGCTCGTGCTCTGCCTAATGACGCCATTTATTATTTTTCTTCTTTTCTCTAAATTCGATTCTGGTTTTAAATTTTTTATTTTTTATTTTTTTTGAATCGATTCTGAGAATCAATTGAAGAGGGAAAAAAGAAACGCGATTTTTGATTTAGGGAGAAAGAAACTAGGGACTCGCGATTGAACTGTATACAGTTTTAAAAAAACTTTTTTTCTTTCTTTTTTCTTTCGACCATTCTATTTCTTTTTCGTTTTCTTTTAAATTTTTCAACCTGCAGTTGTGCTATTTTCAAAAGAGAAAGGGAGGGAGAAAAGAAGTGATATTGGTATGTACAAGAAGTGCTACAGTGATTTGAAGGGAGGAGAAAAAGTTCCGATGTGAATATATATATATATATATATATATATATATATATATATATATAAATTCAAATCGTCTCGAATTCGTAGCTTAAAATCTAAACCTCCCATCGAGACGTGCCGCCAGGCAATCATAATGTTATACCCCTATTCTGAATGCAATGGAAAAGATTTCGAGTTCTAATTCGATCTTATGGAAAAGATAGCTTTTTTGACCCAATTATTATATTAAATTTTCTATATAAATTTCAGCACGTTTATATCCCGTACGGACAAATGATAACTTAAAACATTATGTAACGACCTGCTACTTTGGACCATTCGCATCCGCATATGTCGGACTTGAATAATTCAAAATATCGAATTGTTAATTTAAATTTGGCAAAACTGAACATATACAGTAAATAAATAATCGCAGAATCACAGACACAGAGTAGTAATATGCAGCGGAAGCAAAAGATAGTAGTTCATGAAGCTACTATATAAATAACAGAGTTAAATAAGTTACAATAGAAATCTCGAATACAATAGTCAAATACAATATCAGAATACATCACTGGAATCAACTGAATATCTGAAAGCTGATAGATAGCTGGATCTCCAGGTGAAGCTCCAACTCCAAAGGTGAGTCTCAAAAGCTGAACCACTCAGTTTGACCCGAGCGTAAAGCAAAACACAAAACACTCGAGTCAGGATTAACATTCTTATATTAATAAATTCAACTCAAGTGAAATAACAACTGAAATACAAGTAACTCAAAGGACGTTGGAATAACATCCTTTAAGGATCCGTTAAACTATCTACTATGTAGTAATATACGCTAAATAGATAATGTTTATCAGTAATATAAATATCAAAGCAGTGTTAAGGTGCTACCATTATCCCCCTTAACACATTTTATATAAGAGTTATAGTCTATACAGCACTGTAAACTCCACCGTAAACTAGTGGGATATCAGGGAGTACTCCATAGGTATAACACAAAATAAATTCGTACTGGTCGCGTATGTAGGGATACAAGTATGACAAGGCACATGAGGCAATACACAAGGTAGTGAAACTGCCGTTTGCCTGATCCGCACTGGTGAAAACGCATCGCCGTAACGATCGCAACACCGCATAACAACACTCCCAAAAGTACGAGGGTGCACCAATCAATAACAAGTAATGAGTAGTTTATGAAGAAGTGTGTTCGCTCGAGGTGGCTAACCCCATTTGGCCCGGCATGGCTCCTGTTTTAGTCATTATAGATTTGACACAAGTGTCAAGGCTATCCATTATCGTTCTTTTTCTTTAATCATCACGTACATCATTCCAACCACTTCATTTTGGATCTCACTTCGCGTATAGTTATTAATGTGGTTTTCGGTTTAGACAGAGAGTGTCCATAACCGATTCCGGTTTCTTTAATAACTTTCGTAATTTTTTTACACAGATTGGTCGTTTAATAAATCTCAAAAACAAATCAAATTCAATTTCAAATTAGAATTTATAAACCAACATTTCATTCGTCATTCTATATCAATTTCCATAATTTACGGTTCAAAACTTCCAAATTTCCAATTCAAAATCTTACAATTCAATTTCAACTTTTATTTAAAACAATTCAAATATTGATTCAAATTCGTATATAAAGTTCATTCCGAAATCATTTACATTAATTTAATTTAACATTCAAATCAATTTAAACTCATTTATCGATTTCATTCAATATTCTTTAAGTTAATTTATCATTCAAAACGATTTCCATTTAATTTCCAATTCATTAATCAATTACTTAAGTTCAACTTTATTATATCAAAACTTCAAATTTGAATTAAATTAGATTCGTCAAATCAAGTTATTTAAATTACAAGTCTTATATTAATTTCAACAAATCACATTTTTATCTCTTTTAAAGAAATTCAAATTCACTTATTCATTTTCTTAGTTACAAATTTCAAACTCACTTAATAAAGAAACTAAATTTCACATATTCAAGAAGTTCAATTTCACTTATTAACTTACCTAAATAATTTTCCAAAACTTAATAAATAAAGAAACCAAATTTTATTTATTAACGTAGTTCAAATTCACTTATTTAAAAGTTCAATTTCTCTTATCAAAGAATTCAAATTTTTATTTACTTATCAAAGGATTCACTTTTATTTAATTATCAAATAATTCAAAACTTAATAAATAATTTCAAAATTAATTATCAAATATATTTCAAACCTAATTATTAAATAATTCCAATCTTAATTATTAAATAATTTCAAAACTTAATTCAATCATTTCTTAAATTAAACAACGTTCTTTCATCAATTACTGATCAATATTTTGTTTCAGATTATTAAATATTATCATTTTCCTTTCATAAAAATTCAAATTCCAACTTCATTTCAAAATCTTATTATTTATTCAAATAAATTATTATTTTATTTTTAAATCAAATTATTGGCTAATCGGGTTTATTAATTCTCTATCCTAAGTCAAGTTTTATTTGGGTATTTATCATTTCAACCCGATTCCATTTCAATTTCAAAAATCAAAGCATAGCAAATGGAACTTGCAGAGTGATAACTGGGATGGTGTCAAAGTAAATAAACAAGCAATAACGACAATCAATAACAATCCAATAATTTATTCAAATAATACCGAAATAATTGCATTAATTTACATTGTTGTTTGTGCAAATTAATGTAATTATTTCTAGAATCTACACTATCATTTCATGTAGATTAAAGATTATTACATTATTATTTATACGGTTCTACACTGGACATTTATTATTCAATTTCATACAACATAAATTCAAATAGTTCAAGGGTAACTAACTATTTTCTACGTGTCAAATAATTAAACATTTAAGGGGTCATATTAAATCATTTTGACTAATCAAATCCAACACATATGTCAATTCAAATTTTTAACTATCCTACGTCAATTTCAATTGCATAATATTTATCATTTTATACATTACAATTTAACGTCTAATATAAACAACAAACAATCAATCAATTTCAACCAAACAGGATTATCATCGTATAATTAACAGATAATGGTGTCAGATGTCACAGGTGAACTGATACAGGTAATAACATAAATAACAGTGTACTTAACTAACAACAGGTATATTTCAATTGTCGTTTCAATTTAAATCAAATTTAATAAATAAAAGAATATTAATCGTGAGTGATTGCTCACCTTTCGAGGCTAGATAGATTTGGCAATGAAGTAAGCTGCGAATTCCAAAGCAACGCCAGATGGGAACGATTCGATGAAGAAAACATGCAAGACAGACAAAGATGATAGATGAAATCGATAAGAATAAATCAAATTAGCTTATTATGAACTGAACAAAATATGTACTATTATCATTAATAATTTCCTTAAAGCAAATATGAAATTTTAAATACATATTTTAAAAAATGACATATTACATTTAATTTAAGTCAAAGTATATACTTTCTCAAACCAAAAATGAAACATATACTTAAAATCTCCATATTAAATATAAATAAAAGCAGTACAGCTCCTATATCAACATACACACACACACACACACACACACACTCTTATATAGACTCGTATATACTACAAAATAGGTCATATCCAACTCATGTAAAATATATAAAACTGTTATATCAAAACAAATATATACATACAGGTAAACTTAGTAAATATTCAACCCAAACTCAAGTATACCTGCTTCTAAAATTCTTGGACATAACATATACACGAGAGGTCAGGATATAAAATATGTGTTCAAATCTGACAACATTTTATACGTACTTTCTAACAATTTAGATAATATTATATAATATATAACAGAATATTATAAACAACTTATACAACTTATAAGCTATAAAATAATATCTCAAACTTACATACATAACAGACACAACAAATGAGTATATGCTGTAACATATAAACTGCATGCTACAGTGTTATATATAATACAAAAATATGAACTTGTATGTTATACACAACTAACAGACACCTAAAAACAAAACATATTACTTAATATATTACTGATATATATAAAGCATATAACTTAATTAGTTGTAAGCAACTTTGTACATTATTATATACGTCTAACTATTACTTCATTGATTTAAAAATTGTAGTTAGTACACAAAAAGACTTAGGAAAATATACTTATATATACAACGTAACTATATATATATGTCTACAGACTACAAATGCAGTTCTATCAATATATATGTATCTCTGTCACATATATACTATCAACAAGTAATATGATATAAAATAAAATATACCCATTATATAAAAAGGAGATGAGGAAACGGCTGCAAGGTGATGGAAGATACGGCGGCCAGAGGTAGCTTAAAGAGATGGGGGCCGGAAAATGGAAGGCGGGGCAGGCTGCTGAGTGGGTTCTGGCGCACGGAGGGGAGGGGAAGGGTGAAGGCGGAGGTAAAGAGGGAAGTACCGGTTTGTGCACGGATCTGGTCGGTGGTTGGTGTTCGACTTCGACGTGAGCTGGTGACTGGTAGGTGCTGATGGTAGGCGAGTTTGTTCGGCTAGGAGAGAGGATGAATGGGCGTAGGCCGTGTGACAGCATAGGAAGGGAAGGAAGCGGAGAAAAACAAGACAGAGAGTTCTCTTTTTTTTCTTTTCATGAAGCCTGGCTCGAATATGAGAGGGGGAAAACATAAAATGAAAAGGGAATGGAAGAAGAGGTGTCAGCAAAAGGAATATGAACATGTGGAGAGGTGAAAATATGAGAAGTCAGGCACATTAACATGCATCAATAAATAAAATTTAATGAAACGTGAATGGATGATATTGTTTCAAAATTTAACAAGGCAACAGGTAGACTGTTGGGCAATTGAAGAGACAACAAAAGCAAAAGGCATAAGATACGATAACGTTACGACAAACTACTTTGTCGTTTCCATCGTGTTCCAGACATCAAAACACAGAAATAAATATACCGTAGAGCTCAGTACGACGAGATGATCAAAATGATATACGGATATCGGTGGTACGACCGAATTATAAAAATTCAAATTTTCCTACTGACGGAAAATGCGAGAAAAACGTAGAAAAATAAGATCGATGAAGTTAAAAATGTCCAAATTTAGAAAAACAAAAAATAGCGTTTGCTCAGAAGATGGTTTAGAATTTTTCTATGTAAAAATATTTAGGTTCTGAAAACATTTTATTTCATCGCTTTTTAACTGATTAAATTGAAGTAAATTTACGCACGAAATAAACTTTCATATTTTTGGACGAAAATTGACCAGTTGCTATTTTTAACTAGACGCATTCAAAATATCAAATTTATATTTCAAAATTTTATCGTTTGAAATTTCACAAAATTTCAATTAAATACGTTATTAAAACCAGTTAACTTTACGGGTCGTTACACACTACGAAACTTGAAATCCAATAATAATACACTATTACGGATTCAATGGAACTGGTTTCGTCGAATTTCGAGACTGTCTCGGAAGGCTATTTTTAAAAGTCAATTTAAACGATATATTTTTGAAAATGAACAAATCATTATTGAATTAAAATGAATACGGTTTACACTATAAAAGTTAAAGATTAACGGAAATGTTAAACATTGAATTTGTGAGCTAATTTTACTAAGCATGTCGGGATATATATATATATATATATATATATATATATATATATATATATATATATATATATATATATATATATAGCGTTAATGATGTATATTGTATTTATTAATAATTAATATGTTTAATACAATTAAATTATATAAAATTTAGTCAGAATTTTTTTGTTTAATCTATCATAATCTATTTTAAAATAATTTGATACATTCATATGTATTCTTTTAATTTATAATTTAAACGAATTATATATTTTAAAATTAATAAATGATTATTAGAAACTATTAAAATTATTTATAATTCTTAGAAAATATAATATATATATATATATATTGAAATATATTTATGGCGAGACTATAATATGTATACATATTTAATTTCTAAATTTGTATTAAAAAATTAATGTAAAATTGTTGTTTAATGGATTCTAACCACTTATAATTAACGGGAGACATCAATACATATATGAAATTGTTATAGTTGTAAATAGATAGCAAATATTGTGAATATACAATTTACCAAAGTGATGGTTCCTTAGGCTCATACCTTGAACTATCAGGTTTTTTTGATCTCATAGATCTGCACGATTGTTGCTAACAATCAATGCGTCACCATTGGAAATTATTATAGTTGCTTGCATTTGGACAAATAGGGTCAACAATTGGCTGGTTGGGGTGTATGTAAGTGTAGCCAAGACTGATGAGGGAAGAGGTAAAAAGTTAAAACTATAATTGGTGGCTTGAATTTGTATTTATAAAGAAAATGTAGACTAGAAATTTAGTCAACCTTAGAATTATGGTTACGATATAATATTAGCAAAGGTTACTTACTAATATTCTGACTTAAAATGTAAAACGAGGATGTGTAAAAAGCAAAGAGATAAGATTTAGAGTTGATCCATCTAAGTTGATCCATGTCCACTATAAGAAATTTCTCATTATTTCTCTTCTCTTACAATGTTTATGATCACAAGAGATAATAATAAGAAAGTAAATACTTGAGAGCTTGTGTTTTTCAACCTTGTAAGAATGTAGCCTTGGTCTATTTATAGCTGTTGTAATTGGTGCTTGGATGGCTGAGATTGTATTGCTAAGGCCTAAAATCCCTCTAGGTTGTTGATTGTCGTACACGATTAATGCCCATGCCAGTTATGATGCCAAATGTCTTATGTGATGCAGATGATGGCACCCGGTGGATAATACTTTAAGCATGCATAGAGTAGGGGAAAGCAGCATGGGATTAGGGAGTGGTTGTTGTAAAGGTGCTTTGGTGGTAGTAAAAGACATGGAGTGGTTACTACACTATGGCGCTTTTGTTAAATGAACGGTGTCATTAATGCCAGTATTTTAAGAGGACAAATGCATATAAAGCTTTTCTTGGCAGTGATAGTTGTGTTGCCGAAGGAGTTGATGCACGTAGGTGGATGGTGATAAAAATAGGCAAGGTACATGTTCGGCAGTTGGTTAGATAGATGCGTTGGTCGGATGTTGAGGAATACTTCATAGGCCAAAAACCTAGCGTATCACAGTCACCTACTGACGCCTGTAGGGGCGATGCTTGTCCACATCTATGACGATGCCAAGTAGGATGTTCCTTGAGAGGACCATGTTTGTTTGGGCCACCTAGAGGGCAAGGCTATGCAAGGGAGCCAAGTATCGGGGGATTGAAGTGCACAAGTAGGCCATTGCTGGCTAAGCCAAGGTTGGTCAACATGCTGGATCATGAGGTACACAGGACATAAAGCGGGCCATGGTGTGCCCTGCTATATCCATGTGTGCAGTTCTAACGATGCAGGCTGAACCCCTATATGCTTAAGAGGAATTCTAGTCACATTTTATCCTCTAAGTTCGTGCCCAAGTGCAGGGGTGGGCTTGTCAATAAGGCATTAAATGCCACAGTTAATGCTTTCACATATGTCATTGGATTATTGGTGAAGGCAGTCCATTTTCCCATACACCCTAAAGATAAAGCTCCTTTCCACGTGATGATTGGACAGATGCATTGATCATACCTACTGTTTAGATCACTTCTTACGTGGCATATCCAATGGTTTACATCACCTCCCACTGATTATAAATACCTCACCTCTTCTTCTTTTTCACTTTTTTTGAATTTTCGAACTCTTCGACTATTACAATGTTTAGAGATTTTTCCTTACTTGATACGAATTTGGCTCTCAACTAAAATTTTGAATCATCATCGATGAGTGTTTCTTTTACCATTTATCCCTTGCATCTTACATGTTATCGCTTAAATTGTATTTTGTTAGACTTGCCGTCACTTTTTTCTTTTTCATGTTGATTTTGATGTCTTGTTTTCTATTACCATTTAGATAGTTTGCACACTTTGCTTGCACTAATGAACTTCTTTAATGAACTTCCACTATATGCGGTGTCTAATGATCGTCATTGTGCCATCAATGTTGATTATCCGACCTTGAGAACTAAACATACCACACAAAGATTTGATGTTGAAAATATTATTGAACTTCTCCCTTCATGTTTTAAAATAGGAAGATTATATGTTGAGTCTAAACCCCTAGATAGGATTAGATGGTAGGTTGGTAGGGATGCAAGCCACACGGCTCATCGTATGCTAAGGCATGAGTGGGCCTGCCTAGAGGCGTTAGGTTTCTCATAATAGTGGTATGGGAGAAGTTTTCCCCCGAGACTAATTGGGTTTTTAATAGGTTGGGGTGGTTTAGTAATCTAGGCTATTCACTATTAATTACAGATGACCGAGGCTACATCTACTAATGGACAACAACCACTTCCCTTGGGTGCTCCTAAGATTCGAGAGAAATGGTTTGATCCTGCTCATTCTTTGATCGACTTCGGCTGTAAGAACATCGTTCCCTTTTATCTTTTGACTGCTAATCGTGCCAACTAGCCCCCGATGAGCTACTTCTGTTGGTTTCTTACTTACATGAAGATTGGGGCAACACTTCCCCGTTACAACCACTTTGTTATGATTCTGAATGCACATCACTAGCATCAGGGCAACCTACCAAACTGACTGGGCTCGTTATCGTCTGCTATGATTTGAACATTCCAATGCCCGAGGCAGACTATGGGAGGTATAAAGCGACAGCCAGGGACCCAGTTATGCAACCAGCTTGGCCTGTAGGGATTATGATTAGAGAGTCATCGATGATAGTGCTGTTGGTGAATGTAAAGGATATGGAGGAGGTCATTGTATCATATGAGAGTTGTAAACAAGCAGATGACAATGGAGAGTGGCAAACTTACGACCCAACTCATTTGTAGGAAGTCATGGTCACTGGCTACGATCATGTTATAGACTAGTCTTCCAGTTACTCTATTACACCAGAGATGCCTGAGGCAAGAAGAATGGCCGAATGGGTGCAGGAGCCAGATACATCGATAAGCAAGGGTTTCTCCTCTGAGTCCTCTCTCTCCATGAGCCTCTGACATAAGTAACCCACACTGTTCCCCTTAACATGCAAAATCTCAAAGGGGCATAATCTGGCAATGACAACACAGAGTCTTCCTTCCTGCCTTAGCTAGAAGGTGACTAGAGACCAATTTTATGAGGGTAACTTAACTTTGCAATGCTTTTCCTTTATATTTCCTTGAACTTTTTCTAACTTTCTTCCTTGTTTGTGCTTTTTAGTGGTACGCTTGAACTTGGTAGCAACTCTAGGCTCCGCTGCAACTGGGAGTACCCCACTTTACAGCCACGCACAAACATCAACTCCCAACAACAGCCATTTGTTAACAATGCCTAGTAGTAGATGCCAACTGGCTCCCACATAACACCAGAACTATCATTTTGTAATGATTATAACTGTTGGTAACCAAATTTCCAACGGTTATATTCGTTGATAGCAGGTACGTTATATTTTTTATATATTTTGTAACGGTTATAACAGTTGGGAAATACGAAAATTCTCAATGGTTATAACCGTTAGGAATAACCGTAATTCCCAACGGTTATAACAGTTGGGAATCTTGGTAATTTCCAACGGTTATAACCGTTGGGAATTACTTCACATTCCCAACGGTTACAAACATTGGGAATATTTTAATTTCCAATGGTTATAAACGTTGGAAATTCCTTGCGTAAGTAAATAGCAAAATTACCAACACTTATAAGTGTTACAAATTTGGTATAACTGAACCATATCTTATTCAGCATCTAATAGTATTTCGTTCAACTATATACATACGAATTTACAACAATAGTAAACATAAGACTAAATTCAAAACTAACATTATCAAATCATTAAAAAACATCAAACATACGAAATAGAACATATCAAATTCTACAAAGTTCATTGTGACAACTATTGGAGGAACACAAGTAGAAACGATAGAACATATCAAACGACAGAACACAGTTACAGTAAAATCAACGAACTACTTAGTAAAATTTATTGTATGCACCTATTGGAGGAACGAGTAGATGTAGCCAGTTGCCGCATCAAAAGCTGCATGATTTTCATACCAGAAAAAAGGGACAATCTTAGATATGAGATAAAAGCAATAAAATGAAAATGATCATTTCTTCGGTTATTGTTGATGATGAGAAAACTCACATACCTTGCACTTCTTATTCTGGGAAAGAACCAATGTGAGTGATCCTCGATAACAAAGGGTAGTTATGATCTCTATCATAATTAGGCCAAGATCTATCATTTCCATTAAGAAGTTTGCTGTGAAGATTCCAAACTGCTTCATCATAGTTCTCAGACAGTTCATACTTCAGCCCAAAACCTTCCCACAGATGGACAAATTTGTCCAGTGAATCACCTCTTTTAGGATTGAAAAAGATTGCTTGAGAAGGTTCTGAATATTTTAACAGGGATTTGATCGTTTGCACAAGATTTACATGGAATTCTTGAAGAACATACTACAAGAAGAATACACAAGTTAGACACGAATCTTGTCTTTCAGAACAATCATAAATTTCAGATAGCTGGACATATTAAGGTCTTTTCTCACAAACGAAGAATTCTTTTCATTGTTATTTTCATATATAATTAGCCATTTTTGTGTTCATTTGTCCATTTATTTGCCATCTGATTGTGAACCATAAAACTACACGTGTTTGAAGTAACAACATTTCAGATGAAAGTTTGCAATTACACTTTTGATGAAACTTTGAAGTAGGTTGGAACAATTTAATTGTGAGATGTTTTAGAAGTACTGAACACATAAGTGTTGTAACATAACTTTGTTTTCTAGAGGGTTGAATATCATTCTGATGTTACTAATTTGACTAGGATATATTAGCTTTTCAAGTTTGACTAAAAAGCTAGTAATATAATATAATACTTTTTAGGTGGAGGTTTGAAGTCTCAGCTCAATCAAATGCTTGTTCGTTATTAGAAAAAAGAATCGGGATATGGCTGCATGAGTCAGTTAACATATACATACATACACACATCTATATATACATATATATTTGTCATACTTAATTAATTACTTCCCTTCATTTAAAGGCTTTTAACTATTTACGGTAATCTCAAACATTTAATTGGTCTTTTTAATTGCAAAATAAAATCTACAAAAGGGTAATGTAATTTGCTTTAGTAAATATAAAGAGCCTATTATTTGCAAATATTGTGCATTGGAGGAAGATGCAATCTATTTATGACATGGCCAAAGTTAAAATTTCAAGTTTGGAACTTACTTTGTAATCTAGCAGTTGCATGTTCATCGCATAAGCCATGATTTAGGTCCAGATTCTTTAATTTACCAAGATCCATAGTCGTCCAAATCCGACTCTGATGGTTGTCTAGTTTGTACCATAAACCAAATTTGTCAAAACTATGTAAGAAAATACCGATATATACAATATTTATTACCCTGTTCTCTCGGATAGCCATGCCCATTGAATCAATTTCAGAAAAATTGCACTGTAATAAAAACTCATAAATTATCATTAAGGACATTTAATGAAAATTATGATACCCAACAAAAAACATGAGGATCAATGATCAATGTTTGAAAAATCCAACGTCTGAAATGCTAATTATGAATAAGATATAATTTAATCATTTTGATTTTTCGAATTAAACAAAATATAAACAAGCATATAATATGAAGGAAATCATGGAAGAATACATGAAGAAATAATTTGTGAAAGTGAATGTTTAAACAATGGAAAACAAATAAATACCACTATATGATTTTATTTCTTCTATGACATTACCATCTTATTGCATTTACCATCATCATGATATAACAATGCATATAATAATGCAAAAAAAAGTATTAGTCTCCAGTTTTTTAAACAACTGGAGTAATAAGATTTAGAAAGAGAGAAAAGTTGAATGCAAACTATATAAAAAAATTAAAATTATCTTGTTCAATTTATCTTGCGAATTTATTCATATCGTCGCCATTAATCGCTTAGCTAAAAAATGAAGAAAAAGAGCAAACTAGAGAAGGCAAAGGATATATGGAGTACAAATAGTATAAAAGTGAGGGTGTAAGTGGAAATAATTTGATACGTAATAATCTAGTGTTTTTTTCTTGCAACTCAAGATGTGGAAATTTTAAGCTGTCTACTGTGGTCTCGGTCAAAACTCCGATACACTGCCTGTGCCTGTATTATCGAATTGTAAGTCTTGCATCCAAAAAATCTTTTCTAAGTCAAAGGTATTCATTGTGCATTAATAAAAGAAAATGTATTACCAGTTTTATAGACTGAGTAAATCTTCAAATAAAAAACTTCATTCAGTAATAAAAACTGATGTCATTATGAGCTGTTAAAACAAACTTTCTTGTTTACAAATTATTTAAGCTATATAGTTGCTGATATTAAAGCCTGAATATCCAAAAACAACGCTTAATTTAAAAATCAAATGGAAAAACTCATGATAAAAAATAACATAAGGAATACACAAGAAACATAAAGAATGCTAATTAATTGTTTTTGCTTATAGGCAGCTCATATAAGAGTTTGACCACTTATGAAAATAAAACACAAAGAATAAGAATACTATGTGCTGCTATGTATGTGTTTGCCTCACGAGTACAATGTGATATATTTATATGATTCGTAGTAATATTGTAGTTCGGTGAACTGGGAGGAGATTATTGCCTTTGTATATCAGTCAGACAAGTTGGGTACTTCCTATTAGCTAATAAATATTAAAGCTAGTTTTGTGCATTAATATTGCATGTAATAACTTGAAATTTTAAGTATATATGTGTGCATGTGCCCACTGATTCATTTATAATTACAGTAAAAAAATTCTTAAAAACTTAGGCTTTTAGTCTATAGACAAATCACATGAATCAAATGTAAGTGTAACGATCCGTAAATTTCGATAATTAAACTGGTTAATTTAATAAGATTTTGTAATTATATTTAGAGAGAAATAAAAGAGAAAAGAGAAAAAAAGAAAAAACTTTATAATTTATAATGAAATGAGTGTTAAAAATGAAATGTAAATTAAAGGTTATAGTACGGTTGTAAGTTACTATTTAATTGGTCTATTAATGTGGTTGTAACTGTTACATTTGGGTATAAAATTGAATATAAGTAAATAAATGTATGGTAATTGAATGAATTCAACATTATATAAGCAATCCTGATGATTAGTGGAATAATAAACTTGAGTGTAATATAAAGTTAGTGATAACATTTATGCAGGTCGCCTTTACACTGTAAAGTGTGAATGTAATGACATAAATGAGAATATATATTTTTATTCATAAGATGAAATAAAGAAATGAAACCAAGTTGAATAAATTGATTGAGGTTTTAATTATAATAATTGTATATATTTGGAAAATTCAATATAATTGAAAGTAGCTGTTATTACAAAAGAAAGATGAAAATTTGAATATATATATATTTATGTAATAAAAGATAAACAAATAATAACTAGGTTTATAGAGTGATAATAGATTTAGTATAAAGAGTAGAATTGAAGCAAGACAGTTAGTGGAAATTAATTAATTGGAATTAAATCCGTAATAAATGAATTTATTGTAGGTAAATATAATTTAATACTATGTAAATTGAAATTTGGATTAATTGAGAAATTATTAATGTATCAGTATATAAACCAATGTTAATATTACCCATAAGAGAATAAGTTAATAATTGATTCAATAACAAGATTGAGAAATCAAATATATGGATTTATTAGGAATTTAAAACTTATACTTTTTAAACTGGATAAATTACAGCGTTTTACATGCTATAAATTTCTATACTTATATATATATATATATATATATTTCCTATATCCATCTCTATTTTATCTTTCTATTTTTATTTTTGTCTAGCCAGTCATGTTTATTTGATTGTTGCTTGTTTATATCTTTTATTTATGGCTTAGAAAAAATCAAAGGGTATACGTTATATTGTCTTAATTGCTTGCCTTTTTGAATTTCTTACTCTTTCATTACCACAAAGACCAAGCCGTGACCATGGATGAAGACTACATCACCAAAATTGATGCAAAGCCTAGCCAAACACATGTATTCATCACCTTTCTTTGATTTATCAAGGTTATGTCATTTTATTTCATATCTTCCCATTGTTGTAATCTCTATTCTTTGTATTGAATCATGTTCTTAGGTTTTTGATATTTGTTTTCTTTATTTTATTATGTACAAGATGAGGATTTTGGCTCTCTTTACACTCAAGTTTGCATCTTGTTTTGTTTTATCAAAAGGTTATGTCCCTTTGATCCATATTGTTCATTGTTTGATTCATAATCTTGTATGTTGAATTTTACGCTTATGTTTATGTAACTTTTTGTATACAATATTTGGATCCGACTCTTCATCCACTCAAAAGAATATAGTCATGCTTGTCATGCCTTTTCGTGCTTTGCGGAGTTTAGATTTGGGTTTGAATTTCAATCCTAGCTTTAAAAAGGTGAGTTATTCACTCTAGACATTACGTACTTATACAATTGTGAAATGACGACAAGTGAATTGTAGAAATTAATATGCTATGTTCATACCTACGTGTGATATGTTTATATGATATTAAATGCTGTTTATATACCTGTTACATCATCTGATATGATATTGTATGCTATACTGTTATTTTATTTACTGTTTATCACACTGCAAGTTCCCTATCACTATGGGTTGAAATGATACATACCCGAACGGACTATAGAATAAGGAAAAATCATTATGGGCTGAAATGATAGGCTCAAATGATTTTTATTGTATTTATTTTACTTGGGACTACGGGTTTGAAATGATAGAACTCGGATTTTTCTCTTTTTAAATTACGGACTGAAATGATACATATTCGTATCACTTGACCTAGGTTAGAAAATTTTATACAGGCCCATGGATAAATTTTTATAATAGTTCTCTAAAATTATTAAGTATTTTGAATTTTAAATATATGGAGTTTTGATTAAAAAGTTGATTTAAAGATTTGAATATAAAGAGATATTGAGATATTGGTTTCCTATAAGTTAAAATTGTATGAGTTGATAATTTGTTTAGATTGTAATTTAAAAATCTTTATTTGGTTTTTAATTGTAATTTAAAGATTTTATTTATGATCTATATTTTAATAATTAAGTTTGATTTAATTTGGAATCTAAAATCTAACCTAGTAAATTTAATAAAGGTTATCTCTTGAAATAAATAAGGTTTGTATAGCCAACAATGTATTTTGAGTGGATAAAATGAACTGCAGTTTTGATGGGACTTAGTAATAAAATCTATTTAATTTGGAGTCAAAGTTAATTGATGTCTAGATGAATAGATTTATAAAGAGGATTGAACTGTTATATTAACTATGAGAAAATACTTGATTTATGGTTATGTTTTGTAAAAATGAATGATTATGATTGAACTGGAAAAATGCAACTTAAAATGACTTAACTTGATAATTGGAAATTTAGTTTTCAAATGAAAGTTAAGTAAATTTAGTGATAGGGTATTTTATTTGTGGGATGGATATTTTAAAATAAAGTGTAAAGTTATTTGTTAAAAATAAAACTTAAGTAAAATATGGGTATTTATTGATAAAATTTTATTTTATTAAATCATAAGTTAAATGATATCCAAATGAATATTTTTGAAGCATGAAATGTGATTTTTATAAGTTAAATTGGCTAAAAATTGAAATTTTAGTGTAGCTGAAATATACAATGTTTTGGAAAGTTATGATTTAATGAATAGACTTATAAATGCTACAACTTTGAAATGAATATTATTTGATATTGAATTTAAATTTTCAAATGAATCTTGTTTGGAAGATATTAACATTGAATTTAAATGGTCTAAATAAATATGTTTTAAAGTGTTTGGTTTTAGAGTTGTTATAACTTGAAAGTAATTTGGCTTTGGAAATGAATGTATTTGAAAGTGTATTTAAATAAGAATTGTATTTAAATATATAAATTTGAACTTATTGAAATTGAAGATTTAAGAATATGACTTTATAAAGTGGTTGATTTAAGATGATTTAAAGAAATATTCCAAGTCTAATAAATTGAAGGAAATATTCAGTGATTTGACATTTGGGTTTTTTTTAAATAATATATTGATTTGGTTTTGGAATTTAAATGAGATATCATTACTTTGGTTTCTGAAATGGATATGATATTTTGGTTTTAAAGTATAAATGATTTTGAAATAAAATATCCACGGATTATAATAACGTTGGGTTGTTAAAGAGAATGGGATCGGAAGTTGTCATACTCTCTGCCAACCCCGACAACTACTTTAACAACCGTGTACGCGGTGGAGATTCCAGAATGAAGTAGGATGGTGGCGGCATTCCTTTGAGATATATACGTGAACCCAACTCCCGTGAGTTGGCATAAGGTGGCTAAAATAGGAGAAATCTCGGGCCAATGAGGTCATTTCTCTGATCGGACACACTCCTTCGATATTATATTCGGACTTTGAGATTTATTTGGTGGCCACTTTTGATTTTTGATTTGGGGGTGTGGCTCGAGGTGGGCGGTAGTAGCTGATACGTGTTACCACCAGCCCGTGTGCGTAATTGGTATATCTACCCTGGCATTGCCTTGTGTGCTGTGTCACTTACCCTAGCGCGCCTTTTACGAGTTTGTTTTTCTCACGTATGCCGTGGAGTATTTAGGGTAGTCTCCCAATCTGGAGATGCACTGATACTGGATGGACTACTAGGACTATTACGTGGTAAGGGCTATATCTATTAAAAAGTAATTTTATTTTACTATAGACATTATTATAATAGCGAAATATTACTATATAGTAAATAGTTTAACGGAGGGCGGTCACAATCATCCTTTATGTTACTTGTACCTTTATATTATAGTTCACTTGAGTTGGTTTACATTGTATAAGTATATATGTCCTGACTCGAGTGTTTTGTATATTTGTTTTACGCTTGGATCAGACTGAATGATACAGCATTAGAGACTCACCTTCAGAGTTGGAGCTTTGCTTGAAGATCCAGCTATCTATTTCAATTCTAGTTATTCAGTTGATTCCAGTGTTGTATTCAGCTTTGTGCTTGATTATTGTATTGAACTTCTGTTGTATCTTGTATAACTCTGATGTATTTATATAGTAGCTTCATGAACTACTATCTCTTTGCTTCCTCTACATTATATTACTCTGTGTATGTGATTCCATGATTTATTTATTTGTTGTATATTTCGAGATTTGCCAAATTTATTTTACAAGTCGATATTTTGAGCAACTCAAGTTCGACATATGTGGATGCGAATGGTTGAAAATATCGGGTCGTTACAGTAAGGGTCATCACATGATTCACCTGTAAATCGCTTGAGCATTCAATGTATATTTGAGGTTCTTCTTCTACAGGTTTGGATTTCACGAGGCCCTTCACATCAACTACTTGGCGTTAGTATTTCAAAAAAAAGTGTGAAATAAGATGTAAACATTATATTAACTAAAGGTAAATGCATTAAATGATTTTTGCGTCTACTTACTAACCAGCAACTTTGCCTCAACCTCCCTCTAAATGCCTTTACCGTAGTTGTTTCTTGCCACGGATCAAATTTAGATTGAAACTGGCTAGGGAAGGAACTTGGGTGGGTGTCAAGAGATGCAAACATAAACAAGATACCCAATAATCATGATGCAGTCGTAGCAAACTATGCAAGCAATAATCAACAATCAAAATCTGATCTGATGATGGCGACAGTAAAAATATATAGTAATTATAGGCGAAGAGTGCAATAATTACTAACAATTAATATGCTTCAAAGTTTGTACAACATGTAGAGACGAACATAACATGTACCATTTAATTTCTGCTATAGTAGCAAGGTACAACTTTGTACACATACACTTCGAAGATGTTATCATTAACATCACATTGTCATTGGTGTAACCTGTCTTTCTTTTAATTCTATATTTGCGATCAAATTGCCATTTATTGTTGCTTTATTACGTTAATCTTTTAAATATGTTCGTATACAAGCTTGCACTTTAAAAAGAGTACTACATTAAGTTATTTTTAAATTAAGCAACCAACTTTAGACGAAAAAAGACATATTTTAACAAGCATACAACTAAAACTAGTTATATCTATTACAAAGTAATCACAATTTTTCTTTCAATTTAATTGGTATTAAAAAACTGAATATAGGCAATATGTTAACATTCTTTAAAGTACAATCATGCATATGAACTCGCACTGTAATCTCGTCAATCAGGTTTAAATCAAAACGATCTCAAGCATGCACATTAAAATGAACAACTATATGCAAAGTCTTGGTAACAAACAAAAAAATAGAATTTTTTTTCTAGCGTACAGGATGTCGAGGGTCCGCAAGCATTAGAAAAAGTCCTTTAGCAATTAGCGATTGTCTTGCCTGCCAATTTTTATTTTACAAACAAGGAGTTAATACAATGTTGTTGTAAAAAAACATAAGTAGTACAAGCATTCACAAAAAAAAGGAAGAAAAAAGTATTTACTTCAAAAGCTCCAGTGAAACTCCATCGCAGTTGATTTGTGTCGCTGATAGTTGTGTCACCTGATTACCAATTCAAAAGTACTGTTTAGTAAGAATGATGCATTGTTATGATAATGTGGTGCATTTTTTTTAAGAACATATACATGTAATATAAACAATAAGGAAAGAATAGGTAAAAATGTGGTACCAAATCATGTAGTAAACCAGGCTGTTCTTCGAAAGATTAGGTAGAAGCTTTTTCACGGCATCCTCAATTTTTAGCAGCAGCATATGACGGAACTCCATACCATACTTTAGGATCAACAAACTGCATGTAATTTAATGAACGCATTTACGCAAGCTATTTAACACATAACATACTCATGGATTGGGCTTACATTTCACAATATAATAGCTAGAATTCAAATGATTATTATCAAGTTCCAAAATGAACCATTTTTCTACAAAATAAATGGCGTGAATCTTAAGATAATAATCGCATAGCAATTTTTTAACACTTGTTATTTTTTTTAAATTTCAAATTTGACATAATATGAACTTCGAAATGCTTTTTCCTTTATCGGGTTGTTGAAGTATCTACTCGCCTGTCTGCAACTTCAAAGTCTACAGCTGGACTTTTCAGGTGATACAACATTCCAGTTACATAAATGCTCTTATGCAATTTAGTACCCAATGGCTTACTTGATTCAATTTCATACTTTAAAATATTTCTTACTCTTCCAAATTATTGCATACACGGATACCTTGACTCAAGGTACTAGCTTGATTGCTTGATTATATGAAATGAATGGATAAGCTTCCTAATTTCTATTGGTAATTTTATTATGATGATGATACAATATTACAATGAGTCAATGTCCATCTTCCCACATTTCAGCTGTTAGAATACATTTAAAATTGTGTATAACATGGATTTGAATATGACAAGTCAGTGATACAGCTCCTGATACTTTATTCTGGTTATCAGATAGCTAAATTTTATATTTTTAATACACACTAGGTATTTGATTCTATAAACACTTGTAATTTTGCAGTATACCTGAAGATGGAAGTTGAAAAGCATATGTTGAAGCGGTGGCGAAAGCTAAGGCGGAAGAAGAAGCACAGATCACCTCTGAAAAAGCAAATGAGGCTGTTAAAGCTGCTAAAGAGTTCGAAGCAGAAGTCGAAGGACTTTCAGAGAAACAAGTTAAAGCTTCTACTTTGGAAAAAGAAGCAAAAGCAAGAACAGAGGCAGCAGTCTCTACACTAGATCATTTTAACAAAAGCAGTAAAAACCGGACTCTAAACTGCAAAGCAATGGCAAAATGATGCTCGACGATGCCTTAGCGACGCCCTTGACGTACATATATACACATACATTTGTACATATACATGTACACACACTCCATCAGGTAAAAGCAGCAACTATACAATTCCTTTCCTCATTATCAGACGATGTTGTATTTTCTATCTATAAACAAACCGAGTTTACCGGCTTAAAAATTACATAACATGAAGAACCACAGGTTCCATAATGACTTTAATAAACAATATGTAATATGAGAGAAATTGAAGCTGGCAAACACTGCAAATAATATGCAATACGAGAGAAATTGCAGAATGCAACTAAAATAAGGTTTGGGGAAATATCCAAAATTTTGTTCCTGTTAGAGCTTTTTATTCTTGTTATGGCTTTTGGTCCATAAGTGTTTACAATTTGCATGGAATTTATAATCTTCATTGTTAAGAGTTCATAGTCGCTGCTCAACTTTAAATCTGAGGGTAGCAGATACTATGTTTTGTTACCATATAGAGAGAACCACAAATGAAGTATTAGTAATCTGGGGGTATATGTTTTATATGGTTTTTTTTAATTAAGTTGAATTTTAGAATGGACGAAAACTAAAAAAAGTTGGCCAAAATTCTAGAGCAAGTGCAAGACTGCAATAGGTTAATCATACTATTAAATTAACCAAAATACCTGAGATTAGAGCCAATAAACGATCGCCAGTTGAATTGATTAGAGCATTATCCAATCCAACTTGATGAATGTCAGACGAATACTGCATCCAAAGAGTAAATAATATACTTGGTAACTTTTGCAAATACCCTAACATACGGTTAGGCAAACATCGGCACTACCAAGCAGATATTTTTCTGCTAGATTATTCGATTAACGTACGTTCTTATTCAAAGTACTAATTACACTGCCATCCTTTCCTGTCACAAACTTTTAATTTGACTCAACCGCGTCATTTATTATGCCTTGCAACTAAAGAAAATAAATCTATATGCTCAGGGAAGAGAAAGTCTTCTCTGTATCCGTATCAACATAAGTTCTGATGTTGTCACATTGCTTCATTCCAAAAGTAAACGTATTATATTTAAGTAAATGAAACCTCTAGTTTAATGCCTGAAACCAATAAAAAATAAAACTGGAAGCTGACCTTGTCTTAAATGCACTTGGATGGTGAGGTCCAAATCCTTAGTGTTCTGTCCTTCTCATGATGTCGACATAAAAAGACATCAAAATTGCTTAGTGGGATGATCCCCAAACTCGTGGCAGCAATTCTTGCATCTCATTCATTTTGTTTTAATTTTTTTTTTAACTCACTTCAGCAATAGCAGCAGCCTGCAATTCACCTTTGCACTCCCACATATCTGTAATTAAAGATTGAACATCAGCAATAACACCAACAACGTATAAAAACTTTACTACAAAACATAGCCGTGAATGATAGGGCAGGAAATTTACTTGCTGAATAGAAAAATATAACCAATATCATTTTATTTTATTTACAAAAAGTTGGCATTGTCTGCTCTGCATTGTATTGTTCTCTCACTGGGATACATGTCCATGTGCAGATGGCCGATAAGTAAAATGGTAATTAGCAGAAAGAAGGTTGAGGAAAACTCAATAATGGAGTAGAATTAGCAAGAAGCAAAAAAGAAAGAATATGAGAGTACCCGATCCAGGCGGAGGAGGAAAGAAGCACGTCGAAGGCAGAGAGGAAGTTGTGGTTGATGCTGCGGACAATCGCCGTCAAAGGCGACGGACAATCGCAGTTCGCAACTGTAGCTCCTTTTATCTACACATCATCCGTGGCCCTCTACTACTGCTTCTTTTGCAACTGCGGCTCCTTTTATCTATACATCATTATAAAATAACATTTCAAGTCAGCAAAAGAAAAATGCTTCAGACAATCCAGAAAAGAATCACAAGTTATACTA
Source organism: Allium cepa (assembly GCA_030765085.1). Lineage (NCBI taxonomy): Eukaryota > Viridiplantae > Streptophyta > Magnoliopsida > Asparagales > Amaryllidaceae > Allium > Allium cepa. The sequence goes on from CM060935.1 coordinate 597,509,136, forward strand.
AGTAAAATAAAAGTTATGTAATAAGGAAAAAGTACCTGAGATTCCGACGATGGAGATTCGCATAAGAGAAGGATACCTAAGATTCATAAGAAAATGTACCTTAGATTAGAACAGATGAATAGATACGATTTGGGGAAAAAATTGAATGAAGGAGGCAAAATAGGAAACAAACCCTAGATTCGTACAAAGAGAGAGAGAGAGGTTTGCTAATGCGTTAGAAACAATAGAACTAGGATGTAAAGAAAAATTACTAGGTTGCCCTCCTTACATCACCTTATTTACCGAAGCACCAAATATCCTAACAGTTATAAATGTGACAAAGGAAGGCAACGAAAATAACCATTAGTAATTTGTAACGGTTATAATCGTTACAAATCCCAGCAAAATAAGTGTTGCAAAATGATTGATTTGGTGTAGTGCCATCTGTCTCAAGGAAGGGGGCTTGTCTTCCCTTTGCATGATCTGACACTATAGGAGCAGACTTTATGGAGGCGGCCCGCATAGTGCCGTGGTGGAGGAGATGAGGAGGCCGTCGTAGAGGGATCGCATTGTTAAGATCGAGGGTTCTAAGGGTGGGCCGGCTTATAGATTTTTTAGGGAAGTGGAGGTTTTCAGATCCCTATCAAAGACTCGGTATATGTAGTGGGGTCGAAAATTCTGAGGATAGCCAAGGATGCGGACGATGGGACCATCTTGTAGTTGCTGGTGAACTTGATGGCCAAGGTATTCTAGAAGGCCCTGGCTTACGGACAATGGCCCAGGTCAGGCAGAGAGACCCATACTTAATAGTTTTTCTTTTCCTATGCCTTTTTGTTGTTTCTACTTAGAGGGTTTATCTTGTAGGCTACACTGCGAGCTCTTCACATTGATACTGGCCTACGAGTCTTGAGGAAGACGGTGAAAAATGAGGTGGCCACCCACCAATGAGCAGAATGGTTAATTGGGCATATCGAGGAGTGGCTCTAGAGGCTGAGAAGAAAGCCGAGGAGTGCATGAGGTGGACCCTGGAGGCAGAAGGCGTAGGCACATATTCGACAAGGCTAGGGACACTACAGTTAGAGAGCGGTAGAGAAGGTGAAGAAAATGGGGGAAGAGCTTGGGCAGGTATGGCGGGTCAGAAGCGAGCCACAAGGAGGAAGATATTGTGAAGGAGAGGTTGTAGTAGCGCTTGGAGTTTCCAACCCGAGCAGAAATTAGGAGGGAGAATGATGCCTTGGACGGGTGTGAAATGATAGGTTGACCAAGATGTCGAAGCAGATTTTTGTTGTACACTATCATCTCCCTTTAGAAATCAGCTTCCTTACCTCCGAGAAATACGAGGAGGTCCATAGTGCAGTGGTATTGAAGATGGTGGTGGTCGGGAGTGTTTCGCCAATGATTTTGACTGTTGAGCAGATGGCCTCCTTGATAGGCAGGCCTAACGAGCCAACTGCCGATGATCCTCGATGGTGGACAAACAATTAGTTTTTCATGATGACTTTCATATCACAGGGCACCTCCCACCCTATGAGCGACGGGCTGAAGGTCTTTTTGTTTTTTGCTGATGTGTTCTTTGGGCTTGGTTATGGGCTCATTGTTGTAATGAAACTTGTTGAATATTATGAACCCTTTCTTTTGTGAGAAAATCCATCATTGTAGATTTATTTATCTGTCTGAATATTCCAAGTTTGCCTTGTACTTTTATGCTATGTTTTTGCATATATAGATACCTATATTTTTCCTTCACGCTTACTCTCTATTTGTTCCTTATTTGAGAAGATCAAACATCCCCGATTTTGTTAAGTAAACAGGTAGACTTAGCTTTTTGTGCATAATATAATGGATGAGTAGACAAAGGGAAAATAAAGAGCACCCAAAACCCAAAAAAAAAAAAATTAATGAGGAAACTTGCCCACAGTTTTGCATGGCGAGTTTAAGCTGGTGGCTGGGCATCCTTAAGTGGTCACCTAGGGATCAAGTGGAGCTTCCATTGTTGCATTTATAGGCTAGCGAGGGGCCCGATCTTATTTGACAAGGCCGATTTTAGGTTTTCAAGTCATTTAGCACTACTGGTGCTAGGTTCGAGATCATAGTGAGAATAATCATGCGGCCATTGTACCAATGCCCCACCCTTGGTAGGATGGGCCATATCACGGGTGAACGATTCGGGCCACAACTTAAGTGGTTAAAACATCCGTCATCGATGCCTCTGGCATGAAAGGGAGGATTGAGCAGTTTGTGAATCCTCATGGAACGGCAATACAAACGCAAGGTTTAAGGTTAAAATGTGGGTAATCACACCACTATAGCAATAATGCCTAGCCTTGCTAGAGTGGCGAGCAACATCGTAGGTGAACAAATGGGAACTGTGGCATAGATGGTTATGCCATCGGATCATCGATGCCTCCAGCCCGAATGAGAGTATTGACTGGCTTAGGCATCCTTATGGAGTAGTTTTGGGCATTCATCGATTATAGAGATTGGCCACCTTGGCCCGCCCTCTACGAATAACCAAGGTTGCATTGTCCCTGGCAAGGAAAAGAGAGTTGGTTGGCTCATTCCGGCCAAATAGCCTTGTTGATACTTGAATGAAGAATGCTTTTGGGAATGCTTTGTTTACATTCCATAATTGGAATACTTATACAAAAATTCTATTGCCTTATCATTGTTGTAAAATCTTATGGCCTTATAATTATGGCTTACATAATTACATACTTAATATGCCCGAAGGCAATCCAAATTCGAAGTGTGAGCTATCGAGGTGTGAAAGGTAGTAGGCACCGTAGATGAATACAGCACTGATCACATACGGGTCTTCCAAGTTTTACCCCCAAAGCTCCTTTCTTTTGAGTTTTTAGTGTTTGTAAAGTCCTGATGCAGTACTAAGTCTCCAACCTTGAATGGTTAGAGCTTCACCCTTATATTGTAGTGCTTGGCTATCATTCTTTTATATGCCTAAGTACAGAGCTTTGCCAGTGCTCTTCTTTCTCCTAAATCGTTGAGCCCAAACTTGAGTAGTTCTTTGTTTTGTTCAGGATCATGAGTGGGGTGCTTTAAAGATTGAACATTAAATTCAATAAGTAAAATAACTTCATATCCATAGGATTAGAAAAATGGAGAGTTTTGGATTGACGTTTGGTTTGAGGCGATATGAACAAAGCATGAGTGGTAGATTAGCCTAGTTTTCCTTAGCCATTATGAGATGCTACTTCAGTATTTCCTTGATGGTCTTGTTTATGGCTTTAACCTGCCTATTTCCTTATGGGTGGGATACTGAGAGGAAGCATTTTTATGTTCCATTCCGCTTGTACAACCCTTAGAACAACCCCCTCTCAAACTGTATGTTATTTATCTATTATGATTCTCTTTAGGATTTGAAGTGATAAACACTGTTCTTAATCACAAAGTTCAAGATCTTGGGTTCGGTGACCCTAGTGAGGGCCTCTACCTCAACCCATTTTGTAAAGTAGTAGATGGAAACTATGGTATGATTGTATCCACCTTTGTAAATTAGAAGCTTTTCGATCAGATCAATACCCTAAGAGTCAAATGAACAAGAGGACGTCATAGGAGTTAGAGGACTTGGGAAAGCTCTTGGGATCTTAGAAAACCGTTAATGTTGATCATACTTCTTAATGTGATTCATTTCATCCTTGATCATTATGGGCTAGTAATAACCTTGGTGGGAAACCTTCGTTGCTAGGCTTTTCCATCGACATGATCTCTTTAGAAGCCTTCGTGTAGTTCCTTCAATGCATGGTAGGCTTCTTTGCTTGTCATGCAACATTGAAAGGTAGTTGAATATACCGACAGGTAGAGCCTAATGTCAATGATGGTATAATTAGGTGGCCAGTATAGAATTTTACAGGCCTCTTTTATTTTAGGAGATAGGTCACAGCTCATAAGGTAATTTAACAGCAAGGTCATCCAAAAATCTGTCTGGACTTCATCAATTTCCATAGCGGTAGCCTCCAATTCAAAGCAAGGGGCAGTCCGCACATCCATTAGGACCTAAGGGATGCATGAAGGATTTTCTTACGCAAGTATTGTTGTTACTTGCTAGTCGCTGGATAAAGAGTAAAAAGGTAGAATAAAATGGGTCGTGGACAACGGAGTTACGGAAGCAAAGTTGAAAAATACACAAATGTGGATAATGTAGGAATCAAACCTAGATCAGTATCTACAAGCAGAAATCCATTACAACTGAACTACAGTATCTTATTGGACCACAGCAAAAAATGACTTATTTTAAAGATAATTCAAATAATGATGGCCCCTGAGCGACCGTCCAAGTGGCACATGCTCAGCCGTTGTTAATGGAAAATAATTGATAAAATAATTTATCTCTGGCACTTTATAAAAATTACTTTAACTGGGTTGAGGAGAAATGTGATAAGTAACATTAAAAATATGGAACATTAAATAGGCATGACCAATTAAATCATATTTGATTAATTAATAATATAATTAAAATACTAACACCAAGAGAAAGTTAAAATATCACCAATTAAATGAGTGTTAACAAAACCAATTCCATGAAATCCACACTTATGCGATCACAAAGATTAGATACGATTGTTGAAACTTGATCATTAAATATATCAATTTCTCAATATTTTGACTAGAAGTCCCTATAGCGCAGTTGGTTAGGAGGAATCCTACTTCCACCCGCCTGGTTGAGAGTACAATCCATATTGACCACATTATCTTTGTGTTGACATCGAGCATTTGTCGGTGTCACAGTTTAATAAGTGCAGGACTAAAAATTAATATCACTATTTGCATATCCATAACATTAGTGCTAGTAGTAAAAATAAATTATAAGAACTGCCCTATTACTTCAAGAAATAATTAAAATATATGCATTTTTGCATTGCAAGCTTGCAACAATGAATTCAAGATCTGACTACTCTTAACCGCTACTTAAAGTCCCATGTTCTCAAGTTTAGAAGCATTACGGTTGATAGCATTCGTCCATGTACTGCATAAGGTGTGTGAGTTTTTCAACGTTTAGTACCTACTAACCCACTAAAATTTTGTGCTTCTCTCAAAAATCAACTGTTAAAAAATAATATACTTATAACGTGTATGCAGATAGAAAAGATACCATCATTGTATTTCTCTGGCTCCATGGACACTGTGTATTTCCTAAGGATCCTCAACATATCTTCAAGTTAATTTTGAACCATAAAATGGCTATGGCATCGGTATATTTTGCTGCATGTTGCTTTGAACAATTTTGCAAGTTCGTCGTGTACCCTCGAGAATGAAAACTGCGTCAGAACCCTCTTTTAGGGACAATAGAGTTCAGCAATCTTAAATGATAAGCCTATAGTGTAAAATAAATACATTACTGAAAAATGAAATTGATGTTAAATATCTTTAGTGTTGATCCCAAACTGCTTTATATATAGAGTAATTCAGCTACTTCTCTTGATGATTAATCAAGTCTAAAGATGGCTTTGTAGACCTGGAAAGCATTTGGATGACCACCTAAGAACAAAACGATAACATGTTACTGAGTTGGTATATGAATAATGCAACTCATAGAAGTGTTTGCAGTGTTCATTGCTAAAAGTGTCAAGTAGCAAATTTATATAGTACTAGAATTGGCTTGTACTTCGCACATGAACTGTTTATATTGTTGTAAACGGAAAGAAAGGGCATTTTCGAAATTTCAAAAAGACGTCGAGTAAATTAATTCAACGAATTTTCTTTATTTTATTAACGGTAGAAATAAATATTATTATCCTTCAAGTTCATATAACAAAAGATAAAATCAAAATCAATCTTCTTCCATATACAAATCATATGTCATGAAGTATTGGATTTGAGTACGTTTTTCATATCAAGGGGCGGTGTACATCCTCTGATTAGCTTGAATATGAAAAAAATTAAAACGTAGAACAATGATACTGATACTGTGACAAAAGTATCAAACATCATTCAACAGAACAATGTTTGGATGTAAAAATCTAATTTATCTAAGAATCTAGTATGGTTAGCAATTTATGTCATGCTATGAACTAAAGCATGGACTAATATTAAAATTAACATGCAAGGACAGCAAAAAGAGATGCACGATTATTAGAGCTTTTCTATTTATATCAAAAAGGGATCTTGAAATACATGATACCTGAACAGTAGTAATGCAACATGCTAACTTTTGGACTTCTCTTCTGAGATCTCAATCATATTTAAGAAAATGTAAACTCAAATATGGCGTGGTGATTAAAGTATTAACTTGATGGAGTAGGTGTTTACTTGAAGCAAATCATATAATTGCTGCAAAAATTGCAACCGTATTTTGGATCCTGACTTGTTTCCTGAATTTGCATTTGTAACTGATAATGTAAAATAGATATGGTGCACAAAACCTATTAGAATCAGCATTATAAGAAATCTTATTTTATGAACATTAGTTTTTCTTTAAGCACACCAACTTAATATTTGTCACCGTCCGTTAAAGTAATAGCTTCATTTATTTTAACAAAACAATTTTCTTAAGTTCAAAAATATTGTTGGAAGTTAACTTATCTGGCATGACTTTGGATTTTCCCCATGACAGTTTTCCCTTTAAAATGAATTAAAGATAGCAGCATATTGGAAATAGAAAGGGCCGAGCTTTTATATAATACATGTAACGCCCTATACCATATTATATAAAAGCTCGGACCTTTCTATTTCCAATATGCTGCTATCTTTAATTCCCTCCGACTATTTCGGTTAGGGTTTTCTTCCTCTAGTCCCAAAATTATATTTGTCTGCTCGCATTTCAGATTTGAGTTTTTCCTCTCAATAAATTGAGTTACTGAAGTACCATGAGTACTTAAAAGTGATTCAGAGGTTTGAAGCGAGCGAACAATACTTGAAAGTTTGAGAGATCTCATGTGTTACTCGATTTTGAGAATTTTAGGCAAAATTACATGTTTCGTGTGGTTTTGTCTGAGTGTTCGAGTTAGTGTGAGTCTTTAATGGCGGATGCGTGACGATCTTTTCTCTCTGACTTTTTGGATCTTCTTCGACTCTTAGATCTGACCGCAGCTTTACAAAATTATTCTTTGAGATTGGTTTTGTAAGTATGTCTGCCTTCTAATGAGTAGCAGGAAGATGATTTATGTTGGGCTCCCCTTTGATGACTTCCTCACGAACAAAATAGAGATCAATTTCCATATGCTTAGTTCGTGAGTGAAGAATTGGGTTAGCGGAAAGCGATACAGCGCTCAGATTGTCGCACCATAGTATGGGTTTTGTACCATTGGTTATTCCTATCCTTTGAAGAAGAGACTCCAGCCACATTATCTCGCTGTTGCGCTTGCAACACTGCGGTATTCTGCTTCTGTACTCGATCGAGAAACTGTTGGCTACTTTTTGGAGCACCTGTATAGATAGATACAGTGGCCAGTTGTAGTTCTTCGGTCATCCGAGTCCGATGCCCAATCTGCATCTGCGTATCCTTGAATATTTAGTGATTTTCTTGCTTTAATGCTTATTCTGTATTTTATAGTGCCCTTTAATCCTCTTCACTTCCTTCTAGTGGTGATCTAGAGGTTCCTGCATAAATTGACAGACCTTATTTACATTGAATGAAATATCTGGTCTTGTAATGGTAACAAATTGCGAGGCACCTACTATACTTCTGTACTGTTTTATGTTCTCTATGTGCTCACTTTTATATTTAGATAAGTGCAAATTACTCACCATGGGTGTTGGTAAAGGCTTTGCATCATTCATCTTTGCCCTATCAAGAATCTCAAAGATATACTTACTTTGCGATAGTATTAATTCACTTTGTGATTTTCAGTGAACTTATATTCCTAGAAAATAGCTCAAGTTGTCTAAATCTTTGATAGAGAAAGTTTTATGTAAATGACTAGTAACAAGTCTAATCTCATAACTGCTATTACCTGTAATTATGAGATCATCTACATACACAAGAATATAAGTGGTACTAGTATCATTTATTTTGATGTAAAGTGAGTTGTCAGACCTGGTTGCCTTGAATTCTAGACTAATCAAAGTAGTTTTTAGTTTTTCATACCATACTCTTAGAGCTTGCTTCAGTCCATAGATAGCTTTATGTAATTTGCATACCATTTTCTTGTCACTACCTTTAACATATCCTGGTGGTTGTTGCATATACACTTCTTGTTGTAGTTCACCATGTAGAAAGGCATTGTTGACATCCAGTTGTCTGATGTTCCATTTATTGTGTAGAGAAACTGTGAGAATTACACTGATTGTAGTTGTTCTGGTGAAAATGTTTCAGTAAAGTCAAAACCACTCTGCTGTGAGTAGCCCTTAGCTACTAACCTTGCATTATACTTAGCTATTTTTCCATCTGCTGACCTTTTAAATTTGTAAGTCCATCTGCATCCAATTATGTTCTTGTCTTTTGGTGCTTGTACAGTGCTTCTTTTTTTATTTTTAATTAAGGAACTGTATTTATCATCCATGGCAGACTTCTAGTTACTGTTAGTAAGTGCTTCTTCATAATTGGCTAGTTCATCTTGTTTCAGTGCAGTAGAGTAGACTCTTGGTTTGAAGATACCATGTTTTGATCTTGTCATCATATGATGTCCTTCTCTTGCAGGAGATGGTGATCTACTGATATTAGTATCATTAATTTGACCTGGACTTGAGGAAGTATCCATACTTGATAAAGTGTCCATACTAGAGTCTGATGAATCTCTGTCTTGGCAGTGGTTGTTTGGATCTTCTGATTCATTGAGATTAGACTGATCATCTAATATGTTTTGTGAGAGTTCAGTGTTTATCAGATGACCAGTCTAAGTCTTTCTTACCTGCTCACTTGAGTAAGTTGGAAGATAATGTTTTTGAACAGAGTGCATGGATGATTTAGCATCATAAACCTTATGAGTAGTTTTCAACTCACTCGTAGAAAAAGGAAAGACATGTTCATTAAAAGCAACATGTCTAGAAATAATTATCTTGCCATTGCGGGTAAGACGTTTGTATCCCTTCTGATTGGTGGGATATCCAATAAATGTACATGGTAAAGATCTAAAACTTAGCCTGTGAGAATTATATGGTCTTAAATATGGACAACACAGGCAACCAAAGGTTTTAAGTAATGTATAATCTGGAGATGTGTTAAATAGTTTCTCAAGTGGTGTTTTGTTTTTCAGCACCTTTGTAGGCATTCTGTTGATGAGAAATACTATAGAATTGAATGACTCTGGCCAAAATTGTAGTGGCATTGAGGCATGAGCCAAAAGAGTCAGGCCAGTATCAACTATGTGTCTATGCTTCCTTTCAACAAGCCCATTCTGCTCAGATGTATATGGACAGGTAATTCTATGTATTATTCCTTTTTTGATAAAATAGTCTTTCAAAGTTTTGAATTCCGTCCCTTCATCTGTCTGGATTACCTTTAGTTCATTGTTTGTCTGTCTCTCTGCTTGAGTGATAAACTGCACCACTATATCATTGTTTTCTGCCTTTGATTTGAGAAAATATATCCATGTAATTTGAGAAAATATATCCATGTAATTTGAGAAAATATATCCATGTATATTTAGTAAATGAGTCTAAAAAATAAACATAATATTTAAACTCATAGTCAGAGTCAATTGGGGCTGGACCGCATAAGTCAACTGCTACAATTTCCAATGGTTTTGTATGTCTAATTAATGATTTTTAGAAAATGGTACTTTATGACTTTTTCCCATTTGGCAAGAAGTACACATATATGGTCAACAATTAATCAAATTTTTAATTCACAGCAAGAACCCTACACTACAAAAGGCAACTCCAGAATCTGAAGAAAGACAGCATGTATAATTTCACCAATGAAGCATTCTGTATCTTATATATACAGCACGCCTGTATCATTTTCAGCATGTTATGTAAGTACTTTTCATCTTTCTTTAGTTAATACATTCCTATTTCAATGACTGCCAGTAATGCGAACAACATCATCAGTTAATGTTTATTGTCATACCATAAAAGGACAAACGTAATGTACTAGTCTCTGGATAAAACTGCTTAGCACATGCATTGATAAGCACTGCTCTAATTTTTCGCACGAGCATTCTCAGGAAGCTGCAAAATGCCAGGTCTTGAACAATTTCTTTGTATGTGAATATAAGTTTGTAAACTCTGAAGGGATAATTAATCCTACCACTCGCACCACAAATGAGGACCATACTACGTTCTCAAACCGAATTAAACAGGAGTCCATCACAAAAATCAACCTTTCATTCCCAAATTACTCCAACAGTATGATATTACCGGTAAGGATGAATCATAAATTTATATGTTACTAATCAAACTTACCGTTTCTGGAGACAGGAATTGATTGAACACAGCCAATTTATCGCAGAATTGTAGGATGACAGAGTTAAGCTATCTCCAAGCAAATATTTCCTTCCACATAAAACAAATTCCTCAAAATTAACGACAAAAATGTTTCTAGAAACTACTTTTGCGACCGGTATACATATGAATCCCAAACTAAAGTTTATCAAGTCCGAAGATGAATTGTTGCAAGATTCTGCAGATAGATATCTTTTAGCATAGCATGTTGATGTCTTTGTAAAACCAGAATTTGTTCTAGATCTGCACCTAACAAAAATATATAAATAAAATGATATGCATGTTATTTGGTTAGCATTTGGAATGATGTGATTAATAAGTGTTTGGAATGTTTACTGAAAAATGCATATAGTAGAAAACCAAAGAGCGTGTTCTAACAAATTCATCTAACAAAAGATAGAATACAAGATCAACCTCAAAGTTTGTTCTGTCATTATTGAAACTATTCACCGTAAGACACTTTAGATGGTATATTATTTCTAATTAAGCAGCTGTGCTCATCTTCATTAAACATTAGATTGGCTGGATTTTCGGAGGAATTATATATGCATTAAACATGGAATAACAACCGAACCCAATAGTAGTTAACAAAATCATGCATATATGTAAAGAACTTTCAAGAAAGAATCTGAAATGTAATGTTGAAATGCAATGAAAATATGGTGATTATCAGTGTTAACATGAATAACGTGCCATTATTGGGTCTTTTCTTTGTACATCAAAGAAGAGGAAAAATCAGTCTTGAAGTACATACTATCTAAAGAAAAGTCTGTTATACGTCTGGTATACCAAAACAAAGACCAATCAATAATAAAATTGTCTCGCATGTTTACAACTCAAATTTTCATTACTCTGGAATTCTGTATTAGTTATTCTAACACTAAGTATGTTAGTAATTAATTACAACAACAAAGTAACAACTACAGCAATAATAACCATAGTGCTAAATCAAACGTTACACTATTTAAAAAAATAGTACAACGTAGAAAGAAAAACAATATTTATATATATAAATATATGAATCAACTAGAAATCTAACCAGTTGAAGAAGGAAATTACGTATGAGGTTTGTCGTAACAATTTCCTTAATACTTTATTCAAAGTCTCCCAAGATAGAACAAACATGATCTGCTAGAGATTGTGATGTGTATGATCTTCTGTGTGATATGCAAAAACGCACGGATTGTAGATATTAAGAAATGAAGAGGAAGAAGAGAAAATCGTAGTTGATTGAGTGAGGAAAATGATCAGGTTTTCTCCTTATTTATAGCCGAATTCCCAATGGCTACATCCATTGAGAAAAGTAGCATCCCTTCATTTGCAATGCCAAAAAGCGTTACTGTTCGCAACAGTCGGGCCTCTTCGTTTGCAATGGCCAGAAACTGTTGCGGTTTGCAACTGTCGCATCCAATCGAGTAGTCACTTCTTTTTGAATTTAAACAGTAGCGTTCACTTCTGTACAACAAAAATATAATACGGTCCACTCTTATTGGACCCGCACCCGACCCGACTCGGCCCGGTTCGGTCGGTTGGACGGGCGGACGACGGCGCGTGTGTGTGTTAGTCCATTGCCATATAAATTCTCCCCCTCGCACAAAATTACCTAACCCTAAGGGCCAATATAAGGATTGAGAGTATACTATATAAACCAAAAAATGAACATGTTTTTGGCGATGTGGGACATCTCATTCATCCTTATTTTGAGAATTCTAACAATCCCCCACATGAATGACGATATGTCTCCCCCACACAAAGTGTAGTATCACATAGTTCATATGAAAACAATGTTATATCGAGGATAAGTATATATTTCACTTTGAACTTTCCCTAGTTAAAACTTATCGAATATACTTGGCTATCGATGAATTATTTCATCTTGAACCGTCAGCCGTTATAATATAATCAGATAATAAGCTTTACAAAGCATTATTTTCCTTCACATCCAATCTCTTGGTTGCGTTCATTTTGGTCCTGAACAATTTTTGGTTCTGCGAGTGTTTTTAGAGAATAAAAACCTTTAATATTCTCATAGAGCCGGCCAAGCTCACACTAACACAGGTGATCGCAACCATTAAGAGTATCCTACATATACTCCACTTGTTGTTTTCAAGATATGGTCATCATCAAAAAACATAGTTTTAACCTTTAAATACTTCTGTAGGCATGCATTTATGTTGTGAACCATAGGATAGTGTTGGACCATGTCCAAACAAATGCATTACATCTTGAGTTACTCAGAACTGGTTTGTCAATTGATTCTAGTCCGTGAGATCTCCGGTCGCTAGGATAGGTTTTCGTATAAGATAACTCTTGGTGGTTTAGGCTTTTAAACCCATTCCCCTCGATGCGCAGTCAATTTTCTCTCTTGATAAACCTTTAGTAAATGGATCCGCTAGGTTATCGTTTGTTCTCACATAATCTATGGAAATAGTTCCATTTGAGAGTAACTGCCTAACTGTGTTATGGCGTCGACGAATGTGTCGTGATTTTCCATTATACACAAAGTTGTGCGGTCCGCTTAGCGCAGTTTTGTTATCACAGTGTATGCATATGGCCAGTACAGGTTTAGACCAAAATGGAATGTCTTCTAAAAAATGACGAAGCCATTCTGCTTTTTCGTCTGCTTTATCTAAATCGATGAACTCTGATTCCATAGTGGATCGAGCTATGCATGTTTGTTTAGTAGATTTCCATGACGCTGCTGCCCCTGCTAAGGTAAATACATAACCACTCGTTGCTTTTGATTTCTCTAAATCAGCAATCCACTTTGCATCACTATATGCTTCTAAGACATCAGGATATTTTTCATAATGTAAGGAATAATTTATGATATTTTTTAAATATCCAAGCACTCTCATTAGTGATTTCCAGTGTTCCTTTCCTGAATTTCTTATATACCTGCTCAGTCGACTTACTGCATAAGCTATATCTGGTCTTGTGCAATTCATGAGGTACATGAGACATCCTATTACACGAGAGTATTCCAGTTGCATTACACTCTCATTAGTGTTTTTATGCAGTACTTCTTATGGATTAAAAGGTGTTCTTACTCCTTTAATTCTAAAATTTTGAAAATTTTCAATCACTTTGTCTACATAGTGTGATTGAGATAATTCAGTTCCATTAGGTGTTTCTATTATTTTGATTTCCAAAATAACGTCTATAACTCCTAAGTATTTCATATCGAAATTTCTAATTAACATCTTCTTTATGGTCTCTACTACCTGGGTATTTGGACCATATATTAACATATCGTCTGCATATAAACAAATTATCACATATGATTGTCCAATTTGTTTATAATAAATACACTTTCAAATTTTGCGTGCCATTGTTTTGGAGCATGTTTTAGTCCGTATAATGATTTTACTAATCTACAGACTTTGTTTTCATTTCCTTTGGAAACAAAACCTTCAGGTTGCTCCATGTAGATCTCCTCATCGAGATCTCCATTTAAGAATGCTATCTTTACATCCACTTGATGAATTTCTAGATTATAGATCGATGCAATTGCTATTAGCATTCTTATAGAGGTTATTCGTGTTACCGATGAATATGTATCAAAGAAGTCTATTCCTTCTTTTTGACGATATCCTTTGGCTAATAATCTGGCTTTATACTTGTCGATAGAGCCATCTGCTTTCATTTTTTTCTTGAAAATCCATTTACAGCCAATAGGTTCAATTCCAGGTGGAATACCAACAATTTCCCAAGTTTTACCACTTAGAATTCAATCGATCTCATTTTGGATTGCTTCTTTCCAACATGAAGATTCAGAAGATGAAATTGCTTCCTTGTACGTTTGAGTTCGTGTTCTAACACATATGTGAACAAATCCGAATCAAATGTCTTAGAAGTCCTAGCACTTACGCTTCTTCTTGGTTCAACTTCCTCAATCTCATGATGACTTTCATCTTCATGTGAATTGCTTGATTCTTCTCTTCTGTGCAGTTAAAGCGCTCGGTAGATTCGAAGCGGTGGAGGTGCAAAAAGTCATAGCGGAGATACAGCGAGGATATAGCGGAATATAGCGGATGGCTTTAAAATAGCATAGAAAACTCGTGCTTAATGTTTTTACAAATATATAAATGGTAATTAAAGGAAAAATTATCATTCAGTTGAATTATAATTAATACATAAATAATTTTAAACAAAAAACATGTGCGGATATACTTTAAATAAACGTAAAACTGTTATATATAACATAATTGAATTTAGTACAATATTAGAGTATATTCATTTCTGAAAATATATTAAAATTTAAATCAAATAAATTAATTTCATAATTTTTATAATGTATAAATGCAATTTTTTAATTTATTTTAGTACAGAAGATATAGCGGAAATAGCAAAATATAGCGGGAATAACGGGATATAGCGGAAATAGCGGAGATTAAAGCGGAAAGGATATATTTTGGGGCTATATGAAAAAATCGTAGCGGTAGAAGTCCGCTATGAGATATAGTGGGGTTATAGAGGGGTAATAGCGGGGCATTAACTACACAGCTTCTCTTATCCTTTTAGGAACATTATTCCCTTCATTCCTTTTGTGCGAAAACACGTCTTTAAAGAATGAGACATCTCTAGATTCCATGATTGTATTTACATGAATATCAACTATATCAGACTTGAATACAAAAAATCTGTAGGCACTACTATTTTGGGCTGGCCCTAAATGGTAACAATCTACTGTTTTTGGTCCAAGTTTGACTTTCTTGCGAGGCGGAACTGGAACTTTTACCAAGCACCCCCACACTTTGAGGTATTTGAAATTTGTTTTGTTCCTTTCCATAACTCATATGGAATAGTTCTTTTTTTGTTGTAAGGGACTTTGTTTAATATGTGATTAGACATATTTAAGGCTTCCCCCCACAAGTTCGTCGGTAGACCAGAAGTCAAAAGCATGGCATTAATCATGTCATTTAACGTTTTGTTCTTCCTCTCGGCTACACCATTTTGTTGTGGTGAATATGGAGCTATTGTTTGATGAATTACAGCATTTTCTGCACAAAACTGCTCAAATGGTGATTCATATTCTCCACCTCGATCAGATCTCAATATCTTGATCTTTTTATTTAACTGATTTTCTACCTCGGCTTTGTACTTCATAAACGATGTAATTGCTTCATCCTTACTATTTAAAAGATATACATAGCAATATCTTGTATAGTCATCAATAAAAGTGATAAAGTACTTTTTCCCACATCTTGTAGGTAATGATTTAAAATCACATAAATCTATATAAACCAAACCTAGTGGTTCGATGCTTCTATCAACAGATTAAAATGGTTTTTTTAACTATTTTTGCTTCTACACATGTCTCACATTTGTAGTTCTTATCTACTTGGAATTTCGGAATTAATCCCAAGTTTGATAATGTTTTCATTTTTCAAAAATTTATGTGTCCCAATCTATCATGTCATAATAAAATTTCGTGCTCAAGCAAGTAAGAAACTTCAATTTTATTAATAGCACAATCTGAATACATAGTTTTATTGCCGATAACGGCTACATTTTCCTTAAATATACCATCACATAAATATCCTCTTCCGATATATATTAAAGCTTTTGACAGAACCATCTTGTCTGACTCGAATGCCATTTTGCATCCTTTCTTTGATAGTACTGAGCCAGAGATCAAATTCTTGCGTATGTCTAGAATGTGGAGTAGGTCATTCAACTTGACAGTTTTTCCAGAAGTAAACTTGAGGATTACTGTGCCACTGCCTTCGTTCATGGATACTACAGAATTACCCATGTAGATTTTTTCTTCGGGATCGAATTTTTGGTATGTAGAAAACATGGATGTGTTAGAGCAGACATGACGAGTAGCGCCTGTGTCTACCCACCATTGGTTAGGATTCTGAACCAAATTACATTCAGATACAACTGTCGAGAAGTTGGACCCGTCTACTTCCATGTTGTCTACTATATTTTCCTTTTTATTGCGTTCCTTTTTGTGTTTGCAATTTTTAGCGGCATGTCCAACCTTTCCACAAACCCAACACTCGCCATTAAACTTTTTGATTCATTTGTTGTCTTTTGGTTTGTTGTCTGGAGCTTTTCTTTTCTTCTGGAAATTCTTCTTTTTGTTTTTGGTTTTTGACCCTTCAGCCACAAATGCCTCCTCGCTTGGTTTTGTAACTCCAGGTTATCTGCCTCAATTTTTAGTCGGACCATGAGATCCTGTAAAGAGATTTCCTTTTTCTTTTGCTTTAGATAGTTGCGGTAATCTCTCCGTGACTGTAACGACCCATAATTTTATTTAATTAAAATTTGAATATTTAATTAATTTTAAATATTAATATGTGAATTTATAAGTCGAATAAATTTTATTTGAATAATTGGATTTAATTGAATAATTAAATCGATAATTTAATATGTAAAATTATGGAAATAATTAAAAATAGAGTTAAATATGATTGAAAATGATTTGGGAAATTTTATTTTATCATGTTGAAGTTAGAATGATATTTTAGAACTTTTAAAATCGAATTAAAAGTTAATTTGTGAAAATTGAATATTTTAATATTTAATCGACTAGCGAAAATAGTCAATTTTTGAACAGTCTCAGAATTGGACGAAACAAGTTCCATTGGATCCGTAATAGTTAGTTATTATCGGATTTCAATTTTCGTGTCAATCGGAGTTACCGTTTGATCGTGGCAGCTCGAAACGCATTGAATTGTTTTTAATATTAATTTGGCGAGTTAAAATAGCCATTTTTCAAAAAGTCTCGGATTTCGACGAAACCAGTTTCATCGGATCCGTAATGTGATATTATTGTAAGGTTTAAAATTTCGTGTCAATTGGATTTACCGTTTGTCCGATACAAATTAAAACGCCTAGAAAATCGTTTAATCGGTTTAAATTTAAATCGATCGTTTGTAGCGATAACTCGCACAGATGTCCGAATTAGCTTCCGAAACCTGTTCCATTGTGTCTGGAACGTGGGATAAACCCTAGGAACGTCAGTTTCGGCGCGTGAATCGGAGTTCGGAATTTCCGGATGAATAGTGTTCGATTTTTTCCTATAAATACACCATAATTTCACAAAAAAATAAGAAATTTATTAAACCCTAAACCTAATTCTTCTAGCCGCCACATTATAAACCAAAGGCCAGAATTCAATCTCCTTCTTCTCTTAATCTCTCCCAATCCACAAACATTCACACGAAATGATCAACTACAAAATTGAAGAGTGAGATGAGATCTCTAAATCTATACGGAGTTGATGAGTTTTGGTGCAACGTAGAGGGAGCAAAGTGGGGCCGATTGTGGCAAGTTACACACGCAACTCGAGGAGGTAGGGGGGCCGAGCTTCAAAGCCTTGAGGCCGAGCATGGTGGTTGGGTCGGGCTTCGATGCTATGGTGCTTGATCGAGATGGAAGTTGATGTGGTGGCCAGATTTTAAAACCCTAATATCTATGTGGTGGGTTCTTTTGTGCGTTCTGTATACTGGAGACCTGAAAACGTGAGGGAGAGGGAGAGATGAAGGGAGCGGCCAGATCTTCTTGGCTTTGGAATGCACGGTTGAGATCTATTTTGGGGTTTTATTTGTAAAATTATGTTATAAATTTATGTGTATAAATCGTGTAAAACTTTGAAAATACATAACTTTTTCGTACGAGGTCGAAAACGCGCGAAACCAGTTGCGTTGGAATCGTATGGACGAGCACTACGCTATGGAATTGGATTGGAGTCATTTGGAGTTAGTGAAAATTTCGGGTAAAATTAAACGTCCGTTTAATTTTATTCGAAATAAATCGCTAAAACAAAATTGAAATCAAGGTGAGAACTTCTCACTCAATCGAATCAGTTTCGATTTTATTTTAAATAGTTAGATTTAAAATACTTGAATGCATGTTTGAATGATGATTGATATCTATTGATTGTTAAAATAGACATTATGTGCCGTTAGTAAGCGGATGTTATTTATTAAAAACATATACCGCGAATATTTCATAAACAGTGAAATTGGTATTATATATAATATCAATATATATATATATATTGGCATATGTATATATTGCAGTTGTTGATTTCCTGTATTTTTTTAGCAGATGAGACCCTATTGCGCCGTCTATTAAGCGGATAATATTATTAAATCCCATATACCGCGATAATTTCGTACTGGAGCGAAATTGGTATTGTGCTAATGTTTGTGGATGCAGGAAAACAGGTTGGAGGGATCCAACTGGATTCCTCAACAGTATTTATTTGATTTCAGATATTTTGATATTTGATGGATTATCATATCGATATATGATATCGTTATAGTCGTGATTGACTATTTTGGTGTGTAGCATCATTGGACCAAATTTGGAATTTTAAAATGATTTTTAAAGTGATTTTTGAAAATATACTATATGTTTGGAAATTGATTCATTTTAAATAAATAAACGTTATAATTTTTAATGTTATAAAAATTATGATTTTTGAGAAATATAGTTAAAAGTTGATTTTTGAAAATATGAGGCTGATGATTTTATAAAATAGTAAAATCGGGATTCTTGAATTTATTATAAAAGTTTAAAATATAGGATTTATAAAATTTAATTATTTTATAAATCAGAATGATGAAATTATAAAGAAGATTAAAGATGTTTTAAAATAATAGTATAAATTGATTTTATAAAGGATTTATGAATTGATATTTATAAATTAAAATATTTGAATTATAAAACGAGTTTTTATAAGTGCTTGAATGAAGTGAAAATAGATTGCATAAGTGAATTGAATTTATAGAATTATAAATGGTGAAGTTATAAGTGAAATTTATACATAATAAGATTTATAAATTTCGTGAAGTTATTAAAGAATGGTTTTGGATAAATAATTGAATCTTATAAGTTATAAGATTTATAATTTAGAAAGTCTTAAAAAGAACGATTTTGTAAAATAATCGTTTTATAAGCATTTAACTTATAATGTGAGCTTTTGGTTTATAATTGAGTTATGAATTGAATATAGGTTAATAAAGGAATTTATAAACGTTGTTTTATAAATTCGCAATGACTTATTTTGATAAGTAAATTGTTGTAACTTGTTTATGGAGTTATATTCACATTTTTGACTGTGAATAATCCTTTAAAATGAAATGTATAAAAGGATGAAATGTGTTAACGTAGTATATTCACGTTTTTAAATAGTGAATAATACGTTAAAGAAAATGATTAGATTTGATGTCTTAAATAGAATTAAAACGATCTAACGATGTTTTAAAATGTGTTGAGATTCGAAACCACAGATTTCAACATTTATTGTTGAAATAGATGTTTTCGAGAAATAGAAGGAAATGGTGGACTATAACACTGTTGTTATAGTAAATGATTTCCGAAAGGAAATGTTTTGTATGGTATTGGGATTTATATATCTATTTTAATTACGAATCCCTATACTAGTGATTTTGGGTTGTCGTAATGATGTTTTACGCAACATTCGTTTTGGCCCAAATAAATATGTTTAAGAGAATGATTTCCTTAAAGAATGAAACATATACTTAATTTCGATTGAAGTATATTGAATATTTTCCAAGTGTTGAAAATAAATAAAATTTGTGAATTACTTATGAATAAATAAGTATGGAAATGTTTTTCCAATGTGAAATGAAACGTTTAGAGAATTTATCTTTTTGAAGATAAATTGAAATGAATAAATTGAAGTCGTATATTCATAGATATTGTGAAATATAAATTCACTATGGAATTTATAAAAGAAAGTGGAATTTGTTTAAAAATAAATATAGATTTATTTTTGAAGTATTGAAAATTGTATATCTTGTAAAGATATTTTGGAAAATAAATAATTTGGAAAATTATTTGGAATCTGGTGATGTGTGCATATCAATTGATAGTTCAATAACCGACTATCAATATTTCCCTTTGAATGGGTAATTGATGTGATTTGTTTGAATTTGAATGCCACACTTATTTTTGAATAAGCGCTCACTAATCGGGTTAACCGGGAAAGGACCATGGGGTCGTATAACCCATTCCGAATATGTGATACGTCGTTATGAATAGCATTGAAGATCGGTGTTGAAGACCCGGTATTTGCGAGAGCGATAGGATGACCTGTCGATTGACTCTGCACCGAGTAGCTACGGTATAGAGTTCTCCATATGTGATGGTGAATCCGATCAGGATTGTGAATATCTGGATTGCAAGGACTTCTTTGTAAGTGCCTTCGGTTTTATTCGAGCCCGGAACAGACTTGTATGGATTGTATGTCTGACGTTACAAATTGAGATATAAAGCCGATTTCGTTCAAATATATTTCTGTTGGTGGCGGAGAATTTATTATTTTAGCTTAACACCCTTCTCTGAGACGTACGAGCTCAGAGGTTATGTAGTTGAAGGTTATCAGCGATATATTCCCAATTTGGTAATGTGACATGCTGAGTGTTACTGTGAAATGATCATTGTGTTGATTATTTGTGATAGGATCTTTATTTGATCGT
Source organism: Allium cepa (assembly GCA_030765085.1). NCBI lineage: Eukaryota > Viridiplantae > Streptophyta > Magnoliopsida > Asparagales > Amaryllidaceae > Allium > Allium cepa. The sequence continues at coordinate 597,529,916 of CM060935.1, forward strand.
CTATCTTGGTGATCATTTCTATGATCATTTGTTGACCCAAAGCATGGCTTTTGTATAAAGTATGTTTTTGTGGATGAGACTTCGTCGAGCCTCACACCCCGTGAATGGTCAAAACAGGAAAGATGCAGCAAGGTTATGAGGGGTAGCGCCCTTTAGGATATGTGCATTTCCTTCTGGAAAAGGGTGGTATCATGGTATGGAGCCCAGATACTTACTCATGTTGAAAACACTTTATGATTGTGTGAATTGATTGCGAGCGCTCGGTTAAAGGTCCCAAAGGACCGGGGGATGGCATATTCGGTCAGTTGTTACTCAGTTAGGGGTAACCCGGCCTTGTGTTGGTAGAGATCCGGTTTGGTTCTAGGGGATGTCCATCTAGAGGCATTCTCATGTGGCAATGGGAAGTTCCTTGGCCTGATCATTCGTTGGAAATCCAAAGAAACAATACGATCTTGTACGGTATTAGTTGTAGAACCTATCATTCACTTATGGTGGCGCCCCAATGTTTGGATGGTAGCTATAGTAGGCATAGTTCGAAATGTCTATGCTGGCTAAGATTTATATTCTACTTCCGAAATGAATTTTTTCTACACTATGCACTAGTAATAATATCAAATGTCTTTTTAAATGCGTATCAAGCATCTTTGACTATCATAAGGAGAAATCTCCTCCGATTCTGCGTTTGCATTATGTGTGTGTGCGGAAGGCCTTATGGTAGTCTCATTTTTTAAAGCATTGCGTATTGACTTTAAAAATATTCCTCTATTTTGATTTTAAAGATAAATAAACCGTTTTGAGTTCTCACACCAGTCACATGACTGACTCGGAGTTTATTGTTTTCCTTCCTAAATTCTGGGTGCCCACCAATTTCCACACGGGCAGTCAGGAGTTAGGTTTACAGGATATTCTGGATATTCAGGAGTTGCTGGAGGCAAGATGGATGGCATGGCGTATTATTATGCATAGTATTTCTTTTCCGCTGTTTGATGTTGTTTGTTGTTGTACACTCTGATGATGTGATGTAATGAAATGTATGTAATGTAATAACTGATATAGTTCTTTGTTTAAAGATTATTCATTTATTATTATATGTTGTTCCGCTGCGATTGTGAGATTCTGATGTTGTTCTGTTGTTTTTCTATTCCGTTCTATTTTCTGTTTCCTTTCCTCTCTATTTCCTATCTTCCTTCTCTCTTCTTCTTTCTTTTTCTTTTCTTAAATTCTTTTCTTAAACCATAACATTTCGGGTTTCCGGCGTTCGATTTCTCGGCAGTCGATAAAGTGAGTATCGATGTTGAATTTTCGAAAGTCGAAAATTTTCGGGACGTTTCATTTGGTATCAGAGCATATGGTTAAGCGACAACCATGGTTCTGTTGGGTATTACTCATTAGAGATAGAGTCAGTAGTGCTCTAGAATGAGTTTGAGTGTAATAATAGCTATGAGAGCATATTTGTTAGTGAATATATAAAATTGTTTTATATTGTGATGATTGGTTTATTGAGTGGCATATGAACTTTCGTCAGCGTGGTCCGCAAGACTATGCCGAAGGGGTTTCTAAACACTTGAATAGAACAATTCGACACAATATTGTTTAAAATTGGGTAAATGAAATAATTTTACCTTGATTATATATTTTATATATAAAGGAATAATTTTTCAGAATTATTAAAGTGTATATAAGTTGATTGTTTAGTTGTTTGAATAATCTAAATTGAAGAAGGATTGTATAAGCAAAAGAATTATAAGAATTGAATTATAATTAAAGTAATTTACAATTGTGAAATAAACTTATATATGTAAGAAGTGAAACTATATGAATATATTTATGAATATGAGTTGTAAATAAAAATGAATTTAAAGTTAAATGGAATATAACTTAGAAGATGTTGAATGTAGTTGATTTTGGTATCAAACTAAATTAATAAGTTAAGTGATGAATATGAACTTAAGTTATGTAAATGAAATTCAACTTTGTAATTGAAATTGAATGTGAATTAAATTGATATGGAATAATGAATATAAGTGTTAATTCATTAAAATCTAATGTTATTAGAAGTTGAAAAATTGAATGAATATAAGCAAAGGAATTTGGTTGCAATTAATATACATTGGTTGTTATATGATTGTTAGTTGAGTAATTGTATATAATTCATTAAGTGTTAATGAAATTGAGTTAATGAAATTGAAAGTTGAATAATTGGAATTCAATTGGAAGTTAAGTGAATCTTGAATAGAATTGAATTTGTTTTGGAAGTGAACCAACTTGAATATGAATTAGTGAATATAAACTAATTGAAAATGAATGTTAGTAAAAACATCCACTGTTAATGAATCAAATGTGATTTGATATTGAAAACCTATTTCATTGAATATTAATGAGAATATGAATGAATATATATTGGTTATGAATTTGTTGAATGGTAGTTGGTTGATGCTTGCATTTGTTGTTTGGTTGCATTTGCTATATGTTGTATATCGATACTATTTTCATATATACATGATTCTCATGTTGTTTGTTGAGTGTTTAGTAGGTGCGGATCGCATTTGCTTCGCATTTGGAGCTCGCTTTCGCGCTATATTAGCTGTATATGCTCGCTAATAAAATATAAGGTACATATCTCGGATTACATACCGTACTTTTACACTTTTTCCCTGCGGGATGCCTCATTACTTGATGAGATGTATATTTGTGATATATATACTGTCATTTTTTTTCGGATCGAGCCGCGCAAAGGAGACTATGGCGAATTTTTCCGGAAATTTAAGGCGTTAGAAAAATTTGGGAATTTTGGAAAATTTTGAAAACTTTAACTTTGATTTGGAATTGAAAGTTAAACAATAGTAGTTGTTTTTGAAAAGATAACTAAGTATGATTTGAAAACTTAGTAAGTATTGTAAGAAGTTTAATTATGGATTTTTGGGAAAGTTAATAAATTCTGTAACTTTTCTTACTTAATAATTTCGAGGACGAAATTCTTTTAAGGGGGGAAGATTGTAACGACCCAGAATTTTATTTAATTAAAATTTGAATATTTAATTAATTTTAAATATTAATATGTGAATTTATAAGTCGAATAAATTTTATTTGAATAATTGGATTTAATTGAATAATTAAATCGATAATTTAATATGTTAAATTATGGAAATAATTAAAAATAGAGTTAAATATGATTGAAAATGATTTGGGAAATTTTATTTTATCATGTTGAAGTTAGAATGATATTTTAGAACTTTTAAAATCGAATTAAAAGTTAATTTGTGAAAATTGAATATTTTAATATTTAATTGACTAGTGAAAATAGTCAATGTTTGAACAGTCTCAGAATTGGACGAAACTAGTTCCATTGGATCCGTAATAGGTAGTTATTACCAGATTTCAATTTTCGTGTCAATCGGAGTTACCGTTTGATCGTGGCAGCTCGAAACGCATCGAATTGTTTTTAATATTAATTTGACGAGTTAAAATAGCCATTTTTCAAAAAGTCTCGGATTTCGACGAAACCAGTTTCATCGGATCCGTAATGTGATATTATTGTAAGGTTTAAAATTTCGTGTCAATTGGACTTACCGTTTGTCCGATACAAATTAAAACGCCTAGAAAATCGTTTAATCGGTTTAAATTTAAATCGATCGTTTGTAGCCATAACTCGCACAGATGTCCGAATTAGCTTCCGAAACCTGTTCCATTGTGTCCGGAACGCGGGATAAACCCTAGGAACGTCAGTTTCGGCGCGTGAATCGTAGTTCGGAATTTCCGGATGAATAGTGTTCGATTTTTTCCTATAAATACACCATAATTTCACAAAAAAAATAAGAAATTTATTAAACACTAAACCAAATTCTTCTAGCCGCCACATTATAAACCAAAGGCCAGAATTCAATCTCCTTCTTCTCTTAATCTCTCCCAATCCACAAACATTCACGCGAAATGATCAACTACAAAATTGAAGAGTGAGATGAGATCTTTAAATCTATATGGAGTTGATGAGTTTTGGTGCAACGTAGAGGGAGCAAAGTGGGGCCGATTGTGGCAAGTTGCGCACGCAACTCGAGGAGGTAGGGGGGCCGAGCTTCAAAGCCTTGAGGCCGAGCATGGTGGTTGGGTCGGGTTTCGATGCTATGGTGCTTGATCGAGATGGAAGTTGATGTGGTGGCCAGATTTTAAAACCCTAATATCTATGTGGTGGGTTCTTTTGTGCGTTCTGTATACTGGAGACGTGAAAACATGAGGGAGAGGGAGAGATGAAGGGAGCGGCCAGATCTTCTTGGCTTTGGAATGCACGGTTGAGATCTATTTTGGGGTTTTATTTGTAAAATTATGTCATAAATTTATGTGTATAAATCGTGTAAAACTTTGAAAATACATAACTTATTCATACGAGGTCGAAAACGCGCGAAACCAGTTGCGTTGGAATCGTATGGACGAGCACTACGCTATGGAATTGGATTGGAGTCGTTTGGAGTTAGTGAAAATTTCGGGTAAAATTAAACGTCCGTTCAATTTTATTCGAAATAAATCGCTAAAACAAAATTGAAATCAAGGTGAGAACTTCTCACTCAATCGAATCAGTTTCGATTTTATTTTAAATAGTTAGATTTAAAATACTTGAATGCATGTTTGAATGATGATTGATATTTATTGATTGTTAAAATAGACATTATGCGCCGTTAGTAAGCGGATGTTATTTATTAAAAACATATACCGCGAATATTTCATAAACAGTGAAATTGGTATTATATATAATATCAATATATATATATATTGGCATATGTATATATTGCAGTTGTTGATTTCCCGTATTTTTTAGCGGATGAGACCCTATTGCGCCGTCTATTAAGCGGATAATATTATTAAATCCCATATACCGCGATAATTTCGTACTGGAGCGAAATTGGTATTGTGCTAATGTTTGTGGATGCAGGAAAACAGGTTGGAGGGATCCAACTGGATTCCTCAACAGTATTTATTTGATTTCAGATATTTTGATATTTGATGGATTATCATATCGATATATGATATCGTTATAGTCGTGATTGACTATTTTGGTGTGCAGCATCATTGGACCAAATTTGGAATTTTAAAATGATTTTTAAAGTGATTTTTGAAAATATACTATATGTTTGGAAATTGATTCATTTTAAATAAATAAACGTTATAATTTTTAATGTTATAAAAATTATGATTTTTGAGAAATATAGTTAAAAGTTGATTTTTGAAAATATGAGGCTGATGATTTTATAAAATAGTAAAATCGGGATTCTTGAATTTATTATAAAAGTTTAAAATATAGGATTTATAAAATTTAATTATTTTATAAATCAGAATGATGAAATTATAAAGAAGATTAAAGATGTTTTAAAATAATAGTACAAATTGATTTTATAGAGGATTTATGAATTGATATTTATAAATTAAAATATTTGAATTGTAAAACGAGTTTTTATAAGTGCTTGAATGAAGTGAAAATAGATTGCATAAGTGAATTGAATTTATAGAATTATAAATGGTGAAGTTATAAGTGAAATTTATACATAATAAGATTTATAAATTTCGTGAAGTTACTAAAGAATGGTTTTGGATAAATAATTGAATCTTATAAGTTATAAGATTTATAATTAGAAAGTCTTAAAAAGAACGATTTTGTAAAATAATCGTTTTATAAGCATTTAACTTATAATGTGAGCTTTTGGTTTATAATTGAGTTATGAATTGAATATAGGTTAATAAAGGAATTTATAAACGTTGTTTTATTAATTCGCAATGATTTATTTTGATAAGTAAATTGTTGTAACTTGTTTATGGAGTTATATTCACATTTTTGACTGTGAATAATCCTTTAAAATGAAATGTATAAAAGGATGAAATGTGTTAACGTAGTATATTCACGTTTTTAAATAGTGAATAATATGTTAAAGAAAATGATTAGATTTGATGTCTTAAATAGAATTAAAACGATCTAACGATGTTTTAAAATGTGTTGAGATTCGAAACCATAGATTTCAACATTTATTGTTGAAATAGATGTTTTCGAGAAATAGAAGGAAATGGTGGACTATAACACTGTTGTTTAGTAAATGATTTTCGAAAGGAAATGTTTTGTATGGTATTGGGATTTATATATCTATTTTAATTACGAATCCCTATACTAGTGATTTTGGGTTGTCGTAACGATGTTTTACGCAACATTCGTTTTGGCCCAAATAAATATGTTTAAGAGAATGATTTCCTTAAAGAATGAAATATATACTTAATTTCGATTGAAGTATATTGAATATTTTCCAAGTGTTGAAAATAAATAAAATTTGTGAATTACTTATGAATAAATAAGTATGGAAATGTTTTTCCAATGTGAAATGAAACGTTTAGAGAATTTATCTTTTTGAAGATAAATTGAAATGAATAAATTGAAGTCGTATATTCATAGATATTGTGAAATATAAATTCACTATGGAATTTATAAAAGAAAGTGGAATTTGTTTAAAAATAAATATAGATTTATTTTTGAAGTATTGAAAATTGTATATCTTGTAAAGATATTTTGGAAAATAAATAATTTGGAAAATTATTTGGAATCTGGTGATGTGTGCATATCAATTGATAGTTCAATAACCGACTATCAATATTTCCCTTTGAATGGGTAATTGATGAGATTTGTTTGAATTTGAATGCCACACTTATTTTTGAATGAGCGCTCACTATTCGGGTTAACCGGGAAAGGACCATGGGGTCGTATAACCCATTCCGAATATGTGATACGTCGTTATGAATCGCATTGAAGATCGGTGTTGAAGACCCGGTATTTGCGAGAGCGATAGGATGACCTGTCGGTTGACTCTGCACCGAGTAGCTACGGTATAGAGTTCTCCATATGTGATGGTGAATCCGATCAGGATTGTGAACATCCGGATTGCAAGGACTTCTTTGTAAGTGCCTTCGGTTTTGTTCAAGCCCGTAACAGACTTGTATGGATTGTATGTCTGACGTTACAAATTGAGATATAAAGCCGATTTCATTCAAATATATTTCTGTTGGTGGCGGAGAATTTATTCTTTTAGCTTAACACCCTTCTCTGAGACGTACGAGCTCAGAGGTTATGTAGTTGAAGGTTATCAGCGATATATTCCCAACTTGGTAATGTGACATGCTGAGTGTTACTGTGAAATGATCATTGTGTTGATTATTTGTGATAGGATCTTTATTTGATCGTCTATCTTGGTGATCATTTCTATGATCATTTGTTGACCCAAAGCATGGCTTTTGTATAAAGTATGTTTTTGTGGACGAGACTTCGTCGAGCCTCACACCCCGTGAATGGTCAAAACAGGAAAGATGCAGCAAGGTTATGAGGGGTAGCGCCCTTTAGGATATGTGCATTTCCTTCTGGAAAAGGGTGGTATCATGGTATGGAGCCCAGATACTTACTCATGTTGAAAACACTTTATGATTGTGTGAATTGATTGCGAGCGCTCGGTTAAAGGTCCCAAAGGACAGGGGGATGGCATATTCGGTCAGTTGTTACGCAGTTAGGGGTAACCCGGCCTTGTGTTGGTAGAGATCTGGTTTGGTTCTCGGGGATGTCCATCCAGAGGCATTCTCATTGTAACGTCCCGAAAATTTTCGACTTTCGAAAATTTAACATCGATACTCACTTTATCGACTGCCGAGAAATCGAAGGCCAAAAACCCGAAATGTTATGGTTTAAGAAAAAGAATTTAAGAAAAGAGAAGAGAAAACGATAGAAGATGGAGAGGAAAGAAAATAGAAAATAGAACAGAAAGAAAATAGAACGGAATAGAAAACAACAGAACAACAACAGAATCTCACAATTCGCAGCGGAACAACATATAATAAATAAATGAATAATCTTTAAACAAAGAACTATATCAGTTATTACATTACATCACATTACATTTCATTACGTCATTTCATCAGAGTGTACAACAACAACAACATCAAACAATGCAGCGGAAAAGAAAATACTATATACTGGTAATACGCCATGCCATCCATCTTGCCTCCAGCAACTCTAGAATATCCAGAATATCCTGATATACCTAACTCTTGACTGCCCGTGTGGAAATTAGTGGGCACCCAGAGTTTAGGAAGGAAAACAATAAACTCCGAGTCAGTCATGTGACTGGTGTGAGAACTCAAAACAGTTTATTTATCTTTAAAATCAAAATAGAGGAATATTTTTAAAGTCAATTCGCAATGCTTTTAAAAATGAGACTACCATAAGGCCTCCCGCACACACACACAATGCAAACGCAGAATCGGAGGAGATTTCTCCTTATGATAGTCAAAGATGCTTGATACGCATTTAAAAGAACATTTTTTTTTATTATTACTAGTGCATAGTGTAGGAAAAATTCATTTCGAAAATAAAGATATAAATCTTAGCCGACATAGACATTTCGAACTATGCCTACTATAGCTACCATGTTCAATAGCGGGTTACCGCCATATTCCATGACAGGTTATACAACTAAAACCGTACAAGGCTCGTATTTGAAGAATGGATTTTCCAACAAATGGTCAGGCTAAGGAACTTCCCATTGCAACATGGAAACGCCTCTGGAAGGACGCCCCGAGAACCACCGTTCTCCGCTAAACAAAGCCGGGAATCCCTTTTCCCAAGGGATATTACAAACCCTCAGATATACCACCCCAGGTCCTTTGGAACCTTTAAACCGAGCGCTCGTCACCATCATCACACAATCATAAAGTGTTTTCAACATGAGTAAGTATCTGCCGCACAATTCCTGTTTCGACCATTACCGGTTTGTGAGGCTCGACGAAGTCACGTCCACAAAAACATACTTTATACAAAAGCCATGATTTGGGTCAACAAATGATCATAGAAATGATCACCAAGATAGACGATCAAATAAATGATCCTATCACAAATAATCAACACAATGATCATTTACAGCAACACTCAGCATGTCACATTACCAAATTGGGAATATATCGCTGATAACCTTCAACTACATAACCTCTGAGCTCGTACGTCTCAGAGAAGGGTGTAAAGCTAAAAGAATAAATTCTCCGCCACCAACAGAAATATATTTGAAAGAAATCTGCTTTATATCTCAATTTGTAATGTCAGACATACCATCCATACAAGTCTGTTCCGGGCTCGAACAAAACCGAAGGCACTTACAAAGAAGTCCTTGCAATCCGGATAATTTCTAATCACGTCCGGACTTCCCATCACATAGGGAGAACTCAATACCGTAGCTACTCGGTGAAGAGTCAATCGACGAGTTGTCCTTTCGCTTTCAAAAAGATCCGGTCTTCAACACCGATCTTCAAATGCAATTCACAACGACGTATCACATATTCGGAATGGGTTATACGACCCCATGGTCCTTTCCCGGTTAACCCGAATAGTGAGCGCTTATTCAAAAATAAGTGTGGCATTCAAATTCAATCAAATCACATCAAATACCCATTCAAAGGGAAATATTGATAGTCGGTTATTGAACTATCAATGGATATGCACACATCACCAGTTTCCAAATAATTTTCCAAATTATTTATTTTCCAAAAATATCTTTACAAGATATATTATTTCATACTTCAAAAATAAATCAATATTTATTTTTAAACAAATTCCACTTTCTTTTATAAATTCAATAGTGAATTTACATTCCAAAATATTCATGAATATACGACTTCAATTCGATTTCTAATATTCATTTTCAATTTATCTTCAAAAAGATAAATTCAAAATATTCACTTTATATTGGAAAACAATTCTATACTTATTTAATAAGTAATTCACAAATCTTTTATTTTCAACACTTGGAAAATATTCAATATACTTCAATCGAAATTAAGTATATATTTCATTCTTTAAGAAAATCGTTCTCTTAAACATATTTATTTGGGCCAAAACGAATGTTGCGTAAAACATCGTTACGACAACCCAAAATCACTAGTATAGGGATTCGAAATTAAAATAGATATATAAATCCCAATACTATACAAAACATTTCATTTCGGAAATTATTTACTATAACAACAGTGTTATAGTCCACCATTTCCTTCTATTTCTCGAAAACGTTTATTTCAACAATGAATGTTGAAATCTATGGTTTCGAATCTCAACACATTTTAAAACATCATTAGATCGTTTTAAATTCCATTTAAAACATCAAATCTACACATTTTCTTTAACATATTATTCACTATTCAAAAACGTGAATATACTACGTTAACAATTTCATCATTTCTATACATTTTATTTCAAAGGATTATTCACTGTCTAAAACGTGAATATAACTCCATCAATAGGTTTCAACAATTTACTTATCAAAATAAGTTGTTTGCGAATTTATAAAACAACGTTTATAAATTCCTTTATTAACCTATTAAATTTATAACTCAATTATAAAACAAAATTCATATTATAAGTTAAACACCTATAATTTATTTGTTTGCACAATCGTTCCTTTAAACTTCATAATTATAAATCTTATAACTTATAAGATTCAATTATTTATCTAAATATATTCTTTCAATAACTTTATAAATTTTATAAACCTACTGCTTATAAAATTCCATTTATAACTTCACCGTTTATAATTCTATAAGTTTCATTCATTTCTGAAATTCATTCATAATTCATTCTAACACTTATAAAAACTCGTTTTATAATTCAAATATTTTAATTTATAAATATCAATTTATAAATCCTTTTATATAAATCAATTTATATTATTCTTTTAAAACGTCTTTAATCTCCTTTAAAAACTTCATCATTTTGATTCATAAAATAATTAAATTTTATAAATCCTATATTTAAACTTTTATAATATATTCAAAAATCCCGATTTTAACTATTTTATAAAATCATTAATCCCATATTTCCAAAAATCAGCCTTTAACCGTATTTCTTAAAATCATAATTTTTATAACTTTAAAAATTTTAACGTTTATTTATTTAAAATGGATCAATTCCAAAAATATTTTATAAACGTATACTTTCAAAAATCACTTTGAAATCATTTTAAAATCCCAAATTTGGTCCAATGATGCTACACACCAAATAGTCAATCACGACAACAATGATATCATATATCGATATGATAATCCATCAAATATCAAAATATCTGAAATCAAATAAATACTGTTGAGGAATCCAGTTGGATCCCTCCAACCTGTTTTCCTGCATCCACAAACATTAGCACAATACCAATTTCGCTCCAGTACGAAATTATCGCGGTATATGGGATTTAAAATATTATCCGCTTAATAGACGGCGCAATAGGGTCTTATCCGCTAAACAAAAAATGCGGGAAATCAATAACTCCAATATATACATATGCCAATATATATATATTGCTATTATATATAATACCAATTTCACTGTTTATGAAATATTCGCGGTATATGTTTTTAATAAATAACATCCGCTTACTAACGGCGCATAATGTCTATTTTAACAATCAATAGATATCAATCATCATTCAAACATGCATTCAAGTATTTTAAATCTAGCTATTTAAAATAAAATCGAAACTGATTCGATTGAGTGAGAAGTTCTCACCTTGATTTCAATTTCGTTTTAGCGATTTATTTCGAATAAAATTAAACGGACGTTTAATTTTACCCGAAATTCTCACTAAATCAAAACGACTCCAATCCAATTTCATCGCGTAGTGCTCGTTCATACGATTCCAACGCAACTGGTTTCGCGCGTTTTCGACCTCGTATGAAAAAGTTATGATTATTTGAAGTTATACGAATTTTATTATCATAAATTACAACATATTCTAATTAATTTAAACCTATTCGTTCTAGGCCGTTGGATCCAACTCCCTTCAGATCTGTGCTCCTTCCCATCATCACCGTGCATATGCTTCTCCTTTATCATGCAAGTCTACAGGAATCAAACACGCACATGAACCCATGACATAGCCGAACTAGGGCTCGACTTTGCAACCAACACGATCCACTTCGCGACGATCAGAGAGCCTCACGTCGAAGCCCCCACCACCACCTACCAACGCCGGCCGACCGCACCTACGTGCCCCCCCCCTTGCACGTGAAACGCGTGCGCACTGACCCCAAACGCGGCCACGATTCTTACTCCACGGTCGACGAAAGCCCATCTCCACCGTAAGGATTTAAAGATCTCATTTAGCTCTTCGATTTTGCTTCAGGAAGTTTTTAACGAAAGCTTGTGGATTGGGAGAGATTGACGGATGAAAAAGGGACGTTTCTGGCCATTGAAGCTTGAACTGGCGGCTAGGGTTATATTTTCTTTTTTTTTATTTTTTTTATTTTATGAAGGCTTATGGTCTATTTATAGAGAAAAATCGAACACTATTCATCCGGAAATTCCGAACTCCGGTTCACGCGCCGTAACCAGCGTTTCTAGGGTTTACCCCGCGTTCCGGACATAATGGAATAGGTTTCGGAAGCTAGTTCGGACATCTGTGCGAGTTATGGAAATAAACGTTCAATTTAAATTAAACCGATTTAAATCGATTTCTAGGCGTTTTAATTTGTACCGGACAAACAGTAAATCCAATTGACACGAAATTTGAAACCTTACAATAATATCACATTACGGATCCGATGAAATTGGTTTCGTCGACATCCGAGACTTTTTGAAAAATGGCTATTTTAACTCGCTAAATTAAAATTAAAAATAATTCGATGCGTTTCGAGCTGCCACGATCAAACGATAACTCCGATTGACACGAAAATTGAAATCCGGTAATAACTAACTATTACGGATCCAATGGAACTGGTTTCGTTCAATTCTGAGACTGTTCAAAATTGACTATTTTCACTAGTCGATTTAAATATTAAAATATTTAATTTTCACAAATTAACTTTTAATTCGATTTTAAAAGTTCTAAAATATCGTTCTAACTTCAATATGATAAAATAAAATTTTACAAATCATTTTCAATCATATTTAACCCAATTTTCAATTATTTCCATAATTTAACATATTAAATTATCGATTTAATTATCCAATTCAATCCAATTATTCAAAATAAAATTTATTCGACTTATAAATTCACTTATTAATATTTAAAATTAATTAAATATTCAAATTTTAATTAATTAAAATTCTGGGTCGTTACACTCATGTGGCAATGGGAAGTTCCTTGGCCTGATCATTCGTTGGAAATCCAAAGAAACAATACGATCTTGTACGGTATTAGTTGTAGAACCTATCATTCACTTATGGTGGCGCCCCACTGTTTGGATGGTAGCTATAGTAGGCATAGTTCGAAATGTCTATGTTGGCTAAGATTTATATTCTACTTTCGAAATGAATTTTTTCTACACTATGCACTAGTAATAATATCAAATGTCTTTTTAAATGCGTATCAAGCATCTTTGACTATCATAAGGAGAAATCTCCTCCGATTCTGCGTTTGCATTGTGTGTGTGTGCGGGAGGCCTTATGGTAGTCTCATTTTTTAAAGCATTGCGTATTGACTTTAAAAATATTCCTCTATTTTGATTTTAAAGATAAATAAACTGTTTTGAGTTCTCACACCAGTCACATGACTGACTCGGAGTTTATTGTTTTCCTTCCTAAATTCTGGGTGCCCACCAATTTCCACACGGGCAGTCAGGAGTTAGGTTTATCAGGATATTCTGGATATTCAGGAGTTGCTGGAGGCAAGATGGATGGTGTAACGATCCTAAATTTTGAACAATTTAAATTGTGAATATTTAGTTAATTTTGAATATTTGAATGATAATTTAAACTGAATTTCCGATATAACAATGAAATTGGTGATTAAATATTTAAAATTTAATCTATACAAAGCTGAAGAAAAATTTAAACTTGACTTTGGAGTTGAAATTGAATATTTAATTTGTAATTGAAATTCAAACTAATGACTTAAGAAAATAATTTGGATTCAAGAATTTTTATTTATGTAAATTAATAAATTGATGGTTAAAATTTTAATAACATTCTTTTCTTTAGCTTAAATAAAAAAAAAAAAAAAAATCAATACAAAATAAAATAAACAAATACACTTAGTAAAAAAAATTTTTAACAACATAACTTAAACAAAAATTTACAAAACAAAGTAATGAAAATAATTAGACAAAACAAATTGGATTTAGATAAATAGAAAAAAAAATAAGAGGAAAACTTGTTTATGGTTTGGGCTTTGAAATTTATACCGGCCCACGTTTGAATACTACTGCCTTTATCTTTAACCCGATTCCCCTTTATCTCACTTTACCATTTTCATTTCTAAACCCTAAACGAAATAACGAAACAAAATGGCGGCCTCTCCAAATTTTTGCTCGTCTTCAAATTAGGGCTTTCGGCTTCGATCTGCTCAATTGACTTCTTCGTCTCTGCTTCAATTGCTTCGATCGATCCTCTGGTTTTCGTTCATCTCTGCTTCGATCCGCTCTTCATGATAAGGTGAGTTTCTCCTCACGATTAATCTTCATGCAAGTTTTTAGATTTGTTTTGAAGTGAATGCTTGGTTGCATGCTGGGAATTGTGGGTTATGCATTATCAGTTGCTTGGATAAATTTATCTAAACTGTTGAACCAATAAGTACTTGATTGCATGCTTTGTTTTGGTGGTTTGTGGTTTTCAGTTGCTCGGTTAAAATTGAATTCTAGACCAATAAGAACAGATGGCTCACTGCATGTTGGTTGTTGGTTGTTCTTTTGCTATGAATTGCTCTGTTAATTTGTTATTTAAACTGATGAGGACAAATACTATTGAATTTAATTTTATTTAAACTGTTAAGAACAGAAGCTACTTAAATTTTAATTAAACTGATGAGAATGGATGTTATAAATTGTATTTTTAAATTGATAAACACAGATACTATAATTTTTAATTAAATTGATGAGAGCAGATGCTATATCCAAACTTTGCTCGTTATGTTTGTGGCTGCATGTGTTGGATTTGGCTTTGTTAAATGAATATTTGTACTGCTTTATGTGTATGTTGTTGTTAGAAAATGCTTGAGAATAGGAAATAGTTGTTGATCATCTCCGATCTTGTTCAGAAAACTGTTTTCTTAAGGAAAACCTGTCAAAAATCCTTTTTCTTTTCCCTTTGTCTCTTTTTGTTTCAATGGATTTTGTTTCAGTAAAACAAGATGGATTTTGTTTTAAACTTGTAAAGGAATCAAAGCAAAATGATTTGGATGCTTAAAATATTTGTGTGAATCTACATATACCCCTTTCACTGGCCATTTGCAAAATGAAATACTGCATCTTGTTTTCTGTGAATAACATCTTTTTTTTTAACAAAAAAAAAAAAATTTAAGTAATTTTAGTTGCTTAGTTTATGCCTGTGATAATCATATTGAAGTGGATGATTGAGATGGAATTTCATGTGAGATGTATGTTTCTGAATGTTTGTTTTCTGTTGAAATTTGTCTTGCTTGATCTTGTTTGTTCTAGCATTCCAAGTGTATATCCAGATCAAAATCATAACCTTAGATCCAAATCTTTGTTAAAGTTAAGATTTAAACAAAGTAAATATACAGTTTTAATTTTTATTAAAAATGGAAAAGAATAAAAGGAATAAGTGAAACTGTAATGTTTTCTCTGAAAACTTAATAATAGAAGAACAACTGCATGTGTGTATAAATTAGACCATCCAGTTTCATTAATTCAAGAGTAAATATTGATTTCTCAAACCAATACTTGAATTAAAGGGTATACTCTGTTATATGCATGTTGCACAGTAATCTTGGTTTGCCTGTTTTAGTTTCCAGATTGTTATTATGTTCAAAAACATGACTTCAGGATAAAATTAATATTAGAGTTTAAGTTTTTTTTAAGCATAGTATGTTATATAAGTTAGAATTTAATCTTATCTAATCTTAAAGAAAAAAAATGTGAAACAAGAATAAACTGTGATGCCTCTGTACAAACAAAATAGGCAACAGAGCAAATATCTGTAAATAGTGTTTGAATGTTTCAGATTTATTTATTTAAGGTTATAAATAAATTACTTGACTAACAACTTGATTTTTAAAATCATAAAAAAGAATTCTTAGTTTGCATTCAACTGAATATCTTTGGTTTAGCCTGAAACAAAATTGGGGTTTGGGTCTGCCAATCTAAGGAAATGTAGATGCCTGAGTTTCTTTTGTTGTTGTGATGATGTTTGGTGTCTGTTAACTTGATATAAAAAAAAAATCTATGTACTGCATATCTATATAAATGTGTGAATATGCTTGTGTATGCTTGTGTGTTATGCATGATGTTTGCTGTTTAATTTATTTGCCTGTTCTTAGTTCAAACTTTAGTCTAACCTGTCTGTAGCTCAATCAAGTGTTGCATTTTTGATCTCTTGAGTTGTTTCACTGCCATACTTGTAGCTTCTAAAATGTTTAAACTTCATTAGTTAAAATGTTACTCACCTGAATCTTGATGCAGAGCAGAGAAATGCAACTGAAAAAACTAGTGCTTGTCACAGAATTTTTGCATGCATGCTACTTGAATCCAGATTTTAATAAAGAAATGCATGTCTGAAACAGTTTGTATTATGCAGATGTGTTCTGAGTAACTGGACCATGATGTCTCTGTATCTTCTTTCCCACATATAAAAATCTGTTCTAATACCATTAACACATAATATAATATCTGTTAGTGTTATCAAGGTTCACAAAAAAAATGATTTGTAGAATCAGGAATCATAGTTTAAGATGTTGTTCAAATTAAATAATCAAAATGATTTGAAACTCTCTGGAAACTCAGGGTAACAGGACTAGAATTGCACATGAATGAAATACCAACCACATTAAAACATTGTGGGCATGTTCATGTTTACAGATGCTAGTAATTATGTTTGAACTGTTAGGAACAAATGTTATTGATTTCTTTCAAAATTTAAAATTTTGATAAGAACAGATGCTATGTTATCTTGTTGTTAAATTGGTAAGTGCAGATGCTACTAAAATGTTTTGTTTAACTAAGTAGTTGAGGTGCATAATTGTTTTTGTAATAAAGATATGTCTTGAGTATTGCATGCTTCATGTTGCCCAGTCTTCAATTCCATTTTTGTTTGCCTATAAATTTTCATGTGCATGTTTGTTTGACCATCTCTGTAACCATAAAACATGTAAACATCTCTGTAAGCATTCTTTGTTGTCTGCATCCCATATCCCTAATCATTGTGGCACCTCTGTTCATCTCAGTTGCATGCAACATCCTTACTGCTATGTGGGTTTGCATTTCCTCTGTCCTTTGCATATAAATTTCATTTCATGATTGAATACAAGTAGTACATTTGGATACACTTGGGTACGATTCTCTTGCATGTGTAGATAGTGGTAATTAATCTGTAGATATGAATGCATTAGGATCTGCATGCTCTTGAAAAAAAATGTGAAACAACTGTTCTTTAAAAATCTGGTATTTGATTAAGGAAACTCTGTGCTTTGCTATCTAGTTCTAAAACAAGTAGTTCTGTAAAACTTATGTGCACTGGGAATTTTTATGGACTTGTTCCTCTGTATTTTGGTTGCAGAGCAGAAAAAAAAAAGGGGAAAATTTAACACTTCTGCATATAAACCATTTTAAACTTAGGATTTGAAACAAATGAGGTTTGTTAAGCTTAAAAATCATAAGCATGGAATCTGTTGAAGCTGGACAGTGTAGCATGGGCTTTGCATATCAGTTTCACAGTGAAATGGAATTTCATGTTAAATTCAAATGTTTAATTTTGTTTGATTTTCTAAATAGAATTTGACCATGTATTTGCATGTGGGGTTGTTTTCTTGTTGGCACTGATTGTTGCTCCCTGTTGTTGCTCTCTGTACTTGTTTCCCCTGCAAGAAGTGCATGTTGCTGCCTGCCCCTTATTCCCTGCCATACTTGTTTCACCTGTTGCTTCCATTTTGGGACTGTTTGATATGTTGTATTTTAGTGCATGCTACTGTCTGCACTTGGGTATATTTCTGAGTTGCCCACTTTGAATCACTTTATTTGTGGTCTTCTGCTTCCATGGTTGCAGCCTGCTCTTGTGGTCCTTGTTTTGGTTGTGTGCAGTGATTTTGTATTTGGGGCTGTTTGGATTTGTTGTGCACTGCATAGTGCCTTGCCTTGTCTGTTTTGGAGTTATGCTTGTATACTTGCAGTGATTTGTCTGACTCGTGCACGTGGGTTGGCGAGGCAGTGCACATGGGTATGAGTACACGTGTGTACTGCAGCCACACATGTGTATAAAAATTTGGAATCGCTAATGTGAAAATCTATAATAGGATTTAACTGATTTATTTGTTCACCATAACTGTAACCATTTATTTCAGTTCATTTCAAATTTAATTACTTGAATAAAGATTAATCCTGACTCGAGTGTTTTTGTGTTTTGCAATTAACGCTCGGGTCAGACCGAGTATTTTTACAGCTTGGAGTTTGCGCGCAGCGAAGTTAGAGAGAGAGGGGAAAGCACAACTAAAGCTTTTCAGAAAATTATATTTTCTTGTACTTAATAAAATTTGTTTCCGCTGTATAAAATGTAACTTATTGTATTAACTCTGATAATTGTATATAAAAGAAAGTTCATTTATGAAATATATGTTTGTTCTGTGATTCTGTGACTGATGCTGTTTAAATTCTATAAACTAAATAACAATCCGTCATTCTGAACGTTTCTAGTTGGTTTAATTACCGGCTAGAGGCGGTCAGGGCGGCGGGTCGTTACAAAGTGGTATCAGAGCTTTGGTTTACACAAAGCTTAGTTTATGGCGTTTAATATGAATAGTTACTAGAATCACTTTAAAGGAAGTGTTTTCAAATCTAAAGAAGTTTAAAATTGTTTTCTTTAAAAATAAAAGGTAATTTGAAATTAGAATTATTTTTGAAAATTCCCCTCTCTTTTGTAGCTCTCTAAATGTGAGTTTGCGATAGTTCTCTTCGGTGAGGTCTCGTTAGATTTGAGTTTCGATCGTTCGGAAACTCATTATCAAATTGTTGAGATTTATGGAAACTGAAAATATGAGTTAATTGAATTAATGAATTGGTTTAAATTGGTTTAAATCAAATATTTAGAATATCTCCAAGTAGTAATTGGGAAATAGAATGATATGTCAATTTGATTTATAATCAAATGGGTTATTGAACTATAACTTGAGAATTTGATTCTGAATTCTTTTGAAATTGATTTCAAATGTTGTGAAGAACGATTTAGTAAATCAACGGGATATAAGTATTTAACTTATAATATGAACTTTTGGTATATAACTGAGTTATATGAATTGAATTGAATCAAATTAAGAAAGGAGATTATAAAAAGAAGTTTTATAAATAGAAATGGAATTTCTAGAGATGTTTGTAAAATCCGCAAACGACTTATTTTGATAAGTAAATTGTTGTAACTTATTAAAGGAATTATATCTATGGTTTTTGAACGGTGAATAAAATATCAAAAGAGATATGAATCTAATGAAAATTCGAAATAGATTTAAATAGATTCAATGATGCATTTGAATTTGAACGGGCATGGAATTAAGTTGGGTGGAAAACTTAGTATTGGGAATTAGAAATCGGTTTAAAACCAATATTTTTGAAGTGTATGTGGAATTCAAACCATGAATTAAGTTGAAGTTGAAAACTTAAATGGGAATGTTTTTGGGAAGAAACATTATGTAAATGAAGATAATTCATTTTGAAATGTGTTAAGAATCGAAAGCATAGATTTCAACACTTGTTGTTGAAATAGACGTTTTCGAGTGGAAAATGGAAATGGTAGATTATAACATTTGTTGTTATAGTAAATAATTTCAAAAGGGAAATGATTTTGTTTAGTATTGGGATTTACATATCTATTTTTAAATTTGAATCCTTATACTAGTGGTTTTGAGTCGTCGTAACGATGTTTTACGCAACATTCGTTTTGACTCAAATAAAATGTGTTTAAAAGAATGTTTTTTTTAAGAATGAATATATACTTGATTTTGGTTTGAAGTATATTGAATATTTTCAAAGTGTTGAAAATAAGTGGATTTGTAAATTACTTATTATTGAATAAGTATGGGTATGTTTCCCTATATGAAATGAATGGTTTGAAATTTTATCTTTTGAAGATAAATTGAAAATGAATTTGTGAAATCGATTTGAAATCGTATATTCATAGATACTTTGGAAATGTAAATTCACTATGGAATTTATAAAAGAAAGGGGAATTTGTTAAAAATAAATATTGATTTATTTTTGAAATGTGGAAATAAATTTACGGATTTGGAACGTAAGTTTAAAATAAATCGGTAAGGATTTATTTGATTAATTTAAGTGAACCATTTGAAGTTTAAAATGGATAAATATTTGGAAATGTTTCCATTTAAGGAAATTGCTTTGAAATTTGTTTTCAAAGATTAAAAGGTGCAAAATGATTTGAATTTGTTTCAAATGGCTAAGTGTGAAATTTTTTTATATCTTGTAAAGATATTATTTTTGGGAAATTTGAACAATTAGTTCAATTTGGAAATTTTCAAAGTGATTGAATTTTGAGTTAAATTGAGTTTAACTTTGACACACAAAAACAATGTGAGTTGAACTTTGAATTTTAAATGGATGATTTGGATTGTATGTCTAACGTCGTGAATTGACGACATATCAATTGATCTCTATTAAATATATATCTGTTGGTGGCGGGGAATTTATTCTCTTAGCTTAACACCCTTCTCTGAGACGTACGAGCTCAGAGGTTATATATCGATAGACATCAATTATGTGTTGAGAATTGACGATGTAGCGTGAAATCCAAATCGAGTGTGTGAAGTCGATAATAAATTGGATTGTGAATGTGTATTAGGTTTGATATAACCTTAAAATTCCAAATCGACTTAGAGGAAAATTTTAAATGGATAATGAAATGGAAAATTGTGAATCCTCTATTTGTTATGGGTATGAAATGTTGTGGTTTTCATAACGTATATGTGTGAATACGATTAATTCGAAAACCAATTAGTTTGGAAAAGTAATTGTTGTGGAAAACTTATTTAAGTACATGGGTTGTACTAAGTGTGAAGTGAAATATTATATATGTATGTATAATATTATGTTTTCCAAAATTGAGGATATGGAAAGGTACCTTCCATTTATACTGTGTGACTGTGTGATGGTGATGGAACTCGAGATGAGTATCCATTTAAAAATCGTAGCTACGTAGTATTTCCATTAGTTGGATGACCATTTATATTTCCATTAGTTGGATGACCTTTTGTATTTCCATTAGTTGGAATGTCCTTTTGGACTGGTATAGTGTGCTAGCGTAATTCGAGGGGCGAGATGCCTATGGTTACAAGCGATTCCACTGGGATAGTGGCGTAACCGCCGAGTATACCGCGATCTAGTTACACTCGGGTGGTAGCGTAATTTGAGGGGCGTGATGCCTACAGTTACAAGCGATTCCACTGGGATAGTGGCGTAACCGCCGTGTAAACTGCAATCTACAAACCAAAGCGTAATTCGAGGGGCGAGATGCCTACGGTCACGAGCGATTCTACTGGGATAGTAGCGTAACCGCCGTGTGAACCGCGATCTTTGGCAACAACCATGGCGTAATTCAAGGGATGAGATATCCACAGTTACAAGCGACTCTACTGGGATAGTAGCGGAACCGCCGAGTAAACTGTGATCCATGGGGGAATGTGCTTTCCATATCCATTTTTAAAAGAATTTTTAAAGTATTTTCACTGGGAATTGAAGCAAGTATATTTAGTACTTGGAGATTGTTAGACTTGCGCCTGGCCAGCGTATGCCTAATGTCTTTAAGAACGACAGTAGACTTGTTAAATTTCGAGTTAGCAAGTATTTTCAAACTTTAAATAGCAAATCAATTATCTGAAATTAAAGTGATGTAAATTCCAACCTAATGAATTAAGGAAGAGGATTTTTGAAATGTTTTGAAAGTCCACAGCTTTGGAAAAGTTATAATATGTAAAATTTCTTAAATGTAGTGTTTCAAATTTAAAATTTGGGTTTTGTAAGTTGAAAATTTTAGTAAAGATTTTTTTTGTGTCTTGATTGTAGAAAATAATAAACAAAAGAGTTAATTAGCAAAGCTAGCGAGATAAAACAAATAGAATGAATCCTATATTCATTCATCTTTAATAAGTGTTGAACTTGATAAAATTGAGTAAAATATAAATATTAGTGAAATTTTAACAATCATTTTTCCTTACTTGTAATTTCGGGACGAAATTCTTTTAAGGAGGGGAGATTGTAACGATCCTAAATTTTGAACAATTTAAATTGTGAATATTTAATTAATTTTGAATATTTGAATGATAATTTAAACTGAATTTCCGATATAACAATGAAATTGGTGATTAAATATTTAAAATTTAATCTATACAAAGCTGAAGAAAAATTTAAACTTGACTTTGGAGTTGAAATTGAATATTTAATTTGTAATTGAAATTCAAACTAATGACTTAAGAAAATAATTTGGATTCAAGAATTTTTATTTATGTAAATTAATAAATTGATGGTTAAAATTTTAATAGCATTCTTTTCTTTAGCTTAAATAAAAAAAAAAAAAAAATCAATACAAAATAAAATAAACAAATACACTTAGTAAAAAAAATTTTTAACAACATAACTTAAACAAAAATTTACAAAACAAAGTAATGAAAATAATTAGACAAAACAAATTGGATTTAGATAAATAGAAAAAAAAATAAGAGGAAAACTTGTTTATGGTTTGGGCTTTGAAATTTATACCGGCCCACGTTTGAATACTACTGCCTTTATCTTTAACCCGATTCCCCTTTATCTCACTTTACCATTTTCATTTCTAAACCCTAAACGAAATAACGAAACAAAATGGCGGCCTCTCCAAATTTTTGCTCGTCTTCAAATTAGGGCTTTCGGCTTCGATCTGCTCACTTGACTTCTTCGTCTCTGCTTCAATTGCTTCGATCGATCCTCTGGTTTTCGTTCATCTCTGCTTCGATCCGCTCTTCATGATAAGGTGAGTTTCTCCTCACGATTAATCTTCATGCAAGTTTTTAGATTTGTTTTGAAGTGAATGCTTGGTTGCATGCTGGGAATTGTGGGTTATGCATTATCAGTTGCTTGGATAAATTTATCTAAACTGTTGAACCAATAAGTACTTGATTGCATGCTTTGTTTTGGTGGTTTGTGGTTTTCAGTTGCTCGGTTAAAATTGAATTCTAGACCAATAAGAACAGATGGCTCACTGCATGTTGGTTGTTGGTTGTTCTTTTGCTATGAATTGCTCTGTTAATTTGTTATTTAAACTGATGAGGACAAATACTATTGAATTTAATTTTATTTAAACTGTTAAGAACAGAAGCTACTTAAATTTTAATTAAACTGATGAGAATGGATGTTATAAATTGTATTTTTAAATTGATAAACACAGATACTATAATTTTTAATTAAATTGATGAGAGCAGATGCTATATCCAAACTTTGCTCGTTATGTTTGTGGCTGCATGTGTTGGATTTGGCTTTGTTAAATGAATATTTGTACTGCTTTATGTGTATGTTGTTGTTAGAAAATGCTTGAGAATAGGAAATAGTTGTTGATCATCTCCGATCTTGTTCAGAAAACTGTTTTCTTAAGGAAAACCTGTCAAAAATCCTTTTTCTTTTCCCTTTGTCTCTTTTTGTTTCAATGGATTTTGTTTCAGTAAAACAAGATGGATTTTGTTTTAAACTTGTAAAGGAATCAAAGCAAAATGATTTGGATGCTTAAAATATTTGTGTGAATCTACATATACCCCTTTCACTGGCCATTTGCAAAATGAAATACTGCATCTTGTTTTCTGTGAATAACATCTTTTTTTTTAACAAAAAAAAAAAAATTTAAGTAATTTTAGTTGCTTAGTTTATGCCTGTGATAATCATATTGAAGTGGATGATTGAGATGGAATTTCATGTGAGATGTATGTTTCTGAATGTTTGTTTTCTGTTGAAATTTGTCTTGCTTGATCTTGTTTGTTCTAGCATTCCAAGTGTATATCCAGATCAAAATCATAACCTTAGATCCAAATCTTTGTTAAAGTTAAGATTTAAACAAAGTAAATATACAGTTTTAATTTTTATTAAAAATGGAAAAGAATAAAAGGAATAAGTGAAACTGTAATGTTTTCTCTGAAAACTTAATAATAGAAGAACAACTGCATGTGTGTATAAATTAGACCATCCAGTTTCATTAATTCAAGAGTAAATATTGATTTCTCAAACCAATACTTGAATTAAAGGGTATACTCTGTTATATGCATGTTGCACAGTAATCTTGGTTTGCCTGTTTTAGTTTCCAGATTGTTATTATGTTCAAAAACATGACTTCAGGATAAAATTAATATTAGAGTTTAAGTTTTTTTTAAGCATAGTATGTTATATAAGTTAGAATTTAATCTTATCTAATCTTAAAGAAAAAAAATGTGAAACAAGAATAAACTGTGATGCCTCTGTACAAACAAAATAGGCAACAGAGCAAATATCTGTAAATAGTGTTTGAATGTTTCAGATTTATTTATTTAAGGTTATAAATAAATTACTTGACTAACAACTTGATTTTTAAAATCATAAAAAAGAATTCTTAGTTTGCATTCAACTGAATATCTTTGGTTTAGCCTGAAACAAAATTGGGGTTTGGGTCTGCCAATCTAAGGAAATGTAGATGCCTGAGTTTCTTTTGTTGTTGTGATGATGTTTGGTGTCTGTTAACTTGATATAAAAAAAAAATCTATGTACTGCATATCTATATAAATGTGTGAATATGCTTGTGTATGCTTGTGTGTTATGCATGATGTTTGCTGTTTAATTTATTTGCCTGTTCTTAGTTCAAACTTTAGTCTAACCTGTCTGTAGCTCAATCAAGTGTTGCATTTTTGATCTCTTGAGTTGTTTCACTGCCATACTTGTAGCTTCTAAAATGTTTAAACTTCATTAGTTAAAATGTTACTCACCTGAATCTTGATGCAGAGCAGAGAAATGCAACTGAAAAAACTAGTGCTTGTCACAGAATTTTTGCATGCATGCTACTTGAATCCAGATTTTAATAAAGAAATGCATGTCTGAAACAGTTTGTATTATGCAGATGTGTTCTGAGTAACTGGACCATGATGTCTCTGTATCTTCTTTCCCACATATAAAAATCTGTTCTAATACCATTAACACATAATATAATATCTGTTAGTGTTATCAAGGTTCACAAAAAAAATGATTTGTAGAATCAGGAATCATAGTTTAAGATGTTGTTCAAATTAAATAATCAAAATGATTTGAAACTCTCTGGAAACTCAGGGTAACAGGACTAGAATTGCACATGAATGAAATACCAACCACATTAAAACATTGTGGGCATGTTCATGTTTACAGATGCTAGTAATTATGTTTGAACTGTTAGGAACAAATGTTATTGATTTCTTTCAAAATTTAAAATTTTGATAAGAACAGATGCTATGTTATCTTGTTGTTAAATTGGTAAGTGCAGATGCTACTAAAATGTTTTGTTTAACTAAGTAGTTGAGGTGCATAATTGTTTTTGTAATAAAGATATGTCTTGAGTATTGCATGCTTCATGTTGCCCAGTCTTCAATTCCATTTTTGTTTGCCTATAAATTTTCATGTGCATGTTTGTTTGACCATCTCTGTAACCATAAAACATGTAAACATCTCTGTAAGCATTCTTTGTTGTCTGCATCCCATATCCTTAATCATTGTGGCACCTCTGTTCATCTCAGTTGCATGCAACATCCTTACTGCTATGTGGGTTTGCATTTCCTCTGTCCTTTGCATATAAATTTCATTTCATGATTGAATACAAGTAGTACATTTGGATACACTTGGGTACGATTCTCTTGCATGTGTAGATAGTGGTAATTAATCTGTAGATATGAATGCATTAGGATCTGCATGCTCTTGAAAAAAAATGTGAAACAACTGTTCTTTAAAAATCTGGTATTTGATTAAGGAAACTCTGTGCTTTGCTATCTAGTTCTAAAACAAGTAGTTCTGTAAAACTTATGTGCACTGGGAATTTTTATGGACTTGTTCCTCTGTATTTTGGTTGCAGAGCAGAAAAAAAAAAAGGGGAAAATTTAACACTTCTGCATATAAACCATTTTAAACTTAGGATTTGAAACAAATGAGGTTTGTTAAGCTTAAAAATCATAAGCATGGAATCTGTTGAAGCTGGACAGTGTAGCATGGGCTTTGCATATCAGTTTCACAGTGAAATGGAATTTCATGTTAAATTCAAATGTTTAATTTTGTTTGATTTTCTAAATAGAATTTGACCATGTATTTGCATGTGGGGTTGTTTTCTTGTTGGCACTGATTGTTGCTCCCTGTTGTTGCTCTCTGTACTTGTTTCCCCTGCAAGAAGTGCATGTTGCTGCCTGCCCCTTATTCCCTGCCATACTTGTTTCACCTGTTGCTTCCATTTTGGGACTGTTTGATATGTTGTATTTTAGTGCATGCTACTGTCTGCACTTGGGTATATTTCTGAGTTGCCCACTTTGAATCACTTTATTTGTGGTCTTCTGCTTCCATGGTTGCAGCCTGCTCTTGTGGTCCTTGTTTTGGTTGTGTGCAGTGATTTTGTATTTGGGGCTGTTTGGATTTGTTGTGCACTGCATAGTGCCTTGCCTTGTCTGTTTTGGAGTTATGCTTGTATACTTGCAGTGATTTGTCTGACTCGTGCACGTGGGTTGGCGAGGCAGTGCACATGGGTATGAGTACACGTGTGTACTGCAGCCACACATGTGTATAAAAATTTGGAATCGCTAATGTGAAAATCTATAATAGGATTTAACTGATTTATTTGTTCACCATAACTGTAACCATTTATTTCAGTTCATTTCAAATTTAATTACTTGAATAAAGATTAATCCTGACTCGAGTGTTTTTGTGTTTTGCAATTAACGCTCGGGTCAGACCGAGTATTTTTACAGCTTGGAGTTTGCGCGCAGCGAAGTTAGAGAGAGAGGGGAAAGCACAACTAAAGCTTTTCAGAAAATTATATTTTCTTGTACTTAATAAAATTTGTTTCCGCTGTATAAAATGTAACTTATTGTATTAACTCTGATAATTGTATATAAAAGAAAGTTCATTTATGAAATATATGTTTGTTCTGTGATTCTGTGACTGATGCTGTTTAAATTCTATAAACTAAATAACAATCCGTCATTCTGAACGTTTCTAGTTGGTTTAATTACCGGCTAGAGGCGGTCAGGGCGGCGGGTCGTTACAGATGGCATGGCGTATTATTGTGCATAGTATTTCTTTTCCGCTGTTTGATGTTGTTTGTTGTTGTACACTCTGATGATGTGATGTAATGAAATGTATGTAATGTAATAACTGATATAGTTCTTTGTTTAAAGATTATTCATTTATTATTATATGTTGTTCCGCTGCGATTGTGAGATTCTGATGTTGTTCTGTTGTTTTTCTATTCCGTTCTATTTTCTGTTTCCTTTCCTCTCTATTTCCTATCTTCCTTCTCTCTTCTTCTTTCGTTTTCTTTTCTTAAATTCTTTTCTTAAACCATAACATTTCGGGTTTCCGGCGTTCGATTTCTCGGCAGTCGATAAAGTGAGTATCGATGTTGAATTTTCGAAAGTCGAAAATTTTCGGGACGTTACAGTGACGGCGGCAGTTTTCCCGTGATGGCTTCAACCAAAAACGATTCTTCAACCTTATGACCTTTTGCTTCGAGTTCATGAATAATGATTTGCAGTTGAGCAGCCACCGGTTTGGAGTCAATCATCTTGTAGTCCATGAATTTTTCTACAATGAATTTCTTAAGACTGATATTCTGCGTCTTCTACTTCGTGACAAGTGCATTCCAGAGTGTTTTTGCTGTCTCTAGAGGCTGACATACTTTGTATAGCACCTTGTGGAGATAATTCAAAGTATAGTTTACGCATAGAAAATTAGAATGCTTCCACATATCAATATCTGAATCCTTGCCTGGTGCAGGAATCGGTTCCTCCTCCTCGAGATACTGTTGCAGACCGAGTGTGGTGTGATAAAATAGCATTTTATTTTGCCATGTTATGAAGTCAACACCATCTCCTTTGAATAGTCAGGCCTGTTGTGAGTAGGAGCCTTTGTTGATAGTTCAACTGTTGCCATATTTGTTTTAGCGAAAACCGAAAAGTCTTAAGATGTTATGCGTCTAGTATACCAAAACAGAGACGAATCAATAATAAAATTGTCTCACAAGTTTACAATTCAGATTTCCTCTACACTGGAATTCTGTATTAGTCATTTTAACACTAAGTATGTTGTTATTAATTACAACAACAAAGTAACAACTACATCAATAATAAATATAGTGCTAAATCAAACGTTATATTATTTCAAGAAATAGTACAACGTAGAAAGAAAAACGATATTTATATATATAAATATATAAATCAACTAGAAATCCAACCAGTTGAAGAAGTAAATTACGTCTGAGACTTTTCGTAATAATTTCCTTAAGACTTTATTCAAAGTCTCACAAGATACAACAGGCGTGATCTGCTGGAGATTATGATGTGTATGATCTTCTTTGTGATATGCAAAAGCGCACGGATTGTAGATATTAAGAAGCGAAGAGGAAGAAGAGAAAATTCGGAGTTGATTGAGTAAGAAAAGTGATCAGGTTTCCTCCTTATTTATAGTCGATTTCCCGATGGCTGCACCCGTTGAGAAAAGTAGCATCCCTTCATTTGCAATGCTAAAAAGCATTATTGTTCGCAACAGTCGCACCTCTTCGTTTTGCAACAGTGCTTATCTTCATTAAACATTGGATTGGCTGGGTTTTCAGAGGAATTATATATGCATTAAACATGGAATAACAATCGAAACCAATATAGTTAACAAAATCATGCGTATATGTAAAGAACTTTCAAGAAAGAATCTGAAATGGTAATGTTGAAATGCAATGAAATATGGTGATTATCAGTGTTAACATGAATAACGTGCCATTATTGGGTCTTTTCTTTGTACGTCAAAGAAAGAAGAAAAATCAGTCTTGAAGTACATACTACCAAAGGAAAAGTCATATGCAACTGATTGACTATTGGACTTCTTGCTGAAAGCTTGATTCAAATTATGAAAAAGACAATTCAAACATGTTGTGTGCAATGAATAATTGTCTACTTGAGGAAAAAGAAAGCACTATGCTTCCAGAAAAAAGAAAGAAAAAAAGAAGAAGACTTTTTTACTTTGGATTCCTACTTATTCCCACAACTTATACACTAGTGATAATGTAAAGAAAATAGGTTATTCCACAAGACCTTTTGTAATCAATACTATTAAAATCTTTGAAACATGGCATATTTTTAACCATTCAATTTTTTTTCATTGCCTGGTGCAGCAATTGGTGCTTCATTTTCAACAAAATAGTTTTCTCAAAGTCTCAAAACAATCTCCTTGGCATTGTTATAAAAATCTTAAAATCTTACGATTTAAATCGTGTTTCGTATCAGATCTCTCTCTTTCTGAATTGATTTACATTTTGATTCAAACTCATTTAAAACCGCAGTTGAGAAAAATGATTCAGTTGATATTTGTACAATCAATATGCTTATTTGTATTCACAAATACAATCATATTGTTTTTTAAACAAAAAAAAATGGAACAAGAGAAACCGATTTATAAGTTTAGATGTAAAAGTTCAAACATCATAATCACTTTCTAAGTGAGTACAAATCTTAAAATATGGACACCATTGAATTTACGATTCATGATTAAGATCATGTTTCACTCTAATGTTTAATATGATCTACGATTTGAATCCCGTTTTAAAAACCTTGGTCCTTAATAATCGAGTTTAAATTTATGAATTTCCACATGAAGGTTCTCCCTTTAGAGGACCAACGTTTATTGCCATATCACCAAAAGATAATCGTACTGTATTAGCTTTCGCATAACCATTTGATAAATGCACTAACAAGCATCATCTTAGTTTTATGAGCGCTCTCAACGAGGATCAAAAAAGTAAAATGTTTGAGCAATTCTATTCATTTAATGACATATTTTTCAAATTCTCTGTTTTACGCACAAAGTGCCCCAATATGGGTGTGAAGTTTAATATCCTTGAAATTCATAAGTTTCTATCTGGCAAACACTTTACGGTATAAACGATCTAATATATATATATATATAAGATGGTTCACGTGGCACGCACAACGCATATGCGTATAAAATGCTTTATAAAATCGTTAAATTTAAAATTTCTATACGGTTTGATAAAAACAAATTGAAATATATAAAGGAAAAATGTAAATTTTTTAATGGAATAGGATTTTGAACTTTTAACCTGTTTATGTTTTAAAATTTCCATTTGGAGATAGATGTTAATTTATGTTCTTGGTTTGATTCGAACTCCTGACTTCTTGTTTGCATATAAGGGTGTCTTTGTAACTTCACGTTTAAGGGTGTTAATTCTGTATGAGTGTCCACTATCCAACTCGGTTCGAAGTCAAAAAATGTTCATTCGTTTCTCATTTAGAACACGAATTAGAACAAGAAAATCTGTACAACATTTCGTCTGTATGAATTGTTCAATGAATTTTTTATTGCATGTACATCGTATAACCATTATGAGACTCATACGAAGGGTGTCCGAGCTAAAGTTTGTTTGATTCATATCCGTCTGAAACTTTTATACAACAGAACACGAACACACCTATGATCGATCTGGTCTGTCCAATTAATACCCCTATTCACGGTCGGACCAAATTTTTTTGGTCCTATTCCAACTATTAACAAAAAATTTAAGACGCGGGTATCAGTATGCTTCTAATCAGCAACAAAATAAGAAAAAGAAAAGGGGCATTCCGAGAATTGAACTCGGGACCTCTCGCACCCTAAGCGAGAATCATACCACTAGACCAAATGCCCTTCAATGTTGATGCTAAAAAAATCATATCTGAATTTAACGATAGAGCATCACAAAATCCACTTCCAAATCACACATTACTCGAGCAATGTGATCTTTATAGCCTTCAACTAAGCAAGTCAATTGATACTCAGAAATACGAAATCCGTTAGCATCCGTAAATGTAAAATGGATTAATATCTACTGTTTGATAAAACGTATACAAATGCATATATAAATTCTACATACAAAAATTATCCATTCTTTGCCAAGGTACTACTTTATGTTATGTGAATTTCGACATAATAAATTATATGTATTTATTTTTTTATCGAAATAATAATTTATACGAGACTTTTTTGTACATGCAATGCACGTGCATCTACAAACCCTTATAAAATAAGTAATTTCAAATTTTCTATATAATTTGATAAAAATAAACTAAAAAATATAAAGAAAAACAATGTATTCTTTTTTGTCGTAATAAGGTTTTGTAACCTTATTTATGTTTCAAAATTTCCATTCGAAGGTAAATATTAATGTTTGTTCATAACGGTATTCGAACTCTTCACCTCTTGTTTTGTCTATAAGGGCAATGTGAAACTTTACGGTCGGATCAAAAAATTGAAACTTTATTCCAATTATTAATAAAGATGTACTGTGATAAAAATAAATTGAAAAATACAAAGAATACCATGTATTCTTTTTTTGTTATAATAGGATTTGAGCATATAACTTTGTTTATGTTTCAAAATTTCCATTCGAAGATAAATGTTAATTTTTGTTCAAAAGCGGGATATGAACTCTTCACCTCAAAAGAAATTTTGGAACTTTGTGGTTGGATCAAAAATTGAAACCCTATTCCATTTATTAACAAAGATACTAATAAAGATTATATGTAAATATGTATATGTATATTTACTGTTTAAAATATATTTTATCATTAAACTTTTTGATTTTTTGTTCATTTATGAACATCAGAACTGAAGCAATTTTATGTTAAACTAAAGAAATTTATTTACGAATTTAGATTTAATTGACAATGGATCGAATAATATCCGATGTTTGTCTGCATTCCATGGAAACGTATATTCGATATTCAAAAGAATTCAATGATAGACCTACCTTTAACTGAAGAGTAAAGATGAATCGCTAAATTTACATGTAACGAATAAACCAGATGATTGAGGCCTAGGGCTGTCAATGGATACTTAAAAAATCTAAAATCTGTCCGCATCCGTATCCGAAAAGCGGATAATATCCTATATCCGGAAAAGCGAATGCAGATGCGGATATGAAGGAATTCACATCCGAAAATTATCTGTCCAGTTTTTGTCAAGATTATAGTATAAATTTTGTATATTTTAGTATAATGAAAGATATTTATTTATTGTTTTATTAAGTTAGTAGTTTATATTATATACGCTTAATGCTTATTAACTGCTCAAAACTATTTATTATCGCCATATTTGTTTATATTTAACACTTTTACAATCAATTGGATAAAAAAATGTATGTCAAACTTAAAATTTATCAGTCGTTAGCGGATACGATAATTATCCGATACCCGCCGTATCCGCAGATGCGGATATCCAATATCCGAAAATCATTTCGGATGCGGATATGGTACTATCCGCATCCGGAAGTATCCGTTGACAAGCCTATTGAGGCCTCCAATGGTTTCTTTCTCTTTCGTTTTGAATCCGAAGATGATTCAATCGCCCAATTACATGTAGATCACTCATCACCACCTTTGTCTGTCGCCACATTATTCTCTTTAATATTATACTCAATTTACCATTTGTTTCTTTGAAATTAACTACAGCTATTATTTTCACCTTTCTTTTTCTAACCTAAGCTTTTCTTCAATTGACTTACCAATAAGTCAAATGCAGATGAAACAGAGGGATGGCATACTAAGGTCCTTGGTTTCATTATATTCCTACACCAAACACAACATGGGCATAGAGTATGTTTTATAATCAATACACCGACAAATTTACGGGACCAATTCCAATCTTTTCTTTCTAGCCAAATGCCAAATAGCAAAATACCCTAACATGGAAGGTGATTATTAAAGGAAAAACACAATTAATGTACAAATAATTTTATACTTGCTAACTTCACATTGAATACACGAACCAGCTGAACTTTTATGTCAGTATCATAATCTCAGATATGGAACAGGTAAAACATGAACTCCATACATACTAACATTCATAGATAGAATAGTCCCAATTCTTCTACTAGAATCCTACCCAATGTGAATTCACCAAAATTCCTAACTTGATTATGTTATTATTTTTTAGTAAAAGCCATATATTTTGGGTACGTTTTCGCCCTTTTTCCCTCTCTTCGGAATCAAACCCAATTCTAACTAAACAAGTTATCAAATAACGGGGAGTTCACATACCAATATCTTATAGAATTTAAGAATATCGAAAGAAACGATTTAACTCAGAAGAAGCTAAATCGAAGACAATTCAGTGCTTATACATACCTAGGTTGAATTTTATCAACCTGCTTGACGCTCTCACCATTTTCTTCTGACTCGTTGGCCGCACATAATTTTTAGTGACATTGGATTCGAACGATGATGGGTGGTGCATGGAACTGGGATGAGTTTAGATAAAATAAATACTTTCTCCGATAGCACAACAGATTGGGAAATTCTACCGAAATCCATCCACATCTGCATTGAATTAATGTACAAATTTGAATATATGCAACAAATTACATAATTTCTCCTAGGGCATATCTTTAACTCTTTTATTAAGTACGTGCACCATGATTTCAAACGTGTTTGATACTTAAATCATGAGAGTATTTCATAAGAAACACATCATTCCTCAAATCGATATCGCTCCAGTGTATATATTAAAGATTTTGAACCTCTAATATACAAAGTTGTCCTTTATCATTTATAAATTGATAAATTACTTCCACGCTCGGCCGTTGTTGAGCAAGCTCAAGATAAAGAAGCTTTATGTAGTACTATCAATATATTGTCTAGACAAAGCAAGATTCAAGCATGTAATTGTTAACCACCTTAAGGTATATGCATTATACTTAGGCCAACATGAAATGATAGGCATGAGTGAATTATTTCTTTTGACTTATTGAAGAAACACCACGATTAGGAGTTGAATATGATACAATCGATAAAGTATTATGACACAGGCCTATGATTTGTTAAGCAAACTTAATGTTAGAATTCCAAGGCAAGTGGTTCCTAACACTCACAAGTGAAATCGAAAGATTTCTATTTCTCTAAGGGTTTATAGGAATATAAAAATCTAGCATGAGTCTTATTAGAAAAATAAAATGAAATTATTTAACCAGTCTAATATTATAAGAATATATGTTATATAAGGTTAAGATAACCTACTTCGATAAATTGGTGCGACTAATATAATTGATAAAATGTTTATCTATTAGAAATATACAGATAAATCGAGTTAGGATTGACATAAAATATAAAATATACTTACCAGTAAATACTTTAGCAAGTTGTCACCTCAAGACCCATGAAAGAGCTAAATAGTGCAATTGCTAAAATATTCGCACCTTAAATGCTCGAGTGTTTATTTGCCTAAGCATATCATTATCTTTTGTGGGTTTTGAATTAAAAAGCAATACATTAATATGAATATTGATCCATATTCAATCATATACAAAAGTTGTATAGTGAGCAGTAATATTTGTGATAAACGAAATCTCGATGAAATTAGCTCACTTACAATGAGCAAGTAAATCATAGCACAAGATCGTGTATTCAATATGATTGAATACAACAAGGTTTGTTTATGTTAGAAGCGACACAAATCAAGAACTACTAAACAGTCCTAGGAACTTGTTCATTGAAATGTCTGTTTGATCAGTTTATTTTAGTGCAGCTTATACTATAACATTCGCTTTTGTAGAAAATTCGATGCAATCTTATACTAAGAGTTTTCTACTGAATTTTTCAACTATTTAGGAAATAAAGTGAACGTTTGATGTTGGATATAAAGTAGGCGCGGTTGGGAAAAAGAGTGAACGACCACTTTTGCTTCTAGAAGAGACAATAGAACCGAGAATTGTATTAAATACTAAGTAGATACTTAATATGAAATGATAATTGTGACTTATACTCAAAGTGTAGTATTACTACAGAATTTGATATCTACAAGATATTTCTATGATTTCAAGATATTTGATCTAAACTTTCTGATTGTAAACGTGTAACGGTGGATAAAATAAATATTTCACATGGTTGATAGAGCTTTATGTTCCATGTGATGTTATAGTAATAGCGGAAATAGTAGGAGCTTACCATAAAACACTTATTGGTGGATGCATATCATACATAAGATTGTTTTCATAAATATACCGAATATTATTTACGAAATAATAATATTTTTTAGTATTGCCTAAAAATAGATATGGTTTTACTTTAATGTTAATATTCATTTGCAAAAATTCATTATAATAATTTCCATAACAATAGTGATGCATTAGCTACGAGAGATATAGAAGTATCAATTTTTTTCAACAACTAGTTTCGAATTGGGGACTAAGCCATATTTTTGAGTAATAATCCTTTAATCATATGATAATGAATCATGTGGTAATGTTGAATTGTATCTAAAAGATTATGGGTAGAACACCCATTTAGAGGGAGTAAATAATATAGGGGATCTATTCATTGAAGGACTAGCCACATTAGTTTTGAACGATCGGAGAAATGGGACCCTAATGTAAGTTGGAGATTGAGGGAGTTAGTGTTTTGCCCTAGGGTCAATTATATAATTTGTTGTATATAGCCAATTCCATAACAATCTTGCTTGTAATAAAGTGTTCGTTTTCTTATACATATTTTTTGTTTTGTTGTGATACAATTAATTAATTTATATTAACATAAAGCATATTAATAAAAAAAACCTTAAATAAAATGTTATGTAATTGTAGTTTTAGTTGTAAATAGTTCCAACTGTGAGTAATTAGTCACATAATATTGTTTTAAATATTTCTAGTCAAGTTGTTTCGAGAAAGGATATCAATATAACCATTTAGACCAAAGTGCGTAATACTCTCAAAATGCCAACCGATGTATACTCATGGATATCTAGAGCAAAATGGCGTTACATTCTCGTAGTTATTGGATATTTGTGGAATGACTCATCTAAGAGTTTCTTTTTGGTTGATAAAACTTAGGTCAAATAGGAAATCTCAATTTGACGATGTTATATAATTTCCTCGACTTGAGAATACTATAGAACTTCAATGTGAGTACTCCACTTTGATTATAGATAAATCATGACATGGCGTCAAGCGATTATAGTTCGCTCTGAGTTGAAGCATTGGAGTAAAACACTATTTAGTAGAGAATTCGTCTCCTCTGTTGTACGATGTTAATATCACAATTAATATAGTCAACTCAAAGTCAAAATCTGTAGCCAGAGTTGTACGATAAATTATTATTATTATTATTCAACCAAGGACTTCTTTTTTTGACTAACCAAGTTGAGTATGGATAATACTAAAACTTTTACCAATACCAAATCTATATATCATAAAGTGATATAATTTTGAAGAAGAAAACATGTGTAGATTATCTTTATTAAAGTTACCGCTTAAGAAAATGTGAAATTGGATTTAACCAAAATGATCTATACACGATGACCTCGACCAAACTTTCACACTACTAACTAGGGTGATGTATGGACTTTAATTTTTTCAAAATTAATCACTGACTAAATTTAAAATTCTAAGTCTCACAAGCACATTTTTGAATTCTCTAAAAAATCAAGTGATTTAATTAATTTCTAAAATGATATAAATTAACTAAATTAATCGATATTTGGGAAACATTAATTATTATTATTTTATTTTATGTCTTGGGTGTTGTTGGCAATTATTTGAATGCGTACATAAATGTTCTATTTACACGTACTTACATATGATATCATCATATTTTTAAACGATGTTTAAATGAGAATATATTATTTGAAGAGTTTGAGACTTTTTGCACCATATAGATGGCAACATAAGCCGGCCATATAAGAGAAGAGAAGTGGATGGAGTAATTGAAAATTAAGAAGGAATTAATTAGGAAAGTTTTAATTACAAGAATTTAAAAGGTTCCTTTCATCCAACTAAAATAAATTTCCTGATTTGATTTCCTTTAGTTTTTTTTCCTTTGCCTCTTCTCCGAAATAACAAACATTTACATTCACCGTATAGATTCATATGCATGTCAAACCTTATATATATGTGTGTGTATGTATGTATGTATATATATATTCATATGAATACTTTGGGTGTATTCATACTTAATCAAATGTCATAATTAGTTATTATAGATTTAACTAAACAAGAATGAAACAATCTCAGCAGAAGATTTTGTTAAACCGTAACATTGGATCTAGTGTTAAATATTAGACTTCATAGGCCAATTAAGATCAACGTAAGGACTTTATTTTGAAATTTACCTATTTCACCCAGTGCTCCATGGACCTGGTTCCTTCAATTTTTGATAGAAGAAAATAAGCCAAGATCCATCCTAAGTGTCGGAGTTACAAATGCTAAAGTCATGGATGATTGTCCCAAATTGGGAAAAATTGACAAAGATTATACCCGAACATCTTTAAGACTATTGTACATCATATCAAATGCCTAGATTTGATCGACGGATGGTGGAATAGTCTAGGAACGTGAAGTAGATCAATGCGGCTCTTCCTTATATGTAACACCAGGCAAGAATGCATCGAATCTAGTTGCATGTGAGCCATAAATGTAATTCGTAATAAGTTTTCATTTCTATTGGCCCTTCCACATACTTCAAAAAAGCAGCACTGCCCAACTCGTAAAAAATTGACCAACTTTTAGATAAATAACTTTTACATTTAAAAACTAATAAATACAAACTTTCACATGACCATATATAGTTTCCTTTATAGGATAAACCTCGTCCTATTTTATTGCATAAACTTTACCAAATATCCCTATTTTTTTTGAGTTCTTCGTATTTGTGCATTGAACATGCTTGTCTGTCACCTGGTTCTCTAGGATACTCCTCCTAGGGCATGACTATGATTAATTTGTCATGGATTCCTTAATAGAGCTAATGGTGTGCCATAAAAGTAATTATGTAATTTGATTATATAATTTAACTCTTATAGAAAAAAAAATCAAACTAAAGCAAGCTTTTGGTTTTATTTTCTGTTGTATATATTGTTTTGCTTGCATGATGATTTCCTCCCATGATTGCTCCAGTTGATGATCGAGGCTTCACTGGTTTAATGGATTTAATGGTTAAGTATTATTCAGTCTGAGCTTTGGTATGAGTTTTCTGATTTTTGTTTATTTTTCTACTTTGCCATTGCCGATGATGGTTGAGTTTTCATAGGTATTGATTTCACATGCTTCCCTATATTTCGCATATACTAGATTTGATGTTGATTGAATATTTCTATTTACGACTTTTTCAGTTAATATCGCCTATTTATTTCTGATTTACAATATGAGATTGTTGACTTGTTCATTTCCCATGTTGGCTTTTGAACTGAGATCGTAATTGATGTAGGATGAATTGATTAACTATATATTCACTTCTTGCATGTGTGCGCATGCACATCCTCGTGCTTTTTGCCTTGCTATACAGGAGTTGCCTTGTAATTTGAATGTGTATTGTATTAAAAGTGGTTGAGTTCATGTGACCTGTAATGCTGCTAATATGTTTTGTGTTCTGGTTGAAATTTGGTTGGAGATGAATTTGCATGTTGCATTTTCCCTTGTGCATGAGTACGTGCATTTGCTTGTTGTGAACTCATGTGCACCCTGCTTTCACTTGCATGAACTAGTTGCTTTCCTCCTTATTTTGTTGTGCACTTTATATTGCTGCATGAACCAGTTACATGAACTTGTTTTTCTACATGAGATGTTGAACTAGTTGCATCCTTGTGTGATGCACTTGCCTGATTATGCTGGTACTTGTGTTCTCGACCCTGTGCATTGCTCCACTTGTGCATCTGCCTTTGGATTGCATGTTTGTGTGCTGCGCACCATTGTTAATGTCTGGTTGCACTCTTGCTGCACCTTGTTTGTTGTTTTGTTTTGTGCCTTTGTGCACCACATGTATATATTGGTTTTGTTCACTTGTGCTTGTGCGCTTCTAGTTTGGCCTGTACATGTCTATATGTGCACTTGTTGTTTCGGTTTCGCCTTGTGCATCTTTTTGCTGAACTAATTTTGGTTGCACCTTTTTGTGCTGCACTCGTGTTATGGGCTGACTGCATGGTTGTATTT
The DNA here is from genome assembly GCA_030765085.1 of Allium cepa. NCBI lineage: Eukaryota > Viridiplantae > Streptophyta > Magnoliopsida > Asparagales > Amaryllidaceae > Allium > Allium cepa. Next base: position 597,569,031 of record CM060935.1, read on the forward strand.
TCATGTATTCTGGCCTACTTCTTTGCTGCTGTTTTGTTTTGGTTGCTACATCAATTTACTATGTGCAAATGTCTCAAGCTATTTAGCTTGACCTTGCACTGCTTGTGTTGAACTATTTGGCTAGACCTTGCATCGCTTATGCTGAGCCTTTGGGCTGGACCTTATTGTTGTTCCTGAAATTAAATTGATGCAAAAATGTTGTGTATGTGCTTTGCCTTACGGCATGTATAGTGATACACTGTTGATGTCGTAGGTTGCTCGTGTACATTATTGATATTTCTGGCACCTATTTCAAAATATGAAAAGAATAAAACAAATAGACTAAGGCAATGTCGAGTTCAATTTTTTTTTATATTTTTGCAGTTTAAATTTGTTTCTTTTTGGTTTTTTTACTACATTGTTATTCGACAAACAAAGCAGATGATTGGAGAAAAACAGTTAAAGCAAATAGATAACAATTCAAATTTGAGTGAGTGATTGAGTTAGTGATGTATTTGAGAGTGCGTTGTATATGTGTGTAACATCCCAGAATTTTTGACAATATCAATTTAATAATCTGCACTTAAAACTAAATTGATATTGATAATTTTGTTAATAATAATTCAAATTGATTTAATAATCTTCTTCAATAAATATTTAATTGGTTATTTTATCTTTTTCAGCTAATACATTGGTTTCTATTTATAATAAATATATAGTTCATATTGTAAATAGATTAGCTTTGTTTTAAATTTAATAAATAAAGCATATTTTGCAAATTTAATATTTTTAATAATTTGGAAATTTGTTTTTATTTAATACATAAGCTTTTCAAAGTTATTAAATAAATAATCTTGGTTTAAATTTAGTAAATGAATCTTGAGTTAAAATTCTAGTATATATATATATATTTAATAATTTGGAAATTTTGATTTAAATTAATATTATGTTTTCAAAACTATTTAATAAATAAGTATATGATTTTAAATTGATAAGATAGATGTTTAAATGTTTAAAATGATTGTGGCTTATGTTTTAAATTTAAATTAATTAACAAAAAGGTTTATTTGTTTTTTTAAAATATAGCTTAAATAAAATGAGTACTTTATTAATAAAGACATAATTTCTTTTATAATTATTTTAAATTTATAATGAGATATTTCTAAAAACAATATTAATAGTGTATTGTCTTTATAAATAGATTTTGAATAAAAATAGAAATTGTTATTTCAAATTTAATTTGTATTCATTACTTGATTTTTAAATATTAGATTTTGAATTTGATCTGAATTTAAAATCCAAAGTATAGATTTTTAATTGTTTTAACTTTTATATACATAAGCTTTATTTATAAGCATAATTTGTTTTTATTTCTTTTATAAATTTATATATATATATTAAATACTAATTAACAAATTAAATTAGGCATAATTATTTTATTAACATTTAAATTAAAATACAAATTACTTTTAAATAGGACATGTGTTGATTTCTTAAAGAACATATAACAAATGTTATAAGATAAACATTTCAACTAACAAATGTAGAAATAATTTACAAGTCTCACATTTTGTTTTAATTTTCTTTAATTTTATAAAATCTGAAAATTAACCTATATAAAACACATCCTTCATTCTTATCTCTTATCTCTTTTCTCATTTCCTAATCAAAAGAGAAACTTCAACTTGTTTTCATGAAAACTCCTCTTTTTTTTCATAATCTGTAAACAAATCATGTTCAAACCAAAACCAGTTTACAATTGCAGATCAAAACTCTTCATATCAAAAAAAGAAACCTGCATTTTCAAAAATACAAATCCCTGTAGCATCTCTTCAAATCTATAGTCTGCATCTTCAAATCTGTGCATCGTCAAAACCAAAAATCCTGAATCACGCTTAAATAAAATCAGTAGTACTCCTCTTCAATTCAGTAGCCTATACATTTCAAACAAAAAGCATCTGCATTTTCTTAGATCTGGGATTTTGTTTCTGCATGCAAGGTCTTCATCAAAATTCAAAAAAAAATTCAAAAATCTAGGTGCTCTGTCATCTTCTCTAAAATAGTGAGTAACTTCATATTTTAATAATGTAAGTTTTTAATCTAGTTGCATGATTAATATCTGAAATTTTGTTTGGGTGAAATATATATATATATATATATATATATATATGCATTGTACTGTATATTTGGTGAGATAATGCCTTCATGTTGTTTATCTGGAAATATCTCTGTTTATAGATTTCAAGCTCTGGGTTAATTCAAAAATCATTACTGCTTGATCCATTGATTGTTAGGATTTAGTATCTAAACAAAATATGTTTGTTTGATCATAAAGTAAATTTTAAAATTAGAATTCAAGTTAAACAAAGTAGGTCTGCTCTGAAAACCTTAAGAACAGTATAAAACTTAAGTTTTGTAAAAACTCAAAATTCATAATTCCAGGATTCAGGAAGATGAATCAAACTCTTAATCTAAATACTGATTTTTAAAACTTGAATCACATTTTTTTGAAATGATTTGAGTATGCGTTTTTGGTTTGCACTGTTTGGAAATTTTGGGAATCTCGGGTCATTGCAGTGATTGGAGAGGCTGGGTTTCTCTCTGAGGGAAGTGCATTGAGTGGAGAGTAAGGCAAAAATGGGTGATGGTTGTTCAGAGGGTTGTGGTGATGGTGGTTGTACAGAAGGTTTTCTAAACCTAATTTTTTGCCTGGATTGTAAAATTGGTCAGCTCGATCACTCTGGTTGATCGAGTTTGCTGGAACTCTGGGAAAAGGTTGCTGGAGCATGGACGAAGTGGTGGCTGGAGTGTCTAGTTTCTTGGTGGTCGGAGGAGCAGTGGCGAACCGATGACAGGTTTTGAAGGGGAAACCTGATTGTGTTTCTAGGTTTGGAAATTGGTATTCGAATTTGATTTCGAGGATTTGGGTTCGATCTGATAATCGCGTTGAGGTGATGGAATGATTTTTGGATGTGGAGCGACCATCTCTAATGATCGGAGATGATGGTCGGCAACGTGCATATGCACAGTGATGAGTTGTGTCTGATGATGTTTTGGTTAAGTTTTGGTAACAGAAGAAGTTGCTTGAGATTGCTCGAAGTGATTGGGTAGTTGGCTCGGGGAAGATGGGTTGTTGACTCGAAGTATGTTTTGGGGGGTCTCGGGTATTTCACTGTTTTACAGGTTTTGATAAAACCTGTAGTATCTGTTTTTAAATTTTTTAAAAACTGAAGCTTTTAAATGTAAAGAAAGATTTTAAACCTAGTTTTAAATTCAAGTTTGAATATTAGAATCCATGTTTAGTTTTAAGTCTCAGTTTTTAATATATAATAATATAAAGTTTTTAAACTTAAACTTGTTAAATTACTTTATAAAGGTAAGTAGTTTGAAATTTTAAAAACTGAAGCTTTTAAAAATATGAGTAAGATTTAAAGTTTAAAGTTAAATTTAAATTTGGAAATCAAAAATTAAATATGAACTTCAGTTTTTGAAACTTGAAAGAAGTTTTTAGATTTGAAAGATTTAAATAAAGTGTAAATTTAAATTATTGAATTTTGAAATGAATTTGGTTTCAAACTCTTATGAATTTCTTTTATTAGACAAGCACTTGTTTGCCTTGTAATTTAAAAAAAGTTTAAAATTGTTTAACTTTGTTAAGTTAAATTATATTCATTTTAAATCTTGTATTTGAAATGAAATTTAAAAGTAAGTACAAAAGTAATTTGTTTCAAATAAATTTGTTAATGACAATTTAAACATAATTAAGGAATGTTTTATCTTAAAAATTCATTATGATTAATGTTTTGAAATTAATTTAATTAATGAGGTAATTAAGGAATAACTAGTTAATTTATTTAATTAATTGATTTGGGATAAATTAATTGATTAAGGGTTAATCAGTTTGTAATTAAAGATCATTTATTAGATTATTTAATTAATGATTAAAGAATTATTAATTAAGTAATTAAGTTATAATCATGGTTGATTAATTAAATAATTAAGGTTTAATTTAGTTATAGTTAACACTTAATTAATTAAATAATTTGAAATTAATTAAAGATAATTTAATTTGTGATTAACAATGGTTAATCTAAGTTAATTACTTAATGAAAATAATTAGAGAATGGTTAATGAAGGTCATTTACCAGGATTTTTAATAATTAATTAATGTGGTTAATTTTAATAATTAATTAGATTAATGAATATAGTGGTAATCAATTGTAAATGGTTTAAGTGTAATTGCTTAATGGAAGTAATTAAGTAATTATTTACTTAATGTAATTAATTGAGTTTATTGTGATTAGTTTGAATTAATTAATTAAGTTTAATTTAAACATTGAATGATTTGATGATAATTGCTTAATGTAATTATTGGATTAGAAATTACTTAGTGAAGTAATTGGTAATTACAGGATGTAATTAATTTATTTTAATGAAGTAATTAAGTTAGTTAATTACTGAATATGATTAATCAGAAGGGATAATAGTTATGGGTTAATTACTTAAGGTAATTAATTTAAGAGGATAATTTATTAAATATAATTAAGGATCATTAATCAATACAATTAATGATGTAATTAAAGTTGATTAAATTATGATTAATTAATCAATGATAAGTGATTAAGGGTAATTAATTAATGTAATTAATTAAGGATTAATGTTATTAATTATACTTAATTAATTAATTGAAGTAATTAAAGGTTAATTACTATTTTTAGTTAAGAATAATTAATTTGTGAAATTAATTATGGATAATTACTTGAATGTAAATAAAGGATAATTAATTAATGGTGATTAATTAATGTGATTAATTTTGAATGATTAATTAATTGATTGTAATCAATTAAATGGTTAAGTAAGCAAGATTCATATTGATAAAGTAATTAATTTAATTTATTTTAAATTAATTAAAGATGAAGTAATTAATTTAATTCACTTTAAATTAATTAGAGATGGAGGCAATTAATTTAATTCATTTTAAATTAATTATAGTATGATGAAGTAAATCATTGCTTATATATGAATGGATGATATTGATTGCCTTGAATGGTTGTGATCTCAGAAATGAGATAAGTAATGTTGTGTGGTATGAATGCTTTGGTTGCATTGTGATGATAATATAGATTATCTATTGCGATGATAATATGAGTTATCTATTTTGATGATAATGTGGATTACCTGTTTATTATGATAATGTTGTTTATCAATTGTGATTTGTGAGTTATCTATCTGTGTGTGTATTGATAATTGAATTATTTTAAACTTTAAAACAACTTGGAACTAAAAGATGGCGTTTTGGATTTCGATGAGACCGGGATCGGGTTTCCATATTTGGATATCCGAAAACCACATCGATCCAAATTAACGGTAGATCGTGAATCTCAAGTGGAGGAAGATTCAGAGTGCAAGGGTTATTGTTGTTAACTCTGAGGGTGATTCCAAAATGAGTGTAACGAGATAATGTCTTCGGTTTCGTTCGAACCCAGAATGAACTTGTATGGATTGAATGCTTTCAGAATACCATCAGGTGGACGATGAGCATTTTAAGTGATGTGTTCACTAAAGGTAATCGTAGCCTCAAGCCTCATCAATCGGGAATGGCTAAAATAGGGTAGGTGAAGCAAGGTTAAGTGGGTCATGCTCAAGTAAGACGAGATTTCCCCCTGTCTAGAGGTCCCTTTTTATTCGGCTGTGTGGGCGGTTGCTAGCTAGAACTGCGGGGTTATCTTGTTCGGGACTGTTCAGTAAGGAATGGTTCCGGCCTTGTGTTGCAGGGGATTGGGAGTGATCCTCGGTACGTTGATCTAGGCCACGTACTGTGACGAGCGGTATCCCGGTAGCCCTGCCATTGTGTGGAATCCAAAATCCAATAAGTGTCGTATGTATTAGTTGTGCCCAACTATGTTGGAACGTGAGATGTAAGCATTCCAGCTATTTCTGTATTTTACTTGAAAACCCTAGACACTATTATAATATCACTGGATTTCCTATCAAATATTTTGGTTAGCGTAATGTAATTTTTTTTTCATGTTTATGTGTGGGAAGTCTTACGTGATACCTTTCTTTTCAAAAGATTTTTAAAAGTTAAGCAACTTTAACCTGTTACTCACACCAGACCTATGTCTGACCCGGAGTTTATCTTCTGTTTTCTTAAACTCTTGGGTACTCAAATTTTTACGAGTAGCCAAGGAATTCAGGTTAGCTTTGACGAATTGTAGAGGAGCAATGGAGCAGGAGGCTTCTGCGCATATATATATAGTATTCCGCCGTGTTGGTTTCTTTGAGTAGTTTCCTTGTATTGTATTGAGTTGTATAACTAGGCAGGTGTTTATAACTGTCTATTATGTGATGTGTAACCTGTGTAACTCTGATAATGATTGTAAACTATGTAATATTTATGTTATTAATATAATTTATTCGTTCCGCTGTTAAGATTCTGTGTTGTTTCTTCTTTCTCTTCTTTCTTTTCTCTTTCCTATCCCTTTCTTTCTTCAAGATGATGCGATTTTTTGTGGTGAGAAAGTCGGGTCGTCACACTTGGTATCAGAGCATTAGGTTGAGTGAATACCTAGGCTGTGGAGTGGTGTCTATCTTGAGAGAGCGTATTTGTAACTATATATATATATATATAATATATATATATATATATATATATATATATATTCTACCTATCTATTGAGTTACCTGTTTGGGTTTTCCATTATAAGTTATAAAGGTAGATGGGGTAGTGGTGTGTGTAACATGACTATCATTGGTTGGAGTTTGAATGTTTGAGGTTGGAAGTGTATCTGTCGAGACAGTAGACCCAATACCGTCTCGAGTGTGCTTTGTGTGGTGTACGGATTTCATCGATCTCTGAAGGAAACCTGTTAAGGTTCGGAGTCAATATTCGAAGTTGGATGAGTAGAGTTTGGTTCTGTTAGTTGGCAGAAGTGAGTGATGGTATTTTGGATACCTCAGGAAGTAGTAGCTGCGCGATGAGATGCAATGACTATGGATGTTCCCGAAGATGTTTTCTTTGGAAACAAGTTTAAGGAAGTGGGTCTGCATCAGTGTTGTGGTTGTGTTCAGCATGGTGTTTCTGTTTGCTTTGAGGTCCGAGTTTCTCGAAGAGCTTTGGATTAAGAATTCTTTCGCCATCTGTGCCAGCAGTGCAGCTTGAAGTGTTCAATGCTAGCAGAAGATCTTCTGGCTTAGCAGTTTTCTAAAGGAGGAGTTCAGAAACAGCTGCGTAGACCCGTTTCTTCAATGGATTGGCTAGTTCAGTGTAAGCTGTTCTGTTTGATATAGGGAGAACAGTTTTCTTTGTATTTGGTTTGGATTGATCGCAAAAGTGACTTGCGATAGTTGAGTGTTCTTTTGAGTTATCTGAGTTTTCTGGATGTCTTCAGGAAAGTCAGATTTTGTCCGCAATTGAAGATTGAGTTTCCTTATCGATTGGAATTCCAAGAGTGCTACCGGTGGTTCAGCTTAGTAGAAGGATGACTCCTAGAGATAGAGTTTGATGAAGCAGCTCAGGTTCTAGTGGAGTTTCTGAGTTTTCTTATGGATCCGATGAACCATATTTCTGGGATGTGTTGTCTAGTTTGTGCTTGTGTTCATCACCAGCATTTTTATCTACTTCGGATCAGAGTTGTGCGGCGGAAGTAGTTTGGGAGTGTTCTGCTTTTCTTTTCCGGACAGGAGAAGTGAGTTTACTCTTCTGTTATTTGAGGAGTAGAGTTTGTGTTCCTGGATCTGGGTTGATCTTGATGAGATCATTTTGTTGAGTTGATTGGTTTTGTTTGTTTCTAGAGACATCAGCGAAGGTTGAGCTGATCAGTAAGGAAGTAGGCAGCCCAGGATCGTCTGGAGAGTTTTGTGGATTTGAGACGGAGGAATTTGGATTCCGAAGTCGGAGATTTAATTTTGGATAAGTTTTCTCCGATCTAAAGGGAGTTATAAGATTGGGTAAGACTGGGAAGCTAGCTCTGAAGTGTTTTGGATCTTTTCTGGGATCTTGGAGAATAAGTGATTGATCTATAGGATTGGATTGCCAGTTTGGATAACTGGGATTCGATGAGTTTCACGTATCTCTGAGAGAGTATGTGTATGATCTATCTCTGGTTGTGGAACCAGCAGTTCGGGAGTTTTGGTTGTTGAGTCAGACTCGTATATAGTCTGATATCCTGTTTAGTTTTGTAGATATAAAAGAATAGGAGCTCTATAACTTAGTAGTATTGATTGTTTTAATTCTATAGGGCGAGTATCCCGGTATTTATACTTGGGGAAACTCGAGGAAATTTTATCCAGAATTTTATCTGGATAGTGAGATTTGTTTGATTGGATGAATTGGTTGTTAGCATATGTTTGATGTATGCTTATGTTTGAAAATTAAATCTTTAATGAGATTATTAAATTACATTTGTTTTAAATTTCGGGGACGAAATTCTTTTAAGGGGAAGGATTGTAACATCCCGGAATTTTTGACAATATCAATTTAATAATCTGTATTTAAAATTAAATTGATATTGATAATTTTGTTAATAATAATTCAAGTTGATTTAATAATCTTCTTCAATAAATATTTAATTGGTGATTTTATCTTTTTCAGCTAATACATTGGTTTCTATTTATAATAAATATGTAGTTCATATTGTCAATAGATTATCTTTGTTTTAAATTTCATAAATAAAGCATATTTTCTAATTCTAATATTTTTAGTAATTTGGAAATTTGTTTTTATTTAATACATAAGCTTTTCAAAGTTATTAAATAAATTATCTTGGTTTAAATTTAGTAAATGAATCTTGATTTAAAATACTAATATATATATATAATAATTTGGAAATTTTGATTTAATTTAATATTAAGTTTTCAAAACTATTTAATAAATAAGTATATGATTTTAAATTGATAAGATAGATGTTTAAATGTTTAAAATGATTTTGGCTTATGTTTTAAATTTAAATTAATTAACAAAAAGGTTTGTTTGTTTTTTTTAAATATAGCTTAAATAAAATGAGTAATTTATTAATAAAGACATAATTTCTTTTATAATTATTTTAAATTTAATAATGAGATATTTCTATAAACAATATTAATAGTGTATTGTCTTTATAAATGGATTTTGAATAAAAATAGCAGTTGTTATTTCAAATTTAATTTATATTCATAACTTGATTTTTAAATATTAGATTTTGAATTTGATTTGAATTTAAAATCCAAAGTATAGATTTTTAATTGTTTTAATTTTTATATACATAAGCTTTATTTATAAGCATAATTTGTTTTTATTTCTTTTATAAATTTATATACAAATTAAATACTAATAAATAAATTAAATTAGGTATAATTATTTTATTAACATTTAAATTAAAATACAAACTACTTTTAAATAGGACATGTGTTGATTTCTTGAAACAACATATAAAAAATGTTATAAGATTAACATTTCAATTGACAAATGTAGAAATAATTTACAAGTGTCACATTTTTTTAAATTTTCTTTTATTTTATAAAATCTGAAAATTAACCTATATAAGAACACAGCCTTCATTCTTATCTCTTTTCTCATTTCCTACTCAAAAGAGAAACTTCAACTTGTTTCCATGAAAACTCCTCTTTTTTTTCAAAATCTGTAAACAAATCATGTTCAAACCAAAATCAGTTTACAATTGCAGATCAAAACTCTTTATATCAAAAAATGATACCTGCATTTTCAAAAATACAAATCCCTGTGGCATCTCTTCAAATCTATAGTCTGCATCTTCAAATCTGTGCATCGTCAAAACCAAAAATCCTGAATCATGCTCAAATAAAATCAGTAGTACTCCTCTTCAATTTAGTAGCCTATACATTTCAAACAAAAAGCATCTGCATTTTCTTAGATCTGGGATTTTGTTTCTGCATGCAAGGTCTTCATCAAAATTCAGAGTTTTTTTCAAAAATCTGGTTGTTGTGTCATCTTCTCAAAAACAGTGAGTAACTTCATATTTTAATAACTTAAGTTTTTAATCTAGTTGCATGATTAATATCTGAAATTTTGTTTGGGTGAAGATATATATATATATATATATATATATATATATATGCTTTGTACTGCATATTTGGTGAGATAATGCTTGCATGTTGTCTATCTGGATATACATCTGTTTATAGATTTCAAGCTCTAGGTTAATTCAAAAATCATTACTGCGTGATCCATTGATTGTTAGGATTTAGTATCTAAACAAAATAAGCTTTTTTGATCATAAAGTAAATTTTAAAATTAGAATTCAAGTTAAACAAAGTAGGTCTGCTCTGAAAACCTTAAGAACAGTATAAAACTTGAGTTTTGTAAAAACTCAAATTCATAATTCCAGGATTCAGGAAGATGAATCAAACACTTAATTTAAATACTGATTTTTAAAACTTGAATCAATTTTTTTTGAAATAATTTGAGTATGGATTTCTGGTTTGCACTGTTTGGAAATTTTAGGAATCTCGGGTGATTGCAGTGATTGGAGAGGCTGGGTTTCTCTCCAAGGGAAGTGGATTAAGTGAAGAGTAAGGCAAAAAGGATGATGGTTGTTGAGAGGGTTGTGGTGATAGTGGTTGTCCAGAAGGTTTTCTAAACCTAATTTTTTGCCTGGGTTCTAAAATTGGTCAGCTCGATCACTCTGGTTGATCGAGTTTGCTGGAACTCTGGGAAATGGTTGTTGGAGCATAGACGAAGTGGTGGCTGGAGTGTCTAGTTTCAAAGTGGTCGGAGAAGCAGTGGCGAACCGATGATAGGTTTTGAAGGGGAAACCTGATTGTGTTTCTAGGTTTGGAAATTGGTATTCGAATTTGATTTTGAGGATTTGGGTTTGATCTAATAATCGCGTTGAGGTGATGGAATGATTTTGGATGTGGAGCGATCATCTCTGATGATAGGAGATGATGGTCGGCAACGTGCATATGCACGGTGATGAGTTGTGTCTGATGATGTTTTGGTTAAGTTTTGGTAACAAGGGAAGTTGCTTGAGATTGCTCGAAGTGATTGGGTAGTTGGTTCGGGAAGATAGGTTGTTGACTCGAAGTAGGTTTTGGGGAGTCTCGGGTATTTCACTGTTTTACAGGTTTTGATAAAACCTGTAGTATATGTGTTTAATTTTTCTAAAAACTGAAGCTTTTAATTGTAAAGAAAGAACCTAGTTTTAAATTCAAGTTTGAATATTAGAATCCAAGTTTAGTTTTAAATCTCAGTTTTTAATAAATAATAATATAAAGTTTTTAAACTTAAACTTGTTAAACTACTTTATAAAGGTAAGTAGTTTGAAATTTTAAAAACCGAAGCTTTTAAAAATATGAGCAAGATTTAAAGTTTAAAGTTAAATTTAAATCTGGAAATCAAAAATTAAATATGAACTTCAGTTTTTGAAACTTAAAAGAAGTTTTTTAATTTGAAAGATTTAAATAAAGTGTAAATTTAAATTATTGAATTTTGAAATGAATTTAGTTTCAGACTCCTATGAATTTCTTTTATTAGACAAGCACTTGTTTGCCTTGTAATTTAAAAAAAGTTTTAAATTGTTTAACTTTGTTAAGTTAAATTGTATTCATTTTAAATCTTGTATTTGAAATGAAATTTAAAAGTAAGTCCAAAAGTAATTTGTTTCAAATAAATTTGTTAATGACAAGTTAAACATAATTAAGGAATGTTTTATCTTAAAAATTAATTAAGATTAATGTTTTGAAATTAATTTAATTGATGAGGTAATTAAGGAATAACTAGTTAATTTATTTAATTAATTGATTTGGGATAAATTAATTGATTAAGGGTTAATCAATTTGTAATTAAAGATAATTAATTAGATTATTTAATTAATGATTAAAGAATTATTAATTAAGTAATTAAGTTATAATCATGGTTGATTAATTAAATAATTAAGGATTAATTTAGCTACAGTTAACACTTAATTAATTAAATAATTTGAGATTAATTAATGAATAATTAAAGATAATTTAATTTGTGATTAACAATGGTTAATCTAAGTTAATTACTTAATGAAAATAATTAGAGAATGGTTAATGAAGGACATTAACCAGGATTTTTTAATAATTAATTAATGTGGTTAATTTTAATAATTAATTGGGTTAATTAATTTAATGATAATCAATTGTAAATGGTTTAAGTGTAATTAATTAATGGAAGTAATTAAGGAATTATTTACTTAATGTAATTAATTGAGTTTATTGTGATTAGTTTGAATTAATTAATTAAGTTTAATTAATTTAAACACTGAATGATTTGACGATAATTACATATTTAATTATTAGATTGGAAATTACTTAGTGAAGTAATTGGTAGTTATAGGATGTAATTAATTGAAGATGATTTAAGAATGTAAGTAATTTGGATTAGATTACTTTGTAATTAATCAAGGGATTAATTAAGAAATTAATTAAGGAGTAATTTATTTATTTAAATGAAGTAATTAAGTTAGTTAATTACTAAATATGGTTAATCAGAAGGGATTAATAATTATGGGTTAATTACTTAAGGTAATTAATTTAAGAGGATAATTTATTAAATATAATTAAGGATAATTAATTAATACAATTAATGATGTAATTAAAGTTGATTAAATTATGATTAATTAATCAATGATAAGTGATTACGGGTAATTAATTTATGTAATTAATTAAGGATTAATGTTATTAATTTTAGTTAATTAATTAATTGAAGTAATTGAAAGTTAATTACTGTTTTTTGTTAAGAATAATTAATTTGTGAAATTAATTAAGGATAATTACTTGAATGTAATTAAAGGGTGATTAATTAGGGTGATTAGTTAAGGTTATTAATTTTGAATGATTAATTAGTTGATTGTAATCAATTAAATGGTTAAGTAAGCAAGATTCATATTGATGAAGTAACTAATTTAATTTATTTTTAATTAATTAAAGATGAAGTAATTAATTTAATTCACTTTAAATTAATTAGAGATGGAGGTAATTAATTTAATTCATTTTAAATTAATTATCGTATGATGAAGTAAATCATTTCTTATATATGATTGGATGATATTGATTGCCTTGAATGGTTGTGATCTCAGAAATGAGACAAGTAATGTTGTGTGGTATGAATGCTTTGGTTGCATTGTGATGATAATATAGATTATCGACTGCGATGATAATACGGACTATCTATTTTGATGATAATGCGAATTACCTGTTTATTATGATAATGTTGTTTATCAATTGTGATTTGTGAGTTATCTATCTGTGTGTGTATTGATAATTGAATTATTTTAAACTTTAAAACAACTTGGAACTAAAAGATGGCGTTTTGGATTTCGATGAGACCGGGATCGGGTTTCCATATTTGGATATCCGAAAACCACATCGATCCAAATTAACGGTAGATCGTGAATCTCAAGTGGAGGAAGATTCAGAGTGCAAGGGTTATTGTTGTTAACTCTGAGGGTGATTCCAAAATGAGTGTAACGAGATAATGCCTTCGGTTTCGTTCGAACCCCAAACGAACTTGTATGGATTGAATGCTTTCAGAACATCGTCAGGTGGACGATGAGCATTCTAAGTGATGTGTTCACTAAAGGTAATCGTAGCCTCAAGTCTCATCAACCGAGAATGGCTAAAACAGGGGAGGTGCAGCAAGGTTAAGTGGGTCATGCCCAAGTAGGACGAGATTTTCCCGTCTAGAGGTCCCTTTTTATTCGACTATGTGGGCGGTTGCTAGCTACAACTGCGGGGTTGTCTTATTCGGGACTGTTCAGTAAGGAATGGTTCCGGCCTTGTGTTGTAGGGGATTGAGAGTGATCCTCGGTACGTTGATCTAGGCCACGTACTATGACGGGCGGTACCCCGGTAGCCCTGCCATTGTATGGAATCCAAAATCCAATAAGTGTCGTACGTATTAGTTGTGCCCAACTATGTTGGAACGTGAGATGTAAGCATTCCAGCTATTTCTGTATTTTACTTGAAAACCCTAGACACTATTATAATATCATTGGATTTCCTATCAAATGTTTTGGTTAGCGTAAGGTAAAAACTTTTCCATGTTTATGTGTGGGAAGTCTTACGTGATATCTTTCTTTTCAAAAGGTTTTTAAAAGTTAAGAAACTTTAACCTGTTACTCACACTAGACCCATGTCTGACCCAGAGTTTATCTTCTGGTTTCTTAAACTCTTGAGTACTCAAATTTTTATGAGTATCCAAGGGATGCAGGTTAGCTTTGACGAATTATGGAGGAGCAATGGAGTCGGAGGCTTTGCGCCTAGATATATAGTATTCCGCCTTGTTGGTTTCTTTGAGTAGTTTCCTTGTATTGTATTGAGTTGTATAACTAGACATGTGTTTATAACTGTCTAGTATGTGATGTGTAATCTGTGTAAATCTGATAATGATTGTAAACTATGTAATATTTATGTTATTAATATAGTTTATTCGTTCCGCTGTTAAGATTCTGTGTTGTTTCTTCTTTCTCTTCTTTCTTTTCTCTTTCCTATCCCTTTCTTTCTTCAAGATGATGCGATTTTCTGTGGTGAGAAAGTCGGGTCGTCACAATGAGATTTTAAAATAATGTTTTACATGAACGTTGTATCTAAAATATTGTGGAAGCTCCTATAATAGTGTACTGTTGAAATAATATTGAAATAAACTATTTGTTGAATTGCTATGATTTTACAATAGTACCGTATCAAGCACATTTAAATATATATATATATACACATATGTGTGTGCGTGTTTATCATCAAGCAAAAATCATAAACTGTTATATTCCACAAAAATAACCATAAATTATTGACCATCGTTTATAAATTATTTATTAATAGCTATTAATACCGTTATGTTGACTCAAAATTTTCACTGGTTGTAAACAATACTTATTTGAAAAGGAAAGACAACTATAAACTAAGGTTGTTATAAATTAATATTTAAAATGAGCATGTATAGAACCTTGTTAAAAAATCTATTACAAATGCAATGCACAAACAGTTGTTCAAAATAACTTTGTTGCAACTGATAACTAATAAACATTTGTTAAAAAACCTTTACTACAACTGTCAGTCATCGAATATGTTGTAAAAAAAAGTTGCAATAAGATCATTTTGCAATAGTGATTCTTAGACCAATATAAACAATGCCCAATAGGCCCATTCTCAAACTCCAAAACAACCCTCTAAGTGCAAGAGAATATTTTCTGCTCTAATGTCTTCCTTCTCCGCTTCTCAATTTCCCTCTCTTCATGCTCGAGACACCTCTCTTCTTTAATTTCCCTCCACATGAGCTCAATTTCTCCATGCCACTACTCAATTTTCCATGCTGGTTTTCTCTTGCTCCCAGTCCCTTTAGAACAAATTCTAGAATTGGTTAACTTCTCTTGCGCGGTGCTTATAGCTTCTTTTTCTTTGGCTCTCGATGGTTTATCACCGTTGTCCTTACTGGCATCAGTAGGTAAGATTTTTTTTTAAATTGTCAGCAATCGAAATAGAATTTTAACCAAATTCCGGTTTGGGCATCACTGGTACCGGACCAAAATGGCAGGAATTCAGGCGTGCCAGCCGAAATATAGAACCTTGCTTCCATTGCTTTAACTCAGACCTAGTTATAGTCGTTCAACAGACGTTATGTCACGATTTAACTATAATCAAAGTGAAATTTCCACATTGAACTTCAAACTCAAGTCGAGATTACTGTATAATATTTTTATTTAAGATTTCTTGTTTGATCTAGTTGTTATTAACCCGGTCAAGTCATCACATAGTTATCCAATAACTATTACATAATCCCTTAGGGTTTATAACAGTCATGAGCGATATACTGCGCAACATTTGGAGTGCGTTACGCATTCTGGTCTATACAGATGCATCGATATAATTTCTACATTGTGATAATTTTCTCATGACTACCACTCTTTGTCGAGTTAGATATACATAACAAATTATATAATTTCTACATCCCCGATCCAGTGATTACACATTCCGACTTTGGTTTGTGGGGTCATGGGTTTAAAGCATGCCTAGTGTAATCGAACCACACTGATATGTATTGGGTAATACTTCAAGCACAACTATATACTACCTCACAGATACACATGCATGATATGTCCCTCCTTTAATTCGATCTTCAACTTGGGGTCTTATATAATTAAGATGTAGGGGATGGTGCTAATGTTAGATAGAAGAAATGCAAGTATTTTCATGTGTTGATTGATCTAAAAATATGTTTCAGCAATCAAACTCTTTGCTTAAAAATTGTCCATCTGCATTAAACAATTATATATTACTTTGATGTACTACAACTAGAAATGCATCAAACATTTGGTTAGGGTGGAATTGTCGACATTATAATTCAAAGCTTATATTACAGTATAAAATATGGTTAAACATTTTACTAAAGTTTACAATCATTTGTCGGTGTCACAGTTTAACAGGTGAAGGATTTAAAATTAATATCACTATTTGCATATCCATAACATTAGTGCTTGCAGTAAAAATAAATTATAAGAACTGCCCTATTACTTCAAGAAATAATGAAAATTAATGCTTTTTTGCATTGCAAGCTTGCAACAATGATTTCAAGATCTGACTACTCTAAAACCTCTACTTAAAGTCCCATGTTTTCTCAAGTTTAGAAGCTTCACGGTTCATAGCACTCTCGTCAAGGTACTCTATAAGGTGTACGAGTTTTTCAGCGTTTAGTACCTACTAACCCACTAAAATTTTGTGCTTTTCTCAAAAATCAGTTGTTAAAAAATAATAAACTTATAACATGTATGTAGAAAGAAAAGATACCATCATTGTATTTCTCTGGCTCCATGGACACCCTGTATTTCCTAAGGATCCTCAACATAACTTCAAGTTAATTTTGAACCGGAAAATGGCTATGGCATCGGTATATTTTACTGCATGTTGCTTTGAACAATTTTGCAAGTTCGCCGTGTTCCCTCGAGAGAATTAAAACTGCGTCAAGCGACCGTCAAAGACAGCAACTGCTTCAGTGTTAGATTTTGGTGGTACAATACTTCATATATAAGTAGATCTTGTAGATATTTGAGCCTATATGGAATTATGACTCAAATTCATTACCTATTTTATAAATCTGGTGGATTTTGGAATGTAATTAACTGCATCTTTTATAGATTTTGCGTATTTGGTAGAGAGATTAGTCATCTATTTTATTGTATTAAACAAGGCAACAAATTATCTATCTGAGAAATCATGAAGGCATTCAATAGCTTCTTAAATAAGATATTTTATCAAGTGTACTATAAATAGACATGTCTAAGGTTCATAAGAGTGGTGGAAAAAATGTATTTCGTAGAGTGTGGGATTGAGATTTCTTCTCAAGTTTAGGGCTATTTTGTATTTTCTTGCTTAAATTAATAAAAGTTTTGTTTTTGAGGAATTTTTTGTTTGCTTTCTTCACTAGTTTTTCTTTTAAATCTAATTTTGTAGTGATCCCGGAAAATTCTTAACATTCAGATCCCTCTTTTTGGGATAATAGAGTTCAGCAATCTAACATGATAAGCCTATAATGTGAAATAAATACATTACTAAACAATGAAATTGATGTTAAATATCTTTTGTGTTGATCCCAAACTGCTTTATATACAGAGTAATTCAGCTACTTCTCTTGATGATTAATCAAGTCTAAAGATGGCTTTGTAGACCTGGAAAGCATTTGGATACCCACCTAAGAACAAAACAATAACATGTTACTCAGTTGGTAGTTGAATAATGCGACTCATAGAAGTGTTTGTTTATAGTGTTCATTGCTAAAAGTGTCAAGTAGCAAATTTATATAGTATTATTATCCTTCAAGTTCACATAAGAAAAGATAAAATCAAAATCAATCTTCTTTCATTTACCAATCATGTCATGAAGTATTGGATTTGAGTATGTTTTTCATATCAAGGAGCGGTGTACTTCCTCTGATTAGCTAGAATTTGAAAATAAAATGAAATGTAGAACAATGATACTGATACTGTGACAAAAGTATCAAACATCATTCAACAGAACGCTGTTTGGATGTAAAAATCTAATTTATCTAAGAATCTAATATGGTTTGCAATTTATGTCATGCTATGAACTAAGTATGGACTAATATTAAAATTAACATGCAAGGACAGCAAAGATAGATGCATGATTATTAGAGCTTTTCAATTCGTATCAAAAAGGGATCTTGAAATACATGATACCTGAACAGCAGTAATGCAACATGCTAACTTTTGTACTTCTCTTCTGAGATCTCAATCATATTTAAGAAAATGTAAACTCAAATATGGCGTGGTGATTAAAGTATTAACTTGATGGAGTAGGTGTTTACTTGATGCAAATCATATAATTGCTGCAAAAATTGCAAACATATTTTGGATCCTGACTTGTTTCCTAAATTTGCATTTGTAACTGATAGTGTAAAATAGATATGATGCACAAAACCTAGTAGAATCAGCGTTATAAGAAATCTTATTTTATGAACATTAGTTTTTCCTTAAGCACACCAACTTAATATTTGTCACCGCCCATTAAAATAATAGCCTCGCTATTGTAACGAAACAATTTTCTTAAGTTCAAAAATATTGTTGGAAGTTAACTTATCTGGCATGACTTTGGATTTTCCCCATGACAGTTTGCCCTTTACAATGACTGCTAGTAATGCGAACAACATCATCAGTTAATGTTTATTGTCATACCATAAAAGGACAGATGTAATGTACTAGTCAGTCTCTGGATAAAACTGCTTAACACATGCATTGATAAGCACTGCTCCAATTTTTCGCATGAGCATTCTCAATAAGCTGCAAAATGCCAGGTGTTGAACAATTTCTTTGTATGTGAATATAAGTTTGTAAACTCTGAACGGACAATTAATCCCACCTCTCGCACCACAAATGAGGACCATACTACGTCCTCAAACTGAATTAAACAGGAGTCCATCGCAAAAATCAACCTTTCATTCTCAAATTACTCCAGCAATATGATGTTTACGGGTAAGGATGAATCATAAATTTATATGTTACTAATCAAACTTACCGTTTCTGGAGAGAGGAATTGATTGAACACAGCCAGTGGCGGAGCTGGCTCATGACTTTAGGTAGGGCATATATATCCAAAAAAAAAATTATAACAAAATACCTGAAAAAAAACCAAATCTTCATCTACAAGAACAGAGGTTTTACAGCTCAAAAAAAACTGAAAAAAATACATTATATCCATGTCAGTTCATGTACAATATGGAGTGAAAAATATGTTTGTAAGTTGCAAAGATAAAGTAATGTGACAAAAAATAGCATACCTTCCAAATTTGATATAGAAAATACTCAATTAAAAGCTTCCCTCTTTTTGTAGCAATGTCTTGGGCTTTATGCACCTATCAAAGAAGAGACTTAAAAGACAGTAAGCAATACAACTCAAAAAAAAAACCTAAGAATTATATAAACCTGAACTACATTTAGTCATGGATGGGCATTATACAAATTTCATAGACAGCATCAATTCAAAGTAGTTGATACACATTATATTACATTGTCAACAAAAAAATGATATTAATATTTCCAAAATAAAGTGATCACATTAGCGAATATTAGAAATAAACAAAATAAGACTACAACTAAGAAATCTCTAAATTCAATAGAAGTGCACTTTAGTCTCAATTCGGTTGTAAGCGACGATTTTTCATCTATTGAAAGCGCAATATTATGGCATCGTCATCAATCCATTTAGATATATCTTTTTCAATGTATGAAACTAGATTGTCATTTAACCATTGGTCTCCCATTGAATTTCTAAGTCGATTTTTCACTATCACCATTGCAGAAAATGCCCTCTCAACAGTTGCTGTAGCTACGGACAAAGTCAATGCGAGTTGCAAAAGTAAATACACCAATTGAAATGTTTCCGCTTTCTTTAAATCTACCATCTTTTGGGAAAGATCTCCAATACATTTTAAATTTGAAAATCGTGTATCCATATGCATATCAATAATGTAAGTTTCAAGTTGATCATCAAGCAATGAAATTTGTGTCTCTGAAAATTCATTCGGGTAATATTCAGCAAGTTTTAATAAACAATTCTTGTCAAATACAGAAAAAGAACATCGAGGATCCAAACATGCTACACAACGTAATAATTCAATGGTGCCAACTGTAAATCGATTATTCAATTCTATTAGTTGCATGTCAAGAATGGTGTAATATAGGTCCACTTGATAGCGTCGCAAATTTGTAATCTTTGATTGATTTCGTCTTGAACGACCGAGTGAAACAAAAGAGTCATCCATATTTGGAATGTGGATATCATGTTTATCACAAAACATGTTTACTTCATGTATTAAATAATCCCATGTGTGATCTCGCATTTCCTGTAAGCGTTGCTTTGAAACATCAACTAAATTCATGGCATTCACAATATCTTGGTCCTTTCTTTGCAATGCTTGAGATAATTCATTAGTAATGCCCAATATAGCCTTCATTAGATGCATGTTGAATGAAAATTCAAAGGTATTGATTGCATCTAATAAAGTACTTGCTTCGGCTTTTTGTTCGGATCTAACGCCATCATCCTCCACGGACTTGATAACTATATTTACCATTGAAAATATACTTATTAAATTTATTATAGAAGCATAATGTGATCCCCATCTAGTATCTCCAGGTCTTTTGAGGCCAAGCTCTTGATGTTTTCCGCGACCACTAGCTATTTCATTACGGTTAAGAGCTTCTACAATTTGAAGTGCTTGTTGTTCTCGAAGAATGTCTCTTCGTTTGCATGAAGCACCAGCCACATTGAATATACTTGTTATGGTATTAAAGAAAGCTCCAATTTGAATATGCTTTTTAGCAACCGCAACTAAAGTTAGTTGAAGTTGATGTGCAAAGCAATGCACATAATAGGCATAAGGATTATTTTGTAAAATAAGAGCTTTAAGACCATTCAACTCTCCGCTCATATTGCTAGCTCCATCATATCCTTGACCCCGAACTCTAGATAATGATAGTCCATGTTTAGTTAACAAATATTCAACTCCAAGTTTCGATGTTACTGCTCTAGTATCACCACATGTACAATACCTAAAAATCGTTAAACAACACACCCATGAGCTTTAACATAGCGAATAACCAAAGCTAATTGTTCCTTAATAGATACATCTCTTGATTCGTCAACTAAAATAGCGAAAAATGTACCATTAAGGTCTTTGATAATGGATTTTGTGGTCTCCTCCGCAATACAATTAGCAATATCTTTTTGAATTTCCAAGGATATCATCTTATTATTTGATGGAGCATTTTGTAAAACTTCACTTTTTATTCCCACGTTATGATCGGAAATAAATTGTAAAAGTTCCAAGAAATTGTCACGATTCATAGACTCTTTTGATTCATCATGCCCTCGGAATGCCAATCCTTGTTGTTATATTACCAAACCAAACAAATCACAACACACAAAAATCTGATGAAAAAAAATAAACATAAAATTAAGTAGTTTTCATAATTGCATACCTGGAATGATGGAGAAATATTTCTTCATGTCAAAGACGAATCAGTAAACTTCTTGTTTTTCAATCAACTAACGATTTTATTCTGCAAACAAAATAGGTGAAATCAGTTTGACAGCTTACAATTTTGATAAATGACAAATTAGTTAGAAGTTGGAAACTTAAAATGTTTCCATATAAAACTATAATAGAGCTAGAAAACTTACTGAGATTAGAATCAACTAGAAACTAAAAAACTTAATATCTAGATTTGAAGACTTGGAGTTTGTATATTCTGGTGTAGTGGTGTTTGGTGCATGGTCACAGACTCACAGCAAGAATGCATACAGTCATACAGAGTATGAGATAATGAAATTAACAGAGACAAAATAAATGAGAAGGGAAAGTTAATTTGGGACTGCACAAATCCACATAGGGCAAAATCAGTACATTTAGGTGGGGCCAACTTTTTTTTCATTCATGCTTTGTACAGTAAAATTAATTTTTGAGGTGGGGCCTCCGCCCTATGTGAATTATATGTACATCCGCCCCTGAACACAGCCAAATTGTAGCAGAATTGTAGGATGATAGAGTTAAGCTATCTCCAAGCAAATATAGCCTTCCACATAAAACAAATTCCTCAAAATTAACGACAAGAATGTTTCTAGAAACTACTTTTGTGACCAGAATACATATGAATCCCAAACTAATGTATTGACTTAAAAATAATCAACCTTCCTTAAAGTTTATCAAGTCCGAAGATGAATTGTTGTAAGATTCTGTAGATAGATATCTTTTAGCATAGCATGTTGATGTCTTTGTAAAACCAGAATTTGTTATAGATCTGCACCTAACAAAAATATATAAATAAAATGATATGCATGTCATTTGGTTAGCATTTGGAATGATGTGATTAATAAGTGTTTGGAATGTTTACCGAAAAAATGCATATAGTAGAAAACCAAAGCGCGTGTTCTAACCAAGGAATAAGGTTTCGTCCGGTACCCCGACCGGACCGGTCATGTTTTGGAACGGTCCGAAACCGACATAAAAAATCGGTTCTAGACTAGGGCCAAAAAGTAAAACAATTGCACCATTTTTTATTCAGAAAAAACGTGATTTTGCTACTTTTGAAGAAATGACAAACAGATTTAGGACAGAAAAAATGAAACGCGTCATTCAAGCATGAAAGAATCTTGCAGCAAACATGTGAAAGAAAAGCAAGATTAAAAGCGGAAAGCGATTAGAAACCAAAAAAATTCAAATAATACATCAAATCAAAAGCTTTAATAATTCAAATGTGAAGCAATAATGGACAATCAAATTATCAGATCATTTCAAAAGCTTATAAATTGCACTAAATAGAGAACATACTTACTGCATCAAGAAAAACTCAAATTACAGCTCAATTGGAATTCTCCTCTTCAGACATCGTCTTCCTCGGCTTTATAGTAATTGATTAATTCTTCTTCTTCTTGTTTTCTCTGTCGACATAAACTATAGATATTCTTTTTATTTTTTTAGCTTACGTCTTTTCTACAGAGCTTCGCTTTTTTTTCCGTTCGATATTGGATACGGAAGATAAAAATGAGGAATGAAACAACTGTTAGGTTTAATGGAGGGCAGCTGGGCTATTAGGCTGCTTGTTTTTATTTAGGGTGTCATTTAATTTACTTAAACGTATATTTTGCAGATGGAGGGAAATTGGGCTGCCGGTTTACTTCAGCATGTTTTTTATTTACTTAAGCATGTTTTTGGACTGCCGCTGCTTCCATCATTCTTGTATTTGAACCACTAGTCAAAGTATTGAAAATGGTGGATAGTGTTGATAAAGCAGACATGGCCTACTTTTATGAAGCGATGGATTTCACGAAAGAGTCAATTAGGAAAAACGTTGGCTCAAGGCAATTAAAAAATTGTGGGACATTATAGATAAAAGATGGGAAAAACAACTACACCGGCCAATTCACGCGGCATTTTAAATTATTACCTTACAAATAGTTAAAATTCATAACATTCATGTTTGTACTATTTAAAATATAGGTTATTTTCTTAATCCTGTAATTCAATATGGTGATGCGGTAAACGATAGTGAAGTGTTAAATGGATTCAACAACGTTGTTGAAAGAATGATCCCAGACATACTGAGACAAAACGAGGTAAATTGCATCAAATGTTTTATTCAAAATATAGATCCAATATTTAATTTTTTATCCACAGATGGACAATTACAAAATGAAAGTTGGCGCATTTGGCTATTCAAAAGTAAAATCAGCTATAAATAGTTGTTCTCCTGCTCAGTGGTGGTCAATAATTGGTAGAGAGGATGCTCCAAATGTAACACGCTTAGCAATGCATATGCTAAGTCAGACGGTTTCTTCTTCAAACTGTGAAAGAAATTTGATACATTTTTCATGATTCATAGAAAATTGAGAAATAGAATCAAAATGGAAAATCTAGAAAAACTAGTATCTGTACATTACATTATGAGATTACGAGCAAAGAATGTTAAACTTCACGATACAAATGATCAATTGATTGATCTGAATTATATATTTCATGAGAAGGATCCATTAGCAGAGTGGACTACTAAAGTTGAACCACGGTTGCTTGATGACGATCCTTTGATGGTTAATATGATGAATGATGTCATTGCTGTAGTGGATGGCATACCTGCACAAACAATGGCAAGTCAAAACATTGAAAATAGTAGTGGCTCCTCAATGGCAATAATGGCCATACTGGTGGTAACGGTAACAGTTTAGTAAGTAATTATGGCCTTGGTTCTAGTGATGGTGGTTCGCATAGACCAACTATACCTTACGTGAGAAGAAGAGGAGTGATGGGCAATCGTGACAGAAGAGACAATAATTTGAATGTTGAATATGACAACAACAAAATTATGATTATGCTAATAATTCGTATACGTCAAATGATCCACCTAACTACAGACATTCTACTTCTGACTGCACCGGCTGCTATTATTATCACGGAGCAAATGAGATATATAACAGTGATATATCAAGCGATCAAAATAGTCAAACTACATGTACAACACAAAATGACGAACCCTCCTCATTTGTTAGCATGTTGGCAATGTTTCTAGGTACATGAAAAATATAATATGGTTATCCACCATACCATACGATACAAGTGGATGAAGAAAATTATGAGAACAATCCATATACAGCACCGAGAAATAGTTTTTGAATGTAGTAAATTTATGATGTTTTATGTTGTATTCTATTTTTTATACACTATAATTATATTTTATTGATTGTTCACAAGTTTATTAACTAACTACTGAAAATCGAAATTTGGACCGAAAGCGAAACAAAACCGAAACTTTCGAAATTTACGAAATCATCCGAAACTAACAAAATTTCAAATGATCGAAACTGAGACCGAAACCAAGTTCTCGAACCTTGATCCCTATTCTTGATATGACATATATGCCAGCTAATCATAATCCTCTCTAAATTTTAATTAAGTACAGTTTATAGTAATGATGGATTAGCAGTTTCACAGTTATATAGTAATGGTAATGACCTGCATGTAAATTTATCATCATGTAAAAGTTAAAAAAAACAACATTTTTAGGTTCAAATTCTAATGTAAAATAGGCCGGTCATTATTTGAATCCTGTTTGTAGCTCTTGAACCAAATTAATTTCATTAGAAACATAATAATTTTTCTCATTTTCTTTTCATATCCAAAACGGTAAATTAATTAGCAGCTATGCTATCAGTTTTTATCACGATTGTGTAAACTGAGGCTAAACTATACGATATAAGAGGCAGCATGGCTTGTATAGACATTTAAAGCTTATTATCACAGTGATATCATTGGAAAACAATTAGGCAATACGATCTTAGCAAGAGAAACCAATACTAAAAAGCGTCATAATTTTTAGTGAATCATTTGTACAAATCTACTATATGTTAAGCGCATGGTACATGAATATACAAGCAACACACTCTTAATAATATCCTAACATATCTATAAGCTAATCAAATTAAACTGTCATAGATAAAGCATTAAAGGAGTTCCTCAGTAAATCATTATTTGGTGTGGTTATAGGGAGCAATGACTATATCAACAACTACTTCCGTTCATTGATAAACCACACAAGTACTTACCAGACACTTATGCCAATTTTCTCTTGCAGGAATTTAGCAAATGCTCAAAACATTAGGTTGTGTCGATTTGACATACCACTTAGCATTTGTTTTTAACTTAAAGCTAAAAAGTATACAATCAATATGCATATTCGTATTCACAAATACAATCATATTGTTTTCTAAACAAAATAAAAATGGAATAAGAGAAACCGGGTTTTAAGTTTACATGTAAAAGTTCAAACATCATAATCACTTCCAAAGTGAGTACAAATATTAAAACATGGACACCATTGAATTTGCGATTCATGACTTAATCGTTTCACTCTAATGTTTAATATGATCTACGGTTTGAATCCCGTTTTAAAAACCTTGGTCCTTAGTAATAGATTTCAAATTTATGAATTTCCACATGAAGGTTCTTCCTTCAAAGGACCAACGTTTATTTCCATATCACCAAAAGATAATTGTAATGTATTAGCCTTCGCATAACCATTTGATAAATGCACTAATAAGCATAATCTTAGTTTCATGAGCGCTCTCAATGAGGATCAAAAAATTAAAATGTTTGAGCAATTCTATTCATTTAATGGCATAATTTTCAAATTGTCACGTTTCACAAAGTGTCCCAATATGGATGTGAAGTTTAATATCCTTGAAATCCATAAGTTTCTATCTGGTAAACACTTTACAGTATAAACAATCTAATATATATATATATATATAAAAGATGGTTCACATGGCATGCACAACACATATGCGCATAAAATCCCTTTATAAAATCATTAAATTTAAAATTTCCATACAGTTTGATAAAAACAAATTGAAAGATATAAAGAAAAAATGTAAATTTTTATTGGAATAGGGTTTTGAACCTTTAAGTTTTGAACCTTTAACCAGTTTATGTTTCAAAATTTCCATCTAGAGATAGATGTTAATTTGTGTTCTCGACTGTGTAGTTAATGCCCCGCAATGACTCCGCTATATCTCATAGCGGATTTCCACCGCTACGTTTTTTCCATGTAGTCCCAAAATATTGCCTTTCCGCTTTAAGCCCCGCTATTTCTGCTATATCCCGTTATTCCCGCTATATTCCGCTATTTCCGCTATATCTTCTTTAATAAAATGAATTAAAAAATTGCATTTATACATTATAAAAATTATGAAACTAATTTATTTGATTTAATTTTTAATATATATTCAGAAATGAAAATACTCTAATATTCTACTAAATTCAATCATGTTATATAATAATTTTACGTTTATTTAAAGTATATTTGCACATGTTTTTATTTAAAATATTTATGTATTAATTATAATGCAATTGAATGATAATTTTTCAATTAATTACCATTTATATATTTGAAAAAACATTAAGTATGAATTTTATATGCTATTTTAGAGCCATCCGCTATATCCTCGCTGTATCCCCGCTATGACTTTTTGCACCTCCACCGCTTTGAATCTGCTAAGCGCATTAACTACACAGGTTCTCGGTTTGATTCGAACCCCTGACTTCTTGTTTGCATATAAGGGTGTTTCTGTAACTTCATGTTTAGAGGTGTTAATTCTGCATCAGTGTCCATTATCCAACTCGGTTCGAAGTCAAAAAATATTCATCCATTTCTCATATAGAACACGAATTAGAACAAAAAAAATCTATACAACATTTCGTCCGTATGAATTGTTCAATGAATTTTTTATTGCTCGAACATTGTACGTGCATTATCAGACTCGTACGAAGGGTGTTTGAGCTAAAGTTTCGTCTGATTCATATCCATCTGAAACTTTTATATAACACAACATGAACACACCTATGTTCGATCCGGTCCATCCCATTAACACCCCTATTCACTGTCGGACCAATTATTTTTGGTCCTATTCCAACTATTAACAAAGATTTTAAGACGCAAGTATCAGTATGCTTTTAATCCACAGCAAAAAGGGGCATTTATTACCATATCACCAAAAGATAATTGTAATGTATTAGCCTTCGCATAACCATTAGATAAATGCACTGATAAGCATCATCTTAGTTTCATGAGCGCTCTCAATGAGGATCAAAAAAGTAAAATGTTTGAGCAATTCTATTCATTTAATGGCATAATTTTCAAATTCTCATGTTTCTCCAAATGTCCCCATATGGCAGTGAAGTTTAATATCCTTGAAATCCATAAGTTTCTATCTGGCAAACACTTTACAGTATACACGATCTAATATATATATATATATAAGATGGTTCACATGGCACGCACAACGCATATGCGTATAAAAGCCCTTTATAAAATCATTCAATTTAAAATTTCTATACAGTTTGATAAAAACAAATTGAAAGATATAAAGGAAAAATGTAATTTTTTTATTGGAATAGGATTTTGAACTTTTAGGATTTTGAACTTTCAACCTGTTTATGTTTCAAAATTTCCATTTGAAGATGGATGTTAATTTATGTTCTCGGTTTGATTCGAACTCTTGGTCTCTCGTTTGCATATAAGGGTGTTTCTGTAACTTCACGTTTAGGGGTGTTAATTCTGTATGAGTGTACATTACTCAACTCGGTTCGAAGTAAAAAATATTCATCCATTTCTCATTTAGAACACGAATTAGAACAAGAAAATCTGTACAACATTTCATTCATATGAATTGTTCAATGAATTTTTTATTGCATGTACATCCACTACACAAAAAAGAACTTTTGGTGGCGCACAAAAAACGCAACCATAACTTATGGTGGCGTTTTAGAGAACGTATTCATACGACATGCAACTAAAAAACTAATATTTTTAGTTGCGTTTTTGTAAACGCCGTTATAATGTGCCTTATTGCGGCGGCAAAAAAACCACCGTAGATCTTTTTTGTAGCATGTTGAAACGCCACCAAAAGTGATATTTTTTTTCAGTATATTTTTTCCGTAGCGTTTTCTAAACGCCACTAAATAGACACTGTTATAGATTGATCATTTTAAAGGTTGTATATTTCACAGCAGCAATATTTTTTTGTTGCGTTTTTTCTGCCATTATATTTTTTCCGTAGCGTTTGATAAACCCAACTAAATATTTTTGTTTTTCTTTGTCTATTTCTCACATTCTGCTAGCTCGTTCACTCTCTAATTCACTTTATTCATAATTTATATTAAGCAATAATAATAAATAGTTCAATAATAAACAAAAAATACATGAATAAATGAACTACCATAAACACAAGTAGTGCATTACCATACATTGATACAGAAGTAGAACATTACCGTACATAGTCACACAACTGGTGCTAACAAAACGCTTGTTTACCCATAATTCTTTGTTGCATGCACAAATGAAAGCTAGCACCATAAAAGTCCAACCTTGCTTTCTTCTAAAATCCAATGCCTACACAAGTGAAATTACAACATATAGTCAAACAATTATGTTAATTCGTAAGACTTCAAATATAATATCAAACAACTACAACATCGTACAAGTATATCATACTATTATTTATAAAATTTAATTAACTTAAACTTAGTTAATTTTATAAAACTTCTTTAATTTTTAACAAAACTTAGTTAATTTTTATTAACTTGTTTAACTTAGTTAATTTATTATTATTATTATTATTATTATTATTATTATTATTACCAGTTCATCTCAAATTATTACTTCGACTATTGATAGAGGTGGCAATTAGACCCGACCCGAACACCGGTTTGAATTGGGTCCGGTTGGATAATAACGCTAAAAATGCATATATGTCAATGTTTTTTCATCGGGCCTTTAGGATCGGGTCTGTTCGAGTCGGGTTTGATCAGGTCTTTATTGTATTTTCCATCACCCAGACCCGACGCGAGACTTATCGGGTTTGGTTCGGATCGGTTTAGTTTTACGGTTCTAATTGCCAGCCGTATCAATAACTGCAAGCACTTCACAATTATAAGATTTTATATAATCAATCTCAACTTCTGCTCGATATCCCACTCTACCTAAATTCAACCTCAAAATGTAAA
This sequence comes from Allium cepa, assembly GCA_030765085.1. Classification (NCBI taxonomy): domain Eukaryota; kingdom Viridiplantae; phylum Streptophyta; class Magnoliopsida; order Asparagales; family Amaryllidaceae; genus Allium; species Allium cepa. The sequence continues at coordinate 597,598,552 of CM060935.1, forward strand.
CACAATGAAATTCAACGGTTAAGATATATCATGTTGAAGTCTTATGTTTTTTTTAGCCCTAATAGAGCTGCTTCCATATAAGTAATATGTGTGTGTATACACACACCAAAATGTTGCTTGAATATGTGCAACGTATCATCATCTATAACCAGTTAAAAATACTACTTCTAAACCATGAGTTTTTATCATCTTTACTTCAACTTGTCTATAAATAATACGGTATAGGGTAAAATAATCATGCAGTGACATAGTAATGAGTCTTGATCTGGTCCATCCAGAAATCAGACACAGTTCCGGTTTTTGCAAGTAATTCCTGGACGGCTTTCAGTGTAAAAGGGCGCAGAAAGCGGTCAATCCTCAAAGAAGTAGTAGCTAGCTTCAAAGATGGTGGAACTACAACGCATACACAAATGTTAATGTGTGTTTGCATATTCAAACAACGATAACACTAATAGTATCGATGATGATGATGACAATTAAAGGACCAAAGATATCTCAATATGCTAGCCCTTGCCTGCCATTTTGTACATTAAGCTACTTAATTTTCACCAATAAATACGCCACTTGGTTAAAAATCAACAAAGTTGTTTACTGCTACGAAGTTGCTATATAAGCAAGAACTATAGAATTACCTATTCTTTCTTTTGGTGTGGCATCTCCACTAACTGAAGAATTTGACCTGTTAAATGATTTTCTGATAGTAGGCTGGAGTGCAGCTTTTGGTGTATCAGCTGTTAAATTGGGTATTTGTGAATCAAAAACCTTAGTAGTAGCTACATTCCAGCGGCGCCGACGCTTTGGTTCATTGTTACTTTTGGGCTCAGCTTGTTCTGCACAAACATCAAATTAAAGACTTCAATGCACAAACAATATAACAAAGATGTTGCATAGGATAAAATACCACTACACAAAAGAAATGTAAGAATAACAATTTAAATCAATGTGTTTGTCATTTAGCTCTATATCAAATGCTTCTACTAATATCCAAATTTATAGCTTGAGTAACTAATAGTAATATCGTAAACAAGCATTCAATTGTGGAGAAACATGCTCTTTTTAAGGTATTTAATTCTGAGGACGAAATATATTTACCATTTTTGTATGAAATCATAAACCAGAACCGACACTGCATAACTCATGGCAACACATCAAACTGATTTGACTTTAGTTGTATTTTGCCATGCTATGTTTATTTGATTAAATTTATTACTGCTTAATTTGGAAAGAGTAAAAATGGATTTTATCACAAGCAACAGTCTACAATGGTGCAAAAATGTGTTGATATGTGTAGTAGTAAGGAGTTTAACAAATGGTGTACAGATGAAAACTAGGTAGCAATTAGCATGCTCCTATGAACATACAGTATAGTAGCAATGAAGGACCCAGAATAATAAACATATACTTTAGAGTTGAAATGGTTAACGGATTCCAAATATTGATATGGCAAAACATTCAAGGTGTTCATATTATTTTCGTAGACAAATTCAGACAATATATATGCATACAAATTACATATATCATGGATTTGATGTTTTGTGAATAACACGATTGTAAATGCATGGAGAAAGATTACTAAGAAGGCGAACATGTCACCATACTAATTATACTGATTTGATCAGAATATGGCTATGTACCTTCGGCTTTTCTTTTTTCTGTCATACCAGTGGGTTTGGATTCTTCCTCGAAATTCAAATCCTTGTTCTCTGGAGAGAACCTACTAACCAAAGCATCAATTGGTTTTTCAGCATCCTCTTCTTTCTAAAAATTATTATTTGATTTGATCGGCTTATTTTCAACTATATCTTGCATAAACTCATAACTGGAAATTCTATCTAAATTCAGTTTTTCAGGAGACCCCTCCTCAACATCCTCAATCTTCTTGCAAAGTTCAACATCCATAGCACAGGTGACCTTACTAGATGATGGTTGCACCATCTCCACCTTAATAATAATAATAAATTAACTAAGTTATTGCCCAGATTAATAATCCAACAAAACACTCAAATCACCTCTAGAATTAAAAAATAAAATATATCCACTAGTTGTTAGGCGATACCTAACAAGATAACAAAAAGTAAATAAAAATTACCAGTGGAAATAATGGGAACTCGAGGAACAGAAACTACGCTACAAGATTTGGTTGGATAAACAAAGATGGAAGTAACTGTTGCCGATGGATCAACCGAAGAGCGACTCTTTCCTATGATCGAAGAATGGAGGGAAGAAACATTGTTGATCTTCGACTATTATAATATCAATTAAGTTCATAACGGACAGGTATTATTGCTAAAATATGATTGGCCTATGAGATACACTTGCATACTAAAGCTTAGTTGCTTACGAAGGGTTTGAAAACCATTGCTCTATTCCAAAAACGAAACTATTGCGAAATTGTTTACTAAAAAAACATGAAGAATTGAGATGGATTGGTTGTTTATTGTAAAAATAAGAAAGATACACAAACCTGTTTTATTTCTATCAGTGAATGGGGTTATTATAGTTTTCAAAGTAAAGCATATTGTATATGAATAAATATACATTGGGTATTTATTGTAGAAACCTGAGAACTAGTATGTACTGCACTCAAATATAATATCTTTGGTTTCTAAAATTCAGTAAAAAAAATAAAAATAGAAGATCTGAGTCAATTTTTTTTACCAAAATTCATTATTTAACAAATTTTAATTGAATATACAAATCCTCCACCTTGTTGCTTTTCTCAATTTCATTTCACTACTATTGTCATTTTCACCTTATATCCACCTCAATCTAGCAGTGGATGGCATGGATAACATATAACACTTATGACATAAGTGAAAAGAAAGCCCTGTCACTAAGCACAAAAGTATAAATTAATAAAAGAATATAAACTAAAATTTCGTTTTTAGTAGTCAATATAACCAACCCCATTAATCAGTAATATCTAAAAATTATTGTGTTCCAATCCAGTTTTATTAGATACACTAGGTGTTTACAGTGCTAATCATGTAATATCTAATGTTTTCTGTAGTTAATATAACCAACCTCATTAGAGTTTTATTCAAGAGCAGTTAAAATCACCAATAATTGTTTATGATGACAAGAGTTTACTATATTACAATTGAGTTTACTATATCATGCATAAACTGCAGCTACTTTACACTACATGCATAAACTGCTTGCATTACGATAGATGTTGTCGTTGTAATTAGAAGGAAAGCATGAAATTGCAGCTGAAGCGAAGTAACTAAAGCCTAGAAGGAAAGCATGTGGGAGCAATGGGATGTGTTGAAGGAATCCATGTGAATGAAACAGAGTAAAGCTTTTTTATGATGGCAAAGAGACTGAAGTTAAAGAAGCCGTTTGAAATATTGGTAAAGTAAGAGAATCACACCAGACGAAACACTATAAAGCTGCAGTGATTTAATATCGACTCCGTAAAGATATGGAACCATGTGTGGAATGATATGCCTAGAAAAGATTTCATATTAAAGAAAGGGGTACAAATATCAAGAAGTTCTAGGGTGATAAAATAGATCATACATAATAAACCAAAAGATGGAGAAACAAATTTAATGAGAAGTGGAAGTCATAACATCAAAAGACCGTTGTTACAGTTTTGAAAGCAATTTTAGTCCATAAAATTCAAGGATTGAATGCCGTAAGAGTTCATAAAAACAAAGAATATAATCTCACAGTTTCAGGGCATATTTCAGCTTTTGGTGCATGACTAATATTTAATGGATAATCATGGCGGCCTTGAAACTTATTATTATTTCTAACATAGAAATTTGTTAAGGAGATTTAACTACTGAATCATAATTGTTATTACTGACCATAAACGTCTACCGATTACTATGTCAAATGAACAGCTAAATTAATGGGAATTAACTATGGAGATTTAAACTTATGAAGTATTAAAGTTCAGCATATGTCGTATATATTTTTAATGCAAACTGCTATGGGTGACTCAATCTGGGAGTACCGAGAGTTGTTTAAAATGCTAGAAGAGCAAACTTCATACTGGAATCCTAAGTAGATAAATGGTGGTAATCAAATGACTGACCTTAACTATTTACCAATTACATCATATTAACTACCAGATTAATGGGAATTAACTGTGCATTGAAATCAATTCCATGATAAGGTTTAAACTGAAATTCTAAATTGGCACAGGTAACGTGTTGAACTATCACTAAAGAATTTTAGAAAAAAAAACATGAATCTTAACTAATGAACTATTTTTTTGCTGACATATAGACCCAAGCACATAAATGGTGGTAAGCAAAGACTGACCAAAAATGTTTACCAATTGCTACATCGAATTAACTACATCGAATTAACTCCCAAATTAATAGGAGTTAACTGTGCATTGAAATCAATCTGTGATATGGTTTAAATCAAAATTCTAAAGTGGGAAAATTAATGTGCTAAAACTAAAACTGAAGAATTTAAAAGGGAAAACATGAATCTTAACTAATGACCTGTTTTTTTGGTGAAAAATGGAAATCTAATATCCCACAGCAAAATTTTTTATCATATACTCATCCACAACCATTACGGACGAAATGATAATCCTAATTTAACAAATAAATATGCATCAATAATCATCCATTAATAACATAATGATAACCTGATTTAACAAATCACCAATCATCAATTATCAGCACTAACCAAAACTAAATCAAAACAAAGTAAACAAAATGTTTTTTGGGTGAAAAAAAGGTGGAATGTAGTACCAGGATTATACGTAAATCTGGTAGAAAATCAATCATGACACAGAATGGCACAACAATCGATTTTATTGGTAAATTAAAGAAACTTGAAATAGCAGACGTAATAATCGAAGAGTTTGTGATTCTAGGACTTTTTGTTAAGCATACCAGAACTAGATAAGTTCTTGGGCAATGAGGCAGCAATCAACGCTTTGATGGTCTGGTGCGATAGGCGAACAACTAATACAAATAAGAGATTTTTAGCCCCAAATCACTTAATTAATCAATTCTATTCGCTTACCTCGATTTGTAGATTCGGACCTTGTGAACAAAGCGGAGGGGAGCAGATTCGACGAAGTGGAGGAGATCTCTATTGACAAAGTGGATGGGAGCTAATGACAAGGAGCTGATGACGAAGTGCAGTGATGGTTCGAGCGAGAGGACGGTTGAATTGAGCAAGAGGGAAATTTTGGTGAAAGAGGGAAAAATGAAACGGTGGAGGGAAAAAGGAGGCCGTGGAGGGAAATAGGAGAAAAAAACGTGATAAGGGTTTAAGAAGCGGAAACCCTAAAATTAGACCGATTTTTTTTAGCACATACACTGCAAACGCCACCGATAATTGCAACTGAAGTTAGATTTTCTTGTAGTGATCGTACGTCCATTACTCGTACGAAGGGTGTCCGAGCTAAAGTTTCGTCTGATTCCTATCCATCTGAAATTCTTATACAATAGAACATGAACACACCTATGTTCGATCCGGTCCGTCCATCTAACACCTCTATTCACGGTCGAATCAAAAAAATTTGTTCCTATTCCAACTATTAACAAAGATTTTAAGACGCAAGTATCTGTATGCTTTTAATCCGGAGCAAAAAAAGAAAAAGAAAAGGGGCATTCCGAGAATTAAACTCGAGACCTCTCGCACCCTAAGCGAGAATCATACCACTAGACCAAATGCCCTTCAATGTTAATGCTTAAAAAATCATATTTGAATTTAACGATAGAGCATCAGAAGATCCATTTCCAAATCACACATTACTCGAGCAATGTGATTTTACAGCCTTCAACTAAGCAAGTCAATTGATACTCAGAAATACAAAATCCGTTAGCATCCGTAAATGAAAAATGAAGGAATATCTAATGTTTGAGAAAACAGACACAAATGCATATATAAATTCTACATACAAAAATTATCCATTCTTTGTCAAGGTACTACTTTATATTATGTGAATTTCGTATAATGAATTATATGTATTTATTGTTTTATCAAAATAACAATTTATACAAGACTTTTTTGTACATGCAATGCACTGCATGTAAAAACCCTTATAAAATAAGTAATTTCAAATTTTCTATATAATTTGACAAAAACAAACTAAAAAATATAAAGAAAAACAATGTATTCTTTTTTTGTTGTAATATGGTTTGAACTTGTAACCTTATTTATGTTTCAAAATTTCCATTTGAAGGTAAATGTTAATATTTGTTCAAAACGGTATTCGAAATCTTCACCTCTTGTTTTGTCTATAAGGGCAATTTTGAAACTTTACGGTTGGATCAAAAAATTGAAACTTTATTCCAATTATTAATAAAGAAGTATTGTGGTAAAAATAAACTGAAAAATACAAAGAATACATTGTATTCTTTTTTTGTTATAATAGGAATTAAACAAATAACTTTTTTTATGTTTCAAAATTTCCATTTCAAGATAAATGTTAATGTTTGCTCAAAAGCGGGATTCGAACTCTTCGCCTTAAAAGCAATTTTGGAACTTTGCGGTCGGGTCAAAAAATTGAAACTCTATTCCAAATATTAACAAAGATACTAATAAAGATTATATGTGTATATAAATGTATATTTACTGTTCAAAATATATTTATGACTTTAGATTTAATTGACAGTGGATCAGATAATATCCGATGTTTGTCTGCAATCCACGGAAACATATATTCGATATTCAAAAGAATTCAACGATAGACTGTTAGAGAACTAGATATTATCGAAAAACCAATTGGTAATGTGAAGCGAGATCTTTTAGTATTTATGCATGATTTATATCATAAATTATCCAATGTGGGACTAATATCAACATGCCCCTTACGTGTGGCGTATCACTAGCCAAACACGTGGACAATCATTGAGGGCGACGTGTAACATAACTAAACCCACTCTAATACCTTGTTAGAGGACCTCAGCTTATCACAAAATCAAATGGTAATGTGAAGTGGGGTCTCTTAGTATTTATGCATGATTTATATTGTAAATTGTCCAATGTGTGACTAATATCAACAATGATCGAAATCAATTTTGCTTACCCATTGTATTCAACCTCCAATAATATATATGGTTACAAGAGTCAAGATAGGCTACAAATTAGCCAACTGATTTGCTAAAATAAAGGTAACTAAATAAATACTAACTAAATAAAGAGGCTACATATTAGCCAATTGATTTGCTAAAACAAAGGTAACTAAATAAATACTTTCCAAAAAAAGATATCATCAAATCAGAGAATAAATGGAGGAAATATTTTAACGTCTAGAATATATGTAAAATATATTCTATCACACCTCCTCAGTCTAGGCGGGAGGTTCTCGTATGCTTAAACTATCCCTGAAATCATTGAATAATACGCACGGAAGCCTTTTTGTAAAAATAAGTGCAATTTGGTAAATGGACAGTACATGAAGCACACGCAATTCGCCACGAGCTACTTTCTCACGGACGAAATGAATACCCATCCCAATGTGTTTAGTGCATTGATGCTGAACAGCATTGCCGGATAAGTATATAGCACTCACATTGTCATAATAAACTAGAGTAGCCTTTTGAATAGGACAATGCAACTCTAGAAGCAAATTTCTAATCCAGCACGAATTAGAAACAGCATTAGCAACACCCCTATACTCCGCCTTAGCACTACTACGAGAAAGAGTAGGTTTCCATTTCGAAGACCAAGAAACCAAATTATCTCCAAGGAATACACAATAACCATAGGTAGAACGACAGGTGTCAGGACAACCACCCCAATCTGCATCTGTATATGAGATAATACGATTAATATTGGATTTATACAAGTGGAGACCAAAACAAGGGTACCCTGGAGATAGCGTATGATACGCTTAAGAGCTTTCATATGCTCATTAGTCGAGGCATGCATATGAAGGCAGATCTACTGCACGACATAGGAAATGTGTGGCCGAGTGAATGTAAGATGCTGAAGAGCACCTGCAAGACTACAATACTTAGTCGGGTCATCATAAGGAGTGTCTGCGGTGGCACTTGGTTTGGACTTAGTGTCAACAGGAGTAGGACATGAACTGCAGTTAGACATACTGACACGTTCAATAATTTTTGCAGCATACTGTGTTTGAGAAAAGAAAAGTCCATAGGCATGACGAGTGACAGTAATACCCAAAAAGAAACTCAGAGGACCTAGATCCTTCATAGCAAAATCAGAAGTTAAGAGAGTCATAATATACTTACAAAGACGATCAGAAGAAGCAGTAAGTATAATGTCATCCACATATAACAGAATATAAGCAATATCACAACCATTCTTGTAGATGAATAAAGACTGATCTGACATACTATGAGAGAACTTAATGATAGTAACAAAATCAACAAATCTTTGGTACCAAGCTCGAGGAGCCTGCTTTAATCCATACAAAGATTTCTTCAGAAGGCAAACATGATTCAGATAATTTTTGTTATGAAAACCCATGGGTCGATGCATATAAACTGCTTCATTGATATGACCATGCAAGAAAGCATTCTTGATGTCCATTTGATGAATGAGCCAAGATTTAGAAAGAGCAATGCTGAGAACCGCTCTAATGGTGACCGTTTTAACCACGGGGATAAATGTTTCATCACAATCAACTCCCTGTTGCTATGTATTTCCATCACCTACAAGACAAGCTTTATAACGCTCAGAAGAACTGTCAGATTTATATTTATGATGAAAAATGCACATAGACCGAATAACATTAACATTAGGTGGCCTAGGCACTAATTCCCAAGTCTTATTGTCAATTAAAGCATTAAATTCATCCAACATTGCACTTTTCCAATTATGGCCACTACGCGCACTAACAAGATTTTTCGAAACAGGAGAAATATTTGTAGTGGTGGTAGTGTAGCAATTAGAAGAGTATTTTGGGTTGGGTTTAAAAATGCCATTGATGCACGAGTGGTCATGCGGGTTGAAATGGGGTTGGGAGGCCCAGGGGTGGTGTGAGGAATGGTCAAAGTGGGGGAGCTCATAGACGGGGTTGGGCTGTGGGGAAAAGAGGATGGGTCAGAGGAGGAAATAGAGGACCGAGTGTGTGCAGCAGTGGGAGGTGTGGAATCTGGACCTGTGTGAGACTGTGGCCCAGATTAAGGAAAAAAGGACGAGTCGTTGGGACGAGTCGTTGGATCAAGCTGGATATTTTGTGGTGTGGTATTTTGAGATAAATGATGTATTAATTGAGGATTAATATAGTCACTCAAGAAATCATAATTCGAAGATTTTGTTTTGTGGAGTTTGGAGAATGGAAATTCTGTTTCAACAAAACGAACGTGATGACAAATTATGATTTTACCACTAGACATATCATAGCATTTGGAGCCACGATGATTAGGATCTGGACCTAAATAAGCACAAGGAGTCGACCTTTCTTGTAATTTATGAATAGTATAAGAGGGGAATAATGGGAAACATAAGCAACCAAAAACACGCAAACCCGAATAATCAGGATCACTTTGATAGAGGATTTGAGCGGGAGATTGGTAATTCAATACAGTGGAAGGAAGGATATTGAGAAGATATGTAGCCATGGAGAGAGCATGATGCCAAAAGAAGAGTGGCATAGATGCATGGGCAAGAATAGTCCGGATGATATTATTTATGGATTTTATGTGTCTTTCGGCCTTCCCATTTTGAGGAGATGTATGAGGACATGAGAGACAGAAAAGCACGCCATGTTGCTCAAAAAAATCCTTAAAAGTGCCATTAATGTATTCCGTACCATTGTCACATTGAAAAGTCTTAATATTATGTTCAAATTGTGTATTGACTAAAGCATGAAACGCTAAGAAAAGTTGTTTGACCTAAGATTTTTTTGCAATAGGAAAGGTCCAAAAAAATTGCTATAGTCATCAAGAAAAAGAACACAATAACAACGGCCGAAGCACTAACAATAAGAGAAGTCCAAAGATCACTATGAATAATATCAAACGGAAGAAAAGTATATGACACTGAATCATAAAAAGGTAGCTTAGAATATTTTCCAAGAGGACAAGAAGAACAAAAAGTTTTACAAGCCTTATTACAATCAACAAACTTTTTACTACAAAGAGACTTAAGAATAGCATCACCAGGATGGCCTAAACGATTGTGCTAAATATTCAAAGGCAAAGCAGTAAAAGCAGAATGATTGTTAGAAGAAATGGATTGAGAGTTGGAGAAAAGTGGATATAAGCACTCAGTGCTATCACATCTCATTAGTTCGTTCCCCGTCTGTAAGTCATAAACAGAGAAACCAAAAGGGTCAAAGGAGATAGAAACCATATTATCTGTCGTAAATTTACGAACAGAGACTAGATTTTTAATGAGCCTGAGAGCGTGTAACACATTGTTTAGGGTAAATGGTGGATAAGGTGGAGGCAATGTAGTGCAATCGTGACCAATAATTGGAATTAAATGACCATTACAACAATAATGTTATGATGCTTATTGCTTGAATTGAAATAAGAAGAGAGAATACCTGCATCTGCCATCATGGGAGACGTAGCACCAGTATCCTTGTAGTAGTTCCCATCTGGTTGAGAGAATGAAAGAGCATGCATAGCGACCTCTATGTCGGTGGGCATGTAGCTAGGAGCAAGAGGAGCAACGACATAGAAAGGTTTAGGTCTAGACCCAAGCAAGCCTGACCCAGAAGAGGAGGGACGTTGGGCTGCTGGATTGGGCCATGGTTGCCAGGAGTATGCTGAAAATGGGAAAGAAGGAATAGTCTATCCTCCCCAACCAAGCTGCCGCCACTTTGGTGGTGGGGCCTACTGACGTGGCTGCCACTGGTGCTGCTGATATGGCGGCTGACTAGGACTGGACCCATTAGTACTTTGGTGGACACATTTTCCCATTATTTTTCAAATTATTCCTCCCTTTATTATTGTTGTTGTGCTTATTGCTTGTAGATGAATCAGTGGCAACCATGGCGGAACCACCGGACCGACTCCCAAAACTACCAGTTTCACGAGCTTGACGAGCCTCGATAGTACGCTCAACCATTTTCAACCTTGAACGACAACTCTCAAAGGATGACAAAGGCTCTTGATTTTGTATATAGTCCGCCGTACCACTATACGCTTCTGGTAAGGACCCGGTGAGATGTAAAACCTGACGACCATTTGTCACCGTAGCATCAACATCCGCCATCCTATCCGCCAGAGATTGTAGATAATTGCAATAATTGTCGATCGAGTTGAAAGCCTCAACATTAGCATTTGTAAAGTCCTCCTCGAGATGGGTAGCCCGGGAGGCTTTGTTGTCTTGAAAAAGAGCTTCAAGATGGTTCTATGCCCCTCTGCCGTGTCATTACGTCTGAGGATAGCGAGGAGAAGATAGGAAGAAATGGTGCTTTAAATCCACTGCAAGACAATGGCATCGTAAAGATCATGAAACCTAGCAAGATTGGTAAACAGAGTAGCCCAAGAATGACACATGGCTTGCTCATTGTCTAAAGTTATGGGAATAAGAGATTTAACATTAGTGATGGTGAGTGCGAGATGAAACTTGGACGAGTTTGCCATGGAAAAGAATTAAAGATAGAAGAAGAAGAAGAACAGAGAAGAAGATATGTGAGGCTAGGCTAAGGAGAATAGCTTTGATACTATGATAGAAATCAATTTAGAAATCAATTTTGCTTTCCCATTGTATTCAACCTCCAATAATATACATGGTTACAAGAGTCAAGGTAGGCTACAAATTAGCCAACTAATTTGCAAAAATAAAGGTAACTAAAAAAATACTAACCAAATAAAGAGGCTACAAATTAGCCAACCGATTTGTTAAAACAAATGTCACTAAGTAAATACTTCCCAAATAGAGATATCATTAAATCAGAGAATAAGTGCATGAAATATTCTAACGCCTAGAATATATGTAAAATATATTCTACCATAGACATACCTTTAACTGAAGAGTAAATATGAAACGCTAGAATGAACCAGATGATTGAGGCCTTCAATGGTTGCTTTCTCTTTCTTTTTTAATCCAAAGATGATTCAATCGCCCCATCACATGTTGATCACACATCACTACCTTTGTTTGTCGCCACATTATTCTCTTTAACATTATACTCACTTTACCCTTTGTTTCTTCGAAATTAACTGCAGCTATTATTTTCACCTTTCTTTTTCTAACCTAAGCTTTTCTTCAATAGACTTACCAATAAGTCAAAAGGAGATGAAATAGAGGGATAGCAAACTAAGGTCCTTGGGTTCATTATATTCCTACACCAAACACAACATGGGCATAGAGTATGTTTTGTAATGAATACATCGACAAATTTACGGGACCAATTCCAATCTTTTCTTTCTAGCCAAATGACAAATTGCAAAATACCCTAACATGGAAGGTGATTATTAAAGGAAAAACACAATTAATGTACAAATAGTTTTATACTTGCTAACCTCACATTGAATACACGAACCAGCTGAACTTTTATGTCAGTATCATAATCTAACAAATACGGAACAGGTATAACATGAACTCCGTACATATTAACATTCGTAGATAGAATAGTCCTTATTCTTCTACTAGAATCCTACACAATGTGAATTCACCAAAATTCCTAACTTGATTATGTTATTATTTTTCAGTAAAAGCCATATAATTTGGGTACATTTTCACCCTTTTCCCTCTCTTGGGTATCAAAACCAATTCTAACTAAACAAGTTATCAAATAACAAGGAGTTCACGTACCAATATCTTATAGAATTCAAGAATATCGAAAGAAATGATTTAACTCAGAAGAAGCTAAATCGAAGACAATTCAGTGCTTATACATACCTAGGTTGAATTTTATCAACCTGCTTGATGCTCTCGCAATTTTCTTCTGACTCATTGCCCGCACATAATTTTTAGTGATATTGGATTCGAACGATAATGGGTGGTTCATGGGACTGGGATGAGTTTAGATAAAACAAATACTTTCTCCCAAAGCATAGCAGATTGGGAAATTCTATGGCCATTGGTGTCAAAATCCGAAATCCATCCGCATCTGCATCGAAAAAGTGTATAAATAACCAATGTTCGAAAAAAGGATGCGGATACGAAGACATTCGCATCCGAAAATTATCCGTTCGATTTTTGTCAAGATTATAGTTCAAATTATGTGTATTTTAATACAGTGAAAGATATTTGTTTATTATTTCATTGTGTTAGTAGTTTATATTATATGCACTTAATGCTTTTTAACTGCTCAAAACTATTTCTCATCATAATATTTGTTAATTTTTAACACTTTTATAATCAATGGGATTGAAAAATGTTTGTCTTAAACTAAAATTTTCCTTTTATAATTCTTGATTTATCGGTCATTAGCGGATAAGATAATTATTCGATATTCATCTTTATCCGCTGATGCGGGTATGACACTATCTACATCTGAAAGCATCCGTTGACAAGCTTAGCTAATTCTATTCCAACCCCAAAGATTACTTATCCCACATCTGTATTGTCAAAGTTAATTTTCAAACAAATTTGTCGTTCTTCTTTGTTACAATCTTAACAATTGTTGTCATAATTAAGTAAGTTAGAACCGTAAGTTATCTAAAAACAAAAGAAAACATTCATATTTTTAATTATGAATGTAACCACAAGATTGAAATAGAATTAAATAAAAGAGATAATAATTTTACTACGTTTTCCTTTCCTTTTCTTTTTTGATCTTTCAAATCAAACGATTAAGTGATTTTTACAATAGATATTGATATTTCTCCAAAATTAAGGATTAATATGAATTAAAAGACATAAAAATCTACATAAGCATATAGAGTCAAATTTGTTATATTGAATTCTTATTTGATAACTTTTTTGCAAAAGAGAAAAAATGAAGAACAAGATAAGGAATGTAATTTTATAGAAAGAAATGAACAGTTTTATAATATTTATGGTGTAGATAAAGTAAAAATCGATGTATATTGATTTGTCAAAAGTTTTGGTATAGGTATAGTACTGTTTGGTGCTTGAATACAATTTGCCTAGTTGTATTCATACGAAATTCTTTTCAAATGCATTTTGGACCGATCAAATCTTCCTAGGGGTTGGGTGCACAACTTTATTATATCAACATTTGATACCGAATATAATATATATTTACATATGTAAAGGAAGTCAAAAATAGTGCGTGTAAAAATATATTTAATGAATTTATTTTGTCATTCGGTGCATATGTTAAAAACTTGAGCATTCTTTATTTACATTTGATCACACCTTATTGTATCACTGTGTTATGGTTTGTGAGTGCACAAACGGACGGGTTTTGAAAATGAACGTTTGAAAATAACAAGATAGATTTATGTAGCTGGGTAGGTGGCAACCACATGAATTGACTTGGTGGAGTAACCATGGGATTTTTCCAAACCTCTAACAATTGTCATATTTCTTCGAATTAAGAGTTGTCAAGAATTATTCGTATCTCGAAACCTTCCAAGCCAAGCTCTGTCGCCAATTTGATTTATGGTGCATGTTGTCCAATATCTTCGTGATCTCGTGTCCGACAATTCATTTTAGTAGGGGTTAGAAAATCCTCTCATATAAAAGATGTCATCCCGTTTAAAAAATCTTAGAATCTTCTATAATACTTCTTTTTTCTCCATTCCAGTTTGAGGGTAGAAATTCACTAGTCGGATACTCAATGATGGAAGCTATCTAGCTTGCCTAACCATCTAATGTTGCCACAATAATAATATTCTCATAGCTCAAAGTAGGTAAGGTTTCCACTAGAATCGATCAAATACATGGTCTGATTCCCAAGCTTCATAATTTATCTAGATCATCAACTAGTTCTCCTCCTCTGGGGTATTGTAGTATCCCGCATTTCGAGACCCAAAAATAAATGTAGATGATGTTGCAGTCATCATCAGAATCATTTCCAAATGACAAAAACGTGATCTTTTTTACAACATTATGTAAAAAAGTAGATAAATAATTTTCATTACATAAAATTGTCTTTATTCACTATCGAATTCATGCCCACGTGGATGTAATATAATATACAGAGAGAATAGTGTCGCGCCTAACTTATGAAGATGTCGGCAGGAACACTTAACTAGTTATATAACCTAGTTTTACAATATCAGAATTTAAAACAAAATATTATTATATGTTAGGTCTCCTACTTCTTCTACGAAGCTTTTATTTGTAACATCCCGCCTTTTCGCACACTTTAAACGACACACGTGCCGATTCAAAGCATACGCAAGGGAGGAGTGTTATGGGGTAAATAAGAAAAATAGAGAAGAAATAAAACGAAAATAGAATCTCACAGCGGAAGGATAAAATATAGTAACAAGTATACAGTTCATAAACAGTTTACAAAAGCTTGATTTTTCTTATACAATGAATATCAGAGTTACACATACCAAATACAACAATGCAGCGGAATAGAAAGAGTGTGTAGTGCAATACTATATATAAAATAATACTGAATCTTCGTCTTCGTCCTCCAAAGCTAAAACCTGCTATCCTGAAATGCTCGGACTGACCCGAGCGAATTTGAAAAGACAAAAACACTCGAGTCAGACTAGAATATCTTATGTGAGTTAAATAAACAAAAATAAATATGAGTACAGTAACTCAAGAGATGCTCGGGATTTACATCTCCTAAGGATCCGTTAAACTATTTACTATGTAGTATATTGCGCTATTATAGTAGTGTCTATTTATAAAATAAACTTACTTTTTAATAGCGTTAAGGGGTTACCCATATAGCCCTTAACACGTAATAGTCCCAGTAGTCCATCCAATATCATAGTCCCTCCTGATCGGGAAGCCACTAGAGGATACCACACGGGCTACGGGAGAAAACCAAACTCGTACAAGGCGCGATAGGGTAGGTGACACGGCACAACTAGGCAATGCCAGGGTAGATATACCAATTACGCTTCCGGGCCGATGGTAACGCGAAGCCGCAGCAACCGCCCACCTCGAAACAACTCCCCAAATCAAAAAAAATAGAAGTGGCCACTGAATCAATCCAAAGTCATAGTATAATATCGAAGAGGAGTGTCCGATCAGAGGAATGACCTCATTAACCCGTCGATCGCTCCTGTTTTAGCCACCTTATGCCAACTCACGGGAGTCGGGTCCACGTATTTACCTTACAGGAATCGTCGCCACCAACCTACTTCATTCTGGAATCTCCACCGCGTACACGGTTAGTCAAAGTGGTTTTCGGTATCGACAGAGAGTATGTCCATATCCGATCCCGGTCTCTTTGCCAACCCATCGTTATTATAACACCGCGGTTATTTAAAAATAGTTTATACTTTTAAACCAGAATATAATCCATTTCAAAACCATAATATTACGATATCATTCCAAAACCCAAAACCATATTTTACCACTTATCCCAAATATAATTCCTTTCCAATAATAAAAGGCTTTAACTTCATAATATCTGAAAATCGAATATTTTCAAAGCATAATATTTTTGGAAATCCATAATTTCAAACCCTAACTTTTAAAACTCAAATGGTTTGGATATTCAACGGTATATGAATTTCAAAGGCTTAACTTTACTGTCACTTTGTAAAGAAATAAGTTATATGGCTTTATGGAAATATTTCTTTATCTAAAGTTAAAACCATAATTTAGATATCACTCTTAAGTTCCAAAACCATTTCAATTTCCATATATATAAATCCATTGGAGTATTAATATTCAAAAACTAAAATTGGAATATATTCTTTCAACAAATTAAATGTTTTATTATTTAGTTTGAATATTCACATAAATCCTTAAACAACTCCAATTTCTAGTAATAAAACATATGTATTTTTCGATTCCAATTTATATTAGAATATTTTTCCAATTCAAATTCATATTAGAATATTCATTTCAATTTTTTCTTGGGAAAAATCCAATTATAAATATCATATCTTAAATTTCCAAACTTAACATTTAAACATATGATATAAATTTATCCAACTCCATTTTCTAAATTTTCTTCCATTTTACTAAGGGAATTTATACACCTTTTTATTTCAAAATTTCCAACTTTTCATGTACATAAATACGGAAGAAAAATATTTATACAGTATAAAATTTAAGATTATTATAAACCGTATTCCATCCAAACCATAGAAATCACATTAAAATAGTTATATATAGACCGCGGTGCCTGTATATAATTTTCTATCCTATGGTCAAGTGATACGGATATTTATCATTTCAATCCGCAATTTAAAAATAAAACTTTGCGGTTTTATCATTTCAAACCACAATCCCGAAAAATGAAATATGCATGATAAATTTGCAATTTTAATGATATGCAATAAACATTCATTCATCAACAACATCCATCATCCAATCGCAACCATCAACCAATTTCAATCAATAACAGTATATATCTATGAACATATACAACAGGTAATAACTGTCAGTTTTTTTTCCAAATTAAATTTATCAACTATTTATCTAACAGTTTACTCAATAATAATTTACATAACTGTTAACTAGCAGTTCTTATGCAAACAATAATTTCTAACAGCCAATTAATATGCAATCAATCAATTTAAATTAACAGCTAAATTCAAAAAATGCAATTCAACAGATATGGATGAAATAACATGCCCAAAAGCTCATAAATAAATTTCTATTCATTTCTAAAATTTATTTAACAAACATAAAAGCTTCTAGTAATCGTGAGTGGGTTAAAACACTCACCTTTGGAATTTAAATCGAATTTAAATTCGATTTAAACCCAAAAATTTGACGGTCTCCAAATCTAACCAAACCAGCGTCATCGGATCCGGAATTTAAATACGAACCTAACAAAAAAAATTTCGCGTGAATCGGAGTTCGTATGTGGAAGTTATTCAAATTTGAACGCGTTGAAAACAAAATTAAATTTAAACAAAATAATAATAAAATAACCTCCTACACAACCTCGCCACGTCTGCATCAGAGACTTCCCTCACGTGCGACTATGCTCATCTGAAACGCAGGCCTCACCCAAAACCGTGACCTTTGACCACGATATTCCTCGCCGTTCGACCATCACAAGCCACGCCGTGACCACCGACGTCACCGCCCAAGCCTCCTCTCCACAAAGAAGTAGGTGCGGCCTCCTCCAATGCCCGCCGCCGCCGGTGATAATTGGGGTTTCGAAACCCTAAAAGCCCAAATTCCACCGCCTCGGTCACCAATTGATGCTGCGACCACCACCAACCAACTCCAAAGGCCATCCTCCACGGAACCCAGAAGGCAATTTCGCCAAATGTCGCTCGATCGAAAACGCCCAATTTTTGATTTAGGGTTTCGAACTTTGCAAGTTTGACTGCGATTTCTGGTGAATCTGGACACCATCTTGAAAAACGAACAACAGACGTAGATTCGTATTGATGAACACTACGCCATATATTTTTTTTGGGAATTTTTCGAGAACTTTGAATTTTCACTTTTAATTTGCAATTTGAGAATGGATCTGAGATGTATACATTTGGAAAGAGAGAAGGTTGAAGAAATGTACGTATATCCAATTGACAGAAGAAAGGAGGCTAGGGTTTATGATCGCATATATATAGACAAATAGAAGAAGGCTAGGTGGGTACGGATAACGAACGTGCTAAACGGTAGTTGGCCCAAAAAGCCCGCTATGCCTCCGGAACCGAATTTGTTAAAACTATATATCCAAATAGGTGTTTTAAAATATTCTGAACGCGATGGAAAAAGTTTCGCGACCAAATTCGATCGTATGAAGAAGTTATGTTGAAAACAAGATTTCCAAATTGATTTCAAATTGATTTTAATAAATTTGATTTCAAGGCGTTTCGCGTCCGTACGATCAAACGACAAATCCGATCGATACGAAATTTGAAACCCTATAATAATTCACCGATACGGATCCGATGAAACTGGTTTCGTCGAAATCCGAGTCCGTGTCCAAAATGGCTATTTTTAATATTTATTAAATCAATTAAATAAATCATAAAAAATCAATTTTTATGTTTCAATTTCTAATATTGGCTGGATTCATTACTTATATAATTCAATCAATCTTAATTGATTTAACAAGCTTGGATGTGAATTAAAATCCATAAATATATCAGTTTGCAGTGTTAATATCTGCACTTTCTTATTATCTGGAAATTATAAATTATATTCTAAAACTCAATTATTACATCTTATACCTTTATACTCTTAACTTAAATCTAACTAAATAAATAATTGGATTTCCATCTCAACTTGAATCCAATTAGATAAATAGATTTGATTTCCCTTTCAACTCATTTTTACTTGTAATTAACCCTTTTTTTTTTTCCATAATTATATTTCAAATTGTCAATAAACTTTTATTCCCATTTATTTGCCTTAATTTAATTTAAGGCAATCCTAAATTAATATCTATTGCAATGATTGCAAACATCATTCCCTTATTTTCTTAACTATTATAAATTCCAATCTTAATGAATTTAATATTGTATGTTTGATAAATCTATTAAATCCACTCAATTGTTTACCATTCCAATCTAAATTCAATAACGTAATAATTTACGTTAGAATCCATTTTATATGCAGCAAATACCATTTGTTGACCTTAATATTCAAATTATAAATAGAATCTTGTTTTCTAAAGTTACATCAACAATGGTCAAATAAAAATCTGAATTAGCTTTAACCTTATTCTATGGTATTAACCATTGCAATAAATACAAATTAATGAATGGTCTTGACTCCTATATTTACTACTTTGGTTTCAATTAACATTTTATGGTGAATATGAATTTCAGTGTATAATTGAAACCTTTATATCTATTTTATTTCACTATTCTATAAGAAAAATTATCATTTGGTTCATACTTTTTACAAATAACTCCCATTTCTTCCAAATAATAATTACATAAACTATTAAATATTAAATCCATTAAATTGCAATAAATTCAATTGATTGCAATTGGTTTCCAAATAAATTTGGATTTTTATTTGGTTATACACAAATTTCTGTTATCACTTGCCTACAGAGTTATTATCACTTAAGATCTCATTGCATCCCCATTTTCCCACTATCAATTACTGATTTCTTTATTTTATTCTACACAAATTATTATAAATAAGATTTCCTTTGTTTTGCATCTTATTTATATTTACATTACTCAATCACCGATCCATCTCACTTTAACTGCAGTAAATTGGCGGATAAATTGAATAAATTCCAAAGTTTTAAATTAATAAGAAACAAGAATAGGTAACATACAATAGTCGTTAAATCTAAATTCTAGTTACCTAAATAGTCTTTTATTACTTGCAAATAAATATTACTATTTATTTTCATAGTACAAATCTCAATAATTATCCCATTTAATTTGCTTAGGCCATTTATAGTCCACTATACATATCTACATAAATGGGCAATTTATTCAATTTATTAAGTATCAAATTCTATTAAGCCCTGTTTATATTTACATGCATTCTTCTATTACTTTACAAAATGGAATAACTTTTAAACTCATACACTTAATAACAAAACCGTTATAAATCCAATAAATTCCAAATCGTAGTTTGTACATATTTTACACAACTATTTTGATTCCTCACAAAACGTTGAATTTATTAAATGACCATTAATTATAATTTAATTCCCTTAATAGAATCAATTGCTTATTATCATATATATTCTTTCTTTCCCATTTTAAATTCATTAACGTATTTACGCATCTCCATCTTTCAATTATTAATAATCAAACTGATTACAAACACTGTTTATATCAATTTCCATAAATTTGTTCAAACTATGCTTTTGTTTACATAATAATAAATTTTATGTTTCCATCAGTTTTCTTTTCCTTTCACTACAGCCATACAATATTACTATCTACACAATTTACATCTTTGTATTAATGAACACCATTAAAGTAAATATTTATATTAACTTTTACAGATTCAACTATACCAAATCTCTGCATTTTATTCTCAAAGAAATTTGAAATTACATTAATTAAATTTATTAAATATCATAAATCTACGGATCGTTACAATCTCCCCCACTCAAAACTTTTCGTCCCCGAAAAGGAAAGAAGGGAGAAGGGAGAATAAAACCGGGCATCTTATTTCAAATATTAACTCATAAACAATATTTTACTGGATTAATTTCCTTTAATGAAATACATTTGTTTTATATAATCATTATATCCTTTAATACTTGAATTATTAAAGTTGGAAAATATTTTCACAAAATTCTAAGTCCAAAATTTACGGAAAATTTTGGCAGAGTCTCCTTTGTACGGAGGGACTCTGGAGAAAATATAATATCCAATTATACAAATATTTTACATATATATCCAAAATAAAATATCCACACGGGAAAAATATATAAAATAGCGCTTTAAACGTAATCCGAAAACGTACCTATTTGTCGGGCAATACGCTTATTATTTTTACGGACCAAAGCAGTAGCAGTGGCTTCCATCACCTGTATTTACTAATAAAATCTAAAAGGTTAAATATTTATTTTACAGTGAATGTTTAGGTGGATTCAATCATTCATATCCAATCAAATGCAACAACCATACAAACAGCACACCCACATACAACAAACAATCATTTAAATCAAACAACAATTAGTTGTTCGGGTTCAAATTCTGAAGTTGTACGAATGAAGAATAACTATCAAGTGCATCCGTTGCTCAACAGCCTAAGATGGAACAAAGGTAGATTATTTGTTCATCCAACAACTCCACAATTCCTTACCCAACAAACATACATCAACCAAACAATTCAAATCAACACCAAAATAGCTTATTATACACTTATTTCATAATTCAGTGTTTTGATTTCTTTCCCTCATTTATGAGGGATTTCTTTGTTTCTGACAAGTTTTATTTTCAAATTATCACAAAATTCATTATATTTGTATTTCCTTTTATTACTTAAGTTTCCTTTTATTACTTAAGTTTATAAATAAATTCTTATTAATAACAACAAATATTTTGAATATCTTCTCTTGTAAGGTTTCCCTCAAATTCTTAATCTGCTAATATTTATTCTTATAAGTGGAAGTTTTTATTTATTCATCAACTATGAATTGCAGTCATTTCAATTTTTCCTACTTTCCATTATATTAGAATAGGGGAGATTAAACATACTTAAGTGAACAATCATATAATAAATTCTTATTTTGAATTTCATGTTATATACTCAGGTTCATATCATCTATTAATAATTCTTAACTTTATTTTCAATAAAATTTTAATTATCACTTAAGTTATACCATTTAATTTTTATTTATAACGGTAATTATTGAATACTTCATTATTTCCAAGATTCCTACTTGTAAAATATTCAATTCTAGTTTCTCATTTAACATTTCAACTTTTATATTTGGGTAAGTTATTTATGTTAAAGAAGATGCAATTGTACTTATACAAGTTTAATCTCCATTCTTTAATTAAATTTAATGTCTATCCATATTACTCTTTATAGTTTTGCAATAATTCTCTTATTAAATTAGAGGTTTCAATTCATTTATTACTTAACTTTTATTTCCCTAACATAATTTTAACAATTAATTAATGGAAATTTAAGAATTTAATACCGGGTCAAATTTCAAAATTACTTTAAAATAATAGATAATATAATTTCTTACAACTCTTATATCTCCAATTATCTTTAAACAATTAAAATTTCAAATAAATTCAAAACAATTCTGTAGTAGTATTTACTACAGCGGCCTTTCCCCTCCGAAACTCGAAAATGAAAGTCGATGATGCGGCCGTCATCACCGAATTTATTTTCCAGCGACGGAGAGAAAAGTACATAATTTATTTCCCCAAAATCTTCTTTTAAAACAAATTTCCCGAATTTAAAACGGAATATTCATATCGGAAAATATATATATGACAATATTATTATACTTCCAAATTATACTTTTTATATAAGAAATTTCTTATAAACCAAATCATTATTTTTCATAAATTCTTTGAAAGTACATTTCAAAAATCCCTGACTTAAGTTCTAAAATCTCCAAATTTGGTTTATTAGGATTTCACTTAGCTTCAATTTATTACAAATATTCTTATTGCCTAACATCCAATCTATAGCAACCAAATATATATATATATATCTTTATAAAAATGTTTTTATATATATAGAAAATATAATAGGCAAAATTATTTCATTCACCTATATTAAAAACAAATATTATGTCGGTCTGTCCTATTAAGTGTTTAGAAATCTCTATTGATGACATAGCGTCCCATGCATCAACCGGAATTTATAAATACAAAGCGGAACAGATTAACACAATATTAAAATCTTTTTATCAATACTAACAAGTACGCTCTCTCATATATACACTCAGCGACTCCCATAGGATATTTCTACCCTATTAACAAAGAGTCAAACCCCACAAAGCCAAGGTTTATCGCTAAACCAAAGCTCTGATACCAACTGTAACATCCCGCCTTTTCGCACACTTTAAACGACACACGTGCCGATTCAAAGCATACGCAAGGGAGGAGTGTTATGGGGTAAATAAGAAAAATAGAGAAGAAATAAAACGAAAATAGAATCTCACAGCGGAAGGATAAAATATAGTAACAAGTATACAGTTCATAAACAGTTTACAAAAGCTTGATTTTTCTTATACAATGAATATCAGAGTTACACATACCAAATACAACAATGCAGCGGAATAGAAAGAGTGTGTAGTGCAATACTATATATAAAATAATACTGAATCTTCGTCTTCGTCCTCCAAAGCTAAAACCTGCTATCCTGAAATGCTCGGACTGACCCGAGCGAATTTGAAAAGACAAAAACACTCGAGTCAGACTAGAATATCTTATGTGAGTTAAATAAACAAAAATAAATATGAGTACAGTAACTCAAGAGATGCTCGGGATTTACATCTCCTAAGGATCCGTTAAACTATTTACTATGTAGTATATTGCGCTATTATAGTAGTGTCTATTTATAAAATAAACTTACTTTTTAATAGCGTTAAGGGGTTACCCATATAGCCCTTAACACGTAATAGTCCCAGTAGTCCATCCAATATCATAGTCCCTCCTGATCGGGAAGCCACTAGAGGATACCACACGGGCTACGGGAGAAAACCAAACTCGTACAAGGCGCGATAGGGTAGGTGACACGGCACAACTAGGCAATGCCAGGGTAGATATACCAATTACGCTTCCGGGCCGATGGTAACGCGAAGCCGCAGCAACCGCCCACCTCGAAACAACTCCCCAAATCAAAAAAAATAGAAGTGGCCACTGAATCAATCCAAAGTCATAGTATAATATCGAAGAGGAGTGTCCGATCAGAGGAATGACCTCATTAACCCGTCGATCGCTCCTGTTTTAGCCACCTTATGCCAACTCACGGGAGTCGGGTCCACGTATTTACCTTACAGGAATCGTCGCCACCAACCTACTTCATTCTGGAATCTCCACCGCGTACACGGTTAGTCAAAGTGGTTTTCGGTATCGACAGAGAGTATGTCCATATCCGATCCCGGTCTCTTTGCCAACCCATCGTTATTATAACACCGCGGTTATTTAAAAATAGTTTATACTTTTAAACCAGAATATAATCCATTTCAAAACCATAATATTACGATATCATTCCAAAACCCAAAACCATATTTTACCACTTATCCCAAATATAATTCCTTTCCAATAATAAAAGGCTTTAACTTCATAATATCTGAAAATCGAATATTTTCAAAGCATAATATTTTTGGAAATCCATAATTTCAAACCCTAACTTTTAAAACTCAAATGGTTTGGATATTCAACGGTATATGAATTTCAAAGGCTTAACTTTACTGTCACTTTGTAAAGAAATAAGTTATATGGCTTTATGGAAATATTTCTTTATCTAAAGTTAAAACCATAATTTAGATATCACTCTTAAGTTCCAAAACCATTTCAATTTCCATATATATAAATCCATTGGAGTATTAATATTCAAAAACTAAAATTGGAATATATTCTTTCAACAAATTAAATGTTTTATTATTTAGTTTGAATATTCACATAAATCCTTAAACAACTCCAATTTCTAGTAATAAAACATATGTATTTTTCGATTCCAATTTATATTAGAATATTTTTCCAATTCAAATTCATATTAGAATATTCATTTCAATTTTTTCTTGGGAAAAATCCAATTATAAATATCATATCTTAAATTTCCAAACTTAACATTTAAACATATGATATAAATTTATCCAACTCCATTTTCTAAATTTTCTTCCATTTTACTAAGGGAATTTATACACCTTTTTATTTCAAAATTTCCAACTTTTCATGTACATAAATACGGAAGAAAAATATTTATACAGTATAAAATTTAAGATTATTATAAACCGTATTCCATCCAAACCATAGAAATCACATTAAAATAGTTATATATAGACCGCGGTGCCTGTATATAATTTTCTATCCTATGGTCAAGTGATACGGATATTTATCATTTCAATCCGCAATTTAAAAATAAAACTTTGCGGTTTTATCATTTCAAACCACAATCCCGAAAAATGAAATATGCATGATAAATTTGCAATTTTAATGATATGCAATAAACATTCATTCATCAACAACATCCATCATCCAATCGCAACCATCAACCAATTTCAATCAATAACAGTATATATCTATGAACATATACAACAGGTAATAACTGTCAGTTTTTTTTCCAAATTAAATTTATCAACTATTTATCTAACAGTTTACTCAATAATAATTTACATAACTGTTAACTAGCAGTTCTTATGCAAACAATAATTTCTAACAGCCAATTAATATGCAATCAATCAATTTAAATTAACAGCTAAATTCAAAAAATGCAATTCAACAGATATGGATGAAATAACATGCCCAAAAGCTCATAAATAAATTTCTATTCATTTCTAAAATTTATTTAACAAACATAAAAGCTTCTAGTAATCGTGAGTGGGTTAAAACACTCACCTTTGGAATTTAAATCGAATTTAAATTCGATTTAAACCCAAAAATTTGACGGTCTCCAAATCTAACCAAACCAGCGTCATCGGATCCGGAATTTAAATACGAACCTAACAAAAAAAATTTCGCGTGAATCGGAGTTCGTATGTGGAAGTTATTCAAATTTGAACGCGTTGAAAACAAAATTAAATTTAAACAAAATAATAATAAAATAACCTCCTACACAACCTCGCCACGTCTGCATCAGAGACTTCCCTCACGTGCGACTATGCTCATCTGAAACGCAGGCCTCACCCAAAACCGTGACCTTTGACCACGATATTCCTCGCCGTTCGACCATCACAAGCCACGCCGTGACCACCGACGTCACCGCCCAAGCCTCCTCTCCACAAAGAAGTAGGTGCGGCCTCCTCCAATGCCCGCCGCCGCCGGTGATAATTGGGGTTTCGAAACCCTAAAAGCCCAAATTCCACCGCCTCGGTCACCAATTGATGCTGCGACCACCACCAACCAACTCCAAAGGCCATCCTCCACGGAACCCAGAAGGCAATTTCGCCAAATGTCGCTCGATCGAAAACGCCCAATTTTTGATTTAGGGTTTCGAACTTTGCAAGTTTGACTGCGATTTCTGGTGAATCTGGACACCATCTTGAAAAACGAACAACAGACGTAGATTCGTATTGATGAACACTACGCCATATATTTTTTTTGGGAATTTTTCGAGAACTTTGAATTTTCACTTTTAATTTGCAATTTGAGAATGGATCTGAGATGTATACATTTGGAAAGAGAGAAGGTTGAAGAAATGTACGTATATCCAATTGACAGAAGAAAGGAGGCTAGGGTTTATGATCGCATATATATAGACAAATAGAAGAAGGCTAGGTGGGTACGGATAACGAACGTGCTAAACGGTAGTTGGCCCAAAAAGCCCGCTATGCCTCCGGAACCGAATTTGTTAAAACTATATATCCAAATAGGTGTTTTAAAATATTCTGAACGCGATGGAAAAAGTTTCGCGACCAAATTCGATCGTATGAAGAAGTTATGTTGAAAACAAGATTTCCAAATTGATTTCAAATTGATTTTAATAAATTTGATTTCAAGGCGTTTCGCGTCCGTACGATCAAACGACAAATCCGATCGATACGAAATTTGAAACCCTATAATAATTCACCGATACGGATCCGATGAAACTGGTTTCGTCGAAATCCGAGTCCGTGTCCAAAATGGCTATTTTTAATATTTATTAAATCAATTAAATAAATCATAAAAAATCAATTTTTATGTTTCAATTTCTAATATTGGCTGGATTCATTACTTATATAATTCAATCAATCTTAATTGATTTAACAAGCTTGGATGTGAATTAAAATCCATAAATATATCAGTTTGCAGTGTTAATATCTGCACTTTCTTATTATCTGGAAATTATAAATTATATTCTAAAACTCAATTATTACATCTTATACCTTTATACTCTTAACTTAAATCTAACTAAATAAATAATTGGATTTCCATCTCAACTTGAATCCAATTAGATAAATAGATTTGATTTCCCTTTCAACTCATTTTTACTTGTAATTAACCCTTTTTTTTTTTTCCATAATTATATTTCAAATTGTCAATAAACTTTTATTCCCATTTATTTGCCTTAATTTAATTTAAGGCAATCCTAAATTAATATCTATTGCAATGATTGCAAACATCATTCCCTTATTTTCTTAACTATTATAAATTCCAATCTTAATGAATTTAATATTGTATGTTTGATAAATCTATTAAATCCACTCAATTGTTTACCATTCCAATCTAAATTCAATAACGTAATAATTTACGTTAGAATCCATTTTATATGCAGCAAATACCATTTGTTGACCTTAATATTCAAATTATAAATAGAATCTTGTTTTCTAAAGTTACATCAACAATGGTCAAATAAAAATCTGAATTAGCTTTAACCTTATTCTATGGTATTAACCATTGCAATAAATACAAATTAATGAATGGTCTTGACTCCTATATTTACTACTTTGGTTTCAATTAACATTTTATGGTGAATATGAATTTCAGTGTATAATTGAAACCTTTATATCTATTTTATTTCACTATTCTATAAGAAAAATTATCATTTGGTTCATACTTTTTACAAATAACTCCCATTTCTTCCAAATAATAATTACATAAACTATTAAATATTAAATCCATTAAATTGCAATAAATTCAATTGATTGCAATTGGTTTCCAAATAAATTTGGATTTTTATTTGGTTATACACAAATTTCTGTTATCACTTGCCTACAGAGTTATTATCACTTAAGATCTCATTGCATCCCCATTTTCCCACTATCAATTACTGATTTCTTTATTTTATTCTACACAAATTATTATAAATAAGATTTCCTTTGTTTTGCATCTTATTTATATTTACATTACTCAATCACCGATCCATCTCACTTTAACTGCAGTAAATTGGCGGATAAATTGAATAAATTCCAAAGTTTTAAATTAATAAGAAACAAGAATAGGTAACATACAATAGTCGTTAAATCTAAATTCTAGTTACCTAAATAGTCTTTTATTACTTGCAAATAAATATTACTATTTATTTTCATAGTACAAATCTCAATAATTATCCCATTTAATTTGCTTAGGCCATTTATAGTCCACTATACATATCTACATAAATGGGCAATTTATTCAATTTATTAAGTATCAAATTCTATTAAGCCCTGTTTATATTTACATGCATTCTTCTATTACTTTACAAAATGGAATAACTTTTAAACTCATACACTTAATAACAAAACCGTTATAAATCCAATAAATTCCAAATCGTAGTTTGTACATATTTTACACAACTATTTTGATTCCTCACAAAACGTTGAATTTATTAAATGACCATTAATTATAATTTAATTCCCTTAATAGAATCAATTGCTTATTATCATATATATTCTTTCTTTCCCATTTTAAATTCATTAACGTATTTACGCATCTCCATCTTTCAATTATTAATAATCAAACTGATTACAAACACTGTTTATATCAATTTCCATAAATTTGTTCAAACTATGCTTTTGTTTACATAATAATAAATTTTATGTTTCCATCAGTTTTCTTTTCCTTTCACTACAGCCATACAATATTACTATCTACACAATTTACATCTTTGTATTAATGAACACCATTAAAGTAAATATTTATATTAACTTTTACAGATTCAACTATACCAAATCTCTGCATTTTATTCTCAAACAAATTTGAAATTACATTAATTAAATTTATTAAATATCATAAATCTACGGATCGTTACATTATTCATCTTTGGAAATGATAGATTTCTAATCCTATAAACTCAGTCAGCTCGAACGAGTACTCGACAGTTTATGGGGAAAATAATAATAAAGCATGAATTAGACGTAATGCATGGTATGAGCTATACATATCTCTAATTACAACGTATAGTGAGACCACGCCGCCGTGTAGATTGAATTTTCTTCTTAATAAAACAACAGCAAACATGCATATAAGAAAATCTTAAGCGTAAGTATACCCTATGCATGACATGATGGAGTTAGGGGTACGCCCTAGGGGCAATTATGTAATTTGTTCTATAAATCTAACTCGATAACCAACTTTGTTCATAATAAAAGGTTTTTTATTTCTGTTATATATTCATTATAATGTGGTATTATTAATAATTGAACGTCCAATTAAAATATATTTAATAGAAATCTATAAATGGTGTATTTGTGATAGTAATTATAAATAGTTCTAATCACGAGTATTGTATCACAATATACTAAACACCTCATTTTAAATATTACTAGCCAAGATGCATCGAGACTGGGTATCGATACATCTATTGAGACTAAAGTACGCAATGCTTTCCAAATGTTGAGTAATGTATTATTCATAACCGCTGGGGGCACCAAGTAATTACATACAGATAGTTATTGGATAACTATTTAATGATTCGCTCGATAGTTTTCTATTGGTTAATATAACTAAGGTAAAACAAAAAATATTGACGTGACTAATTTACATTGTTCTCTTTACTTGAGAATATCGTAGATCTTCAATTAAAAGCTCTGCTTAAATTGTAGTCAAATCATGGTACGGAATCGACCAAATGACTATAGTTGGGTCGAGTGGAAATATTGAAAGTGAAACACTATTCAATGGAGGATTTGTCTTCTTGGTTATATAGGGTTAGTATCATAGTTTATTTAAGTCAACTCAAAGCCAAAATCTCTAACCAAAGTAGTTCAGTTAATAATAATTGTTATTATTGAATCAAAGACTTTGTGTTTGGACTATAGAGTTAAATATGTACGATATTGGATTTTGACCATTATCAAATCCGTAAGTCCAAAGTGATATGGTTTTGATGAAGAGAATTGGTGTAAAATAACTATCACTAATGGGTAATGCTTATGATAAGTAAAATTATATTTTACAAAGGATGCGTAAGTGATAGATTCAGCCAAAATTTCACAAAAATAGCTAAGATGAAATGTGAATGATAATATTTGAATTGTCCAATATTAATTGCCGGCCGAATTTACACATTTGAGTCACACAACTAAAATGATGAATATTTCGAATACCACATGATTTTATTAGTTTTTAATTATTGGAAATTAATTAATATTTATGAAATATTAATTATAAAAAGCTTCTTTAGATTGTTGGATATTATTAGTATTTAGTAAAGTGGTTATACAAAAGTTATAAATGCGTGTATCGATATGCGATATTGGTAGAATGTTTAAATCTGGTTTCAAAAAATAAATATTAAAATAGGCCTAAATAAATTAAATTGATTGATGTTTATCAAATATTAATTGTTAAAATATTTATTTTATTATTTATTTAATTTCAATTAATATTTAATAATGTAGATATATAAAAGTTATAACCGCGCGTATTAGCATATGATATCAATAGTAAATTTAAATTTGATTTAAATAGGGATAACACAAATTGAATTTTGAATTTTTTTTGGACCAAAGACTATGCACGATGACGGCCATGATATTGAGAAATGAGGGGGTTTTTGAATTAGAAATGAAATGGCAACCTTAATTAAAGGAGAGTAAAAAAAAGCATATTTTTATTACACGTTCATTTTCTTCTTTAATTAGATATTGCTTTGTCATTTTCTTTCTCCGTCCATATAGAAGCATTAAGGGCCAAATTCTAATGCTGGCTAGAGCTTTAAAATTCAAGCAAAATTAAATAGAAATAGGCGGTATCTCCTGATTGCTACAGATCTAGAGATTGATCAATTGGATTTAGGATTTATTCTATCATTCAAGTGTTTCTTCTAGCTTCATCCTAAGGTAATTCTATATTTTTCTTATATAACTTTTTTTTTTACATCGCACTAGTTTTATATCTCTCCATTTTGTTCATATGTGTGAATTTAGATTATGGCTAGAATATCTTAATTCGTCCTTTTTGAATCAACTGTATACTCTTATTATTGATTTAACTAAAAATCTTTGCTATGCTCTCTATTATTTATTTATTATAAACAATAATAATTTTACTCGTCTTTGTTCTGTATGTTTAATTATCTTGTATGTTTAACCTAGATCTAGACCTTCTTATCACGAATTTGTATATGCGTATCTCGTCTGATTTTATTGTTGTTGAAAAAAGGAAAAACAAAATTGGAATAATCTTTTTAGTAAGTCAATTTTCGTATTACAAGTTTTAGATTTGAATGTTTATATATAAATTGCTATGTGAATAAAACTTTGAAATAGTTTCATTAATTATTTATTGTTGGCAACGTAATATGATGACTTAATTGTCTTATATGTAAATTATTCTATAAAAAAACTTGCTACTTAAAATAAAAGAGATAACTTCAATTTAGTGGTTTATTTCTTGTTTTACGGTTGTATCTAGACTAGCACCGGATCTTTGTTTAAAAGGCAAACATTCTAATTCACAAACTATTTGTGTTAAACCAAAAATTGACTCAACACCTGAGATGTTGTACAAAGTAATATTATTCGGAATGATCCCAATAATACTCAGGGCTTTAATATAGTCATGATATTATTCAAAAAGATCAAGTCATATGTCCAAGTGTAAAATAGGTGAGTGGCATAAATGTGCAATGGTCCATTACTTATTCGTTAGTAGGCAAAATAGGCAATTCACATATGTCATAATCCTTTGTTTATATGTCAATGTGCACAATAGTCATTATGCAAAGTAAACTTTAATTTAGGCAAAAGCTTAAGTGGCCTTGTTCAAATCATTAATATACAAGTCCAAATTCAAGACCAAGTCCAAAATTAAGTCATATGTACATCCACTATTCAATAATAGTCAAAGATACACATTTGAGGGAATTGTGTGATGCAATGTTTATTGTCCAAGTCCTTATATGTAAACGTTACAAGAATTATAAATCGGGTCTAAAACTCCCCATTTGATTTAAAGTTTACAACTTACAATTTGAGAAGCAGGAAATAAATGATTCGCGCCCCTCTAAGTGATGGAGGGGGTTTATTTATAGAGGTAGTGGTAGGCGGGATGGCTACCACACAGCCATCCAGCTAGATATTCGCTATCTCTTCGTATTGTTAATATTTGACATCCTCTTTGTATTGTTGACATTCGGCATCCCTCCCCGCTTGTGAAAACTCGAATTCCTTTATTAGTTTCGAAGATCATTATTCTCGTAGAAACTTGATATCGTTGGTTGTTTGTTGATGCTTGACAATAGTCAGTGTTGTAAAATCTCGATAACTGTTATTGTGCCAAAGGAGTATTTTCGACAGAAAGTTGATATTTCTAGTTTGTGGTTAGATTTTCGACATCTGCTAGTGGTGCGACGTCCTTCTTTTGTTATATATTCTTCAACATTTCCATGTTATAGAGGTTCGATAACTCCACTATCTTTTGGGCTTAATAATGTTAGTTATAGAAACTCGATATCTACTGTTCTTCTAGGTCTGCTACAGCTTGATATATATAGGTATTTATTGATTTGGAACCTTTATCACCTTACAGGCTCGATATTTTGATTCATTATGAATACCCAAAATCAATTTCTTTTCATTAAATACTTAACAACTCTTCCTGTTGTAGAAGCTCATTACTCCTTTAGGGACATGATACTTCTTTTTAGCTTGATAACTATTTGAAGTTTGACATTTTTAATATTATTAGATATTCAACATCTCTTGGTGATTAACTAAGATTCGCTATCCTCCTTTATTTTATATTCTCGTCAGCCCTTATGGTTGTTGATGCTCGACACCATATCTGCTAGCTATAAAGATTCGACAACCTTTCTCTCTTTAAATTCAACAACACTTATAATTCGACATATTTAGTTATTCCCTAATTCTTTTAATCCATTTCTCCTAAACAGGAGCTCAATAATTATCTTCTTGTTAGATACTTGATACCCTATGCTTTCATATCTTCCCATGCTTACTTTTTCATTGGCTTCTCAAGTACATTTGACAATTCAAAAATATATGGATAACAATTTGTGTAAATTTCTTATTTTGTTTTGTTTTAAATTTTGTTTTGGTCTTTTGTGTGTACGTGTGAGCATATATATAAGTGTGTGTGTGTGTGTGTGTGATAATATTTATGTACATATGTGTATTTAACTCAATGTTTCGAAAGGGGTTTATCCAAAATGTAGTAGTAAACTTTTGAAGTATTCTAATTAGATATTGTATTCATTGATTTACAGTATGTAATATAAATAAAGTCCATTTCAATGTAAAGCACCATGCAAGATATTTGTATGTGTGCACATATAAATACACACACACACCCACACAATAATGCGAACCCGTGCCTCGCACACGGCTTGTAACTATTTTTTTTAATTATTGTCGATCCTTTGTGTTATTGTAAGATTACCAATAATTAATTACAACATTAAGTCTTGTATAAAGAAAATTATTATTTACGGTATTGTTTTTCAATCCCAAGTAAAATATTTTGTTTACAAACATAATTTTGATGAGCTCTTTATTCTAATGTTTTAATAGTTGATTGATGTCCGAAATTTACTACAACCATGAATGAAAGATCAAAAAAAGATATCCTAGTGTACAAAATATCTGAAGAGAACGAATGAATAAGGAGATAGTGCAAAAAAATATCCATGCGTTCATTTGGTACATTTCAACAATTTCACATGAACCGACATGAACTTATACACGTATCACATTCCATCATAAATTCAATTGTTCACGCACAATATTCTCTTGTTTGAATATTCAACATAATGGGGCCACATATTTTAATGTTTGAATGTGTGGGCTAACTTGTAATTAAGTATAATTACGTTTTTTTGGAATAAACATATTAAGACTTAGGGGTATATTCGTCATGTAACATTATAACGTGTGGACACCAGAGTGACAATTTAGTTTGTTGAAGGGCCGAACTGAAAAATATCACACACTACATATATGGGGTTGTGGTCTTCAAATTACATACGTATTATCATATTCTCTCTACCATCTTCTAAAGAGAATTTACAGATCTAAGCTTGTGTCAATTTGGAAGATTTAATCCAATTTAATCTTCACATCAATTAAGAATTGATGGATTCAGGTACGCCTTCTGCTGTTAATTTCATATACCTGTTTCTCAATTGAATAAATATAAGTTATTTGTATTCAGATCTAATATAGATTAATCACCAACAAATGGTATCAGAGCCACCCATCATTGATTTTATTGAGAAATTTTCCGATTTTAAGTATATATGAAATTAAGGTTCCGAGATTTACAATTTTGGTTGATTCACCCAATGCTTTTATTTCAAATCTGTGAGATTTCTCTTTTCTTATTGATTTATCTGATGCCTCTGTTTCATATCTATATAAATAATTCATGAATTAATTCTGCTTGTTCGGATCTAATGTCTTTAATTGTTGCTACTCATATTATTCATATATTATTATCGGTAGTGTTGCGACTGTACTTTTTTTTATTGTTAAGATGGTTACTATGTTAAGTTTTGTTTCATTAACACGTATGGAAGCATCTTCATGCCTTTTAATTTTCATGTAATACGTATTGCACACATAATGGTCAATTGCATTTTTATCATAATTTCATTGAATGTGGTTGTTATAGTAATAAATAAATTAATTTATTATCATAAATGCAGTAAATGCATCGGTTGCAAAAAAATTAACAATGCGGCATGTTTGTATTTGGAATAAGAAAAGACATATTGTTTATTATTTAATGCATTTATAATTTATAGACACGTATATTTTATATTTATGGCCTGCTCATTAAAAATAAGTTTTGCTTTCTGTAATATTATAACACATGTATTCATATTTGCTTATTCAAATAAGCTTTCAACGGAAGCTAATCACCCGTCGCACTGATATAGTAAGCTATTTTGACATGGACTATTTATGTTCATTGCTTCCCGCTATGTTTGGGATCAACCACTGCTACAGTTTTTAGCTATTCATTATCTTACAATATGACATCTATGGACCATGTTATGTTAAAATTTGTTTTATCTTCTGTCTTGAATATTGACAGTTAAATAAAGTATGCAATATTTTATCATTAATTGTTATTGGAAATACCATTTGTTATGTATTGTTACAGTTTTAGTTGATGTCAAATTTTTTTTGCTGCGACTATGAAACCATATTTTCAATATGTATAAAATTGCAATTTATGGAATACACATAAGTGAATGAGTTAAAATAAACCCGGTTCAAATATTATTTGGTGTCTCTTTACAAACTAACTGTAAATATTCTATATTACAAGTGATCTGATTAAAATAACTTGTCACCAAAGTGACATCTCTTATTTTAGTTATCCATGAAAAATGTTTAATGTTTGTGTGTATCTATTCATGCAAATATTAGTCGGCCAAAAAGAAGACTAATATTTAGCTGAATCATTTATACATGTGTGATGACAAATATGCGACAATCATATAGTTTTGCAAGTGAATATCTAGTAGGCCCAAAGGGAGATTAATATTTGACTTGAAATTATTGTCAATGTTTGATCATTAAAGCAAAATTACCACTTACAATTAATATTACTATCGAAAGACTTGATATTAAAGTTGTGCTAGGTTTCTTGAGAAGAGACTTACCAATTATTTGAATTTACTATGGTTTTATTTTACTGTGTGAGCATATTTGATTGATTCTTGTGTTAAAATTACAACTAATTTAACTACGGTATTTGCCAATCTTAACAACATTCCTACTCTGACTGGAGCAAAAAAAATCCATAGAAAGAGAACATATTGCTTGTTCTTGGCTACATGGATCTTGACCTTGCACTTAGAATGGATGCACCTACCCCTCTTACGGATAAAAGTTCTTCTGATGTTACAAAGAACTTTGAGAGGTGGGATCGTTCAAATCGCATTAGTCTAATGATCATAAAGCGCAACATTCCAGAGGCATGTAGGGGTGTAGTATCTGAAAATATAACCAATGCTATAGATTTCCTTGTTGAGATTGAAAAATGTTTTGCTAAAAAAGATAAGGTGAAAATAAGCATGCTTTTGTAGGGCTTGATTTCCGTGAAGTATCAAAGCAAAAGGAACATAAGGGAGTACATTATGGAAGTATCTAATGTTGCTTCAAAACTTAAGGCACTTAAGCTTGAGCTTTCGGATGGTTTGCTCGTGCATTTGGTACTAATCTCTCTTCCTTCACAATACAATCAGTTTAAGATCAGTCATAACTGTCAAAAGAAGAAATGGACTCTTAATTGTAACGACCCAGAATTTTTAGAAATTAAAATTTGAATATTTAATTAATTTTAAATATTAATAAGTGAATTTATAAGTCAAATAAATTTTTATTTGAATTTTTGGATTTAATTGGATAATTAAATCGATAATTTAATACGTTAAATTATGGAAATAAATTAAAATTGAGTTAAATATGATAGAAAATGATTTGTAAAATTTTATTTTATCATGTTGAAGTTAGAATGATATTTTAGAACTTTTAAAATCGAATTAAAAGTTAATTTGTGAAAATTGAATATTTTAATATTTAATAATCGACTGTAAAATAGCCAATTTTTGAACAGTCTCAGAATTGAACGAAACAAGTTTCATTGGATCCGTAATAGTTAGTTATTACCGGATTTCAATTTTCGTGTCAATCGGAGTTATCGTTTGATCGTGGCAGCTCGAAACGCATCGAATTATTTTTAATTTAAATTTGGCGAGTCAAAATAGCCATTTTTCAAAAAGTCTCGGATTTCGACGAAACCAGTTTCATCGGATCCGTAATGTGATATTATTGTAAGGTTTCAAATTTCGTGTCAATTGGATTTACCGTTTGTCCGGTACAAATTAAAACGCCTAGAAATCGATTTAAATCGGTTTAATTTAAATTGAGCGTTTGTTGCCATAACTCGCACATACTTCTGAATTAGCTTCCGAAACCTATTCCATTGTGTCCGGAACGTGGGATAAACCCTAGGTACGCTGGTTACGGCGCCTAAATCGGAGTTCGGAATTCCCGGGATGAATAGTGTTTACGCTTGTTTTTCCTATAAATACAACCTCACTCTAAAAAATAAAAAAAATAACAAAACCATAACCCTAATACTTTCTAGCCGCCACTTTATGATGAATGGCCAGAAATTTCCCAAATTCAACCCTCAATCTCTCCCAATCTACAAAGAATTAGAAGAAGTGTTCAACACGAAAAAGGTAGAGCATGAAGAGAGCTTGAAATCCATACGGATATGATCTTGGTTGGAGCAACAGGGAGTGAGCAAAACGTGGCCGTTCGTGGGCTGTTCATCACCGTGCGCACGCATATCTAGGAGGCCGAGTTGTCCATGGTGGTAGGCGTGGGTAGCTTGCGTCGTGCTCTTCGCGATGGTGGTTGTGTGATCGAGTTTCGTCGAGAAACGAGGGTGTATAATTTAACCCTAAATTGCTAAATGGGTTCGGCCATCTTCCTGTAGCCGTGCGTGATGAGGAAGAAGGAAAGGAGTGGTGGTGATGAGCTGTTGCAAGATCCTGTGGCCCAGATTGCATAGGTTTAAATATATAAAAGTTAGTTATAAATTGTGTATATAAATCGTGTGCAAACTTCATAAATTCATAACTTTTTCATACGAGGTCGAAACTGCGCGAAACCAGTTGCGTTGGAATCGTATGGACGAGCACTACGCGATGGAGTTGGTTTGGAGTCGTTTGGAGTTAGTGAGAATTTCGGGTAAAATTAAACGTGCGTTTAATTTTATTCGAAATAAAAGCTAAAACGGAAATTAAAACCAAGGTGAGAATTTCTCACTCAATCGAATCGGTTTCGATTTTATTTTAAATAGTTAGATTTAAAATATTTGAATGCATGTTTGAATGATGATTGTTATGTATTGATTGTTAAAATAGACATTATGCGCCGTTAGTAAGCGGATGTTATTTATTATAAACATATACCGCGAATATTTCATAAACAGTGAAATTGGTATTATATATAATATCAATATATATATATTGGCATATGTATATATTGCAGTTGTTGATTTCCCGCATTTTTTGTTTAGCGGATGAGACCCTATTATGCCGTTATTAAGCGGATAATATTTAATAAAAACATGTACCGCGATAATTTCGTACTGGAACGAAATTGGTATTGTGCTAATGTTTTTGGATGCAGGAAAACAGGTTGGAGGGATCCAACTGGATTCCTCAACAGTTTTTATTTAATTTCAGATATTTTGATATTTGATGGATTTTCATATTGATATATGATATCGTTGTAGTCGTGATTGACTATTTGGTGTGTAGCATCATTGGACCCAGATTTTGGGATTTTAAAATGATTTTAAAGTGATTTTTGAGAATATACTATATTTTTGGAATTGATCCATTATAAATAAATAAACGTTATAATTTTTAAAGTTATAAAATTATGGTTTTTGTGAAATATAGTTAAAAGCTGGTTTTTGAGAAATATGAACCAATGATTTTATAAAATAGTTTAAACTGGATTTTTGAGTTTATTATTAAAAGTTTGAATATAAGATTTATAAAATTTGATTATTTTATAAATCAAGAGAACGGTGAAATTTTAAAGGAATTTAAAGACGTTTAAAAGAATAATATAAATTAATTTATATTAAGAGATTTATAAATGGATATTTATAAATTGAATTATGGACATTATAAAACGAGTTTTTATAAGTGTTTGAATGTAGTGAAAATGAATTTCATAAATGAATGAAATTT
This sequence comes from Allium cepa, assembly GCA_030765085.1. Lineage (NCBI taxonomy): Eukaryota > Viridiplantae > Streptophyta > Magnoliopsida > Asparagales > Amaryllidaceae > Allium > Allium cepa. Next base: position 597,637,684 of record CM060935.1, read on the forward strand.
ATAGAATTATAAACTGTGAAGTTATAAATGAAATTTATAAATAGTAAGATTTATAAATTTGTGAAGTTAATTGAAGAATAGATTTGGTTAAATAAATGAATCTTATAAGTTATAAGATTTATAATTATGAAGTTTAAAGAACGATTTTATAAAATAATCGTTTTATAAGTAATTAACTTATAATATGAACTTGTAGTTTATAATTGAGTTATAAACTGGAATAGGTTAATAAAGGAATTTATAAAAAGGAAGTTTTTATAAATAAATAGAAACGGAATTTATAAACGTTGTTTTATAAATCCGCAAATGACTTATTTTGATAAGTTAATTGTTATAACTTAGAGATAGAGTTATATTCACATTTTGAACAGTGAATAATCCTTTAAGTTAAAGTGAATAGAAATGATGAAATTTGTTAAGGTAGTATATTCACGTTTCTGAATAGTGAATAATACGTTAAAGAAATTGTTTTAGATATGATGTTTTAAATAGAATTAAAACGATCTAACGATGGTTTAAAATGTGTTGAGATTCGAAACCATAGATTTCAACATTTATTGTTGAAATAGACGTTTTCGAGAAATAAAAGGAAACAGTGGACTATAACACTGTTGTTATAGTAAATGATTTCCGAAAGGAAATGTTTTGAATAGTATTGGGATTTATATATCTATTTTAATTTCGAATCCCTATACTAGTGATTTTGGGTTGTCGTAACGATGTTTTACGTAACATTCGTTTTGGCCCAAATAAATATGTTTAAGAGAATGATTTCCTTAAAGAATGAAAAATATACTTAATTCGATTTAAGTATATTGAATATTTTCCAAGGTTGAAAATAAAAAGATTTGTGAATTACTTATGAATAAATAAGTATGGAAATGTTTTCCAATATGAAATGAATATTTAGAATTTATCTTTATGAAGATAAATTGAAAATGGATAATTGAAATCGTATATGCATGAATATTTTGGAATATAAATTCATTATGGAATTTATAAATGAAAAGTAGAATTTGTTTGAAAATAAATATTGATTTATTTTTGAAGTGTGAAAATTATATATCTTGTAAAGATATTTTGGAAATTAAATAATTTGGAAAATTATTTGGAATCTGGTGATGTATGCATATCAAATTGATAGTTCAATAGTCGACTATCAATATTTCCCTTTGAATGGGTATTTGATGTGAATTGTTTGAAATTGAATGCACACTTATTTTTGAATAAGCGCTCACTATTCGGGTTAACCGGGAAAGGACCATGGGGTCGTATAACCCACTCCGAATATGTGATACGTCGTTGTGAATCGCATTTGAAGATCGGTGTTGAAGACCGGTATTTGCGAGAGTGATAGGATGAACTATCGATTGACTCTGCACCGAGTAGCTACGGTATTGAGTTCTCCATATGTGATGGTGAATCCGATCAGGATTGTGAATATCCGGATTGCAAGGACTTCTTTGTAAGTGCCTTCGGTTCTGTTCGATCCCGGAACAGACTTGTATGGATTGTATGTCTGACATTACAAGTTGAGATATAAAGCCGATTTCTTTCAAATATATTTCTGTTGGTGGCGGAGAATTTATTCTTTGCTTAACACCCTTCTCTGAGACGTACGAGCTCAGAGGTTATATAGTTGAAGTTATCAGCGATATATTCCCAAATTGGTAATGTGACATGCTGAGTGATGCTGAAATGATCATTGTGTTGATTATTTATGATAGGATCATTTATTTGATCGTCTATCTTAGTGATCATTGTGTTGATCATTTGTTGACCCAAAGCATGGCTTTTGTATAAAGTATGTTTTTGTGGACGTGACTTCGTCGAGCCTCACACCCCGTGAATGGTCAAAACAGGAAAGAAGCAGCAAGGTTATGAGGGGTAGCGCCCTTTAGGATGTGTCCATTTCCTTCTGGAAAAGGGTGGTATCATGGTATGGAGCCCAGATACTTACTCAAGTTGAAAACACTTTATGATTGTGTGAATTGATTACGAGCGCTCGGTTGATAAAGGTCCCAAAGGACCGGGGGATGGCATATTCGGTCAGTTGTTACTCAGTTAGGAGTAACCCGGCCTTGTGTTGGTAGAGATCCGGTTTGGTTCTCGGGGATGTCCATCCAGAGGCATTCTCATGTGGCAATGGGAAGTTCCTTGGCCTGACCATTTGTTAGAAATCCAATTCCCAATACGAAACTTGTACGGTATTAGTTGTAGAACCTGCTATTCACTTATGGTGGTCACCACTGTTTGGATAGTAGCTATAGTAGGCATACGATAATGGTCGTATGTTGGCTAAGATTTATATTCTACTTTCGAAATGATTTGTTATTACACTATGCACTAATAATAATATCAAATGTTATTTTAAATGCGTATCAAGCATCTTTGACTATCATAAGGAGAAATCTCCTCCGATTCTGCGTTTGCATGTGTGTGTGTGCGGGAGGCCTTATGGTAGTCTCATTTTTTAAAAGCATTGCGAATTGATTTAAAATATTCCTCTATTTTGATTTTAAAGTTAAATAAACTGTTTTGAGTTCTCACACCAGTCACATGACTGACTTGGAGTTTATTGTTTTCCTTCCTAAACTCTGGGTGCCCACCAATTTCCACACGGGCAGTCAAGAGTTAGGTTTATCAGGATATTCTGGATATTCTGGAGTTGCTGGAGGCAAGCTAGATGGCATGGCGTATTACTAGTTTATATAGTATTTCTTTTTCCGCTGCACTGTTTGATGTTGTATGTTGTTGTTGTACACTCTGATGATATGATGTAATGAAATATGATGAAATGTAATAACTGTAGTTCTTTGTTTAAAGATTATTCATTTATTATTATATGTTGTTCCGCTGCGAATTGTGAGATTCTGATGTTGTTCTTTTTGTTTCCTTTCTGTCCGTTCTATTTTCAAATTCTCTGTTTTCTTTCTCTGTTTTCTAAAAATTGTCTATCTTCTTTCCTCTCTATTTTCTGTTATCTTCTTCTACTTCTCTCTTTTTCTGTTCTTAAAATTTTTTTTAAAACCCATAACATTCCGTGTTTCCGGCCTTCGATTTCTCGGCAGTCGATAAAGTGAGTATCGATGTTGAATTTTCGAAGAACGAAAATCCGTGGCGTTACATTTGGTATCAGAGCTGATGGTTAAGCGACAACCATGGTTCTGTTGGGTATTACTCATTAGAGATAGAGTCAGTAGTACTCTAGAATGAGTTTGAGTGTAATAATAAATATGAGAGCGTATTTGTTAGTGAATATAAAATTGTTTTATATTGTGATGATTGGTTTGTTGAGTGGTATATGAACTTTCGTCAGCACAGCCTCGAAACTGAGCCGAAGGGGTTTCTAAACACTTGAATAGAACAATTCGACACAATATTGATTTTAAAATTAGGTAAATGAAATAATTTTGCCTTGATTATATTTTCATATATAAAGGAATAATTTTTCAGAATTATTAAAGTGTATATAAGTTGATTGTTTGGTTATTTGAATAATCTAAATAAAAGAATAATTGTATAAGTAAAAGAATTATAAGAATATGAATTATAATTAAAGTGATTTACAATTGTGAAATAAAACTTATATATATAAGTTGATATTGATATCAAACTAAATTAATAAAGTTAAATGATAAATGTGAACTTAAGTTATATAAATAAAATTCAACTTTAGAAATTGGATTGGATGATAATCAAATGAATGTAAATTAAGTTGATATGGAATAATGAATGTAAGTGTTAATTCATTAAATTCTAATGTTATATGATTGTTAGATGATTGTATATAATTCATTAAGTGTTAATGAAAGTGAATTAATGAAATTGGAAGCTATGTAATTGAAATTCAAATTAAAGATAAATAAATTTGAATAGAATTGAATGTGAATTGGATTTAATTAGTGAATGTTAACTAATTGAAATTAATGAGAATGAATGTTAGTAAATTCCAACATTAATGAATCAAATGTGATTTAAATTGAAAACCATTTCATTGAATATTAATAAGAATGTAAATGAATATTTATTAGTTATGGATGATAGTTGGTTGATGGTTGAATATATGTTGTTTTACTACATGTGCTATGTTGACATATAAGTTGTTATGTTGCTATATGTTGTATATTGAGATTATTGTCTATATGCATGATTCTCATGTTGTTTGTTGAGTTTAGTAGGTGCGGATCGCGTTTGCTTCGCATTTGGAGCTCGCTTTCGCGCTATATTAGCCGTATATGCTTGCTAATAAAATATAAGGTACATATCTCGGATTAAATATCGCACTTTTATACTTTTTCCCTTCGGGATGCCTCATTACTTGATGAGATGTATATTTGTGATATATACTGTCATTTTTTTTCCGGATCGAGCCGCGCAAAGGAGACTATGGCGAATTTTTCCGGAAATTTAAGGCGTTAGAAAAATTTTGAGAAAATTTGGAAAATTTTGAAAACTTTAACTTTGATTTGGAATTGAAAGTTAAACAATAGTAGTTGCTTTTGAAAACATAACTAAGTATGATTCGAAAACTTAGTAAAGTTTTGTAAGAAGTTTAATTATGGATTTTGGGAAAATTAATAGATTCTGTAACTTTTCTTACTTGTAATTTCGAGGACGAAATTCTTTTAAGTGGGGAAGATTGTAACGACCCAGAATTTTTAGAAATTAAAATTTGAATATTTAATTAATTTTAAATATTAATAAGTGAATTTATAAGTCAAATAAATTTTTATTTGAATTTTTGGATTTAATTGGATAATTAAATCGATAATTTAATACGTTAAATTATGGAAATAAATTAAAATTGAGTTAAATATGATAGAAAATGATTTGTAAAATTTTATTTTATCATGTTGAAGTTAGAATGATATTTTAGAACTTTTAAAATCGAATTAAAAGTTAATTTGTGAAAATTGAATATTTTAATATTTAATAATCGACTGTAAAATAGCCAATTTTTGAACAGTCTCAGAATTGAACGAAACCAGTTTCATTGGATCCGTAATAGTTAGTTATTACCGGATTTCAATTTTCGTGTCAATCGGAGTTATCGTTTGATCGTGGCAGCTCGAAACGCATCGAATTATTTTTAATTTAAATTTGGCGAGTCAAAATAGCCATTTTTCAAAAAGTCTCGGATTTCGACGAAACCAGTTTCATCGGATCCGTAATGTGATATTATTGTAAGGTTTCAAATTTCGTGTCAATTGGATTTACCGTTTGTCCGGTACAAATTAAAACGCCTAGAAATCGATTTAAATCGGTTTAATTTAAATTGAGCGTTTGTTGCCATAACTCGCACATACTTCCGAATTAGCTTCCGAAACCTGTTCCATTGTGTCCGGAACGCGGGATAAACCCTAGGTACGCTGGTTACGGCGCCTAAATCGGAGTTCGGAATTCCCGGGATGAATAGTGTTTACGCTTGCTTTTCCTATAAATACAACCTCACTCTAAAAAATAAAAAAATAACAAAACCCTAACCCTAATGCTTGCTAGCCGCCACTTTATGATGAATGGCCAGAAATTTCCCAAATTCAACCCTCAATCTCTCCCAATCTACAAAGAATTAGAAGAAGTGTTCAACACGAAAAAGGTAGAGCATGAAGAGAGCTTGAAATCCATACGGATATGATCTTGGTTGGAGCAACAGGGAGTGAGCAAAACGTGGCCGTTCGTGGGCTGTTCATCACCGTGCGCACGCATATCTAGGACGCCGAGTTGTCCATGGTGGTAGGCGTGGGTAGCTTGCGTCGTGCTCTTCGCGATGGTGGTTGTGTGATCGAGTTTCGTCGAGAAACGAGGGTGTATAATTTAACCCTAAATTGCTAAATGGGTTCGGCCATCTTCCTGTAGCCGTGCGTGATGAGGAAGAAGGAAAGGAGTGGTGGTGATGAGCTGTTGCAAGATCCTGTGGCCCAGATTGCATAGGTTTAAATATATAAAAGTTAGTTATAAATTGTGTATATAAATCGTGTGCAAACTTCATAAATTCATAACTTTTTCATACGAGGTCGAAACTGCGCGAAACCAGTTGCGTTGGAATCGTACGGACGAGCACTACGCGATGGAGTTGGTTTGGAGTCGTTTGGAGTTAGTGAGAATTTCGGGTAAAATTAAACGTGCGTTTAATTTTATTCGAAATAAAAGCTAAAACGGAAATTAAAACCAAGGTGAGAATTTCTCACTCAATCGAATCGGTTTCGATTTTATTTTAAATAGTTAGATTTAAAATATTTGAATGCATGTTTGAATGATGATTGTTATGTATTGATTGTTAAAATAGACATTATGCGCCGTTAGTAAGCGGATGTTATTTATTATAAACATATACCGCGAATATTTCATAAACACTGAAATTGGTATTATATATAATATCAATATATATATATTGGCATATGTATATATTGCAGTTGTTGATTTCCCGCATTTTTTGTTTAGCGGATGAGACCCTATTACGCCGTTATTAAGCGGATAATATTTAATAAAAACATGTACCGCGATAATTTCGTACTGGAGCGAAATTGGTATCGTGCTAATGTTTTTGGATGCAGGAAAACAGGTTGGAGGGATCCAACTGGATTCCTCAATAGTTTTTATTTAATTTCAGATATTTTGATATTTGATGGATTTTCATATTGATATATGATATCGTTGTAGTCGTGATTGACTATTTGGTGTGTAGCATCATTGGACCCAGATTTTGGGATTTTAAAATGATTTTAAAGTGATTTTTGAGAATATACTATATTTTTGGAATTGATCCATTATAAATAAATAAACGTTATAATTTTTAAAGTTATAAAATTATGGTTTTTGTGAAATATAGTTAAAAGCTGGTTTTTGAGAAATATGAACCAATGATTTTATAAAATAGTTTAAACTGGATTTTTGAGTTTATTATTAAAAGTTTGAATATAAGATTTATAAAATTTGATTATTTTATAAATCAAGAGAACGGTGAAATTTTAAAGGAATTTAAAGACGTTTAAAAGAATAATATAAATTAATTTATATTAAGAGATTTATAAATGGATATTTATAAATTGAATTATGGACATTATAAAACGAGTTTTCATAAGTGTTTGAATGTAGTGAAAATGAATTTCATAAATGAATGAAATTTATAGAATTATAAACTGTGAAGTTATGAATGAAATTTATAAATAGTAAGATTTATAAATTTGTGAAGTTAATTGAAGAATAGATTTGGTTAAATAAATGAATCTTATAAGTTATAAGATTTATAATTATGAAGTTTAAAGAACGATTTTATAAAATAATCGTTTTATAAGTAATTAACTTATAATATGAACTTGTAGTTTATAATTGAGTTATAAACTGGAATAGGTTAATAAAGGAATTTATAAAAAGGAAGTTTTTATAAATAAATAGAAACGGAATTTATAAACGTTGTTTTATAAATCCGCAAATGACTTATTTTGATAAGTTAATTGTTATAACTTAGAGATAGAGTTATATTCACATTTTGAACAGTGAATAATCCTTTAAGTTAAAGTGAATAGAAATGATGAAATTTGTTAAGGTAGTATATTCACGTTTTCGAATAGTGAATAATACGTTAAAGAAATTGTTTTAGATATGATGTTTTAAATAGAATTAAAACGATCTAACGATGGTTTAAAATGTGTTGAGATTCGAAACCATAGATTTCAACATTTATTGTTGAAATAGACGTTTTCGAGAAATAAAAGGAAACGGTGGACTATAACACTGTTGTTATAGTAAATGATTTCCGAAAGGAAATGTTTTGAATAGTATTGGGATTTATATATCTATTTTAATTTCGAATCCCTATACTAGTGATTTTGGGTTGTCGTAACGATGTTTTACGTAACATTCGTTTTGGCCCAAATAAATATGTTTAAGAGAATGATTTCCTTAAAGAATGAAAAATATACTTAATTCGATTTAAGTATATTGAATATTTTCCAAGGTTGAAAATAAAAAGATTTGTGAATTACTTATGAATAAATAAGTATGAAAATGTTTTCCAATATGAAATGAATATTTAGAATTTATCTTTTTGAAGATAAATTGAAAATGGATAATTGAAATCGTATATGCATGAATATTTTGGAATATAAATTCATTATGGAATTTATAAATGAAAAGTAGAATTTGTTTGAAAATAAATATTGATTTATTTTTGAAGTGTGAAAATTATATATCTTGTAAAGATATTTTGGAAATTAAATAATTTGGAAAATTATTTGGAATCTGGTGATGTATGCATATCAAATTGATAGTTCAATAGTCGACTATCAATATTTCCCTTTGAATGGGTATTTGATGTGAATTGTTTGAAATTGAATGCACACTTATTTTTGAATAAGCGCTCACTATTCGGGTTAACCGGGAAAGGACCATGGGGTCGTATAACCCACTCCGAATATGTGATACGTCGTTGTGAATCGCATTTGAAGATCGGTGTTGAAGACCGGTATTTGCGAGAGTGATAGGATGAACTATCGATTGACTCTGCACCGAGTAGCTACGGTATTGAGTTCTCCATATGTGATGGTGAATCCGATCAGGATTGTGAATATCCGGATTGCAAGGACTTCTTTGTAAGTGCCTTCGGTTCTGTTCGATCCCGGAACAGACTTGTATGGATTGTATGTCTGACATTACAAGTTGAGATATAAAGCCGATTTCTTTCAAATATATTTCTGTTGGTGGCGGAGAATTTATTCTTTGCTTAACACCCTTCTCTGAGACGTACGAGCTCAGAGGTTATATAGTTGAAGTTATCAGCGATATATTCCCAAATTGGTAATGTGACATGCTGAGTGATGCTGAAATGATCATTGTGTTGATTATTTATGATAGGATCATTTATTTGATCGTCTATCTTAGTGATCATTGTGTTGATCATTTGTTGACCCAAAGCATGGCTTTTGTATAAAGTATGTTTTTGTGGACGTGACTTCGTCGAGCCTCACACCCCGTGAATGGTCAAAACAGGAAAGAAGCAGCAAGGTTATGAGGGGTAGCGCCCTTTAGGATATGTCCATTTCCTTCTGGAAAAGGGTGGTATCATGGTATGGAGCCCAGATACTTACTCAAGTTGAAAACACTTTATGATTGTGTGAATTGATTACGAGCGCTCGGTTGATAAAGGTCCCAAAGGACCGGGGGATGGCATATTCGGTCAGTTGTTACTCAGTTAGGAGTAACCCGGCCTTGTGTTGGTAGAGATCCGGTTTGGTTCTCGGGGATGTCCATCCAGAGGCATTCTCATGTGGCAATGGGAAGTTCCTTGGCCTGACCATTTGTTGGAAATCCAATTCCCAATACGAAACTTGTACGGTATTAGTTGTAGAACCTGCTATTCACTTATGGTGGTCACCACTGTTTGGATAGTAGCTATAGTAGGCATACGATAATGGTCGTATGTTGGCTAAGATTTATATTCTACTTTCGAAATGATTTGTTATTACACTATGCACTAATAATAATATCAAATGTTATTTTAAATGCGTATCAAGCATCTTTGACTATCATAAGGAGAAATCTCCTCCGATTCTGCGTTTGCATGTGTGTGTGTGCGGGAGGCCTTATGGTAGTCTCATTTTTTAAAAGCATTGCGAATTGATTTAAAATATTCCTCTATTTTGATTTTAAAGTTAAATAAACTGTTTTGAGTTCTCACACCAGTCACATGACTGACTTGGAGTTTATTGTTTTCCTTCCTAAACTCTGGGTGCCCACCAATTTCCATACGGGCAGTCAAGAGTTAGGTTTATCAGGATATTCTGGATATTCTGGAGTTGCTGGAGGCAAGCTGGATGGCATGGCGTATTACTAGTTTATATAGTATTTCTTTTTCCGCTGCACTGTTTGATGTTGTATGTTGTTGTTGTACACTCTGATGATATGATGTAATGAAATATGATGAAATGTAATAACTGTAGTTCTTTGTTTAAAGATTATTCATTTATTATTATATGTTGTTCCGCTGCGAATTGTGAGATTCTGATGTTGTTCTTTTTGTTTCCTTTCTGTCCGTTCTATTTTCAAATTCTCTGTTTTCTTTCTCTGTTTTCTAAAAATTGTCTATCTTCTTTCCTCTCTATTTTCTGTTATCTTCTTCTACTTCTCTCTTTTTCTTTTCTTAAAATTTTTGTTAAAACCCATAACATTCCGTGTTTCCGGCCTTCGATTTCTTGGCAGTCGATAAAGTGAGTATCGATGTTGAATTTTCGAAGAACGAAAATCCGTGGCGTTACATTAATGAACTCATTTTGTGTTGTGTACAAGAAGAAGAGAGAATGAAGCATGATAAGATTGAAAGTACTTATTTGGCATACACCCCTAATGTAACGCCCCGAAAATTTTCGACTTTCGAAAATTCAACATCGATACTCACTTTATCGACTGCCGAGAAATCGAAGGCCGGAAACCCGAAATGTTATGGTTTAAGAAAAGAAAAAGAGAGAAGAAGAGATAAGAGGATAGAAAAAGATAGGGAAAAGAAAACAGAAAATAGAGAAGAGATAGAAAATAGAACGGAACAGAAAACAACAGAACAACAACAGAATCTCACAATTCGCAGCGGAACAACATATAATAGATAAATGAATAATCTTTAAACAAAGAACTATATCAGTTATTACATTACATCACATTTCATTACTTTACATCATATCATCAGAGTGTACAACAACAAACAGTGCAGCGGAAAAAGAAATACTATATACTAGTAATACGCCATGCCATCCAGCTTGCTTCCAGCAACTTCTGAATATCCAGAATATCCTGATAAACCTAACTCTTCACTGCCCGTGTGGAAATTGGTGGGCACCCAGAGTTTAGGAAGGAAAACAATAAACTCCGAGTCAGTCATGTGACTGGTGTGAGAACTCAAAACAGTTTATTTATCTTTAAAATCAAAATAGAGGAATATTTTTAAATCAATTCGCAATGCTTTTAAAAATGAGACTACCATAAGGCCTCCCGCACACACACACAATGCAAACGCAGAATCGGAGGAGATTTCTCCTTATGATAGTCAAAGATGCTTGATACGCATTAAAAAGAACATTTGATATTATTACTAGTGCGTAGTGTAGGAAAAATTCATTTCGAAAGTAGGATATAAATCTTAGCCAGCATAGACATTCCGAACTATGCCTACTATGGCTAACTATGTTCAATAGCAGGTTACCGCCACATTCCATAGCAGGTTATACAACTAAAACCGTACAAGTCACGTATTGTTTCTTTGGATTTCCAACGAATGATCAGGCCAAGGAACTTCCCATTGCCACATGAGAATGCCTCTGGATGGACATCCCCGAGAACCAAACCGGATCTCTACCAACACAAGGCCGGGTTACCCCTAACTGAGTAACAACTGACCGAATATGCCATCCCCCGGTCCTTTGGGACCTTTTCACCGAGCGCTCGTAATCAATTCACACAATCATAACAAAGTGTTTTCAACATGAGTAAGTATCTAGGCTCCATACCATGATACCACCCTTTTCCAGAAGGAAATGCACACATCCTAAAGGGCGCTACCCCTCATAACCTTGCTGCTTCTTTCCTGTTTTGACCATTCACAGGGTGTGAGGCTCGACGAAGTCACGTCCACAAAAACATACTTTATACAAAAGCCATGCTTTGGGTCAACAAATGATCAACACAATGATCACCCAGATAGACGATCAAATAAACGATCCTATCACAAATAATCAACACAATGATCATTTCACAGCAACACTCAGCATGTCACATTACCAAATTGGGAATATATCGCCGATAACTTCAACTATATAACCTCTGAGCTCGTACGTCTCAGAGAAGGGTGTTAAGATAAAAGAATAAATTCTCCGCCACCAACATAAATATATTTGAAAGAAATCTGCTTTATATCTCAATTTGTAACGTCAGACATACAATCCATACAAGTCTGTTCCGGGCTCGAACAAAACCGAAGGAACTTACAAAGAAGTCCTTGAAATCCGGATATTCACAATCCTGATCGGATTCACCATCACATATGGAGTCTCTATACCGTTGCAACTCAGTGTAGAGACAATCGACAGGTCATCCTATCGCTCTCGCAAATACCGGGTCTTCAACACCGATCTTCAATGCAATTCACAACGACGTTTCACATATTCGGAATGGGTTATACGACCCCATGGTCTTTTCCCGGTTAACCCGAATAGTGAGCGCTTATTCAAAAATAAGTGTGGCATTCAAATTCAAACAAATCACATCAATTACCCATTCAAAGGGAAATATTGATAGTCGGTTATTGAACTATCACTGGATATGCACAACATCACCAGATTCCAAATAATTTTCCAAATTATTTATTTTCCAAAATATCTCTACAAGATATAAAATTTTCACACTTCAAAAATAAATCAACATTTATTTTTAAACCCAATTCTCTTTTTCATTCATAAATTCCATAGTGAATTTATAATCCAAAATATCTACGAATATTCGATTTCGATTATTCATTTCAATTTCCTTTTCAATTTATCTTCAAAAAGATAAATTCTCAAAATATTCGCTTTATATTGGAAAACATTTCCATACTTATTTAATAAGTAATTCACAACTCCATTTATTTTCAACACTTGAAAAATATTCAATATACTTAAATCGAGATTAAGTATATATTTCATTCTTTAAGGAAATCATTCTCATAAACATATTTATTTGGGCCAAAACGAATGTTGCGTAAAACATCGTTATGACAACCCAAAATCACTAGTATAGGGATTCGAATTTTAAGATAGATATATAAATCCCAATACTATACAAAACATTTCCTTTCGGAAATCATTTACTATAACAACAGTGTTATAGTCCACCATTTCCTTTTATTTCTCGAAAACGTCTATTTCAACAATCAATGTTGAAATCTATGGTTTCGAATCTTAACACATTTTAAAACATCGTTAGATCGTTTTAATTCAGTTTAAAATATCACATTCTGAACATTTTCTTTAACATATTATTCACTATTCAAAAACGTGAATATACTACGTTAATAAATTTCATTCTTTTATTCATTTTATTTCAAAGGATTATTCACAGTCAAAACGTGAATATAACTCCATAAATAGGTTTCAACAATTTACTTATCAAAATAAGTCATTTGCGAATTTATAAAACAATGTTTATAAATTCCATTTCTATTTATTTTATAACCACTTCCTTTATAAATCTCCTTTATTAACATATTCGATTTATATCCCAATTATGAACTAAAAGTCCATATTATAAGTTAAATGCTTATAAAACGATTATTTTACAAAATCGTTCTTTTAAACTTCATAATTATAAATCTTATAACTTATAAGATTCAATGATTTATTCAAAACTATTCTTTTAATAATCTTTATAAAATTTATAAATCATACTATTTATAAATTTCATTTATAACTTCACCATTTTTAATTTTATAAATTCCATTCATTTACAAAATTCATTTTCACTTCATTCAAACACTTATAAAAACTCGTTTTATAATGTCTATATTTCAATTTATAAATATCCATTTATAAATCTCTTAATATAAGTCAATTTATATTATTCTTTAAAACATATTTAATCTCCTTTATAATTTCACCATTTTGATTTATAAAATAATTAAATTTTATAAATCCTATATTTAAACTTTTCACAATAAATTCAAAAATCCCGATTAAACTAATTTATAAAATCATTAGCATCATATTCTCAAAAATCAGTTTTTAACTATATTTCTCAAAAATCATAATTTTTATAACTTTAAAATTATAACGTTTATTTATTAAAAATAGATCCAATTCCAAACATATAGTATATTTTCAAAAATCACTTTATAAATTATTTTAAAATTCCAGAACTTGGTCCAATGATGCTACATACCAAATAGTCAATCACGACAACAACGATATCATATATCGATATGATAATCCATCAAATATCAAAATATCTGAAATCAAATAAAAACTGTTGAGGAATCCAGTTGGATCCCTCCAACCTGTTTTCCTGCATTCACAAACATTAGCACAATACCAATTTCGCTCCAGTACGAAATTATCGCGGTATATGGGATTTAAAATATTATCCGCTTAATAGACGGCGCAATAGGGTCTCATCCGCTAAACAAAAAATGCGGGAAATCAATAACTCCAATATATACATATGCCAATATATATATATATATTGCTACTATATATAATACCAATTTCACTGTTTATGAAATATTCGCGGTATATGTTTTTAATAAATAACATCCGCTTACTAACGGCGTATAATGTCTATTTTAACAATCAATAGATATCAATCAACATTCAAACATGCATTCAAATATTTTAAATCTAACTATTTAAAATAAAATCGAAACTGATTCGATTGAGTGAGAAGTTCTCACCTTGATTTCAATTTCGTTTTAGCGATTTATTTCGAATAAAATTAAACGGACGTTTAATTTTACCCAAAATTCTCACTAACTCCAAACGACTCCAATCCAACTCCATCGCGTAGTGCTCGTCCATACGATTCCAACGCAACTGGTTTCGCGCGTTTTCGACCTCGTATGAAAAAGTTATGATTTTACGAAGTTTATACACGATTTAAATAACAATTTAAAACTAAATTTCTAATTTTTATAACCTACAACAGCACAGGCCATAGGATTTGGTTCCCACGCATCATGACCGCACATAGCATCTCCTTCCCCCTCACGTAACATCTCCAGACACCCTCACGTATAGCCGAACCCAACTTTACAAAATAGGGTTTGATTTTGATCCTCCAACGCTCGACTAGAACTCGATCAGGGAACGCCACTTGGAAGCCCCCAACCCCCTCTACTCTCGGCCTGGGTGCGGCCAAACTTGGTCAACCCATATGCACGAGAAACGAGGATGAACGCGCGGCCTTTGTGGCATGATTCCCATCAATTTACAGCTCCATACACGATCATATCCGTTGAACTCGTAGATCTCGATGTGCTATACGATTCTCTAGTTAGAAGTTCGTTGAATCGTTGCACGGATTTGAAGAAATTTGGGGATGAAGATGGGAGCTTTCTGGCCGTTCATGGGGGTGCTGGCGGCTAGGGTTATAAATTAGGTTTTTTTTTTCTTAAATTATGAAGGTGTTGGTCTATTTATAAAGAAAAATCGAACACTATTCATCCGGAAATTCCGAACTCCAATTCACGCGCCGTAACCAGCGTTTCTAAGGTTTACCCCGCATTCCGGACACAATGGAACAGGTTTCGGAAGCTAATTCGGACATCTGTGCGAGTTATGGCTATAAACGCTCAATTTAAATTAAACCGATTTAAGCGATTTTCTAGGCGTTTTAATTTGTAACGAACAAACGGTAAATCCAATCGACTTGAAATTTGAAACCATACAATAATATCACATTACGGATCCGATGAAACTGGTTTCGTCGAAATCTGAGACTTTTTGAAAAATGGCTATTTTAACTCGCCAAATTAAAATTAAAAATAATTCGATGCGTTTCGAGCTGCCACGATCAAACGATAACTCCGATTGACACGAAATTTGAAATCCGGTAACAACTAACTATTACGGATCCAATGGAACTAGTTTCATTCAATTCTGAGACTGTTCAAAAATTGACTATTTTCACTAGTCGATTTAAATATTAAAATTTTCAATTTTCACAAATTAACTCTTAATTCGATTTTAAAAGTTCTAAAATATCGTTCTAACTTCAACATGATAAAATAAAATTTTACAAATCATTTTAAATCATATTTAACCCAATTTTCAATTATTTCCATAATCTAACGTATTAAATTATCGATTTAATTATTCAATTAAATCCAAAAATTCAAAATAAAAATTATTTGACTTATAAATTTCACTTATTAATATTTAAAATTAATTAAATATTCAAATTTTAATTAATAAAAATTCTGGGTCGGTACAATCTTCCCCCCTTAAAAGAATTTCGTCCTCGAAATTATTAAGTAAGAAAAGTTATAGAATTTATTAACTTTCCAAAAATTCATAATTAAATTTCTTACAAAACTTTACTAAGTTTTAAATCATACTTAGTTATCCTTTCAAAAACAACTACTATTGTTTA
This sequence comes from Allium cepa, assembly GCA_030765085.1. Lineage (NCBI taxonomy): Eukaryota > Viridiplantae > Streptophyta > Magnoliopsida > Asparagales > Amaryllidaceae > Allium > Allium cepa. The sequence continues at coordinate 597,653,791 of CM060935.1, forward strand.
ACTTTCAATTCCAAAATCAAAGTTAAAGTTTTCAAAATTTTCCAAATTTCTTAAATTTTTTCTAACGCCTTAAATTTTCGGAAAAATTCGCCATAGTCTCCTTTGCGCAGCTCGATCCGGAAAAAAAATGACAGTATATATATCACAAATATACATCTCATCAAGTAATGAGGCATCCCGAAGGGAAAAAATGTAAAAGTACGGTATGTAATCCGAGATATGTACCTTATATTTTATTAGCGAGCATATACGGCTAATATAGCGCGAAAGCGAGCTCCAAATGCGAAGCAAACGCGATCCGCACCTACTAAACACTCAACAAACAACATGAGAACATGCATATATACAATAGTATCAATATACATCATATAGCAACATAATAACTATATATGCCAACATAGCAAATGAAACAAAAGCAATATATTCAACCATCAACCAACTATCATTCTACAAATTCATAACCAATATATATTCATTCATATTCTCATTAATATTCAATGAAATAGTTTTCAATTTAATCACATTTGATTCATTCACAGTGGATGTTCTAGCATTCATTTTTCAATTAGTTTATATTCACTAATTCATATTCAAGTTGGTTCACTTTCAAATCAAATTCACTTCTATTCAAATTTTACTTAACTTCAAATAGAATTTCAATCACTTTAGCTTTCAATTTCATTAACACTTAATGAATTATATACAATCAATCAACTAACAACCAATGTTTATTTAACATAACTAAATTATTAGTTTTACATTCAATTTGGTTTAACATTAAATTGATTTCCATTTCAATTTATTCAACTTTCCCATAACATTAGATTTTTAATGAATTAACACTTACATTCATTATTCCATATCAATTTAATTCACATTCAATTGGTTAATATTCAATCCATTCATTCAATCCAATTTCAAAAGTTGAATTTCATTTCATATAACTCAAGTTCACATTTATCACTTAACTTTATTAATTTATTTTGATACTAATATCAACTTCATTCAACATATTTTAAGTTATATTCATATAGTTTCACTTCTCATATATATAAGTTTATTTCACAATTGTAAATTACTTTAATTATAATTCAATTCTTATAATTCATTTGCTTATACAATTATTCTTTAATTTAAATTATTCAAACAACTAAACAATCAACTTATATACACTTTAATAATTCTGAAAAATTATTTCTTTATATATAAAATATAATCAAGGTAAAATTATTCCATTTACCCAATTTTAAAACAATACTGTGTCGAATTGTTCTATTCAAGTGTTTAGAGATTCCTATCAACAACGTTAATTACTCGTATTAACCAGAATCTATATACCACTCAACAAACCAATCATCACAATATAAAACAATTTTTATATTCACTAACAAATACGCTCTCATAGCTATTATTACACTCAAACTCATTCTAGAGTACTGCTGACTCTATCTCTAATGAGTAATACCCAACAGAACCATGGTTGTCGCTTAACCATATGCTCTGATACCAAATGTAACGCCCCGAAAATTTTCGACTTTCGAAAATTCAACATCGATACTCACTTTATGGACTGCCGAGAAATCGAAGGCCGGAAACCCGAAATGTTATGGTTTAAGAAAAGAAAAAGAGAGAAGAAGAGATAAGAGGATAGAAAAAGATAGGGAAAAGAAAACAGAAAATAGAGAAGAGATAGAAAATAGAACGGAACAGAAAACAACAGAACAACAACAGAATCTCACAATTCGCAGCGGAACAACATATAATAGATAAATGAATAATCTTTAAACAAAGAACTATATCAGTTATTACATTACATCACATTTCATTACTTTACATCATATCATCAGAGTGTACAACAACAACAAACAGTGCAGCGGAAAAAGAAATACTATATACTAGTAATACGCCATGCCATCCAGCTTGCTTCCAGCAACTCCTGAATATCCAGAATATCCTGATAAACCAAACTCTTCACTACCCGTGTGGAAATTGGTGGGCACCTAGAGTTTAGGAAGGAAAACAATAAACTCCGAGTCAGTCATGTGACTGGTGTGAGAACTCAAAACAGTTTATTTATCTTTAAAATCAAAATAGAGGAATATTTTTAAATCAATTCGCAATGCTTTTAAAAATGAGACTACCATAAGGCCTCCCGCACACACACACAATGCAAACGCAGAATCGGAGGAGATTTCTCCTTATGATAGTCAAAGATGCTTGATACGCATTAAAAAGAACATTTGATATTATTACTAGTGCGTAGTGTAGGAAAAATTCATTTCGAAAGTAGGATATAAATCTTAGCCAGCATAGACATTCCGAACTATGCCTACTATAGCTAACTATGTTCAATAGCAGGTTACCGCCACATTCCATAGCAGGTTATACAACTAAAACCGTACAAGTCACGTATTGTTTCTTTGGATTTCCAACGAATGATCAGGCCAAGGAACTTCCCATTGCCACATGAGAATGCCTCTGGATGGACATCCCCGAGAACCAAACCGGATCTCTACCAACACAAGGCCGGGTTACCCCTAACTGAGTAACAACTGACCGAATATGCCATCCCCCGGTCCTTTGGGACCTTTTCACCGAGCGCTCGTAATCAATTCACACAATGATAATAAAGTGTTTTCAACATGAGTAAGTATCTGGGCTCCATACCATGATACCACCCTTTTCCAGAAGGAAATGCACACATTCTAAAGGGCGCTACCCCTCATAACCTTGCTGCTTCTTTCCTGTTTTGACCATTCACGGGGTGTGAGGCTCGACGAAGTCACGTCCACAAAAACATACTTTATACAAAAGCCATGCTTTGGGTCAACAAATGATCAACACAATGATCACCCAGATAGACGATCAAATAAACGATCCTATCACAAATAATCCACACAATGATCATTTCACAGCAACACTCAGCATGTCACATTACCATATTGGGAATATATCGCTGATAACTTCAACTATATAACCTCTGAGCTCGTACGTCTCAGAGAAGGGTGTTAAGCTAAAAGAATAAATTCTCCGCCACCAACAGAAATATATTTGAAAGAAATCTGCTTTATATCTCAATTTGTAACGTCAGACATATAATCCATACAAGTCTGTTCCGGGCTCGAACAAAACCGAAGGCACTTACAAAGAAGTCCTTGAAATCCGGATATTCACAATCCTGATCGGATTCACCATCACATATGGAGTCTCTATACCGTTGCAACTCAGTGCAGAGACAATCGACAGGTCATCCTATCGCTCTCGCAAATACCGGGTCTTCAACACCGATCTTCAATGCAATTCACAACGACGTATCACATATTCGGAATGGGTTATACGACCCCATGGTCTATTCCCGGTTAACCCGAATAGTGAGCGCTTATTCAAAAATAAGTGTGGCATTCAAATTCAAACAAATCACATCAATTACCCATTCAAAGGGAAATATTGATAGTCGGTTATTGAACTATCACTGGATATGCACAACATCACCAGATTCCAAATAATTTTCCAAATTATTTATTTTCCAAAATATCTCTACAAGATATAAAATTTTCACACTTCAAAAATAAATCAACATTTATTTTTAAACCCAATTCTCTTTTTCATTCATAAATTCCATAGTGAATTTATAATCCAAAATATCTATGAATATTCGATTTCGATTATTCATTTCAATTTCCTTTTCAATTTATCTTCAAAAAGATAAATTCTCAAAATATTCACTTTATATTGGAAAACATTTCCATACTTATTTAATAAGTAATTCACAACTCCATTTATTTTCAACACTTGGAAAATATTCAATATACTTAAATCGAGATTAAGTATATATTTCATTCTTTAAGGAAATCATTCTCATAAACATATTTATTTGGGCCAAAACGAATGTTGCGTAAAACATCGTTACGACAACCCAAAATCACTAATATAAGGATTCGAATTTTAAGATAGATATATAAATCCCAATACTATACAAAACATTTCCTTTCGGAAATCATTTACTATAACAACAGTGTTATAGTCCACCATTTCCTTTTATTTCTCGAAAACGTCTATTTCAACAATCAATGTTGAAATCTATGGTTTCGAATCTTAACACATTTTAAAACATCGTTAGATCGTTTTAATTCAGTTTAAAATATCACATTCTGAACATTTTCTTTAACATATTATTCACTATTCAAAAACGTGAATATACTACGTTAATAAATTTCATTCTTTTATTCATTTTATTTCAAAGGATTATTCATAGTCAAAACGTGAATATAACTCCATAAATAGGTTTCAACAATTTACTTATCAAAATAAGTCATTTGCGAATTTATAAAACAATGTTTATAAATTCCATTTCTATTTATTTTATAACCACTTCCTTTATAAATCTTCTTTATTAACCTATTCGATTTATATCCCAATTATGAACTAAAAGTCCATATTATAAGTTAAATGCTTATAAAACGATTATTTTACAAAATCGTTCTTTTAAACTTCATAATTATAAATCTTATAACTTATAAGATTCAATGATTTATTCAAAACTATTCTTTTAATAATCTTTATAAAATTTATAAATCATACTATTTATAAATTTCATTTATAACTTCACCATTTTTAATTTTATAAATTCCATTCATTTACAAAATTCATTTTCACTTCATTCAAACACTTATAAAAACTCGTTTTATAATGTCTATATTTCAATCTATAAATATCCATTTATAAATCTCTTAATATAAGTCAATTTATATTATTCTTTAAAACATATTTAATCTCCTTTATAATTTCACCATTTTGATTTATAAAATAATTAAATTTTATAAATCCTATATTTAAACTTTTCACAATAAATTCAAAAATCCCGATTAAACTAATTTATAAAATCATTAGCATCATATTCTCAAAAATCAGTTTTTAACTATATTTCTCAAAAATCATAATTTTTATAACTTTAAAATTATAACGTTTATTTATTAAAAATAGATCCAATTCCAAACATATAGTATATTTTCAAAAATCACTTTATAAATTATTTTAAAATTCCAAAACTTGGTCCAATGATGCTACATACCAAATAGTGAATCACGACAACAACGATATCATATATCGATATGATAATCCATCAAATATCAAAATATCTGAAATCAAATAAAAACTGTTGAGGAATCCAGTTGGATCCCTCCAACCTGTTTTCCTGCATCCACAAACATTAGCACAATACCAATTTCGCTCCAGTACGAAATTATCGCGGTATATGGGATTTAAAATATTATCCGCTTAATAGACGGCGCAATAGGGTCTCATCCGCTAAACAAAAAATGCGGGAAATCAATAACTCCAATATATACATATGCCAATATATATATATATTGCTACTATATATAATACCAATTTCACTGTTTATGAAATATTCGCGGTATATGTTTTTAATAAATAACATCCGCTTACTAACGGCGTATAATGTCTATTTTAACAATCAATAGATATCAATCAACATTCAAACATGCATTCAAATATTTTAAATCTAACTATTTAAAATAAAATCGAAACTGATTCGATTGAGTGAGAAGTTCTCACCTTGATTTCAATTTCGTTTTAGCGATTTATTTCGAATAAAATTAAACGGACGTTTAATTTTACCCGAAATTCTCACTAACTCCAAACGATTCCAATCCAACTCCATCGCGTAGTGCTCGTCCATACGATTCCAACGCAACTGGTTTCGCGCGTTTTCGACCTCGTATGAAAAAGTTATGATTTTACGAAGTTTATACACGATTTAAATAACAATTTAAAACTAAATTTCTAATTTTTATAACCTACAACAACACAGGCCGTAGGATTTGGTTCCCACGCATCATGACCGCACATAGCATCGCCTTCCCACTCACGTAACATCTCCAGACACCCTCACGTATAGCCGAACCAAACTTTACAAAATAGGGTTTGATTTTGATCCTCCAACGCTCGACTAGAACTCGATCAGGGAACGCCACTTGGAAGCCCCCAACCCCCTCTACTCTCGGCCTGGGTGCGGCCAAACTCGGTCAACCCATATGCACGAGAAATGAGGATGAACGCGCGGCCTTTGTGGCATGATTCCCATCAATTTACAGCTCCATACACGATCATATCCGTTGAACTCGTAGATCTCGATGTGCTCTACGATTCTCTAGTTAGAAGTTCGTTGAATCGTTGCACGGATTTGAAGAAATTTGGGGATGAAGATGGGAGCTTTCTGGCCGTTCATGGGGGTGCTGGCGGCTAGGGTTATAAATTAGGTTTTTATTTTTTATTTTTTTCTAAATTATGAAGGTGTTGGTCTATTTATAAAGAAAAATCGAACACTATTCATCCGGAAATTCCGAACTCCGATTCACGCGCCGTAACCAGCGTTTCTAAGGTTTACCCCGCATTCCAGACACAATGGAACAGGTTTCGGAAGCTAATTCGGACATCTGTCCGAGTTATGGCTATAAACGCTCAATTTAAATTAAACCGATTTAAGCGATTTTCTAGGCGTTTTAATTTGTAACGAACAAACGGTAAATCCAATCGACTTGAAATTTGAAACCATACAATAATATCACATTACGGATCCGATGAAACTAGTTTCGTCGAAATCCGAGACTTTTTGAAAAATGGCTATTTTAATTCGCCAAATTAAAATTAAAAATAATTCGATGCGTTTCGAGCTGCCACGATCAAACGATAACTCCGATTGACACGAAATTTGAAATCCGGTAACAACTAACTATTACGGATTCAATGGAACTGGTTTCGTTCAATTCTGAGACTGTTCAAAAATTGACTATTTTCACTAGTCGATTTAAATATTAAAATATTCAATTTTCACAAATTATCTCTTAGTTCGATTTTAAAAGTTCTAAAATATCGTTCTAACTTCAACATGATAAAATAAAATTTTACAAATCATTTTAAATCATATTTAACCCAATTTTCAATTATTTCCATAATCTAACGTATTAAATTATCGATTTAATTATTCAATTAAATCCAAAAATTCAAAATAAAAATTATTTGACTTATAAATTTCACTTATTAATATTTAAAATTAATTAAATATTCAAATTTTAATTAATAAAAATTCTGGGTCGTTACACCTAAGGGAAAAGACAAAAAGAGAAAGAAGGATAAGGAAACTGCTAAGGGTCCAATGGAAAAGAAACAACATAAGGTGGCTGATGGTTATTACTTTTGTAAGAAGGCTGGACATTTAAAGAAAGATTGTACCTAATATCAGTCATGGCTCGTTAAGGAAGGGTTGCCTGAGCTACGGAAATCCAACTGATACGGAAAGATACATCTTTGTGGGTAATGGAAGATCGATTAAAGTGGTGGCTATTGGGCATTTTAAGTTGTTATTGAGAACTCAGTTTTATTTGGATTTATTTGATACTTTTGTTATATCGCTATTTAGATGGATTTGGTTTCTGTTTCTAAGTTGGACAAATCTGGTTATTCTTGTTCATTTGAGAATGGTATTTTTAATTTATCAATAAATTCAAATCTTGTTGGAATTGGTTCTCTCAATGTTTATGATAATTCATATATGATTGATATTAATACCTCTTATTATGATGCCTTGCATGTGGAATCACGTGGTACTAAAAGAAAAGCTAGTAAGGAAAATTCGGCCACATTGTGGCACAAGCGCTTAGATCATATATCTAAAACTAGAATTCAAAGGCTTATGTCAGATAGCATTTTGAAATCTGTTGATTTTTCAAACTTCGATGTTTGTATAGAGTGAATCAAAAGGAAATAGACCAAACATAAGAAAACAGGTGCCAATAGAGCAACCGACGTCTTAGAAATTATACATACAGACATTTGTTTACCATTCCCTATGGCATCATGGAATGGTCAACAATATTTTATATTCATAGACGGCAACCCAAGATATGGCTACCTATATCTTATACATGATAAATCAGAACCCTAGACATGTTCAAGAAATTTAAGGTAGAAGTTGAGAACCAACTCAACAAAATAATTAGAGCTGTCAGATCTATCTGTGGAGGTGAATATTATGGTAAATTTGATGGATCAGGTGAACAATGTCTAGGACCATTTGTCCAATTCCTAAAGGAACGTGGAATAGTCCCACAGTACACCATGCCAGGTTCACATAGCATGAATGGTGTTGCTGAGAACGAAGCAGAACACTTAAAGACATGGTGAGGAGTATGACTAGTCATTCTACCTTACCAAAATCACTCTATGAGAGACACTAAAGACAACAGTTTATATCCTTAATAGGGGTACCCACTAAAGCAGCTTCCAAGACACTTTATGAGCTTTAGATAGGCAAATAGCCTACTCTAAAGCATTTTCATATTTGAGGATATCCAGCCGAGGCAAGGCCTTATAGGCCAAATGAATGAAAATTAGACACCGAAACAGCGAGCAGCTACTTTATTTGTTATTCTGAGCGGTCTAGGGGCTATAAATTTTAAGATCCCACACTGAAGAAATTTTTTGAGACGGGAACTGCAACATTTTTTGAGGATGTTGAGTTAGGGGGAGAAATAAAGTAAGGAACATTGTTTTTAAGGAGGAATCATCATCTATGATTCCTACTATGGTTACTTCTTCTAACAATGTATAGATTATCATTCCTGTCATTAATGAATAAGTTAAACTACAACAAAACAATATTGAAGAAAACCCTCTTCAAAATGAGGACAATGTTCTAAAAGAACAAACTCAACAACCTCAAAATGAATTTCCACTAAGAAGATCCACTAGAGGGAGGGAGGATGCCATTCCAGATGATTATGTGGAATTTCTTCAAGAGATAGAGGATAATAATGGATTGGTGGAAAATGATTCTATCAACTTTCACTGTCACGGTCCGGATTTTCGACCTTTGAAAATCGACATCAATACGTCCACTGTATTACATGCTGAACAATTGAATGCCGAAAATACCAGATCGTTAGGAAAAAGAAGAAAGGGTCAGAAGAAGAAAAAAGAAATAACAATACAAAATCTCAAAATCGCAGCGGAATAATACATAATAGATAACAACTGGTCTTTATACAAAAAGTGCTACAACTGTTTTTATACATTAATCATCAGAGTACAACACAAATCAATAGCCCAATAATGGACAGTTATAATAACTTGTCCTTACAAATTCTGAATATACAGCCTACAATACATAAGGAAATAAAATCAAGTAGGTGTGATACGCCTCATCATCTAGCTCGTCGCCTGAGCCTCATAACATCCTATCATGTATCTATAATACTCGATATGACCCGAGCATTATAATAAAATAATACCCGAGTCTGTTTGGAAAACCAATGTGAGAAAGCACACTTAATTTGGATTATTAAAGTTTCAAAATTCATTGAAAATCAAAGGTATCTCGTAAGACCATGCCACAAATAAACATGACGGGTTTTTACCTTACGATAACCAAAACATTTCATAATCTGATATTATAATAGTGTCTAAGTACAAATACTTATTCAAATAGCTGAAACCCTTGCATCACAGTTTCCAGCATAATTGGTACGACACTTAAAAAAGAATGGATTCCAATTGAATGACTGGGCACTGGGGTAACATCTGTCACAGTATATGTCTAGAAATACTGTACCGAGATCGAACCTATCGATCCCTGCCACACAAGACAAGACTACCCTGACCTGGATAGACCAAATATGCTATCACCTCAGGTGTTCCCACCATTTCCGAGCTCCTTTCACATGTAGTGCTAATATCCAAGGTTATCTAGAAAGGTGATAAACATACTCTAATTGGGTGCTACCTACTTAGCCTTGCTGCATCTCCCCTGCTTTTCAGTCATTCCCAGTTAATGAGGCTAGAGGCTACGATTACCTTTTTAGAAATATTCACTTAGAATGCTCATTGTCCTCCAATGACAATGTACTGATAGCATTCATCCATACAAGTCCATTCCCAGTCCGAACGGAATTAATGCACTATTCCTAATAGATCCATTTTGGAATCACCCTCAGGATTAGTAGCTATTAGCCCTTGCACTTCAATGCTCCATCTTCGAATCCATGCCCTTGTCTTCATTATGAAAATGTACTCGTTGGATCAAAGTGGTTTTCGGATCACAATCCGATCCTGGTCTCTTCAAAATAACATTCGATATTCCTAGTAAACTCAACCCCGGTTCTTAAGGAAATAAACAGAAGAAAGTAAGATCGGAGATCACCTCCTAGCCGTTAGTGGACGGATTTCCTTATAAACATCCTAGAAGAACGAGACGAGTTTATACGTAGAGTATTGCACCTCGAACGGTAATTGTACCATATATACCCCGTGCTTCTTCTAGATATTTCCAAATTTATATTTGGGTCCAGATTTGACAGTCGGTTATTTAACTATGAAATAAACAATCAATTCAGCTAAATACTTCATTTTCACAAAAAAAACACCAAGTCTTATTTAAATTTAATTTTAAATAAATTAAATCTCTTTACCTAAAAATATACACTTATCTTATCGAATTCAGCATATTCATAAATTATCGTTTTCCTTTTCAAAGTTTTTGGAAACCCATTTAAAATAATGTGGAAAGTACCACTACGGTATCAAAGCATGGATCGCAATTCAATGGTTACGTCTCTAACCTAGAGAAATCCAAGACTTAACTGCACGCGCTTACTGCCTCCGATTACGCCACGCGAGTATACCAATACTCCCCGAAAACTTTATTTAATAATTTTCAAAACAATACTTATGAAATTCTATAATAATTTTCCAAGTTAATTTTAGACAAAACTACTTTTAAAATAAAGCTATTATATAAATATTAATATTAAATAGTTAGTCCTTTGAGAATAATAATACTAATTAATTCTTAAGTATTAAAATTGACTTATTATAAACTAGATGAACCAATGTTTAAATATACTTTAAACAATTTTACACCACTAATTAATTATTATTTTCTAAAATATTCTTAAACACTTTTAAACTTCCTAGTTAATACTTAAAGATCCCCACTTTATAAAATAAACCTAACTTTTCAAGAAAAATATATTTCATCTCCAACATAGCCAGTCAAATCATTTATAAATCCCTCTCGATTTATTTCCAGTTTAATCTACATTCCAGTTCCGTAAATTTCCCTTCTTACATTTCTGAAAAATAAAAATACTATTTATTTTTAAAACGATTTACTCATTTCCTTATAAATTCCCATCGTGAATTTATAATTTCAAATTATCCACTGATAATTACTTCACTTTATATTATAAACTTCATTTATAATTTTCCATAATCTCATTTCCCGCTTCGTCGCTGTTTCACAACACTTAATCGATTTTTCATCGATTTTCTTAATTAAATTCCATTTTTAAATTGATTTCTTAGTTAACCCAAATTTATCTCAAAACCCACTAATTTCAGATTCACTTCACTTTTATGATTTAAAATCTTATTTAAATCTGGAACATTAATTTTATATTTTATTTTCAAAATTCCCCTTTTAGTTTTCCCCAAATTATTTAAATCTCAAATTTAAAAATAATTTCCTTCATATTTAGACAATATCTCTTAAGTTTTATTTCTAAAAACCCTTTAATTCACATTTGTTCACAAAATTCTCGATTTTTCCATATTCCGAAATTATTAAACGGGATTTTAAAAATCAACTATTTATTTTCCCTAAATTCATTACTCTTAATTTATCCAACTTCACTATAAATATTTTATTTTAAAATTCTCATTATTTTCCTTTAACAATTCAATATTCGTATTTATGGTATTTTAAAGTGACAAAAATAATTCCAGCAATACCACAGCATCCAGTAAATTCAATTTTCCAATATAATCTACCATAGATTTTTCAAATAAATCATATAACTGAATATGAAAATAATTTAAACATTTTTGAGGAATCCGGTTGGATCCCTCCAACCTGTTTTCCTTCCATCCATAAATGTTAGCACAATATAAAAATACCAATCCCACTTCGAGGGCGATATCGCGGTATATAGGGACATCCGCTATTATGCGGGGCGTATAGGGTCACATCTGCTGTATATATGCGGGAATATGAATCACTCCAATATATATATATATATATATATATATATATATATATTATCACATCAAGACTGAAAATAATTGTTAATTCAATCAATCGACCAAAAATAAATTTTGACTATTTAAAATTAACCAGTAATCCAAATTCGAGTGAGATTGTAACGACCCGAAATTTTGGGTCGCTAGATTTGAACATTTAATTCATTTTAAATGTTGAATATGTGGTATAATTTGAATTTTGAAAATAAAACACTTTGGTTAAGTTAATAAAATTAGTCAAATTTCAAATACGAGAATTAAATTGGAATTTGAATAATAATAATTTAATATTAGAATTGGGATAATTGGTAATTCTGAGTGCAAATAGATATAAAATTAGATTCTAAAGTTTATTTTGAGTCTAATTGGATTTGAATTATAATATAGGATTGTTGGATGGAATTAAAGGTCGATAGATTAAGTTTGAAATTTTATATTAATTTAATAATGGAATTTAATAATATAATAATGCAAATATTCAGATTTTTATTTAAAATGAATTAGAATGATTTCTAATGCGATTATAAATTTTATATGATTTATTATCAAGTTAATAAAATTTTAAAAGTGAAAATTTAAGTGTTTTTGATACTTTCATTAAATCGCTCAATTTGATACGCGAGTTAAAATAGCCTTTCGAGGCACAGTCTCGGAATTCGACGAAACCAGTTCCATTGGATCCGTAATAGTTAGTGATTATAGGATTTCAATTTTCGTAGCAATCGGAGTTGTCGTTTGACCCCGGCAGCTCAAAGCGCTTAGAAATCGATTTAACCGATTTAATTTTAAATTGATCGTTTCGTTCCGTAACTCGCACGTACGATCAAATTAGCTTTCGGAACCTGTTTCGTTGCATCCGGAATGCAGAAAAACCCTAGGAACGCCAATTGGTACGTGAGAAATGGGAGATCGTTTGCATTGGTCGCTAAATTTGAAGACGAAATTAAAATAATATTAAATAACATTATATAAATCGATATTTTTATCAAACCCTAACTCTATTCAAGCCGCCGCTTAATTCACGTTCAATGGCCGAAACTCTCTCGTTTTCTCCTCCAATTTTCTCTTCATCCATCAAGCAATCATGAAAACTTCCTATTGGAATGTCGTAGAGCGCCGAGAGTGCTTCAGATCCAACGGTTGATTTGGGTTATTGTCGACCGTAGGAGGTGCTAGGAGGTGCCGTTCGTACCCGTTCGAACTCGTCTCCTTGATTGAAAGGAGCGACCGAGCTTAAAGCTTCTAGGGCCGTGGGTTCGCATCGCTTAGGGCCTCGTCGTGGACTAAGTTGATCGTCGTATAGGGGACCGTGGTGGCTGTGTTTGGAAACCCTAGTTCGCGTCTATGGGTTCATTTCTGTCTGATGTCGCGCAGGAGAAGAAGGGAGATGGAGGCTTCGGTCTTGACCTTGAACGTGCGGCTGAGATTGTGTATGGTATAAAAAAAGGGGATTGTTTTAAATTTAATTTCAAATCTTTAAATTTGAATAACTTTTTCGTATGGCATCAGATTCGTACGAAATTTACGGCGCCGGAATCGCAGAGATGATACTACGCAATGGTGCAGTTTGAGAATTATTCCGGGCAAGTAGAAATTTGAGTTAAATCGAACATCGTTCGGTTTAATTTAAAATTTCGGACGCTCGCCGAAACTCAAGGTGAGTTAATCTCACTCACATCTGGAATGTTAGCTGATTAAAATAAATGTCTGTGTGATTGGTTGAATATAAATGTTGTTATCGGTCTGGATTGATATGTGTGTGTGTGTGTGTGTGTGTGTGTGTATATATATGTTGTGCTAATATCTGTGGATCCAGGGAAAACAGTTAGGAGGGATCCAACTGGATTCCTCACAATATAGGAATTTATTGTTATAACTGATGACGTATTTTATTTATACACTGTGATAACTAATTTTTTGGAAGTCCAGTTTGGTGTGATATGAATTGATAAGTTTTAAGCGTGGAATTTGTTAATCATAAATAAAATAAATTGGGTTTATAAAGAAATAAATGAAATTGTTAAGTAAAGGATTTAAAGAAATAATAATTGGGATTTGGTTTGGGTAAAGAATGAAATTGGTAAATTGGGAATTATAATAGAAGAGGAAATTTATCAGTAGATAAATGTGAAAGTATAGATTTCTGGAGATAAATTCTATAGAAATTATAAGTGGTTAAAAATAACGTGGGGTTATTTGATGATGTTTTCCTGGAAATTAAAATATATTTCAATGAGGCTTTCCAAATATAAATTAACAGTTTTAAATGTAAATAAAATATTTGAAATGCATTTTTCACCATTGGAAATTTATTTAAGTAATTCATAAATATTATTTTCCTTTAATAAATTCTCCAAAGTTTATTTAAGGGATTTTTAAACCCAAACTTTGAAATTAAATTTCCACGAATGGAAAACTATGTTTGGGCTTTGAAAGAAGTTATTTTTAAAACATGGAAAGGAAATTTATGTTAATAAAACATGAATTTGAATGGTAATAAATCGGCTGGATTTATAAGACGTATTCTTTGGTATGTGGGAATGGAAGGTAAGTTCCTTAGGTAACCAAGTTAGAGTTTTAAACAGATTTTATTTAAAGAAAGTTAGATTTAGAACCTGTTAAAAGAGTGTTTTGGAAATTATTTAAAGCAACTAATTAATAAATTAGCAATATTGACTATTTGCGATTACATTAGTAATTATTGTATTAATGGATTTATTTAAAAGCTAGTTTTTGACTTAAGTTATTTGAAATTAGAATTAATCCCTTTAAAATTCTATTTTTAAATTTAGTTCAACAAAACCCTCATTTAAAATCAAAGTTTATATCATAATAAATGATTTTACTTTACATATTGAAATTATATTTTTGGTGTAATAACTAGTAGTAAATTTCCATATTTTTTTAAAAACATATTTCAGAATAATGTGTTTTAATTGTCTTAAAATCTAAATTGTGTTGAACTTGGTTATTTCCAATGGGAATAAAGGGTAAAGAATTTATCTTGTAAAGGAGAATCTTTGGGTAATTGCTTTCAAATGAGTTTTGGGAAATTTGGAAATATATCTTTTAAAGATATTTGAGAAAAATAAATAATGTGCGAATTATTTATTGTGTGATGAATGTTTGTGAATGTTAATTGATAGTTAAATCACCGAATAGCAATATTAGACAAATGCGTTGATCGTTACGAAGAGACCGGGATCGAGATTTATTTCTCGAAAAACACTTCAATCCGATTTGTACGTTTCGTGGAAAAATGTGTTCGGAGTCGAAGATGGAGCGGTGAAGTGCACGGGCTAGTCGCTACTAATCTTGAGGATATTTCCAAATGGATGTAGTAGGAGTAGTGCCTTCGGTTCCGTTCGAATCCGGGACGGACTTTTATGGATGAATGCTTTCGGAACATCGTCAGGTGGGCGATGGGCATTCTAGTGAAACGTTCTAAAAGGTAACGCTTAGCCTCAAGCCTCATCAAATGGGAATGACTGAAAATCAGGGGATATGCAGCAAGGCTTCGTGGGTAACCCCCACTTGAGAGTAAGGTCATCCCTGTCTAGATGTCCCTTTTTATTCGGCTTAGTGGTACGGTTGTTGATCCCAACCGCAGGGTGATCTTATTCGGAACTGTCCAGTAAGGGACGGGTCCGGCCTTGTGTTGCGGTGGATCGGGCGTGGTCCTCGGTACGGTGATCTAGACCCCGTACTGTACACGTGGTACCCCAGTGCCTAGTCATTGTTGGAAATCCATTCTCCCTACGAGCCTTTTACGAGTTTTGTTTGTATTACCCACTTTTGTGGCTAGTAGCTGGAATTTAATGAATGTAACAATTTCGGCTATTTTATAAGTATTTGTATATAGACACTATTATAATATCAGAGGATTTCTATAAAAAGTGTTTTAGCTATCGTAAGGTAAATACCCGACATGTTTATTTGTGGCTTGGTCTTACGAGATGCTTTTGTTTTTCAAAGGATTTTTGAAACTTTAATAATCAATTTGGATGCATTATTATCAGCTGGTATTCCAGACCGACTCGGGTGTTATTTCATTATAATGCTCGGCTCAAACCGAGTATTATATGCTCAGGACAGGATGCTATGGAGCAGGAGAGGAGCTGGAGCCGAGACGTATTCTTCGTACTTGTACATATATTTCCTCAGCTATGATTGTATGATTGTCTGACTAATGGATATTGTTTGTATGAGATACTCTGATGATATGATGTGTAAAACAGATATAGTTCCATTTTATGTAAATATCTATTATTTATTATTATAATTTATTCTGCTGCGACTGTGAGATTCTGATATTGTTTAGTTCCTTCTTCTTCTATCTCTTCTTCTTTAATTCAAATGGTTCGTATTTCTGTTCCACTTGAGTTAATTTATGTAGAATAGTGTTGACTCAAGGGGTACGAATTTGCGGGCTGTCACACTTGGTATCAGAGCTTAGGTTGGCCACAACCTAGGCTTTGGTGGGGAAATTACTCATTAAACAGAGTCAATAGTTCTCTATAATGAGTTGAGTGTAATAATAGATATGAGAGCGTATTTGTTAGTGGATATAAATTGTTTTTATACTGTGTTGACTTATCGGTTGTGTGTTTATGAATTCTGGTCGGTGTGGGAAGTGCAACCGTATCGATAGGGGTTTCTAAACTCTTAAGCAAGATAAACCGACATTGTACTATTTTTAAAGCGGGTAAATAAAATAATTTTACCCGAAATTATATTTTGATATTAAAAAAATGGTTTTCTCAATTATTATATATATATATTTGGATGATTGGTTGTTAATGTCTAAATCAAATAAGAATCTAAAATTTAATCTGAAATTTGAAATAGTTATAATGAGAATAAAATTGTACAAATATAAATTATATAAAAAGGTAGGATAACTAAATTTGAATTGAATCAGAATTTAAATCCCAGAAGCTTTGGAAAGGATTTTAAATGTAATGAAAATTAAGGTTTGGAAATTTTTGCTAAAGTGTTTGAAGGGTATATTGGAATATTATTTTGGGAAGTATTTTTGAATGGAACTGTTTTGAAATGAATTTGGGAAAGTAAGAAGCACTGAACTCACTTCAGTCGCTGGAAAATAATCCTGATGATGCTGGCCACATCATTAGAGTTCATTTTCGAGTTTCTAAAGTGATGGGTTGCTATCCAAAATGGTTGGTTATGATATTTGTTGGACTTGTTTGTGATACAAGTAATTTTAGAAGTTTCAAAAAGGGAATTGCTTTGGTGAGAACAGATTGTTTTAGAAATCTGGAAGTTTGATTTGATATACCAGGAGTGTATGAGTTGATTATTATTTCAAAATGGTTTTGGGATAAACCGGGTAATTGAATTCTGGAAAATTCTATTTACATAATGTGTAAAATTAAAATGAATCAACTATTGGACTTATTTGGTGAAGTTGATATTAATAAGAAGGAAATGAAATTTTTAATCTTGGGATCAAAATTTAATTTGGGTGAATGGAAGTGACTGAAATTTATTGAAGTGAATAGAAAATTTGAATTTAACTTAAGATAAGTTAAATAAAAGTGGGAATGGAAATTGAATTAAAATTTAATGATTGAATTGAATTGAATTGAATTGAATGTAAGTTGAATGTAAAATGATTATAGTTATGAGTTATAATTATATAATGGAAACTTATATCCTTAAGCTATTTCTATAATTTGAAATTGCAATTATAAAATGGAAGGAGTTGAAATGGTGTAGTGGAATTCAAATCTAAATCTTAAATGAAATATAAAGTGGGATGAGGAAAATAAAATATAGATGGGTAAATGGACTTTGAATGGTAAATAAGATTTTAGACCTATCCATTGGAAACTAAATGATGAATGGAAAGGTAAATTTTGATTCGGATTAAATTTAATTTAAGGTAAAAGGGAATTGATTGAGATTTGGATTGAATTGGAATCAAAATCAAGTGGAGTAATAAATAATCTTGAATGGAATTGAAGTTTTATTTTAAATGGTATGGTGAATTCAAACATAATCTCTAATGAAATGTAAACTGAAATAAGGTAAAGTGAGGGATTAAAGATGTGAATGAACTTAAGTTAGTAAATAAGTTTTAAACTTATATATGGAAAATTAAAATTAAATTGAATTGGATTTAACTTCAATTGGATGAAATTGAGATGAATTTAGATTTAATTAAAACAAGATTCAATTGTGTTATGAATAGAAATGAATGGAATTTAATTCTTATTTAAGATAGTAAAGGAAATGATATAAATTCAGGATGGCTAAATGAATTTGGTTGAACTTGAATCAAAATTGGAAAAGAATTAAATTGAAAGAAAATTTAATTTAGAGAAGTAAGAATGATATTATATGAATGAATTTTAACTCAACTAAATCCAAAGGAATTATTTGAGAATGAATTTAGCGTAAGCTGAATTAAATAAAGAGAAGCTTGAAGATGAATTTAGTGTAAACTAAATTAAATGGAATTTGTATTGGAATGGATGAAATTTTGGTGGTTTGTTAAGAAAATTTTGGAAAGAAAAATAAAAACCCAGTTCTAGTATGGAATTTAGTTTTGGCAATTAAAAGCTGAGAGTGTGAATGAATAATGGAATTAGATTATAATAGTGATTGTTTGAATTGTAAATAAATTCCAATGGGTGAAATAATTTAAAATGGTCTCTTTGTTAATAAAATTGGTATAAGAAGACAATGAAAATATTGTGAAAATTGGAAGAACTTAAGCAAATTGAATGATGTTGTCTTGGATAAATTTGTTTAGATGGTGAAATTGAAATTGAAGTGAAAAAGAATTTTAATTAATTTTTGTGATAAATTAAAGATGTGTGAGTTGTAAATAATCCAGAATGGAATGATATTCATATAAACCTATATGGATAATGAATTGGAAATATAAGATTGGAGATTTAGTTCAATAATTGTGATAAAGCAAGAATGTTTGGGCTGTAAATAATATAGAATGTGATGTTATTAATTTAAACTTAAATGATGATTATTTGCTTGAATGACATGAAAATTTGCATAAGACTTAGTTGTTTTGTTGTATTCGGAATTGAGTTGTTTTAAAAAACAAATGAAATTGGTTTTCGGAATCAATTTGGAATTGAATTGAAATAGATTGATGTTAGTGAAGCACATATTAATCATATTGATGAGAATAAGATTTGAAAGAAGTAAACTTTAATGTGAATCATTCAAGCGAAATAAAATGAAGTTTAGACTTGAATAAGTAATAAAAAGGTGATTGAAATCTTTAAATTGCTGATAAAATATGGTTAACATTGTTAAATTATGAAGTTGCTTGGTTAGGCTATGAAATGGATATGTTTGGCTTACATTTACATTGGAAATGTTGTTAAAATGTTCATACTTTGAAAACAGATGAATTTGTTGAGCAAGTACAGGTACGGGAGGCGTTCGAGAGAGTTGGAGCGCGTATATGCGTTATATTAGCCGCTTGCTATTGAAATTTGCTAAAAAGGTACACCTACGCAAATATAATTGGGAAATGATATATATATATATTGTGATATATTTTGGTTTCCGACCGTGTGGGTCGATGTATATATATTTATCTGTATCGCGATATCGTGAAAGCTCCTCCGTGCAGGGGAGACTCTGCCAAAAAATTTCAGAAATTTTGAGAGTTAGAATTTTTTTGAAAATTTGAATTTTTTTTATTAACTTGGAAAGTTGTTTTTAAGATAATGTTGAAACAAAAGCTTTTGGGTATAAATAAAGCAAATGAGTTTGGATTTGAGCTAAAGGGTTTTGGGAAGTGTATATAAATTTAACCTAAAGAGGTTAGGGTTAAGTTAATGAGTGTAGGAGCATTTGTTTCATTAGCGACAAGTCGATTTCAAATGACAATTGAAAATAAAGGATTTTGGAATAGGATTGAAGTAGTAGTTTCGATTTGAAACTAAAGGATTTGGACAAAGTGAATTAGGGATTTTCACTAAGTAAGTTTTGCTATTGAGTTGGGAACCTTCTTTCCACCTTAGCAAATTTCGGGGACGAAATTTTTATAAAGGGGGAGGAATGTAACGACCCTTAATTTTGGGTTGCTAGATTTGAACATTTAATTCATTTTAAATGTTGAATATGTGGTATAATTTGAATTTTGAAAATAAAATACTTTGGTTAAGTTAATAAAATTAGTCAAATTTCAAATACGAGAATTAAATTGGAATTTGAATAATAATAATTTAATATTAGAATTGGGATAATTGGTAATTATGAGTGCGAATAGATATAAAATTAGATTCTAAGGTTTATTTTGAGTCTAATTGGATTTGAATTATAATACAGGATTGTTGGATGGAATTAAAGGTCGATAGATTAAGTTTGAAACTTTATATTAATTCAATAATGGAATTTAATAATATAATAATGCAAATATTCAGATTTTGATTTAAAATGAGTTAGAATGATTTCTAATGCGATTATAAATTTTATATGATTTATTATCAAGTTAATAAAATTTTAAAAGTGAAAATTTAAGCATTTTTGATACTTTCAGTAAATCGCTCAATTTGATAGACGAGTTAAAATAGCCTTCCGAGGCACAGTCTCGGAATTCGACGAAACCAGTTCCATTGGATCCGTAATAGTTAGTTATTATCGGATTTCAATTTTCGTAGCAATCGGAGTTGTCATTTGACCCCGACAGCTCAAAATGCTTAGAAATCGATTTAACCGATTTAATTTTAAATTGATCGTTTAGTTCCGTAACTCGCACGTACGATCAAATTAGCTTTCGGAACCTGTTTCGTTGCATCCGGAACGCAGAAAAACCCTAGGAACGCCTTTTGGTACGTGAGAAATGGGAGATCGTTTACATTGGTCGCTAAATTTGAAGACGAGATTAAAATAATATTAAATAACATTATATGAATCAATATTTTTATCAAACCCTAACTCTATTCAGGCCGCCGCTTAATTCACGTTTAATGGCCGAAACTCTCTCGTTTTCTCCTCCAATTTTCTCTTCATCCATCAAGCAATCACGAAAACTTCCTACTGGAATGTCGTAGAGCGCGGAGGGTGCTTCAGATCCAACGGTTGATTTGGGTTATTATCAACCGTAGGAGGTGCTAGGAGGTGCCGTTCGTAGCCGTTCGAACTCGTCTCCATGATTGAAAGGAGCGACCGAGCTTAAAGCTTCTAGGGCCGTGGGTTCGCATCTCTTAGGGCCTCGTCGTGGACTAAGTTGATCGTCGTATAAGGGACCGTGGTGGCTGCGTTTGGAAACCCTAGTTCGCGTCTATGGGTTCATTTCTGTCTGATATCGTGCAGGAGAAGAAGTGATATGGAGGGTTCGGTCTTGACCTTGAACGTGCGGCTGAGATTGTGTATGGTATAAAAAAAGGGGATTGTTTTAAATTTAATTTCAAATCTTTAAATTTGAATAACTTTCTCGTATGACATCAGATTCGTACGAAATTTGCGGCGCCGGAATCGCAGAGATGCGTACTACGCAATGGTTCAGTTCGAGAATTATTCCGGGCAAGTAGAATTTGAGTTAAATCAAACATCGTTCGGTTTAATTTA
Source organism: Allium cepa (assembly GCA_030765085.1). NCBI lineage: Eukaryota > Viridiplantae > Streptophyta > Magnoliopsida > Asparagales > Amaryllidaceae > Allium > Allium cepa. The sequence continues at coordinate 597,675,457 of CM060935.1, forward strand.
AAATTTCGAACGCTCGCCGAAACTCAAGGTGAGTTAATCTCACTCACATCTGGAATGTTAGCTGATTAAAATAAATGTCTATGTGATTGGTTGAATATAAATGTTGTTATCGGTCTGGATTGATATATATATATATATATATATATATATATATTTGTTGTTCTAATATCTGTGGATGCAGGGAAAACAGGTAGGAGGGATCCAACTGGATTCCTCACAATATAGGAATTTATTATTATAACTGATGATGTATTTTATTTATACACTTTGATAGCTAATTTTGGAAGTCCAGTTTGTTGTGATATGAATTGATAAGTTTTAAGCCTGGAATTTGTTAATCATAAATAAAATAAATTGGGTTTATAAAGAAATAAATGAAATTGTTAAGTAAAGGATTTAAAGAAATAATAATTGGGATTTGGTTTGGGTAAAGAATGAAATTGGTAAATTGGGAATTATAATAGAGGAGGAAATTTATCAGTAGATAAATGTGAAAGTATAGATTTCTGGAGATAAATTCTATAGAAATTATAAATGGTTAAACATAATGTGGGGTTATTTGATGATGTTTTCCTGGAAATTAAAATATATTTCAATGAGGCTTTCCAAATATAAATTAACAGTTTTAAATGTAAATAAAATATTTGAAATGCATTTTTCACCATTGGAATTTTATTTAAGTAATTCATAAGTATTATTTTCCTTTAATAAATTCTCCAAAGTTTATTTAAAGGATTTTTAAACCCGAACTTTGAAATTAAATTTCCAGGAATGGAAAACTATGTTTGGGCTTTGAAAGAAGTTACTTTTAAAACATGGAAAGGAAATTTATGTTAATAAAACATGAATTTGAATGGTAATAAATCGGCTGGATTTATAAGACGTATTCTTTGGTATGTGGGTATGGAAGGTAAGTTCCTTGGGTGACCAAGTTCGTGTTTTAAACAGATTTTATTTAAAGAAAGTTAGATTTAGAACCTGTTAAAAGAGTGTTTTGGAAATTATTTAAAGCAACTAATTAATAAATTAGCAATATTGACTATTTGCGATTACATGAGTAATTATTGTATAAATGGATTTATTTAAAAGCTAGTTTTTGACCTAAGTTATTTGAAATTAGTATTAATCCCTTTAAAATTCTACTTTTAAATTTAGTTTAACAAAACCCTCATTTAAAATCAAAGTTTATATCATAATAAATGATTTTACTTTACATATTGAAATTATATTTTTGGTGTAATAACTAGTAGTAAATTTCCATATCTTTTTTAAAACATATTTCAGAATAAAGTGTTTTAATTGTTTTAAAATCTAAATTGTGTTGAACTTGGTTATTTCCAATGGGAATAAAGGGTAAAGAATTTATCTTGTAAAGGAGAATCTTTGAGTAATTGCTTTCAAATGAGTTTTGGGAAATTTGGAAATATATCTTTTAAAGATATTAGAGAAAAATAAATAATATGGGAATTATTTATTGTGTGATGAATGTTTGTGAATGTTAATTGATAGTTTAATCACCGATTATCAATATTGGACAAATGCGTTGATCGTTTCGAAGAGACCGGGATCGAGATTTATTTCTCGACAACCACTTCGATCCGGTTTGTACGTTTCCTGGAAAAACGTGTTCGGAGTCGAAGATGGAGCAGTGAAGTGCAAGGGCTAGTCGCTAATAATCCTGAGGATATTTCCAAATGGATGTAGTAGGACTAGTGCCTTCGGTTCCGTTCGAACCCGGGACGGACATGTATGGATGAATGCTTTCGGAACATCGTCAGGTGGGCGATGTGCATTCTAAGTGAAACGTTCTAAAAGGCAACGCTTATCCTCAAGTCTCAGCAAATGGGAATGACCGAAAATCAGGGGATATGCAGCAAGGCTTCGTGGGTAGCCCCCATCTGAGAGTAAGGTCATCCTTTTCTAGATGTCCCTTTTTATTCGGCTTAGTGGTGCGGTTGTTGATCCCAACCGCGGGGTGATCTTATTCGGAACTGTCCAGTAAGGGATGGGTCCGGCCTTGTGTTGCCGGCGATCGGGCGTGGTCCTCGGTACGGTGATCTAGGCCCCGTACTGTGACAGGTGGTACCCCAGTGCCTAGTCATTGTTGGAAATCCATTCTCCCTACGAGCCTTTTACGAGTTTTTTTTGTATTACCCACTTTTGTGGCTAGTAGCTGGAATTTAATGAATGTAACAATTTCGGCTATTTTATAAGTATTTGTATATAGACACTATTATAATATCAGAGGATTTCTATGTAACGACCCGGAATTTTGGGCAATAAGAATTTAATAATCTGTGTAAATAATTTAATTGGTTTGATAATTTTCTTTATAATTTTAATTTTAAATTGGTAAATTTAATCTTTTAAAGGTTAATGAGTTTTAATCTAGCAAAATTTGATAAGAATTGTTTTTCAAAAGCTAATAAAATTTTATTCTATTTATAATGTATACATTTGATATATATTGTAAATAGGAGATCTTTTGTTTTAAATAAAGAATGAATTTTCAAATTATAATATATATGTAAGTATATGTTATAGTTTGAGTTGTTTTGAAATTTAATCTTAATCAATTGATAATTTAGATATGAATGAATATTGTAATTTAAAGCTTTGTTTTAATTTATATTTTCAAAAGTTAATTTAAAGATTTATTCAATTATTTTAAAAATATAAAGATTAATTTATTTGTTTTCAAAATATAAGATAGTTGTTTATTTAAATTATGGTAGTTTATAAAGGAATTAATCAATGTTTTATTTTTATTTTTGTTTTCTTTAAAATGTTTAAATTTAAAATGGCTATGAATGTATAAAATAAATGTTTTAGACTTTTAAATGCATACATAAGTATTTATGTATTTAGTAAATTAAAATATTTATACTTGTATATGTATCAAAATTCAAAAGTTTATTAACATAAAAACATCTCATAAATATAAAATTCTCATTCACATAAATATAAGATGTAAGTATCTTTGTAGTAAGATTTTAAATACAATTATGCAAAAAGATTAACACATGTAAAGCTATTAAACAAATTAAGTGACAAATGTAAATTCTTTAGACAAGTGGCAACATATTTCTAGTAAATGTATATATTAAGAAGAAAATTAGATTTCACAAACCTTTTCCTTTGTTTTCACTTCTCAACAAAATTTTATGACAACCTATAATCTTCTTCAAATCTGAAAAAAATATCAAATACAAATCTGCAACCTGCAAACTTAAATTCTTCTGCAACATTAAGTAGAATCTGCAATTTATCAATTCTGCAAGAATCAACCTTCAAGCAAAAAAAAGTAAAACCTGCATTTCAATGAAAGCTGCAACCTTCAGAAATCAAACCTGCAACATAATTCAAACTGCAACCAAAAGGGAGTTCAACCTGTAAATAACAAAATTTGCAACTTCAACATGTATAACAATTGGATGATCTACTGCAAATTAAAGGCATGCAAATGGAATCAAAGCAACTTTTCAAATTTAAAGTGTCAAGCCTGGAATGTTCAAAATCTGTACTGCTCTGCATTTTTTCAAGGTGAGTAAATGAATTTTTAAAAGCAGTTTTTAAAACCTGAATTTCATCCTGATTTGAGAATGATATCTTGTTGTTATTTGAAATATTTGATTTAAAGTGAATGCATGTTTTGGGAGTGTGAATAGTTGAATGCCTGAGAAGTTAAAATTTATGCTCTGTAAAATGACAGGTCCCAATTCTATAATAAATTCAATAACTAGATTTTGAATTCGAATTAGCTTTTGGTTAGTAAATAAAAGTTGTTTGTAATCATTTAATTTATCATCTAAAAATATTTGTAAGTTTTAAAATTGAATAATTAGTTTAAAATCTTTGAATTTACAGTAAACCACTAATGCATGTTAAAAATCGCTGAATTAAATTTATAGTTTAGATTGAATAAATGGATTCATGTTTGTAAATCATGAATTTAAATACAAGTTTCATGATTTTTAGTTTAAAGGATCAAGAGAATTTCGAGGTTGAACAAATTTGGGATTTTCATGAACTGCAGATTGAATTCATAATAATTTGATTTGATTTTTGGATCATAGCTTGTATGTAAGCTATAGATCATGGGAAAAATATTTAAGAATTTTTCTAATCTTAGAATTGTGTGAATTAGTGGTAAGTAGGGTTTTAGGTGTGTTTCGGTTCGAGTTTACTGCAAAGACATTCGCGACGTAGGTGATGATTCGAGTGCGTTCATCCTTGGGGAGGGGTCGTGTTTGGGTGGTAGGAGTTCATAGCCGGAGTGGGGATGCGTAAGGTGGTCGGTGCCGTGGATGATGGGTTCGTTTTCCTGGCGACTGCAGTTCATTTTGGGTTCGAATGGTCATATTTTGATTCGCGTATGGATTGTAGAATCTGGATTCACTAAGTTACTCGCGTGTCGATTTGGGACTGTGGAGCAGTGTCATGACGACCTACGGTGGCCGTGGGTGCTGTGCAGGTGCACCTGTATACGGTGGTGCAGCTGGAAAATTTTGTATTGGGGGAAAGACGAATTGAAGCGTGATGGGTTCTCGCGTGGTAACCAGGGAAACTCGAAGTAGCTACCGCGTTTCCATGGGGAATGACTCGAAGTAAGGGAGATGGGAATAGGGCTCGGGACTGGCTCGAGTGGAATGGGTGTTTGTCTCGAGTAATTAGGGTGTTGCCGTTTATTTAGTACTGCTTATGAAATATAGTTGCAAGAAATACTGAGATTAGGTCTAAGTGCAACTTGATTTGTTGTTGAAAATAATTAGAATCGAGTTTACATTATAAACAAGTTTATTAGATAACAAATATACTTAGTTAAACTTGTTCCTTGTAGATAGAAGATTACATTTTAAAAGGTGTTAATTGAATTCAATTACAAATTTAAAATGTTTTAAAATAATTTCCTTGAAGCAAAGAATAATGGAATTTATTTTAAGTTTAAATTGTTAAGAAGATTGAATTTGGAAGAAATCATCTAAGTAGATTTTGAACTTTAATGTAAAGAAGTATTTTGATTTTTTATTTTAAAGAAGTGTTTAAATCATAAGTATTAAATCAAAGCTTAGGTGATGTTTAATAACTAAAGTTTTCAAATCGTGTAGAAAGAGAATAAGTTGAAATAAGATAATTAAAGTGTTTTAAATCTGAAACTGATTTCTAAATGCCTTATTTTCAAATAAGGATATTATCATGATTTTGAAAACCAAATTGAGTAATTTGTTTTAAGCTGTTAAAATTTGATTTAAATTCAAATATTTTATTTATAAGGATAAATATGGTTAAATTAATTGTTATGAATTTAAGAATACTTAATTAATATGATTTAGTATTAAGTAAAGGATTAATTAAGGATAATGTTTTCTTAATTAATTAAGATATAGAAATTAGTTAATTAATTAATTGTTTAATTAATTTTTAAATAATTAGTTAATTATTTATTTAATTTTAAAATATCACTTAATTAAGAATTAATTAAGTGTAATTACTTAATGAAGTAATTAATGTTTAATAATTGAATGAAATTAAGAAATGATAATTACTTATGGAAGTAATTTAGTTGAAGTGATTAATGGGTAATCACTTGTTGTAATTAATTAAGGAATTAATTAATATAATTGTTTTAAAGTTAATTAATTATGAAGTAATTAATTAATTAAAGAATTAAGAATTAATTAATGATGGAATTAATTATTTGTTAAGTAATTAATTAAGAAAGTAATTAAGATTCATTAATGAGGTAATTAAAGATAATTAATTATGTAAGTAATTAAGAATTAATTACTTAATTTATTTTAGTTAATTAATTAAGGTAATTAATTAATGAATAAGATTAATTTAAGATTAATTACTAAAGGTAATTAATTAAAATGTAATTAATTAATTAAGTAATTAATTAAGGATTAATTGTTAATTAAATTGAATAATAATTACTTAATGAAGTAATTAAAGATTAATTAAATGGATTAATCAATTAAGGATTAATATAATTGATTTAGAGTTAATTAATTTAGAAGTTAATTAATTAATTTAAGTAATTACAAATTGTTAATTACTGTTTAAAGATTAATGAGATGATTAATTATAAGTTAATTATTTAATTAATTAAAGGTTAATTAATTAATAAAGATCATTAGTTAATGTAATTAATGAATTTAATCAAGGTGATTAATAAAAGTAATTAATTAAAATGTGATTAATTAATTGTAATTAATTAAGCTCTAATGTAATTAATTATAGATAATTAATTAATGAAGGATCATTAATTATTGTAATTAATGATAGTAATTAAAGGTTAATTACTGAATATGATTGAGGATAATTACTTGAATGTAATTAAAGATAATTAATCAGGAAAGATTAATTAAAGAAGATCATTAAGAAATGATTAATGAATTTGATTTGAAATAAATCAATGAGCAGGATTTAGATAATCCAAGTAATTAAAGGATAGTAATTAATTTAATTAAAGGATAATTAAATTGATTTGGAGTTAATCAATTCTGCTTTGGATATTGATTGATATTGGATGATTGGTTGATATTGAATGTTGATTGATATTGAGTGATTGAATGATATTGGATGATTTGGATATATCTGTTATGTGATATGCTGTTTATGAGATGAATGTTTGATATGATTATCTGTTGTGATAATATTATTCATCTATCTGTTTATTATATCATCCTGTATATAAGTTTAAACTGTTTAAACCCTTAAGTACAACTTGGACATTAAAATGGCGTTTGGTTTCGGTGAGACCGGGATCGGGTTTCCATATTTGGAATTCCGAAAACCACACCGATTCCAATTAAACGTTAGGTCGTTTATCCAAGTGGAGCGAGTGAAGACTCGAGGTGTAAGGGCTATACGTCAGTATAACTCTGTGGGTGATTCCGTAATGAGTTTGACGGAATAGTGCTTATAGATTCGAGATGGCGAATCAGAGTGCAAGGGCTATGGTCGTTGGCTCTGAGGGTGATTCCAATAATGAGTGCAACGAGATAGTGCCTTCGGTTTCGTTCGAACCCGGAACGAACTTGTATGGATCGAATGCTTTCAACACATCGTCAGGCGGGCGATGAGCATTCTAAGTGATATGTTCTATTAAGGTAATCGCAGCCTCAAGCCTCATCAACCGGGAATGGCTAAAACAGGGGAGGTGCGCCAAGGCTTCGTGGGTAGCCCCCACTTGAGAGTGAGATTCATCCCTGTCTAGAGTCCCTTATTTATTCGGCTGTGTGGGTGGTTGGTCGCGCCAACCACGGGGTGGTCTCATTTGGAACTATTCAGTAAGGAATGGGTCCGGCCTTGTGTTGCAGGGGATGAAGGGAGTAATCCTCGGTACGTTGATCTAGGCCACGTACTGTGACGGGCGGTACCCCAGTAGCCCTGCCATTGATGGAAACCAATTTTCCCTACGAGACCCTACGGTTTTGATTGTATTACCCACTTTTGTGGCTAGTAGCTGGAATTTAATGAATGTAACAATTTCGGCTATTTCTTATTTACTTGAAAACCCTAGACACTATTATAATATCACAGAATTTCTTATCAAATGTTTTGGTTAGCGTAAGGTAAAAACTTTTCCATGTTTATGTGTGGGAAGTCTTACGTGATACCTTTTCTTTTCAAAGGTTTTCTAAAGTTAAGCAATTTTAACCCGTTTACTCACACCAGACCCCTGTCTGACCCGAGTGTTTATTTTCTGTTTTATTAAACTCTTGGGTACTCATATTATATATGAGTAGTCAAGTGATTCAGGTTAGCTTGACGAATTCTGGAGGAGTTATGGAGCAGGAGGCTTCCACGTGTAGATATTATGTTTCCGCTGTGTATGTTGTATCTGTGTCTTGTATACTTGAGTTGTATGAATTAGACAGATGTATATAACTGTCTAATATGTGTTGTATAAGATGTGTAACTCTGATGTACTCTGATACTATGTAATATTCTATGTGATATATTATATTTATTCGTTCCGCTGTGAGTTATCTGTTGTTGTTGTGTTCTTCTTTCTCTTTCTTTTCTTCTTCTATCCCTTTCTTTCTTCATCGGCAACGCGATTTCCTGGAGATAGGAAGTCGGGACGTCGCACTTGGTATCAGAGCGAGGTTGAGTGAATACCTAGGCTCTGAAGTGTGTCTTTCTTTAGGGAGCGTTAGGTTGAGCGAATGCCTAAGCTCTGTAGTAGTGTCTTCTTGAGAGAGCGTACTTGTAATTTTTATATATAACTATATATATATTTATATCTACCTGATCTGTTGGGTTATCTGTTCGGATTTGCCAACGTAAGTTTTAGAGGTAGATGGAGTAGTAGTGGTTTGTGTGTGTAACACGACTATCACTGATGGAAGAGGTTCCATATGTTTGAGGTTGGAAGTTTTTGTCGAGACTGTAGGCCTAATACCGTCTCGAGTAAGTTTTGTAGTTTGGAGTATAGGATTTCTCTGATATCCGTAAGAAATCATTTTGAAGATTCGGAGATTATCTTTGGAGTGTAAGTTGGGATTTCGCTTGGGTAAGCGAATTATTCTTGAGTTTGGATTTGTTGGAAGTACAGAAGTAAGTAATGATTATATCTTGATAACTGCGAAGTGAGATACAGTATCCTTGGATATTTTCTGAAGATGTTTTCTTTTGAAGCAGTTTTAGAAGTAGTTGAGGAGCAGTCTTTACCTACCATAGGGAAGACTCATCTGTGTAGAAGTTGTCTGGATCTTTAGCAAAGAGGTTGGCTGTTTTGGGATATGAGACTAAGGCCTATGAGTTGTTTCGCTTCGGAATGGTCTCATTTTTTTTATTTCTTAAGGAAAGCGAGATGTTGATGCTTGGTTTGGACGCTGAGTTTCTTTGAGTTGTCTGCCATCTCGGAAGTCCGTTGTGTGGTTTGTTGAAGGTTTTGGAGTTGAGAAGCCTTTGGATCAGATGTTTTTGGTTAGCTATGGTAGCAGTGCAACTCGAAGTATTCGGTGTGCTGACGAGAAGGTCTTTTAGCTTTGCAGTATCATCGAGATAGAGTTTGGAAGCTGCAGTGTGTTTTGTTCTCCTTTTGTTCAAGAATCTTTTGTGCTTCTTCTTTTAGCAGTCCGAGCAGATGGTGAATGTTTCTTGAGGGTGAACCTTGTTTGGAAAAGTTTAAGACTGTTCTAATTGGTAAAGTGGGGACGGTTCCTTTGGAATTCGAACTAGGTAGGATCGCAAAAGTGACTTGCGTCTTATTTGGGAATTATCTTTTGTTTGAGATGAGGGTTCTCATGTGGAAGTAGGAGCTATTGAAATGATCAGAGTTTGTCTGCATCTGGAGTTGAGTTCCATATTGATTTGGTTCCAGAAGCGATTTGGGTAGTTAGCTTGGTAGTAGGATGGTTCTTGGAGAAGTAAAGAGTTGGTGTAGCAGCTCAGAAATTTTTGGAATTTGGATTGGTCAGATCCAGTTTTGAATTGGATTCTGGTATAAGGTTGTGTGACTGAGTCGGATGTGTCACTCAGATTTTTATGGATTTGATGAACAAAGTTTCCCGGATATATTGGATAAGTTTGTATTCGTGTTCATCAATAGTATTCTCATTTATTTCAGAATCAGAGTGGTGCAGCGGAAGCGAGGTAGCAGCTGTATAAGGAAGTAAGCAAGTTCTGTTTGCTATTGCTTTGGAGTGGAGTTTATGTTCTGGATTTCGACGGGTTTTGGAAAGCTTTTCTGTTGGATAGGATCCAGAAGCTGGTTTGTTTTGGTCTAGTTGTTTCTGGAAGTATCAGCATTGGTTGAGCTGATCATGAGGAGAATTGGCAGCTCAGGATTGTCTGTTGGGATATACAGATATGAGATAAGGAGTTTGGAATTCGAAGTTGGAGACTTCGTTGTTGTTGAGTTTTCTCTGGTTAAGAAAGCAGTGTTTGGATAAGATTGAATTGTCAGTTTGGATAGCTGGAATTCATTGTATTTCACGTATCTCTGAGGGAATACGTGTATGATTCACTATTGGTTATTGAATCTGTAGTTCAGTTGGATTTTGATGTTGAGCTGGATTTGAGAGTAATCTGATGTTTTGTTCAGATTGGTGAATCTAGAGGAATGAGAAGAGCTCTGGATTTTGGTGGTGTAGTTAGTTAGTTTTTGTAGAACGAGTCTCCCGATGATTTTTACTTGGGAAACTCGAAATAGTATTAGAAGGATTCCTTCTGATCTATATCAGGATAATTAGTTAGGGATTGTTTGTATGATTGATTGCTATGGTTGTTAGTAATTGGTTGTTAGGAATGCTTTGCTGTTTGAAATAAAAATCTTTTAAGGGTTATTAAATTACCTTTGTTTTAAATTTCGGGGACGAAATTCTTTTAAGGGGGGAGGATTGTAACGACCCGGAATTTTGGGCAATAAGAATTTAATAATCTGTGTAAATAATTTAATTGGTTTGATAATTTTCTTTATAATTTTAATTTTAAATTGGTAAATTTAATCTTTTAAAGGTTAATGAGTTTTAATCTAGCAAAATTTGATAAGAATTGTTTTTCAAAAGCTAATAAAATTTTATTCTATTTATAATGTATACATTTGATATATATTGTAAATAGGAGATCTTTTGTTTTAAATAAAGAATGAATTTTCAAATTATAATATATATGTAAGTATATGTTATAGTTTGAGTTGTTTTGAAATTTAATCTTAATCAATTGATAATTTAGATATGAATGAATATTGTAATTTAAAGCTTTGTTTTAATTTATATTTTCAAAAGTTAATTTAAAGATTTATTCAATTATTTTAAAAATATAAAGATTAATTTATTTGTTTTCAAAATATAAGATAGTTGTTTATTTAAATTATGGTAGTTTATAAAGGAATTAATCAATGTTTTATTTTTATTTTTGTTTTCTTTAAAATGTTTAAATTTAAAATGGCTATGAATGTATAAAATAAATGTTTTAGACTTTTAAATGCATACATAAGTATTTATGTATTTAGTAAATTAAAATATTTATACTTGTATATGTATCAAAATTCAAAAGTTTATTAACATAAAAACATCTCATAAATATAAAATTCTCATTCACATAAATATAAGATGTAAGTATCTTTGTAGTAAGATTTTAAATACAATTATGCAAAAAGATTAACACATGTAAAGCTATTAAACAAATTAAGTGACAAATGTAAATTCTTTAGACAAGTGGCAACATATTTCTAGTAAATGTATTAAGAAGAAAATTAGATTTCACAAACCTTTTCCTTTGTTTTCACTTCTCAACAAAATTTTATGACAACCTATAATCTTCTTCAAATCTGAAAAAAATATCAAATACAAATCTGCAACCTGCAAACTTAAATTCTTCTGCAACATTAAGTAGAATCTGCAATTTATCAATTCTGCAAGAATCAACCTTCAAGCAAAAAAAAGTAAAACCTGCATTTCAATGAAAGCTGCAACCTTCAGAAATCAAACCTGCAACATAATTCAAACTGCAACCAAAAGGGAGTTCAACCTGTAAATAACAAAATTTGCAACTTCAACATGTATAACAATTGGATGATCTACTGCAAATTAAAGGCATGCAAATGGAATCAAAGCAACTTTTCAAATTTAAAGTGTCAAGCCTGGAATGTTCAAAATCTGTACTGCTCTGCATTTTTTCAAGGTGAGTAAATGAATTTTTAAAAGCAGTTTTTAAAACCTGAATTTCATCCTGATTTGAGAATGATATCTTGTTGTTATTTGAAATATTTGATTTAAAGTGAATGCATGTTTTGGGAGTGTGAATAGTTGAATGCCTGAGAAGTTAAAATTTATGCTCTGTAAAATGACAGGTCCCAATTCTATAATAAATTCAATAACTAGATTTTGAATTCGAATTAGCTTTTGGTTAGTAAATAAAAGTTGTTTGTAATCATTTAATTTATCATCTAAAAATATTTGTAAGTTTTAAAATTGAATAATTAGTTTAAAATCTTTGAATTTACAGTAAACCACTAATGCATGTTAAAAATCGCTGAATTAAATTTATAGTTTAGATTGAATAAATGGATTCATGTTTGTAAATCATGAATTTAAATACAAGTTTCATGATTTTTAGTTTAAAGGATCAAGAGAATTTCGAGGTTGAACAAATTTGGGATTTTCATGAACTGCAGATTGAATTCATAATAATTTGATTTGATTTTTGGATCATAGCTTGTATGTAAGCTATAGATCATGGGAAAAATATTTAAGAATTTTTCTAATGTTAGAATTGTGTGAATTAGTGGTAAGTAGGGTTTTAGGTGTGTTTCGGTTCGAGTTTACTGCAAAGACATTCGCGACGTAGGTGATGATTCGAGTGCGTTCATCCTTGGGGAGGGGTCGTGTTTGGGTGGTAGGAGTTCATAGCCGGAGTGGGGATGCGTAAGGTGGTCGGTGCCGTGGATGATGGGTTCGTTTTCCTGGCGACTGCAGTTCATTTTGGGTTCGAATGGTCATATTTTGATTCGCGTATGGATTGTAGAATCTGGATTCACTAAGTTACTCGCGTGTCGATTTGGGACTGTGGAGCAGTGTCATGACGACCTACGGTGGCCGTGGGTGCTGTGCAGGTGCACCTGTATACGGTGGTGCAGCTGGAAAATTTTGTATTGGGGGAAAGACGAATTGAAGCGTGATGGGTTCTCGCGTGGTAACCAGGGAAACTCGAAGTAGCTACCGCGTTTCCATGGGGAATGACTCGAAGTAAGGGAGATGGGAATAGGGCTCGGGACTGGCTCGAGTGGAATGGGTGTTTGTCTCGAGTAATTAGGGTGTTGCCGTTTATTTAGTACTGCTTATGAAATATAGTTGCAAGAAATACTGAGATTAGGTCTAAGTGCAACTTGATTTGTTGTTGAAAATAATTAGAATCGAGTTTACATTATAAACAAGTTTATTAGATAACAAATATACTTAGTTAAACTTGTTCCTTGTAGATAGAAGATTACATTTTAAAAGGTGTTAATTGAATTCAATTACAAATTTAAAATGTTTTAAAATAATTTCCTTGAAGCAAAGAATAATGGAATTTATTTTAAGTTTAAATTGTTAAGAAGATTGAATTTGGAAGAAATCATCTAAGTAGATTTTGAACTTTAATGTAAAGAAGTATTTTGAATTTTTATTTTAAAGAAGTGTTTAAATCATAAGTATTAAATCAAAGCTTAGGTGATGTTTAATAACTAAAGTTTTCAAATCGTGTAGAAAGAGAATAAGTTGAAATAAGATAATTAAAGTGTTTTAAATCTGAAACTGATTTCTAAATGCCTTATTTTCAAATAAGGATATTATCATGATTTTGAAAACCAAATTGAGTAATTTGTTTTAAGCTGTTAAAATTTGATTTAAATTCAAATATTTTATTTATAAGGATAAATATGGTTAAATTAATTGTTATGAATTTAAGAATACTTAATTAATATGATTTAGTATTAAGTAAAGGATTAATTAAGGATAATGTTTTCTTAATTAATTAAGATATAGAAATTAGTTAATTAATTAATTGTTTAATTAATTTTTAAATAATTAGTTAATTATTTATTTAATTTTAAAATATCACTTAATTAAGAATTAATTAAGTGTAATTACTTAATGAAGTAATTAATGTTTAATAATTGAATGAAATTAAGAAATGATAATTACTTATGGAAGTAATTTAGTTGAAGTGATTAATGGGTAATCACTTGTTGTAATTAATTAAGGAATTAATTAATATAATTGTTTTAAAGTTAATTAATTATGAAGTAATTAATTAATTAAAGAATTAAGAATTAATTAATGATGGAATTAATTATTTGTTAAGTAATTAATTAAGAAAGTAATTAAGATTCATTAATGAGGTAATTAAAGATAATTAATTATGTAAGTAATTAAGAATTAATTACTTAATTTATTTTAGTTAATTAATTAAGGTAATTAATTAATGAATAAGATTAATTTAAGATTAATTACTAAAGGTAATTAATTAAAATGTAATTAATTAATTAAGTAATTAATTAAGGATTAATTGTTAATTAAATTGAATAATAATTACTTAATGAAGTAATTAAAGATTAATTAAATGGATTAATCAATTAAGGATTAATATAATTGATTTAGAGTTAATTAATTTAGAAGTTAATTAATTAATTTAAGTAATTACAAATTGTTAATTACTGTTTAAAGATTAATGAGATGATTAATTATAAGTTAATTATTTAATTAATTAAAGGTTAATTAATTAATAAAGATCATTAGTTAATGTAATTAATGAATTTAATCAAGGTGATTAATAAAAGTAATTAATTAAAATGTGATTAATTAATTGTAATTAATTAAGCTCTAATGTAATTAATTATAGATAATTAATTAATGAAGGATCATTAATTATTGTAATTAATGATAGTAATTAAAGGTTAATTACTGAATATGATTGAGGATAATTACTTGAATGTAATTAAAGATAATTAATCAGGAAAGATTAATTAAAGAAGATCATTAAGAAATGATTAATGAATTTGATTTGAAATAAATCAATGAGCAGGATTTAGATAATCCAAGTAATTAAAGGATAGTAATTAATTTAATTAAAGGATAATTAAATTGATTTGGAGTTAATCAATTCTGCTTTGGATATTGATTGATATTGGATGATTGGTTGATATTGAATGTTGATTGATATTGAGTGATTGAATGATATTGGATGATTTGGATATATCTGTTATGTGATATGCTGTTTATGAGATGAATGTTTGATATGATTATCTGTTGTGATAATATTATTCATCTATCTGTTTATTATATCATCCTGTATATAAGTTTAAACTGTTTAAACCCTTAAGTACAACTTGGACATTAAAATGGCGTTTGGTTTCGGTGAGACCGGGATCGGGTTTCCATATTTGGAATTCCGAAAACCACACCGATTCCAATTAAACGTTAGGTCGTTTATCCAAGTGGAGCGAGTGAAGACTCGAGGTGTAAGGGCTATACGTCAGTATAACTCTGTGGGTGATTCCGTAATGAGTTTGACGGAATAGTGCTTATAGATTCGAGATGGCGAATCAGAGTGCAAGGGCTATGGTCGTTGGCTCTGAGGGTGATTCCAATAATGAGTGCAACGAGATAGTGCCTTCGGTTTCGTTCGAACCCGGAACGAACTTGTATGGATCGAATGCTTTCAACACATCGTCAGGCGGGCGATGAGCATTCTAAGTGATATGTTCTATTAAGGTAATCGCAGCCTCAAGCCTCATCAACCGGGAATGGCTAAAACAGGGGAGGTGCGCCAAGGCTTCGTGGGTAGCCCCCACTTGAGAGTGAGATTCATCCCTGTCTAGAGTCCCTTATTTATTCGGCTGTGTGGGTGGTTGGTCGCGCCAACCACGGGGTGGTCTCATTTGGAACTATTCAGTAAGGAATGGGTCCGGCCTTGTGTTGCAGGGGATGAAGGGAGTAATCCTCGGTACGTTGATCTAGGCCACGTACTGTGACGGGCGGTACCCCAGTAGCCCTGCCATTGATGGAAACCAATTTTCCCTACGAGACCCTACGGTTTTGATTGTATTACCCACTTTTGTGGCTAGTAGCTGGAATTTAATGAATGTAACAATTTCGGCTATTTCTTATTTACTTGAAAACCCTAGACACTATTATAATATCACAGAATTTCTTATCAAATGTTTTGGTTAGCGTAAGGTAAAAACTTTTCCATGTTTATGTGTGGGAAGTCTTACGTGATACCTTTTCTTTTCAAAGGTTTTCTAAAGTTAAGCAATTTTAACCCGTTTACTCACACCAGACCCCTGTCTGACCCGAGTGTTTATTTTCTGTTTTATTAAACTCTTGGGTACTCATATTATATATGAGTAGTCAAGTGATTCAGGTTAGCTTGACGAATTCTGGAGGAGTTATGGAGCAGGAGGCTTCCACGTGTAGATATTATGTTTCCGCTGTGTATGTTGTATCTGTGTCTTGTATACTTGAGTTGTATGAATTAGACAGATGTATATAACTGTCTAATATGTGTTGTATAAGATGTGTAACTCTGATGTACTCTGATACTATGTAATATTCTATGTGATATATTATATTTATTCGTTCCGCTGTGAGTTATCTGTTGTTGTTGTGTTCTTCTTTCTCTTTCTTTTCTTCTTCTATCCCTTTCTTTCTTCATCGGCAACGCGATTTCCTGGAGATAGGAAGTCGGGACGTCGCATTCTATAAAAAGTGTTTTAGCTATCGTAAGGTAAAAACCTGACATGTTTAATTGTGGCGTGGTCTTACGAGATGCTTTTGTTTTTCAAAGGATTTTTGAAACTTTAATAATCAATTTGGATGCATTATTATCAGCTGGTATTCCAGACTGACTCGGGTGTTATTTCATTATAATGCTCGGCTCAGACCGAGTATTATATGTTCAGGACAGGATGCTACGGAGCAGGAGAGGAGCTGGAGCCGAGACGTATTCTTCGTACTTGTACATATATTTCCGCTGCTATGATTGTATGATTGTCTGACTGATGGATATTGTTTGTATGAGATACTCTGATGATATGATGTGTAAAACAGATATAGTTCCATTTTATTTAAATATCTATTATTTATTATTATATTTTATTCCACTGCGACTGTGAGATTCTGATATTGTTTAGTTCCTTCTTCTTCTATCTCTTCTTTTTTAACCCAAACGGTTCGTATTTCTGTTCCACTTGAGTTAATTTATGTAGAATAGTGTTGACTCAAGGGGTACGAATTTGCGGGCTGTCACAGAGATGAACCCACCTTCGATTTTTTTTTCGCCGAACATCCAGATTTTCTTTTTCTCCGAAAATCTCAGCTGACTCTGAAAGGTCCCAAACTAAACTCTATTGCGTAGATTTCCAACTTCGAACCAACTTGACTTTTCTTAATCATTTTGAACCTCGTACGATAAATATAAGGATTTTATTAACATAACGATATAATAAAAATCTAACTAATATAAATAAAATTAAATTAAAACTTAACTTAAATGAAAACTGAACCTTCTTCCCCTCGCGAACTGCCAGCCAAAACATACCAACTTCGATCCACTTCCACAACTGCCGCCTTCACCCACCGCTGCCTTGACCTGCTTGCACCGCCGACCCACCTTCCCCAACCTACAGTTGTGCACCCACCTCAGTCATGTCCACGAGCACGCAAGCGCATACCTGAACTCAACCCCGTGCTCCTCTCGCGAATGCTTCAGCTTCGACCCCTCGTCCAAACTCGAACCATATGACTCCCCTACCATTTGTGAGCGTATGCCCAACCCTCAACGACGTCGCAAACCTCCCTCGTGCACCACCGCACCCCCTTCCAAGGGCGCCTAATCTTCCAAGACGCACTCGACTTCCCCCCTCCATGCTCGTGCTCTGCCTAATGCCGACATTTATTATTTTTCTTCTTTGCTCTGAATTCGATTCTGGTTTTTGATTTTTTTTTTTGAGTCGATTCTGAGAATCGATTGAAGAGGGAAAAAAGAAACGCGATTTTTGATTTGGAGAGAAAGGAACTAGAGACTCGCGATTGAACTGTATACAATTTAAAAAAAAACGTTTTTTCTTTTTTTTCGACCATTCTATTTCCTTTTCCTTTTCTTTTAAAATTTTCAACCTGCGGTTGTGCTGTTTTCAAAAGAGAAAGGGAGGAAGACAAGAAGTGATATTGGTATATACAAGAAGTGCTACAGTGATTTGATGGGAAGGGAAAAAGTTACGATGTGAATGTTTTTTTCAAATCCATGAATATATATATATATATATATATATATATAAATTCAAATCGTCTCGAATTCGTAGCTTAAAATCTAGACCTCCCATCGAGACGTGTCGCCAGGCAATCATAGTGTTATACCCCTATTCTGAACGCAACGGAAAAGGTTTCGAGTTCTAATTCGATCGTATGGAAAAGATAGCTTTTTGGGCCCAATTATTATATTGAATTTTCTATATAAATTTCAGCACATTTATATCCCGTAAGGACAAATGATAACTTGAAAGACTACGAAACTTGAAATTCGACAATAATACACTATTACGGATTCAATGGAACTAGTTTCGTCGAATTTTGAGACTGTGCCTCGGAAGGCTATTTTTAAAAGTCAATTTTAACGATATATTTTTGAAGCTGAACAAATCATTATTGAATTAAAATGAATATGGTTTACGCTATAAAAGTTAAACATTAACAGAAATGTTGACAAATTACACTCACACATATATATTATATAAGTTAAACTGAATTATAATAGTTGTAAATAAATTAAACATAAATAATTATACGTGCAGAAACATAATTTAAGTGAAATTGAAATAAACCTAAAATAGATTTTTGGTATAGGTACATGCATAAAGTGTTAGATCCAGATAGGACGGTAGTAAATGAAATGAGTATATTTCAAAAAAAAAAACCCCTATCTGGATCATAATGCACCTATGAAGTCTAATGTGTTGTACTAAATCCAACCTATTTAATTTAAATTAAATCATATTTTATTTAGTTTCTTAATTTTATTAATTAATGTATGTTAATTTAACATTTATATTTTTTGACTATATCAATATACGCTCATATGTATATATAGGTGCAATGTTCAACATAACAGAATGTAAATGGTTAATGTTTACATAAGTAGATATTTGGATTTATATCCCCTTTGTAAACATTGACTCCATATATATGTGTGTGTGTGTGTGTCTGTTAATTACCCTATTGTTTAACTAGTATATAACGCACGTACGTGCATGTAATATCCAAATATGTTTACTTTGAATTTATGTATGTTTTAAGTGCAAATGTTTTTGTAGTCACAATACATCTCAAGTTGTTTTGTTGGTGATATCGAGAATAAATTAATAGTAAAATATGGGTAGTCGGAAAGAGCGCTAAGATTCCATTAACAAAGAGGGGTAATTTTAAAATTTTAATAGGACGTCTGTAAATCATGCTGATTGAATTTTCTTTATTAATATGAAAGGAGAAATGAATAAGGGTAGAATGGAAATGATAATGCATGAACATGTGAAAAAAACATGGGACGTTGATAGTAAAATTTGTGATGCAAATAGAATTAACCTTCTTAAACTTTAAAAAAAGTAGACGCATCAAAAGACTCCAGCATTTGTACGTGTCAATCCATAAAAATGATCTCTTTCGCTAGCAGTAATTATATTTTAATAATTACATATCCACATTCTACACAATCTCTCTTCCTTTATTATCTCATTCTATTCCGTTGCATTAAAAACATCGTCAAAACCCCTTTATATCACTTGAAATGTGTAAAGCTTTCTAATGACGATTTGTGGGATAAAATAGGTGCGGCGAAGGAGATTAGGAAAGTCGTTAAGGCTTCTGAGAAAGCTAGATCAGCTTTCGCGTTGTCTTCGATTGTGGATCCGCTTATTTCCATGTTATCTTCGATCGATTGGAGAGCGAAAGAGTCTGCTTTGCTCGTGCTCTTGAATCTGGCCGTACGAAATGAACGGTCAGTTCTTTTCTTTTTTCCGGCTATTCGGATTGTTTGTATTTTCGTAAACGGAAAGCAAGGGTATTTTTGGAATTTCAAAAGGACACCGAGTAAATTAGTTTAATGAATTTTCTTTATTAGTAGTAGAGATATATTTGTAAAACATATGAATATAAATAAAAAAATTGCAACTATTTAACAATACAATTTAAAATATCTAGCCTAATTTTGACTAAGTCAACCAATTTTAAATTCATACTTTATATTTAAAATATCTAATTAAGACTTAGTAAACATTTTGAATTTTAAACCAAACCTTAAAATTATTAGCGAAAATATCTTTAATAAATTTAAATATGTATATTTATTTAAAATTAATTATTACAACCAAAATTAAATTTTATTTAATTGTTTATTTATTTAAATACAAAACATTATTTCAATATATATGAATAAAATGTATGTATGTATTAATTATAAAATAATTATTTAAAAATGATATAGGTATATGTGTGTGTGTTAAACATTAAATTTAAGAGCTAATTTTACTAAGCATGTCGGGATATACACACACACACACACACAGATATATATATAACGTTTATGATGTATATTGTATTTATTAATAATTAATATGTTTAATATATTTAAATTATATAAAATTTAGTAAGAATTTTTTTTAATCTATCATAATCTATTTAAAATAATTTGATACATTCATATGTATTCTTTTAATTTATAATTTAAATGAATTATATATTTTAAAATTAATAAATGATTATTTGAAACTATTAAAATTATTTATAATTCTTAGAAAATTATAATATATATATTGAAACATATTTATGGCCAAACTATAATATACATACATATTTAATTTCTAAATTTGTATTAAAAAAAATTAATGTAAAATTGTTGTTTAAAAATTAATGTAAAATTGTTGTTTAATGGATTCTAACCACTTATAATTAACGGGAGACATCAATACATATATATGAAATTGTTATAATTGTAAATGGATAGGAAATGTTGTGAATATACAATTTACCAAAGTGATTGGTTCCTTAGGCTCATACCTTGAACTATCAGGTTTTTTGATCTCATAGATCTGCACGATTGTTGCTAACAATCAATGCGTCACCATTGGAAATTATTATAGTTGCTTGTATTTAGACAAATGGGGTCGACAATTGGCTGGTTCGGGAGTATGTAAGTGTAGCTAAGACTGATGAGGGAAGAGGTAAAAAGTCAAAACTATAATTGGTGGCTTGAATTTGTATTTATAAAGAAAATGTAGACTAGAAATTTAGTCAACCTCAGAATTATGGTTAAGATATAATATTTGCAAAGGTTACTTACTAATATTCAGATTTAAAATGTAAAATGAGGATGCGTAAAAAGTAAAGAGATAAGATTTAGAGTTGATCCATCTAAGTTGATCCATGTCCACTATAAGAAATTTCTCATTATTTCGCTTCTCTTACAATGGTTATGATCACAAGAGATAATAATAAGAAAGTAAATACTTGAGAGATTGTGTTTTTCAACCTTGTAAGAATGTACCCTTGGTCTATTTATAGCTGTTGGAATTGGTGCTTGGATGGCTGAGATTGTATTGCAAAGGCCTAAAATCCCTCTAGGCTGTTGATTGTCGTACACGATTAATGCACATGCGAGTTATGACGCCAAATGTCTTATGTGATACAGATGATGGCACCCGGTAGATAATACTTTAAGCATGTATAGAGTAGGGGAAAGCAGCATGGGATTAGGGAGTGGTTGTTGTAAAGGTGCTTTAGTGGTAGTAAAAGACATGGAGTGGTTACTACACTATGGCGCTTTTGTTAAATGAAGGTGTCATTCATGCCAGTATTTTAAGAGGACAAATGCATATAAAGCTTCTCTTGGCAGTGATAGTTGTGTTGCCGAAGGAGTTGGTGCGCGTAGGTGGATGGTGATAAAAATAGGCAAGATTCATGTTCGGCAGTTGGTTAGATAGACGCGTTGGTCGGATGTTGAGGAATACTTCATAGGCCAGAAACCTAGTGTATCATAGTCACCTACTGACGCCTGTAGGGGCGATGCTTGTCCACATCTATGACGATGACAAGTAGGATGTTCCTTGAGAAGGCCATGTTTGTTTGGGCCACCTAGAGGGCAAGGCTATGCAGAGGAGCCATGTACGGGGGGATTGAAGTGCACAAGTGGGCCATTGCTGGCTAAGCCGGGGTTGATCAACATGTTGGATCATGAGGTACACAGGCCGTAAAGCAGAACATGGTGTTCCCTACTATATCCACGTGTGCAATTCTAACGATGCAGGCTGAACCCCTATATGCTTAAGAGGAATTCTAGTCACGTTTTATCCTCTAAGTCCGTGCCCAAGTGCAGGGGTGGGCTTGTCAATAAGGCATTAAATGCCATAGTTGATGCTCTCGCATATGTCATTGGATTATTGGTGAAGACGGTCCATTTTCCCATACACGGTAAAGATAAAGCTCCTTTCCACGTGATGATTGGACAGATGCATTGATCATACCTACTGTTTAGATCACTTCTTCCGTGGTATATCCAATGGTTTACATCGCCTCCCGCTGATTATAAATATCTCACCTCTTCTTCTTTTTCACTTTTTTATTTGAATTTTCAAACTCTTCCACTATTAAAATGTTTAGATATTTTTCCTTACTTGATACGAATTTGGCTCTCAACTAAATTTTTTAATCATCATCGATGAGTGTTTCTTTTACCATTTATCCCTTGCATTTTACATGTTATCGCTTAAATAGTATTTTGTGAGTCTTGTCGTCACTTTTTTCTTTTTCATGTTGATTTTGATGTCTTTTTTTGTACTACCATTTAGATAGTTTGCACACTTTGCTTGCACTAATGAACTTCTTTAATGAACTTCCACTATATGCGGTGTCTAATGATCGTCATTGTGCCATCAATGTTGATTATCCGACCTTGAGAACTAAACATACCACACTAAGATTTGATGTTGCAAATATTATTGAACTTCTCCCTTCATGTTTTAAAATAGGAAGATTACATGTTGAGTCTAAATGCCTAGATAGGATTAGATGGTAGGTTGGTAGGGATGCAAACCACACGGCTCATCGTATGCTAAGGCATGAGTGGGCCTGCCTAGAGGCGTTAGGTTTCTCATAATAGTGGTATGGGAGAAGTTTGCCCCCGAGACTACTTTGGTTTTTAATAGGTTGGGGTGGTTTAGTAATCTAGGCTATTCACTATTAATTACAGATGTCCGAGGCTCCATCTACTAATGGATAACAACCACTTCCCTTAGGTGCTCCTAAGATTCGAGAGGAATGGGTCGATCCTGCTCATTCTTTGATCGACTTCGGCTGTAAGAACATCGTTCCCCTTTATCTTTTGACTGCTAATCGTGCCAACCAGCCTCCGATGGGATACTTCTCTTGGTTTCTTACTTACATGAAGACGGGGGAAACACTTCCCCGTTACAACCACTTTGTTATGATTCTGAATGCACATCACTAGCATTGGGGAAACCTACCAAATTTATGACTGGGCTCGTTATCGTCTGCTATGATTTGAACATTCCAAAGCCCGAGGCAGACTGTGGGAGGTATAAAGCGACAGCCAGGGACCCAGTTATGCAACCAGCTAGGCCTATAGGGATTATGATTAGAGACCCATCGATGATAGTGCTGTTGGTGATTGTAAAGGATAAGGAGGAGGTCATTGTATCATATGCGAGTTGTAAACAAGTAGGTGACAATGGAGAGTGGCAAACTTACGACCCAACTCATTTGTTGGAAGTCATGGTCGCTGGCTACGTTCATGTTATAGACTAGTCTTCCAGTTATTCTATCACACCAGAGATGCCTGAGGCAAGAAGGATGGCCGATTGGGTGCAGGAGCCAGATACATCGATAAGCAAAGGTTTCTCCTCTGAGTCCTCTCTCGCCATGAGCCTCTGACATAAGTAGCCCACACTGTGCCCCTTAATATGCAAAATCCCAAAGGGGAATAATCTGGCAATGACAACACCGAGTCTTCCTTCCTGCCTTAGCTAGAAGGTGACTAGAGACCAATTTTATGAGGGTAACTTAACTTTAATGCTTTTCCTTTATATTTCCGTGAACTTTTTCTAACTTTCTTCCTTGTTTGTGCTTTTTAGTGGTACGCTTGAACTTGGTAGCAACTCTAAGCTCCGCTGCAACTGGGAGTACCCCACTTTGCAACCTCGCATAAACACCAACTCCCAACAACGGCCATCTGTTACCAATGCCCAGTAGTATATGCCAACTGACTCCCACACAACACCAGAACTATCATTTTGTAACGATTATAACTGTTGGTAATCAAATTTCCAACAGTTATAACCGTTAGTAGCAGGTACTTATTTTTTTACATATTTTGTAACGGTTATAACAATTGGGAAATACGAAAATTCCCAATGGTTATAACCGTTGGGAACAACCATAATTCCCAACGGTTATAACCATTGGGAATCTTGGTAATTTCCAACGGTTATAACTGTTGGGAATTACTTCACATTCCCAATGGTTATAACCGTTGGGAATATTTTTATTTCCAACGGTTATAACCGTTGGAAATTTCTTGCATAAGTAAATAGCAAAATTACCAACACTTATAAGTGTTACAAATTTGGTATAACTGAACCATATCTTATTCAACATCTAATAGTATTTCATTCGACTATATCTATACGAATTTACAACAATAGTAAACAGAAGACTAAATTTCAAAACTAACATTATCAAATCATTAAAAAACATCAAACGTATGAAATAGAACATATTAAATTCTACAAAATTCATTGTGACAACTATTGGAGGAACACAGGTACAAACGAAAAAACATATCAAACTAACATATTTAACGACAGAACACAGGTACAATAAAATCAACAAACTACTTAATGAAATTTGTTGTATGCACCTATTGGAGGAACGAGTAGATATAGCCAGTTCCCGCTTCAAAAGCTGCATGATTTTCATACCAGAAAAAAGGGACAATCTTAGATTTGAGATAATAGCAATAAAATGAAAATGATCATTTGTTCGGTTATTGTTGATGATGAGAAAACACACATACCTTGCACTTCTTATTCTAGGATAGAACCATTGCGAGTGATCCTCGATAACAAAGGGTAGTTATGATCTCTATCATAATTAGGCCAAGATCTATCATTGCCATTAATAAATTTGCTGTGAAGATTCCAAACTGCTTCATCATAGTTCTCAGACAGTTCATACTTCATCCCAAAACCTTCCAGCAGATGGACAAACTTGTCCAGTGAATCACCTCTTTTAGGATTGAAAAAATTGCTTCAGAAAGTTTTGAATATTTTAACAGGGATTTGATCGTTTGCATAAGACTTACATGGAATTTCTTGAAGAACGTACTACAAGCAGAATACACAAGTTAGAAACAAATCTTGTCTTTCAGAACAATCATAAATTTCAGATAGCTGTACATATTAAGGTCTTTTCTCACAAACGAAGAATGCTTTTCATTGTTATTTTCATATATAGTTAGCCATTTTTGTGTTCGTTTGTCCATTTATTTGCCATCTGATTGTGAACCATAGAACTACACGTGTTTGAAGTAACAACATTTCAGATGAAAGTTTGCAATTACACTTTTGATGAAACTTTGAAGTAGGTTGGAACAATTTAACTGTTAGATGTTTTAGAAGTATTGAACACATAAGTGTTGTAACATAACTTTGTTTTCTATAGGGTTGAATATCATTCTGATGTTACTAATTTGACTAGGATATATTAGCTTTTCAAGTTTGACTAAAAAGCCAGTAATATAATATAATATTTTTTAGGTGGAGGTTTGAAGTCTCAGCTCAATAAAATGCTTGTTCGTTATTAGAAAAAAGAATCGGGATATGACTACATGAGTCAGTTAACATATACATACATACACACATCTATTTATACATATATATTTGTCATACTTAGTAAATTACTTCTCTTCATTTAAAGGCTTTTAACTGTTTACAGTAACCTCAAACATTTAATTGGTCTTTTTAATTGCAAAATAAAATCTACAAAAGGGTAATGTAATTTGCTCTAGTAAATATAAAGAGCCTATTATTTGCAAATATTGTGCATTGGAGGAAGACGCAATCTACTTATGACATGGCCAAAGTTAAAAATTGAAGTTTGGAACTTACTTTGTAATCTAGCAGTTGCATGTTCATCGCATAAGCCTTGATTTATGTCCAGATTCTTTGACTTACCAAGATCCATAGTCGTCCAAATCCGACTCTGATGGTTGTCCAGTTTGTACCATAAACCGAATTTGTCAAAGCTATGTAAAACAATACCGATATATACAATATTTAATACCCTGTTCTCTCGGATAGCCATGCCCATTGAATCAATATCAGAAAAATCGCACTGTAATAAAAACTCATAAATTATCATTAAGGAAATTTAATGAAAATTATAATACCCAACAAAAAAAATGAGGATCAATGATCAATGTTTGAAAAATTCAACGTCTGAAATGCTAATTAAGAATAAGATATAATTTAATCATTTAGATTTTTCGAATTAAACAAAATATAAACAAGCATATAATATGAAGGAAATCATGGAAGAATACATGAAGAAATAATTTGCGAATGTGAATGTTTAAACAATAGCAAATAAATAAATACCACTATATGATTTTATTTCTTCTATGACATTACCATCTTATTGCATTTACCATCATCATGATATAACAATGCATATAATAATGCAGAAAAAGTATTAGTCTCCATTTTTTTAACAACTGGAGTAATAAGATTTAGATAGAGAGAAAAGTTGAATGCAAACTATATAAAAAAATTAAAATTACCTTGTTCAATTTATCTTGCGATTTTCTTCATATCGTCGCCATTAATCGCTTAGCTAAAAAATGAAGAAAAAAGAAAACTAGAGAAGGCAGAGGATATATAGAGTACAAATAGTATAAAAGCGAGGGTGTAAGTGGAAATAATTCGATACATAATAATCTAGTGTTTTTTCTTGCTACTCAAGATGTGGAAATTTTAAGCTGTCTACTGTGGTCTCGGTCAAAACTCTGATACACTGCCTGTGCCTGTATTATCGAACTGTAAGTCTTGCGTCCAAAAAATCTTTTTTAAGTCAAAGGTATACTTTGTACACTAATAAAAGAAAATGTATTACCAGTTTTATAGACGGAGTAAATCTTCAAATAAAAAACTTCACTCAGTAATAAAAACAGATGTCATTATGAGCTGTTAAAACAAACTTTCTTATTTACAAATTATTTAAGCTATATAGCTGCTGATATTAAAGCCTGAATATCCAAAATCAAAGCTTAATTTAAAAACCCAATGGAAAAACCCATTATAAAAAATAACATAAGGAATACACAAGAAACATAAAGAATGCTAATTAATTATTTTTGCCTATAGGCAGCTCGTATAAGAGTTTGACCACTTATGAAAATAAAACACCAAGAATAAGAATACTATATGCTGCTATGTATGTGTTTGCCTCACAAGTACAATGTGATATATTTATATGATTCATAGTAATATCGTAGTTCGGCGAACTGGGAGGAGATTATTGCCTTTGTATATCAGTCAGACAAGTTGGGTACTTCCTATTAGCTAATAAATATTAAAGCTAGTTATGTGCATTAATATTGCATGTAATAACTTGAACTTTTAAGTATATATGTGTGCATGTGCCCACTGATTCATTTATAATTACAGTAAAAAAATTCTTAAAAACTTAGTGCTTTTAGTCTATAGACAAATCACATGAATCAGATGTAAGTGTAACGACCCGTAAATTTTGATAATTAAAATGGTTAATTTAATAAGATTTTGTAATTAATTTAGAGAGAAATAAAAGAGAAAAGAGAAAAAAAAACTTTATGATTTATAATGAAGTGAGTGTTAAAAATGAAATGTAAATTAAAGGTTATAGTACGGTTGTAAGTTACTATTTAATTGGTCTATTAAAATGGTTGTAACTGTTACATTTGGGTATAAAATTGAATATAAGTAAACAAATATATGGTTATTGAATGAATTCAACATTATATAAGCAATCCTGATAATTAGTGGAATAATAAAATTGAGTGTAATATAAAGTTAGAGATAACATTTATACAGGTCGCCTTTATACTGTAAAGTGTGAGTGTAATGACATAAATGGGAATGTATATTTTATTCATAAGATGAATAAAGAAATGAAACTAAGTTGAATAAATTGATTGAGGTTTTAATTATAATAATTGTATATATTTGGAAAATTCAATATAATTGAAAGTAACAGTTATTACAAAAGAAATATGAAAATTGGAATATATATTTACATAATGAAAGATAAACAAATAATAAGTAGGTTTATAAAGTGATAATAAATTTAATATTAAGGGTAGAACTGATGCAAGATAGTTATTGGAAATTAATTAATTGGAATACAATCCGTAATAAATGAATTTATTGTAGGTAAATAAAATTTAATACTATGTAAATTGAAATTTGGATGAATTGAGAAATTATTAATGTATCAGTATATAAACCAATGTTAATATTACTCATAAGAGAATAAGTTAATAATTTATTCAATAACAAGATTGAGAAATCAAATATACGGATTTATTAGAAATTTAAAACTTATACTTTTTAAATTTGATAAATTACAGTGTTTTACACGCAATAAATTTCTGTACTTTCATTATATATATATATATATATATATTATATTTTTCCTATATCCATCTCTATTTTATCTTTCTATTTTTATTTTGTCCAGACAGTCATGCTTATTTGATTGTTGCTTGTTTATATCTTATATTTATGGCTTAGAAAGAATCAAAGGGTATATGTTATATTGTCTTAATTGCTTGCCTTTTTAAATTGCTTACTCTTTATTTCAAATCACATAAAAATCTTCTCAATATCTTACTTCCTCGTTTTCCTCTTCTGATTGAAAGAGTTTACAGTAAGTTTCTTTTATTAAATCAAAAATAAATCCCATGCACTCACCAGCCTCTTTATTCTTTGCCTTTTCCTTTTCCTAACCATTCAAATCTCCTAGCCGTACATTCATCTTAGCCGTGCTTTTTGTAAATCCTAGCCGCCACCAAATATTCTTATTCACATGAAATTTTTTTCTCATCCTCATTTCTATTTGTGTGAAGAAAATACAGCAAGCTCTAGGTTATTTTCATGGCTTCTCCTCTCTTTCCTTCTCCTTTTTCTTTTATTTTCTTTCTTTTGCTTCAAAGCTAGGCTAGGCCTCTTGCCTCTAGCCACCACTATGACCACCTCCATCAACATCACCCTTTCATCACCACAAAGACCAAGCCGTGACCATGGATGAAGACTTCATCACCAAAATTGATGCAAAGCCTAGCCAAGCACATGTATTCATCGCTTTGCTTTGATTTATCAAGGTTATGTCATTTTATTTCCTATCTTCCCATTGTTGTAATCTTTATTCTTTATATTGAATCATGTTCTTAGGTTTATGATATTTGTTTGCTTTATTTTGTTATGTACAAGATGAGGATTTTTGGTTCTCTTTTCACTCAAGTTTGCATCTTGCTTTGTTTTATCAGAAGGTCGTGTCCCTTTGATCCATATTGTTCATTGTTTGATTCATAATCTTGTATGTTGAATTTTATGCTTATATTTGTGTAATTTTTTGTATACAAGATTTGGATCTAACTCTTCATCCACTCAAAAGAATATAGTCATGTTTGTCGTACCTTTTCGCGCTTTGCGGAGTTTAGATTTGGGTT
Source organism: Allium cepa (assembly GCA_030765085.1). Classification (NCBI taxonomy): domain Eukaryota; kingdom Viridiplantae; phylum Streptophyta; class Magnoliopsida; order Asparagales; family Amaryllidaceae; genus Allium; species Allium cepa. The sequence continues at coordinate 597,704,728 of CM060935.1, forward strand.
TGAATTTCAATCCTAGCTTTAAAAAGGTGAGTTATTCACTCTAGACATTACGTACTTATACAATTGTGAAATGATGACAAGTGAATTGTAGAAATTAATATGTTATGTTCATACCTGCCTGTGGTATGTTTATATGATACTAAATGCTGTTTATATACCTGTTACATCATCTGATATGATATTGTATGTTATACTGTTATTTTATTTACTGTTTATCACACTGCAAGTTCCCTATCACTATGAGTTGAAATGATGCATACCCGAACGGACTGTAGAATAAGGAAAAATCATTATGGGCTAAAATGATAGGCTCGAGTGATTTTTATTGTATTTATTTTACTTGGGATTGCGGGTTTGAAATGATAGAACCTGGATTTTTCTTTTTAAATTACGAACTGGAATGATACATATACGTATCACTTGACCTAGGTTAGAAAATTTTATACAGGCCCATGGATAAATTTTATAATAGTTCTCTAAAATTATTAAGTATTTTGAATTTTAAATATGTGGATTTTGATTAAAAAGTTGATTAACGATTTGAATATAAAGAGATATTAAGATATTGGTTTCCTATAAGTTAAAATTGTATGAGTTGATAATTTGTTTAGATTGTAATTTAAAAATCTTTATTTGTTTCTTAATTGTAATTTAAAATTTTATTTATGATCAATATTTTAATAATTAAGTTTGATTTAGTTTGGAATCTAAAATCTAACCGAGTAAATTTAATAAAGGTTATTTCTTGAAATAAATAAGGTTTGTATAGCAAATAATGTATTTTGAGTGGATAAAATGAACTGCAGTTTTGATTGGACTTAGTAAAAAAATTTATTTAATTTGGAATCAAAGTTAATTATGTCTAGATGAATAGATTTATAAAGAGGATTGGACTGTTTTATTAACTATGAGAAAATACTTGATTTATGGTTATGTTTTGTAAAAATGAATGATTATGATTTAATGGAAAAATGCAACTTAAAATGACTTAACTTGATAATTGGAAATTTAGTTTTCAAATGAAAGTTAAGTAAATTTAGTGATAGGGTATTTTATTTGTGGGATGGATATTTTAAAATTAAGTGTAAAGTTATTTGTTAAAAATAAAAGTTAAGTAAAATATGGGTATTTATTGATAAAATTTTATTTTATTAAATCATAAGTTAAATGATATCAAAATGAATATTTTTGAAGCATGAAATGTGATTTTTATAAGTTAAATTGGCTAAAAATTGAAATTTTAGTGTAGCTGAAATATACAATGTTTTGGAAAGTTATGATTTAATGAATAGACATATAAATGCTACAACTTTGAAATGAATATTATTTGACATTGAATTTAAATGTTTAAATGAATCTTGTTTGGAAGATATTAACATTGAATTAAAATGGTCTAGATAAATATGTTTCAAAGTGTTTGGTTTCGAAGTTGTTATAACTTGAAAGTAATTTGGCTTTGGAAATGAATTTATTTGAAAGTGTATTTAAATAAAAATTGTATTTAAATATATAAATTTGAAATTATTGAAATTGAAGATTTAAGAATATGACTTTATAAAGTGGTTTGATTTAAGATGATTTAAAGGAATATTTCAAGTCTAATAAATTGAAGGAAATATTCAGTGATTTGACATTTGGATTTTTTTTGAAAATATATTGATTTGGTTTTGGAATTTAAATGAGATATCATTACTTTGGTTTTTGAAATGGACATGATATTTTGGTTTTAAAGTATAAATGATTTTGAAATAAAATATCCATGGGTTACAATAACGTTGGGTTGTTAAAGAGACCGGGATCGGAAGTTGTCATACTCTCTGCCAACTCCAAAAACAACTTTAACAACCGTATACGTGGTGGATATTTCAGAATGAAGTAGGATGGTGGCGCCATTCCTTTGAGATATACACGTGGACCCAACTCCCGTGAGTTGGCATAAGGTGGCTAAAACAGGGACAATCTTGGGCCAATGAGGTCATTCCTTTAATCGGACACACTCCTTCGATATTATATTCAGACTTTGAGATTTATTTGGTGACCACTTTTGATTTTTGATTTAGGGGTTTGGCTCGAGGTGGGCGGTGGTAGCTGCTACGCGTTACCACCAGCCCGTGTGCGTAATTGGTATATCTACCCTGGCATTGCCTTGTGTGCTGTCACCTATCCTAGCGCGCCTTTTACGAGTTAGGTTTTCTCACGTAGCCCGTGGAGTATTTAGGGATTCTCCCAATCTGCAGATGCGCTGATACTGGATGGACTACTAGGACTATTACGTGGTAAGGGCTATATCTATTTAAAAGTAAGTTTATTTTACTATTGACATTATTATAATAGAGAAATATTACTACATAGTAAATAGTTTAACGGATCCTTAGAGGATGGGCGATCACAATCATTCTTTAAGTTACTTGTACCTTTATATTATAGTTCACTTGAGTCGGTTTACATTGTATAAGTATGTATGTCATGACTCGAATGTTTTGTGTATTTGTTTTACGCTCGGGTCAGACTGAGTGATACAGCATTAGAGACTCACCTTTGGAGTTGGAACTTTGCTTAAAGATCCAGCTATCTATTTCAATTCCAGTTATTCAGTTGATTCCAGTGTTGTATTCAGCTTTGTGCTTGATTATTGTATTGAACTTCTGTTGTATCTTGTATAACTCTGATGTATTTATATAGTGGCTTCATGTACTACTATCTCTTTGCTTCCTCTACATTATATTACTCTGTGTCTGTGATTCTATGATTTATTTATTTGCTGTATATTATGAGATTCGCCAAATTTATTTTACAATTCGATATTTTGAGCAACTCAAGTCCGACATGTGTGGATGCGAATGGTTGAAAATATCGGGTCGTTACAGTAAGGTCATCACATGAATCACCTGTAAATCACCTGAGCATTTAATGTACATTTGAGGTTCTTCTTCTACAGGTTTGGATTTCACGAGGCCCTTCACGTCAACTTCTTGGCGTCGGTATTTCAAAAAAAATGTGTGAAATAAACGTAAACATTATATTAACTAAAGGTAAATGCATTAAATGATTTTTGCGTCTACTTACTAACCAGCAACTTTGCCTCAACCTCCCTCTAAATGCCTTTACCGTAGTTGTTTCTGGCCACGGATCAAATTTAGATTGAAACTGGCTAGGGAAGGAACTTGGGTGGGTGTCAAGAGATGCAAACATAAACAAGATACCCAATAATCATGATGCAGTCGTAGCTAACTTTGCAAGCAGTAATCAACAATCAAAATCTGATCTGATGACAGCGACCACTAAAAATATATAGTAATTATGGGTGAAGCATGCAATAATTACTAACAATTAATATGCTTCAAAGTGTGTACAACATGTAGAGGCGAACATAACATGTACCATTTAATTTCTGCTATAGTAGCAAGGTACAACTTTGTACACATACACTTAGAAGATGTTATCGTTAACATCACATTGTCATTGGTGTAACCTGTCTTTCTTTTAATTCTGTATTTGCGATCAAAATTCCATTTATTGTTGCTTTATTACATTAATCTTTTAATTATGTTCGTATACAAGCTTGCACTTTAAAAAGAGTACTACATTCAGTTATTTTTAAAATAAGCAACCAACTTTAGAAGAAAAAAGACATATTTTAACAAGCATATAACTAAAACTAGTTATATCTATTACAAGGTAATCACAATTTTTCTTTCAATTTAATTAGTATTAAAAATCTGAATATAAGCAATATGTTAACATTATTTAAAGTACAATCATGCATATGAACTCACACTGTAATCTCGTCTACCTGGTTTAAATCAAAATGATCTCAAGCATGCACATTAAAATGACCAACTATATGCGAAGTCTTGGTAACAAACAAAAAAACAGAATTTTTTTCTAGCTTACAGGATGTCGAGGGTCTGCAAGCATTAGAAAAAGTCCTCTAGCAATTAGCGATTACCTTGCCTGCCAATTTTTATTTTACAAACAAGGAGTCAATATAATGTTGTTGTAAAAAAACATAATTAGTACAAGCATTCACAAAAAAAAGGAAGAAAAAAGTATTTACTTCGAAAGCTACAGTGAAACTCCATCGCAGTTGATTTGTGTCGGTGATAGTTGTGTCACCTGATTACCAATTCAAAAGTACTGTTTAGTAAGAATGATGCATTGTTATGACAATGTGATGTATTTTTTTTAAGAACATATACATGTAATATAAACAATATGGAAAGAATAGGTAAAAATGTTGTACCGAATCATGTAGTAAACCAGGCCGTTCTTCGAAAAGATCAGGTAGAAGCTTTTTCACGGCATCCTCAATTTTTAGTAGCAGCATATGACGGAACTCCATACCATACTTTAGGATCAACAAACTGCATGTAATTTAATAAACACATTTACGCAAGCTATTTAACAAATAGTGTACTCATGGGTTGGGCTTACATTTCACAATATAATAGCTAGAATTCCAATGATTTTTATCAAGTTCCAAAATGAACCATTTTTCTATAAAAGAAATGGCGTGAATCTTAAGATAATAATCGTAAAGAAAATTTTGAACACTAGTTGTTATATTTTTTTAAATTTCAAATTTGACATAATATGAACTTCGAAATGCTTTTCCTTTATCGGGTTGTTGAAGTTTCTACTGGCCTGTCTGCAACTTCAAAGTCTGTAGCTGGACTTTTCAGGTGATACAACATTCCACTTACATAAATGCTCTTATGCAATTTAGTAACCAATGGCTTAACTGATTCTATTTCATACTTTAAACTATTTCTTACTCTTCCAAATTATTGCATACACAGATACCTTTACTCAAGGTACTAGCTTGATTGCTTGATCATATGAAATGAATGGATAAGCTTCATAATTTCTATTGGTAATTTTATTATGATGATGATACAATATTACAATGAGTCAATGTCCATATTCCCACTTTTCAGCTGTTAGAATACGTTTAAAATTGTGTATAACATGGATTTGTATATGACAAGTCAGTGATACAGCTCCTGATACTTTATTCTGATTATCAGAAAGCTAAATTTTATAGTTTTAATATGCACTTGGTATTTGATTCTATAAACACTTGTAATTTTGCAGTATACCTGAAGATGGAAGAAGATAAGCATATGCTGAAGCGTTAACAAAAGCTAAGGCGGAAGAAGAAGCACGGATCACCTCTAAAAAAGCAAACGAGGCTGTTAAAGCTGCTAAAGAGTTCGATGCAGAAGTCGAAAGACTTTCAGGGGAACAAGTTAAAGCTTCTACTTTGGAAAAAGAAGCAAAAGCAAGAACATAGGCAGCAGGCTCTACGCTATACATCATTTTAACAAAAGCAATAAAAACCGGACTCCAAAATTGCAAAGCAATGGCAAATTGATGCTCGACGATGCCTTAGCGACGCCCTTGACGTACAAATATACACATACATATACATGTACACACACTCCATCGGGTAAAAGCGGCAACTATACAACTCCTTTCCTCATTATCAGATGATGTTGTATTTTCTATCTGTAAACAAACTGAGTTTACCGGCTTAAAAATTACATAACATGAAGAACCACAGGTTCCATAATGACTTTAATAAATAATATGTAATATGAGAGAAATTGAAGCTAGCTTACACTGCAAACAATATGTAATACGAGAGAAATTGCAGAATGCAACTAAAATAAGGTTTGGGGAAATTTCGAATTTTTTTTTCTTGTTAGAGCTTTTTATTCTTGTTATGGCTTTTGGTTCATAAGGGTTTACAATTTGTGTGGAATTTATAATCTGCATTGTTAAGAGTTCATAGTCGCTGCTCAATTTCAAATCCGAGGGTAGCAAATACTGTGTTTTGTTACCATACAGAGAGAACCACTAATGAAGTATTAGCAGTCTTGGGGTATATGTTTTATATGGGTTTTTTTAATTAAGTTAAATTTTAGGATGGACGAAAACTAAATAAGTTGGCCAAAATTCTAGAGCAAGTGCAAGACCGCAATAGGTTAATCATACTATTCAATTAACCAAAACACCTGAGATTAGAGCCAATAATATACTTGGTAACTTCTGCAAATACCCTAACACACGGTTAGACAAACATCGACACTACCAAGCAGATATTTTTCTGCTAGATTATTTGATTAACGTACGTTCATATTCAAAGCACTGATTACACTGCCATCCTTTCCTGTCACAAACTTTTAATTTGGCGCAACCACGTCTTTTATTATGCCTTGCAACTAAAGAAAATAAATCTATATGCTCAGGGAAGAGAAAGTCTTCTCTGTATCTGTATCAACATAAATTCTGATGTTATCACATTGCTTCATTCCAAAAGTAAACGTATTATATTTAAGTAAATGAAACCTCTATTTTAATGCCTGAAACCAATAAATAATAAAACTAGAAGCTGACCTTGTCTAAAATGCACTTGGATGGTGAGGTCCAAATCCTTAGTGTTCTGTCCTTCTCATGATGTCGACATAAAAAGACATCAAAATTGCTTAGTGGGATGATCCCCAAACTAGTGGTAGCAATTCTTGCATCTCATTCACTTGGTTTTAAATTTTGTTTTAACTCACTTCAACAATAGCAACATCCTGCAATTCACCTTTGCACTCCCACATATCTGCAATTAAAGATTGGACATCGGCAATAACACAAACAACGTATAAAAAAATTACTATAAAACATAGCCATGAATCATAGGGTAGGAAATTTACTTGCTGAATAGAAAAATATAACCAATATCATTTTATTTTATTTACAAAAAGTTGGCATTGCCTACTCCGCATTGTATTGTTCTCTCACTTGGAGTTCATGTCCATATGTAGATGGCCGATAAGTAAAATGGTAATTAGCAGAAATAAGGTTGAGGAAAACTCAATAACTGGGAAGCTGTGAAGCTTATATTGAGATACATTAGAGGCACATTATCTCATGGTCTTGTTTTTGGCTGTAGTAAGGCGATGGATTGCAAGTTAGTTGGTTATTGTGATTCGGACTACGCCGGTGATAGGGATCGAAGAAAATAAACTTTTGGATATGTCTTCACACTTAGGGGTACAGCCATAAGTTGGAGATCTAGATTGCATGCCGTAGTTGCTTTATCCACTACGGAGGCGGAGTTGATAGCCGCGGTGGAGGCGGCAAAAGAGGCACTCTATTTGAAGCGATTGTTGTGTGACTTGGGATTCGGGCATGATAGTACTGATGTTCGATGTGATAGCCAGAGCGCTATTCACTTGGCAGAGAATTTGGCGTTTAGCTCACGGACTAAGCATATTTATGTGAGAGAGTCATTTCTAGTATTCATGGATAAAGATAAGCAAGTATATCTTCGGAAAGTGCACACAAAGGATAACGCGGCAGATATGTTCACTAAGGCATTGCCGGTTGGAAAGTTCGGGCATTGCTCGAACTTGATTCACTTGAAGAAGTGCTAGGTGCCACGAGGTGGCATGGTTAAGGGAGGAGCTTGGTGGTAGATGAGGAAGAGTATCGGTGAGAGATTGAAGTTCTATCTTCTCAGTAAGTGCTAGTCTTTGGTGAGATAGCTTAGGTTTTGGATGTTTTCGACATTTCATTAGCGGACGGGGGCTTTGCCTGAGCTCGTTGGTGGAGTGCAATGGGCGGTGGCTTTGCCGAGCTCATTGGGGAAGCATTCATGTTTGGTTGAAGGTAGAAGAGGTGATAGTTGGCGCTATTGGTTGTCGTTGATGGTATGGTACTATTAGAATTGAAGATAGATATAGTGTCGAGGTGGAGTGTTAAATTTTGGCGACACTATACGGAAATTTGTAGAGGTCGGAAGTAGCTTTGTAACGAAGGAAACGGTTCGCAAATCGGAGTTCAAAGGTGGAAGTTATAAGAGAAAAGGCGAAGTGGGCTGAGCAGGGACAGAAACTTTTTTCAAGCGTCTGACCCATGTTTCAAACGTATGATTTAGGGCTGAAATGCTTCTAGAGCATTTCATCAGACGTCTGACAAAATGGGTCAGATGTCTGAGCTGAAAAAAGTCACTCCAATGACTTAAGTCAGACGTCTGACCTTTTGGTCAGACGTTTGGAACGACTTTCATCTGGTTTTCTTCTCGCGGACTTGGGTGAAAATTTGTGTCATCCACAGGGGTAATTTCGAAACATTGCCTAGGGTTTCTATTCTCCTATATAAGCTAGCCTCGGGTTTCAGATCTATATGCGTGCAAGCAACCGCAAGAGATTAGCCTCCACCAAATTAGGGTTTATCAAAACCTAATTTTCTTCAATTCTCTTCTCCACAAATTCAATTCTAATTAGAATTTGATCATTGTATTCAATCTCTTGTACTCTTCTCATCAATATTAATAAAAGTTGTCTCTTAAAGTGGATGTACACTAACACAACGTTAGTGGAACCACTATAAATCACTGTGTGATTTATTTTTCGTTATTGCTTTGATTTCTATATTGCTTGTTTGGGATTGTGATTACTTTTGGATCAATAGAGATTGGAATTGAGTTGTTGATTGGTTGTTTTTACACTTCTTACCACGATTTCGTCTTCCGCTGTGGTTGTGGGGTTTCGATTTGAGTGGCCTCGTGTTGGAATCTCGCACCAACATTTGGTATCAGAGCATTGGTGTTGGTAGGTGGTTGTAAAAATGCCTGAATCAGGTAATAACTCTAGTAGTTCCTCAATGGGTAATCCAAGTGGTGTAGATCCTTATATACGTGGCTCATACGCAGCTTCAGGATCACAATTGGTAGTAGACAAGTGCAATGGCGATACCGATTTTGAAAAATAGCAATGAAAGACGAAAGCGGTTCTAAGGAGGAATCGGGTGCATCGGATAGTATTTGACACACATTTATTGCCAGCGGATATCTCAGATGTTGAGAGAGAGGAAATGGAAGAGTGGGCATTCACTACACTTCAACTTGCTATGGAAGAGAATGTTATCTCTGAAATTAGTGGTGAGACAACCGCTAAGGGTATTTGGGACAAGTTGAAGGAATTGTATATGAAGAAGTCCTTGACAAATCGTTTGATCTTGTTGCGAACGTTCTTCACCTATAAGATGAAGGAGGGTACTTCGCTGAAGGCGCACTTAAATACTTTTGATGATTTGCTAATGAAGATGAAGGCGGTAGAGCAAAAGGCAATGATATTGTTATGTTCGTTGCCAGATCGATATACAGGTTTCTCAAACAGTTTGATCTATAGCCGGGATATATTGACTCTTGATGATGTCAAGACGGGTCTTCTTAGTGAGAATTTGCGGGATCAAATTAAGGAGTTAGGTGATGGAAGTAATGGTGCTTGTAATGGTCATGGTTTATTTGTGGAGAAGGAGAGGTATGTGAAGAAGGAGACCCGGGGGCATTCTAAATCTAGGAACCCCAGTTGAAGAGGAAAGTCGAAGGTAAGAAAAGGCAAGTGCTATATTTGTAGGAAGCCCGGTTGAAGAGGAAAGTCGAAGGAAAGAAAAGGAAAGTGCTATATTTGTAGGAAGCCCGATCGTTGGAAGAATGAGTTTCCAGACAAGGAGAAGGCAAAGAAGGAAGTAACATCTTCATCAGTAGCGGTGGAGAGTGTAGTTGGTGAGGGAGATGTAGATGTTTTGTCGGCAGTAGCATTGGATGTTTCGAGTAACGATTGGGTGCTCGATTCTGGGGCGTCTTATCATATGACGCCAAATAGAAATTGTTTTTCTTCTTACATCGACAAAGAAGGAAATTCAATTGTTATGGAAAATTGTGCTATTTGCAAGTCGAAAGGCATTGGTTCCGTGCAAATTCGAATGTTTGACGGAGTGATTCGTACTCTCACTAATGTACGTTATGTTCCGGGACTTAGGAAGTCTCTAATCTCTTTAGGGCAGCTGGATTCTTTATGTTTTAAGATCACTATTGAGAGTGATAGCTTGCGGGTTTCGAAGGGTGCGCTTGTGTAGTGAAGGGTGCAAGGACTCATGGTATTTATTTGCTTCAAGGAGTGACTGTAGAAGGTGAAACTTGTATAGGAGTTGATAGTTCTCGTGGCTTGGATGCGAGTAGGTTGTGGCATTTGAGGTTGGGTCATGTCTCAGAGAGGAGTGTAGATGTTCTTCGGAAGAGAGAGATGATCGATGGAGAAAGTTTCAAAAAGTTAGAGTTTTGCAAAGAATGCGTCATGGGAAAGCAAACTAAAGTTTCATTCGGTGAGGGAAAGCATGACTCAAGAAGGGTTCTTGAGTATGTTCACACGGATGTTTGGGGACTGGCACCTGTAGCTTCTTTAGGAGAAGCTCGCTATTATATTTCTTTTATAGATTACTTTTCTCGAAAAGTTTGGGTGTATGTAATGAAGGCCAAGTCGGAGGCATTTGCAAAGTTCAAAGCGTGGAAAGCGTTTGTTGAGAATGAGAGTTGCAAGTCTTTGAAGGTTCTAAGGTCTGACAATGGCGGAGAGTATGTTTTCGAAGAATTTTGGAGTATTACAAGCATCATGGTATTCAGAGGCATTTTACTACACCTGGAGATCCGCAGTCAAATGGTGTTGCGAGAGAATGAATCGTACTCTACTTAAGAAAGCTCGGTGCTTGAGATTGTCATCGGGTTTGGCGAAGGGATTTTGGGCTGAAGCTTTGTCAACCGTAGTGCATATTATTAATCGAATTCCGTACTCAGCTATTGGTAACAAAATTCTGAAGTAAGTTTGGAAGGGAAAGAGCGTTGACTTGTGCTATCTTCATGTGTTTGGCAGTCCGGTTTATGTGCATGATCCGGGAAATGATAAGCTTGAACCAAGAGCTTTCAAGGGAATTTTGCTTGGCTATACGGACGGTGTAAAAGGCTATCGGATTTGGAATCCGAAAATGAAGAAGGTAATGAATTCTCATCATGTTACTTCTGATGAGTCGGCGATGTTCAAGGAGAATGTGAGCTCATCGGATGTTCCGGATTTGGTTCATGATGAATCAAAGAAGAAGGAAATTATTTCCACATTTTTTCCAAGAAATAGAGAGAGTAGAGTAGTATGAGATGCTTGTGAGGAAGTAGCGGTTGATGTTACATCACATAGTCCATAGGGTGCCTCTAGTAGTGTTGGTGACGTACATGATTCTAGAGAAGATTTGGTTCAAGGTGGAGCGTAAGGGAGTTTGGGTGATGGTATTGCTACTCGGGTTGGTCGTCGTACTATAAGACCACCCGAAAGATATCGTGATTGGAACTATCTTAGATTTTGTGATAATTTGGACTATGCACTTCATGTAGTCCGAGATGAGCCGATGGACCTTGATGATGTTGTGAAGTCAAGTGATAGCTCGAAATGGATTTGTGCCATGGAGGAAGAGATGCAATCATTGTTGAAGAATCAAACTTGGAATTTGATTCCAATTCCTAAAGGAAACCGTGCTATTGGGTGCAGATGGATATACGAGGTGAAGGACGATGGAAGATACAAAGCTAGGCTAGTGGCTAAGGGGTTTGCACAAAGGAAGGGAAAGGAGTATGATGAGATATTCGAACCGGTTGTGCGCCATACTTCTATCTGGATATTACTTGCTATTGTTGCTACTCACGACTTGGAGTTGGAGCAACTTGATGTGAAGACCGTCTTCTTGCATGGGGACTTGGATGAAGACATCTACATGGAGCAACCGGAAGTTTTTGTTGTAGATGATAAGTCAAATTTGGTTTGCAAGTTGAAGAAATTACTAGATGGTTTAAAGCAATCACCTAGACAATGGTACAAGAGGTTTGATCATTTCATGCTTGAAAATGGTTTTGAGAGAGGCATCAAAGATGCTTGTGTTTATTTCAAGAAGTTGAAAAATGATTGTTGGGTGTATTTACTCTTGTATGTGGACGACATGCTGATTGCTTCTAAGGATAAGAATGAAATCAACAATCTAAAACTGAGTTTGAAATCGGAGTTTGAAATGAAGGATCTTGGAGAAGCAGGAAGGATATTGGGCATGAAAATTGTAAGGAATCGAAAGCATTTTGAGTTGAAACTAACTCAAAAGGAGTACATAGAGAAAGTGCTTTGCCGGTTTAGCATGGAGAATGCGAAGGCGTTAAATACACCTTTACCTTTGCATACGAAGCTTTCGAGTAAAGGATCACCTATCTTAGAGGAAGACAAGACATATATGGCAAAGGTGCCATATGCTAGTGCGGTTGGAAGTCTAATGTATGCTATGATGTGTACAAGGCCCGATATTGCAAATGCCGTCGGGATGGTTAGTCGATACAGGGCTAATCCAGGAAAATCGCATTGGGAAGCTGTAAAGCTTATATTGAGATACATTAGAGGCACATCATCTCATGGTCTTGTTTTTGGCAGTAGTAAGGCGATGGATTGCAACTTAATTGGTTATTGTGATTCGGACTACGCCGGTGATAGGGATCGAAGAAAATCAACTTTCGGATATGACATCACACTTGGGGGCACAGCCATAAGTTGGAGATCTAGATTGCAGACCGTAGTTGCTTTATCCACTACGGAGGCGGAGTTGATAGCCGCAGTGGAGGCAGCAAAGGAGGCACTCTATTTGAAGAAATTGTTGTGTGACTTGGGATTCAGGCATGATAGTATTGACGTTCGATGTGATAGCCAGAGCGCTATTCACTTGGCAGAGAATTTGGCGTTTATCTCACGGACTAAGCATATTGAGGTGAGTGAGTCATTTCTAGTAGCCATGGATGAAGATAAGCAAGTATATCTTCGGAATGTGCACACAAAGGATAACGCGGCGGATATGGTCATTAATGCATTGCCGGTTGGAAAGTTCGAGCATTGCTCGAACTTGATTCGCTTGAAGAAGTGCTAGGTGCCACGAGGTGGCATGGTTAAGGGAGGAGCTTGGTGGTAGATGAGGAAGAGTATCAGTGAGAGATTGAAGTTCTATCTTCTCAGTAAGTGCTAGTCTATGGTCAGATAGCTTAGGTTTTGATGTTTTCAACATTTCATTAGCGGGCGGGGGCTTTGCCTGAGCTCGTTGGTGGAGTGCAATGGGCGGTGGCTTTTCCGGAGCTCATTGGGGAAGCATTCATGTTTGGTTGAAGGTAGAAGAGGTGATAGTTGGCGCCATCGATTGTCGTTGATGGTATGGTACCATTGGAATTGAAGATAGATAACAGTGTCGAGGTGGAGTGTTAAATTTTGGAGATACTATATGGAAATTTGTAGTGGTCAGAAGTAGCTTCGTAACGGAGGAAACAGTTCGCAAATCGGAGTTCAGAGGTGGAAGTTATAAGAGAAATGGCGAAGTGGGCTGAGCAGGGACAAAAACTTTTTTCAGACGTCTGACCCATTTTTCAGACGTCTGATTTAGGGCTGAAATGCTTCCAGAGCATTTCATCATAAGTCTGACCAAATGGGTCAGACGTCTGAGCTGAAGCAAAGTCACTCCGGTGACTTAAGTCAAACGTCTGACCTTTTGGTCAGACGTCTGGAATGACTTTCGTCTGGTTTTCTTCCCGCGGACTTGGATGAAAATTTGTGATATCCGCAGGGGCAATTTCGGAACAATGCCTAGGGTTTCTATTCTTCTATATAAGATAGCCTCAGGTTTCAGATCTATATGCGTGCAAGAAACCGCAAGAGATTAGCCTCCACTAAATTAGGGTTCATCAAAACCTAATTTTCTTCAATTCTCTTCTCCACAAATTCAATTCTAGTTAGAATTTGATCATTGTATTCAATCTCTTGTACTATTCTCATCAATATTAATAAAAGCTCTCTCTTAAAGTGGATGTACACTAACACAACGTTAGTGGAACCACTATAAATCGTTGTGTGATTTATTTTTCGTTATTGCTTTGATGTCTATATTGCTTGTTTGGGATTATGATTATTTTTGGATCAATTGAGATTGGAATTGAGTTGTTGATTGGTTGTTTTTACACTTCTTACCACGATTTCGTCTTCTGTTGTGCTTGTAAAGTTTCGATTTGAGTGGTCTCGTGTTGGAATCTCGCACCAACAGTTGGCTCATTCCGGCCAAATAGTCTTGTTGATACTTGAATGAAGAATGCTTTTGGGAATGTGTTTACATTCCATAATTGGGATACTTATACAAAAATTCTATTGCCTTATAATTGTTGTAAAATCTTATGGCCTTATAATTATGGCTTACATAATTACATACATAATATGCCCGACGGCAATCCAAATTCGAAGTGTGAGTTATCGAGGTGTGAAAGGCAGTAGGCACCGTAGATGAGTACAGCACTGATCACATACGGGTCTTCCAAGTTTTGCCCCCAAAACTCCTTTTTTTTGAGTTTTTAGTGTTTGTAAAGTCCTGATGCAGTACTAAGTCTCCGACCTTGAATGCTTAGAGCTTCACTCTTATATTGTAGTGCTTGGCTATCATTCTTTTATATGCCTAAGTGCAGAGCTTTGCCAATGCTATTCTTTCTCCTAGATCGTTGAGCCCAAACTTGAGTAGTTCTTTGTTTTGTTCAGGATCACGAGTGGGGTGCCTTAAAGATTGAACATTAAATTCAATAAGTAAAATAACTTCATATCCATAGGATTAGAAAAATGGAGAGTTTTCGATTGACGTTTGGTTTGAGGTGTGATATGACCAAAGCATGAGTGGTAGATCAGCCTAGTTTTCCTTAGCCATTATGAGATGCTTCTTCAGTGCTTCCTTGATGGTCTTGTTTATGGCTTTAACCTACTCATTTCCTTATGGGTGGGATACTGAGACGAAGCATTTTTATGTTCCATTCCGCTTGTACAACCCTTAGAACAACCCCCTCTCAAACTGTATGTTATTTATCTATTATGATTCTCTTTAGGATTTGAAGTGATAAACACTGTTCTTAATCACAAAGTTCAAGATCTTTGGCTCGGTGATCCTAGTGAGGGCCTCTACCTCAACCCATTTTGTAAAGTAGTAGATGGAAACTATGGTATGATTGTATCCACCTTTGTAAATTAGAAGCTTTTCGTTCAGATCAATACCCTAAGAGTCAAATGACCAAGGGGACGTCATAGGAGTTAGAAGACTTGGGAAAGCTCTTGGGATCTTAGAAAATCATTAATATTGATCACACTTCTTAATGTGATTCATTTCATCCTTGATCATTATGGGCTAGTAATAACCTTGGTGTGAAACCTTCGTTGCTACGCTTTTCCACAGACATGATCTCTTTAGAAGCCTTCGTGTAGTTCCTTCAATGCGTGGTAGGTTTCTTCGCTTGTTATGCAACATTGAAAGGTAGTTGAATATACCGACAGGTAGAGCCTAATGTCAATGATGGTATAATTAGGTGGCCAGTATAGAATTTTACAGGCCTCTTTTATTTTAAGAGATAGGTCACAGCTCATAAGGTAATTTAACAGCAAGGTCATCCAAAAATCTGTCTGGACTTCATCAATTTCCATAGCGGTAGCCTCCGATTCAAAGCAAGGGGCAGTCCGCACATCCATTAGGACCTAAGGGATGCATGAAGGATTTTCTTACGCAAGTATTGTTGTTCCTTGCTAGTCGCTGGACAAAGAGTAAAAAGGTAGAATAAAATGGGTCGTGGACAACGGAGTTACGGAAGCAAAGTTGAAAAATACACAAATGTGGATAATGTAGGAATCAAACCTAGATCAGTATCTACAAGCAGAAATCCATTACAACTGAACTACAGTATCTTATTGGACCACAGCAACAAATGACTTATTTTAAAGATAATTCAAATAATGATGGCCCCTGAGCGACCGTCCAAATGGCACATGCTCAGCCGTTGTTAATGGAAAATAATTGACAAAATAATTTATCTCTGGCACTTTATAAAAATTACTTTAACTGGGTTGAGGAGAAATGTGATAAGTAACATTAAAAATATGGAACATTAAATAGGCATGACCAATTAAATCATATTTGATTAATTAATAATATAATTAAAATACTAACACCAAGAGAAAGTTAAAATATCTCCAAATTAAATGAGTGTTAACAAAACCAATTAGATGAAATCACACTTATGCGATCACAAAGATTAGATATGATTGTTGAAACTTGATCATTAAATATATCAATTTCTCAATATTTTGACTAGAAGTCCCTATAGCGCAGTTGGTTAGGAGGAATCCTACTTCCATCCGCCTGGTTGAGAGTACAATCCATATTGACCACATTATCGGTGTGTTGACATCGAGCATTTGTCGGTGTCACAGTTTAATAAGTGCAGGATTTAAAATTAATATCACTATTTGCATATCCATAACATTAGTGCTAGCAGTAAAAATAAATTATAAGAACTGCCCTATTACTTCAAGAAATAATTAAAATATATGCGTTTTTGCATTGCAAGCTTGCAACAATGAATTCAAGATCTGACTACTCTTAACCGCTACTTAAAGTCCCATGTTCTCAAGTTTAGAAGCTTTACGGTTGATAGCGTTCGTCAATGTACTGCATAAGGTGTGTGAGTTTTTCAGCGTTTAGTACCTACTAACCCACTAAAATTTTGTGCTTTTCTCAAAAATCAACTGTTAAAAAATAATATACTTATAACGTGTATGTAGATAGAAAAGATACCATCATTGTATTTCTCTGGCTCCATGGACACTGTGTATTTCCTAAGGATCCTCAACATATCTTCAAGTTAATTTTGAACCAGAAAATGGCTATGCGATCGGCATATTTTACTGCATGTTGCTTTGAACAATTTTGCAAGTTCGCAGTGTACCCTCGAGAATGAAAACTGCGTCAAGCGACCGTCAAACACAGCAACTGCTTCAGAACCCTCTTTTTGGGATAATAGAGTTCAGCAATCTTAAATGATAAGCCTATAGTGTAAAATAAATACATTACTGAAAAATGAAATTGACGTTAAATATCTCTTGTGTTGATCCCAAACTGCTTTATATATAGAGTAATTCAGCTACTTCTCTTGATGATTAATCAAGTCTAAAGATGGCTTTGTAGACCTGGATTTGAATAATGCGACTCATAAAAGTGTTTGCTGTGTTCATTGCTAAAAGTGTCGAGTATTATTATCCTTCAAGTTCACATAACAAAAGATAAAATCAAAATCAATCTTCTTCCATAATCATATGTCATGAAGTATTGGATTTGAGTAGAGCAACGATGCAGATACTCTGACAAAAGTATCAAACATCATTCAACAGAACGATGTTTGGATGTAAAAATCTAAATTATCTAAGAATCTAATGTGGTTAGCAATTTATGTCATGCTATGAACTAAGTATGGACTAATATTAAAATTAACATGCGAGGACAGCAAAAAGAGATGCACGATTATTAGAGCTTTTCAATTTATATCAAAAAGGGATCTTGAAATACATGATATCTGAACGGCAGTAATGCAACATGCTAACTTGTGGACTTCTCTTCTGAGATCTCAATCATATTTAAGAAAATGTAAACTCAAATATGGCGTGGTGATTAAAGTATTAACTTGATGGAGTAGGTGTTTATTTGATGCAAATCATATAATTGCTGCAAAAATTGCAACCTTATTTTGGATCCTGACTTGTTTCCTGAATTTTCATTTGTTACTGATAGTGTAAAATAGATATGGTGCACAAAACCTATTAGAATCAGCGTTATAAGAAATCTTATTTTATGAACGTTAGGTTTTCTTTAAGCACACCAACTTAATATTTGTCACCGCCCATTAAAATAATAGCCTCATCTATTGTAACAAAACAATTTTGTTAAGTTCAAAAATATTGTTGGAAGTTAACTTATCTGGCATGACTTTGGATTTTCTCCATGACAGTTTTCCCTTTACAATGACTGCTAGTAATGCGAACAACATCATCAGTTAATGTTTATTGTCATACCATAAAAGGACAGATTAATGTACTGGTCTCTCGGTGAAACTATGTATGTGAATATAAGTAAGCTGCAAAATGCCAGGTCTTGAACAATTTCTTTGTATGTGAATATAAGTTTGTAAACTCTGAAGGGATAATTAATCCCACCTCTCGCACCACAAATGAGGACCTTACTACGTTCTCAAACTGAATTAAACAGGAGTCCATCGCAAAAATCAACCTTTCATTCTCAAATTATTCCAGCAGTATGATATTTACCAGTAAGGATGAATCATAAATTTATATGTTACTAATCGAACTTACCGTTTCTGGAGACAGGAATTGATTGAACACAGCCAATTTGTCGCAGAATTGTAGGATGATAGAGTTAAGCTATCTCCAAGCAAATATAGCCTTCCACATAAAACAAATTCCTCAAATTAACGACAAGAATGTTTCTAGAAACTACTTTTGTGACCGGTATACATATGAATCCCAAACAAATGGATTGACTTAAAAATAATCAACCTTCCTTAAAGTTTACCAAGTCCGAAGATGAATTGTTACAAGATTCTGCAGATAGATATCTTTTAGCATAGCATGTTGATGTTTTTGTAAAACCAGAATTTGTTATAGATCTGCACCTGACAAAAATATACAAATAAAATGATATGCATGTTATTTGGTTAGCATTTGGAATGATGTGATTAATAAGTGTTTGGCATGTTTACCGAAAAATGCATATAGTAGAAAACCAAAGCGCGTGTTCTAACCAAGGAATAAGGTTTCGTTCGGTACCCCAAAATTTCGAGGGTACCGGACCGGTCTCGTTGTGGAACGGTCCGACACCGACATAAAAAATCGGTTCTGGACTAGGGGCAAAAAAAAAAACAATTGCACATTTTTTTCTTCAGAAAAAACGTGATTTTGCTACTTTTGAAGAAACGACAAACAGATTTAGGACAGAAAAAATGAAACGCGTCATTCAAGCATAAAAAAAAGAATCTTATAGCAAACATGTGAAAGAAAAGCAAGATTAAAAGCGGAAAGCAATTAGAAACCAAAAAATTTCAAATAATACATCAGATCAAAAGCTTTAATAATTCAAATGTGAAGCAATAGTAGGCAATCGAATTATCAGATCATTTCAAAAGCTTATAAATTGCACTAGATAGAGAACATACTGCATCAAGAAAAACTCAAATTATAGCTCAATTGGAATTCTCCTCTTCAGACATCGTCTTCCTTGACTTTACGGTAATTGATTAATTCTTCTTCTTCTTGTTTTCTCTGTCAACATAAACTATAGATCTTCTTTTCATTTTTTTAGCTTTCGTCTTCTCTACAGAGCTTCGCTTTTTTTGGGTTCGATATTGGATACGGAAGATAAAAATGGGGAATGAAACAACTGTTATGTTTAATGGAGGGCTGTTGGGCTATTGGGCTGCTTGTTTTTATTTAGGGTGCCATTTAATTTACTTAAACTTATATTTTGCTAATGGAGGGAAGTTGGGCTGCTGGTTTACTTCAGCAAGTTTTTTATTTACTTAAGCATGTTTTTGGACTGCCGCTGCTTCCATCATTCTTGTATTTGAAGCACTAGTCAAAGTATTAAGAATGGTGAATAGTGTTGATAAAACAGACATGGGGTACCTTTATGAAGCGATGGATTTCGCGAAAGAGTCATTTAGGAAAAACATTGGCTCAAGGCAATCAAAAAAATTGTGGGACATTATAGATAAAAGATGGAAAAAACAACTACACCGGCCAATTCACGTGGCATTTTAAATTATTACCTTACAAATAGTTAAAATTCATAACTTTAATGTTTGTACTATTTAAAATATAGGTTATATTCTTAATCCTGTTATTCAATATGGTGATGCGGTAAACGATAGTGATGTGTTAAATGTATTCAACAACGTTGTTGAAAGAATGATCCCAGACATACTGAGAGAAAAAGAGGTAAATTACATCAAATATTTTATTCAAAATCTAGATCCAATATTTAATTTTTATATCCACAGGTGGACAATTACAAAATGAAAGTTGGCGCATTTGGCTCTTCAAAAGCAAAATCAGCTATAAATAGTTGTTCTCTTGCTCAGTGGTGGTCAATAATTGGTAGAGAGGATGTTCCAAATCTAACACGCTTAGCAATGCATGTTCTAAGTCAGACGGTTTCTTCTTCAAACTGTGAAAAAAGTTGGATACATTTTTCATGATTCATACAAAATTGAGAAATAGAATCAAAAGGGAAAATCTAGAAAAACTAGTGTATGTACATTACAATATGAGATTACGAGCAAAGAATGTTAAACGTCACGATACAAATAATCAATTGATTGATCTGAACTATATATTTCATGAGAAGGATCCATTAGTAGAGTGGACTACTGAAGTTGAACCACGGTTGCATGATGACGATCCTTTGATGGTTAATATGATGAATGATGCCATTGCTGCAGTGGATGTCATACCTGCACAAACAATGGCAAGTCAAAGCATTGAAAACAGTAGTGCCTCCTCAAATGGTGATAATGGCAATACTGGTGGTAACGGTATCAGTTTAGTAAGTAATTATGGCCTTGGTTCTAGTGATGGTGGTTCGCATAGACCAACTATACCTTACGTGAGAAGAAGAGGAGTGATGGGCAACGGTGACAGAAAAGACAGTAATTTGAATGTTAAATATGACAACAATAAAATTATGATTATGCTAATAATTCGTATACGTCAAATGATCCACCTTACTACAGACATTCTTCTTCCGACTACACCGGCTGCTATTATTATCACGGAGAAAACGAGACATATAACAGTGATATATCAAACGAACAAATTAGTCAGAGTACATGTACAACACAGAATGACGAACCCTCTCCATTTGATAGCATGTTAGCAACGTTTTTAGGTACATAACAAATACAATATGGTTATCCACCATACCATACGACACAAGTGGATGAAGAAAATTATGAGAACAATCCATATACAGCACCGAGAAATAGTTTTTGAATGTAGTAAATTTATGATGTTGTATGTTGTATTCTATTTCTTTGTACACTATAATTATATTTTATTGATTGTTCATAAGTTTATTAACAAACTACTAAAAACCGAAATTTGGACCGAAACCGAAACAAAACCGAAACTTCCGAAATTTGCAAAATCATCCGAAACTAACAAAATTTCAAATTATCGAAACTGAGACCGAAACCGAGTTCTCGAACCTTGATACCTATTCGTCATATGACATATATGCCAGCTAATCATAATCCTCTCTAAATTTTAATTAAGTACAGTTTATAGTAATGATGGATTAGTAGTTTCACAGTTATATAGTAATGGTGATGACCTGCATGTAAATTTTTCATCATGTAAAAGTAAAAAAAAACAACATTTTTAAATTCAAATTCTAATGTAAAATAGACCGGTCATTATTTGAATCCTGTTTGTGGCTCTTGAACCAAATTAATTTCATTACAAACATAATATTTTTCTCATTTTCTTTTCATATCCAAAACGGTAAATTAATTAGCAGCTATGCTGTCAGTTTTTATCATGATTGTGTAAACTGAGGCTAAACTATACGGTATAAGGGGCAACATGGCTTGTGTAGACATTTAAAGTTTATTATCACGGTGATATCATTGGAAAACAATTAGGTAATACAAACTTAGCAAGAGAAACCAATACTAAAAAAGCGTCATAATTTTTAGTGAATCATTTGTACAAATCTACTACATGTTAAGCGCATGGTACATGAATATACAAGCAACGCACTCTTAATAATATCCTAACATATCTATAAGCTAATCAAATTGAACTGTCATAGATAAAGCATTAAGGAGTTCCTTAGTAAATCATTATTTGGTGTGGTTACAGGGAGCAATGACTATATCAAACAACTTCTTACTTCCGTTCTTTGATAAACCACACAAGTACATACCAGACACTTATGCCAATTTTCTCTTGCAGGAATTTAGCAAATGCTCAAAACATTTGGTTGTGTCGATTTGACACACCACTTAGCATTTGTTTTTAACTTAAAGCTAAAAAGTATAACAATCAATATGCTTATTTGTATTCACAAATACAATCATATTGTTTTCTAAACAAAATAAAAATGTAATAAGAGAAACCGAGTTTTAAGTTTAGATGTAAAAGGTCAAACATCATAATCACTTCCAAATTGAGTACAAATCTTAAAATATGGACACCATTGAATTTACGATTCATGACTAAAATCATGTAAAAGTTCAATAAAAAAAATACATGAACAAATGAACTACCATAAACACAAGTAGTATATTACCATACATTGATACAGAAGTAGTACATTACCGTACATAGTCACACAACTGGTGCTAACAAAACGCTTGTTTACCCATAATTCTTTGTTGCGTGCACAAATGAAAGCAAGCACCATAGAAGTCCAACCTTGCTCTCTTCGAAAATCTAATGCCTACACAAATGAAATTACAACATATAGTCAAACAATTATGTTGATTCGTAAGACTTCAAATCTAATATCAAATAACTACAACATTGTACAAGTATACCATACCATTATTTATAACATTTAATTAACTTAAACTTAGTTAATTTTATAAAACTTCTTTAATTTTAACAAAACTTAGTTAATTTTTATTAACTTGGTTCACTTAGATAATTTATTATTATTATTATTATTATTATTATTATTATTATTATTATTATTATTATTATTATGACCAATTCATCTCAAACTATTACTTCGACTACTGATAGAGGTGGCAATTAGACCCGACCCGAGCATCGGTTTGAATTGGGTCCGGTTGGGTAATAACACTAAAAATGCATATATGTCAATGTTTTTTCATCGGGCCTTTAGGATCGGGTCGGTTTGAGTCGGGTTTAATCAGGTCTTTATTGTATTTTCCATCACGCAGACCCGACCCGAAACTCATCGGGTTCGGTTCAGATCGGTTCAGTTTTGCGGTTCTAATTGCCGGCCTTATCAATAACTGTAGGCACTTCACAATCATAAGATTTTATGTAATCAATCTCAGCTTTTGCTCGATATCCCAGTCTACCTAAATTCAACCTCAAAATGTAAACACAATGAAATTCAACGGCTAAGATATATCATGTTGAAGTCTTATGTTCTTTTTGTAACCCTAATAGTGCTGCTTCCATATAAGTAATATGTGTGTGTATACACACACCAAAATGTTGCTTGAATATGTGCAACGTATCATCATCTATAACCAGTTAAAAATACTACTTCTAAAATAT
Organism: Allium cepa; assembly: GCA_030765085.1. Taxonomy (NCBI): domain Eukaryota; kingdom Viridiplantae; phylum Streptophyta; class Magnoliopsida; order Asparagales; family Amaryllidaceae; genus Allium; species Allium cepa. The sequence goes on from CM060935.1 coordinate 597,727,749, forward strand.
GAGTTTTTATCATCTTTACTTCAACTTATCTATAAATACTACATTATAGGGTAAAATAATCATACAGTGACAAAGCAATGGGTCTTGATCTGGTCCATCCAGAAATCAGACACAGTTCTAATTTTTGCAAGTAATTCCTGGACGGCTTTCAGCGTAAAAGGGCGTAGAAAGCGGTCAATCCTCAAAGAAGTAGTAGCTGGCTTCAAAGATGGTGGAACTACAACGCAGACACAAAATGTTAATATGTGTTTGCATATTCAAACAACGATAACACTAACAGTACCGATGATGATGATGATGATGACAATTAAAGGACCAAAGATATATCACTATGCTAGCCCTTACCTGCCATTTTGTACATTAAGCTACTTTATTTTCACCAATAAATACGCCACTTGGTTAAAAATCAACAAAGTTGTTTACTGCTACGAAGTTTCCATATAAGCAAGAACTGTAGACTTACCTATTCTTTCTTTTGGTGTGGCACTTCCACTAACTGAAGAATTTGACCTGTTAAATGATTTTCTAAGAGTAGGCTGAAGCGCAGCTTTTGGTGTATCAGCTGTTAAATTGGATATTTGTGAATCAGAAACCTTAGTAGTAGCTACATTCCAGCGGCGCTGACGCTTTGGTTCATTGTTACTTTTGGGCTCAGCTTGTTCTGCACAAACATCAAATTAAAGACTTCAATGCACAAACAATATAACAAAGATGTTGCACGGGATAAAATACCACGTACACAAAAGAAATGTAAGGATAACAATTAAATCAATGTGTTTGCCATTTAGCTCTGTATCAAATGCTTCTACTAATATCCAAATTTATAGCTTGAGTAACTAATAGTAATATCATAAACAAGCATTCGCTTGTGGAGAAACATGCTCTTTTTAAGGTATTTAATTCCGAGGACGAAATATATTTACCATTTTTGTATGAAACCAAAAACCAGAACTGACTCTGCATAACTCATGGCAACACATCAAACTGATTTGACTTTAATTGTATTTTTCCATGCTATGTTTATCTGATGAAATTTATTATTGCTTAATTTGAAAAGAGTAAAAGTGGACTTGATCACAAGCAACAGTCTACAATTGCGCAAAAATGTGTTGATATGTATAGTAGTAAGGAGTTTAACAAATGGTGTACGGATGAAAACTAGGTAGCAATCAGCATGCTCCTATGAACATACAATATAGTAGCAATGAAGGACCCAGAATAATAAAAACAGATACTTTAGAGTTGAAATGATTAACGGATTCCAAATATTGATATGGCAAAACATTTAAGGTGTTCATATTATCTTTCATAGACAAATTCAGACTATATATATGCATACAAATTACATATATCATGGATTTGATGTTTTGTGAATAACACGATTGTAAATGCATGGAGAAAGATTACTAAGAAGGCGAACATGTCACCATACTAATTATACTGATTAGATCAGAATATGACTATGTACCTTCGGCTTTTCTTTTTTCTGTCATACCAGTGGGTTTGGATTCTTCCTCGAAATTCAAATCCTTGTTCTCTAGAGAGAACCCACTAACCAAAGCATCAATTGGTTTTTCAACATCCTCTTCTTTCTCAAAATTATTATTTGATTTGATCGGCTTATTTTCAACTATATCTTGCATAAACTCATCATTGGAAATTCTATCTAAATTCAGTTTTTCAGGAGACCCCTCCTCAACATCCTCAATCTTCTTGCAAAGTTCAACATCGATAGCACATGTGACCTCACTAGATGATGGTTGCACCATCTCTAGCTTAATAATAATAATAATAAATTAACTAAGTTATTGCCCATATTAATAGTCCAACAAAACACTCAAATCACCTCTAGAATTAAAAAATAAAATATATCCACTAGTTGTCAGGCAATACCTAACAAGATAACAAAAAGTAAATAAAAATTACCAGTGGAAGTAATGGGAACTCGAGGAACAGAAACTCTGCTACAAGATTTGGTTGGATAAATAAAGATGGAAGTAACTGTTGTTGACTGATCAACCGAAGAGCGACTCTTTCCTATGATCGAAGAAAGGAGGGAAGAAACATTGTTCATCTTCGACTATTATAATATCAATTAAGTTCATAACGGACAGGTATTATTGCTAAAATACGATTGGCCTATGAGATACACTTGCATACTAAAGCTTAGTTGCTTACGAAGGGTTTGAAAACCATTGCTCTGTTCCAAAAACGAAACTATTGCGAAATTGTTTACTAAAAAAATATGAAGAATTGAGATGGATTGGTTGTTTATTGTAAAAATAAGAAAGGTACACAAATCATTTTTATTTCTATCAGTGAATGGGGTTATTATAGTTTTCAAAGTAAAGCATATTGTATATGAATAAATATACATTGGTTATTTATTGTAGAAACCTGAGAACTAGTATGTACTGCACTCAAATATAATATCTTTGGTTTCTAAAATTCAGTAAAAAAATAAAAATAGAACATCTGAGTCAATTTTTTACCAAAATTCATTATTTAAAATTTTTTAATTGAATATACAAATCCTCCACCTTGTTGCTTTTCTCAATGTCATTTCACTACTATTGTCATTTTCACCTTATATCCCCCTCAATCTAGCAGTGGATGGCATGGATAATATATAACACTTATAACATAAGTGAAAAGAAAGCCCTGTCACTAAGCACAAAAGTATAAACTAATAAAAGAATATAAACTAAAATTTCATTTTTAGTAGTCAATATAACCAACCCCATTAATCAGTAATATCTAAAAATTATTGTGTTCCAATCCTGTTTTATTAGATACACTAGGTGTTAAAGTGCTAATCATGTAATATCTAACGTTTTCAGTAGTTAATATAACCAACCTCATTAGAGTTTTATTCAAGGGCAGTTAAAGTCACCAGTAATTGTTTGTGATGACAAGAGTTTACTATATTACAATTGAGTTTACTATATCATGCATAAACTGCAGCTATTTTACACTACATGCATAAACTGCTTGCATTACGATAGATGTAGTTGTAATTGGAAGGAAAGCATGAAATTGCAGCTGAAGCAAAGTAGCTAAAGCCTAGAAGGAAAGCATGTGGGAGCAATGGGATGTGTTGAAAGGATTCCATGTGAATGAAACAGAGTAAAGCTGTTATGTTGACAAAGAGACTGAAGTTAAAAAGCCGTTTAAAATATAGGTAAAGTAAGAGAATCAGACCAGACGAAACATTACAAAGCTGCAGTGATTTAATATCGACTCCGTAAAGATATGGAACCATGTGTGGAATGATATGCCTAGAAAATATTTCATATTAAAGAAAGGGGTATAGATATCAAGAAGTTCTTGGGTGATAAAATAGATCATACATAATAAACCATAAGATGGAGAGAAAAATTTAGTGAGAAGTGGAAGTCATAACATCAAAAGACTGCTGCTACAGTTTTGAAAGCAATTTTAATCCATAAAATTCAAGGATTGAATGCCGTAAGAGTTCATAAAAACAAAGAATATAATCTTACAGTTTCAGGGCATATTTCAGCTTTTGGTGCATGACTAATATTTAATGGATAATCATGGCGGCCTTAAAACTTATTATTATTTCTAACATGGAAATTTGTTTAGGATATTTAACTACCGAATCATAATTGTTATTACTGACCATAAACGTCTACCAATTACTATGTCAAATGAACAGCTAAATTAGTGGGAATTAACTATGGAAATTTAAACTTATGAAGTATTAAAGTTCAGTATATGCCGTGTATATTTTTAATGCAAACTGCTATGGGTGACTCAATCTGGGAGTACCGACAGTTGTTTAAAATGCTAGAAGAGCAAATTTCGTACTGGAATCCTAAGCAGATAAATGGTGGTAATCAAATGACTGACCTTAACTATTTACCAATTACATCATATTAACTACCAGATTAATGCGAATTAACAGTGCATTGAAATAAATTCCATGATAAGGTTTAAACTGAAATTCTAAATTGGCACAGGTAACGTGTTGAACTATCACTAAAGAATTTTAGAAAAAAAACATGAATCTTAACTAATGACCTGTTTTTTTGCTGACAAATAGACCCAAGCGCATAAATGGTGGTAAGCAAATGACTGACCAAAAATGTTTATCAATTGCTACATCGAATTAACTACCAAATTAATAGGAGTTAACTGTGCATTGAAATCAATCTGTGATATGGTTTAAACTAAAATTCTAAAGTGGGAAAATTAATGCGCTAAAACTATAACTGAAGAATTTAAAAGGGAAAACATGAATCTTAACTAATGACCTGTTTTTTTGGTGCAAAATGGAGATCTAATATCCCACAGCAAGAAAATTTATCATATACTCATCCACAACCATTACGGACGAAATGATAATCCTAATTTAACAAATAAACATGCATTAGTAATCATCCATTAATAACATAATGATAACCTGATTTAACAAATCACCAATCATCAATAATCAGCACTAACCAAAACTAAATCAAAACAAAGTAAACAAAATGTTTTTTGGGTGAAAAAAAGGTGGAATGCAGTACCAAGATTATACGTAAATCTGGTAGAAAATCAACCATGACACAGAATGGCACAACAATCGATTTTATTGGTAAATTAAAGAAACTTAAAGAAATAGCAGACGAAATAATCAAAGGGTTTGTGATTGTAGGACTTTTTGTTAAGCATACAAGAACTAGATAAGTTCTTGGGCAATGAGGCAGCAATTAACGCTTTGATGGTCTGGTGCGATAGGCGAACAACTAATACAAATAAAAGATTTTTGGCCCCAAATCACTGAATTAATCACTTCTATTGGCTTACCTCAATTTGTAGATTCGGGCCTTGTGAACAAAGCGGAAGGGAGCAGATTCGACGAAGTGGAGGAGATCTCTATTGACGAAGATGGGAGCTAATGATGAGGAGTTAATGACGAAGTGCAGTGATGGTTCGAGCGAGAGGGAAATTTTGGTGAAAGAGGAAAAAATGAAACGGTGGAGGGAAAAAGGAGGCAGTGGAGGGAAACAGGAGGAAAAAACGTGACAAGGGTTTAAGAAGTGGAAACCCTAAAATTAGACCCAAATTTTTTTTTTGTACCACATACACAACAAACGCCACCGATAATTGCAACTAAAGGTAGATTTTCTTGTAGTGATCATACGTCCATTATCAAACTCGTACGAAGGGTGTCCGAGCTAAAGTTTCGTCTGATTCATATCCGTCTGAAACTCTTATACAACAGAACATGAACACACCTATGTTCGATCCGGTCCCTCCGTCTAACACCCCTATTCACGGTCGAATCAAATTTTTTTGGTCCTATTCCAACTATTAACAGACGCAAGTATCTGTATGCTTTTAATCCGTAGTAAAAAAAAGAAAAAGAAAAGGGGCATTACGAGAATTGAACTCGGGACCTCTCGCACCCTAAGCGAGAATCATACCACTAGACCAAATGCCCTTCAATGTTAATGCTTAAAAAATCATATCTGAATTTAACGACAGAGCATCACAAAATCCACTTCCAAATCACACATTACTCGAGCAATGTGATCTTTACAGCCTTCAACTAATCAAGTCAATTGATACTCAGAAATACGAAATCCGTTAGCATCCGTAAATGAAAAATGAATGAATATCTAATGTTTGAGAAAACAGATACAAATGCATATATAAATTTTACGTACAAAAGTTATCCATTCTTTGTCAAGGTACTACTTTATATTATGTGAATTTCGGTATAATGAATTATATGTATTTATTGTTTTATCAAAATAACAATTTATACAAGGCTTTTTTGTACATGCAATGCACTGCATGTAAAAACCCTTATAAGATAAGTAATTTCAAATTTTCTATATAATTTGATAAAAATAAACTAAAAAATATAAAGAAAAACAATGTATTCTTTTTTTGTTGTAATATGGTTTGAACCTGTAAACTTATTTATGTTTCAAAATTTCCATTTAAAGGTAAATGTTAGTGTTTGTTCAGAACGGTATTCGAAATCTTCACCTCTTATTTTGTCTATAAGGGTAATTATGAAACTTTACAGTTGGATCAAAAAATTGAAACTTTATTCCAATTATTAATAAAGATGTATTGTGATAAAAATAAACTGAAAAATACAAAGAATACAATGTATTCCTTTTTTGTTATAATAGGATTTGAACAAATAACTTTTTTTATGTTTCAAAATTTCCATCTGAAGATAAAAGTTAATGTTTGCTCAAAAGCGGGATTCGAACTCTTCGCCTTAAAAGCAATTTTGGAACTTTGCGGTCGGATCAAAAAATTGAAACTCTATTCCAATTATTAACAAAGATACTAATAAAGATTATATGTATATATAAATGTATATTTACTATTCAAAATATATTTATGACTTTCGATTTAATTGACAGTGGATTGGATAGTATCCGATGTTTGTCTGCAATCCACGGAAACATATATTCGATATTCAAAAGAATTCAACGATAGACTGTTAGAGAACTAGATATTATCGCAAAACCAATTTGTAATGTGAAGTGAGGTATCTTTGTATTTATGCATGATTTATATTGTAAATTACCGATGTGGGACTAATATCAACACGCCCCCGCACGTGTGGCGTATCATTAGCCAAACACGTGGACAATCATTGAGGGTGACGTGTAACACAACTAAACCCACTCTGATACCATGTTAGAGGACCTCATCTTATCACAAAATCAAATGGTAATGTGAAGTGGGGTCTCTTAGTATTTATGCATGATTTATATTGTAAATTGTCCAATGTGTGACTAATATCAACAATGATAGAAATCAATTTAGAAATCAATTTTGCTTACCCATTGTATTCAACCTCCAATAATATATATGGTTACAAGAGTCAAGATAGGCTATAAATTAGCCAACTGATTTGCTAAAATAAAGGTAACTAAATAAATACTAACCAAATAAACAGGCTACAAATTAACCGATTGAATTGCTAAAACAAAGGTAACTAAATAAATACTTTTCAAATAAAGATATCGTCAAATCAGAGAATAAATGTAGGAAATATTCTAACGTCTAGAATATATGCAAAATATATTCTATCACACCCCCTCAATCGAGGCGGGAGGTTCTCATATTCTTAGACTGTCCCTGAAGTCATTAAATAATACGTGCGGAAGCCCTTTTGTAAAAATATCAGCAATTTGGTAAATGGACGGTACATGAAGCACACGCACTTCGCCACGAGCTACTTTCTCACGGACGAAATGAATACCCATCTTAATGTGTTTAGTGCGTTGATGCTGAACAGGATTTCCGGATAAGTATATAGCACTCACATTGTCACAACAAACTAGAGTAGCCTTTTGAATAGGACAATGAAACTCTAGAAGAAAATTTCTAATCCTATACGAATCAGAAAACAACATTAGCAACACCCCTGTACTCCGCCTCAGCACTACTACAGGAAAGAGTAGGTTGCCATTTCGAAGACCAAAAAATCAAATTATCTCCAAGGAATACACAATAACCAGAGGTAGAACGACGGGTGTCAGGACAACCACCCCAATCTGCATCAAAATATGAGATAATACGATTAATAATGGATTTATACAAGTAGAGACTAAAAGAAAGGATACCCTGGAGATAGCGTATGATACGCTTAAGAGCTTTCATATGCTCATTAGTCGAGGCATGCATATGAAGGCAGATCTACTACATGACATAGGAAGTGAATGCAAGATACTGAAGAGCACCTGCATGACTACAATACTTAGTCAGATCATCATAAGGAGTGTCTGCGGTGGCACTTAGTTTAGACTTAGTGTCAACAGGAGTAGGACATGAACTGCAGTTAAACATTCCAGCACGTTCAATAATCTTTGCAACATACTGTGTTTGAGATAAGAAAAGTCCGTAGGCATGACGAGTGACAGCAATACCCAAAAGAAACTCAAAGGACCTAAATCCTTCATAGCAAATTCAGAAGTTAAGAGAGTCATAATATATTTATGAAGACGATCGGAAGAAGCTGTAAGTATAATGTCATCCACATATAACAGAATATAAGCAATATCACAACCATTCTTGTAGATGAATAAAGAGTGATCTGACGTACTATGAGAGAACCCAATGGTAGCAAAAAAATCAGCAAATCTTTGGTACCAAGCTCGAGGAGCCTATTTTAATCCGTATAAAGATTTCTTTAAAAGGCAAACATGATTCGGATAATTTTTGTTATGAAAACCCATGGGTTGATGCATATAAACTGCTTCATTGAGATGACCATGCAAGAAAGCATTCTTGACGTCCATTTGATGAATGGGCCAAGATTTAGAAAGAGCAATGCTGAGAACCGCTCTAATGGTGACCGTTTTAACCACGGGGCTAAATGTTTCATCACAATCAATGCCCTGTTGTTGTATATTTCCATCACATACAAGACAAGCTTTATAACGCTCTAAAGAATCGTCAGATTTATATTTATGACGAAAAATGCACATAGAACGAATAACATTAACATTAGGCAGCCTAGGCACTAATTTCCAAGTCCTATTGTCAATTAAAGCATTAAATTTATCCAACATTGCACTTTTCCAATTATGGTCACTAAGCGCACTAACAGGATTTTTCGAAACAGGAGAAATATCTGTAGTGGTGGTAGTGTGCTAATTAGAAGAATATTTGGGGTTGGGTTTAAAAATGCATTGATGCACGAGTGGTCATGCGGGTTGAAATGGGGTTGGGAGTCCCAGGGGTGGTGTGAGTAATGGTCAAATTAGGGGAGCTCATAGACGGGGTTGGGCTATGGGGAAGAGAGGATGGGTCGAAGGAGGAAAAAGAGGACCGAGTGTGGACAACAGTAGGAGGTGTGGAATCCGGCCTGTGTGAGACTATGGCCCAGATTTGGGAAAAAAGGACGAGTCGTTGGGCTGCGTTGTTGGGCCAAGCTGCATATTTTATGGTGTGGTATTTTGAGATAAATGATGTATTAATTGAGGATTAATATTGTCACTTAAGAAATCATAATTCGACGGTTTTTCTTTGTGGAGTTTGGAGAATGGAAATTCTGTTTCAACAAAACGAACATGACGACAAATTATGATTTTACCACTAGGCATATCATAGCATTTGGAGCCACGATGATTAGGATCCGGACCTAAATAAACACAAGGAGTCGACCTTTCTTTTAATTTATGAATAGTAGAAGAGGGGAATAATGGGAAACATAAGCAACCAAAAACACGCAAACCCGAATAATCAGGATCACTTTGATAGAGGATTTGAGCGGGAGATTGGTAATTCAATACATTGGAAGGAAGGATATTGAGAAGATATGTAGCCATGGAGAGAGCATGGCCAAAAGGAGAGTGGCATAGATGCATGGGCAAGAATAGTCTGGATGATATTATTTATGGATTTTATGTTCCTTTCGGCCTTCCCGTTTTGAGGAGATGTATGAGGACATGAGAGACGGAAAAGCATGCCATATTGCTCAAAAAAATCCTTAAATTTTCCATTAATGTATTTTGTACCATTGTCACGTTGAAAAGTCTTAATATTATGTTCAAATTGTGTCTTGACTAAAGCATGAAACACTAAGAAAAGTTGTTTGACCTGAGATTTTTTTTGCAATAGGAAAGGTCCACAAAAGTTTTCTATAGTCATTAAGAAAAAGAACATAATAACAATGGCCAGAAGTACAAACAATAGGAGAAGTCCAAAGATCATTATGAATAATATCAAATGGAAGAAAAGTATATGACACCGAATCATAAAAAGGTAGCTTAGAATGTTTCCCAAGAGGATAAAAAGAACAAAAAGTTTTACAAGCCTTATTACAATCAACAAACTTTTTACTACCAAGAGACTTAAGAATAGCATCGCCAGGATGATCTAAATGATTGTGCTAAATATTAAAAGGCAAAGCAGTAAAAGCATAATGATTGTTAGAAGAAATGGCTTGAGAGTTGGAGAAAAGTGGATATAAGCCCTCAGTGCTATCACATCTCATTAGTCTGTTCTCCGTCTGTAAGTCATTAACAGAGAAACCAAAAGGATCAAAAGAGATAGAAACCATATTATTTGTGGTAAATTTACGAACAGAGACCAGATTTTTAATGAGCCTGGGAGCATGTAACACATTGTTTGGGGTAAATGGTGGATAAGGTGGAGGCAATGTAGTGCGACCGTGACCAATAATTGGAATTAAATGATCGCTACCAACAACAATGTTATGATGCTTATTGCTTGAATTGAAAGAAGAGAGAATACCTGCATCCGCCATCATATGAGATGTAGCACCAGTATCCATGTAGTAGTTCCCATCTGGTTGAGAGAACGAAAGAGCATGCATAGCGGCCTCAATGTCGGTGGGCATGTAGCTAGGAGCAAGAGGAGCAATGACATAGAAAGCTTGAGGTCAGGACCCAAGCAAGCGTCACCCAGAAGAGGAGGGACGTTGGGCTACTGGATTGGGCCTTGGGTGCCAGGAGTATGCGGAAAATGGGCAAGAAGGAATAGTCCACGCTCCCTAACCAGGCTGCTGCCACTGTGGCGGTGGGGCCTGCTGACGTGGCTGCCACTGGTGTCCTGATATGGCCGCTGACTAGAACTGGACCCATTAGTACTTTGGTGGACTTTTTTTCCCATTATTTTTCAAATTATTTCTCCCTTTATTATTATTGTTGCGCTTTTTCCTTGTAAATGAATCAGTGGCAACCATGGCAGCACCACTGGACCAACTCCCAGAACCACCGGTTTCATGAGCTTGACGAGCCTTGATAGTACGCTTAACCATTTTTAACCTTGAACGACAACTCTCAAAGGATGGAAAAGGCTCTTGATTTTGTATATAGTCGACCGTACCACTATACGCTTCTGGTAAGGACCCGGTGAGATGTAAAACCAAATGACCATTTGTCACCGTAGCATCAACATCCGCCAACCTATCCGCCAGAGATTGTAGATAATTGCAATAATTGTCGATCGAGTTGAAAGCCTCAAAAGCCGCATTTGTAAAGTCCTCATTGAGATGGGTAGCCCAAGAGGCTTTGTTGTCTTGAAAAAGAGCTTCAAGACGGTTCTATGCCCCTCTGCTGTGTCATTACGTCTAAGGATAGCGAGAAGAAGATCGGAAGAAATGGTGCTGTAAATCCACTGCAAGACAATGGCATCCAAACGCCTCCAAAGAGCCGGATCAGCGGACTTAGCCTGGACATAGGCAACCAAAGCCTTCTCCTCTGTTGGTGGAACCAAGTGATCGTAAAGATCATGAACCCTAGCAAGGTTGGTAAATAGAGTAGCCCAAGAATGATACATGGCTTGCTCATTGTCTAATGTTATGGGAATAAGAGATTTAACATTAGTGATGGTGAGTGCGAGATGAAACTTGGACGAGTCTGCCATGGAAAAGAATTAAAGACAGAAGAAGAAGAACAGAGAAGAAGATATGTGAGGCTAGGGTAAGGAGAATAGCTATATACCATGATAGAAATCAATTTAGAAATCAATTTTGCTTGCCCATTGTATTCAACCTCCAATAATATATATGGTTACAAGAGTCAAGATAGGCTACAAATTAGCCAACTAATTTGCTAAAATAAAGGTAACTAAATAAATACTAACCAAATAAAGAGGCTACAAATTAGCCAACTGATTTGCTAAAACAAAGGTAACTAAGTAAATACTTCCCAAATAGAGATATCATCAAATCAGAGAATAAATGCAATAAATATTCTAACGCCTAGAATATATGTAAAATATATTCTATCATAGACCTACCTATAACTGAAGAGGAAAGATGAATCGCTAAATTTACATGTAACGAATAAACCAGATGATTGAGGCCTTCAATGGTTGCTTTCTCTTTATTTTTGAATCCAAAGATGATTCAATCGCCCCATCACATGTCGATCACACATCACTACCTTTGTCTGTCGCCACATTATTCTCTTTAACATTATACTCACTTTACCCTTTGTTTCTTCGAAATTAATTGCAACTATTATTTTCACCTTTCTTTTTCTAACCTAATATTTTCTTCAATAGGCTTACCAATAAGTCAAAAGCAGATGAAATAGAGGGATGGCAAACTAAGGTCCTTGGTTTCATTATATTCCTACACCAAACACAACATGGGAATAGAGTATGTTTTGTAATGAATACACCGACAAATTTACAGGACAAATTCCAATCTTTTCTTCCTAGATAAATGACAAATTGCAAAATACCCTAACATGGAAGGTGATTATTAAAGGAAAAACACAATTAGTGTACAAATAGTTTTATACTTGCTAACCTCACATTGAATACACGAACCAGATGAACTTTTATGTCAGTATCATAATCTAACAAATATGGAACAGGTAAAACATGAACCCCATACGTATTAACATTCGTAGATAGAATAATCCTTATTCTTCTGCTAGAATCCTACACAATATGAATTCACCAAAATTCCTAACTTGATTATGTTATTATTTTTTAGTAAAAGCCATATAATTTGGGTATGTTTTCGCCCTTTTCCCCCCTCTTCAGAATTAAACCCAATTCTAACTAAACAAGTTATCAAATAACGAGGAGTTCACGTACCAATATCATATAGAATTCAAGAATATCGAAAGAAATGATTTAACTCAGAAGAAGCTAAATCGAAGACAATTCAGTGCTTATACATACCTAGGTTGAATTTTATCAACCCGCTTGATGCTCTCGCCATTTTCATCTGACTCATTGGCCGCACATAATTTTTAGTGATATTGGATTCAAACGATGATGGGTGGTTCATGGAACTGGGATGAGTTTAGATAAAACAAATACTTTCTCCCAAAGCATAGCAGATTGGGAAACTCTATGGCTATTGGTGTCAAAAATCCGAAATCCGTCCGCATCCGCTTCCGCATCCGCATCTAAAAAGCGGATAAATATCAATGTTCGAAAAAAGGATGTGGATGCGAAGGCATTCGCATTCGAAAATTATCCATTCGATTTTTGTCAAGATTATAGTTCAAATTATGTGTATTTTAATATAGTGAAAGATATTTGTTTATTATTTCATTGTGTTAATAGTTTATATTATATACACTTAATGCTTTTTAACTGCTCAAAACTATTTGTCATCATAACATTTATTAATTTTTAACACTTTTATAGTCAATGGGATAGAAAAATGTTTGTCTTAAACTAAAATTTTCCTTTTATAATTCTTGATTTATCGGTCATTAGCGGATAAGATAATTATCCAACATCCATCTGTATCCGCTGATGTGGGTATGACACTATCTGCATCCGAAAGCATCCGTTGACAGGCCTAGCTAATTTTATTCCAACCCCAAAGATTACTTATCCCACATCTATATTGTCAAAGTTAATTTTCAAAAAAATTTGTCGTTCTTCTTTGTCACAATCTTAACAATTGTTGTCATAATTAAGTAAGTTAGAACCGTAAGTTATATAAAAACAAAAGAAAACATTCACATTTTTAATTATGAATGTCACCACAAGATTGAAATAGAATTAAATAAAAGAGACAATAATTTTACTATGTTTTCGTTTCCTTTTCTTTTTGATCTTTCAAATCAACACAATTTGGTGACTTTTAGAATAGATATTGATATTTCTCCAAAATTAAGGATTAATATGAATTAGAAGACATAAAAAGGTACATAAGCATAAACCATTGAATTTTTTATATTGAATTTTGATTTGATAACTTTTTTCAAAAGAGAAAAAAAATGAAGCACAAGATAAGGAATGTAATTTTATTGAAAGAAATGAACAATTTTGTAATACTTATGGTGTAGATAAAGTAAAAATCGATGTATATTGGTTTGTTAAAAGTTTTGGTATAGGTATAGTATTTTTTGGTGCTTGAATAGAATTTTCATAGTTGTATTCATATGAAATTCTTTTCAAATGCGTTTTGGACCGATCAAATCTTCCTAGGGGTTGGGTGCACAACTTTACTATATCAACATTTGACACCGAATATAGTATACATATGTAATGAAATTCAAAAAATAGTGCGTGTAAAAATATATTTAATGAATTTATTTTTTCATTCGGTGCATATGTTCAAAACTTGAGCATTCTTTATTAACATTTGATCACACCTTATTGTATTACTGTTTTATGGTTTGTGAGTGCACAAACGGACGGGTTTTGAAAATGAACGTTTGAAAATAACAAGATAGATTTATGTAGCTGGATAGGTGGTAACCACATGAATTGAATTGGTGGAGTAACCATGAGATTTTGCAAACCTCTAATAATTGTCATATTTCTTCGATTTAAGAGCTATCAAGAAATATTTGTATCTGAAAACCTTCCAAGCCAAGCTCTGCCCTCAATTTGATTTATGGTGCACGTTGTCCAATATCTTCGTGATCTCGCGTCCGACAATTCATTTTAGTAGGGGTTAGAAAATCCTCTAATATAAAAGATGTCATCCCGTTTAAAAAATCTCAGAATCTTCTATAGTACTTCTTTTTGCTCCATTCTAGTTTGAGGGTAGAAATTCACTAGTCAGATACTCAATGATGGAAGCCATTTAGCTTGCCTCACCATCTAATGTTGCCATAACAATAATATTCTCATAGCTCAATGTAGGTAAGGTTTCCACTAGAATCGATCAAATACATGGTCTGATTCCCAAGCTTCATAATTTATCTAGATCATCAACTGGTTCTCCTCCTCCGAGATATTGTAGTATCCCGCATTTCAAGACCCAAAAATAAATGTAGATGATGCTGCAGTCATCAATAGAATTATTTTCAAATGACAAAAATGTGATCTTTTTTTACAACATTAAGTATAAAAGTAGATAAATAATTTTCATTACATAAAATTGTCTTTATTCACTATCGAATTCGTGCCCATGTGGATGTAATATAATATACAGAGAGAATAATGTCGCGCCTGACATATGAAGATGTCGGCAGGAACACTTAACTAGTTATATAACCTAGTTTTACAATATCAGAATTTAAAACAAAATATTATTATTTATTAGATCTCCTTCTTCTTCTATGAAGCTTTTATTCATCTTTGAAAATGATAGATTTCTAATCCTATAAACTCAGTCAGCTCGAACGAGTGCTCGACGGTTTATGGGGAAAATAATAATAAAGCATGAATTAGACGTAATGCATGGTATGAGCTATACATATCTCTAATTACAACGTATAGTGAGACCACGCTGCCTAGTAGATTGAATTTTCTTCTTAATAAAACAATAGCAAGCATGCATATAAGAAAAATTTAAGCATAAGTATACCCTATGTATGACATGATGGAGTTAGGGGTATGCCCTAGGAGCAATTATTTAATTTATTCTATAGATCTAACTCGATAACCAACCTTGTTCATAATAAAAGGTGTTTTATTTCTGTTATGTATTTATTATAATGAGGTATTATAAATAATTGAATGTTCGATTAAAATATATTTAATAGAAAATCTATAAATGGTGTATTTGTGATAGTAATTATAAATAATTTTAATCATGAGTATTGTATCACAATATACTAAACACATCATTTTAAATATTACTAGCCAAGATGCACCGAGACTGGATATCGATGCATCTATTGAGACTAAAGTACGTAACGCTTTCCAAATGTTGAGTAATGTATTATTCATAACTGCTGGGGCACCAAGTAGTTACATACAGATAGTTATTGGATAGCTATGTAATGACTCGCTCGATAGTTTTCTATTGGTTAATATAACTAAGGTAAAACAAAAAATATTAACGTGACTAATTTACATTGTTCCCTTTACTTGAAAATATCGTAGATCTTCAATTAAAAGCTCTGCTTAAATTGTAGTCAAATCATGGTACAGAATCGACCAAATGACTATACTTGGGTCGAGTGGAAATATTGAAAGTGAAACACTATTCAAGAGAGGATTCGTCTTCTTGGTTATATAGGGTTAGTATCATAGTCTATTTAAGTCAATTCAATGCCAAAATCTCTAACAAGAGTAGTCCAGTTAATAATAATTGTTATTACTGAATCAAAGACTTTGTGTTTGGACTATAGAGTTAAATATGTACGATATTGGAATTTTGACCATTATCAAATCCGGAAGTCCAAAGTGATATGGTTTTGATGAAGAGAATTGATGTAAAATAACTATCACTAATGGGTAACGCTTACGATAAGTAAAATTATATTTTACAAAGGATGTGTAAGTGATAAGTTCAGCCAAAATTTCACAAAAATAGCTAAGATGAAATGTGAACGATAATATTTGAATTGTTCAATATTAATCGCTGGCCGAATTTACACATTTGAGTCACACAACTAAAATGATGAATATTTCGAATAAACCACATGATTTTATTAGTTTTTAATTATTGGAAATTAATTAATATTTATGAAATATTAATTAAAAAAAACTTCTTTAGATTGTTGGATGTTATTAGTATTTAGTAAAGTGGTTATATAAAAGTTATAAATGCGTGTATCGATATGCGATATTGGTAGAATTTTTAAATCTGGTTTAAAAAAATAAATATTAAAATAGGCTCAAATATTGATTGATGTTTATGAAATATTAATTGTTAAAATATTTCTTTTTTATTTATTTGATTTCAATTAATATTTAATAATGTAGATATATAAAAGTTATGACCGCGCGTATTAGTATATGATATAGATAGTAAATTTAAATTTGATTTAAATAGGGATAACACAAATTGAATTTTGGAAATTTTTTGGACCAAAGCCTACGCACGATGGCGGCCATGATATTAAGAAATGAGGGGGTTTTTGAATTAGAAATGAAAGGGCAACCTTAATTAAAGGAGAGGAAAAAAACCATATTTTTATTACACGTTCATTTTCTTCTTTAATTGGATATTGCTTTGTCATTTTCTTTCTCCGTCCATATAGAAGCATTAAGGGCCAAATTCTAATGCTGGCTAGAGCTTTAAAATTCAAGCAAAATTAAATAGAAATAGGCGGTATCTCCTGATTGTTACAAATCTAGAGATTGATCAATTGGATTTAGGATTTATTCTATCATTCAAGTGCTTCTTCTAGCTTCATCCTAAGATAATTCTATATTTTTCTTATATAACTTTTAATTTTTTTTTACATCCCACTAGTTTTATATCTCTCCATTTTGTTCATATGTGTGAATTTAGATTATGGCTAGAATATGTTAATTCGTCCTTTTTGAATCAATTGTATACTCTTATTATTGATTTAACTAAAAATCTTTGCTGTGCTCTCTATTATTTGTTTATTATGAACAATAATAATTTTACTCATCTTTGTTCTGTGTGTTTAATTATCTTGTATGTTTAACCTAGATCTAGACCTTCTTATCACGAATTTGTATATGCATATCTCGTCTGATTTTTTTTGTTGTCTAAAAAATGAAAAACAAAATTGGAACAATCTTTTTAGTAAGTCAATTTTCGTATTAAAAGTTTTAGATTTGAATGTTTATATATAAATTGCTGTGTGAATAAAACTTTGAAATAGTTTCATTAATTATTTATAGTTAGCAACATAATATGATGACTTAATTGTCTTATGTGTAAATTATTCTATAAAAAAAACTTGCTAATTAAAATAAAAGAGAAAACTTCAATTTAGTGGTTTATTTCTCGTTTTACGGTTGTATCTAGACTAGTACCGGATCTTTGTTTAAAAGGCAAACATTCTAATTCACAAACTATTTGTGTTAAACCAAAAATTGACTCAACACCCGAGATGCTGTACAAAGTAATATTATTCGGAATGATCCTAATAATACTCATTGGTTTTAATACAGTCATGATGTTATTCAAAAATATCAATTCATATGTCCAAGTGTAAAATAGGTGAGTGGCATAAATGTGCAATGGTCCATTACTTGTTCGTTAGTAAGCAAAATAGGCAATTCACATATATCATAATCCTTTGTTTATATGTCAATGCACACAATAGTCATTATGCAAAGTAAACTTTAATTTAGGAAAAAGCTTAAGTGGCCTTGTTCAAATCATTAATATACAAGTCCAAATTCAAGTCCAAGTCCAAAATTAAGTCATATGTACATCCACTATTCAATAATAGTCAAAGATACACATTTGAGGGAATTGTGTGATGCAATGTTTATTGTCCAAGTCCTTGTATGCAAAAGTTACAAGAATTATAAATCGGCTCTAAAACTCCCCATTTGATTTAAAGTTTACAACTTATAATTTGAGAAGCATGAAATAAATGATTCGCGCCCCTCTAAGAGATGGAGGGAGTTCATTTATAGAGGTAGTGGTAGGCGGGATTACTACCACATATCCATCCGGCTAGATATTCGCTCTCTCTTCGTATTGTTAATATTTGACATCCTCTTTATATTATTGATATTTGATGTCCTCTTTGTATTGTTGACATTCGGCATCCCTCCTCGCTTGTGAAAACTCGAATTCCTTTATTTGTTTCGAAGCTCATTATTCTCGTAGAAACTTGATTTCGTTGGTTGTTTGTAGATGCTTGACAATAGTTAGTGTTGTAAAAGCTCGATAACTTTTATTGTGCAAAAGGAGTATTTTCGACAGAAATTTGATATTTCTAGTTTGTGGTTAGATTTTCGACATCTGCTAGTGGTGCGACGTCCTTGTTTTGTTATATATTCTTCAACATTTCCTTGTTATAAAGGTTCGATAACTCCACTATCTTTTGGGCTTAATAATGTTAGTTATAGAAACTCGATATCTATTATTCTTCTAGGTCTGCTGCAGCTTGATATATATAGCTATTTATTGATTTGGAACCTTTATCACCTTACAGTCTCGATATTTTGATTCATTACGAATACCCAAAATCAATTTCTTTTCATTAAATACTCAACAACTCTTCCTGTTATAGAAGCTCATTACTCCTTTAGGGACATGATCCTTCTTTTTCGCTTGATAACTATTTGAAGTTCGAAATTTTTAATGTTATTAGATATTCGACATCTCTTTGTGATTAATTGAGGTTCGCTATCCTCCTTTATTTTATATGCTCGTCAGCCCTTATGGTTGTTGAGGCTCAACACCATATCTGCTAGTTATAAAGATTCGACAACCTTTCTCTCTTTAAATTCAACAACACTTATTATTCGACATATTTAGTTATTCCCTAATTCTTTTAATCCATTTCTCCTAAATAGGAGCTCAATAATTATCTTCATGTTAGATACTTGATACCCTATGCTTTCATATCTTCCCATGCTTACTTTTTCATTGGCTTCTCAAGTACATTTGACAATTGAAAAATATATGGATAAAAATTTGTATAAATTTTTATTTTGTTTTGTTTTAAATTTTGTTTTGGTATTTTGTGTGTACGTGTGAGCATATATATATATATATGTGTGTGTGTGTGTGTGTAATAATATTTATGTGCATATGTGTATTTAACTCAATGTTTCGAAAGGGGTTTATCTAAAATATAGTAGTAAACTTTTGAACTATTCTAATTAGATAGTGTATTCATCGATTTACAGCATGTAATATAAATAAAGTCCATTTCAATGTAAATCACCATGCAAGATATTTGAATGTGTGCACATACAAATACACACACACACACCCACACAATAAAGCGAACCCGTGCCTCGCACACGGCTTGTAACTATTTTTTTTAATTTTGTTGGACCTTTGTGTTATTGTAAGATTACTGATAATTAATTACAACATTATGTCTTGTATAAGGAAAACTATTATTTACGGTATTGTTTTTCAATCCAAAGTAAAATATTTTGTTTACAAACATAATTTTTATGAGCTCTTTATTCTAATGTTTTAATAGTTGATTGATGTCCGAAATTTACTACAATCCATGAATGAAAGATCAAAGAAAGATATCCTAGTGTACAAAATATCTGAAGAGCACGAATGAATAAGGAGATAGTGCAAAAAAATATCCATTTTTGCGTTCATTCGGTACATTTCAACAATTTCACATGAACCAACATGAACTTATACACGTATCACATTCCAACATAGATTCAATTGTTCACGCACAACATTCTCTTGTTTGAATATTCAACATAATGGGGCCACATGTTTTAATGTTTGAATGTGTGGGCTATCTTGTAATTAAGTCTAATTACGTTTTTTTTGGAATAAACATATTAAGATTTAAGGGTATATTGGTCATGTAAAATTATAACGTGTGGACACCAGAGTGACAATTTAGTTTGTTGAAGGGCCAAACTGAAAAATATCACACACTACATATATAGGGTTATGATCTTCAAATTACATACATCTTATCATATTCTCTCTACCATCTTCTAAAGAGAATTTACAGATCTAAGCTTGTGTCAATTTGGAAGATTTAATCCAATTTAATCTTCACATCAATTAAGAATCGATGGATTCAGGTACGCCTTTGCTGTTAATTTCATATACCTGTTTCTCAATTGAATAAATATAAGTTATATGTATTCAGATCTAATATAGATTAATCACCAACAAATGGAATCAGAGCCACCCATCATTGATTTTATCGAGAAATTTTCCGATTTTAAGTATATATGAAATTAAGGTTTCGAGATTTACAATTTTGGTTGATTCATCCAATTCTTTTATTTCAAATCTGTGAGATTTGCTCTTTTCTTATTGATTTATCTGATGCCACTGTTTCATATCTATATAAATAATTAATGAATTAATTCTGCTTGTTCGGTTCTGATGTCTTTAATTGTTGCTACTCATATTACTTGTATATTACTATCAATGTGTTGCGACTGTACAATTTTTTTTATTGCTAAGATGGTTACCATGTTAAGTTTTGTTTCATTAACACGTATGGAAGCATCTTCTTGCCTTTCAATTTTCCTGTAATACGTATTGCACACATTATGGTCAATTGCATTTCTTATCATAATTGCATTAAATGTGGTTGTTATAGTAATAAATAAATTAATTTATTATCATAAATGAAGCAAATGCATCAAATCCAAAATAATTAACGATGCGGCATGTTTGTATTTGGAATAAGAAAAGACATAATATTTATTATTTAATGCATTTACAATTTATAGACACATATATTTTATATCTATGGCCTGCTCATTAAAAATAAGTTTCTCTTTCTGTAATATTATAAAACATGTATTCATATTTGCTTATTCAAATAAGCTTTCATCGAAAGCTAATCACCCGCCGCACTGATATAGTAAGCTATTTTGACATGGACTATTTATGTTCGTTCTTCCCGCTATGTTTGGGATCAACTACTGCTACAGTTTTTAGCTATTCATTTTCTTGCAATATGACATGTATGGACCATGCTATGTTAAAATTTGTTTTATCTTCTGTCTTGAATATTGACAGTAAAATGAAGTATGCAATATTTTATCATCAATTGTTATTGCAAATACCATTTGTTATGTATTGTTACAGTTTTAGTTGATGTCAAATTTTTTTTGTTGCGACTATGAAACCATATTTTCAATATGTATAAAATTGGAAATTGAAATTTATGGAATACACATAAATGAATGAGTTAAAATAAACCCAGTTCAAATATTATTTGGTGTCTCTTTGCAAACTAACTGTAAATATTCTATATTACAAGTGATCTGATTAAAATAACATGTCACCAAAGTGACATCTCTTATTTTAGTTATCCATGAAAAATGTCTAATGTTTGTATGTATTTATTCATGCAAATATTAGTCGGCCAAAAAGAAGACTAATATTTAGCTGGATCATTTATACATGTGTGATGACAAATATGCGACAATCATATAGTTTTGCAAGTGAATATCTAATCGGCCCAAAGGAAGATTAATATTTTACTTGAAATTATTGTCAATGTTTGATCATTACAGCAAAAGTACCACTTACAATTAATATTACTGTCCAAAGACTTGATACTAAAGTTGTGCTAGGTATCTTGAGAAGAGACTTACCAATTATTTGAATTTACTATGGTTTTGTTTTACATTGTGAGCATATTTGATTGATTCTTGTGTTAAAATTACAACAAATTTAACTGCGGTATCTGCCAATCTTAACAACAATCCTACTCTGACTTGAGCAAAAAAATTCCATAGAAAGAGAACATATTGCTTGTTCTTGGCTACATGGATCATGACCTTGCATTTAGGATGGATGCACCTACCCCTCTTACGGATGAAAGTTATTCTGATTTTACAAAGAAATTTGAGAGGTGGGATCGTTCAAATCACATGAGTCAAATGATCATAAAGCGCAACATTCCAGAGGCATTTAATGGTGTAGTATTTGAAAAGATAACCAATAGATTTCCTTGTTGAGATTGAAAAATGTATCGCTAAAAAAGATAAGGCGAAAATAAGCATGCTTTTGTAGGGCTGGATTTCCATGAAGTATCAAAGCAAAGGGAACATAAGGGAGTACATTATGGAAATATCTAATGTTTCTTTAAAACTTAAGGCACTTAAGCTTGAGCTTTCGGATGATTTTCTCGTGCATTCGGTACTAATCTCTCTTCCTTCACAATACAACCAGTTTAAGATCAGTCATAATTGTCAAAAGAAGAAATGGACTCTTAATGAGCTCATTTCATGTTGTGTACAAGAAGAAGAGAGATTGAAGCATGTAAGATTGAAAGTACTTATTTGGCATACACCCCTAAGGGAAAAGACAAAAAGAGAAAGAAGGATAAGGAAACTGCTAAGGGTCCAATGGAAAAGAAACAACATAAGGTGGCTGATGGTTGTCACTTTTGTAAGAAGGCTGGACATTTAAAGAAAGATTGTACCAAATATCACTCATGGCTCGTTAAGAAAGGGTTGCGTGAGCTACCGAAATCCAACTAATGCGGAAAGATTCATCTTTGTAGGTGATGGAAAATCGATTAAAGTGGAGGCTATTGGGCATTTTAAGTTGTTATTGAGAACTCAATTTTATTTGGATTTATTTGATAATTTTGTTATACTGCTATTTAGACGGATTTGGTTTCTGTTTCTAAGTTGGACAAATCTGGTTATTCTTGTTCATTTGGGAATGGTATTTTTAATTTATCAATAAATTCAAATCTTGTTGGAATTGGTTCTCTCAATGTTTATGATAATTCATATATGGTTGATATTAATACCTCTTATTATGAAGCCTTGCATGTGGAATCACGTGGTACTAAAAGAAAAGCTAATAAGGAAAATTCAGCCACATTGTGGCACAAGCACTTAGATCATATATCTAAAACTTGAATTCAATGGCTTATCTCAGATAACGTTTTAAAATCTGTTGATTTTTCAAACTTCGATGTTTGTGTAGAGTGCATCAAAGGGAAATAGACCAAACATAAGAAAATAGGTGCCAATAGAGCAACCGACGTCTTAGAAATGATACATACAGACATTTATGTACCATTCCCTATGGCATCTTGGAATGGTCAACAATATTTTATCACATTCATAGACGGCTACCAAAGATATGGCTACCTATATCTTATACATGATAAATCAGAATCCCTAGACATGTTCAAGAAATTTAAGGTAGAAGTTGAGAACCGACTCAACAAAATAATTAGAGCTGTCAGATCTAACCGTGGAGGTGAATATTATGGTAAATCTGATGGATCAAGTAAGCAATGTCTAGGACCATTTGTCCAATTCCTAGAGGAATATGGAATAGTCCCACAGTACACCATGCTAGGTTCACCTAGCATGCATGGTGTTGCTGAGAGACGAAACAGAACCGTGATATTCCAGAATTTCAAACCAAATATAAATGTGATAATATTTTTAATAAATTGATTAAAATTGATAAAATTGTTATTTTAAACAATAATAATAATTGTGTTGAAAATATTTTGATTTTAATTGAAATTAATATATATACAAATGGAAATAGATTTGTTAAATTATATGTACATATCAAATTTGATTTTTAAAATTGAATTTGAAATTTTATTTGAATTTGAATTGTTAAATTGAAATTCAAAATAGGGTTATTTATATTTTGAATCATACTTTGATTTTAAAAGTGTATTTCTATGGTTTTATTTAGAATATAAAATTTGGTTTATATTTATTTTTTTAAGAAGAATTGATTTATATGGATTAAAAATGTATTTAAAAATTAGAAGAACTAATTATAAAAACATTTTAAAATCTATTTTGCATGAAGATTACATATGTTAATTTGTGAAGCCCTCTTATAACATATGTTAAGAGAATAATTATGTTTAGTGACAAGTGTCACATTTGTAAATTATTTTCTTTAATTTTAATAAAAAAAAATTATATCTATATAAGCTTGTTTCATCTTCTTCATCTAAATTTTCCATTCTCATTTTCTAAAAGCAAGAAGAAAAAAAACCACACCTCCATTAACAAATCTGAAATTCATCAATCTTTAATCTTTCAACCAAAAATTTAAACAAGCATTCAAATATCATTTTAAAGTTCCTAAATCTGCAAACAAAAATCTATAAAAACCAAGTTACAGCAAAAATCTTTATTCAAGAAATACAAGCTTCATCAAATCTGCAGAAATTTTCACAAGAATTAGGCATCATCAAGGAGCCTTCTCAGATTTGAAAGGCAAATCAACAGTTAGGCCTTAGATCAAAATCAGATTCAGGAAATAAGCAGAAACCTGTCTCTGTTCAAAAACTCAGGTGAGTAAACTTTTAATTAGAAAAGTTTAAGTAAATAAAATAAAATTGTGCATGTGAATTTCTGATTGGTTTTTTGTCTTGCATGTACATATATTTGAAAAAAATCTGTGTATACATGTTAAAATTGAACCGTGCATGTTTGAAAACTGCCCGATACTTCTCTGCTTCCCAAGTTATAGAGTAAAAAC
The DNA here is from genome assembly GCA_030765085.1 of Allium cepa. Classification (NCBI taxonomy): domain Eukaryota; kingdom Viridiplantae; phylum Streptophyta; class Magnoliopsida; order Asparagales; family Amaryllidaceae; genus Allium; species Allium cepa. The sequence goes on from CM060935.1 coordinate 597,752,503, forward strand.
TAAACAAAAATTCAAAATTTCCATTACAAATCACTGTTAGGCTTGAATCTTCAAATGCAGTATGTTTATTTAAACATAAATTAAAGTTTAAAATTTTATTCAAATAGAATTTGTTTGAAAATCTTCTGAAACCAAGATGATATAGTAGGAAATTTAATAATATGTTGAAATCAAAATTGTAGTTTATTGATTCAATTTTATATCTTGAATCTACTTTGTGAAACATGATTTTTAAAATAAAAATCATGATTTTTAGATGGGTTTTGGGGCAGTAATTCGGTGATGACCAGAAGTTAGTTTGTGGGCAAATTCTAGCGAACGAAGGGACGATGGTGGTCAGGGTTTCGTCTGGAGGAGTAGTGAGGATGGGTGGTCACGGAAAAAATGTTCGGAGGTGTTCTTGAACATTGATGTGGCCGAACGACTTGAGATTAGGGTTTAACATTGTTTTTGGGTCGTGTTTGGAAATTTTTGTGACCAGAAGTTATTAGATGGATCAAGTTGCGAATGATTTAGGGGGTAGCAGCATGGAGGGATTGCGGTGATGTGGCCGAAGTTTTCTAGCGAACGATGGTCGAGGTTGTTGGGTTTGGTGGATTTACTGATGAAGGGGTTGTTCCTAATGGGTGCAAGCTGCTTCGATTTTGATTTGGGTCGCGTGATGGATGGTCAGGGGTCGGAGTCGCGTTAGTGATCGATAGGGAATTTGTGCGCGGTGTTGCTGGTGGCGGCGGCGGCGTTGGTAAGTCGTGCACGTGTGCGGTGTCTTTGGTTGTGTCAATGGGAATGGTGTCGGGGTAACTCGAGTTGATGATCGAGTAGGAAGGGTTTTGGCTCATGTATGGCTCAGGGTAATACTGTAGTGGCTCGTGCGTGGGTTCAAGTGTTTGCTTCTTCCAGATTATATGTAATTTAAGTTTAACATTAAACTAAAGAAAAAGGAAAGGAAGAAGAAGGGGTATGGACCCGATTTGGTCTCGAGTTTGGTCGGGTTGAACTCATATCTAGTCATGTTTAAATGGTTTTTCAAAACTTGTTTTAAGTTTTAAAATTTAAAATTTATTTAAACTACTTTGTGAAAATGTTAAACTATTTAATTTAAAGTATTTTATACTTTGATAGTCAATTTTTGAGATGATTTTATGTTCATTTAAATTTAACCTTTTAAAGTAATTAAGTTTAAAAAAATGGAAATGTTTTAAATACGAAATAATTGTAAGTAATTAATGTAATTGATTTGATTTGAAAGTTAATTAAGATTTTATGGTTTACTTTAATTAATAAAGTAATTAAAGTGAAATTAATTAATAATTTTGAATTAATTTATTTATAAAGATTAAATTATTAATTAGTTATGGATGAATTAATTAATTGATAATTAAGAATTAAATTAAATTATAGTTAATGGATAATTAATTAAATCACTACAGATTAATTAATAAATGATTAGTGATTAATTAATTAAGTGATTAGTGATTGATTAATTAAGTGATTAGTGATTAATTAATTAATGATTAAGGATTAATTAATTAAATGATTAAGGTTAATTAATTATGATTAATTAAGTAACTAAGTAAAATTAATTTATAATTTGTAATTAATTAAGCAATTAATTAAGATTAATTAATTGTTAAATAAGGATTAATTAGTAATCAATTAAGGAATGATTAATTTTTAATCAAGTTTTAATAATGAATAATTTGAGTTATTAATTAATAATTAAAGGATAATTAATTAATTAAAGATTAATCAATTGATAATGAGGATAATTAAGAAGTGATTAATTAATTAAATGATTGTGATTAAATAATTAATGATTGGTTAAACAGGTAAATTGATTAATTCTTAAGTAATTAATTTAATTTGAATTAATTAAATTAATTATAATATGAATTAGAGATATGCTTTTGTTATGGATGATTGTTTTGAATTGAACGTCTGGATTTGGTTGATATCTGTTGAATGGTAATCTAAGATATTATGTGATGAGATATTATATCTCTGATAGATGTTTGTTATTATCTGTGAATAATGCTGTGTGGATTCAATGTTTAAATTGAATGAAATTGTTAAACCTTTGAACAGCTTGACCTTTAAGATGACGTTTGGATTTCGATGAGACCGGGATCGGGAATCAAGTTTGATTTTCCAAAAACCACATCGATCCAAGTTAAACGTTAGGTCGTGACATCTCAAAGTGAAGATCGAGATGGAGTTTCAGAGTGCAAGGGTTATTGTCGTTAACTCTGAGGGTGATTCCAAAATGAGTGTAACGAAATAATGCCTTCAGTTTCGTTCGAACCCGGAACAAACTTGTATGGATTGAATGCTTGCAACACATCGTCAGGTGGACGATGAGCATTATAAGAGATATGTTCTATAAGGTAATCGTAGCCTCAAGTCTCATCAACCGGGAATGGCTAAAATAGGGGAGGTGCAGCAAGGCTAAGTGGGTAATGCCCAAGTAGGACGAGATTTTCCCCTATCTAGAAGTCCCTTATTATTTCGGCTGTGTGGACATTTGTTGGCCACAACGGCGGGATTGTCTTGTTCGAGACAGTCCAGTAAGGGATGGTTCCGGCCTTGTGTTGTAAGGGATCGGGAGTAGTCCTCGGTACGGTGATCTAGGCCCCGTACTGTGACGGCCGGTACCCTAGTAGCCCTGCCATTGATGGAAACTCATTATCCAATAAGCGCCCTCGGATTTGATTGTATACCTATGTATGCTGGAATTTAATAAATGTAACAATTTCGGCTATTTTCTAGTTTACTTGAAAACCCTAGACCCTATTATAATATCACTGGATTTTCTATTAAAAGCTTTCGTTAGCGTAAGGTAAAAACTTACCCGTGTTTATTTGTGGGAAGTCTTACGTGATACCTTTTGTTTTCAAATGATTTTAAAGTTAAACAACTTTAACCTGTTTACTCACACCAGACCCATGTCTGACCCGGAGTTTATTTTGTTTTTCATAAACTCTTGGGTACTCAAATTTTTATGAGTAGCCAAATGATCAGGTTGGGATTGACTAATGTTTTTAGGTTGGAGTTGGTGTCCAGACGTACCTATCTATCTATCCGCTGTACTGATTTTGATGTAGTATTTTGGATTGTATGGTTTGGCAGACTCTTATAAATGTTTAATGTAATGAAGTCGCATTATTTTGCATACTCTGATATGTAAAACTATGTAATGGATATGTGTAATGTTATATTTTGTTCCGTTTTTGCTTTGAGTTTCTGATAATTGTTGTTTTTTTCTTTCTATCTTTTCTATTTCTATCTCTTTCTTTCTTATTGATGATACGTCTTTCTGTGGAATGAAAGCCGGGTCGTCACAGATGGTATCAGAGCATAGGTTGAGAAACACCTAGGCTCTGGAATGGTATCTATCTTGAGAGTGCGTATTTGTAATTTTCGTATATAACTATATCCCTATCTAAATTGGTTGGGTTACCTGTCCAGGTAGCCAGAATGAGTTCTAGAGGCAAAAGGGGAAGGGTTGTAGGAAGTACATCAACCAATAATAGGAGAGACCGGGCTGATAATGAGGCTGTTAATCCAGTACCGCCTCCAGTCAGTTTTGTTGCTTTATGCAAGGACTTCGTCAACCTTGTAAGAAAACCGTTTAAAGGGTAAGAGACTATAATTGAGGTCCAATCATGGCTACGCTCTTGTGAGAAAATCTTTAAGAGAATGAAATTATCAGATGAGCAGAAGAGGGTAATGGCTTCATGGCAATTACAAGGAGGTACTACAGCTGGTGGGATGCAGTGACAACAAATGTCTCTGAGGATGATATGTCTTGGGAAGAATTTAAGGAGTTGTTTGAGGAGAAATTCATGCCTACAGCAGGAAAAACTCGTCTTTATCAAGATTTTCTGAATTTAAAGCAAGGGAGCATGACTATAGCGGAGTACGCGCCCAAATTCAACGAGTTATCTTACTATGGTCTAGGACTTATAGATACTCCTCTCAAAATGAACGAGATGTTTGTGCAAGGATTGAGGCCAAAGTTTCATGAAAGGATGACAGCGCACTTGAAAGGATCTTTTGTGGAGCTAATTGTTACGGCGTTAAGATATGAGGATTTGATGAATAAGAGATCAGTAGCACGTGTTGCTGCATCGGGAGGGAATTCTTCTAACCCTAATAAGAGAAAATTCAATCCCAATTCGAAGAGGCAAAACAAGAAGAAGTCTGGAAGCAACAATGGGCCCCGCAAGTGCTATATTTGTCAGCAAGAAGATCACCTGGCGAATAAGTGTCCCAGAAAAGAGTCTCAGCAACAGCAGCAGCAATCGCATTATAGTGGACCAGGTTCAGCTTTAGTTCATAAGTCTCTTTGGTTCAACTGCCATCAACCAGGACATATGATTAAGGATTGCCCGCTTCTTTATAAGGTCCAGCAGAATAAAGTGTTTGCTTTGGAAGGTGCACCATCAACCTCATCTAAGGGCAAAGGAGTATTGGAAGGTACCTTACTTTTAGATGGCAAGTATATTAAAGTTTTGTTTGATTCTGGTGCTTCTTTAAGTTTTATTTCTCTGGAGTCTGTAGAGAAGTTCTTTCTTACCCCTAGTACCGTAGACAATCCCATCTATGTATCTAATCCTATAGGGGGAGTAACCAAATTAGATAGGATCTGTAAGGATTTGAGAATCTCCTATCTATCCTATAGTTTTTTTTGTGACCCTTATGTGTTGGATTTTAAGGGTTTTGACCTTATATTGGGGATGGATTGGCTTGATAAATATAAGGTTGTCTTAAATTGTGATGAGAGAACAATTTCGTTGGAAACTGATCTGGGTAGAATTGCTAGAGTAATGTGTGATAACTCTGGAATTCACTTGAGTAGTCTTTTACATGGAGTTGAGACTTCTCAAGAGGAGGTTGAAGATATCATAGTGGTCTACGATTTCTCAGACGTATTCGAGGAAGTTAAAAGTTTACGTCCGCACCGAGAAATAGAGTTTCACATGGATTTGGTTCCAGGAGCAGTACCCGTAATTCAGCCTAGTAGGAGGATGGCTCCTAGGGAGAGGGAGGAGCTAGTGAAGCAAACTCAAGATCTGTTGGAGAAGGGTTTGATTAGGCCCAGTTTTTCTTATTGGGGTTCGGCTGCAGTATTTGTCACCAAGTCGGATGGGTCGCTAAGGTTCTGCATAGACTATCGAGAGTTGAACAAAGTGACCATTTGAAATAAGTATCATTTTCCTCGTATTGATGATCTCTTCGACCAGCTTCATGGAGCTTCAGTCTTTTCTCAATTGGATTTAGCATCAGGTTTCCATCAGTTAAGGGTAGTTGAGGACAGTATTCCCTTAAGTGCATTTAAGGGACCTAATTGTTTCTATAAGTGGTTGGTTATGCCTTTCGGGTTAACCAACGCTCCTGCCTACTTTGTAGACCTGATGAACTAGGTTTTTCGTGATGTTTTGTATAAGTTCGTTTTGGTGTTCATCGATGATATCTTGGTCTACTCTATGTCGGAAGAAGAGCACAAGCAGCACTTGAGAATAGTATTGGAAACTCTGAGAAGGCATGTTTTGAAGGCAAAGTTCTCTAAGTGCCATTTTTGGAAATCAGAAGTAAATTTTTTGGGGAACATTGTTTCTGGAGAAGGCATCTCGGTAGATCCAGTGAAGGTTGAGACTATTCTGGAGTGGAAGCAGCCTCGGACACCAACAGAAGTTCGCAGTTTTCTGGGATTGGCTGGCTACTACAGGTAGTTTATTAAGGATTATTCCAAAATCTCTTCACACCTAACAAAGTTGACAAGAAAGGGAGCTAAATTCAAGTGGACACCGGAATGTGAGGAGGCTTTTCAGAATCTGAAGGTAAGGTTGACAAGTGCTCCTGTGCTAGGTATTCCGGATGGGAAGAGCAAGTTTGAAGTTTATACAGATGCCTGTATTGTTGGATTAGGAGCAGTTCTGATGCAAAATGGTAGGGTAATTGCATATGTGAGTCGACAATTGAAGCCACATGAAAGAAACTACGCTACGCACGATCTAGAGCTGTTGGCCATTGTTTTTTCTTTAAAGATCTGGAGGCACTATCTTTCGGGAGAGAAGTTCGAGTTAATTACGGACCACAAACCGTTGAAATATCTTTTCTCTCAAAAGGATCTCAATCTAAGATAGCAGCGATGGGTCGAGTTCTTGGCATCGTATAATTTGGATATTTTGTATACCCCCGGAAAGGCGAACGTTGTGGTAGATGCTCTTAGTAGTAATGCAGTTCTATCTCTTTTGGAAGTGGTTCCATCTCTTTTGGAAAGGATTTCGAGCAAGCAAATGGAGGATAGATCTTTTGAAGAACTGATTCTTCGAACCAAGGATGGTCGATATTCGGATTTCAAGATAGACAATCAAGGGGCATTGAGGACTAATGGTCGTTTGTGTGTACCTGATATAGATGGATTAAGGCACGAAGTCTTATATGAGAGTCATCGCTCCAGGTTAAATATCCATCCAGGAATCTCAAAGATGTATAAAGATATGAGAAGAGTTTTCTGGTGGCCGAAAATGAAGAAAGATGTAGCTGCTTTCGTTAATAGTTGTGCTATCTGCCAGCAAGTTAAAGGAGATCAGCAGAAGCCAGCCGGTTTGTTACAACCTTTGGAGATCCCGATGTGGAAGTAGGAGATGATTTCGATGGATTTCATCGACGGTTTTCCTAGAACTAAGAAGGGAAATGAAGGAATATGGGTGATTGTTGATCGCCTAACTAAAAGCGCCCATTTTATACCAGTTAAGACAACCCGTACTGTAGCTTCTCTGGCAGAGATTTTCTGAAGAGAGATAGTCAGTTTGCTTGGTGTACCAGTTAGTATTGTAAGTGATCGAGATCCTATCTTCACCAGCAAGTTCTGGGAGGCTTTTCAATCGGTTATAGGAACAAGTTTGAGATTGAGTACAGCATATCATCCCCAGACAGATGGGAAGACGGAGAGGCTTAATCGAATTCTAGAAGATATGCTGAGAGCCTATGTATTGGATTTTGGTGGATCGTAGGAAGACCATCTACATCATTTGGAATTCTCTTACAATAACAGTTACCAAGCAAGTATTAAAATGGCTCCCTATGAAGCTCTGTATGGAAGACCGTGTGGATCCCCAGCCTGTTGGATAGAGTCGAAAGACCGTCTTGGCTTGGACCAGATCTGATCCGTGAAGCATCTGCTAAAGTTGAGCTTATCAAGAAAAGGATGAAAGCTGCTCAGGATCGTCAAAAGAAATATGCAGATAAAAGACGAAGACAATTGGTGTTCGAGATTGGTGATTTTGTCTTTGTCAAAGTTTCCCTTATTAAAGGAGCAGTAAGATTTGGGAAGACAGGGAAACTCGCCCCGAGATATATTGGTCCATTCCGAGTGCTCGAGAGGATTGGTGCCGTAACATACAGGATTGAATTGCCAGTCCAGATGGCTGGAATTCACAATGTTTTTCACGTATCTCATCCACGGAAATATGTGCACGATCCATCTCTTATTATGGAGCCAGCTGTGCAGGAAGACTTAGAGGTTGAGCCGGACTTATCAGTTGTCAGACATCCAGTTCAGATTGTTGATCAAGACGAAAGGCAACTCAGAAGCAAGATAGTGAAGCTCGTTAAAGTCCAGTGGAGTGAGGATCCCAGAGATTGTACCTGGGAGACTCTGGATAGTTTTAGGAAGGCTTATCTGAATATGTGTCCGGATAGCTAATGATGTTTGTATTGGATGTATTGTTGTTTGGATGTTTTGTTTGATTGGTTGCTTGTGTATGGATGATATGTATGCTTGAATTGTTGAAATAAAATGAATTTTTTTGGATTATCCTTTGTTTAAATTTCGGGGACGAAATTCTTTTAAGGGTGGAGGAATGTGATATTCCAGAATTTCAAACCAAATTTAAATGTGATAATGTTTTTAATAAATTAATTAAAATTGATAAATTGTTATTTTAAACAATAATAATTGCGTTGAAAATATTTTGATTTTAATTGAAATTAATATATACACAAATGGAAATAGATTTGTCAAATTATATGTACATATCAAATTTGATTTTTAAAATTGAATTTGAAATTTTATTTGAATTTGAATTGCTGAATTGAAATTCAAAATAGGGTTAGTTATATTTTAAATCATACTTTGATTTTAAAAGTTTATTTCTACGATTTTATTTAGAATATAAAATTTGATTTATATTTATTTCTTTTAAGAAGAATTGATTTATATAAACTGAAAATTTATTTAAAAATTAGAAGAATTAATTATAAAAACATTTTAAAATCTATTTTGCATGAAGATTACATATGTTAATTTGTGAAGCCCTCTTATAACATGTGTTAAGAGAATAATTATGTTTAGTGACAAGTGTCACACTTGTAAATTATTTTCTTTAATTTTAATAAAACAAAATTATATCTATATAAGCTTGTTTCATCTTCTTCATCTAAATTTTCCATTCTCATTTTCTAAAAGCAAGAAGAAGAAAAATCACACCTCCATTAACAAATCTGAAATTCATCAATCTTTACTCTTTCAACCAAAAATTTAAACAAGCATTCAAATATCATTTTAAAGTTCGTAAATCTGCAAACAAAAATATGTAAAAACCAAGTTACAGAAAAAAGCTTTATTCAAGAAATACAAGCTTCATCAAATCTGTAGAAACTTTCACAATAATTAGGCATCATCAACGAGCCTTCTCAGATTTGAAAGGCAAATCAACAATTAGGCCTTAGATTAAAATCAGATTCAGGAAATAAGCAGAAACCTGTCTCTGTTCAAAACCTCAGGTGAGTAAACTTTTAATTAGAAAAGTTTAAGTAAATAAAAAAATTTGTGCATGTGAATTTCTGATAGGTTTGTTGTCTTGCATGTACATATATTTGAAAAATATCTGTGTATACATATTCAATTGAACCATGCATGTTTGAAAACTGCCTGATACTTCTCTGTTTCCTAAATTACAGAGTAAAAACTAAACAAAAATTCAAAATTTCCATTACAAATCACTGTTAGGCTTGAATCTTCAAATGCAATATGTTTATTTAAACATAAATTAAAATTTAAAATTTTATTCAAATAGAATTTGTTTGAAAATCTTCTGAAACAAAGATGATACAGTAGGAAATTTAATAATATGTTAAAATCAAATATTGTAATTTGTTGATTCAATTTTATATCTTGAATCTACTCTGTGAAACATGATTTTTAAAATAAAATTCATGATTTTTAGATGGGATTTGGGGCAGTAATTTGGTGATGACCAGAAGTTAGTTTCTGGGCAAATTCTGGCGAACGAAAAGACGATGGTGGTCAGGGTTTCGTCTGGTGGAGGAGTGAGGATGGGTGGTCACGGCAAAAATGTTCGGAGGTGTTCTCGAACGTTGATGTGGGCGGACGACTTGAGGTTAGGGTTTAACATTATTTTTGGGTCGTGTCTTGAAATTTTCGTGATTGAAAGTAATTAGATGGATCGAGTTGCAAATGATTTAGGGGATAGCTGCATGGAGAGATTACGGTGATGTGGTCGAATTTTCATGGCAAACGATGGTCGAGGTTGTTGGCTGCTTCGATTTTGAGTTGGGTCGCGTGATGGATGGTCAGGGGTCGGAGTCGCGTCAGTGATCGATAGGGAGTTTGTGCGCGGCGTCGCTGGTGGTGGCGGCGGCGTTGGTAAGTCATGCACATGTACGGTGTCTTTTGGTTGTGTCAGTGGGAATGGTGTTGGGGTAACTCGAGTTGATGATCGAGTAGGAAGGGTTTTGGCTAGTGTATGGCTCGGGGTAATACTGTAGTGGCTCGTGCCTGGGTTCAAGTGTTTGCTTCTTCTAGATTATATGTAATTTAAGTTTAACATTAAACTAAAGAAAAAGGAAAGGAAGAAGAAGGGGTATGGACCCGATTTGGTCTCGAGTTTGGTCGGGTTGAACTCATAAATGTTTGATGTAATGAAGTCATATTATTTTGCATACTCTGATATGTAAAACTATGTAATGGATATGTGTAATATTATATTTTGTTCCGTTTCCGCTGTGAGATTCTGACGATTGTTGTTCTTTTCTTTCTATCTTTTCTATTTCTATCTCTTTCTTTCTTATTGATGATACGTCTTTCTGTGGAATGAAAGCCGGGTCGTCACAAGAACACTTAAAGACATGGTGAGGAGTGTGACTAGTCATTCTACCTTACCAAAATCACTCTATGGAAGACATTAAAGACAACAGTTTATATCCTTAATAGGGGCACCCACTAAAGCAGCTGCCAAGACACTTTATGAGCTTTAGATAGGCAAATAGCCCACTCTAAAGCATTTACATATTTGAGGATATCCAGCTGAGGCAAGGCCTTATAGGCCAAATGAAAGAAAATTAGACACTAAAACAGGGAGCAGCTACTTTATTTGTTATTCTAAGCGGTCTAAGGGTTATAAATTTTATGATCCCACACTGAAGAAATTTTTTTAGACAGGAACTGCAACATTTTTTGAGGATGTTGAGTTAGGGGGAGAAATTAAGTAAGAAACATTGTTTTTAAGGAGGAATCATCATCTATGATTCCTACTATGGTTACTTCTTCTAACAATGTATAGATTATCATTCCTGTCATTAATGAATAAGTTAATCCGGAACCACAACAAAACAATATTGAAGAAAAGCCGCTTCAAAATGAGGACAATGTTCCAAAAGAACAAACTCAACAACCTCAAAATGAATTGCCACTAAGAAGATCCGCTAGAGGGAGGGAGGATGCCATTCCAGATGATTATGTGGAATTTCTTCAAGAGATAGAGGATAATAATGGATTGGGGGAAATTATTCTATCAACTTGCACTGTCACGGTCCGGATTTTCGACCTCTGAAATTGACATCAATACGTCCACTGTATTACATGCTGAACAATTGAATGCCGAAAATATCAGATCGTTAGGGAAAAGAAGAAAGAATCATAAGAAGAAAAAAGAAATAACAATACAGAATCTCACAATCGCAGCGGAATAATACATAATAGATAACAGCTGGTCTCTATGCAAAAAGCGTTACAACTGTTTTATACATTAATCATCAGAGTACAACACAAATCAATAGCCCAATACTGGACAATTATAATAACTTGTCCTCACAAATTCTGAATATACAGCCTACAATACACAATGAAATAAAATCAAGTACGTGTGATACGCCTCGTCATCTAGCTCGTCTCATGAGCCTCATAACATCCTATCATGTATCTATAATACTCCATCTGACCCGAGCATTATAATAAAATAATACTCGAGTCTGTTTGGAAAACCGACGTGAGAAAACACACTTAATTTGAATTATTAATGTTTCAAAATTCGTTGAAAATCAAAGGTATCTCGTAAGACCACGCCACAAATAAACATGACGGGTTTTTACCTTACGATAACCAAAACATTTCATAATCTGATATTATAATAGTGTCTAAGTACAAATACTTATTCAAACAGCTGAAATTCTTGCATCACACTTTCCAGCATAATTGGTACGACACTTATTGGAGAATGGATTCCAACTGAATGACTAGGCACTGGGGTAACATCTGTCATAGTACATGTCTAGAAACACTATGCCGAGATCGAACCTATCGATCCCTGCCACACAAGAGAAGACTACCCCTGACCTGGATAGACTGAATATGCTATTACCCCCCCACCCTTTCCGAGCTCCTTTCACATGTAGTTATAATATCCAAGGTTATCTAGAAAGGTGATAGACATACTCTAATTGGGTGCTGCCCACTTAGCCTTGCTGCATCTCCCCTGCTTTTCAGTCATTCCCAGTTGATGAGGCTAGAGGCTACGATTACCTTTTTAGAAATATTCACTCAGAATGCTCATTGTCCTCCAATGACAATGTACCGATAGCATTCATCCATACAAGTCCATTCCCGGTCCGAACGGAACCAAATGAACTATTCCTAATACATCCATTTTGGAATGACCCTCAGGATTAGTAGCTATTAGCCCTTGCACTTCAATGCTCCATCTTCGACTCCATGCCCTTGTCTTCATTACGAAAACGTACTCGTTGGATCGAAGTGGTTTTCGGATCACAAACCCGATCCCAGTCTCTTCAAAACAACATTCAATATTCCTAGTAAACTCAACCTCCGTTCTTAAGAAATAAACAGAAGAAAGTAAGATCGGAGATCACCTCCTAACCGTTAGTGGACGGATTTCCTTATAAACATCCTAGAAGAACGAAACGAGTTTATACGTAGAGTATAGCATCTCGAACGGTAATTGTACCATATATACCCCGTGCTTCTTCTAGATATTTCCAAAGTTATATTTGGGTCCAGATTTGACAGTCAGTTATTTAACTATCAAATAAACAATCAATTCAGCCAAATACTTCATTTTCACCGAAAAACACCAAGTCTTATTTAAATTTAATTTAAATAAATTAAATCTCTTTATAAAAAAATATACACTTATCTTATCGAATTCGGCATATCATAAATTATCGTTTTCCTTTTCAAAGTACTTGGAAACCCTTTTAAAATAATATGGAAAGTACTACTGCGGTATCAAACCGTGGATCGTAGTTCATTGGTTACGTCTCTAACCCAGAGAAATCCAAGACTTAACTGCACGTGCTTACTGCCTCCGATTACGCCACGCGAGTATACCAATACTCCCCGAAAACTCTATTTAATAATTTTCAAAACAATACTTATGAAATTCTATAATAATTTTCCAAGTTAATTTTAGACAAAACTACTTTTAAAATAAAGCTATTATATAAGTATTAATATTAAATAGTTAGTCCTTTGAGAATAATAATATTAATTAATTCTTAAATAAAAAAATTGACTTATTATAAACTAGATGAAACAATATTTAAATATACTTTAAACAATTTTACACCACTAATTAATTATTATTTTCTAAAATATTCTTAAACACTTTTAAACTTCCTAGTTAATACTTAAAATCCTCCCTTTATAAAATAAACCTAACTTTTCAGGAAAAATATATTTCATCTTTAATATAACCAGTCAAATCATTTATAATTCCCTCTTGATTTATTTCCAGTTTAATCTACATTCCAATTCTGCAAATTTCCCTTCTCACATTTCTAAAAAATAAAACTACTATTTATTTTTAAAACGATTTACTCATTTCCTTATAATTTCCCATCGTGAATTTATAATTTCAAATTATCCACTGATAATTACTTCACTATATATAATATAAACTTCATTTATAATTTTCCATAATCTCATTTCCCGCTTCGTCGCTGTTTCACAACACTTAATCGATTTTTCATCGATTTTCTTAATTAAATTCCATTTTTAAATTAATTTCTTAGTTAACCCAAATTTATCTCAAAACCAACTAATTTCAGATTCAATTCACTTTTATGATTTAAAATCTTATTTAAATCTAGAACATCAATTTTATATTTTATTTTCAAAATTCCCTTTTTAGTTTTCCCCAAATTATTTAAATCTCAAATTTAGAAATAATTTCCTTTATATTTAGACAATATCTCTTAAGTTTTATTTCTAAAAACCCTTTAATTCACATTTATTCACAAAACTCTCTATTTTTCCATATTCCGAAATTATTAAACGGGATTTTAAAAATCAACTATTTATTTTCCCCAAATTCATTACTTTTAATTTATCCAACTTCACTATAAATATTTTGTTTTAAAATTCTCTTTATTTTCCTTTAACAATTCAATATTTGTATTTATGGTACTTTAAAGTGCCAAAAATAAATCCAGCAATACCACAACACCCAGTAAATTCAATTTTCCAATATAATCTACCATAGATTTTTCAAAATAAATCATATAACTGAATATGAAAATAATTTCAACATTTTTGAGGAATCCGGTTGGATCCTCCAACCTGTTTTCTCTCTATCCACAAATGTTAGCACAATATAAAAATACCAATCCCACTTCGAGGGCGATATCGTGGTATATGGGGTCATCCGCTATTATGCGGGGCGCATTGGGTCCCATCTGCTATATATATGCGGGAATATGAATCACTCCAATATATATATATATAATATCACATCAAGACTGAAAATAATTGTCAATTCAATCAATCGACCAAAAATAAATTTTGACTATTTAAAATTAACCAGTAATCCAAATTTGAGTAAGATAAACCCACCTTCGATTTTTTTTTTTGCGGAACATCCAGATTTTTTTTCTCTGAAAATCTCAGCTGACTCTGAAAGGTCCCAAACTAAACTCTATTGCATAGATTTCCAACTTCGAACCAACCCGACTCGTCTTAATCATTTTAAACCTCGTACGATAAATATAAGGATTTTAATAACATAACGATATAATAAAAATCTGAATAATATAAATAAAATAAAATTAAAACTTAACTTAAATGAAAACCGAACCTTCTACCCCTCGTGAACTACCGGCCAACACAGACCAACTTCGATCCACTTCCACAACTACCGCCTTTACCTACCGCTGCCTCGACCAGCTTGCACCGCCGACCTACCTTCCCTAACCTACAGTCGTACACCCACCTCAGTCAAGTCCACACGCACGCAAGTGCATACCCAAACTCAACCCCGTGCTCCCCTAGCGAATGCTTCAGCTTCGACCTCTCGTCCAAACTCGAACCATATGACTCCCCTACCATTTGCGAGCGTATGCCCAACCCTCAACGATGTCGCAAACCTCCCTCGTGCACCACCGCATCCCCTTCTAAGGGCACCTAATCTTCCAAGACGCGCTCAACTTCCCCCCTCCTCCACGTTCATGCTCTGCCTAATGCCGCCATTTATTATTTCTGCTTTTCTCTGAATTCGATTCTGGTTTTTGATTTTTGATTTTTGATTTTTTTTGAGTCGATTTTGAGAATCGATTGAAGAGGGAAAAAAGAAACGTGATTTTTGATTTGGGGAGAAAGAAACTAAGGACTCGCGGTTGAACTGTATACAGTTTTAAAAAAACGTTTTTTCTTTCTTTTTTCTTTCGACCATTCTATTTCTTTTTCTTTTAAAATTTTCAACCTGCAGTTATGCTGTTTTCAAAAGAGAAAGGGAGAGAGACAAGAAGTGATATTGGTATGTACAAGAATTGCTATAGTGATTTGAAGGGAGGGGAAAAAGTTCTGATGTGAATGTTTTTGTCAAATCCATGTGTGTGTGTGTATATATATATATATATATATATATGTATATATTAAAAAAAAATTCAAATCGTATCGAATTCATAGCTTAAAATCTAGACCTCCCATCGAGACGTGCCGCCAGGCAATCATAATGTTATACCCCTATTCCGAACGCAATGGAAAAGGTTTCGAGTTCTAATTCGATCGTATGAAAAAGATAGCTTTTTGGACCCAATTATTATATTGAATTTTCTATATAAATTTCCGCACGTTTATATCCCGTACGGACAAATGATAACTTGAAACACTATGAAACTTGAAATCCGATAATAATACACTATTACGGATTCAATGGAACTAATTTCATCGAATTTCGAGACTGTACCTCGAAAGGCTATTTTTAAAAGTCAATTTAAACGATATATTTTTGAAGCTGAACAAATCGTTATTGAATTAAAATGAATATGGTTTACACTATAAAAGTTAAACATTAACGGAAATGTTGACAAATTACACTCACACATATATATTATATAAGCTAAACTGAATTATAATAGTTGTAAATAAATTAAACTTAATTAATTATACGTGTAGAAACATAATTTAAGTGAAATTGAAATAAATCTAAAATAGATTTTTGGTATAGGTACATGCATAAAGTGTTAGATCCAGATAGGACGGCAGTAAATGAAATGAGTATATTTCAAAAAAAAAACCCTATTTGGATCATAGTGGACCTATGAAGTCTAATGTGTTGTACTAAATCCAACCTACTTAATTTAAATTAAATCATATTCTATTTAGTTTCATAATTTAATTAATTAATGTATGTTAATTTAACATATATATTTTTTGACTAGATCAATATACACTCATATGTATATATACGTGCAATGTTTAACATTACAAAATGTAAATGATTAATGTTTGCATAAATAGATATCTGGATTTAAATCCCCTTTGTAAACATTGACTCCATATATGTGTGTGTGTGTGTGCGCGCGCTAATTACCCTAAAACATTGTTTAATATAGTTGTAAAACATATGAATATAAATACAAATTTTGTAACTATTTAACAATACAATTTAAAATATCTAGCCTAATTTTGACTAAGTCAACCAATTTTAAATTCATATTTTATATTTAAAATATCTAATTAAGACTTAGTAAACATTTCTGAATTTAAAACCAAACCTTAAAATTATTAGCAATAATATTTTAATAAATTTAAATATGTATATTTATATAAAACTAATTATTGCAACCAAAATTAAATTTTATTTAATTGTTTATTTATTTAAATACACAACATTGTTTCAATATATATGAATAATAAGTATGTATGTATTAATTATAAAATAATTATTTAAAAATGATATAGGTATATGTGTGTGTGTTAAACATTAAATTTGAGAGCTAATTTTACTAAGCATGTCGGGATATATATATATATACACACACACACACACGCACGCACACACACACACACATATATATAGAGTTAATGATGTATATTGTATTCATTAATAATTAATATGTTTAAAATATTTAAATTATATAAAATTTAGTAATAATTTTTTTGTTTAATCTATCATAATCTATTTTAAAATAATTTGATACATTCATATGCATTCTTTTAATTTATAATTTAAATGAATTATATATTTTAAAATTAATAAATGATTATTAGAAACTATTAAAATTATTTATAATTCTTAGAAAATTATAATACATATATTGAAATATATTTATGGCCAGACTATAATATACATACATATTTAATTTCTAAATTTTTATTAAAAAAATTAATGTAAAATTGTTGTTTAAAAATTAATGTATAATTGTTGTTTAATGGATTCTAACCACTTATAATTAACGGGAGACATCAATACATATATGAAATTTTTATAATTGTAAATAGATAGCAAATGTTGTGAATATACAAATTACTAAAGTGATTGGTTTCTTAGGCTCATACCTTGAACTATCAGGTTTTTTGATCTCATAGATCTGCACGATTGTTGCTAACAATCAATGCGTCACCATTGGAAATTATTATGATTGCTTGCATTTGGACAAATGGGATCGACAATTGGCTGGTTGGGGAGTATGTAAGTGTAGCCAAGACTGATGAGGGAAGAGGTAAAAAGTTAAAACTATAATTGGTGGCTTGAATTTGTATTTATAAAGAAAATGTAGACTAGAAATTTAGTCAACCTCAGAATTATGGTTAAGATATAATATTAGCAAAGGTTACTTACTAATATTGATTTAAAATGTAGAATGAGGATGCGCAAAAAGTAAAGAGATAAGATTTAGAGTTGATCCATCTAAGTTGATCCATGTCCACTATAAGAAATTTCTCATTATTTCGCTTCTCTTACAATGGTTATGATCACAAGAGATAATAATAAGAAAGTAAATACTTGAGAGCTTGTGTTTTTCAACCTTGTAAGAATGTAGCCTTGGTCTATTAATAGCTGTTGGAATTGGTGCTTGGATGGCTGAGATTGTATTGCTAAGGCCTAAAATCCCTCTAGGCTGTTGATTGTCGTACACGATTAATGCACATGCCAGTTATGATGCCAAATGTCTTATGTGATGCAGATGATGGCACTCGGTGGATAATACTTTAAGCATGCATAGAGCAGGGGAAAGCAGCATGGGATTAGGGAATGGTTGTTGTAAAGGTGCTTGGTGGCAGTAAAAGCCATGGAGTGGTTACTACACTATGGCGCTTTTGTTAAATGAACGGTGTCATTCATGCCAGTATTTTAAGAGGACAAATGCATATAAAGCTTCTCTTGTCAGTGATAGTTGTGTTGCCGAAGGAGTTGGTGTACGTAGGTGGATGGTGATAAAAATAGGCAAGATACATGTTCGGTAGTTGGTTAGATAGACGCGTTGGTCGGATGTTGAGGAATACTTCATAGGCCAGGAACCTAGTGTATCACAGTCATCTACTGAGGCCTGTAGGGGCGATGCTTGTCCACATCTATGTCGATGCCAGGTAGGATGTTCCTTGAGAAGGCCATGTTTGTTTAGGCCACCTAGAGGGCAAGGCTATGCAGGGGAGCCAAGTATTGGGGGCTTGAAGTGCACAAGTGGGCCATTGCTGGCTAAGCCGGGGTTGATCAACATGCTGGATCATGAGGTACACAGGCCATAAAGCGGGCCATGGTTTGCCCTGCTATATCCATGTGTGCAATTCTAACGATGCAGGCTGAACCCCTATATGCTTAAAAGGAATTCTAGTCACGTTTTATCCTCTAAGTTTGTGCCTAAGTGCAGGGGTGGGATTGTCAATAAGGCATTAAATGCCATAATTAATGCTCTCACATATGTCATTGGATTATTGGTGAAGGCGGTCCATTTTCCCATACACCGCGAAGATAAAGCTCCTTTCCATGTGATGATTGGACAGATGTATTGATCATACCTACTGTTTAGATCACTTCTTACGTGGCATATCCAATGGTTTACATCACCTCCCGCTGATTATAAATACCTCACCTCTTCTTCTTTTTCACTTTTTTTTTTTGAATTTTTGAACTCTTCCACTATTAAAATGTTTTGAGATTTTTCCTTACTTGATACGAATTTGGCTCTCAACTAAAATTTTTGAATCATCATCGGTGAGTGTTTCTTTTACCATTTTTCCCTTGCATTTTACATGTTATCGCTTAAATAGTATTTTGTGAGTCTTGTCGTCACTTTTTTCTTTTTCATGTTGATTTTGATGTCTTGTTTTCTACTACCATTTAGATAGTTTGCACACTTTGCTTGCGCTAATGAACTTCCACTATATGCGGTGTCTAATGATCGTCATTGTGCCATCAATGTTGATTATCCGACCTTGAGAACTGAACATACTACACTGAGATTTGATGTTGCAAATATTATTGAACTTCTCCCTTCATGTTTTAAAATAGGAAGATTGCATGTTGAGTCTAAACCCCTATATAGGATTAGATGGTAGGTTGGTAGGGATGCAAGCCACATAGCTCATCGTATGCTAAGGCATGAGTGGGCCTGCCTAGAGGCGTTAGGTTTCACGTAATAGTGGTATGGGAGAAGTTTGCCGCCGAGACTAATTGGGTTTTTAATAGGTTGGGGTGATTTAGTAATCTAGGCTATTCATTATTAATTACAAATGACCGAGGCTACATCTACTAATGGACAACAACCACTTCCCTTGGGTGCTTCTAAGATTCGAGAGGAATGGGTTGATCCTGCACATTCTTTGATCGACTTCGGCTGTAAGAACATCGTTCCCTTTATCTTTTGACTACTAATCGTGCCAACCAGCCCCCGATGGGATACTTCTCTTGGTTTCTTACTTACATGAAGATTGGGGCAACACTTCCCCGTTACAACCACTTTGTTATGATTCTGAATGCACATCACTAGCATTGGGGCAACCTACCAAACTCTTGACTTAATAAAATTAACGAGCAGAACATATCAAACTAACATATCAAACGATAGAACACAGGTACAGTAAAATCAACGGACTACTTAATAAAATTTATTGTATGCATCTATTGGAGGAACGAGTAGATATAGACGGTTGCCGCATCAAAAGCTGCATGATTTTCATACAATAAAAAGGGACAATCTTAGATATGAGATAATAGCAATAAAATGAAAATGATCATTTGTTCGGTTATTGTTGATGATGAGAAAACACACATACCTTGCACTTCTTATTCTAGGATAGAACCATTGTGACTGATCCTCGATAACAAAGGGTAGTTATGATATCTATCATAATTAGGCCAAGATCTATCATTGCCATTAAGAAATTTGCTGTGAAGATTCCAAACTGCTTCATCATAGTTCTCAGACAGTTCATACTTCAGCCCAAAACCTTCCAGCAGATGGACAAATTTGTCCAGTGAATCACCACTTTTAGGATTGAAAAAGATTGCTTCAGAAGGTTCTGAATATTTTAACAGGGATTTGATCATTTGCGCAAGATTTACATGGAATTTCTTGAAGAACGTACTACAAGCAGAATACACAAGTTAGACACGAATCTTATCTTTCAGAACAATCATAAATTTCAGATAGCTGGACATATTAAGGTCTTTTCTCACAAACGAAGAATTCTTTTCATTGTTATTTTCATATATAATTAGCCATTTTTGTGTTCGTTTGTCCATTTATTTGCCATCTGATTATGAACCATAAAACTACATGTGTTTGAAGTAACAATATTTTAGATGAAAGTTTGCAATTACACTTTTGATGAAACTTTGAAGTAGGTTGGAAAGATTTAACTGTTAGATGTTTTAGAAGTACTGAACACATAAGTGTTGTAACATAACTTTGTTTTCTACAGGGTTGAATATCATTCTGATGTTACTAATTTGACTAGGATATATTAGCTTTCCAAGTTTGACTAAAAAGCTAGTAATATAATATAATACTTTTTAGGTGGATGTTTGAAGTCTCAGCTCAATCAAATGCTTGTTCGTTATTAGAAAAAAAGAATTGGTATATGACTACATGAGTCAGTTAACATATACATACATACACACATCTATATATACATATATATTTGTCATACTTAATTAATTACTTCTCTTCATTTAAATGCTTTAAACTGTTTACGGTAACCTCAAACATTTAATTGGTCTTTTTAATTGCAAAATAAAATCTACAAAATGTAATGTAATTTGCTCTAGTAAATATAAAGAGCTCATTATTTGCAAATATTGTGCATTAGAGGAAGATGCAATCTATTTATGACATGGCCAAAGTTAAAATTTGAAGTTTGAAACTTACTTTGTAATCTAGCAGTTGCATGTTCATCGCATAAGCCTTGATTTATGTCCAGATTCTTTGACTTACCAAGATCCATAGTCGTCTAAATCCGACTCTGATGGTTGTCCAGTTTGTACCATAAACCAAATTTGTCAAAACTATGTAAAACAATACCGATATATACACTATTTAATACCCTGTTCTCTCGGATAGCCATGCCCATTGAATCAATTTCAGAAAAATTGCACTGTAATAAAAACTCATAAATTATCATTAAGGATATTTAATGAAAATTATGATACCCAACAAAAAAAGAGGATCAATGATCAATGTTTGAAAAATCCAACGTCTGAAATGCTAATTAAGAATAAGATATATTTTAATCATTTAGATTTTTCGAATTAAACAAAATATAAACAAGCATATAATATGAAGGAAATCGTGGAAGAATACATGAAGAAAAAATTTGCGAAAGTGAATGTTTAAACAATGGAAAACAAATAAATACTACTATAT
The DNA here is from genome assembly GCA_030765085.1 of Allium cepa. Taxonomy (NCBI): domain Eukaryota; kingdom Viridiplantae; phylum Streptophyta; class Magnoliopsida; order Asparagales; family Amaryllidaceae; genus Allium; species Allium cepa. Next base: position 597,773,911 of record CM060935.1, read on the forward strand.
GATTTTATTTCTTCTATGACATTACCATCTTATTGCATTTACCATCATCACGATATAACAATGCATATAATAATGCAAAAAAAAGTATTAGTCTCCAGTTTTTAAACAACTGGAGTAATAAGATTTAGAAAGAGAGAAAGGTTGAATTCAAACTATATAAAAAAATTAAAATTACCTTGTTCAATTTATCTTGCGAATTTCTTCATATCGTCGCCATTAATCGCTTATCTAAAAAATGAAGAAAAAGAGCAAACTAGAGAAGGCAGAGGATATATGGAGTACAAATAGTATAAAAGCGAGGGAGTAAGTGGAAATAATTCGATACGTAATAGTCTAGAGTTTTTTTTTCAACTCAAGATGTGGAAATTTTAAGCTGTCTACTGTGGTCTCGGTCAAAACTCCGATACACTGCCTGTGCCTGTATTATCGAACTGTAAGTCTTGCGTCTAATTTTTTTTTTTGAGTCAAAGGTATTTCTTTGTGCATTAATAAAAGAAAATGTATTACCAGTTCTATTTTATTTATTTTTTTTGAAAAGATTAACCGCCTCGTTAAAAACCTGAACCTATAACCAACGTGGATATAGGACAGGGAAAAAGAGTGCGGCGCTTTATTAACAACACATTAACAAAGCATATCGTACAATGTTCACCAATATACATGCTAAGACCATAAAGCAGCCAAAAACATTTGCTACTAGAAAATATTCCCATATAGGCTAACAAAACATAATACGCATACATTCCAAGCCGGTCCAAAATAAATTAAAAAACCCTATCCTCCTTCAAAAAGACGGAGGCAGACGAGGAGCTTGCTTTACCAAACTTAGCCTGTGACCAACAAATCAATTCCCCAGTGTTCTAAGATCCGCTTACTTCTACTAGAAATTACCCTTCTCTTCTTCATTTTGTTCCCCAGCAGCTTCAAATCCATTTCAATAAGCTTCCATCGATCCAAATTTGAGAAATTCCGACCATCGTGAAGTCTTCCATTACGTTCCTTCCAGATGTGGTATATTATAGTTGAAAAGCTAGCAAAGGCCAACCCAGTAGCCTGGTCCGCTGAAGAGAAGTTTGTAAGTAGGATTGAACTCCCTCTTCCATTGTCAGTGTGCTTGGTTGAGGTAAATCCATTTTTAAACAGCAAGCGGTCCATAGGTAGGCAGAGTATAAGCACGCAAAAAATAAATGGGTATGATTTTCAGGGAATTGGTTACAGAGAAGACAGTTAATATCAGAATTGTATCCCCATTCAGTTAATTTATCTCTAGTAAGCAAGCGATTATAGATTTCTTTATATGCAGTTAAGGACATCCTAGGATTATTGCATTTGTTCCAAATAATCTTGCCCCACTCAACAGTAGGATTTTGATATCTAGAAGCATTCCTTGCAGATCTGAAACTAAAGCCTTTTATATCCCTAGTCCATTTCCAGTAATCCGAGCTAGCCAAAGTATCTATTTGAATATTAGAAATCTGATTATAGAGTTGTCTAGTGAAAGGAACTAAATCCAAATTAAAAACCCCATCTTGCATGATTGAAGATACTTTATCATTAATGTGGCCATATAGATGTAAGCTATCCCAACCAAGAATAGAAACCGTACATTCACTATTAATCCAAGGGTCATGCCATAAAAGCGTATTTCTCCCATTAACAATGACTCCAGAAATATTATTATGAGCAATCTGTCTGTGTTTGAGAATTGATTTCCAAGTACAAGATGAGTTATTATCAATCTCTATAGTCCAAAACTGCTTATTATCGCAATACCTTTTGCTCATCCAGCGAGACCAAACATTTTTTGAATTAATAAAATGCCAAAGAAGTTTTAGACTAGATGCTTTCCTGATATCTACAAAATTCCTCAAGCCAATTCCTCCTTCTAGTTTAGGACGACAGAGAGTATTCCAAGCAATTTTGTGCAAATTAGCACATATTTTATTTAATTTTTCAATAGTATCCAAAGGGAGTTGGTATACCATCATCCAGTACAAAACCATAGGAGTAATTACTGAATGAATTAATTTGATTCTCCCAGCCATGGATAAAAGCTTGCAATCCCAACCATTTAATCTATTGTTAATATTATCAAAAAGAGCCACATAGTCAGAGAAATGAAGATGGTTATGAGATAGAGGCGCACCTAAATATTTGACAGGAAGCTTACTTTCTTGCATGTTAAGAATAGTCATAATATCTTGCTTGTCTGTTGTGCCTTTACTAAAATACAACTTAGATTTACTATTGTTAACATTTAATCCCACATAGGTCTTGAGCTTCTCCAAACATTTACTAATCACCTTAGCACTTTTAGTGGAAGCCCGAGCAAAAATCATCAAATCATCAGCATAGAGAAGGTGAGTAATTGCCGGTTCAAAATTAAAAGGAGGAATAATTTTCTTGACTTTGTAAGCCTTCAACATCAACATAGAAAAATACTCCATAGCCACCCAAAATAAATACGGGGAGAGAGGATCACCTTGTTTAATACCTCTATTTCTAGAGATCAAACCTTTAGGATATCCATTAATCATTATAGAGAAAGTAGGAGTAGATATGCATTTGTAGATTAATTTCACCAGTTTATCAGGAAAACCCAACTTTTTAAGCATATGACAAATAAATTCTCTGTTGACCATGTCATAGGCTTTATGTAAATCTATCTTCAAGCAAAACTTACCAGCACCTTTGCGATTAAAAAATCTTACTTGCTCATGAGCAAGTAAAATATTTTCAGAAATAACTCTTCCAGGAATAAAAGCAGATTGAGCTTAAGAAATTAGATGACTAAGAAAAGGCTTAATTCTATTGCAAATAACTTTAGCAATTATTTTGGATATAATGTTGCAACACGATATAGGCCTATAATTAGCAAGGGAAGTGGGATTATTAATTTTAGGCACAAGAGTAACAAATGTATGATTCACACCATTGTCTAATTTGCCGAGAAGACCTGATTTAACATACGCGTCAAACTTCTATTTAACTCATTCCAATGGACTTTGAAATTTTTTGCAGAGAAGCCATCCGGACCCGGACTACTATTATCAGACATGGAAAAAATGGCATTATAAACTTCATCAGAGCTAACATGCTAGACAGGAACTCTCTCCCTCCATCATTAATTCAACAAATGCAATTAACATCAAGTAAATTTGTGTTAATGTCATCTCCATTAAATATCTAAGTAAAATATAAAATAGCTTCATTTTCAATAGTAATGGGATCATGCACTAGTTTACCTTCAATAGAGATAATGGAATTTAGATTAGATCTGTGTTTCCTCATGGACATTTTAGAATGAAAAAATCTAGTACACGCATCTCGTTCAGTTAGCCAATCTACTTTAGCTTTTTGTGTAGCATTGAGAAATTCGATATTATTTTTCTACTTCCATTTTTTGCAGGCTGCTATTAAATTATCAAAAGCTGTAGAATTATCTGGGTTGTTGTCAACACAATTGAGAGCAGATGCATACTCCTGCTCCAACTCCTTCAGAATTTTACCGTCTAAACATCTGCTAGAACTCCAGGCCTTGAGGTAGAATTTACAAGCTTTCAACTGTTGTCTAATAATATGTAGATGAGAGCCCTCAAAAAATAAATTAAAAGCATTAGAAAAACATTCCCCATAACCATCTAATCAATTCCAAGTGTTCACATATCCGAATGGTTTTCCTACGGTAGAGATAGGAGGATCCAATAATTTAAGACAAATAGGGATATGATCACTAATGGGATTAGAAACTCCAAAACATGCTAGATTAGGGAATTTGTTCATTAAGAGATCATTACATAAAGCTTTATCGATTTTAGTGGCCACTCCCCTTTTCCTCCATGTATAATTGAATCCCAGAATAGGCAATTCAACCAAACCTGAATTGATAATGCAATTTCTAAAACCTTCCATTTGGCTGAAAGGGACAGAATTACCCCTTTTTTATCTGTAGTGGAAAGTATATTGTTGAAATCACCAATCAGGCACCAAGGCATATCAGTATAAGTAGATTCCTTAGACATAGCATCCCATAAAAGTTCTTTGTCCTTTAGAAAATTACTAACATATACAAAAGAAATTTTCATTTTGAGTCCCCCAGAATTCACTATATTCAAAGAAATATGCTGAGAAGACATATGAGTAGGCTCAACCTGCCAAGTTGAATTATTCCAAATAACAAGAATTCTTCCTTTACATGAACAAATATTATTATCCAAAGAAGACCAGCTATTATTCATCTTAGCCATTAGATAATTTATAGCATCAATACTAAGTTTGTTCTCTAGTAAACCAACCATGGTTGGTTTATAAGTTGTTAGAAATTTAGAAACCGCCAATTTTATAGACTGAGTAAATCTTCAAATAAAAAACTTCATTCAGTAATAAAAACTGATGTCATTATGAGCTGTTAAAACAAACTTTCTTATTTATAAATTATTTAAGCTATATAGCTGCTGATATTAAAGCCTGAATATCTAAAAACAACGCTTAATTTAAAAACCAAATGGAAAAACCCATGATAAAAAATAACATAAGGAATACACAAGAAACATAAAGAATGCTAATTAATTGTTTTTGCCTATAGGCAGCTCGTATAAGATTTTGACCACTTATGAAAATAAAACACAAAGAATAAGAATACTATGTGCTGCTATGTATGTGTTTGCCTCACGAGTACAATGTGATATATTTATACGATTTATAGTAATATTGTAGTTCGGTGAACTAGGAGGAGATTATTGCCTTTGTATATCAGTCAGACAAGTTGGGTACCTCCTATTAGCTAATAAATATGAAAGCTAGTTATGTGCATTAATATTGCATGTAATAACTTGAACTTTTAAGTATATATGTGTGCATGTGCCCACTGATTCACTTATAATTACAGTAAAAAAAATTCTTTAAAACTTAGTGCTTTTAGTCTATTGACAAATCACATGAATCAAATATAAGTGTAATGACCTGTAAATTTCGATAATTAAACTGGTTAATTTAATAAGATATCGTAATTAAATTTAGAGAGAAATTAAAGAGAAAAGAGGAAAAAAAAGAATTTTTTTTTGCAATTTATAATGTAGTGAGTGTTAAAAATGAAATGTAAATTAAAGGTTATAGCACTGTTGTAAGTTACTATTTAATTGGTCTATTAATGTGGTTGTAACTGTTACATTTGGGTATAAAATTGAATATGTAAATAAATGTATGGTAATCGAATGAATTCAACATTATACAAGCGATCCTGATAATTAGTGGAATAATAAACTTGAGTGTAATATAAAGTTAGTGATAACATTTATGCAGGTCGCCTTTGTACTGTAAAGTGTGAATGTAATGACATAAATGGGAATGTATATTTTATTCATAAGATGAAATAAAGAAATGAAACCAAGTTGAATAAATTGATTAAGGTTTTAATTATAATAATTGTACATATTTGGAAAATTCAATATAATTGAAAGTAACAGTTATTACAAAAGAAAGATGAAATTTTGAATATATATTTATGTAATGAAAGATAAACAAATAATAACTAGGCTTATAGAGCGATAATAGATTTAATATAAAGAGTAGAATTGAAGCAAGACAGTTATTGAAAATTAATTAATTGGAATTCAGTCCGTAATAAATGAATTTGTTGTAGGTAAATAAAATTTAATACCATGTAAATTGAAATTTGGATGAATTGAGAAATTATTAATGTATCAATATATAAACCAATGTTAATATTACCCATAAGAGAATAAGTTAATCATTGATTCAGTAACAAGATTGAGAAATCAAATATATGGATTTATTAGGAATTTAAAACTTATACTTTTTTAACTGGATAAATTACAGCATTTTACACGCAATAAATTTCTGTACTTTTATTATATATATTTTATATTTTTCCTATATCCATCTCTATTTTATCTTTCTATTTTTATTTTGTCTAGACAGTCGTGTTTATTTGATTGTTGCTTGTTTATATCTTTTATTTATGGTTAGAAAAAAATCAAAGGGTATACGTTATATTGTTTTAATTGCTTGCCTTTTTAAATTGCCTACTCTTTATGTCAAATAACATAAAAATCTTCTCAATATCTCACTTCCTCATTTCCCTCTTCTGATTGAAAGAGTTTACAGTAAGTTTCTTTTATTAAATAGGAAATAAATCACATGCATTCACCAGCCTCTTTATTCTTTGCCTTTTCCTTTTCCTAACCATTCAAATCTCCTAGCCGTACATTCATCTTACCCGTGCTTTTTGTAAATCCTAGCCGCCACCAAATATTCTTATTCACGTGAAATTTTTCTCTCATCCCTCATTTCTATTTGCGTGAAGAAAATACAGCAAGCTCTAGGTTATTTCCATGGCTTCTCCTCTCTTTCCTTCTCCTTTTTCTTTTATTTTCTTTGTTTTGCTTCAAAGCTAGGCTAGGCCTCTTGCCTCAAACCACCACCATGACCACCTCCATCAACCATCACCCTTTTATCACCACAAAGACCAAGCCGTGACCATGGATGAAGACTACATCACCAAACAAAGCCTAGCCAAGCACTTGTATTCATTACCTTGCTTTGATTTATCAAGGTTATGTCATTTTATTTCCTATCTTCCCATTGTTGTAATATCTATTCTATGTATTGAATCATGTTCTTAGGTTTGTGATATTTTTTTGCTTTATTTTGTTATGTACAAGATGAGGATTTTTGGCTCTCTTCTCACTCATATTTGCATCTTGCTTTGTTTTATCAAAAGGTTATGTCCCTTTGATCCATATTGTTCATTGTTTGATTCATAATCTTGTATGTTGAATTTTACGCTTATGTTTGTGAAATTTTTTGCATACAAGATTTGGATCCGAATCTTCATCCCCTCAAAAGAATATAGTCATGTTTGTTGTGCCTTTTCGTGCTTTGCGGAGTTTAGATTTAGGTTTGAATTTCAATCCTAGCTTTAAAAAGGTGAGTTATTCACTCTAGACATTACGTACTTATACAATTATGAAATTATGACAAGTCAATTGTAGAAATTAACATGCTATGTTCATACCTGCCTGTACGTTTATATGATATTAAATGTTGTTTATATACCTGTTACATCATCTGATATGATATTGTATGCTATACTGTTATTTTATTTATTGTTTATCACACTGCAAGTTCCCTATCACTATGGGTTGAAATGATACATACCCGAACGGACTGTAGAATAAGGAAAAATCATTATGGGCTGAAATGACAGGCTCGAGTGATTTTTATTGTATCTATTTTACTTGGGATTGTGGGTTTGAAATGATAGAAACTGGATTTTTCTTTTTAAATTACGAACCGAAATGATACATATCCGTATCACTTGACCTAGGTTAGAAAATTTTATACAGGCCCATGGATAAATTTTTATAATAGTTCTCTAAAATTATTAAGTATTATGAATTTTAAATATATGGAGTTTTGATTAAAAAGTTGATTTAAAGATTTGAATATAAAGAGATATTGAGATATTGGTTTCTTATATGGTAAAATTGTATGAGTTGATAATTTGTTTAGATTGTAATTTAAGAATCTTTATTTGGTTTTTAATTGTAATTTAAAGATTTATTTATGATCAATATTTTAATAATTAAGTTTGATTTAATTTGGAATCTAAAATCTAACCTAGTAAATTTAATAAAGGTTATTTCTTGAAATAAATAAGGTTTGTATAGAAAATAATGTATTTTGAGCGGATAGAATGAACTGTAGTTTTGATTGGGCTTAGTCATAAAATTTATTTAATTTGGAGTCAAAGTTAATTGATGTCTAGATGAATAGATTTATAAAGAGGATTGGACTATTATATTGACTATGAGAAAATACTTGATTTAAGTTAAATGATATCCAAATGAATATTTTTGAAGCGTGAAATGTGATTTTTATAAGTTAAATTGGCTAAAAATTGAAATTTTAGTCTAGCTGAAATATACAATGCTTTGGAAAGTTATGATTTAATGAATAGCCTTATAAATGCTACAACTTTGAAATTAATATTATTTGACATTGAATTTTAATGGTTAAATGAATCTTGTTTGGAAGATATTAACATTGAATTTAAACAGTCTAGATAAATATGTTCAAAGTGTTTGGTTTCAGAGTTGTTATAACTTGAAAGTAATTTGGCTTTGGAAATGAATTTATTTGAAAGTGTATTTAAATAAGAATTGTACTTAAATATATAAATTTGAACTTATTGAAATTGAAGATTTAAGAATATGACTTTATAAAGTGGTTTGATTTAAGATGATTTAAACGAATATTTCAAGTCTAATAAATTGAAGGAAATATTCAGTGATTTGACATTTGGGTTTTTTTAAATAATATATTGGTTTGGTTTTGGAATTTAAATGAGATATCATTACTTTGGTTTCTGAAATGGATATGATATTTTGGTTTTAAAGTATAAATGATTTTGAAATAAAATATCCATGGGTTATAATAACATTGGGTTGTTAAAGAGACCGGGATCGGAAGTTGTCATACTCTCTGTCAACCCCGAAAACCACTTTAACAACCGTGTACGCGGTGGAGATTCCAGAATGAAGTAGGATAGCGGCGACATTCCTTTGAGATATATACGTGGACCCAACTCCCGTGAGTTGGTATAAGATGGCTAAAACAGGAGCAATCTCGGGCCAATGAGGTCATTCCTCTGATCGGACGCACTCCTTCGATATTATATTCGGACTTTGAGATTTATTTTGGTGGCCACTTTTGATTTTTGATTTGGGGGTGTGGCTCGAGGTGGGCGGTAGTAGCTGCTACGCGTTACCACCAGCCCGTGTGCGTAATTGGTATATCTACCCTGGCATTGCCTTGTGTTCTGTGTCACCTACCCTAGCGCGCCTTTTACGAGTTTGGTTTTCTCACGTAGCCCGTGGAGTATTTAGGGTAGTCACCCAATCTAGAGATGCACTGATACTGGATGGACTACTAGGACTATTACGTGGTAAGGGCATATCTATTTAAAAGTAAGTTTATTTTACTATAGACATTATTATAATAGCGAAATATTACTACATAGTAAATAGTTTAACGGATCCTTAGAGAATGGGCGGTCACAATCATCCTTTATGTTACTTGTACCTTTATATTATAGTTCACTTGAGTTAGTTTACATTGTATATGTATGTATGTCCTGACTCGAGTGTTTTGTGTATTTGTTTTACGCTCGGGTAAGACTGAGTGATACAGCATTAGAGACTCACCTTCGGAGTTGGAGCTTTGCTTGAAGATCCAGCTATCTTTTTCAATTCCAATTATTCAGTTGATTCCAGTGTTGTATTCAGCTTTGTGCTTGATTATTGTATTGAACTTCTGTTGTATCTTGTATAACTCTGATGTATTTATATAGTAGCTTCATGAACTACTATCTCTTTGCTTCCTCTATATTATATTACTCTGTATTTGTGATTGTATGATTTATTTATTTGCTGTGTATTCTGAGATTTTCCGAATGGTTGAAAATATCGGGTCGTTACAGTAAGGGTCGTCACATGAATCACCTGTAAATCGCCTGAGCATTCAATGTATATTTGAGGTTCTTCTTCTACAGGTTTGGATTTCGCGAGGCCCTTCACATCAACTACTTGGCATCAGTATTTCAAAAAAAAAGTGTGAAATAAGACGTAAACATTATATTAACTAAAGGTAAATGCATTAAATGATTTTTGTGTCTACTTACTAACTAGTAGCTTTGCCTCAACCTCCTTTTAAATGCCTTTAACGTAGTTGTTTCTGGACACAGGTCAAATTCAGATTGAAACTGGCTAGGGAAGGAACTTGGGTGGGTGTCAAGAGATGCAAACATAAACAAGATACCCATTAATCATGATGCAGTCGTAGCTAACTATGCAAGCAATAATCAACAATCAAAATCTGATCTGATGACAGCGAGCAGTAAAAATATATAGTAATTATGGGCGAAGCGTGCAATTATTACCAATAATTAATATGCTTCAAAGTTTGTACAACATGTAGAGACGAACATAACTTGTACCATTTAATTTCTGCTATAGTAATAAGGTACAACTTGTGCACATACACTTCGAAGATGTTATCGTTAACATCACATTGTCATTGGTGTAACCTGTCTTTCTTTTAATTCTATATTTGCGATCAAAATGCCATTTATTGTTGCTTTATTATGTTAATCTTTTAATTATGTTCGTATACAAGCTTGCACTTTAAAAAGAGTACTACATTCAGTTATTTTTAAAATAAGCAACCAACTTTAGACGAAAAAAGACATATTTTAACAAGCATACAACTAAAATTAGTTATATCTATTACAAAGTAATCACAATTTTTCTTTCAATTTAATTGGTATTAAAAAACTGAATATAAGCAATATGTTAACATTATTTAAAGTACAATCATGCATATGAACTCGCACTGTAATCTCGTCTATCAGGTTTAAATCAAAACAATCTCAAGCATGCACATTAAAATGACCAACTATATGCAAAGTCTTGGTAACAAACAAAAAAACAGAATTTTTTTTCTACCTTACAGGATGTCGAGGGTCCGCAAGCATTAGAAAAAGTCCTCTAGCAATTAGCGACTCTCTTGCCTGCAAATTTTTATTTTACAAACAAGGAGTCAATATAATGTTGTTGTAAAAAAACATAAGTAGTACAAGCATTCACAAAAAAAGGAAGAAAAAAGTATTTACTTCAAAAGCTCCAGTGAAACTCCATCGCAGTTGATTTGTGTCGGTGATAGTTGTGTCACCTGATTACCAATTCAAAAGTACTGTTTAGTAAGAATGATGCATTGTTATGATAATGTGATGTATTTTTTTAAGAACATATACATGTAATATAAACAATAAGGAAAGAATATGTAAAAATGTTGTACCAAATCATGTAGCAAACCAGGCTGTTCTTCGAAAAGATCAGGTAGAAACTTTTTCACATCATCCTCAATTTTTAGCAGCAGCATATGACGGAACTCCATACCATACTTTAGGATCAACAAACTGCATGTAATTTAATGAACGCATTTATGCAAGCTATTTAACAAATAGTGTACTCATGGATTGGGCTTGCATTTCACAATATAATAGCTAGAATTCCAATGATTTTTATCAAGTTCCAAAATGAACCATTTTTCTATAAAAGAAATGGCGTGAATCTTAAGATAATAATCGCAAAGCAATTTTTGAATACTAGTTTTTATTTTTTTTAATTTCAAATTTGACATATTATGAACTTCGAAATGCTTTTTCCTTTATCGGGTTGTTGAAGTTTCTACTGGCCTGTCTACAACTTCAAAGTCTGCAGTTGGACTTTTCAGGTGATACAACATTCCAGTTACATAAATGCTCTTATGCAATTTAGTACCCAATGGCTTACCTGATTCTATTTCATACTTTAAACTATTTCTTACTCTTCCAAATTATTGCATACACAGATACCTTGACTCAAGGTACTTGCTTGATTGCTTGATCATATGAAATGAATGGATATGCTTCCTAATTTGTATTGGTAATTTTATTATGATGATGATGCAATATTACAATGAGTCAGTGTCCATCTTCCCACTTTTCAGCTGTTAGAATACATTTAAAATTGTGTATAACATGGATTTGTATATGACAAGTCAGTGATACAGCTCCTAATACTTTATTCTGATTATCAGAAAGCTAAATTTTATAGTTTTAATATGCACTCGGTATTTGATTGTATAAACACTTGTAATTTTGCAGTATACCTGAAGATGGAAGAAGAAAAGCATATGCTAAAGCGGCAGGGAAAGCTAAGGCGGAAGAAGAAGCACAGATCACCTCTGAAAAAGCAAATGAGGCTGTTAAAGCTGCTAAAGAGTTCGAAGCAGAAGTCGAAGAACTTTCAGAGAAACAAGTTAAAGCTTCTACTTTGGAAAAAGAAGCAAAAGCAAGAACAGAGGCAGCAGGCTCTACACTAGACATCATTTAACAATAGCAATAAAAACAGGACTCCAAAATTGCAAAGCAATGGCAAAATGATGCTCGACGATGCCTTAGCGACGCCCTTGACGTACATATATACACATACATTCATACATATACATGTACACACACTCCATCGGGTAAAAGCGGCAACTATACAATTCCTTTCCTCGTTATCAGATGATGTTGTATTTTCTATCTGTAAACAAACTGAGTTTACCGTCTTAAAAATTACATAACATGCAGGTTCCATAATGACTTTAATAAACAATATGTAATATGCGAGAAGTTGAAGCCAGCTAACACTGCAAATAATATGTAATACGAGAGAAATTGCAGAATGCAACTAAAATAAAGTTTGGGGAAATTTCCAAAATTTTGTTCCTGTTAGAGCTTTTTATTCTTGTTATGGCTTTTGGTCCATAAGGGTTTACAATTTGTGTGGACTTTATAATCTGCATTGTTAAGAGTTCATACTCGCTGCTCAATTTTAAATCTGAGGGTAGCAGATACTATGTTTTGTTACCATACAGAGAGAACCACCAATGAAGTATTAGCAGTCTGGGGGTATATGTTTTATATGTTTTTTTAATTAAGTTGAAATGGACGAAAACTAAAAGAAGTAGGCCAAAATTCTAGAGCAAGTGCAAGACCGCAATAGGTTAATCATACTATTCTATTGACCAAAATACCTGAGATTAGAGCCAATAAACGATCGCCAGTTGAATTGATTAGAGCATTATCCAATCCAACTTGATGAATGTCAGACGAACAATTCATCCAAAGAGTAAATAATATACTTGGTAACTTCTGCAAATACCCTAAATCACGGTTAGACAAACATCGGCACTACCAAGCAGATATTTTTCTACTAGATTATTCGATTAACGTACGTTCATATTCAAAGTACTGATTACACTGCCATCCTTTCCTGTCACAGACTTTTAATTTGACTCAACCACGTCTTTTATTATGCCTTGCAACTAAAGAAAATAAATCTATATGCTCAGGGAAGAGAAAGTCTTCTCTGTATCCGTATCAACATAAGTTCTGATGTTATCACATTGCTTCATTCCAAAAGTAAACGTATTATATTTAAGTAAATGAAATCTCTAGTTTAATGCCTGAAACCAATAAATAATAAAACTGGAAGCTGACCTTGTCTAAAATGCACTTGGATGGTGAGGTCCAAATCCTTAGTGTTCTGTCCTTCTCATGATGTCGACATAAAAAGACATCAAAATTGCTTAGTGGGATGATCCCCAAACTAGTGGCAGCAATTCTTGCATCTCATTCACTTGGTTTTAAATTTTGTTTTAACTTACTTCAACAATAGCAGCAGCCTGCAATTCACCTTTGCACTCCCATATATCTGCAATTAAAGATTGGACATCGGCAATAACACCAACAGCGTATAAAAAATTTACTATAAAACATAGCCGTGAATCATAGGGCCGGAAATTTACTTGCTGAATAGAAAAATATAACCAATACCATTTTATTTTATTTACAAAAAGTTGGCTTTGTCTGCTCTACATTGTATTGTTCTCTCGCTTGGAGTTCATGTCCACGTGCAGATGGCCGATAAGTAAAATGGTAATTAGCAGAAAGAAGGTTGAGGAAAACTCAATAATGGAGCAGAATTAGCAAGAAGCAAAAAGAAAAAAATATGAGAGTACCCGATCCAGGCGGAGGAGGAAAGAAGCACGTCGAAGGCAGAGAGGAAGTTGGGGTTGATGCTTTGGACAATCGCCGTCAAAGGCGGCGGACAATCGCAGTGCACAGCTGCAACTCCATTTATCTACACATCATCTGTGGCCCTCTCCTACTGCTTCTTTCGTAACTGCAGCTCCTTTTATCTATACATCATTATAAAATAACATTTCAAGTCAGAAAAAGAAAAATGCTTCAGACAATCCAGAAAAGAATCACAAGTTATACTAAGTAAAATAAAAGTAATGTAATACGGAAAAAGTACCTGAGATTCCGACGATAGAGACTTGCATAAGAGAAGGATACCTAAGATTCATAAGAAAACGTATCCTAGATTAGAACAGATGAATAGATACGATTTGGGAAAAAAATTGGATGAAGGAGGAAAATAAGAAACAAACCCTAGATTCATACAAAGAGAGAGAGAGAGAGGGTTTGCTAATGCATTAGAAACAATAGAACTAGGATGTAAAGAAAAATTAGTAGCTTGCCCTCCTTACATCATCTTATTTACCGAAACAACAAATATCCTAACAGTTATAAATGTGACAAAGGAAGGCAACGAAAATAGCCATTGGTAATTTGTAACGGTTATAATCGTTACAAATCGCAGCAAAATAAGTGTTGCAAAATGATTGATTTGGTATAATGCCATCTGTCTCAAGGAGGGGGGCTTGTCTTCCCTTTGCATGATATGACACTATAGGAGCAGACTTTATGGAGGCGGCCCTGCACAGTGCCGTGGTGGAGGAGATGAGGAGGCCGTCGAAGAGGTATCGCATTGTTAAGCTCGAGTGTTCGAAGGGTGGGCCGACTTATAAATTTTCTAGGGAAGTGGGGGTTTTCAGACCCCTATCAAAGCTCAGTATATGTAGTGGGGTCGAAAATTCTAAGGATAGCCAAGGATGCGGACGATGGGACCATCTTGTAGTTGCTGGTGAACTTGATGGCCAAGGTAGTCTAGAAGGCCCTGACTTACAGACATTGGCCCAGGTCAGACAGAGAGACCCATACTTAACTGTTTTTCTTTTCCTATGTATTTTTTGTTGTTTCTACTTAGAGGGTTTATCTTTTAGGCTACACGGCGAGCTCTTCACATTCATACTGGTCTGCGAGTCTTGAGGAAGACGGTGAACAATGAGGTGGCCACCTACCAATGAGCAGAATGGTTAATTGGGGATCTCAAGGAGTGGCTCTAGAGGCTGAGAAGAAAGCCGAGGAGTGCGTGAGGTGGACCCTAGAGGCAGAAGGTGTAGGCACATATTCGAGAAGGCTAGGGACACTACAGTTAGAGAGCGGTAGAGAAGGTGAAGAAAATGGGGGTAGAGCTTGGGCAGGTATGGGCGGGCCAGAGGCGATCCACAAGGAGGAAGATATTGTGAAGGAGAGGTTGTAGTAGCGCTTGGAGTTTCCAACCCGAGCAGAAATTAGGAGGGAGAATGACGCCTTGGACGGGTGTGAAATGATAGCTTGACCAAGATGTCGAAGAAGATTTTTGCTGTACACTATCATTTCCCTTTAGAAATTGTCTTCCTTACCTCCGAGAAATACGAGGAGGTCCATAGTGCGGTAGCATTGAAGATGGTGGTGGTCGGGAGAGTTTCCCCGATGATTTTGATTGTTGAGCAGATGCCCTCCTTGATAGGCAGGCCTAGCGAGCCAACTGCGATGATCCTCGATGGTGGACAAACAATTAGTTTTAATGTTGACTATCATATCACAGGGCACCTCCCACCCAATGAGCGACGGAGCTGAACGTCTTTTTGTTTCTTGTTGATGTGTTCTTTGGGCTTGGTTATGGGCTCATTGTTGTAATGAAACTTGTTGAATATTATGAACCCTTTCTTTTTTATGAGAAAATCCATCATTGTAGATTTATTTATCTGTCTGAATATTCCAAGTTTGCCTTGTACTTTTCTGCTATGTTTTTGCATATATAGATACATATATTTTTCCTTCATGCTTACTCTCTATTTGTTCCTTATTTGAGCAGATCAAACATCCCCGATTTTGTTAAGTAAACAGGTAGACTTAGCTTTTTATGCATAATATAATGGACGAGTGGACAAAAGGAAATTAAAGAGCACCCAAAACCAAACAAATTTTTTTAATGAGCCAACTTTCCCACAGCTTTGCATGGCCAGTTTAAGCTGGTGGCTGGACATCCTTAAGTGGTCACCTAGGGATCAAGTGGAGCTTCCGTTGTTGCATTTGTGGGCTAGCGAGGGGCCTGATCTTATTTGACAGGGCCGATTTTAGGTTTTCAAGTCATTTAGCACCACCGGTGCTAGGTTCGAGATTATAGTGAGAATAATCATGCGACCATTGTGCCAATGCCCCACCCTTGGTAGGATGGGCCATATCACGGGTGAACGATTCGGGCGACAACTTTAGTGGTTAAACCATCCATCATCGATGCCTCTGGCATGAAAGGGAGGATTGAGCAGTTTGTGAATCCTCATGGATCGGCAATACAAACGCAAGGTTTAAGGTTAAAACGTGGGTAATCACACGACTACAGGAACAGTGCCTAGCCTTGCTAGAGTGGCGAGCAACATTGTAGGGGATAAAATGGGGACCATGACATAGATGGTTATGCCATCGGATCATCGATGCCTCCAGCCCGAATGAGAGTATTGAGTGGCTTAGGCATCCTTATGGAGCAGTTTTGGGCATTCATCGATTATAGAGATTGGCCACCTTGGCCCACCCTCTACGAATAACCAAGGTTGCAGTGTCCCTGGCAAGGAAAAGAGAGTTGGTTGGCTCATTCCGGCCAAATAGTCTTGTTGATACTTGAATGAAGAATGCTTTTGGGAATGCTTTGTTTACATTCCATAATTGGAATACTTAAAAATTCTATTGCCTTATAATTGTTGTAAAATCTTATGGCCTTATAATTATGGCTTACTTAATTACATACTTAGTATGCCCGAAGGCAATCCAAATTCGAAGTGTGAGCTATCGAGGTGTGAAAGGTAGTAGGCACCGTAGATGAGTACAACACTGATCACATACGGGTCTTCCAAGTTTTGCCCCCAAAACTCCTTTTTTTGAGTTTTTAGTGTTTGTAAAGTCCTGATGCAATAATAAGTCTCTGACCTTGAATGGTTAGAGCTTCACCATTATATTGTAGTGCTTGTCTATCATTCTTTTATATGCCTAAGTGCATAGCTTTGCCAGTGCTCTTCTTTCTCCTAGATGGTTGAGCTAGCCCAAACTTGAGTAGTTCTTTGTTTTGTTCAGGATCATGAGTGGGGTGCCTCAACGATTGAACATTAAATTCAATAAGTAAAATAACTTCATATCCATAGGATTAGAAAAATGGAGAGTTTTCGATTGACGTTTGGTTTGAGGTGCGATATGACCAAAGCATGAGTGGTAGATCAGCCTAGTTTTCCTTAGCCATTATGAGATGCTTCTTCAGTGTTTCCTTGATGGTCTTGTTTATGGATTTAACCTACCCATTTTCTTATGGGTGGGATACTGAGAGGAAGCATTTTTATGTTCCATTCCGCTTGTACAACCCTTAGAACAAACCCCTCTCAAACTGTATGTTATTTATCTATTATGATTCTCTTTAGGATTTGAAGTGGTAAACACTGTTCTTAATCACAAAGTTCAAGATCTTGGGCTCGGTGACCCTAGTGAGGGCCTCTACCTCAACCCATTTTGTAAAGTAGTAGATGGAAACTATGGTATGATTGTATCCACCTTTGTAAATTAGAAGCTTTTCGATCAGATCAATACCCTAAGAGTCAAATGAACAAGGGGACGTCATAGGAGTTAGAAGACTTGGGAAAGCTCTTTGGATCTTAGAAAACCGTTAATATTGATCGTACTTCTTAATGTGATTTATTTCATCCTTGATCATTATGGGCTAGTAATAACCTTGGTGGGAAACCTTCATTGCTAGGCTTTTCCACCGACATGATCTCTTTAGAAGCCTTCGTGTAGTTCCTTCAATGCATGGTAGGCTTCTTCGCTTGTCATGCAACATTGAAAGGTAGTTGAATATACCGACAGGTAGAGCCTAATGTCAATGATGGTATAATTAGGTGGCTAGTATAGAATTTTACAGGCCTCTTTTATTTTAGGAGATAGGTCACAGCTCATAAGGTAATTTAACAGCAAGGTCATCCAAAAATTTGTCTGGACTTCATCAATTTCCATAGCGCTTACCTCCGATTCAAAGGAAGGGGCAGTCTGCACATCCATTAGGACCTACGGGATGCATTAAGGATTTTCTTACGCAAGTATTGTTGTTACTTGCTAGTCGCTGGACAAAGAGTAAAAAGGTATAATAAAATGGGTCGTGGACAACAGAGTTACGGAAGCAAAGTTGAAAAATACACAAATGTGGATAATGTAGGAATCAAACCTAGATCAGTATCTACAAGCAGAAATCCATTACAGCTGAACTAAAGTAGCTTATTCGACCACACCAACAACTTATTTTAAAGATAATTCGAACAATAATGGCCCCTGAACGACCGTCCAAGTGGCCCATGCTTAGCCGTTGTTAATGTAAAATAATTTATTTCTGCCACTTTATAAAAATTACTTTAACGGGGTTGAGAAGAAACGTGATAAGTGCGGCTACCTCTTCAGTATTTTACCGAATGCCGGGATCTTCTGGGTTTTAAAAAAATAATATGATAAGTGACATTAAATAGGTATGAACAATTAAATCATATTTGATTAATTAATAATATAATTAAGATACTAACACCAAGAGAAAGTTAAAATATCACCAATTAAATGGGTGTTAACAAAACCAATTCCATGAAAACCACACTTATGCCATCACAAAGATTCGTTAAGATTGTTGAGGTTTGATCATTAAATATTTCAATTTCTCAATAATTTGACTGGAAGTCCCTATAGTGCAGTTGACTGAGGAATCCTACTTCCGCCCGCACGGTTGAGAGTTCAATCCATGATACAAAAGTATCAAACATCATCAGTTAATGTTTACTATCTTACCATAAAGGAAAGATGTGATGTACTAGTCTCTGGGTAAAACTGCTTAACTCATGCATTGATAAGCACTGCTCCAATTTTTCGCATGAGCATTCTCAGTAAGCTGCAAAATGCCAGGTCTTGAACAATTTCTTTGTATGTTAATACAAGTTTGTAAACTCTGAAGGGATAATTAATCCCACCTCTCGCACCACAAATGAGGACCATACTACGTTCTCAAACTGAATTAAATAGGAGTCCATCGCAAAAATCAACCTTTCACTCTCAAATTACTCCAGCAGTATGATATTTACCGGTAAGGATGAATCATAAATTTATATGTTACTAATCAAACTTACCGTTTCTGGAGACAGGAATTGAATGAACACAGCCAATTTGTCGTAGAATTGTAGGATGATAGAGTTAAGCTATCTCCAAGCAAATATAGCCTTCCACATAAAACAAATTCCTCAAAATTAACGACAAAAATGTTTCTAGAAACCACTTCTGTGACTAGTATACATATGAATTCCAAACTAATGTATTGACTTAAAAATAATCAACCTTCCTTAAAAGTTTATCAAGTCCGAAGATGAATTGTTGCAAGATTCTACAGATAGATATCTTTTAGCATAGCATGTTGATGTCTTTGTAAAACCAGAATTTGTTATAGATCTGCACCTAACAAAAATATATAAATAAAATGATATGCATGTTATTTGGTTAGCATTTGGAATGATGTGATTAATAAGTGATTGGAATGTTTACCGAAAAATGCATATAGTAGAAAACCAAAGTGCGTGTTCTAACCAAGGAATAAGGTTTCGTCCGGTACCCCGAAATTTTGGGGGTACCGGACCGGTCTCGTTGTGGAACGGTCCGGAAACGACATAAAAAATTAGTTATGGACTAGGGCCAAAAAAAAAAAAATTGCACCTTTTTTTCTTCAGAAAAAAATGTGATTTTGCTACTTTTGAAGGAACGACAAACAGATTTAGGAGAGAAAAAATGAAACACGTCATTCAAACATGAAAAAAAAAGAATCTTGCTGCAAACATGTGAAAGAAAAGCAAGATTAAAAGCGGAAAGCAATTAGAAACCAAAAAATTTCAAATAATACATCAAATCAAAAGCTTTAATAATTCAAATGTGAAGCAATAGTAGATAATCGAATTCTCAGATCATTTCAAAAGCTTATAAATTG
The DNA here is from genome assembly GCA_030765085.1 of Allium cepa. NCBI lineage: Eukaryota > Viridiplantae > Streptophyta > Magnoliopsida > Asparagales > Amaryllidaceae > Allium > Allium cepa. The sequence goes on from CM060935.1 coordinate 597,793,740, forward strand.
CACTAGATAGAGAACATGCTTATTGCATCAAGAAAAACTCAAATTACAGCTCAATTGGAATTCTCCTCTTCAGACATCATCTTCCTCGGCTTTATAGTAATTGATTAATTCTTCTTATTGTTGTTTTTTCTGTCGACATAAACTATAGATCTTCTTTTCATTTTTTTAGCTTTCGTCTTTTCTATAGAGCTTCGCTTTTTTTTTGTTCGATATTGGATACAAGATAAAAATGGGGAATGAAACAACTGTTAGGTTTACTGGAGGGCTATTGGGCTGCTTGTTTTTATTTAGGGTGTCATTTAATCTAGTTTAAACTTATATTTTGCTGATGGAGGGAAGTTGGGCTGTCAGTTTACTTCAGCAAGTTTTTTATTTACTTAAGCATGTTTTTGGACTGCCGCTACTTCCATCATTCTTGTATTTGAACCACTAGTCAAAGTATTAAGAATGGTGGATACTGTTGGCATACATGGGCTACCTTTATGAAGCGATGGATTTCGCGAAAGAGTCAATTAGGAAAAACGTTGGCTCAAGGCAATCAAAAATACTATGGGACATTATAGATAAAAGATGGGAAAAACAACTACACCGGCCAATTCACGCGGGATTTTAAATTATTACCTTACAAATAGTTAAAATTCTTAACATTCATGTTTGTACTATTTAAAATATAGGTTATTTACTTAATCCTATTATTCAATATGGCGATGCGGTAAATGATAGTGAAGTGTTAAATGGATTTTAAATTATTACATTACAAATAGTTAAAATTCTTAACATTCATGTTTGTACTATTTAAAATATAGGTTATTTTCTTAATCCTATTATTCAATATGGCGATGCGGTAAACGATAGTGAAGTGTTAAATGGATTCAACAACGTTGTTGAAAGAATGATCCCAGACATACTGAGACAAAAAGAGGTAAATTGCATCAAATGTTTTATTCAAAATATAGATCCTATATTTAATTTTTATATCCACAGGTGGACAATTACAAAATGAAAGTTGACGCATTTGGCTCTTCAAAAGCAAAATCAACTATAAATAGTTGTTCTCCTGCTTAGTGGTGGTCAATAATTGGTAGAGAGGATGCTCCAAATCTAACACGCTTAGCAATGCATATTCTAAGTCAGACGGTTTCTTCTTCAAACTATGAAAGAAATTGGATACATTTTCCATGATTCATACAAAATTGAGAAATAGAATAAAAATGGAAAATCTAGAAAAACTAGTGTATGTACGTTACAATATGAGATTACGAGCAAAGAATGTTAAACGTCACGATACAAATGATCAATTTATTGATCTAAATTATATATTTCATGAGAAGTATCCATTAGCAGAGTGGACTACTGAAGTTGAACCACGGTTGCTTGATGACGATCCTTTAATGGTTAATATGATGAATGATGCCATTGCTGCAGTGGATGACATACCTGCACAAACAATGGCAAGTCAAAGCATTGAAAATAGTAGTGGCTCCTCAAATGGTGATAATGGCAATACTGGTGGTAACGATATCGGTTTAGTAAGTAATTATGGCCTTGATTCTAGTGATGGTGGTTCGCATTGATCAATTATACCTTACGTGAGAAGAAGAGGAGTGATGGACAATCGTGATAGAAGAGACAGTAATTTGAATGTTGAATATGACAACAACAAAATTATGATTATGCTAATAATTCGTATACGTCAAATGATCCACCTAACTGCAGACATTCTACTTCCGACTGCACCTGCAGCTATTATTATCACGGAGAAAACGAGACATATAACAGTTATATATCAAGCAATCAAAATAGTAAGACTACGTGTACAACACAGAATGACGAACCCTCCCCATTTGATAGCATGTTGGCAACGTACAGGACAAATACAGTATGGTCATCCACCATACCATACAACACAAGTGGATGATGAAAATTATGAGAACGATCCATATACAGCACCGAGAAATAGTTTTTGAATGTAGTAAATTTATGATGTTGTATGTTGTATTCTATTTCTTTGTGCACTATAATTATATTTTATTGATTGTTCACAAGTTTATTAACAAACTACTAAAAACCGAAATTTGGACCGAAACCGAAACAAAACCGAAACCTCCGAAATTTGCGAAACCATCCGAAGCTAACAAAATTTCAAATGATCGAAACTGGGACCCAAACCGAGTTCTCGAACCTTGATCCCTATTCATCATATGACATATATGCCAGCTAATCATAATCCTCTCTTAATTTTAATTAAGTACAATTTATCGTAATGATGGATTAGCAGTTTCACAGTTATATAGTAATGGTGATGACCTGCATGTAAATTTATCATCATGTAAAAGGTGAAAAAAAACATTTTTAGGTTCAAATTCTAATGTAAAATAGACCGGTCATTATTTGAATCCTGTTTGTGGCCCTTGAACCAAAGTAATTTCATTAGAAACATAGTATTTTTCTCATTTTCTTTTCATATCCAAAACGGTAAATTAATTAGCAGCTATGCTGTCAATTTTTTTCACGATTGTGTAAACTGAGGCTAAACTATACGGTATAAGAGGCAACATGGCTTCTATAGACATTTAAAGCTTATTATCACGGTGATATCATTGGAAAACAATTAGGTAATACGATCTTAGCAAGAGAAACCAATACTAAAAAAGCATCACAATTTTTAGTGAATCATCTGTACAAATCTACTACATGTTAAGCGCACGGTACATGAATATACAAGCAACACACTCTTAATAATATCCTAACATATCTTTAAGCTTATCAAATTAAACTGTCATAGATAAAGCATTAAGGAGTTCCTCGGTAAATCATTATTTGGTGTGGTTATAGGGAGCAATGACTATATCAACAACTACTTACTTCCGTTCTTTGATAAACCACACAATTACATACCAGACACTTATTCCAATTTTCTCTTGCAGGAATTTAGAAAATGCTCAAAACATTTGCTTGTGTCAATTTGACACACCACTTAGCATTTGTTTTTAACTTAAAGCTAAAAAGTATACAATCAATATGCTTATTTGTATTCACAAATACAATCATATTGTTTTCTAAACATAATAATAAAGTTTAGATGTAAAAGTTCAAACATCATAATCACTTCCAAAGTGAGTACAAATCTTAAAATATGGACACCATGGGATTTACGATTCATGACTAAAATCATGATTCGCTCTAATGTTTAATATGATCTACGATTTGAATCCTGTTTTAAAAACCTTGGTCCTTATTAATAGATTTCCAATTTATGAATTTCCACATGAAGGTTCTTCCTTCAGAGGACCAACGTTTATTGCCATATCACCATAAGATAATTGTAATGTATTAGCCTTCGCATAACCATTTTATAAATGCACTAATAAGAATCATCTTAGTTTCATGAGCGCTCTCAGTGAGGATCAAAAAAGTAAAATGTTTGAGCAATTCTATTCATTTAATGGCATAATTTTCAAATTCTCACGTTTCACGAAGTGTCCCAATATGGATGTGAAGTTTAATATCCTTGAAATCCATAAGTTTCAATTTGGTAAACACTTTACAGTATAAAAAATCTAATATATATACATACATATATATATATATATATATATATATATATATGTAAGATGGTTACGTGGCGTGCACAACACATATGCGTATGAAATCCCTTTATAAAATCATTAAATTTAAAATTTCCATACAGTTTGATAAAAACAAATTGAAAGATATAAAGGAAAAATGTAAATTTTTATTGGAATAGGATTTTGAACTTTTAACCTGTTTATGTTTCAAAATTTCCATCTAGAGATAGATGTTAATTTGTGTTCTCGGTTTGATTCGAACCCCTGACTTCTTGTTTGCACATAAGGGTGTTTCTGTAACTTCACGTTTAGGGGTGTTAATTCTGTATGAGTGTCCATTATCCAACTCGGTTCGAAGTCAAAAAATATTCATCTATTTCTCATTTAGAAGACAAATTAGAACAAAAAAAATCTATACAACATTTCGTCCGTACGAATTGTTCAATGAATTTTTTATTGCATGTACATTGTACCTCCATCATCAGACTCGTACGAAGGGTGTCCAAGCTAAAGTTTCGTCTAATTCATATCCGTCTAAAACTCTTATTGTGACGACCCAGAATTTTTAAGCAATTTAAATCGGAATATTAAATAGATTTTAAATATTCAATAGTGTAATTTTAACTTGAATTACGGATATCACAAATTATTTGACAATTAAATTGTTGAATTGAATAATTTGACGTTGGATAAATTGTTAAATCTGGAATTTTAAGCCTATTAAAAGGTAATTTGAAGGCTTATAAAATTTATTTTTATAACACTGAAGATAATAGAAGTTGTAAAATTAAAATTAGCAGTGATTCGTTCAGTGTTGAAATTTATATCGTTTAAATTGAATTCAAAAATAGACTTTCGAGGCACAGTCTCGGAATTCGACGAAATCAGTTCCATTGGGTCCGTAATATTGAATTATTATCGGATTTCAAATTTCGTAGTGATCGGAGTTAGTGTGTGAGTGTACGATATATAAACGCGATTAATCTAATGAAATTTAATTTAATTAAAATAGAAGTCTTCTCTTATACGCCACACCTTTTCATTTTTATTTCGTTCCATCCTTATCTTCTATCGTACACTTCTTGTTCCTTCTAAAATTTGCCTGTTCATTTTTCATTCATTCAATTCAATTTCCAGTTCTTATCAACGAAAAGAAATTAAAATGGCCGAGCTTCCTTTGAAAGAAATCGAGCCTTACTCTTTCCCCTCTTCCATCTCACGAATTCGAAGAAACCCCATTCCCTTTTACCCCTTCTCTTCATTCGAATTCAACTCGTTAATAAAAAAAAAACCTAAACAATGGCCGAAGCCTATAGTATTCAAATCGAACGGCGGAATAAGGGGGGAGACCTCGTGTTTAACGTTTCGCGTGAAGCTGGGGGCGATTGGTACTCGAGTGGCGCAGGGCATAGGATTCTCGCGATTCGATTTCGCAAGTGGAGATTAGGGTTTGGACGTCGCGTTTTGGAACTCGAGCAGGCCGCGACGTCGCATAGGGTTCTCGCGACTCGTTTGGAGAAGAACAACGTCATTGAGAGGCGGCGACGTCGCGAATTCGAGAGCGTGGGGTCGTAGTGGTGCGGCGTGGGATACAGAGGAGGCTGGAGGTGGTCGTGCAACGACAGGGCAGTGATAGTCCGGGTTTGTTCTTCGTTAGGTATGGATTGTTTATTTTCTGTAAATATTAAATTATATATGTATGAATTCATATATAGGGCAGAGAAAATAAATTTATATTTAAAGCAGAAATTTACTTCTATAGTGAGATGCATAGAGGAAGCTATTTCTAATTTCAGTAAAAGCATAAAATTATTGGAAAGAAAAGGAAGTATAGGAATTTTAGATGTTAAAGGATTATATAAGAATTGGATCTTTAATTTAAATTCTAGATTATAAACTTATCGGTTTATTTTGGAATAATAATATTATTATGGAAATTAAGGAGATTTTATTAACTTATATAACTATTTGGGGTATTTCAAACATAGTGTATTTGAGGGGTTAACCAAATTAATTAAGTTTAATAAATGGAGTTAGTCATTTGATTAATCCAAATATTAATAAACTTATTTAATTTATTTTAATCACAAAAAGATTTTTGAAAAGGAAATTAGTTTAAAACCCAAATGTGTTAGTTAAGCAGATAATAGTTAACTAGTTGACTAATTAGTTAATAAAATCGTGTAATTGTTTATACAAGGTCAAAGTCTGAAAGGAAACAAGCTGGATTGAATCTAATTGCCAGTAAAAGCAAAGGTGAGTTAATCTCACTCAGTTAACTTAAATTTAAATGTTTAAATTTAAATAATTGTTTGAATGGATGAATTGAGTGATGTGATTTAGTATGATATTTTGGAATTGGCATATTATATTGTGCTAACATTTGTGGATGCAGGGAAACAGGATGGAGGGATGGACCCCTCACATTTTTTTAAATTATTCCATATTATCTGTTGTGATTATTTGATATCTTATGATGAGTTATATTGGTATATTGAATGTTATGGTTGATTGGATATTTGGGTATAATGAATTACCAAATTATATGAATTGGATTATTGAAAGAAATTAAAAAGAAGTAAATTTGTAAGCGAAATAATTATAGAAAGTTTGAATAAATTAAGAATGAATTGTAAAGAAATAGAAGTAATGTGAAAATAATACTAAATAATTTCGAGTATGAAGAAAAATGGAATTTTTGAATAAAATGAAATTGATGAATTGTAAACTTAAGTTATATCAATTAAAGGAATAAATAATTATTTTAAAATATAAAGTTTAAATTTATTTAAAGGAATGAAGAAGTAATTGAGAAATATAAAAATTGGAATCAAGAAATGAGATCTGAAATTAATAAATTCTGAATTTAAAGGAATAAATTGGAAATCAATTTGGGAAATTGATTTAAGTGATTGAAGCTAGGATTTTACTCTGGATAACCAAGTACATGTTTAAAGTAAATTCTTAAATAAATTTAAAGGTTTTAAAGATGTTGTAAAAAGCAAGTTTTAGAAAATTGATTATTTCTAATATTTAAAATCAATAGTAAGTATTTTTTTTTTCTCTAAATCTATTATAGTAATAATTACTTAAAAAGTGGCCTAGTATTTTGTTTTCAAAAGTGAAAATATAGTTTTATATCCTATTAAGTAACTTTATTTTCAAATACTCATATAGCATGTAATTTTTACAAAGTATTGAAGTAATTTAACTTAAATGTTTAAAAGTATATATTTTCAAATTAAAGTGTTTTAAAATATTTTAAAAATCTATTTTGTGCTTGGTGATTTTAGAGGAGATAGAAATACTTGAGAAAGTTTATACTGGAAAGAAAGAATGATGGTTTGAAAACTGTTTTCAAAGGGTTGAAAATAGAAATATATCTTGTGAAGATATTTTGAGATAAATAAATAATTTGGGAAATTATTTATTGGTTGATGGTTGTTTTGTGAATATAATTGATAGTTAAATAACCGACTATCAATATTGGACAAATGCGTTGATCGTTTCGAAGAGACCGGGATCGAGATTTGTTTCTCGAAAACCACTTCGATCCGGTTTGTACGTTTCGTGTAAACGATTTTGGTTTCGAAAATGGAGCAGTGAAGTGCAAGGGCTAGTCGCTACTAATCCTGAGGATATTTCCAAAATGGATGTAGTAGGAATAGTGCCTTCGGTTCCGTTCGAACCCGGGACGGACTTGTATGGACGAATGCTTACGAAACATCGTCAGGTGGACGATGGGCATTCTAAGTGAAAACGTTCTAAAGTTAACGCTTAGCCTCAAGCCTCATCAACCGAGAATGACTAAAAATCAGGGGATATACAGCAAGGTTAGGTCATGCCCAAGCAGGACAAGATATTTCCCCTGTCTAGATGTCCCTTTTTATATATTTCGGCTTAGTGGGTGGTTGGTCACGCCAACCACGGGGCTTATCTTGTCCGGGACTGTTCAGTAAGGAATGGTTCCGGCCTTATGTTGCAGGGGATGAAGGGAGTAATCCTCGGTACGGTGATCTAGGCCCCGTACTGTGACAGGTGGTACCCCAGTGCCTAGTTATTGTTGGAAATCCATTCTCCCTACGAGCCTTGTTGTAACGCCCCACCCCGAGACCCACCTTAGTAAAGAGAATTAATGAGTAATTCTGTCTACTAAAGCGGAGAATAGGGCTGGTTAAGGGCGACATCTATAAACTTTGTCTTAAACATCTACTAAATACGTCGATAAATGCACTATGATTTTTCTTTTCTATCTCAATGGATCGACATACATAGTAAATGCTTAATCCAAAACTATAGGTGGCTAACGGATCTATCAGAACAAAATACCATAACTAAATGTAAAGCACATCACAGAACAGTAATCAACATTATTTATATACATATACACTGATACATTTTTAGTACAATACAATATGAATACAATAAAGGTGGTATTCGACCACACTATATACATGGAATCGAATATAAATACATCAAAGTCAAGCGGAAAGAAATATAAACCACAAAAGTGCTAGGATGATATCCAAGCAGATACATCAAAGCAAAGTCCCGTAACTGATAGCTAACTTGAAACAACTCGGTCTGACCCGAGTGATAAACACACGGGTCAGGCAACTGAATCTTATCGTTAGAAAGGAATACGATAAGGTAAAGAGAAGAGCTTCGCAACGGGATAAAATAAGTAGGTATGAACATCTAGGGTTGATGTCAAGTAATTTCACTATGTTTGTATGGTGGTTTGCATATACATATACTTGGGTTAATCTGAAGGAATTCATGTATATGATATAAGGAAAAACATTCAAACATTATCCATGAATAAATAAATCTCTCAAGTCGTACATAAATCCCAAGTATAAATCCATAAAATTCAAAATCAACAAAATCCTCAAAGAAATCATATTTTCCTTATTTACATCTATAAGGCTAGGTAAAAACATCAAAAATGGTGAAATCGAAATCATCATAACACATAAAAGAAATCTCATATTAGCCAATTATTACACGCAAAAGCATGTTGCACGTGCTATTTACCAGTACTGTTCACCATCATGGTACCATATCCATCTCTCAACCGGAATCCTCATCTCGAACTAATCCGGTCTATGACGTCATCTATATTCTCCCCGAACACCCGCCATCAAAAGTGATTGGAGCACCTCACTCCAATCGGTGTCCGCTGAGTCTCCGCCATCAAAAGTGATCGAGTCAAGTATTACTTAACCCGATCGGGACTCTAAGTACTGGTAGTTCTCCCAGAATGTGTCAACAACTCTCGGATAGTAACCCGGAAAGTGGTAACGTATGTCCCATACCATACGCTCTCACTTAGCGGTTTTCTAGCCGCTAGTTCATGCCACACTAAGAAATCATCAACATCATCAAAAGAATCGCCTTATATCATTGGCATATGGTATAAATTTCTAAACTCGTCTCATCTCATCAACGAGTAGAAACTCCATAAAATCATCAAACTCATCAAATTCCATCAAAATCTTGCCTCATATCATTGGCAAGTATATCTCCATCAAGATAGTCATAATCTCGTATATACTCCCGAATAGGAAGTCTCGGACTATACATATTAGCCAAAAGGACTAATATAATCTCAAACTCATACCACAATGTGGTTAACATCAAGGAGGAAATCAAACAATTCCCAAAAGTTATTTCGATCGTACAAGTCCGAAATTAACCGATAAAGTAAATTCACGAGGCCCATACCTCGTAATTTTACTAAACCGTTTAATTTACTTCCTCATACGTCCGAAAAAGCATCAAAGTAATTAAAATAAATAAAATTAATTATAATATATTTTACTAGAGAAAACAGGATTTTAAACCAATTTATAGAAATTTATCTAAAGGATTTTGAGTGAAAACCATCATTTAAAGAATTTTAATGATTTTTGAAAGCCTAGAAAATAAAGAATAATTGTTTAAAAACCTTTAAAAATGAATAATAACATTTATTGCTCAAACCATGATTTTAGAAGATTTTATGCAATTTATTCGGATTTTTAAAACTCAGAAAAACATCAATTTGCAATTTAATTGGCAAAAACTGATATTCAAATTTTAAATCGAATTTAAAATCAATTTAAATTCAAGTCACATTCTAAATTTACTAGTCCATTGCTGGACAAAAGAATCAAATATTAGCATCAAATTTCGTAGTAAAATTCTTGCAAAAGCATGCAAATGAACTCATCAAAGTCGAACAATTACATCAATATTGGGCTATTCATAACAGACCAACATTGAAAACATCAGTTTTCCACCATGCAAACTTCGAATTTATACAAAACACAAAATACAAAAATTGTAGCCAACAGCCTCAGGTTTCCAAAACTTCATAAATTTTGATATTATGATCAGTAACGAAGAAGTTATGATCGAAATACTACTAAGAAAGAAATTATTTGCGCTGCCTGTCAACACAGGACAGCGACGAAAATGCCAATTTTTCACTATGTAAACTTCTAAATCAGTCAAAACTGAAAACATGAAAGTTGTGGCATATTTCACAGGGATTTCATAACATCCAAGAAATCAAAATTCCGAAAAGAAATGAAAAAGTTATGGCTAAAACACTAACAAGCCACTAGAATATTCTGGGCTTAATCCCTCTCGGATTTTCATTTTTGACAGCAACTAAGAAGGTCCAAACGGACTCAAAACACAATGAAATTCAACATGAACAAACTATAATCAGTCCTGTACAATCTGAAAGAAGAATGGCATCAATCCGACAGCGGACGATCCAGATATGAGCAAAACAAGACAGGGCATTTCAGCATCAATCAATATAGAACAGAGGTAAAATTCAACATATTTAACCAAATATTTCAAGCAAGAGATTATTTGCTGCTGAAATTTGTTCACTTACAGTTGCTATAAGCCTTAGCTTACCTATTAGCAGCAAAAAGATGATGATTTAGGATTGAAGATGGAAGCTTTCAACTCGAATTCGCCTTTGCCGGACCTGTGATTGCTGAAAATAGGCATGCAAGAGAAGATTTCACTAAAACCAAAAATAACAGTAAATGAAATTGGCAAATTCCATGGATTGAGAGGCAAATGGGTTAGGAGATTACCTTCTTGTTGAATTAGACCCGAATTTCTATTGATTTAGCAAAGAATTTTGTTAATTATGACTAGGGTTTGAGAAGACAGTCATTGTTTCTAATTTTTGAGCTTCTAGGGTTTCTTTTCTCAAATGAGCTGAAGGAGGAAGAAGTGTACGTACTTCTTTCCTGGCTCCAGAAGTTTCTCTAGTGGATATTGGGTTTGGGCTTAACCCAATGATCCATATTAATTTTACTTAGGCAAAAATTTGTTTAAATTTATTTACACTTATACAATGCTTAAATCTTCATAACTTCTACATTTTTAATCCGTTTTTAATGATTTTGGATGCGTTGGATTCGTTATGTCATCTAGTTTTTAATAAAATTATCAAAACATAAGTTTTAACAAATTTTGTTATTAAATTTACATTTATTACTCAATTTATCCAATTTTCCCATAATTGCAAAATAAATTGCAAATTTAATACAATTGGTTAAATAAAAAGATGTTATGCACCCAAACAAAACAAATACATGTTTAGACATTATTAAATTATTTCTCGCATTTTTAATCATAGTTATCATGATTAATTATTTTATTAACTCATTCTTATATATATTTAATTAATAAAATGACAATATTGGCAAACAAGTACAATATTGTACAAATTATCAGTTTAATCAAATGTAGTCAATTAACTACATTCAAATTCATGAAATAAAGTAGAAAATTTATTTCACTCATGTCCATCATTTTTATACTCAAGGAAAATTATTTTTCTTCTTATTCCCCACATTTTATTTTACAATAAAATGTATTATTGGTTTTAAATTACCAATATGATTTCCCCAACCCAAACAAAATTCCATTAATTATTCCAAATCACTTCAACCATCAAAATGAAGTGATTAATTTATTTTGTTACAATTCATTAGCCCAAAATTCAAATTCATTATTCATATGATGATTAGACAATTATTTAACAATTTTCTTTGTATTTAACAAAGAAAAGATGCAATTTGACAATAAATTACATTATCGCCAAATCGTACATGTTAATTGAATATGGTTGCGTCTCTATATTCAAAATTCATGAAATAAAGGAACAACTTTATCTCACACATTTGTTTATTACTATTAATACAATAAAATCTTTCTACTTTTATTTTCCCTTTTATTTTACAATAAAAGGAGAATATTGGAATAAATTGCCAATATTCCTTAAATGCTCCTACTAAATTCCATCAATGACAATTTCCAACTCAAAGATCACAATTAAGTTGTTTACTTCATCTTTCCTTCATCTTAAATTTGCTTCAATCATTTAATTTGAAATAAACCTTATTTTATATTGTTCTCCCAAAATTTATTCATATTATATTGTTTATTCCAAATAAACAATATAATTCATCATTTTCTTCCAATTAATTCAATTAATTCCAATATTAAAATATAATATTCATTATAATTTAATACTTACGATAATCTCCAACCAGGGTTGTTACAGACTCCCCCTGTTATAAAAATTGCGTCCTCGCAATTTCTAGAGGAAATCTATATTCAACACAATTTATTCAATCGACAAAGGATAAAAGAGAAGCTCGAAACTCAAACCATTGATATTCTCAACATAGAATGGTAGAGAGAAATAAGGAAAAACTTCCTTGGTTACTCCAATGGCCCATCAAATGCTTATATAGCGATTAGCAAACCATCGAATTTTCCAAGTAACTTGAAAGAATTTCGAAGATATCCCATCTTCGGAAAAAAACTCAATAAGATGCTCAACAATTAATAAATCGAAAATGATTGATTTCACAAAACTTTATGAATAGAGTCGGGACCAAACTCACTTAAACCCAAACTTTAAGCAATAAAGAATATCATCAATAAGATTTTCTGCATAATAATGCGGTAAGAACATCCTCACAACAAGATAAACACAATAGACAAGATGAATAAATCATGGAATGACTTCTTGCAAGGCCACCAAACTTGAACGACCGCGATAAGTCATGTCGTTGATATTAACTCATGGATAGAATATACTCAAGAAATAAGGATATAAGCTCAAATTACTTTTCAATCCAAGATATTTAGAATTTTTTTTTAAATCCCAACATCTTTTAAATTTAAATCTCAATTTTTAACATTTGAAAATTTTCAAACTCTTTACTATACTACTTAGTAAGTAATTTAAAACTCAAATTAAAAGTCTAAATTTCTTCTCTTACTTCAAAATTAATTTCCAAAGAGATTTGTAAACCCATAAAATATCCCTTAAAATAAATTATGGGTTTAAATTCTCTTTACTCTTTTTATTAAACCACTTAAATATGTTAAAAACAATCTTCAAATACTCTTGTAACTCTTCTCTTAAAACATCCAATGTATCTAATATAGGTTCAAAAATCTCAAAATATACTTCCAATAAAGTATAACTTAAGAATATTCTCTTATATTCTCATCTTTACAACTTCAAAATAAATAAATAAATAAATGGCGTTGCCTCGCCATTGAATCTCTAATAATAGATATATCCATTGGCTGCAGAGTCGATCGAACGATCAAAACTGCCTCGCCACTCTGTTACTCGTCTCTAAAATCATTGGCTGCAATTACCATTCAAAAATAAATTTAATATATAATCTCAAAATATTATTTTCAAAATCTTAATTTTTAAAACACAAACCATTGTGTTTGATTGCCTCATCATAGCATTTAGGAGATTCCTATCGATAACGTTGATCAGGCGTATCGACCAGAACTCTTAACTACTCGATGGATAACCCAACACTCTAAAATTATTTCTATGAAAGAGTACTACTCATATAAATATATTCTCAAAACATTCTTTGATTTTTTTAAAATATCTCAAAACTCCAATTTCTCTTTTAAAACTCATATATATAGCTTTAAAAAAATCAAACTAAAGAACATTAAGAGAATGCATCGAGATTTTCCCAGAATACTCAAGCCTCGAAATCAACAGAAGGAGATAGGGCGTTCGTCAATCTTACGATGTCACGAGCCCCTCCCAAAAGTCATCAAGATATAAGATAAGCAAGATATTTTTCTCAAACGAGATGAAGCAAACAAACAATAAATCATTACTTCAAACAAAGTAATGCTACAGAGAATAACATCGATTGAGTATATGAAAAGGATAACTCAAAAAAAAACTGAATGATGAACTCAATCAAACTCGAACAATCTAGAAACTCACCTCATTCCTTAGTGGATATCCTCGTGGAAGGATAACCGAAGAGCTAAGAGCCAGAAATAAGGTTACCTCAACACTCGATTGGCGGATTGGATGTCAGATCCAAAAGGACTCACAAGACTCAACAAAGTCACCTTGACTGGAATTCGAGATATATCATCAACATCTCGATACTCAAGAGTGAATTCAGAAACTTCGGAATCATCATTAACATTCCAAAGAGGTAGAAATAATAAACCAATCAAAACAGGAAAACCTAAATATACAATAGGATCCTAAAAAAACAAAGGATTGGACTTAATATCAAATATGTCAATCCATCTCAAATCGAATACATCTCAAGATCGTGAGTAACAAACAAATACTCACTAAAGCTGCAACAAATAGAAAACTCAAAATGCTTAGAACAAGCCAATCGTTGTGAATCCCACCAATAGGATTCACAACACTCAAAGGAATGCGACAAGAATGCTCATAGAAATCAATCAGCTCCATCGATACGAACTCACTCGTATCGAAAAAAAGAAAAAAGAAAATAGAATAATCCCAAATAAGATTATTCATAAGACAAGATAACATCAAACTCAATTATGGAATACTACGGAATACAATATATATTTTCCTAGACATATTCCATCCCGATAATCCCAAAACTCGAAAAAGAATCAAGGCTCGATTTGAAAACAAGATCGAATAATGGACAATGATTCACTCGTATTGTACTTTGATGTATCATGATATACGTACTGTTCTGTGTTTATTATACTTTGTTCTGACCGCAGCTCTGATACCATGCTGTAACGCCCCACCCCGAGACCCACCTTAGTAAAGAGAATTAATGAGTAATTCTGTCTACTAAAGCGGAGAATAGGGCTAGTTAAGGGCGACATCTATAAACTTTGTCTTAAACATCTACTAAATACGTCGATAAATGCACTATGATTTTTCTTTTCTATCTCAATGGATCGACATACATAGTAAATGCTTAATCCAAAACTATAGGTGGCTAACGGATCTATCAGAACAAAATACCATAACTAAATGTAAAGCACATCACAGAACAGTAATCAACATTATTTATATACATATACACTGATACATTTTTAGTACAATACAATACGAATACAATAAAGGTGGTATTCGGCCACACTATATACATGGAATCGAATATAAATACATCAGAGTCAAGCGGAAAGAAATATAAACCACAAAAGTGCTAGGATGATATCCAAGCAGATACATCAAAGCAAAGTCCCGTAACTGATAGCTAACTTGAAACAACTCGGTCTGACACGAGTGATAAACACACGGGTCAGGCAACTGAATCTTATCGTTAGAAAGGAATACGATAAGGTAAAGAGAAGAGCTTCGCAACGGGATAAAATAAGTAGGTATGAACATCTAGGGTTGATGTCAAGTAATTTCACTATGTTTGTATGGTGGTTTGCATATACATATACTTGGGTTAATCTGAAGGAATTCATGTATATGATATAAGGAAAAACATTCAAACATTATCCATGAATAAATAAATCTCTCAAGTCGTACATAAATCCCAAGTATAAATCCATAAAATTCGAAATCACCAAAATCCTCAAAGAAATCATATTTGCCTTATTTACATCTATAAGGCTAGGTAAAAACATCAAAAATGGTGAAATCGAAATCATCATAACTCATAAAAGAAATCTCATATTAGCCAATTATTACACGCAAAAGCATGTTGCACGTGCTATTTACCAGTACTGTTCACCATCATGGTACCATATCCATCTCTCAACCGGAATCCTCATCTCGAACTAATCCGGTCTATGACGTCATCTATATTCTCCCCGAACACCCGCCATCAAAAGTGATTGGAGCACCTCACTCCAATCGGTGTCCGCTGAGTCTCCGCCATCAAAAGTGATCGAGTCAAGTATTACTTAACCCGATCGGGACTCTAAGTACTGGTAGTTCTCCCAGAATGTGTCAACAACTCTCGGATAGTAACCCGGAAAGTGGTAACGTATGTCCCATACCATACGCTCTCACTTAGCGGTTTTCTAGCCGCTAGTTCATGCCACACTAAGAAATCATCAACATCATCAAAAGAATCGCCTTATATCATCGACATATGGTATAAATTTCTAAACTCGTCTCATCTCATCGACGAGTAGAAACTCCATAAAATCATCAAACTCATCAAATTCCATCAAAATCTTGCCTCATATCATTGGCAAGTATATCTCCATCAAGATAGTCCTAATCTCGTATATACTCCCGAATAGGAAGTCTCGGACTATACATATTAGCCAAAAGGACTAATATAATCTCAAACTCATACCACAATGTGGTTAACATCAAGGAGGAAATCAAACAATTCCCAAAAGTTATTTCGATCGTACAAGTCCGAAATTAACCGATAAAGTAAATTCACGAGGCCCATACCTCGTAATTTTACTAAACCGTTTAATTTACTTCCTCATACGTCCGAAAAAGCATCAAAGTAATTAAAATAAATAAAATTAATTATAATATATTTTACTAGAGAAAACAGGATTTTAAACCAATTTATAGAAATTTATCTAAAGGATTTTGAGTGAAAACCATCATTTAAAGAATTTTAATGATTTTTGAAAGCCTAGAAAATAAAGAATAATTGTTTAAAAACCTTTAAAAATGAATAATAACATTTATTGCTCAAACCATGATTTTAGAAGATTTTATGCAATTTATTCGGATTTTTAAAACTCAGAAAAACATCAATTTGCAATTTAATTGGCAAAAACTGATATTCAAATTTTAAATCGAATTTAAAATCAATTTAAATTCAAGTCACATTCTAAATTTACTAGTCCATTGCTGGACAAAAGAATCAAATATTAGCATCAAATTTCGTAGTAAAATTCTTGCAAAAGCATGCAAATGAACTCATCAAAGTCGAACAATTACATCAATATTGGGCTGTTCATAACAGACCAACATTGAAAACATCAGTTTTCCACCATGCAAACTTCAAATTTCTACAAAACACAAAATACAAAAATTGTAGCCAACAGCCTCAGGTTTCCAAAACTTCATAAATTTTGATATTCTGATCAGTAACGAAGAAGTTATGATCGAAATACTACTAAGAAAGAAATTATTTGCGCTGCCTGTCAACACAGGACAGCGACGAAAATGCCAATTTTTCACTATGTAAACTTCTAAATAAGTCAAAACTGAAAACATGAAAGTTGTGGCATATTTCACATGGATTTCAGAACATCCAAGAAATCAAAATTCCGAAAAGAAATGAAAAAGTTATGGCTAAAACACTAACAAGCCACTAGAATATTCTGGGCTTAATCCCTCTCGGATTTTCATTTTTGACAGCAACTAAGAAGGTCCAAACGGACTCAAAACACAATGAAATTCAACATGAACAAACTATAATCAGTCCTGTACAATCTGAAAGAAGAATGGCATCAATCCGACAGCGGACGATCCAGATATGAGCAAAACAAGACAGGGCATTTTCAGCATCAATCAATATAGAACAGAGGTAAAATTCAACATATTTAACCAAATATTTCAAGCAAGAGATTATTTGCTGCTGAAATTTGTTCACTTACAGTTGCTATAAGCCTTAGCTTACCTATTAGCAGCAAAAAGATGATGATTTAGGATTGAAGATGGAAGCTTTCAACTCGAATTCGCCTTTGCCGGACCTGTGATTGCTGAAAATAGGCATGCAAGAGAAGATTTCACTAAAACCAAAAATAACAGTAAATGAAATTGGCAAATTCCATGGATTGAGAGGCAAATGGGTTAGGGGATTACCTTCTTGTTGAATTAGACCCGAATTTCTATTGATTTAGCAAAGAATTTTGTTAATTATGGCTAGGGTTTGAGAAGACAGTCATTGTTTCTAATTTTTGAGCTTCTAGGGTTTCTTTTCTCAAATGAGCCGAAGGAGGAAGAAGTGTACGTACTTCTTTCCTGGCTCCAGAAGTTTCTCTAGTGGATATTAGGTTTGGGCTTAACCCAATGATCCATATTAATTTTACTTAGGCAAAAATTTGTTTAAATTTATTTACACTTATACAATGCTTAAATCTTCATAACTTCTACATTTTTAATCCGTTTTTAATGATTTTGGATGCGTTGGATTCGTTATGTCATCTAGTTTTTAATAAAATTATCAAAACATAAGTTTTAACAAATTTTGTTATTAAATTTACATTTATTACTCAATTTATCCAATTTTCCCATAATTGCAAAATAAATTGCAAATTAATACAATTGGTTAAATAAAAAGATGTTATGCACCTAAACAAAACAAATACATGTTTAGACATTATTAAATTATTTCTCGCATTTTTAATCATAGTTATCATGATTAATTATTTTATTAACTCATTCTTATATATATTTAATTAATAAAATGACAATATTGGCAAACAAGTACAATATTGTACAAATTATCAATTTAATCAAATGTAGTCAATTAACTACATTCAAATTCATGAAATAAAGTAGAAACTTTATTTCACTCATGTCCATCATTTTTATACTCAAGGAAAATTATTTTTCTTCTTATTCCCCACATTTTATTTTACAATAAAATGTATTATTGGTTTTAAATTACCAATATGATTTCCCCAACCCAAACAAAATTCCATTAATTATTCCAAATCACTTCAACCATCAAAATGAAGTGATTAATTTATTTTGTTACAATTCATTAGCCCAAAATTCAAATTCATTATTCATATGATGATTAGACAATTATTTAACAATTTTCTTTGTATTTAACAAAGAAAAGATGCAATTTGACAATAAATTACATTATCGCCAAATCGTACATGTTAATTGAATATGGTTGCGTCTCTATATTCAAAATTCATGAAATAAAGGAACAACTTTATCTCACACATTTGTTTATTACTATTAATACAATAAAATCTTTCTACTTTTATTTTCCCTTTTATTTTACAATAAAAGGAGAATATTGGAATAAATTGCCAATATTCCTTAAATGCTCCTACTAAATTCCATCAATGACAATTTCCAACTCAAAGATCACAATTAAGTTGTTTACTTCATCTTTCCTTCATCTTAAATTTGCTTCAATCATTTAATTTGAAATAAACCTTATTTTATATTGTTCTCCCAAAATTTATTCATATTATATTGTTTATTCCAAATAAACAATATAATTCATCATTTTCTTCCAATTAATTCAATTAATTCCAATATTAAAATATAATATTCATTATAATTTAATACTTACGATAATCTCCAACCAGGGTTGTTACACTTGTACGAGTTTTGTTTGTATTACCCACTCTGTGGCTAGTAGCTGGAATTTAATAGATGTAACAATTTCGGCTATTTTATAAGTATTTGTATATAGACCCTATTATAATATCAGAGGATTTCTATAAAAATTGTTTTAGCTATCGTAAGGTAAAAACCCGACATGTTTATTTGTGGCGTGGTCTTACGAGATGCTTTTGTTTTCAAAGGATTTTTGAAACTTTAATAATCAATTGGGTGTGATTTTCTCACGCTGGTAATCCAGACTGACTCGGGTGTTATTTAACTGTAATGCTCGGGTCAGACCGAGTATTATAGGATACAGGATATGTTGCTGTGGAGCTCAGGAGACGAGCTGGATGACGATACGTATAGTCGTACTTGTTATATATATATTCCGCTGTTTGAGTTGTTGTGTATTCATTGTATGTTATTGATGTGAGCTGTGACTGATGTACTTTGATGATGTAATATATGTAAACAGATATATTCGATTTTGAGTAAAGATTATTTACTACCTATTATAGTTTATTCCGCTGCGATGGTTAGATTCTGATGTTGATTTTGTTTTCTTCTCTTCTACCTCTTCTTCTTAAACCCAAATGGTTCGTATTTCTGTGCAGCTTGAGTTGGTTATTGTAGAATAGTGTTGACTCAAGGTGTACGGATTTGCGGGCTGTTACACTTGGTATCAGAGCATAGGTTGGTGATAACCTTGGCTCTGGCGGGAATTACTCATTTAAAATAGATTCCGTAGTACTCTAAAATGAGTTTGAGCGTATTAATAGATATGAGCGCGTACTTGTTAGTGATTATAAATTATTTTAATATTGTGTTGATTGGTTTATTGAGTGGCATATGAACCTTCGTCGGCCAGTCTCGACAACTGTATCGAAGGGGTTTCTAAACACTTGAATATAGCAAGCGACACGATATTGTTTTAAATATGGGTAATGAAATAATTTTACCCAAAAACATATTTTGATATAAAGAATAGCTTTTAAAACTATTTAGCTCTTATTTTGTTGCTTGGATGTTAATTGGATGCTAGGAATGATGATATTTAAAGTATTATCATTGTTAAGTGAAAATTTAACTAGAAATTGAAATATAACTAAAGTTTAAGGAAATAAATTCATTATAAGATGGAATTTATAATATGAATTATAAAGGTAATGTATGAATTGAAATAAAATCAAATGGAAATTTGTATAATCATAAATTGTACAAATGAATTATAGTTAAAATTTATTTAAGCTGGATTTGAAAATTTAAAATTTCAGAGATTTTGGAAGTATTGGTCGAAGTATTTGGAGATAAATAATAACATTATTGTTTTAGAGGTATTTCTGGAAGGAAATGTGTTTTGAATGGATTTTGAAAGTGATATAGCAATGAAATCACTTGGATGATTGGAAAATAATTCTGATGATGACGGCCGCATCATCAGTATTCATTTTCGAATTCCTAAGTGACGGATTGCTGCCAAAATTTGATTTGTTTAGAAAAGTTAGTTGCTTTTGAAGATTTCAAAGGAAATTTGTTGGGAAGTAAAAAAACCAGGATTGGTTTACATTTTTGAGAAATGCGAGTTGAGATGTTGAAGATTTCAAAATAATTGAAATCAAAGTTGGGTGTTTTAAAATACCGACGAGATAGGTTATAAGCTTATAAATTGACATGATTTTTAAATCAGGGAAATATAAGCTTTGGATGATGGAATTTAAATTTAAAAGAGGAAGGTTAAAAATGAAATTAACTTGGACGGGAATAAATAATTTAACTGGATTGAAGTAATTGAGTAGGTTGGAAATAATATCCAGTTGTATTCAAATTAAGTTGAAATCAAATTGGGATTAAATAAAGCTGAGTTTAGAATGAAATTGAATTGGAATAAGGATTCAATTAAGTAATTAAATGAAATTAAATTTTTATCTGGATAACTAGGAAATAAGTTGGATAAGAATTAGATTGAGTTAAATAAATCAGAATGACTTGTAAAAGAATTAGAAATCCATGAAATAAAAATATGCTTGGGTTACAACTAAGCATAAGGCTTGGGTTAAAAAATAAAAGATGAATATATTCAAGCCTAGAATGAGTGTGATTGTATGAAATATAAGTTGTGACTTATAAATTGAAAAATGGGATAGAAAATCCAAAATAAATAGTATTGATGAATTGGAGAATAGAAATAAAATCAAAACTTGAATTATAAACTAAATTGAACTAAGAAAATTAAATGGAGTGATATTTGGAGTTAAAATTCAAGTATTGGATTATAAATAAAGGAGGAACAAATTCGTTAATAAATTAGTTAATGAAATTGAATTGTGAGTTTATGATGAAGTTTGGGAATAAACTCGAGTTATAAATTGAATTTGACTTAAATTGTTGATGAAGTGAAAGTAATTGAGAATGAAGTTGAATTGTGAGTTCATAAAAGTGAATGGTGAATTAAAAATGGCTAGTGGATTCAGAACTTGAGTTATAAATTAAATTTAGATGAAGTGTTAATAAAATTAAATATAATTGAAATGTATCGAATGAGAATGGAAATGGATTTAAATAGTAATTGTTTGAATTGTAAATAAAATCCAACTAAGTGGAAATAAATTGGATATGGCCATGTAATAAATTAAATGAACTGAATCTGAAAGGTTAAATTTGATAATAACAAATCAGATGAAATCGTAAATTTTAAAATGAGATTTAACTGAAATAGAATTAAATTGAATGGAAGAGAAAGATTCACTTGAAACCAAATGAGCTTAAGTATAAAATTGGAGTGACTAAACTTAAGCTAAAAGATGGAAAAGAGTTGAATTGAATTCAACTAAAAATTAAGTTTAATATATTGAATTGGTTTTAAATCAAGTGAAATTAAATTTTTAATTGAAATAAAATTCGGTGAGTTGCCGATAATATTTAAGGAAATGAAAAAAATTCTAATGGATTGTGTGGATAAACTAATTATGTTGAATAAATAAATGGATAGAATAAATAAGAATCAAAATGAAGTGTGGTTTAAATAATTTGGAAAATGGTTATGGAATGCAATAGCTTGGATTGTCTTCGAGCTAAATATAATAGTTTGGAATAGACAAATATGCAATGAAAATATATGGATTGTGAATAAATTGAAAATGGAATAGCATTAAGTATAAATTGAGTTGAAATCCATTTAAATTGGTTATAAACATAAATACTTATTTATTTACATAAATCTCATCAAATTGTATAGAATAAAATATCATTGGATGTAATTGAGGTAATTAAAATTCTATGAATTAATAGGAGTGAAATAAATTGATTTTGAAAGCGATGGAATTAAATATGAATTGATTTTGCTTAAGAATAAATTAAATGTAAGCGATTGAGAGTTAAACCATTCAAATTTGAATAAAAATGGTTTGTAAATTAATTGAAATAGTTAAATTACTATGGAAGTATAAAAAATTGCTTCCAGAAAATGTTGGATATGCATTTCTTTAGAATTCATGTGTTTTAACCTTTGAAACGAAGTGAAATATAGTTAAACTGCATATATTTGGCACTTACATGTTTAAATTGAGTAAGTACAGGTACTTGGAAGCCGTGTGGCTAGATTTGGTTGTGCTATTTGCTAAAAATATTAAGCCGCTTGCTTAAAATGCTAAATAAGGTACGTCTACGCAATAAAAATAGGAAATATAAACTGTTTTTGATTTTTCCGACCGTGTGGGTCGATGTATATATATTTATCTCTTTTGTCAAATTGCAAAAGCTCCTCCGTACAAAGGAGACTCTGCCAAAAAATTTCAGAAATTTTGGGAGTTAGAAAAATTTTGAAATTTTTTGGAAAATTTATTAACGACAAATCAATTTCAAACTAGAAATTGAAATAAGTTAGTGAATGAAACTAATTAAAGTAATGACATGAATTAGTTATAAATGAAAAATAAAATTTAACATTTGGAGTTGAAAATAAATTGAATTCGTATGAAGTTGAAAGAATCAAGTTGAATAGAAATAGATATAAACTAAAGTGAAAGATGAAAATGAATATAAAAAGCATATAAAATACTTAAACTAAACTTAAGAAAGGGATGGTAAATTCTTAAATGAAAAATTGACATTACAAATATAATTTAAGACAATATTGGAATGAATAGATATTGTCATTTGGTGAGGAAATCGATGAAATGTTTTGGGATATTGTGATTGAATGTTAGTACTAAGCAGGATATGCAGGTAATATAAAGGGAAAAAAGAAAAGTTGGATTGATTTCAAAAGATAAACTTTGAAATGCTCGACAAAAAGGTATGTATTTAAATTTGGTGTGAAATTTGATTGGGTTTTGGATTGAGCCACTTGGCCTTTTGTTTTCTTTTTGGATTTGGGAGGCCGTAGAGCCATTTTGTAGTTGTACCGAGTCAGCCGCGCAAAGGAGACGCTGGCGAAATTTTTCGAAAATTTAGAGAGTTAGAAATTTTTTGAGAAATTTTGATAATTCAAAACTGGTTTTAAGAATAAAACTTGAATGATTGAGCGAATAAGATGGTCTGCAAACTAGGGAAAGGATTAGAAAGTTAATAAGAATGATAATAGTCTTTTATAGAAGATAGTTGGTTGGATATTGAATTGTTTGGTTTTGAGGAAAAGTAACAGGTATTGAACTATTCTTCCTAACTAGTAATTTCGAGGACGAAATTCTTTTAAGGGGGGAGGAATGTGACGACCCGGAATTTTTAAGCAATTTAAATCGGAATATTAAATCGATTTTAAATATTCAATAGTGTAATTTTAACTTGAATTACGGATATCACAAATTATTTGACAATTAAATTGTTGAATTAAATAATTTGAAGTTGGATAAATTGTTAAATCTGGAATTTTAAGCCTATTAAAAGGTAATTTGAAGGCTTATAAAATTTATTTTGATAAAACTGAAGATAATAGAAGTTGTAAAATTAAAATTAGCAGTGATTCGTTCAGTGTTGAAATTTATATCGTTTAAATTGAATTCAAAAATAGACTTTCGAGGCACAGTCTCGGAATTCGACGAAATCAGTTCCATTGGGTCCGTAATATTGAATTATTATCGGATTTCAAATTTCGTAGTGATCGGAGTTAGTGTGTGAGTGTACGATATGTAAACGCGATTAATCTAATGAAATTTAATTTAATTAAAATAGAAGTCTTCTCTTATACGCCACACCTTTTCATTTTTATTTCGTTCAATCCTTATCTTCTATCGTACACTTCTTGTTCCTTCTAAAATTTGCCTGTTCATTATTCGTTCATTCAATTCAATTTCCAATTCTTATCAATGAAAATAAATTAAAATGGCCGAGCTTCCTCTGAAAGAAATCGAGCCATACTCTTTCCCCTCTTCCATCTCACGAATTCGAAGAAACCCCATTCCCTTTTACCCCTTCTCTTCATTCGAATTCAACTCGTTATTAAAAAAAAAACCTAAACAATGGCCGAAGCCTATAGTATTCAAATCGAATGGCGGAATAAGGGGGGAGACCTCGTGTTTAGGGTTTCGCGTGAAGCTAGGGGCGATTGGTACTCGAGTGGCGCAGGGCATAGGATTCTCGCGATTCGATTTCGCAAGTGGAGATTAGGGTTTGGACGTCGCGTTTTGGAACTCGAGCGGGCCGCGACGTCGCATAGGGTTCTCGCGACTCGTTTGAAGAAGAACAACGTCACTGAGAGGCGGCGACGTCGCGAATTCGAGAGCGTGGGGTCGTAGTGGTGCGGCGTGGGATACAGAGGAGGCTGGAGGTGGTCGTGCAACGGCAGGGCAGTGATAGTCCGGGTTTGTTCTTCGTTAGGTATGGATTGTTTATTTTCTGTAAATTTTAAATTATATATGTATGAATTCATATATAGGGCAGAGAAAATAAATTTATATTTAAAGCAGAAATTTACTTCTATAGTGAGATGCATAGAGGAAGCTATTTCTAATTTCAGTAAAAGAAGAAAATTTGTTGGAAAGAAAAGGAAGTATAGGAATTTTAGATGTCGAAGGATTATATAAGAATTGGATCTTTAATTTAAAATCTAGATTATAAACTTATCGGTTTATTTTGGAATAATAATATTATTACGGAAATTAAGGAGATTTTATTAACTTATATAACTATTTGGGGTATTTCAAACATAGTGTATTTGAGGGGTAACCAAATTAATTAAGTTTAATAAATGGAGTTAGTCATTTGATTAATCCAAATATTAATAAACTTATTTAATTTATTTTAATCACAAAAAGATTTTTGACAAGGAAATTAGTTTAAAACCCAAAGGTGTTAGTTAAGAAGATAATAGTTAACTAGTTGACTAATTAGTTAATAAAATCGTGTAATTGTTTATACAAGGTCAAAGTCTGAAAGGAAACAAGCTGGATTGAATCGAGTTGCTAGTAAAAGCAAAGGTGAGTTAATCTCACTCAGTTAACTTAAATTTAAATGTTTAAATTTAAATAATTGTTTGAATGGATGAATTGAGTGATGTGATTTAGTATGATATTTTGGAATTGGCATATTATATTGTGCTAAAATTTGTGGATGCAGGGAAACAGGTTGGAGGGATCCAACTGGACCCCTCACATTTTTTTAAATTATTCCATATTCTCTATTGTGATTATTTGATATCTTATGAGGAGTTATATTGGTATATTGAATGTTATGGTTTATTGGATATTTGGGTATAATGAATTACCAAATTATATGAATTGGATTGTTGAAAGAAATTAAAACGAAGTAAATTTGTATGCGAAATAATTATAGAAAGTTTGAATAAATTAAGAATGAATTGTAAAGAAATAGAAGTAATGCGAAAATAATACTAAATAACTTCGAGTATGAAGAAAAATGGAATTTTTGAATAAAATGAAATTGATGAATTGTAAACTTAAGTTATATCAATTAAAGGAATAAATAATTATTTTAAAAATTAAAGTTTAAATTTATTTAAAGGAATGAAGAAGTAATTGAGAAATCTAAAAATTGGAATCAAGAAATGAGATCTGAAATTAATAAATTCTGAATTTAAAGGGAATAAATTGGAAATCAATTTGGGAAATTGATTTAAGTGATTGAAGCTAGGATTTTACTCTGGATAACCAAGTACATGTTTAAAGTAAATTCTTAAATAAATTTAAAGGTTTTAAAGATGTTGTAAAAAGCAAGTTTTAGAAAATTGATTATTTCTAATATTTAAAATCAATAGTAAGTATTTTTTTTCTCTAAATCTATTATAGTCATAATTACTTAAAAAGTGACCTAGTATTTTGTTTTCAAAAGTGAAAATCTAGTTTTATATTCTATTAAATAACTTTATTTTCAAATACTCATATAGCATGTATTTTTTACAAAGTATTGAAGTAATTTAACTTAAATGTTTAAAAGTATATATTTTCAAAGTAAAGTGTTTTAAATTATTTTAAAAATCTATTTTGTGCTTGGTGATTTCAGAGGAGATAGAAATACTTGGGAAAGTTTATACTGGAAAGAAAGAATGATGGTTTGAAAACTGTTTTCAAAGGGTTGAAAATAGAAATATATCTTGTGAAGATATTTTGAGATAAATAAATAATTAGGGAAATTATTTATTGGTTGATGGTTGTTTTGTGAATATAATTGATAGTTAAATAACCGACTATCAATATTGGACAAATGCATTGATCGTTTCGAAGAGACCGGGATCGAGACTTATTTCTCGAAAACCACTTCGATCCGGTTTGTACGTTTCGTGTAAACGATTTTGGATTCGAAGATGGAGCAGTGAAGTGCAAGGGCTAGTCGCTACTAATCCTGAGGATATTTCCAAAATGGATGTAGTAGGAATAGTGCCTTCGGTTCCGTTCGAACCCAGGACGGACTTGTATGGACGAATGCTTGCGAAACATCGTCAGGTGGACGATGGGCATTCTAAGTGAAAACGTTCTAAAGGTAACGCTTAGCCTCAATCCTCATCAACCGAGAATGACTGAAAATCAGGGGATATGCAGCAAGGTTAGGTGGGTCATGCCCAAGCAGGACAAGATATTTCCCCTGTCTAGATGTCCCTTTTTATATATTTCGGCTTAGTGGGTGGTTGGTCGCGCCAACCACGGGGTTTATCTTTTTCGGGACTGTTCAGTAAGGAATGGTTCCGGCCTTGTGTTGCAGGGGATGAAGGGAGTAATCCTCGGTACGGTGATCTAGGCCCCGTACTGTGACAGGTGGTACCCTAGTGCCTAGTCATTGTTGGAAATCCATTCTCCCTACGAGCCTTGTACGAGTTTTGTTTGTATTACCCACTCTGTGGCTAGTAGCTGGAATTTAATAGATGTAACAATTTCGGCTATTTTATAAGTATTTGTATATAGACCCTATTATAATATCAGAGGATTTCTATAAAAATTGTTTTATCTATCGTAAGGTAGAAACCCGACATATTTATTTGTGGCGTGGTCTTAGAGATGCTTTTGTTTTCAAAGGATTTTTGAAACTTTAATAATCAATTGGGTGTGATTTTCTCATGCTGGTAATCCAGACTGACTCGGGTGTTATTTAATTGTAATGCTCGGGTCAGACCGAGTATTATAGGATACAGGATATGATGCTGTGGAGCTCAGGAGACGAGCTGGATGACGATACGTATAGTCGTACTTGTTATATATATATTCCGCTGTTTGAGTTGTTGTGTATTCATTGTATGTTATTGATGTGAGCTGTGACTGATGTACTCTGATGATGTAATATATGTAAACAGATATATTTGATTTTGAGTAAAGATTATTTACTACCCATTATAGTTTATTCCGCTGCGATGGTTAGATTCTGATGTTGATTTTGTTTTCTTCTCTTCTACCTCTTCTTCTTAAAACCAAATGGTTCGTATTTCTGTGCAACTTGAGTTGGTTATTGTAGAATAGTGTTGACTCAAGTGGTACGGATTTGTGGGCTGTTACACTTATACAACAGAACATGAACACACTTATGTTCGATCTGGTCCGTCCGATTAACACAATTATTCACGGTCGGACCAATTTTTTTTGGTCCTATTCCAACTATTAACAAAGATTTTAAGACGCAAGTATCAGTATGCTTTCAATCCGCAGCAAAAAAAGAAGAGAAGGGGCATTTATTGCCATATCACCAAAAGATAATTTTAATGTATTAGCCTTCACATAACCATTTGATAAATGCACTAATAAGCATCATCTTAGTTTCATGAGCGCCCTCAATGAGGATTAAAAAAGTAAAATGTTTGAGCAATTCTATTCATTTAATGGCATAATTTTCAAATTCTCACGTTTCACAAAATGTCCCCAATGGCAGTGAAGTTTAATATCCTTGAAATCCGTAAGTTTCTATCTGGTAAACACTTTACAGTATAAACGATCTAATATATATATGTATGTATGTATGTATGTATGTATGTATGTATGTATAAGCTGGTTCACATGGCACGCACAACGCATATGCGTATAAAATCCCTTTATAAAATCATTAAATTTAAAATTCCTATCCAGTTTGATAAAAACAAATTAAAAGATATAAAGGAAAAATGTAAATTTTTTGTTGGAATAGGATTTTGAACTTTTAAACTGTTTATGTTTCAAAATTTCCATTTGAAGATAGATGTTAATTTATGTTCTCGGTTTGATTCGAACTCCTAGCCTCTTGTTTGCATATAAGGGTGTTTCTGTAACTTCACGTTTAGGGGTGTTAATTCTATATGAGTGTCCATTACTCAACTCGGTTCGAAGTCAAAAAATATTCATCCATTTCTCATTTAGAACATGAATTAGAACAAGAAAATCTGTACAACATTTCATTCGTACGAATTGTTCAATGAATTTTTTATTGCATGTACATCCACTACACCAAAAAGTACTTTTGGTGGCGCATAAAAAAACGCAACCATAACTTATGGTGGCGTTTTAGAGAACGCTGTCATACGACATTCAAATAAAAAACTAATATTTTTTATTGCATTTTTATAAACGCCATTATAATTTGCCTTATTACGGCGGCAAAAAAAAGCCACCGTAAATTTTTTTGTAGCATGTTGAAACGCCACCAAAAATAATATTTTTTTCAACATATTTTTTTCGTAGCATTTTTTAAACGCCACTAAATAGACGCTGTTATAGATTGATCATTTTAAAGGCTGTATATTTCATCGCAGCAATATTTTTTTTTGTTGCGTTTTTTTCTTCTGCCATTGTATTTTTTCCGTAGCGTTTGATAAACGCCACTAAATATTTTTGCTTTTCTTTGTCTATTTCTCACATTCTGCTAGCTCGTTTACTCTCCAATTCACTTTATTCATAATTTATATTAAGCAGTAATAATAAATAGTTCATTAATAAACAAAAAATACATGAATAAATGAACTACCATAAACACAAGTAGTACATTACCATACATTGATACAGAAGTAGTACATTACCGTACATAGTCACATAATTGGTGCTAACAAAACGCTTGTTTACCCATAATTCTTTGTTGCATGCACAAATGAAAGCTAGCACCATAAAGTCCAACCTAGCTCTCATCGAAAATCCAATGCCTACACAAGTGAAATTACAACATATAGTCAAACAATTATGTTAATTCGTAAGACTTCAAATCTAATATCAAACAACTACAACATTGTACAAGTATATCACACTATTATTTATAAAATTTAATTAACTTAAACTTAGTTAATTTTATAAAACTTCTTTAATTTTAACAAAACTTAGTTAATTTTTATTAACTTGGTTAACTTAGTTAATTTATTATTATTATTATTATTATTATTATTATTATTATTATTATTATTATTATTACCAGTTCATCTCAAACTATTACTTCGACTACTGATAGAGGTGGCAATTAGACCCGACCCGAGCACCGGTTTGAAGCGGGTCCGATTGTGTAATAACACTAAAAATGCATATATGTCAATGTTTTTTCATTGGGACTTTAGGATCGGGTCGGTTAGAGTCGGGTTTGATCAGGTCTTTATTGTATTTTCCATCACCCAGACCCGACCTGAGACTCATCGGGTTCGGTTCGGATCGGTTCAGTTTTGCGGTTCTAATTGCCAGCCCTATCAATAGCTGTAGGCACTTCACAATCATAAGATTTTATATAATCAATCTCAGCTTCTGCTCGATATCCCACTCTACCTAAATTCAACCTCAAAATGTAAACACAATGAAATTCAACGGTTAAGATATATCACGTTGAAGTCTTATGTTTTTTTGTAGCCCTTACAGAGCTGCTTCCATATAAGTAATATGTGTGTGTATACACACACCAAAATGTTGCTTGAATATGTGCAACATATCATCATCTATAACCAGTTAAAAATACTACTTCTAAAACATGAGTTTTTGTCATCTTTACTTCAACTTATCTATAAATACTACATTATAGGGTAAAATAATCATACAGTGACATACCAATGAGTCTTGATCTGGTCCATCAAGAAATCAGACACAGTTTCGGTTTTTGCAAGTAATTCCTGGACGGCTTTCAGCGTAAAAGGGCGAAGAAAGCGGTCAATCCTCAAAGAAGTAGTAGCTGGCTTCAAAGATGGTGGAACTACAATGCAGACACAAAATGTTAATATGTGTTTGCATATTCAAACAACGATAACACTAACAGTACCGATGATGATAATGACAATTAAAGGACCATAGATTTCTCACTATGCTAGCCCTTGCCTGCCATTTTGTAAATTAAGCTACTTAATTTTCACCAATAAATACACCACTTGGTTAAAAATCAACAAAGTCGTTTACCGCTACGAAGTTGCCATATAAGCAAGAACTGTAGACTTACCTGTTCTTTCTTTTGGTGTGGCATCTCGACTAACTGAAGAATTTGACCTGTTAAATGATTTTCTGAGAGTAGGCTGGAGCGCAGCTTTTGGTGTATCGGCTATTAAATTGGATATTTGTGATCAGAAACCTTAGTAGTAGCTACATTCCAGCGGCGCTGACGCTTTGGTTCATTGTTACTTTTGGGCTTAGCTTGTTCTGCACAAACATCAAATTAAAGAATTCAATGCACAAATAATATAACAAAGATGTTGCACAGGATAAAATACCACGTACACAAAAGAAATGTAAGAATAACAATTTAAATTAATGTGTTTGTCATTTAGCTCTGTATCAAATGTTTCTACTAATATCCAAATTTATTGCTAGAGTAACTAATAGTAATATCATAAACAAGCATTCAGTTGTGGAGAAACATGCTCTTTTTAAGGTATTTAATTCTAAGGACGAAATATATTTACCATTTCTGTATGAAATCAAAAACCAGAACCGACTCTGCATAACTCATGGCAACACATCAAACTGATTTGACTTTAACTGTATTTTGCCATGCTATGTTTATCTGATGAAATTTATTACTGCTTAATTTGAAAAGAGTAAAAATGAATTTGATCATAAGCAATAGCCTACAATTGTGAAAACATGTGTTGATATGTGTAGTAGTAAGGAGTTTAACAAATGGTGCACGGATGAAAACTAGGTAGCAATTAGCATGCTCCTATGAACATACAGTATAGTAGCAATGAAGGACCCAGAATAATTAACAGATACTTTAGAGTTGAAATGATTAACAGATTCCAAATATTGATATGGAAAAACATTCAAGGTGTTCATATTATCTTTCGTAGACAAATTTAGACAATATATATGCATACAAATTACATATATATTGGATTTGATGTTTTGTGAATAGCACGATTGTAAATGCATGGAGAAAGATTACTAAGAGGAGAACATATCACCATATAATTATACTGATTAGATCAGAATATGACCATGTACCTTCGGCTTTTCTATTTTTTGTCATACTAGTGGGTTTGGGTTCTTCCTCCAAATTCAAATCCTTTTTCTCTAGAGAGAACCCACAAACCAAAGCATCAACTGGTTTTTCAGCATCCTCTTCTTTCTCAAAATTATTATTTGATTTGATCGGCTTATTTTCAACTATATCTAGCATAAACTCATCACTGGAAATTCTATTCAAATTCAGTTTTTCAGGAGAACCCTCCTCAACATCCTCAATCTTCTTGCAAAGTTCAACATCCATAGCACAAGTGACCTCACTATATGATGGTTGCACCATCTCCAGCTTAATAATAATAATAAAAATTAACTAAGTTATTGCCTAGATTAATAATCCAACAAAACACTCAAATCACCTCTGGAATTAAAAAATAAAATATATCCACTAGTTGTCAGGAGATATCTAACAAGATAACAAAAAGTAAATAAAAATTACCAGCGGAAGTAATGGGAACTCGAGGAACAGAAACTCCGCTACAAGATTTGGTTGTATTATCAGTATTAAGTCATAGATATATGTATGTGGATTCACTGATACATCTGGTACATATATTGTTCAGGCATGCACAAGGTGAGCTAGTTTGGACGCTGTATTGCTGAGTTGGGCTGTATTGCTTAAATGGGTGTTATATGTTTTGCTAGGTTTCTGTGTTTTGGCCCATTTACGTGTTAAGCTTGGTTACTGAAAAAGGTGTGCGTTGTCATTTGTATAAAGAGTTGATGTACCGATCATTTTTGAATAGAATACTCTGTTTACTGTTTCCTCTCTTTTGTAACATGGTATCAGAGCAATTCTCGTTTTGAAATCAATTCTTCGATCTGATCTGGATCTGAGGATTCTTATTCAAATTAATTTCCTATCAAATTAGGGTTATGGCTGAAAGTAAGTCGATCTCTGATGTGTTACCAGTGATATCTAAAATCACGGAACATAAGTTGAATGAATCAAATTATTTTGATTGGAGTAAAACGATTCGCATATGTCTTCGAAGCATTGACAAAGACAATCATCTTACTAGAGATCCACCCAAAGAAGATGAAGATAAAGAGAAAAGTCAGACATGGCTAAGGGATGATGCCAGACTATTTCTTCAGATCCGAAATACCATTGATAGTACAGTAATTAGTCTGGTTAATCATTGTGAATTCGTGAAAGAATTAATGGAGTATCTAGAATTTTTGTACTCAGGAAAAGGAAATTTAAGTCGGATGTATGATGTGTGTAAATCGTTCTATCGTGCTGAAAAACAAGATCAGATTCTTATAAACTATTTTATGACATTTAAGAAGACCTATGAAGAATTTAACACTTTGCTTCCAATCAGTCCTGATGTGAAGATACAGCAGACACAGCGTGAACAAATGGCAATAATGAGTTTTCTTGCAGGACTTCCACCAGAATTTGAATCTGCTAAATCACAGGTGTTATCTGGATCTGATGTAACATCCTTGCAAGAAGTATTCAGTAGAATTTTAAGGACAGAAAATTCAAGCATACAAATGAATTATGCATCAACTAATAGTGCTTTGGTAACTCAAAACAAGTATGGTCCATGGAAACCTAACCAGAGTGGATACAAAAGAGAAATGGTCAACATGGAGGGTCGAGCAACAAATCCAGTATTTTGTGTCTATTGCAAGAAACCAGGACATACTAAATTTGAATGCTGGAAACTGTTGAACAAACAGAAACAAAGCACTGGCTCTAGAGGAAGTGTACCAGTAAACCAGTCTGCACATATTGCTAAAACAAATGGTGACGATAACAAATCTATTCTTGTATCTGCTGATGAATTTGCCAAGTTTACCAAGTATCAAGAAAGCTTGAAGGATGCATCAACTCATGTCTCTACAGTTGCTAAATCAGGAAGATGTGTTATAGATTCTGGTGCAACAGACCATATGACAGGTAATGCACTTAATTTTTCAAAGTTTCAATCAAACAGTTCAAACCATAATGTTACTTTGGCTAATGGATCTTCATTAAGTGTAAAGGGATCAGGAACAATTAATCTCACCAACATAATGTCATTAGAAAATGTCTTACATCTGCCAGACCTAGCATTCAATTTACTGTCAGTGAGTCAAATAACCAAGGAGTTGGATTGTTGTGTTTCTTTTTATCATACCCATTGTATATTCCAGGATCGATTGACGAAGCAGATTATTGGTAAATGTCATGAATCTGGAGGTCTCTATATCTTTGATACCCCTGTTGCATGTTCAAGTATTACTCAAGCTCTCAAATTACACAGTCAGCTAGGCCATCCATCACTTCAAGTATTCAAGAAATTATGTCCACAGTATAGTTCATTAGATTCATTAAATTGTGAACCTTGCCAATTTGCTAAACTCCATCGTAGTATTTTAACTCCTAGAAAAAATAAACGAGCTAATTGTCCATTTGAACTTGTTCATTTCGATATTTGGGGACCATCAGCTGTTGTATCAAAACAGGGTTACAGATATTTTGTTACTTTTGTGGATGATTACTCTCGTACCACTTGGTTATTTTTGATGAAAAACATGTCAGAATTATATACCATCTTTTGTACATTTTGTACTGAAATTAATACACAATTTAATATAGAAGTTAGGACTTTAAGGAGTGACAATGCAAAAGAATATACATCTAGTCAATTTCATGAGTTTATGAGTAAGAATGGTATACTTCATGAAACATCTTGTGTAAACACCCCATCACAAAATGGAGTAGCAGAGAGGAAAAATAGGCATTTACTTAAAATTACTAGAGCACTTATTTTTCAGACTAATATGCCTAAGTATTTTTGGAGTGATGCTGTGTCTACTGCCTGTTTTCTTATCAATCGAATGCCTTCATCAATTTTAAATGGAGAAATCCCATATACTATATTGTTTCCAAATAAGTAGTTATATCCTATCCCACCAAGAATCTTTGGTAGTACTTGCTTTGTTAGAGATGTGAGACCACAGGTATCAAAACTGGACCCAAAAGCTCTTAAGTGTGTGTTTGTTGGCTACTCAAGGATACAAAAAGGTTATAGGTGTTATTGTCCTACTTTAAATAAGTATCTAGTATCTATTGATGTTACTTTTCATGAAGACATCCCATATTTTCAATCAGTACCAGCAACCTATCCTAGAAATCTAGATAATGAAAATATCCAACTAGATGATGAAGACTTTCTCATTTATCATAGTCAAGTTGATACTACTGATAGTAATGATCCTATACAAGAAGCAAGTGGTCATCATAATATTACAACTGAAACTTTACAAGAATCAGAGCCCACTCCTATTTTGAACCCTAGCTTAGATCTACCTATTGCATTACGAAAAGGTAAAAGACAGTGTACCTATCCTATCTCTACATATGTGTCATATGAACATCTACCATCTTCTATATGTATGTTTAATCAATTATTGGAGTCTGTCCCTATACCCAAAACTGTGGGGGAAGCATTATCACATGATGGATGGCATGCAACAATGATTGAAGAAATAAATGCATTGGAGCTTAACAATACATGGGATCTAGTTCAGTTACTATGAATAAGAAGGCAATAGGATGCAAGTGGGTATTTTCTACCAAAGTTAATCCAGATGGGTCAGTGGCAAAGTTAAAAGCCAGATTGGTTGCAAAGGGATATGCTCAAGTATATGGGGTAGATTATTCAGATACTTTTTCTCCTGTTGCTAAACGTACATCTATTCGATTGTTTATTTCTTTAGCAGCGACTTATAACTGGAAACTTCACCAATTGGATATCAAAAATGCTTTTCTTCATGGTGACCTTCATGAGGAGGTTTATATAGTTCAACCACCTGGATTTATTGCTCAGGGGGAGAGTAATCCGGTATATAAGCTTAACAAATCACTGTATGGTTTAAAGTAGAGTCCCCGGGATTGGTTTGGAAAATTTAGTCATGCACTTGAGTCTTTTGGTCTTATGAAGAGTAATTGTGATCATTCAGTATTTTTTAAAAGATCTAAAACTGGAATTATTTTACTAGTAATATATGTGGATGATATAATTATCACTGGGGATGATAAAGCAGGAATTGAGTCACTCAAGTTATATATTCATACACAATTTAATACAAAGGATTTAGGTGAGTTAAGATACTTTCTTGGAGTGGAGGTTATAAGAAGTGATGATGGAATTTTCTTATCTCAAAGAAAATATGTACTAGACTTATTGAGTGAAACAGGAAAGTTGGGTATGAAACCAGTTGTAACTCCAATTACACCTAATTGTTGTATTGAAGAAGGTAGTGAATTACTAGAAAATCCAGAAAGGTACAGGAGACTAGTGGGAAAATTAAATTATTTAACTGTAACAAGGCCTGACATTAGCTTTTCAGTGAGTGTTATAAGTGAGTTTACGCACTCACCAACAGTTCATCACTGGTCATTGTTAGAACAGATATTGGGCTACTTGAAAAATACAGCTGGTCAAGGGATCATGTACAAAAACCATGGTCATATCAGCATGGAATGCTTTTCTGATGCTGACTGGGCAGGGTCAAAATCAGATAGAAAATTCACTTCTGGCTATTGTGTGTTTTTAGGAGGAAATCTTGTATCATGGAAAAGCAAGAAGCAAAGTGTTGTTTCAAGATCAAGTGCTAAATCAGAGTATAGAGCTATGGCTAAGGCAGTGTGTGAAATAATGTGGATCAGTCACATAATGGATGAAATTGGTTTTAAAATTGAGAAACCTACAATGTTATTTTGTGATAATCAGGCAGCAATGCACATAGCTTCAAACCCAGTCTTTCATGAACGGACAAAACATATTGAGGTGGATTGTCACTTTATTCGAGAGAAGATTCAGAGTGGTCTAGTGGCAACTGGGTATGTGAAAACAGGAGAGCAAATAGCTGATATGTTTACAAAATCCCTAACTGGAGCGAGGCTTGAATACTTATGTTGCAAGTTGGGCATGAAGAACATGTATGCACCAACTTGAGGGGGGGTATTATCAGTATTAAGTCATAGATATATGTACGTGGATTCACTGATACATCTGGTACATATATTGTTCAGGCATGCACAGGGTGAGCTAGTTTGGACGCTGTATTGCTGAGTTGGGCTGTATTGCTTAAATGGGTGTTATATGTTTTGCTAGGTTTCTGTGTTTTGGCCTATTTACGTGTTAAGCTTGGTTACTGAAAAAGGTGTGCGTTGTCATTTGTATAAAGAGTTGATGTACCGATCATTTTTGAATAGAATACTCTGTTTACTATTTCCTCTCTTTTGTAACAGGTTGGATAAATAAAGATGGAAGTAACTGTTGCTGATTGATCAACCGAAGAGCGACTCTTTCCTATGATCAAAGAAAGGAGGGAAGAAACATTGTTCATCTTCGACTATTATAATATCAATTAAGTTCATAACGGATAGATATTATTGCTAAAATATGATTGGCCTATGAGATACACTTTCATACTACAGCTTAGTTGCTCATGAAGGGTTTGAAAACCATTGCTCTGTTCCAAAAACGAAACTATTGCGAAATTGTTTACTAAAAAAACATGAAGAATTGAGATGGATTGGTTGTTTATTGTAAAAATAAGATAGGTACACAAACCAGTGTTATTTCTATCAGTGAATGGGGTTATTATAGTTTTCAAAGTAAAGCATATTGTATATGAATAAACATACATTGGTTATTTATTGTAGAAACCTGAGAACTAGTATGTACTTCACTCAAATATAATATCTTTGGTTTCTAAAATTCATTAAAAAAATAAAATAGAACATTTGAGTCAATTTTTTTATCAAAATTCATTATTTAACAAAATTTAATTGAATATACAAATCCTCCACCTTGTTGCTTTTCTCAATGTCATTTCACTACTATTGTCATTTTCACCTTATATCCACCTCAATCTAGCAGTGGATGGCATGGATAACGTATAACACTTATAACATAAGTCAAAAGAAAGCCCTGTCACTAAGCACAAAAGTATAAACTAATAAAAGAATATAAACTAAAATTTCATTTTTAGTAGTCAATATAACCAACCCTATTAATCAGTAATATCTAAAAATTATTGTGTTCCAATCCAGTTTTATTAGATACACTAGGTGTTTACAGTGCTAATCATGTAATATCTAATGTTTTCAGTAGTTAATATAACCAACCTCATTAGAGTTTTATTCAAGAGCAGTTAAAGTCACCAATAATTGTTTGCGATGATAAGAGTTTACTATATTACAATTGAGTTTACTATATCATGCATAAACTGCAGCTATTTTACACTACATGCATAAACTGCTTGCATTACGATAGATGTTGTAGTTGTAATTAGAAGGAAAGCATGAAATTACAGCTGAAGCGAAGTAGCTAAAGCCTAGAAGGAAAGCATGTGGGAGCAATGGGATGTGTTGAAAGGAATCCATGTGAATGAAATAGAGTAAAGTTGTTATGCTGACAAAGAGACTGAAGTTAAAGAAGTCGTTTAAAATATAGGTAAAGTAAGAGAATCACACCAGACGAAACACTACAAAGCTGCAGCGATTTAATATGGACTCCATAAAGATATGGAACCATGTGTGGAATGATATTCCTAGAAAATATTTCATATTAAAGAAAGGGGTATAGATATCAAGAAGTTCTAGGGTGATAAAATAGATCATACATAATAAACCATAAGATGGAGAAACAAATTTAATGAGAAGTGGAAGTCATAACATCAAAAGACTGCTGTTACAGTTTTGAAAGCAATTTTAATCCATAAAATTCAAGGATTGAATGCCGTAAGAGTTCATAAAAACAAAGAATATAATCTTACAGTTTCAGGGCATATTTCAGCTTTTGGTGCATGACTAATATTTAATGGATAATCATGGCGGCCTTAAAACTTATTATTATTTCTAACATGGAAATTTGTTTAAGGGATTTAGCTACTGAATCATAATTGTTATTACTGACCATAAACGTCTACCAATTACTATGTCAAATGAACAGCTAAATTAATGGGAATTAACAATGGAGATTTAAACTTGTGAAGAATTAAAGTTCAGTATATGCCGTATATATTTTTAATGCAAACTGCTATGGGTGACTCAATTTGGGAGTACCGACGGTTGTTTAAAATGCTAGAAGTGCAAACTTCATACTGGAATCCTAAGCAGATAAATGGTGGTAATCAAATGATTGACCTTAACTATTTACCAATTAAATCATATTAACTACCAGATTAATGGGAATTAACTGTGCATTGAAATAAATTCCATGATAAGGTTTAAACTGAAATTCTAAATTGGCACAGGTAACATGTCGAACTATCACTATAGAATTTTAGAAAAAAAACATGAATCTTAACTAATGACCTTTTTTTTGCTGACAAATAGACCCAAGCACATAAATGGTGGTAAGCAAATGAATGACCAAAAATATTTACTAATTGCTACATCGAATTAACTACATCGAATTAACTACATCGAATTAACTACCAAATTAATGGGAGTTAACTGTGCATTGAAATCAATCTGTGATATGGTTTAAATCAAAATTCTAAAGTGGGAAAATTAATGTGCTAAAACTATAACCGAAGAACTTAAAAGGGAAAACATGAATCTTGACTAATGACCTATTTTTTTGGTGAAAATGGAGATCTAATATCCCACAGCAAGAAAAATTATCATATACTCATCCACAACCATTACGGACGAAATGATAATCCTAATTTAACAAATAAATATGCATCGGTAAACATCCATTAATAACATAATGATAACCTGACTTAACAAATCACCAATCATCAATAATCAGCACTAACCAAAACTAAATCAAAACAAAGTAAACAAAATGTTTTTTGGGTGAAAAAAAGGTGGAATGCAGTACTAGCATTATGCGTAAATCTGGTAGAAAATCAATCATGACACAGAATGGCACAACAATCGATTTTATTGGTAAATTAAAGAAACTTAAGGAAATAGCAGACGAAATAATCGAAGGGTTTGTGATTCTAGGACTTTTTGTTAAGCATACCTGAACTAGATAAGTTCTTGGGCAATGAGGCAGCAATCAACGCTTTGATGGTCTGCTACGATAGGCGAACAACTAATACAAATAAGAGATTTTCGGCCCCAAATCACTGGATTAATCACTTCTATTGGCTTACCTCGATTTGTAGATTCGGGCCTTGTGAACAAAGCGGAGGGGAGTAGATTCGACGAAGTGGAGGAGATCTCTATTAACGAAGTGGATGGGAGCTAATGATGAGGAGCTGATGACGAAGTGTAGTGATGGTACGAGCAAGCGGACGGTTGAATTGAGCGAGAGGGAAATTTTGGTGAAAGAGGGAAAAATGAAACGATTGAGGGAAAAAAGAGGCAGTGGAGGGAAATAGGAGAAAAAAAACGTGACAAGGGTTTAAGAAGCGGAAACCCTAAAATTAGACCGATTTTTTTTTTGTAGCACATACACTACAAATGCCACTGATAATTGCAACTAAAGGTAGATTTTCTTGTACTGATCGTACGTCCATTATCACACTCATACGAAGGGTGTCCGAGCTAAAGTTTCATCTGATTCATATCCGTCTGAAACTCTTATACAACAAAACATGAACACACCTATGTTCGATACGGTCCGTCCTTCTAACACTCCTATTCACGGTCGAATCAATTTTTTTTGGTCCTACTCCAACTATTAACAACGATTTTAAGACGCAAGTATCCGTATGCTTTTAATCCGCAGCAAAAAAAAAAGAAAAGGGGCATTCCGAGAATTGAACTCGGGACCTCTCGCACCCTAAGCGAGAATCATACCACTAGACCAAATGCCCTTCAATGTTAGTGCTTAAAAAATCATATCTGAATTTAACGACAGAGCATCACAAAATCCACTTCCAAATCACACAATACTCGAGCAATGTGATCTTTACAGCCTTCAACTAAGCAAGTCAATTGGTACTCAGAAATACTAAATCCGTTAGCATCCGTAAATGAAAAATGAATGACTATCTAATGTTTGAGAAATCATATACAAATGCGTATATAAATTCTACGTACAAAAATTATCCATTCTTTGTCAAGGTACTATTTTATGTTATGTGAATTTCGGTATAATGAATTATATGTATTTATTGTTTTATCAAAACAACAATTTATACAAGACTTTTTTGTACATGCAATGCACTGCATGTAAAAATCCTTATAAAATAAGTAATTTCAAATTTTCTATATAATTTGATAAAAACAAACTAAAAAATATAAAGAAAAACAATGTATTCTTTTTTTGTTGTAATATGGTTTGAACTTGCAACCCTTATTTATGTTTCAAAATTTCCATTTGAAGGTATATGTTAATGTTTGTTTAGAACGGTATTCGAAATCTTCACCTCTTGTTTTGTCTATAAGAGCAATTTTGAAACTTTACAGTTGAATCAAAAAATTGAAACTTTATTCCAATTATTAATAAAGATGTATTGTGATAAAAATAAACTGAAAAAATAAAAAGAAAACAATGTATTCCTTTTTTGTTATAATTGGATTTGAACAAATAACTTTTTTTATGTTTCAAAATTTCCATTTGAAGACAAATGTTAATGTTTGCTCAAAAGCGGGGTTCGAACTCTTCGCCTGAAAAGCAATTTTGAATCTTTGCAGTCGGATCAAAAAATTGAAACTCTATTCCAATTATTAACAAAGATACTAATAAAGATTATATGTATATTAAATGTATATTTACTGTTCAAAATATATTTATGACTTTAGATTTAATTGGCAGTGGATCGGATAATATCCAATGTTTGTCTGCAATCCACAGAAACATATATTCAATATTCAAAAGAATTCAACGATAGGCTGTTAGAGAACTAGATATTATCCCAAAGCCATTTGGTAATGTAAAGTGAGGTCTCTTAGTATTTATGCATGATTTATATTGTAAATTATCCGATGTGGGACTAATATCAACACGCCCCGCACGTGTGGCGTATCATTAGCCAAACACGTGGACAATCATTGAGGGTGACGTGTAACACAACTAAACCCACTCTGATACCATGTTAGAGGACCTCAGCTTATCACAAAATCAAATGGTAATGTGAAGTGGGGTCTCTTAGTATTTATGCATGATTTATATTGTAAATTATCCAATGTTCGACTAATATCAACAATGATAGAAATCAATGTAGAAATCAATTTTGCTTACCCATTGTATTCAACCTCCAATAATATATATGGTTACAAGAGTCAAGATAGGCTACAAAATAGCCAACTGATTTGCTAAAATAAAGGTAACTAAATAAATGCTAACCAAATAAAGAGGCTACAAATTAGCCAATTGATTTGCTAAAACAAAGGTAACTAAATAAATACTTTCCAAATAAAGGTATCGTCAAATCAGAGAATAAATGTAGGAAATATTCTAACGTCTACAATATATGTAAAATATATTCTATCACACCCCCTCAGTCGAAGCGGGAGGTTCTTGTATGCTTAGACTGTCCCTAAAATCATTAAATAATACGTGCGGAAACCCTTTTGTAAAAATATCAGCAATTTGGTAAATGGACGGTACATGAAGCACACACACTTCGCCACGAGCTACTTTCTCATGGACAAAATGAATACCCATCTCAATGTGTTTAGTGCGTTGATGCTGAACAGGATTGCCGGATAAGTGTATAACACTCACATTGTCACAATAAACTAGAGTAGCCTTTTGAATAGGACAATGCAACTCTAGAATCAAATTTCTAATCCAACACGAATCAGAAATAACATTAGCAACACCCATGTACTTCGCCTCGGCACTACTACGGGAAAGAGTAGGTTGCCATTTCGAAGACCAAGAGATCAAATTATCTCCAAGTAATACACAATAACCAGAGGTAGAACGATGGGTGTCGGGACAACCACCCCAATCTGCATCTGTATATGAGATAATACGATTAATATTGGATTTATACAAGTGGAGACCTAAAGAAAGGGTACCCTGGAGATAGCGTATGATACGCTTAAGAGCTTTCGTATGCTCAGTAGTCGAGGCATGCATATGAAGGCAGATCTACTGCACGACATAGAAAATGTGTGGCCGAGTGAATGTAAGATACTGAAGAGCACCTGCAAGACTATAATTGTAACGACCCGTAAATTTCGACAATTAAATTTTTAATTTAAAAGGATTTTGAAATTTAAATTTTGTAGAAAAGGGAAATATATATATATAAAGGAGATAAATTAATACTAGATGAACGCTAAATGAAAATTTATAGCAACGGTAATTAAAAATCTTAATTATTGTTAAATTTAATAGAATCTAATGATTGAGATAATGGAAGATTTATACCCTTGTGTAAGTTGCATAAAGAAAGGAGAATTAAATTTATAATTAATAATGAATTGTAGAAACGGTTATTTAGCTTAATTGTTGAAAGGTTAGGTGAAATATCAATAAAGGAATAGTGTAATTTGTTGCACTTGAATAAAATATAAAATAAAGAATTAAAGACAAAAAATTAAATTACCTATGTATTAGTAAATTGGTAAAACGGTAACTGTATGAGAATTAAGATAGTAATACAAATGGCAGTTGCTGGACAACCAATTTAATGCAAACTCAAATGTGATTGAGACGACTGTTGGGTTTTAATGGAGTGTAAATAAATAGTGAAAAACATTATAATCTCTTAATTTAGATATGATTGTTTAATTAATACTAAAAGAATAAAATTTAAAATAGCATTAGTGTAATAATAACTATAATAAATTGCAATTGTATAATGGAAGTAAATTGTTAATAAATGGATGTGAATATTAACTAATTGATGGAAATAAAATATAAATGGATGTTTGGATAAGATCATAAGTAAATGCAATTAGGTAGCATGTATTGGAAATAAAGTTCATTTAAAAATTGAGAAATTTTAATGTTGTTATTAAGAAAAACGTTACTTTAGTAATTATTAATATAGTAACGGGAGTGCAAACGCGAATTAATGGAAACGTAAAACTTATTTTAAGTGAGTATTTGAGTGTAGACTTATGAAATAGATTTATGACAATAATTTTTGTACGTTATTTATTCTATTATTTTGTTAAGTTTTATTTTTGATCAATTTCAATTAATCCACTAAATTATTACAGTTAGTGTGGAATATATTGGTAAGTGAAGAATGTGAATTCAATAAGATGTAACCAAGGTAAAAATCCATTCATAATAAGATAATTTAATGCGATATAAAGAATGGAACGAAATGGAATGGGTTAATTGAGGTCTTTAAGTTTTATTTGTGAGTAAAGTTAACAAAATTACAATTAAATCAAATCCGGTAATTTGTGCAAATAAAGTTGAACATTGGGAAATATTAATGTATTGGAATATAAAAGAAATGTT
The DNA here is from genome assembly GCA_030765085.1 of Allium cepa. Taxonomy (NCBI): domain Eukaryota; kingdom Viridiplantae; phylum Streptophyta; class Magnoliopsida; order Asparagales; family Amaryllidaceae; genus Allium; species Allium cepa. Next base: position 597,838,066 of record CM060935.1, read on the forward strand.
AACTATGTAGTTGAGTAATAATTGGTTTATTTTTGAGTTGTAATCCAATAAAATCAATTTTTTTTGAATTTATTGCAATTAATTGGATTAATTGCAGTAACCTTTGAAAATTTATTTACTGAAATAATTGACAATGAATTTATATGTGAATTTGCTTTTAGTCATTTTTAAATATCTAAGGGGTTAGAAATGACACAAATCTACTAGTAAATATTTAATTTAAAAGGTGGTAAGTTAATTTTATTATTTTAGATATTAGGAAGATACAAATTTAGATGGAATTAATTAGTTAATTATTTCATAAATTGAGATCTAAGTTTAAATTGGAGATTTTTAATGTATAGATATAGAGCCAATGAAATTTCATTTAATTGACATCAATAAATTTGAATAATAGAAAGGAAGTGAATTTAATAGATTTAATCAAATTTATAATGTTGAATTTAATGAAATTGAAACTTTACGCTGAAATTTAAATTTGAATCAGCATTTAAGAAACACATAGATTTGTTTAAATTTGGATATATGAATAAGAATTATTAAGTGATAAACTTTTCAATTCTAAAAAAATTGAAATATGGAAATTTGTATTTGTTTACAAATTCTTAATATGGATAGCAAATGATAAACTTTTCAATTCTAAAAAAATTGAAATATGGATGTTTTATTGTATATCATTAAATTGCAAATAACATGCATATTTCATTTCATTCGGGATTGTGGTTTGAAATGATATATAACCGCAAAATTTTATATTTTTAAATTGCGGATTGAAATGATAAATATCCGTATCACTTGATCATAGGATAGAAAATTTTATACAGGCACCGCGGTCTATATATATAACTATTTTAATGTGATTTCTATGGTTTGGATGAAATACGGTTTATAATAATCTTAAATTTTATATTGTATAAATATTTTTCTTCCATATATATATACATATGAAGTTGAAAATTTTGAAATTAAAAGGTGTATAAAAATCTTTATTGAAAATGGAAGAAAATTAAGAAAATGGAGTTTAATAATTTATATCATATGTTTAAATGTTAAGTTTGGAAATTTTAAGATATGATATTTATAATTGGATTTTTCCCAAAATAAATTGAAATGGATATTCTAGTATAATTTGAATTGGGAAAATATATATATATATATATTTTATTACTAGAAATTGAAGTCTTATTATTTATGGATTTTATATGAATATTCAAGACTAATTAATAGAACAATTGATCTGTTGAAAGAATAAAATCCAATTTTAGTTTGAAATATTGTTACTCAAAATGGATATACGTATATATAAATAAATTGAAGTGGTTTTGGAACTTGAGAGAGATAATATAAATTTTGGTTTAGACTTTAATAAAGAAATGTATTTGTAAAGCCATGAGAACTATTTTCTTTACAAAGTAACATTTAAGTTAAACCATTTAATTCATATACCGTTGAATGTCCAAACCATTCAAGTTTTTTTAGAAGTTATGGTTTTAAATTGTGATTTTCAAAATATTATGCTTTGAAAATATTTGATTTTCAGATGTTATGAAGTTAAAGCATTATGATTTTGGAAAAGAATTATATTTGGGATAAGTGATAAAATATAGTTTTGGGTTTTGAAATGATATCGTATTCATGGTTATGAAATGGAATGTTTATTCTGATTTTTAAAGTATAACCTATTTTTAAATGCTCGCGGTGTTATAATAACGATGGGTTGGCAAAGAGACCGGGATCAGATATGGACATACTCTCTGTCGATACCGAAAACCACTTTGACTAACCGTGTACGCGGTGGAGATTCCAGAATGAAGTAGGTGGTGGCGACGTTTCCTGTAAGGTAAATACGTGGACCCGACTCCCCTGAGTTGGCATAAGGTGGCTAAAACATGAGCGATTCTCAGGCCAATGAGGTCATTCCTCTGATCGGACCCTCCTCTTCGATATTATACTTTGACTTGGATTGATTCAATGGCCACTTCTATATTTTGATTTTGGGGAGTTAGTCCGCGGTGGGCGGTAACTGCGGCTACGCGTTTCCACCAGCCTGGATAGCAATTGGTATATCTACCCTGGCATTGCCTAGTTGTGCCGTGTCACCTACCATACCGAGCCTTTACTACGAGTTTCTATTTGTGTCGTACCTATGGAGTATCCTCTGGTAGCTTCCCGATCAGGAGGTATTACGGTACTGTATAGACTATTGGCATTATTTGTGTTAAGGGCTATATGGGTAACCCCTTAACGCTATTAAAAAGTACGTTTATTTTATAAATAGACACTATTATAATAGCGCAATATACTACATAGTAAATAGTTTAACGGATCCTTAGGAGATGTAAATCCCGAACATCTCTTGAGTTGCTGTACTCATATTTATTTCTGTTAATTTAACTCACATAAGATCTTTTAGTCTGACTCGAGTGTTTTGTCTTTTCAAATTCGCTCGGGTCAGTCCGAGCGTTTCAGGATCGAAGATTTTAGCTTTGGAGGACGAAGACGAAGAATCCGTATTATATTATTTATAGTATTGCACCACACTCTAAATTTCCGCTGCATTGATTGTATTGGTATGTGTAACTCTGGTATCCATTATATAAGTAAAATAAATATTTTGTAAACAGTTATCATGAACTGTATATTGATTATTATATCTTATCCTTCCACTATGAGATTCTATTTTGCTTTATTTCTTCTCTGTTTTTCTTATTTACCCCATAACAATCCGCCCTTGCGTATGCTTTGAATTGGCACGTGTGTCGGTTTAAAGTGTGCGAAAAGGCGAGATGTTACCGTTGGTATCAGAGCTTTGGTTTAGCGATAAACTTTGGCTCTGTGGGGTTTGACTCTTTGTTAATAGGATAGAAATATCCTATGGGAGTCGCTGAGTGTATATATATATGAGAGAGCGTATTTGTTAGTGTTATAAAAGGATTTTGATATTGTGTTGACCTGTTCCGCTTTGTATTTATAAATTCTGGTTGATGCATGGGACGCTATGTCATCAATAGGGATTTCTAAACACTTAATAGGACAGACCGACATAATATCCGTTTTAATATAGGTGAATGAAATAATTTTGCCTATTATATTTTCTATATATAAAATAAAGTTTTAAATGATATTATGTATATATTTGATTGATATAGATTGGGTGTTAGGAAATAAAAATATTTATAATAATTGAAGCTAAGTTGAAATTAGAATAAATCAAATTGGAGATTTTAGAACTTAAGTCCGGGATTTTAAAAATTTGCTTTCAAAGGATTTATGAAATATAATGCTTTGGTTTATAAGTATTTTCTTCTATAAATATTTCATTTTAATTCAGAAGAATTGTTTTAAAGAAGATTTTGGAGAAAATAAATTTTGTACTTTCCTCTCTGTCGTTGGAAAATAATTTCGGTGATGGCGGCCGCATCATCGACTTTCATTTTCAAGTTTCGAAGGGGAAAGACCACTGTAGTAAATTCTACTGCAGATTTATTTTGAAAATATCTAAAATTTTAATTTTTACAAATATAATTGAGATATAAAAGTAGTAAGAAATTATTTATTATTTTTTTTAAGATAATTTGAAATTTGACCCGGTATTTAATTCTTAAATTTCCATTAATTAATGGTTTAAATTATTTTAGTGAAATAAAAGGTAAGTAATTAATGAAGTGAAACCTCTAATTTAGAGAATTAATGCTAAGTTATAAAGGAAGTTAAAATTTTAACTTATAAGAGAGGTAAAGATTTATTGAACAATGAATGAATTAAAAGAATTTAGATAAACTTGTACAAGTTCAATTGCATTTTTCTTTAACATATATATAACTTACCAAATATAAAAAGTTGAAATGTTAAATGAGAGATTGGAATTTAATATTTTACAAGTAGGAATTTTTGGAAATAATGAAGGATTCAATGAATTGCTATTATAAATAAGAATATAATGGTATAAACTTAAGTTATAATTTGAATTTTACCATAATTTAAGATAAGTATTATTGATAGGTGATTTTAAACTTAAGTAAATAAAATGAAATTCTTTAACAAATAAAGATTGATGTGTAGGGTTATAAACTTAAGTATGATTTAAATGCTACTAGTTTAATATAAGTGGAAGTGGGTAATTAAATTGTTACTACTATTAAATATAATAGAAACGTCAACATTTAATAAATGAATGAAATTAAAGGTAAGTTGAAATTGTAATTTATAAAACGAATATATATTTGATGAACCATTAATTAATTAAAGGAATTGAGAAGAAACTTGTATAAATTTCCACTTACATTCTTAAAACATATATAACTTACCATATAAGAAAAGTGCAAAGTTAGTAAGAAAATGTAAGGGAAATTCTTACAAGTGAGGAGTAAGGTAATGAAAGTAATCAATGAATTTGCTGTGATAAAATGAGAATTAAATTGTATAAACTTAAGTTAAATTGGAAATTCTACTATATAAGTAAAGGTAAGATTATAAATAGATGATATAAACTTAAGTAAATAAAATAGGATACCAATATAATGAATTTTGTAATAAATGGAAAATGAAATTTGTAGGAAATGAAGAAATCCCTCCATAAAAAAAAGAAAAAAAAGAAAATCAAACAAATAAAGCATGAATTAAATGTATAATAAGTTAATTTGGTTGTTGGTTTGAATTGTATTGTTTGATTTATGGTTGTTGGGTAAGGAATTTGAAGTTTTAGATGAATAAATAATCTATCTTTGTTCCGTCTAAGACTGTTGAGTAAAGGATGCACTTGATAGTTATTTTCATTCCATACAAATTTCAAGTTCTGAACCCGAATAACTATTTGTTTGATGAATTAAATGGTTGCTTTGTCTTGTGTAGGTATGCTGTTTGTAAGGTTGATGGTTGTTGTTTTGTTTGGTTGTTTAATGGTTGAAACCACTTAAATATTTCACTTTATATAAATTTGTATATTTTAGCTAAATTAACTAATTTTGTAAATTTAAAATATTGATTTCGAAATTCTTCTTTTCCCTTCTTTTCCTTTTCGGGGACGAAAAGTTTTGAGTGGGGGAGAGTGTAACGACCCGTAAATTTCGACAATTAAATTTTTAATTAAAAAGGATTTTGAAATTTAAATTTTGTAGAAAAGGGAAATATATATATATAAAGGAGATAAATTAATACTAGATGAACGCTAAATGAAAATTTATAGCAACGGTAATTAAAAATCTTAATTATTGTTAAATTTAATAGAAATCTAATGATTGAGATAATGGAAGATTTATACCCTTGTGTAAGTTGCATAAATAAAGGAGAATTAAATTTATAATTAATAATGAATTGTAGAAACGGTTATTTAGCTTAATTGTTGAAAGGTTAGGTGAAATATCAGTAAAGGAATAGTGTAATTTGTTGCACTTGAATAAAATATAAAATAAAGAATTAAAGACAAAAATTTAAATTACCTATGTATTAGTAAATTGGTAAAACGGTAACTGTATGAGAATTAAGATAGTAATACAAATGGCAGTTGCTGGACAACCAATTTAATGCAAACTCAAATGTGATTGAGACGACTGTTGGGTGTTAATGGAGTGTAAATAAATAGTGAAAAACATTATAATCTATTAATTTAGATATGATTGTTTAATTAATACTAAAAGAATAAAATTTGAAATAGCATTAGTGTAATAATAACTATAATAAATTGCAATTGTATAATGGAAGTAAATTGTTAATAAATGGATGTGAATATTAACTAATTGATGGAAATAAAATATAAATGGATGTTTGGATAAGATCATAAGTAAATGCAATTAGGTAGCATGTATTGGAAATAAAGTTCATTTAAAAATTGAGAAATTTTAATGTTGTTATTACGAAAAACGTTACTTTAGTAATTATTAATATAGTAACGGGTGTGCAAACGCGAATTAATGGAAACGTAAAACTTATTTTAAGTGAGTATTTGAGTGTAGACTTATGAAATAGATTTATGACAATAATTTTTGTATGTTATTTATTCTATTTGTTTGTTAAGTTTTATTTTTGATCAATTTCAATTAATCCACTAAATTATTACAGTTAGTGTGGAATATATTGGTAAGTGAAGAATGTGAATTCAATAAGATGTAACCAAGGTAAAAATCCATTCATAATAAGATAATTTAATGTGATATAAAGAATGGAACGAAATGGAATGAGTTAATTGAGGTCTTTAAGTTTTATTTGTGAGTAAAGTTAACAAAATTACAATTAAATCAAATCCAGTAATTTGTGCAAATAAAGTTGAACATTGGGAAATATTAATGTATTGGAATATAAAAGAAATGTTAACTATGTAGTTGAGTAATAATTGGTTTATTTTTGAGTTGTAATCCAATAAAATCAAATTTTTTTGAATTTATTGCAATTAATTGGATTAATTGCAGTAACCTTTGAAAATTTATTTACTGAAATAATTGACAATGAATTTATATGTGAATTTGCTTTTAGTCATTTTTAAATATCTAAGGGGTTAGAAATGACACAAATCTACTAGTAAATATTTAATTTAAAAGGTGGTAAGTTAATTTTATTATTTTAGATATTAGGAAGATACAAATTTAGATGGAATTAATTAGTTAATTATTTCACAAATTGAGATCTAAGTTTAAATTGGAGATTTTTAATGTATAGATATAGAGCCAATGAAATTTCTTTTAATTGACATCAATAAATTTGAATAATAGAAAGGAAGTGAATTTAATAGATTTAATCAAATTTATAATGTTGAATTTAATGAAATTGAAACTTTACGCTGAAATTGAAATTTGAATCAGCATTTAAGAAACACATAGATTTGTTTAAATTTGGATATATGACTTAGAATTATTAAGTGATAAACTTTTCAATTCTAAAAAAATTGAAATATGGAAATTTGTATTTGTTTACAAATTCTTAATTTATTTAATTAATATAGAAATAGCCATTTTGGCCACGGACTCGGATTTCGACGAAACCAGTTTCATCGGATCCGTATCGATGAATTATTGTAGGGTTTCAAGTTTCGTAACGATCGGACCTGTCGTTTGATCGTACGGACGCGAAACGCCTTGAAATCGATTTAATTAAAATCAATTTGAAATCAATTTGGAAATTTTGTTTTCGGCATAACTTCTTCATACGATCGAATTTGGACGTGAAAATTTTTCCATCGCGTTCAGAATATTTTAAAATACCTATTTGGATATATGGGTTTAATAAATTTCGTTCCGGGGTCAGAACGGGCTTTTTGGGCCATAGTTTGTTCCGTACGTTCACTTATCCGGTCCATCTACTCTACCTCTAACCCCTCTATATAAGAACGGTTATAAACCCTAGCCTCCATTCTATTCCTTCTTGTTGTACGTTCATTTCTTCAAACCTCTCTCTCCCTCAAAGGATGCATTTCAGATCCAATTTCAAAATTCAAATCAAAGCTAAAATTTCAAACACCTTGGAAAATTTTCAAAAAAATATATGTCAATGCTTTCGATGAGCGTAATTCAATGGTGATATCCGTTTTTCGATTAGAGCTATCGTTCGTCTAGAAAAATTCAAAACATTTTCGGCCATTCATCATCGTCGCAACGAAAGTCATCGGATCGGGAAACCATTTCTGGGTTTTGACGAGTGAACGTAGGGGAGTGCATCCGTGTGGTTGATTTTGAGAATTGATGGTCGGATCTACAGCAGTTTTCGATTAGGGTTTAGCATTTGTAGGCGGCTGCTATTCGTATGCTTGCCTATGACGTGGGTAGGTGGCCGTCGTTCGTCCGATGGGTGACTGGGGAGGTTCGAGCGCACCAGGGCAGGTTGGTGGGCGTACGCGATCTGTAGGGTAGGGTGTCGAAGCAAGTTGCGTGGTGATGAGATGCTGCTGTCGCGTGCGTTTATCTTCCCTGTAGCGTGAATTATGGTGGTGACGTGGTTAAATTTTTGTGAGAGGTGAGTTTGTTTTTATGTTCATTTGCTTTATTTTATTTTTAATTGAATTCAATCACACTTTTCGCTATAACTTCTACATACGAATTCCGTTTCATGTATAGTTTCTTTTGTTAGGATCGTATTGAAATTTCAGACTTGATGACGCTAGTTTGGACGAATTCTGAGACGGTCAAATTTTGGATTTAAATTTGGATTTAAATCCAATTTAAAATTCAAAAGGTGAGTGTTTTAACCCACTCACAACTACTAGAAGCTTTTATGTTTGTTAAATTAATTTTAGAAATGAATAGAAATTTATTTATGAGTATTTGGCATGTTTATTTTATTCATATCTGTTGAATTGCATTTATTAAATTTAACTGTTAATTTAATTAATTTACTGCGCATAAATTTACAGTTAAAATTTATTTGTTTGTATATGAACTGCTAGTTAACAGTTATATAATTTATTACTGAATATAGACTGTAGATTAATAGCTGTTAAATTTAATCTGAATAAAATTGCCAGTTATTACCTGTTATATATTATCAAATATAAATTGTTATTGATTGATATTGCTTGATGATTGTGACTGGATGATGGGTGATGTTGATGGATGTTTTATTGTATATCATTAAATTGCAAATAACATGCATATTTCATTTCATTCGGGATTGTGGTTTGAAATGATATATAACCGCAAAATTTTATATTTTTAAATTGCGGATTGAAATGATAAATATCCGTATCACTTGATCATAGGATAGAAAATTTTATACAGGCACCGCGGTCTATATATATAACTATTTTAATGTGATTTCTATGGTTTGGATGAAATACGGTTTATAATAATCTTAAATTTTATATTGTATAAATATTTTTCTTCCATATATATATACATATGAAGTTGAAAATTTTGAAATTAAAAGGTGTATAAAAATCTTTATTGAAAATGGAAGAAAATTAAGAAAATGGAGTTTAATAATTTATATCATATGTTTAAATGTTAAGTTTGGAAATTTTAAGATATGATATTTATAATTGGATTTTTCCCAAAATAAATTGAAATGGATATTCTAGTATAATTTGAATTGGGAATATATATATATATATATTTTATTACTAGAAATTGAAGTCTTATTATTTATGGATTTTATATGAATATTCAAGACTAATTAATAGAACAATTGATCTGTTGAAAGAATAAAATCCAATTTTAGTTTGAAATATTGTTACTCAAAATGGATATACGTATATATAAATAAATTGAAGTGGTTTTGGAACTTGAGAGAGATAATATAAATTTTGGTTTAGACTTTAATAAAGAAATGTATTTGTAAAGCCATGAGAACTATTTTCTTTACAAAGTAACATTTAAGTTAAACCATTTAATTCATATACCGTTGAATGTCCAAACCATTCAAGTTTTTTTAGAAGTTATGGTTTTAAATTGTGATTTTCAAAATATTATGCTTTGAAAATATTTGATTTTCAGACGTTATGAAGTTAAAGCATTATGATTTTGGAAAAGAATTATATTTGGGATAAGTGATAAAATATAGTTTTGGGTTTTGAAATGATATCGTATTCATGGTTATGAAATGGAATGTTTATTCTGATTTTTAAAGTATAACCTATTTTTAAATGCTCGCGGTGTTATAATAACGATGGGTTGGCAAAGAGACCGGGATCAGATATGGACATACTCTCTGTCGATACCGAAAACCACTTTGACTAACCGTGTACGCGGTGGAGATTCCAGAATGAAGTAGGTGGTGGCGACGTTTCCTGTAAGGTAAATACGTGGACCCGACTCCCGTGAGTTGGCATAAGGTGGCTAAAACATGAGCGATTCTCAGGCCAATGAGGTCATTCCTCTGATCGGACCCTCCTCTTCGATATTATACTTTGACTTGGATTGATTCAATGGCCACTTCTATATTTTGATTTTGGGGAGTTAGTCCGCGGTGGGCGGTAACTGCGGGTACGCGTTTCCACCAGCCTGGATAGCAATTGGTATATCTACCCTGGCATTGCCTAGTTGTGCCGTGTCACCTACCATACCGAGCCTTTACTACGAGTTTCTATTTGTGTCGTACCTATGGATTATCCTCTGGTAGCTTCCCGATCAGGAGGTATTACGGTACTGTATAGACTATTGGCATTATTTGTGTTAAGGGCTATATGGGTAACCCCTTAACGCTATTAAAAAGTAAGTTTATTTTATAAATAGACACTTTATAATAGCGTAATATACTACATAGTAAATAGTTTAACGGATCCTTAGGAGATGTAAATCCCGAACATCTCTTGAGTTGCTGTACTCATATTTATTTCTGTTAATTTAACTCACATAAGATCTTTTAGTCTGACTCGAGTGTTTTGTCTTTTCAAATTCGCTCGGGTCAGTCCGAGCGTTTCAGGATCGAAGATTTTAGCTTTGGAGGACGAAGACGAAGAATCCGTATTATATTATTTATAGTATTGCACCACACTCTAAATTTCCGCTGCATTGATTGTATTGGTATGTGTAACTCTGGTATTCATTATATAAGTAAAATAAATATTTTGTAAACAGTTACCATGAACTGTATATTGATTATTATATCTTATCCTTCCGCTGTGAGATTCTATTTTGCTTTATTTCTTCTCTGTTTTTCTTATTTACCCCATAACAATCCGCCCTTGCGTATGCTTTGAATTGGCACGTGTGTCGGTTTAAAGTTTGGAAAAGGCTGGATGCTACAACAATACTTAGTCGGATCATCATAAGGAGTGTTTGTGGTGGCACTTAGTTTGGACTTAGTGTCAACAGGAGTAGGACATGAACTGCAGTTAGACATTCCAGCACGTTCAATAATTTTTGTAGCATGCTGTGTTTGAGATAAGAAAAGTCCATAGGCATGACGAGTGATAGTAATGCCCAAAAAGAAACTCAGAGGACCTAGATCCTTCATAGCAAATTCAGAAATTAAGAGAGTCATAATATACTTACGAAGACGGTCAGAAGAAGCTGTAAGTATAATGTCATCCACATATAACAGAATATAAGCAATATCACAACCATTCTTGCAGATGAATAAAGAGTGATCTGACGTACTATGAGAGAACCCAACGGTAGCAACAAAATCAGCAAATCTTTGGTACCAAGCTCGACGAGCCTGTTTTAATCCGTACAAAGATTTCTTCAAAAGGAAAACAAGATTCGGATAATTTTTGTCACGAAAACCCGTGGGTTGATGCATATAAACTACTTCATTGAGATAACCATGCAAGAAAGCATTATTGACGTCCATTTGATGAATGGGCCAAGATTTAGAAAGAGAAATGCTGATAACCACTCTAATGGTGACCGTTTTAACCACGGGGCTAAATGTTTCATCACAATCAATGCCCTATTGCTGTGTATTTCCATCACCTACAAGACAAGCTTTATAACGCTCAAAAGAACCGCCAAATTAATATTTATGATTAAAAATGCACATAGACCGAATAACATTAACATTAGGAGGCCTAGGCACTAATTCCCAAGTCTTATTGTCAATTAAAGCATTAAATTCATCCAACATTGCACTTTTCCAGTTATGGTCACTAAGCGCACTGACAGGATTTTTCGAAACAGGAGAAATATCTATAGTGGTGCTAATGTGGTAATTAGAAGAGTATTTGGGGTTGGGACTAAAAATGCCATTGATGCACGAGTGGTCATGCGGGTTGGAATGGGGTTGGGAGGCCCAGAGGTGGTGTGAGGAATGGTCAAAGTGGGGGAGCTCATAGACGGGGTTGAACTGTGGGGAAGACAGGACGGGTCAGAGGAGGAAATAGAGGACTGAGTGTGGGCAACAGTGGGAGGTGTGGAATCTGAGCCTATGTGAGACTGTGGCCCAGATTGAGGAAAAAAGGACGAGTCGTTGGGCTGCGTTGTTGGGTCAAGCTGCATATTTTGTGGTGTGGTATTTTGAGATAAATGATGTATTAATTGAGGATTAATATTGTCACTCAAGAAATCATAATTCGAAGGTTTTGTTTTGTGGAGTTTGGAGAATGGAAATACTGTGTCAACAAAACGAACATGACGACAAATTATGATTTTATCACTAGACATATCATAGCATTTGGAGCCACGATGATTAGGATCCAGATCTAAATAAACACAAGGAGTCGACCTTTCTTGTAATTTATGAATAGTAGAAGAGGGGAATAAAGGGAAACATAAGAAACCAAAAACACGCAAACCCGAATAATCAAGATCACTTTGATTGAGGATTTTGAGCGGAAGATTGGTAATTCAATACATTGAAAGGAAGGATATTGATAAGATATGTAGCCATGGAGAGAGCATGATGCCAAAAGGAGAGTGGCATAGATGCATGGGCAAGAATAGTCCGGATGATATTATTTATGGATTTTATTTGTCTTTCGGCCTTTCTGTTTTGAGGAGATGCATGAGGACATGAGAGACGGAAAAGCATTCCATGTTGCTCAAAAAATCCTTAAAAGTGCCATTAATATATTCCATACCATTGTCACATTGAAAAGTCTTAATATTATGTTCAAATTGCGTCTTCACAAACAACATGAAACGCTAAGAAAAGTTGTTTGACCTAAGATTTTTTTGCAGTAAGAAAGGTCCACAAAAATTTGCTATAGTCATCAAGAAAAAGAATATAATAACAATGGCCGAAAGTATAACAATAGGAGAAGTCCAAAGATCACTATGAATAATATCAAATGGAAGAAAAGTATATGACACTGAATCATAAAAAGGTAGCTTAGAATGTTTCCCAAGAGGACAAGAAGAACAAAAAGTTTTACAAGCCTTATTACAATCAACAAACTTTTTACTACAAAGAGACTTAAGAATAGCATCGCAAGGATGACCTAAACGATCGTGCTAAATATTCAAAGGCAAAGTAGTAAAAGCAGAATGATTGTTAGAAGAAATGGCTTGAAAGTTGGAGAAAAGTGGATATAAGCCCTCAGTGCTATCACATCTCATTAGTCTGTTCCCCGTCTTTAAGTCATTACAGAGAAACCAAAAGGGTCAAAAGAGATAGAAACCATATTATCTGTCGTAAATTTACGAACAGAGACCAGATTTTTAATGAGCCTGAGAGCATGTAACACATTGTTTAGGGTAAATGGTGGATAAGGTGGAGGCAATGCAGTGCGACCGTGACCAATAATTGGAATTAAATGACCACTACCAACAACAATGTTATGATGCTTATTGCTTGAATTGAAATAAGAAGAGAGAATACCTGCATCTGCCATCATGTGAGATGTAGCACCAGTATCCATGTAGTAGTTCCCATCTGGTTGATAGAACGAAAGAGCATGCATAGCCGCCTCAATGTCGGTGGGCATGTAGCTAGAAGCAAGAGGAGCAACGACATAGAAAGCTTGAGGTCTGGACCCAAGCAAGCCTGACCCAGAAGAGCAGGGACGTTGGGCTGCTAGATTGGGCCATGGCTGCCAGGAGTATGCGGGAAATGGGCAAGAAGAAATAGTCCACCCTCCCCAACCAGGCTACTGCCACTGTGGCGGTGGGGCCTGCTAACGTGGCTGCCACTGGTGCTGCTGATATGGCGGCAGACTAGGACCGGACCCATTAGTACTTTGGTGGGCTTTTTTCCCATTATTTTTCAAATTATTCCTCCCTTTATTGTTGTTGTTGCGCTTATTGCTTGTAGATGAATCAGTGGCAACCATGGCAACACCACCGAACCGACTCCCAAAACCACCAGTTTCACGAGCTTGACGAGCCTTGATAGTACGCTCAGCCATTTTCAACCTCGAACGACAACTCTCAAAAGATGGCAAAAGATCTTGATTTTTATATAGTCCACCGTACCACTATACGCTTCTGTTAAGGACCCGTTGATATGTAAAACCAGACGACCATTTGTCACCGTAGCATCAACATCCGCCAACCTATCCGCTAGAGATTGTAGATAATTGCAATAATTGTCGATCGAGTTGAAAGCCTCAAAAGCAGCATTTATAAAGTCCTCCTCGAGATGGGTAGCCCGAGAGGCTTCGTTGTCTTGAAAAAGAGCTTCAAGATGGTTCTATGCCCCTCTGCCATGTCATCACGTTTGAGAATAGCGAGGAGAAGATCGAAAGAAATGGTGCTATAAATCCATTGTAAGACAATGGCATCCAAACGCCTCCAAAGAGCCGGATCAGCGGACTTAGCCTGGACATAGGCAGCCATAGCCTTCTCCTCCGTTGGTGGAACCAAGTGATCGTAAAGATCATGTACCCTAGCAAGATTGGTAAACAGAGTAGCCCAAGAATGATATATGGCTTGCTCATTGTCTAATGTTATGTGAATAAGATATTTAACATTAGTGATGGTGAGTGCGAGATGAAACTTGGACGAGTCTGCCATGGAAAAGAATTAAAGATAGTAGAATAAGAATGGAGAAGAAGATATGTAAGGCTAGGGTAAGGAGAATAGCTTTGATACCATGATAGAAATCAGTTTAGAAATCAATTTTTATTGCCTATTGTATTCAACCTCCAATAATATATATGGTTACAAGAGTCAAGATAGGCTACAAATTAGCCAACTAATTTGCTAAAATAAAGGTAACTAAATAAATACTAACCAAATAAAGAGGCTACAAATTAGCCAACTGATTTGCTAAAACAAAGGTAACTAAGTAAATACTTCCCAAATAGAGATTTTATCAAATCAGAGAATAAATGCAGGAAATATTCTAACACCTAGAATATATGTAAAATATATTCTATCATAGACTAACCTTTAACTGAAGAGTAAAGATGAATCGCTAAATTTACATGTAACGAATGAACCAGATGATTGAGGCCTTCAATGGTTGCTTTCTCTTTCTTTTTGAACCCAAAGATGATTCAATCACCCCATCACATGTTGATCACACAACACTACCTTTGTTTGTCGCCACATTATTCTCTTTAACATTATACTCACTTTACCCTTTGTTTCTTCGAAATTAACTACAGTTATTATTTCCACCTTTCATTTTCTAACCTAAGCTTTTCTTCAATAGACTTACCAATAAGTCAAAAGCAGATGAAATAGAGGGATGGCAAACTAAGGTCCTTGGTTTCATTATATTCCTACACCAAACACAACATGGGCATAGAGTATGTTTTGTAATGAATACACCGACAAATTTACGAGATCAATTCCAATCTTTTCTTTCTAGCCAAATGACAAATTGCAAAATACCCTAACATGGAAGGTGATTATTAAAGGAAAAACACAATTAATGTACAAATAGTTTTATACTTACTAACCTCGCATTTAATACACGAACCAGCTGCGCTTTTATGTCAGTATCATAATCTAACAAATATGGAACAGGTAAAACATGAACTCCATACACATTAACATTCGTAGATAGAATAGTCCTTATTCTTCTACTAGAATCATACACAATGTGAATTCACCAAAATTCCTAACTTGATCATGTTATTATTTTTCAGTAAAAGCCATATAATTTGGGTACGTTTCGCCCTTTTTCCCTCTCTTCGGTATCAAACCCAACTCTAACTAAACAAGTTATCAAATAGTGAGGAGTTCACGTACCAATATCTTATCGAATTCAAGAATATCGAAAGAAATGATTTAACTCAGAAGAAGCTAAATCGAAGACAATTCAGTGCTTATACATACCAAGGTTGAATTTTATCAACCTGCTTGATGCTCTTTCCATTTTCTTCTGTCTCATTGGCCGCAAATAATTTTTAGTGATATTGGATTCGAACTATGATAGGTGGTTTATGGAACTGGGATGAGTTTAGATAAAACAAATACTTTCTCCCAAAGCATAGCAGATTGGGAAATTCTACGGCTATTAGTGTCAGAAATCTGAAATCCGTCCGCATTTGCATCGAAAAAGCGGATAAATATCCAATGTCGAAAAAGGATGCGAATGCGAAGAAATTCGCATTCGAAAATTATCCGTTCGGTTTTTGTCGAGATCATAGTTTAACTTATGTGTATTTTAATATAGTGAAAGATATTTGTTTATTATTTCACTGTGTTAGTAGTTTATATTATATGCACTTAATGCTTTTTAACTACTCAAAACTATTTGTCATCATAATATTTGTTAATTTTTAACACTTTTATAATCAATGGGATTGAAAAATGTTTGTCTTAAACTAAAATTTTCCTTTTATAATTCTTGATTTATTGGTCATTAGCGGATAAGAATTATCCGATATCCATCTGTATCCGCTGATGTAGGTATGACACTATCTACATCCGAAAGCATCCGTTGACAGGCCTAGCTAATTCTATTCCAACCCCAAAGATTACTCATCCCACATATGTATTGTCAAACTTAATTTTCGAACAAATTTGTCGTTCTTCTTTGTTACAATCTTAACAATTGTTGTCATAATTAAGTAAGTTAGAACCGTAAGTTATATAAAAACAAAAGAAAACATTCATATTTTTAACTATGAATGTCACCACAAGGTTGAAATTGAATTAAATAAAAGAGATAATAATTTTACTATGTTTTCCTTTTCTTTTCTTTTTTGATCTTTCAAATCAACACAATTTAGTGATTTTTACAATAGATATTGATATTTCTCCAAAATTAAGGATCAGTATGAATTAAAAGACATAAAAAGCTACATAAGCATAAAAAGTCGAATTTGTTATATTGAATTCTGATTTGATAACCTTTTTTCAAAAGAGAAAAAAATGAAGAACAAGATAAGGAATGTAATTTTATTGAAAGAAATGAACAGTTTTGTAATACTTATGGTGTAGATAAAGTAAAAATCGATGTATATTGATTTGTTAAAAGTTTTGGTATAGGTATAGTATTTTTTGGTGCTTGAATAGAATTTTCCTAGTTGTATTCATATGAAATTCTTTTCAAATGCGTTTTGGACCGATCAAATCTTCCTAAGGGTAAGGTGCACAACTTTACTATATCAACATTTGACACCGAATATAGTATATATTGACATATGTAATAGAATTCAAAAAATAGTGCGTGTAAAAATATATTTAATGAATTTATTTTGTCATTCGGTGCATATCTTCAAAACTTGAGCATTCTTTATTAACATTTGATCACACCTTATTGTATCACTGTTTTATGGTTTGTGAGTGCACAAACGGACGGGTTTTGAAAATGAACGTTTGAAAATAACAAGATAGATTTATGAAGCTGGGTAGGTGGTAACCACATGAATTGACTTGGTGGAGTAACTGTGAGATTTTGCCAAACCTCTAACAGTTGTCATATTTCTTCGAATTAAGAGTTGTCAAGAAATATTCGTATCTCGAAACCATCCAAGCCAGGCTCTGCCCCCAATTCGATTTATGGTGCACGTTGTCCAATATCTTTGTGATCTCGCGTCCGACAATTCATTTTAGTATGGGTTAGAAAATCCTGTCATATAAAAGATGTCATCCCGTTTAAAAAATCTCAGAATCTTCTATAGTACTTCGTTTTGCTCCGTTCCATTTTAAGGGCAGAAATTCACTAGTCAGATACTCAATGACGGAAGCCATCTAGCTTGCCTCACCATCTAATGTTCCACAATAATAATATTCTCATAGCTCAAAGTAGGTAAGGTTTCCACTAGAATCGATCAAATACATGGTCTGATTCCCAAGCTTCATAATTTATCTAGATCATCAACTAGTTCTCCTCCTTCGGGATATTGTAGTATCCCGCATTTCAAGACCCAAAAATAAATGTAGATGATGTTGCAGTCATCATCAGAATTATTTTCAAATGACAAAAATGCGATCGTTTTTACAAAATTAAGTAAAAAAGTAGATAAATAATTTTCATTACATAAAATTGTCTTTATTCACTATCGAATTCGTGCCCACGTGGATGTAATATAATATACAGAGAGAATACTGTCGCGCCTAACATATAAAGATGTCGGCAGGAACACTTAACTAGTTATACAACCTAGTTTTACAATATCAGAATTTAAAACAAAATATTATTATCTGTTAGGTCTCTTACTTCTTCTATGAAGCTTTTATTCATCTTTGTAAATGATAGATTTTTAATCCTATAAACTCAGTCAGCTCGAATGAGTACTTGACAGTTTATGGGGAAAATAATAATAAAGCATGAATTAGACGTAATGCATGGTATGAGCTATACATATCTCTAATTACAACGTATAGTGAGACCACGCTGCCTAGTAGATTGAATTTTCTTTTTAATAAAACAACAGCAAGCATGCATATAAGAAAAAATTAAGCATAAGTATATCCAATGCATGACATGATGGAGTTAGGGGTACGCCCTAGGGGCAATTATGTAATTTATTCTATAAATCTAACTCGATAACCAACCTTGTTCATAATAAAAGGTGTTTTATTTCTGTTATATATTTATTATAATGTGGTATTATAAATAATTGAACGTTCAATTAAAATATATTTAATAGAAAATCTATAAATGGTGTATTTCTGATAGTAATTATAAATAGTTCTAATCACGAGTATTGTATCACAATATACTAAACACATCTTTTAAATATTACTAGCCAAGATGCATCGAGACATGATATCGATGTATCTGTTGAGACTAAAGTACATAACGCTTTCCAATATTAAGTAATGTATTATTCATAACTGCTGGGGGCACCAAGTAGTTACATACAGATAGTTATTGGATAGCCATGTAATGACTCGCTCGATAGTTTTCTATTGGTTAAAATAACTGAGGTAAAACAAAAAATATTGACGTGACTAATTTACATTGTTCTCTTTACTTGAGAATATCGTAGATCTTCAATTAAAAGCTCTGCTTAAATTGTAGTCACATCATGGTACAGAATCGACCAAATGACTACAGTTGGGTCGAGTGGAAATATTGAAAGTGAAACACTATTCAAGAGAGGATTCGTCTTCTTAGTTATATAGGGTTAGTATCATAGTCTATTTAAGTCAACTCAAAGCCAAAATCTCTAACCAGAGTAGTTCGGTTAATAATACTTGTTATTATTGAATCAAAGACTTTGTGTTTGGACTATAGAGTTAAATATGTACGGTATTGGAATTTTGACTATTATCAAATCCGTAAGTCCAAAGTGATATGGTTTTGATGAAGAGAATTGGTGTAAAATAATTATCACTAATGGGTAACGCTTATGATAAGTAAAATTATATTTTAAAAAGGATGTGTAAGTGATAAATTCGGCCAAAATTTCACAAAAATAGCTAAGATGAAATGCGAACGATAATATTTGAATTGTTCAATATTAATCGCTGGCCGAATTTACACATTTGAGTCACACAACTAAAATGATGAATATTTCGAATAAACCACATGATTTTATTAGTTTTTAATTATGAAATTAATTAATATTTAAATATTAATTATAAAAAACTTCTTTAGATTGTTGGATGTTATTAGTATTTAGTAAAGTGGTTATATAAAAGTTATAAATGCGTGTATCGATATGCGATATTGGTAGAATGTTTAAATCTGGTTTAAAAAAATAAATATTAAAATAGGCCTAAATAAATTAAATTAATTGATGTTTATGAAATATTAATTGTTAAAATATTTCTTTTTTTATTTATTTGATTTCAATTAATATTTAATAATGTAGATATATAAAAGTTATAGCCGCGCGTATTAGTATATGATATCGATAGTAAATTTAAATTTGATTTATATAGGTATAACACAAATTGAATTTTGGAAATTTTTTAGACCAAAGCCTACGCATGATGGCGGCCATGATATTGAGAAATGAGGGGGTTTTTGAATTAGAAATGAAAGGGCAACCTTAATTAAAGGAGAGGAAAAAAAACCATATTTTTATTACACGTTCATTTTCTTCTTTAATTAGATATTGCTTTGTCATTTTCTTTCTCCGTCCATATAGAAGCATTAAGGGCCAAATTCTAATGCTGGCTAGAGCTTTAAAATTCAAGCAAAATTAAATAGAAATAGGCGGTATCTCCTGATTGCTACAGATCTAGAGATTGATCAATTGGATTTAGGATTTATTCTATCATTCAAGTGTTTCTTCTAGCTTCATCCTAAGGTAATTCTTTATTTTTCTTATATAACTTTTAATTTTTTTTTACATCCCACTAGTTTTAGATCTCTCCATTTTGTTCATATGTGTGAATTTAGATTATGGCTAGAATATCTTAATTCGTCCTTTTTGAATCAACTGTATATTCTTATTATTGATTTAACTAAAAATCTTTGCTATGCTCTCTATCTATTGTTTATTATGAAAAATAATAATTTTACTCATCTTTGTTCTGTATGTTTAATTATCTTGTATTTTTAACCTAGATCTAGACCTTCTTATCACGAATTTGTATATGTATATCTCGTCTGATTTTATTGTTGTCTAAAAAATGAAAAACAAAATTGGAACAATCTTTTTAGTAAGTCAATTTTCGTATTACAAGTTTTACATTTGAATGTTTATATACAAATTGCTATGTGAATAAAACTTTGAAATAGTTTCATTAGTTATTTATAGTTGGCAACATAATATGATGACTTTATTGTCTTATGTGTAAATTATTCTATAAAAAAATCTTGCTAATTAAAATAAAAGAGAAAACTTCAATTTAGTGGGTTATTTCTTGTTTTACGGTTTTATCTAGACTAGTACCGGATCTTTGTTTAAAAGGCAAACATTCTAATTCACAAACTATTTGTGTTAAACCAAAAATTGACTCAACACCCGAGATGTTGTACAAAGAAATATTATTCGGAATGATCCCAATAATACTCATGGGCTTTAATATAGTCATGATGCTATTCAAAAAGATCAAGTCATATGTCCAAGTGTAAAATAGGTGAGTGGCATAAATGTGCAATGGTCCATTACTTGTTCGTTAGTAGGCAAAATAGGCAATTCACATATATCATAATCCTTTGTTTATATGTCAATGTGCACAATAGTCATTATGCAAAGTAAACTTTAATTTAGGAAAAAGCTTAAGTGGCCTTGTTCAAATCATTAATATACAAGTCCAAATTCAAGTCCAAGTCCAAAATTAAGTCATACATACATCCACTATTCAATAATAGTCAAAGATACACATTTGAGGGAATTGTGTGATGCAATGTTTATTGTCCAAGTCCTTATATGCAAAAGTTACAAGAATTATAAATCGGCTCTAAAACTTCCCATTTGATTTAAAGTTTACAACTTATAATTTGAGAAGCAGGAAATAAATGATTCACGCCCCTCTAAGTGATGGAGGGGGTTTATTTATAGAGGTAGTGGTAGGCGGGATGGCTAACATATATCCATCCAGCTAGATATTCGCTATCTCTTCGTATTGTTAATATTCGACATCCTCTTTGTATTGTTGATATTTGACGTCCTCTTTGTATTATTGACATTCGGCATCCCTCCCCGCTTGTGAAAACTCGAATTCCTTTATTAGTTTCGAAGCTCATTATTCTCATAGAAACTTGATATCGTTGGTTGTTTGTATATGCTTGACAATGGTTAGTGTTGTAAAAGCTCGATAACTATTATTGTGCCAAAGGAGTATTTTCGACATAAAGTTGATATTTCTAGTTTGTGGTTAGATTTTCGACATTTGCTAGTGGTGCGACGTCCTTCTTTTGTTATATATTCTTCAACATTTCCATGTAATGGAGGTTCGATAACTCCACTATCTTTTGGGTTTAATAATGTTAGTTATGGAAACTCGATATCTACTGTTCTTCTAGGTCTGCTGCAGCTTGATATATATAGGTATTTATTGATTTGGAACCTTTATCACCTTACAGGCTCGATATTTTGATTCATTATGAATACCCAAAATCAATTTCTTTTCATTAAATACTCAACAACTCTTCCTGTTGTAGAAGCTCATTACTCCTTTAGGGACATGATACTTCTTTTTAGCTCTATGACAACCTGGAAATTTTAACAAATTAAATTGGAATAATTAATCGATTTTAAATATTTAAAAGTTAATTTTAACTTGAATTCAAGATATCAGTATTTACTTGGTAATTAAATCATTGAATTATATAGTTTAAATATTGAATTTAATAAGTGAAATTGGGTAAATTGTTGAATCTGAAATTTCTAAGCCTGTTTAAATAATTTGATGGCTTATAAAATTTAAAATGATGACACTGAAAATAATAGAATGGTTGAAATTTAATTTAAAGGTGATTTGTTCAGTTTTGAAATTATATTGTTGAAATCGATATTTAAAAATAGCCTTCCGAGGCACAGTCTCGGAATTCGACGTAACCAGTTCCATTGAATCCGTAATAGTTAGTTATTATCGGATTTCAATTTTCCTAGCAATCGGAGTTGTCATTTGACTCTGGCAGCTCGAAACGCTTAGAAGCTATTCTAATAGATTTAATTAAAATTTGATCGTTTTCTTCTGTAACTCGCGCATACGATTGAATTAGCCTCCGAAACATGTTCCATTGTGTTCAGGATGTGGGTATAACCTTATAATGTCTGCCGGCTCGTCTGATTCTGGGTTTGGATTTTTTTTCGATGCAACATGAGATGTTTATCAATATTTAATTATATTATATCAAAGCGTACCCTGGAAGCTATTTCTAAACCCTTATTTTTTCTCCGCCTTCCTTTATAATTTGCAAACAGAAATGGATCTAAAAAAAATATAATGGCCGAGTTTTTCCTTCATCTCCTCCCCTTCTATTCGTCTTTAAAAAAAAAATAGGAATCGTGTCTCCAGGGCATGCGGTCGATTAGGGAAAACCGAAGTCGTTGATGCCTCGTGTAGGAGTGATCGCAGCATGAATTCAATAATCGTTGAGGTTCGGGTTCCGTGTTTGAGGCCATGGCGAGGGACGAGATCGACATTGATTTCGAGTTATAGGCAACTGCGATTTGGATTCCTTGAGGGCCGTGACATCGAGATCTGGTAGTCAAAATTTGTTGTGGATTCGTGGTAGACGATGGGGGTGCGGCGTTGGTTTGGGGATGCAGGCGCGATACTGTTGGGGCATTGATGTTTTGGCTGATTGTCGCGAGGGTAGCAGCAGGAGTATGAGGAGTTGGTTTTGATGTTGTTCTGGAGGAGATGTTTGGGTCTGTTCTTCGTTGGGTATGGGTTTTTTCCCTTTTCTGTTAATTTTAAAATATATATAGATATAAGTTAGTTAGGATAACAAAGAAAAAATATATGTATGGATTTAAATGCTGTAGAGTTTAGGTAAAGAATTTGAAAAGAAAATATAAATAAATAAATATATTAACTGTAGAAATTTAATTTTTGTATTTGCTGTAATATATATACATATACATATACATATACATATATATATATATATATATATAAGTCTATATTAAGTTGGAATCTGAATTTATATAGATTTTCAAGCATATACGTAGTTTGAACAAAATAAAAATATTTTATTCTACTAGTTTATTTTTAAAAGAATGGGTTTGATAATTAAGTTGTTTTAAATTAACTCATTAAATTATTTGGTGGCTAGAAATAGATTAATGAAGGAAACTGTTAGTTTGAAATTTAAGTTTTGTTTAAATAAAACATTCGATTAAATATAATTAATTAGCTAATTAAAATTTTAGAGGAAAATTGATTGTTCAGATTTATTCAATCTTAATAAAATTTTATAATTGTTATACAAGGTCAAAAACCCGGGAAACCATGTCGAGAATGAAGTGGATTGCAAATTTAGGGGCAAAGGTGAGTAAATCTCACTTTGTTGGATTTCTATTTAAATTTAAATGGTTAAATTTAAATATGTGGTTGAATGAGTGAATTGATTTGATATGCACTGTGAATTGATGACCTGGTGATTTTGGTTTGAATTGTTCTCGAGTTAATTGTTGCTTAACTCGAAATATTGGTAAATTTAAGTTGTTTCAAACTTCAACATAAATAAGGAAATGTTTCCGTTTTAAAGGTTACTAAGGGTTTGAATTAATTAAGGTTAAATTAATTTACTAAGATAAGTAATTTAGAAAAATCGTTTGATGGTGTGATAAATAATCACTTGATTAATTAAGATAGTTAAGTAAGGAGTAATTAATTTATGAATGAAGTAAAATGAAAGATAGTTAATTACAGGTTGAGGGTAATCGAGATTGATTAATATTGTGGTTGAATTAAAGTAATTAATTTAGATTGGAACAAATTAATATATAATCGGAAATAATTAATTAATGTAATTAAAGATGTAATTGAAGATCGATTAATTAAGATGAATTAATCAGTAATAAGTGACTTATGGGAAGTTAATTAGTATAAGTAATTAAGGATTGATGTAATTATATAATTAATTAATTCATGAAGTAATTAAGATTACTCAATGATCTTAGTTGAGACTAACTAATATTGTGAAGTTAATTTAAGGTAATTACTTGAATGTAATTAAAAAATAATTAATCAAGATTGATTAATTAAGATGAATAGTGAAGGGTTGACTAAATAATTGATTTTGGAATTAACTAATATTGAATAAAGGAATCTAAATGAATGTGGTCAGAAATTCAATAAGAACCATTGAATTAATTTGTATGTGATGGATGATTGAATGGTATTGGATGTTTTGAATGTGTTGATATCTCTGATATGAAATGTTGTGTATTTCATTTAAATAATTTGGGATTGGATAACATGAGATTAGAAGAGACCGGGGTCGGGTATAGGAGAAATACCCGAAACCACTTCGAATGTTTGTAGATTGATATATAAAACCTAAATGCTGAATTGAAGTGATTTGGAGGTATTGGACTGTTTTAAAATCTAAATCTCTGGAATATAGGAATTTAAATGTGGACTAAGTGTTGTCTATAATAATTTGTGGCTTGAGAATTGATATATGTTACCCGGTTTATAAAAGTTGATTTCTTTGGTATTCCATGTTAATTGGGTTTACTCACGCTGGTTCCCAGCCTGACACGGGTGTTACTTTGATGTAATGCTCGGATCAGACCGAGTATTACAGATTTTCAGGTAGGTACGTTCTGGAGCTCAGGAGGCGAGCTGGATGGCAGGATCGTATGGAGTATATCCGCTATATTTATATTATTGTTAATCTGAGTCATGATAATTGTAAATATCCAGTGGCTGTAGATAATGTGAAACTCTGATGTATATTAAATGTAACTGACATATATAATATTCTTTTGTAAACAGTTATTATTTATTATTATATTTTATCCGCTGCGAATGTGAGCTGTTGGTGTTTCTATTCTTCTTCTTCTATCTCTTTCTTCTTTGTCATAACTATCTGGAATTTTATGGAGCGAAAATTTCGGGTCGTTACAAGCTCGATAACTATTTGAAGTTCGACATTTTAAATTTTATTAGATATTCGACATCTCTTTGTGATTAATTGAGGTTCGCTATCCTCCTTTATTTTATATGCTCGTCGGCCCTTATGGTTATTGAGGCTCGACACCATATCAGCTAGTTATAAAGATTCGACAACCTTTCTCTCTTTAAATTCAACAATACTTATAATTCGACATATTTAGTTATTCCCTAATTCTTTTAATCCATTTCTCCTAAATAGGAGCTCAATAATTATCTTCATGTTAGATACTTGATACCCTATGCTTTCATATCTTCCCATGCTTACTTTTTCATTGGCTTCTCAAGTACATTTGATAATTGAAAAATATATGGATAACAATTTGTATAATTTTTTTATTTTGTTTTGTTTTGGTATTTTGTGTGTACGTGTGAGCATATATATATATATATATATATATGTGTGTGTGTGTGTGTGTGTGTGTGTGTGTGTGTAATAATATTTATGTGCATATGTGTATTTATCTCAATGTTTCGAAAGGGGTTTATCTAAAATATAGTAGTAAACTTTTGAACTATTCTAATTAGATATTGTATTCATCGATTTACAGCATGTAATATAAATAAAGTCCATTTCAATGTAAAGCGCCATGCAAGATATTTGTATGTGTGCACATACAAATACACACACACCCACACAATAATGCGAACCTGTGCCTCGCACATGGCTTGTAACTATTTTTTTAATTATTATTGATCCTTTGTGTTATTGTAAGATTACTGATAATTAATTACAACATTAAGTCTTGTATAAAGAAAATTATTATTTACGGTATTGTTTTTTAATCCAAAGTAAAATATTTTGTTTACGAACATAATTTTGATGAGCTCTTTATTCTAATGTTTAAATAGTTGATTGATGTCCGAAATTTACTACAATCCATGAATGAAAGATCAAAGAAAGATATCCTAGTGTACAAAATATCTGAAGAGCACGAATGAATAAGGAGATGTGCAAAAAAATATCCATTTTTGCATTCATTCGGTACATTTCAACAATTTCACATGAACCGACATGAACTTATACACGTATCATATTCCAACATAGATTCAATTGTTCACGCACAACATTCTCTTGTTTGAATATTCAACATAATGGGGCCACATATTTTAATGTTTGAATGTGTGGGCTATCTTGTAATTAAGTCTAATTACGTTTTTTTGGAATAAACATATTAAGACTTAAGTGTATATTCGTCATGTAAAATTATAACGTGTGGACACCAGAGTGACAATTTAGTTTGTTGAAGGGCCGAACTGAAAAATATCACACGCTACATATATGGGGTTATGGTCTTCAAATTACATACATCTTATCATATTCTCTCTACCATCTTCTAAAGAGAATTTACAGATCTAAGCTTATGTCAATTTGGAAGATTTAATCCAATTTAATCTTCACATCAATTAAGAATCGATGGATTCAGGTACGCCTTCTGCTGTTAATTTCACATACCTGTTTCTCAATTGAATAAATATAAGTTATATATATTCAGATATAATATAGATTAATCACCAAAAAATGGTATCAGAGCCACCCATCATTGATTTTATCGAGAAATTTTCCGATTTTAAATATATATGAACTAAGATTCCGAGATTTACAATTTTGGTTGATTCATCCAATGCTTTTATTTCAAATCTGTGAGATTTAAACTTTTCTTATTGATTTATCTGATGCCTCTGTTTCATATCTATATAAATAATTCATGAATTAATTCCGCTTGTTCGGATCTGATGTCTTTAATTGTTGCTACTCATATTATTCATATATTATTATCAGTAGTGTTGCAACTGTAAATTTTTTTTATTGCTAAGATGGTTACCATGTTAAGTTTTGTTTCATTAACGCGTATGGAAGCATCTTCATGCCTTTTAATTTTCCTGTAATACATATTTCATACATAATGGTCAATTGCATTTTTTTATCATAATTGCATTAAATGTGGTTGTTATAGTAATAAATTAATTAATTTATTATCATAAATGCAGTAATTGCATCAGTTGCAAAAAATTTAACGATGCGGCATGTTTGTATTTGGAATAAGAAAAGACATACTGTTTATTATTTAATGTATTTATAATTTATAGACACATATATTTTATATCTATGGCCTGCTCATTAAAAATAAGTTTCGCTTTCTATAATATTATAACACATGTATTCATATTTGGTTATTCAAATAAGCTTTCATCGAAAGCTAATCACCCGCTGCACTGATATAGTAAGCTATTTTGACATGGGCTATTATGTTTGTTGCTTCCCGCTATGCTTGGGATCAACCACTGCTACAGTTTTTAGCTATTCATTTTCTTGCAATATGACATGTATGGACCATGCTATGTTAAAATTTGTTTTATCTTCTGTCTTGAATATTGACAGTTAAATAAAGTATGCAATATTTTATCATTAATTGTTATTGCAAATACCATTTGTTATGTATTGTTACGGTTTTAGTTGATGTCAAATTTTTTTTTGTTGCGACTATGAAACAATATTTTCAATATGTATAAAATTGAAAATTGAAATTTATGGAATACACATAAATGAATGAGTTAAAATAAACCCAGTTCAAATATTATTTGGTGTCTCTTTGCAAACTAACTGTAAATATTCTATATTACAAGTGATCTGATTAAAATAACATGTCCCCATAGTGACATCTCTTATTTTAGTTATCCATGAAAAATGTTTAATTTTTGTTTGTATCTATTCATGCAAATATTAGTCGGCCAAAAAGAAGACTAATATTCAGCTAAATCATTTATACATGTGTGATGACAAATATGCGACAATCATATAGTTTTGCAAGTGCATATCTAATCGGCCCAAAGGAAGATTAATATTTGACTTGAAATTATTGTCAATGTTTGATCATTACAGCAAAAGTACCACTTACAATTAATATTACTATCCAAAGACTTGATATTAAAGTTGTGCTAGGTATCTTGAGAAGAGACTTACCAGTTATTTGAATTTGTTGTGGTTTTGTTTTATAGTATGAGCATATTTGATTGATTCTTGTGTTAAAATTACAACTTATTTAACTACGGTATCTGCCAATCTTAACAACGTTCCTACTCTGACTGGAGCAAAAAAATTCCATAGAAAGAGAACATATTGCTTGTTCTTGGCTACATGGATCTTGACCTTGCACTTAGGATGGATGCACCTACTCCTCTTACGGATGAAAGTTCTTCTGATGTTACAAAGAACTTTGAGAGGTGGGATCGTTCAAATCGCATGAGTCTAATGATCAAAAAGCGCAACATTCCAGAGGCATTTAGGGGTGTAGTATCTGAAAAGATAACCAATGCTATAGATTTCCTTGTTGAGATTGAAAAATGTTTTGCTAAAAAAGATAAGGCGAAAATAAGCATGCTTTTGTAGGGCTTGATTTCCATGAAGTATCAATGCAAAGGGAACATAGGGGAATACATTATGGAGATATCTAATGTTGCTTCAAAACTTAAGGCACTTAAGCTTGAGCTTTCAGATGACTTGCTCGCGCATTTGGTACTAATCTCTCTTCCTTCACAATACAACCAGTTTAAGATCCGTCAAAACTGTCAAAAGAAGAAATGGATTCTTAATGAACTCATTTCGTGTTGTGTACAAGAAGAAGAGAGATTGAAGCATGATAAGATTGAAAGTACTTATTTGGCATACACCCCTAAGGGAAAAGACAAAAAGAGAAAGAAGGATAAGGAAACTGCTAAGGGTCCAATGGAAAAGAAACAATACAAGGTGGCTGATGGTTGTTACTTTTGTAAGAAGGCTGGACATTTAAAGAAAGATTGTACCTATTATCACTCATGGCTCGTTAAGAAAGGGTTGCCTGAGCTACCGAAATCCAACTGATGCGGAAAGATTCATCTTTGTAGGTGATGGAAAATCGATTAAAGTGGAGGCTATTGGGCATTTTAAGTTGTTATTGAGGACTCGGTTTTATTTGGATTTATTTGATACTTTTGTTATACTGCTATTTAGACGGATTTGGTTTCTGTTTCCAAGTTGGACAAATCTAGTTATTCTTGTTCATTTGGGAATGGTATTTTTAATTTGTCAATAAATTCAAATCTTGCTGGAATTGGTTCTCTCATTGTTTATGATAATTTATATATGGTTGATATTGATACCTCTTATTATGAAGCCTTGCATGTGGAATCACGTGGTACTAAAAGAAAAGCTAATAAGGAAAATTCAGCCACATTGTGGCACAAGCGCTTAGATCATATATCTAAAACTAGAATTCAAAGGCTTATGTCAGATAGCATTTTGAAATCTATTGATTTTTCAAACTTCGATGTTTGTGTAGAGTGCATCAAAGGGAAATAGACCAAACATAAGAAAATAGGTGCCAATAGAGCAACCGACGTCTTAGAAATGATACATACAGACATTTGTGTACCATTCCCTATGGCATCATGGAATGGTCAACAATATTTTGTCACATTCATAGACGGCTACCCAAGATATGGCTACCTATATCTTATACATGATAAATCAGAATCCCTAGACATGTTCAAGAAATTTGAGGCAGAAGTTGAGAACCAACTCAACAAAATAATTAGAGCTGTCAGATCTAACCGTGGAGGTGAATATTATGGTAAATCTGATGGATCAGGTGAACAATGTCTAGGACCATTTGTCCAATTCCTAGAGGAATGTGGAATAGTCCAACAGTACACCATGCCAGGTTCACCTAGCATGAATGATGTTGCTAAGAGACGAAAGAAAACACTTAAAGACATGGTGAGGTGTATGACTAGTCATTCTACCTTACCAAAATCACTCTATGGGAGACATTAAAGACAATAGTTTATATCCTTAATAGGGGTACCCACTAAAGCAGCTACCAAGACACTTTATGAGCTTTAGATAGGCAAATAGCCCACTCTAAAGCATTTTCAAATTTGAGGATATCCAGCTGAGGCAAGGCCTTATAGGCCAAATGAAAGAAAATTAGACACTAAAACAGCGAGCGGCTACTTTATTTGTTATTCTGAGCGGTCTAGGGGATAAATTTTATGATCACACACTGAAGAAAATTTTTGAGATGGGAACTGCAACATTTTTTGAGGATGTTGAGTTACGGGGGAGAAATAAAGTAAGGAACGTTGTTTTTAAGGAGGAATCATCATCAATGTCATTCCTACTATGGTCAATGTCATTCTTATAGATTATCATTCCTGTCATTAATGAAGAAATTAAACCGGAACCACAACAAAACAATATTGAAGAAAACCGTCTTCAAAATGAGGACAATGTTCCAAAAGAACAAACTCAACAACCTTAAAATGAATTGCCACTAAGAAGATCCACTAGAGGTAGGGAGGATGCCATTCCAGATGATTTTGTGGAATTTCTTCAAGAGATAGAGGATAATAATGGATTAGTGGAAAATGATTCTATCAACTTTCACTGTCACGGTCCGAATTTTCGACCTCCGAAAATCGACATCAATACGTCCACTGTATTACGTGCTGAACAATTGAATGCCGTAAATACCAGATCGTTAGGGAAAAGAAGAAAGAGTCAGAAGAAGAAAAAAGAAATGACAATACAGAATCTCACAATCACAGCGGAATAATACATAATAGATAACAACTGGTCTTTATACAAAAAGAGCTACAACTGTTTTTATACATTAATCATCAGAGTACAACATAAACCAATAGCCCAATACTGGACAGTTATAATAACTTGTCCTCACAAATTCTGAATATACAGCCTACAATACACAATGAAATAAAATCAAGTACGTGTGATATGCCTCGTCATCTAGCTCGTCTCTTGAGCCTCATAACATCCTATCATGTATCTGTAATACTCGATCTGACCCGAGCATTATAATAAAATAATACCCGAGTCTGTTTGGAAAACCAACATGAGAAAACACACTTTATTTGGATTATTAAAGTTTCAAAATTCATTGAAAATCAAAGGTATCTCGTAAGACCATGCTACAAATAAACATGATGGGTTTTTACCTTATGATAACCAAAACATTTCATAATCTGATATTATAATAGTGTCTAAGTACAAATACTTATTCAAATGGCTGAAACTCTTGCATCACACTTTCCAGCATAATTGGTATGACACTTATTGGAGTATGGATTCCAACTGAATGACTAGGCATTGGGGTAACATCTGTCACAGTACATGTCCAGAAACACTGTACCAACCCTATCGATCCCTGCCACACAAGACATGACTACTCCTGGCCTGGATTGACTGAATATGTTATCACCCAGGTGTTCCCACCCTTTTTGAGCTCCTTTCACATGTAGTGATAATATCCAAGGTTATCTAGAAAGGTGATAGACATACTCTAATTGGGCGCTACCCACTTAGCATTGCTGCATCTCCCCGCTTTTCAGTCATTCCCAGTTGATGAGGCTAGAGGCTACGATTACCTTTTTAGAAATATTCACTTAGAAAGCTCATTGTCCTCCAATGACAATGTACTGATAGCATTCATCCATACAAGTGCATTCCCGGTCCGAACGGAACCGAATGCACTATTCCTAATACATCCATTTTGGAATCACCCTCAGGATTAGTAGCTATTAGCCCTTGCACTTCAATGCTCCATCTTCGACTCCATGCCCTTGTCTTCATTATGAAAACGTACTCGTTGGATCGAAGTGGTTTTCGGATCACAAACCCGATCCCGGTCTCTTCAAAACAACATTCGATATTCCTAGTAAACTCAACCCCGGTTCTTAAGGAAATAAATAGAAGAAAGTAAGATCGGAGATCACCTCCTAACCGTTAGTGGACGGATTTCCTTTTAAACATCCTAGAAGAATGAAACGAGTTTATACGTAGAGTATAGCACCTCGAATGGTAATTGTACCACATATACCCTGTGTTTCTTCTAGATATTTCCAAAGTTATATTTGGATCCAGATTTGACAGTTAGTTATTTAACTATCAAATAAAC
Organism: Allium cepa; assembly: GCA_030765085.1. NCBI lineage: Eukaryota > Viridiplantae > Streptophyta > Magnoliopsida > Asparagales > Amaryllidaceae > Allium > Allium cepa. The sequence goes on from CM060935.1 coordinate 597,870,254, forward strand.
AATCATTCAGCCAAATACTTCATTTTCACCGAAAAAACACCAAGTCTTATTTAAATTTAATTTTAAATAAATTAAGTCTCTTTATCCAAAAATATACACTTATCTTACCGAATTCGACATATTCATAAATTATTGTTTTCCTTTTCAAAGTATTTGGAAACCCTTTTAAAATAATGTGGAAAGTACCACTGCGGTATCAAACCGTGGATCGCAGTTCAATGGTTACATCTCTAACCCAGAGAAATCCAAGACTTAACTGCACACGCTCACTGCCTCCGATTACGCCACGCGAGTATAGCAATACTCCCCGAAAACTCTATTTAATAATTTTCGAAATAATACTTATGAAATTGTATAATAATTTTCCAAGTTAATTTTAGAAAAACCTATTTTTAAAATAAAGGTGTTATATAAATATTAATATTAAATAGTTAGTCCTTTGAGAATAATAGTACTAATTAATTCTTGGATAAAAAAATTGACTTATTATAAACTAGATGAATCAATATTTGAATATACTTTAAACAATTTTACACCACTAATTAACTATTATTTTCTAAAATATTCTTAAACACTTTTAAACTTCCTAGTTAATATTTAAAAATCCTCCCTTTATAAAATAAACCTAACTTTTCAGGAAAAATATATTTCATCTTCAATATAGCTAGTCAAATCATTTATAAATCCCTCTCGATTTATTTCCAGTTTAATCTACATTCCAATTCTGTAAATTTCCCTTCTCATATTTCTGAAAAATAAAACTACTATTTATTTTTAAAACGATTTACTCATTTCCTTATAAATTCCCATCGTGAATTTATAATTTCAAATTATCCACTGATAATTACTTCACTTTATATTATAAACTTTGTTTATAATTTTCCATAATCTCATTTCCCGCTTCGTCACTGTTTCACAACACTTAATCGATTTTTCATCGATTTTCTAAATTAAATTCCATTTTTAAATTAATTTCTTAGTTAACCCAAATTTATCTCAAAACCCACTAATTTCAGATTCACTTCACTTTTATTATTTAAAATCTTATTTAAATCTGGAACATTAATTTTATATTTTATTTTCAAAATTCCCCTTTTAGTTTTCTCCGAATTATTTAAATCTCAAATTTAAAAATAATTTCCTTTATATTTAGAAAATATCTCTTAAGTTTTATTTCTAAAAACCCTTTAATTCAAATTTATTCACAAAACTCTCTATTTTTCCATATTCCAAAATTATTAAACGGATTTTAAAAATCAACTACTTATTTTCCCCAAATTCATTACTTTTAATTTATCCAACTTCACTATAAATATTTTATTTTAAAATTATCTTTATTTTCCTTTAACAATTCAATATTCGTATTTATGGTATTTTAAAGTGCCAAAAATAAATCCAGCAATACCATAGCACCCAGTAAATTCAATTTCCCAATATAATCTACCATAGATTTTTCAAATAAATCATATAACTAAATATGAAAATAATTTCAACATTTTTTATGAATCCGGTTGGATCCCTCCATCCATAAATGTTAGCACAATATAAAAATACCAATCCCACTTCGAGCGAGAAAACGCGGTATATAGGGTCATCCGCTATTATGGGGGCGCATAGGGTCCTATCTGCTATATATATGCGGGAATATGAATCATTCCAATATATATATATATATATTATCACATCAAGACTGAAAATAATTGTCAATTCAATCAATCGACCAAAAATAAATTTTGACTATTTAAAATTAACCAGTAATCTAAATTTGAGTGAGATTAACCCACCTTCGATTTTTTTTCGCCGAACATCCAGATTTTTTTTCTCCGAAAATCTCAGCTGACTCTGAAAGGTCCCAAACTAAACTCTATTGCATAGATTTCCAACTTCGAACCAACTCGATTCGTCTTAATCATTTTAAACCTCGTACGATAAATATAAGGATTTTATTAACATAACGATATAATAAAAATCTGACTAATATATATAAAATTAAACTAAAACTTAACTTAAATGAAAACTGAACCTTCTTCCCCTCGCGAACTGCCAGCCAACACAGACCAACTTCGATCCACTTCCACAACTGCTGCCTTCACCCACCGTTGCCTCGACCTACTTGCACCGCCGACCTACCTTAACCTACAATCGTGCACCCACCTCAGTCAAGTCCACGCGCACGCAAGTGCATACCCGAACTCAACCCCGTGCTCCCCTCACGAATGCTTCAGCTTCGACCCCTCGCCCAAACTCAAACCATATGACTCCCCTACCATTTGCGAGCGTATGCCCAACCCACAATGACGTCGCAAACCTCCCTCGTGCACCACTGCACCCCCTTCCAAGGGCGCCTAATCTTCCAAGACGCGCTCGACTTCCCCCCTCCACGCTCGTGCTCTGCCTAATGCCGCTATTTAATATTTTTCTTCTTCGCTCTGAATTCGATTCTGGTTTTTGATTCTTGATTTTTGATTTCTTTTGAGTCGATTCAGAGAATCAATTGAAGAGGGAAAAAAGAAACGCGATTTTTGATTTGGGGAGAAAGAAACTAGGGACTCGCGATTGAACTGCATACAGTTTTAAAAAATGTTTTTACTTTCGACCATTCTATTTCGTTTTCTTTTAAATTTTCAACCTGCAGTTGTGCTGTTTTCGAAAGAGAAAGGGAGGGAGACAAGAAGTGATATTGGTATGTACAAGAAGTGCTACAGTGATTTGAAGGGAGGGGAAAAAGTTCTGATGTGAATGTTTTTGTCAAATCCATGAATATATATATATATATATATATATATATATATATATATATATATATATATATATATATATATATTCAAATCGTCTCGAATTCGCAGCTTAAAATCTAGACCTCCCATCGAGACGTGCTGCCAGGCAATCATAATGTTATACCCCTATTCCGAACGCAATGGAAAAGGTTTCGAGTTCTAATTCGATCGTATGAAAAAGATAGCTTTTTGGACCTAATTATTATATTGAATTTTCTATATAAATTTCAGCACGTTTATATCCCGTACAGACAAATGATAACTTGAAACACTCCGAAACTTGAAATTCGATAATAATACATTATTACGGATTCAATGGAACTGGTTTCGTCGAATTTCGTGATTATGCCTCGGAAGGCTGTTTTTAAAAGTCAATTTAAACGATATATTTTTGAAGTTGAAAAAATCATTACTGAATTAAAATGAATATGGTTTATGCTATAAAAGTTAAACATTAACGGAAATGTTGACAAATTACACTCACACATATATATTATGTAAGTTAAATTGAATTATAATAGTTGTAAATAAATTAAACTTAAATAATTATACGTGTAGAAACATAATTTAAGTGAAATTGAAATAAACCTAAAATAGATTTTTGGTATAGGTACATGCATAAAGTGTTAAATCCAGATAGGATGACAGTAAATGAAATGAGTATATTTGAAAAAAAAATCCCTATCTGGATCATAGTGGACCTATGAAGTCTAATGTGTTGTACTAAATCCAACCTATTTAATTTAAATTAAATCATATTTTACTTAGTTTCTTAATTTAATTAATTAAGGTATGTTAATTTCACATATATATTTTTTGACTATATCAATATACCCTCATATGTATATATAGGTGCAACGTTCAACATAACAAAATGTAAATGGTTAATGTTTACATAAGTAGATATTTGGATTTATATCCCCTTTGTAAACATTGACTCCATATATATATATATATATATATATATATATATATCTTTGTGTGTGTGTGTGTGTGTCTGCTAATTGCCCTAAAACATTGTTTAATATATTTGTAAAACATATGAATATAAATGCAAATTATGTAACTATTTAACAATACAATTTAAAATATCTAGCCTAATTTTGACTAAGTCAACCAATTTTAAATTCATATTTTTTATTTAAAATATCTAATTAAGACTTAGTAAACATTTTTGAATTTAAAACCAAACCTTAAAATTATTAGCAAAAATATCTTCAATAAATTTAAATATGTATATTTATATAAAATTAATTATTACAACCAAATTAAATTTTATTTAATTATTTATTTATTCAAATATACAACATTATTTCAATATATATGAATAATATGTATGTATGTATTAATTATAAAATAATTATTTAAAAATGATATAGGTATATGTGTGTGTGTTAAACATTAATTTTGAGAGCTAATTTTACTAAGCATGTCGGGATATATATATATATATATATATATATATAGCGTTAATGATGTATATTGTATTTATTAATAATTAATATTTTTAATATATTTAAATTATATAAAATTTAGTAAGAATTTTTTTGTTTGATCTATCATAATCTATTTTAAAATAATTTGATACATTCATATGTATTCTTTTAATTTATAATTTAAATGAATTATGTATTTTAAAATTAATAAATGATTATTAGAAACTGTTAAAATTATTTATAATTCTTAGAAAATTATAATATATATATATTGAAATATATTTATGGCCAGACTATAATATACATACATATTTAGTTTCTAAATTTGTTTTAAAAAAATTAATGTAAAATTGTTGTTTAAAAATTAATGTAAAATTGTTGTTTAATGGATTCTAACCACTTATAATTAACGGGAGACATCAATACATATATGAAATTGTTATAATTGTAAATAGATAGAAAATGTTATGAATATACAATTTACCAAAGTGATCGGTTCCTTAGGCTCATACCTTGAACTATCAGGTGTTTTGATCTCATAGATCTGCACGATTGTAGCTAACAGTCAATGCGTCACCATTGGAAATTATTAGAGTTGCTTGCATTTAGACAAATAGGGTCGACAATTGGATAGTTGGGGAGTATGTAAGTGTATCCAAGACTGATGAGAGAAGAGGTAAAAAGTCTATAATTGTGGCTTGAATTTTTATATATAAAGAAAATATAGACTAGAAATTTAGTCAACCTCAAAATTATGGTTAAGATATAATATTAGCGAAGGTTACTTACTAATATTCTGATTTAAAATGTAAAATGAGGATGCGTAAAAAGCAAAGAGATAAGATTTCGAGTTGATCCATCTAAGTTGATCCATATCCACTATAAGAAATTTCTCATTATTTCGCTTCTCTTACAATGGTTATGATCACAAGAGATAATAATAAGAAAGTAAATACTTGAATGCTTGTGTTTTTCAACCTTGTAAGAATGTAGCCTTGGTCTATTTATAGCTGGTGGAATTGGTGCTTGGATGGCTGAGATTGTATTGCTAAGGCCTAAAATCCCTCTAGGCTGTTGATTGCCGTACACGATTAATGCATATGCCAGTTATAACGCCAAATGTCTTATGTGATGCAGATGATGGCACCCGGTGGATAATACTTTAAGCATGCATAGAGTAGGGGAAAGCAACATGGGATTAGGGAGTGATTATTGTAAAGGTGCTTTGATGGTAGTAAAAGACATGGAGTGGTTACTACACTATGGCGCTTTTGTTAAATGAACGGTGTCATTCATGGCAGTATTTTAAGAGGACAAATGCATATAAAGCTTCTCTTGTTAGTGATAGTTGTGTTGCCGAAGGAGTTGGTGCACGTAGGTGGATGGTGATAAAAATAGGCAAGATACATGTTCAGCAGTTGGTTAGATAGACGCGTTGGTCGAATGTTGAGGAATACTTTATAGGCCAGAAACCTAGTGTATCACAGTCACCTACTGACGCCTGTAAGGGCGATGCTTGTCCACATCTATGACGATGCCAGGTAGGATGATCCTTGAGAGGGCCGTGTTTGTTTGGGCCACCTAGAGGGCAAGGCTATGCAGGGCAGCCAAGTATCGGGGCCTTGAAGTGCACAAGTGGGCCATTGCTGGCTAAGCCGGGGTTGATCAACATGCTGGATCATGAGGTACACAGGCCGTAAAGCGGGCCATGGTGTGCCCTGCTATATCCATGTGTGCAATTCTAACGATGCAAGCTGAACCCATATATGCTTAAGAGGAATTCTAGTCACGTTTTATCCTCTAAGTCCATGCCCAAGTGCAGGGGTGGGCTTGTCAATAAGGCATTAAATGCCACAGTTAATGCTCTTACATATGTCATTGCATTATTGGCGAAGGCGGTCCATTTTCCCATACACCGCAAAGATAAAGCTCCTTTCCACGTGATGATTGGATAGATGCATTGATCATACCTACTGTTTAGATCACTTCTTACGTGGCATATCCAATGGTTTACATCGCCTCCCGCTGATTATAAATACCTCACCTCTTCTTCTTTTTCACTTTTTTTTTAATTTTCGAACTCTTCCACTATTAAAATGTTTAGATATTTTTCCTTACTTGACACAAATTTGGCTCTCAACTAAAATTTTGAATCATCATCGGTGAGTGTTTCTTTTACCATTTATCCCTTGCATTTTACATGTTATCGATTAAATAGTATTTTGTGAGTCTTGTCGTCACTTTTTTCTTTTTCATGTTGATTTTGATGTCTTGTTTTCTACTACCATTTAGATAGTTTGCACACTTTGCTTGCACTAATGAACTTCTTTAATGAACTTCCACTATATGCGGTGTCTAATGATCGTCATTGTGCCATCAATGTTGATTATCCGACCTTGAGAACTAAACATACCACACTAAGATTTGATGTTGCAAGTATTATTGAACTTCTCCCTTCATGTTTTAAAATAGGAAGATTACATGTTGAGTCTAAACCCCTAGATAGGATTAGATGGTAGGTTGGTAGGGATGCAAGCCACACGGCTCATCGTATGCTAAGGCATGAGTGGGCCTGCTTAGAGGCGTTAGGTTTCTCATAATAGTGGTATGGGAGAAGTTTGCCCCCGAGACTAATTGGGTTTTTAATAGGTTGGGTTGGTTTAGTAATCTAGGCTATTAACTATTAATTACAGATGACCGAGGCTACATCTACTAATGGACAACAACCACTTCCCTTGGGTGCTCCTAAGATTCGAGAGGAATGGGTTGATCCTGCTCATTCTTTGATCGACTTCGGCTGTAAGAACATCGTTCCCCTTTATCTTTTGACTGCTAATCGTGCCAACCAGCCCCCGATGGGCTACTTCTCTTGGTTTCCTACTTACATGAAGATTGGGGCAACACTTCCCCGTTACACCACTTTGTTATGATTCTGAATGCACATCACTAGCATTGGGTTAACCTACCAAACTCCTGACTGGGCTCGTTATCGTCTACTATGATTTGAACATTCCAAAGCCCAAGGCAGACTATGGAAGGTATAAAGCGACATCCAGGGACCCAGTTATGCAACCAGCTAGGCCTGTAGGGATTGTGCTTAGAGAGCCATCGTTGATAGTGCTGTTGGTGAATGTAAAGGATAAGGAGGAGGTCATTGTATCATATGCGAGTTGTAGACAAGCAGGTGACAATGGAGAGTGGCAAACTTACGACCCAACTCATCTGTAGGAAGTCATGGTCGCTGGCTACGATCATGTTATAGACTAGTCTTCCAGTTATTCTATTACACCAGAGATGCCTGAGGCAAGAAGGATGGCCGATTGGTGAAGGAGCCAGATACATCGATAAGCAAGGGTTTCTCCTCTGAGTCCTCTCTCGCCATGAGCCTCTGACATAAGTAACCCACACCGTGCCCCTTAACATGCATAATCCCAAAGGGGGAATAATCTGGCAATGACAGCACGGAGTCTTCCTTCCTGCCTTAGCTAGAAGGTAACTACAGACCAATTTTATGAAGGTAACTTAACTTTGCAACGCTTTACCTTTATATTTCCTTGAACTTTTTCTAACTTTCTTCCTTGTTTGTGCTTTTTAGTGGTACGCTTGAACTTGGTAGCAACTCTAGGCTCCACTACTACTGGGAGTACCCCACTTTGCAACGTCGCACAAACACCAACTCCCAACAACAGCCATCTGTTACCAATGCCCAGTAGTAGATGTCAACTGGCTCCCACACAACACTAGAACTATCATTCTGTAACGACTATAACCGTTGGTAATCAAATTTCCAACGGTTATAACCGTCGGTAGCAGGTACGTTATTTTTTTTACATATTTTGTAACGGTTATAACAGTTGGAAAATATGAAAATTCCCAATAGTTATAACCATTGGGAATAACCGTAATTCCCAACGGTTATAACAGTTGGGAATCTTGGTAATTTCCAACGGTTATAACCGTTGGGAATTACTTCACATTCACAACGGTTATAACCGTAGGGAATATTTTAATTTCCAACAGTTATAACCGTTGGAAATTCCTTGCGTAAGTAAATAACAAAATTACCAACACTTATAAGTGTTACAAATTTGGTATAACTGAACCATATCTTATTCAGCATCTAATAGTATTTCATTCAACTATATCTATACGAATTTACAACAATAGTAAACAGAAGACTAAATTTCAAAACTAACATTATCAAATCATTAAAAAACATCGAACGTACGAAATAGAACATATCAAATTCTACAAAGTTCATTGTGACAACTATTGGAGGAACACAGGTACAAACGACAGAACATATCAAACTAACATATCAAACGACAGAACACAGGTACAGTAAAATCAACGAACTACTTAATAAAATTTATTGTATGCACCTATTGGAGGATCGAGTAGATATAGCCGGTTGCCGCATCGAAAGCTGCATGATTTTCATACCAGAAAAAAGGGATAATCTTATATATGAGATAATAGCAATAAAATGAAAATGATCATTTGTTCGGTTATTGTTCATGATGAGAAAACGCACATACCTTGCACTTCTTATTCTAGGATAGAACCATTGTGAGTGATCCTCGATAACAAAGGGTACTTATGATCTCTATCATAATTAGGCCAAGATATATCATTGCCATTAAGAAATTTGTTGTGAAGATTCCAAACTACTTCATCATAGTTCTCAAACAGTTCATACTTCAGCCCAAAACCTTCCAGCAGATGGACAAATTTGTCCAGTGAATCACCTCTTTTAGGATTGAAAAAGATTGCTTCAGAAGGTTCTGAATATTTTAACAGGGATTTGATCACTTGCGCAAGATTTACATGGAATTTCTTGAAGAACGTACTACAAGCAGAATACACAAGTTAGACACAAATCTTGTCTTTCAAAACAATCATAAATTTCAGATAGCTGGACATATTAAAGTCTTTTCTCACAAACGAAGAATTCTTTTCATTGTTATTTTCATATATAATTGGCCCTTTTTGTGTTCGTTTGTACATTTATTTGCCATCTGATTGTGAACCATAAAACTACACTTGTTTGAAGTAACAACATTTCAGATGAAAGTTTACAATTACACTTTTGATGAAATTTTGAAGTAGGTTGGAACAATTTAACTGTTAGATGTTTTAGAAGTGCTGCACACATAAGTGTTGTAACATAACTTTGTTTTCTAGAGGGTTGAATATCATTCTGATGTTACTATTTTAACTAGGATATACTAGCTTTTCAAGTTTGACTAAAAAGCTAGTAATATAATATAATACTTTTTAGGTGGAGGTTTGAAGTCTCAGCTCAATCAAATGCTTGTTCGTTATTAGAAAAAAGAATCGGGATATGACTGCATGAGTCAGTTAACATATACATACATACACACATCTATATATACATATATATTTTTCATACTTAATTAATTACTTCTCTTCATTTAAAGGCTTTTAACTGTTTACGGTAACCTCAAACATTTAATTGGTCTTTTTAATTGCAAAATAAAATCTACAAAAGGGTAATGTAATTTGCTCTAGTAAATAAAAAGAGCCAATTATTTGCAAATATTGTGCATTGGAGGAAGATGCAATCTATTTATGACATGACCAAACTTAAAAATTGAAGTTTGGAACTTACTTTGTAATCTAGCAGTTGCATGTTCATCGCATAAGCCTTGATTTATGTCCAGATTCTTTGACTTACCAAGATCCATAGTCGTCCAAATCCGACTCTGATGGTTGTCCAGTTTGTACCATAAACCGAATTTGTCAAAGCTATGAAAACAATACCGATATATACAATATTTAATACCCTGTTCTCTCGGATAGCCACGCCTATTGAATCAATTTCAGAAAAATTGCACTGTAATAAAAACTCATAAATTATCATTAAGGAAATTTAATGAAAATTATAATACCCAACAAAAATGAGGATCAATGATCAATGTTTGAAAAATCCAATGTCTGAAATGCTAATTAAGAATAAGATATAATTTAATCATTTAGATTTTTCAAATTAAAATGTGCATATGCTAAGATCATCCTTTGGGTGCCCGCGGACCGGGTAGGCGCACTAGGGAGGGTTTTACGGCTCCGGTCGGTTTCCCTCCTGAACAAATCAAAAAATAATAATATAAACAAGCATATAATATGAAGGAAACCATAGAAGAATACATGAAGAAATAATTTGCGAAATTGAATGTTTAAACAATGGCAAACAAATAAATACCACTATATGATTTTATTTCTTCTATGACATTACCATCTTATTGCATTTACCATCATCATGATATAACAATGCATATAATAATGCGAAAAAAAGTATTAGTCTCCAGTTTTTTAAACAACTGGAGTAATAAGATTTAGAAAGAGAGAAAAGTTGAATGCAAACTATATAAAAAAAAAATAAAATTACTTTGTTCAATTTATCTTGCGAATTTCATCATATCGTTGCCATTAATCAGTTAGTTAAAATTGAAGAAAAAGAGCAAACTAGAGAAGGAAGAGGATATATGGAGTACAAATAGTATAAAAGCGAGGCTGTAAGTGGAAATAATTCGATACGTAATAATCTAGTGTTTTATCTTGCAACTCAAGATGTGGAAATTTTAAGCTGTCTACTGTGGTCTCGGTCAAAACTCCGATACACTGCCCGCCTGTATTATCGAACTGTAAGTCTTGCGTCCAATTTTTTTTAAGTCAAAGGTATTCTTTGTGCATTAATAAAATAAAATGTATGAGTAAATCTTCAAATAAAAAACTTCATTCAGCAATAAAAACTGATGTCATTATGAGCTGTTAAAACAAACTTTCTTATTTACAAATTATTTAAGCTATATAGCTGCTGATATTAAAGCCTGAATATCCAAAAACAACGCTTAATTTAAAAACCAAATGGAAAAACTCATGATAAAAAATAACATAAGGAATACATAAGAAACATAAAGAATGCTAATTAATTGTTTTTGCCTACAGGCAGCTCGTACCAGAGTTTGACCACTTATGAAAATAAAACACAAAGAATAAGAATACTATGTGCTGCTATGTATGTGTTTGCCTCACGAGTACAATGTGATATATATATGATTCATAGTAATATTGTAGTTTGGTGAACTGGGTGGAGATCATTGCCTTTGTATATCAGTCAGACAAGTTGGGTACTTCCTATTAGCTAATAAATATTAAAGCTAGTTATGTGCATTAATATTGCATGTAATAACTTGAACTTTTAAGTATATATGTGTGCACGTGCCCATTGATTCATTTATAATTACAGTAAAAAAAATTCTTAAAAACTTAGTGCTTTTAGTCTATAGACAAATCACATGAATCAAATGTAAGTGTAATCACCCGTAAATTTCGATAATTAAACTGGTTAATTTAATAAGATTTTGTAATTAAATTTAGAGAGAAATAAAAGAGAAAAGGGAAAAAAAAGAAAAAAAACTTTATAATTTATAATGAAGTGAGTGTTAAAAATGAAATGTAAATTAAAGGTTATAGTACGGCTGTAAGTTACTATTTAATTGGTTTATTAATGTGGTTGTAACCGTTACATTTAGGTATAAAATTGAATATAAGTAAATAAATGTATGGTAATTGAATGAATTCAACATTATATAAGCAATCCTAATAATTAGTGGAATATTAAACTTGAGTGTAATATAAAGTTAGTGATAACGTTTATGCAGGTCGCCTTTGTACTGTAAAGTGTGAATGTAATGACATAAATGGGAATGTATGTTTTAGTCATAAGATGAAATAAAGAAATGAAACCAAGTTGAATAAATTGATTGAGGTTTTAATTATAATAATTGTATATATTTGGAAAATTCAATATAATTGAAAGTAACAGTTATTACAAAAGAAAGATGAAAATTCGAATATATATTTATGTAATAAAAGATAAACAAATAATAACTAGGTTTATAGAGTGATAATAGATTTAATATAAAGAGTAGAATTGAAGCAAGACAGTTATTGGAAATTAATTAATTGGAATTAAATCCGTAATAAATGAATTTATTGTAGGTAAATAAAATTTAATACTATGTAAATTGAAATTTGGATGAATTGAGAAATTATTAATGTATCAGTATATAAACCAATGTTAATATTACCCATAAGAGAATAAGCTAATAATTGATTCAATAACAAGATTGAGAAATCAAATATATGGATTTATTAGGAATTTAAAACTTATACTTTTTAAACTGGATAAATTACAGCGTTTTACACGCAATAAATTTCTGTACTTTTACTATATATATATATATATTATATTTTTCCTGTATCCAACTCTATTTTGTCTTTCTATTTTTATTTTGTCTAGACAGTCGTGTTTATTTGATTGTTGCTTGTTTATATCTTTTATTTATGGCTTAGAAAAAATCAAAGGGTATACGTTATATTGTCTTAATTGCTTGCCTTTTTAAATTGCTTACTCTTTATTTCAAATCACATAAAAATCTTCTCAATATCTCACTTCCTCGTTTGCGATTGAAAGAGTTTACAGTAAGTTTCTTTTATTAAATAGGAAATAAATCTCATGCATTCACCAGCCTCTTTATTCTTTTCCTTTTCCTTTTCCTAACCATTCAAATCTCCTAGCCATACATTCATATTAGCCGTGCATTTTGTAAATCCTAGCCGCCACCAAATATTCTTATTTACGTGAAAAAAATTTCTCATTCTCATTTCTATTTGTGTGAAGAAAATACAGCAAGCTCTAGGTTATTTCCATGGCTTCTCCTCTCTTTCCTTCTCCTTTTTCTTTTATTTTCTTTGTTTTGCTTCAAAGCTAGGCTCGGCCTCTAGCTACCACCATGACCACCTCCATCAACCATCACCCTTTCATCACCACAAAGACCAAGATGCTACCATGGATGAAGACTACGTCACCAAAATTGATGCAAAGCCTAGCCAAACACATGTATTCATCACCTTGCTTTGATTTATCAAGGTTATGTCATTTTATTTCCTATCTTCCCATTGTTGTAATCTCCATTCTTTGTATTGAATCATGTTCTTAGGTTTGTGATATTTGTTTGCTTTATTTTGTTATGTACAAGATGAGGATTTTTGGCTCTGTTTTCACTCAAGTTTGCATCTTGCTTTGTTTTATCAAAAGGTTATATCCCTTTGATCCATATTTTTCATTGTTTGATTCATAATCTTGTATGTTGAATTTTACGCTTATGTTTGAGTAATTTTTTGTATACAAGATTTGGATAAGATTCTTCATCCACTCAAAAGAACATAGTCATGTTTTTCGTGCCTTTTCATGCTTTGCGGAGTTTAGATTTGGGTTTGAATTTCAATCCTAGCTTTAAAACGGTGAGTTATTCACTCTAGACATTACGTACTTATATAATTGTGAAATAATGACAAGTGAATTGTAGAAATTAATATGCTATGTTCATACCTGCCTGTGATATGTTTATATGATATTAAATGTTGTTTATATACCTGTTACATCATTTGATATGATATTGTATGATATACTGTTATTTTATTTACTGTTTATCACACTGCAAGTTCCCTATCACAATGAGTTGAAATGATACATACCCGAACGGACTGTAGAATAAGGAAAAATCATTATGGGCTCAAATGATAGGCTTGAGTGATTTTTATTGTATTTATTTTACTTGGGATTGCAGGTTTGAAATGATAGAACCCGGATTTTTCTTTTTAAATTTGGACTGAAATGATACATATCCGTATCACTTGACCTAGTTTAGAAAATTTTATATAGGCCCATGGATAAATTTTATAATAGTTCTCTAAAATTATTAAGTATTTTGAATTTTAAATATATGGAGTTCTGATTAAAAATTTGATTTAAAGATTTGAATATAAAGAGATATTGGTTTCCTATAAGTTAAAATTTTATGAGTTGATAATTTGTTAGATTGTAATTTAAAAATCTTTATTTGGTTTTTAATTGTAATTTAAAGATTTTATTTATGATCAATACTTTAATAATTAAGTTTGATTTAATTTGGAATCTAAAATCAAACCTAGTAAATTTAATAAAGGTTATTTCTTGAAACAAATAAGGTTTGTATAACAAATAATGTATTTTGAGTGGATAAAATGAACTGCAGTTTTGATTGGACTTAGTAATAAAATTTATTTAATTTGGAATCAAAGTTAATTGATTTCTAGATGAATAAGTTTATAAAGAGGATTGGACTGTTATATTAACTATGACAAAATACTTGATTTATGGTTATGTTTTGTAAAAATGAATGATTATGATTTAGCAGGAAAAATTCAACTTAAAATGACTTAACTTGATAATTGGAAATTTAGTTTTCAAATGAAAGTTAAGTAAATTTAGTGATAGGGTATTTTATTTGTGGGATGGATATTTTGAAATAAAGTGTAAAGTTATTTGTTAAAAATAAAAGTTAAGTAAAATATGGGTATTTATTGATAAAATCTTATTTTATTAAATCGTAAGTTAAATGATATCCAAATGAATATTTTTAAAGCGTGAAATGTGATTTTTATAAGTTAAATTGTAAAAAATTGAAATTTTAGTCTTGTTGAAATATACAATGTTTTGGAAAGTTATGATTTATGAATAGACTTATAAACGCTACAACTTTGAAATGAATATTATCCGACATTGAATTTAAGTGGTTAAATTAATCTTGTTTGGAATATATTAACATTGAATTTAAATGGTCTAGATAAATATGTTTCAAAGTGTTTGGTTTCAGAGTTGTTATAACTTGAAAGTAATTTGGCTTTGGAAATGAACTTATTTGAAAGTGTATTTAAATAAGAATTGTATTTAAGTATATAAATTTGAACTTATTGAAATTGAAGATTTAAGAATATGACTTTATAAAGTGGTTTGATTTAAGATGATTTAAAGGAATATTTCAAGTCTAATAAATAAAAGGAAATATTCAGCTATTTGGCATTTGTTTTTTTTAAAATAATATATTGATTTGGTTTTGGAATTTAAATGAGATATCATTACTTTGGTTTCTGAAATGGATATTATATTTTGGTTTTAAAGTATAAATGATTTTGAAATAAAATATCCATGGGTTATAATAACGTTGGGTTGTTAAAAAGACCGATTGGAAGTTGTCATACTCTCTACCAACCCCGAAAACCACTTTAACAACCGTGTACGCGGTGGAGATTCCAGAATGAAGTAGGATGGCGGTGGCATTCCTTTGATATATATACGTGGACCCAACTCCCGTGAGTTGGCATAAGGTGGCTGAAACAGGAGCAATCTCGGGCCAATGAGGTCATTCCTTTGATCGGACGCACTCCTTCGATATTATATTCGGACTTTGAGATTTATTTGGTGGCCACTTTTGATTTTTGATTTGGGGTGTGGCTCGAGGTGGGCGATAGTAGCTGCTACGCGTTACCACCACCCCGTGTGTGTAATTGGTATATCTACCATGGCATTGCCTTGTATGCTGTGTCACCTACCCTAGCGCGCCTTTTATGAGTTTGGTTTTCTCAAGTAGCCCGTGGATTATTTAGGGTAGTCTCCCAATCTGGACATGCGCTGATACTGGATGAACTACTAGGACTATTACGTGGTAAGGGCTACATCTATTTAAAAGTAAGTTTATTTTACTATAGACATTATTGTAATAGCGAAATATTACTACATAGTAAATAGTTTAACAGATCCTTAGAGGATGGGCGGTCATAATCATCCTTTAAGTTACTTGTACCTTTATATTATAGTTCACTTGAGTTGATTTACATTGTATAAGTATGTATGTCCTTACTCGAGTGTTTTGTGTATTTGTTTTACGCTTGGGTCAGACTGAGTGATACAACATTAGAGACTCACCTTCGGAGTTGGAGCTTTGCTTGAAGATCCAGCTATCTATTTCAATTCCAGTTATTCAGTTGATTCTAATGTTGTATTCAGCTTTGTGCTTGATTATTGTATTGAACTTCTGTTGTATCTTGTATAACTCTGATGTATTTATATTGTAGCTTCATGAACTACTATCTCTTTGCTTCCTCTACATTATACTATTCTGTGTCTGTGATTCTATGATTTATTTATTTGCTGTATATTCTGAGATTTGCCAAATTTATTTTACAATTCAATATTTTGAGCAACTCAAGTCCGACATGTGTGGATGCGAATGGTTGAAAATATCGGGTCGTTACAGTAAGGGTCGTCACATGAATCACCTGTAAATCGCCTGAGCATTCAATGTATATTTGAGGTTCTTCTTCTACAGGTTTGGATTTCATGAGGCCCTTCACATCAACTACTTGGCGTCAGTGTTTCAAAAAAAAAAGGTGTGAAATAAGATGTAAACATTATATTAACTAAAGGTAAATGCATTAAATGATTTTTGCGTCTACTTACTAACCAGCAACTTTGCCTCAGCCTCTCTCTAAATACCTTTACCGTAGTTGTTTCTGGCCACGGATCAAATTTAGATTGAAACTGGCTAGGGAAGGAACTTGGGTGGGTGTCAAGAGATGCAAACATAAACAAGATACCTAATAATCATGATGCAGTCATAGCTAACTATGCAAGCAATAGTCAACAATCAAAATCTGATCTGATGACAGCGAGCAGTAAAAATATATAGTAATTATGGGCGAAGTGTGCAATAATTACTAACAATTAATATGCTTCAAAGTTTGTACAACATGTAGAGACGAACATAACATGTACCATTTAATTTCTGCTATAGTAGCAAGGTGCAACTTTGTACACATACACTTCGAAGATGTTATCGTTAACATCACATTGTCATTGGTGTAACCTGTCTTTCTTGTAATTCTATATTTGCAATCAAAATGCCATTTATTGTTGCTTTATTACGTTAATCTTTTAATTATGTTCGTGTACAAGCTTGCACTTTAAAAAGAGTACTACATTCAGTTATTTTTAAAATAAGTAACCAACTTTAGATGAAAAAAGACATATTTTAACAAGCATACAACTAAAACTAGTTATATCTATTACAAAGCAATCACAATTTTTCTTTCAATTTGATTGGTATTAAAAAACTGAATATAAGCAATATGTTAACATTATTTAAAGTACAATCATGCATATGAACTCACACTGTAATCTCGTCTATCAGGTTTAAATCAAAACGATCTCAAGCATGCACATTAAAATGATCAAATATATGCAAAGTCTTGGTAACAAACAAAAAACAGAATATTTTTCAAGCTTACAGGATGTCGAGGGTCTGCAAGCATTAGAAAAAGTCCTCTAGCAATTAGTGATTGTCTTGCCTGCCAATTTTTATTTTACAAACAAAGAGTCAATATAATGTTGCTGTAAAAAAACATAAGTAGTACAAGCATTCACAAAAAAAAGGAAGAAAAAAGTATTTACTTCAAAAGCACCTGTGAAACTCCATCGCAGTTGATTTGTGTCGGTGATAGTTGTGTCACCTGATTACCAATTCAAAAGTACTGTTTAGTAAGAATGATGCATTATTATGATAATGTGATGTATTTTTTTAAAAACATATAAATGTAATATAAACAATAAGGAAAGAATAGGTAAAAATGTTGTACAAATCATGTAGTAAACTAGGCTGTTCTTCGAAAAGATCAGGTAGAAGCTTTTTCACGGCATCCTCAATTTTTAGAAGCAGCATATGACGGAACTCCATACCATATTTTAGGATCAACAAACTGCATGTAATTTAATGAACACATTTACGCAAGCTATTTAACAAATAGTGTACTTATGGATTGGGCTTACATTTCACAATATAATAGCTAGAATTCCAATGATTTTTACCAAGTTCCAAAACGAGCCATTTTTCTATAAAAGAAATGGCATGAATCTTAAGATAATAATCGCAAAGCAATTTTTAAACACTGGTTGTTTTTTTTGAAATTTCAAATTTGAAATAATACGAACTTCGAAATGCTTTTTCCTTTATCGGGTTGTTGAAGTTTCTACTGGCCTGTCTGCAACTTCAAAGTCTGCAGCTGGACTTTTCAGGTGATACAACATTCCAGTTACATAAATGCTCTTATGCAATTTAGTACCCAATGGCTTACCTGATTCTATTTCATACTTCTTACTCTTCCAAATTATTGCATATACAAATACCTTGACTCAAGGTACTAGCTTGATTTCTTGATCATATGAAATGAATGGATAAGCTTCCTAATTTCTATTGGTAATTTTATTATGATGATGATACAATATTACAATGAGTCAATGTCCATCTTCCCACTTTTCAGCCGTTAGAATACGTTTAAAATTGTGTATAACATGGATTTGTATATGACAAGTCAGTGATACAGCTCCTGATACTTTATTCTGATTATCAGAAAGCTAAATTTTATAGTTTTAATATGCACTTGGTATTTGATTCTATAAACACTTGTAATTTTGTGGTATACCTGAAGATGGAAGAAGAAAAGCATATGCTGAAGCGGTAGCAAAAACTAAGGCGGAAGAAGAAGCACAGAGCACCTCTGAAAAAGCAAATGAGGCTGTTAAAGCTGCTAAAGAGTTCGAAGCAGAAGTCGTAGGACTTTCAGAGAAACAAGTTAAAGCTTCTACTTTGGAAAAAGAAGCAAAAGCAAGAACAGAGGCAGCAGGCTCTACACTAGACATCATTTTAACAAAAGCAATAAAAATCGGACTCCAAAATTGCAAAGCAATGGCAAAATGATGCTCGACGATGCCTTAGCGACTCCCTTGACTTACATATATACACATACATTCGTACATATACATGTATACACACTCCATCAGGTAAAAGCGGCAACTATACAATTCCTTTCCTCGTTATCAAATGATGTTGTATTTTCTATCTGTAAACGAACTGAGTTTACCGGCTTAAAAATTACATAACATGAAGAACCACAGGTTCCATAATGACTTTAATAAACAATATGTAATATGAGAGAAATTGAAGCTAGCTAACACTGCAAACAATATGAAATACGAGAGAAATTGCAGAATGCAACTAAAATAAGGTTTGGGGAAATTTCCAAAATTTTGTTCCTGTTATAGCTTTTTATTCTTGTTATGGCTTTTGGTCCATAAGGGTTTACAATTTGTGTGGAATTTATAATCTGCATTGTTAAGAGTTCATAGTCGCTGCTCAATTTTAAATCTGCAGATCTGTGTTTTGTTACCATACAGAGAGAACCACCAATGAAGTATTAGCAGTCTGGGAGTATATGTTTTATATGGTTTTTTTTAATTAAGTTGAATTTTAGGATGGACGAAAACTAAAAGAAGTTGGCCAAAATCCTAGAGCAAGTGCAAGACCGCAATAGGTTAATCATACTATTCAATTAACCAAAATACCTGAGATTAGAGCCAATAAACGATCGCCAGTTGAATTGATTAGAGCATTATCCAATCCAACTTGATGAATGTCAGACGAACACTGCATCCAAAGAGTAAATAATATACTTGGTAACTTCTGCAAATACCCTAAACACACGGTTAGACAAACATCGACACTGCCAAGCAGATATTTTTCTGCTAGATTATTCGATTAACGTACGTTCATATTCAAAGTACTGATTACACTACCATCCTTTCCTATCACAAACTTTTAATTTGACTCAACCACGTCTTTTATTATGCCTTGCAACTAAAGAAAATAAATCTATATGCTCAGGGAAGAGAAAGTCTTCTCTGTATCCGTATCAACATAAGTTCTGATGCTATCACATTGCTTCATTCCAAAAGTAAATATAATATATTTAAGTAAATGAAACCTCTAGTTTAATGCCTGAAACCAATAAATAATAAAACTGGAAGCTGACCTTGTCTAAAATGCACTTGGATGGTGAGTTCCAAATCCTTAGTGTTCTGTCCTTCTCATGATGTCGACATAAAAAGACATCAAAATTGCTTAGTGGAATGATCCCCAAACTAGTGGCAGCAATTCTTGCATCTCATTCACTTGCTTTTAAATTTTTTTTTAACTTACTTCAACAATAGCAGCAGCCTGCAATTCACCTTTGCACTCCCACATATCTGCAATTAAAGATTGGACATCGGCAATAACACCAACAACGTATAAAAAATTTACTATAAAACATAGCCGTGAATCATAGGGAAGCAAATTTACTTGCTAAATAGAAAAATATAACCAATACCATTTTATTTTATTTACAAAAAGTTGGCATTGTCTGCTCTGCATTGTATTGTTCTCTCACTTGGAGTTCATGTCCACGTGCAGATGGCCGATAAGTAAAATGGTAATTAGCAGAAAGAAGGTTGAGGAAAACTCAATAATGGAGCAGAATTAGCAAAAAGAAAAAAAATATGAGAGTACCCGATCCAGGCGGAGGAGGAAAGAAGCACGTCGAAGGCAGAGAGGAAGTTGGGTTTGATGCTATGGACAATCGCCGTCAAAGGCGGCGGATAATCGCAGTTCGCAGCTGCAGCTCCTTTTATCTACTCATCGTCCGTGGCCCTCTCCTACTGCTTCTTTTTCAACTGCAGCTCCTTTTATCTATACATCATTATAAAATAACATTTCAAGTCAGCAAAATAAAAATGCTTCAGACAATCCAGAAAAGAATCACAAGTTGTACCAAGTAAAATAAAAGTTATGTAATAAGGAAAAAGTACATGAGATTCCGGCGATAGAGATTCGCATAAGAGAAGGATACCTAAGATTCATAAGAAAACGTACCCTAGATTAGAACAGATTAATAGATACGATTTGGGGGAAAAAAATTAATGAAGGAGGCAAAATAAGAAACAAACCCGAGATTCGTACAAAGAGAGAGAGGGGTTTGCTAATGCGTTAGAAACAATAGAACTAGGATGTAAAGAAAAATTACTAGCTTGCCCTCCTTACATCACCTTATTTACCGAAGCACCGAATATCCTAACAGTTATAAATGTGACAAAGGAAGGCAACGAAAATAACCGTTAGTAATTTATAACGGTTATAATCGTTTAAAATCCCAGCAAAATAAGTGTTGCAAAATGATTGATTTGGTGTAGTGCCATCTGTCTCAAGGAGGGGGGCTTGTCTTCCCTTTGCATGATCTGACACTATAGGAGCAGACTTTATGGAGGCGGCCCCGCACAGTGCCGTGGTGGAGGAGATGAGGAGGTCGTCGAAGAGGGATCGCATTGTTAAGCTCGAGGGTTCCAAGGGTGGGCCGACTTATAGATTTTCTAGGGAAGTGAAGGTTTTCAAACCCCTATCAAAGACTCAGTATACGTAGTGGGGTCGAAAATTCTGAGGATAGCCAAGGATGCGGACGATGGGACCATCTTGTAGTTGCTGGTGAACTTGATGGCCAAGGTAGTCTAGAAGGCCCTGGCTTACGGACATTGGCCCAGGTCAGGCAGAGAGACCCATACTTAACAGTTTTTCTTTTCCTATGTTTTTTTGTTGTTTCTACTTAGAGGGTTTATCTTGTAGGCTACACTGCGAGCTCTTAACATTCGTACTGGCCTGCGAGTCTTGAGGAAGACGGTGAACAATGAGGTGGCCACCCACCAATGAGCAGAATGGTTAATTGGGGATCTCGAGGAGTGGCTCTAGAGGCTGAGAAGAAAGCCGAGGAGTGCGTGAGGTGGACCCTGGAGGCAGAAGGTGTAGGCACATATTCGAGAAGGCTAGGGACACTACAGTTAGAGAGCGGTAGAGAAGGTGAAGAAAATGGGGGAAGAGCTTGGGAAGGTATGGGCGGGCCAGAGGCGAGCCACAAGGAGGAAGATATTATGAAGGAGAGGTTGTAGTAGCGCTTGGAGTTTCCAACCCGAGCAGAAATTAGGAGGGAGAATGACGCCTTGGACGGGTGTGAAATGATAGGTTGACCAAGATGTCGAAGAAGACTTTTGCTATACACTATCATCTCCCTTTAGAAATCGACTTCCTTACCTCCGAGAAATACGAGGAGGTCCATAGTGCGGTGGCATTGAAGATGGTGGTGGTCGGGAGAGTTTCCCTGATGATTTTGACTGTTGAGCAGATGGCCTCCTTGATAGGCAGGCCTAGCGAGCCAACTGCCGATGATCCTCGATTGTGGACAAACAATTAGTTTTTAATGATGACTTTCATATCACAGGGCACCTCCCACCCTATGAGCGACGGAGCTGAAGGTCATTTTGTTTTTTGCTGATGTGTTCTTTGGGCTTGGTTATGGGCTCATTGTTGAAATGAAACTTGTTGAATATTATGAACCCTTTCTTTTTTGTGAGAAAATCCATCATTGTAGATTAATTTATCTGTCTGAATATTCCAAGTTTTCCTTGTACTTTTTTGCTATGTTTTTGCATATATAGATACATATATTTTCCTTCATGCTTACTCTCTATTTGTTCCTTATTTGAGCAGATCAAACATCCCCGATTTTTTTAAGTAAATAGGTAGACTTAGCTTTTTATGCATAATATAATGGATGAGTAGACAAAAGGAAAATAAAGAGCACCCAAAACCAAACAAATTCTTTTTAATGAGGCAACTTGCCCACAGCTTTGCATGGCGAGTTTAAGCTGGTGGCTGGGCATCCTTAAGTGGTCACCTAGGGATCAAGTGGAGTTTCCGTTGTTGCATTTGTGGGCTAGCGAGGGGCCCGATCTTATTTGACAGGGCCGACTTTAGGTTTTCAAGTCATTTAGCACTACTGGTGCTAGGTTCGAGATTATAGCGAGAATAATCAAGCGGCCATTGTGCCAATGCCCCACCCTTGGTAGGATGGGCCATATCACGGGTGAACGATTCGGGCCACAACTTTTGTGGTTAAACCATCTGTCATCGATGCCTCTGGCATGAAAGGGAGGATTGAGCAGTTTTTGAATCCTCATGGAGCGGCAATACAAACGTAAGGTTTAAGGTTAAAATGTGGGTAATCTCACCACTATAGCAACAGTGCCTAGCCTTGCTAGAGTGGTGAGAAACATCGTAGGTGAACAAATGGGGACCGTGGCATAGATGGTTATGCCATCGGATCATCGATGCCTCCAGCCCGAATGAGAGTATTGAGTGGCTTAGGCATCCTTATGAAGTAGTTTTGGGCATTCATCGATTATAGATATTTGCCACCTTGGCCTGCCCTCTACGAATAACCAAGGTTGTAGTGTCCCTAGGAAGGAAAAGAGAGTTGGTTGGCTAATTCCGGCCAAATAGCCTTGTCGATACTTGAATGAAGAATGCTTTTGGGAATGCTTTGTTTACATTCCATAATTGGAATACTTATACAAAAAATTCTATTGCCTTATAATTGTTGTAAAATCTTATGGCCTTATAATTATGGCTTACATAATTACATACTTAATATGCCCGAGGGCAATCCAAATTCAAAGTGTGAGCTATCGAGGTGTGAAAGGTAGTAGGCACCGCAGATGAGTACAACACTGATCACATACAGGTCTTCCAAGTTTTTCCCCCAAAACTCCTTTTTTTGAGTTTTTAGTGTTTATAAAGTCCTGATACAGTATAAGTCTCCGACCTTGAATGGTTATAGCTTCACCCTTATATTGTAATGCTATCTATCATTCTTTTATATGCCTAAGTGCAGAGCTTTGCCAGTGCTCTTCTTTCTCCTAGATCGTTGAGCCCAAACTTGAGTAGTTCTTTGTTTGTTCAGGATCATGAGTGGGGTGCCTTAAAGATTGAACATTAAATTCAATAAGTAAAATAACTTCATATCCATAGAAATAGAAAAATGGAGAGTTTTCGATTGACGTTTGGTTTGAGGTGCGACATGACCAAAGCATGAGTGGTACATCAGTCTAGTTTCCTTAGCCATTATGAGATGCTTCTTCAGTGTTTCCTTGATGGTCTTGTTTATGGCTTTAACCTATCCATTTCCTTATGGGTGGGATACTGAGAGGAAGCATTTTTATGTTCCATTCTGCTTGTACAACGCTTAGAATAACCCCTTCTCAAACTGTATGTTATTTATCTATTATGATTCTCTTTAGGATTTGAAGTGATAAACACTGTTCTTAATCACAAAGTTCAACATCTTGGGCTCGGTGACCCTAGTGAGGGCTTCTACCTCAACCCGTTTTGTAAAGTAGTAGATGGAAACTATGGTATGATTGTATCCACCTTTGTAAATTAGAAGCTTTTCGATCAGATCAATACCCTAAGGGTCAAATGAACAAGGGGACATCATAGGAGTTAGAAGACTTGGGAAAGCTCTTGGGATCTTAGAAAACCGTTAATATTGATCATACTTCTTAATGTGATTCATTTCATCCTTGATCATTATGGGCTAGTAATAACCTTGGTGGGAAACCTTCATTGCTAGGCTTTTCCACCGAAATGATCTCTTTAGAAGCCTTCGTGTAGTTCCTTCAATGCATGGTAGGCTTCTTCGCATGTCATGCAACATTGAAAGGTAGTTGAATATACCGACAGGTAGAGCCTAATGTCAATGATGATATAATTAGGTGGCTAGTATAGAATTTTACAGGCCTCTTTTATTTTAGGAGATAGGTCACAGCTCATAAGGTAATTTAATAGCAAGGTCATCCAAAAATCTGTTTTGACTTCATCAATTTCCATAGCGGTTACCTCCGATTCAAAGCAAGGGGTAGTCTGCACATTCATTAGGACCTAAGGGATGCATGAAGGATTTTCTTACGCAAGTATTGTTGTTACTTGCTAGTCGTTGGACAAAGAGTAAAACGGTCGAATAAAATGGGTCGTGGACAACGGAGTTACGGAATTAAAGTTGAAAAATACACAAATGTGGATAATGTAGGAATCAAACCTAGATCAGTATCTACAAGCAGAAATCCATTACAACTGAACTACAGTAGCTTATTGGACCACAGCAACAAATAACTTATTTTAAAGATAATTCAAATAATAATGGCCCCTGAGCGACCGTCCATGTGGCCCATGCTCAGCCGTTGTTAATGTAAAATAATTAACAAAACAATTTATCTCTGGCACTTTATAAAAATTACTTTAACTGGGTTGAGGAGAAATGTGATAAGGGACATTAAAGATGATGGAACAATAAATAGGTATGAGCAATTAAATAATATTTGATTAATTAATAATATAATTAAGATACTAACACCAAGAGAAAGTTAAAATATCACCAATTAAATTGATGTTTAAAAAACCAATTCCATGAATCCCACACTTATGCCATCACAAAGATTCGTTACGATTGTTGAAACTTGATCATTAAATATTTCAATTTCTCGACGTTTTGACTAGAAGTCCCTATAGCGCAGTTGACTGAGGAATCGTACTTCCATCCGCACCATTATCTATGTGTTGACACCGAGCATTTGTCGGTGTCACAGTTTAACAGGTGAAGGATTTAAAATTGACATCACTATTTGCATATCCATAACATTAGTGCTTGCAGTAAAAATAAATTATAAGAACTGCCCTATTACTTCAAGAAATAATGAAAATTAACGCTTTTTTGCATTGCAAGCTTGCAACAATGATTTCAAGATCGGACTACTCTTAACCTCTACTTAAAGTCCCATGTTTTCTCAAGTTTAGAAGCTTCACGGTTGATAGCATTCGTGTCAATATACTTTATAAGATGTATGAGTTTTTCAGCGTTTAGTACCTACTAACCCACTAAAATTTTATGCTTTTCTCAAAAATCAGTTGTTAAAAAATAATATACTTATAACGTGTATTTTACTGCAAACTGGACCGGGCTTTTTAACAGTTGCAGGCTATACGAACGGACGCGACTGGAGCGGGTTGAATAGGCGCGAACAGTTGCGGGTGCGACCCGTTAGAAGCAAACAGGTGCGAGCCGATTGAAGCGGATGCGGGCAAACAGATGCAGCGCGAGCGGGTGCGACCCGACTGAAGAGGCGCGGGCAAAACAGCAGCGGACGAACAGATGTGACTGTACGAAGAGGTACAGACGCCACAGTTTGAGCGAACGGGTGCAGACACGACCGTTCGGAAGAGATACGAACCAACTATAAATAAGGAGGAAAACTGATCACTTTCCTCACTCACTTCCGATTCGAATATCTCCTCTCTTCTAACTGCTATTCTTATATATTCAAATCATAGAGTGATATACTCATTACAATCTCGAGCATAATACGTCTGTTGTATCTTGGGAGAATTTTGAAATAAAATTCTTAAGGAAATCGTTACGACGAGCCCCGGACATAATCCGGTTAGAATTCTAGATATTTGTATATTTGTATACATTATTCTATATTCCATTCTTTATTCTTCTTATACTATTTGCTCAAAATATTATAACGCTGTTGTTGTAACTTATTTACAACATTCATACTGTTATAATAATTTATACAGAATTCCAGTGTAGTAGAAATCTGAGTTATGAACTTGTGCGACGAGTTTATAGTTACTTGCTACCTGTTTTAGTATACTAGACGTATAACACCTATAACACACTAAAATTTTGTGCTTTTCTCAAAAATCAGTTGTTAAAAAATAATATACTTATAACGTGTATGTAGAAAGAAAAGATACCATCATTGTATTTCTCTGGCTCCATGGACACCCTGTATTTCCTAAGGATCCTCAACATAACTTCAAGTTAATTTTGAACCAGAAAATGGCTATGCCATCTGTATATTTTACTGCATGTTGCTTTGAACAATTTTGCAAGTTCGCCGTGTACCCTCGAGAATGAAAACTGCTTTATATGAATATTGCGACGGTCAAACACAGCAACTGCTTCAGAACCCTCTTTTTGGGATAATAGAGTTCTGCAATCTTAAATGATAAGCCTATAGTGTAAAATAAATACATTACCGAAAAATGAAATTGATGTTAAATATCTCTTGTGTTGATCCCAAACTGCTTTATATATAGAGTAATTCAGCTACTTCTCTTGATGATTAATCAAGTCTAAAGATGGCTTTGTAGACCTGGAAAGCATTTGGATACCCACCTAAGAACAAAACGATAACATGTTACTGAGTTGGTATATGAATATTGCGACTCATAAAAGTGTTTGCAGTGTTCATTGCTAAAAGTGTGGAGTAGCAAATTTATATAGTATTATTATCCTTTAAGTCCACGTAACAAAAGATAAAATCAAAATCAATCTTCTTCCATTTACAAATCATATGTCATGAAGTATTGGATTTGAGTACGTTTTTCATATCAAGAGGCGGTGTACTTCCTCTGATTAGCTAGAATTTGAAAAAAAATTAAAATGTAGAACAATGATACTGATACTGTGACAAAAGTATCAAACATCATTCAACAGAACGATGTTTGGATGTAAAAATCTAAGTATGGACTAAGTATGATTATTAGCTATTTATGTCATGAACTAAGTATGGACTAATATTAAAATTAACACGCAAGGACAGCAAAAAGAGAAGCACGATTATTAGAGCTTTTCAATTTATATCAAAAAGGGATCTTGAAATACATGATATCTGAAAGGCAGTAATGCAACATGCTAACTTTTGGACTTCTCTTCTGAGATCTCAATCATATTTAAGAAAATGTGAACTCAAATATGCGTGGTGATTAAAGTATTAACTTGATGGAGTAGGTGTTTACTTGATGCAAATCATATATTTGCTGCAAAAATTGCAACCGTATTTTGGATCCTGACTTGTTTCCTTAATTTGCATTTGTAACTGATAGTGTAAAATAGATATGGTGCACGAAACCCATTAGAATCAGCATTATAAGAAATCTAATTTTATGAACATTAGTTTTTCTTTAAGCACACCAACTTAATATTTGTCACCGCCCATTAATATAATAGCCATCTATTGTAACAAAACAATTTTCTTAAGTTCAAAAATATTGTTGGAAGTTAACTTATCTGGCATGACTTTGGATTTTGTTAGAAATAAATGAATGAGAAAGTGGAGAAGAGGAAGAATTAGAGTGTGTATTGAAACAAAGTCCCACATCACGGGATATTTGTTTCAATGTCACTTTATATATCACAACCCGTTATACTTAATCAAAAAAAAGGAGACATGAAGACTTGTGGTAATGTAAGCTTTAGGCCTTCATATTAAATTTAAAATGTCGAACAGATCTATAATTACTTCTGTTCGTCGTCGTTCCGTCTGCCCGCATAGCTAACGGAGTCGGTTCATTTAATCCTTAGAGACAACTTGCTCAAAGCCTTTGGGTGCGTATAAAGGGGCAATATTGTTTCAAGGAAACAGATATTATCTCTGCCTTTACAAAACTTATAAAGGGATAAGTAACGTTATTGAAGTTACTATCGGATTCGTTACACTTTTGTGTACTTACGGATTAACAATCTTGAAACAATATTATTGTCGTTAGGCGACGATGTCACAAAACAACAACAATAACGCCGCACCAACTCAGACGGTGATGAACGTTCAGCTGGCGCCTCTGGTTCCGGTAATGGCACTGTCTCATGGAGAAAGGCCAAAAATGTTCAACGGGATGGACTTCAAGTATCTAAAAACATTAGGCCTCGCCAAATTTCTAACCGAGGATGCTCCTGAAGTTTACGAACTCAAACCCGATGCAATCAAAGTAGAGGCTGCAAATATCTGAAAAAATACAGACTTTATGTGTAAAAACTACATTCTCAATGGTCAGGATAATAGCTCTACAATGTCTATTGCACTGTTGCAACATTCAAGGAACTCTAGACGGCCTTGGATAGAAAGTACAAGACCGAAGATGCAGGGATGAAGAAATTCATTGCTGGCAAATTTCTCTACTTCAAGATTGTTGATTCAAAGACTGTGATCAACCAGACTCAAGAACTACAACTGATCATCCGTCAACAGCAAGATGAAGTTATGATGCTTAGCGAATCTTTCCAAGTTGCCGCAACCATTGAGAAACTTCCTCCATCGTGGAAGGACTTTAAAAATTACCTTAAGCGTAAGCGTAAGGAAATGACAATGGAAGAACTCATAGTTCGTTTGCGAATTGAGGAAGATAACAGAATTTCTGAGAAAAAGATATCTCATAATATGGCTGCCAAAGCAAATGTTGTTGAGTCAGACAAACCTAATAAGAGGAAACGTGAGAATGCGCCTCAGAAGTCGAAGAAGAAATTTCAGGGTTCTTGCCATAATTGTGAAAAGAAGGGCATAAAGCAGCCGAATGTCGTGCTCCCAAAAAGAAGAAATCAGAAGCAAATACGGCTGAAGTTATTGATGGCATTTCTGATATGGATTTATGTGCAGTAATATCAGAATACAACCTTATTTGTAATTCAAAGGAATGGTTTGTAGACACAGGTACCACTTGACACATATGTGCTAATAAGTGGATGTTTACAACCTATAAAACTGCAGCTCATGATGAACAACATTTCATGGGCAATTCATTTGCATCAAAGGTCGAAGGCAAGGGAAAAGTTGTGCTGAAATTAACTTCTGGAAAAGAGCTTATTTTGAGTGATGTTCTTCATGTTCCATAAATCCGCAAGAATTTGATATCAGGGTCCTTGCTTAGCAAGCATGGTTTCAAATTAACCTTTGTATCTGATAAGTTTGTATTATTAAAGAATGGAGTGCATGTAGGAAGAGGATATGTATGTGATGGTTTATTCAAAGAAAATTAACCACTATTTTACCAAACACTGATATGAATAAAAGTGAATCTTCAGCTTATATTGTTGAGTCTTCTAACATATGGCATTCTAGATTAGGGCATGTAAATTTTGATACACTGCGAAAAATGATTAATCTAGAATGTATACCAAAATGTAACATAGACTCCAACTATAAATGTCAAATTTGTGCAGAAGCAAAATTGACAAGAACCTCGTTTCGTCATGTTGAACGAGAAACTGAACCTCTAGACCTTATACACACTGATGTATGTGATCTGAAAATGTGTCAAACTAGAGGTGGAAAAAGGTATTTCGTTACGTTTATTGATGATTGTACTAGGTACTGCTATGTGTATCCCCTTAGAAGAAAGGATGAAGCATTCGATATGTTTAAACAGTATAAAGCAGAAGTTGAGAATCAACTCAACGGGAAAATTAAAGCTTTAAGAAGTGATAGAGGAGGAGAATATGAATTTCCTTTTGAGGAATTCTGCGCTGAGCACGGTATTATACACCAAACTACAGCACCATATTCACCTCAATCCAACGGTATAGCGGAACGGAAAAATAGAACTCTTAAAGAAATGATGAATGCTTTATTAATCAGTTCTGGCTAGATAACTATCGGGGAGAAGCTATTCTTTCGGAAACCATATTTTAAATAAAATACCACGAAAGAAAACATCATAGTCTCCTCATGAACTTTGGAAAAATAGACCGGCATCCTACAAATATTTAAAAGTGTGGGGGTGTCTTGCCAAAGTAGAGATACCGAAATCAAAAAAAGGTCAAAATTGGACCAAAAACAATCGATTGTGTATTCATTGGATATGCACAAAACAGTGCTGCTTATCAATTTCTAGTACACAAATCTGAAATTGACGATATTCATGAAAATACTATCATCGAATCGAGAAATGCATGATTTTTCGAACATATATTCCCCTTAAAACAGGGTACTGATAACGATACTCAAAAGAGACCAAGAGAAGTTGAATTCACCGATTCTCTTGAGATTACTGAACAAAATAAACTTCGGCAAACTAGTGCTGATCAACAAGTGGAGGAACCAATAAGGAGCAAGAGGTCAAGGACCTCTAGGACCTTTGGACCAGAATTTTATACATTTCTGTTAGAAGATGATCCATTGACATACAAACAAGCTATGTCCTCCAGCGATGCCCCTTACTGGAAAGAGGCTACTAGCAATGAGATAGAATCCATTATGGCTAACCATACCTGGGAGTTAGTTGATTTACCTCAAGGATGCAAGACCTTAGGTAATAAATGGATATTTAAAAAGAAATTGAAACCTGATGGTTCAATAGACAAGTACAAAGCTCGTCTTGTAGTCCAAGGATTCAGACAAAAGGAAGAACTGGACTATTTTGATACATATTCACCAGTGACAAGGATAACATCAATTAGGATGCTAATTGCAATTGCATCTATACTTGATTTAGAAATACATCAAATGGATATAAAAACTGCATTTTTAAATGGTGACCTAGAGGAAGAAATGTATATTAAGCAACCTGAAGGGTTTCTGAGCTATGGAAAGGAAAATAAAGTATGCAAATCAGTAGAGTCGCTTTATGGCCTTAAACATGCTCCAAAACAATGGCATGAGAAATTTGATGAAACTATGTTATCAAATGGATTCACAATAAATGAATCAGATAAATGTGTCTACACGAAACACACACATTTAGGATATATCATTGTTTGTCTTTATGTTGATGACCTGTTGATCCTAGGAAATAACAAGGCCATAATAACCTCTACAAAAAAAATGTTATCCTCTAGATTCGATATGAAAGACCTAGGACTGGCTGATGTGATATTGGGTGTCAAAATTTTGAGAACACCACAGGGATATGCATTATCCCAATCACATTACATCCGTAAGATACTTGAAAAATTCAAGCAATATAATATAACTATTGCAAAATCACCCGTGGATATGAACCAAAATTGGGTAAAGAACACTGGTGATGGTATTTACCAGCTTGAATACTCTCGTATACTAGGAAGTGTCATGTACGTTATGAACTGCACTAGGCCAGATATCGCATATGCTGTAAGTAAGCTGAGTAGATTTACCAGTAATCCTGGTAAAGACCACTGGAAAGCGATAATCAGAGTTCTAGGATACCTAAAGTATACATAGAACTATGGTCTACACTATACAAACTACCCTTCAACAGTGGAAGGATACAGTGATGCCAATTGGATAACGTATCACAAGATACAAAGTCTACAAGTGGATATGTGTTCACATTAGGAAATGGAGCAATATCATGGAAATCATCCAAATAGACTTGTATAGCTAGATCTACGATGGAATCGGAATTTATTGCACTAGATAAGACCGTAGAAGAAGCAGACTGGCTTCGAAGCTTCTTGGAAGATATTCCAAATTGGAGCAAACCCGTGCCTCCAATATGTATACATTGTGATAGTCAATCAGCAATTGGAAGAGCTAATAGTACACTATACAATGGTAAATCTAGACACATTCGTCATAGACATAAGACAATAAGACAACTTCTCTCTAATGGAGTTATAACTATAGACTACATAAGGTCTAAGGATAACATAGCGTATCCACTAACAAAAGGCTTTCCAAGAGAGAAAGTTCAAACCTTATCAATGGGAATGGGGTTAAGGCCGATAAACTGAAAGTTTTTCTAAAATGAAAAACCCACCTAGTTGACTGGAGATCCCAAGATCTAGGTTCAAAGGGACAACTAAGTTCAAGAGAAACTTGATAGCACTGTTACACACAAACCATTTCTATGATAAGTCAGTGCATTATTTGCTGGAAAATAGGATAAGTATTAGTACTTTTAAGGATGTCTGTACTTGAGGAATTACGAATAATCCTTACAGAATCACCTACGTAAGTGCGAAGGCGTCGCTTCAAAGAGAATTATAGGCCTAATTCTCTAAGCACTTATGAGACCAGGAAGGTGTTCAAGGCAAAAATGAACACAAACAGAGAACGAAGGATTATAAGAAACATTTGTCGTGTGTTATCTTGTAGAATTACACAAAAGGTTTACAGTTCAAGGACATTCTATGTCTACTGATTCACCTGTAACTCAAATAGGTAAACACTAGGAAAGTTCAAGTCCCCTGTGCTACTTTAACCGATACGATAAATGGTTCGTGAAACTAAGAACAACTGCTCATTCATGTGGGGGATTGTTAGAAATGAATGAATGAGAAAGTGGGGAAGAGGAAGAATTAGAGTGTGTATTGAAACAAAGTCCCACATCATGGTATATTTGTTTCAATATCAATTTATATATCACAACCCATTATACTTAATCAAAAGAAAAGAAGAAGGAGACATGAAGACTTGTGGCAATGTAGGCTTTGGGCATTCATATTAAATTTAAAATGTCAAAGATTGGGCCTTGGGCCTTGGGGCTCTTGGGGTCTCGTGATTAGATGGGCCTATGCCTGCCTCTTGGGCCTGCTGCGCTAAAACGGCTAATTTTGGACTTCAAAATTAGACCGTTGCACCTGTACGCGCGCGCCTGTCGGTTAAAGGGTCGCAACTTTTCCAACAGTCACGACCGCTCCGAATAGGCACCTCCTCCAGCCTATATATAGGAGCCCGCAGATTGAGATCAAACATACAGAAACAATTCTCTTCTTCTTCCTGCTACTCTTCCGACATCACTGCTCTCAGATCTATAATTACTTCTTTTCGTCGTAGCTCCGTCTGCCCGCACAGCAATCGGAGCCGATCCGTTTCATCCTGGGAGACAAATTGCTCAAACCCTTTGGTGCGTATAAGGGGGCAATATTGTTTCAAGGAAACAGATATAATCTGTACTCGGACATTTATTAACGCTTTCCTGCTGTTACAAAACTTATAAAGGGATAAGTAATGTTATTGAAGTTACTATCGGATTCGTTACACTTTTGTGTACTTACAGATTAATAATCTTGAAACAATATTATTGTTGTTAGGCGACGATGTCACAAAACAACAACAATAACGCCGCACCAACTCAGACGGTGACGAACGTTCAGCCAGCGCCTCTGGTTCCGGCAATGGCACTGTCTCATGGAGAAAGGCCAGAAATGTTCAACGGGACGGACTTCAAGCGTTGGCAACAGAAGATATTGTTTTATCTAACAACATTAGGCCTCGCCAAATTTCTAACCGAGGATGCTCCTGAAGTTTGCGAACTCGATGCAATCAAAGTGGAGGCTGCAAATATCTGAAAAAATTCGGACTTTATGTGTAAAAACTACATTCTCAATGGTCTGGATAATAGCCTCTACAATGTCTATTGCACTATTGCAACATCCAAGGAACTCTGGACAGCCTTGGATAGAAAGTACAAGACCGAAGATGCGTGGATGAAGAAATTCATCGCTGGCAAATTTCTCGACTTCAAAATGGTTGATTCAAAGACTGTGATCTACCAGACTCAAGAACTACAACTGATCATCTGTCAACTGCAAGATGAAGTGATGATGCTTAGCGAATCTTTCCAAGTTGCTACAACCATTGAGAAACTTCCTCCATCGTGGAAGGACCTCAAAAATTACCTTAAGCATAAGCGTAAGGAAATGAAAATGGAAGTACTCATAGTTCGTTTGCGAATTGAGGAAGATAACAGAATTTCTGAGAAAAAGATATCTCATAATATGGCTGCCAAAGCAAATGTTGTTAAGTCAGACAAACCTAACAAGAGGAAACGTGAGAATGCGCCTCAGAAGTCGAAGAAGAAATTTCAGGGTTCTTGCCATAACTGTGGAAAGAATGGGCATAAAGCAGCCGAATGTCATGCTCCCAAAAAGAAGAAATCAGAAGCAAATACGGCTGAAGTTACTGATGGCATTTCTGATATGGATTTATGTGCAGTAATATCAGAATGCAACCGTGTTTGTAATTCAAGGGAATGATTTGTAGACACAGGTGCCACTCGACACATATGTGCTAATAAGTGGATGTTTACAACCTATAAAACTGCAACTGATGATGAACAACATTTCATGGGCAATTCAACTGCATCAAAGTTCGAAGGCAAGGGAAAAGTTGTGCTGAAATTAACTTCTGTAAAAGAGCTTACTTTGAGTGATGTTCTTCATGTTCCATAAATCTGCAAGAATTTGATATCAAGGTCCTTGCTTAGCAAGCATGGTTTCGAATTAACCTTTGTATTCGATAAGTTTGTATTATCAAAGAATGGAGTGTATGTAGGAAGAGGATATGTATGTGATGGTTTATTCAAAAGCAAATGTAACCACTATTGTACCAAACACTGATATGAATAAAAGTGAATCTTCTGCTTATATTGTTGAGTCTTCTAACATATGGCATTCTAGATTAGGGCATGTAAATTTTGATACACTGCGAAAAATGATTAATCTAGAATGTATACCAAAATGTAACATAGACTCCAACTATAAATGTCAAATTTGTGCAGAAGCAAAATTGACAAGAACCTCGTTTCGTCATGTTGAACGAGAAACTGAACCTCTAGACCTTATACACACTGATGTATGTGATCTGAAAATGTGTCAAACTAGAGGTGGAAAAAGGTATTTCGTTACGTTTATTGATGATTGTACTAGGTACTGCTATGTGTATCCCCTTAGAAGAAAGGATGAAGCATTCGATATGTTTAAACAGTATAAAGCAGAAGTTGAGAATCAACTCAACGGGAAAATTAAAGCTTTAAGAAGTGATAGAGGAGGAGAATATGAATTTCCTTTTGAGGAATTCTGCGCTGAGCACGGTATTATACACCAAACTACAGCACCATATTCACCTCAATCCAACGGTATAGCGGAACGGAAAAATAGAACTCTTAAAGAAATGATGAATGCTTTATTAATCAGTTCTGGCTAGATAACTATCGGGGAGAAGCTATTCTTTCGGAAACCATATTTTAAATAAAATACCACGAAAGAAAACATCATAGTCTCCTCATGAACTTTGGAAAAATAGACCGGCATCCTACAAATATTTAAAAGTGTGGGGGTGTCTTGCCAAAGTAGAGATACCGAAATCAAAAAAAGGTCAAAATTGGACCAAAAACAATCGATTGTGTATTCATTGGATATGCACAAAACAGTGCTGCTTATCAATTTCTAGTACACAAATCTGAAATTGACGATATTCATGAAAATACTATCATCGAATCGAGAAATGCATGATTTTTCGAACATATATTCCCCTTAAAACAGGGTACCGATAACGATACTCAAAAGAGACCAAGAGAAGTTGAATTCACCGATTCTCTTGAGATTACTGAACAAAATAAACTTCGGCAAACTAGTGCTGATCAACAAGTGGAGGAACCAATAAGGAGCAAGAGGTCAAGGACCTCTAGGACCTTTGGACCAGAATTTTATACATTTCTGTTAGAAGATGATCCATTGACATACAAACAAGCTATGTCCTCCAGCGATGCCCCTTACTGGAAAGAGGCTACTAGCAATGAGATAGAATCCATTATGGCTAACCATACCTGGGAGTTAGTTGATTTACCTCAAGGATGCAAGACCTTAGGTAATAAATGGATATTTAAAAAGAAATTGAAACCTGATGGTTCAATAGACAAGTACAAAGCTCGTCTTGTAGTCCAAGGATTCAGACAAAAGGAAGAACTGGACTATTTTGATACATATTCACCAGTGACAAGGATAACATCAATTAGGATGCTAATTGCAATTGCATCTATACTTGATTTAGAAATACATCAAATGGATATAAAAACTGCATTTTTAAATGGTGACCTAGAGGAAGAAATGTATATTAAGCAACCTGAAGGGTTTCTGAGCTATGGAAAGGAAAATAAAGTATGCAAATCAGTAGAGTCGCTTTATGGCCTTAAACATGCTCCAAAACAATGGCATGAGAAATTTGATGAAACTATGTTATCAAATGGATTCACAATAAATGAATCAGATAAATGTGTCTACACGAAACACACACATTTAGGATATATCATTGTTTGTCTTTATGTTGATGACCTGTTGATCCTAGGAAATAACAAGGCCATAATAACCTCTACAAAAAAAATGTTATCCTCTAGATTCGATATGAAAGACCTAGGACTGGCTGATGTGATATTGGGTGTCAAAATTTTGAGAACACCACAGGGATATGCATTATCCCAATCACATTACATCCGTAAGATACTTGAAAAATTCAAGCAATATAATATAACTATTGCAAAATCACCCGTGGATATGAACCAAAATTGGGTAAAGAACACTGGTGATGGTATTTACCAGCTTGAATACTCTCGTATACTAGGAAGTGTCATGTACGTTATGAACTGCACTAGGCCAGATATCGCATATGCTGTAAGTAAGCTGAGTAGATTTACCAGTAATCCTGGTAAACACCACTGGAAAGCGATAATCAGAGTTCTAGGATACCTAAAGTATACATAGAACTATGGTCTACACTATACAAACTACCCTTCAACAGTGGAAGGATACAGTGATGCCAATTGGATAACGTATCACAAGATACAAAGTCTACAAGTGGATATGTGTTCACATTAGGAAATGGAGCAATATCATGGAAATCATCCAAATAGACTTGTATAGCTAGATCTACGATGGAATCGGAATTTATTGCACTAGATAAGACCGTAGAAGAAGCAGACTGGCTTCGAAGCTTCTTGGAAGATATTCCAAATTGGAGCAAACCCGTGCCTCCAATATGTATACATTGTGATAGTCAATCAGCAATTGGAAGAGCTAATAGTACACTATACAATAGTAAATCTAGACACATTCGTCATAGACATAAGACAATAAGACAACTTCTCTCTAATGGAGTTATAACTATAGACTACATAAGGTCTAAGGATAACATAGCGTATCCACTAACAAAAGGCTTTCCAAGAGAGAAAGTTCAAACCTTATCAATGGGAATGGGGTTAAGGCCGATAAACTGAAAGTTTTTCTAAAATGAAAAACCCACCTAGTTGACTGGAGATCCCAAGATCTAGGTTCAAAGGGACAACTAAGTTCAAGAGAAACTTGATAGCACTGTTACACACAAACCATTTCTATGATAAGTCAGTGCATTATTTGCTGGAAAATAGGATAAGTATTAGTACTTTTAAGGATGTCTGTACTTGAGGAATTACGAATAATCCTTACAGAATCACCTACGTAAGTGCGAAGGCGTCGCTTCAAAGAGAATTATAGGCCTAATTCTCTAAGCACTTATGAGACCAGGAAGGTGTTCAAGGCAAAAATGAACACAAACAGAGAACGAAGGATTATAAGAAACATTTGTCGTGTGTTATCTTGTAGAATTACACAAAAGGTTTACAGTTCAAGGACATTCTATGTCTACTGATTCACCTGTAACTCAAATAGGTAAACACTAGGAAAGTTCAAGTCCCCTGTGCTACTTTAACCGATACGATAAATGGTTCGTGAAACTAAGAACAACTGCTCATTCATGTGGGGGATTGTTAGAAATGAATGAATGAGAAAGTGGGGAAGAGGAAGAATTAGAGTGTGTATTGAAACAAAGTCCCACATCATGGTATATTTGTTTCAATATCAATTTATATATCACAACCCATTATACTTAATCAAAAGAAAAGAAGAAGGAGACATGAAGACTTGTGGCAATGTAGGCTTTGGGCATTCATATTAAATTTAAAATGTCAAAGATTGGGCCTTGGGCCTTGGGGCTCTTGGGGTCTCGTGATTAGATGGGCCTATGCCTGCCTCTTGGGCCTGCTGCGCTAAAACGGCTAATTTTGGACTTCAAAATTAGACCGTTGCACCTGTACGCGCGCGCCTGTCGGTTAAAGGGTCGCAACTTTTCCAACAGTCACGACCGCTCCGAATAGGCACCTCCTCCAGCCTATATATAGGAGCCCGCAGATTGAGATCAAACATACAGAAACAATTCTCTTCTTCTTCCTGCTACTCTTCCGACATCACTGCTCTCAGATCTATAATTACTTCTTTTCGTCGTAGCTCCGTCTGCCCGCACAGCAATCGGAGCCGATCCGTTTCATCCTGGGAGACAAATTGCTCAAACCCTTTGGTGCGTATAAGGGGGCAATATTGTTTCAAGGAAACAGATATAATCTGTACTCGGACATTTATTAACGCTTTCCTGCTGTTACAAAACTTATAAAGGGATAAGTAATGTTATTGAAGTTACTATCGGATTCGTTACACTTTTGTGTACTTACAGATTAATAATCATGAAACAATATTATTGTTGTTAGGCGACGATGTCACAAAACAACAACAATAACGCCGCACCAACTCAGACGGTGACGAACGTTCAGCCAGCGCCTCTGGTTCCGGCAATGGCACTGTCTCATGGAGAAAGGCCAGAAATGTTCAACGGGACGGACTTCAAGCGTTGGCAACAGAAGATATTGTTTTATCTAACAACATTAGGCCTCGCCAAATTTCTAACCGAGGATGCTCCTGAAGTTTGCGAACTCGAACCCGATGCAATCAAAGTGGAGGCTGCAAATATCTGAAAAAATTCGGACTTTATGTGTAAAAACTACATTCTCAATGGTCTGGATAATAGCCTCTACAATGTCTATTGCACTATTGCAACATCCAAGGAACTCTGGACAGCCTTGGATAGAAAGTACAAGACCGAAGATGCGTGGATGAAGAAATTCATCGCTGGCAAATTTCTCGACTTCAAAATGGTTGATTCAAAGACTGTGATCTACCAGACTCAAGAACTACAACTGATCATCTGTCAACTGCAAGATGAAGTGATGATGCTTAGCGAATCTTTCCAAGTTGCTACAACCATTGAGAAACTTCCTCCATCGTGGAAGGACCTCAAAAATTACCTTAAGCATAAGCGTAAGGAAATGAAAATGGAAGTACTCATAGTTCGTTTGGGAATTGAGGAAGATAACAGAATTTCTGAGAAAAAGATATCTCATAATATGGCTGCCAAAGCAAATGTTGTTAAGTCAGACAAACCTAACAAGAGGAAACGTGAGAATGCGCCTCAGAAGTCGAAGAAGAAATTTCAGGGTTCTTGCCATAACTGTGGAAAGAATGGGCATAAAGCAGCCGAATGTCATGCTCCCAAAAAGAAGAAATCAGAAGCAAATACGGCTGAAGTTACTGATGGCATTTCTGATATGGATTTATGTGCAGTAATATCAGAATGCAACCGTGTTTGTAATTCAAGGGAATGATTTGTAGACACAGGTGCCACTCGACACATATGTGCTAATAAGTGGATGTTTACAACCTATAAAACTGCAACTGATGATGAACAACATTTCATGGGCAATTCAACTGCATCAAAGTTCGAAGGCAAGGGAAAAGTTGTGCTGAAATTAACTTCTGTAAAAGAGCTTACTTTGAGTGATGTTCTTCATGTTCCATAAATCTGCAAGAATTTGATATCAAGGTCCTTGCTTAGCAAGCATGGTTTCGAATTAACCTTTGTATTCGATAAGTTTGTATTATCAAAGAATGGAGTGTATGTAGGAAGAGGATATGTATGTGATGGTTTATTCAAAGCAAATGTAACCACTATTGTACCAAACACTGATATGAATAAAAGTGAATCTTCTGCTTATATTGTTGAGTCTTCTAACATATGGCATTCTAGATTAGGGCATGTAAATTTTGATACACTGCGAAAAATGATTAATCTAGAATGTATACCAAAATGTAACATAGACTCCAACTATAAATGTCAAATTTGTGCAGAAGCAAAATTGACAAGAACCTCGTTTCGTCATGTTGAACGAGAAACTGAACCTCTAGACCTTATACACACTGATGTATGTGATCTGAAAATGTGTCAAACTAGAGGTGGAAAAAGGTATTTCGTTACGTTTATTGATGATTGTACTAGGTACTGCTATGTGTATCCCCTTAGAAGAAAGGATGAAGCATTCGATATGTTTAAACAGTATAAAGCAGAAGTTGAGAATCAACTCAACGGGAAAATTAAAGCTTTAAGAAGTGATAGAGGAGGAGAATATGAATTTCCTTTTGAGGAATTCTGCGCTGAGCACGGTATTATACACCAAACTACAGCACCATATTCACCTCAATCCAACGGTATAGCCGAACGGAAAAATAGAACTCTTAAAGAAATGATGAATGCTTTATTAATCAGTTCTGGCTTACCAGATAACTATTGGGGAGAAGCTGTTCTTTCGGCAAACCATATTTTAAATAAATTACCACGAAAGAAAACATCAAAGTCTCCTCATGAACTTTGGAAAAATAGACCGGCATCCCACAAATACTTAAAAGTGTGGGGGTGTCTTGCCAAAGTAGAGATACCGAAACCAAAAAAGGTCAAAATTGGATCAAAAACAATCGATTGTGTATTCATTGGATATGCACAAAATAGTGCCGCTTATCGATTTCTAGTACACAAATCTGAAATTGACGATATTCATGAAAATACCATCATCGAATCGAGAAATGCGAGATTTTTCGAACATGTATTCCCCTTAAAATAGGGTACTAATAATAATACTCAAAAGAGCCCAAGAGAAGATGAATTCATTGATTCTCTTGAGATTACTGAACAAAATAAACTTCGGCAAACTAGTGCTGATCAACAAGTGGAGGAACCAAGAAGGAGCAAGAGGTAAAGGACCTCTAGGACCTTTGGACCAAACTTTTATACATTTATGTTAGAAGATGATCCATTGACATACAAACAAGCTATGTCCTCCAACGATGCCCCTTACTGGAAAGAGGCTATTAACAATGAGATAGAATCCATTATGGCTAACCATACCTGGAAGTTAGTTGATTTACCTCAAGGATGCAAGACCTTAGGTAATAAATGGATATTTAAAAAGAAATTGAAACCTGATGGTTCAATAGACAAGTACAAAGCTCGTCTTATAGTCCAAGGATTCAGACAAAAGGTAGAACTGGACTATTTTGATACATATTCACCAGTGACAAGGATAACATCAATTAGGATGCTAATTGCAAGTACATCCATAATTGATTTAGAAATACATCAAATGGATGTAAAAACTGCATTTTTAAATGGTGACCTAGAGGAAGAAATATACATGAACCAACATGAAGGGTTTCTGAGCTATGGAAAGGAAAATAAAGTATGCAAATTAGTAAAGTCGCTTTATGGCCTTAAACAAGCTCCAAAACAATGGCATGAGAAATTTGATGAAACTATGTTATCAAATGGATTCACAATAAATGAATCAGATAAATGTGTTTACACGAAACACACACATTTAGGATATGTCATTGTTTGTCTTTATGTTGATGACCTGTTGATCCTAGGAAATAACAAGGCCATAATAACCTCTACAAAGAATATGTTATCCTCTAGATTCAATATGAAAGACCTAGGACTGGCTGATGTGATATTGGGTGTCAAAATTTTGAGAACACCACAGGGATATGCATTATCCCAATCACATTACATCGGTAAGATACTTGAAAAATTCAAGCAATATAATATAACTATTGCAAAATCACCCGTGGATATGAACCAAAATTGGGTAAAGAACACTGGTGATGGTATTTACTAGCTTGAATACTCTCGTATACTAGGAAGTATCATGTACGTTATGAACTGCACTAGGCCAGATATCGCATACGTTGTAAGTAAGCTGAGTAGATTTAATGGTAATCCTGGTAAACATCACTGGAAAGCAATAATCAGAGTTCGAGGATACCTAAAGTATACACAGAACTATGGTCTACACTATACAAACTACCCTTCAACAGTGGAAGGATACAGTGATGCCAATTGGATAACTGGATCACAAGATACAAAGTCTACAAGTGGATATGTGTTCACATTAGGAAATGGAGCAATATCATGTAAATCATCCAAACAGACTTGTATAGCTCGATCTACGATGGAATCGGAATTTATTGCACTAGATAAGACCGTAGAAAAAGCAGACTGGCTTCGAAGCTTCTTGGAAGATATTCCAAATTGGAGCAAACCCGTGCCTCCAATATGTATATATTGTGATAGTCAATCAGCAATTGGAAGAGCTAATAATACACTATACAATGGTAAATCTAGACACATTCGTCGTAGACGTAAGACAATAAGACAACTTCTCTCTAATGGAGTTATCACTATAGACTACATAAGGTCTAAGGATAACATAGCGGATCCACTAACAAAAGGCTTGC
This sequence comes from Allium cepa, assembly GCA_030765085.1. Taxonomy (NCBI): domain Eukaryota; kingdom Viridiplantae; phylum Streptophyta; class Magnoliopsida; order Asparagales; family Amaryllidaceae; genus Allium; species Allium cepa. Next base: position 597,913,095 of record CM060935.1, read on the forward strand.
CAAGAGAGAAAGTTCAAACCTTATCAATGGGAATGGGGTTAAGGCCGATAGACTAAAAGTTTTTCTAAAATGGAAACCCCACCTAGTTGACTGGAGATCCCAAGATCTAGGTTCAAAGGGACAACTAAGTTCAAGAGAAACTTGATAGCACTGTTACACACAAACCATTCCTATGATAAGTCAGTGCATTATTTGCTGGAAAATAGGATAAGTATTAGTACTTCTAATGATGTCTGTACTTGAGGAATTACGAATAATCCTTACAGAATCACCTACGTAAGTGCGAAGGCGCCGCTTCAAAGAGAACTGTAGGACTAATTCTCTAAGCACTTATGAGACCAGGCAGGTGTTCAAGGCAAAAATGAAAACAAACTGAGAACAAAGGATTATAAGAAACATTTGTCGTGTGTTATCTATTGTAGAATTACACAAAAGGTTTACAGTTCAAGGACATTCTATGTCTACTGATTCACCTGTAACTCAAATAGGTAAACACTAGGAAAGTTTAAGGCCCCTGTGCTACTTTAACCGATATGATAAATGATGTCTGTACTTTTGTGTACTTACGGATTAACAGATTTTCCCCATGACAGTTTTCCCTTTACAATGAATGCTAGTAATGCGAACAACATCATCAATTAATGTTTATTGTCATACCATAAAAGGACATATGTAATGTACTGGTCTCTGGGTAAAACTGCTTAACACATGCATCGATAAGCACTGCTCCAATTTTTCGCATGAGCATTCTCATTAAGCTGCAAAATGCCAGGTCTTGAACAATTTCTTTGTATGTGAATATAAGTTTGTAAACTTTGAAGGGATAATTAATCCCACCTCCCGCACCACAAATGAGGACCATACTACGTTCTCAAACTGAATTAAATAGGAGTCCATCACAAAAATCAACCTTTCATTCTCAAATTACTCCAACAGTATGATATTACCGGTAAGGATGAATTATAAATTTATATGTTACTAATCAAACTTACCATTTCTGGAGACAGGAATTGATTGAACATAGCCAATTTGTCGCAGAATTGTAGGATGACAGAGTTAAGCTATCTCCAAACAAATATAGCCTTCCACATAAAACAAATTCCTAAAAATTAACGACGAAAATGTTTCTAGAAACTACTTTTGTGACCGGTATACATATGAATCCCAAACTAAAGTTTATCAAGTCCGAAGATGAATTGTTGCAAGATTCTGCAGATAGATATCTTTTAGCTTAGCATGTTGATGTCTCTGTAAAACTAGAATTTGTTATTGATCTGCACCTAACAAAAATATATAAATAAAATGATATGCATGTTATTTGGTTAGCATTTGGAATGATGTGATTAATAAGTGTTTGGAATGTTTACTGAAAAATGCATATAGTAGAAAACCAAAGAGCGTGTTCTAACAAATTCATCTAACAGAAGATATAATATAAGATCAACCTCAAAGTTTGTTCTTTCGTTATTGAAACTATTCACCGTAAGACACTTTAGATGGTATATTATTTCTAATCAAGCAGCTGTGCTCATCTTCATTAAAAAATAGATTGGCTGGATTTTCGGAGGAATTATATATGCATTAAACATGGAATAACAACCGAAACCAATATTAGCTAACAAAATCATGCACATATGTAAAGAACTTTCAAGAAAGAATCTGAAATGGTAATGTTGAAATGCAATGAAAATATGGTGATTATCAGTGTTAACATGAATAACGTGCCATTATTGGGTCTTTTCTTTGTACATCAAAGAAGAAGAATAATCAGTCTTGAAGTACATACTACCTAAAGAAAAGTCTGTTATATGTCTAGTATACCAAAACAGAGACTAATCAATAACAAAATTGTCTCACATGTTTACAACTCAAATTTCCATTACTCTGCAATTCTGTATTAGTTATTCTAACACTAAGTATGTTGTAATTAATTACAACAACAAAGTAACAACTACAGCAACAATAACCTAGTGCTAAATCAAACGTTGCACTATTTAAAGAAATAGTACAACGTAGAAAGAAAAACAATATTTATATATATAAGTATATGAATCAACTATAAATCTAACCGGTTGAAGAAGGAAATTACGTATGAGGTTTGTCGTAACAATTTCCTTAATACTTTATTCAAAGTCTCTCAAGAAACAACAAACATGATCTGCTAGAGATTGTGATGTGCATGATCTTCTATGTGATATGCAAAAGCGCACAGATTGTAAATATTAAGAAACGAAGAGGAAGAAGAGAAAATTCGGAATTGATTGAACGAGGAAAGTGATCAGGTTTCCTCCTTATTTATAACCGAATTTCCAATGGCTACATCGGTTGAGAAAAATAGCATCCCTTCATTTACAATGCCAAAAAGCTTTACTGTTCGCAACAGTCGCGCCTCTTCGTTTTGCAACGGCCGAAAATTGTTGCTGTTCGCAACAGTCGTGCCTATTCGTTTGCAATGATCGAAAACTGTTGCTATTCGCAACAGTCGCGTGTTTTCGTTTGCAACGGCCAGAAACTATTTTGGTTTGCAACAGTCGCGTCCAATCCAATAGTCGCTTCTTTTTGAATTTAAACAGTAGAAAACCATTCACTTCTGTACAGCAAAAATATAACACGGTCCACTCTTGTTGGACCCGCACCCGACCCGACTCGGCCTGGTTCGGTCGGTCAGACGGGCGGACGGCGGCGTGTGTGTGTTAGTCCATGGCCATATAGGTTCTCCCCCTCACACAAAATTACCTAACCCTAACGGCCAATATAGGGACTGAGAGTATACTATATAAACCAAAAAATGAACATTTTTTTGTAACGACCCGTAAATTTTTCATCAGTTAAATTTGTCATTTTAATAAGATTAGATAATTTAACTTTAGAAAGAAGTAAAGATTTATAATTTATAATGAAGCATATGTTGAAAAGGAAATGAAACCATAGGAATTTAAGCTAAGTATTATCGGTTGATATAAAATGACGAATAAATTTGAAGTAATGTAAAGAGTTATACTAGGATAAGAAGAGAATATAGGGCAACAAGGGTAAGTTGTGAATTTATTTAAATGAATTAATATTATTAGATAGTAAATTGAATTAGAGATAGTAACTGTAATTAAAGGTTAACAATTTAAATGTTTATATGGCAATAGAATTGAAGTAACGTAAATTAGCGTTTGTGGTTATAAGTTGTAATTTGTTGATTAAATTGGTTTGTGTAATTAATACTGTAAGATATAAATCGGAAATAGTATTAATGAAATAATAACTGAATGTATGTAAATAATTTTGTAGGAATAAGTTAATAAACAATTTATTTGCGCATACCCAATTTAATTGAAATAACAGGAAAGACAAGAACTTGATTTGCCTAGGTATTTATATATTGATAAGCTATAACTAAATAGAAAGCTTGGTAGTAAATAGGATATAAGAAGACAAAGGCAACTAGTAAATTTATAAATGAATTCATAATAATAAGTAGTAATTAATGCATATATATTTGGCATTAGTGATGATTATAAAATTTTACCCATCCATCTAATTTATTTAATTTAATCAAATCTATGGCAACATTGTTGTTAATAATGTTTGTAAGTGAATTTGAATGTAAAGGGGTAAATATTATTTAGGTTAAACATTTATTGAGTATAGAATGGCAATCGATTTAAATAAATCTAAATTAATTATTTTGTTTGTTAATGTGTCCTAGTTAATAAAATGGAATTTATAAGAAATAGAGCATGCACTAATGAAATGTATTATAATTCAAATGTTATTTATACCCATAAAATATCTATTCACTGTATAGAAAGATTTTTAAATCAATAAACGAATTTATTTAGGTTCCAATTTATAATTTATAACATTTAATGTAGACTCAATTAATTAATTGATTTAAATTGTGCTGTTAGCGTAGGTTTGTTTTGTAATTGAAATAGTTAATTCTATAAGATGAAGTTAATGCTAATTTTATTTATAATTGGACCTTTTGTTGATATAGATTTTAGGAAGTAGGATTTATAAATTTATTTGAGTATCAAATTCAACAATTGCATTTATTGCATAATAAAATGGAATTTAACGGTTAAATATTACGTTATTGAAACTAAGATGGACTTTAAGGATAATAATATGAAATCATGAACCAATGTTAGTGGCATCCTTGTTTTGATAAAAGGTGAGAATATAAAAGTGGAAAATCTAATAAATGGGTTTTTGAGAATTTAATTTTTAATTCCTAAATATAAGGAAGTGGAGAAATTAACACTACAATTGATAGACTTATCAACTTTTAATTCACATCTAAACTTGTTAAATCATTGAAATTGATTAAGAAATATATAAGCGATAAAATTTGGTAAATTTTAGGATTTGAATATAAAATTCGATTTTATAATTTATTGTAATTTATTTAATTAATATAGAAATAGCCATTTTGGCCACGGACTCGGATTTCGACGAAACCAGTTTCATCGGATCCGTATCGATGAATTATTGTAGGGTTTCAAGTTTCGTAACGATCGGACCTGTCGTTTGATCGTACGGACGCGAAACGCCTTGAAATCGATTTAATTAAAATCAATTTGAAATCAATTTGGAAATTTTGTTTTCGGCATAACTTCTTCATACGATCGAATTTGGACGTGAAACTTTTTCCATCGCGTTCAGAATATTTTAAAATACCTATTTGGATATATGGGTTTAACCAATTTCGTTCTGGGGTCAGAACGGGCTTTTTGGGCCAACTACCGTTTAGCACGTTTATAAATTCGTGCCCACCTATTCTATTGCTGTTTGTCTATAAACAGGCAGTGATAAACCCTATCCTCCATTCTATGCTCATTTGCTGTATGTTCATTTCTTCAATTCTTTCTCTTCCTCAATGGATGCAAATTTCAGATCTAATTTCAAATACAAATCAAAGCTAAAATTTCAAACACCTCAGAAAATTCTCCAAAAAAATATATGTTGATGTTCTCGACGAACGTAATCTGCTGGTGGTATTCGTTTTTCCATTCGATGCACTATTTTCCTAGAAAAATTAAAACAGTTCCAGCCGTTCATTGCGCGTCCATGAAACTCAACGGATCGACGAACCATTGCTGGGTTTTGAAGAGTGGACCGAGGGGATCGCATCGGCATAGTTTGTTCGTCATTTTGACGGTTGGATCTTTGGCAAAATTCAATTAGGGTTATTGTTTTTGGTGGCGGCTGCTGGATTTAGGCGACTGGAAAGTAGGTCTTGGGGCTGTCGCGAGGCATGGAGGAAATTCGCGGAGTGGCGCAGGCATTCTGGGGTGGCGGCGCGTCATTAAGGCGATGGCGGCAGCGCACGAAGTGGTGGGTAGGTTGCGTGTTCCAGCATGGTTAGGGTTTTGTTCTGTAGACAATTTGCGTGCGTACTGTGCTGTAGTGTTGAAGGAGGGTGACGTGGTAGGGAGGTCAATGTGTTTCCTTTTCTTTTATTTTTTTTATTTTTTTTTCAATCACAATTTTCGTCATAATTTTTACATACGAACTCCGCTTCACGTGCGGTTTGTTTCATTAGGATCGTAATTAAATTCTAGATCTGTTGACGCTGGTTTGGACTGATTCGGAGACCGTCGAATTTTTGAGTTTAAATTGAATTTAAATTCGATTTAAATTCAAAAGGTGAGTGTTTCAACCCACTCACAACTTCTAAAAGTTTTTATGTTTGTTAAATTTATTTTAAATATGAGTAGAAATTTATTTATGACTGTTGGCGTGTTTTATTCAGCATATCTGTTAAATCGCATTTATTTAACTTAACTGTTAATTTAGTTTATTTATTGCATAAAATTTGACAGGTAGAATTTATTTTTGCACATAAACTGCTAGTTAACAGTCATTAAATTTATTATGGAATAGAAACTGTTAGTTAATAATCTGTTATTAATTCCTGTATAATTCATATGATATGTATCAATGATTGTTTAAAATTGGATGATGATTGCAATTGATGATTGATGATTGATATTTGGATGAATGAATGCTATAATTATATTGTATAAACTGCAAGTCATCATGCATTTTCATTTCATTCGGGGTTGTGGTTTGAAATGATATACAACCGCAAATTTTATTTTTAAATTGCGGATTGAAATGATAAATATCCGTATCACTTGACCATAGGATAGAAAATTTTATACAAGCACCGTGGTCTATATATAAATTATTTTAAAGTGATTTCTATGGTTTGGATGGGATACGGTTTATAAAAAATTTTAATTTCGATATTTTATAAATGTTATACTTCTATATATATACATATGAAGTTAAAAATTTTGAATTTAAGCTGTGTATAAATCTATTAAATAAAAATGGGAAAATTGAGAAATGGAATTTGATAATTCATATTATATGTTTAAGTTTGGAAAATTTTAAGGTATGATATTTATAACTGGATTTTTCCAAGATAAATTTAAAATGAATATTCTAGTATAATTTAATTGAAGAAAATATTTTATTGCTAGAAATTGGAGTTTTATTTATGGATTTTTATGTAAATATTCAAGACTAAATAATAGAACATTTAATTTGGTTGAAGGAATAAATTCCAACTTTAGTTTTGAAATATTAATACTCCAAATGGATATATATATATATATATATATATATATATATATATATATATATATATAGAAATTGAAGTGGTTTTGGAACTTGAAAGTGGTATTTGAATTTTGGTTTAGACTTTAAATAAAGAAATATATTTGTAAAGCCATGGAAATTATTTTCTTACAAAGTAACCTTAAAGTTAAACCATTTTTTTCGTATACCGTTGAATATCCAAACCATTCAAGTTTTAGAAGTTATGGTTTTAAAATATATGAATTTCGAAATATTATGCTTTGAAAGTATAAGTCAAATTTTTGGTTTCCAGATATTTTAAATTTTAAAGCAGTATGATTTTGGAAAAGAAATATATTTGGATAAAATGATATCATACTGTTTTGGGTTTTAAGATGATATCATATTCATAGTTTTGAAATGGAATTTATATTCTGGTTTTAAAGTATAAACTATTTTAAATGACCGCGGTGTTATAATAACGATTGGTTGGCAAAGAGACCGGGATCAGATATGGACATACTCTCTGTCGATACCGAAAACCACTTTGACTAACCGTATACGCGGTGGAGATTCCAGAATGAAGTAGGTGGTGGCGACATTTCCTGTAAGGTAAATACGTGGACCCGACTCCCGTGAGTTGGCATAAGGTGGCTAAAACAGGAGTGATTCTCGGGCCAATGAGGTCATACCTCTGATCGGACGCTCCTCTTCGATATTATACTTTGACTTTGGATTGATTCAGTGGCCACTTCTATTTTTGATTTTGCGGAGTTTGTTCGAGGTGGGCGGTAACTACGGCTACGCGTTTCCACCAGCCCGGATAGCAGTTGGTATATCTACCCTGGCATTGCCTATTTGTGCCGTGTCACCTACCATACCGAGCCTTTACCACGATTTTTGTTTTGTACCATACCTATGGAGTGCCCTCTAACGACGCCCATTACGGGGGAGATTACGGTACTGTATAGACTATGGGAATATATTCTGTGTTAAGGGCTATATGGGTAACCCCTTAACGCTATTAAAAAGTAAGTTTCTTTTACAATTAGACACTATTATAATAGCGCAATATACTACATAGTAAATAGTTTAACGGATCCTTAGGAGATGTAAATCCCGAGCATCTCTTGAGTTACTGCACTCATATTTACTCCTGTTGATTTAAATCACATAAGATCTTTTAGTTCTGACTCGAGTGTTTTGTCTTTTCAATTCGCTCGGGTCAGTCCGAGCGTTTCAGGATTTGAGGATTTAGCTCTGGAGGACGAAGACGAAGATTGGTATTACTAGTATCTACTATATTATTCCACTACACCATTTAATTCCGCTGCATTGTTATTGGTATGTGTAACTCTGATATGTAGTATATAAATGTTTTGTAAACAGATTTATAAACTACACATTTTATTATTATATTTTATCATTCCGCTGCGAGATTCTGTTTTCTTTTATTTCTTTCTCGTTTTTCTTATTTACCCCATAACAATCCGCCCTTCCGTATGGTTGAACTGGCACGTGTGTCGGTTTAAATCGTACGAAAAGGCGGGACGTTACAGTTGGTATCAGAGCTTTGGTTTAGCGATAAACCTTGGCTTTGTGGGGTTTGACTCTTTGTTAATAGGGTAGTAATACCCTATGGGAGTCACTGAGCGTATATATACGAGAGAGCGTATTTGTTAGTGTTATAAAAAGATTTTAATATTGTGTTAATCTGTTCCGTTTTGTATTTATAAATTCTGGTTGATGCATGGGACGCTATGTCATCAATAGGGATTTCTAAACACTTAATAGGACAGACCGACATAATATCTGTTTTAATATAGGTGAAATAATTTTACCTATTATATTTTCTATATATAAAATAAATTTTTAAAGGATATTATATATATATATATTTGATTGCAATAGATTGGTTGTTAGGAATAAAATGTTAAATAATAGGTAAAATAAGATTGAATTTAAAATCAATGAAATTTGGAAATTTTAGAACTTAAGTCCGGGATTTTGAAATTTGCTTTCAAAGAATTTTGAAGTATAATAATATTGTTATAATATTTCCGATATAAATATTTCAGTATAATCCGAAAGAATTGTTTTAAAGAAGATTTTGGAGAAAATAAGTTTTGTACTTTCCTTTCTGTCGCTGGAAAATAATTTCGGTGATGGCAGCCGCATCATCGACTTTCATTTTCGAGTTTCGAAGGGGAAAGGCCACTGTGGTAAAGTCTACTGCAGATTTATTTTGAAATTATTTAAAATTTTAATTGTTTTAAATATAATTAGAGATATAAAAGTTGTAAGAAATTATTTATCTATTATTTTTTAAAATAATTTGAAATTCGACCCGGTATTTAATTCTTAAATTTCCATTAATTAATTGTTTAAATTATTTTAGTGAAATAAAAGGTAAGTAATAAATGAATTGAAATCTCTAAATTAGGCAAGAAATTAATGCAAAGTTATAAAGGGAAATTTGGAATTTTTAACATATGAGACAAAAACTAATATGGTTGAACATTAAATTTAATTAAAAGAAGAGATAAAATTTGTATAAGTTCTTTTGCATTTTCTTTAACATATATAACTTACCAAATATGAAAAGTTGAAATGTTAAATAAGAGATTTGAATAGAGTATTATACAAGTAGAAAATTTTGGGAAAATGAAGTATTCAATGAATTGCTATTATAAATAAGAATTTAATGGTTATAAACTTAAGTACGATATAAATGCTACTAGTTTAATATAATGGAAAGTAGGAAATATAAATAAATGATTGCAAACCATAGTTAATGAATAAATAAAATCCTTTACTTATAAGAATGAATGTTATAAGGTTAAGAATTTAGTGTAATTAAAAAGGGTTACTTAAATTAAATATAATAGAATGTAAGCATTTAATAAATGATTGAAATTGAGAAGTGCATTAAATGTAATACAAATAACAGAAACTTACATAACCTGAATAGATATAAATGGATAAATTGTAAGTAATAAATAGAAATAAGGAAACAACCATTGAATGAGAAATAAAATTTGAAGTTTGTTAGAAATAAATGTAATTTATAAAAAGGAAAATTTATGTGGTATGAATAAAAGAAAGGAAATCAAACAACTAGAGTATGTAAAGAATTTATATAAGGTAATTTGATTTGTTGGTTTGAATTGTTATTGTTTGATCTATGGTTGGTTGGGTAAGGAAATTTGAAGTTGTTGGATGAATAAATAATCTATTTTTGTCCCATCTAAGACTGTTGAGTAAATGATGCACTGGATGGTTATTTCTCACTCCGTACCATTTCAAGTTTTAACCCGAACAACTATTTGTTTGCTTGATTTAATGATTGTTGTTTGTGGTGTGTGCTGTTTGTTAAAATTGATGGTTGTTGTATTGATTGTTGTTAGTGTTTGAAACCATGAAAATATTTCACTTTATATAAATAGTTAACCCTTTGGATTTTATAATTGAAATGCAGGTTATGGAAACAATTGCTACTGCTTTCGGTTCCATAATAATAAGCGTAAATTGCCCGACAAATAGGTACATTTTCGGATTACGTTTTGTAGCGTTATTTTGTATATTTTTCCCGTGTTGGGATATATTATTTTGAATATTATATATGATATTTTGTTATATTTAATATTATATCTTCTTCCGAACCTCTCCGTACAAAGGAGACTCTGCCAAAATTTTCCGAAAATTTTGGACTTAGAATTATGTTGAAAATGTTTTCCAACTTTAATTATTTAAGTATAAAAGGATATAATGATTATAAAACGGGTATATTTCATTTAAGGAAATTAAATTAGTAAATTACTGCATATATGTTAATATTTGAAGTAAGATGTACTGTTTATTATTTTCTTCCTTCCCTTTTCTATTTCCTTTTCGGGGACGAAATGTTTTGAGTGGGGGAGAGTGTAACGACCCGTAAATTTTTCGTCAGTTAAATTTGTCATTTTAATAAGATTAGATAATTTAACTTTAGAAAGAAGTAAAGATTTATAATTTATAATGAAGCATATGTTGAAAAGGAAATGAAACCATAGGAATTTAAGCTAAGTATTATCGGTTGATATAAAATGACGAATAAATTTGAAGTAACGTAAATAGTTATACTAGGATAAGAAGAGAATATAGGGAAACAAGGGTAAGTTGTGAATTTATTTAAATGAATCAATATTATTAGATAGTAAATTGAATTAGAGATAGTAACTGTAATTAAAGGTTAACAATTTAAATGTTTATATGGCAATAGAATTGAAGTAACGTAAATTAGCATTTGTGGTTATAAGTTGTAATTTGTTGATTAAATTGGTTTGTGAAATTAATACTGTAAGATATAAATCGGAAATAGTATTAATGAAATAATAACCGAATGTATGTAAATAATTTTGTAGGAATAAGTTAATAAACAATTTATTCGCGCATACCCAATTTAATTGAAATAACAGGAAAGACAAGAACTTGATTTGCCTAGGTATTTATATATTGATAAGCTATAACTAAATAGAAAGTTTGGTAGTAAATAGGATATAAGATGACCAAGGCAACTAGTAAATTTATAAATGAATTCATAATAACAAGTAGTAATCAATGCATATATATTTGGCATTAGTGATGATTACAAAATTTTACCCATCCAACTAATTTATTTAATTTAATCGAAATCTATGGCAACATTGTTGTTAATAATGGTTGTAAGTGAATTTGAATGTAAAGGGGTAACTATTATTTAGGTTAAACATTTATTGAGTATAGAAGGGCAATCGATTTAAATAAATCTAAATTAATTATTTTGTTTGTTAATGTGTCCTAGTTAATAAAAGGGAATTTATAAGAAATAGAGCATGCACTAATGAAATGTATTATAATTCAAATGTTATTTATACCCATAAAATGTCTATTCACTGAATAGAAAGATTTTTAAATCAATAAACGAATTTATTTAGGTTCCAATTTATAATTTATAACATTTAATATAGACTCAATTAATTAATTGATTTAAATTGTGCTGTTAGCATAGGTTTGTTTTGTAATTGAAATAGTTAATTCTATAAGATGAAGTTAATGCTAATTTTATTTATAATTGGACCTTTTGTTGATATAGATTTTAGAAAGAAGGATTTATAAATTTATTTGAGCATTAAATTCAACAATTGCATTTATTGCATAATAAAATGGAATTTAACGGTTAAATATTACGTTATTGAAATTAAGATGGATTTTAAGGATAATAATATGAAATCATGAACCAATGTTAGTGGCATCCTTGTTTTGATAAAAGGTGAGAATATAAAAGTGGAAAATCTAATAAATGGGTTTTTGAGAATTTAATTTTTAATTCCTAAATATAAGGAAGTGGAGAAATTAACACTGCAATTGATAGACTTATCAACTTTTAATTCACATCTAAACTTGTTAAATCATTGAAATTGATTAAGAAATATATAAGCGATAAAATTTGGTAAATTTTAGGATTTGAATATAAAATTTGATTTTATAATTTATTGTAATTTATTTAATTAATATAGAAATAGCCATTTTGGCCACGGACTCGGATTTCGACGAAAACAGTTTCATCGGATCCGTATCGATGAATTATTGTAGGGTTTCAAGTTTCGTAACGATCGGACCTGTCGTTTGATCGTACGGACGCGAAACGCCTTGAAATCGATTTAATTAAAATCAATTTGAAATCAATTTGGAAATTTTGTTTTCGGCATAACTTCTTTATACGATCGTATTTGGACGCGAAACTTTTTCCATCGCGCTCAGAATATTTTAAAATACCTATTTGGATATATGGGTTTAACCAATTTTGTTCCGGGGTCAGAACGGGCTTTTTGGGCCAACTACCGTTTAGCACGTTTATAAATTCGTGCCCACCTATTCTATTGCTGTTTGTCTATAAATAGGCAGTGATAAACCCTAGCCTCCATTCTATGCTCATTTGCTGTATGTTCATTTCTTCAATTCTTTCTCTTCCTCAATGGATGCAAATTTCAGATCTAATTTCAAATACAAATCAAAGCTAAAATTTCAAACACCTCAGAAAATTCTCCAAAAAAATATGTGTTGATGTTCTCGACGAACGTAATTTGCTGGTGGTATTCGTTTTTCTATTCGATGCACCGTTTTCCTAGAAAATTTCATAATTTTTGCATACGAACTCCATTTCACGTGCATTTTTTTTCCGTTAGGATCGTAATTAAATTCTAGATCTGTTGACGCTGGTTTGGACTGATTCGGAGACCGTCGAATTTTTGAGTTTAAATTCGATTTAAATTCAAAAGGTGAGTGTTTCAACCCACTCACAACTTCTAAAATTTTTTATGTTTGTTAAATTTATTTTAAATATGAGTAGAAATTTATTTATGACTGTTGGCGTGTTTTATTCTGCATATCTGTTAAATCGCATTTATTTAACTTAACTGTTAATTTAGTTTATTTATTGCATAAAATTTGACAGGTAGAATTTATTTTTGCACATAAACTGCTAGTTAACAGTCATTAAATTTATTATGGAATAGAAACTGTTAGTTAATAATCTGTTATTAATTCTTGTATAATTCATATGCTATGTATCAATGATTGTTTAAAATTGGATGATGATTGCAATTGATGATTGATGATTGATATTTGGATGAATGAATGCTATAATTATATTGTATAAACTGCAAGTCATCATGCATTTTCATTTCATTCGGGGTTGTGGTTTGAAATGATATACAACCGCAAAATTTTATCTTTAAATTGCGGATTGAAATGATAAATATCCGTATCACTTGACCATAGGATAGAAAATTTTATACAGGCACCGTGGTCTATATATAAATTATTTTAAAGTGATTTCTATGGTTTGGATGGGATACGGTTTATAAAAAAATTTAATTTCGATATTTTATAAATGTTATTCTTCTATATATATACATATGAAGTTAAAATTTTTGAATTTAAGCTGTGTATAAATCTATTAAATAAAAATGGGAAAATTGAGAAATGGAATTTGATAATTCATATTATATGTTTAAGTTTGGAAAATTTTAAGGTATGATATTTATAACTGGATTTTTCCAAGATAAATTTAAAATGAATATTCTAGTATAATTTAATTGAAGAAAATATTTAATTGCTAGAAATTGGAGTTCTATTTATGGATTTTTATGTAAATATTCAAGACTAAATAATAGAACATTTAATTTGGTCGAAGGAATAAATTCCAACTTTAGTTTTGAAATATTAATACTCCAAATGGATATATATATATATATATATATATATATATATATATATATAGAAATTGAAGTGGTTTTGGGACTTGAAAGTGGTATTTGAATTTTGGTTTAGACTTTAAATAAAGAAATATATTTGTAAAGCCATGGAAATTATTTTCTTTACAAAGTAACCTTAAAGTTAAACCATTTATTTCGTATACCGTTGAATATCCAAACCATTCAAGTTTTAGAAGTTATGGTTTTAAAATATATGAATTTCGAAATATTATGCTTTGAAAGTATAAGTCAAATATTTGGTTTCCAGATATTTTAAATTTTAAAGCAGTATGATTTTAGAAAAGAAATATATTTGGATAAAATGATATCATATTGTTTTGGGTTTTAAGATGATATCGTATTCATAGTTTTGAAATGGAATTTTTATTCTGGTTTTAAAGTATAAACTATTTTAAATGACCGCGGTGTTATAATAACGATTGGTTGGCAAAGAGACCGGGATCAGATATGGACATACTCTCTGTCGATACCAAAAACCACGTTGACTAACCGTGTACGCGGTGGAGATTCCAGAATGAAGTAGGTGGTGGCGACGTTTCCTGTAAGGTAAATACGTGGACCCGACTCCCGTGAGTTGGCATAAGGTGGCTAAAATAGGAGTGATTCTCGGGCCAATGAGGTCATACCTCTGATCGGACGCTCCTCTTCGATATTATACTTTGACTTTGGATTGATTCAGTGGCCACTTCTATTTTTGATTTTGGGGAGTTTGTTCGAGGTGGGCGGTAACTGCGGCTACGCGTTTCCACCAGCCCGGATAGCAATTGATATATCTACCCTGGCATTGCCTAGTTGTGCCGTGTCACCTACCATACCGAGCCTTTACTACGAGTTTTGTTTTGTACCATACCTATGTAGTGCCCTCTGACGACGCCCAGTACGGGGGAGATTACGGTACTGTATAGACTATGGGAATATATTCTGTGTTAAGGGCTATATGGGTAACCCCTTAACGCTATTAAAAAGTAAGTTTATTTTACAATTAGCACTATTATAATAGCGCAATATACTACATAGTAAATAGTTTAACGGATCCTTAGGAGATGTAAATCCCGAGCATCTCTTGAGTTACTGCACTCATATTTACTCCTATTGATTTAACTCACATAAGATCTTTTAGTTCTGACTCGAGTGTTTTGTCTTTTCAATTCGCTCAGGTCAGTCCGAGCGTTTCAGGATTTGAGGATTTAGCTCTGGAGGACGAAGACGAAGATTTGTATTACTAGTATCTACTATATTATTCCACTACACCATTTAATTCCGCTGCATTGTTATGTGTTTGTGTAACTCTGATATATAGTATATAAATGTTTTGTAAACAGATTTATAAACTATACATTTTATTATTATATTTTATCCTTCCGCTGCGAGATTCTGTTTTCTTTTATTTCTTTCTCGTTTTTCTTATTTACCCCATAACAATCCGCCCTTCCGTATGGTTGAACTGGCACGTGTGTCGGTTTAAATCGTGCGAAAAGGCGGACGTTACATTTTTGACGATGTTGGACATATCTCATTCACCCTTATTTTGAGAATTCTAACAATCCCCCACATGAATGACGATATATGTCTCCCCCACACAAAGTGTAATATCACACAGTTCATATGAAAATAATGTTATATCGAGGATAAGTAGATATTTCACTTTAAACTTTCCCTAGTTAAAACTTATCGGATATACTTGGCTATCTGTGAATTATTTCATCTTGAATCGTCAGCCGTTATTGTATAACCAGATAATAAGCTTTACAATAGTATTATTTTCCTTCACATCCAATCTCTTGGTTGTGTTCATTTCGGTCCTGAACAATTTTTGGTTCTGCGAGTGCTTTTAGAGAATAAAAGCCTTCAATATTCTCATAGAGCCGGCCAAGCTCATCGCAACCATTAAGAGTATCCTACTATACTCCACTTGTTATTTTCAAGATATGGTCATCATTAAAAAACATGGTTTTAACCTTTAAATACTTCTGTAGGCATGCATTTATATTGTGCACCATAGGAATGGAGTTGGACTATGTCCAAAAATATGCATTACGTCTTGAGTTACTCAGGACTGGTTTGCCTATTGATTCTAGTCCGTGAGATCTCCAGTCGCTAGGATAGGTTTTCGTATAAGGTAACTCTTGGTGGTTTAGGCTTTTAAACTCATTTCCCTCAATGTGCAGTCAATTTTCTCTTGATAAACCTTTAGTAAATGGATCCGCTAGGTTATCATTTGTACTCAATATATGGAAATAATTCCATTTAAGAGTAACTGCCTAACTGTGTTATGGCGTCGATGAATGTGTCGTGACTTTTCATTATACACAAAGTTGTGCGGTCTGCTTAGCACATCTTTGTTATTACAGTGTATGCATTAGACCGGTACAGGTTTAGACCAAAATGTAATATCTTCTAAAAAATGACGAAGCCATTCTGCTTCTTCACTTGCTTTATCTAATGCGATGAACTCCGATTCCATAATGGATCTAGCCATGCATGTTTGTTTAGTAGATTTCCATGACGCTGCTGCCCCTGCTAAGGTAAATACATAACCATTCGTTGATTTTGATTTCTCTGAATCAGCAATCCACTTTGCATCACTATATCCTTCCAAGACAGCAGGATATTTTCCATAATGTAAGGAATAATTTGTGGTATTTTTTAAATATCCAAGCACTCTCATTAGTGCTTTCTAGTGTTCCTTTCCTGGATTGCTTGTATACTTGCTCAGCCGACTTACTGCATAAGCTATATCTGGTCTTGTGCAATTCATGAGATACATGAGACATCCTATTACACGAGAGTATTCCAGTTGCATTACACTCTCATTAGTGTTTTTATGTAGTACTTCTGATGGATTAAAAGGTGTTCTTACTCCTTTAGTTCTAAAATTTTGAAAATTTTCAATCACTTTGTCTACAAAGTGTGATTGAGATAATTCAGTTCCATTAGGTGTTCTTATTATTTTGATTTCCAAAATAACGTCTGCAAATCCTAAGTATTTCATATCGAAATTGCTAATTAACGTCTTCTTTATGGGCTCTATTACCTGAGTATTTGGACCAAATATTAACATATCGTCTACATATAAACAAATCATCACATATGATTGTCCAATTTGTTTATAATAAACACACTTTCAAATTTTGTGTGCCACTGTTTTGAAGCTTGTTTTAGTCCGTATAATGATTTTACTAATCTACATACTTTGTTTTCATTTTCTTTGGAAACAAGTCCTTCAGGTTGCTCCATGTAGATCTTCTCACCGAGATCTCCATTTAAAAATGCTATCTTTACATCCATTTGATGAATTTCTAGATTATAGATTGATGCAATTACTATTAGCATTATTATAAAGGTTATTCGTGTTACCGGCGAATATGTATCAAAGAAGTCTATTCCTTCTTTTTGACGATATCCTTTGGCTACTATTCTGGCTTTATACTTGTCGATAGAGCCATCTGCTTTCATTTTTTCTTGAAAATCCATTTACAGCCAATAGGTTTAATTTCAGGTGGAATATCAACAATTTCCCAAGTTTTACCACTTAGAATTGAATCAATCTCACTTTGGATTTCTTCTTTCCAACATAAAGATTCAGAAGATGGCATTGCTTCCTTGTACGATTGAGGTTCGAATTCTAACACATATGTGAAAAAATCCGAATCAAATGTCTTAGAAGTCCTATCCCTTACGCTTCTTCTTGGTTCAACTTCCTCAATCTCATGATGACTTTCATCTTCATGTGAATTGCTTGATTCTTCTCTTATCCTTTTAGGGGCATTATTCCCTTCATTCCTTTTGTGTGGAAACACGTCTTTAAAGAATGAGGCATCTCTAGATTCCATGATTGTATTTACATGAATATCAACTTTATCAGACTTGAATACAAAAAATCTATAGGAACTACTATTTTGGGCTGGTCCTAAATGGTAACAATCTATTGCTTTTGGTCCAAGTTTGACTTTCTTGGGAGGCGGAACTGGAATTTTTGCCTAGCACCCCACACTTTGAGGTATTTAAAACTTGGTTTGTGTCCTTTCCATAACTCATATGGAATAGTTCTTGTTTTATTGTAAGGGACTTTGTTTAATATGTGATTAGAGATATTTAAGGCTTTCCCCCACAAGTTCGTCGGTAGACCAGAGGTTAAAAGCATGGCATTAATCATGTCTTTTAGCATTTTGTTCTTCCTCTCGGCTACACCATTTTGTTGTGGTGAATATGGAGCTATTGTTGAATTACAGCATTTTCTGCACAAAACTATTTAAATGGTGATTCATATTCTCCACCTTGATCAGATCTCAATATCTTGATCTTTTTATTTAACTGATTTTCTACCTCGGCTTTGTACTTCATTAACGATGTAATTGCTTCATCGTTGCTATTTAAAAGATATACATAGCAATATCGTGTATAGTCATCAATAAAAGTGATAAAGTAATTTTTCCCACCTCTTGTAGGTAATGATTTAAAATCATATAAATCTGTATAAACCAAATCTAGTGGTTCGGTGCTTCTATCAACAGATTAAAATGGGTTTTTAACCATTTTTGCTTCTACACATGTCTTATATTTGTAGTTCTTATCTACTTGGAATTTCGAAATTAATCCCAAGTTTGATAATGTTTTCATTTTTCGAAAATTTATGTGTCCCAATCTACATGCCATAGTAAAATTTCATGCTCAAGCAAGTAAGAAACATCAATTTTATTAATAGCACAATCAGAATACATAGTTTTATTGCCGATAACGGCTACATTTTCCTTAAATAGGCCATCACATAAATATCCCCTTCCGATATATATTACAGCTTTTGACAGAACCATCTTGTCTGACTCGAACGCCATTTTGAATCTTTTCTTTGATAGTACTGAGCCAGAGATCAAATTCTTGCGTATGTCTAGAATGTGGCGCACGTCATTCAACTTGAAAGTTTTTACAGAAGTAAACTTGAGGATTACTGTGCCACTGCCTTCGTTCATGGATAATGTAGAGTTATCCATGTAGAGTTTTCTCCGTGATCGAATTTTTGGTATGTAGAAAACATGGATGTGTTAGAGCAGACATGACAAGTAGCGCCTGTGTCTACCCACCATTGGTCAGGATTCTGAACCAAATTACATTCAGATACAACTGCTGAGAAGTTGGACTCGTCTACTTCCATGTTGTCTACTATATTTGCCTTCTTATTGTGTTCCTTTTTGTGTCTGTAATCTTTAGCGGCATGTCCAACCTTTCCACAAACCCAACACTCGCCATTAAACTTTTTGGTTCGTTTGTTGTCTTTTGGTTTGCTGTCTGGAGCTTTCTTTTCCTTCTGGAAATTCTTCTTTTTATTTTTGGTCTTTGATCCTTCAGCCACAAATGCCTCCTCGCTTGGTTTTGTAACTCCATGGTTATCTGCCTTAATTTTTAGTCGGACTATGAGATCCTGTAAAGAGATTTCCTTCTTCTTTTGCTTTAGATAGTTGCGGTAATCTCTCCATGACGGTGGCAGTTTTCCCGTGATGGCTTCAACCAAAAATGATTCTCCAACCTTATGACCTTTTGTTTCGAGTTCATGAATAATGATTTGCAGTTGATGCAGTTGAGCG
Source organism: Allium cepa (assembly GCA_030765085.1). Lineage (NCBI taxonomy): Eukaryota > Viridiplantae > Streptophyta > Magnoliopsida > Asparagales > Amaryllidaceae > Allium > Allium cepa. Next base: position 597,932,557 of record CM060935.1, read on the forward strand.
GTCACCGGTTTGGAGCCAACCATCTTGTAGTCCATGAATTTGTCTACAATGAATTTCTTATGACTGATATTCTACGTCTTGTACTTCGTGACAAGTGCATTCCAGAGTGCTTTCGCTGTCTTTAGAGGCTGATATACTTTGTATTGCACATTGTCGAGACAATTCAGAATGTAGTTTCTACATAGAAAATCGGAATGCTTCCACATATCAACATCTGATTCCTTGCCTGGTGCAGGAATCGGTTCCTCCTCCTCGAGATACTATTGCAGGCCGAGTGTGGTGAGATAAAATCGCATTTTATTTTTCCATGTTATGAAGTCATCACCTATTCTTTGAACAGATTAGGCCTGTTGTGAGTAGCAGCCTTTGTTGATAGTTCAACTATTGCCATCTTTGTTTTAGCGAAAACAGGAAAGTCTTAAGATGTTATACATCTAGTATACCAAAACAGAGACTAATCAATAATAAACTTGTCTCACAAGTTTACAACTCAGATTTTCACTACACTGGAATTCTGTTATAGTTATTTTAACACTAAGTATGTTGTAATTAATTACAACAACAAAGCAACAACTACAACAATAATAACTATAGTGCAAAATCAAACGTTATACTATTTAAAGAAATAGTACAACGTAGAAAGAAAAATGATATTTATATATATAAATATATAAATCAACTAGAAATATAACCAGTTGAAGAAGTAAATTACGTCTGAGACTTGTCGTAATAATTTCCTTAAGACTTTATTCAAAGTCCCACAAGATACAACAGACGTGATCTGCTGGATTGTGATGTGTATGATCTTCTGTGTGATATGCAAAAGTGCACGGATTGTAGATATTAAGAAACGAAGAGTAAGAAGAGAAAATTCGGAATTGATCGATTGAGGAAAGTGATCAGGTTTCCTCCTTATTTATAGCCGAATTCCCGATGGCTACAACCGTTGGGAAAAGTAGCATCCCTTCATTTGCAACGCCAAAAAACATTATTGTTCGCAACAGTCGTGCCTCTTCGTTTTGCAATGGTGCTCATCTTCATTAAACATTAGATTGGCTGGGTTTTCGGAGGAATTATATATCCATTAAACGTGGAATAAAAACCGAAACCAATATTAGTTAACAAAATCACGCATATATGTAAAGAACTTTCAAGAAAGAATCTGAAATGGTAATGTCGAAATGCAATGAAAATATGGTGATTATCAGTGTTAACATGATTAACGTGCCATTATTGGGTCTTTTCTTTGTACAACAAAGAAGAAGAAAAATCAGTCTTGAAGTACGTACTACCAAAAGAAAAGTCATATGCAACTGATTGACTGTTGGACTTTTCGCTGAAAGCTTGATTCAAATTATGAAAAAGACAATTCAAACATGTTGTGTGCAATGAATAATTGTCTACTTGAGGAAAAAGAAAGCACCATGCTTCCAGAAAAAACGAAAAAAAGAAAAAAAAAGACTTTTTTACTTTGGATTCTAACTTATTCCCACAAATTGTACACTAGTGATAATGTAAAGAAAACGGTTTATTCCACAAGACCTTTTGTAATCAATACTATCAAAATCTTTGAAGCATGGCATATTTTTAACCATTCAAATTTTTTTTCATTGTCTCGTGCAGCAATTGGTGCTTCATTTTCAACAAAATAATTTTCTCAAAGTCTCAAAACAATTTCCTTGGCATTGTTATAAAAATCTTAAAATCTTACTATTTAAATCGTGTTTCGTATCAGATCTCTCACTTTCGGAATTGATTTATATTTCGATTCAAACTCATTTAAAACCGCAGTTGAGAAAAATGATTCAGTTGATGTTTATACAATCACTATGCTTATTTGTATCACAAATACAATCATATTGTTTTCTAAACAAAATAAAAATGGAATAAGAGAAACCGAGTTTTAAGTTTAGATGTAAAAGTTCAAACATCATAATCACTTCCAAAGTGAGTACAAATCTTAAAATATGGAAAACATTGAATTTATGATTCATGACTAAAATCATGCTTCGCTCTAATGTTTAGTATGATCCATGATTTGAATCCCGTTTTAAAAACCTTGGTCCTTAGTAATAGATTTCAAATTTATGAATTTCCACATGAAAGTTCCTCCTTCAGAGGACCAATGTTTATTGCCATATCACCAAAAAATAATTGTAATGTATTGGCCTTCGCATAACCATTTGATAAATGCACTAATAAGCATCATCTTAGTTTCATGAGTGCTCTCAATGAGGATCCAAAAAGCAAAATGTTTGAGCAATTCTATTCGTTTAATGGCATAATTTTCAAATTCACACGTTTCATAAAGTGTCCCAATATGGATGTGAAGTTTAATATCCTTGAAATCCATAAGTTTCTATCTGGTAAACACTTGATAGTATAAACAATCTAATATATATATATATATATATATATAAGATGGTTCACGTGGCATGAACAACACATATGCGTATAAAATCCCTTTATAAAATCATTAAATTTAAAATTTCCATACAGTTTGATAAAAACAAATTGAAATACATAAAGGAAAAATGTAATTTTTTTATTGGAATAGGATTTTGAGCCTTTAACCTGTTTATGTTTCAAAATTTCCATTTAGAGATAGATGTTAATTTGTGTTCTCAGTTTGATTCGAACCCCTGACTTCTTGTTTGCATATAAGGGTGTTTCTGTAACTTCATGTTTAGGGGTGTTAATTCTGTACGAGTGTCTATTATCGAACTCAGTTCGAAGTCAAAAAACATTCATCCATTTCTCATTTAGAACACGAAATAGAACAAAAAAAAATCTATACAACATTTCGTCCGTACGAATTACTCAATGAATTTTTTATTTCGTGTACATTGTACATCCATTATCACACTCGTACGAAGGGTGTCTGAGCTAAAGTTTCATCTGATTCATATCTGTCTGAAACTCTTATACAAAAGAACATGAACACACCTATGTTCAATCCGGTCCGTCCAATTGACACCCCTATTCACGGTCGGACCAAAATTTTTTGGTCCTATTCAACTATTAACAAAGATTTTAAGACGCAAGTATCAGTATGCTTTTAATCTGCAGCAAAAAAAAGAAAAGGGGCATTTATTACCATATCACCAAAAGATAACTGTAATGTATTAGCCTTCGCATAACCATTTGATAAATGCACTAATAAGCATCATCTTAGTTTCATGAGCGCTCTCAATGAGGATCAAAAAAGTAAAATGTTCGAGCAATTCTATTCATTTAATGGCATAATTTTCAAATTCTCACGTTTCACAAAATGTCCCCCCATATAGCTGTGAAGTTTAATATCCTTGAAATCCATAAGTTTCTATCTAGTAAACATTTTACAGTATAAACGATCTTATATATATATATATAAGATGGTTCATGTGGCACGCACAACGCATATGCGTATAAAATCCCTCTATAAAATCATTAAATTTAAAATTTCTATACAGCTTGACAAAAACAAATTGAAAGATATAAAGGAAAAATGTAAATTTTTTATTGGGATAGGATTTTGAACTTTTAACCTGTTTATGTTTCAAAATTTCCATTTGAAGATAGATGTAAATTTATGTTCTCGGTTTGATTCAAACTCTTGGCCGCTTGTTTGCATATAAGGGTGTTTCCGTAACTTCACGTTTAGGGGTGTTAATTCTGTATGAGCGTCCATCACTCAACTCGGTTCGAAGTCAAAAAATATTCATCCGTTTCTCATTTAGAACAAGAAAATATGTACAACATTTCATCCGTACGAATTGTTCAATGAATTTTTTATTGCATGTGCATCCACTACACCAAAAAGTACTTTTGGTGGCGCACAAAAAAAACAACCATAACTTATGATGGCGTTTTAGAGAACGCCGTCATACGACATGCAACTAAAAAAATAATATTTTTGGTTGCGTTTTTGTGAACGTCGTTATAATGTGCCTTATTGCGGCGGCAAAAAAAGTCACCGTAAATCTTTTTTTTGTAGCATGTTGAAACGCCACCAAAAGTGAGTTTTTTTTCAACATATTTTTTCCGAAGTATTTTCTAAATGCCACTAAATTGACGCTGTTATAGATTGATCATTTTAAAGGCTGTACATTTCACCACAACAATATTTTTTTTGTTGTGTTTTTTTTCTGCCATTAAATTTTTTCCGTAGCGTTTGATAAACGCCACAAAATATTTTTGCTTTTCTTTGTCTATTTCTCACATTCTACTAGCTCGTTTACTCTCCAATTCACTTTATTCATAATTTATATTAAGCTGTAATAATAAATAGTTCAATAATAAACAAAAAATACATGAAAAAATGAACTACCATAAACACAAGTAGTACATTACCATACAGAAGTAGTGCATTACCGTACATAGTCACACAACTGGTGCTAACAAAACGCTTGTTTACCCATAATTCTTTGTTGCATGCACAAATGAAAGCTAGTACCATAAAAGTCTAACCTAGCTCTCTTCGAAAATCCAATGCCTACACAAATGAAATTACAACATATAGTCAAACAATTATGTTAATTCGTAAGACTTCAAATCTAATATCAAACAACTACAACATTGTACAAGTATATCATACTATTATTTATAAAATTTAATTAACTTAAACTTAGTTAATTTTATAAAACTTCTTTAATTTTAACAAAAATTAGTTAATTTTTATTAACTTGGTTAACTTGGTTAATTTATTATTATTATTATTACCAGTTCATCTCAAACTATTACTTTGACTACTGATAAAGGTGGCAATTAGACCCAACCCGAGCACCGGTTTGAATCGTGTCCGGTTGGGTAATAACACTAAAAATGCATATATGTCAATGTTTTTTCATCGGGCCTTTAGGATCGGGACGGTTCGAGTCGGGTTTGATCAGGTCTTTATTATATTTTCCATCACCCATACCCGACCAAAGACTCATCGGGTTCGGTTCGGATCGGTTCGGTTTTGCGGTTCTAATTGCCAGGCCTATAAATAACTGTAGGCACTTCACAATCATAAGATTTTATATAATCAATCTCAGCTTCTGCTCGATATCCCACTCTACCTAAATTCAACCTTAAAATGTAAACATAATGAAATTCAACGGCTAAGATATATCATGTTGAAGTCTTATGTTTTTTTGTAGCCCTAATAGAGCTACTTCCATATAAGTAATATCTGTATGTATACGCACACCAAAATATTGCTTGAATATGTGCAACGTATTATCATCTATAACCAGTTAAAAATACTACTTCTAAAACATGAGTTCTTATCATCTTTACTTCAACTTATCTATAAAGACTACATTATAGGGTAAAATAATCATACAGTGACATAGCAATGAGTCTTGATCTGGTCCATCCAGAAATCAGACACACTTCCGGTTTTTGCAAGTAATTCCTGGATGGCTTTCAGCGTAAAAGGGTGCAGAAAGCGGTCAATCCTTAAAGAAGTAGTAGCTGGCTTCAAAGATGGTGGAACTACAACGCAGACACAAAATGTTAATATGTGTTTGCATATTCAAACAACGATAAGACTAACAGTACCGATGATGATGATGACAATTAAAGGACCAAAGATATCTCACTATGCTAGCCCTTGCCTGCCATTTTGTACATTAAGCTACTTAATTTTCACCAATAAATACGCCACTTGGTTAAAAATCAACAATGTTGTTTACTGCTACGAAGTTACCATATAAGCAAGAACTATAGACTTACCTATTCTTTCTTTTGGTGTGGCATCTCCACTAATTGAAGAATTTGACCTATTAAATGATTTTTTGAGAGTAGGCTGGAGCGCAGCTTTTGGTGTATCAGCTGTTAAATTGGATATTTGTGAATAAGAAACCTTAGTAATAGCTACGTTCCAGCGGCGCTGACGCTTTGGTTCATTCTTACTTTTGGGATCAGCTTGTTCTGCACAAACATCAAATTAAAGACTTCAATGCACAAACAATATAACAAAGATGTTGCATAGGATAAAATACAACGTACACAAAAGAAATGTAAGAATAACAATTTAAATCAATGTGTTTGTCATTTAGCTCTGTATCAAATGCTTCTACTAATATCCAAATTTATAGCTTGAGTAACTAATAGTAATATCATAAACAAGCATTCAGTTGTGGATAAACAAGCTCTTTTTAAGGTATTTAATTCCGAGGACGAAATATATTTACCATTTTTGTATGAAATCAAAAACCAGAACCGACTCTGCATAAATCATGGCAACAGATCGAACTGATTTGACTTTAATTGTATTTTTCCATGCTATGTTTATCTGATGAAATTTATTACTGCTTAATTTGAAAAGAGTAAAAATGGATTTGATCACAAGCAACAGTCTACAATTGTGCAAAAATGTGTTGATATGTGTAGTAGTAAGGAGTTTAACAAATGGTGTACGGATGAAAACTAGGTAGCAATTAGCATGCTCCTATGAACATACAGTATAGTACCAATGAAGGACCCAAAATAATAAACAAATACTTTAGAGTTGAAATGATTAACGGATTCCAAATATTGATATGGCAAAACATTCAAGGTGTTCATATTACCTTCCGTAGACAATTCAGAAAATATATATGCACACAAATTACATGTATCATGGATTTGATGTTTTGTGAATAGCACGATTGTAAATGCATGGAAAAAGATTACTAAGAAGGCGAACATGTCACCATACTAATTATACTGATTAGATCAGAATATGACTATGTTCCTTCGGCTTTTCTTTTTTCTGTCATACCAATGGGTTTGGATTCTTCCTCGAAATTCAAATCCTTGTTCTCTGGAGAGAACCCACTAACCAAAGCATCAATTGGTTTTTCAGCAATCCTCTTCTTTCTCAAAATTATTATTTGATTTGATCGGCTTATTTTCAACTATATCTTGCATAAACTCATCACTGGAAATTCTATCTGAATTTAGTTTTTTAGGAGACCCCTCCTCACCATCCTCAATCTTCTTGCAAAGTTCAACATCCATAGCACAGGTGACCTCACTACATGATGGTTGCACCATCTCCAGCTTAATAATAATAATAATAATAATAATAATAAATTAACTAAGTTATTGCCCAGATTAATAATCCAACAAAACACTCAAATCACATCTACAATTAAAAAATAAAATATATCCACTAGTTGTCAGGCGATACCTAACAAGATAACAAAAGGTAAATAAAAATTATCGGTGGGAGTAATGGGAACTCGAGGAACAGAAACTCCGCTACAAGATTTGGTTGGATAAATAAAGATGGAAATAACTGTTGTTGATTGATCAACCGAAGAGCGACTCTTTCCTATGATCGAAGAAAGGAGGGAAGAAACATTATTCATCTTCGACTATTATAATATCAATTAAGTTCACAATGGACAGGTATTATTGCTAAAATATGATTGGCCTATGAGATACACTTGCATACTAAAGCTTAGTTGCTTACGAAGGGTTTGAAAACCATTGCTCTGTTCCAAAAACGAAATTATTGCGAAATTGTTTACTAAAAAAACAAGAAGAATCGAGATGGATTGGTTGTTTATTATAAAAATAAGAAAGGTACAAAAACCAGTTTTATTTCTATCAGTGAATGGGGTTATTATAGTTTTCAAAGTAAAGCATATTGTATATGAATAAATATACATTGGTTATTTAATGTAGAAACCTAAGAACTAGTATGTACTGCACTCAAATATAATATCTTTGGTTTCTAGAATTCAGTAAAAAAATAAAAATAGAACATTTAGGTCAATTTTTTACCAACATTCATTATTTAACAAAATTTAATTGAATATACAAATCCTCCACCTTGTTTCTTTTCTCAATGTCATTTCACTACTATTGTCATTTTCACCTTATATCCACCTCAATCTAGCAGTAGATGGCATGGATAACATATAACACTTATAACATAAGTGAAAAGAAAGCCCTGTCACTAAGCACAAAAGTATAAACTAATAAAAGAATATAAACTAAAATTTCGTTTTTAGTAGTCAACATAACCAACCCCATTAATCAGTAATATCTAAAAATTATTGTGTTCCAATCCAGTTTTATTAGATACACTAGGTGTTTACAGTGCTCATCATGTAATATCTAATGTTTTCAGTAGTTAATATAACCAACCTCATTAGAGTTTTATTCAAGAGCAGTTAAAGTCACAAATAACTATTTGTGATGACAAGAGTTTACTATATTACAATTGAGTTTACTATGTCATGCATAAACTGCAGCTATTTTACACTACATGCATAAACTGCTTGCATTACGATAGATGTTGTAGTTGTAATTGGAAGGAAAGCATGAAATTGAATCTGAAGCGAAGTAGCTAAAGCCTAGAAGGAAAGCATGTGGGAGCAATGGGATGTGTTGAAAGGATTCCATGTGAATGAAGCAGAGTAAACCTGTTATGCTGACAAAGAGACTAAAGTTAAAGAGGCTGTGTAAAATATAGGTAAAGTAAGAGAATCACACCAGACGAAACACTACAAAGCTGCAGTGATTTAATATCGACTCCATAAAGATATGGAACCATGTATGGAATGATATGCCTAGAAAATATTTCATATTAAAGAAAGGGTTATAGATATCAAGAAGTTCTAGGGTGATAAAATAGATCATACATAATAAACCATAAGATGGAGAAACAAATTTAATGAGAAGTGGAAGTCATAACATCAAAAGACTGCTGTTACAGTTTTAAAAGCAATTTTAATACATAAAATTCAAGGATTGAATGCCGCAAGAGTTCATAAAAACAAAGAATATAATCTTACAGTTTCAGGGCGTATTTCAGCTTTTAGTGCATGACTAATATTTAAGGGATAATCATGGCGGACTTAAAACTTATTATTATTTCTAACATGGAAATTTGTTTAGGATATTTAACTACTGAATCATAATTGTTATTACTGACCATAAACGTCTACCAATTACTATGTCAAATGAACAGCTAAATTAATGGGAATTAACTATGGAGATTTAAACTTATGAAGTATTAAAGTTTAGTATATGCCATATATATTTTTAATGCAAACTGCTATGGGTGACTCAATCTGGGAGTACCGACAATTGTTTAAAATGCTAGAAGAGCAAACTTCATACTGGAATCCTAAGCAGATAAATGGTGGTAATCAAATGACCGGCCTTAACTATTTACCAATTACATCATATTAACTACAAAATTAATGGGAATTAGTTGGCATTAAAATCAATTCCATGAAAACGTTTAAACTGAAATTCTAAATTGGCACAGGTAACGTGTTGAACTATCACCAAAGAATTTTAGAAAAAAAACATGAATCTTAACTAATGACCTGTTTTTTTGCTGACAAATAGACCCAAGCACATAAATGGTGGTAAGCAAATGACTGACCAAAAATGTTTACCAATTGCTACATCGAATTAACTACATCAAATTAACTACCAAATTAATGGGAGTTACTGTGCATTGAAATCAATCTGTGATATGGTTTAAATCAAAATTCTAAAGTGGGAAACTTAATGTGCTAAAACTATAACTGAAGAATTTAAAAGGGAAAACATGAATCTTAGCTAATGACCTGTTTTTTTGGTAAAAAATGGAGATCTAATATCCCATGCAAAAAAATTTATCATATACTCATCCACAACCATTACGGACGAAATGATAATCCTAATTTAACAAATAAATATGCATCAGTAGTCATCCGTTAATAACATAATGATAACCTGATTTAACAAATCGCCAATCATCAATAATCAACACTAACCAAAACTAAATCAAAACAAAGTAAACAAAATGTTTTTTGGGTGAAAAAAAGGTGGAATGCAGTACCAGGATTATACATAAATCTGGTAGAAAATCAATCATGACATAGAATGGCACAACAATCAATTTTATTGGTAAATTAAAGAAACTTAAAAAAATAGGAGACGAAATAATCGAAGGATTTGTGATTCTAGGACTTTTTGTTAAGCTTACCTGAACTAGATAAGTTCTTGGGAAATGAGGCAGCAATCAACGCTTTGATGGTCTGGTGCGATAGGTGAACAACTAATACAAATAAGAGATTTTTTGCCCCAAATCACTGAATTAATCACTTCTACTGGCTTACCTCGATTTGTAGATTCGGGCCTTGTGAACAGACCGTAGGGGAGCAGGTTCGATGAAGTGGAGGAGATCTCTATTGACGAAGTGGATGGGAGCTAATGACGAGGAGCTGATGACGAAGTGCAGTGATGGTTCGAGCGAGAGGACGGTTGAATTGAGCGAGAGGGAAATTTTGGTGAAAGGGGGAAAAATGAAACGGTGGAGGGAAAAAGGAGGCAGTGGAGGGAAATAGGAGAAAAAAACGTGACAAAGGTTTAAGAAGCGGAAACCCTAAAATTAGACCGAAATTTTTTTTTGTAGCACATACACTACAAACGCCACCGATAATTGCAAATAATAGTAGATTTTCTTGTGGTGATCATACGTCCATTATCAGACTCGTACGAAGGGTGTCCGAGCTAAAGTTTCGTCTGATTCATTTCCGTCTGAAACTATTATACAACAGAACATGAACACACCTATGTTCAATCCGGTCTGTCTGTCTAACACCCCTACTCACGGTCGAATCAAATTTTTTTGGTCCTTTTCCAACTATTAACAAAGATTTTACGGTGCAAGTATCTGTATGCTTTTAATCCATAGTAAAAAAAAGAAAAAGAAAAGGGGAATTCCAAGAATTGGACTCGGGACCTCTCGCACTCTAAGCGAGAATCATACCACTAGACCAAATGCCCTTCAATGCTAATGCTTAAAAAATCCTATCTGAGTTTAACGACAGAGCATCACAAATTCCACTTCCAAATCACACATTACTCGAGCAATGTGATCTTTACAGCCTTCAACTAATCAAGTCAATTGATACTCATAAATATGAAATCCGTTAGCATCCGTAAATGAAAAATGAATGAATATCTAATGTTTGAGAAAACAGATACAAATGCATATATAAATTCTACGTATAAAAATTATCCATTCTTTGTCAAGGTATTACTTTATATTATGTGAATTTCAGTATAACGAATTATATGTTTTTATTGTTTTATCAAAATAACAATTTATATACGACTTTTTTGTACATGCAATGCACCGCATGTAAAAACCCTTATAAAATAAGTAATTTCAAATTATTTAATTTGATAAAAACAAACTAAAAAATATAAAGAAAAACAATGTACTCTTTTTTTGTTGTAGTATGGTTTGAACTTGTAATTTTATTTATGTTTCAAAATTTCCATTTGAAGTTAAATGTTAATGTTTGTTCAGAACGGTATTCGAAATCTTCACCTCTTATTTTGTCTGTAAGGGAAATTTTGAAACTTTACCGTTGGATCAAAAAATTGAAACTTTATTCTAATAATTAACAAAGATGTATTGTGATAAAAATAAAATGAAAAATACAAAGAATACAATGTATTCTTTTTTTGTTATAATAGGATTTGAACAAATAACTTTTTTATGTTTCAAAATTTCCATTTGAAGATAAATTTTAATGTTTGCTCAAAAGCGGGATTCGAACTCTTCGCCTTAAAAGCAATTTTGGAACTTTGCGGTCGGATCAAAAAATTGAAATTATATTCCAATTAATAAAAAAGATACTAATACAGATTATATGTATATATAAATGTATATTTACTGTTCAAAATATATTTATGACTTTAGATTTAATTGACAGTGGATCAGATAATATCCGATGTTTGTCTGCAATCCACGGAAACATATTTTCGATATTCTAAAGAATTCAACGATAAACAGTTAGAGAACTAGATATTATCGCAAAATCAATTGGTAATGTGAAGTGGGTCTCTTAGTATTTATGCATGATTTATATTGTAAATTATCCGATGTGGGATTAATATCAACACGCCCCCGCACGTGTGGTATATCATTAGCCAAACACGTGGACAATCATTGAGGGTGACGTGTAACACAACTAAACCCACTCTGATACCATGCTAGAGGACCTCAGCTTATCACAAAATCAAATGGTAATGTGAAGTGGGGTCTCTTAGTATTTATGCATGATTTATATTATAAATTATCCAATGTGTGACTAATATCAACAATGATAGAAATCAATTTAGAAATCAATTTTGCTTACCCATTGTATTCAACCTCCAATAATATATATGGTTACAAGAGTCAAGATAAGCTACAAATTAGCCAACTGATTTGCTAAAATAAAGGTAACTAAATAAATACTAACCAAATAAAGAGGGTACAAATTAGCCAATTGATTTGCTAAAACAAAGGTAACTAAATAAATACTTTCCAAATAAAGATATCGTCAAATCAGAGAATAAATGTAGGAAATATTCTAACGTCTACAATATATGTAAAATATATTCTATCACACCCTCAGTCGAGGCGGGAGGTTCTCGTATGCTTAGACTGTCCCTGAAATCATAAAATAATACGCGTGGAAGCCCTTTTGTAAAAATATCAGCAATTTGGTAAATGGACGGTATATGAAGCACATGCACTTCGCCACGAGCTACTTTCTCACGGTCGAAATGAATACCCATCTCAGTGTGTTTAGTGCGTTGATGCTGAACAGGATTGCCGGATAAATATATAGCACTCACATTGTCATAATAAACTAGAGTAGCCTTTTGAATAGGACAATGCAACTCTAGAAGCAAATTTCTAATCCAACATGAATCAGAAATAACATTAGCAACACCCCTGTACTCCGCCTTAGCACTGCTATGGGAAAGAGTAGGTTACCATTTTGAAGACCAAGAAATCGAATTATCTCCAAGGAATACACAATAATCAGAGGTAGAACGATGAGTGTCAGGACAACCACCCCAATCTGCATCTGTATATGAGATAATACGATTAATATTGGATTTATACAAGTGAAGACCAAAATAAAGGATACCCTAGAGATAGCATATGATACGCTTAAGAGCTTTCATATGCTCATTAGTCGAGGCATGCATATGAAGGCAGATCTACTACATGACATAGGAAATGTGTGGCCGAGTGAATGTAAGATACTGAAGAGCACCTGCAAGACTACAATACTTAGTCGGATCATCATAAGGAGTGTCTGCGGTGGCACTTAGTTTGGACTTAGTGTCAACAGGAGTAGGACATAAACTTCAGTTAGACATTCCGGCACGTTCAATAATTTTTGCAACATACTATGTTTGAGATGAGAAAAGTCCATAGGCATGGCGAGTGACAGCAATACCTAAAAAGAAACTCAGAGGACCTAGATCCTTCATAGCAAATTCAGAAGATAAGAGAGTCATAATATACTCACGAAGACGATCAGAAGAAGCTGTAAGTATAATGTCATCCACATATAACAGAATATAAGCAATATCACAACCATTATTGTAGATGAATAAAGAGTGAAATGACGTACTATGAGAGAACCCAATGGTAGCAACAAAATCAGCAAATCTTTGGTACCAAGCTCGAGGAGCCTGTTTTAATCCGTACAAAGATTTCTTCAAAAGGCAAACATGATTCGGATAATTTTTGTTACGAAAACCCATGGGTTGATGCATATAAACTGCTTCATTGAGATAACCATGCAAGAAAGCATTCTTGGCATCCATTTGATGAATGAGCCAAGATTTAAAAAGAGCAATGCTGAGAACCGCTCTAATGGTGACCGTTTTAACAAGGGGCTAAATGTTTCATCACAATCAACGCTCTGTTGCTGTGTATTTCCATCACCTACAAGACAAGCTTTATAATGCTCATAAGAACCGTCAGATTTATATTTATGATGAAAAATGCACATAGACCGAATAACATTAACATTAGACGGCCTAGGCACTAATTCCCAAGTCTTACTGTCAATTAAAGCATTAAATTCATCCAACATTGCACTTTTCCAATTACGGTCACTAAGCGCACTAACATGATTTTTCGAAACAGGAGAAATATCTGTAGTGGTGGTAGTGTGGTAATTAGAAGAGTATTTGGGGTTGGGTTTAAAAATGCCATTGATGCACGGGTGGCCATGCGGGTTGAAATGGGGTTGGGAGGTCCAGGGGTGGTGTGAGGAATGGTCAAAGTGGGGGAGCTCATAGACGGGGTTGGGCTGTGGGGAAAAGAGGATAGGTCGGAGGAGGAAATAGAGGACCGAGTGTGGGCAGCAGTGGGATGTGTGGAATCTGGGCCTGTGCGAGACTGTGGCCCAGATTGAGGAAAAAAGGACGAGTTGTTGGGCTGCGTTGTTGGGTCGAGCTGCATATATTGTGGTGTGGTATTTTGAGATAAATGATGTATTAATTAAGGATTAATATTATCACTCAAGAAATCATAATTCGAAGGTTTTGTTTTGTGGAGTTTGAAGAATGGAAATTCTATTTCAACAAAACGAACATGACGACAAATTATGATTTTACCACTAGACATATCATAGCATTTGGAGCCATGATGATTAGGATCCGGACCTAAATAAGCACAAGGAGTCGACCTTTCTTTTAATTTATGAATAGTAGAAGAGGGGAATAATGAGAAACATAAGCAACCAAAAACATGCAAACCCGACTAATCAGGATCACTTTGACAGAGGATTTGAGCGGGAGATTGGTAATTCAATACATTGGAAGGAAGGATATTGAGAAGATATGTAGCCATGGAGAGAGCATGATACCAAAAGGAGAGTGGCATAGGTGCATGGGCAAGAGTAGTTCGGATGATATTATTTACGGATTTTATGTGTCTTTCGGCCTTCCCGTTTTGAGGAGATGTATGAGGACATGTGTAGCGACCCGACTTTCTATCACCAGAAGGACGCATCACTAATTAAAAAAAAGAGATAGAAGAAGAAAAGAAAGAGAAGAAAGAACAACACATCAGAATCTCATAGCGGAACGAATGAAATATAATATATAACATATATATAGTATCATATGCATCAGAGTACACAACTATACATCTCAATTTAGATAGTTATAACATTTATGTCTAATGTACAATACAAGAACATCCATACAGAATAACATCACAGTGGAAACTCTAACTATATATCTACACGATGAAGCCTCCTGGTCCAAAGCTCCTTCAAAATTCGTCAAGAATAACCTGAATCACTTGACTACTCATACATAATATGAGTACCCAAGAGTTTAATAAAACAGAAATTAAACACTAGGGTCAGACAGGGGTCGGGTGTGAGTAAACAGTTTAGAATTGCTTAACTTTAGAAAATCCTTTGAAAAGAAAGGTATCACGTAAGACTTCCCACACATAAACATGGAAAAGTTTTTACCTTACGCTAACCAAAACATTTGATAGGAAATCTAGTGATATTATAATAGAGTCTAGGGTTTTCAAGTAAGTAAGAAATAGTCGAAATTGTTACATAATTAAATTCCAGCTACTAGCCACAAAAGTGGGTAATACAAACAAAACCGTAGGGTCTCGTAGGAAGAATGAGATTCCAACAATGGCAGGGCTATTGGGGTACCTCCCGTCACAGTACGTGGCCTACATCACCGTACCGAGGATTACTCCCAATCCCCTACAACACAAGGCCGGGACCATTCCTTACTGAATAGTCCCGAACAAGACCACCCCGCAGTTGGCTGCAAATCCAACCGTCCACAAAGCCGAATAAAAAGGGACATCTAGACAGGGGTAAATCTCGTCCTACTTGGGCATGACCCACTTAACCTTGCTGCACCTCTCCTGTTTTAGCCATTCCCGGTTGATGAGGCTTGAGGCTGCGATTACCTTTATAGGACACATTTATCTTAGAATGCTCATCGTCCACCTGACAATGTTCTGAAAGCATTCAATCCATACAAGATTGTTCCGGGTTCGAACGAAACCGAAGGCACTATCTTGTTGCACTCATTTTGGAATCTCCCTTAGAGTCAACGACCATAGCCCTTACACTCTGAATCACCATCTCGAACCTGTAAGTACTATTTTCATCAAACACATCTCGAAATCACCTCCAGAGTTATACTGACGAATAGTTCTTACACTTCGAGTCTTCACTAAGCTCCACTTGGATTTACGACCTAACGTTTAATTTGGATCGATGTGGTTTTCGGATATAAAATCCGATCCCGGTCTCACCGAATCCAGAATGCCATTTTAATATCCAAGTTGTACTTAAGGGTTTAAACAGAATATAACTTATATAATGGATGATTCATAACACACAGATAGATAATCCACTATCACCAAATTCATCCACACATATCACAAAGCAGCATATATATCACATCTCAGATATATCACATTCATATCATTACATATCAACCAATGACATATAATATCATCCAGTTGCATTAACTAATCCAATGATATTTATCATCCAATCATTAATCATCCATAAACAAGTTTGATCCAAACTTAATTAATTTAACTAATCCTTAATTAAATTAATTCCTTACTTAATCACTTGGATTATCATCAATCCAACATACTTATTCATTAATTAATTACTAATTAATTAACTAAACATCACTTAATTATCCACTTTAATTAATCTCCCTTGATTGATTATCTCTTAATTACTTTAGGTAATTATTCCTTAATTACAATTTTAAATAAATCATCTTGATTAATTACTTCTTAATTATATCAAGTAATTATCTCTTAATTACCCTTTAAAATTTGTCACACTTGATTAATTATTCTTTAAATGCCCTAAGTAATTATTTCTTAATTATCCTTTTAAATTAATCACACCCGATTTATTACTTTTAATTAATCACACTTGATTAATTACTTTTAATTAAACATACTTGATTAATTACTTTTAATTAATCACATTTGATTAATTACTTTTTATTTACATTTAGTAATCAAACCTTAATTATAAATTAATTACCTTTTAATTATTAATTAACAATTAATTATTTATTTCCATTAATTAATGATTACTTCATTAATTAAATTTCCTTTTAACTAATTACTTTAATTAATCACTTAATTAATTACTCTTAATTCTTTCATTAATTAATTAGTCTTCAATTAATAAATAAATTTAAACCTTTAATTAATTATATTAATTAATTCTTTGATTAATAACACAAGTGATTAATCCTTAATCACTTCCACCTAATTACTTTCATAAAGTAATTAACCTATAATTACTTTGTTCAATAATTTCCTTTTGCTTTAGTAATTAGTTACTTAATTACTATACCAAGTAACCACACTTAATTAACTCCAAAGTGATTATCTTTAATTAATCACTAATTAATTACTTAATTAATTATTTATCTAATCATTTAAGTTTAATTAAATTATTCTTTAACTTACTAAATTAAAAGGATTCTTAATTAAGTAAACCATTACCTTAATTATCATATTAACCAATAACTCTTGATTATTAATAATAATTGAATTATCTTAATTATCTTCATACATTTTTTTATCTTTAATTAAATCAAAATTCTAAATTACTTAAGATAATCTTTATTATAATTGATTACCAAATTCTTAATTCATTAAACTTTATTTAAAATAAAATATATTAGAAATCAATTAAAATTAAAATAATTTAAACATTTAAATTAAAACTTTTAAATCTTTGAACTTTCCAAAGTTATTTAATAAAATTAAATACAAACCTTATTATTAAAAATTTCACTTATTTATTTTAAAAACTTTTCTATTTAAATATATATAAAACTTATTTAAAACTTAACTTTGAACAAATTAGTTTTATAAATAAAATTTTTTTTACTTTAGTTTTAAAACTTGAATGATTTACAAAATCATATTTCCTTTGTTTCAAAACTTTTAAAAACATTACTGTTAAATACTAAAACCTGCTCAATCTAAAACCCGAGCTATCCACCACACAATCCCAAGTCGATCTCGAGAAATCAAGCAAAAACCCCAAGTTACCCCACCCTTCACCTTGCTTCGAGCCAAAGTAACAGATACCCGAAGTGAACTTCGAGCTCCAACCTCCCCTTCCCAAAACCCGTACCTGATGCAAGAAAACCGTGCATATCAATGTGTACCACCACGCCGGCCAATGTTGAACCAAGCACTGTCCTCCGATAAGTCGCACTCGACCACGACAACGCTTCGCGCAACCCATAAATCTCGATTCGATCGAGCATCAAATTTTGACCCTGCGACCCAAACGACGTGAAGCACACTTCAACGAAATATGACCGCCACCGACGATCCTTGACACGAGACGCCACACTCTCCTTCCCGAAGCCACGTCGCGACCTCCAGATTCCACGGCAACACCTGCGATCCCCTTCGATTGCTCCTCGACGCCGCGAAGTCGAAATGAACAATTTCGACATAATCAAGATGTAAAAACCTACTTCCTCAAATTCCAGACAACCCACTCATCAATAAATTCCCAAATTATTTTTCCCATGATCCTTGTCTTCTCATTCACCTTCGCGCTCAACCGCGACCTCCAGTTCGCCGTCGTTCGCCACCAATTGGCCATTTTGTCCAAAACATTCAATTCGAAAAATCTCACTAATTACTAAACTAAAAATCGTGATACAACGCTTAAAATTCATGGTTTAGCATCAAGAATTCAATTAGGTAATCAAAACTTAAAATTGATTTGATTAAATTTTGACCCAAATTAACTTTTACTGTAAATTTAAAATTCCTGAACAAATGTTTCACTTTAAATTCCTAACATTATTTTTAGATGAAAGATTACATGATTACAAACAACTTTTGTTTACAAATCATAAGCTAATTTGGATTAAAAATTGAATTATTGAATTATATTAAGAAGATGAAAAGTGTTTATAAGCACATAGTAACAATTTGAACTATCGAGGTACTCAAATATACTAATTCAAACATGCATCAAATTTTAATTCAGGCATTCATTAACATCCTGATATTCATCACAAGAACAAGATGAAATCCAGAATTAAAATTTCATTTACTCACATATATGCAGAAGATAGAGACTTATTTGTTCCAGGCTTATTGAATTTCTTCTGCATGTTGAACTAATCCGGTTGCTATTGATTTCCAGATTTGCTAGTTGATGTTTTACACCTTGTTGCTTGATTGAATTAGAAAATCTGAAAGTTTATGTTGAATTTCCCTTGCCCTTTGATTTTTCTGATTCCAGATTTTCTTGCTTTTATTTTCAATTTTTTTTTACAGTTTTTCTTCTTTCTTTATGATCTTTGTCTTGTATTCCTTTTGGTTGGAAAGAAGAAAGATTTTAGCTGAAGATTAAATCTCATGTTCTTATTTTACAATTAAATTTTAAATTAAATTTTATCAAGAGAATAGAACTTGTCCCCTTAAGTTCTAATTATCTTACACATATGCACTCATATTTACTATTGTCATTAACATATATTAATAAGTTTACAAGTGTTTTTAATGTATCATTAATAATTTACAAATATTACTTTCCTTTTTAATAATTTAATTAAGCTATGAATGTAATTATGTAATATTTATGTACTTATCTTTTTAATAAACAAGTTTTAGATTTTAATAAATATTCAAAAGCAAATTCATGTAAACATATATTTATACATAACTTATGCTTTGACCAAATCAATATAACAAATGTTTATATGCTTGAGAAATTTAATTTAACACTATATATAATTTTTTTAAAACAAGCTTATCTTATGTTAAAATTTTAAAATTAAAGGCTATTATATATATATATATATATTAAATAAGAAATTATCCTTGTTGTTAAAATTTAAATCTCAAATATCATTTTCAAAAGTACTAATTCAAATTAAAATTTCCAAATTACAATTTTTATATATTAAAGTTTGAAAACACTTTATTAAATTCAAAATAATTTATTTTTTCCATTTCTAACATATATAGAATATATATATATATATACACACACATTTCAAATGGAAAACATTTTAACATTAGTTTTGATAATCACTATATTAAATTTTAAAATACAATTCCAAGACACAATATATATATTCATATATATTACAATTTGAATATATAGCTTTTATTAAATTAAAGACTTCCCATTTACAATATATATCAATATATATATATATATATATATATATATATATATATATATTATAAATAGAAAATATTTTGATTAGCTTTTGAAAAATAAATCCTACCAATTTTAAATTGCTAAAATAAATATTTCCAAATTAAAATATTATTAGTTTTCAAAAGAATTAAACTTGCCAATTTATGTTGTTGAGAAAAATGTTAATAGATATTATCAAATTATATATTATTAGCTTTTAAAAGAATTTTAACTTGTCAATTCATAATGTAAAATGATCAAGTCAATCTAATTATTAACAAAGATTATTAAATTGATATTGCTCAAAATTCCGAGTAGTCACATTCCTCCCCCCTTAAAAGAATTTTGTCCGTGAAATTTAAAAGCAAAGATAATTTAATAACCTAGCAAAAGTTTTAATTTCAAACAACTATCACTCAAATAAATCATACACTATCAATCATTGCAACCATAACAACTAATTCAAACAAACAATTTTAATTATCCAGACAAAATTCTGGATAGAACTTCCTAATATTATCTAGAGTTTTCTAGGCACCAATTCTGGAATACTTGCTCTACAGAATCTAACTATACTACTATAACCCAGAACTCCTCATATGGACGTACAAATCTGAACAAGACATCAGACTAAACTCAAGACCGGCTCAACTATCAAAACCTTTTGAACTGCCGATTCAATCATTAGATGAGTCATACACATATTCCTCAGAGATACGTGAAATACAATGAATTCCAGCTATCCGAACTGGCAGTTCAATCCCGTAGATCAAAATCTAATCTCCAGAGAACACAGGGAAAACTCAAAATACCTTCGGAGCTAGCTCTCCAGTTTTACCAAATCTTATATCTCCTTGATCGGATAAATCTAAAACAATATCCAAATTCCAACTCCTCATTCCAAATATCATCAATTCTTAACTGCATAAATCTTCTGATGCTCTTGAGTCATCTTTATCCTTCCTGATCAGCTTAACCCTTGCTGATTGCTTCATGAAACAAACTGGACCAAAATCAAACCAATTTCCAGATCCTACTCAACAAATGACTCTCAAAAATTTGCCGAAATCCAAAACACAATTCTACTCCACAAGTATTAGTGGACTTCAAACCTACATCTCTTATCTGAAATAGCCAAACAGTTGCACTTGACAACCTTACCTTCCAACCCCAGAAAATTTCTTCATACTTGAATTTCCTGTAGAAATCCTTTAATCCAAGAAAACTACAACTCCCGGTTTCTCCCATTCTAGAACAACTGCTATCTCGCTTCCACTGCACAACTCTGATCTGGAGTAGATAAGAATGCTATCGAAGAACTCGAGCACAAACTTCCTCCATACACTGTTCATTAGGTCCTTAAAAATCTTAGTGACCCATTCCACTTGGTCAAAACATCCCAGTAGAATCTTAACTAGAATTAGATGATCAATCCCTCCTCAAGAATCCTTAGCTGCTTCACCAACCTCTTCTCGCTCTAAGAGTCATCCTTCTACATGGTTGATTCATCAATATTGCTCCTAGAATCCAAGTCGATAAGAAAACTCAATCTTCGATGCAGGTAGACATCTTCTCAAGAAACTCAGCTCAAACCAAACACCAACCACTTGATCTTCTTAATGTGACCATGTCTGAAATGAGGTAACTCATCGACCTTAGTCTTATACTTCAATAAGATTTCCTTACTTGAGATCCAGAAGATCCCTAAACATCCGAATCTTCCCTGCAGTAGGCATCACCGTTCCTTTAATACCATCTAAATCTGGCTTCAAAAGAACATCTTCAGAACCATCTATGGATACAGCATCTCACTACACAGCTATTCCTTCCTGAAGCCACCAAGATACCATCACCTGCTTCTGCTCAGCGAACAGATTCAACTCTTGGAAATCCCGCTCACTCGAGAGCAAATCAACCTCACACTTGAAGGATATATTCCAATCCTTGAAAAAACTTTCTCTAGGATCATTGAAATCCTTTCACCAATCTATAAAGCTTATTCGAGACGGTATTAGATCTACAATCTCGACAGATACACATTCAACCACAACATATGAGCCTCTACCATTAGTGCTAGTCGTGTTACACACACTCCTACCTTATCTACCTTCATAACCTATGTTGGAAAATCAGAACAGATAACCCAACAGATTAGGTAGATTTATATATATATATATATATATATATATATATATATATATATATTACAAGTACGCTCTCTCAAGAAAGAAGTCACTCCAAAGCCTAGGTATTCACTCAACCTAGCGCTCTGATACCAGCTGTAGCGACCCGACTTTCTATCACCAGAAAAATGCATCACTATTTAAGAAAAAAAATAGATAGAAGAAGAAAAGAAAGAGAAGAAAGAACAACGACACATCAGAATCTCACAGCGAAACGAATGAAATATAATATATAACATATATATATAGTATCATATACATCAGAGTACACAACTATAAATCTCAATTTAGACAGTTATAACATTTCTGTCTAATGTACAATACAAGAACATCCATACAGAATAACATCACAGCGGAAACTCTAACTATATATCTACACGCTGAAGCCTCCTGCTCCAAAGCTCCTCCAAAATTCGTCAAGAATAACCTGAATCACTTGACTACTCGTACATAATATGAGTACCTAAGAGTTTAATAAAACAGAAATAAACACTCGGGTTAGACAGTGGTCTGGTGTGAGTAAACAGTTTAGAATTGCTTAACTTTAGAAAATCCTTCGAAAAGAAAGGTATCACGTAAGACTTCCCACACATAAACATGGAAAAGTTTTTACCTTACGCTAATCAAAACATTTGATAGGAAATCCAGTGATATTATAATAGTGTCTAGAGTTTTCAAGTAAATAAGAAATAACCAAAATTGTTACAAGATTAAATTCCAGCTACTAGCCACAAAAGTGGGTAATATAAACAAAACCGTAGGTATTCGTAGGAAGAATGAGTTTCCAACAATGGCAGGGCTACTGAGGTACCTCCCGTCATAGTACGTGGCCTAGATCACCGTACCGAGGATTACTCCCAATCCCTTGCAACACAAGGCCGAGACCATTCCTTACTGAATTGTCCCGAACAAGACCACCCCGTAGTTGGCTGCAGATCCAACCGCCCACACAGCCGAATAAAAAGGGACATCTAGACAGGGGTAAATCTCGTCCTACTTGGGCATGACCCACTTAACCTTGCTGCACCTCCCCTATTTTAGCCATTCCCGGTTGATGAGGCTTGAGGCTGCGATTACCTTTATAGGACACATTAATCTTAGAATGCTCATCGTCCACTTGACGATGTTCTGAAAGCATTCAATCCATCCAAGTTCATTCCGGGTTCGAACGAAACCGAAGGCACTATCTCGTTGCACTCATTTTGGAATCACCCTCAGAGTCAACGACCATAGCCCTTGCACTTTGAATCACCATCTCGAACCTATAAGTACTATTTCCATCAAACCCAACTCGGAACCACCCCCAGAATTATACTGATGAATAGTTCTTACACTTCGAGTCTTCACTAAGCTCCACTTGGATTTACGACGTAACGTTTAATTTGAATCGATGTAGTTTTCGGATATAAAATCCGATCCCGGTCTCAGCAAATCCAAAACGCCATTTTAATTTCCAAGTTGTACTTAAGGGTTTAAACAGAATATCATTTATATAATGGATGATTCATAACACACAGATAGATAATCCACTATCATCAAATTCATCCACACATATCACAAAGCAGCATATATATCACATCTCAGATATATCACATTCATATCATTACATATCAACCAATGACATATAATATCATCCAACAACATTAACTGATCCAATGATATATATCATCAAATCATTAATCATCCATAAACAAGTTTGATCCAAACTTAATTAATTTAATTAATCCTTAATTAAATTAATTCCTCACTTAATCACTTGGATTATCATCAATCCAACTTACCTATTCATTAATTAATTACAAATTAATTAACTAAACATCACTTAATTATCCACTTTAATTAATCTCCCTTGGTTAATTATCTCTTAATTACTTTAAGTAATTATTCCTTAGTGACAATTTTAAATAAATCATCTTGATTAATTACTTCTTAATTATACCAAGTAATTATCTCTTAATTACCTTTTAAATTAATCACACTTGATTAATTATTCTTTAATTACCCTAAGTAATTATTTCTTAATTATCCTTTTAAATTAATCACACCCGATTTATTACTTTTAATTAATCACACTTGATTAATTACTTTTAACTAAACATACTAGATTAATTACTTTTAATTAATCACATTTGATTAATTACTTTTTATTTACATTTAGTAATCAAAACTTAATTATAGATTAATTACCATTTAATTATTAATTAACAATAAATTATTTATTTCCATTAATTAATGATTACTTCATTAATTAATTTTCTTCTTAACTAATTACTTTATCAAGTAATTAATCACTTAATTAATTACTCTTAATTCTTTCATTAATTAATTAGTGTTCAATTAATAAATAAATTTAAACCTTTAATTAATTATATTAATTAATTCTTTAATTAATAACACAAGTGATTAATCCTTAATCACTTCCACCTAATTACTTTCATAAAGTAATTAACCTCTAATTACTTTGTTCAATAATTTCCTTTTGCTTTAGTAATTAATTACTTAATTACTTTACCAAGTAACCACACTTAATTAACTCCAAAGTGATTATCTTTAATTAATCACTAATTAATTACTTAATTAATGATTTAAGTTTAATCAAATGATTCTTTAACTTACTAAATTAAAAGGATTCTTAATTAAGTAAACCATTACCTTAATTATCATATTAACCAATAACTCTTGATTATTAATAATAATTGAATTATCTTAATTATCTTCATACATTTGTTTATCTTTAATTAAATCAAAATTCTAAATTACTTAAGATAATCTTTATTGTAATTGATTACCAAATTCTTAATTCATTAAACTTTATTTAAAATAAAATGTATTAGAAATCAATTATAATTAAAATAATTTAAACATTCAAATTAAAACTTATAAATCTTTGAACTATCTAAAGTTATTTAATAAAATCCAATACAAACCTTATTATTAAAAATTTCACTTATTTATTTTAAACAAAAATTCTATTTAAATATATAAAATACTTATTTAAAACCGAACTTTGAACAAATTAGTTTTATAAATAAAAACTTGTTTTACTTTGGTTTTAAAACAAGAATGATTTACAAAATCATATTTCCTTTGTTTCAAAACTTTTAAAAACACTACTGCTAAATACTAAAACATACTCAATCTAAATCCCGAGCTATCCACTATACAAACCAGAGTCGATCTCGAGAAATCAAGCAAAAACCCTGAGTTACCCCGCCCTTCACCTTGCTTCGAGCCAAAGCAACAGATACCCGAAGTGAACTTCGAGCTCCAACCTCCTCTTCCCAAAACCCGTACCTGATGCATGAAAACCGTGCATATCAACGTGCACCATCACGCCGGCCAACGTTGAACCAAGCACTGGCCTCCATAAGTCGCACTCGACCACGACAACACTTCGCGCAACCCAGAAATCTCGATTCGATCAAGCATCAAATTTTGACCCTACGACCCAAACGACCTGAAGCACATTCAACGAAATATGACCGCCACCGACAATCCTTGACACGAGACGCCACGCCCTCCTTCCCGAAGCCATGTCGCGACCTCCAGATTCCACGGCAATAACTGCGATCCCCTTCGATTGCTCCTCGATGACGCGAAGTCGAAATGAACAACGTCGACATAATCAGGATGTAAAACCCTACTTCGTCAAATTCCAGCCAACCCACTCATCAATAAATTCCCAAATTATTTTTCCCATGAACCTTGTCTTCTCCTTCACCTTCGCGCTCAACCGCGACCTCCAGTCCGCCGTCGTTCGCCACCAATTAGCCATTTTGTCCAAAACATTCAATTCGAAAAATCTCACTAATTACTAAACTAAAAATCGTGATACAACCCTTAAAATTCCTGGTTTAGCATCACGAATTCAATTAGGTAATCAAAACTTAAAATTGATTTGATTAAATTTTGATCCAAATTAACTTTTGCTGTAAATGTAAAATTCCTGAACAAATGTTTCACTTTAAATTCCTAAAATTGTTTTTAGATGAAAGATTACATGATGACAAACAACCTTTGTTTACAAATCATAAGCTAATTTGGATTAAAAATTGAATTATTGAATTATATTAAGAAGATGAAACCTGTTTATAAGCACACAGTAACAATTTGAACTATCCAGTTATTCAATTATACTTAATTCAAACATGCATCAAATTTTAATTCAGGTATTCATTAACATCATGATATTCATCACAAGACAAGATGAAATCCAGAATTAAAACTGCTTTTAAAATTTCATTTACTCACATATATGCAGAAGACAGAGACTTATTTGTTCCAGGCTTATTGAATTTCTTCTGCATGTTGAAATAATCCTATTGCTGTTGATTTCCAGATTTGCTAGTTGATGTTTTACACCTTGTTGCTTGATTGAATTAGAAAATCTGAAAGTTTATGTTGAATTTCCCTTGCCCTTTGATTTTTCTGATTCCATATTTTCTTACTTTTATTTTTAGATTTTTTTTTAAGTTTTTCTTCTTTCTTTATGATCTTTGTTTTGTATTCGTTTTGGTTGGAAAGAAGAAAGATTTTAGCTGAAGATTAAATCTCATGTTCTTATTTTACAATTTAATTTTAAATTAAATTTTATCAAGAGAATGACACTTGTCCCCTTAAGTTCTAATTATCTTACACATATGCACTCATATTTACAATTGTCATTAACATATATTAATAAGTTTACAAGTGTTTTTAATGTTTCATTAATAATTTACAAATATTAGTTTCCTTTTTAATAATTTAAATAAGCTATGAATGTAATTATGTAATATTTATGTACTTATCTTTTTAATAAAAAAGTTTTAGATTTATTAAATATTCGAAAGCAAATTCATATAAACATTTATTTATACATAACTTATGCTTTGATCAAATCAATATAACATATGATTATATGCTTGAGAAATTTAATTTAACTCTACATATAAATTTTTTAAAACAAGCTTATCTTATGTTAAAAATTTAAAATGAAAGACTATCATATATATATCAAAATAAGAAATTATCCTTGTTATTAAAATTTAAATCTCAAATATCATTTTCAAAAGTATTAATTCAAATTAAAATTTCCAAATTACAATTTATATATATATATATATATTAAAGTTTGAAAACACTTTATTAAATTCAAAACAATACTTTTTTTCCATTTCTAATATATACAAATATATATACACATTTCAAATGGAAAACTTTTTAACATTAGTTTTGATAATCTCTATATTAAATTTTAAAATACAAATCCAAAACACAATATATATATTCATATATATTACAATTTGAATATATAGCTTTTATTAAATTAAAGACTTCCTATTTACAATATATATCAATATATATATTATAAATAGAAAATATTTTGATTAGATTTTGAAAAATAAATCCTACCAATTTAAAATTGCTAAAATAAATATTTCCAAATTTAAATGTTACTAGTTTTCAAAAGAATTAAACTTGCCAATTTATGTTGTTGAGGAAAATGCTAATAGATATTATCAAATTATATATTATTAGCTTTTAAAAGAATTTTAACTTGTCAGTTCATAATGTAAAATGATCAAATCAATCTAACTTTTAAGAAAGATTATTAAATTGATATTGCTCAAAATTCCGGGTCGTCACAACATGAGAGGCGGAAAAGCATGCCATGTTGCTCAAAAAAATCCTTAAAAGTGCCACTAATGTATTCCTTACCATTGTCACATTGAAAAGTCTTAATATTGTGTTCAAATTGTGTCTTGACTAAAGCATGAAATGCTAAGAAAAGTTGTTTGACCTGAGATTTTTTTGCAATAGGAAAGGTCCATAAAAATTTGCTACAGTCATCAAGAAAAAGAACATAATAACAATGGCCGGAAGTACTAACAATAGGAGAAGTCCAAAGATCAGTATGAATAATATCAAACGGAAGAAAAGTATATGACACTGAATCGTAAAAAGGTAGCTTAGAATGTTTTCCAAGAGGACAAGAAGAACAAAAAGTTTTACAAGCCTTATTACACTCAACAAACATTTTACTACAAAGAGACTTATGAATAGCATCGCCAGGATGACCTAAACGATTGTGCTAAATATTCAAAGGCAAAGCAGTAAAAGCAGAATGATTGTTAGAAGAAATGGCTTGAGAGTTGGAGAAAAGTGGATATAAGCCCTTAGTGCTATCACATCTCATTAGTCTGTTCCTGTCTGTAAGTCATTAACAGAGAAACCAAAAGGGTCAGAAGAGATAGAAACCATATTATCTGTCGTAAATTTACGAACAGAGACCAGATTTTTAATGAGCCTGGGAGCATGTAACACATTGTTTAGGGTAAATGGTGGATAAGGTGGAGGCATTGTAGTGCGACCGTGACCAATAATTGGAATTAAATGACCATTACCAACAACAATGTTATGATGCTTATTGCTTGAATTGAAATAAGAAGAGAGAATACCAGCATCCTCCATCATGTGAGATGTAGCACCAGTATCCATGTAGTAGTTCCCATCTGGTTGAGAGAACGAAAGAGCATGCATAGCGGCCTCAATGTCGGTGGGCATGTAGCTAGGAGAAAGAGGAGCAAGGACATGGAAAGCTTGAGGTCTGGACCCAAGCAAGCCTGACTCAGAAGAGGAGGGATGTTGGGCTGCTGGATTGGGCCTTGGCTGCCAGGAGTATGCGAGAAATGGGCAAGAAGGAATAGTCCACCCTCCCCAACTAGGCTGTTGCCACTGTGGCGGTGGAGCCTGTTGACGTGGCTGCCACTGGTGCTGCTGATATGGCGGCTGACTAGGACTGGACCCATTAGTACTTTGGTGGACTTTTTTCCCATTATTTTTCAAATTATACCTCCCTTTATTATTGTTGTTTTGCTTATTGCTTGTAGATGAATCAGTGGTAACCATGGCAGCACCACCGGACCGACTCCCAAAACCACCAGTTTCACGAGCTTGACGAGCCTTGATAGTACGCTCATCCATTTTCAACCTTGAAGGACAACTCTCAAAGTATGGAAAAGACTTTTGATTTTGCATATAGTTCACCGTACCACTATACGCTTCTGGTAAGGACCCGGTGAGATGTAAAACCAGACGACCATTTGTCACCGTAGCATCAACATTCGCCAACCTATCCGCCAGAGATTGTAGATAATTGTAATAATTGTCGATCGAGTTGAAAGCCTCAAAAGCAGCATTCGTAAAGTCCTCCTCGAGAAGGGTAGCCCGAGAGGCTTTGTTGTGTTGAAAAAGAGCTTGAAGACGGTTCTATGCCCCTCCGCCGTGTCATTACGTCTGAGGATAGCGAGGAGAAGATCGAAAGAAATGGTGCTGTAAATCCACTACAAGACAATGGCATCCAAACGCCTCCAAAGACCCGGATCAGCGGACATAGCCTGGACAAAGGCTATGCCATAGGCAGCCATAGCCTTCTCCTCCGTTGGTGGAACCATGTGATCGTAAAGATCATGAACCCTAGCAAGATTGGTAAATAGAGTAGCTCAAGAATGATACTTGGCTTGCTCATTGTCTAATGTTATGGGAATAAGAGATTTAACATTAGTGATGGCGAGTGCGAGATGAAACTCAGATGAGTCTGCCATGGAAAAGAACTAAAGATAGAAGAAGAAGAACGAAGAAGAAGATATGTGAGGCTAGGGTAAGGAGAATAACTTTGATACCATGATAGAAATCAATTTTGCTTTCCCATTGTATTCAACCTCCAATAATATATATGGTTACAAGAGTCAAGATAGGCTACAAATTAGCCAACTAATTTGCTAAAACAAAGGTAACTAAATAAATACTAACCAAATAAAGAGGCTACAAATTAGCCAACCGATTTTCTAAAACAAAGGTAACTAAGTAAATGCTTCCCAAATAGAGATATCATCAAATCAGAGAATAAATGCAGGAAATATTCTAATGCCTAGAATATATGTAAAATATATTCTATCATAGACCTACCTTTCACTGAAGAGTAAAGATGAATCGCTAAATTTACATGTAACGAATGAACCAGATGATTGAGGCCTTCAATGGTTGCTTTCTCTTTCTTTTTGAATCCAAAGATGATTCAATCGCCCCTTCACATGTTGATCACACATCACTACCTTTGTCTGTCGCCACATTATTCTCTTTAACATTATACTCACTTTACCCTTTGTTTCTTCGAAATTAACTGCAGTTATTATTTTCACCTTTCTTTTTCTAACCTAAGCTTTTCTTCAATAGACTTACCAATAAGTCAAAAGCAAATGAAATAGAGGGATGGAAAACTAAGGTCCTTGGTTTCATTATATTCCTACACCAAACACAACATGAGAATAGAGTATGTTTTGTAATGAATACACCGACAAATTTATGGGACCAATTCCAATATTTTCTTTCTAGCCAAATGACAAATTGCAAAATACCCTAACATGGAAGGTGATTATTAAAGGAAAAACACAATTAATGTACAAGTAGTTTTATACTTGCTAACCTCAAATTGAATACACAAACCAACTGAACTTTTATGTCAGTATCATAATCTAACAAATATGGAACAGGTAAAACATGAACTCCATACATATTAACATTCGTAGATAGAATAGTACTTATTGTTCTACAAGAATCCTACACAATGTGAATTCACCAAAATTCCTAACTTGATTATGTTATTATTTTTCAGTAAATGCCATATTATATGGGTACGTTTTTGCCCTTTTTCCCTCTCTTCAGTATCAAACCCAATTGTAACTAAACAAGTTATCAAATAACGAGGAGTTCACATACCAATATCTTATATAATTCAAGAATATCGAAAGAAATGATTTAACTCATAAGAAGCTAAATCGAAGACAATTCAATGCTTATACATATCTAGGTTGAATTTTATCAACCTGCTTGATGCTCCCGCCATTTTCTTCTGACTCATTGGCCGCACATAATTTTAGTGATATTGGATTCGAACGATGATGGGTGGTTCATGGAATTGGGATGAGTTTAGATAAAACAAATAATTTCTCCCAGAGCATAGCAGATTGGGAAATTCTACGGCTATTGGTGTCAAAAATCCAAAATCCGTCCGCATCCGCATCGAAAAAGCGGATAAATATCCAATGTTCGAAAAAAGGATGCGGATGCGAAGACATCCACATCCGAAAATTTTCCGTTCGGTTTTTTTTCAAGATTACAGTTCAAATTATGTGTATTTCAATACAGTGAAAGATATTTGTTTATTATTTCATTGTGTTAGTAGTTATATTATATGCACTTAATGCTTTTTAACTGCTCAAAACTATTTGTCATTATAATATTTGTTAGTTTTTAACACTTTTATAATCAATGGGATTGAGAAATGTTTGTCTTAAGCTAAAATTTTCCTTTTATAATTCATGATTTATCGGTCATTAGCGGATAAGATAATTATCCGATATCCATCTGTATCTGCTGATGCGGGTACGATACTATCTGCATCCGAAAGCATCCATTGACTGGCCTAGCTAATTCTATTCCAACCCTAAAGATTCCTTATCCCACGTCTGTATTGTCAAAGTTAATTTTCGAACAAATTTGTCGCTCTTCTTTATTACAATCCTAACAATTGTTGTCATAATTAAGCAAGTTAGAACCGTAAGTTATATAAAAACAAAAGAAAACATTCATATTTTTAATAATGAATGTCACCACAAGATTGAAATAGAATTAAATAAAAGAGATAATAATTTTACCATGTTTTCCTTTTCTTTTCTTTTTTGATCTTACAACACAATTTAGTGATTTTTACAATAGATATTGATATTTCTCCAAAATTAAGGATTAATATGAATTAAAAGACATAATAAGCTACATAAGCATAAAGCGTCGAATTTGTTATATTGAATTATGATTTGATAACTTTTTTTCAAAAGAGAAAAATGAAGAACAAGATAAGGAATGTAATTTTATGGAAAGAAATGAACAGTTTTGTAATACTTATGGTGTACATAAAGTAAAAATCGATGTATATTGATTTGTTAAAAGTTTTGGTATAGGTATAATATTTTTTGGTAAAATCTTCCTAGGGGTTGGGTGCACAACTTTATTGTATCAATATTTGATACCGAATATAGTATATATTGACAAATGTAATGGAATTCACAAAATAGTGCTTGTAAAAATATATTTAACGAATTTATTTTGTCATTCGGTGCATATGTTCAAAACTTGAGCATTCTTTATTAACATTCGATCACACCTGATTGTATCACTGTTTTATGGTTTGTGAGTGCATAAACGGACGGGTTTTGAAAATGAATGTTTGAAAATAACAAGATAGATTTATGTAGCTGGGTAGGTGGTAACCACATGAATTGACTTGGTGGAGTAACCATGATATTTTGCCAAACCTCTAATAATTGTCATATTTCTTCGACTTAAGAGTTGTGAAGAAATATTCGTATCTCGAAACCTTCCAAGCCAAGCTCTGCCCCCAATTTGATTTATGGTGCACGTTGTCCAATATCTTCGTGGTCTCGTGTCCGACAATTCATTTTAGTAGGGGTTAGAAAATCCTCTCATATAAAAGATGTCATCCCGTTTAAAAAATCATGGAATCTTCTATAGTACTTCCTTTTGCTCCATTCCAGTTTGAGGGTAGAAATTCACTAGTCAGATACTCAATGATGGAAGCCATCTAGCTTGCGTTACCATCTAATGTTGCCACAATAATAATATTCTCATAGCTTAAAGTAGGTAAGGTTTCCACTAGAATCGATCAAATACATGGTCTGATTCCCAAGCTTCATAATTATCTAGATCATCAATTGGTTCTCCTCCTCCGGGATATTGTAGTATCCCGCATTTCAAGACCTAAAAATAAATGTAGATGGTGCTGCAGTCATCATCAGAATTATTTTCAAACGACAAAAATATGATCTTTTTTTTATAACATTAAGTAAAAAAGTAGATAAATAATTTTCATTACATAAAAATGTCTTTATTCACTATCGAATTTGTGCCCACGTGGATGTAATATAATATACAGAGAGAATAGTGTCGCACCTGACATATGAAGATGTCGACAGGAATATTAACTAGTTATATAACCTAGTTTTACAATATCAGAATTTAAAACAAAATATTATTATCTGATAGGTCTCCTACTTCTTCTATGAAGCTTTTATTCATCTTTGGAAATGATAGATTTCTGATCCTATAAAATCAGTCAGCTCGAACGAGTACTCGACAGTTTATGGGTAAAATAATTATAAAGCATGAATTAGATGTAATGCATGGTATGACCTATACGTATCTCTAATACAACGTATAGTGAGACCACGCTGCCTAGTAGATTGAAACTTCTTCTTAATAAAACAACAGCAAGCATGCATATAAGAAAAATTTAAGCATAAGTATACCCTATGCATGACATGATGGAGTTAGGAGTATGCCCTAGGGACAATTATGTAATTTGTTCTATAAATCTAACTCGATAACCAGCCTTGTTCATAATAAAAGGTGTTTTATTTCTGTTATAAATTTATTATAATGTGGTATTATAAATAATTGAACGTTCGATTAAAATATATTTAATAGAAAATCTATAAATGGTGTATTTGTGATAGTAATTATAAATAGTTCTAATCACGAGTATTGTATCACAATATACTAAACACATCATTTTAAATATTACTAGCCAAGATGCATCGAGACTGGATATTGATGCATATATTGAGACTATAGTACGTAACGCTTTCCAAATGTTGAGTAATGTATTATTCATAACTACTGGGGGCACCAAGTAGTTACATACATATAGTTATTGGATAGCTATGTAATGACTCGCTCGATAGTTTTCTATTGGTTAATATAACTAAGGTAAAACAAAAAATATTGACGTGACTAATTTACATTTTTCTCTTTACTTGAGAATATCGTAGATCTTCAATGAAAAGTTCAACTTAAATTGTAGTCAAATCATGGTACAGAATCGACCAAATGACTATAGTTGGGTCGAGTGGAAATATTGAAAGTGAAACACTATACAAGTGAGGATTCGTCTTCTTGGTTA
This sequence comes from Allium cepa, assembly GCA_030765085.1. Lineage (NCBI taxonomy): Eukaryota > Viridiplantae > Streptophyta > Magnoliopsida > Asparagales > Amaryllidaceae > Allium > Allium cepa. The sequence continues at coordinate 597,966,729 of CM060935.1, forward strand.
TATAGGGTTAGTATCATAGTCTATTTAAGTCAACTCAAAGCCAAAATCTCTAACCAGAGTAGTTCGGTTAATAATAATTGTTATTATCGAATCAAAGACTTTGTGTTTGGACTATAGAGTTAAATATGTACGATATTGGAATTTTGACCATTATCAAATCCGTAAGTCCAATGTGATATGGTTTTGATGAAGAGTATTGGTGTAAAATAACTATCACTAATGGGTAACGCTTATGATAAGTAAATTATATTTTACAACGGATGTGCAAGTGATAAATTCAGCCAAAAGTTCACAAAAATAGCTAAGATGAAATGTGAACCATAATATTTGAATTGTTCAATATTAATCGCTGGCCGAATTTACACATTTGAGTCACATAACTAAAATGATGAATATTTCGAATAAACCACATGATTTTATTAGTTTTTAATTGTTGATAATTAATTAATATTTATGAAATATTAATTATAAAAAACTTCTTTAGATTGTTGGATGTTATTAGTATTTAGTAAAGTGGTTATATAAAAGTTATAAATGCGTGTATCGATATGCGATATTGGTAGAATGTTTAAATCTGGTTTAAAAAAATAAATATTAAAATATGCCTAAATAAATTAAACTGATTGATGTTTATGAAAAATTAATTGTTAAAATATTTCTTTTTTATTTATTTGATTTCAATTAATATTTAGTAATGTAGATATATAAAAGTTATAACCGTGCGTATTAGTATATGATATCGATAGTAAATTTAAATTTGATTTAAATAGTGATAACACAAATTGAATTTTGGAAACTTTTTGGACCAAAGCCTACGCACGATGGCGGCCATGATATTGAGAAATGAGGGGTTTTTTGAATTAGAAATGAAAGTGAAACCTTAATCAAAGGAGAGGGAAAAAAATCCATATTTTTATTACACTTTCATTTTCTTCTTTAATTAGATATTGCTTTGTCATTTTCTTTCTCCGTCCATATAGAAGCATTAAGGGCCAAATTCTAATGCTGACTAGAGCTTTAAAATTCAAGCAAAATTAAATAGAAATAGGCAGTATCTCCTGATTGCTACAGATCTAGAGATTGATCAATTGGATTTAGGATTTATTCTATCATTCAAGTGTTTCTTCTAGCTTCATCCTAAGGTAATTCTATATTTTTATTATATAACTTTTAAATTTTTTTTACATCCCACTAGTTTATTGTAGGATCTAGATTAACCCTAGAGGGGGGGGGGGTGAATAGGGTTATAGAAAATTTTTCCGAATTAAACACAGAAACAAACTGCAGAAATAAATATGCTGAAAAATAAATCACACACAAAATTTACCCAGCTTCGGCAACCCCTGCCTACTGCTGCATTCCCAGATTTCTATTAGAATTAAACAGTTTCCCGCTTACAAACACTCTAACAGACTTGCAAACCCTGCTACCGCCTATAGAGTTTTGCAAACTCGCAAACCCTGCTAACTGGACTAACTCTAACTAGACAATCTGACAACACCTAAACCCTAGGTGATGATTTACCATGTTTTGTTCTGAAAAGAACAGACAAATAAAACAAACTATAAGAGCAAGCACTAAATTTAAAACAACTTAAATTATCTTGCCTTTAAAAATAAAAAAAAAGATACCCTAACCCAAAACAAACAAAAATATGCGGTCACTTCCCTCTTATCTTATTTCACCCGGTCCATTGTCTTTTGTTTGTGGAGGAAAAAAAATGGCGGCCCTCTGTTTATTCGATCTGAATTAGGGCTTCTGTTTCTTTCTCGAATTGGGGCTTCGGCTTCTTTCTGATGATTGATTAAGCTCTTGCTTGTCCTCTGATGATTGATGCTTGTTGCTAGCTCGTTCTCTGTTGATCGAGTTGTTGATGGTTCGGTATGTAATTTCTTTTGTTGCTTGTTTGATTGCTTGCTTTTTAACTCGATTGTTCTGTGTTCTATGATGATTTCTTGGGGTTTATTTATAGGGTTGAAACCCTAATAACCACTGTCAGATTTGATTTTTGCACGTCGTTGATTATTTTTCCTGAAATTGTTCTGGATTTGGAGTATTCCTTTCTTGATTCAATTTCGAATTTTTGCTGACCATATTTGTTTTCGAATTAATTAATTCGAAGATTTCTTCCTATATTTGTTTTCTCGGCCCCTATTTGAATTAATACCGACCATATATGTAGTTGAGAAATTTGATGCAGAGGAAAGAAATTAGATTTCTTTGACTTAATTAAAGATACGAATTTGATTTTTAACTTCGACTTGATTTCTGCACTGACTTGTACTTGCCACTGTCTTGTGTTCCCTACTGCACATTCACCTGTTTACTATATATGTGCATATATACATATGTATGTGTGTATGCATATATTCTTGGGTTTGTACTTGGATTTGAACCGCTTCATGTTCTGTTGATCTTGATTTTGGAGCTGCCGCTGACTTCTTTGTTGTAACTTGAAACTGTTTTGTCAATTCGAATTGCACTTACACACTCCATGTTGCATTATCACTGTGTTGCATTGTAGCTCCATCTTGACTTGGGCTTTTTCACTATATCAGATGCTACACTTGTTCATGTATTCAACTTCACTGTTGCACTTGAGTTTGTTTCCACCGCTTCATCATGTTGTATTCATCCCTGTACATGTGCACAGAGTTTGTTGTTGCACTCGATGTTTGTAGCTTGCCACTGACTTCTTTGTAGTTGCACTGCACTTTGGCTTCACTGTGTTTGTTGTTGCAGTGATTTGTCTGACCTCGTATGCTTCAAGTTGCCTTGAGTTGAACCTATCTTGGGTTTGACCTTGTTTGTGATTTTTGTGCATTGTGCTCTGTTGTTGTATTTGCATTGAGTCATTGATTTTGGTCGAAACTTTGTTTGTTGCAGTATGTCACTGCATTTGGTCTGAGTCACTTGTATCCATTCTCGAGTTGCACACTTTGATTTACTACTGCTTCACCTTGTTGAGTACCTGCAATTGCTGTTATATCACTTCAAACTGCATTTATTTGCTTGTACTTGTGTTCTGGTCATTGCTTTGTTGTGTAGCTGCTATGCAGTTGCTATGCATCACTATATATATGCTCTCTGTTCTGATTTGCATTGGTGCAGTTTCCATATTTTGTGTATCTTGATGTTGTATACACTTTTTCATGCTGCTGTGATGCAGTTTCCTTCACTGTTGTATCTTCGGGAGTTTGCACTGCTTCATGTTGAATTCATTGAAGTATTGATTGCTTTTGTTGATAACGCACACGAGTTGGCGAGGCAGTGCACACGTGTATAAATGTACACGTGTGTATTGTAGCCACTCACGATTATCTGTAAGAACACTGATATGCACAGATATTGCACAATCAAAGATGATGACAATAACCCATGTATCTGAGACACAAACAAATTTCTATTTTTGCAAATTCAAATTTGTTTGTTTTCAGATTACTGTTGTAGTTGCTAATTATACAGGTACACAGGAGACAGGACAAGAAGTGGAGCTGGATAATGCAGATAGATGCAGATGTGCAGACAGAGTGAAAAACTGAGTGTTGAGTGTTGTAGTGAGAAATGTAAAATGTATGAACTGGTGTATGTATATATAGAGAGAGCTGAAAACTTTGTATTGTTTAAGTGTTGTAATAAAATATTATATTGAATAAAAAATACTGGTTGAATTATATAAATTCTGTGCAATAGTATAATTATTCAATATGAATATTTCTTCCTTTCTGTATATAGTCCAAACTGCAAACACATATATATATTGATATATATTTTGTTATCATCAAACAAAAAATCACATCAAACAATCTCCCCCTTTTGATGATGACAAACATATATATTAAAGATTTTGAAATGCTAATACATGTGTTTGAGCATGAAATGTTTAGCTCCCCCTATTTGAATGCTCCCCCTACAACCAAGACCACTCCCTATTTAGAAGATAACAAAAATTACTGATGAATAAAAGAACTAAGGAAAATTATCTAACAACATTAAACAAATATTTTTGAAGTATTCCAAAAAATATTTACTTCCTTATCAAAATCTAGTTCTTTTCTCCCCCTTTTGGCATCATCAAAAGACTGAAAAAAAACAATGGAACAGTAGGAAAAAAAATAATATATCATAACGAGATAACAACTTCCACATTGTAGAGAATGGATCGATGATCGGTTTAAGAAGAGAGATATTTTAACATTAATTTGACATTTAAGCACAAAAAAAAAACAAAAAAAAATAAGCACTTACTAACCACGCATAACCATAAGGACTTTTAAATGGGATTAGCAGTTACTTATTAGTCTAAGCATCCGGACTTTTAAGTGAGACCAGAATACTTAGTTACCATACTCCATCCATGCATAACCATAAGAACTTTTAAATGAGAATGGAGTAATGATAAAAATAATTCACTCACATGCTCCATCCATGCATAACCATAAGGACGTTTAAATGAGAATGGATGCATGAGAGTTATTATTATTATTTATTATTATAATTTTTTTTTTATTTAAAAATAGTTCACTCTTCTTATTTTACAAAACCATTATGAAGGATAGAAAGATGGTAGAAATAGAAATGATCGTTGAATAAGTTACCAAGTTAATTATATTATGTAATATCCAGTACCGAATACCATATTCGAATCAATCTTTGGATAATATCCAAAACTGGTTTGAATCCAAGAAATTTAAGTTGAAAGTATATATCCAAGAATATTTCAACAAAGAAAATGAAAAATGGTTAGTCAATTTCTATAATCCCCAAATCCAAACGTAATCTGGAAAATCTTTCTTCTGGGAGGGGTTTTGTCAAAATATCAGCAAGTTGAGTCTCAGTTGAAATATATTCAATGCAAATGTCTTCCTTAGCAATGTGATCTCTAAGAAAGTGGTGTCTCACATCAATGTGTTTTGTGCGTGAATGATGAACAGGATTATTTGATAAGTCTATTGCACTTTTACTGTCACATTTTAATGGAACTTGTTTACAAACTAAGCCAAAATCAGAAAGAGTTTGCATCATCCATAAAATTTGAGCACAACAACTCCCTAAAGCAATATATTCTGCTTCAGTGGTAGATAATGCAACACAGTTCTGTTTTCGACTTGACCATGAAACTAACGAGTGTCCTAGCATAAAGCATGTTCCACTAGTGCTTTTCCTGTCTACCAATGAACCAGCATAATCAGCATCAGAATAGCCAACTAAATCAAAATTTTCACAAGAAGGATACCATAACCCAAGTTTGTTTGTGTGTGAAAGATATCTCAAAATTCGTTTAGTGGCTTTCAAATGAGATTCTTTAGGATTAGATTGAAAACGTGCACACAGACACACAGAAAACATAATATCAGGTCTAGAAGCAGTAAGATAGAGAAGTGAACCAATTATCCCTCTGTTAACCCTATCTCGGTTACGACTCAGCAGGTCTAGTACGTGGAGATGGCGCCGACTCAAGAGATGCCGACTCAGAAGAGTTGCCGACCTAACAACCCAAAGACTTTGCCGACCTAACCAATTAACAAGGTGGCCGACTTAGTTCGGTGCCGACCTAATTAGTTAAGAAACGCGCCGATCCAATGCTTTCCCATAGATACCGACCTAAGGCATGAAGAAATACCGACCTAAGGCATGAAGAAATTCCGACCTAAGGCTTGAAGGGATGCCGGTCTAACGAGGCTATGCCGACCTAAGGAAAGTTCCGACCTAGTATGGAAGCCGACCTAGTGTATGTTCCGATCTAGCAACTCGAGGACTTTACCGACTTATAGTAAGTCGTAACCGATCTAAGGGTGTAAAGGATGGAGTAGCGGGGCAGTTTAGCATGTGACATACTAACTCGGTAGCGACCTAGCTTGTTTCCATTAAGTCGTAGGGCTTGACTCGTTAGATCGGCGAAGGGATAAGATAAGTCGGTCGCGACCTAGCTTGACCCGGTAACGACTTTGGACTTGTGCAAATTCAACGAAGGAAGATCAACACAGCTTGATCATATAAGGGCTCCTATAAGCCGGCTGCGACTTAACTGGGTCGGTGAGGAGTTAAGACCGAGCCTAAGTCGAAAAATCTTTGCCTATAAATACCACCCTACCTTCAACATTAAAGGCACTTTTGGGGCTCATTCTCTTCAAGCGCCATTACTCTGTCGAATTCCAGACTACTTCAAAGCTTTTTAGATCCAACAAACTTCTAAAGGAATTCCATGAAGGAATCATCCACATTCACCATGGATTTGAAGATGATTGTCAACATCAAAGCTTGAGCTACTTGTTTTACATATCCTATAACTTGAAGTGTGTTGTAATTGAAAGATCTTGTAAAGGATTGTAATCAAACTAGTGATAAAAAGATTAAAGTGGACGTAGGCTGGATTATAAGCCGAACCACTATAAATACTGTGTCTCTTACTGTTTCTCTGCATACTTTCTGCTTATTTCTGTTTCCCGTACGAACGGGTGGTGCTTTCACAATCACATCCTATACACCAGGGTGTTAGCGTTTAAATTTGAGCGTTAACATTTTGGTGCTTTCACTGAGAATCGAACTCAGGACATCTATCATCATTGCTTCAGAAAGATTTGTAGATAAAGTTTCTTTAAGAACCAGAAGTCTATCCGAAATCATGGCTCCTGGAAGGAAAAGTAAATCTGTGAGATCTGCAAACATTCAAGAGGGAACCTCCGCTTCCCCAACACCAAATCAAGCCACTCCAACTGTCGGGGTTACGAAAGCAGAGTTGGATGCCGCAATTTTGGGGTTGAACAGACAGATACATGCTCAAAATGTGCAAATGGAAGCCCAGAATGCCCAAAATGCCTTAATCCTGAATAAGTTGAACGATTTGCTCGGGGCAAACCGTCAATCAACAGCTAATGAAAGGAATTTCGCTGGTAATATTCATGAAACTGAAGAAAGGAATGTTTCCGAAAGGGATACTAACCCCGCTGAGCAAATACTTCCTGAGGTAGGCGGATCTAGGGCTCGTAATGATGAAGAATATCTCTCTGGAATGGTTCGCCAAATTATGAAGGAGAGCATGCAAAGAGTCGAAGATGAGAAAGAATGGGGCTTTGCTCCGAGCAAGACTCCATTTACTGAAAAAATTCTAAAGGCTGAATTCCCACGAAAATTTGCTCCTCCAACTATCCCAGCTTATAGGGGGACAAGTGATCCAAACGAATTTCTGTATAAATATGATTGGCATATGACGGGTGCCCGAGCCTCAGATGAAGTAAAATGCAGATACTTCCCCGTATATTTGGAAGGCGTAGCTCTGCTTTGGTTCACAAAGCTACCTGTCCGGTCCATCGATCAGTTTTCGGACCTAACCAGGAAATTTAAAGAGCAATTTAGGCTATATGCTTCAAAGGCAAAAGACATCATGTCGTTATCCGGTTTGGAGCAGAATCCGGGGGAAACTATCAAGTCTTTCTTAAATCGCTTCAATATAGCGTTAGCTGAGGTTGATAATGCGGAACCTCGCATGGTCTTGACCTATTTGATGAGGGCCATAGATAAATCTAGTGAGTTTGGAAGATGGTTGAATATGAAGGAACCAAGCTCTCTCGAAAAGTTCTACAAGAAAGCAGACGAGTTCATGCGTCTGGAAAGTCGCCCTGTATCGACAAAAGCAGCATTGGAAAAGGTTGAAGCTAATGCCAATGCTCCACGCAAAAATGAGTCTGTGGGACAGAAGAGGGAGAACAATAATGGAAAACAACAGAATAATCAGAAGAAGCTTAGATCCTTCAAGCCATCAGAATACACACCTTTGTCAGATACTCCAGAACGAATCTACCTGGCTACCAAAGATTCTGTCAATTATCCTAAACCCCCAGTCTTGAGAACCGGGAAAAAAGCTGTGCAAAGTGGGAGGTTCTGTCGCTTCCATAATCAGCCCGGTCATGATACTGATGACTGCCGTCAATTGAAGAATCTAATTGAAGAATTGTTAAGGGAAAATAAACTACAACAATTTGTGAAGAAGAATGATAATAATAATCCTGCTTCGTCAAACCAAGGACAGCAAACTCCTGCTCGTCAATCTGGGACTAATGGCAAAGATGCAGGTTTTGAGTCTGGAAGGCCTGTTATCAATATCATTACAGGCGGACCTCACTCAGCGGGCAGAAGCTGGGGTGAGATGGAAAGGTATTCCCGGGCCCTGAAATATGCACCGGAGGAAGAAAATGTTTTTGTTCTAGAAGACACTACGCCTTTGAAGCAACGAAAGACATTCAATGATGACATTGTATTCAAAACCAGGGATTCCATTGGCATTGAAGCCCCAACCTTGGATCCTTTGGTCATCTCGGCTGGCATTGGGCCAGCCATCGTCAGAAGGATTCTTATCGACAGCGGCGCATCCTGTAATATCCTCTTTAAGAAAACCTTCGACCAGATGAAGATTCCTATGGTTGAAGTGCAGGCATCATTGTAAAAAATTGCTGGCTTTGCAGGGGAGCCAAAGCAACCAGTAGGAACCATTGACTTGCTTGTGGAACTCGGAGAAGGAGAAAGAAAAGTAGTTCGCAAGCAGACTTTTGTGATAGTAGATGAATTTTCTGCTTATAATGCTTTCTTTGGTCGACCTATTCTTGCTGCATTCAAAGCTGTCCTTGCCCCATGGTGTCTTACTATTAAATTCCCTACAGACAATGGGGTAGGAGTTATTAAAGGAGACCAGAACGCTGGGCGAGAATGTTATATGACAGAGCTGCGAGAAACAAGGAAGAGAGAAATGGGAAAAGATGCGGCAACCCCAATCCGCATCAAAACACCAACCCTATAGCAACTACAGGGCGGACCCTGCACTGGCGAGCATAGCGGGGCACGAAAAGTGATGGATCCTAGAAAGGCCAGTGCGGGGGAGAGTAGGGTGGTACCAGCAGAAACAACGATACCGGTGCCCGTTGATCTGAAGGACCCAAACAAGGTGCTGAATGTGGGTTCACAACTTAATGTGTCAGTTCAGAATGCCTTGATATCTTTTTTGAAAGCAAACCTGGATGTTTTCGCTTGGACCCATGCCGATATGTGCGGAATATCCCCAGAAGTTGCGGTACATGCTCTGAATATTGACCCAAAGTTCACGCCAGTAAAGCAGAAAAGAAGAATCCAAGGTCTAGAAAGGTCGACAGCATTGAAAGAGGAAGTTGACCGGCTCATGGAGAATAATTTCATCAGAGAATCTACCTATCCAAATTGGGTTTCAAATCCAGTGCTGGTTAAGAAAGCCAATGGTAAATGGAGAGTGTGCATCGACTTTTCAGATCTAAACAAGGCCTGTCCCAAAGACTGCTTCCCATTACCCAGGATCGATCAACTGGTAGATGGAACAGCGGGTCATGAATTGTTGTCTTTTATGGATGCCTACTCCGGATATAATCAGATCATGATGCATGAGCCAGATCAGGAGGACACAAGCTTTATCACCGATGTCGGTCTTTACTGTTACAGAGTTATGCCCTTTGGGTTGAAGAATGCGGGGGCAACATACCAAAGACTGGTCAATGCTATGTTCAAACCGCAGTTGGGAAAGACTATGGAAGTTTACGTTGATGACATGCTAGTAAAATCTAAGAAAGCAGTGGATCACATCGAACACTTAGCAGAAATGTTCGCAATTCTCCGAAGATACGGAATGAAGCTTAACCCTTTAAAATGTTCTTTCGGGGTAGAATCTGGGAAGTTCTTGGGTTTCATCGTGAGCGCTAGGGGCATTGAAGCTAGTCCAGCTCAAATCACTGCTTTAAAAGAAGTCAAAGCTCCTAAAACAAAGAGGGAATTGCAAAGTCTCAATGGAAAAATTGCCGCCTTAAGTCGGTTCATATCCAAAGCTACTGATAAATGCATTCCATTCTTCGACGCTCTAAAGAAAGGAAAGAAAAACTTTGACTGGACTCCCGAATGCCAGAAAGCTTTTGAAGAATTGATTCAACATATGGAAACGCCTCCAATACTTTCTAGGCCCGGCGATGGCGAGGATCTTCTTATATACTTGGCAGTTTCATCTCATGCTTTAAGTGCAGCGCTGGTACGGGAAGACAAAAGGATTCAACATCCAGTTTACTATATCAGCAAAAGACTCACTGGGGCAGAAATGAGTTACTCCAAGTTGGAAAAACTCGCCTATTGTCTATTGATTGCCTCAAGAAAGTTGAGGCAATATTTCCAGGCCCATCCTATCAAAGTCCTCACTGATCAACCTTTAAAGCAAGTCTTGTTTCGCCCTGAGACTTCGGGCCGCCTTTTAAAGTGGAATATTGAATTGAGCCAATATGACATCACTTATCATCCTAGAAAAGCGATCAACGGACAAGCTTTGGCAGATTTTATTGCAGAATTTACAGACAAGGGTAACAGCGAGGAAGAAACAATCGAGAACTCCCCAACCCAATGGAAGTTATTTGTAGATGGCGCAAGAAATGATTACTGTTCAGGTGCTGGAATTGTTCTTGAAACTCCTGAAGGCCGGTCATTATGCTATGCGCTAAGATTAGAATTTCCTTCAACAAACAATGAAGCAGAATATGAAGCTCTGATTGCTGGTTTGAAAATTGCTAAAGAACTAAACATTCGAGCGTTACAGATCTTCAGTGATTCGCAGCTTATAGTATGCCAAGTCAAGAAGGAGTTTCAAACGAAAGGAGGAAATCTGCCCGCTTATGTGTCAAAGGCTTGGGAACTTTTATGTGAATTCGACCATTACACGATAAGTCATATTCCTCGAGAAGAAAACATGAAAGCAGATTCTCTCGCAAAATACTCAAGTTCTGGCGAAGCCCAATCCTTAGGGTTAGTTCCAGTGGAAGTTTTGTCAAGTCCGAGCATTGATGAAATGGATATCGATTGGGTTATGAGTATGTCGCAAGAGCAAGAATCATGGATGACTCCAATAACAAAGTATCTACTCAATGGCTCTTTACCAGAAAACTCTAAAGAACGACAAAAGCTACTGAGAAAAGCTTCTCGATATATAATCCAGGATGGTCAATTATACAGACGAGGATTCTCAATGCCATTGCTTCGATGTGTATCCCGGGAAGAGTCCAAAACAATCCTAACTGAAGTGCATGGAGGAGAATGCGGTGATCATTCAGGTGGTCAAACATTAGCAAAGAAAATTCTCCGATACGGATATTTTTGGCCAGAAATTAATCGGGATGCCGCAGATTACTCCCGAAAATGTGACAAGTGCCAAAGATATGCCAAAATTCCTAGAGCACCTTCTACCGAACTCACACAGATGATCAGTCCATGGCCATTTGCAATTTGGGGAATGGATCTCATTGGGCCGCTACCAACTGCTAAATCAGGGATTAAATATGCTATTGTTGCGGTTGATTATTTTACTAAGTGGGCTGAAGCTGAACCATTGGCTACTATCACTTCTAAGAAAATGATAAGCTTTGTGACCAAGAATATCATTTGCAGATACGGTGTGCCTCAGAAAATAATCACAGACAATGGTACTCAGTTTGAAAGTGAGGAATTCCAGGATTTTTGCAAACGATTCAAAATCCATAAAAGCTTTTCGGCAGTAGCTCATCCGCAGGCAAACGGGCAAGTGGAAGCAGTGAACAAGATCATCAAATCAACCATCAAAAAGCAACTCGAAAGAGCAAAAGGTGGTTGGGTCGATAAACTACCACTTGCACTATGGGCATACAGAACTACTCACAAAACTGCAACTGGGCATACTCCTTTTTCGTTAGCATACGGATCGGAAGCAATGATCCCGGTTGAAACAGAGGTCCCTTCACACAGAAGAATCCATTTCAATCAAGCAGAAAATGAAAAGCTGCAACTTGAAGCGCTGGATCTCCTTGATGAAAAAAGAGATGAAGCTAACCTCAGAATTGCAGCTCATCAGCAAAGGATAGCCAGGCATTTCAATTCCAAAGTTCGTCAACGCAGCTTTGAAATTGGAGATCTAGTCCTGAAAAAAATTATGACCGCGACAGGTGTGTTTGGACCAAATTGGGAAGGACCATATGTAATAGGTCAGAAGCTTCTCGACGGCACATTCAAGCTCACCACTGTTGATGGAGATCAAATTCCAAGGGCATGGAACAGCAACCACTTGCGTCCATACTTTACTTGAAAATTTTGTTGAAACATTGTAAAAAGAATTATGAATGTATGATTCTTGTAATTGAAAGCAATTGTGAAACTGATGCAAGTAAATAATGAAAGAATATAAAGTGGATGTAGGCCCAATTTCATGGCCGAACCACTATAAATCTTGTGTTCCTTATTATCATTATATGTTTGCTTTGTTTTCGATATAAAAATACATAAAATGTATTGCTGAAATGTCAATTTAAATTTTTGCAGACAATGGAAATGAAACTTGCGCATAATAAGACCGAGTGATTCTCACCATCATTCAGCAAACAAATTTCAAGTCATAAAGGCCCCGAATTCAAATCCTAGATAGGAAATGCTTCAATTGAACGGCCTATGATTTCGATAGAAACGAGCCCTTGTTAATAAATTGAGATTGTTTGAACGAACAAACATCCAATTAGGAAGCTAGTGCCCGTTCTCACGAACTTGCCTGACAATGAAGTACACTTCCTTGGATTAAACAAGCTACTTGTGAGAGAAAGGGGAATGAAAACTTGAAAAGAAAAAAAAAAAAAAAAAGAGGATCGCTGAAAAGGCATAAGCAAGTGAACAGAGGAACAACCAAAGCTACCATCAGCGGCACAAGTCCTCTTCGGAGGCGCAACTCTTCGGAGGATAAAAAGACCTCTAATGGGTCATACGCCACAAAAAAGAAAGTTCTCTACTCAACAAAAAAAAGATTGGAGGAGTCATGACCCTCCAACCATGAGAGAGTAACTTCCAGGCGATGAAAACCCTCTCTGAGGCACATTTCACCAGGAGTTGAAGTGTTATAACCGCTCTTCGGGATTTCACTTCACCAGAGTTGAAATGTAAACAAAATAAAAGCCCTCTTCGGAGGCCCATTTCACCAGGAGTTGAAGTGTTATAACCGCTCTTCGGGATTTCACTTCACCAGAGTTGAAATGTAAACAAAATAAAAGCCCTCTTCGGAGGCCCATTTCACCAGGAGTTGAAGTGTTATAACCGCTCTTCGGAATTTCACTTCACCAGAGTTGAAATGTAAACAAAATAAAAGCCCTCTTCGGAGGCCCATTTCACCAGGAGTTGAAGTGTTATAACCGCTCTTCGGGATTTCACTTCACCAGAGTTGAAATGTAAACAAAATAAAAGCCCTCTTCGGAGGCCCATTTCGCCAGGAGTTGAAGTGTAGCAACCGCTCTTCGGAATTTCACTTCACCAAAGTTGAAATGCAAAAACAAAGACCCTCTTTGGAAACCCACGTTTCACCGAGATTGAAATAAAACTTCCAAGTGTTGAAACGTGAAAAGGCTTTCTTCAAAGGCACAACTCTTTGGGGGTACACGTTTCACCAAGATTGAAATAAAACTTCCAAGTGTTGGAACGTGAGAAATCCCTCCTCAGAGGTACAACCCCCTCCCGGGAACACAATTAAGAAGAAAGACCTCTTTGGAAACCCACGTTTCACCGAGATTGAAATAAAACTTCCAAGTGTTGAAACGTGAAAAGGATTTCTAAAGCGTAACTCTTTGGAGGTACACGTTTCACCGAGATTGAAATAAAACTTCCAAGTGTTGAAACGTGAAAAGGATTTCTAAAGCGTAACTCTTTGGAGGTACACGTTTCACCGAGATTGAAATAAAACTTCCAAGTGTTGAAACGTGAAGAAATCCCTCCTCAGAGGTACAACTTTCTATAAAAAAAAAAATCCTCATCAAAAGCGTACTTTAACTTTCAAAGGAAAAGTAATTTGCCTACTATGGGAAATGATCGTAAAAAGAAAAGAAGTTAAAGTATCCTTCAGAGGTCCGCTTTACCACATAGAGGAATTCACTTGATGAAATATGCACATAAGCAAAAGAAAAAAGTGATTTCTTCGAACGACCAAGCGTAAAAACTTATACGAAGGGAGTTGTGCTCTATAAAAATTTTCTTTAAAGAATAAAATAATTATTCTTTAGCAAATAAGAGTGCAAGTCCCCTCGAAGTATAAAATATTGCAGCAAGCTTAAGGTATGGGGGCAACATGGTATAGTAGTATAGATGCATCAGTAGAGTAATACTCAAGCAACATACCATAAGCCCGCTGCAACACTATATAAACAAACTTGTGCAAAAATAAATAGTAAATGCATTCTCAAATTCAAACAGAAGTTTGTACAAACGAAGAATCATTTTATTCAACTATAATGCAGATACAGGTTCTCAAAATAAAAGCGGGGGCCGATACCCGCACAACTCTCGGCCAGTTCATACAAAAGACAAAAAGCTAAAGTCTTCACTTCTTTTTACTGCCTTTGGACCCTTTACCCGACCGAATGACCAGCTTTTCAGGTCGGCCAGTGGGTATAAGGGAGGAAGGAGAGGTAGGCGCAGCTGGCCCAACTTCTGGCTCCTCTTCAGTGGCAGTGATTATCTTCCCTCTCCTCCTTGATGCTCCTTGCTTCCTTCTCCTCTTTGAGGAAGACTCACTTCCTGGAGTGACAAGTTTAGATAAAGTTATATCGTCAGAAGGAGTCCGCTCCGGAGATATGTCACCTCCCTCAAGTCCCTCATCTTTTTGCTCTTGCGAAGCAATGGGATCATCCAGGCCATGGAGAGCTTCTATTTGTTCTTCTTGTGACCCAGGTTGCGAGGCAGAAGGAGGCGCCACTTGAAGAGATGGAGGAAGGATCACCGGGGGAGAAGAAGCTTGAGTTTGACTCGGTGCTTTCTCTACAAAGGAGAAAAAACTTAAAATATCAGTATCTTTCGAAAAGAGAGGGGATGACGGCTCGTCAAAAGTCGGGAATTCATTAACATTTGAGGAATAATCAAAAGTCGGGAATTCATTGACATTTGAAAAATAATCAAGAAGATCGTCAAGTTCACAAGGAGCGAACGAGCAGTTCACCACTTGGGCTGGTCCGGTCTCAAGTTTACCTGGGGCAGTTGGATCTCTGAGGCTGATTTCATATCGCTGTGCTTCGTTGCTTTCACCACCTTCATCCCCGCCTTGTGCACTTGTAGTTTCAGTTACTGTCTTAGTTGCAGGCGGAGTAGAGGAGCTAGAACCCGTGATGTCAACCACAGGAGAAACTGGAGGTTGGACAGAGGAAGTAAGCGTTAATTCCTTTCCAGAACGTTCCTCTTCCGCCATTCCAGTTCTCATCCTGGCAAGTTGTTCTCGCCCCTTCGCAAGAGCAGCGCGAGCTCCCTCATCCAGGTAACGCGCCTCAAAATCTTCATCGCCATACCCGGCGTCTTTAAACATGTTAAGAGCAGCTTCCCACACCTCGGCCAGGGTGATTTCATACTTAGGACCAAGAAAAGAGAGGCTTCCGCGTCCCAAGACACAATGTAAATAAAAATCGAATAAAGTCGAATTGATATCGTTTTCCATGGTCTGAGCAGTTTCTTCGGCTGCAATTTTGCCAGCCATGGCCTCATCTCGATCTTTTTCGGTCTGAGCAAGTTGGGCTTTTAGCGCTTCAATCTCCATGTCCCGGGCGCTCAGTTTATTCTGCAGCTGGGTGACATCAGTGCGGTGGTTCTCTACAGCTTGTTCCAACCTCTCAGCTTTAGCTTCAGCGTCCCTCTGGCTGGCGTGCGCATCTCGCACTTGTTTTTGCAATACCTCTTCTCTTTGGGTGTAAGTATTAGTAGAAGAGACAAGATCATCTTTGAGCTGCTTTACTTCAGCTTCGAGTTTTTCATTGTATTCGGCTATCTCCTTCATCTCAGCGTTGTGTTGATCAAGAATCTTCTGCCATTCTGATTTGTCATTTTCCATGGTCAGCATTGCTTCGATGTTAGCCCGATTAACTCTTTGAAGTTCATCAACCAACTTTTGCCATCCAGACATTCTATCGATATCAAGCTTGACAGCATCGAGATTTCTGTACATAGCTTCTTTGTCGATGGGGACCAAATCGAGGTCGAAGCGTACCCCCCTCAAACACCAGTTCGGGAATCGGCTCTGCAAAGTCGGGGGGCCCCTTCCAACATGGTACGAAGGCCTGTTGAGAAGTGTTTGGATGGCACTTCCTTCAAGAGCAGGAGATTTGGAAGGGACGTCAATAGAAACTGAGGCACCAGGCCTCTCAGATGTCACGGGCACGTGCTCCTCGCCAAGTTTGGTCCGCTTTCTCGAATCCTCAATATGGCTCTTCCCCCTATCATCGTGCGTTTTACGTTTATGGGAATCATCATCCCTTGGGAAGGATTCATGTCGCGTGCCCGCTCCCTCATGACGTTCTTCATACCTTATCCTCTCTTCAGCTTTTCGCGCAGCTCTCTGCTCATTGGTCTCTCTGGGATCGGTATAGTATTGCTTGTAATCATAGCTGCCACGCCCTCCATAGCGTCGAAAGTCTTTATAATAAGAACCGCTGCCGCTGCGCCCCATAGAGGAATCTGAAAAGGCAAAAATAGCAAGTCTTAGAAACTTCCGGAGAAAAGAAGTTAAATGTGAACAAATGCCAAAAAATCCTAAGTGTTGTGTGATGTGCAAGCTACGCGCATTAAGCTACAAACCACTCATTGGTGTAGAGGTGATGATAGCTTGGGTATGAGGAGTTGGTGTTTGTGTTGGTGTTAGTCGAAGAAGGGACGTCGCCTCAACTATAGGAGAGATAGTTTTAGACACGTCATCTCTAAAAAGCTCCTGTGAGGTCACTATTATGTCGCTCAACCCATCATAAACATCGTCACCATCATGCTCGGTGAGACTTGTTTTCTCAGTTCCTACATCAGCTAATCCCCCAAGAGGCTGTGAAGGTTCTTCTTCTTCCTCAATCGGGGCAAGTGCCGTCTTACTAGATGACCCCATAATGTCGGTAGGGGTGGAACATTTCACCAATGAAGCTTCGATGTTAGACTCTTTTGATGAGGGTTGTTCGATAGTAACGGGGGCATCCGATGCTTCAGTCGGGGAATCGGGAACTTCAGTCGGAGCTTCACAAAGCTGAGTATAGCGAGAAGGGTGGAGAAGTCCGTATTGATGTAGAAATTCGTCGCTTAGTAGAAACTTGATACTTCTCTCTTCTGCGGCTACAGCGCTCAGTCTATCAAAAGTCTGCCTATGTATCGGATCTCTAGAGGGAAGGGGAAGTGCTGAAAAAAGCAAAGAATGAGATTAGCAATTTGGACCCCGAAAAGAGTTAAGAAAGAAAGTGGAAAGACGGAAATAAATGATCTTACTTCCTACTCTCCAAGAAGCATAAAACTCTGGGGGACTGCGGGCAAAGAAAAATTGGTTTAAAAATCCATGGACACTTTCAGTAAGATCAAGAATGAGCTTGCGGTTTCTTGCACTTCTCACAATGATAAGAGAAGGATGGTCTTTGCTCTTTGCAAACGAGCATAAGTAGCGAATTTCTTCGAAGCTCGGCAGTCGGTCAAGATTTCTTCTGAACAAAACACCCAACCCCATCAAGATAGCGTAACCATTAGGATGAAGTTGGAACGGAGAAATTGACATCCGAAGAAGAAGAATTCGAAGAAAGTCATTGAAAGGTGGGATCGCCCCACTTAAGCACATTTGACGATTAACCGCGACAAAACCATAGGGAGGTCTGTCAGCAGTATCATTCGGTCCAGGAAATATGACATCATCTTCAGCAAAGCCGAATTGAGTACGCAACTGAATAAATGTTCTCGAAGATAGAATAGTCGAAGTTCTTTCCGGAGGATTCTCTATAGGAACAGCTATCGGGAAAGTTTCTTCTTCTTGACTTGCTGCTTCTTCTCCTTGATGGGAAGTCATTCTACACAAGCAATTGGATATTCAAACATGAAGGTGCACGTTTCCTAAAGTGTGTGAAGTGTTGTACAAGTATCAATCAAACAATAAGCAAAGGTAACTGGAATAAAACCTAGCAAACATTTGTTAGTTATAAAAACCAGGAATCTTTGTTTTGAGTTTGAATATGCAAATACAATGTTGATGCAAACAAATCAGTTCAAATTGTTGATACTTTGCATTAATATTCTACTTTAGTCAATTAATTTACAACATTTCATGCAATATGTTCATATCTCTTATCTTGTCTTAACTAATCTGTCATTTGATATGGGCAGTCAATGGCAGTATGTGCGCCTTGGTTTTCTTTGTTTGTATGTTATTATCAACAGGTTTACAGCTCAAAAGTGAGAATGATATGTGAAGTGACACAATGACATTCAAACAAATTTAAAGTTGGGGCATTTCAAATCTTAATCCCTGTTCAAGGTTTATTCAATTTAGTTCGGTAGTCCGGGTTAAAATACTTGAAGAAGGCCTATGTTTCTAAGTGTCAATACGTCCAGAGCCCAAGTGTTAGCTCGGCTACGATTCAAAAATTCTCATGCGAGATAAGACTGAGTCGGTAACGGGTCAAAATCTAGGTGGTTCAGCTTGGCGACTCATTTCCTCTAGTTCGCATGGGGGAGATAAGAAGGCAAGCTCCAAGTCGAAAGGCAGGAATTCCTCCAAGTCTTAACTCGGTCACGATCTAAGCTTTAATGTTTAGGTCGGCGAGATTCTTTCAAGCATTATCTCAACCACGATTTAAGGTCGTGTAAGAGCTAGATCGGTCGAAGGCTAAGCCACCTCAACCCACTAACTCGCCTTCGAGCCAACATCCCATAGCATTAAACCCGATAACCCAATAGCCATTTCTTCAACAGCAGCCTTTCATTCAAGCTATCGGATCATCCAATAAAACAGCTCCAAATCGCATAAGTCCGTTGCTCTGCCTTCAGAGATCATTGAACCTGAGTGATAAAACCTTCTTCATCATCTCAACGATCATCTGAAGCCAAAATCGAGTAACCTAAACTTCATCGACTACAGGTATAGTGAGATTCGTGATGGAACGTTGCGCGAAGAGACAATTCGTATTCAAGTGACAGAATTCATGAACCAATAGCAATCTATGATCGAGAAGGGGACGGATTCACTTACGCTCTGAATAGTAGGAATTGCTGGTGATCAGGTAGGATGGAATCGCCTTAAAGAACTCAAGAGAATTTTAATGGCGGAGTTAAGAGAGCAGGTAATGAGAAAGAAGAAGGGGATATGATTTATACCTCGTAGTGAAAGGAACTGAAGCGGCAATTCGCCGGCTTTACTTTTGGACCGTGCCCGATCTAATGACGTGCCGACTCAGTGAAGGGCCGAGATAAGAGATGTTTCGAAGCACACGACTTAAGCCTAAGGCGTATACTTCGAGGGGCAAATGTTAACCCTATCTCGGTTACGACTCAGCAGGTCTAGTACGTGGAGATGGCGCCGACTCAAGAGATGCCGACTCAGAAGAGTTGCCGACCTAACAACCCAAAGACTTTGCCGACCTAACCAATTAACAAGGTGGCCGACTTAGTTCGGTGCCGACCTAATTAGTTAAGAAACGCGCCGATCCAATGCTTTCCCATAGATACCGACCTAAGGCATGAAGAAATACCGACCTAAGGCATGAAGAAATTCCGACCTAAGGCTTGAAGGGATGCCGGTCTAACGAGGCTATGCCGACCTAAGGAAAGTTCCGACCTAGTATGGAAGCCGACCTAGTGTATGTTCCGATCTAGCAACTCGAGGACTTTACCGACTTATAGTAAGTCGTAACCGATCTAAGGGTGTAAAGGATGGAGTAGCGGGGCAGTTTAGCATGTGACATACTAACTCGGTAGCGACCTAGCTTGTTTCCATTAAGTCGTAGGGCTTGACTCGTTAGATCGGCGAAGGGATAAGATAAGTCGGTCGCGACCTAGCTTGACCCGGTAACGACTTTGGACTTGTGCAAATTCAACGAAGGAAGATCAACACAGCTTGATCATATAAGGGCTCCTATAAGCCGGCTGCGACTTAACTGGGTCGGTGAGGAGTTAAGACCGAGCCTAAGTCGAAAAATCTTTGCCTATAAATACCACCCTACCTTCAACATTAAAGGCACTTTTGGGGCTCATTCTCTTCAAGCGCCATTACTCTGTCGAATTCCAGACTACTTCAAAGCTTTTTAGATCCAACAAACTTCTAAAGGAATTCCATGAAGGAATCATCCACATTCACCATGGATTTGAAGATGATTGTCAACATCAAAGCTTGAGCTACTTGTTTTACATATCCTATAACTTGAAGTGTGTTGTAATTGAAAGATCTTGTAAAGGATTGTAATCAAACTAGTGATAAAAAGATTAAAGTGGACGTAGGCTGGATTATAAGCCGAACCACTATAAATACTGTGTCTCTTACTGTTTCTCTGCATACTTTCTGCTTATTTCTGTTTCCCGTACGAACGGGTGGTGCTTTCACAATCGCATCCTATACACCAGGGTGTTAGCGTTTAAATTTGAGCGTTAACACCCTCGATATTTCTTCTGATCAACAGCACTTCCTTTCTCGTCTTTGTCCAACTTTGTTGATGGGCTCATAGGAGTTCTCAATGGTTTGGAGTTCTCAACTCCAAATTTCTTCAACAGTTCCAACACATACTTGGATTGTGAAATTAAAATGCCATCACTGCTTTTCTTGATTTGAAATCCAAGAAAATATTTCAATTCTCCAACCAAGCTCATCTCAAATTTAGCCTGCATGACTTGTTCAAATTTCTCGCACAAGAGTTCATTAGTAGCGCCATAAATGATATCATCTACATAAATCTGAACAATCAAAAAATCACTTCCTTTATGTAATAGAAACAGTGTCGTGTCAGCACTCCCCTTTTTAAAGCCATTTTCCAAAAGATATGTACAAAGGCAGTCACACCAAGCTCTAGGAGCTTGCTTAAGACCATATAATGCTTTTTCAAGTTTATACACATGATTTGGAAAATCGTGATTTTCAAAACCGGGGGGTTGTTCAACAAAAACCTCTTCTTTCAAATCACCATTTAGAAAAGCACTTTTTACATCCATTTGTTTAAGTTTGAAACCTTTATAACAAGCAAAGCTTAGCAAAATCCTAATGGCTTCTAGCCTAGCAACTGGAGAAAATGTTTCATCAAAATCTATGCCTTCTATTTGGTTATATCCTTTTGCGACCAACCTAGCTTTGTTTCTAATTACATTTCCTGATTCATCAAGTTTGCTTTTGAACACCCATTTAGTTCCTACAATTGGATAGTCATTTGGCCTAGGAACTAATTTCCAAACTTTATTTCTCTCAAATTGATTAAGTTCATCTTGCATTGCTAGAATCCAACTTTCATCATTAAGAGCCATTTCAACAGAATCAGGTTCAATTTCAGAAATAAAACCACTATGACAACAAAATGCACACAAATTTTTATCAAATACCAATCCCACTTCGAGGGCAATATCGCGGTATATAGGTTCATCCGCTATTATGCGGGGCGCATAGGGTCCCATCTGCTATATATATGCAGGAATATGAATCACTCCAATATATATATATATATATATATTATCAAATCAAGACTGAAAATAATTGTCAATTCAATCAATCAACCAAAAATAAATTTTGACTATTTAAAATTAACCAGTAATCCAAATTTGAGTGAGATTAACCCATCTTCGATTTTTTTTTTCACCGAACATCCAGATTTTTTTCCTCCAAAAATCTCAGCTGACTCTGAAAGGTCCCAAACTAAACTCTATTGCATAGATTTCTAACTTCGAACCAACTCGACTCGTCTTAATCATTTTAAACCTCGTACGATAAATATAAGGATTTTACTAACATAATGATATAATAAAAATCTAACTAATATAAATAAAATTAAATTAAAACTTAACTTAAATGAAAACTGAACCTTCTTCCCCTCGCAAACTGCCAGCCAACATAGACCAACTTCGATCCACTTCCACAACTGCCGCATTCACCCACCGTTGCCTCGACCTGCTTGCACCGCCGACCTACCTTCCCCAACCTACTGTCGTGCACCCACCTCAGTCAAGTCCACGCGCACGCAAGTGCATACCCGAACTCAACCCCGTGCTCCCCTCGCGAATGCTTCAGCTTCGACCCCTCGTCCAAACTCGAACCATATGACTCCCCTACCATTTGCGAGCGTATGCCCAACCCTCAACGACGTCGCAAACCGCCCTCGTGCACCACCGCACCCCCTTCCAAGGGCGCCTAATCTTCCAAGACGCGCGCGACTTCACCCCCTCCACGCTCGTGCTCGGCCTAATGCCGCCATATGTTATTTTTCTTCTTTTCTCTGAATTCGATTCTGATTTTTGGTTTTTTTTTTGTTTTTTGAGTCGATTCTGAGAATCGATTAAAGAGGGAAAAAAGAAACGCAATTTTTGATTTGGGGAGAAAGAAACTAGGGAATCGCGATTGAACTGAATACAGTTTTCAAAAAAACATTTTTTCATTCTTTTTTCTTTTGACCATTCTATTTATTTTTCGTTTTCTTTTAAAATTTTCAACCTGCAGTTGTGCTGTTTCCAAAAGATATAGGGAGGGAGATAAGAAGTGATATTGGTATGTACAAGAAGTTCTACAGTGATTTGAAGGGAGGGGAAAAATTTCTGATGTGAATGTTCTTGTCAAATCCATGAATATATATATATATATATATATATATATATATATATATATATATATATATATATAAATTCAAATCGTCTCGAATTCGTAGCTTAAAATCAAGACCTCCCATCGAGACGTGCCACCAAGCAATCGTATTGTTATACCCTATTTCGAACGCAATGGAAAAGGTTTCGAGTTCTAATTCCATCGTATGGAAAAGATAGATTTTTGGATCCAATTATTATATTGAATTTTGTATATAAATTTCATCACGTTTACATCCCATACGGACAAATGATAACGTGAAACACTACGAAACTTGAAATCCGATAATAATACACTATTACGGATTCAATGGAACTGGTTTCGTCGAATTTTGAGACTGTGCCTTGGAAGGCTATTTTTGAAAGTCAATTTAAACGATATATTTTTGAGGCTAAACAAATCATTATTGAATTAAAATGAATATGTTTTACGCTGTAAAAGTTAAACATTAACGGAAATGTTGACAAATTACACTCATACATATATATTATATAAGTTAAATTGAATTATAATAGTTGTAAATAAATTAAACTTAAATAATTATACGTGTAGAAACATAATTTAAGTGAAATTGAAATAAACCTAAATTAGATTTTTGGTATTGGTACATGCATAAAGTGTTAGATCCAGATAGGATGGTAGTAAATGAAATGAATATATTTCAAAAAAAAAATCCCTATCTGGATCATAGTGGACCTACGAAGTCTAATGTGTTATACTAAATCCAACCTATTTAATTTAAATTAAATCATATTTTATTTAGTTTCTTAATTTAATTAATTAATGTATGTTAATTTAACATTTATATTTTTTGACTATATCAATATACGCTCATATGTATATATAGGTGCAATGTTCAACATAAAAAAATGTAAATGGTTAATGTTTACATAAGTAGATATTTGGATTTATATCCCCTTTGTAAACATTGACTCCATATATGTGTGTGTGTGTGTGTGTGTCTGCTAATTACCCTAAAACATTGTTTAATATATTTGTAAACATATGAATATAAATATAAATTTTGTAACTATTTAACAATACAATTTAAAATATCCAGCCTAATTTTGACTAAGTCAACCAATTTTAAATTCATATTTATATTTAAAATATCTAATTAAGACTTAGTAAACATTTTTGAATTTAAAACCAAACCTTAAAATTATTAGCGAAAATATTTTTAATAGATTTAAATATGTATATTCGTATAAAATTAATTATTACAACCTAAATTAAATTTTATTTATTTAAGTACACAACATTGTTCAATATATATGAATATTATGTATGTATGTATTAATTATAAAATAATTATTTAAAAATGATATAGGTATATGTGTGTGTGTTAAACATTAAATTTGAGAGCTAATTTTACTAAGCATGCCGGGATATATATATATATATATATATATATATATATATATATATATATAGCGTTAATGATGTATATTGTATTTATTAATAATTAATATGTTTAATATATTTAAATTATATAAAATTTAGTAAGAATATTTTTGTCTAATCTATCATAATCTATTTTAAAATACTTCTATACATTCATATGTATTCTTTTAATTTATAATTTAAATGAATTATATATTTTAAAATTAATAAATGATTATTAGAAACTATTAAAATTATTTATAATTCTTAGAAAATTATAATATATGTATTGAAATATATTTATGGCCAGACTATAATATACATACATATTTAATTTCTAAATTTGTATTAAAAAAGTTAATGTAAAATTATCGTTTAAAAGTTAATGTAAAATTGTTGTTTAATGGATTCTAACCACTTATAATTAACGGGAGACATCAATACATATTGAAATTGTTATACTTGTAAATAGATAGCAGATGTTGCTAACAATCAATGCGTCACCATTGGAAATTAATATAGTTGCTTGCATTTGGATAAATGGGGTCGACAATTTGCTGGTTGGGGAGTATGTAAGTGTAGCCAAGACTGATGAGGGAAGAGGTAAAAAGTCAAAACTATAATTGGTGGCTTGAATTTGTATTTGTAAAGAAAATGTCGACTAGAAATTTGGTCAACCTCAGAATTATGGTTAAGATATAATATTAGCAAAAGTTACTTAATAATATTCTGATTTAAAATGTAAAATGAGGATGCGTAATAAGTAAAGAGATAAGATTTAGAGTTGATCCATCTAAGTTGATCCATTTCCACTATAAGAAATTTCTCATTATTTCGCTTCTCTTACAATGGTTATGATCACAAGAGATAATAATAAGAAAGTAAATACTTGAGAGTTTGTGTTTTTCAACCTTGTAAGAATGTAGCCTTGGTTTATTTATAGCTGTTGGAATTGGTTCTTGGATGGCTGAGATTGTATTTCTAAGGCCTAAAATCCCTCTAGGCTGTTGATTGTCGTATATGATTAATGCACATGCCAGTTATGATGCCAAATGTCTTATGTGATGTAGATGATGGCACCCGATGGATAATACTTTAAGCATGCATAGAGTAGGGGAAAGCAGCATGGGATTAGGGAGTGGTTATTGTAAAGGTGCTTGTGTGGTAGTAAAAGACATGGAGTGGTTACTACACTATGACGCTTTTGTTGAATGAACAGTATCATTCATGCCAGTATTTTAAGAGGACAAATGCATATAAAGCTTCTCTTGGTAGTGATAGTTGTGTTGCTGAAGGAGTTGGTGCATGTAGGTGGATGGTGATAAAAATAGGCAAGATACATGGTCGACAGTTGGTTAGATAGACGCGTTGGTCGGATGTTGAGGAATACTTCATAGGACGAAAACCTAGTGTATCACAATCACCTACTGACACCTGTAGGGGCGATGCTTGTCCACGTCTATGTCGATGCCAGGTAGGATGTTCCTTGAGAGGGCCATGTTTGTTTGGGCCACCTAGAGGGCAAGGCTATGCAGGGGAGCCAAGTATCGGGGGCTTGAAGTGCACAAGTGGGCCGTTGCTGGCTAAGCCGGGGTTGATCAACATGCTGGATCATGGGTACACAGGCTGTAAAGCGGGCCACGGCGTGCCCTGCTATATCCACGTGTGCAATTCTAGCGATGCTGGCTGAACCCCTATATGCTTAAGAGGAATTCTGGTCATGTTTTATCCTCTAAGTCCGTGCCCAAGTGCAGGGGTGGGCTTGTCAATAAGGCATTAAATGCCACTGTTAATGCTCTCACATATGTCATTGGAATATTGGTGAAGGCGGTCCATTTTCCCATACACCGCAAAGATAAAGCTCCTTTCCACGTGATGATTGGACAGATGCATTGATCATACCTACTGTTTAGATCACTTCTTACGTGGCATGTCCAATGGTTTACATCGCCTCCCGTTGATTATAAATACCTCACCTCTTCTTCTTTTTCACTTTTTTTTTTGAATTTTCGAACTCTTCCACTATTAAAATGTTAGAGATTTTTCCTTACTTGATACGAATTTGGCTCTCCACTAAAATTTTGAACCATCATCGATGAGTGTTTCTTTTACCATTTATCCATTGCATTTTACATGTTTTCACTTAAGTAGTATTTTGTGAGTCTTGTCGTCACTTTTTTCTATTTCATGTTTATTTTGATGTCTTGTTTTCTACTACCATTTAGATAGTTTGCACACGTTGCTTGCACTAATGAACTTCTTTAATGAACTTCCACTATATGCGGTGTCTAATGATTGTCATTATGCCATCAATGTTGATTTTCCGACCTTGAGAACTAAACATACCACACTAAGATTTGATGTTGCAAATATTATTGAACTTCTCCCTTCATATTTTAAAATAGGAGGATTACATGTTGAGTCTAAACCCCTAGATAGGATTATATGGTAGGTTGGTAGGGATGCAAGCCACACGGCTCATCGTATGCTAAGGCATGAGTGGGCCTGCCTAGAGGCGTTAGGTTTCTCATAATAGTGGTATGGGAGAAGTTTGCCCCCGAGACTAATTGGGTTTTTAATAGGTTGGGGTGGTCTAGTAATCTAGGCTATTCACTATTAATTACAGATGACCGAGGCTACATCTACTAATGGACAACAACCACTTCCCTTGGGTGCTCCTAAGATTCGGGAGGAATGTGTTGATCCTGCTCACTCTTTGATCGACTTCGGCTGTAAGAACATCGTTCCCCTTTATCTTTTGACTGCCAATCGTGCCAACCAACCCCCGATGGGCTACTTCTCTTGGTTTCTTACTTACATGAAGATTGGGGCAACACTTCCCCGTTACAACCACTTTGTTATGATTCTGAATGCACATCACTAGCATTGGGGAAACCTACCAAACTCCTGACTCGGCTCGTTATCATCTGCTATGATTTGAACATTCTAAAGCCCGGGGCAGACTATGGGAGGTATAAAGCGATAGCCAGGGACCTAGTTATGCAACAGCTAGGCCTGTAGGGATTATGATTAGAGAGCCATCGATGATAGTGCTGTTGGTGAATGTAAAGGATAAGGAGGAGGTCATTGTATCATATGTGAGTTGTAAACAAGCAGGTGACAATAGAGAGTGGCAAACTTATGACCCAACTCACTTGTAGGAAGTTATGGTCGCTAGCTACGATCATGTTATAGACTAGTCTTCCAGTTAATCTATTACACCAGAGATGCCTGAGGCAAGAAGGATGGCCGATTGGGTGCAGGAGCCAGATACATCGATAAGCAAGGGTTTCTCCTCTGAGTCCTCTCTCGCCATGAGCCTCTGACATAAGTAACCCACACTGTGCCTCTTAACATGCAAAATCCCAAAGGAGCCTAATCTGGCAATGACAGCACAGAGTCTTCCTTCCTTCCTTAGCTAGAAGGTGATTAGAGACCAATTTTATGAGGGTAACTTAACTTTGCAATGCTTTTCCTTTATATTTCCTTGAACTTTTTCCAACTTTCTTCCTTGTTTGTGCTTTTTAGTGGTATGCTTGAACTTGGTAGCAACTCTAGGCTCCGCTGCAACTGGGAGTACCCCACTTTGCAACCTCGTACAAACACCAACTCCTAACAACAGCCATCCGCTACCAATGCCCAGTAGTTGATGCCAACTGGCTCCCACACAACACCAGAACTATCATTTTATAACGATAATAACTGTTGGTAATCAAATTTCTAATGGTTATAACCGTTGGTAGCAGGTACGTTATATTTTTTTTACATATTTTGTAACGGTTATAACAGTTGGGAAATACGAAATTCCCAATGGTTATAACCATTGGGAATAACCGTAATTCCCAATGGTTATAACAGCTGGGAATCTTGGTAATTTCCAACGATTATAATCTTGGGGAATTACTTCACATTCCCAACGGTTATAACCGCTGGGAATATTTTAATTTCCAACGGTTATAACCGTTGGAAATTCCTTGCGTAAGTAAATAGCAAAATTACCAACACTTATAAGTGTTACAAATTTGGTATAACTGAACCATATCTTATTCAGCATCTAATAGTATTTCATTCAACTATACCTATATGAATTTACAACAATAGTAAACAGAAGACTAAATTTCAAAACTAACATTATCAAATCATTAGAAAACGTCAAACGTACGAAATAGAACGTATCAAATTCTATAAAGTTCATTATGACAACTATTGGAGGAATGTAGGTACAAACGACAGAACATATCAAACTAACATATCAAACGACAGAACACAGGTACAGTAAAATCAACGAACTACTTAATAAAATTTATTGTATTCATCTATTGGAGGAACGAGTAGATATAGCCGGTTGCCGCATCAAAAGCTGCATGATTTTCATACCAGAAAAAAGTGACAATCTTAGATATGAGATAATAGCAATAAAATGAAAATGATCATTTGTTCGGTTATTATTGATGATGAGAAAACGCACATACCTTGCACTTCTTATTCTAGGATAGAACCATGATGAGTGATCCTAGGTAACAAAGGGTAGTTATGATCTCTATCATAATTAGGCCAAGATCTATCATTGCCATTAAGAAATTTGCTGTGAAGATTCCAAACTGCTTCGTCATAGTTCTCAGACAGTTCATACTTCAGCCAAAAACCTTCCAGCAGATGGACAAATTTGTCTAGTGAATCGCCTCTTTTAGGATTGAAAAAGATTGCTTCAGAAGGTTCTGAATATTTTAACAGGGATTTGATCGTTTGCGCAAGATTTACATGGAATTTCTTGAAGAACGTACTACAAGCAGAATACACAAGTTAGACACAAATTTTGTCTTTCAGAACAATCATAAATTCCAGATAGCTGGACATATTAAGGTCTTTTCTCACAAACGAAGAATTCTTTTCATTGTTATTTTCATATATAATTAGCCATTTTTGTGTTTGTTTGTCCATTTATTTGCCATCTGATTGTGAACCATAAAACTACACGTGTTTGAAGTAACAACATTTCAGATGAAAGATTGCAATTACAATTTTGATGAAACTTTGAAGTAGGTTGGAACAATTTAACTATTAGATGTTTTAGAAGTACTGAACACATAATTGTTGTAACATAACTTTGTTTTCCAGAGGGTTGAATATCATTCTGATGTTACTAATTTGACTAGGATATATTAGCTTTTTAAGTTTGACTAAAAAGCTAGTAATATAATATAATACTTTTTAGGTGGAGGTTTGAAGTCTCAGCTCAATCAAATGCTTGTTCGTTATTAGAAAAAAGAATCGGTATATGACTGCATGAGTCAGTTAACATATACATACATATACACATCTATATATACATATATATTTGTCATACTTAATTAATTACTACTCTTCATTTAAAGGCTTTTAACTGTTTACGGTAACCTCAAACATTTAATTGGTCTTTTTAATTGCAAAATAAAATCTACAAAAGGGTAATGTAATTTGCTCTAGTAAATATAAAGAGCCTATTATTTGCAAATATTGTGCATTGGAGGAAGATGCAATCTATTTATGACATGGCCAAAGTTAAAAATTGAAGTTTGGAACTTACTTTGTAATCTAGCAGTTGCATGTTCATCGCATAAGCCTTGATTTATGTCCCAATTCTTTGACTTACCAAGATCCATAGTCGTCCAAATCCAACTCTGATGGTTTTCCAGTTTGTACCATAAACCAAATTTGTCAAAACTATGTAAAACAATACCGATATATACAATATTTAATACCCTGTTCTCTCGGATAGCCATGCCCATTGAATCAATTTCAGAAAAATTGCACTGTAATAAAAACTCATAAATTATCATTAAGGACATTTAATGAAAATTATGATACCCAACAAAAAAATGAGGATCAATAATCAATGTTTGAAAAATCCAACGTCTGAAATGCTAATTAAGAATAACATATAATTTAATCTTTTAGATTTTTTGAATTAAACAAAATATAAACAAGCATATAATATGAAGAAAATCATGGAAGAATACATGAAGAAATAATTTGTGAAAGTGAATGTTTAAACAATGGCAAACAAATAAATACCACTATATGATTTTATTTCTTATATGACATTACCATCTTATTGCATTTACCATCATTATGATATAACAATGCATATAATAATGCAAAAAAAGTATTAGCCTCCAGTTTTTTAAACAACTGGAGTAATAAGATTTAGAAAGAGAGAAAAGTTGAATGCAAACTATATAAAAAATTAAAATTACCTTGTTCAATTTATCTTGCGAATTTCTTCATATCATCGCCATTAATCGCTTAGATAAAAAATAAAGAGAAAGAGCAAAATAGAGAAGGCAGAGGATATATGGAGTACGAATAGTATAAAAGCGAGGGTGTAAGTGGAAATAATTCGATACGTTATAATCTAGTGTTTTTTCTTGCAACCCAAAATGTGGAAATTTTAAGTTGTCTACTGTGGTCTCGGTCTAAACTCCGATACACTACTTGTGCCTGTATTATCGAACTGTAAGCCTTGCATCCAAAAAATCTTTTTTAAGTCAAAGGTATTCTTTGTGCATTAATAAAAGAAAATGTATTACCAGTTTTATAGACTAAGTAAATCTTCAAATTGAAAACTTCATTCAGTAATAAAAACTGATGTCATTATGAGCTGTTAAAACAAACTTTCTTATTTACAAATTATTTAAGCTATATAGCTGCTGATATTAAAGCCTGAATATCCAAAAACAACGCTTAATTTAAAAACCAAATGGAAAAACCCATGATAAAAAATAACATAAGGAATAACAAGAAACATAAAGAACTCTAATTAATTGTTTTTGCCTATAGGCAGCTCGTATAAGAGTTCGACCACTTATGAAAATGAAATGCAAAGAATAAGAATACTATGTGCTGCTATGTATGTGTTTGCCTCACGAGTACAATGTGATATACTTATACAATTCATAGTAATATTGTAGTTCGGTGAACTGTGAGGAGATTATTGCCTTTGTATATCAGTCAGACAAGTTGGGTACTTCCTATTAGCTAATAAATATTAAAGTAACTATGCATTAATATTGCATGTAATAACTTGAACTTTTAAGTATATATGTGTGCATGTGCCCACTGGTTAAAAAATTCTTAAAAACTTAGTGCTTTTAGTCTATAGACATATCACTTGTATCAAATGTAAGTGTAACAACCCGTAAATTTCAATAATTAAAATGGTTAATTTAATAAGTTTTTGTAATTAAATTTACAGAGAAATAAAAGAGAAAAGAGAAAAAAGAAAAAAAAAATTATAGTATGGTTGTAAGTTACTATTTAATTGGTTGTAATGAAGTGAGTGTTAAAAATGAAATGTAAATTAAAGGTTATAGTATGGTTGTAAGTTACTATTTAATTGGTCTATTAATGTGGTTGTAACTGTTACATTTAGGTATAAAATTGAATATAAGTAAATAAATGAATGGTAATTGAATGAATTCAACATTATATAAGCAATCCTGATAATTAGTGAAATAATAAACTTGAGTGTAATATAAAGTTAGTGATAACATTTATGCAGGTCACCTTTATTGTAAAGTGTGAATGTAATGACATAAATGGGAATGTATATTTTATTCATAAGATGAAATAAAAAAATGAAACCAAGTTGAATAAATTGATTGAAGTTTTAATTATAATAATTGTATATATTTAGAAAATTCAATATAATTGAAAGTAACAGTTATTACAAAAGAAAGATGAAAATTTGGATATATATTTATGTAATGAAAGATAAACAAACAATAACTAGGTTTATAGAGTGATAATAGATTTAATATAAAGAGTAGAATTGAAGCAAGACAGTTATCGGAAATTAATTAATTGGAATTCAATCCGTAATAAATGAATTTATTGTAGGTAAATAATATTTAATACTATGTAAATTGAAATTTGGATGAATTGAGAAATTATTAATGTATCAGTATATAAACCAATGTTAATATTACCCATAAGAGAATAAGTTAATAATTGATTCAATAACAAGATAGAGAAATCAAATATATGGATTTATTAGGAATTTAAAACCTATACTTTTTAAACTGGATAAATTACAGCGTTTTACACGCAATAAATTTCTGTACTTTTATTATATATATATATATATATTATATTTTCCTATATCCATCTCTATTTTATCTTTCTATTTTTGTTTTGTCTAGACAGTCATGTTTATTTGATTGTTGCTTGTTTATATCTTGTATTTATGGCTTAGAAAAAATCAGAGGATATACGTTATA
The DNA here is from genome assembly GCA_030765085.1 of Allium cepa. NCBI lineage: Eukaryota > Viridiplantae > Streptophyta > Magnoliopsida > Asparagales > Amaryllidaceae > Allium > Allium cepa. The sequence goes on from CM060935.1 coordinate 597,998,970, forward strand.
TTGTCTTAATTGCTTACCTTTTTAAATTGCTTACTCTTTATTTCAAATCACATAAAAATCTTCTCAATATCTCACTTCGTCGTTTGCCTCTTCTGATTGAAAGAGTTTACAGTAAGTTTCTTTTATTAAATAGGAAATAAATCCCATGCATTCATCAGCCTCTTTATTCTTTGCCTTTTCATTTTCCTAACCATTCAAATCTCCTAGCCGTACATTCATCTTAGCCGTGCTTTTTGTAAATCCTAGCCATCACCAAATATTCTTATTCACGTGAAAAAAATTTCTCATCCCTCATTTCTATTTGCGTGAAGAAAATACAGCAAGCTCTAGGTTATTTCCATGGCTTCTCCTCTCTTTCCTTCTCCTTTTTCTTTTATTTTCTTTGTTTTGCTTCAAAGCTAGGTTCGTCCTCTTGCCTCTAGCCACCACCACGACCACCTCCATCAACCATCACCCTTTCATCACCACAAACACCAAGCCGTGACTATGGATGAAGACTATATCACCAAAATTGATGCAAAGCCTAGCCAAGCACATGTATTCATCACCTTGCTTTGATTTATCAAGGTTATGTCATTTTATTTCCTATCTTCCCATTGTTGTAATCTCTATTCTTTGTATTGAATCATGTTCTTAGGTTTGTGATATTTGTTTGCTTTATTTTGTTATGTACAAGATGTGGATTTTTGGCTCTCTTTTCACTCAAGTTTGCATCTTGCTTTGTTTTGTCAAAAGGTTATGTCCCTTTGATCCATATTGTTCATTGTTTGATTCATAATCTTGTATGTTGAATTTTACGCTTATGTTTGTGTAATTTTTTGTATACAAGATTTGGATCCGACTCTTCATCCACTCAAAAGAATATAGTCATGTTTGTCTTGCCTTTTCGTGCTTTGCGGAGTTCAGATTTGGGTTTGAATTTCAATCCTAGCTTTAAAAAGGTGAGTTATTCACTCCAAACATTACGTACTTATACAATAGTGAAATGATGACAAGTGAATTGTAGAAATTAATATGCTATGTTCATACCTTCCTGTGATATGTTTATATGATATTAAATGTTGTTTATATACCTGTTACATCATCTGATATGACATTGTATGCTATACTGTTGTTTTATTTACTGTTTATCACATTGCAAGTTCCCTGTCACTATGGGTTGAAATGATACATACCCGAACGGACTGTAGAATTAGGAAAAATCATTATGGGCTGAAATGATAGGCTCGAGTGATTTTTATTGTATTTATTTTACTTGGGATTGTGGGTTTGAAATGATAGAACCCGGATTTTTCTTTTTAAATTACGGACTGAAATGATACATATCCGTATCACTTGACCTAGGTTAGAAAATTTTATACACACCCACGGATAAATTATTATAATAGTTCTCTAAAATTATTAAGTATTTTGAATTTTAAATATATGAGTTTTGATTAAAAAGTTGATTTAAAGATTTGAATATAAAGAGATATTGAGATATTGGTTTCCTATAAGTTAAAATTATATGAGTTGATAATTTATCTAGATTGTAATTTAAAAATCTTTATTTGGTTTTTAATTGAAATTTAAAGATTTTATTTATGATCAGTATTTTAAAAATTAAGTTTGATTTAATTTGGAATCTAAAATCTAACCTAGTAAATTTAAAAAAGGTTATTTCTTGAAATAAATAAGGTTTGTATAGAAAATAATGTATTTTGAGTCGATAAAATGAACTGCAGTTTTGATTGGACTTAGTAATAAAATTTATTTAATTTGGAATCAAAGTTAATTGATGTCTAGATGAATAGATTTATAAAGAGGATTGGACTGTTATATTAACTATGAGAAAATACTTGATTTATGGTTATGTTTTGTAAAAATGAATGATTATGATTTAACTGGAAAACTGCAACTTAAAATGACTTAACTCTGTAATTGAAAATTTAGTTTTCAAATGAAAGTTAAGTAAATTTAGTGATAGGGTGTTTCATTTGTGAAATGGATATTTCAAAATAAAGTGTAAAGTTATTTTTTAAAAATAAAAGTTAAGTAAAATATAGGTATATATTGATAAAATTTTATTTTATTAAATCATAAGTTAAATGATATCCAAATGAATATTTTTGAAGCATGAAATGTGATTTTTATAAGTTAAATTGGCTAAAAATTGAAATTTTAGAGTAGCCGAATATACAATGTTCTGGAAAGTTATGATTTAATGAATAGACTTATAAATGCTACAACTTTGAAATGAATATTATTTGACATTGAATTTAAATGGTTAAATGAATCTTGTTTGGAAGATATTAACATTGAATTTAAATGGTCTAGATAAATATGTTTCAAAATGTTTGGTTTCAGAGTTTTTATAACTTGAAAGTAATTTGGCTTTGGAAATGAATTTATTTGAAAGTGTATCTAAATAAGAATTGTATTTAAATATATAAATTTGAACTTATTGAAATTAAAGATTTAAGAATGCGACTTTATAAAGTGGTTTGATTTAAGATGATTTAAAGGAATATTTCAAGTCTAATAAATTGAAGGAAATATCCAGTGATTTGACATTTGGGTTTTCTAAATAATATATTGATTTGGTTTTGGAATTTAAATGAGATATCATTACTTTGGTTTCTTAAATGGATATGATATTTCGGTTTTAAAGCATATATGATTTTGAAATAAAATATCCATGGGTTATAATAACATTGGGTTGTTAAATAGACCGGGATCGGAAGTTGTCATACTCTCTGCCAACCCCGAAAACCACTTTAACAACCGTGTACGCGGTGGAGATTCCAGAATGAAGTAGGATGGTGGCGGCATTTCTTTGAGATATATACGTGGACCCAACTCCCATGAGTTGGCATAAGGTGGCTAAAACAGGAGCAATCTCGGTCCAATGAGGTCATTCCTTTGATCGGACGCACTCCTTCGATATTATATTCAAACTTTGAGATTTATTTGGTGGCCACTTTTGATTTTTGATTTGGGGGTGCAGCTCGAGGTGGGCGGTAGTAGCTGCTACGCGTTACCACCAGCCCGTGTGCGTAATTGGTATATCTACCCTGGCATTGCCTTGTGTGCTGTGTCACCTAACCTAGTGCGCCTTTTACAAGTTTGGTTTTCCCACGTAGCCCGTGGAGTATTTAGGTAGTCTCCCAATCTGGAGATGCGCTGATACTGGATGGACTACTAGTACTATTACGTGGTAAGGGCTATATCTATTTAAAAGTAATTTTATTTTACTATAGACATTATTATAATAGTGAAATATTACTACATAGTAAATAGTTTAATGGATCCTTAGAGGATGGACGGTCACAATCATCCTTTAAGTTACTTGTACCTTTATATTATAGTTCGCTTGAATTGGTTTACATTGTATAAGTATGTATGTCCTAACTCGAGTGTTTTGTGTATTTGTTTTACGCTCAGGTCAGACTGAGTGATACAGTATTAGAGACTCGCCTTTGGAGTTGGAGCTTTGCTTGAAGATCTAACTATCTATTTCAATTCCAGTTATTCAGTTAATTCTAGTGTTGTATTCAGCTTTGTGCTTGATTATTTTATTGAACTTCTGTTGTATCTTGTATAACTCTGATGTATTTATATAGTTTCTTCATGAACTACTATCTCTTTGCTTTCTCTACATTATATTACTCTGTATCTGTGATTCTATGATTTATTTATTTGCCGTATATTCTGAGATTTTCCAAATTTATTTTACAATTCGATATTTCGAGCAACTCATGTCCGACATGTGTGGATGCGAACGCGTGAATCTTAAGACAATAATCGCAAAGCAATTTTTGAACACTAGTTGTTATTTTTTTTAAATTTCAAATTTGACATATTATGAACTTCGAAATGCTTTTTCCTTCATCGGGTTGTTGAAGTTTCTACTGGCCTGTCTACAACTTCAAAGTCTGCAGCTGGACTTTTCAGGTGATACAACATTCCAGTTACATAAATGCTCTTATGCAATTTAGTACTTAATGGCTTACCTGATTCTATTTCATACTTTAAACTATTTCTTACTCTTCCAAATTATTGCATACACGGATACCTTGATTCAAGGTACTAGCTTGATTGCTTGATCATATAAAATGAATGGATAAGCTTCCTAATTTCTATTGGTAATTTTTTTATGATGATGATACAATATTACAATGAGTCAATGTCCATCTTCCCACTTTTCAGCTGTTAGAATACGTTTAAAATTGTGTATAACATGGATTTGTATATGACAAGTCAGTGATACAGCTCCTGATACTTTATTCTGATTATCAAAAAGCTAAATTTTATAGTTTTAATATGCACTTGGTATTTGATTCTATAAACACTTGTAATTTTGCAGTATACCTGAAGATGGAAGAAGAAAAGCATATGCTGAAGCGGTAGCGAAAGCTAAGGCGGAAGAAGAAGCATATATCATCTTTGAAAAAGAAAATGAAGCTGTTAAAGCTGCTAAAGAGTTCGAAGCAGAAGTCGAAGGACTTTCAGAGAAACAAGTTAAAGCTTCTACTTTGGAAAAAGAAGCAAAAGCAAGAACAGAGGTAGCAGGCTCTACACTAGACATCATTTTAACAAAAGCAATAAAAACTGGACTCGAAAATTGCAAAGCAATGGCAAAATGATGCTCGACGATGCCTTAGCGATGCCCTTGACATATATATATACACATACATTCGTACATATACATGTACACACACTCTATCGGGTAAAAGCGACAACTATACAATTCCTTTCCTCGTTACCAGATGATGTTGTATTTTCTATCTGTAAACAAACTGAGTTTACCGGCTTAAAAATTACATAACATGAAGAACCACATGTTCCATAATGACTTTAATAAACAATATGTAATATGAGAGAAATTGAAGCTAGCTAACACTGCAAACAATATGTAATACGAGAAAAATTGCAGAATGCAACTAAAATAAGGTTTGGGGAAATTTCCAAAATTTTGTTCCCGTTAGAGCTTTTTATTCTTTTTATGGCTTTCAGTCCATAAGGGTTTACAATTTATGTGGAATTTATAATCTGCATTGTTAAGAGTTTATATCGCTGCTCAATTTTAAATCTGAGGGTAGCAGATACTGTGTTTTGTTACCATACAGAGAGAACCACCAATGAAGTATTAGCATTCTGGGGGTATATGTTTTATATGGTTTTTTTAATTAAGTTGAATTTTAGGATGGACAAAAACTAAAAGAAGTTGGCCAAAATTCTAAAGCAAGTGCAAGACCGCATTAGGTTAATCATACTATTCAATTAACCAAAATACCTGAGATTACAGCCAATAAACGATCGCCAGTTGAATTGATTAGAGCATTATCCAATCCAACTTGATGAATGTCAGACGAACACTGCATCCAAAGACTAAATAATAAACTTGGTAACTTCTGCAAATACCCTAACACACGGTTAGACAAACATCGGCACTACCAAGCAGATATTTTTCTTGTAGATTATTCGATTAACGTACGTTCATATTCGAAGTACTGATTACACTGCTATCGTTTCCTGTCACAAACTTTTAATTTGACTCAACCACGTCTTTTATTATGCCTTGCAACTAAAGAAAATAAATCTATATGCTTAGGGAAGAGAGAGTCTTCTCTGTATCTGTATCAACATAAGTTCTGATGCTATCACATTGCTTCATTCCAAAAGTAAAAGTATTATGTTTAAGTAAATTAAACCTCTAGTTTAATGCCTGAAACCAATAAATAATAAAACTGGAAGCTGACCTTGTCTAAAATGCACTTAGATGGTGAGGTCCAAATCCTTAGTGTTCTGTCCTTCTCATGATGTCGACATAAAAAGACATCAAAATTGCTTAGTGGGATGATCCCCAAACTAGTGGCAACAATTCTTGCATCCCATTCACTTGGTTTTAAATTTTGTTTTAACTCACTTCAACAATAGCAGCAGCCTGCAATTCGCCTTTGCACTCCCACATATCTACGATCAAAGATTGGACATCGGCAATAACACCAACGAAGTATAAAAAATTTACTATAAAACATAACCGTGAATCATAGGGCGGGAAATTTACTTGCTGAATAGAAAAATATAACCAATATCATTTTATTTTATTTACAAAAAGTTGGCATTGTCTGCTCTGCATTGTATTGTTCTCTCACTTGGAGTTCATATCCATGTGTAGATGACCGATAAGTAAAATGGTAATTAGCAGAAAGAGGGCTGAGGAAAACTCAATAATGGAGCAGAATTAGCAAGAAGCAAAAAGAAAAAATATTAGAGTACCCAAACCAAGCGGAGGAGGAAAGAAGCACGTCAAAGGCAGAGAGAAAGTTGGGGTTGATGCTGCGGACAAACGCCGTCAAAGGCGGCGGACAATCGCAGTTCGCAGCTGCAGCTCCTTTTATCTACACATCGTCCGTGGCCCTCTCCTACTGCTTCTTTTGCAACTGTAGCTCCTTTTATCTATGCATCATTATAAAATAACATTTCAAGTTAGCAAAAGAAAAATGCTTTAGAAAATCCAGAAAAGAATCACAAGTTATACGAAGTAAAATAAAAGTTATGTAATAAGGAAAAAGTACCTGAGATTCCGGCGATAGAGATTCGCATAAGAGAAGGATACCTAAGATTCATAAGAAACCGTACCCTAGATTAGAACAGATGAATAGATACGATTTGGAAAAAAAATTGAATGAATAAGGCAAAATAAGAAACAAACCCTAGATTCATACAAAGAGAGAGAGAGGAGTTTGCTAATGCGTTAGAAACAATAGAACTAGGATGTAAAGAAAAATTACTAGCTTGCCCTCCTTACATCACCTTATTTACCGAAGCACCAAATATCCTTACATCACCTTATTTACCGAAGCACCAAATATCCTAACAGTTATAAATGTGACAACGGAAGGCAACGAAAATAACCGTTAGTAATTTGTAACGGTTATAATCGTTACAAATCCCAGCAAAATAAGTGTAGCAAAATGATTGATTTGCTGTAGTGCCATTTGTCTCAAGGAGGGGGGCTTGTCTTCCCTTTGCATGATCTGACACTATAGGAGGAGACTTTATGGAGGCGGCCCCGTACAATGCCATAGTGGAGGCGATGAGGAGGCCGTCGAAGAGGGATTGCATTGTTAAGCTCGAGGGTTCCAAGGGTGGGCCGACTTATAGATTTTCTAGGGAAGTGGAAGTTTTGAGACCCCTATCAAAGACTCGGTATATGAAGTGGGGTCGAAAATTCTGAGGATAGCCAAGGAGGTGGACGATGGGGCCATCTTTTAGTTGTTGGTGAACTTGATGGCCAAGGTAGTCTAGAAGGCCCTGGCTTACGGACATTAGCCCAGGTTAGGAAGAGAGACCCATACTTAACAGTTTTTCTTTTCCTGTGTCTTTTTTGTTGTTTCTACTTCGAGTGTTTATCTTGTAGGCTACACTACGAGCTCTTCACATTCACACTGGCCTGCGAGTCTTGAGGAAGACGGTGAACAATGAGGTGGCCACCCACCAATGAGCAGAATGGTTAATTGGGGATCTCGAGGAGTGGCTCTAGAGGCTGAGAAGAAAGCCGAGGAGTGCGTGAGGTGGACCCTGGAGGCAGAAGGTGTAGGCATGTATTCGAGAAGGCTAGGTACACTACAGTTAGAGAGCGACAGAGAAGGTGAAGAAAATGGGGGAAGAGCTTGGGCAGGTATGGGCAGGCCAGAGGCGAGCCACAAGGAGGAAGATATTCTGAAGGAGAGGTTGTAGTAGCGCTTGGAGTTTCCAATCCGAGCAGAAATTAGGAGGGAGAATGATGCCTTGGATGGGCGTGAAATGATAGGTTGACCAAGATGTCGAAGAAGATTTTTGCTGTACACTCTCATCTCCCTTTAGAAGTCGGCTTCCTTGCCTCCAAGAAATACGAGGAGGTCCATAGTGCGGTGGCATTGAAGATGTTGGTAGTCGGGAGAGTTTCCCCGATGATTTTGACTATTGAGCAGATCGCCTCCTTGATAGGCAGGCCTAGTGAGCCAACTGCGATGATCCTCGATGGTGGAAAAACAATTAGTTTTTAATGATGACTTTCATATCACAGGGCACCTCCCACTCTATGAGCGACAGAGCTGAAGGTCTTTTTGTTTTTTGCTGATGTGTTCTTTGGGCTTGGTTATGGGCTCATTGTTGTAATGAAACTTGTTGAATATTATGAACCCTTTCTTTTTTGTGAGAAAATCCATCATTGTAGATTTATTTATCTGTCTGAATATTCCAAGTTTGCCTTGTACTTTTCTGCTATGTTTTTGCATATATAGATACATATATTTTTCCTTCATGCTTACTCTCTATTTGTTCCTTATTTGAGCAGATCAAACATCCCCGATTTTGTTAAGTAAACAGGTAGACTTAGCTTTTTATGCATAATATAATGGATGAGTGGACAAAAGGAAAATAAAGAGCACCCAAAACCAAACAAATTTTTTTAATGAGGCAACTTGCCCACAGCTTTGCATGGCGAGTTTAAGCTAGTGGCTAGGCATCCTTAAGTTGCCACCTAGGGATCAAGTGGAGCTTCCGTTGTTGCATTTGTGGGCTAGCGAGGGTCCCGATCTTATTTGACAGGGCCGATTTTAGGTTTTCAAGTCATTTAGCACTACTGGTGCTAGGTTCAAGATTATAATGAGAATAATCATGCGGCCATTATGCCAATGCCCCACCCTTGGTAGGATGGGCCATATCATGGGTGAACGATTCAGGACACAACTTTAGTGGTTAAACCATCCATCATCGATGCCTCTGGCATGAAAGGGAGGATTGAGTAGTTTGTGAATCCTCATGGAGCGGCAATACAAACGCAAGGTTTAAGCTTAAAATGTGGGTAATCACACCACTATAGCAACAATGCCTAGCCTTGCTTGAGTGGCGAGCAACATCGTAGGTGAACAAATGGGGATCGTGGCATAGACGGTTATGCCATCGGATCATCAATGCCTCCAGCCCGAATGAGAGTATTGAGTGGCTTAGGCATCCTTATGGAGTAGTTTTGGGCATTCATCGATTATAGAGATTGGCCACCTTGGCCCGCCCTCTACGAATAACCAAGGTTGCAGTGTCCTTGGCAAGGACAAGAGAGTTGGTTGGCTCATTCCTGCCAAATAGTCTTGTTGATACTTGAATGAAGAATGCTTTTGGGAATGCTTTGTTTACATTCCATAATTGGAATACTTGAAAATTCTATTGCCTTATAATTGTTGTAAAATCTTATGGCCTTATAATTATGGCTTACATAATTACATACTTAATATGCCCAAAGGCAATCCAAATTCGAAGTGTGAGCTATCAAGGTGTGAAAGGTAGTAGGCACCGTAGATGAGTATAGCACTGATCGCATACGGGTCTTCCAAGTTTTACCCCTAAAACTCCTTTTTTTTGAGTTTTTAGTGTTTGTAAAGTCCTGATACAGTACTAAGTCTCCGACCTTGAATGGTTAGAGCTTCACCCTTATATTGTAGTGCTTATCTATCATTCTTTTATATGCCTTAGTGCAGAGCTTTGCCGGTGCTCTTCTTTCTCCTAGATCGTTGAGCCCAAACTTGAGAAGTTCTTTGTTTTGTTCAGGATCATGAGTGGGGTGCCTTATAGATTGAACATTAAATTCAATAAGTAAAATAACTTCATATCCATATATAGGATTAGAAAAATGGAGAGTTTTCGATTGACGTTTGGTTTGAGGTGCGATATGACCAAAGCATGAGTGGTAGATCAGCCTAGTTTTCCTTAGCCATTATGAGATGCTTCTTCAATGTTTCCTTGATGGTCTTGTTTATGGCTTTAACCTACCCATTTCCTTATGGGTGGGATACTGAGAGGAAGCATTTTTATGTTCCATTCCGCTTGTACAACCCTTGGAACAACCCCTTCTCAAAGTGTATGTTACTTATCTATTATGATTCTCTTTAGGATTTGAACTGATAAACACTGTTCTTAATCACAAAGTTCAAGATCTTGGGCTCGGTGACCCTAGTGAGGGCCTCTACCTCAACCCATTTTGTAAAGTAGTAGATGGAAACTATGGTATGATTGTATCCATCTTTGTAAATTAGAAGCTTTTCGATCAGATCAATACCCTAAGAGTCAAATGAACAAGGGGATGTCATAGGAGTTAGAAGAATTGGGAAAGCTCTTTGGATTTTAGAAAACCGTCAATATTGATCATACTTCTTAATGTGATTCGTTTCATCCTTGATCATTATGGGCTAGTAATAACCTTGGTGGGAAACCTGTAGGATCTAGATTAACCCTAGAGGGGGGTGAATAGGGTTATAGCAAATTTTCTCGATTTAAACGTAAAAACAAACTGCGGAAATAAATATGCTGAAAAGTAAATCACACACAAAATTTACCCAGCTTCGGCAACCCCTGCCTACTGCTGCATTCCCAGATTTCTATTAGAATTAAACAGTATCCCGCTTACAAACACTCTACTAGAATCGCAAACCCTTGCTCCTGCTCACAAACACTCTCATAGACTCGCACACACTGCTCCGCCTATAGAGTTTCGCAAACTCTGCTCCCGCCTATAGAGTTTTGCAAACTCACAAACCCTGCTCACTGAACTAATTCTAACTAGACAATCTGATACTACCTACAACCTAGGTGGTGATTTACAATTCTTTGACTCGAAAAAGAAAAACAGACTTCAAAAATAAAAGCAGGAGCAAAAATCAAAATACAACTTTGAATCCATAATTTTTTCTCAAATAAAACTAAAAAAAAACCTTTAAAAAATTAAACCCTAAATAAAAAACTAAAGCCCTTTATCATAAAACAAGTCGGCCCAATTGAATTTGCCCGTTCCTTTTTCTTTTGCTTGTGAAAAATGTCGGCCTTGCTCTGAAATTAGGGCTTGAGTCTTTGATCAAATTAGGGCTTTTGATGCACGCCTATACTGATTGTCTTTCTTGTTTGAGTGTTGGCTTGCTTGCTACTTCTCTGATGATTCGCGGCTTGCTTTACTTGAGATTGTTCGCACCTACTCCTCTGTGGACCAATTCTCTGATTTGCGTTGCTTGAGCTCGTTCATTCTCTGATGATCGAGTTCGTTGCTGATTGGGTATGTAATTTCTTTCGTTGCTCGTTTAATTGCTTGCTTTAATTGAACTCGATGCCGATGATGAGTTTTGGTGTTTGGTATTTATACGAATTCAAGACACTTGATTTCGTTCGTATCAATTCGATACTTTCCCAATTTGTTGCTTTCCTGATGAGCACGACTTTCCTAATATATTTTTGACTTGTTACTCACGGCCTTGATTTTCGAACTTTCGATTTACTCTTTGTTGATACGGCAAAAACTTTCCTCTTACACTTTTCTTTGACTATTTCAAAGATACGCATCTGAATTTTTTAAACACGAATTTTATCACTTGACTTTAGCATCCTTTCATGATTTTGAATTCACTGTTGCACTCGAGTTTGTAGCTTGCCACTGACTTGTTTGTTACATTGCTGCACTCATGTTGGTATAGATTCGCACTTTCTTATTACCGATTTGCCTTTGATCTTGTTTGTTGGTTAGTTGTACACTTGCCCGGCCATTTCAACTGCACTTGTACTTCTGGTTCTTCATTCTGGTTGATCTGCATTTTTGGCCACTTGAATACAACAGCTTTCTTTTGTGTCCATGAATATAGTTGAGTTGTGCATTTTTCATGTATCTGCTGGCTTGTTGTAGTACACTGCATAGTGCATTGCCTTGCTGAACTTGATTCAGTAGTTTGCTTCATTTTGCACACTGATCATCTGTATACATTGGTGGCATTTCTTTGGTTGGTTTAACCTGTACCTGTGGTTGCCACTGTGTTATTTGAGTAGCTGAACTTAGTAGTTGTAACTGGACATTGCTGGCACTGGTCTGTTGTTGAGTTTGTACAACTCCTTCTGGAATAGTTTGAACTTGAATCTGTATCATGTTACTGTTAGGATTAGCTTGTGGTCTTTTCTGTGTTCACATGTTTCTGGTACATTCATTGGTCTGTTGCATGCAGTCCATTATGTTTGATCTGACTTGAACTTTCATTGTTGTACCTATTTCTGTGTTGCTTCATGAATTGTGCATTTGTGGTATGGTTTCACTTGGGCTTGTTGTTGTGTTGACTTGAATTGTGTATACTGTGTTATTTGGATTGCTGAATGTTGCTGCAATCTTCATTGAGCTTGTACACCATGTTGCATGCATTGAGTAACTGGTTTTGGTCGAGACTTGATTCTTTGTTGGCACTGGCTGTTTTCTTTATGGTCTTCTCATTCATGTTGATTTTTGAAATTTCACTTGAGTTGAATCTAGTTTCAAAACTCGGGTTTGACCTTGTGCTCGTGTCGTGATATATTGCACGTGAGTTGAACCCGGATTTTCATTTGGGTTTGACCTGTGCTCACTTGTCCCTGTAGCATTATCAAGTGTATATCGATGTGCATGGCCTTCTGGCATGTACAATGATACACTGTCCATGTCACACTGTTCGTGTGCGATGAATTCAAACGTGAATGATGACGAACAACCCAAATAATTGAGGAAAATCATATTTTCAAAAATCATATTTTATTTTGTATTGCAAAAATATTTCTTTTTCAATTTTACTGCGTTAGTGAATTTTTTTGCAGATTGTTCAGATGCTGGATTCAAACTGGAATGCAGTTGAAGTCAAAATACGAGTGTGAGTGATATGTAGTGAGGTTATTAATGTAAAAACAATTGTGATGTAATTGTGATGTAATCAAAAATGTATATGTATAGTGAGAGCTTGAATCTGTACTATTCAAGATTGTAATAAATATTTGTTTGAATAAAATTTCTGTTTGAATTCAAATTCTGTGTAACTTGTTCTGTTTGAATTCAAATTCTGTGTAATTTATTTTATTCAACAAATATTTATTTAGTCTATGAAAAACAAAATAGTACATTACCAAATACATTTAAATGAATATATAGGTTTATTATCATCAAACAAAAACATATAAGCGCATATTCATACAATCTCCCCCTTTTGATGATAACAAACATATATTAAAGAGTTTGACCGTGTTAAATGTATTTGATCAATGATATACTCTAATTGCTCCCCCTATTTGAATGCTTCCTCTCTACATGATGCTCCCCCTACATATATGCACGCAAATAGAAATATTCAATTAAGCCTAGATGCAAATGGAAAATTATTTGACCTTTGCTTGATTCTATTTGACAAAATCTTAACTTTTCTCTCCCTCTTTTGTTATCAGCAAAAGAATAATAGTGTTAGAGAAAAATAGAGATTAAGTGATCAATATTAATCCAACATTAAACTCAAATTGAATATAAATATTAAACTTCAGTAAAAATCAAACAAAAATCATAACTACCCTTGTTAGGCGCATATTCCACTTTTAGAATGATGGAAATGATGTTCTAATATAAAATCATATAATTGTATCAACTTGTGGTACATTTATATCAGGAATTTGAATATCTACTAATCATGCATAACCGTTAGGACTTTTAAATGAGATTAGTAGTATTCCAATTTAATTTTAAAAATGAAATCAAGTATCTTCTAACCACGCATGACCGTGAGGACTTTTAAATGGGATTAGAATCAACTTGTCTATTAAATCAATTAATTTTGATATGCGTTCCATACATGCATAACCGTGAGGACTTTTAAATGAGCATGGAAGCACATAATCAAAAATCTAAGTAATTCACCCATGCATAGCCGTGAGGACTTTTAAATGAGAGTGAATACTTTGGATATTTATTTATTTTTACAAAAAAAATGTGACATGAAAAATAAATGATTCCTGATTACAGTACCACATATCGACAAACTATATTTAATATTTGATAAACAATGGTCGATAGAAATATGATAGATATAGAAATGGTTGTGGAATCTTTGCCCAACAAAAAGTTTTATAACTCTTGTTTAAATTCCTAAAGAAATTTTCAAAATATACTCTTTTGAGTAATGTATGTTAAATATCAACACTTATCACCTTTACAATCACTGTTTATCTTTTTGATAATTAGTAGGGAGTCGGATTAGTCAAAATTTGTCATTTAAAATCAAATAAAATGACTAATCTGAAAATATGGTCAAACAATTATTTTCTCGAAGGGGTTATATGAGAGAAAAAAAATCTGCTAAATGAAAAATTATTTAAAATGAACAATATGCAGATATTTTCTATGAAAAACGATGCAGTTACTAATGTCTCAGAAATCACGTTCAACCAGTAATTTTTCTATCAACTAGATTACCAGTGTAATCTGCATCTGAGTTTCTCTTTCAATCCAAAATATCACTAACTAAAATTGATAACCAGACAATGAAGTGTGCATCAAAAATTTCAAACTCAACTTTTCACAGTATTTTAAATGACATTCTCTTGAATTTGGATTGAAGCCATGTAAATAATCAGAAAACCGTGAATATAGAGTTAGCCAAAAATAACCAGAAATATTATCATCCAGCAAAGCACTATGTTTTTAATCCAAACGTATATGTATGAAGTTATTCAAAGAATAGTGTTTTTGGCATAAATGTAATTGGCTAATTATGTAGAACAATTCAGAAACAAAAAAAATCATCTTTACAACATCTCAATATTGGCTGATTTCATTCAGAATATGGTGCAGATTATCACATTTAATTTATCGACCAAATAAATATACCTTCACCTGTTTTACCTTTACGATAATTTCTCGTGATTGCCCATTGTGATTCTGTCACCTTTGCACTAGGCTAAGGAACTTTGCTTTGTTGCCCGTTGTGTTTCTGGAATAGCCAAAATCCAGAGAAAACCATTGTTGTTCCTTAGCCTGCCACCATACCTACACGATAAATGATTTTTGTGACCTATTTATAGGTCCATGATTGTTAGTGGCTGAAGCATTGTGAATAAACATACCCTTTGGAACCCAAACTTGTTTAGTCCTTTCATTCTTGTTCCAGTAGACATGAAATTTGTTTGTAGAATTCTTAGGAACCTAAACTTGTATAAATTTTGTGTTCTTGTTCCTATGACTACAATTTTCAACACGATGTCCAATTATTTCACATCTATCAAAGACACTCTTACTTATTGCATTATCCTCAACTTGTGTTTTCCCTAAGCCTAGTCCTTTTCTGTTGTTAGCAAAAAATTGATTTCTCAATAGCATGTTGAAAGATTTTTCGCCTCTTGAAAAGTTATTCAGAGATTTCTCAAGGTTTTGGACTTTGGTTTTTAGTGTTGTGTTTTCAGTGACAAGTGAGGTGCATCTATTTATAAAATCCTTTTTCCTAGTGTCAATGGTTTCCTTAAGATTCAAGTTTTCTTTTTCAAGATTCTCAAAGTTATTCCTAAGTTTTGATAATTCTGAATCTAAAATCTTACAATTTTTACAGTCTAGGTTTTGAATGTTTTCAAGTTCAGTTTCTAACCTAAAATTTTCACGAGTAAGTTCTCTCCTATCAGATTTCAGTTTTTCAATTTTAGATTCAAGAGTATCAACTACTTTAGTAAGATCAAGACACATAAAAACAAGTTCTTTATAAGTATAGTCACCTCCCTCATTAGATTCCTCTGAGCTTGCTTCTGAATCTGATTTCGCCATAAGACACAAGTTAGCCTCCTCTGAGCTGCTATCCGAAACTTCCTCTCCTTCTTCATCATCCCAAGTCGCTGCAAAAGCCTTCTTCTTCTTTTTCTTTCCTTTGTTGTATTTGAGAAGTGGGCATTCTTGTTTGAAGTGGCCAGGCTGGTTGCAGTTATAGCACGTCAGTTCATTATCGGAATTGTCAGAATCTTTTGACCTTTTACCCTTTGTTTTCTTCTTGCGTGGCTTGAATCTTGACCATTTTCTAAGATTATTGACAGCCATTGCAAGCTCTTCGATTGGATCTTCTTCTATATCGCTTTCTTCTTTGCTCTTTAAGGCAATCGTCTTCTTCTTTGGTTCGGAGTTGTTGCGTTCTTCCTTTGCTTTTAGCTCTAGCTCATATGTCATCAAATTTCCAATCAACTCCCCCGTGCTTAGTTTACTCAGATCTTTCGATTCTTGTATTGCCGTGACTTTTGCCTCAAAGTTCATCGGTAAAACTTGTAGCACCTTCCTCACAAGCTCTACCTCAGTGAATACCTTCCCAAGCGCTCTAGGATTGTATACCAAAGTTCAAAAGCGTCCAAACATGTCTTTTATGCTCTCACCTTTGTCCATCACAAAGTTCTCGTATTCATTGCTGAATAGGGCTAGACGAGACTCCTTGACTTGAGAAGTTCCTTCATGTGTCACCTCCAAGGTATGCCAAATTTCCTGTGCAGTTTTACAATGAGAAATTCTATTAAATTCATTCTTATCAAGAGCACAGACCAAAGCATTCATGGCTTTAGCATTTGTGGTTTTTAATTTCTTATCGTTAGCATCCCACCTATCCTTAGGTTTAGGAATCTCAGTATCACCAACGGTTATAGTGGGAGATTTATAGCCAGTTTCAATAATATCTCAAACATCATAATCAACAGAACTAAGATATATACCCATCCTAACTTTCCAATAAGCATAATCATTCCCGTTAAACATGGGTGGCCTAACAATAGATTGCCCCTCAGAAAAATAATTATTTGATGAATTCATGACTCTAGAGTTAAAGAAAAAAACCTCGCTCTGATACCACTTGTAGTATCTAGATTAACCCTAGAGGGGGGGGTGAATAGGGTTATAGCAAATTTTCTCGATTTAAACGTCAAAACAAACTGCAGAAATAAATATGCTGAAAAGTAAATCACACACAAAATTTACCCAGCTTCGGCAACACCTGCCTACTGCTGCATTCCCATATTTCTATTAGAATTAAACAGTATCCCGCTTACAAACACTCTACTAGACTCGTAAATCCTTGCTCCCGCTCACAAACACTCTCATAGACTAGCACACCCTGCTCCGCCTATAGAGTTTCGCAAACTCGCAAACTCTGCTCCCGCCTATAGAGTTTTGCAAACTCGCACACCCTGCTCACTGAACTAATTCTAACTAGACAATCTGACACTACCTACAACCTAGGGGGTGATTTACCAATTCTTTGACTCGAAAAAGAAAAACAGACTTCAAAAATAAAAGCAGGAGAAAAAATTAAAATACAAATTTGAATCCATAATTTTTGCTCAAATAAAACTAAAAAAAAACCCCTTTAAAAAATTAAACCCTAAATAAAAAACTAAAGCCCTTTATCATAAAACAAGCCGACCCAATTGAAATTGCTCGTTCCTTTTTCTTTTGCTTGTGAAAAATGTCGGCCTTGCTCTGAAATTAGGGCTTGAGTCTTTGATCAAATTAGGGCTTTTAATGCACGCCTATACTAATTGTCTTTCTGGTTTGAGTGTTGGCTTTCTTGCTACTTCTCTGATGATTCGCGGCTTGCTTTACTTGAGATTGTTCGCATCTGCTCCTCTGTTGACCGATTCTCTGATTTGCGTTGCTTACGCTCGTTCGTTCTCGGATGATCGAGTTCGTTGTTGATTCGGTATGTAATTTATTTCGTTGCTCATTTAATTGCTTGCTTCAATTGAACTCGATGCCGATGATGAGTTTTGGTGTTTGGTATTTATACGAATTCGAGACACTTGATTTCGTTCGTATCAATTCGATACTTTCCCAATTTGTTGCTTTCCTGATGAGCACGACTTTCCTAATATATTTTTGACTTGTTACTCATGGCCTTGATTTTCAAACGTTCGATTTACTCTTGGTTGATACGGCAAAAACTTTCCTCTTATACTTTTCTTTGACTATTTCAAAGATACGCATCTGAATTTTTTAAACACGAATTTTATCACTTGACTTTAACATCCTTTCATGATTTTGACTTCACTGTTGCACTCGAGTTTGTAGCTTGCCACTGACTTGTTTGTTACATTGCTGCACTCATGTTGGTATAGATACGCACTTTCTTATTACCGATTTGCCTTTGATCTTGTTTGTTGGTTAGTTGTACACTTGCCCGGCCATTTCAACTGCACTTGTACTTCTGGTTCTTCATTCTGGTTGATCTGCATTTTTGGCCACTTGAATACAACAGCTTTCTTTTGTGTCCATGAATATAGTTGAGTTGTGCATTTTTCATGTATCTGCTGGCTTGTTGTAGTACACTGCATAGTGCATTGCCTTGCTGAACTTGATTTAGTAGTTTGCTTCATTTTGCACACTGATCATCTGTATACATTGGGGCATTTCTTTGGTTGGTTTAACCTGTACCTGTGGTTGCCACTGTGTTATTTGAGTAGCTGAACTTAGTAGTTGTAACCGGACATTGCTGGCACTGGTCTGTTGTTGAGTTTGTACAATTCCTACTGGAATAGTTTGAACTTGAATCTGTATCATGTTACTGTTAGGATTGGCTTGTGGTCTTTGTTGTGTTCACATGTTTCTGGTACATTCATTGGTCTGTTGCATGCAGTCCATTATGTTTGATCTGACTTGAACTTTCATTGTTGTACCTGTTTCTGTGTTGCTTCATGAATTGTGCATTTGTGGTATGGTTTCACTTGGGCTTGTTGTTGTGTTGACTTGAATTGTGTATACTGTGTTATTTGGATTGCTGAATTTTGCTGCAATCTTCATTGAGCTTGTACACCATGTTGCATGCATTGAGTAACTGGTTTTGGTCGAGACTTGATTCTTTGTTGGCACTGGTTGTTTTCTTTGTGGTCTTCTCATTCATGTTGATTTTTGAAATTTCACTTGAGTTGAATCCAGTTTCAAAACTCGGGTTTGACCTTGTGCTCGTGTCGTGATATATTGCACGTGAGTTGAACCCGGCTTTTCGTTTGGGTTTGACCTGTGCTCACCTGTCCCTGTAGCATTATCAAGTGTATATCAATGTGCACGGCCTTCTGGCATGTACAGTGATACACTGTGCATGTCACACTGTTCGTGTGTGATGAATTCAAATGTGAATGATGACGAACAACCCAAATGACTGAGGCAAATCATATTTTATTTTATATTGCAAAAATATTTCTTTTTCAATTTTACTGTGTTAGTGAATATTTTTGCAGATTTTTCAGATGCTGGATTCAAACTGGAATGCAGTTGAAGTCAAAATACGAGTGTGAGTGATATGTAGTGAGGTTATTAATGTAAAAACAATTGTGATGTAATCAAAAATGTATATGTATAGTGAGAGCTTGAATTTGTACTATTCAAGATTGTAATAAATATTTGTTTGAATAAAATTTCTGTTTAAATTCAATTTCTGTGTAACTTGTTCTGTTTGAATTCAAATTCTGACTAATTTATTTTATTCAACAAATATTTATTTAATCTATGAAAAACAAAATAGTACATTACCAAATACAGTTAAATGAATATATATGTTTATTATCATCAAACAAAAACATATAAGCGCATATTCATACAAAACCTTCGTTGCTAGGCTTTTCCACTGACATGATCTCTTTAGAAGCCTTCGTGTAGTTCCTTCAATGCATGGTAGGCTTCTTCGCTTGTCATGCAACATTGAAAGGTAGTTGAATATACCGACAAGTAGAGCCTAATGTCAATGATGGTATAATTAGGTGGCTAGTATAGAATTTTACAGGTCTCTTTTAATTTAGGAGATAGGTCACAGCTCATAAGGTAATTTAACAGCAAGGTCATCCAAAAATCTGGATGGACTTCATCAATTTCCATAGCGGTTACCTCCGATTCAAAGCAAGGGGCAGTCTGCACATTCATTAGGACCTAAGGGATGCATGAAGGATTTTCTTACGCAAGTATTGTTGTTACTTGCTAGTCGCTGGACAAAGAGTAAAAAGGTAGAATAAAACGGGTCGTGGACAACGGAGTTACGGAAGCAAAGTTGAAAAATACACAAATGTGGATAATGTAGGAATCAAACCTAGATCAGTATCTACAAGCAGAAATCCATTACAGCTGAACTACAGTAGCTTATTGGACCACAGCAACAAATAGCTTATTTTAAAGATAATTCAAATAATAATGGCCCCTGAGCGACCGTCCAAGTTGCCCATGCTCAGCCGTTGTTAATGTAAAATAATTGACAAAATAATTTATCTCTGGCACTTTATAAAAATTACTTTAACTGGGTTGAGGAGAAATGTGATAAGTGACATTAAAAATAATGGAACAATAAATAGGCATGAGCAATTAAATCATATTCGATTAATTAATAATATAATTAAGATACTAAGACCAAGAGAAAGTTAAAATATCACCAATTAAATGGGTGTTAACAAAACCAATTCCATGAATCCCACACTTATGCCATCACAAAGATTCGTTACGATTGTTAAACTTGATCATTAAATATTTCAATTTCTTGACGGTTTGACTAGAAGTCTCTATAGTGCAGTTGACTGAGGAATCCTACTTCGATCCGCACCATTATCTATGTGTTGACACCGAGCATTTGTCAGTGTCACAGTTTAACAGGTGAAGGATTTAAAATTAATATCACTATTTGCATATCCATAACATTAGTGCTTGCAGTAAAAATAAATTATAAGAACTGCCCTATTACTTCAAGAAATAATGAAAATTAATGCTTTTTTGCATTGCAAGCTTGCAACAATGATTTCAAGATCTGACTACTCTTAACCTCTACTTAAAGTCCCATGTTTTCTCAAGTTTAGAAGCTTCACGGTTGATAGCATTCGCGTCAATGTACTCTATAATGTGTATGAGTTTTTCAGCGTTTAGTACCTACTAACCCACTAAAATTTTGTGCTTTTCTCAAAAATCAGTTGTTAAAAAATAATATATTTATAACGTGTATGTAGAAAGAAAAGATACCATCATTGTATTTCTCTGGCTCCATGGACACCCTGTATTTCCTAAGGATCCTCAACATAACTTCAAGTTAATTTTGAACCAGAAAATGGCTATGCCATCGGTGTATTTTACTGCATGTTGCTTTGAACAATTTTGCAAGTTCGCCGTGTACCCTCGAGAATGAAAACTGCGTCAAGCGATGGTCAAACACAGCAACTGCTTCAGAACCCTCCTTTTGGGATAATAGAGTTCAATAATCTTAAATGACAAGCCTATAGTGTAAAATAAATACATTACTGAAAAATGAAATTGATGTTAAATATCTTTTGTGTTGATCCCAAACTGCTTTATATATAGAGTAATTCAAGTACTTCTCTTGATGATTAATCAAGTCTAAAGATGGCCTTGTAGACCTGGAAAGCATTTGGATAACCACCTAAGAACACATGTTACTGAGTTGGTATATGAATAATGCGACTCATAGAAGTGTTTGCAATGTTCATTGCTAAAAGTGTCAAGTAGCAATTTATATAGTATTATTATCCTTCAAGTTCACATAACAAAAGATAAAATCAAAATCAATCTTCTTCCATATACAAATCATATGTCATGAAGTGTTGGATTTGAGTACGTTTTTCATATCAAGGGGCGGTGTACTTCCTCTGATTAGCTAGAATTTGAAAAAAATTAAAATGTAGAACAATGATACTGATACTATGACAAAAGTATCAAACATCATTCAACAGAAAGGTGTTTGGATGTAAAAATCTAATTTATCTAAGAATCTAATGTGGTTAGCGATTGATGTCATGCTATGAACTAAGAATGGACTAATATTAAAATTAACATGCAAGGACAGCAAAAATAGATGCACGATTATTAGAGCTTTTCAATTTATATCAAAAAGGGATCTTGAAATACATGATACCTGAACAGCAGTAATGCAACATGCTAACTTTTGGACTTCTCTTCTGATATCTCAATCATATTTAAGCAAATGTAAACTCAAATATGGCGTGGTGATTAAAGTATTAACTTGATGGAGTAGGTGTTTACTTGATGCAAATCATATAATTGCTGCAAAAATTGCAACCGTATTTTGGATCCTGACTTGTTTCCTGAATTTGCATTTGTAACTGATAGTGTAAAATAGATATGGTGCACAAAACCTAGTAGAATCAGCATTATAAGATATCTTATTTTATGAACATTAGTTTTTCTTTAAACACACCAACTTAATATTTGTCACCGCCCATTAAAATAATAGCCTCACTATTGTAACGAAACTCAATATTGTTGGAAGTTTACTTATCTGGCATGGCTTTGCATTTTCCCCATGACAGTTTTCCCTTTACAATGACTGCTAGTAATGCGAACAACATCATCAGTTAATGTTTATTGTCATATCATAAAAGGAAACACTACTAGAAAGGCTTCGTTTAGCGACGGACCTTTACGACGGCTGGCCACGGCTAAAAAATGCAGCCGTGGCTAGCCATCGCTAAACGCAATATATAGATCTCCTTCCCACGAACAAAATTTCATTCCATTCCCACCACAATCAAACCCTCCTTCCCCCAATCCGCCGCCCCCCGTCACCGCAGCCGACGCCCCGCCTCCAAATCACCCAAATTCGTCTAGGTATGCTTCTAATCTCTATTTTGAATGTAAATTTGATGTTTTTTAGGTTTAGTTTAAACCCTAATTAAATTAGAATTTGTTGTTAAATTAGGTAGTAGTGTTGTTAAAACAGGTATTAGTAGTGTTGCATATTGATTTGGTAGATTAAGTAGTTTAATATCATGAAGTTAAATTAGGTATTAGATTAATTAGTTTATCATGAAGTTGAATAAATGGTTGATGTAGATAATTAGTGTTGGCGATTAACATGGTTAGTTGTGTTAGGTGAAAAATTAGTGTATATTAATAATTAAATTGGTTATTGATAAATTTACGTGAAAGTATTTCATAGTTTATGAAATTGATAAATTACAAATTTAATTTGTTAATTGAATTTAAATTGATAAATTTTTATTTAATAATTAGATTTTTATTGTTTTCTAATTATCTATTTGATAATTAGATTTTGTTGTTTTCGAATTATCTTCGTTGATAATTCTTCTATTTATCTTGTTGATTGAGCGACGGCTTGTGACGGCCATTTTAATAATATTAGGATAGCTTGCGACGGCCAAAATGCAAAAGGTTGTACATATTGTACAAAAATAATGTTTATACAAAAAATAAAAAAATGAATTTGAGAACATTAAAAATTCTGCAATTATGTAATTTTAAAACAAAATTATGAAATGACTTTAAAAACAACTGATATTGTACTAAAATCGATTTTGTAAAGAAATTAAGAAATGAATATAACAACAACAAATATTCCGCTAAAATCTATGTCGTAAAAAAATAAAGAAATGAATATTGAACTAAAATTGTTAATTGAATGTTGAACTAAAATTTAATTGCACAAATTTGAAAAGAACAACAATATTTGATAAAATTTAAATAGTTGAAACATTGTTAAAATTTGAAAAGAACAACAATATTTGATAAAATTTAAAGAAATTTTTTTATCCCTTAGATTGGCTTTGGCCCCGTCTGGCAAGTGTTGTATATGATCGTTATATGGATGTTCGTTTTGTAACGGAATAGACATTTATATTCATCTGATACAATATTTGTCGGATTTGTCCCTGTATTGGACAAGTTACAACAATAAAGTAATTACATATTATAAATCATTTCATTTTAAACAGTTACAAAATTTCGACAGCACTTCCTTTACGTTCCCTGTGTACACGCATTTGTGTACGATACAGGGAATAGAAGGGAAGTGCTACCGAAATTTTGTTGAACCGTTTAATCTGAAATGATTTATAAAATATAATTACATTGTTGTGTTTGTAATGGGAAGTAGGATGACTGACCATCGAAGTGAAAACCAAAATACCAAAAAATAAATAAATAAAGTGAAGTTTTTATTTTGAATTTTCTGCAACGATGAACTGTTTACAATGGAGAATGGTTGAAAATTAATGATTTAAATTGTCTAACATACATTTTCAAATCAGGAAAAATGTTCAATTATTTTCTCTACCGTACTTGGATGTATGAAGGTAGAACTGGAAAGAAGGGATCAATAAAGCAACATTTCTACAATAGTGTACACGAATTTATTAGATTTGCTAAATCTAATAACCGAAACAACACAGAAATTCGTTGCCCGTGTAGTAAGTGCCAACATTTGAAGCATTGTAAACCAGATACAGTTGAAGTCCATTTGTATCAATATGGTTTCGTGGCTGATTATTATTTCTGGGATCGTCATAGAGAACTTTTTGAACCTACACCTAATACTGAAGTGTTAGAGAACGGTAATATGACGACGAATCCGATAGAAAATATGGTGGATGATGCAGCACGATCAATGTTTCCTACAACTGAAGCTGTCGATGAAGACGAAAATGTCGAAGAAGAACCGACTGCGGGAGCTAGAAAAATATACGATTTGTTGGATTCTGCTAAGAGGCCATTGTGGGACGGATGTAAAAGTGGAACCGAACTTTCAGTAACCGCCGAATACATAACTATGGAATCAAAATTCAACCTTACGGAAGCTGCATTTACAGCAGTTGTACAAGCTGCAAAACGACACATGCCACCCAATAATCTGATGTGCGATAGTCATTATAAAGTAAAAAAATTGAAGTCCGCTTTCGGTCTACCGCATGAGAAGATAGATGCATGTGTGAAAGGTTGCATGCTGTATTGGAAAGACGACGTTGATCTCAGAAAATGCTAAATATGTAACGAAGAAAGATACAAACCAAGAAAGAAGAAAGGGAAAGAAGTCCCGTACAAGAGAATGCATTATTTACCCATCACTCCCCGACGTCAAAGATTACATGCATCTTCTGCTACGGCCTGTCATATGCGATGGCATAGTGTGAGAACAGCGGAAGAAAAAACTTCGATACATCCATCCGACGGAGAAGCATGGAAACATTTCGATAAGAATTATCCCGCATTTGTTGCGGAAAGCCGTAATGTCAGACTTGGTTTATGTACGGATGGATTTTCACCATTTTCACAGTTTGGTAGTAAATATTCATCCTGGCCAATTATCGTTGCTCCGTATAATTTACCTCCTGGATGTGTATGAAGACACCATATATGTTTCTCACCACTGTCGTTTCCGGCCCTCATGATCCAACCCAAGGAATTGATGTTTATTTACAACCATTGATCGAAGAGTTGAAGAAACTGTGGAATGAAGGAATCGAAACTTACGATGTATCAACGAATTTTTTTTCCGGTTATTCGCTTCTTTGTTATGGACTTTTAATGATATTCCTGCATATGGGATGCTTTCTGGTCGGAGTACGACCGGTCGTCTAGCATGCCCTTACTGTATGGAAGAAACACGAGCATTTTCGTTACGATATGGGAAGAAAGTTTCGTGGTTTGATTGTCATCGGTGTTTTCTTCATCCCAATCATACTTTTAGAAGAGATAAGAAAATTTTCATAGCTAACAGAGAAGAGAATCTGAAACCACTCAAGGTTTGGTCAGGCGAGAAAATATACGAATTTGTAAGGGACTATCCAATATAAATGAAACTGGAGTCCAGACTGAAATCTCAAGAAAGTCAGACATTCATAATTGGTGCAAACAAAGTATATTTTGGGATTTACCATATTGGAAAGATCTCTTACTCTGACATAATATTGACGTGATGCACAACGAAAAGAACGTGTTTGATAATCTGTTTAATACAATTTTGAATGTAAAGGGCAAAACCAAGAATGATTTGAATTCAAGGCTTGATATAGAAAACTATTGTAAGCGCCCAGAACTTCATATGAAGCCTAATGACAATAAAAAACCGAAAGCATGCTATGAGCTAGACAATAAGCAAGTAGAACTCGTGCTAAAGTGAGTGGAAGAATTAAGATTTCCCGATGGGATTTCTTCCAATCTTCGTAGATGTGTTGACTTTAAAAATAGTAAACTGAGTGGGATGAAAAGTCATGATTGTCATATCATGACGGAATATTTACTACATGTGGCTTTCAAAGAACAGTTACCCATAAAAGTATGGAACGTTATAACAGAGTCATGTTTGTTTTATAAACAGCTTTGTTCGACAACATTAAAGGTGGATCGTATACGTAAACTTGAAGTAGAAATACCCATATCGCTATGCAAACTGGAGAAAATACTTCCGCCTGGTTTCTTTAACGTAATGGAGCATTTACATATTCATCTTCCATCCAAAGCACTTCTTCAAGGTCCTGTGCAATATGGAAGGATGTATCCATTTGAGAGGTAAATTAACATATGCAATGTCCATGTCAATTTCAAATTCAAATTTGTGTATCTAAATATGTGATAAATATCTTAATAGGTACTTGAATCATCTAAAGAAGAAGATTCGACAAAAAGCCCGAGTTGAGGGTTCGATATGCAAATCATATCTTTAAGAAGAAGCCTCATTTTTTTTCTCTCACTACTTCAAGGACGATGTGAACTTATCGTTTGTAACTGTTCCTCGAAATGAGGAAGTCGTTGAACAAAATTCTTCTCAAACAATTTTATCTGTTTTTAGACAACATGGTAGACTTAGTGGAAAATGTGTGGAAATATGGTTGGACGATAGAGACCAACATGTAGCACACACGTATGTTCTTTTAAATTGTGTCGAAGTCGCACCATTTACCATGTAATAATTAATTCACTTGTAATTTACTTGTACGAACATAATAATTATAACACATATTACATATATGCAGTATCTACGAATCACGGTATCCATCTGGCGATCTCAGTAAAGAATTTGCCAAATGGTTTTTGAACTATGTGTATGAGCCAAGAAACTGTGTCGTTGATGAAGGCTTAAGACATCTTGCGATTGGACCGAAAAGAAATGTGAAGACTTATCCAATATTCTTCGTCAATGGGTTTAAGTTCAACACAAAAGATTACAGGGCTGAAAAATTAACATATAACAGCGAGGTATTTGTCAAAGGCAGTGATGATCCAGATGAGCATTTAAAAGATTTTTACGGCGTCTTAACCCAGATTCTAGAGTTGACATATTATGTTGAACCTTTAGAAAAGGTTTTTTTTATTTAAGTGCAATTGGTTCAGTAATGTTCCTGGTTCCGGAATCAACGTGCATAAAGAGTATAAACTTATTGAAATAAGGCATACATCACACTACTATAAGTACGATCCTTTTGTATTAGCCAAACAAGCATTACAAGTTTATTTTGCTCCGTATCCATCTCTGAAAAGAGATAAAGCGGATTGGTCTGCTGTTTTCAAAACAAAATCAAGGTTTACGTTTGATGGAAATAATATTCCAGATGAAGCAGCATATCAAGCCGATCTTGAACCAAATACAGAAATGATAATAACTGATGATATTGATGTAGGGCCTTTGAATGATGAATCGAACGTCTTATTTGATGCGTTCGAAAGTACTGAAGAAAATGAGATAGAATACGAGACTGAGTCTGAATCAGAAAATGATTAAGACTGATGGTTATTGATATAATTGCTATGTGATAGTGATTGAAATATGCTATGTAATAGTAAATTTCTGTAATTGTTCTGTGATGATCATTTAGTTAATTTTTATCCATGTTTTGTACTAGTAAATTTTTATAATTGTTCTGTGAAAATGATTGAAACATGCTCTGCAGTAGTGAATTTCTGTTATTGTTCTGTGATGATCATTTAGTTAAATTTTTATCCATGTTTTGTACTAGTAAATTTTTATAATTGTTTCTGTGAAAGTGATTGAAACATGCTATGTAGTAGTGAATTTCTATAATTGTTCTGTGATGATATTGTTTTTCTACAGTAGATATGTCTGGCAGGAGACGAAGTATGGCAGGCACACCATCCCCATCTCCCGGTGCAGGTGGTAGTGGCACTGCACCGGACTTACGTCCAATGGCAGAAGTTGTTCCTAAAAGTGCTGTTCCTAAAAGTGCCGGGTAAGTATCAATTTTATTTAAAGTATAAGTTTTAAAATCCACTAAACATGTATATCATAACTTTTGCAGGGGCTTTGAGGTGGAGCCGTCAGATTATATTCTACATGTTTCGAGGAAGGCTTTTCAGAGCCGGATGGATGCTCGTTGGCCTCGCTGGGACGACATCTCCTTTCATGTCAAGAACGCAATACATGCCGATTTACTTGTAAGTAGTAGTTTGAATTTCAGTTGTAAATTAATAAAATCTATATAACTTAAGATAATTTTAATTTACAGGCTGCAGTCCGCGTTGACCCTGACGACATGGATGTTTTCTTAAATCACTGGAACAAATGAATGAGGAAAAATTACAGGGATACATTGTCCAAGGCTAAGAATTCAGGCGAAAAGCCGAACTGGATGGGTGACGGTGTATGGGATGAGTTTCTTCGGCTTTGGGACAGTCTGCAACAAAAGTAAGTAATATATGTTTGCTTTGTTATTTAAATCTAATATAAATCTCGCAAGATATATACGTGATAAATTATCTTAATTTGTAGGAATTATCTGCGTGGAACCGGGCTAACAGGAATAAAAATCCTGCATTGCACTATGGTGGCTCCAATTCCTTCCAGGAGCATAAGCGAGAGCTGGTAAAAATTTATAAACTGTGTTTACATTTGATAAAAATATTTTATAATCAGATTAGCAATAATATTTATATATTTTCAGGCCACGAGATACAACCATGAGCCCACTATGGCCGAGTTGTTCAAGGTGACGCATGCGTTGGAGAGGACTGATGAAGAAGGTAATGTTCCGTACGAGTGGACGGATGACAAATCCCAATCCGTAATGATAAACTAATTTATTGTTACTAACAATATTTTGTCTTATTTTATTTTCAAAAACTTGAAATTCGGTTTTTATCGTGTAAAATAATTGTTTGTAATCGTAGGAGAGGTACGAAGCTGAGCGGGCTCGGGTAGCATAGTCCACTGGTTGGGAAGAGCTTACGCTAGAGGAGGAGAACACTATCTGGGATGCTATTATTGACCCACCTTCTCGGACCAATCGACGGTATAGCTATGGAAATCTGGAGGTAAATTTTGACATGTACTAATATATAAATTTACACATGCATATGAATAGGTAAATAATTTTAATAATATTATATATATATATATATACTAATATATAAATAATTATGAAATATTTTACAGGCGATGAGAATGCAGAGTGCATACAGGAGGTCCCAGCAAGAAGAGGAGATTGCTCAGTTGAAGAAAACAGTGGATGAAATAAATGATTAGAGGAAGAGTTTCTTCGAGCAACAGCTGGATGAGCGGATTGCAGCTTATTTCCAACAGCATGGGAGGATGCCTGGTGAGGATGGCAGTGATGGTGAGGAGTAGGCATGCTTGTTTTCTCATGTTATAGTTTGGTATATACACATTTTGGTTGGTTTGGTGTATGTATATTTGAGATATTATGTACCTATTTTAATGACTTCTAGTTGTGTTAACGGTTTGTTTGGGTTAACGGTTTGGTTGGGAAACTATGTACATATTCTGATGACTTGTATTAATTCGGAAACTATGTTTGGTTTTGTAGGATTTTATATTGTTTGAATGTATAGTGATGTTATATGATGGATATATGATGGTTATAGTTGATGAATATAGTGTATAGTGGCTGCGATGATGGTATTTGAAAGTTATTGTTTGAAGTGTATATGAGCTGTGCAAGTGCACAGAATTTTCTTCAGAATAGAGACGGCTAGCGACGGCTATTTTGCACAAGTTAGCGACGGCTAGCGACGGCTATGTTGCACGGCTAGCGACGGCTTGCGACGACGGTTTAAACGTTGAAAAATTTCCACGTGGCACATTTGCACATTTGCAGTCGCGAGCCGTCGCTATTTATGTGACGGAGTCGTCGCTAAAGCCTTCGCGATTCTGTTGGGCGACGAGGTAAATAGCGACGGCTTTTAGCGTCGGCCGACGACGGTTTGCGACGGCCGACGACGGTCAAAACCGCCGCTATCTGATGTCGTTCTTGTAGTGACAGATGTAATGTACTAATCTCTGGGTAAAACTGCTTAACACATGCATTGATAACCACTGCTCCAATTTTTCGCATGAGCATTCTCAATAAGCTGCAAAATGCCAGGTCTTGAACAATTTCTTTGTATGTGAATATAAGTTTGTAAACTCTGAAGGGATAATTAATCCCACCTCTCACACCACAAACGAGGACCATACTACGTTTTCAAACTGACTTAAACAGAAGTCCATCGCAAAAATCAACCTTTCATTCTCAAATTACTCCAGCAGTATGATATTTACCGGTAAGGATGAATCATAAATTTGTATGTTACTAATCAGACTTACCATTTTTGGAGACAAGAATTGATGAACACGGCCAATTTGTCGCAGAATTGTAGGATGATAGAGTTAAGCTATCTCCAAGCAAATATAGCCTTCCACATAAAACAAATTCCTCAAAATCAACGACAAAAATAAAACTACTTTTGTGACCGGTATACATATGAATCCCAAACTAATGTATTGACTTAAAAATAATCAAACTTCCTTAAAGTTTATCAAGTCCGAAGATGAATTGTTGCAAGATTCTGCAGATAGATATCTTTTAGCATAGCATGTTGATGTCTTTGTAAAACCAGACTTTGTTATAGATCTGCACCTAACAAGAGTATATAAATAAAATGATATGCATGTTATTTGGTTAGCATTTGGAATGATGTGATTAATAAGTGTTTGGAATGTTTACTGAAAAATGCAAATAGTAGAAAACCAAAGTGCGTGTTCTAACCAAGGAATAAGGTTTCATCCGGTACCCCGAAATTTCGAACGTACCGGACCTGTCCCGTTGTGAAACGGTCCGAAATCGACATAAAAAATCGGTTCTGGACTAGGGCCAAAAAAAAAAACAATTGCACCTATTTTTCTTCAGAAAAAACATGATTTTGCTACTTTTGAAGGAACGACAAACAGATTTAGGACAGAAAAAATCAAACGCGTCATTCAAGCATGAAAAAAAAGAATCTTGCAGCATACATGTGAAAGAAAAACAAGATTAAAAGCGGAAAGCAATTAGAAACCAAAAAATTTCAAATAATACATCAAATCAAAAGCTTTAATAATTCAAATGTGAAGCAATAGTAGACAATCGAGTTATCAGATCATTCCAAAATCATATAAATTGCACTAAATGGAGAACATACTTACTGCATCAAGAAAAACTTAAATTACAGCTCAATTGGAATTCTCCTCTTCAGATATCGTCTTCCTCGGCTTTACAGTAATTGATTAATTCTTCTTCTTCTTGTTTTCTCTGTCGACATAAACTATAGATCTTCTTTACATTTTTTTTAGCTTTCATCTTTTCTACAGAGCTTTGCTTTTTTTTTGGTTCGATATTGGATACGGAAGATAAAAATGGGGAATGAAACAACTGTTAGGTTTAATGGAGGGCTGTTGGGCTATTGGGCTGCTTGTTTTTATTTAGGGTGTCATTTAATTTACCTAAAATTATATTGTGCTGATGGAGGGAAGTTGGGCTGCCGGTTTACTTCAGCAAGTTTTTTATTTACTTAAGCATGTTTTTGGACTACCGCTGCTTCCATCATTCTTGTATTTGAACCACTAGTCAAAGTACTAAGAATGGTGGATAGTGTTGATAAAGCAGACATGGTCTACCTTTATGAAGCGATGGATTTCGCGAAAGAGTCAATTAGGAAAAACGTTGGCTCAAAGCAATCAAAAAAATTGTGGGACGTTATAGATAAAAGATGGGAAAAACAACTACACCGGCCAATTCATGCGGCATTTTAAATTATTACCTTACAAATAGTTAAAATGCATAACATTCATGTTTGTACTATTTAAAATATAGGTTATTTTCTTAATCCTGTTATTCAATATGGTGATGCAATAAATGATAGTGAAGTGTTAAATGGATTCAACAACGTTGTTGAAAGAATGATCCCAGACATACTGAGACAAAAAGAGGTAAATTGCATCAAATGTTTTATTCAAAATATAGATCCAATATTTAATTTTTATATCCACAGGTGGATAATTACAAAATGAAAGTTGGCGCATTTGGCTCTTCAAAAGCAAAATCAGCTATAAATAGTTGTTCTCCTGCTCAGTGGTGGTCAATAATTGGTAGAGAGGATGCTCCAAATCTAACACGCTTAGCAATGCATATTCTAAGTCAGATGGTTTCTTCTTCAAACCGTGAAAGAAATTGGATACATTTTCCATGATTCATACAAAATTAAGAAATAGAATCAAAATGGAAAATCTAGAAAAACTAGTGTATGTACATTACAATATGAGATTACGAGCAAAGAATGTTAAACGTCACGATACAAATGATCAATTAATTGATCTAAATTACATATTTCATTAGAAGGATCCATTTGCAGAGTGGACCACTGAAGTTGAACCACGGTTGCTTGATGACGATCCTTTGATGGTTAATATGATGAATGATGCCATTGCTGCAGTGGATGGCATACCTGCACAAACAATGGCAAGTCAAAGCATTGAAAATAGAAGTGGCTCCTCAAATGGTGATAATGGAAATACTGGTGGTAACGGTATCAGTTTAGTAAGTAATTATGGCCTTGGTTCTAGTGATGGTGTTTCGCATAGACCAACTATACCTTACATGAGAAGAAGAGCGATGGGCAATCGTGACAGAAGAGAAAGTAATTTGAATGTTGAATATGACAACAACAAAATTATGACTATGCTAATAATTCGTATACGTCAAATGATCCACCTAACTGCAGACATTCTACTTCCTACTGCACCGGCTGTTATTATTATCATGGAGCAAACGAGACATGTAACAGTGATATATCAAGCGATCAAAATAGTCAGACTACATGTACAACACAGAATGATGAAACCGCACCCCCCATTTGATAGCATGTTGGCAATGTTTCTATGTACAGGACAAATACAATATGGTTATCCACCATACCATAAGACACAAGTGGATGAAGAAAATTATGAGAACAATTCATATACAGCACCGAGAAATAGTTTTTGAATGTAGTAAATTTATGATGTTGTATGTTGTATTCTATTTCTTTGTACACTATAATTATATTTTGTTGACTGTTCACAAGTTTATTAACAAACTACTGAAAACCGAAATTTGGACCGAAACCGAAACAAAACCGAAACTTTCAAAATTTGCGAAATCATCCGAAACTAACAAAATTTCAAATGATCGAAACCGAGTTCTCGAACCTTGATCCCTATTCATCGTATGACATATATGCCAGCTAATCATAATTGTAACGATCCTGATTTTAAAGACGAATTTAAATTTATAATTTAATTGAATTTTAGATTGAATTATGGATTTGGTTGAATTTTTCAAATTTAATAAGATGTATTTACTTATTTGTTTTTGAATTTGATTTGAAACTCAAAACGAATACATTGAATTGAATTATAAATAAAGTTTTTAAAATAAAATATATGTATAAATTAAATACCTGATAGTTAAACAATAAATAGATACATCCAAAACAAAAATTTGATAAGCATGAACACTTGAACAAAACAAAGGAAAAATATTTTAAGTACAAAATGTAAACAAGAAGATAAAACAAGTAGGAAATCTACTTGGTCAATAAATAATAAGTATGCAAAGAAATACAGTAGCTAAAATTTATAACAACATATAAAAATAGAAATTTATCCATAATGTAATGTAATAAGATAACAACAATTAATACAAGTATGTAAACACATAAACATTCAAGTACATGAAACTCGCATAAGAAGATAGTCATACATTTCAAGTATGTAGATTTAAAATAAAATAAAAACAAGACAAACATAACAAGTTGCATCCACCAAATAATTAATGCTAAGATATATCTCATCAGCCGAGTAAAGAAGCCAAAGCAACGTATAAAGCAAAGGAAATAATGAAAAAAAACATAAACAAAAGTATGCAACATAATAATAGACTTCAGCTTGCAAAAGAAAGTCAATGTTTTATATAAAGTAACATACCAAATCATCCATCAGCCGAAAAGCAAAACAAATAAAGTATATAAAAAAAAATGAAACGAAATCTTTAGCACACAAAAAAATCTCTCAGTACAAGACAGAAGAAAAAAAAATAAAGGAGTAAAACCTGTAGATAAATTATGCAGGCTGAGTTAAAGAAATGCAAGCTAAAGTAAGTATAAACAAAGAAGATGTAAATATCTATGAAACATGAAGTACTTACTCATTTAATGCAGTCAGCAAACATGTCCATTCGAATGTAATAAAATAAAAAATAAAACGGTGTACCTGAAGTTGCTTAGCCAGAAAGACACCCCCTGTACAAACACCTTTTTATATACATGTCTCCTCGTATCTTCATTCGTTCATCACATAGCAAATCTGAGA
This sequence comes from Allium cepa, assembly GCA_030765085.1. NCBI lineage: Eukaryota > Viridiplantae > Streptophyta > Magnoliopsida > Asparagales > Amaryllidaceae > Allium > Allium cepa. The sequence continues at coordinate 598,033,181 of CM060935.1, forward strand.
GCAATAAAGTAGGATTTCCATTTTTATAAAACTGAAGCTTTATACCTCAACAAGGCAAGAAGATTAAAGATCAAAAGCAATGCCATTTCCAGTTTTGTTAAAAGTTCAAACTGCTTTTCAAAAGAAAAACTAGCTGTGCTCTGTTCGAAAACAGGTGAGAAAACCTACCCAAATCTATGATATATGCAATGATAAACGTTGTTCTGTTGTTAAAATGCCTGCTTGCCTGTGTGTATGTGAGAATATATATATATATATATATATATATATATATATATATATATATATATATATATATAAACCTGCTCTCTACCTTGTAATAACAGTGAGTAGAACCTGGAATGTAAAAAATAGTTTTGAATCTGGACTTAAATTCAAACCCTTTTGATTTATTTTTTTCATGATTTAAATTTAATATTCAAAGCAAACTGGGTTGTCCCATCACAATCTTTAGTTTTAAATTTTACTTAAGTTAAAATCGTTTTGCATTATCTCTGGAAGTCATTAACAGCTGATCAAACTTCAAAATAGAGAAAATTTAAATATCATGATTTAATGTTTCAGGGTTAGGGTCTGAAACAACATTCGAAAAAGTGAATTTTAAAACTAAAATCAAGATTTTTAATATCTTATTTGTTGAGAAATGCAAAGTTGAACAGTTTTGGGGTTTTTATCAAATTCTGGGAATCGCGTTGTCGATTAACCTCGTGATTGAATCTGAAGCTCGCTGGACGATCATAGATGGTGGGAAAAATGCTAGAAATATTTTCTATTGGTTGGGGAGATGGGATTTTGGCAGGGTAGGGTTTTATGTCAGGTTGTAACGGGTGGGGTTCTCGTGAGTGCTGCGTGATGGTGGATGGATCGAGCGCCACCGCACCCATGCCAAACGAGGTGTCGAACATGGTGGAAGGTTCGTGTGTATTCGCGTGATCGACGATGGCCTAAGGTGATGGCGCTGGGCGATCTCATGAGGATGTCACGTTGGGTTTATTTGGTCGAGATGACTCGATCTCGTTTCCAAAGTTGATTTGAGTTTATGGGTGTTTGGATGGCTTGGGGCAATCGAAGGCGACTGGTCGGCGGTGGCTTTGGAGGCCGGAGCTTCGGCATCTGATGGTACACGTGCACCGTGTGCACGGTGGTAATGAAGTGTCTGGGAGAGGAAGAAGAAAAAAAAAGGGGAAGATAAAAAGAAAGAAAAAAAAACTGAAAGAAAAGTAGAACGCGGGGAAGAAATGAATGGCATGAGCTTTGTTTCTTTGGTTTGGGCTTCGGCCCGTCTTTCTAGTGATAAGGTTCAAAGTAGTTAGGCTTCAACAGTTTTTGTAACTCAAGTTTTCAAAATAAAAGTGTAAACAAGTTTTAAGTAAGATTTTTTTAAGATTTAAATTGAAAGTTAAGAATATTTTCAAGATTGTTTTGGAATTCAATAATCACATATTCATTAATTTATTAAGTAAATCAAGAATTTAAAATTAACGTTTTAAAAGCAAGTTTTAATTTCAAGTGTGAATCTAGCTTTTAAAACTATTATTAGATAAATGTTTAAGTATTTTAAAAGTTTGGATAACCTTAATTTATCAAGTTAAAATGAAATGCTTTCAAATTTAGATTAACTTAAGGAACTTAAGTTGTTTATTGGTAAGTGGTGATTTATTATAAAGGTTTAAGTAATAAAAGTTTTAAATAGTAATTAAGAAATGTAATGATTTATTTTGATTTATAAATTAAAGGATCATTTCTAAATGGATTATTTAAAAGTTAGTTGCCTTAATATAATTGAAAATTGAGTAATAAAAATAAGTAATTAAGGGATAATTACTTAAACAATTAAATGACAATTAATCTAAGTAATAAATCAATTAATAATTAAAGGTGGATTAATTTCTAATTACTTAAGGATGAATTAAGGGATAATTAATTATGTAATTAACTTAAAGGTTAAGTAATTAATGAAAAGAAAGATTATTAACTAGCGATTAAATAATTAATTAAATTGTAACTAATTAATGTTAATTAACCAGATTAGTGATTAATCTGGTTTCAATTAATCAGATGACCAATTAACCTTATTTATGGATGTTTGAACTGAATGAACTATTGTGAGTTGTTTATATCTCTAATGTGTGATGCCTCGTGATATGAATTGCTTTAATTCAAGCTGATATGAATGTAATTTATCTGTGATGAAATTTTATTATTTATTCGTGAATCTATATAGAAGATAAGCGTTATAGTTTATATCGCTTATCGTATATATTGTTGTATTCGAATATGAGACTGTTGAGGTTGCACTATTGTGTTAAACCCCGGACCACAGTTATACACACACAAATATGGATTTCAAGAGGAAATAGATTAAGCCACAGATTTTTGAAATGATTTTAAAAGTTGAATATTTAAATTCAAATATTTTGAAAATGGTTTGGATTTAAAGTGAAAAGGTTTTGGAAAATGGAGTTTCAAAGATGAAATTTATCTTGAATAACTAGATTGAGTTTAGAAATTTAAATTCAAAGGATTTAACTCGTATAAATAAAAATTGGATTTTTCTGAAATGGAAACTATTTGTTTTCAAATAATTAAAGCTTTCAAATAGGAAATGAACTTCCAAATTTTGTTAAAAGGAATTTTAAGATTGAAATGAAAATGATTTCCAAGTTATGGAAACGATTTGAAAGCTATAAGTAAAATATTTAATTTAAAGATTTTAAACGAGTAAATCCAAACTGAAATAGAAATTGTTTTGAAATCCGAAAATGGGATTTTTTGAAATAAATCTTTTTGTTTAAAAGATTTGAAATAGCAATTGGTTTAAACCATTTGAGAGAAAGTTGATTTATTAAGTTGTGACTTAATTGAAATCCCATATCCATATGTTTTAAATGTTGCGCTCACTATTCGGTTTAGCCGGGAGAGGATCTTTGTGTCGTATAACCCATTCTGAATATGTGATTCGTCGTTATGGATAGCATTTGAAGACCGGTGGTGAAGACCGGGTATTTGCAAGAACGATAGGATGACCTACCGATTGTCTCTGCACTGAGTAGCTACGGTATAGAGATTTCCTAAGTGATGGGAAGTCCGATCGGGATTGTGAATACCCGGATTTGCAAGGGCTTCTTTGGAAGTGCCTTCGGTTCTGTTCGAACCCGGAACAGACTTGTATGGATTGTATGTCTGACATTACATCTTGAGATATAAAGCAGATTTCTTTCAAATACATTTCTGTTGGTGGCGGAGAATTTATTCTCTTAGCTTAACACCCTTCTATGAGACGTACGAGCTCAGAGGTTATGTAGTTGAAGGATATCAGCGATATATTCCCAACTTGGTAATGTGGCATGCTGAGTGATGCTGATCATTTGTTGATCGAAGCATGGCTTTATGAAAAGCGTAGCTTTGTGGACGAGACTTCTTCGAGCCTCACAACCCGGTAATGGTCGAAACAGGAATTGTGCGGCAAGGTTTCAGGGGTAGCTCCCCTCGGGTATGACCATTCCTTCTGGAAAAGGGTAGTATCATGGTATGGAGCCCAGATACTTACTCATGTGGACACACTTTATTTATTACTGTGTGATGTTGTTGGCTAGAGAGCTCTCGTATAGAGGTCCCAAAGGACGGGGGTGGCATATCTGAGGTTTTATTCCCCGGGAAGGGGGTAGCCGGCCTTGCTTGGCAGAGATCCAGGTAGGTTCTCGGGGCATCCCGCCAGAGGCGTTCCCATGTGGCAATAGGAAGTTCCTTAGCCTGACCATTTGCTGGAAATCCAAACAAAACAATACGCGCCCTTTACGATTTCAATTGTATAACCTGCCACCTCAGGTGGTAGCTATAGCTGGCATAATATAATGGTACCTATGCTGGTTAAGATTAATATTATACTTTCGAAATGTTTTCCACGATCCACGTATAATAATAATATCAAATGGTTTTCACGTATCAAGCATTTTTGACTGTCATAAGGAGAAATCTCCTCCAATTCTGCGTTTGCATTTTGTGTGTCGCGGGAGGCCTTATGGTAGTTTCATTTTCCAAAAGCATTGCATTTTTTTTTCGTTTGCTCATACCAGTCCCATGACTGACCTCGAGTTTATTGTTCCTTTCCTAAACTCTGGGTGCCCATAATTTTCCACACGGGCAGTCTAGAGTTGGGTTTTTCAGATAGTTAGGTTTAGTAGATTATATGGAGCTAGTTCAGTCTTTGGATTCAGACGAGACTTGCTTATCTTGGTGAAATATTGATGGTGGATCGAGCTAGGAGTTTTGGAGCTTTTGGATCAGAGTTGCAGTATTGGATTCTGTTGAGACTTATTTCATATTGTATCATGTTCCACTGTATTCTGTGTTGTATTTTCTCTGATGTTGATGATTATCATTGTATCATATTGATGTATCGGATATTGTATTTATGTCATATCAGTGATATCATCCTTTATTTCCGCTGTGTTATTTATTATCTAATGGGTGTTGCAAGCTCCCGCGATACGAATTTGATGTTGTTGTCGGACATCGAGTTCGGGTCGTGACAATAATCCTCTCTAAATTTTAATTAAGTACAGTTTATAATAATGATGGATTAGCAGTTTCACAGTTATATAGTAATGGTGATGACCTACATGTAAATTTATCATTATGTAAAAGTAAAAAAACAACATTTTTAGGTTCAAATTCTAATGTAAAATAGACCGGTCATTATTTGAATCCTGTTGTGGCTCTTGAACCAAATTAATTTCATTAGAAACATAATATTTTTCTCATTTTCTTTTCATATCCAAAACGGTAAATTAATTTGCAGCTATGCTGTCAGTTTTTATCATGATTGTGTAACTGAGGCTAAACTATATGGTATAATAGGCAACATGGCTTGTATAGACATTTAAAGCTTATTATCACGGTGATATCATTGGAAAACAATTAGGTAATACGATCTTAGCAAGAGAAACAAATACTAAAAAAACGTCATAATTTTTAGTGAATCATTTGTACAAATCTACTACATGTTAAGCGCACGATACATGAATATACAAGCAACACACTCTTAATAATATCCTAACATATCTATAAGCTAATTAAATTAAACTGTCATAGATAAAGCATTAAGGAGTTTCTCTGTAAATCATTTTTTGGTGTGGTTATTGGGAGCAATGACTATATCAACAACTACTTACTTCCGTTCTTTGATAAACCACACAAGTACATACTAGACACTTCCAAAGCTAAAAAGGTTATGTATTTGTTTTTAACTTAAAGCTAAAAAGTATACAATCAATATTCTTATTTGTATTCACAAATACAATCATATTGTTTTCTAAACAAAATAAAAATGGAATAAGAGAAAGCAGAGTTTTAAGTTTAGATGTAAAAGTTCAAACATCATAATCACTTCCAAAGCGAGTACAAATCTTAAAATATGGACACCACTGAATTTACGATTCATGACTAAAATCGTGTTTCGCTCTAATGTTTAATATGATCTACGATTTGAATCCCGTTTTAAAAACCTTGATCCTTAGTAATAGATTTCAAATTTATGAATTTCCACATGAAGGTTCTTCCTTCAGAGGACCAACGTTTATTGCCATATCACCAAAAGATAATTGTAATGTATTAGCCTTCACATAACCATTTGATAAATGCATAAGCATCATCTTAGTTTCATGAGCGCTCTCAATGAGGATTAAAAAAGTAAAATGTCTGAGCAATTCTATTCATTTAATGGCATAATTTTCAAATTCTCACCTTTCACAAAGTGTCCCAATATGGCTGTGAAGTTTAATATCCTTGAAATCCATAAGTTTATATCTGGTAAACACTTTACATTATAAACAATCTAATATATATATATATAAAAGATGGTTCATGTGGTATGCACAACGCATATGCGTATAAAATCCCTTTATAAAATCATTAAATTTAAAACTTCCATACAGCTTGATGAAAACAAATTGAAAGATATAAAGGAAAAATGTAAATTTTTTATTGAAATAGGATTTTGAACCTTTAACCTGTTTATGTTTCAAAATTTCCATCTAGAGATAGATGTTAATTTGTGTTCTCGGTTTAATTCGAACCGCTGACTACTTATTTGCATATAAGGGTGTTTCTGTAACTTCACGTTTAGGGGTGTTAATTCTGTATGAGTGTCCATTATCTAACTCGATTCGAAGTCAATAAATATTCATCCGTTTCTCATTTAGAACACGAATTAGAAAAAAAAATCTATACAACATTTCGTCCGCACGAATTGTTCAATGAATTTTTTATGGCATGTACATTGTACGTCCATTATCAGACTCGTACGAAGGGTGTCCGAGCTAAAGTTTCGTCTGATTCATATCCGTCTGAAACTCTTATACAACAGAACATGAACACACCTATGTTCGATCCGATCCGTCCAATTAACACCCATATTCACGGTCGGACCAAAATTTCTTGGTCCTATTCCAACTATTAACAAAGATTTTAAGACGCAAGTATCAGTATGCTTTCAATCCGCGGCAAAAAAAGAAAAAGAAAAGGGGCATTTATTGCCATATCACCAAAAGATAATTGTAATGTATTTGCCTTCACATAACCATTTGGTAAATGCACTAACAAGCATCATCTTAGTTTCATGAGCGCTCTCAATGTGGACAAAAAAGTAAAATGTTTAAGCAGTTCTATTCATTTAATGGCATAATTTTCAAATTCTCATGTTTCACAATATGTCCCAATATTGCTGTGAAGTTTAATATCCTTGAAATCCATAAGTTTCTATCTGGTAAACACTTTACAGTATAAACAATCTAATATACACATATATATATATAAGATGGTTCACATGGCACGCACAACGCATATGCGTATAAAATCCCTTTATAAAATCATTAAATTTAAAATTTCTATACAGTTTGATAAAAACAAATTGAAAGATATAAAGGAAAAATGTAATTTTTTTATTGGAATAGGATTTTGAACTTTTAACCTGTTTATGTTTCAAAATTTCCATTGGAAGATAGATGTTAATTTATGTTCTCGGTTTGATTCGAACTCCTGGCCTGTTGTTTGCATATAAGGGTGTTTCTGTAACTTCACGTTTAGGGGTGTTAATTCTGTATGAGTGTCCATTACTCAACTCGGTTCGAAGTCAAAAAATATTCACCCGTTTCTCATTTAGAATACGAATTAGAACAAGAAAATCTGTACAACATTTCATCCGTACGAATTGTGCAATGAATTTTTTATTGCATGTACATCGTACGTCCATTATCAGACTCGTATGAAGGGTGCCCGAGCTAAAGTTTCGTCTGATTCATTTCCGTCTGAAACTCTTATACAACAGAACATGAACACACCTAGTTCGATCCGGTCCGTCCGTCTAACACCCCATTCACGGCCGAATCAAATTTTTTTGGTCCTATTCCGATTATTAACAAAGATTTTAAGACGCAAGTATCTGTATGATTTTAATCCGCAGCAAAGAAAAAGAAAAAGAAAAGGGGCATTCCGAGAATTGAACTCAGGACCTCTTGCACCCTAAGCGAGAATCATACCACTAGACCAAATGCCCTTCAATGTTAATGCTTAAAAAATCATATCTGAATTTAACGACAGAGCATAAAAAAAATCCACTTCCAAATCACACATTACTCTAGCAATGTGATCTTTACAGCCTTCAACTAAGCAAGTCAATTGATACTTAGAAATACAAAATCCGTTAGCATCCGTAAATGAAAAATGAATGAATATCTAATGTTTAAGAAAACATACAAATGCATATATATATTCTACGTGCAAAAATTATCCATTCTTTGTCAAGGTACTACTTTATATTATGTGAATTTTGGTATAATGAATTATATGTTTTTATTTTTTTATCAAAATAACAATTTATACAAGACTTTTTTGTACATGCAATGCACTGCATGTAAAAAACCTTATAAAATAAGTAATTTCAAATTTTCTATATAATTTTATAAAAACAAACTAAAAAATATAAAGAAAAACAGTGTATTCTTTTTTTGTTGTAATATGGTTTGAATTTGTAACCTTATTTATGTTTCAAATTTTCCATTTGAAGGTAAATGTTAATGTTTGTTCAGAACGATATTCGAAATCTTCACCTCTTGTTTTGTCTATAAGGGCAATTTTGAAACTTTACAATTGGATCAAAAAATTGAAACTTTATTTCAATTATTAATAAAGATGTATTGTGACAATAATAAACTGAAATATACAAAGAATACAATGTATTCTTTTTTGTTATAATAGGATTTGAACAAATAACTTTTCTTATGTTTCAAAATTTCCATTTGAAGATAAATGTTAATGTTTGCTCAAAAGTGGGATTCGAACTCTTAGCCTCAAAAGCAATTTTGGAACTTTGCGGTCGGAACAAAAAATTGAAACTCTATTCCAATTATTAACAAAGATACTAATAAAGACTATATGTATATATAAATGTATATTTACTGTTCAAAATATATTTATGACTTAGATTTAATTGACAGTGGATCGGATATTATCCGATGTTTGTCTACAATCCACGGAAACATATATTCGGTATTCAAAAGAATTCAACGATAAACTGTTAGAGAACTAGATATTATCACAAAACCAATTGGTAATGTGAAGTGAGGTCTCTTAGTATTTATGCATGATTTATATTGTAAATTATCCGATGTGGGACTAAAATCAACATGCCTCCGCACGCGTGGCGTATCATTAGGCAAACACGTGGACAATCATTGAGGGTGACGTGTGACACAACTAAACCCACTCTGATACCATGTTAGAGGACCTCAGCTTATCACAAAATCAAATGGTAATGTGAAGTGGGGTCTTTTAGTATTTATGCATGATTTATATTATAAATTGTCCAATGTGTGACTAATATCAACAATGATAGAAATCAATTTAGAAATTAATTTTGCTTACCCATTGTATTCAACCTCCAATAATATATACGGTTACAAGAGTCAAGATAGGCTACAAATTAGCCAACTGATTTGCTAAAATAAAGGTAACTAAATAAATACTAACCAAATAAAGAGGCTACAAATTAGCCGATTGATTTGCTAAAACAAAGGTAACTAAATAAATATTTTCCAAATAAAGATATCGTCAAATCAGAGAATAAATGTAGGAAATATTCTAACACCTAGAATATATGTAAAATATATTCTATCACACCCGCTCAGTCGAGGCGGGAGGTTCTCGTATCCTTAGATTGTCCCTGAAATCATTAAATAATACGCGCGAAAGCCCTTTTGTAAAAATATCACCAATTTGGTAAATGGGCGGTACATGAAGCACACGCACTTCGCCACAAGCTACTTTCTCATGGACAAAATGAATACCCATCTCAATGTGTTTAGTGCGTTGATGCTGGACAAGATTGCCGGATAAGTATATAGCACTCACATTGTCACAATAAACTAGAGTAACCTTTTGAATAGGACAATGCAACTCTAGAAGCAAATTTCTAATCCAACACGAATCAGAAACAAAATTAGCAACACCCATGTACTCTGCCTCAGCAATACTACGGGAAAGAGTAGGTTGCCATTTCGAGGACCAAGAAATCAAATTATCTCCAAGGAATACACAATAACCAGAGATAGAACGACGGGTGTCAAGACAACCACCCCAATCTGCATCTGTATATGAGATAATACGATTAATATTGGATTTATACAAGTGGAGACCAACAGAAAGGGTACCCTGGAGATAGCGTATGATACGCTTAAGAGCTTTCATATGCTCATTAGTCGAGGCATACATATGAAGGCAGATCTACTGCACGGTATAGGAAATGTGTGGACGAGTGAATGTAAGATACTGAAGAGTGTCTGGAAGACTACAATACTTAGTCGGATCATCATAAGGAGTGTCTGCGGTGGCACTTAGTTTGGACTTAGTGTCAACAGGAGTAGGACATGAACTGCCGTTAGACATTCCGACACGTTCAATAATTTTTGCAGCATACTATGTTTGAGATAAGAAAAGTCCATAGGCATGACGAGTGACAACAATACCCAAAAAGAAACTCAGAGGACATAGATCCTTCATAGAAAATTTAGAAGTTAAGAGAGTCATAATATACTTACGAAGACGATCAGAAGAAGCTGTAAGTATAATGTCATCCACATATAACAGAATATAAGTAATATCACAACCATTCTTGTAGACAAATAAAGAGTGATCTGACGTACAATGAGAGAACCCAATGGTAGCATCAAAATCAGCAAATCTATGGTACCAAGTTCGAGGAGCCTGTTTTAATCCGTACAAAGATTTCTTCAAAAGGCAAACATGATTCGGATAATTTTTGTTACGAAAATCCATGGGTTGATGCATATAAACTGCTTCATTGAGATGACCATGCAAGAAAGCATTCTTGACGTACATTTGATGAATGGGCCAAAATTTAGAAAGAGCAATGCTGAGAACCGCTCTAATGGTGACCATTTTAACCACGGGGCTAAATTTTTCATCACAATCAACGCCCTGTTACTGTGTATTTCCATCACCTACAAGACAAGCTTTTTAGCGCTCAAAAGAACCGTCAGATTTATATTTATGATGAAAAATGCACATAGAACGAATAACATTAACATTAGGCGACCTAGGCACTAATTCCCAAGTCTTATTTTCAATTAAAGAATTAAATTCATCCACCATTGCACTTTTCCAATTATGGTCACTAAGCGCGCTAACAGGATTTTTCGAAACAGGAGAAATATCTATAGTGGTGGTAGTGTGGTAATTAGAAGAGTATTCAGGGTTGGGTTTAAAAATGCCATTGATGCACGAGTGGTCATGCGGGTTGAAATGGGGTTGGGAGGCCCAGGGGTGGTGTAAGGAATGGTCAAAGTGGGGGAGCTCATAGACGGGGTTGGGCTGTGGGGAAGAAAGGATGGGTCAGAGGAGGAAATAAAGGACCGAGTGTGGGCAGTAGTGGGAGGTGTGGAATTTGGGCCTGTATGAGACTGTGGCCCAGATTGAGGAAAAAAGGACGAGTCGTTGGGCTGCGTTGTTGGGTCAAGCTGCATATTTTGTGGTATGGTATTTTGAGATAAATGATGTATTAATTGAGGATTAATATTGTCACTCAAGAAATCATAATTCGAAGGTTTTGTTTTGTGGAGTTTGGAGAATGGAAATTCTATTTCAACAAAACGAACATGACGACAAATTATGATTTTACCAGTAGACATATCATGGCATTTGGAGCCACGATGATTAAGAGCCGGACCTAAATAAGCACAAGGAGTCGACCTTTCTTGTAATTTATGAGTAGTTAAAGAGGGAAATAATGGGAAACATAAGCAACTAAAAACACACAAACCCGAATAATCCGGATCACTTCGATAGAGGATTTAAGCGGGAGATTAGTAATTCAACTGTAACGACCCAATATTTTCAACCATTCGCATCCATTATAAGTGTACAGGTAGACACACATGCCGGAATTGAATTTCTCAAAATACCGCGTTGTACATAAAAATTTGGAAAATCTCAGAATATACAGTAAATAATAATCACAGATCACAGACACAAAGTATTTAATAATGCAGCGGAAGTAAAAGAGATAGTAGTTCATGAAGCTACTATATAAATATATCAGAGTTAAACAAGATACAACAGAAGTAATAAAGTACAACAGAAGTTTCAATATGATAACCAAGTACAAGCTGAATAGAGTAACCGAACTGAAATAGATAAGACCACATAAGCGGATAATCTCCAGCGATTCCAATCTCCAGAAAGTGGAATCCAAATTTGTGAATACTCAGGCTGACCCGAGCGTAAATAAAGCAACAAACACTCGAGTCAGGACATATATACTTATAAAATGTAAACCAACTCAAGTGAACTGTAGTAAAAGTACATGTAACTTAGAAGATGCTTGGGACCGCCCATCCTATAAGGATCCGTTAAACTATTTGTTGTATAGTAATATACGCTATGTACAGTAGTGTCTAATCAGAAAAGTATAATCATATACAAAATAGCGTTAAGGGGATGGTGAACCTTAACGCGATCGGAAAACCAAAATCGTAGTGGGCTCGATATAAGGAACATATGACAAGGCACGCGAGGCAATGCCAGGGTGGATACACCGTTTGCACTCCCGGACCTGTGGTGATGGTAAGTCAGCAGCTTCCGCCCGCCACGAGACATACCCCGAATCAAAGTGGCGCCACCATATCGAATCACAAAAGTAATAGAATGGTTTCCGAAGAAGCATGCTCGATAAAAGGGTGAGACCCTTTGTGTAGCCTGGTATAGCTCCTGTTTTAGTCATAATTAGGCCATCCATCAGCGTTCTCTTACTTCATTCCAGTAGCGTTCGCCAACCAATCTACTTTGTTCTGGAATCTCCATAGCGTACACAGTTGTCAAAGTGGTTTCGGTATCGACAGAGAGTATGCCAGATATCTGATCCCGGTCTCTTTGCCAACCAATCGTTATTATAACCCGTGATTATAACTTTCAAATAATATTTTACTTCAAATAGAACATCATTTCAAATTAAATCTTTATCAAATAAAAATTATATCATTTCCAAATCATTTCAATGTCAAAAATATCAATCTTTCAAACTTTCTTTTCAAATCATTATTTGAAATTCAAATCCAAATATCCAATTTAAGTATCTTTTAAAACCAAAGATAACATTCATTTATTTCCCCCTTTTAAAATGATTCATTTCCAATTTAATTTATTCATTTAAATCATTTCAAAAGTGGATTTATTATTCTTTCAATTCAAGTATTCAAATTTCAAAGTTTCAAGTCATTCTAAGCTCATTTACTAAGTCAAAAATCATATTTAGTAAAATTTCAGCCCTTCGAACATTTAGAAAAAGTTGTTATAAGTTATACTTGAAAACATTTTAATTCAGCAAAGACAGCACGTAAAAACTACTGTTAAAACTCAGTTTTAGTAAAATTTTAGTTTAAGACAGCAAAGACAGCATTTCCAGAAATGCTGCGGTAGCTCAGATTTCAAAACAAGGTTTTAAATTGATTTCCGCAAAGACTGCAGACCACTATAGCATTTCCAAAGAATGCTATAATAGACCCGATTCCAATATTAGCCTATAAGTTCAATTACAGCAACTACAGCATTTCAGAAATGCTGTAATATCTCTTTTTACACAATGTTAGTTCAATTCAGAAACTACAACATTTCTGAATGCTATTAAAAGTTAATTCCAGGTTTTAGTGTATTTCCAGCCAATAATAAACTTCATTTTAAATCCTTCAAATATTTTAAAAATCATAGTTTAACATTAAAAATGTTCATTAACATATCATATTGATTTTTATAAAACTAATTTCTTATAAATAAATCCAAATTTCAATAATTCCACTTATTAGTTCAAGTGTATAATTTCCTTTCTTCACTTTTCAACGAATAAACTTAACATTTCAGATTTAAATTACCATTTCACAAATTTAGCTAAATTTCCAATTTATTTAATTAATTTAAATCTTTAATTAAAAATCAAATTTCACATTTCCAAGTCAAGTTATATTTTTAAAATTTCACTTTTAAGCATTCATTTATTTAACCACTTAAATTCATAGAAAAATCAATCATACTTTAATAAATCACTTAAATTCTAATTTAAATCAATTTATCATATTTACCATTTTCCAAATAAAAATTTAAATTTCCATTTTATTAATATAACTTAAATATCATTTTTTTAACCAAAATTCCAAATTTCCAAACTTAAGTTATATTTCAATAATCCAAATTAACCATTCATTAATTACATTTATAACTCATAGAAGAATCATAATTTCTTTATTTTAAAACATTTCAAAATTATTTAAATCAAATTTCATAAATTTATATTTTTAAAATACTTAAAAATATCCAAAACACTTTATAAAATAACCATGGGTCTGTATATAGTTTTCTACCCTAGGTCAAGTGATACAGATATGTATCATTTCAATCCGCAGTTTAAAAAGAAAAATCCAGGTTTTATCATTTCAAACCCGCAATCCCAAGTTAAATAAATTAAATAAAACCGTTCAGGCTTATCATTTCTGCCGATAATGATTTTTCCCTATTTTAAAGTCCATTCGGGTATGTATCATTTCAACCCATAGTGATTTCTAATCTACAGGGAACTTGCAGTGTGATAAATAGATATAAATGAACAGTAACAACATATATATAATAAAAAATGATATGACACGAAATTTAACAGTTTTAACATCATATATAATTAATCGCAGGCATTTATACATCATATGATTTTCTACACATTCAATTGTTGTTGTTTCACAACTGCATAAGTATAAACGTCGTGTGAGTTTTACTCACCTTTATGGCTGGAGATTGCAATCCAAATGACATAACGGATTCCAGAAGGCACGATTACACAAAAATAGGCTCAAGTGGAAGAGATCCAAGCTTAGAACTTGTGTTACAACCCAAACCAAAACAAAATAAAATTACAATTCAATACAACATTCAATTTGAAATAACTTTGAAATGAAAAGAGATTTGAATGTCAAATCTTTTGCCTTGTTTTCTACAATGCTTTGCACGGCCTAGGGGTTTATTTAGGTCAGGTTTGACATGAATTTGACTCGGGTTTGATCATAGGAATGCATGGCATAAAGGCTAGAACATGTGGAGGAAGTTACAACATAAGAATATCAAGAGACTAGGCAACATAGTGGAGTTTGGTTCAACTTTTGGCTCGGTCTATGGGTGAAATGGCTCAGCCATCATCGGGTACAGGTCTGGACAGAGGTTTAAGTTGTAAGCAGTGGTGGTAGCAAGGTGGTGGCGGCGGCTCAAGGTAGTGGTGGTGATGGAAAATGGAGTGGTGATCAACTAGGTGCTCGGCTATGCATTATTTTGGACATTGTTTGCATTTTTAGTGAAGTTTGGCTTCAAGGAGGGTTCGGCCATGGTCTAACCTGAAGTGGTGGGTCGTGATGATGCCAAGGAGGAGTGGTATGGGATGGTGGTCGTGGCTATGGTGTGGAGGCCATGCAAATAGAAGAGTAAAACAAGACAAAAGTATGAAAAAAATGGAAGAAAAGTGCAAAAAGAGGAGGCCATTACCAAGGAAGTTTGAAGAAGCCATGAGAATGAGAAGTGCTGAGTTGTTTTTCACGTGAAAAGAAATATAATACACGGCCAAAACTGAAGAAGTGGACAGCAAAATGAATTAAAGTGAAGGTTATGGCATTTGAAAAGTTTTGAAGGTGAAAGGACTTATATTTTGCATTTTTTTTAAAACCTTCGGTATTTCCCTTTCTCTTTGATTTTATAAAAAAAATAACTCAGAAATATACTTTACAAACAGAAACCAAGTAAAAATTTAAGAAAATAAATAATTAATTTGAAAGAAAATATAAAAAGAATGAAAGAAATTACTTAAAAATACAAAACAGTGCCAAGAAATTACAAATAAATCACTACTAGTCTTGGAAAAATATCCACTTCATTTTAAAAATATTATGAAGTGAAAATTTGAAATAAAATAATTTATTTATCATTTTCAAAATAAAATAAATAATTAAATTGGAGAAAAATAGAAAAGGAAAAAAAAGAAATTGTTTAAAAATAGCAAACAAGACATAGAAATTACAGGAAATTTACCAATGGCTTTGGAAAATTATTTACTTCATTTTAGAAATATTATATGACAAAAATATAAATAAAATAACATACTAACACATATTAAAATAAAATATGATAAAGAAAGTAAAAAATTTATAATTTAAAACAACCAAAATTGCTAAATAACTCAAATTGTACTCAATATTGAAATATACATAACTTTCACAATTTAAATCCGTTTCCAACGAAACGAAAAGCAGTATTCATGTTATTAAATCTATTTTCATAATAAAAGATAAAATTTAAGAACTTAAATATTTAAATTTAAAATGTAAAAGTCAAAGTATGACTAATTTGACCAGAAATGCACTTTTCAGTAAAATATTCAATTTCTACAAGTTTGAAACTATAATTCACATAAAAATCAACATTTATATTTAAAATAACATAATTTATTCATTTTAATAAATAAAATAAAAATTTTAAATCAAAATTTCAAATAAAATAATCAAAATAAACAATTAAAATAAATCAAAAAATTCAAGGTTGTTACACTCTCCTCCACTCAAAACTTTTCGTCCCCGAAAAGGAATGAAGTACGGAAAATCACAAAAAAGGACAGAGTGAAATAAGATTAGGATAAGATGACAAGAAGATTGAAATTATACCTGATAACTATTGTTGTAGGTGAGTTTGACAAGGTGGAGATGATCAAATCAAGAACACAAGCACAAAAAGATCCTTTAGAATCCGATTCACCCTTTTCCGTTTAACCGTTGGTCTGTGGATGGTAAGTAGTGCTCAGATCCAGATGAATACCAAAGATTTTCAAAGATTATAGAAATATTTCTAAACAGACTGGTATAAGCAATAGCCTCCCCATTCTGTAGCAAGATAAGGAAAATTAGGACAACTAAAAGATAGTTTGAAAAATAAAATAAGATAATAAATTTGAAACCACGATGCTTTGAAATCATAATACTTCAGAGATGTTATTATTTGGAAATCATACTACTAAAAATTACAACACTTTTAAAATAATCTTCATTTAAACCATTTAAATTCAATGTCAAATAATATTCATTTCAAAGTTGTAACGTTTCTAAGTTCATTTATTCAATTATAAAGTTTCCAAAACATTGTATTTTCCAAAACAGCGGTACTTTTAAAGTACTACGGTAGATATGTTAGTATTTCAATCAGTTCAATTTCAGAAATATTCATTTGGATATCCTTTACTTATGATTAATTAAAACAAACTTTTATGAATGGAATATCCAAATCAAACTATACTTCATTTATTAAGTCAAAAGTTCACTATTTTACTTAACTCTTAATTTAACAAATAACCTAACACTTTATTTAAAATACTCATTTCATAAACAAGATATTCCTTCAATAAGTTGCACTTAAAAATTCCATTTGAAAACCAAATTCTCAATTATCTAATTTTAATGATATTAAAAAAAAAATACATTTTTCTATTTAAGCCATAATTATTCATTTTTCAAGACATACCTATTACACAAATAAAATATTTATCATAGCAAATATAACAATCAAATTTCTTTACACATTTATTCATTTAGACATCAATCAAACTATGATTCCAAGTTAAATAAACTTTATTACAAAATATCCCATTCAAATATTTTTTTATCTATTCAAAGATACATTATTTATTATACAAACATACTCTTTCAGGAAATAACTTATATTAAAATTCCTAGGTTAGACTTAAGGTTCCATATTAAATCAAATTTCACTATTAATCCTTTATAACTAAAATTTAAGTGTATAACATTTATTGTAACCACTCAAATTTTATTTATAAAATCTTTTTATATTGTATATTATCCAATTACATATTCAACTTCTAAAAATTAAGGTAAGTTATATTGGAACGAAATTGTGTGTTATACAAATAAAACTTTCAAATTCAATTATCTCAAGTTTGAATCATTTATCCAAATTTTTGATTTTCTTTTTTATAATTGAAATTATTCTTCAAGCTAAAATTTAAGAACTAAATTTTCGATTACCTCCAAACCATTTGGAGATAAGTAGTTATATATACATAATATGTCAAATCAATTTTAAATCATAGATCTATATATATTATAAATCAAGTCATATTTTAGAAATTCAAATCAATTAAATTCCCAAAACAAAGCTGTAGCAAGACTACAGAACAAAGTCTTCACTTCGAAACTCGAAAATGAACGTCGATGATGCTACAGTCATCACCGTAGTTATTTTCCAACGACAAAGAGAAGAGCACTAATTTTAAACTTTAAAATTCTTTAGAAACAAATTTCTATTTGAAAATACTTCAAATAATATATCCCTTTTTAAAAGTTTAAACCAAAGTTCGAAATCATCGGAATTTGAATTCTCAAATTCTTGTTTTAAAATCATTTAAGTTCCTAAATAAATTTATAAACAACTATTTATAAATTCATTTGTAGAACAATAAATGATAAATCAAGTATTATAATTTCAAATTATCTACTTAAATCAATTTATTAAGTTCCATAAACTTATATAAAAATTTATTTCATAAACCAAATTTTAAAATAATATTGTGTCAGTTTGTTCTGTCAAAGTGTTTTGGAAATCTTATCGATAGCGTTGATCAGACGAATCAATCAGAAACCCTATTCAACATCAACAACTCAAACAACAAAATATATAAAACATTTTAATTTTAAATATTAGTTCACAAATACACTATACAGGAATAGATTTTTCAAAGAAGGATAGAGATTCAAATTTTGATTAACTCAAATCAAAGGAAATTCTGATTTAAAAATAAGTTGGAAACAAGGATGACATGATTAAATAACAGAATAGGAAGATGGATAAGCTTATATAAATTGCGGCCAACCTTAACCGGGTCAACCGTGACTTAAAGAATAAGATCAATGTGGATTTTCTAGGGTAAACCTACATTCGATCTCAGGAGATAGAGTTTGGGATAATAAGAGATACTAGCATCTAAACCGAGGATATAAAATCTTTAGTGAATCGATGTTGTTGTAAAGGAGTTTCACCCCTTTACAAATCAATTTGAGATTGGCGAGACCGCCAACTCGTTATAAAGATCCTTTTGAAGTGGAGTTATGGGATACTCCAAAATCAAAAGAAGATGAATAGTGAGGAACAAAAATGGATTTTGGAACCGTAGGGAATGTTCCAAAATTCAAAGGAAACCGTATTGAAGAAGAAGGAATTCAAGCTCGAACAAAAGCGATTCTGAAATTAAATCTACTCTACATACTAAGTTTGCCTAAAACCAGAGCTCTGATACCAACTGTAACGACCCAATATTTTCAACCATTCGCATCCATTATAAGTGTATAGGTAGACACACATGCCGGAATTGAATCGCTCAAAATACCTCGTTGTAAATAAAAATTTGGCAAATCTCAGAATATACAATGAATAATAATCACAGATCACAGACATAGAGTATTTAATAATGCAGCGGAAGTAAAAGAGATAGTATTTCATGAAGCTACTGTATAAATATATCAGAGTTAAACAAGATACAACAGAAGAAATAAAGTAGAACAGAAGTTTCAATATGATAACCAAGTGCAAGCTGAATAGAACAACCGAACTGAAATAGATAAGACTGCATAAGCAGAAAATCTCCAGTGATTCCAATCTCAGAAAGTGGAATCCAAATTTATGAATACTCAGGCTGACCCGAGCGTAAATAAAAATACAAACACTCGAGTCAGGACTTATATGCTTATACAATGTAAACCAACTCAAGTGAACTGTAGTAAAAGTATATGTAACTTAGAAGATGCTTGGGACCGCCCATCCTCTAAGGATCCGTTAGACTATTTGTTGTATAGTAATATACACTATGTACAGTAGTGTCTAATCGGTAAAGTATAATCATATAGAAAATAGCGTTAGGGGATGGTGAACCTTAACGCGGTCGGATCTTTAAGCCAAAATTGTAGTGGGCTCGATATAAGGAACATATGACAAGGCACGCGAGGAAATGCCAGGGTGGATACACCGTTTGCACTCCCGGACCGGTGGTGACGGCAAGCCAGCAGCTTCCGCCCACCTCGAGACATACCCCGAATCAAAGTGGCGCCACCATATCGAATCACAAAAGTAATAGAATGGTTTCTGAAGAAGCATGCTCGATAAAAGGGTGCGACCCTTTGTGTAGCCTGGTATAGCTCCTGTTTTAGTCATAATTAGGCCATCCATCAGCGTTCTCTTACTTCATTCCAGTAGCGTTCGCCAACCAACCTACTTCGTTCTGGAATCTCCACCGCGTACACAGTTGTCAAAGTGGTTTCGGTATCGACAGAGAGTATGCCAGATATCCGATCCCGGTCTCATTGCCAACCAATCGTTATTATAACTTTAAAATAATATTTTACTTCAAATAGAACATCATTTCAAATTCAAATCTTTATCAAATAAAAATTATATCATTTCCAAATCATTTCAATATCAAAAATATCAATCTTTCAAACTTTCTTTTCAAATCATTATTTGAAATTCAAATCCAAATATCCAATTTAAGTATCTTTTAAAACCAAAGATAACATTCATTTATTAAAATTCGAACCCCCTTTTAAAATGATTCATTTCCAATTTAATTTATTCATTTAAATCATTTTAAAAGTGGATTTATTATTCTTTCAATTCAAGTATTCAAATTACAAAGTTTCAAGTCATTCTAAGCTCATTTACTAAGTCAAAAATCATATTTATTAAAATTTCAGCCCTTCGAACATTTAGAAAAAGTTGTTATAAGTTATACTTGAAAACATTTTAATTCAACAAAGACAGCACTTAAAAACTACTGTTAAAACTCAGTTTTAGTTAAATTTTAGTTTAAGACAGCAAAGACAACATTTCCAGAAATGCTGCGGTAGCTCAGATTTCAAAACAAGGTTTTAAATTGATTTCCGCAAAGACTGTAGACCACTATACCATTTCCAGAGAATGCTATAATAGACCCGAGTCCAATATTAGCCTATAAGTTCAATTACAGCAACTACAGCATTTCAGAAATGCTGTAATATCTCTTTTTACACAATGTTAGTTCAATTCAGAAACTACAGCATTTTTGAATGCTATTAAAAGTTAATTCCAGGTTTTAGTGTATTTCCAGCCAATAATAAACTTCATTTTAAATCCTTCAAATATTTTAAAAATCATAATTTAACATTAAAAATGTTCATTAAAATATCATATTGATTTTTATAAAACTAATTTCTTATAAATAAATCCAAATTTCAATAATTCCACGTATTAGTTCAAGTGTATAATTTCCTTTCTTCACTTTTCAACGAATAAACTTAACATTTCAGATTTAAATTACCATTTCACAAATTTAGCTTAATTTCCAATTTATTTAATTAATTTAAATCTTTAATTAAAAATCAAATTTCACATTTCCAAGTCAAGTTA
This sequence comes from Allium cepa, assembly GCA_030765085.1. Classification (NCBI taxonomy): domain Eukaryota; kingdom Viridiplantae; phylum Streptophyta; class Magnoliopsida; order Asparagales; family Amaryllidaceae; genus Allium; species Allium cepa. Next base: position 598,054,220 of record CM060935.1, read on the forward strand.
TATTTTTAAAATTTCACTTTTAAGCATTCATTTATTTAACCACTTAAATTCATAGAAAAATCAATCATACTTTAATAAATCACTTAAATTCTAATTTAAATCAATTTATCATATTTACCATTTTCCAAATAAAAATTTAAATTTCCATTTTATTTATATAACTTAAATATCATTTTTAACCAAAATTCCAATTTCCAAACTTAAGTTATATTTCGATAATCCAATTTAACCATTCATTAATTACATTTTTAACTCATAGAAGAATCATAATTTCTTTATTTCAACACATTTCAAAATCTACTTAAATCAAATTTCATAAATTTATATTTTTAAAATACTTAAAAATATCCAAAACACTTTATAAAATAACCATGGGTCTGTATATAGTTTTCTAACCTAGGTCAAGTGATACAGATATGTATCATTTCAATCCGCAGTTTAAAAAGAAAAATCCGGGTTTTATCATTTCAAACCCGCAATCCCAAGTTAAATAAATTAAATAAAACCATTCAGGTTTATCATTTTAGCCCATAACGATTTTTCCCTATTCTAAAGTTCGTTCGGGTATGTATCATTTCAACCCATTGTGATTTCTAATCTACAGGGAACTTGCAGTGTGATAAAGAGATATAAATGAACAGTAACAACATATATATAATAACAGATGATATGACATGAAATTTAACAGGTTTAACATCGTATATAATTAATCACAGGCGGTTATACATCATATGATTTTCTACACATTCAATTGTTGTTGTTTCACAAGTGCATAAGTATAAACGTCATGTGAGTTTTACTCACCTTTATGGTTGGAGTTTGCAATCCAAATGACGTAACGGATTCCAGGAGGCACGATGACACAAAAATAGGCTCAAGTGGGAAGAGATCCAAATGACAATTCTTTGCATGGCCAAGGGGTTTATTTAGGTCAAGTTTGACATGACTTTGGCTCGGGTTTGATCATAGGAATGCATGGCATAATGGCTAGAACATGTGGAGGAAGTTACAACATAAGAATATCAAGAGACTAGGCAACATAGTGGAGTTTGGTTCAACTTTTGGCTCGGTCTATGGGTCAAATGGCTCGGCCATCATCAGGTACAGGTCTGGACAGAGGTTTAAGTGGTGAGTAGTGGTGGTAGCAAGGTGGTGGTGGTGGCTCAAAGTGGTGGTGGTGATGGAAAATGGAGTGGTGATCAACTAGGTGCTCGGCTATGCATTGTTTTGGACATTGTTTGTATTTTTGGTGAAGTTTGGCTTCAAGAAGGGTTCGGCCATGGTCTAACCTGAAGTGGTGTGTGGTGATGATGCCAAGGAGGAGTGGTATGGGATGGTGGCCGTGGCTATGGTGAGGAGGCCATGCAAATAGAAGAGAGAAACAAGACAAAAGTATGAAAAAAAATGGAAGAAAATTGCAAAAAGAGGAGGCCATTACCAAGGAAGTTTGAAGAAGCCATGAGAATGAGAAGTGCTGAGTTGTTTTTCACGGGAAAAGAAATATAATACATGGCCAAAACAGAAGAAGTGGACAACAAAATGAATTAAAGTGAAGGTTATGGCATTTGAAAAGTTTCGAAGGTGAAAGGACTTATGTTTTGCATTTTTTGGCATTTCCCTTTCTCTTTGATTTTATAAAAACAAAATAACTTAGAAATATACTTTACAAACCTAAACCAAGTAAAAATATAAGAAATGAATAATTAATTTTAAAGAAAATATAAAAAGAATGAAAGAAATTACTTAAAAATAAAAAAACAGTGTCCAGAAATTACAAATAAATCACTACTAGTCTTGGAAAAATATCCACTTCACTTAAAAATATTATGAAGTGAAAATTTGACATAAAATAATTTATTTATCATTTTCAAAATAAAATAAATAATTAAATTGGAGAAAAATAGAAAAAGGAAAAAAAAGAAATTGTTTAAAAATAGCAAACAGGACATAGAAATTACAAGAAATTTACTAATGGCTTTGGAAAATTATTTACTTCATTTTAAAAATATTATAAGACAAAAATATACATACAATAACATATTAACACATATTAAAATAAAATATGACAAGGAAAGTAAAAAATTTATAATTTAAAACAACCAAAATTGCTAAATAACTCAAATTGTACTCAATATTGAAATATACATAACTTTCACAATTTAAATCCGTTTCCAACGAAACTAAAAGCAGTATTCATGTTATCAAACCTATTTTCATAATAAAAGATAAAATTTAAGAATTTAGATATTTAAATTTGAAATTTAAAAGTCAAAGTTTGACTAATTTGACCAGAAATCCACTTTTCAGTAAAATATTCAATTTATATAAGTTTGAAACTATAATTCACATAAAAATAAACATTTATATTTAAAATAACATAACTTATTCATTTTAATAAATAAAATAAAAATTTTAAATCAAAATTTCAAATAAAATAATCAAAATAAACAATTAAAATAAATCACAAAATTCAGGGTTGTTACATCAATACATTGGAAGGAAGGATATTGAGAAGATATGTAGCCATGGAGAGAGCATGATGCCAAAAGGAGAGTGGCATAGATGCATGAGTAAGAATAGTCCAGATGATATTATTTATGGATTTTATGTGTCTTTCGGCCTTCTCGTTTTGAGGAGATGTATGAGGACATGAGAGACCGAAAAGCATGCCATGTTGCTCAAAAAAATCCTTAAAAGTGCCATTGATGTACTCCATACCATTGTCACATTGAAAAGTCTTAACATTATGTTCAAATTGTGTTTTGACTAAAGCATGAAATGTTAAGAAAAGTTGTTTAACCTGAATTTTTTTGCAATAGGAAAGGTCCAAAAAATTTTGTTATAGTCATCAAGAAAAAGAACATAATAACAGTGGCCGGAAGCTCTAACAATAGGAGAAGTCCAAATATCACTATGAATAATATCAAATGGAAGAAAAGTATATGACACTGAATCATAAAAATATAGCTTAGAATATTTCTCAAGAGGACAAGAAGAACAAAAAGTTTTACAAGCCTTATTACAATCAACAAACTTTTTACTACAAAGAGACTTAAGAAGATATGTAGCCATGGAGAGAGCATGATGCCAAAAGGAGAGTGACATAGAAGCATGGGCATGAATAGTCCGGATGATATTATTTATGGATTTTATGTGTCTTTCGGCCTTCCCATTTTGAGGAGATGTATGAGGACATGAGAGACGGAAAAGCATGCCATGTTGCTCAAAAAAAAATCCTTAAAAGTGCCGTTAATGTATTCCGTACCATTGTCACATTGAAAAGTCTTAATATGATGTTCAAATTGTGTCTTGACTAAAGCATGAAATGCTAAGAAAAGTTGTTTGACCTGAGATTTTTTTGCAATAGGAAAGCTCCACAAAAATTTGCTATAGTCATAAAGAAAAAGAACATAATAACAATGGCCGAAAGTACTAACAATAGGAGAAGTCCAAAGATCACTATGAATAATATCAAACGAAAGAAAAGTATATGACACTGAATCATAAAAAGGTGGCTTAGAATATTTTCCAAGAGGACAAGAAGAACAAAAGGTTTTACAAGCCTTATTACAATCAACAAAATTTTTACTACAAAGAGACTTGAGAATAGCATCGTCAGGATGACCAAAACGATTGTGCTAAATATTCAAAGGCAAAGCAGTAAAAGCAGAATGATTGTTAGAAGAAATGGCTTGAGAGTTGGAGAAAAGTGGGTATAAGCCCTTAGTGCTATCACATCTCATTAGTCTGTTCCCTGTCTGTAAGTCATTAATAGAGAAACCAAAAGGGTTAAAAGAGATAGAAACCATATTATCTGTCGTAAATTTACGAACAGAGACCAGATTTTTAATGAGCCTGGGAGCATGTAACACATTGTTTAGGGTAAATGGTGGATAAGGTGGAGGCAATGTAGTGCGACCGTGACCAATAATTGGAATTAAATGACCACTACCGACAACAATGTTATGATGCTTATTGCTTGAATTGAAATAAGAAGAGAGAATACCTGCATCCGTCGTCATGTGAGATGTAGCAACAGTATCCATGTAGTAGTTCCCATCTGGTTGAGAGAATGAAAGAGCATGCAAAGCGGCCTCAATGTCGGTGGGCATGTAGCTAGGAGCAAAAGGAGCAACGACATAGAAAGCTTGAGGTCTGGACCCAAGCAAGCCTGACCCAGAAGAGGAGGGACGTTGGGCTGCTGAATTGGGCCTTGGCTGCCAGGTGTATGCGGGAAATGGACAAGACGGAATAGTCCACCTTCCCCAACCAGGCTGCTGCCACTATGACGGTGGGGCTTGCTGACGTGGCTGCCGCTGGTGCTGCTGATATGGCAGCTGACTAGGACTGGACCCATTAGTACTTTGGTGGACCTTTTTTCCCATTATTTTTCAAATTATTCCTCCCTTTATTATTGTTGTTGCGCTTGTTGCTTGTAGATGAATCAGTGGCAACCATGGCAGCACCGCCGGACCAACTCCCAGAACCACCAGTTTCACGAGCTTGACGAGCCATGATAGTACGCTCAGCCATTTTCAACCTTGAACGACAACTCTCAAAGGATGGCAAAGGCTCTTGATTTTGTATATAGTCCACCGTACCACTATACGCTTCTGGTAAGGACCCAGTGAGACGTAAAACCAGACAACCATTTGTCACCGTAGCATCAACATCCGCCAACCTATCCGCCAGAGATTGTAGATAATTGCAATAATTGTCGATCGAGTTGAAAGCCTCAAAAGCAGCATTTGAAAAGTCCTCCTCGAGATGGGTAGCCCGAGAGGCTTTGTTGTCTTGAAAAAGAGCTTCAAGACGGTTCCATGCCCCTCTGTCGCGTCATTACGTCTGAGGATAGCGAGGAGAAGATCGGAAGAAATGGTGCTGTAAATCTACTGCAAGACAATGGCATCCAAATGCCTCCAAAGAGCCGGATCATCGGACTTAGCCTGGACATAGGCAGCCATAGCCTTCTCCTCCGTTGATGGAACCAAGTGATCGTGAAGATCATGAACCCTAGCAAGATTGGTAAATAGAGTAGCCCAAGAATGATATATGGCTTGCTCATTGTCTAATGTTATGGGAATAAGAGATTTAACATTAGTGATGGTGAGTGCGAGATGAAATTTAGACGAGTCTGCCATGGAAAAGAATTAAAGATAGAAGAAGAAGAACGGAGAAGAAGATATGTGAGGCTAGGGTAAGGAGAATAGCTTTGATACCATGATATAAATCCATTTTGGAAATCAATTTTGCTTTCCCATTGTATTCAACCTCCAATAATATATATGGTTACAAGAGTCAAGATAGGCTACAAATTAGCCAACTAATTTGCTAAAATAAAGGTACCTAAATAAATACTAACCAAATAAAGAGGCTACAAATTAGCCAACTGATTTGCTAAAACAAAGGTAACTAAGTAAATACTTCCCAAATAGAGATATCATCAAATCAGAGAATAAATGAAGGGAATATTCTAACGCCTAGAATATATGTAAAATATATTTTATCATAGACCTTCCTTTAACTGAAGAGTAAAGATGAATCGCCAAATTTACATGTAACGAATGAACCAGATGATTGAGGCCTTCAATGGTTGCTTTCACTTTCTTTTTGAATCCAAAGATGATTCAATCGCCCCATCACATGTTGATCACACATCACTACCTTTGTCTGTCGCCACATTATTCTCTTTAACATTATACTCACTTTACCCTTTGTTTCTTTGAAATTAACTGCAGCTATTATTTTCACCTTTCTTTTTCTAACCTAAGCTTTTCTTTAATAGACTTACCAATAAGTCAAAAGCAGATGAAATAGAGGGATAACAAACTAAGGTCCTTGGTTTCATTATATTCCTACACCAAACACAACATGGGCATAGAGTATGTTTTGTAATGAATATGTCGAAAAATTTACAGGACCAATTCCGATCTTTTCTTTCTAGCGAAATGACAAATTGCAAAATACCCTAACATGGAAGGTGATTATTAAAGGAAAAACACAATTAATGTACAAATAATTTTATACTTGCTAACCTCACATTGAATACACGAACCAGCTGAACTTTTATGTTAGTATCATAATCTAACAAAGATGGAGCAGGTAAAACATGAACTCCATACATATTAACATTCATAGATAGAATAGTCCTTATTCTTCTACTAGAATCCTACACAATGTGAGTTCACCAAAATTCCTAACTTGATTATGTTATTATTTTTTAGTAAAAGCCATATAATTTGGGTACGTTTTCGCCCTTTTTCCCTCTCTTCGGTATCAAACCCAATTCTAACTATAAGTTATCAAATAACGAGGAGTTCACGTACCATATCTTATAGAATTCAAGAATATCGAAAGAAATGATTTAACTCAGAAGAAGCTAAATCAAAGACAATTCAGTGCTTATACATACCTAGGTTGAATTTTATCAACCTGCTTGATGCTCTCGCCATTTTCTTCTGACTCATTGGCCGCACATAATTTTTAGTGATATTGGATTCGACGATGATGGGTGGTTCATGGAACTGGGATGAGTTTAGTAAAGCAAATACTTTCTCCCAAGCATGGCAGATTGGGAAATTCTACGGCTATTGGTGTCAAAAATCTGAATCCGTCCGCATCCGCATCGAAAAAGCGGATAAATATCCAATGTTCGAAAGAAGGATGCGGATGCGAAGACATTCGCATCCGAAAATTATCCGTTCGGTTTTTTTCAGGATTATAGTTCAAATTATGTGTATTTTAATACAGTGAAAGATATTTGTTTATTATTTCATTATGTTAGTAGTTTATATTATATGCACTCAATGCTTTTTAACTGCTCAAAATTATTTGTCATCGTAATATTGTTAATTTTTAACACTTTTATAATCAATGGGATTGAAAAATGTTTGTCTTAAACTAAAATTTTCCTTTTATAATTCTTAATTTATCGATCATTAGCAGATAAGATAATTATCCGATATCCATCTGTATCCGCTGATGCGGGTATGACACTATCTGCATCCGAAAGCATCCGTTGACAGGCCTAGCTGATTCTATTCCAACCCCAAAGATTACTTATCCCACATCTGTATTGCCAAAGTTAATTTTCGAACAAATTTTTCGTTCTTCTTTGTTACAATCTTAACAATTGTTGTCATAATCAAATTAGTTATAACCGTAAGTTATATAAAAACAAAAGAAAACATTCATATTTTTAATTATGAATGTCACCACAAGATTGAAATAGAACTAAATAAAAGAGATAATAACTTTACTATGTTTTCCTTTTCTTTTCTTTTCTGATCTTTCAAATCAACATAATTTCTTACAATAGATATTGATATTTCTCCAAAATTAAGGATTAATATGAATTAAAAGACATAAAAAGTATACATATGTGACGCCCCACCTCTATACCCACGCTAGCCAAGAACACTCCGGAGTAGTGCTGTCAACTAGCACGGAGAATAAGGCTGTTGAGGAGCGACCATCCATGTAATTGCTTATCACACGGTGGCTATAAATAATCTTCGGAAACAAACATAGAAATAATCATATCACAAATCAGTCACAGATATCCATATCACAAAGGCGGAAGAAGATATGAATATATAACTAACACATGAAAGTGTACATCAGAGTAGTGGTCAGTAAGATCCACGATAATACAAAAGAATAGCAACACGTGCTATACAAAAGAATACAACTATGAGTCTATATCTCAAGTGTATACAACAAAAACTGCTAATCTAAACAGTTAGCCAAAAGTCAGAGTGATGAATCCCTGGGAAGAAGTCAAGCAGAAGCACCTGTAACATCTCGGTCTGACCCGAGTATTATTTAAGAAAATAATAAACGGATCAGTCTAGCTATAAATATCAGATGACATGATATAACATAAAAGATATGGCATAAACATAAATATCCATAACGACATTCCACTATAAGTATGTAAATAATGATCAACAGAAGTTTAATCAATAAGAGATAATCAATATCACAAGAATCTTCTCAAAGATTCGAAGAGGGCATCATACCCTAAACTTGTACTCATAACAAGTCAATGACATAAATTCCAGAAATCAACACGAGAAATCCAGAAATCATAAAAAGGGAAAGAGGCCTATCACATGACGGTCCGAAGACCATGGGGAGCTACCCCACATGTGTGAGTGGAATCACACAGATTGAGGTCAAGACTAACCAAAAAGCAGAAAGGTATGTGTGAATGGAATCACACAAGTGGTGTCTAGTCTAACCTTGCAATGAAAGAGACATCGCGCAATTGCTAGTCTAATTCATAAAGCGATCATCAAGATCAACGAGAAGTGTCAATTACACTAAGCTAGTAAATATAGAAGTTTAGCTTCATGTCCCATAACCACTTGCTTAACTTAAATATTTACGAACAAACTGTAAATCTTCACTAATAAAATTGTCACAAGAGGTTCAATCGAACAAGTCCAAGAATTAACCGACGAAGTGAACGCAAGCGTTTCATACCACTTGTTTTACTAAGTCGTTTAATTAGATTACTCATCCGAGTGAGGTAAAGGCTTGTATATACTAATAGATTGGAAAACGGTTTAAGAAAAGAGCTTTGTTATTAAAAATAGAGTTGAAATTGTTTGTTAAAAGAGTTTTGATATTTACTACTAGTATTGAAACCTTTGTATTATAAAGTGACAAAACACATAAGCAAGTGTAGAAACAATCAGTCACAAAGATCGCATACGGAGATGCGAATAAAATCCAAGGAAATCAGCTCAATGTTTTTCAGATAAGATCCCCTACGGAGGGGGGGTACGACCTAGTGAAGACAAAATGAGGTCTAACGACCTAACGACTCAAGGGTCATACGACCTAACGGCTGCGACCTAGGGGTCTAAGGGGTCAAGCGACTTAGTGGTTGCGACCTAGAGGTGTTCGCGACCTAACGATGACTCACGACCCAACATGGCCGACTTAACAGAGTCGAGCGACCTAAGGTAAATGGTCCAACGACCTAACTCGAACGACTTATCTGGAGCTTAGGTCGGAGACGACCTACGAGATAAACCAGGCCGACTTAGTGGACGAGCGACCTAAGGTAAATGGTCCAACGACCTAACTCGAATGACTTATCTGGAGCTTAGGTCGGAGACGACCTACGAGATAAACCAGGCCGACTTAGTGGACGAGCGACCTAAGGTAAATGGTCCAACGACCTAACTCGAACGACTTATCTGGAGCTTAGGTCGGAGACGACCTACGAGATAAACCAGGGCGAGCGACTTAACGTTTGCCTAGAGATTATAGGTCGGAAACGACCTAAGACTTAAAGCTTAACTCGCGAGCGACCTACGACTTAAGGACAAACTCGTGAGCGACCTACGACTTAAGGCTTAACTCGCGAGCGACCTAACTCCGAAGTGCCAATACTTCCAGAATGACCTAAAGCCCTGCGACCTATGGTACTAACTCGCGAGCGACCTAACGACTTAACTCGTGAGCGACCTAATTCCGAAGTGCCAATTCTTCCAGAACGACCTAAAGTTAACTCGTGAACGACTCACGACCCATGGACGAACGACTTAACTCCGAACGACCTAAAAATGGCCAGAACGACCTAAGTGCGGAAAATTCACCAAAATGCTAAAAATTGGAGTTTTTCGCCAATCCAATCCAAACCAAATGCAAATGTGCATGCAAAAGTGATAGGGAATCATTCCCAACAGTCCAATATAGTTATAGACTAGATTTGTGAGACAAAAATCTCACCTTTGCACTAAAGTTTATGAAGATGAAGCTTGAAAGCAAGGAGAAGCAATCCAAAGCTTGAATCCAATATCTTCTACTTGAATTTGGAGTTGAATGTTGGATTTGCAATTGAATTTGTGCTTGGAGTTTTAATTTCCCATTCCCTCCACCATTAATGCCAAAGCTTGATTAGTTAGGAAATTTATGAAGAATGAGGAGAAGAGGGTTGGAACTTGGGCTTAATAGGCTAAACTAACCCAAAGTCCAAAGCGGGAAAAGTTAGTGAAATTTCACTAACTCCAAACCTATCGATGTTTATACTTAAAAAGTTGTAAACGACATTTCGAACTCAATGGAAGTGGTCTCGAGTCCTAATTTGACCGTTTGCAAAAAGTAGCTTTTCGGACCAAAATCCGATTAACGAGTTAATATTTAAATAAAATATTTAAATACAAACTCGATAAATATGCGGGTTGTTACAACATAAGCATAAAGAGTCGAATTGGTTATATTGAATTCTGATTTGATAACTTTTTTTCAAAAGAGAAAAAATGAAGAACAAGATAAGGAATGTAATTTTATTGAAACAAATAAACAATTTTGTAATACTTATAGTGTAGACAAAGTAAAAAATCGATGTATATTAATTTGTTAAAAGTATTGGTATAGGTATAGAATTTTTTGGTGCTTGAATAGAATTTGCCTAGTTTTATTCATATGAAATTCTTCTCAAATGCGTTTTGGACCGATCAAATCTTCGTAGGGGTTGGGTGCACAACTTTACTATATCAAAATTTGATACCGAATATAGTATATATTGACATATGTAATGGAATTCAAAAAATAGTGCGTGTAAAAATATATTTAATGAATTTATTTTTGTCATTCGTTGCATATGTTCAAAACTTGAGCATTCTTCATTAACATTTGATCACACCTTATTGTATCACTGTTTTATGGTTTTTGAGTGCACAAACCGACGGGTTTTGAAAATGAACATTTGAAAATAACAAGATAGATTTATGTAGCTGGGTAGGTGGTAACCACATGAATTGACTTGGTGGAGTAACCATGAGATTTTTCCAAACCTCTATCAATTGTCATATTTATTCGATTTAAGAGTTGTCAAGAAATATTCGTATCTCGAAACCTTCCAAGCCAAGCACTGCCCTCAATTTGATTTATGTTGCACGTTGTCCAATATCTTCGTGATCTCGTGTCCGACAATGCATTTTAATAGGGGTTAGAAAATCCTCTCATATAAAAGATGTTATCCCGTTTAAAAAATCTCAGAATCTTCTATAGTACTTCTTTTTGCTCCATTCCAGTTTAAGGGTAGAAATTCACTAGTCAGATACTCAATGATGGAAACCATCTAGCTTGCCTCACCATCTAATGTTGCCACAATAATAATATTCTCATAGCTCAAAGTAGGTATGGTTTCCACTAGAATCGATCAAATACATGGTCTGATTCCCAAGCTTCATAATTTATCTAGATCATCAACTGGTTCTCCTCCTTCGGTATATTGTAGTACCCCTCATTTCAAGACCCAAAAATAAATGTAGATGATGCTGCAGTCGTCATCAGAATTATTTTCAAATGACAAAAATGTGATCTTTTTTTACAACATTAAGTAAAAAAGTAGATAAATAATTTTCATTACATAAAATTGTTTTTATTCACTATCAAATTCCTGCCCACGTGGATGTAATATAATATACAGAGAGAATAGTGTCGCGCCTGACATATGAAGATGTCGGCAGGAACACTTAACTAGTTGTATAACCTAGTTTTACAATATTAGAATTTAAAACAAAATATTATTATCTGTTGGGTCTCCTACTTCTTCTATGAAGCTTTTATTTGTCTTTGGAAATGATAGTTTTCTAATCCTATAAACTCAGTCAGCTCGAACGAGTACTCAACAGTTTATGGGGAAAATAATAATAAAGCATGAATTAGACGTAATGCATGGTATGAGCTATACATATCTCTAATTACAACGTATAGTGAGACCACGCTGCCTAGTAGATTGAATTTTCTTCTTAATAAAACAACAGCAAGCATGCATATAAGAAAAATTTAAGTATAAGCATACCCTATGCATGACATATTGGAGTTAGGGGTACGCCCTAGGGGCAATTATGTAATTTGTTCTATAAATCTAACTCGATAACCAACCTTGTTCATAATAAAAGGTGTTTTATTTCTGTTATATATTTATTATAATGTAGTATTATAAATAATTGAACGTTCGATTAAAATATATTTAATAGAAAATCTATAAATGGTGTATTTGTGATAGTAATTATAAATAGTTCTAATCACGAGTATTGTATTACAATATACTAAACACATCATTTTAAATATTACTAGCCAAGATGCATCGAGACTGGATATCGATGCATCTATTGAGACTAAAGTACGTAACGGTTTTCAAATGTTGAGTAATGTATTATTCATAACTGTTGGGGACACCAAGTAGTTACATATAGATAGTTATTGGATAGCTATGTAATGACTCGCTCGATAGTTTTCTATTGTTTAATATAACTAAGGTAAAACAAAAAATATCGACGTGACTAATTTACGTTGTTCTCTTTACTTGAGAATATCGTATATCTTCAATTAAAAGCTCTACTTAAATTGTAGGCAAATCATGGTACAGAATCGACCAAATGACTATAGTTGGGTCGAGCGGAAATATTGAAAGTGAAACACTAATCAAGAGAGGATTCGCCTTCTTGGTTATATAAGGTTAGCATCATAGTCTATTTAAGTCAACTCAAAGCCAAAATCTCTAACCAGAGTAGTTCGGTTAATAATAATTGTTATTATTGAATCAAAGACTTTGTGTTTGGACTATAGAGTTAAATATATATGATATTGGAATTTTGACCATTATCAAATTCGTAAGTCCAAAGTGATATGGTTTTGATGAAGAGAATTGGTGTAAAATAACTATTACTAATGGGTAACGCTTATGATAAATAAAATTATATTTTACAAAGGATGTGTAGGTGATAAATTCAGCCAAAATTTCACAACAATTGGTAAGATGAAATGTGAACGATAATATTTGTTGTTCAATATTAATCGCTGGCTGAATTTACACATTTGAGTAACACAACTAAAATGATGAATATTTCGAATAAACCACATGATTTTATTAGTTTTTAATTATTGGAAATTAATTAATATTTATGAAATATTAATTATAAAAAACTTCTTTAGATTGTTGGATGCTATCAGTATTTAGTAAAGTGGTTATGTAAAAGTTATAAATGCGTGTATCGATATGTGATATTGGTAGAATGTTTAAATCTGGTTTAAAGAGAATAAATATTAAAATAGGCCTAAATAAATTAAATTGATTGATGTTTATGAAATATTAATTGTTAAAATATTTCTTATTTTATTTATTTGACTTCAATTAATATTTAATAATGTAGATATTTAAAAGTTATGACCGTGTGTATTAGTATATGATATCGTTTGTAAATTTAAATTGATTTAAATAGGGATAACTCAAATTGAATTTTGGAAATTTTTTGGACCGAAGCCTACGCACGATGGAGGTCATGATATTGAGAAATGAGGGGGTTTTTGAATTAGAAATGAAAGGGCAACCTTAATTAAAGGAGAGGAAAAATAACCATATTTTTATTACACGTTCATTTTCTTCTTTAATTAGATATTGCTTTGTCATTTTCATTCTCCGTCCATATAGAAGCATTAAGGCCAAATTCTAAAGCTGGCTAGAGCTTTAAAATTCAAGCAAAATTAAATAGAAATAGGCGGCATCTCCTGATTGCTACAGATCTAGAGATTGATCAATTGGATTTAGGATTTATTCTACCATTCAAGTGTTTCTTCTAGCTTCATCCTAAGGTAATTCTACATTTTTCTTATATAACTTTTAATTTTTTTTACATCCTACTAGTTTTATATCTCTCCATTTTGTTCATATGTGTGAATTTAGATTATGGCTAGAATATCTTAATTCGTCCTTTTTGAATCAACTGTATACTCTTATTATTGATTTAACTAAAAATCTTTGCTATGCTCTCTATTATTTGTTTATTATGAACAATTATAATTTTACTCATCTTTGTTCTGTATGTTTAATTATCTTGTATGTTTAACCTAGATCTAGACCTTCTTATCACGAATTTGTATATGCATATCTCGTCTGATATTATTGTTGTCTAAAAATGAAAAACCAAATTGGAACAATCTTGTTAATAAGTCAATTTTCGTATTACAAGTTTTGGATTTGAATGTTTATATATAAATTGCTATGTGAATAAAACTTTGAAATAGTTTCATTAATTATTTATAGTTGGCAACATAATATGATGACTTAATTGTCCTATGTGTAAATTATTCTATAAAAAAACTTGCTAATTAAAATAGAAGAGAAAACTTCAATTTAGTGGTTTATTTCTTGTTTTACGGTTGTATCTAGACTAGTAACAGATCTTTGTTTAAAAGGCAAACATTCTAATTCACAAACTATTTGTGTTAAACCAAAAATTGACTCAACACCCGAGATGTTGTACGAAGTATTATTATGGGAATGATCCTAATAATACTCATGGGCTTTAATATAGTCATGATGTTATTCAAAAAGATCAAGTCATATGTCCAAGTGTAAAATAGGTGAGTGGCATAAATGTGCAATGGTCCATTACTTGTTCGTTAGTAGGCAAAAAAGGCAATTCACATATATCATAATCCTTTGTTTATATGTCAATGTGCACAATAGTCATTATGCAAAGTAAACTTTAATTTAAGCAAAATCTTAAGTGGCCTTGTTCAAATCATTAATATACAAGTCCAAATTCAAGTCCAAGTCCAAAATTAAGTCATAAGTACATCCACTATTCAATAATAGTCAAAGATACACATTTGATGGAATTGTGTGATGCAATGTTTATTATCCAAGTCCTTATATGCAAAAGTTACAAGAATTATAAATCGGCTCTAAAACTCCCCATTTGATTTAAAGTTTACAACTTATAATTTGAGAAGCAGGAAATGAATGATTCGCGCCCCTCTAAGTGATAGAGGGGGTTTATTTATAGAGATAGTGGTAGGCGGGATGGCTGCCACATATCCATCCAGCTAGATATTCGCTATATCTTCGTATTGTTAATATTCGACATCCTCTTTGTATTGTTGATATTTGACGTCCTCGTTGCATTGTTGACATTCGGCATCCCTCTTCGCTTGTGAAAACTCGAATTCCTTTATTAGTTTCGAAGCTCATTATTCTCGTAGAAACTTGATATCGTTGGTTGTTTGTAGATGCTTGACAATAGTTAGTGTTGTAAAAGCTCGATAACTGTTATTGTGCCAAAGGAGTATTTTCGACAGAAAGTTGATATTTCTAGTTTGTGGATAGATTTTCGACATCTGCTAGTGGTGCGACGTCCTTCTTTTGTTATATATTCTTCAACATTTCCATGTTATAGAGGTTCGATAACTCCACTATCTTTTGGGCTTAATAATGCTAGTTATAGAAACTCGATATCTACTGTTCTTCTAGGTCTACTGCAGCTTGATATCTATAGGTATTTAATGATTTGGAACCTTTATCACTTACAGGCTCAATATTTTGATTCATTATGAATATCCAAAATCAATTTCTTTTCATTAAATACTCGACAACTCTTCCTATTGTAGAAGCTCATTACTCCTTTAGGGACATGATACTTCTTCTTAGCTTGATAACTATTTGAAGTTCGACATTTTTAATGTTATTAGATATTCGACATCTCTTTGTGATTAATTGAGGTTCGCTATCCTCCTTTATTTCATATGCTCGTCAGCCCTTATGGTTGTTGAGGCTCGACGCCATATCTGCTAGTTATAAAGATTCGACAACCTTTCTCTCTTTAAATTCAACAACACTTATAATTCGACATATTTATTTATTCCCTAATTCTTTTAATCCATCTCTCCTAAATAGGAGCTCAATAATTATCTTCATGTTAGATACTTGATACCCTATGCTTTCATATCTTCCCGGCCTTACTTTTTCATTGGCTTCTCAAGTACATTTGATAATTGAAAAATATATGGATAACAATTTGTACAATTTTTTTATTTTGTTTTGTTTTAAATTTTGTTTTGGTATTTTGTGTGTACGTGTGAGCATATATATATATATATATATATATATATATATTTGTGTGTGTGTGTAATAATATTTATGTGCATATATGTATTTAACTCAATGTTTCGAAAGGGGATTATCTAAAATATAGTAGTAAACTTTTGAACTATTCTATTAGATATTATATTCATTGATTTACAGCATGTAATATGAATAAAGTCCATTTCGATGTAAAGCACCATGCAAGATATTTGTATGTGTGCACATACAAATACACACACACACACACCCACACAATAATGAGAACCCATGCCTCGTACACGGCTTGTAAATTTTTTTTAAACTATTGTTGATCCTTTGTGTTATTCTAAGATTACTGATAATTAATTACAACATTAAGTCTTGTATATAGAAAATTATTATTTACTGTATTGTTTTTCAATCCAAAGTAAAATATTTTGTTTACAAACATAATTTTGATGAGCTCTTTATTCTAATGTTTTAATAGTTGATTGATGTCTGAAATTTACTACAATCCATGTATGAAAGATCAAAGAAGGATATCCTAGTGTACAAAATATCTGAAGAGCACGAATGAATAAGCAGACAGTGCAACAAAATATACATTTTTGCGTTCATTCGGTACATTTCAACAATTTCGCATGAACCGACATGAACTTATACACGTATCACATTCCAGCATAGATTCAATTGTTCATGCACAACATTCTCTTGTTGGAATATTCAACATAATGGGGGCACATATTTTAATGTTTGAATGTGTGGGCTATCTTGTAATTAAGTCTAATTACGTTTTTTTTGAATAAACATATTAAGACTTAAGGGTATATTCGTTATGTAAAATTATAATGTGTGGCACTAGAGTGACAATTTAGTTAGTTGAAGGGCCGAACTGAAAAATATCACACACTATATATATGGGGCATGGTCTTCAAATTACATACGTCTTATCATATTCTCTCTACTATCTTCTAAAGAGAATTCACAGATCTAAGCTTGTGTCAATTTGGAAGATCCGAGATTTACAATTTTGGTTGATTTATCCAATGCTTTTATTTCAAATCTATGAGATTTGCTCTTTTCTTATTGATTTATCTGATGCCTCTGTTTCATATCTATATAAATAATTCATGAATTAATTCTGCTTGTTCGGATCTGATGTCTTTAATTGTTGCTACTCATATTACTCATATATTATTTATCAGTAGTGTTGCGACCGTACAATTTTTTTTGTTGCTAAGATGGTTACCATGTTAAGTTTTGTTTCGTTAACACGTATGGAAGCATCTTCATGCCTTTTAATTTTTCTGTAATGCGTATTGCACACATAATGGTCGATTGCATTTTTTTATCACAATTTCATTAAATGTGGTTGTTATAGTGATAAATTAATTAATTTATTATCATAAATGCAGTAAATGCATCAGTTGCAAAAAATTTAACGATGCGGCATGTTTGTATTTGGAATAAGAAAAGACATATTGTTTATTATTTAATACATTTGACACATATATTTTATATCTTTGGCTTGCTCATTAAAAATAAGTTTCGCTTTCTGTAATATTATAACACATGTATTCATATTTGCTTATTCAAATAAGCTTTCATCGAAAGCTAATCACCCGCCGCACTGATATAGTAAGCTATTTTGACATGGACTATTTATGTTCGGTTCTTCCCGCTACGTTTGGGATCAACCATTGCTACAGTTTTTAGCTATTCATTTTCTTGCAATATGACATGTGTGGATCATGTTATGTTAAAATTTGTTTTATCTTCTGTCTTGAATATTGACAGTTAAATAAAGTATGCAATATTTCATCATTAATTGTTATTGCAAATACCATTTGTTATGTATTGTTATAGTTTTAGTTGATGTCAAATTATTTTTGTTGCGACTATGAAACCATATTTTCAATATGTATAAAATTGAAATTTATGGAATACACATAAATGAATGAGTTAAAATAAACCTAGTTCAAATATTATTTGGTGTCTCTTTGCAAACTAACTCTAAATATTCTATATTACAAGTGATCTGATTAAAATAACATGTCACCAAAGTAACATCTCTTATTTTAGTTATACATGAAAAATGTTTAATGTTTGTATGTATCTATTCATGCAAATATTAGTCGGCCAAAAAGAAGTCAAATATTTAGCTGAATCATTTATACATATGTGATGACAAATATGCGACAATCATATTGTTTTGCAAGTGAATATCTAATCGGCCCAAAGGAAGATTAATATTTGATTTGAAATTATTGTCAACATTTGATCATTACAGCAAAAGGACCACTTACAACTAATATTACTATCCAAAGACTTGATATTAAAGTTGTGCTAGGTATCTTGAGAAGAGACTTACCAATTATTTTAATTTACCGTGGTTTTGTTTTACAGTGTGAGCATATTTGATTGATTCTTGTGTTAAAATTACAACTAATTTAACTATGGTATCTGCCAATCTTAACAACATTCCTTCTCTCACTGGAACAAAAAAATTCCATAGAAAGAGAACATATTGCTTGTTCTTGGCGACATGGATCTTGACCTTGCACTTAGGATGGATGCACCTACGCCTCTTACAGATGAAAGTTCTTCTGATGTTACAAAGAACTTTGAGAGGTGGGATCGTTCAAATCACATGAGTCTAATGATCATAAAGCGCAACATTCCAGAGGCATTTAGGGGTGTAGTATATGAAAAGATAACCAATGCTATAGATTTCCATATTGAGATTGAAAAATGTTTTGCTAAAAAAGAAAAGGCGAAAACAAGCATGCTTTTGTATGGCTTGATTTCCATGAAGTATCAAAGCAAAGGGAACATAAGGGAGTACATTATGGAAATATCTAATGTTGCTTCAAAACTTAAGGCACTTAAGCTTGAGATTTCGGATGATTTGCTCGTGCATTTGGTACTAATCTCTCATCCTTCACAATACAACCAGTTTAAGATCAGTCATAACTGTCAAAAGAAGAAATGGACTCTTAATGAACTCATTTCGTGTTGTGAACAAGAAGAAGAGAGATTGAAGCATGATAATATTGAAAGTACTTATTTGGCATACACCCCTAAGGGAAAAGACAAAAAGAGAAAGAAGGATAAGGAAACTGCTAAGGGTCTAATGGAAAAGAAACAACATAAGGTGGCTGATAGTTGTTACTTTTGTAAGACGGCTGGACATTTAAAGAAAGATTGTACCTAATATCACTCATGGCTCGTTAAGAAAGGGTTGCCTAAGCTACCGAAATCCAAATGATGTGGAAAGATACATCTTTGTAGGTGATGGAAAATCGATTAAAGTGGTGGCTATTGGGCATTTTAAGTTGTTATTGAGAACTCGTTTTTATTTGGATTTATTTGATATTTTTGTTATACCGCTATTTAGAGGAATTTGGTTTCTGTTTCTAAGTTGGACAAATCTGGTTATTCTTGTTCATTTGGGAATGGTATTTTTAATTTATCAATAAATTCAAATCTTGCTGGAATTGGTTCTCTCAATGTTTATGATAATTCATATATGGTTGATATTAATACCTCTTATTATGAAGCCTTTCATGTGGAATCACGTGGTACTAAAAGAAAAGCTAATAAGGAAAATTAGCCACATTGTGGCACAAGCGCTTAGATCATATATCTAAAACTAGAATTCAAAGGCTTATGTCAGATAGTATTTTGAAATCTGTTTATTTTTCAAACTTCGATGTTTGTGTAGAGTTCGTCAAAGGGAAATAGACCAAACATAAGAAAATAGGTGCCAATAGAGCAACCGACGTCTTAGAAATGATACATACGGACATTCGTGTGCCATTCCCTATGGCATCATGGTATGGTCAAAAATATTTTATCACAATCATAGACGACTACCCAAGATATGGCTACCTATGTCTTATGCATGATAAATCAGAATCCCTAGACATGTTCAAGAAATTTAAGGTAGAAGTTGAGAACCAACTCAACAAAATAATTAGAGATGTCAGATCTAATTGTGGAGCTGAATATTATGGTAAATCTGATGGATCAGGTGAACAATGTCTAGGACCATTTGTCCAATTCCTAGAGGAATGTGGAATCGTCCCACAGTACACCATGCCAGGTTCACCTGGCATGAATGGTGTTGCCGAGAGACGAAACAGAACACTTAAAGACATGGTGAGGAGTATGACTAGTCATTCTACCTTACCAAAATCACTCTATGGAAGACATTAAAGACAATAGTCTATATCCTTAATAGGGGTACCCACTAAAGCAGCTGCCAAGACACTTTACGAGCTTTAGATAGGCAAATAGCCCACTTTAAAGCATTTTCATATTTGAGGATATCCAGCTGAGGCAAGGCCTTATATGCCAAATGAAAGAAAATTAGACACTAAAACAGCAAGCAGCTAATTTATTTGTTATTCTGAGCGGTCTAGGGGCTACAAATTTTATGATCCCACACTGAAGAAATTTTTGAGATGGGAACTGCAACATTTTTTGAGGATGTTGAGTTAGGGGGGAGAAATAAAGTAAGGAACATTGTTTTTAAGGAGGAATCATCATCTATGATTCCTACTATGGTTACTTCTTCTAACAATGTATAGATTATCATTCCTGTCATTAATGAAGAAGTTAATCTGGAACCACAACAAAACAATATTGAAGTAAACCCTCTTCAAAATGAGGACAATATTCCAGAAGAACAAACTCAACAACCTCAAAATGAATTGCCACTAAGAAGATCCACTAGAGGGAGGGAGGATGCCATTCCAGATGATTATGTGGAATTTCTTCAAGAGATAGAGGATAATAATGGATTGGTGGAAAATGATTCTATCAACTTTCACTGTCACGGTCTGCATTTTCAACCTTCGAAAATCGATACCAATAGGACCACTGTATTACATGCTGAACAATTGAATGTCGAAAATACCAGATCGTTAGGGAAAAGAAGAAAGAGTTAGAAGAAGAAAAAAGAAATAACAATACAGAATCTCACAATCGCAGCGGAATAATATACAATAGATAACAACCGGTCTTTATAAAAAAAGAGCTACAACTGTTTTTATACATTAATCATCAGAGTACAACACAAATCAATAGCCCAATACTGGACTGTAACGACCCGAAATTTCCGAAGCCGAAAATTCCAGATAGTTATGAAAAAGAAGAAAGAGATAGAAGAATAAGAAGAACAAAATCAACAACATCTCACATTCGCAGCGAATAAAATATAATAAATAATAAATAATAACAGTCTACGAAGAATATTATATCTGTCGATTTCATTTTTATATATCAGAGTTTCACATTTTTATTTACAGACACTGGAATATACACAATTACTATGTCGTAGATTTACAATATTATAATATAGCGGAAGCACTCCATACGTTCTAGCCATCCAGCTCGCCTCCTAAGCTTCAGAACGTCCTAACCTGAAAATCTGCAATACTCGGTCTGACCCGAGCATTACATCAAAGTAACACCCAGGTCAGGCTGGAAACCAGCGTGAGTAATCCCCACAACATAAAATATCCAAGTAAACAAATGGTTAAATATTATATCGATTGAATTTTAAATTTAGATGATCGATGTCAAAACTTAAGTACAGTAAATAAGGTTAAAAAAAGGTGTAGAAAACTCGGTCTACTTGCCTCCATCCCATAAAGAATTTTGCATATCTATTTCAATATAGTTGCAGTACACATTCATATAGTTAACAACAAAAGTA
Source organism: Allium cepa (assembly GCA_030765085.1). Taxonomy (NCBI): domain Eukaryota; kingdom Viridiplantae; phylum Streptophyta; class Magnoliopsida; order Asparagales; family Amaryllidaceae; genus Allium; species Allium cepa. The sequence continues at coordinate 598,075,810 of CM060935.1, forward strand.
AAACAGTGGACAGATTAGCTTTTTATTTAGACTATAGCACATCAAATGTAACGAATATACAAATTTCATCTCAATTCAAATTAAAAAGATGAGCCTCTATTTATCATTTATGAATCTCACGTATGTATATAAACATGCATCACTTGAAATTTTGACATTTGCCATTGTAGAATGAATGTTTGCATTATCCATTGTAAGGCTAATTGTATCCATGTTTCAACAATTCTAGTTTCATATAATATCCCAAAAACAACCGTTTTTATATGTACACATTTGTCATTAATAAATAAAGAGATAAAATGAAACTGTTGTTTCCATAACTGACATATCAAGAAATTTACAACTTGTTGTGCTAACTTCACCATTACGAACCAAGGAAAGACAACCGCACTACAAACAAACCATGGACTACACCAAACCTGAAATCGCAAGTAAATATTTATATAGTTAGCATCTCAAATGAAACTTCTTATCTTCATACGATAGGGAATAAGGTACACTATTGATTAAAATAACAATAATTAGCATCTCAAATAATAGAACACTCGACTTTTCCACATATCTATTTATATATTAGGTGCAAACTAAGATTCCAGATAAATGAACTATCTAGCCACTGCAGACATACAGGGTGGCACTGCCCAAGATAAAGTTCAAGCAATAAAATATATAATGGATTGGACAACGCTGTAGTTGACAAAGAATACCGCTGTACAAAAAAAAGTAGAAAGAAAGGTAAAATAGAATCTGCAGGCTTATGTTTAAAGAAACAATATTTATGAAATAATATTTGTAAAATAGTAACCCATGGAAAATATGTTTATGTATATCTTGTCTCTCATACTAAAAAACATGAAAATATGCTAAGAAAATAATTAAAAAAACACCTCAGTTTTTCCAAGCTCAAACAAATAACAGTTGCTGTGACTTTGATTTGGTAAGCTCGTTGAATTGCTTTGGTTCGTAAACATGAAGCAATTATAATTAATTACCTTTGGCTAAAAGTGATATGAACATTGCTATGATATGACTGGCTATTCAGAAATCCCCTTGAAACTTTGTTTGAACGTTGTTTGTATTGGTTTTATTTCTATTTCCTTTCCTTGTAGGTAAGTAAGAAGGGTATCAGTAAGTATTTCAGTTATTAAAAATAAAAAGGAGAGATAACTAATTTTTCAATATTTAGTATAGTGTGGAGGCAAATAATACTAACCGTCTCTTCCTTACCTACAAAAGCATTTTTAGTAGAATACATAAAGTGATATGTATTAGGTGCCCAGTCAAAAAAGTTGGACAAATAGATATACCAACAGTGTAAAGAAAATGAAGTAGGTAATTTTTCATTTATAGTACAGCGCGCATCAATTACACAGTGACTGTAAAATTAGTTGTCAACTTCAAAAAAATGTAAGCATGACTTGGTGTAGTTATAGCACGGGAAGCAAATGCAGACAAAATTTGTATGTTAAAAGGTAACTAAAGAAATTCTTATGAATGATATTTTGGACGTACATAATGAAGGATACTATAGTTTTACCAAACAATTCAAGTTTGGTCAATTTCAATAATAAAGGCTCCTTAGTCTATCCCTTCCTCTTTCTTCAGTTTTAATGCATCCTTTAGAGAATCAAGGTGCATCTGTATATAAGCATGATTAGACTTTCAATCTATTACGTTCGAAAAAACATACCAATCATATAAAAAATAATTTTCCAAAACCAAATTTAGAAACTGTAAATTAGGCTGCTCTTTTTTTGCAATTTTTTGTCCTCAATTTCTATTGATTACATAGAATTTTTTTGAAGTATAAACACCTTTATTATATTATGCTAATTTATAAATAGTACACATACCCTATCTAAATGTACTAAGTAGAAGCTAATAATGGCTTTAAAAACTTACCAAATAATCTTTAGCCTATATAAAACTTTCAAAAATGGAAGATTAAAATAACCTCCTTCTAGCATTTAGCTAATTCCATCTCAAGACATGCTTCTATTTTATCGGTTGGCAGACAAAGCGTCACAGAATCACAAAAGTTTCAGCGTAAAGAGTTGCTCGAAAAACCTGGAGGAAAGAATAAAAAACCATACATGTCATAAACACTGTATGCGTCTAATGCTAGCATAAAATGGTTAAAAACCTATTTCGTAGTTTCAACCTAATAAATAAATAAGAAACTAATCATTGAGTTGGTTAAATGCAATTATGATATCTTCAGTAGGTCACAACAAAAACAGTAATATACAAATTGCTGTTATAGGAATAGAATAATATAATTTGTAAAGTTTTTCATAATCATGCAATTTCCAAATTGTAGCAAATAGGTGAATAGGTGGAAGAAATAAAAGAACTGCATGACTAAAACCTTGAATGATACTACTCGGCTACTGTAATTTATCCCCTTTTAATAGTTGATCATATTTCCTTCCATTAAGTATTATAATTAAAGTTGTAAACTGTTGGTCATTTCAGCAGATAAGTGGATGGAAAAAATCTAAAGGTTACAATAACATCGTGGCCATAAACAGTGATGCCTCGCATTCGAAGAATAGTTAAATGCAATAATATGAACAATGAGGCAGCATATCATATCTTTACAGTGAATCTCAACATAAACACCTGCCTAAATTCAATCAAATAGTGAATAACATTGCATCATCCAATCTATAGTTAAATGCATACAAATCGCTTCAAACGAATAGCCAGCGGAAAAGATATATGAAATGATATAAGTTAAAGATGACATGGGTGGCGTAACAATCACCTCTAATTGATTACACATAGTCAAGCTCTGATCTCTTATTGCCAAAGTGCACTTTTGGTTTTACTCTTCAAATAAAATGAAACTTCATCCTAAGCAATTTATAGTAAGCGAAGATTAATATTTAGTTACATAACATAACTGTTTGACAAATTTCTTATATCAATTAAAACTTAAAGGATAGAACATGGCCTTATTCTGAGTATTTTAGTCAAAAATTGCTATATTTAAATTAAATAACATAATTTGTTGATCAGACTATTATATGTAATCAAAAAATGAGTAATAGAACATGCTTCAATAGGCATTACATAATCATTCCTTTCATGTATTTTTAAACGTGTAATATTTTATATAATATAGATATATATTTTACTGTATAAAAACCATGCCACCCTAGTTTAGCAGAATATGGTCGGTTGCATGAAAAACCTGGAGGAAAGAAATAAAAAAACCATACATGTCACAAACATAAGGATGTTGAGTAACTTGGGTGGATACTTGAAGTAATCAATACAACTATCAAAAAATTAATGTTTGAATAAGTGCCGCTTTCATATATGCATAAGTTTATTAAATATAAAGTTAATGAAGATTAAATACATAATTGTTAATGATACATCTAGCCTATACTAAACTTCAATTTAGCAAAAGACTAAAAAGTTTCAAAATTATGTTTCAATATTAACATGCCTTATCCAAACCACAATCTTGAGGATCTTACTCAAAACGAAAAACCTTTCATCTTAATACTTCAACCGCAGGCACATACATACAATTTATGAGAATTATAAGTTTAAAAGTGAAAATTTCATTCTGGGTATAAATATTTACTCACAGTATATATTGCTTCATTTTAAATTTCAAATCTAACTTATCACCAAGACAGTGTTGCACCATGCAGTACAAAAACTTGCATGATTACATTAATGCCTATCACTGTTGGGCCACGATGAAAATCGTTCATTACATCTAAGAATATATATGTCATCCAACATATATGTGCGAAATTATAAAGGATAACTATGAAAATGAAGTCAATGAAGTGATAAAATGAAAAGAAAGATAATTAAACCAAGACTATAAACAAAGAATTATATGCATCTACATACATTTTAACTTCATTTTTATGCTTTTATTCGTGACCCACAAATATATATGCGACCTTGAGAATAGAGGATATAAAATTATAATTTCATGAATAGCAAAATGTGTTTCTATTAGACCTGAAAACGCCATCTTTTGAAATTGATATACATAATATGTGCTGTAACTGAATTGCGTAAGTAACCCTTTTGTATAAAGTTGATATTTTTTTGGCAAAAATATGATAGTGGAGCAGTTTGTTAACAGAAGAAGCAGAATTTGGAGGAAAATAATCCAGGTAGCGTGAATAAAATTAGGTTTAATTAGACATTACTTGAATGGTAACTAAAGCAAGCAATTCGTAAAAGCGAAAGCAATCTAATTGAAAAGCAAAAACGGTAAATAAACATAAACAGAACACTCTACTACAATAGTGAACAATTGTAAATCCGAAGATTATCGTATTCACCCAATTTGGCGTAGAAGAAACGATGTTGCAAACGTAAAAGAGAAATTGAAATTGCAGATTTTCGAAGAAGGTAGAAAGTTTGGTATATTACCGCTCGGAAGGACCGTAAGCCTCGCAGCAGCGCTCGTATGAGGAGGCGGCTGGGTGACAGCGATGGAAGAAAAGAATTTGAGAAATTGAGTTCCGGCTGGGTGAAGAAGTGGAAAAGGTAAAAGGGAATTTTTTTTCACGGCGAAGAAAAGTGAGGAGGGCGATTAAGAAATATGGAGAGGAATAAGGAAAGAGAAGGGGGAGGAAGTTAGGGAGATGTGGGATAATGTCGGTGTTAGGACGTGGGATGAGTCGATGGTCAAAATACAGATGTTCCTTCACAGTAGTTTGTAGTTGGACTGGGGAGTATGGGCAAAATGGGAAGTGGGAAAAAGGCTTCAATTTGACCGGTTGACCCAGGGTTTTGCTTTATAGTATAGATATAACCAAGATATATAACTTTGTTTATTCAAAATCAAATATTCCAATTTGATTACTCCTTCCATGTCAATTTCATTCAAATCTGTACCATGTACACTTATCACCCGTACGCCATACCAATCCGATCGCTCATTCGATCACACAATTTCACTTCCGAACTAGTATCGTCCACCCGACTTCCTAGTGCGGACACAGGTCTTGTTTCTTAATCAGAAACCATCATTCTCCGTGCATAGCCATAACTATGATAGAGAATATCCAGAACCAATCAACAATCCATATCCAGGTTCGCCGTCGAAAATCGAGTGAAAAATCCCAACTCGGATCTATATACTATCTCGAAATTCTGTGCTCGAATCTGGATCAAATCACTATGCGAATAAAATAATATACGTACATCCCACATATTTAATTTCATTGATTATCAGCCAAAACAATTTCCTTTCTATTCACATTCCTTTAATTCCCGTTCACTTGTTTACAATTGCCTTAATTCTCATTGAATTATCACTTCAATCCTTATCTTAGTTGGGTATTTAAATCAATAACAGTTTGAACTCTGACCAGTTTATATTTAGAAAAATAGCTTGAATTTTTTTAAAATATAGATAATTAGTTGAAAAATAATTATTAGTTTGCAAAATAGCAATAACATAGTTAACTAATTGTAAAATAGTCGGAAAATAGTTGAATAGTTTCAGGGATTTTAAATAACTGCAAAATAGTTGTAAAATAGAAATTAGCTTAGAAAACATTTGAAAAATGGTTAAATAGCTCCAAAAATAATTGTAAACCAAGTATAAAATAATTTGGCTTTAAGAAAGAAAAGTTGTATATATTAAATAGCCTAGAAAAATAAGTTTATATTAAAACAGTTTACATTGAAAATAGTCAAGAGTCAAACTGTTCACTTCCCCAACTAATTTCCATTTAATTGACCCAATTCTAACTTAAATAACTTCAATTTCTAATGAAATTTATTTACCCAATTCAAGTTGAATCAACCTTGATTCCCTTCCCAATTTAAATCAAAGTCCATTTCATTTTAATCCTGTTCAACTTATATTATAATTTCAAATTATTCCAATCAACGTGAATTATTATTAATTGAACCCATTTCAAATTCAAATCATTTCAATATAATCCAATTTAATTTCCCATTTAAATTTTTAAACTTATACATCTTCAATCACCAATCCACTTAATTCAAACCTAATTCAATTTCAATCTTGAATTTAAACTATCTCGAATTATGTAAATTCGAGTTAAATTCTCATAGGTTGGTTTACCTTTTTAAACCAAATTAACTTTTATTCAAAGTTTTTAATCAATTTAATTTCTTAGTTCAATTCTCAAAATTCCATTTCAAATTATCTTTACTTATGTATTTCAAGGTTCAAATAAGAATTCAACACAATTTTATTTTAAAATTTTAATTTATTATTCAATTTTATCTTTCAGTTTGAAGCCAGTTTTTAAACATGTTTATTTTACAATTCAATTATTCAAATTTATTTTATTTATACGATACCATTCTCAATTTAAAGATTTTTATCAACAATAGGATGATATCATCCAATTTATTTTAAAACGTCCATCCATTTTCAATTTTTAAATATCAAACCCGTTTTGAGATCACACAACCTACCGATTCAAATTAACCATTTAACTTTCCAAGTTAAATTCCAATTTCATCTTAAAATTTCCAATTCAAGTTGTTCATTCAAACTTATTTAACTTCTCCCAAGTTAAATTCAATTTACTTAATCCAATCAACCTCATTCAATCTTTAAACTTCACAATAATAATCTTCCCACTTAAGAACTTATCACTTTGTGTATCACATCCTATTCCAAATTCAAACTCAACATTTAGGGTTTATTCAAATTATCTTTGATATCATGTATATCCATACATATATACATATTTTTTTCTTGGCCCTCCTAGCCATGTTTTAAAATTTTAAACCACCCTTGGTTTTAAATCCAAATCAAACTTCAAACAACCCTTTGTTTTCAACGAGTCCCAGTTATCCAAATAATACTTATTTATTATTTTTCATTACTTTGAAACAAAATTTTCAAATTCTGGGACCAGATTTAGAATTTCATTTTCAATTAATTAAATTTTAATTTGGTTGTATTTCTATTTCTACCAAATTTAATTCCAATTCAAGACTTCAATTTGGTTGTATTATATTACTTCTTAATTTTAATTTCAATAATTAAAAACCAATCACCTAAATATTTATTAGAAGGAAATATTACTTTATATATCAAAATATATTTTTATATAAAATCATTTAAAATCTTTATATAAGAAAATAACAAGGACGCTCTCATATATATATATTCTCAACTCATTCTAGAGTACTACAGACTCTATTAAATGAGTAATCCCCACCAGAGCCAAGGTTCTCACTTAACCTTTCACCTCTGATACCAACTGTAATGACCCGAAATTTCCGAAGCCGAAAATTCCAGATAGTTATGAAAAAGAAGAAAGAGATAGAAGAAGAAGAAGAACAAAATCAACAACATCTCACATTCGCAACGGGTAAAATATAATAAATAATAAATAATAACAGTCTACGAAGAATATTATATATGTCGATTACATTTTTATACATTAGAGTTTCACATTTTTATTTACAGACACTGGAATATACACAATTACTATGTCATAGATTTACAATATTATAATATAGCGGAAGCACTCCATACGTTCTAGCCATCCAGCTCGCCTCCTGAGCTCCAGAACGTCCTAACCTGAAAATCCGTAATACTCGTTCTGACCCAAGCATTACATCAAAGTAACACCCGGGTCAGGGTGGAAACCAACGCGAGTAATCCCAACAACATAGAATATCAAAGTAAACTACTTATATAACCAGGGTAACTCGAATAAATTTACAAATTCACAATTTAATGTTGACAACACTTATTTCACACATAAATTTTCTAGTACCCAAAATTTGGATTAACTAGTCCAACTCACTTAAATCGTTTCATTTCAGCCAATAGATTTCACATATCAATCTATGAAAATAGAGAAGTGGTTTCGGGTATTTCCTAATACCCGATCCCGGACTCTTCGAGACTCAAGTTATCATAACCCAAGTTATTCAAATGAAATACATCACATTTCATGTCAGAGATATCAACTTATTCAAACATCCAATACTATTCAATCATCCATAAGCAAAGCTTAGTCACATACAAATCAATTCAATTGGTACTAATTGAATTTCAAACCTCAATCACTTACATCCCTTCATTTAACATTAATTTATTCCAGATCAATTAATTAGTCAACCCAACATTATTCATCTAAATTAATCACCCTGGATTAATTATTTCTCAATTAAATTCCAGTAATTATCTTTAATTAATTTCACGTTATTAATTATCCTTAATTCCAATCAATAAGTAACCTTAATTACTTATAAAGTAATTAACAATATAAATTTCATTAATCCTTAATTACTTATATTAATTAACTTCTCATAAGTCACTTTTTCTTGATTTATAAATCTTAACTAATCAATCTTTTATTACGTCATTGATTATATAAATTATGATTTTCCATTTACATTTCAGTTTATCCTAATCTAATTTAATTACCTCAAATAATTAATCATTTATTAAACCACACATATTAATCCCTTTGATTTACCTCAACCTGTAATTATCTACCTTGTCATTTACTTCATTAAATAAATTAATTACTCCTTAATTAATTACCTTAATTAATCTCTTGATCAATTTCACAAGTAAGTATATCCAAATTATTTTTGTTAACAAATTATCATTCAATTAATTACATCCAAAAATTATTAATTAATTTACTTTTCCAAGTAATTATTAATTCACTACTCCATGACTATTTATTAATAACCTTCATTGTTAAATTATAAAATTTAATTACCCATTTGTAAATCTCTAATCACAAATTAATCGATTACTAATTAAAAATCAATTACTTAATTAGTCTTTAACTTATTTCATAAATTGTCAATCTTAATCATACTTAAGGTAAACATTGTTGAATATGCGCTTTGCGCTATATGATTTTTGTTTGATGATAATAAACATATATACATTCATATAAATGTATTTGGTAATGTACTATTTTATTTTTCATAGTTTAAATAAATATTTGTTGAATAAAATTAAATTTCACAGAATTTGAATTTGAATTCAAACAAAACAAGTTAAACAGATTTTGAATTCAAACAGAAATTTTATTCAAACAAATATTTTGTATAGTATGTATTTGGTTAGATAAATATCTGTTGAATAAAATAAATTACACAGAATTTGAATTTGAATTCAAACAGAACAAGTTACACAGTTTTTGAATTCAAACGAATATTTTATTCAAACGAATATTTATTACAAACTTGAATAGTACAAATTCATGCTCTCACTATACATATACATTTCTGATTACATCACGATTACATCACAAATATTTTTACATTGATAACCTCACTACATATCACTCACACTCGTATTTTGTCTTCAACTGCATTCCGGTTTGAATCCAGCATCTGAGCAATCTGCAAAAATATAAACTAACGCAGTAAAATTGAAAAAGAAATATTTTTGCAATTCAAAAATAAAATATGGTTTTTTGAAAATAATATTTGCCTCAGTTATTTGGGTTGTTCGTCATCATTTAAATTTGAATTCATCATACACGAACAACTTGTGACATACTGTGACAGCCCGCAAATCCGTACCCCTTGAATCAACATTATTCTACCCTAATTGACTCAAGTGGAACAGAAATACGAACCATTGAGGTTAAAGAAAAAGAGATAGAAGAAGAAGAAACTAAACAATATCAGAATCTCACAGTCGCAGCGGAATAAAATATAATAGCAACTATATATCTTTACACAAAATGAAATCTATAACTGTTTATACAACATATCATCAGAGTAACTCATACATCAATCATCACATAACAGACATACCATACAACATAGCAGCGGATATATATATAGGTACATATAATACGTCTCGAACTCCAGCTCCTCTCCTGCTCCATAGCAACCTATCCTGAACATATAATACTCGGTCTGACCCGAGCATTATAACGAAATAACACCCGAGTCAGTCTGGAATACCAGCTGATAATAATGCACACAATTGATTATTAAAGTTTCAAAAATCCTTTTGAAAACAAAAGCATCTCGTAAGACCACGCCACAAATAAACATGTCGGGTTTTTACCTTACGATAGCTAAAACACTTTTTATAGAAATCCTCTTATATTATAATAGGGTCTATTTACAAATACTTATAAAATAGCCGAAATTGTTACATTCATTAAATTCCAGCTACTAGCCACCGAAGTGGGTAATACAAACAAAACTCGTAAAAGGCTCGTAGGGAAAATGGATTTCCATCAATGACTAGGCACTGGGGTACCACCTGTCACAGTACGTGGTCTAGATCACAGTACCGAGGACTACTCCCTTCGTCCCCTGCAACACAAGACCGGAATCACCTATGGGCAATTCCGAATAAGATCACCCCGCGGTTGGGATCAGCAACCGCACCACTAAGCCGAAATAAAAAGGAACCTCTAGACAGGGATGACCTTACTCTCCAGTGGGGGCTACCCACGAAGCCTTGCTGCATATCCCCTGATTTTCAGTCATTCCCGGTTGATGAGGCTTGAGGCTAAACGATACCTTTATAGCACATATCCCTTAGAATGCCCATCGTCCGCTGACGATGTCACGAAGCATTCGTCCATACAAGTCCGTCCCGGGTTCGAACGGAACCGAAGGCACTATTCCTACTACATCCATTTTGGAAATATCCTCAGGATTAGTAGCGACTAGCCCTTGCACTTCACTGCTCCATCTTCGACTCCGAAAAACGTTTATCGCACGAAAACGTACAAACCGGATCGAAGTGGTTTTCGAGAAATAAATCTCGATCCCGGTCTCTTCGAAACGATCAACGCAATTTGTCCAATATTGATAGTCGGTGATTTAACTATCAATTTATATTCATAAACATCCATAGCATCCATCACACAATAAATAATTCCCAAATTATTTATTTACCTCAAATATCTTTAAAAGATATATTACCAAATTTCCAAATCTCATTTGAAAACATTTCTCAAAATTCCTCCTTTACAAGGTAAATCATTTACCATATATTTCCATTGGAAATATCCAAGTTCAAAACAGTTTAGATTTTAAAACAGTTAAACATTTAAATTTAAAATATACTTTAAATAGATAATTTACTAATTCTTTACTCAAAATAAAATTTCAAAATATTTAAAGTATAACTAATTATAAGATATAACTTAATTTAAAATAAGGTTTAGTGATACTATACATTAAAAATAGAGTTGTAAAAAAAAAATTAACTCTTATTTCAATATACTTAGGTCAAAACTAGCTTTTAAAACAAATCCATTTGTAAACATAATTATTAAGATATTTATAAAATTTTACTATTGCTAATTTATAAATAATCACTTTAAAATAATAATTTTTAAAACATTCTTTAAGACCAGTTTAAGATTTTAAAACTTCTTTTTATAAAATCAATTTAAAACTCGAACTTGGTTTTTCCCAAGAAAATCTCATTTCTACTAAATCATCACAGAAATCCTTCTCACAATTTCTGTCCATTTATTAAATTTAGTTTTAGGGTTTTATAACATAAATTTATTTACCAAATCTTCAACTAAGAACATTTATCTTTAATTATCATTCCAGATTTTACAACTTCCAATTTCCATTCTAAATAGATTTCAAATTTTAATCCTTTAAAATTCATTATTAACCATATCTTTTATTTCTCTAAATTCAATTCATCCATTTATAATTAACTTTGGATTTATAAATTTATCCAACAATATTTCTATACAAATTCATTTCAGTTTTCCATCCAAATCAGGTTTCAAACATTTATATTCTCTAAACTTCTTATTTAACAATTTCTCAATTTCTTTGAAACCCAATTTAATTTCTTCATAATTTTAAACTGCAATTTCTTTTATAATCAATATTCTGGGTTTATAGTTTAAACCACAATATCAAAATGCAATTCAACTCAAAATTTATCAATCTCAATATATAAACAGGCATAATCATCAATATAAAAATATTACTACTTTGTGAGGAATCCCGTTGGATCCCTCCAACCTGTTTTCCCTGCATCCACAAATATTAGCACAACAGTATATATATATCAATTCAATTTGATAATAACTAACATATTCAGCTAACATCCAAACAAACAATCAATACTAGCTATCTACTTTACTAGTATCCAGATGTGAGTGAGAATAACTCACCTTGAGTTTCGGCGAGCGTTCGAAATTTAAATTAAACCGAACGACGTTCGATTTAACCTAAATTTCTACTTGCCCGGAATGAATCCGGGACTGTTCCACTGCGAAGTACGTCTCTCTGCGATTCCAATGCTTCGAAAATCGTTAAATTCTGAGAACATACGAACGAGTTACGATTTTATAAAGTTCTGTATATAATCTAAAACAAATTTTTTTTTTTTTTTTTTTTTTTTATTATTATTATTATTATACCAAAAAGAATGCGGCCCGCTCCTCTTCGTTCCTATATGCGAGCAACTCCAGGTCGGCCGAACCCATCACACGACCTCCTTGACCAAAATCGCACTCCACTACAAGCACCTAGGGTTCGATCAAAACCTACCACCGCGTCAAGCATCACGAACCTCGCCACCGGCCGGAGCACCATCAGGCTCGGTCATCCACTCTGCCCCAAAACTGAGCACGAACCGGCCCCCTTTCGGTCACGATTCTGGCCAACATACACCGCTATACACGATCTCACCCGTAGGATATGTAGATCCCTTCATAATTTACAACTTTCATTTAGAAAGTTTTTGATTTTAAAGCTTGGATTGAGAGTTTTCTGAAGGAGAAACAAAATGAATATCGGCCATTGAAGGATGAAAGCCGGCGGCTCCTTGAAGCTAGGGTTTAGTGAATTAGAAATGCTAATATATATATATTATTCTTATTAATATATTCTCAATTTAACAACTTAAGCAAACGAACTCCAATTCTCACGATCCGACAGGCCATCCTGGGGTTTTTCCGCGTTCCGGACACAATGGAACAGGTTTCGTAAGCTAATTCGGTCGTATGCACGAGTTACGGAATTAAACGTTCAATTTGAAATTAAATCGATTAAAACGATTTCGACACGTTTCGAGCTGCCGGGGTCAAACGACAACTCCGATTGCTACGAAAATTGAAATCCGATAATAACTAACTATTACGGATCCAATGAAACTGGTTTCGTCGAATTCCGAGACTGTGCCCCGGAAGGCTATTTTAACTCGTCTATTAAATCAAGCGATTTTCGAAATTATCGAAAACACTCAAAATTCCCACGTTTAAAAATTTTATTAATTTAACAATAATTCATATAACATTTATAAACACATTAAAAATCATTTTGGCTCATTCCGAACCAAAATCTGATTATTTGCATTTTAATAATATTAAATTCGTTTTTAAATTATTATAAAATTCCAAATATTAATTTATCGACTATAAAATTCTTCTAAAATTTCCACCCCGCTATTTACACTCAAATAACTCAAGATAAACTTTTAAAACCATTTTTATCACTATTTACATCCTGAATTACCTTTTATCTCAATTTCGAACATTAAATTATTATTATTCAAATTCCAATTAAATCCTCGTATTTGAAATTTGACCAATTTTATTATCTTAACCAAAGTCATTTATTTAAAAATTCAAATTATAATCTATATTAAACATTTAAAATGAATTAAATGTTCAAATCTGGCGACCCAAAATTCTGGGTCGTTACATTCCTCCCCCCTTATAAAAATTTCGTCCCCGAAATTTGTATAAGGTAGAACATACTTTCAAACCCATTTACTTACCCTATTTGCTTAGTTAAAAGCTTAAATTTTTACTTATAACTTCCCAAGTTATTTAACTTTTCCCAAAACCCCAAAAATTTCTAACTCCCAAAAATTCCGAAAAATTTTGGCAGAGTCTCCCCTGTACGGAGGAGCTTCTGCGATATCGCAGGATACACAAATATATATACATCGGCCCACACGGCCGGAAACCAAAATATATCACAATATATATATCATTTTCCAATTTTATTTGCGTAGGCGTACCTTTTAGCAAAATTAATAGCAAGTAGCTAATATATAATGCATATACGCGCTTCAAACCCTCTCGAGCGCCTCGCATTCCTGCACTTACTCAACATACTCATTAGTTACAAGATCTGTGCATTTTAATCAACATTTTCCAATATAAATGCAATCCAACATATCTATGGCATAATCCAAACCAAGCAAATTTCAAAATTTACTAATATTAACCATCCTTTACCAACAATTCAAGATTTTAAATCATCTTTCCAATTATCTATTCAAGTCCAACATTATTTACTTTCACTTGAATGATTTATACTCAAATCCACTATATACAATCCATATTTATTTCAACCAATTCATTGTTATTTAACATATAATAAACATGTGCTTCACTAACATCTCTCTATATCATTTCAATATCAAGTTTGATTCACAAACCAAATTCTTATTTCAGATTTTGAAGCATTTACATTTCTTTTATGCCTATGCCCATTCATATGCAAAATCACTATATTTGATTGCATTTATATATACAACTCTTAGAATTGGATTCTAATCCATATCAATTTATTCAAGAATCAATTCAATTGCATAATATCTCAATTCTTTCTTGCATACCAAATTTAGTTTCATTTTAATTTGACTTCACTTAATCAAATTCCAATTTATCCAAAACCAATTTAGTTGTTTAAACAACTCAATTCTAAATACATTCAAATATTCAAGTCATTCAAGCAAAACAATTGCCACTTAAGCTTATAACCATTTAAAATTAATTTCAACTTAGATTTATATTAATCTTACTCCATTACCAGGTTCACAACTCAAACATTTTTTTTTTCTTCTTTCCAATGTAATTGTTAAATTACATTTCCTTACATCTTTATTTCTTTAACCAATCCCAGTTTATATTAATATCATTTCATCCTGGATTATTTACAACCCATACATCCTTAATTTATCACAATAACTTATTAATATCATTTCTTGCAATTATTATCTAACAAATTTCATTCAACATTACTTAATAAGGCTCATTCTCAACCATTTTGTTTTTCTTTCAATTTGCTTAAGTTCTTTAACAATATTCTCATTATTTCCTTATAAATCAAATTTTATTTCATTTGATTCTCATTCAAATCAAATTTCCATTCATATACAAATTTAATGCTCTTTGTTTAGTTATCCAATTCATATTAAACTTATTTTATTTACAAAGAGGCCATTTAAATTATTTTACTCATTTGAATTTTATTTACAATCCAAATCATCATAAATATATTCAAATTCCATTATTCATTCACACCTCCAATATTCATTTCCATAATTGAATCCCAATTCAAACTGGATTTTATTTACCTTCAAATTTTGACTGATTATCAAATTCTATCCATTACAATACAAATTTCATTAATTTGTAATTTAATTCAGTCAATAACATAATCCATATTAGTTTTCAATCCACTTTCTTAATTTACTCTGAATTCATTCATAATTTCACCATACCATTCAACTACTTCCATCATTTGTGATTATAATCTCTATTTCTATTTTATAAGTTCACCAACTTATTTATTTTAAAGCTCATATTGCTCATTTTAATTCTTTTACAACTGATAATCACAAATTCCAAATTCACATATATATATCACTAAATCCTTAAGGATATAAATTTCCTTAATTTAATTTTTTTTTTTGCAACTTCAAATCCACAATCTCAAATTATAAGTATAATACTTAATAGCTTATGGGTATAATCTATTACACAACAACCCAAATTTTCAAATCAACTTACTTTTGATTTAAACCCAAATCCATTTAATTCTGGGTCCAATATATTTAACTTGTCCAAGTTAAATTTAAATTTCCATTCACTTCAATATCCTTCATTTACTTCAATACATTTTATTCACTTTCAATTACTCAAATTAAATTTTAATTCCATGATTAAAATTTCTCATTTCCTTCTTATTAGCATTAGCTCCACTTAACAAATTCAATAGTTGATTCATTTCAACTTTACTCATTATTTAATTAGAACTTTCCCAGAATTCAATTTACCCGGTTTTATCTCAAAACCATTTTGAAATATATCAAATATATATACCCATTTGGTATATCAATCAAATCCCCTTGTTTTCCAAACCAATTTGGTTGTACCCAAAACAATTTGTTCATATCCCAAAACAAATTCCCATTTTTGAAATATCCAAAACAACCGTTATCCCCAACAAATCCAAACAATACCATAACCAATTACTAGGGAAGCAATCCATCACTTTAGAAACTCGAAAATGAATTCTAATGATGTGGCCAGCATCATCAGGATTATCTTCCAGCGACTGCAGTGAGTTCAATGCTTCTTACTTTCCCAAATTTATTTCAAAACAGTTGCCATTCAAAAATATTACCCAAAACAACATTCCATTATTGCCTTCAAACATATTGGAAAACATTCCCAAACTTTTATTTTCAATACATTTAAAATCCTTTCCAAAACTTCCGGGTTTTAAATTCTGGTTTAATTCAAATTTTAATTTCACTTTCTCTTTTTACAACTTATTTAACTAATTATATTTGGTTGTAGACCATTTTAATATCTTTATTCTTTTAGCTTATTATTTCGAATTTTGATCAATTGTTAGAATCTTATTTGATTTAGTATCAACATCCAACAAACATCCTATATATAATAAGCTAGAAAATTATTTCTTTTATATCAAAATAAAATTTTGGGTAAAATTATTTCATTTACCCATTTTAAAAACAATACTATGTCGGTTTATCTTGTTCAAGAGTTTAGAAACCCCTATCGATACGGTTGTACTTCCCGCACCGACCAGAATTCATAAACACTCAACCGATAAGTCAACACAGTATAAAAACAATTTTATAAGCACTAACAAGTACGCTCTCATAGCTATTAATACACTCAACTCATTATAGAGTACTATCGACTCTATTAAATGAGTAATTACCCCACCAAAGCCTAGGTTGTCGCCAACCTAAGCTCTGATACCAAGTGTGACAGCCCGCAAATCCGTACCCCTTGAATCAACATTATTCTACCCTAATTGACTCAAGTGGAACAGAAATACGAACCATTGAGGTTAAAGAAAAAGAGATAGAAGAAGAAGAAACTAAACAATATCAGAATCTCACAGTCGCAGCGGAATAAAATATAATAGCAACTATATATCTTTACACAAAATGAAATCTATAACTGTTTATACAACATATCATCAGAGTAACTCATACATCAATCATCACATAACAGACATACCATACAACATAGCAGCGGATATATATATAGGTACATATAATACGTCTCGAACTCCAGCTCCTCTCCTGCTCCATAGCAACCTATCCTGAACATATAATACTCGGTCTGACCCGAGCATTATAACGAAATAACACCCGAGTCAGTCTGGAATACCAGCTGATAATAATGCACACAATTGATTATTAAAGTTTCAAAAATCCTTTTGAAAACAAAAGCATCTCGTAAGACCACGCCACAAATAAACATGTCGGGTTTTTACCTTACGATAGCTAAAACACTTTTTATAGAAATCCTCTTATATTATAATAGGGTCTATTTACAAATACTTATAAAATAGCCGAAATTGTTACATTCATTAAATTCCAGCTACTAGCCACCGAAGTGGGTAATACAAACAAAACTCGTAAAAGGCTCGTAGGGAAAATGGATTTCCATCAATGACTAGGCACTGGGGTACCACCTGTCACAGTACGTGGTCTAGATCACAGTACCGAGGACTACTCCCTTCGTCCCCTGCAACACAAGACCGGAATCACCTATGGGCAATTCCGAATAAGATCACCCCGCGGTTGGGATCAGCAACCGCACCACTAAGCCGAAATAAAAAGGAACCTCTAGACAGGGATGACCTTACTCTCCAGTGGGGGCTACCCACGAAGCCTTGCTGCATATCCCCTGATTTTCAGTCATTCCCGGTTGATGAGGCTTGAGGCTAAACGATACCTTTATAGCACATATCCCTTAGAATGCCCATCGTCCGCTGACGATGTCACGAAGCATTCGTCCATACAAGTCCGTCCCGGGTTCGAACGGAACCGAAGGCACTATTCCTACTACATCCATTTTGGAAATATCCTCAGGATTAGTAGCGACTAGCCCTTGCACTTCACTGCTCCATCTTCGACTCCGAAAAACGTTTATCGCACGAAAACGTACAAACCGGATCGAAGTGGTTTTCGAGAAATAAATCTCGATCCCGGTCTCTTCGAAACGATCAACGCAATTTGTCCAATATTGATAGTCGGTGATTTAACTATCAATTTATATTCATAAACATCCATAGCATCCATCACACAATAAATAATTCCCAAATTATTTATTTACCTCAAATATCTTTAAAAGATATATTACCAAATTTCCAAATCTCATTTGAAAACATTTCTCAAAATTCCTCCTTTACAAGGTAAATCATTTACCATATATTTCCATTGGAAATATCCAAGTTCAAAACAGTTTAGATTTTAAAACAGTTAAACATTTAAATTTAAAATATACTTTAAATAGATAATTTACTAATTCTTTACTCAAAATAAAATTTCAAAATATTTAAAGTATAACTAATTATAAGATATAACTTAATTTAAAATAAGGTTTAGTGATACTATACATTAAAAATAGAGTTGTAAAAAAAAATTAACTCTTATTTCAATATACTTAGGTCAAAACTAGCTTTTAAAACAAATCCATTTGTAAACATAATTATTAAGATATTTATAAAATTTTACTATTGCTAATTTATAAATAATCACTTTAAAATAATAATTTTTAAAACATTCTTTAAGACCAGTTTAAGATTTTAAAACTTCTTTTTATAAAATCAATTTAAAACTCGAACTTGGTTTTTCCCAAGAAAATCTCATTTCTACTAAATCATCACAGAAATCCTTCTCACAATTTCTGTCCATTTATTAAATTTAGTTTTAGGGTTTT
Organism: Allium cepa; assembly: GCA_030765085.1. NCBI lineage: Eukaryota > Viridiplantae > Streptophyta > Magnoliopsida > Asparagales > Amaryllidaceae > Allium > Allium cepa. The sequence continues at coordinate 598,094,769 of CM060935.1, forward strand.
ATAACATAAATTTATTTACCAAATCTTCAACTAAGAACATTTATCTTTAATTATCATTCCAGATTTTACAACTTCCAATTTCCATTCTAAATAGATTTCAAATTTTAATCCTTTAAAATTCATTATTAACCATATCTTTTATTTCTCTAAATTCAATTCATCCATTTATAATTAACTTTGGATTTATAAATTTATCCAACAATATTTCTATACAAATTCATTTCAGTTTTCCATCCAAATCAGGTTTCAAACATTTATATTCTCTAAACTTCTTATTTAACAATTTCTCAATTTCTTTGAAACCCAATTTAATTTCTTCATAATTTTAAACTGCAATTTCTTTTATAATCAATATTCTGGGTTTATAGTTTAAACCACAATATCAAAATGCAATTCAACTCAAAATTTATCAATCTCAATATATAAACAGGCATAATCATCAATATAAAAATATTACTACTTTGTGAGGAATCCCGTTGGATCCCTCCAACCTGTTTTCCCTGCATCCACAAATATTAGCACAACAGTATATATATATATCAATTCAATTTGATAATAACTAACATATTCAGCTAACATCCAAACAAACAATCAATACTAGCTATCTACTTTACTAGTATCCAGATGTGAGTGAGAATAACTCACCTTGAGTTTCGGCGAGCGTTCGAAATTTAAATTAAACCGAACGACGTTCGATTTAACCTAAATTTCTACTTGCCCGGAATGAATCCGGGACTGTTCCACTGCGAAGTACGTCTCTCTGCGATTCCAATGCTTCGAAAATCGTTAAATTCTGAGAACATACGAACGAGTTACGATTTTATAAAGTTCTGTATATAATCTAAAACAAATTTTTTTTTTTTTTTTTTTTTTTTTTTATTATTATTATTATTATTATACCAAAAAGAATGCGGCCCGCTCCTCTTCGTTCCTATATGCGAGCAACTCCAGGTCGGCCGAACCCATCACACGACCTCCTTGACCAAAATCGCACTCCACTACAAGCACCTAGGGTTCGATCAAAACCTACCACCGCGTCAAGCATCACGAACCTCGCCACCGGCCGGAGCACCATCAGGCTCGGTCATCCACTCTGCCCCAAAACTGAGCACGAACCGGCCCCCTTTCGGTCACGATTCTGGCCAACATACACCGCTATACACGATCTCACCCGTAGGATATGTAGATCCCTTCATAATTTACAACTTTCATTTAGAAAGTTTTTGATTTTAAAGCTTGGATTGAGAGTTTTCTGAAGGAGAAACAAAATGAATATCGGCCATTGAAGGATGAAAGCCGGCGGCTCCTTGAAGCTAGGGTTTAGTGAATTAGAAATGCTAATATATATATATTATTCTTATTAATATATTCTCAATTTAACAACTTAAGCAAACGAACTCCAATTCTCACGATCCGACAGGCTATCCTGGGGTTTTTCCGCGTTCCGGACACAATGGAACAGGTTTCGTAAGCTAATTCGGTCGTATGCACGAGTTACGGAATTAAACGTTCAATTTGAAATTAAATCGATTAAAACGATTTCGACACGTTTCGAGCTGCCGGGGTCAAACGACAACTCCGATTGCTACGAAAATTGAAATCCGATAATAACTAACTATTACGGATCCAATGAAACTGGTTTCGTCGAATTCCGAGACTGTGCCCCGGAAGGCTATTTTAACTCGTCTATTAAATCAAGCGATTTTCGAAATTATCGAAAACACTCAAAATTCCCACGTTTAAAAATTTTATTAATTTAACAATAATTCATATAACATTTATAAACACATTAAAAATCATTTTGGCTCATTCCGAACCAAAATCTGATTATTTGCATTTTAATAATATTAAATTCGTTTTTAAATTATTATAAAATTCCAAATATTAATTTATCGACTATAAAATTCTTCTAAAATTTCCACCCCGCTATTTACACTCAAATAACTCAAGATAAACTTTTAAAACCATTTTTATCACTATTTACATCCTGAATTACCTTTTATCTCAATTTCGAACATTAAATTATTATTATTCAAATTCCAATTAAATCCTCGTATTTGAAATTTGACCAATTTTATTATCTTAACCAAAGTCATTTATTTAAAAATTCAAATTATAATCTATATTAAACATTTAAAATGAATTAAATGTTCAAATCTGGCGACCCAAAATTCTGGGTCGTTACACATACACAGTGTATTACTGTATATGCCACAAGGCCGTGCACACCGATATATACACTTGATAGATATTACAGGGACAGGTAACCATAAGTGGCTGCAATACACACGTGTACATTCATACACGTGTGCACTGCCTCGCCAACTCGTATGCGCAGCCAACAAGAGCAAGTGTACAACAGTGTTAAGTTGCAAACAGTCAAAGGCAAGACACATGGAACAATGTAACACAGACCAAATGCTCAAGCCACCAAGATAACCAAGCAATGATCAGAGACCAGACAGGTCAAGCAAATGTGCAAATCAGTGAAAATATACAATGCACCAGAAACATGCAAGTGTCAAAGTACAGGTGCAAGTGTACATAAGAGAAGTACAAAATGACCAAACAGCAACAGTGAATGGAGCAAAGCACAAAAGTGCACAACGACACAGTGGCAACATGCTCGAAGACTACACAAATAACCAAGTACAGGTGAAGTAAATCATGTCAAAGAAAATGCATGAAAGCTACAAACTGCAACATGCTTGAAGATGGTTACCAACACAAGACTGCAACCAAAAGGTCAGAGATACACAAGTTTACATGTGTGCCAATACCAAATGCATCAGTAACCAAACACTACAAACTGCAACATGGCGAAGACTACAAGCAACTGACACAAACAACTCAAATGCACACATGAAGTATGCAAAGAGCTCGAGCACAAGAACATGACAGCAAACAGAAGTGCACAGCAACAGGAAGTGCAATTCCAAGTGAAGAACCAGACTCAAGTTAGTGCACAGTGCATATATGATGCATACAAGTACAGGCCACAACATGTCAATGCAAGCACAGCCACAAACATGCCACAAGACTATAAGCAGTGCCATAAAACCAGGCAACATGTACACAAGTTCAGCTACAACAAGCAGTGCAGACCAACCCAATTGCAACAAACAAATGCATACATAATAGAGGCAGCAAAGAACAAAGTACATGATCAAGTGGAGCATCTTGTAAACTGAACAACTATGGACAGAGCTCAAGCACAGTTGAAGCTCAAAACATGCAGTGAATCAAGTCAGTAAGGAAAATGCACAAATGGAAGTCACTCAAGCAACATGACCAAGTGTACGACTAAACTAAACATGAATACAACTGTGAAGCTACTGAAGGCACTAGTGATAAACCAAAATGCCATCGGTCAGAGAAGATGACCAGAAGCGAAGGTCACAGTGATAAACGAAAATCAACATCATGTTCGAATGCAGTATCAACCAAAATCAATTCGAAGCCGTGACTCAAAACAAGAAATTCACGGAGCAGTAAATACAAAGCCGTGAATGCCAAGAAATCAAATATATTCGAATTGAACAAGTCAGAAATCATCTTGAACGTACAAGCGAAAATCAATGGCCAAAATAATCAGTTGACAAATTCAAAAATAATTATACGAACGCAAATCTAGGGTTACGAACCCTATATAAGAAAATCATCATCGGCAAATTTTAATCATCGAGTTCGAACAATCCAAAAACCAGAAAAGCAAAAGGAAACAACACATACCAGAGAATCAGAACGAACTCAATCCAAACTGAAGAGCCGTGAACAAATCGAAGAGCAACGAAACCTACTAACGAATCATATCAAGTGGCGACTTCAATTTGCACAACCCTGTTTGAATCGCAAGGAGGAAAAGACAATTTACAGAAGCCCTAAATCGCAAAGAGGAACAGAAGAGGAGCGGCCATTTTCTTTTTCACGAACGAAAAACAAAAGTGACGGGCTGAAGAAAAAAGGGCCGGCCTTATTCATATATATAAAAAAAAAGGGGTTTTTGTTTTTTGTTTTATTTTATTATTAATTAGGGTTGTTTATTTATTTTCTTAATTACTGTTTTAATTGTTTTTGTTTTACTTTCCAAAACGAAGAATCTGTAAATCACCACCTAGGAATTAGGTAGTGTCAGATTGTCTATTTAGAATTAGTTCGGTGAGCAGGGTGTGCGAGTTTGCAAAATTCTATTGTAGGCGGGAGCAGAGTTTGCAAGTAAGCGAAGCTCTATAGGCGGGAGGCAAAGTTTGCGAGTAAGCGAAACTCTATAGGCGGAGCAGGGTGTGCGAGTCTAGTAGAGTGTTTGTGAGCGTGGAGCAAATGTTTGCGAGCAGGGTGTGCGAGTCTAGTAGAGTGTTTGTGAGCGTGGAGCAAATGTCTGCGAGTCTAGTAGAGTGTTTGTAAGCGTGATACTGTTTAATTCTAATAGAAATCTGTGAATGCAGCAGTAGGCAGGGGTTGCCGAAGCTGGGTAAATTTTGTGTGTGATTTACTTTTCAGCATATTTATTTCTGCTATTATATTTCTGTGTTTAATTCGAGAAAATTTGCTATAACCCTATTCACCCCCCCCCCTCTAGGGTTAATCTAGATCCTACAAGTGGTATCAGAGCCCGGTAATTTTTTTTTTTTATTTAACTCTAGAGTCATGAGTCTACAAAATAATGCTTTTTCTGAGGGGCAATCTATTGCTAGGCCACCCATGTTTAACGAGAACGATTATGCTTATTGGAAAGTTAGGATGAGTATTTATCTTAGTTCCGTTGATTATGATGTTTGGGATATTATTGAAACTGGCTATAAACCACCCACTATAATCGTTGGTGGTACTGAGATTCCTAAACCTAAGGATAGGTGGGATGCAAACGATAAGAAATTGAAAACGACAAATGCTAAAGCCATGAATGCTTTGATATGTGCTCTTGATAAAAATGAATTTAATAGAATTTCTCATTGTACAATAGCACATGAAATATGGCATACCTTGGAGGTGACACACGAAGGAACTTCTCAAGTCAAGGAGTCTCGGCTAGCCCTATTCAGCAATGAATACGAAAACTTTGTGATGGACAAAGACGAGAGCATAAAGGATATGTTTGGACGCTTTTCAACCTTGGTATACAATGCTAGAACGCTTGGGAAGGTATTCACTGAGGTAGAGCTTGTGCGGAAGATACTACGAGTTTTACCAATGAACTTTGAGGCAAAAGTCACAGCAATCCAAGAATCAAAAGATCTGAGCAAACTAAGCATGGAGGAGTTGATTGGCAACTTGATGACATATGAGCTTGAGTTAAAAGCAAAGGAAGAACGCAACAACTCCGAACCAAAGAAGAAGACGATTGCCTTAAAAAGTAAAGAAGAAAGCGATGAAGAAGATCCAATTGAAGAGCTTGCAATGGCTGTCAATAATCTTAGAAGATGGTCTAGATTCAAGCCACGCAAGAAGAAAACAAAGGGCAATAGGTCAAAAGATTCCGAAAATTCCGATAATGAACTGACATGTTATAACTGCAACAAGCCTGGCCACATCAAACCAAAATGCCCACTTCTCAAAAACAACAAAGAAAAGAAAAAGGCGAAGAGGGTATTTGCAGCGACTTGGGATGATGAAGAAGGAGAGGAAGCTTCGGATAGCAGCCCAGAGGAGGCTAACTTGTGTTGCATGGCAAAATCAGAATCAGAAGCAACCTCCGACGAATCTAGTGAGGCAGGTGAGTTTTCTTATAAAGAACTTGTTTTTATGTGTTCTGATCTTACTAAGGTAGTGGATACTCTTGAATCTAAAATTGAAAAACTGAAATCTGATAGGAGAGAATTTGCTCGTGAAAATTTTAGGTTAAAAACTGAACTTGAAAATATTCAAAACCTAGAATGTAAAAAATGTAAGATTTTAGATTCAGAATTATCAAAACTGAGGAATAACTTTGAAAGTCTTGAAAATGAAAACTTGAATCTTAAGGAAACCATCGACACTAGGAGAAAGGATTTTATTAATCGATGCACCTCACTTGTTACTGAAAACTCAACATTAAAAACCAAAGTCCAAAACCTTGAGAAATCCTTGAATAACTTTTCAAGAGGCGAAAAATCTTTCAACATGCTATTGGGAAATCAAATTTTTGCTAACAATAGAAAAGGACTAGGTTTTGGAAAATCACAAGATGATGATAAAGGTAAAAGTGCTGCTCGATCTGAAATAATTGGAAATCAGGTTGAAAATCATAGTCATAGGAACACAAAATTTAATCAAGTCAATTTAATGAGCACGTTTTGTAGAGAATTTGGACATAATCGAAATAATTGTTGGTATAGACCCAAACACGTGAAAACTATACCAATTTGGGTTCCAAAAGGCACAAATATAAAATCTTTGAAAGTCAAACAAATTTGGGTGCCAAAAGGAACATGTATAAATAGTTTTGAGTCTCCAAAAACATATTTTTCATATTCTGCCACTAACAACAATGGACCTATAAAAACAAATAGGTCACATAAATCTTTTATCGTGTAGGTGTGGTGGCAGGCTAAGGAACAACAGTAGTGTTCTCTGGATTTTGGCTGTTCCAGAAACACAACGGGCGACAAAGCAAAGTTCCTTAGCCTAGTTCAAACGTGACAGAATCACAACGGACAACAACGAAAAATATCGTAAAGGTAAAACAGGTATGGTATGTTTTAAACGATATATTAATTGTGATAATCTGCACCGTATTTTGAATTAATTCAGCCAATATTGAGATGAACAAAAGATGATTTTTTAAAATATTGACTAACCATCTTTAAAGAGAATTACTTGGAGTAATTATGATGGTTGACTGATTCGAACTTAATTGATATGATTTTTTGACTTGTTCTTATTTATGGCATTAATTTGTGCTTAATTGATGACCAATCAGATTTTCAACATTGAACTAATCTATATAAATTTGTTCGGTCAAATGATGGTATTTGATTACTCATGCTACACGCAGATATATTGGTTTTGACATTTTTGTCACTGCTTGTAAATTTGCACGATTTCAAATTTCATGTGAAAAATGTTAAAAAGTTTTTTTTTGAGAAATTATTGAAACTTCAAGAATTTGTTTAAAGAATAATGATGTTGATTGACTGTTGATTACTCATGAATATAACTGTTTATCCTAAGGTTTCTGAAATTAAAACTATGATATTTGTTTGAGTGATAACATGGCTTCATTTCAAATTTCATTTAAAAATTGTTGAAAACAATTATGAGATAATTTGTTGAAATTTCACAATCTGGTCTTTGACATTCAACGAGTGAATATTGAGTGAAATTTAAATTCAGATGCAGATTACACTGGTAATATAGTTGATAGAAAAATTATTAGTGTAACGTGATTAATTTTTGAAACATTCATTTGCTGCATCGTTTTTCAAAGAAAATATCTACATATCTTTCACTTGAAATAATTTTCAAATAGCAGAAAATTTTCTTATAAAACCCCCTCGAGAAAATCATGTTTGACCATATTTACAGATTAGTCATTTTTGAAAAATTAATTTTATAATTTTTGGATTTGATTTTAAATGACTATTTTGACTAATCTAACTCCCTAATGATTATCGAAAAGATCAATAGTGATTGAAAAAGTGATGAGTGTCGATATTTGTCATACATTACTCAAGACAATATATTTAGAAAAATATCTTTAGAATTTCATAACAAAAGTTATAAAAACTTTTTGTTGGGCAAAAATTCCATGATCATTTCTATTTCTATCATCTTTCTATCGACCATCACTCATCAAAATCATATATAGTATGTAAATTTGTGGTAGTTTACAAAGGAAATTATTCGTTCTTCAATTTGTTTTATCTTCAGATTGATAAAGGAAATTATCTGTGCTTCAATTTATTATATTCTTCAATAAAAATAAATATCCAAAGTATTCACTCTCATTTAAAAGTCCTCACGGTTATGCATGGGTGAATTACTTGGATTTTTGATTATATGCTTCCATGCTCATTTAAAAGTCCTCACGGTTATGCATGTATGGAACGCATATCAAAATAAATTGGTTAAATAGACAAGTTGATTCTAATCCCATTTAAAAGTCCTCACGGTCATGCGTGGTTAGAAGATACTTGATTTCATTTTTAAAATTAAATTGGAATACTACTAATCTCATTTAAAAGTCCTAACGGTTATGCATGGTTAGTAGATATTCAAATTTCCCGAAATAAATATACCACAAATAGACAGAACTGTATGATTTTTATGAATTTATCCTCATCATTTCTGAAAGTGGAATATGCGTCTGACATGGGTAATTATGATTTTTGTTTGAAGTTTATTGAAATTTGATATTTATATTTAATTGAGTTAAATGTTTGATTCATGTCTATCACTTCATCCCTATTTTTATAACACTGTTATTCTTTTGCTGATAACAAAAGGGGGAGAGAAAAGTTAAGATTTTGTCAAATAGAATCAAGCAAAGGTCAAATAACTTTCAATTTGCATATAGGCTCATTTACATATTTTTATTTGTATGCATATATGTAGGGGGAGCCATATATGTAGGGGGAGTATCACATATAAAGGAAGCATTCAAATAGGGGGAGCAAATGAAATTATCAAATACATTTAATATATTCAAAATCTTAAATATATGTTTGTTATCATCAAAAGGGGGAGATTGTTGAATATGCGCTTTGCGCTATATGATTTTTGTTTGATGATAATAAACATATATACATTCATATAAATGTATTTGGTAATGTACTATTTTATTTTTCATAGTTTAAATAAATATTTGTTGAATAAAATTAAATTTCACAGAATTTGAATTTGAATTCAAACAAAAAAAGTTAAACAGATTTTGAATTCAAACAGAAATTTTATTCAAACAAATATTTTGTATAGTATGTATTTGGTTAGATAAATATCTGTTGAATAAAATAAATTACACAGAATTTGAATTTGAATTCAAACAGAACAAGTTACACAGTTTTTGAATTCAAACGAATATTTTATTCAAACGAATATTTATTACAAACTTGAATAGTACAAATTCATGCTCTCACTATACATATACATTTCTGATTACATCACGATTACATCACAAATATTTTTACATTGATAACCTCACTACATATCACTCACACTCGTATTTTGTCTTCAACTGCATTCCGGTTTGAATCCAGCATCTGAGCAATCTGCAAAAATATAAACTAACGCAGTAAAATTGAAAAAGAAATATTTTTGCAATTCAAAAATAAAATATGGTTTTTTGAAAATAATATTTGCCTCAGTTATTTGGGTTGTTCGTCATCATTTAAATTTGAATTCATCATACACGAACAACTTGTGACATACACAGTGTATTACTGTATATGCCACAAGGCCGTGCACACCGATATATACACTTGATAGATATTACAGGGACAGGTAACCATAAGTGGCTGCAATACACACGTGTACATTCATACACGTGTGCACTGCCTCGCCAACTCGTATGCGCAGCCAACAAGAGCAAGTGTACAACAGTGTCAAGTTGCAAACAGTCAAAGGCAAGACACATGGAACAATGTAACACAGACCAAATGCTCAAGCCACCAAGATAACCAAGCAATGATCAGAGACCAGACAGGTCAAGCAAATGTGCAAATCAGTGAAAATATACAATGCACCAGAAACATGCAAGTGTCAAAGTACAGGTGCAAGTGTACATAAGAGAAGTACAAAATGACCAAATAGCAACAGTGAATGGGGTAAAGCACAAAAGTGCACAACGACACAGTGGCAACATGCTCGAAGACTACACAAATAACCAAGTACAGGTGAAGTAAATCATGTCAAAGAAAATGCATGAAAGCTACAAACTGCAACATGCTTGAAGATGGTTACCAACACAAGACTGCAACCAAAAGGTCAGAGATACACAAGTTTACATGTGTGCCAATACCAAATGCATCAGTAACCAAACACTACAAACTGCAACATGGCGAAGACTACAGGCAACTGACACAAACAACTCAAATGCACACATGAAGTATGCAAAGAGCTCGAGCACAAGAACATGACAGCAAACAGAAGTGCACAGCAACAGGAAGTGCAATTCCAAGTGAAGAACCGGACTCAAGTTAGTGCACAGTGCATATATGATGCATACAAGTACAGGCCACAACATGCCAATGCAAGCACAGCCACAAACATGCCACAAGACTATAAGCAGTGCCATAAAACCAGGCAACATGTACACAAGTTCAGCTACAACAAGCAGTGCAGACCAACCCAATTGCAACAAACAAATGCATACATAATAGAGGCAGCAAAGAACAAAGTACATGATCAAGTGGAGCATCTTGTAAACTGAACAACTATGGACAGAGCTCGAGCACAGTTGAAGCTCAAAACATGCAGTGAATCAAGTCAGTAAGGAAAATGCACAAATGGAAGTCACTCAAGCAACATGACCAAGTGTACGACTAAACTAAACATGAATACAACTGTGAAGCTACTGAAGGCACTAGTGATAAACCAAAATGCCATCGGTCAGAGAAGATGACCAGAAGCGAAGGTCACAGTGATAAACGAAAATCAACATCATGTTCGAATGCAGTATCAACCAAAATCAATTCGAAGCCGTGACTCAAAACAAGAAATTCACGGAGCAGTAAATACAAAGCCGTGAATGCCAAGAAATCAAATATATTCGAATTGAACAAGTCAGAAATCATCTTGAGCATACAAGCGAAAATCAATGGCCAAAATAATCAGTTGACAAATTCAAAAATAATTATACGAACGCAAATCTAGGGTTACGAACCCTATATAAGACAATCATCATCGGCAAATTTTAATCATCGAGTTCGAACAATCCAAAAACCAGAAAAGCAAAAGGAAACAACACATACCAGAGAATCAGAACGAACTCAATCCAAATTGAAGAGCCGTGAACAAATCGAAGAGCAATGAAACCTACTAACGAATCATATCAAGTGGTGACTTCAATTTGCACAACCCTGTTTGAATCGCAAGGAGGAAAAGACAATTTACAGAAGCCCTAAATCGCAAAGAGGAACAGAAGAGGAGCGGCCATTTTCTTTTTCACGAACGAAAAACAAAAGTGACGGGCTGAAGAAAAAAGGGCCGGCCTTATTCATATAAAAAAAAAGAAGGGGTTTTTGTTTTTTGTTTTATTTTATTATTAATTAGGGTTGTTTATTTATTTTCTTAATTACTGTTTTAATTGTTTTTGTTTTACTTTCCAAAACGAAGAATCTGTAAATCACCACCTAGGAATTAGGTAGTGTCAGATTGTCTATTTAGAATTAGTTCGGTGAGCAGGGTGTGCGAGTTTGCAAAATTCTATTGTAGGCGGGAGCAGAGTTTGCAAGTAAGCGAAGCTCTATAGGCGGGAGGCAAAGTTTGCGAGTAAGCGAAACTCTATAGGCGGAGCAGGGTGTGCGAGTCTAGTAGAGTGTTTGTGAGCGTGGAGCAAATGTTTGCGAGCAGGGTGTGCGAGTCTAGTAGAGTGTTTGTGAGCGTGGAGCAAATGTCTGCGAGTCTAGTAGAGTGTTTGTAAGCGTGATACTGTTTAATTCTAATAGAAATCTGTGAATGCAGCAGTAGGCAGGGGTTGCCGAAGCTGGGTAAATTTTGTGTGTGATTTACTTTTCAGCATATTTATTTCTGCTATTATATTTCTGTGTTTAATTCAAGAAAATTTGCTATAACCCTATTCACCCCCCCCTCTAGGGTTAATCTAGATCCTACAAACATCTTCTTGTTAAATACTAAATCACTTTACCAAAACATTAACCCTTTTTTTTTAAAAAAAACTTACCGATATTTATAAAATAATTAAGTTATAAATATCCTTTTAAGTATTCAACATACTTAATTTAACAAGCAAACTGTTCTTCATTAAAGTTTGAAAGACCTTCAATTTAAAGAATTTATAAATAATTAAACCATCTCCTTTTTACATTTCCACGGAATTAATTAAACGGATTTCAAATTTGGTTCCCTGACTTCGGGTTAGACCCTATGTTAACTCGACCCTACTTCGAGTTATCTTTCCCTCCCCCTGTCTATACACATGTTGTTTCTTTTAATAAGTTTTAAGTTTAAGAACAAAATGCCTTCAACTGTCCAACTCTGATGAACCAAGAAAATTTCAACTTCCAAACTCTGAAAAGGAATAAGAAATATAATGAATTTACTCACAGAAATTTGGTTGCGAGTCACCACAGCACCCAACTCTAGATCCACGCAATCGCCTGCCTACTCGCGCATGCAAGCTACATCACCAATCGCCGCAACTGCCGCCATCGCCGAGCTTGACCCTCAACCATCGCGAAACCCTAGATCGAAGCCGAGCACGAACACGACCACTCCTTGATAAATGCTACGACCCAACGAACAATGTTTCGCCCTCGCGCGCCAGTGTTGAACGAATTTGATTTCGCTCAGAGGAAGAAGGCTACGGCGATAACCCTCGAAGCTTGCCATTGATTAGCTTGGCACCCACTTCTATTTACTTCGATTCCGATCGAATTCGTCAGCATGTGTCGACTTGTTCGGCTGTAAATGAGAGAGAGAGTGCGCGATTGATTTGGTGAATTTTTTTATAGTCGATTCCAATTTTTGAAAGGAAGGGGATCTCGGTTGCCTTTAATTGATTTTCGAATGAAAATCGTTCGCCTCTCCCCCCCCCCCTCGTTTTTTTTAATGTTTCGAAGGCTTCAGCCATTTGCCTCTTCTTCTTTTTTCGATCTGCTAAGAGAATAAAGGGGGGATGAAAACGTAATATAGAATTAGGAATAACTTCCTGAGTACGCCTGATTTATATATTAAAATATGAAAATATCTCATGTTCCAAAACGTGAAATCCCGAACCCCGAACCAAGCATGCCTACAGGCGTTCATAAGGTTTTACCCCCATTCCTAACACAACGGAACGTGTTTCGGAGGCTAATTTGATCATATGCGCGAGTTACAGAAATAAACGATCAATTTTAAATTAAATTGATTAAAATAGTTTTTAAGTGTTTCGAGGTGTCAGGGTCAAACGACAACTCTGATTGCTACGAAAATTGAAATCCAATAATAACTAACTATTACGGATCCAATGGAACTGGTTTCTTTGAATTCCGAAACTGTGCCTCGGAAGGCTATTTTTAAATTCAATTTAAACGATATATTATTAAAATTGAACAAATCACCTTTAATTTAAATTTCAACCATTCTATTTTCTTCAGTATCAACGTTATAAATTTTATAAGCCTTCAAATTATTTTGAACAACCATAGAAATTTCAGATTCAGCAATTTATTCAATTTCAATTATTAAATTCAATATTTAAATTATCAAGTAAATATTAATATTTGGAATTCAATTTTAAAATTAACTTTTAAATATTTAAAATCAATTAGTAATTCCAATTTAAATTGTTCAAAATTCTGGGTCGTCACAGGACAGTTGTAATAACTTTGTCCTCACAAATGTTGAATATATAACCTACAATACACAACGAAATAAAATCAAGTACGTGTGATATGGCTCGTCATCTAGCTCGTCTCCTGAGCCTCATAACATCCTATCATGTATCTGTAATACTCGATCTGACCCGAGCATTATAATAAAATAATACCCGAGTCTATTTCGAAAACCAACGTGAGAAAACACACTTTATTTGGATTATTAAAGTTTCAAAATTCATTGAAAATCAAAGGTATCTCGTAAGACCACGCCACAAATAAACATGATGGGTTTTTACCTTATGATAACCAAAACATTTCATAATCTGATATTATAATAGTGTCTAAGTACAAATACTAATTCGAATAGTTGAAACTCTTGCATCACACTTTCCAGCATAATTGGTACGGCACTTATTGGAGAATGGATTCCAACTGAATGATTAGGCACTGGGGTAACATCTTTCACAGTACATGTTTAGAAACACTGTAGATCGAACCTATCGATCCCTGCCACACAAGACAAGACTACCCCTGACCTGGATAGACTGAATATGCTATCACCCCAGGTGTTCCCACCCTTTTCGAGCTCCTTTCACATGTAGTGATAATATCCAAGGTTATCTAGAAAGGTGATAGACATACTCTAATTGGGTGCTACCCACTTAGCCTTGCTGCATCTCCTTTACTTTTCGGTCATTCCCAGTTGATGAGGCTAGAGGCTACGATTATCTTTTTAGAAATATTCACTTAGAATACTCATTGTCCTCCAATGACAATGTACTGATAGCATTCATCCATACAAGTCCATTCCCGGTCCGAATGGAACCGAATGCACTATTCCTAATACATCCATTTTGGAATCACCATCAGGATTAGTAGCTATTAGCCCTTGCACTTCAATGCTCCATCTTCGACTCCATGCCCTTGTCTTCATTACGAAAACGTACTCGTTGGATCGAAGTGATTTTCGGATCACAAACCCGATCCCGATCTCTTCAAAACAACATTCGATATTCCTAGTAAACTCAACCCCGGTTCTTAAGGAAATAAACAGAAGAAAGTAAGATCGGAGATCACCTCCTAACCATTAGTGGACAGATTTCCTTATAAACATCCTAGAAGAACGAAATGAGTTTATACGTAGAGTATAACACCTCGAACGGTAACTGTACCATATATATCCCGTGCTTCTTGTACATATTTCCAAAGTTATATTTAGTTCCAGATTTGATAGTCAGTTATTTAACTATTAAATAAATAATCAATTCATCCAAATACTTCGTTTTCACCGAAAAAACACCAAATCTTATTTACATTTAATTTTAAATAAATTAAATCTCTTTATCCAAAAATATACACTTATCTTATCGAATTTGGCATATTCATAAATTATCTTTTTCCTTTTCAAAGTATTTGGAAACCCTTTTAAAATAATATGGAAAGTACTACTGCGGTATCAAACCATGGATCGCAGTTCAATGGTTACATCTCTAACCCAGAGAAATCCAAGACTTAACTGCACGCGCTCACTGCCTCCGATTACGCCACGCGAGTATACCTATACTCCCCGAAAACTCTATTTAATAATTTTCAAAATAATACTTATGAAATTCTATAATAATTTCCAAGTTAATTTTAGACAAAACTACTTTTAAAATAAAGCTATTATATAAATATTAATATTAAATAGTTAGTCCTTTGAGAATAATAATACCAATTAATTCTTAAATAAAAAATTAACTTATTATAAATTAGATGAACCAATATTTAAATATACTTTAAACAATTTTAAACCACTAATTAATTATTATTTTCTAAAATATTCTTAAACACTTTTAAACTTCCTAGTTAATACTTAAAAATCCTACCTTTATAAAATAAACCTAAGTTTTCAGGAAAAATGTATTTCATCTTCAATATAGCCAGTTAAATCATTTATAAATCCCTCTCGATTTATTTCCAGTTAAATCTACATTCCAATTCCGTAAATTTCCCTTCTTACATTTCTGAAAAATAAAACTACTATTTATTTTTAAAACGATTTACTCATTTCCTTATAAATTCCCATCGTGAATTTATAATTTCAAATTATCCACTGATAATTACTTCACTTTATATTATAAACTTCATTTATAATTTTCCATAATCTTATTTCCCGCTTCGTCACTTTTTCACAACCCTTAATCGATTTTTCATCGATTTTCTAAATTAAATTCCATTTTTAAATTGATTTTTTAGTTAACCTAAATTTATCTCAAAACCCACTAATTTCAGAATCACTTCGCTTTTATGATTTAAAATCTTATTTAAATCTGGAACATTAATTTTATATTTTATTTTCAAAATTTCCATTTTAGTTTTCCCCAAATTATTTAAATCTCAAATTTAAAAATAATTTCCTTTATATTTAGACAATATCTCTTGAGTTTTATTTCTAAAAACCCTTTAATTCACATTTATTCACAAAACTCTCTATTTTTCCATATTCCGAAATTATTAAACGGGATTTTAAAAATCAACTATTTATTTTTCCCAAATTCATTACTTTTACTTTATCCAATTTCACTATAAATATTTTATTTTAAAATTCTCTTTATTTTCCTTTAACAATTCAATATTCATATTTATGGTGTTTTAAATTGCCAAAAATAAATCCAGCAATACCACAACACCCAGTAAATTAATTTTTCCAATATAATCTACCATAGATTTTTCAAATAAAACATATAACTGAATATGAAAATAATTTCAACATTTTTGAGGAATCCGGTTGGATCCCCTCAACCTGTTTTCCCTGCATCCATAAATGTTAGCACAATATTTAATCCCACTTCGAGGGCGATATCGCGGTATATAGGGTCATCCGCTATTATGCGGGGCGCATACGGTCCCATCTGCTATATATATGCGGGAATATGAATCACCCCAATATATATATATATATATATATAATCACATCAAGATTAAAAATAACTGTCACTTCAATCAATCGACCAAAAATAAATTTTGACTATTTAAAATTAACTGGTAATCCAAATTTGAGTGAGATTAACCCACCTTCGATTTTTTCTTCGCCGAACATCCGGATTTTTTTTTCTCCAAAAATCTCAGCTGACTCTGAAAGATCCCAAACTAAACTCTATTGCGTAGATTTCCAACTTTGAACCAACTCGACTAGTCTTAATCATTTTAAACCTCGTACGATAAATATAAGGATTTTATTAACATAATGATATAATAATAATATGACTAATATAAATAAAATAAGATTAAAACTTAACTTAAATGAAAAATGAACCTTCTTCCCCTCGCGAACTGCCAGCCAACACAGACCAACTTCGATCCACTTCCACAACTACCGCCTTCACCCACCACTGCCTCGACCAGCTTGCACCGCCGACCTACCTTCCACAACCTATAGTCGTGCACCCACCTCAGTCAAGTCCATGCGCACGCAAGTGCATAACCGAACTCAACCCCGTGCTCCCCTTGCGAATGCTTCAGCTTCGACCCCTCGTCCAAACTCGAACCATATGACTCCCCTACCATTTGCGAGCATATGCCCAACCCTCAACGACGTCGCAAACCTCCCTCGTGCAACAGCGCACCCCCTTCCAAGGGCGCCTAATCTTCCAAGACGCGCTCGAGTTCCCTCCCCCCCGCCACGCTCGTGCTCTGCCTAATGCCGCCATTTATTATTTTTCTTCTTTGCTCTAAATTTGATTTTGGTTTTCGATTTTTTATTTTTTTTGAGTCGATTCTGAGAATCGATTGAAGAGGGAAAAAAGAAACGTGATTTTTGATTTGGGGAGAAAGAAACTAGGGACTCACGATTGAACTGTACACAGTTTTAAAAAAAATGTTTTTCTTTCTTTTTTCTTTCGGCCATTCTATTTTTTTTCTTTTTCTTTTAAATTTTTCAACCTGCAGTTGTGCTGTTTTCAAAAGAGAAAAGGAAGGAGACAAGAAGTGGTATTGGTATGTACAACAAGTGCTATAGTGATTTGAAGGGAGGGGAAAAAGTTCTGATGTGAATGTTTTTGTCAAATCCATGAATATATATATATATATATATATATAATATATATATATATATATATATAAAAAAATTCAAATCGTCTCGAATTTGTAGCTTAAAATCTAGACCTTCAATCGAGACGTGCCACTAGGCAATCATAATGTTATACCCCTATTCCGAACACAATGGAAAAGG
Organism: Allium cepa; assembly: GCA_030765085.1. NCBI lineage: Eukaryota > Viridiplantae > Streptophyta > Magnoliopsida > Asparagales > Amaryllidaceae > Allium > Allium cepa. Next base: position 598,112,439 of record CM060935.1, read on the forward strand.
TTTCGAGTTCTAATTCGATCGTATGGAAAAGATAGTTTTTCGGACCCAATTATTATATTGAATTTTCTATATAAATTTTAGCATGTTTATATCCCGTAAGGACAAGTGATAACTTGAAACACTGCGAAACTTTAAATCCAATAATACACTATTGCGGATTCAATGGAACTGGTTTCGTCGAATTTCCAGACTGTGCCTAGGAAGGCTATTTTTAAAAGTCAATTTAAACGATATATTTTTGAAGCCGAACAAATCATTATTGAATTAAAATGAATATGGTTTACGCTATAAAAGTTAAACATTAACGGAAATGTTGACAAATTACACTCACACATATATATTATATAAGTTAAATTGAATTATAATAGTTGTAAATAAATTAAACTTAAATAACTATACGTGGAGAAACATAATTTAAGTGAAATTGAAATAAAACTAAAATAGATTTTTGGTATAGGTACATGCATAAAGTGTTAGATCCAGATAGGATGGCAGTAAATGAAATGAGTATATTTCAAAAAAAAAAATCCCTATCTGGATCATAGTGGACCTATGAAGTCTACTGTGTTGCACTAAATCCAACCTATTTAATTTAAATTGAACCATATTTGATTTAGTTTCTTAATTTAACTAATTAATGTATGCTAATTTAACATTTATATTTTTTGACTATATCAATATACGCTCATATGTATATATAGGTGCAATGTTCAACATAACAAAATGTAAATGGTTAATGTTTACATAAGTAGATATTTGGATTTATATCCCCTTTGTAAACATTGACTCCACATGTGTGTGTGTGTCTGCTAATTACCCAAAAACATTGTTTAATATATTTGTAAAACATATGATTATAAATACAAATTTTGTAACTATTTAACAATACAATTTAAAATATCTAGCCTAATTTTGACTAAGTCAACCAATTTTAAATTCATATTTTATATTTAAAATATCTAATTAAGACTTAGTAAACATTTTTGAATTTAAAACCAAACCTTAAAATTATTAGCGAAAATATCTTTAAGAAATTTAAATATGTATATTTATATAAAATTAATTATTACAACCAAAACCAAATTTTATTTAATTGTTTATTTATTTAAATACACAACATTGTTCAAATATATATGAATAATATGTATGTATGTATTAATTATAAAATAATTACTTAAAAATTATATAGGTATATGTGTGTGTGTTAAACATTAAATTTGAGAGCTAATTTTACTAAGCATGTCGGGATATATATATATATATACAATAGCATTAATGATGTATATTGTATTTATTAATAATTAATATGTTTAATATATTTAAATTATATAAAATTTAGTAAGAATTTTTTTTAATCTATCGTAATCTATTTTAAAATAATTTGTACATTCATATGTATTCTTTTAATTTATAATTTAAATGAATTATATATTTTAAAATTAATCAATGATTATTAGAAACTATTAAAATTATTTATAGTTCTTAGAAAATTATAATATATATATATATATATTGAAATATATATAGCCAAACTATAATGTACATATATATTTAATTTCTAAATTTGTATTAAAAAAATTAATGTAAAATTGTTGTTTAAAAATTAATGTAACATTGTTGTTTAACGGATTCTAACCACTTATAATTAACATGATACATCAATACATATATGAAATTGTTATAATTGTAAATAGATAGCAAATGTTGTGAATATACAATTTACCAAAGTGATTGGTTCCTTAGGCTCATACCTTGAACTATCAGGTTTTTTGATCTCATAGATCTGCATGATTGTTACTAACAATCAATGCGTCACCATTGGAAATTATTATAGTTGCTTGCATTTGGACAAATGGGGTCGACAATTGGCTGGTTGGGGAGTATGTAAGTGTAGCCAAGACTGATGAGGGAATAGGTAAAAAGTCAAAACTATAATTGGTGGCTTGAATTTGTCTTTATAAACAAAATGTGGACTAGAAATTTAGTTAACCACAGAATTATGGTTAAGATATAATATTAGCAAAGGTTACTTACTAATATTCTGATTTAAAATGTAAAATGAGGATGCGTAAAAAGTAAAGAGATAAGATTTAGAGTTGATCCATCCAAGTTGATCCATGTCCACTATAATAAATTTCTCATTATTTCGCTTCTCTTACAATGGTTATGATCACAAGAGATAATAATAAGAAAGTAAATACTTGAGAGCTTGTGTTTTTCAACCTTGTAAGAATATAGCCTTAGTCTATTTATAGCTGTTGGAATTGGTGCTTGGATGGCTGAGATTGTATTGCTAAGGCCCAAAATCCCTCTAGGCTGTTGATTGTCGTACACGATTAATGCACATGCCAGTTATGACGCCAAATATCTTATGTGATGTAGATGATGGCACCTGGTGGATAATACTTTAAGCATGCATAGAGTAGGGGAAAGCAGCATGGGATTAGGGAGTGGTTGTTGTAGAGGTGCTTTGGTGGTAGTAAAAGACATGGAGTGGTTACTACACTATGGCGCTTTTGTTAAATGAATGGTGTTATTCATGCCAGTATTTTAAGAGGACAAACGCATATAAAGCTTCTCTTGGCAGTAATAGTTGTGTTGCCGAAGGAGTTGGTGTACGTAGGTGGATGGTGATAAAAATAGGCGAGATACATGTTCGGCAGATGGTTAGATAGACACGTTGGTCGGATGTTGAGGAATAATTCATAGGCCAGAAACCTAGTGTATCACAGTCACCCACTGACGCCTATGGGGGCGATGCTTGTCCACATCTATGACGATGCCAGGTAGGATGTTCCTTGAGGGGGCCATGTTTGCTTGGGACACCTAGAGGGCAAGGCTATGCAGGGGAGCCAAGTATCAGGGCTTGAAGTGCACAAGTGGGCCATTGCTGGCTAAGCCGGGGTTGATCAACATGCTGGATCATGAGGTACACAGGCCGTAAAGCGGGCCATGGTGTGCCCTGCTATATTTATGTGTGCAATTCTAACGATGCAGGCTAAACCACTTCATGCTTAAGAGGAATTCTAGTCACGTTTTATCCTCTAAGTCCATGCCCAAGTGCAGGGGTGGGCTTGTCAATAAGGCATTAAATGCCACAGTTAATGCTCTCACATATGTCATTGGATTATTGGTGAAGGCGGTCCATTTTCCCATACACCGCAAAGAAAAAGCGCCTTTCCACGTGATGATTGGATAGATGCATTGATCATGCCTACTGTTTAGATCACTTCTTACGTGGCATATGCAATGGTTTACATCGCCTCCCGCTGATTATAAATACCTCACCTCTTCTTCTTTTTCACTTTTTTTTGAATTTTCGAACTCTTCCACTATTAAAATGTTTAGAGATTTTTCCTTTCTTGATACGAATTTGGCTCTCAACTAAAATTTTGAATCATCATCGGTGAGTGTTTCTTTTACCATTTATCCCTTGCATTTTACATGTTATCACTTAAATAGTATTTTGTGAGTCTTGTCGTCACTTTTTTCTTTTTCATGTTGATTTTGATGTCATGTTTTCTACTACCATTTACATAGTTTTCACACTTTGCTTTCACTAATGAACTTCTTTAATGAACTTCCACTATATGCGGTGTCTAATGATCCTTATTGTGCCATCAATGTTGATTATCCGACACTAAGATTTGATGTTGCAAATATTATTGAACTTCTCCCTTCATGTTTTAAAATAGGAAGATTACATGTTGAGTCTAAACCCCAAGTTAGGATTAGATGGTAGGTTGGTAGGGATGCAAGCCACATGGCTCATCATATGCTAAGCCATGAGTGGGCCTACCTAGAGGCGTTAGGTTTCTCATAATAGTGGTATAGGAGAAGTTTGCCCCCGAGACTAATTAGGCTTTTAATAGGTTGGGTGGTTTAGTAATCTAGGCTATTCACTATTAATTACAGATGACCGAGGACACATCTACTAATGGAGAACAACCACTTCCCTTGGGTGCTCCTACGATTCGAGAGGAGTGGGTTGATCCTGCTCATTCTTTGATCGACTTCGGCTGTAAGAACATCGTTCCCCTTTATCTTTTGACTGCTAATCGTGCCAACCAGCCCCCGATGGGCTACTTCATTTGGTTTCTTACTTACATGAAGATTGGGGCAACACTTCCCCGTTACAACCACTTTGTTATGATTCTAAATGCATATCACTAGCATTGGGGCAACCTACCAAACTCCTGACTAGGCTCGTTATCATCTGCTATGATTTGAACATTCCAAAGCCCGAGGCAGACTATGGGAGGTATAAAGCGACAGCCAGGGATCCAGTTATGCAACCAACTAGGCCTATAGGGATTAAGATTAGAGAGCCATCGATGATAGTGTTGTTGGTGAATGTAAAGTATAAGGAGGAGGTCATTGTATCATATGCGAGTTGTAAACAAGCAGGTGACAAAGGAGAGTGGCAAACTTACGACCCAACTCATTGTAGGAAGTCATGGTCGCTGGTTACGATCATATTATAGACTAGTCTTCCAGTTATTCTATTACACCAGAAATGCCTGAGGCAAGAAGGATGGCCGATTGAGTGAAGGAGCCAGATACGTCGATAAGCAAGGATTTCTCCTCTGAGTCCTCTCTCGCCATAAGCCTCTGATATAAGTAACTCACACTGTGCCCCTTAACATGCAAAATCCCAAAGGGGCATAATCTGGAAATGACAGCACGGAGTCTTCCCTCCTGCCTTAGCTAGAAGGTGATTAGAGACCAATTTATGAGGGGAACTTAACTTTGCAATGCTTTTCCTTTATATTTCCTTGAACTTTTTCTAACTTTCTTCCTTGTTTGTGCTTTTTAGTGGTACGCTTGAACTTGGTAGCAACTCTAGACTCCACTGCAACTGGGAGTACCCCAATTTCCCACCTCGCACTAACACCAACTCCCAACAATAGCCATCTGTTACCAATGCCCAGTAGTAGATGCCAACTGGCTCCCACACAACACTAGAACTACCATTTTGTAACGATTATAACTGTTGGTAATCAAATTTCCAACGGTTATAACCGTTGGTAGCTGGTATGTTATAATCTTTTTACACATTTTGTAACGGTTATAACAGTAGGGAATTTTGGTCATTCCCAACGGTTATAACCATTGGGAATTTTCGTATTTCCCAACGGTTATAACTGTTGGGAATAACTGTAATTCCCAACGGTTATAACAGTTGGGAATCTTGGTAATTTCCAACGCTTATAACCGTTGGGAATATTTTAATTTCCAATGGTTATAACCGTTGGAAATTCCTTGCATAAGTAAATAGAAAAATTACCAACACTTGTAAGTGTTGAAAATTTGGTGTAACTGAACCATATCTTATTCAGCATCTAATAGTATTTCATTCAACTATATCTATACGAATTTACAACAATAGTAAACAGAAGACTAAATTTAAAAACTAACATTATCAGATCATTAAAAAACATCAAACATACGAATTATAACATATCAAGTGCTACAAAGTTCATTGTGACACTTATTGGAGGAACACAGGTACAAACGACAGAACATATCAAACTAACATATCAAAAGTCAGAACACAGGTACAGTAAAATCAACGAACGACTTAATAAAATTTATTGTATGCACCTATTAGAGGAACGAGTAGATATAGCCGGTTGCCGCATCAAAAGCTGCATGATTTTCATACCAGAAAAAAGGGACAATCTTAGGTATGAGATAATAGCAATAAAATGAAAATGGTCATTTGTTTGGTTATTGTTGATGATGAGAAAACGCACATACCTTGCACTTCTTATTCTAGGATAGAACCATTGTGGGTGATCCTTGATAAAAAAGGGTAGTTATGATCTCTATCATAATTAGGCCAAGATCTATCATTGCCATTAAGAAATTTGTTGTGAAGATTCCAAACTGCTTCATCATAGTTCTTAGACAGTTCATACTTCAGCCCAAAACCTTCCAGCAGATGGACAAATTTGTCCAGTGAATCACCTCTTTTAGGATTGAAAAAGACTGCTTCAGAAGGTTCTGAATATTTAACAGGGATTTGATCGTTTACGCAAGATTTACATGGAATTTCTTGAAGAACGTACTACAAGCAGAATACACAAGTTAGACACAAATCTTGTCTTTCAGAATAATCATAAATTTCAGATAGCTGGACATATTAAGGTCTTTTCTCACAAACTAAGAATTCTTTTCATTGTTATTTTCATATATAATTAGCCATTTTTGTGTTCGTTTGTCCATTTATTTGCGATCTGATTGTGAACAATAAAACTACATGTGTTTGAAGTAACAACATTTCAGATGAAAGTTTGCAATTACACTTTTGATGAAACTTTGAAGTAGGTTGGAACAATTTAACTATTAGATGTTCTAGAAGTACTGTACACATAAGTGTTGTAACATAACTTTGTTTTCTATAGGGTTGAATATCATTCTGATGTTACTAATTTGACTAGGATATATAAGCTTTTCAAGTTTGACTAAAAAGCTAGTAATATAATATAATACTTTTTAGGTGGAGGTTTGAAGTCTCAGCTCAATCACATGCTTGTTCGTTATTAGAAAAAAGAATCGGGATATGACTGCATGAGTCAGTTAACATATACATACATACACACATCTATATATACATATATATTTGTCATACTTAATTAATTACTTCTCTTCATTTAAAGGCTTTTAACTGTTTACGGTAACCTCAAACATTTAATTGGCCTTTTTAATTGCAAAATAAAATCTACAAAAGGGTAATGTAATTTGCTCTAGTAAATATAAAGATCCTATTATTTGCAAATATTATGCATTGAAGGAAGATGCAATCTATTTATGACATTGCCAAAGTTAAAAATTAAAGTTTGGAACTTACTTTGTAATCCAGCAGCTGCATGTTCATCGCATAAGCCTTAATTTATGTCCAGATTCTTTGACTTACCAAGATCCATAGTCGTCCAAATCCGACTCTGATGGTTGTCCAGTTTGTACCATAAATAAAATTTGTCAAAACTATGTAAAACAATACCGATATATACAATATTTAATACCCTGTTCTCTCGGATAGCCATGCCCATTGAATCAATTTCAGAAAAATTGCACTGTAAAAAAAACTCATAAATTATCATTAAGGACATTTAATGAAAATTATAATACCCAACAAAAAAATGAGGATCAATGATCAATGTTTGGAAAATCCAACGTCTGAAATGCTAATTAAGAATAAGATATAATTTAATCATTTAGATTTTACAAATTAAACAAAATATAAATAAGCATACAATATGAAGGAAATCATGGAAGAATACATGAAGAAATTATTTGCGAAAGTGAATGTTTAAACAATGGCAAACAAATAAATACCACTATATGATTTTATTTCTTCTATGACATTACCATCTTATTGCATTTACCATCATCATGATAAAACAATGCATGTAATAATGCAAAAAAAAAAGTATTAGTCTCTATTTTTTTTAAACAACTGGAGTAATAAGATTTAGAAAGAGGGAAAAGTTGAATGCAAACTATATAAAAAAATTAAAATTACCATGTTCGATTTGTCTTGCGAATTTCTTCATATCATCGCCATTAATCGCTTAGCTAAAAAATGAAGAAAAAGAGCAAACTAGAGAAGGCAGACGATATATAGAGTACAAATAGTATAAAAGCGAGGGTATAAGTGGAAATAATTCGATACGTAATAATCTAGTGTTTTTTCTAGCAACTCAATATGTGGAAACTTTAAGCTATCTACCGTGGTCTCGGTCAAAACTCTGATACACTGCCTGTGCCTATATTAGCGAACTGTAAGTCTTACGCCCAAAAAATATTTTTTAAGTCAAAGGTATTCTTTGTGCATTAATAAAAGAAAATGTATTACCAGTTTTATAGACTGAGTAAGTCTTCAAATACAAAACTTCATTCAGTAATAAAAACTGATGTCATTATGAGCTGTTAAAACAAACTTTCTTATTTACAAATTATTTAAGCTATATAGCTGCTGATATTAAAGCCTGAATATCCAAAAAACAACGCTTAATTTAAAAACCAAATGGAAAAACCCATGATAAAAAATAACATAAGGAATACACAAGAAACATAAAGAATGCTAATTAATTGTTTTTGCCTATAGGCAGCTCGTATAAGAGTTTGACCACTTATGAAAATAAAACACAAAGAATAAGAATACTATGTGCTGGTATGTATGTGTTTGCCTCACGAGTACAATGTGATATATTTATATGATTCATAGTAATATTGTAGATCGGTGAACTGGGAGGAGATTAATGCCTTTGTATATCAGTTAGACAAGTTGGCTACTTCCTATTAGCTAATAAATATTAAAGCTAGTTATGTGCATTAATATTGCATGTAATAACTTGAACTTTTAAGTATATATGTGTGCATGTGTCCACTGATTCATTTATAATTACAGTAAAAAAAATTCTTAAAAACTTCGTACTTTTAGTCTATAGACAAATCACATGAATCAACTGTAAGTGTAACGACCCGTAAATTTCGATAATTAAATTGGTTAATTTAATAAGATTTTGTAATTAAATGTAGAGAGAAATAAAAGAGAAAGGAGAAAAAAAGAAAAAACTTTATAATTTATAATGAAGTGAGTGTTAAAAATGAAATGTAAATTAAAGGTTATAGTACGGTTGTAAGTTACTATCTAATTGGTCTATTAATGTGATTGTAACTGTTACATTTGGGTATAAAATTGAATAAAAGTAAATAAATGTATGGTAACTAAATGAATTCAACATTATATAAGCAATCCTGATAATTAATGGAATAATAAACTTGAGTGTAATATAAAGTTAGTGATAACCTTTATGCAGGTCGCCTTTGTACTGTAAAGTGTGAATGTAATGACATAAATGGGAATGTATATTTTATTCATAAGATGAAATAAAGAAATGAAACCAAGTTGAATAAATTGATTGAGGTTTTAATTATAATAATTTTATATATTTGGAAAATTCAATATAATTGAAAATAACAGTTATTACAAAAGAAAGATGAAAATTTTAATATATATTTATGTAATGAAAGATAAAAAAATAACAACTAGGTTTATAGAGTGATAATAGATTTAATATAAAGGGTAGAATTGAAGCAAGACAGTTATTGGAAATTAATTAATTGGAATTCAATCCGTAATAAATGAATTTATTATAGGTAAATAAAATTTAATACTATGTAAATTGAAATTTGGATGAATTGAGAAATTATTAATGTATCAGTATATAAACCAATGTTAATATTACCTATAAGAGAATAAATTAATAATTGATTCGATAACAAGATTGAGAAATCAAATATATGGATTTATTAATAATTTAAAACTTATACTTTTTAAACTGGATAAATTACAGAGTTTTACACGCAATAAATTTCTATACTTTTATTACATATATATATATATATACTATATTTTTCCTATATCCATCTCTATTTTATCTTTCCATTTTTGTTTTGTCTAGATGTTCGTCGACGGAAATTCTATCGGTTTAGAAAACCGTCGAACGAATTTGAATTAAAAATAACTGCAAGCGCACGGTGTACGAATGTAGCACGCGGCGAATACGGGTCGATCCACAGGGAATTGATGATTTTAAAAATTCTATTCAATCAAATTAACCGAAGTTGAAAGAGTGATTAACTAAAAAAAATGTAGAAAAATGAGAAAAGAAAATAGATAAAAATATGAGAGTGTTAAGACAATTTAGAGGCAATTCCACTCTCTAGATCACATAAATCAACAAAATGAAGTTATGATCTCTCTTTTCTTGTCATTAGTGAATTAGTTGATGTGCTTATTATAAGTATGGTATATTAGTGCTATTAATTAGCTCAATATAAACCATCAAACTATAACACAACCACTAATACACATTTAACTCTCATGAAATATGACAACAAGTTGAAATAGAAATCTATTTTAAGCATAGCCTATTAACTATTGTTTAGAAATATAGGCCATCAAATTTCAATTTCAACATTCACTTCTTTGCCATAGTCATATTTAGATGAAGAGGCAATTTGTGTTATGTTTGTTTAAGCATAGCCTATTTGTTATGAACAACATAGACTATCAAATTCAAAGCTAAACAACATCATTAAACCACTTCAAATGTTTCCATTAAAGCATAAAAAGAGAGTATAAACATCAAAATGTTGCATCTACATACTAGAGAGCTTCATTACCCCTAAATTGTAGGGATTAAGCTCTCATATTTGTTATCAAATCAACAAATGTAGAAAGTAACATGAAAGCAAAAAAGAAAGAAAAAGAGAGCAAAGCAAAGAAACAAAACTAATCTACTTGCATGAAATAAGAGAAACCTACACTACAACATGAAAGTAAATGAACATGAAAAGGAAAGAGCATGTATTAAATTGCATAAAATAAAAAAGATTACAAGAAATAAAAATTGGCTAAGTAGCCATTAAAAGAGAAAGAGAGATTTCTTTTATTTGATCTAAACTAAACTAAAGAGAAGGAGGCCTAAGAGAGACTAAGAGAGGAGATGTATCACATGAAACATATGGGTATTTATACATGTATCAAACCCTAATTCATTTTTTGGGGAATGCCCAAAATGCCCTTTAGGAAGTGTGGAGGCCAAGTAACCATTAACATGTCTTAATCCCCCATTAAATGTACATGAAGCCATTAACTTCATAAGCATGTGCATTAGCCTTCAACTTGTACATTAAGGTAGGTGGGTAGGTGAGGTCCTCCATGATCTTCACTTTGAATTATTTCCATTTTCATTCCTTTATATTCTTTGTGCATGCATATTTCTTCATGAAACCACTCCTATTTGAGACCATTTTCCTACAAAAATATATATAAATTTTCAATTAATTTTTCTCAAAGAAATATATGCACACAAATGACCATTTTGCCCATATATGAAGATGAATATGTGACAACTTGGAATAATTTGAATTTGTGGTTTAAACAAGTTAAAATACCCGATATGATCATTTATTTAATTCAAATAGAATAAATATGGTGGTAAAAATATGCACATTTACGTGCACATCAAATACCCCCACACTTATCTTTTTATTCGTCCTCGAATAAACTAAAACTAAGATAAATCCGTTTTCGTAGGAAGCACGATTGCATTGAGCATATGCAACAAGCCGTTAAACCTCTGGGTGTCCCTAGTAGGACGAGTGTTGTCTCGTGAGGGTTTTCAGCGGATACTACCCACAAAATCCAAATGCAGGATGAAAATATTTACAAAATGCAAGATTTATTCACAGAGAGATGACTGCGAGTTTTGGAAATATTTACAAATGAAGGATTTATTTTTAAATTTACACGAATAAGTTAAATATAGGTTTTGATTATTATCTTGAAAATTTATGTCATTTACTCGTCATAATTTCCAACAAAAATCAAGTTATCATAACAAATAGACGATAGTTTAACTTGTTGTTTCGGTTGATAACAAAGTGTAATTATAAAATGGATCCTTAGTTGATTGTCAAAGTTTATCAAAGTGGTATTTTCATTTCTTTTCAATAAAAAATCAAATCAAATAAGTAAAAATAGTGCTAGGATTTCAATTGCTTGCTCTCTCATTTTTTGTAAGAAAACTACACATGTGACGACCCGAAATTTTTAGACATTTGAAATGGGAATATTTAATTAATTTTAAATATTCGAAAGTTAATTTTTAACTTTAATTTCAAATATCGCTATTTATTGGATAATTAATTGTTGAAATTAATTATCAGAAATTGGGTTAAATGTTAAATCTGGAATTTTAAGCTGGTTAAAAATAATTAGAAGGCTTATTTAATTTATATTAATAATACTGAAGACGATAGAAGTTGTAAAATTTAAATTAACGATGGTTTGTTCAGTTTTAAAATTTGATTGTTTAAATTGAATTTAAAAATAGCCTTCCGAGGCACGGTCTCGGAATTCGACGAAACAAGTTCCATTGGATCCGTAATATTGAATTATTATGGGATTCCAAATTTCGTATTGATTGAAGTTGTTTTGTAAGCATACGATTCATAAACGCGTTAAAATTTAATAAAACTTTAATTTGATTAAATAAAGGTCATTGATGTCTTCTGAAGCACGCTCCTCTTTTAATATCTACAGCCGACACAGAAATAATTTTTGCGCGCATTCGTTCCTTCCACTTGGTTCCTTTGTTCACTTTCGTACAGACATATAGGTGGCTCGAGAAAAATAATAATAATGGCCGCGATTCCTTTTTGAAATTAATCAAGCCGAGTTCTTCGTTCCAAATAAAAATGGTGGCCGACTCCTCCTTTCTCCTCTTCAGCCCTAAATCTCGTTTCTAATAAAAAAAAAACTCAAAATAAAATCATGGCCGCTAGTTCTTTTGCATCCCTAACTCGTTGCTAGGTCGATTCGCGAGCGTTGAGTTGTAGGGGAGTTGCGATGTCTCGTCGAAGACGAAGGAATTGGAAGCCCGCGAATGAAGGGGGGAGGTTTCGATTTGGATTTGTGTTCGAGGTTGGTCGAGAGGGAAAGGGGAGCACTTGGCTCGGCATGGGCGTACGTTCGTGAGGCGCATCGCTGGTGGAAGGGGCCGAAGCAACTCGCGATGGGTTGGGGATACTCGCGATTATATGTTGGGAATTAGGGTTCGCGAGTTCGAGACGTTCGAGCGGTTGAGGCTGGTGGTGGGTTCGCCATTTGTCGAGGCAGTCGCTGGCGGTAGGTTTGGGTCGAGCTGAGATGGTAAGAATTTATTTTGTTTAATTAAAACTTAATTTAGAACAATTAGATCGATTCAAGAAAATTTTATATATATTTAAAGTTCTGGGTTTATTAGTATATGCAGTTTTCTATAAAAAAAAAGGGAGAAGAGAAAATAAAAATTAATTACTGTTGTTCATATACAGTGAAGAGAAAGCAAGGTATGAAAGGATTTTAAATGCTGAAGGGTTTTATAAACGTTAGACTTTTGAATCTATAAATTAAATATATATATATAGTATATTTTTGGAAGTTAATTTATTTAATTAACTTAGTTGTTTATTTGGTTGCTAACATATGCTATTACAAAGGGAAATTGGTTTCAACTTAAATTTAATTACTTTTGAAACTTAAATTGTTTAATAAACTTAATTGATTTATTTTACTTACTAAAAGATTTTTATAAAGGAGAATTAGTTTAAATTTAATTATTTGTTGAAGTAAATCATTAGTCGAAGATTAAATTATTTGAGTTAAAGAATAAATTTATTTAAACGGAAATTAATTGTTCGATCTATCCAAATATTAATAAAATCCGTGCAATTGTTATTCAAGGTCAAAAAGTACTGAAACGAGTCGAGATTGGGAAGAGTTGCTACAATTAAATCAAAGTGAGTTAATCTCACTCAGTTTAAATTTAAATTTAAATGATTAAATTTAAATAATTGTTTGAATGGATGAAATTGATTGATTGATGTGCTATATATTGATATATTCTGAAATTAGTAAATAATATTGTGCTAACATTTGTGGATGCAGGGAAACAGGTTGGAGGGATCCAACTGGATTCCTCAAATTTATTAGATTATTTAATATTCTGTGTGATGAATATTTGATATCCTGTGATTGTTTTATGGATAATTGGAATATTGGATAGTATGGTTGGATGGAATAACTCAGTATAAAGAGTTACCAAAATCTATGGAATTGGATTTTTGAAAGGTAATAAAAGAGTAAAATTTTAAGTAAATAATTCTAGTAAATTGGAATAAATTGAATAATGAAGTGAAAATAAAATAAAATAGATTGATTTTTAAAATCTAACAAAATATGGAATATGAGGAAATTGAATTAACAAAGGAATAATAAATTCTGGAACTTAAGTGAATAAAAGTCATTATTTTAAATGTAAGGATTAAATTTAAAGGTAAAGAAAGGAAATTGAGGAATCTGAATTTGGTATTTTTCAGTTTAAAGATTTTAAAAACATAAACTGGAAATTAAATCTAAAGTTAATAAATTTTGAAATAAATGAAGTAAGAGAATTTATTTCCTGGTAAAGTAAATAGAAATCAATTGTAAAATTGATTTAGGTGTTGAAATTTAAATTTAAAGTGAAGAGAGATTTTGGGACTTTATGACTGGGTTATAAAGTGAAATAAAATGTCGGTGGATATTTTATAAATTCAAGGTAAGAATTTATTAAAGGAATGGGTATTTGTTTAAAAATAAATGGTGATTTATTTTTAAGAAATGGGAAACAGAAGAAGATTTCCCTGGATAGCCAAGTATGGTTTTCAAAAATATTTAAAGTTTTTAAGATCGTTTTAAAAAGCAGGTTTTGGAAAGTTTATTATTTCTAAATCTAAATTTTTAAAGCAAGTATATTTTTCTAAATCTATTATTGAAATAACTATATAAAGTAACTTGGTATTGAGTTTAAAAGAGGAAATTTAGTTTATATTTTATAAATTGTCTTATACAAAATATTTTGTTAGTATATTTATTTTAATAAAATATTTAAGTTATAATTTTAAAAGTTATAAGTATATTTTATAAAAAAAATGTTTTTAAATTATTTTAAACTTAAGTGTTTGTACTTAGCGTTCCAATGGAAATAATAATTGGGAATGTACCATGGGAAGGGAAAACGGGTTTTGAAACTATTTTCAAAAGGGGTTGAAATTGGAAATATATATCTCGGGAAGATATTTTGAGATTTATAAATAATTTGGGAAATTATTTATTGCTTGATGGTTGTTTGTGAATATTAATTGATAGTTAAATAACCGACTATCAATATTGGCCAAATGCGCTGATCGTTTCGAAGAGACCGGGATCGAGATTTATTTCTCGAAAACCACTTCGATCCGGTTTATACGTTTTCATGGAAAAACGAGTTTGGATGCGAAGATGGAGCAGTGAAGTGCAAGGGCTAGTCGCTACTAATCTTGAGGATATTTCCAAAATGGATGTAGTAGGAATAGTGCCTTCGGTTCCGTTCGAACCCGGGACGGACTTGTATGGACGAATGCTTGCGAAACATCGTCAGGTGGGCGATGGGCATTCTAAGTGAAACGTTCTAAAAGGTAACGCTTAGCCTCAAGCCTCATCAAATGGGAATGACTGAAAATCAGGGGATATGCAGCAAGGTTAGGTGGGTAGCACCCAAGCAGGGTGAGGTCATTCCAGTCTAGATGTCCTTTATTTCTTTTTCGGCTTAGTGGTGCGGTTGTTGATCCCAACCGCGGGGTGATCTCACTCGGGACTATCCAGTAAGGGATGGTTCCGGCCTTGTGTTGCAGGGGATGAAGGGAGTAATCCTCGGTACGGTGATCTAGGCCCCGTACTGTGACAGGTGGTACCCCAGTGCCTAGTCATTAGTTGGAAATCCATTCTCCCTACGAGCCTTGTACGAGTTTTGTTTGTATTACCCACTTTTGTGGCTAGTAGCTGGAATTTAATAATGTAACAATTTCGGCTATTTTATAAGTACTTGTGTATAGACCCTATTATAATATCAGAAGATTTCTATAAAATTGTTTTAGCTATCGTAAGGTAAAAACCCGACATGTTTATTTGTGGCGTGGTCTTACGAGATGCTTTTGTTTTCAAAGGATTTTGAAACTTTAATAATCAATTGGGTGTGATTTTCTCACGCTGGTAATCCAGACTGACTCGGGTGTTATTTAACTGTAATGCTCGGGTCAGACCGAGCATTATAGGATACAGGATATGATGCTGTGGAGCTCAGGAGACGAGCTGGATGACGAAACGTACTCTCGTACTTGTATATTTATATACGTATTCCGCTGTGTTGAGTTGTTGTGTACCCATTGTATGATATTGATATTGAGTTGTGACTGATGTATTCTGATGATGTAATGTATGTAAACAGATATATTTGATTTTGAGTAAAGATTATTTTCTATCTATTATATTTTATTCCGCTGCGATGGTTAGATTCTGATGTTGATTTTGTTTTCTCTTCTTCTACCTCTTCTTCTTAAACCCAAATGGTTCGTATTTCTGTGCAGCTTGAGTTAATTGCTGTAGAATAGTGTTGACTCAAGGGGTACGGATTTGCGGGTCGTTACACTTGGTATCAGAGCTTAGGTTGGCGACAACCTAGGCTTTGGTGGGAATTACTCAAATAGAGTCTGTAGTACTCTATAATGAGTTTGAGTGTATTAATAGATATGAGCGCGTATTTGTTAGTGAATATAAAATGGTTTTATATTGTGTTGATTGGTTTATTGAGTGGTTTATGGATTCTGGTCAATACGAGTAATTAACGTTATTGATAGGAATCTCTAAACACTTGAATAGAACAATTCGACACAGTATTGTTTTAAAATAGGGTAAATGAAATAATTTTACCCAAATAATTTTTGTATATGAAAGAAATAATTTTCAGAAATTATTATAGTATTTGGATGCTTGATTGTTAAGGAATGATAATATTAAATTATTAACGCTATTGTGTAAACATGGAATAAGAAATTGAAACTTATAACCAAAGTTGAAAAATAAATTTATATAACAAAATGAAATTTGAAATATAGATTATAAATGTAATTTTTAAATGTGAAATAACTTCATATATAAATAAGATTATAATTTTGAATTAGAAT
This sequence comes from Allium cepa, assembly GCA_030765085.1. Taxonomy (NCBI): domain Eukaryota; kingdom Viridiplantae; phylum Streptophyta; class Magnoliopsida; order Asparagales; family Amaryllidaceae; genus Allium; species Allium cepa. Next base: position 598,129,041 of record CM060935.1, read on the forward strand.
TCCAGAGAATGAAAATAAATTAAGATGAAGACTCCAGAGTAAGTTTGGAATTTTGGGGGAAAAGTTTAAATTCCTTTGGATTTGGAAATGGTTTTCAAAAGTTTTGAAGAAATAATAGTGGTATTATTTCGGGAATATTTTTGAATTGAAATTGAATCTGGTGAGATTGGAAATTAAGAATATTTGAAATGCTTTAAAGAGATAAAAGCATCTAATTCTCTTTCGGTCGCTGGAAAATAACGTCGGTGATGACTGCAGCATCATCGATGTTTATTTTCGAGTTTCTAAAAGAGAAATTGCTGCCAAATGCTGCCAAATTGTTTTAAAATGGAATTGGTTGTGAACTGGATTTGGTCTTGAAATTCAGAGGACAATTGAATTTACCAAAGGATTTTGGATATAGTTGATTTCAAAGTTGATTTTGGAATTTTAGGAATTGTTTAAAAACTATGGAATCTTATATAAAAATGTTTGTGGAATAATAAAATATATTGAATAAATAAAAAAATGTATATTCCCAAGATAAAAGTAAGAATGTGAATGAGGTTGATTGCAGATAAATGATAAAATTTGAAAGAGATGTTGAGTTATTAATAGAAATTCAACTTGAAATTGTAAGTGAATTAAATTTGAATTGAAGTTGAATGGAATTGAATTAATATAAAAATGATTTGTATTGCCAATAAAAATCCAAGTAGGGATAAATTGGAAATGGCCTCATTATAAAATGAAAGGAATTCCGAAATAAATTATTGAATGTGAATTAGAATTCATATTGATTCAATGAAATATACTAATTTAATTTAAGCGAATGGAGCTAACAATGAAATTGGAAATGAGCTCGAGTAACATATAAATTCAACTTCGACCAACGATGAATTAAAAATAATTGGGAGTGTCGTCCAACAAAATGAAATTGGGTTATAACAGTGATGGTTGGAATTTGTGAATCAATTCAAAGTAGGTTGAAATAGAATGGAAAAGACCTTGTTATTAATAAAATCAAAATTATATGAATGAATAGAAATTGACTAAAAATTGATTTTTGAAATCGGTTGAATTATAAATGGTTTATAATAAAACATGTATGGTAAGTGGAATGAAATTAGTAATTAAGTTGAGTGACTCAAGTTATATTAACAAGAGCTTGGCTTCGAATAAAATGGGAATTCATTGAATAAAATCTTATGAGTTGATAGAAGTGAAATAAAATTTATTTTGAATCACTTGGAATAAAAATAAACTCGTTTGGATTCATATGAATTGGAAGTAGACAATGAAGTGTAAATCATTTAATTGGAATGTAAAATGAATTAAATGAAATGGTATTGGAATGGATTGGAAGCATTCAAAATAAATGTCGAAATGTTTCACATGTGCTTGTGGAAGTATATGATATGCATCGTTTATGAAACCCATGTTTTAATTATTTATATTTAAGTGAAATGCTATAAATTTGTGTAATTGTCACTTACATATTTATATTGAGTAAGTACAGGTTCAGGGAAGCCGTTTGGCTGGATTTGATTGCGCAATTTGCTAAAATAAATCGCCGCTTGCTTAAAAATGCTAAAATAAGGTACGCCTACGCAATACAAATAGGAAATATGAACTGTTTTTCTGTTTTCCGAATGTGTGGGTCGATGTATATTGATTTCCGGCCTGAGGCCGATGTATATATGTTTTTGTGCATCCTGCGATATCGCAGAAGTCCCTCCGTACAAAGGAGACTCTGCCAAAATTTTCCGTAAATTTTGAGAGTTAGAAAAATTTTGAAATTCTCGAAAATTTTCATTAACGGCAAATGATCTAAATTTGCTAAACAAATAAAATTGAAACTGGATATTGAAATCTAATTGGAATGTAAATGTAAAGAGAATGAAATCGAAGAAACTAAAGAAGTAAAGTTTGCAAATAAACTTTAATTGAGATTTAAATTAATTAGTAAGTGCAACTAATACAATATTCAAAGTGGAAACCAAAATTTAAACTTAAATGAAATTGTAAAGACAAAGAGAATGGTAATGGAAATAAACTTCAAAAGTAAAATGAAGATTTATATAAGAATTATATACATTATTCAAATTAAACTTAAGGAATGGTAAACTTAAGGAATGGAAAATGAAATTCTTAAGTAAATTTGGTATTGGGAAAAATTATTCCAAGAGAATAATTGAATGGAAATTAACGGAAGGTTAAAGTGATAGCTGGGAATGTGAATAAAAAGAGAATTGGTGTAGCTAAAAATAAATTGGGCTAATTACGTAAGGTGTACGTATATTATTTATTCACATAGCTATATTGATCCAGAATTCGAACACAGAATTTCGAGATAATTTTATCGATCCGAGTTAGGATTTTTCACTCGATTTTCGACGGCGAACCTGGATGTAGATTGTTGATTGATTCCGAAAATTCTCTATCATAGTTTACAGCTATGCAAGGAGAATGACGGTTTCTGATCAAGAAACCAGATCTGTGTCCGCACTAGGAAGTCGGGTGGACGATACTAGTTCGGAGATGAAATTGTGTGATCGAGTGAGCGATCGGATTTGGTATTGCGTACGAATAATATGTGTGCTTCGTACGGGCTTAAATAAAGCAAATATTGAAACTTTTGTAAAAGAAATGTAAAGTGATTTTGAATGTTGTGGATGGACGTTATTGTTATAACAGGATATACAGGTGTTTTAAAAGCAGAAGGAAATTGATGTTTGATTTCAAAAGATAAAAATTTAAATGGCCCGACAAAAAGGTATGTATTTAAAAATTTTATATGAGATTTTGATTGGGTTTTTGGATTGAGCCACTTGGCTTTTATTTTCTTTTTGGATTTGGGAGGCCGTAGAGCCATTTTGTAGTAGTACCGAGCTAGCCGCGCAAAGGAGACGCTGGCGAAATTTTTCGAAAATTTAGAGAGTTAGAAAAATTTTGAGAAAATTTTGATAATTTAAAATTTGAATTCAAATTTAAGATTTGAATTGATAAGTATGTAATATGGTTTAAGGGTATGGGTAAGTTTAAAAGGCTAGGATAGAGTTAGAGTGTCTTCGATAAAAAGATTTGTTTGCTAAGTTGTTAAAAATTGTTTGGTTTGAGGAAATAGTTAATGGGTTATGGATCAGTCTTCCAACTAGTAATTTCGGGGACGAAATTCTTTTAAGGGGGGAGGAATGTGACGACCCGAAATTTTTAGACATTTGAAATGGGAATATTTAATTAATTTTAAATATTCGAAAGTTAATTTTTAACTTTAATTTCAAATATCGCTATTTATTGGATAATTAATTGTTGAAATTAATTATCAGAAATTGGGTCAAATGTTAAATCTGGAATTTTAAGCTGGTTAAAAATAATTAGAAGGCTTATTTAATTTATATTAATAATACTGAAGACGATAGAAGTTGTAAAATTTAAATTAACGATGGTTTGTTCAGTTTTAAAATTTGATTGTTTAAATTGAATTTAAAAATAGCCTTCCGAGGCACGGTCTCGGAATTCGACGAAACAAGTTCCATTGGATCCGTAATATTGAATTATTATGGATTCCAAATTTCGTATTGATTGAAGTTGTTTTGTAAGCATACGATTCATAAACGCGTTAAAATTTAATAAAACTTTAATTTGATTAAATAAAGGTCATTGATGTCTTCTGAAGCACGCTCCTCTTTTAATATCTACAGCCGACACAGAAATAATTTTTGCGCGCATTCGTTCCTTCCACTTGGTTCCTTTGTTCACTTTCGTACAGACATATAGGTGGCTCGAGAAAAATAATAATAATGGCCGCGATTCCTTTTTGAAATTAATCAAGCCGAGTTCTTCGTTCCAAATAAAAATGGTGGCCGACTCCTCCTTTCTCCTCTTCAGCCCTAAATCTCGTTTCTAATAAAAAAATAAAAAAATAAAAAAACCTCAAAATAAAATCATGGCCGCTAGTTCTTTTGCATCCCTAACTCGTTGCTAGGTCGATTCGCGAGCGTTGAGTTGTAGGGGAGTTGCGATGTCTCGTCGAAGACAAAGGAATTGGAAGCCCGCGAATGAAGGGGGGAGGTTTCGATTTGGATCTGTGTTCGAGGTTGGTCGAGAGGGAAAGGGGAGCACTTGGCTCGGCATGGGCGTACGTTCGTGAGGCGCATCGCTGGTGGAAGGGGCCGAAGCAACTCGCGATGGGTTGGGGATACTCGCGATTATATGTTGGGAATTAGGGTTCGCGAGTTCGAGACGTTCGAGCGGTTGAGGCTGGTGGTGGGTTCGCCATTTGTCGAGGCAGTCGCTGGCGGTAGGTTTGGGTCGAGCTGAGATGGTAAGAATTTATTTTGTTTAATTAAAACTTAATTTAGAACAATTAGATCGATTCAAGAAAATTTTATACGTATTTAAAGTTCTGGGTTTATTAGTATATGCAGTTTTCTATAAAAAAAAAGGGAGAAGAGAAAATAAAAATTAATTACTGTTGTTCATATACAGTGAAGAGAAAGCAAGGTATGTAAGGATTTTAAATGCTGAAGGGTTTTATAAACGTTAGACTTTTGAATCTATAAATTAAATATATATATATAGTATATTTTTGGAAGTTAATTTATTTAATTAACTTAGTTGTTTATTTGGTTGCTAACATATGCTATTACAAAGGGAAATTGGTTTCAACTTAAATTTAATTACTTTTGAAACTTAAATTGTTTAATAAACTTAATTGATTTATTTTACTTACTAAAAGATTTTTATAAAGGAGAATTAGTTTAAATTTAATTATTTGTTGAAGTAAATCATTAGTCGAAGATTAAATTATTTGAGTTAAAGAATAAATTTATTTAAACGGAAATTAATTGTTCGATCTATCCAAATATTAATAAAATCCGTGCAATTGTTATTCAAGGTCAAAAAGTACTGAAACGAGTCGAGATTGGGAAGGGTTGCTACAATTAAATCAAAGTGAGTTAATCTCACTCAGTTTAAATTTAAATTTAAATGATTAAATTTAAATAATTGTTTGAATGGTTGAAATTGATTGATTGATGTGCTATATAATGATATATTCTGAAATTAGTAAATAATATTGTGCTAACATTTGTGGATGCAGGGAAACAGGTTGGAGGGATCCAACTGGATTCCTCAAATTTATTAGATTATTTAATATTCCGTGTGATGAATATTTGATATCCTGTGATTGTTTTATGGATAATTGGAATATTGGATAGTATGGTTGGATGGAATAACTCAGTATAAAGAGTTACCAAAATCTATGGAATTGGATTTTTGAAAGGTAATAAAAGAGTAAAATTTTAAGTAAATAATTCTAGTAAATTGGAATAAATTGAATAATGAAGTGAAAATAAAATAAAATAGAGTGATTTTTAAAATCTAACAAAATATGGAATATGAGGAAATTGAATTAACAAAGGAATAATAAATTCTGGAACTTAAGTGAATAAAAGTCATTATTTTAAATGTAAGGATTAAATTTAAAGGTAAAGAAAGGAAATTGAGGAATCTGAATTTGGTATTTTTCAGTTTAAAGATTTTAAAAACATAAATTGGAAATTAAATCTAAAGTTAATAAATTTTGAAATAAATGAAGTAAGAGAATTTATTTCCTGGTAAAGTAAATAGAAATCAATTGTAAAATTGATTTAGGTGTTGAAATTTAAATTTAAAGTGAAGAGAGATTTTGGGACTTTATGACTGGGTTATAAAGTGAAATAAAATGTCGGTGGATATTTTATAAATTCAAGGTAAGAATTTATTAAAGGAATGGGTATTTGTTTAAAAATAAATGGTGATTTATTTTTAAGAAATGGGAAACAGAAGAAGATTTCCCTGGATAGCCAAGTATGGTTTCAAAAATATTTAAAGTTTTTAAGATCGTTTTAAAAAGCAGGTTTTGGAAAGTTTATTATTTCTAAATCTAAATTTTTAAAGCAAGTATATTTTTCTAAATCTATTATTGAAATAACTATATAAAGTAACTTGGTATTGAGTTTAAAAGAGGAAATTTAGTTTATATTTTATAAATTGTCTTATACAAAATATTTTGTTAGTATATTTATTTTAATAAAATATTTAAGTTATAATTTTAAAAGTTATAAGTATATTTTATAAAAAAAATGTTTTTAAATTATTTTAAACTTAAGTGTTTGTACTTGGCGTTCCAGTGGAAATAATAATTGGGAATGTACCCTGGGAAGGGAAAACGGGTTTTGAAACTATTTTCAAAAGGGGTTGAAATTGGAAATATATATCTCGGGAAGATATTTTGAGATTTATAAATAATTTGGGAAATTATTTATTGCTTGATGGTTGTTTGTGAATATTAATTGATAGTTAAATAACCGACTATCAATATTGGCCAAATGCGCTGATCGTTTCGAAGAGACCGGGATCGAGATTTATTTCTCGAAAACCACTTCGATCCGGTTTATACGTTTTCGTGGAAAAACGAGTTTGGATGCGAAGATGGAGCAGTGAAGTGCAAGGGCTAGTCGCTACTAATCTTGAGGATATTTCCAAAATGGATGTAGTAGGAATAGTGCCTTCGGTTCCGTTCGAACCCGGGACGGACTTGTATGGACGAATGCTTGCGAAACATCGTCAGGTGGGCGATGGGCATTCTAAGTGAAACGTTCTAAAAGGTAACGCTTAGCCTCAAGCCTCATCAAATGGGAATGACTGAAAATCAGGGGATATGCAGCAAGGTTAGGTGGGTAGCACCCAAGCAGGGTGAGGTCATTCCAGTCTAGATGTCCCTTATTTCTTTTTCGGCTTAGTGGTGCGGTTGCTGATCCCAACCGCGGGGTGATCTCACTCGGGACTATCCAGTAAGGGATGGTTCCGGCCTTGTGTTGCAGGGGATGAAGGGAGTAATCCTCGGTACGGTGATCTAGGCCCCGTACTGTGACAGGTGGTACCCCAGTGCCTAGTCATTAGTTGGAAATCCATTCTCCCTACGAGCCTTGTACGAGTTTTGTTTGTATTACCCACTTTTGTGGCTAGTAGCTGGAATTTAATAATGTAACAATTTCGGCTATTTTATAAGTACTTGTGTATAGACCCTATTATAATATCAGAGGATTTCTATAAAATTGTTTTAGCTATCGTAAGGTAAAAACCCGACATGTTTATTTGTGGCGTGGTCTTACGAGATGCTTTTGTTTTCAAAGGATTTTGAAACTTTAATAATCAATTGGGTGTGATTTTCTCACGCTGGTAATCCAGACTGACTCGGGTGTTATTTAACTGTAATGCTCAGGTCAGACCGAGTATTATAGGATACAGGATATGATGCTGTGGAGCTCAGGAGACGAGCTGGATGACGAAACGTACTCTCGTACTTGTATATTTATATACGTATTCCGCTGTGTTGAGTTGTTGTGTACCCATTGTATGATATTGATATTGAGTTGTGACTGATGTATTCTGATGATGTAATGTATGTAAACAGATATATTTGATTTTGAGTAAAGATTATTTTCTATCTATTATATTTTATTCCGCTGCAATGGTTAGATTCTGATGTTGATTTTGTTTTCTCTTCTTCTACCTCTTCTTCTTAAACCCAAATGGTTCGTATTTCTATGCAGCTTGAGTTAATTGCTGTAGAATAGTGTTGACTCAAGGGGTACGGATTTGCGGGTCGTTACAACACACCTAGCTCAGGTAAACTGAGGCCAGATATACCACCCATGCACTGCATTTCGGGCTTATGTGAGGGGAGTACAGAGCGTGGCGAGTGCACACACTTTCGTGCATACACCTATCGACCGTAGGTGGTTTCATTAAGACTGTTCTTTTTATTTTTTATTTTTTTATTTTTTACATGTGTTCCATACATGCATAACCGTGAGGACTTTTAAATGAGTATGGAAGCACATAATCAAAGATTCCAAGTAATTCACCCATGCATAACCGTGAGGACTTTTAAATGAGAGTGAATACTTTGTTATATTTTTTTTATTTTTTTTTTATATTTTTTTAAGAGAGAGAGAGAGTTTTGCAAAATCATCTTAGCACCATTTAACTTAGAAGACAAAAAAAATGTTACATCCTTTACTTTAAATTCACCACTTTTAAAACAAAGATTTTCAATTAGGATGTATTTCATAATTAACACGTATGAATCTTCCTATATACCAGTTAAACCATTATTATTTGTAATAAAACTTCATTTTTATTTTTGTTAAGACGACTAAATTTTCAAAAATTTCCATTTAGTAAACCAAAACCATATATTTATCCTATAGTGTTTCTTTAAAAAATAAATCAAAAGAAAAAAAATTGGTATTTTTTTAGATTTTAAAAGAAAACGACAAAAATAAACCATAAAAAAATGAAGATAAGTCTCCCCCCACACTTGACTTTGACTGTGTCCCCACAGTCAACCCAAGTGGTAGGAGAAAAATAAAATAAAAATTTAATATTTACATGAAAGATTATTATTTACAAGAGATGAGAAAGTATACAGTCAAAAAGTAAATGAAACGGTCTTCTAAAGACCGATTCATTTTTCTCGTCAAATGTGCGAGACACAGCTTAAGCACGAAAAACCAAATCGTAAAAGATTTCGCAGTTGAATGTGGATATGGAAAAACGAAAGTCATTTTATTGAAAATCATGCGAGTTGTTTTATTTTCGATGATTTTTAGGGTAGATATAAAAAATTGGTTGAAGTTCAATTTCTTTCAAAGTATCGATTTCAAAATCAAAATGGTGATCGAAATTTTCCCCTTCAAAATTCAACAACTCGTTTTCAAAAAGTCCATAAAACTTATGTTCGTTAAATTTGACTTCCTTTGTTGGATTATCAACAACTTCATCATGTAAATCGAGTTTCAAAGTTGTCGTATTCAAATTTTCTGAAAAAGGAAGATCGATGTTTAAATCGAGTTTCGCACCCTCAAAAGAATTGAAATCCAACTCAATTACCGTATTTTCAACAACTTGATTAAGATCGTCATTATCAAATTCAAAAGTTGTTATTTGAAAATCGTCGATTTGGGTAAAAGGTGGATTATCACTTGACTCATCACACGTTGAGATTTGATTTTGTTGTTCACATTGTTTCATATAAGTTTCAAACAACAAATCCGTGTGATCATCGTAAATTTCATTCATTTGTTCAACAAAATCCAATTTATAGCTATTAAATTGAGAATTTTCGATTTGGATTTGTTAAGAACAAAAATTTTCACTCGTAACATGGTTAGGATTATTCCCATTGCCAAATTCGTTTGAAAAGTTGTTCCCATTTTCATGTTGAGTTTGGAATTCATTTTGGAGTTCGAAATTAAATTGGCATGGGTTATAATCATAATCGTTTGAATTTTGAATTGAATTCAAATTTTGAAATCCTTGACTCGAGTTATTACACAAATCAGAATTACATAAATCATTTATCTCTTGATTTTGTCGTGTAGAAAGTTCGAGTAAAGATGAAATCATTTCAATGCTATTTTCAAGAGTCGAACGTTGGTCATCGTTTTGAAAATTTTGTTGTTCGAAATTTGAATTATTTACAAAATAGTTGTTGTTAAAATATCCATACGAATTTAGACTGAAATCATATGGATTATATTGATTTTCACAACTATTGTAAAATTCAAGTGGATATGGATATTCAGACATTTTCAAGAATGTTTTTTTTTTGGTTTTTTTTTATAAACGAAAAATATTTACAAAGAAAATTTATTTTTGAAAAGGGAAATCGATTTTTGTTTTGTTTTTATTTTTCAATTTTTTTTCGAATTTTGGTTTTTCTAATTTTTTTGGATTTTTTTGAAATTTCAAAGAAAAGGATTTAAAAATTTCAAAGGAAAAGAAATATTTACAATTTTTTTAGTTTAGAATTTTGAATTTTTTGTTTTTTTTTAATATGCATGAACTAATGCAACTAAATGAATGCATGGTTCTAACTACAAATGATTTATCCTAAGTTAACCCAAAATTGTATAATCACAAACTGTCTTAAATAAACAAGATAGTTCTTAGCCAGGTAACGGACAGGATTTATCGGTGCACCACGAATCACCGTAGCAATGCAGCCGAAGGTTTAAGTACCTTCAGAGGAACAACCACTATAATATTTACGAATCACCGTAATATTTATAAATGGTTACTACTCTGCCGTAGCCTAGACACCAAGAAATTAAATTGTTCAAAGAAGACAAATTGTCAATATACAATTAAGTGTTATTGATTTCTAACCGTTATTATTAATCAAAATCTAAGATGAAATGAAAGCAGAAAATAAACGTGTATTAACAATGCAACTAGAGAGAAATAAAAGAGAAAGGAGAAAAAAAGAAAAAACTTTATAATTTATAATGAAGTGAGTGTTAAAAATGAAATGTAAATTAAAGGTTATAGTACGGTTGTAAGTTACTATCTAATTGGTCTATTAATGTGATTGTAACTGTTACATTTGGGTATAAAATTGAATAAAAGTAAATAAATGTATGGTAACTAAATGAATTCAACATTATATAAGCAATCCTGATAATTAATGGAATAATAAACTTGAGTGTAATATAAAGTTAGTGATAACCTTTATGCAGGTCGCCTTTGTACTGTAAAGTGTGAATGTAATGACATAAATGGGAATGTATATTTTATTCATAAGATGAAATAAAGAAATGAAACCAAGTTGAATAAATTGATTGAGGTTTTAATTATAATAATTTTATATATTTGGAAAATTCAATATAATTGAAAATAACAGTTATTACAAAAGAAAGATGAAAATTTTAATATATATTTATGTAATGAAAGATAAAAAAATAACAACTAGGTTTATAGAGTGATAATAGATTTAATATAAAGGGTAGAATTGAAGCAAGACAGTTATTGGAAATTAATTAATTGGAATTCAATCCGTAATAAATGAATTTATTGTAGGTAAATAAAATTTAATACTATGTAAATTGAAATTTGGATGAATTGAGAAATTATTAATGTATCAGTATATAAACCAATGTTAATATTACCTATAAGAGAATAAATTAATAATTGATTCGATAACAAGATTGAGAAATCAAATATATGGATTTATTAATAATTTAAAACTTATACTTTTTAAACTGGATAAATTACAGAGTTTTACACGCAATAAATGTCTATACTTTTATTACATATATATATATATACTATATTTTTCCTATATCCATCTCTATTTTATCTTTCCATTTTTGTTTTGTCTAGATGTTCGTCGACGGAAATTCTATCGGTTTAGAAAACCGTCGAACGAATTTGAATTAAAAATAACCGCAAGCGCACAGTGTACGAATGTAGCACGCGGCGAATACGGGTCGATCCACAGGGAATTGATGATTTTAAAAATTCTATTCAATCAAATTAACCGAAGTTGAAAGAGTGATTAACTAAAAAAAATGTAGAAAAATGAGAAAAGAAAATAGATAAAAATATGAGAGTGTTAAGACAATTTAGAGGCAATTCCACTCTCTAGATCACATAAATCAACAAAATGAAGTTATGATCTCTCTTTTCTTGTCATTAGTGAATTAGTTGATGTGCTTATTATAAGTATGGTATATTAGTGCTATTAATTAGCTCAATATAAACCATCAAACTATAACACAACCATTAATACACATTTAACTCTCATGAAATATGACAACAAGTTGAAATAGAAATCTATTTTAAGCATAGCCTATTAACTATTGTTTAGAAGTATAGGCCATCAAATTTCAATTTCAACATTCACTTCTTTGCCATAGTCATATTTAGATGAAGAGGCAATTTGTGTTATGTTTGTTTAAGCATAGCCTATTTGTTATGAACAACATATACTATCAAATTCAAAGCTAAACAACATCATTAAACCACTTCAAATGTTTCCATTAAAGCACAAAAAGAGAGTATAAACATCAAAATGTTGCATCTACATACTAGAGAGCTTCATTACCCCTAAATTGTAGGGATTAAGCTCTCATATTTGTTATCAAATCAACAAATGTAGAAAGCAACATGAAAGCAAAAAAGAAAGAAAAAGAGAGCAAAGCAAAGAAACAAAACTAATCTACTTGCATGAAATAAGAGAAACCTACACTACAACATGAAAGTAAATGAACATGAAAAGGAAAGAGCATGTATTAAATTGCATAAAATAAAAAAGATTACAAGAAATAAAAATTGGCTAAGTAGCCATTAAAAGAGAAAGAGAGATTTCTTTTATTTGATCTAAACTAAACTAAAGAGAAGGAGGCCTAAGAGAGACTAAGAGAGGAGATGTATTACATGAAACATATGGGTATTTATACATGTATGAAACCCTAATTCATTTTTTGGGGAATGCCCAAAATGCCCTTTAGGAAGTGTGGAGGCCAAGTAACCATTAACATGTCTTAATCCCCCATTAAATGTACATGAAGCCATTAACTTCATAAGCATGTGCATTAGCCTTCAACTTGTACATTAAGGTAGGTGGGTAGGTGGGGTCCTCCATGATCTTCACTTTGAATTATTCCCATTTTCATTCCTTTATATTCTTTGTGCATGCATATTTCTTCATGAAACCACTCCTATTTGATACCATTTTCCTACAAAAATATATATAAATTTTCAATTAATTTTTCTCAAAGAAATATATGCACACAAATGACCATTTTGCCCATATATGAAGATGAATATGTGACAATTTGGAATAATTTGAATTTGTGGTTTAAACAAGTTAAAATACCCGATATGATCATTTATTTAATTCAAATAGAATAAATATGGTGGTAAAAATATGCACATTTACGTGCACATCACTAGACAGTCATGTTTATTTGATTATTGCTTGTTTATATCTTTTATTTATGGCTTGGAAAAAATCAAAGGGTATACGTTATATTGTCTTAATTGCTTGCCTTTTAAAATTTCGTACTCTTTATTTCAAATCACATAAAAATCTTCTCAATATCTCACTTCCTCGTTTGCCTCTTCTGATTGAAAGAGTTTACAATAAGTTTCTTTTATTAAATAGTAAATAAATCCCATGCATTCACTAGCCTCTTTATTCTTTGCCTTTTCCTTTTCCTAACCATTCAAATCTCCTAGCTGTACATTCATCTTAGCCGTGCTTTTTGTAAATCCTAGCCGCCACCAAATATTCTTATTCACGTGAAAAAAATTTCTCATCCCTCATTTCTATTTGCGTGAATAAAATACAGCAAGCTCTAGTTTATTTCCATGGCTTCTCCTCTCTTTCCTTCTCCTTTTTCTTTTGTTTTCTTTGTTTTGCTTCAAAGCTAGGCTCGGCCTCTTGCCTCTAGCCACCACTATTACTATCTCCATCAACCGTCACCCTTTCATCACCACAAAGACCAAGCCATGACCGTGGATGAAGACTACATCACCAAAGTTGATGCAAAGCCTAGCCAAGCACATGTATTCATCACCTTACTTTGATTTACCAAGGTTATGTCATTTTATTTCCTATCTTCCCATTGTGGTAATGTAACGTCCCGGAAATTTTCAACTTTCGTAAATTCAACATCGATACTCACTTTATCGACTGCTGAGCAATCGAAGGCCGGAAACCCGAAATGTTATGTTTTAAGAAAAGGAAAGAGAAGAAGAAGAGATAAGAAGGTGGAAAATGGAGGGAAAAGAAATTAGAAAATAGAACGGAACAGAAAACAACAGCAGAACAACAACAGAATCTCACAATCGCAGCGGAACAACATATAATAGATAAATGAATAATCTTTAAACAAGAACCATACCAGTTATTACAGTACATCACATTTCATTTCATTACATCATATCATCAGAGTGTACAACAACAAAAAACAATGCAGCGGAAAAAAAAAATACTATATACTAGTAATACGCCATGCCATCCAGCTTGCCTCCAGCAACTCTAGAATATCCAGAATATCCTGATAAACCTTTACTCTTGACTGCCCGTGTGAAAATTGGTGGGCACCCAGAGTTTAGGAAGGAAAACAATAAACTCCGAGTCAGTCATGTAACTGGTGTGGGAACTCAAAACAGTTTATTTATCTTTAAAATCAAAAATAAAGGAATATTTTTTAAAGTCAATTCGCAATGCTTTTAAAAATGAGATTACCATAAGGCCTCCCGCACACACACACAATGCAAACGCAGAATCGGAGGAGATTTCTCCTTATCATAGTCAAAGATGCTTGATACGCATTTAAAAGAACATTTGATATTATTACTAGTGCATAGTGTAGGAAATATTTCGAAAGTAGAATATAAATCTTAGCTAACATATGACCATTATCGTATGCCTACTATAGCTAACTATGTTCAATAGCAGGTTACCGCCACATTCCATAGCAGGTTATACAACTAAAACCGTACAAGTCTCGTATTGTTTCTTTGGATTTCCAACGAATGATCAGGCTAAGGAACTTCCCATTTCCACATGAGAATGCCTTTGGATGGACATCCCCAAGAACCAAACCGGATCTCTACCAACACAAGGCCGGGTTACCCCTAACTGAGTAACAACTGACCGAATATGCCATCCCCCGGTCCTTTGGGACCTTTCACCGAGCGCTCGTAATCAATTCACACAATCATAAAGTGTTTTCAACATGAGTAAGTATCTGGGCTCCATACCATGATACCACCCTTTTCCAGAAGGAAATGCACATATCCTAAAGGGCGCTACCCCTTATAACCTTGCCGCATCTTTCCTGTTTTGACCATTCCCGAGGTGTGAGGCTCGACGAAGTCACGTCCACAAAAACATACTTTATACAAAAGCCATGCTTTAGGTCAACAAATGATCATAGAAATGATCACCAGGATAGACGATCAAACAAATGATCCTATGACAAATAATCAACACAATGATCATTTCACAGCAACACTCAGCATGTCACATTACCAAATTGGGAATATATCGCTGATAACCTTCAACTACATAACCTCTGAGCTCGTACGTCTCAGAGAAGGGTGTTAAGCTAAGAGAATAAATTCTCCGCCGCCAACAGAAATATATTTGAAAGAAATCTGCTTTATATCTCAATTTGTAACGTCAGACATACAATCCATACAAGTCTGTTCCGGGATCGAACAGAACCGAAGGCACTTACAAAGAAGTCCTTGCAATCTGGATAATCTCTAATCACGTCGGGACTTCCCATCACATATGGAGTCTCTATACCGTAGCTACTCGGTGCAAAGTCAATCGACGAGTTGTCCTTTCGCTTTCAAAAAGATCCGGTCTTCAACACCGGTCTTCAAATGCAATTCATAACGACGTATCACATATTCAGAATGGGTTATACGACCCCATGGTCCTTTCCCGGTTAACCCGAATAGTGAGCGCTTATTCAAAAATAAGTGTGGCATTCAAATTCAAACAAATCACATCAATTACCCATTCAAAGGGAACTATTGATAGTCGGTTGTTGAACTATCAATGGATATGCACACATCACCAGTTTCCAAATAATTTTCCAAATTATTTATTTTCCAAAATATCTTTACAAGATATATAATTTTCACACTTCAAAAATAAATCAATATTTATTTTTAGACAAATTCCCCTTTTCTTTTATAAATTCCTTAGTGAATTTATATTTCACAATATCTATGCATATACGATTTCAATTATTCATTTCAATTTATCTTCAAAAAGATAGATTCTCAAAACGTTTCATTTCACATTGGAAAAACATTTCCATACTTATTTATTCATAAGTAATTCACAATCCATTTATTTTCAACACTTGGAAAATATTCAATATACTTCAATCGAGATTAAGTATATATTTCATTCTTTAAGGAAATCATTCTCTTAAACATATATATTTGGGACAAAACGAGTGTTGCGTAAAACATCGTTACGACAACCCAAAATCACTAGTATAGGGATTCGAAATTAAAACAGATATATAAATCCCAATACTATACAAAACATTTCCTTTCGGAAATCATTTACTATAACAACAGTGTTATAGTCCACCATTTCCTTTTATTTCTCGAAAACGTCTATTTCAACAATAAATGTTGAAATCTATGGTTTCGAATCTCAACACATTTTAAAACATCGTTAGATCGTTTTAATTCAATTTCAAACATCACATTCAAAACAATTTCTTTAACATATTGTTCACTATTCAAACGTGAATATACTATGTTAACAAATTTCATCATTTCTATTCATTTCATTTTAAAGGATTATTCACAGTTCAAAACGTGAATATAACTCCATGAATAAGTTATAACAATTTACTTATCAAAATAAGTCGTTTGCGAATTTATAAAACAACGTTTATAAACTCCATTTCTATTTATTTTATAACAACTTCCTTTTATAAATTCCTTTATTAACCTATCTCAATTCATATCTCAATGATATACTAGAAATTCATATTATAAGTCAAATGCTCATAAAACGATTATTTTACAAAATCGTTCTTTTAAACTTCATAATTATAAATCTTATAACTTATAAGATTCAATTATTTATCCAAAACCATTCTTTTAATAACTTTATAAATTTTTTAAACCTACTGCTTATAATATTCCATTTATAACTTCACCGTTTATAATTCTATAAATTTCATTCATTTATGAAATTCATTCACAATTCATTCTAACACTTATAAGAACTCATTTTTTTATAATTCAAATATTTTCATTTATAAATTATCAATTTATAAATCTTTTTATATAAATCAATTTATATTATTCTTTTAAAACATCTATAATTTCCTTTATAATTTTATCATTTTGATTCATAAAATAATTAAATTTTATAAATCCTATTTGTAAACTTTTTACAATAAATCCAAAAATCCCAATTTAACTATTTTATAAAATTATTAACCCCATAATTTTAAGAATCAACTTTTAACTAGTTTTCTCAAAAATCATAATTTTTGTAATATTAAGATTTATAACGTTTATTTATTTATTTATAATGGATCAATTCCAAAACATTTTATAAACGTATACTTTCAAAAATCACTTTAAAATCCCTTTTAAAACTCCAAAATTTGGTCCAATGATGCTACACACCAAATAGTCAATCACGACAACAACGATATCATATATCGATATGATGATCCATCAAATATCAAAATATCTGAAATCAAATAAATACTATTGAGGAATCCAGTTGGATCCCTCCAACCTGTTTCCTGCATCCACAAACATTAGCACAATACCAATTTCGCTCCAGTACGAAATTATCGCGGTATATGGGATTTAAAATATTATCCGCTTAATAGACGGCGCAATAGGGTCTCATCCGCTATACAAATGCGGGAAATCAATAACTCCAATATATACATATGCCAATATACATATATTGCTATTATATATAATACCAATTTCACTGTTTATGAAATATTCGCGGTATATGTTTTTAATAAATAACATCCGCTTACTAACGGCGCATAATGTCTATTTTAACAATCAATAGATAACAATCATCATTCAAACATGCATTCAAATATATTAAATCTAACTATTTAAAATAAAATCGAAACTGATTCGATTGAGTGAGAAGTTCTCACCTTGACTTCAATTTCGCTTTAGCGATTTATTTCGAATAAAATTAAACGGACGTTTAATTTTACCCGAAATTCTCACTAACTTCAAACGACTCCAATCTATTTCCATCGCGTAGTGCTCGTCCATACGATTCCAACGCTTCCTGTTTCGCGCGTTTTTGACCTCGTATGACAAAGATATCACGGTTTAAAGTTTAACGAATTAATATATACAATTCATTTACATTTTCTTTTTACAAAACCCTCACTTGCATCTGGGCCGTTGGATCCAGCCTTCAGCAAATCAGGACCGCGTGCTCCTTCTCCCTCACTCACGTTCGTTCCCTGTAACAACTCACGCACGGCCAACCCATGAAGATCAAACTAGGGTTTGAAAATTCGGCCTCCACGTTGAACTATAGCACGATCAGGAACTTGCATCTCGACCCCCCTCGCAAGAGCCACACACGGCCCAAAGAGCATGAAGCTCGGCCCCCTCCTTTGCATGAAAAGTCGTGCGCAACCCAAGGCCGACGACCCCCCATATCTCCCTCCACGTTGCTTCGTTTTACATCACAACCGTTCAGATTGTAACTCTCACTTCCCTCTCCAACTTTCATGTTGAAAGATTGTTGAATTAATGCTTGGATTTGAAGAGATTTGGGGATGAAGATCGTGATTTTTTGGCCGTAGATAATAGGGGTGGCGGCTGGCTTGTTAGATTAGGGTTTTGATATTTTTTTTTATTTTTTTTATTTGTGATGGTTGGCTATTTATAGGAAAATCAATCGACACTATTCATTCCGGAAATTCCGAACTCCGATTCACGCGCCGTAACCAACGTTTCTAGGGTTAACCCCGCGTTCCGGACACAATGGAATAGGTTTCGGAAGCTAATTCGGTCATCTGTGCGAGTTATGGCAACAAACGATTGATTTAAATTAAACCGATTTAAACGATTTTCTAGGCGTTTTAATTTGTGCCGGACAAACGGTAAATCCAATCGACACGAAATTTGAAACCGTACAATAATATCACATTACGGATCCGATGAAACTAGTTTCGTCGAAATCCGAGACTTTTTGAAAAATGGCTATTTTAACTCGCCAAATTAAAATTAAAAACAATTCGATGCGTTTCGAGCTGCGACGATCAAACGATAACTCCGTTTGCTACGAAAATTGAAATCCGGTAATAACTAACTATTACGGATCCAATGGAACTAGTTTCGTCCAATTCTGAGACTGTTCAAAAATTGACTATTTTCACTAGTCGATTTAAATATTAAAATATTCAATTTTCACAAATTAACTTTTAATTCGATTTTAAAAGTTCTAAAATATCGTTCTAACTCCAATATGATATAATAAATTTTTACAAATCATTTTCAATCATATTTAACCCAAATTTCAATTATTTCCATAATTTAACATATTAAATTATCGATTTAATTATTCAATTAAATCCAATTATTCGAAATAAAATTTATTTGACTTATAAATTCACTTATTAATATTTAAAATAAATTGAATATTCAAATTTTAATTACTTAAAATCCTGGGTCGTTACAATCTTCCCCCCTTAAAAGAATTTCGTCCTCGAAATTATCAAGTAAGAAAAGTTACAGAATCTATTAATTTTCCCAAATTCATAGTTTAAACTTCTTATAATAACTTACTAAGTTTTCAAATCATACTTAGTTATCTTTTCAAAAACAACTACTATATCGTTTAACTTTCAATTCTAAATCAAAGTTAAAGTTTTCAAAATTTTCAATTTTTCTCAAATTTTTTCTAACGCCTTAAATTTCCGAAAAAATTCACCATAGTCTCCTTTGCGCGGCTCGATCCGATGACAGTATATATATCACAAATATACATCTCATCAAGTAATGAGGCATTCCGCAGGGAAAAAAGTATAAAAGTACGGTATGTAATCCGAGATATGTACCTTATATTTTATTAGCGAGCATATACGGCTAATATAGCGCGAAAGCGAGCTCCAAATGCGAAGCAAACGCGATCCGCACCTACTAATCACTCAACAAACAACATGAGAACATGTATATAGACAATAATATCAATATACAACATATAGCAACATAATAACTATTTTATGCCAACATAGCAAATGCAATAAAAGCAATATATATTCAACCATCAACCAACTAACATTCAACTAATTCATAACCAATAAATATTCATTCATATTCTCATTAATATCCAATGAAATGGTTTTCAATTTAAATCACATTTGATTCATTAACAGTGGATGTTTTTACTAACATTCATTTTCAATTAGTTTATATTCACTAATTCGTATTCAAGTTGGTTCACTTCCAAATCAAATTCAATTCTATTTAAGATTCACTTAACTTCCAATTGAATTCCAATTACTTTAGCTTCCAATTTCATTAACACTTAATGAATTATATACAATCAACTAACAACCATATAACAATCAATGTATATTCATTACAACCAAATTCCTTTGCTTATATTCATTCAATTTGGTTTAACACCATCACTTTCAATTGGTTTAATTAAATTTATTTTCATTTAATTATTCAAATTCCAACAACATTAGATTTTAATGAATTAACACTTATATTCATTATTTCATATCAATTTTTCACATTTAATTGATTAATATTCAATCCATTCATTCAATTTAATTACAAAAGTTGAATTTCATTTATATAACTCAAGTTCACATTTATCACTTAACTTTATTAATTTACTTTGATACCAATATCAACTTCATTCAACATCACTTAAGTTATACTTCATTTTACAAACATCACTTGTTTTTACTTAACTTAAATTCCCACTTATAAATAAATTTAGATTCCAATTCTAAAGTAAATTTACATTTAACTTTAAATTCATTTTTATTTACAACACATGTTTATAAATATATTCATATAGTTTCACTTCTTATATATATAAGTTTATTTCACAATTGTAATCACTTTAATTATAATTCAATTCTTATCATTCTTTTACTTATACAATTATTCTTTTATTTAGATTATTCAAACAACTAAACAATCTACTTACATACACTTTAATAATTCTGAAAAATTATTTCTTTATATATAAAATATACTCAAGGTAAAATTATTTCATTTACCCAATTTAAAACAATATTGTGTCGAATTGTTCTATACAAGTGTTTATAAAACCCCTTCGGCATAGTTGTACAGACCGTGCTGACGAAGGTTCATATACCACTCAATAAACCAATCATCACAATATAAAACGATTTCATATTCACTAACAAATAAGCACTCGTATCTATTATTACACTCGACTCATTCTAGAGTACTACTGACTCTATCTCTAATGAGTAATACCCAACAGAACCATGGTTGTCGCTTAACCATATGCTCTGATACCAAATGTAACGTCCCGGAAATTTTCGACTTTCGGAAATTCAACATCGATACTCACTTTATCGACTGCCGAGCAATCGAAGGCCGGAAACCCGAAATGTTATGTTTTAAGAAAAGGAAAGAGAAGAAGAAGAGATAAGAAGGTGGAAAATGGAGGGAAAAGAAATTAGAAAATAGAACGGAACAGAAAACAGCAGCAGAACAACAACAGAATCTCACAATCGCAGCGGAACAACATATAATAGATAAATGAATAATCTTTAAACAAGAACTATATCAGTTATTACATTACATCACATTTCATTTCATTACATCATATCATCAGAGTGTACAACAACAACAAACAACGCAGCGGAAAAAGAAATACTATATACTAGTAATACGCCATGCCATCCAGCTTGCCTCCAGCAACTCCAGAATATCCAGAATATCCTGATAAACCTTTACTCTTGACTGCCCGTGTGAAAATTGGTGGGCACCCAGAGTTTAGGAAGGAAAACAATAATGTGACGCCCCACCTCTATACCCACGCTAGCCAAGAACACTCCGGAGAAGTGCTGTCAACTAGCACGGAGAATAAGGCTGTTGAGGAGCGACCATCCATGTAATTGCTTATCACACGGTGGCTATAAATAATCTTCGAAAACAAACATAGAAATAATCATATCACAAATCAGTCACAGATATCCATATCACAAAGGCGGAAGAAGATATGAATATATAACTAACACATGAAAGTGTATATCAGAGTAGTGGTCAATAAGATCCACGATAATACAAAAGAATAGCAACACGTGCTATACAAAAGAATACAACTATGAGTCTATATCTCAAGTGTATACAACAAAAACTGCTAATCTAAACAGTTAGCCAAAAGTCAGAGTGATGAATCCCTGGGAAGAAGTCAAGCAGAAGCACCTGTAACATCTCGGTCTGATCCGAGTATTATTTAAGAAAATAATAAACGGATCAGTCTAGCTATAAATATCAGATGACATGATATAACATAAAAGATATGGCATAAACATAAACATCCATAACGACATACCACTATAAGTATGTAAATAATGATCAACAGAAGATCAATCAATAAGAGATAATCAATATCACAAGAATCTTCTCAAAGATTCGAAGGGGGCATCATACCCTAAACTTGTACTCATAACAAGTCAATGACATAAATTCCAGAAATCAACACGAGAAATCCAGAAATCATAAAAAGGGAAAGAGGCCTATCACATGACGGTCCGAAGACCAAGGGGAGCTACCCCACATGTGTGAATGGAATCACACAGATTAAGGTCCAGACTAACCAAAAAGCAAAAAGGTATGTGTGAGTGGAATCACACAAGTGGTGTCTAGTCTAACCTCGCAACAAGAGACATCGCACAGTTGCTAGTCTAAATCATCAGAATGATCGTCATGATCAACGAGAAGTGTCAATTACACTAAGCTAGTAAATATAGAAGTTTAGCTTCATGTCCCATAACCACTTGCTTAACTTAAATATTTACGAACAAACTGTAAATCTTCACTAATAAAATTGTCACAAGAGGTTCAATCGAAAAAGTCCAGGAATTAACCGACGAAGTGAACGCAAGCGTTTCATAGCACTTGTTTTACTAAGTCGTTTAATTAGATTTCTCATCCGAGTGAGGTAAAGGTTTGTATATACTAATAGATTGGAAAATGGTTTAAGAAAAGAGCTTTGTTATTAAAAATAGAGTTGAAATTGTTTGTTAAAAGAGTTTTGATATTTACTACTAGTATTGAAACCTTTATATTTTTAAAATGACAAATTACAGAAGAGATTGTAGAAACAATCATCACAAAGATCACATTCGGAGATGTGAATAAAATCCAAGGAAATCGGCTCAAAAGCATCAAAGTGGAAGTTCCCCAACGACCAAACGTGGCCGAGATAACCAGAGATGGTTTGTCTCGAAGAATGGTCAAGTCAGCATCTCAACAAAGCAAGTTCTGTTGAATGTTTTTCAGATAAGATCGCCTACGGAGGGGGGTCCAGGGGGGGTGGCAACCCCCCAAGGTGGGGGTGCGGGGGCAACGCCACCGCTTACGGGGTTCGACCTGCCCGGTCAGGTCGCGGGGGTCCAGGGGGCAGCGCCCCCGGCGGGGTGCGGGGCAGCGCCCCGACCAAAACGGTACGACCTAGTGAAGATAAAATGAGGTCTAACGACCTAAGGACTCAAGGGTCTAACGACCTAACGACTCAAGGGTCATACGACCTAACGACTCAAGGGTCCAACGACCTAGCGACTCAAGGGTCCAACGACTCAGCGACTCAAGGGTCCAACGACTCAGCGACTCAAGGCTCCAACGACTCAGCGACTCAAGGCTCCAACGACTCAGCGACTCAAGGCTCCAACGACTCAGCGACTCAAGGCTCCAACGACTCAGCGACTTGAGTCCAACGACTCAGCGACTCAAGGCTCCAACGACTCAGCGACTCAAGGCTCCAACGACTCAGCGACTCAAGGGTCCAACGACTCAGCGACTCAAGGCTCCAACGACTCAGCGACTCAAGGGTCCAACGACTCAGCGACTCAAGGGTCCAACGACTCAGCGACTCAAGGACGAACGACTTAACTCCGAACGACCTAAAAATGGCCAGAACGACTCAAGTGCAGAAAATTCATCAAAACGCTAAAAATTGGAGTTTTTTTTTGCCAATCCAATCCAAACCAAATGCTAACATGCATGCAAAAATGATAGGGAATCATTCCCAACAGTCCAATATAATTATAGGCTAGAATTGTGAGATAAAAATCTCACCTTTGCACTAAAATTTATGAAGATGAAGCTTGAAAGCAAGGAGAAGCAATCCAAAGCTTGAATCCAATATCTTCTACTTGAATTTGGAGTTGAATGATGGAGTTGCAATTGAATTTGAGCTTGGAGTTTTAATTTCCTATTCTCTTCACCATTAATGCTAAAGCTTGAGTTAGTTAGGAAATTTATGAAGAGTGAGGAGAAGAGGGTTGGAACTTGGGCTTAATAGGCTAAACTAACCCAAAGTCCAAAGCGGGAAAAGTTAGTGAAATTTCACTAACTCCAAACCTATCGATGTTTATACTTAAAAAGTTGTAAACGACATTTCGAACTCAATGGAAGTGGTCTCGAGTCCTAATTTGACCGTTTGCAAAAAGTAGTTTTTCGGACCAAAATCCGATTAACGATTTAATATTTAAATAAAAATATTTAAATGTAAACTCGATAAATATGCGGGTTGTTACAAATAAACTCCGAGTCAGTCATGTGACTGGTGTGGGAACTCAAAACAGTTTATTTATCTTTAAAATCAAAAATAGAGGAATATTTTTTAAAGTCAATTCGCAATGCTTTTAAAAATGAGACTACCATAAGGCCTCCCGCACACACACACAATGCAAACGCAGAATCGGAGGAGATTTCTCCTTATCATAGTCAAAGATGCTTGATACGCATTTAAAAGAACATTTGATATTATTACTAGTGCATAGTGTAGGAAATATTTCGAAAGTAGAATATAAATCTTAGCCAACATATGACCATTATCGTATGCCTACTATAGCTAACTATGTTCAATAGCAGGTTACCGCCACATTCCATAGCAGGTTATACAACAAAAACCGTACAAGTCTCGTATTGTTTCTTTGGATTTCCAACGAATGATCAGGCCAAGGAACTTCCCATTGCCACATGAGAATGCCTCTGGATGGACATCCCCGAGAACCAAACTGGATCTCTACCAACACAAGGCCGGGTTACCCCTAACTGAGTAACAACTGACCGAATATGCCATCCCCCGGTCCTTTGGGACCTTTCACCGAGCGCTCGTAATCAATTCACACAATCATAAAGTGTTTTCAACATGAGTAAGTATCTGGGCTCCATACCATGATACCACCCTTTTCCAGAAGGAAATGCACATATCCTAAAGGGCGCTACCCCTCGTAACCTTGCCGCATCTTTCCTGTTTTGACCATTCCCGAGGTGTGAGGCTCAACGAAGTCACGTCCACAAAAACATACTTTATACAAAAGCCATGCTTTGGGTCAACAAATGATCATAGAAATGATCACCAGGATAGACGATCAAACAAATGATCCTATGACAAATAATCAACACAATGATCATTTCACAGCAACACTCAGCATGTCACATTACCAAATTGGGAATATATCGCTGATAACCTTCAACTACATAACCTCTGAGCTCGTACGTCTCAGAGAAGGGTGTTAAGCTAAGAGAATAAATTCTCCGCCACCAACAGAAATATATTTGAAAGAAATCTGCTTTATATCTCAATTTGTAACGTCAGACATACAATCCATACAAGTCTGTTCCGGGATTGAACAGAACCGAAGGCACTTACAAAGAAGTCCTTGCAATCCGGATAATCTCTAATCACGTCCGGACTTCCCATCACATATGGAGTCTCTATACCGTAGCTACTCGATGCAAAGTCAATCGACGAGTTGTCCTTTCGCTTTCAAAAAGATCCGGTCTTCAACACCGGTCTTCAAATGCAATTCATAACGACGTATCACATATTCGGAATGGGTTATACGACCCCATGGTCCTTTCCCGGTTAACCCGAATAGTGAGCGCTTATTCAAAAATAAGTGTGGCATTCAAATTCAAACAAATCACATCAATTACCCATTCAAAGGGAACTATTGATAGTCGGTTGTTGAACTATCAATGGATATGCACACATCACCAGTTTCCAAATAATTTTTCAAATTATTTATTTTCCATAATATCTTTACAAGATATATAATTTTCACACTTCAAAAATAAATCAATATTTATTTTTAGACAAATTCCCCTTTTCTTTTATAAATTCCTTAGTGAATTTATATTTCACAATATCTATGCATATACGATTTCAATTATTCATTTCAATTTATCTTCAAAAAGATGGATTCTAAAAACGTTTCATTTCACATTGGAAAAACATTTCCATACTTATTTATTCATAAGTAATTCACAATCCATTTATTTTCAACACTTGGAAAATATTCAATATACTTCAATCGAGATTAAGTATATATTTCATTCTTTAAGGAAATCATTCTCTTAATCATATTTATTTGGGCCAAAACGAATGTTGCGTAAAACATCGTTACGACAACCCAAAATCACTAGTATAGGGATTCGAAATTAAAACAGATATATAAATCCCAATACTATACAAAACATTTCCTTTCGGAAATCATTTACTATAACAACAGTGTTATAGTCCATCATTTCCTTTTATTTCTCGAAAACGTCTATTTCAACAATAAATGTTGAAATCTATGGTTTCGAATCTCAACACATTTTAAAACATCGTTAGATCGTTTTAATTCAATTTAAAACATCACATTCAAAACAATTTCTTTAACATATTGTTCATATTCAAAAACGTGAATATACTATGTTAACAAATTTCATCATTTCTATTCATTTCATTTTAAAGGATTATTCACAGTTCAAAACGTGAATATAACTCCATGAATAAGTTATAACAATTTACTTATCAAAATAAGTCGTTTGCGAATTTATAAAACAACGTTTATAAACTCCATTTCTATTTATTTTATAACAACTTCCTTTTATAAATTCCTTTATTAACCTATCTCAATTCATATCGCAATGATATACTAGAAATTCATATTATAAGTCAAATGCTCATAAAACGATTATTTTACAAAATCGTTCTTTTAAACTTCATAATTATAAATCTTATAACTTATAAGATTCAATTATTTATCCAAAACCATTCTTTTAATAACTTTATAAATTTTATAAAACTACTGCCTATAATATTCCATTTATAACTTCACCGTTTATAATTCTATAAATTTCATTCATTTATGAAATTCATTCACAATTCATTCTAACACTTATAAAAACTCATTTTTTTATAATTCAAATATTTTCATTTATAAATTATCAATTTATAAATCTTTTTATATAAATCAATTTATATTATTCTTTTAAAACATCATTAATTTCCTTTATAATTTTATCATTTTGATTCATAAAATAATTAAATTTTATAAAGCCTATTTGTAAACTTTTTACAATAAATCCAAAAATCCCAATTTAACTATTTTATAAAATTATTAACCCCATACTTTTAAGAATCAACTTTTAACTAGTTTTCTAAAAAATCATAATTTTTGTAATATTAAGATTTATAACGTTTATTTATTTATTTATAATGGATCAATTCCAAAACATTTTATAAACGTATACTTTCAAAAATCACTTTAAAATCCCTTTTAAAACTCCAAAATTTGGTCCAATGATGCTACACACCAAATAGTCAATCACGACAACAACGATATCATATATCGATATGATGATCCATCAAATATCAAAATATCTGAAATCAAATAAATACTGTTGAGGAATCCAGTTGGATCCCTCCAACCTGTTTCCTGCATCCACAAACATTAGCACAATACCAATTTCGCTCCAGTATGAAATTATCGCGGTATATGGGATTTAAAATATTATCCGCTTTATAGACGGCGCAATAGGGTCTCATCCGCTATACAAATGCGGGAAATCAATAACTCCAATATATACATATGCCAATATATATATATTGCTATTATATATAATACCAATTTCACTGTTTATGAAATATTCGCGGTATATGTTTTTAATAAATAACATCCGCTTACTAACGGCGCATAATGTCTATTTTAACAATCAATAGATAACAATCATCATTCAAACATGCATTCAAATATTTTAAATCTAACTACTTAAAATAAAATCGAAACTGATTCGATTGAGTGAGAAGTTCTCACCTTGATATCAATTTCGCTTTAGCGATTTATTTCGAATAAAATTAAACGGACGTTTAATTTTACCCAAAATTCTCACTAACTCCAAACGACTCCAATCCAATTCCATCGCATAGTGCTCGTCCATATGATTCCAATGCTTCCTGTTTCGTGCGTTTTCGACCTCGTATGACAAAGATATCACGGTTTAAAGTTTAACGAATTAATATATACAATTCATTTACATTTTCTTTTTACAAAACCCTCACTTGCATCTGGGCCGTTGGATCCAGCCTTCAGCAAATCAGGACCGTGTGCTCCTTCTCCCTCACTCACGTTCGTTCCCTGTAACAACTCACGCACGGCCAACCCATGAAGATCAAACTAGGGTTAGAAAATTCAGCCTCCACGTTGAACTATAGCACGATCAGGAACTTGCATCTCGACCCCCCTCGCAAGAGCCACACACGGCCCAAAGAGCATGAAGCTCGGCCCCCTCCTCTGCATGAAAAGTCGTGCGCAACCCAAGGCCGACGGCCCCCCATATCTCCCTCCACGTTGCTTCGTTTTACATCACAACCGTTCAGATTGTAGCTCTCACTTCCCTCTCCAACTTTCATGTTGAAAGATTGTTGAATTAATGCTTGGATTTGAAGAGATTTGGGGATGAAGATCGTGATTTTCTGGCCGTAGATAATAGGGGTGGCGGCTGGCTTGTTAGATTAGGGTTTTGATATTTTTTTATTTTTTTGTTTGTGATGGTTGGCTATTTATAGGAAAATCAATCGACACTATTCATTCCGGAAATTCCGAACTCCGATTCACGCGCCGTAACCAGCGTTTCTAGGATTTACCCCGCGTTCCGGACACAATGGAACAGGTTTCGGAAGCTAATTCGGTCATCTGTGCGAGTTATGGTAATAAACGATCGATTTAATTTAAACCGATTTAAACGATTTTCTAGGCGTTTTAATTTGTACCGGACAAATGGTAAATCCAATCGACACGAAATTTGAAACCATACAATAATATCACATTACGGATCCGATGAAACTGGTTTCGTCGAAATCCGAGACTTTTTGAAAAAGGGCTATTTTAACTCGCCAAATTAAAATTAAAAACAATTTGATGCGTTTCGAGCTGCCACGATCAAACGATAACTCCGTTTGCTACGAAAATTGAAATCCGATAATAACTAACTATTACGGATCCAATGGAACTAGTTTCGTCCAATTCTGAGACTGTTCAAAAATTGACTATTTTCACTAGTCGATTTAAATATTAAAATATTCAATTTTCACAAATTAACTTTTAATTCGATTTTAAAAGTTCTAAAATATCGTTCTAACTCCAATATGATATAATAAAATTTTACAAATCATTTTCAATCGTATTTAACCCAAATTTCAATTATTTCCATAATTTAACATATTAAATTATCGATTTAATTATTCAATTAAATCCAATTATTCGAAATAAAATTTATTTGACTTATAAATTCACTTATTAATATTTAAAATAAATTAAATATTCAAATTTTAATTACTTAAAATCCTGGGTCGTTACAGGTAATCTCTATTATTTGTATTGAATCATGTTATTAGGTTTGTGATATTTGTTTGCTTTATTTTGTTATGTACAAGATGAGGATTTTTGGCTCTCTTTTCACTCAAGTTTGCATCTTGCTTTGTTTTATCAAAAGGTTATGTCCCTTTGATCCACATTGTTTATTGTTTGATTGATAATCTTGTATGTTGAATTGACGCTTATGTTTGTGTAATTTTTTGTATACAAGATTTGGATCCGACTCTTCATCCACTCAAAAGAATATAGTCATGTATGTCATGCATTTTCGTGCTTTGCGGAGTTTAGATTTGGGTTTGAATTTCAATCCTAGCTTTAAAAAGGTGAGTTATTCACTCCAGACATTACGTACTTATACAATTGTGAAATGATGACAAGTGAATTGTAGAAATTAATATGCTATGTTCATACCTGCCTGTGATATGTTTATATGATATTAAATGCTGTTTATATACCTGTTACATCATCTGATATGATATTGTATGTTATACTGTTATTTTATTTCTTGTTTATCATACTGCAAGTTCCCTATCACTATGGATTGAAATGATACATGCCCGAACGGACTGTAAAATAAGGAAAAATCATTATGGGCTGAAATGATAGGCTCGAGTGATTTTTATTGTATTTATTTTACTTGGGATTGCGGGTTTGAAGTTGAACCCGGATTTTTCTTTTTAAATTACGGACTGAAATAATATATATCTGTATTACTTGATCTAGGTTAGAAAATTTTATACAGGCCCATGGATAAATTTTTATAATCGTTCTCTAAAATTATTAAGTATTTTGAATTTTAAATATATGGAGTTTTGATTAAAAAGTTGATTTAAAGATTTGAATATAAAGAGATATTGAGATATTGGTTTCCTATAAGTTAAAATTATATGAGTTGATAATTTGTTTAGGTTGTAATTTAAAAATCTTTATTTGGTTTTTAATCGTAATTTAAAGATTTTATTTATGATCAATATTTTAATAATTAAGTTTTATTTAATTGGGAATCTAAAATCTAACCTAGTAAATTTAATAAAGCTTATTTCTTGAAATAAATAAGGTTTGTATAGCAAATAATGTATTTTGATTGGATAAAATGAATTGCAGTTTTGATTGAACTTAGTAATAAAATTTATTTAATTTGGAATCAAAGTTAATTGATGTCTAGATGAATAGATTTATAAAGAGGATTGGACTGTTATATTAACTATGAGAAAATACTTGATTTATGGTTATGTTTTGTAAAAATGAATGATTATGATTGAACTGGAAAAATGCAACCTAAAATGACTTAACTTGATAAATGGAAATTTAGTTTTCAAATGAAAGTTAAGTAAATTTAGTGATAGGGTATTTTATTTGTGGGATGGATATTCTAAAATAAAGTGTAAAGTTATTTGTTAAAAATAAAAGTTAAGTAAAATATGGGTATTTATTGATAAAATTTTATTTTAGTAAATCATAAGTTAAATGATATTCAAATGAATATTTTTGAAGCGTGAAATGTGATTTTTATAAGTTAAATTGGCTAAAAATTGAAATTTTAGTATAGCTGAAATATACAATGTTTTGGAAATTTATGATTTAATGAATAGACTTATAAATGCTACAACTTTGAAATGAATATTATTTTACATTGAATTTAAATGGTCAAATGAATCTTGTTTGGAAGATATTAACATTGAATTTAAATGGTGTAGATAAATATGTTTCAAAGTGTTTGTTTCAGAGTTGTTATAACTTGAAAGTAAGTTGGCTTTGGAAAAGAATTTATTTGAAAGTGTATTTAAATAAGAATTGTACTTAAATATATAAATTTGAACTTATTGAAATTGAAGATTTAAGAATATGACTTTATAAAGTGGTTTGATTTAAGACGATTTAAAGGAATATTTCAAGTCTAATAAATTGAAGGAAATATTCAATGATTTGACATTTGGATTTTTTTAAATAATATATTGATTTGGTTTTGGAATTTAAATGAGATATCATTACTTTGGTTTTTGAAATGGATATGATATTTTGGTTTTAAAGTATAAATGATTTTGAAATAAAATATCCATGGGTTATAATAACGTTGGGTTGTTAAAGAGACCGGGATCGAAAGTTTTCATACTCTCTGCCAAACCCGAAAACCACTTTAACAGCCGTGTACGCAGTGGAGATACCAGAATGAAGTAGGATGGTGGCGGCATTTCTTTGAGATATATACGTGGACCTAACTCCTGTGAGTTGGCATAAGATGACTAAAACAGGAGCAATCTCGGGCCAAAGAGGTCATTCCTCTGATCAGACGCACTCCTTCGATATTATATTCAGACTTTGAGATTTACTTGGTGGCCACTTTTGATTTTTGATTTGAGGGTGTGGCTCGAGGTGGGCTGTAACGACCCGGTGTTTTCAACCATTCGCATCCGCACATGTCGGACTTGAATTGTTCAAAATGCCGCGTTGTAAAAATAAATTTGGCAGAACTCAGAATATGCAGTAAATAATTAATCACAGAATCACAGACACAGAAACAGAATACTCGCAGCGGAATTTAAAAATACTTAGTGGTTCATGAAGCCACTATAAATATTCTTACTCAAGTAAAATTTACATAGTCTTAAATCCAAATATAGTTTTAACTTATCAGTAAACAGTCCAAATGTCCACTAGTCTTGATTTCAAAATTTTAGATAAAGAAATGGAAAGGAAGTTTGCCAGCAGCTTGAAAGAGATCTACAGAAATCCTAGCTTCGGGATGAAAACTGAACTGCAACTCAGGCTGACCCGAGCGTAACATAAAACGTAAACACTCGAGTCAGGACATACATACTTATATGGTGTAAGCTAATTCAAGTGTACTGTAATATAGAGCAAGTAACTTAAAGGATGCTTGGGACCGCCCATCCTCTAAGGATCCGTTAAACTATTTACTATGTAGTATATTGCGCTATTATAATAGTGTCTAATTGTAAAATAAACTTACTTTTTAATAGCGTTAAGGGGTTACCCATATAGCCCTTAACACAAATAATGCCAATAGTCTATACAGTACCGTAATACCTCCTGATCGGGAAGCTACCAGAGGATACTCCATAGGTACGACACAAATAGAAACTCGTAGGAGGCTCGCTATGGTAGGTGACACGGCACAACTAGGCAATGCCAGGGTAGATATACCAATTGCTATCCGGACCGGTGGAAACGCGTAGCCGCAGTTACCGCCCACCTCGAACAACACTCCCAAATCAAAGGTGCGCACCAAAACAATCACAGGAGTAATAGAATGGCATACGAAGAAGTGCGTTCGATCAGAGGTGCTACCTCATTAATCCGAGAATCGCTCCTGTTTTAGCCACCTTATGCCAACTCACGGGAGTCGGGTCCACGTTTTACCTTAAAGAAACCGTCACCACCATCCTACTTCATTCTGGAATCTCCACCGCGTACACGGTTAGTCAAAGTGGTTTTCGGTGTCGACAGAGAGTATGTCCATATCCGATCCCGGTCTCTTTGCCAACCAAACGTTATTATACCCCGTGGTTATAGTTTAAAAATGGTATTTTTACAAATCAAATATATTTCAAATACCTTCAATATCAAATTCTTGATTAAAACATTTCATTTGATAATATACCATTTCAACTTATTCAATTTAATTTGGAATTTATTGCTTTTAACAAACTTTAAAATCAATTTCTTCCTTTAAAACTATCCAAAGTCCATTTCTTAATTTTTATTAATTACATATTTAAATTCCAAAAATTTAACTTATTCCCAAAATAAATTTCTATAAATTTAAATAAATCAAATTTCAATTTCTGCAGCACCTATGAAATGCTACCTAAAGTTTATGGGTTAAACAGTCCAATTTTAAAAGACAGCATTTAAATGCTGTAATAGGTTATTAACTTATCAATTTAGTTTAAATTCCAAATACAACTTATTATCAATTATTTCTTAACTGAAATCTCATCTTAACAAAAATCCAGAATTTTTCCAAATAAGTTATATTTATTTATTTAAAATCTTAACTCATTCAAAAATCATTTTTAAATCTTTATAAAATCCTTTAAATACATTAAACCACAATATTATAAACTTCCATTTAAAAATAATTTTAAAATATTTCAGAAAAATATTATAGGAACCACGGGTCTGTATAAAATTTTCTAGCCTAGGTCAAGTGATACGGATTTATATCATTTCAATCCGCAATTTTACAAACCCCGGGTTCTATCATTTCAAACCCGCAATCCCAAGTTAAAATTAAACAGTTAACTGAATAAATGCATAATAATCATCGTTTTAGGCCTATCATTTCAGCCTTAACGATTTAAATTTATAGGGAACTTGCAGTGATGATTTAAATCAGTAAATAAACATTTAACAATATAACTGCAGAAATATTACAACAGATAAATAACTGATGAGGTGTCAATTTAAATGGAGTTTAACATCCTACGTTATATTACAGACAGATAACAGTTAAATAATAATTTACACATACACTTGCGATAATTCACAGAAATATAGGCATGTTTGTCTGGTGAGAAAAACTCACCTGAAGGCTGCAGAAAAAATTTGATTCAAAATGAAAATCCACCGGAAAAGAAACGAACAGAGAGTAACGATCAAATATCCCGGATGTCACGCCTAGATTCAAATCTATAACAAGATCCAAATACCGGATACGTGACTTTAGAAATTTACGGTCAAAGCAAAAATTAAAAATAGGACGAGAATTAGTTCGACTTGCTCGACCACTCCACTGGGTATACTATCAAAACATAACGAAACTTTTCCTACCCATTACTGAACCATGCCATTTCAAAAATCAAGGTAAAATTTACCTAAAGGCCATCTAAAACAAAATGGTGAAGTTTTTCTCCTATAGGCCGTGATATATGCATGTACAAGTGCATCCAATACTCTACTACCTACAGGCTTATGCACTGTCCCACACAACTATAAAGCATATTGCAGTTACATGCTTTTATATGCAACTAAACATTTCCACCTAACATCTTCTCTGTTATCTGAAGTATTACAGGCTTTCTCCCTTTTTTTTCAACCGAAACTTATATATATATTTTATAAAACATGCACGGATACATCATTTCTTCTTTAAAATTTTTTACTATCATCAATCGAATAACTACCCAAGTCAGTTACCTAAAACACGGTCAAGATTTCACTAAAAGCCTGCCTATATGATATGTCTATATGCAACTGAAGGCTCACTCACTATGTCAACATGTTATATTCTGATGAACCCTGAAAACTCTCTTTCTCTCCCTCTGTTATATTCTTCTTTACTCTCATTTTATATTTATTTATTTATTTATTTATTTATTTATTTTTTTTTATTTAAACATGTCTAACATCCTATGCAAAACAAAACTCACGCAACTCTCTGCCTACAACTTGCGTCTCTCTGCTATCTACTGTTACAAGATGGTAAAACATGCCCAGATCATTAGTGATAAGTACATCCAGAATAACACTTACTACATCATAACTACACTAATTCCATAACCTAGCTTCCTACAGGTTATTGACCTGACTTGAATGAATTTGCAAGGTAATGTATTTCTCTTAAGACCTCATCATCAACACAC
Source organism: Allium cepa (assembly GCA_030765085.1). Lineage (NCBI taxonomy): Eukaryota > Viridiplantae > Streptophyta > Magnoliopsida > Asparagales > Amaryllidaceae > Allium > Allium cepa. Next base: position 598,163,884 of record CM060935.1, read on the forward strand.
ATATCCACTGCTACTAGAAACAAGGTTTTTTTTCAAAATATATGTCTCGTAGGAAACTTAGCTGAGCACTAGAGTGGTAGTCAGGGTTGGAGTGGCCGAGCCAAAAGATGGGAAAGCAAAGGAAAAAAAACTGAAGAAGGAAAACGGAGAGGATGCAAAAGAAGAAGAGGAATAGTAATATTACCTGATAGAAGCTTTTCTCCTTGTGGATGATGTTATGCAAGATGAGGAGATAAAATACGAACCAGGCTAATATATTTATAGAGGGGAGAGTTTGCTTTAGATGCAAGAAAACATATATACGTGAAGAAAATCAAAAGGGCTCGGTACAAAAATGGCAACATATCTTGGCATGCCTAAACAATTGATTGATAAAGCAAAATTTGGTACGTTCAAAAGTTTGAATGTGAATACCTTGGCAAGAGATTGGAAAAAAAAACGGCAGCATTGATAGAAGATTGAACGTTTTGCAGATAAAGAATTGATTTGAGGCGAAATCAATGGAAAAAGAAAAGGCAAGCAGAGCTCAGTGATTTATTTCCAGTTTTTATCTTGTTTGAATGGATAAGGCTCGTGTGATTTTAGGGACCACGGTTAGTAATTAGATTTGATTTTATATGCGTGATATTCATTGCCAGTTTATGAGTTTTGATTTCAACATTTTTTTTTATTTGATAGTTGCGTGATTGTAGATTGAAGAAACGGCATTTGGAAGAACTGATATTAGGCAAGAGATTGATTTTAGGCAAAAGATATTTGGATGAAAAGGTATATACAAAAGTTTAAAATAAATTTTGACAGTTAAAACAAAAGTAACGTTTATTATAAAAACTCACTAACTGATATTTTAATCGATAAGTATATTTAAATATGATTTTTACTTTATATGCGTGATTATAGGAACGAAAAATTTTATCTTGCAAAATAAAGGCAGTGGAAACAGAGAGATATAAATAGGAATGTGAGAATTTGAAAAGATAGGCAAGGTTAAATTTGAATGCATGAGTTGATTTTAGGAAATCAAATATATTGGTCCATTTAGGTTGCGCGAATAAATGAATACAGTGACATGCTCAAGAAACAAAAAGGTAAGAGGCAAATGCCAAAAATGTTAAAAGAATAAAATTTTGTGTTACGCGCAAAGGAATGCAAAATTGATTTTCTCTCAAATGATATATGCGTGATTTAAGAAGAAATATATGGTATGTTTAAATCAAAAAAGGAAGAGTTGATTATTATCATTATATTTTAAAGAACAGTTACAAACAGATTTGAACGTTTCTTTTTTTAAATTCAGATTTGCGTGCTTTTTTTTTTCTTTGATGCCTGGATATGCACGTTATTCCTCTGGATTTGAGATAAGGCTTGCGAAAATAATAATTGCCAGTTATACAAAGCCTTGGATTCTATACTTTATATGCGTGATTAAAGCAAGCGTTGATTTTGTATACAGACCATTGATACGATATTTTAAATACATATCAATGTTGAAATATGATTTTTAAAATACGCCAACTGACGTAATATAAAACACCCAAAGTTATATAAAAATAACGTTTTTAATTTATACGTTTATTTTGTTACTTATACCATAAATTTTTACGCGTCCTTTAAACGCGAAATTTAACAGTTCATTAATACACTAAATCCTTCAAAATTATTACTTAACAAACTTAATTCGTTTTCACATATTATATATATATATATACAAAATTCCTTTTATTAAAATTCAAATGGAGTTGTCTTTTAACAAAATTAGCCATTTCACAACTTTAAATTTCCATATTTAGTATTTTAAGGAAATGATTTAAATCAAATTATATATGTATATAAATTGGGAAGTAAATTTTACTGGAAAGAGAAAAATAACGGATTAAAATTCTATACGTTTTCTTATATATAATCTTATATATATATATATATATAGTATTTATTCCCTAAATTTACGTGCCCTTTTTAACGCGTAATTTCCCAGTTCATTTATACACAAAAAAAATTCAAAATTCTGACCATGCTAAGACTCGAACCCATGACCTGTCGTGAATAGCCCAGATGTCTTAACCACCTAAGCTATTAATGTTTTCTTAATTAAAACTTGATTTTGCTAGACATTAAGTTATTTACCATCTTCGACAAAACCCCAAATTTCCAAATTAAAGTTGATTCTTAACCATGTCAAAATTTCAGAGATCTTATTATTTAATTAAAAATTTGGTCAATTGATTTTTTATATTTTTAATCACTTTAAATAAACCCCAAAGTTTTTTTTTTTATAGAAAAATACAAGTGAAAAATACTTGTTAAAAAAATTGGGCTGTTACACTCTCCCCCACTCAGAACTTTTCGTCCTCGAAAAGGAAGAAGGTAGGGGAATAGAAACAACCTGAAAGAAAACTAAATTGAAACTTAAATTAGAATCATTAATCTAAACAATAAAAATTCAATTTTAAATTAATCATTGATTTCATCTATTTATACTTAAAATTTTAACATTTATTTATTTACATATTTACTTGTATAATATCCCTACACTTAAAAAAAAATCATTCAATTTTTTTTTTTATCCAAATTTTACCCAAGGTATTATAACATTCTAATTTAAAATGTTTAATTTTAATCCAAATTTGAAATGGTAATTTAACTTAATTGTTAAAGTAAATTTACCATTTCCCAAAATAAACCAAATTCCCCATTTAGTTTCTTCTTTATTCCAAACTATAATTAAATTTATTTTTCTCAATATTTTTCTCATCTATGTCAAATATTTTTCTCAATATCTAAACTATATAAATTCAATTTAAATTAATATTCAATAATTGATTTAATTCATTTGATTTTTACAGAAGTTAAATCAATCTTAACTATTTCCAAATTAATTATCTTATTATCCAATTATTTTCTAAAATCGGAAATTTGTATAGTCATTTATAATAATCATCTTTTATTCAACAAATTTAATTTTCTTTATTCCAGATTATTATTAAATATATTCTGCTTAATATATCTTATCACACATATTAAGTAGATTATATTTAATATAACTATTCCAATATATTTCTAAATTTCCTTTAACACCATTTGATATTGTATATTATTCAATTATTATTTTATTTCTATTTACCTCTATTTGTCTTGTTGTAACTGAAACTTTAAGTGTATAACATTTATTATAACCACTCAAATTTTTATTTATAAAATCCTTTTATATTATACATTATCCAATTACATAGTTAATTTCTGAATGATTTAGGTAAGTTATATTGGCATGCAATTTATACAAGTAAAATTTTCCAACTATATTATTCAAGTTTAAATATTCATTCCAAATTTGACTTTATTTTATCATTAGAATCACCTTTTAACATAAATTTATGAATTAAATTTCTAATTAACTTCAAACCCTTTAGAGATAAATAAATACATACATATAGTATATGTCAAATCAAATTTAAGTCATATATCTATATATATTATAAATTAAGTCATATTTTAGAAATTCAAATTAATTAAATTTTTGAAGCAAAACTACATCGTGGTCTCTTTACTTCGATACTCGAAAATGAATGTCGATGATGTTGCAGTCATCACCAAAATTATTTTCCAGCAACAAAGATAAGAGCACTAATTTTTAAAACTTTAAAATTCTTTGGAAACAAATTTATATTCGAAAATTATTTAAATAATAATATATCCTTTTAAGACTTTAAACACAAGGTTTGAAACTATCGAAATTGAATTCTTAAATTCTTATTTTAAATTCATTTCTGTTTCCAAATAAATTTATAACCATGTTTATATTCAATTATTTATATATGACAAAACCAATGGTTTACAAAACAATAAATAAAACCAAACTCTATTATCTCTAAACAACTAGTTAAATTTTGAAAATTATACTTATATATATAATATTAGATTTTTCCCAAATAGGAATAAATTTTTCAAACAAGGATAGAGATTCAAATTTTGAACGACTCAAATTAAATAGAATTTTGATTTAAAGATAAGTTGGAATCAGAAGATCCGATGGTTAAATAACAGAATAAGAAACCAGATAAGTTTATATAAATCGTGGGCAACCTTAACCTGGTCAACCGTGACTTAAAGAGTCAGATCGATGTGGATTTTCTGGGGTAAATCTACATTCGATCTGAAGAGATAGAGTTCAGAATAACCAAAGATACTAGTATCTAAACCGAGGATAAATATAAATCTCCGGTGAATCAATGCTAGTTGTAAAGGAGTTTCACCGCTATATTAGAATATTGGCGAAACCGCCAATTCACTATAAAGATCATCCTAAGTGGAGTTATGGGATACTCCCGAATCGAAAGAAAAATAAATAGTGAGGGACACGAATGAACTTCGGAACCGCAGGGAACGTTCCAAAATTCAAAAAGGAAGAGATTCAAGCTCGAATGAAAGTGATTCTGTAAATCAAATTTACCATACATTCTAAGTTTTGCCTAGAGCCAAAGCTCTGATACCAGATGTAACGACCCGGTGTTTTCAACCATTCGCATCCGCACATGTCGGACTTGAATTGTTCAAAATACCGCGTTGTAAAAATAAATTTGGCAGAACTCAGAATATGCAGTAAATAATTAATCACAGAATCACAGACACAGAATCAGAATACTCGCAGCGGAATTTAAAAATACTTAGTGGTTCATGAAGCCACTATAAATATTCTTACTCAAGTAAAATTTACATAGTCTTAAATCCAAATATAGTTTTAACTTATCAGTAAACAGTCCAAATGTCCACTAGTCTTGATTTCAAAATTTTAGATAAAGAACTGGAAAGGAAGTTTGCCAGCAGCTTGAAAGTGATCTACAGAAATCCTAGCTCCGGGATGAAAACTGAACTGCAAATCAGGCTGACCCGAGGGTAACATAAAACGTAAACACTCGAGTCAGGACATACATACTTATATAGTGTAAGCTAATTCAAGTGTACTGTAATATAGAGCAAGTAACTTAAAGGATGCTTGGGACCGCCCATCCTCTAAGGATCCGTTAAACTATTTACTATGTAGTATATTGCGCTATTATAATAGTGTCTAATTGTAAAATAAACTTACTTTTTAATAGCGTTAAGGGGTTACCCATATAGCCCTTAACACAAATAATGCCAATAGTCTATACAGTACCGTAATACCTCCTGATCGGGAAGCTACCAGAGGATACTCCATAGGTACGACACAAATAGAAACTCGTAGGAGGCTCGCTATGGTAGGTGACACGGCACAACTAGGCAATGCCAGGGTAGATATACCAATTGCTATCCGGACCGGTGGAAACGCGTAGCCGCAGTTACCGCCCACCTCGAACAACACTCCCAAATCAAAGGTGCGCACCAAAACAATCACAGGAGTAATAGAATGGCATACGAAGAAGTGCGTTCGATCAGAGGTGCTACCTCATTAATCCGAGAATCAATCCTGTTTTAGCCACCTTATGCCAACTCATGGGAGTCAGGTCCACGTATTTACCTTAAAGAAACCGTCACCACCATCCTACTTCATTCTGGAATCTCCACCGCGTACACGGTTAGTCAAAGTGGTTTTCGGTGTCGACAGAGAGTATGTCCATATCCGATACCGGTCTCTTTGCCAACCAAACGTTATTATACCCCGTGGTTATAGTTTAAAAATGGTATTTTTACAAATCAAATATATTTCAAATACCTTCAATATCAAATTCTTGATTAAAACATTTCATTTGATAATATACCATTTCAACTTATTCAATTTAATTTGGAATTTATTGCTTTTAACAAACTTTAAAATCAATTTCTTCCTTTAAAACTATCCAAAGTCCATTTCTTAATTTTTATTAATTACATATTTAAATTCCAAAAATTTAACTTATTCCCAAAATAAATTTCTATAAATTTAAATAAATCAACTTTCAATTTCTGCAGCACCTATGAAATGCTACCTAAAGTTTATGGGTTAAACAGTCCAATTTTAAAAGACAGCATTTAAATGCTGTAATAGGTTATTAACTTATCAATTTAGTTTAAATTCCAAATACAACTTATTATCAATTATTTCTTAACTGAAATCTCATCTTAACAAAAATCCAGAATTTTTCCAAATAAGTTATATTTATTTATTTAAAATCTTAACTCATTCAAAAATCATTTTTAAATCTTTATAAAATCCTTTAAATACATTAAACCACAATATTATAAACTTCCATTTAAAAATAATTTTAAAATATTTCAGAAAAATATTATAGGAACCACGGGTCTGTATAAAATTTTCTAGCCTAGGTCAAGTGATACGGATTTATATCATTTCAATCCGCAATTTTACAAACCCCGGGTTCTATCATTTCAAACCCGCAATCCCAAGTTAAAATTAAACAGTTAACTGAATAAATGCATAATAATCATCGTTTTAGGCCTATCATTTCAGCCTTAACGATTTAAATTTATAGGGAACTTGCAGTGATGATTTAAATCAGTAAATAAACATTTAACAATATAACTGCAGAAATATTACAACAGATAAATAACTGATGAGGTGTCAATTTAAATGGAGTTTAACATCCTACGTTTTATTACAGATAGATAATAGTTAAGTAATAATTTACACATACACTTGCGATAATTCACAGAAATATAGGCATGTTTGTCTGGTGAGAAAAACTCACCTGAAGGCTGCAGAAAAAATTTGATTCAAAATGAAAATCCACCAGAAAAGAAACGAACAGAGAGTAACGATCAAATATCCCGGATGTCACGCCTAGATTCAAATCTATAACAAGATCCAAATACCGGATACGTGACTTTAGAAATTTACGGTCAAAGCAAAAATTAAAAATAGGACGAGAATTAGTTCGACTTGCTCGACCACTCCACTGGGTATACTATCAAAACATAACGAAACTTTTCCTACCCATTACTGAACCATGCCATTTCAAAAATCAAGGTAAAATTTACCTAAAGGCCATCTAAAACAAAATGGTGAAGTTTTCCTCCTATAGGCCGTGATATATGCATGTACAAGTGCATCCAATACTCTACTACCTATAGGCTTATGCACTGTCCCACACAACTATAAAGCATATTGCAGTTACATGCTTTTATATGCAACTAAACATTTCCACCTAACATCTTCTCTGTTATCTGAAGTATTACAGGCTTTCTCCCTTTTTCAACCGAATCTTATATATATATTTTATAAAACATGCACGGATACATCATTTCTTCTTTAAAAATTTTTACTATCATCAATTGAATAACTACCCAAGTCAGTTACCTAAAACACGGTCAAGATTTCACTAAAAGCCTGCCTATATGATATGCCTATATGCAACTGAAGGCTCACTCACTATGTCAACATGTTATATTCTGGTGAACCCTGAAAACTCTCTTTCTCTCCCTCTGTTATATTCTTCTTTACTCTCATTTTATATTTATTTATTTATTTATTTATTTATTTATTTTTTTTATTTAAACATGTCTAACATCCTATGCAAAACAAAACTCACGCAACTCTCTGCCTACAACTTGCGTCTCTCTGCTATCTACTGTTACAAGATGGTAAAACATGCCCAGATCATTAGTGATAAGTACATCCAGAATAACACTTACTACATCATAACTACACTAATTCCATAACCTAGCTTCCTACAGGTTATTGACCTGACTTGAATGAATTTGCAAGGTAATGTATTTCTCTTAAGACCTCATCATCAACACACATATCCACTGCTACTAGAAACAAGGTTTTTTTTCAAAATATATGTCTCGTAGGAAACTTGGCTGAGCACTAGAGTGGTAGTCAGGGTTGGAGTGGCCGAGCCAAAAGATGGGAAAGCAAAGGAAAAAAACTGAAGAAGGAAAACGGAGAGGATGCAAAAGAAGAAGAGGAATAGTAATATTACCTAATAAAAGCTTTTCTCCTTGTGGATGATGTTATGCAAGATGAGGAGATAAAATACGAACCAGGCTAATATATTTATAGAGGGGAGAGTTTGCTTTAGATGCAAGAAAACATATATACGTGAAGAAAATCAAAAGGGCTCGGTACAAAAATGGCAACATATCTTGGCATGCCTAAACAATTGATTGATAAAGCAAAATTTCGTACGTTCAAAAGTTTGAATGTGAATACCTTGGCAAGAGATTGGAAAAAAAAAGGCAGCATTGATAGAAGATTGAACGTTTTGCAGATAAAGAATTGGTTTGAGGCGAAATCAATGGAAAAAGAAAAAGCAAGCAGAGCTCAGTGATTTATTTCCAGTTTTTATCTTGTTTGAATGGATAAGGCTCGTGTGATTTTAGGGACCACGGTTAGTAATTAGATTTGATTTTATATGCGTGATATTCATTGCCAGTTTATGAGTTTTGATTTCAACATTTTTTTTATTTGATAGTTGCGTGATTATAGATTGAAGAAACGGCATTTGGAAGAACTGATATTAGGCAAGAGATTGATTTTAGGCAAAAGATATTTGGATGAAAAGGTATATACAAAAGTTTAAAATAAATTTTGACAGTTAAAACAAAAGTAACGTTTATTATAAAAAATCACTAACTGATATTTTAATCGATCAGTATATTTAAATATGATTTTTACTTTATATGCGTGATTATAGGAACGAAAAATTTTATCTTGCAAAATAAAGGCAGTGGAAACAGAGAGATATAAATAGGAATGTGAGAATTTGAAAAGATAGGCAAGGTTAAATTTGAATGCATGAGTTGATTTTAGGAAATCAAATATATTGGTCCATTTAGGTTGCGCGAATAAATGAATACAGTGACATGCTCAAGAAACAAAAAGGTAAGAGGCAAATGCCAAAAATGTTAAAAGAATAAAATTTTGTGTTACGCGCAAAGGAATGCAAAATTGATTTTCTCTCAAATGATATATGCGTGATTTAAGAAGAAATATATGGTATGTTTAAATCAAAAAAGGAAGAGTTGATTATTATCATTATATTTTAAAGAACAGTTACAAACAGATTTGAACGTTTCTTTTTTTAAATTCAGATTTGCGTGCTTTTTTTTTTTCTTTGATGCCTGGATATGCACGTTATTCCTCTGGATTTGAGATAAGGCTTGCGAAAACAATAATTGCCAGTTATACAAAGCCTTGGATTCTATACTTTATATGCGTGATTAAAGCAAGCGTTGATTTTGTATACAGACCATTGATACGATATTTTAAATACATATCGATGTTGAAATATGATTTTTAAAATACGCCAACTGACGTAATATAAAACACCCAAAGTTATATAAAAATAACGTTTTTAATTTATACGTTTATTTTGTTACTTATACCATAAATTTTTACGCGTCCTTTAAACGCGAAATTTAACAGTTCATTAATACACTAAATCCTTCAAAATTATTACTTAACAAACTTAATTGGTTTTCACATATTATATATATATATATATATATATATATATATATATATATATATATATACACAAAATTCCTTTTATTAAAATTCAAGTGGAGTTGTCTTTTAACAAAATTAACCGTTTCACAACTTTAAATTTCCATATTTAGTATTTTAAGGAAATGATTTAAATCAAATTATATATGTATATAAATTGGGAAGTAAATTTTACTGGAAAGAGAAAAATAACGGATTAAAATTCTATACGTTTTCTTATATATAATCTTATATATATATATATATAGTATTTATTCCCTAAATTTACGTGCCCTTTTTAACGCGTAATTTCCCAGTTCATTTATACACAAAAAAAATTCAAAATTCAAAATTCAAAATAAATGAATACAGTGACATGCTCAAGAAACAAAAAGGTAAGAGGCAAATGCCAAAAATGTTAAAAGAATAAAATTTTGTGTTACGCGCAAAGGAATGCAAAATTGATTTTCTCTCAAATGATATATGCGTGATTTAAGAAGAAATATATGGTATGTTTAAATCAAAAAAGAAAAGAGTTGATTATTATCATTATATTTTAAAGAACAGTTACAAACAGATTTGAACGTTTCTTTTTTTAAATTCAGATTTGCGTGCTTTTTTTTTTCTTTGATGCCTGGATATGCACGTTATTCCTCTGAATTTGAGATAAGGCTTGCGAAAATAATAATTGCCAGTTATACAAAGCCTTGGATTCTACACTTTATATGCGTGATTAAAGCAAGCGTTGATTTTGTATACAGACCATTGATACGATATTTTAAATACATATCGATGTTGAAATATGATTTTTAAAATACGCCAACTGACGTAATATAAAACACCCAAAGTTATATAAAAATAACGTTTTTAATTTATACGTTTATTTTGTTACTTATACCATAAATTTTTACGCGTCCTTTAAACGCGAAATTTAACAGTTCATTAATACACTAAATCCTTCAAAATTATTACTTAACAAACTTAATTGGTTTTCACATATTATATATATATATATATATACAATATTCCTTTTATTAAAATTCAAATGGAGTTGTCTTTTAACAAAATTAACCGTTTCACAACTTTAAATTTCCATATTTAGTATTTTAAGGAAATGATTTAAATCAAATTATATATGTATATAAATTGGGAAGTAAATTTTACTGGAAAGAGAAAAATAACGGATTAAAATTCTATACGTTTTCTTATATATAATCTTATATATATATATATATAGTATTTATTCCCTAAATTTACGTGCCCTTTTTAACGCGTAATTTCCCAGTTCATTTATACACAAAAAAAATTCAAAATTCTGACCATGCTGAGACTCGAACTCATGACCTGTCGTGAATAGCCCAGATGTCTTAACCACCTAAGCTATTAATGTTTTCTTAATTAAAACTTGATTTTGCTAGACATTAAGTTATTTACCATCTTCGACAAAACCCCAAATTTCCAAATTAAAGTTGATTCTTAACCATGTCAAAATTTCAGAGATCTTATTATTTAATTAAAAATTTGGTCAATTGTTTTTTTTATATTTTTAATAACTTTAAATAAACCCCAAAGTTTTTTTTTTTAGAAAAATACAAGTGAAAAATACTTGTTAAAAAATTGGGCTGTTACATGGGCGGTAGTAGCTGCTACGCGTTACCACCAGCCCGTGTGCGTACTTGGTATATCTACCCTGGCATTACCTTGTGTGTTGTGTCCCCTATCCTAGCGTGCCTTGTACGAGTTTGGTTTTCTCACGTAGCCCGTGTAGTATTTAGGGTAGTCTCCCGATCTGGAGATGCGCTGATACTGGATGGACTACTAGGACTATTACGTGATAATGGCTATATCTATTTAAAAGTAAGTTTATTTTATTGTAGACATTATTATAATAGCGAAATATTACTACATAGTAAATAGTTTAACGGATCCTTAGAGGATGGGCGGTCACAATCATCCTTTAAGTTACTTGTACCTTTATATTATAGTCCACTTGAGTTGGTTTACATTGTATGAGTATGTATGTCCTGATTCGAGTGTTTTGTGCATTTTCTTTACGCTCGGGTCAGACTGAGTGATACAGCATTAGAGACGCACCTTCGGAGTTGGAGCTTTGCTTGAAGATCCAGTTATCTATTTCAATTCTAGTTGTTCTGTTGATTCCATTGTTGTATTCAACTTTGTGCTTGATTATTGTATTGAACTTCTATTGTATCTTGTATAACTCTGATGTATTTATATAGTAGCTACACGAACTACTATCTCTTTGCTTCCTCTGCATTATATTACTTTGTGTCTGTGATTATGATTTATTTATTTGTAGTATATTCTGAGATTTGCCAAATTTATTTTACAATTCGATATTTTGAGCAACTCAAGTCTGACATGTGTGGATGTGAATGTTTGAAAATACCGGGTCGTTACAGTAAGGGTCATCACATGAATCACCTGTAAATCGCCTGAGCATTCAATGTATATTTGAGGTTCTTCTTCTACAGGTTTGGATTTCACGAGGCCCTTCACATCAACTGCTTTGCGTCAGTATTTCAAAAAAAAAGTGTGAAATAAGACGGCAAACATTATATTAACTAAAGGTAAATGCACTAAATGATTTTTGCGTCCACTTACTAACCAGCAACTTTGCCTCAACCTCCCTCTAAATGCCTTTACCGTAGTTGTTTCTGGCCACGGATCAAATTTAGATTGAAACTGGCTAGGGAAGGAACTTGGGTGGGTGTCAAGAGATGCAAACATAAACAAGATACTCAATAATCATGATGCAGCCGTAGCTAACTATGCAAGCAGTAATCAACAATCAAAATCTGATCTGATGACAGCGAGCAGTAAAAATATATAGTAATTATGGGGAAAGCGTGCAATAATTACTAGCAATTAATATGCTTCAAAGTTTGTACAACATGTAGAGACGAACATAACATGTACCATTTAATTTCTGCTATAGTAGCAAGGTACAACTTTGTACACATACACTTCGAAGATGTTATCGTTAACATCACATTGTCATTGGTGTAACCTGTCTTTCTTTTAATTCTATATTTGCGATCAAAATGCCATTTATTGTTTCTTTATTACGTTAGTCTTTTAATTATGTTCGTATACAAGCTTGCACTTTAAAAAGAGTACTACATTCAGTTATTTTTAAAATAAGCAACTAACTTTAGACGAAAAAAGACATATTTTAACAAGCATACAACTAAAACTAGTTATATCTATTACAAAGTAATCACAATTTTTCTTTCAGTTTAATTGGTATTAAAAAACTGAATATAAGCAATATGTTACCTTATTTAAAGTACAATCATGCATATGAACTCGCATTGTAATCTCGTCTATAAGGTTTAAATCAAAACGATCTCAAGCATGCACATTAAAATGACCAACTATATTCAAAGTCTTGGTAACAAACAAAAAAAACAGAATTTTTTTTTCTAGCTTACAGGATGTCGAGGGTCCGCAAGCATTAGAAAAAGTCCTCTAGCAATTAGCGATTGTCTTGCCTGACAATTTTTATTTTACAAACAAGGAGTCAATATAATGTGGTTGTAAAAAACATACATAGTACAAGCATTCACAAAAAAAAGGAAGAAAAAAGTATTTACTTCAAAAGCTTCAGTGAAACTCCATCGCAGTTGATTTGTGTCGGTGATAGTTGTGTCACTTGATTACCAATTCAAAAGTACTGTTTAGTAAGAATGATGCACTGTTATGATAATATGATGTATTTTTTTAAGAAAATATACATGTAATATAAACAATAATGAAAGAATAGGTAAAAATGTTGTACCAAATCATGTAGTAAACCAGGCTGTTCTTCGAAAAGATCAGTTAGAAGCATTTTCACGGCATCCTCAATTTTTAGCAGCAGCATATGACGGAAATCCATACCAGGATCAACAAAATGCATGTAATTTAATGAACGCATTTACCCAAGCTATTTAACAAATAGTGTACTCATGGATTGGGCTTACATTTCACAATATAATAGCTAGAATTCCAATGATTTTTATCAAGTTCCAAAATGAACCATTTTCTATAAAAGAAATGGCGTGAATCTTAAGATAATAATCGGAAAGCAATTTTTGAACACTAGTTGTTGTTATTTTTTTAAATTTCAAATTTAACATAATATGAAATTCGAAATGCTTTTTCCTTTATCGGGTTGTTGAAGTTTCTACTGGCCTGTCTGCAACTTCAAAGCCTACAGTTGGACTATCTAGGTAATACAACATTTCAGTAACATAAATGCTCTTATGCAATTTAGTACCCAATGGATTACCTGATTCTATTTCATACTTTAAACTATTTCTTACTTCCAAATTATTGCATACACAGATACCTTGACTCAAGGTACTAGCTTGATTGCTTGATCATTTGAAATAAATGGATAAGCTTCCTAATTTCTATTGGTAATTTTATTATTATGATGATGATACAATATTACAATGAGCCAATGTCCATCTTCCCACTTTTCAGCTGTTAGAATACATTTAAAATTGTGTATAATATGGATTTGTATATGACAAGTCAGTGATACAGCTCCTGATACTTTATTATGATTATCAGGAAGCTAAATTTTATAGTTTTAATATGCACTTGGTATTTGATTCTATAAACACTTGTAATTTTGCAGTATACCTGAAGATGGAAGAAGAAAAGCATATGCTGAAGCGGTGGCGAAAGCTAAAGCGGAAGAAGAAGCACAGATCACCTCTGAAAAAGCAAATGAGGCTGCTAAAGCTGCTAAAGAGTTCGAAGCAGAAGTCAAAGGACTTTCAGAGAAACAAGTTAAAGCTTCTACTTTGGAAAAAGAAGCAAAAGCAAGAACAGGGGCTGCAGGCTCTACACTAGACATCAGTTTAACAAAAGCAATAAAAACCAGACTCCAAAATTGCAAAGCAATGGCAAAATGATGCTCGACGATACCTTAGCGACGCCCTTGACGTACATATATACACATACATTCGTACATATACATGTACACAACTCCATCGGGTAAAAGCGGCAACTATACAATTCCTTTCCTCGTTATCAGATGATGTTGTATTTTCTATCTGTAAACAAACTGAGTTTACTGGCTTAAAAATTACATAACATGAAGAACCACGGGTTCCATAATGACTTTAATAAACAATACGAAACATGAGAGAAATTGAAGCTAGCTAACACTGCAAACAATATGTAATACGAGAGAAATTGCAGAATGCACCTAAAATAAGGTTTGGAGAAATTTCCAAAATTTTGCTCCTGGTAGAGCTTTTTATTCTTGTTATGGCTTTTGGTCCATAAGGGTTTACAATTTGTGTGGAATTTATAATCTGCATTGTTAAGAGTTCATAGTCGCTGCTCAATTTTAAATCTGAAGGTAGCAGATATTGTGTTTTGTTACCATACAGAGAGAACCACCAATGAAGTATTAGCAGTCTGGGGGTATATGTTTTATATGGTTTTTTTAATTAAGTTGAGGTATATGTTTTATATGGTTTTTTTTAATTAAGTTGAATTTTAGGATGGACGAAAACTAAAAGAAGTTGGCCAAAATTCTAGAGCAGGTACAAGACCGCAATAGGTCAATCATACTATTCAATTAATCAAAATACCTGAGATTAGAGCCAATAAACGATCGCCAGTTGAATTGATTAGAGCATTATCCATTCCAACTTGATGAATGTCAGGCGAACATTGCATCCAAAGAGTAAATAATATACTTGGTAACTTCTGCAAATACCCTAACACACGGTTAGACAAACATCGGCGCTACCAAGCAGATATTTTTCTGCCAGTTTATTCGATTAACATACATTCATATTCAAAGTACTGATTACATTGCCATCCTTTCCTGTCACAATCTTTTAATTTGACTCGACCAAGACTTTTATTATGCCTTGCAACTAAAGAAAATAAATCCGCTCAGGGAAGAGAAAGTCTTCTCTGTATCTGTACCAACATAAGTTCTGATGCTATCACATTGCTTCATTCCAAAAGTAAACGTATTATATTTAAGTACATGTAACCTCTAGTTTAATGCCTGAAACCAATAAATAATAAAACTGGAAGCTGACCTTGTCTAAAATGCACTTGGATGGTGAGGTCCAAATCCTTAGTGTTCTATCCTTCTCATGATGTCGACATAAAAAGACATCAAAATTGCTTAGTGGGATGATCCCCAAACTAGTGGCAGCAATTCTTGCATCTCATTCACTTGGTTTTAAATTTTGTTTTAACTCACTTCAACAATAGCAGCAGCCTGCAATTCACCTTGGCACTCCCATATATCTGCAATTAAAGATTGGACATCGGCAATAACACCAACAACGTATAAAAAATTTACTATAAAACATAGCCGTAAATCATAGGGTAGGAAATTTACTTGCTGAATAGAAAAATATAACCAATAGCATTTTTTTATTTACAAAAAGTTGGCATTCTCTGCTCTGCATTGTATTGTTCTCTCACTTGGAGTTCATGTCCACGTGCAAATGGCCAATAAGTAATATGGTAATTAGCAGAAAGAAGGTTGAGGAAAACTAAATAATGGAGCAGAATTAGCAAGAAGCAAAAAGAAAAAATATGAGAGTACCCGATCCAGGCGGAGGAGGAAAGAAGCACGTCAAAGGCAGAGAGGAAGTTGGGGTTGATGCTGTGGACAATCGCCGTCAAAGGCGGCGGACAATCGCAGTTCGCAGTTGCAGCTCCTTTTATCTACACATCGTCAATGGCCCTCTCCTACTGCTTCTTTTGCAACTGCAGCTCCTTTTATTTATACATCATTATAAAATAACATTTCAAGTCTCCAAAAGAAAAATGCTTCAGACAATCTAGAAAAGAATCACAAGTTATACTAAGTAAAACAAAAGTTATGTAATAAGGAAAAAGTGCCTGTGATTCCGACGATAGAGATTCGCATAAGAGAAGGATACCTAAGATTCATAAGAAAACGTACCCTAGATTAGAACAGATGAATAGATATGATTTGGGGAAAAAATTGAATGAACGAGGAAAAATAAGAAACAAATCCTAGATTCATACAAAGAGAGAGAGGGGTTTGCTAATGCGTTAGAAACAATAGAACTAGGATGTAAAGAAAAATTACTAGCTTGCCCTCCTTACATCACCTTATTTACCGAAGCACCAAATATCCTAACAGTTATAAATGTGACAAAGGAAAGCAATGAAAATAACCGTTAGTAATTTGTAGTGGTTATAATCGTTACAAATCCCAACAAAATAAGTGTTGCAAAATGATTGATTTGGCGTAGTGTCATATGTCTCAAGGAGGGGGCCTTGTCTTCCCTTTGCACGATCTGACACTGTAGGAGCAGACTTTATGGAGGTGGCCCTGCACAGTGCCGTGGTGGAGGAGATGAGGAGGCCGTCGAAGAGGGATCACATTATTAAGCTCGAGGGTTCCAAGGGTGGGTCGGCTTATATATTTTTTAGGGAAGTGGTGGTTTTCAGACCCTTATCAAAGACTCAGCATATGTAGTGGGGTCGAAAATTCTGAGGATAGCCAAGGATGAGGACGATGGGACATCTTGTAGTTGCTGGTGAACTTGATGTCCAAGGTAGTCTAGAAGGCCCGGGCTTACGGACATTGGCCCAGGTCAGGCAGAGAGACCCATACTTAACAGTTTTTCTTTTCCTATGTATTTTTTGTTGTTTCTACTTAGAGGGTTTATCTTGTAGGCTACACTGCGAGCTCTTCACATTCATACTAGCCTGCGAGTCTTGAGGAAGACTGTGAACAATGAGGTGGCCGCCCACCAATGAGCAGAATGGTTAATAGGGGATCTCGAGGAGTGGCTCTAGAGGATGAGAAGAAAGCCGGGGAGTGCGTGAGGTGGACCTTGGAGGCAGATGGTGTAGGGACGTATTCGAGAAGGCTAGGGACACTACAGTTGGAGAGCGGCAGAGAAGGAGAAGAAAATGAGGGAAGAGCTTAGGCAGGTATGGGCGGGCCAGAGGTAAGCCACAAGGAGGAAGATATTGTGAAGGAGAGGTTGTAGTAGAGCTTGGAGTTTCCAACCTGAGCATAAATTAGGAGGGAGAATGATGCCTTGGACAGGTGTGAAATGATAGGTTGACCAAGATGTCGAAGAAGATTTTCGTTGTACACTATCATCTCCCTTTAGAAATCGGCTTCCTTACCTCCAAGAAATACGAGGAGGTCCATAGTGCGGTGGCATTGAAGATGGTGGTGGTCAGGAGAGTTTCCCCGATGATTTTGACTGTTGAGTAGATGGCCTCCTTGATAGGTAGGCCTAGCGAGCCAACTGCCGATGATCCTCGATGGTGGACAAACAATTAGTTTTTAATGATGACTTTCAGATCACAGGGCACCTTCCACCCTATGAGCGAAGGAGCTGAAGGTCTTTTTGTTTTTTGCTGATGTGTTCTTTGGGCTTGGTTATGGGCACATTGTTGTAATGAAACTTGTTGAATATTATGAACCCTTTCTTTTTTGTGAGAAAATCCATCATTGTAGATTTATTTATCTGTCTGAATATTCCATGTTTGCCTTGAACTTTTCTGCTATGTTTTTGCATATATAGATACATATATTTTTCCTTCATGCTTACTCTCTATTTGTTCCTTATTTGAGCAGATCAAACATCCCTGATTTTGTTAAGTAAACATGTAGACTTAGCTTTTGATGCGTAATATAATGGATGAGTGGACAAAAAGAAAATAAAGAGCACCCAAAACCAAACAATTTTTTTTAATGAGGCAACTTGCCCACAGATATGCATGGCGAGTTTAAGCTGGTGGCTGGGCATCCTTAAGTGGTCACCTAGGGATCAAGTGGAGCTTCCGTTGTTGCATTTGTAGGCTAGCGAGGGGCCCGATCTTATTTGAAAGGGCCGATTTTAGGTTTTCAAGTCATTTAGCACTGCTGGTGCTAGGTTCGAGATTATAGTGAGAATAATCATGCGGCTATTGTGCCAATGCCCCACCCTTGGTAGGATGGGCTATATCACAGGTGAACGATTCGGGCCACAACTTTAGTGGTTAAACCATCCGTCATCATGCCTCTGGCATAAAATGAAGGATTGAGCAGTTTGTGAATCCTCATGGAGTGGCAATACAAACGCAAGGTTTAAGGTTAAAATGTGGGTAATCACACCAATACAGCAACAGTGCCTAGCCTTGCTAGAGTGGCGAGCAACATCGTAGGTGATAAAATGGGGACCATGGCATAGATGGTTATGCCATCGGATCATCGATGCCTCTAACCCGAATGAGAGCATTGAGTGGCTTAGGCAACCTTATGGAGTAGTTTTGGGCATTCATCGATTATGCAGATTGGCCACCTTGGCCCGCCCTCTACGAATAACCAAGTTTGTAGTGTCTGTGGCAAGGAAAAGAGAGTTGGTTGGCTCATTCCGGCCAAATAGTCTTGTTGATACTTGAATGAAGAATGCTTTTGGGAATGCTTTGTTTACATTCCATAATTGGAATACTTATACAAAAATTCTATTGCCTTATAATTGCTGTAAAATCTTATGGCCTTATAATTATGGCTTACATAATTACATACTTAATATGCCCGAAGGCAATCCGAATTCAAAGTGTAAGCTATCGAGGTGTGAAAGGTAGTAGGCACCGTAGATGAGTACAACACTGATCACATACGGGTCTTCCAAGTTTTGCCTCCAAAACACCTTTTTTTGAGTTTTTAGTGTTTGTAAAGTCCTAATGCAGTACTAAGTCTCCGACCTTGAATGGTTAGAGCTTCACCCATATATTGTAGTGCATGGCTATCATTCTTTTATATGCCTAAGTGCATAGCTTTGCTAGTGCTCTTCTTTCTTCTAGATCGTTGAGCCCAAACTTGAGTAGTTCTTTGTTTTGTTCAGGATCATGAGTGGGGTGCCTTAAAGATTGAACATTAAACTCAATAAGTAAAATAACTTCATATCCATAGGATTAGAAAAATGGAGAGTTTTCGATTGACGTTTGGTTTGAGGTGCGATATGACCAAAGCATGAGTGGTAGATCAGCCTAGTTTTCCTTAGCCATTATGAGATGCTTCTTCAGTGTTTCCTTGATGGTCTTGTTTATGGCTTTAACCAACCCATTTCCTTATGGGTGGGATACTGAGAGGAAGCATTTTTATGTTCCATTCCGCTTGTACAACCCTTAGAACACCCCCCTCTCAAACTGTGTGTTATTTATCTATTATGATTCTCTTTAGGATTTGAAGTGATAAACACTGTTCTTAATCACAAAGTTCAAGATCTTGGGTTCGGTGACCCTAGTAAGGGCCTCTACCTCAACCCATTTTGTAAAGTAGTAGATGGAAACTATGGTATGATTGTATCTACCTTTGTAGATTAGAAGCTTTTCGATCGGATCAATACCCAAAGAGTCAAATGAACAAAGGGACGTCATAGGAGTGAGAAGACTTGGGAAAGCTCTTGGGATCTTAGAAAACCATTAATATTGATCATACTTCTTAATGTGATTCATTTCATCCTTGATCATTATGGGCTAGTAATAACCTTGGTGGGAAACCTTCGTTGCTAGGATTTTCCACCGACATGATCTCTTTAGAAGCCTTCGTGTAGTTCCTTCAATGCATGGTAGGCTTCTTCGCTTGTTATGCAACATTGAAAGGTAGTTGAATATACCGACAGGTAGAGCCTAACGTCAATGATGGTATAATTAGGTGGCTAGTATAGAATTTTTCAGGCCTCTTTTATTTTAGGAGATAGGTCACAGCTCATAAGGTAATTTACAACAAGGTCATCCAAAAATCTGTCTGGACTCCATCAATTTCCATAGCGATTGCCTCTAATTCAAAGCAAGGGGCAGTCTGCACATCCATTAGGATCTAAGGGATGCATGAAGGATTTTCTTACGCAAGTATTGTTGTTACTTGCTAGTCGCTGGACAAAGAGTAAAAAGGTAGTATAAAATGGGTCGTGGACAATGGAGTTACGGAAGCAAAGTTGAAAAATACACAAATGTGGATAATGTAGGAATCAAACCTAGATCAGTATCTACAAGCAGAAATCCATTACAACTGAACTACAGTAGCTTATTGGACCATAGCAACAAATAACTTATTTTAAAGATAATTCAAATAATAATGGCCCCTGAGCGACCGTCCAAGTGGCCCATGCTCAGCTGTTGTTAATGTAAAATAATTGACAAAATAATTTATCTCTGGCACTTTATAAAAATTGCTTTAACTGGGTTGAGGAGAAATGTGACAAGTGACATTAAAAATGATGGAACAATAAATAGGTATGAGCAATTAAATCATATTTGATTAATTAATAATATAACTAAGATACTAACACCAAGAGAAAGTTAAAATATCACCAATTAAATGGGTGTTAACATAACCAATCCCATGAAACCCACACTTATGCCATCACAAAGATTCGTTACGATTGTTGAAACTTTTTCATTAAATATTTCAATTTCTCGATGTTTTGACTAGAAGTCCCTATAGCGCAGTTGACTAAGGAATCCTACTTCCATCCGCACCGTTATCTATGTGTTGACACCGAGCATTTGTCGGTGTCACAGTTTAACAGGTGAAGGATTTAAAATTAATATCACTATTTGCATATCCATAACGTTTGTGCTTGTCGTAAAAATAAATTATAAGAACTACCCTATTACTTCAAGAAATAATGAAAATTAATGCTTTTTTGCATTGCAAGCTTGCAACAATGATTTCAAGATCTGACTACTCTTAACCTCTACTTAAAGTCCCATGTTTTCTCAAGTTTAGTACCTACTAACCCACGGTTGATAGCATTCTCGTCAATGTACTCTAAAGGTGTATGAGTTTTTCAGCGTTTAGTACATATTGTTGGAATTCCTATAGAACAAAATGAATGAAAAATACATAAAGTCCCACATTGCCTAATATACTAAGAAAGCCAAGTATATTAATAGCTTTCTCAAGTGGAGGTTGGGGGCCTGGGGCTCCCAAATGTATGCCTCGTTGTGAGGAGGGAGATCATGCATCTCCACCACATACACGCGCGCGCCGCCGCCGCCTTCCGTCCGACCGAACCTGGCCAGGTCGGATTTGGGTTTGGGTCCAATATGATACTCGTGTTTTTACTGCAAACTGGACCGGGCTTTTAACAGTTGCAGGCTATATGAACGGACACGACTGTTCATAAGCGGACGTGGATTGCTGAGGAGGTGCGACTTCTGAAGCGAGCGGGTTGAATAGGCACGAACAGTAGCGGGTGCGACCCGTTAGAAGTAAACAGGTGTGAGCCGATTGAAGCGGATGCGGGCGAACAGATGCAGCACGAGCGGGTGCGACCCGACTGAAGAGGCGCGGGCAAAACAGTAGCGGACGAACAGATGTGACTGTACGAAGATGTACAGACGCGACTGTTTGAGCGAACGGGTGCAGACACGACCGTTCGGAAGAGATACGAACCAACTATAAATAACGAGGAAAACTGATCACTTTCCTCACTCACTTCCGATTCGAATATCTCCTCTCTTCTAACTGCTGTTCTTATATATTCAAATCACGGAGTGATATACTCATTATAATCTCGAGCAGAATACGTCTGTTGCATCTTGGGAGAATTTTGAAATAAAATTATTAAGGAAATCGTTACGACGAGCCTCAGACATAATCCGGTTAGAATTCTAGACTATTTGTATATTTATATACATTATTCTATATTCTATTCTTTATTCTGGTTATACTATTTGCTCAAAATAGTATAACGCTGTTGTTGTAACTTATTTACAACATTCATACTGTTATAATAATTTATACAGAATTCCAGTGTAGTGGAAATCTGAGTTATGAACTTGTGTGACGAGTTTATAGTTACTTGCTATGTGTTTTAGTATACTAGACGTATAACATCTTAAGAATTTTATTTCAGTCTTACTAAAATAGAGATGGCAACGGTAGAATTTTTAAAGAATACTACTCACAACAGACTTGAACCATTCAAGGGAGATGGTGATGATTTATTGACATGGCAGAATCAGATGTTGTTTTATCTCACCACACTCGGTCTGCAAAAGTACCTCGACGAGGAGGAACCAATTTCTGCATTAGGCAAGGAAGCAGAGGTGAATATGTGGAAGCATTCCGATTTTTTATGCAGAAACTACATTCTGAATTATCTCGACAAGGTTCTATACAAAGTATATCAGCCTTTAAAGACATCAAAAGAACTCTGGAATGCACTTACCACGAAGTATAAGACGCAGAATATCAGTCTTCAGAAATTCATTGTAGACAAATTCATGGACTACAAGATGGTTGACTCCAAACCGGTGACCGCTCAACTGCATGAATTGCAAATCATCATTCATGAACTCGAAGCGGATGGTCATATGGTTGGAGAATCGTTTTTGGTTGAAGCCATCACGGGAAAACTGCCGCCGTCATGGAGAGATTACCACAATTATCTAAAGCATAAAAAGAAGGAAATCTCTTTATAGGATCTCATAGTCCGATTGAAAATTGAGGTAGATAACCGTGGAATAACAAAACAAAGCGATGAGGCATTTGTGGCTGAAGGGTCAAAGACCAAAAACAAAAAGAGAAATTTCCAAAAGAAAAGGAAAGCTCCTGAAAACAAATCCAAAGACAACAAACAAACCAAGAAGTTTAATGGTGAATGTTGGGTTTGTGGCAAAATGGGACACGCCGCTAGAGATTGTAGACACAAGAAGGAACGCAACTTAGAGGCGAATATAGTTGACAACATGGAAACGGACGAGTCCGATTTCTCAGCATGATGGCCTATTTAAGGCAAATGTAGCTGTTGTTGGCAATAAAACTATGTATTCTGATTGTGCTGTTAATAAAATTAAAGTTTCTTATGTGCTTGAACACGATATTTTACTATGGCATGATAGATTAGGATACATAAATTTCTCAAAATTGAAGAATACAAAACTGAGGTAGAAAATCAATTAAATAGAAAGATCAAGATATTGAGCTCTGATCGAGGTGGAGAATATGAATCACCGTTTGAACAGTTCTGTGCAGAAAATAGAACAATTCATCAAACAACATCACCATATTCGCCACAATTAAAATGATTACAATTCCATACGAGTTATGGAAAGGACACAAACCAAGTTTAAGTACCTCAAAGTATGGGGGTGCTTGGCAAAAAGTTCCAGTTCCGTCTCCTAAGAAAGCACTAATGAGAGTGTTGGGATATTTAAAGAATACCGGTAACTTTTCCTTATATTATGGAAAATATCCTGCAGTATTAGAAGGATATAGTGATGCAAACTGTATTGCAGATTCAGAGGAATCAAAATCCATAATTGGTTATGTCTTTACCCTTGAAAGAGCAGCAGTGTCATGGAATCTGAGTTTTCCATTTTGGCCTAAACCTGTGACGGCCATATGTACTCACTGCGATAATCAAGCAGCGCTGAGTAGAGCGAAAAACTTTGTGTATAATGGCAAATCACGACACATACGTCGTCGCCATAACACAGTTAGGCAGTTACTCTCTAATGGAACTATTTTCATTGATTATGTGAGAACAAATGATAACCTAGCGGATCCATTTACTAAAGGTTTATCAAGAGAAAAAATTGACTGCGCATCGAGGGGAATGGGTTTAAAAGCCTAAACCAACAAGAGTTACCTTATACGAAAACCTATCCTAGCGACTGAAGATCCCACAGACTAGGATCAATAGGCAAACCAGTTATGAGTAACTCAAGACGCAATGCATTTACGTGGACATAGTCCAACTCCATTCCTACGGTGCATAATATAAATGCATGCCTACAGAAGTATTTAAAGGTTAAAACTATGTTTTTTAATGATGACCATATCTTGGAAATAACAAGTGGGGTATATGTAGGATACTCTTAATGGTTGCGATCACCTATGTTAGTGTGAGCTGGGTCAGCTCTATGAGAATATTAAAAGGCTTTTATTCTCTAAAACACTCGTAGAACCAAAAATTGTTCAGGACCAAAATGAACACAACCAAGAGATTGGATGAGAAGGGAATCAATGCTTCGTAAAGCTTGTTGTCCGGATATACAATAAAGGCCGACGGTTCAAGATGAAATAATTCACCGATTAGCCATGTAGATCCGATAAGTTTTAATTAGGGAAAGTTCAAAGTGAAATATCTACTTATCCACAATAAAGCATTATTTCATATATACTCTGTGATATTTCGCTTTGTGTGGGGGATATGTATATTATCATTCATGTGGGGAATTGTTGGAATTCCTATAGAACAAAATGAATGAAAAATACATAAAGTCCCACATCGCCTAATATACTAAGAAAGCCAAGTATATTAATAGCTTTCTCGAGTGGAGGTTGGGGTCCTGGGGCTCCCAAATGTATGCCTCGTTGTGAGGAGGGAGATCATGCATCTCCATCACACACGCGCGCGCGCCGCCTCCGCCGTCCGTCCGACCGAACCGGGTCGGGTTTGGGTCTAATATGATACTCATATTTTTTCTACAAACTGGACCGGGCTTTTTAACAGTTTCAGGCTATACGAACGGACGCGAATAGAGCGGGTTGAATCGGCGCGAACAGTAGCGGGTGCAACCCGTTAGAAGTAAACAGGTGCGAGCCGATTGAAGCGGACGCGGGCGAACATATGCAGCGCGAACGGGTGCGACCCAACTAAAGAGGCGCAAGCAAAACAGTAGCGGACGAACAGAAGTGACTGTACGAAGAGGTACAGACGCGACTGTTTGAGCGAACGGGTGCAGACACGACCGTTCGGAAGAGATACGAACCAACTACAAGTAAGGAGGAAAACCGATCACTTTCCTCACTCACTTCCGATTCGAATATCTCCTCTCTTCTAACTGTTGTTCTTATATATTCAAATCACAGAGTGATATACTCATTACAATCTTGAGCAGAATACGTCTGTTGTATCTTGGGAGAATTTTGAAATAAAATTCTTAAGGAAATCGTTACGACGAGCCTCAGACATAATCCGGTTAGAATTCTAGACTATTTGTATATTTATATACATTATTCTATATTCTATTATTTATTCTGGTTATACTATTTGCTCAAAATTGTATAACGCTGTTGTTGTAACTTATTTACAACATTCATACTGTTATAATAATTTATACAGAATTCTAGTGTAGTGGAAATCTGAGTTATGAACTTGTGTGACGAGTTTATAGTTACTAGAAACTACTTTTGTGACCGGTATACATATGAATCCCAAACTAATGTATTGACTTAAAAATAATCAACCTTCCTTTAAATTTATCAAATCCGAGAATTGTTGCAAGATTCTGCAGATAGATATCTTTTAGCATAACATATTGATGTCTTTGTAAAACCTGAATTTGTTATAGATCTGCACCTAACAAAAATATACAAATAAAATGATATGCATGTCATTTGATTAGCATTTGGAATGATGTGACTAATAAGTGTTTGGAATGTTTACCGAAAAATGCATATGGTAGAAAACCAAAGCGCATTTTCTAACCATGGAATGAGGTTTCATCCTGTGTCCCGGAATTTCGGAGGTACCGAACCGGTCTCGTTGTGGAACGGTCCGAAACCGACATAAAAAATCGATTTCGAATAGGGCCCAAAAAAAACAATTGCAACTTTTTTTTCTTCATTTTTTTCTTCAGAAAAAAACGTGATTTTGCTACTTTTGAAGGAATGACAAACAGATTTAGGACAGAAAAAATCAAACGCGTCATTCAAGCATAAAAAAAAAGAATCTTGCAGCAAACATGTGAAAAAAAAGCAGGATTAAAGGCAGAAAGCAATTAGAAACCAAAAAATTTCAAATAACACGTCAAATCAAATGCTTTAATAATTCAAATATGAAGCAATAGTAGACAATCGAATTATCAGATCATTTCAAAAGCTTATAAATTGCACTAGATAGAGAACATACTTACTGCATCAAGAAAAAATCAAATTACAGCTCAATTGGAATTCTCCTCTTTAGACATCGTCTTCCTCGGCTTTACAGTAATTGATTAATTCTTCTTCTTCTTGTTTTCGCTGTCGACATAAACTATAGATCTTCTTTTCATTTTTTTAGCTTTCGTCTTTTCTACATAGCTTCACCTTTTTCTTGGGTTCGATATTGGATACGGAAGATGGAAATTAGGAATGAAACAACTAGGTTTAATGGAGGGCTATTGGGCTATTGGGCTGCTTGTTTTTATTTAGGGTATCATTTAATTTACTTAAACTTATATTGGGCTGATGGAGGGAAGTTGGGCTGCTGGTTTACTTCAGCAAGTTTTTTATTTACTTAAGCACGTTTTTCGACTGCCGCTGCTTCCATCATTCTTGTATTTGAATCACTAGTCAAAGTATTAAGAATGGTGGATGGTGTTGATAAAGCAGACATGGGCTACCTTTATGAAGCGATGGATCTCGCGAAAGAGTCAATTAGGAAAAATGTTGGCTCAAGGCAATCGAAAAAATGGTGGGACATTATAAATAAAAGATGGGAAAAACAACTGCACCGGCCAATTCACGCGGCATTATAAATTATTATCTTACAAATAGTTAAAATTCGTACATTTTCCACGATTCATACAAAATTCAGAAATAGAATCAAAATGGAAAATCTAGAAAAACTAGTGTATGTACATTACAGTATGAGATTACGAGCAAAGAATGTTAATCGTCACGATACAAATGATCAATTGATTGATCTGAATTATATATTTCATGAGAAGAATCCATTAGCAGAGTAGACTACTGAAGTTGAACCACGGTTTCTTGATGACGATCCTTTGATGGTTAATATGATGAATGATGCCATTGCTGCAGTGGGTGGCATACCTGCACAAACAATGGCAAGTCAAAGCATTGAAACTAGTAGTGGCTTCTCAAATGGTGATAATGGCAATACTGGCGGTAACGGTATCAGTTTAGCAAGTAATTATGGCCTTGGTTCTAGTGATGGTGGTTCGCATAGACCAACTATACCTTACGTGAGAAGAAGAGGAGCGATGTGCAATTGTGACAGAGGAGACAGTAATTTGAATGTTGAATATGACAACAACAAAATTATGATTATGCTAATAATTCGTATACGTCAAATGATCCACCTAACTACAGACATTCTACTTCCGACTACATCGGCTGCTATTATTATCACGGAGCAAACGAGACATATAACAGTGATATATCAACCAATCAAAATAGTCAGACTACATGTACAACACAGAATGACGAACCCGCCCCATTTGATAGCACGTTGGCAACATTTCTAGGTACATGACAAATACAATATGGTTATCTACCATACCATACGACATAAGTGGATGAAGAAAATTATGAGAACAATCCATTTACAGCGCCATAAATAGTTTTTGGATGTAGTAAATTTATGATGTTGTATGTTGTATTCTATTTCTTTGTACATTATAATTATATTTTATTGATTGTTCACAAGTTTATTAACAAACTACTGAAAACTGAAATTTGGACCGAAACCGAAACAAAACCGAAACTTTTGAAATTTATGACATCATCCGAAACTAACAAAATTTCAAATGATCGATATTGAGACCAAAACTGAGTTCTCGAGCCTTGATTTATACAATCAATATGCTTATTTGTATTCACAAATACAATCATATTGATTTCTAAACAAAATAAAAATGGAATAAGAGAAACCGAGTTTTAAGTTTAGATGCAAAAGTTCAAACATCATAATCACATCCAAAGTGAGCACAAATCTTAACATATGGACACCACTGAATTTACGATTCAAGTCTAAAATCATTTTTCGCTCTAATGTTTAATATGATCTACGATTTGTATCCCGTTTTAAAAACCTTGGTCCTTAGTAATAGATTTCAAATTTATGAATTTCCACATGAAGGTTCTTCCTTCAGAGGACCAACGTTTATTGCCATATCACCAAAAGATAATTGTAATGTATTAGCCTTCGCATAGCCATTTGATAAATGCACTAATAAGCATCATCTTTGTTTCATGAGCGCTCTCAACGAGGATCAAAAAAGTAAAATGTTTGAGCAATTCTATTCATTTAATGTCATAATTTTCAAATTCTCACGTTTCACAAAGTGTCCCAATATGGCTGCGAAGTTTAATATCCTTGAAATCCATAAGTTTCTATCTGGTAAACACTTTACACTATAAACAATCTAATATATATATATATATATATATATATATATATATATATATATATATAAGATGTTCACGTGGCATGCACAACGCATATGCGTATAAAATCCCTTTATAAAATCACTAAATTTAAAATTTCCATATAGTTTGATAAAAAAATTGAAAGATATAAAGGAAAAATGTAAAATTTTTATTGGAATAGGATTTTGAACCTTTAACCTGTTTATGTTTTAAAATTTCCATCTAGTGATGGATGTCAATTTATGTTCTCGGTTTGATTCGAACTTCTGACTTCTTGTTTGCATATAAGTGAGTTTCTGTAACTTCACGTTTAGGGGTGTTAATTCTGTATGAGTGTCCATTATCCAACTCGGTTCAAAGTCAAAAAATATTCATCCGTTTCTCATTTAGAACACGAATTAGAACAAGAAAATCTAAACAATATTTCATCCGTACGAATTGTTCAATGAATTTTTTATTGCATGTACATTGTAAGTCCATTATCAGACTCGTACGAAGGGTGTCCGAGCTAAAGTTTTGTCTGATTCATATCCGTCAGAAACTCTTATACAACAGAACATGAACACACATATGTTCGATCTGGTCCGTTCAATTAACACCCCTATTCACAGTCGGACCAATTTTTTTTTGGTCCTATTCAAACTATTAACAAAGTTTTCAAGACGCAAGTAACAGTATGCTTTTAATCTACAGCAAAAAAAAAAGAAAAAGAAAAGGGGCATTTATTGCCATATCACCAAAAGATAATTGTAATGTATTAGCCCTCACATAACCATTTGATAAATGCACTAATAAGCATCATCTTAGTTTCACGAGCGCTCTCAATGAGGATCAAAAAAGTAAAATGTTTGAGCAATTCTGTTCATTTAATGGCATAATTTTCAAATTCTCACGTTTCACAAAATGTCTCAATATGGCTATGAAGTTTAATATCCTTGAAATCCATATATTTCTATTTGGTAAACACTTTACAGTATAAACAATCTATATATATATATATATATATATATGTATGTATATATATATAAGATGGTTCACATGGCACGCACAACGCATATGCGTATAAAATCCCTTTATAAAATCATTAAATTTAAAATTTCTATACAGTTAGATAAAAACAAATTGAAAGATATAAAGGAAAATTGTAATTTTTTTATTGGAATAGGATTTTGAACTTTTAACCTGTTTATGTTTCAAAATTTCCATATGAAGATAGATGTTAATTTATATTCTCGGTTTGATTCAAACTCCTGACCTCTTGTTTGCATATAAGGGTGTTTCAGTAACTACACGTTTAGGGGTGTTAATTCTGTATGAGTGTCCGTTACCCAACTCGGTTCGAAGTCAAAAAATATTCATCGTTTCTCATTTAGAACACGAACTAGAACAATAAAATCTGTACAACATTTCGTCCGTAGGAATTGTTCAATGAATTTTTTATTGCATGTACATCGTACATCCATTATCAGACTCGTACGAAGGGTGTCCGAGCTAAAGTTTCGTCTGATTCATATCCGTCTGAAACACTTATACAACAAAACATGCACACACCTATGTTTGATCCAGTCCGTCCGTCTAACACCCCTATTCACAGTTGGATCAAAAAAATTTGGCCCTATTCCAACCATTAACAAAGATTTTAAGACGCAAGTATCTGTAATGCTTTTAATCCGCAGCAAAAAAAAGAAAAAGAAAAGGGGCATTCCGAGAATTGAACTCGGGACCTCTCGCACCCTAAGCGAGAATCATACCACTAGACCAAATGCCCTTCCATGTTAATGCTTAAAAAATCATATCTGAATTTAATGATAGAGCATCACAAAATCCACTTCCAAATCACACATTACTCGAGCAATATGATCTTTACAGCCTTCAACTAAGCAAGTCAATTGATACTCAAAAATACGAAATCCGTTAGCATCCGTAAATGAAAAATGAATGAATATCTAATGTTTGAGAAAACAGATACAAATGCATATATAAATTCTGCATACAAAAATTATCCATTCTTTGTCAAGGTACTACTTTATATTATGTGAATTTCGGTATAGTGAATTATATGTATTTATTGTTTTATCAAAATAACAATTTATACAAGACTTTTTTGTACATGCAACGCACTGCATGTAAAAACCCTTATAAAATAAGTAATTCAAATTTTCTATATAATTTGATAAAAATAAACTAAAAAAATATAAAGAAAAACAATGTATTCTTTTTTTGTTGTAATATGGTTTGAACTTGTAGCCTTATTTATGTTTCAAAATTTCCATCTGAAGGTAAATGCTAATGTTTGTTCAGAACGATATTCGAAATCTTCACCTCTTGTTTTGTCTATAAGGGCAATTCTGAAACTTTATGGTTGGATCAAAAAATTGAAACTTTATTCTAGTTATTAATAAAAATGTATTGTGATAAAAATAAACTGAAAAATACAAAGAATACAATGTATTCTTTTTTGTTATAATAGGATTTGAACAAATAACTTTTTTTATGTTTCAAAATTTCTATTTGAAGATAAATGTTAATGTTTGCTCAATAGCGGGATTCGAACTCTTCGCCTCAAAAGCAATTTTGGAACTTTACGGTCGGATCAAAAAATTGAAACTCTACTCCAATTATTAAAAAAGATACTAATAAAGACTATATGTATATATAAATGTATATTTACTGTTCGAAATATATTTTATCATCGTACTTTTTTGATTTTTTGTACATGTATAACCATCAGAACTGAAACAATTTTATGTTAAACTAAAGAAATTTATTTATGACTTCAGATTTAATTGACAATGGATCGAATAATATCTGATGTTTGTCTGCAATCCATGGAAACATATATTCGATATTCAAAAGAATTCAACGATAAACTATTGGAGAACTAGATATTATCACAAAACCAATTGTTAATGTGAAGTGAGGTCTCTTAGTATTTATGCATGATTTATAATGTAAATTATCCGATGTGGGACTAATATCAACAGGCCCCCGCACGTGTGGCGTATCATTAGCCAAACACGTGGACAATTATTGAGGGTGACGTGTGACACAACTAAACTCACTCTGATACCATGTTAGAGAACCTCATCTTATCACAAAATCAATTGGTAATGTGAAGTGATGTCTCTTAGTATTTATGCATGATTTATATTGTAAATTGTCCAATGTGGGACTAATATCAACAATGATAGAAATCAATTTAGAAATTAATTTTGCTTACCCATTGTATTCAACCTCCAATAATATATATGGTTACAAGAGTCAAGATAGGCTACAAATTAGCCAACTAATTTGCTAAAATAAAAGTAACTAAATAAATACTAACCAAATAAAGTGGCTACAAATTAGCCAATCGATTTGCTAAAACAAAGGTTACTAAATAAATACTTCCCAAATAAAGATATCGTCAAATCAGAGAATAAATGTAGGATATATTCTAACTCCTAGAATATATGTAAAATATATTCTGTCACACCCCCTCAGTCGAGGCGGGAGGTTCTCGTATGCTTAGACTGTCCCTGAAATCATTAAATAATACGCGCGGAAGCCCTTTTGTAAAAATATCAACAATTTGGTAAATGGACGGTACATGAAGCACACGCACTTCGCCACGAGCTACTTTCTTACGGACGAAATGAATAACCATCTCAATGTGTTTAGTGCATTGATGCTGAACAGGATTGCTGGGTAAGTATATAGCACTCACATTGTCACAATAAACTAGAGTAGTCTAGGACAATGCAACTTTAGTAGCAAATTTCTGATCCAACACGAATGAGAAACAACATTAACAACACCCTTGCACTCCGCTTCAGCATTACTACGGGAAAGAGTAGGTTTCCATTTTGAAGACCAAGAAATCAAATATCTCTAAGGAATACACAATAACCAGAGGTAGAACGACGGGTGTCAGGACAACCACCACAATCTGCATCTGTATATGAGATAATACGATTAATATTGGATTTATACAAGTGGAGACCAAAAGAAAGGGTACCCTGGAGATAGTGTATGATACTCTTAAGAGCTTTCATATGCTCATTAGTTAGGGCATGCATATGAAGGAAGATCTACTGCACGGCATAGGAAATGTCTGGCCGAGTGAATGTAAGGTACTGAAGAGCACCTGCAAGACTACAATACTTAGTCGGATCATCATAAGGAGTGTCCGCGGTGGCACTTAGTTTGGACTTAGTGTCAACAGGAGTAGGACATGAACTGCAGTTAGACATTCCGGCACGTTTAATAATTTTTGCAGCATACTGTGTTTGAGATAAGAAAAGTCCATAGGCATGACGAGTGACAGCAATATCCAAAAAAACTCAGAGGACCTAGATCCTTTATAGAAAATTCAGAAGTTAAGAGAGTCATAATATACTTACGAAGACGATCAGAAGAAGCTGTAAGTATAATGTCATCCACATATAATAGAATATAAGCAATATCAGAACAATTCTTGTAGATGAATAAAGAGTGATCTGACGTACGATGAAAGAACCCAATGGTAGCAACAAAATCAGCAAATCTTTGGTACCAAGCTCGAGGAGCCTGTTTTAATCCGCACAAAAATTTGTTCAAAAGGCAAACATGATTCGGATAATTTATGTTACGAAAACCCATGGGTTGATGCATATAAGCTGCTTTATTGAGATGACCATGCAAGAAAGCATTCTTGACATCCATTTGATGAATGAGCCAAGATTTAGAAAGAGCAATGCTGAGAACCGCTCTAATGGTGACCGTTTTAACCACGGGGCTAAACATTTCATCACAATCAGCGCCCTGTTGCTGTGTATTTCCATTACCTACAAGACAAGCTTTATAATGCTCAAATGAACCGTCAGATTTATATTTATGATGAAAAATCCACAAAGACCGAAAAACATTAAAATTAGGCGGCCTAGGCACTTATTCCCAAGTCTTATTGTCAATTAAAGCATTAAATTCATCAAACATTGCACTTTTCCAATTATGGTCACTAAGCGTGCTAATAGTATTTTTCGGAACAGGAGAAATATATGTAGTGGTGGTAGTGTGGTAATTAGAAGAGTATTTGGGGTTGGGTTTAAAAATGCCATTTGATGCACGAGTAGTCATGCGGGTTGGAATGGGGTTGGGAGGCCTAGGGGTGGTGTGAGGAATGGTCAAAGTAGGGGAGCTCATAGACAGGGTTGGGTTGTGGGGAAGAGAGGATGAGTCAGAGGAGGAAATAGAGGACCAAGTGTGGGCAGCAGTGGAAGGTGTGGAATCTGGGCCTGTATGAGACTGTGGCCCAGATTGAGGAAAAAAAGATGAGTCGTTGGGCTGCGTTGTTGGGTCAAGCTGCATATTTTGTGGTGTGGTATTTTGAGATAAATGATGTATTAATTGAGGATTAATATTGTCACTCAAGAAATCATAATTCGAAGGTTTTGTTTTGTGAGAGAAATCATAATTGAGATAATAACAATGGTCCGAATTACTAACAATAGGAGAAGTCTAAAGATCACTATGAATAATATCAAACGGAAGAAAAGTATATGACACTGAATCAAAAAAAGGTAGCTTAGAATGTTTCCCAAGAGGACAAGAAGATTTTTTTTTACAAGCCTTATTACAATCAACAAACATTTTACTATAAAGATACTTAAGAATAGCATCGCCAGGATGACCTAAACGATTGTGCCAAATATTCAAAGGAAAAGCAGTAAAAGCAGAATGATTGTTAGAAGAAATGGCTTGAGAATTGGAGAAAAGTGGATATAAGCACTCAGTGCTATGACATCTCATGAGCCTGGGAGAATGTAACACATTATTTAGGGTAAATGGTGGATAAGGTGGAGGCAATGTAGTGCGACTGTGACCAATAATTGGAATTAAATGACCACTACCAACAACAATGTTATGATGCTTATTGCTTGAATTGAAATAAGAAGAGAGACTACTTGCATCCGCCATCATGTGAGATGTAGCACCAGTATCCACGTAGTAGTTCCCATCTGGTTGAGAGAACGAAAGAGCTTGCATAGCAGCCTCAATGTAAATGGGCATATGGCTAGGAGCAAGAGGAGCAACGGCGTTGGAAGCTTGAGGTCTGGACCCAAGCAAGCCTGACCCAGAAGAGGAGGGACGTTGGGCTGCTGGATTGGGCCTTGGCTGCCAGGAGTATGCGGGAAATGGGCAAGAAGGAATAGTCCACCCTCCCCAACCAGGCTACTGCCACTGTGGCGGTGGGGCCTTCTGACGTGGCTGCCATTGGTGCTGGTGATGTGGCGGCTGACTAGGACTGGACCTATTAGTACTTTGGTGGACATTTTTTCCCATTGTTTTTCAAATTGTTCCTCCCTATATTATTGTTGTTGCGCTTGTTGCTTGCGGGTGAATCAGTGGCAACCATGGCAGCACCACATGATCGACTCCCGGAACCACCAGTTTTACGAGCTTGAGGGGCCTTGATAGTACGCTCAGCCATTTTCAACCTTAAACGACAACTCTCAAAGGATGGAAAAGGCTCTTGATTTTGTATATAGTCCACCGTACCACTATACGCTTCTGGTAAGGACCCGGTGAGACGTAAAACCAGATGCCATTTGTCACCGTAACATCAACATCAGCCAACCTATCCGCCAGAGATTTTAGATAATTGCAAAAATTGTCGATCGAGTTGAAAGCCTCAAAAAGAGCATTTGTAAAGTCCTCCTCGAGATGGGTAGCCCGAGAGGCTTTGTTGTCTTGAAAAAGAGCTTCAAGATGGTTCCGTGCCCCTCTACCGTGCCATTATGTCTGAGGATAGCGAGGAGAAAATCGGAAGAAATGGTGATGTAAATCCACTACAAGACAATGGCATCCAAACGCCTCCAAAGAGCCGGATCATCTTACTTAGCTCGGATATAGGCAGCCTAGCCTTCTCCTCGGTTGGTTGAACCAAGTGATCATAAAGATCATGAACCCTAGTAAGATTGGTAAACAGAGTAACCCAAGAATGATGCATGGCTTGCTTATTGTCTAATGTTATGGGAATAAGTGATTTAACATTAGTGATGGTGAGTGCGAGATGAAACTTGGACGAGTCTGCCATGGAAAAGAATTAAAGATAGAAGAAGAAAAAGAAGAACGGAGAAGAAGATAGGTGATGCTGGGGTAAGAAGAATAGCTTTGATACCATGATAGAAATCAATTTAGATATC
The DNA here is from genome assembly GCA_030765085.1 of Allium cepa. NCBI lineage: Eukaryota > Viridiplantae > Streptophyta > Magnoliopsida > Asparagales > Amaryllidaceae > Allium > Allium cepa. The sequence continues at coordinate 598,199,594 of CM060935.1, forward strand.
AATTTTGCTTTCCCATTGTATTCAACCTCCAATAATGTATATGGTTACAAGAGTCAAGATAGGCTACAAATTAGCCAACTAATTTGCTAAAATAAAGGTAACTAAATAAATACTAACCAAATAAAGAGGCTACAAATTAGCCAACTAATTTGCTAAAATAAAGGTAACTAAATAAATATTAACCAAATAAAGAGGCTACAAATTAGCCAACTAATTTGCTAAAAAAAAGGTAACTAAATAAATACTTCCCAAATAAAGATATCGTCAAATCAGAAAATAAATGCAGAAAATATTCTAACGCCTAGAATATATGTAAAATATATTCTATCATAGACCTACCTTTAACTGAAGAGTAAAGATGAATCGCTAAATTTACATGTAACGAATGAACCAGATGACTGAGGCCTTCAATGGTTGCTTTCTCTTTCTTTTTGAATCCAAAGATGATTCAATCGCACCATCACATGTTGATCACACATCACTACCTTTCTCTGTCGCCACATTATTCTCTTTAACATTATACTCACTTTACCCATTGTTTCTTCGAAATTAACTGCAGCTATTATTTTCACCTTTCTTTTTCTAACCTAAGCTTTTCTTCAATAGACTTGCCAATAAGTCAAAAGCAGATGAAACAGAGGGATGGCATACTAAGGTCCTTGGTTTCATTATATTCCTTCACTAAACACAACATGGGCATAGAGTATGTTTTGTAATCAATACACCGACAATTTTACGAGTCCAATTCCAATCTTTTCTTTCTAGCCAAATGAAAAATTGTAAAATACCCTAACATGGAAGGTGATTATTAAAGGAAAAACACAATTAATGTACAAATAATTTTATACTTGCTAACCTCACATTAAATACACGAACCAGCTGAACTTTTATGTCAGTATCTAATCTCAAATATGGAACAGGTGAAACATGAACTTCATACATATTAACGTTCACAGATAGAATAGTCCTTATTCTTCTACTAGAATCCTACACAATGTGAATTCACCAAATTTCCTAACTTGATTATGTTATTATTTTTTAGTAAAAGCTATATAATTCGGGTATGTTTTCGCCCTTTTTCCCTCTCTTCGGTATCAAACTAATTCTAACTAAACAAGTTATCAAATAACGAGGAGTTCACATACCAATATCTTATAAAATTTAAGAATATCGAAAGAAATGATTTAACTCATAAGAAGCTAAATCGAAGACAATACAGTGCTTATACTTACCTAGGTTGAATTTTATCAACCTGCTTGATGCTCTCGCCATTTTCTTCTGACTCATTGACCGCACATAATTTTTAGTGATATTGGATTCGAACGATGATGGGTGGTTCATTGAACTGGGATGAGTTTAGATAAAACAAATACTTTCTCCCAAAGCATAGCAGATTGGGAAATTCTGCGGCTGTTCGTGTCAAAAATCCAAAATCCGTCCGCATTCGCATCGAAAAAGCGGATAAATATCCAATGTTCGAAAAAAGGATGCGGATGCGAAGATATTTGCATCCAAAAATTATCCGTTTGGTTTTTGTCAATATTATAGTCCAAATTATGTATATTTTAATACAGTGAAAGATATTTGCTTATTATTTCGTTGTGTTAGTAGTTTATATTATATGCATTTAATGCTTTTTAACTGCTCAAAACTATTTGTCATCATAATATTTGTTAATTTTTAACACTTTTATAATCAATGGGATTGAAAAAGATTTGTCTTAAACTAAAATTTTCCTTTTATAATTCTTGATTTATTAGTCATTAGAGGATAAGATAATTATCCAATATCCATCTGTATCCGCTGATGCGGGTATAGCACTATCTGCATCCGAAAGCATCCGTTGACAGGCCTAGCTAATTCTATTCCAACCCCAAAGATTACTTATCCCACATCTGTATTGTCAAAGTTAATTTTCGAACAAATTTGTCGTTCTTCTTTGTTACAATCTTAACAATTGTTGTCATAATCAAGTAAGCTAGAACCATAAGTTATATAAAAACAAAAGAAAATTTCATATTTTTAATTATGAATGTCAATACAAGATTGAAATAGAATTAAATAAAAGAGATAATAATTTTACTATGTTTTCCTTTTCTTTTCTTTGTTGATATTTCAAATAAACACAATTTAGTGATTTTTACAATAGATATTGATATTTCTCCAAAATTAAGGATTAATACGAAATTAAAGACATAAAAAGCTACATAAGCATAAAGAGTCGAATTTGTTATATTGAATTCTGACTTGATAACTTTTTTTCAAAAGAGAAAAAATGAAGAACAAGATAGGAATGTAATTTTATTGAAAGAAATGAATAGTTTTGTAATACTTATGGTGTAGAAAAAAGTAAAAAATCGATGTATATTGATTTGTTAAAAGTTTTGGTATAGGTATAGTATTTTTTGGTGCTTGAATAGTATTTGTCTAGTTGTATTCATATGAAATTCTTTCAAATGCATTTTAGACCTATCAAATCTTCTTAGGGGTTGGGTGCACAACTTTGCTGTATCAAAATTTGATACCGAATATGGTATATATTGACATATGTTATGGAATTCAAAAAATAGTGCGTGTAAAAATATATTTAATGAATTTATTTTTGTCATTCAGTGCATATGTTCAAAACTTGAGCATTCTTTATTAACATTTGATCACACCTTATTGTATCACTGTTTTATGGTTTGTGAGTGCACGAACGGACGGGTTTCGAAAATGAACGTTTGAAAATAACAAGATAGATTTATGTAGCTCGGTAGGTGGTAACCACATGAATTGTCTTGGTGGAGTAACCATGAGATTTTTCCAAACCTCTAACAGTTGTCATATTTCTTCGAATTAAGAGTTGTCAAGAAATATTCGTATCTCGAAACCTTCCAAGCCAAGCTCTGCCCCCAATTTGATTTATGGTGCATGTTGTCCAATATCTTTGTGATCTCGTGTCCGACCACGCATTTTAGTAGGAGTTAGAAAATCCTCTCATATAAAAGATGTCATCCCGTTTAAAAAATCTCAGAATCTTCCATAGTACTTCTTTTTGCTCCATTCCAGTTTGAGGGTAGAAATTCACTAGTCAAATACTCAACGATGGAAGCCATCTAGCTTGCCTCACCATCTAATGTTGCCACAATAATAATATTCTCATAGCTCAAAGTAGGTAAGGTTTCCACTAGAATCGATCAAATACATAGTCTGATTCCCAAGCTTGATAATTTATCTGGATCATCAACTGGTTCTCCACCTCCGGGATATTGTAGTATCCCTCATTTCAAGACCTAAAAATAAATGTAGATGATGTTGTAGTCATCATCAAAATTATTTTCAAATGAAAAAAATGTGATCCTTTTTTACAACATTAAGTAAAAAAGTAGATAAATAATTTTCATTACATAAAATTGTATTTATTCACTATCGAATTCGTGCCCACGTGGATGTAAATATAATATACAGAGAGAATAGTGTCGCGCCTGACATATGAAGATGTCGGCAGGAACACTTAACTAGTTATATAACCTAGTTTTACAATATCAGAATTTAAAACAAAATAATATTATCTGTTAGATCTCCTACTTCTTCTATGAAGCTTTTATTCATCTTTGGAAATGATAGATGTCTAATCCTATAAACTCAGTCAGCTCGAACGAGTACTCGACAATTTATGGGGAAAATAATAATAAAGCATGAATTAGACGTAATGCATGGTATGAGCTATACATATCTCTAATTACAACGTATAGTGAGACCACGCTGCCTTGTAGATTGAATTTTCTTTTTAATAAAACAATAGCAAGCATGCATATAAGAAAATTTTAAGCATAATTATACCCTATGCATGACATGATGGAGATAGGGGTACATCCTAGGGGCAATTATGTAATTAGTTCTATAAATCTAACTCGATAACCAACCTTGTTCATAATAAAAGGTGTTTTATTTATGTTATATATTTATTATAATGTGGTATCATAAATAATTCAACGTTCGATTAAAATATATTTATAGAAAATCTATAAATGGTGTATTTGTGATATTAATTATAAATAGTTCTAATCATGAGAATTGTATCACAATATACTAAACACATCATTTTAAATATTATTAGCCAAGATGCATCAAGACTGGATATCAATGCATCTATTGAGGCTAAAGTACGTAACACTTTCCAAATGTTGAGTAATGTATTATTCATAACTGCTGGAGGCACCAAGTAGTTACATACAGATAGTTATTGGATAACTATGTAATGACTCGCTCGATAGTTTTCTATTGGTTAATATAACTAAGGTAAAACAAAAAATATTGACATGACTAATTTACATTGTTCCCTTTACTTGAGCATATCGTAGATCTTTAGTTAAAAGCTCTGCTTAAATTGTAGTCCAATCATGGTATAGAATCGACCAAATGACTATAGTTGGGTCGAGTGGAAATATTGAAAGTGAAGCATTATTCAAGAGAGGATTCGTCTTCTTGGTTATATAGGGTTGGTATCATAGTCTATTTATGTCAACTCAAAGCCAAAATCTCTAACCGGAGTAGTTCGGTTAATAATAATTGTTATTATTGAATCAAAGACTTTGTGTTTGGACTATACAGTTAAATATGTACGATATTGGAATTTTGATCATTATCAAATCCGTAAGTCCAAAGTGATATGGTTTTGATGAAGAGAATTGGTGTATATGACTATCACTAATGGGCAACGCTTATGATAAGTAAAATGATATTTTACAAAAGATGTGTAAGTGATAAATTTAGCCAAAATTTCACAACAATGGCTAAGATGAAATGTGAACGATAATATTTGAATTGTTCAATATTAATCGCTGGCCGAATTTACACAATTGAGTCACACAACCAAAATGATGAATATTTCGAATAAACCACATGATTTTATTAGTTTTTAATTATTGGTAATTGATTAATATTTACGAAATATTAATTATAAAAAACTTCTTTAGATTATTGGATATTATTAGTATTTAGTAAAGTGGTTATATGAGAGTTATAAATGCGTGTATCGATATGCGATATTGGTAGAATGTCCAAATCTGGTTTAAAAAGAATAAATATTAAAATAGGTCTAAATAAATTAAATTGATTGATGTTTATGAAATATTAATTGTTAAAATATTTCTTATTTTATTTATTTGATTTTAATTAATATTTAATAATGTAGATGTATAAAAGTTATAACCACGCATATTAGTATATGATATCGATAGTAAATTTAAATTTGATTTAAATAGGGATAATACAAATTGAATTTTGAATTTTTTTTTACCAAAGCCTACGCATGATGGCGGCCATGATAATGAGCAATGAGGAGGTTTTTGAATTAAAAATGAAAGGGCAACCTTAATTAAAGGAGAGGAAAAAAACATATTTTTATTACACGTTCATTTTCTTCTTTAATTAGATATTTCTTTTTCATTTTCTTTCTCCCTCCATATAGAAGCATTAAGGGCCAAATTCTAATGCTCGCTAGAGCTTTAAAATTCAAGGATAATTAAATAGAAATATGCGGTTATCTCCTGATTGCTACAGATCTAGAGATTGATCAATTGGATTTAGGATTTATTCTATCAATCAAGTGTTTCTTCTAGCTTCATCCTAAGGTAATTCTATATTTTTCTTATATAACTTTTAATTTTTTTTACATCCCACTAGTTTTATATCTCTCCATTTTGTTCATATGTGTGAATTTAGATTATGGCTAGAATATCTTAATTCGTCCTTTTTGAATCAATTATATACTCTTATTATTGATTTAAATAAAAATCTTTGCTATGCTCTCTATTATTTGTTTATTATGAACAATAATAATTTTACTCATCTTTGTTTTGTATGTTTAATTATCTTGTACGTTTAACCTAGATCTAGACCTTCTTATCATGAATTTGTATATGCATATCTCGTCTGATTTTATTGTTGTCGAAAAAATGAAAAACAAAATTGGAACAATCATGTTAATAAGTCAATTTTCGTATTACAAGTTTTAGATTTGAATGTTTATATATAAATTGCTTTGTGAATAAAACTTTGAAATAGTTTCATTAATTGTTTATAGTTGGCAACATAATATGATGACTTAATTGTCTTATGTGTAAATTATTCTATAAAAAAACTTGCTAATTAAAATAAAAGAGAAAACTTCAATTAGTGGTTTATTTCTTGTTTTACAGTTGTATCTAGACTAGTAGCGGATCTTTGTTTAAAAGGCAAACATTCTAATTCACAAACTATTTGTGTTAAACTAAAAATTGACTCAACACCCGAGAAGTTGTACAAATTAATATTATTCGAAATGATCCCAATAATACTCATGGGGTTTAATATAGTCATGATCTTATTCAAAAAGATCAAGTCATATGTCCAAGTGTAAAATAGGTGAGTGGCATAAATGTGCAATGGTCCATTACTTGTTCGTTAGTAGGCAAAATAAGCAATTCACATATATCATAATCCTTTGTTTATATGTCAATGTGCACAATAGTCATTATGCAAAGTAAACTTTAATTTAGGAAAAAGCTTAAGTGGCCTTGTTCAAAGCATAATATTCAAGTCCAAATTCGAGTCCAAGTCCAAAATTAAGTCATATGTACATCCACTATTCAATAATAGTCAAAGATACACATTTGAGGGAATTGTGTGAATTAATGTTTATTATCCAAGTCCTTATATGAAAAGGTTACAGGAACTATAAGTCGGCTCTAAAACTACCCATTTGATTTAAAGTTTACAACTTATAATTTGAGAAGCAGGAAATAAATGATTCGCGCCCCTCTAAGTGATGGAGGGGGTTTATTTATAGAGGTAGTGGTAGGCGGGATGGCAGCCACATATCCATCCAGCTAGATATTCGCTATCTCTTCGTATTGTTAATATTCGACATCCTCTTTGTGTTGTTGATATTTGACGTCCTCTTTGTATTGTGGACATTCTTCATCACTCCTCGCTTGTGAAAACTCGAATTCCTTTATTAGTTTCGAAGCTCATTATTCTCGTAGAAACTTGATATCGTTGGTTGTTTGTAGATGCTTGACAATAGTTAATGTTGTAAACGCTCGATGACTGTTATTGTGCCAAAGGAGTATTTTGCACAGAAAGTTGATATTTCCAGTTTGTGGTTAGATTTTCGGCATCTGCTAGTGGTGCGACGTCCTTCTTTTGTTATATATTCTTCAACATTTCCATGTTATAGAGGTTTGATAACTACACTATCTTTTGGGCTTAATAATGTTAGTTGTACAAACTCGATATCTACTGTTCTTCTAGGTCTGCTGCACCTTGATATCTATAGGTATTTATTGATTTGGAACCTTTATCACCTTACATGCTCGATATTTTGATTCATTATGAATACCCAAAATCAGTTTCTTTTCATTAAATACTCGACAACTCTACCTGTTGTAGAAGCTCATTACTCCTTTAGGGACATGATACTTCTTTTTAGCTTGATAACTATTTGAAGTTCGACATTTTTAATGTTATTAGATATTCGACATCTCCTTGTGATTAATTGAGGTTCCCTATCCTCCTTTATTTGGTATGCTCGATAGCCCTTATGGTTGTTGAGGCTCGATACCATATATGCTAGTTATAAAGATTCGACAACCTTTCTCTCTTTAAATTCAACAACACTTATAATTCGACATAGTTAATTATTCCATAATTCTTTTAATCCATTTCTCCTAAATAGGAGCTCAATAATTATCTTTATGTTAGTTACTTGATACCCTATGCTTTCATATCTTCCCTTACTTACTTTTTGATTGGCTTCTCAAGTACATTTGACAATTGAAAAATATATGGATAAAAATCTGTAGAATTTTTTATTTTGTTTTGTTTTAAATTTTGTTTTGGTATTTTGTGTGTACGTGTGAGCGTGTATATATGTGTGTAATAATATTTATGTGCATATGTGTATTTAACTCAATGTTTCGAAACGGGTTTATCTAAAATATAGTAGTAAACTTTTGAACTATTCTAATTAGATATTGTATTCATCGATTTACAGCATGTAATATAAATAAAGTCCATTTCAATGCAAACCACTATGCAAGATATTTGTATGTGTGCACATACAAATACACACACACTCACACAATAATGCAAACCCGTGCCTCACACACGGCTTGTAACTAATTTTTTTAATTATTGTTGATCCTTTGTGTTATTGTAAGATTACTGATAATTAATTACAACACCAAGTCCTGTATAAAGAAAATTATTATTTACGGTATTGTTTTTCAATCCAAAGTAAAATATTTTGTTTATAAACATAATTTTGATGAGCTCTTTATTCTAATGTTTTAATAGTTGATTGATGTCCGAAATTTACTACAATCCATGTATGAAAGATCAAAGAAAGATATCCTAGTGTACAAAATATCTGAAGAGCATGAATGAATAAGGAGATAGTGCAACAAAATATCCATTTTTGCGTTCATTCGGTACATTTCAAAAATATCACATGAACCGACATGAACTTATACACGTATCACATTCCAACATAGATTCAATTGTTCACGCACAACATTCTCTTGTTGGAATATTCAACATAATAGGGCCACATATTTTAATGTTTGAATGTGTGGGCTATCTTGTAATTAAGTCTAATTACGTTTTTTTTAATAAACATATTAAGACTTAAGGGTATATTCGTCACGTAAAATTATAACGTGTGGACACCAGAGTGATAATTTTAGTTTGTTGAAGGGCCGAACTAAAAAATATCACACATTATATATATGGGGTTATGGTCTTCAATTACATACGTCTTATCATATTCTCTCTACCATCTTCTAAAGAGAATTTACAGTTCTAAGCTTGTGTCAATTTAGAAGATTTAATCCAATTTAATCTTCACATCAATTAAGAATCGATGGATTCAGGTACACCTTCTGCTGTTCAATTCATATACCTGTTTCTCAATTGACTAAATATGAGTTATATGTATTCAGATCTAATATAGATTGATCACCAACAAATGGTATCAGAGCCACCCGTCATTGATTTTATAGAGAAATTTTCCGGTTTTAAATATATGTGAAATTAAGGTTCTGAGATTTACAATTTTGGTTGATTCATCCAATGCTTTTATTTCAAATTTGTGAGATTTGCTCTTTTCTTATTGATTTATCCGATGCCTCTGTTTCATATCTATATAAATAATTCATAAATTAATTCTGCTTGTTAGGATCTGATGTCTTTAATTGTTGCTACTCATATTATTCATATATTATTATCAGTAGTGTTGCGACTCTTCAATTTTTTTATTTCTAAGATGGTTGCCATGTTAAGTTTTGTTTCATTAACACGTATGGAAGCATCTTCATGCCTTTTAATTTTCCTGTAATACGTAAATGTGGTTGTTATAGTAATAAATAAATTAATTTACTATCATAAACGTAGTAAATGCATCAGTTGCAAAAAATTTAACGATGCAGCATGTTTGTATTTGGAATAAGAAAAGACATACTATTTATTATTTAATGCATTTATAATTTATAGACACATATATTTTATATCTATGGCCTGCTCATTAAAAATAAGTTTCGCTTTCTGTAATATTATAACACATGTATTCATATTTTCTTATCCAAATAAGCTTTCATCGAAAGCTAATCACCCGCCGCACTGATATAGTAAGCTATTTTGACATTGACTATTTGTTTTCATTGCTTCCCACTATGTTTGGGATCAACCACTGCTACAGTTTTTAGCTATTCATTTTCTTGCAATATGACGTGTATGGACCATGCTATGTTAAAATTTGTTTTATCTTCTGTCTTGAATATTGACAGTTAAATAAAGTATGCAATATTTTGTCATTAATTGTTATTGCAAATACCATTTGTTATGTATTGTTATAGTTTTAGTTGATGTCAAATTTTTTTTGTTGCGACTATGAAACCATATTTTCAATATGTATAAAATTGAAAATTGAAATTTATGGAATACACATAAATGAATGAGTTAAAATAAACCCAGTTCAAATATTATTTGGTGTCTCTTTGCAAACTAACTGTAAATATTCTATATTACAAGTGATCTGATAGAAATAACACGTCACCAAAGTGACATCTCTTATTTTAGTTATTCATGAAAAATGTTTAATGTTTGTATGTATTTATTCATGCAAATATTAGTCGGCCAAAAAGAAGACTAATATTTAGCTGAATCATTTATACATGTGTGATGACAAATATGCGACAATCATATAGTTTTGCAAGTGAATATCTAATCGGCCCAAAGGAAGATTAATATTTGACTTGAAATTATTGTCAATGTTTGATCATTACAGCAAAAGTACCACTTACAATTAATATTACTATCCAAAGACTTGATATTAAAGTTGTGCTAGGTACCTTGAGAAGAGACTTACCAATTATTTAAATTTACTGTGGTTTGTTTTACAGTGTGAGCCTATTTGATTGATTCTTGTGTTAAATTACAACTAATTTAACTATGGTATCTACCAATCTTAACAACATTCCTACTCTGAGTGGAGCAAAAAAATTCCATAGAAAGAGAACATATTTCTTGTTCTTGGCTACATGGATCTTGACCTTGCACTTAGGATGGATGCACCCACCCCCCTTACGGATGAAAGTTCTTCTGATGTCACAAAGAACTTTGAGAGGTGAGATCTTTCAAATCGCATGAGTCTAGTGATCATAAAGCGCAACATTGCAGAGGCATTTAGGGGTGTAGCATCTGAAAAGATAACCAATGCTAAAGATTTCCTTGTTGAGATTGAAAAATGTTTTGCTAAAAAAGATAAGGCGAAAACAAGCATGCTTTTGCAGGGCTTGATTTCCATGAAGTATCAAAGCAAAGGGAACATATGGGAGTACATTATGGAAATATCTAATGTTGCTTCAAAACTTAAGGCACTTAAGCTTGAGCTTTCGGATGATTTGCTCATGCATTTGGTACTAATCTCTCTTCCTTCACAATACAACCAGTTTAAGATCAGTCATAACTATAAAAAGAAGAAATGAACTCTTAATGAACTCATTTCGTGTTGTGTAAAAGAATAAGAGAGATTGAAGTATGATAAGATTGAAGGTACTTATTTGTCATACACCCCTAAGGGAAAAGACAAAAAGAGAAAGAAGGATAAGGAAACAACTAAGGGTCTAATGGAAAAGAAACAACATAAGTAGGCTGATGGTTGTTACTTTTGTAAGAAGGCTGGACATTTAAAGAAATATTATACCTAATATCACTCATGGCTCGTTAAGAAAGGGTTGCCCGAGCTATCGAAATCCAACTGATGTTGAAAGATACATCTTTGTATGTGATGGAAAATCGATTAAAGTGGAGGCTATTGGGCATTTTAAGTTGTTATTGAGAACTCAGTTTTATTTGGATTTATTTGATACTTTTGTTATACCGCTATTTAGACGGATTTGGTTTCTGTTTCTAAGGTGGACAAATCTAGTTATTCTTGTTAATTTGGAAATGGTATTTTTAATTTATCAATAAATTCAAATCTTGTTGGAATTGGTTCTCTCAATGTTTATGATAATTCATATATGGTTGATATTAATACCCGAAGCCTTGCGTGTGGAATCACATGGTACTAAAAGAAAAGCTAATAAGGAAAATTCAGCCACATTGTGGCACAAGCGCTTAGATCATATATTTAAAACTAGAATTCAAAGGCTTATGTCAGAAAGCATTTTGAAATCTGTTGATTTTTAAAACTTCGATGTTTGTGTAGAGTGCATCAAAGGAAAATAGACCAAACATAAGAAAATAGGTGCCAATAGAGCAACCGACGTCCTAGAAATGATACATACGGACATTTGTGTACCATTCCCTATGGCATCATGGAATGGTCAACAATATTTTATCACATTCATAGACGACTACCCAAGATATGGCTACCTATATCTTATACATAATAAATCATAATCCCTAGACATGTTGAAGAAATTTAAGGTAGAAGTTGAGAACCAACACAACAAAATAATTAGAGCTGTCAGATCTAACTGTGGAGGTGAATATTATAGTAAATCTGATGGATCAGGTGAACGATGTCTAGGACCATTTGTCCAATTCCTGGAGGAATGTGGAATAGTCCCACTGTACATCATGCCAGGTTCACCTTGCATGAATGGTGTTGCTGAGAGACGAAACAGAACACTTAAAGACATGGTGAGGAGTATGACTAGTCATTCTACCTTACCAAAATCACTCTATGGGAGACATTAAAGACAACAGTTTATATCCTTAATAGGGGTACCCACTAAAGCAGCTACCAAGACACTTTATGAGCTTTAGATAGACCAATAGCCCACTCTAAAGCATTTTCATATTTGAGGATATCCAGCTGAGGCAAGGCCTTATAGGCCAAATGAAAGAAAATTAGACACTAAAACAGCGAGCAGCTACTTATTTGTTATTCTGAGCGGTCTAGGGGCTATAAATTTATGATCCCACACTGAAGAAATTTTTTGGGACGGGAACTGCAACATTTTTTGAGGATGTTGAGTTAGGGGGGAGAAATAAAGCAAGGAACATTGTTTTTAAGGAGGAATCATCATTTATGATTCCTACTCTGGTTACTTCTTATAACAATGTATACATTATCATTCCTATCATTAATGAAGAAGTTAATCTGGAACCACAACAAAAAAATATTGAAGAAAATCCTCTTCAAAATGAGGACAACGTTCCAAAAAACAAACTCAACAACCTCAAAATGAATTGCCACTAAGAAGATCCACTAGAGGGAGGGAGGATGCCATTCCAGATGATTATGTGGAACTCCTTCAAGAGATAGCGGATAATAATGGATTGGTGGGAAATGATTCTATCAACTTTCACTGTCACGGTCCGGATTTTCGACCTCCGAAAATCGACATCAATACGTCCACTGTATTACATGCTGAACAGTTGAATGCCGAAAATACCAGATCGATAGGGAAAAGAAGAAAGAGTTAGAAGAAGAAAAAATAAGTAACAACACAGAATCTCACAACCGCAACAGAGTAATATATAATAGACAACAACTGGTCTTTATACAAAAGGAGCTACAACTGTTTTTATACATTACATCATTAGAGTACAACACAAATCAATAGCCCAATAGTGGACAGTTATAATAACTTGTCCTCACAAATGCTGAATATACAGCCTACAATACACAATGAAATAAAATCAAGTATGTGTGATACGCCTCGTCATCTAGCTCGTCTCCTGAGCCTTATAGCATCCTATCATACATCTGTAATACTCGATCTGACCCGAGCATTATAATAAAATAATATCCGAGTCTGTTTGGAAAACCAGCGTGAGAAAACACACTCAATTTGGATTATTAAAGTTTCAAAATTCATTGAAACTCAAAGGTATCTCATAAGACCAAGCCACAAATAAAAATGACGGGTTTTTATCTTACGATAACCAAAACATTTCATAATCTGATATTATAATAGTGTCTAAATTCAAATACTTATTCAAATAGCTGAAACACTTGCATCACACTTTCCAGCAAAATTGGTAGGACACTTATTAGAGAATGGATTCCAACTGAATGACTAGGCACTAGGGTACCACCTGTCACAGTACATGTCTAGAAACACTGTATCGAGATCGAACCTGTCAATCCCTGCCACACAAGACAAGACTACCCCTGACATGGATAGACCGAATATACTATCACCCTAGGTGTTTCTACCCTTTCCGAGCTCCTTTCACACGTAGTGATAATATCCAAGGTTATCTAGAAAGGTGATAGACATACTCTAATTGGGTGCTAACCACTTAGCCTTGCTGCATCTCCCTTGCTTTTTAGTCATTCCCGGTTGATGAGGCTATAGGCTACGATTACCTTTTTAGAAATATTCACTTAGAATGCTCATTGTCCTCCGATGACAATGTACTGATAGCATTCATCCATACAAGTCCATTTTCTGTCCGAACAGAACCGAATGCACTATTCCTAATACATCCATTTCGAAATCACCCTTAGGATTAGTAGCGATTAGCCCTTGCACTTCACTGCTCCATCTTCGACTCCATGCCCTTGTCTTCATTACGAAAACGTACTTATTGGATCGAAGTTGTTTTCAGATCACAAACCCAATCCCGGTCTCTTCAAAACAACATTCGATATTCCTAATAAACTCAACCTCGGTTCTTACGGAAATAAATAGAAGAAAGTAAGATCGGAGATCACCTCCTAACCGTTAGTGGACGGATTCCCTTATAAACATCCTAGAAGAACAAAACGAATTTATACGTAGAGTATAGCACCTCGAACGGTAATTGTACCATATGTATCCCTTGCTTCTTCTAGATATTTTCAAAGTTATATTTGGGTCCAGATTTGACAGTCGTTTATTTAACTATCAAATAAACAATCAATTCAGCCAAATACTACATTTTCACCGAAAAAACACCAAGTCTTATTGAAATTTAATTTTAAATAAATTAAATCTCTTTATCCAAAAATATACACTTATCTTGTCGAATTCGGCATATTCATAAATTATCTTTTTCCTTTTCAAAGTATTTGGAAACCCTTTTAAAATAATTTGGAAAGTACCACTGAAACCGTGGATCACAGTTCAATGGTTACATCTCTATCGCAGAGGAATCCAAGACTTAACTACATGCGCTCACTGCCTCCGATTACGCCACACGAGTATACCATTACTCCCCGAAAACTCTATTTAATAATTTTCAAAATAATACTTATGAAATTCTATAATAATTTTCCAAGTTAATTTTAGACGAAACTACTTTTAAAATAAAGCTATTATATAAATATTAATATTAAATAGTTAGTCCTTTGAGAATAATAATACTAATTAATTCTTAAATTAAAAAATTGACTTATTATAAACTAGCTGAACCAATATTTAAATATACTTTAAACAATTTTAAACCACTAATTAATTATTATTTTCTAAAATATTCTTAAACACTTTTAAACTTCCTAGTTAATACTTAAAAATCCTCCCTTTTGTAAAATAAACCTAACTTTTCAGGAAAATTGTATTTCATCTTCATTATAGCCAGTCAAATCATATATAAATCCCTCTCGATTTATTTCCAGTTTAATCTACATTCCAATTCAGTAAATTTCCCTTCTCACATTTTTGAAAAATAAAACTACTATTTATTTTTAACACGATTTACTCATTTCCTTATAAATTCCCATCGTGAATTTATAATTTCAAATTATCCACTGATAATTACTTCACTTTATATTATAAACTTCGTTTATAATTTTCCATAATCTCATTTCCCGCTTCGTCACTATTTCATAACACTTGATCGATTTTCTAAATTAATTTCTTAGTTAACCCAAACTTATCTCAAAACCCACTAATTTAAGATTCACTTCACTTTTATGATTTAAAATCTTATTTAAATCTGGAACATAAATTTTATATTTTATTTTCAAAATTCCCCTTTTAGTTTTCCCCAAATTATTTAAATCTCAAATTTAAAAATAATTTCCTTTATATTTAGACAATATCACTTAAGTTTTATTTCTAAAAACCCTTTCGTTCACATTTATTCACAAAACTCTCTATTATTCCATATTCTGAAATTATTAAATGGGATTTTAAAAATCAACTATTTATTTTTCCCAAATTCATTGCTTTTAATTTATCGAACTTCACTATAAATATTTTATTTTAAAATTCTCCTTATTTCCTTTAACAATTCAATATTCTTATTTATGGTATTTTAAAATGCCAAAAATAAATCTAGCAATACCACAACACCCAGTAAATTCAATTTTCCAGTATAATCTACCATAGATTTTTCAAATACATCATATAACCGAATATGAAAATAATTTCAACATTTTTGAGGAATGCGGTTGGATCCCTCCAACCTGTTTTCCCTACATCCACAAATGTTAGCACAATATAAAAATACCAATCCCACTTCGAGGGCAATATCGCGGTATATAGGGTCATCTACGATTGTGCAGGGCGCATAGGGTCCCATCTGCTATATATATGCGGGAATATGAATCACTCCAATATATATAAATATATATTATATCACATCAAGACTTAAAATAATTGTCAATTAAATCAATCGACCAAAAATAATTTTGACTATTTAAAATTAACCAGTAATCCAAATTTGAGTGAGATTAACCTACCTTCGATTTTTTTTCGTCGAACATCCAGATTTTTTTTTTCTCCCAAAATCTCAGCTGACTCTGAAAGGTCCCAAACTAACTCTATTGCGTAGATTTCCAACTTCGAACCAACTTAATTCGTCTTAATCATTTTAAACCTCATACGATAAATATACGGATTTTATTAACATAGTGATATAATAGAAATCTGATTAATATAAATCAAATTAAATTAAAACTTAACTTAAACGAAAACTGAACCTTCTTCCCCTCGTGAACTGCCAGCCAACGCAGACCATCTTCGATCCACTTCCACAACTTCCGCCTTCACCCACCGCTGCCTCGACCTGCTTGCACCGCCGACCTACCTTCCCCAACCTACAGTCGTGCAGCCACCTCAGTCAAGTCCACGCGCATGTAGGTGCATACCCAAACTCAACCCCATGCTCCCCTCGCGAATGCTTCAACTTCGACCCTCGTCCAAACTCGAACCATATGACTCCCCTACCATTTGCGAGCGTATGCCCAACCCTCAACGACGTCGCAAACCTCCCTCGTGCACCACCGCACCCACTTCGAAGGGCGCCTAATCTTCCAAGACGCGCTCGACTCCTCCCCACCCCCACGCCCGTGCTCTGCCTAATGCCGCCTTTTATTATTTTTCTTCTTTGCTCTGAATTCGATTCTGGTTTTCGATTTTTTTTGAGTCGATTCTGAGAATCGATTGAAGAGGGAAAAAAGAAACGCGATTTTTGATTTGGGGAGAAAGAAATTAGGGACTCATGATTGAACTGTATGCAGTTTTTAAAAAACATTTTTTCTTTGATTTTTCTTTCGACCATTCTATTTCCTTTTCTTTTAAATTTTTCAACCTACGGTTGTGCTGTTTTCAAAAGAGAAAGGGAGGTTGACAAGAAGTCATATTAGTATGTATAAGAAGTGCTACAGTGATTTGAATGGAGGGGAAAAAGTTCTGATGTGAATGTTTTTGTCAAATCCATGAATATATATATGTATATATAAATTCAAATCGTCTCGAATTCATAGCTTAAAATCTAGACCTCCCATCGAGACGTGCCACCAGGCAATCATAACGTTATACCCCTATTCCGAACGTAATGGAAAAGGTTTCGAGTTCTAATTCGACCGTATGGAAAAGATAACTTTTTGGACCCAATTATTATATTGAATTTTCTATATAAATTTCAGCGCGTTTATATCCCGTACGGACAAACGATAACTCGAAACACTACAAAACATGAAATCCGATAGTAATATACTATTACGGATTCAATGGAACTTGTTTCGTCGAATTCCAAGACTGTGCCTCGGAAGGCTATTTTTAAAAGTCAATTTAAACGATATATTTTTGAAGCTGAACAAATCGTTATTGAATTAAAAATGTATATGGTTTACGTTGTAAAAGTTAAACATTAATGGAAATGTTTGACAAATTACACTCACACATATATATTATATAAGTTAAATTGAATTATAATAGTTGTAAATAAATTAAACTTATATAATTATACGTGTAGAAACATAATTTAAGTGAAATTGAAATAAACCTGAAATAGATTTTTGGTATAGGTACATGCATAAAACGTTAGATCTAGATAGGATGGCAGTAAATGAAATGAGTATATTTCAAAAAAAAATCCCTATCTGGATCATAGTGGACATATGAAGTCTAATGTGTTGTACTGAATCCAACCTATTTAATTTAAATTAAATCATATTTTATTTAGTTTCTTAATTTAATTAATTAATGTATGTTAATTTAACATTTATATTTTTTGATTATATCAATATACGCTCATATGTATATATAGGTGCAATGTTCAACATAACAAAATGTAAATGGTTAATGTTTACATAAGTAGATATTTGGATTTATATCCCCTTTGTAAACATTGACTCTATATGTGTGTGTGTGTGTGTCTACTAACTACCCTAAAAAATTTGTTTAATATATTTGTAAAACATATGAATATAAATACAAATTTTGTAACTATTTAACAACACAATTTAAAATATCTAGCCTAATTTTGACTAAGTCAGCCAATTTTAAATTCATATTTTATATTTAAAATATCTAATTAAGACTAAGTAAAACATTTTTGAATTTAAAACCAAACCTTAAAATTATTAGCGAAAATATATTTAATGAATTTAAATATGTATATTTATATAAAATTAATTATTACAGCCAAAATTAAATTTTATTTAATTGTTTATTTATTTAAATACACAACATTGTTTCAATATATATGAATAATATGTATGTGTGTATTAATTATAAAATAATTATTTAAAAATGATATATGTACATGTATGTGTGTGTTAAACATTAAATTTGAGAGCTAATTTTTACTAAACATGTCGGGATATATATATATATAATAACGTTAATGATGTATATTGTATTTATTAATAATTAATATGTTTAATATATTTAAATTATATAAAATTTAGTAAGAATATTTTTGTTTAATCTATCATAATCTATTTTCAAATAATTTGATACATTCATATGTATTCTTTTAATTTATATTTAAATGAATTATATATTTTAAAATTAATAAATGATTATTAAGAATTATTAAAATTATTTATAATTCTTAGAAAATTATAATATATATATATATATATATATATATATATTGAAATATATTTATGGCTAGACTATAATATACATACATATTTAATTTCTAAATTTGTATTAAAAAAATTAATGTAAAATTGTTGTTTAAAAATTAATGTAAAATTGTTGTTTAATGGATTCTAACCACTTATAATTAACGGGAGACATCAATACATATATGAAATTGTTATAATAGTAAATAGATGGCAAATGTTGTGAATATACAATTTACCAAATTGATTGGTTCCTTAGGCTCATACCTTGAACTATCAGGTTTTTTGATCTCATAGATCTACACGATTGTTGCTAACAAGCAATGCGTCACCATTGGAAATTATTATAGTTGCTTGCATTTGGACAAATGGGGTCGACAATTGGATGGTTGGGGAGTATGTAAGTGTAGCCAAGACTGATGAGGGAAGAGTTAAAAAGTCAAAACTATAATTGGTGGCTTGAATTTGTATTTATAGAGAAAATATAGACTAGAAATTCAGTCAACCTCATAATTATGGTTAAGATATAATATTATCAAAGGTTACTTACTAATATTCTGATTTAAAATGTAAAATGAGGACGCGTAAAAAGTAAAGAGATAAGGTTTAGAGTTGATCTGTAACGACCCGCCTTTTTGGACAGTTTAAACCGACGATCAAATACACATGTCGATTCCAAACCACTCAAAAGTGCAGATAGTTATTGGGGGTAAATAAGAAAAGAAATAAAGGAAATGAAACAACACAGAATCTCGCAGCGGAACGATAAAATATAATAGTCAAATAAACAGTTCATGAAGCTGTTTACTATACTTTGACAATTATTTATACAACATTTATCAGAGTTATACATATACAATAGAACAATTTAAATAATGCAGCAGACAGCATGATGCACAGATAATAATAGTAATAGTGTACCAAATCTTCGTCTTCGTCCTCCAGAATAGATCTTCAAAAATCTGAAAACTCAGGATTGACCCGAGCGTAATGAAAAGACAACACACTCGAGTCAGGACTAAAATATCCTCATGAAAGTTAAATAAATCGTAAATAAATATGAGTGTAACGGCGTCAGAGATGTTTACGGGGTTTGACATCTCATATCCAGTGTCAACGTGCGTACAATAACTTAAGAGATGTTACGAGATTTTCCATCTCTTAAGGATCCGTTAAGCTATCTACTATGTAGTACAATACGCTAAGTAGATAATTCCTATCAGTAATATAAAGTATCAAAATAGCGTTAAGGCATTACCATAATCCCCCTTAACACGTTTTTATAATGCCATAGTGTATACAGCACCGTAATCCCCACCGTAAACTGGTGGTTATCAGAGGGTACCCTATAGGTATAACACAAAACATAACGTAGTGGTCGCGAATAGGATAATCAGTATGACAAGGTACATGAGGCGATACCAACTAGGATACTAGTAGTTGCGTGATCCGGACTGATGTTGAGCATAGCCAGCAGCTACCCCAACACCGCGAAACGACACTCCCAAATCAAGGGGTGCACCCAAGTCGAATCACAAATGTAATAGAAATGGTATCGAAGAAGTGTGTCCGCTAGAGATTGCGAACCTCAATGGCCCGGCACGGCTCCTGTTTTAGTCATGTCAGGGGTCATCCAATATCGTTCTCTTTCTTCAGTCAACGCGTTCACCAAACCATCCACTTCATTCTGGATCAACACTCCGCGTATAATAGTTATTAAAGTGGTGTTCGGTATCGACAGAGAGTATGTCCATATCCGATCCCGGTCTCTTTAATAACTACGTATTATTACACCGTTGGCTCTTTTATATTTCAAATCGATTCATAATTGATATCAAAATATCATTCTCGCTTCAAAAATCAAATCTATTTCAAATATCAACGTAACTATTCAAATGTAAGATTTCGTTTCAAAAATCATTTTTTCGCATCAATATCTCATTTCGATTTCAAAATCATTTCGAATTTCAATTTAGGTTGCAACTTCATTTAACTCAATTCGTATTTAAATTCAAGATTTAAATATAAACATTCCACTTTATTGACCGGCTTAGAATTTTAGAAAATAGTTTTAAGTAGTTTAAAAGTAGTTTAAATAATTAAAAATAGTTAAAAATACTTAAAATCTTAAAGGGGGTTTCAAATAGATAAATTAGTTTAAAATAATTTAAATTGGGTTAAGTATATTTAAAATAGATTAAAATAGTTTAAGTATATAAAACATGGTTTATATAAAAGAGTAATTTGGAAAACAAAATAAAACAGCTTCAAAACCAATCCATTTCAATTTATAACTTCCCAATTCAAATCAATTTCAATTTCCATTCTACCGATTCAATTTCGATTTCGATTCAAATCAATGTCAACTTTGACTTCAAATTTATTCAATTCTATATTCACCTTCAATTTATTCAATTTCAATTTATATCGATTCGGAGCTTGATTTTTCAAAATATCCATCTATAACACTTAACAAAATTATCTTTCAATATTCAAGTTTTAAAACCCAATTACAAACATGGTTCAATTTCAAGTTCAATTTCAAAATATCTTTTATATCGCTTTTACTTAGTAATTCTAAAAGCTCGAAGTAATGTTCAATCTTTAAAACAAATAAATTTTCGAAATTCAATCATATCCAAATTTTTAAATCTCAAAGTCTCAACTTAAATTATTCAACTAAGTTCCTTTAACCAAAATTTATTTCAACATTCCAAACTCAACTTTCGATAAATTCGATTTCTATAAATTGATTTTTATTTATAACTTTTAAATCAAACATTTAAATAAATTTCAAATCGACGATTTCAAAATTTATTAATTTAGCCAATTCCGTGTCCGTATATAATTTTCTATCCTATGGCCAAGTAGTTATTTATTTCAATTAACTGTCAGGAATGAATATATATCACTTAAACAAATCACAGTGTCATATGTATGCATAACAGTATATATAAGCAAACAAACATCCAACATTTAAATATCAACCAATAACATCCATCAAAATACATCATCCAATAGACAATACAATTCATGGCAATTTCATAGTTATCAATGTCAGGTAATTTAATTGCAATTCAATTTCAATTCCAATTTAACTGTCAATTTAATTTTTAACGGTTAATTCAAATGACAATCTATATGACAATTAAATTCTATCAAACAACGACAATAAAATCATAACACTTCATAATGTCAAATTTAACTAGCATAAAGATATTTAGTACGTTGTGAGCGTTATAAAACACTCACCCTGATTTTACGATTTTAAATCAAATCGAACGACGTTCGATTTAACACAAAATTTTCTCAAGATCCAAACGATTCCAATGCAGCTCTATTGCGTAGTGCTCGTCAAAACAAACCCGTCGCAATTCGTTTCGTCACAATCCGACCTCGTACGAACAAGTTATGACATTTATAAGTTTACGCAAATTTTTATATAAATTAGTATAAACTTTAATTTTTAATTTTACCCCACAAACATCATAGCCGTTGATTTCACCTAGAGCTAATCCAGGCCGCCCCATCTCCTTTCCCCTTCTTCTTCGTCCCACGAGAAAACAACGAACCCAAAACACGCTCGCAAACCCCCAGGTCGCGACCACCTCAGGCCACACGAACTCGATCAGGTGCTCTCAAATCGAAGGCCATACCTCCCATCACCACCGCCGTGAGCCACTCGAAGCTCGGCTACCCCATTGCTTGGAAAAACGTGACCAAACACGCGACACACACGAGCAGATTTCGGCCACAACGAAGCGACGATGACAATTTCGACCGTTGGATAAGAAGATCTTGTTGAGCTCTACGATAATCTAGTTGAGAGTTTCTCGCAAAAATCGATGGATTAGGAGAAAAGGAAGGAAGAAGATTTGAACATTATCGGCCATTAACTAATAGAACGGCGGCCACGAAAACCCTATAGGGTTTCACTGTGCAAAATGTTCATATAAGATTTTATATAATATTTTATTATTAGTTCCAAAATTTACATGCTTTTTCAAACGATCTCCAAACGAAATGTGCCGCCTGGCGTTTCTAGGGTTCACCCTGCTTTACGGACACAATGGAATAGGTTTCGAAAGCTAATTCGATCGTATGTGCGATTTACAGCAATAAATGATCAATTTTAAATTAAACCGATTAAACGATTTTCTAGGCGTTTTGGCTTGCCCCGGACAAACGATAAATCCAATTGACACGAAATTTAAAATCTTACAATAATATCACATTACGGATCCGATGAAACTAGTTTCGTTGAAATCCGAGACTGTTTGAAAAATGACTATTTTAACACGCCAAATCAATGTCAAAACAATTTCGATGCGTTTCGAGATGCCACGGTCAAACGAAAACTCTGATTGCTACAAAAATTGAAATACGATAATAACAAACTTTTACGGATCCAATGGAACTTGTTTCGTCCAATTCTGAGACTGTTCGAAAATTGGCTATTTTTCAATCGATAATTAAATATTAAAATATTCAATTTTCACAAATGAACTCTTAATTCGATTTTAAAAGTTCTATAACCTCATTCTAACTTTAATATGATAAAATAAAAATTTACAAATCATTTTTAATCATATTAAACTCGTTATTCAATTATCCAATAATTTCCAATTTTAAAATCTTATTAACTCTATTATAATCCCAATATAACTTATATTCACTTTGGAAACCAATCTGAATCATATTAAATCAAATTTCAATTATTCACTCTATTTTCATATATTAAATTTCGATATCAAATAAATCATATCAAATTCGGAATTTAATTATTCAAACATTTGTAATATTAAATTTAAACAAATTTTATTATTCTTAAATCACTATCTTTTGAAATATTCAAAACGAACTTATAAAATTTAACAAATTCAAATTATAGAACAACCATTTTCATTCAAACAGTTATTCAATTCCTGTTATTCAATTAATTCAATAGATTCCTAATATTAAATTTAAACAATTTAATTATTCAATATTTGACGGATTTCAATATTGGATTTTTAAATAAAATTTCATTATCAGTCGATTTACTATATTACATCAAAGGAACTCTACATTATTATAAGTCAACAGTTAGAGATAATGCACTCAACTAATATATGAACTTTCATTTCAATTTCAATTGGTTCACAAATTCAATTTGACTAACTAAATGAATAGGTAACTTAAATAATTATCACCGTTAACTGTTAATTACTTATAAGTTTATTATTTACAAACAAGCGTCACAATTACCTATACAATACAAATTCATTCAATTACCTTTGACTACATATCATTTCGTTTGATTAGGATTTTATTCAATTCATAAATAATTAACTTAGATAAAATTTTGTTGCATTTCATTCTAGTTATTATTGTTCCAAACGACTTACAAATTTTTTTCTAACACTAAATCACGAAATCTTATTAAATTTAGCTATTTTAATTATCGAAAAATTACGGGTCGTTACACTCTCCCCCACTCAAAATTTTTTGTCCCCGAAAAGGAAAAAGAAGGGAAAAGGAACTAAGTAAAGAATTCAACATTTGATATATTTTATTAAAAATTATCCACTTATAAACAATGAAATTCTAATTATAAAGTCATAACTACGCTTCCACTAAGTTACTCCAAACGGCTTCCTAACTTTAAAAGTTAGTAATCAAAACAAGTTATAAAAAAAATTTAAAACTTGAAAAATTTTCTAACACCCGGATTTTACGGAAAATTTCGGCAGAGTCTCCTTTGCGCGGCTCGATCGGAAAAAAATGGCAGTATATATATCACAAATATACATCTCATCAAGTGATGAGGCATCCCGCAGGGAAAAAGTGTAAAAGTACGGTATGTAATCCGAGATATGTACCTTATATATTGTTAGCGAGCATATACGGCTAATATAGCGCGAAAGCGAGCTCCAAATGCGAAGCAAGCGCAATCCGCACCTACTAAACACTCAATAACTAAGTTAGAACCATGCATATAAAGATAGATCGATATACTTAGCCTACACAACATATATATAACATATTTAGCTTCAAAACTGAGATTCCAATTTCAGGACAGCAAACAAATTCTAGTTTTAGGTCACCTAAACGATAAAATTCGGCAACAGAAGCTAAACAAAAGTTGTTGCATTCATTTCAGGCTTTCCGGAATGTCCAAAATCATCGAATTCGGACCATACGTTCAAAAATTATGGCCGTTTTACTTAGAGTATACGCCTCAGCCTGGGCAATGAATTGCGCAGGTCGGCGACGTTCACCCACGTTTTCGACCTTCTAAACGACATCAAAACACAAAACACTTAAAACAAAAGTTTTAGCTTAAGTTCTTAGATTTCCAGAAAGCATAAGATCATCAAAATCTGATAAACCAGTCAAAAGGTATGGCGAAAATACTAAGGGTATATACTACTGATTTTACTTATTTTTACGCAGGACAGCGAGTACATTCAAGTTTTTAGCCTAGTAGACGAAGGAATTTTCTCAAGTTATCTAAAAAAAAGTTGTGTTATAGTTTCTAAGATTTCCGAAAAGTCCAAGATCGTCGAATTCCATTCAGCCATTTAAAAGTTATGGTTGTTTTCGTTTCAGTATATATTGGACAATTTTGGATTTTTTTCCAAAATTTGCTTTTATTATTTCAAAGTACAAACCATCAAACTTCAAATTTTCTAAAGAACAATCATAAACACAAAGTCATTTATTTTCTTATTCATCCATGCAATAGGTTTACATTCAATTTGTTTCCGATTTATTCAAGTTTGTTTCATTCACATTTTAAATTCAAGTCAATTTGCTTCAATTTAAATTGAATTCAATTATATTTAGTTTCACTTTGCTTCAAATTTCAATTTAATTATTTTAAAATTTATTCCGTTTATTCAATTCCATTAACACTAATGAATTCTACTTAATCAATTATCATCCATCTAACAACCAATGCATATCAAACATTAACATCCATCCAAAATCTACACTAAATCAATTATACATTTCCAAGCAAATTTTATTTTCATACACTTCCAAGTTTATTGACATTTAGTTATATTCAAATTTAATTAGTTTCCATTTACCAATTTTATATTTCATTAATTTTAAATTTTTATTCATTCACTTATATATATCCTTCATTTTACAGCTTAAATTTCTTTTATATTTACAACTATCACTAGATCTTCACATTTCATTATTCACTCTCACACTGGTATATTATTTCTCTACTTATCCTTATTAGCATTTTAAACCTTTTGAGTATTTGGTAAGTTATAGTTATGCAAATGTAATGTAGTTAAACAACATACAACTTCTTTTCATTTAAAGTTGAATTTTCAATTAATTAATTCTTAAGTCATTACTTAAATTTCACTAATTTAATTTCACATTTACATTCACATATAGTATTTCCATTTTATATTAACATAATTGTGAATCACCCTTAAATGTTAATTTAAATTCCAATTGTTTACTAACAATTTTTATTTATATTTGCAAACATTAATTAAATGCATATTTCATTATTCAAACCTATACTTGTATATTATCCAATTAACAATTCATATAACATTTTTGAACTTCTTAAATATTTTGGTAAGTTATATCTATGCTATAGAATGAAATTTAATACTATGCGAGTTTACAGTTTCAATTTTATTTTAAGTTCATAATTTCCTAATTCTAAGGATTTCTGCTTCAATTGATATTTTCACTTAGCTCTTAGGTTCATTTCTCATTTCACAATTCAGAAGTTCCTTAATGATTCAAGTCTAAATTCATTTCAATCATTTAAAAAAAATCATTAATTATTAAAGGACTTAAGAATTCCAATCCCGGTTTCGTTTCAAATGAAGTTTTGAAATAATATATACTTATATAATTTATATATCAAATCATACTATAGAGAATACAAAATAAAATAAAATTTGAATCAAAACAAGGTTTAGACAAGCTATTAAGTGGTCTCCCCCACTCGGACTCTCGAAAATAAATGCCGATGATGCGTGCACTCATCACCGAAATCATTTTCTAGCGTCAAGAGAAGGGAATATAACACTTATCATTAAAAAAAATCCTCCGTAAACAATTTCAACTCAATTATACTATCATATAATACTCATATTATATTTTTCAAATTCTTGTAAGTCAATTTCAAACACCGGAATTTAAATTCCCAAATCCAAGTTAAAATTCATTTATATTCATTATCAATTGTGTTTACAAGATTTCATTTTCCTAAATCCATTGTTATTTAATTAATTGTTGTAAATATTGACTGATCAAACAGTAACGATAATAATCTAATATTATCATCTCCTAACAATCGATTCAATCAAAATGAATAAGTATTCAAATAATTCTTTTATATAAAATATATTCCAAAACGATATTGTGTTGGTTTGTCCTATTCGAGTGTTTAGAAATTCCTATCGACGCCTTGGCGTCCCAAGTACCGACCAGAATTCATAAATACTCAACGGAACAAAGTTAACACAATATAAAACCATTTTATATCAAATAACAAGTACGCTCTCTCATATACACTCAACTCATTCATATAGTTTACCTCTATTTCAATGAGTTATTCCCCACTAGAGCCAAGGTTTATCGCTAAACCAAAGCTCTGATACCAACTGTAACGACCCGCCTTTTTGGACAGTTTAAACTGACGATCAAATACACATGTCGATTCCAAACCATTCAAAAGTGCATATAGTTATTGGGGTAAATAAAAAAAGAAATAAAGGAAATGAAACAACACAGAATCTCGCAGCGGAACGATAAAATAAAATAGCCAAATAAACAGTTCATGAAGCTGTTTACTATACTTTGACAATTATTTATACAACATTTATCAGAGTTATACATATACAACAGAACAATTTAAATAATGCAGCAGACAGCATGATGCACATATAATAATAGTAATAGTGTACCAAATCTTCGTCTTCGTCCTCCAGAATAGATCTTCAAAAATCTGAAAACTCAGGACTGACCCGAGCGTAATGAAAAGACAAAACACTCGAGTCAGGACTAAAATATCCTTATGAAAGTTAAATCAATCGTAAATAAATATGAGTGTAACGGCGTCAGAGATGTTTACGGGGTTTGCCAACTCATATCCAGTGTCAACGTACGTGCAATAACTTAAGAGATGTTACGGGATTTTCCATCTCTTAAGGATCCGTTAAACTATCTACTATGTAGTACAATACGCTAAGTAGATAATGCCTATCAGTAATATAAAGTATCAAAATAGCGTTAAGGCGTTACCATAATCCCCCTTAACACATTTTTATAATGCCATAGTCAATACAGCACCGTAAGCCCCACCGTAAACTGGTGGTTATCAGAGGGTACCCCATAGGTATAACTTAAAACATAACGTAGTGGTCGCGAATAGGATAATCAGTATGACAAGATAAATGAGGTGATACCAACTAGGATACTAGTAGTTGCGTGATCCGGACTGATGTTGAGCATAGCCAGCAGCTACCCCAACACCGCGAAACGACACTCCCAAATCAAGGGGTGCACCCAAATCGAATCACAAATGTAATAGAAATGGTATCGAAGAAGTGTGTCCGCTAGAGATGGCGAACCTCAATGGCCCGGCGCGGCTCCTGTTTTAGTCATGTCAGGGGTCATCCAATATCGTTCTCTTTCTTCAGTCAACGCGTTCACCAAATCATCCACTTCATTCTGGATCAACACTCCGCGTATAATAGTAATTAAAGTGGTGTTCGGTATCGACAGAGAGTATGTCCATATCTGATCCCGATCTCTTTAATAACTACGTATTATTACACCGTTGGCTCTTTTATATTTCAAATCGATTCATAATTGATATCAAAATATCATTCTCGCTTCAAAAATCAAGTCTATTTCAAATATCAACGTATCTACTCAAATGTAAGATTTCGTTTCAAAAATCATTTTTTCGCATCAATATCTCATTTCGATTTCAAAATCATTTCGAATTTCAATTTAGGTTGCAACTTCATTTAACTCAATTCGTATTTAAATTCAATATTTAAATATAAACATTCCACTTTATTGACCGGCTTAGAATTTTAGAAAATAGTTTTAAGTAGTTTAAAAGTAGTTTAAATAATTAAAAATAGTTAAAAGTACTTAAAATTTTAAAGGGGGTTTCAAATAGATAAATTAGTTTAAAATAATTTAAATTGGGTTAAGTAGATTTAAAATAGATTAAAATAGTTTAAGTATTCAAAACATGGTTTATATAACAGAGTAATTTGGAAAACAAAATAAAACAGCTTCAAAACCAATCCATTTCAATTTATAACTTCCCAATTCAAATCAATTTCAATTTCCATTCTACCGATTCAATTTCGATTTCAATTCAAATCAATGTCAACTTTGACTTCAAATTTATTCAATTTTATATTCACCTTCAATTTATTCAATTTCAATTTATATCGATTCGGAGCTTGATTTTTCAAAATATCCATTTATAACACTTAACAAAATTATCTTTCAATATTCAAGTTTTAAAACCCAATTACAAACATGGCTCAATTTCAAGCTTAATTTCAAAATATCTTTTGTAACGACCCTAAATATTATATAAATTTAAATTGATAATTTATATAATTTTTTTTAATTTACATTGTATAGCTAATTGGAAATTTAAGCGAGTTTCCCCAAATACAGATAAATTCTGTATAAATCATTTAAACTTTAATATTTTTATATATGTATTTGAGCATATATGAGTAAATTTAAAATTATATATATATATAACATATATATATATATATTTGATTTGAATTTAAATACTATAAATGTATGTGTATATAGAAAAATATAAAACAATAATTATTTAAAGTAAAATTCATGATAAATATTTAAACTAAAAATAGAAGTAAAATAAATATTTGAGTTATAAATAGAGATAAATAAAAGTTAAGTATGGAACCAAACAAAAATATATGCATTCAAATAGAAAGGAAAACATCTATGTACAAACAAAGTTATAGAAATAAATATAAACAAAACAATTTGAAAATGTATATGTAGCTGTAAATATGCAGGCAAGGCAAGACAAGAGGAAAAATAAAATAAAAAGTACTTGCACAAAATCAAATAAGATGCTATAACATACAAAGGGGAGCATGAACAATACATAGCATGCTTTCATTAAATGCCACATGCTCTGGTAACATCAAAACAAGACTATCAGCCTGCATAAAGTTGTAAGCAATTAATGCAAAGATAACATTCCCTATTCAATACTGTTTCTCTTTTATATATACATCCTCTATACCAGATCGTTTATTTACTCAGCAAGCCTGGAAAAAAAACATCTTCAAAACTTGAGAAGATGCAATGCAAAGCAGTTCAAACATTAAGTATCAAACAAAGATCAAAACAGAACAAATCTGGGTAGTCAAGCCTGGAGATTGTTTCAGGCAAATCAAAAGATTTAGAAAATGAAATGCTAGTTCCAAAGCAACTCAACAAAACAAAATTTAAAAAGCAAGTTAGGATCAAGTTTTCTAGTTCCAGGCTTTGCAGTCCTATTCTCTGTCTTCTTCCAGAAACCAAGTGAGTAAACATACCATCTCGAATAATAAATCTTGATAATTGATTTATGGAAATCTTATGCTTGCTATTTTTAGTAAATATGAAGTTCTGTGTTGTTTTGCTATTTACTGGAAGCTATACTCTGATATGTTCTTCAACATTTCAAGCTATTGAGTAAAGGAAACAGAGAAAATCTTAAATACTTCTTCATGTAAATAATTTAAACTTAGGAATTTAAATTAAATAAGTTTCTTTGAACCAAAGTCAGGGTTTGAGATTTTGTTGGAGGAGATACAGTGCGATATAGATACTGGACATTCAAGTTTGCAGGGAAAGGGAATCATGTGTTAAATTCGAATGTTTTAAATCATGGGTTTGATTTCATGTCTTGATTGAGTTTACACAGGAAAGATTTTCAAAACAAAAACGATGATTATTAGGTGAGTATATATGGTGCAGTCCCTATATGAACACAAAATGCAATTTCATCAATTTCTATTAGTTTAATAATTTATAAATGTGGAAACTGGTTGTATAGTTAGCTTGAGGGTTCTTGAATATAGGAAAAATGCTAGGAAAATATTCCAATGCGAGATTTGTTGAGTTGAATCAAATGTAGGGTTTGGGTCGTGTTTGTTATTATGTTCTGTAAACTCGTGATTTTGGCAATGTGGAGCGATCGAGTGGTTCATGATTCTGGGGAAGCGTCGCGTGAGGGTTAGGCGAAGTGAGGCCGGAATTGGAGTGACTCTGGTGGTCGAAGCGATTTGGGGTGGTGATTTTTTGAGCAGGTCGAGCTCCAGTTTTTTTTGATCGAACATCGAAATTTCGATCTCGAGCTTTTGGCTTCGAGATGAGTATTGGGATCGAACATAGGGGTGATTCGCGACATGCTGGTGGTCGCGTTGCTCGACTAAGTGTCGGCGACATGCCGTTCACGTGCACGACGAAGAACGTTTGTCAGGGGATGTTGCTTCGTTGAAACTCGAAGTGGAGCTCGGAATTTTTGTGGTTTTGACTTGAGACTCTGGGTTGCTTGTATGTGTTACTGTAGATTACTTCTCCTGTTTTTAAGTTAAACTTAATCTAAGCTTTGGCAAAGGAAAGTATGGGAGAAAGGAAGAAGGGGATTCGGGGAAGATGTGATGGAACTCGAGTGCATACCCGAGTGTAATGGAGATTTTCTCGGGTTTGTGACTTAAGTGCGTACTTTTTAAAAATTTAAGTTAACCACTATTAAACCATTTTAAGTATGGATAATTTAATTAAAGTTTTGTAAATGTTGAGTTAAGAATTTATTTTAAGTTTTAATAATTAAGTTAAGTTAAGTATGAAATTAATTAACATTAAAATTTGTAGTTGATATTAAATTGATTTTCAAATTTAAAAGGAAATTTTTTAAATGATTAATTAAGTTTTATTTATCAATAACTAAGGTTATTTAAGATGTAATAAATCTGTAATTAAAGATTGATATTTATAACTTTGCGTTTAAATCAATTTTGAACTTAAGAATGTAACTATCCACTTAAAGTTAATGAATAGTAATTAACAAATTAAATGCTTAATAAATTATTTAAGAAATTAATTGGAAATTAAATAGGTAATTCGCTTTTATAAAATTAATGATTTGGATTTAATTAAATAAGATATCAAAGGGTGAATTAATGGGTTTAAAGGTTGATTTAATTAATATGATCAATTAAGGAAAAAATTGATTAATTTAAGTGTTGGATAAATTTATTTATTTTATAAGAAATAATTTATAATTAATTTATCAGTATTGGGTAATTAATTCATAAGTAATTAATTTAATTGGGAATAAATTGAATAAATTAGGATTAAATCATAAATTAATCCTACTTATAAATGACTATCGAATGCTTGACCTTACTTATGAATGATTTTGTGATATGTGTTGCCTTGAATTGATTGTCCTGTCTGATCTGTGATATTTTATTCTGTGGTTTGTGCCGTGTATGATTTATTCGTTTATTTACATCTGCATATTATCTGTGAATCTGTGAATGGGCGATAAGCTTTATAGTTATATCGCTTATCAACTATATTTCTATGTTTTAATCTGTGATGATTGATGATGTTGCACTATTCTGTAAAACCCTTGGACCACACCATACACACACAATTATGGATTTCACGAGGAAATCAGTTTAGTCACAGATTTTTGAAAATAGTTTTGTATTTGAATTTTTGAATTCAAATGTTTTGAAAATGGATTGGGTTTGAAGTGAAAAGCTTTTGAAATGGAATTTCAAAGATGGAAATTTATTTTGAATAACTGGATTAATTGTTGGAATTTAAATACTTTAATTTAAATTTGAATTCAATATTCAAATTGAATTCTGTAATTTGAAACTAGGGGTTAACGATATCATACTAGTCATTATGAGTTAAACCATTTTTAAAGTATTATTTTTGGGAATTTGAATTAACCCAAAGATTGTAACTTGTATAAATGAAATCGGGTTTTTTTCGAAATAAGACAGTTGTTTCTAAATGATAAAAAGCTTTCATAGGAGAAACGAATTTCAAATTATATAAAAGGGATTTCAAGTTTAAACTGAAATAGTTTACCAAGTTACTGATGAATATTTGGAAATGAATTTTGAAAGTGAATGTTTGGGAACGGTTTGAAAGCTATAAAATAAATCTTTAATTTAAAGATTTAAATGAATTAATCCAATTGAGATGGAATTGTTTTGAAATCCGGAAATAAATATTTGTGAAAGTAGGTGAGCTTTATGAAATAAATCTTTTGTTTAAAAGATTTGAAATGGTAATTGGATTAAACCATTTGAAAGAAAGTCTTGAATTATTAAGT
The DNA here is from genome assembly GCA_030765085.1 of Allium cepa. NCBI lineage: Eukaryota > Viridiplantae > Streptophyta > Magnoliopsida > Asparagales > Amaryllidaceae > Allium > Allium cepa. Next base: position 598,232,743 of record CM060935.1, read on the forward strand.
TGTGACTTAAATTGAAATCCCATATCCATATGTTTTAAATATTGCGCTCACTATTCGGGTTAGCCGGGAAAGGACCTTTGGGTCGTATAACCCATTCTGAATATGTGATTCGACATTATGGATAACATTTAAAGTCCGGTGATGAAGACCGGGTATTTGCGAAAGCGATAGGATGACCTATCGATTATTTCTGCACCGAGTCGCGCCGGTATAGAGACTCCCTAAGTGATGGGAAATCCGATCGGGATTGTGAATATCCGGATTGCAAGGACTTCTTTGGAAGTGCCTTCGGTTCTGTTCTAAATCCAGAACAGACTTGTATGGATTGTTATGTCTGACATTACAATTTGAGATATAAAGCCGATTTCTTTAAAATATATTTCTGTTAGTGGCGGAGAATTTATTCTCTTAGCTTAACACCCTTCTCTGAGACGTACGAGCTCAGAGGTTATGTAGTTGATGGTTATCAGCGATATATTCCCAATTTGGTAATGTGACATGCTAAGTGTTGCTGTGAAATGATCATTGTGTTGATCATTGGTGATATGATCATTTGTTTGATCTTTTATCTTTGTGATCATTTCTATGATCATTTGTTGACCCAAAGCACAGCTTTTGTATAAAGCGTGCCTTTGTGGACGAGACTTCGTCGAGCCTCACAAACCGGTAACGGTCGAACAGGAATTGTGCGGCAAGGTTTTCAGGGATAGCTTCCCTAGGGTATGACCATTCCTTCTGGAAAAAGGGTAGTATCATGGAATGGAGCCCAGATACTTACTCATGTTGAAACACTTTATTATCATTGTGTGATGTTGGTTAGAGAGCTCTCGTTTAAAGGTCCCAAAGGACCGGGGGTAGTATATCTGAGGTTTCTTACTCCCTGGGAAGGGGGGTAGCCGGCCTTGTGTTGGCAGAGATCCAGTTGGGTTCTCGAGGCGTCCTTCCAGAGGCGTTTCCATGCGGCAATGGGAAGTTCCTTGGCCTGACCATTTGTTGGAAAAATCCATTCATCCAATACGAGCCTTGTACGGTATTAGTTGTATTACCTGCCATCTACTTATGGTGGCGGCCCACTGTTTGGATGGTAGCTATAGTAGGCATAGTTCGAAATGTCTATGTTGGCTAAGATTTATATCTTTACTTTCGAAATGATTTTTTACTACACTATGCACTAGTAATAATATCAAATGTTTCTTTTTAATGCGTATCAAGCATCTTTGACTATGATAAGGAGAAATCTCCTCCGATTCTGCGTTTTCATTGTGTGTGTGTGTGCGGGAGGCCTTATGGTAGTCTCATTTTTAAAAAGCATTGCGAATTGACTTTGAAAATCTTTTGTTGAATGTTTTAAAAGATAAACTGTTTTTGTTGCTCACACCAGTCCCACGACTAATCCGGAGTTTATTGTTTCTTTCCTAAACTCTGGGTGCTCATTATTTTCTACACGAGCAGTCTAGAGTTGGGTTTTTCAGATAGCTAGGTTCAGTAGATTATCTGGAGTTAGTTCAGTCTTTGGACCACACCAGTCTTGCTGAGCTTTGGGGCATCGTTATTGGGGGTTCGAGCTATTGCTGGATTGATCCTTGGAAATGGAGTTGCAGTTCTCGGAGTTCTCTTTTGAAGACTATCTTAGAGTTATATTGTTCCGCTGCTAGATGTTATATATTTTTCTTTTCCTCCGCTATTTTATTGTATCATATCTCTGATGTATATTGATATCTATTGGATCATCTGTGGTATCAGATATTGTATCAAAGCTGTATATCAATGTATTATTCTTTTATTCCGCTGTGTTGTTTACTTAATGTTGTTATAAGCTCCGGCGAATCGGATTTGAGCGGTCGAATCTACGGCATTCGAGTACGATGTAAAGTATGTATGTCGATTTTCGAGCGGGCAAAATCCGTGTCGTCACATTTGGTATCAGAGCTAAGGTGAAACTTTAGCTCAGGAGTATAACACATTAAGTAGCTCATTAGAGATAGGGTGAAGTAAACCCTAGAATGAGTAATCCCTAAGATATCCATTTGAATGCCTCAGTAAATTCTCTTACTATTCACCGATAGTAAGTATGAGTGCAAGAAGATAACGAGATAGGGGACAGGGAAATACGACTATAATTGGTCAATACTCTGTAACAACAGTGGAAACAACTACCTTCTCAATCTCTTTTTGATTCGATTTCAATTTCTTTTGATTGCTTCGTGGCAGTTGCAAGAAGAAGTTCCGGTGTGATGATGGCTCTAGGAATCGTTGTAGAAATTTTTACTTCGTATCTTCATCGGTTTCTTATCAGTTTTTGATTTAAACTTTAATGAATATGAATTTGAAAATTGAAATTGGAAATTTTAAATGAATTAGAAATTTTAAATTGAGTTAAAATTGATTAATAGAATATGAAGGCTAAATTGAATTATATCAATAAAACGATTTTGTTTAAAACCAAATTTGAAATTCTATTATAATTTCTTGTATCTATTGTTGATATTCTAATTTGGTGAGCCAAATGCAGAACTGATATCCAGTTTGATCTGAAAAGATATTTCTCTATCTTTCATCTATCTTTATTGTTTTCGTGCCTACGAATTTCGAGGACGAAATTCTTTTAAGGGGGGAAGTCTGTAACGACCCTAAATATTATATAAATTTAAATTGATAATTTATATAATTTTTTTTAATTTAAATTGTATAGCTAATTGGAAATTTAAGCGAGTTTCCCCAAATACAGATAAATTCTGTATAAATCATTTAAACTTTAATATTTTATATATATGTATTTGAGCATATATGAGTAAATTTAAAATTATATATATATATAACATATATATATATATATATCTATATATTTGATTTGAATTTAAATACTATATATGTATGTGTATATAGAAAAATATAAAATAATAATTATTTAAAGTAAAATTCATGATAAATATTTAAACTAAAAATAGAAGTAAAATAAATATTTGAGTTATAAATAGAGATAAATAAAAGTTAAGTATGGAACCAAACAAACATATATACATTCAAATAAGAAAGGAAAACATCTATGTACAAACAAAGTTATAGAAATAAATATAAACAAAACAATTTAAAAATGTATATGTAGCTGTAAATATGCAGGCAAAGCAAGACAAGAGGAAAAATAAAATAAAAAGTACTTGCACAAAATCAAATAAGATGCTATAACATACAAAGGGGAGCATGAACAATACATAACATGCTTTCATTAAATGCCACATGCTCTGGTAACACCAAAACAAGACTATCAGCCTGCATAAAGTTGTAGGCAATTAATGCAAAGATAACATTCCCTATTCAATACTGTTTCTCTTTTATATATACATCCTCTATACCAGATCGTTTATTTACTCAGCAAGCCTGAAAAAAAATCTTCAAAACTTGAGAAGATGCAATGCAAAACAGTTCAAACATTAAGTATCAAACAAAGATCAAAACAGAACAAATCTGGGTAGTCAAGCCTGGAGATTGTTTCAGGCAAATCAAAAGATTTAGAAAATGAAATGCTAGTTCCAAAGCAACTCAACAAAACAAAATTAAAAAAGCAAGTTAGGATCAAGTTTTCTAGTTCCAGGCTTTGCAGTCCTATTCTCTGTCTTCTTCCAGAAACCAAGTGAGTAAACATACCATCTCAAATAATAAATCTTGATAATTGATTTATGGAAATCTTATGCTTGCTATTTTTAGTAAATATGAAGTTCTGTGTTGTTTTGCTGTTTACTGGAAGCTATACTCTGATATGTTCTTCAACATTTCAAGCTATTGAGTAAAGGAAACAGAGAAAATCTTAAATACTTCTTCATGTAAATAATTTAAACTTAGGAATTTAAATTAAATAAGTTTCTTTGAACCAAAGTCAGGGTTTGAGATTTTGTTGGAGGAGTTACAGTGCGATATAGATACTGGACATTCAAGTTTGCAGGGAAAGGGAATCATGTGTTAAATTCGAATGTTTTAAATCATGGGTTTGATTTCATGTCTTGATTGAGTTTACACAGGAAAGATTTTCAAAACAAAAACGATGATTATTAGGTGAGTATATATGGTGCAGTCCCTATATGAACACAAAATGCAATTTCATCAATTTCTATTAGTTTAATAATTTATAAATGTGGAAACTGGTTGTATAGTTAGCTTGAGGGTTCTTGAATATAGGAAAAATGCTAGGAAAATATTCCAATGCGAGATTTGTTGAGTTGAATCAAATGTAGGGTTTGGGTCGTGTTTGTTATTATGTTCTGTAAACTCGTGATTTTGGCAATGTGGAGCGATCGAGTGGTTCATGATTCTGGGGAAGCGTCGCGTGAGGGTTAGGCGAAGTGAGGCCGGAATTGGAGTGACTCTGGTGGTCGAAGCGATTTGGGGTGGTGATTTTTTGAGCAGGTCGAGCTCCAGTTTTTTTTTGATCGAACATCGAAATTTCGATCTCGAGCTTTTGGCTTCGAGATGAGTATTGGGATCGAACATAGGGGTGATTCGCGACATGCTGGTGGTCGCGTTGCTCGACTAAGTGTCGGCGACATGCCGTACACGTGCACGACGAAGAACGTTTGTCAGGGGATGTTGCTTCGTTGAAACTCGAAGTGGAGCTCGGAATTTTTGTGGTTTTGACTTGAGACTCTGGGTTGCTTGTATGTGTTACTGTAGATTACTTCTCCTGTTTTTAAGTTAAACTTAATCTAAGCTTTGGCAAAGGAAAGTATGGGAGAAAGGAAGAAGGGGATTCGGGGAAGATGTGATGGAACTCGAGTGCATACCCGAGTGTAATGGAGATTTTATCGGGTTTGTGACTTAAGTGCTTACTTTTTAAAAATTTAAGTTAATCACTATTAAACCATTTTAAGTATGAATAATTTAATTAAAGGTTTGTAAATGTTGAGTTAAGAATTTATTTTAAGTTTTAATAATTAAGTTAAGTTAAGTATGAAATTAATTAACATTAAAATTTTTAGTTGATATTAAATTGATTTTCAAATTTAAAAGGAAATTTTTTAAATGATTAATTAAGTTTTATTTATCAATAATTAAGGTTATTTAAGATGTAATAAATCTGTAATTAAAGATTGATATTTATAACTTTGCGTTTAAATCAATTTTGAACTTAAGAATTTAACTATCCACTTAAAGTTAATGAATAGTAATTAACAAATTAAATGCTTAATAAATTATTTAAGAAATTAATTGGAAATTAAATAGGTAATTCGCTTTTATAAAATTAATGATTTGGATTTAATTAAATAAGATATCAAAGGGTGAATTAATGGGTTTAAAGGTTGATTTAATTAATATGATCAATTAAGGAAAAAATTGATTAGTTTAAGTGTTGGATAAATTTATTTATTTTATATGAAATAATTTATAATTAATTTATCAGTATTGGGTAATTAATTCATAAGTAATTAATTTAATTGGGAATAAATTGAATAAATTAGGATTAAATCATAAATTAATCCTACTTATAAATGACTATCGAATGCTTGACCTTACTTATGAATGATTGTGTGATATGAGTTGCCTTTAATTGATTGTCCTGTCTGATCTGTGATATTTTATTCTGTGGTTTGTGTCGTGTATGATTTATTCATTTATTTACATCTGCATATTATCTGTGAATCTGTGAATGGGCGATAAGCTTTATAGTTATATCGCTTATCAACTATATTTCTATGTTTTAAACTGTGATGATTGATGATGTTGCACTATTGTGTAAAACCCATGGACCACACCATACACACACAATTATGGATTTCATGAGGAAATCAGTTAAGTCACAGATTTTTGAAAATAGTTTTGTATTTGAATTTTTGAATTCAAATGTTTTGAAAATGGATTGGGTTTGAAGTGAAAAGCTTTTGAAATGGAATTTCAAAGATGGAATTTATTTTGAATAACTGGATTAAGTGTTGGAATTTAAATACTTTAATTTAAATTTGAATTCAATATTCAAATTGAATTCTGTAATTTGAAACTAGGGGTTAACGATATCATACTAGTCATTATGAGTTAAACCATTTTTAAAGTATTATTTTTGGGAATTTGAATTAACCCAAAGATTGTAACTTGTATAAATGAAATCGGGTTTTTTCCGAAATAAGACAGTTGTTTCTAAATGATAAAAAACTTTCATAGGAGAAACGAATTTCAAATTATATAAAAAGGATTTCAAGTTTAAACTGAAATAGTTTACCAAGTTATTGATGAATATTTGGAAATGAATTTTGAAAGTGAATGTTTGGGAACGGTTTGAAAGCTATAAAATAAATCTTTAATTTAAAGATTTAAATGAATTAATCCAATTGAGATGGAATTGTTTTGAAATCCAGGAATAAATATTTGTGAAAGTAGGTGAACTTTATGAAATAAATCTTTTGTTTAAAAGATTTGAAATGGTAATTGGATTAAACCATTTGAAAGAAAGTCTTGAATTATTAAGTTGTGACTTAAATTGAAATCCCATATCCATATGTTTTAAATATTGTGCTCACTATTCGGGTTAGCCGGGAAAGGACCTTTGGGTCGTATAACCCATTCTGAATATGTGATTCGACGTTATGGATAGCATTTAAAGACCGGTGATGAAGACCGGGTATTTGCGAAAGCGATAGGATGACCTATCGATTGTTTCTGCACCGAGTCGCGCCGGTATAGAGACTCCCTAAGTGATGGGAAATCCGATCGAGTTTGTGAATATCCGGATTGCAAGGACTTCTTTGGAAGTGCCTTCGGTTCTGTTCTAAATCCAGAACAGACTTGTATGGATTGTTATGTCTGACATTACAATTTGAGATATAAAGCTGATTTCTTTCAAATATATTTCTGTTGGTGGCGGAGAATTTATTCTCTTAGCTTAACACCCTTCTCTGAGACGTACGAGCTCAGAGGTTTTGTAGTTGATGGTTATCAGCGATATATTCCCAATTTGGGAATGTGACATGCTGAGTGTTGCTGTGAAATGATCATTGTGTTGATAATTGGTGATATGATTATTTGTTTGATCTTTTATCTTTGTGATCATTTTTATGATCATTTGTTGACCCAAAGCACAGCTTTTGTATAAAGCGTGGCTTTGTGGACGAGACTTCGTCGAGCCTCACAAGCCGGTAATGGTCGAAACAGGAATTGTGCGGCAAGGTTTTCAGGGATAGCTTCCCTAGGGTATGACCATTCCTTCTGGAAAAGGGTAGTATCATGGAATGGAGCCCAGATACTTACTCATGTTGAAACACTTTATTATCATTGTGTGATGTTGGTTAGAGAGCTCTCGTTTAAAGGTCCCAAAGGACCGGGGGTGGTATATCTGAGGTTTCTTACTCCCTGGGAAGGGGGGTAGCCGGCCTTGTGTTGGCAGAGATCCAATTGGGTTCTCGGGGCGTCCTTCCAGAGGCGTTTCCATGTGGAAATTGGAAGTTCCTTGGCCTGACCATTTGTTGGAAAAATCCATTCATCCAATACGAGCCTTGTACGGTATTAGTTGTATTACCTACCATCTACTTATGGTGGCGGCCCACTGTTTGGATGGTAGCTATAGTAGGCATAGTTCGAAATGTCAATGTTGGCTAGGATTTATATCTTTACTTTCAAAATGATTTTTTACTACACTATGCACCTAGTAATAATATCAAATGTTTCTTTTTAATGCGTATCAAGCATCTTTGACTATCATAAGGAGAAATCTCCTCCGATTCTGCGTTTGCATTTATGTGTGTGTGCGGGAGGCCTTATGGTAGTCTCATTTTTAAAAAGCATTGCGAATTGACTTTGAAAATCTTTTGTTGAATGTTTTAAAAGATAAACTGTTTTTGTTGCTCACACCAGTCCCACGACTGATCCTGGGTTTATTGTTTCTTTCCTAAACTCTGGGTGCTCATTATTTTCTACACGAGCAGTCTAGAGTTGGGTTTTTCAGATAGTTAGGCTCAGTAGATGATCTGGAGTTAGTTCAGTCTTTGGACCACACTAGTCTTGCTGAGCTTTGGGGCATCGTTATTGGGGGTTCGAGCTATTGCTGGATTGATTCTTGGAAATGGAGTTGCAGTTCTCGGAGTTCTCTTTTGAAGACTATCTTAGAGTTATATTGTTCCGCTGCTAGATGTTATATATTTTTCTTTTCCGATGCTATTTTATTGTATCATATCTCTGATGTATATTGATATCTATTGGATCATCTGTGGTATCAGATATTGTATCAATGCTGTATATCAATGTATTATTCTTTTATTCCACTGTGTTGTTTACTTAATGTTGTTATAAGCTCCGGTGAATCGGAGTTGAACGGTTGAATCTACAGCATTCGAGTACGATGTAAAGTATGGATGTCGATTTTCGAGCGGGCAAAATCCGAGTCGTCACATATTTTATATCGCTTTTACTTAGTAATGCTCAAAGCTCGAAGTAATGTTCAATCTTTAAAACAAATAAATTTCCGAAATTCAATCATATCCAAATTTTTAAATCTCAAAGTCTCAACTTAAATTATTCAACTATATTCCTTTAACCAAAATTTATTTCAACATTCCAAACTCAATTTTCGATAAATTCGATTTCTATAAATTGATTTCTATTTATAACTTTTAAATCAAGCATTTAAATAAATTTCAAATCGACGATTTCAAAATTTATTAATTTAGCCAATTCGGTGTCCGTATATAATTTTCTGTCCTATGGCCAAGTAGTTATTTATTTCAATTAACTGTCAGGAATGAATATATATCACTTAAACCAATCACAGTGTCATATGTATGCATAACAGTATATATATAAGCAAATAAACATCCAACATTTAAATATCAACCAATAACATCCATCAAAATACATCATCCAATAGACAATACAATTCATGGCAATTTCATAGTTATCAATGTCAGGTAATTTAATCGCAATTCAATTTCAATTCCAATTCCAATTTAACTGTCAATTTAATTTTTAACGGTTAATTCAAATGACAATCTATATGACAATTAAATTCTATCAAACAACGACAATAAAATCATAACACTTCATAATGTCAAATTTAACTAGCATAAAGATATTTAGTACGTTGTGAGCGTTATAAAACACTCACCCTGATTTTACGATTTTAAATCAAATCGAACGACGTTCGATTTAACCCAAAATTTTCTCAAGTTCCAAACGATTCCAATCCATGTTGTGAGCTTGATTCACTTCATGTTGTGCTTGCACACTTGCTATTGTTGGCTGCGCACACGAGTTGGCGAGGCAGTGCACACGTGTATGAATGTACACGTGTGTATTGCAGCCACTTATGGGTTACTTGTCCCTGTAATATCTATACGCACGACTTTGTGATGAAATCAAGTGTGAATGATGACGAACAACCCAAATAACTGAGGCAAATCATATTTTCAAAAACCATATTTCATTTTATATTGCAAAAACATTTCTTTTTCAATTTTACTGCGTTAGTGAATATTTTTGCAGATTGCTCAGATGCTGGATTCAAACTGGAATGCAGTTGAAGATAAATACGAGTGTGAGTGATATGTAGTGAGGTCAACTGTAAATATAAAATTGTGATGTATTGTAATCAAAGTTGTATATGTATAGTGAGAGCTTGAAATTGTACTATTCAAAATTGTAATAAATATTTGTTTGAATAAAATATTCATTTGAATTCAAAATCTGTGTTATTTATTTTATTCAGCAAATATTTATCTAATATGTGAAAGTAAATAGTACATTAACAAATACATTTAAATGAATGTATATATGTTTATTATCATCAAACAAAAATCATATAAGCGCAAAGCGCATATTCAATAAGCGCCCCCTTAGTTTATGTCATTACCTTCTGGATAGAGGTGGTATTATGGTATGGAGCCCTGATACTTAACCTATGTTGTTGCTGCAAACTTATTATTTTGTGCTTGTTGGTGAATCCCGGGATTTAGGTCGGTTGCGACCGAGGGATGACATATTCGTGTCAGTTGTTACCCAGTTAGGGGTAATCTGGCCTTGTGTTGGCAGAGATCCGGTTAGGTTCTCGGGGTGTCTTTTCAGAGGCGTACCCATGTGGCAATGGACAGTTCCTTGGCCTGACCATTTGTTGGAAAATCCAAAGAAACAATATAAGCACTGTATGGTTTTAGTTGTATAACCTGCCATGGAATGTGGCGGTAACCTGCTATTGAACATGGTAGCTATAGTAGCCATAAGTGCGGAATGTTTATGCTGGCTAAGATTTTTATTATACTTTCGAAATGTTTTCCTACACTTTGCACTTATAATAGTAATATCAAAGAAAATTTGCGTATCAAGCATATTTGACTATCATAAGGAGAAATCTCCTCCGATTCTTCGTTTGCATTGTGTGTCTGTGCGGGAGGCCTTATGGTTGTCTCATTTTCTAAAAAGCATTGCGAATCTATTCTTGGTTTGTTTTTAAAGAATAACTGTTTTAAGTTCTCACACCAGTCCCATGACTGACCTGAAATTTATTGTTTCCTTCCTAAACTCTGGGTGCCCACCAATTTTAACACGGGCAGTCTAGAGCCAGGTTATCGGTCATTCTGGAATTCAGGAGTTGTTATAGAGATCTGGAGGCAGGCTGGATGGCTTGGCGTATCAATTAGTATATAGCATTTCTTTTCCGCTGGTTGTTGTTGTAAACTTTGATAATGTAATGTAATGTGATGTAATGTAATAACTGATATAGTTCTTTGTTTTAAAGATATTCATTTATCTATTATATGTTGTTCCGCTGCGATTGTGAGATTCTGTTATTATTTCTGTTTTCTTCTTCTTTCTTTCTTCTTCTATCTTCTACCTCTTATTTAACCCTAATGGTTTGGTTTTCCGGCATTCGATTGCTCGGCAGTTGATACAGTGGACGTATTAATGTCGACTTTCGTGAGTCGAAAATCGCAACGTTACATTTGGTATCAGAGCATATGGTTAAGCGACAACCTTGCCTCTATTGGGAATTACTCATTAGAGATAGTGTCAGTAGTACTCTAAAATGAGTGTGAGTGTAATAATAGATATGAGCGCGTATTTGTTAGTGAATATAAAAATGTTTTATATTGTGTTTGCTTATCCGTTGAGCTGTTTATGAATTCTAGTCGGTGCGGGAAGTACAACCGTGTCGATAGGGGTTTCTAAACTCTTAAACGAGATAAACCGACATAGTATCATTTTAAATTTGGTAAATGAAATAATTTTACCTTGATTATATTTTATATCTAAAGGAATAATTTTCCATAATTATTGAAGTATGTATATAAATTGATTGTTTGGTAGTTGAAAATGTAAGAATATTACAAGTTAATTAAAAGAATAAATTGTATAAGCGAAGAATTATAAGTATGGAATTATAATTAATATGATTTACAATTTGTGAAATGATCTTATATAAGTAAAGAGAAAATAGTGAAATTATATAAGAAAAAAAAAGATTTATAAATGTGATTTATGAATAAAAAGAAATTTTTTCTTGAAAGAATATTAAGCATTAGGTTCACTACTATTGCTGGGAAATAATAAGGGTGATGATTGCAGCATCATCAATATCATTTTCAAGTTTCTGTGTGATGGATTTGCTACCTTAGTAAATTAAAAATTGAAGTTTTGTTGTGATAAACAAATTTGAGAATTTAACTAAGGGAAGTTAAATAAATTGAATTGAATTAGGTAGGTGATTATTTAATATGGATTTATAAGTGGAAATTTAAGTTAAGTCAAATGATGTTTGAAATGGAATATAACTTAAGTAATGTTGAATGAAGTTGATTTTGGTATCGAAGTAAAATAATAAAGTGAAGTGATGAATATGAACTTGAGTTATGTAATGAAATTCAACTTTTGTGGTTAAATGAATTAGCAATTGAATTAAAGAATGAATTGAATGTAAACCAATTGAATGTAAATAAATCGATATGAAATAATGGATGTAAGTGTTAATTCATTAAAGCTAATTAAAAGTGATGAACCTAATTGAATGAATGTAAGCAAAGTAAAGAAATTTGGTAATGTTGGATATAGATTGTTTGTTAGATGATGGTTAGTTGATTGTATAGAAATCCAAATGAAATTGAATCAGTGAAATTAAAAGCTTTGTAATTTGATTTGCATGTGGAAGTGAACCAACTTGAATATGAATTGGTGAATGTAAACTAATTGAATATGAATGAATGCTAGTAAAGTCCAATGTTAATGAATCAAATGTGATTAAATGGAAAACCAATTCATTGAATATTAATGAGAAGTGAAAGTGTATTGATTTGGTTATGGATGTTAGTTGAATGCTAGTTGGTTGATGGTTGAATTTATTGCTTTTGATTGCATTTGCTATATTGACATATATAGTTGATGGTATATGTTGTATATCGATATTATTTTCTATATACATGTTCTCATTTGTTTGTTGAGTGTTGAGTAGGTGTGGATTGCGCATTGCTTCGCATTTGGAGCTCGTTTTCACGCTATATTAGCCGTATATTCTCGCTAATAATATATAAGGTACATATCTCGGATTACTTATCGTACTTTTACGCTTTTTTCCCTGCGGGATGCCTCATTACTTGATGAGATGTATATTTGTGATATATATTGCCTTTTTTTCGGATAGAGCCGCGCAAAGGAGACGTTGGCGAATTTTTTCGAAAATATAAGGGGTTAGAATATTTTTGAGAAAATGGAATTTTTTTGAAAAGACAACTAAGTATGATTTGAAAACTTAGTAAAGTTATTGTAAGAAGTTTAACTATGGATTTTGGGAAAGTTAAACACTCAAATGAATTTGAAATTTAATTTGAACAAATGGTTTTGAAAAGTTAATGGATTTCAAGACTTTTTCTTAATTGGTAATTTCGAGGACGAAATTCTTTTAAGGGGGGAAGTTTGTAATGATCCAGAATTTCTGTCATTTGAAATTCGTATATTTAATTGATTTTAAATATTAACAAGTAAAATTTGCAAGTCGAATAAATTTTATTTCGAATATAGTGATTTAATTGGATAATTAAATTGACAATTTAATATTTGAAATTACTTAAATAATTGGAAATTGGGTTTAATGTGATTAAATTTGATTTATAAAGTTGTACTAAATCATATTGGAGTTAGAATGATGTTATAGAACTTTTAAAATTTAACTAAGAGTTAATTTGTAGAAATTGAATTTTTTAATATTTAATTGACGAGTTAAAATAGAAATTTTTCAAACAGTCTCGGATTTCGAAGAAACCAATTTCATCCGATCCATAATGTTATATTATTGTATGGTTTCAAATTTAGCGTCAATCGGATTTACGGTTTGTCCGTGGCAAGCTAAAACGTGTAGAAATCGATTCGGGTGAATTTTGAATTTAAATAGTCGATTCAAAAACTTATCTTCCAAATTTGATCGAATTGGCTCCCGATATATATTCCATTGCGTTCGTAATAGGGGTAAAACATTATAAATGCCAGGCGGCACGCTTCGATTGGAGTTCGAATTTTTTTTGGATGAATAGTGTTCGTCAATTTTCTATAAAAGGCCTCCACATTTACAATTTTACACCAAACCCTAATCAGAAACCCTAGCCGCCACGTAAACGTTTAATGGCCGAGATACACGATTCTTCCCCCTTAATTTTCTTCAAATCCGTGAATAATTAGCAGAAACTCCCAACTACAATAACGTAGAGCACGACGAGATCGTTCAATCTAACGGTGGATATCGTCTAATTCACGACGAGGAGGGAGCTAGGAGCTCGCGTTCATGGCACATTCGTGCACGTATTCCCATGCCTGGGGACGACCGAGTTCAACTAAACTCTGGCCGATGGTGGCTTGCTTGAGGGCCTTCGACGTGGTGAAGCTCGATCATCTTCAAGTGAAATAGGGTGGTCGCGACTATGGGGTTTGTCGTGTGCGTGTTTTACCTGTTGGGGAAGAAGAGGATTTGTCTGGCCCTGATGCAAGCAGTAGGAACGAACGACAGAGATTGGTTAGGGTTTTAAAATTAAAATAAAGAAATTGTAAATTAATTATATTTCAATTCGTTCAATCTTTAAAACTCTGTAACTTGTTCATACGTGGTCGGAAATTCACGAAACGAATTGCGTTAGCTTCGTATTGACGAGCACTACGCAATGGAGCTAGATTGTGATTGATTGGAGCTAGTGAAAATTTTGGGTAAAATTAAACGCGCGTTTAATTTTATTCGAAATAAAATGCAGAAACCGTTACTAAAAGCAAGGTGAGAACTTCTCACTCAATCGAAATTGTTTCGATTTAAATTTTAGATAGTTAGATTTAAAATTGCTTGATAGTGTGACTGAATGATAAATTATTATCTGTTGTATTGAAATAGACTCTATACGCCGTATATTAAGCGGATGTTATTTATTAAAAACATATACCGCAATATTCCATCTTGAAATGGAATTGGTATTATATATGTACTTGGAGTTGATTTCCCGCATTATATAGCAGATGAGACCCTATTGCGCCGCATAATAGCGGATAATATTTTATATGAACCCATGTACCGCGATATTCCGTATTGGAATGGAATTAGTATTGTGCTAACATCTATGGATGCAGGGAAACAGATTGGAGGGATCCAACTGGATTCCTCAACAGTATTGATTTATTTACAGATATTGTGATATATTCTGTTATCATATTGATATATGATGTTTGGATGTCGTGATTGTTATATTTAGTGCTGTTGCAGCATTGGGCCTATTTTGGAAAATTAAAGGTGCTAAAGTGATTTTTGAAAGTACACGTTTTATTGAATTCTGGAATTGATTCATTTTAAATAAATAAAGGTTATAATTTTTATGTTATAAAATTTATGATTTTTGAGAAATATAGTTGAAATGTGATTTTTGAAATATGGAGTTAATGAATTTTATAAAATAGTTTAAATTGAGTTGTTTGAAATTATTATAAACCGTTTATATAAAAGATTTATAAAATTGATATTTATAAATTAAAATATTGGAATTATAAAACGAGTTTTTATAAGTGTTAAAATGAAGTATAAATGGATTTCATAAGTGAATGAAATTTCTAGATTTATAAATCGTGAAGTTATAAAATGAATAGATTTTGTAAAATAAAAGATTTATAAGTAATTAGCTTATAAATTGGATTTTGGCATTTAAATGAGATTTAAATAGAATTTATTAATTAAGGGATTTTTATAAGTTGAAGTTTTTATAAAATTTGTATAGGTGTGAATTTATAAGAGTTGTTTTATAAATCCAAAATCCAATTGAATTTGATAAGTAAATATGAAAGCTTATTAAAGAAGATATATCCACGATTTTAGGACAATGGATAATCCTTTAAGTTGAATATGTAGAAGTGTTGGATTTGGTAAACGATTTATATTCACGATTTTGGACAGTAAATAATATATTAAAGAAATGGTTTAGGAAGTGATCTTTTTAAATAGAATTAAAACGATTTGAAGTTGTTTTAAAATGTGTTAAGGATCGAAACCATAGATTTCAACATTCATTGTTGAAATAGACGTTTTCGAGAAGTAAGGAAATGGTGGACTACAACATTGTTGTTACAGTAAATGATTTTCGAAAGGAAATGTTTTTGTATAGTATTGGGATTTATATATCTATCTTAATTTCGAATCCCTATTCTAGTGATTTAGGGTTGTCGTAACGATGTTTTACACAACATTCATTTTGACCCAAATAAATGTGTTTAAAGAAAACATTTTCCTTAAAAGAATAAAATATATACTTAATCGTGTTTAAGTATATTGGATATTTTCCAAATGTTGAAAATAAATAGATTTGTGAATTACTTATTATTAAATAAGTATGGAAATGTTTTCCAATATGAAGTGAAATCTTTTATGATTTATCTTTTAAAGATAAATTGAAAGTGAATATTTGAAATCGTTTTGAGAATCGTATATTAATAAATACTTTGGAAATATGAATTCACATGGAATTTATAAAGGAAAGGGAAAATTGTTCTTAAAAATAAACATTGATTTATTTTTGAAGTGTGGAAAACTATATATCCTGTAAAGATATTTTTGGAAAATAAATAATTTGGGAAATTATTTGGAATTTGGTGATGATTGTGCATATCTATTGATAGTTAAATAACCAACTATCAATATTTACCTTTAAATGGGTATTTGTTGTGATTTGCTTGAATTTGAATGCTACACTTATTTTGAAAATAAGCGCTCATTATTCGGTTTAGCCGGGAGAGGACCTTTGTGTCATAAATCCCATTCTGAATAATGATACATCGTAATGGATAGCATTTGAAGACCGGTGTTGAAGACCGGATATTTTCGAAAATGGAAGGATTATCGTCGAATGTTTCTGCATTAGCTGATCTCCGATATAGAGATTTTATCACCCTTTGTGATGGGAAGTCCGGTCGTGATTAGTGAATATCCGGATTGCAAGGGCTTCTTTGGAAGTGCCTTCGGTTCTGTTCGAACCCAAAATGGACTTGTATGGATGTGTGTCTGACATTACAATTTGAGATGTAAAGCTGGTTTCTATCAAATATATTTCTATTGATGGCGGAGAATTTATTCTCTTAGCTTAACACCCTTCTCTGAGACGTACAAGCTCAGAGGTTATGTAGTTGATGGTTACTAGTGATATATTCCCAAATTGGTAATGTTGCATACGAAGTGCTGTTAAGCATTTGTTGATCAAAGCGTGGCTTTTGTATAAAGCATAGCTTTGTGGACGAGACTTCGTCGAACCTCACACCCCGGTAATGGTCAAAACAGGAAAGATGCGGCAAGGTTATTAGAGGATAGCGCCCCCTTAGTGTATGTCATTTCCTTCTGGACCTTGATACTTAATCTATGTTGTTGCTGCAAACTTATTATTTTATGGTTGTTGGTGAATCCGGGGATTTAGGTCGGTTGCAGCCGGGGGATGGCATATTCGTGTCAGTTGTTACCCAGTTAGGGGTAACCCGGCCTTGTGTTGGCAGAGATCCGGTTAGGTTCTCGGGGCGTCTTTCCAAAGGCGTACCCATGTAGCAATGGAAAGTTCCTTAGCCTGACCATTTGTTGGAAAATCCAAAGAAAAAATACGAGCACTATATGGTTTTAGTTGTATAACCTTCCATGGAATGTGGCGGTAACCTGCTATTGAACATGGTAGCTATAGTAGGCATAAGTGTGGAATGCCTATGCTGGCTAAGATTTATATTATACTTTCGAGATGTTTTCCTACACTTTGCACTTATAATAATAATATCAAAGAAAATTTGCTTATCAAGCATATTTGACTATCCTATGGAGAAATCTCCTCCGATTCTGCGTTTGCATTGTGTGTCTGTGCGGGAGGCCTTATGGTAGTCTCATTTTCTAAAAAGCATTGCGAATCTAATTTAAAATATTTCTTGGTTTGTTTTTAAGGAATAACTGTTTTAAGTTCTCACACCAGTCCCTTGATTGACCTGGAGTTTATTGTTTCCTTCCTAAACTTGGGGTGTCCACCAATTTTAACACGGACAGTCCAGAGTCAGGTTATCAGGTCATTCTGGAATTCAGGAGTTGCTGTAGAGATCTGAAGGCAGGCTGGATGGCTTGGCGTATCAATTAGTATATAGTATTTCTTTTCCGCTGTTTGTTGTTGTAAACTCTGATAATGTAATGTGATGTGATGTAATGTAATAACTGATATAGTTCTTTGTTTTAACGATATTCATTTATCTATTATATGTTGTTCCGCCTTGATTGTGTGATTCTGTTATTGTTTCTGTTTTCTTCTTTCTTTCTTTCTTCTTCTATCTTCTACCTCTTCTTTAACCCTAACGGTTCGGTTTTCCGGCATTCGATTGCTCGGCAGTTGATACAGTGGACGTATTAATGTCGACTTTCGTGAGTCGAAAATCGCAACGTTACATGATCGAACCAAGGACTTTGTATTTGGTCTATAGAGTTAAATATGTACGATATTGGAATTTTGACCATTATGAAATCCGTAAGTCCAAAGTGATATGGTTTTGACAAAGAGAATTGGTGTAAATAACTATCAGTAATGGGTAACGCTTATGATAAGTAAAATTATATTTTACAAAGGATGTGTAAGTGATAAATTCAGCCAAAATTTCACAAAAATAGCTAAGATTAAATGTGAACGATAATATTTAAATTGTTCAATATTAATAACTGGCCTAATTTACACATTTGAGTCACACAACTGAAATGATGAATATTTCGTATAAACCATATGATTTTATTAGTTTTTAATTATTGGAAATTAATTAATATTTACGAAATATTAATTATAATAAATTTCTTTAGATTGTTGGATGTTATTAGTATTTGTAAAGTGGTTATATAAAAGTTATAAATGCGTGTATCGATATGCGATAGTGGTAGAATGTTTAAATCCGGTTTAAAAAGAATAAATACTAAAATAGGCCTAAATAAATTAAATTAATTGATGTTATGAAATATTAATTGTTAAAATATATCTTATTTTATTTATTTGATTTCAATTAATATTTAATAATGTACATATATAAAAGTTATAACCATGCATGTCAGTATATGATATCGATAATAAATTTAATTTTGATTTAAATAGGGATAATACTAATTGAATTTTGCAAATTTTTTGGACCAAAGCCTACACATGATGGCCGCCATGATATTGCGAAAAGGGGGGGGGGGTTTAATTAGAAATGAAAGGGCAACCTTAATTAAAGGAGAGGAAAAAAACCATATTTTTATTACGCATTCATTTTCTTCTTTAATTAGATATTGCCTTGTCATTTTCTTTCTCCCTCCATATACAAGCATTAAGGGCCAAATTCTAATGCTGGCTAGAGCTTTAAAATTTCTAAAACTTAATCAAGCAAAATTAAATAGAAATAGGCGGTTATCTTCTGATTGCTACAGATCTAGAGATTGATCAATTAGATTTAGGATTATTCTATCATTCAAAGTGTTTCTTCTAGCTTCATCGTAAGGTAATTCTATATTTTTCTTATATAACTTTTAATTTTCTTTTACATCCCATGAGTTTTATATCTCCCCATTTTGTTCATATGTGTGAATTTAGATTATGGCTAGAATATCTTAATTCGTCCTTTTTGAATCAACTATATACTCTTATACTGATTTAGTTAAAAACCTTTGCTATGCTCTCTATTATTTGTTTATTATGAACAATAATAATTTTACTCATCTTTTTTCTATATGTTTAATTATCCTGTATCTTAACCTAGATCTAGACCTTCTTATAATGAATTTGTATATGCATATCTCGTCTGATTTTATTGTTATCTAAAAAATGAAAAACAAATTTGGAACAATCTTGTTAATAAGTCAATTTTCATATTACAAGTTTTAGATTTGAATGTTTATATATAAATTGCTATGTGAATAAAAATTTGAACTAGTTTCATTAATTATTTATAGTTGGCAACATAATATGATTTCTTAATTGTCTTATGTGTAAATTATTCTATAAAAAAATTTGCTAATTAAAATAAAAGAGAAAACATCAATTTAGTGTTTATTTTTTTTGTACAGTTGTATCTAGACTAGTACCGGATCTTTGTCTAAAAGGCAAACATTCTAATTCACAAACTATTTGTGTTAAACCAAAAATCGACTCAACACCCGAGATGTTGTACAAAGTAATATTATTCGGAATGATCCCAATAATACTCATGGGCTTTAATATAGTCATGATGTTACTCAAAAAGATCAAGTCATATGTCCAAGTGTAAAATAGGTGAGTGGCATAAATGTGCAATGGTCCGTTACTTGTTCGTTAATAGGAAAAATAGGCAATTTACATACATCATAATCCTTTGTTTATATGTCAATGTGTGCAACAGTCATTATGCAAAGTAAACTTTAATTTAGGCAAAAGTTTAAGTGGCCTTGTTCAAATCATTAATATACAAGTCCAAATTCAAGTCCAAGTCCAAAAATAAGTCATATGTAGATCCACTATTCAATAATAGTCAAAGATACACATTTGAGGGAATTGTGCGATGCAATGTTTATTATCCAAGTCCTTATATGCAAAAGTTACAAGAGTTATAAATCGGCTCTAAAACTCCCCATTTGATTTAAGGTTTACAACTTATAATTTGAGAAGTAGGAAATAAATGATTCGCCCCCCTCTAAGTGATGGAGGGAGTTTATTTATGGAGGTAGTGGTAGGCGGGATGGCTGCCACATATCCATCCAGCTAGATATTCGCTATCTCTTCGTGTTGTTAATATTCGACATCCTCTTTGTATTGTTGATATTTGATGTCCTCTTTGTATTGTTGACATTCGGCATCCATCCCCGCTTGTGAAAACTCGCCTTCCTTTGTTAGCGTTGAAGCTCATCATTCCCATAGAAATTTTATATCATTGGTTGTTTGTAGTGCTTGACAATAGTTAATGTTGTAAAGGCTCGATAAGTGTTATTGTGACAAAGGAGTATTTTCAACAGAAAGTTGATATTTCTAGTTTGTGGTTAGATCTTCGACATCTGCTAGTGGCGCGACATCCTTCCTTTGTTATATATTCTTCAACATTTCTGTGTTATAGAGGTTCAATAACTCCACTATCTTTTAGGCTTAATAACGTTAGTTGTAGAAACTCGATATGTCTTGTTCTTCTAGGTTTGTTGTAGCTCGATATCTATAGGCATTTGTTGATTCGGAACCTTTATCAACTTACACGCTCGATATTTTGATTCATCAATTTCTTTTCGTTAAATACTCGATAACTCTTCCTGTTGCAGAAGCTCATTACTTCTTTAGGGACATGATACTTCTTTTAAGCTTGATAACTATTTGAAGTTCAACATTTTTAATTTTATTATATATTCGACATGTCCTTATGATTGATTGAGGTTCGCTATCCTCCTTTATTTTATATGCTTGACAACCCTTATGGTTGTTGAGCCTTGACATCATATCTGCTAGTTATAAAGATTCGGCAACCTTTCTCCCTTCAAATTTAACAACACTTGTAATTCGACATATTTAGTTATTCCCTAATTCTTTTAATCCATTTAACTCCTAAATAAGAGCTCGATAATTATCTTCATGTTAGATACTTGATGCCTTATGCTTTCATATCTTCCCATGCTTACTTTTCCCTTGGCTTCTCAAGTACATTTGACAATTGAAAAATACATGGATAACAATTCAAAATATTATTTTGTTTTGTTTTAAATTTTATTTTGGTATTTTGTGTGTGTATGTGTGAGCATACATATATATGTATGTAATAATATTTATGTGCATATGTGCATTTAACTCAATGTTTCGAAAGGGGTTTATCTAAAATTTAGTAGTAAACTTTTGAACTACTCTAATTAGATATTGTATTCATCGATTTATAACATGCAATATAAATAAAGTCCATTTCAATGTAAACCACTGCGCAAGATATTTGTATGTGTGCACATACAAATACACACACACCCACACAATAATGTGAATCCTGCCTCGCACACGGCTTGTAGCTATATTTTTTTTAATTATTTTTGATCCTTTGTGTTATTGTATGTTGATAGTTAATTACAACATTAAGTCCTGTATGAAGAAAATTATTATTTACGGTATTGTTTTTCAATCCAATGTAAAAAAATTTGTTTATAAACATAATTTTGATGAGCTCTTTATTCTAATGTTTTAACAGTTGATTGATGTTCGAAATTTACTACAATCCATGTATGAAAGATCAAAGAAAGATATCCTAATGTACAAAATATCTAAAGAGCACAAATGAATAAGGAGATAGTGCAACAAAATATCCATTTTTGAGTTCATCTAGTACATTTCAACAATTTCACATGAACCGGCATGAACTTATATAGTATCACATTCCAACGTAGATTCAATAGTTCACGCACAACATTCTCTTGTTGGAATATTCAACGTAATGGGGCCACATATTTTAATGTTTCAATGTGTGGGCTATCTTGTAATTAAGTCTAATTGCATGATCTATTTTTGAAATAAACATAATAAGACTAAGGGTATATTCGTCATGTAAAATTATAATGTGTGGATACCAAAGTGACGATTTTAGTTTGTTGAAGGACTGAACTGAAAAATATCACACACTAAATATATGGGGTTATGGTCCCCAAATTACATAAGTCTTACCATATTCTCTCTACCATCTTCTAAAGAGAATTTACAGATCTAAGCTTGTGTCAATTTGGAAGATTTAATCCAATTTAATCTTCACATCAATTAAGAATCGATGGATGCAGGTACGTCTTCCGCTGTTAATTTCATATACTTGTTTCTCAATTGAACAAATATGAGTTATATGTATTCAGATCTAAAATAGATTAATCACCAACAAATGTATCAGAGCCATGCATCATTGATTTTGTCGAGAAATTTCCCGATTTTAAGTATATATGAAATTAAGGTTCCGAGATTTACAATTTAGGTTGATTCATCTAATGCTTTTATTTCAAGTCTATGAGATTTGCTCTTTTCTTATTGATTTATCTGATGCCTTTTTTTCATATCTATATAAATAATTCATGAATTGATTCTGCTTGTTCGGATTTGCTGTCTTTAATTGTTGCTACTCATATTATTCATATTTTATTATCAGTAGTGTTGCGACTGTATAATTTTTTTTATTGCTATAAATGGTTACCGTGTTAAGTTTTGTTTCATTCACACGTATGGAAGCATCTTCATGCCTTTTAATGTTCCCGTAATACGTATTGCACACATAACGGTCAACTATATATTTTTATCATAATTGCAGTAAATGTGGTTGTTATAGTAATAAATAAATTAATTTATTATCATAAATGCAGTAAATGCAACAGTTGCAAAAAATTTAAAGACGCGACATGTTTGTATTTGGAATAAGAAAGGACATATTGTTTATTATTTAATGCATTTATAATTATAGACACATATATTTTATATGTATGGCCCTTATTAAAAATAAGTTTCACTTTCTGTAATATTATAACACATGTATTCATATTTTATTATTCAAATAAGCTTTCATCGAAAGCTTATCACCTGCCGCACTGATATAGTAAGCTATTTTGACATGGATTATTTATTTTCGTTGCTTCCCACTATGTTTGGGATCAACCACTGTTATAGTTTTCAGCTATTCATTTTCTTGCAATATGACGTGTATGGACCATGCTATGTTAAAATTGTTTTGATTTCTGTCTTGAATATTGACAGTTAAATAAAGTATGCAATATTTTGTCATTAATTGTTATTTCAAATACCATTTGTTATGTATTATGGCAGTTTTAGTCGATGTCCATTTTTTTTTTGTGACTATGAAACCATATTTTCAATATGTATAAAATTGAAAATTGAAATTTATGGAATACGCATAAATGAATGAGTTAAAATAAACCAATTCAAATATTATTTGGTGTCTCTTTGCAAACAAACTGTTAATATTCTATATTACAAGTGATCTGATTTAAATAACATGTCACCAAAGTGACCTCTCTTATTTTAGTTATTCATGAAAAATGTGAAATGTTTGTATGTATTTATTCATGCAAATATTAGTAGGCCCAAAAGAAGACTAATATTTGGTTGAATCATTTATACATGTGTGATGATAAATATGTGAAAATCATATAAGTTTGCAAGTGAATATCTAATCGGCCCAAAGGAAGATTAATATTTGACTTGAAACTATTGTCAATGTCTGGTCATTACAACAAAAGTACCACATACAATTAATACTACTATCCAAAGACTTGATATTAATGTTGTGTTAGGTACCTTGAGAAGAGACTTGCCAATTTTTTGAATTTACTATGGTTTTGTTTTACAATGTGAAAATATTTGATTGATTCTTATGTTAAAATTACAACTAATTTAACTACGGTATCTGCCAATCTTAACAACATTCCTGCTCTGACTGGAATTTTTTTTTTCATAGAAAGTGAACATATTGCTTGTTCTTGGCTGCATGTATCTTGACCTTGCACTTTGGATGGATGCACCCACCCTTCTTACGGATGAAAGTTCTTCTGATGTTACAAAAAACTTTGAGAGGTGGGATCGTTCAAATCGCGTGAGTCTAATGATAATAAAGTGCAACATTCCAAAGGCATTGTGCAGTATCTGAAAAGATAACCAATGCTAAATATTTCCTTGTTGAGATTGAAAAATGATTTGCTAAAAATGATAAGGCGAAAACAAGCATGATTTTGCAGCGCTTGATTTCCATGAAGTATCAAAGCAAAGGAAACATAAGGGATAAGGGAGTATATTATGGAAATGTCTAATGTTGCTTCAAAACATAAGGCACTTAAGCTTGAGCTTTTGAATGATTTGCTCGTGCATTTGGTACTAATCTCTCTTCCTTCACAGTACAACCAGCTTAAGATCAGTTATAACTGTCAAAAGAAGAAATGGACTCTTAATGAGCTTATTTCGTATTGTGTACAAGAAGAAGAGAGATTGAAGCATGATAAGATTGAAAGTACTTATTTGGCATACACCCCTAAGGGAAAAGACGAAAAGAGAAAGAAGGGTAAAGAAACTGCTAAGGGTCTAATGGAAAAGAAGCAACATAAGGAGGCCGATGGTTGTTCTTTTGTAAGAAGGCTGGACATTTAAAGAAAGATTGTACCTAATATCACTCATGGTGTGTTAAGAAAGGGTTGCCTGAGCTACCGAAATCCAACTGATGCTGAAAGATACATCTATGTAGGTGATGGAAAATCAGTTAAAGTGGAGGCTATTGGGCATTTTAAGTTGTTATTGAGAACTCATTTTTATTTGGATTTATTTGATACTTTTGTTATACCGCCATTTAGACGGATTTGGTTTCTATTTCTAAGTTGTACAAATCTGGTTATTCTTGTTCATTTAGGAATGGTATTTTTAGTTTATCAATAAATTCAAATCTTGTTGGAATTGGTTCTCTCAATGTTTATGATAATTTATACATGCTTCATGTTAATACCTCTTATTGTGAAGCCCAGCATGTGGAATCACGTGGTACTAAAAGAAAAGCTAATAAGGAAAATTAAGCTACATTGTAGCACAAGCGCTTAGATCATATATCTAAAACTAGAATTCAAAGGCTTACGTTAGATAGCATTCTGAAATCTGTTAATTTTTCCAACTTCGATGTTTGTGTAGAGTGCATCAAAGGAAAATAGACCAAACATAAGAAAATAGGTGCCAATAGAGCAACCTACGTCTCAGAGATGATACATACGGACATTTGTGTACCATTCCCTATGGCATCATGGAATGGTCAAAAATATTTTATCACATTCATAGATGACTACTAAAGATGTGGCTACCTATATCTTATACATGATAAATCAGAATCCTTAGAAATAAATTTAAGGTAGACGTTGAGAACCAACTCAACAAAATATTTAGAGCTGTTAGATTTGACTGTAGAGGTGAATATTATGGTATATCTGATGGATTAGGTGAATAATGTCGAGGACCATTTGTCCAATTCCTAGAGGAATGTGGAATAGTCCCACAGTACACCATGCCAGGTTCACCTAACATAATTGGTGTTGCTGAGAAACAAAACACTTAAAGACATGGTAAGGAGTATGATTAGTCATTCTACCTTACCAAAATCACTCTAGGGGAGACTTTAAAGACAACAGTTTATATCCTTAATAAAGGTACCTACTAAAGAAGCTGCAAAGACACTTTATGAACTTTAAATAGGCAGATAGCCCACTCTAAAGCATTTTCATATTTGAGGATGTCTAGCTGAGGCAAGGCCTTATAGGCCAAATGAAAGAAAATGATACACCTCATCATCTATCTCGTCTCCTGAGCCTCATAGCATCCTATCATGTATTTGTAATACTCGGTCTGACCTAAGCATTATAATAAAATAATATCCGAGCCAGTCTGGAAAACCAGTGTGAGAAAATGCACTCAATTTGAATTATTAAAGTTTCAAAATTCTTTGAAAATCAAAAGTGTCTCGTAAGACCACGCCACAAATAAACATGACGGGTTTTTACCTTACGATAACAAAAACATTTCATATCAAAATCATATGATATTATAATAGTGTCTATGTACAAATACTTATTCAAATAGCTGAAATGCTTGCATCACACTTTCCAGCATAGTTGGGCACAATCAAAGCCGTACGTCGCTTATTGGAGAATGGGTTCCAACTGAATGACTAGGCACTAGGGTATCACCTGTCACTGTACATGTCAAGAAACACTGTACCGAGATTAAACCTATCGATCCCTGCCACATAAGACCGGACTACCCCTGACCTGGATAGACTGAATATGCTATCACCCCGGGTGTTCCCACCTTTTCCAAGCTCCTTTCACACGTAGTGATAATATCCGAGGTTACCGAGAAAGGTGATAATTATACCCTAATTGGGTGCTACCTACTTAGCCTTGCTGCATCTCCCCTGCTTTTCAGTCATTCCCAGTTGATGAGGCTAGAGGCTACGATTACCTTTTTAGAATATTCACTTAGAATGCTCATTATCCTCCAATGACAATGTACTGATTGCATTCATCTATACAAGTCAATTCCCGGTCCGAACGGAACCGAAGGCACTATTCCTAGCCCTTGCACTTCACTGCTCCATGTTTGATTCCATGCTCTTGTCTTCATTACGAAAACGTACTTATTGGATTGAAGTGGTTTTCGGATCACAAACCCGATCCTGATCTCTTCGAAAGAGCATTCGATATTCCCGGTAAACTCAACCCCGGTTCTTAAGGAAATAAACAGACGAAAGTAAGATCGAAGATCACCTCTAGTGGGCGGATTTTCTTATAAACGTCCTAGAAGAAGGAAACGAGTTTATACATATAGTATAGCACTTTTGTAACGTCCACTCTTTCCGCACACTTTAAACCGACACTTGTCCCAATTCAAAGCATACGCAAGGGCGGATTGTTATGGGGTAAATAAGAAAAATGGAGAAGAAATAAAACGAAAATAGAATCTCACAGCGGTAGGATAAAATATAATAACAAATATACAGTTTCATAAACAGTTTACAAAAGCTTGATTCTTCTTTTACAATAAATATCAGAGTTACACATACCAATACAAGCAATGCAGCGGAATAGAAAGAGTGTCGTGCAATACTATATGTAAAATAATACTGATTCTTCGTCTTCGTCCTCCAATGCTAAAATCTGCTATCCAGGCTGGTGGAAACGCGTAGCCGCAGTTACCGCCCACCTCGGACTAACTCCCCAAAATCAAGATATAGAAGTGGCCACTGAATCAATCCAAGT
Source organism: Allium cepa (assembly GCA_030765085.1). Classification (NCBI taxonomy): domain Eukaryota; kingdom Viridiplantae; phylum Streptophyta; class Magnoliopsida; order Asparagales; family Amaryllidaceae; genus Allium; species Allium cepa. The sequence continues at coordinate 598,259,963 of CM060935.1, forward strand.
CAAAGTATAATATCGAAGAGGAGCGTCCGATCAGAGGAATGACCTCATTGGCCTGAGAATCGCTCCTATTTTAGCCACCTTATGCCAACTCACGGGAGTTGGGTCCACGTATTTACCTTACAGGAAACGTCGCCACCACCTACTTCATTCTGGAATCTCCACCGCGTACACGGTTAGTCAAAGTGGTTTTCGGTATCGACAGAGAGTATGTCCATATCCGATCCCGGTCTCTTTGCCAACCAATCGTTATTATAACACCGCGGTCATTTAAAAATAGTTTATACTTTTAAAACCAAAATAAAATCCATTTCAAAACCATAATATTACGATATCATTTCTTCTTTAAAACCCAAAAAGATTCATTTTGATATTATTTTTATAAAACCCAAATCAATGATATCATTTCCCAAATATAAATCTTTTCCAAAAATTATGCCACTTTTAAAATTTATAATTCCTTGTAACCAAATATTTGAACATTAACTTTCAACATAATACTTCGAAATCCATAGTTTTTAAAACCATTACTTTCAAAACTAAATGGTTTGGATATTCAACAATATATAAAATAAGTGATTTAACTTTATGGTTACTTTGTACGGAAAATAATTTACATGGCTTTGTGAATATTTCTTTACTCAATGTTAAAACCATAATCCAAAATATTATTTCAAGTCCCAACCATTCCAATTTTATATATTTTTATATCCATCTTGAGGGTTAATATTTCAACTAAAGTTGGATTTTTATTCTTTCAACAAATCAAATGTTCTATTAATTAGTTTTGAACATTCACATAAAATCCATAAATAATAAGACTTCAATTTCTAGTAATAAAATATATATATTTTCCAATTCAAATTATACTAGAATATTCATTTCAATTTATTTTGGGAAAAATCCAATTGTAAATATACTATCTTAAAATTTCCAACTTAACATTTAAACATAGGATATAAATTATCAAACTCCATTTTCTAAATTTTCTTCCATTTTAATAAAGAGATTTATACACCTTTTTATTTCAAAATTTTCAACTTCATATGTATATAAATATGGAAGAAAACATTTATTCAGTATAAAATTTAAGATTTTTATAAACCGTATTCCATCCAAACCATAGAAATCTCATTAAAAATAGTTATATATAGACCGCGGTGCCTGTATATAGTTTTCTATCCTATGGTCAAGTGATACGGATATTTATCATTTCAATCCGCAATTTAAAAAATAAAACTGCGGTTGTATATCATTTAAAACCGCAATCTCGAATGAAATGTAAATGCATACTAACTTGCAGTTTAATGATATCCAAATAAAACATTCATTCAACAACACATCCATCATCCAATCACACATCGATCAATATCAATCAATAACAATTATATATGTGATCATATATAACAGGTGATAACTGGCAGTTTATTCAAATTAAATTTATCAACTATTAATCTAACAGTTTATTCAGTAATAATTTATACAACTGTTAACTAGCAATTCATATGCAACAATAATTTCCAACAGTCAATTAATACGCAATAAATCAATTAAATTAACAGTTAAATTTGATAAAATGCAATTCAACAGATATGAATGAAATAAACATGCCAGATACCCATAAATAAATTTCTATTCATTTCTAAAACTTATTTAACAAACATAAAAGCTTCTAGTAATTGTGAGTGGGTTAAAACACTCACCTTTTGAATTTAAATCGAATTTAAAATTCGATTTAAACCCAAAAATTCGCCCGTCTCGGAATTCGTCCAAACCAGCGTCATCAAGTCCGGAATTAAATTACGATCCTAACAAAAGAAATTTCGTGTGAATCCGACTTCGTATGAGAAAGTTATGGCGAAAAATGATGATTGAATTCAAATAAATAAACGACACATATTTCACTCACAAATTTTATGTGCCACGTCATCTACTCACGCGCCCAGCACCTCTTCACGCATCATCCTGGAGCACGCACGCAGGCAGAGAGAAACGAACCCAAAACGTCATAGTTGACCGCGCCTTTGACCGGCGTTCTCCTCCTCTAGCCGCCTCTGTTGCCCACGCCGTCGCCAACATCCACCTTGCCTCCTCCGTCCGAACCCCCTGGGACCCCACCTGAGCCACAAGGTCACCAAAAATCAACAAGCCGCCGCCTCTTATATGTAAACCCTAATTGAATTTTGACTCCAATCCGACCGTTGAATTGCCAAACAAATTACATAGATGCGCTCCCCATCGTCCATACTACAATACCCAAAAACAGAATCTCGATCCGATGGGGTTTTGTGCGATGATGATGAACGGTTTTGGGGCTGTTTGAATTTATTCTGGATGAACGACAGCTCCAATTGAAAAATGAATTACGCCATGAGATTACGCGTATCGAAAACATCAACATATATTTTTTTGAGAATTTTCTGAAATTTTTGAGTTTTGACTTTTGATTTTGAACTGTGGATAGATCTGGAATTGGATCTGAGATGTATCCATTGAGGAAGAAAGAAGGTTGAAGAAAATGAACGTACAGCAAATAGACAATAGGGTGAAGCTAGGGTTTATGATCGCATATATATAGACAAATAGAAGAAGGCTAGGTGGGTACGGATAACGAACGCGCTAGACGGTAGTTGGCCCAAAAAGCCCGTTCTGACCCCGGAACGAAATTTATCAAACCAATATATCCAGATAGGTATTTTAAAATATTCTGAACGCGATGGAAAAAGTTTCACGACCAAATTCGATCGTATGAAGAAGTTATGCTGAAAACAAGATTTCCAAATTGATTTCAAATTGATTTTTAATAAAATCGATTTCAAGGCGTTTCGCGTCCGTACGATCAAACGACAAGTCCGATCGATACGAAACTTGAAACCCTATAATAATTCACCGATACGGATCCGATGAAACTGGTTTCGTCGAAATCCGAGTCCGTGCCAAAAATGGCTATTTTTAATATTTATTAAATAAATTAAAATAAATTATAAATCCAGTTTTTATGTTTCAACTTCTAATATTGGCCAAATTTTGTGACTTATATAATTCAAACAATCCCAAATGGTTTTCCAAGCTTGGATGTGAATTAAAATTTATAAGTATAGCAATTTTGCAGTGTTAATCTCTGCGTTTCCTTATTATTTGGGAATTATAAATTTTATTCGCAAAACCCAATTATTAAATCATATACTTTTATACTCTCATCTTAAATCTAATTAAATAAATAACTTGATTTCCATTTCAACTCATTTTTAATCGCAATTAACCTTTTTACCATAAATTAAAAATCCCAAATTAAAAATAAACTTTTATTTCCATTTCCTTTTTCTCAATTTGTTTATTAATTCCCATCCAAATGAATTCAACATTATGAATTTGATAAATTTATTAGATTTACTTCCTTTCTATATTTCTAAGTTATCGTTGTCAATATGAACATTAGTTTAAGATTTCACTCAAATGTTTACCAATTCAAATCTAAACTCAATAACGTCCTAATTAATGTTAGAATCCGTTTTATTATGCATAAATTCTAAATTTTATTGACCCAAATTTTCTTCTTTTCATTCCATATTAATTGCCAATCCCATAGAAAATTAACATTAGGTTCATACCTTTTTACAAATAACTCCAATTTCTTCCAAATAATAATTACATAAACTATTAAATATTAAATCCATTAAATTGCAATAAATTCAATTGATTGCAATTTATTTCCAAATAAATTTGGATTTTTATTTGGTTATACACAAAATTCCGTTATCACTTGCCTAACAAGGTTATTGTCACCTAAGATCTCACTGCATCCACATTTTCACATTTTCATTTCCTAGTTTCTTTACTTTATTCTACATAATTTATTGCAAATGGGATTTTCTTTGGTTTACATCTTATTTGTATTTAACATTTCTCAATCACCAATTCATTTCACTATAACTGCGGTAAATTGGCGGATAAATTGAATTTGATTCCCAAAATCTAAATTAACAAGAAATAAGGGTAGGTAACATACAATAGTCATTACTCCAAATTCTAGTCACCTAAATAGGCTTTTATTCCTTGCAAATAAATGTTACTATTTATTTTCATAGTACAAATCTCAATGATTATTCCATCTTATATTTGCTTAGGCCATTTATAGTCCACTATACATATCTACATAAATGGGTAATTTATTCAATTCATTAAGTGTCAATTCTATTAAGCCCTATTTATATCTTTATGCATTCTTCTATTACTTTACAAAAGGGAATAACTTTTAAACTCATACACTTAATAACAAAACCGTTATAAATCCAATAAACTTGTAAATCCAAGTTTGTACACATTTTACACAACTATTATGATTTCTCACAAACGTTGAATTTATTAAATGACCATTTATTATAATTTAATTCCCTTAATTGAATCAAATGCTTATTATTATATATATTCTTTTCATTCTACCATTCCTTCCCATTATAAATTCATTAACGTATTTACACATCTCTATCTTTCAAATATAAAATAACCAAACTGATTACAAACACTGTTTCTATCAATTTTCATAAGTTTGTTCAAAACTATACTTTTGTTTACATAAAATAAATTTTATGTTTCTATTAGTTTTCTTTTCCTTTCACTACAGGCATAAATTATTACTATCTACACTAATTACATCTTTGTATTAATGAACACCATTTAAGTTAATATTTATACTAACATTCACAAATTCAACATTTATTTGTTTCTTCAAAATTACTTTAAATCAAGTTGTGAAAATTTACATTATCCACATATATTATCATAAAATTTTATAGTTACACTAAATTGCAACCACTATACCAAATTTCTACATTTATTTTTAACCAAATTAGAAATTATATTAATTCATTTTATTAAATATCATAATTTTAACGGGTCGTTACAACTTTGAATGGTAACTGTACCATATAAATCCGTGTTTCTTCTAGATATTTCCAAAGTTATATTTGGGTCCAGATTTGATAGTCAGTTATTTAACTATCAAATAAACAATCAATTCAGCCAAATACTTCATTTTCACAGAAAAAACACCAAATCTTATTTAAATTTAATTTTAAATAAATTAAATCTCTTTATCCAAAAATATACACTTATCTTATCAAATTCGGCATATTCACAAATTATCATTTTCCTTTCAAAATATATGCAAACCCTTTTAAAATAATATGGAAAGTACTACTGCGTTATCAAGCCATGGATCATAGTTCAATGGTTACGTCTTTATCGCAAAGAAATCCATGACTTAACTGCAGGCGCTCACTGCCTCGGATCACGCCGCGCGAGTATACCAAAACTCCCCGAAAACTCTATTTAATAATTTTCAAAATAATACTTATGAAATTCTATAATAATTTTCCAATTTAATTTTAGACAAAACTACTTTTAAAATAAAGCTATTATATAAATATTAGTATTAAGTAGTTAGTCCTTTGACAATAATAATACTAGTTAATTCTTAAATAAAAAAATTGACTTATTATAAACTAGCAGAACCAATATTTAAATATACTTTAAACCATTTTAAACAACTAAATAATTATTATTTTCTGAAATATTCTTAAACACTTTTAAACTTCCTAGTTAATACTTAAAAATCCTCCCTTTATAAAATAAACCTAACTTTTCAAGAAAAATATATTTCATCTTCAATATAGCCAGTCAAATCATTTATAAATTCCACTCAATTTATTTCCAGTTTAACCTACATTCCAATTCCATAAATTTCCCTTCTCACTTTTGTGAAAAATAAAAATACTATTTATTTTTAAAAATATTTACTGATTTCCTTATAAATTCCCACTGTGAATTTATAATTTCAAATTAACCACTAATAATTACTTCACTTTATATTATAAACTTTGTTTATAATTTTCCATAATCTCATTTCCCGTTTCGTCACTGTTTCACAACACTAAGTAGATTTTCTAAATTAAATTCCATTTTTAAATTAATTTCTTAGTTAACCCAAATTTATCTCAAAACCCGCTAATTTCAGATTCACTTCATTTTTATGATTTGAAATCTTATTTAAATCTGGAATATTAATTTTGTATTTTATTTTCAAAATTCCCCTTTTATTTTTCCCTAAACTATATTAACCTCAAATTTAAAAATAATTTCCTTTATATTTAGACAATATCACTTAAGTTTTATTCCTAAAAACCCTATAATTCACATTTATTCAAAAATCTCTATTTTTCCATACTTCGAAATTATTAAACGGGATTTTAAAAATCAACTATTTATTTTTCCCAATTCAGTACTCTTAATTTATCGAACTTCACTATAAATATTTTATTTTAAATTCTGCTTATTTTCCTTTAACAATTCAATATTCATATTTCTGGTATTTTAAAGTGCCAAAAATAAATCCACAATACCATAGCACCTAGTAAATTCAATTTTCTAATATAATCTATCACAGATTTTTCAAATAAATCATATAACCGAATATGAAAATAATTTCAACATTTTTGAGGAATCCGGTTGGATCCCTCCAACATGTTTTCCCTGCATCCATAAATGTTTGCATAATATAAAAATACCAATCCCGCTTCAAGGGGGGTATTGTGGTATATAAAGTCATCCGCTATTATGCGAGGCGCATAGGATCCCATCCGCTATATATATGCGGAAATATGAATCACTCCAATATATATATATATATATATATATATATATATATATATATATTATAATATCATATCAAGACTGAAAATAATTGTCAATTGAGTCAATCAACCAATAATAAATTTTAATTATTTAAAATTAAGCAGTAATCCAAATTTGAGTGAGATTAACTCACCTTCGATTTTTATTTCGCCGAACATCCAGATTTTTTTTCCTGAAATCTCCGCTGACTTTGAAAGGTCGCAAACTAAACTCTATTGTGTAAATTTCCAACTTCGAACCTGCTCGACTCGTCTTAATCATTTTAAACGTCGTACGATAAATATACGGATTTTATTAACATCACGATATAATAAAAACATGATTAATATAAATAAAATTAAATTTAATTAAAACTTAACTTAAATGAAAATTGAACCTTCTTCCCCTCGCGAACTACCAGCCAACATAGACCATCTCCGATCCACTTCCCCAACTACCGCCTTCACCTACCACTGCCTCGCCCTGCTTGTACTACCGACCTACCTTCCCCAACCTACAGTCGAGCATCCACCTCAGTCAAGTCCACGCGCACGCAGGTGCATACTCGAACTCCACCCTGTTCTCCCCTCGCGAATGCTGCAGCTTCGACCTCTCATCCAAACTCGAACCATACGACTCCCCTACCATTTGCGAGCGTATGCCCAACCCTCAACGACGTCGCAAACCTCCCTCGTGCACCACCGCACCCCCTTCGAAGGGCGCCTAATCTTCCAGGACGCGCTTGACTTCCCCCCCACCCCCACGCTCGTGCTCTGCCTAATGCCGCCATTTATTATTTTTCTCTTTTGCTCTGAATTCGATTCTGGTTTTCGATTTTATTTTTAGTCGATTCTGAGAATGGGTTGAAGAGGGGAAAAATTGAAACGCGATTTTTGATTTGGAGGGAAAGAAAATAGGGACTCACGATTGAACTGTATACAGTTTTTAAAAATCATTTTTTCTTTCTTTTTGTTTTTATTTTAAAATTTTGAACCTGCAGTTGTGCTGTTAAAAGAGTAAGGGAGGGAGACAAGAAGTGATATTGGCATGTACAAGAAGTGCTATAGTGATTTGAACGGAAGGGAAAAAGTTTATATATATGTATATGTATATATTCAAATCGTCTCGAATTCGTAGCTTAAAATTTAGACCTCCCACCGAGATGTGCCGCTAGGCAATTATAATATTATACCCCTATTTCGAACGCAATGGAAAAGGTTTCAAGTCCTAATTCGATCGTATGGAAAAGATAACTTTTTGGACCCAATTATTATATTGAATTTTCGATGAAAATTTCAGTGGTTTATATCCCATACGGACAAACGATAACTCCAAACACGATGAAACTTGAAATCTGATAAATACACTATTACGGATTCAATGGAATGAGTTTCGTTGAATTCCGAGACTGCGCCTCGGAAGGCTATTTTTAAAAGTTAATTTAAACGATATATTTTTGAAACTGAACAAATCATTATTGAATTTAAATTTTAAAACTTTTATTATCTTCAGTATTACCAATATAAATTTTATAAGCCGTTAAATTATTTTTAACAAACTTAAAACTCTAGGTTCAATATATTACCCATTTCCAATTATTTATTCAATGATTAAATTATCCACTTTTAAATATTTAAAATCAACTAAATTTTAAAATACCCAAAATTTTGGGCCATTTATTCCTCTCCCTTATAAGAATTTCGTCCTCGAAATTGTTATATAATAAGAATGGTCCAAAACCGTTAACTATTTTCCCAAGAACCCAATAATTTTGATTCGTTTTTCAAACCGATCTATTTTAACCACATTATCACTGCCACTAACTTCCAATTCATCTATGGATTCCAAATAATATCTTTTACTCAACCATTTCAAATTAAAATCCCAAATCAAATTTTAATTATCCAAAATTTTCTAACTTCTTAAATTTTCGAAAGATTTCGCCAACGTTTCCTTTGTGCGGCTAGATCCGAAAAACTAAAAAAACTGCCTCTACGGCACCAATTTTCAAAAGAAAACAAACGCCAAGTGGCTAGATTAGAAAACTATCAAATTCCATACGACAATTTGAATATATACCTTTTCTCGGGCAATCTAATTTTACTTCTAAAATCGAAGCCATCAATTTATCTTTTGCTTTTACCTGCACCCTACTTACCAATAGTATCCAATCATACAATTCAAAATCATTTTGTTTAGTTTTTTCAAAATTTTCAATATTCGCTTAACTTAAGCCGTAAGATGTACATGTATTATCCATACGCAATATCAAATATGATCTCTCACTCGATCACATAATTTTACTTCCGAACTAGCATCGTTCACACGACTCTCTAGCGCAGACTCGGATCTGGTTTGTTGATTAGAAACCGTCATTCTCCTTGCATAGCCATATACTATGATAGAGAATCTCAAGATCAATCAAAAATTCATATCCAGGGTTCGCCATTGAAAATTGAGTGAAAAATCCCAACTGGATCGATATAAATATCTCGAAATTATATGTTTGAATCTAGATCAAATCGTTGTGCGAATAAAATAATATACGTACAACTTACGTATTAATTTCCAATTTATTTATTAGCTATGTCCAAAATTCTCTTTATTCACATTTACTTTTACTTTCATTCAATTTATCCACGCTTATCATTTTTCACCCCTTTTTATTTTTAATATTCATTCAAACACTTACTCGGTATATTTCCCAATACCAACTTTACTTAAGAACTTCACCATCAACTTTCTTAAGTTTGTTATAAATATTATACAAAACTCTTATATTTGTTTCCACTTCATCACTTTGGTTTATATCCATTTCTATTCAAATTAAAATTTTCAATTTCATTCGAATTCAATTTCCCTTCCATTTACTAATTTATTTCCAATCAAATTAAATATTGAATTTTGTCAACCATCTCTCAAATCATATTTAACTAATTAATTACTTTAACTAGTTCCATTAACTAATTTATTTCAACTTGATAAATCTTATTTTCAGTATTTCTTTTTTTTCGTTAGCCCACTTGGTCTTACTTACTCAAATTCACTTAATTCAAGTTAATTTTCACTTAAATTCAAATTTCAAATCTTATAAGTCTTTAAACTTTTTTATATTCTATAAACAATTTTAAATAAACTCCCAGAGTTTTAAACAATTTCTCAAACATTCAACATCATTTTTGAAATCATATATATCCAAAATCAAACCCAATTTTGCAAACAAACTCTAATTCAAAACATTCTGGTAGCAATCCCTCCCTTGGAAACTCGAAAATGAACATCGATGATGCTGCAGTCATCACCGTAATTATTTTCCAATGACCGAAGTGAGTTCAGTGATTTTATTCCTTTAAAACCCATTATTTTTTTTTAAATATTTCAATTCAGAAATGTTTCCAAAATAATATTACCATTATTTACCGACTTTGAAAAACACATTTTTGTCTAAAACCAACGGGATTTAAATTCCCAGATTTCCCATTTCTTCAATTCTTTTATCTCTGTATTTTAAATATTGCTCTGGAATTTCATTTCAAATTATAAATCACATTTATAAAATCACAACTACAAACTTATTTTGTTATATGAATTAATCTCTTGCTTTTGGTTTATAATATCACCCTTTTTATTCAATCGTCACAACACACCAACGATAATAGTTTAATATTATCGTTTCCTACCAACCAAGAAAACCACAAGTAACTATAATAATTTATGAAAATTACTCCTTTTATATATAAAAATAATCTGGGTAAAATTATTTCATTTATCCCATTTTAAAACAATACTATGTTGAGTTGCTCTGTTCAAGAGTTTAGAGATCCCTATCAATAACGTTAATTACTCGTATTGACCAGATTCCACAAGCCACTCAACAAACCAATCAACACAATATGAAAAAAATTTATATTCACTAACAAATACGCGCTCATATCTATTTATACACTCAAACTCATTCTAGGGTGTTGCTGACCCTCCCCACCAGAGTCATGATTCTCGCTTAACCTTCGACTCCGATATCAAGTTTCATGGTCTGGATTTTCGACCTTCGAAAATAGACATCAATACATCCACTATATTACATGCTGAACAATCGAATGCCGAAAATAACAGATCGTTAGGGAAAAGAAGAAAGAGGTAGATGAAGAAAATAGAAATAACAACACAGAATTTCATAATCACAGCGGAATAATATATAATAGATAACAATTGGTCTTTATACAAAAAGAGCTATAACTTTTTTACACATTCCATCATCAGAGTACAACACAAATAACTAACCCAATACTGGACAGTTATAATAACATGTCCTCATAAATGCTGCATATACAGCCTACAATACATAGCGGAATAAAATCAAGTACGTGTGATACGCCTCATCATCCTACTCGTCTCCAGAACTCCATAGCATCCTATTCTGTATCTGTAATACTCGGTCTAACTCGAGCATTATAATGAAATAACACCAGAGTCAGTCTGGAAAACTAGCATGAGAAAACACACTCAATTTGAATTGTTAAAGTTTCAAAATCCTTTGAAAATCAAAGGTATCTCGTAAGACCACGCCACAAATAAACACGATTGATTTTTATCTTGTAATAACCAAAACATTTCATATCAAAATCATCTGATATTATAATAGTGTCTAAGTACAAATACTTATTCAAATAGCTGAAATGCTTGCATATCACGTTCCAACATAGTTGGGGACAATCAAAACCGTATAGCGCTTATTGGAGAATGGATTCCAACTGAATGACTAGGCACTGGGGCACCACCTTTCATAGTACATGTCTAGAAACACTGTACCGAGATCGAACCTATCGATCCCCGCCACACAAGATCGAACTACCCCTGACCTGGATAGACCGAATATGCTATCACCCCGGGTGTTCCCACCCTTTTCGAGCTCCTTTCGCACGTAGTGATAATATCCGAGGTAATCTAGAAAGGTGATTGACATATCCTAATTGGGTGTTACCCACTTAGCCTTGCTGCATCTTCCTTGCTTTTCAGTCATTCCTGGTTGATGAGGCTAGAGGCTACGATTATCTTTTTAGAAATATTCACTTAGAATGCTCATTGTCCTCCAATGACAATGTACTGAAGCATTCATCCATACAAATCTGTTCCTTGTCTGAATGAAACTGAAGGCACTATTCCTACTACATCCATTTTGGAATCACCCTAGGGATTAGTAGCGATTAGCTCTTGCACTTCACTGCTCCATCTTTGACTTCATGCTCTTGTCTTCAGTATGAAAACGTACTAGTTGGATCGAAATGATTTTCGAATCACAAATCCGATCCCGGTCTCTTCGAAACAACATTCGATTTTCCCGGTAAACTCAACCCCGGTTCTTTAGGAAATAAACAGATAGAAGTAAGATCGGAGATCACCTCCTAACCGTTAGTGGACGGATTTCCTTATAAACGTCCTAGAAGAACGAAACGAGTTTACACGTACAATATAGGACCTTGAACGGTAACTGTACCATATAAATCATGTGCTTCTTCTAGATATTTCCAAAGTTATATTTGCGTCTAGATTTGATAGTCAGTTATTTAACTATTGAATAAACAATCAATTCAGCCAAATACTTCATTTTCACTGAAAAAACACCAAGTCTTATTTAAATTTAATTTTAAATAAATTGAGTCACTTTATCCAAATATATACACTTATCTTATCGAAATCGGCATATTCACAAATTATCTTTTTCCTTTTCAAAATATTTGGAAACCCTTTTAAAATAATATGGAAAGTACCACTGCTGTCTCAAACCATGGATCACAGTTCAATGATTATGTCTCTATTCCAGAGAAATCCAAGACTTAACTGTAGGCACTCACTGCCTCCGATTACGCCACGCGAGTATACCAATACTCCTCGAAAAATCTATATAATAATTTTCAAAATAATACTTATGAAATTCTATAATAAATTTCCAAGTTAATTTTAGACGAAACTACTTTTAAAATAAAGCTATTATATAAATATTGATATTAAATAGTTGGTCCTTTGAGAATAATAATACTTAATTCTTAAATAAAAAATGACTTATTATAAACAAGTTGAACCGATATTTAAATATATTTTAAACAATTTTAAATAACTAAATGATTTTTTTTTGAAATATTCTTAAACACTTTTAAACTTCCTAGTTAATACTTAGAAATCCTTCCTTTATAAAATAAACCTAACTTTTTAAGAAATTTTTTATTTCATCTCCAATATAGCTGGTCAAATCATTTGTAAATCCCTCTCGATTTATTTCCAGTTTAGTCTACACTCCAATTCCGTAAATTACCCATCTCATGTTTCTAAAAATTAAAACTACCACTTATTTTAAAATGCTTTACCCGTTTCCTTACAAATTCCCACCGTGAATTTATAATTTCAAATTATCCATTGATAATTACTTCACTTTATATTATAAACTTCAATTATAATTTTCCATAATCTCATTTCCCGTTTCGTCACTGTTTCACAACACTTAATCGATTTTTCATCGATTTTCTAAATTAAATTCCATTTTTTAATTAATTTCTTAGTTAACCCAAATTTTTCTCAAAGCCCACTAATTTCAGATTCACTTCCTTTTTTATGATTTAAAATCTTATTTAAATCTGGAACATTAATTTCATATTTTATTTTCAAAATTCCCCTTTTATTTTTCCCCAAACTATTTAAATCTCAAATTTAAAAATAATTTCCTTTATATTTAAACAATATCACTGTAGTTTTATTCCTAAAAACCTTTTAATTCACTTTTATTCAAAATTCTCTATTTTTCCATATGTCGAAATTATTAAACAGGATTTTAAAAATCAACTGTTTATTTTTTTCCAAATTCATTACTTTTAATTTATCCAACTTCACTATAAATATTTTATTTTAAAATTCCCTTTATTTTCCTTTAACAATTTAATATTCATATTTATGGTATTTAATAGTGCCAATAATAAATCCAGTAATACCATAGCACCCAGTAAATTCAATTTTCCAACGTAATCTATCACACATTTTTCAAATAAATCATATAACTAAATATGAAAATAATTTCAACATTTTTTAGGATCCGGTTGGATCCCTCCAATCGGTTTTCCTTGCATCCACATATGTTAGAACAATATAAAAATACCTTTCCCACATCAAGGAGGATATCGCGGTATATAGGGTCATCCGCTATTATGCGGGGTGCATAGGGACCCATCCGCTATATATATGTGGGAATACCAATCACTCCAATATATATATATATATATTATAATATCACATCCAAACTGATAATAATTGTCAATTCAATCAATCAACCAATAATAAATTTTAACCATTTAAAATTAACCAGTAATCCAATTTTGAGTGAGATTAACTCACATTTGATTTTTATTTCGCCGAACATCCAATTTTTTTTTCTTCCTTAAATCTCAGTTGACTTTAAAAGGTCCCAAACTAAACTCTATTGCGTAGATTTCCAAATACGAACCAACTCGACTCGTCTTAATCATTTTAAACCTTATACGATAAATGTACGGATTTTTATTAACATAACGATATAACAAAAATCTGGTTAATATAAATAAAATTAAACTTAACTTAAACGAAAACTAAACCTTCTTTCCCTCGCAAACTGCCAGCCAACACAGACCATCTCCGATCCACTTTCCGAACTGCCACCTTCACCCACCGCTGCCTCAACCTGCTTGCACTGCCTACTTACCTTCCCCAACCTACAATAATGCGCCCACCTCAGTCAAGTCCACGCGCACGCAGGAGCACACCCGAACTCCACCCTATGCTCCCCTCGCGAACGCTACAGCTTCGACCCCTCATCCAAACTCGAAGCATACGACTTCCCTACCATTTGTGAGCGTATGCCCAACCCTCAACGATGCCACAAACCTCCCTCATGCACCACCGCACGCCCTTCGAAGGGCGCCTAATCTTCCAGGACGCCCTCGATTTTACCCTCCATGCTCATGCTCTGCCTAATGCCCCCATTTATTATTTTTCTTCTTTGCTCTGAATTCGATTCCGGTTTTCGATTTTTTATTTTTTTGAGTCGATTCAAAGAATCGATTGAAGATGGGAAAAAAAATTAAATGAGATTTTTGAGTTGGGGGAAAAGAAAACAGGGACTCGTGATTGAACTCTATACAGTTTTTAAAAAATGTTTTCTTGTTTCTTTTTCCTTTCGGCCATTTTTTTCCTTTTTGTTTTTCTTTTAAATTTTGAACCTGCAGTTGTGTTGTTTTTAAAAGAGAAAGGGAGGGAGACAAGAAGTGATATTGGCATGTACAAGAAGGGCTATAGTGATTTGAAGGGAGGGGGAAAAGTTCTGATGTGAATTTTTTTGTCAAATCCATGAATATATATATATATATATATATATATATATATATATATATATATTCAAATCGTCTCGAGTTCGTAGCTTAAAATCTCGACTACTATCGAGGCATGCCGCCGGATGTTCATAATGTTATACCCCTATTCCGAACATAATGGAAAAGGTTTCAAGTCCTAATTCAATCGTATGAAAAAGATAGCTTTTTGGACCCAATTATTATTTTGAATTTTCGGTATAAATTTCAGCGCGTTTATATCCCGTACGTCCAAACGATAACTCCAAACACTACGAAACTTAAAATCCAATAATAATACACTATTATGGATTCAATGGAACTGGTTTTGTCGAATTCCAAGAATGTGCTTCGGAAGGCTATTTTTAAAAGTCAATTTAAACGATATATTTTTGAAACTGAACAAATCATTATTGAATTTAAATTTTAAAACTTTTATTATCTTCAGTATTATCAATATAAATTTTATAAGCCTTTAAATTATTTTTAACAAGATTAGAACTCCAGATTCAATTTTTACCCAATTTTCAATTATTTAATTCAATAATTAAATTATCCAATAAATGGTTATATTTGAAATTCATGTTCAAAATTAAATTTTAAATATTTAAAATCAATTAAATATTCAAATTTCAAATATCCAATATTCTGGGTCATTACATTCACCAAGCCATGCAAGATGCTAATTCTCAAAAGTGGATTGAAGCTATGAACAAAGAGTATAAATCCATGTGTTAGCGCCAAAATTGGTCACTAACACCCAAATGTATATGAAAGCACCAACTAGCAGTCATAGATAACAAATAGAGTGTATGTAGAGAGTAATAATGTGAAGAACAATCAAAATTAAAGTAAAAGCAATAAAGAACAATAGATTTTATAGTGGTTCGGCTAACTCCGGCCTACGTCCACTCCAATAATTTCCTTTTTATTGCTGTAACAATCGAATACAGTTACAAAGTGGTCAACCAGCCTTAGCCTTAGAAAGTAGAAAGTTAAAGAGCGGAGAGAAGAAGAAGAAGATCCACTTTCTGAACTCCCACACGCTGTATTTATAGACACGTCCAGGTAGTTGTTGGGCTTTCTGAATAACCAGGACCCATCAAGGCCGAACGGCCTATGCCGAACCATCATGCCGAGCCATACCTGCCTTTCCCCAAAGCCGAGCCACACCTGATGCCAACGATCCATCACACCAAACGACCCAACATGCCGAACGAACCATCACGCCAAACGACCCATCATGTCGAACGACGCACCATGTCGAACGACCCATCATGCCGAACGACCCATCATGCCGTACGACCGGTCACTCCAAACAATCCAACATGGAGACCGAACCATCACGCCGAACGAACCAACATGCCGAACGACCCATCATGTCGAACGACCCATCATGCCGAATGACCCAACATGCCGAACGACCCATCAGGCCGAACGACCCATCATGCCGAACGACCCATCACGACGAACGACCCATCACGCCGAACGACCCATCATGTCGAATGTCCCAACATGCCGAACGACCCATCACGCCGAACGACCCAACAAGCCGAACGACCCATGAAGCCGAACGACCCATCACGCCGAACGACCCATCACGCCGAACGACCCATCACGTCGAATGACCCATCACGCCGAACGACCCAGCCGAATGACCCATCATCCATTAAATCGAATCCAGCATATTTCAGCCTCGATAGTCGTGAAGTCGTTTTAGTTAACTCCGCATGTCCGTAGCCTGGTAAAAAAGGCGGGTTAACACTCGCCCCCCAAAACATGCCTTGCTGTTGGAAGGTGTGTTTTGAATAGCCTCAAATCCGATATCCAAAGTCCATGTCCCTTTCGTAACCATATTATCAAATCCACGACCTTCCTGGAATCTGTAGACCTCGCTAGGTCGTGTTATCCTGTTTCAGCCTTGGCACTCTGGCCAAGGACTTTGATCTTCTCCGGCCAAGGACTTTGATATTTACTGGCCTCCGCACTGAGGCCCAGGACTTTTTCATTCACCGGCCTCGGCACTCCCGCCAACGACTTTGATATTCACCAGCCTAGGCACTCCGGCCAAGGACTTTGATATTCACCAGCCTCGGCACTCCGGCTAAGGATTTTGATATTCATCGGCCTCGGTACTCCGATCAAGGACTTTGATATTCATCGGCCTCGGCACTCCGGCCAAGAACTTTGATATTCTGTCTGAATCCATTCCATCGTTCTCAGGTGAAGGGACTCGTAACTCGCGATCGCTGCTGTCTTTTCAATTAGGACAATAATCGCTAGTCCTGAATTGTTTTAATACAGTGATCCAAATCCAATTAGAAAACCAGAAATTCATGTCAAAAATCAAACATCCAAACCAAAATGGCAAACCAAAAAACCAACCAAACCGGAAGCTCAATCCAAACTCCAAAACCAAACCAAAGAAAAGTAAATGTCCAAAGTACGAAAGAGAAAACCAAAGTTTGCAGAAAAACAGAAAGAAAGTAGGATTTCATAAATTCAAGTAGTATGGTTTTTCATCATCTCAAAGCACGCCTAGGGACCGTCCTCGATCCCTTACGTGTGTAAGTGACCTAGCCACATTACTTTGAGTTCTATTACTTATTCAAAACCATAAACGTGTTTAGTTGATAATGAGCTGACGTTGTCCAGATCCAGTGCCATCTCCGTTTGAGGTAGGTGGTGGTCGGTCCTGTCCCACTACCACGGCTCTATTCCTGACATATTGCTATAGATGACCATTCCTTGCATGCTTCTTAATGATATCCCTCAAATGCCTGCAGTCGTTTGTGTTGTGCCCATCCAGCTCGTGGAATAGGCAATGCTTCCTCGATGCCCGCTTGTATTCAGAAGTCTCTCTCTTTGCCGACCTTCGATATTGGAGTCACCTCCGAATGTCCAAGTAAATCCTTTCTAGAGTCTCAGTTAAATCCGTGTAAGAAGAAAACTTTGACTCCCTTCGAGGCCACTTCGAAGTGCCACTGTTGCCATTTCTTCTCTTTTTTCCTTTATCGTCTTTACTCGGATCCTCCCCGGTTGGACCTGCACCCTTCACTGCATAAGCCTCAGCCTCTCTCCCCTCTCTCTCAACCTGCGTATCCTCTTGTCTCAGGAGCCTTTCCGCCTCATGGTGGAGTTCCTTAAGGTCCCTCGGTGGGTCGCATTCCAATGATATCTTGAAATTCGAATTATCTACGATCCCTAAGACCGCTGCCATCAAAACCATTGACGGATCAGGTCGATCCACTGAGGCTACTGCTGCGTTAAATCTGGTTAAGAAGTTCCTGAGTGACTCTCCCTTCCATTGCTTCATCGATGTCAAGGTTATTACATTCTTGGGTCTGACTATATAGACCCGAAACTGTCTCATAAAATTTTCAATCAGCTCCGTCCATGTGCCGATAGAAGCTGTTTGAACCACATAGCTGTGATATCCGTCAAAAACAATGGAAAACATCGAGCCATGACCTCGTCCGATGCCCCCAGTGCCACCATATGCCTCATGTACCTTGTCAGGTGAACGGTGGGATCCGTTCTCCCATCATACATATCCAACCTTGGTAGCTTAAAGTCCGGTGGATTCCTAGCTCGCCTGATTGTAGGAGTAAAGGGACTCCTATTCACATCCTCCAAGTCTCTATTTACCAATCCACCTCTCATAGCCCGTCTAACCATTTCTGCTAATATTTCGTTGTCGCTAAGCTGTAATCCTTGTCCGTTGCCTCCGGTCTGCCCCCCGAGTTCATGAGGAAATTCAGGCACATACTCCTCGTCTCGTACTCCTGCACACCTATTAGTGTTGGGTTGCACAGCGTCATCTGGTATCCCTTCATGGATTGGTCCAGCATTTCCTGGTGGTATGCCCTCGAGTCTAGGTCCATCTAGATTATTAGTCATCTGCTGATTGGGGGCTACCCCCTGTTGGGCCATTTTCTCTGCTTGCTGGTTGAGCGCTTCTGATCCAGCCCCATGAATTTGAGCTCCTACATTTCCTGCTTGTGCAAATTGGCTAAGAAGAGCCTGCATCATCTCCTCTTGTCTTTTCAACATCGCTTCCATCTCATCTGTAGTGATGTAGATGGATGCTTGACCTGCTCCTACTCCAGAGGAAGCCTCTTGACTTCCCTCCTGATTACTCCTTTCTATCACTTGCTTCCTTGCTGATGGTCTAGCCATTGCTCCTTAGAATCCAAGTTTTTAACTCCAAAATTCTTGAGTTCAACTCTCAGTAAAAACACCAAAGTGTTAGCGCCAAAATTGGTCACTAACACCCAAATGTAGATGAAAGCACCAACTAGCAGTCACAGATAATAGATAGAGTGTATATAGGGAGTAATAATGTGAAAAACAGTCAAAATTAATGTAAAAGCAATAAAGAACAACATATTATATAGTGGTTCGGCCAACTCCGGCCTACGTCCACTCCAATAATTTCCTTTTTATTGCTGTAACAATCGAATACAGTTACAAAGTGGTAAACCTGCCTTAACCTTAGAAAGTAGAAAGTTAGAGAGCGGAGAAAAGAAGAAGAAGATCCCCTTTCTGAACTCTCACATGCTGTATTTATAGACACGCCCAGGTAGTTGTTGGGCTTTCTGAATAACCGAGCCCATCAAGGCCGAACGGCCTATGCCAAACCACCATGCCGAGCCACACCTGCCTTTCCCCAATGCCGAGCCACACCTGATGTGGAACAATCCATCACGCCGAAAGACCCAACATGCCGAACGACCCATCACGCCGAACGACCCAACATGCCGAACGACCCATCACGCCGAACGACCCAACATGCCGAACGACCCATCACACCGAACGACCCATCTTGCCGAACGACCCATCATGCCAAACGACCCAACATGCCGAACGAACCATCATGTCGAACGACCCATCATACCGAATGACCCATCATCCATTAAACCGAATCTATCATATTTCAGCCTCGATAGTCGTGAAGTTGTTTTAGTTAACCCCGCCTGTCCATAGCCTGGTAAAAAGGTGGGTTAACACCATGCAAGACAATAAAGTTTCAAATCTTGTCCCTTTACCTGAAGGTGAGAAACCCATTGGTTGTAAATGGATATTTAAAACCAAAAGGGATGCAAAAGGTAATGTGGAAAGATATAAGGCTTGTCTTGTAGCAAAAGGTTTTACTCAGAAGGAAGGCGTCGATTTTAAAGAGACTTTCTCTCCGGTTTCATGGAAAGACTCTTTTAGAATAATTTGGCGCTTGTTTCACATTTTGAACTTCAGTTACATCAAATGGATCTTAAAACCGCGTTTCTCAATGGAGACATTGAGGAAACAATTTATATATTGCATCCATAAAACTTTATGTTCAAAGATCCAAAAAATATGGTTTGCAAACTAAAGAAATAGATTTATGGGCTCAAACAAGCTTCTCGTCAGTGGTACCACGAGTTTCATAAAGTAGTTATCTCATTTGGTTTTGAGGCAAACATAATTGGTAACTGTGTGTATCTCAAGCTCAGTGGAAGCAAATTCATATCTTTGATTTTATATGTTGATGATATATTGTGTGCCTACAATAATTTACATATTTTTAATGAAACCAAGAGATTTATTTCAGATGATTTTGAAATGAAAGATCTTGGGGATTCTTGTTTTGTATTAGGAATCAAATATATCGTGATCGCTCATGGGGTATTCTTGGATTGTCACAAAAGAACTATATAAAAACGACGTTTATAAGATTTAGCATGTAAGATTGCAAAATTGGTGATACACCTATCGCTAAAGGAGATAAATTTTGTCTCAAACAATGCCCTAATAACATCTTTAAAGCTAAAGAAATACAGAAGATCTTTTATGCATCTGCTATAGGAAGTCTAATGGGTGCTCAAGTGTACGCGTCCGAATATTGCGTACATTATAGGAGTGTTGGGTAGGTACCTTAGTAACCCTGGAATGGATCATTGGAAGCAGAAAAAAGGCTTGTAAGGTATCTTCAAAGAACAAATGACTATATGCTTACATATAAAAGATCTGATCAGTTGGAGATCATTGGGTATTCTGATTTTGATTTTGTTGAATGCCCAAATAGGAGAAAATCCACTTCAAGATACATATTTCTATTAAGTGGAGGACCTATATCATGGAAACGTATTAAACAAACCCTCATAGCTTCTTCCACCATGAAAGCATAGTTTGTGGCTTGTTATGAGGCATCTAACCATGCAAAATAACTATGAAAATTTTCCACTGGGCTACGCATTATTGATAATATTGAAAGACCATTAAAGTTATATGGTGATAATAGATCTGCAGTATTATATTCTAATAACAATAGAAGCTCAAACAAATCAAATTACATCGACATCAAGTTTCTAGTGATAAAAGGGAGAGTATAGAATTGGATAATATCCATAGAGCATACTGCGACAAATTCCATGCTAGCGGATCCGCTTACAAAAGGGTACCATCCAAGGTCTTCCATGAGCACGTGGCTAAAATGAGTATCTTTTATATAAGGATATTTTGGTTTAGAACGAGTTTGTACTGAGTCACTTATTTCGAGACACTGCTCTATATTTGGATTATGGATAAGCTTTGGTTTTTCTAATCAGAAATAAAGTTTTCTTTTGCACTTTAATTGTTTATATATATTATTTGGATTTTGATCTCGTTAAAGTAAAGTAGGGCCAGTTAGAAATAGACATGTAAATATGACATTTCATGTAATTTCCATGCTACATACATGATTGATCTATGTCGTTTGATTATATTGATATCTGTGACCATTAATGGGTTTAGTTACAAAAACAGTAATGAAAGCCATTTTGGTTCTATGTTAACACAATCAATGGACGAAGTTGTCTTGAATATACCATATTATCAAGATAGCTATTTAAGAGCTCATAAAGTTGAATACATTCTACAAAGTTGCATATATGGCCCACGAGGAGATTGTTGGAATAATTCCACATAACAGGGTCATATATTTTAATGTTTGAATGTGTGTGCTATCTTGTAATTAAGTCTAATTACGTGATCTATTTTTGGAATAAACATATTAAAACTTAAGGGGTATATTCGTCATGTAAAATTATAGCATGTGGATACTGGAGTGACGATTTTAGTTTGTTGAAGGGGCGAACTCAAAAATGTCGCACTCTAATATATGGGGTTATGGTCCCCAAATTACATATGCTAATATTATTCTCTCTACCCTCTTCTAAATAGAATTTACAAATCTAAGCTTGTCTCAATTTGGAAGATCTACTCCAAATTAATCTTCACATCAATTAAGAATCGATGGATTCAGGTATGCCTTCTACTATTATTTTCATATACTTGTTTCTCAATTGAATTAATATGGATTATATGTATTCAGATCTAATATAGATTAATCTCCAACATCTCTATATTGAGCTCAATTTCCAGTCACCTATGTCTTAAAGTAATTGCCCTCTAAACATCTACATATCTTTTCAATATTTTACTGGTACAACTTCATGAATATTATGTTACATATGAAAAGTTGCATAGCCAAAGCTGATTTAGCTTGTACTTTGAAGATGTTGTGAGTGTGCATCATAAAAACCAATAAAAACTCCTACCTATTAACTTACAAATAAAAACCCCTTATCTATCAACATCGCATTACATAAAAGTACCACATTCAACACAAAGGAATTTGAATTTGTCCAATAGTCCTTTAAACTACTACATTATATGGAGTTTCATTGCATATAACTTAAAACAAAAAAACATATAGTACAAATGGTTCGATCAAGATTGTTGCTGAAATAAGACATATAATCAAGTCCTGCAATGGTCTCTTCCCCAATCCATGCACTCACTTCCTAATAGTTGCTAGTGATCTCCAATTCATTAAAGTTGAAGGACTTAAATTATTTAGGCCAAGCTTGTTCGAAGTTGAAATGTGATCTAATGATTCATACATTTATGGAGTCATCACATCTTAAATGGCTAATGTGCCACTACTAAGTCAACCTACGGTGATGGTAGTGCTATGGCGATGACTTAATAAAAGATATCATCAATGAATCAAAACTACAAATGAGAGACAAAAAAGTCAAGGACTAAAACATAAGGAAGGTACATTTGATTTACACTGATTCGGTAATTCTAACAACCAGTTCAAATTAGTAAGTTTCTAAAAGTTTTCAGTGCATGCAAGACTACATGGAGGACATATGTTTTCTTGAAAATTAGAGCTTTTGTTACCGAATTATCTATCAATTTATCAATATTTATCACCTAGTGTTTTATGGAGATAAGGCCCAATAGGCATTTGTAACAAAAAGTAAAAAAAATCCACTTTTATCATAACAATTAATGTACTACAATAGTAAGTCTTTATAAAGAAATAATAAAAGTATTTTTTACTGTTTTTATTTTACAATAGTGAGACGACAGTACAGATAATTTCAGACGCCAAAAGAGAATGGACTCCAAATTAGGAAAATTATATAATAGAATGAAGTACATGCAACTGGAATATAATCCTGTTCCAATTAAATTCATGAATTACTCGGTCTCACGTTAATAAATGCCTGCACAATACAGAAATGCATGCAAATTATGTGTGCGTTGTTTACTGCATACATACTAATTATGCAATGAACTAAATGGGTACGCTTAAAAAATTAGCATGTTTATGATATGAACCAAAGTTATAGAACGTCAATTCAATATATTTAAACCAAATGTAAGGAATACTAAATTCATGTATCATAAATGCTTACACTGAAACCATATGTTTATATGCAGAACCTACATATCTATGGACATGTATATATAATCATAAGTAAGTCATTTTAGATTTGAAGAAAAGCAGTGAAAATTAAACATTATATGAAAAATAGAACAATGAAAAAAGTAAATATGGTATAGGGAAACATCAGTAATGAATCTAACCTTATGACAAAGAGATGAAGCATAATAATTGTTTATAACTAAATAAGAAAAGAAAATTTTTGAGGCTACATTGACGAATAATGGAAAGAGGTTTTGGTTTATCTTGAATTGAATAGTTATGGTATCATCAACAACGAAGTAGAGGGGAAAAAATTACGGATTTATGATCTCATTTCCTCTATCAATATGACTCCATATGTAAGGTAACTGAAATTCAACTATCAATACTATCATTTCACTAATAATATTAGTCAAAGGAATTGAGTAGTTTTCCATTAAAATGAAAAATAGAACCTAAAAGCTTCTATATTCTAACATAGGAAGACTTTGTAAATTAGGCTGAAATTTAAAAAAAATATAACCTAAAAGCATCTATATTCTAACATAGGAAGACTTTGTAAATTAGGCTGAAATTTAAGAAGATGGTAAAAGAGAGTGATTTATTTGATTACAAACAGAAATTACTACAAAATGTTCACCAACTTGCTTAGAAGTACTATTTATTTTAGTTATAAACATAAACTAAACTTTATCAAAGACCAAATTAAATATCCCATCAGGAAATAAAGAGATTCTCGATTACATCTCCTCACATTCTTTAATGGTTGACTTTTCAATACTATCGTAGAGCATAAGGTGTCTATATTTCGTAATTGTAAAATTGTACTATTAATCATACTTATATGTTATTCACAAAAATGTTGCTTCTAGCTGAAGTAAATCTTTTTGACCCAAGCCATGAAGTCATCCTCTGAATTGACTCTAAATTAAAGTGCTTTTGTGAGGGGAAATGCATATAATTCTTACTATTTAAAGGATTAAAAACTGTACCAATTTAAAATAATATAACATATTAATAAACTTTATTGCTATGAGAACAACTTTCTAAATCATGAGAGATAAAACATAGTTATGATGAAAATTTTATTTTGCCAATATATGTTAGCTTCCACGATGAAATATGTAACCATATATGCATATATTTTCAATCAAGGAGTAATGTAACATCCCTCTACTCCGAGGCTTAAAACTAACGGCTACAGATGATACACTCATCCTTAGTTATTAATCCTCGATGACCAAATACGACGATATTCGATTCATTGATATTCAGAAACATAAGAATATGGAAAAAATTAAATAGCAAATAGATTTCACATTCCACTTTTTAAATATTCCAAATTTATTACATGATCCCAATTTGCAGACCACATTCAGATAACATATAATTATTACAAAATACGCCAAGAGCAACATATGAAGATGCCACATTGGTTGATCAGAGTATATAATAAGGCACTAAGAAATCTGCCTTTACAATAAAATATACAACGGAAATAAAAGAACTCTAATTGTAAGCTTGCCACTTACACGTCCTCAAAAGCTTTATTCATCTAAAAGAACACCTAGAAACCTTAACTCTTAACCTACTCAAAATCAATTGAGTACCTAATAGTTTTAGGGGAAATCAAAAACTTTGAGTCCGACATAAAGCCTGGTATGAATAATAATCTAACATCTCAACCCATTTAGATATCTAGTGAGACCATACCGCTTAGCAGAATGGGTTTTCCCTCACAATATCCTAAAACATTTATAAAACCATATACCGTGACCTTGCATCCACAATGGTTAAAAACAAAGTATTTCAAAATATTACGATGATATGCAAAACAAATAAATCAAATATGGATTACCCATCCCCATTTATTCTAACCATCTATCTCAATTATAGTTTTGAGGGTTACTATTAACCTTTTAAATGTTTATGGACTATCTATCCGATTTCATAGTTTTTATGGGATCATTGAGAACCTATTGGTAACTCTAATATCATTTTAGATATCCTAATTTTCATGGGCTAATAAGGAATCTATTGACTATCTATCAATATCTTAATTCGGATATAGTTTTCATGGGCTAACTATGAACCTACTGGCCCCTGCCAGTGTCAAATCTAGTTTTCATGAGCTGACTATGAACATATTGGCCATTGCTAATATCATACAGTTTTCATGGGCTTACTGCAAACCTATTGGCCGCTGCCAATTATCCTTAGTTTTAAGGTTTTATATTCACTATCGGGTTAGCCTAACTGGTTATTCTTCCCTTTCTTCAAATACAATTATGGGTTAATAACAACGTGAATAAATATTTAAAGAAGTACTCTTAATAAAAAATAATACCAACAAATATGATTTATTATCTATATATATATGTATGTATGTATGTATGTATGTATACGTGTGTCCTGGTTAATCCTTTAACCTTTGTAACACAGAAAACTTCTTCATTTCAGAGCCCTTTTTGATTGTTTATGCCATGGTTACTACTTTAAATTGAGATTAGGTTTATGTTTTGAAATCTTAAAACTTCCATTTTGAAACCTTTGGATAGCCTCCTTCGACAAAAAAAGAAACTTCTTTTCAAAACACAACAGAAACACATTTCGAAGACCTTGATCAATATTCTCTTTTGAAACCAATTATATCTTTCGATGGTACCTTTTAATATATAGAACTTCGAAATAATCCATTCGATTGCAATGATTTACTCTTTAAAAACAACATTTGGGTTAAAATGGTTATATACGAAAGTAACTCTTTCGAAGCCAGCTAAAAATTAATTTGGGAAAAGGACGATAGTGCAGGATCCATCTAGTTGAAAGCAAAGACCTACAAAACTTAAAACCTCGATGGACATAGTCGAAACCCCTTTCGACTCCATTACCTTTGAAACCTTCAAACGCTTTCGAAAGCAATTAGAAAGTGGCTTAACTTAGATAAAAGCAGATATAACCTTTAGAAGGCATTGATGACTTTAATACTTCAGAAGGAAAACAGGGGTTGGGTTTCGACTAGGTGCCCCTTCGAAAGCTAATACTTTAACATAATATGACAACCTTCTTCGAATGTTATTTATAAAACCCTTTCAAAAGCATATGTTTCAACTATGTCGAAGGATTTAAGTATAGCAAGGCAAGGACTTAATTTTTGAAAACAAAGCAGGGTTTCGACCCCATCGGAAGCTTACCTTTTGATATTAAGGCTTCTGCCACCCTTCCAATCCACTGTATATCATCTAGGTGATACCTTGTGTATTGGTTTCAACTATGTGGGTTTCGACTAAGTAGGTTTTGACTAGGATGGAGCGGAACCAATGGAGTCGAATGGTGCTTACTATTTGAGGCGGAACACCTTTTTCTGAATTAAAGGCTAAAATGTTGCAACTTTTCGTAATTGCTTTGTAACCTTTTGCCTATTTTTAAACCATTGTTTGACTCCTATAAAAACTTTTAAAATACTTAACAAAGATAATTGTCGCATATGATCAGATCCAAATCAAAGGAATTATAACGTTTAAGCCCTTCCATATAACAAAAACAATTTTTGTAGAAAAGTCCCTCTTTTAATATAATTTATTTTCCTATAAGTAAACTGGGAAAAATCCCCATAAATCATAGAAAATCTCTTTCATCATATGATCAAACATATTAAAGTTTTAGATCCAATTTCTTCTTGAAATATTCGAAATAAATTTTAAATCCAGTTATATCATAGTTACCTTTAAAAATCCATAGCAAAATTTCCATAGTAAAATTCTGAAAATTAAAACCAACCTCCAAAATCATATTTTACTTATCATAAAATTTTTCCATGGCATTCTAAAGTCAAAATCCTCGATTTACCCTAAAACATGCTAATTCTTATACAAATGAATTAAAAATAAATCGAACAAACATAGTTCAAGCATATCATCTTATTTATCAACACAAATACAAATTTAATCATAAATCCAAAAAACATATAATCATAGAATAAAATAGAGATGGTATGGAATTACTATTCACCTTAGATATGATAAGATTTTGAGATTTGTTGTTGATTAATCGTTCCTAACTTTGATCCTTAGCTTTAGATTGAATTCCTCTTTGATAATGGTTGGCTTAGGGTTTTTGCGCTTATTTTGAATTTGGAAAAAATGGACGTGAATGAAGAATAGTGGGAAGTGTATAGCCATGTAAAATAAAGAGGTTATATTTACTAATATGCCCATGTGTAATTTAATTAGCCATTAAACCAAATTAAAACCTATTTATTTTACTATTAAGCACGACCCTTTACAGGATTTATTCAAATCTCAATCCCCTTATCATCATTATTCTACTTAATTTATCTAATTAAATTTTTTAAGTAATGTTATAAAAGGGATGTTACAAGCAACACATAAAAGAAACCCATATAAACTCATATTTTGGAGCAAAATTATTATTTGTATAAGCCATAAGAAATATAAATGCATTGTCATAAACACTATTTGTAATACTTAGTGATGATTCAAGAATAATTATCCCATACTTTTGCATCCAGTTTTTAAAATTACAGTGTATTTCTAGTTTGATGATTGACCTGTCTAAGAAACAAACAAAAATTGATCAGGAAGAACACATAAACTTTTACGTGCCTCAATTCATTATATGATAAAGGAAAGATAGGTAAACTTAGAATTGAAGTAATGATCATGAAATATAGATATACTTGTCCAAAATAGTATCAAGCGATTTATAAACGTAGTAGGGAACTATATTGCCAAATGTATTGTCGATAAAAAAAGGTCAATCGATAAAGCATTTTCAGCATTATATAGTTGGAACATACAATTAAGTTAACCATACATTACATCAGCAACAAAATGAGTACTTGAAACTCACATTATGTAACGTGGTAAGACTCCATAAATTATGCTAAAACTGAAGACGCTTTACAATGAATAGTGGGAGAGCGATCATTTTGATTGCACGGAGATGACATTATTGTGCCATATTAGCCACTAATTTGCATAAGCCATGGTATTAGAAACTGAAACCTTATATATTCTAATGCGGAAGACTTCATGAATTAGGCTGAAATTTATGAAGCTAGCAAAGGAGTGATTGTTTTGATTACAAAAAGGCACTGCTACAAAATGTTCACCAAAAACTTGCTTAGAATCATTATTTATTTCTGAACATAAACTAAGCTTTAATAAAAACCAAATTAAATACATGAAATAAAATACGAAATCATACCCTTGAATTCTTCAAAACATATTTAGGATTCTAAACAAATTATGCCTTTGCCCTATTTGAAATATTCTAACCAATATAGATGAACTCTTCAAATTTTGAACAGATGAACATGAACAATTATATCAATAGCCTAATAAAATATATATAAATAAAAAGAGGCAACAAACACCAAAAGGATAATATTTATAGATTGTATATATTAATTAACGAAGGTGGCTATCATTACTTAATAAATATGATATCAAAGAAGTGAGCTTCTAAGTACAGTAGATAATATATGAAATTATCATAAATTCAGCGAACAACATAAAAAGCAAGGCAAGGGAGTTCCTGTTTTCCTCGGCTAACCACCCAAACAGATAATATTAACAGCAACAGCGTTCACTAAACCATTTGAGTAATCAACAATACAATTATCACTCTTCTAAAAATTCAAAAAAAATTATGGTTATTATTCTTTCGAAAAGGTCAATTGCCACTCCTATATTTGTCTGCAGACACAAAAGAGTAATGTAAAGAATTAGCAAGAATCCTTGTTGCTATAATGTTGAGTTAAGTGGAATTTGGAACGCCACCTATATATAACTATCTTAATGTATAATTAATAACAAATAATTTAGTGTAACATGACCGCTACAGATTAAAGAAAGAACACATAATAAACAGGGTACATAAATAAAATTCATAATAATATGCAATATTACCGATCTGAATTTTCTTACATGTTTGTGTAAGAATGGAAATCTGTTATATTTCCGACAGTTATGCACAAAATTAAGAAAATCAAGATGCAAAAATGAAAATATTTCTTGGTCTAACAATCAATTTATGACATCTAATTTTACCTAAGAATGGATCATAGTATAAAAGCGTAGCATAAATGATTCCTAATGTAATTTGATTCTAATGGTAAATGTTAAGCAACCTTACAACTATTGCTTAAGAAAGTACTAAAATTAGTCCAAACTAAAAAAACATAAGGGATACCACAAATACTTATCCAAAACAAAAATAAAACTTACGAGTCGTAAATACAAAATTTTTAAAGTAACCCTTTTATACAAGAATCGATTAACCATAG
This sequence comes from Allium cepa, assembly GCA_030765085.1. Taxonomy (NCBI): domain Eukaryota; kingdom Viridiplantae; phylum Streptophyta; class Magnoliopsida; order Asparagales; family Amaryllidaceae; genus Allium; species Allium cepa. Next base: position 598,290,051 of record CM060935.1, read on the forward strand.
AAGGAAGAAAAGATAGAATGTGTAATTAGAGTATTTATTAAATAATAATAAATAAGTGATAACTACCATTTATACATAAATTTATAATAGACATCCAAATTTACAATCCAACCGTTGATGCGATAATGGATAACAAAAGGAGAAAAAGGGTATAAACATTGCACCGCATGGTTGGAAAAGTCAAACAAATTCATTTTTTAATGCAAACCACATCCTCAAAGTTAAACTTTACATCCTTAAAAATAGCATAAAATCGACACGATAGTAGCAAAATCAAAGCAAACATTCAAACAAACTAAACCGATTTTTTTATACCCAAGGTAGTACGAAGTGCAGATTGCACAGCTCAACGGGTTTTTAGGTAGAGGCTGAAGAGCTCAAATTGAATAAGGGACAAATGTGATTTGCGAGCAAGGGAAAGAGTGCTAATTAATAGTATAAGAGAGGGGAGGAAATGATTCATTTTAAAAGAATTAAGGAAAATATGAGAGAGGGCCGGTAAAGACATATAGGAAATAAAAATTGCGGCTCTTGAGTTTAAAATTCTGAGGTGGCTTGTGTGCTCTTGAAATGCAATTCACTAATAATAGTATAGTATTGATATGTAACCAACCTTTAAAAATAAAGATTGCAAGAATTCACTAATATGGAGAATCCACCGTCAAGTTGGAAATATGAAGGAAAACTTACTTTGTACATAACTTAAAATTACACACTAATATGTTAGAAATGCTGCCGAGGAGATTTTGCCACAGTTAATTTTGCTATGTAATAAAATAAGGAGTCACATGATATCCAGTTTCATTCAAATATTTGGCTATAGGGGGAATTCAATTTATAAGAAAGGGGAAATATACATACATACATACATATGAAAAGGAATTAAACATTGTAAGGCAGTGCAAGTCACTTACCTTTTCCATAAAGTTAGGTACCGAGGATGCTATGTAGTCAAAAATGTCAATTTAAAACACGTTTTGGAGGGGTTTGTCTATATTATCAGTGAGCTAAGTAGAGTGAACCTATACCATCGAACATGTGAATCACCATTTACCATTGTTTTAATAAGATTATAAGGTATGTTGCATTGAATTCTTGTTTTTTGTAGCCATCGGTGAATATTTATTTTATTTCATATAAAATATTATTTTAAAGATAACTGACTTAAGCATTCCATTTTATTCATTTTTTGGCACACACTTTTAACAATTCCAATCAGTATTCTATTTTTTTAGCACTAATTTTCTTAAGATGAAGTGAGTTATACTCTATTCAACATAAAAAATTTATCAACCTTCAATGCTAATTAAAGGGAACTAAAGACAAAGATATATATTTATATAAAGTTTCGAAGTAAGTATTAGTTCAATTACTCTATCCTTATTGTAGGATCGATTTCACCCTAGAGGGGGGGGGGGGTGAATAGGGTGATAGTGTAAATTATAAAAATTAATCGCGGAAGCTTATCAATTAATTTCAATTCAGATCACAGAATAGAAGCACAGATATTGCAGAATATAAATAACAGAATAAAACAGAACAACACAGAATTTACCCAGCTTCGGCAAAACCTTGCCTACGTGCTGCCCCCAAGGTTTCTACTAGAAATTAGATAGTCCCTCGCTTACACACGTAAACTCGCTATACCCGCTATTGACTAATCTAACTCTACGCTCAAAACCTTGGCACAACTCAACTACCGAGTTGCGAATTCTCAAGCTACGCCACGTAGCTTGTTCCCTAGTCACACGACTAGAAAATTAAAACGGTTTAAAAAAATGAAAATACAAATTTAAAAACAATGTAAATAAAATAGCCCTAATTCTAAAATAAAAACCCTTATTATAAATTTAAAAAACCCCAAACTAAATTAAGGCCGGCCCAATTATTCTTTCTCTATGTTTTTATCGGCCCCGTTCCTTTGTTTGTGATGGCGGCTCTTATTTCTTCGTTCGTTCTTCTACGCAACTGAATTAGGGCTTGCGTCTTCGTTCTTCGATCTGGAAATTATGAGAGGCGGCTTTGTTTTGATGCTCTTTAATTTTGGCTATTGCTCGATCTTCGTTGCCCTGGAATTCACGGCTTCGCTTTCTCGTGGTACTGTGATTTAGGGTTTATGGATTTGGGGATTTGATCCCTTGAATGCTCTGCTTTGCGAATTAGGGTTGAGATGATTATCGGCTTGGCTTTGCTTCGCTTTGGTGAGTTCGGTTTCGCTTCAAGTAAAATTTTTAGCTCTGTTCCTCTTCGATTTTCGTATTCGAACTCACACCTTTATGCCGATGATGATCCGGGGCTTTTATAGGATTCGTTACCCTTGAATTCCGTTCGTCTGATTATTTCAAAATTATTGCTTTGGCCATTTGATATTTGTTGAACGATGATGATTTATTTGACTTTGTCAATTTTGTATTATCGTTGCTTGGTTGACACGGTTTCGAATTGATATCGTGGTCATCACGATTTTGACTTTGATTAGAAACACGGCATTGATTTCCCTGATTTCCTGTGACTTTCTCTTTGACTTTGGCATGTTCGAACTGTTGTATTTGGTATTGATACATGGTTGTTCTGTTGGTTCTTCTCATCCTGATGTCGAACTTGCTTGCTTCTGTACTGATGCATTAGTTGTTGGCATATTGATGCAACATTGTAGCTCCATCTTGACTTGTGCTTTCTCACTATATCAGATGCTATACTTGTTCATGTATTCGACTTCACTGTTGCACTTGAGTTTGTAGCTTGGTGTCATATTTGCTAGACTTGTTGTTGGCATGTGCATTGTGTTTATTTTTGTCCACTGAAGCTTCGAGTCTGCAACTTGTAGCTGGACTTGTTGATGTACATATTACTTTGTTCACTGTGTCACTTAGGTGTATATGCTTGCACTGTGCATTAACTTGAGCTTCTTTATGGTCTGATCTCTGGTTTACTATCTGTATTCACTACAGTTTGTACATGCATTTGCCAAACTGTTTGCTGTAATATTGGCTTGTGACATTCATGTTGCAGTCCATATTCTTTTGATCACTTGATTATGCATGGTCACAGTGTTGGCTTGATGGTTTTCTTCTTCGGTTGTATATTAGAATCTGGTTAGATGGAATTGTCCAGTTGAGCTTGTTGACTTCATGTTGCCTTGACATCCATGTTCTTCATTTGATATCGAGTTGCACACTGCTGCTTGTTCTTGGGTTCTTTGTTCATTGAACTTGTTGTACATGTTGCCTTGTATTTGTTTGCTGTCATGTTAGCTCGAATTGCAATTTGTGTAGTTGGTTCACCATGCAGTCTGTCTCTGATGATGTTGAACTTCACTATTGCATTCCATTTGTGTCTGCTGTAGTCCAGTGCTCCCATGTCTTTTTGTTTGGTCTGACCATCTGTATACATGATTGTTGCAGTCTATGTTCTTCACTGTTTACATTGTTTGCATTGCGGTTGTATTTGCTTTGATGCTGGTTTGAGGCTGTGTCATGTTTGAACATAGCATTCATGTGTACTTTTGATTCGCACCTGATTTGAATCCAGTTTTAAAACTCGGGTTTGACCTTGTGCTCGTGTCGTGATTTTCAATGTTATTGCACGTGAGTTGAACCCGGTTTTTCATTTGGGTTTGACCTGTGCTCACCTGTCCCTGTAAATCAATCAAGTGTATATATCGGCGTGCACGGCCTTGTGGCATATACAGTAATACACTGTGTATGTCACAAGTTGTTCGTGTATGATGAATTCAAATTTAAATTATGACGAACAACCCAAATAACTGAGGCAAATCATATTTTCAAAATTATCTTTTATTTTTGAATTGCAAAAATATTTCTTTTTCAATTTTACTGCGTTAGTTTATATTTTTGCAGATTGCTCAGATGCTGGATTCAAACTGGAATGCAATTGAAGATAAATACGAGTGTGAGTGATATGTAGTGAGGTGCTGATGTAAATGTGAAAAAATGTGATGTAATCAAAGTTGTATAGTTATAGTGGGAGCTTGAAATTATACTATTCAAAATTGTAATAAATATTTATTTGAATAAAATATCTGTTTGAATTCAAATTCTGTGTAATTTATTTTATTCAACAAATATTTATTTAAACTATGAAAATAAAATAGTAGATTCACAAATACATTTAAATGAATGTATATATGTTTATTATCATCAAACAAAAATCATATAAGCGCATATTCAACAATCTCCCCCTTTTGACGATAACAAACATATATTTAAGATTTTGAATATGTTAAATGTATTTGATCATTCATATGCTCTAATTGCTCCCCCTATTTAAATGCTCCCTCTCTACACAAGGCTCCACCTACAAATATGCATACAATTAAATAATATGCAAATAAGCCTAGATGCAAATAGAAAATTATTTGACCTTTGCTTGGTTTTATTTGACAAAATCTTAACTTTTCTCTCCCCCTTTTGTTATCAGCAAAAGAATAATAGTATTAGAGAAAATAGAGATAAAGTAATCGATATCAATCCAACATTAAAACTCAATTGAATATAAATATTAAATTTCGATAAAAAATCAAACAAAAATCATAAATATTTTGTTAGGCGCATATTCCACTTTTAGAATGATGGAAATGATGTCATCATATAAAACCATACAGTTGTGTCTATTTGTGGCATTTTTATATCAGGAATTTGAATATCTACTAACCATGCATAACCATTAGGACTTTTAAATGAGATTAGTAGTTTTCCAATTTTATTTTAAAAAAAATGAATTCAGGTATCTTCTAACCACGCATAACCATGAGGACTTTTAAATGGGATTAGAATCAACTTGTTTATTTAAAAAAAACTTTTGATATGCGTTCCATGCATGCATAACCGCGAGGACTTTTAAATGAGCATGGAAGCACATAACAAATTCCAAGTAATTCACCCATGCATAACCGTGAGGACTTTTAAATGAGAGTGAATACTTTGGTATTTATTATTATTATTATTACCCTCTTTTTTTTCAAAAAAAAATGTGAAAAATGAAAAACGAACGATTCCTGTTTAAAGTACCACATATCGACAAACTATATAGAATTTTGATGAGTGATGGTTGTTAGAAATATGATAGATATATAGATGGTCATGGAATTTTTACCAACAAAAAGTTTTATAACTCTTGTTTAAATTTCTAAAGAAATTTATTAATTATACCTTCTCGAGTCATAATATTTGATCAATATTAACACTCATCACTTTTTCAATCACTATTTTTCTTTTCAATAAACATTAGGGAGTCAGATTAGTCAAAATAGTCATTTAAAATCAAATTCAAAAATAATTTTGAAATTAATTTTTCAAAAATGACTAATCTGAAACTATGGTGAAAAATGATTTTCTCCAGGGGGTTTTAAAAGAAAATTTTCTGCTATTTGAAAATTATTTGAAATGAAGAATATGCAGATATTTTCTTTGAAAAAACGATGCAGTTACTAAATGTCTCAACAATCACGTTCAACTAGTAATTTTTCTATCAACTAGATTACCAGTGTAATCTGCATCTAAATTTCTCTTTCACTCAAAAGTTATCATCAATTGAATTTTATAGACCAAAACATGAAGTGTACACCAAAAATTTCAAACTCAATTTTAACAACAATTTAAATGACATTCTTTTGAAATTGAATTGAAGCCGTGTGAATAATCAGAAAACCGTGAATATAGAGTTAGCCGAATTATAACCAAATGTATTATTATCCAACAAAACACTATTTTTAATCCAAACTGATATATATGAAATAATTCAAACAATCTAGAGAATTTTATAGTGTTTTTGGCATAAGAATATACTTGGCCAACTATGTTGAATAAGTCAGAAACAAAATCATCATCTTTTCATCAATCTCAATATTGGCTGAATTTTAATCAGAATATGGTGCAGATTATCACATTGAATATATCGTTCAAATAAATATACCTGTTTTACCTTTACGATATTTTTCGTTGTTGTCCATTGTGATTCTGTCACCTTTATACTAGGCTAAGGAACTTTGCTTTGTCATCCGTTGTGTTTCTAGAACAGCCAAAAATCCAGAGAACACTATTGTTGTTCCTTAGCTTGCCACCACACCTACACGGGAAAAGATTTGTGTGACCTATTTGTTTTTATAGGTCCATATTTGTTAGTGGCAGAAAATTTTGAAAAATAATTTTGTGTAGACCCAAAACTATTTATAATTGTTCCCTTCGGCACCCAAATTTGTTTAACTTTGAGAGATTTTATATTTGTGCTTTTTGGAACCCAAATCGGTATAGTTTTCATATGTTTGGGTCTATACCAACAATTATTGTGATTGTGTCCATATTTTCTACAAATTGTGCACATAGAATTAACTTGATTAATTTTTCTTTCAACAATTTTCGAACAATTATATCAAAGTCCTTGTCTAACCGTATTAAGAGTTTGCTTTCCTAATAGCATATTCAACGATTTTTCACTTTTTGAAAATTTATCTAAAGTCGTTGACAATTGTTGGACTTGTGATTTGAGTGATTCGTTTTCATTCAACAATTGTGTGCACCTTTTGATAGAATTTTCTCTTCTCGTATTTTCACTCTCTTTTAAAATCAGAATTTCATTTTCAAGCGATTTAATTTTAATTTCTGATTTTTTATTCTCATCTTCGAATGTTGGACACTTATCACACTTAGGGATCCTACTTTGATAGGTTTTAACTAATTGGTCAAGTTGTTTATTTAAATCTATCAAAGTGTCTTTTTGTGATTCAAGTTTAGCGTATTTTTCCCTAAGTCGTTCAAAACAGCCGTTTACTTCATGAAAATATATAAGCAACTCAGAATGGGTAAGTTTTGATACCTCACTTGGCTCGTCATCGTCACTGTCAGTTGTATCACCTCGAAGACACAATTCTGCCTTTTCGCTTTCACTGCCAGTGCTTTGATCATTCTCGTCTATTTCATCCCAAGTGGCTGCAAAACTTTTCTTTTTCTGTTTCTTTCCATGGCTGGATTTAATTTGTGGACAATCGGGCTTGATATGGCCGGGTTTGTTGCACTTATGACAGATGATCTCCTGTTCTTCTGAGTAGTCAAGTGCTTTCCCTATTCTGCTTTTCAATTCATGATTTCGAGCTGGATTTCCGTGTTTGCGATTCCACTTTTTGAATTTCTTTATTAGTAGCGCCAATTCTGCTGCTCCATCATCTTCATCATTATCATCATCACTTTCGGTTGTTCCTTTGAGAGCTATTGATTTCTTTTGAGTGTCACCTCTTTCATGCTCTTCCTTGAATTTCATTTCTAGTTCATAAGTGGTGAGATTTCCGATGAGTTCTTCAACTTTGAGTTGTTTTAAATCTTTTGATTCTTGTATGGCAGTTACTTTTGCTTCAAAGCTTCGTGGAAGTACTCTGAGGATTTTCCGGACTATTTCTAATTCGGTGTATGTTTTTCCGAGAACTTTTGATTTGTATACGATATTGGAAAGTAGTCCATGCATCTCTTTGACATTTTCTTCCTTCACCATTGTGAAGTTCTCGTATTCGCTGCTTAGCATGGCAAGGCAAGATTCTTTGACTTGAGATGTTCCTTCGTGAGTCACTTCTAGTGTGTGCCATATTTCCTGTGCAGTTAGACAATGTGAGACACGATTAAATTCAAATTGATCCAATGAACAGATAATAGAATTCATAGCTCTAGCATTAGCATTTTGTAATCTATTTTCTAGTTCTGTCCATTGATTTTTTGGTTTCTCTATTTCCTGATTATCTACAGTTATAGTTGGTATTCTATAACCTGTCTCAACAATATTCCAAGCGTCAATGGTTTTCAGAAAAATTTGCATTCTATTTTTCCAGTAAGCATATTCACCATTGAACATTGGTGGTCTAACTATGGATTGACCCTCAGCAAAAGCAGTATTAAAAGAAGCCATTTTAAAAATTCAATTTTTTTTTTAAAAACAAAAACGACTTTTGTTCCTAGCTCTGATACCACTTGTAGGATTGATTTCACCCTAGAGGGGAGGGGGGTGAATAGGGTGATAGTGTAAATTATAAAAATTAATCGCGGAAGCTTATCAATTAATTTCAATTCAGATCACAGAATAGCAGCACAGATATCGCAGAATATAAATAACAGAATAAAACAGAACAACACAGAATTTACCCAACTTCGGCAAAACCCTGCCTACGTGCTGCCCCCAAGGTTTCTACTAGAAATTAGATAGTCCCTCGCTTACACACGTAAACTCACTATACCCGCTATTGACTAATCTAACTCTACGCTCAAAACCTTGGCACAACTCAACTACCGAGTTGCGAATTCTCAATCTACGCCACGTAGCTTGTCCCCGAGTCACACGACTAGAAAATTAAAACGGTTTAAAAAAATGAAAATACAAATTTAAAAACAATGTAAATAAAATAGCCCTAATTCTAAAATAAAAACCCTTATTATAAATTTAAAAAACCCCAAACTAAATTAAGGTCGGCCCAATTATTCTTTCTCTATGTTTTTATCAGCCCCGTTCCTTTGTTTGTGATGGCGGCTCTTATTTCTTCGTTCGTTCTTCTACGCAACTGAATTAGGGCTTGCGTCTTCGTTCTTCGATCTGAAAATTACGAGAGGCGGCTTTGTTTCGATGCTCTTTAATTTTGGCTATTGCTCGATCTTCGTTGCCCTGGAATTCACGGCTTCGCTTTCTCGTGGTACCGTGATTTAGGGTTTATGGATTTGGGGCTTTGATCCCTTGAATGCTCTGCTTTACGAATTAGGGTTGAGATGATTATCGGCTTGGCTTGGCTTCGCTTTGGTGAGTTCGGTTTCGCTTCAGGTAAATTTTTTAGCTCTGTTCCTCTTCGATTTTCGTATTCGAACTCACACCTTTATGCCGATGATGATCTGGGGCTTTTGTAGGATTCGTTACCCTTGAATTCCGTTCGTCTGATTGTTTCAAAATTATTGCTTTTGGCCGTTTGATATTTGTTGAGCGATGATGATTTATTTGACTTTGTCAATTTCGTATTATCGTTGCTTGGTTGACACGGTTTCGAATTGATATCGTGGTCATCACGATTTTGACTTTGATTGGAAACATGACATTGATTTCCTTGATTTCCCGTGACTTTCTCTTTGACTTTGGCTTGTTCGAACTGTTGTATTTGGTATTGATACATGGTTGTTCTGTTGGTTCTTCTCATCCTGATGTCGAACTTGCTTGCTTCTGTACTGATGCATTAGTTGTTGGCATATTGATGCATTCATTGTAGCTCCATCTTGACTTGTGCTTTCTCACTGTATCAGATACTATACTTGTTCATGTATTCGACTTCACTGTTGCACTTGAGTTTGTAGCTTGGTGTCATATTTGCTGGACTTGTTGTTGGCATGTGCATTGTGTTTATTTGTGTCCACTGAAGCTTCGAGTCTGCAACTTGTAGCTGGACTTGTTGATGTACATATTACTTTGTTCACTGTGTCACTTAGGTGTATATGTTTGCACTATGCATTAACTTGAGCTTCTTTATGGTCTGATCTCTGGTTTACTATCTGTATTCACTACAGTTTGTACATGCATTTGCCACACTGTTTGCTGTAATATTGGCTTGTGACATTCATGTTGCAGTCCATATTCTTTTGATCACTTGATTATGCATGGTCACAGTGTTGGCTTGATGGTTTTCTTCTTTGGTTGTATATTAGAATCTGGTTAGATGGAATTGTCCAGTTGAGCTTGTTGACTTCATGTTGCCTTGACATCCATGTTCTTCATTTGATATCGAGTTGCACACTGCTTCTTGTTCTTGGGTTCTTTGTTCATTGAACTTGTTGTACATGTTGCCTTGTATTTGTTTGCTGTCATGTTAGTTCGAATTGCAATTTGTGTAGTTGGTTCACCATGCAGTCTGTCTCTGATGATGTTGAACTTCACTGTTGCATTCCATTTGTGTCTGCTGTAGTCCAGTGCTCCCATGTCTTTTTGTTTGGTCTGACCATCTGTATACATGATTGTTGTGGTCCATGTTCTTCACTGTTTACATTGTTTGCATTGCGGTTGTATTTGCTTTGATGCTGGTTTGAGGCTGTGTCATGTTTGAACATAGCATTCATGTGTACTTTTGATTCGCACCTGAGTTGAATCCAGTTTTAAAACTCGGGTTTGACCTTATGCTCGTGTCGTGATTTTCAATGTTATTGCACGTAAGTTGGACCCGGTTTTTCATTTGGGTTTGACATGTGCTCACCTGTCCCTGTAAATCAATCAAGTGTATATATCGGCGTGCACGGCCTTATGGCATATACAGTAATACACTGTGTATGTCACAAGTTGTTCGTGTATGACGAATTCAAATTTAAATTATGACGAACAACCCAAATAACTGAGGGAAATCATATTTTCAAAATTATATTTTATTTTTGAATTGCAAAAATATTTCTTTTTCAATTTTACTGCGTTAGTTTATATTTTTGCAGATTGCTCAGATGTTGGATTCAAACTGGAATGCAGTTGAAGATAAATATGAGTGTGAGTGATATGTAGTGAGGTGCTGATGTAAATGTGAAAAAAATGTGATGTAATCAAAGTTGTATAGTTATAGTGAGAGCTTGAAATTGTACTATTCAAAATTGTAATAAATATTTATTTGAATAAAATATCTGTTTGAATTCAAATTCTGTGTAATTTATTTTATTCAACAAATATTTATTTAAACCATGAAAATAAAATAGTATATTAACAAATATATTTAAATGAATGTATATATGTTTATTATCATCAAACAAAAATCATATATGCGCATATTCAACACTCATTTCTTGTCCCTTGTGTCATGGTCATCTCAAATATTGATTTATGTATCATAACATTATCTTAATAGTATTTTGAGTCCCGTTAACAAACTAAAGGAAAATTTTAACATACATCCTTTTGATAATTAAAAATTAATCTTACGTCCCTTTCAATTTTCTTTTATAAATTATATCCCTATTTTTCAGAAAAAAGCTTAAGTTCAGAGGGTATTTATGTAATTTAACTAAATTTAACATATGGTCTTATTATATATGTCCATAACTCATAATCATTGCAACACACGTTGTGATGGTCACTTTTAAATTTGAAAATAGATGAAGTAAAAAAAGAATTTAAAAAAAGATGATGTAGAAAATAGTTTTCAAGAATGAAGGATGTAAAATAAATAAGTTTATATAAAATAGATATGTCCCCAATTTCCACTAAATTATGTCACATAATGGATGAGTGTAAATTGGACATATGGATAGAAGAAATAGTAATGTAGGAATTAAGAAATCCTTTGTGGCGGTTGTTGTACGAAATGAACATGTACGCACGTTATTTAAGCATTAATATAGTGTTAGCAACCAAATTGGTCACTAACAATTGAGGATAGATTTAAGTAGTGAAATAAATAAAGAAAACAAATGGAAAATGAGGAATAACGCTATATATTACAAGCAGGAGCAACATAAAGGTAAAAACAACAAGATTTATAGTGGTTTGGCATTGTTCACCTACGTCCACTCTGAATGCTCTCTTTATTGCATTATCAATCATTTGATTACAAATACAATTCATAAGGAATAACTCGAATACAAGTTAAAACAAAGAGAAACCGAGTACAAAAAATAACAGAGTATTCTCTTGGTTGTTGAGAAAAGGCCCCCCGCCCCTATATTTATAGATGGAGGCAGCCTTCAGCTTGACCATTTGGGCCCATAGTGAAAAATGCCTGGCCAAACTCACTACACATACCCACATCACTATGCCAACCTGACCACCTCTGTATGCTGACCCGAGCTCCAACTCATGCAATGCCAATCTATGCCTTACCTCATGCAATGCCGACCTTGCCTTCGCTCCTCGTGCTGACCTGATAGTCTTCACACTCCATGTCGACCCGAACTCGAGGCGACATCGACCCAAAGTCAAGGCGACATTGACCCGAAGTGTTTCAATATGTCGACCGAAAGTCGCCCCTTAATTGTCGACCCAAGTGGTGACTACTGATCCCAAACAATATGCCAACCCGATATAGCATCCTTGCCGACCGAAGCTCTTCTTCTCGATGCCAACCCCAAGTGTTACAAACTCCACCCTAACGTCGAACCGAACATCATCATATACTATGCCGATCCGACCTAGTCTCTATAATAAGCAATGCCAACCCAGAGTGAACCAAATGCCGACCCTTTGGACTGATATGACCTCCCTCTTATGCCGACCCAAAGTATTGCTTGCACAGACCAGAGCTTGATGTCGGTCCGCCCGAAGCAAGAGAAATGCTAAGACGAAGCTCTATCATAACCCACTTTCTCTAATAACCCCCACATTACCAGCCTAATCTTCATAATGCTGATACCCTATTACACCCATTCGTCAACGTTATCGACACTATGCTAGACATAGCTACTTGAAATCACCTTCTAGTCATATTGATGTCATCTCTTAACCATTTTTCCATTAATAGTCAATCTTGATCTCTGTGATTACCTTTGTGTAGCCAGGCCTAGCCACTAGGTAACATTTGCTCTCCAAAGTGCATCTCGTGAATAACACGACGTGCTTTGAATTAGTGAAAAATCCACGTTTCCAGAGGCAAGCTCGTTCACATCATTGGCTGATTGCTATTTTTCACCAACCTTTGACAAAGTCCTATCCCATTTGAATGTGAAAGTCTAGTCGTATGAAACCCTCGGGCTTTCCTGGCTTAACCTTTCAAAGGTTGAATTCATAAAACTTTTTCAATCTCGCAATCATCCACCATTTAAGCATCCTCTTTTCCTTCCATTGCACAAGCATACATTATTATTCTATTATTTTTGTTTTATTTTTATTATATATATATTATTTTTATTTTTATTTTATTATTTTTATTATTATTTTTAAAAAAGAGGGGTCAGCATTTGGTATGCCGATCCCTCGATGGATTCACATAGGCTAGGGTCCGCATACACAATAGTCGACCCCTTCGACTTTGACAACCAGGTCTGTTAGAAGAGACCAGTTCAACTTCCTATCACCCTCCTATATAAAAACCCAAAATCACATTTCTATCCGTTTTACTTTCATTTTTTCTAAGTTGTCACCTTCTCCCTTAGCATCCTAAGCTTCCTTCAACTGAAACCCTCGCCATCAACTAAATTTTTTCCCTCACACACCCAAGTTTTCCAATTTTTACCCAAAAACACACGCGAAATCAAGCCATTCCCTACCGTTGCTCCTTGCTATTTATAGGCTCAAGAATCTTTACATTCTCTACCCAATCTGAAAACATACATAGGTGCGAATCATCTCGCATTGTTGAGTTGTAACCTTCGAATTATGGATCCATGTGTTGTTTGGGTGTGTAAATAGATGGCTCTCAGTGAGAAGTGGATGAGGGTGAAGAAGAAGAATGATCAGGAGGAAAAGAAGTGAGTTGACGGAGGAGAGAGTGGGTTTGATGAAGATAATGTATAAGACGAGGTCAGTAGGATTAGGATTTGGTATAGGGTAGGATGGAAGAAAGGGGTCGGTGCATGCTTTGAGTGTTTGAGGGCTCGGTGTAGTCTGGGATGTATCGACATAGGTTCTCTTTCTTCTTTTTTTAAGAGGAAGGGGCCAGTGTTTTCTCTTTAGGCATAGGAACGTAGGGCTCAATATCTATTAGGGAAGGTGTGATCGGCATGTAAGTTGGAGAAAGGGGTCGGTATAGAAGTTAAAGGAAGGGATCGACATAATATGTAAAAAGGAGGGATCGGCTATGGGGTAAGGTGAAGGGCTCGGCATAAATGGTTGGGATCAGTGTTGACAAACTAAAGCCACTCTAACTCGAATTATCCAAACATATGACTGCAAATTTTCTTGCCCAAACATAAAGTGACAAACAATAACATGACTTAGCATTTTTGAATCTATGGACTTAACTTGAACTAACAAATTTCGAATTCACTCAGCATGTCTTAAATAAAAACATAGCTCAATAAACTCTAGAAATGAGCTTCATAATTAAGAACGTCAACACCCAAACCAAAAATTTTTGTCGTCGACCACCTTTCACTTTGTCTAAGATGGTCAGCGATGATGGTCTTTTCCAACGAAATCTCTAGGCTTGGAGATATGAATTTCATTTTCTCTAATCTTAAACTACTTACATTCATTTCACATTTCATTGCACTAGTTCACACACGGCATGGAAGGACAGATTATTATTTCTAATATCGATTGTCTTTTGAGTATAGCTAACACATATATCAATTTATGTAAATCATTCTCCCACTATGTCTTTGAGATCAGATAGGAAATTGAGCTCGATTACTTTTTCAATAAGTCTGAACCAAACCAGCAATAAGAGGTAGTAGAGACATCTGGCCCGTAGTCAGACCTTTTTTTCGATATCGCAACTCTTCATGCTGAGGTTATAGACCCGACCCCCGACATTGTGGATGATGCCATTGTCTTGGAATACCCGGTCGATTCACATGCTTCAAAAATGGTCGAAATGGCTCTTCGTCGATTGTTCTCTATTCATGGGATTCCTTTCGAAATGTTAGGCTCCATCAAGGCAAGACAGGCCTCATTTGTCCCTAGCTGGGTACACCGCATGTAATAAGTTCATGTGCTGGGCCAGGTGTGTGCCACCTTTCAACTCCTTTATTCATAAAGTACTGAAGTATATGGGAATCGCTCCCACGCAATTGAACCCCAACAGATATGCCTTTATTCATAGTACTTTCCTGCTCTTCATAAGTGTTCCATTCCATCCGCCAACTCCTTAGGACATCCGATATATTTAAAACTTCAAAAGACGAGCCGATAGTCCTTCATACGTCTTTCTCGAGCCACTGTGTAAATGTCAAGTCCTAATGCATGCATGGAATAAGCTCTCCCTATTCAAGCAAGAATGGTTCTACATGCAATACCCTCCCGACTTCATGAGAAGGTGGTTGGAAGGATGTAAGTACCATCCCCATCGCTTCCCTTAATTCAAGGACTCAAATCACATCTTTCTTCTTAATCACACGAATTCTTTCAACTCTTTCAGGTGCTCACTCTCGGCCTGAAGGCGTTAGATATCTCGGGGCCATTGAGGCTATCCGTGCTACTCTGGTAGAGGATAGAGTGATCAAACTTCTCGCCACTAACGAATTGCTCTCACTAATCGGGCTTTAGAGGATGGCCATAGAATCGGTCTTCTATGGAGTAGAGCGATCCCAAGGTTATCGCTGAGAGGAGGAGAGAATGTGACAACCCCATGGTGCCCCTGTTGAGGGAATCCAAGAAGGCACCAAAGAAGGGGAGATAAAGGAGACTAAAAATGCAGGACTGAGAAATGAAGACGCATGCCTTAGGCAAGTGCCAGCAGCCGATGCACCACATACAAGCCAATCGCAGCCTTCCTCAAAGATGAGAAAAAGTTTGGCTTATAGAATCAAGAAAAAGGAGACCAAGGAGACCCCAAAATTCATCATAACTCCAATCGAAAAGGTTTCATCTTCCCAAAATATGGAGAGTTCGGTGAAAGGACTTTCTGACATCTCCATTCTGGGCGATTTGTTGAAATATGACTTCACCGTCCTTGATGTCGAAGGGCTCAACTCTCCTGCAAGAAATGGCAAAGGCAGGAAGCCTCCCAGTCATAGAGAAAGAACTCCTATGAGTAATGCAAAAATTACCGGTCCGTCGAGGGGATGCACTAGGACATACACAAGCCTTACATCCCACCATTCACTTGCACTTTACTTTTGATGTAACAACTGCTAGTATGTTCTCATTTGGTTCTTTTACAGGTGCAATGTCTTACTCACATGGCTTCGATCGCCTTCGTGGTTATTTTATCTTCCATTATTCCAGTCTGGACTTTGATTTCCGAAGACGTTGTTAGAGAGATGAAGGACGAGAGAGAGGTTACCATTCTCGAGAATTATCCTCACCCTCCAAAAGGAAATCTCAAGGACATACTTTGCATTAAAGCGACCCCATTATTCATCTTGCGTTCGGCGGAGATTAGCCCACACAATGAGGCACTTAATCTGATGTTCCCCGCGATCAGCATTCCGGCCCCTCAAGTACTAGATTGTCCCATGAGCATCGTAAACAAACACTGATTTCATCAGAACAGATTCCTCTGGTTCCTGCTCACGATGCAATTACGGTGGAGAAACTAGCCGAGATTAAAGCTACCTCTCCAAAGATCTACTTTAAGGGGCTGAAATTCCATCCAGCTATACATCCTATCACTAGAACCACAAAGGAGAACTCATTGGCTTGTATGAACGATGTATATGTGCAGCATAAAGAATTCATTCATTTAGTCAAAAAAGTCTCCTAGGTTTCTATCGAAGCCAACACGAGATTGATCGCCTCAAGCTAGAGGTCATCCATAACAAAGGAATTATTAAGTTTCATGATACTGAACTGCTCGCATTCAAAACCCAACTCGATGAAGCAATGAAAAGTGTGAGAGAGATGGCGAAGGCAGTTAGTCGCCTAGAGGTTTCTTAAAAAAAGGAACTGAACGATGCACTCTAACGTAGTGGAACCCTGGCTCTAAAAAAGGCTCCTTACAAAAGGGGAAAGATATTTTATCCCACCGCATGGAGGAGTTAGAAAAATTGCTATCTAAGGAGAGGGAGGAGGAATTCGAGGCGCAAGAAGAGTCATAAACATATTATGAGGATATCGTGGAAACGAGAAACTTGAAGGCGATACTTGACAAACAACTCTCCTAGATTGATGCATTGAAAGAAGCTGCTTAAGAGGAGGGCGAGAAAGCAGTGCTCATGGAAGCCGACTCCAGAATCGAGGCAACAATTGAGTCTAGTAGGGAGGAAATCAAGTGCTTATTTGATCCATTTATTGTTAAATATAATGCAAGGGTTCTCCTCCATCGCGACTTAACTTATTTAGGCGAAGGCTCTCTTTAGTCTCTTGCTGAAGCTTGGGATACTCTCATCAAGATCCAGAAGGTGGAGGTGGGGGTGGCAGAGCTTGACGAAGGGGCACTTACAACGGAAAATGCTCCGAGGAAATAGGCCATTCGACTTGGCTACCGCAAAGCTTCAATTCGACTGAGCTCCCATACCACCTAAGGAAAAAGAAGATATCGTTTGGTCATCCAGCACCGAGCCCTAGGCTCCTTCTCCCATTCAATCGGCTGGGATTTTGTCTTCTCAACCCCTTGAGCAACATGCAGGTTATGACCCGGAGAAGCCTGGACTCGGCATATACAATTTGTCTGCAATCATTGAAGGGAGTACTATGACCACCGAAAGCCAACCGAATGCTGGTACTACCTTGAGCCTTTTCTAATCCAAAAGGTTGCTGTTCTCGACGAACAACGGCTGTAATCTAACATTTGCTTTTTATGAAACCTTATAGGTCATTCTGGTCCTGAGTCAATTCCTAGCGACATCACCATAGAATAGGAGGGAAAATGCTAAGGCGCCAGCCGTTGGAGATGTTACTGGGTCCGATGCTCAAGTGATCGGGACGCTAGATGAGGATAAACCTGAAGACCCATCAATTTCAAAGGAGCATGATGATGTTATAATTACGGGCGCTTCTGAGCACACCACTAAGTTCAGCCTGAAGGAGAAGATTAAAAAAGAGGAGAAGGCAAAGCTCGAAGTTAACGGTTGAGTCCAATGTGGTGTAGGTTGACGATCCCCTCAGTAGGCCTTTACAATTCATCCCTTCTAGAGGTTCTACTCACATTGCAGCTCCTCCTACTTCTTTAAGTGCTTTCTCTCAAGGCAGCAAAGGGTCTCAAAAGAGACGTTTGACCGAAACAACCCCTAAAATGCCGAAGAAGGATAAGAAGACATAGAAATAGTTAAGGTCTTGTAATATTTTGCTTAGTTCAAATAATTTAGACATGTATAGTCATTTTCCCTTCTTCGTTTTCTTCTTAGCAGCATATTTACAGACTTAGCCTCCAAACCTTCGGAAGGGTTGTAAGAATTTTTGGAATTGCATATAAAATTCTATTCCTTAGTCAATCATCGAGTGCATTATTATTTCAATAGTATGGTAACTTTTTCCATTCCAAATGCTTGCGACAATTTTTACCATGTTTTGTTGATAACTTATTATTTTAAACTCAGAGCTCCTCTACAGACTTCATCGAAAGTCGCCATCGGTACTAGGTCGGAATCTTAACCAATGGTTGTATTCTATCTCTAACAATTTGAGCATCTTCCATCGATCTTAGGCTGGAGTTTGTGGGATGGCGATCGGTTGAGAGTTCACTCATCTACCCGCCAGTTTGGATACTTAGAACTTTTGAGCCTACCTCATTGACTTAGAAACCTTTCTCATATTGTTTATAATTAGTCTGCAATTGGGGGGGAGAGAATTTTTGAGTCATTTATACTCTAACCCATGCTTCAGGGACTCAGAGTGCTCTAACCTGCACTACGAGGACTTAGAGATTTCTCGAATCATTTATAATCTAGTCTGCGCTCTGGGGACTCAAAGTACTCTAGTCTTAGTCCAGGGACTTAAAGATCTTTCAAATCGTTTATACTCTAGTCCGTGCTTTGGGGACTCAGAGTACTCTAGTCCGTACTATGGGGACATGGAGATTTTTCGCATCGTTTATACTCTAGTCCGTGGAACGGGGACTTAGATTATCCTAGTCCACACTCCGAGGACATAGAGAATTTTTGCATCGTTTATACTCTAGTCCATGCTCTGGGGACATAGAGTACTCTAGTCCGTGCTTTGGGGACATAGAAATTTTCCTCATTGTTTATACTCTAGTTTGCGCTCCAGGGACTCGGAGTACTCTAGTATGCACTCCACGGACTTAGATATTTCCTGCATCGTTTCTACTTCAGTCCATGCTCTGGGGACTCGGAGTACTCTAGTCCGTATCCTGAGGACTTAGAGATTTTTCGCATCGCCTATAATATAAGCAATAATAATTTCATCATAAAATCATCATGATATGAAACAATAGTAGTCCACAGAAAGGTAGCTTCAAGTTTTCATTCATCAAAAAATATAGCGGTAGAATAATCTGTCTTATTACAAATCAACGCAAAGAACTACTGAAAACAATTACTACTGGAATGCAAAAGGAACAATCTAGGTAAAATATCGATGCAAATGCCCACTATTCCATGCTCTAGGAAGCATTACACCATCAATGGCCACTAGCTTGAAAGTTCCTTCTACAAGCCGACGTATGGTCCTTCCCATGTAGGGTTCATGTGTGATGGGACCGGAAAGACTTGCTTCAAGACAAGGTCACTAACATCAAAGGTTCTTGGATGGACTTTCATATTATAATATCGAATGACTCGGTGCTGATGTGCAGTTGCTCTCAGATTGGCTTCCTCGTGCTTCTCGTCTATAAAGTCCAATGACTCCAATAAGATATCTCGATTCGTTCCGAGATCATAGTAAGTTACCTGATGGAAAGGGACTTCGAGCTTCACGGGTATAACTGCTTCGGCCCCGTAGGATAAGGCGAATGGAGTATGGCCAATCGTAGACTTATGAGTGGTCCTGTATGCCTAAAGGACCGTAGGAAGTTCATCCACCCACTTGCCTCTAGCCTTTTCCAAACATTTTTTAAGATGGTCTTTATTACCTTATTTACAGCTTCAACCTGTCCATTCGCCCGAAGGCGAGCGACTCCTACAAACCTTTTCTCAATGTGATACATTAGACAAATTTCCTTTAACTCGGCACTATCAAATTGAGTTCCGTTATCAGTTATAATAGTTCGCGGGAGACCAAAACGGCATACAATGTTTCACAAAAGAAAATTAATGACTTTTTGCTTGTGATCGTAGCAAATAGCTCTGCTTCGACCCACTTAGTTAAGTAGTCAACCGCAACAATTGCATATCTCACACCGCCTTTGGAAATTGGTAATGAGTCGATAATATCAATTCCCATATCGCAAACGCTCTTGGACTAACCATTTGTATGATTTCTATTGGCGGGGCTTTTGGGACTTTTACATATATCAGGCATTTGTCACATCATCTCACATAATCCACCTGCCCGTTTCACGGTTGGCCAGTAGTAGCCATATCAGAGTATCTTTTTAGCTTGCATTTGCCCCTAATGTGGTTGCCACATTCTCCTTCATTGACTTCTTTGAAGACCCGCTTTATCTCGTCATGGGCTATGCGTTAAAGTAAAGGAATAGAGAATTCCTTTCGATACATAATTCCATCTCGCATAATATATCGTGAGACCTTGCAAAGTTCTTGCCGCTTTTTGCTCTTTTTGCTAGGCAAGGTTCCATGCAACAAGTATTCTTTAAATGGGGACATCCATGATTCCCTTTCAGTTTCCATTTACGGCACATGATCAACTTCCATCGCTTTTATACTCAAGGTATGTAGTGTTTCAATCGGAGCCAAGCCCATATGTTGTGCATCACCAGTGCTTGCGAACTTTGCCAATAAGTCGGCTTCCCTATACTGTTTGCGTGGGATATGTGAAATGTCATAGTATTTGAGGTCTTCCAACAGCTCCCGAACTCGGGTAAGGTATGGAGCAAGCCGTTGTCCCTTCGCCTGGAAGTCCCCTCTATCTTGGTATACCACCAGCTGCGAGTCATAAAATATTTCGATCGATTTTACCCTAAGCTCTTTAGCAAGCTTTATTCTAGCAATTAATGCCTCATATTCGACTTTATTGTTCGTAGCAGGGAAATCGAGTTCCAAAGCATAGCAGATTGATCGGTTCTCGGGGTTCACAAGAATGATGCCAACCCCTGAACTATGATCGTTGAATGCTCTATCGGTATATAGTTTCCATCATATAGTGAGAACTACATCGCTTCCACTTGGCTCATCCTGCATAGTGAACTCTGCTATAAAATCTGCCAATGCTTATCCTTGGATAGATCTTCGAGGCAAATAAGTGACGTCGAACTAGCTGAGCTTGATGTTCCATTTAAGCAACCTTCCCGATGTTTGGGACCACTGTAGGACCCATCGCAAAGGTTGGTCGGTATAGATGTTAATTGGATGTGCCCAGAAGTATAGGCGAAGTTTGCACGATGCGATCACCAAGCAGTATGCCAACTTCTCTGTCTTCAGGTAATTTCTTTTCGTGCCCACTAATTGTTTATTGATGTAATACACCGGTCTCTGGACCTGGTCCTCCTCACGAATCAAGGCTGCACTTATAGCATGTGGTGATACGGCCAGACAAAAATATAGTTCCTCATGGTCCATGGGTTTCGAAAAAACAGAGGGCCCCTCCAGATGATTCACCAAGGCTCGGAACATGCTTTCACCGTCCTGCGTCCATTCAAAATTCCTCTTCCCTTTCCTTATCAAATCGAAGAAAGGAATGAACTTATCGATTACTTTGGGGATAAACTGACTCAAAGCAGCGACCTTCCTGTTCAGGCTTTGTACCTGCTTAATAGTTCTGGGTGCATGTATATCCCATATTGCTTGAATCTTCTGTAGATTCACTTCGATTCCTCATGCATTGATAATGAAGCCCAAAGACTTTCCTGATGCAACTCCTAATGAGCATTTCAATGGGTTGATTTCCATATCATAAAATCAAAGGATATCGAACATCTCCGCCAAGTCTTGAATGTGGTCATTTGATTATCGTGATTTCACGAGCATATCATCTACATAGACTTCCATCATCCTACCAATCTGATATTTAAACGTTTGGTTTACCAAACAGTAATAGGTTGCTCCTGCATTCTTTAATCCAAATGACATCACTACATAACAGTATAATCCAACATCTGTGAAAAAATCATTGTGTTTCTAATTTGAGATGTGCATTAGGATTTGGTTGTACCCCGAGTATGTATCCATAGATGACAGCAATTCATGCCTCGTGGTTGAGTCAACTAGCTGATCAATTCTAGGCAAGGGAAAACTAACGTTGGGGCATGCCTTGTTCAGGTTCGAATAGTCAAGCACATGTTCTCCACTTTCCATTTGCCTTCTTACCAATATAGGGTTAGATATCCACTTAGGGTAGTAGGCATCACGAATAAACCCATTGGCTTTAAGTTTATCGACCTCCTCTTTAAGAGCGGTAGACCTCTCTGAATCCATGCTTCATCTTTTTTTGTTTTACAATGGCATACTTCGGATCAATATTCAACATGTGGGTCGTGATGGCAGGTGAGATCTCACACATGTCAGAATGAGTCCAAGTGAATACATCATGATTTTCTCGGAGAAAATTAGTAAATTCTCTCATCATAGAAGGGTTGTGTTACGATTCGATTTTCAACACTCGTGATGGATCGTCGTGGCTGACTGTGGTATCGATCGTTAGTTCAGCCGGTGCTGCCTTCGCCTCCTTGAGTTCCTCCTCATCGTCTATCAGATCTATATCTCTATAGAACCAACTAAGGTGCCCAGGCCAATGCTTAAGCGCTATTTTTCAATCTTCAGTAACTTGGATGCAGACCAATTTTTCCACACCCTTTCCTTATTCCTTCTACTTGGCTTCTTTCAGCTAAGCCACATAAAAAGCATGACCAGTTGCCTGATCATCATGCACAACACCAACTCCATTATCTGTAGGAAATTTCAAAGTCAAGCACCACAGGGCAGGAGCTGGCCTGAACTCAACTAGGGCCAGGCGACCCAGAAAAACATTATACGCCGAATAAACATCCAAAACAATGAACGGTAGGATCCATACCCTCATACGTTCACCTTCACCCAATTCGACTGGTAACTCAACAGAACCTACCACTTCAGTAGCCACACCATTAAAACCATGTATACAAGCTTTGGATGGTTTCAAATCCTTAGCCTCCATTTTCATTCGATCATAAGCTTTCTTAAAGATGATGTTCATAGAACTTCCACAATCAATCAATATCCTTCTTACTAGCGTAGGTCCGATCACGACATTGATAACCATCAGATTGATAGTAGGGGCCTCCACTCTTTTGGCATCTCTACCTCTAAACACTATGTCGTCCGTCATCATATGCTACTACTTTGCCAGAGTTCCATCCTTTGTGTTCGAACAACATTCAAAGTCCACATGTGTCATCGAACTAGCATAACGCTCCATTTCCTGCCAACTTCTATCCGCAAGGTATGGTCCACCAACTATCGTGTTTATTACCAACCTTCCGCCGGCCTGAGTGGGCTCCTCGGGCTGGTGTGGAGCTTGTCCTCGGTTGGAACCAAACGTTCCTTGTCCGCCATCCTATGGATCCTTGACGCTGCAACTTTTTTCAGCGAATTAATTTCTCAATGGCATCATTAAGATGCCTACACTCATCAATGTTGTGTTTGTAAAACTTGTAAAACCGGTAGTATTTCTCGGTTTGCTTCTGTTCTTCGATCGATTCCTTTGAATGTGGCTTCCTATAATGGAAAATGTTACAGGTGGACAAGTAGATGTTCTTTAAAGAGGCATTCACGGGCATATAGTTGTTATAAGTAGGGATTCATGGCTTCCACTTTCCGGACTCCCTCTTTCGATCAGAATTTCCTTCTCCACCACGGCTTTATTACAATGTTGCTTTGCGGCGCTTCCTCGTTGGGTCATATAGCAACGCTCCTTCTGGACAATCTAGCCTCCTCCTTTCTCATGAACTGGTGTGCCTTTGCATAGAAACACTCCAGCATGGCAAATGGTTTTTCAGCTAGCCAGTCATCAAACTTGGATTTGGGGTCAACCCCCCTTGTCACACCATGAGTATGGCATGATCATTTGGACTACTAACCTCGGTAGCAACAGCATGAAACCTTTGTAAGTAATCTTTCAGTGATCCACCCAGAGCCCGGATGACGCTGGACAACACTTACATCTTTAGGGCAAGTAGCATGAATCCAAAACTGCTCCACGAATCTTGTAGTCAGCTCATCAATTCTACGATGCCTACGCTTGTGGCGCCCGTCTAATGAAGTTGAGCTGTCAGACTCTGAGTATGAAGTAAGACTTCCTCTGGCATTTTGACGTTGTTGTTGAGCAATCTAGTTCATTAGGTTGGCATTTGCTTGGATTTGCTCGTTTAGCTGTCTCCGGCTTTCCATTAGCTCCCTTATCAGGTCATTGAATTCGGCCCTGGTAACAAAATCAGTAGGATTTTGAGCTGCAATAGGTTCCACATTCACATTAGCTGGCCAGTTGCTCGACCCTCCTTGTTGGATGCTAACAGTTTCGTTGGCATCGACGTTGTGGGAGGTAGATCTGGTGCACCTTACGATCTTAAGTCCTTTGTTTAGATCTCGAAAAATATGAATAGTATCTGCAAACTTTTAAGAATGAACCCAGATCTCCTTTGGGTGATTTCTTCAATCCATTAGCAACAAAGGTGATCCTAATAGCTCGAGGTCAACTTCTCAGTGAAAGCACCAAATTGGTAGCAACCAAATTGGTCACTAACACCTAGGGATTGGTTTGAGTGGTGAAATAAGTGAAGAAAATAAATTGTAATGACCCATTTTTCGGTAATTTAAACTATTAAATTTAATGAAGATTTTATATTTAATATTGTGAGAAATTACAATTTATGATTTATTAATGAGAAAAATAATTAGAATATAATTTTATTTTATTGTTTCAATGTTATTGATAATTATTTTAATGTAATTTTAATCAATTGAAATAACTGAATAGTTAATTTGTTTAGAATTGTAAATAAGGAATAAATTTAATGTTGTATTAATGATGAAATTTTATGTTATTAATTGAAATGGGTTTATTTCAGAATATGAAATCAATTAATTGGTATATAAATTTATTAGCTTTTTTTTGTAAACAATAAATTCAAAAATGTGTGTAACGATCGCGATTTTTCGTTGCCGAAAAATCGAACCGTTAGGGTTTTAGAAGAAGAAAGAGGTAGAAGAAGAGAGAAAAGAAAGAGAAGAGAAAACAGAAAAACAAGTAACAGAACGAGAAACAATAACAGAATCTCACAGTCGCAGCGGAACAACATATAATAGATAAATGAATATTCATTAAAACAAAAGAACTATACATTTTATACATTACATCACATTACATCAATCAGAGTGTACAACAACAACAGCGGAAAAGAAATACTATATACAATAAATAATAGACTACGCTATCTGGCTCGCCTCCAGATCTGCACAGCAACTCCCGAATCCAGAATAACCTGATAACCTAACTCTAGACTGCCCGTGTGGAAAACAGTGGGCACCCAGAGTTTAGGAAAGGAACAATAAACTCCAGGTCAGTCATGGGACTGGTGTGAGAACTCAAAACAGTTTTATCTTTAAACAAGCAACAAGAAATTTTAAATTTTTAAATCCGCAATGCTTTTTGGAAAATGAAACTACCATAAGGCCTCCCGCCACACACACAATGCAACGCAGAATTGGAGGAGATTTCTCCTTATGATAGTCAAAGATGCTTACTACGCGAAAATCAAATCTTTTTTTGATATTATTACTAGTGCATAGTGTAGAAAACAATTTCGAAAGTAGAATATAAATCCTAGCCAGCATAGACATTCCGAACTATGCCTACTATAGCTACCATCCAAACAGTGGTGACCACCATAAGTGAATGGCAGGTAATACAACTAAAACCGTACAAGTCGCGTATTGGAGGAATGGATTTCCAACAAATGGTCAGGCTAAGGAACTTCCTACTGCCACATGGGATCGCCTTTGGCGGGACGTCCCGAGAAACTAACGTTACGGTTAGATCTCTGCCAACACAAGGCCGGGTTACCTCTGTAACTAGGTAACTACTACACGAATATGTCATCCCCCGGTCCTTTGGGACCTTTATCCGAGCGCTCGATACCAACAACACCACACAGAAATATATATAGTGTTTCCACATGAGTAAATATCTGGGCTCCATACCATGATACCACCCTTTTCCAGAAGGGAATGACATACCCTAAAGGGCGCGACCCTCATAACCTTGCCGCATATTCCTGTTTCGACCATTTCCGGGGAGTGAGGTCCTGACGAAGTCTCGTCCACAAAGCTACGCTTTGTGTAACAAAGCCATGCTTCGGGTCCACAGATGACCAAAGCAATAATCACAAAGATAAATGATCAAACAAATGATCATATCACAAATGACCAACCAATGATCATCACACAGCAGCACTCATCATGCCACATTACCAGATTGGGAAATATCGCTGATAACCTTCAACTACATAACCTCTGAGCTCGTATGTCTCAGAGAAGGGTGTTAAGCTAAGAGAATAAATTCTCCGCCACCAACAGAAATGTATTTGAAAGAAATCTGCTCTATCTCTCAAAATGTAATGTCAGACACGTAACCATACAAGTCTGTTCCGGGTTCGAACAGAACCGAAGGCACTTCCAAAGAAGCCCTTGCAATCCGGGTATTCACAATCCCGATAAAATTTCCCATCACAAAGGAAATCTCCATATCGTAGCTAACGATGCGGAGACAATCGATAGGTCATCCTATCGTTTTCACAAATACCCGGTCTTCAACACCGGTCTTCAAATGCAATCCAAACGACGTATCGCATATTCGGAATGGGATATATGACACAAAGGTCCTCTCCCGGCTAAACCGAATAGCGAGCGCTTATTTTAAAAATAAGTGTGGATTCAATTCCAAACAAACACAACCAATACCATCCCAGGGGTAAATATTGATAGTCGGTTATTTAACTATCAATAAAGATGCGCCACATCATCAGATTCCAAATAATTTTTCCAAAATTATTAAGTCCCAAAATATCTTTACAAGATATATATATATATATACACCATTTACAAATAATTGCCCCAGTTATTTGTTTTACCAAAACCACTTCACGATAAAATTTTCCACACTTAACCAATTGAAAAACCAATTTTCAATTTACCTTTACCATTTGAAAACCAATTTTCAAATTACATTAACCATTTGCAAACCAATTTCAAATCACCTTAACCATTTGAAAACTAATTTCAAATCACCTTAACTTTTTGAAAACTAATTTCAAATCACCTTAACTTTTTGAAAACTAATTTCAAATCACCTTAACCATTTATACCTTTTGAAACAAATTTCAAACCACCAAATAAATCTTTACCGATTTATTTTACTTACGTTCCAAATTCGTAAATTATATTTTCATATTTAAAAATAAATCAACATTTATTTTTAAACAAATTTCCCTTCATATATATAAATTCCAAAGTGGATTTAAATTCCAAGCATCTACTAGCATACGATTCCCAAATCGATTTCAAGTTATTTGCTTTCAATTACCTTAAAGGTGAATTCACAAAAACCGTTCCATTTCATATTAGAAAACCATTCCCATGCTTATTTTTAAAATAAGTAATTCACAAATTTATTTATTTTCAACAATTTGGAAATACTCAATATACTTAAGTTACCGTTAAGTATTTTATTCCATTCTCTTTAAGAAAACATTCCTTTATTCACATTTATTTGGGTTAAAAACGAATGTTGCGTAAAACATCGTTACGACAACCCAAAAACACTAGTATATGGATTTGAAATTAAAAATAGATATATAAATCCAATACTATACAAATTATCCCCTTCTGTTTCTCGAAAACGTCTATTTCAACAATCAATGTTGAAATCTATGTTTTCAATACTCAATACATTTTAAAACACCTTTAATTCGTTTTAAATTCCATTTAAAACATTCCTTTCCCAAACATACCCATTTTATTTAATAATCTATTCAATATTCAAAATAGTGAATATAGCCCACTTAACAAATTCCCATATTTCAATTTATCAAATTCGATGAATTTCAAATTTATAAACATAGTTTATAAATTCCATTTCTATTATAAACCCCAATTTTATAAATCCCTTTATTAATCCGATGCAATTTACATAACCCAATTTCATACCCAAAAGCCATGTTGTAAGTTAAATACTTATAATATTATTTATTTACCAAATCGTTCCTTTGAACTTCACCAATTTAAAATCTTATCACTTACAAGATTTCTTTATGGTTTATAATAATTTCAACTAATGAAATCTTCATTTATTAACAATTTCTATAAAATTCCCCTTTTTAATGCCCAAATCCATTTCTATAAGTTAATAACTTATAAACTTAAAATTTTCCAATAACCATTCGTTTTATAAATTTCACATTCTATAAATCTAAAATTTTAAATGAAATTCATCTTATACATTAACTTAGCACTTTATAAACTCATTTTATAATCCCAAAAATTCTATTTAAAAATATCAATTTAAAAAAAATCTTTTATATTCATCCTTTATAAAAATTCTAAAATCTAAAATTTAACTATTTTATAAATCTATCTATTTTAAATTTCCCTTTTGGTTATATTCCATAAAAATCATAGTTTAATAATTTTAAAATTTTAAATCTTAATTTATTTTAAATTGCATCAAGTTCAAAATTTTACTAAAAACATATACTTGAAAATTTTCTTTAAAATCCCTTTTTAAATCCAAATCATTATTTTTAACTTAAAAATTTTGAATCCGATAATGCAACAGCATCATATGGTCAATTACGGGAACTAACAACATATGTCGATATGAACATCAACAATAACACAATATCAATAATCAAATAAATATGTGAGGAATCCAGTTGGATCCCTCCAACCTGTTTCCCTGCAACCACAGACGTTAGCACAATACCAATTCCACTTCGAGGTGGAATATCGCGGTATATGGGATTTTATAAATATCCGCTTAATAACGGCGCAATAGGGTCTCATCCGCTATACGAGGCGGGAAATCAAATCCGATATATACATATGCCAATATATATATATCGCTAAATATAGTATATATCCTATTATATCTACTACCACAACCAATCAACAATCATCAATCAATATTAACTATTTAAAAATTTTAAACAAAACCTTTCGATTGAGTGAGGAGTTCTCACCTTGATTTTATTTTCGTTTCGTCGTTCGTTTCGAATAAAATTAAACGAACGTTTAATTTTACCCGAAATTCAAACGACCTCCAATCGACTCCAAACTGGTTGCATTGCGAAGAGCACGACGATACGATTCCAACGCAAAAAATCTCGTTCGAATCCGACCTCGTATGCAAAAGATATCACGTTTTAAAGTTACACGATTTGAATCTTTAAATTTAAACTAAAAACAAAACAAAAGAAATCACCTCACCCCTCTAACACGCGGGCCCCCCCACCTTTCTTCCTGATCGCGCACGGCAATATCCTCCCAGGCAAACATCACGCAGCCGAACCCATCTAGCATCCATTAGGGTTTTATTTTGCCATCACTTCGCTCAACTAGAACTCGATCAGGACGCTCCATTCCGTAGCTCTACTCATACTCTACCCACGCCCCCAAGCACCTGGAGCTCGGCCCCCCCTTCGCTGTGCAAAACCCCATGAAACGCGCGCCCTTCAATCGTCAATTCCCGTTGATTCGTTTCGCCAAAGACGATCTCCCCCGTTGATCTGCTAGAACACACTGCCCTCTACGTTTCATTAGTTGAACACCTCGCGTGAATGTCGACGGATTGGTGTGGATTTGAGGTGGAAGTTGGGTGATTTCTGGCCTTCGAATTTATTAGGGCCGGCTCCTTTATCTTGGCTAGGGTTTAGAGATAATTGCATTTATAAACAACTATTCTTATTATTTTAATAATAAAATCTCCAATTTAACACTTTTGCAAACGAACTCCAAACGACGCGTTCCGACAGGCGATTCTAAAGTTTTTCCGCGTTCCGGACGCAATGGAATAGTTTTCGGAAGCTAATTCCATCGTATGTGTGAGATACGGCAATAAACAGTCGATTTAAATTTAAACCGATTTAAGCGATTTCTAGGCGTTTTGGCTTGTACCGGACAAACGATAAATCCAAACGACTTAAAATTTGAAATCTTGCAATAATATCACATTACGGATCCGATGAAACTGGTTTCGTCGAAATCCGAGACCGTTTGAAAAATGGCTATTTTTACTCGCCGAATTAAAATTAAAACGATATCGATGCGTTTCGAGCTGCCACGGTCAAACGACAACTCCGTTTGCTACGAAATTTGAAATCCGATAATAATTAACTATTACGGATCCAATGGAACTTGTTTCGTTCAATTCTGAGACTGTTCAAAAATTGGCTATTTTTCAGTCGATAATTAAATATTAAAATATTCAATTTTTACAAATTAACTCCAAATTCAATTATACAAGTTCTAAAACATTTCTATAACTTCAATATGATAAAACAAAATTTTCCAAATCATTTTCAATCATATTTAACCCAATATTTAATTATTTTTGGAATTTCACTATTAAATCATCGATTTAATTATCCCATTAAATCCAATATTCGAAAAATAAATTATTCGACTTAAAAATTCCACTTATTACTATTAAAAATAAATTAAATATTCAAATTCAAGTTATCAAAAATTCTGGGTCGTTACAATCTTCCCCCCTTAAAAGAATTTCGTCCTCGAAATCGCAAGTTTAAGGAGAACGATCCTAATCCGTTTATTATTTTTCCAAAGCTAATTAGTTTTACTAACTTTTCAAAACAATCTTTTTATTAAGGATTTACTATCATTTCAATTAGCTTTCCCAATTCAATTATAGGTTTCAAACAACATTGTTTACTTAACAATTCAAATTTAAATTTAAATTCAAATTTTCAAACTTTCAAAATTTCTCAAAATTTTTCTAACTCCCTAAATTTTCGAAAAATTTCGCCAGCGTTTCCTTTGCGCGGCTCGATCGGTACGACTACAAAACGGCACTACGGCCCCTCAGAATCAAAAAGAAAAGAGAAAGCCAAGTGGCTGGAGAAGGAAATCATCAAATCTCATATAAAAACTGAAATACGTACCTTTTTGTCGAGCGTTACAAATTTTTTTTTAACTTTGAAATCAAAATCCCAATCCCTTTATAACCTGTATATCCTGCTAGCATAATATCCAATTATAATATTCAAACCAATTTGCCAATTCAATTATAAAATTTCCAATACATGCTTCTTATACCACTTTTAGTTTACTATTAAAGTTGCATATTCATTTTCATTCAACTTTGCATTCCAATTTTCATTTGAATTCAATTACATAGCTTTCAAATTTTACTAATTCAATTTCATTAACACTTAATGAATTTTCATACAATCAACCAACAAGCAAATAACAACCAATGGACATCCAATACAACCAAATTTTATCCATTTTACTTACATTCAATTTGGTTCAACTGTTTTAATTTCAATTGGTTTAACATTCAATTGATTTTCATTCTACTATTCAACTATTTTCAAATGAATTTACACTTGCATGCATCATTTCATATCAACTTATTCATATTCTATTGATTAACATTCAATTCATACTTTAACTCAATTGCTAGTTCTTTTTACAAATAAAATTGAATTTCATTTATATAATTTAAGTTCACATCTTTAACAATTTCATTTACTCACTTTATTCACTTACTTTGATATTAACATCAATTCTTTCAACATTACTTAACTTGCATTCCATTTCAACTTTATTTACCTCATTTAATTCACTTGATTATTTAACTTTGATGCAAAGATCGATTTTTTATTCAACTTCACTTAAGTTATTCCCTTTAAACATCATTTGTTAATTAAACTTAAGTTTTACTTATCAATTCAATTCGGATTTTAAATTCCAAAGTAAATCCTATTTAACTTTTACTTAAGTCAAATTCATATCAATATTCAAATTCATATTCCATTTTACTTAACTTAATTGTTTAACCACTTCAACAACTGGTTTCACTTACATTTTCCCATTTAATAAGTTATAAAACTTATTATTCAACTTCTAACTTATATTATAAGTTCAAAACCTTTTTCACTTATATTTATCAATTTCAAATTGAATTTTAATTTCAAATTGGTTTATTACAACAAAACTTCAATTTTAAATTCATTTTTGTAGCAAATCCATCACATAGAAACTCGAAAATGATACTGATGATGCTGCAGTCATCACCCTTATTATTTCCCAGTGACAATAGTGAAATCAATGCTAATTATTCTTTCAAAAAGTTTTCTTTCTATTCATAAATCACTTTTATAACCCTTTTACTTATATAATTTTACTTCTTATATACATACATGATTATCTTACAATTGTAAATCATTATCAATTATAATTTCATCTTATGATTCATTGGTTTATACCATTATTCTTTTTACAATAGTTTCTTTTATCAGCTTATTCAAACAACTTTTACTTATTTTATATGTATATATATATACATATATCATTTACAACAACCAAGCAATCAATTATATACACACTTCAATAATTCTTGAAAAATTATTTTCTCTTTATATATAAAATATAATCGAGGCAAAATTATTTCATTTACCCAATTTAAAACAATATTGTGTCGAATTGTTCTATTCAAGTGTTTAGGAACCCCTTCGATTCAGTTTTCGAGGCTGCGCCGACGAAGGTTCATATACCACTCAACAAACCAATCATCACAATATAAAACAATTTTATATTCACTAACAAATACGCACTCATATCTATTATTACACTCACACTCATTCTAGAGTACTGCTGACTCTATCTCTAATGAGTAATACCCAACAGAGCAGGTTGTCGCTTAACCGTAAGCTCTGATGCCAAATGTAACGATCGCGATTTTTCGTTGCCGAAAAATCGAACCGTTAGGGTTTTAGAAGAAGAAAGAGGTAGAAGAAGAGAGAAAAGAAAGAGAAGAGAAAACAGAAAAACAAGTAACAGAACGAGAAACAATAACAGAATCTCACAGTCGCAGCGGAACAACATATAATAGATAAATGAATATTCATTAAAACAAAAGAACTATACATTTTATACATTACATCACATTACATCAATCAGAGTGTACAACAACAACAGCGGAAAAGAAATACTATATACAATAAATAATAGACTACGCTATCTGGCTCGCCTCCAGATCTGCACAGCAACTCCCGAATCCAGAATAACCTGATAACCTAACTCTAGACTGCCCGTGTGGAAAATAGTGGGCACCCAGAGTTTAGGAAAGGAACAATAAACTCCAGGTCAGTCATGGGACTGGTGTGAGAACTCAAAACAGTTTTATCTTTAAACAAGCAACAAGAAATTTTAAATTTTTAAATCCGCAATGCTTTTTGGAAAATGAAACTACCATAAGGCCTCCCGCCACACACACAATGCAACGCAGAATTGGAGGAGATTTCTCCTTATGATAGTCAAAGATGCTTACTACGCGAAAATCAAATCTTTTTTTGATATTATTACTAGTGCATAGTGTAGAAAACAATTTCGAAAGTAGAATATAAATCCTAGCCAGCATAGACATTCCGAACTATGCCTACTATAGCTACCATCCAAACAGTGGTGACCACCATAAGTGAATGGCAGGTAATACAACTAAAACCGTACAAGTCGCGTATTGGAGGAATGGATTTCCAACAAATGGTCAGGCTAAGGAACTTCCTACTGCCACATGGGATCGCCTCTGGCGGGACGTCCCGAGAAACTAACGTTACGGTTAGATCTCTGCCAACACAAGGCCGGGTTACCTCTGTAACTAGGTAACTACTACACGAATATGTCATCCCCCGGTCCTTTGGGACCTTTATCCGAGCGCTCGATACCAACAACACCACACAGAAATATATATAGTGTTTCCACATGAGTAAATATCTGGGCTCCATACCATGATACCACCCTTTTCCAGAAGGGAATGACATACCCTAAAGGGCGCGACCCTCATAACCTTGCCGCATATTCCTGTTTCGACCATTTCCGGGGAGTGAGGTCCTGACGAAGTCTCGTCCACAAAGCTACGCTTTGTGTAACAAAGCCATGCTTCGGGTCCACAGATGACCAAAGCAATAATCACAAAGATAAATGATCAAACAAATGATCATATCACAAATGACCAACCAATGATCATCACACAGCAGCACTCATCATGCCACATTACCAGATTGGGAAATATCGCTGATAACCTTCAACTACATAACCTCTGAGCTCGTATGTCTCAGAGAAGGGTGTTAAGCTAAGAGAATAAATTCTCCGCCACCAACAGAAATGTATTTGAAAGAAATCTGCTCTATCTCTCAAAATGTAATGTCAGACACGTAACCATACAAGTCTGTTCCGGGTTCGAACAGAACCGAAGGCACTTCCAAAGAAGCCCTTGCAATCCGGGTATTCACAATCCCGATAAAATTTCCCATCACAAAGGAAATCTCCATATCGTAGCTAACGATGCGGAGACAATCGATAGGTCATCCTATCGTTTTCACAAATACCCGGTCTTCAACACCGGTCTTCAAATGCAATCCAAACGACGTATCGCATATTCGGAATGGGATATATGACACAAAGGTCCTCTCCCGGCTAAACCGAATAGCGAGCGCTTATTTTAAAAATAAGTGTGGATTCAATTCCAAACAAACACAACCAATACCATCCCAGGGGTAAATATTGATAGTCGGTTATTTAACTATCAATAAAGATGCGCCACATCATCAGATTCCAAATAATTTTTCCAAAATTATTAAGTCCCAAAATATCTTTACAAGATATATATATATATATACACCATTTACAAATAATTGCCCCAGTTATTTGTTTTACCAAAACCACTTCACGATAAAATTTTCCACACTTAACCAATTGAAAAACCAATTTTCAATTTACCTTTACCATTTGAAAACCAATTTTCAAATTACATTAACCATTTGCAAACCAATTTCAAATCACCTTAACCATTTGAAAACTAATTTCAAATCACCTTAACTTTTTGAAAACTAATTTCAAATCACCTTAACTTTTTGAAAACTAATTTCAAATCACCTTAACCATTTATACCTTTTGAAACAAATTTCAAACCACCAAATAAATCTTTACCGATTTATTTTACTTACGTTCCAAATTCGTAAATTATATTTTCATATTTAAAAATAAATCAACATTTATTTTTAAACAAATTTCCCTTCATATATATAAATTCCAAAGTGGATTTAAATTCCAAGCATCTACTAGCATACGATTCCCAAATCGATTTCAAGTTATTTGCTTTCAATTACCTTAAAGGTGAATTCACAAAAACCGTTCCATTTCATATTAGAAAACCATTCCCATGCTTATTTTTAAAATAAGTAATTCACAAATTTATTTATTTTCAACAATTTGGAAATACTCAATATACTTAAGTTACCGTTAAGTATTTTATTCCATTCTCTTTAAGAAAACATTCCTTTATTCACATTTATTTGGGTTAAAAACGAATGTTGCGTAAAACATCGTTACGACAACCCAAAAACACTAGTATATGGATTTGAAATTAAAAATAGATATATAAATCCAATACTATACAAATTATCCCCTTCTGTTTCTCGAAAACGTCTATTTCAACAATCAATGTTGAAATCTATGTTTTCAATACTCAATACATTTTAAAACACCTTTAATTCGTTTTAAATTCCATTTAAAACATTCCTTTCCCAAACATACCCATTTTATTTAATAATCTATTCAATATTCAAAATAGTGAATATAGCCCACTTAACAAATTCCCATATTTCAATTTATCAAATTCGATGAATTTCAAATTTATAAACATAGTTTATAAATTCCATTTCTATTATAAACCCCAATTTTATAAATCCCTTTATTAATCCGATGCAATTTACATAACCCAATTTCATACCCAAAAGCCATGTTGTAAGTTAAATACTTATAATATTATTTATTTACCAAATCGTTCCTTTGAACTTCACCAATTTAAAATCTTATCACTTACAAGATTTCTTTATGGTTTATAATAATTTCAACTAATGAAATCTTCATTTATTAACAATTTCTATAAAATTCCCCTTTTTAATGCCCAAATCCATTTCTATAAGTTAATAACTTATAAACTTAAAATTTTCCAATAACCATTCGTTTTATAAATTTCACATTCTATAAATCTAAAATTTTAAATGAAATTCATCTTATACATTAACTTAGCACTTTATAAACTCATTTTATAATCCCAAAAATTCTATTTAAAAATATTAATTTAAAAAAAATCTTTTATATTCATCCTTTATAAAAATTCAAAAATCTAAAATTTAACTATTTTATAAATCTATCTATTTTAAATTTCCCTTTTGGTTATATTCCATAAAAATCATAGTTTAATAATTTTAAAATTTTAAATCTTAATTTATTTTAAATTGCATCAAGTTCAAAATTTTACTAAAAACATATACTTGAAAATTTTCTTTAAAATCCCTTTTTAAATTCAAATCATTATTTTTAACTTAAAAAATTTGAATCCGATAATGCAACAGCATCATATGGTCAATTACGGGAACTAACAACATATGTCGATATGAACATCAACAATAACACAATATCAATAATCAAATAAATATGTGAGGAATCCAGTTGGATCCCTCCAACCTGTTTCCCTGCAACCACAGACGTTAGCACAATACCAATTCCACTTCGAGGTGGAATATCGCGGTATATGGGATTTTATAAATATCCGCTTAATAACGGCGCAATAGGGTCTCATCCGCTATACGAGGCGGGAAATCAAATCCGATATATACATATGCCAATATATATATATCGCTAAATATAGTATATATCCTATTATATCTACTACCACAACCAATCAACAATCATCAATCAATATTAACTATTTAAAAATTTTAAACAAAACCTTTCGATTGAGTGAGGAGTTCTCACCTTGATTTTATTTTCGTTTCGTCGTTCGTTTCGAATAAAATTAAACGAACGTTTAATTTTACCCGAAATTCAAACGACCTCCAATCGACTCCAAACTGGTTGCATTGCGAAGAGCACGACGATACGATTCCAACGCAAAAAATCTCGTTCGAATCCGACCTCGTATGCAAAAGATATCACGTTTTAAAGTTACACGATTTGAATCTTTAAATTTAAACTAAAAACAAAACAAAAGAAATCACCTCACCCCTCTAACACGCGGGCCCCCCCACCTTTCTTCCTGATCGCGCACGGCAATATCCTCCCAGGCAAACATCACGCAGCCGAACCCATCTAGCATCCATTAGGGTTTTATTTTGCCATCACTTCGCTCAACTAGAACTCGATCAGGACGCTCCATTCCGTAGCTCTACTCATACTCTACCCACGCCCCCAAGCACCTGGAGCTCGGCCCCCCCTTCGCTGTGCAAAACCCCATGAAACGCGCGCCCTTCAATCGTCAATTCCCGTTGATTCGTTTCGCCAAAGACGATCTCCCCCGTTGATCTGCTAGAACACACTGCCCTCTACGTTTCATTAGTTGAACACCTCGCGTGAATGTCGACGGATTGGTGTGGATTTGAGGTGGAAGTTGGGTGATTTCTGGCCTTCGAATTTATTAGGGCCGGCTCCTTTATCTTGGCTAGGGTTTAGAGATAATTGCATTTATAAACAACTATTCTTATTATTTTAATAATAAAATCTCCAATTTAACACTTTTGCAAACGAACTCCAAACGACGCGTTCCGACAGGCGATTCTAAAGTTTTTCCGCGTTCCGGACGCAATGGAATAGTTTTCGGAAGCTAATTCCATCGTATGTGTGAGATACGGCAATAAACAGTCGATTTAAATTTAAACCGATTTAAGCGATTTCTAGGCGTTTTGGCTTGTACCGGACAAACGATAAATCCAAACGACTTAAAATTTGAAATCTTGCAATAATATCACATTACGGATCCGATGAAACTGGTTTCGTCGAAATCCGAGACCGTTTGAAAAATGGCTATTTTTACTCGCCGAATTAAAATTAAAACGATATCGATGCGTTTCGAGCTGCCACGGTCAAACGACAACTCCGTTTGCTACGAAATTTGAAATCCGATAATAATTAACTATTACGGATCCAATGGAACTTGTTTCGTTCAATTCTGAGACTGTTCAAAAATTGGCTATTTTTCAGTCGATAATTAAATATTAAAATATTCAATTTTTACAAATTAACTCCAAATTCAATTATACAAGTTCTAAAACATTTCTATAACTTCAATATGATAAAACAAAATTTTCCAAATCATTTTCAATCATATTTAACCCAATATTTAATTATTTTTGGAATTTCACTATTAAATCATCGATTTAATTATCCCATTAAATCCAATATTCGAAAAATAAATTATTCGACTTAAAAATTCCACTTATTACTATTAAAAATAAATTAAATATTCAAATTCAAGTTATCAAAAATTCTGGGTCGTTACAATGTGCTTGAATTACTAACGTGTAATAATTGTTTTAATTATTTTCTATTTTTTTGACCTATTGAAATAATTTGGAAATCAACGTGAATTTAATATAATTAAATATTGTCATTAATATAAGTTATGATTATATCTATAGAATATGAATGTAATAAAATGTAAACTAATGATAATTATATTCATAAGATTATAGTTGATGTAATAATAAGTGTGAGAATTAAAATAAATTTTTTTATTGGAATTTAAAATATAGTTAATTAGAATTTTATGTAATTGAACGTTGAAATTAATGTAATGTTTAAATCTTGGATTTAATATGGAAATTTGTACTTTAAAATATTATAAATTCCTGGTTAACCAAGACTGATAAAAATTGTTAAATTTTAAATTTGAATTTGAAAGCGATTAAATCAATTTAATAATAATTTATTTAATTAACGTGAAAATTAGCCGTTTTGGCTACTGTCTCGGATTTCGATAAACTTAGTTTCATTAGATCCGTAATAGTGAATTATTAAAGGATTTCAAGTTTCGTAGTGATCGGACTTGTAGTTTGAGCTTGCGAGCTCGAAATGCGTACAAATCAATTAAAAGAATTTAAATGAATATAATATGATTTTAAAAGATAACTTATGTATACAACGGAATTAGGGTTTAAAACTAGTTCCATTGAGTTTAAAAATACCGTAAACCTATATTTCGATATATTGGATGACCTACTTTCGTTTTGGGAACGAAACGGGCTTTTCGGGTCGTTGTTATGGTTTCGACCCAATTCGATATGTCCATTCGTTCTTATCTATCTCTTCCTATATATAGGCTATTATAAACCCTAGTTGTTTCTTATTTCATATTCTTATACGTACTATTCTACCTATCTGTTCAATTTTCTATTCCTTCTCAATGGCTGTCAAAATCAAAACTCTTATTCCCAAATATAAAAAACAAACTGAAAATTCAAACTCTTCAAACCATATCAAATTATATATCATTGGAAAACTCTTGATAAGCATAATCTAGATCTTCTGTTCGTTTTTGTAATCAGACCACGGTTTGGGTAGAAAGCAGTGAAGAAGCCTCGGGTATCCATATTAGGGCTTTCGATTTCGATGGTGGATCGTCGATCGTTTGATGATCTAGAGGTGTTGCGTCATAGAGGTCATCAAGGGCTTTTAATCTGCGGTGTTCCTTCATCATATGGTGGCTCAAAATCGCCAGAATTTGGCAAGAAATGAGGTGGTGAGGGAGATCACTGGAGGCGACCGGAGGTGGTTATTTGGCCGTGGTAGGTGCGGCTTGGTACAATGAAGATGGCAGCGAGGTTGGATTAGTGGCTTATCGACTATAGCGACGGTGATCTAGAGCTATGTGGCGGTTGAGAGTGAGAATGTGGGTCGCTGAGAGTGAGAATTTGGGTCGCGTGCTTGTTCCAGGAGGTAACATATTCACCATTTTTCCCTCTATTTTAATTTAATTAAATTTAAACTTTCAATCTTCTAATGCTAATAACTTTTGCATACAAACTTGGATTTGGACGCGTTTTCTCTATTACGATCGTATCAAAATTTCTAACAATTTGTAACTAGTTTGGTTGAATTCTAAAACCGTTGGAATTTTGGGCTTTTTTGGGTTTTTAGATTGACTAGAATCAATGATGAGTGATTTAACCAACTCATAAATACTAAATCATCTTATGTTAGTTAAATTAAATTTATGATGTGATGATAATACTATTGGTTGTTGTTTGGTAGTTTTATTTGACATTTTAAATTGAAATTGAATTTATATTGAATTAAATTGCCATTTAAATTAATATTGAAATTAAATTATTAATTTAATACCTGAAACTGATAATTAGTTAATTGTTGTGATTTATTGGCTGATTTGGATGTTGATTGTGATGGATGTTTATTTATTGACATTTTGGATGATTGGATGTTTATTTATCCCTGTTATCATTATGGGTTAAAATGATACATACCCAAATGATCTTATAGATTAGGGAAAATCGTTATGGGTTGAAACGATAAATCCGTGCGATTCTATTGATTTGGAAATTGTTGATTCGGGATACAAGTTGAAATGATATATATACCCGAAAAATTTAACTATTCGGGTTAAAATGATACGAACCCTATCCCTTAACCATTGATTTTTAAATTTAGTTTAATAATTTTATTTAAAAATTATATTTGGACAATAATTTATTTTATATGTTTTAAAGCTTCAAATTTTAAGTTAACATATGGTTTTAAATGTAAATTTAAGATTTGAACTTATAATTTTATTTAATTTTAAAAATATATTTACATAGCATAAAATTTAATTTAATAAAATATTTAATATACTTTTAATATATTTATATATTTAAAATTTAATTTAATATAATAAATATGGTTTTGATTTAAGATAATAAATATGGACTTTTTATAATAACTTTAATAGATAAAAGATTTTGTAAAAGGTTTTGTAAGGGATTTATAAAAGTTTTGTAAGTGATTTTATAGTGGATTTTATAAAAGGATATTTATAAAATATTTTTATAAAGGGTTTTTATAAAGTGGTTTATAAAGGATTTCAAAGGATTTATAAAGGGTTTTCCAA
Organism: Allium cepa; assembly: GCA_030765085.1. Classification (NCBI taxonomy): domain Eukaryota; kingdom Viridiplantae; phylum Streptophyta; class Magnoliopsida; order Asparagales; family Amaryllidaceae; genus Allium; species Allium cepa. Next base: position 598,330,824 of record CM060935.1, read on the forward strand.
AAGGGACTTGTAAAAGGGAAGAGTTATACGCGATTTTGGAATTTATAAGTAACTTTATAAATGGTTTTTAAGCATATAAATAGTTTATAAATGGTTTAAGAGAGTTTATAAATTATTTTTGAAATTGATTGAAAGAAACCATCCTTGGTATTTATGAATATAGTTATACTTTTGAAATAAGTATATGGATATCTTGATATGAAAGTATATTTGTTTCTAAATTAATTATTATTATAATGTTTTATAAAATGACCACGATGTGAAAAATATGATGAGTAGTTGTTAAAAAGACTGGGATCGGATATTGTCGTACTCTTTGCCAATTTCAAAACCACTTTAACAACTATGCACGTAGTGGAGAATCTAGAATGAAGTAGGATGGTTTGGCAAACGATTCTGTATGATGTATGAACGCAGTCCTGAACCCCCAAGGTCAGCTTGATATGACTAAAACAGAAGCTATCCCAGGCAAAGTGAGGTCGCAACTCCGATCGGACATGCTTCTTCGATACCATATCTGTTACTTTGTGACTGATTTGGTGGCCCCCTCGATTTGATTAAGGAAATCTATTCCAAGGAGGACGGTAGTAGCTGCTGTGCGTTACCACCAGTCCGGGCGTGCAAAACGGTAGAATCCTACCTTGGGCATTGCCTCGTGTGCTTTGTCATATGCCTTATCGAGCCCACTACAATTTTGGTTTGTGTTGTACCTATGGAGTGCTCCCTGATAGCCCACCGGTTTGGGGGAATTTACAGTACTGTATAAACTACGAAATTTGGTAACGCCTTAATGCTATTTTAATACTTTACTTTACTGATAGACACTATATGTATAGCGTATATTACTATTTATAGTTTAACAGATCCTTAGGAGATGGAAATTCTGAACATTTCTTAAGTAATTGCACGCACATTATACACTGGATAGGAGATGTAAAATACCGTAAACATCTCCGAATCCATTACACTCATATTTATTTACCGTTGACTTAACTTATATAAGATCTTTTAGTTCTGACTTGAGTGTTTTTTCTTTTCATTACGCTCGGGTCAGTCTGAACTTTTCAGTGTATTGAAGACCATTTTATTTTAGAGGATGAAGATGGAGATTAATCTACTATTTATTATACTTATTCCACTGCATCATGTTGTTTCGCTGCATACTTCACTTGCTGTATGTATAACTCTGATTATATTGTAAAAGTGTAATAAAATATATTTGTAAAACACCTTCATGAACTGTTTATTTGATTATTATATTTTGTCATTGCGCTGTGAGATTCTGTGTTTTGGTTTTCTTTCTTTTCTCTAATTTTCTTATTTACCCCATTAACAATCCTCCCTTTTGAATGGTAAAAGTTGACATGTGTGGTTTATTAGCGATTTAAACCATCCAAAAAGATGGGTCGTTACACAATGGGAAATGAGTAATAACGCTGTATATTGTAAGAAGGAACAATAAAAGTTAAAAACAACAAGATTTATAGTGGTTCGGCGTTGTTTGCCTACGTCCACTCTGGATGCTCTCTTTTTTTCTTTATCAATCACTTGATTATAGATACACTTTACAAGGAATAGATTGAATACAAGTTAAAACAAAGAGAAGCTGAGTATAAAAATGGCAGAGTATTCTCTTGGTTGTCAAAAAAAACCCCATGCCCCTGTACTTCTAGATGAAGGCAGCCTTCGGCTTGACCATTTGGGCCCACAGTGAAAAATGCTTTGCTCAACTCACTACACAGACCCACATCACTATGCCAACCTGACCACTGATAGTTCTGCCGATGGGAATGTCGACCCGGTCTTCATGCCTCTTGCCGATCTGATAGTCTTCACACTTCATGCCGACCTGAAGTTGAGGCAGCACCGACCCAAAGCATTTCCATATGCCGGCCCTAAGTTGCCTTGTAATTGCCGACCCAATGTGGTGACTGTCGACCCGAAACAATATGCCGACCCAATGTTGAGACTGTTGACCCCAAACAATATGCCGACCCGATATATCATCCTTGCCAAACCGAAGCTCTTCTTCTAGATGTTGACCCCAAGTGTTACAAACTCCATCCTAACGACGAATCGAACACCATTATATACTATGCCAACCTGACCTGATCTCTGTAATATGCAATGTCGACCCGGAGTGAACCAAATGCCAACCCTTTGGAGTGATATGACCTCCCTCCTATGCCAACCTAAAGTATTACTAGCATCGACCAGAGGTAGATGTTGATCCGGCCCGAAACAAGAGCAATGTCAACCCGAAGCTCTATAACAACCCACTTGTTATGCCAACTCCTACACTACCAGGCTAATCTTCATAATACTAATACCCTATTACACCCTTTCGTCAATATCAACCCAAGGCTAGACATAACTTCTTAGGAATCACCTTTTGCTCATATCAATATCGTCTCTCGAACATTCTTCCATCAATAGTCAATCTTGATCTCTGCAATTACCTTTGTGAAGCCGCATCAAGAAACTGGGTAGCATATAGAGAGCAATGTTAAGTTTATAGGTAATGCAAAAGAGGCCAACGATGCCTCTTTGAACAATATTTAATCTTTCTATATAGTTTTCTTCTTTAATCAAACCTTCTATTTTATACAAAATTAGAGCAATAATATAATAGAAATTGAGTTATAGATTTGATGTGCTGTAACGACCCGTAAATTTTCAATAATTAAAATTGTTAATTTATTGAGATTTTTGAAATTTAATATTGAAGAAAATAAAAATTGGCGAATCATTAATAAAAGTTGTGATAATGTAATGGAAATTAACTTAGACGAAACATAACAAGGTTACTTAAAGTTAATAATTAATGACTTGAATGAAATTCTAATTAAATAATATAATTTAAATGTTATGACTTGGTTAAAAATGAAATATGAGAAAACAAACGAAATTATTGGACTATTGTATGAAATAGTGTAATAGATGGAAATCATTTGTGAAGAATAAACATACATGTTTTATAAAGGGAAAATGGTGACAAATGGTGGTCGTTACCAGTGATTTGCCAATTTAAAATAAAAGTTACTTTAATGATAATTAATATAATATGAATGTGAATTGAATAGAAATGGAAATTTATTTATAAGGCAGCAATTGATGTAATAAAAAGCATGAAACCAAGTGAATAAATTTATATAGAATATTTAATCGTAATTAATGTTTATAAGTGGCACAGATATAATAAATGGAAATAGGATGGTTAATAACAAAGGAGTTAGAAATTTGAATATATTAATGTAGCATTTATGCAAATGTAAGATGTAATAGGCGTAGATTAGTGTAATAGATAAGTACTAAGTACCCATGCTGACATCACCTTTAAGATGGTAAGTTTATAATTGATTCATAATAAGGGAAAATTCAAATGAATGGATTTATTTGGGATGGCAATTGACAATTAATGAATTTATTTAAATTAGCAAGTTATAATTGATGGAAATTAGTAAATTGGGGAGTGTATTCAAAGGTTATTAACTAAGGAAGTAATACGTAATAAATTGAATAAAATCAATATTATGTAAGAGTTGTAACATTTGTTTGTGAATAGTGGATTCATAGGTGTAATTAAAAGTTATGATAACAATTATTATTAATTACCAAATTAATTGGTCAATGAATTTATTGGAACTCAAATTTTAATAAATGAATTTAATCTAAATGAAATTTAATTTATTACGCTAATTGAAATAAAGATGGAATAAGATAATATTAACGTAAAAGATTTTAAATCCAATATTTATTTCATCGGTTGACAATAATGAATTGAATAGCAGAATGAAAAATAAATTTAGTAGAATTTTTGGAAATTAAATTTATAACTTCTGAATTTGATAAAATTGAGGTTAATATTGAATTTATATATTAATCATCTCCAAAGTTGACACTGAAATTTGTTGAAACCATTGTAAATGATTGAGAAATCAAAAAGGACGAAATTTATCAATTAAAGAATTGAAATTTGAAATTTGATTTAATTAGCCAATTTATTTATTTATTTATTTAATGCAAAAATAGACATTTTGGCCACTGACTCAGATTTTAACGAAACCAGTTTCATCGGATCCGTAACAGTGAATTATTGTAGGATTTCAAGTTTCGTAGCGATCGGACTTGTCGTTTGATTGTTCGGACTCGAAACGCCTTGAAATAAATGAAATTGAAATCAATTGAAATCAATTTGAAATAATTTGATTTTGTCATAACTTCTTCATACGATGGAATCTGGATGTGAAACTTTTTCCATCACGTTTAAAATATTTTAAAACATCTATTTTGATATATGGGGTGACCCGATTTCGTTCCGGAGTCAAAACGGGCTTTTCAGGCCACTTTATCGTTTAACGCGTATACCTATCTGATCCATCTATTCTTTTACAACCTTGTCTATAAATACTCTGTTATAAACCCTAATTTCCCTCATTCTCATTTATCTGTGTGTACGATTTCTTTCACCTCCTTAGTTCAATGGCAGACAAACAACTAATTCCAACTGCAATTCAAAATCAAAGCCAAATTTTCAAACTCCTCAAAAAAATTCAGAAAAATTATATATCAAAGCTCTTAATGTACGCATCTCAGATCTGCAGTTCATTTTTGGATCTGAGTTTCTTTGTAGCCGAAATTGGCTCCTTTATTCTCGGCTGTTCATCGCGCGTCGATGAACTTTGTCGGATCGTCAAATCGTTTCTGGGTTTTGTAGAGATTCCTGTGCGCTGTTCATCGGTATGGTTCATCAGAAGAATAGATGGCTAGATCGTCGGCAAATCGCGATTTAGGGTTTGATTTTGGGCGGCTGCTGCCTATTGGGGGAGGCCTCGATCGGTGCTGCGTGTCGTCTGGGGATGTGGGTTCGGCACTGTCGTCTCGTGCATCCGATTGGAAGGTTAGTGGCGATTTGGTGTCGTGCGTGTGTTATTCGGTTGCGTGCTTTGGGAGAGGGGCAGTGCTGTGCGAACGATGGTTTGGGTTACTGTGTAGAGGATGCTGACGTGGTGATGTTTGTTACTGGGTGAGTTTTTTTTTTTTTAATTAAATTTTGTTTCCAAACAATTTAATCGCTATAACTTTTCCATACAAGATCCAATTTACGCGCGATTTTCTCCGCTAGGTTCCTATTGGGACTCCGGACATTTTGGCGCTGGCTTGGACAGATTCTGAGACTGTCCAATTTTTAGGTTTAAATTGGATTTGAATTCAATTTAAATTCAAAAGGTGAGTGTTTTAACCCACTCACAACTTCTAAAATTTCTCATGTTTGTTAAATTAATTTTTTGTTGTGATTATGCATTATTTATGACTTTTTCATATATTTTTAATCATCATCTCAGTTATTGCATTTATTTAAATTAAATCGTTATTTAATTTATTATTGAATATAACTGCCAGTTAATTACCTGTTATATATTATCAGTTATATATTTATATTGATTGATTGTTTTGGATGATGATTGCGATGGATGAATGGATGCTTTATTTATATCATCATAATCTGCAAGTTCTTTATTGATTTGTCATTATTGATTTGAGATTGCGGTTTGAAATGATATATAACCGTATTTTTATTTTTAAATTACGGATTGAAATGATAAATATCCGTATCACTTGACCATAGGATAGAAAATTATATACAGACACCGCGGCCTATATGTAAAATATTTTGTAATGGTTTCTATGGTTTTGTAAAGAAATATATGATTTTATGAGATATTGATTTATAAATGTTCTTTTATATATAGTTAAATTCTTTGTTTAAGCTATGTATAAAATTGTTTAAGTATAAAAGAAGTTTAATAATAAAGTTTGATTTTGTTAAGATATAATATGGCTAAAGTATTTATTTAAATTATTTTGTATATAGAGTTTATATTGCCTTAAATACAATTAAGATAGGAAGATAAATAGGAAATTGATTTGAATCAAAATTTTTAAGAATTTTACTCAAATAAAATCCGATTTGAAATTGAGATAAATATGAGACTTTATGAAATTGAATTTATTTGAGAATTAAAAACTCAAAAAGGGTTGATGGGAGATTTATTAAATTGAGAATTTTAAAGGGTATAATTATTATAACTTGATTTTTGGGTCTTGGTGAATTAAATGATTATTTCAAGTATAACGAATTGAAGGCAATATCTAGTTATTTTAAATTTGAGTTTTATTTAAATAATAAGGGGTTTATTATATAAAATATTTCAAAACTAAATAATAGGAAATTTAATTGTTGAATCGAAATTATCAAATTTAGTTTGAAATTTTGGAATATTTTAAGCCTTGAAATATATCGAAATTGAAATGTTTATAGAAATTGAAATGTTTTGAAGTTACGAATTTCATGGCATTATGTTTTAAAGGTATTAAAATTTCAAATGTTATAAAATTTGGAAGTGCTATGATTTTAAAAAGGGGATATATTTGAAATAAATGATATTATATTGATTGGAAATAAAAGGAATATCATATTGATTGGGTTTTTAAATTTGAAATTATACCGTATTTATACGGTTTTGAAACAAATATTATATCCTAGTTTTGAAGTATAATTATTTTGAAATGAACGCGGTGTTATAATAACGTTTGGTTGTTGAAGGGACCGGGGTCGGAAGTTGTCATACTCTCTGCCAACTCCGAAAACCACTTTAATTACCGTGTACACGGTGGAGATTCCATAATGAAGTAGGATGGTGGCGGCGTTTCCTTTGAGGTAAATACGTGGACCTGACCCCCGTGAGTTGGCATAAGGTGGCTAAAACAGGAGCGATTCTCGGGCCAATGAGGTAGCACCTTTGATCGGACACATCCCTTCGATATTTTACTTTGACTTTTGGATTGATTCGGTGGCCACTTTTGATTTTTTTTATTTGAAGGTGTGGCTCGAGGTGGGCGGTAGCTGTGCGCTACGCGTTACCACCAGCCCGGATGCTTAATTGGTATATCTACCCTGGCATTGCCTAGTTGTGCCGTGTCACCTACCCTAGCGCGCCTTGTACGAGTTTGGTTTTCTCCCCTAGCCCGTGGAGTATTTAGGGTAGTCTTCCTATCTGGAGATGCGTTGATACTGGATGGACTACTAGGACTATTATGTGGTAAGGGCTATATGGGTAACCCCTTAACGCTATTTAAAAGTAAGTTTATTTTACTAATAGACATTATTATAATAGCGAAATATTACTATATAGTAAATAGTTTAACGGATCCTTAGGAGATGTGAATCCCGGGCATCTCTTGAGTTATTGCACTCATGTTAGACACTGGATAGGAGATGTCAAATCTCGTAAACCTCTCTGACGCCGTTCCACTCATATTGTTTATTGTTGATTTAACTTACATAAGAACTTTTAGTTCTGACTCGAATGCTTTGTCTTTCAACTCGTTCGGGTCAGTCCGAGCATTACAGGATTTGAAGACTTTATTTTGGAGGACGAAGATGAAGATATTATTACCATTATCTGTTATATTATTCACTGCATGATGTACTCCGCTGCATTGTTATTTATTGGTATGTGTAACTCTGATATGTATAGTATAAGTATAATCGAATATTTTATAAAACAGCTTCATGTACTGTTTATTTGATTATTATATTTTATCGTTCCGCTGTAAGATTCTATTTGTTTTATTTCTTTCATTCTTTTTCTTATTTACCCCATAACCATCCGCCCTTCTGTATGGTCTTAAGACTGACGTGTGTGGTTTATCGTCGATTTAAAGCGTACGGAAAGGTGGGACGTTACATCTGGTATCAGAGTTTTGGTTTAGCGATAAACCTTAGCTTTGTGGGGTCTGACTCTTTGCTAATGGGGTAGTAATACCCTATGAAGAGTCGCTGAGTGTATATATATGAGAGAGCATATTTGTTAGTGTTATAAAAAGGTTTTAGTATTGTTAATCAGTTCCGTTTTGTATTTATAAATTCTAGTTGGTGCAGGGGACGCTATGACATCAATAGAGATTTCTAAACACTTAATAGGACAAACCGACACAATATTTGTTTTAATATAGGTGAATGAAATAATTTTGCCTATTATATTTTCTATATATATAAAATAAATTTTTATAAATGATATATATATTTGGTTGCAATATATTGGTTGTTAGGTGATGAAATTTATAAATAATAGTTGAAATAAGATTGAAAATAAAATAAATGGAAGATTGGAAACTTAAAGCTTGAGTTCCGGGATTTTTGAAAATTTCTTTTGAATGATTTTGGAATATAATAATAATATTATTTAGAAGTATCTTCTAATAGAAATATTTTAATATGATTTGAAAGAATTGCTTTACATAAATTTTGAAATGAATTAAGTTCTGTACTCCCCTCTCTGTCGTTGGAAAATAATTTCGGTGATGAGTGCATGCATCATCGACATTCATTTTCGAGTTTCGAAGTGGGAAGGCCGCTGTAGTAGTTTACTGCAGATTTATTTTGATAAACAAAAATAAATTTTAAACTGTTTTAAATATAATTGGATAAATAAATACTTTATCTATTATTTTAAAATGGTTTGAGATTTAACCCGATATTTAGTTTTTAAGTTTCCATTAATTAATAATTTCAATTATTGTAGTGAATTGGGACGTAGGTAATTAATAATTGAAACCTCTAAAGGAAATAAGAGATTTAATGCTAAGTTATAAATTAAATATAATAGAAAGATAAGTAGTATGAATAAAAAAATTAAACTTTAGTAAATAACTGAAATTTGTAATCTATAAAAAGCAAGGATATTATTATTGAACATTAAATTAATTAACAGAAATGAGAAAACTTGTATAACTTTCAATTACATCCTTAAAAACATATATACAACTTATATTATAAGTTGAAATGTTTAATAAAAAATTGTAATGGAAATTTTACAAGTAAAAGTAGGTAATGAAAGTATTCAATAAATTGCTTTTATTTATAAGAAGTGATGTTAAAAAGTTATAAACTTAAGTTGTAATTTAAAATGTTGCTATAATTGAATATAATACAAATGTAAGCACTAAATAAATGAAATTGAGAAATGCGTAAATGTAATGCAATAAAAAAGAAACTTAAATGACCTGAATAACAGAAAATGAATAATTGTAAGCAATAAATGAAAATGAATGGAATTAATAAGAATAAACTTAATCTGTTGTTTGAAATCGTTGTTTGTTTCGGTTTATGGTTGTTTGGGTAAGGATACTTTAAATTATTTGGATGAATGAATAATCTATTTCATTTCATCCAAGACTGTTGAGTAAATGGTGCACTAAGTAGTTTATTTTTCATTTTACGCAATTTAAGGTTTGAACCCGAACAACTATTTGTTTTGTTTGATATGCTTGGATGGTTGATTTTTGTTTATGATGTTTATTGCAATTGATTGTTGTTGTATTGATTGTTTTCTTGTGGTTGAAACAACTTTAGATATTTCACTTCATATAATTGTTAACGTTTTGGGATTATATAAGTGAAATATAGGTTATAGAAGCAATTGCTACTGCTTTTGGTTTCATAAATAAGCATTATTTGCCCAACGAATAGGTACGTTTTTCGGATTACGGTTTATAGTGCTATTATATTATTTTTCCTGGGTTGGTATATATATTATTTTGGAAAATACATGTTATATATTGTTATATTTGATATTATATTTTCTTCCGAGCCTCTCCATAAAAGGAGACTTTGTCGAAATTTTCCGTAAATTTTGGACTTAGAAAATATTTTGAAAATGTTTTTCAAACTTTATTAATTTAAGTATAAAAAGATTTAATGGTTATAAATTGATATATTTTATTTAAAGGTAATTAATTTTGTAAATTTAACTGTTTATAAAGTTAATATTTTAAGTAAGATATAATGATATCTTAATTCATCTTCTCCCTTCTTTTTCCTTTTCGGGGACGAAAAGTTTTGAGTGGGGGAGAGTGTAACGACCCGTAAATTTTCAATAATTAAAATTGTTAATTTATTGAGATTTTTGAAATTAAATATTGAAGAAAATAAAAATTGGTGAATCGTTAATAAAAGTTGTGATAATGTAATGAGAATTAACTTAGAGGAAATGTAACAAGGTTAATTAAAGTTAATAATTAATGACTTGAATGAAGTTCCAATTAAATAAAATAATTTAAATGTTATGACTTGGTTATAAATGGAATATGAGAAAACAAATGAAATTATTGGACTAATGTATGAAATAGTGTAATAGATGGAAATCATTTGTGAAGAATAAACATACATGTTTTATAATGGGAAAATGGTGACAAATGGTGGTCGTTACCAGTGGTTTACCAATTTATAATAAAAGTTACTTTAGTGATAATTAATATAATAACGGAAGTGTGAATATGAATTGAATAGAAACGGAAATTTATTTATAAGGCATTAATTGATGTAAAAAAAAGCATGAAACCAAGTGAATAAATTTATTTAGAATATTTAATCGTAATTAATGTATATAATTGACAAAGATATAATAAATGGAAATAGGATGGTTAATAAAAAAGGAGTTAGAAATTTGAATATATTAATGTAGCATTTATGCAAATGTAAGATGTAATAGGCGTAGATTAGTGTAATAGATAAGTACTAAGTACCCATGTTGACATCACCTTTAAGATGGTAAGTTTATAATTGATTCATAATAAGGAAAAATTCAAATGAATGGATTTATTTGGGATGGCAATTGAAAATTAATGAATTTATTTAAATTAGTAAGTTATAATTAATGGAAATTAGTAAATTGGGGAGTGTATTCAATGGTTTTAACTAAGGAAGTAATACGTAATAAATTGAATAAAATCAATATTATGTAAGAATTGTAACATTTGTTTATGAATAGTGGATTCATAGGTCTAATTAAATGTTATGATAACAATTATTATTAATTACCTAATTAATTGGTCAATGAATTTATTGGAACTCAAATTTTAATAAATGAATTTAATCTAAATGAAATTTAATTTACTATGCTAATTGAAATAAAGATGGAATAAGATAATATTAACATAAAAGATTTTGAATCCAATATTTATTTCATCCGTTGACAATAATGAATTGAATAGTAGAATGAAAATAAATTTAATAGAATTTTTGGAAATTAAATTTATAATTTCTGAATTTAACGAAATTGAGGTTAATATTGGAATTTATAAATTAATCATCTCTAAAGTTGACAATGAAATTTGTTAAAACCATTGTAAATGATTGAGAAATCAAAAAGGATGAAATTTGTCAATTAAAGAATTGAAATTTGAAATTTGATTTAATTAGCCAATTTATTTATTTATTTATTTAATGTATAAATAGACATTTTGGCCACTGACTCGGATTTCGACGAAACCAGTTTCATCGGATCCATAACGGTGAATTATTGTAGGATTTCAAGTTTCGCAGCGATCGGACTTTTCGTTTGATCGTATGGACTCGAAACGCCTTGAAATAAATGAAATTGAAATCAATTTAAATCAATTTGAAATAATTTGATTTTGTCATAACTTCTTCATACGATGGAATTTGGATGTGAAACTTTTTTCATTGCGTTTAAAATATTTTAAAACATCTATTTTGATATATGTGTTGACACAATTTCGTTCCGGAGTCAGAACGGGCTTTTCAGGCCACATTATCGTTTAACGCGTATATCTATCTTATCCATCTATTCTTTTTCAAACTTGTCTATAAATACTCTGTTATAAATCCTAATTTCCCTCATTCTCATTTATCTTTGTGTACAATTTCTTTCACCTTCTTAGTTCAATGGCAGACAAACACCTAATTCCAACTGCAATTCAAAATCAAAGCCAAATTTTCAAACTCCTCAAAAAAATTCAGAAAAATTATATATCGAAGCTCTTGATGTATGCATCTCAGATCTACAATTCGTTTTTGGATTTGAGTTTCTGTGTAGCCGAAATTGGCTCCTTTATTCTCGGCCGTTCATCGCGCGTCGATGAACTTTGTCAGATCGTCAAATCGTTTCTGGGTTTTGTAGAGATTCTTGTGCGCTGTCCATCGGTATAGTTCATCAGAAGAATAGACGGCTAGATCGTCGGCAAATCCCGGTTTAGGGTTCGGTTTTGGGCGGGTGCTAAGTATTGGGGGAGGCCTCGATCGGTGCCGCGTGTCGTCTGGGGATGTGGGTTCGGCACTGTCATCGCGTGCGTCCGAGTGGAAGGATGGTGGCGATTTGGTGTTGTGCGTGTGTTCTTCGGTTGCGTGCTTTTAGTAGGGGCCGGTGCCGTGCGAACGATGGTTTGGGTTGCTGTGTAAAGGATGCTGACGTGGTGATGTTTGTTATTGGGTGATTTTTTTTTCAAAATTAAATTTTGTTCCCAAACAATTTATTCGCTATAACTTTTGCATACGTGATCCAATTTACGCGCGATTTTCTCCGCTGGGTTCGTATTGGGATTCCGGACATTTTGACGCTAGTTTGGATGGATTCTGAGACTGTCCAATTTTTCGGTTTAAATTGGATTTGAATTCAATTTAAATTCGAACGGTGAGTGTTTTAACCAACTCATAACTTCTAAATGTTCTTGTGTTTGTTAAATTAAATTTTTGTGTGATTATGCATTATTTATGACTTTTTCGTATATTTTTAATCATCATCTCAGTTATTGCATTTATTTCAATTAATCGTTATTTAATTTATTATTGAATATAACTGTCAGTTAATTACCTGTTATATATTATCAATTATATATTTATATTGATTGATTATTTTAGATGATGATTGTGATGGATGTATGATTTTATGAAGGATGAATGGATGTTTTATTTATATCATCATAATCTGCAAGTTCTTTATTGATTTGTCATTATTGATTCGGGACTGCGGTTTGAAATGATATATAACCGTATTTTTATTTTTAAATTACGGATTGAAATGATAAATATCCGTATCACTTGACCATAGGATAGAAAATTATATACAAACACCATAGTCTATATATAAAAATATTTTGAAATGGTTTCTATGGTTTTGTAAAGAAATATATGATTTTATGGGATATTGATTTGGATATTTTATAAATGTTCTTTTATATATAGTTAAATTCTTTGTTTAAGCTACATATAAAATTGTTTAAGTGCAAAAGAAGTTTAATAATAAAGTTTGGTTTTGTTAAGATATAATATGGTTAAAGTGTTTATTCAAATTATTTTGTATATAGAGTTTATATTGCCTTAAATACAATTAAGATAGGAAGATAAATAGGAAATTATTTTGAATCAAATTTTTAAGAATTTTACTCAAATAAAATCTTATTTAAGATTGAGATAAATATGAGATTTTATGAAACTGAATTTATTTGAGAATTAAAAACTCAAAAAGGGTTGATTGGAGACTTATTAAATTGAGAATTTTAAAGGATATAATTATTATAACTTGATTTTTGGGTCTAGGTGAATTAAATGATTATTTCAAGTATAACGAATTGAAGGCAATATCTAGTTATTTGAAATTTTGAGTTTTATTTAAAAAATAAGGGGTCTATTATATAAAATATTTCAAAACTAAAAATAGGAAATTTAATTGTTGAATCGAAATTATCAAATTTAGTTTGAAATTTTGGAATATTTTAAGCCTTGAAATATATTGAAAGTGAAATGTTTATAAAAATTGAAATGTTTCGAAGTTACGAATTTCATGGCATTATGTTTTAGAGGTGTTAAAATTTCAAATGTTATAAAATTTGGAAGTGCTATGATTTTAAAAGAGGATATATTTGAAATAAATGACATTATATTGATTTGAAATAAAAGGAATATCATATTGATTTGGTTTTTAACTTGAAATGATATCGTATTTATCTGGTTTTGAAATAAATGTTATATCCTGGTTTTGAAGTATAATTATTTTTAAATGACCGCGGTGTTATAATAACATTTGGTTGTTGAAGTGACCGGGATCGGAAGTTGTCATACTCTCTGCCAACTCCGAAAACAACTTTAACAACCGTGTAAGCAGTGGAGATTTCAGAATGAAGTAGGATAGTGGCGGCGTTTCCTTTGAGGTAAATACGTGGACCCGACTCCCGTGAGTTGGCATAAGGTGGCTAAAACATGAGCGATTCTCGGGCCAATGAGGTAGCACCTTTAATCGGACACATCCCTTCGATATTATACTTTGACTTTTGGATTGATTCGGTGGCCAATTTTGATTTTTTATATTTAGGGGTGTGGCTCGAGGTGGACGGTAGCTGCACGCTATGCGTTACCACCAGCTCGGATGCATAATTGATATATCTACCCAGGCATTGCCTAGTTGTGCCGTTTCACCTACCCTAGCCCGCCTTGTATGAGTTTGGTTTTCTCCCGTAGCACATGGAGTATTTAGGGTAGTCCCCCGATCTGGAGATGTGCTGATACTGGATGGACTACTGTGACTATTATATGGTAAGGGCTATATGGGTAACCTCTTAACGCTATTTAAAAGTAAGTTTATTTTACTAATAGATATTATTATAATAGCGAAATATTACTACATAGTAAATAGTTTAATGGATCCTTAGGAGATGTGAATCCCAAGCATCTCTTGAGTTATTGCACTCACGTTAGACACTGGATAGGAGATGTCAAATCCCATAAACATCTCTGACGCTATTCCACTCATATTGTTTATTGTTGATTTAACTTACATAATATCTTTTAGTTCTGACTCGAGTGTTTTGTCTTTCAATTCGCATGGGTCAGTACGAGCATTATAGGATTTGAAGAGTTTATTTTGGAGGACGAAGACGATGATATTATTACTGTTATCTATTATATTATTCACTACATCATGTACTCCGCTGCATTGTTATTTATTGGTTTGTGTAACTCTGATATGTATTGTATAAGTATAATTGAATATTTTATAAAACAGCTTCATGTACTGTTTATTTGATTATTATATTTTATCGTTCCGCTGAAAGATTCTATTTGTTTTATTTATTTCTTTCTTTTTCTTATTTACCCCATAACCATCCGTCCTTCTGTATGGTTTTAAATCTGACATGTGTGGTTTATTGTCGATTTAAAGCGTACGGAAAGGCGGGACGTTACATGTGCTATGGAAACTTTTTACAATCTATTGTTTTTGTATTATTTATTTTATGAAATCCTAAGCCTCCTTTAATATGACCATGATAAAAAGTGAATGGATATAAGATGTAATTTAGATAAAATATAAGCATGAAATAGAAGAAGTTGTGTTAGCTTAGCGAAAAATGTCGTTGCATTCATCGTGCACACACTTTACTAAAGCAACAAATGAATTAATTAATGCAAAGTTCTTTATAATCTAAAACCAAATTTTAATCAATATATTAAATCAAACAATGATTAAGTCTTGCAGAATTTATTTCGTTCTTATGCAATAGATAAAAGTTGAAGTCTGCTCAAGCGATAACTAAAGTTTGAATTTTAATCGTACCTAAATCAAGTTATGTATTATATAACTGGATTAATAATTGAAAAAACCCCACTACATCTCAACACATTTATATAACACAACACTAATCCATTATGTACCTTTAATAATAATTTGAATCCAGATCTAGAATATAAAGTATGAGCTATAAAATAATAGAAATGTTCGCTTGACATCAACACTCACTTCAACTAATTCGTAAAAATTTATTGCTTCTATTTACGTGATAAAATAACAAATAAGGTACATGGATCATTTTCTATATAAATATACTGGCTGGGTAAAAAATACACTAATAAGGAATGAAATGGACATTTGTTAACTTTGAAACATAAAAATAGAAACCATATGAACTAAAAAGCTGAAAAAATTCCAGGAAAAAATATTAGCAGGTAAAACCCAAGTGCAAAATTTTAGTTTTATAGATAAATTGATCAAATAAAATCAAAAGAATCACATTCCTTTACCAATTGTTTTTGATATGTTACTTGTTTTTTTAGAGCACTTGGAGAAGGGCTTTCTATTGTTGGAATCTCTAGATTAAAGTATTTGAAATTTATGCCGATTGTTTCCATGTATAGGTTATCACTTAACATATTTTTTTTTATAAGAAATGATGTATCCATACTTAAAATCATATATATAAGTTTGTGTTTTAAAGATCAAAATTGGGGTATAACACATATGCTGCAAACCATTTACATATGAAGCTGATAGCATTTCATTAATTCACCTTAGTCTATATGTATCAATTTACACATACAAATCTAAATCTTAGAATTGATACACTATTTAATTTTGTTTAGGTGAATTGGTAAGGCAATTTACTTATATGTGACTTACTTATCCGTAGTTAAATTTTGGGGTTATAAATCTGATAGGTATACTATTTACTTATTTATCAGCTAGGTATAACCATATCTCACAGATTTAATTCTACAGGTAAAGCAAAACAGAGAAAAAAGTTGTAGCAAAATTAAATTCATGTTAAATAAAAACTCAGTCCAAAATGCAACCTTACAGTAAAGGTAAAGTCAATGAATAAGATTTCTATCGTTCCATATATATGCATATAAGGAAAAAGCTTTCTCCTATCCAAGATTTACAGACTTGGATCAGACTTGACTTAGGCAATGATAATAGAGCTTAACCTTTATCCGATGCTGAAACGCAATTCCAGAAAGTAGTTTTATACTCGCTACGCATTATTAATTTAAACGCAGCTATTTCGACTACCAGTTTGGCCTCAACTTGGCATGACAAAATTAAATATCTGCAGTTTTGAAATCAGTAATTCAAACTTAATTAATAACTCATCTCTATCTCTACTGCTAATAATGAAAATTCGTTGAACTAATTTACTCGGCGTCTTTTTGAAATTTCAAAAATTCCATGTCTTTCCATTTACATATTTACGCTCAAACAAAATATCAACGTATACGATAACACAAACAGCCCGTGTGTAAAGCACGGGCCTATACTAGTTTCCATTAAGAATAAATAAAAAAATATTTGTATGTTCCAAAAAGATTACTATCGGAAGAAAAAACCATAGATGATGTAAAAAGAAAATAAAATAGAATAAAGACACTAAAAAGTAATCCCAGTCAAAGCTATCTCTTAGTAGAGAAAAGGATATATAAGCTTATGTTACATGATATGACATTTGCAGTAAAATAAGTGAACATTTTGTATACTGATTTCACAACTTGTATGTGTTCAAATACATTGGATGCCAAATTTTTTTTCCTCAAATAAATAGTAAAACTGAGTTTTGCATTTGATAAGAACTCAGGCATATTCAATTCAAATCCAAACATCTTAAAAAGCAAATGACAAAGGTGGAAATGAAAACAACAATTTCATCGTTTCCATTTACTTTTGATGTATAGAGTTTAACTCGAAACATGAATACTTTGTACTAAATTGCGGAACCATCTCACTAGAAAACCATTAAAAACAATCAAATAATAATCAATTTTTATATTTTGACAATTATTTTGAGTTAACTACAAAAGGAAAAAACATAAATGTCAACGCTTAAAGGTGTGACACCTTAGCTTATATTTGATAGGATTGCACGACATAACATTTTGTGGCAGATGAAATAAGTGAAGGTTTGAAATTATGAAGTCGGTCGATGGTCAGTTGGAAGGAGGACTTGCCCTATTGGAAATAATTCTAGGATTTCAAACAAGAATAGATTTGGGTCGCTTGCTGGAGTAAATTTTGGATAGGCAGGCGTATCATCTTTGAACAGCTGCTTCCATTTGTGAAATGCACGAAGTACTGGTGGTGGCTTAGCAGATGTAACGACCTGCCTTTTTGGACTTTTAAGCAGACACACATGTCTGACTCAAACCATTCAAAATGACAGATTGTTATGGGGTAAATACGAAAAAGAGAAAGAAATAAACAAATAGATAATCTCCCAGTGGAATGACAAAATATGATAATCAAATAACAGTTTATGAAGCCGTTTTATAAATACATTTGACTATTCTTTTACAGCAAAAAATAAAACTTATAGAAACAGGAAGAAATAAATAATAAGTGCAGCGGAACAACATGATTTAGCGGAATATAATAAATAATACTAGTACAAATCTTCGTCTTTGTCCTCCAGAAATAAGGCCTTCAACCCTGAAATGCTCAGGCTGAACCGAGCGAATTGAAAAGACAAAACACTTGAGTCAGAACTAAAAGATCTTATGTAAGTTAAATCAACGGTCAATATGAGTGTAACGGCGTTAGAGATGTTTACGGGGTTTGACATCGCTTATTCAGTCTAACGTGGGTGCAGTAACTTAAGAGATGTTCGGGATTACCATCTCCTAAGGATCCGTTTAACTATCTACTATGTAGTATAATAAGTTATTATAATAGTGTCTATAATAAAGTAAAGTATGAAAATAACGTTAATGCGTTACTCATACCTCCCTTAACACGTTTCTATATATTACCATAGTTTTACTGTACCGTAATTCCTCGGTAAACTGGAGGGCTATCGAAGGGTACTCCATTGGTATGGTACAAACCAAAATCGTAGAAGACACGATATGGCATGTGAACATGACACTCAAGGCAATTCCAAGGTAGATATACCAATTGCGGATCCGAACTGGTGGTAACGCATAGTAGTTACTACCGTCTACCTCGGAACATACTCCCAAAATCAAAATTAAGGATGGCTACCAAATCAATCACAAAGTCAAAACATAGTATCGAAGAATTATGCCTTATAGGAGGAATGACCTTGCTTGGCCTGGCATGGCTCCTGTTTTTAGTCACATCTAAGCTGACCCATGGGAGTGAGGGTCACGTCATTCCTCATACAGAAATCGTTCACCAAACCATCCTACTTCATTTCTGGAATCTCCACCACGTAGGCGGTTGTTAAAGTGGTTTCAATATTGGTAGAGAATATGACAGTATCCGATCCCGGTCTTTTTAACAACCCAATGCTTGTTTCACATCGGATTTTTTTTTTTTACATTTCAAAAGTCAATTTATACTTAATACTAAAATATCATATTCGATTTCAAACCATATCACTTTCGAAATCATATTCATTTTCAAAACCATATTCACTCAAATATGTCATTTCACAAAAAGGTATCAATTTCAAATTCCAACTTAAGACGTATCATCATTAAGGATTGAACATAAATACTTCACTTTACACCTTCTGAAATTTTAAAAAATAGTTTAGGTAGTTATAAATAGTTTATATAGTTTTAAATAGTTTAAAAAGATTTCAAATAGTTTAAATGGTAAAAATAGTTTAAATAGATTTAAATTTGGTTTAATTAGATTTAGAAATGATTTATATAGATTTAAAATAGATTAAATGGATTTAAATTATCTTAAATAGGTTTTAAATAGATTAAATAAATTTAAAACAGATTTAATAGATTTAAATTATATTAAATAGATTTAAAATAGATTAAATAAATTATATTAGTTTAAAAAAGGTTAAATTGTACTAAATAGGTTATAATAGATTAAATGAATTAAAATAGTTTTAAATTGATTAAAATAGTTTAAATTAATTTAAAACAGATTTTCAAAGTTATACCCAAACATTTCAATAACTCAATTCCGATAAATTCACTTATGTTTGACACGTCAATTGTAACGACCCTGACTCGACCTTCGAAAATCGGCACCGAATACGACACTCGTATTCAAATGCCGCAGATCCAAACGTCGAATCTGGTTCGCCAGAGCCTATAACACAATAAGTACAACACAGCGGAAGAAATATGCATGAAACATTCATATATATAACATTTAATACAATATCTGATACAACAGGATACAATAGAATGGTACAATGGATAACAATACTATCAGAGATACAAGAAGATAGCAGCGGAAAGATAGTGTCTTCAATGCCAAACTCCAAGAACTCCATCTTCAATCCAAAGCTAGCTCGAACCCTCATCACGTTCACTACGAGAGCAAGGCTGGTGTGATGCTGAAGTGTAGCAAATGCGATCCTCAAATCCAAAGAGCTTCGAAGGCTAACGGATCTATACCTATTACAGGATTATCTGAAAACCCAACTCTAGACTGCCCGTGTGGAAAAATAGTGGGCACCCAGAGTTTAGGAAAGGAACAATAAACTCCAGGTCAGTCATGGGACTGGTGTGAGCAAACAAAACAATTTGGTCTTTTAAAACAAACAACATAGCTTTAAAGTTTAAATCCGCAATGCTTTTTAGAAAATGAAACTACCATAAGGCCTCCCTCCACACACACAATGCAACCGCGGAATTGGAGGAGATTTCTCCTTATGATAGTCAAAAATGCTTGATACGAGAAAAATTCTTTGATATTATTACTATAAGTGCACAGTGTGGAAAAACCATTTCGAAAGTATAATATTAATCCTAGCCAGCATAGACATTCCGAACTATGCCTACTATAGCTATCATCCAAACAGTGGGGCGCCACCATAAGTAGATGGCAGGTAATACAACTAAAACCGTACAAGGCGCGTATTGGATGAATGGATTTCCAACAAATGGTCAGGCTAAGGAACTTCCTATTGCCACGTGGGAACGCCTCTGGCGGGACGCCCCGAGAACCAACCTGTTCTCTGCTAACACAAGGCCGGCTACCCCCTTCCTGGGAATAAAACCTGAGATATGCCACCCCCGGTCCTTTGGGACCTTTATCCGAGGGCCCTCCAACAACAACATCACACAGTAATAAATATAGTATGTCCACATGAGCAAGTATCTGTGCTCCATACCATGATACCACCCTTTTCCAGAAGGAATGGTCATACCCTAGGGGAGCTACCCCTGAAACCTTGCCGCATCTTTCCTGTTTCGACCATTACCGGTTTGTGAGGCTCGATGAGGTCTCGACCACAAAGCTACGCTTTTTCAAAAAGCCATGCTTTGATCAACCAATGATCAACAAATGATCATCAATCACACAGCAGCACTTAGCGTGCCACACTACCAAATTGGGAGTATATCGCTGATAACCTTCAACTACATAACCTTTGAGCTCGTACGTCTCAGAGAAGGGTGTTAAGCTAAGAGAATAAATTCTCCGCCACCAACAGATATGTATTTGAAAGAATCGGCTTTACATCTCAAAGTGTAGTGTCAGACACACAACCATACAAGTCTGTTCCGGGTTCGAACAGAACCGAAGGCACTTTCGAAGAAGCCCTTGCAAATCCGGGTATTCACAATCCCGATCGGACTTCCCATCACTTAGGAAATCTCTATACCGTAGCTACTCGGTGCAGAGACAATCGATAGGTCGTCCTATCATTCTCGCAAATACCCGGTCTTCACCACCGGTCTTCAAATGATATCCATAACGACGTATCATTATTCGGAATGGGTTATATGACACAAGGTCCTCTCCCAGCTAAACCGAATAACGAGCGCAATATTTAAAAACATATGGACATGGGATTTTCAGTTAAGTCACAACTTATTATTCAAAACTTTCATTTAAATGGTTTAAACCAAATTACCATTTCAAATCTTTAAACAAAAGTTTTATTCCACAAAGTTTAACCAGTTTCACAAAGATCCATTTACGGTTTCCAAAACAATATCCATTTTAATCGGATTAATTCATTTAATCTTTAAATCCAAAATTTAACTCATAGCTTCCAAACCTGTTTTCAATTATTCGTTCTCAACTTGGAAAACCATTTCAATTCAAACTTTAAATTCCTTTTATACACATTGGAAATTCATTTCTTATACGAAAGCTTTATCATTTGAAAACAAGCAGTTTTCATTTTGGAAAAATCCGATTCCAATTATACAAGTTAAAGTTTTTCAAACTCGGGTTAAATTTAAATCCCATAACAACACTTAAAAAAATGGTTTAAAAACCCATATAACTTGTATAACCTTTTACTTCATAAATTCTCATAATAGGATTAAATTTCAAAACTTGAATTCAATTTTAAATTGAATTATTAAGTTTCAAAACTTTATTAAGTTATTCAAAACAACTTTTATTTTAGAAATTCTTTTCCAAAAGCTTTTCACTTTAAATCCGATCCATTTCCAAAACCATTTGAATTTAAAATTTCAATTTTAAAATTATTTCAAAAATATGTGACTTAACCGATCTCCACGTGCAATCCATAATTGTGTGTGTATAGTGTAGTCCAGGGGTATTACACGATAGTGCACAACATCAATCATCACAGATAGGTCGATAAGCGGTATAACCCATAACGCTTATCTTCATCAACAGATTCATAGATAAAGTAAATTTATCAATCACAAAGATTCACTAATATGATTCGATGTGGGTTTCGGATAACCAATTGGAATCCGACTCCCTGCCGCATCGAAGTTCAAATGTCGTTTTACGGGCAAAAGGGTTTTCACATATATATAGGAACAAATCACGAATCATAAATCCATCACAAAGCAATCACAACATCACAACAAAAATATCAATCCAATACAGAACAATTGATGATAGTTAATCATCTCTAATTAGGGTGAATATGATTAAGTGTGTTAACCACACAATTTATTTTATAAATTTTAAATCAATGATTAATCATTCTTAACTATAAATTGATTCCATCTTGATTAACTTTATCAATTAACTTTTCTTAATTTAATTATCTTAATTCATAAAATCCTTAATTTATAATTAAGTAAATCTTAATTTCTTTTACCCTTTAATTAAATCAACTTTTAATTATAAAGTAATTACAAATTTTAATTGTTCAAAATCTTTACTTAATCATTATAAAGAATTTTGTCTTTAAGTTAAAAATTTGAATATTTGATTTACTCCTAAGTATTTTATCAAGTTAAATTTTTTAAACAATTTTTTTTTTTTTTAAATCTAAGTTTTAAAATACTTCATTTATATAAATCAATTTGGGTTTTTAAATTAACATTTAAACGTTTATTTTACTTTTAAAAATTTTGTTAAGTTAAACTTTAAAACAACTTTTATTTTAAAGAAAATATAAAAATTTTAAATATTTTGAACTTCATAAAATTTTAAAAACTATTAGTTTCACATTCCACTAACAATTATCGTTACTTCACTCAGGAAATAAATTAAATTGTGTTTTCAAAAGTTTTATTAAAAACTGGGTTTACTGTTTTATTTGCAGACCCGAGGCTTGCTTCGAGTCATACCCGAGGAAAACTTCCCCCTGCTTCGAGTTTTAGCCAAATCTACCCGAGTGATAAATTTTCACAAAAAAAATTTGTTTAAGTCCCAAGTCAACACGATACAACACCGAAACAACTCGAGTTGCTCTTCGAGTTCCCACGCGATTTCCCCGTGTCATGCTTCGAGTCACTCCTCGTCCCTTCCAACCCATCACACTGACACACCCCATAGCCACGTGCACGTGCACGGCTGGTTTCGCCGCCGCTGGTCGAAGCTGCTGCCACCAATACGTCATCGAGAATCCCCCAGAACGATACGACCACCCAGATTTGGAAAAAAAACTGAAACGTGAATCGCGACCTTCCAACCCAAAACCCATCAGTGAATGTCATCAAAAACTGCCACGCGCCTCCTCCCCAGTTCACCATTGGCCACCATATTTGGACCCTAGCTTCTTCCTCGCGTCACGCTTCGATTCGACCCGATGGCACACGGTCCGATCACTTGAGGGTGGTGCAGCAACGTCGTTTTGACCGTGAACAAAAAATGGCTCTTAAACCCTATTTTTCTTTCGAATCAAAGATTTATGGATTTATAAATTGTTCTAGCATTTTTCTGATGATTTCGAACATTGAATCATGCTGCCACAACGATCTCGAGGGCCACAGTTCCTTAGATGAACAGAATTTGATGAAATTTCATTTTTACAGATCATCCTAGATACTACAGTGAAAAGCTAATGAGAAATTTTGATCCTAGTTTCAAAAATTATCATCTTCCAAGGGGATTCAAGTAATATTTCTGAAATACAAATCGGTGATATTCGAATTTATTGCCTATTGGGTTGTTACTGAGTTTAACATTTTCCAAAGAAGATAATCCCAGTCCCTTTGCTTCGATTTGTTACTGAATTAAAATACAGGTTAAGCAACATTTTCAACTTGTTTAAAATCCTTTCCCAAAGCAAAAAGAGAAGAAGAAGATGTCAAAAAAAAATTTTTGTAGATGGTTTACTCTGTGAATCAGAGAATTGAGCATGATCATGTTTACAGTTTTTTTTCTTTTTTTTTCCCATTAAAAGAAAACTACAAATTTGCTTTGATTTAACTCTAAAGCACAATGTAAGTTTGAACTACACTTAAACTTATTTTTCAGAACCTAAATTCCTTCCCTTTTCCCCAAAGAAAATGGGAGAGAAAAGTTCTAATTTCCCTGTAACTAAATGTTACAAGAAATAGGAACAGGAAACAAAAGTTTTTCCAGGAAATTCAAAGCACAAGCATACACTTCATTCATATGCAAACCATTCCTATTCCTATAGGCATTCAAACACAGGAGAAAATTGAACAAGCAATAGATTTACTCACATTTTTTTTAGAGTGCTTGTTTTTTTTTCCTTTTTCTTTCACAGTTTTCCTAGTAAAAGAATAGTGTCTTTGCTTTGATTAAATGTGAAACATTATGCATTGCCAAACATCCTTCTACCTATCTTTACAATTCAATTACTTTTCAAAAGAACTGGGGAGAGAGACTTTAGATATCATTGTAACTAAAATGTTGCAGGGAGACAAAGACATGGAAACTAATGTTTCTAGGAAAATCAAACATAAGCTTGGCCACTCATTCACATGCAAAGCCATTCTCATTCATATAACCATCCATATAAGAATCCAAACACAAAGAAAATTAAAGCAAGCATAAGTTTATTCACAAACAACAACAGCAGATTCAAACTTGAAGTTTTGCTCACCTGAAGTTTAGAAAGAACAGGGAAGGTCAGAAACAAAGAACAGGGTCTTCAGTTGCAAATCAGAAATTGATTCTTTTATCTCTGAACTTGATTATTTTGCTGCAAATGATTGATGGATACCATAGCTTAATTCTTGTTGCATTAATGTTTAACAGATTCAATTAAAAATCTTTAAAAGAAAAATTTTACTTGCCTTGAATTTGTTTCAAAAATTACTGCACTGCTTTATTCTAGCCAAAGCCTTCAGCTAAATTCATTTATATTAAAATTTGAGTTTTAAATCATAATCTCAGTAAATTATAAAGTTTAAAACTACCTGAAAGATGGAGTTTTGTAGGCTATAGCTTGAGTTTGTTTGTATGGTTTCAGATTTTCAATTGAAGAAGAAGAGCATGACTTCAAGCTTCCATATTTAGTTTTCCAGGTTGAAGATTTTGCTCTGGAAATGATGATTGAAATTGATCCATTGAAACTTGATGTTCAAATGATCTAATCTCAGGTTTGAGATGATCTAGTTTGAATTGAAATGCATAATGCATGCTTCAGATCTGAGGTTTGAAGTTGTTAGCTTGATGCATTTGCATTTGTTTTGAATTGCTTTGCTTCTTGTTTTGATTTTTTATTTCTGTTCTCCAGATTTCCATTTCCTTTTTGTTCAGATTTTTGCTGAGATATGGTTTGATTTCACGTGGGAAGATGGAAAGGTTTTAAAAAAAAAAATTATTTGAAATTTTATTTTTTTATAAAGACAATTCATGCCATTTGTAAAAAAAGATCTTAAACCATAGATTTTGTTAATTATTCATTTTATTGTGAATGTAAGTTTTCAGCCTTTTGTTGTTTTCAAAGCAAAGAAATTTATAGATTTCATTTCCTATATTATATGCATATACTTTTATAAACCAATATATATACTTTTATTCATTTGTTGTATATATGCATATGTACAATGTTTAAAAGAAAAGTTGTCTTGACCATTGTGTACTTTACTTCTCAATGATTTTCAATGCTACTTAATTTTTTTAAAACATTTGTTTCAAATTTAAGTTCAAATTTAAATTTTAAACTTAAAGTATAAACTTTCATATCCATTTATACAATCACACTTTATTTTGAACAAATTTAAATTAATTTTAAATATGCATTCAATTTACTCATATTTGTTATATACACATATATATAAGATTTGAAATCTATATGACTTTTTACAATATTTATTATTTCAATATTTTAATCTCAAATAATTATATATTACTATCACTTATTTTTTATTTGTTTAGGATTTTTCTTCCAATTTAATTTGAAATTAAATTCCAAAAGTTTAAAACATATTATTTATTTAAATTTATAACTTTGGGATGTTACTTTTTATCTATAAGATTTTAAATATAGAAATTCAAAATCTCAATTAAATTTTAAAATAAATACTCAAATAAACAAATATCCCATTTAATTTGAAAAATTCAAATTAATTTACAATTTTATTCCAAAATTTATTTACGCTATCAATTTAATTTTAATTAAAAATCAGGATCGTTACATCAACTTTGAAATTTCAATTCAAATTCTTTGAACAATTCATTAAATTAATTCCAATTTCAACATTTACGCTTGGGCTTCGAGAATAATTCAGTTTATATAAATCAATTTCTATTTCAAAATACCAGTCAACTAAATTCAAAATTTCAAAGATTCAAAATCATTTAATTTAACCAATCCGGTGTACGTATATAATTTTTTATCCTAGGATCAAGTGATACGAATATTTATTATTTCAATCCACAATTTAAATTTTACAGTTATATATCATTTTTAACCGCAATTCCGAATTAATTAAAAATCCATAAACTCGCTCGAGTCTATCATTTCAGCCCATAATGATTTTCCCTAATCTATAGATCATTCGGGTATGTATCATTTCAACCCATAAGGAACTTACAATATTGTAACAATATAAAATACAATATCCAGTCATCCAATATGAACAAATCAAACATTCATCACAATCATTATCCAAATCAATCAAAGAATATCAATAGATAACTGATAATCAATAACATGTATTAAACTGACAATTTAAATTCAGTAACA
The DNA here is from genome assembly GCA_030765085.1 of Allium cepa. Lineage (NCBI taxonomy): Eukaryota > Viridiplantae > Streptophyta > Magnoliopsida > Asparagales > Amaryllidaceae > Allium > Allium cepa. Next base: position 598,357,707 of record CM060935.1, read on the forward strand.
AATTAAACGATGATTAAATGTAATAAAAGTCAAATTTAACTAGAATGAAAATTTAAACATACCAAAATCAATCAACATGTTCCTAATCACATCATAAATTAAATTTAACTAACATGAGATAGTTTAGTAATTGTGAGTGGGTTAAAACACTCACCTTTGATATTTAGAATGAAAAATCCAAACAAAGATGCCTTTTGCAAAGTCTCCAAACTCAGCCAAACCTATTTCATGTCGTCCGGAATTCCGATACGAGTCCAATGGAAGAAAGTAGCATGTATCGAAGCTCGATATTCAGGTTGTAAGAGTATATTAAAAAAACATGTGCACATTTAATTATTAAAATAAGAAACTTTAATCGCTCATGTTTTTGAATTTGATGTACCCAAAACAAAGGCAAGAAGTAGAAAGCCAAAACCATGAAAGCTAATTCTCATTGTTTATTTTTTTAAAGGTTTCTTGCTAAAGAAGGCAAGGTGAAGAGGAAAGGTGTGAATGTGGTTGAGGATGAAATAAATGCTCACACTTTTTTTTCTTTTTTGAACATAGCTTCAGTAAAAATGAATTAGCAGTAACTAAGTGGAGATATAAAGCAATGTTGACGTTGAGAATTTGTGGAAAAAAAATAGAGGCCTTGATGTTTTGAGAAACAATGAAGTTCTAGGGGAAAGAATGAGATATGATATGAAGCAAAAGAAGAAAGAGAAGTAACAAACGAAATATATATGGAAGAGACAAATAAAACGAGGCTATATGATCTAAGTAAATGCTTTGAGTAATAAAATAAACAAAACAGAAGGATGAGAAAGGATGTGAATTCACGTTTTCAACTACATCAGAGAATTGCAATAAAACTAAAATGTGGAAAGTGGCAGGCATATTGAATAATAAGGAAATTTAGGGACCACTTATATCTAACTAATTGCATGTTCCACTTAATTAAATATATTAACACCAAGTATACTTTATTTACACCCGTTTAAACGTAATTAACATACAATAAATAAATTTGAATACAACAAACAATGTAACGTTACACAAAATAAAAGTTGATCGAGAACTTAAATTCAACTTTTCTTTTTCAAAACAAAGTTTGTCTCAGAACTCAATCATGAAAACTAAAAAGTTAATTTAATTTAAATTTCAAGATTAGTGTTAAAATCACTTATATACAGCCTCAAATTGATATTTAATGACTGTAGAATATTATTTTCAAATTCATTTTTTTCTTCTTTTTAAAATTATTTTTACCTTCAAAATGACAAAGTTCGTTTTTTTCATTAAAACATTGTTTTTATTTTAACAAAAATGTATGTTTCTTCCGTTAAATCCATTAACTAAATTAATGTTTCTTTTTATTTACTCTTTTATATTAAAAGATTCCAAATCGACATAATTGTAATTAATTTCAAAGTTACACTTTAAAATGGATCCTAACAAACATACATTTCTTTCATTAAACACCATTAATTTCAAATAAATTTTCTTTCCCTTTTATTGAAAGATTCCAAGTCAAATTAACAATAATAAATTCACTAATTAAGTTGAAATTCCTTTATATGTTTATCTTTATTTTCATCTTATTATTCAATAAATTAACATCTTACGGATATACTTAACGTTGGTTTACCATTTCATTACCTCAATCTTCTATAGTTATCACTTTAATTCATATTAACTACAATAAGTAATTAGGTTAATTGCAATTGATTTTCAACTTAATTTCAACGGATTAAAAGCAGGTGATAAATGATAAATGTTACCTTTCACTTACTTAATCACATTTATAAGTTTATTATAACAACAAATGTTATGACTACTTACACAACCCTGATTATACTCAATTTTCCATTAATTCCATATAATTTCCCCCTTTTTATATAACGTTTAATTCATTTCCTTATTTCAACTTATCACCAAATAACTTTACAATTATTTCGATTACAGACATAAAATTCCAACATTAAACCCAACAGTCAATTGCCTTAATTCCATTAATCACCCATTCAATATTCAGATGGATAAAGTAATGCGAAAATTGTTAATACAATCGTTTATTATAATTCATACCAATTATCTTGTTCTTTACAACCAAGGTTTATAATTTGCTTATCCAAAAAGGTTTTGTATTCAATATTAACCTTCTTTAATTAATTACATACAAGTTCACCATTAACTACATCATTTAATTTATTTCATTGTTTACAATTATAACCAAGTCAACCAATAATTTATTTCAATTGATTTGAAATTACATTAAATAGCTATCAATAATATTCAAACAACATTACTTATTTCATATTCACTTTTAGCCAATTCTAATTGATTACATATAATTTCAACATTCAATGTATTTCCTTATTTATAGTTTATAACCAATTATAACTTTACAGTCACTTCAGTTAATTGATGTTACATTAAAATAGTTAGTAGTTACCTTATATTAATTACTAACATTACATTTTAGTTATTACTCTCATTATGACATTACAAATTTTAGTTTTCTTTCAATATTAAGTCACAAATCTCATTAAATTTAAAAAATTTAAGTTATCGAAAATTATGGGTCATTACACTCTCCCCCACTCATCCTCAGAAAGGAAAAGAAGGGAAAGAAAGGAATTTATAAATCAATATATCACATTCAAAATATTAAATTTGTAAACAAATAAATTCACATAATTAAATAATCTAAATAAAATATATCAATTTATAAACAATTAAATCCTTTGTATTCAAGTTAACAAAAGTTTGGAAAACATTTTACAAAAATTTTTACGTCCCAAATTTACGAAAAATTTCGACAGAGTCTCCTTTATACAGAGAGGTCTGGGAGAAATTATAATATTAGTAATAACAATATATATCATATTTTTCAAAATAAAATATCCCAAACCATGGGAAAATAATATAATATTGCTATGAAACCGTAATTCGAGGATGTACCTATTTGTGGAGGCATACAACGCTTATTTTATGAAACCAAAAGCAGTGGCAATTACTTCCACAACTTGTATTTCACTTATATAATCCAAAGATGTCAATAATTATATAAACGAGAAATATTTAAGTTGTTTTCAAATAATAGCAAAACAAGTCACTCCAACATAACAACAATCACTTGCAAACAAATAATGCAAACATTATTTCAACAAAGAAAACAATCATCCACGCATAGCAACCAAAGCAAATGGTTTGTTCGGGTTCAGAACTTCTAATCATATAAAATGATAAATAAACTATGAAGTAAGCCATACACTCAACAATGATAAATAAATTATGAAGTAAACCATACACTCAATAGTCGTAGATAACTTATAGATTATTTATACATCCTGCACAAAATAGAAGTATCATTTCCCAATCAATCCATAAGTCAAGCAAATACTTTTCTTTTCTCGTTCATCTAATGTTTATTTTCCTTAATTTACATTCATTATCACTTATAAAAGTTCGTTTCTCCTTTAGTCATACAGTGCCATTTTCTTTCATTTTATTACTCTACATTCATTGCTTAAGTAAGTTATTTGTTTCAATTATTGGATTATACATTATTAGGTAAGTTTCTTTACAATGCAATTTATCATTTATAGATTATTTCTTTTTCATATTCATTCTTCTATACATATTATTATTGAATATTAATTCCATTTCTAAATCATTTTCAATGTTCTCTGAAGTTATAATCATTCAATTTATATAATACTCATTTTAATTCCAAATGGCTTCAATATTAATTCAGTTTATAATTATTTACTTACATATTCACCTTTATCATTAAATCGGATTATAAATAGTCTAAATGTTAACTTAAGTTTATATCATATTTCTTGCATTATTTACCTTTATTACATTTGATAGCACTTCAAATTATTGACTTAAGTTTATAATAATTTATAACATTAGAATTCTTATTTATAGATGTAATTCCACTGAACCCTTTCATTATACTTAAGTTTTACTTGTTTAATATTCAGTTACATATTTCTATTAACATTTCAACTTTTAATATTTTGGTATGTTATATAGTGTTCTAAGAATGCAATCGAATGTTACACAAGTTTACCTTATTCACTTTAGTAAACAAAATGTTTTATAATTACATCTTCTAAAATTTTACTATTCTTAAACCCGTAAGTTACAAATTTCCAATTGCTTATCTATTTCATTAATCATTTTACATCAAATTTCTTATTTTCTTTTTAGAACTTTTCAATTATTAATATAGTCAAGATTCCATTCTTTACAATAATTTCAATTTCCAATTTACAGAAACTTAAGAGCTAAACAACCGAGTTCCATTTCAATCCCTTTTAGAATATACATATATATACTCATAAATTATATATATATATCAAATCAACCTTCAAAAATTAAAATTAAGATTCGTTTATCAAAACGGATGTGCGGTAAAATTACTACAGCAGTCTTCCCACTTTGAAACTCGAAAATATACGTCGATGACGCGTGCACTCATCATCGAAATTATTTCCAGCAACAGAGAGGGGAGAAAAGTTTCGTTTAAAACATTTTTTTTCAAATCATCTTGAAATATTTATATCAGAAAATACATCTAAATACTACTAGTATTATATTCCAAAGTCTTTTGAAAGAAATTTTCAAAAAATTCCAAAACTTCAGTTCTAAACTTTCAATTTATATTTACTTAATTTGTAATTCCTATTTTTCAATCAATATTTATAAAATTTATCTACCTAACAAACAACATGTTACGTCTAACTATATCATTTATAAAATTTATTATTTTATATACAAAAATACATAATAGGCAAAATTATTTCATTTACCTATATTTCATAACAAATATTGTGTCGGTCTGCCATATTAAGCGTTAAAAATTCTTATCAATATCATAGCGTCATATGTATCGATCGAAATTTATAAATACTAAACAGAATAAATTAACACAATATAAAAACTTTTTATAACACGCACAAATACGCTCTCATATATACGCACTCAACGGCTCATTCTAGGGTATTACTACCCTATTTAATATAAGTCAGACCCCACAATGCTAAGGTTATCGCTAAACCAAAGCTCTGATACCAACTGTAGCGACCTGCCTTTTTGGACGTTTTAAGCAGACACACATGCCTAACTCAAACCATTCAAAAGGGCATATTGCTATGAGGTAAATAAGAAAAAGAGAAAGAAATAAAACAAGTATAGAATCTTGCAGTGGAAAGACAAAATATAATAATCAAATAAAAGTTCATGAAGCTGTTTTATAAATACATTTGATTATTCTTTTACAAAAAAAAAATCAGAGTTACAGAAATAGGAAGAAATAAATAATAAGTGCAGCGGAACAACATGATGCAGCGGAATATAATAAATAATACTAGTATAAATCTTCATCTTCGTAAGGTCTTCAACCCTGAAATGCTTAGGCTGACCCGAGCGAATTGAAAAGACAAATACTCGAGTCAGAACTAAAAGATTTTATGTAAGTTAAATCGATGGTCAATATGAGTGTAATAGCGTCAGGGATGTTTACGGAGTTTGACATCTCTTATCCAGTGTCTAAGTGAGTGTAGTAACTTAAGAGATGTTCGGGATTACCATCTCCTAAGTATCCGTTAAACTATCCACTATGTATCACAATACGCTATTATAATAGTGTCTATAATAAAACAGTATTAAAATAGCGTTAAGGCGCTACCTATATTGCCCTTAACACATTTTTATATATTCTCATAGTCTATACAGTACCGTAATTCCTCCGTAAACTGAAGAGCTATCAGAGGGTACTCCATAGGTATGGTACAAATCAAACTTGTAGAAGGCGCGATAAGGCATGTGAACACGGCACTCGAGGTAATGCCTGATTAGATATACCAATTGCGGATCCGGACTGGTGGTAATGCATATCAGCTACTACCGTCCACCTTGGAACACACTCCCATAATCAAAATCAAGGGTGGCCACCAACCAATCACAAAGCCGGAATATAGTATCGAAATGTGTCGGATAGAAGGAATGACCTCACTTGGCCTAGCGTGGCTCCTGTTTTAGTCACATCTAAGCTGAATCGTGGAAGTCAGGGCCATGCCATACCTCATACAGAAATCATTGGCCAAAAAATCCTACTTCATTTCTGGAATCTCCACCACGTACACAGTTATTAAAGTAGTTTTCAGTATTGGCAGAGAGTCTGACAATATCTGTTCCCGGCCTCTTTAACAACCCAACGCTTACTTCACACCGATGGTTCTTTTACATTTCAAAAGTCAAATTATACCTAATATCAAAATATCATATTCGACTTCAAACCATATCACTTTCGAAATCATATTCACTTTCAAAGCTATACTCACTCAAATATGTCATTTCACAAGAAGGTATCAATTTCAAATTCCAACTTAAGATGTATCATCATCAGGGATTTAAATATAAATACTTCACTTTACACCTTATGGAAATTTTAGAAAATAGTTTATGTAGTTATAAATAGTTTATATAGTATTAAATAGTTTAAATAGATTTAAAATAGTATAAATGGTAAAAGTAGTATAGATAGATTTAAATTAGGTTTAATTAGATTTAAAAATGATTTATATAGATCTAAAATAGATAAAATGGATTTAAATTATCTTACATAGGTTTTAAATAGATTAAAATTATATTAAATAGATTTAAAATAGATTAAATAAATTATATTAGTTTAAAATAGGTAAGATAGGCTAAATTGTACTAAATAGGTTATAATAGATTAAGTGAATTAAAATAGTTTTATGTTGACTAAAATAGTTTAAATTATTTTAAAATAGATTTTCAACGTTATACCCAAACATTTCAATAACTCAATTCCGATAAATTCACTTATATTTGACAATTCAACTTTGAAATTCCAATTCAAATCCTTTGAACAATTCGTTAAATTAATTCCAATTTCAACATTTACCCTTAGGCTTCGAGAATAATTCAGTTTATATAAATCAATTTCTATTCCAAAATACCAGTCTACTGAATTCAAAATTTCAAAGATTCAAAATCATTTAATTTAACCAATCTGGTGTCCGTATATAATTTTCTACCCTAGGGTCAAGTGATACAGATATTTATCATTTCAATCTGCAATTTAAAATGTTACAGTTATATATTATTTCAAACCGCAATCCCGAATTAAGTAAAAATCCATAAAATCAGTCGAGTCTTTCATTTCAACCTATAATGATTTTCCCCTAATTTATAGATCATTTGGGTATGTATCATTTCAACCTATAAGAAACTTGCATATTATAACAATATAAAATACAACATCAAGTCATCTAATATCAACAAATCAAATATTCATCACAATCATCATCCAAATTAATCAATGAATATCAATAGATAATTGATAATCAATAACAGGTATTAAAATGACAATTTAAATTCAATAATAAATTAAACGACGATTAGATGCAATAAAAGTCAAATTTAACTAGAAAGACAATTTAAACACATCTAAATCAATCAATATGTTCCTAATCATATCGTAATTTAAATTTAACTAACATAAGATAGTTTAGTAATTGCGATTGGGTTAAAACGCCCACCTTTGATATTTAGAATGCAAAAATCCAAACAAAGATGCATTTTGCAACAGTCTCCAAACTTAGCCAAACCTATTTCATGTCATCAGAAATTCCAATATGAGTCCAAAAGAAGAAACTACACATATATCGAAGCTCCTTTGTGGAAAATATTCAGGTTATAAAAATATATCAAAAAAATACGTACACATTTAATTATTAAAATAAGAAACTTTAATTACTCACATTGTCAAATTTGATGTACCCAAAACAAAGGCAAGAAGTAGAAGGCCAAAACCATGAAAGCTAATTCTCATTGTTCATTTTTTAAAGGCTTCTTGCAAAAGAAGGCAAGGTGATGAGAAAAGGTGCGGATGTGGTTGAGGAAGAAATAGATACTCACCTTTATTTTTTATTTTTTTGAACATAGCTTCAATGAAAATGAATTAGCAGTAACTAAGTGGAGGTATAAAGCTATGTTGACATTGAGAATTTGTGGAAAAAAAATAGAGGCCTTGATGTTTTGAAAAATAACAAAGTTCTAGGGAAAAAAATAAGATATGATATGAAACAAAAGAAGAAAGGGAAGTAACAAACGAAATATGTTGAGACAAGTAAAATGAAGCTATATGATCTAATAAATGCTTTGGGTAATAAAATAAATAAAACGGAAGGATGAAAAATGTTGTGAATTCACGTTTCAACTACATCAGAGAATTGCAATAAAACCAAAATGTGGAAATAGGGGCAGGTATATTGAATAATAAGGAAATGAAGGGACCACCTAGATCTAACTAATTGCATGTTCCACTCAATTAAATATATTAACACCATATATACTTTTTTACACCCATTTAAACATAATTAGCATACAATAAATAAATTTGAATACAACAACCAACGTAACGTTACACAAAATAAAAGATGATCCGGAACTCAAATTCAAGTTTTCTTTTTAAAATAAAGTTTTCTCATAGCGCATCACGAAAATTAAAAAGTTAATTTAATTAAAATTCAAGATTATGTTAAAACCACTTATAGAGCCTCAAATTGATATCCAATGATTGTAAAATATTGTTTTAAAATTCATTTTCTTCTTCTTTTTATAAAATTATTTTTACCTTCAAAATGAAAATGTTCGTTTTATTTTCATTAAAACATTCTTTTTATTTTAACAATAATGTATGATTCTTTCGTTAAATCCATTAATTAAAATTAAAGTTTCTTTTTTTGTACTATTTAAAATTGAAAGATTCCAAATCGACATAATTGTAATTAATTTCAAAATTACACTTTAAAATTGATCCTAACAAACGTATATTTCTTTCATTAAATACCATTAATTTCAAATAAATTCTCTTTCCTTTTTATTGAAAAATTCCCAATCAAATTAATGGCAATAAATTCATTGATTAACTTAAATTCAAACATATATTTAATTTGATTTTCATCTTATTATTTAATTAATTAACATCTTATGGATATACTTAATGTTGGTTTACCATTTCATTACCTCAATCTTTTATAATTATCACTTTAATTCATATTAACTACAATAAGTAATTACATTAATTGCAACTGATTTTCAGTTTAGTTTCAATGGATTAAATAAGTTGGTGATAAATGACAAAAGTTACCTTTTACTTAATTACATTTATAAGTTAATTATCAACAACAATTTTATGACTACTTATGCAACCTTGATTTTACTCAATTTTCCATTAGTTTCATATAATTTCCCCCTTTTTATATAACATTTAATTCATTTCCTTATTTCAACTCATGACCAAACAACTTTATAATTATTTCAATTACTGACATACAATTCCAATATTAAACCCAACATTCAATTGCCTTAGTTCCATTGATTACCCATTCAATATTCGAACGGATAAATTAATGAGAAAATAGTTAATACAATCGTTTATAACAATTTAGACCCATTATCTTATTCTTTACACCAAGGATTATTATTTGCTTACCCAAAAAGGTTTTGTATTCAATATTAACGTATTTTAATCAATTACATGCAAGTTTACCATTAACTACATCGTTTAATTTATTTCATTATTTACAATTATAACCAATTTAACCTACAATTTATTTCAATTGATTTGAAATTACATTAAATGGTTATCAACAACATTCAAACAACATCATTGATTTAACATTCACCATTAGTCAGTTCTAATTGATTACATATAATTTCAACATTCAATGTATTTCCTTATCTATAGTTTATAACCAATTATAACTTTACAGTCATTTCAGTTAATTGGAATTATATAAAAAATAGTTAGCAATTACCTTATATTAACATAGTAACATTACATTCTAGTTATTACTCTCATTATAACATCACAAATTTTAGTTTTCTTTCAATATTAAGCACAAATCTCATTAAATTTAAAAAAATTAAATTATCGAAAATTACGGCTCGTTACAGCAGAGGTTTTGAAGGCTTGACATAAGTGTTGAAGACCCAATATAAAGCCACATTCAAGGTTTATTATTATTCTTTCCCATAGCTGATTTTGGAAAATTCTCAATTACTTAATTGGAAGAAGATTCAGATCGAGAACTGAGAAATTTAATTTGAGCTAGAAGGGTTGGCGATGGCTAGATTAGAGGTCGGCGTCCTTGTATGGGTAAAGGCACAAATGAGGGGTAGAAGAATAGTTAAGGTTCGGAAGATAAGCAACGAAGGGTACAAATGTGCATTTAAAAAGAAAGAAAACTCGCGACTATTGAGTTTAGAAAATTAGAAGAGGCTTCAGAACTAAATAAACCAAACTCAGTAATAATAGTATAGTATGCATATATTAATTTAATCAAATAAAAACCTTTCATAATTTGGATGATAAAGACATATATGAAGTGGAAATGTGTATATTGAGGTGTAAATTCCAACACTTAAACGATGTCCAAATTAGCTATGTACGCTTCTTTATGTTACACTTTTACACATGACTATATTTGATGCATTCATCATAAGATATAAAAAATTAAAAAAAATTAATTTAATTTAATTTTAGACAATTATAATAAATGAAGACTTTATTTAAAAGAAAATTTAGAAAAGTTCTAAATGAGTTTAGACTATATAGGCCCAGAAAGACCCAATTGGAATTTTTTTTGAAATCTACTAGAATTATCCTACTTCTAACTAGGCCAGTTCTAATAATGGTATCAAACCCCAATAGTCTATGCGGTCCAAATTAGTAATGTTGGGGCTAACCAATTTAGCTTACCAATTTAGGGGTGTCTAGAAAGGTAGCATCTAGGATTAGGTTCTAGTAATCAAGTACTATGCTCACCTTAGCTATCGACCTGACACGAAAAGTGAAGTGAGCCTAAAGATTGCGCTTAATAGAAAATGCCAAATTTGAATTAAACCTTGAGCTACTTTCAAAATTGTTTGAAAATTAAAAATATAGATTTTAAATCTAAAAGTTAAATTTAAAATAAGATATATATATATATATATATATATATATATATATATTATAATAGTTATAATATAGTGGAAAATTTCAAAATGTTTAAAAATAAATGTCAGTTAATTTTGAAATTAAATTTTATTAATAAGATTAATAAAAGAATCAAATTAATTAAATGAGTTAATTAAAAAGTATATGTATATGCATGTTTAATGTATAATGATATATATAATGTTATCTTGAAATGTTTCAGACAATATAAGTATACATGTGTATATGTAAAATAAATTTTCAAAACTAGTAAAATTGGATTAAAATTATTTAATTAAATAAATTAAATAAAAGTCGATTAATAAATTAGAATACACACGTATGCACGCGCGCACACACACATATATGATATGTGTGTATTATTATAGAGTTACAGTGTACGGATATTTAATATAACATAATAGAGTTGAAAAATAAACAATTAATGAAAGAGTCAATTAAGTAAAATTAATTAGGTATGATTTAATTAATATAATGTTATACAATGGATTATATATAAGCTAAATAAAATAGAAAAGTTATACAATAATGAAACTAATATAATATGAGTGGGTAAACTAAAGGTGAAATTTATAGAAACCCTAAATAAGCTTAAGGAATAAATAACGCGTAAATGTACGTATACAGTGATTCTTGATGTGTCCGACATTTGAATCACGAGGATATTTCATAAGAAATACATTATTCCATAAATCGATATCACTCTAAATTATATATTGAAGATTGTGAATCTTTAATATAATGTTGTCCTCTACCATATACATATTTATAAATTACTTGTATACTCCTTAGTTGTTGAGAAAACTCAAGCTAGAGATGTAATGTGTAGTATTATTAATATATCGAGTAGATGAGATAAGATAAATATATGCATTTGTTGAGAAAACTCAAGGTATATATATATATTATACTTAAGCCACCAAGATAAGGTAGGTATAGGTGAATAATTTCATTTTAATTTGTTGAGAAAATCCAAGGTCGAGGTAAAATTAGGACAAGGTATCGTGGGTTAGGAGTTGTATATAATACAACCGATAAGGAGTTATCCATCATTTGTGGAGCTATGACTTGTTGAGCAAACTCAAGGTCAGAAATCCAAGACAAATGAGTCCTAACGCCTACTAGTGAAACTCCTATGTTTTGACTTTGGGTTTGGCGAAACATAAAATACTAGTGGAGGCCTTATTAGAAAAATGAAAATAGTAACACTTAATCTTTCTGATATTGTAGGAACATATACTATATTGTCACGATCCGAAATCCAGCGTTCGAAAATCGACATGAAATACCTCACCTATATTCGATTGCCGGAAATTCAAACGTCAAACTCCAGTTCGGATGGAGCTTATAACAACATTAGATGAATATAAACAGCGGAAACAAACGATGATCTCATTAATCAACACCATAGATACAACATCAGATACCATATTCGTTACAACACTTATCTCCAACATCAGAGCACTACACATGAGATACAACAACAAAATGATAACTCTATAGCGGAACAATAGAGTTATCACAACTTCAAAAGAGTCTTTAAAGAAATAAAGCGATAGCGAGATTCCAAACTAAGCACCTTCTTCCAACTTCAAAGCTCCCAAAATCCGTTAACTCCAAAAGACTCCAAAGATCCAAGCTACTATCCAAGCTAGCTCCAAAACACGAATAACATGCTTCTAGGCTGCCCGTGTGGAAATTATGGGCACCCAGAGTTTAGGAAGGGAACAATAAACTCCGGATCAGTCGTGGGACTGGTATGAGTAAACAAACACAGCTGTTTGTACAAAAATAGTTTATAAAAAGAAATTCGTTCATGCTTGTAGAAAATGCAACTACCGTAAGACCTCCCGCCACACACACGATGCAATCGCAGAATTGGAGGAGATTTATTTTTATGATAGTTAAACATACTTGATACGAGAAAACTCTTTTCATATTATTATTAGTGCATAGTGTAGAAAACATTTCGAAAGTATAATATTAAACTTAGCCAGCATACAACCATTATTGCATGCCTACTATAGCTACCATGTTTTATGGCAGGTTACCGCCACGCTGCATGGCAGGTTATACAACTAAAATCATACAGGGCTCGTATTGTTTCTTTGGATTTTCCAACAAATGGTCAGGCTAAGGAACTTCCTATTGCCACATGGGTACGCCTCTAGAGAGACGTCCCGAGAACTTAACCAGCTCTCTGCCAACACAAAGCCGAGTTACCTCTATAACTAGGTACCTACCACACGAGTATGCTATCCCCCGGTCGTTTGCAACCTTTATCCGAGGGCCCTCAACCGCAAAGCGACAACCACAAAGTAAAGAATTTGTAGCAACCACATAGGTTAAATATCTGGGATCCATACCATGATACCACCCTTTTCCCAGAAGGAAATAGACATACCCTATAGGGCGTGACCCTCATAACCTTGCCACATCTTTCCTGTTTCGACCGTTTTTAGGGTGTGAGGTCCGATGAGGTCTCATCCATAGAGCTACATTTTACACAAAAACCTTGATTTGATCAACAAATGATAAGCAACACATAGCAGCACTCAGGATCCCATACTACCAAATTGGGAGAATATCACTAATAACCATCAACTAGATAACCTCTAAGCTTGTACGTCTCAGAGAAGGGTGTTAAGCTAAGAGAATAAATTCTCCGCCACCAAACAGAAATGTATTTGATAGAGATCAGCTTTACATTTCAAAGTGAAATGTCAGACATACAACCATACAAGTCTGTTTTGGGTTCGAACAGAACCGAAGGCACTTCATCCAATAAAGGAAGAAGCCCTTGCAATCTGGGTATCCACAATACCGATCGGACTCCCCATCACATATGGAGATCTCTATGCTGGAGCAACTCGGTGCAAAGTCATTTGGTAGGTTATCCTATCGTTCTCGAAGACACCCGGTCTTCCACCGTCTTTAAATGCTATCCATATCATCATATCACTATTCGGAATGGGTTATATGACACAAAGTCCTCTCCCAACTAAACGAATAGTGAGCGCTTAATTTTTAAAACATGTGGATGTATCATTCATAAAGATTCAATTTCAGGGTTTGATGTGGGTTTCGAATAACCAATTGGAACCCGACTCCCTGTCGCATCGAAATTCAAATAACCGTTTTACGGGCCAATGGATTTTCACATTCATATAGAAACAAAATTAAAGATATCACAGCTCAGCACAAATTAATTTATATCACATAGATCACAATCACATATCAGAGACATTCAACAATAATCAATCATCTAAACTGAAGATGGACTAATCGTGTGATTATAATTAATTAATCACATAATTATCCTCATTAATTATCCTTAATTGATGATTAATTATTCTTAAATTTTTTTAATTAATACATAATTATTTATTAATTATATTTATTAATTAATTCTTAATTATTTACTAATTAATTATTAATAATAAATTAATTAACCTTAATTATTTATATAATTATTAAATAATTAATTAGGTAATTATTCTTTAGTTAATTATAATTAACAATCATTAATTACTCAAATGAATTTAAAGACAAATCATTATATATTTATTAACTACTTTAATTACCATTTAAACCTTGTTTAATCAATCATCATTATCACGCTAATTATCTTATGACTTTAAAGTTTGATTAATGTTTAGAAAACATTTCATTTCTCATAATTATTTTCTTAATTATAACAATTAAATTTATATTAAAATAAATATTTAAAAATAGGGTTATAAATTTATTAAGCACTTTATTTAATTAAATTAAATTATAAAAACCTTTACTAATTCAAATTTAACTTGAAAACAATTATTTGGAGAACATGGATTGAAACTGTTTTAAATTTTGAATTTATTTTAAAAAAAATTGAAAACCGTTTTCAATCGATCCCGAGGGTTATCCGAGTGCTTCCCGAGGAAAACGCCAGTTTACTTCGAGTTCTTTCCAAAATCAACCCGTTATACTCTTATTTCCAAACTTAAATTTTTTGTTTAAGTATAAAACCCGGAGTACCCATGAATTTACTTCGAGTTCAACTTCGAGTTATCACCCAGATTCCCCGGGAACAGGTTCGAGTCACTGCCTTCTTCCCCGAAACCCATGCCTACTGACACCACTAAGGCCATGTGCACGTGTAAGATCAACTGGTCGGCTTTCTGTAACAACCCGATATTTTCAGCCATTCGCATCTGCACATGTTGGACTTGAATTGCTCAAAATACCGCGTTGTAAATAAATTTGGAGCAAATGAAATACAATCACAGAATAATAGACACAGAAATATCAGAATAACTCGCAGCGGAAATTAAAATACCATAGTAGTTCATGAAGCTACTATAACAAACTCTCAAAACATAATACATAATATCAGTTTGAAAAACATATACAATAGAAATCTCAATTACATAGCAGTTTATCAGTACCAAAGCTGAAATAGAACAACTGAAACTGAAGGGATAGATAACTAGACAAGCAGAATCTCCAGCAATTCCTAGCCCTAGAAAGAAATCCAAAGCTAAGCTGTAAATACTCAGGCTGACCCGAGCGTAAAGTAAAACACAAAACACTCGAGTCAGGACAATATATACTTATATAATGTAAACTAACTCAAGTGAACTGTAGTAGAAATGCACAATAACTTAAAGGATGCTTGGGATCGCCCATCCTTTAAGAATCAGTTAAACTATAAATTAAATACATCCCGTGGTTAAAATTTCATAATGGTATTTTATACTTCAAAATAAAATATCATTTCAAAATTCAATATCATTCAAAATCCATTTCATAATATCAAAATATAATATCTTCCAAACCACATTCATTTTTATTTAATTTAAATACCATTACAAAACACATTTCAAAATAGTTTATATTTTGAAACAAATTACTTCATTTTAAATCATAAAATGAAGTTATTATATTTAATAATTAAATTATTAAATTTACAAAATTTTAGTCTTTCAAAATTCATTTATCCACTTAATTTATTAAAACAGATGAAAATTCAATTTTCGCAGCATTTAGAAATTGCTACGGAAAGTTACATTCAAAACAGTTCAATTTAATAAAAGATAGCATTTAAAAAAGTTGTAATAGGGTTACATTAGTTTCAAATAAAACTTAGTTAAATTCAATAATTATAGCATTTACAAAAATGCTATAATAACCTTTAATTAAACTAAGCCGTTTGGTTCATTATTATCAACTACAGCATTTACAAATGCTGTATTATCATTTACATTAGAATTAATAGCATTTCAGAAATGCAGTTAATTAACTTCAAGTATTCAATATAATTTCACAAACAATTATATTTTTATTTAAATCATTTTTATCTTATAAAATCATATAAATTCACTTTTAAAACAGTCATTCAAATACCCTTATATTCATGATTTTATAAAGTTAAATCTCCATTCAAAAATCAAAATTTAATAATAATTCACTAATTAAATTCCAAATTAAATTTTAAATTCATTATATTAAATTTAACTTAACATTTAAGTTTAAAATTTTCAAATATAACTTAATTTCATTTTTATTTACTTAACTTAACATTCACTTTTAAGCCAAACTCACAAATTTCCAATTTTAGTTATATTTCCAAATTTCAACCTAAATATTCATTCATTTCACATTTTTAACTTTATTCAAAAATCATTGATATATTATAAAATCATTTTAAATTCATTTAATTCAAAATATCATAAATTTATCATATTTTCATATTTAATTTAAATTCCATTTATCACCAAATTCTAGTTTCCAAAATAACTTACATTTCAGATTTTCTAACTTTACCATTTATTTATTTCACTTATAAATTTTCATAAAATCAATAATGCTTTACAAAAATCATTTTAAATCAAATTTAGATCAAAATATTATAATATTTACATTTCTAAAATAATTTAAAATTTTTAGAAAAACATATTTTAACAACAAGTCTGTATTTCATTTTCTAGCCTAGATGAAGTGATACGGGTAATATATCATTTCAACCCGTAGTTTACAAAGAAAACCGGGTTTGATCATTTCAAACCCACAATCCCAAGTAAAAGAAAATAATTGAAAATCATTCAGGCCTATCATTTCAGCCCGTAACGATTTTCTCCTATTCTAAATTCCGTTCGGGTATGTATCATTTCAACCCATAGTGATTCTAGTCTACAGGGAACTTGCAGTGTGATAAACTGATGAAAATAATAGAATAGCATGAAATAATAGTAACATATGGTACAACAAGTGTAAATATAGGTGTGAACTTCATATGAACATAATATAGCAGTTATAACAGGATGATATGCATTTACAGATTCAGGTGATGTCAGTTTATCACTATATAAGTACATATTAGTCTGGTGAGATTTACTCACCTGTTTAAGCTGAAGATGACAACCAAAACACACGACAAGGAATCTTCGAAGGCACGACAACATGAATAAGATTTGAGATCGGGAGAACCAAAGATTAATTTCTTTAAATATATCAAACAAAACAAATACAAACATGAATTACAAACCAAGATATTATAAAACAATGCTAGGAATAACTACACAATTCAAAGCTAGAACTTTTGCACTTGCATTCAACCTTGTATGCTTCAGCTATGGACTGGAAAGGCACTGTTACGGGATGGTTTTGAATCAGGTTTGGGTTCAATAGGGTCGGCCATAACATGGATATGAAGGAGATGAAGTGTATAGGCATGTATAACTCAAATCAAGGTAACCAAAGTAGAATTTCTGTGCATAAATGGTTCGGCCCTAAGCATACATAGGCACGGCCAGGCCTAGTAGGGTAATGTACTGATGTGGCAGGGGTCTCACGTCAGTAGGTGGCTGGTGGTGATGATGCAAAGGTTGGCCAAGGTGATGTGGTGGAGTGTTGAAGGTAAAGGAGCTTGGTAATGCATGTTTAGGTGGAGTTTGCTCAAATATTTGGTGGATCTACATCATGGATTGCCACGGCTATGGATGGCCAGTGGGCTGGAGGGGATGGCAGCTGGTTGTGGTGGTGGTGGAGGTGGCTATGGTGGTGGAGGAGCAAGGGCTAAGCTACAAAGGTGAAGACAAGTGCAAAGAGATAAGGAAAACAAAAAGAATAAGCGAAAAAGAAGAACTTTACCAAACTTTTGCTTCAGGAGTTCATGGCCGAAAATTTTGGATGAGAAACTTTTATTTTCGTGAAAATGAAGTTGGATGCAGCTGAAGAATGATAGGGGACGGCCAAAAAGAATTGAATGCAATAAGGTTAGGAAAAATGAAGAGACGGGAAAACAAAAGGTCTTAAGCAACTAAAGAGAAATAAACTTTTCAAATTTCCTTTTATTTATTTATATAAGTTTAAATTTCTAAGAATAATAATAATTTCATTAAAATTTTCGAAAATGCAACAAAATATAAAAATATAAATAAATAATAATAATTATATAAGGTAAAATAAGAAAATAGCTCAAAAAAATACAAACTAGTCTAGAAAAATGAAAAAATAAACAGAATGAACTTTGAAAAATTTATATGAACTTGTAAAAATATTTATAACAAAGATAATAACATAAAATAAAAATGCATTGACAAAAATATCTAAAAATTTTAATTAAATATAATTTAAATGAAGAAAATAGCAGAAAAAAATAGAAATCAGCCTTTAAAAATAGGAAATAAATACAGTAAACTTTGGAAAAGTTTTATTATCACCTCAAAAATATTAAAAGACAAAAACATACATAAAGTAACATAATGATACATTTTAAAATAAAATATGACAGAGAAAATATAATTTATATAATTTAAAATAGACAAAATTGCTAAATAAAATAGATTGCATTCAATATTGAAATATACATAACATTCACAATTTAAACCTGTTTTCAACGAAACGAAAAGTAGTATTCAAGTTATTAAATATAATTTCATAATAAAAGATAAAATTTAGGAGTTTAAATATTTAAATTTGAAATTTAAAAGTCAAAGTTTGACCAATTTGAACAGAAATTCATCTTTCAGTAAAATATCCAATTTATACCTGTTTGAAATTATTATTCACATAATAATCAACACTTATATTTAAAAATGTGAAATGTTTGAAAAACAAGTTTAAAAATAATTTCAAATAAAATAAAGTCAAATATTAAAATATATGAAAAATCTAGGGTTGTTACACTCTCCCACACTCAAATCTTTTCGTCCTCGAAAAGGAAGGAAGCGGAGAAACAACAAGAAAGAGAAATAGGTTGGAAGACATTCGAAAGAAGGTTGGGAGAAAGTAGCAAGGAGGGGAAGCAGGTTGAAAGACATGGATGAAATATTATTTAAACCATTATTCATTTCAATTAAAATTTCATAATATTTTAAACATTTTATAATATGATGAATAGTCATTTGATTCAAATCTGATGGTTCAAAGTAAACAAATTTTAAACATTTTAAAATCTTTAGGAGGGAAAATAACTGATCAAAATATTCTTTATATAGTACTTTATCAAGATACTTTTATCAAAATACTTTTATAACTCGATGTCTTAACAAGTTTACTTTCGTTCCTGCGGACTCGGCTATGCGTTGATCAGGCGCAAAGCTAGAATTCTCCAAGTACTTAGTAGACTTGTTTCAACACCCAGTGAAAATAATGAAAACACTTTTAAAAACAGATATGGAAAGTACAATCCAAACAAATCAACCAAACCGAAACAGTTGTCTAACCATGGATCGCAGATACACAATGGTTACGCCTGGATCCCCCAGGAAACAATCCGTATCCGTAAGCTTTCTCAGCCCTGCGAGTTACGCCATGATGACGAGTAGAATGCAGGATACACAATGGTTACGCCTGGATCCCCCAGGAAACAATCCGTACCCCTAGGAAAGACTCAACCAGGCACTTGCGCTACTCTTCGCGACCTACGCAGATTGCAGGATACACAATGGTTACGCCCGGATCCCCCAGGAAACAATCCGTACCCCTAGGCAAGACTCAGCCAGGCAGTTGCGCTATGTAGTCGCGATCATAAGACCATGGGGGTCGCCGTGGAATTCGATGGACACTCGAGTATCATATCCAGAAAACCCAAATCAAAGAGAGAGAATAATATTGATAGAATGAATCCACAGTGTGGCCACAAAGCGGATATCAAGCAGAAGGCACTTTCCATATCTTTACTTCGAAAATATGTATCATATAGTACCTTTCAAAATCACTTTCAAATATCATACTTATATAAAGTCCATTATATATAAGATTTCATTTCAAATCAAATACTTTCCAAAATAATAGTATATCAAATCACACTTATATAAAATTCGATTATATAAGATTTCATTTTTCAAAATTGAGTACCTTTTCAAATCAACAGTTCTCAAATCAATGGTTTACTTATACAAATCATTTTTATATAAGTTCGATAGCTCCCAAATCAAGTATTAAATAAAACAGGTTCTAAATTTTAAACCATTTCGATATCAAATAAATTTTAAAATCATATATGATGTCACCAAATCATTTCTTTCAAGTTATACATATTCAGTTTCAAAATTTCTTAAAACAATAGGTTTAGAAAATAATCCAAATTTCCAAATCAACATAATTTAGGTCAAATAAATCCATTTCCATTTCAAACATGTATTCACTTCAAAAGTCATAATACTTTCAAAGTTATGAATCTTTCGAAACTAAAATACTTGAAATCATTACACTTTGAAAATCATAACATTTAGAAATCATGCATTTGAAATCATAAAACATGCCCTTAATTCTTTACATTTCAATTTTTTTTCAATTAAACCAAAATCTAAAATTTCCAATTTTAATTCAATTCAAACCATCAGTTTCAATTTAGTTTTCCAACAAAACCATTTCAAATATTATCAATTTCAAATATAGATTTGATTTACAAAATAAACTATTAAATCTTAAATATGTTTCAAGGCTTAAATATACCATATTTCAAAACTAAATTTCATAATTTCATATATCTCAAATTTTACTTCATTATTACTTACATATGTCATTATTTCGCAATATTACATTCGATCGCTCGCTTGATCACACAAGTTCGCTTTCGAACTAGTATTGTCCATTCGACCTCCCTAATGCGGACTTCGATATGGTTTCTTGACTAGAAGCCATCAGTCTCCTTGCATAGCCATATACTATGATAGAGAATTCTAGAATCAAGCCCAAAATCCATATCAAATGTTCACCATCAAGAATCAAATGAAAAATCCTAACACGAAATGGTGTAATTCACCTCGAACTTGTGTACTCAAACTTGGATCAAATTAATTATGCGAATAAAACAACGTACGTACAATATCTATTCCAACTTGTTAAATAAATAGTTTTATAAAGATGTTACTAAGTTAAAACATTTAAAACCACAATTTTCTCAAACATTTGAAGACTAATTTTTATCCAAAACATTTCAAAACTAAATTTCATATTAGTATAATTCAAAATAGTCTTATTTATTTACTTAACAAAACAGTTTCAACTTACAAAAACCATATTATTTCATACTTGAAACATACAAACTAAACTCATATTCTTTATCAAATACCTTATACCTTTCAAAAAATTTAGCTTTGAAAAATTAACCTTGATTTGGAAGTGCTCGAATCTTAAAATAGTCGAAGAAGTCATATTTTCAATCCAAGAGTTGAAAATCAACACTAAATCAGTAAATCAATTTCAAAAGTTAGGTTTCAAAATCTGAAACTCGAGAACTGAACACCGGCTTAGTTTAAATCTTTTCAAATATATATATATATATATATATATATATATATATATATATATATATATATATATATATATATATATATATATACGGATCTATCTTTCGAATATCAAACCATACTTCGAAATCTGAAATCAAAATTGGTTTCACAAAATCACTCGCAGAGCAAAGCTACTAGAGTGGCCTCTCTCTCCCTCAGAAACTCGAAAATCAATGTCGATGATGCATGCATTCATCACCGAAATTATTTTGCAGCGACATAAGTGAGTTCTGGACTTCAATTAACTTTGAAAAACTTCTTTGAAATTCCTTCGAAATCATTGAAATTCATTCGCATACATTTGAAACATTTCTTATTTGAAATATATATATATATATATATATATCTTTAAATCATATTACAATATATATTTTCCAAAATCTTAAAACCGATTTCAAAATACCGGAATTCGATTCCTTGAAATTCAAATTCAAAACCCTTCGGTTATAAATCATTTTTGTATAAATCAAGTTCTTATAAAATTTTCAAAATTTCACATTCTTTCGAAATTTCAAATTTTCATTTTTGAAAGGTATATAATCCTTATCGAAAACATTTCACTTTTATATACAAAATATGGTCATCCTTAATAATTTCGATGTATGCACAATTTCAAAATACAACCAAATACAAATTTCCAAAGGATGATTCAAGGAAGGATTTCAAACAAACAAAGATTCAAAATTAGAGGAACTCTAATCAAATAGAATTATAGTTCGAAGATAAACTCAAACGAAGATGAGATAATTTAATTACCAAATAGAGGATAGATAAGCCTATATAAATCGCGGGCGAACTTAACCGGTCAACCGAGACTTTAGGAATATAATCAATACGGAAATCTAAGGCAAATCGACCTTTGATCGCCAGAGATAGAATCCGGGTAGAGCAGGAGATAGATAGCATCGACATCCGAGGATACAAAAATCTTCAGTGAATCAATGCCAATTGTAAAGGAGTTTCACCCCTTTACAAATCATTCAAAGATTTACGGAATCATCGCTCTTTAGAGAGGTCATTCCAAAGTAGAGTTACGAATGCTCCAAAATTAAAAGGAAAAATGGGGAAAATAAGACTGGATTCCAGAACAAGTGGGAGTGTTCCAAAGTTCAAGGAATCCTAGTCGATAAGAATCTTAACCAAAAGATTTCTAACATGGTGGATAACGAAGAGATGAAGTTTAGAAAATCTTGATTTCGAAATAAGAACATTTTTATACCAAAATAATCTTTGAAAAATCTTTTAAAAATCTTTTAAAAATCATTTTATACTTCGAAAATACGTTCTCTCACAAAGAAAGGATTATGAGATTGATTCCACTCATTCTAGGGTATTTCTGCCCTATCTCTAATGAGTTTTTGCTCCGCAGGCTAAGGTTTGCCTAAAACCTAAGCTCTGATACCAACTGTAACAACCCGATATTTTCAGCCATTCGCATCCGCACATGTCGGACTTGAATTGCTCAAATGTAACAACCCGCATATTTATCGAGTTTGTATTTAAATATTTTATTTAAATATTAACTCGTTAATCGGATTTTGGTCCGAAAAGCTACTTTTTGCAAACGGTCAAATTAGGAATCGAGACCACTTCCATTGAGTTCGAAATGTCGTTTACAATTTTTTTAAGTATAAACATCGATATGTTTGGAGTTAGTGAAATTTCACTAACTTTTCCCGCTTTGGACTTTGGGTTAGTTTAGCCTATTAAGCCCAAGTTCCAACCCTCTTCTCCTCACTCTTCATAAATTTCCTAACTAACTCAAGCTTGGGCATTAATGGTGAAAAGAATGGGAAATTAAAACTCCAAGCACAAATTCAATTGCGAATCCAACATTCAACTCCAAATTCAAGTAGAAGATATTGGATTCAAGCTTTGGATTGCTTCTCCTTGCTTTCAAGCTTCATCTTCATAAACTTTAGTGCAAAGGTGAGATTTTTATCTCACGATTCTAGTCTATAACTATATTGGACTGTTGGGAATGATTCCCTATCACTTTTGCATGCACATTTGCATTTGATTTGGATTGGATTGGCGAATAACTCCAATTTTTAGCGTTTTGGTGAATTTTCTGCACTTAGGTCGTTCTGGCCATTTTCGTGTGTTCGGAGTTAGGTCGCTCGCGACCTAACCCTTAGGTCGTAGGTCGTTTCTGGCCTTAAATTCCCCCTGCAGCGTAGGTCGTTAGCCTCGGAATTAGGTCGTTGAGCCTTAGGTCGTAGGTCGTATGGACCTTAGGTCGTAGGTCGTATGGACCTTAGGTCGTTAGGTCGTATGGCTTTAGGTCGCTAGGTCGTATGACCTTAGGTCGTTAGGTCGTTTGGCTTTTAGGCCGCTTCTACGCTAGGTCGTTCGACTCTTAGGTCGTAACACTTAGGTCGCTCTCCTCTTAGGTCGTTAGGTCGTTTGGCTTTTAGGCCGCTTCTACGCTAGGTCGTTCGACTCTTAGGTCGTAACACTTAGGTCGCTCGCCTCTTAGGTCGTTAGGTCGTTTGGTTTTTAGGCCGCTTCCACGCTAGGTCGTTCGACTCTTAGGTCGTAAGACTTAGGTCGCTCGCCTCTTAGGTCGTTAGGTCGTTCGGCTTTTAGGCCGCTTCCACGCTAGGTCGTTCGACTCTTAGGTCGTAACACTTAGGTCGCTCGACCCTTAGGTCGTAACACATTAGGTCGCATGACCTTGTTCCACTAAGTCGCTCGACCCTTAGGTCGTAACATGTTAGGTGCCTTTCACACCATTAAGTCGCGAGTTTAATTAGGTCGCTCGGCCTTAAAACGTTAGGTCGCTTGACCTGTGCTATTGTTAGGTCGCTTGGCCATTTCAGTTAGGTCGCATGACCACAGGGTTGCTCCAGTTAGGTCGCTTGACTCCTTAAACCCTAGGTCGCAACCATTAGGTCGCTCGACCCTATTCCCCTTAGGTCGTTAGACCTCATTTTGTCTTCACTAGGTCGTACCGTTTTGGTCGGGGCGCTGCCCCCTGGACCCCCGCGACCTGACCGGGCAGGTCGAACCCCGTAAGCAGTGGCGTTGCCCCCGCACCCCCACCTAGGGGGGTTGCCACCCCCCCGAACCCCCCGTCCGTAGGGGATCTTATCTGAAAAACATTGAGCTGATTTCCTTGGATTTTATTCACATCTCCGTATGCGATTTTTGTGACTGATTGTTTCTACAATTGCTTCTGTGTTTTGTCACTTTATAATATAAAGGTTTCAATACTAGTAGTAAATATCAAAACTCTTTTAACAAACAATTTCAACTCTATTTTTAATAACAAAGCTCTTTTCTTAAGCCGTTTTCCAATCTATTAGTATATACAAGTCTTTACCTCACTCGGATGAGAAATCTAATTAAACGACTTAGTAAAACAAGTGGTATGAAACTTGCGTTCACTTCGTCGGTTAATTCTTGGACTTGTTCGATTGAACCTCTTGTGACAATTTTATTAGCGAAGATTTACAGTTTGTTCGTAAATATTTAAGTTAAGCAAGTGGTTATGGGACATGAGGCTAAACTTCTATATTTACTAGCTTAGTGTAATTGACACTTCTCGTTGATCTTGATGATCGCTTTATGAATTAGACTAGCAATTGCGCGATGTCTCTTTCATTGCAAGGTTAGACTAGACACCACTTGTGTGATTCCATTCACACATACCTTTCTGCTTTTTGGTTAGTCTTGACCTCAATCTGTGTGATTCCATTCACACATGCGGGGTAGCTCCCCTTGGTCTTCGGACCGTCATGTGATAGGCCTCTTTCCCTTTTTCTGCGATTTCTGGATTTCTGGTGTTGATTTCTGGAATTTATGTCTTTGACTTGTTATGAGTACAAGTTTAGGGTATGATGCCCTCTTTGGATCTTTGAGAAGATTCTTGTGATATCGATTTATCTCTTTTTGATTGATCTTCTGTTGATCATCATTTGCATACTTATAGTAGTATGTCAGTATGGATATTTTATGTTTATGCCATATCCTTTAATTTATATCATGTCATCTGATATTTATAGCTAGACTGATCCGTTTATTATTTTCTTAAATAATACTCGGGTCAGACCGGGATGTTACAGGTGCTTCTGCTTGACTTCTTCCCAGGGGTTCATCACTCTGACTTTTGGCTAACTGTTTAGATTAGCAGTTTTTGTTGTATACACTTGAGTTATAGACTCATAGTTGTATTCTTTTGTATAACACGTGTTGCTATTCTTTTGTATTATTGTGGATCTTTTTGACCACTACTCTGATGTACACTTTCATGTGTTAGTTTTATATTCATATCTTCTTCCGCCTTTGTGATATGGATGTCTATTACTGATTTATGTTATGCTTATTTCTATATTTGTTTCCGAAGCTTATTTATAGCCACCGTGTGATAAGAAATTACATGGATGGTCGCTCCTCAACAGCCTTATTCTCCGTGCTAGTTGACAGCACTACTCCGTAGTGTTCTTGGCTAGCGTGGGTATATAGGTGGGGCGTCACATCAAAATACCGCATTGTAAATAACTTTGGAGCAAATGAAATACAATCACAGAATCACAGACATAGAAATATCAGAATAACTCGCAGCGGAAATTAAAATACCATAGTAGTTCATGAAGCTACTATAACAAACTCTCAAAACATAATACATAATATCAGTCTGAAAAACATATACAATAGAAATCTCAATTACATAGCAGTTTATCAATACCAAAGCTGAAATAGAACAACTGAAACTGAAGGGATAGATAACCAGACAAGCAGAATCTCCAGCAATTCCTAGCTCTAGAAAGAAATCCAAAGCTAAGCTGTAAATACTCAGGCTGACCCGAGCGTAAAGTAAAACACAAAACACTCGAGTCAGGACAATATATACTTATATAATCTAACTCAAGTGAATTGTAGTAGAAATGGACAATAACTTAAAGGATGCTTGGGATCGCCCATCCTTTAAGAATCAGTTAAACTATAAATTAAATACATCCCGTGGTTAAAATTTCAAAATGGTATTTTATACTTCAAAATAAAATATCATTTCAAAATTCAATATCATTCAAAATCCATTTCATAATATCAAAATATAATATCTTCCAAACCACATTCATTTTTATTTAATTTAAATACCATTACAAAACACATTTCAAAATAGTTTATATTTTGAAACAAATTACTTCATTTTAAATCATAAAATGAAGTTATTATATTTAATATTTAAATTATTAAATTTACAAAATTTTAGTTTTTCAAAATTCATCTATCCACTTAATTTATTAAAACAGATGAAAATTCAACTTTCGCAGCATTTATAAATTGCTACGGAAAGTTACATTCAAAACAGTTCAATTTAATAAAAGATAGCATTTAAAAAGGTTGTAATAGGGTTACATTAGTTTCAAATAAAACTTAGTTAAATTCAATAATTATAGCATTTACAAAAATGCTATAATAACCTTTAATTAAACTTAGCCATTTGGTTCATTATTATCAACTACAGCATTTACAAATGCTGTATTATCATTTACATTAGAATTAATAGCATTTCAGAAATGCAGTTAATTAACTTCAAGTATTCAATATAATTTCACAAACAATTATATTTTTATTTAAATCATTTTTATCTTATAAAATCATATAAATTCACTTTTAAAACAGTCATTCAAATACCCTTATATTCATGATTTTATAAAGTTAAATCTCCATTCAAAAATCAAAAATTCAAATAATTCACTTATTAAATTCCAACATTAAATTTTAAATTCATTATATTAAATTTAACTTAACATTTAAGTTTAAAATTTTCAAATATAACTTAATTTCATTTTTATTTACTTAACTTAACATTCACTTTTAAGCCAAACTCACAAATTTCCAATTTTAGTTATATTTCCAAATTTCAACCTAAATATTCATTCATTTCACATTTTTAACTTTATTCAAAAATCATTGATATATTATAAAATCATTTTAAATACATTTAATTCAAAATATCATAAATTTATCATATTTTCATATTTAATTTAAATTCCATTTATCACCAAATTCTAGTTTCCAAAATAACTTACATTTCGGATTTTCTAACTTTACCATTTACTTATTTCACTTATAAATTTTCATAAAATCAATAATGCTTTACAAAAAACATTTTTAACCAAATTTAAATCAAAATATTATAATATTTACATTTCTAAAATAATTTAAAATTTTTAGAAAAACATATTTTAACAACGGGTCTGTATTTCATTTTCTAGCCTAGATGAAGTGATACGGGTAATATATCATTTCAACCCGTAATTTACAAAGAAAACCGGGTTTGATCATTTCAAACCCGCAATCCCAAGTAAAAGAAAATAATTGAAAATCATTCAGGCCTATCATTTCAGCCCATAACGATTTTCTCCTATTCTAAATTCCGTTCGGGTATGTATCATTTCAACCCATAGTGATTCTAGTCTAAAGGGAACTTGCAGTGTGATAAACTGATGAAAATAACATAATAGCATGAAATAACAGTAACATATGGTACAACAAGTGTAAATATAGGTGTGAACTTCATATGAATATAATATAGCAGTTATAATAGGATGATATGCATTTACAGATTCAGGTGATGTCAGTTTATCACTATATAAGTACATATTAGTCTGGTGAGATTTACTCACCTGTTTAAGCTGAAGATGACAACCAAAACACACGACAAGGAATCTTTGAAGGCACGACAACATGAATAAGATTTGAGATCGGGAGAACCAAAGATTAATTTCCTTAAATATATTAAAAAAAAATACAAACATGAATTACAAACCAAGATATTACAAAACAATGCTAGGAATAACTACACAATTCAAAGCTAGAACTTTTGCACTTGCATTCAACCTTGTATGCTTCAGCTATGGACTGGAAAGGCACTTTTATGGGATGGTTTTGAATCAGGTTTGGATCAGGTTTGGGTTCAATAGGGTCGGCCATAGCATGGATATGAAGGAGATGAAGTGTATAGGCATGTATAACTCAAATCAAGGTAACCAAAGTAGGATTTCTGTGCATAAATGGTTCGGCCCTAAGAATACATAGGCACGGCCAGGCCTGGTAGGATCATGTACTGATGTGGTAGGGGTCTCACATCAGCAAGTGGCTGGTGGTGATGATGCAAAGGTCGGCCAAGGTGATGTGGTGGAGTGGTGAAGGTAAAGGAGCTTGGCAATGCATGTTTAGGTGGAGTTTGCTCAAATATTTGGTGGATCTACATAATGGATTGCCACGGCTATGGATGGACAGTGGGCTGGAGGGGATGGAAGCTGGTTGTGGTGGTGGTGGAGGTGGCTATGGTGGTGGAGGAGCAAGGGTTGAGCTACAAAGGTGAAGACAAGTGCAAAGAGATAAGGAAAACAAGAAGAATAAGCGAAAAAGAAGAAGAACTTTACCAAACTTTTGCTTCAGGAGTTCATGGCCGAAAATTTTGGATGAGAAACTTTTATTTTCGTGAAAATGAAGTTGGATGCAGCTGAAGAATGATAGGGTACGGCCGAAAAGAATTGAATGCAATAAGGTTAGGAAAAATGAAGAGACGGGAAAACAAAAGGTCTTAAGCAACTAAAGAGACATAAACTTTTTAAATTTCCTTTTATTTATTTATATAAGTTTAAATTTCTAAGAATAATAATAATTTCAGTAAAAATTTCGAAAATGCAACAAAATATAAAAATATAAATAAATAATAATAATTATATAAGGTAAAATAAGAAAATAGCTCAAAAAATACAAACTAGTCTAGAAAAATGAAAAATAAACAGAATGAACTTTGAAAAATTTATATGAACTTGTAAAAATATTTATAACAAAGATAATAACATAAAATAAAAATGCATTGACAAAAATATATAAAAATTTTAATTAAATATAATTTAAATGAAGAAAATAGCAGAAAAAAATAGAAAACAGCATTTAAAAATAGGAAATAAATACAGTAAACTTTGGAAAAGTTTTATTATCACCTCAAAAATATTAAAAGACAAAAATATACATAAAATAACATAATGAAACATTTTAAAATAAAATTTGACAAAGAAAATATAATTTATATAATTTAAAATAGACAAAATTGCTAAATAAAATAGATTGCATTCAATATTGAAATATACATAACATTCACAATTTAAATCTGTTTTCAATGAAACGAAAAGTAGTATTCAAGTTATTAAATATAATTTCATAATAAAAGATAAAATTTAGGAGTTTAAATATTTAAATTTGAAATTTAAAAGTCAAAGTTTGACCAATTTGAACAGAAATTCATCTTTCAGTAAAATATCCAATTTATACCTGTTTGAAATTATAATTCACATAATAATCAACACTTATATTTAAAAATGTGAAATGTTTGAAATAAAACAAGTTTAGAAATAATTTCAAAATAAAATAAAGTCAAATATTAAAATATATGAAAAATCTAGGGTTGTTACACTTTCGATCATTTCTAAGGCTTTTGGCATGACAACGATCATGTCCCCATCCAATTCTAACACTCAGGACATTCGATTTGAACGAGTTTTAAAATTGAGCATTTCAACTCAATTTGGAACCAGAACAATCATCACGAAATCAACTCGCACCGCCACCTCAGGCCGTCTGAGGCCACAAAAACTTTGTCAGAGCTTTGCCTTTCTCTCTTGCTTCGATCGCCACTGACGCGATAGACCCCGGTGCAACGAGGACAACACATCGATCAAAACTCTACCCTCGACCAAACTAAGGGTTTAAACCATTAGTCCTTGTCGTGCCATTTCCACAGCGATATATAAAATAAACGAACATTTTACTGATGAACTCTGACCTCCCAACAAGCCATGACTTTGATCCCGAGAACCAAAGCTCCAGCGATCAGCAGAATTTGGTGAAAATGACAATGCCATTCATCCTCATTTTTCACAGAGGATACATTATTAAAAATCATGATTTTGCTTTTAAAAATCATTGATTTACAAACGTTTTGAATCATATATTTGAAATCAAGAATTATGATAGTTAAATTTTCAGCATGATTCAGGTTTACCTGTATTTTTTAAAATTTCCAGAGAAACTTAAGTTAAATTTACATACATTTATTTTTAAATCTTAAAGCATGAACATACAAACATGTTCTATTCACATTTCAAAGCTTAAAAATGGTTTGAGATAAAGTTTTTGAATTTAAAAACAGGTTTTGGAACCTTCAAACCTGGAACAGAATCTAGGTTTATGTGCATAGATATGCACTCCTCAGTTCCAGGTGTATATGTATACATGCAAACTCAAATTTACAATTCAATCTCCAATATTATTCACCACAACAGATTTTAGTTTAAATCAAACAGGGTTTACTCACCTGATTTCTGAGAACAGAGGCTTGTCAAATTGATTTTTCTTCTTCTGTTTTTCTGAGCTTGATCTTGGTGTGATCCTCTGTTTGTTGTTTGATTGTACTAAGTTGTGTTGTTGTTGTTTTGATCTTGAAGCTGTAATTATTTCAACTTGATCTGATTGATAATTACCAAGCTTAGGCTTTGAATTGAAGAGAGTGTTTGAATTTCTAGATTTCTGCTTTGTTTTTGTTTGTTGATCTTGCTTAGTTAAATTTGTGATATAGTTTGCTTGGCTTTTGATTTTTGTTTTGATTACTGTTCTTGCTTCTTGGTTTGTTTACAGATTTTTTTTCTTTCTTTGAATTTTTTTGAAGGTGAAAAGAAAATGAGGAAGAGAGAAATAGAGATGTATATACTTGGCCTTATTTCTTTTAATTTAAACCAAAAAGAAAAACAAGATTATGACACTTGTTTATTTCCTAGATTACATGTCATACATGTGTTAATCCTCTTACTAAAACACCTATACTTGTTAATTGATATGTTCTTAAGCATACACTTGTATTATTCATGCATAAATATTTTAAATAAAATTTTATATTAGTCTTTTCTTATTTAATTAAAGCATTTACTTTTAAAGTTGTATAAATATAAAAAAAGGAGAATGTAATTTATACATTTATAAAATTATACACATATGTTAATATTTTGAATCTAAATAAATTTAAGATACTGTATATTTAAATTTAAATTCAAATACAAGTTCAAATTCAAATTCAAATTTTAAATCCATTCTATACATATATAGATATATAAATAAACAAACTCAATATTTATATGTTTTGAAAATTTAAAATTAATTCAAATTAACCCCAAATTAAATTCCAGAAATTCAAACAAATTGTTAATTTTTAAAGTGATAAAATTTTGGGGATGTTACAGATTCCCCCTTAAGAAAATTTCATCCCCGAAATTAGGAATAGAGAGAAAGACTAATAAAGAATACACGAATTCAGAAAAAGATAGAGAAATGACTTACCAGATTAAGCCGGAATATCCACTCTGCAATTGGGATATGACTTTTGCATGCTATCCTCTTTTTCCCAAGTACAGTCGTTTGGATCACCACTCCACTGCACTTTAACTAGTTTCACAACCTTATTCCTTAATTGCTTTTTGTCACGATCGATTATTTTCAATGGATCTCTTTTAACTGTTAGATTTGGTGTGATCTCCAAATCCTGCTGAGTAGCTTCTTCAATGATGCTATCTAGATCGTGCATATATTTTCGAAGATGTGAAACGTGAAATACTTCGTGTACGCCAGATAACCACCTGGGCAGCTTCACTCGATAGGCTAAAGGACCGATCCTTTCCAGAATAGGAAAAGGACCAACATATCGCGATGCCATCTTATCAGTCTTTCCAAACCTTAACACACCACGCATTGGAGATAGTTTTAAGAAAACGGGATCTCCAACCTGGAATTCTAAATCTCTTCTTTTGCGATCAGCATAACACTTCTGACGACTTTGAGCCGTTTTCAATTTCTTTTGCATAAAATCAACTTTCTCTGTGGCTTCCTTTATCATATCTGGTCCAAGGACGAGTCTATCACCTGACTCGATCCAACATGCAGGTGTTTGACACAGATGACCATATAAAGCTTCGAAAGGAGCCATTTCGATATTGGCCTGATAGCTATTGTTATATGAGAATTCGACCAGATGCAAATGGTCCTCCCAAGAACCACCAAAGTCAAGTATACAAGCACGCAACAGGTCTTCTAAGATTCGGTTAATCCTCTCAGTCTACCTATCAGACTGCGGGTGATAAGCAGCGTTGAAGTTCAGTTTGGTTCCCAATGCAGCTTGAAATGCCTCCTAAAATCTACTAGTGAAGATCGAGTCACGATCACTCACTATACTGCTCGGTATACCGTGGGGACGAACAATTTCCTTTATATACAACTTCGCTAGGCTTGCTGCCGTTCGGTTAGATTTTACTGGGATAAAATGGGCAGTCTTGGTTAGACGATCCACGATAACCCAAATCGCCTTATTTCCTTTTCGAGTTCTCAGCAAACCGTTTATGAAATCCATAGACACTTGTTCCCACTTCCATTTTGGTACTTCTAATGGCTGAAGTAAACCCACCATCTTCTTCCGATCACTTTTAATTTGTTGACAGGTAGCACAACGACTGACATAGATAGATATGTCCATCTTTATTGTCTTCCACCAGAAAGTTCTTTTGATATCACGATACATCTTATTAACTCTTGGATGGATACTGAGTTTAGACTTGTGACACTCATCCAATACTTCACGTTTCAGATTCGGAATGTCAGGGACATAGATCCTGCCTTTTAGTCTTCCAATTCCATTACTATCGATTCCAAAACTGGAATCCCACTACAAGAAAAAGCATTTTTGGTTGCATTTATTAGTAGCGTTTGTTATCTAAGTGCAACTAAAAAGTTATCCAAATGCAACCAAAGTTTTATGGAATAAAAAATAAAAAAGAATCACTGCTAATTGACGTAGGAACAACAAAATAAAGTGGGCCGCAGAAAATTTCTTTCTCCATTTTCAATTGGCGCTACAGTACTTATAAAAATTTCCCTTTTCCCACCTTCCCAATCCACTGCCCGCTCAAGTATTTTACCTAAAAACCCTAAAAACATTATCGGTTAATTAAAAGCCCTATCTACTATCCCAGATTCGTCCCTCAAAACAAAATAAAAGGTGGCCAATTCGGGAACTAAATCGGAGCTATGTTCTAGGAAGTGGTGTGCGCCGAGAAATGGAATCGATTCAACCGGGAAATACAATGGCGACTCAGATCTGCAGCTTGAAATAATCGACGTTTACTACAACGAAGCAAGCTCAAGCGGGTACCTTTTCCATCAACTCACAGTTTCGAATGTTGATTCGGTTGGAAATTGCGATTTTCGGTTTTCAATTTGTGATTTATAGAATTGTGATTTAAGATTTTCGATCTTGAGTAGCAGGATATAAATAGATCTATTTAACTGTGTGTGTGCGTGATTTGTGAAAGTGATTTACATGTGTGTGAGTTGTTGTGTAAAGTGAGTTTTTAATTTTCGGCTGTGTGGCATGTATGCCAGTTCTTGTTTAATTTCTTTTTTCTCTTTTAGTTTTTTTTTAATTTTGTGTTAAGTATTTCTCTAATTCCTAGTTTTCTCTATGACATCCTAACAGCTTCAGTTCAAGTCACATGTCCCAAAACTGATATTCTTTGTCTCAAATTAACCATAGCCTTTATATATTTATTTTATATGCATTATATAGTCAGGCTATCACAAAAGTGGTTATGATTCATTTGAGAACATAATGAGGTAATTTGGAACATGGGATTACATCTCCCGTCTTATCCTGATTTCATATTATGTGAACCGTAAATAATACAGATCACCGTACAAATCAGATGCAATTAATCCTGATCTTTATGTAACAATTTTAACAAGACTGTTACATAAAACTTTAGAACAGGAGATTCAATATATCCATATGTATGATTATAAATTACGTTTAATAAATAGATAAATAAAAATATTTCAGCTCAAGTCATGTCTAAGAAAAAAATAGCTTTATATCCCTTCTGTAACAAGTATCACCTTCTAGATTTATAAAAATGTTTTCCAAAATGTTTTATTACTTATGTACTTCATCAGTGTAACTTTCATTTTGTTTTAAGTTATATAAGATTACTTATGCTAGAGAGCTTATAGGAATCGGTGGTAATTTCAGCTTGCCACAAAGTGTGCAAATTTTAGATGTAGATGATAAAATTGTTTGGCAACAAGTAGAATTCGAATGGAAGCGTAATAAATGTGCTAGATATAACTATTTCAAACACTGTGAAAAATATTGTCTAGCTCATAAAATATCGGTTCCAAAACAAAGTCACACTAACACGGTAGATCACAACGAACAACAAAGAGGTGACAACAATAATATTAACAAGATGATATGGAATTCGAATCAAGTTCTAATGTAGCAAATCAATTATAAAAGAACAATAATAATGTACAGTTCAAATTTATACTATCTCCAACAATTCAATTAGTTAATATACAAGAAGGTTCTTATGAATTGAAAACAAACACTACTAATAATGCATTTGTTAAAATTATGAAACCGGACTGGCATACACATATAACTTACTTGAAGAACGTAAAAGTAGAATCATTATTGCATGGAACACAAACATCTAGAATATCAATGTTGTGTTTAAAGGTAACCAGTTTATCTCATGTGAACTAGAAGATGTTGGGAGTTTAAACTTTTACGTACTTTGGTGTATAGTTTGTACACTTAAAGTCGGTAGAGTAGTTTGTGGGAATTTATTAGAGAAACTACATAGAATATTTACATTCCCTGGATTATCTCTAGGACTTTAATTGTGTCTTGTACGATTGTGATAGAATGGCCCAAGCTCGTGGGTAGGTTCAATTGCTTAAAATACCCGACTTTGTATAAAAGGATTTCTATTTTTAATCATTAATAAAATAGATTTAGTAGTTATTTATTAATGACCCCAATTACGGATTTAGCAATTTTATTTCATAATAACAATGTTCGTGGTAGCTTTAATGGCCCCAGTTCTAAACTTGTTTATAGCACGTATAGTTTCAGTTATTTATTTCGGCTAGCCATGGTTATTGTGAATATATTTATTCAAAAGAATCTACTAATTTTGTATCCTTGTGCTGTAATAAATTGATATATAAAGGAGGGGACTTGCTGTAATAAGAAAGGACTTAAAGCATATGATCGCTGCAGTTCTATTTTAAAGCTTGGAAAAGAGAACCTAAGGTATTTATGTCCTAATTCATATGTTTGAAATATTTTTGCATGTTTTTTTTATTTCATAGTACATTATTTATAGGCATAAATATAACCTTAAGTGTGTTAGTTACCTATGATTCTATTTTTTTGAGTCAGAGTTGATATAACACTTTGAAAGAGAAGAAGATTGGAGTAGGTTGGTTATTATTAGTACTATTAATAATAAATCTTAATAATAAATCTTAATCAAATTTCCTAACTATTAATGAATAATTTTTACTTTTCCTGTAAAAACGAAGATGATTACTCTATTGGTGTGTAAGTGAGAAATAGTAGTAAATTAATAATAATAATAATAATAATAATAAATTAACCAAACTAATAAAAATTAACTAAGTTTTGTTAAAATTAAATAACTTTTATAAAATTAACTAAGTTTAAGTTAACTAAATTTATAAATAACAATAATATAACTAATTTAACATAGTTTATAACATGATGATGATGAATTAACTAAGTTTATAATAATAATAATAATATAACTAAGTTTATGTTAACTAACTTTTATAAATAATAATACCATAACTAATTTAACAAAGTTTAATAAATAATAATGACGACAACGATGATGAATTAACTAAGTTTATAAAATTAACCAAGTTTATATTAATAATAATAATACTAATAATAATACAATTAAATTAACCTTGTTTTTTATTATTAATAATAATAATAAATTAACTAAGTTAACCAAGTTAATAAAAATTAACTAAGTTTTTTTAAAGTTAAACAAGTTTTATAAAATTACTTAAGTTTAAGCTAACTAAATTTTGTAAATAATAATATAACTAATTTAACAAAGTTTTATAAATAATAATAATGATTATGATGATGATGATGAATTAACTATAGTTATAAAAATTAACTAAGTTTATAATAATAATAATATAATTAAATTAACCAAGAATTAGTAATAATAATAATAAATTAACTAAGTTAACCAAGTTAATAAAAATTAACTTAGTTTTGTTAAAATTAACTAAGTTAAGTTAATTAAATTTTATAAATAATAGCAATAAAACTTATTTAACAAATATTTATAAATAACGATGATGATGATAAATTAACTTAGTTTATAAATTTTAAATAAGTTTATAATAATAATAATATAATTAAGTTAACTGAGTTTAAATAATAATAATAATAATACATTAAGTTAACCAAGTTAATAAAAATTAATTAGGCTATGTTAAAATTAAACAAGTTTTATAAAATTAAATAAGTTTAAGTTAACTACATTTTATAAATAATAATAATATAACTAATTTAACAACATTTTATATATAACTGTAAGACTGGACTTTATTTATTTTATTTCATTTATAATTTTGATTATTTATATGACATTATTTATAATATGATATACTCGTACAATGTTGTAGATGTTTGATACTATATTTGAAGTCCTACGAATCTTTGAATGAATCTTTATAATTATGACATTTTTAATGCTATCATGTGAATTATTGCATATATATGGTAAGCTAGAATAAACAATTCAATAAGTTTCCTTATTTTAATTTAACATGTGAGCTTATAATTCACATGATGGTTACATTGTCGATGTTAAGAGTTACATAAAATCAAAATCCACCAACAACATCGGTTCATTGTCTCTATCCTTTACAGTATAAAGAAATACTATGATTATGAAACTATTTGGTCGAAGCTATTTGAACTTCTTATTTCATCTGCAAAGATGTTTGAAACTAATGCATTGTTCAACTACTTGATTCCTCTGCATATTGTCTTTTACAAGAAAAGAAGTTTGCTATAATTAGTACACTTTTACCACCATGTATATGTATAAAGCAAAAAATAAGATTGTGATTCTGCATACTGAATGAATCGAGTTAGTTAATCTTGAGTTCAGCAAGGATGTAGAAAGTAAATCTTTAGTTTAGCAAAATTTACTTATTAGAATACAGCCATAATTTACTTGCATCATTCCATGAAAATTTTCCTTTGGTTTCTTATCAGTATGATTGGTTCCATATTGTCTTGTTGTTTGACCTT
Organism: Allium cepa; assembly: GCA_030765085.1. Lineage (NCBI taxonomy): Eukaryota > Viridiplantae > Streptophyta > Magnoliopsida > Asparagales > Amaryllidaceae > Allium > Allium cepa. The sequence continues at coordinate 598,395,727 of CM060935.1, forward strand.
TAAAGAAAAATGACAGCTTTAAATCATTTTTTTCATTCCTTTTGTGGTTGTTGTCGTCTTGTGGATGGTGTGATGTTCAGTCTCGGCTAAGCATTCTTGATTATGAGAACCGAAACTGTATATTTACTGTCATCGTTGTGTTTACTGATTTATTTGTAGTATGATGATTTCAGGAAGATGACCATTATATGGATGTGGATTCAGCAACGCCGACAGTGCAAACTCTAGCCAAAAGTCTAGCACCAGAACATGAGATTTACCGCTAGCTACTTGTGCTGATATTTTCGGTTGATCAAAAGAAATATGAGGTATCCTTTTTAAGCTTGCTTACTACTAATGCATATAGGTATAAAGATCAATTTTTCCTAGCATTTTCAGGCCAAAGCTTGCTCTACTGCTAGTATTGCCCGCCTTTAGAACATGAACAGAAAAACAGTTTGGCATCTCGTTTATACTTTTACTATTCATATAGCTATGAATTAACCAGGAGCCTTACTGAAATTCATGGGTGAGTTCTATACCCACTTCCGCCCATCTCCTTATAGCTTCATTTTTATTGTGTGGCTGTAAAACAGAAACAAACTAAGTATTTGGTGTATAACATTTCATTGGCATTGAGAATATTTTGACATAATCAATTTTCTCATGTCTTAGAAATATCCTTGCCTTACATCGTATGGCCACATTACGTCTTGATGAACTAGGTTAGGTCTGTTGCTATCCTTAGAAAGATTTCTAACTTAATATTAAGTTATTAGCATCTCTTTAAAAATAATCCGGTTTATGTTTTAAATTTTTACTATCTGGTTTTATAAAAAATGCAGGAGACCCTTTTGAACTACTACTCCGGAAGTACCTTCACTACAGTTTATATGAACAAGTAGAAAAGCTAAGGTCCAAAGCACCTCGTTTTAAGGCTCACTCTAATCAACAAGAAATTTGATTATCTAATATTAATATGCATATTCATGATTCATCCAATCAGTACTGATTGGCATTTCCTAGATAAGCATTAAAATTGCATGATTTTCCTTGAATAGTTCTGTAGATACCTGTTCTACCTGGGAAAGATCAGAACCATTCCGTTAGTGTACACAGATGCCAAAGAGATCCTCCTACAAGCTGCTCGCAAGGCCCCTATTGCTGCTAGAGGATTCAGGATCCAATGCAACAAGTGGGCTGTTATCGTATGCCTTCTTTTGGGCGAGATTCCAGAGCGAACTGTGTTCTTGCAACAAGGAATAAAGAAGGCACTTGTGCCTTGCTTTGAGCTTACCAGTGTATGTTTTTACTGGCATTAAAATTTGCTTTATTTATCATGGTTGATCCTTGACCATGTCTGGTGATTTGTTATATATGTTGTCGTAGTTTGTTAGTACCATTTGTGGAAACTTGTCTGTGAATGCTTGTAGTATGTAACTTATTTTGTTGAAAAACTACTATCGAATTGATTATGGATATTATATTTGATTGTGAGATTAGCATGTATTTGCAATTATTTGAATACGATGATCATATGATTGATTGTTTGTATATGCTAATTATGTGATTTAATTGTTTGTTTGAATATATGAAAATTATACAGTTGCATTTTAAAAACGCTACTGAAAATCAAAAAAAGCATATAAACAAAAAATGCAACCAAAAAATGAAGACTTGTGGTAGCGTTTTCTAAACCCTACAGAAAAAACCTATAGCTGCATTTAAAAGTGACTTTTGGTAGCGTATTTTAAATCCTACAGAAAATAACTATAGTTGCATTTAAAAGTGACTTTTGGTAGCGTTTACTACAACGCAACGAAAAGTTTTAGACTTTTAGTTGCATGTCGTATAGCAGCGTTCTCTAAAACGCTACCATAAGTTATGGTAGCGTTTTTTCAATGCTACCAAAAGTCTTTTCTGGTGTAGTGTCCTCACCATGACATACTCTTCTACAAATTTCTCGAAGAAACTTGTCTTCTTTCTGCTTACTGGCGATCTTTTCAAGGAGGGTAGGAGTGACAAAAAGATATGCAAGAACAGCATGTTTCCTGCTCAAAGCATCGACAACCACATTGGCTTTTCCGGGTGTATATTGAATATCTAGGTCATATGACTCTAGAAATTCTAACCAGCGTTGTTGCCTCAAATTTAAATCTTTCTGGGTGAAGAGATATTTCAGAGATTTTTGGCGGCGAATAATTCAAAATTTTCACCTAAAACAAAGAGAGTTCTTTAAGTATAAAAGTTAATTTAAACTCTTAAATCGTTAGGAAAGCTGAAAGAGATTCTTACCCAGAAGATAGTGACGCCATATTTTTAACGTAAAAATAACAGCTAAGAGTTCCAGATCATGGGTTGGGTAGTTTCTCTCATGCGGACGCAATTATCTACTCGCGTAGGCAATTACTCCACCATTCTGCATTAACACTACACCCACACCATAACCACATGCATCTGTATAAACATATAAGCCTTGGTTCTCGTAGATAATAGCGAGAACGGGAGCGGTAGTTAATCTCTTCTTCAATCCCTAAAATGCTTCATCATATTTCGGAGTCCAATCGAACTTAGCATTCTTCATTGTCAGCTTAGTCAACGGACTAGCTATCTTAGAAAAATCCGAAACTAATTTCCGGTAATAACCCGCTAAACCTAGAAAACTTCGAACTTCTTTTGGAGTAGTGGGTCGCCTCCAGTCAAGAATAGCGAAAATCTTGCTCAGGTCAATAGAGATTCCTTCTTCATTAACAATGTGCCCGAGAAATCTGACTTCCTTAACCCAAAAATGTCACATGGAAAATTGGTCGAACAAATTTTTTTTCCTCAATATCTCCAAAACAATTCTCAATTTCTCAGCATGTTCCTTTTCAGTTTTGGAATAGACCAAATTATCGCCAATAAACACAAGAACGTATTTGTTTAACACATCTCGGAACACACAAGTCATTAAGTCTACGAAGTATGCGGTAGCATTGGTTAGTCCGAAAGGCATGACTAACCATTCGTAGAATATGTCTGGACTCCTGAATGCAGTCAAGTGAACACAGTCTTCAGCAATTCATAGTCGATGGAATCCCTGATGTAACGACCCGACTTCCTATTACCAGGAAGGCGCATCGCTAAGAAGAAAGAAAGGGATAGAAAAGAGAAAAGAAAGGATAGAAAGAAACAGACAACATCAGAATCTCACAGCGGAACGAATAAATTATAGTATATCACATAAAACTTTACATAATATCATATACATCAGAGTTAAACAGCTAATACAACACAAACTAGACAGTTAGAAACATCTGTCTAGCAATTACAATCCAAGTACATCAGAGGAAACAGATACAACTCAAACACAGCGGAACCACTAAATATATCTACACGCTGAAGCCTCCTGCTCCATTATCTCCTTCAGAAACTGTGACGCCCCACCTCTATACCCACGCTAGCCAAGAACACTACGGTGTAGTGCTGTCAACTAGCACGGAGAATAAGGCTGTTGAGGAGCGGCCATCAATAGTTGGCCTTACACTAGTATTGGTTATCTCGATAGGAGTGATATATATATATATATATATATATATATATATATATATATATATATTCTTTCATTTTTCATCTCTGGTTTATTTTCTCCCATCGAAATACCCCAATTACAGTATAAAATGAACTACGATGGTTCATAATAGTTTAGAACAGTAAATATAAAATAATAACACAGATAAATATAAATGCGGAACACAGATAAAACAGAAATTCTCATATATACAATAACTGATGTCAGTTACAATACATTTGACACGGTACATATGATACAACTACAACAGTCGACTCAGGAAGTTACATATACAAGTACATTAACGTATATAATATACATGAATACATATCTTCCTATACAATCATACAGACTACTACAAATAACGACGACTACTCCAAAAGATATGAAAGAACTTCATAGCTCTAGCAGCAACCCAAAGCAGAACATCTACAACCTGAAATACTCGGTCTGACCCGAGTATCAAATTCAAAAGAAAATAATACTCGGGTCAGTCTAATTCAAACTCAGTTATTAGTGCACAGAAGCAATAATAATCAAATAATGAATACACGACAGTAATTAAACCGAATCAGAATGCAATTCAGAATATTGAATTGAAATAAACAAAACAGTTCAAAACATTTAAATATCAATTAAAATATTAAGTCGAGTAGGGCTGCAGTACACGCGCGCGTGCACTGCCCCGCCACTACGGAATATGGAATACGCAAAAGATTAATAAATCACAACAAAAATAGAATATCACAAAATCAAACCGTGTGGCTGCAGTTCACGCTTGCGTGCACTGCCTTGCCACTACAGTGACGAGGTATCCAATGAATACCGTGTGGCTGCAGTTCACGCTTGCGTGCACTGCCGTGCCACTAAAGTGATGATGTACCCATTGAATACCGACAGCAATCAAAAACTGCAGAGGTCAAGTTTGGACGACAGAAATGCAAACCCAAATGTACACAATGGACGTACACTACTGGTTGCACATGAATAAAAAGAAACTGGGGTGCAACATGGAATAGCACCAAGTAAATGGCACAAGAGACAGTATGATACAAATGCAAGTATCATACACGAGAACAAAGTCAACATAATATGCAGACTGCAAACTCGACTAACAAGTTCAGGTCTAATGCACAGTGAAGTACAACCCCTTGCAACAGCGTGAAGGGTCACAGAGATGAATGCACCAATATACAAATGCAGTTGGGAAATAGGGTAACACTGGTTAATGACATGAACGGTGCATAAAGGCTACAACAGTGCACTAGAAATGTGAACAATTTTCGACCAAATCAAAATGTATTTATGCAACCAGAAATAGGACCGTGCAGCCTTCAAAGTATCAGACACAAGCCCAATACAGTGTATCACAGTCCTATATGCTATGGACAGTGAAAAACATACCCCAAGCTCAACAAATTGAATTGCAAACTGTATCAACATGATACAGTGACAATTATGAAGTCAAAAAAATACAACTTCAATGCTTATGTGGAAGTACCACTACTAAGTGCAACATTTTATAACAACATCAAGCTGCATGAACACAGTGTATAGGACTATCAATTTCCAGTCTTCGAAGCATGTATGAAGTAGTAACAAAATGTAGGGACAGCATATAATAGTGACTGTGCAGCAATGAAATGCAACTGACAACCAGCAAACATAAAACTTGAAACTATAGTGCTACTGGCAATATACATCTACAACTATCAGTACTGAAGTAAAGAGAAAAGACATATTGCTTCAATGAAACCCAAAAATTGCAAGTACACTAAATGCTCAATGCAAACCACCAATGTGCAAGCTACAACTTCAAATGAAACTGTCCCAAAGCAACTAGCATGCAAGCCTCAGGTAGAGCTTTAAGGAATGCAACAGTCGAGCATCATGTCAATAATGCAACAGGTAAATGATGAAAGGCATATCTTATAGATAGGATCCCAGTTTCAAACTTAAGTATGGTGAAGCAACAACCACAACAACATGTGATAACAGGTAACTATATCAAGATCCAGGCGTATATACTTAGCCAGAAACAATACAAGTGCATTCTCAAGTGATGCAAGAAGCTGGTATGCAAAGACCAATGACTACAATTTCAAGTAACTCATGCAACATAACCAACAGACCCCACTATGCAGTGTACAAGAACAAGTCGAGATGAACAATTGCAACTACAATGTAAACTGTGAATGGCAGGGCAAAGAGGAATCACATGAACAAGTTCGAACAGCCAGACAACATCATATTCAACAATGCAATGTTCAAGTGGAGACCAGAGAAGATGGCAAAAGACAAGGGCTACAAGATGAACGAAGTTCAACAGTACAGAGAAATTCACAAAACAAATTTAAAGTCAAAGACAGTACAACCATACTTCGAGACCATGGAAAAGTACTCGAAATCGAATCCAAGTTAAACAAGGAGTCGAACGAATCAAGCCTAATCAATTTAAACAGCCCCAACAATCAACTCGAGGCAGTAATGGATCAACCACGAACAAAAATCAAGTCGAAGTCGAAACCCGAAAACAAAATTACGCAACACGAAATCGAACTAGGTCTAATTAGATGTGAGTACTATAAAGTACTCACCTTTGCCAAACCGAAGCAATCGAAGCTTTGAATCGCCGCTTCCCAAAAACCCTAGCTGCCGAAGAAGACGTGCGAAGGCTCCAACGAGGTTGAACTCGATCGAACTGAAGACGACGCCTTGCTTGTGAAAATGCCCTACTCTCGGTCGAAGAAGAACGAACGACACGAGCAACCGCCATTTTTACTCTCGTTCGATTTCACTTTTTAGGGTTCGTGAATGGGAAGAATGAAAGAAAGGGGGACGGGTTTTAAAAAATAAGAAGAGAACGACGATTATCCCTGTAAATTTTCACGGCCCAATAATAAATTGTAACAACCCGATATTCGTGTCGAATTATAATCGACAATTTAAACGATTAATATTGACACAAATTTCCAATTGAAGTTTTTAAATTTGGATTTAAAATTCTTTTACAAATTTTAAGTAAAATTTTATCGGGCTTTAAATAAAAGTTTTCTTTTTTTATTTATTTTTTTTATTTATTCATTTGGCCTTATCCCCTCTTTAATTTCGAACCGGCCCTCCCCCATTTTCTCTTTTCATTTTCGAACCGTCCCCTTTTCTTTATTTTTTTTCGTTTGCTAACCTAAAACTAATCACGCAAAGAAAATGGCGGCCTCTCTTTGCCGAATTAGGGCTTCGTTCTTCTTTCTCGAATTAGGGCTTCTCTGATGATTGATTCTCGTGCTTGGCTCGTTCGTTTTCTGAGGATCGAGTTCGCAAATCAGGTAAGTGATTCCATCACTTACATCTAATTCAAACCCTAGTTTGATTGTTCGTGTGCTCGCTTATTGTGTGCTATCGTGGCTTTGATTCTTTGCTACTTGAATTGCACGGCAGTGACTTTCCTCTTTTAATTTTGTGACCTAATATTATCGGCATTGATGTCTAACTTGGTCACTTTGATTTGTTTGAATGTTTTGCTGTGATGTCGATTTCGTGGCCACCACTATCTCGAATTCTTCATGTTGCCTTCGTTGGTGCCAGTTTGCTGTGACATTGTGCATTTCATTCTGTTTGATGTTGCACTTAGTTATTTTGTCCATTTGTGTATTGCTGCAAGCTTCCTTGAGCTTGTATGCTTCAAGTTCCCTTGACTGATTCATATGTTGGTCTGGTCCTGTTTTTGCATTGAACTGCATTCAGTTAATTATTTCTGAAAGTTTTGAAGCTTGTTTGGTTTGCGGTTTTCAGTTTTGGATTTCGTAACAACCGCAATGCATTCAGTTAATTATTTCTGAAAGTTTTGATGCTTGTTTGGTTTTGACCTTTATGGGCTTGGTGCATTGGTTAATTGCTAAGTTCGAACTTGTTTTGGTTGACTTATCTGTATATATATGCATACATACATTCGTATGTGTGTATGCATATATTGTTGACAATGGTTCGGGTTTTGTGTTGTATTTGCACTGGTATATATATATATGCAGATACTTGAGCATATTTCATTGTTTCACTGCCATGCTATACTTCTGGTTCATATCTTCCAGTGTTGCCACTGTGTTCACTGTGTTTCTCCTTGTACATGAATTGAATTGTGGCTTCACTGTGTTCACTGTGTTGCTCCTTGTACATGAATTGAATTGTGGCTTCACTGTGTTCACTGTGTTGCTCCTTGTACATGAATTGAATTGTGGCTTCACTGTGTTCACTGTGTTGCTCCTTGTACATGAGTTGAGTTGTGACTTCACTGTGTTTGAATTGTGTACATACTTGTTGATCTGCAGTTTCATTTTGTTGCACTTTTGAATTTTACTGCCTTGAGCTCAAGTACTTGTAGCCTTTGATGTTCTTAATGTAGCCTTGTTTTCATGTACATCGAGGCCACCACTGATGCCTCTGAACCTGGTTGCAACTGCTGGCACCTTTGTTGTCTTCACTTGCAATTTTGTTCTTCACGTAGTATGCTTTGGGTTGTAGCCTCAACTCTGTCCACTGTTAGCTTGATTCTTGTTTGCTGCCTTGTTGTCATTGTGTACATCCAGGTGGGCATTTATACTTGCTTTTGAGTAAAGTTGCATGTAGCCACCTCTGTTTCATTTGAACAGGTATTTGGCTGCAACCCATTGCATGTGTGATTTTCTGATTTTCTTGAGTTACTGTTGTATTAAGTTTCATTGTAGCATTCGCCTAGAAACCATTGTTGTTTCACTGTTTCTCTACCAGTGCACGTTCACTGATTGACCCAGATTATATTTGCCGTGCACAATTCTGGGTTGACATACCCCTGGTACACTCACTCATTTGAGTTGTACGTTGTCAGTTGATGGCTTTAAGCCTGAATTACTTCGTTCTTGGTTGGTATACCACTGTTTTATGTACCTGACCATGTTTTTGTTTATAAGCAGTTTGAAGTTGCTGTCTTCATTTGTTTCTCTGACCTGCTTTCTGACTTGTTCTTGCTGTCTTGACCATGTCCCCTGTTGCATTATAATTGCATATGTAGTTGTTGATGCTCCTGTGCAATGGCCTGAGTCATTTGTAACTGCTGTTACATGTTGTTAGGCCTAGTTGACTTCGACTTTGTTTATGATACTTGCACTGTTTCACTGGTGTATGCATTTACTGTTTTGAATCTTGTTGCTCTCACCTTCATTTGATTGTGTCCTCATGTAGAACACTGTTCTATATGTTCCCTTCTTGCTACATTACTATTTGGTGGCACGTGAGATTGCATTCATTTTAGCCACTGATGCATTCATTGGGTACATCATCACTGTAGTGGCACGGCAGTGCACGCAAGCGTGAACTGCAGCCACACGGTATCCATTGGGTACATCGTCACTATAGTGGCAAGGCAGTGCACGCAAGCGTGAACTGCAGCCACACGGTATGGTTTTGTGATATTCTATTTTGTTTTGATTTATTAATCTTATGCGTAGTTCATATGCTGTAGCGGCGAGGCAGTGCACGCGTGCGTGTACTGCAGCCCTACTCGACTTAATATTTTAATTGATATTTAAATGTTTTGAACTGTTCTGTTTATTTCAATTCAATATTCTGAATTGCATTCTGATTTGGTTTAGTTACTGTCGTCTATTCATTATTTGATTATTATTGCTTCTGTGCACTAATAACTGAGTTTGAATTAGACTGACCCGAGTATTATTTTCTTTTGAATTTAATACTCGGGTCAGACCGAGTATTTCAGGTTGTAGATATTCTGCTTTGGGTTGCTGCTAGAGCTATGAAGTTCTTTCATATCTTTTGGAGTAGTCGTCGTCATTTGTAGTAGTATGTAAAATTGTATAGGAAGATATGTATTCATGTATATTATATACGTTAATGTACTTGTATATGTAACTTCCTTAGTCGACTGTTGTAGTTGTATCATATGTACCGTGTGAATGTATTGTAACTGACATCAGTTATTATATATATATGAGACTTTCTGTTTCATCTGTGTTCCGCATTTATATTATCTGTGTTGTTATTTTATATTTACTGTTCTAAACTATTACGAACCATCGTAGTTCGTTTTATACTGGAATTGGGGTATGTCGATGGGAGAAAATAAATCAGAGATGAAAAATGAAAGAATATATATATTTATATCACTCCCATCGAGATAACCAATACTAGTGTAAGGCCAACTATTGATGGCCGCTCCTCAACAGCCTTATTCTCCGTGCTAGTTGACAGCACTACACCGTAGTGTTCTTGGCTAGCGCGGGTATAGAGGTGGGGCGTCACAGCTTGGTATCAGAGCCTGGGGTTTAGAACAAATATAAAACATAACTTAGATAGTACATGTGTTACAACTATTTGTCGATGTTTTATTTCACATCTTTGTCTTTAGATCATCTTTGATTGTTAGGAATGAATTCCTAACGCTTATTCGTGAGCATTGCTGCTATTCTCTATCGCACTTGCTCACTTGAGTTTACACTTCTAAGTATCAGTGTATATATGCTCTACCAAGTTGCATATTGCTGCAACTAGTACCCACTTCGATTTGAACTCGCATTGTTTATTCGAACTGCTATCTATAGGCATTCTTATCTCTGATTCGTGTACTTAATGCAGTCTCCATACAATTGGGTTTTGGGTATCAATCTATGAGACAAATTGCATTCCAATTGTCGACTCTGTCTGTTTATCCATGGTTTTTGGCTTTCATGTGCCTCTCTCTGATGGTTTTAAAATTTCTTTGGATTCTATTCACGTCTTCGTATGTGAATTCTTGTGATTGATTGTTTCTACAATCATTTTTGTGATTTGTCACTTTAAAAATATAAAGGTTTCAATACTAGTAGTAAATATCAAAAACTTTTTATCAAAATGTTTTCAACTCTATTTTCAATACCAAACTCGTTTTTGAAACTGTTTTTTTCAATCTATTAGTTTATACAAATCTTTATTTCACTCGTATGAGAAATCTAATTAAACGGCTTAGTAAAACAAGTGGTATGAAACGCTTGCGTTTACTTCGTCGGTTAATTGTTGGACTTGTTCGATTGAACCTCTAGTGACAAATTTTATTAGTGAAGATTTACAATTTGTTCGTAAATATTTAAGTTAAGTAAGTGGTTATGGGACATGATGCTAAACTTTTACATTTACTGACTTAGTGTAATTGACACTTCTCGTTGATCATGACGATCATTTTTACGGTTAGACCAGGCCTCATCGGTGTGATTTCGTCTCACACATATCTCTTGGGCTTTGAGGATTGTCTAGACACCACTTGTGTGATTTCATTCACACATACTTTTCTTTTGATTGTGAGGTTAGACTAGACACCACTTGTGTGATTCCACTCACACATACCTCTTTTGATTTTTTGGTTAGTCTGGACCTCAATCTGTGTGATTTCGACTCACACATGTGGGGTAGCGCCCCACGGTCTTCGGGCCATTCGTGCGTCAAAATTAATGGCTTGCAACCATGAGATAGCGTCTCGCTTTGCATTGCACGTGTTGATGATTTTTCATGCTCGCGTGTAGGTGAGATTCCGTGCTCCCGTTCTCACTTTGCGTTGCCCGTGTTGGTGATTTTCATGCTCACGTGTAGGTGAGATTCCGTGCTCCCGTTCTCGCTTTGCGTTGCACGTGTTGATGATTTTTCATGCTCGCGGGTAGGTGAGATTCCGTGCTCCCGTTCTCGCTTTGCGTTGCACGTGTTGATGATTTTTCATGCTCGCGTGTAGGTGAGATTCCGTGCTCCCGTTCTCGCTTTGCGTTGCCCGTGTTGGTGATTTTCATGCTCACGTGTAGGTGAGATTCCGTGCTCCCGTTCTCGCTTTGCATTGCACGTGTTGATGATTTTTCATGCTCGCGGGTAGGTGAGATTCCGTGCTCCCGTTCTCGCTTTGCGTTGCACGTGTTGATGATTTTTCATGCTCGCGTGTAGGTGAGATTCCGTGCTCCCGTTCTCGCTTTGCGTTGCCCGTGTTGGTGATTTTCATGCTCACGTGTAGGTGAGATTCTGTGCTCCCGTTCTCGCTTTGCATTGCACGTGTTGGTGAGTTTTCATGCTCGCATGTAGGTGAGTTTTCGTGCTCCCGTTCTCGTTATGCGTTACATGTGTTGATGAATTTTCATGCTCGCGTGTTGGTGAGTTTCCATACTCTCCTTTGAGTTTTCATACTCTGTTCGAGTTTTCATACTCCGTTCGAGTTTTCATACTCCGTTTGAGTTTCCATACTCTCTTTCGAGTTTTCATACTCTCCTTCGAGTTTTCATACTCCGTTCGAGTTTTCATACTCCGTTTGAGTTTTCATACTCTGTTCGAGTTTTCATACTCCGTTTGAGTTTTCATACTCTGTTTGAGTTTTCATACTCCGTTTGAGTTTTCATACTCTGTTTGAGTTTTCATACTCCGTTTGAGTTTTCATACTCCGTTCGAGTTTTCATACTCCGTTTGAGTTTTCATACTCCGTTTGAGTTTTCATACTCTGTTTGAGTTTTCATACTCCGTTTGAGTTTTCATACTCTGTTCGAGTTTTCATACTCCGTTTGAGTTTTCATACTCCGTTTGAGTTTTCATACTCTGTTTGAGTTTTCATACTCCGTTTGAGTTTTCATACTCCGGTTCGAGTTTTCATACCCGCGTTCGAGTTTTCATACTCCGGTTCGAGTTTTCATACTCGCGTTCGAGTTCTCATACTCTTAGCTTGTGTTTTCTGGATTTCTTGTGAGGATTTCTAGAATTTGTGCTTCACCAATTTTCATGATTTCTATTGATAAGTTTTATCAATTCTTGTGCATTGGTGAATTCGTGTGTTATTGACTTGTTATGAATACAAGTTTAGGGTATGATATCCCTTTCTATCTTTGAGAAGATTCTTGTGACACTTTTGATGAACGAAAATTCATTGGTATTATATTTTGATGCCAATTATTTCGATGAAATTTTGACGTATGTTGAAGTTGCTACTGACATTGCTATTTTAATCACGTGTTTTAAAAAATTTGTTATTCTTCAAAATATTTCAAAATATAAATCAAAATTGTTTTCAAAATTTTTACGATTTGCGCTTTCAAAAGAATGAGGAAGCGAATTAAACGTTTCAGAAAAATCGAGGACTATGACCCCTTTCTTTTACTGATTCGCTTAATTCCGGACTTGTCCGTTTGAGAACGTAAAATGTTATTTATTTAAAATACACAATTTTGCACTTTCAAGGAAACGATGAAGTGAATTAAACGATTTAGTAAAACTCGTGGTTATGGGTCATGTGCGTTTGCTATTTCGGTTAATTTCGGATTCGTTAATTGAAAATTTGTGATTTCTGATTATCGCTTGTGATAATCAGATAATTGAGATTTGATTATCAATTGTGATAATTAAATATTTATGATTTCTGATTATAGTTTTTGATAATCAGATATTTATTGTTTCTAATTATCGTTTGTGATAATTAGATATTTGTGGTTTAATTATCGTTTGTGATAATTAAACATTTGAGATTTGAGTTTTGATTATCGTTTGTGATAATTAAATATCTGTGATTTGAGATTGATTTTCGATTTTTGATAATCGAATACTTGTTGATTTGATTATCGTTTTGGATAATCGAATATTTGTGATTTGAGATTTCTGAATTATCTATTGATAATTAGATTTTGATGATAATTTGTGAATTTCCTATATGAAATTAAAAGATTTCTTTGGCGTTTATATTGTACTACGCCAGTGTACCGGCTCAATTTTCTGCTATTCATGACGTTTTCCACGTCTTCCAATTACGGAAATGCCTTTGGGATTTCCGATCTTTATTCTTGAGCCCGGTATTATTGAAGAAATTGAAGTTTCACTAGATTTGACTTTGAGCAAACACGTTCTGGCTTGCTCCTTCATGCTCTTTATGGTGAACTTCATATTTCGAATTTCTTCATCTTGTGATGATATGCTCTTTTGGTTGTTACCTTTTGTCCATATATTCCTTAAGATTGCGAGGACGCAATTTTTTTAAGGAGGGGAGTCTGTAACAACCCGATATTCGTGTCGAATTATAATCGACAATTTAAACGATTAATATTGACACAAATTTCCAATTGAAGTTTTTAAATTTGGATTTAAAATTCTTTTACAAATTTTAAGTAAAACTTTATCGGGCTTTAAATAAAAGTTTTTTTTTTTATTTTTTTTTTTTATTTATTCATTTGGCCTTATCCCCTCTTTAATTTCGAACCGGCCCTCCCCCATTTTCTCTTTTCATTTTCGAACCGTCCCCTTTTCTTTATTTTTTTTTCGTTTGCTAACCTAAAACTAATCACGCAAAAAAAATGGCGGCCTCTCTTTGCCGAATTAGGGCTTCGTTCTTCTTTCTCGAATTAGGGCTTCTCTGATGATTGATTCTCGTGCTTGGCTCGTTCGTTTTCTGAGGATCGAGTTCGCAAATCAGGTAAGTGATTCCATCACTTACATCTAATTCAAACCCTAGTTTGATTGTTCGTGTGCTCGCTTATTGTGTGCTATCGTGGCTTTGATTCTTTGCTACTTGAATTGCACGGCAGTGACTTTCCTATTTTAATTTTGTGACCTAATATTATCAGCATTGATGTCTAACTTGGTCACTTTGATTTGTTTGAATGTTTTGCTGTGATGTCGATTTCGTGGCCACCACTATCTCGAATTCTTCATGTTGCCTTCGTTGGTGCCAGTTTGCTGTGACATTGTGCATTTCATTCTGTTTGATGTTGCACTTAGTTATTTTGTCCATTTGTGTATTGCTGCAAGCTTCCTTGAGCTTGTATGCTTCAAGTTCCCTTGACTGATTCATATGTTGGTCTGGTCCTGTTTTTGCATTGAACTGCATTCAGTTAATTATTTCTGAAAGTTTTGAAGCTTGTTTGGTTTGCGGTTTTCAGTTTTGGATTTCGTAACAACCGCAATGCATTCAGTTAATTATTTCTGAAAGTTTTGATGCTTGTTTGGTTTTGACCTTTATGGGCTTGGTGCATTGGTTAATTGCTAAGTTCGAACTTGTTTTGGTTGACTTATCTGTATATATATGCATGCATACATTCGTATGTGTGTATGCATATATTGTTGACCATGGTTCGGGTTTTGTGTTGTATTTGCACTGGTATATATATATGCAGATACTTGAGCATATTTCATTGTTTCACTGCCATGCTATACTTCTGGTTCATATCTTCCAGTGTTGCCACTGTGTTCACTGTGTTGCTCCTTGTACATGAATTGAATTGTGGCTTCACTGTGTTCACTGTGTTCACTGTGTTGCTCCTTGTACATGAATTGAATTGTGGCTTCACTGTGTTCACTGTGTTGCTCCTTGTACATGAGTTGAGTTGTGACTTCACTGTGTTTGAATTGTGTACATACTCGTTGATCTGCAGTTTCATTTTGTTGCACTTTTGAATTTTACTGCCTTGAGCTCAAGTACTTGTAGCCTTTGATGTTCTTAATGTAGCCTTGTTTTCATGTACATCGAGGCCACCACTGATGCCTCTGAACCTGGTTGCAACTGCTGGCACCTTTGTTGTCTTCACTTGCAAACTTGTTCTTCACGTAGTATGCTTTGGGTTGTAGCCTCAACTCTGTCCACTGTTAGCTTGATTCTTGTTTGCTGCCTTGTTGTCATTGTGTACATCCAGGTGGGCATTTATACTTGCTTTTGAGTAAAGTTGCATGTAGCCACCTCTGTTTCATTTGAACAGGTATTTGGCTGCAACCCATTGCATGTGTGATTTTCTGATTTTCTTGAGTTACTGTTGTATTAAGTTTCATTGTAGCATTCGCCTAGAAACCATTGTTGTTTCACTGTTTCTCTACCAGTGCACGTTCACTGATTGACCCAGATTATATTTGCCATGCACAATTCTGGGTTGACATACCCTTGGTACACTCACTCATTTGAGTTGTACGTTGTCAGTTGATGGCTTTAAGCCTGAATTACTTCGTTCTTGGTTGGTATACCACTGTTTTATGTACCTGACCATGTTTTTGTTTATAAGCAGTTTGAAGTTGCTGTCTTCATTTGTTTCTATGACCTGCTTTCTGACTTGTTCTTGCTGTCTTGACCATGTCCCCTGTTGCATTATAATTACATATGTAGTTGTTGATGCTCCTGTGCAATGGCCTGAGTCATTTGTAATTGCTGTTACATGTTGTTAGGCCTAGTTGACTTCGACTTTGTTTATGATACTTGCACTGTTTCACTGGTGTATGCATTTACTGTTTTGAATCTTGTTGCTCTCACCTTCATTTGATTGTGTCCTCATGTAGAACACTGTTCTATATGTTCCCTTCTTGCTACATTACTATTTGGTGGCACGTGAGATTGCATTCATTTTAGCCACTGATGCATTCATTGGGTACATCATCACTGTAGTGGCACGGCAGTGCACGCAAGCGTGAACTGCAGCCACACGGTATCCATTGGGTACATCGTCACTATAGTGGCAAGGCAGTGCACGCAAGCGTGAACTGCAGCCACACGGTATGGTTTTGTGATATTCTATTTTGTTTTGATTTATTAATCTTATGCGTAGTTCATATGCTGTAGCGGCGAGGCAGTGCACGCGTGCGTGTACTGCAGCCCTACTCGACTTAATATTTTAATTGATATTTAAATGTTTTGAACTGTTCTGTTTATTTCAATTCAATATTCTGAATTGCATTCTGATTTGGTTTAGTTACTGTCGTCTATTCATTATTTGATTATTATTGCTTCTGTGCACTAATAACTGAGTTTGAATTAGACTGACCCGAGTATTATTTTCTTTTGAATTTAATACTCGGGTCAGACCGAGTATTTCAGGTTGTAGATATTCTGCTTTGGGTTGCTGCTAGAGCTATGAAGTTCTTTCATATCTTTTGGAGTAGTCGTCGTCATTTGTAGTAGTATGTAAAATTGTATAGGAAGATATGTATTCATGTATATTATATACGTTAATGTACTTGTATATGTAACTTCCTTAGTCGACTGTTGTAGTTGTATCATATGTACCGTGTGAATGTATTGTAACTGACATCAGTTATTATATATATATGAGACTTTCTGTTTCATCTGTGTTCCGCATTTATATTATCTGTGTTGTTATTTTATATTTACTGTTCTAAACTATTACGAACCATCGTAGTTCGTTTTATACTGGAATTGGGGTATGCCGATGGGAGAAAATAAATCAGAGATGAAAAATGAAAGAATATATATATTTATATCATTCCCATCGAGATAACCAATACTAGTGTAAGGCCAACTATTGATGGCCGCTCCTCAACAGCCTTATTCTCCGTGCTAGTTGACAGCACTACACCGTAGTGTTCTTGGCTAGCGCGGGTATAGAGGTGGGGCGTCACATAAATGGACCACCATTTAATTTCTCAAAGCCCATCAAACTTTATAACAATTTGTAATTTAAATTTTAATTTAAATTTTAAAAACTTCAAAATGGCAATTGACGAAAAATATAAATCATTTTAACGTCGATTATGAATTGACGCGAATATCGGGTTGTTAAAGAAACTCGTCAAAGCAAATCCTGAATCACTTGACTACTCATACGTAATATGAGTACCCAAGAGTTTAATAAAACAGAAAATAAACAGTCGGGTCAGACATGGGTCTGGTGTGAGTAAACGGGGATAAAAGTTGCTTAACTTAAGAAAATCCTTTGAAAACAAAAGGTATCATGTAAGACTACCCACACATAAACATGGAAAAGTTTTTACCTTACGCTAACCAAAACATTTGATAGGAAATCCAATGATATTATAATAGTGTCTAGGGTTTTCAAAATAAAACACAGAAATAGCTGGAATGCTTACATCTCACGTTCCAACATAGTTGGGCACAATCAAAACCGTACAGGCACTTATTGGATTATGGATTCCATCAATGGCAGGGCTACTGGGGTACCGCCCTCACAGTACGTGGCCTAGATTACCGTACCGAGGAGCCACCCTAACTCCCCTCCAACTAAAAGCCGGAACCATTCCTTACTGAACAGTTCCGAACAAGACCACCCCGCAGATTGGCCGTCGCCAACTGCCACACAACCGAATATAAAGGGACCTCTAGACAGGGATAAATCTTTCTCTCCAGTGGGGGCTACCTACGAAGCCTTGCTGCACCTCCCCTGTTTTAGCCATTCCTGGTTGATGAGGCTTCGATTACCTTTATAGGACACATAAATCTTAGAATGCTCATCGTCCACCTGACGATGTTCTGAAAGCATTCAATCCATACAAGTTCGTTCCAGGTTCGAACGAAACCGAAGGCATTATCTCATTACACTCGTATTGGAATCACCCTCATAGTTAACGACGATAACCCTTGCACTCTAAATCACCATCTCGAATCTATAAGCACTATTCCGTCAACTCATTACGGAATCACCCATAGAGTAATACTGACGTATAGCCCTTACACCTCGAGTCTTCACTTGCTCCACTTGGATTAACGACCTAACGTTTAATCGGAATCGATGTGGTTTTCGGATATCCAAATATGGAAACCCGATCCCGGTCTCACCGAAACCAAATGCCATCTTAATGTCCAAGTTTTACTTAAGGGTTTTAAACAACTAACTCATTTCATTATTATCTAATTCACATAGATAGATAAACTACATCTAACAATAGATAATCACATTCATATCATAAACAGATAATCTGTTTCAGCACAAACAGATAATCATCACAACCAAATAATCCATCACAAAACATCATACATAAACCAATCATCCATATCATACAGATACAACTAATCTCATTATTGAGATCACAACCATTCAATCAATAATATCCATAAGCAATCATTCATTAACCATCAATTATAATTAATTTAAAAATTAATTAAATTAATTACAACCATCCCTAATTAATTTAAAATAAATTAAATTAATTAACACTTCTATAAATCCTACTTAATATCCATAAATTAATTAACCCAGTTAATTAATTATCCACTAAGTATTTAACTTGATTAAGCACTTTAGATTAATCACCCTCTAATTACAATAAGTAATTAGTCTTTAATTAATTTCACAAATTAATTAACCTTAATCATAAGTAATTAACAATTAATTACTTCATTAATTAATTAATTATAATTAATTATATTTATCCTTAATTAATTACAATTAATTAATCACTTATTTAATTATTATTTAGTCAAACAATCCTTAATTACATCATTAATTATAATAATTAATGATCTCTAATATTTAAATAAATTATTTAATTAAAATTAATTACATTTAGTAATTAATCTAATTATTAATCGCCTTGATTAATATTAAATTTAGTAATTAACTCTCTTTAATTACTCATTAACAAATTAATTATCCAATAATTAATTATCTTAATTAATTAATTCCTTAATTAACTGCAAAGTAATTATCCAAATTACTTAATTAAAATAAATCAACTTTCACTAATTACATTTCAGTAATTATCAATTATTACTTTTCTAAGTAATTCTGCTCTATTAATTGCATTTAATAATTACCTTCATTAAATCATTAATTGATTTATTTAAATTAATTAAACTAAATTAATTAACTTAAACAAATCACACTATCAAAATTAATTACAATAAATAATTAATTCCTTAATTACTTTTATTAATTAAATATACTTAACAAACTACAATTGATTATATTCAATTAAGTAATCAAGTTAATTATCAAAATTAGTTTCATTAATTAACTACTTAATTATCCTTAGATAATTATTTTTATTAATTACAATATTCTCAATAATTACTTACTTAAGAAAAATTATCTTAGATTAATTATCAATAATCATCTCTAATTAAAAATTAATCTAAACCATTATTTAAAAGCAAATAATTAAGTAAATTCTTAATTATCTTAATTATTCTCAAAATAATTTATTTACTTATCAAATGACTTCATTTACATTCAAAATATATTTAAACAATACATTTCTAAAATTAAATTCAAATTCCATTTAAAAATTTAACATTTAAAATGTTTTACTATTTAAACATTAACCCAAATTTAAATAAACATAAACCTTAAAATGAAATGAATGCTAAAGAACATTCATTACTTAAATATAAAAGAAAAGTTTTAAAACAAAATTACTTGATTAAAATAAATCAAGCTTTGAAAATAAATTGATTATTTTAACTTTCAATTTTAAATTAACACTTCATATCTTAATTCAAATATTAAAAGAAATAATTCTTCTAAGTTTAAACCTTATTTGAAATCAAATTTCATTTTCAAATTTACTTTTAAAACATTTGAATTTGTTCATAATTTTTTTTTTAAATTTACAAACTGTTTGAAATCAAAACAGGTTTCCAAAGTAAACTTGAAAATTGTTTTAACTTGATTTCAAAACTAATTTAAATCTTGATTAAATTTTAAAATTTCCATTTTTTTAAAAACCTTGGACTCAAAACTTCATTTGAAATCAGATTCAAGTTACACTTGAATCAAGTTTCAACTTAAAAATATGAATTTCATTCAATTTTAAAAAAAACTGCAAAACTACAGATTTTAAACCTTCACTATACTAACCCGAGAAACCCATCATTTACTTCGAGTTCCAATCCCACTTGCTTCGAGTCAAAATCCAAAACTCCCGAGTATTACTTCGTGTACATAAACCTGCACAACCCCACAAAGCTCACCAGACAACAAGCATGAACGGTGCATGTACACCGGAGCTCTGATCTACTCCTGACAACCTAGGCTACTCCTCCTAGTTGCCGACTATCTCCTAACATAGGTACAATCACCTAATCTCCACTGCAACTCAAACTTTGAAATCACAGAATCTATCCAAACCTGGAAAAACTTCAAAGCACCTTAAACCCCAACCTGTCAACGTCGAGAAATCTCACCACCGGCCACCATTGTTGACGCTACCTTGGCCATAGCTACCTCTACAATCCCTCTACAACCTCTCAAATCCTTAACCCACTCGATGCAACACAGAGACATCAAGAAGCTGCTAAACCCAACCACTTCAAATTTAGGGCTTAAACCTAGAAATCAAAATTTCCATCACCACCAACCACTGACACAACAGCTGACTCTTATCCCCTACCCTACCATCTGAATTCTACCTCCAGGAATACCCTTAGCCACCAAATCCATTAGAAATTCAAACAAACCCAAAAAGTCTCAATTCTGTTAAAAACAGAAAACTCATTCCAACAGCTTATTTAAATATGTACTATTTGTTTTAAATTCCATGAATTCAATCATGCATTCGGGTTACAAACTGTTTAGTGTTTTAAAATGTTTGATATACCAACTTCTAGAAAAATATTTACTGTTGTAGATGTTTCCAGAGACTACAGGATTTTAATATAGCTAAAATTTGATTTATAACCATCATTTCATTCTAAACAAACAAAGTTTGTTTATATTTCAAATTCTAATTGAAATCAAATCAGGTGATAATGGATTCCAATTACAATCTTATTTATTTATTTATTTATTTTTATAAAAAAAAACAAGCAGATTTGCAGCTACCTGCAACAGCAACCCATAAATATACATATTTATATATATGTATACACATAATATTTATCAACATGAAATCACACAAACATGCATATTTCTACCAATTCACATGCATAGAAATTTAAGTTTTTAAATTGTGAAGTATTCACCAAATAAAGGCACTACAGTTTGATTCTTTTTAAAACAGTTTGCATAAGAGTCTTTAATGCTTATACTTACTTAAGCATTTATTTTAAAGGAGAAACTGTTTTTAAAAATAAAGGTTTACTCACTTATTTATTGAAGATGCAGAGCACAAATTCCAGAGATGCAATTGCACATTCCAGGACCTGATTTGAAATGCAGGTTGAAATCTGGCTTGCATTTTTATTACAGAAATTGCTTTAACTTGGTGATGTAAATTTTTGGAACTTGCATGCAGACCTTTATTCTCATTGCTCAGATTCAAATTGAGGTTGAACTCCAGCTTGATGTTGAAATATTGCATGCAGATTTGGGTTTTAATGTTGCAGATTTTGATTGAAGATTGGTTTTGCAGATTTGAAGTTGTAATTTGCAGATTTTAGATTGCAGATTGGCTCTGCAGATCTTGATTGAATTTGCAGATATGTAGTTTGTTTTGTAGAAACTGATTTTGCAGATTTTAACACGCATTGTTTTGGGTTTTTGCTCAAATCTGATTCTTCAGATTCAAATGAGAATAAGGTTTGAACAAAGAAAAAGCATTTGTTATATTTTCTTGTTAATATAATTAAATTTCAAAAATAAATTACCTTGCCACTTGTTGTATTAATTTGTTATGTGATTACAAGTGTCCATTTTATGGTTTAAAAATCTAACACATATTCATTTCAATATTTAAAAGAAAATTCTAAATTTATAAATGTCTTTAAATTTATTGAAAACCATTTCTAATTTGTTTTAGCATGTTTTAAATTATTTATTAACATTAGCCTTGAAAATGATTGCATATTTACTTATAAACTTCTTTATAAAACTATACATTTTAAATGTTTGCTTAATTATTTTTAAAATAATATTTAAAACAAATTTTCAAAAGAGAAAAGTTTTAAAAAGAAAAATAATGTTGAATTCATTTTATTCAAGAGTTTTCAAACCAAATGTTATAATTCAACATGAATGAATCAAATCTTATTTCAAAGAAAAACTATTTTCTTTAAAATAAACAAAATAAACTTTTATTATAAAACAAAATTTAAACTATATTTATTTTTATAAACAAAATAAATACTTACTTACCTTTCTATAAAAATTATAAGATAGGTCTTTAAAACAAACTTTTGAAAAGTTTTCAATACTAATTTAAAATCAATTTAATCAATTTACAATTTATACATTTATATATAATAATTAGAAAATATCCTTTATTAAATTTAAATTTAAATTAAAATCAAATCTTCTATTTACAATGTATAAACATTTATACATTATAAATAAAATATTTTTAAATCAGCTTAGAAAGATAATTTTATTTCTTAAATATTTTTAACATTTGAAAACAATCAGATTCTCAATCTAAATTAAATTATTAAATTTTTTGAAAAGAATATCATTTGACAAATTAAAAATTTGTTAATCATCAAAAGAAAATTCCTGTTTGAATTAGATTATTAAATCAATATTTCACATTTTAAAATAATTATAAATGAAATTATTAAATAATAATTGCCTAAATTTCCGGGACATCACATTCCTCCCCCCTCAAAAGAATTTCGTCCCCGAAATTTAAAAGTAAAGGTAATTTAATAATCCCATACAGATTTTAAAATTTAAAAGAGCAAACATATGCTATCAACCAAAATACTAGCAATCAAAGCAACCAATTCAAACAAACAATTCTAATTACCCAGACAAAATTCTGGATAGAATTCCCTAGAGTTTCCTAGGTACAAACACCGGGACACTCGCCTTATAGAATCTAAACTAGCCACACCACACAAATCTAGAGCTCCTATATATCTAGACCTACAAATCTAAACAGAGAACTGGACTACAGACAAGTCCTGATCAACCTCCAAATTTCCCAGAACTACTGAGTCTAAAACCAGAGATAACCCATAACGTACTCCCTCAGAGATACGTGAAAAACAAAACAAATTCCAGCCATCCGAACTGGAAATTCAATCTGGTAGATCAAACATTTAATCCTTAAGAGAAGACAGAAAGATACAATCTCTTATCCACACACCTCTCATGTCGATCCTGGGCTGCCTCCAACCTTCTAGATCAATCAAATCTACCACACAACTCTTCTACACAAATATCGGAAGACTTCAGACATACTACTCTTATTCGGAAAACAAAACAGACGCACAAAACAATCAAGCCTCTAGATTAAAACGAATTTCCTGTAGAAATCCTTTGATCCAAGACAAAACTCAAATTCCCAATGAATCGGTGTTGCTTCAATTCTGGAATAGCTGCCACCATGCTTCCACTGCACAAATCTGATTCGAGAATGCTGTTGATGAACACAAGTACAACTTGATCAACTTATCCCGGAAACATTGTTCATCAAATTCCATAAAATCTCAGTGACCTATCCGATTCGGCCACAAACACCACAGCAAAAATTCAACCAGAAAACTGATCCAATAAATCCTGCCAACTTAAACAGACCTCTTTCTCAAAGAGCCCTCCTACTATGCTAAACCACCGGTAATGTTCCAAGAATCAAGTCGAAACAGAACTCAAACTCTCGATGGATGCAAATCTTAACTTCTTTGAAGACATCCATAAAATATCAAACCACTTTGATAGCTCAAACATCCACTAGAGATGCTTCAATCCAAACAAAGATTACTCAGAGAACTTCCAAACCATCGCAAGTCACTTTTGCAATTCCTCTTAGTTCAGATTCCAAGAAATCGTTCTCACTACAAAATCAGAACGCTAAAGCCTTCAAATCAAAAGAAGAACCAGTGGTCTACCTCTAACCACAAACATCACACCCAAATGGGCTTCCAGAAGGAATGGACAAGCTTCACCATTTGCCCGGCCTACTGACAGAAGAATCACAGAGACTTCTGAACCATCGAAGAAACAGGCCACTCATTGCTGCTACTGCTACCAAAACTTCCTTATCCAAAAGCTCATCGAACCTCAAAGCTACACCAGCCTCTTCACAATAGAGCCTTCAGTAGACAGATATCTCTCAGGATACTCGCTCCCAAACCAAGCTCAAAACATCCTGCCAAACTGAGTCTCAAACTCAAATACAGACAGAACTCCTTCCTAAGGTTG
Organism: Allium cepa; assembly: GCA_030765085.1. Lineage (NCBI taxonomy): Eukaryota > Viridiplantae > Streptophyta > Magnoliopsida > Asparagales > Amaryllidaceae > Allium > Allium cepa. The sequence continues at coordinate 598,420,039 of CM060935.1, forward strand.
CCAAGATACCATTTCTGGCTACAGAACTCCCGACTGATCCAAAATCCACTCAAACGAGTGCAACCAGCTTACAATCCAAAGATGAACCCGAATCTTGAAAAGATTTCCTTCAGAGATCGGTGAAATCCTTCACCAACTGCAGAACTACTCAAGATGCCCAAAACTGCTCTAGCAGATCCACTTCAAACACTTGGACTCCAACCATTGGTAGTTGTGTTACACACACTGCCGCCCTATCTACCTTTATTACTTATATTGGAAAACCCGAAGAGGTAACCCAATCAAATAGGTAGAAATATATATATATATATATATATATATATATATATATATATATTCAAAATTACAAATACGCTCTCTCAGGAAGGACACTATTCTAGAGTCTAGGTATTCGCTCAACCTAGAGCTCTGATACCACAATGTAACGACCCGACTTCCTATTACCAGGAAGGCGCATCGCTAAGAAGAAAGAAAGGGATAGAAAAGAGAAAAGAAAGGAAAGAAAGAAACAGACAACATCAGAATCTCACAGCGGAACGAATAAATTATAGTATATCACATAAAACTTTACATAATATCATATACATCAGAGTTAAAAAGCTAATACAACACAAACTAGACATTTAGAAACGTCTATCTAGCAATTACAATCCAAGTACATCAGAGGAAACAGATACAACTCAAACATAGCGGAACCACTAAATATATCTACATGCCGAAGCCTCCTGCTCCATTATCTCCTCCAGAAACTCGTCAAAGCAAATCCTGAATCACTTGACTACTCATACATAATATGAGTACCCAAGAGTTTAATGAAACAGAAAATAAACACTTGGGTCAGAAATGGGTCTGGTGTGAGTAAACGGGGATAAAAGTTGCTTAACTTAAGAAAATCCTTTGAAAACAAAAGGTATCACGTAAGACTTCCCACACATAAACATGGAAAAGTTTTTACCTTACGCTAACCAAAACATTTGATAGGAAATCCATTGATATTATAATAGTGCCTAGGGTTTTCACAATAAAATACAGAAATAGCTGGAATGCTTACATCTCACTTTCCAACATAGTTAGGCACAATCAAAACCGTACAGGCACTTATTGGATTATGGATTCCATCAATGGCAGGGCTACTGGGGTACCACCCGTCACAGTACGTGGCCTAGATCACCGTACCGAGGAGCCACCCTAACTCCCCTGCAACACAAAGCCGGAACCATTCCTTAATGAACAGTTTCGAACAAGACCACCCCGTAGATTGGCCGTCGCCAACTGCCACACAACCGAATATAAAGGGACCTCTAGACAGGGATAAATCTTTCTCTCCAGTGGTGGCTACCCACGAAGCCTTGCTGCACCTCCCCTGTTTTAGCCATTCTTGGTTGATGAGGCTTCGATTACCTTTATAGGACACATAAATCTTAGAATGCTCATCGTCCACCTGACGATGTTCTGAATGCATTCAATCCATACAAGTTCGTTCCGGGTTCGAACGAAACCGAAGGCATTATCTCGTTACACTCGTATTGGAATCTCCCTCATAGTTAACGACGATAACCCTTGCACTCTAAATCACCATCTCGAATCTATAAGCACTATTCCGTCAACTCATTACGGAATCACCCATAGAGTAATACTGACGTATAGCCCTTACACCTCGAGTCTTCACTTGCTCCACTTGGATTAACGACCTAACGTTTAATCGGAATCGATGTGGTTTTCGGATATCCAAATATGGAAACCCGATCCCGGTCTCACCGAAACCAAATGCCATCTTAATGTCCAAGTTTTACTTAAGGGTTTTAAACAACTAACTCATTTCATTATTATCTAATTCACATAGATAGATAAACTACATCTAACAATAGATAATCACATTCATATCATAAACAGATAATCTGTATCATCACAAAGAGATAATCATCACAACCAAATAATCCATCACAAACCATCATACATAAACCAATCATCCATATCATACGGATACAACTAATCTCATTACTGAGATCACAACCATTCAATCAATAATATCCATAAGCAATCATTCATTAAACATCAATTATAATTAATTTAAAATGAATTAAATTAATTACAACTATCCCTAATTAATTTAAAATAAATTAAATTAATTAACACTTCTATAAATCCTTCTTAATATCCATAAATTAATTAACCCAGTTAATTAATTATCCATTAAGTATTTAACTTGATTATGCACTTTAGATTAATCATCCTCTAATTACAATAAGTAATTAATCTTTAATTAATTTTCACAAATTAATTAACCTTAATCATAAGTAATTAACATTTAATTACTTCATTTATTAATTAATTATAATTAATTATATTTATCCTTAATTAATTACAATTAATTAATCACTTATTTAATTATTATTTAATCAAATAATCCTTAATTACATCATTAATTATAATAATTAATTATCTTTAATATTTAAATAAATTATTTAATTAAAATTAATTACATTTAGTAATTAATCTAATTATTAATCACCTTGATTAATATTAAATTTAGTAATTAACTCTCTTTAATCACTCATTAACAAATTAATTATCTTAATTAATTAATTCCTTAATTAACTGCAAAGTAATTATCCAAATTACTTAATTAAAATAAATCACCTTTCACTAATTACATTTCAGTAATTATCAATTATTACTTTTCTAAGTAATCCTGCTCTATTAATTACATTTAATAATTACCTCCACTAAATCATTAATTGATTTTTTAAATTTAATTAAACTAAATTAATGAACTTAAACAAATCACACTATCAAAATTAATTACAATAAATAATTAATTCCTTAATTCCTTTTATTAATTAATTATACTTAACAAATTACAATTGATTATATTCAATTAAGTAATCCAGTTAATTATCAAAATTAGTTTAATTAATTAACTACTTAATTATCCTTAGATAATTATTTTTATTAATTACAATATTCTAAATAATTACTTACTTAAGAAAAATTATCTTAGATTAATTACCAATAATCATCTCTAATTAAAAATTAATCTAAACCATTATTTAAAACCAAATAATTAAGTAAATTCTTAATTATCTTAATTATTCTCAAAATAATTTATTTACTTATCAAATGACTTCATTTACATTCAAAATATATTTAAACAATACATTGCTAAAATTAAATTCAAATTCCATTTAAAAATTTAATATTTAAAATGTTTTACTATTTAAACATTAATCCAAATTTAAATAAATATAAACCTTAAAATGAAATGAATGCTAAAGAACATTCATTACTTAAATATAAAAGAAAAGTTTTAAAACAAAATTAATTGATTAGAATAAATCAGGCTTTGAAAATAAATTGATTATTTTAACTTTCAATTTTAAATTAACACTTCATATCTTAATTCAAATATTAAAAGAAATAATTCTTCTAAGTTTAAACCTTATTTGAAATCAAATTTCATTTTCAAATTTACTTTTAAAACATTTGAATCTGTTCATAATTTTTTTTAAAATTTACAAACTGTTTGAAATCAAAACAGGTTTCCAAAGTAAACTTGAAAACTGTTTAAACTTGATTTCAAAACTAATTTAAATCTTGATTAAATTTTAAAATTTCCATTTTTTTAAAAACCTTGAACACAAAACTCCATTTGAATTCAGATTCAAGTTACACTTGAATCAAGTTTCAACTTAAAAATATGAATTTCATTCAATTTTAAAAAAAAATGCAAAACTACAGATTTTAAACCTGCACTATACTAACCCGAGAAACCCATTATTTACTTCGAGTTCCAATCCCACTTGCTTCGAGTCAAAATCCAAAACTCCCGAGTATTACTTCGAGTACATAACCCTGCACAACCCCACAAAGCTCACCAGACAACAAGCATGAACGGTGCATGTACACCGGAGCTCGGATCAACTCCTGACATCCTAGGCTACTCCTCCTAGTTGCCGACCATCTCCTAACATAGGCACAATCACCTAATCTCCACTGCAACTCAAACTTTGAAATCACAGAATCTATCCAAACCTGGAAAAACTTCACAACACCTTAAACCCCAACCTGTCAACGCCGAGAAATCCCACCTCCGGCCACCATTGTTGACGCTACCTTGGCCATAGCTACCTCTACATTCCCTCTACAACCTCTCAAATCCTTAAGCCACTCGATGCAACACAGAGATATCAAGAAGCTGCTAAACCCAACCACTTCAAATTTAGGGCTTAAACCTGGAAATCAATATTTCCATCACCACCACCTATTGACACAACTGCTGACCCTTATCCCCTAACCTACCATCTGAATTCTACCTCCATGAATACCCTTAGCCACCAAATCCATTAGAAAGTCAAACAAACCCAAAAAGTCTCAATTCTGTTAAAAACAGAAAACTCATTCCAACAGCTTATTTAAATATGTACTATTTGTTTTAAATTCCATGAATTCAATCATGCATTCGGGTTACAAACTGTTTAATGTTTTAAAATGTTTGATATACCTACTTCTACAAAAATATTTACTGTTGTAGATGTTTCCAGAGACTACAGGATTTTAATATAGCTAAATTTTGATTTATAACCATCATTTCATTCTAAACAAACAAAGTTTGTTTATATTTCAAATTCTAATTGAAATCAAATCAGGTGATAATGGATTCCAATTACAATCTTATTTATTTATTTATTTATTTTTATAAAAAAAAACAAGAAGATTTGCAGCTACCTGCAACAGCAACCCATAAATATACATATTTATATATATGTATACACAAAATATTTATCAACATGAAATCACACAAACATGCATATTTCTACCAATTCACATGCATAGAAACTTAAGTTTTTAAATTGTGAAGTATTAACCATATAAAGGCACTACAGTTTGATTCTTTTTAAAACAGCTTGCATAAGAGTCTTTAGTGCTTATACTTACTTAAGCATTTATTTTAAAGGAGAAACTGTTTTTAAAAATAAAGGTTTACTCACTTATTTATTGAAGATGCAGAGCACAAATTCCAGAGATGCAATTGCACATTCCAGGACCTGATTTGAAATGGAGGTTGAAATCTGGCTTGCATTTTGATTACAGAAGTTGCTTTAACTTGGTGATGTAAATTTTTGGAACTTGCATGCAGACCTTTATTCTCATTGCTCAGATTCAAATTGAGGTTGAACTCCAGCTTGATGTTGAAATATTACATGTAGATTTGGGTTTTAATGTTGCAGATTTTGATTGAAGATTGGTTTGCAGATTTGAAGTTGTAATTTGCAGATTTAAGATTGCAGATTGGCTCTGCAGATCTTGATTGAATTTGCAGATATGTAGTTTGTTTTGTAGAAATTGATTTTGCAGATTTTAACATGCATTGTTTTGGGTTTTTGCTCAAATCTAATTCTTTAGATTCAAATGAGAATAAGGTTTGAACAAAGAAAAAGAATTTGTTATATTTTCTTGTTAATATAATTAAATTTCAAAAATAAATTAGCTTGCCACTTGTTGTATTAATTTGTTATGTGATTACAAGTGTCCATTTTATGGTTTAAAAATCTAACACATATGCATTTCAATATTAAAAAGAAAATTCTAAATTTATAAATTTCTTTAAATTTATCTAAAACCATTTCTAATTTGTTTTAGCATGTTTTAAATTATTTATTAACATTAGCCTTGAAAATGATTACATGTTTACTTATAAACTTCTTCATAAAACTATACATTTTAAATGTTTGCTTAATTATTGTTAAAATAATATTTAAAACTAATTTTCAAAAGAGAAAAGTTTTAAAAAGAAAAATAATGTTCAATTCATTTTATTCAAGAGTTTTCAAACCAAATGTTATAATTCAACATGAATGAATCAAATCTTATCTCAAAGAAAAACTATTTTCTTTAAAATAAACAAAATAAACTTTTATTATAAAAAAAATTTAGACTATATTTATTTTTATAAACAAAATAAATACTTACTTACATTTCTATAAAAATTATAAGATAGATCTTTAAAACAAACTTTTGAAAAGTTTTCAATACTAATTTAAAATCAATTTAATCAATTTACAATTTATACATTTATATATAATAATTAGAAAATATCCTTTATTAAATTTAAATTAAATTAAAATCAAATCTTCTATTTACAATGTATAAACATCTATACATTATAAATAAAATATTTTTAAATCAGCTTAGAAAGATAATTTTATTACTTAAATATTTTTAACATTTGAAAACAATCAGATTCTCAATTTAAATTAAATTATTAAATTTTTTGAAAAGAATATCATTTGACAAATTAAACAATTGTTAATCTTCAAAAGAAAATTCCTGTTTGAATTAGATTATTAAATCAATATTTCATATTTTAAAATAATTATAAATGAAATTATTAAATAATTATTGCCTAAATTCCCGAGACATCACACCTGAGCTAGATCCATCTTAGAAAAGAATCGAGCGCCATGAAGTTGATCAAACAGATCTATCAATTCTAGGTAAATGAAATTTTTTCTTAAGAGTTAGTTTATTGAGACCGCGGTAGCTTACAGACAATCTCAAGGATCCGTTCGATTTAGCCACAAACACCACAGCTGAACCCCATTCAAAAACACTAGGATGAATCAAACCTTTATCTAGCAATTCACGGGTTTGCTTGACTAATTCTATCCTTTCCCTGAGTGCCATCCTACGACTTGCATGAACAACAGGACGAGCATTTGGAACTAAATCAATTCTAAATCAATTTCTCTGTGTGGGGGTAAAGATTTAACTTCTTCGAACACGTCTGGAAATTCCCGGACAATGGGCATAGATTCCGGACTTGGTTCAGGATATCCCAAGGTATACATCAACTCATCTCCTTTAGGACTCAGATCCTCACAAGAAATCTCAAAATTTGGTTTTGATCGAAATCAATCGATTATTACAATCTTATTTGGCTTCGTATTTTGTTGGCCAATCCATTCTAAGTAAGATTTAAAACTCATTAAAATCAAGGACAAAGAGACTGATAGGGAATTGGTAACAAGAATATGAGATAGGAACGTCTCTGCATCGTAGATAAAGGTTCGCAGGGACACCACCTGGACTTTTCACACAAATGGGCTCGTCGACAAATTCCGGTTCAAGATTTAATTCATTTACAGTTTGTTGGGAGATAAAGCTATTTGTAGCGCCCGTGTCAAACAAAACTCTAACCGTTCTATCGTAAATAGTAAGGTTACCTTCTAAAACTCCTTTCCCTTTATCTGCCTTAGAGGTTGTAGGATAATTTTTGACTGTGCACACCTTCGCTGCCTGAGCTTGCTTCATTGTTGGGAAATCTTTAACTTCGTGTCCCGGTTTCTGACAGTAATAGCATTTCCTGGGTCTTGTTTGTACAGATTGATTTATTTGTTTCTTAGGCTTCATGCATCTGCTCGAGTAATGGCCCTTTTCCAAACAATTAAAACAATTAACATTCCTCGCCGTGTTTTCCTGATTGCTCTTCTTCTCCTTACCTTGATGTGGTTTCTTGCCTCCGAACTTTCTTTTTTTCCAATTTGGATTGCTTGTATTTCCTTTCTCTACCGGGGTTTCTTGCATATCCAGGGTAGCATATCCATACCCCATATAGATCAGATTAGAAAAATATTGGGCAGTCATTCTTTCGTGGAACTTCTTATTCATTCCACGAATGAATCTTTCATTTTTCTTCAGAGGTGTGTTTACCAACTCTGGACCGAAATGAGACAATTTGTTGAATTTGTTTAAGTACTCCTCAAATGATAAACTCCCTTGCTTCAAATCCATAAATTCCTGGTACATTCGGGACAAACCATCCTACGGCACATAACGTTTCTCAAAAAAAAAATTTAGATCGCTCCCAAGTAAATTCTTCTTCTGGCTCATCCACTATATCTGTCTCCCACCAGGCTAGGGCCTCTACTTGGAGTTTCCAAGAAGCTATGAGTCGCATTTGGACGTCTTCCAACCATAACCCTTTAAAAATTCTTTCACATGATCTGATCTAGGCTTGAGCCTCAACAATAGACTCCTTACTGGTAAACGGCTTACCACCAAGTCTCGAGAAGCTTTTATATAGATCAGCAAGATTCGGCTGAGTTTGAGTAGATAAAACTACTTCTACTGTTGCGGGGACTTGACTAGTGAAGTGGCATTTCCCCGTCCCCTCGCTCGTCCCCTAGCTCATCCTCTTCGCCCGCTCATTCTTACTGTCTGTAATTTGTAAGAAAACTTGATTTAGGTATACGGACGAGATATCTTAGGGAATATCGACAGTTCAAAGAAATAGACTAAGAAAATTTAGGGTTTTGGTCTCTCGGGTTATACTCATTCTAGGGTATACTTCACCCTATCTCTAACGAGCCGCCTAATGTGTTATACTCTGTAGCTAAACTTCTTACTCAACCTTTAGCTCTGATACCACTTGTCACGATCCGAAATACAGCGTTCGAAAATCGACATCAAATACCTCACTTATATTCGACTGATGGAGATTAAAACGTCGAACCCCAGTTCGGATGGAGCTTATAACAACATTAGATGAATATAAATAGCGGAAACAAAAGATGATCTCATTAATCAACACCACAGATACAACATCAGATACAATATTCATTACAACATTTGTCTCCAACATCAGAGCACTACACATAAGATACAACAACAAAATGATAACTCTATAGCGGAACAATAGAGTTATCACAGCTTCAAAAGAGTCTTCAAAGAAATAAAGCGATAGCGAGATTTCAAACTAAGCATCTTCTTCCAACTTCAAAGCTCCCAAAATCCGATAACTCCAAAAGACTTCAAAGATCCAAGCTACTATCCAAGCTAGCTTCAAAACATGGATAACCTGCTTCTAGGCTGCCCGTGTGGAAATTATGGGCACCCAGAGTTTAGGAGAGGAACAATAAACTCCGGGTCAGTCATAGGACTTGTATGAATAAAAAAACAGTTGTTTGTACAAAAGTAGTTTATAAAAAGAAATTCGTTCATGCTTTTAGAAAATGAAACTACCATAAGACCTCCCGCCACACACACAATCGCAGAATTGGAGGAGATTTCTTCTTATGATAGTTAAACATGCTTGATACGAGAAAACTCTTTTAATATGGTTATTAGTGCATAGTGTAGAAAAAATTTTGAAAGTATAATATTAATATTATCCAGTATACAACCATTATTGTATGCCTACTATAACTACCATGTTATATGGCAGGTTACAGCCACGCTGCATGGCAGATTATACAACTAAAACCGTATAGGGCTCGTATTGTTTCTTTGGATTTTCCAACAGATGGTCAGACTAAGGAACTTCCTATTGCCACATGGATACGCCTCTAAAGGGACGTCCCGAGAACTTAACCAGCTCTCCGCCAACACAAGGCCGAGTTACCTCTGTAAGTAGGTAACTACTACATGAGTATGCTATCCCCCAGTCGTTTGTGACCTTTATCCGAGGGCCCTCAACCACAACGCAACAACCACAAAGTAATGAATATGCAGTAATCACATAGGTTAAATATCTGGGCTCCATACCATGATACCACCTTTTTCCAGAAGGAAATAGACATACCCTATAGGGCGCGACCCTTGTAAACTTGCCACGTCTTTCCTGTTTTGACCATTTCAGGGGTGTGAGGTCCGATGAGGTCTCGTCCACAAAGCTATGTTTTACACAAAAACCTTGCTTTGATCAACAAATGATCAGCAACACACAACAGCACTCAGCATGCCACACTACCAAATCGGGAGTATATCACTGATAACCATCAACTACATAACCTCTGAGCTCGTACGTCTCAGAGAAGGGTGTTAAGCTAAGAGAATAAATTCTCCACCACCAAACAGAAATATGTTTGATAGAGATCAGCTTTACATCTCAAACTGTAATGTCAAACATACAACCATACAAGTCTTTTCCAGGTTCGAACAGAACTGAAAGCACTTCATCCAATAAAGGAAGAAGCCCTTGCAATCCGGGTATCCACAATCCCGATTGGACTCCCCCATCACATATGGAGATCTCTATAACGGAGCAACTCAGTGTAGAGTCATTTGATAGGTTATCCTATCGTTCTCAAAGATACTCGGTCTTCCACCATCTTCAAATGCTATCCATTTCGTCGTATCACTATTCGGAATAGGTTATATGACACAAAGTCCTCTCTTGGCTAAACCTAATAGTGAGCGCTTAATTTTAAAACAAGTAGATGTATCATTCACAAAGATTCAATTTCAGGGTTCGATGTGGGTTTCAGATAACCAATTGGAATCGACTCCCTATTGCATCGAAATTCAAATGTCGTTTTATGGGCCAATGGATTTTCACGTTCACACAGAAAGAAAATTACAGATATCACAGCTCAGCACAAAGTAATTTATATCACATAGATCACAGTCACATATCAGAGACATTTATCAATGCAAAGCATTCAACAATAGACAATCATTTGAAATTAAGATGGACTAATCGTGTGATTATTAATAATTAATCACATAATTATTTTCATTAATTATCCTTAATTGATAATTAATTATTCTTAATTTTTTAACTAATCCTTAATTATTTATTAATTAATTCTTAATTATTTATTAATTAATTCTTAATTATTTATTAGTTAATTCTTAATTATAAATTAATTAACTTAATTATTTATTTAATTATTAAGTAATTGATTAGGTAATTATTCTTTAATTAATTAAATTAACAATCATTAAGTACTCAAATGAATTTAAAGATAAATCATTATATCTTTATTAACTACTTTAATTACCATTTAAACGTTGTTTAATCAATCATCATTATCACACTAATTATCTTAAGACTTTAAAGTTTAATTAGTGTTTAGAAAACATTTCATTTTTCATATTATTTTCTTAGTTACAAAAATTAAGTTTATATTAAAATAAATATTTAAAACTAAGGTTATAAATTTATTAAACACTTTATTTAATTAAATTAAATTATAAAAACCTTTACTAATTAAAATTTAACTTGAAACAATTATTTGGAGAACATGGATTGAAAATGTTTTAAATTTGAATTTATTTTAAAAAATTTTGAAACCTGTTTTCAATCGATCCGAAGGGTTACCCGAGTGCTCCCCGAGGAAAATGCCAGTTTACTTCGAGTTCTTTTCAAAATCAACCTATATACCCTTATTTCCAAACTTTTTTGTTTAAGTATAAAACCCAGCATAACCATGAATTTACTTCGAGTTCAACTTCGAGCTATCACGTAGATTCCCTGAGAACAGTTTCGATTCATTGCCTTCTTCCCCGAAACCCATGCCTTCTGACACCACTAAGGCCATGTGCATGTGTACGATCAACTGGTCAGCTTCCGATCGTTGCTAAGGCTTCTGGCAAGACAACGATCACGTTCCCATCCATTTCTAACACTCAGGACATTTAATTCGACAAGGTTTTAAAATTGAGCATTTCAACTCAATTTGGAACCAGAACAATCATCATGAAATCAACTCACACCGCCACCTCAGGCCGTCTAAGGCCACGAAATTTTTTCAGAGCTTCGCCTATCTCTCTGGCTTCGATCACCACTGACGCGATAGATTCCGGTGCAATGACGACACCACGGCGATATAAACTCCACCCTCGACCAAACTAAGGGTTCAAGCCCTAAATCCTTTCCGTGCCATCGCCATAGCGATATATAAAATTAACGGATATTTTTTGATGAACTCCGACCTCCCAGCAAGCCATGACTTCGATCTCAAGGACCAAAGCTCCAGCAATCACCAGAATTTGATGAAAATGATAAACCCGTTCATCCTCATTTTTCACAGGGGATACATTATTAAAATCATGATTTTGCTTTTAAAAATCATTGATTTCAAAAGTGTTTCGAATCATATACTTGAAATCAAGAATTATGATAGTTAAATTTTCAGCATGATTTGGGTTTGCCTATATTTTTTAAAATTTCTAGAGAAACTTAAGTTAAATTTACTTACATTTATTTTTAAATCTTAAAGCATGAACATACAAACATGTTCTATTTAGATTTCAAAGCTTAAAAATGGTTCGAGATAAATTTTTTGTAGTTAAAAACAGGTTTTGGAACCTACAAGCCTGGAACAGAATCTAGGTTTATGTGCATAGACATGCACACCTCATTTCCAGGTGTATACATATACATGAAAACTCAAATTTACAATTCAAACTCCAATACTATTCACCACAACAGATTTTAGTTTAAATCAAACAGGGTTTATTCACCTGATGTCTGAGAACAGAGGCTTGACAGATTGATTTTTTTTTCTAATTTTCTGAGCTTGATCTTGTTGTGATCCTCTGTTTGTTGTTTGATTGTACTAAGTTGTGTTGTTGTTTTTTTGATCTTAAAGCTCTAATTGTTTCAACTTGATCTGATTGGTGATTTCCAAGCTTAGGCTTTGAATTGAAGAAGGTGTTTGAATTTCCAGATTTTTGCTTTGTTTTTGTTTGCTGATCTTGCTTAGTTGAATTTGTGATATAGTTTGCTTGGCTTTTGATTTTTGTTTTGATTACTTTTCTTTCTTCCTGGTCTGTTTACATATTGTTTCTTTTTTTTCTTTCTTTGAAATTTTTTTAAGGTGAAAAGAAAACGAGGTAGAGAGGAAATAGAGATGTATATACTTGGCCTTATTTTCTTTTAATTTAAAACAAAAGGAAAAACAAGATTATGACACTTGTTTATTTCCTAAATTATATGTCTTACATGTGTTAATCCTCTTACTAAAACACCTAAACTTGTTAATTGATATGTTCTTAAGCATACACTTGTATTATTCATGCATAAATATTTTAAATAAATTTTTATATTAGTCTTTTCTTATTTATATAATTGCGTTCTCTTTTTTTTTTATATTTATGCAACTTTAAAAGAAAATGCTTTAATACTAATTTATACATTTATAAAATTATACACATATGTTAATATTTTGAATCTAAATAATTTTAAGATATTTTATATTTAAATTTAAATTCAAATACAAGTTCAAATTCAAATTCAAATTTGAAATCCATTCTATATAAATAAACAAACTCAATATTCATATGTTTTGAAAATTTAAAATTAATTCAAATTAACCCCAAATTAAATTCCAGAAATTCAAAAAAATTACTAATTTTTAAATTGATAAATTTTTGGGAATGTTACATATGTAATGTTATAAATATCAATACTGATAAATTTATGTATTTAATATGATTTATGAAAGTATATTGATTAAAATATACAAATGATTGAACTAAAGATTGAAAAATAGAAATATAATACATACTTACTAATAAGTACTTCCTGCGTGTTAATATTTCAATACCTATGCAAGCACCTAATTTTGCAACTACTAAATACGTTCGTGTCGCTTATGTGTTTATTCGGCCAATACCATGTATCACGTACATGATTTTTGAACTCTAAAGCGATACAAGACTATGCATATTTGATCCATATATTGTCATATATAAGTGTTATATGGTGAATGACCATCGTCGTAATGTATAATACTTCTATGAAATTATTTTATTCAAAATAATCAAATAAACTATACTATAAGATCGAGCAATCAATTTGATTAATTACAATGAAGATCATATTATGTTAAATGTAATGCTAGACAAAAACTACAGAAAGGATCTAAGAACTCGATCGCTGAAATGTTATTTTGATCAACTTATATGAAGTGTAGCTTAATTAATGTCCTTAAATATTAAGGGTGATCCAATGCGCCTTTGTAAAAGGTTTGTTATGATATTGTAGTTGTTAATACCTCAGTTATTGATTTTGATGACAACAACCATATAGTCATATAAAATATAAATACTAATGCTTTACCAAGTTATACAATATATAGTGTAGAATATTAGACAGGTGTTGAATCGAAGACTGTATAGTATAAAGACTCAAGAGATGGATATAAAGACTCAATACATCGACATGAAGACTCATGAGTTTAAATACCAAGGTATGAAGATTTCAAGACTATAATTTTGCGTATCGAGTCGTAGCATATATTGTTAAAGTCTTTGATAGCAATCTTTGATCCCTATCTCCAATTTTCTAAATATTCTATATATTTTTAACCCAACTATAATTTCAAAATCTTTTATATTTTTAATCAAAATTTGTTCTTTCTGAATCTTTTTTATTTTTAACCAAAATAAGTTTTCTATATCTTTTTATATCTTTAACCAAACTATATTTCCTGGTTCTTTTATATTTTTAGTAAAATTTATTCTTTCTATATCTTATATACTTTTAAACAAAATAAATTTCAAAATATTTTAAAAATATTTTATAAAAGTTTTTAAAATTCTAAATGTTTATAAACTATGTTCAGACTATTCTACAAAGTAACAAAATATTTTACAAAGCATAGGAATTTTAAAAACGTTTTAAAACAAAATAATTTTCATTTTTAACTAAGGTATGTCGACAAACCTGTACATCATCTGTCGACATATATACAACACTAATTGGTTTTTTGAAATTTGAAAGGAAGTGTCTATTCATCTAACTCTTCATGAGTGGAGACGTATATTGATTTACCATATAAATGAGAGTTCGGACGAATTTTTTGATGGCTAATTACTTACTTTCTTCTCCTTTCTCACTCTCTTAAAAATTCCATTGTAAAATATATCAAAATCATATAGAATCAATTCATACTTATTTATATTGATTTCCTACTATTTTGGAAACATAGTTTACTCAACTCAAAGATGAAAATGCTATCCCAGAGGCTATAGGATCCACTATATTTAAAGTTCAAGAAATTGTCTTTGGAAAAATCATCAAACTCTATTTGCATTTGCTTGGGTGTGCTTGTAGCTCGTTCAAATCAAGCAGGTGTGCTTTGTAGCTTGAAAATCTAGTGGATATACTTGTAGCCTGTTTAAATCAAGTGGGTGTATCTAGAAATTGAAAAGGGTGTATCTCGTAGCCTCAAAATCAAGATTATATTTAGATTTTCCTTTTGCCTTCTAAAGATTGTCATTTGAAAAGAAATTTGTACAAGCAATTGTATGTGACTGGATACAGGAGAAATTCGTCCTGGTATAAAATCCCTTACGTGTTATCTCTCTAACCTTTTACTTTGCTTTATTGTTTTTACCCGTGATTTGCATTTGTGATTGATTGTTGATATATTTGTATGTTAATAACCTATGATTTAATATAAAACTTGAAAGAAATTTGAAAATATTTACATAAGTTAAAAAATACTATTTTCCTCCCTCTAGTGTTTAACTAGTCTTAAAATCCATAATTCCCTAACCATATTTGGTAATTGAGCAATAGGTTTTCAAAAACTCATAATTTGAGCTTTGAAAAGTATAAATGGAAAGTAATACCACCATTACTATTTTTAACACTTTTATGGAAAAAAAATTGTGGAACCAATATGTTATTTTCAATTTGATTAGAAAGTAATTATTTTGAAAATGTATGATGTTGAATTACATGAACAAGTATGTTATATGGCTGATGGTGAAGAGACACTTGATAGTCATACATCAAAAACCAAGAAGGGCAAATGGATTTTAGGTAGTGGATATTCAAAAGACAAAAAGAAAGATCAAGAGAAAAGAAGAGTAATAATGCAGATATGTATGCTTAAAGACAAACCTTTGAATAGAGAAACAATAATATTGGAATAGAGGACGTCAGCAATGCCGGTAATCTTGAAACTTTATTTAAATTTATATATTACATTTTAATGAATTATTTAAATAAAAATACATTTTAGTTCTTATTTTTGTTATAAACAACAAAAATGGTTTAAATAAGTAGAAAATAAGTTTTTACTCTAAAAATATCGGCTAGTTTTCAAATTGAAAAGGCACTTTAATTTTTGAAATGCCTTATGATTTCACCCGTAGAATATTCTCAATATTTATCCATTAAAAAATTGTAATTTTATTGTAATTAATATTATATCTTAAATGTCCAAAAAAATATTTTAAAGAAAGTATTAGTTTTTAAATTTTGTAGAACTTTTTTAAAACTAACTATACACTTTAAAAACTGGGCAGCAAAAAACTAAATACAGCAATATGTTTTATATCTTAGAAATTATAAACTAATGAATTTTAAATGAATTTTTTTACATGTGCATAAGATAAATATATTTGACTGAATAAAAAATTTGGACCCAAAATTTGAGTTCTATCTATTTTATTATTTTTGAATGAATAGATACTTCGTAATTTACAACGGCTATATGTCAAGATTTTGGAGCCAAAAGCCAAAATTTGAATTTTATGGTCTTCAAATTAAATAATTTTTCAATCATAAAAATATATTAAAGAAATAAATTAATATAGTTAACAATATAAAAATCTAAAATCATTTTAAATAATTTAAAATTTTTTAGATTTCCATAAAAATTGACTACTCTCTTTAATTGTCGAACAAGCATATTAAACGCGGTAATTTTTGAAAAATCTCAAATACTATAAAATGCATTTTTTTGTATGAAATTTTTTTGTATGATAATATATACTCTTAACTAACTATGTAAAAAATTTCATATCAAAATTCAAAAGGTACTATTTTATTATTTTAAAATAAATGGACACTTGCTGGTTACAAAAGCCATGTTTCTAACGCGGACCATTGCAATTTTGAATTTTTATGCCCTTTCACTCCGAATTTATTTTCCAACATATACTTAGTATATATGAATACTTAAAAAATTATGAGAACTTTAAATTAATGCAACATTTTCTTTTATTTTGTTAAATTCAAATAGACACTTCAACTGCTAAGTTCTACTTTTCATTTTTATTTGTTTTTTAAACCATCATGCCTCTTTGTGATTGATCATACCTTTTCACTAATGACTTTTTAAAGTGCTTCCTTTCTAATCACATCCCACCAATCATTTATCATGACTATAATAAATAGAGAAGCATGTTTCCCCCATTATTTCAACTTTTCTAATGTTGATTTTACTTCGTTCACTCCTATTTTTTTAACTAATTTTATGATGAGATATTAACATGATGGCTTCATGAAATTGAATGCATTTAAAGTACCTAAATAAGGCTCCATTTTTTGAATTATTTCTATTAATAAGAGTGGTCCATAGCATATGCCACTTGTTATATAAACAAATAGTAACACATATGCAAAATGACATGTGTCATTACACTTGGCCTTTAGGAAGATCATTGTATACATGCATGATGCCAAATATCTTTACACATGTAATTCATTAATACACTTGTAATTTAAACAATAAACATGATTCAAAATACATTATGTTATATATGTTGGAGTCACATTACCTTACGCATAATAGTATTATGAATTTTTTTAGAAACTCTAGTGTATTGAATCAAAATTTGAAAATAAAATATTTAGTAAAGTATCTTATTTTTTTCATTATTCATGCTTTTTCAAGATTTAAACATTCACAATCATAAACTCTTAAAAAATTGAGTTTGATTTCTGAAAGACTAACCATACGGATCGAACATAGTACGACTAGTACAAAATATGATCTATTTCTTTAGGTAATGTGCACATTATGAAGAAAAGATGAAAAAATGTGCATGGAGACGTTTTATATGATCAATCATATCATGACATTCCCTGAAGAAGAAAATTTTCAAGATGTCAATGACAATAAAACATATGGTCAACCATCTTATTGTCATTTCCATATTCTTTTTATTATTAAATTTATATGATGTTTTTTAAAGATATTTTAGCTTTGCATAGCCCACTTATAATTTTCATATATGGTTAATATCACATTCCTGTTTTTAAATCAAATTTAAATTGGTAATTAATTTAGTTTTTGAAATTAAATTGTGAATTAATTTGGTATTTTCCAAAATTAAATAGATATTTGTTTGTTTATTAATATAAATGTATATAAATAAGATTTTAAATAGGATTTCTAATTAGAAATTCAGAAATACATATTCTGAATAATATATTGATTATAAACTTAATTATGGATTGATTTGAAAATGTGGGAATAAAAATATATATAAGACTTTTTAACTAAAGAATTTGATTTGGAAATCTAGATATTTTATAAATAGATTATAATTTGGAATTTGGATTTGAAATTTAAAAATAAAAGTTTTGAATATATATTAGATTTGGAAAATCTATAATTTAATATTAGAGAAATTTGTTTTGTATTTATTGTTTGATGCTTTGAAAATTTTATTTTGAAATTGATTTATAAAAGCTATTTAAAGAGTTAAAATTCAAATATATATATATATACGAATTTATATATTAGTGTTTAAGTAATTATTAAATTATATCCTTTAAAGTTATAAATATATATAAATAGTATAAGAGGAAATACAAATGCGAAAATTCCCAGAACAAATTAAAATATGTGTTTTGAATAGTATTTTGGTTTGGAATTCAAAATAAATGTCTTGAAAATAATTGAGTTTAAATACTCTGCATTTAAAATTAATAAGAATTTGTTTTCCAATTTTAATATATATATGTAGCTTGAAAATTGTGTTTTGAGTTTAATATATATATATATATATATATATATATATATATATAATTTGCAAAAGTTGTATATTTTAAAAGAAACTTATATATAATATGTGTGTTTATTTATTATGAATAATTAATTTTAAAATACATTTTTCTTTTAAAATGAATAAATATAGTTTGTATATTTATAAATTCAAAAATATAATACGTATGTTAAGTTATAAAACATAAGAGATAGATTACTTTATAAATTATAAAATGATGAGGGTTTAAAACAAATTTATAAATTAATTGAAACAAGGGTTTAAAATACAATTTGAACATAAATGACATTTGTAACCAAAGTAACTACACAAATTTACAAGTGCAAACATAATTAACAAGTGGCTTAATTTCTTTTTAAAAATTAAAACGTATAAAATAAAGAAAAGAAATAACCAGGCTATTTTCAATTGTCTCAAATCTGAAACAAATCAGAAAACAAATTACCAAAAGCTTGAAAATCAAAGCACTTCAACAAAATAAATTTCTCAGTTTTCAATTCAAACCAGATATTAAATTCCTGGAAACAATCTTCATTAATTAAAACCAAGATCAGTTCAAAAGCAAATCTTAAAAGTCTGGAACTAAATTCAACTTAGCATCAGACCTGAAACAATTGAAACAAAGATTTTTCCCAAGTTTTTAAAAGCCTAGAAATCAAGAACAGATCAAAAGAAAGAAAATTAGGAACCTAGAAGCAAATGAAATGTTAGTTTAAATCAACTCAAACAAGATTCAAATCAACCTAAATCAAGTCCCAAATCAAAAGAAAATTAAAATTTCAGTTTTTAAAACAAAGGACAACTTCAGTTCAAAAAAAAAATCATCATCTCCAGGCTCAAATTTGTTTCTCTGCCTTCATATTCAGGTGAGCAAAATTTTATTTTAAACCTTTAATCTATAACTAAAATGCCTGTGATTGATTCCTGAAGCAAGATATTTGCATGAATATGAATGTGTTTATATACGTGTATGTATGTATGTATGTATGTATGTATGTATGTATATATATATATATATATATACATACATACATAAAGTGGTTGTATGTCAGTACATATATGTAATTCTGTTTTCAGTTTACAGGTTCTAAATCAAGATTTAAAACTCAATATCTCTTTATTAATCGAATTCAAGCTATTATTTCTGAAAGGAAGATGATTGTAACAAAGTAACATAAATGTTAAAAATGGTTTTAAAGATTCACATTGTATAATCATTTCAATAATATAGAATTTACTGTAAATTCACTTTTAATTCAAGGAATCAATAAATTTAATTTCGTGTTTTGATTCCATAATGGGATTAGTGTTATCAAATGATGGACTTTGGTACAAATATCTCAATTTTTTATGATGGGATTGATGAGAAAAATTGAGTTGAAGGGGAAACGAGCTTTTGGCGAAATCTGGTGATCGAGTGAATTTTGGGTCTCGGGGTTCTGACCAGAGGAGATGAAGTGAGGAGGATGAGATAAAAATGGTCGTGAGATTTTTATGCCACTGTGGTGGCCAGACGAAGGGATTCTAGGGTTTAAGAACCCATTCTGGTTGATGAGAAATTCGAGACTAGCTTATCAACGTCGGAGCTTCGGACAGGACCGATATAGATTGAATCGAAGTATCGTTGCATGGCGAAGCTTTAGACTAGGTGGTGTGAGTTCAGATCATTGGAGGTGAAGAGGTAAGCCAATTTCGTTGATCAAGTTAATTCCAGGCGGTGATCGAGAACCTCGTTTTCGATTCTCAGTCGAACACGATGATCTGAGTGGTCATAGCTTTTGTATATGTCGTCGACGTGCTGTTGAAGGTGGCAGGAATGGCTAGAACGCCGAAGAACGCTTGTGTAGGTGCACGAGATATCATAGATGTCAAGTGTGTTGAATTTGGGGAAGAAAAGAAATTATCGGGTTCGACTCGAAGTTATTAAGGGTATATCTTGAAGTAAAAGAGGGAGGGCTCGACTCGAAGTTGTGTTCGGGATCTCGTGGTTATGGCTCGGGTTTTTGAAACGAGGGTTAGTTCAAAAAACAAGAAATTGTCCAGTTTTAAAATTTTAAATTTAATCAAGTTTAAATGTTTTCCTGATCAATGTTTTTCAGTAAAACATGTTTTTATTTAAGTTAGAAACATAGTTCAAGGTTTTAAAAGATAGTTTTTTTACTAAGTTTGAAAGAGTTTAATACATATATATATACAACCTTTGTTTTGAAAGTTTATTTTGAAATAAACTTAATATTGCGATTAAGTAAATAATTAAAGAATGAAGCACTTTAATCCTTAATTTAATTTAAAGGTTCAAAGTGAATAAATGATTAATTACTTAATGTATTAAAGGATGGCTAATTAAATGGATAATTTATCAAGGTAATTAATTAAACAAGATGATTTATTTAATCATTTAATAATTAAAGGTTAATCACTTTGTGTGATTAATTAAGGTAATTTATTAATGGATAATTATTGAATGCAGTTAAAGTAATTAATTAATCAAAGGGCAACTAATGTGGGTAATCAATTAAAAGATAAAAAGGGTTATCTTTTAAATTTAATTAAGTAATTAATGATTTGTTCATATAAGTAATTAAGAGGTAATTACTTGAGGATAATTAATTAATTAAAAGTTAATTAATTAATGAAATCAACTAGGAATAATCACTTATTGAAATTAATTAAATGGTAATTAATTAAGGGTTAATAAATTAATTAAGGAAATTAATTTAAAGGATAATCAAATAATTAAAAGTTAATTGATTTATTTATTAAGGTTAATTAACAAATAATTAAAGTTTAATTAATAAAAATAATTGTAAGTAATTAATATTAATTAACCTGGATTAATAATTAATCTGGTTTCAATTAATCAGGTGATTAATTGATCTTACTTATGGATGTTTGAATTCTATTGATTTTTAGATTGTTTGATATCCCTGATATGTTATGCTTTGTGCTATAATTTGTTTTGGTGTGATCTTTGATGAATGTAATTTATTTATCTGTAATAAATTTGTATTATTTATCTGTGAATCTGTGAATGGAAGATAAGCGTTATAGAAATATACCGCTTATCGATATTGATATGCCTGAATCTATGATGATTGATGATGTTGCACTATTGGGTGAAACCCCTGGACTACACTATACACACACAAATATGGACTTCACGAGGAAATCGGTTAGGTCACAAATATTTTGAAATCTAAATATTATTTTGTTTAAAAGTTGAAGTATGGATCTGAATGATTTTGGAAAATGGAATTGGGATTAATGTGAAAAGCTTTTTAAAGGAGTATTAAAAGTTATTTTGAATAACTTGATAAAGTTTTGAAGTTTAAATAATTTGATTTGAATTTGAATTCAAGATTTGAAATTGAATTCTATGGTTCAAAAATATTATACAAGTTATAAAATATGGGTTTTAAACCATTTTTAAAAAGTATTGTTTTGGGAATTTGAATTTAACCCAAGTTTTATACTTGAGGGGCTTTATCTTGTGCAAATATAATCGGATTTTGTTCGAAATGAAAACTATTTGTTTTCAAATAGTAATAGCTTTCATATAAAGAAAGGATTTCCAATTTGTGTTGAAAAGATTTCAAGTTTGAAATGTAAATTATTTTGAAAGCTATTAATGAATTTTGGTTAAAGATTAGTGAACTTTGTTTCCAAAATAAGAGGATCTTAAAGGTGTATCTTTTGTATAAAAGATTTGAGTTGTGAATTATTTTGAAAGCTATAATTGAATCTTTGTGGAAGATAGTTGAACTTTGTTTTGAAATTGAAAAGGATCTTAAAAGGTATCTTTTGTATAAAAGATTTGGGATGGAAATGGATTTGTTTTGAAGGGCTATGAATCTTTATGGAAGATTGGTGAACTTTGTGAAATGAATCTTTTTGTTTAAAGATTTGAAAATGGTAATTTTTTAAACCATTTGAAAGAAAAGTTTTGGGTTTCAAGTTTTGACTTAACTGAGATTCCAATATCCATATGTTTTTAAATATTGCGCTCATAATTCGTGTGGCGACCCAACTTTCTAACACCAGAAAGTCGCATCACTATTTAAGAAAGAAAGGGATAGAAGAAGGAAAGAAAGAAAGAAGAAACATAACAACATCAGATAACCCACAATGGAATGAATAAAATATAATATATCAAATAAAATATTACATAGTATCATATTACATCAGAGTACACAACTTATACAACACATATTAGACAGTTATAAACATCTGTTTAACTATACAACTCAAGAGCACAAGATACAGATACAATACAAACACAGCGGAACCATAATATATCTACACGTGGAAGCTTCCTGCTCCATATCTCCTCCAGAATTCGTCAAGCAAACCCGAATCACTCGACTACTCATACATAATATGAGTACCCAAGAGTTTAATAAAACAGAAAATAAACACTCGGATTAGACAGGGGTCTGGTGTGAGCAAACGGGTTAAAATTGCTTAACTTTAGAAAATCCTTTGAAAAGAAAAGGTATCACGTAAGACTTCTCACACATAAACATGGAAAAGTTTTTACCTTACGCTAACCAAAACATTTGATAGGAAATCCAGTGATATTATAATAGTGTCTAGGGTTTTCAAGTAAATAAGAAATAACTGAAATTGTTACATGATTAAATTTCGGCTACTAGCCACAAAAGTGGTAATACAAACAAAACCGTAGAGTCTCGTAGGAAGAATGGGTTTCCATCAATGGTAGGGCTACCGGGGTACCGCCCGTCACAATACGTGGCCTAGATCATAGTACCGATGATTACTCTCAATCCCCTACATCACAAAGCCGGAATCATTCCTTACTGAACATTCCCGAGTAAGATCACCCTGTGATTGGCGTGACCAACCACCCACTAAACCGAAATAAAAAGGGACATCTAGATAGGAATGACCTTACCCTGAAATGGGTGCTACCCACATAGTCTTGCTGCACCTCCCCTATTTTAGCCATTCCAGGTTGATGAGGCTTGAGGCTACGATTACCTTTATAGAACACATCTATCTTAGAATGCTCATCGTCCACCTGACGATGTTCTGAAAGCATTCAATCCATACAAGTTTGTTCCGGGTTCGAACGAAATCGAAGGCACTATCTCGTTGCACTCATTTTGGAATCACCCTCAGAGTCAACGACCGTAGCCCTTGCACTCTTAGTCACCATCTCGAACCTATAAGTACTATTTCCGTCAAACTCATCACGGAATCACCCCCAGATTTATACTGACGAATAGTTCTTACACCTCGAGTCTTCAGTAAGCTCCACTTGGATTTACTACCTGACGTTTAATTTGGATCGATGTGGTTTTCAAATATCCAAATATGGAAACCCGATCCGGGTCTCACCGAAACCAAACGCCATTTTAATGTCCAAGTTGTTTAAGGGTTTAAACATTTAACTTATATTCAGGATGATATAAATAGATAGATGAATCACATTATCACAATAGATAATTCATATCAAACATTCATCTCACAAAGCAGCTTAACATATATCAAAGATATCACATCCAAATCATCCAACACCATTCAATATCCAATATCAGTCATCCAATAATCACCCAATATCAATCAATCATACATAAGCAGAATTGCTTAACTCTAAATCAATTGGATTAATCTTAAATCCTTCTTTATTTATTTATTCCAAATAAATAAATTAATCATCTCTTAATGATCTTCTTTAATTAATCTTCTTTGATTAATTATCCTTTAATTACATTCATGTAATTATCCTTAACCATATACAGTAATTAACCTTTAATTACTATCATTAATTACATTAATTAATGATCCTTCATTTGCTTTCATTAATCAATCAATTATAATTAATTACATTGAACCTCAACTAATTACAATTAATTAATCATACTTTAATTAATCACTTTATTAATCAACCTTGATTAATATCATTAATTATATTAACTAATGATCCTTATTAATTAATAGTTCCTTTAATAAATTGTAATTAACCATCTTATTATCATAGACAGTAATTAACATCTTGTAATCTTAATTAATTAACTTCTTAATTAATTATATTAATCCTTGATTAATTATCTAATTAATTAATTAATCTTTAATTACTTTATTAAGTAATTATTAATCAATTAAATTAATAAATAATCCTTAATTAATTACTTTATTAATTAATTACATTTTTAATTAATTACACTTAGCAATTAATCTTAAATTAATCACATTTATTAATTAATTAATCACAATAACTAATTAACTAAAATTAACTAAGTAAAACCCTTAATTACTTTCATAAGTAATTATCTTCAAATTACTTACATTAATAAATCTATATTACTCTCTTAATTAATTACTTAACAAGTAATTAATTCCATCATTAAATAATTCTTAATTCCTTAATTAGTTAATTACTCCATAATTAATTAATTTCAAAACAATTATATTAATCAATTCCTTAATTAATAACATCAAGTGATTATCCATTAATCACTTTCATTTAATTACTCCCATGAGTAAATATTCCATACTTAATTACATTCAAAAATTCATCATTAATTACTTTATTAAGTAATTACACTTAATTAATTCATAATTAAGTGATTATTTAAAATTAAATAAACAATTAACTAAATTATTTAAAATTAATTAAATAATTAATAAATTAACTTCTTATATTTAAAAAAATCCTTAATTAAATAAGAAAAGCATTTATCTTAATTAATCTTTACTTAGTTACAAATCATATTGAATCAAGTATTCTTAAGTTCATATCAATAATAAATTAACTATATTTATCCTCATAAATAAATTATTTGAAATTAATCAAATTTTAACAACTTAAAAACAATTATTCAATTTGGTTTACAAAATTATAACTTTAACTTTATTTGAAAATAAGCATTTAGAAATCAATTTCAAATTTAAAACACTTTAAATTATCTAATTTTAAACTTATTCATTTGCAATATAAATTTGAAAACTTTGTTATTAAAACATTACTTTAAGATTCACTTAAACCTTTGATTAATTTTTTAATTTGAAAACACTTCTTTTAAATTTAAAATTATAAAATTTAATTAAGTTAATTATTTCCAAAGTAATCATTTTAACAATTTAAATTTTGAAAAAAAATTCAATTAATACTTTTAAAGTTTGATTTACATTTTATTTCAAAGGACAAGTTTAACCTTTATAAATTTGTTTATAACTTTAAAACTTACCTTCGTTTATTCAAACTCAAGTTTACTATGCCAACTTATACCATTACACAGTAAGCCGAAAACCCACAACAAAAATACTCGAGTTCGAACCCTTCTGAACACGAGCCTCTCCTCGAGACACTCCAGCTCCCCTTTGACTTCGAGTTATCACCGAGAAAAACGCGAGAGCCAACCTGGGTAAAACCTTTCTTCCCCAAACCGTGGTTTCCAGTGCACACATCATACTGTCGTGCACGTGCGCGACTGCCTCCAGCCACCGTAGGTTGTCGCAACCGTCGCCATCGGTCATACGATCATACGCGAGCAAGATTACGAACTCGGATCGTACAAAATTTATTCGAATCAAAATTCGACATATATCTCGAAAAAAACTGCAGAACAACCCGACACAAAACCCCCCAACGCCGACCATCTCGACGCCGATGAACCTCGCCGACCCTACCATCGAAACGCCACGTCCATGAACATCAACTCCCCCGAATGCGAGCGACCCTGGTCCATCTTCCACGACGCAATCATCTTAATAGCAAAGCCGAACAAAATGCAAGCTTAAACCCTAGTTCGATCTAATCCCATCACCATGGCCATTGGAAAATTTCAAAAGCATTTTTCCTTCCATCAACAACTCACAAGCTAGCTTCGATCAGGGTTTCGAATCAAATTATTGAGTTGATAATCGGCAATTCACCCAATTGCCGAAAGCCTTCAACACCAAATTCCCAATTGAATATCAATTTAAAAATTATGAATTGCATGTTAAAAATCATCATTTTTATCTACAAATCCAATCATATAATTCATAGCAGAAATTAAGGTTATTGAGTTTTGACATGAAAAAAAGTTTTGCTGTAAATTTCATTTTAAAAATTATTTGTAAATTTAAATTTACAGAAACTGTTTTTAATATTACCAACAAACATAAATATACACCTTTCATTCACATCACAAGTTCAAATAAGGTTTAGATTGGAAAAATTTTGCATTTTTCCTTAAGAAGAACAACCACTTTAAAAATACAGAGATGGACTTTACAGGTTCATCTATACCCAGACATCCCATACCCTCAATCATGCATATACAACAGTACTAACGTAATCATTTATTCATAACCATAGCCAAATTTATCACATGCAAAAATAAATTCAACTACAATATGATCAAAACTGTTTTTAAGAGCTTTACTCATCATTAATATGCAGAGCAGTTTTAATTTTCTTCTTTCCCATGCTTTGAACATTTAATATGGAAAATGTTTTTGCTTTGCTGTTGAAAATCTTACTGCATGCCTCAATATGATGTTTTAAAACTGTTGAATTGATGTTGAAACTGCTGAGTTGATCGTCATTCCATTTGAATTGCAATTGGTTTGGAATTGCAGGGTTTAATCTAAAGGTTGCAGCTTTGAAGTGGATACGAAGTACTTTGCTTGATTTTGAATTTCCGGTTTCAGGTTTTGAAAATGATTTTCTGTTTTGGACTTTAGATTTGATTTTGCTTTTTAGTTTCAACTTGAAATTATCTTTGTTTAGTTGTGAATAATGGAAGAAGAGATGCAAAGTTTATTTTAAATTGAATTATGTTGTGTTTACTAAAATTAAAGAAAGTAAAATTCTAAAAAGAAGACACTTGTTATATAAACTTACATTTGTCATTCAATTTGTTTATTTGCCTTACATGTGTTGTTAAGATGACTATTATGTTTACACATGTTTTCTTAAGTATTTTTAATTAATTTTCATTTAATTTAAATGTAAATATAAACTTACATATTAAATTTACTTTATTAATAAATACTTATATATGTATACATAAATTTAATCTTTAAAGAAAATATTATGAAACTAGTTATAATACAAATAAATCTTATACATGGATTTAAAAATCTAAAACATTCATATATATACATTTATAACCATTTTATAACAAAGCTTTAAATTACAATTCATATATATATATATATATATATATATATATATATATATTAATTATTAATAAATTAAATTAAATTTGGAAACAACTCCAAATTATAACATATACATATATATATATATATATATATATATATATATATATTACAATTTGAAAATTCATCTTTATTTAAAACAAAAGATCTCCTATTCACAATATATATCAAATATATATTATAAATATAATAAAATTTTATTAGCTTTGAAAAATAATTCTTGTCAATATTGCCAGATTAAAAATTTATTTTCCTTTAAAAGATTAAATTTATCAATTTAAATTAAATATATAAAGAAAAATTATCAAATCAAATTAATTATTAATACGAATTATTAAATTGATATTGCCTAAAATTCCGGGTCGTCACATTCCTCCCCCCTTAAAAGAATTTCATCCCCGAAATTTAAAAGCAAAGGTAATTTAACAACCCAGCAAAGATTTTAACTTCAAGCAGCAAAGCATACCTATCATCTAGTAACTAATAACCGAATCAACCAATCAAACAAACATACCTAACTAATTATCCTGACGCAAATCAGAATAAATCTCAAATACTATCTAGAGTTTCCCAAGTAAAAACCACTGGGAGACTCGCTCTACAAAAGCTAAACAAGCTAGACCACCAAAATCCAGAGCTCCTCTCATCTCTAGATCCACCAACCCGAACAGAACATCAGACTATACCCAAGTCAAATACCACTTCCAAATCCAACTGAACTGCAGATTCTACAACCAACGATGAATCATACACGTACTCCCTCAGAGATACGTGAAATACAATGAATTCCAACTATCCAAACTGGCAATTCAACCTTATCCTATCAGAACACAGATAAGAAATCTCAAATGCCTCAGAACTAGCCATCCAATCTTACCCAATTACTGCTCTCTTAACCAGAGAAATCTTAACAACAATGAATTCTCCAACTTCGAATTCCAAACGCCTTATCTCAAATTTGCACAGCTCAACAGACAATCCTAGGCGGCCAATCTTCTTCTTGATCAGCTCAACCTATGCTGATGCTTCCAGAAACAACTAGACCAAAGCAAACCAGTTTCTGGATCCTATCCAACAGAAAAGTCTTTCGAAATCCGTCGAAATCCAGAACACAAGCTCTACTTCCCAAGCAATAGCAAAATGAACTTGCTTCCTTTGTCGCACAGCTGCTATCTCGCTTCCACTGCACAACTCTGATTCTGAAATAGATGAGAATACTGTTATGAACACGAGTACAAACTTATCTAATATATCCGGGAAACTTTGTTAATCAAATCCATAAAATCTGAGTGACCCATCTGACTCGGTCACAACCTTACAGCAGAAACCAACTCAAAAACTAGATCTGACAAATCCAAATTCCAAAAATTCCTGAGCTGCTACACCAACTCTTTCTCTACAAGAACCATCCTACTACCAGGCTAACCACCAATATCGCTTCTGGAACCAAAACAGTATGGAAATCAACTCCAGATGCAGACAAACTTCTGATTACTTCAGTAGCTCCTACTTCCACATGAGAACCCTCGGTCTCAAACAAAGATTGCCTAAGATAAATTCCTAAACTAATTGCAAGTCACTTTTGCGATCCAACCTAATACGGATTCCAAAGAAACTGTCCTCTGTTTACCAATTAGAACAGCTTTAAGCTTTTCCAACAAGGTTAACCCTTCAAGAAAACTTCACCATCTGCCCGGACTGCTGATAGAAGAGCCATAAAGATTCCTGAAACAACGGAGAAATGACCACACTGCTGCTTCCAAACTCTTTCTTGATGATACTACAAAGCTAAAAGACCTCCTCGTCAGCACACCGAACACTTCGAGCTGCACTGCTACCACAGCTAACCAAAGACAACTAATCCAAAGGCTCCCCGAAAACCAAAACTAACAACAAACCACACAACGGACCTTTGAGATGGCAGACAACCTCCCAAGAGATTTGGGCTCCAAACCAAGCATCAACATCTCGCTCTCCTTAAGGAATGACAATGAGACCATGCCGAAGAGAAGCAAC
The DNA here is from genome assembly GCA_030765085.1 of Allium cepa. NCBI lineage: Eukaryota > Viridiplantae > Streptophyta > Magnoliopsida > Asparagales > Amaryllidaceae > Allium > Allium cepa. The sequence continues at coordinate 598,449,763 of CM060935.1, forward strand.
TTATAGACCTTAGTCTCACATTCCAGAACAGACAACCTCCTTGCTGAAGATCCAGACAACTTCTACTCAGACGAATCTTCCCTGCAGTAGGTAAAAACTGCTCCTCAACTACTTCTAAAACTGCTTCAAGAGAAAACATCTTCGAAAATATCTATGGATACTGCATCTCATCACGCAGTTATCAAGATAACATCTCTTGCTTTTGCACTTCCGTCAGATCCAAACTTACACTTCAAAGATACACTCTGCATCTTTAAAAAGATTTCCTTCGGATATCAGAGAAATCCTTACTCCAAGCTACAAAACACACTCGAGAGGATATTAAGTCTACAGTCTCGACAATTATACTTCCAACCTCACACATATAGACCTGTTCCATTAGTGGTAGTCGTTTTACACACACACACACCACTACTCCATCTACCTCTAAAACTTATGTTGGAAAATCCGAACATATAACCCAACAGATTTAGGTGTGTGTGTGTGTATATATATATATATATATAATTACAAGTAAGCTTTCTCAAGAAAGACACCACTCTAAAGCCTAGGTATTCACTCAACCTAATGCTCTGATACCAACTTTGGAGACCCAACTTTCTAACACCATAAAGTCACATCACTATTTAAGAAAGAAAGGGATAGAAGAAGGAAAGAAAGAAAGAAGAAACACAACAACATCAGATAACCCACAGTGGAATGAATAAAATATAATATCACATAAAATATTACATAGTATCATATTACATCAGAGTACACAACTTGTACAACACATATTAGACAGTTATAAACATCTGTTTAATTATACAACTCAAGAGCACAAGATACAGATACAATACAAACACAGCGGAACCATAATATATCTACACGTTGAAGCTTCCTGCTCCATATCTCCTCCAGAATTCGTCAAGCAAACCCGAATCACTCGACTACTCATACATAATATGAGTACCCAAGAGTTTAATAAAACAGAAAATAAACACTCGGGTCAGACAGGGGTCTGGTGTGAGCAAACGGGTTAAAATTGCTTAACTTTAGAAAATCCTTTGAAAAGAAAAGGTATCACCTAAGACTTCTCACACATAAACATGGAAAAGTTTTTACCTTACGCTAACCAAAACATTTGATAGGAAATCCAGTGATATTATAATAGTGTCTAGGGTTTTCAAGCAAATAAGAAATAGCCAAAATTGTTACATGATTAAATTTCGGCTACTATCCACAAAAGTGGTAATACAAACAAAACCGTAGAGTCTTGTAGGAAGAATGGGTTTCCATCACTGATAGGGCTACCAGGGTACCGCCCGTCACAGTACGTGGCCTAGATCATAGTACCGATGATTACTCCCAATCCCCTGCATCACAAAGCTGGAGTCCTTCCTTACTGAACAGTCCCGAGTAAGATCACCCTGTGATTGGTGCGACCAACCACCCACTAAGCCGAAATAAAAAGGGACATCTAGACAGGAATGACCTTACCTTGAAATGGGTGCTACCCACCTAGTCTTGCTGCACCTCCCCTATTTTAGCCATTCCAGGTTGATGAGGCTTGAGGCTACGATTACCTTTATAGAACACATCTATCTTAGAATGCTCATCGTCCACCTGACGATGTTCTGAAAGCATTCGATCCATACAAGTTTGTTCCGGGTTCGAACGAAACCGAAGGCACTATCTCGTTGCACTCATTTTGGAATCACCCTCAGAGTCAACGACCGTAGCCCTTGCACTCTTAGTCACCATCTCGAACCTATAAGTACTATTTCCGTCAAACTCATCACGGAATCACCCCCAGATTTATACTGACGAATAGTTCTTACACCTCGAGTCTTCACTAAGCTCCACTTGGATTTACTACCTAACGTTTAATTTGGATCGATGTGGTTTTCGAATATCCAAATATGGAAACCCGATCCGGGTCTCACCGAAACCAAACGCCATTTTAATGTCCAGGTTGTTTAAGGGTTTAAACATTTAACTTATATTCAGGATGATATAAATAGATAGATGAATCACATTATCACAATAGATAATTCATATCAAACATTCATCTCACAAAGTAGCATAACATATATCAGAGATATCACATCCAAATCATCAAACACCATTCAACATCCAATATCAGTCATCCAATAATCACCCAATATCAATCAATCATACATAAAAAGAATTGCTTAACTCTAAATCAATTGGATTAATCTTAAATCCTTCTTCATTTATTTACCCAAATAAATAAATTAATCATTTCTTAATGATCTTCTTTAATTAATCTTCTTTGATTAATTATCCTTTAATTACATTCATGTAATTATCCTTAACCATATACAGTAATTAAACTTTAATTACTATCATTAATTACATTAATTAATGATCCTTCATTTTCTTTCATTAATCAATCAATTAAAATTAATTACATTGAACCTCAACTAATTACAATTAATTAATCATACTTTAATTAATCACTTTATTAATCAACCTTGATTAATATCATTAATTATATTAACTAATGATCCTTATTAATTAATAATTCCTTTAATAAATTGTAATTAACCATCTTATTAATCATAAACAGTAATTAACATCTTGTAATATTAATTAATTAACTTCTTAATTAATTATATTAATCCTTGATTAATTATCTAATTAATTAATTAATCTTTAATTACTTCATTAAGTAGTTATTAATCAATTAAATTAATAAATAATCCTTAATTAATTACTTTATTAATTAATTACATTTTTAATTAATTACACTTAGTAATTAATCTTAAATTAATCACATTTATTAATTAATTAATCACAATAACTAATTAACTAAAATTAACTAAGTAAAACCCTTAATTACTTTCATCAGTAATTATCTTCAAATTACTTCCATTAATAAATCTATATTACTCTCTTAATTAATTACTTAACAAGTAATTAATTCCATCATTAAATATTTCTTAATTCCTTAATTAGTTAATTACTCCATAATTAATTAATTTCACAACAATTATATTAATCAATTCCTTAATTAATAACATCAAGTGATTATCCATTAATCACTTTCATTTAATTACTCCCATGAGTAAATATTCCTTACTTAATTACATTCAAAAATTCACCATTAATTACTTCCTTAAGTAATTACACTTAATTAATTCATAATTAAGTGATTATTTAAAATTAAATAAACAATTAACTAAATTATTTAAAATTAATTAAATAATTAATAAATTAACTTCTTATATTTAAAAAAATCCTTAATTAAATAAGAAAAGCATTTATCTTAATTAATCTTTACTTAGTTACAAATCATATTGAATCAAGTATTCTTAAGTTCATATCAATAATAAATTAACTATATTTATCCTCATAAATAAATTATTTGAAATTAATCAAATTTTAACAACTTAAAAACAATTATTCAATTTGGTTTACAAAATTATAACTTTAACTTTATTTGAAAATAAGCATTTAGAAATCAATTTCATATTTAAAACACTTTAAATTATCTAATTTTAAACTTATTCATTTGCAATATAAATTTGAAAACTTTGTTATTAAAACATTACTTTAAGTTTCACTTAAACCTTTGATTAATTCTTTAATTTGAAAACACTTCTTTTAAATTTAAAATTATAAAATTTAATTAAGTTAATTATTTCCAAAGTAATCATTTTAACAATTTAAATTTTGAAAATAAATTCAATTAATACTTTTTAAAGTTTGATTTACATTTTATTTCAAAGGACAAGTTTAACCTTTATAAATTTGTTTATAATTTTAAAACTTACCTTCGTTTATTCAGACTCAAGTTTACTATGCCAACTTATACCATTACACAGTAACCAAAAAACCCACAACAAAAATACTCGAGTTCGAACCCTCCTAAACATGAGCCTCTCCTCGAGACCCTCCAGCTCCCCTTTGACTTCGAGTTATCACCGAGAAAAACGCGAGAGCCAACCTGGGTAAAACCTTTCTTCCCCAAACCGTGGTTTTCCGTGCACACATCATACTGTCGTGCACGTGCGCGACTGCCTCCAGCCACCGTAGGTTATCGCAACCGTCGCCAACGGTCATACGATCATACGCGAGCAAGATTACGAACCCAGATCGTAAAAAATTTATTCGAATCAAAATTCGACCTATATTTCGAAAAAAACTACAGAACAACCCGACACAAAACCCCCCAACGCCGACCATCTGGACGCCGATGAACCTCGCCGACCCTACCATCGAAACGCCACGTCCATGAACATCAACTCCTCCGAATGCGAACGACCCTGGTCCATCTTCCACGACGCAATCATCTTAACCGCAAAGCCGAACAAAATGCAAGCTTAAACCCTAGTTCGATCTAATCCCATCACCATGGCCATTGGAAAATTTCAAAAGCATTTTTCCTCCCATCAACAACTCACAAGCTAGCTTCGATCAGGATTTCGAATCAAATTATTGAGTTGATAATCGGCAATTCACCCAATTGCCGAAAGCCTTCAACACCAAATTCCCAATTGAATATCGATTTAAAAATTATGAATTGCATGTTAATAATCATCATTTTTATCTACAAATCCAATCATATAATTCATAGTAGAAATTAAGGTTATTGATTTTTGACATGAAACAAAGTTTTGCTGTAAATTTCATTTTAAAAATTATTTGTAAATTTAAATTTATGGAAATTGTTTTTAATATTACCAACAAACATAAATATACAACTTTCATTCACAACACAAGTTCAAATAAGGTTTAGATTGGAAAAGTTTTGCATTTTTCCTTAAGAAGAACAACCCCTGTAAAAATACAGAGACGATCTTTACAGGTTCATCTATACCCAGACATCCCATGCCCTCAATCATGCATATACAACAGTATTAATGTAAACATTTAATCATAACCATAGCCAAATTCATCAGATGCAAAAATATATTCAACTACAATATGATCAAAACTATTTTTAAGAGGTTTACTCACCATTAATATGCAGAGCAGTTTTAATTTTCTTCTTTCCCAGGCTTTGAACATTTAATCTGGAAAATGTTTTTGCTTTGCTGTTGAAAATCTTACTACATGCCTCAATCTGATGTTTTAAAAGTGTTGAACCGAAGTTGAAATTGCTGAGTTGATCATCATTCCATTTGAATTGCAAGTTGGTTTGGAATTGCAGGGTTTAATCTGAAGGTTGCAGCTTTGAAGTGGATATGAAGTACTTTGCTTAATTTTGAATTTCAGGTTTCAGGTTTTGAAAATGATTTTCTGTTTTGAACTTTAGATTTGATTTTGCTTTTTAGTTCCAACTTGAAATTATCTTTGTTCAGCTGTGAATAATGGAAGAAGATATGCAAAGTTTATTTTAAATAGAATTATGTTATGTTTATTAAAATTAAAGAAAGTAAAATTCTAAAAAAAAGACACTTGTTATATAAACTTACATTTGTCATTCAATTTGTTTATTTGCCTTACATGTGTTGTTAAGATGGCTATTATGTTTACACATGTTTTCTTAAGTATTTTTAATTAAATTTCATTTAATTTAAATGTAAATATAAACTTACATATTAAATTTACTTTAAAAATAAATACTTATATATGTATACATAAATTTAATCTTTAAAAAAAATATTATGAAACTAGTTATAATACAAATAAATCTTATTCATGGATTTAAAAATCTAAAACATTCATATATATACATTTATAACCACTTTATAACAAATCTTTAAATTACAATTCATATATATATATATATATAAATTATTAATAGATTAAATTAAATTTCAAAACAACTCCAAATTATAACATATACATATACATACATACATATATATATATTACAATTTGAAAATTCATCTTTATTTAAAACAAAAGATCTCCTATTCACAATATATATCAAATATATATTATAAATAGAATAAAATTTTATTGGCTTTGAAAAATAATTCTTATCAGTATTGCCAGATTAGAAATTTATTTTCCTTAAAATATTAAATTTATCAATTTAAATTAAAATTATAAAGAAAAATTATCAAATCAAATTAATTATTAATATGGATTATAAAATTGATATTGCCTAAAATTCCGGGTCGTCATAATTCGATTTAGCCGAAAGAGGACCTTGTACCATATAACCTATTCTGAATAATGATACGATGAAATGAATAGCATTTGAAGACCGGTGGTGAAGACCTGGTATTTTAGAGAACGAAAGGATAAACCGTCGACTGTCTCTGCACTGAGTCGTGCCAGTATAGAGATCTCCATTTATGATGGGGAGTCCGATCGAGATTGGAAATTCCCGGAGTGCAATGGCTTCTTTGGAAGTGCCTTCGGTTCTGTTCGAATCCGGAACATACTTGTATGGATGTGTGTGTAACATTACACTTTGAGATGTAAAGCTGGTTTCTATCAAATACATTTCTGTTTGGTGGCGGAGAATTTATTCTCTTAGTTTAATACCCTTCCCTGAGACATACGAGCTCAGAGGTTATGTAGTTGATGGTTACTAGTGATACATTCCAAATTTGGTAATGTGGCATAAGAAGTACTGCTGATCATTTGTTGATCAAAGCATAACTTTGTGAAAATTGTAGCTTTGTGGACGAGACTTCGTCGAGCATCACAACCCGATAATGGTCGAAACATGAATCGTTGCAGCAAAATTATTTAGGGGTAGCGCCCCCAGAGGGTATGTTCGTTTCCTTCTGCATTATAAGTGGTATCATGGTATGGAGCCCAGATACTTAACTTTGTGGTTGCTGCAAACTTATTGCTTTGTGGTTGTTGGTGTAGAGGTACCTCGGATAAGGGTTGGTAACGACCATGGGATAGCATACTCATTTCAGTAGTTACCTAGTTACAGAGGTAACCCGACCTTGTGTAGCAGAGATCTGGTTAAGTTCTCGGGGTCGTCCCTCCAGAGGCATTCCATTTGGTGTGGGAAGTTCCTTTGCCTGAACATTTGTTGGAAATCCAAAGAAACAGTATGCGCCCTGTATGGTTTTAGTTGCATAACCTGCCATGGAATGTGGCAGTAACCTGCACTATTGAACATGGTAGCTATAGAAGGCACAAGTGCGAAATGTGTATGCCGGCTAAGATTAATATTATACTTTCGAAAGGTTTTCTGCACTATGCACTAATAATAATATCGAAAGGTTTTTGCGTATCAAGCATGTTTGACTATCATAAGGATAAATCTCCTCCAATTCTGCATTTACATGGTGTGTGCGGTGGAATGCCTTATGGTAGTTTCATTTTCTAAAAAGCATTGCAGATTTCTTTTAAATTCTTTTGTTTTGCTTTTGATAAAGATAAACTGTTTTCGTTTGACTGACCTGGAGGTTATTGTTCCCTTTCTAAACTCTGGGTGCCCACAATTTTCCACACAAGCAGCGTAGAGTTAGATTTTTCAGATAGTCGAAAGGTGCAGACTCGATAACATTCAACCTATGGATATTGACAATCGCATTTGTATTGAGTTGCTTCACTTCAAGTGTTGATGGTGGTTTGAGCTTGTGGTCTGGATATAACTATTTTTGGTTTGGAGTCTTTCTAGCCTTGGAGCATTGGCAATGGTGTTTATTGGAGTATCTCTCTTTTGGACTTTCAAAGATATTATCTTCTCGAGGTTTTCTTCCACTGTTATTTTTGTATCTCTGATGTTGATATCAATTGTAGTGTTGTATCATCGTAATCAACCGTTGTATCAATGATTTTATTCTTTTTTTCTGCTGTGTTGTTATACTTAATGTGTTATAAGCACCGGCGAATCAGATTCGGCGTTTGAATCTGCAGCACTCGAGTACAAGTAAAGTACGGGTGCCGATTTTCGAAGGTTGAGTCAGGGTCGTTACAGTTAAATAAAAAATACTATAAATTATCATGTCTTTTTAAAAATGAATAAAGTATAAGAATAAAATAATACTTTAAAATTATTAAACATAAATTTGATCATATACGTAGTTACATTTATCAAAAATGTGATTAGGCTATGATTAAATTTTATAATTAATATGGTTTGTTAAGCAAATTCCGAATTTTATGTAATAAAATTAATGCATAAATTTCTTGGTCAAAATTGGATTCTTAGGATTACATGATAATATCGTTTATGTCGTATTAAATTGTTTTGCATACTCTCATCATTAAATTTGACTTCATGTATATCATCTAGTTTATATTGATTTTGATACATTAGATATTGATTTTGATGTATATATTACCTTACTTAGGAGTATCTTTCCATTATTATTGACATTAATTATAGTATCCCACAATCATATTTAATAAATAGTTTCTCAAATTTGGTATGTAACAAAATGGCATTACATCCAGTGGGAGTGTTTTTACTTATCCTATTTATTTATATTTAAAGATTTGAATTTAATTGTATTATATTGAATAGATAAAAATTTCCTTATCATGTTTATTTATATTTAAAGACTAATCATTATATATCTAATATATGCCCTGATATATTGCATGTTCTTCATGTATGTCTCCCATATTGCATCTTTTATATCATAGCTGTTTTACATATGACTTTTCTTAAACTTGGTTTTTATTCCACAATTATAAGTATATTATGTAGAAGGAGTTTTTATTTTTTACGCATTTTTATTGATGACAAAGGAGGATAAAAATATAAAATATACATATGCATATATTTCGGGGGAGTTATCAAACTCAGGGGGAGTTATATCATGTTTTATATACATGAATATTTAATGGTTGTTATCATCAAAATGGGAGATTATAAATACCTTAGTCATTGATTTTGATGACAACAACCATATACAATCATATAAAACATAGATACTAATGCTTTACCGAGTTATATAGTATATAGTGTAGAAATTTGACAAATGTTGAATCGAAGACTGTATAGTATAAAGACTAAAGAGATGGATATAAAGACTAAAGAGATGGATATAAAGACTCAAGAGACGGACATAAAGACCCACAAGTTTAAAGACCAAAAAATGAACATTTCAAGACTATAATTCAGTGCATAGAGTCACAGCATATATTATTAAAGTCCTTGATAGCAATCTTTGATATCTTTCTCCAATTTTCTAAATATATTATATATTTTTAATAAAAATATATTCTACTAAATATTTTATATTTTTAACCAAAATATATTTTCTAAATCCTTTTATATTTTTAACATGCTATCCAAACTTTTAGCAAGGCAATTTTCGGACAGACTATATGAATCGAACTTGGAAGCTGCCGAGGCAGGAAGCCCGCAGAGATAGCCCAAGAGTCTAAAAACCAAGTACAAATAGATCCATGAGGCAAACACCAAATATTTCAAGAATCGAAGGCCTAAAATCCAACCATATGTTGGATCGATACCAATCTAACCCATAGATCGGTACTTATCCACGAGAATTCATCCGTTCTTGTCCCGACTCCTCCCATCTACTATCGATGATGCCAAAATCGTATTTCAAGTACTATTTCATCGATTGCATGCAATTCTCTATCAATCTCCATGGCACTCAAAGTTAGCAACTCCATTCTTCCACCAATCTATTATTTGGACTCACAAACATACTAATAATAATGCAAACAAGTTTGGAATCACAAAGCTAACCACAAATCGAGCTAATGCAAAGCATTCAAAATAATCCATTTGGTGATCTTATGGATCAGTATAGGTCCAAGTCCATGGATTGATACCGATCCACAATTATTGGTGACATAGCCGTGGTTTTCTCAGGAGGAATTCGTCTTGGCATGGAAAACTATATGGAGATCATAGGGGTGAGGTTATAGGCTTCCTACAGCTATAAATAGGATGGCATTGCTCATATAAGGATCTTTTTTGGCTCTCTTGCTCTACAACTCTAACCTCTTGTAATCACCCATGGATTTATACCAATCCGTAAGAACTTTTACTTGCAAGTCAGCAATCCAAGCAATAAAACCACGAAGTGGACGTACGAAAAGATTAGCCGAACACTATAAAATGTTGTGTGTTCTTTTTTTACTCTTTTTAATTTCATTTTCTTCACTTTTTATCCTCTACACAATCTCTTGGTTGTTTGTGCCATTTTTGGTTCAAAATTTTTGGTGCTATTACTGAGAAAGATATTCTCAGATTACTTGGATCCATCGTCCACTATTGGATTTCTTAAATCAGAGAGATAGACCTAACCTTCCAACCTTACTGTTCTACTATTCATATTTTCAACAATCTATAAGAAGCTATTTGCCATGGCCCTAAGGAGAGACCGTTCTACAAACTCCAAAATAGTTAATGACGTTGAGAACCAAAATACTCAACATGTGGATGAATTGCCCAACCAAATAAGCTAGAGATCCAAAATCTAACCGATATCATGTCCGGAATGGAGATGGATTGTATGATGAAGAAAATGAAGGATAGGTTCCGGGAGAATTGCAATGAGATGAACCAACATATGTAGGAGAGCTTGAGAAGGTTGTCCAAGCTAACTCAGAACCGTCATAGGAGCAAGAGCCATCTTCTGATTCGAGCCTTATAGTTCCACATCACCGAAGTAGAGATAGAATTATAGAAAGCATAAAATGGCTTAAAATAAGGCTAGCACTTCATATCAGGAGAGAAGATGAATTCATCCTGATGGTTTGTGGATCGGTACCAATCCAAGAAGATGGATCAGTATTGATCCAGCAAACCTTGAGCTGGACCTTGCCCTTTGGATGACGACATGGATTTGACTTTTGGTCAAACCACAAATGATCAAAATAAGGAATATCAAACAACTATCTATGATTTAATGCATAGGAATCAAACAGGAGGGTTGCTGGATGAATGGATCTCTTGGAGTCTGGTGAACCCAGATATTGAGGGTCTACCCGAAAGCATTCACCCGGTTGAACACTTGAAACGAATCCCAATTACCACTGTTCATCTGAAGCCGTAGAACCGAAGTACTTGGCTGAGATGGTTAGAAAACTTGTGAATGAAAACTAGTCCTAAAGTAATTATGACTGGGTACTTCTCCAAGTCGGAATCCGTTTACGGGGGACATTCTACGTGCGAGGTATCCACATATATTTGTAATGCCGACAATGGCATTGTACGATGGAAAAATGGATCCAAGGCAGCACTTGATGAAATACGAATAACATATGGACGCTACTAGTGCATCCGATGTTGTGAGATGTCATTGTTTTCCAATCTTCCTAGAGGGTTTTGTGACGATGTTGTTAACCTAGCTCTTGCCGAGACCCATACCGTCTTTTGATGAGTTGATGCGAAGGCTTCTAGAGCATTTTCATTTACACACTTTACACCCAAAGGACATGATGTCATTATCAAACCTCTTCCAGGGCATGGGTGAATCATTGAAGGATTACTTGAATAGGTTCCATACAACTATGATGGAAGTTATGAATGCTATGGATGACATACTATTGATGGTACTGATTAGGGGGATTCATCTTGAGATTAATTTCGAGAGATGGTTGGAAATGAAACCCCTATCGACAATGGATATTTTTTTATAGAAAAGCTAATTATTACTTGCGCTTGGAAGAGACATGCACTCATTTCCAAAGAGATAACGCTGGGCCTTCATTTGAAGTGACATAAAGTAATATTGTTGTAAAATAGTCTGGAGGAGGTTCCAAAAATGAAAATGTGAATGTTGGCAACAAGAATGATGGCTATAAACAGAGTGATAATGGGGCCAAGAAGCGAAATCTAGGTTATAGGGATCATCCCTGGATTCCTAAATGTGACAGCTATAGTGAATTGAATAACTCAATACAGAATATCCGTCTGGTTACTTAAGGCACTGGGCAGTATAGAAAGCCTATTCCGTGAGAGTCGAATGAAAAGGAGAAAAAATCTAGTAAAATTTGCATGTTCCATGAGACACATGGTCATAACACCAATGAGTGTAGACACTTGCATGATATGATCTAGGAAATGATGTGCAAAAGGAAGTTGCAATAGTTTGTGAAACTCATGCAGGATGGCGGATATGGAAATTTTGGCCCCCTTGGATCGACATCCCAACGGGGGCAAGCCGAGCCTAGTGGTGAAGGCCCACGTGGCCTGAAAAACGCTTGGTAATAGATACAATCATCGATGGACCACATTCAACTGACAAGAGCTGGAATGAGATAGATCGATATGTTAGTGCTTTAAAACATATAGACAATGAAAGCTGGTTTGCTATTGAGGATGGAGCTTTAGCAAAATAATTCAAAACCATGACAGATGACATTATTTTCCAAAACAGAGATTCTGATGGGCTGGAATCCCTAACGATTGACCCTCCTGCGATTGCGGCCATGATTGGCCCAATGATTGTTCGGAAAGTGCTGGTTGACCGTGGGAGTTCGGTCAGCATTTTATTTAAGATAGCTTATGACCAATTGCTTTAGAGGGAGATTTGAAACCATGTAAATCTCTGATCCAAGGATTTAACGGGATGGCTATGAAGCTAGTCAAATATGTGGAAATATTCATAGTACTTTGTGAGGGTGATCTCAAGCACGTGCAGGTCATGCCTTTCATGGTGTTAGATAATTACTCTACTTGCAATGCATTTTTGGACTGATCAACCCTGGATGAATTCAAAGTGGCTATTGCTAATTGGTGTTTGATGATGAAATTTCCTACAGAGAATGGTGTAATAATAGTTCAAGGAGATCATGGGATTGACCATGAGTGTTATGGCACTGAGTTAAAGGAGATGAGGTGAAGAGAGAAAGGAAAAAGTGTAGAGGGACTCTCTGCATCATGGCTCTGGATGCATAGCAGCCATTGCCCGAGCCCTGGCTTGGGTAGTACAGTCGATTCCATAAGGATATGGATCCATGAAAAGAGCCATTGAATGGAAGGGCAGCTCCAGCTGAGTTGATGATCAACGTTTTGGTCAGCTAGGATAATCCTACACAGATCCTAAAGGTCGAATCACAATTCGGCACAAGGTTGATGAAGGATTTGGTTGGTTTCCTCCAGGTGAACTAGGATGTGTTCATCTTGACACACTTTGACATGTGTGGGATCTCATCAATGATGCGAGCCATGCATTAAATCCTAAATGCGTTCCTATGAAACAAAAATGCTGTAACCTAGGTCCGAAGAGATCCACTGCACTCAAAGAAGAGGAGGATAAGTTGAAGGATAGCGGCTTCATCCGTGATGCGTTATACCCAAAATGGGTATCAATCTGGTCTTGGTGAAGAAAGCTAACGGGAAATGGAGGACATGCATCGACTATTCTGACTTGAATAAGGTGTGCCCGAAGGGAAGCTTTCCACTTCCAAAGATTGATCAATTGGTGGACTCAATAACAGAACATGAACTACTTTCATTCGTGGATACATACTTTAGATACAACCAGATTCCAATGCACGTCCTAGACTAGGAATACACTAGCTTTATAACTGGCCAGGGAATATATTACTATATAGTCATATTCATGCTATTTGGACTAAAGAATGCGAAGCGATTTACCAATGGCTGGTAAACAAGATGTTCAGAGATCAAATTGGGCATTCAATGGAAGTCTATATAGATGACATGATCATGAAGTCACGACGTTGGGGAAACCACACTGATGATTTGGTAGAGATATTTGGCATTCTTCGAAAATATGCGATGAAGCTCAGCCCTCCTAAATACTCGTTTGGCATCATGTCACATAAATTCTGGGCTTCATTGTGAACTTCCATACGACTGAAGACAATTCGAAAAAGATGAAGGCATTGAGAAACATCAAAGGCCCGAATATGTTTAAGGACGTCCAAAGTTTAAATGGGAAGGTCACTGCCCTAAGTCGATTCATGTGCAAAGTGGCAGACAAATGCATCCCTTTCTCTGACGTAACTAAGAAGGGAAAAAGGAATTTCGCTTAGACGCAGGAGTGTAAAGATGCTTTTCAAGCTCTGATAGTTAACTTGGAGAGATCCCCATTCTTTTAAAGCTAGTGGAGAATGAGAACTTGTTTAAATATTTGGCAGTGTCTGTTCATGCCTTGAGTGCCGCACTCATACGTGAGGAATCCTGCATCTAATGTCTAGTCTTGTGATAACCTAGATTTTGAACATTTGATAATTGGATATTTTAACTGGTTTTCATCTTTGAGATACTAAATTTATTTAGTTAAATAAATAAATTTCAGATAATTAAAAAAAAATCTGGATGTGTATAAATGGATTTGGAATTATAATGAGTGTTGAATTAAAATGATAAACCTTATTATGAAATTAATGAATCTATATTGATAGATATATGCAAAACTTTGTATTATTGAAAATTTTTGTATGTATATATATACACCATGAGAAGTAGCATATATGGAAGTATAATACCTTGAGTTTGAAATAAAATTTGATAAAGGTTTAAAATATTCTTTCTTTTAAAATATCTTATGAACTAAGTATAATTTATATATATGTATATATAAGCATAATTTATAAAATATATGTTAATAGTGAAAACATAAGAATAAATTTAAAAACTACATTTGACATTTGTAAAGTAATTAAAAAAAATAACATGTATTGACATTTGTAAGTTTAATATAGACTGAAGTAACAGGTGGCAAGCATTGTTTTCTTTCTAAAATATATGAATTGTTTTGAGGAAAAGTTGTGTATGGGTAAAACAGTTCCTTTATCCTCAACTTTTTCTTTTAAAAAACAAAACCAAAGAAGAACATTAAAAACAACAGATCCAACTTCAAGTTTCAACTAAACAACAATTTCAACTGAGTAAGTAAAGTAAAATTCAAGGATCAAACTCAAGAATTTCAAAAATCAGGCCATCAACCAAGTTCAAATTAAGTACAGTTTCAAATTTTCAAAACTGGTTTCCTCTGTTCAACGTATAAGTTGAGTAAACTAACTTCTAAGGTTTAAATCTGTTTATCTTTGACTGCATATGAGAAAATCTTTAAGTGTGATATGGAATAATGTTTGTATGAATATAAACCTGCTTGCATCTATAGAAAAAGAAATTCATTTGAGTATGCATGACAGTATGTATATATACAGTCTGTTCTTATAAGAAACAGACTAAAAGTTTGTTCAAATTTTATCACACTCTTTCCAATCACCTATAGGTTAGGATCTTTAAAGGAAAATTTGGTTATGGTACATAATTTGATTTTTAAAAATATTTATAGGCTTAATTAGTAAGTTAATTACTGGATAATAAGATTTACAGTGGAAATCTCATTATAACAAGGAAATCGATCATATTGATTTTATAGTTGGATTAAATAAACTGAATCGTAATTAAAAATGGTGAATTTAGATGAGCATATCATGATTTTTAGGATCATAGTTCGAGAGTAAATATGCGATGAACGAAATTAGGATTTCATCGATTACCGGTGATCGCGAAAGTTTTTGACTTTAGGGTTTTCGTAAAGGAGGCCACAGGGTCAGCGAATACAAGAAAAATAATTGATGGGTTCGGCGATCATCGGAGTGGCGACACGAAGGGATTGTAGGGTTTTATAGCCTTATGGGTTCGACGATGAATCAGGAATCATCGTGACTGTGAGGATGGATCGAGCTTGATCGGAGTGGGCGGAAAAGATGCGTGAGTCTGAGATGATGATTTCTGGTGGATCGGCGTGATCTCTGGTGAACTAGATCGCCGAGGCGAGGAGATTTTCATCGGCAGGTTTGGGTTCGAGGGTGTTTTGAAAAACTCAAATTTGATTTTGGTCGACTTCGTTGAACCTGGATGGTCGGAAAGTTTAGGAGGATCGTCGGTGGTGTTCTTGTGGTCGCGCAATGATCGATGATGATCGGAACGCATGTGCATGTGCACCGATGCACTGTGGTATCTGAGTTATTTGAGATCGAGAGAAAGTACGGATCTTCGGGTCGAGCTTGGGGAAGGTTGTGTTTGGTCTTGGGGTTGTTTCAAGATTTGATCGGGTCTGTTTCTCTAGTATATTAGTGGAGTTTAAATATAGGGAGAGAGATCAGAAATGATGGATTGGGCTCGAGTTATTTTTTCAAGATGACTGGGCTTGGGCCCAGGTTTTTTGATAATGTTTTAAAACTAGATTTAGATGAGTAGTAGAATAAAATTCTAAACAAGTTTTCAAAGCAAATATTTTTCAAAAGAAGATTAAGCAAGTTTCAAATTAAAGTATGGATCAGGATTTTAAAACAAGTTTCAAAAATTAAATTTTATGTCTAAACGTTTTGATATTTAAATTTTTTGAATTTGAATAATTATTAGGATAATTAATTATATAAATTCATAAGTGTTTTCAAATGTGATTAAGTAAGTGATTACGAATTTATGTATTGAGTTTTTATTAAAGTACAAGTGATTTTGTATAAATAATTTCAAGACTTTAATAAGATTTAAATAATAATTATATATAAGTAACTAATTAAGATAATGGTGTGTCTTTGTTAATTAAAGTCTCCATAATTAAGAAGGATTAATTAATGTAAGTAATTAAGGGATAATAAATTACTGCATGTGATTAATTAGGGGTAATTAATGAATGTGAGCAATTTAAGATTACTTGTTAAATGTAATTAATAAAAAGGGTAATTCATGAGAGTAATTATAGGATCATTAATTAATCACTGAGAGTAATTTAAGTGAATGATTAAAGAGTAATTAATTTATGTAATTAATTAAAGGCAAATTACTTAATGAAATTGATTTATAATAATGAAAGTAATTAAAGGATAATTGCTTAATGACGTTCATTAAGGAGGGTAATTAACGGGTAATTACTAAATGTGATTTATTTAATGATAATTACTTAATGAAGTAATTAAAGATTAATTACTTGGTGTAATTAATTAAAGTATTGAATTAATTAAGGAATTTAATTAAGGTTTAGTTAATTAATAAGTATGATTAAATTAAAGGATAATTAATCAATGTAAGTGATTATAGGATAATTAATTTGTATAACTAATTAAGGATAAATGTGATTAGTGGGAACGGGTGAAGGTTTATTAATTTGTGTCATTAACTAAAGGCTAATTACTTAATTTAATTAAAAAGGTTAATTAAGGGATGATTAATTTATAGTTTGAAATTAATTAATGTTGAGCAAGTAGAATTAAAAGTAATTGAAGTAATTAATTTAAATTTAAAATTAAAATGGTACGACAAATTAATCTTGCTTATGAATGATTGAATGATATTGTATGCCTTAAATTAGTTGATTTCTCTGATGTGTGGCTTGTGATGCTGTGTGATATGAAATGTCTGAGTTGAACCATGATTGTATGGTTTGTCTATCTATGTTGAATGGCTATGTAAGTATGTAATTCTGGATACAAATGGAATTGTTTAAACTTAAACAGCTTTGTTTTTAAGATAATTTTGGATTCGAAGAGACCGGGATCGGGTATTCGTAAATATCCAAAACCACTTCGATTTGAAATCTACAATAATTCTTTATAGATTTGATTTGTGAAGTCAATAGGCTGGAATGGAATAATTCAAGTAAACTGGACCATTTAAATTATGTAATGGTACTTGAAGGATTGTGTGTGAAATGAGTTTGATTATGGCAAGTTAAGAACTCATAGTAAAGTACGAGTTACCAGGGTTTTTAAAAAGTTGTATGCATTGGTATTTATTTTTAGATGGGTTTACTCACGCTGGTTTCCAGCCTGACCCGGGTGTTACTTTGATGTAATGCTCGGGTCAGACCGAGTATTACAGATTTTCAGGTAAGGATGTTTTGGAGCTCAAGAGGCAAGTTGGATGGCAGGAACGTATGGAGTGTATTCCGCTGTGATATATGGTAGTTTGTTTGGGACATGTTGATTGTATCTGCCCAGTGTTTTGTGAAATGTTGTAATTCTGATGTATTGATGTAAATTAAATGATACAGTTTTTTCTTGTATAAACTATTATTTTATTTGATACTATATTTTGATCTGCTGCGAATGTGAGATTCTGTGTTTCATTTCTGTTTCTTCTTCATCTCTTTTCTTCTTAACCTAACTATTCGAAATTTTTGGGATTGAAAATTTCGGTTCGTTACATTTGGTATCAGAGCCAGGTTAAGCTAGAACCTTGGCTCTGGTGGGATTACTCATTAAGGATATGGTCAGTGGTGCCCTAGAATGAGTTGAGTGTGTGCATATATATGAGAGCGTACTTGTTATTTTTTTTATATAAAGGTTTAAAAATGGTTTTGAAAATGAATGATTCTTATACAAGCTTATATTTTGATATATAAAGATAATTGGTTGTTATTTAATGGAATTGAATAAGAATTTAACTAGATAAACTAGAAATGGATTTAAACCAGAGTATGGAATGGTTATTGTGTCAAATAATAGGATTGTTGTTTCTAGTAAAAAGAAAATGTTTTAAGGAAGTAAACTTAGTTGAGTATAACTTGTAAATTAGATGGATTTAAATAATGGAGTGTTAAAACCTAAGTCTAGAAACATTTGAATTGTTTCAAAATGATGAAAGGAATAATAGATAATATTATTCAGTATATTTTTGAATGTGATCTTATTTTAAAATAAGATGTTTTTTGAAAGCTTTAAAGAAATCTATTTTGAATTAAAATCAAAGGTGGTTTAAAAATTTAAAATATAGCCAGGTGGGCTAAGAAATAAATATGTATATGTATGGATATACATAGTATCAAAGATAATTTGAAATAAACTCTAAAGTGATGAGTTTTGATTTTCCTAGAAGTGTGATAACCCAAAATGAAATATGTTTTGAACTTTTAAGTAAGAAAGAGTGTTGTAGAAATTTGGAATTTGAAGTGGGGATTCAAGTCGAGTAAGGTTAAAGGGATTAAATTGAATTTAACTTAGAAGAAGTTAAATAAGTTTGGAATGAACAACCTGAATCGAAAATTTCAAGATGAAATTGAGATTTAACTTAGGGAAGTTAAATGGGTTGATTTGGTAGGAAGTTGCATAAGATCTCAAAACAAGTTTGAGTTCTCGGAATGTGTGATGGATACTGTTAATGGATTTTTTTAATTGGATATTTGTTTATCCTAATGTTATCCTATTATTATCAATAATTTTAAAATTGTGAATTGTGTAGTTTAAAATGAATGAAGAAATGAATTGGAGTAATATATATATATATATATATATATATATATATATATATATATATATATGTCCACTGTGGAAAATTAAATGGAAATATAACTTTAATCAGGAAACTGGACTTGTGGAGATGAAATTACATTGAAATTAAGATTTAAATGTTCAAAGGGAACTTGGAAATTTAATTTGGTTTCAAAAATTGAAATTCGGTAATAAATTGAATTTCAAAGATTGAGTTGTTTAAAAAGGATTTGAATTATTATTTGAACCTAGAAAATAGGTCTATGGAGAAATAAATGTTAATTTAATTTAAGGAAATTAGATCAACATTTGAAATTAAACTCGAATTTATATAATTCGAGATGATTTATAGTGAAATTGAATTTGAAATTAGTTCAAACTGAAATTGGTTTGAATAATTTGGATTTGTGATTAAAGTTGAATAGTTTTAAATTCAAATGGAATTTGATTTGAAGTTGGAAAGAATCGACGTTAATTCAACTTTAACTGGGATTAATTCAAACTGGAGTTGAAATGAAGTTGTTTAAGTTGATTTGGGTTGAATCAAAGTTAAGGGGTTGTGAAAATTTAAAATTTGATTTGATTGGAATGAAGATTGAGAAGTGGAACAGTTTGGCTCTGAAACTATTTTCAAACAAATTATTTTAATATAAGCTTTCTTAAATCTATTTTTCCAAGCTATTTACTATATACAACCTTTCCTTTCAAAGCCAAACTATTTTATACTTATTTTACAATTATCTTTGGAACTAGTTAACTATTTTACAACTGTTTTACAAATTAATTACTATTTTTCAACTACTTTATAACTAATTACTATTTTACAACAATTTTGCAATTATCTAACTATTTTATAACCATTTTACTATTTTATAACTACTTAACTATTTTACAACTATTTATACAGATTAATAATTATTTTTCAACTACTTATCTACTTTTAACTTTTCAAGCTATTTTATAAATTTAAGCCGGACACAGTTCAAACTGTTTATGATTAATTACCAATTGAGATCAGGATTAAAATGATAATCCAAATGGAATTGAAACAATTGTGAATAAATGAAAAAGAATCTAAGGGAATATGAATAGAAAATGGGAATTGATCTGGCTAATAATCAATAGAGATAAATACGTAGGGTGTCTTATATTATTCTACTCGCATAGTGATTTGATACAGATTCGAATACAGAATTTTGAGATGGTATATCGATCATAGTTGGGATTTTTTCACTCGATTTTCGAAGGTGAACCTGGGTATGGATTTTTGATTGGTTCTAGATATTCTTTATCATAGTTATGACTATGCAAGGAGAGTGACAGTTTCTGATCAAGAAACCAGATCTGAGTCCGCACTACGAAGTTGAGTGGACGATACAAGTTTGGAAGTGAAATTGTGTGATCGAGTGAGCGATCAGATTGATATTGCATACGGATGATATGTGTTCATCGTACGGGTTTGAATGAAAATTGATATTGGAAATTTGTGGATAAAAAATGTAAAATGATTTTGAAATAGAAAGGTATATTTTGTAAATAAATGATGAAATAAAGTGGAAATTGGACATTTCTATGATTAAATGTTCACTTTATGAGGAAAGTAATATGGTTAATATGTTTACAAAAAAGTAATCGAATTTGAGTATTTGATTTGGAATAAACAAAGTTATATATCTTTGTTATATAAGATAAATCTCCCCTTGTTGAATCTATTGCCAAAAGAAAAGGGTTTTTGAAAGTATTTGATGTATAAAAAGGGACTTAATACAAGTATGAAATGATCCAAAGATTTATCAAGGTTATATATATCTATATATATAAAGGATCTTATGAGAATGATTTTGGAGAAAAGGTTTTTGGAACCTATGGATTTTGAAAAGCTTTTGATTTTTGGGGAAAAATCAATTTTGGAAATTTGAAAAGCCTAGTTTGAGAATTATCGATTTTGAGATAATCGATTTTGAGAGATTTATATGGGATTCATACTAGGTGCATGATTTGGAAGATGCTATACATTTATAGTATAAAGTGTTTTGAAAATGGCTCTGGAGAAAAAGGCGCTCCCTTGAAATGAACTTCTCAAGAGTACCATAGGTTGGTACTGCCTTGAGGCTCAAAGGGGGGAGGCTCTAAAGTGGATCCTGTGAAGAAGTCCGGACAAACTGAAATTCCTGAGGATTATTGGGTAGCAAAATTCGAGGGCACTAATGCCTACAGAGACATTTGGGTTACGCTGTGACGACAGTGTAACTCGATGTCGCTGCAATCTACTGTGGACTATAGCGGAAATCGTATGGAGGTGAGTGTCAACGGTCTACGGTTGATTTTACCAGGAAGGCAACGTAACATCGGTAGACTGCGATCTATGGTCGAGTGGCGTGGAGAAGTTTCATTTATTTGGCAGCAAAATTCGAGGGCGTTGACGCCTACAACTATATGGGTTTTTGCTGTGATAGCAACGTAACCCCAGTTGTAGCTGCGATTTGTAGCGGGTTCCATGGCGTAATCGAGGGGTGGGGAGTGCCTACATTTATCTATGGATTTTGCCAGGATGGCAAAGTAACCATCGGGTTAACTGTGACCATAGATGGAGGTGATGATTTCCAGAGCATCCTCACTAAAAAAAATTCCTTTATTTTCAAAAATGTTTTCTATATTTTCAATAAAATTATTTTCCAAGTATTTTCACTAGGTGTTGAAATGGGTTTACCAAGTACTTATAGATTTTCGGTCCTATGCCTGATCAACATATGACCGAAATTTTGTAAGAACAAGGATGTACTTCTTGAGACATCAAGTTATAAAAAGTATTTTATAAAGCTAGTTGGCAATATTATATAGATTTTAAAGTGTTTTCAAAAATTCTTAGTTAAATAGTTTCTAGTCAAATGTTCAAAGAGTAAATTTAACTGGCAATAATCATTTAATAAAATTCTGGCTTCGTTCCTTTTCGAGGACGAAAAGATTCAAAGGGCGGAGGAATGTGATAATTCAGATTTTGGACATTTGATAATTGGATATTTTAACTGGTTTTCACCTTCGAGATACTTAATTTATTTAGTTAGATAAATAAATTTCAGATAATAAAAAATATACCTGGATGTGTATAAATGGATTTGGAATTATAATGAGTATTGAATTAAAATGATAAACCTTCTTATGAAATTAATGAATCTATATAAATAGATATATGTAAAACTTTATAGTATTGAAAATTTTAAGTATAATTTGTGTATATATACACACACACCATGAGAAGTAGCATACATGGTATGAAAAATAAGAACAAATTTGAATATTACATTTGACATTCGTAAAATAATTAAAAAGAAACATGTATTAACATTTGTAAGTTTAATATAAGTTGAAGTAACAAGTGGCAAACATTGTTTTCTTTCTAAAATATATGAATTATTTTGAGGAAAAGTTGTGTACAGGTAAAACATTTCCTTTTTCCTCAACTTTTTCTTTAAAAAATCAAAACTAAAGAAGAAGATTAAAAACAACAGTTCCAATTTCAAGTTTCAACTATACAACGATTTCAACTGAGCAAGTAAAGTAAAATTCAAGGATCAAACACAAGAATTTCAAAACTCGGGTCATCAACCAAGTTCGAATCAAGTACAGTTTCAAATTTTCAAAACTGGTTTCCTCTGTTCAACAGATAAGGTAATTAAACTAACTTCTATGGTTTATATCTGTTTATCTTCGACTGCATATGAGAAAATCTTTAAGTACGATATGGAATAATGTTTGTATGAATATAAACCTGCTTACATGTATATAAAACGAAATTCGTTTGAGTATGTGTGACGGTATGTATATATATAGTCTCTGTTCTCATAACAAACAGACTAAAAATTTGTTCAAATTTTATCACACTCTTTCCAATCACCTATAGGTTAGGATCTTTAAAGGAAAATTTGGTTGTTGTAACTAATTTGATTTTTAAAAATATTTTTAGGCTTAGTTAGTAAGTTAATTACTGGATGATAAGATTTACAGTGGCAATCTCATTATAATAAGGAAATCGATCATCTTGGTTTTATATTTGGATTAGCTAAACTGAATCGTAATTAAAAATGGTGAATTTAGATGAGCAATCATGATTTTTATGATGATAATTCGAGAGTAATTACGCGATGAACGGAAATTGGGATTTCGTCGATTATCGCTGATCGCGAAAGTTTTTGGCTTTAGGGTTTTGGTCGAAGGAGGCCACGAGGTCAGCGAACACAGGAAAAATAGTTGATGGGTTCAATGATCATCGGGGTGGCGACACGAAGGGATTGTAGGGTTTTATAGCCTCATGGGTTGGACGATGAATCAGGAATCACCGTGACGACAAGGAAGGATCAAGCTTGATCGGAGTGGGTGGAAAAGATGTGTGAGTCGGAGATGATGATTTCTGGTGGATCGAGTGATCTTTGGTGAGCAG
Source organism: Allium cepa (assembly GCA_030765085.1). Taxonomy (NCBI): domain Eukaryota; kingdom Viridiplantae; phylum Streptophyta; class Magnoliopsida; order Asparagales; family Amaryllidaceae; genus Allium; species Allium cepa. Next base: position 598,473,251 of record CM060935.1, read on the forward strand.
AAGGAAGAGGCAAGGAGGTTTTCATCAGCAGGGTCGGGTTCGAGGGTGTTTCGACAAACTCGAATTTGATTCTGGTCGACTTCGTTGAACCTTGATGGTCGAAAAGTATAGGAGGATCGTGGATGGTGTGCTGGTGGTCGCGGCAGTGATCGATGATGACCAGAACGTGTGTGCATGTGCATGGGTGCACTGTGTTATCCGAGTTATTCGAGATCGAGAGGAAGCATGGATCTTCGGGTCGAGCTCGGGGAAGGTTGTGTTTGGTATCAGGGTTGTTTCAAGATTTGATCGGGTCTGTTTCTCTTGTATATTGGCTGAGTTTAAGTATAGGGAGAGAGATCAGAAATGATGGTTCGGGCTCGAGTTTTTTTCTTCAAGATGACCGGGCTTGGGCCTGGGTATTTTGATAATGTTTTAGAACTAGATTTAGATGAATAGTAGAATAAAATTCTGAACAAGTTTTCAAAGCAAATATTTTTCAAAAGAAAATTAAGCAAGTTTCGAATAAAAGTATGGATCGGGATTTACAAACAAGTTTCAAAAACTAAATTATATATCAAAACGTTTTGATATCTAAATTGTTTCAATTTAAATAATTATTCAGGTAATTAATTAAATAAATTCATAAGTGTTTTCAAATGTGATTAAGTAAGTGATTACGAAGTAGTGTATTGAACTTTTATTAAAGTACAAGTTATTTTGTATAAATAATTTCAAGAATTTTATAAGATTTAAATAATAATAATAATATATAAGTAACTAATTAAGATAATGTTTTATCTTAATTAATTAAAGTCTCAATAATTAAGTAGGATTAATTAATGTAAGCAATTAAGAGGTAATAAATTACTGCATGTGATTAATTAAGGGTAATTAATGAATGTAAGCAATTTAAGATTACTTGTTAAATGTAATTAATAAAAAGGGTAATTCATGAGAGTAATTAGAGGATCATTAATTAATTACTGAGAGTAATTTAAGAGAATGATTAAAGAGTAATTAATTTATGTAATTAATTAAAGGGGAATTACTTAATGAAATTGATTTATAATAGTGAAAGTAACTAAAGGATAGTTGCTTAATGACATTCATTAAGGAAGGTAATTAATGGGTAATTGCTAAATGTGCTTTATTTAATGATAATTACTTAATGAAGTAATTAAGCATTAATTACTTGGTGTAATTAATGAAAGGATTGAATTAATTAAGGAAATTAATTAAGGATTCGTTAATTAATGAGTATCATTAATTAAAGGATAATTAATCAATGTAAGTTATTATATGATAATTAATTTGTGTAATTAATTAAGGATAAATGTGATTAATGGGAATGGGTGAAGGTTTATTAATTTGTGTTATTAATTAAAGGCTAGTTACTTAATGTAATCAAAAAGGTTAATTAAGGGATGATTAATTTATGGCTTGAAATTAATTAATGTTGATTAAGAAGGATTAAAAGTAATTGAAGTAATTAATTTAAATTTAATTTGAATTAATATTAAAATGATATGAAAAATTGATCTTGCTTATGAATAATTGAATGATATTGTATGCCTTAGATTAGTTGATATCTCTGATGTGTGGCTTGTGATGCTATGAGATATGAAATGTTTGGGTTGAACTGTGATAATATGGTTTGTCTATTTATGTTGAATGGCTATGTAAGAACGTAATTCTGGATACAAATGGAATTGTTTAAACTTAAACAGCTTTGTTTTTAATATAATTTTGGATTCGAAGAGACCGGGGTCGGGTATCAGTAAATACCCGAAACCACTTTGATTTGGAATCTATTACAATTCTCTATAGATTTGATTTGTGAAATCAATAGGCTGGAATGGAATAATTCAAGTAAACTGGACCATTTAAATTATGTAATGGTACTTGAAGGATTGTGTGTCAAATGAGTTTGATTATGGCAAGTTAAGAACTCACAATAAAGTACGGGTTACCAGGTTTTTAAAAAGTTATATGCATTGGTGTTTCTTGTCAGATGGGTTTACTCACGCTGATTTCCAGCCTAACTCGGGTGTTACCTAGATGTAATGCTCGGGTCAGACCGAGTATTACAAATTTTCAAGTAAGGTCGTACTGGAGCTTAGGAGGCGAGCTGGATGGCAGGAACGTATGGAGTGTACGCCACTATGATATATGGTAGTTTGTTTGGGACATGTTGATTGTATCTGTCCAGTGTTTTGTAAAATGTTGGAACTCTGATGTACTGATGTAAATTAAGTGATACTGTTTTTCTTTGTATAAACTGTTATTTTATTTGATATTATATTTTGATCCGCTGCGAATGTGAGATTCTGTGTTTCATTTCAATTTCTTCTTCTATCTCTTTCCTTCTTATCCTAACTATCTAAAATTTCTGGGATCGAAAATTTCGGGTCGTTACAAGTCTACTACTTCAATAAGCGATTGATAAGGGCAGAAAAAACTACCCAAGAATAGAAAAAATTGCATACTGCCTATTGATTACTTTAAGAAAGCTCTGCCGTTATTTTTAGCCTCATTAAATCAAAGTTCTCACCAACCAGCCTTTGCGCAGATTTTATAGCTAAGTACACTGTACGAGACGATACTCTAGAGAACAGTGGTGAGCCAACCATTCAAAACCAGATGCAAAAACTAGAATATCCAAATGATTAAGATACGTGAGTCTATAATATTACTTAGCTGGAAATTTCCAAATTTAAATCCTGGTTTTTATTTTCAAATCATTTTGAACTAATGATAATAATATTCATATATTCCATTGTATATCAAATCCTATTTTAGGAATTTTTAAACAAATTTATTTTTGTAACATCCCGGAAATTTCGATCCCGAAAATTCCAGTTAGTTAGAGAAAAGAAGAAAAGATAGAAGAAGAAGAACAGAAAAGAATCACACAATCTCACATTCGCAGCGGATAAAAATATAATATAATAATAATAATAGTTATATCAAAGAAAACTGTATCTATCAATTTACATCGACATATCAGAGTTACAACAATTTTATACAACATTGGACAGATACAATTTAACATGTCTCGGATATATAAAGTATCATAGTGGAAACTCTCCATACGTCCCTGCCATCCAGCTCGCCTCCTGAGCTCCAGAACGTCCTTACCTGAAAATCTGTAATACTCGGCCTGACCCGAGCATTACATCAAAGTAACACCCGGGTCAAGCTGGAAACCAGCGTGAGTAAACTCATCTAACATGAAATATACCAAAACAATAACCAATTTTTAACCCGGGTAACTCGTAACAATTTTACAAATCCACAGGTTTAGTATAGACAATACCTATTATACTCATTAACTTCTAAGTGTCAGAACTTAGATTTATTATCCAAATCACTTAAATCATTCCATATCAGTTTATTGTTTTCACACATCAATCTATAAAGAATCAAAGTGGTTTCGGGTATTTACTATTACCCGACTCCGGTCTCTTCGAATTTAATTTCCATTTTAACCCATTTTATTTAAGTGGAACACAATCCGACATTTAAATACAAGATGTCACTCTTTATACAACAATTCAAAATTGTTGGATAATCACATTATCACTATTCATCCAACATTTCATATCACAAAGCAACTCATATCAGAGATATCAACCAATCCAAAGCACATATCCTCATTCAATAATTCATAAGCAAGCTTGACCATTTCCCTTAATTACATTAATCAATGATCCTCTAATTACTTCCATTAGTTAGTTATTCTTAAATTTCATCTAATAATTAGTCTTTAACTTAATTACCCTCATTAATCAACCTTGATTAATCATAATCAGAAATTAACTTCCCTTAATTTCTTCATCATTTAAACCACTTTCTTGATTAATTATATTAATTTCTTCCACCAAGATTATCCCTTGATTACTACCCATCAAGTAATTTATCCCTTTTTATTAATTACATTGAATAATTATCCACTAATTACTTCACTAAGTAATCATACCTCATTAATTACCTTAAGTAGTTATACTTAACCCAACATCAAATAATTACCTTTAGTAATTAAACTTGATTATTTAACTAGAATTAACCATGTTAACTTAACTAATTACATAAACTAAATTACTTTACCTATACACATTGATTTCATTGATCCATAATTAATTACTCGAATTAATTATTCTATAATTACCTTTATTGATTAATTATCCTCTAATTAATCTTCTTCATTAATTAACTAACCCCTTTTATAAATTCCCTTAATTAATCAATCCTTTAAGTAATTAATTATTTACTAATTACAACTTAATTACTTAATTAACTAACCTCTAATTATTAATAAATAAATCTCAAACTTCATTAAATTAACTTATTAATTACCCTTAATTACATTCTTTAATTAATTAGTCATTAATCATCCAAACTTTAATTATCTCTTTAATTAAAGACTTATTTGTCATAAACAAAATTTATTTCTAAAACCATTCCACTTTAGAATCACACTTTGAATTTGAAATAAATTAAAATTTAACTTAACAAATTAAATTACAAAAACTTCAGATCTTCTAAATCAAATGTTTCAAGAAAAACATTTATCTTACATATTAGTTTTAAAATTAAATTCAATTTAAATTTTGAAACCAGCTTTTATAAAAACCTTTAACTTCCAGCCCTCTTGAACTAACTTCGGGTCCAACCCGAGAACAACTCGAGTCCAGACCCGAGATTCCTCACTCCTTCCCCCTTTTTTACAAAACTTTGCTGATGTTTTAAAAAAAAACTAAAAAAAAAAGTTCATTCTCTCGACCTACACGTAAACAAACTCGTGCCTCAAGCCTAATTACTCGAGCTTCCCTTCGAGACTTCGCTCCAAAACAACACTGGCACCACTGATACGCGGTGCACCTACACTCAACGTCGTCGACGATCGGACCTCCAAGTCCACCTCCTACAAGTCGCCTACAGCAACCTCCATCGTTCCCAAGCAACTAAATTCCCAAATGTGCTAGAGATCAAAATTGAAGCAACTAGACCAACAGGAACAAAATACTCCAACCAAATTCAACTCATCCCAGTCACGCCGACTACCAGAAGCACCGCCACCTCGTCCAAGGCCTCACCGAAAACTAAGCTTCCTTTCCCCTTTGGTCCGATAAATTCTAATACCCCGATGCTGACGCAAATGTCACAGGAACCAACTTACCCAAAACTGAAAATAAAACCCTACATCACCGTTGTTCGATCGTTACGACCACTAAAAAGCCTCCACACTATTTTTCCTTTGATCTTCGACCTATAACCCTCCTATGGCCACCGCCCCGATGTCCCCGTCCCACGAAACCATCGGAATTCGAGTGAAATGCATTTTCTGATCATCTCTAGAAATTTCGACAACCCAAAAGTTAAAAATTATGAACCCTTCATTAAAAATCATATTTTTCATATTTGAATCCGGACATGCAATCCAAACCTGATATTAAAATACTTAAAATTTTCTCTAGAAATGGTTTTCCACTGTAAAATTCCAATTTCCAGTTAAACACTCCCTAATCATCCTCCTAAATATTTTTGAAATCAGGGTTTAGTTGATACAAGCATTTTACCTTTAAGAATCATAACATCCATCTGTTTAAAAATTGAGATATGAATTGTTATATTTTTTCTCTCAAGTTTGTTTCCTATAACCAGAAAAACAACACTCTATATTCACCAAATACAACTATGTCCAGATATATATATGTACAACATATATTAAACCATCAGGCAAAAATTTATCATGCTTGCTTCAGATATAGGTTTCATGCATCAGATTATTCAACAGATTTAAACCAATTATTAGTTTACTCACCTGTTCTAGAGTTAATTTTTTTTTAAATAATAAGCTTTCAAAACCGACTGAAGTTCCTTGATGATTTATTGAGTTGATCCGGAAATCCAGGTTAAAACTTGAAAGAATTGGTTGTTGTTTGATTTAATTCCCTTGATGCCTTCCTCTGGTTTATAAATTTTGTTTGAAGATCTGAATAATTTGCTTGAAAATGGAATCTGGGTTTTAAAAGCTGAAATAAATTTTGCAAATTAATGTTTCTGTTTTGAGCATTTGTTTTAAGGGATGAAATTTTAGGTTAAGTTTTGCTTGCAAAAGAATGAAGCAAGAAAAATGTAAATTATATTTTATCAAAATTAAAGAAAAGGAAAAATTAAGAAGGACACTTGTTAGGAAATTTTAACACTTGTCCTTATCAATTATAATTCATCTACACATGTAACTAGATACACTCTTTCCCTTACATTTGTGATTATGCACAAGTTAATTAGTTTTTAAATGTTTTTAAAAGCTTTTATAATTAATTTCCTAACTAATAACTACATTTCTTAATTCATATAAGCAAAATTCTTCGAAAGAAAATGACATAAAAACTAATTATACTCTAAATAAAGTCATATATAATATAATTTCAAATCCAAAAGAATTTTAAGATATATATGTATATATATATCTTTGAATTTCAATATTCTAATCCAAATTCAAATTAAATTAAAAAAATAAATTTAAAAATCAAATAAACAAAAACCAATTCAATTTGTAGATAATTATTCTATGAAAAATCTATTTATACCTATATTTAAACAACACATTATTATTATTGTTTGAAAATATCAATTTTGCCAATTTAAATAATTATACTAGAAAGATTATCAAATCAACACTTAATCAGATATATACTTTGATTACCAGAATTATTTATTAAACTTATAAATCAGTATTTACATTAAGTATATTCAGTTACTTTATCAATTACAGATATTCTAAAATTCTGGGTTATCACATTCCTCCCCCCTTAGAATCTTTTCGTTCTCGAAAAGGAACGAAGCCAAAATTTATTAAAATGATTATTATTAGAAAAATTATTCTTTGAAACACTTTTAAAATCTACATTATAAAATAGTTTAATAAAAATACTTTTTATAACTCGATGTTTCAACCAGTCCATCCTTGTTCTCATAGAAATTCGGTCATACATTGATCAGGCGTAGGACTGAAAATCTATAAGTACTTGGTAAACCCGTTTTCAACACCCAGTGAAAATACTTGGGAAATAATTTTATTGAAAATATAGAAAACAGTTTTTGAAAATAGAGGATATATCTTAGGTGAGAATGCTCTGGAAATCATCACCCCCATCCATGGTCGCAGTTAACCCGATGGTTACGTTGCCGTCCCGACAAAATCCATAGATAACAGTAGGCCTCCACGCCCCTCGATTACACCATGGAACCCGCTACAGATCGCAGCTATAACTGGGGTTACGTAGCTATCACAGCAAAAATCCATATAACTGTAGGCATCAGCGCCCTCGAATTTCGCTGCCAAAAAATGAAACTTCTCCACTCCACTTGACCATAGATCGCAGTCTACCGATGTTGCGTTGCCTTCCCGGCAAAATCAAGTGTAGACCGTTGGCACTCATCCTCCACACGATTTTCGCTATGGTCCCCACAATAGATCGTAGTGACATCGAGTTACACTGTCGTCACAGCATAACCCAAATGCCCCTGTAGGCATCAGCGCCCTCGACTTTCGCTACCCAATAATCCTTAGGAACTAGTTTTGTCCGGACTCCTTACAGGATCAACTTTAGAACCCCTCCTTGGGGATCAAGGCAGCACCACCCGGTGGTACTCCTGAGAAGTCCATTCCAAGGGAGCGCCTTTTCCCCCAAAGCCATCATCAAAACATTTTATACTATATATATAGTATCTTTAAATCACACACCTATTATGATCTCATACAAAGCTCCTTTACACAAAATCGGTTATTCCAAATTCGATAATTCTCAAACTAGGCTTTCCAAATTCTCATATTGATTTTACCCAAAAATCAAAAGCCTTTTCCAAATCCAAAGGTTCCCAAAACCCTTTTTCCAAAATCCTCATATGATCTTTTATATATATATTCAGATATATAAAATCCTTTAAAACTTTGGATTATTTCAAACTTGTATAAACTCCTTTTATACTTCAAAACACCTTCAAAATCCTTTTCTTCTGGCAAAGGATTCAATAGGGGAGTTTCATTTTATAAAAGAAAGGTATTTAACTTTGTTTATACAAAATCAAATATTCAAATTTGATTACTCTTTACAAAACCACTACCATATCACTTACTTCCATAAACAAAATTTCAACCATAAAAATATCCAATTTCCACTTTACTTCATCATATATTTCACAAAATATATTTTTCATTTCAAAAACCATTTCAAATTTCTTATCCACAACTTCCCAGTATCAAATTTATTCAAATCCGTACGATGTACACATATCATCCGTACGCTATACCAATCTGACCGCTCACTCAATCACACAATTTCATTTCCGAACTAGTATTGTCCACCCGACTTCCTAGTGCGGACACAGATCTGGTTTCTTGATCAGAAACCGTCATTCTCCTTGCATAGTCATAACTATGATAGAGAATATCCAGAACCAATCAACAATCCATATTCAGGTTCGCCTTCAAAAATCGAGTAGAAAATTCCACTCGGATCGATAAATCTATCTCGAAATTCTATGCTCGAATCTGGATCAAATCACTATGCGAATAGAATAACATACGTACACCCTACGTATTTATCTTTATTAGTTATTAGCCAAACCAATTCTCTTTCTATTCACATTTACTTAAATTTCCATTCACTTACTCATAATTGCTTCAATCCATTTGGATTATCACCTCTATTTTTATCTCGATTGAGTATTTTAACCAATAACAATTTGAACTCCGACCAGTTTATTTAGAAAATAGCTTGAAAAATTTAAAAATAGTTAAGTAGTGGAAAATAATTACTTGTTTGTAAAAGAGCTATAAAATAGTTCAGTAATTGTAAAATAATTGGAAAATAGTTAAAATAATTATAGAAATTTTAAATAATTGCAAAATAATAGTAAGATAGTAATTAGCTTTGTAATATAGTTGAAAAATATAGTAATTAACTTATAAAACAGTTGGAAAACAGTTTCAAAAATAATTGTAAAACAAGTATAAGATAATTTGGCTTTTAAAAGAAAGTTATATATATAATAAATAGCTTGGAAAATAGGTTTATATTAAAAACAATTTATATTAAAATAGTCCAGAGTCAAAACTGTTCAGTTCCCAATCAATTCAATTTAAATTCCATTTTCATTTAAATTGACTTAACTCCAATTTAAATAACTTCAATTTCCATTGAAATCTGTTTAATCCAATTCAAGTTGAATTCCTCAGTTCTTTCCAAATTTTACTTTATTCAACCTTGATCTCCAATTATATTAATTCAAATACATTTTAATTGAACTAGTTCCAATTTCAGTTTACTTCATCTCCAGTTTGAATTAATCCTAATTTCAAACTCCATTTCCAAATCAAGTTGAATTATTCTTGATTTCCTCCCAAATTTAATTCAAATTCCATTTGAATTTAAGCTATTCAATTTTAATTATAATTCCAAATTATTCAAATCAACTTGGACTAATTTCATATTGAACCCACTTCAATTCCAAATTGTCTCAAATTAATCTAATTCAAATTTTCCATTTGAATTTTATACTTATACACCTTCATTCACAATTTCAATTAGTTCAAATCAAATTCAATTTGAACTTAATTTCAAATTTCAAATTTAAACCATCTCGAATTATATAAATTCGAGTTAATACTTCAAATGTTGATTTAATTCCTTTAAATTAATTTACCTTTTTGTTCCAACAATGGATTATCATACTCCATCTCTCATTCATTTAAACAATTCCAATTCACAACTTAAAGATTTTTAACAGCAATATGATGATATCATCCAATTATTTCAAAACATCCATCCATTTCCAATTTTCGGATCTCAAACTTAATTTGAGATCACTCAAACTCTCAATTCTAATCAACCATTTAATTTTCCAAGTTAAATCTTTATTTCATCTTAAAATTTCCAAATCAGGTTGATTATTCCAACTTATTTAACTTTTCCCAAGTTAAAGTCAATTCACTTAATCCAGTTAACCTTACCCAATTTGAACTTCCATTTCAAAATTTAAACTTCTCATAAATAATCTTTCCGCTTATTAAGTTCAAAAACTTATCACTTTTGGGTATCACATATCATTCCCAATTTAAAACTCAATATTTAGAGTTTATTTCAAACCACCTTTGATATTATGTATATCCACATATATACATATTAATTTCTTTTACATACCAAGTTATACTTTAAAATTTTAAACCACCTTTGGTTTTAATTCAAAACAAATTTCTTTTTAAATTTTCAAACAACTCTTGTTTGAAATAGGACCATTTCATTCAAATACATTAAATAATATTATTTGTTATTTCCTTAAATTAATTCCATCATCAACTAATCACATTCGGTAATTAACTTATTTCTTAATTACCTTCATTAAGTAATTGTCCTTTAAATTACTTACCTCTAGTTACTTCATTAAGTAACTCCTTCTTATTTATCAATTCCAATTATTATCCATTAATTAATCTCATTAAGTAAGTTTAATTAATTACATAAATCAATTGATTACCTTTATCCTTAAACCTCTCCCAATTTCAAGATTTAATTTCAGTTTGAATCCATTTCAAACTTGTCTTTAATTTAATTTCAATTTGGTTGTAATTCTATTACCGCTAAATTCTTACTATTACTTTTAATTTAATTAATACTACAACCAATTTCCTTAATATAATAGATAATCTATTTCTTATATAAAATTCATTTACTTTTGAAATCATTTAAAAACCTTTATATAAGAAAATAACAAGTACGCTCTCTCATATTTATACGCTCAACTCATTCTAGGGTACCATTGACCCTTTCCTTAATGAGTATTCCCCATCAGAGCCAAGGTTCTCGCTTAACCTAGCTCTGATACCAAATGTAACATCCCGGAAATTTCGATCCCGAAAATTCCAGTAAGTTAGAGAAAAGAAGAAAAGATAGAAGAAGAAGAACAGAAAAGAATCACACAATCTCACATTCGCAGCGGATAAAAATATAATATAATAATAATAATAGTTATATCAAAGAAAACTGTATCTACCAATTTACATCGACATATCAGAGTTACAACAATTTTATACAACATTGGACAGATACAATTTAACATGTCTCAGATATATAAAATATCATAGTGGAAACTCTCCATACGTCCCTGCCATCCAGCTCGCCTCCTGAGCTCCAGAACGTCCTTACCTGAAAATCTGTAATACTCGGTCTGACCCGAGCATTACATCAAAGTAACACCTGGGTCAGGCTGGAAAATAGCGTGAGTAAACTCATCTAACATGAAATATACCAAAACAATAACCAATTTTTAACCCGGGTAACTCGTAACAATTTTACAAATCCACAGGTTTAGTATAGACAATACCTATTATACTCATTAACTTCTAAGTGTCAGAACTTAGATTTATTAGCCAAATCACTTAAATCATTCCATATCAGTTTATTGGTTTCACACATCAATCTATAAAGAATCGAAGTGGTTTCGGGTATTTACTATTACCCGACTCCGGTCTCTTCGAATTTAATTTCCATTTTAACCCATATTATTTAAGTGGAACACAATCCGACATTTAAATACAAGATGTCACTCTTTATATAGCAATTCAAAATTGTTGGATAATCACATTATCACTATTCATCCAACATTTCATATCACAAAGCAACTCATATCAGAGATATCAACCAATCCAAAGCACTTATCCTCATTCAATAATTCATAAGCAAGCTTGACCATTTCCCTTAATTACATTAATCAATGATCCTCTAATTACTTCCATTAGTTAGTTATTCTTAAATTTCATCTAATAATTAATCTTTAACTTAATTACCCTCATTAATCAACCTTGATTAATCACAATCAGAAATTAACTTCCCTTAATTTCTTCATCATTTAAACCAATTTCTTGATTAATTATATTAATTTCTTCCACTAAGATTATCCCTTGATTACTACCCATCAAGTAATTTATCCCTTTTTATTAATTACATTGAATAATTATCCACTAATTACTTCACTAAGTAATCATACCTTATTAATTACCTTAAGTAGTTATACTTAACCCAACATCAAATAATTACCTTTAGTAATTAAACTTGATTATTTAACTAGAATTAACCATGTTAACTAAACTAATTACATAAATTAAATTACTTTACCTATACACATTGATTTCATTGATCCATAATTAATTACTCGAATTAATTATTCTATAATTACCTTTATTGATTAATTATCCTCTAATTAATCTTCTTCATTAATTAACTAACCCCTTTTATAAATTCCCTTAATTAATCAATCCTTTAAGTAATCAATTATTTACTAATTACAACTTAATTACTTAATTAACTAACCTCTAATTATTAATAAATAAATCTAAAACTTCATTAAATTAACTAATTCATTACCCTTAATTACATTCTTTAATTAATTAGTCATTAATCATCCAAACCTTAATTATCTCTTTAATTAAAGACTTATTTGTCATAAACAAAATTTATTTCTAAAACCATTCCACTTTAGAATCACACTTTGAATTTGAAATAAATTAAAATTTAACCTAACAAATTAAATTACACAATTTTCAAATCTTCTAAATCAAATGTTTCAAGAAAAACATTTATCTTACATATTAGTTTTAAAATTAAATTCAATTTAAATTTTGAAACCAATTTTTATAAAAACCTTTAACATCCAGCCCTCTTGAACCAACTTCGGGTCCAACCCGAGAACAATTCGAGTCCAGACCCGAGATTCCTCACTCCTTCCCCCTTTTTAACAAAACTTTGCCGTTGTTTTTAAAAAAAAAACTAAAAAAAACAAGTTCATACTCTCGACCTACGCGTAAACAAACTCGTGCCTCAAGCCTAATTACTCGAGCTTCCCTTTGAGACTTCTCTCCAAAACAACACTGGCACCACTGATACGCGGTGCACCTGCACTCAACGTCGTCGACGATCGGACCTCCAAGTCCACCTCCTACAAGTCGCCTACAGCAAACTCCATCATTCCCAAGCAACTAAATTCCTAAATGTGCTAGAGATCAAAATTGAAGCAACTAGACTAACAGGAACAAAATACTCCAACCAAATTCAACTCGTCCCAGTCACGCCGACTACCAGAAGCACCGCCACCTCGTCCAAGGCCTCACCGAAGACTAAGCTTCCTTTCCCCCTTGGTCCGATTAATTCTAATACCCCGATGCTGACGCAAATGTCACATGAACCAACTTACCCAAAACTGAAAATAAAACCCTACATCACCGTCGTTCGATCGTCACGACCACTAAAAAGCCTCCACACTATTTTTCCTTTGATCTCCGAACTATAACCCTCATATGGCCACCACCCCGATGTCCCCGTCCCATGAAACCATCGGAATTCGAGCGAAATGCACTTTCTGATCATCTCTAGAAATTTCGATAACCCAAAAGTTAAAAATTATGAATCCTTCATTAAAAATCATATTTTTCATATTTGAATCCGGACATGCAATCCAAACCTGATATTAAAATACTTAAAATTTTCCCTAGAAATGTTTTTCCACTGTAAAATTCCAATTTCCAGTTAAACACTCCCTAATTATCCTCCTAAATATTTTTGAAATCAGGGTTTAGTGGATACAAGCATTTTACCTTTAAGAATCATAACATGCATCTGTTTAAAAATTGAGATATGAATTATTATATATATTTTTCTCAAGTTTGTTTTCTATAACCAGAAAAATAACACTCTGTATTCACCAAATACAACTATGTCTATATATATATATATATATATATATATATATATATATATGTACAACATATATTAAACCATCAGGCAAAAATTTATCATGCTTGCTTCAGATATAGGTTTCATGCATCAGATTATTCAATAGATTTAAACCAAGTATCAGCTTACTCACCTGTTCTAGAGCTAATTTTTTTTGAAATAATAAGCTTTCAAAACCGACTGAAGTTCCTTGATGATTTATTGAGTTGATCTTGAATCTCCGGGTTAAAACAAGAAAGAATTGGTTGTTGTTTGATTTAATTCCCTTGATGCCTTCCTCTGGTTTATAAATTTTGTTTGAAGATCTGAATAATTTGCTTGAAAATGGAATCTGGGTTTTAAAAGCTGAAATAAATTTTGCAAATTAAAGTTTCTGTTTTGAGCATTTGTTTTAAGGGATGAAATTTTAGGTTAAGTTTTGCTTGCAAAAGAATGAAGCAAGAAAAATGTAAATTATATTTTATCAAAATTAAAGAAAAGGAAAAATTAAGGACACTTGTTAGGAAATTTTAACACTTGTCCTTATCAATTATAATTCATCTACACATGTAACTAGATACACTCTTTCCCTTACATTTGTGATTATGCACAAGTTAATTAGTTTTTAAATGTTTTTAAAAGCTTTTATAATTAATTTCCTAACTAATAATTTAGGTAAAATTATTTCATCTACCCAATTTAAAAACAATACTGTGTTGATTTGCCTTGTTCAAGTGTTTAGAAACCTCCATCAATATAGCTATTCCTTCTGCATCGACGAGAGTTCATAACCACTCACCCGATAAATCAACACAATATAAAATATTTTTATATTGCTAACAAATACGCGCTCAGATACACATACACACACACACACTCAAACTCATCCTAGGATCTCACTTACCCTATCTCAAATGGGTTAACCCCACCAAAGCCTAAGTGTTCGCTCAACCTTAGCTCAGATACCATGTGTAACGACTCGTTTTTCTGTACCATTCAAGCTGATAACAAATCATACATGTCCAACTCAAATTGAATAGAAAGACGGATAGTTATGAGAAAGAACGAAAAAAGAAGAAGAGAAGAAGAAGAAGAGAAGGAGAAGAGAAAAGAAACTAAAAACAACACTGAATCTCACAATCGCAGCGAAACAACATATAATATAATAACAATGATTTTTTTACAAAAGAGAGCTGTTATATACATACATCCATTAGAGTAAAATGATAATCACAGTTATTAGTCTGGATAGTTATGACAATTTGTCCTTGCTGATAGTTTCAATAACAAAGTAGGAAAAATAAACATATACGAGAACGCGTTTTGAAAACATCCAAATCGTCTCCTAAGGTCCAATGCATCCAAAGTAATCTGGAAATATGCTCGGTCTAATGCAAGCATTATAATAATATAAACCCAAGTTAGTCTAGAAAACTAGTGTGAGAAAAACACGCCCAACTGGATTTTAAAATTATAAAAATCTTTGGAAACAAAGGTATCTCGTAAAACCACATCGCATATAAATACGGACGGGTTTTTACCTTGTGATAACCAAAACATTTCATTTGAATCCTCTAATATTATAATAATGTCTAGATAGAACTACTTATTAATCATAGCTGAAATTGTTACATATTAAATTCCAGCAAAATAGGCGTACAACCAAATCCATAGGCGCTTATTGGAGGATGGATTCCAACCATGAAAGGGTAAGGGTCTGTCCCTCAAATCTATACACCTCTAGATAAAATGTACGGGAGGTCACAATTGCAACTGCACCTCATCTACTCAGGACTGGCCCTACCACTTACTGGATAGCGCCAAATATGATCACTTTGTGGTTAATAAACAACCATCATGTCCTCGAAGCATACATAGAGATATTGACACTAGATCTTGGAATGATCATACCCTAATGGAAGTGACCCACATGGCCCTACCGCATGTCCTTGCTTTAGTCATTTTCCCGATTAATGAGGCTTGATACTACAATAACCTTTATTTAGTACTTTCCATTTGGAATACAAACACCGTCCTTCAGGCAACTATGCAATGCCAATTCATCCATACAGATTCGTTCTGGGACAGAACAAAACACTTAAGAGCCCCATCTCTGGATTCCCATCATCTTCATGATGTCTTCACTTCGCAACGCTTAAGTTGGATTGAAGTGGTTTCAGGATAACATATCCGATACCGGTCTCTTTGAATCAACATTCGAAGGTTTCTAGTAGACTCAACCCTGGTTCTTTAGGAAATAAACATATAAAGAAAAGACAGAGATCACCTCCTAACCATTAGTAGGCAGATTTCCTTATCACTGTCCTAAGAGAACAAAATGAGATTTATACACATAGTACAACATCATCGAAGATGACAATGCCATATAACCAACGTGTTTCTCCTAGATATTTCCAAAGTTACTTTGGTCCAAATTCGATAGTCGATTATTTAACCATCGAATAAACAAACATTCAAATCATAGATTCATTTCCCACGGAACCCACTGAAGCCCACATTCATAAAGTTTAAAATCACTTTCAAATACTTGGAAATCACTTCCATAACTTATTCTCAACAAAATAAGTATATTCACAAAATGAATTATTTTCGATACTTAAACAAATAAAAACATGTACTTATCTTAACAGTATAAGTACATTTCAAACCATTCATTTCGAAACTTGAAGTACCTTTTCCATGTACTTTAGAAATGTAGAAATATCTTAACTGATCACTTAGATTGATTTACTTATTTCAAGATCATATTTAAAACGATAAAACATAAGTACCCTTTAAACAATGGTATAAATATCCCAAAATACACTCCATTTCTTTAACTCTCTTTTAATTTTATTTTAAAATATCTTTTAAATAAATTTCCATGATCTATTTATAGAATTCCTTATAAATTCCCAAGTTTTATTTATAAAAGTATTCTTTTATAATATCCTAACCCATTTTAAAAAAATTCATTTTCAATTACTAACCATTCAAATTCTTTTTTTCACAACCTTCCAAAATCCAACTTCTTTTCCAGTTCCAATCCTCATCTTAATTTTATAAACTCCTTTACATAAATCCATTTTATAAAAGAAACCCTTTTATAACAATTTATTTATTTTATAATAAATAAACCAAAACATCATAATCTTAGGTATAATCTTTTTAAATAATATAAAAGGAATATAACTTAAAACATTTTTAATAGTAAAATAAATAAACTCTTAAACATTTAAACCTTTCCAGTAGATAGATAAGATAAATAAATTTAAACAACCCTTTAAATAAATTAATTATATTCAATACTTTTAATGAAATAATCATCTAGTTTTAAATAACTAATAACAAAATAATTTTATCTTCAAAAACATAAATAAAATAATTTATTTTAAAAGACTATAGAAAATATAGTAATTAACTTACAAAAATAACTTTTACTAACATTTGTAATTAATTATTAATAGAGCTCCTTGTATATATAGAAATAATTAAAAACATTTTCCTTTCAATTTATAAAATTAGAAGTTAATCAAATCCAAAGTTTCGAATCTAGAAAAGGCTCGACAATTTCAGTGGTACCTAACAAGCCACCATCACCTTCCATTTAACTTCTCAATTCAAAATTTTGATATTTACATAATCAAGAATGTATGTAAACCAATCCATAATTAACAATTAATTGACACTTAAATAAATGTCCAAATTAATATAATAGCAGGACGGGGATTTATTCTGCCAACCAATGTCATTTGAAGGCAAACTCTTGCATTTATTAAATGATGTCTATTTGGCCAAATAGATAACATCAACAAGTACAATTACATTAACTACGTTATAACTTTAAACAAAGTAATTACATTAATCAAAATCAATATCAATTTATCACTTTATATACGATCCATTACTTAAATACGTTTGAATGCAAATGTAAAACTCAAACAATCTAATAGCATTTCAAGATGCTATATCACGATCCTAGATCAAATTCAACCAATCTAATATTCAAGATGCTATATTGTGATCTTAGAAAAATTCAATCAACCAGCAAATTCAATAATCCAAATAGGCATAAATAAAGTTATTAATTATAAACATGCTAATCAACCAAAAAGAGTGAGTTCTAACTCACCGTAGTTTTCTGCATTGAACTAAAACCAAACGATATCTGATTTTTAGCCCAAATTCCCAGCTTGCTCCAAATTGGACCAAACTAGTTCCATCGTGAAGTTGTCGTCATAATGAGTGCAATGCAAAAAGTTTTGTCTCGATCGGACCTCGTATTAGAGAGTTATTGAATTAATACTCAATTAAAAACTACCCACCCTTTTAAAAATAATTGACCTATTAATATATAAATCCTTCCTCCTCTAAAAAAAATTCCCACTTAACTCCTGCAACTACCCAATATGACCAACATAGAACCGTCTCATTCTCCTTCTACGTCCACCAGAGAACTTGTCACCACTACCATTGATCACATCGAGCCAAACCGGATCTGCTCGCATTCGTCCCCTCACCTCCGCAAGCTTTCCCTTCATCGCAACCTATTGCTAACAACTCACCCTCGCGAATGTCGCATCCACCCATAAAGCCCCACCACCTTAAAGTTCGAAAATCAAAAATACTACCTTAGACAAAACTAAACCCAAACCAAAATTTTCCTATTTCCCCTCCAAGTTGAACAGAACCATAACCTAGCTTCCCTCTCAAACCATCGAGCAACTAAGATGAGATCGGACCCAAATAAATAGGTATGAGATGGTAGAGATCATCTACCCGATTCCAATGATGTTTGGTTTCGAATTTCCCATTCAAAAATGAATTTAATTTTTAAATTTTCAAATATACAGCCATTTTTACTTTCTTGTTTCAAATGAAAATGAAGGAGCGAAAAGGAGGAGACAGAAATATGGCTAGTGTGTACAAGAAGTTGGGTCGACTTACATTTAAAAAAAAATTCAGTATCCCGTTACCCCACTTTTCGGTTTGCATATGAACTCCCAACTATAAAATAAAGATATGATCCATACAAATCAATAACGCACTTCTGAAATAAAAATAATATTCAGTGGTTATTGAATTCTGTAAAATACCAAAAGCACTGCTATTTGATGATAAAACGTCAAACGGATAATTTATATATTTTCCAAATTATATATCATAGAAAAATCAATCAAAATAAATTTAATAACATGTCAACAAAAATATAGTCGTAAAAATATGAATAAATTTCCAAATTATTTATTTGAACTATTTATTCCTTTAAATAAATCAAAAAATTTGAATTCATTAATAACATCTAGTAATTTAAAAGGAGTTAAATAAGTCCATTAAATCCATATAATTAATATTCAATTTAAAAATCCTAATATTTAAAACATTATTCAAATAATAAGTCCACGATTCTAATATTTAAATCAACATTCAAATAGTTATTCGCAATTCAAAGATTTTGAGAATCCTGTAACTAAATTCAAAATTTAAAGCTTTTAAACCAATATTTTAATAATTAAAATTAATTAATATTCAAAATTAAATGAGCAAAATTCTGGATTGTTACATTACGTGCGACCAAACTCATATATATAACACTCAACCTCCATTATTTTCAAGATGTCAGAGTATTCTTTTTTCGAATATGCACCTATTACCCACATACAAAGCGAGATAACCCAATAAGTCTCCACCTTGGTCACATCCATTCATACGTCTTCCACTACGCTAACTTTGACGTCTACACCATATCAAGACTTTTTTCACCTATCATTCTGTCGGACCCTATGTACTATGATCTAGCTCCACCTTAAGTCCGACTACTTATTCCTACACTACTAGTCACCATGTTTTACAAATCTCTTGCTCTTTGTTCGTTGTCCCAGGAGTTACAATCGGCTTTGATACCATGTTAAAATTTCTAGAATCCATTCGACCATCTCACCATGGGACAATAGAGAGTTTGGTCAATACCTTTTAACAATAGGAATCTCTGATTGTTATATGCAACCAAACTCATATATATACCACTCCACCTCCATTATATTTCACGATTTGGCACTATTTTTTCAATATGTGCTCATTACCCATATAATATGCGAGACACGCCAACAAACATGAGACATCATAGGGAGGTACATTAGTTTTTATGCAACAACACTAGTGTGCTCCTTGTGAGGCGATAAAGGGATACTCAATTGGGACATCGACACATTATACATGGCAACGGGTTGGAGTGCCAAAACTCAGTCTGGTACAGAACATCTAGGTTGGTTCATAGAAGGTGTAAGGAAGGATGGTAAAAGATGGAGCTATCTTTATTGTAATAAGACCTTATGTCTATATTACATCTGGATCTTAGTTGGCAATAGAAATATGGAATGAGGATAAAGACTTCGAGAAGTGGCAATGGAGGACAAAGACTATTCCAAAAAGGAAAATGATTCATTAGATAGGTTTGGACACCAAGGAGATACCGACTAAATTTTCTACTGTAGAAAAGAATGAGATGGTACATGAGCATTTACTACTCTACAGATGGCCATGAGAGAAAATTTTATTTTGGAAATTAACATGGAAATCACTGGTAAAAGAGTATGGACCAAGTCGGAGAATCTCTAACTAAAGAAATCAATCACTAATTGTTTGATTCCACTGGAGACATTTTTCACCATAAAGATGAAAGAGGGTGCTTCAGTGAAGGTGCATCTTAGTTTCTTTGATGATCTTATAATGAAGATGAAGATTGTGGATGTGAAGGTGGATGAAGAATAGAAGATGATGGCGCTTTTGTTTTTTCTTTCGGAACGTTACATAGGTTTCGCTAACAGTCTGATTTATGGAAGAGACACTTTGACTAGACGTTACGAAGTTATGCCTTCTATCAGAAGGCTTGACTGATTAGATGAAAGAGATGAGTAAAGGAAAAGGAGGGAGTAACAATGGGGGCCTATTTTTTAAAAGTGGAAAAGAGAAGAAGTTTTGGAATCCTATGAGGCATTCCAAGTCTAGGTAGCCCAAAAATGGTTGGAGAAGAAAGTCTAGAGATAGAAAGTTTCACTATTGTAAGAAACCAGACTATTGAAAGAGATACCCTCTAGATTTGAAGAACAAAGTTGAGGATGGACCTTTATCGACCGCGATGGAGAAACTGTATCCAATGATATGTTAACTGTAGTGATATCTGATGTATCAGAATATTAGGTGCTTGACTCAGGGGTGTCGTGCCATATAGTGTCAAATAAGGATTATTTTAGCTCTTTTGTTGGAAAGAGTAAAGTGCAATCCTTGTGGGAAATGATGCTAGTTGTAGAGCCATAGGAGAGAATACAGTTTAGATTAGTATGTTTGACGGATCGATACACACTTTAATAGATGTCTGCTATGTTCTGGTTCTTCAGAAGTCATTGATTTCTTTAGGGTAGTTGGCGTCCATGGGATGAAAGGTAATTGTGGAGAATGATGGTTTAAATGTTTCTAAAGGTGCACTTATATTGATGAAGGGTTATGTGTTCCAAATTCTGTATCTACCAAAAGGAACCACAGTTCTTGGAGAGTCTTGTATTGGAGTGGATAGTTCTCGTGGTTTGGATGCCACTAGACTTTGGCATCCATGATTGGGTCATATTTCGGAGAAGGGTTTAGAGTTTCTTCGCAAACGAAATATGAGCAAAGGAGGGAGCTTTGACAAGTTGGAATTTTTCTAGAAGTGTGCATTAGGAAAGCAGACGAAGTTATCTTTTGGAGTTGAACTTCATAGATTGGAGAGAGTGCTTGACTATGTGCATATATGTGTTTGGGGACCAGTAGCTATCGCTTCCATTAGGGGAGCGAAGTTTTTTATTTTCTTTATTGATGGATCTTCTCAAAAAGTTTGGATGTATGTGATGAAGGTCAAATACGAAAGCTTTGAGTAGTTTAAAGCTTGGAAAGCGGTAGTTGAAAATCATTCTGCTTGAAAATTGATAGTGTATAAATATGATAATGACGGTGAATTTATTTATAAGGAAATCCTTAATTTTTATAAGTAGCATGATATTCAAAGATATTTCACTACATTAGGAGACCCACAATCAATAGGATTGCTGAGAGGATGAATCAAACTCTACCAGAGAAGACACATTGTTTGAGATTGACGGCAGGCTTGTCTATAGGTTTTTGGGCTTAAGATTTATCGAGTGCTGCACATATTATAATCTAATTTCATGCTCAACCATAGATGAGAAAATTCCGAAATAGGTATCTTGGTTACTTTTGTATTGTATTTTTGGTTGTACTTTTTATGTTCACATACATGTGATGATAAGTTGGAGGCTAGGCATACTTATGGAATATCCAGATAGTATCAAAGGGTATTGCATTTGGAACCATTTTGGAAGAAATAGACATGTTACTTTTGATGACTCTGTAATGTTCAATCCTAAGGAGGAGTTACCTATCACGTCATATGAGTCCGATAGACCTAAGGATTTGGAAGAATTTCCCATATTTCAGCCTAGTAGTGGAGTTGTTACTGTTGTAAGAGATGTAGATGCAGTCAATGAGACATCACAAAATAGTCCACGGGTTCCTTCTAGTAACATGGGTGATGTCCATGAGACTAGAGGAAGTTTAGTTCAAGGTAGAGCTGAAAAGTGTCATGGCGAGGTATTACCTTTTTAGGCCAGTCATAGACTACTACGCCGCCCAAGAGGTATCATGATTGATAATATGTGGAAGTTAGTCTTGGTGTTCAGTTTAATTACCCTACATGTGATTTATAATGAGCCATTTGACCTTGAAGAAGCTATGACGTCGAGTGATAGCTTGAAATGGATGTGTTCTATAGAAAAGGAGTTAAAGTAGTTGAGAAAGGACAAGACTTGAGGTTTAGTACCATCTCTTCAAGGAAGGCGAGTCATAGGTTGCAAATGGGTATCCAAGGTGAAGGATGATGGAAGGTACAAGGATAGATTAGTTGCTAAAGGGTTTTTACAGAGGAATGGAGTGAATTATGATGAGATAATTTCTCTCGTAGTAAGGCATTACCTCCATCCCCATTTTGCTTGTTATTGTTGCTACTCATGACTTGAAGTTGGAGCAACTTAATGTGAAGACCGCTTTCGTACATGGTAAGTTAGAGGAGACAATTTACATGAAGCAACCAGAAGGATTTATTGTAAGTGATAGAGAGAAATGTGTTGGCCAGTTGAAGAAGTCACTTTATGGACTTAAGTAGTCGCCTAAACCATGGTAAAAAAGGTTCGAATCTTTTATATTTTCACTTGGTTTTGACCGTAGTATCAACGATGCTTGTTTGTACTTCAAGCATTTAGAGAGCGATAGTTTGAAGTATTTACTCATATATATATGAATGACATGTTGATTGGTTCTAAGGATAAAACTGAAATTGATAGTTCAAAGATGAAGCTAAATGCGGAATTTGAGATGAAAGACCCTGACGAAGCAAATAAAATTTTATGTATGGAAATTTAAAGAGATAAAAGCTAGAGCTTTTAAGGATCACTCAAGAGGAATATTTTAAGAAGGTGTTTACGTGGTTTAGCATGGAAACTGCAAAGGCAATTAGTACAACCGTACCTCTGCATATACAGCTCTCCAATAAAAACTATCCACTCCTAGAGAAGGACAAAGTTTACATAGAGAATGTGCTCTATGTGAATGCAGCTGGTAGTTTGATGTATGATATGGTTTGCACTAGGCCTAACATTGCACCGGCTATTGGATAGGTTAGTAGATATATGGAAAATTTAGGAAAGACATATTGGGAGGTAGTAAAGTATATTTTCATATATCTTGGAGGAACTCTTTGCCATAGGCTTGTTTATAGTGGCTGAGACGGAGATTTCAGCTTGATAGGATTTAAGGATTCCGACTACGCTGGCAAAAGAGATCAAATGAAGTCAACCTCAAGCTGTGTATTCATTTTTGGAGGGAAAACTATTAGTTAAAGAGCGAGGTTGTAGACCATAGTTTTTTATCTACTATAGAGGCAGAGCTTATAGCTGCTGTTGAACCGGCTAAGGAGGCACTGTATTTAAGGAGGTTGATGTGTGATTTTGGCTTCGTATATGATGGAGTAGAAGTAAATTGTGACAGTCAAAGTGAAATTCATTTAGCTGAAAATCTTCCTTTCAGTTCAAGGACAAAGCATATATAGAT
Organism: Allium cepa; assembly: GCA_030765085.1. NCBI lineage: Eukaryota > Viridiplantae > Streptophyta > Magnoliopsida > Asparagales > Amaryllidaceae > Allium > Allium cepa. Next base: position 598,497,166 of record CM060935.1, read on the forward strand.
AAGAGAATCCTTTCTTGTATCAATGAACAAAGAGAAGCTAAATTCATCTTTAGAAGGTTCGCACAAAGGAGAATGCACCAGACATGTTCACTAAGTCCTTACCTATTGCAAAGTTCGAGCATTGCTCGAACTTGATCCGCTTATCAAGGTGCTAGATGCCATATAGTGGCATGGAGGAGGGAGAATCGGTGGATGGTGACAATTTTTTTCATTGAGAAGATTGATGGGCCTATACGGAAATGATATGTTTAAATACTTTGTTGGCGGGCCGTGGTATTACTGGATGTAACGAAGCATAAATTTCAACAACTTTAATAGCGTAATTGACTGAATTTGTATGAAATTTTAATAATCGAAATTGTAAATGAAAATTTATTATTTGGAATACGTCTATTTTGACATAGCAAATGGTAAAATTTCATCTGATAATATGGAAGTTTATTTTATTGTGTAATTTTATTTTAATTAAAATCAGTTAATATTTGATGATGATAAAATGTTTTACAAACTTGAATATTTTTATCTAATAAATTTGTAGATCACCTTTTGAGTGAGACGTCATATTTCGGTTCGCCAAATTTGGATCTCTCAGGCTCAGTTGATCTTATTTTCTGCATTTTTACAGCAACTTCGGTAGCAAAAATTCAAGTTTTTACAATTTGATCGTATCAATGATATCAGTATACCGTTCTGTTCCTCTCGTCATGCTGATCGCCGTAGTATATTTATTTCTATATTTTGGGACCTGACATGCGACGGAAACGACAAAAACAGGTGTCGTATCGGTACTGTATCTGTGATCTTTTGTTTCTATTGCCTTGCAAAGTTCAGCCATGTCATCCAAGCAACAATGAATTGCTTTAATTATTCACCAAATCAAAGCATTTGACCATTGCTATTTCTTTATCTTCATGTATGATAACTGATTGTTCATTGTTTAAAACGGCTCAAATTTGCTTTAATATCTGCATTTATAAAATTTCCCATTTCATTTCTTTCCTAGTGCAAAGTTCTCCTTTTTATGACTTATCCTTTCCCATTCATTGCTCGGCCCTTCAGCTTTGGTTCTGCACGTTTACATTTTTCTTTTGCTCATTGAAATATATATGCACCGCTGTTCCATTTTAAAGCAAAGTTAGTGTCAAAAGAAAAAAATTAACAGCACCCCTCACCTCCTTCCCCAACCTTAACCGACCCCACCTCCTCTTTCTTCCCCTCGGCCAACCGAGCCATCCAATTCCGATCCACCATCCTCTGCCTCGTGCTTCCCTCCCACCACCTTGCGACCTGACATAGCCATGTGAAGCCGACCTCGTCCTCCTCTTCTTCTTCCACCGAGCCACTGCGTGCTTTCTCTTATGAAACGAAGTATACTGAGGGGTGTGTGTGTGTGCGTATTTGTATATGTGTTTACGTGTTTTGGATTACATAGAGTTTTATAATTTTTTTCATATATATTTTGTTTATATAAATATGCTTAGATATATATAAATTCTGACTGAGTTTGTAGGTGTGTTTAAGTGTTATATATAGATAAGGTATATATCTGTACATTTATATATAAGAGTATATGTTATATTTTAATAAATATATATGTGTGTGTTTATATTTTATTATAATCTTACTCTTTGTTCGGTATGAATAGGTCAGATTGATATTACTTTAAACTTGGTGTGTATATATATATATATCTTATAGTTATATATGAAAATATATATGGGTATTTTGATCACTACACTTTGTATAGACTTATTTAAAATATATAAGTTGTAGGGTGTATATGTTACATACAATTTGTTGTTTTTCTGGGATATACGCAAGCGGTCTGCTAACATATATGTATCGTATATTAGTTTATATACAATTACCTATGTGTGTATGCAATGTGTGTGTATATATATTTACCGTATATTATATTATTGAAAATACTATATCACATTGTTTAAAGGTATATAAGTTATATATTTGTATTATATTAGTTTTATAAGTGATATATACAACAGTCGGTTTCCTTATCTGTGTTTTTTTTTTTACAATTTGTTAGTTTATATATGTTTGATAAATAAGTTCTGTTTATATATTGTATATAAGTTATATTATTCGATTGCAGTTTTAAGCCTATACATATAATAAGAGGTATATTTTATATATCATATATTGTATATAAGTGATTATTTTGTCGGTTAGTATACGTATGGGTTTATGTAAGTATATGTAAATAAGTTCTGTTTTATATTTTGTTTTATATTTTCTTTTAACTGTATAAGAGGTATATACTTATATTTAAAGCGTTATCTTATATTTATGTATTACTAGTTTACATAATCTTTGGGTTTGGTTTTATATTGATTTACATAGAATGATTATATAGGCTGTTTACGTATTTGTTTGTAAGTATATGTATTCATTTATTTCAATTTATACTAGGCAGATATGTTGTTTTATATGTGGTTTTATTTAAAAACAATGATTTTGAAATACATACATATATATATTCAAAATAATATGTGTTTAAATTAACTTTGATTTGAAAATAATAATAATAATAATGTAATATACATTTCATTTTTGTGTTATCAAACTGATTTTGGTTCTTAATTCCCATCTATCAGCTTCATCGAACTCGTGTCCATCGTGCTTTGCTTTGAAATTCGTGCTTGGTTTCGTAACACTTCTCGTTCTCTCTCTTCTGCAACCTCGAAAGGTGAGCAATCACTCACGATTAACGTTCTTATATTTATTTGTAACGACCCGATATTTTCAACCATTCGCATCCATTATAAGTGTATAGGTAGACACTCATGCCGGAATTGGATAGCTCAAAATATCGCGTTGTAAATAAAAATTTGGCAAATCTCAGAATATACAGTAAATAAAATCACAGACACAGAGTATATAAAAATGCAGTGGAAGAAAAAGAGATGGTAGTTCATGAAGCTACTATACACTTATAATATGAGATACATTAGAGTTAAATAAGATACAATAGAAGAGTAACAAGATACATCACTGAAACACTGGATACCGAAACAAAATAGAAGGCTGGATCTTCAAGGAAAGCTCCAACGCCGAAGGTGAATCTGGAATGCTAACTCACTCAATCTGACCCGAGCGTAAAGAAAAACACAAAACCCTCGAGTCAGGACATAAATACTTATAAACTGGAAATCAACTCAAGTGAACAGTAAAAAAATGCATCAGTAACTTAAAGGATGCTTGGGACCGCCCATCCTCTAAGGATCCGTTAAACTATTTACTATGTAGTAATATACGCTATATACGGTAGTGTCTAATCAGTAAAGTATAATCATATAGAAAATAGCGTTAAGGGGATGGTGAACCTTAACGCGGTCGGATCTTTAAAACCAAAATCGTAGTGGGCTCGATATAAGGATATGACACGGCACGCGAGGCAATGCCAGGGTGGATACACCGTTTGCACTCCCGGACCGGTGGTGACGGCAAGCCAGCAGCTTCCGCCCACCTCGAACAATACCCCCGAATCAAAGTGGCGCCACCGAATCGAATCACAACAGTAATAGAATAGTTTTCGATGGAGCATGCTCGATGAAAGGGTGTGACCCTTTGTGTAGCCCGGTATAGCTCCTGTTTTAGTCATATATGCCAACTCACGGGAGTTGGGTCCACGTAACATACCTCGAGAACGTCGTCACCATCCTACTTCATTTTGGAATCTCCACCGCGTACACAGTTGTTAAAATGGTTTTCGGTATTGTCCGGCTATAAGACAATATCCGATCCCGGTCTCTTTAACAACCAATCATTATTATAACCCATGGATATTTATTTCAAATAATTTACACTTTCAAGTCCAAAATATCATACTCATTTCAAAACAATATCACAATTGTATCATTTCCATTTCAAAAATAATTCAATATTATATCATTCAAATAAAACCCAAATTTTCAAATCATTGAATATTTCTTTAAATTTATTAAACTTGAAATATTCCTTTAAATTATCATAGCATTTTGGAAATGTTACCTTAAGGAATCATAGCATTTTTGGAATGTACTACTTTCCACTTTACATTGTATATAATCAAAGTATTGATAAGCTTAAAATTTTAACATGTCAATTTATCATAGCCTTATAGTTAAATAAACTTTCTTACTGTAATATACAATTTAAACCGAAATTCTTATGTTAAGTTAAAAGCACCTTATTAACTTACATTATTATTACAATAAGTAACATTTATCATTTTAATCAATTTAAAATACACCATTACATTGATTAAAATCTACGTGTCAAATGTACGTTTTAAATTTTATATTCCTATTACAATAATGAACATTTATTAATTAAATCAATACCACACTACTTAAAACTTTACATGTTTCTTTCTTAACTAAACTTTACATGTTCTTGCATTAATTAAAACTTTCATGTTCTCTCATTAATTAGGACTTTACACGTTTCTTTCATTAATTAAAAACTTATACGTTTCTTTCATTAATTAAAACTTATACCATTCTTTCATTAATTAGGAATTTACATGTTCCTATCATTAATTAGAACACCATACATTCTTTCATTAATTAAAACCTATACGTTTCTTTCATAAATTAAAACCTATACGTTTCTTTCATAAATTAAAACCTATACGTTCCTTTCATAAATTAAACCCTATACGTTTCTTTCATAAATTAAACCCTATACGTTTCTTTCATAAATTAAAACCTATACGTTTCTTTCATAAATTAAACCCTATACTTTTCTTTCATAAATTAAAACCTATACGTTTCTTTCATAAATTAAACCCTATACGTTTCTTTCATAAATTAAAACCTATACGTTTCTGATTTATATTACCATTTTACAAATTTAACTAAACTTCCAGTTTATTTGATTAATTTAACATCTTTAGTTAAAACTCAAATTTCACATTTTCAAGTCAAGTTATATTTTAAAATTTCATTTTCAACAGTCATTTATTCAACCACTTAAATTTATAGAAAATCAATAATTCTTTAATAAATCACTTAAATTCAAATATAAATCAATTTATCATATTTACCATTTCCAAATAAAATTAAAGTCCATTTTATTCATGCAACTTAAATATCATTTTTAGTCAAAATTCCAAATTTCAAACATAAGTTATATTTAAAAATCCAGTTAATCCATTCATAAATTACATTTTTAACACATAGAAAAATCATAATTTATTTATTTTAAAACCTTTCAAAATCTATTTAAATCAAATTTCATAATTTTATATTTTTAAAATACTTAAAATATTCAAAGCACTTTATAGAATAACCACGGGTCTGTATATACTTTTCTAACCTAGGTCAAGTGATACGGATATGTATCATTTCAATCCGCAGTTTAAAAGGTAAAAATCCGGGTTCTATCATTTCAAACCCGCAATCCCAAGTTTAAATAAATAAATAAAATAACTCAGGCCTATCATTTCAGCCCATAATGATTTTTGTCCTAACAGGGAACTTGCAGTGTGATCATATACAGAAATAATATAAACAATGTCAATATCACAATATACAGTCATGTATCAGATGTCAGGTGAAAATTAACAGTTTTAACATGGCAATAACATGGTAATAACACGGCATAGCATATCATATGATCATCATTAACTTGCATAAACATTTTACATTACTAAACACTTGTCATCAATCCACTTTTCATAAGTATATATGTCAGAGTGAGAAAGACTCACCATTTTGAAGCTAGAGACCAAAACAACATACAAGCACGACTCCAAAGGCACGACAAGCACAATTTCACGACTTTTGATTTGAGTTGAAAGATAGCCAAGATATGATTTTGTATCACCAACCCAAAGCAAAACAATGAAAGGAGAACAAATGAAATAAAACAAGAGTGAAAAGAAGAAAGAAAGAAAAAAAAGAGAAAAAAATTGAAAGGAAAAGCATGCGCCGGTTCATACCTTCAGGAGATGCTTATGCAAATTTTGATGGAAGCAAAATGAATAATTTATGGTATGGAACTTTTGAACGTTAAATATATATTAACATTTGCTCACTAATTTATGTAGAGGGCAGGCAAGAGAAAAATGCTTGAACGGTAGAGGCAATTAAGGCATTCAATTCTATCCAATAGGTGGAAACGTATGGGAGGCAAGTGGGAAAGAAATAATTCACACACGGAAATGATTTAAGGCAAGATTTGAGTAAGATTTTGGATTCTCAAAAGAGAATATACGGCTGAAAACTTTGCATTGTTAACGCAAGAAAAAAAAATCAAATAGATAACGAAAAGGCAAGAGCAACAATTAAATATATGCCCAAAGTAACGTACAAATTATTTTGTTTCTCTTATTAAATAACGTACAAATTATTTTGTTTCTCTTACTAAATAAATTTAAAATACTAACGTTTCTATTAGGAAAATAAACCATCACTTTGAACCAAAATTTAATAGCTATTGTACCATAATTAATAACATTTGATTTAGCTTCATCCAATTGATTGTTAAATATAAAGTTAAGAAACGGATGTAAACATATGTAAAAGAAATGTAAAGTTTATTTCCCGTTTCACACTAATTATTACTAACTTTTTTTTTTAAAAAAGTATACAACAAATCTAACCAAAACAAAAGTGAAACAAATGTTACACAATTGTATACAGTTCAAGATGAAAAATTTTCCTTTAGAATTATAAAATTTAGAATTTCTATTAAACTTACACTTTTTATCCAAATCAAATTTTCAGACATTGTTTATTTTTATTTGGACAAATGATCAGAAATCATTTCAAGAAAATTTTCAAAATTAGATTTTTAAGAAAACAAAAGCCAAAGTCTTTAAATAAATGAAAAAAATTAAAATTTAGGGAAAACAAGTAGAAAAGTAAGAAAAAGAAAGGGAAGCCATTACCAGATCTTTGAAGCCGTGAGAAACAAATGAAAATGATCTTTTTTTTCACGTTAAAACCTAATGAGATGACGGGTACATTAGGGTTTTACACGGCTAAGGCAATTAATTGAGGAGTTTAAGGAAGTGAAGGGTTTGGGCAAATAAAAGGGCTTACGTTTCAAAGTGATTTACAATCTTCCATATTCTTTTCCTTTTAAAACTTTACATAAATAAAATTTCAAGAGAAAATACTTTACAAACCGAAATCAATTAGAAATATGAGGTAACAAATAGTATAATTTGGAAAAAATATAAAATAATGAAGAAAATGCCTTAAAAATACCAAACAGTGTTCTAAAATTGTGCATAAATCACTGTTAGTCTTGGAAAATTATGCATTTCATTATAAAATTATTATGAAGTGGAAAGGAATATTTTCATGTGAAAATGAGGTAAGAAATGCACAGCTACAATAAAGAAAGGAACGGTCAAAGTAAATTAAATCTATTAATTGGAAAAGAAACGGAAGAAGAAACCTTAAAACTGTTTTACGTTTCTTTGCTTTCAAACCTTTTAAACTTCCTATATATATATATTCATATACATCTAAATAACTGAAAATAATTAAAATCTCAGTTAAAATTTGAAAATATAACAGATAAACAAAATATTAATAATTAAATATTAATTAGATATGATTAAAATAAGAAAAATAGCACAGAAAATGAAAACTTGACTTAAGAATTAGAAATAACTTCAATACACTTTGGAAAAATTTACTTTAATTTAAATATATGTAAAATGAATAAAATAAAGTAAAACACAGCAAATAACAGTGAGTGCATAAAATAAATAAATAAATTTTAATTATATATAATTAAATTAAGAAAATGGCTTAAAATTGTAGACTAGGCTTTTAAAATTAGAAATAAATTCAAATGAACTTTAGAAAAATTATATTATCATTTTAAAAATACTTAGAAGTCAAAATATACATTATATAACATATTATCACATATTAAAATAAAATAAGACAAAGAAGAAGAAATTTATACAATTTAAAATAGTCATTGTTAAATAACCCTATATACGCACAATATTGTAAAGGGTATAACTTTCACAATTTACATCCAATTTCAACGAAACGAAAATTGGTGTTCTTATAATTTTATGTACTTTCATAACAAAAGAAAAAAATTTAAATTTTTAAACTTTTAAAATTTTAAGTTGAAAGTCACAGTTTGACTATTTTGACCAAAATCAGCATTTCAAGCAAATATTTCAACTTACACAAGTTTGGGATTATAACTCATAAAAATCAAGATTATATTTAAATAATAAATTTAATCATTTCAAATAAGTAAAAATAAAAGTTTTTTTTTAAACCAAAATTTTACATTAAAATAATTAAAATATACAATAAAATAATTACAAAATATAGGGTTGTTACACTCTCCCCCAATCAAAACTTTTCGTCCCCGAAAAGGAATGAGGTATGGAAGGGCACAAAAAAGATAGAGTGAAATAAGATTAAGATAAGATGACAAGAAGATTGAAGTTATACCTGATAACTGTTGTTATAGGTAAGTTTTACAAGGTGGAGATTATCAAAGATTATAGAAAGATTTCTAAACAGAAAGATCATAGAAAGATGCATATACCAGTCTATAGCAAGATGAGGACGATAAGAACAACCAAAAGATAGTTTGAAAAAACAAAATAAGAAAATGAATTTGAAAGCATGGAGATTTCAACTTAAATAGAAAATAAACTTTTACACAAGTTACATAAATCTTAACTATCTCAAATTTCATTATCTTATTATCCAATCATCTTAAATTAACAATTTTTTTTTAAAACCATGGGTTAGAAAAATAATCATTTATTACACTCACAATGTATTTAATAAATTTTATTCTTCTTTATTCCTAATAAAAATTAAATTTATTCCTCTCAATATATTTATCACTCATGTTCAATATACTTACACTTATTATAACTGCTTTCTTTTATTCTTAGTTCTTTTAACATTATTTTATTGTAAGTTATTCAATTACCCTTTATTATATTTACCTCTGTTAATCATTTTATAATTAAAATTTAAGTGTATAACATTTATTATGACCACCAAAATTTTATTTATAAAATCTTTTTATATTGTATATTACCCAATTACATTGTTAACTTCTGAAATTAAGGTAAGTTATATTGGAATGGAATTGTGTCATACAAATAAAACTTTCCGATTCAATTATCTCAAGTTTAATCATTTATCCAAATTTTTTTGATTTTCTTTTGATGATTGAAATTATTGTTAAAAATAAAATTAAAGAATTAAATTTCCGATTTCTTCAAACCATTTAGAGATAAGTAATAATAATATATATATATAATATGTCAAATCAAATTTTAATCATATATCTATATATATTATAAATTAAGTCATATTTTAGAAATTCAAATCAATTTAATTTCCCAAAACAAAGCTGTTGCAAGACTACAGAACAGTCTCTTCACTTCGAAACTCGAAAGTGAACGTCGATGATGCTGCAGTCATCACCGAAGTTATCTTCCAGCGACAAAGAGAAGAGTACTAATTTTAAACTTAAAATTATTTGGAAACAAATTTCTATTTGAAAATATTTTAAATATTATATCCCTTTAAACTTTTAAACAAAAGGTTTGGAACCATCGGAAATTAAATTCTCAAATTTCTTTTTCTAAATTCATTTAAGTTCCCATATAAATTTATAAACAATTATTTATAAATTCATTTATAGAACAATAAATGATAAATCAAGTATTATCATTTAAATTATCAATTTGAATCATTTTATTAAGTTCCATAAATATATATATCAAAATTTTATTTCATTAACCAAATTTTAAAATAATATCGTGTCAGTTTGTTCTGTCAAAGTGTTTTAGAAATCCTATCGATAGCGTTGATCAGACGAATCGACCGGAAACCTAACTCAACATCAACAACTAAAACAACACAATATATAAACAAAATATAGATTGACAAATACAATTGAAAATGTTTGAAAATATGTTGGAAACAAAAGACAAGATGATTAAATACAGAGTAGGGAGGCGGATAAGCTAAAATAAATCACGGGCAACCTTAATCGGGTCAACCGTGACTTGAAGTATAAGATCGAAGTGGATTTTCTGGGGTAAATCTACATTCGGCCTCAAGAGATAGAGTTTGGGATAATAGGAGATACTAGCAGCTAAACCGAGGATATAAAATTTTTGGTGAATCGATGTTGTTGTAAAGGAGTTTCACTCCTTTTACAAGAAATTTTTTGAGATTGGCGGGACCGCCAATTCACTATAAAGATCATTCGAAGTGGAGTTATGGGATACTCCAGAATCAAGTGAACATGAGTAGCGGGGAATAAGAATGGATTTTTGGAACCGCAGGGAACGTTCCAAAATTCATAGGAATCGAGTCAAAAGAGAGAGATTCAACTCGAATGAAAGTGATTCTGTAAATACATCTACTCCATATGCTGAGTTTTGCCTAGAGCTAACCAAAGCTCTGATACCAACTGTAAGGACCCGATATTTTCAACCATTCGCATCCATTATAAGTGTATAGGTAGACACTCTTGCCGGAATTGGATAGCTTAAAATACCGCGTTGTAAATAAAAATTTGGAAAATCTCAGAATATACAGTAAATAAAATCACAGATCACAGACACAGAGTATATAAAAATGCAGCGGAAGAAAAAGAGATAGTAGTTCATGAAGCTACTATATAAATATGAGATACATCAAAGTTAAATAAGATACAACAGAAGAGTAACAAGATACATCACTGAAACACTGGATACTGAAACAAAATAGAAGGCTGGATCTTCAAGGAAAGCTCCAACGCCGAAGGTGAATCTGGAATGCTAACTCACTCAATCTGACCCGAGCGTAAAGCAAAACACAAAACCCTCGAGTCAGGACATAAATACTTATGAACTGTAAATCAACTCAAGTGAACAGTAACAAAATGCATCAGTAACTTAAAGGATGCTTGGGACCGCCCATCCTCTAAGGATCCGTTAAACTATTTACTATGTAGTAATATACGCTATATACGGTAGTGTCTAATCAGTAAAGTATAATCATATAGAAAATAGCGTTAAGGGGATGGTGAACCTTAACGCGGTCGGATTTTTAAAACCAAAATCGTAGTGGGCTCGATATAAGGATATGACACGGCACGCGATGCAATGCCAGGGTGGATACACCGTTTGCACTCCCGGACCGGTGGTGACGGCAAGCCAGCAGCTTCCGCCCACCTCGAACAATACCCCCGAATCAAAGTGGCGCCACCGAATCGAATCACAACAGTAATAGAATAGTTTCCGATGGAGCATGCTCGATGAAAGGGTGCGACCCTTTGTGTAGCCCGGTATAGCTCCTGTTTTAGTCATATATGCCAACTCACGGGAGTTGGGTCCACGTAACATACCTTGAGAACGTCGCCACCATCCTACTTCATTTTGGAATCTCCACCGCGTACACAGTTGTTAAAGTGGTTTTCGGTATTGTCCGGCTATAAGACAATATCCGATCCCGGTCTCTTTAACAACCAATCGTTATTATAACTCATGGATATTTATTTCAAATAATTTATACTTTCAAGACCAAAATATCATACTCATTTCAAAACAATATCACAATTGTATCATTTCCATTTCAAAAATAATTCAATATTATATCATTCAAATAAAACCCAAATTTTCAAATCATTGAATATTTCTTTAAATTTATTAAACTTGAAATATTCCTTTAAATTATCATAGCATTTTGGAAATGTTACCTTAAGGAATCATAGCATTTTTGGAATGTACTACTTTCCACTTTACATTGTATATAATCAAAGCATTGATAAGCTTAAAATTTTAACATGTCAATTTATCATAGCCTTATAGTTAAATAAACTTTCTTACTGTAATATACAATTTAAACCGAAATTCTTATGTTAAGTTAAAAGCACCTTATTAACTTACATTATTATTACAATAAGTAACATTTATCATTTTAATCAATTTAAAATACACCATTACATTGATTAAAATCTACATGTCAAATGTACGTTTTAAATTTTATATTCCTATTACAATAATGAACATTAATTAATTAAATCAATACCACACTACTTAAAACTTTACATGTTTCTTTCTTAATTAAACTTCACATGTTCTTGCATTAATTAAAACTTTCATGTTCTCTCATTAATTAGGACTTTACACGTTTCTTTCATTAATTAAAAACTTATACGTTTCTTTCATTAATTAAAACTTATACCATTCTTTCATTAATTAGGAATTTACATGTTCCTATCATTAATTAGAACACCATACGTTCTTTCATTAATTAAAACCTATACGTTTCTTTCATAAATTAAAACTTATACGTTTCTTTCATAAATTAAAACCTATACGTTCCTTTCATAAATTAAACCCTATACGTTTCTTTCATAAACTAAACCCTATACGTTTCTTTCATAAATTAAAACCTATACGTTTCTTTCATAAATTAAACCGTATACGTTTCTTTTATAAATTAAAACCTATATGTTTCTTTCATAAATTAAACCCTATACGTTTCTTTCATAAATTAAAACCTATACGTTTCTGATTTATATTACCATTTTACAAATTTAACTAAACTTCCAGTTTATTTGATTAATTTAACATCTTTAGTTAAAACTCAAATTTCACATTTTCAAGTCAAGTTATATTTTAAAATTTCATTTTCAACAGTCATTTATTCAACCACTTAAATTTATAGAAAATCAATAATTCTTTAATAAATCACTTATATTCAAATATAAATTAATTTATCATATTTACCATTTCCAAATAAAATTAAAGTCCATTTTATTCATGTAACTTAAATATCATTTTTAGTCAAAATTCCAAATTTCAAACATAAGTTATATTTAAAAATCCAGTTAATCCATTCATAAATTACATTTTTAACACATAGAAAAATCATAATTTATTTATTTTAAAACCTTTCAAAATCTATTTAAATCAAATTTCATAATTTTATATTTTTAAAATACTTAAAATATTCAAAGCACTTTATAGAATAACCACGGGTCTGTATATAGTTTTCTAACCTAGGTCAAGTGATACGGATATGTATCATTTCAATCCGCAGTTTAAAAGGTAAAAATCCGGGTTCTATTATTTCAAACCCGCAATCCCAAGTTTAAATAAATAAATAAAATAACTCAGGCCTATCATTTCAGCCCATAATGATTTTTGTCCTAACAGGGAACTTGCAGTGTGATCATATACAGAAATAATATAAACAATGTCAATATCACAATATACAGTCATGTATCAGATGTCAGGTGAAAATTAACAGTTTTAACATCGTAATAACATGGTAATAACACGGCATAGCATATCATATGATCACCATTAACTTGCATAAACATTTTACATTACTAAACACTTGTCATCAATCCACTTTTCAAAAGTATATATGTCAGAGTGAGAAAGACTCACCATTTTGAAGCTAGAGACCAAAACAACATACAAGCACGACTCCAAAGGCACGACAAGCACAATTTCACGACTTTTGATTTGAGTTGAAAGATAGCCAAGATATGATTTTGTATCACCAACCCAAAGCAAAACAATGAAAGGAGAACAAATGAAATAAAACAAGAGTGAAAAGAAGAAAGAAAGAAAAAAAAAAGAGAAAAAAAATGAAAGGAAAAGCATGCGCCGGTTCATACCTTCAGGAGATGCTTACGCAAATTTTGATGGAAGCAAAATGAATAATTTATGGTATGGAACTTTTGAACGTGAAATATATATTAACATTTGCTCACTAATTTATGTAGAGGGCAGGCAATAGAAAAATGCTTGAACGGTAGAGGCAATTAAGGCATTCAATTCTATCCAATAGGTGGAAACGTATGGGAGGCAAGAGGGAAAGAAATAATTCACACACGGAAATGATTTAAGGCAAGATTTGAGCAAGATTTTGGATTCTCAAAAGAGAATATACGGCTGAAAACTTTGCATTGTTAACGCAAGAAAAAAAATCAAATAGATAACGAAAAGGCAAGAGCAACAATTAAATATATGCCCAAAGTAACGTACAAATTATTTTGTTTCTCTTATTAAATAACGTACAAATTATTTTGTTTCTCTTATTAAATAAATTTAAAATACTAACGTTTTTATTAGGAAAATAAACCATTACTTTAAACCAAAATTTAATAGCTATTGTACCATAATTAATAACATTTGATTTAGCTTCATCCAATTGATTGTTAAATATAAAGTTAAGAAACAGATGTAAACATATGTAAAAGAAATGTAAAGTTTATTTCCCGTTTCACACTAATTATTACTAACTTTTTTTTTTATAAAAAGTATACAACAAATCTGACCAAAACAAAAGTGAAACAAATGTTACACAATTGTATACAGTTCAAGATGAAAAATTTGCCTTTAGAATTATAAAATTTAGAATTTCTATTAAAGTTACACTTTTTATCCAAATCAAATTTTCAGACATTGTCTATTTTTATTTGAACAAATGATCAGAAATCATTTCAAGAAAATTTCCAAAATTAGATTTTTAAGAAAACAAAAGCCAAAGTCTTTAAATAAATGAAAAAAATTAAAATTTAGGGAAAACAAGTAGAGAAGTAAGAAAAAGAAAGGGAAGCTATTACCAGATCTTTGAAGCCGTGAGAAACAATTGAAAATGATCTTTTTTTTTACGTGAAAACCTAATGAGATGACGGCTACATTAGGGTTTTACACGGCTAAGGCAATTAATTGAGGAGTTTAAGGAAATGAAGGGTTTGGGCAAATAAAAGGCCTTACGTTTCAAAGTGATTTACAATCTTTCATATTCTTTTCCTTTTAAAACTTTACATAAACAAAATTTCAGGTGAAAATACTTTACAAATCGAAATCAATTAGAAATATGAGGTAACAAATAGTATAATTTGGAAAAAATATAAAAAAATGAAGAAAATGCCTTAAAAATACCAAACAGTGTTCTAAAATTGTGCATAAATCACTGTTAGTCTTGGAAAATTATACATTTCATTATAAAATTATTATGAAGTGGAAAGGAATGTTTTCATGTGAAAATGAGGTAAGAAATGCACAACTACAATAAAGAAAGGAACGGTCAAAGGAAATTAAATCTATTAATTGGAAAAGAAACGGAAGAAGAAACGTTAAAACGGTTTTACGTTTCTTTGTTTTCAAACCTTTTAAACTTCCTATATATATATTCATATACATCTAAATAACTAAAAATAATTAAAATCTCAGTTAAAATTCGAAAATATAACAGATAAACAAAATATTAATAAATAAATATTAATTAGATATGATTAAAATATGAAAAATAGCACAGAAAATGAAAACTTGACTTAAGAATTAGAAATAACTTCAATACACTTTAGAAAAATTTACTTTAATTTAAATATATGTAAAATGAATAAAATAAAGTAAAACACAGCAAATAACAGTGTGTGCATAAAATAAATAAATAAATTTTAATTATATATAATTAAATTAAGAAAATGGCTTAAAATTGTAGACTAGGCTTTTAAAATTAGAAATAAATTCAAATGAACTTTAGAAAAATTATATTATCATTTTAAAAATACTTAAAAGTCAAAATATACATTATATAACATATTATCACATATTAAAATAAAATAAAACAAAGAAGAAGAAATTTATACAATTTAAAATAGTCATTGTTAAATAACCCTATATACGCACAATATTGTAAAGGGTATAACTTTCACAATTTACATCCAATTTCAACGAAACGAAAAGTGGTGTTCTTATAATTTTATGTACTTTCATAATAAAATAAAAAAATTTAAATTTTTAAACTTTTAAAATTTTAAGTTGAAAGTCACAGTTTGACTATTTTGACCAAAATCAGCATTTCAGGCAAATATTTCAACTTACACAAGTTTGGGATTATAACTCATAAAAATCAAGATTATATTTAAATAATAAATTTAATCATTTCAAATAAGTAAAAATAAAAGTTTTTTTAAACCAAAATTTTACATTAAAATAATTAAAATATACAATAAAATAATTACAACATATAGGGTTGTTACATTATTAAATTTGATTTCAATTGAAACGACAATTGAAATATGCTGCTGTTAGTTATTTACATTGATATATATATATATATGTTATTATCTATATCTGCTCACCTGTGACATCTGACACCATTACCTGTTATTTATATCGTTGATATATGCCTGTTATATTATTAGCATATATGTTGTCACTTTGCAAGTTACCTATTAGTTTAGAATTCCCTATGGGTTGAAATGATACATACCCGAGCGATCTTGTAGAACAGGAGAAAATCGTTATGGGTTGAAATGATAAACCCAACGATTTTCATCAAATTGAATTTGGGATTGCAGGATGAAATGATATATACCTGTATATATATTTAAATTGCGGATTGAAATGATAAATATCTTTATCACTAGGCCATAGGATAGAGAATTATATACAGACACCGTTGGTGTGTGTGTGTGTGTGTGTGTGTGTATATATATTGAAATGATTTCCAAGGTTTTGAAAGGAGATATATGGTTTTAAATAAATAAATTATTATATATATATAAATGTTATTTTATATATGTCTAAGATTTTAAAAAATATACGTTTTGGAATTTTGAATTTATAAGTTAGTTTTGAAATTATAAATTTTAAGATTTTTCTTACAATTTTATTTTCTTAAAATATATATATAATAAGATCTAATTTAATAAAAATTTAATTTAATTAATGTATAAAATGTTTTAAAATATTAATTCAAAATTTATATTAATATTTTAAAATAGATTTATAACTTCAATAATAAAGGTTGGAAAGATAAACAACTATTGACTTGGGATTTAAATTGGAAGTAGTTGGATTGAAGAAATAATTGATTTAAATTTATTGGTTTTGAGATTTTGAAAAGATATGATTATAACTTGGTTTATAACTTGATTTTGTAAAAAGGTGATTAAACGAATATTCTCAATTAAAAATATATTAGATTGAATATTTGATATTGATTTAAATAAAGAAATCGGGATTTAAATAAATTGTCATCAAATGGCTACGTGGATATTTTCCAATTTGAATAGAACTTAAAGTTAAATGTCAATATATTGTTAATGTTGAATATTTAAATTGGAATCTTTGAACTTTAAGTTGAAATGGTTAAGCTGGAATTGATTTAGATTGGATTTTTGAATTTAAACGATTTAAATCGATTTGTGAAATTTGAGGAAATAAATTTTACAATATAAAGTATTTAATATATAGACTAGTTTATTTTATAAAGTATTTTAATATATATATATATATACTATTTTCGATATCTAAACTGTTTAAGTGGAAAGTGTTATGGTTTCAAAGTGCTACGATCTCCAAAGGGTTATAATTTCGAATGTTTTGATTTAGAAAGTGGCATAACTTTGAAGTGCTATGATTTTGGAAATGATATCGTATTGATGTAGTTTTTGAAAATGGAAATGATATTTTGGTTTTGAAGTATAAACTATTTGGAAATGACCACAGTGTTATAATAAGCGTTTGGTTGTTAAAGAGACCGGGATCGAATATTGTCATACTCTCTTCCAATACCAAAACCCACTTTAACAACTGTGTACGTGGTGAAGATTCTAGAATGAAGTAGGATGGTTTGGTGGCGATTCTATATGGTATTTATGTAGCCTTAACTCCCGCGAGTCTGCTTAATGCGGCTAAAATAGGAACCACGTCAGGCCAAGTGAGGTGATTCCTCCGACCGGACACATTTCCTCGATACCATTCTATTGCTTTTGTGATTGATTGGATGCACCCTTTAATTTGGAAATTTGTCACGAGGTGAGCTGTAGTAGCTGCTATGCGTTACCACCAGTCCTGATCTGCAAATGGTATATCAACCCTAGCATTGCCTCGAGTGCCGTGTAGCGTGCCCTATCGCGCCTTCTACGAGTTTGTTTTGTGTCATACCTATGGAGTGTTTCTGATAGCCCACTTGCGAGTGGAGTTTACAGTATCTGTATAGACTACGGCATTATAAAAATGTGTTAAGGGGGATATGGGTAACGCCTTAACACTATTTTAATAGTTCGCTTTACTATAGACATTATTATAATTGCGTATATTACTATATAGTAGATAGTTCCACGGATCCTTAAAGGATGGTTATCCCAAATATCCTTTAAGTTACTTGTATTCGGTTGATATTTCGCTTGAGTTGGATTTATTGATATAAGAATGTTAATCCTGACTTGAGTGTTTTGTGTTTTACTTTACGCTCGGGTCAGACTGGGTATCAAAGCATTTGAGACTCACCTATGGAGATTGGAGCTTTATTTGAAGATTTGTCTTATCTATTCAGCTATTCCAGTTGTCTTGTTCAGACCTATCATCTGTTTGTATTCGAGAATACATTGTATTTGAGATATTCGGTTGTATTTTATTCCATACTCTGTCGTTTATATAGTAGCTGCTTGAACTACTATTCATTTGTTTCCGTTGCTTATTATTGTTATATTACTCTATGTCTGTGATTCCGTGATTTATTTATTTACTGTGTATGCTGAGTTTTGCTAAATATAAATTAAAAAATCTGATATTTTGAGCGATTTAAGTCCGACATGTGTGGATGCGAATGGTATGAAATACCGGGTTGTTACAGTTGTATCAAAGCTCTAGTTTTAGGCAAAACTTAGCATATAGAGTAAAATTAACTACAGAATCACGTTTCGTTTGAGCTTAAATTTCTTCCACTTTGATTTGAATTTCCTTTGAATTTTGGAGCTTCCCCTGTGTTCTAAAATTCATACTTGTCTCTCCCTATTCGTGTTTTATTGATTCTAGAGTATCCCATAACTCCGCTGTATGAATTGTAAAGGGGTGAAACTCCTTTAAATAGGCATCGATTCACTGGAGATTTCTACATCTTTGGTTTAGATGCGGCTATCTCTTGCTATGCTCGAATTCTATCTCTTGTGATCACATATCGATTTGTCTCAGAATTCTGCATCGATCTTATTCTTGAAGTCACGGTTGACGCGATTTAGGTCGCCCGCAATTTATATAAGTCTATCCATCCTTCTGTTTTATAATCTAGTTATTTTATTTTGTTTTGAGCCTATCTTAATTAGAATTCTCTTTGGTTAGAGTTCCTCTAATTTGAATCTCCATCCTTGCTCTGGAATTTACGCTGGAATCATCGAGTGAGGGAATGTATTTGTTATTAAAATAGAATGTTTTATATTGTGTCATTTGAGTTATTAAGTTTGAATTTTGGGTTTCGATCGATTCGTCCAGCTAACGCTGCCGATGAGAATTCCAAAACATTTGAATAGATAAAATTAACACAATATTATTTCCAAAATTTGTAAATTTTGTATGATTATCTTTTATCTATAAGAGTATAATTTTTTGAAACCCGAAAGTTAAATTGAATGGGTTGTTAAAAATGATAATATTACATTATCATTTATTGTTTTTCCAATATTCCCAAACCATTAACTATTGTTGTATAATTTTATAAAATATAGTTTATAAATTTGACTTGAAAATGGAATGAATTTAATTTAAGAATTTGAGAATTTAAAACTTCTGGTGCTCTTCTAAATTTGGTTTCAAAAGTTTTGGGATATATATTATTTGAAAGTATTTTCGAATGGAGATTTGTTTTTAAAGAAATTAAAAAGAAAGTAAGCCAGTACTCTCTTCTTTTTTCACTGGAAAATAGTTTTGGTGATGACTGCAGCATCGTCGACATTAATTTTCGAGTCTCGAAGTGGAAAGGTCCCTTAGTAGCTTTGCTACACTTTTGTTTTGAAAAGAAAAATGGAGAAACATGGACTTGATTTTGAATTTATTGGGTATAATTTGATTTATAAAATACATACGTATATAGTTATTTCAAAGTAGTTTAAAGAGAAACTGGAAAATTTGAACCTCAAGTTTTATATTAAGAATTGGGTCCAATTATTGAAATAAAAGTGTAATTTTTGAATAAAGGAACATCTAAGATGATAAATGAAATTTAACCAACTTGAAATGGTTGCATTTGAATAAAACTTATGTGTATAACATACTAAATTGCATTCTAATATATATAACTTGCCTAAAATATTCAAAAAGTTAAAATGTTGGGATATAATAAAGGGTTGTACAAGAGAAAATTTAGGCAATAAATTGTTCAAATTTAACTTTTCTTAATAAAAATATTATAAATAACAGGAAAATTTGTTTAGTATTTAATTACATTCAGAATTAATATAACTTACCTAAAAATGTTTAAATGTAATTAGAATGTATTTGGGTAGTATACACTATGATATAAGAAATAGGATATCAAGTGATATTTTCTAAGGGAATTTACCAATAAAAATTTGGATAATAAAAAGGGAAAATTCAGCTTTGACTCCCGTGACTCCGCGAGTCAACTTGATGTGGCTAAAACAGGAGCCACGCCGGGCCAAGTGAAGTCATTCCTTCGATCGTACACATTTCTTCAATACCATTCTATTACTTTTGTGATTGATTGGGTGCACCCTTTGATTTGGGAGTGTGTCATGAGGTGGGCAGCGGTAGCTGCTATGCGTTACCACTAGTCCGGATCCGCAAACGGTATATCTACCCTGGCATTGCCTCGAGTGTCGTGTCGCATGCCCTATCGCGCCTTCTATGAGTTTGTTTTGTGACGTACCTATGGAGTGCTCCCTGGTAGCCCACTTACGAGTGGAGTTTATAGTATCTGTATAGACTACGACATTATAAAAATGTGTTAAGGAGGATATGGATAACGCCTTAACGCTATATTAATAGTTTGCTTTACTATAGACGTTATTATAATAGCGTATATTACTACATAGTAGATAGTTCCACGGATTCTTAGAGGATGATTATCCTTAACATCCTTTAAGTTACTTGTATTTCAGTTGATATTTCACTTGAGTTGGATTTATTGATATAAGAATGTTAATCTTGACTCGAGTGTTTTTTGTTTTGCTTTACGCTCGGATCAGACTGAGTGTCCCAGCATTTGAGACTCACCTTTGAAAATTGGAGCTTTAGTTGAAGATCTATCTTATCTATTCAGCTATTCTAGTTGTCTTCTTCAGACCTGTCATCTGTTTATATTCGAAACTAAATTGTATTTGAGATATTCTGTTGTATTTTATTCCATACTCTGTCGTTTATATAGTAGCTCCTTGAATTACTACTATTGCTTCTGCTGCTTATTATTGTTATATTACTCCGTGACTGTGATTTTGTGATTTATTTATTTACCGTATATGTTGAGTTTTTTCAAATATAAATTAACAAATCTGATATTTTGAGCGATTCAAGTCCGACATGTGTGGATGCGAATGGCACGAAATACTAGGCTGTTACACTGGATTTCGTCGAAAAGTGTTATGGATAATGGCATTGCCGAAGTTCATTAGGGAAGCATCCATTTCACTCAAGACTGCTAAGAGTATGAAGGTGTAGATGGAGTTGGATGGCTTTATTTAAAGATATATATTGTATCAAAGTGGAATGTTGAAAAAAGTGGCACAGTATTAGGCTTCGATATTTCATTTAGTCCCACATCGCAGAGTAAGTTCAATTCCAAGTTTCAAAGCTTATATTTAAACGAGCCTATATAATGGAAATAATTATACCATTGTAATTTTCTTTCTAAGTATTAATAAAAATTCTTCTCCCTTCAGTAGATGTACACTATCACATTGATAGTGAAATCACTTTAAAACATTTTCTATGTTTCCTTCTATTTATTATTAATTGGATAGTGTCACATTTATCGTGAATAATCCTCAATAATTTTATTATTTGTAAGAATTTTTGTTAATACATAGAAATAATATTACAGAAATGTAAAATTATTTCCATTACATAGAATCATTTAAAGATAGGCTTTGGAACTTGGGATTGAACTTATCCCACAATGTGGGACTAAATGCACCGGACAGTGATTTTCGACCCTCGAAAATCGGCACCAATACGTCCACCGTATAATATGCCGAGCAGTCGAGCGTTGGAAATACTAGTTCTTAGGGCTGAAGAGGAAAAAGGTAGAAGAAAATAAGGAAACAATAACATAGAATCTCACAATTGTAGCGAAACAACATATAATATATAATAACAGGTTTTAAATACAAGAACTGTACCGTTAATATACATACCGCTATCAGAATATAACAATTCAATACATCAAATCTGGACAGTTTAATAACTTCTCCTGATATACATGACTTACACAGCGAAAGTATCCAAGTACGTGATATATGTCTGGACTCCTCTAGCTCGTCTCCTGAGCTCTACAGCATTCTTAACCCGAATCTGCAATACTCAGTCTGACCCGAGCATTATAACAAAATAACTCCCGAGTCAGTCTATAAAACTAGCGTGAGAAAACACACTCAATTTGAATTATTAACTTTTAAAATCCTTTAAAAAATAAAGGTATCTCGTAAGACCACATCACAAATAAACATAACGGGATTTAACCTTATGATAACCAAAACAATTTTTATCAAAATCGTCAGATATTATAATAATGTCTATAGGAAGTAAATAGAAAATAGTCGAAATTCTTGCATCTCATGTTCTGGCACAGTTGGGCACAATCAAAACCATACAGCGCTTATTGTAGAATGGATTCTATCAAATGACTAGGCCACTGGGGTACCGCCCATCAGAACACACATTTAGAACAATGTACCGAGGAACACGCCGGGATCCCCTGCTACACAAGACCGACCTACCCCTACCCTTGATAGACCGAATATGTTATCATCCGAGTGTTCCCACCCTTACTATTGAGCGCTTCTTCTTTCATGTATACCCATATCTATGATAAATAGGGTTCCAAGGACATCTAGAAAAGTCATAACATACCCTACTTGGATGCAACCCACTTGGCCTTGCTGCATCTCCATGTTTTAGTCATTCCCAGTTGATGTGAGGCAAAATGTTACCTTCTAAGGACAAAATTTTACTTAAAATGCTCATCGTCCTCCAATGACAATGTTTTGGTAGCATTCACCCATACAAGTTGTCCTGGGTCTAGAAAAACCGAATCACCATCTTCATCATCTTCACGATATTCATTCACAACGTTCAAACTGGATCAAAGTGGTTTTTGGATAATTTAATCTAATCCCTGTCTCTTCGAAACGATTAACAAAATTGGCCAAAAGTGATAGTTGGTTATTTAACTATCAAAACACATCCATAAACAATCTTCAGGCCTTATTGTAAATTTTCCCAATTTTTTTTGAAAATATCTTTGTAAGATATGTATTTCCAGTACTTCAACATTTGAAAATAGTTTTTCAAATCCTTATATTTCCAATGGAACATTTCCAACCCTTCCCAATCTTAGAATATTTTTTTCCACTTCATTTTATATTCAACACTTAGAAATTATTCATTTTACTTCCTATTTCTTTTTCTCAAACCGATTTACAATTTTATTTGAAAATTCTTTGACTAGTTCATAACGAATTCTATAGAATTTCAGAATTCCTTAATTAATTCCCTTAATATTTGCAAAGTCAAATATACTTATTTATAGTTCCAGTTTCCCTTTCTACTTCTTTTACGAATTCTATTTTATTTTCGAAGTTCACTTTTATCTAACTTCTTTGGAAATTTCCTTACTTTTCCCAAATTTTCATTCTTTAGTATTCTCTTATAAGTCCATCTACTAAATAACGATTTTCCAACTCTCGAGAAGGTTTATAAATACATTTAAATCATTTTCAAAACTTTATATATATACATATGTAAATAAAAATAAGTATTTAAAGAAAAATAATAATTATTTATTTTTAAAACATGTTCAAATAATTATCTAATATTGAAACACTTTTATATCCTCACTTTTCAAAGCAAGTTTTTAAAATCTAGGATTTATTAAAATAAATATTAAGTATTTTAAAATTCACTTCTAAAGTATTTCAGTGCTAACAAGCTTTGAATCATATAGTTTAATAAATAAAACAAATCGTTTTAAAATAAAAATTTAAATTTATTAACAAAATATATTTTAAATCTCAATAACCAAATTTCAATTTGTATCCCCTCTCGTTTTCTATCACTTCACTTCCATTTCGATCTCCTTAAACATTTTCACTTCAAAAAAAAGTATCCACTATTTCCCTTTCTCCCTATTCCATTCAATATAACTTCTTCATGTAAATTTATATTCTAAATTTATCATCCTATATCACTTTCTTTTATTTATAAACTTAATTTGTAAATTTTTATAACTCCTTCTAGTTTTCACTAAAATAATCTCATTTATAAATTCCATTCTATAATTTAATTTCTTATAAATTCCATTTATTTTTGTCAAGCTATTTTTAATATCGATTTCAACTTCTTTCCATATTTTCCGAATATCATTTAAAATCCAGTCTTTAAAAATTCCTTTAAATAATTTATCTTAAATTCCCTATTTAAAATATTTTCCCGCATTATTTAATACGATA
Source organism: Allium cepa (assembly GCA_030765085.1). Lineage (NCBI taxonomy): Eukaryota > Viridiplantae > Streptophyta > Magnoliopsida > Asparagales > Amaryllidaceae > Allium > Allium cepa. Next base: position 598,521,601 of record CM060935.1, read on the forward strand.
AACAATTCATCATTTCTTATTCAACTCAATCTCTTTTAAATAATTCAATTTTCGATACACATATTTTTATATTAAAATCTTTTTTTAATTCCTTAAAATTTTAAAATAATATTTATGATATTTAATATAACCAAAATTAATTTCCATGCCATTATAGTATTTAAAAATTTACAACACACAATATTCTAGCATTTTATATATATGAAAAAATACTAATATATTTGAGGAATCCAGTTGGATCCCTCCAGCCTGTTTTCCCTGCATCCACAGATGTTAGACAACAATGAAAATACCAATCCCAGTTCGAAGGGGATATCGCAGTATATATGGTCATCCGCCCTAATATGCGGGGATATCACTTCAAATACAAGTATATATATAGTCATCCAATAGATAATTATAAATTTATAAATCAATCAAGCATCCAATAATTTAAATTTAAACATTTAAATTTAAAAATGTTAATCCAAATAAGCGAGAAATTCTCACCTTGATTTTATTTACAACCCATTTCCATCTCGACTTGTTTCTTTAGGATTTTCAACCTCGTAAAAACATTATACAATTTATTGACATTCGAAATAATCAAATAATTAATTTCCATTTTAATAAATTTAATTAACTAACTTAAACAGTAATTAAAGTAACCTAATTTACACTCTTTTTTCCTTTCCTTCTTACCTCTTATAAATAAGTTATTTAATTATTAGCCATTTCAACTCAAATTTTTAATTAAATAAACAAAATATAAAATTAAGTTAGTCACAGAATATACCTCTGCCAAACCAACTCGCGACCTCCAGCCACATCGTCGCACCCATCGAGCCCGTCGCCCTCATCTCCAGTTGTCAATGTGCAGTGATCGAACCCTCGATGCTTCGCACCTAGCCAAATCCACGTGTATGTATGCATGTACGAGAACTCCACCTCGTCACATTTTGCCCCCATGAACGCTGCAACATCGCCTTCGATTGAGGACGAACCAAACCTCACTACGTCGCCACCTCACAAATCACGAACACCAACATCGAACGTGACCTCCTCCGCACACGGCCATCTCCTCAAGCGCTTGCCAATTTCCTTCCATCGCGATTTTATTCCGCTTTAATTTTTTTTCCGAAGCCTTTCTTCGATTGTGAATTTCACAGAGAAGGGGAAAGACTCGAGTTTTATACGGGAGGAAATGGAAATATCGTTCAATCCATGAGCCTGTGATTTCTTCTTATCCTTTTTTTTTAAAAGCTCGGTTCTATTTTTTTAAAAGCTTTGGTTTTTGATTTTGAACAACAAAAGGGGATGATGCGATTTATCAGAAGGAATGGAGGCGGGACGTCGTCTCAATAAAACATGTAGGAGAAGGTATGCATGATTTGAAAAGACTAGGGCGGCTATGATTGACCTTGATTTGATTTTTACTTTATTAATATTCAAAATTTACCGCTTTGCATAACTCAGAATTTCGAAGCCCTATTGAGGCATGCCGCTAGACGTTTACAATGTTATACCCCTATTCCGCACGCGGCTATTTCCTCAACGCTTGCCAATTTCCTTCTATCGCGATTTTATTCCACTTTAATTTTTTTTGAAGCCTTTCTTCGATTGGGAAATTCACAGAAAGGGGAAAGAGTCGAGTTTTATACTAGAGGAAATGGAAATAATCCATGAGCCTGTTATTTCTTCTTTTTTTTCTTTTACAAAAAAAGCTCGGTTTCATTTTTTTTAAAAGCTCTGGTTATAGATTTTGAACAAAAAAAGGGATGTTGCGATTTAATAGAAAGGATGAGGGCGGAACGTCGTCTCAATAAAATGTGTAGCAGAAGGTATGCATTATTTGAAAAGACTAGAGCGGCTATGATTGACCTTGATTTGATTTTACTTTATTAATATTCAAAATTTACCGTTTTGCACAATGGAGAATTTCGAACCCCTATTAAGGCGTGCCGCTAGACGTTTATAATATTATACCCCTATTCTGAATGCAATGGAAAAGGTTCTCGGTCCTAATTTGATTGTATGGAGAAGATAGTTTTTTGGACCAAATTATTATATTGAATTTTGATATTAAATTCAATGCCTTTATATCCCGTACGATCAAAAGGTAATTCCAAACACTGCGAAATTTGAAATCCGATAGTAATACACTATTACGGATCTAACGGAACTAGTTTCATCGAATTTCAAGACTATGCCTAGGAAGGCTATTTTCAAATGTCAATTTTAAATGATACATTTTTGAAACTGAACAAATCACTTTTTAAATTCAATTTAGAAGCTTTTATTATCTCCGTTATTAACAATATAAATTTTATAAGCCTTTTAAATAATTTTTATCGGACTTAAACTCAAGATACAATAATTTTACCAATATTCAATTATAAACTCAATAATTAAATTATCCAATAAATTGCTATATCTTAAATTATGAATTTATTTTACAACTAAGCCCAAATTTCATATTCACAATCAATCTATAATTCAAATCAATATTTAAAACCATTTAAATATTCAAAATCAAACAACGAAAAAATTCGGAACGTTACACTAAATAACATCAAAACCCAATATTGTATTACTTTTTTCAACACATTATAATGGTTGAAACTTGATCGTTAAATATTTCAATTTCTCAACATTTTGACTAGAAGTCTCTCATAGGTAGTGGAGTTGTTTGAGGAAACCTACTTCCATCGGCACGGTTGAGAGTTCGATCTGTGTTGACCAGGTTATCTATGTGATTTATCCCAAGCTCTAGTTGGTGACATAATACATATTTCTCCAGAGCTTGGTAGGAGATTTCGGCTAGAACCACGAGATTCCGACTAACACTTATCGGTTTCGACCGGTGGTGGACGAGATTAGGCAAAATCCTATCCTATTCAAAAAAGCAAAGGAGAAAAATGGAAATTGCACAATCAAAAGAAGAGAAGGAAAGCGACAAAAAACATGCTGAATCAATTAGTCGAATAAGCAAACCAAAATGAAAACTCTAGAGTCTACATTGAGCGTGCTTGAACAGTAAGAAGGGAATCAAAATTTTGCTTATAAATACATCAGTCGAAAACATAAATTACCATAGTCGATCTTCAGTAATATTCCCAAATCGTAGCGTTGTTATTCATACCTAGGCAGAGGAAATTCGGCAAATTCAGCAAGCTTCACAGAGAAGTTCGAACAAATTTGAGAGCTAATAGAGCATCGACGTCATCGAGGATCTTTAACTTTAACGCAGGTGATTATTATTTTTTACCTTTCTACCCTTTTATTTTCTTTTCGCTTTTATTTGTTTCTAAATGTCATGTTTTTTTATATATGGGCATGAATTATGAGAGTGTTTATGTGTTGTGTGTGTGCGTTTTGGGGTGAATAACGAGGACTTAACATTTCATACATAAGTAGACATTGTAATTGATTATTGAATGAGAAAGGGGTTATTGGAAATAGACTGATTTGAATATGTTGAACTGACCCGAATAAGTTGAACTGACCTGAATATGTTGAACTGATATGAATGTTGGACTTGATCATACTGATTTGAATGTGGACTTGAATATGTTGAACTTGAATATCTTGGACTTGAGTATTGAACATGAACATTGAAGTTGACTCGAAATATTGGACTTGAATATTGAACTTTGACAACTTCGATGAATGTTTTTTATTCAATTTTATTTTATTTTTATTTGATTTGACTTTTATTTAATTATAAATGTCTATATGGTATCATTTATTTATAATTTCAGGCACATTATGACAAATCAAACTAAAATTGGTTGGGATTACGGTACTGCGATCAATGGTGATTTTCGGAAAACAAAATGTAACTTTTGCAATAAACTAATTAATGAAGGTGGTGTGGTGAGTTTGAAAGAGCATCTGACAGGAGTGGGTGACGACGTATGAACATGTCTAATTGTCCCTAAAGAAGTTAAATAACTTATACGATCATATATCATTCAAAAGAGAAATAAATAAAACAAGGGAAAACTAAACAAGCAACGCTTACAAAAGAAAATAATGAGCAGATCACAACAAGTGTCAGTCAATGAAAATGAAGATAACGAAGAACTTCAACATGTCATACGGTAGAGCAGAGATGCATTTAGAAAGGAAGAAATGCACAGTTCTCATGCTGTTGGACGATACGGGTTGTGGTTCAAGTCAAACAGAGCACAACGTACATGGACATTTTACCAGAGTAGATGGTGATTTTGACACTCATGTTGCTGGTCTTCAACACATATATGCAAAAACGAGGAAGTAAGACTCAATTTTTTTATTAAATATACAATGAAAGGTATTAAAAATGCCAAAAAACATATAGGTCGAGCAATTTTGAAGTTCATCTTTCAAACATACCCACATAACGTTGTTAATAGTCTATATTATACAACAATGATTGATGCGATTGCAGAATGTAGTCGTGAAATTGATCCACCAACTGCATGTGAAAGATCACATTCTTATATTGAAATGGAAATAGAAGAAGTTGGATAATATATTAAAACATTGCATAATTTCTACGATGAATATGCTTGTACACTAATGTATGATGTTTGGAGTACACAGAATCGACAAAAAGTAATAAATTTTCTCGTGTATTCTACCTATGGAACGACATTTATCAAATCTTTGGAAGCAAGAAATGAATTTTAAAATGGAGAATATATTTATGGATTAATGGATGATGTCGTTCAAACAATCGGTGACATCATCCATCATATGACGATGGCATTTATGGGTCCAGGATAACTGCAAAATGGTTAACGGTGTGCATATCTTCACCGCTTGTTTGAACGACATCATCCATTAAGATAATGGAATCATTTTGTGTTATGTACTTAGCTTGACCTTTTCATCATTTTGTGTGTGTGCATTGCAACAATGATTTCAAGATCTGACTACTCTTATCCTCTACTAAAGTCCCATATTTTTCAAGTTTAGAAGCTTCACAGTTGATACAGCTTCATAGTTGATACTTCTCATCAATCTACTGTATATGGTGTATGAGTTTTTCAGTTTAAGTACCCACTAAAGTTTTGTGTTTATCATAAAATATCAATTATTCAAGAATAATATACTTACAACTTGTATGTAGAAAGAAAAGCTACCATCACTGTATTTCTCTGGCTGCATGGACACTCTGTATTTCCCAAGGATCCTCAACGTACATCTTCAAATTAATTTTGAATCCAGAAAATGGCTATGCCATTGGCATATTTTACTAATGTTTCTTTGAAATTTTTTTCCAAGTTTGTCATGGAATCTCAAGGATGAAAACTGTGGCAGGAATCGGTTGAACACAACAACTGTTTCAGAACCCTCTTTTTGGGGTAGTAGAGTTTGGTAATCTTAAAGAAAATGATAAGCCCATCGTATTATATACGATACTGAAAAATGAAGTTGATATTAAACATATTTTGTACTGATCCCAAACTGTTTTATACATAGAGTACTTCAGCTACTTCTCTTGATGATTAATCAAGTCTAAAGATGTCTTTGTAGACCCTGGACGCATTTGGATACACACCTAAGAAAATAATAATAACAGTTACCGAGTTAGTATTTAGATAATGCAACTTGTATAAGCGTTTGTAGTGTTTATTGCTAAAAGTGTCAAATAAAAAATGAATGTAGTATTATCCTACATGTTCACATCACAAATGACAAAATCAAATTCAGCCTTCTTCCATTAGCAAATTATATGTCATGAAGTATTGGATTTGTGTATGTTTTTCATATCAAGGAGCGGTGCCCATTCCCCAATTAGCTAAAATTTGAAGAAATTATAATGTACAACAATAATACTGATGCTGATTACAGAAGTATCAAACATCAGCCTAATAATGTAAATAGACTGAAGTTCGGTTACTTATTTTGCTTTAGTAAAGAGATCGGGTACATTGTATTAATATTAACCCGACCTGACCCATGTAGCTGTCTCATGTCTCTATATATATACAAAGAGTGCAGTCTGTATTATAGATGAACAAAAAGCCATTAATAAAATACACCATCATTTACTTTCTCAAATTCTCTTTCATGGTATCAGAGCCTCTGCCAAACGGCATCACAGGCTGATCATTTCTGTTGCTGACTGAACTCCAGCAGAGAGTTCTCATCATCTGGAGTTTGCTCTCAAATCAGTAATTCTCTTCAGATTAAACATCATCATCAGAGAATTTTTTCATCCTCATCCCTCAATAGTAATTAAGAATCAGTTTCTTGATTAGATCTTTTGCAGAGAGCCTTGCCCGAAGATTCAAGATGTGATCAACCGAATCTTGGCTGCATCTCAGCCATCAAAGAAGATCTGCATCATCTTCTCATCATCGATCTTGTATTTTCATTCTCAGCTACACACTAAAACTCAGTGTGATTCTCAAATTCAGTGTGTCTCAGCAAGATAGCTTCATCATCCCTCTAATTCAATGTCCATCATATCAGAAGGAGGAGACAATGAATCATCTACCACATCTGTGATCGAAACCACCAACCAACCTCTGATAAAACCCAAGAGTCATCTTAATAATATTAAACTTGACGAAAACAACTTCTTACTTTGGAAATATCAAGTTGAAACTACAATAAATGGCTATGGTATTGAAGGCTTTATCAAAGGAACCATTGCAATTCCACTTAATGACAGCAGACGGAGAAGGCAAAATGATAAGCAATCAAGATTATGCGAAATACAAGAGACAAGACAATCTACTATTAGCATGGCTTTTATCATATATCAATGTTAATCTACTACATCAAATTGTTGAATGTGGTTCATCATATGAAATGTGGAAAACCATAGAGAAAATTTTTAGTTCTCAATCTGTTGCATTTATTATGCATTATAAGAGAGAACTACAAAACTTGAAAAAGGAAAATATGTCAATGAGAAAGTACTTAACCAAGATTAAGTCATTTTGTGATCTTCTAGAAACTGCAGGCCATAAAATCTCTGAAATTGAGCAGATGTTGACCATAATGAATGGTCTTGGGAAAGAATATGAATCTATCATTGCAGTTATCTCCTCTAGAGAGACACTACCCAATATGAAATTTGTTCATTCCTCTCTTCTTGCTCATGAAGGGAGAGTTGAACAAAGAAAGTCAAGTACATCAGATTATTCAATTAACTATGCTTTAAATTCAAGAACCAAGAATCAAGAAAAGACTCAAACCAACAGAGGTGGTTTTAATCAGAGAGAAAGAGGGAGGAGTGGAAGATGGAACAACAATAACAGAGTTAAGTGTCAAATATACGAAAAATTTGGTCATACTGCAAGAAAATGCTACTTTAGGTACAATACTGACAACAACAACACTAATAAAAGTCAAGGCGTACAAAGAAACTTTAATCTAAATGCAAATGTAGCCCAATTAAGGAAATCATCAAGAAGTCAGAATGAAGATATACAAGGTATTCAAATGAATTCAGAGACTCTTACCAGACCTAAAGACATTCACTGTGAAGAATCGTAACCAGATTCAGGTGCGACCAATCATCTAACTAACAACATTCAGAATTTGAACCTTGGTAACAAGGAATACTCAGGTACACAGTCTATTTATATGGGTAATGGTGAAGCTATAAGTATAACTCATGTTGGAAATGGCAGCATCAAAGGTAAAAGACAACTTTACTTGAATAATTTGTTGACTCTCCCTCGAATTAAAAAGAATCTCATTAGTGTTTCACAATTTGCCAATGACAACAATGTATACTTTGAGTTTCACCCAACATTTTGGATTGTTAGGGACTTATCAAATCAAGATATATTATTACAGGGTAAGTTGCACAAGGGGCTTTACAAATTCAATCTTGGGAATACAAAGAAATTCACTCATAAAAGACCATGGTGCAACAATTTAGGAACTAATGGTACTAGCAATAAGAGTGCATTTGATGTATGGCACTGTAAATTGGGACATCCCGGTGTTAAAAATGTAAAACACGTTCTAAAAAGTAATAGTATTCCTTTTGAAAATAGTTATGTTCCTTATATGGGTACAAGTTGCCAACTTGGCAAAAGTCACAAACTACCTTTTGCAGACTCTATTACCATATACAATAAACCACTTGAGCTTATAGCTACGGATCTCTGGGGACCCTCTCCAGTAAATTCAGACTATGGATTCAAGTACTACATTTCATTTTTTGATGCTTATTATAGTCATACTTGGATATATTTTCTCAAGGCTAAATCAGAGGTATGCAAAGTAGTAATTCAACTCATTAGTCAAGCTGAAAAACAATGTAACATTGAGGTTAAGGTTATTCGACCAGATTGAGGAAGTGAATTTAAACCTCCGAAATAATATTTTCAAAATAGAGGAATTATACAAGGATTACTTTCCCACACACCTCTAAACAGAATGACTTAGTGGAAAGAAAACATAGACGTATAGTTGAAACTAGGTTAACATTGTTGGCTCAGGGCTCCTTACTAATGAAATTCTGGCCTGATGCATTTACTACATCAGTTTATCCGATTAACAAACTACCAACCAAGGTTCTTGGTTGGAAAAGCCCAATTGAAGTGTTATTTAATATAAAATAGTTCATTCAAAGCTAAAAACCTTTGGTTGTCTATGTTTTCCGTGTCTCAGGCCATATAACACTCACAAATTAAGTCTCAGATCCGCTCCTTGCACATTTTTAGGATATGCTAGTAATCAGAAAGGGTATAAATGTCTTAGCAATAATGGTAAAGTATATATTTCAATACATGTTGTATTTAATGAAACCATTTTTCCTTTTGCAGATAAAGGAACAAAAACTACATATAAAATATACAACACAAAGGTGTCAATATCACCAATACCTGAAGTTGCTGATTGGAACAGTGGGCAAGAAGCAGACGAGACATCGGGACCACAACACACTTTGTCTTCCATCAGATTAGGTCATAGTACAACTGAGTCAAGTGATCATCTCAACATCTCACCACATAACTGTTCCAATCCCCAAGAAAGCTCAGAACATAATGAAAGAAATTCACTATGTTATGAACACTCCAGTGTCAATGAAACCAGTCAACCCAACATTCCAGCAAGAACAAAACACCATATGATTACAAGAGCTAAAAGTAGGATTTTCAATCCCAAAGTATACACAACTCATCTATATCAAAAGGAACCTACTACTTATGAAGAAGATGTCAAGTATGATCACTGGAAATTAGCCATGGATGAAGAATGTAATGCCCTCAGAAGGAATAAAACATGGAGCTTAGCCCAATCACAAAAATGTTATTGGAAGTAAATGGACATACAAAGTAAAGAGAAATCCCAATGAAAGCATAGCAAAATACAAAGCAAGACTTGCTGCAAAAGGGTATACACAACAGTTTCGTTTTGATTTTAATGAGACTTTTTCTCCTGTAGTGAAACCAACCACCATAAGAATTATTTTAACCATAGCACTACACAACCAGTGGAACATTAAGCAACTAGATGTAAACAATGCCTTTCTGAACGGGAAACTACAAGAGGAGGTTTATATGCAACAACCGAAAGGTGACACTCAAGGCAATAATGCAAATTTGGTATGTAAACTTCTTAAGGCTATTTATGGACTCAAGCGGGCTCCAAGGGTATGGCATGAAAAATTCCAGACGACCTTGGTCAACTTACGACACAAGCCAACTAAGTCAGACAATTCTCTATATATGAAAACAAGCCGTGGGCTATGTAGATGACATATTAATCACAACCAGTGACAACAATGAAATCAGCAAAACTATTCAGCATTTAAATCAAACTTTCTCTATTAAAGAACTTGGTGACTTAAGCTACTTCTTGGGTATAGAAGTCACAAAGAAAAGTAATACAGAGTTTGTTTTAAATCAAAGTAAATATATTTTAGAGATCCTTGCCAGAGCAAAAATGGATCTAGCCAAACCACTGCCCACTCCTATGACGAGTAATCTTCATCTTTCAAAAGATAAAGGAGAACTCATTTCTAATGATTGACAATATAGAAGCATAATAGGTGCTCTACAATATGTTGCAATCAAAAGACCAGAAATATGTTACAGTGTCAAAAAAATTTGTCAATTTATGCAACGACCAAGAGACGAGCACTGGAAGGCAGTAAAGAGAGTATTGCGCCATCTTAGAATAACAATTAATCATGGAATATCATTACGTACACGTGAAGAGTTAAACGTACAAGCTTACGCTGATGCGACTGGGCTACCGACCCAGACGACAGAAGATCGACCTCTGGGTTCTGCATTTATGTTGGCGACAAACCGATATCGTGGTGCTCTAAGTAGCAAGCTACTGTCTCACGCTCCAGTACTGAAGCCGAATACAGATCAGTTGCTAGTACGATTGCATAATTAATTTGGATCGAGCAATTATTATACAAAATCGGAATTAAGCCAATAAAAAGACCAATAATTTCGTGTGATAAACTAAGTACCGTGGCTCTCTCTGCCAATCTAGTTCTTTATTCTCGAACAAAGCACATCGAGATTGATCTGCACTTTGTTCGTGAACAAATCAGTAAAGGAAGGCTCGATGTTTGTCATGTCCCCGTTGAATACCAACGCATTGATATTTTAATAAAGGCATTTTCGACTAAGAATTTCTTAAGATTCAAAATCAACTTAAAAATGGTCGACAGCAGCACTGATGATGAAGCAAAAGAAATTCAGGCAAAGGATAGACAAGGCAAGCTAGATCTATGAGATCTAACTCGCCTCAGTAACTCAAAGCTAAAAGTACTGATATTTCTCATAAACAAAATTCCATGGCGGCACAGGAGTAAAGAGAAGGACGAAAATCCTAGATAAATATGAGGGAGTGTAATAATGTAAATAGATTGAAGTTCAATTACTTATTTTTCTTCAGTAAAAAAGGTGGGTACATTGTATTATTATTAACCCGACGTGACCCATGTAGTTGTCTCACGCCTCTATATATACAAAGTGTGCAGTTTGTATTATAGATGAACAAAAAGCTATTAATAAAGTACATCATCATTTACTTTCTCAAATTCTCTTTCACAGTCAACAGAATGATGTTTGGATGTAAAAATCTAGTTCATCTGAGAATCTAATATGGTTGATGTGTGCCATGTTATGAACTACATATGGACTAATATTAAAACTAATATGCAAAGACAGAAAAAAGACATGCATGATCATTAGAGCTTTTCAGTTTATATCAAAATGGATCTTGAAATACATGATACCTGAAAAATACTAATGCAACAGGCTAATAGTTGGACTTCTCTTTTGAGATCTCAGTCATATTTAAGATAACTAAACTCAAACATGGTGTGGTGGTTAAAGTATTAACTTGATGGAGCAGGTGTTTACTCGATGCAAATCACACAGTTGTTGCAAAAATTTAATCCGTATTTTGGATCCTGTCTTATTTCCTGAAATTGCATTTGTAACTGATAGTGTAAAATAGATACGGTGCACAAAACCTCTTAGAATCGACTATAACAAATCTTATACTACGAACAATAGTTTTTTATTAGGCACCCTAACTTGATATTTTTCACTACCTATGACAAAAATAGCCTCATATAGTTCAAGAAGACAATTTTCCAAAAGTTCAAAAATATTGTAGGAAGTTAACTTAGCTGGTGTGACTCTGAATTTTCCACATGACAGTTTTCCTTTTAGCTAGACTGCTAGTAATGTGAACAACATCATCAATCAACGTTTGTTGTCATATCATAAAAGGTTACATGTAATGTACTAGTCTCTGGGTAAGCATATGCACTGATAAGCACTACTCCAATTTTTTGCATGGGCACTCTCGATAAGCTGCAAAATGCCAGATCTTGAACAGTTTCCTTCATAGGACGACAATTGTATTTGAATATTAGGATATGTTCCTATACAAAATATGCTTCGGTTCCGGACGGTGGCTTTTTTGCAATCAGCAGCACCAAAATCTTTTGTAATTAGGAAAATCTTTTGTAATCGGCACTAGTGATAACGCAAAGACACTACAAAAGATATACTGTTTAGTGAACGCAAGAAGCCGTTGGCGGCCGTCCCTAAATGCCATTGCAAAATACCTCATTGCAACCAAAGAAAGCGACGGCATTAGCGACGGCTCCGTTGTTCATTTTGCAACGGCTTGTAACGGCTAGATGTCCACGTGGAAGCAACCATTGGGTTGTTGGTTTCCTGGGTTGTTGATGCAAACTGTTGCAAATCGTTGTAAATTGGCCGTTGCTAGCCGTCGCTTATTTTGACCAAATGGCCGTCGTTAACCGTTAAAAAATTTCCCACCAATTTGCAGCACCTTCAACCCTCAATCTCAATCAATCCAAATAATATAATTCCATCATTCCACACATATAATACCATTCTATCGTACCATATAATCAATATCAACACAACAAAATCATCAAATATTACATATTCTAACACATATTTACAAAATCATATAAGAAAATCAACATAACCAAATACGAAAATCCACCAAACCAAACCACATTGTTCAAGTATCAATCACAACAACCAAAATACCAAACCCACCAAAACACTGAGTATCAATCACAACATCCATAGTACTAAATGTCAAACCCATCATAATATGTGCGTGCGCGCACATACACACACACACACACATATATATAAAGCGTACCCATCAAAACAAACCAGCTAAGCATCATCTTCATCTGCACCTTCCTCCCCGGGCATTGACCCATGCTCCTGATAGAACGCAGCAATACGCTCATCTATCTGCGTCGCCAACTGACTCTTCCACCAATCATTAAGCTCATCCAATTGTGTTTGCATCCGAGCAATCTCTTCCTTATCTATGGATCTCTTATATGGAAATTAAGAGCATGTGAAATAATTCAAGTGAATAAGAAGTTAATGGCATACAACAATAATAAGAAAACTCAAGTTATTGGTAATAAACTTAAGTGAACAAGAAGTTCATGGCATATAGATTTCTACTGTGTAAACATTGAGTACATACCAAATTGTCGAAACTGTAACGCCTGTTTCGACTTGATGGTTCAATGATTGAATCCCGTATCCGATTAGATTCATCAACCGTAAGTGACTCCCGTCCACTCGCTTGTATTGCTCGTGCATACTCTGCGTTATATCTCTCCTACAATTACGAACGGATATTTGACACAATTGCTATACAATTTACTTATTTACTGTGGAATAAACGAATATGAAATATTTTCATTATAGAAATAAACATATTTACCATACAGAAGCAGCCTTGTCGTCCGACCAATCATACGAAACATTCCTGTCCTCATCTATATACTCCACTGCATGTGTGACTCTGAAAACCTCAGCAGCTGTGGGATCCCTACCATACTTTGCCCACTGAATATATACAAGAATAGGTTATATTGATAATTTGCATGAGTATATACAAGAATAGATTATGCACAAGAATAGAATATATGGTAAAGAGACACTAGTAAATATATACATGCATAACATAAATATTGGTTAATTTATTTACCAATTCCCTCCTATGTTGTTGGAAGGATTTCGAGCCACCACGATGTAAAGCGGGATTTTTATTCCTATTAGCCTTGTTTCTTTTCGACGGTTCCTATTAATTTATACACACTATTAAGTAAAATAATTCAACACATTTAAACGTAAAAATATAATGACAATATAACTTACTCTAAATGCTTTAGATTCTCAATATTGTTGGAATCCAGCCCAAATATTGTCCCCCATCCAACTTGGCTTTTTCCCTGAATGCTTAGCCCTTGACAGAGCCTCTCTGTAATTTTTCGCATCTTTTTATTCCAATGATTTACAAAAACATCCATATCCTACGGATCCACACGTACAGTTGCCTGCATATTGAATTATCATACGTGTTATGTAAATGAGATTGTATAATTAAAAAACAATCAGCAGAACAGAATACGTAAAACTGATATCATAAGGCATGATGGCATATTGTTTTTGGTTTCATATAAGGCGTAATTATATATTACAAAATTGTATTTACCATAAGATCAGCCCATATTGTGTTTTTTATATGTGTTGGTATGTTATCCCACTGAGGCCAACACCCGGACATCCTACTCTTGTATGCCTCCTTCGATACTTGTAAAATGAAATCGGACAGCTCCACCTCGAGCCCTATATAGAAATGTTGATGTATATATTCAATATATTTCATATAATATAATTCAAATAAGTTCGATACATACCCAGCACTTTTCGGAACTATCTCCGCAACTCGACGGAGATCTGGCTCATAGGTACTCGGACATGCTCCATGTGAAGGTGACCGAGATGTACTACGTCGATCACGTCATCTATCAGACATAACTGACAAACATATATATAATATCATACACTGCTTAGAAAAGAGCACTGATAACATAAGCATCACATAATCATCAATCAATGTCACATAATCATTAATCATCGCATAATCATCACATAATTATTAATCAAGTGATAATCATCACATAAGCATACTCTGCACATAATCGTCGAATAAAGCGTATATGAAAAGAATAATGCATAACTCAGAATGACACAGATCATATATAATCATCATTATTATTACATAGCTCAGAATATTACGGAACATAGTCATTATTGTTAATACATAGCTCACACTTATACAACAAGCGATGCCATCTATGATCATATCCGTCGTATTCTGATTCAGACTCGGTCTCGTACTTTATATCATTTTCTTCGCTACTTACAAATGCATCTATTTAAACATTCGATTCATCAGTCAACGACCCTACATCAATGTCATCGGTTATCATTATTTCAGTATTTGGCTCGAGATCCGCTTGATACGCTGCTTCATCTGGAATATTATTTCCATCAAACCTATATCTTGCCTTCGTTTTAATAACAGCCCACCAGTCTGCTTTATCTTTTTTTAAGGACAGACATGGAGCAAAATAAACTTGTAAAGCTTGCTTAGCTAATACAAAAGGATCATACTTATAGTAATGCGACGTATGCCTTATTTCAATTAGCTTATTATCTTTGTGCATGTTAATTCCAGAGCCAGAAACATTGCTAAACTAGTTGCATTTGAATAAAAAAACTTTCTCTGCAGTTGTATATAATATGTCAACTCTAAAACTTGTGTTAACACCCGCAAAAATCTTTTATATGCTCCTCTGGATCATCGCTTCCTTTGATAAATACACCACTGTTATATGTTAATTTTTCACCCCCGTAACCTTTGGTGTTGAATTTAAATACATTGATGAAGAATATTGGATAAGTCTTGACATTTCGTTTTGGTCTGATAGCAAGATGTCATAATCCTTCGTCAACAACACAGTTTTCTGTATCATGAACGTAGTTTGAAAACCATCCAGCAAATTGTTTACTGAGATCGCCAGATGGATGTTGTGATTCGTATATGCTACAAATATGTATTATATTCCTTTATAATTAATATATACATGTATAATTGAATTATATATGAATTCATAACTTCCTGACAAATGGTGCAACTTCAGCACAATTTAGAAGAACATATGTGTGTGCCACATGGTAATCTCTATCATCTAACCATATTTCCACATATTTTCCAACGGGTCTTCCATGTTGTCCAAAAATAGATAACATTGTTTGAGAAGAATCCCGTTGAATAGTTTCTTCATTACGGGGAACACTTATAACGATAAGTTCACATTGTTACTAAAGTAATGTGATAAAAAACGAAGCTTCTTCTTTAGGTACGATTTGCAAATCGAACCTTCTACTCGTACTTTTTGTCTAATTTTTTCTTCAAATGATTCAGGTACGTAAGAAAAATTAATTAAATTCATATAGTGGTACAAAAACCAAAATTAATTAAATTACCTCTCAAATGGATACATCCATCTATATTGCACAGGACCATGAAGGAGTGCTTCAGATGGAAGTTGAACAGGTAAATGCTCCATTACATTAAAAAATCCAGGCGGAAATATTTTCTCCAGTTTGCATAGAATTACAGGGATTTCTGCTTGAAGTTTACTTATACGATCTACCTTTAATGTCGTAGAACAAAGCTATTTATAAAACATACTTAATTCTGTTATAACATTCCATATTTTTGAAGGCAGCAGTTCTTTGAAAATCACGGGAAAAAAATACTCCATCATAATGTGGCAATCGTGACTTTTCATCCCACTCAATTTGCTGTTTTTAAAGTCAACACATCTACGGAGGTTAGAAGAAATCCCATCAGGACATCTAAGTCCTTCCACCTGCTTTAGAAAGAGTTTTACTTGCTTATTGTCTAACTCATAGCATGCTTTGGGTTTCTTATTATCGTCGTATAATTGAAGTTCGGGCCGCTTACAAAAGTGTAATATATCACGTCTTGAATTCGCATCGTCCTTGGTTTTCCCTTTCACATTCAAAATTGTATTAAACATGTTGTCAAACACATTTTTTTCGTTGTGCATGACGTCAATGTTATGTCGGAGTAGGAGAATTTTCCAGTACGGTAACTCCCAAAATATACTTTGCTTGCACCAGTTATGAATGTCCGATTTACCTAGAATCTCAACCTATACCCCAGTTACATGTATCTTTGGGTAGTCTTTTACTATTTCATATACCTCTTCACTTGTCCAAACCTTAGGTGGTAGCATACTCTCTATTCTGCTAGCTTTAAAGTTCTTTTTATCTGTTCTAAATTTATGTTTGATATGTAGAAAACACCGATGACAGTCAAACCAAGAAAATTTCTTTCCATACTTTAATGAAAATGCTCGTGTTTCATCAATACAATAAGGACAAGCTAGATGTCTAGACGTGCTCCAACCTGAAAGCATGCCATACGCTGGAAAATCACTAATAGTCCATAATAAAGAAGCAAACATACGAAAATTCCTTTTTCTCGAAATGTCGTACGTTTCAACTCGTTCATGCCACATTGTTTTCAACTCGTCGATTAGTGGTTGTAGATAAAAATTAATTCCTTGTGTCGGATCATCGGGACCGGGAACGACAATCGTTAGAAACATATATGGAGTTTTCATATACATCCATGGAGGTAAATTATAAGGAGTAATAATAACAGGCCATGATGAATATTTACTACCAAACTGACAAAATGGCGAAAATTCATCCGTACATAAGCCAAGCCTAACATTATGGCTCTCTACCGCAAATTCAGGATAAGTCCTATCGTAATGTTTCAATGCTTCTTCATCAGATGGATGTATCAAAGTTCCTTCTTCTGGTGTTCTCACATTGTGCCATCGCATATGACATGCTGTAGCAGAAGATGCACATAACCATTGGATTCTGGGAGTGATGGGTAAATAATGCATCTTCTTATATGGAACTTCTTTTCCTTTCTTTTTTCTTGGTTTGTATCTTTCCTAGTTACATATTCTACATTTAGTAAGATGAGCGTCTTCTTTCCAATACAGCATGCAACATTTTACACATGTATCTATCTCCTAGTGCGACAATCCAAAAGGAAACATAAGTTTTTTTACTTTATAATGACTATCACACATCAAATTATTAGGTGGCATGTGTCGTTTTGCAGTTTGTACAACTGCTGTAAATGCAACTTCTGTAAGATTAAATTTCGATTTCATAGTGATGTATTCGAGAGTTACAGATAATTTGGTTCCACTTGTACATCCATCCCACAATGGCCTCTTAGCAGAATCCAATAAATCATAAAATTTTATAGCTTCCACGGTCGGCTCTTCGTCAACATTTTCGTTCCTATCATCACCTTGGTCAAAGGAGGGAAACATTGATCGTGCAGCATCTTGCACCATGCTTTCTATAGGAGTGGTCATAATATTATCGTCCTCTAACACTACAGGATTAGGTGTAGGTTGAACAAGTTCTCCATGACGATCCCATAAGTAATAATTCGGCACGAAACCAAATTTGTATAAATGTACTTCTACTACATCTGGTTTCCAATGCTTCAGATGTTTGCACTTACTACACGGACAACGATTGTCTACGTTATTTCGATCATTAGATTTAGCAAATCTAATAAATACGTGTACACCATTATAGAAACATTCTTTTATCGATCCTTTCATACCTTTTCGAGATTCATACATCCAACTACGATCGAGAAAATAATCGAACATATTTTCTGATTTGTAAAATGTAGGTTAGAAGATTGAATAAAACACTTCATATTAAAGTCTTGTAAAAATTCATATATAACCCTTTACTATTTTAACAAATTCAAATAAATACTGCATTAAAATTTTCAATTCTTAAGTTTATGGTTTTTTTACTTTGATGGCCGGTTATCCTACTTCCCATTACAAACACAATAACGTAATCATATTTTATAAATCATTTCAGGTTAAAAGATTCTAAAAAATTTCGACAACACTTCACTTTTTTCCATGTATCGTACACAAATGCGTTGTAACGACCCAGAATTTTTGATAATTTAAAATTGGATATTTAATTGAATTTAAATATTAATGAGTGAAATTAAACAGTCGAATAATTTATTTATCGAATATTTGGATTTAATTGGTCAATTAAATCGATAATTTAATAGTGAAATTCCAGAAATAATTTAATATTGGGGTAAATATGATTGAAAATGATTTGGAAAATTTTGTTATATCATATTGAAGTTATAAAAATGTTTTAGAACTTCTAAAATTGAATTTGGAGTTAATTTGTGAAAATTGAATATTTTAATATTTAATTATCGACTGAAAAATAGCCAATTTTTGAACAGTCTCAGAATTGGACGAGACCAGTTCCATTGGATCCGTAATAGTTAGTTATTATCGGATTTCAATTTTCGTAGCAATCGGAGTTGTCGTTTGACCGTGGCAGCTCGAAACGCATCGAATTGTTTTTAATATTAATTCGGCGAGTTAAAATAGCCATTTTTCAAACGGTCTCGGATTTCAACGAAAGCAGTTTCATCGGATCCGTAATGTGATATTATTGTAAGGTTTCAAATTTCAAGTCGATTGGATTTATCGTTTGTCCGGTACAAGCTGAAACGCCTAGAAAATCGTTTAAATCGATTTAATTCAAATTGATCGTTTAATTCCATATCTCGCACAGATGATCGAATTAGCTTTCGAAACCTGTTCCATTGTGTCCGGAACGCGGGATAAACCCCAGAAACGCCAGTTTCGGCGCATAAATCGGAGTTTTAAAAACCCGGATGAATAGTGTTCATTTATTCTCTATAAATGGTCTTCATTCACAAGAAAAAAATATATAAAACCCTAGTTGAAGCCGGCCGCCATTTATGGGTTAATGGCCGAAATTCAATCATCTTCTCCTCCTCTTTTCTCTTCATCCATCAACATTTACAAGACTCTTATAACTAGAAGATTGTAGAGCACACTGAGATCTACCAATCCAACGGTTGTGATTGGAAACGGAGTTGTGGATCGATGGAAATTTGAGCTCAAAGGCCGTGCGTTCGAGCACGAAATACGAGGCGACGACAGCGCTAGGGGGTGCGGTCGGCCAGCGTGGGGGCCTCTGGTGATGGGCTTTCGTATGGTGGCCGAGTGATGTGGTCTGGATGCGTGGAGGGGGGTGCGGCCATCGAAGATTGAACGTGGAAGTGGGTTCTTGATTGCGTTCGAATACTGGGAGGGAGGAGATGCATCATGCGGCCCGGATTTGATTTTGAAAATATGCGGTCCAGATGTTGGGGTTTGGTAAATGAAATATTAAATGTAAATTGAATTATATTTTAAATTCGTGAATGTTTAAAAATGTGTAACTTGTTGCTGCGAGGTCGGAATTTTACGAAACGACTTGTGTTGGAAACGTATTGTCGAGCTCTACGCGATGGAGCTGGATTGGAGTCGATTGGAGCTCGTTTAAATTTCGGGTAAAATTAAACGTTCGTTTAATTTTATTCGAAACAAAAGCTGAAATGGAAATAAAACCAACGTGAGAACTCCTCACTCAATCGAACAGATCGATTTAAATTTTAAATAGTTAGATTTAAATTTTTTGAATGATGATTGAAATTATTGATTGCTGTTTGATTGTGATAGTAGATATAGTAGGATATACTATATATAGCAATATATATATTGGCATATGTATATATTGGAATTGATTTCCCGCCTTGTATAGCGGATGAGACCCTATTGCGCCGCCTATTAAGCGGAGAATATTTTAAATCCCATATACCGCGATATTCCACCTTGAAGTGGAATTGGTATTGTGCTAACGTCTGTGGATGCAGGGAAACAGGTTGGAGGGATCCAACTGGATTCCTCACAAATATTTATATGATTATAGATATTGTGTGATTATTGATTATCATATCGATATATGATATTTGTGCCATGATTGACTATTGGATGCTGTGGCATCATCGGATCCATTTTTAAAGTTAAAAATAACGATTTTGAATTTAAAAGGATTTTTAAAGTGATTTTTTTCCAAAGTATATATTTTACTAAATTTTTAAATTGATTCACTTTAAAAAAAAATGTATAAATTTTTATGTTATAAAAATTGACATTTTTATGAAATATAATAGAAAGGTAATTTTTAAAATACACAGATTTTTATAAAATAGTTAAATTGGGATTCTGGATAAATTTTATTATCAGTTTATATAAAAGATTCTATAAATGGATATTTGTGAATTAAATTTATTGGAATTCTGAAACGGGTTTATAAAGTGTTGAGTTGATGAATAAAATGAATTTCATTAAAATTCATAGATTTATAAGTTGTGAAAGTTATCAAATGAATAGATGTTGAAAATAAAAGTTTTATAGGAAATTTACTTATAAACTGGCTTTTGGGCATTTAAATGGGATACCGATAGAAATAGTTAATAAAAGATATTTTTTATAAGTTGGAATTGAAAGAAAATATATAAAGGAATCTTATAAGTAATAAGATTTAAAAATTTGTGAAGTTCAAAGGAACGATTTGGTAAATAAATAATATTATAAGTATTCAACTTATAATATAGATTTTGGTTTATAATTGGGTTATATAAATTGAATTGGATTTAATAAAAGAGATTTATAAAAGATCAAAGTTATAAATAGAAATGGAATTTATAGACATTGTTTATAAATTCGAAAATCAATTGAATTTGATCAATTGAATATAAAAGTTATTAAAGGAGTTATATTCACGTTTTTGAACAGTGAATATATCGTTAAAATAAAAGGGATATCTTTTGGGAAAAGGATGTTTTAAATAGAATTTAAAACGATTTAAAGATGTTTTAAAATGCATCAAGTATCGAAACATAGATTTCAACATTCATTGTTGAAATAGACGTTTTCGAGAAATAGAGAGAAATGAAAACATAGATTTCAACAATTATTATTGAAATAGACGTTTTCGAGAAATAGAAGGAAATGAATACGTACATTTCAACATTCATCGTTGAAATAGGCGTTTTCGAGGAAACAAGGAAATGGTGGACTATAACACCGTTGTTATAGTAAATGGTTTCCAAAAGGCAATATTTTGTATAGTATTGGGATTTATGTATCTATTTTTATTTCGAATCCCTATACTAGTGATTTTGGGTTGTCGTAACGATGTTTTAAGCAACATTCGTTTTAACCCAAATAAAAGTGAATAAAAGAATGTTTTCCTTAAAAGAATGAAATACATACTTAAATATGGTTTGAGTATGTTGAATATTTTCAAATTGTTGAAAATAAATAGAATTTGTAAATTACTTATTTTTAAATAAGTATGGAAATGCTTTCCAATATGAAATGGAACGTTTTTGAGAATTTATCTTTTAAAGGTAAATTGTAATCGAATATTTTGAAATCGATTTGAAAATCGTACATCGGTAGATATTTGGAAATTTGAAATTCACTATGGAATTTATAAAAGGAAGGGAAATTTGTTTAAAAATGAATATTGGTTTATTTTGAAGTATGGAAATGAATTTACGAATTTGGAACGTAAGTTTAAAATAAATCGGTAAAGATTTATTTAATGATTTGAAATTTGTTTTCAAAGGGAATAAATGATGTAAAGTAATTTGAAATTGGTTTTCAAATGGTTGAAGTGTGGAAATTATATCTTATAAAGATATTTTGGTAAAACAAATAATTTGGGCAATTATTTGGGAAATGTATATATATCTTATAAAGATATTTTTTTGGGGATTAAATAATTTTGGAAAATTATTTGGAATCTGATGATGTGGCACATCCTTATTGATAGTTAAATAACCGAGTATCAGTATTTACCCTTGGATGGTATTTGTTGTGATTGTTGAAATTGAATGCTACACTTATTTTTAAAATAAGCGCTCGCTATTCGGTTTAGCCGGGGGAAGACCTTTGTGTCGTATATCCCATTCCGAATATGTGATACGTCGTTATGGATAGCATTTGAAGACCGGTGTTGAAGGCCGGGTATTTGTGAAAACAACAGGATGACCTATCGATTGTCTCTGTATCGTTAGCTACGATATGGAGATTTCCTTTGTGATGGGAAATTTTATCGGGATTGTGAATACCCGGATTTGCAAGGGCTTCTTTGGAAGTGCCTTCGGTTCTGTTCGAACCCGGAACAGACTTGTATGGTTACGTGTCTGACATTACATTTTGAGATATAAAGCAGATTTCTTTCAAATACATTTCTGTTTGTGGCGGAGAATTTATTCTCTTAGCTTAACACCTTTCTCTGAGACGTACGAGCTCAGAGGTTATGTAGTTGAAGGTTATCAGCGATATATTCCCAATCTGGTAATGTGACATGCTGAGTGCTACTGTGTGATGATCATTGGTTGGTCATTTGTGATATGATCATTTGTTTGATCATTTATCTTTGTGATCATTGCTTTGGTCATCTGTTGACCCAAAGCATGCTTTGTTGCACAAAGCGTAGCTTTGTGGACGAGATTCGTCAGACCTCACTCCCCGGAAATGGTCGAAACAGGAATATGTGGCAAGGTTATGAGGGTCGCGCCCTTTAGGGTATGTCATTTCCTTCTGGAAAAGGGTGGTATCATGGTATGGAGCCCAGATACTTACTCATGTTGATACACTATATCTATTACTGTGTGGTGTTGTTGGAACCGAGCGCTCGGATAAAGGTCCCAAAGGACTAGGGTATGACATATTCGTGTAGTAGTTGCCTAGTTACAGAGGTAACCCGGCCTTGTGTTGGCAGAGATCTAACCGTAACATTAGTTTCTCGGGACGTCCCGCCAGAGGCGATCCCATGTGGCAGTAGGAAGTTCCTTAGCCTGACCATTTGTTGGAAATCCAATCAAAACAATACGCGCCCTGTACGGTTTTAGTTGTATAACCTGCCATTCACTTATGGTGGCGCCCCACTGTTTGGATGGTAGCTAAAGTAGGCATAGTTCGGAATGTCTATGCTGGCTAGGATTTATATTCTACTTTCGAAACTGTTTTCTACACTATGAACTAATAATAATATCAAAAATGATTTGATTTATGCATAGTAAGCATCTTTGACTATCATAAGGAGAAATCTCCTCCAATTCTGCGTTTGCATTGTGTGTGTGGCGGGAGGCCTTATGGTAGTTTCATTTTCCAAAAAGCATTGCGGATTTCAAAATTTAATTTTTCTTGTTGTTTGTTTAAAGATAAACTGTTTTGAGTTCTCACACAAGTCTCATGACTGACCTAGAGTTTATTGTTTCCTTCCTAAACTCTGGGTGCCCACTATTTTCCACACGGGCAGTCTAGAGTTAGGTTATCAGGTTATTCTGGATTCGGGAGTTGCTGTAGCAAATCTGGAGGCGAGTAGGATAGCGTTGTATATTACTAGTATATAGTATTTCTTTTTCCGCTTTTTATTATTGTACACTCTGATGATGTGATGTAATGTGATGTAATGTATAAAATATACTGCTCTTTTGTTTAATGATTATTTATCTATCTATTATATGTTATTCTGCTGCGATTGTGAGATTCTGATATTGTTATCCTGTTCTGTAGTTTGTTTCTGTTTCTTCTATCTTTCTCTCTCTTCTTCTACCTCTTTCTTCTTCTTAAACCCTAACGGTTCGGTTTTTCGGCAACGAAAAAATCGCAAACGTTACAATTTGGTATCAGAGCATATGGTTAGCGACATCCTTAGCTCTGTTGGGTGTTACTCATTAGAGATAGAGTCAGTAGTACTCTAGAATGAGTTTGAGTGTAATAATAGATATGAGCGCGTATTTGTTAGTGAATGTAAAATTTGTTTTATATTGTGATGATTGGTTTATTGAGTGGCATATGAACCTTCGTCGGCACAGTCTGTACAACTGGATCGAAGGGGTTTCTAAACACTTGAATAGAACAATTCGACACAGTATTGTTTTAGAAAAATAGGGTAAATGAAATAATTTTGCCCAAAACTATTTTTGTATATAAAAGAAATGATTTTCTGTGGATTATTATAGTATATGGATGCATGGTTGTTAGGTAATAATAATATTAAATTATTACCATTGATTATTGAAAATAAGAAATTGGAATCATAATCAAAAGTTTAGAAATAAAATCCATATACAAATGAAATTTGAGAATGTAAATTATAAATGTGATTTGTAATTGGAAATAGAATTCCAGGGAAGTTTTTGGAAATGTTTTTGAAAAAGTTTGGAAAGTTTAAATTCTTTTTTGATTTGAAAATGAATTTCAAAGGTTTTGAAAAGAATTTTTGAAGGAATGAAAAGCTCTAAACTCTTTTCGGTCGCTGGAAAATAATTCCGATGATGACCGCGGCATCATTGGTGTTCATTTTCGGGTTTCCAAAAGAGGAATTGCTGCCAAATTGTTTGAAATAAAAGTTGTTTGGAAAATTTGGATTTGGTTTTGGAAAAGCTGAAAAGACTCTGGAATGCTATATAAAAATATTTATGGAATATTATTAAGTTGAAAATAAATTTGGAGTAATTAAAATGAATTGGAATTGAATTTGATTTAAGCAAAGCGAAGTATTGAAATGAAAATTAGTAAGCTAAACTAATTGAAGGAATGAAAGTAAATATGATTTGTAAATGAATTGAATTAAATGAAAATGGAAATGAAATTGAAGATTGTTTACAAGGAAATGAACTTGAGTTTGAAGTGAAATAGCTTAAGTAAATTCAAGATGAATATGAATATGGAATGTAAACAAAATTGAATGGAAAATATGAAATGCAAATTGAACTGAAGTAGAATTAGAATAAATTGAATTGGTATCAATTTGAATTAGTATAAACTAGAATGAATATGAATTCGTTTGGCTTAGAAACAAATAGAATTGAAATTTTAAATTGAATTCAAATGAAATTAAAATGCAAAATTGAATTCAAATGAATGTATAACTCCAATAGTAAAGTAAAGATGATATAAGAAGTATATATCGAAATTTTGTAAAGGAAATGTGCAAAATGGTTTGAATGTTGGAATTGGATACTACTACTAGCAGGTTATACAGGTGTATTAAAAGAAATGGAATTGGGATTTTGATTTCAAAGATAAAAAATTTGAATCGCTCGACAAAAAGGTACGTATTTCAATTTTAGTATGAGATTTGATGATTTCCTTTCCCAGCCACTTGGCTTTCTCTTTTCTTTTTGATTCTGAGGGGCCGTAGTGCCATTTTGTAGTCATACCGATCGATCCGCGCAAAGGAGACGCTGGCGAAATTTTTCGAAAATTTCGGGTGTTAGTAAATTTTTTTTGAGAAATTTTGAAATTTAAATTTGAATTGTTAAGTAAACAATGTTCTTTGAAATTTATAATTGAAGTTTGAAAGCTAATTGAAATGATAATGAATCTTTAATAAAAAGATTTGTGTTAGAAAGTTGATAAAACTAATTGATTTTGGAAAAGTAATAAACGGTTTAGGATCATTTCTCCTTAACTTGCAATTTCGAGGACGAAATTCTTTTGGGGGGGGGGGAAGATTGTAACGACCCAGAATTTTTGATAATTTAAAATTGGATATTTAATTGAATTTAAATATTAATGAGTGAAATTAAACAGTCGAATAATTTATTTATCGAATATTTGGATTTAATTGGTCAATTAAATCGATAATTTAATAGTGAAATTCCAAAAATAATTTAATATTGGGGTAAATATGATTGAAAATGATTTGGAAAATTTTGTTATATCATATTGAAGTTATAGAAATGTTTTAGAACTTCTAAAATTGAATTTGGAGTTAATTTGTGAAAATTGAATATTTTAATATTTAATTATCGACTGAAAAATAGCCAATTTTTGAACTGTCTCAGAATTGGACGAGACCAGTTCCATTGGATCCGTAATAGTTAGTTATTATCGGATTTCAATTTTCGTAGCAATCGGAGTTGTCGTTTGACCGTGGCAGCTCGAAACGCATCGAATTGTTTTTAATATTAATTCGGCGAGTTAAAATAGCCATTTTTCAAACGGTTTCAGATTTTGACGAAACCAGTTTCATCGGATCCGTAATGTGATATTATTGTAAGGTTTCAAATTTCAAGTCGATTGGATTTATCGCTTGTCCGGTACAAGCTGAAACGCCTAGAAAATCGTTTAAATCGATTTAATTCAAATTGATCGTTTAATTCCATATCTCGCACAGATGATCGAAATAGCTTCCGAAACATGTTCCATTGTGTCCGGAACGCGGGATAAACCCCAGAAACACCAGTTTCGGCGCATAAATCGGAGTTTTAAAAACCCGGATGAATAGTGTTCATTTATTCTCTATAAATGGTCTTCATTCACAAGAAAAAAATAATATAAAACCCTAGTTGATGCCGGCCGCCAGTTATGGGTTAATGACCGAAATTCAATCATCTTCTCCTCCTCTTTTCTCTTCATCCATCAACATTTACAAGAATCTTATAACTAGAAGATTGTAGAGCACACTGAGATCTACTAATCCAACGGTTGTGATTGGAAACGGAGTTGTGGATCGATGGGAATTTGGGCTCAAAGGCTGTGCGTTCGAGCACGAAATATGAGGCGACGGCAGCGCTAGGGGGGTGCGGTCGGCTAGCGTGGGGGCCTCTGGTGATGGGCTTCCGTATGGTGGCCGAGTGATGTGGTCTGGATGCGTGGAGGGGTGTGCGGCCATCGAAGATTGAACGTGGAAGTGGGTTCTTGATTGCGTTCGAATACTAGGAGGGAGGAGATGCATCATGCGGCCCGGATTTGATTTTGAAAATATGCGGTCCAGATGTTGGGGTTTGGTAAATGAAATATTAAATGTAAATTTAATTATATTTTAAATTCGTGAATGTTTAAAAATGTGTAACTTGTTGCTGCGAGGTCGGAATTTTACGAAACGACTTGCGTTGGAAACGTATTGTCGAGCTCTACGCGATGGAGCTGGATTGGAGTCGATTGGAGCTCGTTTAAATTTCGGGTAAAATTAAACGTTCGTTTAATTTTATTCGAAACAAAAGCTGAAACGGAAATAAAACCAAGGTGAGAACTCCTCACTCAATCGAACAGATCGATTTAAATTTTAAATAGTTAGATTTAAAATTTTTGAATGATGATTGAAATTATTGATTGTTGTTTGATTGTGATAGTAGATATAGTAGGATATACTATATATAGCAATATATATATATTGGCATATGTATATATTGGAATTGATTTCCCGCCTTGTATAGCGGATGAGACCCTATTGCGCCGCCTATTAAGCGGAGAATATTTTAAATCCCATATACCGCGATATTCCACCTTGAAGTGGAATTGGTATTGTGCTAACGTCTGTGGATGCAGGGAAACAGGTTGGAGGGATCCAACTGGATTCCTCACAAATATTTATATGATTATAGATATTGTGTGATTATTGATTATCATATCGATATATGATATTTGTGCCATGATTGACTATTGGATGCTGTGGCATCATCAGATCCATTTTTAAAGTTAAAAATAACGATTTTTAATTTAAAAGGATTTTTAAAGTGATTTTTTTTCCAAAGTATATATTTTACTAAATTTTTAAATTGATTCACTTTTAAAAAAATGTATAAATTTTTATGTTATAAAAATTAACATTTTTATGAAATATAATAGAAAGGTAATTTTTAAAATACACAGATTTTTATAAAATAGTTAAATTGGGATTCTGGATAAATTTTATTATCAGTTTATATAAAAGATTCTATAAATGGATATTTGTGAATTAAATTTATTGGAATTCTGAAACGGGTTTATAAAGTGTTGAGTTGATGAATAAAATGAATTTCATTAAAATTCATAGATTTATAAGTTGTGAAAGTTATCAAATGAATAGATGTTGAAAATAAAAGTTTTATAGGAAATTTACTTATAAAATGGCTTTCGGGCATTTAAATGGGATACCGATAGAAATAGTTAATAAAAGATATTTTTTATAAGTTGGAATTGAAAGAAAATATATAAAGGAATCTTATAAGTAATAAGATTTAAAAATTTATGAAGTTCAAAGGAACGATTTGGTAAATAAATAATATTATAAGTATTCAACTTATAATATAGATTTTGGTTTATAATTGGGTTATATAAATTGAATTGGATTTAATAAAAGAGATTTATAAAAGATCAAAGTTATAAATAGAAATGGAATTTATAGGCATTGTTTATAAATTCGAAAATCAATTGAATTTGATCAATTGAATATAAAAGTTATTAAAGGAGTTATATTCACGTTTTTGAACAGTGAATATATCGTTAAAATAAAAAGGATATCTTTTGGGAAAAGGATGTTTTAAATAGAATTTAAAACGATTTAAAGATGTTTTAAAATGCATCAAGTATCGAAACATAGATTTCAACATTCATTGTTGAAATAGACGTTTACGAGAAATAGAGAGAAATGAAAACATAGATTTCAACATTTATTGTTGAAATAGACGTTTTCGAGAAATAGAAGGAAATGAATACGTAGATTTCAACATTCATCGTTGAAATAGGCGTTTTCGAGGAAACAAGGAAATGGTGGACTATAACACCGTTGTTATAGTAAATGGTTTCCAAAAGGCAATATTTTGTATAGTATTGGGATTTATGTATCTATTTTTATTTCGAATCCCTATACTAGTGATTTTGGGTTGTCGTAACGATGTTTTAAGCAACATTCGTTTTAACCCAAATAAAAGTGAATAAAAGAATGTTTTCCTTAAAAGAATGAAATACATACTTAACTATGGTTTGAGTATGTTGAATATTTTCAAATTGTTGAAAATAAATAGAATTTGTAAATTACTTATTTTTAAATAAGTATGGAAATGCTTTCCAATATGAAATGGAACGTTTTTGAGAATTTATCTTTTAAAGGTAAATTGTAAGCGAATATTTTGAAATCGATTTGAAAATCGTATATCGGTAGATATTTGGAAATTTGAAATTCACTATGGAATTTATAAAAGGAAGGGAAATTTGTTTAAAAATGAATATTGGTTTATTTTGAAGTATGGAAATGAATTTACGAATTTGGAACGTAAGTTTAAAATAAATCGGTAAAGATTTATTTAATGATTTGAAATTTGTTTTCAAAGGGTATAAATGATGTAAAGTAATTTGAAATTGGTTTTCAAATGGTTGAAGTGTGGAAATTATATCTTATAAAGATATTTTGGTAAAACAAATAATTTGGGCAATTATTTGGGAAATGTATATATATCTTATAAAGATATTTTTTTGGGGATTAAATAATTTTGGAAAATTATTTGGAATCTGATGATGTGGCGCATCTTTATTGATAGTTAAATAACCGAGTATCAGTATATACCCTTGGATGGTATTTGTTGTGATTGTTGAAATTGAATGCTACACTTATTTTTAAAATAAGCGCTCGCTATTTGGTTTAGCCGGGGGAGGACCTTTGTGTCGTATATCCCATTCCGAATATGTGATACGTCGTTATGGATAGCATTTGAAGACCGGTGTTGAAGACCGGGTATTTGTGAAAACGATAGGATGACCTATCGATTGTCTCTGCATCGTTAGCTACGATATGGAGATTTCCTTTGTGATGGGAAATTTTATCGGGATTGTGAATACCCGGATTTGCAAGGGCTTCTTTGGAAGTGCCTTCGGTTCTGTTCGAACCCGGAACAGACTTGTATGGTTACGTGTCTGACATTACATTTTGAGATATAAAGCAGATTTCTTTCAAATACATTTCTGTTGGTGGCGGAGAATTTATTCTCTTAGCTTAACACCCTTCTCTGAGACGTACGAGCTCAGAGGTTATGTAGTTGAAGGTTATCAGCGATATATTCCCAATCTGGTAATGTGACATGCTGAGTGCTGATGTGTGATGATCATTGGTTGGTCATTTGTGATATGATCATTTGTTTGATCATTTATCTTTGTGATCATTGCTTTGGTCATCTGTTGACCCAAAGCATGGCTTTGTTGCACAAAGCGTAGCTTTGTGGACGAGACTTCGTCAGACCTCACTCCTCGGAAATGGTCGAAACAAGAATGTGCGGTAAGGTTATGAGGGTCGCGCCCTTTAGGGTATGTCATTTCCTTCTGGAAAAGGGTGGTATCATGGTATGGAGCCCAGATACTTACTCATGTTGATACACTATATCTATTACTGTGTGGTGTTGTTGGAACCGAGCGCTCGGATAAAGGTCCCAAAGGACTAGGGTATGACATATTCGTGTAGTAGTTGCCTAGTTACAGAGGTAACCCGGCCTTGTGTTGGCAGAGATCTAACCGTAACGTTAGTTTCTCGGGACGTCCCGCCAGAGGCGATCCCATGTGGCAGTAGGAAGTTCCTTAGCCTGACCATTTGTTGGAAATCCAATCAAAACAATACGCGCCCTGTACGGTTTTAGTTGTATAACCTGCCATTCACTTATGGTGGCGCCCCACTGTTTGGATGGTAGCTAAAGTAGGCATAGTTCGGAATGTCTATGCTGGCTAGGATTTATATTCTACTTTCGAAACTGTTTTCTACACTATGCACTAATAATAATATCAAAAATGATTTGATTTATGCGTAGTAAGCATCTTTGACTATCATAAGGAGAAATCTCCTCCAATTCTGCGTTTGCATTGTGTGTGTGGCGGGAGGCCTTATGGTAGTTTCATTTTCCAAAAAGCATTGCGGATTTCAAAATTTAATTTTTCTTGTTGTTTGTTTAAAGATAAACTGTTTTGAGTTCTCACACCAGTCCCATGACTGACCTGGAGTTTATTGTTTCCTTCCTAAACTCTGGGTGCCCACTATTTTCCACACGGGCAGTCTAGAGTTAGGTTATCAGGTTATTCTGGATTCGGGAGTTGCTGTAGCAAATCTGGAGGCGAGCAGGATAGCGTTGTATATTACTAGTATATAGTATTTCTTTTTCCGCTGTTTATTATTGTACACTCTGACGATGTGATGTAATGTGATGTAATATATAAAATATACTACTCTTTTGTTTAATGATTATTTATCTATCTATTATATGTTATTCTGCTGCGATTGTGAGATTCTGATATTGTTATCCTGTTCTGTAGTTTGTTTCTGTTTCTTCTATCTTTCTCTCTCTTCTTCTACCTCTTTCTTCTTCTTAAACCCTAACGGTTCGGTTTTTCGGCAACGAAAAAATCGCAAACGTTACATGCATTTACACAGGGAAAAAAGAAAGTGCCATCGAAATTTTCTGAACCGTTTAAACTGAAATGATTTATAAAATATGATTACTTTATTGTGTTTGTAACTTGTCCAAATACTAGGACAAATCCAACAAATGTTGTATCAGATGAATATAGATGTCCGTTCTATGGAAAAACGAATATCCATATAACGATCATATACAACACTTGTTAGACGGGGCTAAAATTTTTCTAAGGGGTTCACATAAATAAAGCACAAATTAAAAAATATTAATATTGAAGTGTTAGTGTTCTACAGTGAAATAATGATCTTAATTTTTTTTAGTAATGTAGCCAAATAGAGTTTATTTAATTATGAATCAAAATCCATGGAAACTGTTAGTAACTCGAAAAATATTGCTTATCTCACAACTGGGAACTATGAGTTACCATTTTAACAACTACAAAAACTATTCTATATTTCATTTAACTATTAAATATTAATTAATTAAATATAAAATTTTAAAACGTATTTTAACTTTTTTTTAACTACATAAACTTTAATTAAAGATTTTGTGAACTAAATAAGTAGTTAGTGCTTACAACAGTATAACAAACATTCTCGTAAACTTATCAATAAACATATTGTTCAATGATCATGTATTATTTTTTGGATTTTAAAGTAGCCATAATTTTTAACAACAAAGTGAACAATAAATTCACCAATTAATACCACCAAATCAACACTAATTATCATCACCTAATATGCAATAATCTCCATTTTCAAACACATAGTCAACTAATTTTCTAAATTAGGTTTACCATTATATACCCAATTCAAATAATAACTATATATCATAAACTAATAACATATATTCATCAATTTCAAACCCCTAAATCATCCAATTTCAAATCCATAAATCATCAATTAATTTAATTTAAACCTAAATTAAACAAAGATAATGGAAAACATGAGATAGCGGCAAGTGTGGAGAGGTTCAAATTAGCGACGAAAGGTTGCGAAGGCTCCTGGCGGCGGATAGCGACGGCTGGTTGCGGAAGGGAGGAGAATTAGCTGAGAGAATGGAAAGAAGGGAATGGAATGTTTCTCTCGACTGTGGATCTGTATATTCGCGATAAGCGATGACTAGCGACGGCAGCCTTTTTTAGCCGTCGCTCGGCTCCGTCGCTTTAGGAGTCGTTCCTAGTAGTGAGAAAACAGGTTACTGCACAAGACCTTTCGTAGTCAGCCCTATCAAAATATTTGAAACATGACACTGGCTTAACCATGTAAACTTTTTTTTCATTGCCTGGCATAGCAATTTGTGCTCCATTTCCAAGAATATAATTATCTAGAAGTCCCAAAACATTGTCCATAGTTATCCTGTTCATATCTAGGAATTTCCGTATGAAGGTTCTCCTTCAGAGGGCCAATATTATTGCCAATTTACCAAAAAACAAATGTAATGTATGCTACCCTTCTCATAACCATTCGATTAATGGTATGTTTATGGTCAAAAAGGACACTGCCAGTAACAATATGCGGGGCAGTCTGAGAAGTGAACTTAGGACCTCTCGCACCCTAAACGAGAATCATACCACCAGACCAAACGCCCTTTAACGATAATGCATAAAAAACCATTTCCCAATTTAACAACAGAGCATCACAAAATCCACTTCTAAATCACACATCACTCGAGAATGTGAACTTTAATCTTTATAGCCTTCAACTAAGCATGTCAATTGATACTTGAAAAAAATGAAATACAGTAGCATTCGAACATGAAAAACAGATGATCATCCAATATTTGAAAAAAGAATACAAATGCAAATATGAAGATATTCATGTATAAAAATTATCCATCAATTTTTTGTCAAGATAATAATTTATATTATGTGCATTTCAGTATAAGGAATTATACGTATTTATTGTTTTATCAAAATAATAGTTTATATTATATGTACATATAAATGTATATTAACTGTTCAAATTATTTTTTATTATCATACTTTTTTAATTGTACTTTCATAACCATCGTAACCAAAATGATTTTTATGTTAAACCAAAGAAATTTATTTATGACTTAAGATTTTTTAATTAACAGGGAATCGGATGATATCCAATGTTTGTCCGTAATCCATGGAAACGGATATTCGATATTTGAAAGAATTCAATGGTAGACCCGACATTAAACGAAGGATAAAGATGAATTGCAAAATTTACATGTAATTAATGAACTAGTTGGTTGAGCCTTCAATGGTTGCTTTCTCTTTCATTTTGAATCAAAAGATGATTCAATCGCTCTATCATGTGTAGATCATTCATCAATATCTTTGTCAGTTGCCACATTATTCTCTTTGACATTATATTCACGTTACCCTTTGTTTTCTTGGAAATTAACTGCAGCTTTTATTTTCACCTTTCTTTTCTAACTAGTGGTTTTCTTTAATATACTAGCCAATAAGTCAAAACCAGATGAAACAGATGAAAAAGATGAAACTAAGATCCTTGGTATCATTATATTCTACACGAACACAACATGGGGATATAGTATATTTTATAGTCAATATACAAACAAATTTACTGGACTAATTCCAACCTCCAGTTTCTGGCTAAATGCCAAATTGCAAAATACCCTAACATGGAAGATGATTATCAAAGGAAAACACAATTATTGTCTAAATATTTTTTAACAAGTTTTCAAAAGAGACTAGTTTCCAAAAGTATTGGCATAAATAGGCTAGTTTGAAAACTATTTGCAATTACATGTTAGATTTGGCCAGCTCAGCTATGAGCTGGCCATTTTTTAATAAAAAATGCGGGGTGCATTTCAGAAATGCACACCTAATAATTTACAATGGCGCATATGCCAAATGCGTCAGTGTAAATCTCAGGTCCAAACCTGAACAGCAACCTTCACCAAACAATCCAAATCCAAATACACAAAATCCAAATCCAAATGCACAATCTTAAATGATAGCAAACATTTATCTACATAAAAGCCAACAAATAAAACTACCATTAAATAAATTCTAGCATAACATAATTAAAATTCGATTACATTCGAATTAAAGTAGAAGTTATAGTTCGATTACAAAAGCAAACTAATAGTAAACTAAAAATAAAAATACTCATGGTTGAGTTGGATCGTCTTGAGTAGGTGGTGGTTGAGAAGGTTCAGCGGGTTGCAATATAGTGTGTATCCTGCCTTCTTTTAGTTCTTCGCTCTCTAGTCCGCATAGCTTGTTCGGAAGAGCTTGGCCATGTTAATCGATTTCTAAAAAGAAGTGTGTCAATAAGTTTCTTCAAATCAAGACACCGTGGTTGGACTTCTCGTTCGGGTACTCTATTATGTCTGATATCGTCTAACCCTCTTCCTACCATCTCTAGTACATCGACCTACAAGTTGTAGTTATTTATTCAAAATTAGAAACATAATTCAAGTGAACGAACTAAAAATATCACGATAATGTGAAGATTTACCACATCTCGCTTAAGCGGTGCACGAGCAGTGTATGTTCATTTGTGAGAACTCTGATCTCCAATGGTGAATCTTCGAGTAATCGACCAATACCAAGTCAAGTATCTCGAAATAGGAATGGTAGGAAACTGTTGGTGTACGATACGATTATGTCTATCATTCCACTGGATGATTGCAAACTCCTGATCTGGCTTTGCTTCATGGATCAGGTATGTGTTGCTGCAGACCAAACTGTCACATCACAGATTATACATTTCTACATTTCACATGCATATGATAGGCGTCTTACAAAGCCAACTATGCATCCCACTTAGACATATCTGCAGAAGATCAACTAGCACATCCTATGTGTACGGATTCCATATAACAACTTCATCTGTTAACATGTTGAGTTGGTTGCGATAGTAAGTGGCCACCTGCTTGGGAGACTCAACCCAACTCCTTGACCAAATCACATATATAAATAGTTATACAATTAGAGTTTTATTAGTACAAAAATACACACATATAAATGTAGTTGGAAATTAACTACCTTGCACTATAAGGCAATGTTCTATCGATCTGCATGGATGAAGTCACATTTGAACGACCAATAGGAAGATGTGTCCATGCCCAAAGCTGTAAAATAAATAAATAAAATTGAATACATCAAAATTAAATATTACATATGAGTTTATAACAAATATTTCTATGCATATTATACCTGTAAAAGCGAGGGACAACGAGCTATCGATTTGGATTTCATGAGTGCAACATTTGTTAACTCGTTATATAATGTTTCCAATATAGCACTGCTCCAAGAATATCGTGCACACTCATCCAAATTTCGCAAAAACAATAACAAAAAAGGTTTAGTTGTCCTTTAGAATGATCGGGAAATAGACGACAAGATATCAAATGTAGAATAACAGCTCTCGCATGATATTCAGTTTCTACATCTGGAGCATCCGGTGATGGCTCATCTGCAAACATATCGCGAAGCCATGTAAACTTAACTGTTGCACATCTTATCTCACTTTGAGGTAGAACCACACGTAGACACTGCTAACAAATTTCTTCGTAATTACTTAGCTTTCTAATAGTAATAGGATTTCATTCTACTTTAACACCTAGAAGACAACTAACATCTCCTAATATGATGGTAATTTCACCAATAAGAAAATGGAATGTTGAAGTCTCGGGTCTCCATCTATCTACCAATGAAGTAACTAGAGCATGATCTATTTTGAAAAAGCCTAATCTAGATTTTCCTTGAATCTCGCTCTTTGTAATGCAAGTTGAACTCTTGGAGCATTAGACTTGATGAGTTTTAATTTCATGACACTCAAGTGGCTCATTACTGTACACATTTCATAAATGAACAAAAGGTAAAAAAAGTGGAAGTAATAACCAAATAAAAACATTCTAATGTAAGCACAGATGTTTTAAAAAAAATACCCGCATCAAGTTCCTATTATTACTTCGATGTTCATTTTAAAGATACAAAACACTTGCCTTCACGGGACCGGGTACCAACTCCTTAATAAAAAAATGTTCAAGTGTGAATAACATGCAATTGAATGCAAATTTGAACAAATTACTTGTAACAAACTAAATTTGAACAGACTAAATTCCAATGAAGATCAAACTTGAACAAACTAAATTTGAAATTTTTTTGAATGTAATTGCTTTGATGTAATTGCTTTGATGTAATTGAATGTAATTGCTTCGATGTTCATTTTGAAGATACAATACTAAATTTGGTCAATGAACAAACTAAATTTGAGTAATTTTGAGACTTTAATTCAATTCTTAAAGTCTACGTACAAGCTAAATTCTATATTTGAACAAATTACTTGTAACAAAGGTGTATACTTCTAATTTGAACAAAATTCTTATGAAAAATAGCATATTTTGAACAAACTCTACAGCTTCATTATTAACTTCCATATTATCCATCCATGACATATCATTATCCATTGAAGCAATTTGCATACTATCTATATGCAGTGAACTACGGCCTCCATCATCATTGTTAACCTCTCTAGCATTTGAAGGAATAGAGTGTAAAAATTGATCATTTTTCAATCTAGATATATGAAAAGTTTTTATGCTATCAATTGATCATTTTTCAATCTATAAAATTGATCATTTTTATATAAAATTGATCATTTTTCATATGAAAAGGAATAGACTGTAAAAATTGATCATTTCATATAAAATTGATCATTTTTCAATCTAGATATATGACATATTACAAATGAACAATCAATTTCCAAACAAATACCAATGACATAATAAAGCATAAAAATGAGTGGATAGATATATGAAAAGTTGAATATGAAAATAACTAAAAATTGAGCTAGGATTTGAGTTTAAGCTAGAATTTTACCTTCAAATTGATGCCAAATAGCTGATAGAAGTAATCTGACTAGTAATCCTTGTATATTTTGAGATTTTAAGTAGATTTTGATGAATTTTTGAGGTGAATGGAAGAAAGGTACGAAATTGGATTTTGTAGGTGGAATATGTCGTGAAACAAATGACTGGCTTCTGCTTTCTATTTTGTCGTGGGTAGAAAAGTTTACACTGGCGCATTTGGTAGATGCGCCAGTGTAAATTATTAGGGCCACATTTCTGAAATGCGCCCCGTATTTTTTTTAAAATGGCCAGCTCATCGCTGATCTGGTCAAATCTAGCCTATAATTGCAAATAATTTTCAAACTAGCCTGTTTATGCCAATACTTTTGAAAAGCAGTCTCTTTTGAAAATTTGTCCAATAATTTTATACTTACTAACTTCACATTGAAACACACAAACCACCTGAACTTTTATACCAGTATCATAATATCGAATATAGAACAGGTAAAACTT
Organism: Allium cepa; assembly: GCA_030765085.1. Classification (NCBI taxonomy): domain Eukaryota; kingdom Viridiplantae; phylum Streptophyta; class Magnoliopsida; order Asparagales; family Amaryllidaceae; genus Allium; species Allium cepa. Next base: position 598,559,395 of record CM060935.1, read on the forward strand.
GGACTCCATGCATATTAACATTCATAAATAGAAAAGTCCTTATTCTTCCACTAGAATCCTACACAATGTGAATTCACCAAAATTCGTAACTTGATAGTGTTAGCAAAAGCCAAATATCTTGGGTACATTTTCAACTTCTTTTTTCCTCTCTTCGAAATCAAACCCAATTCTAACTCAGAAGAGCCTATATCAAAGACAATTCCATGATTATACATACCTAGATTGAGATTTATAAACCTTCTTGACGCTGTCGCCACTTCCCTCAAACTCTTTGGCCGCTCATGATTTTTAATGATATTGGATTCGAACTAAGGCTGCGTTTGTTTTAAGATAGAATGTGCTGGATGCTTAATTACATTCTGATGTCAACACATCCAACACTGGAGGCAATGCAAATAGGTTGATGGTTGTCCACCAATCGATTCTTTTTAGCTTCGGTCGGTGCACAATCAAGGATCAAACAACATTTGATCGACGGCTAACTGACCGATTTGCACCGCGATTTGCAACAGTTACCCCTAATGCAAACCGCAGTGCCCTTAGCTGCACACTAATTAAATAAGTGATAAAGACGAGATTTGCTTGTTTTTTTTCAAAAGGTACTTCCGTCAAGCTTTTGTATACTTTCATTAAGCTTTTGCATTCACCTAATTGAATAAACAAATTTTAAATTCTTACTGCAAGTGTTGATCACTTATTATACCACATTTTCCAATTATATCCGTATATAACATAGTATGTAACTGTTTTATAAATTTTTAATTGTATCAAACAATTGGACAAATTCGATCATAACATCAATTTGTTTTAGTTCTATCTCCTTCTACGATGAGATGATCTTTTTTTTTGTTTTGATTTTTTAATTTTATAGTGTAGTTTCCAATTACTAGAAACAAATATAATAAAAACTAGTAATGAAAAAAAAATTGAAGCAACCTACCATGACATTTGCATACAATTTGAATTTGAAATATGATAATTTATAAATTGGTCAACAAGAATGAAAATGAAAAAATATATGTAATGAATGTTATATATATATATATATGCTGAAAACGTTAATTGATAATTTAAACACAACACAAGTTTCAATTTTATTATAATTGAATATTTTCTTCTCGATCAAACTTTCAGAAAATATATTTATGTCACCACATTTCTATTTTCGACATGTTTTGTAGATTTGCAGTACTTGTATACGGGGGCATTTGTTGTTTTTTCTTTTACCATTCATATAAGATAGGGCTGTTATGGTAATGGTTACCGCTATCATTTTTTAAATACCATTACAATACCGTATTTACTGGTAAACTAAAATTGTTTACCGGTACCATTACCAATTGACTGGTATACCAATAAACTAGCAACCGTTACATTGGTAATGGTAAATTACCGTTTGTCTAGAAAAATAATAAGTTGATATATTTTTACACTGAACGATGCTTCATTATATATCTCATTGGTCACTTAATGAAGGACATAGAAAAGAAGTGTATTTATCATCTTTTGAGTTGAATTACTGAAATAAATTGAACTATTTTCTTGGTTCTAAATGCCTGTAATACAACATCTTACATGAATATGGATGTATTATGAACGGACCGGTAAATTACCTTTACCGTTTGTTTTGAAAAAATATTACCGATGTTTTACCGTAGAAAATGGTAAATTTACCATTATCATACTGATTATACTCCGACTTTACTTTAAACTGGTAACCGATTGAGCGGTAATGGTATGGTAATGGTAAATTTATCGTTACCATAACAACCCTAATATAAGACATATAATAAGAGGATTAAGTATGTTTTATACGACAGTTGCATCGAAGAATGATTAATTTTAACTTCGACGGGTAGTATTGTCAAAGTAGTCATTTATGTTCACAAAACAAATATCTAATCAGAAAGTAAACAAATAATATTTTAAGTATTCAGCAATCAACATTCATTAATTAACATTTAGTGCTCTGTATTCAGCATTCAGCAATCATTATTTAGCATTTGAACAAATGATGCCTAAGGCTGGGGTTCATGGAATTGGGATGGATTTACATAAAACAATTGCTTTTTCCAGTAGCTGTGTTAGTACGAAATTATTTTCAAATGTGTTTTGGATTGGTCAAACCTTCCTAGGTAGTCAGAGCTTTGTGCACCACTAAGCAATAACTTAATGAATTTTGTCATTTAATACACATGTTTAAGTATTAAAATTTGACATAACCTTATTGTATCGTTGTTTTATGGTGTGTGAGTGCAAAAACGAAAAGGAGTTTTGAAAATGAACGTTTGAAAATAATAAGGTAGATAATAGCAGCTCGGTGGATAGAAGTGTTAATTGATCGGACCGGATCAGACGAAGGAGTGTTCCTTTTCTCTGTCTTAAATGAGATCGGACCGCACAAGTACCAGATAAGGTTTATGTTCGTACAAATTTTGCTATCTTAATTCATATTTTAAATGAAATTGGATGAAAATGAACGGAAGTTTTTGGCCATGGACTCGCATGGACATAGACAGACATTACTTTTTGCATCAAATTTTATGTTTTTTGATATAGTTTTATCAGTTACATTTTTTTATCAATGTGTAGTAAAGTATAACCATTTGATGAATCTTTACTCAATCAACAACCAAACAGTTATCATAAATATTTTGAATAACATAGTGGATATGCTGAATTATAAGAAATTCGGACAAATTCGAACGAACGTGGATCTGACGAGATTATTGTTCGTACAAATTTTATTATCCTAATTCACTTCCTAAATGACAATCCAATGAACTTGGACGTACGATTTTTGCCATAGACTCGAATAGACATCGGACTCTCATACAAAATTAACAGCCATATCAGTAGGGGTAGCCGCATGAATCGACTTGGTGAGGATAAACTATGTGATTTTTCCAAACCTCTAACAATTGTCATATTTTTTTGAATTGAGAGTCGGCCAGAAGTACCCATATCTCGAGAACTTCCAACCAAAGCTCCACCCTCGATGCAGTCTCTAGTGCATGTTATCCAGTATCTTCATGATCTCATGCCTAGCAGCGCATTTTAATAGGGGTTAGAAAATTCTGCCTTATATAGGATGTCGTCCTGTTTAACAAATCTCGAAAACTTCCATAATATTTTTCTTGCTCCGTTCCAATATGAGGATAGAATTTCACTAGTTAGGTACTCGGTGATAGAACTCGTCTAGCTTCCTACACCATCTAATGTTACCTGAATATTGACATTCTCAAAGCTCGGAGTAGGTACCCTTAGCCCACATATTTAAAGAAGCGTGGTTACTTCTCTTCCCCTTCACTTATTTCATTTTCTTTCCTTTTTATCCAAAGTATTGCTTTTAACTCACGAACCCAAACAGAAATTTGCTTCTACTCGTAATTAACTCCCCTAACCTTCCATCCGTTCCATAAATTTGCTTCGCTTCCCCTCGAATTCACATATATCCAAACATTCACCTCCACTTTAATTCAAATATTCATAAAGGTAAAATTTTGAAATACATAATTAATTATATGATGAGATCCAGGGCTTTAAGCGGTTGGTAATTATCATGATTTTCGAGGCCATGATGATGAGCGGTGTTAGAGAAATTAATGATCATTGAATAGAGGGTTCGGTAGATTGAGTTAGGAGAAGGAAGAGGAGAGGAAGTGGAAAGATGAGGGCTCGACGAGGGACTTTGATGGAAGGAAGGTTAGTAGTTGAAGAAGGAAGAGATTGATGCAGGAAAACATTGCAGAGGCAGGGATCGGTTAGGTAGGCGTTGGTGGTGTCAGGTTAGGAAGGAGATCCTAGTAAAACAGTGTAAGGGATCGGTAGGATATGTTTCTTTTGAAGGGATCGGTAGTTTAAGGAGTGAAGGCTCGATGGTGACGCCATAGGGGATGGGTGGCATATCCATAGGGATAAGTTGGTCTTAGTTGAGGAGAGGGATCAGTAGAGGCTATTTTGATGAGGAATCAGTCATGATGGTGGAATAGGAATCTGTATTCCCTGGTCGAAATGAGGGATTGGTATAAGGTCTTTGGGATAAGGATCAACATACTCGCTAGGATCAGCACAAAGTCAAGAATTGGCTCTCTGAACTTGTAAACTAATCCAACCTAATTTTTTTGAACAATCACCATTATTTGCCTTAATAAGCTTGGAAATACGATGACGATGAATAATAAAATGTGCATATTCACTGTTGAACTTGAGTGTGAACAATCAGATTCTTGGAACTTTCAATATAGACTAAAAACTTGCAATTGAGCTTAAATGACAAAATTAACACTCTGATATGCCGGTGGTCGATCCTAAAGCTCTCATAACTGATCAATCTCTTCGCCAGTTGAGACGGTCAACGATAACGGTCACTCTGGTCGAACATCCAAGTTTCGTCGTTGTACTTTTTTTTCGAACTTTAAACAATTTATATCCGTTATAAACTGCACTAGCTCACACTTAACACAGGGGGAACAAGTTAACTTTTCTAACCTCGACTATCTACTGAGTATCGCTAATATGGATTTAGATGCTCAGAGCGTTTAGCTGATACATCTTCTGATCCGATGATGCAACACATCGATTCTAAAGCAAAATCAAGTTACTTAGCTATATTTGACATGCTTTCTCTCAGCAATCAAGTAAAACAGACGGAATTTTTTTGCCTACCAATCGATCTTTTCTTACATGTTTCGGTCCTCCAAACAGAGGATATAAATCCTTCTCCTGATATAGTAGAGGGTGCTATCCTTCTAAATAACCCAATAGACTCACAATCCTCCTAAATTGGTGAAGCTCCTCTTCGTCGGCTATGTTCTATTCACGGGATTCCATTCGTAGATGTTTTGGTCCCTTCAATAAATGACAGGATTCACTTGCCCCCAATGTGATACACAGCATGTAATAAATTTATGTGGTGGGCCGGATGCGTACCACCCTTTAATTTGTTTATTTGAGAGATGTTGAGATACCTTGGAATAGCTCCCACTTAACTTCATCCAAACAGCTACGCCTTTATAAATGTAACATTCTTACTATTTATGAGCATTTTATTCCACCCACCAACTCCGAAGACATAAGACTCATTTACAATTTCAAACAACAATCTGGATGTCCTTCTTATGTTTTTCTTGAACCCTCGCTGAATTGCTAAGTCTTGCAGGCGCTTGGAATAAACATTCTTTGTTTAAGCATGAGTGATTTTATGTATGATGTCCACCCAGTTTTGCTAGGTGACGGTTAGATAGATGTAAGTATTAGCTTCACTTCTTTCTCAAGTTCACTAATCCAAGTCATAACTTTTGCTTTGAATCTACTAACATCTGGAGTTCTTTTAGGTGTTCGCCCACGTCCTAAACGCGCCGATTTTTCAAGACCTGTCGCTGCCATTCATGCTACCCATGTCGAAGACAGGGACATCGAACTTCTTGTAACCGATGAGTTATTATCATTATTCGGGCCGTTGGAGGAAGGCCATTAGCATCGGGCTCCTCGAAAGTGCAGCCTTGCTAAGAAATGTTTGCATAGCAAAGAAGAGATACTATCAACCTTGTCGTGCCCCCAACTGACGGGACTTGGGATGACACCGAAGAGGGTGAGATTATGGATTTCCAAGCTGATAAATTTGGCAACGCTGATGAGGGGCCAGGAAAGGTGCCTATGGTCGAACCATTGCAAGGCGCGCAAGCTCAAACACCCACCAAAAGAAAAAAAAGGCTAGCATATAGACTCGTAGAAGAAATACCGCCACAGATCCAGAGTTCGTTATTACTTCTATCGAAGAAGAATAATTTTTCTAACAGTTGGAAAGTTCGCTGAAGGAATTTTCAAATCTTCAAGTTATAGATGATATTATGACCTAAGACTTTTCGAATATTAACATCGAAGGACTTAATTCTCCTACCAGGAGCGGCGAAGGCATTCATCCTTCTGATAAAGGAGAAAGAACGCCGATGAGCAATGCTACAACCATCGGTCTATCGGGGGGAACGCTAGGAAACTCATGACCACATGCACTTCGCTACACAACATTTATCGACCTTTCACACATTAATTACTCATATGTTCTCATTAGTTCATTGCAGCAGCAATGACTCAGTCCCTAGCCTTCGATCGCTTAAGAGGTTCTTCATCATATTATCGATCTAGTTGGGATTCAGAATCGCCAGGGTAGGGAGAAAGATGAGGGACATGTTTAAAGCTATCGCTCAAGGGAATCCTCTTCCTCCAAATACAAGTCCTTGTCCCAAACATCATGCTTAGGAGAACAATCTAATTTTCTCGCTTATAATGGCGACCAGCCTCCTTATCGTGGCCCTCAAATCGCCATATCTCATGAGCAACATTTTGGCTCCTTGAGCTCTTAACAATCTCACGAACGTCAATCAAGTAAACATCCAATTGCTGCTTCTGATCCATCTCTACCTACCGCAACTTCAGATGTTTCTATAGTAGAGAAATTGGCTAAGCTTAAGGCCACATTTCCAAAAATTTGCTTTGACGGGTTTAAATTCCTTCTTACAAGACATATGATTTAGGGGCATGCCAAAGCAACTTCACTTGCATTCATCAATGATGTATTCATGCAGCATGAATCGTTCCTCAATTTGGCAGTTGAAGTGTCCGCTGAGCGGCAACATGAAATAGACCGCCTCAAGTTAGAAGTAATACATGACAAAGACATGATTAAATATCAAGATGCAGAATTGTTAGAATTGAAAACACAACTTGCTGAAATGGAGAAAAATGCTACCGAAACGGTAGAAGCGGTGAGACGTTTAGAAACCTCTCATAAAAAGAACTCGACGCTGCCCTCAATCGCAATGGGCACTTTCTCTAGAAAAAGATACCTTCCAAAAGGAAAAAGGCATTTTGTCTCACCGCATTGAGGAACTCGAAATACTTCTCAAAAAAGAAAAGGATGAGAAAATTGAAGCCCAAAAAGAATTATAGAAGTACTATGAGGAAGCTGTAAAGACCAGAAGCCTAAAAGTTAAACTCGATGAGCAGCTTGCTTAAATCGAAGCTCTTAAAGAAGAAGCTCAAGAAGAAGGCCACAATGAAATGATTAAACAAATTAAATCCTAAGTGGAAGACACTAAAGAGTCCAGTAGGAACGAAATCAAGGACCTGTACGATCCACTGATTATCAAGTATAATCCCAAAGTTCTTATCCACTATGACTTAAGTTTCCTTGGCGAGGGTTACCTCAAATCACTTGCTGAAGCTTAGAAGCATGTTTTTGAGATGAAGAAGAGAGAAACGGATGGAGGTAAGCTCAATAAAGAATAATCAGTGCAATAAATTCTTCGTGGAAATGAACCATTGGATTTGGACGCCACAAAACTTCAATACTTTATCATTTCTACACCTATCGAGAAAGGGGAACATATTGCTAGATCTTCAAAGGGTCGATCCTAAGAGTCCTTTTTCTTCAGTTGGAGCATCAGTCTCACTCGACATGGAGCAGGACATGAGTTATGACCTAGACAAACCTGGTTACCAATCCCAAGTATTATCGCCTATTATAGAAGTAGGTACCCGAGCAACCATGAAGTGCCAACTGGATGCCGGTATCACACTTGACTCCTCGGTTAATGAAAAGTTTTGGTCTTCTTGTGTAATGGTTTTGAGCTAATCTCCTTGAATAAAAAAATTTGTAGCTCTTCCGGGCCCCAGTTAAACTCCAAAAGTGATGCTGCTGCAAAGTAATAGGAGAAACCGACCCAGGGTCTAGCAGTTGTTAATGTATCGAGACTCGATGCTCAAGTTGTCGGCCTCTTGATGACGATAAGGTCGAAGAGCCGCTTCCAGTGGATGAATCTGACGATGTAATGCTCACTGGCGCCTTCAAATATACCGACAAGACGAGCTTGAATGAGTGGAATGAAAAGGAGGAGTTTTTGAAAAGAAAAGCTAAAACTAAGCTCGTCGAGGTGGACATTGACGATCCTTATCCTGTGTCACTACAAGTTATTCCACTAGCGCGTCGATTTTCCAGTGAACTTCCTCTTACCTCTGCAAGCTCTCCTGCTAAAGGTGGTAAAGAATCCAGAAAAAGAAGCACAAGTGGCACTACTCTTGAAAAATCCATGAAATAGAGAAATTCAAAGAAATCGTCGTTACCTCGGCTTAGTGGTATATAGTTTACAAGTCGTTTATTTCATCAATTATGGTCATATGGGCACGAGCCTCAATTTTTTTTGAAATAACTTTTATTATGATCTTGAAACTTGTAATCTGAACAAAAGATTTTTTGTTTTCAATCGAGTTTTCATGTGAATTACCATTTAAGTAGCTGAACTATTACTTTCCATTCAATGTACTTGTAATATGTTGTTCATAAATACTAATAATAGTCCACCAACTCTATCCTAAGGCCTCCAAGTGGTCGTGGCCTCAAGTCATATCAAACAATAGGCTCAGGCCTTAGTATTACACTATCGGATTCAGTGGCTTTTGAGTTACTATACTCCTACCCCCGGTTTTGATTTGGTGGGGTCAGGTGTTGGACTGTTGAATTCCAGCCTTAGCGAGTTTATACTCCTCCCGATAGTTTCGTGCCAGAGTTTATGGAATAGAGAATGGTCGAACTCCACTCATCAATTCATTCATGTTCGTATCCATACTCTAGGGATAAGATTAAGTTGATGGGTGATCAGATCACACCTAACTTATGTTTATACTATAGTCCGCACTCGGGGGACTCAGAGTTGTTTCGCGGTGGATGACTCACACTCGACTTATGTTTATACTCCAGTTCGCACTCTAGGGACATATAGTTTTTTCATGGATGGTCGGTTCACACCCGATTTATGTTTACACTCCAGTCCGCACTTCGAAAACTTAGAGTTATTTTGGAGAGTAGTCGGATCACAGTCTCTTTGATTGATTAATTTTCCCCTAGGATTAAGGGTTTGATTTAGCGAGCGATCGGTCGTGTCTTAGTCGCTTTGATTTTATCTCAGTTCCATGGTTAGACAAGAGTTATTTGATCATCAGAATGTCGGCCACATTCATTCCTTATTGTGTATCCCGTCCTTTGGATTATGAATGAGAGCTATTAAATGAACAAGTAGATTGAGCTAAATTAATCCCATTAGAAGTTAGGACGATTGCTTGATTCAAACTCTAGGAGCCTATTCATACATATCGACATCAATTAGTTTCACTATGTAATTAGCATCCAATGCAATAGCAAACATAAATATGAAGGAAGCCTGAAACTTTATTCATTAAACAAAAAGGAGTAACATAAATTGTCTTATTACACTTCTGGAAAATCAAATGCTAAAGAAAATTATAAAAGTAAATACAGTTGAAATGTAAAGGAAATATATTACGTGTAATAGCATCGAAGATGTTAGCTATTCCACGCCCTTGGAAATGTGATGCCATCGATGGCTGCCGGCTTGAAAGTTCCTTCTTAGCCTCTATTCAATGACATATGGACCTTCCCAGATTGGATTCATGTGTGACGGGGTAGGAAAAACCCATTTTAGGAAGAGATCGCTAATTCGAAGGTCCTAGGTTGAACTTTAGTGTTGCAATACCAGGTGACCCGATGTCGATGTGCAGCTGCCTGTGGATTGGCTTCTTCGCACTTCTTATCAATAAAGTTAAGAGATTTAAAGAGGAGATCTTTATTCATTCTAGGATTGTAGTAAGTCACTCGATGAGAAGGAACTTCGAGCTCAACAGGAATTATGGTTTCAGAACCATAAGCGAGGGTGAATGGAGTATGGCCAATTGCGGACTTTGTAAATGGTCCTGTAAGCCCACGATGCTGAAAGGAGTTCATCCAACCATCTGCCTCTAGCCTTCTCTAAAAAATTCTTTAGAATGGACTTTATGATCTTATTTATGGCTTCAACCCATCCATTTTCTCAAGGGTGAGCGATCGCTGCAAATCTCTTTTCAATACGATATCTTTGACAAAAGTCTTTGAATTTAGCGTTGTCAAATTGAGTCCCATTATTTGTTAAAACAATTCACGAAAGATTGAATCGGCATATGATGTTTCGGACAATAAAATTGATATTTTTTTGGTTGCGATTGTGGCAAAAGGTTCTACTTCAACCAATTGGTGAATTAGTCAACTACAACGATAGCATACTTGGCGCCGCCTTTAGAGATCGGCAAGGAGCTAATAATGTCTATACCCCACATAGCGAATGGCTATGGATCTATATGATTTCTATTGGCGGAGCCCTTGGAACTTTTGCATATATTTGGCATTTATTACATCATCTTACATAATCAGCAGCATCTTGATTTATGGTTGGCCAATAATACCCATAATAGAATATTTTCTTTGCTAGAGTTTTCCCTCCGGTATGAACGCCTCCTTTATAAGCTTCCTTTAGAATACATTTTATCTCATCGTGAGCGACATACCGGAGTAAAGGGATGGAAAAACCTTTCATATACATAATTTCTTCTTGCATAATATACCGTGAAGCTTTGCAAAGGACCTATCGCTTTTCATTTCTTTTATCTGATAGGATCCCATGCTGTAAATGTTTTTTGATCGGGGTCATCCACGATTCCTTTTCAGTCTTTTCTTCCAATGTTTGGTCGATTTTCATCATGTTTGTACTTATATTATTTAATACTTTGACCGAAACCAATCCCATATGATGTGCATTGCCGGTACTGGCAAACGTTGCCAATAAATCAGCCTCTTTGTTTTGATCTCGTGGAATATGAGAAATGCCATAGTACTCAAACTTTGTCAGCGACTCCTGAACTTGGGTATGGTATGAAGCAAGCCGTTGTCCCTTAGCTTGATAATTTCCCCTAACTTGATACACTACCAACTGCAAATCGCAAAAGATTTCGAGAGATTTTATTCCAAGTTCTCTAGTGAGTTTAAGTCCAGTAATCAGAGCTTCATACTCAGCTTTATTATTTGCTGCTGGAAAATCGAGCTTTAATTCATATCAAATTGACCAATTTTCAAGGGTTATAAGCACAATCCTAGCTCTGGAATAATGATTGCTAGATGCTCCGCTAATATACAATTTGCACCGTACAGCAGGGATTTTGATGGCTTCTGGAGAATCATCCTGCACATTAGATTCTTCTATAGAGCCTGCCAATGTTTAACCCTAGATTGTCCTCCAAGGGAGATAAGTAATGTCGAAATGACTTAGATCAATATTCAATTTAAGTAACCTTCCAAACGTCTCAGATTGTTGTAGGACTGTCGTAATGGCTGGTCGGTGTAAACATTGATCGGATGTGCCTGAAAGTACGGTCGGAGCTTCCGTGATGCAGTTAGTAAGTAGTACCCCAATTTCTCTATCTTCGGGTAGCTCCTTTCAGCTCTTGTTAAATGTTTCCTGATGTAATACACCACCCTTTGGATCCGTTTCTTCTTAGAAGCGATGCTATGCTTATAGCATGTGCCAATACAACCAAATAAATGGACAACTCCTCATGATCCACCGGCTTTGACAAGATAGGGGTCTCTCCAAATGATTCGCCAAATCTTGACATGAATCTTTACAATCTTGTGTCCATTCAAAGTTTCTTTTGCCTTCCTAATCAAATAAAAGAAAGGAATTTATTTTTCGGTAGCTCTGGAGATAAATTGACTTAAGCAGCAACTTTCCTATTTAAACTCTACTCTTGTTTAATAGTACTCGGTGCTTGGATAACGTGGATAGCCCAAATCTTCTCGGGATTAGCTTCTATTCCACCAGATTGACAATAAAGCCCAAGAATTTTCCTGATGCAACACCAAATGAACACTTCAACGGATTTGATTTTCATCTTGTAATATCGGAGGATGTCAAACATTTCTTCTAAGTCTCTAACGTGGTCGCTCGATCATCCGGACTTCACGAGTATATCATCCACATACACTTCCATTGCTTTTCCAATCTGGTCTTGAAACATCCTATTAGCTAAGTGTCGATAGGTTGCTCTGGCATTCTTCAACCCAAATGATATTAATACATAACAATATGATCCAACAACCATGATAAAAATAGCGTGCCCCTGATTGGGGACATGCATCAAGATTTGGTAATATCCCAAGTATGCATCCATGAAAGATAACAAGTCGTGTCCTACAGTTGAATCAACTAGCCGGTCAATCCTTGGAAGGGAAAACTGTCTTTTGGACATGATTTGTTCAAATCTGAGTACACTATGCACATTCTCTAATTCTCATTTTATTTCTTCAGAAGTGGAGGATTAGATACCCATTTAGGGTAGAGGGCTTCACGGATAAACCCGTTGACTTTTAGTTTATCCACCTCCTCTTTGAGAGCAGCTGATTTCTCCTAATGCATACCGCATCCTTTTTGCTTCACCGAACATGCCTCAGGTTAATATTCAATGCATGGCTAGTAATGGCAGACGAGATTCCACACATGTTAAAGTGAGTCCAAGAGAATACATCTAGATTCGCTTGGAGAAAACCAACGAGTTCTCTCATCATCGAAGAGCTTAGCTATGATCCAATTGCAGTACTCGTGATGGAAGGCCATGGCTGACCGTACTATCAATGGTCAGCTCAGCCGATGCAGGCTTGGTCTCTTTAGACTCCTCTTCATCATCCCTTGGATCTATATCTCTATATAAACTATTGTAGTACCCTAGCCAAGGCTCAGGCGCTGATTATCAATCTTTGATAGCTTGGATGTCGACAGTCATGTCCACACCCTTACCTTTTTCTTTACACTGAGCCTCCCTCAACTCAGCTACATAACATGCACATCTAGTCGCCTGATCGCCATGCACAACTCCTACACATTGTCTGTTGAGAAGTTCAGAGTCAAGCACAACGGGGCAAGAGCTACCCGGAATTCACCAGGGCCGATCAGCCTAGAAAGACATTGTATGGAGTGACCACTTCCAAAATAATAAACGGAAAAGATTCATACTCTCCTTCATTCACCTTTTCCTAATTCAATAGGTAATTCTACATAACGGACAGCTTCTGTCGTAATGCATTAAAACTATGTATACGATCTGTAGATGGTTTCAAATCTTTAGCTTCCATTCTCACCTGATCACATGCCTTTTTGAAGATTATATTCACCGAACTTCCACAATCAGTTGAAATATTTCTCACAAATGTCGGACCAATCATAGTTGAAATGACCATCGGGTCGATTATCGGAGCCTCCAACTTATCTGCATCTATATTCCAAAACATAATAACATCCGCCACAGTATGCTACTACTCCGTGGAGCGCCGTCTTCCGTAATCGAACAACATTCAAAATCCAAATGCCTAATTGCGCTAGTGTAGATCTCCATCTCTTGCCAACTCCTATCCGACAAATGCGATCCTCCGACTATCGTATTTATCACCAGCCTTCCACCGATCTGCATATGCTCCTCAACCCTAAACGGAGCTTGTCCTCGGTTGGGGTCAGAAGTCCCATACCCTCTATCCTGCAAGGCTTTCACAGACTATTGTAACTTATTTTCTCGAATCAGTTGTTCTATAACATCCTGGAGATGCCTGTATTCATTTGTATTGTGCCCATAACACTTATGAAAGTGACTATGTTTCCCAATCTGCTTCTGCTTCTCTATTGACTCTTTTGGAGGCGGCTTTCTATACTACATGGTACTGCAAGTAGACAAATAGATATTCTCCAGGGATGTACTCAGTGGCATGTAATTATCATACATAGGAATCCTAGCCTTCTCTAGAATCCGTCTTTCATTCTCGGTTTCTATCTACACCTCTATTTTTAGATTTGGCTTATTCTGAACGTCTATTTGGACTTTTATAGAACTGTCATCGGACTATTTGGTTGCAATATTACCCAGTGCTGCTTCTCCATCTGGTCCCCCAACATTCTTTTTCCTGAAGGACTTAGCTTCCTCCTTCTTAGAAATCGATCTGCTTTTGAATGGAAGAGCTTCAACATGGTAGGTGGTTTACCAGCCAGCCAATCGCCAAACTCAGACTACTGGTCAATCCCTCTTGTCACGGCCATAAGTATCGTATGGTCATTTGGATTATTGATCTCCATAACAGCTATATGAAATCTTTCCAAATAATCATTCAATGACTCTCCTGGATCCTGAATCATGCTAGAAAGGGACATCACGTCTTTAGGACGAGTCGCATGCATCCAGAATTGCTCCACAAACTTGGTTGCCAACTTATTAAATCTGGAAATTGATCGTAGGGGTAGTATCATGAACCATATCGTTGCAATTTTGGAAAGAGTTATGGGAAAGCATCTACATTTAGTCGCATCATCACCTCGCACGGAATCCATTAACCATTCATATTTCATGATATGTTGTTTGAGGTCGGTTTTTTCCTCATAGGCAGGCATCGACGACATGTTGAACTTCCTTAGGTACCATGCATGTAATATACTACTAGTGAATGGGATATGACTTCTAGAGATTCCCCAGTTGTAACACTCCTAATTTTGAATAATATTGTTCAGAAGTTTTAATTAGATAAACTAAATAGAATAATGTAGAGTGATAATGAGATTGAGGTTAGTTAATAAACCTAGAGGCTATGCTTGTTAACTCAAATGGGCTTATAAATGGATATAAATGATAACTAAATTAACATAGGGGCATTAGAGTAATTACCACCCATATTTCTTACCATTATACTATTATCCCTATGCCATTCACATTCGTTTTATCATAAGCAAAACAACTGAAAGAAAGCTAAAACCAAGTCGGCCATTAGGAGGAAGAAGAGAAGAGGAAATTCAAATTTAAAGCTTAGGAACAAGCTAGAAAAATAAATCTCCAATTTCTATATCCAATCTAAGGTGAATAATAATCACTATATCTACATTTTGGTTTTTATATGATCATTGATTTTTGGATTTAAGATTAAATCTTATACGATGATTTTTGATGATATGCTGGGATTCTTAATATGTTGATCAATGGTTTAAATATGTGTACATATGATTTTAGGGCAAAATCGAGAGTAAATGATTTTTAAATGCCATGAAAAAATTATATGTGATGGAAAACATGATTTTGGAGTGGGGTTTCAATTTTTATAATTTTCCAAGCCATGGAGAATTAATCCTGAATATTTAATAGGAAAACATGTGTTATTAGATTTAAAATTATTTTCGATTGTTATATGATGGATTTTGGGTTTGAAATTTTTATATGTTAGATAACATATATATGATTTTTGGGGATATTTTACTAAGAGATTTATTATGAAAATTAAATTATTTTGAAAAGAGGACCTAAATGATTTAATTGATGTTAAATGAAAAGGACTTAATTGCTAATGTTTTCAGTTTTTATATTGGAGAAAATGCGACAATTATTGTAAAATAATTTGAAAGTTTAAGGTAACCAACCAAGTGTTTACATATAGGAAAGTTAGTTACAAATAGGTTACTTCATTTGGTAAAAATAGCCTTTTGTTCAGAAAAGTAGGTTCCACCTCCTTTAGAAGTAGCTTTCGACCCAGAGCTTCCGTCTTCCACCAAGTCGAAACCTTCTTGGTCGAAACCAGTAAAGCTGAAACCATACACATTGTATTACTTAGTTGGTATGCAGTGGATTAGAGAAAGGGGAAAGGTAGGGGGTCGAAATGTAGCTTCCGATGGGGTCGATGCATTTGTTTTGTTTTCTAAAGAAAAGCACTTGCTTGTTACACGGAGGTTTCGAAGGAGTCGAAACCAATGCTTGCGAAAGGTACTTTAAAACAAGCTTTCGAAAGAGATATGCTGCCTTTGTAAAATAGTAGCTTCCGATGGAGTTGATAAAATTTTAAATTAATGCTTTTAGAAGAGGTAGTTTCGACCAAGTCGAAACCCTTCTACAACCTTGTACCTTTCTAAAGTATTGAAGATATCAATGCATTTGGACAGTATTCTTTGTTTTATAAACGTATGCCACTTCCTTAGCTTTTGAAAAGGGGTTAATGGTTTCGAAGAAGGCATTATTTCGAAAGGGGTTTCGAAGCAAACCTTCATACATTTTTACTTATAGAGTATAAACTTTTGAAAGGATGGTTTCGACACCATCATATTTTCCCCAAATACTTTTATATGATAAAGAAAGGTTTCAAAAGGGGTACTTTCGTTTTATGTTCACTTTTACCAAAATGAAATTTTAAATATAAACCTAATAGCTTCGGAAAGAATACTTCCAATGATTTCGAAAGAGGGTCTTTTAATATTTTCCATAGAGGTAGTTTAAATGGTTTCGAAAGGGTACTTTCAATTTGTTTTAAAGCCATGTTTCTAATGTTAAATATTAATATTTATTACACTCGAAAGGTTTCTAAAGAAAGTTTTTAAAGTGTTTAAATGGTTGGAACCTAATGTTTTGAAGATAGATTTATGTGCTTTCGAAGAAGGTCATCCAATAAGGTCGAGAGTAAGGTTTCGAAGGTTTCAAAAGTCTTTGTAACTGAACTCATTTTTAAAGGAAAAATCCATGGCTAAATAAAGGATTTTTGAAATGATTTTAAGAACAAACTTTCCTTGATAAAATTATAGGTTAAAGGGATTGACCATATCTAGTGTGAAAAGAATTTCAAGGACATTAAACCAACAGGAGTGGTGTTGTTTGTAATTATGTTTTCTTCTTCAAATGTGATTATATTCACATTATAATGGACCCATAACTACATTTTGGGGATAAAGTGTATAAGAAACGGCTAGGTTAACTAGTAGTGAATATAAACTTATTAAACTCCTAAATGAGTAGAATTGCATCCGGGAAGTCTGGGAGACTAGAATATAGGACGCCTTAACCTTGAAGTTATCTAGGAGATAGGTTCATAGTAAACCCATGAAAACAATGATTTGGAAGTTATTGGAGTAGCCAATAGGTTCATAGTGATCCCATGAAAAATATGCTTTTAAGAGTTGTTAATAAGGGCCAATTGGTTTGCAGTGAACCCATGAAAACTATATCCGGATTAAATGATTGACAAATGTCCAAAGGTTCCTAGTTAACCCATGAAAACTAGGGTTAGAAAGAAATTATTGAGCACACTGATAGGTTCAGGGACAAGCCATCAAATTAATTATGTCATTTGTAGTAGCCTAAAGGTTCTTACTGATCCTGCGAAAAATATGAAACAGGATAGGGAGTCCATGAATTATGAAAAGTTATTAGTAAGCCAGTGAAAACCAATAGGTTAATAATGACCCTAGAAACTATAAATATGACCAGTAGTCAATTAAACCAGGGAGGGGAAATCCAGAATGTTTTAATATATATGCATATCATCATAATATTTTGAAGTGTTATGTTTTAACCATTGTGGATGCAGGAGCACAGCATATGGTTTATAAAGGTTTCAGGATATTAGTAAGGGAAAAGCCCGTTCCACTAAGCGGCGTGGTCTCATTAGATATCTAAAAGGAATGAGATGTTAGATTATTATTCATACCAGGCTTTATGTCTGGCTTGAAGTTTTCGTTTTCCCCTTAAACTCTCCGGTACTCAATTGATTTTGAGTAGCTTGAGGTTTAGGATTTCTAGATTCTCTTCTTAGAAGAATAAAGCTTCAGAGATGTGAAGAAGGCACGGTAGTCATTTAAAGTAATTTTCTACCGTGTTTTTTTGATGTAAAGGCAGATTTGTTTTATTGCCTTAGTATATTCTAATTTACCAAGGGGATATTTTAATATGTCACTCTTGGCGTTTGTGTAATAATTATATTTTTTTGAACGTGGTTTATGTTTATGGGATTATGCAATGAACAAGAAGTTTTTTTGAATGGAATGTGGAAATGTGTTTTAACTTATTAAAATTCTTCCATATTCTTGTGATCTGTGTACCAATGTGTCTAACAAATCGCCATAATCGATCGTCGAGGATTAATAACTATTGATGACTACAGCATCCGTAGCCGTTAGTTTTGGGCCTTCAAATAGGCGGATTTACACCAGTCATCATTAGTTAAGCCTTGGCTCTCGCTCACTAATTGTCTAATCATTGTCGATAAGTCCGATGTTTGAATGGGTGGTGCCAAGCGGTAGTCATGCTCCACCTCACGTGAATGGTCCGATCGATGTCCATGGGCCATTTCATACCTTCTTGGTTCATTATCTTCCCGACACGCATCTTGTAGATTCATTCCGTCATCATTCCAGGGAGGTAACTGGTCAGCATTCAATTGAACTTCATCATCCAAACCTGTAGAAATGGTTCCAACATGAATCCCCAAGTGTGTGTAAGGAATCCCTCCTTTGGAGGAGGGATCGATACCGATCCCTATGGAGGGATTGGCACTGATCGACCCTAGCAGACGGCGATGGTCTGCCAGGTGAAGTTTCTGATGTTTCTGCACAATTATCTTCGATCTTGTGACGCATATGCCTGTGATATTCATCTTATGAGCTACAACTTTCTGATGCCAAATAAGGAGTGGATTCCCTCCTAGCCTTTCCATACCGCAGCTGAGAAATTTGGTTCATCAAACTGATATTAGTCTGAATTTGCTAATTTTGTTGCCGATGGCTTTCCATCAACTCAATCATTAGATTATGAAATTGAGTTTTGGTAATAGAATCAGCAGGATACTAAACTTCAAGAGGTTCAACATTCACATTTGTTGGTTGATTGCATGGTTTTCCTTGCTGAATGCTATCCATTTCCATCCATGTTTTGAGAAGTAGATCTAGTACGTCTTACTATTATCATCTCCTTGCTTTATATTCCTTCATTATAAAGTTAACTACAGATCTCCTTCGGGGAACTTATCTAATCAAGTCAAAAGGGATCCTACCAAGTTGAGAATCAAGCTCTTAGTGAAAGCACTAAAATGTTTGCAACAAACTTAGTCATAAACACCCCAGAGTAGATTTATGCAGAGAATTAACTAAAGAAAGTAAAATTAATACCGAGGAATAGAATAAACTTACAGCCAATAAAAAGCATTCATCATGAACATAGAGATTTATAGTGGTTCATCGTTGTATGCCTACGTCCACTATGAAGATTATCTTTGCTGTTCAATTAATAATCTGATTACAGTAGCAAGGAATAGAAAAAACTTGATTACAATAAAGATTAAAGAAACTAACAATGTAAAGATCCCTAAAATGATCTATTAGGCCAGTGTTTATAGGTGAGGATGATCACCAATCTCTTTGAAAATTTGGCTACAAGACCTTTTAACTCACATGGTCCCACTAGAGGGGTCGCTAGGCCCAAATCTCCATAAAGAGGGATATGTAACAATGCCTTTATTGTTTGATTTTTGGACAGCGATCCCGATGGTGGCTTCTGCATGTTTTAATATGTTAGGCCTTCAAATCTTATGTCATTTGGACGAAAGGAGCTCAAGCTATTGCATGATTTTTGATTTAGTATTGCTTGTGCACTAACTTCTGCCAGTCCCTTTCATAAGTGTATACTGATCCCTCCATCTTTGTTTATTCGACGCACGATCTCTAGGGTATGCTCCTAGGGCCCATATGATTTGCTCTCCAAATTCCATATGCTTTGGACTTACAAATCTTAAGATACTGATTGTTGAATGTGCAACGGCACTTGTAATTTGTTTGAGGCCGATCCCTCTTCAACAGAGCCTGCCGAACCATATCTCCTTGCAAAACATGTCGATCCCTTCTTAATACACTATGCTGGGTCCTCCTCTGTGAATTGAAGTATGCCAATCCAAATCAATAAACCGTGTCGACCCCTTCCTTTCTAATCGAAGTATGTCGATCCCTACTAGCCAACTAGGTCGATCCCTTACTTATTCAGCCATGCCAACCCCTCTTTACTCAATCATATCGATCCCTATCAAGTTGCCGAACCATACCGATCCCTTTCTTTAACTAAGCTATATTCCATATTTCAAGCATCCTACATTTTTTATCTACCAATTCCGTCCAATTCTAGCTTCATATAACCATTTGTACTTTACTTTCAGGGTCCCACAATCATTACTCCAAGGTCATCGAACTTGATAATAGTTGGATCTATCTCATGCAATCTATTTAATATAGTCGGGTTAGAATGCTGGTTAACAGTAAGGTTTCCACTAGAATCAATTAAATGCATGGTCCGGTTTCCAAGCTTGTCAATTTCTCTAGCTCGTTAACTAGTTCTCCTCCTTTGGGATTGTGTAACAATCTCCATTTAGAGACCCGAAAATGACGCGGATGATGTTGAAGTTATCACTAAAATTGTTTTCAAGCGGTAAAATGTTATATATATTTTAATAACATTTAGTAGACAGAGTGAGCATTTAAATAATTTTTATTACATAAAATTATCTTTACATTTTTCATCACTGAATTCATTCCCACGTGGATGTAAATATACTAAAAACAGAGATAATAGTGTCATGCTCGATATATGAAGATGTTGACACAAACACTTAATTAGTTATGTAATCTAGTTTTACAACATCGGAATTTAAAACAAAATATTATTATTTATTAAACCTCCTACTACTTCTTCAAAGTTTTTATTTGTTTAGAAATGATAAATGTTTAATCTCGTAAAATCAGCCTACTCAAATGAATGCTCAAGAATTTATAGGGAAAATGATAACAAAAGCATGAACCGGACATAAAGTCTGGTGTGAGTAATACATATCGATAATTATGACATATATTGAGACCATGTAGCCTAGCGGTATGGCTTTCCCTGCATTAAAACAACAACAACAATTTTACCATATTATATCATAAAGTCATCATATCATGAGCATACATATAAGCAAAATTTAAACATAAGTATACCTTATGCTTAACATACAACTATGAACCATGTCATAAATTCATCCATTTCACTATAACTATACTCTATTTTTATCAATATTTTATGAACCAGGTCATATAATCACCACACATATCCACATGCATCACGTAGACTTTTGTTTAGGTATTAATCTTAAAGTGTCCTTAACTTTATTTAGTGATTACCTTCCTATGTCTTTCTATCGCCAATTTATCTTTTTCGCGAGCAACGTCACCGATGAAATGACCACTTATTTTCTATGGGAGCCACCCAAACTCTCCTAGGAGGTTAAATATAAGCACCCTAAATACATTCTAAAAAGCGTCAGTACTAAGTGTCAATAGCCCCTTCTAGTCCCAAAAAGACTTTCATTTGACGTTGTCGATACATTCAATAGAATACATCCATTTCGATGTTATTACTCACATTAAAGTTCAAATTTATGAATTGAACCTAGTAAACTTCGCATGTCTTGGCATTATGCCAATATTATTTAGTATAAAGCTCAATAGCCATTAGCTCCTGGCCATTCAGTCATTCCATGAGTTGATATATTTTAAGTCTTAAGTTCAATCAATTTCTTTCATTTTAGTTGTGTACCACGCACATTTCTTTCATTCACTAAATGATAGCCTTATGGTTACACTTCATTCTTATTATTTAGACTTTCAACTAGGATTTTCATAGTGCCACTCGATTCATTCAAGCATGATGGGTAAATAAAGCGTTCCACATATGTGTTCCCTTTTTTACACTATCTCACCTCTTAACTTCATAATTAATTACTTACTTATTTATTATATTATAGGGTTATAGTAGGTCCGGTGCCCTTTTCTAGAAATAACCTTCTTCGCCCCTGCCACTTTTTCACTTTTCACTTTAACAAAAAGAAGTCAGCACGGCCCTTACATCGCCTCTCAAGGACACACGCCTTCACCAACAACCCAACATTGCACACACCTCCATCCACTACCGCAACACCGCCTTCAACCACACAACACAACCCATCGACATCACAGCGTAAAACACCTTCATCATCACCATCATGCAATAGTCCAAGCATCACTTCAAAAAGTAGGCTATTATCTTAATTAGATAATTAGACTGATTTTTTGATATTATGTAATTATGTTAATTAGATAATTATAGCTTTGATTATCCCTAATGATCCATTAATTATCCCTTAAAATTATGTAATAACATGTATCTAAAACTATCTCTTAATTATATGTTCGAAATATGTGTAATAATAAATTATATATATTTTTATAATTGGGTGTGTATGTACATATGTTATTAATATTTGATATAAATACAATTATTCCTAATTATAAACCCATAATATAAGAATATATAATTAAATTATATTATACATTCCTATATAATTTATTAATATTTATGTATAAATATAAATCCACATACATACATACATACATATACATATATATGCATATACATATATAATTATAATGAATTACATAAGGGATGAATATATTAAATATACCTTGGTTGCACGTTACTTGTTACCATAATCCTAGATTTCCAAGCATCATGCACTCCTTAGATGTTTAATTTTGCCTCATCTGACAAGTACCATATGTGATTGTTATATGGATATTTTTAAATGGAAATTAATATTCATCTCATACATAGTTTTTGAATTTGTCCCAGTGTTGGACAAGTTATAAACATAGTGATATTTATGTTTTGTGAATCAATATTTCAAATTGATCAACTAACAAAATTTTAACAATATTTCCTTGTCGTTCCCCATGTACGCTTTTTTGCGTATGATATTAGAATAAGGGAAAGTATCACCGAAATTTTGTTACTCATTCGATTTGAAATGATTTACAAAAAGAAGATATCATTGCGTTTAAGGAAAGTAGGATGGTCAACCATTAATAAAAGTGTAGAAATCCCTAGGTATAGTCTGAAATTATTTGTGAAATCCAGACATAACCAACAATTAACCGTATCAAAATGTTCGATGGACAATGTAATACACCAAATACTAGAAGACATCAATGATATAGGACCACAAAAATAAAGAATTTAACAAAGTTTAATTAGATGAAGATGTTAAGGTTGATGACGACGATGATGTCGAAGTTGATGAACATGAGTACAATGGTGATATTGTAAATGATGATATTGGTAATTATGTTGGTAAATGTAGCATGTATGATTGATTATAAGACTTCTTTTATATATGCATGTTATTGTCATTTTTCTCTATTGTTAATAATCATTTTCTCTATTGTTAATAATCATTTGTGAAGGTATATGTGTGCATACCATGACAACTAAATGTACAAATTTTTAATTTATACACCTTAAAATCAAATCTATTACATTATTGTTTTTATCTTGTGAATTTACTGATCCCATTATCATATTCACTCATTTGTAATGTAACATAATTAAAATTTATTCTAATTGTTACTTTAAATACAAGTCATTATAAAACATAGGTTAGATATCTGTTATTATATTGTATAGATATCTGTATATGTATTGTTTTAAAAGATACGTCTACTCGAGGTCGTAGACACAACCATGTTGGATCTTCATCAGGTTATGGTCGATCTCACTCATCAAATCATAGCGGATCCCACTCAGTTAGGCTTGATGCATATATAATATCTCCTTTTATTTCGATCGATTTGCCTATTGACGTTCGTGGTTTTTAATCTTCTATATATCGTCCGAGATCTCCTTTTCACACTTAAACGAAACGAGACATTAAACCTCATCCATATCTCCCTCGGCAGTCATCTCGTCTGAGATATTCAAATCTCATCCAAAATATGCATCGAAATCTCACTTTGTGATGTCACCTAAAAATATATCCTTTTCTAATTTTTTTTATTTTCATATATATTCAATAGAAACTACACAATCCAATTATAGTTTACAACATTCTTAAATATATCATTTACTTTTTATCTTCATGAGTCATAAAAAGACTTTATTTCTTCTTTATGTTCAAATAAGAGAATATTATTCAATCATTAAGAATTAATTAAGCTAATCAAACTACTACTCCTCTTTGAAACATTCATTTTCTGTGAAAATCAAACAAGTTACCATTTTTATTTTTACTGAGAAAATTATAATTGTTAAATAAATCTTTAAAACATTAATTTTGGACATATAGGTTACTCAGAGATATGCCCGAGATGTAATTTAAGACCCGAGATGTCAATCCGAGATGTACATCAGAGATACACTCATCTCATCCAAGATCTCCTTCAATACAAGATAGCTTCTATGAACATTCCAAGACAAGCATGACCGAAATCAAAGATTTAAAACCTTGTGATGTTATTAGTCTATCCATTTGCATGTCATACACGGACTCTTCCTGCGTCCAAGGAATTGATGTTTTGAGAAAGATCGAGGGTCGAGGTGAGTAATTATTTATTTGAATATAAAACCAATCATATATACACTCTCATGCAAACACTAACATTGATACACGTCACTTATACAAAAACAATCATATATACAGTAATTTATTAAGCAAACATGCGCGCGCACACACACATACATGCACACATACCCACACACACCCACACGCACATATATGTGTGTGTGTATACAGTTATGATTTCAACAGCAACGCTACATCTGCTGTTATCTGTATAGGCATGCTTGCACAGATCACAACATTCTAACCTACATTTACTAACATTTCCGATGATGTAAAGATAGTAATATTCCAAAAGTATATGGTAATGATTTTGTTAAAAAATATAATATAAAATATGTATGTCATTTTATTTATATTGTATTCAATTTAAATTTATTAAAGAAATTTTCTTGGACAGGTGGCATTTCTAAAGCAATGTTGAATAGGCTTGGACATTCATAGCAGCCCGTAAATATCAAAAATAGACAAATGGTATGCAGATGAGTGACAAAAAAGCGTCCACCTCTAGCCCAAGAGGTATACGTGTAGTTCTTGATATATTTATGGACATACGACTATGAAATCCCAAAAGGATTATGAAATTAGAAACATAAATCTCAAGTTTCATAAAGGTAGCTCAATATGCGGATCATTATAATAATCTGGTATGTATTTGTTCATTAAATTTACTTGTCATTTAAATAAATCGAAATATGCCTACAGGATAATTTATTTAATTCAAATGTTAGTTCGAAGAGCAGCATAGTGAGCTAATGAAAGGGTTAATAGTATAAGTAGGGGCAATTATGTAGTTCTATACATATATATGACTTTGTAGTCAACCTTGATCATAATAAATATGTTTGGTTTATATTATATATTTTGTTATACTATGATACAATTAATTATGTGATTAATTTAAAGTACATTCGTAATAAAACCCTTAAATAAGATTTTACATGATCCTAGTTGCAAATAGTTGCAATCGTGAGTGATTAATCACAAAATATATTAACATTTAATCTTAAATATTCTTGGTCAAGATGTTTCAAGAAAGGATATCAATACATCCACTGAGATCATAGTATACAATGCTTTCCAAATGTTGGACAGCGTATTACTCATGGATGTTAAGGCACCAGGTGGTTACATACTCATATTTATTATATAACTACGAAATAATGCATCTGAGTGTTTCATGTTAATTGATAACACTTGGTCAAACAGAGAATCTTAGTGTGACGATGTTGTATAGTTCTTCGACTCAAGAATACCGTGAAATTTCTGCGTGGATACTCCACTTTGGTTATAGTTTAATCATAGCATGACATCCATGAAAAACTATAGTTGAGTCCGAGTTGCTGCATTGAGAATGAAGCACTATTCAATGGAGCATCTATTTCCACAATTGTCTATGGTTACTGTCAAGATCAACTGTAGTTAACGCAAAGTGATAGAGTAGAACATTTGATAATAAATGTTATTATTGAACCAAAGATTTTGTTTCTGGACTAATCAAGTTGAATGTGATAATATTGGAGTTATGACTAGTACCAAACTCCATATGTTTTAAGGTGATATAGTGTTGACAAAGAAAACATTTGTAAATTATTGTCACCATTGGTATCACTTAAAATAATATAAAATATAATTTTACCGAAAAGATTTGCAAACGATGAATTTAGCCAAATTGTCACGTCACTAGGTGAGGTAATATGTGAATATTAATATTTGAATTGTTCAATATTGATTGCTGACTTAATTCGTACCTTTGAGCTATATATTTGTATTTATAAATGCTCCAAAAAACCACATGATTTAATTAGTTTATTAAGTGCTATAAATTAACTAAATTGATTAATATTTGAGAAATATTATTTATTATTGTATTTGATGTTGGGGTGTTATTAGTAACTAATTTGGCATGTATATAAAAGTTATATATGCTCGTATCTATATACAATGTCTGTGTATATTTAAATGGACTTTAACTATGGTTAATTTCTAAATAGGCATTGGGAAATGTTGATCCACTTAGGAGAAAGTGTTGGTCGGCCATATAAGGAGAGATGTAATAACCCAAACCTTAGTGGGACTGAATTTTCACTAAATTGAAAACTGAAGTCCATTAAAGTACAGATCGTTGGTGTCGGTATCCTATAAATAACAAAAGCATATCAAAACACTATGGCGGTGAATAGTAAAGTATAATAATATGTAGTTACCGACCGAGACTAATTTCTCTAATATATAGTGCACTTGTCAGTGTCGAGCATGCATATCCCTCTACCATTCCTGCCTTGCACCAATAATTGTCTCTCTAAGTCTATCCTGTGGGTTGTAATGAGAAGGGGGTCAGAACAACATTCTAGTAACTTGTAAATTGCTTACTTTATACATAACATTAGTTTATGCCAAAAGTCTTCCATCATAGGTTATGTTTACTAGTTTTACATAGTTGTCTTGACTTCACGTACCTGTACAATATGTCCCACCTATTCTAGGTATACAATATCTACATACGTATATATATATATGTGCATATACAAGCACCACGTCCCTCCTTAGACCAAGATACTTTCCACACTAGTATTTATAACTCCGCACCGCGTCAAGGATCCATCATCAACGCAGTATCGCATCCTTATCGCCATGCATACCAAGGAACTCTCATAGTGCCTAATAATGGCTTTACAACCATCCAGATATATTCTACCTCGTCTTGAAGACTTATTTAACTACTTTATATCATAGACCCGGCTCCTCGAACTATAAAGGACTCAGCTCCTTAGACTATCATATTCGTTTGGAAGACCTCCATTAAGGGTTATCTAGCCTTGCCTCCTAACAATAAACAAATTAACAAACAACTGTAAGGCGGTCATGTCCTAAATATGATCTACACTAGCACAAGGAGTAGCCTATTTAGGCATAACCCTTGTCTTTCCACCGATCACTCCAGGACTGATGTGTAGGATCTAGATTAACCCTAGAGGGGGGGGTGAATAGGGTTATAGCAAATTTTCTTGAATTAAACACAGAAATATAATTGCAGAAATAAATATGCTGAAAAGTAAATCACACACAAAATTTACCCAGCTTCGGCAAACCCTGCCTACTGCTGCATTCCCAGATTTCTATTAGAATTAAACAGTATCACGCTTACAAACACTCTACTAGACTCGCAGACCCTTTTGCTCCCGCTCACAAACACTCTACTAGACTCGCACACCCTGCTCCCGCCTATAGAGTTTCGCTTACTCGCAAACACTGCTCCCGCCTATAGAGCTATGCAAACTCGCACACCCTGCTCACTGAACTAATTCTAAATAGACAATCTGACACTACCTAATCCCTAGGTGGTGATTTACAAATTCTTCGACTCGAAAAGAAAAACAAACTTCAAAATTAAAACCGGAGCAAAAATTAAAACCGGAGCAAAAATTAAAATACAACTGCGTAATTTTTTGCTCAACATAAAAACTAAAAAACCCTTTTATAATTGAACCCTAAAAAAAACAACTTAAGCCCTTTTATAATTAACAAGGCCAGCCCCTTGTTTTTCATTAACCCGATCCATTGTTGTCCCTTTCTTCTCTGAGAATAATGTCGGCTGATTCTCTTTGCCACTAATTTAGGGCTTCTGTCTTTGATTCAAAATTGGGGCTTTCTGATGATCGCTGCTCTGACTTGCGTTGCTCTTGCTCACGCTTGTTCTCTGATGATTTACGCTTGTTGCTCGCTCGATCGAGTTGTTGATGATTTCGGTACGTAGTTTCTTTTGTTGCTTGTTTGATTGCTTGCTTCGATTGAACTCGATTTTTAACTCGATAGCCGATGATGTAAATTGGGATTGCGATTGATAGTTCGATTGTGAATTGAAGCACTTGCCTGATGATGATACCTTCGGGTTGAATTTATATGAATTCGATTACACTAATTAACTCGATACTTTCCTGAAATTCACTTTCGTGATGCACACGACTTTCCTAATGCGTTCGTTACTTACTTGATTCATACGGCTTTGTTTTGAGAACGTTCGATCCTTCTTGAATAACAAGACAGAAACTTTCCTCTTTTTAATATCTCTGACCATTTCAAAAAATAATGATACGAATTTTATATTCATTGAATTCTGACTTCGGCCCCATCTCTGCACTGTTGAATCTCGTGGTCGTCATGTCTTTGTCTCTGGCCATCTTTTTCTGGTTGGTTTAACATGATCTTCGAATTAGCATTTTTGGCTACCTGAATTTCACTTTAGCATTGCATGATGTTGTCTGATTATTTGTTCATATGATTCCATGTATTACTGCACTTCAAGTTTGTGAATTTTTCTGTACTGTTGAACTTTGTTCTCTGGCCATCTTTTCTATCATTTGGTACTTCCATGTATTTGCATAGTACCATAGCTTCTTTGTTGCACTCGAGTTAGTTCAAACATGAACTTGTTGCTTGGTTCACTGTGTTACTTATTGATTAGTTTGCATTGTCATATTTTAGTCCTGTTGCCTTCATTTGCCATTGAGTTGCATCGAGTAGCTGGACTTCTCATTCTATTTCACTTTGGTTTAGTTGTGCATTTGTCCAGTCATTCAAACTGACCTTGTACTTCTGGTTTTGATTCATATGTTCTTCAAATCAGTGGTGCAGTGTGCCATTTGATCTGTTGCACTGTTGGTCGACTATCTCCTTGAGTTGCAGTGAGCTCGACATTGTTGTTTACTTCACTTGTGGTCTTCATTTTTGATTCAGAACTTCTGTACTGGCTGTAGTTGAGTTGATACATTTGTCAGTTCTACATTTGTTTCACTTGGTATTGCTGCATCCATTGTAGCTTGCTACTGTATCATTGAGTAGCTGTTGTCTGCACTTTTAGTCGAACTTGTATTCAATTCAATGCTGAGTTGTTTCTTTAATATTGAGACCTGTAGTTGTATACTTGTGTACATGCTTTGTTTCTGTTGGTCGTGGCTTGGTATATGTGAACCCATTTGTGTTGCATTACATTGATGATTTTGTATGCTTGTAACTTTGGTTTTATACTGCTTCACCATGTCACTTGAGGTCTTGCAGTTTGGTTTATTGATGCATTCATGTACACTGCATATCTCATGCTCGAGCTCTTTGCATACTTTATGACTGTACTGTTCTTGTTGAGTTGATATATTTGTGGAACTTTGTCTCTGGCATTGACATTGACATTTGTATATATGACCTGGCCAGTTGAATCATTAACTGTTCATACTTATGATCTTCATTTGTGTTATTGATCGTGATTTGCACTGCTACACTGTTGCATTATGGTAGTTGCTTCTGTGCATATATATTGGTCTTTTAATTTATGCTGCAGTCTGTAGTTGCACATTGCTGCTTGTAGCACTTGTATACTTGGTCGAGTCCATTTGCATTCTGCAGGCTTGTACTGTCCACTGCCCTGTAATCTTGAGTTTGTTTACTTGGTGGCATGCATTTTTTTTTTGTGATCTGCCTTGTTGCTGTTGTAATGTGTGCACTTGCCCTTGATATTGTAGTCTTGTTCATTTGGGCTGCTGGACTTGTTGTACATTGCATAGTGCATTGCCTTGTTTGTTGAAGTTGTGCTTGCACGCTTGCTATTTTTGGCTGCGCACACGAGTTGGCGAGGCAGTGCACACGTGTATGAATGTACACGTGTGTATTGCAGCCATTTATGGTTACATCTCCCTGTAATATCTATATGCACGACTTTGTGATGAAAACAAGTGTGAATTATGACGAACAACCCAAATAACTGAGGCAAACCATATTTTCAAAAATCGTATTTTATTTTATATTGCAAAAATATTTCTTTTTCAATTTTACTGCGTTAGTGAATATTTTTGCAGATTGCTCAGATGCTGGATTCAAACTGGAATGCAGTTGAAGACAAAATACGAGTGTGAGTGATATGTAGTGAGGTTATCAATGTAAAAATATTTGTGATGTAATCGTGATGTAATCAGAAATGTATATGTATAGTGAGAGCATGAATTTGTACTATTCAGGATTGTAATAAATATTTGTTTGAATAAAATTTCTGTTTGAATTCAAAATCTGTGTAACTTGTTCTGTTTGAATTCAAATTCAAATTCTGTGTGATTTATTTTATTCAACAAATATTTATTTAATCTTTGAAAAACAAAATAGTACATTACCAAATACATTTAAATGAATATATATGTTTATTATCATCAAACAAAAACATATAAGCGCATATTCAACAATCTCCCCCTTTTGATGATAACAAACATATATTTAAGATTTTGTACATGTGTTAAATGTATTTGATCAATGATATACTCTAATTGCTCCCCCTATTTAAATGCATCCTCTCTACATGATGTTCCCCCTACATATATGCATACGAATAGAAATATTCAAATAAGCCTAGATGCAAATGGGAAAAATTATTTGACCTTTGCTTGATTCTATTTGACAAAATCTTAACTTTTCTCTCCCCCTTTTGTCATCAGCAAAAGAATAATAGTGTGAGAGAAAAATAGAGATAAAGTGATTGATATTAATCCAACATTAAACTCAAATTGAATATAAATATTAAACTTCAATAAGAATCAAACAAAAACCATAACTACCCTTGTTAGGCGCATATTCCACTTTTAGAAATGATGGATATGATGTTCATATAAAATCATACAGTTGAATCAACTTGTGGTACATTTCTATCAGGAATTTGAATATCTACTAATCATGCATAACCGTTAGGACTTTTAAATGAGATTAGTAATATTCGAATTTAATTTTAAAAAATGAAATCAAGTATCTTATAACCACGCATGACCGTGAGGACTTTTAAATGGGATTAGAATCAACTTGTCTATTTAAGCAATTAATTTTGATATGCGTTCCATACATGCATAACCGTAAGGACTTTTAAATGAGCATGGAAGCACATAATCAAAAAACCAAGTAATTCACCCATGCATAACCGTGAGGACTTTTAAATGAGAGTGAATACTTTGGATATTTATTTATTTTAAAAAAAATATGACATGAAAAACAAATGATTCCTGATTATAGTACCACATATCGACAAACTATATTGAATATTTGGTAAACCATGGTCGATAGAAATAATGATAGATATAGAAATGGTCATGGAATCTTTACCCAACAAAAAGTTTTATAATTCTTGTTTTAATTCCTAAAGAAAATTTTCAAATATACTCTCTTGAGTAATGTATGTTAAATATCAACACTTATCACTTTTTCAATCACTATTTATCTTTTTGATAATTAGTAGGGAGTCAGATTAGTCAAAATTTGTTATTTAAAATCAAATAAAAATGACTAATCTGAAAATATGGTCAAACAATTATTTTCTCGAAGGGGTTATATGAGGAAAAAAATTCTGCTAAATGAAAAATTATTTCAAGTGAAAATTATGCAGATATTTTCTTTGAAAAAACGATGCAGCAAATGAATGTTTCAAAAATTAATCACGTTACACCAGTAATTTCTCTATCAACTATATTACCAGTGTAATCTGCATCTGAATTTAAATTTCACTCAATATTCACTCGTTGGATGTCAAAGACCAGATTGTGAAATTTCAACAAACTATTTCAGAATGAAATTTGAAATGAAGCCATGTTCACACTCAAACAAATATCATAGTTTTAAACTTAGAAACCATAGGATGAACAACTATCATCATGAGTAATCAACAGTCAATCAACATCATAATTATTTCAAAAACAATTTCTTGAAATCCTTTGTAACACCTTTCACATGAAATTTGAAATCGTGCAAATTTACAAACAGTGACCAAAATGTCAAAACCAATATATCTACGTGTAGCATGAGTAGACAGTAATCAATCAACATCATAATTTGACCAAACGGATTAAGTTCAATGATGAAAGGATGGTTGGTCTACTTTTGAGCACAAATCAAAGTAAGAACAAGTCAAAAGAAAAATCATATCAATAAGTCAGAATTAAAGTCATCATCACATCATTATCACAATTTTGGCTGATTTAATTCAGAGTATGGTGCAGATTATACCTTCACCTGTTTTACCTTTACGATAATTTCTCGTGATTGCCCATTGTGATTCTGTCACCTTTATACTAGGCTAAGGAACTTTGCTATGTTGCCCGTTGTGTTTCTGGAACAGCCAAAATCCAGAGAACACCATTGTTGTTCCTTAGCCTGCCACCACACCTACACGATGAAAGATTTTTGTGACCTATTTCTAGGTCCATGATTGTTAGTGGCAGAAACATTATGAATAAACAAACCCTTTGGAACCCAAACTTGTTTAGTCCTTTTATTCTTGTTCCAATAGACATGAAATTTGTTTGTAGAATTCTTAGGAACCCAAACTTGTATAAATTTTGTGTTCTTGTTCCTATGACTACAATTTTCAACATGATGTCCAATTATTTCACATTTATCAAAGACACTTTTCCCTTTTGCATTATCCTCAGCTTGTGTTTTCCCAAAACCAAGTCCTTTTCTGTTGTTAGCAAAAATTTGATTTCCCAATAGCATGTTGAAAGATTTTTCGCCTCTTGAAAAGTTATTCAAAGATTTCTCAAGATTTTGGACTTTAGTTTTTAGTGTTGTATTTTCAGTGACAAGTGAGGTGCATCGATTTATAAAATCCTTTTTCCTAGTGTCGATGGTTTCCTTAAGATTCAAGTTTTCTTTTTCAAGATTCTCAGAGTTATTCTTAAGTCTTGTCAATTCTGAATCTAAAACTTTACATCTTTTACATTCTAGGTTTTGAATATTTTCAAGTTCAGTTTCTAACCTAAAATTTTTACGAGCAAGTTCTCTCCTATCAGTTTTCAGTTTTTCAATTTTAGATTCAAGAGCATCAACTACTTTAGTAAGATCAGAACACATAAAAACAAGATCTCTATAGGAATACTCACCTTCCTCACTAGATTCCTCTGAGCTTGAATCTGAATTTGATTTCGCCATAAGACACAAGTTAGCCTCCTCTGAGCTGCTATCCAAAGCTTCTTCTCCTTCTTCATCATCCCAAGTCGCTGCAAATACCTTCTACGTCTTTTTCTTTCCTTTGTTGTTTTTGAGAAGTGGGCATTTTTGTATGAAGTGTCCGGGCTTCTTGCAGTTAAAGCACGTCGGTTCATTATCGGAATTATCAGAATCTTTTGGCCTATTACGATTTGTTTTCTTCTTGCGTGGCTTGAATCTCGACCATTTTCTAAGATTATTGACAGCCATTGCAAGCTCTTCAATTGGATATTTTCCTTCTTCATCGCTTTCTTCTTTGCTCTTTAAGGCAATCGTCTTTTTCTTTGGTTCGGAGTTGTTGCGTTCTTCCTTTGCTTTTAGCTCAAGCTCATATGTCATCAAGTTTCCAATCAACTCCTCTATGCTTGGCTTACTCAGATCTTTCGATTCTTGGATTGCCGTGACTTTTGCCTCAAAGTTCATTGGTAAGACTCGTAGTATCTTCCGCACAAGCTCTACCTCAGTGAATACCTTCCCAAGTGCTCTAGCGTTGTACACCAAAGTTGAAAAGCGTCCAAACATGTCCTTTATGCTCTCGCCTTTGTCCATCACAAAGTTCTCGTATTCATTGCTGAATAGGGCTAGACGAGACTCCTTGACTTGAGAAGTTCCTTCGTGTGTCACCTCCAAAGTGTGCCAAATTTCCTGTGCTGTTGTACAATGAGAAATTCTATTAAATTCATTTTTATCAAGAGCACATATCAAAGCATTCATGGCTTTAGCATTTGTCGTTTTCAATCTCTTATCGTTAGCATCCCACCTATCCTTAGGTTTAGGAATCTCAGTATCACCAACGATTGTAGTGGGAGATTTATAGCCAGTTTCAATAATATCCCAAACATCATAATCAACGGAACTAAGATAAATACTCATCCTAACTTTCCAATAAGCATAATCGTTCCCGTTAAACATGGGTGGCCTAACGATAGATTGCCCCTCAGAAAAAGCATTATTTGACGGATTCATGACTCTAGAGTTAAATAAAAAAATACCAGGCTCTGATACCACTTGTAGGATCTAGATTAACCCTAGAGGGGGGTGAATAGGGTTATAGCAAATTTTCTTGAATTAAACACAGAAATATAATTGCAGAAATAAATATGCTGAAAAGTAAATCACACACAAAATTTACCCAGCTTCGGCAACCCCTGCCTACTGCTGCATTCCCAGATTTCTATTAGAATTAAACAGTATCACGCTTACAAACACTCTACTAGACTCGCACACCCTGCTCCCGCCTATAGAGTTTCGCTTACTCGCAAACACTGCTCCCGCCTATAGAGCTTTGCAAACTCGCACACCCTGCTCACTGAACTAATTCTAAATAGACAATCTGACACTACCTAATCCCTAGGTGGTGATTTACAAATTCTTCGACTCGAAAAGAAAAACAAACTTCAAAATTAAAACCGGAGCAAAAATTAAAATACAACTGCGTAATTTTTTGCTCAAAATAAAAACTAAAAAACCCTTTTATAATTGAACCCTAAAAAAAAATAACTTAAGCCCTTTTATAATTAACAAGGCCGGCCCCTTGTTTTTCATTGACCCGATCCATTGTTGTCCCTTTCTTCTCTGAGAATAATGTCGGCTGATTCTCTTTGCCACTAATTTAGGGCTTCTGTCTTCGATTCAAAATTGGGGCTTTCTGATGATCGCTGCTCTGACTTGCGTTGCTCTTGCTCACACTTGTTCTATGATGATTTACGCTTGTTGCTCGCTCGATCGAGTTGTTGATGATTTCGGTATGTATTTTCTTTTGTTGCTTGTTTGATTGCTTGCTTCGATTGAACTCGATTTTTAACTCGATAGCCGATGATGTAAATTGGGATTGCGATTGATAGTTCGATTGTGAATTGAAGCACTTGCCTGATGATGATACCTTCGGGTTGAATTTATGTGAATTCGATTACACTAATTAACTCGATACTTTCCTGAAATTCACTTTCGTGATGCACACGACTTTCCTAATGCGTTCGTTACTTACTTGATTCATACGGCTTTGTTTTGAGAACGTTCGATCCTTCTTGAATAACAAGACAGAAACTTTCCTCTTTTTAATATCTCTGACCATTTCAAAAAATAATGATACGAATTTTATATTCATTGAATTCTGACTTCGGCCCCATCTCTGCACTGTTGAATCTCGTGGTCATCATGTCTTTGTCTCTGGCCATCTTTTTCTGGTTGGTTTAACATGATCTTCGAATTAGCATTTTTGGCTACCTGAATTTCACTTTAGCATTGCATGATGTTGTCTGATTATTTGTTCATATGATTCCATGTATTACTTCACTTCAAGTTTGTGAATTTTTCTGTACTGTTGAACTTTGTTCTCTGGCCATCTTTTCTATCATTTGGTGCTGCCATGTATTTGCATAGTACCATAGCTTCTTTGTTGCACTCGACTTAGTACAAACATGAACTTGTTGCTTGGTTCACTGTGTTACTTATTGATTAGTTTGCATTGTCATATTTTAGTCCTGTTGCCTTCATTTGCCATTGAGTTGCATCGAGTAGCTGGACTTCTCATTCTATTTCACTTTGGTATAGTTGTGCATTTGTCCAGTCATTCAAACTGACCTTGTACTTCTGGTTTTGATTCATATGTTCTTCAAATCAGTGGTGTAGTGTGCCATTTGATCTGTTGCACTGTTGGTCGACTATCTCCTTGAGTTGCAGTGAGCTCGACATTGTTGTTTACTTCACTTGTGGTCTTCATTTTTGATTCATAACTTCTGTACTGGCTGTAGTTGAGTTGATACATTTGTCAGTTCTACATTTGTTTCACTTGGTATTGCTGCATCCATTGTAGCTTGCTACTGTATCATTGAGTAGCTGTCGTCTGCACTTTTAGTCGAACTTGTATTCAATTCAATGCTGAGTTGTTTCTTTAATATTGAGACTTGTAGTTGTATACTTGTGTACATGCTTTGTTTCTGTTGGTCGTGGCTTGGTATATGTGAACCCATTTGTGTTGCATTGCATTGATGATTTTGTATGCTTGTAACTTTGGTTTTATACTGCTTCACCATGTCACTTGAGGTCTTGCAGTTTGGTTTATTGATGCATTCATGTACACTGCATATCTCATGCTCGAGCTCTTTGCATACTTTATGACTGTACTGTTCTTGTTGAGTTGATATATTTGTGGTACTTTGTCTCTGGCATTGACATTGACATTTGTATATATGACCTGGCCAGTTGAATCATTAACTGTTCATACTTGTGATCTTCATTTGGGTTATTGCTCGTGATTTGCACTGCTACACTGTTGCATTATGGTAGTTGCTTCTGTGCATATATATTGGTCTTTTAATTTATGCTGCAGTCTGCAGTTGCACATTGCTGCTTGTAGCACTTGTATACTTGGTCGAGTCCATTTGCATTCTACAGGCTTGTACTGTCCACTGCCCTGTAATCTTGAGTTTGTTTACTTGGTGGCATGCATTTTTTTTTTGTGATCTGCCTTGTTGCTGTTGTAATGTGTGCACTTGCCCTTGATATTGTAGTCTTGTTCATTTGGGCTGCTAGACTTGTTGTACATTGCATAGTGCATTGCCTTGTTTGTTGAAGTTGTGCTTGCACGCTTGCTATTTTTGGCTGCGCACACGAGTTGGCGAGGCAGTGCACACGTGTATGAATGTACACGTGTGTATTGCAGCCACTTATGGTTACATCTCCCTGTAATATCTATATGCACGACTTTGTGATGAAAACAAGTGTGAATTATAACGAACAACCCAAATAACCGAGGCAAACCATATTTTCAAAAATCGTATTTTATTTTATATTGCAAAAATATTTCTTTTTCAATTTTACTGCGTTGGTGAATATTTTTGCAGATTGCTAAGATGCTGAATTCAAACTGGAATGCAGTTGAAGACAAAATACGAGTGTGAGTGATATGTAGTGAGGTTATCAATGTAAAAATATTTGTGATGTAATCGTGATGTAATCAGAAATGTATATGTATAGTGAGAGCATGAATTTGTACTATTCAGGATTGTAATAAATATTTGTTTGAATAAAATTTCTGTTTGAATTCAAAATCTGTGTAACTTGTTCTATTTGAATTCAAATTCAAATTCTGTGTGATTTATTTTATTCAACAAATATTTATTTAATCTATGAAAAACAAAATAGTACATTACCAAATACATTTAAATGAATATATATGTTTATTATCATCAAACAAAAACATATAAGCGCATATTCAACATGATGATGCTCTCATCCTATGTGTATGGCCCTACTCCTAACATGTATGGTACCAACTTTGCTAACATAGCCCTGAGCCTATGCTCACCATCCTAGTTCGATTGCCTGATAGAATCAAGAAAAATACCCACTTGGTTACTCAACACATACCCACTAAAAGGTTGAAGTAGACCTTACTTGGCCCAATGACACTTCGACCGTCGGGTGGGCTATCGTTCCTTCACCAATACGTGAATGTATACCCATGGGTCCTACAGTTGGTGATGTCTCACATCAGTACAATGCATACACAACCATTGGTAGTCTCTTTCAAAGGGAAGACTTATGTTATGCAACACCATCGACCTTGCATCCCAATCCATACTAATTGCGAAATCATTTCAATTAATCTAAGTTATTAACTAGATTCAATAACTCATACCCATCATAAACGCATACTTAAGGCTATATAAATTTTATTGAATTACCATGCCTCCCTTTCAACTGTTGGTATTCAGTTATTTTTACTCAACTTCCTCCTTGTTCATTAATGCCATTTTAATGCATTTACCGCTTACTTCTACTACAATAGATTGAATATCCTTTATTACCTAGCCTTCACTTGATACTACCAGGTATATTCCACTGTTTCTTTTCAACTATTTCTACCCTTCATTGATTACTATTCTTAATTACTCATTTTGTTGCTTTACATACATTTCATCACTTGTTATTTTTAACTTATTACATATGTCAAATTTGTAGTTGAATTATTGTTATTACCACTATTTATAATACTTCGATTTATAATTTGGAATTTCTGCATTTTATTGCATTGGAATTACATCTTCCTAAAAGAAAATTTTAACATTGGAATCTTTCATGAATTATCTAAAAAAGGACTTTCGTTATGTTTGGAATTACAAAAGATTATCTTTTCTGTTATTATTGAAATAGATGGTGCAAAATACAGTAAATATCCCTAATTTATACATCTCTTTCTTTTAGATATTCATGTTATTTCCAACGATAAACTTTTATTCATATATATAAAATTGAATAATTTATGGAAATTTACACTGCAATACACTTCATTTTAATGAATTAAAATACTACATAAATCCCAATCCAATTCATATAACTTCTAATTCATATTTACTAAAATATACCATTTAACTAACAAACCAAGAATTACTATACGATCACATTAATTTAGGAACTACTTTCACCTTTACTTTCCAAATTCAAGTATATGCAATATTCTAGTGAAAGTTAACAATTCACAGAAAAAGTAGGCATGGTTTTAAATTCATTACATGTATATGTTTAAACCTACAACTCCAAAATTATATTCATGCATATAATGAAAAGATTTACAATGATATAAATCCAATGTTATATAAAAATATATAATTTCATACCCATATTTAAGCTTCCAAATCTCCAAACATATATCAAGTTATTCCTATTTAACTCTCTTCTCTTCCTGCCAAAATATTTATCAAAATCATATGCATATTCAATAGAAATTTAGATCCGAGAATAGATTTGAATGAAATTCGAATTTGGGTTTAGATTTACAATTTACCTTGGCTTTGGTGATTTGATTCAACCATATTCTTCTTCTCCATTATTCTCAGCTATCTTCATATATATATATATATATATAAAAGATAGATTATATTTTATATAGATTATAGAATTGTGGAGAAAATAAAATGGACGAGCCGTTGCTGCAGAAAATATTAGAAGAACAGTGAGGGGTTAGGCCTGTATTTATAGGTGCCGTCCATTAGATAATATGATATTAAATCCAGCCTATTCGACGAAAGTTTAATATAATGCCACTGCCTACCACCAACTGTCTGCTTTAACGTCACTGGCTGACCACTTACGGTCGATCGATCCTAATAAAGGCGTCCATCGATTTCTTTGTTTACGTTAATTTATCCATGTCATTATGTTTAATTCCATTTAAATTCATTATTTACTACCAATTCCGACTGATCTGATTTAACATTAATTTTTCTTAGATGTTAAGTAACTGTTAATTGCAGTTGACTTTAATTATTTACTTTTATTTCCTTAATTACATATATAATTGTTTTCTATTTGAATTTTTCGAATTTTAATAACATTTTCATTTGGAACATGATTGCAAAACTTTATACATGAAAATTGATCAGAAAATCACCATGAACACAACAGTGCAAGTTTCATAGCCAAGTTCTGATATTCGTGAAATTTCCATTTTCTACTTTAATAATTTTTAATTGATTTTTTTAATAATTATGTTCAATTTCCGAGGTGTTAGATTCTCATCTCCTTAAAAGAATTTTGTCCTCAAAATTCCTTAAGGACTGAATCATATAACATAGCACGCAACCATTCAAAACTATTCAACCAGTTAGTGTACAACTAATTTTGCGACCAATTGCCTACAAGTGAATGGTGTATCACAACATATATGATATGTATGCAAAATAATACTAAATCGGTGTCTCATATATGAATTCCTTCTTCAAATTCCTTTTGAAAATATGATGCTCACAACATATATACACTAGCAGTTCTTTTTTCTGAGAGGAACACTACCAGTTCTATATGTATGTATGTTTTTAAAACCAAGATCTTTATTTCTACTCATAATTTTTCCACACTTTTATGAATAGAAGTGTAGTTCAACTAATGTTGCACCAAATCCCTAACATCTAATACCTAGCACATAATTTTCAACATCAAAAATAAAAAAAATGGTTTTCTAAACCTATATTCATATGTCGGAAAAATGGCTTAGATGGAGAATTCCATATTTCCATCCTTTTCTTATGTACCAATTCCATTATACCATGGAACCTTCTCTTTTGCCTAAATTACTTTCTGTCTTTTTCAAGTACAGTCTTAAAGTGGAAAAGATCTCTATAGATACCTTATGGAAATGTGTATATAACATAATCAAGCTAAATTATAATAAAATAAAGTAAAAGTGATCATTTCGAGATTTTTACACTAGTTCGGACCTCTCATCCTGTGTACAGTCTCAAAGCTCTCCTTTGAATTTTCAATAATCAAACAACCTCATTTATCCCAGAGGAATAGACATTACAAAAGTTTATTAACTGGACAATGATGTGGTCTATCAACATGGTTTTTGACTACTATTACAAAACTTCCTATAATCTCCTTTGATGATTCAACGATGTGTGCAATGTGATCAAGGAAGTGTATGAAGTGACTTTTGAGTGAATGAAAAATACGAAATTTTAGAGAGCAAATAGTAATAAGAAAGTTTAGAAAGCAAGATGCAAGTTAAACTCAAAACTTCTTGTTTAGGTTTATTTATAGTAGTCAATAGTTATTTTGAAAAGTTGTTTAAGTCGACTGACTATTTGTAGAAAACATTTCAAAAAAGAAGACCAAAATTAGAAGACTGAATTGACTAGCTCGGTCAACCAAATTTGAATTCTTTCAACCCAATTTGAATTCGGTACTTTATGTTTTTGTACTTAAACTTTGTATAAATTTAATCATAATTACTTTTGGTTTTTGTTTTGAAAAGCTTATATGCTAGTGATATGTGTATATGCATATGAATATTCTAGGAGATTTTACAAGTAGTTTCTAAAAACAAGAGACATACTTTTTGATTTGTGGATGGCTATTTATTCTCTCTTTTCACTTCTTTGTGTCTCAAATCATCAATGCCTTCAAAGTTCTATATAAAAGATGCTACATATGATATTTACATATAGTTGTCATCATTAAAACAATTGTATAAACATGGTTCTAACATAGTCCACATAAGAATTTTTTAGAACCCTGGAACCGACTAAGTAAACCTTGGGGGGTGCCTGAACCAAACCCACAATTAGACCCCAGCCTACATAAAGAAATTTACTTATAAAATTTTAGACATAATTATTTTAAAACAAATTTAATTCAGTTGTCGACAAGGTATGGAAAGATAAATTACAGAGCTAAAACGGTTTTTTCCCTCGTCACTAATTATGTTTTACTTACTCCCACTCCTACTACACAATAATATTCATATTTTCTAACCGTCGACTTTTTCCTATGCTAAGCATGTGGTATTTCAAAAATCAAAAAATTTCTCATTTTTTAAATATAAATAATTTTCAAAATCTTTACTGAAATATTTCATATTTAACAATCAAAGATTTTTGAACAAAATTTACACAAGCATTTGTTTTTAATTCTTCCAAACAAATCAAGTTGCATCCAATGCAATTAGGATTTAGTCAATGAGCTAATATCCATGTTTGACCTCTGCTTATTACACAATAAATTTTGAAAACATTTTATTTTATTTTAAAATAACAATCAACACACAAATATATTTATAAATTTTCACTTTTAAGGCATAGGGATAGTGATACTTGGTTTCGCAACAACATTTCTTTGTCCTTCGCTTGTTAAAATTTATCTTCCCAACATTTTGAGAATTTTGGGACTCGATATTATTTATTTTAGTAGCTAATGAATTCCAAATTTATCTTATAGATTTCCAGTCTTATTTTTCATTAGTTAAGTGTTTACATGAGATTTCCTTATTTATTCCGCATCCCAAAATATGGTGGTTAATCCATAACATCAACATAGAAATAAAAATCAACTTTTCTCATGAAATATCGTACACAGTTCTATACAAATAGAGATAACTAATGCTTACAACCCAACTAACTTAGAAAAAACAATTGCTGGATGTTGTTCTTCAACATCAACTAACACTAATGATGGTGTGGCCTTGTCACTTCTTACTTAGATTAAATGGACCTTTCTAACATGTCATTCTACTATGACCCACATATCTTAACTTCCTTTTTTTGCTTTTAATAAATAAGGTCCATCAATTATTCCCATTATCACAACCAATTATATTACTATATTCTCTTAATTCAAATCACTTGACAGTATTCTCAAATCTTGATATATGCTTTCCTTATTTTTTTATACGGGTATGCTTTAGAACTCACAAAAATATACTCTAATACCATTTTCCATTTCCTTGTGGGTTCCTCGCTTTGATCTTCACCCATGTTTAATGAAATATTCTTAGGCTCGTACCGATATTTCATATATTTGACGTGGATTCATTATTGCTATTCTACTAGCATTGATTGCTGTTTTATTCATAGCCTTAACTTTTACCCCGTCTTAGCTAAGTAGTTATCCTTATCTACTTCGTATTAAAATTTGATCTGGTTTTCACCACTCTTTCTAAAATTAAAACTTCATAGTCATGCAATACTTACCAAAACTTTTATCTTTAAAAATGTAAACTTAGGAACTTTTTATTAAATCCTTCCATATCTTGGTTTCAACAAGGAACCATGAAAACTCCTTATTTTAACCAATGTTAGTATTAGATGCCTTAACTTTTAAAACTATAATTTAGAATTTACCATTTAAGTTTATTTATTAATTTTAAAAGGAACTGTTAATAATTAAATTTTTAAAAGATCCTTTCTTTCTTTTCAAATAAGGGTCAAACTTTGTCACATGAACAGTCGTTCAAATCAAATTTTCCTTTAAAGACTTTTAATAACAAAGATTTTACGTCTTAAAAGTGGGATTTTTTAAGTCAAATTATATATTAAGTTTTGTATTCCAAAAAATCGATTTTTATACCAAATCATTTTCTTCAAAAATGCACTTTACAGTATTTTTAAAACAACTTTATAATTTAAAAAATAAAAACTGAAGTAGGCAAGGACACTATCATCCTATTATTTTTCTATTACTCATGTTATCACCACTTTCAACCTCAGTTAAGGTTCTGATAACATATAAGGGGATTTTTAAAAGATACGTTCTATCAATGGGTACAATTATGGAAATATCCATTTTACTTTAGTTTCCCTTTAATTTCCTATGGAATTTCTAATTAGTTTA
Source organism: Allium cepa (assembly GCA_030765085.1). NCBI lineage: Eukaryota > Viridiplantae > Streptophyta > Magnoliopsida > Asparagales > Amaryllidaceae > Allium > Allium cepa. The sequence goes on from CM060935.1 coordinate 598,602,635, forward strand.
GGAGCATTATCTTAATATAAACTCCTAACGTTTGTTCTATTTAAATTTCCTAACGTTGCCACTATTAAGTTTCTTTTACTTAAATTACTCTTATTTAAATGGCTTATTCTTATATAGCTCTTTCTAAGTATAAACTCATTTTAGAGTTTTTCTCCGTATTTTCCTTATACAAGAATATTCTTCTTATCTTCGCCATTGATGTTTTTTACCCTTCTATCTTATTTACTTCATTTAAAATTAGTTCCATTTCCTATTAACAACCCCCTTGAAAAGAAATTTAAATACTTTGAAATTACAAAATCATAAAAATCACTAAACTACACATATGCTCTGTTTTCTATTTATTTCAAAGGAAGTGCCTTTATTAAACACCTTTTGTCTAAATGTTTTGAATTCCAACTAGAAATTCTATGTAAAATACAAAATGGTATTTTATTTGCGAAAACTCTTAATATGTACTTATTTCCCAAAATAGAATTTTTAAATTTTAGTTAAATCCTCAAAAAATCTTTCCAAATACTTTTTTGATTGTTTTATTAAATTCTTTTATATAGCGTTGGATTTAAGGTGGGTTTCATTTGTCCCTTCTTTTCTGCTTACTTTTTGACTTATCATCCTTTAGAATATACTAAAATTCTAGTTATCATTTTGGAGTGATTTATGCACACTTTCTTTTGAAAACTTATTTAATTCTTCTTCCAAATATCTACAACATATAGATTCTCACTTTCCACTTATCTGGATCTAATGTATATCAACAATCAACAATTCTGCAAGGATCTACAACCATAAGGAAATTTATGCCCTACAAGGAAGTCAAGCACTATCCAATTTCAGGGAAACTTCCATACATCACATTCATGCTCTTCTTAAGTTAACGCCTTCCAATATGACCTACCTTTCATGAGGTAATCGGAATAAGGGTACATTTTCAAGTTCATCTATTGTTCCAATCACAATCACATTTTAGATTTTTTAGAATATAGTTGCAACTACTTCTATAGTCGAAATATGTAGAGTTTGTGTAACAACCCGTAATTTAATCACTTTAAATATGAATATTTGATATATTTTTAATAATTAAATGATAGATTTTATAACATAAATAGACCTCTTTTATGTAATAACTAATGATAGCAAAGTTGTCTTTAATTTGAGTTTACAAAAATAATTAGTTCGGAGAAAAATTGAAAATGTGATCAAAAATCATTTTTCGGATTTCCAACTTTTCATAGAATAAAATTATCGAAACATACACAAATATATAAAAACGACAAATGCCTTTGCTAATCAGTTAGATTAAGTTAAAACATGTTAAAATTATACGTAAGTTAATAAAGTGGAAGTGGAATTTTTTTTATAATTTGAAAAGAAAAGTAGCATAAAATCTTAGAAATAAGAACAGAAAAGAAAGAAGTGATGGCATAGAGTGACAAATGGGGTGTGCATTTCATGATGGTGGAGGGTGAGTTGTTACAATTTTGTGGAGGGTATTGGCTAAGGAGCAATAGTGATTTACCATTTTCATTTTCTATAAAAACAACATAACTCTTTCTTTTTCCACTTTACTTCATTTCATTTTTCCATTTCTTTCTTCTTCCTCTCCACTCTCTTCACTTCTTTTCTTCCATTGTTTTACAAAGTAAAAGTTGTAAAAGTTGCACCTTTTTCTCTTTAAATCCTTAGACAAATCTCTGAAACCATTTTTATTCCCCTCTATATCACTTATCTTCAAAAACAAACCTAAAACCTCTCTATTTTAGTCAAGGCCAAGCCCCCAGCACACAGTCGAACCTATTTTACCTTTCGTAGGTCTTAGGTTTGATATAAGGAAGCTAGGTATGTGTGTTGTTTGTAAGGTCGTGGTGGTTTGGTTGCAAGATTGTATTTGGTTTTCCTAGGTAAAGCTCACTAAAGATAAAGTTTGAAAATTTATTGCTTTGTTGTAGTAATTTATGATGTGTATAATTCTATGTAATTACTATTGTTTGGTTTGGTATGGTTTCCGCTTGACAGTGGATGACACATAGGTTGTTTGCAAGGGACTAAAGAAAGAAGTAAAGTCGAAGTGTTTGTAGCGAATAGATCGATACGACACACTTCAAAGTGCATATATGACAATTTGCAGGGAACAATTTTTTCAGCCTTATGGATGTTTATTTACATTTTTATATATTATGTAAGATGTGTTTGTCACTTGGCAATAGTCGTTTGTGTTGATAACTTGTTTTTATGTGACATTGAAAATCCCATGTTTTCTTTAAACTACTTTACTACTTCATCAAGCAAAAAAGTTTTAACTGTTTTCTTTTCTAAACTGTCTTTGTTTTCAAGCCTTTTTTCAAAGTTATTAAAGAGTTTTAAAATATAAAAAGAAAAGATTTAAGAATATTTTGATTTACAAGAATGTTTAAAAGTTATGGTTCATGAAGCGATGGTCGTTATAGATGTAGTTTGGAAATCAATTATTTTTATAAAATAAAACGACTTATCTATCTTGTTATTTTAAAAAGCATTTTCAAATGTGTTCGTAAGTCTTAAAAGGAGAATTTGCAGTATTAAATATATTTTTAAAAATTTGTTTAGTTATTTAAATAAGAAGTCTAAATTTTAAACACTTTGTTTCGAAGGTCGAGTTTTGTTTAAAAGCAACCATCTTTAAAAAGAAAGTTTTAAATACAAAGGAGTTATTTGTATATGCCGTTAAGTAACCTTAAACAAATGTGATAAGTAGTGCTAAATTAAAACGTTTGTGGAAAAGTAAGTCATCTTGTATTTAGCACTAAAAACCGTGTAGACTTTCCTCTATTTATGAGATCTAGAGCCAGACTTTATAGGCAAGGGATAGAGTAATGGAAATGTTGGAAACACGATAAGTCTAAGGGAGTTAATTTCTATAAATAGGTTATGGTTAATTAATATGTAGAAGGTAGTTCATCGTGTAATTGACATAAAATTCCGAGGTATGGAAACTTGTCTCTATTTCGAGAAATAAGAACGTAAGTCAAGGCAAGAATAGCTTTCTTACTTGTCCAACTTCATTATTAATAGAAGGATAATACTGTTTGAAACCGAAAAGTGGTGATAAGTATAGGATGTCCTTTTTTCATACGAAAACTAAACTTATACCCAGATAAGGTTTTCTCACTATTGATAACTTATCCAAATATAACTCTGGAAATATATAAGAAAACGTGAGAATCATATGGTACTGTAATTTTCGATGATGCTATACTATACGTGTAAACTCGTTGTGTTTTTCTAGGACAAATGATACGGAAATCCATCCACTTAAACGGTTAGGAGGCGATCTCTATTCTTATGTATTTTTTGTTTATTTTCTAAAGAATTGAATTTGAGTTAACTAGAAATTACCGATTGTTGGTTTGAAGAGACCAGGATCAGATAAGCGTGAGCTATCCAAAAACCACTTTGAATCGGCATAGGCATTCAAATTGAAGACATCTTGAAGATGATGGAATCGAATGCAGAGATCTTTAAGTGCAAGGGCTACTTGCTACTAACCTCGAGGATGTAGTAGAAGTAATGCCTTCAGCTTGTCCATATCATGAACAATTGTATGAATGAATGCTGACATTGCATTGTTGCTTGAAGGGAAGTGTTAGCATTCCAAGTGAAGAGAGTCAGTTGTAGAATTTATGAGAGAAACTGAAGAAGGATGATGTTAGAGTTTTGAGATAGACAGCCGAAGGATATCGCAATGAACAGAAGGTTAAGCATTCTGAATGTTGATGGTCTTAGGCTAGAAGTTTTAGCAGAATGCCATAAATTTAGGTTGAGTATCCACCCTAGAGTTAGTAAGATGTACCAGGATATGAAGCGATTAATTGGTGGATAAGGATAAAAAGGGACATTTCAATTCATGTTATCAATTGAGTGATTTGCCAGCAAATCAAGGGAGATCATCAAAGGACTACTAGATTACTTCAACCCCTTGAGAATTCAAATTGGAAATAGAAGCAAGGATTGATGGATTTCGTAGATGGTTTGCCTAGATCAAGGAAGGCATTTGGGCAGCAAGTTTGGTAGATATTTACATGAAAGAGGTTGTCAGTTTGTAAATAACCAAAATTCATTCTTTACGTAGTTAGTTTTGGAAAGCATTGTAAGTAGCTTTGGGAACGAATTTGAGTTTGAGCATAATATATCATCCTCAAACTAATGGTCAAATAAAGAAGGTGAACCGAATCTTGGAAGATTTTAATGAGCTTATATCTTAGATTTTAGAGGTACATGGGAGGATCATCTTCACTTAGTGGAATTCTCATATTATTATATTTATCAGGCTAGTATTGGCATGGCACCATATGAAGCTTTTTATGGATGGCTATTTAATTCACTGTCATGATGGGTGGAAACAAAAGATCGATTATTTCTTGGACTCGATATGATTCGGTAAGCCATATAGAAGGTATCTATGATTAAAAGGAAGAGGAAGGAAGCTTAGGATAAGCAGAAAAGCTAGGCCGATCGAAGGTGTAAGGATTTATAGTTTTTAGTCGGATGTTAGGGAAGATTTCTTCGATAAGAGGAGTTGTGAGTTTTGAAAGAGCAGAAAAGTTGGCACCTATATATGTTGAACCTTTTCAGATTCTTGAGAGGAATAAGCCGCTTGCCTAACGAGTTGAGTTGCCTGAGAGATTATTAGGGTATATAATGTTTTTTATGTAACCACATTTGAGGAAATATGTGCGTGATTTATCAATTATTGTTGAGCCAACTATTCAGGAAGACTTGGAAGTGGAACTGAACTTGATCGTAGTAAGACATCTAGTTCATAATGTTGATCGAGATGTAAAACAATTGCAGAATAAGGATATGGGATTGATTAAAGTTTAATGGAGTGAAGATTCTAGGGACTACACTTTGGAAACAAAAGATAGCACGAAAGATGTTTATGCCGAGTTAATGAGAAGTAGTAGTATGCACAGTGTATAAATACTATACTGACCGCTTATGGTGTAGTCGCTTGGTATATATCTATTTTGTATGTGTTTCATCGTACAAGATATATATCTTTTTTGAGTTATCTTTTTGTATGTTAATTTCGGGATGAAATTCTTTTAAGGGAAGAAGAATGTAGCGACCTGTAATTTAATAACTTTAACTATGAATATTTGATATATTTTAAAAAATTAAATAATGGATTTTATAACTCAAATAGACCTCTTTTGAGTAATAACTATTGATAGTAAAATTGTTTTAAAATTTTATTTACAAAAATAGTTAGTTCGGAGAAAAATTGAAATCTGACCGGAAATCCTTTTTTGGATTTTCGACTTTTCATAGTCTAAAAGTTGTCAAAACATGTTGTGCGCACTTGTAACAACCGGCCTTTTTGGACGTTTTTAGCAGACACACATGCCTGACTCAAACCATTCAAAAGGGCAGATTGTTATAGGGTAGATAAGAAAAAGAGAAAGAAATAAAATAAATACAGAATCGCGCAGCGGAACGACAAAATATAATAATCAAATAACAGTCCATGAAGCTATTTTATAAATACATTTGATTATTCTTTACAACACAAATATAAGTGTTACATAAACAGGAATAAATAAATAAACGCAGCATAACAATATGATGCTGTGGAATAAATATAATAATAATAGTATAGATCTTCATCTTCGTCCTTCAGAAATAAGGTCTTCAACCTTGAAATGCTCAGGCTGACCTGAGCGAATTGAAATGACAAAACACTCGAGTCTAAAACTAAAATTTCTTATGTAAGTTAAATCAACAGAAAACGAATATGAATGGAACGGTGTCGGAGATGTTTACGGGGTTTGACATCTCCTATCCAGTGTCTAAAATGAGTGCAATAACGTAAGAGATGTTCGGGATTACCATCTCCTAAGGATCCGTTAAACTATCTACTATGTAGTACAATACGCTATTATAATAGTGTCTACAATAAAGTAAAGTATTATAATAGCGTTAAGGCGTTTCCCATATCCCCTTCACACATTTATATATATTCCTATAGTCTATGCAGTACTGTAATTCCTCCGTAAACTGGAGGGCTATCAGAGGGCACTTCATAGGTATGGTACAAAACAAACTCGTAGAAGGCTCTTTAGTGCATGTGAATTTTAAGATTCTAAAATCTCCAATTTTGAATGTGACAACTATATAAGCTATATTATTATTATATACTAACCAAATTTGCAAGAAGCTTTGAAGGTTGGATTTAGAAATACACGAAGATAGATTAGATGTTTTATTATTTTCGAGTCTAGTTAGAAATATGTTAAAATCTCTTTAAAGTGGTATGTTGCAAAACAAAATTGACATGTATCTTAAAAGTATGCACATGCACAAGACATAGATTTCAGCCGGCTCACTACAGCTATTCAGCGGCTGAATATTGGGTAAATTTAAATTTACCACAATATTCAGCCGGCTGAATCCACTGAGCCAGCCGACTAAACGTACTGTCTTTTGCATTATTTATTTTTGGGTTTGAATCAGAGGTTAAATCTTCTGCAGTCAGCCTGCTGAATTCATATAGCGGCTAGTTTTTAATGAAGGGATGCGTCTCTTCAACAAAGAGAAACATTTCAACTTCAAGGGTTGTTTCCATTTCTTTTCAGCCTGTTCGAGAAAGAAAACAACTCTTGATTCATTATAAATATAGCCAAGAATCAAATTCTTTTAAAAAAAGAACAATCATTACAATTCTTTCTATCCTATATTGATTCTACTCTCTTTAATCTTTTCTTTCTAAAACCTTCATGCAAGCATTCTATTGAGAATTCTTTTTAAATCTTCCATTCTCTTCATGTACAAACACTACATACCACAAAGGAGAAAATTATAGGAAGGGTGTGCTATATCGACTCATTAGTGTTATTCAAGAACACATCAAGTCAAGAAACTAAATACTTTGTATTGGAAGTCCCGTTCGGCTGCTTAGGGCAAGTGTATTGAGATCCTGTTCGGTTGCTTAGGTGCCTATTCCTTCGGGTGAAGCAAGGTGTTAGTAAATCCAAAAGGAGTCTGGGACTGGACGTAGAACAGGAAGTTCGAACCGGTATAAAAATATCCGGTGTAATTTGCTTACCACTTTACATTTCTTTTATTTATTGACTATTCTTCGATGCTATATCACACAAGTTTTTAAATTAGTATATTTGTTCGTACAACCGATCCACACAAACTTTCATTTGGTATCGAAGCACGGTTATCACATAACCATAACAAAGTTATCTGATATTTGTGAAGATGGATAACAATAGTCACTCTAATTTCACTGAAGGACAATCCATTGCACGATCACCACTATTTAATGGTCTAAATTATGCTTACTGGTCAACTAGGATGAGAGCTTATATACAATCACACGGGTTTGATGCATGGAACATTATTCAACAAGAATATCATATTCCTACTAATGAATTTGCAGAATGATCTAGCACTCAAAAATTAGATGCTTCTGCAAATGCGAAAGCAATAAGCATGTTATTTTGTGCACTAGATAAGAATGAATTTAATGGAGTTACTGTTTGTACTACTGGATATGAAATATGGCGCACGCTTAAAGATACACATGAAGGTACTAACAAAGTTAAACAAAGTAAGATATCTATGCTTAAGAATCAATTTTAAAACGCTAGAATGAAGCAAGATGAGACCATAAATGATATATACTCTAGATTTCAAGACATATTTCATTCACTTTTGGCACTAGGAGAAAAATATACATGTTTTGATATTGTGTCAAAAATACTCAACTCTCCCACGGATGAACGGGAAAGAAAAGTCTTAGCTATCGAAGAAGCTAATGATTTTTCTACTACAAAACTAGAGGAGTTGATTGGAAATCTATTGTCATATAAAGTAAATTTGCAGGCAAGAAAAGTACAAGCTCAAGACCATAAAACAATAGCATTTCAAGCCGAGAAAGAAGAATCAGCCGATGAGGATTTTGACAATATGACATTCATAGCCAAAAATTTCAGAAAATTCCTGAAATTCAAAAAGAAGAAAAACTTTGGAAGCAATAAAGGTCAAACAACTTTCCTTCAAACTCATCTCCGAAATGCTACGAGTGCAATCAATTGGGTCACATCAAAAAGAACTGTTTGGAACTTAAGAAAAACAAAAACGAGAAATGTTTCAAAATGAAAATGCAAGTTTTTCAGTTACTTGGGATGATTCTGACTCTTCATCATCCGATAGTGATAGCGACACCGAACAACCTTATGTTTTCTTCATCGCATCTAAAAAGATGTAAGTGAATTCTCTGTTGTTGATTTAATAGAAGTAAACTCTGAATTGTTAAAAACAATTAAGAATCGGAAACGATCATATAAAGATACACTAGCAAAATTAAATAGGAGTGAACCAGAAATAGATATGTTACGAGATGAGAAAAAAAATTCTAGAAGAAGAATTAGTAAAAATTCAAGAATCAGAAAGAAATTTATCTTCTCAACTCACAATAATTAAAAAAGATTTAGAATTGTTGAAAAACAAGAATGATTTAGTAACTATAGAAAATCATGATTTGAAAAGCAATAATAAAATCTTAGAATTAGAAATAGAGAGTCTAAAGAACAACTTACAAAGTATTACGAAGAATGTTTCGAATTTTAACAAAGGAAGAGAGAATCTCTCTAAAATTATTGGAAATTCCCAACATAGTTCAAGTAAGAGAGGTCAAGGTTATGTAAAAGCTAGTAGTTCTGGAAAATCATATGATTTGTTATATGATAGGTTTAAAAAGAATATTACAAAAAAAAACTACAGTTAACACTACTAATCAGAAAACTATCAAAATATGGGTACCAAAAACCAACAATAGTCTCATAAGAAGTATGTATATAGAGTCATTTATTTTTAGTATTCATAAGAATATTAATTATACTTTTAAAGGGAACTTTAAACCCTCTTGGATTTGGCTTCCTATGACCTAACTCCTACGACCCTAACGGAGGAAGTGGGTACCCAATTCAATTCAATATTTTTTACAGGTACCAAATAAGAAAAGAGAAAAGTGGATACTGAATAGTGGTTGCTCAAAACACATGACATGAAACAAATAAATGCTGACAAATATTATCTACTCAGACGGAGGTTCTGTCACTTTTGGAGATAAATCCAAAGGACATGTCATTGGCAAAGGCGATGTGAGCAACGACTGTATCTTTTTATTCGTCAACCTCTACCGGAATGGTTGAAGATTTGACTACTCTTGAATGGGATACTACGGATGAAGAATGAAACATTTTGGTATGAATCTTGTTTTATCTCTTTTCAACTTTTTAAGTATTTCTTTCTTGAACTTCTGATTAAAATGTTTGTGACAACTTAGCTGTAAACTTTTGTGGTTTAACATTATTATGTTGTATGTATATGTTTTAATTTGTGACAATCTTAAATTTAAAATAAACTTATTTCTTTGCTTGTTCTGTAATATTTTGCGATGTTTCTATGATGTTGATATATTGTTAGTGATGTGATGTTTTACTACATAGTTTTATACATACATACATACATATATATATATATATATATATATATATAACTATGCTAAATTACGTAACTATGGTAAAAATGCCATTTATAAGTGCTGAATATTGTGATGTGCTATATGCTTAGATATTCTACTTATCATATACATGCTTACCTTCTATCGATTACTCCTTTTTGTCGATGACAAAGGGGGAGAAGGTAAATCATAACGATAGGGGGAGCAACAAATCAGTGGGAGTATATTCTGAATTATATTGCATTAAACTTACATAGTTGTCATCATCAAAATGGGGGAGAATGTTAAGATCCAAAAATCTCATGTTTCGAATGTGACAACTATATAAGCTAATATTATTATTGTATTCTAACCAAATTTGCAGGAGAAGATAAATCTTTGGAGGATGGATTCAGAAATACGCGAAGATAGATTAGATGTTTATTATTTCTGAGTCTTTTTAGAAATATGTTAAAATCTCTCCAAAGCGGTATGTTGCAAAAGAAAAATGCCACGTATCTTAGAAGTATGCGCATGCACAAGACACAGATTTCAGCCGGCTGACTACAACTATTCAGCCAGCTGAATACTAGGTGAATTTAAATTTACCACAATATTCAGTCGGCTGAATCAGTGGCTGAATGTACTGTCTTTTGTACTATTTATTTTCGGGTTTGAATCAGACGGCTGAATCTTCTGTAGTCAGCCTACTGAATTCATATAACGGCTAGTTTTTAATGAAGGGATGTGTCTCTTCAATAAAGAGAAACATCTCAACTTCAAGGATTGTTTCCGTTTCTTTTCATCACTACTGTTCATGAAAGAAAAAACTCTTGATTCATTGTAAATATAGCTAAGAATCAAATTCTTTTAAAAAAAGAACAATCATTACAATTCTTTCTATAATATTTTGATTCTACTGCCTATAGTCTTTGCTTTCTAAAACGTTCATATAAGCATTCTATTGAGAATTCTATTTAAATCTTCCATTCTCTTTACGTACAAACCATATCACTTTCGAAATTATATTCAGTTTAAAATCATACTTTCGAAATAATTTACAACCCTCATTTCCAAACTTCGTATTCAAATTAAATAGATATTTTAAATCCCAGCTTAGGTTATAATTTCATTTAACCATATTCATTTTAAAATCGAGGATTTAACATATAAACACATCCACTTTATTTAGTTTGAATTTTTTTTGAAAGATAGTTTAGATAGTTATAGTTGGTTTAACAAAGTTAAAATAATTTTTAAGAATAGTTAAATACTCTAAAATAATTTAAAATAGAATAAATACTTTATAATTAAATTTAAGATAGTTAAATAGATTAAATATAATTAAAATAGATATAATAGCTTTAACATATATTAATTAGATTTAAAATAAACTAGATTTGTTAAAATAGGTTAAAATAGGTTAAAATAATTTATATAGTCAGTATAGATCAAAATAGTTTAGTAACTTGAGAATCTTAATAACTAGGAAATTTAAAATAATATATTTTTAAACTGTTTATATTAAAATATGAATTTGGAAAATTATATCAATTTACTATTTATTTCCTTTCAACGCATTTGGACAAATTTCAATTTCCAAATCAACAAAACCCAATTTCAAATCTTTAAATCCAAATTTCAATAGAACATTTAATTTTATGCCAATTCAATCCATATTTGAAATATCAATCTAAACTACTCCAATTTCAATATTGTAACATCCCGCCTTTTCACACACTTTAAACCGACACACGTGCCAATTCAAAGCATACGCAAGGGCGGATTGTTATGGGGTAAATAAGAAAAATAGAGAAGAAATAAAACGAAAATAGAATCTCACAGCGGAAGGATAAAATATAATAACAAATATACAGTTCATAAACAGTTTACAAAAGCTCGATTCTTCTTTTACCATAAATATCAGAGTTACACATACCAATACAAGCAATGCAGCGGAATAGAAAGAGTGTGGTGTAATACTATATATAAAATAATACTGATTCTTCGTCTTCGTCCTCCAAAGCTAAAATCTGCTATCCTGAAACGCTCGGACTGACCCGAGCGAATTTGAAAAGACAAAAACACTCGAGTCAGACTAGAATATCTTATGTGAGTTAAATAAACAGAAATAAATATGAGTACAGTAACTCAAGAGATGTTCGGGATTTACATCTCCTAAGGATCCGTTAAACTATTTACTATGTAGTATATTGCGCTATTATAATAGTGTCTATTTATAAAATAAACTTACTTTTAAATAGCGTTAAGGCTTTACATTTTCCACCTTAACACGTAAAATGCCAATAGTCTATACAGTACCGTAATACCTCCTGATCGGGAGGCTACCAGAGGATACTCCATAGGTACGACACAAATAGAAACTCGTAGTAAAGGCTCGATATGGTAGGTGACACGGCACAACTAGGCAATGCCAGGGTAGATATACCAATTGCTATCCAGGCTGGTGGAAACGCGTAGCCGCAGTTACCGCCCACCTCGGACTAACTCCCCAAAATCAAAATATAGAAGTGGCCACTGAATCAAATCCAAGTCAAAGTATAATATCGAAGAGGAGCGTCCGATCAGAGGAATGACCTCATTGGCCTGAGAATCGCTCCTGTTTTAGCCACCTTATGCCGACTCATGGGAGTTGGGTCCACGTATTTACCTTACAGGAAACGTCGCCGCCACCTACTTCATTCTGGAATCTCCACCGCGTACACGGTTAGTCAAAGTGGTTTTCGGTATCGACCGAGAGTATGTCCATATCCGATCCCGGTCTCTTTGCCAACCCATCGTTATTATAACACCGCGGTTATTTAAAAACAGTTTATACTTTAAAACCAGAATATAATCCCTTTCAAAACCATAATATTACGATATCATTTCTTCTTTAAAAACACAAACAATTTATTTTCATATTATTTTATAAAAGCCCAAATCAATGATATCGTTTCCCAAATAAAATTTTCCTTTCCAAAAATTATGTCACTTTTTATTATTTAATATCCCATGTAACCAATATTTTGTTTGTAACTTTCAACATAATTCTTCGAAAATCCATAGTATTTTAAAACCATTATTTTCAAAACTAAATGGTTTGGATATTCAACGGTATGCGAATTAAAAAGGTTTAACTTTACTGTTGCTTTATAAAGAATAAATTACATGGCTTTCCAAATATTTCTTGTTTTAAAGTTAAACCAAAATCCAAAATATTATTTCAAGTCCCAAAACCATTTCAATTATATATATATTTATATCCATTTTTGAGCATTAATATTTCAACTAAAGTTGGATTTTTATCCTTTCAAAATCAATATTCTATTAATTAATCTTAACCATTCACATAAAATCCATAATTAATAAGACTTCAATTTCTAGTAAAATATATATATATATAGAATTTTTCCACTTCAAATTATACTAGAATATCCATTTCTATTTATTTTGGGAAAATCCAATTACAAATATCATATCTTATAATTTCCAACTTTACATTTAAACATAGGATATAAATCATCAAACTCCATTTTCTTAATTTCTTCCATTTTCAATAAAGAAATTTATATTCCTTTTAATTTCAAAATTTCAACTTCATAGGTATATAAATATGGAATAAAATATTTATACAATATAAATTTAAGATTTATAGACCGTATTCAATCCAAACCATAGAAATCACATTAAAATAGTTATATATAGACCGCGGTGCCTGTATATAATTTTCTATCCTATGGTCAAGTGATACGGATATTTATCATTTCAATCCGCAATTTAAAAAAAATAAAACTGCGGTTGTATATCATTTCAAACCGCAATCCCGAATGAAATGTAAATGCATACTAACTTGCAGTTTAATGATATCCAAATAAAACATTCATTCAACAACACATCCATCATCCAATCACAACATCGATCAATATCAATCAATAACAATTATATATATGATCATATATAACAGGTGATAACTGGCAGTTTATTCAAATTAAATTTTATCAATTATTAATCTAACAATTTATATTCAGTGATAATTGACATAACTGTTAACTAGCAGTTCATATGCAAACAATAATTTCTAACAGCCAATTTACACGCAATAAATCAATTAAATTAACAGTTACATTCAAAAAAATGCAATTCAACAGATATGAATGAAATAACATGCCAAAAGCTCATAAATAAATTTCTATTCATTTCTAAAATTTATTTAACAATCATAAAAGCTTCTAGTAGTTGTGAGTGGGTTAAAACACTCACCTTTTGAATTTAAATCGAATTTAAATTCAATTTAAACTCAAAAATTCGCCCGTCTCAGAATTCATCCAAACCAGCGTCATCAGATCCGAAATTTAAATACGATCCTAATAAAAGAAACCGCGCGTAAATCGGATATCGTATGCAAAAGTTATGTCAAAAATTCGATTGAAAACAATTTTAAAATATAATTGCAAAAAGAACACATTTACAAACCCATTGCCACGTCATTTCTTCATCCACGCAACAAATTTCTCCAGAACCCTAACGCACAGTGAAACGCGTCAACGCAGCCGCCACCTAAAACATGAAACCCTATTGAATTTTTGCCGCAAATCTGACCGTCGAAACGCCAAACTAATCACATAGATGCGATCCCCATCGTCCACTCTACAAAACCCAGAAATGTTTTTCCGATCCGACAACTTTTGTTACGGCGATGATAAACGGTTTTGGGGCTGTTTGAATTTATTCTGGATGAACGACAGCTCCAATTGAAAAACGAATTTCACCATGCGGTTACGTGTTTCGAGAAGATCAACGTATATTTTTTTGAGAATTTTCTGAATTTTTTTGAGTTTTGACTTTTGATTTTGAACTGTGGATAGATCTGGAATTGGATCTGAGATGTATACATTTGGGGAAGAGAAAAGAGTGAAGAAATGAACGTACAGCAAAAGAATAGAGACAAGGATTTATAGCTGTATATTTATAGATAGGCTAGAGGTAGGGTAGCTAGACTGGATACGCGAACGTACGGAATAAACTATGGCCCAAAAAGCCCGCTATGCCTCCGGAGTCGAATTTGTTAAAACTATATATCCAAATAGGTGTTTTAAAATATTCTGAACGCGATGGAAAAAGTTTCGCGACCAAATTCGATCGTATGAAGAAGTTATGCTAAAAAAACAAAAATTTCAGATTGATTTCAAAATGCGTAAATTTCAAGGCGTTTCGAGTCCGTACGATCAAACGACAAGTCCGATCGCTACGAAAATTGAAACATTATTATAATTCAACGTTACGGATCCGATGAAACTGGTTTCGTCGAAATCCGAGTCCGTGACAAAAATGGCTATTTTTAATATTTATTAAATAAATTAAATAAATCATAAAAACAAATTTTATTTTTCAACTTCTATTATTAGCCAAATTTCATTACTAAGATAATTCAATCAGTTACAATTGATTTAACACGCTTGAATTTGAATTAAAATGTATAAGTATATTAATTTGCAGCGTTAATATCCGCACTTTCTTATTATTAGGAAATTTAAAATTTTATTCTAAAACCCAATTATTAAAACTTATACCCTTATACTCTCAACAAAATCTAACTAAATAAATAATTGGATTTCCATTTCAACTCATTATCTTGATTGCAATTAGCCTTTTTACCATAATAAAATTCCAAATTATTAATAACCCTTATTTTTCTTAACTATTTATTAATTCCAATCCAATTGAATTCAACACTATAAATTTGATTAATTTATTATATTCACTTCCTTTCTATTATTCAAAGTTATTGTTGTAAATACGACGAATACTAACATTAGTTTAAGATTTCACTCAATGTTTACAAATTCCATTTCCATTTAATAACGTAATATTTTACGTTCAATTTTATTTCATTTGTCGTAAATACCACTTGTTGAATTAAATACTCAAATCATAAATAAATCTTGCTTCTAAAGTTATACCAATAATGGTCCAGTGAAATTTGAATTAGCTTTACCTTTATTTTATGAAATTAACTATTGCAATAAGTCCAAATTTATAAAGAAGGTTAGATTCATATACTACTTCTTTGGTCTCAATTAACCTTTTATGGCGAGTATGAATTTCCATGTATAATTGAAACTTTTATATCCCTTTATTTATTTATTTATTTTTATTTTTTTTACTATCATTCAATATCTACACATTCTAGCTAATTTCAACTAACATATAAATTAGCTATTCCAACTTCCATTAATTTCGATTATCATACTATAGAAATTAAATTCCCTTAACCACATAAATAAAAGTTGATCCCCATCTATTTAC
Source organism: Allium cepa (assembly GCA_030765085.1). Classification (NCBI taxonomy): domain Eukaryota; kingdom Viridiplantae; phylum Streptophyta; class Magnoliopsida; order Asparagales; family Amaryllidaceae; genus Allium; species Allium cepa. The sequence continues at coordinate 598,618,437 of CM060935.1, forward strand.
ATTATATCACGTTTGCATAAATTTATTCAATGGTCACTTTTAGTTAATAACTATCAAATTTCCAATCCAAATGTAAATCTTCCACCTTTGAATTCTTATATTAAATGGAATTTAATATTTACTGATTCAACATTTATATGTTTCTAAAAATTAGCTCCAACCAAATGTGACAATTTACATTTCATTCCTATGCAATATATACTCATCTTATTCCATTTATTTGGTTACTGCATTGAAATCTATTTATTAACCAATACTAACGTTATTATCATAAAAAAATTGCTTCCCAATTTTATTCAATACTTAGAACAAAAATTTTCACATTAAATCAAATCCTTCTATTCAAACCAAGTATCATGCTATGATAATATTTTACGTTGGTTACACTGAAAAAATCAACTTTTTATCGTTATCAATTAACATATATTAATTGCACAAATTAAAGGAATTAATTGCCATTTATCCAATTAAATTTCATACATCAATCTATTTCATCTAAATCCTTACCTATGAATATTGCAACCTTTAATTCCATTAAATACCAATTAACCCAAATTATTTCATTTATTCTAAGTCATATCACTAAAATAATTCATCATAATAAACTTAAAATCTATACGTTTATTGATTTATTTCTATTTGTCTTATGTTAAATTCTAAATTTAGTAAGACAACCTAAAGTACTCCATTCAATCGACAGTCCTTTTCAATTGTTAATACGTACTTAAATTTCTACAGTTGCCTTCCATCTTCACTTCCGTTACTATGATAAAAATTAGTAACGTTTATGCCATCAATCCATCATAATTACTTACCCTTAATTGAGTTTGATTTCCAAATAAATTTGCTGACCCTTAATTAGACAATTTATAAAAGTTTGTCATCATACCTATAGTTCTACGCTTATGCTATGTCTTAAATTTCAATAAATTTATAAATTTTGAGATGTTCATTAGGGTTTACAAATTTATTGACTTGCAATAACAGGGTTTCTTAATCTATTCAATTTATCGTTCACAATCTTTTATTGCATTAATTTGGTTTAATATTCCCATATTAAATTTTATGTCCAGGTAAGAATTTTTCTTTCTTTCTCTACTTAATTCATTTGAATTTTATTCAAATGTCTTTAAATAGGTTTCTAAGTCACTTCTATATAATTTATTCTAGCCTTCATTCTAATATTTATCTACCACCTTTATTCTTTCAACTAAAATAAATTACAAAATCCTATTAAACAAACAATTTTAAATGGTCGAACTTTACGGGTCGTTACACTCTCCCCCACTCAAAACTTTTCGTCCCCGAAAAGGAAAAGGAAGAGAGAAGGAAGAGTAAAACAGTACATTTTATTTCAAATATTAATTTATAAACAGTATTTTACTGGATTAATTTCCTTTAATGAAATATACTTGTTTTATAATCATTCTATTCTTTAATACTTGAATTATTAAAGTTGGAAAAATATCTTTAACAAAATTCTAAGTCCAAAATTTACGAAAAATTTTGGCAGTGTCTCCTTTGTACGGAGGGACTCTGGAGAAAATATAATATCCAAATATACAAATATATTACACATATATCCAAAATAAAATATCCCAACTCGGGAAAATATATAAAATAGCGCTTTAAACGTAATCCGGAAACGTACCTAATTGTCGGGCAATACGCTTATTATTTTGGAACCAAAAGCAGTAGCAGTTGCTTCCAACACCTGTATACACTTATATAATCTAAAAGATTAAATATTTATTTTAAAATGGACTATTCAAATGGATTCAATCATTCATACTCAATCAAATGCAACAACCATACATTTTTACCAAACAGCACACACCACAAACAAACAATCATTCACTCAACAAACAATCAGTTGTTCGGGTTCAAATTCTGAAGTTGTACGAACGAAGAATAACTATCAAGTACATCCGTTGCTCAACAGCCTTAGATGGAACAAAGATAGATTATTTGTTCATCCAACAACTCCACAATTCCTTACCCAACAAACATACATCAACCAAACAATTCAAATCAACACCAAAATAGCTTATTATACATTTATTTCATAATTCAGTGTTTGATTTTCATTCCTTCATTTATGGAAGAATTTCTTTATTTCTTACAAGTTTTATTTTCCAATTATCCCAAAATTCATTATATTTGTATTTCCTTTTATTACTTAAGTTTCCTTTTATTACCTAAGTTTATAAAATAAATTCTCATTAATAACAACAAATATTTGAATATCTTCATTTCCTTACTCTTCACTTGTAAGATTTCCCTTAAATTCTTAATCTGCTAACATTCATTCTTATAAGTGGAAGTTTTTATTTATCTATTAACTATGGATTACAGTCATTTCAATTCTTCCTACTTTCCATTATATTGGAATAGGGGAGATTAAAACATACTTAAGTAAATAATCTTACAACATGTCACCTATTAATAATACTTAACTTTATTTTCAATAGAATTTTTAATTATCACTTAAGTTTATACTATTTAATTCTTATTTATAACGGTAATTTATTGAATACTTCATTTTCCTACATTCCTACTTGTAAAATATTCAATTCTAGTTTCACATTTAACATTTCAACTTTTTTGTTTGGGTAAGTTATTTATGTTAAGGAAATTGCAATTGAACTTATACAAGTTAAATCTCCATTCTTTAATTAAATTTAATGTTTATCCATATTACTCTTTGTCTCATGTGTATTCAAATTCCTCTTTATAGCTTTGCAATTATTCTCTTATTTCAATTAGAGGTTTCAATTCATTTATTACTTAACTTTTATTTCACTAACAAATTTTAAACAATTAATTAACGGAAAAATTTAGAATTAAATACCGGGTTATAATTTCTTGCAACTTTTATATCTCTAATTATATTTAGAACAATAAAAGAAAATTTTTAGAAAATTTCAAAATAAATCTGCAGTAGAATTTACTACAGTGGCCTTTCCCCTTCGAAACTCGAAAATGAAAGTCGATGATGCGGCCGTCATCACCGAATTTATTTTCCAGCGACAGAGAGGGAAGTACAGAATTTAATTCTTTTCCAAAATCTTCTTTAAAACAATTCTTCCAATTTATACGAAATATTTGTATAAGAAAATACTTATAAACCGAACCATTATTTTTCATAAATTCTTTGAAAACATATTTGGAAAAATCCCAGACTTAAATTCTAAAATCTCCAATTTGATTTATCATAATTTCAACTTAGCTTCAGTTATTATAGATATTTTTATTTTCTAACACCTAATCTATAGCAACCAAATATATATATATATATATATATCTTAAAAAAAACTATTTTTTATATATAGAAAATATAATAGGCAAAATTATTTCATTCACCTATATTAAAAACGGATATTATGTCGGTCTGTCCTATTAAGTGTTTAGAAATCCCTATTGATGGCATAGCGTCCCATGCATCAACCAGAATTCATAAATACAAAGCGGAACAAATTAACACAATATAAAAATCATTTTATTAATACTAACAAGTACGCTCTCTCATATATACACACTCAGCGACTCCCATAGGATGTTACTACCCTATTAACAAAGAGTCAAACCCCACAAAGCCAAGGTTTATCGCTAAACCAAAGCTCTGATACCAGATGTAACATCCCGCCTTTTCACACACTTTAAACCGACACACATGCCAATTCAAAGCATACGCAAGGGCGGATTGTTATGGGGTAAATAAGAAAAATAGAGAAGAAATAAAACGAAAATAGAATCTCACAGCGGAAGGATAAAATATAATAACAAATATACAGTTCATAAACAGTTTACAAAAGCTCGATTCTTCTTTTACCATAAATATCAGAGTTACACATACCAATACAAGCAATGCAGCGGAATAGAAAGAGTGTGGTGTAATACTATATATAAAATAGTACTGATTCTTCGTCTTCGTCCTCCAAAGCTAAAATCTGCTATCCTGAAACGCTCGGACTGACCCGAGCGAATTTGAAAAGACAAAAACACTCGAGTCAGACTAGAATATCTTATGTGAGTTAAATAAACAGAAATAAATATGAGTACAGTAACTCAAGAGATGTTCGGGATTTACATCTCCTAAGGATCCGTTAAACTATTTACTATGTAGTATATTGCGCTATTATAATAGTGTCTATTTATAAAATAAACTTACTTTTAAATAGCGTTAAGGCTTTACATTTTCCACCTTAACACGTAAAATGCCAATAGTCTATACAGTACCGTAATACCTCCTGATCGGGAGGCTACCAGAGGATACTCCATAGGTACGACACAAATAGAAACTCGTAGTAAAGGCTCGATATGGTAGGTGACACGGCACAACTAGGCAATGCCAGGGTAGATATACCAATTGCTATCCAGGCTGGTGGAAACGCGTAGCCGCAGTTACCGCCCACCTCGGACTAACTCCCCAAAATCAAAATATAGAAGTGGCCACTGAATCAAATCCAAGTCAAAGTATAATATTGAAGAGGAGCGTCCGATCAGAGGAATGACCTCATTGGCCTGAGAATCGCTCCTGTTTTAGCCACCTTATGCCGACTCACGGGAGTTGGGTCCACGTATTTACCTTACAGGAAACGTCGCCACCACCTACTTCATTCTGGAATCTCCACCGCGTACACGGTTAGTCAAAGTGGTTTTCGGTATCGACAGAGAGTATGTCCATATCCGATCCCGGTCTCTTTGCCAACCCATCGTTATTATAACACCGCGGTTATTTAAAAACAGTTTATACTTTAAAACCAGAATATAACCCCTTTCAAAACCATAATATTACGATATCATTTCTTCTTTAAAAACACAAACAATTTATTTTCATATTATTTTATAAAAGCCCAAATCAATGATATCGTTTCCCAAATAAAATTTTCCTTTCCAAAAATTATGTCACTTTTTATTATTTAATATCCCATGTAACCAATATTTTGTTTGTAACTTTCAACATAATTCTTCGAAAATCCATAGTATTTTAAAACCATTATTTTCAAAACTAAATGGTTTGGATATTCAACGGTATGCGAATTAAAAAGGTTTAACTTTACTGTTGCTTTATAAAGAATAAATTACATGGCTTTCCAAATAGTTCTTGTTTTAAAGTTAAACCAAAATCCAAAATATTATTTCAAGTCCCAAAACCATTTCAATTTTATATATATTTATATCCATTTTTGAGCATTAATATTTCAACTAAAGTTGGATTTTTATCCTTTCAAAATCAATATTCTATTAATTAATCTTGACCATTCACATAAAATCCATAATTAATAAGACTTCAATTTCTAGTAAAATATATATATATATATATATATATAGAATTTTTCCACTTCAAATTATAATAGAATATCCATTTCTATTTATTTTGGGAAAATCCAATTACAAATATCATATCTTATAATTTCCAACTTTACATTTAAACATAGGATATAAATCATCAAACTCCATTTTCTTAATTTCTTCCATTTTCAATAAAGAAATTTATATTCCTTTTAATTTCAAAATTTCAACTTCATAGGTATATAAATATGGAATAAAATATTTATACAATATAAATTTAAGATTTATAGACCGTATTCAATCCAAACCATAGAAATCACATTAAAATAGTTATATATAGACCGCGGTGCCTGTATATAATTTTCTATCCTATGGTCAAGTGATACGGATATTTATCATTTCAATCCGCAATTTAAAAAAAAATAAAACTGCGGTTGTATATCATTTCAAACCGCAATCCCGAATGAAATGTAAATGCATACTAACTTGCAGTTTAATGATATCCAAATAAAACATTCATTCAACAACACATCCATCATCCAATCACAACATCGATCAATATCAATCAATAACAATTATATATATGATCATATATAACAAGTGATAACTGGCAGTTTATTCAAATTAAATTTTATCAATTATTAATCTAACAATTTATATTCAGTGATAATTGACATAACTGTTAACTAGCAGTTCATATGCAAACAATAATTTCTAACAGCCAATTTACACGCAATAAATCAATTAAATTAACAGTTACATTCAAAAAAATGCAATTCAACAGATATAAATGAAATAACATGCCAAAAGCTCATAAATAAATTTCTATTCATTTCTAAAATTTATTTAACAATCATAAAAGCTTCTAGTAGTTGTGAGTGGGTTAAAACACTCACCTTTTGAATTTAAATCGAATTTAAATTCAATTTAAACTCAAAAATTCGCCCGTCTCAGAATTCGTCCAAACCAGCGTCATCAGATCCGAAATTTAAATACGATCCTAATAAAAGAAACCGCGTGTAAATCGGATATCGTATGCAAAAGTTATGTCAAAAATTCGATTGAAAACAATTTTAAAATATAATTGCAAAAAGAACACATTTACAAACCCATTGCCACGTCATTTCTTCATCCACGCAACAAATTTCTCCAGAACCCTAACGCACAGTGAAACGCGTCAACGCAGCCGCCACCTAAAACATGAAACCCTATTGAATTTTTGCCGCAAATCTGACCGTCGAAACGCCAAACTAATCACATAGATGCGATCCCCATCGTCCACTCTACAAAACCCAGAAATGTTTTTCCGATCCGACAACTTTTGTTACGGCGATGATGAACGGTTTTGGGGCTGTTTGAATTTATTCTGGATGAACGACAGCTCCAATTGAAAAACGAATTTCACCATGCGCTTACGTGTTTCGAGAAGATCAACATATATTTTTTTGAGAATTTTCTGAATTTTTTTGAATTTTGACTTTTGATTTTGAACTGTGGATAGATCTGGAATTGGATCTGAGATGTATACATTTGGGGAAGAGAAAAGAGTGAAGAAATGAACGTACAGCAAAAGAATAGAGACTAGGATTTATAGCTGTATATTTATAGATAGGCTAGAGGTAGGGTAGCTAGACTGGATACGCGAACGTACGGAATAAACTATGGCCCAAAAAGCCCGCTATGCCTCCGGAGTCGAATTTGTTAAAACTATATATCCAAATAGGTGTTTTAAAATATTATGAACGCGATGGAAAAAGTTTCGCGACCAAATTCGATCGTATGAAGAAGTTATGCTAAAAAAACAAAAATTTCAGATTGATTTCAAAATGCGTAAATTTCAAGGCGTTTCGAGTCCGTACGATCAAACGACAAGTCCGATCGCTACGAAAATTGAAACATTATTATAATTCAACGTTACGGATCCGATGAAACTGGTTTCGTCGAAATCCGAGTCCGTGACAAAAATGGCTATTTTTAATATTTATTAAATAAATTAAATAAATCATAAAAACAAATTTTATTTTTCAACTTCTATTATTAGCCAAATTTCATTACTAAGATAATTCAATCAGTTACAATTGATTTAACACGCTTGAATTTGAATTAAAATGTATAAGTATATTAATTTGCAGCGTTAATATCCGCACTTTCTTATTATTAGGAAATTTAAAATTTTATTCTAAAACCCAATTATTAAAACTTATACCCTTATACTCTCAACAAAATCTAACTAAATAAATAATTGGATTTCCATTTCAACTCATTATCTTGATTGCAATTAGCCTTTTTACCATAATAAAATTCCAAATTATTAATAACCCTTATTTTTCTTAACTATTTATTAATTCCAATCCAATTGAATTCAACACTATAAATTTGATTAATTTATTATATTCACTTCCTTTCTATTATTCAAAGTTATTGTTGTAAATACGACGAATACTAACATTAGTTTAAGATTTCACTCAATGTTTACAAATTCCATTTCCATTTAATAACGTAATATTTTACGTTCAATTTTATTTCATTTGTCGTAAATACCACTTGTTGAATTAAATACTCAAATCATAAATAAATCTTGCTTCTAAAGTTATACCAACAATGGTCCAGTTAAATTTGAATTAGCTTTACCTTTATTTTATGAAATTAACTATTGCAATAAGTCCAAATTTATAAAGAAGGTTAGATTCATATACTACTTCTTTGGTCTCAATTAACCTTTTATGGCGAGTATGAATTTCTATGTATAATTGAAACTTTTATATCCCTTAAATTTTTTTTTTTTTTTTTTTTTTTTTTTTTTTTTTTACTATCATTCAATATCTACACATTCTAGCTAATTTCAACTAACATATAAATTAGCTATTCCAACTTCCATTAATTTCGATTATCATACTATAGAAATTAAATTCCCTTAACCACATAAATAAAAGTTGATCCCCATCTATTTACATTATATCACGTTTGCATAAATTTATTCAATGGTCACTTTTAATTAATAACTATCAAATTTCCAATCCAAATGTAAATCTTCCACCTTTGAATTCTTATATTAAATGGAATTTAATATTTACTGATTCAACATTTATATGTTTCTAAAAATTAGCTCCAACCAAATGTGACAATTTACATTTCATTTCTATGCAATATATACTCATCTTATTCCATTTATTTGGTTACTGCATTGAAATCTATTTATTAACCAATACTAACGTTATTATCATAAAAAAATTGCTTCCCAATTTTATTCAATACTTAGAACAAAAATTTTCACATTAAATCAAATCCTTCTATTCAAACCAAGTATCATGCTATGATAATATTTTACGTTGGTTACACTGAAAAAATCAACTTTTTATCGTTATCAATTAACATATATTAATTGCACAAATTAAAGGAATTAATTGCCATTTATCCAATTAAATTTCATACATCAATCTATTTCATCTAAATCCTTACCTATGAATATTGCAACCTTTAATTCCATTAAATACCAATTAACCCAAATTATTTCATTTATTCTAAGTCATATCACTAAAATAATTCATCATAATAAACTTAAAATCTATACGTTTATTGATTTATTTCTATTTGTCTTATGTTAAATTCTAAATTTAGTAAGACAACCTAAAGTACTCCATTCAATCGACAGTCCTTTTCAATTGTTAATACGTACTTAAATTTCTACAGTTGTCTTCCATCTTCACTTCCGTTACTATGATAAAAATTAGTAACGTTTATGCCATCAATCCATCATAATTACTTACCCTTAATTGAGTTTGATTTCCAAATAAATTTGCTGACCCTTAATTAGACAATTTATAAAAGTTTGTCATCATACCTATAGTTCTACGCTTATGCTATGTCTTAAATTTCAATAAATTTATAAATTTTGAGATGTTCATTAGGGTTTACAAATTTATTGACTTGCAATAACAGGGTTTCTTAATCTATTCAATTTATCGTTCACAATCTTTTATTGCATTAATTTGGTTTAATATTCCCATATTAAATTTTATGTCCAGGTAAGAATTTTTCTTTCTTTCTCTACTTAATTCATTTGAATTTTATTCAAATGTCTTTAAATAGGTTTCTAAGTCATTTCTATATAATTTATTCTAGCCTTCATTCTAATATTTATCTACCACCTTTATTCTTTCAACTAAAATAAATTACAAAATCCTATTAAACAAACAATTTTAAATGGTCGAACTTTACGGGTCGTTACAAATATTTTCAAAGTTATATTTCAACGATTTAATAACTCAATTTCGATAAATTTCAATTATACTCCAAAATCAACTTTAAAATTCAATTTAATTCCTTTAAAACAATTCCAGTTTTAACATAAATCTTGTATTTTTATAATAATTCAATTTACATAACTCAAATTTTTATTTTGAAATATCATTTAACCGGATTCGAAATTTAGGATTTAAAATCATTTAATTTAACCAATTCGGTGTCCGTATATAATTCTCTACTCTATGGTCAAGTACTATGGATATTTATCATTTCAATTCGCAATTTAAAATTTTACGATTATATATCATTTCAAACTGCAATCCCAAATTTAATAAAATCCATAAAATCGCTCGAGTCTATCATTTCAACCCATAAAGATTTTTTCCTAATCTATAGATCATTCGGGTATATATCATTTCAATCCATAGTGATTTTCCTAAACAATAACTAAAGGAACTTGCAGAGTGATAGCAGTATCCACATCAACATAACATCCAATCATCCAATATCATCCACCAAACACCCATCATAATCATCATCCAATTCAATTAGTAAATTTAAACAAATAACTGACTATCAATAATAGGAAATTAACTAGAAATATAAATTCAATAACAAATTAAATAAAAACAAATTCAAATTAACTGGAATGACGATTTAAACATGCCAAACAGCTATAAATAAATTCCTAACCATATCACATTTTAATTTAACTAACATAATAAATTTTAGAAATTGTGAGTGGGTCAAAACGCCCACCTTTGATTTTAAATCGAATTAAAATCCAAATAAAGGCCCAAATTTCAACAGTCTCAGAATTCCTCCAAACCCACGTCAAAATTTCCAAAATTTCAAAATGGTCGCAACAAAATAAACTGCATACAAATCCGACCTCGTACGTAAAAGTTATGATCGTTAGAAGTTAAACGTTTTAAAAATTGAAATAAATAAAATAATATAAGGAGTAAACGTGTGACCTTCTCTACGTCACCAGGTTCTTCACGCATGTGCAATGCGGTCGATCCCTACCCGCACGATCCTCGTACGCGAATCACCAGTGTCGCACGATCGCCAATGGCCACCGATCACCCAGCGATGCTCCCCCCAAGGCATCATGACCATCGACCGCACGGGAAAAGCTCAAAGCAGCCACCCATTCTATAACCTTAATCTAATTTCTACCACCAATCCGACCATCAGCTCGACGAACAACCCAGTCCGATGAACTACTCTCTACAACCCAGTGTCTTAGATTTGACGATCGGTTGCAGTCGATCACGACGAAATGAATGGTCGAGAATTCTTCGATGTTTACTAATCAAATGATGAACAAAAACAAAAAATGAGTTGCATATTGACTTGCGCTCATCGAGAGCTTCAAATCGATTTATAATTTGTTTGGGTTGGGGGAGGTTGAAATTTTTTTGATTTGATTTTGATTTGCAATTGAATTTGGAATTTGTTTGGTTTGTCTGTGATTGAGAAGAAGAGGACAGAGAGAATTGTACGTACAGACAAGCGAAATTAAGAAGTAGATAGGGTTTATAGCGAATTATTTATAGGTGGTCAGAAATAGAGATGTTACACGATTGATTTGAAGGATGAACGATAAACGAGCCGAAAAGCCCATTCCATTCCCAAAACGAAAATGGGCCATCTCATATATCAAAATAGATATTTTCAATATTTTTAAATTTGATGGAAGTGGTTTCAAATCCTAGTTCCATCATATGAAGAAGTTAAGTTAACATCAGCTTATTTCAAATTGATTTCAATTGAATTTTTAAACTGATTTCTAGGCGTTTCGAGTCCGTCGATCAAACGACAAGTCTGATCGCTACGAAACATGAAACAGTAAAATAATTCACCATTACGGATCTAATAAAACTAGTTTCGTCGAAATCTGAGACAGTGGCCAAAATGGCTATTTTCACATTATTTAAATAAATTAATATTAAATTAATTAAACCACTTTTTAATTTCAAATTTAATAATTTCCAATTTCTATCATTTTGGATTACTTAGTAATTTATAATCCCCTTAGAAAAAATTTCTATATCAATTTATTATTTAATATTTCACAATTTATAGTGTTTAATTTCAATTTCAATAAATTGAGTAATTATAAATTAAATTTCAAGTAAATCCATTTATTTGAGTTTCCATCATTATACAATCAATTTTTACCTTATGGATATAATTATCATGGTTTATATCTTATTACGCTAATATTCTCCAATTTCATCTTTATTCACATTAATGTAATATTACTTACATTTAATTGCAATAAGTCCAATTTTTATAGTTTAAATTCCAATAATTTGATTAACTTGATTTCAAAGCTTTCTATTCGAACCTTGATTGTTCTATACATACATTTAGCGTTGGTTTCTATCTAATTACGTTAATATTTCATGGTCATTATCTTAATCCGATTTAAACACTATTATTAATTTCATTCATTGCAATAGATTTCCAATTAAATTTAATTGACTAAATAAATAGGTAACATATAATAATTGTTACCATTAACTTTTAATTATACTTATATAAGTTTATTATTTACAACCAAGTGTTACAATTGCTTATATAAAACTAATTTTATCCAATTAGCATTAATTATATATTAATTCATTAATTACTTCAAAATTTACATTTGTTTTCTTATATTAAATTTATAGCCAAGTATAACATTTAAATTACTTCAATTAATTGAACTTCCATTAGAGTTGTAAATAATTAACCTGGATTAATATTATTGCAATTCATTCTAGTTATTATTTTCATTAATAAATCACAAATTTTTATTTCTTCCGATATTAAATCGCCAAGTTTTATTAAATTAACTATTTTAATTATCGAAAATTATAGGTCATTACACTCTCAACCACTCAAAAATTTTCGTCCCCAAAAAACTTTTATATTCAAGTTAATAAAAGTTTGGAAAATATTTCACAAATTTTTCTAAGTCCAAAATTTACGAGAAATTTCGACGGAGTCTCCTTTGCACGGATAGGTCTAGGAGAAATAATAATATAAAAAATAATCAATAACATAACGTATATATTTCAACATAATATATTCCAATAAATGGAAAATAATATAATATAACTAGAAAACTGTATTTCGAGAAAGTACCTATTTGTCGGGCAATTAACGCTTAATTTATGAAACCAAAAGTAGTAGCAATTGGTTCCATAACCTGTATTTCACATATATAATACAAAAGATTTAATAATTATATAAGAGAGATATTTATATTCTCTCAATTAATAACAAAACAAATCAATATAACAAAAAAATATTCATTTGCAAACAAAAGCATACAATCATCACATGAAATCAAAGAAATCAACCATTCATCCATATCAAGCAAAACAAACAGTATGTTCGGGTTCAGAGCTTTTAATTGTATAAAATGACAATAACTATTAAGTATACCATTTACTCAATAGTCTTAGATAATAATCACCGGATTATTCATACATCCTAACAATTAGAAGTATGCTTTCCCAAACAACCCATAAACTAAAATAACAATGACTCCAAGCATCAATCACGTTCATGCTTATTAATTTCATTTCATAATATTTGTCTTTCTTCAGTTTCATCCATACAATGATTATTTCATTCATCCACATTCATTCAATTATATATGTTATTTACATTTTCTTACATATGTGACTCATATATAATTATTTAAACCTATGTAAATCAATCCTTAAAATACCATATAGGTTTCTTTGTACATAAATTCACATTCGTTCATTCAGTACTTATTTTAATTTTTTCCATTCATTACCTACAAATCCATTTTTCTTTATTCATAAAATTTAAATTTCTTTCATTGCTTTACATTCATTTCTTACCTAAGTTATATCCATTCAGTGTTATGATAATCAATGATTTCTTATTTTTAAGTAATACATAGATTTAATTATAGCTTAGTTTCACATTTATTAATTTATATACTTGATTTCGATTAGATATTAATATTCATTAGTGTAGAAGTTCATACTTTAGTTTCTTACTTCTTAATTTACCTTCATTTCTTTATATAGTGTCATTGAATTAAAGCTAGTTTCCGAATCGTTTCAAAACTTTCTGAAGTTATAGCCATTTAGTTTAATATATGATTCACTTTAATTGTCAATGGCTTCAAACATTAACTTAAGTTTATAATCTTTTACTTACAGTACTCACTTTTGTATTACATTTTATTAGTAGTATTTCAATTATAACTTAGGTCTATAATACCAAAATATTAGAGTCCTTATTTATAAAGGTAATTCTATTGAACACATTCATCACTTAAGTTTTACTTGTTTAGTTAACAAAATGTTCAATAGTTACTATTTCTTATTTTCATTTCCATTTTATATACAGTTTCAAATTTTCAGTTTCTCATCTATTTCATTAATCATTTTAACATCGCATTTCTTATTTCATTTTTGTATTTTCAATTATTAATATTGTCAAGGTTCCGTTCATCACAATAATTAAAATTTATAATTAATAGAAACTTAAGTACTAAATACCGGGTTCCTTTACAATTATTTTAAAACTATATATATATATATATATATATATATATATATATAATCAGGTCCTTTATATACATCCAATCATTTTTGGAAATTTAAAATTTAGATTTGTTATCAAAATAAATGTGTAGTAAAACTACTACAGCAGCCTCCCCACTTCGAAACTTGAAAATGAACATCGATGATGCGTGCACTCATCACTGAAATTATTTCCAACGACAGAGAGGGGAGTGCAAAACTTATTTCCTTTCAAAATTCTTTTAAGACATTCCTTTCAAATCACATTGAAATATTTATATCAGAAAATGCTTCCAAATAATATTAATATTATATTCCAAAATCTTTTGAAAGAAATTTTCAAAAATCCCAGAAATTAGGTTCTCAAATTTTCAATTTATATTCATTTTATTTACAATCTCATTTTTAAACCAATACTTATAAATTTCATTACCTAACAATATTACAACCAAATCTATCATTTATAAAATTTATTATTTTATATACAAAATATATAGTAGGCAAAATTATTTTATTTACCTACATTTCAAAACAAATATTGTGTCGGTCTGCCCTATTAAGTATTTAGAAATCCCTATCGATGTCATAGCGTCCTAAGCACCAACCAGAATTTATAAATATGAAACGGAACAAATTAGCACAATATAAAAACCTTTTATAATACTAAGAAATACACTCTTTCATATATATACACTCAGTGACTCATTCTAGGGTGTTACACCCTATTTATGAGTCCGACCCCACCAAGCTAAGGTTAAGCTGCGATACCAACTGTAATGACCGGCCGTTTTGGACTTTTTAAGTAGACATACATGCCTGACTCAAACCATTCAAAAGAGTTGATTTTTATGGGATAGATAAGAAAAAGAGAAAGAAATAAAACAAATACAGAATCTCGCAGCAGAACGACAAAATATAATAATGAAATAACAGTTCATGAAGTTGTTTTATAAATATATTTGATTATTTTTTACAAAAAAAATATCAAAGTTACATAAACTGTAATAAATGAATAAATGCAGCAGAACAACATGATGCAGTGAAATTCTTAGGCTGACCCAAAAGACAAAACACTTGAGTCGGAACTAAAAGATCTTATGTAAGTTAAATCAATGGAAAATGAATATGAGTGGAACGACTTTAGAGATGTTTACAGGGTTTGACATCTTCTATCCAGTGTCTAACATGAGTGCAATAACTTAAGAGATGTTCAGGATTACAATCTCCTAAGGATCCGTTAAATATCCACTATCTAGTACAATACGCTATTATAATAGCGTCTATAATAAAGTAAAGTACTAAAATAGCGTTAAGGAGTTACCTGTATCCCCCTTAACACATTTTCGTATATTTCCATAGTATATACAATACGGTAATTCCTCCACAAACTAGAGGGCTATCAGAGGGCACTCCATAGGTATGGTACAAAACAAACTCGTAGAAGACTCTTTAGGGCATGTGAACACGGCACTCGAGGCAATGCCAAGGTAGATATACTAATTGCATATCCGAAATGGTGGTAACGCATAGCAACTACTACTGCCCTCCTCGGAGCATATTCCCAATTCAAAATCAAGGGGTGGCCATCAAATCAATCAAAAAGTAATAGAATGGTATCAAAGAAATGTGCCCGATAGGAGGACTGACCTCACTTGGCGTGGCGTGGCGTGGCGTGTCTCCTATTTTAGTCACATCTAAGCTGACTCACGGGAGTCCAGATCACGTCATATCTTATACAGAAAACGTTCACCAAACCATCCTTATTTATTTCTAGAATCTCCACCACGTACATAGTTGTTAAACTGGTTTTCGGTATTGGTATAGAGTATGAGAATATCCTATCCCGGTCTCTTTAACAACCAAACGCTTATTACACACGGATGGTTCTTTTAAATTTCCACAATCAATTCATAGTTGATATCAAAATATCATCTTCAATTCAAACCATATCACTTTCGAAATTATATTCAGTTTGAAATCATACTTTCAAAATAATTTACAACCCTCATTTCCAAACTTCGTATTCAAATCAAGTAGATAATTTAAATCCTAGCTTAGGTTATAATATCATTTAACCATATTCACTTTAAAACAAGGATTTAAATTATAAACAAATCCACTTTATTTAGTTTGAATTTTTTTTTTGAAAGATAGTTTAGATAGTTATAATTAGTTTAACAAAGTTAAAATAATTTTTAAGAATAGTTAAATACTCTAAAATAATTTAAAATAGATTAAATACTTTATAATTAAGTTCAAGACAGTTAAATAGATTAAATATAATTAAAATAGATATAATAGCTTTAAAATAGATTAATTAGATTTGAAATAGATTAAATTGGTTTAAAAGGGTTAAAATAATTTATATAGTCAGTATTAATCAAAATAGTTTAGTAGCTTGAAAATCTTAATAATTAGGAAATTTAAAATAATATATTTTTAAACAGTTTATATTAAAATATGGATTTGGAAAATTATATCAATTTACTTTTTATTTCCTTTCAACACATTTGGACAAATTTCAATTTCCAAATTAACAAAACCCAATTTCAAATCTTTTAATCCAAATTTAAATAAAACATTTAATTTTATTCTTGTTTCAATCCATGTTTGAATATCGATTTAAACTACTCCAATTTCAGTATCCTCAAAGTTATATTCCAAACGATTTAATAACCGAATTCCGATAAACTTCAATTATACTCCAAAATCAACTTTAAAATTCAATTTAATTCCTTTAAACCAATTCCAATTTTAACATAAAACTTGGATTTTGATAATAATTGAATTTATATAAATCAAATTTTTATTTAGAAATATCATTTAACCGGATATGAAATTTGGGATTTAAAATCATTTAATTTAACCAATCCGTCGTCCATATATAATTCTCTACCCTAGGGTCAAGTGACACAGATATTTATCATTTCAATCTGCAATTTAAAATTTTACGGTTATTTATCATTTCAAACCGCAATCCCGAATTTAATAAAATCCATAAAATCACTCGAGTCTATCATTTCAATCCATAATGATTTTTCCCTAATCTATAGATCCTTCAGGTATAAATCATTTCAACCCATAGTGATTTTCCTAAACAATACTAAGGAAACTTGCAGAGTGGTAGAAATATATAAATCAGCATAACATTCAATCATCCAATATCAACCACCAAACATCCATCATATTCATCATCCAATTCGATTAATAAATTTCAATAAATAACTGACTATCAATAACAGAAAATTAACTGGCCATTTAAATTCAATAACAAATTAAATAAAAATAAATTCAAATTAATTGGAGTGACGATTTAATCGTGCCAAACACCTAGAAATAAATTCCTAACCACCTCATAATTTGATTTAACTAACATAAGAAATTTTAGAAGTTGTGAGTGGATCAAAACACTCACCTTTGATTTTAAAATCAAATTAAAATCCAAATAATGGCCCAAATTTCAATAGTCTTGGAATTCATCCACACTAGCATCAAAATATCCGGAATTTCGATACGATTGCAACCAAAAAACAGCGTACAAATCCGACCTCGTAAGTAAAAGTTATGATCATTACAAGTTAAACTTTTTAAAAATTAAAATAAATAAATAATATAACGAGTAAACGGGTTACCTTCTCCACGTCAGCATGTTCTTCATGCATGCGCAACGTGGCCGAACCCTAGCTGCATGATCCTCCTACGCAAATCACCAGCACCGCACGATCGCCAACGACCATCGATCACCCAGCGACGCTCCCCCCAAGGCCCGCGACCTCCCCCCAAGGCATCACGACCACCAACTCCATCGAAAAAGCCCAGCGCTGCCACCCATTCTATAACCCTAATCGAATTTCTGCCACCAATCCGACCAACAACTCGACGAACAACCCACTTCGATGAACTATACTCGCCGCTCTCTATAACCCGGTGTACTTGATTCGATGATCGGTTGCAGTCAATCGTGACGAAATGAACGATCGAGAATTCTTCGACGTTTACTTATCAAACAATGAACCAAAATGAAAAACGAGTTGCATATTTGACTTATTCTAGTCGAGAGCTTCAAATCGATATATAATTTGTTTGGGTTGGAAGAGTTTGAATTTTATTTGATATGACTTTGATTTGCAATTGAATTTGGAATTTGTTTGGTTTGTCTGCCATTGAGAAGAAGAAGCCAGAGAAAATTCTACGTACAGACAAATGAAAATATGAAATAGCTATGGTTTATAAAGGATTATTTATAGGTAGGTCAGAAATAGAGATGAATGGACACGATTGATTTGAAAGTCGAAGGATAAACGACCCGAAAAGCCGGTTTCGTTCCTGAAACTAAAGTGGGTCATCCCATATATCAAAATAGATGTTTTTGATATTTTCAAATTCAATGGAAGAGGTTTCAAGTCCTAATTTCATCGTTTGAAGAAGTTATGTTAACATCGGCTTATTTCAAATTGATTTCAATTGAATTTAATTAAATTGATTTCTAGGCGTTTCGAGTCTGTACGATCAAATGACAAGTCTGATCACTATGAAACTTGAAACCTTATAATAATTCACCATTACGGATCCGATGAAACTAGTTACATCGAAATCTGAGATAGTAGCTATTTTCACATTATTTAAATAAATTAATATTAAATTAATTAAAGGGAACATTTGCCATACATCCTTAATAACTTTCATAATTCACCAAACATCCCTTAGAAAAAAACATATAAATTTCATCCTTATTTTTAAACGGAGCCTTTTCTTTTCCCAAAGTACCCTTAAAAATCATCCTAAAACCCTGAACCCACGCTTTTTTATCGTTCGACCTTTAATACAATTGAAATCACATTTTCTTCAACAAAATCCGAAACGCCTACAAAATTGAACAGCAAAACAACCAAAATCAAGTCGAAATCTGACGTTTTCAAAATCAAACAAGGCAAAATGGGAAGATCGAATGTGATATATCTCAATTTCATGAGTAGTTTATTTATATTACACTGTTTTAAATCGATAGATCTTAGGGTTTTTGCAAGGGTTTTAGAGATTTTTGAGTTAGCCATGCATGTAATTTTACGGTAACACAAATAAAATTGAGAATGCAGACGATAAATTAAAAAACATTCTATAATTACTGCAATTTTTTTAAAAAAAATTGTTCAAAAAACTATTTTCACTCTTTAAATTTTAAGCAGATGTTACTAATGTGTTTTTCGCATATTTTTAAGCAATAGATGCGATCAATGTTTGTATTTGCCTGCAATTTTTCATAATAATTACAAATTTAACAGTAAATATCATAATAATGTCAACTAGTCACAATTATTGTAGACAAATATGCAACTGTTGATTTTTTTTTGAATTACTCTGCAACATTTATGTATAAATGAAATTAAGTTAATATTACTGACAATATCGCATATGGCTGCAAATAATTAACCTTAATTGCTTACTTTTCAGTAATAAAGCAGTTAAACAGAACAAACTTAGCGTTATCTGTAATTTTTAGTATATTTTAATGTCATTATTCATATTATTGACGATAGATATGCAACTATACTGAGCACTGTTGAATATCTTTGCAACATTTATGTATGAAGAAAAATAATCATTACTAACAATATCACATATAGTTGCAAAAATTCAGCTTAACTGCTTACTTTTCAGCAATAATTCAATTACGCAGAGCAATCTCATTTTTATATGCTACTTTTTGAATAGTTTCATTGAAGTACCAATTTATTTTGAAAAAACTGAAAAAAAGGATAATATTTATAATTACAAAAGCCATGTTTTAAAGTTTACAATAATTCAAAATATTTTCTGAAAATTAAGCAATTAATTTTTAAAGCTGCTGACATATATGCAACTACAACATATACAAGAGAAGTTTGTATAAGCTAACAATTTTTTCAGTACTTTCATTGGATTACCATTCTATTTCCAGAAAGCAAAGAAAATTCTAGAAATATGTATGATTAGAAACAATAAATTTTTGATATCACGGTTATTCAAATAATTGTTGAAAAATAAGCAGTTATTTTTTAAAACTGCTAAATTATATGGAACAATTCCACAAATATGAAAATTTGCTGAACAGACTACAATTATTTAAGATAATAGCATACATTTCTGTTTTTTCTACATATTCATTATAACCGCAAGTATTTAACATCACCTATCGTATTATTAGATTGTGCATATTTATTTCATAATTTTTAATGTACTTTTACAGAAGAACACAAAAGAAGAAATAAAAGAAGGAAAAAAGTAATGTTGAAACATCAATTATCCCTATTGAACAACAATCAAGATCAAATATTCTAATGAAAAAAAGAAAAACAATCAGTGAAGAGAAAATTACATTAAGAAAAGACAATTACAGAAATAATTGAAGGCCTTTCATCGATGGTCTTGGCGGGATTAAGAAGGAAGAATTGCTAACAATATCACATACAAAATATCTTCAAAATTTGTCTTTCTACAAATTCATTCATATGACCTATGTTGGAATTATACCAGCAAAGGAAAACACAAAAAACTCAACAAAAATAGACATAATCATCAAAGCCTACAGAAAGAATGTAACGACCCGGTGTTTTCAACCATTCGCATCCGCACATGTCGGACTTGAATTGTTCAAAATACCGTGTTGTAAAAAATAAATTTGGCAGAACTCAGAATATGCAGTAAATAATTAATCACAGAATCACAGACACAGATATCAGAATCTCACAGCGGAATATAAAATATCACAGTGGTTCATGAAGCCACTGAAACTTTTACCAAACAGAAATACATTGTTTATAAACTTCGATACAATTTTAAGCCATAAGCAAATATAAAGTCTTTAATGCTTTGAATTACAAAATAGATAAAGATGAAAAAGCTTCCAACTAGCAAGAGTGATCTATGAGTGGTCCTAGCTCCGGAAAGAAAGCTGTAGCTGCAACTCAGGCTGACCCGAGCGTACAAATAAACAAAACACTCGAGTCAGGACATACATACTTATATAATGTAAGCTAAATCAAGTGTACTGTAATATAAAGCAAGTAACTTAAAGGATGCTTGGGATCGCCCATCCTCTAAGGATCCGTTAAACTATTTACTATGTAGTATATTGCGCTATTATAATAGTGTCTATATATAAAATAAACTTACTTTTAAATAGCGTTAAGGAGTGACCCAATATTCCCCTTAACACAAATAATGCCAATAGTCTATACAGTACCGTAATACCTCCTGATCGGGAAGCTACCAGAGGTACTCCATAGGTACGACACAAATAGAAACTCGTAGTAGGCTCGCTAGGGTAGGTGACACGGCACAACTAGGCAATGCCAGGGTAGATATACCAATTGCTATCCGGACCGGTGGAAACGCGTAGCCGCAGTTACCGCCCACCTCGAACAACACTCCCAAATCAAAGGTGCGCACCAAAACAATCACAAGAGTAATAGAATGGCATACGAAGAAGTGCGTTCGATCAGAGGTGCTACCTCATTAATCCGAGAATCGCTCCTGTTTTAGCCACCTTATGCCAACTCACGGGAGTCGGGTCCACGTATTTACCTTAAAGAAACCGTCACCACCATCCTACTTCATTCTGGAATCTCCACCGTGTACACGGTTAGTCAAAGTGGTTTTCGGTATCGACAGAGAGTATGCCAGATATCCGATCCCGGTCTCTTTGCCAACCAAACGTTATTATAACCCGTGGTTACAGTTTAAAATGGTATCAAAATATATTCCTTCAATATCAAATATTGATTTAAACTTTCCACTTTATACATACTTTTTTTAAATTTATTCAATTGGAATTTATTGCCTTTACCAAATTTTAAAGTTAAATTCTTCCTTTAAATCCATCAAAAAAATCAATTTCTTAAAAAATTTCAAATTACATATTAAATTCCAAAATTTACACCTTTTTCCCAAAATTAATTTCCATACATTTTTAAAATAATCAAATTCCAGTTTCTGCAGCACTTATGAAATGCTACCTAAAGTTTATGGGTTAAACAGTCCAATTTTAAAAGACAGCATTCAAAATTTATTAACTTATCAATTTAGTTTAAATTCCAAATACAACTTATTATCAATTATTTCTTAACTGGAATCTCATCTTAACAAAAATCCAGAATTTTTCCAAATAAGTTATATCTATTTATTTAAAATCTTAACTCATTCAAAATCATTTTTAAATCTTTATAAAAATCCTTTAAATACATTAAACCACAATATTATAAACTTCCATTTAAAAATAATTTTAAAATATTTCAGAAAAATATTATAGGAACCACGGGTCTGTATAAAATTTTCTAGCCTAGGTCAAGTGATACGGATTTATATCATTTCAATCCGCAATTTACAAAATCCCGGGTTCTATCATTTCAAACCCGCAATCCCAAGTTAACAGTTAAGCAGTTTACAGAAAAATTGGACAATAATAATCATTTTAGGCCTATCATTTCAGCCCATAACAATCTAAATTTTACAGGGAACTTGCAGTGATGATTAAACAGTAAATAAACATTTAATGATATAACTGCAGAAATAATACAACAGATAAATAACTGATGAGGTGTCAAATTAAATGGGGTTCATCATTCTACGTTATACTACAGTCAGATAATATTTAAATAAAATTTTACACATACACTTGCGATAATTTACCAAAATATATGTACGTATGTCTGGTGAGAAATACTCACCTGATGGCTGCAGAAAGATTTTAAATTTCAAAACGATGATTCACCGGAAAAGAACTACAGAGAGTAACGATCCAAAATCCCTCGGATGTCAAGCTTAGATTTGAATCTAGAACAAGATTCAAAACATTGAATACGCGACTTTAGAATTTACGGTCAAAGAAAAATTTAAAAGTAGGGAGAGAATTTTTTTGTTTGACTTGCTCGACCACTCTACCGTGTACAACAACCAAAACATTTCCAAACACACGAACTGTGCTAACACTATAACCATGATAAAATTTCCTAAAGACAACTAAGGCAAAATGGTGGAGTTTTCTTATTATGCCGGGGTACATGTACACGTGCACACTTCCATTACACTTACTCGCGTACACGCACTCACGCCAACATTTCCACATACTTACATCTCTTCTGCCACTTTCATTCATTATTTTCTTTTCCTTTTACCTGGATCCAACTACTAAAAATATCATCTACTACTGCAAATCAACCTAAGTTCTTACAATATTTCTTTACAGTCTAAATTTAAACTTGCAGGCTTTACAAACTTACAATCAGACAGGAATTCATCATCAGCTACACGCGCCACAACCCCACTTCTTCGAGCTAACCATGGAATTTCTTCGAGAAAAATGCAACAAATCTTCGGGACAAAATATAAAGACTTCGAGAATTTTATGCAACGACTTCGAGTAAAATCATGCGACTAAATCAAAGCATCTACTGAATGTGTACATCTCCTCTCCTCCTTATTCTCTGCTTCCTCTATCATATGAAGGTTACATATATGCAGACTAACTGAACTCACAGTCCTAGCCTACCTCTTTCCCATCCTCACCCCTTGTTTTTTTTTTCTTTTTTCTTTTTTTTTCTGTCTTTTTTTTTTTTTTGCAAATGAAAGAAAACTCTCTAGGCCTTGTTAACATCCAACTCAAACATGCAAAAAGGGTTTCTCACTGTTCCTATCAGACCTCTACACGAACCAAAAAAACTCCTAACCAGATACAAAACAAATGCATGCTTCTAAATATTTGTGACTGTGATACACGTACACGGTGACACCAATGCACAACCCAGTCTAACATCCCTGCCAACACATATTCACGCAACAAAAAAACTAAGCATCATCAGATCCTTACTAAATGAACCCATCCCTTTTTCTTAAATATTTTGACAACACTGCCCTTCCTACTCCTCTCAAACAACTCCAGACCATCTTATGTTCACGCAATTTATACCTCAAGTATATATATATTTTTTCTTCGACGGATCTGTTCCCAAAATAACTCCCAGGCCCTACAACTTACCTGGCATGACATCAACACAGTTCCCATATACAAATTTGCACAACATTCCACTACCTATGTGTCGAGAATTAAGCCTATAACACACACACAAGATCTCACTTCCTCTCTGTTTCTAGACCTAACTTTCCAAAACAAAAACAGTTCAACATATCCAGATCCCATATGTTTAGTTCAAGGCAGATGATAAGAGTCTCATAGAAAGACAAAGTGAATAAATAGTAGTGTGGCCGAGCAAGGCACGGATATAACAACATCAAGAGAAAGAGGAAGGAAAACTGGAAGGAAAAAAACAATAAGACTTATTACCTGATGGATCTTGAACGTACGAGGAAGGGGAAGGCAGAGATATTTAGATGCGGAGAAAGAAACTGGTGAGGTGGGTATATATATAGGCAGTGCGAATTAAAGGAGAGGTAAAAGCATCAGTTTTATTGATATAAATTTGGTTGATATGACTGCGAAATTTCCTCATCAGTTCAAAGGAAATAGATAAAGTTCGAACGTTGCAAAAATTAAAAAGATTTGAACTGGTGCAAGATCAATGGGGAGGGAGAGCAATCAGTTGAAGACTTGAAGCTATTAGAGACGAAAGATATGAATACGTGATTTTATTGCTGAGAAAAGAAAAGGCAAAACACATTTCCAGTTTTGAACAAAAGAATATGTTCGAAAAGGTTTGATTGAGATCTTCTTGCGTGATGAAAGAACCACTGATATAGCATGTCAGTTACACAGATATAAAGTTGTTAACATGAATGCATGAACGTTACTTAAGGGAATATTGATCAAAGGAAGGGCAAGCAAGCATCAGTTATATTGACATAAATTGTGAATATAGATACGTGATTAAAGCAGAGAAAAAAAAAATGGCAAGCGTGATAAATGGTTTGATTTATTCAATGAATTGCGAGATTCATGTACTTGATTTTGGTAGAGCTGTTGGAAGCAGAGAATGGGAGAATATAGGATATGCACGTTTCAGTCTTTAAAGTGCATGCATTGATTGTGTAAAAGGATATCAGAGGGAAAAATATTTCGAACGTTACTTCATATTCATTTTTATTTCATTTTATACATTTTGATCTTTATATGTGTGATATCGATTCTAAGTTATAAATGTTTGAACGTTACCCATATTTATTAAAACATGCGTTGATTGTAGGAATATGGCTTGCGAGATTTAAAACCGCCAATTGAAATTAATGCATGCGATTAGTGCAAATTTTATGAGAAGCTTTGATTTCAATATTTATGCGTGATTGAGGAACTTGATTTTGTGTAGTACTGCTTGAAATAGAGGATAAACAGATTTGGACTTTACTTATATGTGTGATTCATTTCTAGTTTATCAATCTTGATTTTTAGTTTGATTGCAATAAATGAAATGGCAAAAATTATGTAAGGCTTTAGGAATGAAACGTATATAAATTTATTTAAAAAAAAAACCAAACTGTCCGTTAAAACAAAATAACGTTTGCTTTAAAATCACTGACTAATATTTTATATCCAAAAATATTAAAAATATGATTTTTTTACAATACATCAAACTGACGTAATACAGAACATCAAAAATTTCTATAAAAATAACATTTTTAAGTTTATACGTTTTATTCCGTTACCTACCATAGATTTTTACGCGTCCTTTAAACGCGAAATCCAACAGTTCATTAATACACTAAATTCTTCAAAATTATTACTTAACAAACTTAATTGGTTTTCACATATTATATATATATACAAAATTTCTTTTATTAAAATTCAAATGGAGTTGTCTTTTAACAAATTTAACCGTTTCACACTTTAAATTTCCATATTTAGTATTTTAAGGAAATGATTTAAATCAAATTATATATGTATATAAATTGGGAAGTAAATTTTACTGGAAAGAGAAAAATAACGGATTAAAGTTCTATACGTTTTCTTATATATAATCTTATATATATATATATATATATATATACACGGTATTTATTCCCTAAATTTAGGCGCCTTTTTTAAGGCGTAATTACCCAGTTCATTTATATACAAAAAAAAAATTAGAAATTCTGACCATGCTGAGACTCGAACTCGTGACCTATCGTGAATAGCCTAGATGTCTTAACCACCTAAGCTATTAATGTTTTCTTAATTAAAACTTGATTTTGCTAGACATTAAGTTATTTACCATCTTCGACAAAACCCCAAATTTCCAAATTAAAGTTAATTCTTAACCATGTCAAAATTTCAGAGATCTTATTATTTAATTAAAAATTTGGTCAATTGTTTTTTTTTATATTTTTAATCACTTTAAATAAACCCCAAAGTTTTTATTTTTAGAAAAATACAACTGAAAAATACTTGTTAAAAAAATTGGGCTGTTACACTCTCCCCCACTCAGAACTTTTCGTCCTCGAAAAGGAAGAAGGTAGGGGAATAGAAACAACCTGAAAGAAAACTAAATTGAAACTTAAATTAGAATCATTAATCTAAACAATAAAATTCAATTTTAAATTAATCTTTGATTTCATCTATTTATACTTAAAATTTTAACATTTATTTATTTACATATTTACTTGTATAATATCCCTACACTTAAAAAAAATCATTCAAATTTTTTTTTATCCAAATTTTACCCAAGGTATTATAACATTCTAATTTAAAATGTTTAATTTTAATCAAAATTTGAAATGGTAATTTAACTTAATTATTAAAGTAAATTTACCATTTCCTAAAATAAACTAAATTCCCCATTTAGTTTCTTCTTTATTCCAAACTATAATTAAATTTATTTTTCTCAATATTTTTCTCATCTATGTCAAATATTTTTCTCAATATCTAAACCGTATAAATTCAATTAATTAATATTCAATAATTGATTTAATTCATTTGATTTTTACAGAAGTTAAATCAATCTTAACTATTTCCAAATTAATTATCTTATTATCCAATTATTTTCTAAAATCGGAAATTTGTATAGTCATTTATAATAATCATCTTTTATTCAACAAATTTAATTCTTCTTTATTCCAGATTATTATTAAATATATTCTGCTTAATATATCTTATCGCACATATTAAGTAGATTATATTTAATATAACTATTCCAATATATTTCTAAATTTCCTTTAACACCATTTGATATTGTATATTATTCAATTACTCTTTTATTTCTATTTACCTCTATTTGTCTTGTTGTAACTGAAACTTTAAGTGTATAACATTTATTATAACCACTCAAATTTTTATTTATAAAATCCTTTTATATTATACATTATCCAATTACATAGTTAATTTCTGAATGATTTAGGTAAGTTATATTGGCATGCAATTTATACAAGTAAAATTTTCCAACTATATTATTCAAGTTTAAACATTCATTCCAAATTTGACTTTATTTTATCATTAGAATCACCTTTTAACATAAATTTATGAATTAAATTTCCAATTAACTTCAAACCCTTTAGAGATAAATAAATACATACATATAGTATATGTCAAATCAAATTTAAATCATATATCTATATATATTATAAATTAAATCATATTTTAGAAATTCAAATTAATTAAATTTTTGAAGCAAAACTACATCGTGGTCTCTTTACTTCGATACTCGAAAATGAATGTCGATGATGTTGTACTCATCCCCGAAATTATTTTCTAGCGACAAAGAGAAGAGCACTGATTTTTAAAACTTTAAAATTCTTTGGAAACAAATTTATATTCGAAAATTATTTAAATAATAATATATCCTTTTAAGACTTTTAAACACAAGGTTTGAAACTATCGAAAATTGAATTCTTAAATTCTTGTTTTAAATTCATTTCTGTTTCCAAATAAATTTATAACCATGTTTATATTCAATTATTTATATAAGACAAAACCAATGGTTTACAAAACAATAAATAAAACCAAACACTATTATCTCTAAACAACTAGTTAAATTTTGAAAATTATACTTATATATAATATTAGATTTTTCCCAAATAGGAATAATTTTTTTTTTCAAACAAGGATAGAGATTCAAATTTTGAAGGACTCAAATTAAAGAGAATTTTGATTTAAAGATAAGTTGGAATCAGAAGATCCGATGGTTAAATAACAGAATAAGAAACCAGATAAGTTTATATAAATCGCGGGCAACCTTAACCTGGTCAACCGTGACTTAAAGAGTCAGATCGATGTGGATTTTCTGGGGTAAATCTACATTCGATCTGAAGAGATAGAGTTCAGAATAACCAAAGATACTAGTATCTAAACTGAGGATAAATATAAATCTCCGGTGAATCAATGCTAGTTGTAAAGGAGTTTCACCGCTATATTAGAATATTGGCGAAACCGCCAATTCACTATAAAGATCATCCTAAGTGGAGTTATGGGATACTCCCGAATCGAAAGAAAAATAAATAGTGAGGGACACGAATGAACTTCGGAACCGCAGGGAACGTTCCAAAATTCGAAAAGGAAGAGATTCAAGCTCGAATGAAAGTGATTCTGTAAGTCAAATTTACCATACATTCTAAGTTTTGCCTAGAGCCAAAGCTCTGATACCAGATGTAACGACCCGGTGTTTTCAACCATTCGCATCCGCACATGTCGGACTTGAATTGTTCAAAATACCGCGTTGTAAAAAATAAATTTGGCAGAACTCAGAATATGCAGTAAATAATTAATCACAGAATCACAGACACAGATATCAGAATCTCACAGCGGAATATAAAATATCACAGTGGTTCATGAAGCCACTGAAACTTTTACCAAACAGAAATACATTGTTTATAAACTTCGATACAATTTTAAGCCATAAGCAAATATAAAGTCTTTAATGCTTTGAATTACAAAATAGATAAAGATGAAAAAGCTTCCAACTAGCAAGAGTGATCTATGAGTGGTCCTAGCTCCGGAAAGAAAGCTGTAGCTGCAACTCAGGCTGACCCGAGCGTACAAATAAACAAAACACTCGAGTCAGGACATACATACTTATATAATGTAAGCTAAATCAAGTGTACTGTAATATAAAGCAAGTAACTTAAAGGATGCTTGGGATCGCCCATCCTCTAAGGATCCGTTAAACTATTTACTATGTAGTATATTGCGCTATTATAATAGTGTCTATATATAAAATAAACTTACTTTTAAATAGCGTTAAGGAGTGACCCAATATTCCCCTTAACACAAATAATGCCAATAGTCTATACAGTACCGTAATACCTCCTGATCAGGAAGCTACCAGAGGATACTCCATAGGTACGACACAAATAGAAACTCGTAGTAGGCTCGCTAGGGTAGGTGACACGGCACAACTAGGCAATGCCAGGGTAGATATACCAATTGCTATCCGGACCGGTGGAAACGCGTAGCCGCAGTTACCGCCCACCTCGAACAACACTCCCAAATCAAAGGTGCGCACCAAAACAATCAAAAGAGTAATAGAATGGCATACGAAGAAGTGCGTTCGATCAGAGGTGCTACCTCATTAATCCGAGAATCGCTCCTGTTTTAGCCACCTTATGCCAACTCACGGGAGTCGGGTCCACGTATTTACCTTAAAGAAACCGTCACCACCATCCTACTTCATTCTGGAATCTCCACCGCGTATACGGTTAGTCAAAGTGGTTTTCGGTATCGACAGAGAGTATGCCAGATATCCGATCCCGGTCTCTTTGCCAACCAAACGTTATTATAACCCGTGGTTACAGTTTAAAATGGTATCAAAATATATTCCTTCAATATCAAATATTGATTTAAACTTTCCACTTTATACATACTTTTTTTAAATTTATTCAATTGGAATTTATTGCCTTTACCAAATTTTAAAGTTAAATTCTTCCTTTAAATCCATCAAAAAAATCAATTTCTTAAAAAATTTCAAATTACATATTAAATTCCAAAATTTACACCTTTTTCCCAAAATTAATTTCCATACATTTTTAAAATAATCAAATTCCAGTTTCTGCAGCACTTATGAAATGCTACCTAAAGTTTATGGGTTAAACAGTCCAATTTTAAAAGACAGCATTCAAAATTTATTAACTTATCAATTTAGTTTAAATTCCAAATACAACTTATTATCAATTATTTCTTAACTGGAATCTCATCTTAACAAAAATCCAGATTTTTTCCAAATAAGTTATATCTATTTATTTAAAATCTTAACTCATTCAAAATCATTTTTAAATCTTTATAAAAATCCTTTAAATACATTAAACCACAATATTATAAACTTCCATTTAAAAATAATTTTAAAATATTTCAGAAAAATATTATAGGAACCACGGGTCTGTATAAAATTTTCTAGCCTAGGTCAAGTGATACGGATTTATATCATTTCAATCCGCAATTTACAAAATCCCGGGTTCTATCATTTCAAACCCGCAATCCCAAGTTAACAGTTAAGCAGTTTACAGAAAAATTGGACAATAATAATCATTTTAGGCCTATCATTTCAGCCCATAACAATCTAAATTTTACAGGGAACTTGCAGTGATGATTAAACAGTAAATAAACATTTAATGATATAACTGCAGAAATAATACAACAGATAAATAACTGATGAGGTGTCAAATTAAATGGGGTTCATCATTCTACGTTATACTACAGTCAGATAATATTTAAATAAAATTTTACACATACACTTGCGATAATTTACCAAAATATATGTACGTATGTCTGGTGAGAAATACTCACATGATGGCTGTAGAAAGATTTTAAATTTCAAAACGATGATTCACCGGAAAAGAACTACAGAGAGTAACGATCCAAAATCCCTCGGATGTCAAGCTTAGATTTAAATCTAGAACAAGATTCAAAATATTAAATACGCGACTTTAGAATTTACGGTCAAAGAAAAATTTAAAAGTAGGGAGAGAATTTTTTTGTTTGACTTGCTCGACCACTCTACCGTGTACAACAACCAAAACATTTCCAAACACACGAACTGTGCTAACACTATAACCATGATAAAATTTCCTAAAGACAACTAAGGCAAAATGGTGGAGTTTTCTTATTATGCCGGGGTACATGTACACGTGCACACTTCCATTACACTTACTCGCGTACACGCACTCACGCCAACATTTCCACATACTTACATCTCTTCTGCCACTTTCATTCATTATTTTCTTTTCCTTTTACCTGGATCCAAATACTAAAAATATCATCTACTACTGCAAATCAACCTAAGTTCTTACAATATTTCTTTACAGTCTAAATTTAAACTTGCAGGCTTTACAAACTTACAATCAGACAGGAATTCATCATCAGCTACACGCGCCACAACCCCACTTCTTCGAGCTAACCATGGAATTTCTTCGAGAAAAATGCAACAAATCTTCGGGACAAAATATAAAGACTTCGAGAATTTTATGCAACGACTTCGAGTAAAATCATGCCACTAAATCAAAGCATCTACTGAATGTGTACATCTCCTCTCCTCCTTATTCTCTGCTTCCTCTATCATATGAAGGTTACATATATGCAGACTAACTGAACTCACAGTCCTAGCCTACCTCTTTCCCATCCTCACCCCTTGTTTTTTTTTTCTTTTTTTTCTCTCTCTCTTTTTTTTTTTTTTTGCAAATGAAAGAAAACTCTCTAGGCCTTGTTAACATCCAACTCAAACATGCAAAAAGGGTTTCTCACTGTTCCTATCAGACCTCTACACGAACCAAAACAACTCCTAACCAGATACAAAACAAATGCATGCTTCTAAATATTTGTGACTGTGATACACGTACACGGTGACACCAATGCACAACCCAGTCTAACATCCCTGCCAACACATATTCATGCAACAAAAAAACTAAGCATCATCAGATCCTTACTAAATGAACCCATCCCTCTTTCTTAAATATTTTGACAACACTGCCCTTCCTACTCCTCTCAAACAACTCCAGACCATCTTATGTTCACGCAATTTATACCTCAAGTATATATTTTTTTTTTCTTCGACAGATCTGTTCCCAAAATAACTCCCAGGCCCTACAACTTACCTGGCATGACATCAACACAGTTCCCATATACAAATTTGCACAACATTCCACTACCTATGTGTCGAGAGTTAAGCCTATAACACACACACAAGATCTCACTTCCTCTCTGTTTCTAGACCTAACTTTCCAAAACAAAAACAGTTCAACATATCCAGATCCCATATGTTTAGTTCAAGGCAGATGATAAGAGTCTCATAGAAAGACAAAGTGAATAAATAGTAGTGTGGCCGAGCAAGGCACGGATATAACAACATCAAGAGAAAGAGGAAGGAAAACTGGAAGGAAAAAAACAATAAGACTTATTACCTGATGGATCTTGAACGTACGAGGAAGGGGAAGGCAGAGATATTTAGATGCGGAGAAAGAAACTGGTGAGGTGGGTATATATATAGGCAGTGCGAATTAAAGGAGAGGTAAAAGCATCAGTTTTATTGATATAAATTTGGTTGATATGACTGCGAAATTTCCTCATCAGTTCAAAGGAAATAGATAAAGTTCGAACGTTGCAAAAATTAAAAAGATTTGAACTGGTGCAAGATCAATGGGGAGGGAGAGCAATCAGTTGAAGACTTGAAGCTATTAGAGACGAAAGATATGAATACGTGATTTTATTGCTGAGAAAAGAAAAGGCAAAACACATTTCCAGTTTTGAACAAAAGAATATGTTCGAAAAGGTTTGATTGAGATCTTCTTGCGTGATGAAAGAACCACTGATATAGCATGTCAGTTACACAGATATAAAGTTGTTAACATGAATGCGTGAACGTTACTTAAGGGAATATTGATCAAAGGAAGGGCAAGCAAGCATCAGTTATATTGACATAAATTGTGAATATAGATACGTGATTAAAGCAGAGAAAAAAAAAAATGGCAAGCGTGATAAATGGTTTGATTTATTCAATGAATTGCGAGATTCATGTACTTGATTTTGGTAGAGCTGTTGGAAGCAGAGAATGGGAGAATATAGGATATGCACGTTTCAGTCTTTAAAGTGCATGCATTGATTGTGTAAAAGGATATCAGAGGGAAAAATATTTCGAACGTTACTTCATATTCATTTTTATTTCATTTTATACATTTTGATCTTTATATGTGTGATATCGATTCTCAGTTATAAATGTTTGAACGTTACCCATATTTATTAAAACATGCGTTGATTGTGGGAATATGGCTTGCGAGATTTAAAACTGCCAATTGAAATTAATGCATGCGATTACTGCAAATTTTATGAGAAGCTTTGATTTCAATATTTATGCGTGATTGAGGAACTTGATTTTGTGTAGTACTGCTTGAAACAGAGGATAAACAGATTTGGACTTTACTTATATGTGTGATTCATTTCTAGTTTATCAATCTTGATTTTTAGTTTGATTGCAATAAATGAAATGGCAAAAATTATGTAAGGCTTTAGGAATGAAACGTATATAAATTTATTTAAAAAAAAAACCAAACTGTCCGTTAAAACAAAATAACGTTTGCTTTAAAATCACTAACTGATATTTTATATCCAAAAATATTAAAAATATGATTTTTTTACAATACATCAAACTGACGTAATACAGAACATCAAAAATTTCTATAAAAATAACATTTTTAAGTTTATACGTTTTATTCCGTTACCTACCATAGATTTTTACGCGTCCTTTAAACGCGAAATCCAACAGTTCATTAATACACTAAATTCTTCAAAATTATTACTTAACAAACTTAATTGGTTTTCACATATTATATATATATACAAAATTTCTTTTATTAAAATTCAAATGGAGTTGTCTTTTAACAAATTTAACCGTTTCACACTTTAAATTTCCATATTTAGTATTTTAAGGAAATGATTTAAATCAAATTATATATGTATATAAATTGGGAAGTAAATTTTACTGGAAAGAGAAAAATAACGGATTAAAGTTCTATACGTTTTCTTATATATAATCTTATATATATATATATATATATATATATTATATATATACGGTATTTATTCCCTAAATTTAGGCGCCCTTTTTAAGGCGTAATTACCCAGTTCATTTATATACTAAAAAAAAATTAGAAATTCTGACCATGCTGAGACTCGAACTCGTGACCTATCGTGAATAGCCCAGATGTCTTAACCACCTAAGCTATTAATGTTTTCTTAATTAAAACTTGATTTTGCTAGACATTAAGTTATTTACCATCTTCGACAAAACCCCAAATTTCCAAATTAAAGTTAATTCTTAACCATGTCAAAATTTTGGAGATCTTATTATTTAATTAAAAATTTGGTCAATTGTTTTTTTTTATATTTTTAATCACTTTAAATAAACCCCAAAGTTTTTATTTTTAGAAAAATACAAGTGAAAAATACTTGTTAAAAAAATTGGGCTGTTACAAAGAATTTGAACTGCTTCCAATTTGGAGATATGTTACTAACACTCACAGAGGATGATATAAGCAAACTATTATCAATTTCTACAGATAGTCAACAAATCAAAACTTTTGGCCATATGAAAAAAGAGGTAAAAGCAATGCTCAGTTTACATCATTCATCAACAGACACTTTGAAGGAGAAATAAGTGTCAACAAAAAACATAGAAAGGGAATTGTTTACAACAATAAAAGGAACATCAGAAGAAGAAAGAGCAGATACGGCAAAGCTTTTGCAACTGCATTTGGTTGCAACATTTTTAATATCAAATCCAAATTCAACTGTATCTTGGAATATGATTCCATATTTTGTTTGTGAAGATAAAATGCAACAGATATCATGGCCAAAAATAATTCAAAAACATTTGATAAATCAAATTGAAAATATATTGACACACCAAGGAAAATAAATGCTTGCGTTACATTGTTACTGGTATTAAATTTTTGATTAATTAGATAAATATCCTATTAATTAATAATTTATTCTAACACTAATTGTCTTTTTTGCAGTGGTGGATCTGTGAGAAAACACAAATTTTGAAGTTTGCTAAATCGCAATACAACAACTCATTTCTTTTTTTTTTTTTTTGAAAATGGTACTTTTTATCGATGGACAAAACAGAGCATATACTTCCTTGATATGCCTCATTAAAACCTTACAACCCCCCTAACCTATATGGGTACCTTGTAAGGAAAAAGAGTACATATCAATTCCATATATTAACAATACATCAATACAAATACTGGACCAAACTGTCAAACAGATGGAGGAGAAAAAAACATATAAGCAACACTCTCAAAATCATCCGTACGAGCAGCTGGTGCCAGATATGAAGACAAACCATACTCCAACTTACGTATTAAAACAAAATAAAACTCAAAAGACGTCATTTCTTCTTTTGCTATCCTGCCATGCGTTGGGGGAGAAGCAAAGCCCCAAACTAACAGATCTAAATCAACATTCGTCGATGAAAATGGAGAAAATAACGAAATCATCAGACTCCAAAATTGACTATCACAAACTATCACTAGTCACAGATCAACATCAGCTCAAGGGGGTCGGAATTGGACGTGGAGAACTGACGCCATGCTGAGATTCACCAAGATAAGTCTCTCGTCAGAGTTTAAATCACCAGATTGAGTCTTTTGTTGGATAAGATGTTTATTGTCTATAAGAATGTGTTTAATTCTTAGTTCGACTGGTTGTTCAATTCCATTAAACACTCGGTTATTTCGTTCGCACCAAATGTTCCATATTATATTAGTAAAAATGATACTAAAAATGTTAGAGTTGGAAACTTTCATTTGATCCTGAGCTTGTTTAATAGCAGTCATAGTAGGATAGATTTAAAAATTGGAGAGTCCTGTGATATTAACCTTGGGAAGAATTTCCATTAGGATGGTCCTCGAATATGTACATTGAAAGAATAGATGATCTCTGTCTTCATTGTGGTTAGTACATAAGACACGTATTTGGTCTATATTCGGGGACCATTTGCTGATTCTGTCTTTAGTATTCAGTTTGTTTTTGATGGCAAGTAGAGAGCATATTGACATTTTAGGTGCACAACCTTTCTCCCAAATAGTTTTGGTCCATTCAAGCTCAGGATATTTGTTTCGAAATGTGTTCCATGCAGATTTCGAAGAAACTTGTCCCTTCTTGCTAGGAATCCACCACCAGTAATCGTGCTTCATGTGGTGATGTATGTGAATGTTCCTTACATCATTATGTGATTGCATGGGAATGAAGTTGAGATTTTGTTTCCAGTTGTTATTCGGCATGAGTTGTGATACTTGTTTATGGCAACCCTTTAGATTTCTCATGCAGTTCCAGCCATATTTTTCAATCAATGAATGGCCTTGTAACCATGGATCAAACCAAATATCAGTATTAGCACCATTTACAATTTTCCTGTCTATGTAACCTTTACACCATTGTCTCGCACGTAGTATGGTTTTCCAAGTATGAGAAGCATTGTTATCCACATTGGTAATCCAAAAGTTATTCTTTTTACAATATCTATTATGCATCCATTTTGCCCTCAAAGATTCTCCATTAATGTAGTTCCATAGCAGTTTGGTTGCAGCTGCTATAGTTAAGTCTTCAATTTTCCTGATGCCTAAACCCCCTTCATTTTTGGTTTTGCATACATCATTCCAACTCATATTATGTGATTTAGTTTTCCACAGGAAGTTTGAGCATATTGAATTGATCCTATGAATAACTGATGCAGGGAACTGGGATACTTGAATCCAGGACTGCAACAGTGGGTGGATGACAGTTTTGATAAGTTCAGCTCTGCCACTTATATTGAGAAATCTGGTTTGCCAATGATTGAACTTTTTGTTAATTTTGTCAATAAGCCATCCAAAGTCTCTTGATTTTAAAGAATTATTAGTAAGAGGTATTCCCAAATAGATGATTGGCAGATTTTCAATTTTGAATTTAATGCTGTCAGCAATCTCCTGTTTATTTTTGGCACCTTTACTGAAAAATAATTTGGATTTTTCAGTATTTAGTTCGAGACCTGAGACAATTTTCATTTCTTGTAAAATATGATAAACAGCTTCTGCATTTTTAAATGTAGCTTTTGCCATAATTAAAATGTCATCAGCATAAAGAAGGTGGGTAATTATTGGCTCCACTTGATATATTGGACTGATGTTGCCTTTTAGAAATTCTATGTCCATCTTTATAGTGAGGTATTCCATGACCATAGCAAATAAGTAGGTGGAGAGAGGGTCCCCTTGTCTTAGTCCTCTTGTGCTATTAATGAAACCGTGTGGGGAGCCATCAATTAAAATAGAGAACGAAGGGGTGGATATGCAATCATAGATGATATTAGCAAAGGGAATAGGAAATCCCATAGAAATCAGCATATGATGGATAAATTCTCTATTAACTTTGTCATAAGCCTTGTGTAAGTCAATTTTCAAACATAAATTGCTTGAGTTTTTTCTATTAAAGCTTCTGACCATTTCATGGGCAAGGAGGGAATTTTCAGAAATATTTCTATTAGGGATGAATGCATTCTGATTAATAGAGATTAATTCATTCATAAAAGGTTTCATTCTGTTGCATAATAAATTGGCTAAGATTTTATATGTGACATTACAAAGAGAGATAGGTCTGAAATCAGATATATTCTTAGCCTCTGGAATTTTTGGTATGAAGCAAATGAAAGTGTGATTTATTTCTCTAATGATTTTACCACTTTGAAGTATGCCATTCATAGCTTCCCAAATATCCTTTTTCATGCTATCCCAGTGCACTTTGTAAAATTTAGAATTGAATCCATCTGGCCCAGGAGAACTATTATCATTAATCTGAAAAATGGCCTCTTTAATTTCTTCCATTGTAAAAGATTTTCACAAATTCATTTTAGCATTTTCAGATAGAATTTTCTTGCAAGTAATGTTTGGAAATTGATTTGAGGCTTGTGGCAATTGAAATAGATCGGAGAAGTAAATAACAGCTTCTTGAGTTAATTTTTCTGATGCTGAGATCCATGTTCCTTGACTGTTAACAGTAAAAATGTTTCTTTGACCGTTTTTGAATTTTGAGATTTTACTGTAAAAGAATTCTATAGGCCTGTCCCCTTTGAGAAGCCAATTGAGTTTCATTTTTTGATCATTTTCAATGGCAAATTTTCTCAACATATCATGCAGTGCATCATAACTAGCAGTGTATGTTTGTAGGAGGTTATCATCCAGTGGGTTGTTAACTAATTGATTGTAAATGTTGTTATTATGCTCTTTCAAATTGTCAATCATTAGTTGTATATTGGGTTTAGTACTTAACCAATTCTTCAGACTGCTTTTCACCCTCTTTATCTTGAAGAGCAGTTTGTACAGAGGGCTACCAGGGGGATTAATATCCATAGCGTCGGTAATGATTTGATTATAATCAGAGAATGTGTGCCATGAGTTCTTATACTTAAAAGGTATGTTCCTCTTTTTGAAATTTTGAGTTTGTAGCATAATTGAGATAGGAGTATGATCGCTCAAAGAATGATTGCCAAAATGGATGCCAAAATTGACGAATTTGTCTAACCATAGCGAATTAACAAAAACTCTGTCTATTTTACTATGAATAGAAAAAGAATTACCTCCTCGCCAAGTAAAGAAATTGCCTGTAAATTCAAGTTCCACCAGTCTCGATAGAGTAATACAGTCCAT
Organism: Allium cepa; assembly: GCA_030765085.1. NCBI lineage: Eukaryota > Viridiplantae > Streptophyta > Magnoliopsida > Asparagales > Amaryllidaceae > Allium > Allium cepa. The sequence continues at coordinate 598,657,103 of CM060935.1, forward strand.
AAAATAGGGATCACCACTAGAGTTAAAGCTACCATAATTCATTCTTTCATCGTGATATAGAATCGTATTGAAGTCACCTGCCACAATCCACGGTAGATTAACTTTATTGGATAGCAATATGATATCTTCCCATAGAGTGGATCGATTGTTTTCTTCATTATGAGCATAAACAATGGTGCATACTACTCTGATATCATTATTATTACACAAGATACTGGTAATGTATTGGTCTGTGGAGTGAAGAATGATGTTAGTCCATACCAATGAATTCCAGAGAATAATAATACGACTTTTTCGATCAGAAATGTTGTGAGACATTTTCCACTTATTGTCAATTTTATTCATGAAGCGTTCAATAACAACTCATTTCACTTGGCTGGAAAATAGGATATATCAAAACTCAAGCCAACAATGTTAATGACCATTGAATACAATGCAGCAAGTATAACTACAATTCAATTTGTAGAATCTTAAGTTACAATAAAAAAATAACCAATACTCTGTTTTTTCCAAACTTATCTACAACAATTAACAATAGTTGCAGATATATCTGCAGTTATTAGCAACATTTGATCAAACCTGTTGTTTTTTATGCAAAATTCCAAGAACTTATTGTTTTTTTTTTGCAAAGCATATTATCTTCTTCTGTCAACAAATATACTATCACTATTTTCTTATAATAATTTTTGTAGATCATTGACTGGTATTCACATGAATTGCATAAAGTTCATGCAGAAACTTGTACTTCAAAGTTTACGCTGCTGTAAGTTTTATAATCTTCTACCGAAGAATTTGTTTAAATGTTCATAAATTCAATTGTCTAATATATTCTCCTACGGACATTTCTACTGAGCAATTCAAAGAATGTAACATAAGCCCTAATAGATAATGTAGTAGTTAAAATTTTTGCAAACTGCAATAAAATGTTCTTCACTATCCACCAAAAATCACATTTTATACTCCTGAGTTTATTAAACAAGATAAAATATGGATTCACTATGATTCCATAAAACCATGACACGAAGGAGAACATCAGAAGGCAGCAAGAAAGCTGATATGTAAATTAAAAAATGAATAAATCAGAGAAAAATAAACTGTTGAACAAAATCTTTGTTTTTTTCAGAGAGTTTATATCACTGCCTTACTAACGAAATTGGAAAAAGCAGAGCATAAACCATCAAAACAAATCACTTTTGCTAACAGCCCATAACCACGTTCTGATTCGTAAGTACACAACAAAAATGTACAAATATTTCCATATCATAGAACATTTCTTCTAACAATTTTGTAATATTTGTCAATCATCGCAGAGTTGACTGTGGCATATTTGTAATCAACATTATGAAACAAAGAAGTGAAGGCAAAGAAATCAACAATGATGATCTTGAATTCACATACGAAGCTATGGATTTACCAAAAGCTGAACTGGCACATCAAATTCTTTCTTGCAAACCATATAGTTGGAGCTTAGAAGAAAGAAGTTTTTACTTTCTGAAGCAAATGAAAATATTTGATGTATCAAACTGTAATGTTTTCTATAAGAATACTAAAATGTATATACATATTTTGCTAAACTTATGTAGTTGAAAGACAATGTTACTGTGTTAACACAATATTAGAGTTTTTTACCAAAAAACTTATATATAAATTTCTTACAATTGTATTCAGCAATAAAAGCACATAACTGTAGATATCTCGACAAATTTTTAGTTATACTAAAAACTTGCTTATAATATTGCAGAAATGTCAGCAATAATAGCATATATCTGTAGATATCTCAATAAATATTTATTTATTTCAAATTCTTGCTCATAATAATTTTAGAAATGTCAGCAAAAAAAGCACATATCTGCAGATATCTCCAAAAATATTTAGCTATTTGAAATTCTTACACCAAATAGTTGCAGAAATGTCAGCAACAAAAGCATATATCTAAAGATATCTCCAAAAATATTTAGATATTTGAAATTCTTAAACCAAATAATTGCAGAAATGTCAGCATAAAAAATAGATAATTTCCGATACCTCCATATTTATTAACAAAAATTGCACATACTTATGGATACATCTTATTTATTTCGTGCCAAACAATATACAAATATCATCTTCATATAAAAAACAATATTCATAAAAGAGGTGTAAAAAGTAAACAAAAATTCATAAAAAATGCAGAAATATGTGCAATTAATTGTAATAATTGCAGAAAATATTGAAAATTGATTAATAGAAAGCCTACCATAATTAATACATTACAAACATTAAACATCCAACCTAAGGACAAAGAAAATATCATTAAAATGAATAAGAAAAACATACTCTCAACTTCACACATTTTAGCTTTCCCAAATAAAAGAAAAAACTACATGTGTTTTAGTGAACAAGTCCTTTTATTATGACCCAACTTCTTGCGTATATTGCATCTAATAGTCTTTGAAATTTCACCAGCAAGTCTTATCCTCTTAGATGCTGATGGTCGACCAGGCATTCTTCTACCTTTAGGAGGTGCTACAACCACATCTTCAATCAAAACATCTTTCACAAAGTTTATAATACGTTGACTGTATGAGAATATGCCGATCGAAAATAAACAACTTTGAAATAATCTTCAATGTAATCATAAACATTTAACTTTCCACAACTCAAAATACATCTAACATCATGAGCACAAGGAAAACCATAAATTTTCCACAAATTATAAGAACAAATCTGATTATTTAAATCAACATAATGATTAATAGGAGAATGAACTGCAAACACATGATCATTTGATTTTATAACAAACCACGAAGCTTCTTCCAAATGAAGATTTTTCAACGATTTTCATTCACCGGACATACAACACTATTCCAACTATTAGCAAGTTCTCGATGATTAGAAATTAGCTTCATCAACTTAACTCTAATGTTATCCAAGCATGCAGTGACTGGTAAATGTCTTTTTTCCAAAATCCATTTATTGAAACTCTCTGAACAATTTGATGACATTTCACCACAACGACAAGCAGGGAAAATAACATTAGTAAACTTCTCAAAGGGAATTCCATTCAAAAAGTTTGCAACAGTAGAACCACCAGCATCTTTAAAATTCTTCAATGTAACATTGAAATCATCCAAATTAGAAGCATATGCAACACGTCCAAACAAATCTATCAACCATTTCTTTTTTGATTTGGAAAATTAATATTTTAAAGAAACTTTTAAATTATTGTTTAAATGATAAAAATAGGAACCATGAACTGAATTTGGAAATACCTTGGGGATAGTAACAAGAATACCAGGATGATGGTAAAAAATGAAAAAAAACTTTGTACTATCATCTTTCACAAAATCTTTAAGCTGTTCACAATACCAAATCCAATTATTTTCATCTTTATCAGACACAATTGCAACTGCTATAGGAAAAAACCTGATAAAACAATAAATATATAAATAACTTAACAAATTGCATAATACTATTCACTTATATTGAAAAGGTGTACACAAAAATGCAACTATTACCAAATATTACCGCAGAAAAAAAATTCACTATTTCAAAAAGATTGCATACTTTTCAGCAATTTTTTATGTAAAATTTCTTCGATTTCCACAATGATTTCTATTAGTAAAATATTTTTCTTTTTAATAAATGCTGATGGTGCAGCAACATACAATAATTATTGCAGATATTGATGCAATTATAAATTAATCTACAAACAATCAACATACCATCATTGCCATTTTTACCAGTCGCAGCCTTCAAACAACCTTGAGCTCTACCATTCATAAAAGTTGCATCAACAAATATTAAAGGCCGACATAATTGAAAACTATATGCACAAGCTTCAAAACCAATAAAAAGCCTCTCAAATTGATGAGTATCATGATTACACTCCAACACTACTTTACTACTAGAAATACTTTCGATTACAGCATCACAAAAAGACTTCAAATGATGATAAGACATCATATCACTTCCACGTAAGTCTTATAAAGCCAATCTCTTCCCACTATGAGCAAAATAATACTTCAAAATGATATTATACTCAGTTTGAAATAGGTTAATAATGTCCTTTGTCTTCATTAACGGATTAGCTTGAATATGATCATAAACCAACAACTTAATCAATTTAATTGAAACAGGAGGATCATTAATATCATGAATTCCAACACCACAAGTATGCCCAGGGTAAAATCTCTTTATAACAAAATAGCCAGGAAGATTAAACTTGAAAGAAGCATGAATCCTGAAAGTACATTTAGTTTGAGAACAAACAGCCGTAACTCTTTCCTTATCATTCTTAACCAAATTAAGCTTATACCCAGTCTTAATACTATATATCATCAAATTGAGCCTAAATTCAGTAACACCACCTGGAAATTATTGACCAACACCCGTAAAAACAGGTTGATTGGAATCATTTCTCAATAACTTCATGAATTTAATCCTAGAATCACCGGTACTAACAAATGAGGAACCACTGCTACAAGAAACAGCATCTGATCTAATATTGGTGGCTGAAAAACTAGTAGGAACAACATCAACAAAAATAACAAAGCAATCCTCATGGTTATGAGCAGCCAACAACAAAATAGATTGAAGATCAAAATTAGTTTCAATATTCCTTCTCAATCCATCTCTAACATGGTATAATTCAAATGATAATGAACTCAATTCTATCCATTTACCACAAATAAAACTTCTCAACATAACAACCGAACTATCAAATTGAAGACGTAACGAAAGGCAATCATATCCAAACTACAACAGCGCAAGCACTCCAGCATCACGAGGAACACTTTAATTTAAAAACAAAAGAGAATTACAATTACAAAAAATAAATAAAAAACAAGGATATATATATATATATATATATATATAATATATGTTGATACGTAAGCAATAATTTTAAAAAATTGCACACAAATTAGCACAAAAATTAATATGCTAATATGTAAGCAATATCATTTCCTGATATGTAAGCATATTTCTAAAAAAACGCAAACAAATAAGAAGAAGTTTGAGCTTAATTTAACAAAGCGAAAAACGAACATTACTTGGTGATATGTAAGCAATAATTGTAAAAAATTGCAGATAAATCAGCAACTATTAGTAATTTGTACCTTTTTCACTATACATATTCAAATTATTTGCGGATAAGTCTGTAAAATATTTAACAATAATTCCAGACAAATTTGAACTTAATCAAAGCTAACAAAATATATGATCAAATAGTACCCTATACACACGCATTAATTTTTCAGCTAAAATAAACAATAGAATACTTAAATAAAAAAATCAACTACAAATCCAAACAATATTTTATGTGGAAGAAGATAAAGCCACGAATCTGAAATAATATCTTAAAACAATGATCGAACTGAATCAAAATTAAAAACTTACAATCGAAATCGCGACCACCATTAAAATTAGCATGATAGGTAAACAGGGGTATTTATGGAATAAATTTAACCGCAAATAAAAATAGGGATCGGAAATATAAGTTCTCAAACAGGAGCAGTTTTCATGGACCAATTTTAATTAAAAGGACGTGAGCCTAATTTTCACTTAATTAAATCACTTTTTAATTTCAAATTTAATAATTTTAATTTTTTATCATTTTGGATTACTTAGTAATTTATAATCCTTTTAGAACAAATTTCTATATCAATTTATTATTGAATATTTCACAATTTATAGTGTTTAATTTCAATTTCAATAAATTCAGTAATTGTAAATTAAATTTCCAGTAAATCTATTTATTTGAGTTTCCATCTTTTTACAATCAATTGTTACCTTATGAATATAATTACCGTAGTTTATATCTTGTTGCACTAATATTCTCCAATTTCATCTTTATTTACATTAACGTAATATTTACTTACATTTAACTTCAATAAGTCCAATTATTATAGTTTAAATTCCAATAATTTGATTAACTTGATTTCAAAGCTTTCTATTCAATCCTTGATTGTTCTATACATACATTTAACGTCGGGTTCTATCTAATTACATTAATATTCCACAATCATCATCTTAATCCATTTTTAACGCTATTATTAATTTCATTCATTGCAATTGATTCCCAGTTAAATTTAACTGACTAAATAAATAGGTAACTTGTTACCATTAACTCTTACTTATGCTTTTAAGTTTACTATTTACAACCAAATGTTACAATTGCTTACATAACACTGATTTTATCTAATTATCATTAATTATATATTAATTCATTAATTACTTCAATATTTACATTTGTTTTCTTATATTAAATTTATAGCCAAGTATAACATTTAAATTATTTCAATTAATTGAACTTCCATTGGAGTTGTTAATAATTAACCTAGCTTAATATTGTTGCAATTCATTCTAGTTATTATTTTCATTAACAAATCATAAAATTTTATTTCTTCCGATATTAAATCGCAAAATCTTATTAACTATTTTAATTGTCAAAAATTAAAGGGCCGTTACAACACTAGTGTATATATGTACATATATATACAAACAAAAATACCTTTTCTAATTAATAGATTAAGCTAAAACATGTTTAAATTATACTTAAGTTAATAAAGTAGAAGTGAAATTTTCTTTTATAATTTAAAAAAAAGAAAAATATCCAAGAAATAAGTACATAAGAGAAAGAAGTGATGGCATAGAGTGACACATGGGGCATGTGATTCATGATGGTAGAGGGTGAGTTGTCACCATCTTGTGGAGGGTACCAGCAAAGTGTTAATTTAGTGATTTACCATTTTTATTTTCAATAAAAACAGCAACACTCTTTCGTTTTCCACTCTATTTCATTTCATTTCATTTCATTTTTCCATTTCTTTCTTATCCCTCTCTACTTTCCTCACTTCTCTTCTTCCACTATTTTACAAAGTAAAAGTTTAAAAAGTTAATATGTTCTTCCTCTTTAGATCCTTAAACAAATCTCTAAACCATTTTTTTCCTCTCTACATCACTTACCTTCAAAAACAAACCCAATACCCCTCCATTTTAGTCAAGGTGGAGCTCCACTAGCACATGGCCAAACCCATTTGACCTTCCCTAGGTCTTGAAAGCTAAGTCTGGTTGAAGGAAGCAAGGTCCATGTGTTTTTTGCAAAGTCACAATGGTTTGGTTGCAATTTCGTATATGTTTAGGTGAGTAAAGCTCACTCAAAATCAAGTTTGAAAATTTAGTACTTTGTTGTAATAATTTATGATCTGTATAATTGTATGTCATTACCATTGTTTGATTTGGTTCCTGCTTAAAAGTGGATGGCACGTAAGATGTTTGCAAGGGACTAAAGAAAGACGTAAAGTCAAAGTGTTAATAGCGAATAGGTCACTATGACATACTTTGAAGTGCATATGTGATAATTTGCAGGGAACAAAATTTTCCATTGCCTTGTGGATGTTTGTTTACATTTTTATATATTATGTAAAATGTGATTACTAGAGTTTCTAAGTGAGGGATAGAGAAGTCGAAATTTGGAAATGTGATAAGTATAAGAGAGTTAATTTCTATAAATAGATCATGATTAATTAAGTATATAGAAGGCGATTCATCATATACTTGAAATCATATTTCGACATAAGGTAACACATCTTTACCTCTAGAAGTAAGAATGTATGTCGAGACAAGAATAGTTTTCTAACTTGTCCAACTTCATTGTTAATCAATGGATAGTGCAGTTTGAATTCGGAAAGTGATGATAAGTATAGAATGTCCTATTCTTCATATGTAAACTACACCCATATAGTGTTTTGCCCACTATCGATAAATTCACCAAATATAACTCTTGAACTATCTAGAATAAACATGATAATTATATGGTACAATTATCTTCGGTGAAGCTATACTATATATAAAAACTCATTATGTTATTCTAGGACAAATGATAAGGAAATCAATCCGCCTAAATGGTTACGAGGTGATTTATGCTCTTATGTATTTTATATTTATTTCTAGAAGAACGGGACATAAATTTACCAAAAACCACTTCAAGTCGGCATAAGCATTCAAATTGAAGACATCTTGAAGGTGATGGAATCGAAGGCAGAGATCTTTAAAGTGCAAGGGCTATTTGCTACTAATCCAGAGGATGTGGTAAAAGTAGTGCATTCGACTTGTCCATATCATAAACAACATGTATGAATAAAGGCAGGCGTTGCATTGCTGCTTAGAGGGCAGTGTTAGCATTCCAAGGTGAGATTGTCTATAAAGATAAAACATAACCTCGAGCCTCATATCCATTAATGACTAAAATAAGGGATATGCTTCAAGGCTATGTGGTTCCTTACCATTAGGGTGTAATCACCCCTGATCTAGATCGATTTTTATCTTTAAGTGTATACTTCGGACGTATTATGGTATTGACCAAACCGAGGGATGATCATATTATGTACTATCCAAGAAGGGGTAGGCAAGTCTTGATTCCAGAGGTTGAAAGATTTTCGACCTCAGTACATTTTTATAGAGGTATACTTAGCAGGTGGTACCCCGGTAGCCTTGTCATTATATGGAATCCATTTTTCACTACGTTTTATGAATTTAGTTGTATACCAAATATGAATCCTTGGCTGAAGTTACTACTTGTTGTAACTCTGATGTTTTATTTTGAAAGTTATCATATGTCTACCTTATGTTCTATCACATGTGATTCCCTTTCATTGTGAAATTCTATGTTTCTTTCTTCTCATCTTTTCTTTTATCCCAACAACCTTTCTTTCGGACGCCTAGATGATCGATACATGAATACCGTGGGTGTATTGAGTGTCGTCTTTAGTAAATGGAAGATCATCACATTTTGGCATATAATATACACACACACACACACACATATATAATCATTGTAAAAATATAAATATGTTCACTAATGTATCCTAATTTTTAAGATCGACTAACCTATTCTCTGATACCAAATGCAACAACCCATACCTTAGTGGACCCGAATTTTCTTTAAATCGAAAACCCAAGTCCACTAAAGTATGGGTCATTACTGTTGGTATCATATAACTAACAAAATCACATTATAACACTCAATATAAACTCATATGGAATAGTAAAGTATAATAAACATATAATTATGGACCAAAGTTAATTCCTTTGATATCTTGTGTACATGTCAGAGTCAAGCATGCATGTCCTTCCACTGTTTTTGTCTTATACTAGTACATTTCCCTTTATGCGTATCTTATTGGTTATAATGAAGAAGGGGTCGGAATAATGTTTCGGTCACTAGTAAATTACATACTTTATATATAACAATAGTTTACACCGACTATCTTTTATTACATGTTACGTCTACCATTTCAACTTAGTTGCCTTAACTTCGGGTAAACATACAATACGTCCCACCTATTCGAAACTTACAACAACTACATACGTGTGTGTGTGTGTGTATGCCTATATATATAAAGTACCACAGTCCCGCTTTGGACCAGAATTCTTTCCCTACAAGTGTCTATAACTCTCTACCAGTTAGGATCCTTCATCAACACATTATCACATCCTCACTGCCGTGCATACCAAGGAACTTCCATTAGTGCATAATAATAACATTACAACTATTTGACCATACTTAACCTCATTTGGAAGACTTATCTAACTGCTTTGTATCATTGACTCAGCTACATGGACCATTGAGGACTCAACTCGTCAGACTATCATACTCGTTTAAAAGACCACCGTTAAGGGTTATCTAGCCTTCCCTCCCAACAAGAAACTAATAACTGTGAGGAAGTGCATGCCCTAAATGTGATGTATATAAGTAGGAGGTGTAGCCTATTTAGGTATAACCCTTATCTTTCCACCGACCACTTTCAGTTTGATGACACTCTCGATCAATGTGCACGGCCTTACTCCTTGCATGTGTGACGACCCGCCCTTCTACTCCCAGAAAGACGTATCATCAATTAAGAAAGAAAGGGATAGAAATAGAAAAGACAGAAAGAAAGAATAACAACATCAAAATCTCACAGCGTAACAGAACAGAATATAATACATCACATAACTATTACATAGTTTACAAATATCAGAGTTATACAATATCATACACATGACAGTCATATATACATCTGTCACAACATACATCCCAAAATACAGCATACACTAACTAACACAGCGGAACTAGATAAATAGATATATACGTCTGGAACTCCTGCTCCAAGCTCCTCCAGAAATCAACAATCCAAAACCTATCACTTGGCTCCTCATAAAAATTTAAGTACCCAAGAGTTTATGAAAAACAAAACATAAACTCCGGGTTAAACATGGGTCTGGTTTGATAAATGGTTTAAAGTTGTTTAACTTTGAAAAACATTCGAAAATAAAGGTATCACGTAAGACTCCCCACAAATAAATACGGGTAAGTTTTTACCTTACGCCAACCAAAACAATTTATAGGAAATCCAATGATATTATAATAATGTCTAGGGTTTTCAAGTAAAATACAAAAATAGCTGAAATGCTTACATCTCACATTCCAACATAGTTGGGCACAATCAAAACGTACGGCACTTATTGGAGATTGGATTCCATACAATGGCAGGGCTACTGGGGTACCGCCCGTCACAGTACGTGGCCTAGATCACCGTACCGAGGAGCCACCCTAACTCCCCTGCAACACAAGGCCGGAACCATTCCTTACTGAACAGTCCCAAACAAGATAACCCCGGTAGTTTTTGCAATCAACTGCCCTACACAGCCAAATAAAAAGGGATATCTAGACAGTGGTATATCTCGTCCTGCTTGGGCATAAACCACCTAGCCTTGCTGCACCTCCCATGTTTTAGCCATTCTCGGTTGATGAGGCTTGAGGCTGCGTTTACCTTTACAGAACATATCTCTTAAATGCTCATCGTCCGCCTAACAATGTACTGAAAGCATTTGATCCATACAAGTTTGTTCCGGGTTCGAATGAAACCAAAGGCATTATCTCGTTACACTCATTTTGGAATCACCCTCAGAGTCAACGATAATAACCCTTGCATTCTGAAAACACCATCTCGATCTTTACTTGAGATATCACGACCTAACGTTTAATTTGGATCGATGTGGTTTCCGGAATATCAAATTGAAACCCGATCTCGGTCTCACCGAAATCCAAACGCCATTTTAAAGGCCAAGTTGTTTAATTAACTTAAATAGTTTAATTTAATACTTTGAATTCAAATAATATTTATCACAGATAAATCATACACAATCATCAGAGATATATTAGAGCATATCACAGAACATCACAGAGTATCATCAATAAATATCACAAATCAGATATTCTACATACATAATCGATAAGCAATCATCTTTAATTCTTATTGTAATTAATTTAATTACTCGAGAGTTAATCTCTTAATCCTGTTGAATTAATCATTAGTTATCAATTAATTAATTATTTCTTTCCAAATCGTTTAATTTAATTAATCATTCCTTAATCAATTATTAAACCTTAATTTATTAATTACTTGCCCTTACTCATTAGTTAATAACTTTAATTATTAATTAATAAATCTTAATTATCCATTGATTATCCGTTAATTAATTACTTAATTAATTAATTATTAATTCATAATTAAATTACTTAATTACTTAACTATTAATCATTAATCAACTTTAAGTAGTTAATTATAAATTTATTAATCACTTAAGCATTGATTAATTCAAACTCTAATTACAATTATAATGTAATTATTCTTAATTACTTTCTAAAATAATTAATTGATTACTATTCATTTTATTAACATCTTAAAGCTCCTCTTAAACTTTTGAAAATCAAATCATCATTAACTACAACTTCACTATTAATTAAATTTTATACTTAAATTAATTGCTTAATTAAAATAATAATTAAGTGTTTAAACACCGTTAAAGTATTAACAACAATAATTAAGACTTGTATTAAATTCTTAACTTAAACAATAAAACCTTTATTAAGTTGCAGTGCTTAAACTTGTAGAAAAAAACAAGTTACTTAACTTCTCCTTTATACTGCAACACTGCGGTTTTGGGATAAACCCGAGTATCTCCTAGTTAAACTCGTGTATTACTTCGAATTCATCACGCATTTCCCCGAGACTCTCCCGTTGTAAACAACTTCTTCTTCTCCTTTGCCTTTTTTCATTTATTTGTTCTAGTAAGTTTTTAAGTTAAACTAAGACTTAGATTATAGGTTCAGGTCCATATTCACGCATTGATTAAAACCCGAAGCAACTAACCCTAAAACTCGAGCACGACTCGAGACACAGGCCATCAACATTGCTGACAACGAACCTATGCCGTACACGTGCACGGCGGCGCGGCCCAACTTCGACGAACCCCAACCACTCAGACAAGTCGCAAACCATCCCTGAACTCGAAATCAAAATTCGAATCGCCTACAAAAATTCGAATTCGAAATATAGCAGTTCGAACGAAAACTGCAAACATCACCACCAACCCAAATCACCTCGCAACCGTCGTACTGACCACCGGAGGCGCTCGAACTTCGGCCACACTACGACAACCCACCAAGCAACCCTCCACCAGAAATTTGTGCAACTCAATCGCGTATTGATGACGAATTCGACACATAACAGACATGACCAAAAATTCCAACTAAAACCCTAATATGATGTCGTATCCTAATTTCACGCAATAGAAAAATCTCCTGATAATTTTCACGCAATCACTGATGTTTATATTTGCTTCATCCCAAATTTCAACATTTATTATTGATTAAATCCCTAGAAAATTTTAAAAGTGCAGTTTTGGTTCAAATACAAACTGTTCTTGAAATACTGAGCTAAAAATCTTCATTCTAGTTTTAAAAATCATATTTTGCAGTAGGAATTCAAACTATGCACTTGACCTAATATTTTACAACAATCCATTTTATCAAATTATCATTTGATGCCTTAAAACAAAATTACAGTGATTATATTTTACAACATGGTTCAATCAGCTTTTAGAAATCTAAATTTAAGTTAAACATCTTGTTTTAGTTGAAAAGCTTAAAGCTTTATAATAATCTGTTGAGAATAAATTGCATTTGGAAGAAAATACACAACCTGTATCAATCATCAGAGGTGTATAGAGCATCAGAAACATATATTCAAACTGAAGCATATATATAATCCACGTTATCAATAAATCTTGAACTATTTTTAAATGAACTTAAAGCTTAAAAATTTCTTGTTTACTCACCTGGAAAAAATTGTAAACAGAGAATACTTGATGTTTTTGAAAACCTAAAGTAGAAACTGCCCTTGAATATGTTTTTAGCTCTTGTCTGTTTTTTTGTTTGAATAAAATCTGAGTTTGCTTCTTTTTTTCTTATGAGTTACTGAACGAACTGGAAGGGCAAGATACATATATATAGAAGAGAACAATATGTATGAGGAAGGCATTAACTGGTTTAGCTATTTTCTTCTTTGATTGATCAGATTTTATAAATATTTTGAATTGACAAAATTGTTGGCTGAGATGTTAGCATGAAATGTTTAGGTTTCCTACTTAGTTTACATATTATAATTATGTTGTACTATGTATAAAATATTTTGTATGTGACTATACACTTGCATGAAGACTTGGCTTGTGTATGAAGATTTTATATATGAATGTAATTTGTTTTCTAGAAATGTTTGTTTTATTAACTTCTAACTGAACTTCAATATATACATTTGTCAGGTTTTACTTTTTACACCTTGCAAGTATTCACTTGGCTTTGTTTATGAAGATAGTTTGTACAAAAATATTTGTCTTCTTGCTTGATTCACATACAAATGTTTGTGTTATTTTATTTTATATTTTGTACATACAAAACTTCAACTTATGTTGTATTTCTATTTGTATGTTAACTGTTAAAAATTTAGTTATATTCATATGTTTTGTCAGGTTTATTTTATTTTATATTTTGTACTTACCATTTAAATCTATGTTGTATGCATACCAAACCCACTTAATTCTTGTTTTCATTTACATTTGTATTTTATATTTTGACTATCAATATTTAAATTATGTTAAATATGATTTACTTATTTATATTTATGTTTCTATTTATTTCTATTTGTATTTTAACAATCAATATTGAAATTATATTCATAAGTTTTATTTATTATTTAATATTTATATTTTAGCCATCAATATTTAAATTATATTCATGCTTACTTATTTATATTTATATTTTATATTCTAACTATCAATATTTAAATTACATTCTTATGGTTTTCTTATATTTTATACTGATAGAATTTGATTTCATTTCAAACATTATTATCTATATATTTATTTATCAGATGTTAACAAGGTAAGCATTTTAATTAAATTATATAAGATATATTTTTATTTTAAATATTATTAAGAGATTTAATTTAAATGTTCAAAATCAATTTTCCTTTCCAAAATATAAATTTATATAAACAAATGGTAAATATTTCAAAAGATTTATTCATTTTAAAATGATCGGTTTACTTTTTATTTAATTAGATTAAATATTTATTAAAATAAATAGGGCCAAAATCCAGGGTCATTACATTCTTTCCCCCTTAAAAGAATTTCGTCCCCGAAATTTAAAACAAAGATAATTCAAAAGCTTTTATACCAACCATTCAAACATACATATCATTCATACGTTAGCAAACAACCAAACAGTCTATCCTAACAAACATCACTAGCTATCTGGACACATATCCGGATAAGCTTCCTAAAACTATCCAGAGTTTCCCATGAGCAATCTCTGGGAACCTCACTCCACTGCACTTTGACAAGCTTCACTATCTTACTCCTGAGTTGCCTCTCGTCTTGATCAACAATATGAACTGGATTCCTGATCACAGTCAAATTCGGCTCAACTTCCAAATCTACCCGAACTGCTGGTTCTACAAGTAATGATGGATCATGAACACATTTCCTTAGATGGGATACATGGAATACATTATGAATTCCAAATATCCGTTTTGGCAATTCAACTCCATAAGCTACAGCTCCAACTCTTTTCTAATACCCGAAAAGGACCAATATATCTCGAGGCAAGTTTTTCCGTCTTTTCGAATCTAATAGCTCCTTCGAATCGGGGAAACTTTATCGAAAACAAAATCACCCATCTCAAATTCCTATTGTCTTCTTCTCTTATCCACGTACTTCTTCTGACGGTCTTGAGAAGCTCTCATCCTTTTCTGATAAGCTCAACTTTAGCAGAAGTTTGACGAATCAAAACGGGTCCAAGCACAATACAATCTTTCGACTCTATCCAACAGGATGGGGATCTACACGGTATTTTATATAAAGCTTCATAAGGAGCCATCTCGATACTTGCTTGGTAATTATCATTGTAGGAGAATTCTACGAAATGAAGATGGTCTTTCCAAAATCCACCTTAATCCAAAACACAAGCTCGTAGCATATCATCTAGAATAAGATTCAGTCTCTCCGTCTGTTCATATGTTTGAGGATGATGGGCTGTACTCAATCTCAAACTTGTTCCCAAAGCTGATTGTAGAGCCTTCCAGAATTTGCTGGTAAAGAAAGGATCACGATCACTTACTTTGCTGACGGAATACCTTGCAATCCGACTATCTCCCTTAAGAAAATCTCTGCCAGAGAAACTACGGTACAAGTCGCCTTAATGGGTATAAAACGGGTACTCTTAGTTAACCGATCCACAGTAACCTATATTCCATCGTTTCCTTTCTTGGTTCTAGGCAAACCATCGATGAAATCCATCGAAATCATTTCCCATTTCCATTCTGGGATTTCCAAAGACTACAACAAACTGGCTGACTTCTGTTGATCTCCTTTCACTTGCTGACAGAAAGAACAACTATTAACGAAAGCAGCTACATTCCTCTTCATGCTCGGCCACCAGAAAATTCTTCTCGTATCTTTATACATCTTAGAAACTCCTGGGTGAATATTCAGCCTGGAGCGATAACACTCGGCTAAGACTTCTTGCTTCAATCCATCTATATTAGGCACACACCAACGACCGTTAATCCTCAAAACACTTTGGTCATCCACCTTGAAATCCGAATACCGACCATCCTTGGTTCCAAGTATCAGCCACCACATTCGCCTTTCCCAGGGTATACAGAATATCCAAAGCATAAGATGCCAGAAATTCGACCCATCGTTGCTGCCTCAAATTAAGAACCTTTTGAGAGAAAAGATATTTCAACGGTTTGTGATCCATGAATAACTCAAACTTCTCTCTCAAAAGTTAATGTCTCTAAATCTTCAAAGCAAAAACAATAGCTAACAATCCAAGATCGTTCGTAGCATAGTTTCTTTCATGTGGCTTTAATTGCCGACTCGCATATGCAATTACTCTTCCACTCTACATCAACACTGCTCCTAGTCCAACTATACAAGCATCTGTATAAACTTCAAATTTGCTCTTCCCATCCGGAATAGCTAGCGCTGGTGTACTGGTTAGCCTCGTCTTCGAATTTTGGAAAACTTCTTTATACTGGGATATCCATTTAAACTTAGCCCCATTCCTTGTCAACTTGGTCAGATGTGAAGAAATCTTAGAATAATCCTTGATAAATTTCCTGTAGTAGCCAGCTAATCTCAGAAAAATGCGAACTTCCATTGGTGACTTCGGTTGCTTCCATTCCAGAATAGTCTCAACCTTCGCTGGATCTACAGAGATACCTTTATAAAAAACAATGTGCCCTAAATTTTGACTATCGATTTCCAAAAATGACACTTGGAAAACTTCGTCTTCAAAGCATGCCTCCTCAGTGTCTCCAACACTATTCAAAAATGATGCCTGGGCTCTTCTTCATACATAGAATATACCAAAATATCATCGATGAATACCACAACAAACTTATTCAATACATCCCGGAAGACTCGGTACATCAGATCAACACAGTATCTCAACAATCCATCCGACTTAGCAACGAACACTGCAGCAGAACCCCAACAAGAAAAACTGGGCCTAATCAACCCCTTCTCCAAAGGATCCTAAGTTTTCTTCTGGAATCAAATCAATGCGAAACTCTATCTCTCGATGTGGAGGCAAACACTTAACTTCCTCAAAAACATCAGGGAAATCTTGGTCCACATCGATAATTTAAACCTTCTCTTGAGAAGTCTCAACTCCATGTAAAAGACTACTCAAGTGAATTCCAGAATCATCCAACGACACTCTAGCAATTCTACCCAAATCAGTTTCCAATGAAACTGTTCTCTGATCACAATTCAGAACAGCCTTATACTTATTGAGCCAATCCATCGAAGAAATGGATCCACTCTGCTACTTCTTAAATTGCCCCAAGAAAAAATGCTAAGCCGGAAAATCTTCTCGACGGCACACAGAACACTTCGAGCTACACTGCTGACTCAGATGCCCAAAGACTTCCTATCCAAAGCTCTTCGAGAAACTCAGACCTCGAACCAACAAAAACACCCTACTGAACTTAATCACAACACGGAAGCAGACATACTTCCTTAACTTGTTCCAAATAAACACCTTCGGAGACATCTATAGTCACTGTGTCTCATCACATAACTACTACATCCTGAGGTATCAAAATATCATGACCTGCTTCCGTCTAACCGACAGATCCAAACTCTGGCTCATCCAAACCTACACTTCAAAGATGAACTCTGAACCTTAACAGATTTCCTTCAGAGATCGATGAAATCCTTACACCACCCAAAGCTCACTCGAGACAGTAATAGGTCTACAGTTTCGACAGATACACTTCCAACCTCAACTATTCAATCTACATCCATTGGTAGTCGTGTTACACACACCACTACCCTATCTACCTTTATAACTTATATTGGAATACCAGAACAGGTAACCCAAAAAATAGGTAGAAATATATATATATATATATATATATATATATATATATATATATAAATTACAAATACGATCTCTTAAGAAAGAAAATCACTCTAGAGCCTAGGTATTCGCTCAACCTAGCCCTTTGATACCAACTGTGACGACCCGCCCTTCTACTCCTAGAAAGATGTATCATCAATTAAGAAAGAAAGGGATAGAAATAGAAAAGACAGAAAGAAAGAATAACAACATCAAAATCTCACAGCGGAACGGAACAAAATATAATACATCACATAACTATTACATAGTTTACATATATCAGAGTTATACAATACCATACACATGATAGTCATATATACATCTATCACTACATACATCCCAAAATACAACATACACTAACTAACACAGCGGAACTAGATAGATAGATATATACGTCTGGAACTCCTGCTCCAAGCTCCTCTAGAAATCAACAATCCAAAACCTATCACTTGGCTGCTCATAAAAATTTGAGTACCCAAGAGTTTATGAAAAACAAAATATAAACTCCGGGTCAGATATGGGTCTAGTATGAGTAAACGTTTAAAGTTGTTTAACTTTGAAAAACATTTGAAAATAAAGGTATCATGTAAGACACCCCACAAATAAATACGAGTAAGTTTTTACCTTACGCTAACCAAAACATTTCATAGGAAATCCAGTGATATTATAATAATGTCTAGGGTTTTCAAGTAAAATATAGAAATAGCTGAAAAGATTATATCTCACAATCCAACATAGTTGGGCACAATCAAAACGTACGGCACTTATTGAAGATTGGATTCCATACAATGGCAGGGCTACTAGGGTACCACCCATCACAGTACGTGGCCTAGATCACCATACCGAGGAGCCACCCTAACTCCCCTGCAACACAAGGCCGGAACCATTCCTTACTGAACAGTCCCGAACAAGATAACCTCGACAGTTGTTGCAATCAACTGCCCTACACAGCCGAAATAAAAAGGAACATCTAGACAGTGGTATATCTCGTCCTGCTTGGGCATAAACCACCTAGCCTTGCTGCACCTCCCATGTTTTAGCCATTCCCGGTTGATGAGGCATGAGGCTGCGTTTACCTTTACAGAACATATCTCTTAGAATGCTCATCGTCCGCCTGACGATGTGATGAAAGTGTTCGATTCATACAAGTTCATTCCGGGTTCGAACGAAACCGAAGGCATTATTTCGTTACACTCATTTTGGAATCACCCTCAGAGTCAACAACAATAACCCTTGCATTCTGAAAACACCATCTCGATCTTTACATGAGATATCATGACCTAATGTATAATTTGGATCGATGTGGTTTTCGGAATATCAAATTGACACCCGATCTCGGTCTCACCAAAATCCAAACGCCATTTTAAAGGCCAAGTTGTTTAATTAACTTAAACAGATTAATTTAATACTTTGAATTCAAATGATATTTATCACAGATAAATCATACACAATCATCAGAGATGTATTATAGCATATCATAGAACATCACAGAGTATCATCAATAAATATCACAAATCAGATATTCTACATACACAATCCATAAGCAATCATCTTTAATTCTTATTATAATTAATTTAATTACTTGAGAGTTAATCTCTTAGTCCTATTTAATTAATCATTGGTTATCAATTAATTACTTATTTCTTTCCAAATCGTTTAATTTAATTAATCATTCCTTAATCAATTATTAAACCTTAATTGCTTAATTACTTGCCCTTAATCATTAGTTAATAACTTTAATTATTAATTAATAAATCTTAATTATCCATTGATTATCCATTAATTACTTAATTAATTATTAATTCATAATGAAATTACTTAATTACTTAACTATTAATCATTAATCAACTTTAAGTAGTTAATTATAAATTTATTAATCACTTAAGCATTGATTTATTGAAACTCTAATTACAATTATAATGTAATTATTCTTAATTACTTTCTAAAATAATTAACTGCTATTCAATTTAATTAACATCTTAAAGTTCCTCTTAAACTTTGAAAATCAAATCATCATTAACTACAACTTTACTATTAATTAAATTTTATACTTAAATTAATTGCTTATTTAAAATAATAATTAAGTGTTTAAACACCGTTAAAGTATTAACAAAAATAATTAAGACTTGTATTAAATTCTTAACTTAAACAATAAAACCTTTATTAAGTTGCAGTGCTTAAACTTGTAGAAAAAAACAAGTTACTTAACTTCTCCTTTATACTGCAACACTGCGGTTTTGGGATAAACCCGAGTATCTCCTGGTTAAACTCGTGTATTACTTCGAGTTCTTCACGCATTTCCCCGAGACTCTCCCCTTGTAAACAACTTCTTCTTCTCCTTTTCCTTTTTTCATTTATTTGTTCCAGTAAGTTTTTAAGTTAAACCAAGACTTAGATTATAGGTTCAGGTCCATATTCACGCATTGATTAAAACCCGAAGCAACTAATCCTAAAACTCGAGCACGACTCGAGACACAGGCCATCAACATTGCTAACACCGAAGCTATGTCGTACACGTGCACGGCGGCGCGGTGTAGGATCTAGATTAACCCTAGAGGGGGGGGGGGGTGAATAGGGTTATAGCAAATTTCCTCGATTTAAACACAGAAATAAACTACAGAAATAAATATGCAGTAAAGTAAATCACACACAAAATTTACCCAGCTTCGGCAACCCCTGCCTACTGCTGCATTCACAGATTTCTATTAGAATTAAACAGTATCACGCTTACAAACACTCTACTAGACTCGCAGACCCTTTTGCTCCCGCTCACAAACACTCTACTAGACTCGCACACCCTGCTCCCGCCTATAGAGTTTCGCTCACTCGCAAACACTGCTCCCGCGTATAGAGCTTTGCAAACTCGCACACCCTGCTCACTGAACTAATTCTAAATAGACAATCTGACACTACCTAATCCCTAGGTGGTGATTTACAAATTCTTCGACTCGAAAAGAAAAACAAACTTCAAAATTAAAATCGGAGCAAAAATTAAACTACAACTTGAATGCGTAATTTTTGCTCAAAATAAAAACTAAAAACCCCTTTATAATTTAACCCTAAAAATAACTTTAGCCCTTTTATAATTAACAAGGCCGGCCCCTTGTTTTTTATTAACCCGATCCACTTTGGCTTTGACCCGTTCCTTCTTTTGCTTGTAAAAATGTCGGCCTTTCTTTGTCGAATTAGGGCTTCGGCTTCTTTCTCGAATTAGGGCTTCGTTCTGATGATCTGGTTGACTTTGAGATTGCGTTGCTCGGCTTGCTCGTTCTCTGACGATTGATTTGCGTCGACTTCGAGGTTGCAAATTGTTAGCAGCTGCTTCTTATGATTGATTTTACTGCTGCGGTATGTAAATTCTTTGCTTGGATTTGATTCGATTTTCTCCACAGCCGATGATGATTTTGGGATTGTATTTATATGAATTCTGGACACTTGATTTTGCTTGTATCGATTCGATACTTTCCTAAATTATGCTTTCCTGATTTTTAATTACACCTTGATACGCACGGCTTTGATTGTGTTGCGTTCGATTTTCTTGATTCACACGGCATTAAAACTTCCCCTTTTTCATTGCTGACTTTTTCAAAGACGAATATTTTTGTTGAATTCTCTGACTTGACTTTAGCATCCTATTTTCGAAAATTCTGACTTCGGCACTGCTTCGACCATCTTGTGTTTGTCCCTGTCTTCATCTCTGGCCATCTTCACTAGTCACTTGGTATTGCCATGTATTTGCATAGTACCATAGCTTCTTTGTTACACTCGAGTTAGTTCAAACATGAACTTGTTGTTTGGTTCACTGTGACACTTATGTGTACTTCATGTTAGATCGAATTGCACTTATTTGCTTGTACTTGTGTTCTTTATTCATATGTTCTTCAAATCAGTGGTGCACTGTGCCATTTGATCTGTTGCACTGTTGGTTGACTATCTCCTTGAGTTGTAGTGAGCTCGACATTGTTGTTTACTTCACCACTGACTTGTGTTTTCACTATTGCATAATTGTAGTTGCTTCTGTGCATATATATTGGTCTTTTAATTTTTTCTGCAGTCTTCAAGCATTGTTGATTCATTTGTCTTTGCTGTGTACATGTTGTAAATGATTTGGCTTAAGTTGCATCACTGGTATATGCATATTTGTTCACCTGCAGTTGCACATTGCTGCTTGTAGCACTTGTATACTTTGTCGAGTCCATTTGCATTCTGCAAGCTTGTACTGTCCACTGCCCTGTAATCTTGAGTTTGTTTACTTGGTGTCTTCATTTTTGATGCAGAACTTCAGTGCTTGTATTGACATGTTATGGCTTGTCTTTGTATTGCTGGGTGGCATTGTGCATCTCAACTTGGTCTTGTATTCACTGGTCAGTGGAGTTCATTGTAGTTGCACTGCAGTTTCATTATGACTGCTCTACATTGTTGAGTTGATATATTTGTGGTCTTCATTTGGTGATTTGTACTTGGTGCAGTTTCCATATTTGTGCTCGAGCTTGCATGTGTACCACTGATCATACTTGTGATATTCATTTGGGTTTGTGTGTTGTCTCTGACCTGAGCATGTTTATATTGAGCTGCCTCCTGTACTTGTATTCTGGTTCTTCATGCATGACTTGATGTTTGTAACTTGTGGTTTCATGCTTCATGTATGTACTCTGTTCATATATTCTTGGTGACATTTCTTTGGTCTGCACTGCAGTATTCATTATGTTGGTCGAGCTTGCATTCTTTGTTGGCACTTTTGAATGTTTGCAGCTTGGTCTTGAGTTGTTTAATGAAGAGGTTGAACTTGCATACTTCATGTAGCCTTTTGGTCTGACTGTTGCTTCATGTAGTTGACATATCTCATGCTTGAGTTCTTTGCATACTTCATGACTGTACTGTTCTTGTTGAGTCCTCTGGTATGCTGCATATTGTCACTGTATTGGTTCGAGTTAGTTTGCATGGTCACTTATGCAGTTTGAAGCTTGCCACTGACTTTGGTTCTTCGCTTGCATCGTTGTAGTTGCATTTATGTCACGTAGTTGCATACTTTGACTTCACTGAGTCATTTGGAATTGGTCTGTTGTGATTTGTCGAAGCTTTGAACTGTTTGCAACTTGACACTGTTGTACACTTGCTCTTGTGTAACGACCCAGAATTTTTGATAATTAAAATTTGAATATTTAATTAATTTTAAATATTTAATAAGTGAATTTATAAGTCAAATAAATTTTATTTTGAATTATTGAAATTAATTGGATAATTAAATCAATAAATTAATATGTTGAATTATGGAAATAATTGAAAATATAGTTAAATATGATTGAAAATGATTTGTAAAATTTTATTTTATCATATTGAAGTTAGAAAGATATTTTAGAACTTTTAAAATCGAATTAAAAGTTAATTTGTGAAAATTGAATATTTTAATATTAAAATCGACTAGTGAGAATAGTCAATTTTTGAACAGTCTCAGAATTGAACGAAACCAGTTCCATTGGATCCGTAATAGTTAGTTATTACCGGATTTCAAATTTCGTGTCAATCGGAGTTATCGTTTGAGCGTGGCAGCTCGAAACGCATCGATTTATTTTTAATTTAAATTTGGCGAGTGAAAATAGCCATTTTTCAAAAATTCTCGGATTTCGACGAAACCAGTTTCGTCGGATCCGTAATGTGATATTATTGTAAGGTTTCAAATTTCAAGTCAATTGGATTTACCTTTTGTCCGGTACAAATTAAAACGCCTAGAAAATCGCTTAAATCGGTTTAATTCAAATTGAGCGTTTATAGCCATAACTCGCACAGATGTCCGAATTAGCTTCCGAAACCTGTTCCATTTTGTCCGGAACGCGGGGTAAACCCTAGAAACGCTGGTTACGGCGCTTAAATCGGAGTTCGGAATTTCCGGGATGAATAGTGTTCGATTTTCTTCTATAAATAGGCTCATAAATCAAAAAAAATCAAAAAAAAGAAACCCTAACCCTAATTTACATCTGCAGCCGCCTCCCCCCAATTAATGGCCAGAAAACACTCACCTTCCTCCCTCGATTACTCCAAATCCATTCACTTTTAGCAGAAACCCTCAACTAGAGAATTGAAGAGCACAACGAGAGCTTCGATGTGAACGGTGGAGATCGTGTTTGGTGTCGTGTGGAGGGAGCTACAGGGGGCCGGCCGTGCTTACTTGCGCACGTATTTCGAGGAGAGGGGGGTGGCCGAGTGTGCCGAGCTTCAGGCCGAGCATGGTTGTGGTCGAGAGCTTCGAGATGGCGGTGGTTTGATGTGGTTTCATCGAGTGTTGGAGGAGAAAAATCAAACCCTAATCATGAGCTTATGGGTTTGAACGGCCTGTAGTTGAACGTGACGAAGGAGAAGAAGACGTGCGGCCTGATGTTGCTGGGGGATTGATCTATGGCCAGGATTAACTTAGGTTTATAAAATTTTAATTTAAGTTATAAATTTGTGTATATATATCGTGTACAAACTTCAAAAATTCATAACTTTTTCATACGAGGTCGAAAACGCGCGAAACCAGTTGCGTTGGAATTGTATAGACGAGCACTACGCGATGGAGTTGGTTTGGAGTCGTTTGGAGTTAGTGAGAATTTTGGGTAAAATTAAACGTCCGTTTAATTTTATTCGAAATAAATCGCTAAAACGGAAATAAAATCAAGGTGAGAATTTCTCACTCAATCGAATCAGTTTCGATTTTATTTTAAATAGTTAGATTTAAAATATTTGAATGCATGTTTGAATGTTGATTGATATCTATTGATTGTTAAAATAGACATTATATGCCGTTAGTAAGCGGATGTTATTTATTAAAAACATATACCGCGAATATTTCATAAACAGTGAAATTGGTATTATATATATAGTAGCAATATATATATATATTGGCATATATATATATTGGAATTGTTGATTTCCCGCATTTTTTGTTTAGCGGATGAGACCCTATTACGCCGCTATTAAGCGGATAATATTTAATAAGAACATATACCGCGATAATTTCGTACTGGAACGGAATTGGTATTGTGTTAATGTTTGTGGATGCAGGAAAACAGGTTGGAGGGATCCAACTGGATTCCTCAACAGTTTTTATTTGATTTCAGATATTTTGATATTTGACGGATTTTCATATTGATATATGATATCGTTGTAGTCGTGATTGACTATTTGGTGTGTAGCATCATTGGACCAAATTTGGAATTTTAAAATGATTTTAAAGTGATTTTTGAAAATATACTATATTTTTGGAATTGATTCATTTTAAATAAATAAACGTTATAATTTTTAAAGTTATAAAAATTATGATTTTTGAGAAATATAGTTAAAAACTGATTTTTGAGAATATGATGCGAATGATTTTATAAAATAGTTAAATCGGAATTTTTGAATTTATTATGAAAAGTTGAAATATAGGATTTATAAAATTTAATTATTTTATGAATCAAAAGGAAGAAGTTTTTAAAGGAATTTAAAGACGTTTAAAAAGAATAATATAAATTGATTTATATTAAGAGATTTATAAATGGATATTTATAAATTGAAATATGGACATTATAAAACGAGTTTTTATAAGTGTTTGAATGAAGTGAAAATGAATTTCATAATTGAATGGAATTTATAGAATTTTATACGGTGAAGTTATAAATGGAATTTTATAAGCAGTAGGTTTATAAAATTTATTAAGTTGTTAAAATAATGATTTTGGATAAATGAATGAATCTTATAAGTTATAAGATTTATAATTTGGGAAGTTAAAAAGAACGATTTTGTAAAATAATCGTTTTATAAGTATTTAACTTATAATATGAACTTTTAGTTTATAATTGAGTTATAAACTGGAATAGGTTAATAAAAGAATTTATAAAAAGGAAGTTTTTATAAATAAATAGAAATGGAATTTATAAACGTTGTTTTATAAATTCGCAAATGACTTATTTTGACAAGAAAATTTGTTAAAACCTATAAGTGGAGTTATATTCACATTTTTGAATAGTGAATAACCCTTTGAATTAAAATGAATAAAAGGATGAAATTTGTCAACAAAGTATATTCACGTTTTTGAATAGTGAATAACACGTTAAAGAAATTGTTTTGGATTTGGATGTTTTAAATAGAATTAAAACGATCGAACAATGTTTTAAAATGTGTTGAGATTCGAAACCATAGATTTCAACATTTATTGTTGAAATAGACGTTTTCGAGAAATAGAAGGAGATGATGGACTATAACACTGTTGTTATAGTAAATGATTTCCGAAAGGAAATGTTTTGTATAGTATTGGGATTTATATATCTATTTTAATTTCGAATCCCTATACTAGTGATTTTGGGACGTCGTAACGATGTTTTACGCAACATTCGTTTTGGCCCAAATAAATATGTTTAAGAGAATGATTTCCTTAATAGAATGAAATATATACTAAATTTTGATTTAAGTATATTGAATATTTTCCAAGGGTGAAAATAAATAAGATTTGTGAATTACTTATGAATAAATAAGTATGGAAATGTTTTTCCAATGTGAAATGAAACGTTTTGAGAATTTATCTTTTTGAAGATAAATTGAAATGAATTATTGAAATCATATGCATAGATATTTTGGATTATAAATTCACTATTGAATTTATAAAAGAAAGTAGAATTGGTTTAAAAATAAATATTGATTTATTTTTGAAGTGTTGAAAATTATATATCTAGTGAAGATATTTTGGAAAATGAATAATTTGGAAAATTATTTGGAATCTGGTGATGTTGTGCATATCCAGTGATAGTTCAATAACCGACTATCAATATTTCCCTTTGAATGGGTAATTGATGTGGTTTGTTTGAATGTGAATGCTACACTTATTTTTGAATAAGCGCTCACTATTCGGGTTAACCGGGAAAGGACCATGGGGTCGTATAATCCATTCTGAATATGAGATACGTCGTTGTGAATTGCATTGAAGATCGGTGTTGAAGACCCGGTATTTGCGAGAGCGATAGGATGACCTGTCGATTGTCTCTGCACTGAGTTGCAGCGGTATAGAGACTCCCTAAGTGATGGGAAATCCGATCAGGATTGTGAATATCCGGATTGCAAGGACTTCTTTGTAAGTGCCTTCGGTTTTGTTCGATCCCGGAACAGACTTGTATGGATTGTATGTCTGACATTACAAGTTGAGATATAAAGCCGATTTCTTTCAAATATATTTCTGTTGGTGGCGGAGAATTTATTCTTTTAGCTTAACACCCTTCTCTGAGACGTACGAGCTCAGAGGTTATATAGTTGAAGTTATCAGCGATATATTCCCAATTTGGTAATGTGACATGCTGAGTGTTGCTGTAAATGATCATTGTGTTGATTATTGTGATAGGATCATTTATTTGATCGTCTATCTTGGTGATCATTGTGTTGATCATTTGTTGACCCAAAGCATGGCTTTTGTATAAAGTATGTTTTTGTGGACGTGACTTCGTCGAGCCTCACACCCCGGAAATGGTCAAAACAGGAAAGATGCGGCAAGGTTATGAGGGGTAGCACCCTTTAGGGTATGTACATTTCCTTCTGGATAGAGGTGGTATCATGGTATGGAGCCCAGATATTTAACCTATGTGGTTACTACGAATTTATTACTTTGTGGTTGTTGGTTTTTCGGGATCCCGTGAGAAAGGTCGTTTACGATCGGGGAATGGCGTGCTCGTGTCAGTAGTTACCCAGTTAGGGGTAACCCGGCCTTGTGTTGGCAGAGTTCCGGTTTGGTTCTCGGGGATGTCTTTCCAGAGGCATTCTCATGTGGCAATGGGAAGTTCCTTGGCCTGATCATTTATTGGAAATCCGAAGAAACAATACGAAACTTGTACGGTATTAGTTGTAGAACCTACCATTCACTTATGGTGGTCACCACTGTTTGGATGGTACTTATAGTAGGCATAGTTCGAAATGTCTATGTTGGCTAAGATTTATATTCTACTTTCGAAATGAATTTTTCCCCTACACTATGCACTAGTAATAATATCAAATGTTATTTTAAATGCGTATCAAGCATCTTTGACTATCATAAGGAGAAATCTCCTCCGATTCTGCGTTTGCATTGTGTGTGTGTGTGTGGGAGGCCTTATGGTAGTCTCATTTTTAAAAGCATTGCGAATTGAATTTAAAAATATTCCTCTATTTCGATTTTAAAGATAAATAAACTGTTTTGAGTTCTCACACCAGTCACATGACTGACTTGGAGTTTATTGTTTTCCTTCCTAAACTCTGGGTGCCCACCAATTTCCACACGGGCAGTCAAGAGTTATGGTTTATCAGGATATTCTGGATATTCAGGAATTGCTGGAGGCAAGCTGGATGGCATGGCGTATTACTAGTTTATATAGTATTTCTTTTTCCGCTGCACTGTTTGATGTTGATGTTGTACACTCTGATGATATGATGTAATGTAATGTATAAAATGTAATAACTAATAGTTCTTTGTTTAAAGATTATTCATTTATTATTATATGTTGTTCCGCTGCGAATTGTGAGATTCTGATGTTGTTCTGTTGTCTTGTTTTCTGTTCCATCCTATTTTCTTCTGTTTTTCTTTTTTCTCTATTCTCTTTTTCTTCTATCTTAAAATTTTCTATCTTCTGTTTTCTCTCCTCCCTATTTTCTATCTTTCTCTCTTCTTCTTTTTCTTTTCCTAAATTTTTCTTAAACCCCTAAGGGTTCGTATTTTCGTTCATCTTGAATTAATCAATGGAGATTAGTGTCTATTCAAGGAGTACGGATTTACGGGTCTATACATCTGGTATCGGAGCATATGGTTAAGCGACAACCATGGTTCTGTTGGGTATTACTCATTAGAGATAGAGTCAGTAGTACTCTAGAGTGAGTTTGAGTGTAATAATAGCTATGAGAGCGTATTTGTTAGTGAATATTAAATTGTTTTATATTGTGATGATTGGTTTGTTGAGTGGTATATAGATTCTGGTTAATACGAGTAATTAATGTTATTGATAGGGATCTCTAAACACTTGTACAGAACAATTCGACACAATATTGTTTTAAAATTGGGTAAATGAAATAATTTTACCTTGAGTATATTTTGTATATAAAGAAATAATTTTTTAGAATTATTAAAGTGTATGTAAGTTGATTGTTAAGTTGTTTGAATAATCTAAATAAAAGAATAATTGTATAAGCAAAATGAATTATCAGAGTTGAATTATAATTAAAGTGATTTACAATTGTGAAATAAACTTATATATATAAGAAGTGAAACTATATGAATACATTTATGAATATGAGTTGTAAGAAAAAATGAATTTAAAGTAAAATGAAGTATAACTTAAGAGATGTTGAATGAAGTTGATATTAGTATCAAACTAAATTAATAAAGTTAAGTGGTGGATGTGAACTTGAGTTATATAAATGAAATTCAACTTTTGTAATAGAATTGAATGAATGGATTGAATATTAATCAATTAAATGTGAATAATTGATATGAAATATTGAATGTAAGTGTAATTCATTAAAATCTAATGTTATTAGAAGTTGAATAGTTGAATAAAAATTGAATGAAAAATCAATTAAATTAAACCAATTGTAAGCAAAGGAATTTGGTTGAAATAATATATATACATTGGTTGTTATATGATTGTTAGTTGATTGTATATAATTCATTAAGTGTTAATGAAATTGATTTAATAAAATTGGAAGCTAAAGTAATTGAAATTCAAATTAGAAGTAAATAAATTTGAATAGAATTGAATTTGAATTGGAAGTGAACCAACTTGAATATGAATTAGTGAATATAAACTAATTGAAAATAAATGTTAGTAAACATCCACTGTTAATGAATCAAATGTGATTTAAATTGAAAACCAATTCATTAATATTAATGAAAATATGAATGAATATCTATTGGTTATGGATGTTAGTTGGTTGATGGTTGATGTTTGCATTTGTTGTTTTGTTTCATTTGCTATGTTGACATATATAGTTATTATGTTACTATATGTTGTATATTGATACTATTGTCTATATACATGATTCTCATGTTGTTTGTTGAGTGATTAGTAGGTGTGGACCGCGTTTGCTTCGCATTTGGAGCTCGCTTTCGCGCTATATTAGCCGTATATGCTCGCTAATAAAATATAAGGTACATATCTCGGATTAAATATCGTACTTTTACACTTTTTTCCCTGCGGGATGCCTCATTACTTGATGAGATGTATATTTGTGATATATATACTATCATTTTTTTTTCAGATCGAGCCGCGCAAAGGAGACTATGGCGAATTTTTCCGGAAATTTAAGGCGTTAGAAAATTTTTGAGAAAGTTGGAAAATTTTGAAAACTTAAACTTTGATTTTGGAATTGAAAGTTAAACAATAGTAATTGTTTTTGAAAAGATAACTAAGTATGATTTTGAAAACTTAGTAAAGTTATTGTAAGAAGTTTGACTATGATTTTTGAGAAAATTAATAGCTTCTGTAACTTTTCTTACTTGTAATTTCGAGGACGAAATTCTTTTAAGTGGGGAAGATTGTAACGACCCAGAATTTTTGATAATTAAAATTTGAATATTTAATTAATTTTAAATATTTAATAAGTGAATTTATAAGTCAAATAAATTTTATTTTGAATTATTGAAATTAATTGGATAATTAAATCAATAAATTAATATGTTGAATTATGGAAATAATTGAAAATATAGTTAAATATGATTGAAAATGATTTGTAAAATTTTATTTTATCATATTGAAGTTAGAAAGATATTTTAGAACTTTTAAAATCGAATTAAAAGTTAATTTGTGAAAATTGAATATTTTAATATTAAAATCGACTAGTGAGAATAGTCAATTTTTGAACAGTCTCAGAATTGAACGAAACCAGTTCCATTGGATCCGTAATAGTTAGCTATTACCGGATTTCAAATTTTGTGTCAATCGGAGTTATCGTTTGAGCGTGGCAGCTCGAAACGCATCGATTTATTTTTAATTTAAATTTGGCGAGTGAAAATAGCCATTTTTCAAAAAGTCTCGGATTTCGACGAAACCAGTTTCATCGGATCCGTAATGTGATATTATTATAAGGTTTCAAATTTCAAGTCAATTGGATTTACCGTTTGTCCGGTACAAATTAAAACGCCTAGAAAATCGCTTAAATCGGTTTAATTCAAATTGAGCGTTTATAGCCATAACTCGCACAGATGTCCGAATTAGCTTCCGAAACCTGTTCCATTGTGTCCGGAACGCGGGGTAAACCCTAGAAACGCTGGTTACGGCGCGTAAATCGGAGTTCGGAATTTCCGGGATGAATAGTGTTCGATTTTCTTCTATAAATAGGCTCATAAATCAAAAAAAATAAAAAAAAGAAACCCTAACCCTAATTTACATCTGCAGCCGCCTCCCCCCAATGAATGGCCAGAAAACACTCACCTTCCTCCCTCGATTACTCCAAATCCATTCACTTTTAGCAGAAACCCTCAACTAGAGAATTGAACAGCACAACGAGAGCTTCGATGTGAACGGTGGAGATCGTGTTTGGTGTCGTGTGGAGGGAGCTACAGGGGGCCGACCGTGCTTACTTGCGCACGTATTTCGAGGAGAGGGGGGTGGCCGAGTGTGCCGAGCTTCAGGCCGAGCATGGTTGTGGTCGAGAGCTTTGAGATGGCGGTGGTTTGATGTGGTTTCATCGAGTGTTGGAGGAGAAAAATCAAACCCTAATCATGAGCTTATGGGTTTGAACGGCCTGTAGTTGAACGTGACGAAGGAGAAGAAGACGTGCGGCCTGATGTTGCTGGGGGATTGATCTATGGCCAGGATTAACTTAGGTTTATAAAATTTTAATTTAAGTTATAAATTTGGGTATATATATCGTGTACAAACTTCAAAAATTCA
The DNA here is from genome assembly GCA_030765085.1 of Allium cepa. Lineage (NCBI taxonomy): Eukaryota > Viridiplantae > Streptophyta > Magnoliopsida > Asparagales > Amaryllidaceae > Allium > Allium cepa. Next base: position 598,688,741 of record CM060935.1, read on the forward strand.
TAACTTTTTCATACGAGGTCGAAAACGCGCCAAACCAGTTGCGTTGGAATCGTATAGACGAGCACTACGCGATGGAGTTGGTTTGGAGTTAGTGAGAATTTTGGGTAAAATTAAACGTCCGTTTAATTTTATTCGAAATAAATCGCTAAAACGGAAATAAAATCAAGGTGAGAATTTCTCACTCAATCGAATCAGTTTCGATTTTATTTTAAATAGTTAGATTTAAAATATTTGAATGCATGTTTGAATGTTGATTGATATCTATTGATTGTTAAAATAGACATTATATGCCGTTAGTAAGCGGATGTTATTTATTAAAAACATATACCGCGAATATTTCATAAACAGTGAAATTGGTATTATATATATAGTAGCAATATATATATTGGCATATGTATATATTGGAATTGTTGATTTCCCGCATTTTTTGTTTAGCGGATGAGACCCTATTACGCCGTTATTAAGCGGATAATATTTAATAAGAACATATACCGCGATAATTTCGTACTGGAACGGAATTGGTATTGTGTTAATGTTTGTGGATGCAGGAAAACAGGTTGGAGGGATCCAACTGGATTCCTCAACAGTTTTTATTTGATTTCAGATATTTTGATATTTGATGGATTTTCATATTGATATATGATATCGTTGTAGTCGTGATTGACTATTTGGTGTGTAGCATCATTGGACCAAATTTGGAATTTTAAAATGATTTTAAAGTGATTTTTGAAAATATACTATATTTTTGGAATTGATTCATTTTAAATAAATAAACGTTATAATTTTTAAAGTTATAAAAATTATGATTTTTGAGAAATATAGTTAAAAACTGATTTTTGAGAATATGATGCTAATGATTTTATAAAATAGTTAAATCGGAATTTTTGAATTTATTATGAAAAGTTGAAATATAGGATTTATAAAATTTAATTATTTTATGAATCAAAAGGAAGAAGTTTTTAAAGGAATTTAAAGACGTTTAAAAAGAATAATATAAATTGATTTATATTAAGAGATTTATAAATGGATATTTATAAATTGAAATATGGACATTATAAAACGAGTTTTTATAAGTGTTTGAATGAAGTGAAAATGAATTTCATAATTGAATGGACTATAACACTGTTGTTATAGTAAATGATTTCCGAAAGGAAATGTTTTGTATAGTATTGGGATTTACATATCTATTTTAATTTCGAATCCCTATACTAGTGATTTTGGGACGTCGTAACGATGTTTTACGCAACATTCGTTTTGGCCCAAATAAATATGTTTAAGAGAATGATTTCCTTAATAGAATGAAATATATACTAAATTTTGATTTAAGTATATTGAATATTTTCCAAGGATGAAAATAAATAAGATTTTTGAATTACTTATGAATAAATAAGTATGGAAATGTTTTTCCAATGTGAAATGAAACGTTTTGAGAATTTATCTTTTTGAAGATAAATTGAAATGAATTATTGAAATCATATGCATAGATATTTTGGATTATAAATTCACTATTGAATTTATAAAATAAAGTAGAATTGGTTTAAAAATAAATATTGATTTATTTTTGAAGTGTTGAAAATTATATATCTAGTGAAGATATTTTGGAAAATGAATAATTTGGAAAATTATTTGGAATCTGGTGATGTTGTGCATATCCAGTGATAGTTCAATAACCGACTATCAATATTTCCCTTTGAATGGGTAATTGATGTGGTTTGTTTGAATGTGAATGCTACACTTATTTTTGAATAAGCGCTCACTATTCGGGTTAACCGGGAAAGGACCATGGGGTCGTATAACCCATTCTGAATATGTGATACGTCGTTGTGAATTGCATTGAAGATCGGTGTTGAAGACCCGGTATTTGCGAGAGCGATAGGATGACCTGTCGATTGTCTCTGCACTGAGTTGCAGCGGTATAGAGACTCCCTAAGTGATGGGAAATCCGATCAGGATTGTGAATATCCGGATTGCAAGGACTTCTTTGTAAGTGCCTTCGGTTTTGTTCGATCCCGGAACAGACTTGTATGGATTGTATGTCTGACATTACAAGTTGAGATATAAAGTCGATTTCTTTCAAATATATTTCTGTTGGTGGCGGAGAATTTATTCTTTTAGCTTAACACCCTTCTCTGAGACGTACGAGCTCAGAGGTTATATAGTTGAAGTTATCAGCGATATATTCCCAATTTGGTAATGTGACATGCTGAGTGTTGCTGTAAATGATCATTGTGTTGATTATTGTGATAGGATCATTTATTTGATCGTCTATCTTGGTGATCATTGTGTTGATCATTTGTTGACCCAAAGCATGGCTTTTGTATAAAGTATGTTTTTGTGGACGTGACTTCGTCGAGCCTCACACCCCGGAAATGGTCAAAACAGGAAAGATGCGGCAAGGTTATGAGGGGTAGCACCCTTTAGGGTATGTACATTTCCTTCTGGATAGAGGTGGTATCATGGTATGGAGCCCAGATATTTAACCTATGTGGTTACTACGAATTTATTACTTTGTGGTTGTTGGTTTTTCGGGATCCCGTGAGAAAGGTCGTTTACGATCGGGGAATGGCGTGCTCGTGTCAGTAGTTACCCAGTTAGGGGTAACCCGGCCTTGTGTTGGCAGAGTTCCGGTTTGGTTCTCGGGGATGTCTTTGACTATCATAAGGAGAAATCTCCTCCGATTCTGCGTTTGCATTGTGTGTGTGTGCGGGAGGCCTTATGGTAGTCTCATTTTTAAAAGCATTGCGAATTGAATTTAAAAATATTCCTCTTTTTTTATTTTAAAGATAAATAAATTGTTTTGAGTTCTCACACCAGTCACATGACTGACTTGGAGTTTATTGTTTTCCTTCCTAAACTCTGGGTGCCCACCAATTTCCACACGGGCAGTCAAGAGTTAAGGTTTATCAGGATATTCTGGATATTCAGGAATTGCTGGAGGCAAGCTAAATGGCATGGCGTATTACTAGTTTATATAGTATTTCTTTTTCCGTTGCACTGTTTGATGTTGATGTTGTACACTCTGATGATATGATGTAATGTAATGTATAAAATGTAATAACTAATAGTTCTTTGTTTAAAGATTATTCATTTATTATTATATGTTGTTCCGCTGCGAATTGTGAGATTCTGATGTTGTTCTGTTGTCTTGTTTTCTGTTCCGTCCTATTTTCTTCTGTTTTTCTTTTTCCTCTATTCTCTTTTTCTTCTATCTTAAAATTTTCTATCTTCTGTTTTCTCTCCTCCCTATTTTCTATCTTTCTCTCTTCTTCTTTTTCTTTTCCTAAATTTTTCTTAAACCCCTAAGGGTTCGTATTTTCGTTCACCTTGAATTAATCAATGGAGATTAGTGTCTATTCAAGGAGTACGGATTTACGGGTCTTTACATCTTGTTGGCTGCGCACACGAGTTGGCGAGGCAGTGCACACGTGTATGAATGTACACGTGTGTATTGCAGTCACTTATGGCTACCTGTCCCTGTAATATCTATGTGCACTACTTTGTGATGAAATCAAGTGTGAATGATGACGAACAACCCAAATAACTGAGGCAAACCATTTTTTCAAAAATCGTATTTCATTTTATATTGCAAAAATATTTCTTTTTCAATTTTACTGCGTTAGTGAATATTTTTGCAGATTTCTCAGATGCTGGATTCAAACTGGAATGCAGTTGAAGACAAAATATGAGTGTGAGTGATATGTAGTGAGGTTATCAATGTAAAAATATTTGTGATGTAATCGTGATGTAATCAGAAATGTATATGTATAGTGAGAGCATGAATTTGTACTATTCAAGATTGTAATAAATATTTGTTTGAATAAAATTTCTGTTTGAATTCAAAATCTGTGTAACTTATTCTGTTTGAATTCAAATTCAAATTCTGTGTAATTTATTTTATTCAACAAATATTTATTTAATCTATGAAAAACAAAATAGTACATTACCAAATATATTTAAATGAATATATATGTTTATTATCATCAAACAAAAACATATAAGCGCATATTCAACAATCTCCCCCTTTTGATGATAACAAACATATATTTAAGATTTTGACCGTGTTAAATGTATTTGACCAATTATATACTCTAATTGGTCCCCCTATTTAAATTCTTGCTCTCTACATGATGCTCCCCCTACATATATGCATACAAATAGAAATATATTCAAATGAGCCTAGATGCATATGGAAAAATTATTTGACCTTTGCTTGATTCTATTTGACAAAATCTTAACTTTTCTCTCCCCCTTTTGTTATCAGCAAAAGAATAATAGTGTGAGAGAAAAATAGAGATTAAGTGATCAATATTAATTCAACATTAAACTCAAATTGAATATAAATAGTAAACTTCAATAAGAATCAAACAAAAACCATAACTACCCTTGTTAGGCGCATAATCCACTTTTAGAGATGATGGATATGATGTTCATATAAAATCATACAGTTGAATCTTCTTGTGGTACATTTCTATCAGGAATTTGAATATCTACTAATCATGCATAACCGTTAGGACTTTTAAATGAGATTAGTAGTATTCGAATTTAATTTTAAAAAATGAAATCAAGCATCTTCTAACCACGCATGACCGTGAGGACTTTTAAATGGGATTAGAATCAACTTGTCTATTTAAGCAATTTAATTTTGATATGCGTTCCATACATGCATAACCGTAAGGACTTTTAAATGAGCATGGAAGCACATAATAAAAAAAAAATCAAGTAATTCACCCATGCATAACCGTGAGGACTTTTAAATGAGAGTGAATACTTTGGATATTTATTTATTTATTTAAAAAATATGACATGAAGAACAAATGATTCCTGATTATAGTACCACATATCGACAAACTATATTGAATATTTGATAAACCATGGTTGATAGAAATAATGATAGATATAGAAATGGTCATGGAATCTTTACCCAACAAAAAGTTTTATAATTCTTGTTTTAATTCCTAAAGAAATTTTCCAAATATACTCTCTTGAGTAATGTATGTTAAATGTCAACACTCATCACTTTTTCAATCACTATTTATCTCTTTGATAATTAGTAGGGAGTCGGATCAGTCAAAATTTGTCATTTAAAATCAAATAAAAATGACTGATCTGAAAATATGGTCAAACAATTATTTTCTCGAAGGGGTTATAGGAGAAAAATAAATTCTGCTAAATGAAAAATTATTTCAAGTGAAAAATATGCAGATATTCTCTTTGGAAAAACGATGCAGCAAATGAATGTTTCAAAAATTAATCACGTTCAACTTGTATGTTTTCTATCAACTAGATTACCAGTATGAACTGCATCTGAATTTCTTTTTCAATCCAAAATATCACTAACTGGATTTGGTAAACCATACATGAAGTGTGCATCAAAAATTTCAAACCCAATTTTAGCAACAATTTAAATGACATTCTTTGGATTTTGAATTGAAGCAATGTTCACACTCAAACAAATATCATGGTGTTAATTTCAGAAAACCATAGGATAAACAATTATATTCATGAGTAATCAACAGTCAATCAACATCATAATTATTTCAAAAACAATTTCTTGAAGTTTCAACAATTTCTTAAAATCCTTTTTCACATGAGTTTGAAATCGTGCAACTTTACAAGCAGTGACCAAAATGTCAAAATATATCTAAGTATAGCATGAGTAATCAAGGATCAATAAAATACCATCATTTGACCAAACATATTAAGTTCAATGATGAAAGGATGGTTGGTCTACTTTTGAGCACAAATCAAAGTAAGAACAAGTCAAAGGAAAAATCATATCAATAAGTCAGAATTAAAGACATCACATCATTATCACAATTTTGGCTGATTTAATTCAGAATATGGTGCAGATTATACCATTTAATATACCTTCACCTGTTTTACCTTTACGATAATTTCTCGTGATTGCCCATTGTGATTCTATCACCTTTATATTAGGCTAAGGAACTTTGCTATGTTGCCCATTGTGTTTCTGGAACAGCCAAAATCCAGAGAACACCGTTGTTGTTCCTTAGCCTGCCACCACACCTACACGATGAAAGATTTTTGTGACCTATTTCTAGGTCCATGATTGTTAGTGGCAGAAACATTATGAATAAACAAACCCTTCGGAACCCAAACTTGTTTAGTCCTTTTATTCTTGTTCCAATAGACATGAAATTTGTTTATAGAATTCTTAGGAACCCAAACTTGTATAAATTTTGTGTTCTTGTTCCTATGACTACAATTTTCAACATGATGTCCAACTATTTCACATTTATCAAAGATACTTTTCCCTTTTGCATTATCCTCAGCTTGTGTTTTCCCAAAACCAAGTCCTTTTCTGTTGTTAGCAAAAATTTGATTTCCCAATAGCATGTTGAAAGATTTTTCGCCTCTTGAAAAGTTATTCAAAGATTTCTCAAGATTTTGGACTTTGGTTTTTAGTGTTGTATTTTCAGTGACAAGTGAGGTGCATCGATTTATAAAGTCCTTTTTCCTAGTGTCGATGGTTTCCTTAAGATTCAAGTTTTCTTTTTCAAGATTCTCAGAGTTATTCTTAAGTCTTGTCAATTCTGAATCTAAAACTTTACATCTTTTACATTCTAGGTTTTGAATATTTTCAAGTTCAGTTTCTAACCTAAAATTTTTACGAGCAAGTTCTCTCCTATCAGTTTTCAGTTTTTCAATTTTAGATTCAAGAGCATCAACTACTTTAGTAAGATCAGAACACATAAAAACAAGATCTCTATAGGAATACTCATCTTCCTCACTAGATTCCTCTGAGCTTGAATCTGAATTTGATTTCGCCATAAGACACAAGTTAGCCTCCTCTGAGCTGCTATCCGAAGCTTCTTCTCCTTCTTCATCATCCCAAGTCGCTGCAAATACCTTCTTCGCCTTTTTCTTTCCTTTGTTGTTTTTGAGAAGTGGACATTTTGGTTTGATGTGGCCAGGCTTGTTGCAGTTATAACATGTCGGTTCATTATCGGAATTTTCGGAATCTTTTGACCTATTGCCCTTTGTTTTCTTCTTGCGTGGCTTGAATCTAGACCATCTTCTAAGATTATTGATAGCCATTGCAAGCTCTTCAATTGGATCTTCTTCATCGCTTTCTTCTTTGCTCTTTAAGGCAATCGTCTTCTTCTTTGGTTCGGAGTTGTTGCGTTCTTCCTTTGCTTTTAACTCAAGCTCATATGTCATCAAGTTGCCAATCAACTCCTCGATGCTTAGTTTGCTCAGATCTTTTGATTCTTGGATTGCTGTGACTTTTGCCTCAAAGTTCATTGGTAAAACTCGTAGTATCTTCCGCACAAGCTCTACCTCAGTGAATACCTTCCCAAGTGCTCTAGCGTTGTACACCAAAGTTGAAAAGCGTCCAAACATGTCCTTTATGCTCTCGCCTTTGTCCATCACAAAGTTCTCGTATTCATTGCTGAATAGGGCTAGACGAGACTCCTTGACTTGAGAAGTTCCTTCGTGTGTCACCTCCAAAGTGTGCCAAATTTCATGTGCTGTTGTACAATGAGAAATTCTATTAAATTCATTTTTATCAAGAGCACATATCAAAGCATTCATGGCTTTAGCATTTGTCGTTTTCAATCTCTTATCGTTAGCATCCCACCTATCCTTAGGTTTAGGAATCTCAGTACCACCAACGATTATAGTGGGAGGTTTATAGCCAGTTTCAATAATATCCCAAACATCATAATCAACGGAACTAAGATAAATACTCATCCTAACTTGCCAATAAGCATAATCGTTCCCGTTAAACATGGGTGGCCTAACGATAGATTACCCCTCAGAAAAAGCATTATTTTGTAGACTCATGACTCTAGAGTTAAATAAAAAATATACCGGGCTCTGATACCACTTGTAGGATCTAGATTAACCCTAGAGGGGGGGGGGTGAATAGGGTTATAGCAAATTTCCTCGATTTAAACACAGAAATAAACTACAGAAATAAATATGCAGTAAAGTAAATCACACACAAAATTTACCCAGCTTCGGCAACCCCTGCCTACTGCTGCATTCACAGATTTCTAATAGAATTAAACAGTATCACGATTACAAACACTCTACTAGACTCGCAGACCCTTTTGCTCCCGCTCACAAACACTCTACTAGACTCGCACACCCTGGTCCCGCCTATAGAGTTTCGCTCACTCGCAAACACTGCTCCCGCCTATAGAGCTTTGCAAACTCGCACACCCTGCTCACTGAACTAATTCTAAATAGACAATCTGACACTACCTAATCCCTAGGTGGTGATTTATAAATTCTTCGACTCGAAAAGAAAAACAAACTTCAAAATTAAAACCGGAGCAAAAATTAAACTACAACTTGAATGCGTAATTTTTGCTCAAAATAAAAACTAAAAACCCCTTTATAATTAAACCCTAAAAATAACTTTAGCCCTTTTATAATTAACAAGGCCGGCCCCTTGTTTTTTATTAACCCGATCCACTTTGGCTTTGACCCGTTCCTTCTTTTGCTTGTAAAAATGTCGGCCTTTCTTTGTCGAATTAGGGCTTCGGCTTCTTTCTCGAATTAGGGCTTCGTTCTGATGATCTGGTTGACTTTGAGATTGCGTTGCTCGGCTTGCTCGTTCTCTGACGATTGATTTGCGTCGACTTCGAGGTTGCAAATTGTTAGCAGCTGCTTCTTATGATTGATTTTACTGCTGCGGTATGTAAATTCTTTGCTTGTTTGTTCTTTTGTGATTTTAGAACTCAAACTCGATTGCCGATGATGAACTTGGGTTTGTGTTTGGATTTGATTCGATTTTCTCCACAGCCGATGATGATTTTGGGATTGTATTTATATGAATTCTGGACACTTGATTTTGCTTGTATTGATTCGATACTTTCCTAAATTATGCTTTCCTGATTTTTAATTACACCTTGATACGCACGGCTTTGATTGTGTTGCGTTCGATTTTCTTGATTCACACGGCATTAAAACTTCCCCTTTTTCATTGCTGACTTTTTCAAAGACGAATATTTTTGTTGAATTCTCTGACTTGACTTTAGCATCCTATTTTCGAAAATTCTGACTTCGGCACTGCTTCGACCATCTTGTGTTTGTCCCTGTCTTCATCTCTGGCCATCTTCACTAGTCACTTGGTACTGCCATGTATTTGCATAGTACCATAGCTTCATTGTTACACTCGAGTTAGTTCAAACATGAACTTGTTGTTTGGTTCACTGTGACACCTATGTGTACTTCATGTTAGATCGAATTGCACTTATTTGCTTGTACTTGTGTTCTTTATTCATATGTTCTTCAAATCAGTGGTGCACTGTGCCATTTGATCTGTTGCACTGTTGGTTGACTATCTCCTTGAGTTGTAGTGAGCTCGACATTGTTGTTTACTTCACCACTGACTTGTGTTTTTCACTATTGCATAATTGTAGTTGCTTCTGTGCATATATATTGGTCTTTTAATTTTTTCTGCAGTCTTCAAGCATTGTTGATTCATTTGTCTTTGCTGTGTACATGTTGTAAATGATTTGGCTTAAGTTGCATCACTGGTATATGCATATTTGTTCACCTGCAGTTGCACATTGCTGCTTGTAGCACTTGTATACTTTGTCGAGTCCATTTGCATTCTGCAAGCTTGTACTGTCCACTGCCCTGTAATCTTGAGTTTGTTTACTTGGTGTCTTCATTTTTGATGCAGAACTTCAGTGCTTGTATTGACATGTTATGGCTTGTCTTTGTATTGCTTGGTGGCATTGTGCATCCCAACTTGGTCTTGTATTCACTGGTCAATGGAGTTCATTGTAGTTGCACTGCAGTTTCATTATGACTGCTCTACATTGTTGAGTTGATATATTTGTGGTCTTCATTTGGTGATTTGTACTTGGTGCAGTTTCCATATTTGTGCTCGAGCTTGCATGTGTACCACTGATCATACTTGTGATATTCATTTGGGTTTGTGTGTTGTCTCTGACCTGAGCATGTTTATATTGAGCTGCCTCCTGTACTTGTATTCTGGTTCTTCATGCATGACTTGATGTTTGTAACTTGTGGTTTCATGCTTCATGTATGTACTCTGTTCATATATTCTTGGTGACATTTCTTTGGTCTGCACTGCAGTATTCATTATGTTGGTCGAGCTTGCATTCTTTGTTGGCACTTTTGAATGTTTGCAGCTTGGTCTTGAGTTGTTTAATGAAGAGGTTGAACTTGCATACTTCATGTAGCCTTTTGGTCTGACTGTTGCTTCATGTAGTTGACATATCTCATGCTTGAGTTCTTTGCATACTTCATGACTGTACTGTTCTTGTTGAGTCCTCTGGTATGCTGCATATTGTCACTGTATTGGTTCGAGTTAGTTTGCATGGTCACTTATGCAGTTTGAAGCTTGCCACTGACTTTGGTTCTTCGCTTGCATCGTTGTAGTTGCATTTATGTCACGTAGTTGCATACTTTGACTTCACTGAGTCATTTGGAATTGGTCTGTTGTGATTTGTCGAAGCTTTGAACTGTTTGCAACTTGACACTGTTGTACACTTGCTCTTGTTGGCTGCGCACACGAGTTGGCGAGGCAGTGCACACGTGTATGAATGTACACGTGTGTATTGCAGCCACTTATGGCTACCTGTCCCTGTAATATCTATGTGCACTACTTTGTGATGAAATCAAGTGTGAATGATGACGAACAACCCAAATAACTGAGGCAAACCATTTTTTCAAAAATCGTATTTCATTTTATATTGCAAAAATATTTCTTTTTCAATTTTACTGCGTTAGTGAATATTTTTGCAGATTTCTCAGATGCTGGATTCAAACTGGAATGCAGTTGAAGACAAAATACGAGTGTGAGTGATATGTAGTGAGGTTATCAATGTAAAAATATTTGTGATGTAATCGTGATGTAATCAGAAATGTATATGTATAGTGAGAGCATGAATTTGTACTATTCAAGATTGTAATAAATATTTGTTTGAATAAAATTTCTGTTTGAATTCAAAATCTGTGTAACTTATTCTGTTTGAATTCAAATTCAAATTCTGTGTAATTTATTTTATTCAACAAATATTTATTTAATCTATGACAAACAAAATAGTACATTACCAAATATATTTAAATGAATATATATGTTTATTATCATCAAACAAAAACATATAAGCGCATATTCAACATGCGGCCCAACTCCGACGAACCCCAACCACTCAGACAAGTTGCAAACCATCCCTAAACTCGAAATCGAAATTCGAATCGCCTACAAAAATTCGAATTCGAAATATAGCAGTTCGAAAGAAAATTGCAAACATCCCCACTGACCTAAATCACCTCGCCACCGTCGTACTGACCAACGGAGGCGCTCGAACTTCAGCCACACTACGACAACCCACCAAGCAACCCTCCACCAAAAATTTGTGCAACTCGATCGCGTATTGATGACGAATTCGACACATAACAGACATGACCAAAAATTCCAACTAAAACCCTAATATGATCTCGTATCCTAATTTCACACAATAGAAAAATCTCCTGATAATTTTCATGCAATCACCGATATTTATATTTGCTTCATCCTAAATTTCAACATTTATTATTTATTAAATCACTAGAAATTTGTAAAAGTGCATTTTTGGTTCAAATACAAACTGTTCTTGAAATACTGAGCTAAAAATCTTCATTCTAGTTGTAAAAATCATATTTTGCAGTAGGAATTCAAACTATGAACTTGACTTAATATTTTACAACAATCCATTTTATCAAATTATCATTTGATGCCTGTAAAACAAAAAGTGATTATATTTTACAACAAGGTTCAATCAGCTTTTAGAAATCTAAATTTAAGTTAAACATCTTGTTTTAGTTGAAAACTTTAAAGCTTTATAATAATCTGTTGAGAATAAATTGTATTTGGAAGAAAATATACAACATGTATCAATCATCAGAGGTGTACAGAGCACTGCAAACATATACTCAAACTGAAGCATATATATAATCCTGGTTATCAATAAATCTTGAACTATTTTTAAATGAACTTAAAGCTTAAAAATTTCTTCTTTACTCACCTGAAAAAAAATTGTAAACAGAGAATACTTTGAAGTTTTTGAAAACCTGAAGTAGAAACTGCCCTTGAATCTGTTTTTAGCTCTTGTCTGTTTTTTTGTTTGAATAAAATCTGAGTTTTCTTCTTCTCTTTTTTTTCTTATGAGTTATTGAACGAACTGGAAGGGCAAGATACATACATATATATATATAAGAGAACAATATATATGAGGAAGGCATTAACTGGTTTAGCTATTGTCTACTTCGATTGATTAAATTTTATAAATATTTTGAATTGACAAAATTGTTGGCTGAGATGTTAGCATGAAATGTTTAGGTTTCCTACTTAGTTTACATATTATAATTATGTTGTACTATGTATAAAGATATTTTGTATGTGACTATACACTTGCAGGAAGACTTGGCTTGTGTATGAAGATTTTATATATGAAGGTAATTTGTTTTCTAGAAATGTTTGTTTTATTAACTTCTAATTGAACTTCAATATACACATTTGTCAGGTTTTACTTTTTACACCTTGTAGGTATTCACTTGCCTTTATTTATAAAGATAGTTTGTATAAAAATATTTGTCTTCTTGCTTGATTCACATACAAATGTTTGTATTATTTTATTTTATATTTTGTACTTACAAAACTTCAACTTATGTTGTATTTCTATTTGTATGTTAACTATTAAAAATTAAGTTATATTCATATGTTTTGTCAGGTTTATTTTATTTTATATTTTGTACTTACCATTTAAATCTATGTTCTATGCATACCAAACCCACTTAATTCGTGTTTTCATTTACATTTGTATTTTATATTTTGACTATCAATATTTAGATTATGTTCAATATGATTTACTTATTTATATTTATATTTATTTCTATTTGTATTTTAACTATCAATATTTAAATTATATTCATAAATTTTATTTATTATTTAATATTTATATTTTAGCCATCAACATTAAATTATATTCATGCTTACTTATTTATGTTTATACTTTATATTCTAACTATCAATATTTAAATTACATTCTTATTGTTTACTTATATTTTATACTGATAGAATTTGATTTCATTTCAAACATTATTATTTGTATATTTGTTTATCAGATGTTAACAAGGTAAGCATTTTAATTAAATTATATAAGATATATTTTTATTGTAAATATTATTAAGAGATTTAATTTAAATGTTCCAAATCAATTTTCCTTTTCAAAATACAAATTTATATAAACAAATGGTAAATATTTCAAAAGATTTATTCATTTTAAAATGATCACTTTACTTTTTATTTAATTAGATTAAATATTTATTAAAATAAATAGGGCCAAAATCTAGGGTCGTTACAGCATGTATGGTACTACCTTGCTGACATAGTGCTAGGCCTACGATCACCATTCCATTTAGATTGACATAAAACATACCCCTTAGAAAGTTGAAGCGGACTCTACTTGGCGCTTTGACACTTCGACTGAGGCGAACCATCCTACTTTGATATATTTCCTTCACCTATACGTGAATGTATAATCCCACGAGTCCTACAGTTGGTAATGTCCACATTAGTACAATGTATACATAACCACTGGTAGCCCCTTTTGGAAGGAAGAATTCTGTTATGCAACATTATGGACTTCGCATACCAACCATACTAATGACTAATTCATTTTTAACTAATCTAAGTTATTTACTAGATTCAATAATCCACACTCATCATAAACGCATGCTTCGGGCTATATAAATTTTATTGAATTACTATGCCTCACATTCAGTTGTTGGTAATCGGTTGTTTTTACTCTACTTGCTTCTTGTTCGTTAATGCCATTTTAATGCTATTTACCGCTTACTTCTATTTTAATAAATTAAATATCCTTTACTACTTAACTTTCACTTGATACCGTTATGTATGTTATATTGTTCCTTTTCAACTATCACTGTCCTTCTATAATTACGTGGTTTTCTTAATTAATCATTTCATTGCTTTACATACATTTAATCATTTATTGTTATTTTTCTAACTTATTGCATATATTAGATTTATAACTGAATTATTATTATTCCTTCTACTTACAATACTTTGGTTTATACTTAGGGATTTTCGGTTATTAATGCATTGGAATTACGTCTTCCCGAAAGGTAACTTAACACTGTAATTTTCAATAAATTACTAAAAGAGGACTTATATTATGTTTGGAATTACAAGGAACTATCTTTTCTCCTATTATTGAAATAAATAGTACAAAATACAGCAAACATCACTTTTCATACATCTCTGTCTTTTATATAGTCCTTGTTATTTCAAACGATACGCTTTTATTTATATTTATAAACCTGAATAATTTACAGAAATTTACATTACAACGCACTTCATTTCAGTGAATTAAAATACTACAAAATCCCAATCCAAATCATAATGAACTTAATTCATGTTTACTAACATATACCATTTAATCAACAAACCTGGAATTACTATACATTTTCACTAGTTTAGGGACTACTTTCACCCTTACTTTACAGATTCAATTATATGCAATATTTTAATCGAAGTTACGATTCATAGAATATGTTGGCATGATTGTCAAATTCAATACATGCATATGTTTAATGCCACAACTCCAAACTTATATTTAGGCATACAAGGAAAACATTTACAACTATATAAATCCAATATTATATAAAAATATATAATTTTCTGCTCATCTTTAAGCTTCCAAATCTCCAAATTAAATCAAGTTATTTTTGTTTGAGTCCCTTTTCTTTGTATCGAAATCGTATAAATATTCACTAGAAATTTAGATTAGAAAAGAAATTTGAATTTAATTTAGACTTGGATATAGATTTACAATTTACATTGACTTTTCGATTCAATTCGACTTCTTCTTTTCTATTATACTCTGCTATTATCTGCATACATACATACATACATACATACATATATGTATGTATGTATTATTGTTTATATAGATTTTAGAATTTGTGAAGAAAAGAAAATGGAGAAGCTTCACCGTTGCTTTCGAAAATAGGAGAAGAATAGTGAGGGGATAGGCTTGTATTTATAAGGGTTCGAATCAATGTCAACCATTAGATTATATATTATTAAATCCTCGACCTTCGACCTAGGTTCAATATATAGCGCCACCTGCCAACGATCATCCGCTTTGATGTCACCGGTTGACCGCTAGAGATTGATCGGTCCTAATAAATGTGTCGATTCGTTGCTTTGTTTACGTTAATTAATCTTTCCATTTTGAGTAATTCCATTTACACTCATTTGATTCCAATTCTGACTGGACTGATTTAACGTTAATTCTGCATACTTGTCAAGTAACCGTTAATTGTATTTGAAGTTAATTAATGTTAATTATGCTGTTTTTTTAATTACATATATAATAATTTCTGATTCAGAATTTTCAAATGTTGATAAATTTTCGTTTGAACTTCGATCGCAAAACTTTATATATGAAAATTGATCAAAAACTCACCATGTCTACAACAGTGCAGGTTTTGTAGCCAAATTTTGATGTTTGTGAAATTTTCATTTTCGGCTTTAATAATTTTTAGTTAATTTCTTTTTAATTAATTACATCCAATTTACGGGTGTTACAAGAGAGAAGGGCTTGGATAAGATCTAGGCTTAATTTATAATCAATTGTTAATTTAAAGAGGGGGTTTTAAGTAGATAATGATAATTATTTTTATTCTCTCCATAAAAAATATTATCTCATTCATTTCAGATTTAATTTTCCTTTTCTCTTTCCTGCTTCTTCATCCATGGCTTCCACCTTCTAAATCCTCCTTATACCTAAATTAGTTTTGCAAAATAAATAATACCATTAAAAGGAAATTAAACTATGTGGTTTCATTCGATTCTTGCATGATTAAGTGCTGATTCAAGGAGTCCGAGTAGCAATTTACAAATCAAGGCATCAAAAATTATAGAGCTAGTAAAGTAAATATTTTTCTCTTAATTTCGATAATTCACATAATCTAAAATATATGCCAACATTATGTCTATGATTCTTTATTATTGAAATTTATAACCTTTGAGATATTTAAAACTATAAATTACTTCAATTACAAATGAATAGGATGTATACATGTATACTAAGATTTTTGGAGTTAGTCATAATTTTGTAAGATTCAAATATATTTAGATATAACTTGAATGAAAACATTATTTTGTTAAAATTATTTATATACATATATTTAATACATATAAACATTTATATACTTATAATATATTATGTTATGTTAAGTTATACTACAATAAACATTATTTCATATATATATGTGTATGTATGTGTATACACACACACACACACACACACACATATGTTAGATCTGAAATTTTTCATGTTTAGTTTAATTTCTTGTCTATTTAAAAATCATTTGTTGTTTGGTACATAGTCCATAATGATTAATGTTTGGATAATATTAATTATAACATTGTTTAATAATGATTATATTAGTTTGGATGAAACATTTTGTTGATCCGCCTTTTAACAAGGCCGTAGATAGACGGATTCAACTAAATCGACTACTCGTTTGTCGAGGATGGTTTATGATGGATTTAGTCGACTGGATGGACGTGCGATCAAGCATGGATAATAATCATGGATTTACTGCCGTGATTCAGCATAGCCGATGGGCGGAGGTTATTGGATACTTGAAACTTGGGTTTCGATGAGTCGCAAGTAGTCCTGGATTTGCTTTGAGTCATATGGAGTCGAGCATCAAGTCGTATGGATGATATTTTTCGAGTCTTCTAGGTGGCTCGGCATAAGTGGCTCGGCAAGGTGGCTCGACATGGGTGGTGGTTCGGCCTCGTTAGATCATGTTTCGGCCTTGGTTGTCGATCGACGTTGTGGTTCGGTCATGGCGGCTCGGCAAGGTGGTTCGGCACTATGGCTCACCGAATTGGCTCGGTCGTGGATAAGGCAACAAGATGGCTCGATGTAGTTAAAGTATGGGTCGCTTTGTGGAAGGTGGATCAAAGTACGGGTCGTCTTTGTGCAAAGTTGCTCGGTGTAGTTAAAATATGGGTCGGCAAAAACGTGGATCGGTGACTTCAAGTTGAGGCTCTCGTAACTTCGAGTCGGCATTATAAAACGTGGCTTGGTATGATGCAAGGTGGGTCGACACGAGTATATGGTTCAGTTACTTCGAGTCCTATGGCTCAAAACTTCGGGTCGGCCTCAGAGATTTTGGGTCAGCATCTTACCTAGATCGGTTGCATCCTACTTCGAGTCTAGGGATGCTCTGCTTTGAGTCAAAGATGACTATGCTTCGAGTCACCTTGGTGGTTTTCGTGGGTCGGCAACATTTTGGTGCTTTCATTGAGAGCTCTAGCACTCAGGGACTTAGAAGCTTGAAGTTTGGATTTAAAGGCTTAGGAACTTGAATTCTGGAGACTATGGCAAATCAATCATCTAGGAGACAGAGGATGGAAAGAATTCAGCAGGAGGGAAGTTAGGAGGCTTCCTCCCGGAGCTAATCAAACCTCTGTCTACGTCACTAGGGATGAGATGTAGGTCATGATGAATTCCATGCAGGTATAGTTCAAAAGGCAAGAGAAAATGATGTAGGCGCTTTTTAGACAATTTGGACAAGCAAGAACAGCAGGAGCTATAGGAGTTCAGATCCATGGAGCTGGATCAGAAGGACTCAACAAGCAAGCAGACGAAGTGGTTCAGAAGGGGGTAGCCCCCAATCAGCAAACGACTATCAATTTGGATGGACCTAGACTCGGGGGCACACTGCTAGAAAATGCTGGACCAATCCATGGAGGGATACCAGATGATGCTATGCAGCCCGACGCCAATAGGAGTACACGACGAGGAGTATGTACTAGAATACCCTTGAGGACTTGGAGGGCTGTTAGGAAATGTAAATGGGGGCAGCCCTTGGTAGGTAACACCGAATTGGCTAACATCATCATCAGACGGACCACTCAGGAGGCCCAGCTACCTGGATTTTCCTATAAATACAACATGTGGGTCTCTAGATAGGAGGATCTTCTTTCGGCTCTCTTACTTTCTCTCTTCTAAGGTCAAGGCTTTCAGCCATTGTTAAACCCTGAATTGTAACTGTAATCGATTATTACATCAATAAAAAGAAAATTTCTGGAGTGGACATGGGCCGAAGTTAGCCGAACCACTATAAATCCACTGTTTCTTACCGCTTTCATTTTAATTTTGATTGTTCTTCATATTTATACTCTCTACATACATTCTATCTGTGATCCGTGACTGTTGTTTGGTGCTTTCGCCGAAATTTAGGTGTTGGTGACCAATTTTGACGCTAACACATATATGAAGAAAAGTAGTAAAAACTTTATTATAAAATTTGAATAAGTCTTTGTATGCTTGCTTTGTTTTAAAATTTAATCTGCCGTGGTTCTATTTGTATCCAGATCCACTTTTTTGGCCACTAGCACCCTTAACTAATGATAAATAAGCTTCGCTTAGTTACCATATAGGTCCTATTTCTTCACACATTTTCTAACTTTTGACTACTAAAATAAATATGAAAAGGTCAAAACTTAAAAGAAAAGAAAAAAGGGCATTATGCACCAATCGAGGTAAAGTACTGAACTAATGCTGCAAAAATCAAATTTGAATAATAACAAGTTTCTTGCTTAATGAAAATGCTGTTATACATGATTTTATGAAGAACATATGCTTCCATAGAGAACAATAATAGAATCACCCGACAAGGTATTAGAAAGAGAGCATTTCGGTTGAATAATAAAATGATTAATTAATTATGAAGCGGATTAGAACTCGACACTCTTCGTTTATCTTCGTTGAATCTATCTATAGGTATGAACTGACCAGGAGATAAAGGAGCATAAGTTGATCTGCTTCCAAAAACATATATTTTGGCCTTGTGATTTAATGGCGATGGTTTGATTGCCACAACTTTATAATCAATATAGCAACAACTTAGAATAACGAAGATGAAGAAGAGTAGGTGGTTATTGTCTCTTGCCTACCACAGCTCTTATCATCATCATCATCCTCTTTCACAAAGTATAAGTATTGCTTCTCACATTCGTTCGCTTGTTCTTTTCTATATTATCAAAGCATCTCTTCTTTCTCTTTCATAATTGTGCTCGAATCTTTTATTTTCCCAAATTTTTGCAAGTCGCTAGGAGCATTTCTAATATATTTATATATGTTATCCCTATTCATCATATGACATATATGCCAGCTAATCATAATCCTTACTAAATTTTAATTAAGTACAGTTTATAGTAAAGATGGATTAGCAGTTTCACAGTTATATAGTAATGACGATGAGCTGCATGTAAATTTATCATCATGTAAAAGTAAAAAAAAAACAACATTTTTAGGTTCAAATTCCAATGTAAAATAGACCGGACATTATTTGAATCCTGTTTGTGGCTCTTGAACCAAATTAATTTCATTAGAAACATAATAATTTTCTCATTTTCTTTTCATATCCAAAACGGTAAATTAATTAGCAGTTATGCTGTCAGTTTTTATCATAATTGTGTAAACTTAGGCTAAACTATACGGTATAAGAGGCAACATGGCTTGTATAGATATTTAAAGCTTATTATCACGGTGATATCATTGGAAAACAATTAGGTAATACGATCTTAGCATGAGATAAAGCAACACATTCTTAATAATATCCTAACATTTCTATAAGCTAATCAAATTAAACTGGCATAGATAAAGCATTAAAGGAGTTTCTCAGTAAATCATTATTTGGTGTGGTTATAGGGACCAATGAATATATCAACAACTACTTACTTCCGTTCTTTGATAAACCACACAAGTACATACCAGACACTTACGCCAATTTTCTCTTGCAGGAATTTAGCAAATGCTCAAAACATTTGGTTGTGTCGATTTGACACACCACTTAGCATTTGTTTTTAACTTAAAGCTAAAAAGTATACAATCAATATGCTTATTTGTATTCACAAATACAATCATATTGTTTTCTAAACAAAATAAAAATGGAATAAGAGAAACCGAGTTTTAAGTTTAGATGTAAAAGTTCAAACATCATAATCACTTTCAAAATGAGTACAAACCTTAAAATATGGACACCATTGAATTTATGATTCATGACTAAAATCATGTTTCACTCTAATGTTTAATATGATCTACGATTTGAATCCCATTTTAAAAACCTTGATCCTTAGTAACAGATTTCAAATTTATGAATTTCCACATGAAGGTTCTTCCTTCAGAGGACCAACGTTTATTGCCATATCACCAAAAGATAATTGTAATGTATTAGCCTTCGCATAACCATTTGATAAATGCACTAATAAGCATCATCTTAGTTTCATGAGCGCTCTCAATGAGGATCAAAAAAGTAAAATGTTTGAGCAATTCTATTCATTTAATGGCATAATTTTCAAATTCTCACGTTTCACAAAGTGTCCCAATATGGATGTGAAGTTTAATATCCTTGAAATCCATAAGTTTCTATCTGGTAAACACTTTACAGTATAAACAATCTAATACACACACACACACACACACACACACACATATATAAGATGGTTCATGTGGCATGCACAACACATATGCGTATAAAATCCCTTTATAAAATCATTAAATTTTAAATTTCCATACAGTTTGATAAAAACAAATTGAAAGATATAAAGGAAAAATGTAAATTTTTTATTAGAATAGGATTTTGAACCTTTAACCAGTTTATGTTTCAAAATTTCCATCTAGAGATAGATGTTAATTTGTGTTCTCGGTTTGATTCGAACCCCTGACTTCTTGTTTGTATATAAAGGTGTTTCTGTAACTTCACGTTTAGGGGTGTTAATTCTTTATGAGTGTCCATTATCCAACTCGGTTCATAGTCAAAAAATATTCATCCATTTCTCATTTAGAACACGAATTAGAAAAAAAAAAATCTATACAACATTTCGTCCGTACGAATTGTTCAATGAATTTTTTATTGTACGTACATTGTACGTCCATTATCAGACTCGTAAGAAGGGTGTCCGAGCTAAAGTTTCGTCTGATTCATATCCGTCTGAAACTCTTATACAACAGAACATGAACACACCTATGTTCGATCCGGTCCGTCCAATTAACACCCCTATTCAAGATCGGACCAAATATTTTTGGTCCTATTCCAACTATTAACAAAGATTTTAAAACGCAAGTATCAGTGTGCTTTTAATCTGCAGCAAAAAAAGGGGCATTTATTGCCATATCACCAAAAGATAATTGTAATGTATTAGCCTTCGCATAACCATTTGATAAATGCACTAATAAGCATCATCTTAGTTTGATGAGAGCTCTCAATGAGGATCAAAAAAGTAAAATGTTTGAGCAATTCTATTCATTTAATGGCATAATTTTCAAATTCTCACGTTTCACAAAATGTCCCCATATGGCTGTGAGGTTTAATATCCTTGAAATCCATAAGTTTCTATCCGGTAAACACTTTACAGTATAAACGATCTAATATATATATATGTGTGTGTGTGTGTGTGTCTGTGTGTGTGTATGTATGTATGTATGTATATGTGTATATATATACAAGATGGTTCACATGGCACGCACAACGCATATGCATATAAAATCCCTTTATAAAATCATTAAATTTAAAATTTCTATACAGTTTGATAAAAAGAAATTAAAAGATATAAAGGAAAAATGTAAATTTTTTATTGGAATAGGATTTTGAACTTTTAACATGTTTATGTTTCAAAATTTCCATTTGAAGATAGATGTTAATTTATGTTCTCGGTTTGATTCGAACTCCTGGTCTCTTGCTTGCATATAAGGGTGTTTCTGTAACTTCACGTTTAGGGGTGTTAATTCTGTACGAGCATCCATTACTCAACTCGGTTCGAAATCAAAAAATATTCATCCGTTTCTCATTTAGAACACAAATTAGAACAAGAAAATATGTACAATATTTCATCCGTACGAATTGTTCAATGAATTTTTTATTGCATGTACATCCGCTACACCAAAAAGTACTTTTCGTGGTGCACAAAAAACGCAACCATAACTTATAGTGGCGTTTTAGAGAACGCCGTCATACAACATGCAACTAAAAAACTAATATTTTTGGTTGCGTTTTTGTAAACGCCGTTATAATGTGCCTTATTGCGGCGGCAAAAAAAGCCACCGTAAATCTTTTTTTTGTAGCATGTTGAAACGCCACCAAAACTGATATTTTTTTCAACATATTGTTTCCGTAGCGTTTTCTAAACGCCACTAAATAGACACTGTTATAGATTGATCATTTTAAAGGCTGTATATTTTACCGCAGCAATATTTTTTTTGTTGCGTTTTTTTCTGCCATTATATTTTTTCCGTAGCGTTTGATAAACGCCACTAAATATTTTTGCAATTCTTTGTCTATTTCTCACATTCTGCTAGCTCGTTTACTCTCCAATTCACTTTATTCACAATTTATATTAAGCAGTAATAATAAATAGTTCAATAATAAACAAAAAATACATGAACAAATGAACTACCATAAACACAAGTAGTACATTACCATACATTGATACAGAAGTAGTACATTACCGTACATAGTTACACAACTGGTGCTAAAAAACGCTTGTTAACCCATAATTCTTTGTTGCATGCACAAATGAAAGCTAGCACCATAAAAGTCCAACCTTACTCTCTTTGAAAATCCAATGCCTACATAAGTGAAATTACAACATATAGTCAAACAATTATGTTAATTCGTAAGACTTCAAATCTAATATCAAACAACTACAACATTGTACAAGTATATCATACTATTATTTATAAAATTTAATTAACTTTAACTTAGTTAATTTTATAAAACTTCTTTAATTTTAACAAAACTTAGTTAATTTTATTAACTTGGTTAACTTAGTTAATTTATTATTATTATTATTATTATTATTATTATTATTATTATTATTATTATTATTATTATTATTACCAGTTCATCCCAAACTATTACTTCGACTACTGATAGAGGTGGAAGGATCGGGTCGGTTCGAGTCGGGTTTGATCAGGTCTTTATTGTATTTTCCATCACCCAGACCCGACCCGAGACTCATCGGGTTCGGTTCAGATCGGTTCAGTTTTGCGGTTCTAATTGTCAGCCCTATCAATAACTGTAGGCACTTCACAATCATAAGATTTTGTATAATCAATCTCAGCTTCTGCTCGATATCCCACTCTACCTAAATTCAACCTCAAAATGTAAACACAATGAAATTCAACGGATAAGACATATGATGTTGAAGTCTTATGTTTTTTTGTAGCCCTAATAGAGCTGCTTCCATATAAGTAATATGTGTGTGTATACACACACTAAAATGTTGCTTGAATATGTGCAACGTATCATCATCTATAACCAGTTAGAAATACTACTTCTAATCATCTTTACTTCAACTTATCTATAAATACTACATTATAGGGTAAAATAATCATATAGTGACATAGCAATGAGTCTTGATCTGGTCCCTCCAGAAATCAGACACAGTTTCGGTTTTTGCAAGTGATTCCGGGATGGCTTTCAGCGTAAAAGGGCGCAGAAAGCGGTCAATTCTCAAAGAAGTAGTAGCTGGCTTCAAAGATGGTGGAACTACAACGCAGACACAAAATGTTAATATGTGTTTGCATATTCAAACAACGATAACACTAACAGTGCCGATGATGATGATGACAATTAAAGGACCAAAGATATCTCACTATGCTAGCCCTTGCCTGCCATTTTGTACATTAAGCTACTTAATTTTCACCAATAAATATGCCACTTGGTTAAAAATCAACAAAGTTGTGTACTACTACGAAGTTGCCATATAAGAAAGAACTGTAGACTTACCTATTCTTTCTTTTGGTGTGGCATCTCCACTAACTGAAGAATTTGACCTGTTAAAAGATTTTCTGAGAGTAGGCTGGAGCGCAGCTTTTGGTGTATCAGCCGTTAAATTGGATATTTGTGAATCAGAAACCTTAGTAGTAGCTACATTCCAGCGGCGCTGATGCTTTGGTTCATTGTTACTTTTAGGCTCAGCTTGTTCTACACAAACATCAAATTAAAGACTTCAATGCACAAACAATATAACAAAGATGTTGGACAGGATAAAATACCACATACACAAAAGAAATGTAAGAATAACAATTTAAATCAATGTGTTTGTCATTTAGCTCTATATCAAATGCTTCAACTGATATTCAAATTTATAGCTTGAGTGACTAATAGTAATATCATAAACAAGCATTCAGTTGTGGAGAAACATGCTCTTTTTAAGGTATTTAATTCTGAGGACGAGATATATTTACCATTTTTGTATGAAATCAAAAACTAGAACCGACTCTGCATTGGAAACACATCAAAATGATTTGAATTTAATTGTATTTTTCCATGCTATGTTTATCTGATGAAATTTATTACTGCTTAATTTGAAAAGAGTAAAAATGGATTTGATCACAAGCAACAGTCTACAATTGTGCAAAAAAGTGTTGATATGTGTAGTAGTAAGGAGTTTAACAAATGGTGTACGGATGAAAACTAGGTAGCAATTAGCATGCTCCTATGAACATACAGTATAGTAGCAATGAAGGACCCAGAATAATAAACAGATACTTTAGAGTTGAAATGATTAACAGATTCCAAATATTGACATGGCAAAACATTCAAGGTGTTCATATTATCTTTCGTAGACAAATTCAGACGATATATATGCATACAAATTACATATATCATGGATTTGATGTTTTGTGAATAACACGATTGTAAATGCATGGAGAAAGATTACTAAGAAGGCGAACATGTCACCAATCTAATTATACTTATTAGATCAGAATATGACTATGTACCTTTGGCTTTTCTTTTTTCTGTCATACCAGTGGGTTTGGGTTCTTCCTCGAAATTCAAATCCTTGTTCTCTAGAGAGAACCCACTAACCAAAGCATCAATTGGTTTTTCAGCATCCTCTTCTTTCTCAAAATTAATATTTGCTTTGATCGGCTTATTTTCAACTATATCTTGCATAAACTCATCACTGGAAATTCTATCTAAATTCGGTTTTTCAGGAGACCCCTCCTCAACATCCTCAATCTTCTTGCAAAGTTCAACATCCATAGCACAGGTGACCTCACTAGATGATGGTTGCACCATCTCCAGGTTAATAATAATAATAATAAATTAACTAAGTTATTGCCCAGATTAATCCAACAAAACACTCAAATCACCTCTAGAATTAAAAAATAAAATATATCCACTAGTTGTCAGGCAATACCTAACAGGATAACAAAAAGTAAATAAAAATTACCAGTGGAAGTAATGGGAACTCGAGGAACAGAAACTCTGCCACAAGATTTGGTTGGATAAATAAAGATGGAAGTAACTGTTGCTGACTGATCAACCGAAGAGCGACACTTTCCTATAATCGAAGAATGGAGGGAAGAAACATTGTTCGTCTTTGACTATTATAATATCAATTAAGTTCATAACGGACATGTATTATTGCTAAAATATGATTGGCCTATGAGATACACTTGCATACTAAAGCTTAGTTGCTTACGAAGGGTTTGAAAACCATTGCTTTGTTCCAAAAACGAAACTATTGCGAAATTGTTTACTAAAAAACATGAAGAATTGAGATGGATTGGTTGTTTTTTGTAAAAATAAGAAAGGTACACAAACCAGTTTTATTTCTATCAGTGAATGGGGTTATTATAGTTTTCAAAGTAAAGCATATTGTATATGAATAAATATACATTGGTTATTTATTGTAGAAACCTGAGAACTACTATGTACTGCTCTCAAATATAATATCTTTGGTTTCTAAAATTCAGTAAAAAAATAAAAATAGAACATCTGAGTCAATTTTTTACCCAAATTCATTATTTAACAAAATTTAATTGAATATACAAATCCTCCACCTTGTTACTTTTCTCAATGTCATTTCACTACTATTGTCATTTTCACCTTATATCCACCTCAATCTAGCAGTGGATGGCATGGATAACATATAACACTTATAACATAAGTGAAAAGAAAGCCCTGTAACTAAGCACAAAAGTATAAACTAATAAAAGAATATAAACTAAAATTTCGTTTTTAGTAGTCAATATAACCAACCCCATTAATCAGTAATATCTAGAAATTATGGTGTTCCAATCTAGTTTTATTAGATACACTAGGTGTTTACAGTGCTAATCATGTAGCATCTAATGTTTTCAGTAGTTAATATAACCAACCTCATTAGAGTTTTATTCAAGAGCAGTTAAAGTCACCAATAATTGTTTGTGATGACAAGAGTTTACTATATTACCATTGAGTTTACTATATCATGCATAAACTACAACTATTTTACACTACATGCATAAACTGCTTGCATTACGATAGATGTTATAGTTGTAATTGGATGGAAAGCATGAAATTGCGGCTAAAGCGAAGTAGCTAAAGCCTAAAAGGAAAGCATGTGGGAGCAATGGGATGTGTTGAAAGGAATCCATGTGAATGAAACAGAATAAAGTTGTTATGCTGACAAAGAGATTGAAGTTAAAGAAGCCATTTAAAATATAGGTAAAGTAAGGGAATCACACCAGATGAAACACTACAAAGCTGTAGTGATTTAATATCGACTCCGTAAAGATATGGAACCATGTGTGGAATGATATGCCTAGAAAATATTTCATACTAAAGAAAGGGGTATAGATATCAAGAAGTCTAGGGTGATAAAATATCTCATACATAATAAACAATAAGATGGAGAAACAAATTTAATGAGAAGTGGAAGTCATAACATCAAAAGACTGCTGTTGCAGTTTTGAAAACAATTTTAATCCATAGAATTCAAGGATTGAATGTCGTAAGAGTTCATAAAAACAAAGAATATAATCTTACAGTTTCAGGGCATATTTCAGCTTTTGGTGCATGACTAATATTTAATTAATAATCATGGCGGCCTTAAAACTTATTATTATTTCTAACATGGAAATTTGTTTAGAAGATTTAACTACTGAATCATAATTGTTATTACTGACCATAAATGTCTACCAATTACTCTGTCAAATGAACAGCTAAATTAATGGGAATTAACTATGGAGATTTAAATTTATGAAGTATTAAAGTTCAGTATATGCCGTATATATTTTTAATGCAAACTGTTATGGGTGACTCAATCTGGGAGTATCGACAGTTGTTTAAAATGCTAGAAGAGAAAACTTCATACTGGAGTCATAAGCAGATAAATGGTGGTAATCAAATGACTGACCTTAACTATTTACCAATTACATCATATTAACTACCAGATTAATGGGAATTAACTGTGCATTGAAATCAATTCCATGATAAGGTTTAAACTGAAATTATATATTGGCACAGGTAATGTGTTGAACTATCACTAAAGAATTTTAGAAAAAAAAACATGAATCTTAGCTAATGACCTTTTTTTTGCTGACAAATAGACCCAAGCACATAAATGGTGGTAAGCAAATGACTGACAAAAAATGTTTACCAATTGCTACATCGAATTAACTACATCGAATTAACTATCAAATTAATGGGAGTTAACTGTGCATCGAAATCAATCTGTGATATGGTTTAAATCAAAATTCTAAAGTGGGAAAATTAATGTGCTAAAACTATAAGTGAAGAATTTAAAAGGGAAAACATGAATCTTAACTAATGACCTGTTTTTTGGTGAAAAATGGAGATCTAATATCCCACAGCAAGAAAATTTATCATATACTCATCTACAACCATACGAACGAAATGATAATCCTAATTTAACAAATAAATATGCATCAGTAATCATCCATTAATAACATAATGATAACCTGATTTAACAAATCACCAATCATCAATAATCAGCACTAACCAAAAATAAATCAAAACAAAGTAAACAAAATGTTTTTTGGGTGAAAGAAAGGTGGAATGCACTACCAGGATTATACGTAAATCTGGTAGAAAATCAATCATGACACAGAATGGCACGACAATCAATTTTATTGGTAAATTAAAGAAACTTAAAGAAATAGCAGACGAAATAATCAAAGGGTTTGTGATTCTAGGACTTTTTGTTAAGCATACCTGAACTAGATAAGTTCTTGGGCAATGAGGCAGCAATCAACACTTTGATGGTCTGGTACGATAGGCGAACAACTAATACAAATAAGAGATTTTTTGCCTCAAATCACTGAATTAATCACTACTATTGGCTTACCTCGATTTGTAGATTCGGGCCTTGTGAACAAAGCGGAAGGGAGCAGATTCGATGAAGTGGAGGAGATCTCTATTGACGAAGTGGATGGGAGCTAATGATGAGGAGCTGATGACGAAGTGCAGTGATGGTTCGAGCGAGAGGACGGTTGAATTGAGCGAGAGGGAAATTTTGGTAAAAGAGGGAAAAATGAAACGGTGGAGGGAAAAAGGAGGCAATGGAGGGAAATAGGAGAAAAAAACATGACAAGGGTTTAAGAAGCGGAAACCCTAAAATTAGACCCAAAAAAATAATTTGTAGCACATACACTGCAAACGCCACCGATAATTGCAACTAAATGTAGATTTTCTTGTAGTTATCGTACGCCTATTATCAGACTCGTATGAAGGGTGTCCGAGCTAAAGTTTCGTCTGATTCATATCCGTCTGAAACTCTTATACATCGGAACATGAACACACCTATGTTCGATCCGGTCCGTCCGTCTAACACCCCTATTCACAGTCGAATTTATACAACGGAACATGAACACACCTATGTTCGATCCGGTCTGTCCGTCTAACACCCCTATTCACAGTCGAATCAAAATTTTTTGGTCCTATTCCAACTACTAACAAAGATTTTAAGACGCAAGTATATGTATGCTTTTAATCCGCAATACAAAAGGAAAAGAAAAGGGGCATTCCGAGAATTGAACTCGGGACCTCTCGCACCCTAAGCGAGAATCATACCACTAGACCAAATGCCCTTCAATGTTAATGCTTAAAAAATCATATCTGAATTTAACGACAGAGCATCACAAAATCCACTTCCAAATCACACATTACTCGAGCAATGTGATCTTTACAACCTTCAACTAATCAAGTCAATTAATACTCAAAAATACGAAATCCGTAAATGAAAAATGAATGAATATCTAATGTTTGAGAAAACTGATACAAATGCATATATAAATTCTACGTACAAAAATTATCAATTCTTTGTCAAGGTACTACTTTATATTATGTGAATTTCGGTATAATGAATTATATGTATTTATTGTTTTATCAAAATAACAATTTACACAAGACTTTTTTGTACATGCAATGCACTGCATGTAAAAACCCTTATAAAATAAGTAATTTCAAATTTTCTCTATAATTCGATAAAAACAAACTAAAAAATATAAAGAAAAACAATGTATTCTTTTTTTTGTAATATGGTTTGAACTTGTAACCTTATTTATGTTTCAAAATTTCCATTTGAAGGTAAATGTTAATGTTTGTTCAGAACGGTATTCGAAATCTTCACCTCTTATTTTGTCTATAAGGGCAATTTTGAAACTTTACAGTTGGATCAAAAAATTGAAACTTTATTCCAATTATTAATAAAGATGTATTGTGATAAAAATTAACTGAAAAATACAAAGAATACAATGTATTCTTTTTTTGTTATAATAGGATTTGAAAAAATAACTTTTTTTATGTTTCAAAATTTCCATTTGAAGATAAATGTTAATGTTTGCTCAAAAGCGGGATTCGAACTCTTCGCCTTAAAAGCAATTTTGGAACTTTGCGGTCGGATCAAAAAATTGAAACTCTATTCCAATTATTAACAAAGATACTAATAAAAATTATATGTATATATAAATGTATATTTACTGTTCAAAATATATTTATGACTTTAGATTTAATTGACAGTGGATCGGATGATATCCGATGTTTGTTTGCAATCCACGGAAACATATATTCGATATTCAAAAGAATTCAACGATATACTGTTAGAGAACTAGATATTATCGCAAAACCAATTAGTAATGTGAATTGAGGTCTCTAAGTATTTATGCATGATTTATATTGTAAATTATCCGATGTGGGACTAATATCAACACGCCCCCGCACGTGTGGCGTATCATTAGTCAAACACGTGGACAATCATTGAGGGTGACGTGTAACACAACTAAACCCTCTCTGATACCAAGTTAGAGGACCTCAGCTTGTCACAAAATCAAATGGTAATGTGAAGTGGTGTCTCTTAGTATTTATGCATGATTTATATTATAAATTGTCCAATGTGTGACTAATATCAACAATGATAGAAATCAATTTTGCTTACCCATTGTATTCAACCTCCAATAATATATATGGTTACAAGAGTCAAGATAGGCTACAAATTAGCCAACTGATTTGCTAAAATAGAGGTAATTAAATAAATACTAACTGTTCGTCGATGGAATTTCTATCGGTTTAGAAAACCGTCGAACGAATTTAAAATAAAAGTAACCGCAAGCGCACAGTGTACGAATGTAGCACGTGGCGAATACGGGTCGATCCGCAGGGAATTGATGATTTTAAAATTCTACTCAATCAAATTAACCAAAGTTGGAAGAGTGATTATCTAAAAAAAAGAAGAAAAATGACAAAAGAAAATAGATAAAAATATGAGAGAGTTAAGACAATTGAGAGGCAATTTCCACTCTCTAGATCACATAAATCAACAAAATGATGTTATGATCCCTCTTTTCTTGTCATTAGTGAATTAGTTGATGTGTTTATCATAAGTATGGTATATTTGTGCTATTAATTAGCTCAATATAAACCATCAAACTATAACACAACAACTAATACACTTTTAAATCTCATAAAATATGACAACAAAGTTGAAAGCAAAATTTATTTTAAGCATGGCCTATTAACTATTAATTAGAAATATAAGCCATCAAATTTTAATTTCAACAATCACTTCTTTACCATAATCATATGTAGATGAAGAGGCAATTTGTGTTTTGTTTGTTTAAGCATAGCCTATTTGTCATAAACAACATAGACTATCAAATTCAAAGCTAAACAACATCATTAAACCACTTCAATCATTCTCATTAAGCATAAAAAGAGAGCATAAACATCAAATTAAGTTGAAGTTACATGATTAGAGAGCTTCATTACCCCTAAATTGAAGGGGTTTAGCCTCTCATATTTGTTATCATATGAACAATTGTAGCTTGCAACATGAGAGAAAAAGAAAAGGAAAAGAGAGCAAAGTGAAATGGAAAACTATTCTACTTGCATAAAAGTAAATCTACACTACTAGCATGAAAGGAAATGAACATGTAAGTAAAAGGAAATACTAATTAACATTGCATAAAAAGAAAAGAAAGTTACATAAAATAAAAATGGCTAACTAGCCATGGAAAGAAAGAGATATTTGATTTATTTTCTAAACTAAAACTAACTAACTAAGAGCAAGATGGCTACATGAAACATAAGGGGTATATATACAAGTTTTAAAACCCTAATTCACTTTTTGGGGAATGCCCAAAATGCCCCTTAGGAAGTGTGGAGGCCAAGTAATCATTAACATGTCTTAATCCCCCATTAAATGTACATGAAGCCATTAAGTCCAAAAGCATGTGCATTAGCCTTTAATTTGTACATTAAGGTAGATGGGTAGGTGGGGTCCTCCATGATCGTCACTTGAATTATTTCCATCTTCATTCCTTTATATTCTTTGTGCATGCATATTCCTTCATGAAACCACTCCTATTTGAGACCATTTTCCTACAAATATATATATATAAATTTCCAATCAATTTTTCTCAAAGAAATATATGCACTTAAATGACCGTTTTGCCCCTATATGAAGATGAATATGTGAAAATTTGGAATTAATACGAATTTTGGTTCAAACAAGTTAAAATACCCAATATGATCATTTATTTAATTTAAATAGAATAAATATGGTGGTACAAATATGCACATTTACGTGCACATCACTAACCAAATAAA
The DNA here is from genome assembly GCA_030765085.1 of Allium cepa. NCBI lineage: Eukaryota > Viridiplantae > Streptophyta > Magnoliopsida > Asparagales > Amaryllidaceae > Allium > Allium cepa. The sequence continues at coordinate 598,720,682 of CM060935.1, forward strand.
GAGGCTACAAATTAGCCAATTGATTTGCTAAAACAAAGATAACTAAATAAATACTTTCCAAATAAAATATCATCAAATCAGAGAATAAATGTAGGAAATATTCTAACGTTTAGAATATGTGTAAAATATATTCTCTCACACCCCCTCAGTCGAGGTGGGAGGTTCTCGTATGCTTAGACTGTCCCTGGAATCATTAAATAATATGCGCGGAAGCCCTTTTGTAAAAATATCGGCAATTTGGTAAATGGACGGTACATGAAGCGCACACACTTCGCCACGAGCTACTTTCTCACGAACGAAATGAATACCCATCTCAATGTGTTTAGTGCGTTGATGCTGAACAGGATTGCCGGATAAGTATATAGCACTCACATTATCACAATAAACTAAAGTAGCCTTTTGAATAGGACAACGCAACTCTAGAAGCAAATTTCTAATCCAGCACGAATCAGAAACAACATTAGAAACACCCCTGTACTCCGCCTCAGCACTACTACGAGAAAGAGTAGGTTGCCATTTCGAAGACCAAGAGATCAAATTATCTCCAAGGAATACACGATAACCAGAGGTAGAATGACGGGTGTCAGGACAACAACCCCATCTGCATCTGTATATGAGATAATTGGATTTATACAAGTGGAGACCAAAACAAAGGGTACCCTGGAGATAGCGTATGATACGCTTAAGAGCTTTCATATGCTCATTAGTCGAGGCATGCATATGAAGGAAGATCTACTGCACGACATAGGAAATGTGTGGCCGAGTGAATGTAAGATACTGAAGAGCACCTGCAAGACTACAATACTTAGTCAGATCATCATAAGCAGTGTCTGCGGTGGCACTTAGTTTGCACTTAGTGTCAACAGGAGTAGGACATGAACTGCAGTTAGACATTCCGGCACATTCAATAATTTTTGCAGCATACTGTGTTTGAGATAAGAAAAATCCATAGGCATGACGAGTGACAGCAATACCGAAAAAGAAACTCAGAGGACCTAGATCCTTCATAGCAAATTCAGAAGTTAAGAGAGTCATAATATACTTACGAAGATGATCAGAAGAAGTTGTAAGTATAATATCATCCACATATAACATAATATAAGCAATATCACAACCATTCTTGTAGATGAATAAAAAGTGATCTGACGTACTATGAGAGAACCCAATGGTAGCAACAAAATCAGCAAATCTTTGGTACCAAGCTCGAGGAGCCTGTTTTAATCCATAAAAAGATTTCTTCAAAAGGCAAACATGATTCGGATAATTATTGTTACGAAAACCCATGGGTTGATGCATATAAACTGATTCATTGAGATGACCATGCAAGAAAGCATTCTTGACGTCCATTTGATGAATGGGCCAAGATTTAGAAAGAGCAATGCTGAGAACCGCTTTAATGGTGACAGTTTTAACCGTGGGGAAAAATGTTTCATCATAATCAACGCCATGTTGCTGTGTATTTCCATCACCTACAAGACAAGCTTTACAACGCTCAAAAGAACCGTTAGATTTATATTTATGATGAAAAATTCACATAGACCGAATAACATTAACATTAGGCAGCCTAGGCACTAATTCCCAAGTCTTATTGTCAATTAAAGCATTAAATTAATCAAACATTGCACTTTTCCAATTATGGTTAATAAGCGCACTAACATGATTTTTCGAAACAGGAGAAATATCAGTAGTGTTGGTAGTGTGGTAATTAGAAGAGTATATGGGGTTGGGTTTAAAAATGCCATTGATGCACGAGTGGTCATGTGGGTTGAAATGAGGGTGGGAGGCCCAGGGGTAGTGTGGTCAAAGTGGGGGAGCTCATAGATGGGGTTTGGCTGTGGGGAAGAGAGGATGGGTCATAGGAGGAAATAGAGGACCGAGTGTGGGCAGCAGCGGGGGGTGTGGAATCTGGGCATGTGTGAGACTGTGGCCCAGATTGGGGAAAAAGGACGAGTCGTTGGGCTGCGTTGTTGGGTCAAGCTGCATATTTTATGGTGTGGTATTTTGAGATAAATGATGTATTAATTGAGGAACAATATTGTCACTCAAGAAATCATAATTCGAAGGTTTTGTTTTAGGGAGTTTGGAGAATGGAAATTCTGTTTCAATAAAACGAACATGACGACAAATTATGATTTTACCACTAGATATATCATAGCATTTGGAGCCATGATGATTAGGACCCGACCTAAATAACCACAAGGAGTCGACCTTTCTTGTAATTTATGAATAGTAGAAGAGGAGAATAATGGGAAACATAAGCAACCAAAAACACGCAAACCCAAATAATCAATATCACTTTGATAGAGGATTTGAGCGGGAGATTGGTAATTCAGTACATTGGAAGGAAGGATATTGAGAATATATGTAGCCATAGAGAGAGCATGATGCCAAAAGGAGAGTGGCATATGTTAAGCCCCAAGGCCATGGACAGGCGGGTTTTACTTAATCGACTGCATGTTCGTCGAGGCTGGTGTACGATGGATTCAGTCGACTGGATGGATGGATGATGCAACGCACTTGAAAGATGGAAGTTGGATTGGACAGAGATGGATCGACTATAATTTGGGTCAAGAAAATGTGGTTCGGTCTGGAAGTTAGAAGCCGCTGGGCATTGGAGTGAAAAGAGGTTCACTCGGCAGTAGGCTAAGGTCGTTCGGCACAAACTTCGCTCGGCATTCTCCGCTCACTCGGCACAAGCCCCGCTCGGCATTTGGGTTGTTCGGCACTCGATGGTGGTTCGGCATTTGGGTCATTCGACACTCGATGGTGGTTCGACATTCGGGTCGTCCGACACTCGATTGTGGTTCGGCATTTGGATCGTCCAGCGTGTTGGATCGGTCGGCATGATGGGTGGATCGGCATGATGGATCGTTCGGGAAGGTGGATTGTTCGGCATGGTGGATCGTTCGGCACAAATGGTTCATCTGGCATTCACGTTCGAGTAGCATTCAAGAGTACTCGGCATACATAGAGCGTCCGGCATACATAAGTGGTTCGGCATTCCAGGAGCACTAGGCATTCAGTAGCGCTCGGCATCCAAGAGCGCTCGGCATTCAGTAGCATCGGCATCCAGGAGCGCTCGGCATTTAGAAGCGCTCGGCATTAGAGATCGTTTGGCATGATGGGCGCTCAGCATCAAACATGGTTCGGCATCAGACATGGTTCGGCATCAGACATGGTTCGGCATGATGGAGGTTCGGCATTAAGGATCATTCGGCATTGGATGGGTCATTCGGCATATGGAGTCGTTTGGCATTGGATGAATCGTTCGACATTAGGAAGCGTTCGGCATACGAAATGCATTCGACATGATACCCTCGTTCGGCGTATGAGTGCGTTCGGTGTGACATTGTGGTTCGGCATGGGCCGTTCGGCCCTGATTTGGTCTGGTTATTCAGAGAGCCCAACAGCTACCTAGACGTGTCTATAAATAGAGCATGTAGGGCTTCAAGAAAGGGATCTTCTCTTCGGCTCTCTGACTTTCTATTGTTCTAAGGCTATGGCTGGTCTACCACTTTGTAACTATAATCGATTGTTACAGCAATAAAAAGGAAACTACTTGAGTGGACGTAGGCCAGAGTTAGCTGAACCACTATAAAATCTGTTGTTCTTTATTTCTTTCATTTTAATTTTGTCTGTTCTTCACATCATTACTCTCTACATACAATCTATCTGTTAACCATAACTGTTAGTTGGTGCCTTCATCTACATTCGGGTGTTAGTGACCAATTTCGACGCTAACACTTTGGTGCTTTCATTGAGAGTTGAACTAAGGAATTTTGGAGTTAGAAATTCAGATTATAAGGAGCAATGGCTAGACCATCAGCAAGGAAGCAAGTGATAGATAGGAGCAATCAGGAGGGAAGTCAAGAAGCTTCCTCTGAAAATGGAGCAGGAGGAGCATCCATCTACATCACCAGAGAGGAAATGGAAGCCATGATGAAAAGATAAGAGGAGATGATGCATGCTCTTCTCAGACAATTTAGAAAGTAGGAAATGCAGGAGCTCAGATCCATGGAGCCAAATCAGAAGCGCTCAATCAGCAAACAACTAACAATCCGGATGGACCTAAACTCGGGGGCGCACCACCAGATAATGCCGAACCAGTTCATAGAGGGGTTCCATCTAACACCACACAACAGGATGCTGGTAGGAATGTAAGAGCAAGAGATGAAGAGTATGTACCAGAATTCCCTTTGAAGCTCGGGGCAACCCTTGACGTACAATGCTGGATTAGCCGAGATTATCAGGCGAACCATGCACGGAGGTTTGACCAATAGAGATCTGGAAGGAGTAAACAAGAGTCCGTTCACTCGTGAAATCAGGATAGCTCGGAATCCGCCAGATTTCAAGCTACCTAACGTGGAAATGTACAATGGCAAGGCCGATCCAACATATCACTTGATGAGATATACAAGACATATAGAGGTGCTGGGGGCATCGGAAGAAGTTATGGCTCGATGTTTCCCTTTATTCTTAACGGACATAGCCGTTATGTGGTTCAGGCAGCTGGAAGAAGGATCTATCGGGACATGGACAGAGTTGGTGGACAGGTTTCTGAATCAGTTTCGGGTACATATCAAAAGGCCAAAGAACGTAATGACGCTGACATCGGTAAAACAGAGGACAGATGAATCACTTAGAGCTTTCTTAACTCGGTTCAATGCAGAGGTTGCTTCGGTGGATCGGCCAGATCCATCGATGGTTTTAATGGCGGCAGTGTCAGGAGCTAGAGAGAATTCATATTTCAAAGTGTCACTGATACGGGACCCTCCAATGGATCTCGGGGAATTCTTTCACGAAGCTGAGAGGTTCCTTCGGCAGAAAGATGCGTGCTCAGATATGAAGTTAAAGGAGGTGAACGCGGCTGAGGATGGAGGGCCGTCTAAACGGCTTGGAAAGAGACAAAGGCAAGGGAAAAGGAAGCTGGATGAAGAATTAGGAAAAGCTAGCTTACGGTGGAGAGAGCCAAAATTCTCTACCTACACAGGATTAAACGAGACGCTGGAATGGATTTATTTGGAGACTCGGAATCGCCTTCCCTACCGAAGGCCGGCTAGGAGAGAACCCTCCGAACGTGAGAGGGCATTAGGAAAACACTGCCTCTTCCACGATTTGGACGGGCATGATACCAACAGCTGCAGGCACTTAAAGGACATAATTGAAGAGCATGTAAGGAATGGACAGCTGCGACAATACGTCGAAGCTCTGAATGCAGCGGTGGGGCAGGAGCGACCACCGTCTACCTCACACAGTGATGGTGCGAGGTACAGGAATGATGGTCGATTGGTTATCAATTGACTGGGATATTATGAAATAAGTAGCAAACTACAAGCAAACGGCCACGTCACTTACTCATGTACGGGGACGGAGATAGCCCCTAGGCATGCTCTGAGATGATGATAAGCCGCGACGCTCTGGTTTGTGAAATCTCCTTTCTCTTTTTTGACTTGGACATTTGCTTTTTTCTGGTTTGGTTTGAACTTCTGGTTTTGTTTGTTTCTTGGTTTGGACTTTTTATTTGGATGATTGTTTTATTGTTTGGATATTGGTTTGGATTTTTGATATGGATTTTTGTTTGTTTTGTGATTTGATCTACACTTTGGATTGGCTTTCGATTGGATATTTTATCTGGTTTTTGATAAATGATCGTCAGGTATGGATTATACCTGGCAAGGGGTAGGTCGCTTTGCCCAAGCACGGCAAATCGACTTATTCAGGTCGTCGAGTATGGACTATGCTCGGCAAGGGTCTGGAGACACCAGGATTCTGCCTAGGACTTAGGCCCCAAATGATCGGTTACTATTTCAGGTCGTTGAGTATGGACTATGCTCGGCAAGGATCCGGAGAGACTAGGATTCGGCCTAGGACTTAGGCCATGTATTATTAGTTATTATTTCAGGTCCTCTGGTATGGACTATAATCGACAAAGGTCCGGAGTGACCAGGATTCGGCTTAGGACTTAAGCCATGGCATTACTCATTGTCCAGAGACACTGGATTACGGTCGACATATGGAAATTGCGCTTGGCAAGAACCCGGAGAGGTTACGGATTCGGATAGTGACCCGGAGAGGTCATGGATTCGGTTACTGGTTATTGGATAGGGTTGGATTAAGAATTGGTTATCGAGTCCGGATGGATATGAAATTGGATATGGATTTTGGACATCAGATTCGGAATTATTCAAAACACACCTTCCGATAGCAAGGAATGTTTTGGGGGGCAAGTGTTAACCCGCCTTTTTGCAAGGCCATGGGTAGGCGGGTTTAACTTAATCGACTGCACGTTCTCAAGGCTGGTGTACGATGGATTCAGTTGACTGGATGGATGGATGACGCAACGCACTTGAAAGATGGAAGTTGGATTGGACAGAGATGGATCGACTATAATTTGGGTCAAGGAAATGTGGTTCGGTCTGGAAGTTAGAAGCCGCTGGGCATTGGGGTGAGAAGAGGTTCACTCGACAGTAGGCTAAGGTCATTCAGCACAAACCTCGCTCGGCATTCTCCCCTCACTCGGCACAAGCCCCACTCGGCATTTGGGTTGTTCGACACTCGACGGTGGTTTGGCATTCGGGTCGTTTGACACTCGATGGTGGTTCGGCATTCGGGTCGTCCGGCACTCGATTGTGGTTCGGCATTTGGATCGTCCGGCATGATGGATCGTTCGGCATGATGGGTCGATCGGCATAATGGATCGTTCGGCATGGTGGATCGTTCGACACAAATGGTTCGTCTGGCATTCACGTTCGAATAGCATTCAAGAGTACTCGGCATACATAGAGAGTCCGGCATACATGAGTGGTTCGGCATTCCAGGAGCACTCGGCATTCAGTAGCGCTCGACATCCAGGAGCGCTCGACATTCAGTAACGCTCGGCATCTAGGAGAGCTCGGCATTTAGAAGCGCTCGGCATTAGAGATCGTTCGGCATGATGGGCGCTCAGCGTCAAACATTGTTCGACGTCAAACATGGTTCGGCATCAAACATGGTTCGGCATTAAACATGGTTAGGCATCAGACATGGTTCGGCATGTTGGAGGTTCGACATTAAGGATCGTTCGACATTGGATGGGTCTTCAGCATCTGGAGACGTTCAGCATTGGATGAATCATTTGGCATCAGGGAGCGTTCGACATATGAAGTGCGTTCGGCATGACAACCTCGTTCGGCGTACAAGTGCGTTCGGTATGACATTTTGGTTCGGCATGGGCCGTTCGGCCCTGATGGGTTCTAGTTATTCAGAGAGCCCAACAACTACCTGGACGTGTTTATAAATAGAGCATGTAGAGCTTCAAGAAAGGGATCTTCTCTTCGGCTCTGTGACTTTCTATTTTTCTTAGGCTAAGGCTGGTCTACCACTTTGTAACTATAATCGATTGTTACAGCAATAAAAAGGAAATTACTGGAGTGGACGTAGGCCAGAGTTAGCCGAACCACTATAAAATCTGTTGTTCTTTATTGCTTTCATTTTAATTTTGTCTGTTCTTCACATTATTACTCTCTACATACAATCTATCTGTTAACCGTAACTGTTAGTTGGTGCCTTCATCTACATTCGGGTGTTAGTGACCAATTTTGGCGCTAACAGCATAGATGCATGGGCAAGAATAGTCCTGATGATATTATTTATGGATTTTTTGTCTCTTTCAGCCTTCCCGTTTTGAGGAGATGTATGAGGACATGAGAGACGGAAAAGCATGCCATGTTGCTCAAAAACATCCTTAAAAGTGTCATTAATGTATTCTGTACCATTGTCACATTGAAAAGTCTTAATATTATGTTCAAATTATGTCTTGACTAAAGCATGAAACGCTAAGAAAAGTTGTTTGACCTAAAATTTTTCTGCAATAGGAAAGATCCACAAAAATTTGCTATAGTCATCAAGAAAAAGAACATAATAACAATGGATGGAAGTACTAACAATAGGAGAAGTCCAAAGATCACTGTGAATAATATCAAAAGAAAGAAAAGTATATGACACTGAATCATAAAAAGGTAGCTTAGAATGTTTCCCAAGGGGACAAGAAGAACAAAAAGTTTTACAAGCCTTATTACAATCAACAAACTTTTTACTACAAAGAGACTTAAGAATAGCATCGCCAGGATGACCTAAACGATTGTGCTAAATATTCAAAGGCAAAGCAGTAAAAGCAGAATGATTGTTAGAAGAAATGGCTTGAGAGTTGGAGAAAAGTGGATATAAGCCCTCAGTGTTATCACATCTCATTAGTCTGTTCCCCTTCTGTAAGTCATTAACAGAGAGACCAAAAGGGTCAAAAGAGATGGAAACCATATTATCTATCGTAAATTTACGAACAGAGACCAGATTTTTAATGAGCCTGGGAGCATGTAACACATTGTTTTGGGTAAATTGTGGATAAGGTGGAGGCAATGTAGTGAGACCATGACCAATAATTGGAATTAAATGACCACTACCAACAATAATGTTATGATGCTTATTGCTTGAATTGAAATAAGAAGAGAGAATACCTGCATCTGCCATCATGTGAGATGTAGCACCAGTATCCATGTAGTAGTTCCCATCTGGTTGAGAGAATGAAAGAGCGTGCATAGCGGCCTCAATGTCGGTGGTCATGTAGCTAGGAGCAAGAGGAGCAACGACATAGAAAGCTTGAGGTCTGGACCCAAGCAAGCCTGACCCAGAAGCGGAGGGACGTTGGGTTGCTGGATTGGGCCTTGGCTGTCAGGAGTATGCGGGAAATGGAAAAGAAGGAATAGTCCACCCTCCCCAACCAGGCTGCTGCCACTGTGGCGGTGGGGCCTGCTGACGTGGCTGCCACTGGTGTTGCTAATATGGTGGCTGACTAGGACTGGACCCATTAGTACTTTGGTGGACTTTTTTCCCATTATTTTTCAAATTATTCCTCCCTTTATTATTGTTGTTGCGCTTATTGCTTGTAGATGAATCAGTGGCAACCATGGCAGCACCACCGTACCGACTCCCAGAACCACCAGTTTCACGAGCTTGACGAGCCTTGATAGTACGCTCAGCCATTTTCAACCTTGAACGAAAACTCTCAAAGGATGGCAAAGGCTCTTGATTTTGTATATAGTCCACCATACCACTATACGCTTCTGGTAAGGACCCGGTGATATGTAAAACCAGACGACCATTTGTCACCGTAGCATCAACATCCGCCAACCTATCCGCCAGAGATTGTAGATAATTGCAATAATTGTCGATCGAGTTGAAAGCCTCAAAACAGCATTTGTAAAGTCCTCCTTGAGATGGATAGCCCGAGAGGGTTTGTTGTCTTGAAAAAGAGCTTCAAGACGATTCTATGCCCCTCTGCCGTGTCATTACTTCTGAGGATAGCGAGGAGAAGATCGGAAGAAATGGTGCGGTAAATCCACTGCAAGACAATGGCATCCAAACGCCCCTAAAGAGCCAGATCAGCGGACTTATCCTGGACATAGGCAGCCATTGCCTTCTCCTCCGTTGGTGGAACCAAGTGATCGTAATGATCATGAACCCTAGCAAGATTGGTAAACAGAGTAGCCCAAGAATGATACATGGCTTGCTCATTGTCTAATGTTATGGGAATAAAAGATTTAACATTAGTGATGGTGAGTGCGAGATGAAACTTGGACGGGTCTGCCATGGAAAACAATTAAAGATAGAAGAAGAAGAACGGAGAAGAAGATATGTGAGGCTAGGGTAAGGAGAATAGCTTTGATACCATGATAGAAATCAATTTAGAAATCAATTTTGCTTTCCCATTGTATTCAACCTCCAATAATATATATGGTTACAAGAGTCAAGATAGGCTACAAATTAGCCAACTAATTTGCTAAAATAAAGGTAACTAAATAAATACTAACCAAATAAAGAGGCTACAGATTAGCCAACTGATTTGCTAAAACAATGGTAACTAAGTAAATACTTCCCAAATAGAGATATCATCAAATACGAAAATAAATGCGGAAAATATTCTAACGCATAGAATATATGTAAAATATATTCTATCATAGACCTACCTTTAACTGAAGGGTAAAGATGAATCGCTAAATTTACATGTAACGAATGAACCAGATGATTAAGGCCTTCAATGGTTTCTTTCTCTTTCTTTTTGAATCCAAAGATGATTCAATCGCCCCATCACATGTTGATCACACATCACTACCTTTGTCTATCGCTACATTATTCTCTTTAACATTATACTCACCTTACCCTTTGTTTCTTCGAAATTAAATGCAGCTATTATTTTCACCTTTCTTTTTCTAACCTAAGCTTTTCTTCAATAGACTTACCAATAAGTCAAAAGCAGATGAAATAGAGGGATGGCAAACTAAGGTCCTTGGTTTCATTATATTCGTACACCAAACACAATATGGAATAGAGTATGTTTTGTAATGAATACACCGACAAATTTACGGAACCAATTCCAATCTTTTCTTTCTAGCTAAATGACAAATTGCAAAATACCCTAACATGGAAGGTAATTATTAAAGGAAAAACACAATTAATGTACAAATAGTTTTATACTTGCTAACCTCATATGGAATACACGAACCATCTGAACTTTAATGTCAGTATCATAATCTAACAAATATGAAACAGGTAAAACATGAACTCCATACATATTAACATTCGTAAATGGAATAGTCCTTATTCTTCTACTAGAATCCTACACAATGTGAATTCACCAAAATTCCTAACTTGATTATGTTATTATTTTTCAGTAAAAGCCATATAATTTGGGTACATTTTCGCCCCTTTTCCCTCTCTTCGGTATCAAACCCAATTCTAACCAAACAAGTTATCAAATAACGAGGAGTTCACGTACCAATATCTTATAGAATTCAAGAATATCGAAAGAAATGATTTAACTCAGAAGAAGCTAAATCGAAGACAATTCAGTGCTTATACATACCTTGGTTGAATTTTATCAACCTGCTTGATGCTCTCGCCATTTTCTTCTGACTCATTGGCCGCACATAATTTTTAGTGATACTGGATTCGAACGATGATGGGTGGTTCATGGAACTGGGATGATTTTAGATAAAACAAATACTTTCTCCCAAAGCATAGCAGATTGGGAAACTTTACAGCTATTGGTGTCAAAAATCTGAAATCCGTCCGCGTCTGCATCCGCATCGAAAAAGCAGATAAATATCCAATGTTCGAAAAAAGGATGCGGACGCGAAGACATCGCATCCGAAAATTATCCGTTCGGTTCTTTTCAAGATTATAATTCAAATTATGTGTATTTTAATACAGTGAAAGATATTTGTTTATTATTTCATTGTGTTAGTAGTTTATATTATATGCACTTAATTCTTTTTAACTGGTGAAAACTATTTGTCATCATAATATTTGTTAATTTTTAACACTTTTATAATCTATGGGATTGAAAAATGTTTTTCTTAAACTAAAATTTTACTTTTATATTTCTTGATTTATCGGCCATTAGCGGATAAGATAATTATCCGATATCCATCTGTATCCGATGATGCGGGTATGACACTATCTGCATCCGAAAGCATCCGTTGACAGGCCTAGCTAATTCTATTCCAACCCCAAAGATTACTTATCCCATATCTGTATTATCAAAGTTATTTTTCGAACAAATTTGTCGTTCTTCTTTGTTACAATCTTAACAATTGTTGTCATAATTAAGTAAGTTAGAACCATAAGTTATATAAAAACAAAAGAAAACATTCATATTTTTAATTATGAATGTCACCACAAGATTTAAATAGAATTAAATAAAATAGATAATAATTTTACTATGTTTTCCTTTTCTTTTCCTTTTTGATCTTTCAAATCAAAACAGTTTAGTGATTTTCACAATAGATATTGATATTTTCCCAAAATTAAGGATTAATATGAATTAAAAGACATAAAAAGCTACATAAGCATAAAGCGTCGAATTTGTTATATTGAATTATGATTTGATAACTTTTTTCCAAAAGAGAAAAAATGAAGAACAAGATAAGGAATGTAATTTTATTGAAAGAAATGAACAGTTTTGTAATACTTATGGTGTAGATAAAGAAAAAATCGATGTATATTGATTTGTTAAAATTTTTAGTATAGGTATAGTATTTTTTGGTGCTTGAATAGAATATGCCTAGTTGTATTCATATGAAATTCTTTTCAAATGCGTTTTGGACCGATCAAATTTTCCTAGGGGTTGGGTGCACAACTTTACTGTATCAACATTTGATACCGAATATAGTATATATTGACATATGTAATGGAATTCAAAAAATAGTGCGTGTAAAAATATATTTAATGAATTTATTTTGTCATTCGGTGCATATGTTCAAAAATTGAGCATTCTTTATTAACATTTGATGACACCTTATTGTATCACTGTTTTATGGTTTGTGAGTGCACAAACGGACGGGTTTTGAAAATGAACGTTTGAAAATAACAAGATAGATTTATGTAGTTGGGTAGGTGGTAACCACATGAATTGACTTGGTGGAGTAACCATGATATTTTGCCAAACCTCTAATAATTGTCATATTTCTTCGAATTAAGAGTTGTGAAGAAATATTCGTATCTCGAAACCTTCCAAGACAAGCTCTGCCCCTAATTTGATTTATGGTGCACGTTGTCCAATATCTTCGTGATCTTGTGTCCGACAATTCATTTTAGTAGGGGTTAGGAAATCCTCTCATATAAAAGATGTCATCCCGTTTAAAAAATCTCAGAATCTTCTATAGTACTTCCTTTTGCTCCATTCCAGTTTGAGGGTAGAAATTCACTAGTCAGATACTCAATGATGGAAGCCATCTGGCTTGCCTCACCATCTAATGTTCCCACAATAATAATATTCTCATAGCTCAAAGTAGGTAAGGTTTCCACTAGAATCGATCAAATACATAGTTTTAGATTTGAGTGTTTATATATAAATTAGGTAAGGTAATTGATAAGTCAATTTTCATATTACAAGTTTTAGATTTGAGTGTTTATATATAAATTGCTATGTGAATAAAACTTTGAAATAGTTTCATTAATTATTTATAGTTGGCAACATAATATGATGACTTAATTGTCTTATGTGTAAATTATTCTATAAAAAAATTTGCTAATTAAAATAAAAGTGAAAACATCAATTTAGTGGTTTATTTTTTGTTTTACAGTTGTATCTAGACTAGTACCAGATCTTTGTTTAAAAGGCAAACATTCTAATTCACAAACTATTTGTGTTAAATCAAAAATTGACTCAACACCCGAGATGTTGTACAAAGTAAAATTATTCGGAATGATCCCAATAATACTCATGGGCTTTAATATAGTCATGATGTTACTCAAAAAGATCAAGTCATATGTCCAAGTGTAAAATAGGTGAGTGGCATAAATGTGCAATGGTCCATTACTTGTTCGTTAATAGGAAAAATAGGCAATTCACATACATCATAATCCTTTGTTTGTATGTCAATGTGCGTAATAGTCATTATGCAAAGTAAACTTTAATTTAGGCAAAAGCTTAAGTGGCCTTGTTCAAATCATTAATATACAAGTCCATATTCAAGTCCAAGTCCAAAAATAAGTCATATGTACATCCACTATTCAATAATAGTCAAAGATACACATTTAAGGGAATTGTGCAATGCAATGTTTATTATCCAAGTCCTTATATGCAAAAGTTACAAGAGTTATAAATCGGCTCTAAAACTCCCCATTTAATTTAAGGTTTACAACTTATAATTTGAGAAGTAGGAAATAAATTATTCGCCCCCCTCTAAGTGATGGAGGGAGTTTATTTATGGAGGTAGTGGTAGGCGGGACGGCTGCCACATATCCATCCAGCTAGATATTCGCTATCTCTTCGTATTGTTAATATTTGACATCCTCTTTGTATTGTTGATATTTGACGTCCTCTTTGTATTGTTGACGTTCGGCATCCGTCCCCGCTTGTGAAAACTCGAATTCCTTTGTTAGTGTCGAAGCTCATTATTCCTGTAGAAACTTTATATCGTTGGTTGTTTGTAGATGCTTGACAATAGTTAGTGTTGTAAAGGCTCGATAAGTGTTATTGTGCCAAAGGAGTATTTTCTACAGAAAGTTGATATTTCTAGTTTGTGGTTAGATCTTCGACATCTGCTAGTGGTGCGATATCCTTCCTTTGTTATATATTCTTCAACATTTCCGTGTTATAGAGGTTCAATAACTCCACTATCTTTTCGGATTAATAACGTTAGTTGTAGAAACTCAATATCTCTTGTTCTTCTAGGTCTGCTGTAGCTCGATATCTATAGGCATTTATTGATTCAGAACCTTTATCACCTTACAGGCTCAATATTTTGATTCATCGATTTCTTTTCGTTAAATACTCGATAACTCTTCCTGTTGCAGAAGCTCATTACTCCTTTAGGGACATGATACTTATTTTTAGCTTGATAAGTATTTGAAGTTCAACATTTTTAATTTTATTAGATATTCGACATCTCCTTATGATTGATTGAGGTTCGCTATCCTCCTTTATTTTATATGCTCGACAACCCTTATGGTTGTTGAATCTTGACACCATATCTGCTAGTTATAAAGATTCGGCAACCTTTCTCCCTTTAAATTCAACAACACTTGTAATTCGACATATTTAGTTATTCCCTAATTCTTTTAATCCATTTAACTCCTAAATAGGAGCTCGATAATTATCTTCATGTTAGATACTTGATACCCTATGCTTTCATATCTTCCCATGCTTACTTTTCCCTTGGCTTCTCAAGTACATTTGATAATTGAAAAATATATGGATAACAATTTGCATAAAAAAAAAAATTTTTTTTTTTTAAATTTTATTTTGGTATTTTGTGTGTGTATGTGTGAGCGTACATATATGTGTGTGTGTGTGTGTAATAATATTTATGTGCATATGTGCATTTAACTCAATGTTTTGAAAGGGGTTTATCTAAAATATAGTAGTAAACTTTTGAACTACTCTAAGTAGATATTTAATTCATCGATTTATAGCATGTAATATAAATAAAGTCCATTTCAATGTAAACCACTATGCAAGATATTTGTATGTGTGCACATACAAATACACACACACACCCACACAATAATGCAAATCCGTGCCTCGCACACGGCTTGTAACTATGTATTTTTTAATTATTGTTGATCCTTTGTGTTATTGTGTATTGATAATTAATTACAACATTACGTCCTGTATGAAGAAAATTATTATTTACGGTATTGTTTTTCAATCCAAAGTAAAATATTTTGTTTATAAACATAATTTTGATGAGCTCTTTATTCTAATGTTTTAACAGTTGATTGATGTTCGAAATTTACTACAATCCATATATGAAAGATCAAAGAAAGATATCCTAATGTACAAAATATCTAAAGAGCACAAATGAATAAGGAGATAGTGCAACAAAATATCCATTTTTGAGTTCATCTAGTACATTTCAACAATTTCACATCAACCGGCATGAACTTATACATGTATCACATTCCAACGTAGATTCAATAGTTCACGCACAACATTCTCTTATTGGAATATTCAACGTAATGGGGCCACATATTTTAATGTTTGAATGTGTAGGCTATCTTGTAATTAAGTCTAATTACATGATCTATTTTTGGAATAAACATAATAAGATTTAAGGGTATATTCATCATGTAAAATTATAATGTGTGGATACCAAAGTGACGATTTTAGTTTGTTGAAGGGCCGAACTGAAAAATATCATGCACTATATATATGGATTATGGTCCCCAAATTACATAAGTCTTATCATATTCTCTCTACCATCTTCTAAAGAGAACATCTAAGCTTGTGTCAATTTGGAAGATTTAATCCAATTTAATCTTCACATCAATTAAGAATCGATGGATGCAGGTACGTCTTCCGCTGTTAATTTCATATACATGTTTCTTAATTGAACAAATATGAGTTACATGTATTCGGATCTAAAATAGATTAATCACCAACAAATGGTACCAGAGCCACCCATCATTGATTTTATCGAGAAATTTCCCGGTTTTAAGTATATATATGAAATTAAGGTTCCGAGATTTACAATTTAGGTTGATTCATCCAATGCTTTTATTTCAAATCTATGAGATTTGCTCTTTTCTTATTGATTTATCTAATGCCTTTGTTTCACATCTATATAAATAATTCATGAATTAATTCTGCTTGTTCGGATCTGATGTCTTTAATTGTTGCTACTCATATTATTCATATTTTATTATCAGTAGTGTTGCAACTGTACAATTTTTTATTGCTATAGATGGTTACCATGTTAAGTTTTATTTCATTCACATGTATGGAAGCATCTTCATGCCTTTTAATGTTCCTGTAATACGTATTGCACACATAATGGTCAACTGCATTTTTTTATCATAATTGCAGTAAATGTGGTTGTTATAGTAATAAATAAATTAATTTATTACCATAAATGCAGTAAATGCATTAGTTGCAAAAAATTTAAAGACGCGGCATGTTTGTATTTGGAATAAGAAAATACATATTGTTTATTACTTAATGCATTTATAATTACAGACACATATATTTTATATGTATTGTCCTTATTAAAAATAAGTTTCACTTTCTGTAATATTATAACACATGTATTCAATTTGCTTATTCAAATAAGCTTTCATCGAAAGCTAATCACCTGCCGCATTGATATAGTAAGCTATTTTGACATGGATTATTTATTTTCGTTGCTTCCCACTATGTTTGGGATCAACCACTGTTATAGTTTACAGCTATTCATATTCTTGCAATACGACATGTATGGACCATGCTATGTTAAAATTTATTTTGACTTCTGTCTTGAATATTGACAGTTAAATAAAGTATGCAATATTTTTTCATTAATTGTTATTTCAAATACCATTTGTTATGTATTATGGCAGTTTTAGTTGATGTTAAATTTTTTTTGTTGCAACTATGAAACCATATTTTCAATATGTATAAAATTGAAAATAGAAATTTATGGAATACGCATAAATGAATTAGTTAAAATAAACCAATTCAAATATTATTTGGTGTCTCTTTGCAAACTAACTGTTAATATTCTATATTACAGGTGATCTGATTTAAATAACATGTCACCAAAGTGACCTCTCTTATTTTAGTTATTCATGAAAAATGTGAAATGTTTGTATGTATTTATTCATGCAAATATTAGTGGGCCCAAAAGAAGATTAATATTTGGTTGAATCATTTATACATGTGTGATGATAAATATGTGACAATCATATAATTTTGCAAGTGAATATCTAATCGGCCCAAAGGAAGATTAATATTTGACTTGAAATTATTGTCAATGTTTGATCATTACAACAAAAGTACCACATCCAATTAATCTTACTGTCCAAAGACTTGATATTAATGTTGTGTTAGATATCTTGAGAAGAGACTTGCCAATTATTTGAATTTACTATGGTTTTGTTTTACAATGTGAGCATATTTGATTGATTCTTATGTTAAAATTATAACTAATTTAACTACGGTATCTGCCATCTTAACAACATTCCTGCTCTGACTGGAAATTTTTTTTTCCATAGAAAGTGAACATATTGCTTTTTCTTGGCTGCATGGATCTTGACCTTGCACTACTACAAAACAGGCCATTTGCATCGCCTCATTTGAATCGGTTGAAGTAAAAACTGATCCAAATAGAACTATTTGCATCAGTTCTGTCTTAATAACCGATGCAATTGATACGTGGAAAGCAATAGGTAATAAAAAATCAAATTTGCATCAGTTGTCACCAACAACCAATGCAAATACGTCGATGTAAATAGTTTTAGTCGCATCGGTTTTAAAATTAACTGATGCAACTACATCCAAAATAATAATTTTTGCACCGGTTCCCTAACGGTGGCGATGCAATTTCAAATCATCTAGGTTATTGGTTGCTCACCTGTTCCATCCCGCCTTTCCAATTTTTTTTTGCCGCTTCCATTCTTTTCACCAAATAATTCGCCTGTTAAATAAAAATTCGATTTTCCTCTAATTTTTTTTAAAAGATTGACTTTTCTCTGTTCAAGGCAAAGAAGAGGGGATTGTCGCTACAGATAAGTGGTATTCGTGGGTTTTCGTTGCAGTGGTCGAGAGCCTCAATTGAAGGTGGGTTGATGTCGAGTTCGATTAGGGATTCACGATTGTAGTTCGAATGTTGGAGAATGGAGTTTGGTAGTGGTTTCGTGGTGGCAAATTAGTGATATGTGGCAATGAGTTTGGGCTTGAAGTGCAATTCTAGAAGGTTGATGTGAGTTCGATTGCGTTTCAGGTGGTGATTTCAGGTGGTGATTGGGGTTGCTGTCAGGGGAGTCAAGAGCAGTGAAGGAAGGCGTTGTCGTATTCAGGTGGTGATTCCAGGTCGGTTTGATGTGGTGGGTTGGGTGTGTTTTGGTTGAACTTGCTGTTGTTTTGGCTTCTGTCGGGCCCCTTTTTGTGGTAGGTTAGTTAATGTCTATGGTGTGTTACTTGCATGCCAGTTAATTTAGTTTTATATTTTAGTTTTACAGAAATAATTATTCGATAAATTTAGATATGTAAGGTTTAAAAGGTTTGATATATTTGTAGGAATTGGGCCAAAAAGAAGATTATCCTCTAGGTGGAGTTGATGAAGACTGATAGGAAGAGAAGAAATGGACAACGGTATCTGACTCTTGAAATTATTACCTGCAAGCTCTAGCTCTTTCAAGTAAGTGCAATTCCTTAAAGAGTTGAAAATTGCATCAAACTTTATGGTGCTAGTTGATAGATTGTTGTAGGATAAATGAAGGTATTTTAAAAAAGGCATTTTATCAAAAATACCAGTTGGTACTTCTCCTGTAAAATAATTTGACTCGAAATCTATCCATTCGAGTGCAGAAAAGTTTGACATAAAATAAGGAATCGGACTCTCCAAATGGTTCGACCAGAGATTGAGAAATCTTAAGTTCTTGATCGTGCAATGGTCTTTCATTGTGATTTTTCCAGACAATGAATTGTTAGAAAGATCAATGTATCTTAAAGAAGTGTTATTACAAAAGAAAGTATCTGGAATCGAACCTGTAAGTTGATTCCGGAGGTAAAGGGAAATTAGTATTTCGACGAAGAATCATTTCTTAAGAAAAAAATGGACGTTTGAACTTCAAAATACACAATTCAAAACCAAATTAAATCTTATATAGAAAATGAAGGGGCTTCAAAGCTAAAGAAACTATACTTGTATAGCATAAATTTCAACAATTGGTAGCATGTTGTAAACAGTAATAACATATCTTATATCCGACGAAAGATAAATGCTTCAATGCAGGAATTATTTATGACTTTTTCGTGTTAAGAAAAATGAAAGATGAAAGTCTTACAGAACCTCTTACTGTCAAATATTTTGACAAATGTTCAGTTGCTTAAAAATTAAGGACATGAAGGGAAATTTGAAGATTTCAAAAGAGTCGAGTGAGTTCTACAGTTTTACAAATATGGAACTCATTTCTTCTTACAGTTTTACTTTGCAGTGACAAAGTTGAAATTTGGACCTTCTAATAAAATGATGGAGAGGGTAGCCCTATTCTTGATAGCAATTTTATTTTTGGCTCATTGCCCATAATCAGATGAGTTTATTTTAACTGTTCATGTAACATACTTAACAAATTTTAACTCACCTGTTTAGGGCTTGACTTTTTACCAGTTTATTTCTGCACTGTCTTTAACTCACCTGTGATGAGGTCCCACCACGATGAAGTTTTTAACTTCCATAACTATTGAATTAGTTAGCTTTATTTTTTTAAATATATATTATCGCTTATTTTTATTATTGTAACATTCGTTTTCTTAGTGTTTTTACACAGGTTGGATGATATATACAAAGAAGCTTCAAATTTAGTGGATAGGCTTCAATCTTTGCGATAAATTTATATTTTATGAAAATATTTCATATTTGTGTTAGTTGCCGATGCACATGGGACTAGTAGTGGTTTAAGCCCTTGTTGAAATTTCAAAATTGACTATTTTATGATGCATTTTTGTTTTGCCATTGGAAACCGTATAGCATTTACAAAATAAAACCCATCTAAACTACTATTTCTTTTCATGAAACTATATTTTAATTTTACAACAATCATTTGCAGAGTATAGCTGATATAGTAGAGTATATGTTTGTTATAAAACTAGATGTAGGCATAGTATTAAACTGTGCTATCATGTTCATCATTTTTATTAGATGCAGGCATGGCAACAAGCTGTAACCATTTTTTAATCATATACTATTGATTTCTACGATTGAACTTATTTTGTAGATGAAAATGTAAGAGTACTATTTGGAAACATTTTATTAATTACCCTGTACAAAATTTATTTACTTTTAGTTACAAATGCTTGGTAAATGCATTTGAAACGTGGTAAAAAGCAACCTTTTTAAACCAAAAATGTGATTAAAACACATATTTGAATCCTAATTCAATATCAATTTTTTCATTATTATATATATATATATATATATACATATACATACACGCACACTCACATATACATATATACACACACATACACACGCACTATTTATGGGTACACTATTTATGGGTCCGGCACTGGCCCGAGGCTACATAGGCGGTAGCCTATGGTCCCGAGATGGAAGGGGCCTCAATTTTTTATAAGAAGTGTTATACATAAACTGCTATTGTTACATATACTATTGAAGCTATATTTAGTATGGTGGTAAGGGTATTTATCTAGCTCCTATAGATTGCATTCGTTCTTTTAATGTGATTGCTACCATAATATGTTAACCAACCAACTTTTTCTAAGTGGTGCTAGCACTGATATGGTAAATAACCAAAACTCTAAATAAGTCCAACTTTTAAGGACTGTATAATTTGAAGCTTATGTTTCAGTTTCTGCTTCAATTATAATGCACTGTTTCAGGTTCTACATCAATTGTCATGTGTTTTCAAGTTAAATGAGTTATTTCTTAAGGAAAGGTTTTGAATAAATCAACAAATTGAAACCACTGTTTTGCATCATTAGTTAAATGTACCTATTGTATTGAAATGAATATGTATATATACAATTAAGCATATTTTTTCACTTTTATAAGGGCAGTTCTATTAGTTTTAAAAGAATCAATCAATATTTTTATTTCACTTGTTAGTCGTTCACTCATTCCTTTATTATTATTGGAAAGAAGTATGAATCGTAAGAGATGGGTTTTTGCTGTGAGGTGTATTTCTTGAAGATTTTATTACTGTTTTTTTTTTCTTTGTCATTCATAGCATGGTACAAAATTGAACTACATCAGTTCATACAAGTTTGTTTGTTTTTGACTTTGTTTTTTCCATCAGTTAGACAGTTTTGGTGATCACCGCCCAAGACCTCTAAATTTAGGGTCGGTCCTGATTATTTATGATTGTTATCATATGTTTGTGAAACAATTTTTTACTACTTTCAGACTTATTTTATCACAAGGTTTTCTGTTCTATGTCTTTTAGTTTAAGTTATAGATTTTGATATTTTTATACAAATAAGATAAGGTGCATGCTAATTGTTTAATGTATTATTTCTAGGTAGTAACTCTTCTTTTTCCACCCGTTAGTTGCTCTAATAGAATGGTAGTAATATTTGATGAATTTATATCGAAATTGATGGTCTCATATAAATAACTTGCACCAATACTATCAATACTCATGTTTTCCCTTTCAAATAGAATACGCCGTATTGTACTATTGAACTTATTTTGTGCTTGAATAATTATTTTTTTAAACAAAATTGTAATGTACATGAAAATGCAAAATGATGGTACTATTCGATGAATTTTATATCTAAAAGTGATGTTCTCATATCATTGATTTGCATTAGTACATTAACGCTCATGTTTTCTTTATTCAAATAGGATAGGATATATCATGTTGTATTTTCAACTTAGTGTGTGTTTAAACCAATATTTTTGTTCAAAAGAAAATAGGATAGGATATATCATGGTGAATTAAACTTAACATTCTATTTAGACGCCCCAGAAGAGAGATACTTCTTTTATATTAACAAAGTTCAAGGTTGTCCGGTTCTAAAGGTACATTTTCCATTCTGAAGTAAACTTACATCTGAGTTCATTGTTACTTTAGGGAGACTGGAATGGTGCAGGAGCACATACAAACTACAAGTGCAGCAAATTGCATCCCATAACATTCAATTTTCCGAATTTCAGTAAAATTTTTATTGGGTTTCTATTTTGTTTTTATCGCAGCACCAAGTCCATGAGAGAGGAAGGAGGCTATGAAGTAATTAAAAAAGCGATAGAGAAATTTGGATTGAAACACAAAGAACACATTACGGCTTATGGAGTAGAAAACGAGGGGCGCCTTACCAGAAAACACGAGACTGTAGATATCAACACATTTAAATGGTTATGCATGTTATCTTCTAGTATTTACTATAACTTAAATAGAAACCAAAAAATGTAACTATTTAAAAAGAATACTGTTCTGCTATTATATCCAGGGTGTTGCTAACCGTAGGGCTTCTATCAGTGTGGGTCATGATACAGAGAAGGAAGGCAAAGGTTTATATTCATCATTCTTCTTTTTTACTACAAGTTTCTGCATTTTTTGTTTATAACGCTTTCCTTATGTTTTATATATGTTTCTGCGTTGTCTAGTTTAGATAATTTGTCGTAATTATTGGTTTTTCTTTATTCACATTATAAATTTATCCTTAAAAAATGAACAATAAAATTTTGATTTGATAGGAAGTGGATTGTCATTATTTATAAGAGTACATGCCATGGCTACTTGAGTCTCACGCCTAGTTCTTCTTATAGCAGGTGCATCTGTATCAATGAACTTTTTAAGAGTACATGCCATGGCTACTTGAGTACCAATAACAGCTCTGCCTTTAGACAAACAAGCAATGCCACCAACCAGAAGCGGACCATTTACTATGAACTTCAATTTTGATGTTTTACTACATTGCTTCCACTCTAATCTTATGTTACTGCTTGATCGCTTGTTTACTGTACTGTTTTTTTGGTCTGTCCAGTTCAAATTGGCTACTTGTTTACGTGTTAAATTCTATACCAGGAGGCACCTATTAAATAAGCTTAAGTATTATAGCAACTGACGGTTACGAGCTACGCATATCAGATGAATAATTACATAAAGCATTGTTCATCTTACACATATAGCTCCATATTCCCTTATAAAAAGCCAATATAGCCATCTCAACATTCACGCCAGCATCTTGCTGATTTAACAGTGTGATCTCATGTGCATCTCTGCCAGGTACTTTCCTGATACGCCAGCTACATTTGTAATAACTAACACAGACATACTTTCTCAGTTGTGGCACTTGAGACTGTTCACCCTTGCTTATACAATACAAAGTTTGGTCCTTTTCTTCCTACACGTGCCATGCCAGTATATATTATCTAGGTGTCAAAAGAGTGTACTTTTTAATCAACTGCCCAATTTCTGTTCCTGAATTCATCAACCTCCAACTGATTGTATCCAATTAATGTCTTGTCCCATTCTAGCCTATATTCATTATCCACGTAAAAGTCTTTTAAAAGCTCCGTGTCACATTTCTTGAATGTAGTTACACTCATATATTTCAATGGCCCATTCGTGTCACAATTCTAGCCTATATTCATTCAGTGTCACAATTTGTGTCACAATTCAAACATATACTGTTTTGCACAGGAGAGGATGAAAAAAATAGAACAAGGTGAGGATTCAGAAGCTATTGAAGAAACAGGAACACCGGTAGTTGGTTTAATTACATATAACTACATTAATTTGTTTCACTGAGTAAATTGTTGATTTTGTGATGCTATAGGCTGAAAGTTGGAGCTTATCGTGTGTATCTGAATACGATTACTCAAGATTACATGCTAATAAAGGGGATTTAAGTCTAGAGGTGAGTGTAACTTAAGATACTTTGTTTTATCAAATATAAAGTATAAACTGATTATAAAAAATTATACTTCATTTTCGTTAATTTTGCATTCAGTTTGTCAATTCAAACACAAAAGCAGTGCAACACGAGTTCCATATTATCAAGAACAACGACAAATTGAATGACATATACTTGTGCATTAGAGTGTTTTTTTCCTTTTTCTTTTATACTTATGATGGGAGGGTGTAATCAAAAGAAAGCGTTTGTATATTGGAAACTATGTATGTGTATTACTCAAGTTATGATTGATCTAAGTAAATATACATATTTACATAAGCAGTAATTACTACTCATTAGCTACCAGGAATTACTTGTGTATGTTTTTTCTTTTATATATATATATATATATATATAAAGATTATCACTAATATATATATATAGTCTATTTGAGTACTGTAATAATGGTTTCTGAGGGATTAGTTTGCATCGGTTGTTATAAAAAACCGATGCAATAGAGGGATTAGTTTGCATCGGTTTTCAACAACAACCGATGCAACATGTTCCTTCGTTGCATCGGTTTTCATTACAACCGATGCAACATGGGGGCTGTGTTCAAGCAACCGACCAACCATGATATTTTGCATCAGTTGTTAGTAATAACCAATGCAAAAAGGACCTTTTTGCATCGGTTTCAAAACTGATGCAAAAGTGTTAAGCATGTTGCATCGGTTGCATATGCATCGGTTGTTGAACTGATGCAAAAGGGGGTAAACAACCGATGCAAATGGTCTGTTTTGTAGTAGTGTTGCACTTAGGATGGATGCACCCACCCTTCTTACGGATGAAAGTTCTTCTGATGTTACAAAAAACTTTGAGAGGTGGGATCATTCAAATCGCGTGAGTCTAATGATCATAAAGTGCAACATTCCAGAGGCATTTAGGGGTGCAGCATCTGAAAAGATAACCAATGCTAAAGATTTCCTTGTTGAGATTGAAAAATGTTTTGCTAAAAACGATAAGGCGAAAACAAGCATTGCAGTGCTTGATTTCCATGAAGTATCAAAGCAAAGTGAACATAAGGGATAAGGGAGTACATTATGGAAATGTCTAATGTTGCTTCAAAACTTAAGGCACTTAAGCTTGAGCTTTTGGATGATTTTCTCGTGCATTTGGTACTAATTTCTCATCCTTCACAGTACAACCAGTTTAAGATCAGTTAGAACTATCAAAAGAAGAAATTGACTTTTAATGAGCTCATTTCGTATTGTGTACAAGAAGAAGAGAGATTGAAGCACGATAAGATTGAAAGTACTTATTTGGCATACACCCCTAAGGGAAAAGACGAAAAGAGAAAGAAGGGAAAAGAAACTGCTAAGGGTCTAACGGAAAAGAAACAACATAAGGAGGCCGATGGTTGTTACTTTTGTAAGAAGGCTAGACATTTAAAGAAAGATTGTACCTAATATCACTCATGGTGTGTTAAGAAAGGGTTGCCTGAGCTACCGAAATCCAACTGATGCTGAAAGATACATCTATGTAAGTGATGGAAAATCAGTTAAAGTGGAGGCACTAGGGTATCACCTGTCACTGTACATGTCTAGAAACACTGTAACGAGATTGAACCTATCGATATCTGCCACATAAGACCGGACTACCCCTGACCTAGATAGACTGAATATGCTATCACCCCGAGTGTTCCCACCCTTTCCAAGCTCCTTTCACACGTAGTGATAATATCCGAGGTTATCTAGAAAGGTGATAATTATACCCTAATTGGGTGCTACCTACTTAGCCTTGCTGCATCTTCCCTGCTTTTCAGTCATTCCCAATTGATGAGGCTAGAGGCTACGATTACCTTTTTAGAATATTCACTTAGAATTCTCATTGTCCTCCAATGACAATGTACTGATTGCATTCATCCATACAAGTCCATTCCCGGTCCGAACGGAACCGACGGCACTATTCATACTACATCCATTTTGGAATCACCCTCAGGATTAATAGCGATTAGCCCTTGCACTTCACTGCTCCATCTTTGACTCCATGCTCTTGTCTTCTTTATGAAAATGTACTCATTGGATTGAAGTGGTTTTCAGATCACAAACCCGATCCCGGTCTCTTCGAAAGAGCATTCGATATTCCCGGTAAACTCAACCCTGGTTCTTAAGGAAATAAACAAACGAAAGTAAGATCGAAGATCACCTCCTAACCGTTAGTGGGTGGATTTTCTTATAAACGTCCTAGAAGAACGAAACGAGTTTATACGTACAGTATAGCACCTTGAATGGTAACTGTATCATATAAATCCCGTGTTTCTTCTAGATATTTCCAAAAGTTATATTTGGGTCCAGATTTGATAGTCAGTTATTTAACTATCAAATAATCAATCAATTCAGCCAAATACTTCATTTTCACATAAAAAACACCAGGTCTTGTTTAAATTTAATTTTAAATAAATTAAATCTCTTTATCCAAAAATATACACTTATCTTATCGAATTCGGCATATTCACAAATTATCCTTTTCCTTTTCAAAATATATGGAAACCCTTTTAAAATAATATGGAAAGTACCATTGCGTTATCAAACCATGGATCACAGTTCAATGGTTACGTCTTTATCCGGAGAAATCCATGACTTAACTGCAGGTGCTCACTGCCTCCGATTGCGCCACGCGAGTACACCAATACTGCCCGAAAACTCTATTTAATAATTTTCAAAATAATACTTATGAAATTCTATAATAATTTTCCAATTTAATTTTATACAAAAGTACTCTTAAAATAAATCTATTATATAAATATTAATATTAAATAGTCAGTCCTTTGAGAATAATAATACTACTTAATTCTTAAATAAAACAATTGACTTATTATAAACTAGCTGAACCAATATTTAAATGTAGTTTAAACAATTTTAAACCACTAAATAATTATTATTTTCTGAAATATTCTTAAACACTTTTAAACTTCCTAGTTAATACTTAAAAATCCTTCCTCTGTAAAATAAACCTAACTTTTCAGGAAAAATATATTTCATCTTCAATATAGCCAGTCAAATCACTTATAAATCCCTCTCGATTTATTTCCAGTTTAACCTACATTCCAATTCCATAAATTTCCCTTCTCAGTTTTCTTAAAAATAAAACTACTATTTATTTTTAAAAAGATTTACTGATTTCCTTATAAATTCCCACCGTGAATTTATAATTTCAAATTAACCACTGATAATTACTTCACTTTATATTATAAACTTTGTTTATAATTTTCCATAATCTCATTTCCCGTTTCGTCACTGTTTCACAACACTTAGTAGATTTTCTAAATTAAATTCCATTGTTAAATTAATTTCTTAGTTAACCCAAATTTATCTCAAAACCCATTAATTTCAGATTCACTTCATTTTTATGATTTAAAATCTTATTTAAATCTGGAACATTAAATTTATATTTTATTTTCAAAATTCCCCTTTTCTTTTTCCCCAAACTGTTTAAATCTCAAATTTAAAAATAATTTCCTTTATATTTGGACAATATCACTTAAGTTTTATTCCTAAAAACCCTTTAATTCACATTTATTCAAAAATCTCTATTTTTCCATACTTCAAAATTATTAAACGAGATTTTAAAAATGAACTATTTATTTTTCCCAATTCAGTACTTTTAATTTATCGAACTTCACTATAAATATTTTATTTTAAAATTCTCTTTATTTTCCTTTAACAATTCAATATTCATATTTATGGTATTTTAAAGTGCCAAAAATAAATCCAGCAATACCATAGCACCTAGTAAATTCAATTTTCCAATATAATCTATCATAGATTTTTCAAATAAATCATATAACTAAATATGAAAATAATTTCAACATTTTTGAGGAATCCGGTTGGATCCCTCCAACCTGTTTCCCTGCATCCATAAATGTTAGCATAATATAAAAATACCAATCCCACTTCAAGGGGGATATTGTGGTATATAGAGTCATCCGCTATTATGCGAGGCGCATAGGGTCCCATCCGCTATATATATGCGGGAATATGAATCGGTCCAATATATATGTACATATATATATATATATTATAATATCACATCAAGACTGAAAATAATTGTCAATTCAATCAATCAACCAATAATAAATTTTAACTATTTAAAATTAAGCAGTAATCCAACTGAGTGAGATTAACTCACCTTCGATTTTTATTTCGCCGAACATCCAGAATTTTTTTCCCTAAAATCTCAGCTGACTCTGAAAGGTCCCAAACTAAACTCTATTGCATAGATTTCCAACTTCGAACCAGCTCGACTCGTCTTAATCATTTTAAACGCCGTACGATAAATATACGGATTTACTAACATCACGACGTAATAAAAATATGATTAATATATATTAAATTAAATTAAATTAAAACTTAACTTAAATGAAAATTGAACTTTCTTCCCCACGGGAACTGCCAGCCAATATAGACCATCTCCGATCCACTTCCCCAACTACCGCCTTCACCTACCACAGCCTCGACCTGCTTGCACTACCGACCTGCCATTCCCAACCTACAGTCGAGCACCCACCTTGTGAAGACCCGCAAATCCCCACTCCTTGAATATACACTAATCTCCATAGATTAACTCAAGATGAACAGAAATATGAATTATCAATGTTTAAAAAAAGGAAAGAGAGAGAAGAAGAGAGAAAGGATAGAGAAAAGGTAAGAAAATAGAGAGAAAAGAACATAGAAAATAGAACGGAATAGAAAACAGAAAAATAGAACTGAAAGAAATAACAGAACAACATCAGAATCTCACAATTCGCAGCGGAACAACATGTAATAAATAAATGAATAATCTTTAAACAAAGAACTATATCAGTTATTACATTTTATACATTACATTTCATTACATCATCATATCATCAGAGTGTACAACAACAACAAACAGCATCAAACAGCGGAAAAAGAAATACTATATACTAGTAATACGCCATGCCATCTAGCTTGCCACCAGCAACTCCAGAATATCCTGATAAACCTTAACTCTTGACTGCCCGTGTGGAAATTGGTGGGAACCCAGAGTTTAGGAAGGAAAACAATAAACTCCGAGTAAGTCATGAGACTGGTGTGAGAACTCAAAACAGTTTATTTGTCTTTAAAAATCAAAATAGAGGAATATTTTTAAAATCAATTCGCAATGCTTTTAAAAATGAGACTACCATAAGGCCTCCCGCACACACACACAATGCAAACGCAGAATCGGAGGAGATTTCTCCTTATGATAGTCAAAGATGCTTGATACGCATTTAAAAAGAACATTTGATATTATTATTAGTGCATAGTGTAGAGAAAAATTCATTCGAAAGTAGAATATAAATCTTAGCCAGCATAGGTACCATTATAGTATGCTTACTATAGCTACCATATTAAATGGCAGGTTCTACAACTAAAACCGTACAAGTTTCGTATTGTTTCTTTGGATTTCCAACGAATGATCAGGCCAAGGAACTTCCCATTGCCACATGAGAATGCCTCTGGATGGACATCCCCGAGAACCAAACCGGATCTCTACCAACACAAGGCCGGGTTACCCAAACTGAGTAACAACTGACCGAATATGCCATCCCCCGGTCCTTTGGGACCTTTCACTGAGCGCTCGCAATCAATTCACACAATCATAAAGTGTTTTCAACATGAGTAAGCATCTAGGCTCCATACCATGATACCACCCTTTTCCAGAAGGAAATGCACACATCCTAAAGGGCGCTACCCCTCATAACATTGCCGCATCTTTCCTGTTTTGACCATTCCCGAGGTGTGAGGCTCGACGAAGTCACGTCCACAAAAACATACTTTATACAAAAGCCATGCTTTGGGTCAACAAATGATCATAGAAATGATCACCAGGATAGACGATCAAATAAACGATCCTATCACAAATAATCAACACAATGATCATTTCACAGCAACACTCAGCATGTCACATTACCAAATTGGGAATATATCGCTGATAACCTTCAACTACATAACCTCTGAGCTCGTACGTCTCAGAGAAGGGTGTTAAGCTAAAAGAATAAATTCTCCGCCACCAACAGAAATATATTTGAAAGAAATCTGCTTTATATCTCAATTTGTAACGTCAGACATACAATCTATACAAGTCTGTTCCGGGCTCGAACAAAACCGAAGGCACTTACAAAGAAGTCCTTGCAATCCGGATAATCTCTAATCACGTACAGACTTCCCATCACATAGGGAGTCTCTATACCGTAGCTACTCGGTGCAAAGACAATCGACGAGTTGTCCTTTCACTTTCAAAAAGATCCGGTCTTCAACACCGGTCTTCAAATGCAATTCATAACGACGTATCACATATTCGGAATGGGTTATACGACCTCATGGTCCTTTCCCGGTTAACCCGAATAGTGAGCGCTTATTCAAAAATAAGTGTGGCATTCAAATTCAAACAAATCACATCATTTACCCATTCAAAGGGAAATATTGATAGTCGGTTATTGTACTATCAATGGATATGCACACATCACCAGTTTCCAAATAATTTTCCAAATTATTTATTTTCCAAAATATCTTTACAAGATATATATTTTCAACACTTCAAAAATAAATCAATATTTATTTTTAAACAAATTCCACTTTCTTTATAAATTCCATAGTGAATTTATAATTCCCAAAATATCTATGAATATACGTTTTCAATCATTCATTTCAATTTATCTTCAAAAAGATAAATCCTCATAATATTCACTTTATATTGGAAAACATTTCCATACTTATTTATTCATAAGTAATTCACAAATTTTATTTATTTTCAACACTTGGAAAATATTCAATATACTTCAATCGAAATTAAGTATATATTTCATTCTTTAGGGAAATCATTCTCTTAAACATATTTATTTGGGCCAAAACGAATGTTGCGTAAAACATCGTTACGACAACCCAAAATCACTAGTATAGGGATTCGAAATTAAAATAGATATATAAATCCCAATACTATACAAAACATTTCCTTTCGGAAATCATTTACTATAACAACAGTGTTATAGTCCACCATTTCCTTCTATTTCTCGAAAACGTCTATTTCAACAATAAATGTTGAAATCTATGGTTTCGAATCTCAACACATTTTAAAACATCGTTAGATCGTTTTAATTCTATTTAAAACATCACATTCAAAACATTTTCTTTAACATATTATTCACTATTCAAAAACGTGAATATACTACGTTAACAATTTTCATCCTTTTTTACATTTCATTTTAAAGTATTATTCACAGTCAAAGATGTGAATATAACTCCATTAATAAGTTTCAACAATTTACTTATCAAAATAAGTCATTTGCGAATTTATAAAACAATGTTTATAAATTCCTTTATTACCCTATATTCAATTCATAACTCAATTATATACCAAAGGTTCATATTATAAGTTAAATGCTTATAAAATGATTATTTTACAAAATCGTTCTTTTAAACTTCATAATTATAAATGTTATAACTTATAAGATTTATTTATTCACCCAAATCTATTACTTTAATAACTTTATAAATTTTATAAACCTACTGCTTATAAAATTCCATTTATAACTTCACCGTTTATGATTCTATAAATTCATTTCACTTATGAAATTCATTCACAATTCATTCTAACACTTATAAAAACTCGTTTTATAACTCAAATATTTTTATTTATAAATATCAATTTATAAATCCTTTATAAAATCAATTTATACTATTATTTTAAAACATCTTTAATCTCCTTTAAAATTTCATCATTTTGATTCATAAAATAATTAAATTTTATAAATCCTATATTTCAACTCTTTATAATAAATTCAAAAATCTCGATTAAACTCTTTTATAAAATCATTAATCCCATATTTTCAAAAATCAACCTTTAACTATATTTCTCAAAAATATAATTTTTTTAACTTTAAAAATTATAACGTTTATTTATTTATAATGGATCAATTCCAAACATATAGTATGTTTTCAAAAATCACTTTAAAAATCATTTTAAAATTCCAAAGTTTGGTCCAATGATGCTACATACCAAATAGCCAATCACGACAACAACGATATCATATATTGTATATGATAATCCATCAAATATCAAAATATCTGAAATCAAATAAAACTGTTAAGGAATCCAGTTGGATCCCTCCAACCTGTTTTCCTGCATCCACAAACATTAGCACAATACCAATTCCGCTCCAGTACGAAATTATCGCGGTATATGGGATTTAAAATACTATCTGCTTAATAGACGGCGCAATAGGGTCTCATCCGCTAAAAAAATGCGGGAAATCAATAACTCCAATATATACATATGCCAATATATATATATATATATATATTGCTATTATATACAATACCAATTTCACTGTTTATGAAATATTCGCGGTATACGTTTTTAATAAATAACATCCGCTTACTAACGGCGCATAATGTCTATTTTAACAATCAATAGATATCTATCATCATTCAAACATGCATTCAAATATTTTAAATCTAACTATTTAAAATAAAATCGAAACTGATTCGATTGAGTGAGAAGTTCTCACCTTGATTTCAATTTCGTTTTAGCGATTTATTTCGAATAAAATTAAACGGACGTTTAATTTTACCCGAAATTCTCACTAACTCCAAACGACTCCAATCCAATTCCATCGCGTAGTGCTCGTCCATACGATTCCAACGCGACTGGTTTCGCGCGTTTTCGACCTCGTATGAAAAAGTTATGAATTTATGAAGTTACACGATTTTTATACTTAAAATTCACAACATAACTTTATATTTTCAACCTAGCTCATCACAGCCACTGGATCCACTGCCTTTCCATCTTGGCCGTCCCCTTCTGACTCCCCCAAACGTGACATCCCCAGTAAACACAACACGCACAAACAAACCCATTTACATAGAACTAGGGTTTGAATTCGAGCCATCAACGACGAACTCTACGACGATCAGGATGCGCCAAATCAAAGCCCTTGCTCCCTCCTTCACTCGGCCTAAAGAGCATGAAGCTCGGCCCTCCCTCTAGCCTTGGAAGTCGTGCGCACCTGGCCACTGTCGGCCTCACTCTCCTCCGCCTTCGACGCTCCAACCAAGATCATATCCGTATGGATTTAAAGATCTCGTCGTGCTCTATAATGTTGTAGTTGATCACCTCTTCTAATTGTTTGTAGATTGGGAGAGATTGAGAGAAGAAGCTTGTGAATTTCTGGCCATAGATAGTGGGGGTGGCGGCTAGGGTTAGGGTTTTAGTATATTTTTTTTTTAATTTAGAGAGAGAGGGGGCTATTTATAGAAGAACGAACAACACTATTCATTCCGGAAATTCCGAACTCCGATTTACGCGCCGTAACCAGCGTTTCTAGGGTTTACCCCGCGTTCCGGACACATTGGAACAGGTTTCGGAAGCTAATTCGGACATCTGTGCGAGTTATGGCTACAAACTTTCAATTTAAATTAAACCGATTTAAATCGATTTCTAGGCGTTTTAATTTGTACCGGACAAACGGTAAATCCAATTGACACGAAATTTGAAACCTTACAATAATATCACATTACGGATCCGATGAAACTAGTTTCGTCGAAATCCGAGACTTTTTGAAAAATGGCTATTTTAACTCGCCAAATTAAAATTAAAAATAATTCGATGCTTTTCGAGCTGCCACGATCAAACGATAACTCCGATTGACACGAAAATTGAAATCCGGTAATAAATAACTATTACGGATCCAATGGAACTGGTTTCGTTCAATTCTGAGACTGTTCAAAAATAGGCTAATTTCACTAGTCGATTAAATATTAAAATATTCAATTTTCACAAATTAACTTTTAATTCGATTTTAAAAGTTCTAAAATATCATTCTAACTTCAATATGATAAAATAAAATTTTACAAGTCATTTTCAATCATATTTAACTCAATTTTCAATTATTTCCATAATTTAACATATTAAATTATCTATTTAATTATCCAATTAAATCCAATTATTCAAATAAAAATTTATTTGACTTATAAATTCACTTATTAATATTTAAAATTAATTAAATATTCAAATTTTAATTAAATAAAATTCTGGGTCGTTACAATCTTCCCCCCTTAAAAGAATTTCGTCCTCGATATTAACAAGTAAGAAAAATTACAGAATCTATTAATTTTCCCAAAATCCATAGTCAAACTTCTTACAATACTTTACTAAGTTTTCAAATCATACTTAGTTATCTTTTCAAAAACAACTACTATTGTTTAACTTTCAATTTCAAATCAAAGTTATAGTTTTCAAAAAATTTCCAATTTTTCTCAAATTTTTCTAACGCCTTAAATTTTCGGAAAAATTCGCCATAGTCTCCTTTGCGCGGCTCGATCCGAAAAAAAAAATGACAGTATATATATCACAAATATACATCTCATCAAGTAATGACGCATCCCGAAGGGAAAAAATGTAAAAGTACGGTATGTAATCCGAGATATGTACCTTATATTTTATTAGCGAGCATATACGGCTAATATAGCGCGAAAGTGAGCTCCAAATGCGAAGCAAACGCGATCCGCACCTACTAAACACTCAACAAACAACATGAGAACATGTATATATGAAAATAATATCAACATACATCATATAGCAACATAATAACTATATATGTCAACATAGCAAATGAAACTAAAGCAATATATTCAACCATCAACCAACTAACATCCATAACCAATAAATATTCATTCATATTCTCATTCATATTTAATGAATTGGTTTTCAATTTAAATCACATTTGATTCATTAACAGTGTATGTTTTTACTAACATTCATTTTCAATTAGTTATATTCACTAATTCATATTCAAGTTGGTTCACTTCCAAATCAAATTCAATTCTATTTAAGATTCATTTAACTTCCAATTGAATTTCAATTACTTTAGCTTCCAATTTCATTAATTCAATTTCATTAACACTTAATGAATTATATACAATCAACTAACAACCATATAACAACCAATGTATATCATTACAACCAAATTACTTTGCTTTTCAATTGGTTTAATTAAATTGATTTTCATTCAATTATTCAACTTTCAATAACATTAGATTTTAATGAATTAACACTTATATTCATTATTTCATGTCAACTTAATTTAATTGATTAACATTTAATTCATTCATTCAATTCAATTACAAAAGTTGAATTTCATTTATATAACTCAAGTTCATATTTATTACTTAACTTTATTATTTTACTTTGATACTAATATCAACTTCATTCAATTTCACTTAAGTTATATTCCATTTAACAACATCACTTAGTTTTACATAACTTAAATTCCCACTTATAAATCAATTCAGCTTCCAATTCTAAAGTAAATTTCCATTTAACCTTAAATTCATTTTTATTTATAACTCATATTCATAAATATATTCATATAGTTTCACTTCTTATATATATAAGTTTATTTCACAATTGTAAATCACTTTGATTATAATTCAATTCTTATAATTCTTTTTATTTATACAATTATTCTTCAATTTAGATTATTCAAACAACTTATTCAATCAACTTATATACACTTTAATAATTTTGAAAAATTATTCCTTTATATATAAAATATAATCAAGGTAAAATTATTTCATTTACCTAATTTTAAAACAATGTCGTGTCGAATTGTTCTATTCAAGTGTTTAGAAACCCCTTCGGCATAGTTTGACAGACCGTGCTGACGAAGGTTCATATGCCACTCAACAAACCAATCATCACAATATAAACAATTTATATTCACTAACAAATATGCACTCATAGCTATTATTACACTCAAACTCATTCTAGAGTACTACTGACTCTATCTCTAATGAGTAATACCCAACAGAACCATGGTTGTCGCTTAACCATATGCTCTGATACCACCTGTGAAGACCCGCAAATCCGTACTCCTTGAATGTACACTAATCTCCATAGATTAACTCAAGATGAACAGAAATACAAATTATCAATGTTTAAAAAAAGGAAAGAGAGAGAAGAAGAGAGAAAGGATAGAAAAGATAAGAAAATAGAGAGAAAAGAACATAGAAAATAGAACGGAATAGAAAACAGAAAAATAGAACTGAAAGAAATAACAGAACAACATCAGAATCTCACAATTCGTAGCGGAACAACATATAATAAATAAATGAATAATCTTTAAACAAAGAACTATATCAGTTATTACATTTTATACATTACATTTCATTACATCATCATATCATCAGAGTGTACAACAACAACAAACAACATCAAACAGCGGAAAAAGAAATACTATATACTAGTAATACGCCATCTAGCTTGCCTCCAACAACTCCAGAATATCCAGAATATCCTGATAAACCTTAACTCTTGACTGCCCGTGTGGAAATTGGCGGGCACCTAGAGTTTAGGAAGGAAAACAATAAACTCCGAGTAAGTCATGAGACTGGTGTGAGAACTCAAAACAGTTTATTTATCTTTAAAAATCAAAATAGAGGAATATTTTTAAAGTCAATTCGCAATGCTTTTAAAAATGAGACTACCATAAGGCCTCCCGCACACACACACAATGCAAACGCAGAATCGGAGGAGATTTCTCCTTATGATAGTCAAAGATGTTTGATACGCATTTAAAAAGAACATTTGATATTATTATTAGTGCGTAGTGTAGAGAAAAATTCATTTCGAAAGTAGAATATACATCTTAGCCAGCATAGGTACCATTATAGTATGCTTACTATAGCTACCATATTAAATGGCAGGTTCTACAACTAAAACCGTACAAGTTTCGTATTGTTTCTTTGGATTTCCAACGAATGATCAGGCCAAGGAACTTCCCATTGCCACATGAGAATGCCTCTGGATGGACATCCCCGAGAACCAAACCAGATCTCTACCAACACAAGGCCGGGTTACCCCTAACTGAGTAACAACTGACCGAATATGCCATCCCCCGGTCCTTTGGGACCTTTCACCGAGCGCTCGCAATCAATTCACACAATCATAAAGTGTTTTCAACATGAGTAAGCATCTGGGCTCCATACCATGATACCACCCTTTTCCAGAAGTAAATGCACACATCCTAAAGGGCGCTACCCCTCATAACCTTGCCGCATCTTTCCTGTTTTGACCATTCCCGAGGTGTGAGGCTCGACGAAGTCACGTCCACAAAAACATACTTTATACAAAAGCCATGCTTTGGGTCAACAAATGATCATAGAAATGATCACCAGGATAGACGATCAAATTAACGATCCTATCACAAATAATCAACACAATGATCATTTCACAGCAACACTCAGCATGTCACATTACTAAATTGGGAATATATCGCTGATAACCTTCAACTACATAACCTCTGAGCTCGTACGTCAGTCTCAGAGAAGGGTGTTAAGCTAAAAGAATAAATTCTCCGCCACCAACAGAAATATATTTGAAAGAAATCTGCTTTATATCTCAATTTGTAACGTCAGACATACAATCTATACAAGTCTGTTCCGGGCTCGAACAAAACCGAAGGCACTTACAAAGAAGTCCTTGCAATCCGGATAATCTCTAATCACGTCCGGACTTCCCATCACATAGGGAGTCTCTGTACCGTAGCTACTCGGTGCAAAGACAATCAACGAGTTGTCCTTTCGCTTTCAAAAAGATCCGGTCTTCAACACCGGTCTTCAAATGCAATTCATAACGACGTATCACATATTCGGAATGGGTTATACGACCTCATGGTCCTTTCCCGGTTAACCCGAATAGTGAGCGCTTATTTAAAAATAAGTGTGGCATTCAAATTCAAACAAATCACATCAATTACCCATTCAAAGGAAAATATTGATAGTCGGTTATTGTACTATCAATGGATATGCACACATCACCAATTTCCAAATAATTTTCCAAATTATTTATTTTCCAAAATATCTTTACAAGATATATATTTTCAACACTTCAAAAATAAATCAATATTTATTTTTAAACAAATTCCACTTTCTTTATAAATTCCATAGTGAATTTATAATTCCCAAAATATCTATGAATATACGTTTTCAATTATTCATTTCAATTTATCTTCAAAAAGATAAATCCTCATAATATTCACTTTATATTGGAAAACATTTCCATACTTATTTATTCATAAGTAATTCACAAATTTTATTTATTTTCAACACTTGGAAAATATTCAATATACTTCAATCGAAATTAAGTATGTATTTCATTCTTTAGGGAAATCATTCGCTTAAACATATTTATTTGGGCCAAAACGAATGTTGCGTAAAACATCGTTACGACAACCCAAAATCACTAGTATAGGGATTCGAAATTAAAATAGATATATAAATCCCAATACTATACAAAACATTTCCTTTCGGAAATCATTTACTATAACAACAGTGTTATAGTCCACCATTTCCTTCTATTTCTCGAAAACGTCTATTTCAACAATAAATGTTGAAATCTATGGTTTCGAATCTCAACACATTTTAAAACATCGTTAGATCGTTTTAATTCTATTTAAAACATCACATTCAAAACATTTTCTTTAACATATTATTCACTATTCAAAAACGTGAATATACTACGTTAACAATTTTCATCCTTTTTTACATTTCATTTTAAAGTATTATTCACAGTCAAAGATGTGAATATAACTCCATTAATAGGTTTCAACAATTTACTTATCAAAATAAGTCGTTTGCGAATTTATAAAACAATATTTATAAATTCCTTTATTACCCTATATTCAATTCATAACTCAATTATATACCAAAGGTTCATATTATAAGTTAAATGCTTATAAAACGATTATTTTACAAAATCGTTCTTTTAAACTTCATAATTATAAATCTTATAACTTATAAGATTTATTTATTCACCCAAATCTATTCCTTTAATAACTTTATAAATTTTATAAACCTACTGCTTATAAAATTCCATTTATAACTTCACGGTTTATGATTCTATAAATTCATTTCACTTATGAAATTCATTCACAATTCATTCTAACACTTATAAAAACTCGTTTTATAACTCAAATATTTTTATTTATAAATATCAATTTATAAATCCTGTATAAAATCAATTTATACTATTATTTTAAAACATCTTTAATCTCCTTTAAAATTTCATCATTTTGATTCATAAAATAATTAAATTTTATAAATCCTATATTTCAACTCTTTATAATAAATTCAAAAATCCCGATTAAACTCTTTTATAAAATCATTAATCCCATATTTTCAAAAATCAACCTTTAACTATATTTCTCAAAAATATAATTTTTATAACTTTAAAAATTATAACGTTTATTTATTTATAATGGATCAATTCCAAACATATAGTATATTTTCAAAAATCACTTTAAAAATCATTTTAAAATTCCAAAGTTTGGTCCAATGATGCTACATACCAAATAGCCAATCACGACAACAACGATATCATATATCGTATATGATAATCCATCAAATATCAAAATATCTGAAATCAAATAAAACTGTTGAGGAATCCAGTTGGATCCCTCCAACCTGTTTTCCTGCATCCACAAACATTAGCACAATACCAATTCCGCTCCAGTACGAAATTATCGCGGTATATGGGATTTAAAATACTATCCGCTTAATAGACGGCGCAATAGAGTCTCATCCGCTAAAAAAATGCAGGAAATCAATAACTCCAATATATACATATGCCAATATATATATTGCTATTATATATAATACCAATTTCACTGTTTATGAAATATTCGCGGTATATGTTTTTAATAAATAACATCCGCTTACTAACGACGCATAATGTCTATTTTATCAATCAATAGATATCTATCATCATTCAAACATGCATTCAAATATTTTAAATCTAACTATTTAAAATAAAATCGAAACTGATTCGATTGAGTGAGAAGTTCTCACCTTGATTTCAATTTCGTTTTAGCGATTTATTTCGAATAAAATTAAACGGACGTTTAATTTTACCCGAAATTCTCACTAACTCCAAACGACTCCAATCCAATTCCATCGCGTAGTGCTCGTCCATACGATTCCAACGCGACTGGTTTCGCGCGTTTTCGACCTCGTATGAAAAAGTTATGAATTTATGAAGTTACACGATTTTTATACTTAAAATTCACAACATAACTTTATATTTTCAACCTAGCTCATCACAGCCACTGGATCCACTGCCTTTCCATCTTGGCCGTCCCCTTCTCATCTCCCCCAAACGTGACATCCCCAGTAAACACAACACGCACAAATAAACCCATTTACATAGAACTAGGGTTTGAATTCGAGCCATCAACGACGAACTCTACGACGATCAGGATGCGCCAAATCAAAGCCCTTGCTCCCTCCTTCACTCGGCCTAAAGAGCATGAAGCTCGGCCCTCCCTCTAGCCTTGGAAGTCGTGCGCACCTGGCTACTGTCGGCCTCACTCTCCTCCCCCTTCGACGCTCCAACCAAGATCATATCCGTATGGATTTAAAGATCTCGTCGTGCTCTATAATGTTGTAGTTGATCACCTCTTCTAATTGTTTGTAGATTGGGAGAGATTGAGAGGAGAAGCTTGTGAATTTCTGGCCATTGATAGTGGGGGTGGCGGCTAGGGTTAGGGTTTTAGTATATTTTTTTTTTTTAATTTAGAGAGAGAGGGGGCTATTTATAGAAGAACGAACAACACTATTCATTCCGGAAATTCCGAACTCCGATTTACGCGCCGTAACCAGCGTTTCTAGGGTTTACCCTGCGTTTCGGACACAATGGAACAGGTTTCGGAAGCTAATTCGGACATCTGTGCGAGTTATGGCTACAAACGTTCAATTTAAATTAAACCGATTTAAATCGATTTCTAGGCGTTTTAATTTGTACCAGACAAACGGTAAATCCAATTGACACGAAATTTGAAACCTTACAATAATATCACATTACGGATCCGATGAAACTGGTTTCGTCGAAATCCGAGACTTTTTGAAAAATGGCTATTTTAACTCGCCAAATTAAAATTAAAAATAATTCGATGCGTTTCGAGCTGCCACGATCAAACGATAACTCCGATTGACACGAAAATTGAAATCCGGTAATAACTAACTATTACGGATCCAATGGAACTGGTTTCGTTCAATTCTGAGACTGTTCAAAAATTGGCTAATTTCACTAGTCGATTAAATATTAAAATATTCAATTTTCACAAATTAACTTTTAATTCGATTTTAAAAGTTCTAAAATATCATTCTAACTTCAATATGATAAAATAAAATTTTACAAGTCATTTTCAATCATATTTAACTCAATTTTCAATTATTTCCATAATTTAACATATTAAATTATCTATTTAATTATCCAATTAAATCCAATTATTCAAATAAAAATTTATTTGACTTATAAATTCACTTATTAATATTTAAAATTAATTAAATATTCAAATTTTAATTAAATAAAATTCTGGGTCGTTACACACCTTAGTCAAGTCCACGTGCACGCAAGTGCATACTCGAACTCCACCCCGTGCTCCCTTGCAAACGCTGCAGCTTCGACCTCTCGTATAAACTCGAACCATACGACTCCCCTACCATTTGCGAGCATATGCCCAACCCTCAACGACGTCCCAAACCTCCCTCGTGCACCACCGCAGCCCCTTCGAAGGGCGCCTAATCTTCCAGGACGCACTCGACTATCCCCCCACGCTCGTGCTCTGCCTAATGCCGCCATTTATTATTTTTCTCTTTTGCTCTGAATTCGATTCTTGTTTTCGATTTTTTATATTTTGTTTTTTTTGAGTCGATTCTGAGAATGGGTTGAAGAGGGAAAAAACAGAAACGCGATTTTTGATTTGGAGGGAAAGAAAATAGGGACTCACGATTGAACTGTATACAGTTTTTAAAAAACGTTTTTTCTTTCTTTTTGTTTTTATTTTAAAATTTTGAACTTGCAGTTTTGCTGTTAAAAGAGAAAGGGAGGATGACAAGAAGTGATATTGGCATGTACAAGAAGTGCTATAGTGATTTGAACGGAGGGGAAAAAGTTTTGATGTGAATGTTTTTGTCAAATCCATGAATATATATATATATATATATATATATATATATATATATTCAAATCGTCTCGAATTCGTAGCTTAAAATTTAGACCTCCCACCGAGATGTGCCGCCAGGCAAT
Source organism: Allium cepa (assembly GCA_030765085.1). Taxonomy (NCBI): domain Eukaryota; kingdom Viridiplantae; phylum Streptophyta; class Magnoliopsida; order Asparagales; family Amaryllidaceae; genus Allium; species Allium cepa. The sequence goes on from CM060935.1 coordinate 598,762,641, forward strand.
CATAATGTTATACCCCTATTCCGAATGCAATGGAAAATGTTTCAAGTCCTAATTCGATCGTATGGAAAATATAACTTTTTGGACCCAATTATTATATTGAATTTTTGATATAAAATTCAGCGGTTTATATCCCATACGGACAAACGATAACTTCAAACACTACGAAACTTGAAATCCGATAAAAATACACTATTTCGGATTCAATGGAATGGGTTTCGTTGAATTCCGAGACTGTGCCTCGGAAGGCTATTTTTAAAAGTTAATTTAAACGATATATTTTTGAAACTGAACAAATCATTATTGAATTTAAATTTTAAAACTTTTATTATCTTCAGTATTACCAATATAAATTTTATAAGCGTTAAATTATTTTTAACAAACTTAAAACTCTAGGTTCAATATATTACCCAATTTCCAATTATTTATTCAATGATTAAATTATCCAGTAAATGGTTATATTTGAAATTCAAGTTAAAAATTAATTTTTAAATATTTAAAATCAATTAAATTTTCAAATACCCAAAATTTTGGGTCATTTATTCCCTCCTTATAAGAATTTCGTCCTCGAAATTGTTATATAAGAAGAATGGTCCAAACCCGTTAATTATTTTTCCAAGAATCCTATAAGTTTGAACCATTTTTCAAACTGATCTATTTTCACCACATTATCACTGCCACTAACTTCCAATTCATTTATGGATTCCAAATAATATCTTTTACTCAACCATTTCAAATTAAGATCCCAAATTAAATTTTTATTATCCAAAATTTCTTCAAAAATTTTCTAACTCCTTAAATTTTCGAAAGATTTCGCCAACGTCTCCTTTGCGCGGCTAGATCCGAAAAACTACAAAACTGCCTCTACGGCCCCAAATTTTCAAAAGAAAACAAAAGCCAAGTGGCTAGATTAGAAAACTATCAAATTCCATACGACAATTTGAATATATACCTTTTCTCGGGCAATCTAATTTTACTTCTAAAATCGAAGCCATCAATTTATCTTTTTCTTTTACCTGCACTCTACTTACTAATAGTATCCAATCATACAATTCAAAATCATTGTGTTTAGTTTTTTTCCAAATTTTCAATATTCGCTTTACTTAAGCCATAAGATGTACATGTATTATCCGTACGCAATATCAAATATGATCTCTCACTCGATCACATAATTTCACTTCTGAACTAGCATCGTGCACACGACTCTCTAGTGCGGACTCAGATCTGGTTTGTTGATTAGAACCGTCATTCTCCTTGCATAGCCATATACGATGATAGAGAATCTCAGGATCAATCAAAAATTCATATCCAGGGTTTTCCATTGAAAATTGAGTGAAAAACCCGAACTCGGATCGATATAACTATCTCAAATTTATATGCTCGAATCTAGATCAAATCATTATGCGAATAAAATAATATACATACAACTTACGCATTAATTTCCAATTTATTTATTAGCTGTTAACCGGCATTTTGGCCCGGTTACAAAACGACAGTCGAAGACATTATTATTAGCGCTAGACAAGATTTTGACCTCGAAGAGCCTGGAGGTGTTAGCAAGTTGTCAGGCCCATTAGAAAGACGTTCGGCATAAAGCGACGTTCGGTATTGAATATCGTTCGGCACCTAAAGCACGTTCGGCAACTAGAACGTTCGGCATGCAGGGTTGTACTCGGCACAAATGAGCACTCGGCACGTTTGAACGTTCGGCTGCCAAAGGGTTGTACTCGGCCTGCTCTTTACACGGCATATCCTTTGCTCGGCATGTCCTCTGTTCGGCATTCCCTCTACTTGGCATATCCTTTCACTCGGCATCCACGCCTCACACTGCAAACCCTTCACACGGCAAGCCTTTCACTCGGCATGCTCCTCATCTGGCATACAAGTTCCACTCGGCATATCTTCCACTCGGCATTCTTACATGGCAAAGGCGTATCCTTCCACTCGGCATCCCAACATAATTCGGCCTGCTTCCTCCATTCAACAGAGGGACCCATCGACCTGGAAAGGAAGGCACGGCATGCCGACCGTTCGGCCTGTTTCACTCGGCACGTAGAGCGTCCGGCCTCACTTCGTTCGGCATAAAGATGAAGGTTCGACATTTGGTCGTTCGGCCTATTTGGGTCGGCACATAGGGCTTACTCCATTTGGACCGAGGTATTCAGTTAACAGGCCCACCAGGGAAGTCCAACCCACCTTCGTCTATAAATAGAGGGGCATGGGCACAGCGAAAGGGACCCTTTGGCCCGGGAACACTGGGGAGACTCTGCCATTTTCTATACTCTCCCCTTTTTGATCCAAACTTGTATTCAAGTAATTGATTTACGGATTGTATCTGTATTCAACTAATTGAGAAAGCAATAAAGATTAAACTCAAAGTGGATGTAGGCAGTTACCCCGAACCACTATAAATCTGGTGTTCTCGTTTTTGTTATTCTTTTTCATTGAATTGCACTATTTTTCAGTCCTAATTTACTCTCTTCATTAGTCTCTCTACATAACTCTACTCAAGGGTGTTAGTGAACAATTTTGGTGCTAACATTAGCTATGTCCAAAATTCTCTTTATTCACATTTACTTTCACTTTCATTCAATTTATCCACGCTTATCATTTTTCACCCCTTTTTATTTTTAATATTCATACAAATATTTACTCGGTATATTTCCTAATACCAACTTTACTTAAGAACTTCACCATCAACTTTCTTAAGTTTGTTATAAATATTATACAAAACTCTTACAATCATTTCCACTTCAACACTTTGGTTTATATCCATTTCTATTCAAATTAAAAAATTTAGTTTCATTTGAACTCAATTTCCCTTCCATTTACTAATTTATTTCCAATCAAATTAAATATTGAATTTTTTCAACCATCTCTCAAATCATATTTAACTAACTAATTACTTTAACTAGTTCCATTAACTAGTTCCATTAACTAATTTATTTCAACTTGATAAATCTTATTTTCAGTATTTCTTTTTTTTCGTTAGCCCACTTAGGCTTACTTACTCAAATTCACTTAATTCAAGTTAATTTTCACTTAAATTCAAATTTCAAATCTTATATGTCTTTAAACTTTTTTATATTCTATAAATAATTTTAAATAAACTCCCAGAGTTTTAAACAATTTCTCAAACATTCAACATCATTTTTGAAATCATATATACACAAAATCAAATCATTCTTTTGCATTCCAAAATCAAACCCAATTTTGCCAACAAACTCCAATTCAAAACATTCAGGTAGCAATCCCTCCCTTGGAAACTCGAAAATGAACATCGATGATGTTGCAGTCATCACCATAATTATTTTCCAACAACCGAAGTGAGTTCAGTGATTTTATTCCTTTAAAACTCATTATTTTTTTTAAATATTTCAATTCATAAATGTTTCTTAAAATAATATTACCATTATTTACCGACTTTGAAAAACAATTTTTTTTTTCAAAACCAACGGGATTTAAATTCCCAGATTTCCCACTTCTTCAATTTTTTTATCTTTGTATTTTAAATATTGCTTTTGAATTTCATTTCAAATTATATATCACATTTTAAACTCACATTTACAAACTTATTTTTTTATATGAATTAATCTCTTGCTTTTGGTTTATAATATCACCCTTTTATTCAATCATCACAACACACCAACGATAATAGTTTAATATTATCGTTTCCTACCAACCAAGAAAACCACAAGTAACTATAATAATTTATGAAAATTACTCCTTTTATATATAAAAATAATTTGGGTAAAATTATTTCATTTATCACATTTTAAAACAATACTATGTTGAGTTGCTCTGTTCAAGAGTTTAGAGATCCCTATCAATAACGTTAATTACTAGTATTGACCAGATTCCATAAGCCACTCAAAAACTAATCAACACAATATAAAACAATTTTATATTCACTAACAAATACGCACTCATATCTATTTATACACTCAAACTCATTCTAGGGTACTGCTGACCCTCCCCACCAGAGCCAAGATTCTCGGCTTACCTTAAACTCTGATATCAAGTGTCATGGTCCGGATTTTCGACCTTCGAAAATCGACATCAATACGTCCACTATATTACATGCTGAACAATCGAAAGCCGAAAATACCAGATCGTTAGGGAAAAGAAGAAAGAGGTAGAAGAAGAAAATAGAAATAACAACACAGAATTTCACAATCACAGCGGAATAATATATAATAGATAACAACTGGTCTTTATACAAAAAGAGCTATAACTTTTTTGTACATTCCACCAGCAGAGTACAAAACAAATAACTAGCCCAATACTGGACAGTTATAATAACATGTCCTCATAAATGCGGCATATACAGCCTACAATACACAGTGGAATAAAATCAAGTATGTGTGATACGCCTAATCATCCAACTCATATCCTGAACTCCATAACATCCTATTCTGTATTTGTAATACTCGGTTTAACTCGAGCATTATAATAAAATAACACCAGAGTCAGTCTGGAAAACCAGCATGAGAAAACACACTCAACTTGAATTGTTAAAGTTTCAAAATCCTTTGAAAATCAAAGGTATCTCGTAAGACCACGCCACAAATAAACACGATTGGTTTTTATCTTACAATAACCAAAACATTTCATACCAAAATCATCTGATATTATAATAGTGTCTAAGTAAAAATACTTATTCAAATAGCTGAAATGCTTGCATATAACGTTCCAGCATAGTTGGGCACAATCAAAACCGTATGACGCTTATTGGAGAATGGATTCCAACTGAATGACTAGGCACTGAGATACCACCTTTCATAGTACATGTCTAGAAACATTGTACCGAGATCAAACCTATCGATCCCTGCCACACAAGATCGGATTACCCTTGACCTGGATAGACCGAATATGCTATCACCCCGGGTGTTCCCACCCTTTTCGAGCTCCTTTCGCACGTAGTGATAATATCCGAGGTAATCTAGAAACGTGATAGACATACCCTAATTGGGTGTTACCCACTTAGCCTTACTGCATCTTCCTTGCTTTTCAGTCATTCCTGGTTGATGAGGCTAGAGGCTACGATTACCTTTTTAGAAATATTCACTTGGAATGCTCATTGTCCTCCAATGACAATGTACTGATAGCATTCATCCATACAAATCTGTTCCCGGTCCGAACGAAACCGAATGCACTATTCCTACTACATCCATTTTGGAATCACCCTCGGGATTAGTAGCGATTAGCCCTTGCACTTCACTGCTCCATCTTCGACTCCATGCTCTTGTCTTTAGTACGAAAACGTACTCGTTGGATCGAAATGATTTTTGGATCACAAACCCGATCCCGGTCTCTTCGAAACAACATTCGATTCTCCCGGTAAACTCAACCCCGGTTCTTTAGGAAATAAACAGAAGAAAGTAAGATCGGAGATCACCTCCTAACCGTTAGTGGGCGGATTTCCTTATAAACGTCCTAGAAGAACGAAACGAGTTTATACGTACAATATAGGACCTTGAACGGTAACTGTACCATATAAATCCCGTGCTTCTTCTAGATATTTCCAAAGTTATATTTGGGTCCAGATTTGATAGTCAGTTATTTAACTATCGAATGAACAATCAATTCAGCCAAATGCTTCATTTTCACTGAAAAAACACCAAGTCTTATTTAAATTTAATTTTAAATAAATTGAGTCACTTTATCCAAAAATATACACTTGTCTTATCGAATTCGGCATATTAACAAATCATCATTTTCCTTTTCAAAATATTTGGAAACACTTTTAAAATAATATGGATAGTACCACTGCTGTCTCAAACCATGGATCACAGTTCAATGATTACGTCTCTATCCCAAAGAAATCCAAGACTTAATTGTAGGCACTCACTGCCTCCGATTACGCCACGCGAGTATACCAATACTCCTCGAAAAATCTATATAATAATATTCAAAATAATACTTATGAAATTCTATAATAAATTTCCAAGTTAATTTTAGACGAAACTACTTTTAAAATAAAGCTATCATATAAATATTGATATTAAATAGTTGGTCCTTTGAGAATAATAATAATACTTAATTCTTAAATAAAAAATGACTTATTATAAACAAGCCGAACCGATATTTAAATATATTTTAAACAATTTTAAATAACTAAATAATAATTGTTTTTTGAAATATTCTTAAGCACTTTTAAACTTCCTAGTTAATACTTAGAAATCCTTCCTTTATAAAATAAACCTAACTTTTTAGGAAATTTTATATTTCATCTCCAATATAGCTGGTGAAATCATTTGTAAATCCCTCTCGATTTATTTCCAGTTTAATCTACACTCCAATTCCGTAAATTACCCGTCTCACGTTTCTAAAAATTAAAATTACTACTTATTCTAAAACGATTTACCCATTTCCTTACAAATTCCCACCGTGAATTTATAATTTCAAATTATCCACTGATAATTACTTCACTTTATATTATAAACTTCATTTATAATTTTCCATAATCTCATTTCCCGTTTTGTCACTGTTTCACAACACTTAATCGATTTTCTGAATTAAATTCCATTTTTTAATTAATTTCTTAGTTAACCCAAATTTATCTCGAAGCCCACTAATTTCAGATTCACTTCCTTTTTATGATTTAAAATCTTATTTAAATCTGGAACATTAATTTCATATTTTATTTTCAAAATTCCCCTTTTATTTTTCCCCAAACTATTTAAATCTCAAATTTAAAAATAATTTCCTTTATATTTAAACAATATCACTTTAGTTTTATTCCTAAAAACCTTTTAATTCACGTTTATTCAAAAATCTCTATTTTTCCATATTTCGAAATTGTTAAACAGGATTTTAAAAATCAGCTATTTATTTTTTCCAAATTCATTACTTTTAATTTATCCAACTTCACTATAAATATTTTATTTTAGAATTCCCTTTATTTCCTTTAACAATTCAATATTCATATTTATGGTATTTAATAGTGCCAAAAATAAATCCAGCAATGCCATAGCACCTAGTAAATTAAATTTTCCAACATAACCTATCACACATTTTTCAAATAAATCATATAACTAAATATGAAAATAATTTCAATATTTTTTAGGAATCCGGTTGGATCCTTCCAACCAGTTTTCCCTGCATCCACAAATGCTAGCACAATATAAAAATACCTTTCCCACATCAAGGGGGATATCGCGGTATATAGGGTCATCCGCTATTATGCGGGGTGCATAGGGACCCATCCGTTATATATATACAGGAATACCAATCACTCCAATATATATATATATATATATATATATATATATATATATATGGGGCATTTCACCAAAAGGACAAACTTTGCAGTCCAATTAGTTTCTATGACACACATTCAAATGAATTATTTTCAAGGCCAAAGTCGGCAGAATAATTACTTTCAAGAACAAAGTCAGCAGTCCAATTACTTTCAAGGACATAATTTCATAGATTTTTAGGCCATAGAAACTAATTATTTTGTGTTTTGTCCTTGAAAGTAATTATTTATGTTGTGCGTCCTAGAAACTAATTCCAATTGCTAAAGAGGCCCTTGTGGCTTATTTCCACTATAACTATATATATATTATAATATCACATCCAAACTGATAATAATTGTCAATTCAATCAATCAACCAATAATAAATTTTAACTATTTAAAATTAACCAGTAATCCAAATTAGAGTGAGATTAACTCACCTTTGATTTTTATTTCGCCGAACATCCAAATTTTTTTTCTTCCTCAAATCTCAGTTGAATCTAAAAGGTCCCAAACAAAACTCTATTGCGTAGATTTCCAATAACGAACCAACTCGACTCGTCTTAATCATTTTAAACCTTGTACGATAAATATACGGATTTTTATTAACATAACGATATAAAAAAAATCTGATTAATATAAATAAAATTAAATTAAAACTTAACTTAAACAAAAACTAAATCTTCTTTCTTTCGTGAACTGCCAGCCAACACAGACCATCTCCGATCCACTTCCTGAACTGCCGCCTTCACCCACCGCTGCCTCAACCTGCTTGCACTGCCAACTTACCTTCCCCAACCTAAAATAGTGCACCCACCACAGTCAAGTCTACGCGCACGCAGGAGTACACCCGAACTCCACCCCATGCTCCCCTCGCGAATGCTATAGCTTCGACCCCTCATCCAAACTCAAACCATACGACTTCCCTACCATTTGCGAGCGTATGCCCAACCCTCAATGATGCCACAAACCTCCCTGGTGCACCACCGCACGCCCTTCGAAGGGCGCCTAATCTTCTAGGACGCGCTCGATTTCACCCTCCATGCTCATGCTCTGCCTAATAGCGCCATTTATTATTTTTCTTCTTTGCTCTGAATTCGATTCCGGTTTTCGATTTTTTATTTTTTTTATTTTTATGAGTCGATTCCAAGAATCGATTGAAGATGGGAAAAAAATTAAATGATATTTTTGAGTTGGGGAAAAAGAAAACAGGGACTCGTGATTGAACTGTATACAGTTTTTAAAAAATGTTTTCTTCTTTCTTTTTCCTTTCGGCCATTTTTTTCCTTTTTGTTTTTCTTTTAAATTTTGAACCTGCAGTTGTGTTGTTTTTAAAAGAGAAAGGGAGGGAGACAAGAAGTGATATTGGCATGTACAAGAAGGGCTATAGTGATTTGAAGGGAGGGGAAAAAGTTCTGATGTGAATTTTTTTGTCAAATCCATGAAAATATATATATATATATGAATATATATATATATATATATATATATATATATATATATATATTCAAATCGTCTCGAATTCGTAGCTTAAAATCTCGACCTCCTATCGAGGCTTGCCGCCAGACGTTCATAATGTTATACCCCTATTCCGAACACAATGGAAAAGGTTTCGAGTCCTAATTCAATTGTATGGAAAAGATAGCTTTTTGGACCTAATTATTATTTTGAATTTTCGATATAAATTTCAGCGCGCTTATAACCCGTACGTCCAAACGATAACTCCAAACACTACGAAACTTAAAGTCAATAATAATACACTATTATGGATTCAATGGAACTGGTTTTGTCGAATTCCACGAATATGCTTTGAAAGGCTATTTTTAAAAGTCAATTTAAACGATATATTTTTGAAACTGAACAAATCATTATTGAATTTAAATTTTAAAATTTTTATTATCTTCAGTATTATCAATCTAAATTTTATAAGCCTTTAAAATATTTTTAACAAGCTTAAAACTCTAAATTCAATTTTTACCCAATTTTCAATTGTTTGATTCAATAATTAAATTATCCAATAAATGGTTATATTTGAAATTCATATTAAAAATTAAATTTTAAATATTTAAAATCAATTAAATATTCAAATTTCAAATATCCAAAATTCCGGGTCATTACATTCACCAAGCCATGCAAGATGCTAATTCTCAAAAGTGGATTGAAGTTATGAACAAAGAGTATAAAGCCATGTGTTAGCGCCAAAATGGTCACTAACACCCAAATGTAGATGAAAGCACCAACTAGCAGTCACAGATAACAGATAGAGTGTATGTAGAGAGTAATAACGTAAAGAACAGTCAAAATTAAACTAAAAGCAATAAAGAACAATAGATTTTATAGTGGTTCGGCTAACTCCGGCCTACGTCCACTCCAGTAATTTCTTTTTTATTGCTGTAACAATCGAATACAGTTTTAAAGTGGTAAACCAGCCTTAGCGTTAGAAAGTAGGAAGTTAGAGATGGAGAGAAGAAGAAGATCCCCTTTCTGAACTCCCACACGCTGTATTTATAGACACGCCCAGGTAGTTGTTGAGCTTTCTGAATAACCGGAGCCCATCAAGGCTGAACGGCCTATGCCGAACCACCATGTCGAGCCATACCTGCCTTTCTCCAATGCCGAACCACACCTGATGCCGAACGATCCATCGCGCCGAACGACCCAACATGCCGAACGACCAATCATGCCGAACGACCCATCAGGCCGAACGACCCATCATGCCGAACGACCCATCATGCCTAACGACCTATCATGCCGAACGACCCATCACGCCGAACGACCCAACATGCCGACCAAACCTCACGGAGAACGACCCAACAGGCCGAACGACCCATCACGCCGAATGACCCATCACGCCGAACGACCCATCACGCCGAACGACCCAACAGGCCGAACGACCCATCAGGCCGAACGACCCATCATCCATTAAACCGAACCATCATATTTCAGCCTCGATAGTCGTGAAGTCGTTTTAGTTAACTCCGCCTGTCCGTAGCCTGGTAAAAAGCCGGGTTAACACTTTCCCCTCAAAACATGCCTTGCTGTTGGAAGGTGTGTTTTGAATAGCCTTAAATCCGATATCGAAAGTCCATGTCCCTTTCATAACCATATTATCAAATCCATGACCTCTCTGGGTTTATTCTTGAATCTGTAGACGTCGCTGGGTCGTGTTATCTTGTTCCAGCCTCGGCACTCCGGCCTAGGACTTTGATTTTCTCCGGCTTCGACACTCCGGCCAAGGACTTTGATATTCACTGGCCTCAGCACTCCGGCCAAGAACTTTTTCATTCACCAGCCTCGGCACTCTAGCCAAGGACTTTGATATTCACCAGCCTCGGCACTCCGGCCAAGGACTTTGATATTCACTGGCCTCGGCACTCTGGCCAAGGATTTTGATATTCACCGGCTTCGGCACTCCGGCTAAGGACTTTGATATTCACTGGCTTTGGCACTCCGGCGAAGGACTTTGATATTTTGTCCGAGTCCATTCCATCGCTCTCCGGGGTAGGGACTCGTAACTCGCGATCGCTGTCGTCTCTTCGATCAGGACAGTAATCGCTAGTCCTGAATTGTTTTAATATAGTGATCTAAATCCAATTAGAAAACCAGAAATTCATGTCAAAAATCAAACATCCAAACCAAAATGGTAAACCAAAACGGGAGCTTAATCCAAACTCCAAAACCATAACAAAGAAAAGTAAATGTCCAAAGTATGAAAGAGAAAAACCAAAGTTTGCAGAAAAATAGAAAGAAAGTAGGATTTCATAAATTCAAGTAGTACGGTTTTTCATCATCTCAAAGCACGCCTAGGGACCGTCCTCGATCCCTTACGTGTGTAAGTGACCTAGCCGCATTACTTTGAGTTATATTACTTATTCAAAACCATAAACTTGTTTAGTTGACAATGAGCTGACGTTGTCCAGGTCTAGTGCCATCTTCATTCGAGGTAGGCGGTGGTCGCTCCTGTCCCACTAGCACAGCTCGATTCCTGACATATTGCTGTAGATGATCATTCCTTACATGCTGCTTAATGATATCCCTCAAATGCCTACAGTCGTTTTTGTTGTGCCCATCCAGGTCATGGAATAGGCAATGCTTCCCCGATGCCCGCTTGTATTCAGAAGGCTCTCTCTTTGCCGGCCTTCGATATTGGAGTCGCCCCCGAGTGTCCAAGTAAATCCTTTCTAGAGTCTCAGTTAAATCCGTGTAAGAAGAAAACTTTGACTCCCTTCAAGGCCTCTTCGAAGTGCCACCGTTGCCATTTGTTCTCCTTTTTCCTTTATCGTCTTTACTCGGATCCTCCCAGGATAAACCTGCCACCTTCACTGCATAAGCCTCAGCCTCTCTCCCCTCTCTCTCAACCTGCGCATCCTTTTGTCTCAGGAATTTTTCCGCCTCATGGTAGAACTACTCAATGTCCCTCGGTGGGTCCCGTTCCAATGATATCTTGAAATTCGAATTATCTATGATCCCTGAGACCGCTGCCATCAAAACCATTGACAGATCGGGTCGATCCACTGAGGCTACTGCTGCGTTAAATCTAGTTAAGAAGTTCTTGAGTGACTCTCACTTCCATTGCTTCATCGATGTCAAGGTCATTACATTCTTGGGTCTGACTATATGGACCCGAAACTATCTCATAAAATTTTCAATCAGCTCCGTCCATGTGCCGATAGAACCACTCTCCAGCTGTCCGAACCACATAGCTGCGATATCCATCAAAAACAATGTAAAGCATCGAGCCATGACCTCGTCCGATGCCCCCAGTACCTCCATATACCTCATGTACCTTGTCAGGTGAACGGTGGGATTCGTTTTTCCATCATACATACCCAAAATTGGTAGCTTAAAGTCCGGTGGATTCCTAGCTCGCCTGATTGTAGGAGTAAAGAGACTCCTATTCACATCCTCTAAGTCTCTATTTACCAATCCACCTCTCATAGCCCGTCTGACCATATCTGCTAATCTGTCGTTGTCACCAAGCTGTAATCCTTGTCTGTTGCCTCCGGTCTGCCCCCCGAGTTTATGAGGAAATTCAGGCACATACTCCTCATCTCGTACTCCTGCACCCCTATTAGTGTTGGGTTGCACAGCGTCATCTGGAATCCCTCTATGGATTGGTCCAGCATTTCCTGGTGGTACGCCCCCGAGTCTAGGTCCATCTAGATTATTAGTCGTCTGCTGAATGGGGCTAACCCCTATTGGGCCATTTCCTCTGCTTGCTGGTTGATCGCTTCTGATCCAGCCCCACGGATCTGAGCTCCTACATTTTTTGCTTGTGCAAATTGCCTAAGAAGAGCCTGCATCATCTCCTCTTGTCTTTTCAACATCACTTCCATTTCATCTGTAGTGATGTAGATGGATGCTTGACCTGCTCCCGCTCCAGAGGAAGCCTCTTGACTTCCCCCCTGATTACTCCTTTCTATCACTTGCTTCCTTGCTGATGGTCTAGCCATTGCTCCTTAGAATCCAAGTTTCTAACTCCAAAATTCTTGAGTTCAACTCTCAGTGAAAGTACCAAAGTTTTAGCGCCAAAATTGGTCACTAAAACCCAAATGTAAATGAAAGTACCAACCAACAGTCACAGATAACAGATAGAGTGTATGTTGGGAGTAATAATGTGAAGAACAGTCAAAATTAAAGTAAAAGCAATAAGGAACAATAGATTTTATAGTGTTTCAGCTAACTCCGGCCTACGTCTACTCCAATAATTTCCTTTTTATTGCTGTAACAATCGAATACAGTTACAAAGTGGTAAACCAGCCTTAGCCTTAAAAAGTTAGAGAGAGGAGAAAAGAAGAAGAAGATCCCCTTTCTGAACTCCCACATGCTGTATTTATAGACACGCTCAGGTAGTTGTTGGGCTTTCTGAATAACCGAGGTCCATCAAGGCCGAACGGCCTATGCCGAACCACCATGCCGAGCCACACCTGCCTTTCCCCAATGCCGAGCCATACCTGATGCGGAATGATCCATCACGCCGAATGGCCCAACATGCCGAACGACCCATCACGCCGAACGACCCAACATGCCGAACGACCCAACATGCCGAACGAGCCATCATGCCGAACGACCCAACACATGCCGAACGACCCACCATGCCGAACGACCCATCATGTCGAACGACCCATCATCCATTAAACCAAATCCATCATATTTCAGCCTCGATAGTCGTGAAGTCATTTTAGTTAACTCCGCCTGTCCGTAGCCTAGTAAAAAGGCGGGTTAACACCATGCAAGACAATAAAGATTTGAATCTTGTCCCTTTACCTAAAGGTGAGAAACCCATTGGTTGTAAATGGATATTTAAAACCAAGAGGGATGCAAGAGGTAACGTGGAAAAATATAAGGCTTGTCTTGTAGCAAAAGGTTTTACTCAGAAGGAAGGCGTCGATTTTAAAGAGGCTTTCTCTCCGGATTCATGGAAAGACTCTTTTAGAATAATTTGGCGCTTGTTGCACATTTTGAACTTCAGTTACATCAAATGGATGTTAAAACCACGTTTCTCAATGGAGACATTGAGGAAACAATTTATATATTGCAGCCAGAAAACTTTATGTTCGAAGATCCAAATAATATGGTTTGCAAACTAAAGAAATAGATTTATGGGCTCAAACAAGCTTCTCGTCAGTGGTACCACGAGTTTCATAAAGTAGTTATCTCATTTGGTTTTGAGGCAAACATAATTTATAACTATGTGTATCTTAAGCTCAGTGGGAGCAAATTCATATTTTTGATTTCATATGTTGATGATATATTGTTTGCCTACAATAATTTACATATTTTTAATGAAACTTAGAGATTTCTTTCAGATGATTTTGAAATGATAGATCTTTGGGATGCTTCTTTTGTATTAGGAATCAAATATATCGTGATCGCTCATGGGGTATTCTTGGATTGTCACAAAAGAACTATAAAAAAATGGTGCTTATAAGATTTAGCATGCAAGATTGCAAAATTGGTGATACACCTGTCGCTAAAGGAGATAAATTTTGTCTCAAACAATGCCCTAACAACATCTTTAAAGCTAAAGAAATATAAAAGATCCTTTATGCATCTGCTATAGGAAGTCTAATGTATGCTCAAGTGTACGCGTCTGGATATTGCGTACATTATAGGAGTGTTGAGCAGGTATCTTAGTAACCCTGGAATGGATCATTAGAAACAGAAAAAAAGGCTTGTAAGGTATCTTTAGAGAAAAAAGGACTATATGCTTACATATAAAAGATCAAATCAGTTGGAGATCATTGGGTTTTCTGATTCTGATTTTGTTGAATGCCCAAATAGTAGAAAATCCACTTCAAGGTACATATTTCTATTAAGTGGATGGGCTATATCATGGAAAAGTGTTAAACAAACCCTCATAGCTTCTTCCACCATTGAAGCATAGTTTATGGCTTGTTATGAGGCATCTAACCATGCAAAATAACTACGGAATTTTGCCACTGGGTTACGCATTATTGATAATATTGAAAGACCACTAAAGTTATATGGTGATAATAGATATGCAGTATTATATTCTAATAACAATAGAAGCTCAAACAAATCAAATTACATTGGCATCAAGTTTCTAGTGATAAAAGAGAGAGTATAGAATGGGATAATATCCATAGAGCATATTGCGACAAATTCCATGCTAGCGGATCCGCTTACAAAAGGAGTACCATCCAAGGTCTTCCATGAGCATGTGGCTAAAATGAGTATCTTTTATACAAGGATATTTTGGTTTAGAACGAGTTTGTGCCGAGTCACTTATTTCGCGACACTGCTCTATATTTTGATTATGGACATGCTTTGGTTTTTCTGATCAGAAATAAAGTTTTCTTTTGCACTTTAATTGTTTATATATATTATTTGGATTTTGATTTCATTAAAGTAAAGTAGTACTAGTTAGAAATAGACATGTAAATATCACATTTCATGTAATTTCCATGCTACACGTACAAGATTGATCTATGTCGTTTGATTGTATTGATATCTGTGACCATTGATGGGTTTAGTTACAAAAACAGTAATGAAATCCATTTTGGTTCTATGTTAACACAGTCAATGGAAGAGATTGTCTTGAATATACCATATTATCAAGATAGCTATTTAAGAGCTCATAAAGTTGAATACATTCTACAAAGTTGCATATGTGGCCCAGGAGGAGATTGTTGGAATAATTCCAAATAACAGGGTCATATATTTTAATGTTTGAATGTGTGTGCTATCTTGTAATTAAGTCTAATTACGTGATCTATTTTTGGAATAAACATATTAACACTTAAGGGGTATATTTGTCATGTAAAATTATAGCACGTGGATACCGGAGTGAGAATTTTAGTTTGTTGAAGGGGCGAACTCAAAAATATCACACTCTAATATATGGGTTATGGTCCCCAAATTACATATGTCTTATCTTATTCTCTCTACCCTCTTCTAAAGAGAATTTACAAATCTAAGCTTGTCTCAATTTGGAAGATCTACTCCAAATTAATCTTCACATCAATTAAGAATCGATGGATTCTGGTATGCCTTCTGTTGTTATTTTCATATACTTGTTTCTCAATTGAATTAATATGGATTATATGTATTCAGATCTAATATAGATTAATCTCCAACATCTCTATATTGAGCTCAATTTCCAGTCACCTATGTCTCAAAGTAATTACCCTATAAACATCTACATATCTTTTCAATATTTTACTGGTACAACTTCATGAATATTATGTTACATATGAAAAGTTGCATAGCCAAAGCTGATTTAGCATGTACTTTGAAGATGTTGTGAGTGTGCATCGTAAAAACCAATAAAAAGTCCTACCTATTAACATTACAAATAAAAACCCCTTATCTATCAACATCGCATTACATAAAACTACCACATTCAACACAAAGGAATTTCCTTTAAACTACTACATTATATGGAGTTTCATTGCATATAACTTAAAACAAACAAAAAAAACATATAATACAAATGGTTGATCAAGATTGTTGCTGAAATAAGACATATAATCAAGTCCTGCAATGGTCTCTTCTCCAATCCATGCACTCACTTCCTAATAGTTGCTAGTGATCTCCAATTCATTAAAGTTGAAGGACTTAAATTATTTAGGCCAAGCTTGTTCGAAGTTGAAATATGATCTAATGATTCATACATTTATGGAGTCAATTCACATCTTAAATGGCTAATGTGCCACTACTAAGTCAACCAACGGTGGTAGTAGTTCTACGGCGATGACTTAATAAAAGATATCATCAATGAATCAAAACTACAAATGAGAGACAAAAAAAGTCAAGGACTAAAACATTAGGAAGGTACATCTGATTTATGCTGATTCGATAATTCTAACAACCAGTTCAAATTAGTAAGTTTCTAAAAGTTTTCAGTGCATGCAAGACAACATGGAGGACATATGTTTTCTTGAAAATTAAAGCTTTTGTTACCGAATTATCTATCAATTTATCAATATTTATCACCTAGTTTTTTATGGAGATAAGGCCCAATAGGTGTTTGTAACAAAAAGTAAAAAAAAAATCCAGTTCTATCATAGCAATTAATGTACTACAATAGTAAGTCTTTATAAAGAAATAATAAAAGTATTTTTTACTGCTTTTGTTTTGCAATAGTGAGATGACTGTACAGATAATTTCGGACACCAAAAGAGAAACGGACTCCAAATTAGGAAAATTATATAATAGAACGAAGTACACACAACTGGAATATAATCCTGTTCCAATTAAATTCATCAGTTACTCGGTCTCACGTTAATAAATGCCCGCACAATACAGAAATGCATGCAAATTATGTATGCGTTGTTTACTGCATGCATACTAATTATGCAATGAACTAAATGGGTACGCTTAAAAAATTAGCATGTTTATGATATGAACCAAAGTTATAGAACGTCAATTCAATATATTTAAACCAAATATAAGGAATACTAAATTCATGTATCATAAATACTTACACTGAAACCATATGTTTATATGTAGAACCTACATATCTATGGACATGTATATATAATCATAAGTAAGTCATCTTAGATTTGAAGAAAAGCAGTGAAAATTAAACATTATATGAAAAATAGAACAATTAAAAAAGTAAATATGGTATAGGGAAACATCAGTAATGAATCTAACCTAATGACAAAGAGATGAAGCATAATAATTATTTATAACTAAATAAGAAAAGAAATTTTTTGAGGCTACATTGACGAATAATGGAAAGAGGTTCTGGTTTATCTTGAATTAAATAGTTATGGTATCATCAGCAACGAAGGAGAGGGGAAAAAATTGCGGAGTTATGATCTGATTTCCTCTATCGATATGACTCCATATGTAAGGTAACTGAAATTCAACTATCAAATACTATCATTTCATTAATAATATTAGTCAAAGGAATTGAGTAGTTTTCCATTAAAATGAAAAATAGAACCTAAAAGCTTCTATATTCTAACATAGGAAGACTTTGTAAATTAGGCTGACATAGGAAGACTTTGTAAATTAGGCTGAAATTTAAGAAGATGGTAAAAGAGAGTGATTTATTTGATTACAAACAGAAATTACTACAAAATGTTCACCAACTTGCTTAGAAGTACTATTTATTTTATTTATAAACATAAACTAAACTTTATCAAAGACCAAATTAAATATCCCATCGGGAAATAAAGAGATTCCCGATTACATCTCCTCACATTCTTTAATGGTTGACTTTTCAATACTATCGCAGAGCATAAGGTGTCTATATTTCGTAATTGTAAAACTGTATTATTAATCATACTTATATGTTATTCACAAAAATGTTGCCTCTAGTTGAAGTAAATCTTTTTGACCCAAGCCATGAAGTCATCCTCCGAATTGACTCTAAATTAAAGTGCTTTTTTGATGGGAAATGCATATAATTCTTACTATTGAAAGGATTAAAAACTGTACCAATTTCAAATAATATAACATATTAATAAACTTTATTGCTAAGAGAACAACTTTCTAAATCATGGAAAAAAAACATAATTATGATAAAAAATTTATTTTGCCAATATATGTTAGCTTCCACGATGAAATATGTAACCATATATGCATATATTTTCAATCAAGGAGTAATGTAACATCCCTCTACTCGGAGGCTCAAAACTAACGGCTACGAATGATACAGTCATCCTTAGTTATTAATCCTCGACGACCAAATACGGCGATATTTGATTCATTGATATTCAGAAACATAAGAATATGGAAAAACTTTAATAGCAAATAGATTTCACATTTCATTTTTTAAATATTCCAAATTTATTACATGATCCCAGTTTGCAGACCACATTCAGATAACATATAATTATTACAAAATATGCCAAGAGCAACATATGAAGATGCCACATTGGTTGATCAGAGTATATAATAAGGAACTAAGAAATCTGCCTTTACAATAAAATATACAATGGAAATAAAAGAACTCTAATTGTAAGCTTGCCACTTACACGTCCTCAAAAGCTTTATTCGTCTAAAAGAATACCTAGAAACCTTAACTCTTAACCTACTCAAAATCAATTGACTACCCAATAGTTTTAGGGGAAAACAAAAACTTTGAGTCTAACATAAAGCCTGGTATGAATAATAATCTAACATCTCAACCCATTTAGATATCTAGTGAGACCATACCGCTTAGCGGAATGGGTTTTCCCTCACTAGTATCCTAAAACATTTATAAAACCATATACCGGGCTCTTGCATCCATAATGGTTAAAAGCAAAGTATTTCAAAATATTATGATGATATGCAAAACAAATAAATCAAATCTGGATCACCCATCCCCATTTATTCTAACCATTTATCTCAATTATAGTTTTAAGGGTTACTATTAACCTTTTAAATGTTTATGGACTATCTATCCGATTTCATAGTTTTTATGGGATCACCAATAACCTATTGGTAACTCTAATATCATTTTACATATCCTAGTTTTCATGGCCAACAAGGAATCTATTGACTATCTATCAATATATTAATTCGGATATAGTTTTCATAGGCTAACTATGAACCTACTGGCCCCTGCCAGTATCAAATCATAGTTTTCATGAGCTGACTATGAACCTATTGGCCCCTGCTAATATCATACAGTTTTCATGGGCTTACTGTAAACCTGTTGGCCACTGCCAATATCCTTAGTTTTAAGGCTTTATATTCACTATCGGGTTAGCCTAACTGGTTATTCTTCCCTTTCTCCAAATACAATTATGGGTTAATAACAATGTGAATAAATATTTGAAGAAGTACTCTTGACAACAAATAATACCAACAAATATGATTTATTATCTTATATATGTATGTATGTATGTATGTATGTATGTATGTATGTATGTACGTACGTATGTATGTATGTGTGTGTGTCTTGGTTAATCCTTTAACCTTTGTAATCACAGAAAACTTCTTCATTTCAGAGCCCTTTTTGATTGTTTATGCCATGGTTACTACTTTAAATTGAGATTGGGTTTATGTTTTGAAATCTTAAAACATCCATTTTGAAACCTTTGGATAGCCTCCTTCGACAGAAAAAGAAACTTCTTTTCAAAACACAACAAAAACACATTTCAAAGACCTTGATCAATATTCTCTTTCGAAACCAATTATATCTTTCGATGGTACCTTTTAAAATATAGAACTTCGAAATAAGTGAAAGTACTCCATTCGAATGCAATGGTTTGTTCTTTACAAACAACATTTGGGTTAAAATGGTTATATACGAAAGTAACTCTTTCGAAGCCAGCTAAAAATTAATTTGGGGAAAAGTCGATAGTGCAGGATCCATCTAGTTGAAAGCAAAGACCTATGAAACTTAAAACCTCGATGGACATTGTCGAAACCCCTTTCGACTCCATTACCTTCAAAACCTTCAAACGCTTTCGAAAACAATTATAAAGTGGCTTAACTTGGGTAAAGCAGAGATAACCTTTAGAAGGCATTGATGACTTCAATACTTCGAAAGGAAAACAGCGGTTGGGTTTCGACTAGTTGCCCCTTCGAAAGCTAATACTTTAACATAACATGAAAACCTTCTTCGAAAGCTATTTATAAAACCCTTTCGAAAGCATATGTTTCAACTATGTCGAAGGATTTAAGTATAGCAAGGCAAGGACTCAATTTTTGAAAACAAAGCAGGGTTTCGACCCCATCGGAAGCTTACCTTTCGATATTAAGGCTTCTTCCACCCTTCCAATCCACTGTATATCATCTAGGTGACACCTTGTGTATTGGTTTCAACTATGTGGGTTTCGACTAAGTAGGTTTTGACTAGGATGGAGCGGAACCAATGGAGTCGAATGGTGCTTACTATTTGAGGCGGAACACCTTTTTCTGAATTAAAGGCTAAAATGTTGCACTTTCGTAATTTCTTTGTAACCTTTTGCCTATTTTTAAACCATTGTTTGACTGCTATAAAAACTTTTAAAATACTTAAGAAAGATAACTGCCACATATGATCAGATCCAAATCAAAGGAATTATAATGTTTAAGCCCTTCCATATAACAAAAACAATTTTTGCAGAAAAGTCCCTCTTTTAATATAATTTATTTTCCTTAATAAATAAACTGGAAAAAATCCCCATAAATCACATAAAATCTCTTTCATCATATGATCCAACATATTAAGGTTTTAGATCCAATTTCTTCTTGAAATATTCGAAATAAATTTAAACCCAATTATATCATAGTTACCTTTAAAAATCCATAACAAAATTTCCATAGCTTATAAAATTATGAAAATTAAAATCCATCTCCAAAATCATATTTTACTTATCATAAAAAATTTCCATGGCATTCTTAAATCAAAATCCTCGATTTTACCTTAAAACCATGCTAATTCATATATAAATGGATTAAAAATAAATCGAACAAACATAGTTCAAGCATATCATCTTCTTTATCAACATAAATACAAATTTAATTATAAATCCAAAAACATATAATCATAGAATAAAATAAAGATGGTATAGAATTACTATTCACCTTAGATATGATAAGAATTTGAGATTTGTTGTTGATTAATCGTTCCTAGGTTTGATCCTTAGCTTTAGATTGAATTCCTCTTTGATAATGGTTGGCTCCTTAAGGTTTTTGCATTTATTTTTAATTTGGAAAAAATGGACGTGAATGGAGAATAGTGGGAAGTGTATAGCCATGTAAAATAAAGAGGTTATATTTACTAATATGCCCATGTGTAATTTAATTGGCCATTAAACCAAATTAAAACCTATTTATTTTACTATTAAGCACGGCCCTTTACTTGATTTATTCAAATATCAATCCCCTTATCATCATTATTCTATTTAATTTATCTAATTAAATTTTCTGAGTAATGTTATCAAAAATTAGGGATGTTACAAGCAACACATAAAAGAAACCCATATAAACTCATATTTTGGAGCAAATTATTATTTGTATAAGACATAAGAAATATAAATGCATTGTCATAAACACTATTTGTAATACTTAGTAATGATTCAAGAATAATTATCCCATACTTTTGCTTCCAGTATTTTAAAATTACAGTGTATTTGTAGTTTGATGATTGACCTGTCTAAGAAATAAACAAAAATTGACCGGGAAGAACACATAAACTTTTACGTGCCTCAATTCATTATATGATAAAGGAAAGATAGGTAAACTTAGAATTGAAGTAATGATCATGAAATATGGATATACTTGTATAAAATAGTATCAAGTGATTTATAAACATAGTAGGGAACTATAATGCCAAATGTATTGTTGATAAAAAAAGCCCAGTCGATAAAGCATTTTCAGCATTATATAGTTGGAACAGACAATTAAGTTAACCATACATTACATCAGCAACAAAATAAGTACTAGAAACACACATTATGTAACATGGTAAGACTCCATAAATTATGCTAAAACTGAAGACGCTTTACAATGAATAGTGGGAGAGCGATCATTTTGATTGCACGGTAATGACATTACTATACCCTATTAGCCACTAATTTTCATAAGTCACGGTATTAGAAACTGAAACCTTATATTTTCTAATGCGGAAGACTTCATGAATTAGGCTGAAATTTAAGAAGCTAGCAAAGGAGTGATTGTTTTGATTACAAAAATGCACTGCTACAAAATGTTCACCAAAAACTTACTTAGAATCATTATTTATTTCTAAACATAAACTAAGCTTTAATAAAAACCAAATTTAAATACATGAAATAAAATACGAAATCATACCCTTGAATTCTTCAAAACATATTTAGGATTATAAACAAGTTCTGCCTTTGCCCCATTTGACATATTCTTACCAATATAGATGAACTCTTCAAATTTTGAACAGATGAACATGAACAATTATATCAATAGCCTAATATATACAAATAAAAAGAGGTAATAAACACCAAAAGGATAATATTTATAGATTGTATATATAAATTAACGAAAGTGGCTATCATTACTTAATAAATATAATATCAAAGAAGTGAGTTTCTAAGTACAGTAGATAATATATGAAATTATTGTAAATTCAGCGAACGGCATAAAAAGCAAGGCAAGGGAATTCCTATTTTCCTCGGCTAACCACACAAACAGATAATATTAACAGCAACAGTGTAACGACCCAGAATTTTTGATAACTTAAATTTGAATATTTAATTTATTTTTAATATTAATAAGTGGAATTTTTAAGTCGAATAATTTATTTTTCGAATATTGGATTTAATGGGATAATTAAATCGATTTATTTAATAGTGAAATTCCACAAATAATTAAATATTGGGTTAAATATGATTGAAAATGGTTTGGAAAATTTTGTTATATCATATTAAAGTTATAGAAATATTTTGGAACTTGTAAAATTGAATTTGGAATTTATTTGTAAAAATTGAATATTTTAATATTTAATTATCGACTGAAAAATAGCCAATTTTTGAACAGACTCGGAATTGAACGAAACAAGTTCCATTGGATCCGTAATAGTTAGTTATTATCGGATTTCAATTTTCGTAGCAAACGGAGTTGTCGTTTGACCGTGGCAGCTCGAAACGCATCGATATCGTTTTAATTTTAATTCGGCGAGTTAAAATAGCCATTTTTCAAACGGTCTCGGATTTCGACGAAACCAGTTTCATCGGATCCGTAATGTGATATTATTGTAAGATTTCAAATTTCAAGTCGATTGGATTTATCGTTTGTCCGGTACAAGCCAAAACGCCTAGAAATCGTTTAAATCGGTTTTAATTTAAATTGAGCGTTTATAGTCGTATCTCACACATACTTCCGAATTAGCTTACGAAACCTGTTCCATTGCGTCCGGAACGCCGAAAAACCTTAGAATCGCCTGTCGGCATGCGTAAATTGGAGATCGTTTGAGAAATTGGTTTATAAGTGATTTAATGTTAAAATAATAAGATAATTGGTTATAAATATAATTTTTTATTTTTCAAAACCCTAAACTATAGCAGCCGCCGTTCATTGTAATTAATGGCCGATAATCTCCCGTTTTCTCCTCCATTTTGCAATCAATCCATGCAACGATTATCAAAATCTCCAACTAGGAAAGCGTAGAGGGCGCTTGGATCTATAGATCCAACGGTTATGATGGGTTTTCGTCGATCTGGGGGGAAGTTTGGAGGCCGCGAACGTGCGCCGTTAGTGCTCGATTTTCGAGCTACAGGGACAACCGAGCTCTTTGGTTCTCGAGCCGAGGGTGGAGCTCGCATGTGGCTCCGAGGTGATGTTGTCTGATCGTCAGGAAGTTGATCGTGTTGGTGGCAAATTGGAGCCCTAGTTTTGAGCTAATGGGTTCATGTACCTGGGAGTGAACGTGCGTTTGGGAAGATGATTGCAAGTGCAGCCGTGATTTGCTAAGGGGAGTGAACGGCAGTGATGTAATCTGGGTATAAAATTGGAAATAAATAAATTGTGAATTTAGTTTATATAATTCGTGTCAACTTTAAAATAACGTATCTTTGTCATACGAGGTCGAAAAATGCTGAAACGAAGTGCGTTGGAATCGTATCGTCGTGCTCTTCGCAATGCAACTGGTTTGGAGTCGATTGGAGCTCGTTCGAATTTTGGGTAAAATTAAACGTTCGTTTAATTTTATTCGAAACGAACGCCGAAACCGGAAATAAAATCAAGGTGAGAACTCCTCACTCAATCGAAAGGTTTTGTTTAAAATTTTGAATAGTTAATATTGATTGTTGATGGTTGATTGTTTGTGCTAGTAGATATAGTAGGATATATACTATATATAGCGATATATATATATTGGCATATGTATATATCGGATTTGATTTCCCGCCTCGTATAGCGGATGAGACCCTATTGCGCCGTTATTAAGCGGAATATTTATAAAATCCCATATACCGCGATATTCCACCTTGAAGTGGAATTGGTATTGTGCTAACGTCTGTGGATGCAGGGTAACAGGTTGGAGGGATCCAACTGGATTCCTCGCATATTTATTTGTTTATAAATATTATGTTGATTGTTGATAATCATATTGATATATGACACTTATTCCCGTGATTGACCATCTGATGTTGTTGCATCATCGGATTCAAATTTTTAAAATTAAAATAACGGTTTTGAATTTAAAAGGGGTTTTAAATCGATTTTTCAAAGAATAAGGGTTATTAAAAATTTTGAATTGATTAAAATTTAAAAATAAATAGATGGATAAAATTTTATGTTTTAAAAATTTATATTTTTATAAAATATAACTTAAAAGAAATTTTTAACAATAATAGGTTTTTATAAAATAGTTAAATTTGGTTTTCGGGAAGTTATTATTATTTATGGTTTATATAAAGGATTTTATAAATGGATGTTTTTAAAATTAAAATTATTGAAGTTATAGGATAAATTTATAAAGTGTTAAGTTGATGTATAACATGAATTTCACTAGGATTTATAGATTAATAAATGTGAAATTTATAAAACGAATGGTTATTGGAAAATCTTAAGTTTATAAGTTATTAACTTATAGAAATGGATTTGGGCATTAAAAAGGGGAATTTTATAGAAATTGTTAATAAATGAAGATTTCATTAGTCGAAATTATTATAAACCATAAAGAAATCTTGTAAGTGATAAGATTTTAAATTGGTGAAGTTCAAAGGAACGATTTGGTAAATAAATAATATTATAAGTATTTAACTTACAATATGGCTTTTGGGTATGAAACTAGGTTATGTAAAATTGCATCGGATTAATAAAGGAATTTATAAAATTGGGGTTTATAATAGAAATGGAATTTATAAACTATGTTTATAAATTTGAAATTCATCGAATTTGATAAATTGAAATATGGGAATTTGTTAAGTGGGCTATATTCACTATTTTGAATATTGAATAGATTATTAAATAAAATGGGTTTGTTTTTGGGAAAGGAATGTTTTAAATGGAATTTAAAACGAATTAAAGGTGTTTTAAAATGTATTGAGTATTGAAAACATAGATTTCAACATTGATTGTTGAAATAGACGTTTTCGAGAAACAGAAGGGGATAATTTGTATAGTATTGGATTTATATATCTATTTTTAATTTCAAATCCATATACTAGTGTTTTTGGGTTGTCGTAACGATGTTTTACGCAACATTCGTTTTTAACCCAAATAAATGTGAATAAGGGAATGTTTTCTTAAAGAGAATGGAGTAAATACTTAACTGTGATTTAAGTATATGGAATATTTTCAAATCGTTGAAAATAAATAAATTTGTGAATTACTTATTTTTTTAAATAAGCATGGGAATGGTTTTCTAATATGAAATGGAACGGTTTTTGTGAATTCACCTTTAAGGTAATTGAAAGCAAATAACTTGAAATCGATTTGGGAATCGTGTGCTGGTAGATGCTTGGAATTTAAATCCACCTTGGAATTTATAAATATGAAGGGAAATTTGTTTAAAAATAAATGTTGATTTATTTTTAAATATGAAAATATAATTTACGAATTTGGAACGTAAGTTAAAATAAATCGGTAAAGATTTATTTGGTGGTTTGAAATTTGTTTCAAAAGGTATAAATGGTTAAGGTGATTTGAAATTAGTTTTCAAATGGTTAAGGTGATTTGAAATTAGTTTTCAAATGGTTAAGGTGATTTGAAATTAGTTTTCAAATGGTTAAGGTGATTTGAAATTAGTTTTCAAATGGTTAAGGTGATTTGAAATTAGTTTGCAAATGGTTAATGTAATTTGAAAATTGGTTTTCAAATGGTGAAGGTAAATTGAAAATTGATTTTTCAATTGGTTGAGTGTGGAAAATTTTATCGTAAAGTGGTTTTGGTAAAGCAAATAAATTGGGCAATTATTTGAAAATTGTGTGTATATATCTTGTAAAGATATTTTTGGGGATTTAATAATTTTGGAAAATTATATGGAATCTGATGATGTGGCGCATCTTTATTGATAGTTAAATAACCGACTATCAGTATTTACCCTTGGATGGTATTTGTTGTGATTGTTGTGATTGAATTGCCACACTTATTTTTAAAATAAGCGCTCGCTATTCGGATTAGCCGGGGGAGGACCTTTGTGTCATATATCCCATTCCGAATATGCGATACGTCGTTTGGATTGCATTTGAAGACCGGTGTGAAGACCGGGTATTTGTGAGAACGATAGGATGACCTATCGATTGTCTCCGCATCGTTAGCTACGATATGGAGATTTCCTTTGTGATGGGAAATTTTATCGGGATTGTGAATACCCGGATTGCAAGGGCTTCTTTGGAAGTGCCTTCGGTTCTGTTCGAACCCGGAACAGACTTGTATGGTTACGTGTCTGACATTACATTTTGAGAGATAGAGCAGATTTCTTTCAAATACATTTCTGTTGGTGGCGGAGAATTTATTCTCTTAGCTTAACACCCTTCTCTGAGACGTACGAGCTCAGAGGTTATGTAGTTGAAGGTTATCAGCGATATTTCCCAATCTGGTAATGTGGCATGCTGAGTGCTGCTGTGTGATGATCATTGGTTGATCGTTTGGATATGATCATTTGTTTGATCATTTATCTTTGTGATTATTGCTTTGGTCATCTGTGGACCCAAAGCATGGCTTTGTTGCACAAAGCGTAGCTTTGTGGACGAGACTTCGTCAGGACCTCACTCCCCGGAAATGGTCGAAACAGGAATATGCGGCAAGGTTATGAGGGTCGCGCCCTTTAGGGTATGTCATTTCCTTCTGGAAAAGGGTGGTATCATGGTATGGAGCCCAGATATTTACTCATGTGGAAACACTATATATATTTCTGTGTGGTGTTGTCGGTATCGAGCGCTCGGATAAAGGTCCCAAAGGACCGGGGGATGACATATTCGTGTAGTAGTTACCTAGTTACAGAGGTAACCCGGCCTTGTGTTGGCAGAGATCTAACCGTAACGTTAGTTCTCGGGACGTCCCGCCAGAGGCGATCCCATGTGGCAGTAGGAAGTTCCTTAGCCTGACCATTTGTTGGAAATCCATTCCTCCAATACGCGCCTTGTACGGTTTTAGTTGTATTACCTGCCATTCACTTATGGTGGTCACCACTGTTTGGATGGTAGCTATAGTAGGCATAGTTCGGAATGTCTATGCTGGCTAGGATTTATATTCTACTTTCGAAATTGTTTTCTACACTATGCACTAGTAATAATATCAAAAATGATTTGATTTTCGCGTAGTAAGCATCTTTGACTATCATAAGGGGAAATCTCCTCCAATTCTGCGTTTGCATTGTGTGTGTGGCGGGAGGCCTTATGGTAGTTTCATTTTCCAAAAAAGCATTGCGGATTTAAAAATTTAAATTTTCTTGTTGCTTGTTTAAAGATAAACTATTTTTGAGTTCTCACACCAGTCCCATGACTGACCTGGAGTTTATTGTTCCTTTCCTAAACTCTGGGTGCCCACTATTTTCCACACGGGCAGTCTAGAGTTAGGTTATCAGGTTATTCTGGATTCGGGAGTTGCTGTGCAGATCTGGAGGCGAGCCAGATAGCGTAGTCTATTATTTATTGTATATAGTATTTCTTTCCCGCTGTTGTTGTTGTACACTCTGATTGATGTAATGTGATGTAATGTATAAAATGTATAGTTCTTTTGTTTTAATGAATATTCATTCATCTATTATATGTTGTTCCGCTGCGACTGTGAGATTTTGTTATTGTTTCTCGTTCTGTTACTTGTTTTTCTGTTTTCTCTTCTCTTTCTTTTCTTTCTTCTTCTACCTCTTTCTTCTTCTAAAACCCTAACGGTTCGATTTTTCGGCAACGAAAAATCGCGATCGTTACATTTGGTATCAGAGCATATGGTTAAGCGACAACCTGCTCTGTTGGGTGTTACTCATTAGAGAAAGAGTCAGCAGTACTCTAGAATGAGTGTGAGTGTAATAATAGATATGAGTGCGTATTTGTTAGTGAGTATAAAATTGTTTTATATTGTGATGATTGGTTTGTTGAGTGGTATATGAACCTTCGTCGGCGCAGCCTCGAAAACTGAATCGAAGGGGTTCCTAAACACTTGAATAGAACAATTCGACACAATATTGTTTTAAATTGGGTAAATGAAATAATTTTACCTCGATTATATTTTATATATATAAAGAAAATAATTTTTCAGGAATTATTGAAGTGTGTATATAATTGATTGCTTGGTTGTTGTAAATGATATATATATATATAAAATAATTAAAAGTTGTTTGAATAAGCTAATAAAAGCAACTATTGTAAAAGAATAATGGTATAAACCAATGAATCATAAGATGAAATTATAATTAATAATGATTTACAATTGTAAGATAATCATGTATGTATATAAGAAGTAAAAATTATATAAGTAAAAGGGTTATAAAAGTGATTTATGAATAGAAAGAAAACTTTTTGAAAGAATAATTAGCATTGATTTCACTATTGTCACTGGGAAATAATAAGGGTGATGACTGCAGCATCATCAGTATCATTTTCGAGTTTCTATGTGATGGATTTGCTACAATAATGAATTTAAAATTTAAGTTTTGTTGTAATAAACCAATTTGAAATTAAAATTCAACCTAAAGTTGATAAATATAAGCGAAATAGGTTTTGAACTTATAATATAAGTTAGAAGTTGAATAATAAGTTTTATAACTTACTAAATGGGAGAATGTAAGTAAAACCAATTATTGAAATGGTTAAACAATTAAGTTAAGTAAAATGGAATATGAATTTGAATATTGATATGAATTTGACTTAAGTAAAAGTTAAATAGGATTTACTTTGGAATTTAAAATCCGAATTGAATTGATAAGTAAAACTTAAGTTTGATTAACAAATGATGTTTAAATGGAATAACTTAAGTGAAGTTGAATAAAAAAATCGATCTTTGTATCAAAGTTAAATAATCAAGTGAATTAAATGATGTAAATAAAGTTGAAATGGAATATAACTTAAGTAATGTTGAAAGAATTGATGTTAATATCAAAGTAAGTGAATAAAGTGAGTAAATGAAATTGTTAAAGAGGTGAACTTAAGTTATATAAATGAAATTCAATTTTATTTGTAAAAAAAAGAACTAGCAATTGAGTTAAAGTATGAATTGGATGTTAATCAATAGAATATGAATAAGTTGATATGAAATGATGCATGTAAGTGTAAATTCATTTGAAAATAGTAGAATAATTAAATAAAGTCAATTGAATGTAAAACCAATTCGAATTAAAACTATTGAACCAAATTGAATGTAATGTAAGTAAAATAATAATTTGGCTCTATTGGATATTCATTAGATGTTGTTTGTTTGTTGATTGATTATATGTAAATACATTAAGTGTTAATGGAAATAATCTAGCGAAAATGAAAGCTATGTGATTGAACTCAAATTGAATGTAAAGTAAATGAATTTGAATAGAATTGAATTTGATTTGGGCTGAATATGAACCAATGTGAATTTAATTAGTGAATGTAACTAATTGAAACGAATGAATTGAATATGCAACTTCAATAATAAACCAAAAATGTATAAGAAGCATGTATTGGAAATTTTGTAATTGAATTGGCAAAATGATTTGAATGTTGATGTTGGAATTGGATACTATTACTAGTATGATATACAGGTATATAATGGAATTGGGATTTTGGTTATGAAGTTAAATTGAATTGCTCAACAAAAAGGTACGTATTTCAGTTTTTATATGAGATTTGGTGATTTCCTTCTCCAGCCACTTGGCTTTCTCTTTTCTTTTTGATTCTGAGGGGCCGTAGAGCCGTTTTGTAGTCGTACCGATCTAGCCGCGCAAAGGAGACTCTGGCGAAATTTTTCGAAAATTTAGGGAGTTAGAAGATTTTTGAGAAAATTTTGAAAGTTTGGGAATTTGAATTTAAATTTAAATTTGAATTGTCAAATAAACAATGTTGTTTGAAACTTATAATTGGAGTTGGAAAGCTAATTGAAATGATAGTATATCTTTAATAAAAAGATTTGTTTGAAAGGTTAATAAAACTGATTAGCTTTGGAAAAATAATAAACGGATTATGAATTATTCTCCTTAACTTGCAATTTCGAGGACGAAATTCTTTTAAGGGGGGAAGATTGTAACGACCCAGAATTTTTGATAACTTAAATTTGAATATTTAATTTATTTTTAATATTAATAAGTGGAATTTTTAAGTCGAATAATTTATTTTTCGAATATTGGATTTAATGGGATAATTAAATCGATTTATTTAATAGTGAAATTCCACAAATAATTAAATATTGGGTTAAATATGATTGAAAATGGTTTGGAAAATTTTGTTATATCATATTAAAGTTATAGAAATATTTTGGAACTTGTAAAATTGAATTTGGAATTTATTTGTAAAAATTGAATATTTTAATATTTAATTATCGACTGAAAAATAGCCAATTTTTGAACAGACTCGGAATTGAACGAAACAAGTTCCATTGGATCCGTAATAGTTAGTTATTATCGGATTTCAATTTTCGTAGCAAACGGAGTTGTCGTTTGACCGTGGCAGCTCGAAACGCATCGATATCGTTTTAATTTTAATTCGGCGAGTTAAAATAGCCATTTTTCAAACGGTCTCGGATTTCGACGAAACCAGTTTCATCGGATCCGTAATGTGATATTATTGTAAGATTTCAAATTTCAAGTCGATTGGATTTATCGTTTGTCCGGTACAAGCCAAAACGCCTAGAAATCGTTTAAATCGGTTTTAATTTAAATTGAGCGTTTATAGTCGTATCTCACACATACTTCCGAATTAGCTTACGAAACCTGTTCCATTGCGTCCGGAACGCCGAAAAACCTTAGAATCGCCTGTCGGCATGCGTAAATTGGAGATCGTTTGAGAAATTGGTTTATAAGTGATTTAATGTTAAAATAATAAGATAATTGGTTATAAATATAATTTTTTATTTTTCAAAACCCTAAACTATAGCAGCCGCCGTTCATTGTAATTAATGGCCGATAATCTCCCGTTTTCTCCTCCATTTTGCAATCAATCCATGCAACGATTATCAAAATCTCCAACTAGGAAAGCGTAGAGGGCGCTTGGATCTATAGATCCAACGGTTATGATGGGTTTTCGTCGATCTGGGGGGAAGTTTGGAGGCCGCGAACGTGCGCCGTTAGTGCTCGATTTTCGAGCTACAGGGACAACCGAGCTCTTTGGTTCTCGAGCCGAGGGTGGAGCTCGCATGTGGCTCCGAGGTGATGTTGTCTGATCGTCAGGAAGTTGATCGTGTTGGTGGCAAATTGGAGCCCTAGTTTTGAGCTAATGGGTTCATGTACCTGGGAGTGAACGTGCGTTTGGGAAGATGATTGCAAGTGCAGCCGTGATTTGCTAAGGGGAGTGAACGGCAGTGATGTAATCTGGGTATAAAATTGGAAATAAATAAATTGTGAATTTAGTTTATATAATTCGTGTCAACTTTAAAATAACGTATCTTTGTCATACGAGGTCGAAAAATGCTGAAACGAAGTGCGTTGGAATCGTATCGTCGTGCTCTTCGCAATGCAACTGGTTTGGAGTCGATTGGAGCTCGTTCGAATTTTGGGTAAAATTAAACGTTCGTTTAATTTTATTCGAAACGAACGCCGAAACCGGAAATAAAATCAAGGTGAGAACTCCTCACTCAATCGAAAGGTTTTGTTTAAAATTTTGAATAGTTAATATTGATTGTTGATGGTTGATTGTTTGTGCTAGTAGATATAGTAGGATATATACTATATATAGCGATATATATATATTGGCATATGTATATATCGGATTTGATTTCCCGCCTCGTATAGCGGATGAGACCCTATTGCGCCGTTATTAAGCGGAATATTTATAAAATCCCATATACCGCGATATTCCACCTTGAAGTGGAATTGGTATTGTGCTAACGTCTGTGGATGCAGGGTAACAGGTTGGAGGGATCCAACTGGATTCCTCGCATATTTATTTGTTTATAAATATTATGTTGATTGTTGATAATCATATTGATATATGACACTTATTCCCGTGATTGACCATCTGATGTTGTTGCATCATCGGATTCAAATTTTTAAAATTAAAATAACGGTTTTGAATTTAAAAGGGGTTTTAAATCGATTTTTCAAAGAATAAGGGTTATTAAAAATTTTGAATTGATTAAAATTTAAAAATAAATAGATGGATAAAATTTTATGTTTTAAAAATTTATATTTTTATAAAATATAACTTAAAAGAAATTTTTAACAATAATAGGTTTTTATAAAATAGTTAAATTTGGTTTTCGGGAAGTTATTATTATTTATGGTTTATATAAAGGATTTTATAAATGGATGTTTTTAAAATTAAAATTATTGAAGTTATAGGATAAATTTATAAAGTGTTAAGTTGATGTATAACATGAATTTCACTAGGATTTATAGATTAATAAATGTGAAATTTATAAAACGAATGGTTATTGGAAAATCTTAAGTTTATAAGTTATTAACTTATAGAAATGGATTTGGGCATTAAAAAGGGGAATTTTATAGAAATTGTTAATAAATGAAGATTTCATTAGTCGAAATTATTATAAACCATAAAGAAATCTTGTAAGTGATAAGATTTTAAATTGGTGAAGTTCAAAGGAACGATTTGGTAAATAAATAATATTATAAGTATTTAACTTACAATATGGCTTTTGGGTATGAAACTAGGTTATGTAAAATTGCATCGGATTAATAAAGGAATTTATAAAATTGGGGTTTATAATAGAAATGGAATTTATAAACTATGTTTATAAATTTGAAATTCATCGAATTTGATAAATTGAAATATGGGAATTTGTTAAGTGGGCTATATTCACTATTTTGAATATTGAATAGATTATTAAATAAAATGGGTTTGTTTTTGGGAAAGGAATGTTTTAAATGGAATTTAAAACGAATTAAAGGTGTTTTAAAATGTATTGAGTATTGAAAACATAGATTTCAACATTGATTGTTGAAATAGACGTTTTCGAGAAACAGAAGGGGATAATTTGTATAGTATTGGATTTATATATCTATTTTTAATTTCAAATCCATATACTAGTGTTTTTGGGTTGTCGTAACGATGTTTTACGCAACATTCGTTTTTAACCCAAATAAATGTGAATAAGGGAATGTTTTCTTAAAGAGAATGGAGTAAATACTTAACTGTGATTTAAGTATATGGAATATTTTCAAATCGTTGAAAATAAATAAATTTGTGAATTACTTATTTTTTTAAATAAGCATGGGAATGGTTTTCTAATATGAAATGGAACGGTTTTTGTGAATTCACCTTTAAGGTAATTGAAAGCAAATAACTTGAAATCGATTTGGGAATCGTGTGCTGGTAGATGCTTGGAATTTAAATCCACCTTGGAATTTATAAATATGAAGGGAAATTTGTTTAAAAATAAATGTTGATTTATTTTTAAATATGAAAATATAATTTACGAATTTGGAACGTAAGTTAAAATAAATCGGTAAAGATTTATTTGGTGGTTTGAAATTTGTTTCAAAAGGTATAAATGGTTAAGGTGATTTGAAATTAGTTTTCAAATGGTTAAGGTGATTTGAAATTAGTTTTCAAATGGTTAAGGTGATTTGAAATTAGTTTTCAAATGGTTAAGGTGATTTGAAATTAGTTTTCAAATGGTTAAGGTGATTTGAAATTAGTTTGCAAATGGTTAATGTAATTTGAAAATTGGTTTTCAAATGGTGAAGGTAAATTGAAAATTGATTTTTCAATTGGTTGAGTGTGGAAAATTTTATCGTAAAGTGGTTTTGGTAAAGCAAATAAATTGGGCAATTATTTGAAAATTGTGTGTATATATCTTGTAAAGATATTTTTGGGGATTTAATAATTTTGGAAAATTATATGGAATCTGATGATGTGGCGCATCTTTATTGATAGTTAAATAACCGACTATCAGTATTTACCCTTGGATGGTATTTGTTGTGATTGTTGTGATTGAATTGCCACACTTATTTTTAAAATAAGCGCTCGCTATTCGGATTAGCCGGGGGAGGACCTTTGTGTCATATATCCCATTCCGAATATGCGATACGTCGTTTGGATTGCATTTGAAGACCGGTGTGAAGACCGGGTATTTGTGAGAACGATAGGATGACCTATCGATTGTCTCCGCATCGTTAGCTACGATATGGAGATTTCCTTTGTGATGGGAAATTTTATCGGGATTGTGAATACCCGGATTGCAAGGGCTTCTTTGGAAGTGCCTTCGGTTCTGTTCGAACCCGGAACAGACTTGTATGGTTACGTGTCTGACATTACATTTTGAGAGATAGAGCAGATTTCTTTCAAATACATTTCTGTTGGTGGCGGAGAATTTATTCTCTTAGCTTAACACCCTTCTCTGAGACGTACGAGCTCAGAGGTTATGTAGTTGAAGGTTATCAGCGATATTTCCCAATCTGGTAATGTGGCATGCTGAGTGCTGCTGTGTGATGATCATTGGTTGATCGTTTGGATATGATCATTTGTTTGATCATTTATCTTTGTGATTATTGCTTTGGTCATCTGTGGACCCAAAGCATGGCTTTGTTGCACAAAGCGTAGCTTTGTGGACGAGACTTCGTCAGGACCTCACTCCCCGGAAATGGTCGAAACAGGAATATGCGGCAAGGTTATGAGGGTCGCGCCCTTTAGGGTATGTCATTTCCTTCTGGAAAAGGGTGGTATCATGGTATGGAGCCCAGATATTTACTCATGTGGAAACACTATATATATTTCTGTGTGGTGTTGTCGGTATCGAGCGCTCGGATAAAGGTCCCAAAGGACCGGGGGATGACATATTCGTGTAGTAGTTACCTAGTTACAGAGGTAACCCGGCCTTGTGTTGGCAGAGATCTAACCGTAACGTTAGTTCTCGGGACGTCCCGCCAGAGGCGATCCCATGTGGCAGTAGGAAGTTCCTTAGCCTGACCATTTGTTGGAAATCCATTCCTCCAATACGCGCCTTGTACGGTTTTAGTTGTATTACCTGCCATTCACTTATGGTGGTCACCACTGTTTGGATGGTAGCTATAGTAGGCATAGTTCGGAATGTCTATGCTGGCTAGGATTTATATTCTACTTTCGAAATTGTTTTCTACACTATGCACTAGTAATAATATCAAAAATGATTTGATTTTCGCGTAGTAAGCATCTTTGACTATCATAAGGGGAAATCTCCTCCAATTCTGCGTTTGCATTGTGTGTGTGGCGGGAGGCCTTATGGTAGTTTCATTTTCCAAAAAAGCATTGCGGATTTAAAAATTTAAATTTTCTTGTTGCTTGTTTAAAGATAAACTATTTTTGAGTTCTCACACCAGTCCCATGACTGACCTGGAGTTTATTGTTCCTTTCCTAAACTCTGGGTGCCCACTATTTTCCACACGGGCAGTCTAGAGTTAGGTTATCAGGTTATTCTGGATTCGGGAGTTGCTGTGCAGATCTGGAGGCGAGCCAGATAGCGTAGTCTATTATTTATTGTATATAGTATTTCTTTCCCGCTGTTGTTGTTGTACACTCTGATTGATGTAATGTGATGTAATGTATAAAATGTATAGTTCTTTTGTTTTAATGAATATTCATTCATCTATTATATGTTGTTCCGCTGCGACTGTGAGATTTTGTTATTGTTTCTCGTTCTGTTACTTGTTTTTCTGTTTTCTCTTCTCTTTCTTTTCTTTCTTCTTCTACCTCTTTCTTCTTCTAAAACCCTAACGGTTCGATTTTTCGGCAACGAAAAATCGCGATCGTTACAAACAGTGTTCACTATTAACCATTTGAGTATTTAACAATACAATTATCACTCTTCTAAAAATTCAAAAAAATTATGGTTATTATTCTTTCGAAAAGGTCAATATGCCACTCCTATATTTGTCTGCAGACACAAAAGAGTAATGTAAAGAATTAGCAAGAATCCTTGTTGCTATAATGTTGAGTTATGTGGAATTTGCAACACCACCTATATATAACTATCTTAATGTATAATTAATAACAGATAATTTAGTGTAACATGACCGCTACATATTAAAGAAAGAACACATAATAAATAGAGTACATAAATCAAATTCATAATAATATGCAATATTACCGATCTGAATTTTCTTACAGGTTTGTGTAAGAATGGAAATCTATTATATTTCTGACAGTTATGCACAAAATTAAGAAAATCAAGATGCAAAAATGAAAATATTTCTTGGTCTAACAATCAATTTATGACATCTAATTTTACCTAAGTATGGATCATAGTATAAAAGCGTAGCAAAAATGATTACTAATGTAATTTGATTCTAATGGTAAATGTTAAGCAACCTTACAACTATTACTTAAGAAAGTACTAAAATTAGTCCAAACTAAAAAAACATAAGGGATACCACAAATGCTTGTCCAAACCAAATATAAAACTTACGAGTCGTAAATACCAAAATTTTAAAGTAACCCTTTTATACAAGAATCGATTAACCATAGAAGGAAGAAAAGATAGAATGTGTAATTAGAGTATTTATTAAATAATAATAAATAAGTGATAACTACCATTTATACATAAATTTATAATAGACATCCAAATTTACAATTCAACCGTTAATGCGATAATGGATAACAAAAGGAGAAAAAGGGTATAAACATTGCACCGCATGGTTGGAAAAGTCAAATAAATTCATTTTTTAATGCAAACCACATCCTTAAAGTTAAACTTCACATCCTTAAAAATAGCATAAATAGACACGATGGTAGCAAAATCGAAGCAAACATTCAAACAAACCGAACCGAATTTTTTTTGCCCAAGGTTGTACGAAGTGCAGATTGCACAGCTCAGCGGGTTTCTTAGGTAGAGGCCGAAGAGCTCAAATTGAATAAGGGACAAAAGTGATTTGCGAGCAAGGGAAAGAGTGCTAATTAATAGTAGAAGAGAGGGGAGGAAATGATTCATTTTAAAAGAATAAGGGAAAATGTGAGAGACGGCCGGTAAAGACATATAGGAAATAAAAATTGTGGCTCTTGAGTTTAAAATTCTGAGGAGGCTTGTGTGCTCTTGAAATGCAATTCACTAATAATAGTATAGTATAGATATGCAACCAACCTTTAAAAATAAAGATTGCAAGAATTCACTGATACGGAGAATCCACCGTCAAGTTGGAAATATGAAGGAAAATTTACTTTGTACATAACTTAAAATTACACACTAATATGTTAGAAATGCTGCCGAGGATATTTTGCCACAGTTAAATTTGCTATGTAATAAAATAAGGAGTCGCATGATATCCAGTTTCGTTCAAATATTTGGCTATAGGGGGAATTCAATTTATAAGAAAGGGGAAATATACATACATACATACATAGGAAAAGGAATTAAACATTGTAAGGTAGTGCAAATCACTTACCTTTTCCATAAAGTTAGGTACCGAGGATGCTATGCAGTCAAAAATGTCAAATTAAAACACATTTTGGAGGGGTTTGTCTATACTATCAGTGAGCTAAGTAGAGTGAACCTATACCATCGAACATATGAATCGCCATTTACCATTGTTCTAATAAGATTATAAGGTATGTTGCATTGAATTCTTGTTTTTTGTAGCCATCGGTGAATATTTATTTTATTTCATATAAAATATTATTTTAAAGATAATTGACTTAAGCATTCCATTTGATTCATTTATTGGCACACTTTTAACAATTCCAATCTGTATTCTATTTTTTTAGCACTAATTTTCGTAAGATGAAATAAGTTATACTCTATTTAACATAAAAAATTTATCAACCTTCAATGCTAATTAAAGGGAACTAAAGATAAAGATATATGTATATAAAGTATCGATGAAAGTATTAGGTCAATTACTCTATCCTCATTTCTTGTCCCTTGTGTCATGGTCATCTCAAAAATTGGTTTATGTATCATAACATTATCTTAATAGTATTTTGAGTCCCGTTAACAAACTAAAGGATAATTTTAACATACATCCTTTTGATAATTAAAAATTAATCTTACGTCCCTTTCAATTTTCTTTTATAAATTGTATCCCTATTTTTCAGAAAAAGCTTAAGTTCAGAGGGTATTTAGGTAATTTTACTATATTTAACATGTGGTCTTATTATATATGTTCATAACTCATAATCATTGCAAGACACGTTGTAATGGTCACTTTTAAATTTTAAAATAGATGAAAAAAAAGAAATTAAAAAAAGATGATGTAGAAAATAGTTTTCAAGAATGAAGGATGTAAAACAAATAAGTTTAGACAAAGTAGATATGTCCCCAATTTCCACTAAATTATGTCACATAATGGATGAGTGTAAATTGGACATATGGATAGAAGAAATAGTAACGTAGGAATTAAGAGATCGTTTGTGGCGGTTGTTGTATGAAATGAACATGTACACACATTATTTAAACATTGATATAGTGTTAGCAACCAAATTGGTCACTAACAATTGAGGATAGATTTTAAGTAGTGAAATAAATAAAGAAAACAAATGGAAAATGAGGATTAACGCTACATATTACAAGCAGGAACAACATAAAGGTAAAAACAGCAAGATTTATAGTGGTTTGGCGTTGTTTGCCTACGTCCACTCTGAATGCTCTCTTTATTGCATTATCAATCATTTGATTACAAATACAATTCATAAGGAATAACTCGAATACAAGTTAAAACAAAGAGAAACCAAGTACAAAAAATAACAGAGTATTCTCTTGGTTGTCGAAAAAAGGCCCACCGTCCCTATATTTATAGATGGAGGCAGCCTTCAGCTTGACCATTTGGGCCCATAGTGAAAAATTCCTGGCCAAACTCACTACACATACCCACATCACTATGCCAACCTGACCACCTCTGTATGCTGACCTGAGCTCCAACTCATGCAATGCCAATCTGTGCCTTACCTCATGCAATGCCGACCTTGCCTTCCCGCCTCATGCTGACCTGATAGTCTTCACACTCCACGTCGATCCGAAGTCGAGGCGACATCGACCTGAAGCTTCAATATGCCGACCCGAATCGCCCCTTTATTGCCGACCCAAAGTGGTGACTGCTGATCCCAAATAATATGCCAACCCGATATAGCATCCTTGCCGACCGGAGCTCTTCTTCTCAATGCCAACCCCAAGTGTTACAAACTCGACTCGAACGTCGAACCGAACATCATCACATACTATGCCGATCCGACCTGATATCTATAATATGCAATGCCGACCCAGAGTGAACCAAATGCCGACCCCTTGGACTGATATGACCTCCCTCTTATGTCGACCCCGTATTGCTAGCACAGACCAGAGGTAGATGTCGGTCCGCCTGAAGCAAGAGCAATGCTAAGATGAAGCTCTATCATAACCCACTTGCTATAACAACCCCCACATTACCAGGCTAATCTTCATAACCCTGATACCCTATAACACCCATTCGTCAACCTTATCGACCCTAGGCTAGACATAGCAACTTGAAATCACCTTCTAGTCATATTGATGTCATCTCTTAACCATTTTTCCATTAATAGTCAATCTTGATCTCTGTGATTACCTTTGTGTAGCCAGGCCTAGCCGCTAGGTAACATTTGCTCCCCAAAGTGCATCTCGTGAATAACACGACGTGCTTTGAATTAGTGAAAAATCCATGTTTCCAGAGGCAAGCTCGTTCACGTCATTGGCTGATTGCTATTTTTCACTAACCTTTGACAAAGTCCTATCCCATTTGAATGT
Organism: Allium cepa; assembly: GCA_030765085.1. Classification (NCBI taxonomy): domain Eukaryota; kingdom Viridiplantae; phylum Streptophyta; class Magnoliopsida; order Asparagales; family Amaryllidaceae; genus Allium; species Allium cepa. Next base: position 598,802,992 of record CM060935.1, read on the forward strand.
GCAAGTCTAGTCGTATGAAACCCTCAGGCTTTCCCAGCTAAACCTTTCAAAGGGTGAACTCATAAAACTTTTTCAATCTCGCAATCACCCACCATTTAAGCATATCCTCTTTTCCTTCCATTGCATAAGCATACATTATTATTCTATTATTTTTGCTTTATTTTTATTATATATATTATTTTTATTTTATTATTATTATTACTTTTAAAAAAGAGGGGTCAGCATTTGGTATGCCGATCCTTCGATGGATTCACATAGGCTAGGGTCCGCATACACAATAGTCGACCCCTTCGACTTTGACAACCAGGTCTGTTAGAAGAGACCGCTTCAACTTCCTATCGCCCTCCCATATAAAAACCCAAAATCACATTACTATCCTTTTTACTTTCATTTTTTCTAAGTTTTCACCTTCTCCCTTAGCATCCTTAGCTTCCTTCAACTGAACCCCTCGCCGTCACCCAATTTTTTTTCCACACACACCCAAGCTTTCCAATTTTTACCCAAAAACACACACGAAATCAAGCCATTCCCTACTGTTGCTCCTTGTTATCCATAGGCTCAAGAATCTTTACATTCTCCACCCAATCTGAAAACATGCATAGGTGTGAATTATCTCGCATTGTTGAGCTGTAACCTTCGAATTATGGATCCGTGAGTCGTTTGGGTGTGTAAATAGATGGCTCTCAGTGAGAAGTGGATAGGGTTGAAGAAGAAGAATGATCAGGAGGAAAAGAAGTGAGTTGAAGGAGGAGAGAGTTGGTTTGATGAAGATAATGTATAAGACAAGGTCGGTAGGATTAGGGTTTGGTATAGGGTAGGATGGAAGAAAGGGGTCGGTGCATGCTTTGAGTGTTTGAGGGCTCGGTGTAGTCTGGGATGGATCGACATAGGTTTTCTTTCTTCTTTTTTTAAGAGAAAGGGGTTGGTGTTTTCTCTTTAGGCATAGGAACATATGGCTTAATATTTTCTAGGGAAGGTGTGATCGGCATGTAAGTTGGAGAAAGGGGTCGGTATAGAGGTTAAAGGAAGGGATCGACATAATATGTAAAAAGGAGGGATCAGCTATGGGGTAAGGTGTAGGGCTCGACATAAATGGTTGGGATCGGTGTTGACAAACTAAAGCCACTCTAAATTGAATTATCCAAACATATGACTACATATTTTCTTTCCCAAGCATAAAGTGACGAACAATAACACGACTTAGCATTTTCGAATCTGACTTAACTTGAACTAACAAATTTCGAATTCACTCAGCATGTCTTAAGTAAAAACATAGCTCAATAAACTCTAGAAATGAGCTTCATAGTTAAGAACGTCAACACCCAAACCTAAATTTTTCATCACCGACCACCTTTCACTTTGTCTAAGATGGTCAACGATGATGGTCTTTTCCAACGAAATCTCTAGGCTTGGACATATGAATTTCGTTTTCTCTAATCTTAATCTGCTTTCATTCATTTCACATTTCATCGCACTAGTTCACACAAGGCACGGAAGGACAGATTATTATTTCTAATATCGATTGTCTTTTGAGTATAACTAACATATATATCAACTTATGTAAAGCGTTCTCCCACTATGTCTTTAAGATCAGATAGGAAATCGAGCTCTACTACTTTTTCGATAAGTCCGAACCAAACCAGTAGTGAGAGGTAGTAGAGACATCTGGCCCATAGTCAGACCTTTTTTTCGATATCCCAACTCTTCAAGCTGAGGTTATAGACCCGACCCCCGACGTTGTGGATGATGCCATTGTCTTGGATAACCCGGTCGATTCACATGCTTCAAAAATGGTCGAAATGGCTCTTCATCGATTGTTCTCTATTCATGGGATTCCTTTCGAAATGTCCTGGCTCCATCAAGGCAAGACGGGCCTCATTTGTCCCCAGCTGGGTACACCGCGTGTAATAAGTTCATGTGCTGGGCCGGGTGTGTGCCACCTTTCAACTCCTTTATTCATGAAGTGCTGAAGTATATGGTAATCGCTCCCACGCAATTGCACCCCAACAGCTACGCCTTTATTCATGGTACTTTCCTGCTCTTCATGAGTGTTCTATTCCGTCCTCCAACTCCTTAGGACATCCGTTTTAAAGTTCAAAAGACGAGCCGATAGTCCTTCATACGTCTTTCTTGAGCCACTGTGTAAATGTCAAGTCCTAATGGGTGCATGGAATAAGCTCTCCCTGTTCAAGCAAGAATGGTTCTACATGCAATATCCTCCCGACTTCATGAGAAGGTGGTTGGAAGGATGTAAGTACCATCCCCATCTCTGCCTTTAATTCAAGGACTCAAATCACATCTTTCTTCTTAATCACATGAATTCTTTCAACTCTTTCAGGTGCTCACTCTTGGCCTGAAGGCGTTAGATATTTCAGGGCAGTTGAGGCTATCCATGCTACTCTGGTGGAGGATAGAGTGATCAAACTTCTCGTCACTAACGAACTGCTCTCACTATTCGGGCTTTAGAGGATGGCCATAGAATTGGTCTTCTATGGAGTAGAGCGATCCTAAGGTTATCACTGAGAGGAAGAAAGAATGTGACAACCCTATGGTGCCCCTGCTGAGGGAATCAAAGAAGGCACCAAAGAAGGGGAGATAAAGGAAACTGAAAATGTAGGACTGAGAAAAGAAGACGCAGGCCTTGGGCAAGTGCCAACAGCCGATGCACCACATACAAGCTGATTGCAACCTTCTTCAAAGATGAGAAAAGGTTTGGCTTATAGAATCAAGAAAAACAAGACCGAGGAGAGCCCATTATTCGTCATAACTCCAATCAAAAAGGTTTCATCTTCCCAAAAAATGGAGAGTTCGTTGAAAGGACTTTCTGACATGTCCATTCTGGGCGATTTGTTGAAATATGACTTCACCGTCCTTGATGTCGATGGGCTTAACTCTCCTGTAAGAAATGGCAAAGGCAGGCAACCTCGCAGTCATAGAGAAAGAACTCCTATGAGTAATGCAAAAATTACTGGTCCGTCGAGGGGATGCACTGGGACACACACAAGCCCTTACATCCCAACATTCACTTGCACTTTACTTTTGATGTAACAACTGCTAATATGTTCTCATTTGGTTCTTTTACAGGTGCAATGTCTTAATCACATGGCTTCGATCGCCTTTGTGGTTCTTTTATCTTCCATTGCTCCAGTCTGGACTTTGATTTCGAAAGACGTTGATAGAGAGATGAAGGATGAGAGAGAGGTTACCATTCTCGAGAATTATCCTCACCCTCCAAAAGGAAATCTCAAGGACATACTTTGCATTAAAGCAACCCCATTATTCCTCATACGGTTGGTGGAGATAAGCCCACACAATGAAGCACTTAATCTAATGTTCCCCGCGATCAACATTCCGGCTTCTCAAGTACTAGGTTGTCCTATGAGCACTGTAAACAAACACTGATTTCATCAGAACAGATTCCCCCAGTTCCTGCTCACGATGCAATTACGGTGGAGAAACTGGCCGAGCTTAAAGCTACCTCTCCAAAGATCTACTTCAAGGGGCTAAAATTCCATCCAGCTATACACCCTATCCCTAGAACCACAAAGGAGAACTCATTCGCTTGTGTGAACGATATGTATGTGCAGCACAAAGCATTCATTCATTTAGTCAAAAAAGTCTCCTAGGTTTCTATCGAAGCCAACACGAGATTGATCGCCTCAAGCTAGAGGTCATCCATAACAAAGGCATTATTAAGTTCCATGATACTGAACTGCTCGCATTCAAAACCCAACTCGATGAAGCAAAGAAGAGTGTGAGAGAGATGGCGGAGGCAGTTAGTCTCCTAGAGGTCTCCTAAAAAAAGGAACCGAACGATGCACTCTAACGTAGTGGCACCCTGGCTCTAAAAAAGGACTCCTTACAAAAGGAGAAAGATATTTTATCCCACCGTATGGAGGAGTTATAAAATTGCTATCTAAGGAGAGGGAGGAGGAATTCGAGGCGCAAGAGGAGTCACAAACATATTATGAGGATATCATGGAAACGAGAAACTTGAAGGCGATGCTTGACAAACAACTCTCCTAGATTGATGCATTGAAAGAAGCCGCTCAAGAGGAGGGCAAGAAAGCAGTGCTCGTGGAAGCCGACTGCAGAATCGAGGCAGCAACTGAGTCTAGCAGGGAGGAAATCAAGTGCTTATTTGATCCACTTATTGTTAAATATAATGCAAGGGTTCTCCTTCACCGTGACTTAACTTATTTGGGCGAAGGCTCTCTTGAGTCTCTTGCTGAAGCTTGGGATATTCTCATCAAGATCCAGAAGGTGGAGGTGGGGGTGGGGGTGGCAGAGCTTGATGAAGGGGCACTTACAAAGGAAGTGCTCCGAGGAAATGGGCCATTCGACTTGGCTACCGCAAAGCTTCAATTCGACTGAGCTGCCATACCACCTAAGGAAAAAGAAGATATCATTTGGTCATCCAGCACCGAGCCCTAGGCACCTTCTCCCATTCAATCGGCTGGGATTTTGTCTTCTCAACCCCTTGAGCAACATGCAGGTTATGACCCGGAGAAGCCTGGACTCGGCATATACAATTTGTCTCCAATCATTGAAGGGAGCACTATGACCACCGAAAGCCAACCGAATGCTGGTACTACGTTGAGCCTTTTCTAATCCAAAAGGTTGTTGTTCTCGACAAACAATGGCTGTAATCTAACATTTGCTTTTTATGAAACCTTATAGGTCATTCTGGTCCTGAGTCAATTCCAAGGAGCGACATCACCATAGAATAGGAGAGAAAAATGCTAAGGCGCCAGCTGCTGGAGATGTTACTGGGTCCGATGCTCAAGTGATCGGGACGCTAGATGAGGATAAACCTGAAGACCCATCAATTACAGAGAAGCACGATGATGTTATAATTATGGGCGCTTCTGAGCACACCACTAAGTTCAACCTGAAGGAGAAGATTAAAAAAGAGGAGAAGGCAAAGCTCGAAGTTAAGGGTGAGTCCAATGTGGTGGAGGTTGACGATCCCCTCAATAGGCCTTTACAATTCATCCCTTCTAGAGGTTCTACTCACATTACAGCTCCTCCTCCTTCTTTAAGTGCTTCCTCTCAAGGCAGCAAAGGGTCTCGAAAGAGATGTTTGACCGAAACAACCCCTAAAAAGCCGAAGAAGGATAAGAAGACAAAGAAATAGTTAATTCTTGTAATATTTTGCTTAGTTCAAATAATTTAGACATGTATAGTCATTTTCCCTTCTTCGTTTTCTTCTTAGCAGCATATTTACAGACTTAGCCTCCAAACCTTCGGAAGGGTTGTAAGAATTTTTGGAATTGTAAATAAAATTCTCTTCCTTAGTCAATCATTGAGTGCGTTATTATTTCAATAGTATAGTAACTTTTTCCATTCCAAATGCTTGCGACAATTTTTACCATGTTTTGTTGATAACTTATTATTTTAAATTCAAAGCTCCTCTACAGACTTCATCGAAAGTCGCCATCGGTACTAGGTCGGAATCGTAACCAACGGTTGTATTCTTTCTCCGACAGTTTGAGCATCTACCATCGATCTTAGGTTGGAGTTTGTGGGATGGCGATCGGTTGAGAGTTCACTCATCTACCCGCCAGTTTGGATACTTAGAACTTTTGAGCCCGCCTCATTGACTTAGAAACTTTTCTCATATTGTTTACAATTAGTCTGCAATCGGGGGAGAGAGAGAGAGAATTTTTGAGTCGTTTATACTCTAGCCCACGCTCCAAGGACTCAGAGTACTCTAACCTGCACTACAAGGACTTAGAGATTTCTCGAATCATTTATAATCTAGTATGCGCTCTGGGGACTCAAAGTACTCTGGTCTGTAGTCCGGGGACTTAGAGATTTTTCAAATCATTTATACTCTAGTCCGCACTTTAGGGACTCAGAGTACTCTAGTCTGCATTATGGGGACATAGAGATTTTTCACGTCGTTTGTACTCTAGTTTGTGGAAAGGGCACTCAGAGTATCCTAGTCCACACTCCGAGGACTTAGAGATTTTTCGCATCGTTTATACTCTAGTCCGTGCTCTGGGGACTTAGAGTACTCTAGTCCGTGCTCTGGGGACTTAGAAATTTTCCTCATTGTTTATACTCTAGTTTGCGCTCCAGGGACTCAGAGTACTCTAATCTGCACTCCAGGGACTTAGACATTTCCTGCATCGTTTCTACTCCAGTCCGCGCTCTGGGGACTCAGAGTACTCTAGTCCGTATCCTGGGGACTTAGAGATTTTTCGCATCACCTATAATGTAAGCAATAATAATTTCATCATATAATCATCATGATATGTAACAACAGTAGTCTACAGAAAGGTAGCTTCAATTTTTTATTCATCAAAAAATATAGCGGTAGAATAATCTATCTTATTACATATCAAAAGAAAAATCAACACAAAGAACTACTGAAAACAATTACTACGGGAATGCAAAAGGAACAATCTGGGTAAAATATCGATGCAAATGCCCACTATTCCATGCTCTAGGAAGCATTACACCATCAATGGCCGCTAGCTTGAAAGTTCCTTCTCCAAGCCGACATATGGTCCTTCCCATGTAGGGTTTATGTGTGATGGGACCGGAAAGACATGCTTCAAGACAAGGTCGCCAACATCAAAGGTTCTTGGATGGACTTTCATATTATAATATCGGGTGACTCGGTGCCGATGTGCAGTTGCTCTCAGATTGGCTTCCTCGTGCTTCTTGTCAATATAGTCCAATGACTCCAATAAGATATCTTGATTCGTTCTGGGATCATAGTAAGTTACTTGACGGAAAGGGACTTCGAGCTTCACGGGTATAACTTCTTGGCCCCGTAGGCTAAGGCGAACCGAGTATGGCCAATCGTAGACTTATGAGTGGTCCTATATGCCCAGAGGACCGTAGGAAATTCGTCCACCCACTTGCCTCTAGTCTTTTCCAAACATTTTTTCAAGATGGTCTTTATTACCTTATTTACAGCTTCAACCTGTCCATTCACCCAAAGGCGAGCGACTGCTACAAAGCGACTGCTACAAACCTTTTCTCAATGTGATACATCGGACAAATTTCCTTGAACTCGGCAATATCAAATTGAGTTCCGTTATCAGTTATAATAGTTCGCGGGAGACCAAAACGGCATACAATGTTTCACAAAATAAATTAATGACTTTTTGGTTATGATCGTAGCAAATAGCTCTGCTTCGACCCACTTAGTTAAGTTGTTAACCGCAACAATTGCATATCTCTTACCGCCTTTGGAAATTGGCAATGAGTCGGTAATATCAATTCCCATATCGTAAATGCTCTTGGACTAACCATTTGTATGATTTCTATTGGCGGGGCTTTTGGGACTTTTACATATATCAGGCATTTGTCACATCATCTCACATAATCCACGTGTCCCGTTTCACGGTTGGCCAGTAGTAGCCATATCGGAGTATCTTTTTAGCTTGCATTTGCCCCTAATATGGTTGCCACATTCTCCTTCATGGACTTATTTCAAGACCCGCTTTATCTCGTCATGGGCAATGCGTTAAAGTAAAGGAATAGAGAATTCCTTTCGATACATAATTCCATCTCGCATAATATATGGTGAGACCTTGCGAAGTTCTTGCCGCTTTTTGCTCTTTTTGCTAGGCTAGGTTCCATGCTATAAGTATTCTTTAAATGGGGACATCAATGACTCGCTTTCAGTTTCCATTTCCGGCACATGATCAACTTCCATCGCATTTATACTCGAGGTATGTAGGGTTTCAATCGGATCCAAGCCCATTTGTTGCGCATCACCAGTGCTTGCGAACTTTGCCAATGAGTCGGCTTCCCTATTCTGTTTGCGTGGGATATGCGAAATGTCATAGTATTCGAGGTCTTCCAACAACTCCCGAGCTCGGGTAAGGTATGGAGCAAGCCGTTGTCCCTTCGCCTGGAGTCCCCTATATCTTGGTATACCACCAGCTGCGAGTCATAAAATATTTCGATCGATTTTACCCTGAGCTCTTTAGAAAGCTTTATTCTAGCAATTAATGCCTCATATTTGACTTTATTTTTCGTAGTGGGGAGGTCGAGCTCCAAAGCATAGAAGATTGATCAGTTCTCGGGGTTCACAAGAATGATGCCAACTCCTGAACTATGATCATTGGATGCTCCATCGATATATAGTTTCCATCATATAGTGAGAACTACATCACTTCTACTTGGCTCATCCTGCATAGTGAACTCTGCTATAAAATCGGCCAATGCTTATCCTTGGATAGATCTTCGAGGCAAATAAGTGATGTCGAACTAGCTGAGCTTGATGTTCCATTTAAGCAACCTTCCCGATGTTTGGGACCACTGTAGGACCCATCGCAAAGGTTGGTCGGTATAGATGTTAATTGGATAAGCCCAGAATTATATGCGAAGTTTGCATGATGCGATCACCAAGAAGTATGCCAACTTCTCTATCTTCGGGTAATTTCTTTTCGTGCCCACTAATCGTTTATTGATGTAATACACCGGTCTCTGGACCCGGTCCTCCTCACGAATCAAGGCTGCACCTATAGCATGTGGCGATACAGCCAGACAAACATATAGTTTCTCATGGTCCATGGGTTTCGACAAAACAGAGGGCCCCTCCAGATGATTCACCAAGGCTCGGAACGCGCCTTCACCATCCTACGTCCATTCGAAATTTCTCTTCCCTTTCCTTATCAAATCGAAGAAAGGAATGAAATTATCGATTACTTTGGAGGTAAACCGACTCAAAGCAGCGACCTTCCTGTTCAGGCTTTGTACCTGCTTAATAGTTCTGGGTGCATGTATATCCCATATCGCTTGAGTCTTCTCTAGATTCACTTTGATTCCTCATGCATTGACAATGAAGCCCAATGACTTTCCTGATGCAACTCCTAATGAGCATTTCAATGGGTCGATTTCCATATCATAAAATCGAAGGATATCGAACATCTCCGCCAAGTCTTGAATGTGGTCATTTGATTATCGTGATTTCACGAGCATATCATCTACGTAGACTTCCATCATCCTACCGATCTAATATTTAAACATTTGGTTTACCAAACACTAATAGGTTTCTCCTGCATTCTTTAATCCAAATGGCATCACTACATAACAGTATAATCCAGCATCTGTGAAAAAATCAATGTGTTTCTACTTTAGGATGTGCATTGGGATTTGATTGTACCCTGAGTATGTATCCATAGATGATAGCAATTCATGTCTCGCGGTTGAGTCAACCAGCTGATCAATTCTAGGCAAGGGAAAACTAACGTTGGGGCATGCCTTGTTCAGGTTCAAATAGTCAAGCACATGTTCTCCACTTCCATTTGCCTTCTTTACTAATACATGGTTAGATCTCCATTTAGGGTAGTAGGCGTCACGAATAAACCCGTTGGCTTTAAGTTTATCGACCTCCTTCTTGAGAGCGGTAGACCTCTCCGAATCCATGCCTCGTCTTTTTAGTTTTACAAGGACATACTTTGGATCAATATTCAACATGTGGATCATGATGGCAGGTGGAATCTCACATATATCAGAATGAGTCCAAGTGAATACATCATGATTTTCTCGGAGAAAATTAGTAAGTTCTCTCATCATAGAAGGGTTATGTTACGATTCGATTTTCAACACTCGTGATGGATCGTCGTGGCTGATTGTGGTATCAATCGTTAGTTCAGCCGGTGCTGCCTTAGCCTCCTTAAGTTCCACCTCATCGTCTCTCAGATCTATATCTCTGTAGAACCAACTAAGGTGCCCAAGCCAAGGCTTAAGCGCTATTTGTCAATCTTCAGCAACTTGGACGAGGACCAATTTTTACACACCCTTTCCTTTTTCCTTCTACTTGGCTTCTCTCAGCTAAGCCACATAATAAGCATGACCAGTTGCCTGATCATCATGCACAGCACCAACTCCATTATCTATAGGAAATTTCAAAGTCAAGCACCACAGGGCAAGAGCTGCCCTAAACTCAACCAGGGCCAGGCGACCCAGAAAAACATTATACGCCGAATCAACATCCAAAACAATGAACGGTAGGATCCACACCCTCCTACGTTCACCTTCACCTAATTCAACTAGTAACTCAACAGAACCTACCACTTCAATAGCCACACCATTAAAACCATGTATACAAGCTTTGGATGGTTTCAAATCCTTAGCCTCCATTTTCATTTAATCATAAGCTTTCTTAAAGATGATGTTCACAGAACTTCCATAATCAATCAATATCCTTCTCACTAGCGTAGGTCCGATCACGACAGAGATAACCATCAGATCGATAGTAGGGGCCTCCACTCTTTTGGCATCTCCACTTCTAAACACTATGTCGTCCGTCATCATATGCTACTACTTTGCCAGAGTTCCATCCTCTGTGTTCGAACAACATTCAAAGTCCACATGTGTCATCGAACTAGCATAACGCTCCATTTCCTGCCAACTTCTATCCGCAAGGTGTGGTCCACCAACTATTGTGTTTATTACCAACCTTACGCTGGCCTGAGTTGGCTCCTCGGGCTGGTGCGGAGATTGTCCTCGGTTGGCACCAGACGTTCCTTGTCCGCCATCATACGGATCCTTGACAAACCGCTGCAACTTTTTTCGACGAATTAATTTCTCAATGGCATCATCAAGATGCCTACACTCGTCAATGTTGTGTTTGTAAAACTTGTAAAACCGTTAGTATTTCCCGGTTTGCTTCTGTTCTTCGATCAATTCCTTTGAATGCAGCTTCCTATAATGGAAAATGTTACAGGTGGACAAGTAGATGTTCTTTAAAGAGGCATTCAAGGGCGTATAGTTGTTATAAGTAGGGATTTGTGGCTTCCACTTTCCGGACTCCCTCTTTCGATCAGAATTTCCTTCTCCACCACGGCTTCACTACAATGTTGCTTTGCACCACTTCCTCGTTTGGTCCTATAGCAACGCTCCTTTTGGACAATCTAGCCTCCTCCTTTCTCATGAACTGGTGTGCCTTTGCATAGAAACGCTCCAGCATGGCGAACGGTTTTTCAGCTAGCCATCATCAAACTTGGATTTGTGGTCAACCCCCCTTGTCACACCATGAGTATGGCATGGCCACTTAGATTACTAACCTCGGTAGCAACAACATGAAACCTTTGTAAATAATCTTTCAGTGATCCACCCGGAGCCCGAATGACGCTGGATAGCACATCACATCTTTACTTTACTGATAGACACTACATGTATAAACTACAGAATTTGGTAATGCCTTAATGCTATTTTAATACTTTACTTTACTGATAGACACTATATGTATAGCATATATTACTATTTATAGTTTAACGGATCCTTAGGAGATGGAAATTCCGAACATTTCTTAAGTTATTGCACGCACGTTATACACTGGATAGGAGATGTAAAATCCCGTAAACATCTCCGAATCCATTACACTCATATTTATTTACCGTTGACTTAACTTACATAAGATCTTTTAGCTCTGACATGAGTGTTTTGTCTTTTCATTACGCTCGGATCAGTCTGAACTTTTCAGTGTATTGAAGACCATTTTATTTTAGAGGATGAAGACGGAGATTAGTCTACTATTTATTATATTTATTCCACTGCATCATGTTGTTCCGCTGCATTATCCTACTTCACTTGCTGTATGTATAAATCTGATTATATTGTAAAAGTGTAATCAAATATATTTGTAAAACAACTTCATGAACTGTTTATTTGATTATTATATTTTGTCATTGCGCTGTGAGATTCTGTGTTTTTTTTCTTTTTTTTCCTCTAATTTTCTTATTTACCCTATTAACAATCCTCCCTTTTGAATGGTAAAAGTTGACATGTGTGGTTTATTGTTGATTTAAGCCGTCCAAAAAGATGGGTCGTTACACAATGGGAAATGAGTAATAAAGCCGTATATTGTAAGAAGGAACAACAAAAGTTAAAAACAACAAGATTTATAGTGGTTTGACATTGTTTTCCTACGTCTACTCTGGATGCTCTCTTTATTTCTTTATCAATCACTTGATTATAGATACAGTTTACAAGGAATAGATCAAATACAAGTCAAAACAAAGAGAAGCTGAGTATAAAAATGGCAGAGTATTCTCTTGGTTGTCAAAAAAACCCCCATGCCCTTGTATTTATAGATGAAGGCAGCCTTCAGCTTGACCATTTGGGCCCACAGTGAAAAATGCATTGCTCAACTCACTACACAGACCCACATCACTATGCCAACCTGACCACTTCTTATGCCGACACGAGCTTCAACTCATGCAATGCCGATCCATGCCTTATCTCAAGTAATGTCGACCTGGTCTTCATGCCTCTTGCCGATCTGATAGTCCTCACACTCCATGCCGACCCGAAGTTGAGGCAGCACCGACCCAAAGCATTTTCATATGCCGGCCCTAAGTTGCCTTGTAATTGCCGACCTAATGTGGTGACTGTCGACCCCAAACAATATGCCGACCCGATATATCATCCTTGCCAAACCGAAGCACTTCTTCTCGATGCTGACCCCAAGTGTTACAAACTCCATCCTAAGGACGAACCGAACACCATTATATACTATGCCAATCTGACCTGATCTCTGTAATATGCAATGTCGACCCGGAGTGAACCAAATGCCGAACCTTTGGAGTGATATGACCTCCCTCCTATGCCAACCCGAAGTATTACTAGCATCCACCAGAGGTAGATGTTGATCTGACCCGAAGCAAGAGTAATGTCAACCCAAAGCTCTATAACAACCCACTTGCTATGCCAACTCCTACACTACCAGGCTAATCTTTATAATCCTGATACCCTATTACACCCATTCGTCAATATCAACCCTAGGCTAGACATAACTTCTTAGAAATCACCTTTTGGTCATATCAATATCGTCTCTCGAACATTCTTCCATCAATAGTCAATCTTGATCTCTGTAATTACCTTTATGAAGCTGCATCAAGAAACCGGGTAGCATATAGAGAGCAACATTAAGTTTATAGATAATGCAAAAGAGGCCAACGATGCCTCTTTGAACAATATTTAATCTTTCTATATAGTTTTCTTCTTTAACTAAACCTTTTATTTTATACAAAATTAGAGCAATAATATAATAGAAACCGAGTTATACATTTGATGTGCTGTAACGACCCATAAATTTTCAATAATTAAAATTGTTAATTTATTGAGATTTTTGAAATTTAATATTGAAGAAAATAAAAATTGGTGAATCATTAATAAAAGTTGTGATAATGTAATGAAAATTAACTTAGAGGAAACGTAACAAGGTTAATTAAAGTTAATAATTAATGACTTGAATGAAATTCCAATTAAATAAAATAATTTAAATGTTATGACTTGGTTATAAATGGAATATGAGAAAACAAATGAAATTATTGGACTATTGTATGAAATAGTGTAATAGATGGAAATCATTTGTGAAGAATAAACATACATGTTTTATAAAGGGAAAATGGTGACAAATGGTGGTCGTTACCAGTGGTTTACCAATTTAAAATAAAAGTTACTTTAATGATAATTAATATAATATGAATGTGAAATGAATAGAAACAGAAATTTATTTATAAGGCAGTAATTGATGTAATAAAAAGCATGAAACCAAGTGAATAAGTTTATTTAGTATATTTAATCGTAATTAATGTATATAATTGGCAAAGATATAATAAATGGAAATAGGATGGTTAATAACAAAGGAGTTAGAAATTTGAATATATTAATGTAGCATTTATGCAAATGTAAGATGTAATAGGCGTAGATTAGTGTAATAGATAAGTACTAAGTACCCATGTTGACATCACCTTTAAGATGGTAAGTTTATAATTGATTCATACTAAGGAAAAATTCAAATGAATGGATTTATTTGGGATGGCAATTGACAATTAATGAATTTATTTAAATTAGTAAGTTATAATTGATGGAAATTAGTAAATTCGGGAGTGTATTCAAAGGTTATTAACTAAGGAAGTAATACGTAATAAATTGAATAAAATCAATATTATGTAAGAATTGTAACATTTGTTTGTGAATAGTGGATTCATAGGTGTAATTAAAAGTTATGATAAGAAATATTATTAATTACCTAATTAATTGGTCAATGAATTTACTGGAACTCAAATTTTAATAAATGAATTTAATCTAAATGAAATTTAATTTATTATGCTAATTGAAATAAAGATGGAATGTGATAATATTAACGTAAAAGATTTTGAATCCAATATTTATTACATCCGTTGACAATAATGAATCGAATAGTAGAATGAAAAATAAATTTAATAGAATTTTTGGAAATTAAATTTATAATTTTTGAATTTAATGAAATTGAGGTTAATATTGGAGATTAATCATCTCTAAAGTTGACATTTAAATTTGTTAAAACCATTGTAAATTATTGAGAAATCAAAAAGGACAAAATTTGTCAATTAAAGAATTGAAATTTGAAATTTGATTTAATTAGCCAATTTACTAATTTATTTATTTATTTAATGTAAAAATGGACATTTTGGACACTGACTCAGTTTTCGACGAAACCAGTTTCATCGAATCCATAATGGTGAATTATTCTAGGATTTCAAGTTTTGTAGCAATCGGACTTGACGTTTGATCGTACGGACTCGAAACGCCTTGAAATAGATGAAATTGAAATTAATTGAAATCAATTTGAAATAATTTGATTTTGTCATAACTTCTTCATACGATGGAATTTGGACGTGAAACTTTTTCCATCACGTTTTAAAATATTTTAAAACATCTATTTTGATATATGGGTTGACCCAATTTCGTTTCGGAGTCAGAACGGGCTTTTCGGTCCACTTTATCGTTTAACGCGTATACCTATCTGATCCATCTATTCTTTTTCAACCTTGTCTATAAATAGTCTATTATAAACCCTAATTTCCCTCATTCTCATTTATCTATGTGTACAATTTCTTTCACTCCTCGGTTCAATGAGAGACAAACACCTAATTCCAACCGCAATTCAAAATCAAAGCCAAATTTTCAAACTCCTTAAAAAAATTTAGAAAAATTATATATCGAAGTTCTTGATGTACGCATCTCAGATCTGCAGTTCATTTTTGGATCTGAGTTTCTATGTAGCCGGAATTGGCTCGTTTATTCTCGGCCGTTCATCGTGCATCGATGAACTTTGTCGGATCGTCAAATCGTTTCTAGGTTTTGTAGAGATTCCTGTGCGCTGTCCATCGGTATGGTTCATCAGAAGAATAGACGGCTAGATCGTCGGCAAATCATGGTTTAGGGTTCGATTTTGGGTGGCTACTGCATATTATGGAGGCCTCGATCGGTGCCGTGAGTCGCTTGGGGATGTTGGTTCGGCACTGTCGTCGCGTGCGTCCGTGTGGAAGGATGGTGACGATTTGGTGTCGTGCGTGTGTTGTTCGATTGCGTGCGTTTGGGAGGCGGCTGTGCTGTGCGAACGATGGTTTGGGTTGCTATGTAGAGGATGCTGACATGATGATGTTTGTTATTGGGTGAGTAATTTTTTTGTTTTTTGTTTTTTTTTTTTAATTAAATTTTGTTCCAAACTATTTAATCGCTATAACTTTTGCATACGTGATCCAATTTACGCGCGATTTTCTCCGCGAGGTTCGTATTGGGATTCTGGACATTTTGGCACTAGTTTGGACGGATTCTGAGACTGTTCAATTTTTGGATTCAAATTGGATTTGATTCAATTTAAATTCAAAAGGTGAGTGTTTTAACCCACTCACAACTTCTAAACTTTCTTATGTTTGTTAAATTAAATTTTTGTTGTGATTATGCATTATTTATGACTTTTTCGCATATTTTTAATCATCGTCTTAGTTATTGCATTTATTTAAATTAAACCGTTATTTAATCTATTATTGAATATAACTGCCAGTTAATTACCTGTTATATATTATCAGTTATATATTTATATTGATTGATTGTTTTGGATGATGATTGTGATGGATGTATGATTTTATGATGGATGAATGGATGTTTTATTTATATCATCATAATCTGCAAGTGCTCTATTGATTTGTTGTTATTGATTCGTGATTGCGGTTTGAAATGGTATATAACCGTATTTTTATTTTTAAATTACGGATTGAAATGGTAAATATCCGTATCACTTGACAATAAGATAGAAAATTATATACAGACACCGCGCTCTATATATAAAAATATTTTGAAATGGTTTCTATGGTTTTGTAAAGAAATATATGATTTTATGAGATATTGATTTGGATATTTTATAAATGTTCTTTTATATATAGTTAAATTCTTTGTTTAAGCTATGTATAAAATTGTTTAAGTGTAAAAGAAGTTTAATAATAAAGTTTGATTTTGTTAAGATATAATATGGTTAAAGTATTTATTTAAATTGTTTTGTATATAGAGTTTATATTGCCTTAAATACAATTAAGATAGGAAGATAAATAGGAAATTGATCTGAATCAATTTTTTTAAGAATTTTACTCAAATAAAATCTGATTAGAAATTGAGATAAATATGAGATTTTATGAAATTGAATTTATCTGAGATTAAAAACTCAAAAAGGGTTGATGGGAGATTTATTAAATTGAGAATTTTAAAGGCACTAGTACAAAAAGTGCATATTGCTTCGCCTCATTTGCATCGGTTGAAGTAAAAACTAATGCAAATAGAACTATTTGCATCAGTTCTATCTTAATAACCGATGCAATTGGTACGTGGAAAGCAATAGGTAATAAAAAAATCAAATTTGCATCAGTTCTAACCAACAACCGATGCAAATAGTTTTCGTCGCATCGGTTTTAAAGACAACCGATGCAACTACATGCTGATGGCAATATGAAATTTAGGTGGGAAATAATGAAATATTGGCTCCAAAGTTTACTTTAGACAAATATACTCCTCCCTCCTCAATAAACCACTCCCAAAAAAATATATCATGCTTTTCATTTTCAACATCGAATAAAAGAAAAAAAAATTAAAACGAAGCTTTTGAAAATTTTAATGGCGAAGATGGCAGCAAACTCGAAATCAATTTACAATAAGAAATCCACGGTCGAGCATCTTAAACAAATAAAAATCGAATTTGAAGCGGTTTCGTAAGTCTCGATCGAAGTTCGGCTGCCGATTGGATTTGTGGTGGCGACGACATGATGTTGGTTGGTGGAGATGGCGGAATTTAGTTTGGGGTCGTCGATGGTCGCAGCTGATTGTGTGGATGGAGGCATAGTTCGCCAATTTGGGATGGTTGCAGTTTTGGCTCTGGTTGTGGTTGCAATTTGGGTATTCTGAAATCGCAAATTTGTAGCAGTGAAGTGTAGTTTTTTTTGAATCGTTGGTGTTGGTTGGTGTATGAACTTCGGTAGAGCAGTGATATCAGGTTGTTTGTGGTGGTTGCAATACAAGGAGGTTGTAGAAGACGGTGATTGATGACAGTAAGGTAGTGGGTGGTGTTGTAATGGAGGTGTGACTGTTTGATGTAGAGGAAGGTTATGGTGGATGCTGCTCTGAATGAAGAGGTTCAGTGATAGGGTTGCACTGCTGTTTACGAGGCAGATGTTGTTCTCGCAGCAAGTCAGTGTGGCAGTGACTTCAGTATCGAAGTGGTTGTTAATTTGCAAGCAGTGGTGAATGTTTGAATGTTGGCGAGCCAGTATTGCTAGAGACAGTATTGAAGTCCCAAAAGGCATCGATTAGTCGGAATAGCAATCCACGTCCACATACTGGTGGTTCAATATCTATGGAGGAGACTGGAGAGAAAATGGTAATTTAAAATAATAATTACTACGAGTATATTTCTTATTTTTCCACTAGTATTTTTTAGAGAAATATAGGTAATGCTTTGTCTACTAGTATTTTTTGACAGAAATTGATCTATTTTCCACAGAAAAAAATAATATAATGTCAGCACGACTTGTTTTAGCGATCAATCCAAATCTGTCACCACCAACCAAATAACAGATAAAGTAGATGATCATACATTATATGACATATATTAGAAATACTCAGCATCAAATGCTTTAGCTTTATTAAGCAATTAATGGCTGAAGAGAGAGCTCACTCATTTAAATATTTATTGTTGTGGTAGTTGTAATATTTCTCTACAAAAATCAATCATATTAAGTCTTAATTACAATGTTAGTTGAATATGAAAGTTTATTAGTTGAATCGAATTGTTTCTATATAGTTGAATATGGTGGTCTGCAAGTATACACAGGTCATTTTTATAGGGTTATTTGATGAACCTGTACTTTGAAAGAAAAGAAAATTTTCCTAGCTAAAAACAAGGACAGTTTTTGAAACTTCTTTAAATCATGGAAACCACTTCCTTTACTTGTTCTATTTATATTTGACAGCTGGGTGTAAAAATGAAGATAGTTATAAACATGAAGTATCACTATGATCAAATGAATATGTTGAAAGCAACAAAAGAGGCATGAGGTGGAACAACCACTGCATTTACTGTGTCACTGAACCACTCTTCCTTCTGCGTGCAGTTCTTCAGTCCCTATGTCTCAACCCCAAACTGAGAATAACAATGCTCACCTGTTGTTGTGGTACATTTCTTTATGTGATTTTTTCTAGTTTCATTATGGTAGATAAATCAGCACAAAACCTTGGAAATGGAGTCATGGGTTGATTTGGCGACTATATATATACCAAGCGTGAGTTGTATATGGATTCAGATAGTTGTTTGGACATAGCCAAATCTGTAGAGTATTTCAATGTTACTACCAGGCATACATTTGGTATGGTTATTGAAACTGATAGTTTGTTTATCATGAATTTCCATACTTTTATAAAATGTATATTTCTTGTTTTATACAGGTATGAATTTCTATAGTGTTATAAATATATTTTTACATTCTCTTGCCTTTTCTTACGATTACAGGCACATGAGCTTTTATCCAACATTGCCACACTAGAAGATGCTATTGTAAAATTTGAAGCAGAATCGGTTTCTTTGCATTTTCAGCTTATTCAAGAAAGAAATGAACGAAAACTTGATGAGTATCGTATGAAACAATTACCTTCACGACCACATGTAATTTGCTCCCAAAGCAACGTATGGTAACCAATATACTCCGTGTTTCATAATAAAATTTATGACTAATTGATCATAATTTACTGATGATAAAATTGAATCGTGATTGTGATTAATAGTTTACTCATTAATACACACACATCCACAGTCGACATCAACAAAATATTATATGTACACGATCACATGAATCACAACCTGATTCACATATTATGTATTTTAAAGTTGTTCATTTTAGCGTTTTGTTAAAAATAGTAATTTACCAGCTACAATCTTTGTGTAGTTGCAATACAAGCAACTCCTCAATGAAATACCATAAGTAAGCTTTTACTTAACACAGGATACTTTGTATGAGATGCTAATGGAAGATGATTTCCGCACGCGTTTTGTCTTTTCAGACTTAGAGTTTGAGTAGGATGAAGATGGTGAATTATTATTAGAGGATGCTGTGGACATTGAGTTTCCACTTGATTCCAGTTCTGTAGTCATAGGGAGAAGAGAAGAAAATGGAAGTGAAAGAAAGGAAAGCAGTGATCTTCAACCAACCGGGCTATGCAAATATATATAATACAGGTAAAAATCAATGATAAATGAATCAATTATATAATATGAAAATTGGACATAATGCGATATTGTTAAATAGATATTAGAAGGGTGGTGAGGAGGGACAGTATATGTCAAGTAGTATGCCTATGTAGTATGCACATATATTTGCAAACCCCACATTGTAGATACTCGGGTACAATTAGGTCGTTTTCTCCACGTACCATACGCTCATCATTTATTTCTTTTGAATTTCCTTTTAGCCTTTTGGTTTGCTGATGACCACTAGCTAACTTGATCGGTAGCAGTCACTGTTGAGCTCAACTCATACACAGAATACTGGGGTTAAGTTATATTCATCTTTTTTTCTGGTTATTATTCGAGATGCATATAATGTTATTTTAGCGATTTCAGTTTTCAGTATGCTAGTTCTAACTGTGAAAATGGTGAGTAACAGTAGTAGTTTCATAATATTTGATTTAATGTTGGTTGCCCAGGCTTTAGCAAAGATAACAAACAAAATAATAGTTATTGGGATTGGTGATGTACACTATATTATCAGTACTCTTTAAACTATGCTACTGTGATTATGCTACTGGTGATGTACACTATATTAGGGTAGTGCAGTTTTATATGTCATTAAGTTTAGTTAAACTGAACTGTTTTAAAGGTATTCAAAAAATATCTAACCCCCATTTCTAACTGATTTGCAATCCTTTTAATTTTGGATAGTAGAATTTAGTACCACTATCCCCATGATTTATCTTTGTCACACCTGTATGTTTATATTAAACAATCACATTCCTCTTCCTAATTTAGGAAAATGGTGAAGTGAAGGTTATCAACATTTTGGAAAAGTTGGTGGGAACTGATGCTGCTTTTGAATTCAGGCCAAACAAATACAAAATGAATAACAAAAATATATTTTTAACTGCCAGACAAATCACCAAAAAAGCTGCAACCTCTGAAGTTTTCAACGCTGTGTCTCAGGTTTTTTGTTTTTTGTTCTTTACAATTACATTTTTTTCCTTTACTAAAGCACTGTAAATCAACATAAACTCTGCTTCAACGAACAACCAAATACATTTTGAAGCGTCAGATAACAAATGTGGTCGAACAAAGTAACTATATTGAAAATGTATCCACCCAAAACAATGATTACTCACCTACTAAATATGATTGCAAGGGGAAACGAGTGGCAATCTTTTTATTCCTTCCATCTAACCTTTCCAAACTTGTACTGCATAGTTGATTTATTTATTTGTATGAACATTTTGTTTTTACAGATTAATGACCAGAGCAGCACCAAGGCAGTTACTATCCGGAACATAGTTCCCACAGGGAGAAAGGGAACACGGTTCCAAGCACCCTAAAGGTTGTTATCACTCCTTGAGTTTGAAATTAAAATGATGACGTCAAACAAATTGCTTCCCCGCCTTACAATATATTTTTAACTTATCCCACTTGTTTAATTTCCATCATTTTAATTGGTAGAGGTAGTAAATTAACCTTGTTGCTTGCACTAACATGACTACATAACCAATGTCTTTATGAACTGACTATTATAAATGGTCATTGTCTGTGTACCTATTCAGTTTGTTCTTGCCTTCTTAATGTATTTTTTCAAACTTTAGTTTGCAACATAGAAACTTTTAAACAGAGTAGGAAGATTAGGTGTCTGTTGGTTTAGCTTTTTCCATTAACCTTCAGTCATCCATCTACTAACAAATCATTCAGTTTAATGGGCAAAAATATTGAAAACAATGTTCTTTTTGAAACTCAAGTATGTTTATTCACTTTTATTTATTCTTAATTTTTTTCTTATACATATTTTGGGTGTCATGTGGAGCTAAAGGGTTGTTATGTTATCCGGTCAAGGTAACTGGGATGAAATGCTCGATGCATTGGGTGTCTGAAGCACATAGGAACTCATGGCATGTGTTGCTGGATGCGAGTATGGTTGTGGTGGGGGAGGATAGGCTCAGTCTTGCTCTTCATAGGCCTACTTTTGTGATTAGCACGCTTGATGATGTTAGGGCGGAGCCTGAAAGGATTACTTGCTTGCTGGTTAGGAGGAAGTCTTTTGATGCTGCTACATCACCATAGGTTTAGTTTTCATGAGAATTATATAGAGAGTTTTTATGTGAGGAGAAAGTGAATGCAAAGTTGGACTTGAGTTTGTGTATTACTTTCATGCATTTCTATGAACATTTGGGTTGAATATGTTGTGTAATAATGAGATTTTTCCTTGCAAATAATGAAATTGTTCATGTTTCTAGTTCGCGAGTTGTTTTGTCAGGCTTGTGGCGTTTGGATTATTAATAATATATACATATATATATAGTCTATTTGGGCACTGTAATAATGGTTTATGAGGGATTAGTTTGTATCGGTTGTTATAAAAAACCGATGCAATAGAGGGATTAGTTTGCATCGGTTTTCAACAACAACCTATGCAACAAGTTCCTTTGTTGCATCGGTTTTCATTACAACCGATGCAACATGGGGGCTGTGTTCAAGCAACCAGCCATGATATTTTGCATCAGTTGTTAGTAACAACCTATGAAAAAAGGACCTTTTTGCATCGGTTTCAGAACTGATGCAAAAGTGTTAAGCCTGTTGCATCGGTTGCATATGCATCGGTTGCTGAACTGATGCAAAACGGGGGTAAACAACCGATGCAAATGGCCTGTTTTGTAGTAGTGAGGGTATAATTATTATAACTTGATTTATGAGTCTAGGTGAATTAAATTATTATTTCAAGTGTAACGAATTGATGGCAATATCTAGTTATTTGAAATTTGAGTTTTATTGAAATAATAAGGGGTTTATTATATAAAATATTTCAAAACTAAATAATAGGAAATTTAATTGTTGAATCGAAATTATCAAATTTAGTTTGAAATTTTGGAATATTTTAAGCCTTGAAATATATCGAAATTGAAATGTTTATAGAAATTGAAATGCTTCGAAGTTACGAATTACATGGCATTATGTTTTAAAGGTGTTAAAATTTCAAATGTTATAAAATTTGGAAGTGCTATGATTTTAAAAAGGGGATATATTTGAAATAAATAATACTATATTGATTGGAAATAAAAGGAATATCATATTGATTTGTTTTTTAAATTTGAAATGATATCGTATTTATATGGTTTTGAAATAAATATTATATCCTGGTTTTGAAGTATAATTATTTTGAAATGACCGCGGTGTTATAATAACGTTTGGTTGTTGAAGAGACCGAGATTGGAAGTTGTCATACTCTCTGCCAACTCCGAAAACCACTTTAACAACCGTGTACGCGGTGGAGATTCCAGAATAAAGTAGGATGGTGGCGGCGTTTCCTTTGAGGTAAATACGTGGACCCGACTCCCATGAGTTGGCATAAGGTGGCTAAAACAGGAGTGATTCTTGGGCCAATGAGGTAGCACCTTTGATGGGACACATCCCTTAGATATTTTACTTTGACTTTTGGATTGATTCGGTGGCCACTTTTGATTTTTTTTATTTAGAGGTGTGGTTCGAGGTGGGCGGTAGCTGTGCGCTACGCGTTACCACCAGCCCGGATGCATAATTCGTATTTCTACCCTGGCATTGCCTAGTTGTGCCGTGTCACTTACCCTAGCGCGCCTTATACGAGTTTGGTTTTCTCCCATAGCCCGTGGAGTATTTAGAGTAGTCTTCCGATTTGGAGATGCGCTGATACTGGATGGACTACTGGGACTATTATGTGGTAAGAGCTATATGGGTAACCCCTTAACGCTATTTAAAAGTAAGTTTATTTTACTAATAGAGCTTATTATAATAGCGAAATATTACTACATAGTAAATAGTTTAACGGATCCCTAGGATATGTGAATCTCGAGCATCTCTTGAGTTATTGCACTCACGTTAGACACTGGATAGGAGATGTCAAATCCTGTAAATATCTCTGACGCCGTTCCACTCATATTGTTTATTGTTGATTTAACTTACATAAGATCTTTTAGTTCTGACTCAAGTGTTTTGTCTTTCAATTCGCTCGGGTCAGTCCGAGCAATACAAGATTTGAAGACTTTATTTTGGAGGACGAAGACGAAGATATTATTACTATTATCTATTATATTATTCACTGCATCATGTACCCTGCTGCATTGTTATTTATTGTTATATGTAACTCTGATATGTATTGTATAAGTATAATCGAATATTTTATAAAACAGCTTCATGTGCTGTTTATTTGATTATTATAGTTTATCGTTCCACTACAAGATTCTATTTGTTTTATTTCTTTCTTCCTTTTTCTTATTTACCCTATAGCCATCCGCCCTTCTGTATGGTTTTAAGTCTGACGTGTGTGGTTTATCGTCGATTTAAAGCGTACGGAAAGGCGGGACGTTACATCTGGTATCAGAGCTTTGGTTTAGCGATAAACCTTAACTTTGTGGGGTCTGACTCTTTACTAATGGGGTAGTAATACCCTATGATGAGTCGCTGAGTGTGTGTGTGTGTGTGTGTCTATATATATATATATATATATATATATATATATATATATATATATATATATATATATATGAGAGAGAGCGTATTTCTTAGTGTTATAAAAAGGTTTTAATATTGTGTTAATCTGTTCCGTTTGTATTTATAAATTCTAGTTGGTGCATGGGACGCTATGACATCAATAGGGATTTCTAAACACTTAATAGGACAGACCGACACAATATTTATTTTAATATAGGTGAACGAAATAATTTTGCCTATTATATTTCCTATATATATAAATAAATTTTTATAAATGATATATATATTTGGTTTCAATATATTGGTTGTTAGGTAATGAAATTTATAAATAATAGTTGAAATAAGATTGAAAATAAAACAAATGGAAGATTGGAAACTTAAAGCTTGAGATCCGGGATTTTTGAAAATTTCTTTTGAATGATTTTGGAATATAATAATAATATTATTTAGAAGTATTTTCTATTATAAATATTTTAGTATGATTTGAAAGAATTGCTTTAAAGAAATTTTGAAAAGAATTAAGTTCTGTACTCCCCTCTTTGTCGCTGGAAAATAATTTCGGTGATGAGTGCACGCATCATCGACATTTATTTTCGAGTTTCGAAGTGGGAAGGCCACTGTAGTAGTTTACTGCAGATTTATTTTGATAAACAAAATTAAATTTTAAATTGTTTTAAATATAATTGGATATATAAGTACGTTTATCTATTATTTTAAAATGGTTTGAGATTTAACCCGGTATTTAGTTTTTAAGTTTCCATTAATTAATAGTTTCAATTATTGTAGTGAATTGGAACGTAGGCAATTAATAATTGAAACCTTTAAAGGAAATAAGAGATTTAATGCTAAGTTATAAATTAAATATAATAGAAAGATAAGTAGTATAAATAAAAAAATTTAAACTTAAGTAAATAAGTGAAATTTGTAGTCTATAAAAAGCAAGGATATTATTATTGAACATTAAATTTATTAAAAGAAATGAGGAAACTTGTATAACTTTCAATTACATCCTTAAAAACGTATATACAACTTACCGAATATTATAAGTTGAAATGTTTAATATGAAATTGTAATGGAAATTTTACAAGTAAAAGTAGGTAATGAAAGTGTTCAATAAATTGCTTTTATTTATAAGAATTGATGTTATAAAGTTATAAACTTAAGTTGTAAATTAAAATGTTACTATAATTAAATGTAATAGAAATGTAAGCACTAAATAAATGAAATTGAGAAATGCATAAATGTAATGCAATAAAAAAGAAACTTAAATGACCTGAATAACTGAAAATGAATAATTGTAAGTAATAAATGAAAATGAATGGAATTAATAAGAATAAACTTAATCTGTTGTTTGAAATTGTTGTTTGTTTCGGTTTATGGTTGTTTCGGTAAGGATACTTTAAATTGTTTGGATGAATGAATAATCTATTTCATTTCATCCAAGACTGTTGAGTAAATGGTGCACTAAGTAGTTTATTTTTCATTTTATGCAATTTAAGGTTTGAACCCGAATAACTATTTGTTTTGTTTGATATGCTTGGATGGTTGATTTGTGTTTATGATGTTTGTTGCAATTGATTGTTGTTGTATTGATTGATTGCTTGTGGTTGAAACAACTTTAGATATTTCATTTCATATAATTGTTAACCTTTTTGGATTATATAAGTGAAATACAGGTCATGGAAGCAATTGCTACTACTTTTGGTTTCTTAAATAAGCGTTATTTACCCGACGAATAGGTACGTTTTTCGGATTACGGTTTATAGCTCTATTATATTATTTATTGCGGGTTGGGATATATATTATTTTGGAAAATAAATGTTATATATTGTTATATTTGATATTATATTTTCTTCCGAGGCTCTCCGTACAAAGGAGACTGCCGAAATTTTCCGTAAATTTTGGACTTAGAAAATATTTTGAAAATGTTTTCCAAACTTTATAATTTGAGTATAAAAAGATTTAGTGGTTATAAATTGGTATATTTTATTTGAAGGTAATTAATTTTGTAAATTTAATTGTTTATAAAGTTAATATTATAAGTAAGATATAATGATCTCTTAATTCTCCTTCTCCCTTCATTTTCCTTTTCGGGGACGAAAAGTTTTGAGTGGGGGAGGGTGTAATGACCCGTAAATTTTCAATAATTAAAATTGTTAATTTATTGAGATTTTTGAAATTTAATATTAAATAAAATAAAATTTGGTGAATCATTAATAAAAGTTGTGATATTGTAATGAAAATTAACTTAGAGGAAACGTAACAAGGTTAATTAAAGTTAATAATTAATGACTTGAATGAAATTTAAATTAAATAAAATAATTTAAATGTTATGACTTGGTTATAAATGGAATACGAGAAAACAAATGAAATTATTGGGCTAATGTATGAAATAGTGTAATAGATGGAAATCATTTGTGAACAATAAACATACATGTTTTATAAAGGGAAAATGGTGACAAATGGTGGTCGTTACCAGTGGTTTACCAATTTAAAATAAAAGTTACTTTAATGATAATTAATATAATAACGGAAGTGTGAATGTGAATTGAATAGAAACGGAAATTTATTTATAAGGCAGTAATTGATGTAATAAAAAGCATGAAATCAAGTGAATAAATTTATTTAGAATATTTAATCGTAATTAATGTATATAATTGGCAAAGATATAATAAATGGAAACGGGATGGTTAATAAAAAAGGAGTTAGAAATTTGAATATATTAATGTAGAATTTATGCAAATGTAAGATGTAATAGGCGTAGATTAGTGTAATAGATATGTACTAAGTACCCATGTTGACGTCACCTTTAAGATGGTAAGTTTATAATTGATTCATAATAAGGAATAAGGAAAAATTCAAATGAATGGATTTATTTGGGATGGAAATTGACAATTAATGAATTTATTTAAATCAGTAAGTTATAATTGATGGAAATTAGTAAATTGGGGAGTGTATTCAAAGGTTATTAACTAAGGAAGTAATACGTAATAAATTGAATAAATTCAATATTATGTAAGAATTGTAACATTTGTTTGTGAATAGTGGATTCATAGGTGTAATTAAAAGTATGATAACAATTATTATTAATTACCTAATTAATTGGTCAATGAATTTATTGGAACTCAAATTTTAGTAAATGAATTTAATCTAAATGAAATTTAATTTATTACGCTAATTGAAATAAAGATGGAATAAGATAATATTAACGTAAAAGATTTTGAATCCAATATTTATTTCATCCGTTGACAATAATGAATTGAATAGTAGAATGAAAAATAAATTTAATAGAATTTTTGAAAATTAAATTTATAATTTTTGAATTTAATGAAATTGAGGTTAATATTGGAATTTATAAATTAATCATCTCTAAAGTTGACATTGAAATTTGTTAAAAGCATTGTAAATGATTGAGAAATCAAAAAGGACGAAATTTGTCAATTAAAGAATTGAAATTTGAAATTTGTTTTAATTAGCCAATTTATTTATTTAATGTAAAAATAGACATTTTGGCCACTGACTCGGATTTCGACGAAACCAGTTTCATCGGATCCGTAACGGTGAATTATTGTAGGGTTTCAAGTTTCGTAGCGATCGGACTTGTCGTTTGATCGTACGGACTCGAAACGCCTTGAAATAAATGAAATTGAAATCAATTTGAAATAATTTGATTTTGTCATAACTTCTTCATACGATGGAATTTGGACGTGAAACTTTTTCCATCGCGTTTAAAATATTTTAAAACATCTATTTCATATATGGGTTGACCCAATTTCGTTCCGGAGTCAGAACGGGCTTTTCGGGCCACTTTATCGTTTAACGCGTATACCTATCTGATCCATCTATTCTTTTTCAACCTTGTCTATAAATACTCTGTTATAAACCCTAATCTCCCTCATTCTCAATTATCTGTGCGTACAATTTCTTTCACCTCCTCAGTTCAATGGTAGACAAACACCTAATTCCAACCGCAATTCAAAATCAAAGCCAAATTTTCAAACTCCTCAAAAAAATTCAGAAAAATTATATATCGAAGCTCTTGATGTACGCATCTCAGATCTGCATTTCGTTTTTGGATCTGAGTTTCTGTGTAGCCAGAATTGGCTTGTTTATTCTCGGCCGTTCATCGTTCGTCGTTGAACTTTGTCGGATCGTCAAATCGTTTCTGGGTTTTGTAGAGATTCCTGTGCGCTGTCTATCGGTATGGTTCATCAGAAGAATAGACGGCTAGATCATCGGAAAATCACAGTTTAGGGTTCGATTTTGGGCGGCTGGTGCGTATTGGGGGAGGCCTCGATCGGCGCCGCATGTCGCTTGGGGATGTGGGTACGGCACGATCGCCGCGTGCATCCGAGTGGAAGGATGGTGGCGATTTGGTGTCGTGCGTGTGTTGTTCGGTTGCGTGCATTTGGGAGGGGACGGTGCTGTGCGAACGATGGTTTGGGTTGCGGTGTAGAGGATGCTGATGTGGTGATGTTTGTTATTGGGTGAGTTTTTTGTTTTAATTAAATTTTGTTTCCAAACAATTTAATCGCTATAACTTTTGCATACGTGATCCAATTTACACACGATATTCTTCGTTAGGTTCGTATTGGAATTCCGAACATTTTGATGCTGGTTTGGACGGATTCTGAGACTGTCCAATTTTTGGGTTTAAATTGGAATTGAATTCAATTTAAGTTCAAAAGGTGAGTGTTTTAACCCACTCACAACTTCTAAAATTTCTTATGTTTGTTAAATTAAATTTTTATTGTGATTATGCACTATTTATGACTTTTTCGTATATTTTTAATCATCATCTCAGTTATCTCATTTATTTAAATTAAATCGTTATTTAATTTATTATTGAATATAACTGCCAGTTAATTACTTGTTATATATTATCAGTTATATATTTATATTGATTGATTGTTTTGGATGATGATTGCAATGGATGTATGATTTTATGATGGATGAATGGAAATTTTATTTATATCATCATAATCTGCAAGTTCTTTATTGATTTGTCATTATTGATTCGGGATTGCGGTTTGAAATGATATATAACCGTATTTTTAATTTTAAATTACGGATTGAAATGATACGAAGACCATAGGATAGAAAATTATATACAGACACCGCGGTCTATATATAAAAGTATTTTGAAATGGTTTCTATGGTTTTGTAAAGAAATATATGATTTTATTAGATATTGATTTGGATATTTTATAAATGTTCTTTTATATATAGTTAAATTCTTTGTTTAAGCTATGTATAAAATTGTTTAAGTGTAAAAGAAGTTTAATAATAAAGTTTGATTTTGTTAAGATATAATATGGTTAAAGTATTTATTTAAATTATTTTGTATATAGAGTTTATATTGCCTTAAATACAATTAAGATAGGAAGATAAATAGGAAATTGATCTGAATCAAATTTTTTAAGAATTTTACTCAAATAAAATCTGATTTGAAATTGAGATAATTATGAGATTTTATGAAATTGAATTTATTTGAGAATTAAAAACTCAAAAAGGGTTGATGGGGGATTTATTAAATTGAGAATTTTAAAGGGTATAATTATTATAACTTGATTTTCGGGTCTAGGTGAATTAAATAATTATTTCAAGTATAACGAATTGAAGGCAATATCTAGTTATTTGAAATTTGAGTTTTATTTAAATAATAAGGGGTTTATTATATAAAATATTTCAAAACTAAATAATAGAAAATTTAATTGTTGAATCGAAATTTTAAAATTTAGTTTGAAATTTTGGAATATTTTAAGCCTTGAAATGTTTATAGAAATTGAAATGTTTCGATGTTACGAATTTCAGGGCACTATGTTTTAAAGGCGTTCAAATTTCAAATGTTATAAAATTTGGAAGTGCTATTGTTTTAAAAAGGGGATATATTTGAAATAAATGTTATTATATTGATTTGAAATAAAAGGAATATCATATTGATTTGGTTTTTAAATTTGAAATGATATCGTATTTATATGGTTTTGAAATAAATATTATACCCTGGTTTTAAAGTATAATTATTTTGAAATGACCGCGGTGTTATAATAACGTTTGGTTGTTGAAGAGACTGGGATCGGAAGTTGTCATACTCTCTGCCAACTTCGAAAACCACTTTAACAACCGTGGATGCGTTGGAGATTCCAGAATGAAGTAGGATGGTGGCGGTGTTTCCTTTGAGGTAAATACGTGGACCCGACTCCCGTGAGTTGGCATAAGGTGGCTAAAATAGGAGCGATTCTCGGGCCAATGAAGTAGCACCTTTGATCGGACACATCCCTTCGATATTATACTTTGAATTTTGGATTGATTCGGTGGCCACTTTTGATTTTTTTTATTTGGGGTGTGGTTCGAGGTGGGTGGTATCTGCGCGCTACGCGTTACCACCAGATCGGATGCGTAATTGGTATATCTACCCTGGCATTGCCTAGTTGGGCCGTGTCATCTACCCTAGCGTGCCTTGTACGAGTTTGGTTTTCTCCCGTAGCCCGTGCAGTATTTATGGTAGTCTCCCGATCTGGAGATGTGCTGATACTGGATGGACTACTGAGACTATTATGTGGTAAGGGCTATATGGGTAACCCCTTAATGCTATTTGAAAGTAAGTTTATTTTACTAATAGACATTATTATAATAGCGAAATATTACTACACAGTAAATAGTTTAACGGATCCTTAGGAGATGTGAATCACAAGCATCTCTTGAGTTATTGCACTCACGTTAGACACTGGATAGGAGATGTCAAATGTTAACAACCCGCATATTTAACGATTATATATTTACATATAGCGACGTAGTCGGATTTAGGTCCGAAATGTTACTTTTTGCAAACGGTCGAACTGGGACTCGAAACCACTTCCATTAAGTCAAAAATGGCGTTTGCGATCTTTTTGAGTATAAACTTTGATATGTTTGGAGTAAGTTGAATTTTGCTAATTTTTCTAGTTGGGTTTTGGGTTTGGGTTCAGCCCACTAGCTACCTAAATACCCTAACTCGGTCCCTCTTCTTCCATTCACTCATTTTCACTTCTAAACTCTAGCTAAAACGGAAAATGGGGGATAGGAAGAAGAATTAGAAATTCCAAGCCCTAGTTCTTCTTGCAAACTTGAATTCTTGCTCCAAAATCAAAGTGAAGCTATTGGTAAGCCTCCTCTTCATCTCCTCCAACTCTTTCTTCTTCAATTTCAGAAAGTTTCCTAAACCTAGCTTAGGAAAATACTTGTTTTGATCTTAAATTGAAGTTAGTAGAGCTGAAGTGGATAGTGGTTGGTCTTCTCCTTGCAATTGATCTCCTTCTTCTTCTTTGTTTTTGGGTTAAAGGTGAGATTTTTATCTCACATCTTAGTCTATAATCATCTTCGATTGTTAGGTATGAGTTCCTAACATTCAATCATGTGCATTTGATTTGGATTTGGATTGGTTTTTAAAATATTCCAATTTTTGGTGTTTTGAAGTCAAATGTTTAAAAATCATAGCTTTGATGTTTGAACATGTTTTTGGTGATGCATCGAGGAGCCAATAGGACCGGGTAGTCGATTGGCATAAACCCTTAGCGTCGTTGCTCGAACGGTTGCAAATTGGTCGAGATTGGCCCTCGTTTAGATAGGCTGGGAAGTGCTGGAAACGGGTTCCGGTCGACCAACTCAGTAAGTCGGTCGACCGACCTGCTACCAGAACACTTCTCTGTTTCTGGTCCGGTCGACCGAGCTCAGTGATTCAGTCGACCGACCTGCTACCAGAACACATCTCTGTTTCTGGTCCGGTCGACCAAGCTCAGTGATTCAGTCGACCGACCTGCTCATGTTTCCCTGTTTTGCCTAGTGTGCCTATTTGTTTGTGATTCCAACTTTTATCGTTCTAAGTTGATTCCAATTAGTTGTTTATGCATATTTGACCTTGATGATTCCTTTTTGACTTCCTCTACGGGTTTTTATAGAATAATCTTTTAAATTGTATTATAAGCTTGTTTCTCCAATTTATAAATATTATTTTAAAACGTGCACACGCACAATTTCGCATTTCGAGCGGAGTGGAAGGGAGATTAAATGGTTAGGTAAAACACGGACCATGAATCCATTCGTTTATCTTTCCGATTAATCCCCGCCCTATTCGATTGATCGTTTTGGCCTTTTGGTCTGGTTTACCGATGAGATGAGGTAAACTTTGTACTGCTTTGAGTGTGAAATTAACGGACGGATAGTAAACCGTTTAGTGCGAACGAGTGGTTATGGGACTCACGTTACCACTTTTCGGATTCCTTTTCGAGAGTTGTGACACATTCTGCCAGTTAGTGGTGTCTAGTACTGGGCCTTCGGACCTTCACCACTACGGTTTGTTGCCTTCGGGTGTGTTGCCTTCGGTTTTGCACCTTCAGGTCTGTTGCCTTCGAGTGTGTTGCCTTTGGGTTTGCACCTTCAGGTCTGTTGCCTTCGGGTGTGTTGCCTTCGGGTTTGCACCTTCAGGTGTTGTCTTCGGGTATGTTGCCTTCGGGTTTGTACCTTCGAGTTTGTGCCTTCGAATTTGTTGCCCTATCATATCGCTTTTGGAGTTGGTCATTCGTCACCGCTCGAGTGATGTTGGGTTTGGAGTCTTCGGGCTCATGGATCCTTGTTTGTACAGTACTGAGCACGTGCAAATTTTCTGATGTTTCATTGATATGTATATTCCCTGGGTATCGCCCTTCGGTGTTGGTCTTTTTGAGCCGCACGATATGTAGCCGTTACCTTGCGGAACTTGTGTTACCTTCATTGGTATTTGATATTTTCCTTTTTGGCTTGTTTTGGGATATTCATATCCTTTGTTTACTGATTGCCGATGATATGAGGCTTGTTCTGTTATGATTCATCTCTTGTTGGATGATTGTGTTATCTCTTTTAGAGATATTTGTTATACTTTGTGACCTCGCTGGTTATTGTTGTTCAGTTTATCTAACTGATTTGTTTAGCTAGACTGACCTGTGTATTTATACTCGGTCAGACCGAGATGTTTCAGGTTAGGTGCATTTGGACTTAGCCTATTTTGCTTCCGCATGGACTATTCAGCTTTCTCCTTTTTGTTATAGCTTTGGGTAGTCCTTTTTGTTGTAACTCTGATATATATGTATTCTTTTGGATTTGTCTGTATATTGTGATTTTCTATACCACTTGACGGGTATCAAATTGTATACTCTGTTATGTATCAATATATGTGTATATGATGATCTACTGTTCTGTGATATATATTACATTTGAATTGTTATATTCTGTTCTGATAGATCCTTCAACCACCTATGGTTTTGTTTTATGTATTCATGGATATGTCGATCTTCTTGGTATGACTATTGTCGATGTATTCAATAGATAGTTAGAGCAAGGCTATATATGGTCGCTTCTAACCAGCCTTATTCTCCATGTTAATTGACGGCATTACCCTGTAGTGTCCTTGGCTAGCGTGGGTATTGAGGTGGGGCGTCACAGCTTGGTATTAGAGAAAGATTCAGAACAAAATATGATAAACACAGAATAGAAGCACATATTCCGGTACATCAAAGTGTATAAGGGATACAAATCTTTGAATCATCTTGCCTCTATTCCTTCTTTTCCTTTGGTGGTAGATAGAATTTGGGGATACGTCTAGGAATGCATTGCATTCCGTAGTATTCCGTAATTGTATTAGTTACATCTACCTTGTGAATAATCTTGTTCTTATCTTAACTTTCAGCGTATGGATGGAAGAGGCAGGGGACGACGTTCAGATGCTGGGTAATCCAATGGCTCACATCCGGATGGCGTTTATATGTCTGCCGATCAGTTTTTGGAGTAGTTTAGGAGCACTCAGGCTCCAGTTCCTCCTCGAGTATCTCCACCTCGCAACTCTGCCTTTGCACGTCTGTGCTGTGATTTTGCTCATCTTGGGGGAAAGCCGTTTAAGGGCTCCGAGTCTGTTCTTGAAGTCCAAGCTTGGCTTCGCACGTGCGAGCGTATCCTCTCTCGCATGGATCTTTCTGATCATGATAGAGTTCTTGTAACTTCTAGTTTATTGCAAGGGCGTGCTCTTGATTGGTACGAGCTTCTTGTAGCCGAAATTGACGAGTCTACTCTTTCTTGGACTCAGTTTCAGGGACGATTTGAACTTAAGTTCGTTCTTGAATCTGAAAAAGTTTTATTGACCCGTCGCTTCCTTGAGTTGAAGCAAGGGAAATCTTCTGTTTCTGAGTATGTTGCATCATTCGAGGCTTTATCTAAATATGGTCTTGAATTCATTAGCACTTCTTATAAGAAGAATTTGAAGTTTGTCTCTGGTCTTAAGAAATATCTTAAGAAGTCTTTGTTGCTCCATCTTAAGCTTTCTTTTGAGGAGTTGGTGGATTCTGCGCTTCATCTCGAAACCGTCGAGAAGGAGTGTGATAGTGGTGATGATGTTGAGGTTTCCAAGAACCCCAACAAGAAGCAGTTTCCATTTCGGAAGTCCAGGTCTTTTCCTTTTAAAAAGAAGAAGACTGTTGGTTCTAATTCTCAGTCTCAGCCTTCTGAAACACCTTTCATTCGGAAGTGTTTCAATTGTGGTTCTCCTGATCTTATGATTCGAGCTTGTCTTAAGCCTCTCTTCTGCCGCTATTGCAAGAAGGAAGGTCATCATGTTTCCACCTGCCCTATTGTTCCTGCTGATGCCAAGTCTAGCAAGCTTTATGCTGCTAAGGCTTCTGAAGGTCCCTCTCAACAACAAAGGTATATCTTCGTCTATTTTGGAAGGTTCTATTTTATTTCATGACCATAGTATTTGAGTACTTTTCGATACGGGTGCATCACATTCTTTCGTATCGAAAAAGCTCGTTGTATCTTTGGATGTTTCTTGTTTGGTTACTTCTTTAAGGATTGCGAATCCTATTGGGGGATCCGCTACCCTTGGTTTTCTTTGTGATGATATTGAGATTGTTTTATGTGGCTTTTCATTTCGTGTGAATTTGCACGTTATTTCTTATCTGGGATTTGGTATGATTTTGGGAATGGACTGGCTAATGAGATATGATGCCAGGATTATTTGTTCTGAGAGGATTTTGCATCTTCGACATCCGGATTCTCCTACTCAGCTATCACTTGTTCCACAGAATATGGATAATTCTAAAATGGTTTTATATTCTCTTGACTCGCGAGATGACGATGATATATCTCGTATTCCTGTTGCTTGTGACTTTTCTGATGTTTTCGAGCCTGTTTCGGGTTTTCCATCCAAGCGGGCACTTGAGTTCCGCATTGATCTCATTTCAGGCGTGCAGCCAATCAGTCGTCCTCCCACGAGGATTTTTACAAAGGAAAATGAGGAACTCAAGAAGCAGCTTTTAGAGCTTAAGTCCAAGCAGTTGATTCAGTCCAGTTTTTCTCCATGGGGATCCGCGGTCGTCTTCGTGAAGAAGTCCAATGGAACTCTTAGGCTTTGCATTGATTATCGCAAGCTTAACGAGTTAACCATCAGGAATAGGTATCCATTGCCTAGGATCGATGATATGTTCCATCTATTGAGTGCTGCTAAGGTCTTTTCTCAGCTTGACCTTGCCATGTGTTTTCATCAGCTATGAGTTGCAAAGGATAGCATACCTCTTACAGCTTTCCGTACTCGTTATGGTTCTTTTGAGTGGCTCGTTATGCCGTTCGGTTTGATGAACGCTCTTGCTTTCTTTGTTGATCTTATGAATCGAGTATTTCGGGAATATCTCGATAGGTTCGTCCTTGTGTTTATTGATGATATCCTTGTTTATTCTAAGTCTGAAGCTGAGCATGCTAATCACTTGAGAATTGTCTTGAGTACTCTCCGTCATCATCAGCTTAGAGCCAAATTCTCTAAGTGCCATTTTTGGGAGAATAGGGTTAAGTTCTTAGGCCTTGTTGTATCTTCCGATGGCATTCCAGTCGATCCCTCAAAGATCGAAGCCATCCAGAATTGGAAGAGGCCTGAGAATGTGCATGAGATTCGTAGTTTCCTTGGATGGCGGGTTATTACCGTCGGTTCATTATGGATTTTTCCCGTGTTGTGCTTCCTCTCACCGGCTTTACTCGAAAAGGCATTCATTATATTTGGTCCGACAAGTGTGAAGCTTCCTTTCAGACATTAAAGGAACTTCTCACTAATGCTCCTATTTTGGTGGTTCCCGAAGGGAATCATGATCTTGTTGTCTACACCGATGCTTGTGGTAGTGGTCTCGGTGCTGTTCTTATGCAGAAGGATCGGGTAGTTGCTTATGCTTCTAGGCAACTATGTCCGAATGAAGTTCGCTATGCCACTCATGATCTTGAGTTAGCCGCCATTGTCTTTGCTTTGAAGATTTGGCGACACTATTTATTGGGCAAGCGCTTCATTCTCTATACCAATCATAAATCCTTGAAGTATTTGTTCACTTAGAAGGAACTCAATATGAGACAGCAGCGTTGGCTCGAGTTTCTTGCCTCCTATGACTTTGATACCCAGTATACCCCTGGAAAGGGTAATCGTGTTGCTGATGCGCTTAGTCGCAAACATTCGGCTGTTGTTTCTATGATGTTTGCCGAATGGGATATTCTTGAGACTCTATCTTTTTGTGAAATTCGTGATCGAGGTTCATCTTCTGATTCTCCTATTCTATTATTTAGTTTAGGAGCTGGACCCATTTTATTGGATCGTATTGCCGATGCTTAGCGGCGTGATCCTGATTTGTTGCATCTTATTCAGCTTTGTGAGTCTGGTTCCTGTGATGAGGCGTTGCAGGATTTCAGCATTGATTCTCATGGGTGTCTTCGCAAGAAGAACCGTCTTTTTGTGCCTTCTGATTTTGCACTTAGGCATGACATTCTTGATGACTGTCACCGTTCTAAGTATACCATCCATCCTAGTAGTAGTAAGATGTATGCCGATATGCGTCGTATTTATTATTGGGAAGGCATGAAGCGCGATGTGGCGAGTTATGTGAGTAACTGCATAACTTGTCAGCGAATTAAGGCTGAACATCAGCGTCTTTCAGGTCTTCTTCAACTTTTAGAGATTCCATTGTGGAAATGAATCAGATTTCTATGGATTTCATTGACGGCCTACCTTGTTTGAGATGGGGCCATTCTAGCATCTGGGTTATTGTTGATCTCCTCACTAAGTCTGCTCATTTTATTCCTATTAAGTCTAATAGGACCGCTTCACATTTGGCTAAGTTGTATGTAATGGAAATCGTGAGACTTCACGGTGTTCCTAGTTCTATTGTAAGTGACCGTGATCCTTTGTTCATGAGTCATTTTTGGCAGAGTCTTCAGCAAGCTTTGGGAACAAAGCTTAATTTTAGCACAACTTATCATCCACAGTTTGACGGGCAGACTGAACGGGTGAATCGTATCTTGGAGGATCTTCTCCGTATTTGTATTTTTGATTTCGGTGGTAGTTGGGAGGATCACCTACCTCTTGTAGAGTTCTCCTACAACAATAGTTTTCAATCTAGTATCGGTATGGCTCCTTTCAAAGCTTCATATGGGAGGCTATGTCGATCACCTTGTTGTTGGTTGGAATCTGGGGAGAAGCTTATTCTTGGCCTAGATTTTGTTGGTGATTCTTCCGAGAAGATTGATCTTATTCGGTTGAGAATGAAAGAGGCACAGAGCCGCCAGAAATCCTACGCGGACAACCGTAGGAAGCCTCTCGAATTCTCAATCGGTGATCTTGTTTTTATTCGCGTTTCTCCTTTGAAGGGGGTTATGCATTTCAGTACGACTGGAAAATTGGCTCCTCATTTTATAGGACCATTTTCTATTACTGAACGTATTGGCCCTGTGGCTTATAGAGTTTCACTTCCTGCTCATTTATCTGGCATTCACGACGTGTTTAACGTCTCTCAACTTCGGAAGTGTCTTCGGGAGTCGGATTCTGTTATCGATTTTCCTGATTTGCAAGCGCTTGAGATCTCACCGGACTTATCTATTGTACAGCAGCCAATTCGCGTGCATGACACGGAGGTGCGACACCTTCGAAACAAGGACGTGCCGCTCGTTAAAGTTCAATTGTCCGCTAACCCCAATGACTGTACTTGGGAAACCAGAGAGTTTATCGAGCGATCCTATCCGGGTTTCCTATCTTTTCTTGGGAATCGTGAGAATATCTTTTCATCTCAAGCTTATTTCCTGTTCTTCCTGCTGATGTATGTATGTAATTGTTACAAATATCGTCTCTAGGAATTGCGGGGACGCAATTTTACGAGGAGGGAAGATCTGTAACAACCCACATATTTAACGATTATATATTTAAATGTTTTATTTAAATATAGCATCGTAGTAGGATTTAGGTCCAAAATGTTACTTTTTGCAAACGGTCGAACTGGGACTCGAAACCACTTCCATTGAGTCAAAAATGGCGTTTGCGATCTTTTTGAGTATAAACTTTGATATGTTTGGAGTAAGTTGAATTTTGCTACTTTTTCTAGTTGGGTTTTGGGTTTGGGTTCAGCCCACTAGCTAACCAAAAACCCTAACTCGGTCCCTCTTCTTCCATTCACTCATTTTCACTTCTAAACTCTAGCTAAAACTGAAAATGGGGGATAGGAAGAAGAATTAGAAATTCCAAGCCCTAGTTCTTCTTGCAAACTTGAATTCTTGCTCCAAAATCAAAGTGAAGCTATTGGTAAGCCTCTTCTTCATCTCCTCCAACTCTTTCTTCTTCAATTTCAGAAAGTTTCCTAAACCTAGCTTAGGAAAATACTTGTTTTGATCTTAAATTGAAGTTAGTAGAGCTAAAGTGGATAGTGGTTG
The DNA here is from genome assembly GCA_030765085.1 of Allium cepa. Taxonomy (NCBI): domain Eukaryota; kingdom Viridiplantae; phylum Streptophyta; class Magnoliopsida; order Asparagales; family Amaryllidaceae; genus Allium; species Allium cepa. The sequence goes on from CM060935.1 coordinate 598,841,720, forward strand.
GTCTTCTCCTTGCAATTGATCTCCTTCTTCTTCTTTGTTTTTGGGTTAAAGGTGAGATTTTTATCTCACATCTTAGTCTATAATCATCTTCGATTGTTAGGTATGAGTTCCTAACATTCAATCATGTGCATTTGATTTGGATTTGGATTGGTTTTTAAAATATTCCAATTTTTGGTGTTTTGAAGTCAAATGTTTAAAAATCATAGCTTTGATGTTTAAACATGTTTTTGGTGATGCATCGAGGAGCCAATAGGACCGGGTAGTCGATTGGCATAAACCCTTAGCGTCGTTGCTCGAACGGTTACAAATTGGTCGAGATTGGCCCTCGTTTAGATAGGCTGGGAAGTGCTGGAAACGGGTTCCGGTCGACCAACTCAGTAAGTCGGTCGACCGACCTGCTACCAGAACACTTCTCTGTTTCTGGTCAGGTCGACCGAGCTCAGTGATTCAGTCGACCGACCTGCTAGCAGAACACTTCTCTGTTTCTGGTCCGGTCGACCAAGCTCAGTGATTCAGTCGACCGACCTGCTTCTGTTTCCCTGTTTTGCCCAGTGTGCCTATTTGTTTGTGATTCCAACTTTTATCGTTCTAAGTTGATTCCAATTAGTTGTTTATGCATATTTGACCTTGATGATTCCTTTTTGACTTCCTCTACGGGTTTTTATAGAATAATCTTTTAAATTGTATTATAAGCTTGTTTCTCCAATTTATAAATATTATTTTAAAACGTGCACACGCACAATTTCGCACTTCGAGCGGAGTGGAAGGGAGATTAAATGGTTAGGTAAAATACGGACCATGAATCCATTCGTTTATCTTTCCGATTAATCCCCGCCCTCTTCGATTGATCGTTTTGGCCATTTGGTCTGGTTTACCGATGAGATGAGGTAAACTTTGTACTGCTTTGAGTGTGAAATTAACGAACGGATAGTAAACCGTTTAGTGCGAACGAGTGGTTATGGGACTCACGTTACCACTTTTCGGATTCCTTTTCAAGAGTTGTGACACATTCTGCCAGTTAGTGGTGTCCAATACTGGGCCTTCGGACCTTCACCACTATGGTTTGTTGCCTTCGGGTGTGTTGCCTTCGGGTTTGCACCTTCAGGTTTGTTGCCTTCAGGTGTGTTGCCTTCAGGTGTGTTGCCTTCGGGTTTGCACCTTGAGGTTTGTTGCCTTCAGGTGTGTTGCCTTCGGGTTTGCACCTTCAGGTTTGTTGCCTTTGGATGTGTTGCCTTTGGGTTTGCAGCTTTGGGTTTGTACCATCGGGTTTGTTGCCCTATCATATCGCTTTTGGAGTTGGTCATTCGTCACCGCTCGAGTGATATTGGGTTTGGAGTCTTCGGGCTCATGGATCCTTGTTTATACAGTACGGAGCACGTGCAAATTTTCTGATGTTTCATTGATATGTATATTCCCTGGGTATCTCCCTTCGGTGTTGGTCCTTTTGAGCCGCACGATATGTAGCTGTTACCTTGCGGAACTTGTGTTACCTTCATTGTTATTTGATATTTGCCTTTTTGGCTTGTTTTGGGATATTCATATCCTTTGTTTACTGATTGCCGATGATATGAGGCTTGTTCTGTTATGATTCATCGCTTGTTGGATGATTGTGTTATCTCTTTTAGAGATATTTGTTATATTTTGTGACCTCGCGGGTTATTGTTGTTCAGTTTATCTAACTGGTTTGTTTAGCTAGATTGACCCGTGTATTTATACTCGGGTTAGACCGAGATGTTTCAGGTTAGGTGCATTTGGACTTAGCCTATTTCGCTTCCGCATGGACTATTCAGCTTTCTCCTTTTTGTTATAGCTTTGTGTAGTCCTTTTTGTTGTAACTCTGATATATATATATATATACATATATATATATATATATTCTTTTGGATTCGTCTGTATATTGTGGTTTTCTATACCACCTGACGTGTATCAGTTTGTATACTCTGTTATGTATCAATATATGTGTATATGATGATCTACTGTTCTGTGATGTATATTACATTTGAATTGTTATATTCTATTCTGATAGATCCTCCAACCACCTATGGTTTTGTTTTAAGTATTCATTGGATATGTCGATCTGCTTGGTATGACTATTGTCGATGTATTTAATAGATAGTTAGAGCAAGGCATAGATGGTCGCTCCTAACCAGCCTTATTCTCCGTGTTAGTTGATGGCATTACCCTGTAGTGTCATTGGCTAGCGTGGGTATAGAGGTGGGGCGTCACATCAAATCCCGTAAACATCTCTGACGTCGTTCCACTCATATTGTTTATTGTTGATTTAACTTACATAAGGTCTTTTAGTTCTGACTCGAGTGTTTTGTCTTTCAATTCGCACGGGTCAGTCCGAGCATTACAGGATTTGAAGACTTTATTTTGGAGGACGAAGACGAAGATATTATTACTATTATCTATTATATTATTCAGTGCATCATGTACTCCGCTGCACTGTAATTTATTGGTATATGTAACTCTGATATGTATTGTATAAGTATAATCGAATCTTTTATAAAACAGCTTCATGTACTATTTATTTGATTATTATATTTTATCGTTCCACTGCAAGATTCTATTTGTTTTATTTCTTTCTTTCTTTTTTTTATTTACCCCTTAACCATCCGCCCTTCTGTATGGTTTTAAGTCTGACGTGTGTGGATTATCGTCGATTTAAAGTGTACGGAAAGGCGGGACTTTACATGTGTTGTGGAAACTTTTTACAATCTATTGTTTTTGTATTATTTATTTTATGAAATCCTTAGCCTCCATTAATCCTACCATGATAAAAAGTGACTGAATATAAGATGTAATGTAGATAAAATTTAAGCATGAAATAGAAGAAGTTGTGTTAGCGGAAAATGTCGTTGCATTCATCGTGCACACACTTTACTAAAGCAACAAATGAATTAATTACTGGAAAGTTCTTTATAAGCTAAAAACAAATTTTAATCAATGTATTAAATCAAACAATGATTAAGTCTTGCAGAATTTATTCCGTTCTTGTGCAATAGATAAAAGTTGGAGTCTGCTCAAGCGATAACTAAAGTTTGAATTTTAATCATACCTAAATCAAGTTATGTATTATATAACTGGATTAATAATTGAAAGAACTCCACTACATCTCAACACATTTATATAATACAACACTCATCCATTATGTACCTTTAATAATAATTTGAATCCAGATCTAGAATATAAATTGATAGAAGTATGAGCTATAAAATAATAGAAATGTTTGCTTGACAGCAGCACTCACTTCTACTAATTCGTAAAAATTTATTGCTTCTATTTACGTGATAAAATAACAAATAAGGTACATGGATCATTTTCTATATAAATATACCGGCCGAGTAAAAAATACTAATCAGGAATAAAATGGACATTTGTTAACTTTGAAACATAAAAATAGAAATCATATGAACTAAAAAGCTGAAAAAATTCCAGGAAAAAATATTAGAAGGTAAAACCCGAGTGCAAAATTTTAGTTTTTTAGATAAATTGATCAAATAAAATCAAAAGAATCACGTTCCTTCACCATTTTTTTGATATGTTACTTGTTTTTTAGAGCACTTGGAGAAGGGCTTTCTATTGTTGGAATCTCTAGATTAAAGTATTGGAAATTTATGCCGATAGTTTCCATGTATAGGTTATCACTTAACATATTTGTTTTTATAAGAAATGGTGTATCCATACTTAAAATCATATGTATAAGTTTGTGTTTCAAAGATCAAAATTGGGGCATGACACATATGCTGCAAACCATTTACATATGAAGCCGATAGCATTTCATTAATTCACCTTAGTCTATATGTATCTATTTACACATACAAATCTAAATCTTAGAATTGATACACTATTTAATTTTGTTTAGGTGAATTGGTAAGAAAATTTACTTATATGTGACTTACTTATCCATAATTAAATTTTAGGGTTATAAATCTGATAGGTAAACTATTTACTTATCTATCAACTGGGTATAACCATATCTCACAGATTTAATTCTATAGGTAAAGCAAAACAGAATAAAATTGTAGCAAAATTACAATTCATATTAAATAAATACTCAGTCCAAAATGCAACCTTACAGTAAAGGTAAAGTCAATCAATAAGATTTCTACCCTTTTATATATGCATATAAGGGAAAAGCTTTCTCCTATCCAAGATTTACAGAGTTGGATCAGACTCGACTTAGGCAATGATAATAGAGCTTAACCTTATCTGATGCTGAAACACAATTCCAAAAAGTAGTTTTATACTCGCTACCCATTATTAATTTAAACACAGCTATTTCAACTACTAGTTTGGCCTCAACTTGGCATGATCAAATTAAATATCTGCAGTTTTGAAATCAGTAATCCAAACTTAATTAATAACTCATCTCTACTTCTCTACTACTAATAATGATAATTCGTTGAACTAATTTACTCGGTGTCTTTTTGAAATTTCAAAAATGCCATTTCTTTCCGTTTACATATTTACGCTCAAACAAAATATCAACGTATACGATAACACAAACAGCCCATACATAAACAGCCCGTGTGTAAACCATGGGCCTATACTAGTTTTCATTAAGAATAAATAAAAAATATTTGTATGTTCCAAAATGATTACCGTCGGAAGGAAAAACCATAGATGATGTAAAAAGAAAATAAAATAGAATAAAGAAACTAAAAGGTAATCCCAATCAAAGCTATCCCTTGGTAGAGAAAAGGAGATGTAAGCTTATGTTACAGGATATGACATTTTGCAGTAAAATAAGTGAACATTTTTTATATTGATTTCACAACTTGTATATGTTCAAATACATTGGATGCCAAACTCTTTTTTCCCAAATAAATAGTAAAACTGAGTTTTGCATTTGATAAGAACTTGGGCGTATTCAATTCAAATCCAAACATCTTAAAAAGCAAATAAAAAAGATGGAAATGAAAAGAACAATTTCCTCGTTTCCATTTACATTTGATGTATATAGTTTAACTCGAAACATAAATACTTTGTACTAAATTGCGGAACCATCTCACTAGAAAACCATTAAAACAGTCGAATAATAATCAATTTTTATATTTTAACAACTATTTTGAGTTAATTACAAAAGGAAAAAAACATAAATGTCAACGCTTAAAGGTGCGACACCTTAGCTTATATTTGATAGGGATTGAACGACATAACATTTTGTGGCAGATGAAATAAGTGAAGGTTTGAAATTACGAAGCCGGTCCATGGTCGGTTGGAAGGAGGACTTGCCCTATTGGAAATAAACGAAAACTGGTGAACAAATTCTAGGATTTCAAACAAGAATAGATTTGGGTCGCTTGCTGGAGTAAATTTTGGATAGGTAGGCATATCATCTTTGAACAGCTGCTTCCATTTGTGAAATGCACGAAGTACTGGTGGTGGCTTAGCAGATGTAACGACCTGCCTTTTTGGACTTTTAAGCAGACACACATGCCTGACTCAAACCATTCAAAAGGACAAATTATTATGGGGTAAATACGAAAAAGAGAAAGAAATAAAACAAATATAGAATCTCGCAGCGGAATGATAAAATATAATAATCAAATAACAGTTCATGAAGTTGTTTTATAAATACATTTGACTATTCTTTTACAGCAAAAAAATCAAATTTATAGAAACAGGAAGAAATAAATAATAAGTGAAGCGGAACAACATGATTCAGCGGAATATAATAAATAATACTAGTACAAATCTTCGTCTTTGTCCTCCAGAAATAAGGCCTTCAACCCTAAAATGCTCAGGCTGACCCGAGCGAATTGAAAAGACAAAGCATTTGAGTCATAACTAAAAGATCTTATGTAAGTTAAATTAAGGTCAATGTGAGTGTAACGGCGTTAGAGATGTTTATGGGGTTTGACATCTCTTATCCAGTCTAACGTGGGTGCGGTAACTTAAGAGATGTTCGAGATTTCCATCTCCTAAAGATCCGTTAAACTATCTACTATGTAGTATAAGACGTTATTATAATAGTGTCTACAGTAAAGTAAAGTATGAAAATAGCGTTAATGCATTACTCATATCTCCCTTAACACGTTTTTATATATTCCCATAGTTTATACTGTACCGTAATTCCTCTGTAAACTGGAGGGCTATCGGAGGGTACTCCATAGGTATGGTACAAACCAAACTCGTAGAAGGCGCGATATGGCATGTGAATACGGCACTCAAGGCAATTCCAGGGTAGATATACCAATTGCGGATCCGGACAGGTGGTAACGCATAGCAGTTACTACCGTCCACCTCGGAACATACTCCCACAATCAAAATTAAGGGTGGTCACCAAATCAATCACAAAGTCAGAATATAGTATCGAAGAATTATGCCTAATAGGAGGAATGACCTCGCTTGGCCTGGCATGGCTCCTGTTTTAGTCACATCTAAGCTGACCCACGGGAGTTAGGGTCACGTCATTCGTCTTACAGAAATCGTTTGCCAAACCATCCTACTTCTTTCTGGAATCTCCACCATGTACACAGTTGTTAAAGTGGTTTCGGCATTGGCAGAGAGTATGACAATATCCGATCCCGGTCTCTTTAACAACCCAATGCTTGTTTCACACCGGATTGTTCTTTTACATTTCAAAAGTCAATTTATACTTAATATTAAAATATCATATTCGATTTCAAACCATATCACTTTCGAAATCATATTCATTTTCAAAACTATATTCACTCAAATATGTCATTTCACAAGAAGGTATCAATTTCAAATTCCAACTTAAGATGTATCATCATTAAGGATTTAAACATAAATACTTCACTTTACACCTTCTGAAATTTTAGAAAATTGTTTAGGTAGTTATAAATAGTTTATATAGTTTTAAATAGTTTAAAAAGATTTCAAATAGTTTAAATGGTAAAAATAGTTTAAATAGATTTAAATTTGGTTTAATTAGATTTAGTAATGATTTATATAGATTTAAAAGAGATTAAATGGATTTAAATTATCTTAAATAGGTTTCAAATAGATTAAATAAATTTAAAATAGATTAAATAGATTTAAATTATATTAAATAGATTTAAAATAGATTAAATAAATTATATTAGTTTAAAATAGGTTAAATAGTACTAAATAGGTTATAATAGATTAAATGAATTAAAATAGTTTTAATTGATTAAAATAGTTTAAATTAATTTAAATTAGATTTTCAAAGTTATACCCAAACATTTCAATAACTCAATTCCGATAAATTCACTTATGTTTGACACTTCAACTTTGAAATTTCAATTCAAATTCTTTGAACAATTCATTAAATTAATTCCAATTTCAACATTTATGCTTGGGCTTCGAGAATAATTCAGTTTATATAAATCAATTTCTATTTCAAAATACCAGTCAGCTGAACTCAAAATTTCAAAGATTCAAAATCATTTAATTTAACCAATCTGGTGTACGTATATAATTTTTTATCCTAGGATCAAGTGATACGGATATTTATCATTTCAATCCGCAGTTTAAATTTTACGGTTATATATCATTTTAAACCGCAATCCCGAATTAATTAAAAATCCATAAACTCGCTTGAGTCTATCATTTCAGCCCATAACGATTTTCCTTAATCTATAGATCATTCAGGTATGTATCATTTCAACCCATAAGGAACTTGCAATATTGTAACAATATAAAATACAACATCCAATCATCCAATATCAACAAATCAAACATTCATCACAATCATCATCCAAATCAATCAATGAATACCAATAGATAACTGATAATCAATAACAGGTATTAAACTGACAATTTAAATTCAGTAATAAATTAAATGATGATTAAATGCAATAAAAGTCAAATTTAACTAGAATGAAAATTTAAACATACCAAAATCAATCAACATGTTCCTAATCACATCATAAATTAAATTTAACTAACATGAGATAGTTTAGTAACTATGTGTGGGTTAAAACACCCACCTTTGATATTTAGAATGAAAAATCCAAACAAAGATGCCTTTTGAAAAGTCCCCAAACTCAGCCAAACCTATTTCATGTCGTCCGGAATTTCGATACGTGTCCAATGGAAGAAACTATGCATGTATCGAAGCTCGTAGGTGGAAGATATTCAGGTTGTAAGAGTATATTAAAAAAATACGTGCACATTTAATTATTAAAATAAGAAACTTTAATCGCTCACGTTGATGTACCCAAAACAAAGGCAAGAAGTAGAAAGCCAAAACCATGAAAGCTAATTCTCATTGTTCATTTTTTTAAAGGCTTCTTGCTAAAGAAGGCAAGGTGTAGAGGAAAGGTGCGAACGTGGTTGAGGATGAAATAGATGCTCACACTTTTTTTTTCTTTTTTGAACATAGCTTCAGTAAAAATGAATTAGCAGTAACTAAGTGGAGGTATAAAGCAATGTTGCATTGAGAATTTGTGGAAAAAAAATAGAGGCCTGGATGTTTTGAGAAATAATGAAGTTCTAGGGGAAAGAATGAGATATGATATGAAACAAAAGAAGAAAGGGAAGTAACAAATGAAATATGTATGGAAGAGACAAATAAAACGAGGCTATACGATCTAAGTAAATGCTTTGAGTAATAAAATAAACAAAACAGAAGGATGAGAAAGGATGTGAATTCACGTTTTCAACTACATAAGAGAATTGCAATAAAACTAAAATGTGGAAAGTGGCAGGCATATTGAATAATAAGGAAATGAAGGGACCACTTAGATCTAACTAATTGCATGTTCCACTTAATTAAATATATTAACACCAAGTATACTTTATTTACACCCGTTTAAATGTAATTAACATACAATAAATAAATTTGAATACAACAACCAATTACACAAAATAAAAGCTGATCGGGAACTTAAATTCATGTTTTCTTTTTCAAAATAAAGTTTGTCTCAGAACGCAATCACGATAACTAAAAGGTTAATTTAATTTAAATTTCAAGATTAGTGTTAAAATCACTAATATACAGTCTCAAATTGATATTTAATGACTGTAGAATATTGTTTTCAAATTCATTTTTTCTTCTTTTTAAAATTATTTTTACCTTCAGAATGACAACATTCGTTTTTTTTTCATTAAAACATTATTTTTATTTTAACAAAAATGTATGTTTCTTTCGTTAAATCCATTAACTAAATTAAGGTTTCTTTTTTTACTCTTTTATATTAAAAGATTCCAAATCGACATAATTGTAATTAATTTCAAAGTTACACTTCAAAATGGATCATAACAAACATACATTTCTTTCATTAAACACCATTAATTTCAAATAAATTTTCTTTCCCTTTTATTCAAAGATTCCAAGTCAAATTAACAACAATAAATTCATTAATTAAGTTGAAATTCCATTATATATTTATCTTTCTTTTCATCTTATTATTCAATTAATTAACATCTTACGAAGGCTTACCATTTCATTACCTCAATCTTCTATAGTTATCACTTTAATTCATATTAAATTCAATAAGTAATTAGGTTAATTGCAATTGATTTTCAACTTAATTTCAATGGATTAAATAAGTAGGTGACAAATGATAAATGTTACCTTTTACTTACTTAATAACATTTATAAGTTTATTATAACAACAAATGTTATGACTACTTACACAACCCTGATTATACTCAATTTTCCATTAATTCCATATAATTTCCCCCTGTTTTATATAAAGTTTATTTCATTTCCTTATTTCAACTTATCACCAAATAACTTTACAATTATTTCAATTACCGACATACAATTCCAACATTAAACCCAACAGTCAATTGCCTTAATTCCATTAATCACCCATTCAATATTTAGACGGATAAATTAATGAGAAAATTGTTAATACAATCGTTTATTATAATTCATACCCATCATCTTATTCTTTACAACCAAGCGTTATAATTTGCTTATCCAAAAAGGTTTTGTATTCAATATTAACCTTCTTTAATTAATTACATACAAGTTCAACATTAACTACATCATTTAATTTATTTCATTATTTATAATTATAACCAAGTCAACCTATAATTTATTTCAATTGATTTGAAATTACATTAAATAGTTATCAATAACATTCAAACAACATCACTGATTTCATATTCACTGTTAGCCAATTCTAATTGATTACATATAATTTCAACATTCAATGTATTTCCTTATTTATAGTTTATAACCAATTATAACTTCACAGTCACTTCAGTTAATTGGTGTTACATTAAAATAGTTAGCAGTTACCTTATATTAATTACTAACATTACATTTTAGTTATTACTCTCATTATAACATCACAAATTTTATTTTTCTTTCAATATTAAGTCACAAATCTTATTAAATTTAAAAAATTTAAATTATCGAAAATTATGGGTCATTACACTCTCCTACACTCAAAACTTCTCGTCCTCAGAAAGGAAAAGAAGGGAAAAATCAGGAATTTATAAATCAACATATCTCATTCAAAATATTAAATTTGTAAACAAATAAATTTACATAATTAAATAATCTAAATAAAATATATCAATTTATAAAAAATTAAATTCTTTGTATTCGAGTTAACAAAAGTTTGGAAAACATTTTACAAAAAATTTTAAGTCCAAAATTTACGGAAAATTTCGGCAGAGTCTCCTTTGTACGGAGAGGTATGGGAGAAATAATAATACTAGTAATAACAATATATATCATATTTTTCAAAATAAAATATCCCAAACCATGGAAAAATAATACAATATTGCTATAAAACCGTAATCCGAGGACGTACCTATTTGTGGAGGCATACAATGCTTATTTTATGAAACCAAAAGCAGTGGCAATTGCTTCCATAACCTGTATTTCACTTATATAATCCAAAGAAGTTAATAATTATATAAAAGAGAAATATTTAAGTTGTTTTCAACTAATAGCAAAACAAGTCACTCCAACATAACAACAATCACTTGCAAACAAATAATACAAACATTATTTCAATAAAGAAAACAATCATCCATGCATAGCAACCAAAGAAAATGGTTTGTTCGGGTTCAGAACTTCTAATCATATAAAATGATAAATAAAGTATAAAGTAAGCCATACACTCAACAATAATAAATAAATTATGAAGTAAACCATACACTCAACAGTCGTAGATAACTTATGGATTATTTATACATCCTGCACAAAATAGAAGTATCATTTCCCAACCAATCCTAAGTCAAGCAAATAAAGAATTCAACACATTTTAAGTTTGCTCCATTTATCTCTTCACATCGTCTATTGTTCATTTTTTTCATACAATGATTTTCTTTAATTCACATTCACTACTTACAAAATTTTAATCTTTCATTCATTCATGTAAGGCTTAATTCATTAATCTATATTCTTTACATACGTAAGTTATGTTTATTTCAATTATTTGGATCATAAATGAATTCATTATTGAAGTATTGTATACATTTTTTCATATTTTAGTTTACTTCACATTAAAATTTAGTTTGATTTTTTTTCATTTACTTTTCTTTTCTCGTTCATCTAATGTTTATTTTCCTTAATTTACATTCATTATCACTTACAAAAGTTCATTTCTCCTTTAGTCATACAGTGCCATTTTCTTTCATTTTATTACTTTACATTCATTGCTTAAGTAAGTTATTTATTTCAATTATTGGATTATACATTATTAGGTAAGTTTCTTTACAATGCAATTTACCATTTATAGATTATTTCTTTTTCATATTCATTCTTCTATACATAGTATTATTGAATATTAATTCCATTTTTAAATCATTTCCAATGTTCTCTGAAGTTATAATCATTCAATTTATATAATACTCATTTTAATTCCAAATGGCTTCAATATTAATTCAGTTTATAATTATTTACTTACAGTATTCACCTTTATCATTAATTCGGATTATAAATGGTTTAAATGTTAACTTAAGTTTATATCATATTTCTTGCATTATTTACCTTTATTACATTTGATAGCACTTCAAATTATTGACTTAAGTTTATAATAATTTATAACATTAGAATTCTTATTTATATATGTAATTCCACTGAACCCTTTCATTATACTTAAGTTTTACTTGTATAATATTATGTTATATATTTATATCAACATTTCAACTTTTAATATTTTGGTAAGTTATATAGTGTTCTAAGAATGCAATCGAATGTTACACAAGTTTATCTTATTCACTTTAGTAAACAAAATGTTTTATAATTACATCTTCTAAAATTTTATTATTCTTAAACCCGTAAGTTACAAATTTCCAATTGCTTATCTATTTCATTAATCATTTTACCATAAAATTTCTTATTTTCTTTTCAGAACTTTCCAATTATTAATATAGTCAAGATTACATTCTTTACAATAATTTCAATTTCTAATTTATAGATACTTAAGAGCTAAACAGCCGGGTTCCATTTCAATCCCTTTTGGAATATATATATACACACACTCATAAATTTTATATATATATATATATATATATATATATATATATATATATATATATATATATATCAAATCAACCTTCAAAATTAAAATTAAGATTCGTTTATCAAAACGGATGTGCAGTAAAATTACTACAGCGGTCTTCCCACTTTGAAACTCGAAAATAAAGGTCGATGACGCGTGCACTCATCATCGAAATTATTCTCCAGCAACAGAGAGGGGAGAAAAGTTTCATTTAAAACATAATTTTTCAAATCATCTTGAAATATTTATATCAGAAAATACGTCTAAATATTACTAGTATTATATTCCAAAGTCTTTCGAAAGAAATTTTCAAAAAATCCCGAAACTTCGATTCTAAACTTTCAATTTATATTTACTTTATTTATAATTCCTATTTTTCAATCAATATTTATAAAATTTATCTACCTAACAAACAACATGATATGCCTAACTATATCATTTATAAAATTTATTATTTTATATACAAAAATATATAATAGGCAAAATTATTTCATTTACCTATATTTCAAAACAAATATTGTGTCGGTCTGCCATATTAAGTGTTAAGAAATTCCTATCGATGTCATAGCGTCCTATGCATCGATTGAAATTTATAAATACTAAATAGAACAAAATAAAACAATATAAAAACCTTTTATAACACGTACAAATATGCTCTCTCATATATATACGCTCAACGACTCATTCTAGGGTATTACTACCCTATTTAATATGAGTCAGACCCCACAAAGCTAAGGTTATCGCTAGACCAAGCTCTGATACCAACTGTAGCAACCTGCCTTTTTGGACGTTTTAAGCAGACACACATGCCTAACTCAAACCATTCAAAAGGGCATATTCATATGGAGTAAATAAGAAAAAGAGAAAGAAATAAAACAAATATAGAATCTCGCAGTGGAAAGACAAAATATAATAATCAAATAAAAGTTCATGAAGCTGTTTTGTAAATACATTTGACTATTCTTTTACAAAACAAAATCAGAGTTACAGAAACAGGAAGAAACAAATAATAAGTGCAGTGGAACAATATGATGCAGCGGAATATAATTAATAATACTAGTACAAATCTTCGTCTTCATAAGGTTTTCAACCCTGAAATGCTTAGGCTGACCCGAGCGAATTGAAAAGACAAATACTTGAGTCAGAACTAAAAGATTTTATGTAAGTTAAATCAATGGTCAATATGAGTGTACCGGCATCAGGGATGTTTACGGAGTTTGACATCTCTTATCCAGTGTCTAAGTGAGTGTAGTAACTTAAGAGATATTCGGGATTACTAACTCCTAAGGATCCGTTAAACGATCTACTATGTAGCACAATACGTTATTAGAATAGTGTCTACAATAAAGCAAAGTATTAAAATAGCGTTAAGGCGCTACCCATATTCCCCTTAACAAATTTTTATATATTCTCATAGTCTATACAGTACCGTAATTCCTCCGTAAACTGAAGAGCTATCAGAGGGTACTCCATAGGTATGGTACAAACCAAACTTGTAGAAGGCGCGATAAGGCATGTGAACACGGCACTCGAGGTAATGCCTGAGTAGATATACCAATTGCGGATCCAAACTGGTGGTAACGCATAGTAGATACTACCGTCCACCTTGTAACACGCTCCCATAATCAAAATCAAGGGTGACCACCAAACCAATCACAAAGCCAGAATATAGTATCGAAGTGTGCCCGATAGGAGGAATGACCTCACTTGGCCTAGCGTGGCTCCTGTTTTAGTCACATCTAAGCTGAATCGTGGAAGTCAAGGCCATGTCATACCTCAAACAGAAATCATTGGCCAAAAAATCCTACTTTATTTCTGGAATCTCCACCACGTACACAGTTGTTAAAGTAGTTTTCGGTATTGGCAAAGAGAATGACAATATTTGATCTCGGTCTCTTTAACAACCCAATGCTCATTTCACACCGGATGGTTTTTTTAAATTTCAAAAGTCAAATTATACTTAATATCAAAATATCATATTCGACTTCAAACCATATCACTTTCGAAATCATATTCACTTTCAAAGCCATATTCACTCAAATATGTCATTTCACAAGAAGGTGTCAATTTCAAATTCCAACTTAAGATGTATCATCATCAGGGATTTAAATATAAATTCTTCGCTTTACACCTTATGAAATTTTAGAAAATAGTTTAAGTAGTTATAAATTGTTTATATAGTTTTAAATAGTTTAAATAGATTTAAAATAGTATAAATGGTAAAAGTAGTATAAATGGTAAAAGTAGTATAAATAGATTTAAATTAGGTTTAATTAGATTTAAAAATGATTTATATAGATCTAAAATAGATTAAATGGATCTAAATTATCTTAAATAGGTTTTAAATAGATTAAAATTATATTAAATAGATTTAAAATAGATTAAATAAATTATATTAGTTTAAAATAGGTAAGATAGGTTAAATTGTACTAAATAGGTTATAATAGATTAAATGAATTAAAATAGTTTTAAATTGATTAAAATAGTTTAAATTATTTTAAAATGGATTTTCAAACTTATACACAAACATTTCAATAACTCAATTCCGATAAATTCACTTATATTTGACAATTCAACTTTGAAATTCAAATTCAAATCCTTTGAACAATTCGTTAAATTAATTCCAATTTCAACATTTACCATTGGGCTTCGAGAATAATTCAGTTTATATAAATCAATTTCTATTTCAAAATACCAGTCAACTGAATTCAAAATTTCAAAGAATCAAAATCATTTAATTTAACCAATCTGGTGTCCGTATATAATTTTCTACCCTAGGGTGAAGTGATACAGATATTTATCATTCCAATCTGCAATTTAAAATGTTACAGTTATATATCATTTCAAACTGCAATCCCGAATTAATTAAAAATCCATAAAATCGCTCGAGTCTTTCATTTCAACCCATAACGATTTTCCCCTAATTTATAGATCATTTGGGTATGTATCATTTCAACCCACAAGGAACTTGCAATATTATAACAATATAAAATACAACATCAAGTCATCTAATATCAATAAATCAAATATTCATCACAATCATCGTCCA
The DNA here is from genome assembly GCA_030765085.1 of Allium cepa. NCBI lineage: Eukaryota > Viridiplantae > Streptophyta > Magnoliopsida > Asparagales > Amaryllidaceae > Allium > Allium cepa. The sequence continues at coordinate 598,857,176 of CM060935.1, forward strand.
AATCAATCAATGAATATCAGTAGATAACTGATAATCAATAACAGGTATTAAAATGACAATTTTAATTCAATAATAAATTGAACGATGATTGAATGCAATAAAAGTCAAATTTAACTAGAAAGACAATTTAAACACATCTAAATCAATCAATATGTTCCTAATCATGTCATAATTTAAATTTAACTAACATAAGATAATTTAGTAACTGTGAGTGGGTTAAAATGCTCACCTTTGATATTTAGAATGCAAAAATCCAAACAAAGATGCATTTTGCAACAGTCTCCAAACTTAATCAGGAATTCCAATACGAGTCCAAAGGAAGAAACTACACATATATCGAAGCTCCTTTGCGGAAAATATTCAGGTTATAAGAATATATTAAAAAAATACGTACACATTTAATTATTAAAATAAGAAATTTTAATTACTCACGTTTTCAAATTTGATGTACCCAAAACAAAGGCAAGAAGTAGAAAGCCAAAACCATGAAAGCTAATTCTCATTGTTCATTTTTTAAAGGCTTCTTGCAAAAGAAGGCAAGGTGATGAGAAAAGGTGTGGATGTGGTTGAGGAAGAAATGGATACTCACACTTTTTTTTTGAACATAGCTTTAATGAAAATGAATTAGCAGTAACTAAGTGGAGGTATAAAGCTATGTTGACATTGACGATTTGTGGAAAAAGAATAAAGGCCTTGATGTTTTGAAAAATAATGAAGTTCTAGGGAAAAAAAATGAGATATGATATGAAACAAAAGAAGAAAGGGAAGTAACAAACGAAATATGTTGAGACAAATAAAATGAAGCTATATGATCTAATAAATGCTTTGGGTAATAAAATAAATAAAACGGAAGGATGAAAAATGATGTGAATTCATGTTTCAACTACATCAGAGAATTGCAATAAAACCAAAATGTGGAAATAGTGGCCCGTATATTGAATAATAAGAAAATGAAGGGACCACCTAGATCTAACTAATTGCATGTTCCACTCAATTAAATATATTAACACCATATATACTTTTTTACACCCGTTTAAACATAATTAGCATACAATAAATAAATTTGAATACAACAACCAATGTAACGTTACACAATATAAAAGATGATCCGGAACTCAAATTCAAGTTTTCTTTTCAAAATAAAGTTTTCTCAGAGCGCAATCACGAAAATTAAAAAGTTAATTTAATTTAAATTTCAAGATTATGTTAAAATCACTTATATAGAGCCTCAAATTGATATCTAATGATTGTAAAATATTGTTTTAAAATTCATTTTCTTCTTCTTTTTGTAAAATTATTTTTACTTTCAAAATGAAAATGTTCGTTTTATTTTCATTAAAACAATCTTTTTATTTTAACAATAATGTATGATACTTTTGTTAAATCCGTTAATTAAAATTAAAGTTTCTTTTTTTGTACTATTTTAAATTGAAAGATTCCAAATCGACATAATTGTAATTAATTTCAAAATTACACTTTAAAATGGATCCTAACAAACGTACATTTCTTTCATTAAACGCCATTAATTTCAAATAAATTCTCTTTCCTTTTTATTGAAAGATTCCCAATCAAATTAATGGCAATAAATTCATTAATTAACTTAAATTCAAATATATATTTAATTTGATTTTCATCTTATTATTCAATTAATTAACATCTTATGGATATACTTAACATTGGTTTACCATTTCATTACCCCAATCTTCTATAGTTATCACTTTAATCCATATTAACTACAATAAGTAATTAGATTAATTGCAATTGATTTTCAATTTAATTTCAATGGATTAAATAAGCAGATGATATGTAACGACCCGTAAATTTCGACAATTTAATTTGTTAATTTAATAGGATTTTGTAATTAAATTTTAGTAGAAATAATAAAGGTGATAAATTAATATTGGAATGAACGCTAAATTAAAATATGTCAATGGTAATTAAAACCTATTTATAGTAATTTGAATAAATTCAAATGAATTAAGTAGTGAAAAGATTTTTACCTAGATATAAATTGAATATGAGAAATTTAAGGAAAGTATTAGATTGATTTAATGTAATATAGGATTGTTGACAGTAATTGCAACAAATTAGGGAATTATGTTAATGCGAGTTAATAATTTATAAACTTGAATGAACATTTCAATTTAATAAATAAATTCAAATGTAAGACTTAGTTATAAGTGTAAATTTATTGGTATGATAACAAATTTGTGTAAATTACCTAACTAAATGGTCAATTAATTTATTAGAAATCAAACTCATTTAATTGGTAAGTAATTATAATGTGTTATTGATATAAACGTTACTAATTCTTAATATAGTAACGGAAGTGTAAATGGAATGCAACCGTAGAAATTTAAGCTAATTATTAACAATTGAAATGAAATGTCAATTAAATGGAGTACTATAAATTGTCATACTAAACTAGGAATTGAATATAAGGAAACAAAGGCAAATAGTAAATCAATCAATGAATTTATATAGATTGTAAAGTTATAATAATAAATAGTAATTGGATGTCTTGTACGAAGTTATAATATTGTGTGAATTATTAATAAAGGATAACTAGAATGGGATTCAAATTTGTATAATAATGGAAAGTGTTAATAGTTGCTCTTGAGCATAAAAATTTAAAATAAGTAATTTAAAGCAAACATTTAATTAACCAATGCAATAAGATTTTCTAATAGTAACTGTGTAAAATAAGGTAGTAGTGCAAATGGCAGTTGATGGATAACCAAATTCAATACAATCAATTGATTGAAACGACTGTTATGTTATAATTGAATATAAATTAAAATAGAAACGTAAACTTAACACAAGATAGTAATTTGGGAAATAAAAAGTATGAAATCAAGAAATAAGTTACAGAGAATATTTAATTGAAATTAATGTATCTATTTGGCAAAAATATAATAAGTGTAGTACAATCCAAATTAATGTAAGTAATTATAATATTGGTTTGTAAATAATGAACCTATAAAAGTGTGATTAAGACTTAATGATAATAATTTTTGTACGTTACTTATTTTATTAGTTTGATAAGTTTAATTTGAATTCAATTTCAATTAATTCACTAAATTATTGCAGTTAATGTGGAATAAATTGGTAAGTGAAGAATGCTGAATTCAATAAGATGTAACCAAGGTAAAATTCCATTCATAATATGATAATTAATGTAATAAAAAGAATGAAACCAAGATGAAATAATTAATTGATATTTTTAAATTTAATTAATGAGTAAAATTGACAAAATTTCCAATATAATTGAAATACAGTAATTAATGCAAATTAAAGATGAAAATTGGAAAATATTAATGTAATGAAATATAAAACAATGTTAACTATGTTAGTTGAGTGATAATTGATTGAATATTAAGTTGTAATCGAATAAAATCAAATTGATTGGAATTAATTTGCAATTAATTGGATTAATTGCAGTTGACATTTGAACACTGTATTTACTGGGATAATTGACACTAAATTGATATGTGAATTTGCTTTTAGTTATTATAAATATCTAAGGGATTAGAAATGACAAAAATCTACTAGTTTATAAATATTGAATTTAAACGTGGTAAATTTATTTATTAATTTATTTAAAAAGTGGAAAAAATAGCCATTTTGGCCACTGACTCGGATTTCGACGAAACAAGTTTCATCGGATCTAGAACGGTGAATTATAATAGTATTTCAAGTTTCGTAGCGATCGGACTTGTCGTTTGATCGTACAGACTCGAAACGCCTTGAAATTTATGCAATTAAAATCGATTTGAAAATATTGATTTTAGCATGACTTCTTCATACGATGCAATTTGGACTTGAAACCTTTTCCATTGCGTTTAAAATATTTTAAAACATTTATTTCGATATATGGGTTTACTCAATTTCATTTCGGAGTCAGAACGGGCTTTTTGGGCCACTTCGTCGTTAGCACGTACATCTATCTTATCCATTCTGTTCTATTTTCAATTCTATCTATAAGTACCCTGCTAAACCCTAGCCTCAGCCTATTCTCATTTATCTGCGCGTAAAATTTCATCATCTCCTCTTCTTCTTCAATGGATGCAAACCCTAGATCCAACTAAAATCTAAAATCAAAGTCAAAAATTCAAAGTCCTCAGAAAAATTTGGAAAAAATATATGTTGAAGCTCTCGACTAGAGTAAATCACTGGTGGTGTTCGTTTTTCAATTCGAGTTAACGTTTGCTCTGAAATTAAAGGTTTATCCACGGCCGTTCATCATTGCCGCGATAAAATTCGTCGGATTGGGAAACGGTTTCTGAGTTTTGAAGAGGGGACCGAGGGGACTTCATCCATGTGGTCTGTTTCGCGAATCAACGGCTGGATTTGGTGCAAAAATTCAACTAGGGTTAAAAATAAGTGGCGGCTGCACAAATTATTGGGGCATCGGTGGTCACAAGTTCGTCGCTCGAGCGAGTGGGGGGGAGCTTTGGACGGCGGTGCCTCGGGGCGGAGTGGCAACGTGCGACTTGGCGCGTTTTCCCTGTAGTCGAGCGCGTACGTGATTTCGTGGTAGGATGGTTGTTTGAACAGATCTGGGATTGTGCATGCGCAACTTTCTTGATGACGTGGCAAAAGGTAGGGAAGGAGAAATGTGTTCCATTCTTTTATTTTTTTAAATGATTTCAATCGCATTTATCGTCACAACTTTTGCATACGACATCCGTTTTACGCGCGGTTTTTTTGTTAGGATCGTATTGAAATTCCGGACTTAATGAAGCTGGTTTGGATGAATTCTGAGGCGGTCAAATTTTTGGGTTTAAATTGAATTTAAATTCAATTTAAATTCAAAAGGTGAGTGTTTTAACCCACTCACACCTTCTAAAATTTCTTATGTCTGTTAAATTGATATATGGTATAATTTGAAATTTATTTATAAATTTTTGGTATGTTTTTAATCATCATCTCAATTAATTGAATTCATCTTAATTAAATAGTTATTAAATTTAATATTGCACTGCCAGTTAAATTTATTTATTTTTGAATATAAAATTGCCAGTTAAAATTGTTACCTATTTATTTATTGCATTTAAAACTGCCAATAAACAGTTATAATTTATTTTTGAATATAAACTGATAGTTGATACCTGTTATTATCACCTGTTATATATTGATGTATTGTTTGTAATTGGATGATGATTGATAAATGTTTGATGATTGATATGATGGATGAATGGATGTTGTATTTATAGTGTATAAACTTCAAGTTATTATGCATTTTCATTTCATTCGGGATTGCGGTTTGAAATGATATACAACCACATTTTTATTTTTAAATTACGGATTGAAATGATAAATATCTATATCACTTGACCATAGGATAGAAAATTATATCAAGCACCGCGGTATATATATAAAAAGAATTTGAAATGATTTTCTATGGTTTGGAAAGAATACGGTTTAATAAATATTAAATTTTGATGTATATATTAAAATTCTTAAATTTAACTATGTATAAATTTGTTTCGAATTTTAAAATGAGCTAAATAATGAAGTTGATTTCGTTTATATAAATGGTCAAGTATCTATTTAAAAATTCTATTGTATATATAGTTTATAATAACTCAAATAAAAGTAAGGTTGAAGATAAATGTGAATATGATTTGAATTAAAGTATTTAAGAATTTTCCTTGAAAATTTGTTTGAAATGTAAATAAACTAAGATTTAAAAGGTATGATTTCATAACTTGATTTTGATTAGAGGATTTAAACGAATATCAAATTGATTTAAAGAATATTATTAAGTTAATTAAATTGAAAGAATATCTTGTTATTGAAGTTTAAGGCTTTTACTTAAATAATATTTGTTCTATTAAGTAAACATTTCAAATTTAAATAATAGGAATCGGATTTGATATATATGATATTATCAAAAAAAATTCATTTGAAATAGTGGAATATTTAAAGATTGAAATACGTAGAATGATAAAAATTTAAGTTTTGATACATAGGATATTTAAGCCTTGAAATATATTGAATTGAAGTGGTTTATTTGGGGATTTAATCGGTATTTGGAATTGATTTGCAGAATTAAAGAGCTATTTTATATTATATAAAGAAATCTAGTATCTAAACCATTGAAATATATTAAGTTATGTTTCAAAGCTATAGATTTCAAGGTATATAGATTGGAAGTGCTATGATTTCTTGAAAAGGATATTTTTATAAATAAAACGAGATCATATTGATTTGGGGTTTTAAAATAGAAATGATATCGTATTTATATGTTTTGAAATGAATATTTTATTCTGGTTTTAAAGTATATACTATTTTGAAATGACCGCGGTGTTATAATAACGATTGGTTGTTGAAGAGACCGGGATCGGAAGTTGTCATACTCTGTGCCAACTCCGAAAACCACTTTAACAACCGTGTATGCGGTGGAGATTCCGGAATGAAGTAGGATGGCGGCGGCGTTTCCTTTGAGGTAAATACGTGGACCCGACTCCCGTGAGTTGGCATAAGGTGGCTAAAACAGGAGCGATTCTCGGGCCAATGAAGTCATTCCTCTGATCGAACGCACTCTTTCGATATTATACTTTGACCTTTGGATTGATTCGGTGGCCACTTTTGATTTCTTTGATTTTTGAGGGTGTTGTTCGAGGTGGGCGGTAGTAGCTGCTACGTGTTACCACCATCCTGGATAGCAATTGGTGTATCTACCCTGGCATTGCCTAGTTGTGCCGTGTCACCTACCCTAGCGCGCCTTATACGATTTTGTTTGGTACCATACCTATGGAGTGCCCTCTGACGACGCCCGGTACGGGGGAGATTACGGTACTGTATAGACTATGGGAATATATTTTGTGTTAAGGGCTATATGGGTAACCCCTTAACGCTATTTAAAAGTAAGTTTATTTTACACATAGGCACTATTATAATAGCGAAATATACTACATAGTAAATAGTTTAATGGATCCTTAAGAGATGTGAATCCCGAGCATCTTTTAAGTTACTGCACTCATATTTATTTCAGTTGATTTAACTTACATAAGATCTTTTAGTTTTGGCTCGAGTGTTTTGTCTTCTCAATTCGCTCGGGTCAGTCCGAGCGTTTCAGGACCGAAGACTTTAGCTCTGGAGGACGAAGACGGAGATTTCTATTATTACTATTATTTATTTTGTTCCACTACACACCGTATTGCGCTGCATTGTTATTATTGGTATGTGTACTCTGATATATATATATATTGTATAAGTAATTAAATATTTTGTAAACAGCTTCATGAACTGTATATTTGATTATTATATTTTATCTCCGCTGTGAGATTCTGTTTTCTTTTATTTCTTCTCGTTTTTCTTATTTACCCTATAACAATCCGCCTTTTTGTACGGTTTGAATTGGCATGTGTGTCGATTTAAAGCGTGCGAAAAGGCGGGACGTTACCATTTCAAAACCATATAATACGATACCATTTTTCGTTTTAAAAACCAAATAAACTTGATATCATTTAAAAACCCAAATCAGTATAATATCATCTTTATTTCACATATATCTTTTCTAAAATCATACTACTTTAAAATTTATAATATCTGAAACCCAAACATTTGAATTATAACTTTCAAAACATAATACTTCGAAATTCATAGCTTTAAAACCATAACTTTCAAAACTTAAATGGTTTGGATACTCAACAGTATATAAAATAAAACAGTTGAATTTAAAATTTCCTCATAAAGTAAATAATTTCGATGCCTTTACAATTTTATTTACTTTAAATTCAGTCTAAACCCATAACCTTTAGATTCACTTTCAGTTTGAATAAAAACAATTCGATTTCAATATTTTCAGACTTTGAGTATTTAATAACTTTCAAAACTAAGGTTGGGAATTTCTATTCAACAATTCATTGTCCTATTATTTAGTTTTGAAACGTTTACATAATAGATCAATAACCATTTAAAATAAAACACAATTTATTAACACTAAATATTTCCTTCCATTTATTTATACTAGAATTATTCATTTAATTTATCTTGAATAAAAATCCAGCTATAAATATCATACCTTTAAAATTTCCAAGATTAATAAGTTTACACCAACTTGTGGAGTTTAATTTTTAAATAATCCCAATTCCAAATAAATTTCCAATTTAATTTCCAATCTTAATTGATTTGAACTATTTAAAACTTTATATATATACACAATATCTTAAACCTGTACTTAATCATAAATATAAATTATCAAACTCCATTTTTCAACTTATTTATTTCCATTTAATAAATTCATACATAGCTTAAATTAAATAATTTAACTATATATGTATATATAAAATAAGATTTTATATAAGATCAAAATTAATATTTATTAAACCGCATCCTATCCAAACCATAGAAATCATTTCAAAAATAGTTTTATGTATATATCGCGGTGCCTGTATATAATTTTCTATCCTATGGTCAAGTGATACGGATATTTATCATTTCAATCCATAAATTTAAAAATAAAAAAATGCGGTTGTATATCATTTCAAACCGCAATCCCGAATGAAATGAGAATGCATAATACCTTGCAGTTTATATAATATAGAACACACCATCCATTCACCCAATACCAATCATCAACCAATTTTATTTCAATCATCATCAATTTAAACAAACATCAATAGAGCATATAAAATATAACAGGCATCAACGAACAGTTTATATTCAAAATAAATAAAAAATAAATAACTGTTTAACTAGCAGTTTATATGCAAAATAAATAAATTTTAAATGTCAATTTATATGCAATAATAAAATTAATTAACAGTTAAATTAAATAAATTCGATTTAACTGAGATGATAAAAAAAAATGCAAAACAGTCATAAATAAATTTCTACTTATATCTTAAATCAATTTAACAAACATAAGAAAACTTAGAAGTTGTGAGTGGGTTAAAACACTCACCTTTTGAATTTAAATTGAATTAAATTCAATTTAAACCCAAAAATTGGACAGTCTCCAAATTCGTCCAAACCAGCGTCGAAAGATCTGGAATTTCATTACGATCCTAACAAAAAAAATCGCGTGTGAAACGGAGTTCGTATGAGAAAGTTACACGCGTTAAATCGCTTGAAAACAAAATTAATTTAAACAAACAAATAAACATACCTAACAAAAATATAAGCCACGTCAGCAAAAGCTTTAGCACGCTACAGGACCTCGTTCTTCTCTAGTACAAAAAAAATCATTTTTAAAAGAATGCTTTTGGAGTTGCAAGAATAAGAGCTTTTGAATATGAGGTGTTAGGAGAAACAAAATGTAGAAGAAGAAATAAGATGTAGGTTATTTATAATTAGGAAATGAATGTGAAGGGACAAAAATAAATGTCACGTTTTGTTATTAAAGCTTCAGGCATTAATAATAGATAAGGAATGTACGTAAGAATGGAGAAGTTTGCAAACGAAAGTAGAATTTTGTACGCATTTAGTTTTTTATCTACGCAGAATAAAATATTTATACTTACCTTAAAAATAAGAATGCTCAAATTGTTTTGTCAAAATGATCTTTTATTTCCATTAAAACACCCTTTTTGTTTAACACAAAACGTGCGTTTCTTTTATTAAATCTTTGCAATCAACGTTTCCTTTCTTTTTAATTGAAACATTTGAATTACATTAATTGCAGTTACTTACAAAGTTAGATTTTAAAACAGACAAATAAAATGGATAAAGAAATAGAACAATTGTTTATTTAAACACGTCTATAAATTTATTGTTTATACACAAGCGTAATAAATAGATTAGTTTCCTATTCTTGTAATCAGTCTGTAAGCTAAAACACGGTTCAAATAAACATATATTTCTTTCTTTAAAATCAATCTTTCTGTTCTTATTTTAACGAAATTAAACGTACATTCACAGATGAAACATTCATTTTATTTGATGCAAAATTTTCTTTTTATTAAATCAAACTTTCCCTACATTTTCACAAAACATATGCTGCTTTTATTTACACCTATTAATTTACAATTAGTATTCTCTCTCCTATTAATTGGAAATTTTCAATTACATTAATTTCAGTTGATTAAGTTTTAAAATGGACTAAATGAATGTAATGAGAAGTATAACAATTATTTCTTATCTAAAAGTAATTTACACTATTCGCTACAAACAGTAATTATATATATTTCTTACTAAATAATAGTTTCTCATCTCTACAATCAATCTTTCAGTTGCCAAACATTTTTACTAAATGAATGTTTGCTCTTTTACTAAACTTATTCATTCTTATTCTTTATTAACATTTATTATTATAATCACCGTTATTAATTACATTCAAACAATGTCATTAAATACACTTGACGTATGTTATCATTTTTTTTATCTTACTGTAATACATGTTATTAGTAGAAGTTCAAATTAAGATCATAAACATATCTCTCAACATATGTTAACAAAATAAAATCATAATTTTTATTATTCTACCACTTATATTCCTTACTACAATTAGCCTTTGGTATTCCTATCCATTAATTACACAAATAACATAGTTAATATTTGTTTGCCTTTCACTACATTAATAATTCTATATACATCTTAGATTTGTATCAACGGTTATTTTTTTTAAAATGTGAATCTTGTCAATTACGCGTATTAATTAAGGTTTTAAACTCAATTAACAAAGTTTCCTAAGTCCAATCCCTTTTTACCAAATTTGACAATCCCTAACCATTCGTACTACATTCCCTATAAATGTAATATTTAATAGATTTTATTTCAAATTAACGTACAACTTAATTTCCCTTAATTGAGATCTGATTCCCAAATTTTTATTTAACATACTAAATGAATAAATAACTTAAATAAAGGGTCACCTTCTCACTTTCTTTCGTTTATAAGTTTACTACTTGCCCACCCAGGTATAAATCCCATATATAACACTAATTAATTTCCAATAACACTGCATTATCCAATTATCATAAATTTGTTCAATATATACTCCTTTTTACTTATAAATAATTTACGTTCTCTGTAAATTCTCATTCACTCTTCTGTTACTAAAATTAAAAATCATTAAGTAACGTTTCCTCCATAACAATATTAAAATTTCTTAATATTCAAGAGGACTTTATTTCAAATAAATTGATTGACCAATAAATTAGATAATATATAATAATTGTTATTATACCCTTAAGATTTACGCTTGTTCTCTTCTATTTGGTTTATAGCCTAAGATAGTATAACCAATCTAACTCCATAAATAAACTTATTTTATTATCCAAATTATACATAAATTTATTACCTTTTACATCCCACTATAAATCAGTGTAACCATTAATACCACCCATATTATCATTCCTTACACAATACTTATCTTATTTAATTACCATTAACTATCTATTTTGTGCAATAACTAAATTTTTACATTTGTTATTCATATTTAGTTTTATAACCAAACATATCATGCTTAAATAAAACAAATTAGAGTTTCATTTAGATTGTTATCAATTGACTTGTATTAACATTGTTTCAGTCTAAATTTAGTTATCATTCCATTATAAAATTGCAATATTTTATTTCTTTCAATATTAAATCATAAAATATTATTAAAATAACAAAAATTTAACATCGAAAATTTATTGGTCGTTACACTCTCCCACACTCAAAACTTTTCTTCCCCGAAAAGGAAAAAAAGGGAAAAAGAAGAAACAATACATCTTATCAAAACATTAACTTTATAAACAATTAAATTTACAAAATTAATTGTTTAAATAAGATATCCTAATTTATAACTATTAATCTTTTATATTTAAATTAATAAAGTTTGGAATTTTTTTTTCTAAGTCCGAAATTTTCGGAAAATTTTGGCAGAGTTTCCTTTGTACGGAGAGGCTCAGAATAAAAATAAAATATTAATTATCACAATATATATCATATATTTTCAAAACAATATATATCCCAACACGGGAAATAATATTTATCATTTCAATCCACAAATTTAAAAATAAAAAAATGCGGTTGTATATCATTTCAAACCGCAATCCCGAATGAAATGAGAATGCATAATATCTTGCAGTTTATATAATATAGAACACACCATCCATTCACCCAATATCAATCATCAACCACTTTTATTTTAATCATCATCAATTTAGACAAACATCAATAGAGCATATAAAATATAACAGGTATCAACGAACAGTTTATATTTAAAATAAATAAATAAATAAATAACTGTTTAACTAGCAGTTTATATGCAAAATAAATAAATTTTAACTGTCAATTTATATGCAATAATAAAATTAATTAACAGTAAAATTAAATAAATGCGATTTAACTGAGATGATAAAAAAAATGCAAAACATTCATAAATAAATTTCTACTTATATCTTAAATCAATTTAACAAACATAAGAAAACTTAGAAGTTGTGAGTGGGTTAAAACACTCACCTTTTGAATTTAAATTGAATTAAAATTCAATTTAAACCCAAAAATTGGACAGTCTCCAAATTCGTCCAAACCAGCGTCAAAAGATCTGGAATTTTATTACGATCCTAACAAAAAAATCGCGTGTGAAACGGAGTTCGTATGAAAAAGTTACACGCGCTAAATCGCTTGAAAACAAAATTAATTTAAACAAACAAATAAACATACCTAACAAAAATATAAGCCACGTTAGCAAAAGCTTTAGCACGCTACAGGACCTCGTTCTTCTCCAGTACGAAAAAAAAGTCATTTTTATAAACGAATGCTTTTGGAGTTGCAAGAATAAGAGCTTTTGAATATGAGGTGTTAGGAGAAACAAAATGTAGAAGAAGAAATAAGATGTAGGTTATTTATAATTAGGAAATGAATGTGAAGGGACAAAAATAAATGTCACGTTTTATTATTAAAGCTTCAGGCATTAATAATAGATAAGGGAATGTACGTAAGAATGGAAAAGTTTGCAAACGAAAGTAGAATTTTGTACGCATTTAGGTTTTTATCTACGCAAAATAAAATATTTATACTTACCTTAAAAATGAGAACGTTCAAATTGTTTTCTCAAAATGATCTTTTATTTCCATTAAAACACCTTTTTGTTTAACACAAAACGTGCGTTTCTTTTATTAAATCTATTAATTGCAATCAACGTTTCCTTTCTTTTTAATTGAAACATTTGAATTACATTAGTTGCTGTTACTTACAAAGTTAGATTTTAAAACAGACAACTAAAATGGATAAAGAAATAGAACAATTGTTTATTTAAACACGTTTATAAATTTATTGTTTATACACAAGCGTAATAAATAGATTATTTTCCTATTCTTGTAATCAGTCTGTAAGCTAAAACACGGTTCAAATAAACATATATTTCTTTCTTTAAAATCAATCTTTCTGTTCTTTTTTTAATGAAATTAAACGTACATTCACAAATGAAATATTCATTTTATTTGATGTAAAATTTTCTTTTTATTAAATTAAACTTTCCCTATATTTTCACAAAACAAATGCTGCTTTTATTTACACCTATTAATTTACAATTAGTATTTTATCTTCTATTAATTGGAAATTTTCAATTACATTAATTTCAGTTGATTAAGTTTCAAAATGGACTAAATGAATGCAATGAGAAGTATAACAATTATTTCTTATCTAATAGTAATTTACACTATTCGCTACAAACAGTAATTATATATATTTCTTACTAAATAATAGTTTCTCATCTGTACAATCAATCTTTCAGTTGCCAAACATTTTTACTAAATGAATGTTTACACTTTTACTTAACCTATTCATTCGTATTCTTTATTAACATTTATTATTATAATCATCGTTATTAATTACATTCAAACAATGTCATTAAATACACCTGACGTATGTTATCATTTTTTTATCTTACTGTAATACATGTTATTAGTAGAAGTTCAAATTAAGATCATAAACATATCTCTGAACATATGTTAACAAAATAAAATCATAAATTTTTATTATTTTACCACTTATATTCCTTACTACAATTAGCCTTTGGTATTCCTATCCATTAATTACACAAATAACATAGTTAATATTTGTTTGTCTTTCACTACATTAATACTTCTATATACATCTTAGATTTGTATCAACGGTTATTTTTTTTAAATGTGAATCTTGTCAATTACGCGTATTAATTAAGGTTTTAAACTCAATTAACAAAGTTTCCTAAGTCCAATCCCTTTTTACCAAATTTGACAATCTATAACCATTCGTACTACATTCCCTATAAATGTAATATTTAATAGATTTTATTTCAAATTAACGTACAACTTAATTTCCCTTAATTGAAATCTGATTCCCAAATTTTTATTTAACATACTAAATGAATAAATAACCTAAATAAAGGGTCACCTGCTCACTTTCTTCATTTATAAGTTTACTACTTGCCCACCCAGGTATAAATCCCATATATAACACTAATTAATTTTTAATAACACTGCATTATCCAATTATCATAAATTTGTTCAATATATACTCCTTTTTACTTATAAATAATTTATGCTCTCTGTAAATTCTCATTCACTCTTCCGTTACTAAAATTAAAAATCATTAAGTAACGTTTCCTCCATAACAGTATTAAAATTACTTAACATTCAAGAGGACTTTATTTCAAATAAATTGATTGGCCAATAAATTATGTAATATATAATAATTGTTATTATACCCTTAAGATTTACGCTTGTTCTCTTCTATTTGGTTTATAGCCTAAGATAATATAACCAATCTAACTCCATAAATGAACTTATTTTATTATGAAAATTATACATAAATTTTTTACCTTTTACATCCCACTATAAATCAGTGTAACCATTAATACCACCCATATTATCATTCCTTACAGAATACTGATCTTATTTAATTACCATTAACTATATATTTTGTACAATAACTAAATGTTTACATTTGTTATTTATATTTAGTTTTATAACCAAACATATCATGCTTAAATAAAATGAATTAGAGTTTCATTTAGATTGTTGACAATTGACTTGTATTAACATTGTTTCAGTCTTAATTTAGTTATCATTCCATTATAAAATTGCAATATTTTATTTCTTTTAATATTAACTCATAAAATATTATTAAAATAACAAAAGTTTAACATCGAAAATTTATGGGTCGTTACACTTATATTTTCTATATATAAAATAAATTTTTATAAAGATTATATTTGTAACAACCCTAGATTTTTGTATATTATTTAAATTGGACTTTATTTTATTTTTAAATTATTTTAAATTTGTTTTATTTCAAACATTTCATTTTTAAATATAAATGATGATTATTAAGTGATTTATAGTTCAAACTAGTATAATTCAAATATTTTACTGTAAAGTGAATTTCTGGTCAAGCCGTTCAAACTGTGACTTTTAAACTTCAAATTTAAATTATTTAAAATCTTAAATTTTATCTTTTATTATGAAAGTAGATGTAATAACTTGAACACTTCTTTTCGTTTCGTTGAAAACGGAGTTAAACTGTAAAAGTTATGTACATTTCAATTTTGAGTGTAATTTGATTTATTTAACAATTTTGTCTATTATAAATTATAAAAAATTCGTTTTCATATTTATTTTAATATGTTATTGTATGTATATTTTTGTACTATAATAATTTTAAAATGAAGTGAACAATTTTTCCAAAGTTTACTGTGTCGATTTCTTTTTTTAAGGATGTTTTCTTATTTTCTGCTATTTTCTTCATTAAATTATATTTAAATTTAATTTTTTTATATTTATTTTGTGAATGTAATTTTATTTTATTTTATTATTTATTTTTAAAAATATATTACAAGCTCATATGAATTTTTAAAATTTATTTCATTTAATTTCAAATTTTCTAGACTAGTTTACTATTTTTAGCTATTTTCCTTAATTTAACTTTACATAATTAATAAATATTTTATATATTTTTATATTTTGATAAATTTTTAAAATTTTATCTGGGATTATTATTATTTCCAGAAATATCAAGTTATATAAACAAAATTAAGGGAATTGAAAGGTTTTAAAAGCTTTTGAAACGTAAGTCGTTTCTTTTACCATTTCCTCATTTACTCTTTGACCGTTTTTTTTTATCATTTAGCCGTGGCTTCCTCCTTGATTTTTCATGTGGATCTCAGATCCATTTATCATCTAAAAAAAAGAAAAATACAGCCATGGTTTGAAGGAGTTGAGGTAAAAATTATCTTCTTCTTCCTTTGTTTTTCTACTTGTCTATTTTGAATTTTGTACTTGTTCTCACCTTCATAGCTTGACTCCTTCTCAACCAGATCTGACCTGACCTCTACGACCCCTTTTCTCTAACCATCACCCATCCTACTACTTCCCCATTTCAGGTCGAGACCATCCATGGCAAGGACCACCACAAAATCCACCAAAAATCATCACCGATTGCACTAGCCTAGCCTAGTTTATCATCTCCTCCTTCTACCACCATTAGCCGCCACTACCTCCACCACCACCACCTCTGACATGATCTCCACCCTTTGCCACATCACCCACCACCACTTGCACCACTGGTTGAGCCCACCTAGCCTTTGGCCGAACCAAATAAGAGCAACAAATGATGTATGTTGCATAGTTTTAGCCCTGTACACCTAGTTTTATGCACCTAGACTAAACCCACCTTCAAACCCATGTGTAGGCCGACCCTTACACACCCAAACCTGACCCAATTCCCTAAGTTAGCTGAGCCTAATCACTGTCTAACTGAAGTATATGAGGTTGAGAACAAGTGCAATTCATTCGATGTTGTTTTGGGCTTTGAATTCTAATGTTAATTGATGTTTAAATCGTGTTGAAACTTACATATATTTGTATTGTTTTGTGTAAATGTTTGAACAAGTCAAATTGCTTTGGCTCTCCACTCTCAAGTCATATCCATGTCATCGTGCCTTCATTGTGTTGCGTTGCGTGCTTTGGTGGATATCTCCAGCTTTGAACATGTGAGTTATTCTCCCCAGACAATATGTACATATATAACTAGTAAATTGACCCCTTTTGAATCTGTAAAATGCATTATCATGTTACACCTGCTACATTATGATTTTACGATATTCACCCATGCTTAAACACCTGTTATAACATCTGTTACTTTTATATTATGTTATTCTGCTATTTTTATCAGTTTATCACACTGCAACTTCCCTTTAGATTAGAATCACTATGGATTGAAATGATACATACCCGAATGGACTTTAGAATAGGGAAAAATCGTTATGGGCTGAAATGATAGGCCTGAACGATTTTCAACTTATTTTATTTATTTGGGATTGCGGGTTTGAAATGATAAAACCCGGATTTTTCTTTGTAAATTACAGGTTGAAATGATATATTATCCGTATCACTTTACATAGCGTAGAAAATTATATAAAGGCCCGTAGTTAAAATATGTTTCTAAAAATTTTAAAATATTTTAGAAATTTAATTATTATAATATTTTGATTTAAAATCAAATAAAAATATAATTTTTGTAAAGTATTATTGATTTTCTGGAAATCTATAAGTTAAATAAATTATGGAAAAGTTAGAAAATCTGAATGTAAGTTATTTTGGAAATTTTGATTTAATTTTTAATGGAATTTAAATTAACTTTGAAAATAAGATAAATTTATGATATTTTGAATTTTAAATTAATTTAAAATGATTTGTATAACATATTAATGATTTTTGAATAAAGTTAAAATGTTAATGAGTGAATATTGAGTTGAATTTGAAAATATAACATAAATTGGAATTTATGAATTTGGTTTAAAAGTGAAATTTTAAGTTAAGTTAAATAAAATGGAATTAAGTTATATTTGAAATTTTAAACTTAAATGTTAAGTTGAAATTTAATGTAATGAATTTAAATTTGAATGTTGAAATTTAATAAGTGAATTATTAATAAATATTGATTTTTGGAAGGAAACTTAACTTTATAAAATCATGAATTTAAGGAAAATTAAATGATGCTTATAAATGTGAAAATGTATGATTTTATAAGTTAAAAATGATTTAAATAAAAATATAAGTGTTTGTGAAATTCTATTGAATATTTGAAGTTAATTAACAGCATTATTAATACCGTCTTTTGTTAAATTTAATTGTTTTTTTAATGTAACTTTCTGTAGCATTTTCTAAATGCTGCAAAACTTGAATTTTCATTGTTTTAATAATTTAAGTGCATAAATGAACATTGAAAACTTTAAACTTTTGGCATTTAATAATTTAATTATTAAATGTAATAACTTCATTTTTATGATTTAATAATGAAGTAATTTTTTTGAAATATAACTATTTGATATATTAAAATGATTGAAATGTGGTTTCGAAAGATATGATATTTTGATATATTAAAATGATTGAAATGTGGTTTCGAAAGATGTGATATTTTGATATATTAAAATGATTGAAATGTGGTTTCGAAAAGATATGATATTTTGATATATTAAAATGATTTGAAACGAAGTTTTGAAAGATATTATATTTTGATATTAAATGATTTGAAAAATGGAGTTTTGAAAGATATGATATTTTGATATTAAATGATTTGAAAAATGAAGTTTTGAAAGATATGATATTTTGATATTAAAATGATTTGAAAAGAAGTTCTGAAAGATATGATATTTTGGAAATAAAGCTTTGAAATGTTATGATATTTTGATATATTAAAATGATTTGGAAGGAAGTTTTGAAAGGATATGATAATTTAATATATTGAAATGGTTAGAAATGACTTGATATTTATTTTGATACATATTTGAATTGAAAGATATGGTATGATGATATATTGAAATGGTTTGGAAACGATTTGATCTTTATTTTGATAAAGATTTGGGTTGAAATGATATTTTATTTTGAAGTATATAATATTGTTTTAAAGTTATACCTACGGATTATAATAACGATTGGTTGTTAAAGAGACCGGGAACGGATATTGTCTTATAGCTGGCCAATACCGAAAACCACTTTAACAACTGTGTATTCGGTGGAGATTCCAGAATGAAGTAGGATGGTGGCGACGTTCTCGAGGTATATTACGTGGACCCAGCTCCCGTGAGTTGGCATATATGACTAAAACAGGAACTATACCCGGCTACACAAAAGGTCGCACCCTTTCATCGAGCATTCTCCATCGGAAACCATTCTATTACTTTTGTGATTCGATATGGTGGCGCCACTTTGATTCGGGGGTATTGTTCGAGGTGGGCGGAAGCTGCTGGCTTGCCGTCACCACCGGTCCGGGAGTGCAAACGGTGTATCCACCCTGGCATTGCCTCGCGTACCGTGTCATATCCTTATATCGAGCTCACTACGAGTTTGATTTTAAAGATCCGACTGTGTTAAGGTTCACCATCCCCTTAACGCTATTTTCTATATGATTATACTTTACTGATTAGACACTACTGTATATAGCGTATATTACTACATAGTAAATAGTTTAACGGATCCTTAGAGGACGGCCGGTCCCAAGCATCTTCTAAGTTACTTGTACCTTTACTACAGTTCACTTGAGTTGGTTTACATTGTATAAGTATGTATGTCCTGACTCGAGTGTTTGTATATTTTTATTTACGCTCGGGTCAGCCTGAGTTATTCACAGATTTGGATTTCCACTTTTTGAAGATTGGAATCGCTGGAGATTATCTACTTGTCAAGTTTTATCTATTCTGGTTCTGTTGGTCTTTTCAGCTCTTGTATTAGTAGATCTCTTGTAGTGAGACTTCTTTTGTACTTTATTTCTTCTGTTGTATTTTATGTAACTCTACTATATTTATATAGTAGCTTCATGAACTACTATTTCTTTTACTTCCGCTGCATTATTATTACTCTGTGTTTGTGAACCTGTGATTTTATTTACTGTATATTTTGAGATTTGCCAAATTTTTATCTACAACGCGGTATTTTGAGCAATTCAATTCCGGCATGAGTGTCTACCTATACACTTATAATGGATGCGAATGGTTGAAAATATCGGGTCGTTACTATATTTGGTTGCAATATATTGGTTGTTAGGAATAAAATTTATAAATAATAGGTAAAATAAGATTGAAAATAAAACCAATGAAATTTGGAAATTTTAGAACTTAAGTCCGGGATTTTGAAAAAAAAATTCAAATGATTTTGGAATATAATAATAATATTTTAAAAGTATTTTCTGATATAAATATTTCAATATGATTTGAAAGAATGTTTTAAAAAGAAATTTGGAAAAGGAATAAGTTCTGTACTCCCCTCTCTGTCGCTGGAAAATAATTTCGGTGATGAGTGCACGCATCATCGACATTCATTTTCTAGTTTCGAAGTGGGAAGGCCACTTTAGCAGTTCTACTACAGAATGATTTTGATAAACAAAAGTGAATTTTTAATTTGTTTTAAATCTACTTGGATATAAAAATTATAAGTTTATATTTATCTATTATTTTAAAATGAATTGAAATCTAAACCTAGTATTTAATTCTTGAATTTTCGATAATTAATAGTTTTTATTAGGATAGTGAAATGGTAGTTAAGTAAAAAAATTGGAATCTTTAAATAAATAAGAGATTAAATGCCTAGTTATAAATGAAATTAAAAGAAAGTTGAAATTTGTAACATATAAAATAAAGGATTATTATTGAACAATAAATTAATTTAAAGAAATAGAATAAATTTGTATAACTTTCAAATTACATCCTTAAGAACATATTTATAACTTACCAAATATTAAAACTTGAAAATGTGTATAAGAAATGTAATAGATATTATACAAGAAATAAATTTGAGGTAATGAAGGTAATTAAGGAAATTCTTCAATAAGTAAGGATTGGATGTTATAATTGCTGAAAACTTAAGTTATAATTGAAATTTTACTATATTTATATAATTAAAGGTAAGTATTATAAATAGATGATTATAAACTTAAGTAAATAAAATGGAATGCTACTATAATAAGGAAGCAACTAGAAACTTAAGTAAATACACGAAACTAAGAAGTAACGAATGAGAGAATATGATGCAATAAAGAAGAGACTTACATGACATTAAAATAAAAAAAAATGAATATTGTAAGTAATAAATGAAAATAAATGAAGTAATCACTGAATGAATGAAAGAAAGGAAATCACACAACTAATGTATGAAATGGAATATAATAAGTAAAGTTGATGCGTTGTTGTTTAGTTGATGCTTGCTTGGGCAATGATACTTTAAAAATTGGATTTGGGTGAATGAATAATCTATTTAGTTTTATCTAAGACTGTTGAGTGAATGATGCACTAGTAGTTTATTCTTCATTCCGTACAATTTAAAAGTTTTGAACCCGAACAACTATTTGTTTGTTTGATTGAATGGTTGTTTTGTATTTGTTGTGTATGCTGTTGTTGAAATTGATGGTTGTTGTATTGGTTTGTTGTTAGTGATTGAAACACTTAAATATTTCATTTTATATAAATTGTTAACTCTTTTGGATTTTATAAGTGAAATACAGGTTATGGAATCAATTTCTACTGCATTTGGTTTCATTATATAAGCGTTATTGCCCGACAAATATGTACGTTTTCGGATTATGGTTTATAGCGCTATTATATTTATATTTTTCCCGTGATGGGATATATATATTTTGGAAAATATATGTTGTATATTGTATATTTTTGATATTACATTTTCTCCCGAACCTCTCCGTACAAAGGAGACTCTGCCAAAAATTTTCGTAAATTTTGGACTTAGAAATTATTTTGAAAATGTTTTCTAAACTTCAATAATTTAAGTATAAAAAGATATAATGATTGTAAATTTGTATATTCTAATTAAAGTAACAAATGCTGTAAATTTTATTGTTTATAAAGTTAATGTTTTGAATAAGATATATAGATTTCTTGATTCTTCTTTCCCCTTCTTTTTCCTTTTCGGGGACGAAAAGTTTTGAGTGGGGGACAGTGTAACGACCCGTAAATTTCGACAATTTAATTTGTTAATTTAATAGGATTTTGTAATTAAATTTTAGTAGAAATAATAAAGGTGATAAATTAATATTGGAATGAATGCTAAATAAAATATAACAATGGTAATTAAAACGTATTTATAGTAATTTGAATAAATTCAAATGAATTAAGTAGTGAAAAGATTTTTACCTGGAAATAAATTGAATATGAGAAATTTAAGTAGAGTATTAGATTGATTTAATGTAATAAAGGATTGTTGACAGTAATTGGAACAAATTAGGGAATTATGTTAATGCGAGTTAATAATTTATAAACTTGAATGAACATTTCAATTTATAAATAAATTAAAATGTAAGACTTAGTTATAAGTGTAAATTTATGGGTATGATAAAAAATTTGTGTAAATTACCTAATTAATTGGTCAATTAATTTATTAGAAATCAAACTCATTTAAATGGTAAGTAATTATAATGTGTTATTGATATAAACGTTACTAATTCTTAATATAGTAACGGAAGTGTAAATGGAATGCAACCGTAGAAATTTAAGCTAATTATTAACAATTGAAATGAAATGTCAATTAAATGGAGTACTATAAATTGTCATACTAAGCTAAGAATTGAATATAAGAAAACGAAGGCAAATAGTAAATCAATCAATGAATTTATATAGATTGTAAAGTTATAATAATAAATAGTAATTGGATGTCTTGTACGAAGTTATAATATTGTGTGAATTATTAATAAAGAATAACTAGAATGGGATATAAATTTGTATAATAATGGAAAGTGTTAATAGTTGCTCTTGAGCATAAAAATTTAAAATAAGTAATTTAAAGCAAACATTTAATTAACCAATGCAATAAGATTTTCTAATAGTAACTGTGTAAATTAAGGTAGTAGTGTAAATGGCAGTTGATGGATAACCAAATTCAATACAATCCAATTGATTGAAACGACTGTTAGGTTATAATTGAATATAAATTAAAATAGAAACGTAAAATTAATACAAGATAGTAATTTGGGAAATAAAACGTACGAAATCAAGAAATAAGTTACAGAGAATATTTAATTGAAATTAATGTATCTATTTGGAAAAAATATAATAAGTGCAGTACAATCCAAATTAATGTAAGTAATTGTAATATTGGTTTATAAATAATGAACCTATAAAAGTGTGATTAAGAGTTAATGACAATAATTATTGTACGTTACTTATTTTATTAGTTTGATAAGTTTAATTTGAATTCAATTTCAATTAATTCACTAAATTATTGCAGTTAATGTGGAATAAATTGGTAAGTGAAGAATGCTGAATTCAATAAGATGTAACCAAGGTAAAATTCCATTCATTATATGATAATTAATGTAATAAAAAGAATGAAACCAAGATGAATTTTTAAATTTAATTAATGAGTAAAATTGACAAAATTTCCAATATAATTGAAATACAGTAATTAATGCAAATTAAAGATGAAAATTGGAAAATATTAATGTAATGAAATATAAAACAATGTTAACTATGTTAGTTGAGTAATAATTGATTGAATATTAAGTTGTAATCGAATAAAATCAAATTTATTGGAATTAATTTGCAATTAATTGGATTAATCGTAGTTGACATTTGAACACTGTATTTACTGGGATAATTGACACTAAATTGATATGTGAATTTTCTTTTAGCTATCATAAATATCTAAGGGATTAGAAATGACAAAAATCTACTAGTTTATAAATATTGAATATAAAGATGGTAAATTTATTTATTAATTTATTTAAAAAGTGGAAAAAAATATCCATTTTGGCCACTGACTCGGATTTCGACGAAACAAGTTTCATCGGATCCGTAACGGTGAATTATAATAGTGTTTCAAGTTTCGTAGTAATCAGACTTGTCGTTTGATCGTACGGACTCGAAACACCTTGAAATTTATGCAGTTGAAATCAATTAAAATCGATTTGAAAATATTGATTTTAGCGTAACTTCTTCATACGATGCAATTTGGACTTGAAAGCTTTTTCATTGCGTTTCAAATATTTTAAAACATCTATTTTGACATATAGGTTTACTCAATTTCGTTCCGGAATCAGATCGGGCTTTTTGGGCCACTTCGTCGTTAGCACGTACATCTATCTTATCCAATCTGTTCTATTTTCAATTCTGTCCATAAATACCCTGCTAAACCCTAGCCTCCGCCTATTCTCATTTATCTGCACGTAAAATTTCATCAGCTCCTCTTCTTCTTCAATGGATGCAAACCCTAGATCCAATTAAAATCTAAAATCAAAGTCAAAAATTCAAAGTCCTCAGAAAAATTTGGAAAAAATATATGTTGAAGCTCTCGACTAGAGTTATTCACTGGCGGTGTTCGTTTTTCAATTCGAGTTAACATTTGCTCTAAAATTAAAGGTTTATCCACGGCTGTTCATTATCGCTGCGATAAAATTCGTCGGATCGGGGAACGGTTTCTGGGTTTTGAAGAGAGGACCGAGGGGACTTCATCCATGTGGTTTGTTTCGCGAATCAACGGTTGGATTTGGTGCAAAAATTCAACTAGGGTTAAAAATAAGTGGCGGCTGCACAAATTATTGGGGCATCGGTGGTCGCAAGTTCGTCGCTGGAGCGAGTGTGGGGAAGCTTTGGACGGCGGTGCCTCGGGGAGGAGTGGCAACGCACGACTGGGCGCGTTTTCCCTATGGTCAAGCGCGTACGTGATTTTGCGGTAGGATGGTTGTTCGAACAGATCTGGGATTGTGCATGTGCAACTTTCTTGGTGATGTGGCAAAAGGTAGGGAAGGAGAAATGTGTTCCATTCTTTTATTTTTTTTAAATGATTTCAATCGCATTTATCGTCACAACTTTTGCATACGACATCCGTTTTACACGCGGTTTTTTTGTTAGGATCGTATTGAAATCCCTAAATTGATGATGCTGGTTTGGACGAATTCTGAGACGGTCAAATTTTTGGGTTTAAATTGAATTTAAATTCAATTTAAATTCAAAAGGTGAGTGTTTTAACCCACTCACAACTTCTAAAATTTCTTATGTCTGTTAAATTGATATATGGTACGATTTGAAATTTATTTATAAATTTTTGGTATGTTTTTAATCATCATCTCAGTTAATTGCATTCATCTTAATTAAATAGTTATTAAATTTAATATTGCATATTACTGCCAGTTAAATTTATTTATTTTTGAATATAAAACTGCCAGTTAAATTGTTACCTATTTATTTATTGCATTTAAAACTGCCAGTAAACGGTTATAATTTATTTTTGAATATAAACTGATAGTTGATACCTCTTGTTATCACCTGTTATATATTGATGTATTGTTTGTAATTGGATGATGATTGATAAATGTTTAATGATTGATATGATGGATGAATGGATGCTATATTTATATTGTATATGTTTGTACCAAAATTGGGCACAACACTCTTCGGATGTGTTTGAAGAGATAAAATGAAGGGAAAATTTATAGAATGAAGCAAATCTAACAAACACACCAATAAACATAGAAAATGCATAGCAACACAGAGTTTTAGAGTGGTTCGGCGTATAGCCTACGTCCACTATGAAGTTTTATCACTTTATTGCTTGATACTTGAAGATTACAAGTTTTTTATAGCGAAGTACAGCAGATAATAAGCTTAAATTCGAGAGCAATGGCAGTAATGATGATGTGGAGTGATTCCGGCAGCGTCCGGGCATGCTTTATCTCTAAAAATTCTCTGATCCGTTTTCTGAATGACCAGGGGCTATATTTATAAGTGCTGGAGGCTGATATTTCGCTGAAAATTTAGGAGACCACTTCTGGCACGTGAGGGGGCCCACATGCCCGGCCTTAGGAAATTGGGGTCCGTTCCGGGATCGATTCGAACTCAATTTCGAATCGATCGAGATTTGATCCGATTGAGCTGAAATTTGGCATGAACATTCCTCATGCTGGCAGTAAGATACTATGAAAATTTCATAGCATTTGGACATGTGGATTGTGAGATATGTCGATGCAAATTGGTCCGCGATCGATACGAAGCAACTTCGAATCGATCAAGATTTGATCCGATTGAGCTGAAATTTTGCAAGAACATTCCTCATGTTGGCAATAAGATACTGTGAAAATTTCATAGCATTAGGACATGTGGATTGTGAGATATGATCGGTGCAAGTTGGCCCATGATCGATACGAAGCAACTTCGAATCGATCAAGATTTGATCCAATTGAGCTGAAATTTGGCGTGAACATTCCTCATGTTGCCAGTAAGCTACTGTGAAAATTTGTTGGCATTTGGACTTGTAGATCTTGAGTTATGATCGATGCAAGTTTGGATTTCTCAACCGTGATCGATCAATATCTTGAGCATACCAACTCCGATTGACTTGAAATTTGGAATGTTGGCTTTATTAGCTTTTCTTGTCATGTCATATCAATTGTAGCTCGATCTGGACTCGGAAAAAATTTACCGACATCCATAGCAGACCTATGCATTAACGATCTCCAGGACGAACCATCCTTGTTTTCTAGTCAAGTTCTTGGTGTCACGGCCTTGCCAAAAGGCGGGATAACAGTATAAACTACAAGTTATTATGCATTTTCATTTCATTCGGGATTGCGGTTTGAAATGATATACAACCACATTTTTTTTTAACTTGCGGATTGAAATGATAAATATCCGTATCACTTGACCATAGGATAGAAAATTATATACAGGCACCGCGGTATATATATAAAAAAAAATTGAAATGATTTTCTATGGTTTTGGTAAGAATACGGTTTAATAAATATTAAATTTTAATATATATATATATATATAGTAAAATTCTTAAATTTAACTATGTATAAATTTGTTTCGAATTTTAAAATAAGCAAATAATGAAGTTGATTTCGTTTATATAACATGGTTAAGTATCTATTTAAAAATTCTATTGTATATAGAGTTTATATTAACTCAAATAAAAGTAAGGTTGAAGATAAATGTGAATATGATTTGAATTAAAGTATTTAAGAATTTTCCTCGAAAATTTGTTTGAAATGTAAATAAATTAAGATTTAAAAGGTATGATTTTATAACTTGATTTTGATTAGAGGATTTAAACGAATATCAAATTGATTTAAAGAATATTATTAAGTTAATTAAATTGAAAGAATATCTTGTTATTGAAGTTTAAGGCTTTTACTTAAATAATATTTGTTTTATTAAGTAAACATTTCAAATTTAAATAATAGGAATCAGATTTGATATGTATGATATTATAAAAAAAAACCATTTTGAAATAGTGGAATATTTAAAGATTGAAATACGTAGAATGATAAAAATTTAAGTTTTGAAATATAGGATATTTAAGCCTTGAAATATATTGATTTTGAAGTGGTTTATTTGGGGATTTAATCGGTATTTGGAATTGATTTGCAGAATTAAAGAGATATTTTATATTATATAAAGAAATCTAGTATTTAAACCATTGAAATATATTAAGTTATGTCTCAAACCTATAGATTTCAAGGCATATAGATTGGAAGTGCTATGATTTCTTGAAAAGGATATTTTTGGAAATAAAACGAGATTATATTGGTTTGGGGTTTTAAAATAGAATTGATATCGTATTTATATGTTTTGAAATGGATATTTTATTCTGGTTCTAAAGTATAAACTATTTTGAAATGACCGCGGTGTTATAGTAACGATTGGTTGTTGAAGAGACCGGGTCCAGAAGTTGTCATACTCTCTGCCAATCCGAAAACCACTTTAACAACCGTATACGCGGTGGAGATTCCAGAATGAAGTAGGATGGTGGCGGCGTTTCCTTTGAGGTAAATACGTGGACCCGACTCCCGTGAGTTGGCATAAGGTGGCTAAAACAGGAGTGATTCTCGGGCCAATGAGGTCATTCCTCTGATCGAACGCACTCCTTCGATATTATACTCTGACCTTTGGATTGATTCGGTGGCCACTTTTGATTTCTTTGATTTTTAGGGGTGTTGTTCGAGGTGGGGGTAGTAGCTGCTACGCGTTACCACCAGCCCGGATAGCAATTGGTATATCTATCCTGGTATTGCCTAGTTGTTCCGTGTCACCTACCCTAGCGCGTCTAATATGATTTTGTTTGGTACCATACCTATGGAGTGCCCTCTGACGACGCCCAATACGGGAGAGATACAGTACTGTATAGACAATGGGAATATATTTTGTGTTAAGGGATATATGGGTAGCCCTTTAACGCTATTTAAAAGTAAGTTTATTTTTCAAATAGACACTATTATAATAGCGAAATATACTACATAGTGAATAGTTTAATGGATCCTTAAGAGGTGTGAATCCCGAGCATCTTTTAAGTTACTGCACTCATATTTATTTCAATTGATTTAACTTACATAAGATCTTTTAGTTCTGACTCGAGTGTTTTGTCTTTTCAATTCGCTCGGGTCAGTTCGAGCATTTCAGGACCGAAGACTTTAGCTCTGGAGGACGAATACGGAGATTTCTATTATTATTATTATTATTTATTATAGTCCACTGCACACCGTATTCCGCTGCATTGTTATTATTGGTATGTGTACTCTGATATATATTGTATAAGTAATTAAATATTTTGTGAACAGCTTCATGAACTGTATATTTGATTATTATATTTTATCATTCCGCTGTGAGATTCTGTTTTCTTTTATTTCTTCTCGTTTTTCTTATTTACCACATAACAATCCGCCCTTTTATATGGTTTGAATTAGCATGTGTGTCGATTTAAAGCGTGCGAAAAGGCGGGACGTTACATGATAAATGACAAATGTAACCTTTTACCTAATTACATTTATAAGTTATTATCAACAACAATTTTATGAATACTTATATAACCCTGATTTTACTCAATTTTCCATTAATTCCATATAATTTCCCCCTTTTATATAACATTTAATTCATTTCCTTATTTTAACTCATGACCAAATAACTTTATAATTATTTCAATTACTGATTTACAATTCCAATATTAAACCCAACATTCAATTGCCTTAATTCCATTGATTACCCATTCAATATTCGAACGGATAAATTAATGAGAAAATAGTTAATACAATCGTTTATAACAATTTAGACCGATTATCTTATTCTTTACAACCAAGTATTATTATTTTTTATCCAAAAAGGTTTTGTATTCAATATTAACCTATTTCAATCAATTACATACAAGTTTACCATTAACTACATCATTTAATTTATTTCATTATTTACAATTATAACCAAGTCAACCTACAATTTATTCCAACTGATTTGAAATTACATTAAATGGTTATCAACAACATTCAAACAACATCATTGATTTAATATTCACTATTAGTGAGTTCTAAATGATTACATATAATTTCAACATTCAATGTGTTTCCTTATTTATAGTTAATAACCAATTATAACGTTACAGTCACTTTAGTTAATTGGAATTATATAAAAATAGTTATAAATTACCTTATATTAACATACTAACATTACATTCTAGTTATTACCATCATTATAACATCACAAATTTTAGTTTTCTTTCAATATTAAGTCACAAATGTCATTAAATTTAAAATTTTTAAATTATCGAAAATTACGGCTTGTTACAGCAGAGGCTTTGAAGGCCTGATATAGGTGTTGAAGACCCAATATAAAGCCACATTCAAAGTTTATTATTATTCTTTCCCATGGCTAATTTTGGAAAATTCTTATTTATTGATTTGGAAGATTTAGATCGAGAACTGAGAAATTTAATTTGAGCTAGAAGGGTTGGCGATGGCTAGATTAGAGGTCGGCGTCCTTGTATGGGTAAAGGCACAAATGAAGGGTAGAAGAATAGTTAATGTTCGGAAGATAAGCAATGAAGGGTACAAATGTGCACTTAAAAAGAAAGAAAACTCGCGACTATTGAGTTTAGAAAATTGGAAGAGGCTTCACAGCCAAAGAAACCAAACTCAGTAATAATAGTATAGTATGCGTATATTAATTTAATCAAATAACAACCTTTCATAATTTGGATGATAAAGACATATATGAAGTGGAAATGTGTCTATTGAGGTGTAAATTCCAACACTTAAACGATGTCCAAATTAGCTATGTACGCTTCTCATATGTTACACTTTTACACATGACTATATTTGATGCATTCATCATAAGATATAAAAAATAAAAAATAATAATTTAATTTAATTTTAGATAATTATAATAAAATGAAGACTTTATTTAAAAGAAAATTTAGAAAACTTCTAAATGAGTTTAGACCATATAGGCCCAGAAAGACCCAATTGGAATTTTTTTGAAATCTATTGAAATTATCCCACTTCTAACTAGGCCAGTTCTAATAATGGTATCAAACCCCAATAGTCTATGTGGTCTAAATTAGTAATGTTGGGGCCAACCAATTTAGCTTACCAATTTAGTAGGGTGTCTAGAAAGGTAGCATCTAGGATTAGGTTCTAGTAATCAAGTACTATGCACTCCTTAGCTATCGACCTGACCGAAAAGTGAAGTGAGCCTAAAGGTTGTGCTTAGTAGAAAAGGCCAAATTTGAATTAAACCTTGACCTAATTTCAAAATTGTTTGAAAATTAAAAATATAGATTTTAAATCTAAAAGTTAAATTTAAAATAAGATATATATATATATATATATATATTATAAAAGTTATAATATAGTGGAAATTTTCAAAATGTTTGAAAATAAATGTCAGTTAATTTTGAAATTAAATTTTATTAATAAGATTAATAAAAGAATCAAATTAATTAAATGAGTTAATTAAAAAATATACGTATATGCATGTTTAATGTATAATGATATATGTTATGTTATCTTGAAATGTTTCAGACAATATAAGTATACATGTGTATATGTAAAATAAATTTTCAAAATTAGTAAAATTGGATTAAACTTATTTAATTAAATAAATAAATAAAAGTCGATTAATAAATTAGAATACACAAGCATGCACGTGCGCGCACACACATATATGATATGTTTGTATTACTATAAAGTTATAGTGTATGAATATTTAATATAACATAATAGAGTCGAAAAATAAACAATTAATGAAAGAGTCAATTAATTAAAATTAATTAAGTATGATTTAATTAATATAATGTTATACAATAGATTATACATAAGCTAAATAAAATAGAAAATTTATACAATAATGAAACTTATATAATATGAGTGGGTAAACTAAAGGTGAAATTTATAGAAACCCTAAATAAACTTAAGGAATAAATAACACGTAAATGTACGTATACAGTGATTCTTGATGTGTCCGACATTTGAATCACGAGGATATTTCATAAGAAATACATTATTCCATAAATCGATATCACTATAAATAATATATTGAAGATTGTGAATCTTTAATATAATGTTGTCCTCTACCATATACATATTTATAAATTACTTGCATACTCCTTAGTTGTTGAGCAAACTCAAGCTAGAGATGTTATGTGTAGTATTATTAATATATTGAGTAGATGAGATAAGATAAATATATGCATTTGTTAAGCAAACTCAAGGTATATATATATATTATATTTAAGCCACCAAGATAAGGTAGGTATAGGTGAATAATTTCATTTTAATTTGTTGAGAAAATCCAAGGTCGAAGTAAAATTAGGATAAGGTATCGTGGGTTAGGAGTTGTATATAATACATCCGATAAGGAGTTATCCATCATTTATGGAGCTATGACTTGTTGAGCAAACTCAAGGTCAGAAATCCAAGACAAATGAGTCCTAACGCCTACTAGTGAAGTTGAAATACTTCTATGTTTTGACTTTGGGTTTGGCGAAACAAAAAAGACTAGTGGAGGCCTTATTAGAAAAATGAAAATAGTAACACTTAATCTTTCTGACATTGTAAGAACATATACTATATTGTCACGATCTGAAATCCAGCGTTCGAAAATCGACATCAGATACCTCACTTATATTTGACTATCGGAGATTCAAACGTCGAACTCCAATTCGGATGGAGCTTATAACAACATTAGATGAATATAAACAGCGGAAACAAAAGATGATCTCATTAATCAACACCATAGATACAACATCAGATACCATATTCATTACAACATTTATCTCCAACATCAGAGCACTAAACATAAGGTACAACAACAAAATGATAACTCTATAGCAGAACAATAGAGTTATCACAACTTCAAAAGAGTCTTTAAAGAAATAAAGCGATAGCGAGATTCCAAACTAAGCACCATCTTCCAATTTCAATGCTCCCAAAATCCGATAACTCCAAAAGACTCCAAAGATCCAAGCTACTATCCAAGCTAGCTCCAAAAAACGAATAACCTGCTTTTAGGCTGCCCGTGTGGAAATTATGGGCACCCAGAGTTTAGGAAGGGAACAATAAACTCCGGGTCAGTCATGGGACTAGTATAAGTAAACAAAAACAGTTGTTTGTACAAAAACAGTTTATAAAAAGAAATTTGTTCATGCTTGTAGAAAATGAAACTACCATAAGACCTCTCGCCACACACACAATGTAATCGCATAGTTGGAGGAGATTTCTTCTTATGATAGTTAAACATACTTGATACGAGAAAACTCTTTTAATATTATTATTAGTGCATAGTGTAGAAAACATTTCGAAAGTATAATATTAATCTTAGCCAGCATACAACCATTATTGCATGCCTACTATAGCTACCATGTTTTATGGCAGGTTACCGCCACGCTGCATGGCATGTTATACAACTAAAACCGTACAGGGCTCGTATTGTTTCTTAGGATTTTCCAACAAACGGTCAGGCTAAGGAACTTCATATTGCCACGCCGGGTTACCTCTGTAACTAGGTACCTACTACACGTGCATGCTATCCCCCAGTCGTTTGCGACCTTTATCCGGGGGCCCTCAACCACAACGCCACAACCACAAAGTAATGAATTTGCAGCAACCACATAGGTTAAATATCTGGGCTCCATACCATGATACCACCTTTTTCTAGAAGGAAATAGACATACCCTATAGGGCGTGACCCTCATAACCTTGCCGTATCTTTCCTGTTTCGACCATTTTCGGGGTGTGAGGTCTGATGAGGTCTCGTCCACAAAGCTATGTTTTACACAAAAACCTTGCTCTGATCATAAAATGATCAGCAACACACAGCAGCACTTAGCATGCCACACTACCAAATCGGGAGTATATCACTGATAACCATCAGCTACATAACCTCTGAGCTTGTACATCTCAGAGAAGGGTGCTAAGCTAAGAGAATAAATTCTCCTCCACCAAACAGAAATGTATTTGATAGAGATTAGCTTTACATCTCAAACTGTAATGTCAGACATACAACCATACCAGTCTTTTTAGAGTTCGAACAGAACCGAAGGCACTTCATCCAATAAAGGAAGAAGCCCTTGCAATCCAGGTATCCACAATCCCGATCGGACTCCCCATCACATATGGAGATTTCTATACTGAAGCAACTCAGTGCAAAGTCATTTCATAGGTTATCCTATCGTTCGCGAAGACACCCGGTCTTCCACCATCTTCAAATGCTATCCATTTCATCGTATCACTATTCGGAATGGGTTATATGACACAAAGTCCTCTCTCGGCAAAACTGAATAGTGAGCGCTTAATTTTTAAAGCATGTGGATGTATCATTCATAAAGATTCAATTTTAGGGTTCGATATGGGTTTCGGATAACCAATTGCAATCCGACTCCCTGTCGCATCGAAATTCAAATAACCGTTTTACGGCCAATGGATTTTCACATTCATACAGAAACCAAATTACAGATATCACAGCTCAACACAAAGTAATTTATATCACATAGATCACAATCATATATGTGAGACATTCATCAACGCAAAGCATTCAACAATAATCAATCATCTAAGATTAAGATGGACTAATCATGTGATTATAATTAATTAATCACATAATTATTTTCACTAATTATCCTTAATTGATGATTAATTATTCTTAATTTTTTTAATTAATCCTTAATTATTTATTAATTAATTCATAATTATTTATTAATTATATTTATTAATCAATTCTTAATTATTGACTAATTAATTCTTAATTATAAATTAATTAACCTTAATTATTTATTTAATTATTAAGTAATTAATTAGGTAATTATTCTTTAATTAATTAAATTAACAATCATTAATTACTCAAATGAATTTAAAGACAAATCATTATATCTTTATTAACTACTTTAATTACCATTTAAACCTTGTTTAATCAATCATCATTATCACACTAATTATCTTAAGACTTTAAAGTTTGATTAATGTTTAGAAAACATTTCATTTCTCATAATTATTTTCTTAATTACAAAATTAAGTTTATATTAAAATAAAATTTAAAACTAGGGTTATAAATTTATTAAACACTTTATTTAATTAAATTAAATTATAAAAACCTTTACTAATTCAAATTTAACTTGAAAACAATTATTTGGAGAACATGGATTGAAAATGTTTTAAATTTTGAATTCATTTTAAAAAAAATTGAAAACCGTTTTCAGTCGATCCCGAGGGTTACCGGAGTGCTCCTCGAGGAAAATGCCAGTTTACTTTGAGTTCTTTTCAAAATCAACCCGTATACCCTTATTTCCAAACTTAAATTTTTTGTTTAAGTATGAAACTCGGCGTACCCATGAATTTACTTCGAGTTCAACTTCGAGTTATCACCCAGATTACCCAAGAACTGGTTCGAGTTATTGCCTTCTTCCCCGAAACCCATGCCTACTGACACCACTAAGGCCATATGCACGTGTACGATCAACTGGTCAGCTTTCTATCATTGCTAAGGCTTTTGGCATGACAACGATCATGTCCCCATCCAATTCTAACACTCAGGACATTCGATTTGACAGGGTTTTAAAATTGAGCATTTCAACTCAATCTGGAACCAGAACAATCATCACAAAATCAACTCGCACCGCCACCTCAGGCCGTCTAAGGCCACCAAAACGTTGTTAGAGTTTTGCCTATCTCTCTGGCTTCGATCGCCACTGACGCGATAGATCCTGGTGCAACGAGGACACCACATCGATCAAAACTCTACCCTCGACCAAACTAAGGGTTTAAATGGTTAATCCTTGTCGTGCCACCTCCACTGCGATATATGAAAGAAACGAACATTTTTTTGATGAACTCTGACCTCCCAGCAAGCCATGACTTCGATCTCGAGAACCAAAACTCCAGCGATCACCAGAATTTGGTGAAAATGACAATGCCGTTCATCCTCATTTTTCACAGAGGATACATTATTAAAAATCATGATTTTGCTTTTAAAAATCATTGATTTCAAAAACGTTTCGAATCATATATTTGAAATCAAGAATTATGATAGTTAAATTTTCAGCATGATTTGGGTTTACCTGTATTTTTTAAAATTTCCAGAGAAACTTAAGTTACATTTACTTACGTTTATTTTTAAATCTTAAAGCATGAACATACAAACATGCTCTATTCAGATTTCAAAGCTTAAAAATGGTTTGAGATAAAGTTTTTGAATTTAAAAACAGGTTTTGGAACCTGCAAGCCTGGAACAGAATCCAGGTTTATGTGCACAAACATGCACACCTCATTTCCAGGTGTGTATATATATGCAAGCTCAAATTTACAATTCAATCTCCAATATTATTCACCACAACAGATTTTAGTTTAAATCAAACAGGTTTACTCACCTGATTTCTGAGAACAGAGGCTTGACAGATTGATTTTTTTCTGTTTTTCTGAGCTTGATCTTCTTGTGATCCTCTGTTTGTTGTTTGATTGTACTAAGTTGTGTTGTTGTTGTTGTTTTGATCTTGAAGCTGTAATTGTTTCAACTTGATCTGATTGATGATTGCCAAGCTTAGGCTTTGAATTAAAGAGGGTGTTTGAATTTCTAGATTTCTGCTTTGTTTTTGTTTGTTGATCTTGCTTAGTAAAATTTATGATATAGTTTGCTTGGCTTTTGATTTTTGTTTTGATTACTTTTCTTTCTTCCTGGTTTGTTTACAGATTGTTTTTTTCTTTCTTTGAATATTTTTGAAGGTGAAAAGAAAATGAGGAAGGGAGAAAATAGAGATGTATATACTCGGCCTTATTTTCTTTTAATTTAAAACAAAAAGAAAAACAAGATTATGACACTTGTTTATTTCCTTGTTTATTTCCTAGATTACATGTCTTACATGTGTTAATCCTCTTACTAAAACACCTATACTTGTTAATTGATATGTTCTTAAACATACACTTGTATTATTCATGCATAAATATTTTAACTAAAATTTTATATTAGTCTATTCTTGTTTATATAATTACATTCTCCTTTTTTATATTTATACAACTTTAAAAGAAAATGCTTTAATATTAATTTATACATTTATAAAATTATACACATATGTTAATATTTTGAATCTAAATAATTTTAAGATATTTAATATTTAAATTTAAATTCAAATAAAAGTTCAAATTCAAATTCAAATTTGAAATCCATTATATATATATAAATAAACAAACTCAATATTCATATGTTTTGAAAATTTAAAATTAATTCAAATTAACCCCAAATTAAATTCCAGAAATTCAAACAAATTACTAATTTTTAAAGTGATAAAATTTTGGGGATGTTACAGATTCCCCCTTTAAGAAAGTTTCATCCTTGAAATTTGGAAGAGAGAGAAAGACAAACAGAATATATGAATTCAGAAAAAGATAGAGAAATGACTTACCAGATTAAGCCGGAATATCCACTCTGCAATTGGGATAGGACTTTTGCATACTATCCTTTGTTACCCAAGTACAGTCGTTTGGATCACCACTTCACTGCACTTTAACTAGTTTCACAACCTTATTCCTTATATGCTTTTCATCAAGATCGATTATTTTCAATGGATCTCTTTTAACTGTTAGATTTGGTGTGATCTCCAAATCCTGCTGAGCAGCTTCTTCAATGATACTATCTGGATCGTGCACATATTTTCGAAGATGTGAAATGTGAAATACATCGTGTAGGCCAAATAACCAGCTGGGCAGCTTCACTCGGTAGGCTAAAGGACCGATCCTCTCCATAATAGGAAAAGGACTAACTTATCGCGATGCCAGCTTACCAGTCTTTCCAAACCTTAACACACCATGCATTGGAGACAGTTTTAAGAAAACGGGATCTCCAACCTGGAATTCCAAATCTCTTCTTTTGCCATTAGCATAACACTTCTTACGACTTTGAGCCGTTTTCAATTTCTTTCGTATAAAATCAACTTTCTCTGTGGCTTCCTTAATCATATCTGGTCTAAGGACGAGTCTATCACCTGCCTCGATCTAGCATGCAGGGGTTTGACACGGACGACTATATAAAGCTTCGAAAGGAGCCATTTCGGTACTGGCCTGATAGCTATTGTTCTATGAGAATTCGACCAGATGCAAATGGTCCTCCCAAGAACCACCAAAGTCAAGTATACAAGCACGCAACATGTCATCTATGATTCGGTTAATCCTCTCAGTCTGGCCATCAGACTGCGGGTGATAAGCAGTGCTGAAGTTCAGTTTGGTTCCCAATGTGGCTTGAAATGCCTCTCAAAATCTACTAGTGAAGATCGAGTCATGATCACTCACTATACTGCTCGGTATACCGTGGAGATGAACAATTTCCTTTATATACAACTTCGCCAGGCTTGCTGCCGTTCGGTTAGATTTTACTGGGATGAAATGGCAGTCTTGGTTAGACAATCCACGATAACCCAAATCGCCTTATTTTCTTTCCGAGTTCTTAGCAAACCGTCTATGAAATCCATAGACACTTGATCCCACTTCCATTTTGGTACTTCTAATGGCTAAAGTAAACCCGCCATCTTCTTCTGATCACTTTTAATTTGTTGACAGGTAGCACAACGACTGACATAGATAGATATGTCCATCTTTATTGTCTTCCACCTGAAAGTTCTTTTGATATCTCGATACATCTTATTAACTCCTGGATGGATACTGAGTTTAGACTTGTGACACTCATCCAATACTTCATATTTCATATTCGGAATGTCAGGGACACAGATCCTGCCTTTTAGTCTTACAATTCCATTACTATCTATTCCAAAACTGGAATCCTCACCATGACATATTCTTCTACAAATTTCTCGAAGAAACTTGCCTTCTGTCTGCTTACTGGCGATCTTTTCAAGGAGGGTAGGAGTGACAACAAGATATGCAGGAATAGCATGTTTCCCGCTCAAAGCATCGGCAACCACATTGGCTTTTCTGGGTGTATATTGAATATCTAGGTTATATGCTCTAGAAATTCTATCTAGCGTTGTTGCCTCAAATTTAAATCTTTCTGGGTCAAGAGATATTTCAGAGATTTGTGGTCGGCAAATAGTTCAAAATTTTCACCTAAAAAAAAGAGAGTTCTTTAAGTACAAAATTAAGTTAAACTCTTAAATCGTTAGGAAAGCTGAAAGAGATTCTTACCCAGAAGATAGTGACGCCAGATTTTTAAAGAAAAAATAATAGCTAAGAGTTCCAGATCATGGGTTGGGTAGTTTCTCTCATGCGGACGCAAATTGTCTACTTGCGTACGCAATTACTCTACCATCCTGCATTAACACTGCACCCACACCATCACCACATGCATCTATATAAACATATAAGCCGTGGTTCCCGTTGATAATAGCGAGAATGGGAGTAGTAGTTAATCTCTTCTTTAATTCTTGAAATGCTTCATCATATTTCGGAGTCCAATCGAACTTAACATTCTTCATTGTCAGCTTAGTCAACGGACTAGCTATCTTAGAAAAATCCGAAACGAATTTCCGGTAATAACCCGCTAAACCTAGAAAACTTCGAACTTATTTTGGAGCAGTGGGTCGCCTCCAGTCAAGAGTAGCGGAAATATTGCTCGGGTCAATAGAGATTCCTTCTTCATTAACAATGCGCCCGAGAAATCTGACTTCCTTAACCCAAAATTGTCACATGGATGATTGGGCGAACAAAATGTTCTTCCTCAATATCTCCAAAACAATTCTCAAGTGCTCAGCATGCTCCTCTTCAGTTTTGGAATAGATTAGAATATCATCAATAAACACAAGAACGAATTTGTTCAACACATCTCAGAACACACGAGGCATTAAGTCTACGAAGTATACGGTAGCATTGG
This sequence comes from Allium cepa, assembly GCA_030765085.1. Lineage (NCBI taxonomy): Eukaryota > Viridiplantae > Streptophyta > Magnoliopsida > Asparagales > Amaryllidaceae > Allium > Allium cepa. The sequence goes on from CM060935.1 coordinate 598,896,165, forward strand.
TTAGTCCGAAAGGCATGACTAACCATTCGTAGAATATGTCAGGACCCCTAAAAGCAGTCAAGTGAACACAGTCTTCGGCAATTCATAGTTGATGGAATCCCTGAGCTAGATCCATCTTAGAAAAGAATCGAGCACCATGAAGTTGATCAAATAGATCGTCAATTCTAGGTAAATGAAATTTGTTCTTGAGAGTTAGTTTATTGAGATCGTGGTAGTCTACACACAATCTCAAGGATCCGTTAGATTTAGCCACAAACACCACAGCTGAACCCCATTCGAAAACACTAGGATGAATCAAACCTTTTTCTAGCAATTCATGGGTTTGCTTGACTAATTCTATCCTTTCCATGAGTGCCATCCTGTGACTTGCATGAACGACGAGACGAGCATTTGGAACTAAATCAATTCTAAATTCAATTTCTCTATGTAGGGGTAAAGATTTAACTTCTTCGAACACGTCTGAAAATTCTCGGACAATGGGTATAGATTCCAGACTAGGTTCAGGATTTCCTAAGGTATACATCAACTCATCTCCTTTAGGACTCGAATCCTCACAAGAAATCTCAATGAAATCTCAAAATTTGGTTTTGATCGAAATCAATCGATTTTTACAATCTAATTTGGCTTCATATTTTGTTGGCCAACCCATTCTGAGTAAGATTTTAAACTCATTAAAATCAAGGACAAAGAGACTGATAGAGAATTGGTAACAAGAATATGAGATAGGAACGTCTCTGCATCGTAGACAAAGGTTCGCAGGGACACCAACTGGATTTTTCACACAAAAGGGCTCATCGACAAATTCCAGTTCAAGATTTAATTCATTTACAGTTCGTTGGGAGATAAAGCTATTTGTAGCGCTTGTGTCAAACAAAACTCTAACAATTCTATCGTAAATAGTAAGGTTACCTTTTAAAACTCCTTTCCCTTTATCTGACTTAGAGGTTGCAGGTTTATCTTTGACTATGTACACCTTCGTTGTCTGAGCTTGCTTCATTGTTGGGTAATCATTAACTTCGTGTCCCGGTTTCTGACAGTAATAGCATTTCCTAGGTCTTGTTTGTACGTATTGATTTACTTGTTTCTTAGGCTTCATACATCTGCTCGAGTAATGGCCCTTTTCCAAACAATTAAAACAAGTAACATTCCTCGCCGTGTTTTCCTGATTGCTCTTCTTCTCCTTACCTTGATGTGGTTTCTTGCCTACGAACTTTCTTTTTTTCCAATTTGGATTGCTTGTATTTCCTTTCTCCACTAAGGCTTCTTGCATATCCAGGGCAGCATATCTATACCCCATATCGATCAGATCAGAAAAAGATTCTTTAACGCTGGCAGTCATTCTTTCGTGGAACTTCTTATTCATTCCACAAATGAATCTTTCACTTTTCTTTAGAGGTGTGTTTACCAACTCTGGACCAAAATGAGACAATTCGTTGAATTTGTTTAAGTACTCCTCAAATGATAAACTCCCCTGCTTCAAATCCATAAATTCCTGGTACATTCGGGAGATACCAACTGCCGGCATATAGCGTTTCTCAAAAACTTCTTTAAATCGCTCCTAAGTAAATTCTTCTTCCGGCTCATCCACTATATCTGTCTCCCACCAGGCTAGGGTCTCTACTTGGAGTTGCCAAGAAGCTATTAGTCGCATTTGGTCGTCTTCCAACTATAACCCTTTAAAAATTCTTTCACATGATCTGATCTAGGCTTGATCCTTAACAATAGACTCCTTACCGGTAAACGGCTTACCAGCAAGTCTCGAGAAGCTTTTATATAGATCAGCAAGATTCAGCCGAGTTTGAGTAGATAAAGCTGCTTCTGCTGTTGTGGGGACTTGACCAGTTGAAATGGCTTTTCCTCGTCCCCTAGCTCATCCTCTTTGCCCGCTCATTCTTACTATCTGTAATCTGTAAGAAAACTTGATTTAGGTATACGGACGAGATATCTTAGGAAATATCAACAGTTCAAAGAAATAGACTAAGAAAATTTAGGATTTTGGTCTCTCGGGTTATACTCATTCTAGGGTATACTTCACCCTATCTCTAACGAGCCACCTAATGCGTTATACTCCGTAGCTAAAGTTCTTACTCAACCTTTATCTCTGATACCACTTGTCACAATCCGAAATCCAGCGTTCAAAAATCGACATCAAATACCTCACTTATATTCGACTGTCGGAGATTCAAACGTCGAACTCTAGTTCGGATAGAGCTTATAACAACATTAGATGAATATAAACAGCGGAAACAAAAGATGATCTCATTAATCAACACCACAGATACAACATCGGATACAATATTCATTACAACACTTATCTCCAACATCAGAGCACTACACATAAGATACATAAACAAAATGATAACTCTATAGTGGAACAATAGAGTTATCACAGCTTCAAAAGAGTCTTCAAAGAAATAAAGCGATAGCGAGATTCCAAACTAAGCATCTTCTTCCAACTTCAAAGCTCCCAAAATCCGATAACTCCAAAAGACTTCAAAGATCCAATCTACTATCCAAGATAGCTTCAAAACACGGATATAGGCTGCCCGTGTGAAAATTATGGGCACCCAGAGTTTAGGAGGGGAACAATAAACTCCGGGTCAGTCATGGGACTTGTATGAGTAAACAAAAATAGTTCTTTGTACAAAAACAGTTTATAAAAATAAATTTGTTTATGCTTTTAGAAAATGAAACTACCATAAGACCTCCCCCCACACACACAATGCAATCGCAAAATTGGAGGAGATTTCTTCTTATGATAGTAAAACATGCTTGATACGAGAAAACTCTTTCAATATTTTTATTAGTGCATAGTGTAGAAAACATTTCGAAAGTATAATATTAATCTTAGCCAACATACAACCATTATTGTATGCCTACTATAGCTACCATGTTTTATGGTAGGTTACAGCCACGCTGCATGGCAGGTTATACAACTAAAAACCGTACAGGGTTCGTATTGTTTCTTTGGATTTTCCAACAAATGGTCTGACTAAGGAACTTCCTATTGCCACATGGATACGCCTCTGGAGGGACGTCCCGAGAACTTAACCAGCTCTCTGCCAACACAAGGCCGAGTTACCTCTTAACTAGGTAACTACTACACGAGTATGCTATCCCCCGGTCGTTTGTGACCTTTATCCGGGGGCCCTCAACCACAACGCCACAACCGCAAAGCAATGAATTTGCAGCAACCACATAGGTTAAATATCTGGGCTCCATACCATGATACCACCTTTTTTCGAAAGGAAATAGGCATACCCTATAGGGCGCGACCCTTATAACCTTCCACATCTTTCCTGTTTCGACCATTTTCGGGGTGTGAGGTCCGATGAGGTCTCGTCCACAAAGCTATGTTTTACACAAAAACCTTGTTTTGATCAACAAATGATCAGCAACACACAGGAGCACTCAGGGTGCCACACAACCAAATCGGGAGTATATCACTGATAACCATTAGCTACATAACCTCTAAGCTCGTACGTCTCAAAGAAGGGTGCAAAGCTAAGAGAATAAATTCTCCTCCACCAAACAGAAATGTATTTGATAGAGATCAGCTTTACATCTCAAACTGCAATGTCAGACATACAACCATACAAGTCTTTTCCGAGTTCGAACAGAACCGAAGGCACTTCATCCAATAAAGGAAGAAGCCCTTGCAATTCGGGTATTCACAATCCCGATTGGACTCCCCATCACATATGGAGATCTCTATACCGGAGCAACTTAGTGCGGAGTCATTCGATAGGTTATCCTATCGTTCTAAAGACACTCGGCCTTCCACCGTCTTCAGATGTTATCCATTTCGTCGTGTCACTATTCGGAATGGGTTATATGATACAAAGTCCTCTCTCGGCTAAACCGAATAGTGAGTGCTTAATTTTTAAAACAAGTAGATGTATCATTCACAAAGATTCAATTTCAGGGTTTGATGTGGGTTTCAGATAACCAATTGGAATCCGACTCCCTGTCGCATCGAAATTCAAGTGCCGTTTTATGGGCCAATGGATTTTCACATTCACACAGAAATAAAATTACAGATATCATAGCTCAACACAAAGTAATTTATATCACATAGATCATAGTCACATATCAGAGACATTCATCAATGCAAAGCATTCAACAATAGACAATCATTTGAAATTAAGATGGACTAATCGTGCGATTATAATTAATTAATCACATAATTATTTTCATTAATTATCCTTAATTGATGATTAATTATTCTTACTTTTTTAACTAATCCTTATTTATTTATTATTTATTAATTATTTATTTATTTATTAATTCTTATTTATTTATTAATTAATTCTTAATTATTTATTAGTTAATTCTTAATTATAAATTAATTAACCTTAATTATTTATTTAATACTAAGTAACTGACTAGGTAATTATTCTTTAATTAATTAAATTAACAATCATTAATTACTCAAATGAATTTGAAGATAAATCATTATATCTTTATTTACTACTATAATTACCATTTAAACCTTGTTTAATCAATCATCACTATCACACTAATTATCTTAAGACTTTAAAGTTTGATTAGTGTTTAGAAAACATTTCATTTTTCATAATTATTTTCTTAATTACAAAAATTAAGTTTATATTAAAATAAATATTTGAAACTTACGTTATAAATTTATTAAACACTTTATTTAATTAAATTAAATTATACAAACCTTTACTAATTAAAATTTAACTTGAAACAATTATTTGGAGAACAAGGATTGAAAATGTTTTGAATTTTGAATTTATTTTAAAAAAATTTGAAAACAGTTTTCAATCGATCCGGAGGGTTACCCGAGTGCTCCCCGAGGAAAATGCCAGTTTACCTCGAGTTCTTTTCAAAATGAACATGTATGCCTTATTTCCAAACTTTTTTGTTTAAGTATGAAACTCAGCGTACCCATCAATTTATTTCGAGTTCAACTTCGAGCTATCACCCAGATTCCCTGAGAACAGCTTCGATTCATTGCCTTCTTCCACGAAACACATGCCTTCTAACACCACTAAAGCCATGTGCATGTGTACGGTCAACTGATCGGCTTTCGATCATTGCTAAGGCTTCTGGCAAGACAACGATCACGTCCCCATCCATTTCTAACACTCAGGACATTCGATTCGACAAGGTTTTAAAATTGGGCATTTCAACTCAATTTGGAACCAGAACAATCATCACGAAATCAACTCACACCGCCACCTCAGGCCGTTTGAGGCCACGAAAACTTTGTCAGAGCTTCACCTATCTCTCTGGCTTCGATCGCCACTTACGCGATAGATTCCGGTGCAACGACGACACCACCGCGCTCAAAACTCCACCCTCGACCAAACTAAGGGTTCAAACCCTAAATCCTTTCCGTGCCATCGCCACAGCGATATATAAAATTAATGAACATTTTTCTGATGAACTTCGACCTTCCAGCAAGCCATGACTTCGATCTCGAGGACCAAAGCTCCAGCGATCAATAGAATTTGGTGAAAATGACAAACCCGTTCATCCTCATTTTTCACAGAGGATACATTATTAAAATCATGATTTTGCTTTTAAAAATCATTGATTTCAAAAATGTTTCGAATCATATACTTGAAATCAAGAATTATGATAGTTAAATTTTCAGCATGATTTGGGTTTACCTGTATTTTTTAAAATTTCCAGAGAAACTTAAGTTAAATTTAATTACATTTATTTTTAAATCTTAAAGCGTGAACATACAAACATGTTCTATTTAGATTTCAAAGCTTAAAAATGGTTCGAGATAAATTTTTTGAATTTAAAAACAGGTTACGGAACCTGCAAGCCGGGAACAGAATCCAGGTTTATGTGCATAGACATGCACACCTCATTTCCAGGTGTATACATATACATGAAAACACAAATTTACAATTCAAATTCCAATATTATTCATCACAACAGATTTTAGTTTAATCGAACAGGGTTTATTCACCTGATGTCTGAGAATAGAGGCTTGACAGATTGATTTTTTTTTTTAATTTTCTGAGCTTGATCTTGTTGTGATACTATGTTTGTTGTTTGATTGTACTAAGTTGTGTTGTTGTTGTTCTGATCTTGAAGCTGTAATTGTTTCCACTTGATCTGATTGATGATTTCCAAGCTTAGGCTTTGAATTGAAGAGGGTGTTTGAATTTCCAGATTTTTGCTTTGTTTTTGTTTGCCGATCTTGCTTAGTTGAATTTGTGATATAGTTTGCTTGGCTTTTGATTTTTGTTTTGATTACTTTTCTTTCTTCCTAGTTCGTTTACATATTGTTTCTTTTTTTTCATTCTTTGAATTTTTTGAAGGTGAAAAGAAAATGAGGAAGAGAGGAAATAGAGATGTATATACTTGGCATTATTTTCTTTTAATTTAAAACAAAAGGAAAAACAAGATTGTGACACTTGTTTATTTCCTAAATTATATGTCTTACATGTGTTAATCTCTTACTAAAACACCTACACTTGTTAATTGATATGTTCCTAAGCATACACTTGTATTATTCATGCATAAATATTTTAAATAAATTTTTATATTAGTCTTTTCTTATTTATATAATTACGTTCTCTTTTTTTATATTTATACAACTTTAAAAGAAAATGCTTTAATACTAATTTATACATTTATAAATTTATACACATATGTTAATATTTTGAATCTAAATAATTTTAAGATATTTTATATTTAAATTTAAATTCAAATACAAGTTCAAGTTCAAATTAAAATTAAAATTAAAATTTGAAATCCATTCTATATAAATAAACAAACTCAATATTCATATGTCTGAAAATTTAAAATTAATTCAAATTAACCCTAAATTAAATTCCAGAAATTCAAAAAAATTACTAATTTTTAAATTGATAAAATTTTGGGGATGTTACATATATAATGTTATAATTACCAATACTGATAAATTTGTGCATTTAATATGATTGATGAAAGTATATTGATTAAAGTATACAAATGATTGAACTAAAGATTGAAAAATAGAAATATAATACATACTTACTAATAAATACTTCCTGTGTGTTAATATTTCAATACCTATGCAAGCACCTAATTTTGCAACTACTAAATACGTTCATGATTTTATCGCTTATGTGTTTGTTTGGCCAATACTATGTATCACATACATGATTTTTGAACTCTAAAGCAATACAAGACTATGCATATTTGATCCATATATTGTCATATATAAATATTATATGGTGAACGACCATCGTCGTAATGTATAATACTTTTATGAAATTATTTTATTCAAAATAATCAAATAAACTATACTATAAGATCGAGCAATCAATTAGATTAATTACAATGAAGATCATATTATGTTAAATGTAATTCTAGACAAAAACTACAGAAAGGATCTAAGAACTCGATCGCTGAAATGTTATTTTGATCAACTTATATGAAGTGCAGCTTAATTAATGTCCTTAAATATTAAGGGTTATCCAATGCACCTTTGTAAAATGTTTGTTATGATATTGTAGTTGTTAATACCTCAGTTATTAATTTTAATGACAACAACCATATAGTCATATAAAATATAAATACTAATGCTTTACCAAGTTATACAGTATATAGTGTAGAATATTAGACAGGTGTTGAATCGAAGACTGTATAGTATAAAGACTCAAGAGATGGATATAAAGACTCAAGACATGGACATGAAGACTCATGAGTTTAAATACCAAGATATGAAGATTTCAAGACTATAATTTTGCGTATCGAGTCGTACCATACATGGTTAAAGTCTTTGATAGCAATCTTTGATCCCTATCTCCCATTTTCTAAATCTTCTATATATTTTTAACCCAACTATATTTTCTAAATCTTTTATATTTTTAATCAAAATTTGTTCTTTCTGAATCTTTATATTTTTAACCAAAATAAGTTTTCTATATTTTTTTATATTTTTAACCAAACTATATTTCCTGGTTCTTTTATATTTTTAGTAAAATTTATTCTTTCTAAATCTTATATATTTTTAACCAAAATAAATTTCAAAATGTTTTAAAAATATTTTATAAAAGTTTTTAAAATTCTAAATGTTTATAAACTATGTTCAGACTATTCTACAAAGTATCAAAATATTTTACAAAGCATAGGAATTTTAAAAACGTTTAAAAAAAACAAATTTCTTTTTTAGCTAAGGTATGTCGACAAACCTATGCATCATTTGTCGACATATATACCACTAATTGGTTTTTTGAATTTTGAAAGGAAGTGTCTATTCATCTAACTCTTCATGAGTGGAGACATATATTGATTTACCATATAAATGAGAGTTCAGACTAATTTTTTGATGGCTAATTACTTACTTTCTTCTCCTTTCTCACTCTCTTAAAAATTCCATTGAAAAATATATCAAACTCAAATCAAAATCATATAGAATCAATTCATACTTATTTATATTGATTTCCTACTATTTTAGAAACGTATTTTACTCAACTCAAAGATCAAAATGCTATCCAAGAGGCTATAGGATCCATTGTATTTAAAGTTCAAGAAATTGTCTTTGGAAAAATCATCAAACTCTACTTGCATTTGCTTGGGTGTGCTTGTAGCTCGTTCAAATCAAGCGGATGTGCTTTATATCTCGAAAATCTAGTGGATATACTTGTAGCCTATTTAAATCAAGTGGGTGTATCTTGAGCCTAGAAATTCAAAAGGATATATCTCGTAGCTTCAAAATCGAGATTATATTTTGATTTTCCTTTTGCCTTCTAAAGATTGTCATTTGAAAAGAAATTTGTACAAGCAATTGTATGTGACTGGATATAGGAGAAATTCGTCCTGGTATAAAATCCCTTATATGTTATCTCTCCAACCTTTTACTTTGCTTTATTGTTTTTACCCGTGATTGCATTTGTGATTGATTGTTGATATATTTCTATGTTAATAACCTGTGATTTAATATCAAACTTGAAAGAAATTTGAAAAGATTTACATAAGTTAAAAAATACTATTTACCTCCCCCTTGTGTTTAACTAGTCTTAAAATCCATAATTCCCCAACCATATTTGGTATCCGAGCAATAGGTTTTCAAAAACTCATAATTTGAGTTTGGAAAAGTATAAATGGCAAGTAATACCACCAGTACTCTTTTTAACACTTTTATGGAAATTTTTTTTTGTGAAACCAATATGTTATTTTCAATTTGATTAGAAAGTAATTATTTTGAAAATGTATGATGTTGAATTACATGAACAAGTATGTTATATGGCTGATGGTGAAGAGACACTTGATAGTCATACATCAAAAATCAAGAAGGGCAAATGGATTTTAGGTAGTGGATATTCAAAAGACACAAAGAAAGATCAAGAGAAAAGAAGAGTAATAATGCAGATATATATGCTTAAAAACGAACCTTTGAATAGAGAAACAATAATATTGGAATAGAGGACGTCAGCAATGCAGGTAATCTTGAAACTTTATTTAAATTTATATATTACTTTTTAATGAATTATTTAAATAAAAAGACATTTTAGTTCTTATTTTTGTTCTAAATAACAAAAATGGTTTAAATAAGTAGAAAATAAGTTTTTACTCTAAAAATATCTGCTAGTTTTCAAATTGAAAAGGCACTTTAATTTTTGAAATGCCTTATGATTTCACCTATAGAATATTCTCAATGTTTATCTGTTAAAAAATTGTAATTTTATTGTAATTAATATTATATCTTAAATGTCCAAAAAAATATTTTAAAGAAAGTATTAATTTTTAAATTTTGTTGAACTTTTTTAAAACTGACTATATACTTTAAAAACTGGGCAGAAAAAAACTAAATACAGCAATATGTTTTAAATCTTAGAAATTAATGAATTTTAAATGAATTTTTTACATGTGTATAAGATAGATATACTTAACTCTATAAAAAATTTGGACCCAAAATTTGAGTTCTATCTATTTTATTATTTTTGAATGAATAGATACTTCATAATTTACAACGGCTATATGTCAAGATTTTGGAGCCAAAAGCCAAAATTTGAATTTTTATGGTCTTCAAATTAAATCATTTTTTAATCATAAAATTATTTTAAAGAAAGAAATTAATATAGTTAACAATATAAAAATCTAAAATCATTTTAAATAATTTAACATTTTTTAGATTTCCATACAAAATTGACTACTCTCTTTAATTGTCAAACAAGCATATTAAACGCGGTAATTTTTAAGAAAACTCAAAAACTATAAAATGCATTTTTTTGTATGATAATATATACTCTTAACTAACTATGTAAAAAGTTTCATATCAAAATTCAAAAGGTACTATTTTATTATTTTCAAATAAATGGACATTTGCTGGTTACAAAAGCCATATTCCAAACGCGGACCATTGCAATTTTGAATTTTTATGCCCTTGCACTCAAAATTTATTTTCCAACATATAATTAGTATACATAACTACTTAAAAAATTATGAGAACTTTAAATTAATGCAACATTTTCTATTATTTTGTTAATACAAATAGACACTTCAACTGCTAAGTTCTACTTTTCATTTTTATTTGTTTTTTAAACAGTCATGCCTCTTTGTGATTGGTCAAACTTCTTCACTAATGACTTTTTAAAGTGTTTCCTTTCTAATCACATCCCACCAATCATTTATCATGACTATAATAAATAGAGAAGCATGCTTCTCCCATTATTTCAACTTTTCTAATGTTGATTTTACTTCGTTCACTCCTATTTTTTTTACTAATTTTATGATGAGATATTAACATTATGGCTTCATGAAATCAATTGAATGCATTTAAAGTACCTGAATAAGGCTCCATTTTTTGAATTCTTTCTATTAATAAGAGTGCTCCATAGCATATGACACTTGTTATATAATCAAATAGTAACACGTATGCAAAATGACATGTGTCATTACGCTTGGCCTTTAGGAAGATCATTATATACATGCTGTGACGACCTGGAATTTTGGGCAATATCAATTAATAATCTGTATTAATAATTAATTTGATTTGATGATTTTTCTTTATAATTTTAATTTAAGTTGATAAATGTAATCTTTTAAAGGTTAATAAATTTTTAATCTGGCAATATTGATAAGAATTGTATTTCAAGCTAATAAAATTTTATTCTATTTATAATATATATATTCGATATATATTGTGAATAGAAGATCTTTTGTTTTAAATAAAAGATGAATTTTCAAATTGTAATATATATGTATGTATATGTTATAATTTGGAATTGTTTTGAAATTAAATTTAATCTATTAATAATTTATATATGTATGAATTGTAATTTAAAGCTTTGTTTTAAAATTTATATTTTTCAAAAATTAATTTAGGATTAATTCATTTGTTTTCAAATTATAAGATAATTGTTTATTTTAAATATGATAGTTTAAAAAGGGTTTAATCAAAGTTTTCTTTTTGTTTTCTTTTAAAGTGTTTAAATTAAAATGGTTATAAATGTATATATATAAATGTTTTAGATTTTATAATACATGTATAAAGATTTATTGGTATTATAACTAGTTTTATAATATTTTCTTTAAAGATTAAACTTATATATTCATACATAAGTATTTATTAATTTAGTGAATTAAATAAGTAAGCTTATATTAACATTTTAAATTAAATAAAATTTATTTAAAATACTTAAGTAACATGTGTAACATATCAACACCTCTCAAAAACATGTGTTAAAAATTTAAGTTATATTAGTGACAAGTGTAAGTTTAATTTACAAGTGTCTTTATTTTAAAATTTACTTTCTTCAATTTTAATAAACATAACATAATTCAATTTAAAAATGAACTTTGCATCTCTTTCTTCTTTTCTTCACTCATTTTCTATTCTCAACTGAAGGAAAAAAATAAGTAAACCTGAAATTAAAATCCAAAAGCAAAGTTCTTCTCAACAATCAATGCTGCAACTTTAAATGTATTGCAATTCGAATAAAGATCAACAGTTTCAACACTTTTAAAACAAAAATTTGTAAGCATGCAAGAATTCAAATTCATCAGCAAGTCAATCTGTAAGCATGCAGTAGGATTTCATTAGCAAAATCAAAACATTTTCCAAAATTAAAGATTTCAAAGCCCGAGGAAAAGAATTTAAAACTGCTGTGTGCTCTGCAAATTAGAAACAGGTGAGTAAATATTTTTAAAAACAGATAAGTTGAATTCTGTTCCATGCATGTGATGATCTGTGGATAAATCTTGGTGTTGTATGGAAATCATTCAGTATTTATGTCATTGAATTTATAAATATGTTTATAATAAGTATTTAGTGTCTGTAAAAAAAAGAATGTAGGTTCTGTTGTTTAAACAGATTTTGATTTTTCCTCTGTAAATTCAATATCACCTTCTTTAATCATTGTTAGTCTTTGATTTGTAAACAAGAAATGATTGGAATCATGTAACATCACCACCAAAAATCATTCCAGGAACTTATAATTAGTTTTCATTTCAAAATTTGTAAAATAAAAAACCCAAATTTTCATAATAATCAACTTCCATAATTTCATATTTGTATTATTGGAATGGATTCGTGTTTGAAAATCATGAATTTTAACATGCAATTCGTAATTTTTAATTTGATAATCAATTGGGAATTTAATGTTGAAGGGTTTCGGCAATTTGATCAATTGCCGATGATCAAACCCATGATTTGAGTTGAAATCTTGGGTGAAGCTTGCTTATGTGTTGTGGATGATGGGAAAAATGCAATTGAATTTTTCCAATGGCTGAATTGTTCGAATTCGAACGATTTAAGGTTTTAGTTAGTTTTTTTTTGTTCGGCTTGGATGTCGAACATCGCGACTTGGATAGGGTACCGGAGTCGTTCGCATTTGGGGGAGTTGATGTTCATGGACGTGGCATTTCGATGGTGGGGCCGGCGAAGTTCAACGGCGTCGTGGTGATTGGCTGTGGGTGGATTTGGGCAAGTGCGTTCTGCAGATTTTCGAACATTGGGTCGAATTTCGATTCGTTTGTGTAACGACCCGTTAAATTTATGATATTTAATAAAATGAATTAATATAATTTCTAATTTGGTTAAAAAAATAAATGTAGAAATTTGGTATAGTGGTTGCAATTTAGTGTAACTATAAAATTTTATGATAATAGATGTGGATAATGTAAATTTTCACAACTTGATTTAAAGTAATTTTGAAGAAACAAATAAATGTTGAATTTGTGAATGTTAGTATAAATATTAACTTAAATGGTGTTCATTAATACAAAGATGTAATTAGTGTAGATAGTAATAATTTATGCCTGTAGTGAAAGGAAAAGAAAACTAATAGAAACATAAAATTTATTTTATGTAAACAAAAGTATAGTTTTGAACAAACTTATGAAAATTGATAGAAACAGTGTTTGTAATCAGTTTGGTTATTTTATATTTGAAAGATAGAGATGTGTAAATACGTCAATGAATTTATAATGGGAAGGAATGGTAGAATGAAAAGAATATATATAATAATAAGCATTTGATTCAATTAAGGGAATTAAATTTTAATAAATGGTCATTTAATAAATTCAACGTTTGTGAGAAATCATAATAGTTGTGTAAAATGTGTACAAACTTGGATTTGGAAGTTTATTGGATTTATCACGGTTTTGTTATTAAGTGTATGAGTTTAAAAGTTATTCCCTTTTGTAAAGTTATAGAAGAATGCATAAAGATATAAACAGGGTTTAATAGAATTGACACTTAATGAATTGAATAAATTACCCATTTATGTAGATATGTATAGTGAAATAAATGGCCTAAGCAAATTAAAATGGGATAATCATTGAGATTTGTACTATGAAAATAAATAGTAACATTTATTTGCAAGGAATAAAAGACTATTTAGGTGACTAGAATTTGGAGTAATGACTATTGTATGTTACCTACCCTTGTTTCTTGTTAATTTAGATTTTGGGAATCAAATTCAATTTATCCGCCAATTTACCGCAGTTAAAGTGAAATGAATTGGTGATTGAGAAATGTTAAATACAAATAAGATGTAAACCAAAGAAAATCCCATTTGTAATAAATTATGTAGAATAAAGTAAAGAAACTAGGAAATGAAAATGTGAAAATGTGGATGCAGTGAGATCTTAAGTGATAATAACCTTGTTAGGCAAGTGATAACGGAATTTTGTGTATATGTAATATTTACTGGTGTGTCAAGTAATAAACACATAGATGCAAGAAAAGGAAAGTTGGTAGCAATCTATATATGTTATTTATCTTACTTAGTATATTAAATAAGGTTTGGAATTCAAATTTTAATTAAAGGAGTTGGTAGCACGTTAGTAGGAAATAATCGTAAGGGTGGGATAACAACTACTATAAACTACCTAATTTAAATGAGTCAATGAACCTATTTGAAATAACGTTCATCTAAATATGAGTAATTAAAATGGCGGGGTCAACAATAAACGTTACTTTAGAATTAATTTATATTTTAACGGAAGTGTGAAAGTAAAGCAATAGAAGCGTAAACTTATCAAGGTAGAATTTAGTAGTGTAATGAAAAAATGTTAAGAATGTTATAGTATAATGATTGATTGGAAATCAAAATTTACTTGTTTGAATGTAACTTTAGGGAAATTGGATTTAATTAAAATAAAAAGGAAGAAAAAAAAATTGGATGAAATTTAATGTTGGAATATTATGTAAATATAAACTTAGATAAAATTTAAGGATATCTACGTAATAAAGTGTAAAACCAATGTTAATTTCATCTATTTAATACTAATAGGTTAATAATAGAATGAAGAGTAAATTTAGTGTTAAGTTAATATGAATTAAGGTAATATTGGGGAATAATGTGAATTTTCTTCATAATATGATAAGTTGTAGAATACGACGTAAACTTAAGTATAACCTTTGGATTGAAAACATTGTTAAGGGTTACCTGTTAAATTTGGATGGAATTGGCAATAAATGTTACACTTATGGGTAAGGAAATAAAAATGTCCAGAATTTGAGTATATTAAGAAATGGGGATTGAAATTGAAATCTTGCAACGAATCTAATAATACGTTACATAAGTGTTAAATTAAGGTAACATTTGGAAAATATGATAATGATTTTCAAATTGAACAAGTTGTGGAATTAATAAGGATGGAAGAAAAAAAAATCAAGATTTATTTTATTTATTGGAATGAAAAATTTATAATTTGATTTATTGCGAATAATTGAAATTTAATTTGGTAATTGGCGAAATGATTAATGACTGAATTAACATAGAACTTGTTGTTAGTTATTAAAATTGTTTAAGAAATCAAAGGAGAGAAATTTTATAAAATTTTAAATTTTGTAATTGGATTGGCTAAAGTGGGAAAGTGGAATTAATCAACGTTGTTACTTTTATCTCCTTCCCTATTAGATCCTTATGTGATTGCATCCACAATTATTGTTGATTATTCCTATATATTGTCACCAATTAATCGTACTTGATGTATGTTTAGCAATTTTGTCACACAGTTAAAGTATGAATATATATATATGATGTATTCAAATTTTTCTGTATCTAGCACTTAATTAATTTAGAATCAAACTAACGAAACGTGTCATTTATTTTTGTCCCTCCATATTCATTTTCTTTCTAATTAATAAATACCTCTTTTTAATACCTGCTACTTTAAAAAGAAAAAGAAAAAAAAGGACTGTTCATATTTGCTATATTTCAATACCAAGTGTTCATATTCACTTTATTTCTAATTAATAGCAGCCTCTCCTTTCAAATCTATTTGTCCCTAAACCTAACTCTAACCTTATAAATAACCTACTTCTTATTCTTCTATTACATTTTGTTTCTCCTAACTCTAACCCTAGCCTCCATGCTATTCTTCTTCTTCTTCTTCTTCTTTTTTCTTGTTTTTCTCAAAGCTCCTTATTATCTCTCATTTTAATTTTTTTTCTTTCTCTTCAAATATTCTTCTTCTTCTTCTTCAAATTTACTTCTATTTCAAACTTTCTTCTTTTCAAATCTAGATCTTCTCTTCCATTTTCAGTTCTTATTTTAATCATTTTTTTTCAATTCTTCTTTTTCAAATCTTCTTTTGCTTTCAAACCTTTTAAAATACATACATTCATATAATAAGGAGGAAAATTAAAGTAAATCGAAATAAAAGAAAAATTACGGAGCAAAGTTAGCAATCAAGAAGAAGCATATGCGTTTTTCACGAGGGAAGGTGGATGCGGCACGGTATTTTATTTTTGTTTTGTTTATTTTTAATTTTTTTTTTAATTTTTTATTTCAATTGCAAATCGTTTAATTGTGATAACTTTCACATACGAACTCCGTTTCACACGAAATTTCTTTTGTTAGGATCGTAATTAAATTCCGGATCTGATGACGCTGGTTTGGATAAATTTAGAGACCGTCAAATTTTGGGTTTAAATCGGATTTACATTCGATTTAAATTCAAAAGGTGAGTGTTTTGACCCACTCACAATTACTAGAAGCTTTTATGTTTGTTAAATAAATTTTAGAAATGAATAGAAATTTATTTATGAGTATTTGGCATGTTTATTTCATTCATATCTGTTGAATTGCATTTTATTAAATTTAACTGTTAATTTAATTGATTTATTGTGTATTAATTGACTGTTGGAAATTTTTGTTGCATATGAATTGCTAGTTAACAGTTGTATAAATTATTACTGAATAAACTGTTAGATTAATAGTTGATAAATTTAATTTGAATAAACTGCCAGTTATCACCTGTTATATATGATCATATATATAATTGTTATTGATTGATATTGATCAATGTTGTGATTGGATGATGGATGTGTTGTTGAATGAATGTTTTATTTGGATATCATTAAACTGCAAGTTAGTATGCATTTACATTTCATTCGGGATTGCGGTTTGAAATGATATACAACCGCAGTTTTATTTTATTTTTTAAATTGCGGATCGAAATGATAAATATCCGTATCACTTGACCATAGGATAGAAAACTATATACAGGCACCGCGGTCTATATATAACTATTTTTAATTTGATTTCTATGGTTTGGATGGAATACGGTTTATAAAAATCTTAAATTTTATACTGAATAAATGTTTTCTTCCATATTTATATACATATGAAGTTGAAAAATTTGAAATAAAAAGGTGTATAAATCCCTTTATTAAAATGGAAGAAAATTTAGTAAATGGAGTTTGATAATTTATATCCTATGTTTAAATGTTAAGTTGGAAATTTTAAGATGTGATATTTATAATTGGATTTTCCCAAAATAAATTAAATGAATATTCTAGTATAACATGAATTGGAAAATATATATAATTTATTACTAGAAATTGAAGTCTTATAAATTATGGATTCTATGTGAATATTCAAGGCTAATTAATAGAACATTTGATTTGAAAGAATAAAATCCAACTTTAGTTGAAATATTTATACTCAAAATGGATATACGTATATATATGAATTTATTGAAATGGTTTTGGAACTTGAAGCGATATTAAATTTTGGTTTTAACTTTAAATAAAGAAATGTATTGTAAAGCCACGAGAAATATTTCTTTTCAAAGTAACATTTAAGTTAAACCACTTATTTTATATACTGTTGAATATCCAAACCATTTAGTTTTGAAAGTAATGGTTTTAAAAACTATGGATTTCGAAGTATTATGTTGAAAGTTAATATTCAAATATTTGGTTACAAGGAATTATAAATTTTAAAAGTGGCATAATTTTTGGAAAAGATTTATATTTGGGAAATGATATCATTGATTTGGGTTTTATAAAATAATATCAAAATGAATCTTTTTGGGTTTTAAAGAAGAAATGATATCGTAATATTATGGTTTTGAAATGGATTATATACTGGTTTTAAAGTATAAACTATTTTTAAATGACCGCGGTGTTATAATAACGATTGGTTGGCAAAGAGACCGGGATCGGATATGGACATACTCTCTGTCGATATCGAAAACCACTTTGACTAACCGTGTACGCGGTGGAGATTCCAGAATGAAGTAGGTTGGGGCGACGTTTTCCTGTAAGGTAAATACGTGGACCCGACTCCCGTGAGTTGGCATAAGGTGGCTAAAACAGGAGCGATTGACGGGTTAATGAGGTCATTCCTCTGATCGGACACTCCTCTTCGATATTATACTTCGACTTTGGATTGATTCAGTGGCCACTTCTATTTTTGATTTTGGGGGAGTTTGTTCGAGGTGGGCGGTAGCTGCGGCTACGCGTTACCATCGACCCGGAAGCGTAATTGGTATATCTACCCTGGCATTGCCTAGTTGTGCCGTATCACCTACCCTATCGCGCCTTGTACGATTTTGGTTTTGTACCATACCTATGGAGTGCCTTCTGACGACGCCCAGTACGGGGGAGATTACGGTACTGTATAGACTATGGGAATATATTCTGTGTTAAGGTGGAAAATGTAAAGCCTTAACGCTATTTAAAAGTAAGTTTATTTTACAATTAGACACTATTATAATAGCGCAATATACTACATAGTAAATAGTTTAACGGATCCTTAGGAGATGTAAATCCCGAGCATCTCTTAAGTTACAGTACTCATATTTATTTCTGTAAAATTTAACTTACATAAGATCTTTTAGTTCTGACTCGAGTGTTTTTGTCTTTTCAAATTCGCTCGGGTCAGTCCGAGCGTTTCAGGATTTGAAGATTTAGCTTTGGAGGACGAAGACGAAGATTTGTATTATTATTATTTATACTAGTGCACTACACCATTTAATTCCGCTGCATTGTTGTATTGGTATGTGTAACTCTGATATTTATTGCACAAGAAAAATAAATTATTTTGTAAAACAGTTTCATGAACTGTATATTTGATTATTATATTTTATCCTTCCGCTGTGAGATTCTGTTATGTTTTATTTCTTCTCTATCTTTCTCATTTACCCCATAACAATCCGACCTTCCGTATGGTTTGAATCGGCACGTGTGTCGGTTTAAATCGTGCGAAAAGGCGGGACGTTACATCTGGTATCAGAGCTTTGGTTTAGCGATAAACCTTGGCTTTGTGGGGTTTGACTCTTTGTTAATAGGGTAGTAATATCCTATGGGAGTCGCTGAGTGTATATATATGAGAGAGCGTATTTGTTAGTATTAATAAAAAGATTTTATATTGTGTTAATCTGTTCCGCTTTGTATTTATAAATTCTGGTTGATGCATGGGACGCTATATCATCAATAGGGATTTCTAAACACTTAATAGGACAGACCAACATAATATTTGTTTTAATATAGGTGAATGAAAGAATTTTGCCTATTATATTTTCTATATATAAAAATATTTTTATAAAGATATATATATATATATATATATATATATATTTGGTTGCTATAGATTGGGTGTTAGGAAATAAAATATTTATAATAACTGAAGCTAAGTTGAAATTATGATAAATCAAATTGGAGATTTTAGAACTTAAGTCCGGGATTTTTCCAAATCTGCTTTCAAAGAATTTGTGAAATTTATTGATTGGTTTATAAGTAATTTCTTATATAAATATTTCGTATAATTTGGAAGAATTGTTTTAAAGAAGATTTGGGAAGAAAAAAAAATTAAATTCTGTACTTTCCTCTCTGTCACTGGAAAATAAATTCGGTGATGACGGCCGTATCATCGACTTTCATTTCAAGTTTCGAAGGGGAAAGACCACTGTAGTAAATTCTACTGCAGATTTATTATGAAATTTTCTAAAAAAAATTTCTTTTATTGTTCTAACTATAATTAGAGATTTTGAGTTGTAAGAACTTATTTATCTATTATTTTGAAATAAATTGAAATTTGACCCGGAATCCAATTCTAAAATTCTCCATTAATTAATCAATTATTAAATTGTAGTGAAATAAAAGTTAAGTAATAAATGAATTGAAACCTCTAATTGAAATAAGAGAATAATTGCAAAGCTATAAAGAGGAATTTGCATACATATGAGACAAAGAGTAATATGGATAAACATTAAATTTAATTAAAAGAATGGAGATTAAACTTGTATAAGTTCAATTGCAATTTCCTTAACATAAATAACTTACCCAAATATAAAAGTTGAAGTGTTAAATGAGAAACTGGAATTGAATATTTTACAAGTAGGAATTTAGGAAAAATGAAGTATTCAATAAATTACTGTTATAATAAGAATTTAATGGTATAAACTTAGGTTATAATTGAAATTTTACTGAAAAAGGGTTAAGAATTATTAATAGATGATATGAACCTAAGTATATAAAATGAAATTCAAAATAAGAATTGATTGTATGATTATTGACTTAAGTATGTTTTAATCTTCCCTATTCTAATATAATGGAAAGTAGGAAAAATTAAATGACTGTAATCCATAGTTAATAGATAAATAAAAACTTCCACTTATAAGAATGAATGTTAGCAGATTAAGAATTTAAGGGAAACCTTACAAGTAAAGAGTAAAGAAAGGAAGATATTCAAAATATTTGTTGTTATTAATGAGAATTATTTTATAAACTTAAGTAATAAAAAGGAAATACAAATATAATGAATTTTGGGATAATTGGAAAATAAAACTTGTAAGAACAAAGAAATCCCTCATAAATGAAGGGAAGAAAATCAAACCACTGAAGTATGAAATAAATGTATAATAAGCTATTTTGGTGTTGATTTGAATTGTTTGGTTGATGTATGGTTGTTGGGTAAGGAATTTTGAAGTTGTTGGATGGAGAAATAATCTATCTTTGTTCCATCTAAGACTGCTGAGTAAAGGATGCACTTGATAGTTATTTTACATTTCGTACAATTTCGGAATTTGAACCTAACAACTAATTGTTTGTTTGATTGAATGATTTTGTTTGCGGTGTGTGCTGTTTGTTAAAATGTATGGTTGTTGCATTTGATTGGATATGAATGATTGAATCCACTAGAATAGTTCATTTTAAAATAAATATTTAACCTTTTAGGCTTATAAGAAAATACAGGTTATGGAAGCAACTGCTACTGCTTTTGGTTCCATAATAATAAGCGTATTGCCCGACAAATAGGTACGTTTCCGGATTACGTATAAAGCGCTATTTTATATATTTTCCCGTGTTGGGATATTTTATTTGGATAATATGTGTAATATATTTGTATATTTGGATATTATATTTTCTCCAGAGTCCCTCCGTACAAAAGAGACTTTGCCAAAAAATTTCGTAAATTTTGGACTTAGAATTTTGCGAAAGTATTTTTCCAACTTTAATAATTCAAGTATTAAAGGATATAATGATTAGAAAACAAGTATATTTCATTAAAGGAAATTAATCCAGTAAAATATTGTTTATAAGTTAATATTTGAAATAAGATGCACTGTAAATCTTCCTCTTCCCTTCTTTTTTCCTTTTCGGGGACGAAAAGTTTTGAGTGGGGGAGATTGTAACGACCCGTTAAATTTATGATATTTAATAAAATGAATTAATATAATTTCTAATTTGGTTAAAAAAATAAATGTAGAAATTTGGTATAGTGGTTGCAATTTAGTGTAACTATAAAATTTTATGATAATAGATGTGGATAATGTAAATTTTCACAACTTGATTTAAAGTAATTTTGAAGAAACAAATAAATGTTGAATTTGTGAATGTTAGTATAAATATTAACTTAAATGGTGTTCATTAATACAAAGATGTAATTAGTGTAGATAGTAATAATTTATGCCTGTAGTGAAAGGAAAAGAAAACTAATAGAAACATAAAATTTATTTTATGTAAACAAAAGTATAGTTTTGAACAAACTTATGAAAATTGATAGAAACAGTGTTTGTAATCAGTTTGGTTATTTTATATTTGAAAGATAGAGATGTGTAAATACGTCAATGAATTTATAATGGGAAGGAATGGTAGAATGAAAAGAATATATATAATAATAAGCATTTGATTCAATTAAGGGAATTAAATTTTAATAAATGGTCATTTAATAAATTCAACGTTTGTGAGAAATCATAATAGTTGTGTAAAATGTGTACAAACTTGGATTTGGAAGTTTATTGGATTTATAACGGTTTTGTTATTAAGTGTATGAGTTTAAAAGTTATTCCCTTTTGTAAAGTTATAGAAGAATGCATAAAGATATAAACAGGGCTTAATAGAATTGACACTTAATGAATTGAATAAATTACCCATTTATGTAGATATGTATAGTGAAATAAATGGCCTAAGCAAATTAAAATGGGATAATCATTGAGATTTGTACTATGAAAATTGTAACAGCCCTAATTTTCAACTATTTATTTTATTTTAAAATTTTTAATTTTGAAACATATTTTATATAAAATGTGTTTAAAAATATAGTTTAATTATTTAATTTGGAGATATATTTTTTTAAATTGTATATGCCAATAAAATTAAATAATAACTGTGAGAATTTAAGATATGTTTGAACTGTAAATTTCGCGTTTAAAAGACGCGTCAATTTTAGGGTATAAGCAGCGTAATAAAAATGCTATTTTTATGAAAATTTCTGAAGTTTTAAACTGCGTCTGTCTAGCGTAGTGCAAAAATCATGTTTTAAATACTTTTGGACATAAAATATCAGTCAGTAAAATTTTAGCAAACGTATGTTGTTTTACCTGACCATTTGATTTTTAAATAAATTATATACGTTTTCGTTCTTAACCTATATAAATCTTTACCATTCTATTTAGTGGTGTTAAACTAATAAAATCAAGATGTTAGCTAAATTCAATAAAATAGATCACATTCAAAACCTTGTGACCGGTCATTATCTCGTATTCATTTTGGTAACTGATGCATTTACCTCTCTTTTGAATTCACCACCACTTGCTCTGCAATTTCTTAGACTAAAGGAGCAATTGCATTTAATCAATATTGCCATTTCGTTGCCTATATATAAAAAAAAAATATAAACTGGCAGCAGTTTGAATCACGCATTTACCTATTTATAAACATAACTGTTGCATTTTCTCCACTGATTTAGCCTTGCATTGCAACCTCTGCCGTTTTGTTCAAATCAGAGGCAATTACTTATCAACCTTTGCACTGTCCTCATCAGTTATACAAAGTTTCAAATAATTGAAACAACACTTAAATCACGCAAGCTCTAAGTAACGTGCATATCAGCTTTTGCCCTTACCATCAGTTACCATTCAATCACGCATTGATTTTCCCATTCAAACCAAACTGGAAGGAAATCAAAAGTGTTCACCTATCCTCCCTAATTTACGCAAGGCCTTGCCTATAGATATATACCCACCTCACCATTTTTTTTTTTTTTCTTTCTCTTCTCTGCATCTGAATACCTCTGCTTCCTCTCGAGCTTCATCGGGTAATAAATCTTGATTTCCTCCTTTCTTCAGCTTCTTGTTTCCTTTTATGATGCCTTGCTCGGCCACACCATCATCCATTCACCTTATTTTCCACGAGGCTTGTCACCTGCCTGCAACTGGGGAGGGTATTTTGTATGGGTAGTTGTTTTAAGTCTGACTGGGATTGGGTGAGTAGTAGAATAGGGGTTGTGTAAAGATGCAGTGGAAGTGGTGGCTCTGGGTGCATGAAGTTAGTGTAGAATTGTGTAGATTCAAGTTCAGACTGCAAAGCTTAAACATAAGATGTGTTAAGATATGTTGTAAAACTAAGTTTAGGATTGGTGTAGCCATGATGAGACAGTGTTAGATCTGTAAATGATTTACCATCATATAAAAGCATATTTGTTGGACTCAGTGCATAGGAAGTTTCTGCTGCTTGGGCCAGAAGAAAATTGTGCAGAGCAGTGTAAGTAGGACCGGAGTTTGGTAGATGCTAGAGAGAAATATGGTTGTAGTAGATCATGTTGAAACACTCACACATCTCATATTGGATATTGGGTCTGCTATCTTCCTGTTACTTGTGTCTTAGTTTGGGTAGGATTTATTGCAAATATAAGGGGACATAAGTATAGAATGATTGTCTGCATATATTGTTCAGATCAGAGTGTAGTAAAGATAAAAGGAATGTTTCAGAACCAGTTGCGTTGCTCTGTTTTTCTCACTTGTCTGCATCATATAGGGAGTGCCATGATAGGGTGTGCATGTTATCTGAACTGTTAGGAGTAGGAATCTGGGTTAGACAGCATGAGGGGTTATGGGGGGGTTTAAGTTGGCATAAGCATCAGGGGAGTAGTGTCTGCATATGTGAATGAGGCTGTGCACATTTAAGTGTCACTATGTACATGTATGTAAGCCCAGGGGAAAGTTCTTGTTTTGTTTAAGCAGCAGCATGTTATTGCATGTGTACATGTAAAGCTATAAAAAAAAAAAGGGAGCATATAGGCACATTTTATAGGCAGGCTTGAATGAAATCTTTGACCAGGTTGGTGACTGACCTAGGGAGTGGTCGAAGTTGATAAGAGAAAGTATGAGGGCTTAGGATAAAAAGCTTTTGAACCTTGAAAAAAAAAAAATATAATAACTATAATATCAGGAGTAAGAAATCAGTTCAGGAGTGCACATAGGTATCATAGGCTTGTCTGCATATTTTACCCAAAGTTTGGGCTATGAGTGCAAAGCCTGGTGGGGATGGGATTGACTTGGCTGGAGAATGAAGGAAGGTGAAGTCACTGAGCAACTGGAAGGAGAGGGAGTCAGTGGTACAAGGGTCTAGCCTAAATGTTTTGAGTAGCTGTTGTGTGGAGCTTCAGTGATTTGGTAGAAAGAAATGTGTCCAATTGTATACAGAGGGGAAGGCGTGCATGTAACCCGAAGTTTTGGCAAAAAAATCACCCGAAGTTCGTGCATAATTGACTCGAAGAAATTGCATTATTGTCTCGAAGTAGTAGCGAGGGAGGCTCGGGAGACAAATGATGTTCCCTGTCTGTTTATAAGTGTAAAAGCCTGCAAAGTTTATTTTTATCGAACTAAGCTGATTAAGCCATATTGTTTGAACAACAAGTTAGGCAGTAGTAAATATGTGTTGGCATGAGTTCATACTCTAGCATAAGTAAGGGGATATGATGCAAGGCAGGCAGGCAGAAGGAATAAATGTGTAAATGCACACATGAGTTCAGTGCATAGTACACAGGATAGGGTGTGGGACGAGCATGGTTGTGTCTGTTGAGCAAGTGAACTGGAAAGTTTATATTTTCTGTCTGTTTGGATATCAAGCCTGGAAATTTAGTAAAAATGGGTTAAATGTAAAGATAATGTAAATCTAGGTTAAAACTTTTAGTAGAAGGTAAAAAAATTCAGGTGGTAGGATTTGTGTGCACGTGTGTGTGTTGGCGTGAACGTAGTGTGCACGTGTGCACGTGCGTATCACGACATATAGTAGAGAGTCTTCACCTTTTGTCAGTCGGCCTTTAGAAATTTTGTCGTAAAATATTGGGTTAACCCGGTTCTCGTTTAGGGTATGTTTTGGTCACGGTACACGGTGGAGTGGTCGAGCAAATCAAAACAATTCTTGTTCTATTTTTAAATTCTTCTGTGACCACAAATTCTAAAGTCGCGTATTCCATATTTGAATTTTGTTCTAGATTTGAATCTAGGCAACATCAGAAGAAATTTGATCGTTATTTTCTGTCGGTCTTTACCGGTGAATCGTCATTTTGAATTCAAATTTTCTGCAACTCTCAGGTGAGTTTTTTTCTCACCAGACATATGTACATATATTGTGTAAATTATCGTAAGTGTATGTGTAAACATTCTATTTAGATATTATCTGTCTGTAGTATGATGTAGAATGATGAACCCATTTAAATTGACATCTCATCAGTTATTTATCTGTTATATTATTTCTGCAGTTATATTATTAATTGTTATTTACTGCTTAAATCACCACTGCAAGTTCCCTGTTAAAGTTGGATTGTTATGGGCTGAAATAATGATTATTGTTAAACTAGTCTGTTAACTGCTTAACTGATAACTTGGGATTGCGGGTTTGAAATGATAGAACCCGGGGTTTTGTAAATTACGGGTTGAAATGATATAAATCCGTATCACTTGACCTAGGCTAGAGAACTATATACAGGCCCGTGGTTCTTATAATATTTTCTGAAATATTTAAAAATTATTTTGGAAGTTAAATATTTGATTTAATATCTTTAAAGGATTTTATTTTAATTTTTGAATGAGTTATAAATGTTAATAAGTAAATAGATAAATAAGTTATATTTGGAAATATTTATTTAGTTAATCAATCTGCTACAGCATTTTAAAATGCGGTCTTTTTGAAATTGGACTAGTTTTACCCGTAACTTTAGGTAGCATTTCCTAAGTGCTGCAGAATCTAGAATTGATTGTTTTAAAACTCATGGAATTTGAGAAATTTTATTTTATGTTAAGTTTTGGAAAATCTTAAGATATGATATTTATAACTGGATTTTCCTTAATAAATTTAAGATGAATATTCTAGTATTAAGTAAATTTTGAAGATATTAAATGACTAACATTGGGAGTTTATTTATGGAATTTATGGGAATATTCAAGACTAAATAATAAAACATTGATTTGTTGAAAGAATAAAATCCAAACTTAGTTTTGAATAGGAAATACTCCAATTGGATATATATATATATAGGAATTGTAACGGATTTAAATATAACGGATTTCCAATATATTATGGTTTAAAGGTATAATTCAAATATTTGGTTTCCAGATATTATAAATTTTAAGCAGTATGGTTTTGGAAAAGAATTATATTTGAATATAACGATATCATGTTGTTTTGGGTTTTAAATGATATCGTATTTATAGTTTTGAAATGGAAATGTTTATACTGGTTTTAAAGTATAAATTGTTTTTAAATGACCACGGGTTATAATAACGATGGGTTGGCAAAGAGACCGGGATCGGATATGGACATACTCTCTGTCGATACCGAAAACCACTTTGACCAACCGTGTACGCGGTGGAGATTCCAGAATGAAGTAGGTTGGTGGCGACGTTTCCTGTAAGGTAAATACGTGGACCCGACTCCCGTGAGTTGGCATAAGGTGGCTAAAACAGGAGCAATTCCAGGCCAATGAGGTCATTCCTCTGATCGGACGCTCCTCTTCGATATTATACTATGATCTTGGATTGATTCAGTGGCCACTTCTATATTTTGATTTTGGGGGAGTTAGTTCGAGGTGGGCGGCAGCTGCGCGCTGCGCGTTACCATCAGCCTGGATAGCAATTGGTATATCTACCCTGGCATTGCCTAGTTGTGCCGTGTCACCTACCCTATCGCGCCTTGTACGAGTTTGGTTTTCTCCCGTAGCCCGTGTGGTATCCTCTAGTGGCTTCCCGATCAGGAGGGACTATGATATTGGATGGACTACTGGGACTATTACGTGTTAAGGGCTATATGGGTAACCCCTTAACGCTATTAAAAAGTAAGTTTATTTTATAAATAGACACTAGTATAATAGCGCAATATACTACATAGTAAATAGTTTGACGGATCCTTAGAGGATGGGTGGTCCCAAGCATCCTTTAAGTTACTTGCTCTATATTACAGTACACTTGAATTAGCTTACATTATATAAGTATGTATGTCCTGACTCGAGTGTTATGTTTTATTTTACGCTCGGGTCAGCCTGAGTTGGGGTTTTCAGTTCTATCTGGAGCTAGGACATCCCGTAGATCATTCGTGCTGCTGGAAGCCTTTTCAGTCTTTATCTTTTTGCAAGCAAGGCTTTGGAAGACTCTGTTCCTATGTATGTCTAAAGCTGTATTGCAGATTCTAAACTATGTAAATTCTGTTGATCAAAGTTTTGTAGTGGCTTCATGAACCACTGAAATTTTATTTCCGCTGTAAGTTCTGATATCTGTGTATGTGATTCTGTGATTTTATTTACTGCATATTCTGAGTTTTGCCAAATTTATTCTACAACGCAGTACTTTGAACATTTCAAGTCCGACATGAGCGGATGCGAAGGGTTGAAAATACTGGGTCGTTACAAAAATAAATAGTAACATTTATTTGCAAGGAATAAAAGACTATTTAGGTGACTAGAATTTGGAGTAATGACTATTGTATGTTACCTACCCTTGTTTCTTGTTAATTTAGATTTTGGGAATCAAATTCAATTTATCCGCCAATTTACCGCGGTTAAAGTGAAATGAATTGGTGATTGAGAAATGTTAAATACAAATAAGATGTAAACCAAAGAAAATCCCATTTGTAATAAATTATGTAGAATAAAGTAAAGAAACTAGGAAATGAAAATGTGAAAATGTGGATGCAGTGAGATCTTAAGTGATAATAACCTTGTTAGGCAAGTGATAACGGAATTTTGTGTATATGTAATATTTACTGGTGTGTCAAGTAATAAACACATAGATGCAAGAAAAGGAAAGTTGGTAGCAATCTATATATGTTATTTATCTTACTTAGTATATTAAATAAGGTTTGGAATTCAAATTTTAATTAAAGGAGTTGGTAGCACGTTAGTAGGAAATAATTGTAAGGGTGGGATAACAACTACTATAAACTACCTAATTTAAATGAGTCAATGAACTTATTTGAAATAACGTTCATCTAAATATGAGTAATTAAAATGGCGGGGTCAACAATAAACGTTACTTTAGAATTAATTTATATTTTAACGGAAGTGTGAAAGTAAAGCAATAGAAGCGTAAACTTATCAAGGTAGAATTTAGTAGTGTAATGAAAAAATGTTAAGAATGTTATAGTATAATGATTGATTGGAAATCAAAATTTACTTGTTTGATTGTAACTTTAGGGAAATTGGATTTAATTAAAATAAAAAGGAAGAAAAAAAAATTGGATGAAATTTAATGTTGGAATATTATGTAA
This sequence comes from Allium cepa, assembly GCA_030765085.1. Classification (NCBI taxonomy): domain Eukaryota; kingdom Viridiplantae; phylum Streptophyta; class Magnoliopsida; order Asparagales; family Amaryllidaceae; genus Allium; species Allium cepa. The sequence goes on from CM060935.1 coordinate 598,924,867, forward strand.
ATATAAACTTAGATAAAATTTAAGGATATCTACGTAATAGAGTGTAAAACCAATGTTAATTTCATCTATTTAATACTAATAGGTTAATAATAGAATGAAGAGTAAATTTAATGTTAAGTTAATATGAATTAAGGTAATATTGGGGAATAATGTGAATTTTCTTCATAATATGATAAGTTGTAGAATACGACGTAAACTTAAGTATAACCTTTGGATTGAAAACATTGTTAAGGGTTACCTGTTAAATTTGGATGGAATTGGCAATAAATGTTACACTTATGGGTAAGGAAATAAATGTCCAGAATTTGAGTATATTAAGAAATGGGGATTGAAATTGAAATCTTGCAACGAATCTAATAATACGTTACATAAGTGTTAAATTAAGGTAACATTTGGAAAATATGATAATGATTTTCAAATTGAACAAGTTGTGGAATTAATAAGGATGGAAGAAAAAAAAAATCAAGATTTATTTTATTTATTGGAATGAAAAATTTATAATTTGATTTATTGCGAATAATTGAAATTTAATTTGGTAATTGGCGAAATGATTAATGATTGAATTAACATAGAACTTGTTGTTAGTTATTAAAATTGTTTAAGAAATCAAAGGAGAGAAATTTTATAAAATTTTAAATTTTGTAATTGGATTGGCTAAAGTGGGAAAGTGGAATTAATCAACGTTGTTACTTTTATCTCCTTCCCTATTAGATCCTTATGTGATTGCATCCACATTTATTGTTGATTATTCCTATATATTGTCACCAATTAATCGTACTTGATGTATGTTTAGCAATTTTGTCACACAGTTAAAGTATGAATATATATATATATGATGTATTCAAATTTTTCTGTATCTAGCACTTAATTAATTTAGAATCAAACTAACGAAACGTGTCATTTATTTTTGTCCCTCCATATTCATTTTCTTTCTAATTAACAAATACCTCTTTTTAATACCTGCTACTTTAAAAAAAAAAAAAAGGAGTGATCATATTTGCTATATTTCAATACCAAGTGTTTATATTCACTTTATTTCTAATTAATAGCAGCCTCTCCTTTCAAATCTATTTTTTCCTAAACCTAACTCTAACCTTATAAATAACCTACTTCTTATTCTTCTATTACATTTTGTTTCTCCTAACTCTAACCCTAGCCTCCATGCTATTCTTCTTCTTCTTCTTCTTCTTTCTTGTTTTTCTCAAAGCTCCTTATTATCTCTCATTTTAATTTTTTTTCTTTCTCTTCAAATATTCTTCTTCTTCTTCTTCAAATTTACTTCTATTTCAAACTTTCTTCTTTTCAAATCTAGATCTTCTCTTCCATTTTCAGTTCTTATTTTAATCATTTTTTTTTCAATTCTTCTTTTTCAAATCTTCTTTTTCTTTCAAACCTTTTAAAATACATACATTCATATAATAAGGAGGAAAATTAAAGTAAATCGAAATAAAAGAAAAATTACGGAACAAAGTTAGCAATCAACAAGAAGCATATGCGTTTTTCACGAGGGAAGGTGGATGCGGCACGGTATTTTATTTTTGTTTTGTTTATTTTTAATTTTTTTTTATTTCAATTGCAAATCGTTTAATTGTGATAACTTTCACATACGAACTCCGTTTCACACGAAATTTCTTTTGTTAGGATCGTAATTAAATTTCGGATCTGATGACGCTGGTTTGGATAAATTTAGAGACCGTCAAATTTTGGGTTTAAATCGGATTTACATTCGATTTAAATTCAAAAGGTGAGTGTTTTGACCCACTCACAATTACTAGAAGCTTTTATGTTTGTTAAATAAATTTTAGAAATGAATAGAAATTTATTTATGAGTATTTGGCATGTTTATTTCATTCATATCTGTTGAATTGCATTTTATTAAATTTAACTGTTAATTTAATTGATTTATTGTGTATTAATTGACTGTTGGAAATTTTTGTTGCATATGAATTGCTAGTTAACAGTTGTATAAATTATTACTGAATAAACTGTTAGATTAATAGTTGATAAATTTAATTTGAATAAACTGCCAGTTATCACCTGTTATATATGATCATATATATAATTGTTATTGATTGATATTGATCGATGTTGTGATTGGATATGGATGTGTTGTTGAATGAATGTTTTATTTGGATATCATTAAACTGCAAGTTAGTATGCATTTACATTTCATTCGGGATTGCGGTTTGAAATGATATACAACCGCAGTTTTATTTTATTTTTTTAAATTGTGGATTGAAATGATAAATATCCGTATCACTTGACCATAGGATAGAAAACTATATACAGGCACCGCGGTCTATATATAACTATTTTTAATGTGATTTCTATGGTTTGGATGGAATACGGTTTATAAAAATCTTAAATTTTATACTGAATAAATGTTTTCTTCCATATTTATATACATATGAAGTTGAAAAATTTGAAATAAAAAGGTGTATAAATCCCTTTATTAAAATGGAAGAAAATTTAGTAAATGGAGTTTGATAATTTATATCCTATGTTTAAATGTTAAGTTGGAAATTTTAAGATGTGATATTTATAATTGGATTTTCCCAAAATAAATTAAATGAATACTCTAGTATAACTTGAATTGGAAAATATATATAATTTATTACTAGAAATTGAAGTCTTATAAATTATGGATTCTATGTGAATATTCAAGGCTAATTAATAGAACATTTGATTTGAAAGAATAAAATCCAACTTTAGTTGAAATATTTATACTCAAAATGGATATACGTATATATATGAATTTATTGAAATGGTTTTGGAACTTGAAGCGATATTAAATTTTGGTTTTAACATTAAATAAAGAAATGTATTGTAAAGCCACGAGAAATATTTCTTTTCAAAGTAACATTTAAGTTAAACCACTTATTTTATATACTGTTGAATATCCAAACCATTTAGTTTTGAAAGTAATGGTTTTAAAAACTATGGATTTCGAAGTATTATGTTGAAAGTTAATATTCAAATATTTGGTTACAAGGAATTATAAATTTTAAAAGTGGCATAATTTTTGGAAAAGATTTATATTTGGGAAATGATATCATTGATTTGGGTTTTATAAAATAATATCAAAATGAATCTTTTTGGGTTTTAAAGAAGAAATGATATCGTAATATTATGGTTTTGAAATGGATTATATTCTGGTTTTAAAGTATAAACTATTTTTAAATGACCGCGGTGTTATAATAACGATTGGTTGGCAAAGAGACCGGGATCCGATATGGACATACTCTCTGTCGATACCGAAAACCACTTTGACTAACCGTGTACGCGGTGGAGATTCCAGAATGAAGTAGGTTGGGGCGACGTTTTCCTGTAAGGTAAATACGTGGACCCGACTCCCGTGAGTTGGCATAAGGTGGCTAAAACAGGAGCGATTGACGGGTTAATGAGGTCATTCCTCTGATCGGACACTCCTCTTCGATATTATACTTCGACTTTGGATTGATTCAGTGGCCACTTCTATTTTTGATTTTGGGGGAGTTTGTTCGAGGTGGGCGGTAGCTGCGGCTACGCGTTACCATCGACCCAGAAGCGTAATTGGTATATCTACCCTGGCATTGCCTAGTTGTGCCGTGTCACCTACCCCATCGCGCCTTATACGATTTTGGTTTTGTACCATACCTATGGAGTGCCCTCTGACGACGCCCAGTACGGGGGAGATTACGGTACTGTATAGACTATGGGAATATATTCTGTGTTAAGGTGGAAAATGTAAAGCCTTAACGCTATTTAAAAGTAAGTTTATTTTACAATTAGACACTATTATAATAGCGCAATATACTACATAGTAAATAGTTTAACGGATCCTTAGGAGATGTAAATCCCGAGCATCTCTTAAGTTACAGTACTCATATTTATTTCTGTAAAATTTAACTTACATAAGATCTTTTAATTCTGACTCGAGTGTTTTTGTCTTTTCAAATTCGCTCGGGTCAGTCCGAGTGTTTCAGGATTTGAAGATTTAGCTTTGGAGGACAAAGACGAAGATTTGTATTATTATTATTTATACTAGTGCACTACACCATTTAATTCCGCTGCATTGTTGTATTGGTATGTGTAACTCTGATATTTATTGCACAAGAAAAATAAATTATTTTGTAAAACAGTTTCATGAACTGTATATTTGATTATTATATTTTATCCTTCCGCTGTGAGATTCTGTTATGTTTTATTTCTTCTCTATCTTTCTCATTTACCCCATAACAATCCGACCTTCCGTATGGTTTGAATCGGCACGTGTGTCGGTTTAAATCGTGCTAAAAGGCGAGACGTTACAGTTTGTTTTCGGTCGATCTAGGTTGGTGTTTGAGTTCGTATGGGTTCAATTGATCATCGAGCATAGTCGCGACGTTCGCCAGAGGTCGGCGGCGTTGGTGCAAGTGCACCATGTGCACGTCGAATCTGTGAGGAGGAGTTTTCATTGGTGGCTCGAGTAGCTCTTGCAATTTTTTTTGGTGATGACTCGAAGAAGATGGTGCTGGGATTGTCTTCAGGGAATGATCATATATTTTGAGGGTTCGAACTCGGGTTTTTAAGGACGTTGTTTTCTAGTTTTACTGTGAATTGAGATAAAGTTGCAAATTTAACTTGAGTTCGAATAAATGAAGGTAGGCTATAAAATTATAAACAAGTTTTATAAAAGAAAACAAATTTTCAAAGTTAAAACTTATGTTTTGAAATAAAGTTAATCAAACTTTAAAAAGTATTAGTTGAATTTATTTTCAAAATTTAAATTGTTAAAATGATTTCTTTAGGAAATAATTAACTTAACTAAATTTTATAATTTTAAATTTAAAAGAAGTGTTTTCAAATTAAAGAATTAATCAAAGTTTTAAGTGAATCTTAAAGAAATGTTTAATAACTAAAATTTTCAAATTATTTTGAAAATGAATTAGTTTAAATTAGATAATTTAAGTGTTTTAAATATCAAATTGATCTCTAAATGCTTTATTTCAAATAAGGTTATTGTTATGATTTTGAAAACCAAATAGAATAATTTATTTTAATATATTAAAATTTGATTAATTTCAAATAATTTATTTACGAAGATAAATAAGGTTAAATTATTATTGATATGAATTAAAGAAAACTTATTGTGATTTGTTAATAATTAAAGAGTATAATTAAGATAAATGATTTTCTTAATTAGTTAAGGATTTTGAAATATAAGAAGTAAATTAATTAATTATTTAATTAATTTTAAATGATTAGTTAATTGTTTATTTAATTTTTAAATAATGATTTGATTACGAATTCATTAAAATAAATTACTTAATGAAGTAATCAATGGTGAATTTCTAAATGTAATTAATGGAAGTAATTACTTATGGAAGTAATTAGTGGAAAATTACTTATGGGAGAAATTAAATGGAAGTGATTAATGGTTAATCACTTGATGTTATTAATTAAGAAATTAATTAATATAATTTTTTTGAAATTAATTAATTAAAGAGTAATTAATTAATTAAAGAATTAAGAATTATTTAATGATGGGATTAATTACTTGTTAAGGTAATTAAGAGAGTGATCATCTAATGAAGTAATTAGAAGATAATTACTTATGTAAGTAATTAAGAGTTAATTACTTAATTAATTTAGTTTATTAATTAATGTGATTAATTAATTAATGAATAAGATTAATTTAAGATTAAATACTAGGTGTAATTAATTAAAATTGTAATTAATTAATAAAGTAATTAATTAAGGATTTATTAATTAATTTAAATTGAATAATAATTCTCAATGAAGTAATTAAAGATTAATTAATTAGATTAATTAATCAAAGGGTTAATATAATTAATTAGGAAGTTAATTAGTTAAGATAAGTAATTACAAGTTATTAATTACTGTTTATGATTAATGAGATGATTAATTACTAGTTAATTATTTAATTTATTAAAGGAATTATTAATTAATAAGGATCATTAGTTAATATAATTAATGAATTAATCAAGATTGATTAATAAAAGTAATTAATTAAAGTATGATTAATTAATTGTAATTAATTGAGGTTTAATGCAATTAATCATAATTGATTAATTAATGCAAGTAAGTGAAGGATCATTAATTATTGTAATTAATGATAGTAATTAAAGGATAATTACTGTATATGGTTAAGGCTAATTACTTAAATGTATTTAAAGGATGATTAATCAAGGAAGATTAATTAAAGAAGATCATTAAGAGATGATTAATTTATTTATTTGTAATGAATTAATGAAGCAGGATTAAGATAATCCAAGTGATTAAAGGATAGTAATTAATTTAATTAAAGGTAAATTAAATTGATTTGGAGTTAATCAATTCTGCTTTTGAGATGATTGGTTAATATTGATTGATTAATATTGGATGATTGATATTGGGTGATTGGTTGATACTGGATGATTTGGAAATCTATGATATGTGATATGCTGCATTGTGAGACGATATGAATTATCTATTGCGATAATGTGATTCATCTATCTGTTTATATCATCCTGAATATAAGTTTAACTGTTTAAACCCTTAAACAACTTGGACATTAAAATAGTGTTTGGTTTCGATGAGACCGGGATCGGGTTTCCATATTTGAATAATCAGAAAACTACGTCGATCCAAATTAAACGTTAGGTCATGAATCCAAGTGGAGCTTAGTGAAGACTCGAAGTGTAAGAATTATTCGTCAGTATAACTCTGAGGGTGATTCCGTAATGAGTTTGACGAAAATAGTACTTATAGGTTCGAGATGGTGATTCAGAGTTCAAGGGCTATGGTCGTTGACTCTGAGGGTGATTCCAAAATGAGTGCAACGAGATAGTGCCTTCAGTTTCGTTCGAACTCGGAACGAACTTGTATGGATTGAATGCTTTCAGAACATCGTCAGGTGGACGATGAGCATTCTAAGGTAGATGTGTTCTATAAAGGTAATCACATCCTCAAGCCTCATCAACCGGGAATGGCTAAAACAGGGAAGGTGCAACAAGGCTAGGTGGGTAGCACCCATTTTAGGGTGAGGTCATTCCTGTCTAGATGTCCCTTTTTTCGGCTTAGTGGGTGGTTGGTCGCGCCAACCACGGGGTGATCTTACTCGGGACTGTTCAGTAAGGAGTGGTCCCGGCTTTGTGATGCAGGGGATTGGGAGTAATCCTCGGTACTGTGATCTAAGCCACGTACTGTGACGGGCGGTACCTCGGTAGCCCTGCCATTGATGGAAACCCATTCTTCCTACGAGAACCTACGGTTTTGATTGTATTACCCACTTTTGTGGCTAGTAGCTGCAATTTAATAGATGTAACAATTTCGGCTATTTCTTATTTACTTGAAAACCCTAGACACTATTATAATATCACTGGATTTCCTATCAAATGTTTTGGTTAGCGTAAGGTAAAAACTTGTCCATGTTTATGTGTGGGAAGTCTTACGTGATACCTTTTCTTTTCAAAGGGTTTTCTAAAGTTAAGCATTTTAACCCGTTTACTCACACCAGACCCCTGTCTGACGCGAGTGTTTATTTTCTGTTTTATTAAACTCTTGGGTACTCATATTATGTATGAGTAGTCGAGGGATTCAGGTTTTCTTGACGAATTCTGGAGCAGTTTTGGAGCAGGAGGCTTCCACGTGTAGATATATTATGATTCCGCTGTGTTTGTATGGTATCTGTTTCTTGTGTACTTGAGTTGTATAGTTAGACAGATGTTTATAACTGTCTAATATGTGTTGAATAAGTTGTGTACTCTGATGTAATATGATACTATGTAATATTTTAAGTGATATATTATATTTCATTCGTTCCGCTGTGAGTTATCTGTTGTTGTTGTGTTTCTTCTTTCTTATCTTTTATTCTTCTATCCCTTTCTTTCTTAAATTAGTGATGCGACTTTCTGGTGTTGGAAAGTTCGGTCGCTACACATGCATGATGCCAAGTATCTTTACACATGTAATTCATTAATACACTTGTAATTTAAACAATAAACATGATTCAAAATACATTATGTTATATATGTTGGAGTCACATTATCTTATGCATAATAGTATTATGAATTTTTTTAGGAACTCTAGTGTATTGAATCAAAATTTAAAAATAAAAGATTTAGTAAATTATCTTATTTTTTTCATTATTTATGCTTTTTCAAGATTTAAACATTCACAATCATAAACTCTTAAAAATATTGAGTTTGATTTCTAAAAGACTAACCATACGGATCCAACATAGTACGACTAGTACGAAATATGATCTATTTCTTTAGGTAATGTGCACATTATGAAGAAAAGATGAAAAAATGTGCATGGAGACGTTTTATATAATCAATCATATCATGACATTCCCTGAAGAAGAAAATTTTCAAGATGTCAATGACATTAAAACATATGATCAACCATCTTACTGTCATTTCCATGTTCTTTTTATTATTGAATTTATATGATGTTTTTCAAAGATATTTTAGCTTTGTATAGCCCACTTATAATTTTCATATAAGGTTAATGTCACATTCCTGTTTTTAAATCAAATTTAAATTTGTAATAAATTTAATTTTTGAAATTAAATTACGAATTAATTTGGTATTTTCCAAAATTAAATAGATATTTGTTTGTTTATTAATATAAATGTATATAGACAAGATTTTAAATAGAATTTCTAATTAGAAATTTAGAAATAAATATTCTGAATAATATATTAATTATAAACTTAATTATGGATTGATTTGAAAATGTGGGAATAAAAATATATATAAGATTTTTTAAATAAAGAATTTGATTTGGAAATCTATATATTTTATAAATAGATTATAATTCGGAATTTGGATTTGAAATTTAAAAATAAAAGTTTTGAATATATATTAGATTTGGAAAATTTATAATTTAATATTAGAGAAATTTGTTTTGTATTTATAATTTCATGATTTGAAAATTTTATTTTGAAATTGATTTACAAAAGCTATTTAAAGAGTTAAAATTCAAATATATATATATATATATATATATATATGAATTTATATATTAGTGTTTAATTAATTATTAAATTATATTCTTTAAAGGTATAAATATATATAAATAGTATGAAAGGAAATACAAATGTGAAAATTCCCAGAACAAATTAAAATATGTGTTTTGAATAGTATTTTGGTTTGGAATTCAAAATAAATGTCTTGAAAATAAATTGACTTTAAATACTCTGCATTTAAAATTAATAAGAATTTGTTTTCTAATTTTAATATATATATGTAGTTTGAAAATTTTGTTTTGAATTTAATATATATATATATATATATATAATTTTCAAAAGTTGTTTACAGTTAAGAATCTATATTTTAAAAGAAACTTATATATAATATGTGTGTTTATTTATTATGAATAATTAAATTTAAAATACAATTTTCTTTTAAAATGAATAAATATAGTTTGTATATTTATAAATTTAAAAATATAATACATATGTTAAGTTATAAAACATAAGAGACAGATTAATTTATAAATTATAAAATGATAAGGGTTTAAAACCAATTTACAAATTAATTGAAACAAGGGTTTAAAATACAATTTGATCATGAATGACATTTGTAACCAAAGTAACTACATAAATTTACAAGTGCAAACATAATTAACAAGTGGCTTAATTTCTTTTTTAAAATTAAAACATATAAAATAAAGAAAAGAAATAACCAGGCTATTTTCAATTGTCTCAGATCTGAAACAAATCAGAAAACACATTACCAAAAGCTTGAAAATCAAAGCATTTCAACAAAATAAATTTCTCAGTTTTCAATTCAAACCAGATATTAAATTCCGGGAAATAATCTTCATTAATAAAACCAAGATCAGTTCAAAAGCAAATCTTAAAAGCCTGGAACTAAATTCAACTTAGCATCAGACCTAAAACAATTGAAACAAAGATTTTTCCAAGTTTTTAAAAGCCTGGAAATCAAGAACAGATCAAAAGAAAGAAAATTAGGAACCTAGAAGCAAATGAAATGTTAGTTTAAAGCAACTCAAACAAGATTCAAATCAACCTAAATCAAGTCCCAGATCAAAAGAAAATTAAAATTTTAGTTTTTAAAACAAAGGACAACTTCAGTTCAAAAAGAAAATCATCATCTCCAGGCTCAAATTTGTTCCTCTGCCTTCATATTCAGGCGAGCAAATTTTTATTTTTAAACCTTTAATCTATAAGTAAAATGCCTGTGATTGATTCCTGAAGCAGGATAGTTGCATGAATATGAATGTGTTTATATATGTATGTATGTATATATATATATATATGAAGTGGTTGTATGTCTGTACATATATATGTAATTCTGTTTTCAGTTTATAGATTCTAATCAAGATTTAAAACTCAATATCTCTTCCATTAATCGAATTCAACCTATTATTTCTGAAAGGAAGATGATTGTAACAAAGTAACATAAATGTTAAAAATGGTTTTAAAGATTCATATTGAATAACCATTTCTGTAACAACCCGATATTTTCGTCAATTTTCAAATTGAAGTTTTTAAATTTTAAATTACAAATGGTTGTAAAGTTTGAGGGGCTTTGATTTTTAAATAGTGGTTCATTTGTTTTTGGGCCGTGAAAATTTTAAAAACCCAATACCCTTTCCTTTTTCTTCGACTTAAACCCGATCCCCTCTTTCTCATTTTCTATTATTCGTTCGAAACCTAAAACCACCGAGAGAACAAAAATGGTGGCGGCCTCGTGCTCCATCGATCGTCGTCACCAATTTGGGAGTTTCGATTCCGATGGTTGCTCGTCTCTCGTGGTGCTCGCGGCCGCTAGAATCGTAATCATTTCTGCTTCAATTCGTCGACAAGGTGAGTGGCCTTACACTCACATCTAATTCAAGTCGTTTTCTTTTTCCTTTGTTTCTTTGATTTCCTGACTCTTGTTGAAATGAATTCGTGAATATCATGGCTCTAACTATTTTGGAATTTGGCTTGTTCGACTTTTGCCGTGTTCGATTTTTTATGTTGTCTTCAACAATGCTCGACCTCGTACTGTTGAGTTTTGTTCGAACCCACCACCATGGCACTGATTTAGGTTTGCCGGTTCTCTGTTTTGTTCAAAGTGGATACATGTATTTGATTCCAGTCACTAAGCAAAATTCGTATAAATTGCTACTGCTTGTTCATTTAATTGTTACCTTAAATTCTTTGTTTAGGTTGCCTTGTCTAACTAAACAGATTAGTTGATGTTCATTGGCAGTCTTTTAAAACAATTCCTTGCTGATGCAAATTTATTCGAACTGTACATTGGTTTTAATTTTCATGTTCACACATTGATTTTGAGTTTTGTAGCACTCGAGTCTTTGTTGATTCTCTGTTGCTACCTGGTCGTCATTGCGTACATGTTGCAGCATGATTTTATAGTGTCACTACATGCATACATGTTGTAATTGTTATATTTTGAGACAGATCATATTCTCAAGTGACTATTCTGGTTGCTTGATGCATTTTGGTGTAGAAGTTTCATTGTTGCATTCATGTGTACATCACTTGCTGTTGTTCCACATGTTTGTTTCTCTGACCTGATTTCTGACTTGTTCTTGCTGTTCAATTTTTGCCTTGCCTTTATTTGTGCTTGCTGCATTTTAACTTTGGGTTCGACCCAGTTTTAATGGTTCTGATCGAACTATCTTTGGCAATTGCCTATGCTAAGTGCTGTTTCAATTGGTGTTATATGTATGTGTATTCATACATATGCATGCATGCAACCTTGTTGATTTCAATTTTCCTATGTGTTTTACTTGGACTTGCCTCTGTTGGGTACTGACTCTCTATGTTCTTTTATGTTGTGTTGTGGTGCCATGTTTATGGTGCCCCCACCTTCATTTTTGATGACTTTATGTAGTAACATGCCTATGTGCACTTGTGTGTCTGGTCAGTAGCTTGATCATTGCATTATTGTTAATAGTTTGGCTTTGCTGCCTTCATACAGCAGCTTTTATTGTTTTAGTGGTGGCACAGTATATATGAACGTGATTCATTTTATACTGTGCACCGAGCTATCTTGTATTTTGGATTGCTTGACCATTTTGATTTTTTCTTTGTGGCCTGGTCCCTTCATGTGGTTGTACCTGACTCACCACTGTTGTGAGCTGTGTCGCTGCTGCATTTCCTTATCTTTGAGCATTTATGATCTACTTATTTAAGTGAGATTGTTCGAGTTATGTGTTGTCTTATTGTATTTGCATCGTGCTCGACCTGATGCTGCACTGTTGCTTGTTGTCACGATCGCTGTGGCACTTACTTAGTGCATTTGTTTGCACTGTGCATTCATGTGTATAGGTCCGGTGTTCCAACTCGTAGTATTCACTTTAACTTTGAACTGTGCAATTGTATATGCACAGTACTTGTTCATGTGCATTTATATATTTCTGCAGCTCCAAGTTGCATCTCAGTTTCATTTTTTTTTATCCTTGTGCAACCAGTAGTGTACGTCCATTGTGTACATTTGGGTTCGCATTTATGTCGTCCAAACTTGACCTCTGCAGTTTTTTATTGCTGTCGGTATTCAATGGGTACATTATCACTGTAGTGGCACGGCAGTGCACGCAAGCGTGAACTGCAGCCACACGGTATTCAATGGGTACATCATCACTGTAGTGGCAAGGCAGTGCACGCAAGCGTGAACTGCAGCCACACGGTATGGTTTTATGATATCTATCTTGTTTTGATTAATTGATCTTTTGCATATTCCATATGCTGTAGTGGCGAGGCAGTGCACGCGTGCGTGTACTGCAGCCCTACTCGACTTAATATTTTAATTGATATTTAAATGTTTTGAACTGTTTTGTTTATTTCAATTCAATATTCTGAATTGCATTCTGATTTGGTTAAATTACTGTCGTCTATTCATTATTTTATTATTATTACTTCTGTGCACTAATAACTGAGTTTGAATTAGACTGGCCCGAGTATTATTTTCTTTTGAATTTAATACTCGGGTCAGACCGAGTATTTCAGGTTGTAGATATTCTGCTTTGGGTTGCTGCTAGAGCTATGAAGTTCTTTCATATCTTTTGGAGTTGTCGTGTCATTGTATAGATTGATATGTATTCATGTATGTTAGTCGTTAATGTACTTGTATATATAACTTCCTGAGTCGACTGTTGTAGTTGTATCACATGTACCGTGTAAATGTATTGTAACTAACATCAGTTATTATATATGTATATGAGATTTTCTGTTTCATCTGTGTTCCGCATTCATATTATCTGTTATTAGTTTATATTTTGTCCTAGACTATTATAGCCACTGTGTAGTAGCTTTGAGTTTGCATCGGCATGTCGGATTTCCTCCTGAAATGAAATGTACGTCTTTACTATCTGGCATATCGGTACTTGCACAAGGCAATTACATGGATGGTCGCTCCTCAACAGCCTTATTTTCCGTGCTAGTTGACAGCACTACACCGTAGTGTTCTTAACTAGCGTGGGTATAGAGGTGGGGCGTCACAGCTTGGTATCAGAGCCTGGGGTTTAGAACAAATATAAAACATAACTTAGATAGTACATGTGTTACAACTATTTGTCGATGTTTTCTCTCTCATCTTTGCTTAAGATCATCTTTGATTTGTTAGGTATGAATTCCTAACTCTTATTCATGAGCATTGCTGCTAATCTCTATTGCACTTGCTCATTTCTGTATGCACTGCTAAGTATCATTGTGTATATGCTTTACCAAGTTGCATATTGCTGCAACTCGTACCACTTCAATTTGAACTCGCATTGTTTATTCGAACTGCTGTATATATGCATTCTTGTCTCTGATTCGTGTACTTAATGCAGTCTCCATACAATTGGGTTTTTGGGTATCAATCTTTGAGACAAATTGCATTTCAATTGTTGACTCTGTCTGCTTATCCATGGTTTTTGGTTTTCATGTGCCTCTCTCTGATAGTTTTAAAATTTCTTTGGTATAAAAGAAATTGTCTTGGACTTTGCCTTGTCGATATCAACATTGACTTGACTTTTACTTTTATTAAAGTCATTCATGCATTTATGCTCGTTTTGCTTCGTTTTTCCAATTGATGATCGATTCTTCTTTTCCGATTAGTTGTTATCACTTTTGTCGACTTTGATAACTTCTACTTCAGGAATTTTTGGGTATTCCTACTTTGATGGATTGGAATTGAATTCTTCGGATTTTATTCACGTCTTCGAATGTGAATCTTAGTGAATTGATTTGGTTTTCGAATTTAATCGATTCTTGATTATTTCCCGACTTGTTGCTATTATTTATTAGCAACTTTGATGACCTTTTCTTTGGGATTTTTGTGAACATACCTTTCGATGAATTCGGTATCAATTTCTTTGGATTCTATTCACTTCTTCGTATGTGAATTCTTGTGATTGATTGTTTCTACAATCATTTTTGTGATGTGTCACTTTAAAAATATAAAGGTTTTCTATACTAGTAGTAAATATCAAAACTCTTTTATCAAAATGTTTTTAACTCTATTTTCAATATCAAACTCTTTTCCTAAACCGTTTTTCAATCTGCTAGTATATACAAGCCTTTACCTCACTCGGATGAGAAATCTAATTAAACGGCTTAGTAAAACAAGTGGTATGAAACGCTTGCGTTCACTTCGCCGGTTAATTCTTGGACTTGTTCGATTGAACCTCATGTGACAATTTTTTAGTGAAGATTTACAGTTTGTTCGTAAATATTTAAGTTAAGAAAGTGGTTATGGGACATGAAGCTAAACTTTTACATTTACTAACTTAGTGTAATTGACACTTCTCGTTGATCGTGACGATCATTTTTACGGTTAGACTAGGCCTCATCGGTGTGATTTCGTCTCACACATATCTCTTGGGCTTTGAGGATTGTCTAGACACCATTTGTGTGATTTCGTTCACACATACCTTTTCGGTTAGACTAGGCCTCATCGGTGTGATTTCGTCTCACACATATCTCTTGGGCTTTGAGGATTGTCTAGACACCATTTGTGTGATTTCGTTCACACATACCTTTTCGGTTAGACTAGGCCTCATCGGTGTGATTTCGTCTCACACATATCTCTTGGGCTTTGAGGATTGTCTAGACACCATTTGTGTGATTTCATTCACACATACTTTCCTTTTGTTTGCGAGGTTAGACTAGACACCACTTGTGTGATTCCACTCACACATACCTTTTTGAATTTTGGTTAGTCTAGGCCTCAATCTGTGTGATTCCGACTCACACATGTGGGGTAGCGCCCCACGGTCTTCGGACCATTCGTGTGTCAAAATTAATGGCTTGCAACCATGAGATAGCGTCTCGTTATGCATTGCACGTGTTGGGTATTTTCATGCTCATGTGTAGGTGAGATTCCGTGCTCCCGTTCTCGCTTTGCGTTGCACGTGTTGATGATTTTTCATGCTCACGTGTAGGTGAGATTCCGTGCTCCCGTTCTCGCTTTGCATTGCACGTGTTGGTGAGTTTTCATGCTCGCATGTAGGTGAGTTTTCGTGCTCCCGTTCTCGTTATGTGTTGCACGTGCTGATGAATTTTCATGCTCGCATGTAGGTGAGTTTTCGTGCTCCCGTTCTCGCTTTGCGTTACATGTGCTGATGAGTTTTCATGCTCGCGTGTAGGTGAGTTTTCGTGCTCCCGTTCCCGCTATGCGTTACATGTGTTGATGAATTTTCATGCTCGCGTGTAGGTGAGTTTTCATACACTCCTTCGAGTTTTCATACTCCGTTTGAGTTTTCATACTCTACTTCGAGTTTTCATACTCTGTTCGAGTTTTCATACTCCGTTTGAGTTTTCATACTCTACTTCGAGTTTTCATACTCTGTTCGAGTTTTCATACTCCGTTTGAGTTTTCATACTCTCATTCGAGTTTTCATACTCCCGTTCGAGTTTTCATACTCTTATCTTGTGATTTCTGGATTTCTTGTGTAGATTTCTAGAATTTGTGCTTCACCAATTTTCGTGATTTCTATTGATAAGTTTTATCAATTCTTGTGCATTGGTGCATTCGTGTGTCATTGACTTGTTATGAGTACAAGTTTAGGGTATGATATCCCTTTCTATCTTTGAGAAGATTCTTGTGACACTTTTGATGAATGAAAATCCACTTATCGAAGTTGCTACTGATATCGCTGTTTTAATCACGTGTTTTAAAAATTGTTTCAAAATAAAAATCGTTTTCAAAATTTTTATAGTTTACGCTTTCAAAAGAATGAGGAAGCGATTTAAACGTTTCAGCAAAATCGAGGACTATGACCCCTTTCTTTTACTGATTCCTTTAATTCCGGACTTGTCCGTTTGAGGGTGAAAATTTGTAAATTCCTTTTATGAAATTAAGAGAGTATTTTGTGATTGTATTGCCCATTGAGTGCTTTAAGAATTTTGGTCGATGCGCTTGATCAACGTTATCAATAGGAATCTCCTAGACGCTTTGATGAGACAATCAGACACAATAAATTGAATTTTAAAATTTTCTGAAAAGATAATTACATAAAGTAAATTGTAAATTTCGAAAGTTTTAGCTTTTCGGGAAAGAATATTATTTAAAACAACTCTTTTCCGACACTTCTATTCTGGTGATTCCCGTGGGAACCAAGACTCTATCGTTAGTACCAATGCTAATCGTGTTGGTTTGCATACCATTCTCTTGCAAAAGAGAACGTGATGTCTCTTGTGTTTCTAAATCATTAATGCCTATTGAGACTAGATATGCTACTCATGATCTAGTGCTCTTGGCTATTGATTTCGTACTTAAAAATTTGGCATCATTATTTGGGGTAAGAAAATTTGTTCTCTACCCTGTTCATGAATCTTGGGAATAGTTATTTTCTCATAAGGAACTTAATTTGCGTCAACCACGTTGACTCAAGTTCCTTACAAATTATGATCTTGATATTCTTTACCACTCCCGTATGGGAAATCGTGTTACCGATGCACTTGTCGTAGGCAACAAGTGGTTGTTTCTTTGATGATGTCCGAATGGAATCATCTTTTACCAAGTTCATCAGACATTTCGATGTACTTCGTTTTATTGAGCTTCGTCTCATTCCTTTTATGGACTTACGTTTGATGTTCTTTCATGTTGATCGGTTCATCGGATGTACCATTATTATACTATATCGATGTCCCGAATTTTCGGTTCACTGGACGTACCGTTTTTGTACTACGTCTGAGTTCCGAATTAATGAAGCTTTGATTCATCTGGCGTATCGTTATTGTACTACGCTGTTGTTCCAAATTATTCGTGTTTCACCTATGAAAGGTGTTGTGTGTTTCAGTCGGTCGGGAAAGTTAGTGCCTCGATATATTGGGCCATTTCCTATCACTGAACGTATTGTTTTCTTGGCTTATCGCCTCTTATTACCGGCTCAATATTCTGTTATTCATGACGTGTTTCACGCGTCTTTCTTTTACGGAAATGCCTTAGGGATTCCGATTTTTATTCTTGAGCCCGGTATTATTGAAGAAATTGAAGTTTCACCAGATTTGACTTTGAGCAACATTCTATTCGCATCAATGCTTCGGGGGTTCAGCACCCTCGAAATAAAAATGTTTTTCTCGTGAAAGTTTATTGGTTCTCAAATCCTATGGATTTCACTTAGGAATCCAGAGAATTCATCGAGCAAACACGTTCAGGCTCTCTCTCTCTCTCATGCTCTATATGGTGAACTTCCTATTTCAAATTTCTTCATCGTGTGTTGATATATTCTTATGGTTGTTACCTTTTGCCCATTTATTCCTTAAGATTACGAGGACGCAATTTCTTTAAGGAGGGGAGTCTATAACAACCCGATATTTTCGTCAATTTTCAAATTGAAGTTTTTAAATTTTAAATTACAAATGGTTATAAAGTTTGAGGGGCTTTGATTTTTAAATAGTGGTTCATTTGTTTTTGGGCCGTGAAAATTTTAAAAACCCAATACCCTTTCCTTTTTCTTCGACTTAAACCCGATCCCCTCTTTCTCATTTTCTATTATTCGTTCGAAACCTAAAACCACCGAGAGAACAAAAATGGTGGCGGCCTCGTGCTCCATCGATCGTCGTCACCAATTTGGGGGTTTCGATTTCGATGGTTGCTCGTCTCTCGTGGTGCTCGCGGCCGCTAGATTCGTAACCATTTCTGCTTCAATTCGTCGACAAGGTGAGTGGCCTTACACTCACATCTAATTCAAGTCGTTTTCTTTTTCCTTTGTTGCTTTGATTTCCTGACTCTTGTTGAAATGAATTCGTGAATATCATGGCTCTAACTGTTTTGGAATTTGGCTTGTTCGACTTTTGCCGTGTTCGATTTTTTATGTTGTCTTCAACAATGCTCGACCTCGTACTATTGAGTTTTGTTCGAACCCACCACCATGGCACTGATTTAGGTTTGCTGGTTCTCTGTTTTGTTCAAAGTGGATACATGTATTTAATTCCAGTCACTAAGCAAAATTCGTATAAATTGCTATTGCTTGTTCATTTAATTGTTACCTTAAATTCTTTGTTTAGGTTGCCTTGTCTGACTAAACAGATTAGTTGATGTTCATTGGCAGTCTTTTAAAACAATTCCTTGCTGATGCAAATTTATTCGAATTGTACATTGGTTTTAATTTTCATGTTCACACATTGATTTTGAGTTTTGTAGCACTCGAGTCTTTCTTGATTCTCTGTTGCTACCTGGTCGTCATTACGTACATGTTGCAGCATGATTTTATAGTGTCACTACATGCATACATGTTGTATTTGTTATATTTTGAGACAGATCATATTCTCAAGTGACTATTCTGGTTGCTTGATGCATTTTGGTGTAGAAGTTTCATTGTTGCATTCATGTGTACATCACTTGCTGTTGTTCCACATGTTCGTTTTTCTGACCTGATTTCTGACTTGTTCTTGCTGTTCAATTTTTGCCTTGCCTTTATTTGTGCTTGCTGCATTTTAACTTTGGGTTCGACCCAGTTTTTATGGTCCTGATCGAACTATCTTTGGCAATTGCCTATGCTAAGTGCTGTTTCAATTGGTGCTATATGTATGTGTATTCATACATATGCATGCATGCAACCTTGTTGATTTCAATTTTCCTATGTGTTTTACTTGGACTTGCCTCTGTTGGGTACTGACTCTCTATGTTCTTTTATGTTGTGTTGTGGTGCCATGTTTATGGTGCCCCCACCTTCATTTTTGATGACTTTATGTAGTAACAGTGCCTATGTGCACTTGTGTGTCTGGTCAGTAGCTTGATCATTGCATTATTGTTAATAGTTTGGCTTTGCTGCCTTCATACAGCAGCTTTTATTGTTTTAGTGGTGGCACAGTATATATGAACGTGATTCATTTTATACTGTGCACCGAGCTATCTTGTATTTTGGATTGCTTGACCATTTTGATTTTTTCTTTGTGGCCTGGTCCCTTCATGTGGTTGTACCTGACTCACCACTGTTGTGAGCTGTGTCGCTGCTGCATTTCCTTATCTTTGAGCATTTATGATCTACTTATTTAAGTGAGATTGTTCGAGTTATGTGTTGTCTTATTGTATTTGCATCGTGCTCGACCTGATGCTGCACTGTTGCTTGTTGTCACGATCGCTGTGGCACTTACTTAGTGCATTTGTTTGCACTATGCATTCATGTGTATAGGTCCGGTGTTCCATCTCGTAGTATTCACTTTAACTTTGAACTGTGCAATTGTATATGCACAGTACTTGTTCATGTGCATTTATATATTTCTGCAGCTCCAAGTTGCATCTCAGTTTCATTTTTTTTATCCTTGTGCAACCAATAGTGTACGTCCATTGTGTACATTTGGGTTCGCATTTATGTCGTCCAAACTTGACCTCTGCAGTTTTTGATTGCTGTCGGTATTCAATGGCTACATCATCACTGTAGTGGCACGGCAGTGCACGCAAGCGTGAACTGCAGCCACGCGGTATTCAATGGGTACATCATCACTGTAGTGGCAAGGCAGTGCACGCAAGCGTGAACTGCAGCCACACGGTATGGTTTTATGATATCTATCTTGTTTTGATAAATTGATCTTTTGCATATTCCATATGCTGTAGTGGCGAGGCAGTGCACGCGTGCATATACTGCAGCCCTACTCGACTTAATATTTTAATTGATATTTAAATGTTTTGAACTGTTTTGTTTATTTCAATTCAATATTCTGAATTGCATTCTGATTTGGTTTAATTACCGTCGTCTATTCATTATTTTATTATTATTGCTTCTGTGCACTAATAACTGAGTTTGAATTAGACTGACCCGAGTATTATTTTCTTTTGAATTTAATACTCGGGTCAGACCGAGTATTTCAGGTTGTAGATATTCTGCTTTGGGTTGCTACTAGAGCTATGAAGTTCTTTCATATCTTTTGGAGTTGTCGTGTCATTGTATAGGTTGATATGTATTCATGTATGTTAGTCGTTAATGTACTTGTATATATAACTTCCTGAGTCGACTGTTGTAGTTGTATCACATGTACCGTGTAAATGTATTGTAACTGACATCAGTTATTATATATGTATATGAGATTTTCTGTTTCATCTGTGTTCCGCATTCATATTATCTGTTATTAGTTTATATTTTGTCCTAGACTATTATAGCCACTGTGTAGTAGCTTTGAGTTTGCATCGGCATGTCGGATTTCCTCCTGAAATGAAATGTACGTCTTTACTATCTGGCATATCGGTGCTTGCACAAGGCAATAACACGGATGGTCGCTCCTCAACAGCCTTATTCTCCGTGCTAGTTAACAGCACTACACCGTAGTGTTCTTAACTAGCGTGGGTATAGAGGTGGGGCGTCACAATTTCAATAATATAGAATTTACTGTAAATTCACTTTTAAGTCAAGGAATCAATAAATTTAATTTCGTGTTTTGATTCCATAATGTGATTAGTGTTATCAAATGATGGATTTTGGTACAAATATCTCAATTTTTTATGATGGGATTGATGAAAAAAATTGAGTTGAACGGGAAACGAGGTTTTGGCGAAATCTGGTGATCGAGTGAATTTTAGGTCTCGGGGTTCTGACCAGAGGAGGATGAAGTGATGGGGGACGAGGTAAAAATGGTCGTGAGATTTTTATGCCACTGTGGTGGCCAGTGAAGTGATTTTAGGGTTTAAGAACCCATTCTGGTGGATGAGAAATTCGAGACTAGCTTATCAATGTCGGAGCATCGGACAGGACCGGTACAGGTTGAATCGAAGTATCGTTGCATGGCGAAGCTTTAGACTACGTGGCGTGAGTTCAGATCATTGGAGGTGAAGAGGCGAGCCAATTTCATTGATCAAGTTGATTTCCAAGTGGTGATCGAGAACCTCGTTTTCGATTCTCAATCGAACACGATGATCTGAGTGGTCATAGCTTTTGTATATGTCATCGACGAGCTGCTGAAGGTGGCAGGAACGGCCAGATCGCCGACGAACGCTTGTGTAGGTGAACGAGATATCATAGATGTCAGGTGTGTTGAATTTGGGGAAGAAAAGAAATTATCGAGTTCGACTCGAAGTTGTTAAAGGTATATCTCGAAGTAAAAGAAGGAGGTCTCGACTCAAAGTTGTGTTCGGGATCTCGTGGTTATGGCTCGAGTTTTTGATACGAGGGTAAGTTAAAAAAAAAAGAAATTGTCCAGTTTTAAAAATTTAAATTTAATCAAGTTTAAATGTTTTCCTGATCAATGTTTTTCAATAAAACATGTTTTTATTTAAGTTAGAAACTTAGTTAAAGGTTTTAAAAGATATTTTTTTACTAAGTTTGAAAGAGTTTAATACACACACACATATATATATATATAACCTTTGTTTTGAAAGTTTATTTTTAAATAAACTTTATATTGCGATTAAGTAAATAATTAAAGAATGAAGTTTTTTAATCCTTAATTTAATTTAAAGGTTTAAAGTGAATAAATGATTAATTACTTAATGCATTAAAGGATGGTTAATTAAATGGATAATTTATCAAGGTAATTAATTAAACAAGATGATTATTTAGTCATTTAATAATTAAAGGTTAATCACTTTGTGTGATTAATAAAGGTGATTTATTAATGGATAATTACTGAATGTAATTAAAGTAATTAATTAATCAAAGGGTAACTAATTTGGGTAATTAATTAAAAGATAAAAAGGGTTATCTTTAAAATTAATTAAGTAATTAATGATTTGTCCATATAAGTAATTAAGAGGTAATTACTTGAGGATAACTAATTAATTAAAGGTTAATTAATTAATGAAATTAAATAGGAATAATCACTTATTGAAATTAATTAAATGGTAATTAATTAAGGGTTAATAAATTAATTAAGGAAATTAATTTAAAGGATAATCAAATAATTAAAAGTTAATTGATTTATTTATTAAGGTTAATTAACAATTAATTAAAGTTTAATTAATAAAAATAATTTTAAGCAATTAATATTAATTAACCTGGATTAATAATTAATCTGGTTTCAATTAATCAGGTGATTAATTGATCTTACTTATGGATGTTTGAATTCTATTGATTTTTAAATTGTTTAATATCCCTGATATGTTATGCTTTGTGCTATGAATTGTTTTAGTGTGATATGTGATGAATGTAATTTATTTATCTATGATAAATTTGTATTATTTATCTGTGAATATGTGAATGGAAGATAAGCGTTATAGGAATATACCGCTTATCGATATTGATGTGTCTGAATCTGTGATGATTGATGATGTTGCACTATTGGATGAAACCCCTGGACTACACTATACACACACAAATATGGACTTCACGAGGAAATGGGTTAAGTCATAGATATTTTGAAATCTAAATATTATTTTGTTTAAAAGTTGAAGTTTGGATCTAAATGATTTTGGAAAATGGAATTGGGATTAATGTGAAAAGCTTTTTAAAGGAGTATTAAAATTTATTTTGAATAACTTGATAAAGTTTTGAAGTTTAAATTATTTGATTTGAATTTGAATTCAAGATTTGAAATTGAATTATATGGTTTAAAAAGGTTATATAAATTATAAAATATGGGTTTTAAACCATTTTTAAAAAGTATTATTTTGTGAATTTGAATTTAACCCAAGTTTTATACTTAAGGGGCTTTAACTTGTGCAAATATAATTGGATTTTTTCGAAACGAAAACTATTTGTTTTCAAATAGTAATAGCTTTGATATAAAGAAAGGATTTCCAATTTGTGTTGAAAAGATTTCAAGTTTGAAATGTAAATTGTTTTGAAAGCTATTAATGAATTTTGGTTAAAGATTAGTCAACTTTGTTTCCAAAATAAGAGGATCTTAAAGGTGTATCTTTTGTATAAAAGATTTGAATTATGAATTGTTTTGAAAGCTATAATTGAATCTTTGTGGAATATTGTTGAACTTTGTCTTGAAATTGAAAAGGATCTTAAAAGGTATCTTTTGTATAAAAGATTTGGGATGGAAATGGAATTGTTTTGAAGGGCTACGAATCTTAGTGGAAAATTGGTGAACTTTGTGAAATGAATCTTTTTGTTTAAAGATTTGAAAATGGTAATTTGTTTAAAACATTTGAAAGGAAAGTTTTGGGTTTTAAGTTGTGACTTAACCGAGATTCCAATATCCATATGTTTTTAAATATTGCGCTCATTATTCGGTTTAGCCGGGGGAGGACCTTGTGCCATATAACCCATTTCGAATAATGATACGATGAAATGAATAGCATTTGAAGACCGGTGGTAAAGACTGGGTATTTTCAAGAACGAAAGGATAAATCGTCAAATGTCTCTGCACTGAGTTGCACCGGTATAGAGATCTCCATATGTGATGGGGAGTTCGATTGGGATTGGAAATTCCCGTAGTGCAAGGGTTTCTTTGGAAGTGCCTTCGGTTCTGTTCGAACCCAGAACATACTTGTATGGATGTTTGTGTGTGACATTACACTTTGAGACGTAAAGCTGGTTTCTATCAAATACATTTCTGTTTGGTGGCGGAGAATTTATTATCTTAGCTTAATACCCTTCTCTGAGACATACGAGCTCAGAGGTTATGTAGTTGATGGTTACTAGTGATATATTCCAAATTTGGTGATGTGGCATACGAAGTGCTGCTGATCATTTGTTGATCAAAGCATGGCTTTGTGAAAAGTGTAGCTTTGTGGACGAGACTTCGTCGAGCCTCACAACCCGGTAATGGTCGAAACAGGAATCGTTGCAGCAAGGTTATTTGGGGGTAGCGCCCCCTGATGGTATGTCCATTTCCTTCTGCATTATAAGTGGTATCATGGTATGGAGCCCAGATACTTAACTTTGTGGTTTCTGCAAACTTATTGCTTTGTGGTTGTTGGTGTAGAGGTACCTCGGATAAGGGTTGGTAACGACCAGGGGATGGCATACTCATTTCAGTAGTTACCTAGTTACAGAGGTAACCCGGCCTTGTGCAGCAGAGATCTGGTTAGGTTCTCGGGGTCGTCCCTCCAGAGGCGTTCCATTTGGTGTGGGAAGTTCCTTTGCCTGAACATTTGTTGGAAATCCAAAGAAACAATATGCGCCCTGTACGGTTTTAGTTGTATAACCTGCCATGGAATGTGGCGGTAACCTGCTATTGAACATGGTAGCTGTAGTAGGCATAAGTGCGAAATGTCTATGCTGGCTAAGATTAATATTATACTTTCGAAAGGTTTTCTGCACTATGCACTAATAATAATATCAAAAGGTTTTTGCGTATCAAACATATTTGACTATCATAAGGAGAAATCTCCTCCAATTCTGCATTTGCATGGTGTGTGCGGTGGGAGGCTTTATTGTAGTTTTATTTTCCAAAAAGCATTGCAGATTTCTTTTAAATTCTTTTGTTTTGCTTTTGATAAAGATAAACTATTTTCGTTTGCTCACACCAGTCCCATGACTGACCTGGAGGTTATTGTTTCCTTCCTAAACTCTGGGTGCCCGCAATTTTCCACACGAGCAGTCTAGAGTTAGATTTTTCAAATAGTCGAATAGTAGGTGTAGATTCGATAACATTCAATCTATGGATATTGATAATCGCATTTGGATCGAGTTGCTTCACTTCAAGTGTTGATGGTGGTTCGAGCTTGTGGTCTGGATATAACTATTTTTGGTTTGGAGTCCTTCTAGCCTTGGATCATTGGCACTGGTGTTTATTAGAGTGTCTCTCTTTTGGACTTTCGAATATATTATCTTCTGGAGGTTTTCTTCCGCTGTTATTTTTGTATCTCTGATGTTGATATCAATTGTATCAATGTGTTGTATCATTGTAATCAACTATTATGTATTAATGATTTTTTTTGCGCTGTATTATTATACTTAATGTGTTATAAGCTCCGGCGAACCGGATTCGGCGTTTGAATCTGCGGCATTCGAGTACAAGTGAAGTACGGGTGTCGATTTCCGAAGGTCGAGTCAGGATCGTTATAGTTAAATAAAAATTACTATAAATTATCATGTCTTTTTAAAAATGAACAAAGTATAAGAATAAAATAATATTTTAAAATTATTAAACATAAATTTGATCATATACGTAGTTACACTTATCAAAAATTGTGATTAGGCTATGATTAAATTTTATAATTAATATGGTTTATTAAGCAAATTCCGAATTTTATGTAATAAAATTAATGCATAAATTTCTTGGTCAAAATTGGATTCTTAGGATTACATGATAATATCATTTATGTCGTATTAAATTGTTTTGCATACTCTCATCATTAAATTTGACTTCATATATATCATCTAGTTTATATTGATTTTGATACATTAGATATTGATTTTGATGTATATATTACCTTACTTAGGAGTATATTTCCATTATTATTGACATTAATTATAATATCTCACAATCATTTTTAATGAATAGTTTATCAAATTTGGTCTGTCACAAAATGTCATTACATCTAGTGGGAGTGTTTTTACTTATCCTATTTATTTATATTTAAACATTTGAATTTAATTGTATTATAGTGAATAGATAAAAATTTCCTTTTCCACTTTATTTATATTTCAAGACTAATCATTATATATCTAATATATGCCTTGTTATATTGCATGTACTTCATGTATGTCTCCCATATTGCATCTTTTATATCACAGCTGTTTTACATATAACTTTTCTTAAATATTGGTTTTGATTCCACAATTATAAGTATATTATTTAGAAGGAATTTTTATTTTTTACGCATTTTTATTGATGACAAAGGAGGATAAAAATATAAAATATACATGTGCATATATTCCAGGGGAGTTATCTAACTCAGGGGGAGTTATATCTGTTTTATATACATGAACATTTAATGGTTGTCATCATCAAAATGGGAGATTATCAATACCTTAGTAATTTATTTTGATGACAACAACCATATATACAATCATATAAAACATAGATACTAATGCTTTACCGATTTATATAGTATATAGTGTTGAAATTTGACAAATGTTGAATCGAAGACTGTATAGTATAAAGACTCAAGAGATGGATATAAAGACTAAAGAGATTGATATAAAGACTCAAGAGACGGACATAAAGACCCATAAGTTTAAAGACCAATATATGAATATTTCAAGACTATAATTCAGTGCATAGAGTCATAGCATATATTATTAAAGTCCTTGATAGCAATCTTTGATATCTTTCTCCAATTTTCTAAATATATTATATATTTCTAATAAAAATATATTCTACTAAATATTTTATATTTTTAACCAAAATATATTTTCTAAATCCTTTTATATTTTTAACAAGTTAACCAAACTTTTAGCAAGGCAATTTTCGAATAATCTGGATGAATCGAACTTGGAAGCTGCCAAGGCAGGAGCCCGCAGTGATGGCCCAAGAGTCTAAAAACAAAGTACAAATAGATCCATGAGGCAAAGACCAAATATTTTCAAGAATCGAAGACCTAAAATCCAATTGGATCGATACCAATCTAACCCATAGGTCGGTACTTATCCACGAGAATTCATCCATTCTTGTCCCGACTCCTCCCATCTACTATCGATGATGCCAAAAGCCTATTTTAAGTACTATTTCATCGATTCCATGCAATTCTCTATCAATCTCCATGGCACTCAAAGTTAGCAACTCCATTCTTCCATCAATCCATTATTTGGACTCAGAAACATACTAATAATAATGCAAACAAGTTTGGAACCACAAAGCTAACCACAAATCGAGCTAATGCAAAGCATTCAAAATAATCCATTTGGTGATCTTATGGATCAGTATAGGTCCAAGTCCATGGATTGATATCGATCCACAATTATTGGTGACATAACCGTGGTTTTCTCAGGAGGAATTCGTCTTGGCATGGAAAACTATATGGAGATCATAGGGGTGAGGTTATTGGCTTCCTACAGCTATATATAGGATGGCATTGCTCATGTAAGGATCTTTTTTGGCTCTCTTGCTCTCCAACTCTAACCTCTTATAATCACCCATGGATTTATACCAATCCGTAAGAACTTTTACTTGCAAGTCAGCAATCCAAGCAATAAAATCACTGAGTGGACGTACGAAAAGATTGGACGAACACTATAAAATGTTATGTGTTCTTTTTTTACTCTTTTTAATTTCATTTTCTTCACATTTTATCCTCTACACAATCTCTTGGGTGTTTGTGCCATTTTTGGTTTAAAAATTTTGGTGCTAATACCGAGAAAAATATTCTCAGATTACTTGGATCCATCATCCACTATTGGATTTCTTAAATCTGAGAGATAGACCTAACCTTCCAACCTTACTGTTCTACTATTCATATTTTCAACAATCTACAAGATGCTATTTGCCATGGCCCTAAGGAGAGACCGTTCTACAAACTCCAAAATAGTTAATGACGTTGAGAACCAAAATACTCAACATGTGGATGAATTGCCCAACCAAATAAGCTAGAGATCCAAAATCTAACCGATATCATGTCCGGAATGGAGGTGGATTGTATGATGTAGAAAATGAAGGATAGGTTCCAGGAGAATTGCAATGAGATGAACCGACAGATGTAGGAGAGCTTGAGAAGGCTAAACAAGCTAACTCAAAAACGTCGTAGAAGCAAGAGCCATCTTCTGATTCAGAGTCTTATAGTTCATCATCACCCAAGTAGAGATAGAGGAATGGAAAGCATAAAATGCTTAAAATGAGGCTAGGACTTCATCTTAGGAGAGAAGATGAACTCATCTTGATGGTTTGTGGATCGGTACCAATCCAAGAAGATGGATCAGTACTGATCCAACAAACCTTGAGCTGGACCATGCCCTTTGGATGGCGACATGGATTTGACTTTTGGTCGAACCACAAATGATCAGAATAAGGAATATCAAACAACTATCTATGATTTAATGCATAAGAATCAAACAGGGGGGTTGCTGGATGAATGGATCTCCTGGAGTCCGGTGAACCCAGATATTGAGGGTCTACCCGAAAGCGTTCACCCGGTTGAAGACTTGAAACGAATCCCAATTACCACTGTTCATCTGAAGCTGTAGAACCGAAGTACTTGGCTGAGATGGTTAGAAAACTTATGAATAAAAACTAGTCCTAAAGTAATTATGACTGGGTACTTCTCCAAGTCGGAATCCGTTAACTGGGGACATTCTGCTTGCGAGGTATCCACATATATTTGTAATGCCGACAATGGCATTGTACGATGGAAAAACGGATCCAAGGCAGCAGTTGATGAAATACGAATAACATATGGACTCTACTAGTGCATCCGATGTTGTGAGATGTCATTGCTTTCCAATCTTCCTAGAGGGTTTTGTGACGATGTTGTTAACCCGGCTCTTGCCGAGACCCATATCGTCTTTTGATGAGTTGATGCGAAGACTTCTAGAGCAATTTCATTTACACACTTTACATCCAAAGGACGTGATGTCGTTATCGAACCTCTTCCAGGGCACGGGTGAATCATTGAAGGATTACTTGAATAGGTTCCATACAACTATGATGGAAGTTACGAATGCTAAGGATGACATACTATTGATGGTACTGATTAGGGGGATTCATCCCGAGATTAATTTTGAGAGATGGTTGGAAATGAAACCCCCATCGACGATGGATATTTTTTATAGAAAAGATAATTATTTCTCGTGCTTGGAAGAGACATGCACTCATTTCCAAAGAGATAATGCCGGGCCTTCAGTTGAAGTGACATAGAGTAATATTGTTGTAAAATAGTCTGGAGGAGGTTCCAAAAATGAAAATGTGAATGTTGGCAACAAGAATGATGGCTATAAACGGAGTGATAATGGGGCCAAGAAGCGAAATCTAGGTAACAGGGACCATCCCTGGATTCCTAAATGTGACAGCTATAGTGAATTGAATAACTCAGTACAGAATATCTATCTGGTTACTTAAGGCATTGAGCAGTATAGAATGCCTGTTCCATGAGAGTCGACTGAAAAGGAGAAAAAATCTAGTAAATTTTGCAGATTCCATGAGACACATGGTCATAACACCAATGAGCATAGACGTTTGCATGATATGATCTAGGAGATGATTTGCAAAAGGAAGTTGCAATAGTTTGTGAAACTCTCGTAGGATGGCAGATATGGATATTCTGGCCCCCTTGGATCGACATCCCAACGGGGCCAAGCCGAGCTCAGTGGTGAAGGCCCACATGGCCTGAAAAACGTTTGGTAATAGATACAATCATCGATGGACCACATTCAACCGACAACAGCTGGAATGAGATAGATCGATATGTTAGTGCTTTAAAACATATAGAGAATGGAAGCTGGTTTGCTATTGAGGATGGAGCTTCAGCAAAATAATTCAAAACAATGACAGATGACATTATTTTCCAAAACAGAGATTCTGATGGGCTGGAATCCCTAACGATTGACCCTCCTGCGATTACGGCCATGATTGGCCCAACGATTGTTCGAAAAGTGCTGGTTGACCGTGGGAGTTCGGTCAACATTTTATTTAAGATAGCTTATGACCAATTGCTTTAGAGGGCAAGGATTTGAAACCATGTAAATCTATGATCCAGGGATTTAACGGATGTCTACGAAGCTAGTCAAATATGTGGAATTATTCGTAGTACTTTGTGAGGGTGATCTCAAGCACATGCGGGTCATGCCTTTCATGGTGTTAGATATTTACTCTACTTGCAATGCATTTTTGGACTGACCAACCCTGGATGAATTCAGAGTGGCTATTGCTAATTGGTGTTTGATGATGAAATTTCCTATAGAGAATGATGTGGGAATAGTACGAGGAGATCATGGGATTGACCATGAGTGTTATGGCACTGAGTTAGAGGAGATGAGGTGAAGAGAGAATGGAAAAAGTGTAGAGGGACTCTCTGCATCATGGCTCTGGATGCATAGCAGCCATTGCCTGAGCCCTGGCTTGGGTAGTACAATTGATTCCATAAGGATATGGATCCATGAAAAGAGCCACTGAATGGAAGGGCGGCTCCAGCTGAGTTGATGATCAACGTTTTGGTCAGCAAGGACAATCCTACACATATCCTAAAGGTCGAATCACAATTCGGAACGAGGTTGATGAAGGATTTGGTTAGTTTCCTCCGGGTGAACCAGGATATGTTCGTCTTGACACACTCTGAAATGTGTGGGATCTCATCAGTGATAGCGAGCCATGCATTAAATCCTAAATGCGTTCCTATGAAACAAAAAAGCCGTAACCTAGGTCTGAAGAGATCCACTGCACTCAAAGAAGAGGAGGATAAGCTGAAGGATAGCGGCTTCATCCGCGATGCGTTATACCGAAAATGGGTATCAATCTGGTCTTGGTGAAGAAAGCTAACGAGAAATGGAGGACATGCATCGACTATTCTAACTTGAATAAGGTGTTCCCGAAGGGCAGCTTTCCACTTCCAAAGATTGATCAATTGGTGGACTCAATAACAGAACACGATCTACTTTCATTCATGGATACATACTCTAGATACAACCAGATTCCAATGCATGTCCTAGACTAGGAATACACTAGCTTTATAACTGGCAAGGGAATGTATTACTATCTAGTCATATTCAAGCTATTTGGACTAAAGAATGTGAAACGATATACCAATGGCTGGTAAACAAGATGTTCAGAGATCAAATTGGGCATTCAATGGAAGTCTATATAGATGACATGATCATGAAGTCACGATGTTGGGGAAACCACATTGACGATTTGGTAAAGATATTTGGCATTCTTCGAAAATACGCGGTGATGCTCAACCCTCCTAAATACTCATTTGGCATCACGTCACATAAATTCTAGGATTCATTGTGAACTTCCATACGACTGAAGCCAATTTGAAAAAGATCAAGGCATTGAGGAACATCAAAGGCCCGAAGATGTTTAAGGAGGTCCAAAGTTTAAATGGGAAGGTCACTGCCCTGAGTCGATTTATCTGCAAAGTGGCAGACAAATGCATCCCTTTCATTGACGTAACTAAGAAGGGAAAAAGGAATTTCGCTTAGACGTAGGAGTGTAAAGGTGCATTTCAAGCTCTGGTAGTTAACTTGGAGAGATCCCCCATTCTTTTAAAGCCAGTGGAGAATGAGGACTTGTTTAAATATTTGGCAGTGTATGTGCATGCCTTGAGTGCCGCACTCATACGTGAGGAATCCTACATCTAATGTCTAGTCTTGTGATAACCCAGATTTTGAACATTTGATAACTGGATATTTTAACTAGTTTTCATCTTTGAGATACTAATTTTATTTAGTTAGATAAATAAATTTCAGATAATTAAAAAAAAATCTGGATGTGTCTAAATGGATTTGGAATTATAACGAGTGTTGAATTAAAATGATAAACCTTATTATGAAATTAATGAATCTGTATTACTAGATATATGCAAAACTTTGTAATATTGAAAATTTTAAGTATAATTTGTATGTATATGTATATACATACCATGAGAAGTAGCATATATGGAAGTATAATAACTTGAGTTTGAAATAAAATTTGATAAAGGTTTAAAATATTCTTTCTTTTAAAATATCTTATGAACTAAGTATAATTTATATATATGTATATATAAACATAATTCATAAAATATTTGTTAATAATGAAAACATAAGAACAAATTTAAGTAATACATTTGAAATTTGTAAAATAATTAAAAAAACATGTATTGACATTTGTAAGTTTAATATAGATTGAAGTAACAAGTGGCAAGCATTGTTTTCTTTCTAAAATATATGAATTGTTTTGAGGAAAAGTTGTGTATAGGTAAAACATTTCCTTTATCCTCAACTTTTTCTTTAAAAAAACAAAACCAAAGAAGAAGATTAAAAACAACAGTTCCAATTTCAAGTTTCAACTAAACAATAATTTCAACTGAGTAAGTAAAGTAAAATTCAAGGATCAAACTCAAGAATTTCAAAACTCAGGTCATCAACCAAGTTCAAATGAAGTACAAGTTCAAATCAAGTACAGTTTCAAATTTTCAAAACTGGTTTCATCTGTTCAACGTTTAAGGTGAGTAAACTAACTTCTAAGGTTTAAATCTGTTTATCTTTGGCTGCATGTGAGAAAATCTTTAAGTGTGATATGGAATAATGTTTGTATGAATATAAACCTGCTTGCATGTATAGAAAAAGAAATTCATTTGAGTATGCATGACAATATGTATATATACAGTCTGTTCTTATAAGAAACAGACTAAAAATTTGTTCAAATTTTATCATACTCTTTCCAATCACCTATAGGTTAGGATCTTTAAAGGAAAATTTGGTTGTGGTAACTAATTTGATTTCTAAAAATATTTTTAGGCTTAATTAGTAAGTTAATTACTGGATAATAAGATTTACAGTGGAAATCTCATTATAACAAGGAAATCGATCATCTTGATTTTATATTTGGATTAGATAAACTGAATCGTAATTAAAAATGGTGAATGTAGATGAGCATATCATGATTTTTAGGATGATAATTTGAGAGTAATTATGTGATTAACGGAAATTGGGATTTCGTCGATTACCGGTGATCGCGAAAGTTTTTGACTTTAGGGTTTTGGTCAAGGAAGCCACGGGGTCAGTGAATACAAGAAAAATAATTGATGGGTTCAGTGATCATCGGAGTGGCGACACGAAGAGATTATAGGGTGTTATAGCCTTATGGGTTCGACGATGAATCAGGAATCATTGTGACGGTGAGGATGGATCGAGCTTGATCGAAGTGGGTGGAAAAGATGCGTGAGTCAGAGATGATGATTTCCGGTGGATCGGCGTGATCTCTGGTGAACTAGATCGCCGAGGCGAGGAGGTTTTCATCAGCAGGGTTGAGTTCGAGGGTGTTTCGACAAACTCGAATTTGATTCTGGTCGACTTCGTTGCACCTAGATGGTCGGAAAGTTTAGGAGGATCGTGGGTGGTGTTCTGGTGGTCGAGGCAGTGATCGATGATAAACAAAACACGTGTGCATGTGCACCGGTGCACTATGGTATCTGAGTTATTCGAGATCGAGAGGAAGCATGGATCTTCGGGTCGAGCTTGGGGAAGGTTGTGTTTGGTCTTGGGGTTGTTTCAAGATTTGATCGGGTCTATTTCTCTAGTATATTAGCTGAGTTTAAGTATAGGGAGAGAGATCAGAAATGATGGTTTGGGCTCGAGTTATTTTTTCGAGATGACTGGGCTTGGGCCCAGGTTTTTTGATAATGTTTTGAAACTAGATTTAGATGAATAGTAGAATAAAATTCTAAACAGGTTTTCAAAGCAAATATTTTACAAAAGAAGATTAAGCAAGTTTCAAATAAAAGTATGGATCAGGATTTAAAAAGAAGTTTCAAAAATTAATTGTTTGAATTTGAATAATTATTAGAATAATTAATTATATAAATCCATAAGTGTTTTCAAATGTGATTACGTAAGTGATTACGAATTTGTGTGCTGAATTTTTATTAAAGTACAAGTGATTTTGTATAAATAATTTCAAGAATTTAATAAGATTTAAATAATAATAATAATATATAAGTAACTAATTAAGATAATGGTTTGTCTTAATTAATTAAAGTCTCCATAATTAAGAAGGATTAATTAATGTAAGTAATTAAGGGATAATAAATTACTGCATGTGATTAATTAAGGGTAATTAATGAATGTGAGCAATTTAAGATTACTTGTTAAATGCAATTAATAAAAAGGGTAACTCATGAGAGTAATTATAGGATCATTAATTAATTACTAAGAGTAATTTAAGTGAATGATTAAAGAGTAATTAATTTATGTAATTAATTAATGGGAAATTACTTAATGAAATTGATTTATAATAATGAAAGTAGTTAAAGGATAATTTCTTAATGACGTTCATTAAGGAGGGTTATTAATGGGTAATTACTAAATGTGATTTATTTAATGATAATTACTTAATGAAGTAATTAAGGATTAATTGCTCGGTGTAATTAATTAAAGGATTGCATTAATTAAGGAATTTAATTAAGGATTAGTTAATTAATAAGTATGATTAATTAAAGGATAATTAATCAATGTAAGTGATTATAGGATAATTAATTTGTATAATTAATTAAGGATAAATGTGATTAATGGGAATGGGTGAAGGTTTATTAATTTGTGTTATTAATTAAAGGCTAATTACTTAATTTAATTAAAAAGGTTAATTAAGGGATGATTAATTTATAGTTTGAAATTAATTAATGTTGAGTAAGCAGAATTAAAAGTAATTGAGGTAATTAATTTAAATTAATATTAAAATGGTATGATAAATTAATCTTGCTTATGAATGATTGAATGATATTGTATGCCTTAAATTAGTTGATATCTCTGATGTGTGGCTTGTGATGCTATGAGATATGAAATGTTTGAGTTGAACCATGACTGTATGG
This sequence comes from Allium cepa, assembly GCA_030765085.1. Lineage (NCBI taxonomy): Eukaryota > Viridiplantae > Streptophyta > Magnoliopsida > Asparagales > Amaryllidaceae > Allium > Allium cepa. The sequence goes on from CM060935.1 coordinate 598,959,567, forward strand.
TTTGTCTATCTATGTTGATTGGCTATGTAAGTATGTAATTCTGGATACAAATGGAATTGTTTAAACTTAAATTGTTCTTAAGATAATTTTGGATTCGAAGAGACCGGGGTCGGGTATTAGTAAATATCCGAAACCACTTCGATTTGGAATCTACAATAATTATTTATAGATTTGATTTGTGAAATCAATAGGCTGGAATGGAATAATTCAAGTAAACTGGACCATTTAAATTATGTAATGGTACTTGAAGGATTGTGTGTGAAATGAGTTTGATTATGGCAAGTTAAGAACTCGTAGTAAAGTCCGAGTTACCCGGGTTTTTAAAAATTTTTATGCATTGGTATTTCTTGTTAGATGGGTTTACTCACGTTGGTTTCCAGCATGACCCGGGTGTTACTTTGATGTAATGCTCGGGCCAGACCGAGTATGACAGATTTTCAGGTAAGGACGTTTTGGAGCTCAGACGGCGAGCTAGATGGCAGGAACGTATGGAGTGTATTCCGCTGTGATATATGGTAGTTTGTTTGGGACATGTTGATTGTATCTGTCCAGTGTTTTGTGAAATGTTGTAACTCTGATGTATTGATGTAAATTAAATGATACATTTTTTTCTTGTATAAACTGTTATTTTATTTGATATTATATTTTGATCTGCTGCGAATGTGAGATTCTGTGTTTCATTTCGGTTTCTTCTTCTATCTCTTTTCTTCTTATCCTAACTATCTAAAATTTTCGAGATCGAAAATTTCGGGTCGTTACATTTGGTATCAGAGCCAGGTTAAGCTAGAACCTTGGCTCTGGTGGGATTAGTCATTAAGGATATGGTCAGTGGTGCCCTAGAATGAGTTGAGTGTGTGTGTGTGTGTGCATATATATATATATATATATATATATATGAGAGCGTACTTGTTAATTTTTTATATAAAGGTTTAAAAATGGTTTTGAAAATGAATGATTCTTATACAAGCTTATATTTTGATATATAAAGATAATTGGTTGTTAGTTAATGGAATTGAATAAGAATTTAACTAGATAAACTAGAAATGGATTTAAACCAGAGTATGGAATGGTTATTGTGTCAAATAATAGGAATGTTGTTTCTAGTAAAAAGAAAATGTTTTAAGGAAGTAAACTTAGTTGAGTATAACTTGTAAATTAGAATGGATTTAAATAATGGAGTTTTAAAACCTATGTCTAGAAACATTTGAATTGTTTCAAAATGATGAAAGGAATAATAGATAATATTATTCAGTATATTTTTGAATGTGATCTTATTTTAAATAAGAATTTGTTTGAAAGCTTTAAAGAAATCTATTTTGAATTAAAACCAAAGGTGGTTTAAAAATTAAAATATAGCCTGGTGGGCTAAGAAACTAATATGTATATGTATGGATATACATAGTATCAAAGATAATTTGAAATAAACTCTAAAGTGATGAGTTTTGGTTTTCCCTGAAGTGTGATAATCCAAAATGAAATAAGTTTTGAACTTTTAAGTAAGAAAGAATATTGATAGATATTTGAAATTTGAAGTGGGGATTCAAATTGAGTAAGGTTAAAGGATTAAATTGAATTTAACTTAGAATAAGTTAAATAAGTTTGGAATGAACAACCTGAATTGAAAATTTCAAGATGAAATTGAGATTTAACTTAGGGAAGTTAAATGGGTTGATTTGGTAGGAAGTCATATAAGATCTCAAAACAGGTTTGAGTTATGGGAATGTGTGATGGATACTGTTGATGAATTTTTTTTAAATTGGATGTTTGTTTATCCAAATATCATCCTGTTATTATCAATAATTTTAAAATTGTGAATTGTGTAGTTTAAAATGAATTAAGAAATGGATTGGAGTAATATATATGTCCATTGTAGAAAATTAAATGGAAATAGAACTTTAATCAGGAAACTGGACTTGTGGAGATGAAATTACATTGAAATTAAGATTTAAATGTTCAAAGGGAACTTGGAAATTGAAATTGGTTTCAAAAATTGAAATTGGGTAATAAATTGAATTTCAAAGATTGAGTTGTTTAAAAAGGATTCGAATTATTATTAGAAGCTAGAAAAAAGGTTTATGGAGAAGTAAAGGTCAATTTAATTTAAGGAAATTAGATCAACATTTGAAATTAAACTCGAATTTATATAATTCGAGATGATTTACAGTGAAATTGAATTTGAAATTAGTTCAAATTGAAATTGATTTAATAATTTGGATTTGTGATCAAAGCTGAATAGTTTTAAATTCAAATGGAATTTGATTTGAATTTGAAAAGAATCTAGGTTAATTCAACTTGAGTTGGGATTAATTCAAACTGGAGTTGAAATGAAGTTGTTTAAGTTGATTTGGGATTGAATCAAAGTTAAGGGGTTATGAAAATTTAAAATTTGATTTGATTGGAATGAAGATTGAGAAGTGGAACAGTTTGGCTCTGAAACTATTTTCAAACAAATTATTTTAATATAAGCTTTCTTAAATCTATTTTTCGAAGCTATTTACTATATACAACCTTTCTTTTCAAAGCCAAACTATTTTATACTTATTTTACAATTATTTTTGGAACTATTTAACTATCTTACAGCTGTTTTACAAATTAATCACTATTTTTCAACTACTTTATAACTAATTACTATTTTACAATAATTTTGCAATTATCTAACTATTTTATAACCATTTTACTATTTTATAACTACTTAACTATTTTACAACTATTTTTACAAACTGATAATTATTTTTCAACTACTTATCTATTTTCAACTATTCAAGCTATTTTCTAAATTTAAGCTGGATGGAATTCAAACTGTTTATGATTAATTACCAATTGAGATCAGGATTAAAGTGATAATCCAAATGGAATTGAAACAATTGTGAATAAATGAAAAAGAATCTAAGGGAATGTAAATAGAAAATGGGAATTGATTTGGCTAATAATCAATAGAGATAAATACGTAGGGTGACTTGTATTATTCTATTCGCATAGTGATTTGATCCAGATTCGAACACAGAATTTCAAGATAGTATATCGAATCGAGTTGGGATTTTTTCACTCGATTTTCGAAGGCGAACCTGCATATGGATTTTTGATTGGTTCTAGATATTCTTTATCATAGTTATGACAATGCAAGGAGAATGAAAGTTTCTGATCAAGAAACCAGATCTGAGTCTGCACTACGAAGTCGAGTGGACGATACTAGTTTAGAAGTGAAATTGTGTGATCGAGTGAGCGATTAGATTAATATTGCATAAGGATGATATGTGTTCATTGTACGGGTTTGAATGAAAATTGATACTGGAAATTTGTGGATAAAAACTGTAAAATGATTTTGAAATAGAAAGGTATATTTTGATAAATAAATGATGAAATAAAGTGGAAACTGGATATTTCTATGATTAACGGTTCACTTTATGAGGAAAGTAATATGGTATATAAGTTTATAAAAAAGTAATCAAATTTGAATATTTGATTTGGAATAAACAACGTTATATATCTTTGTTATATAAGATAAATCTCCCCTTGTTGAATCTATTGCCAAAAGAAAAGGGTTTTTGAAAGTATTTGAAGTATAAAAAGGGACTTAATAGAAGTATGAAATGATCCAAAGATTTATCAAGGTTATATATATCTATATATATAAAGGAACTTATGAGAATGATTTTGGAGAAAAGGTATTTGGAACCTATGAATTTTGAAAAAGCTTTTGATTTTTGGGGAAAAAACAATTTTGGAAATTTGAAAAGCCTAGTTTGAGAATTATCGATTTTGAGAAAAGGAGATTTATATGGGATTCATACTAGGTGCATGATTTGGAAGACATTATACGTGTATAGTATAAAGTGTTTTGAAAATGGCTCTGGAGAAAAAGGCGCTCCCTTGAAATGAACTTCTCAAGAGTACCATAGGTTGGTACTGCCATGAGCCTCAAAGGGGGGAGGCTCTAAAGTGAATCCTGTGAGGATGTCCGGACAAACTGAAGTTCCTGAGGATTATTGGGTAGCAAAAGACGAGGGCACTGATGCCTACAGAGGCATTTGGGTTATGCTGTGACAAAATTGTAACTCGATGTCGCTGCGATCTACTGTGGACCATAGCGGAAATCGTGTAGAGGTGAGTGTCAACGGTCTACGGTTGGTTTTACCGGGAAGGCAACGTAACATCGGTAGACTGCGATCTATGGTCGAATGGCGTGGAGAATTTTCATTTATTTGGCAGCGAAATTCGAGGGCGTAGACGCCTACAGTTATATGGGTTTTTGCTGTGATAGCAAAGTAACCCCATTTTTAGCTGCGATCTGTAGCGAGTTCCATGGCGTAATCGAGGGGTGGGGTGTGCCTACAGTTATCTATGGATTTTGCCGAGTTGGCAACGTATCCATCGGGTTAACCGCGACCATGGATGGAGGTGATGATTTTTAGAGTACTCTCACCAAAAAATATTTCCTTTATTTTCAAAAATGTTTTCTATGTTTTCAATAAAATTATTTTCCAAGTATTTTCACCAGGTGTTGAAATGGGTTTACCAAGTACTTAAAGATTTTCGGTCCTACGCCTGATCAACATATGATCGAAATTCTGTAAGAACAAGGATGGACTTGTTGAGACATCAAGTTATAAAAAGTATTTTTTTAAAGCTAGTTTGGCAATATTATATAGATTTTAAAGTGTTTTTAAAAATTCTTAGTCAAATAGTTTTTAGTCAAATGTTCAAAGAGTAAATGTAACTGAAAATAATCATTTAATAAAATTCTGGCTTCGTTCCTTTTCGAGGACGAAAAGATTCAAAGGGCGGAGGAATGTGATAATTCAGATTTTGGACATTTGATAATTCAATATTTTAACTGGTTTTCACCTTTGAGATACTAAATTTATTTAGTTAGATAAATAAATTTCAGATAATTAAAAAAAATCTGGATGTGTATACATGGATTTGGAATTGTAATGAGCATTGAATTAAAATGATAAACCTTATTATGAAATTAATGAATCTATATAAATAGATATATGCAAAACTTTATAATATTGAAAATTTTAAGTATAATTTGTGTGTATATATATACACACACATCATGAGAAGTAGCATATATGGAAGTATAGTAACTTGAGTTTGAAATAAAATTGATAAAAGGTTTAAAATATTCTTTCTTTTAAAATATCTTATGAACTAAGTACAATTTATATATATGTATATATAAACATAATTCATGAAATATATGTTAATAATGAAAAATAAAAACAAATTTCAATATTATATTTGACATTTTTAAAATAATTAAAAAGAAACATGTATTAACATTTATAAGTTTAATATAGATTGAAGTAACAAGTGGCAAACATTATTTTCTTTCTAAATATATGAATTATTTTGAGGAAAAGTTGTGTACAGGTAAAACATTTCCTTTTTCCTCAACTTTTTCTTTAAAAAACCAAAACCAAAGAAGAAGATTAAAAGCAACAGCTCCAATTTCAAGTTTCAACTAAACAACGATTTCAACCGAGCAAGTAAAGTAAAATTCAAGGATCAAACTCAAGAATTTCAAAACTTAGGTCATCAACCAAGCTCAAATCAAGTACAGTTTCAAATTTTCAAAACTGGTTTCCTCTGTTCAACATATAAGGTAAGTAAACTAACTTCTAAGGTTTAAATCTGTTTATCTTTGACTGCATATGAGAAAATCTTTAAGTGTGATATGGAATAATGTTTGTATGAATATAAATCTGCTTGCATGTATATAAAAATAAATTCGTTTGAGTATGTATATATATAGTCTCTGTTCTTTTAAGAAACAAACTAAAAATTTGTTCAAATTTTATCACACTCTTTCCAATCACCTATAGGTTAGGATCTTTAAAGGAAAATTTGGTTGTCATAAATAATTTGATTTTTAAAAATATTTTCAGGCTTAATTAGTAAGTTAATTACTGGATGATAAGATTTACAGTGGAAATCTCATTATAATAAGGAAATCGATCATCTTGGTTTTATATTTGGATTAGCTAAACTGAATCGTAATTAAAAATGGTGAATTTAGATGAGCAATCACGATTTTTACGATGATAATTCGAGAGTAATTACGCGATGAACAGAAATTGGGATTTCTTCGCTTACTGCTGATCGCGAAAGTTTTTGGCTTTAGGATTTTGGTTGAAGGAGGCCACGGGGTCAGCGAACACAGGAAAAATAGTTGATGGGTTCAGCGATCATCGGGGTGGCGACATAAAGGGATTGTAGGGTTTTATAGCCTCATGGGTTCGACGATGAATCAGGAATCAACGTGACGGCGAGGATGGATCAAGCTTGATCGGAGTGGTTGGAAAAGATGCATGAGTCGAAGATGATGATTTCTGGTGGATCGAGTGATCTCTGGTGAGCTAGATTGACGAGGCGAGGAGGTTTTCATTAGCAGGGTTGGGTTTGAGGGTGTTTCGGCAAACTTGAATTTGATTCTGGTCGACTTTGTTGAACCTTGATGGTCGAAAAGTTTGGGAGGATCGTGGGTGGTGTGCTGGTGGTCGCGGCAGTGAACGATGATGACCAGAACGCGTGTGCATGTGCACGGGTGCACTGTGGTATCTGAGTTATTCGAGATCAAGAGGAAGCATGGATCTTCGGGTCGAGCTCGAGGAAGGTTGTGTTTGGTCTCAGGGTTGTTTCAAGATTTGATCGGGTATGTTTCTCTAATATATTAGCTGAGTTTAAGTATAGAGAGAGAGATCAGAAATGATGGTTCGGGCTCGAGTTTTTTTTTCCAAGATGACCGGGCTTGGGCCAGGGTATTTTAATAATGTTTTAAAACTAGATTTAGATGAATAGTAGAATAAAATTCTAAACAAGTTTTCAAAGAAAATATTTTTCAAAAGAAAATTAAGCAAGTTTCAAATAAAAGTATGGATCAGGATTTAAAAACAAGTTTCAATAACAAAATTTTATATCCAAACGTTTTGATATTTAAATTGTTTGAATTTGAATAATTATTCAGGTAATTAATTAAATAAATTCATAAGTGTTTTCAAATGTGATTAAGTAAGTGATTACGAATTAGTGTATTGAATTTTTATTAAAGCACAAGTGATTTTGTATAAATAATTTCAAGAATTTTATAAGATTTAAATAATAATAATAATATATAAGTAACTAATTAAGAAAATGGTTTATCTTAATTAATTAAAGTCTCAATAATTAAGAAGGATTAATTAATGTAAGTAACTAAGGGATAATAAATTAGTGCATGTGATTAATTAAGGGTAATTAATGAATGTGAGCAATTTAAGATTACTTGTTAAATGTAATTAATAAAAATGGTTATTCATGAGAGCAATTAGAGGTTCATTAATTAATTAGTGAGAGTAATTTAAGTGAATTGTAACAACCGGGTATTTTCAACCATTCGCATCTGCACATGTCGGACTTGAATTGCTCAAAATACCGTGTTGCAAATAAAATTTGGCAAATCTCAGAATATACAGTAAATAAAATCACAGATCACAGACACAAGTAATAATAGTGCAGCGGAAGTAAAAGAAATAGTAGTTCATGGAACTACTATATAAATATATCAGAGTTAAATAAGATACAACAGAACAAATAAAGTATAAAAGAAGTCTCAAGATGATATCCAAGTACAAAATAAATACAACACTGGGATCAACAGGATAACTAGAGTTAAAACATATAAAACTGGACAAGCAGATAATCTCCAGCGATTCCAATCTCTAGAAAGTGGAAATCTAAATATGTGAATATCAGGCTGACCCGAGCATAAATAAAATACAAACACTCGAGTCAGGACGTACATACTTATACAATGTAAAACAACTCAAGTGAACTGTAGTAAAAGTACAAGTAACTTAAAGGATGCTTGGGATCGCCCATCCTCTGAGGATCCGTTAAACTATTTACTCTGTAGTATATTGCGCTATTATAATAATGTTTAATAGTAAAATAAACTTACATTTAAATAGCGTTAAGGAGTGACCCAATATTCCCCTTAATACAAATAATGCCAATAGTCTATACAGTACCTGCATATCTCGTGATTGGGAGACTACTAGAAGATACTGCATAGGTACGACACAAATGGAAACTCGTAGTAAAGGCTCGATATGGTAGGTGACACGGCACACAAGGCAATGTCAGGGTAGATATACCAATTATATAACAACCCGCATATTTATCAATTTTATATTTAAATATTTTATCGTTCTTCGGATTTTGGTCCGTAAAGCTACTTTTCGCGAACAGTCGAATTGGGACTTGAGACCACCCCCATTGAGTTCAAAATGCTGTTTGCGACCATTTTGAGTATAAGCTTCGATATGTTTGGAGAAAGTTGATTTTTGCTACTTTTTCCCGCTTATGACTTTGGTTTGGACTGCACCCTTATTAGCTCAGCCCACCCCCTTCTCTTCATAACTTCTCCTCTTTAATTAAAACACTTCAAGCTAAAGTAAAAATGGTGGAAGAGATGGGAAAAGGAAATTCCTAAGCCCTAGCTTTCTTTGCAAATCCAACTTCTAGCTCCAAACTCAAGTGAACCCATTGGTAAGCACCTCCTTCATCTTCTCCAACTCTTTCTCCATTCAATTTCAGAAATTTCCTAAACCTAATTTAGAAAATATTTTACTTGTAAGCTTAGATTGAAGCTTCTTGAGTTGTTATTGAAGAGGAATTGATCTTAGCTTGTTTTAAAAGCTTCTCCTTCATTAATTTGGGTTCAAAGGTGAGATTTTTAATCTCACATCTAGGTCTATGATTATCTTTGATTGTTAGGTATGAATTCCTAACACATATTCATGTGCATTTGGATTTGGTTTAGATTGATTTGGTGTATATTCCAATTTCTAGCGTTTCGAGTTCAAATCTTCAAAAATCATAGCTTTGTAGTTTGAACTTGTTTTTGGTGATGCGTCGAAGAGCTTATAGGACCGGGTAGTCGATTGGCATAAATCCCTAGTGACCGTGCTCACCCTATTGCATTTTGATGAAGATTGCATTTTCATTTCATAGGCTGGAAAACAGCCTTGGTGCCAGTCAGTCGACTGGACCCTTGAGTCAGTCGACTGGATGTAGCACATAGGCATTCCGAAGGCACTAACAGAGGCTTGGGTCCTCTGTTTTCCCTGCATTCAGTCGATTGAATTTTTAGGTCAGTCGACTGACTGCAGGAAATTATTTTTCCCTGCTTCTGGTTCAGTCGACTGGACCTTTGAGTCAGTCGACTGACCTGCACCAATTTGCCTAATTATGCCTATTTGTGCATATTTTGCTTGGTTTCCAAATTCCATCGACTCGTGTTATTTCCCACTTGTTGTTGCTACGACATTAATGACTTCTATTTTTGGAATTTTTGGGAATATCCATTTTGATGGATTCGGATCGATTTCTTTCGATTTTTATTCACATCTTCGTATGTGAATTTTAGTGATTGATTGTTTCTACAATCATTTTTGTGTTTTGTCACTTTAAAAATACAAAGGTTTCAATACTAGTAGTAAATATCAAAACTCTTTCCTCATAACGATTTCAACTCTATTTTCAATACCAAATTCGTTTATAAAACCGTTTTTCCAATCTATTAGTATATACAAACCTTTACCTCACTCGTATGAGAAATCTAATTAAACGACTTAGTAAAACAAGTGGTATGAAACGCTCGTTTACTTCGCCGGTTAATTCTTGGACTTGTTCGATTGAATCTCTTGTGACAATTTTCTAGTGGAGATCTACAATTTGTTCGTAAATATTTAAGTTAAGCTAGTGGTTATGGGACATGAAGCTAAGCTCATATATTTACTAGCTTACTGTAATTGACACTTCTTGATGATGATGACGATCATTTTTATGTTTTAGACTAGCATGTGCAATGTCTTTTCTTTTGATTCATTGTATGTACCGTTTGCACTACATCAATGATATGCTTTTGATACGTTGGATGTACCGTTTGCACTACATCAATGTCTTTGCTTTTGATTCATTGGATGTACCGTTTACACTACATCAATGATATGCTTTTGATACGTTGGATGTACCGTTTGCACTACATCAATGTCTTTGCTTTTGATTCATTGGATGTACCGTTTGCACTACATCAATGATATGCTTTTGATACGTTGGATGTACCGTTTGCACTACATCAATGTCTTTGCTTTTGATGCTTCGGATGTACCGTTTGCACTACATCAATGTCTTTGCTTTTGATACATTGGATGTACCGTTTTCACTACATCAATGTCTTTGCTTTTGATTCATTGGATGTACCGTTTGCACTACATCAATGATATGCTTTTGATACATTGGGTGTACCGTTTGCACTACATCAATGTCTTGGCCATCCTTTTCTTGTGATTTCTGTATTTCGTGTGTTGAATTCTGGAATTTATGTTTCACCAACTTTTACGATTGGTATCTATATATATGTCATTTATTGTGGCTTGGTGAATGAAATTAGGAGTATGACATTCCTTTTTATCTTCGAGAAGATCTTTGCGATATTGATTAATCTCTTATTGACTTTTCAAATATTTATTTATCACAACTTGGCATTGTGATTATTATACGTTTAGTCATATCTCTTATTCTATATCATTTCATCTGATATTTATAGCTAGACTGATCCGTTTATTATTTTCTTCTTAAATAATACTCGGGTCAGACTGAGATATTACTGGTGCTTCCTCATGGCTTCCTATCTGAAACCATCTTCTGACTTTTGGCTAACTACTTTAGTTTAGTAGTCTTTGTTGTATACATTTGAGATACAGACTCTATGATGTATATTTATTCTTTTGTCTAGCACTTGTATCTATTCTTTTTGATATTGTGGATCATTTTGACCACTACTCTAATATACACTTTCATGTGTTAATTATATATTCATATCTTCTTCCGCCTTTGTGATATGAATTATCTGTGACTGATTTATGTTATGTTTATTTCTGTATTTGTTTCCGAAGATATTATAGCCACTATGTAGTAGCTTTGAGTTTGTGTCGGTATGTTGGATTTCCTCTTGATAAAGTATTTCATGTTATACTATCTGACATATCGATGTTCGCACAAAGCAATTACACGGATGGTCGCTCCTCAACAGCCTTATTCTCCGTGCTAGTCGACAGCATTCACCGTAATGTTCTTGGCTAGCGTGGGTATAGAGGTGGGGCGTCACAGCTTGGTATCGGAGCCAAACTTCGGAACAATATGGAATATTATAACAAGGATCATCGTCCTAAGTCTTTCTTAGGAGTCGTGCTTTAGGATTTTATTCGGGTCTACGTACCGTTCTATCCTATTTTCTTTTATGATTCCTTGTTTTGTCTTTCAAGATTGCTTGATATTCATTTGGTGAATAACCTTTTTCTCCTTCTTTCTTTTCTAAAGGAAGAGAAATGGTTAGACCAGGCCGTCCCAGCGCTGGTCAATCTAGTGCTACTCCTCAGGATGGAGTATTTATGTCTGCCCAGCAGCTTCTTGATCTAGTAAAGAACGCTCAAGCAGCCGGACCCAATCCAGAGCCTACTCATCCTAGATCCGGTTTTGCACGCTTATGCAGAGACTACACCGATTTGGGTGGAGGGCCATTCAAGGGATCCGAGAGTGTTATTGAAATTCAAGCTTGGCTCAAATCATGCGATCGTATCTTTTCTCGCATGAACCTTATTGATCTACATCGAGTCCAAGTGGCTTCTAGCATGCTCCAAGAAAGAGCGTTAGATTGGTATGAGCTCTTGACTTCGGAGATTATCGAAGCGGATCTTACTTGGGAGCAATTCCGGGAACGATTCGAATTAAAGTTTGTGCCGGAGGCTGAGAAAGTAACTTTAGCCCGGCGTTTCATAGACCTTGTTCAAGGTGAATCTTCTGTGACAGACTATGTCGCATCTTTCGAATCTCTGTCCAAATACGGGGTTGAATGCATCAACACCCCATTGAAGAAAAATCAGAGATTTGTCTATGGCTTGAATAAGAATCTTAAGAAGCCATTACTCCTGAAACTTGAGGTTTCATTTGATCAGCTTATTGATATCGCTCTTCGTCTTGAAGAGGCCGATAGAGAAGGTGATGTTGAAGTTGTGCGTGCCCAACAAAACTTCAACAACAACATGAAGAGGCCTATTAAATTCAAAGGCCCCATTCCCAACAAGACAGGGAGGCAAGAAACCCCGGTAGCAAAAGCACCTACCTCTAGTCGTGGACGATGCTACAATTGTGGTTTCACAGAGCACTATGCTACGGAGTGCGCGAAACCCCTCTTTTGTCGTTATTGCAAAGGTTCGGGTCATCTTTTATCTTCGTGTCCTAAGCTTCCAAGCAAGAGAGAAGGAGATCCGCAAGCCCCTAGCAACTCTTCTCTTGGTCAAGGTATTTTACATTCAATCCTTGATGGCATTGTCTTATTTCATGATCTTCTTATTCGAATTCTTTTTTATATGGGTTTCATCTCATTATTTTTATATCAAAAGAACTTGTCGATTCTTTTTTTCTTTGAATATTTTGGGCTTGATGACTTCTTTGAGGATTGTGAATCCGGATGGTAGATCAGCAACACTCAATTTGCTTTTTATTGATGTCGAAATTATTTTATGAGATTTTTCTTTCCGAGCCGATATTTTTACTTAGGCTTCGGAATTGATTTTTTTTTGAAAGGATCGGCTTAATCATTGTGAAGCCCATATCCTATTTTTTGAGTGGACTATTCATCTTCAACATTTTCTATCTGTTAAGCAGCTTTCTAATTTTTCTTTGTGATTCCGATTTCACATTTTTGGTGAAATCATTTTATTCTTTAAGCCCACTTATAAGGAAAGTGTTGTTTCTCTAATCTAAATAATTTGTGGAACTTTTCCGGTATTTTTGAGTTTATCTTAGGATTATCACCTAAGAAATCTTTTGTGTGGTGTTATGGTCTTTTTAGTTCGACATTGTCACCGATTTTCATTTGGCTATGAGTTGCGGGAGTTCGCATTTCACTTACCGCATTCCGCATTCGTTACGGTTCTTATGAATGACTTATTTTGTCATTCAGTTTGTCCAGCTTATTTCATCCATTTTATAGATCGAATATTCTATGAATATCTCGATGACTCCATTCTTGTATTTATTGATTTTGGATGAAAATAACAATTTAAAATTTTGCAAATCTTTTTCATAAGATTTATTTATAAGTATAATTGGATTTTTGTTCTTAAAATGAACAAAGAATATTCTTAAAAGTTTTTTAGAGACATTTTTGTCATATGGAAGATGATTTTGTGATTGTATTGCCCATTTAGTGTTTTAAGAATTTTGGTCGATGCGCTTGATCAACGTTATCGATAGGAATTTCCTAAACGCTTTGATGAGACAGTCAGACACGATATATTGACTTGTAAAAACGTAAATTTTTCTAGAAAGATTATTACATAAAGGTAAATGTAATTTTGAAAGTTTTAACTTTTTGGGAAAGAAGATTATTTAAAAGAAGTTCTTTCTTTTCGATACTCTTATTCTTGTGATTCCCGTTGGGAACCAAGACTTTATCTTTTGTACCAATGCCAATCGTATTGGTTTGGATGTCGTTCTCTTGCAAAAGAGAACGTGCTATCACTTGTGCTTCTAAATCATTATAGATTATCGAGACTAGATATGCCACTCATGATCTAGTGCTCGCGGCTATTGTTTTTACTTTTGGAATTTGGCATCCTCATATTTGGATGAGAAATTTGTTCTCTACCTCGATCATAAATCTTTGGAATATTTATTTCTCATAAGGAACTTAATTTGCGTCAACCTCGTTGGCTTGAGATTCCTTGTATCTTATGATCGTTTTACCAAGTTCATCGGGCGTTTTGATGTACTTCGTTTTATTGAGTTTCATCTCATCTCTTTTATGGACTAGCGTCCGATGTTCTTTTATGGTGTTCGGTTCATCGGGCGTATTGTTATTATACTACATCGATGTTCCGTCTTATCTGGATCAATGGATGTACCATTATTATACTACATCATTGTTCCGGTTTATTGGTTCATTGGACGTACCGTTTTTGTACTACGTCGGTGTTCCGAAATTATTCGGGCTTTGGTTCATTGGACGTACCGTTTTTGTACTACGTCGATGTTCCGAAATTATTCGGGCTTTGGTTCATTGGACGTACCGTTTTTGTACTAAGTCGGTGTTCCACATTATTCGAGTTTCAAGTTTCTCGGCCGTACTGTTTCTGTACTACGTCGTTGCACCAGCTCAATTTTCTGCTATTCTTGACGTTCTCCACGTCTTTTATCTACGGAAATGCCTTAGGGATTCTGGTTTTTATTCTTGAGCCCGGTGATATTGTTGAAATTGAAGTTTCACCAGATTTGATTTATGAGCAACATCCCATTCGCATCATTGCTTCGGGGGTTGAGCGCCTTCGGAATAAAGATGTTCTTCTTGTGAGAGTTCAATGGTTCTCAAATCCTAGGGATTACTCTTGGGAATCTATAGAATTCATCGAGCGATCCCGTTCGTGCTAACACTTTCGTGCTCTTTATGGTGAACTTCTTATTTCAATTTTCTTTTGTGTTGATATGCTTCTATGGTTGTTACTTCTTATTTGCTTCTTATGTATTGCGAGGACACAATTTCTTTAAGGATGGGAGTCTGTAACAACCCGCATATTTATCGATTTTATATTTAAATATTTTATTTAAATATTTTATCGTTCTTCGGATTTTGGTCCGAAAAGCTAATTTTTGCAAACAGTCGAATTGGGACTTGAGACCACCCCCATTGAGTTCAAAATGCCGTTTGCGACCTTTTTGAGTATAAGCTTCGATATGTTTGGAGAAAGTTGATTTTTGCTACTTTTTCCCGCTTATGACTTTGGTTTGGACTGCACCCTTATTAGCTCAGCCCAACCCCTTCTCTTCATAACTTCTCCTCTTTAATTAAAACACTTCAAGCTAAAGTAAAAATGGTGGAAGAGATGGGAAAAGGAAATTCCTAAGCCCTAGCTTTCTTTGCAAATCCAACTTCTAGCTCCAAACTCAAGTGAACCCATTGGTAAGCACCTCCTTCATCTTCTCCAACTCTTTCTCCATTCAATTTTAGAAATTTCCTAAACCTAATTTAGGAAATATTTTACTTGTAAGCTTAGATTGAAGCTTCTTGAGTTGTTATTGAAGAGGAATTGATCTTAGCTTGTTTTAAAAGCTTCTCCTTCATTAATTTGGGTTCAAAGGTGAGATTTTTAATCTCACATCTAGGTCTATGATTATCTTCGATTGTTAGGTATGAATTCCTAACACATATTCATGTGCATTTGGATTTGGTTTAGATTGATTTGGTGTATATTCCAATTTTTAGTGTTTCGAGTTCAAATCTTCAAAAATCATAGCTTTGTAGTTTGAACTTGTTTTTGGTGATGCGTCGAAGAGCTTATAGGACCGGGTAGTCGATTGGCATAAATCCCTAGTGACCGTGCTCGCCCGATTGCATTTTGATGAAGATTGCATCTTCATTTCATAGGCTGGAAAACAGCCTTGGTGCCAGTCAGTCGACTAGACCATTGAGTCAGTCGACTGGCTGTAGCACATAGGCATTCCGAAGGCACTAACAGAGGCTCGGTTCCTCTGTTTTCCCTGCATTCAGTCGACTGAATTTTTAGGTCAGTCGACTGACTGCAGGAAATTATTTTTCCCTGCTTCTGGTTCAGTCGACTGGACCTTTGAGTCAGTCGACTGACCTGCACCAATTTGCCTAATTATGCCTATTTGTGCATATTTTTGCTTGGTTTCCAAATTCCATCGACTCGTGTTATTTCCTACTTGTTGTTGCTACGACGTTAATGACTTCTATTTTTGGAATTTTTGGGAATACTCATTTTGATGGATTCGAATCGATTTCTTTGGATTTTTATTCACATCTTCGTATGTGAATTTTAGTGATTGATTGTTTCTACAATCATTTTTGTGTTTTGTCACTTTAAAAATACAAAGGTTTCAATACTAGTAGTAAATATCAAAACTCTTTCCTCATAACGATTTCAACTCTATTTTCAATACCAAATTCGTTTATAAAACCGTTTTTCCAATCTATTAGTATATACAAACCTTTACCTCACTCGTATGAGAAATCTAATTAAACGACTTAGTAAAACAAGTGGTATGAAACGCTCGTTTACTTCGCCGGTTAATTCTTGGACTTGTTCGATTGAATCTCTTGTGACAATTTTCTAGTGGAGATCTACAATTTGTTCGTAAATATTTAAGTTAAGCTAGTGGTTATGGGACATGAAGCTAAGCTCATATATTTACTAGCTTACTGTAATTGACACTTCTTGATGATGATGACGATCATTTTTATGTTTTAGACTAGCATGTGCAATGTCTTTTCTTTTGATTCATTGTATGTACCGTTTGCACTACATCAATGATATGCTTTTGATACGTTGGATGTACCGTTTGCACTACATCAATGTCTTTGCTTTTGATTCATTGGATGTACCGTTTACACTACATCAATGATATGCTTTTGATACGTTGGATGTACCGTTTGCACTACATCAATGTCTTTGCTTTTGATTCATTGGATGTACCGTTTGCACTACATCAATGATATGCTTTTGATACGTTGGATGTACCGTTTGCACTACATCAATGTCTTTGCTTTTGATGCTTCGGATGTACCGTTTGCACTACATCAATGTCTTTGCTTTTGATACATTGGATGTACCGTTTTCACTACATCAATGTCTTTGCTTTTGATTCATTGGATGTACCGTTTGCACTACATCAATGATATGCTTTTGATACATTGGGTGTACCGTTTGCACTACATCAATGTCTTGGCCATCCTTTTCTTGTGATTTCTGGATTTCGTGTGTTGAATTCTGGAATTTATGTTTCACCAACTTTTACGATTGGTATCTATATATATGTCATTTATTGTGGCTTGGTGAATGAAATTAGGAGTATGACATTCCTTTTTATCTTCGAGAAGATCTTTGCGATATTGATTAATCTCTTATTGACTTTTCAAATATTTATTTATCACAACTTGGCATTGTGATTATTATACGTTTAGTCATATCTCTTATTCTATATCATTTCATCTGATATTTATAGCTAGACTGATCCGTTTATTATTTTCTTCTTAAATAATACTCGGGTCAGACTGAGATATTACTGGTGCTTCCTCATGGCTTCCTATCTGAAACCATCTTCTGACTTTTGGCTAACTACTTTAGTTTAGTAGTCTTTGTTGTATACATTTGAGATACAGACTCTATGATGTATATTTATTCTTTTGTCTAGCACTTGTATCTATTCTTTTTGATATTGTGGATCATTTTGACCACTACTCTAATATACACTTTCATGTGTTAATTATATATTCATATCTTCTTCCGCCTTTGTGATATGAATTATCTGTGACTGATTTATGTTATGTTTATTTCTGTATTTGTTTCCGAAGATATTATAGCCACTGTGTAGTAGCTTTGAGTTTGTGTCGGTATGTTGGATTTCCTCTTGATAAAGTATTGCATGTTATACTATCTGACATATCGATGTTCGCACAAAGCAATTACACGGATGGTCGCTCCTCAACAGCCTTATTCTCCGTGCTAGTCGACAGCATTCACCGTAATGTTCTTGGCTAGCGTGGGTATAGAGGTGGGGCGTCACAGCTTGGTATCGGAGCCAAACTTCGGAACAATATGGAATATTATAACAAGGATCATCGTCCTAAGTCTTTCTTAGGAGTCGTGCTTTAGGATTTTATTCGGGTCTACGTACCGTTCTATCCTATTTTCTTTTATGATTCCTTGTTTTGTCTTTCAAGATTGCTTGATATTCATTTGGTGAATAACCTTTTTCTCCTTCTTTCTTTTCTAAAGGAAGAGAAATGGTTAGACCAGGCCGTCCCAGCGCCGGTCAATCTAGTGCTACTCCTCAGGATGGAGTATTTATGTCTGCCCAGCAGCTTCTTGATCTAGTAAAGAACGCTCAAGCAGCCGGACCCAATCCAGAGCCTACTCATCCTAGATCCGGTTTTGCACGCTTATGCAGAGACTACACCGATTTGGGTGGAGGGCCATTCAAGGGATCCGAGAGTGTTATTGAAATTCAAGCTTGGCTCAAATCATGCGATCGTATCTTTTCTCGCATGAACCTTATTGATCTACATCGAGTCCAAGTGGCTTCTAGCATGCTCCAAGAAAGAGCGTTAGATTGGTATGAGCTCTTGACTTCGGAGATTATCGAAGCGGATCTTACTTGGGAGCAATTCCGGGAACGATTCGAATTAAAGTTTGTGCCGGAGGCTGAGAAAGTAACTTTAGCCCGGCGTTTCATAGACCTTGTTCAAGGTGAATCTTCTGTGACAGACTATGTCGCATCTTTCGAATCTCTGTCCAAATACGGGGTTGAATGCATCAACACCCCATTGAAGAAAAATCAGAGATTTGTCTATGGCTTGAATAAGAATCGTAAGAAGCCATTACTCCTGAAACTTGAGGTTTCATTTGATCAGCTTATTGATATCGCTCTTCGTCTTGAAGAGGCCGATAGAGAAGGTGATGTTGAAGTTGTGCGTGCCCAACAAAACTTCAACAACAACATGAAGAGGCCTATTAAATTCAAAGGCCCCATTCCCAACAAGAAAGGGAGGCAAGAAACCCCGGTAGCAAAAGCACCTACCTCTAGTCGTGGACGATGCTACAATTGTGGTTTCACAGAGCACTATGCTACGGAGTGCGCGAAACCCCTCTTTTGTCATTATTGCAAAGGTTCGGGTCATCTTTTATCTTCGTGTCCTAAGCTTCCAAGCAAGAGAGAAGGAGATCCGCAAGCCCCTAGCAACTCTTCTCTTGGTCAAGGTATTTTACATTCAATCCTTGATGGCATTGTCTTATTTCATGATCTTCTTATTCGAATTCTTTTTTATATGGGTTTCATCTCATTATTTTTATATCAAAAGAACTTGTCGATTCTTTTTTTCTTTGAATATTTTGGGCTTGATGACTTCTTTGAGGATTGTGAATCCGGATGGTAGATCAGCAACACTCAATTTGCTTTTTATTGATGTCGAAATTATTTTATGAGATTTTTCTTTCCGAGCCGATATTTTTACTTAGGCTTCGGAATTGATTTTTTTTTGAAAGGATCGGCTTAATCATTGTGAAGCCCATATCCTATTTTTCGAGTGAACTATTCATCTTCAACATTTTCTATCTGTTAAGCAGCTTTCTAATTTTTCTTTGTGATTCCGATTTCACATTTTTGGTGAAATCATTTTATTCTTTAAGCCCACTTATAAGGAAAGTGTTGTTTCTCTAATCTAAATAATTTGTGAAACTTTTCCGGTATTTTTGAGTTTGTCTTAGGATTATCACCTAAGAAATCTTTTGTGTGGTGTTATGGTCTTTTTAGTTCGACATTGTCACCGATTTTCATTTGGCTATGAGTTGCGGGAGTTCGCATTTCACTTACCGCATTCCGCATTCGTTACGGTTCTTATGAATGACTTATTTTGTCATTCAGTTTGTCCAGCTTATTTCATCCATATTGATTTTGGATGAAAATAACAATTTAAAATTTTGCAAATCTTTTTCATAAGATTTATTTATAAGTATAATTGGATTTTTGTTCTTAAAATGAACAAAGAATATTCTTAAAAGTTTTTTAGAGACATTTTTGTCATATGGAAGATGATTTTGTGATTGTATTGCCCATTTAGTGTTTTAAGAATTTTGGTCGATGCGCTTGATCAACGTTATCGATAGGAATTTCCTAAACGCTTTGATGAGACAGTCAGACACGATATATTGACTTGTAAAAACGTAAATTTTTCTAGAAAGATTATTACATAAAGGTAAATGTAATTTTGAAAGTTTTAACTTTTTGGGAAAGAAGATTATTTAAAAGAAGTTCTTTCTTTTCGATACTCTTATTCTTGTGATTCCCGTTGGGAACCAAGACTTTATCTTTTGTACCAATGCCAATCGTATTGGTTTGGATGCCGTTCTCTTGCAAAAGAGAATGTGCTATCACTTGTGCTTCTAAATCATTATAGATTATCGAGACTAGATATGCCACTCATGATCTAGTGCTCGCGGCTATTGTTTTTACTTTTGGAATTTGGCATCCTCATATTTGGATGAGAAATTTGTTCTCTACCTCGATCATAAATCTTTGGAATATTTATTTCTCATAAGGAACTTAATTTGCGTCAACCTCGTTGGCTTGAGATTCCTTGTATCTTATGATCGTTTTACCAAGTTCACCGGGCGTTTTGATGTACTTCGTTTTATTGAGTTTCATCTCATCTCTTTTATGGACTAGCGTCCGATGTTCTTTTATGGTGTTCGGTTCATCGGGCATATTGTTATTATACTACATCGATGTTCCATCTTATCTGGATCAATGGATGTACCATTATTATACTACATCATTGTTCCGGTTTATTGGTTAATTGGACGTACCGTTTTTGTACTACGTCGGTGTTCCGAAATTATTCGGGCTTTGGTTCATTGGACATACCGTTTTTGTACTACGTCGGTGTTCCGAAATTATTCGGGCTTTGGTTCATTGGACGTACCGTTTTTGTACTAAGTCGGTGTTCCACATTATTCGAGTTTCAAGTTTCTCGGCCGTACTATTTCTGTACTACGTCGTTGCACCAGCTCAATTTTCTGCTATTCTTGACGTTCTCCACGTCTTTTATCTACGGAAATGCCTTAGGGATTCTGGTTTTTATTCTTGAGCCCGGTGATATTGTTGAAATTGAAGTTTCACCAGATTTGATTTATGAGCAACATCCCATTCGCATCATTGCTTCGGGGGTTGAGCGCCTTCGGAATAAAGATGTTCTTCTTGTGAGAGTTCAATGGTTCTCAAATCCTAGGGATTACTCTTGGGAATCTATAGAATTCATCGAGCGATCCCGTTCGTGCTAACACTTTCGTGCTCTTTATGGTGAACTTCTTATTTCAATTTTCTTTTGTGTTGATATGCTTCTATGGTTGTTACTTCTTATTTGCTTCTTATGTATTGCGAGGACACAATTTCTTTAAGGATGGGAGTCTGTAACAACCCGCATATTTATCGATTTTATATTTAAATATTTTATTTAAATATTTTATCGTTCTTCGGATTTTGGTCCGAAAAGCTAATTTTTGCAAACAGTCGAATTGGGACTTGAGACCACCCCCATTGAGTTCAAAATGCCGTTTGCGACCTTTTTGAGTATAAGCTTCGATATGTTTGGAGAAAGTTGATTTTTGCTACTTTTTCCCGCTTATGACTTTGGTTTGGACTGCACCCTTATTAGCTCAGCCCAACCCCTTCTCTTCATAACTTCTCCTCTTTAATTAAAACACTTCAAGCTAAAGTAAAAATGGTGAAAGAGATGGGAAAAGGAAATTCCTAAGCCCTAGCTTTCTTTGCAAATCCAACTTCTAGCTCCAAACTCAAGTGAACCCATTGGTAAGCACCTCCTTCATCTTCTCCAACTCTTTCTCCATTCAATTTCAGAAATTTCCTAAACCTAATTTAGGAAATATTTTACTTGTAAGCTTAGATTGAAGCTTCTTGAGTTGTTATTGAAGAGGAATTGATCTTAGCTTGTTTTAAAAGCTTCTCCTTCATTAATTTGGGTTCAAAGGTGAGATTTCTAATCTCACATCTAGGTCTATGATTATCTTCGATTGTTAGGTATGAATTCCTAACACATATTCATGTGCATTTGGATTTGGTTTAGATTGATTTGGTGTATATTCCAATTTTTAGTGTTTCGAGTTCAAATCTTCAAAAATCATATGCTTTTGATACGTTGGATGTACCGTTTGCACTACATCAATGTCTTTGCTTTTGATTCATTGGATGTACCGTTTGCACTACATCAATGATATGCTTTTGATACGTTGGATGTACCGTTTGCACTACATCAATGTCTTTGTTTTGATGCATCGGATGTACCGTTTGCACTACATCAATGTCTTTGCTTTTGATACATTGGATGTACCGTTTGCACTACATCAATGTCTTTGCTTTTGATTCATTGGATATACCGTTTGCACTACATCAATGATATGCTTTTGATACATTGGGTGTACCATTTGCACTACATCAATGTCTTGGCCATCCTTTTCTTGTGATTTTTGGATTTCGTGTGTTGAATTCTGGAATTTATGTTTCACCAACTTTTACGATTGGCATCTATATATATGTCATTTATTGTGGCTTGGTGAATGAAATTAGGAGTATGACATTCATTTTTATCTTTGAGAAGATCTTTGCGATATTGATTAATCTCTTATTGACTTTTCAAATATTTATTTATCACAGCTTGGCATTGTGATTATTATACGTTTAGTCATATCTCTTATTCTATATCATTTCATCTGATATTTATAGCTAGACTGATCTGATTATTATTTTCTTCTTAAATAATACTCGGGTCAGACTGAGATATTACTGGTGCTTCCTCATGGCTTCCTATCTGGAACCATCTTCTGACTTTTGGCTAACTACTTTAGTTTAGTAGTTTTTGTTGTATACATTTGAGATACAGACTCTATGATGTATATTTATTCTTTTGTCTAGCACTTGTATCTATTCTTTTTGATATTGTGGATCATTTTGACCACTACTCTGATATACACTTTCATGTGTTAATTATATATTCATATCTTCTTCCGCCTTTGTGATATGAATTATCTGTGACTGATTTATGTTATGTTTATTTCTGTATTTGTTTCCGAAGATATTATAGCCGCTGTGTAGTAGCTTTGAGTTTGTGTCGGTATGTCGGATTTCCTCTTGATAAAGTATTGCATGTTATACTATCTGACATATCGATGTTCGCACAAAGCAATTACACGGATGGTCGCTCCTCAACAGCCTTATTCTCCGTGCTAGTTGACAGCATTCACCGTAATGTTCTTGGCTTGCGTGGGTATAGAGGTGGGGCGTCACAAATTATGACACTCGGGCTGGTGGTAAAGCAACAGCCACATACGCCCACCGCGGAACACGTTCCCACAAAATCGGAGGGGCGCCCAAACAATCACAAGTAATAATATGGTATCGAAGAAATGCGTCTGCTATGAGGTGCGACCTCAACAGGCCCGAGACCGCTCCTGTTTTAGCCAACTTATGCCAACTCACGGGAGTTGGGTCCACGTAACATACCATAAGAACGTCGTCACCATCCTACTTCATTGTGGAATCTCCACCGCGTACACCGTTAGTCAAAGTAGTTTTCGGTATCGACAGAGAGTACGCCAATATCCGATCCCGGTCTCTTTGCCAACCAACCATTATTATAACCCGTGGTTATAACTTTAAAATAATATTTCATGCTTAAAATATAGATATCATTTCAATCCAAATCTTCATCAAAATAAAGATTTAATCATTTCCAAACCATTTCAATATATCAACATACTATATCTTTCAAATTCAAATATTTATCAAAATAAATATCAAGTCAATTCTAACCATTTCAATATATTAAATTATCATATCCTTTCAAAATCTCCTTTCAAATCATTTTAATATATTAAAATATCATATCCTTTCAAAACATCCTTTCAAATCATTTTAATATATTAAAATATCATATCCTTTAGAACTTCATTTCCAAATCATTTTAATATCAAAATATCATATCTTTCAAAACTTCGTTTCAAAACATTTTTAATAACAAAATATCATATCTAAAAAAAACTTCTTTTCAAAACATTTAATATATATCAAAATATCATATCTTTCCAAAGCTTCAATTTCAATCATCATATAAGTTCAAATCCAAATATTCAACTTTAAATACCTTTTAAATTCAATGATATCATTCATTTATTTTCATTCCAAATCACCTTTTAAATAGCTTATATTTTAATCAAAATAATTCATTTGAACCATTTAAAATTTAAGTTTATATACTTTCAAATCAAGTATTCAATTTCCAAAGTTTTAAACCATTCTGAGTTCATTTACTAAGTTAAAACCATAAACATTGAAAATTTCAGCCTTTCACAGCATTCAGAAAAACCTGCTGTAAGTTATACTTGAAAACATTTCAATTTAAACCATTTAAACATTATAAAAATCATATTTTAACATTCAATGATGTTCATTAAAATACTCTTTTAATTAATGATTTTTATAAAGCAACATTTTATAATTAAATCAAATTTCACAAACCACCTTAATAAATTCAAGTGTAAACTTTCCCATTTTTATTTTTACATTTAACACTTTATTAACATTTACATTTTCAAATTATCATTTCACAAATTAAACTAAATTTCCAATTTATTTAATTAACCTAAACCCTTAATTAAAACCAAATTCACAATTCCAGGTCAAGTTCATTTTAAAGCTACACTCTTAAGCATTCATTCATTTAACCATTTTAATACATAGAAAAATCAATAAATATTTAATAAATAACTTAAATTCAAATTCAAATCAAATTATCATATTTACCATTTTCAAATTAAATTAAATTTCCATTTTATTTATATAACTTAAATATCATTATTAATCAAAACTCCAAATTTCCAAACTTAAGTTATATTTCAATAATTCAACTTAACCATTTATTTATTTAACATTTTCCACTTATACAAAAATCATAAATCCTTTATTTAAAACACTTTAAAAATATATTTAAATCAAATTATCATAAATTCACATTTAAACCACTTAAAATTTTATTTATACAACTTAAATGTCGTTTTAAAAGCCAAAGTCCAAATTTCCAAATTTAAGTTATATTTCAAAAATTCACTTTTTACCATGCATTTGAATTACATTTTTCACTTCCAGAAAAATCCAAAATTTCTTTATTTAAACCTTAAAAATCAAATTTAAATCAAATTTCATAATTATTCACTTCAAAAATATTTAAAATATTCGAAATACTTTATAAAATATAACCACGGGTCTGTATATAGTTTTCTAACATAAGTCAAGTGATACGGATATATATCATTTCAATCCGTAGTTTAAAAAGAAAAATCCGGGTTCTATCATTTCAAACCCGCAATACCAAGTTAAAATAAAATGAATAAAAACCGTTCAGGCCTATCATTTCAGCCCAATGATTTTTCCCTATTCTAAAGTCCGTTCGGGTATGTATCATTTTAACCCATAGTGAATCTAATCTACAGGGAACTTGCAGTGTGATAAACAGATACAAATAACGGTTAACAATATATAGCAGTAACAGATGACATAAATTAGCAGGTTTAACATCATACATAAATGATCATAGGCAGTTAAAACATAATATATCATTCTACGCATTCTATTGTTGTGGCTTCACATTTGCATATGTATAAAATGTCATGTGAGCTTTACTCACCTCAAAATGCTGGAGATAACAAAACCAATGATGCAACGAAATCAAAAGCACGATGACAAGACTAGGATTTGAGTGGAGAGCAAATCCAAGCTACAAATCTTGTGTTACAACCCAAACAAAATCAAAACAAGCCATAATTCAACATAACATTGAAATTGAATAACTTTGAAATCAAAAGCAATTGGAATACACAACGCTTTGCCTTGCTTTCTACATTTGCTTGCATGGTCTAGGGAATGTTTTGGCTCAGGTTTGGACATACTTTGGCTTAGGATTGAACATAGGAAATGCACGGCATAAAGGATAGACATGTAGAGGAAGTTACAAGGTAGGAATGTGAAGGGGTTTAGGCAAAATATGTGGGTTTTTGGTTAACAAAAGGCTCGGCCATCTAGGGGTTTGGCTCGGCCAGTGGGGTGTGGATCTGGTCAAGGGATGGAGTGACGACTAGGGTCTGGATAGAGGTGGTGGTGGTGGCCTAAGGTGGTGTTGGTGGTGGAAAATGAAGTGGTGAAGCAACAAGGCTCAAACTAGCATAGTTTTGGAGGAGTTTTCATTGTTTTTATAGATTTTGCATTATTGGATGGTCAAGGCAACTTCAAGTCAGAGGAGAAAGGAGTTTGGCCGTGGATGGTGTGGGGAAGAAAGTGGTGGAGGTGATGCTAAGGCTAGCTAGTGGAGGCTGAGCAAACAATCAAGAGAAAACAAGGCAGAAAACATGAAAAAGAAGAAGAGAAAGAAGAAAAAAAAGTGCAGCCATTACCAAAATATTCTCTAGCCGTGAATGGAAAGTGAGATGGAAAGTTTTCTCACGTGGAAATGAGTGGGAATTCACGGCTAAACACAAAATACACGGCCAAAACTCAAGAGAAGAGGAAAAGACAAGCAAATGAAAAGACTAGGCGATGAAGAGTCACAAGGTATAAAAGCTTTAGTCTTTTCAAATTTCCTTTTCTTTAATTAAATAAAAACAAATAAAATTTCAGTAATTTGACTTTAAAAACCGAAACAAAGTAATATAAAATAAAAATAAATAATGAATTTTAAATAAAATGGAAAAAGAATTAAAGAAATTGCTTAAAATTCAAAACGGGGTTCAAAAATTACAATTAAAACATCACTGGCTTTGGAAAAATATCTACTTCATTTTAAAAATATTCTAAAGCAAAATTTTGAAATAAAATACTTTTATCATTTATAAAATGAAATAAATAATTATATTTAGAGAAAATAGAAAATAATTAGAAAAATTGTTTAGAAATGGCAAACAGGACATGAAAATTACAAATAAAACATTACAAGCTTTTAGAAAATTTCTATTTCACTTTGAACAAGTAAAAGGTAAATTAAATAAAAAATGAGGAACAAAATAAAGTGGGAATGAGAATAAATAAGTTATTAAGAAAAATATAAAGATAAATAAAGAATTACTTTAATTATTTGAAACTAGGAATTAAAAGTTACAAACAGAATACAACTGACATTTGAAAATGTCAATTACACTTTTTAAAAAATTTTAAAACCAAAATATATACATAGCATGTTATTTTACACATGAAAAAATAAATTAGAACATTACATGACCAAATAAAATATTATTTATAAAATTTAAAATAAACAATTTTTGTTAAATACAGCAAATTTCACACAATAGTTAAAAAGGCATAACTTTCACATTATAAGTCAGACTTCAAAGAGTCAAAAAGCAGTGTTCTTAAAATTTTATTTACTTTCATAATAAAAGATAAAATTCAAATTTTCAAACTTTCAAATTTTAAATTTAAAAGTCAAAGTTTGACCATATTGACAAAAATTCACTTTTTAGAAAATATCCTTTTTAGTCATGTTTTGGAATGATAATTCATATCAAAATCAAAGTTTATATTTTAGAATAACAAGATTATCTAAATTAAGTATAATAAAGTTAAATCAAAATTCAATTAAAATAATTACAAAATACTGGGTTGTTACACTCTCCCCCACTCAAAACTTTTCGTCCCCGAAAAGGAATGAGGTACGGGAAAGCATAGAAAAGATATAAATGAAATAAGATTAAGACAAGGCGATAAGAAGATTGAGATTATACCTGATAACTTTTGTTATAGGTAAGTTTAACAAGGTGGAGATGATCTTTCCAAGATCTCCAGAATCAAGAACACAGGCACGAAAAAGGTGGATTCAAAATGAGTACCAAAGATTATCAAAGATCATCAAAGATTATAGAAAGAGTTCTAAACAGAAAGATTATAGAAAGATGCCTATATCAGGCTGTAGCAAGATAAGGATAATAAGGACAACCAAAAGATAGTTTGAAAAACAAAATAAGGAAATAAGTTTGAAACCATAGAAATTTCAACTTAAATAGAAATAATTTTTTTTTACAAGTTAAATAAATCTTAACTATCTTAAATTTCATTATCTTATTATCCAATCATCTTAAATTAACAATTTTAAAACTATGTTTTGAAAAATAATCATTTATTATACTCACGATGTACTTAATAAATTTAATTCTTCTTTATTCCTAATTAAAATTAAATTTATTCCTCTCAATATATTTATAACTTACGTTAAATATACTTACACTTATTACAACTGCTTTATTTTATTCTTAGTTCTTTTAACATTATTTTATTGTAAGTTATTCAATTATCATTTATTATATTTACCTCAGTTAATCATTTTATAACTAAAATTTAAGTGTATAACATTTATTATAACCACTCAAATTTTATTTATAAAATCTTTTTATATTGTATATTATCCAATTACATTGTTAAATTCTGAAATTAAGGTAAGTTATATTTGAATGCAATTGTATTATACAAATAAAACTTTCCAATTAAATCATTTCATGCTTGAATATTCATCCAAAATTTTGATTGATTTTTTTTATAATTGACATTATTCTTTAAAATAAAATTTAAGAATTAAATTTCCGATATTTTCAAACCATTTAGGGATAAATAAATGTATGTACATAATTTATCAAATCAAATTTAAATCATATATATATATATATATATATATCATAAATCGAGTCATATTTTAGAAATTCAAATCAATTTGATTTCTCAAAACAAAGCTATAGCAAGACTACAGAGCAATCTCTTCACTTCGAAACTCGAAAATGAACATCGATGATGCCGCGGTCATCACCTAAGTTATTTTCCAGCGACAAGGAGAAGAGCACTAATTTTAAACTTTAAAATTCATTGGAAACAAATTTCTATTAGAAAATACTTAAAATAATATACTTTAAAACGTAAACACGAGGTTTGAAACCATCGAAAATTAAATTCTCAAATTTCTTGTTTTAAGTTCATTTCAGTTCCCAAATCAATTTATAAATAACTATTTATAAATTCATTTATAAAACAACAAATGATAAATCAAGTATTATCATTTCAAATGATCAATTTAGATCAATTTATTAAGTTCCATAAATTTACATATATATCAAAATTTATTTCGTTAACCAAAATTTAAAATAATATTGTGTCAGTTTGTTCTGTCAAAGTGCTTTAGAAATCCTATCGATAGCGTTGATAAGACGAATCGATCGGAAATCCAAATCAACATCAACAACTCAAACAACACAATAAACAAAACATAGATTTACAAGTACAATTCAAAATGTTTGGAAGATAGATTGGAAACAAAAGACAAGATGATTGAATAACAAAATAGGGAGGTGGATAAGCTTAAATAAGCCGCGGGCAACCTTAACCGGGTCGACCGTGACTTAAAGAATAAGATCGATGTGGATTTTCTAGGGTAAATCTACATTCGATCTCAATAGATAGAGTTTGGAATAACAAAAGATATTAGCATCTAAACCAAGGATAGATATAAATCTCTGGTGAATCGATGCTAATTGTAAAGGAGTTTTCCCTCTTTTACAATTCAATTTGAAATTGGCGAGACCGCCGACTCACTAAAAAGATAATTCGAAGCAGAGTTATGGGATACTTCGGAATCAAAAGAAGATGAATACTGAGGGACACGAATGGATTTTAGAACCGTAGGGAACGTTCCAAAATTCAAAGGAATCGAGTCAAAAAGGAAGAGATTCAAACTCGAATGAAAGTAATTCTTTAAATACATTGACTCCATATGCTGAGTTTTGCCTAGAGCAACCAAAGCTCTGATACCAAATGCAACAACCGGGTATTTTCAGCCATTCGCATCCGCACATGTCGGACTTGAATTGCTCAAAATACCGTGTTGTAAATAAAATTTGGAAAATCTCAGAATATACAGTAAATAAAATCACATATCACAGATATAGAGTAATAATAGTGCAGCGGAAGTAGAAGAATAGTAGTTCATGGAGCTACTATATAAATATATCAGAGTTAAATAAGATACAACAGAAGAAATAAAGTATAAAATAAGTCTCAAGATGATAACCAAGTACAAAATGAATACAACACTGGGATCAACAGGATAACTGGAATTGAAACAGATAAAACTGGACAACAGACAATCTCCAGCAATTCCAATCTCCAAAAAGTGGAAATCCAAATCTTTGAATACTCAAGCTGACCCGAGCATAAATAAAATACAAACACTCGAGTCAGGAAATACATACTCATACAATGTAAACCAACTCAAGTGAACTGTAGTAAAATTACAAGTAACTTAAAGGAAGCTTGGGACCGCCCATCCTCTAAGGATCCGTTAAACTATTTACTATATAGTATATTGCGCTATTATAATAATGTCCAATAGTATAAGAAACTTACTTTTAAATAGCGTTAAGGAGTGACCCGATATTCCCCTTAACACAAATAATGCCAATAATCTATATAGTACCTGCATATCTTTTGATCGGGAGACTACGAGAAGACACTGCATAGGTACGACACAAATAGAAACTCGTAGTAAAGGCTCGATATGGTAGGTGACATGGCACATAAGGCAATGCCAGGGTAGATATACGAATTATGACACTCGAGCTGGTGGTAACGCAGTAGCCACATACGCCCACCGCGGAACACATTCCCACAAAATCGGAGGGGCGCCCAAACAATCACAAGTAATAGTATGGTATCGAAGAAATGCGTCCGCTACGAGGTGCGACCTCAACTGGCCCAAGACCGCTCCTGTTTTAGCCACCTTATGCCAACTCATGGGAGTGGGGTCCACGTAACATACCATAAGAACGTCGTCACTATCCGACTTCATTCTAGAATCTCCACCGCGTACACGGTTAGTCAAAGTCGTTTTCGGTATCGACAGAGAGTATGCCCATATCCGATCCCGGTCTCTTTGCCAACCAATCGTTATTATAACCCGTTGTTATAACTTTAAAATAATATTTTACACTTAAAATATAGATATCATTTCAATCCAAATCTTTATCAAAATAAAGATTTAATCATTTCCAAACCATTTCAATATATCAACATACTATATCTTTCAAATTCAAATATTTATCAAAATAAATATCAAGTCATTTCTAACCATTTCAATATGTTAAATTATCATATCCTTTCAAAAATTCCTTTCAAATCATTTTAATATATTAAAATATCATATCCTTTCAAAACTTCCTTTCAAATCATTTTAATATATTAAAATATCACATCCTTTAGAACTTCATTTCCAAATCATTTTCATATCAAAATATCATATCTTTCAAAACTTTATTTCAAAACATTTTTAACATCAAAATATCATATCTTAAAAAAACTTCATTTAAAAACATTTAATATGTATCAAAATAACATATCTTTCCAAAGTTTCAATTTCAAATTATCATATAAGTTCAAATACCAATATTCAACTTTAAATACCTTTTAAATTCAAAGATATCATTCATTTATTTTCATTCCAAATCGCCTTTTAAATAGCTTATATTTTAATCAAAATAATTCATTTAAACCATTTAAAATTTAAGTTTATATACTTTCAAATCAAGTATTCAATTTCCAAAGTTTTAAACCATTCTGAGTTCATTTACTAAGTTAAAACCATAAACATTGAAAATTTCAGCCTTTCACGGCATTCAGAAAAACCTACTGTAAGTTATACTTGAAAACATTTCAATTTAAACCATTTAAAAATTATAAAAATCATATTTTAACATTCAACGGTGTTCATTAAAACACTCTTTTAATTAATGATTTTTAAAAACCAACATTTTATAATTAAATCAAATTTCACAAATCACCTTAATAAATTCAAGTGTAAACTTTCCCATTTTTATTTTTACATTTAACACTTTATTAACATTTACATTTTCAAATTATCATTTCACAAATTAAACTAAATTTTCAATTTATTTAATTAACTTAAACCCTTAATTAAAACCAAATTCACAATTCCTGGTCAAGTTCATTTTAAAGTTACACTTTTAAGCATTCATTCATTTAACCATTTTAATACATAGAAAAATCAATAAACATTTAATAAATCTCTTAAATTCAAATCAAATTATCATATTTACCATTTTCAAATTAAATTAAATTTCCATTTTATTTATATAACTTAAATATCATTTTTAACCAAAACTCCAAATTTCCAAACTTAAGTTATATTTCAATAATTCAACTTAACCATTTATGTATTTAACATTTTCCACTTATACAAAAATCATAAATCCTTTATTTAAAACACTTTAAAAATCTGTTTAAATCAAATTATCATAAATTCACATTTAAACCACTTAAAGTTTTATTTATATAGCTTAAATGTCATTTTAAAAGCCAAAGTCCAAATTTTCAAATTTAAGTTATATTTCAAAAATTCACTTTTTACCATGCATTTGAATTACATTTTTAACTTCTAGAAAAATCCAAAATTTCTTTATTTAAACCTTAAAAATCCAATTTAAATCAAATTTCATAATTATTCACTTCAAAAATATTTAAAATATTCGAAATACTTTATAAAATATAACCACGGGTCTGTATATAGTTTTCTAACCTAGGTCAAGTGATACAGATATATATCATTTCAATCCGCAGTTTAAAAAGAAGAATCCGGGTTCTATCATTTCAAACTCATAATCCCATGTTAAAATAAAATGAATAAAAACCGTTCAGGCCTATCATTTCAGCCCATAACGATTTTTCCCTATTCTAAAGTCCGTACGGGTATGTATCATTTCAACCCATAGTGAATCTAATCTACAGGGAACTTGCAGTGTGATAAACAGATATAAATAACAGTTAACAATATATAGCAGTAACAGATGAAATTACACGTAAATTAACAGGTTTAACATCATATATAAATAATCATAGGCAGTTAAAACATAATATATCATTCTACGCATTCATTGTTGTCGCTTCACATTTGCATAAGTATAAAATGTCATGTGAGCTTTACTCACCTCAAAATGCTAGAGATAACAAAACCAATGACGCAATGAAATCAAGAGCCCGATGACTAGACTAGGACTTGAGTGGAGAGCAAATCCAAGCTACAAATCTTGTGTTACAACCCAAACAAAATCAAAACAAGCCATAATTCAACATAACATTGAAATTGAATAACTTTGAAATCAAAAGCAATTTGAATACACAACGTTTTTCCTTGCTTTCTACATTTGCTTGCACGGTCTAGGGAATGTTTTGGCTCAGGTTTGGACATACTTTGGCTCAGGTTTGAACATAGGAAATGCACGGCATGAAGGCTAGACATGTAGAGGAAGTTACAAGGTAGGAATGTGAAGGGGTTTAGGCAAAATAAGTGGGTTTTTGGTCAACAAAAGTCTCGGTCGTGTAGGGGTTTGGCTTGGCCAGTGGGGTGTGGATCTGGTCAGGGGATGGAGTGATGCGTAGGGGTCTGGACAGAGGTGGTGGCGGCGGCCTAAGGTGGTGGTGGAAAATGAAGTGGTGAAGCAACAAGGCTCAAACTAGCATAGTTTTGGAGGAGTTTCATTGTTTTTATAGATTTTGCATTATTGGATGGTCAAGGCAACTTCAAGTCAGAGAGAAAGGACTTTGGCCATGGATGGTGTGGGGAAGAAAGTGGTGGAGGTGATGCCAAGGCTAGCTAGTGGAGGACAAGCAAACAATCAAGAGAAAACAAGGCAGAAAACATGAAAAAGAAGAAGAGAAAGAAGAAAAAAAAAGTGTACCCATTATCAAAATATTCTTTAGCCGTGAATGGA
This sequence comes from Allium cepa, assembly GCA_030765085.1. Lineage (NCBI taxonomy): Eukaryota > Viridiplantae > Streptophyta > Magnoliopsida > Asparagales > Amaryllidaceae > Allium > Allium cepa. The sequence goes on from CM060935.1 coordinate 598,993,013, forward strand.
AAGTGAGATGGAAAGTTTTCTCACGTGAAAATGAGTGGGTATTCACGGCTAAACACAAAATGCACGGCCAAAACTCAAGAGAAGAGGAAAAGACAAGCAAATGAAAAGACTAGGCGATGAAGAGTCGCAAGTTATAAAAGCTTTAGTCTTTTCAAATTTCCTTTTCTTTAATTAAATAAAAACAAATAAAATTTTAGTAATTTGACTTTGAAAACCGAAATAAAGTAATTTAAAATAAAAATAAACAATGAATTTTAAATAAAATGGAAAAAGAATTAAAGAAATTGCTTAAAATTCAAATCAAGGTTCAAAAATTACAATTAAAACATCACTGGCTTTGGAAAAATATCAACTTCATTTTAAAAATATTCTAAAGAAAAATTTTGAAATAAAATACTTCATTTATCATTTCTAAAATGAAATAAATAATTATATTTAGAGAAAATAGGAAATAATTAGAGAAATTGTTTAAAAATGCCAAACAGGACATGAAAATTACAAATAAAACATCACAAGCTTTTAGAAAATTTCTATTTCACTTTGAACAAGTAAAAAGTAAATTTAATAAAACATGAGGAAAAAAATAAAGTGGGAATGAGAATAAAATAAGTTCTTAAGAAAAATATAAAGATAAATAAAGAATTACTTTAATTATTTGAAACTAGGAATTAAAACTTACAAACAGAATACAACTGACATTTGAAAATGTCAATTACACTTTTTAAAAATGTTTTAAAACCAAAATATATACATAGCTTTTTATTTTACACATGAAAAAATAAATTATAACATTACATGACTAAATAAAATATTATTTATAAAATTTAAAATAAACAATTTTTGTTAAATACAGCAAATTTCACACAACAGTTGAAAAGGCATAACTTTCACATTATAAATCAGATTTCAACGAAACAAAAAGCAGCTTCTTAAAATTTTATTTACTTTCATAATAAAAGATAATATTCAAATTTTCAAACTTTCAAATTTTGACCATATTGACAAAAATTCACTTTTTAGAAAATATTCTTTTTAGTCATGTTTTGGAATGATAATTCATATCAAAAGCAAAGTTTATATTTTAGAATAAAAAAATTTTCTAAATTAAGTATAATAAATTTAAATCAAAATTCAATTAAAATAATTACAAAATACAGGGTTGTTACACTCTCCCCCACTCAAAACTTTTCGTCCCCGAAAAGGAATGAGGTACGGGAAAGCATAGAAAAGATAGAAATGAAATAAGATTAAGACAAGGCGACAAGAAGATTGAGATTATACCTGATAACTGTTGTTATAGGTAAGTTTAAAAGGTGGAGATGATCTTTCCAAGATCCTCCAGAATCAAGAACACAAGCACGAAAAAGGTGGATTCAAATGAGTACCAAAGATTATCAAAGATTATAGAAAGAGTTCTAAACGGAAAGATTATAGAAAGATGCCTATACCAGTCTGTAGCAAGATAAGGATAATAAGGACAACCAAAAGATAGTTTGAAAAACAAAATAAGGAAATAAGTTTAAAACCATGGAAATTTTAGCTTAAATAGAAATAATTTTTTTCACAAGTAAATAAATCTTAACTATTTTAAATTTCATTATCTTATTATCCAATCATCTTAAATTAACAATTTTAAAACCATGGCTTTGAAAAATAATCATTTATTATACTCATAATGTACTTAATAAATTTAATTCTTCTTTATTCCTAATTAAAATATCACTTATGTTAAATATACTTACACTTATTATAACTGCTTTATTTTATTCTTAGTTCTTTTAACATTATTTTATTGTATTATTCAATTACCCTTTATTATATTTACCTCTGTTAATCATTTTATAACTAAAATTTAAGTGTATAACATTTATTATAACCACTCAAATTTTATTTATAAAGTCTTTTATATTGTATATTATCCAATTACATTGTTAACTTCTGAAATTAAGGTAAGTTATATTTGAATGCAATTGTATTATACAAATAAAAATTTCCAATTAAATCATTTCATTCTTGAATATTCATCTAAAATTTTGATTGATTTTTTTGTAATTGAAGTTATTCTTTAAAATAAAATTTAAGAATTAAATTTCCATTTTATTCTAACCATTTAGGGATAAATAAATGTATGTACATAATTTATCAAATCAAATTTAAATCATATTTATATATATATATATATATATATATATATATCATAAATCGAGTCATATTTTAGGAATTCAAATCAATTTGATTTCTTAAAACAAAGCTATAGCAAGACTACAGAGTGGTCTCTTCACTTCGAAACTCGAAAATGAACATCGATGATGCCGCGGTCATCACCGAAGTTATTTTCCAGCGACAAAGAGAAGAGCACTAATCTTAAATTTTAAAATTCCTTGAAAACAAATTTCTATTAGAAAATACTTAAAATAATATACTTTAAAACTTAAACACGAGGTTTGAAACCATCGAAAGTTAAATTCTCAAATTTCTTGTTTTAAATTCATTTCAGTTCCCAAATCAATTTATAAACAACTATTTATAAATTCATTTATAGAACAATAAATGATAAATCAAGTATTATCATTTCAAATGATCAATTTAAATCAATTTATTAAGTTCCATAAATTTACTTATATATCAAAATTTATTTCATTATCCAAATTTTAAAATAATATTGTGTCAGTTTGTTCTGTCAAAGTGTTTTAGAAATCCTATCGATAACGTTGATCAGACAAATCGATCGAAAACCCAAATCAACATCAACAACTCAAACAACACAATAAACAAAACATAGATTTACAAGTACAATTCAAAATGTTTAGAAGATAGATTGGAAACAAAAGACAAGATGATTGAATAACAAAATAGGGAGGTGGATAAGCTTAAATAAATCACGGGCAACCTTAACCGGGTCAACCGTGACTTAAAGAATAAGATCGATGTAGATTTTCTAGGGTAAATCTATATTCGATCTCAATAGATAGAGTTTGGAATAACAAAAAATATTAGTATCTAAACCAAGGATATCTCTGGTGAATCGATGCTAATTGTAAAGGAGTTTTCCCCCATTTACAATTCAATTTGAAATTGGCGAGACCGCCGACTCACTAAAAAGATCATTCGAAGCGGAGTTATGGGATACTTCGGAATCAAAAGAAGATGAATAGTGAGGGACACAAATGGATTTTGGACCCGCGGGGAACGTTTCAAAATTCAAAGGAATCGAGTCAAAAAGGAAGAGATTCAAACTCGAATGAAAGTGATTCTTTAAATACATTGACTCCATATGCTGAGTTTTGCCTAGAGCTACCAAAGCTCTGATACCAAATGCAACAACTGGGTATTTTAAACCATTCACATCCACACATGTCGGGCTTGAATTGCTCAAAATAGCGTGTTGTAAATAAAATTTGGCAAATCTCAGAATATACAGTAAATCAAATCACAGATCACAGACATAAAGTAATAATAGTGCAGCGGAAGTAGAAGAAATAGTAGTTCATGGAGCTACTATATAAATATATCAGAGTTAAATAAGATACAATAGAAGAAATAAAGTATAAAAGAAGTCTCAAGAAGATAACCAAGTACAAAATGAATACAACACTAGGATCAACAGGATAACTGGAATTGAAAGAGATAAAAATGGACAAGCAGATAATCTCCAGCGATTCCAATCTACAGAAAGTGGAAATCCAAATCTGTGAATACTCAGGCTAACCCGAGCGTAAATAAAATACAAACACTCGAGTCAGGACATACATACTTATACAATGTAAACCAACTCTAGTGAACTATAGTAAAAGTACAAGTAACTTAAAGGATGCTTGAGACCGCCCATCTTCTAAGGATCCGTTAAACTATTTACTATGTAGTATATTGCGCTGTTATAATAATGTCCAATAGTAAAATAAACTTACTTTTAAATAGCGTTAAGGAGTGACCCAATATTCCCCTTAACACAAATAATGCCAATAATCTATACAGTACCTACATATCTCCTGATCGGGAGACTACAAGAAGATACTGCATAGGTACGACACAAATAGAAACTCGTAGTAAAGGCTCGATATGGTAGGTGACACGGCACACAAGGCAATGCCAGGGTAGATATACCAATTACGACACTCGAGCTGGTGGTAACGTAGCAGCCACATACGCCCACCGCGGAACACATTCCCACAAAATCGGAGGGGCGCTTAAACAATCACAAGTAATAGTATGGTATCGAAGAAATGCGTCCGCTACGAGGTGCGACCTCAACTGGCCCGAGACCGCTCCTGTTTTAGCCACCTTATGCCAACTCGCAGGAGATGGGTCCACGTAACATACCATAAGGACGTCATCACCGTCCTACTTCATTCTGGAATCTCCACCGCGTACACGGTTAGTCAAAGTAGTTTTTGCTATTGACAGAGAGTATGCCCATATTCGATCCCGGTCTCTACGCCAACCAATCATTATTATAACCCGTGGTTATAACTTTAATATAATATTTTATACTTAAAATATAGATATCATTTCAATCCAAATCTTTATCAAAATAAAGATTTAATCATTTCCAAACTATTTCAATATATCAACATACTATATCTTTCAAATTCAAATATTTATAAATATGAATATCAAGTCATTTCTAACCATTTCAATATATTAAATTATCATATCCTTTCAAAATCTCCTCTCAAATCATTTTAATATACTAAAATATCATATCCTTTCAAATCATTTTAATATATTAAAATATCATATCCTTTAGAACTTCATTTCCAAATCATTTTAATATAAAAATATCATATCTTTCAAAACTTCATTTCAAAACATTTTTAATATCAAAATATCATATCTAAAAAAAACTTCTTTTCAAAACATTTAATATATATCAAAATATCTTATCTTTCCAAAGCTTCAATTTCAAATCATCATATAAGTTCAAATCCAAATATTCAACTTTAAATACCTTTCAAATTCAAAGATATCATTCATTTATTTTCATTCCAAATCACCTTTTAAATAGCTTATATTTTAATCAAAATAATTCATTTAAACCATTTAAAATTTAAGTTTATAATATGTCAAATCAAGTATTCAATTTCCAAAGTTTCAAACCATTCTGAGTTCATTTACTAAGTTAAAACCATAAACATTGAAAATTTCAGCCTTTCACAGCATTCAGAAAAACCTGCTGTAAGTTGTACTTGAAAACATTTCAATTTAAACCATTTAAACATTATAAAAATCATATTTTAACATTCAACGGTGTTCATTAAAATACTCTTTTAATTAATGATTTTTGTAAAGCAACATTTTATAATTAAATCAAATTTCACAAATCACCTTAATAAATTCAAGTGCAAACTTTCCCATTTTTATTTTTACATTTAACACTTTATTAATATTTACATTTTCAAATTATCATTTCACAAATTAAACTAAATTTCCAATTTATTTAATTAACTTTAACCCTTAATTAAAACCAAATTCACAATTCCAGGTCAAGTTCATTTTAAAGTTACACTTTTAAGCATTCATTCATTTAACCATTTTAATACAAAGAAAAACACATAAATATTTAATAAATCACTTAAATTCAAATTCAAATCAAATTATCATATTTACCATTTTCAAATTAAATTAAATTTCCATTTTATTTATATAACTTAAATATCATTTTTAACCAAAACTCCAAATTTCCAAACTTAAGTTATATTTCAATAATTCAATTTAACCATTTATCTAACATTTTCCACTTAAACAAAAATCATAAATCCTTTATTTAAAACACTTTAAAATCTATTTAAATCAAATTATCATAAATTCACATTTAAACCACTTAAAATTTTATTTATATAACTTAAATGTCATTTTAAAAGCCAATGTCCAAATTTCCAAATTTAAGTTATATTTCAAAAATTCACTTTTTACCATTCATTTGAATTACATTTTTAACTTCTAGAAAAATCCAAAATTTCTTTATTTAAACCTTAAAAATCCAATTTAAATCAAATTTCATAATTTTTCACTTTAAAAATATTTAAAATATTCGAAATACTTTATAAAATATAACCACGGGCCTATATATAGTTTTCTACCTAGGTCAAGTGATACAGATATATATCATTTCAATCCGCAGTTTAAAAAGAAAAATCCGGGTTCTATCACTTCAAACCCGCAATCCCAAGTTAAAATAAAATGAATAAAAACCATCCAGGCCTATCATTTCAGCCCATAACGATTTTTTCCTATTCTAAAGTCCGTTCGGGTATGTATCATTTCAACCCATAGTTAATCTAATCTATAGGGAACTTACAGTGTGATAAACAGATATAAATAACAGTTAACAATATATAGTAGTAACAGATGAAATGACATGTAAATTAACAAGTTTAACATCATATACAAATAATCATAGGCAATTATAACATAATATATCATTCTACGCATTCAATTGTTGTCGCTTCACATTTGCATAAGTATAAAATGTCATGTGAGCTTTACTCATCTCAAAATGCCGGAGATAACAAAACTAATGACGCAACGAAATCAAAAGCACAATGACAAGACTACAGACTTGAGCGGAGAGCAAATCCAAGCTACAAATCTTGTGTTACAACCAAAACAAAATCAAAACAAGCCATAATTCAACATAACATTGAAATCGAATAACTTTGAAATCAAAAGCAATTTGAATACACAATGTTTGGCTTGCTTTCTACATTTGCTTGCATGGTTTAGGGGATGTTTTGGCTCAGGTTTGGACATACTTTGGCGCAGGTTTGAACATAGGAAATGCACGACATGAAGGCTAGACATGTAGAGGAAGTTACAAGGTAGGAATGTGAAGGGGTTTAGGCAAAATAGGTGGGTTTTTGGTCAATAAAAGGCTTGGCCATGTAGGGGTTTGGCTTGTCCAGTGGGGTGTGGATCTGGTCAGGGTATGGAGTGATGATTAGGGGTCTGGACAGAGGTGGTGGAAAATGAAGTGGTGAAGCAACAAGGCTCAAACTAGCATAGTTTTGGAGGAGTTTTCATTGTTTTTATAGATTTTGCATTATTGGATGGTCAAGGCAACTTCAAGTCAGAGGAGAAAGGATTTTGGCCATGGATGGTGTGGAGAAGAAAGTGGTTGAGGTGATGGCCAAGGCTAGCTAGTGGAGGCCGAGCAAACAATCAAGAGAAAACAAGGCAGAAAACATGAAAAAGAAGAGAAAGAAGAAGAAAAAAGTGTAGTCATTACCAAAATATTCTCTAGCCTTGAATGGAAAGTGAGATGGAATGTTTTCTCACGTAAAAATGAGTGTGAATTCATGGCTGAACACAAAATGCATGTCCAAAACTCAAGAGAAGAGGAAAAGACAAGCAAATGAAAAGACTAGGCGATGAAGAGTCACAAGTTATAAAAGCTTTAGTCTTTTCAAATTTCCTTTCCTTTAATTAAACAAAAACAAATAAAATTTCAGTAATTTGACTTTAAAAACCGAAACAAAGTAATATAAAACCAAAATAAATAATGAATTTTAAAGAAAATGGAAAAAGAATTAAAGAAATTGCTTAAAATTCAAAACGGGGTTCAAAAATTACAATTAAAACACCACTGGCTTTGGAAAAATATCTACTTCATTTTAAAAATATTCTAAAGAAAAATTTTGAAATAAAATACTTCATTTATCATTTATAAAATGAAATAAATAATTATATTTAGAGAAAATATAAAATAATTAGAGAAATTGTTTTAAAATGGCAAGCAGGACATGAAAATTACAAATAAAACATCACAAGCTTTTAGAAAATTTCTATTTCACTTTGAACAAGTAAAAAGTAAATTAAATAAAAATTAGGAAAAAAATAAAATGGGAATGAGAATAAAATAAGTTCTTAAGAAAAATATAAAGATAAATAAAGAATTACTTTAATTATTTGAAACTCGGAATTAAAACTAACAAACAGAATACAACTGACATTTGAAAATGTTAATTACACTTTTTTAAAATGTTTTAAAACCAAAATAGATACATAGCATGTTATTTTACACATGAAAAAAATAAATTAGAACATTACATGACCAAATAAAATATTATTTATAAAATTTAAAATAAACAATTTTTGTTAAATACCATAAATAGTTAAAACGGCATAACTTTCACATTATAAATCAGATTTCAACGAAACAAAAAGCAGTATTCTTAAAATTTTATTTACTTTCATAATAAAAGATAAAATTCAAATTTTCAAACTTTCAAATTTTAAATTTAAAAGTCAAAGTTTGACCATGTTGACAAAAATTCACTTTTTAGAAAATATTCTTTTTAGTCATGTTTTGGAATGGTAATTCATATCAAAATCAAAGTTTATATTTCAGAATAACAAAATTATCTAAATTAAGTATAATAAAGTTAAATCAAAATTCAATTAAAATAATTACAAAATACAGGTTTGTTACACTCTCCCCCACTCAAAACTTTTCGTCCCTGAAAAGGAATGAGGTACGGGAAAGCACAGAAAAGATAAAAATGAAATAAGATTAAGAAAAGGTGACAAGAAGATTGAGATTATACCTGATAACTGTTGTTATAGGTAAGTTTAACAAGGTGGAGATGATCTTTCCACGGTCCTCCAGAATCAAGAACACAAGCACGAAAAAGGTGGATTCAAAATGAGTACCAAAGATTACCAAAGATAATAGAAAGAGTTCTAAACAGAAAGATTATAGAAAGATGCCTATACCAGTCTGTCGCAAGATAAGGATAATAAGGACAACCAAAAGATAGTTTGAAAAACAAAATAAGGAAATAAGTTTGAAACCATGGGAATTCCAACTCAAATAGAAATATATATTTTTCACAAGTTAAATAAATCTTAACTATCTTAAATTTCATTATCTTATTATCCAATCATTTTAAATTAACAATTTTAAAACTATGGTTTTGAAAAATAATCATTTATTATACTCATAATGTACTTAATAAATTTAATTCTTCTTTATTCGTAATTAAAATTAAATTTATTCCTCTCAATATATTTATCACTTATGTTAAATATACTTACACTTATTATAACTGCTTTATTTTATTCTTAGTTCTTTTAACATTATTTTATTGTATGTTATTCAATTACCCTTAATTATATTTACCTCTGTTAATCATTTTATAACTAAAATTTAAGTGTATAACATTTATTATAACCACTCAAATTTTATTTATAAAATCTTTTTATATTGTATATTATGCAACTACATTGTTAACTTCTGAAATTAAGGTAAGTTATATTTGAATGCAACTGTATTATACAAATAAAACTTTCCAATTAAATCATTTCATCTACCCAATTTAAAAACAATACTGTGTTGATTTGCCTTGTTCAAGTGTTTAGAAACCTCCATCAATACAGCTGTTCCTTCTGCATCGACCAGAGTTCATAGCCACTCACCCAATAAATCAACACAATATAAAATATTTTTATATCGCTAACAAATACGTGCTCAGACACACACACACACACACACTCAAACTCATCCTGGGGTCTCACTTATCCTATCTCAAATGGGTTAACCCCACCAAAGCTTAGGTGTTCGCTCAACCTAAGCTCAGATACCATGTGTAACGACCCGTTTTTCCATACCATTCAAGCTGATAATAAGTCATACATGTCCAACCCAAATTGAATAGAAAGACAGATAGTTATGAGAAAGAACGAAAAAAGAAGAAGAGAAGAAGAATAGAAAAGAACCTAAAAACAACACAGAATCTCACAATCGCAGCGAAACAACATATAATATAATATCAATGATTTTTTACAAAAGAGAACTGTTATATACATACATCCATTAGAGTAAAATGATAATCACAATTATCAGTCTGGACAGTTATGACAATTTGTCCTCACAAATGCTGATAGTTTCAATAACAAAGTAGGAAAAATAAACATATACGAGAACACGTTTTGAAAACCGACAACTCGTCTCCTAAGGTCTAATGCATCCAAAGTAATCTGTAAGTATGCTCGGTCTGACACAAGCATTATAATAATATAAACCCAAGTTAGTCTAGAAAACTAGTGTGAGAAAAACACACCCAACTGGATTTTAAAATTATAAAAATCTTTGGAACAAAGGTATCTCGTAAAACCACGTCACATATAAACACGGACAAGTTTTTGCCTTGCGATAACCAAAACATATCATTTGAATCCGCTAATATTATAATAGTGTCTAGATAGAACTACTTATTAATCATAGCTGAAATTGCTACATATTAAATTCCAGCAAAATAGGTGTACAATCTAATCCATAGGCGCTTATTGGAGAATGGATTCCAACTATGAAAGGGTAAGGGTCTATCCCTCAAATCTGAACACCTCTAGATAAAATGTACGGGAGGTCACAATCGCAACTGCACCTCAGCTACTCAGGACTGGCCCTACCCTTTACTGGATAGCGCCAAATATGATAACTTTGTGGTTAATAAAAAACCATCATGGCCCCGAAGCATACGTAGAGATGTTGACACTAGATCTTGGAATGATCATACCCTAATGGAAGTGACCCACTGGCCATACCGCATGTCCTTGCTTTAGTCATTTTCCCGTTTAATGAGGCTTGATACTACAATAACCTTTATTTAGTACTTTCCATTTGGAATACTAATACTGTCCTCCAAGAAACTATGTAATGCCAACATTCATCCATATAAATTCGTTCTGGGACAGAACGAAACACTTGAGAGCCCCATCTCTGAATTCCCATCATCTTCATGATGTCTTCACTTCGCAACGCTTAAGTTGGATTGAAGTGGTTTCAGGATAACATATCTGATACCGGTCTCTTTGAATCAATATTCGAACGTTTCTAGTATACTCAACCCCGGTTCTTTAGGAAATAAACATATAAAGATAAGACGGAGATCACCTCCTAACCATTAGTAGGAAGATTTCCTTATCACTGTCCTAAGAGAACAAAATGAGATTTATACACATAGTACAACATCATCGAAGATGACTGTGCCATATAACCAACGTGTTACTTCTAGATATTTCCAAAGTTACTTTTGGTCCAAATTCGATAGCCGGTTATTTAACCATCGAATAAACAAACATTCAAATCATAGATTCATTTCCCATGGAACCCACTGAAGCCCTCATTCATAAAGTTTAAAATCACTTTCAAATACTTGGAAATCACTTCCATAACTTATTCTCAACAAAATAAGTATATTCACAAAATGAAATATTTTCGATACTTTGAAAAACAAAAACATGTATTTATCTTAATAGTATAAGTATATTTCAAACCACTCATTTCGAAACTTGAAGTACCTTTTCCATGTACTTTTAAAATGATAGAAATATCTTAACTGATCACTTAGATTGATTTACTTATTTCAAGATCATATTTAAAACAATAAAACATAAGTATCCCTTAAACAAAGGTATAAATATCCTAAAATACACTCCAGTTCTTTGACTCTCTTTTGATTTTATTTTAAAATACCTTCTTAATAAATTTCCATGATCTATTTATAGGATTCCTTATAAATTCCCAAGTTTTATTGATAAAAGTACTCTTTTATAATATCCTAACCCATTTAAAAGATTTCATTTTCAATTACTAACCATTCAAAATCTTTTTTTTCACAACCTTCCAAAATCCAACTTCTTTTCCAGTTCCAATCCTCATCTTAAGTTTATAAACTCCTTTACATAAATCCCTTTTATAAAAGAAATCCTTTTATAACAATTTATTTATTTTATAATAAATAAACTAAAAAATCATAATCTTAGGTTTAATCTTTTTAAATAATATAAAAGGAATATAACTTAAAACATCTTTAATAGTAAAATAAATAACTCTTAAACATTTAAACCTTTCCAGTAGATAGATAAGATAAATAACTTTAAACAACCCTTTAAATAAAATAAATTAACCTCAATACTTTTAATGAAATAATCATCTAGTTTTAAATAACTAATAACAAAACCATTTTATCTTCAAAAACATAAATAAAATAATTTATTTTAAAACACTATAGATAATATAGTAATTAACTTACAAAAATAACTTTTACAAACATTTGTAATTAATTATTAATAGAGCTCCTTGTATATATAGAAATAATTAAAAACCTTTTCCTTTTAATTTATAAAATTAGAAGTTAATCAAATACAAAGTTTCGAAATCTAGAAAAGGCTCGACAATTTCAGTGGTACTTAACAAGCCACCATCACCTTCCATTTAACTTCTCAAGTCAAATTGTCGATATTTACATAATCAAGAATATATGTAAACCAATCCATAATTAACAATTAATTAACACTTAAATAAATGTCCAAATTAATATAATAGCAGGACGGGGATTTATTCTGCTAACCAATGTCATTTGAAGGTAAACTCTTGCATTTATTAAATGATGTTTATTTGGCCAAATAGATAACATCAAGAAGTACAATTACATTACTATGTTATAATTTTAAACATAGTAATTACATTAATCAAAATCAATATCAATTGATCACTTTATATACGATCCATTACTTAAATACGTTTGAATGCAAATGTAAAACTCAAACAATCTAATAGCATTTCAAGATGCTATATCATGATCCTAGATCAAATTCAACCAATCTAATAGTCAAGATGCTATATCGTGATCCTAGAAAAATTCAATCAACCAACAAATTCAATAATCCAAATAGGCATAAATAAAGTTATTAATTATAAACATGCTAATCAACCAAAAAGAGCGAGTTCTAACTCACCGTAATTTTATGCATTGAACTAAAACCAAACGATATCCGATTTTTAGCCAAATTTCCAACTTGCTCCAAATTGGACCAAACTAGTTCCATCGTGAAGCTGTCGTCTTAATGAGTGCAATGCAAAAAAAATTGTCTCGATCGGACCTCGTATGAGAGAGTTATTGAATTAATAATTAATTAAAAACTACCTAATTAAAAACTACCTACCCTTTTAAAAATAATTAACCTATTAATATATAAATCCTTTCTCCTCTCAAAAAAATTCCCACTAAACTCCTGCAACTACCCAATATGACCAAACATAGCACCGCCTCATTCTCCTCTTATGGTCCACCAGAGAACTTGTCGCCACTACCATTGATCACATCGAGCCAAACCGAATCCCCTCACCTCCACAAGCTTCCCCTTCATCGCAACCTATTGCTAACAACTCGTCCTCGCGAATGTCGCATCCACCTACATAAAGCCCCACCACCTTAAAGTTCGAAAATCAAAAATACTTCCTTAGACAAAACTAAACCCAAACCCAAATTTGCCTATTTCCCCTCCAAGTTGAATAGAACCATAACCTAGCTTCCCTCTCAAACCATCGAGCAACCTAAGATGAGATCGGACCCAAATAAATGGGTATGAGATGGTAGAGATCATCTACCCGATTCCAATGATGTTTGGTTTCGAATTTCCCATTCAAAAATGAATTTTATTTTTAAATTTTCAAATATACAGCCATTTTTATTTTCTTGTTTCAAATGAAGGAAGGAGTGAAAAGGAGGAGACAGAAATATGGCTAGTGTGTACAAGATGTTGGGTCGACTTACGTCTTAGAAAAAAATTCAGTATCCCGCTACCCCACTTTTGGGTTTGCATATGAACTCCAAACGATAAAATAAAGATCTGATCCATACAAATCAATAACGCACTTCCGAAATAAAAATAATATACACTGGTTATTGAATTCTGTAAAATCCCAAAAACAGTGCTATTTGACGATAAAACGTCAAACGGATAATTTATATATCTTCCAAATTATAAATCATAGAAAAATCAATGAAAATAAATTTAATAACATGTGAACAAAAATATAGACGTAAAAATATGAATAAATTTCCAGATTATTTATTTGAACTATTTATTCCTTTAAATAGGTCAACAAATTTGAATTCATTAATAGCATTTAGTAATTTAAAAGGGGTTAAATAAGTCCATTAAATCCATAGAATTAATATTTAATTTAAAAATCCTAATATTTATAACATTATTCAAATAATAAGTCCACGATTCCAATATTTAAATCACTATTCAAATAGTTATTCGCAATTCAAAGATTTTGAGAATCCTGTAACTAAATTCAAATTTTAAAGCTTTTAAACCAATATTTTAATAATTAAAATTAATTAATATTCAAAATTAAATGACCAAAATTCTGAATCGTTACATTACGTGCGACCAAACTCATGTATATATAACACTCAACCTCCATTATTTTCACGATGTCGGAGTATTCTTTTTTCGAATATGCACCTATTACCCACATACAAAGCGAGATAACCCAATAAATCTCCACCTTGGTCACATCCATTCATACGTCTTCCACTATGCTAACTTTGATGTCTACACCATATCAAGACTTTTTTCACCTGTCATTCTATCGGACCCTATGTACTATGATCTAGCTCCACCTTAAGTCCAACTACTTAATCCTACACTACTAGTCACCACGATTTACAAATCTCTTGCTCTTTGTTCATTGTCCCAGGAGTTACCATCGGCTTTGATACCACGTTGAAATTTATATAATCCATTCGACCATCTCACCATGGAACAACAGAGAGTTTGGTCAATACCTTTTAACAGCAGGAATCTCTTATTGTTACATGCGACCAAACTCATATACATACCACTCCACCTCTATTAGTTTTCACGGTGTGGCACTATTTTTTCAATATGTGCTCATTACCCATATAAAATGCGAGACACGCCAATAAACATGAGACATCATAGGGAGGTACATTAGTTTTTATGCAACAACACTAGTGTGCTCATTGTGAGGCGATAAAGGGATACCCAATTGGGGCATCGACACATTATACATGGCGACGCGTTGGAGTGCCAAAACTCAATCTGGTATCAGAACATCTAGGTTGGTTCATAGAAGGTGTAAGGAAGGATGGTAAAAGATGGATCTATCTCTATTGTAATAAGACCTTATGTCTATATTGCATCTGGACCTTAGTTGGCAATAGAAATATGGAATGAGGATAAAGACTTCGAGAAGTGGCAATGGAGGATAAAGACTATTCCAAAAAGGAAAATGATTCATTAGATTGATTTGGACACCGAGGAGATACCTACTAAATTTTCTACTGTACAAAAGAATGAGATGGTAGACGAGCATTTACTACTCTACAAATGGCCATGAGAGAAAATTTTATCTTGCAAATTAACATGGAAATCACCGGTAAAGGAATTTGGACCAAGCTAGAGAATCTCTAACTAAAGAAATCAATCACTAATTGTTTAATTCCACTAAAGACATTTTTCACCATGAAGATGAAAGAGGGTGCTTCAGTGAAAGTGCATCTTAGTTTCTTTGATGATCTTATAATGAAGATGATGACTATGGACGTGAAGGTGGATGAATAATAGAAGACGATGGCGCGTTTGTTTTTTCTTTCGGAACATTACATAGGTTTCGCTAACAGTCTGATTTATGGAAGAGACACTTTGACTGTAGACGTTATGAAGTTAGGCCTTCTATCAAAAGGCTTGAGTGATTAGATGAAAAAGATGAGTAAAGGAAAAGGAGGGAGTAACAATGAGGACCTATTTTTTAAAAGAGGAAAAGAGAAGAAGTTTTGGAATCCTATGAGGCATTCCAAGTCTAGGAAGCCTAGAAATGGTTGGAGAAGAAAGTCTAGAGAAGGAAAGTTTCACTATTGTAAGAAACCAGACTATTGAAAGAGAGACCCTTTAGATTGGAAGAACAAAGTTGAGGATCGACCTTTATCGACCGCGGTGGAGAAACTGTATCCAATGATATGCTGACTGCAGTGATATCTGATGTATCAGAATATTAGGTGCTTGACTCAGGGGTGTCGTGGCATATAATGTCAAATAAGGATTATTTTAGCTTTTTTTTTGAAAAGATTAAAGTGCAATCCTTATGGGAAATGATTCTAGTTGTAGAGCCATAGGAGAGAATACAGTTTAGATTAGGATGTTTGACGGATCGATACACACTTTAATAGATGTCTACTATGTTATGGGTCTTTAGAAGCCATTGATTTCTTTAGGGCAGTTGCCGTCCATGGATGAAAGGTAACTGTGGAGAATGATGGTTTAAAGGTTTCTAAAGTTGAACTTATTTTGATGAAGAGGTATGTGTTCCAAAGTCTGTATCTACCAAAAGGAACCACAGTTCTTGAGAGTCTTGTATTGGAGTGGATAGTTCTCGTGTTTTGGATGCCACTAGACTTTGGCATCCAAGATTGGGTCATATTTCGGAGAAGGGTTTAGAGTTGCTTCGCAAACGAAAGATGACCAAAGGAGGAAGCTTCGACAAGTTGGAATTTTTCCAGAAATGTGCATTAGGAAAGCAGACGAAGCTATCTTTTGGAGTTGAACTTCATAGATTGGAGAGAGTGCTTGACTATGTGCATATATGTGTTTGGGGACCAGTAGCTATCACTTCCATTAGGGGAGCGAAGTTTTTTATTTTCTTTATTGACGAATCTTCTCAAAATTTTTGGATGTATGTGATGAAGGTCAAATAAGAAAGCTTTGAGTAGTTTAAAGCTTGGAAAGCGGTAGTTGAAAATCAATCTGGTTGAAAATTGATAGTGTATAAATCTGATAATGACGGTGAATTATTTATAAGGAAATCCTTAATTTTTATAAGTAGCATGGTATTCAAAGATATTTCACTACACCAGGAGATCCACAATCAATAGGGTTGCTGAGAGGATGAATCAAACTCTACTAGAGAAGACACAGTTTTGAGATTGATGGCAGGCTTGTCTATAGGCTTTTGGGCTTAAGCTTTATCGAGTGTTGCACATATTATAATCGAATTTCATGCTCAACCATAGATGAGAAAATTCCGAAATAGGTATCTTGGTTACTTTTGTATTGTATTTTTGGTTGTACTTTGTATATTCATCATACATGTGATGATAAGTTGGAGGCTAGAGCATATAAGGGCATACTTATAGGATATCCAGATAGTATCAAAGGGTATTGCATTTGGAACCATTTTGGTAGAAATAGACATGTTACTTTTGATGAGTCTGCAATGTTCAATCCTAAGGAGGAGTTACCTATCTCCTCATATGAGTCTGGTAGGCCTAAGGATTTGGAAGAATTTTCCATATTTCAGCCTAGTAGTGGAGTTGTTGCTGTTGTAAGAGATGTAGATGCAGTCAATGAGACATCACAAAATAGTCCACATGTTCCTTCTAGTAACGTGGGTGATGTGCATGAGACTAGAGGAAGTTTAGTTCAAGGTACAGCTGAAAAGTGTCATGGCGAAGTTTTACCTTTTTGGGCCAGTTGTAGGACTACTAGGCCACCCAAGAGTTATCGTGATTGATAGTATGTGGAAGTTAGTCTTGGTGTTCAGTTTGATTACCCTGCATGTGATTTATAATGAGCCATTTGACCTTGAAGAAGCTATGACGTCGAGTGATAGCTTGAAATGGATGTGTGCTATGGAAAAGGAGTTAAAGTAGTTGAGAAAGGACAAGACTTGAGGTTTAGTACCATCTCTTCAAGGAAGGCGAGTCATATGTTGCAAATGGGTATCCAAGGTGAAGGTTGATGGCAGGTACAAGGATAGATTAGTTGCTAAAGGGTTTTTACAGAGGAATGGAGTGAATTATGATGAGGTAATTTCTCCCGTAGTAAGGCACTACCTCCATCACCATTTTGCTTGTTATTGTTGCTACTCATGACTTGAAGTTGGAGCAACTTAATGTGATGACCTCTTTCGTACATGGTAACTTAGAGGAGACAATTTACATGAAGCAACCAGAAGGATTTGTGGTAAGTGATAGAGAGAAATGCGTTGGCCAGTTGAAGAAGTCACTTTATGGACTTAAGCAGTCACCTAAACCATGGTAAAAACGGTTCGAATCCTTTATATTTTCACTTGGTTTTGATCGTAGTATCAACGATGCTTGTTTGTACTTCAAGCATTTAGAGAGCGATAGTTGGAAGTATTTACTCATATATATATGAATGACATGTTGATTGGTTCCAAGGATAAAACTGAAATTGATAGTTTAAAGATGAAGCTAAATGCGGAATTCGAGATGAAAGACCTTGACGAAGCAAACAAAATTTTATGTACGGAAATTTAAAGAGATAGAAAGATAGAGCTTTTATGGATCACTCAAGAGGAATATTTTAGGAAGGTGTTTACGTGGTTTAGCATGGAAAGTGCAAAGGCAATTATTACAACCATACCTCAGCATATACAGCTCTCCACTCCTAGAGAAGGACAAAGTTTACATAGAGAATGTGCTCTATGTGAATGCAGCTGGTAGTTTGATGTATGATATGGTTTGCACTAGGCCTAACATTGCATCGGCTATTGGATTGGTTAGTAGATATATGGAAAATTCAGGAAAGACATATTGGGAGGCAGTAAAGTATATTTTCATATATCTTAGTGGAACTCTTGACCATAGGCTAGTTTATAGTGGCTGAGACAGAGATTTCAGCTTGATAGGATTTAAGGATTCTGACTACGCTGGCAAAAGAGATCAAATGAAGTCAACCTCAGGTCGTGTACTCATTTTTGGAGGGAAAACGATTAGTTGAAGAGCGAGGTTGCAGACCATAGTTGTTTTATCTACTATAGAGGCAGAGCTTATAGCTGCTGTTGAACCGCCTAAGGAGGCACTATATTTAAGGTGGTTGATGTGTGATTTTGGCTTCGTATATGACGTAGTAGAAGTAAATTATGACAGTCAAAGTGCAATTCACTTAGCTGAAAATCCGCTTTTCAGTTCAAGGACAAAGCATATATAGATGAGAGAATCCTTTCTTGTATCAATGAACAAAGAGAAGCTAAATTCATCTTTAGAAGGTTCGCACAAAGGAGAATGCACCAGACATGTCCACTAAGTCCTTACCTATTGCAAAGTTCGAGCATTGCTCGAACTTGATCCGCTTATCAAGGTGCTAGATGCCATATAGTTACATGGAGGAGGGAGAATTGGTGGATGGTGACATTTTTTTCATTGAGAAGATTGATGGGCTTATACGGAAATGATATGTTGAAATACTTTGTTGGCGGGCCGTGGTATTGCTGGATGTAATGAAGGATAAATTTCAACAATTTTAATAGCGTAATTGACTGAATTTTTATGAAATTTCAATAATTGAAATTGCAAATGAAAATTTATTATTTGGAATACGTATATTTTGACATAGCAAATGGTAAAATTTAATCTGATAATGTGGAAGTTTATTTTGTTGTGTAATTTTATTCTAATTAAAATCAGTTAATATTTGATGATAATAAAATGTTTTACAAACCTGAATATTTTTATCTAATAAATTTGTAAATCACCTTTTGAGTGAGACGTCATATTTCGGTTCACCAAATTTGGAACTCTCTGGCTCCGTTTATCTTATTTTCTGTATTTTTACAACTAGCAAAAATTCAAGTTTTTACAATTTGATCGTACCAGTGATATCAGTATACCGTTCCGTTCGTCCCATCATGCTGATCTCCATAGTATATTTATTTCTGTATTTTGGGACTCGGCACGTGACGGAAACGACAAAAACAAGTGTCGTATCGGTACTATATCCATGACCCTTTGTTTTCTATTGCCTTTCAAAGTTCAACCGTGTCATCCAAGCAACAATGAATTGCTTTCATTATTCACCAAATCAAAGCATTTGACCATTGCTATTTCTTTATCTTCATGTATGGTATCTGACTGTTCATTGTTTAAAATGGCTCAAATTTTCTTTAATATCTGCATTTATAAAATTTTCCATTTCATTTCTTTCCTAAGGCAAAGTTCTCCTTTTTATGACTTATTTCCGATTCATTGCTCTGCCCTTCAGCTTTGGTTCTGCACGTTTCACTTTAGAAACATGTAATATAATATACATTTACATTTTTCTTTTACTATTGACGGTTGTTTTCTCTTCTATTCCTTCTACTCATTGAAATATATATGCACTGCTGTTCCATTTTAAAGCAAAGTTAATGTCAAAAGAAAAAAATTAACAGCACCCGTCACCTCCTTCCCCAACCTCAACCGACCCCACCTCCTCTTTCTTCCCCTCGGCCAACCGAGCCATCCAATTCCGATCCACCATCATTTGCCTCGTGCTTCCCTCCCGCCACCTTGCGACCTGACATAGCCATGTGAAACCGACATCGTCCTCCTCTTCTTCCACCGAGCCACTGCGTGTTTTCTCTTATGAAACGAAGTATATCGAGGTGTGTGTGTGTGTGTGTGTATTTGTATATGTGTTTACGTGTTTTGGGTTACATAGATTTTTATAATTTTTTTATATATATTTTGTTTATATAAATATACTTATATATAAATTCTGACTGAGTTTATAGGTGTGTTTAAGTGTTATATATATATATATATAAGGTATATATCTGTACATTTATATATAAGAGTATATGTTATATTTTAATAAATATATACGTGTTTATATTTTATTATAATCTTACTCTTTGTTCGGTATGAATAGGTCAGATTGATATTACTTTAAACTTTGTATATATATATCTTATAGTTATATGTGAAAATGTATATGCGTATTTTGATCACTACACTTTGTATGGACTTATATAAAATATATAGGTTGTGGGGTGTATATGTTACATACAATTTGTTGTTTTTTTGGGATATACGCAAGCGGTCTGCTAATATATATGTATCATATATTATTTTATAAACAATTACCCTTGTGCGTGTGCAATGTGTGTGTGTGTGTATATATTTACCGTATATTATATTATTGAAAATACTATATCACATTGTTTAAAGGTATATAAGTTATATATTTGTATTATATTGGTTTTTTAAGTGATACATACAACAGCCGGTTTCCTTATCTGTGTATTTTTTTACAATTTGTTAGTTTATATATGTTTGATAAATAAGTTCTGTTTATATATTGTATATAAGTTATATTATACGACTGCAGTTTTAAGCCTGTACATATAATAAGAGGTATATTTTATATATCATATATTGTATATAAGTGATTATTTTGTCGGTTGGTATACGTATGGGTTTATGTAAGTATATGTAAATAAGTTCTGTTTTATATTTTCTTTTAACAGTATAAGAGGTATATACTTATATTTAAAGTGTTATCTTATATGTATCTATTACTAGTTTATATAATCTTTGGGTTTGGTTTTATATTGATTTACATAAAATGATTATATAGGCTATTTACGTATTTGTTTATAAGTATATATATTCTTTTATTTCAGTTTATACTATGCAGGTATGTTGTTTTATATGTGGTTTTATTTAAAAACAATGATTTTGAAATATATATATATATATTCAAAATAATATGTGTTTAAATTAAATTTGATTTGAAAATAATAATAAATGTAATGTACATTTCATTTTTGTGTTATCAAACTGATTTTGGTTCTCAATTCTCAATTTATCAGCTTTGTCCGTCGAACTCGTGTCCATCGTGCTTTGCTTTGAAATTCGTGCTTGGATTCGTAACTCATCTCGTTCTCGTTCTTCTCCAAGCTCGAAAGGTGAGCAATCACTCACGATTAACGTTTTTATATTTATTAAATTTGATTTCAATTGAAAGGACAATTGAAATATGCTGCTGTTAGTTATTTACATTGATATATATATCTATACACACACACACATATGCTATTATCTGTATCTGCTCACCTGTGACATCTAACACCACTACCTGTTATTTATATCGTTGATATATGCCTGTTATATTATTATCATATCTGTTGTCACTCTGCAAGTTCCCTATTAGTTTAGAATTCCTTATGGGTTGAAATGATACATACCCGAACGATCTTGTAGAATAGGAGAAAATCGTTATGGGTTGAAATGATAAACCCAACGATTTTCATCGAATTGAATTTGGGATTGCGGGTTGAAATGATATATACCCGTATATACATTTAAATTGCGGATTGAAATGGTAAATATCTGTATCACTTAGCCATAGGATAGAAAATTGTATACAGACAACGTTGGTCTATATATATATATTTTTGAAATGATTTCCAAGGTTTTGAAAGGAGATACAAGGTTTTAAATAAATAAATTATTATATATATAAATGTTATTTTATATATGTCTAAATTGTAGATTTTAAAAATTATATGTTTTGGAATTTTGAATTTATAAGTTAGTTTTTAAATTATAAATTTTAAGATTTTTCTTATAATTTTATTTTCTTAAAATATATATAATAAGATCTAATTTAATAAAAATTTAATTTAATTAATGCATAATATGTTTTAAAATATTAATTTAAAATTTATATTAGTATTTTAAAATAAATTTATAACTTTAATAATAAAGGTTGGAAAGATAAACAACTATTGACTTGGGATTTAAATTCGAAATAGTTGGATTGAAGAAAGAATTGATTTAAATTTATTGGTTTTGAGATTTTGAAAAGATATAATTATAACTTGGTTTATAACTTGATTTTGTAAAAAGGTGATTAAACGAATATTCTCAATTTTAAAAAAATTAGATTGAATATTTGATATTTATTTAAATAAAGAAATTATTTAAATTGTCATCAAATGGCTACGTGGATATTTTCCAATTTGAATAGAACTTAAAGTTAAATGTTAAAATATAATTGAAATGTATATTGTAAATGTTTGAATATTTAAATTGGAATCCTTGAACTTTAAGTTGAAATGGTTAAGCTGGAATTGATTTAGATTGGATTTTTCAATTTAAACGATTTAAATCGATTTGTGAAATTTGAGGAAACAAATTTTATTATATAAAGTATTTAATATATAAACTAGTTTATTTTATAAATTATTTTAATATATATATATACACACTATTTTCGATATCTAAACTGTTTAAGTGGAAAGTGTTATGGTTTCAAAGTGTTACGATCTCCAAAGGGTTATAATTTCAAGTGTTTTGATTTAGAAAGTGGCATAACTTTGAAGTGCTATGATTTTGGAAATGATATCGTATTGATGTAGTTTTTGAAAATGGAAATGATATTTTGGTTTTGGAGTATAAACTATTTTGAAATGACCACGGTGTTATAATAAGCGTTTGGTTGTTAAAGAGACCGGGATCGGATATTGTCATACTCTCTTCCAATACCAAAACCCACTTTAACAACTGTGTACGTGGTGGAGATTCTAGAATGAAGTAGGATGGTTTGGTGGCGATTCTATATGGTATTTATGTAACCTTAACTCCCGTGAGTCAGCTTACTGCGGCTAAAATAGGAACCACGTCGGGCCAAGTGAGGTCATTCCTCCGACCGGACATATTTCTTCGATACCATTCTATTGTTTTTGTGATTGACTGGATGCACCGTTTAATTTAGGAGTTTGTCACGAGGTGAGCGGTAGTAGCTGCTATGCATTACGACCAGTCCTGATCTGCAAATGGTATATCAAACCTAGCATTGCCTCGAGTGCTGTGTCGCATGCCCTATCGCGCCTTCTTCGAGTTTGTTTTGTGTCATACCTATGGAGTGTTTCTGATAGCCCACTTGCGAGTGGAGTTTACAGTATCTGCATAGACTACGGCATTATAAAAATGTGTTAAGGAGGCTATGGGTAACGCCTTAACGCTATTTTAATAGTTCGCTTTACTATAGACATTATTATAATAGCGTATATTACTACATAGTAGATAGTTCCACAGATCCTTAAAGGATGGTTATCCCAAATATCCTTTAAGTTACTTGTATTCAGTTGATATTTCGCTTGAGTTGGATTTATTGATATAAGAATGTTAATCCTGACTTGAGTGTTTTGTGTTTTGCTTTACGCTCGGGTCAGACTGAGTGTCACAGCATTTGAGACTCACCTGTGGAGATTGGAGCTTTACTTGAAGATTTGTCTTATCTACTCAGCTATACCAGTTGTCTTGTTCAGACCTATCATCTGTTTGTATTCGAGACTCCATTGTATTTGAGATATTGTATTTTATTTTATTCCATACTCTGTCGTTTACATAGTAGCTTCTTGAACTACTATTCATTTGTTTCCGCTGCTTATTATTGTTATATTACTCTGTGTCTGTGACTCTGTGATTTATTTATTTACTGTATATGATGAGTATTGCTATATATAAATTAAAAAATCTGACATTTTGAGCGATTCAAGTTCGCCATGTGTGGATGCGAATGGTACGAAATACCAGGCTATTACAGTTGTATAAGAGCTATGGTTTTAGGCAAAATTTAGCATACAGAGTAAATTTAACAACAGAATCACGTTTCGTTTGAGCTTAAATTTCTTCCACTTTGATTCGAATTTCCTTTGAATTTTGGAGCTTCCCCCTCTGTTCTAAAATTCATACTTGTCTCTCCCTATTCGTGTTTTCTTGATTCTAGAGTATCCCATAGCTCCGCTATATGAATTGTAAAGGGGTGAAACTCCTTTACAATAGACATCGATTCACTGGAGATTTCCACATCCTCAGTTTAGATGCCGCTATCTCTTGCTATGCTCGAATTCTATCTCTTGTGTCACATATCAATTTATCTCTAAATTCTGCATCGATCTTATTCTTGAAGTCACGGTTGACCCGATTAAGGTCGCCCGCGATTTATATAACTCTATCCATCCTTCTGTTTTGTAATCTAGTTATTTTATTTTATTTTGAGCCTATCTTAATTAGAATTCTCTTTGACTAGAGTTCCTCTAATTTGAATCTCTATCCTTGTTCTGGAATTTACTCTGGAAACATCGAGTGAGGGAATGTATTTGTTATTAAAATAGAATGTTTTATATTGTGTCATTTGAGTTGTTAAGTTTGAATTTTGGGTTTCGATCGATTCGTCCAGCTAACGCTACCGATGAGAATTCCAAAACACTTGAACAAATCAAATTAACACAATATTATTTCCAAAATTTGTAAATTTTGTATGATTATCTTTTACCTATAAGTATAATATTTTGAAACCCGAAAGTTAAATTGAATGGGTTGTTAAAAATGATAATATTACATGATCATTTATTGTTTTTCCAACATTCCCAAACCATTCACTATTGTTGTATAAATTTATAAAATATAGTTTATAAATTTGACTTGAAAATGAAATGAATTTAATTTAAGAATTTGAGAATTTAAAACTTCTGGTGCTCTTCTAAATTTGGTTTCAAAAGTTTTTGGATATATATTATTTGAAAGTATTTTCGAATGGAGATTTGTTTTTAAAGAAAGTAAGCCAGTACTCTCTTCTATTGTCACTGGAAAATAGTTTCGGTGATGACTGCAGGATCATCAACATTAATTTTCGAGTCTCGAAGTGGAAAGGCCCCTTAGTAGCTTTGCTACACTTTTGTTTTGAAAAGAAAAAAGGGAGAAAAATGGACTTGATTTAAATTTGTTGGGTATAATTTGATTTATAAAATACATATGTATATAATTATTTCAAAGTAGTTTGAAGAGAAACTAGAAAATTTGAACCTCAAGTTTTATATTAAGAAATGGGTCCAATTATTGAAATAAAGGTGTAATTTTTGAATAAAGGAACATCTAAGATGATAAATGAAATTTAACCAACTTGAAATGGTTGCATTTGAATAAAAACTTATGTGTATAATATACTAAATTGCATTCTAATATATATAACTTGCCTAAAATATTCAAAAAGTTAAAATGTTGGGATATAATAAAGGGTTGTACAAGAGAAAATTTAGGCAATAAATTGTTCAAATTTGACTTTTCTTAATAAAAATATTATAAATAATAGGAAAATTTGTATAGTATTTAATTACATTCGGAATTAATATAACTTACCTAGAAAAGTTTAAATGTAATTAGAATGTATTTGGGTAGTATTCACTATGATATAAGAAATAGGATATCAAATGATACTTTTTAAGGGAATTTACCGATAAAAATTTGGATAATTAAAAGGGAAAATTCAGCTTTGACTCCCGTGACTCCTGTGAGTCAGCTTGATGTGGCTAAAACAGGAGCCACATCGGGACAAGTGAGGTCATTCCTCCGATCGTACACATTTCTTCAATACCATTCTATTACTTTTGTGATTGATTGGGTGCACCCTTTAATTTGGGAGCGTGTCACGAGGTGGGCGGTGGTAGCTGCTATGCGTTACCACTAGTCCGGATCCGCAAATGGTATATCTAACCTGGCATTGCCTCGAGTGCCGTGTCGCATGCCATATCGCGCCTTCTATGAGTTTGTTTTGGAGTGCTCCCTGGTAGCCCACTTGCGAATGGAGTCTATAGTATCTGTATAGACTACAACATTATAAAAATGTATTAAGGAGGATATAGATAACGCCTTAACACTATTTTAATAGTTTACTTTACTATATACGTTATTATAATAGCGTATATTACTACATAGTAGATAGTTCCACAGATTCTTAGAGGATGATTATCCCTAACATCCTTTAAGTTACTTGTATTTCAGTTGATATTTCACTTGAGTTGGATTTATTGATATAAGAATGTTAATTCTGACTCGAGTGTTTTGTGTTTTGCTTTACGCTCGGGTCAGACTGAGTGTTCCAGCATTTGAGACTCATCTTTGAAAATTGGAGCTTTACTTGAAGATCTGTCTTATCTATTCAGCTATTCCAGTTGTCTTCTTCAGACCTGTCATATGTTTGTATTCGAGAGTACATTGTATTTGAGATATTCTGTTGTATTTTATTCCATACTCTGTCGTTTATATAGCAGCTTCTTGAATTACTACTATTGTTTCCACTACTTATTATTATTATATTACTCTGTGTCTGTGATTTTGTGATTTATTTATTTACCGTATATGCTGAGTTTTGCCAAATATAAATTAACAAGTCTGATATTTTGAGCGATTCAAGTCCGACATGTGTGGATGCGAATGGCATGAAATACCAGGCTGTTACACTGGTGTTCATCGAAAAGTGTTATGGATGATGGCATTGCCGAAGTTCATTAAGGAAGCATCCATTGCACTCAAGACTGCTAAGAGTATGAAGGTGTAGATGGAGTTGGATGGATTTGTTTAAAGATATATATTGTATCAAAGTGGAATGTTGAAAAAAGTGGTACAGTATTAGGCTTTGATATTTCGTTTAGTCCCACATCGCAGAGTAAGTTCAATTCCAAGTTTCAAAGCTTATATTTAAACGAGCCTATATAATGGAAATAATTATACCTTTATAATTTTCTTTCTAAGTATTAATAAAAATTCTTCTCCCTTCAGTAGATGTACACTATCACATTGATAGTGAAATCATTTTAAAACATTTGCTATGTTTCCTTCTATTTATTATTAATTGGATAATGTCACATTTATCGTGAATAATCCTCAATAATTTTATTATTTGTAAGAATTTTTGTTAATACCTAGAAATAATATTACAGAAATGTAAAATTATTTCCATTACATAGAATCATTTAAAGATAGGCTTTGGAACTTGGGATTGAACTTATCCCACAATGTGTGACTAAATGCAACGAACAGTGATTTTCGACCCTCGAAAATCGACACCAATACATCCACAGTATAATATGCCAAGCAGTCGAGTACTGGAAATACTAGTTCGTTAGGGGTGAAGAAGAAAAAGGTAGAAGAAAATAAGGAAACAACAACATAGAATCTCACAATTGTAGCGGAACAACATATAATATATAATAACAGGTTTTAAATACAAGAACTGTATCGTTAATATACATACCGCTATCAGAATATAACAATTCAATACATCAAATATAGACAGTTTAATAACTTGTCATGATATACATGACTTACACAGCGGAAGTAACCAAGTACGTGACATATGTCTGAACTCCTCTAGCTCGTCTCCTGAGCTCTACAGCATTCTTAACCCGAATCTGTAATACTCGGTTTGACCCGAGCATTATAATAAAATAACACCCGAGTCAGTTTGTAAAACCAGCGTGAGAAAACACACTCAATTTGAATTATTAACTCTTAAAATCCTTTGAAAAACAAAGGTATCTCGTAAGACCACATACAAATAAACATAACGGGATTTAACCTTACGATAACCAAAACAATTTTTATCAAAATCGTCAGATATTTTAATAGTGTCTATAGGAAGTAAATAGAAAATAGTTGAAATGCTTGCATCTCATGTTCCAGCATAGTTGGGCACAATCAAAACCGTACAACGCTTATTGTAGAATGGATTCCATCAAATGACTAGGCCACTGGGGTACCGCCAATCACAACACACCTTTAGAACAATGTATCGAGGACCACGCCGGGATCCCCTGCTACACAAGATCGGCCTACCCCTACCCTAGATAGACCGAATATGTTATCATTCGAGTGTTCCCACCCTTACTATCGAGCGCTTCTTCTTTCATGTATACCCATATCTATGATAAATAGGGTTCCAAGGACATCTAGAAAAGTCATAACACACCCTACTTGGATGCAACCCACTTAGCCTTGCTGCATCTCCCTGTTTTAGTCATTCCCAGTTGATGAGGCTTGAGGCTAAATGTTTCCTTCTAAGGATAAAATTTTACTTAAAATGCTCATCGTCCTCTAATGACAATGTTTTGGTAGCATTCGTCCATACAAGTTGTCCTGGGTCTGGACAAACCGAATCACCACCTTCATCATCTTCACGATATTTATTCGCAACGTTCAAACCGGATCGAAGAGGTTTTTGGATAATTTAATCCAATCCCGGTCTCTTCGAAACGATTAACAAAATTGGCCAAAACTGATAGTTGGTTATTTAACTATCAAAACACATCCATAAACAATCTTCAGGCCGTATTATAAATTTTCCCAATTTTTTTTCGAAAATATATTTGTAAGATATGTATTTCCCATGCTTCAACATTTGAAAACAGTTTTTCAAATACTTATATTTCCAATGGAACATTTTCAAACCTTCCCAATCTTAGAATATTTTTTTTCCACTTCATTTTATATTCAACACTTAGAAAGTATTCATTTTACTTCCTATTTCTTTTTCTCAAACCCATTTACAATTTTATTTGAAAATTCTTTGACTAGTTCATAACGAATTCTATAAAATTCGGAATTCCTTAATTATTTCCCTTAATATTTCCAAAGTCAAATATACTTATTTATAGTTCCAGTTTCCCTTTCTACTTCTTTTACGAATTCTATTTTATTTTCGAAGTTCACTTTTATCTAACTTATTTGGAAATTTCCTTACTTTTCCCAAATTTCCGTTCTTTAGAATTCTCTTATAATTCCATCTACTAAATAACCATTTTCCAACTCTCGAGAAGGTTTATAAATACATTTAAATCATTTTCAAAACTTTATATATATACATTTGTAAATAAAATAAGTATTTAAAGAAAAATAATAATTATTTATTTTTGAAACATGTTCAAATAATTATCTAATATTGAAACACTTTTATATCCTCGCTTTTCAAAGCAGGTTTTTAAAATCTAGGATTTATTAAAATAAATATTAAGTATTTGAAAATTCACTTCTGAAGTATTTTAGTACTAACTTACTTTAAATTATATAGTTTAATAAACAAAAAATTTCGTTTTAAAATAAAAATAAAAATTTATTTATAGAAATATATTTTTAAATCTCAATAACCAAATTTCAATTTGTAGCCCCTCTCGTTTTCTATCACTTCACTTCCATTTCGGTCTCCTTAAACATTTTCACTTCAAACAAAAGTATCCACTATTTCCCTCTCACCCTATTTCATTCAATATAACTTCTTCATGTAAATTTATATTCCAAATTTATTATCCTATATCACTTTCTTTTTTTATTTTTCTTTTTGAAAAGCAATGGGCTAAGGGAGCCCTTCCCACTTTATTAAGATGAAACATTTAAGAGTACAATCACATACAAACTAAGAAATAAATCACATAACAGAAGTAAAAATGAGACATGAAAGCCCAACTAGTATAAAAACTTATAGCCTTCCAATCCTTTTTCGAATTCTCCTATCTATAATATTAAACACTACTGAAGCAGTTTCTTCCTTCAACTCAAAGATTCTCCTATTTCTTTCCCTCCAAATTTCATAAACAAAAGCCTTCAGCATAATCATTATAACATCAGACTTTGGAGATTTCCACCGTGTGGCTTTGAAGATATTAAACCATTCTAATGAGCTTTTAACTGGTTTATGAAAATCACCATTAGTTAAGAGTCTACACCAGATCCCAAATGAATAAAAGCATTCAAAGAAAATATGAGTATTTGATTCCGGATGCCTATGACAAAAAACACAATCTTCATTGTTAATGATACCCATGCTTGCCAATTTCTGTTTTGAGTTAATAGCATTAGCCATGATTTTCCATAACATCAAATTTTCCTTTGCAGGAGAATTGACCTTCAATATTCTTGTAGCCCATGGAAAAATATCAGTTTGACTTAACAATGCTTCATAAACTAAGGAAACTTCATGTTTTTTCTTATTATTAGTCCATAAAACTTTAATGTCTGTAGAAGGAAGTGTTAGAGATTGAATATGATGCCATAGAGATCGGACTTGAAAAGAGCTACTATAAGGCAGGGAGATTGATCCATCAGTGATGAATGAAGAGATTCTGGTTTTAATTGGTATACCTGACTGCATGATCAAGGAGTGAGGAAGGTGCTGGACTAAAATCAAACCAGGTTTGGCCCAGGGAGAAGACCAAAACATAAGATCATTATCTACAAATGGATTGCATTGAATAAGTGGCAAGAAGGAAGGTCTTAATTTTAATATATTGTGCCAACTCCAGCTACATAGATTAGGAATTTCCATTAACCAGAAAGCCTTACCCTTGATGAGATTTTTAATAGTCCATTGTGTCCATAAGTCTTCAGATTTTGATAAAATCTTGTTAAAATAGATTGAAAAAGCAGCAGAATTCCATGTCTTAAGATTAATAATTCCCAGACCTCCATACTTCTTTGGTAATTGAATTTTGTTGAATGATATTGGCACCATTTTTTTTGAGAATGGATCACCATGCCAAAAGAAATGATTAAGAGCACTATTAATCATGGAAATGAGTTTACATGGAAGAGTAAAATGCCTCATCCAGTAATTTGTCATGGCAGATGCAACACTTTGTATAATGACCAATCTACCTGCCTGTGAAAGTTTAGTATTTGGCCAAATGGAAAGCTTACTTGTAATTTTTTCATATAATGGTAAACAATCAGTTTTTGAAATTCTGGCACAAATAAGAGGTAATCCAAGGTACTTTGCATTGTTCTTCAATTCATTAAGGCCAGAGAACTTAATAATTTCTGCTTTCAACCTATCACTAAACCCAGCAACTAGTATGTGAGATTTATTGAAGTTAATCTTTAACCCTGTAAGAGAATAGAAGTTATCCATTACCTCAAGAATAGCAGAAAGTTAGGGAATGTTGGCTTAGTGGAGATAACAAGATCATCTGCAAAAAGTAAATGAGTGATAAGAGGTTCTTTGCAATTGGATGTAGCTCTAATTTCTTGGATTTCACTAGATCAAGAAACATAGAGTTTAAGACTTCCATTACAATGATGAATAAAAATGCAGATATAGGATCTCCTTGCCGTACTCCTTGAGTACCTTTGAAGAAGCCATTTGAACATCCATTCTTAGAATGGAAAAATGAGGTGATGAAATACATGTATAAATCCAAGCAAGCATAGGTTTGGGAAAATTCATTCTTGATAGGATTGCTATAATAGAGCTCCATGATATAGAATCAAAGGCTTTTTGAATATCAAGCTTCAACGTACATCTTGGTGAAATATTCTGTGATCCATAACATCTTAAAAGTTCTTGAGTAAGCATTATATTGTCACTAATATTTCTATTAGGCACAAAAGCCACTTGATTTGCAGAAATAATAGAAGGCAGGATTGTTTGAAATCTATTTGCAATAACTTTGGATATGATCTTGTACATGACATTACAACAGGAGATTGGTCTAAAATCAGAAACGCAGTTAACATTTGGAGCTTTTGGAATAAGGGCTATATTAGTAGAATTGATACCAGTTGTTAGCTTATTGTGTGAGAAAAAATAAATGACAGCTTTGACAACATCATGCTTTATAATTTTCCAAGAGTGTTGATAAAAGAAAGCATTATAACCATCAGGACCCCTACTACTATCAGCTTTTAATTTGAAAACTGCAGCTTTTATTTCCTCAGGCTGTATTTCACTTATCAAATCCCATGCTTGATTATCACTTAGGTAAGGTAGCTGCATAGAGAATAAGGGAGAAAGATTTGGAATCATAGGGGATGGGTTACCAAGAATTGAAGAGAAATAGTCAATGAAGGCTTTAGATATTGAATCATCACTATCTTGAAAAATTCCATTCATATCAGTAATACTCATGATTATTTCTTTGCTCTTTTTGATCTTGATCAAGTTATGGTAGTATTTTGTGTTCCTGTCTCCCTGCTTTTCAATAATCTCATGCAGTCTTTCTTTCATCATTAAAGCTTCAAATTCCAAAGCTTCAACTAAGTTTTTTGATAAGGCTGCTTCCTGAAGAGCTAAAGAAGTATTTAAAGGATCATCATGAAGCTGTTGTTGAATATTAATTAATTTCTCCCTTATACCATTTGAAACATTATATCCATCTCCAAAATTCTCCTTAGCCCAATTCCTGAGCTTTAACTTTAATCTTTGCAGTTTTGTTTTAAAAATATGAAGAGGATTTCCATAAATTTCCTCCTGCCAAACCAGCATAACAATATTGAGAAAACATTTATGTTTAGTCCATGTTTTGAAAAATTTGAATGATGGGTTTCTATTAGAAGTATTATCCCCCCAAGATACAATGAATGGAGAATGGTCTGAAACAGTGGGTTCTAAGAATTTGCAAAAAAGATTAGGCCAAAGGTTAATGGAGTGAATATTGTGGAAAGCATGATCAAGCTTGCAAAAGGTTCTAGGGCCATGCTTGCTCTTATTATTCCATGTGAACACAGCTCCAAATGATGGAATATGACAGAGGGAAGAATTGATAAGAAATTGGTTAAGGGGAGTTAAGTCTTTAATAGAGAGAGGATTTCCACCAATTTTCTGATCTGAAGAGAACATACACTTAAAATCACCAAGTACAATCCACGGCAAAGAAGGGTGAGAATAGGAAGATAGATTAGATAGAAAAGATATTCTTTTTTCAAGGTTATTTTGAGCATAGACTGAGGTAAGAAGAAATGAAGTGTTAGAAGAAAGAGAAACAACATTAAAATGAATGAACTGATCATCCTCCTTCAATTTTGTCAGTTTAAAAACATGTGGATTCCATAAAACCAGTAATCTTCCATATGGGGCACTTTGAAGATTGTCTTCATATTTCCATTCAGGTGCAATATTATTACAAGCCAAAACAGATTTCTCCTTATTTAATTTAGTTTCACTAATGATAAGCAATTGAATTTTTTGATTTTTAATAAAATGCTTCACTTCAGCTTGTTTAGAAGGTAGATGACCTCCTCTGATATTCCAATATGCTATGTTGTTGTTTGGCATCATAAATGTTTAGGAGAAATAAGATTAGTTGGATGTTTCCTTGTATGTCTAATGCTACTAGATGAGGCTTCCTTGAATGATAAAGTCTCTTGATTATTTCTTGGCAAAATATCATCAATAGTATAATTATTCCCATTGTCAAGATCCTCTGAAATTTCATGAAAGGAGACTTTCTTTTTCCCTTTTCTTCCTTTTTTATTAGATGCATTTTGATCATTTGAATTATCCCTTGAATTGCAAGGAGGGGGTAGAATCAGATGGCTAGGAGGTAAAATATTGATATAAGGCGAGGTTTGCTATGGAACAAAGGTAACTGATTTTTTAAGAGTATCTTTATTAATATCAGAACCACTATCCAAACTTTTAGCATGTACAATAGAAACATGCCCATTATCTTCAACTGTATTATACTTCTCAGAAGAAACTGAATCACACACACTAACATCAATAATATGGAAACTCTCAGAAGCAGAAGAAGCTTGCACACTAATATCGACTGTATTATGCTTCTCAGAAGAAACTGACACTTGCACACTATCATCAATAGTATTACAATTCTCAGAAACAATAGAAGAATGCACACTATTATCAGCTGTGTTATGTTTAGCAGAAAAAGCAGAGACATGCACACTATCATCAACAATATTACAATTCTCAGAATAAACAGAAGTATGCACATTATCAAATTGGATTGTAGACTCTTTGTTGATAATTCTTTCATCAAGGTCAGATAAGACAAGGAAGGCATTTGATGTTTGAATACTTTCCTTAATACCCACCTCATTAGAAATTAATTCAGAAATCTTATTTCCATCATTTGTAATTACTTCCTTATGAATATCATTTTCTTTTATTTATAAACTTCATTTGTAAATTTTTATAACTCTTTCGAGTTTTCACTAAAATAATCTCATTTATAAATTCCATTCTATAATTTAATTTCTTATAAATTCCATTTATTTTTGTCAATCTATTTTTAATATCGATTTCAACTTCTTTCCATATTTTTCGAATATCATTTTAAAATCCAGTCTTTAAAAATTCCTTTAAATAATTTAACTTAAATTCCCTATTTAAAATATTTTCCCGCATTATTTAATACGATAAACAATTCATCATTTCTTATTCAACTCAATCTCTTTTAAATAATTCAATTTTCGATATACATATTTTTATATTAAAATCTCTTTTTAATTCCTTAAAATTTTAAAATAATATTTATGGTATTTAATATAACCAAAATTAATTTCCATTCCATTATAATATTTAAAAATATACAACACACAATATTCCAGCATTTTATATATATGAAAAATACTAATATATTTGAGGAATCCAGTTGGATCCCTCCAGCCTATTTTCCCTGCATCCAAAGATGTTAGACAACAATAAAAATACCAAACCCAGTTCGAAGGAGATATCGCGGCATATAGGGTCATCCGCTATAATATGCGGGAATATCACTTCAAATACAAGTATATATATAGTCATCCAATAGATAATTATAAATTTATAAATCAATCAAGCATCCAATAATTTAAATTTAAACATTTAAATTTAAAAATGGTAATCCAAATGGGTGAGAAATTCTCACCTTGATTTTATTTGCAACCCATTTCCATCTCGACTTGTTTCTTTACGATTTTCAACCTCGTAAAAATATTATACAGTTTATTGACATTCGAAATAACCAAACAATTAATTTCCATTTTAATAAATTTAATTAACTAACTTAAACAGTAATTAAAGTAACCTAATTTACACTTTTTTCTTTCCTTCTTACCTCGTATAAATAAGTTATTTAATTTATTAGCCAACTCAATTCAAATTTTTAAATAAATAAACAAAATATAAAATTAAGTTAGTCACAGAATATACCTCTGCCAAACCAACTCGCGACCTCCAGCCACATCGTCACA
This sequence comes from Allium cepa, assembly GCA_030765085.1. Lineage (NCBI taxonomy): Eukaryota > Viridiplantae > Streptophyta > Magnoliopsida > Asparagales > Amaryllidaceae > Allium > Allium cepa. The sequence continues at coordinate 599,028,358 of CM060935.1, forward strand.
CCCATCGAGCCTGTTGCCCTTATCTCCAGTCGTCAATGTGCAGTGATCGAACTCTCGATGCTTCGCGCCAAGCCAAATCCACGTTTATGTTTGCATGTACGAGAACTCCAGCTCGTCACATTTTCCCCCTCGTGAACGCTGCAACATTACCTTCGATCGAGGACGAACCAAGCCTCACTACGTCGCCACCTTACGAATCGCGAACACCAACATTGAACATGACCTCCTCCGCACGCGGCCATCTCCTCAGGCGCTTGCCAATTTCCTTCCATCGCGATTTTATTCCGCTTCAATTTTTTTCCGAAGCCTTTCTTCGATTGTGAATTTCACAGAGAAGGGGAAAGACTCGAGTTTTAGACGGGAGGAAATGGCAATATCGTTCAATCCATGAGCCCGGGACTTCTTCTTGTCCTTTTTTTAAAAAGCTCGGTTCCATTTTTTTTAAAAGCTTTGGTTTTCGATTTTGAACAAAAAAGGGGATGATGCGAATTAACAGAAAGAATGGAGGTGGGACGTCGTCTCAATAAAACATGTAGGAGAAGGTATGCACAATTTGAAAAGACTAAGGTGGCTATGATTGACCTTGATTTGATTTTTACTTTATTAATGTTCAAAATTTACCGCTTTGCATAACTCAGAATTTCGAACCCCTATTGAGGCATGCCGCTAGACGTTTATAATGTTATACCTCTATTCCGCATGCAGCTATTTCCTCAGACGCTTGCCAATTTCCTTCTATTGCAATTTTATTCCGCTTCAATTTTTTTTCCGAAGCCTTTCTTCAATTGGGAAATTCACGGAAAGGGGAAAGACTCGAGTTTTATACTGGAGGAAATGGCAATAATCCATGAGCCCATGATTTATTCTTTTTTTTTTCTTTTAAAAAAAAGCTCGGTTCCACTTTTTTTAAAAGCTCTGGTTATCGATTTTTAAAAAAAAGGGATGATGCGATTTAATAGAAAGGATGGAGGTGGAACGTCGTCTCAATAAAACATGTAGGAGAAGGTATGCATGATTTGAAAAGACTAGGGCGGCTATGATTAACCTTGATTTGATTTTTACTTTATTAATATCCAAAATTGACCATTTTGCACAACGGAGAATTTCGAGCCCCTATTAAGGCATGCCGCTAGACGTTTATAGTATTATACCTCTATTCAGAATGCAATGGAAAAGGTTCTCGGTCCTAATTTGATTGTATGGAGAAGATAGTTTTTTGGACCAAATTATTATATTGAATTTTGATATTAAATTCAATGTGTTTATATCCCGTATGATCAAAAGGTAATTCCAAACACTGCGAAATTTGAAATCCGATAATAATATACTATTACGGATCTAATGGAACAGGTTTCGTCGAATTTCAAGACTATGCCTCGAAAGGCTATTTTCAAATGTCAATTTTAAACGATACATTTTTGAAACTGAACAAATCACTTTTTAAATTCAATTTAGAAACTTTGATTATCTCTGTTATTAACAATATAAATTTTATAATCCTTTAAATAATTTTTATCAGACTTAAACTCAAGATACAATAATTTTACCAATATTCAATTATAAACTCAATAATTAAATTATCCAATAAATTGCTATATCTTAAATTCTGAATTTATTTTACAAATAAGCCTAAATTTTCATATTCACGATCAATCTATAATTCAAATCAATATTTAAAACCATTTAAATATTCAAAATCAAACAACGAAAACATTCGGATTGTTACACTAAATAACATCAAAACCCAATATTGTATTACTTTTATCAACACGTTATAATGGTTGAAACTTGATCATTAAATATTTCAATTTCTCAACATTTTGAATAGAAGTCTCTCATAGGTAGTGGAGTTGTTTGAGGAAACCTACTTCCATCGGCACAGTTGAGTGTTCGATCTGTGTTGACCAGGTTATCTATGTGATTTATCCCAAGCTCTAGTTGGTGACACAATACATATTTCTCCAAAGCGTGGTAGGATATTTCGGCTGGAACCATGAAATTCCGACTAACACTTATCGGTTCCGACCGATGGTGCGAAGAGATTAGGGAAAAATCTTATCCTATTCAAAAAAGCAAAGGAGAAAAATGGAAATTGCGTAATCAAAAGAAGAGAAGGAAAGCGGCAAAAAAACATGCCGAATCAATTAATGGAATAAGTAAACCAAAATGAAAACTCTAGAGCCTATATTGAGCGTGCTTGAACAGTAAGAAGGGAATCAAAATTTTGCTTATAAATACATCAGTCGAAAACATAAATTACCATAGTCAATCTTCAGCAATATTCCCAAACTGGAGCGTTGTTGTTCATACCTAGGCAGAGAAAATTTGGCAAATTCAGCAAGCTTCACAGAGAAGTTCGACCAAATTTGAGAGCTACCAAATCATCGACGTCATCAAGGAACTTTAACTTTAACACAGGTGATTTTTTTTTTCCTTTCAACCCTTTTATTTTCTTTTCGCTTTTATTTTTTTTCTAAATGTCGTATTTTTTTGTATATGGGCATGAATTATGAGAGTGTTTATGTGTTGTGTGTGCGCGCTTTGGGCTGAATAACGAGGACTTAACATTTCATACATAAGTAGACATTGTAATTGATTATTGAATGAGAAAGGGGTTACTGGAAATAGACTGAATTGAATATGTTGAACTGACTTGAATAAGTTGAACTGACCTGAATATGTTGAACTGACATGAATGTTAGACTTGAACATGCTGCTTTGAATATGGACTTGAATATGTTGAACTTGAATGTGGACTTGATTATTGAACTTGAATATGTTGGACTTGAGTGTTGAACATGAAAATTGAAGTTGACTCGAAATATTGGACTTGAATATTGAACTTTGACAACTTCGATAAATGTTTATTTATTCAATTTTATTTTATTTTGATTTTATTTGACTTTTATTTACTTATAAATGTTTATATGGTATCATTTATTTATAATTTCAGGTATATTATGACAAATCAAACTGAAATGGTACTGCGATCAATTGTGATTTTCGAAAAACAAAACGTAACTTTTGCAATAAATTAATTAATGATGGTGGTGTGGCGAGTTTGAAAGAGCATCTGATAGGAGTGGGTGATGATGTATCAGCATGTCTAGTTGTCCCTAAAGAAGTTAAATAACTTGTACGATCATATATCATTCAAAAGAGAAATAAATAAAACAAGGGAAAACTAAACAAGCGACGCTTGCAAGAGAAAATAATGAATAGATCACAACAAGTGTCAGTCAATGAAAAATGAAGATAATGAAGAACTTCAACATGTCATACGGTAAAGCAGAGATGCATTTAGAAAATGAAGAAATGCACAGTTCTCATGCTGTTGGACGATACGGGTTGTGGTTCAAGTCAAACAGAGCACAACGTACATGGAAATTTTACCAGAGTAGATGGTGATTTTGACACCATGCTGCTGGTCCATTCAACACATATATGCAAAAATGTGGAAGTAAGACTCAATCTTTTATTAAATCTACAATGAAAGGTATTAAAAATGCCAAAAAACTTATAGGTCGAGCAATTTTGAAGTTCATTTTTCAACCATATCCCGCATAACGTTGTTAATAGTCTATATTATACAACAATGATTGACGCGATTGCAGAATGTAGTCGTGAAATTGATCCACCAACTGCATATGAAAGATCACATTCTCATCTTGAAATGGAAATAGAAGAAGTTGGATAATATATTAAAACATTGCATAATTTCTACGATGAATATGCTTGTACACTAATTATGATGTTTGGAGTATATAGAATCGACAAAAGGTAATAAATTTTCTCGTGTATTCTACCCATGGAACGACATTTATCCAATCTTTGATGCAAGAAATGAATTTTAAAATGGATAATATATTTATAGATTAATGGATGATGTCGTTCAAACAATCGGTGACATCATCCATCGTATGACGACGACATTTATGGGTCCAGGATAACTGCAAAATGGTTAACGGTGTGCATATCTTCACCGCTTGTTTGAACGACATCATCCATTAAGATAATGGAATCATTTTGTGTTGTATACATGGCTTGACCTTTTCATCATTTTGCTGTGTGCATTGCAACAATGATTTCAAGATCTGACTACTCTCAACCTCTACTAAAGTCCCATATTTTTTCAAGTTTAGAAGCTTTACAGTTGATACAACTTCATAGTTGATACTGCTCATCAATATATTGTATATGGTGTATGATTTTTTCAGTTTAAGTACCCACTAAAGTTTTGTGCTTCTAAAAAAATATCAATTATTAAAGAATAATATACTTACAACTTGTATGTAGAAAGAAAAGCCACTATCACTGTATATCTCTGGCTGCACGGACACTCTGTATTTCCCAAGGATCCTCAACGTACATCTTCAAATTAATTTTGAATCCAAAAAATGGCTATGCCATTGGCATATTTTACTAATGTTGCTTTGAAAATTTTTCAAAGTTTGTCGCGGAACCTCGAGGACGAAAACTGTGGTAGGAATCGGTTGAACACGGCAACTGTTTCAGAACCCTCTTTTTGGGGTAGTAGAGTTCAGTAATCTTGAAGAAAATGATAAGCCCATCATATTATATACGATACTAAAAAATGAAATTGATAAACATCTTTTGTACTGATCCCAAACTATTTTATACATAGAGTACTTCAGCTACTTCTCTTGATGATTAATCAAGTTTAAAGATGTCTTTGTAGACCCTGAACGCATTTGGATACACACCTAAGAACAAAATAATAACACGTTACCGAGTTAGTATTTGGATAATGCAACTTGCATAAGCGTTTGTAGTGTTTATTGCTAAAAGTGTAAAGTAACAAATTAATTTAGTATTATCCTACAAGTTCACATCACAAATGACAAAATCAAATTCAGTCTTCTTCCATTAGCAAATTATATGTCATGAAGTATTGTATTTGTGTATGTTTTTCATATCAAGGAGCGGTGCCCATCCTCCAATTAGCTAAAATTTGAAAAATTATAATGCAGAACAATAATACTGATGCTGATAACAGAAGTATCAAACATCAGTCTAATAATGTAAATAGACTGAAGTTCGGTTACTTATTTTGCTTTAGTAAAGAGGTCGGGTACATTGTATTATTATTAACCCGACTTGACCCATGTAGCTGTCTCATGTCTTTATATATACAAAGAGTACAGTCTGTATTATAGATGAACAAAAAGCTATTAATAAAATACATCATCGTTTACTTTCTCAAATTCTCTTTCATGGTATCAGAGCCTCTGCCAAACGGCATCACAGGCTGATCATTTCTGTTGCTACCTGAACTCCATCAGAGAGTTCTCATCATCTGGAGTTTTCTCTCAAATCGGTAATTCCCTTCAGATTAAACATCATTATCGGAGAATTTTTTCATCCTCATCCCTCAACAGTAATCAAGAATCGGTTTGTTGATAAGATCTCTTGTAGAGAGCCTTGCCCGAAGATTCAAGATGTGATCAACTGAATCTTGGCTGCATCTCAGCCATCAAAGAAGATCCACATCATCTTCTCATCATCGATCTTGTATTTTCACTCTCATCTACACACTGAAACCCAATGTGATTCTCAAATTCAGTGTGTCTCGGTAAGATAGCCGCATCATCCCTCTAATTCAATGCCCACCATATCAGAAGGAGGAGACAATGAATCATCTACCACATCTGTGATCGAAACCACCAACCAACCTTTGATAAAACCCAAGAGTCATCTTATAATATTCAACTTGACGAAAAAAACTTCTTGCTTTGGAAATATCAAGTTGAAATTACAATAAATGGCTATGGTCTTGAAGGCTTCATCAAAGGAACCATTGCAATTCCACTTGTAATGATAGCAGACAGAGAAGGCAAAATGATAAGCAATCAAGATTATGTGAAATACAAGAGACAAGACAATCTACTATTAGCATGGCTTTTACCATATATCAATGTTAATCTACTGCATCAAATTGTTGAACATGGTTCATCATATGAAATGTGGAAAACCGTAGAGAAGATTTTTAATTCTCAATCTGCTGCATGTATTATGCATTATAAGAGAGAACTACAAAACTTGAAAAAGGAAAATATGTTAATGAGGAAGTACTTAACCAAGATTAAGTCATTTTGTGATCTTCTAGAAATTGCAGGCCATAAAATCTCTGAAATTGAGCAGATGTTGACCATAACGAATGGTCTTGGGGAAGAATATGAATCTATCATTGTAGTTATCTCCTCTAGAGAGATACTACCCAATATGGAATTTGTTCACTCCTCTCTTCTTGCTCATGAAGGGAGAGTTGAACAAAGAAAGTCAAGTACATTAGATTATTCAATTAACTATGCTTCAAATTCAAGAACTAAGAATCAAGAAAAGACTCAAACCAACAGAGGTGGTTTTAATCAGAGAGGAAGAGGGAGGAGTGAAAGATGGAACAACAATAACAGAGTTAAGTGTCAAATACACAAAAAATTTGGTTATACTGCAAGCAAATGCTACTTCAGGTACAATACTGACAACAGCAACACTAACCAAAGTCAATGCATACAAAGAAACTTTAATCCAAATGCAAATGTAGCCCAATTAAGGAAATCATCAAGAAGTCAGAATGAAGATATACAAGGTACTCAAATGAATTCAAAGACTCTTAACAGACCTGAAGACATTCACTGTGAAGAATGGTAACCAGATTCAGGTGCCACCAATCATCTAACTAACAACATTTAGAATTTGAACCTTGGTAACAAGGAATACTCAGGTACACAGTCTATTTATATGGGTAATGGTGAAGCTATAAGTATAACTCATGTTGGAAATGGCAGTATCAAAGGTAAAAGACAACTTTACTTGAATAATTTGTTGACTCTCCCTCGAATTAAAAAGAATCTCATTAGTGTTTCACAATTTGCCAATGACAACAATGTATACTTTGAGTTTCACCCAAAATTTTGGATTGTTAGGGACTCATCAAATCAAGATATATTTTTACAGGGTAGGTTGCACAAGGGGCTATACAAATTCAATCTTGGGAATACAAAGAAATTCACTCATAAAAGACCATGGTGCAGCAATTTAGAAACTAATGGTACAAGCAATAAGAGTGTATTTGATGTATGGCACTGTAAATTGGGACATCCCAGTGTTAAAACTGTAAAATACGTTCTAAAAAGTAATAATATTCCTTTTGAAAATAGTTCTGTTCCTTATATATGTACAACTTGTCAACTTGGCAAAAGTCACAAACTACCTTTTGCAGACTGTATTACCGTATACAATAAACCACTTGAGCTTATAGCTACAGATCTCTGGGGACCCTCTCTAGTAAATTCAGACTATGGATTCAGGTACTACATTTCATTTGTTGATGCTTATTCTAGGCATACTTGGATATATTTTCTCAAGGCTAAATTAGAGGTATGCAAAGTAGTTATTCAACTCATTAGTCAAGCTGAAAAACAGTGTAACAGTGAGGTTAAGGTTATTCAGCCAGATTGAGGAAGTGAATTTAAACCTCTGAAAGAATATTTTCAAAATAGAGGAATTATACAAGGATTACTTTCCCACACACCTTTAAACAGAATGACTTAATGGAAAGAAAACATAGACATATAGTTGAAACTAGGTTAACATTGTTGGCTCAGGGCTCCTTACCAATGAAATTCTAGCCTGATGCATTTACTACATCAGTTTATCTGATTAACAAACTACCAACCAAGGTTCATGGTTGGAAAAGCCTAATTGAAGTGTAATTTAATATAAAACCAGTTTATTCAAATCTAAAAACCTTTGGTTGTCTGTGTTTTCCATGTCTCAGGCCATATAACACTCACAAATGAAGTCTTAGATCTGGTCCTTGCACATTTTTAGGATATGCTAGCAATCAGAAAGGGTATAAATGTCTTAGCATTAATGGTAAAGTCTATATTTCAAGACTTGTTGTATTTAATGAAACCATTTTTCCTTTTGCAGATAAAGGAATAAAAACTACACAGGAAATATACAACACAAAGGTGTCAATATCACCAATACCTGAAGTTACTGACCGGAACAGTGGGCAAGAAGCTGATGAGACATCAGGACCACAACACACTTTGTCTTCCATCAGACCAGGTCATAGTACAACTGAGTCAAGTGATCATCTCAACATCTCACCACATAACTTTTCCAATCCCGAAGAAAGCTCGAAACATAATGAAAGCAATTCACCATGTTATGAATACTCCTGTGTCAATGAAACCAGTCAACCCAACATTCCTGCAAGAACAGAACACCATATGATTACAAGAGCTAAAAGTGGGATTTTCAAACCCAAAGTATACACAACTCATCTATATCAAAAGGAACCTACTACTTATGAAGAAGCTGTCAAGTATGATCACTGGAAATTAGCCATGGGTGAAAAATGTAATGCCCTCACAAGGAATAAAACATGGAGCTTAGCCCAGTCACAAAAATGTTATTGGAAGTAAATGGAAATACAAAGTAAAGAGAAATCCCAATGAAAGCATAGCAAAATACAAAGCAAGACTTGTTGCAAAGGGGTATACACAACAGTTTCATTTTGATTTTAATGAGACTTTTTCTCCTGTAGTGAAACCAACCACCATAAGAATTATTTTAACCATAGCACTACACAACCAGTGGAAGATTAAGCAACTAGATGTAAACAATGCCCTTCTGAATGGGGAACTACAAGAGGAGATTCATATGCAACAACCAAAAGGCTACATTCAAGGCAATAATGCAAATTTGGTATGTAAACTTCATAAGGCTATTTATGGACTCAAGCAGGCTCCAAGGGCATGGCATGAAAAATTCCAGTCGACCTTAGTCAAATTACGATACAAGCCAACTAAGTCAGACAATTCTCTATATATGAAAACAAGCCATGGGTTATGTAGATGACATATTAATCACAACCAGTGACAACAATGAAATCAGCAAAACTATTCAGCATTTAAATCAAACATTCTCTATTAAAGAACTTGGTGACTTAAGCTACTTCTTGGGTATAGAAGTCATAAAGAAAAGTAATATAGAGTTTGTTTTAAATCAAAGTAAATATATTTCAGAGATCCTTGCCAGATTAAAAATGGATCTAGCCAAACCACTGCCCACTCCTATGACCAGTAATCTTCATTTTTCAAATGAGAAAGGAGAACTCATTTCTAATGATCGACAATATAGAAGCATAGTAGGTGCTCTACAAGATGTTACAATCAAAAGACCAGAAATATGTTACAGTGTCAAAAAAATTTGTCAATTTATGCAACGACCAAGAGACAAGCACTAGAAGGCAGTAAAGAGAGTATTGCGCTGTCTTAGAAGAACAATTAATCATGGAATATCATTACGTACATGTAAAGAGTTAAACATACAAGCTTGCGTTGATGCTGACTGGGCTACCGACCCAGACGACAGAAGATTCACCTCTGGGTTCTGTATTATGTTGGTGACAACCCGATATCATGGTGCTCTAAGAAGAAAGCTACTATCTCACGCTCCAATACTGAAGCCGAATATAGATCAGTTGTCAGTACGAATGAAGAATTAATTTGGATCGAGCAATTATTATACGAAATCAGAATTAAGCCAATAAAAAGACCAATAATTTCATATGATAATCTGAGTACAGTGGCTCTCTCTTCCAATCTAGTTCATCATTCTCGAACAAAGAACATCGAGATTGATCTGTACTTTGTTCGTGAACAAATCAGTAAAGGAAGGCTCGATGTTCTTCATGTCCCCGCTGAATGCCAATGCACTGATATTTTAACAAAGGCATTTTCGACTAAGAATTTCTTAATATTCAAAATCGAATTAAAAATGGTCGACAGCAGCACTGATGATGAAGCAAAAGAAATTCAGGCAAAGGGTAGACAAGGCAAGCTAGATCTATGAGATCTAACCCGCCTCAGTAACTCAAAGCTAAAGGCACTGATATTTCTTATAAACAAAATTCCATGGCGGCGTAGGAGGAAAGAGAAGGGTAAACCCTAGATAAATTTAAGGGGGTGTAATAATGTAAATAGATTGAAGTTGGATTACTTATTTTTCTTTAGTAAAAAGGGTGGGTACATTATATTATTATTAACCCGATCTGGCCCATGTAGCTGTCTCATGCCTCTATATATACAAAGAGTGCAGTCTGTATTATAGATGAACAAAAAGCTATTAATAAAGTACATCATCATTTACTTTCTCAAGTTCTCTTTCATAGTCAACAGAATGATGTTTGGATGTAAAAATCTAGTTCATCTAAGAATCTAATATGGTTAACGTGTGCCATGCTATGAACTACATATGGACTAATATTAAAACTAATATGCAAAGACAGAAAAAAGACATGCATGATCATTAGAGCTTTTCAGTTTATATCAAAAATGGATCTTGAAATACATGATACCTGAACAATACTAATGAAACAGGAAAACAGTTAGACTTCTCTTCTGAGACCTCAGTTGTATTTAAGATAACTAAACTCAAACATGGTGTGGTGGTTAAAGTATTAACTTGATGGAGCAGGTGTTTACTCGATGCAGATCACACAGTTGCTGCAAAAATTGAATCCATATTTTGGATCCTGTCTTATTTCCTAAAATGCATTTGTAACTGATAGTGTAAAATAGATACGGTGCACAAAACCTCTTAGAATCGACTATAAGAAATCTTATACTACGAACAATAGTTTTTCATTAGGCACCCTAACTTGATATTTTTCACTGCCCATGACAACAATAGCCTCATCTATTTCAACAAGACAATTTTCCAAAAGTTCAAAAATATTGTAGGAAGTTAACTTACCTGGCGTGACTCAGAATTTTCCGCATGACAGTTTTCCTTTTAGCCGGACTGCTAGTAATGTGAACAACATCATCAATCAACGTTTGTTGTCATATCATAAAAGGATACATGCAATGTACTAGTCTCTGGCTAAATATATGCACTGATAAGCACTACTTCAATTTTTTGCATGGGAGCTCTCGGTAAGCTGCAAAATTCCAGATCTTGAACAGTTTCCTTCATAGGACAACAATTGTATTTGAATATTAGGATATTTTCTTATACAAAATATGCTTCGGTTCCGGATGGTGGCGTTTTGCAATCAGCAGCACCAAAATCTTTTGTAATCAAGAAAATCTTTTGTAATCAGCACTAGTGATAATGCAAAGACACTACAAAAGACACATAGTTTAGCGACGGCAAAAAGCCGTTGGCGGCCGTCGCTAAATGCCATTGCAAAATACCTCGTTGCAACCAAAGAAAGCGACGGCTCCGTTGTTCTTTTTGCAACGGTTTGTAATGGCTAAATGTCCACGTGGAAGAAACCATTGGGTTGCTGGTTTCCCGGATTGATGCAAACCGTTGCAAATCATTGCAAATTGGCCGTTGCTAACCGTCGCTAGCCGTCGCTTATTTTGACCAAATGGCCGTCGCTAGCCGTTGCAAATCTGGAATATTTTTCCAGCCAATTTGCAGCACCTTCAACCCTCAATCTCAATCAATCCAAATAATATAATTCCATCATTCCACACATATAATACCATTCCATCGTACCATATAATCAATATCAACACAACCAAATCATCAAATATTGCATATTCTAACATATATTTATGAAATCATATAAGAAAATCAACATAACCAAATACAAAAATTCACCAAACCAAACCACATTGTCCAAGTATCAATCACAACAACCAAAATACCAAACCAACAAAAACACTAAGTATCAATCACAACATCCATAGTGCTAAATGTCAAACCCATCATAATATGTGCGCACACACACACACACACACACACATAGATATATATAAAGCGTACCCATCAAAACAAACCAGCTAAGCATCATCATCATCTGCACCTCCTTCCTCGGGCATTGACCCATGCTCCTGATAGAACGCAGCAATACGCTCATCTATCTGCGTCGCCAACTGATTCTTCCGCTAATCATTGAGCTCATCCAATTGTGTTTGCATCCGAGCAATCTCTTCCTCATCTATGGTTCTCATATACAACCTTTGGAAATTAAGAGCCTGTGAAATAATTCAAGTGAATAAGAAGTTCATGGCATACAATAACAATAAGAAAACTCAAGTTATTGGTAATAAACTCAAGTGAATAAGAAGTTCATGGCATACAGGTTTCTACTATGTAAACGTTGAGTACATACCATATTGCTGAAACTGTAACGCCTGTTTCGACTTGCCGGTTCAATGATTGAATCCCATATCCGATTAGACTCATCAACTGTAAGCGACTCCCGTCCACTCGCTAGTATCGCTCATGCATACTCTACGTTATATCTCTCCTACAATTATGAACAGATATTTGACACAATTGGTATATAATTTACTTATTTACTGTTAAATAAATGAATATGAAATATTTTCATTACAGAAATTAACATATTTACCATTACAAAAGCAGCCTTGTCGTCCGGCCAATCATATGAAACATTCTCATCCTCATCTGTATGCTCCACTGCATGTGTGACTCTGAAAACCTCAGCCGCTGTGGGCTCCCTACCATACTTTGCCCATTGAATACATACAAGAATAGGTTATATTGATAATTTGCATGAGTATATACAAGAATAGATTATATAGAAGAATAGAATATATGGTAAAGAGACACTAGTAAATATATACATGTATAACATAAATATTGGTTGATTTATTTAACAATTCCCTCCTATGTTGTTGGAAGGATTTAGAGCCACCAGGATATAAAGCGGGATTTTTGTTCCTATTAGCTTTGTTTCTTTCCGACAATTCCTATTAATTTATACACACTATTAAGTAAAATAATTCAACACATTTAAATGTAAAAATATAGTGACAATATAACTAACTCTGAATGCTTCAGATTCCCAATATTGTTGGAATCCAACCCAAATGTCATCCCCTATCCAACTTGGCTTTTTCCCTGAACTCTTGGCCCTTGATAAGGTCTCTCTATAATTTTTCCGCATCTTATTATTCCAATGATTTACAAAAACATCCATATCCTGCGGATCCACACGTACGGCTGCCTACATATTGAATTATCATACGTGTTATGCAAAAGAGATTATATAATTAAAAAACAACCAGCAGAACAGAATACGTAAAACTGATATCATAAGGCATGATGACATACTGTTTTTGGTTTCATATAAGGCATAATTATATATTACAAAATTGTATTTACGATAAGATCAGCCCATATTGTGTTTTTTATATGTGTTGGTATGTTATCCCACTAAGGCCAACACCCGAACATCCTACTCTTGTATGCCTCCTTCGATACTTGTAAAATGAAATCGGACGGCTCCACCTCGAACCTTCTGTAGAAATGTTGATGTATATATTCAATATATTTCATATAATACAATTCAAATAAGTTTGATACATACCCAGCACTTTTCGGAACTATCTCCGCAACTCGACGAAGATCTGGCTCAGAGGTACTCGGACCTGCTCCAAGTAAAGGTGACCGAGATGTACTACATCGATCACGTCGTCTATCAGACATAACCGACAAACATATATATAATATCATACACTGCTTAGAAAAGAGCACTGATAACATAAGCATCACATAATCATCAATCAATATCACATAATCATTAATCATCGCATAATCATCACATAATTATTAATCAAGTGATAATCGTCACATAAGCATACTCTGCACATAATCATCGAAAAAAGCATACATGAAAAGAATAATGCATAACTCAAAATGATACAGATCATATATAGTCATCATTATTATTACATAGCTCAGAATATTATAGAACATAGTCATTATTGTTAATACATAGCTCGCACTTATACAACAAGCGATGCCATCTATGATCAGTCTCCGTCATATTTTGATTCAGACTCGGTCTCGTACTCTATATCATTTTCTTCGGTACTTACAAATGCATCTATTAAAACATTCGATTCATCAGTCAACGACCCTACATCAATGTCATCGTTTATCACAATTTCAGTATTTGGCTAGAGATCCGCTTGATACGCTGCTTCATCTGGAATATTATTTCCATCAAACCTATATCTTGCCATCGTTTTAAAAATAGCCCATCGGCTTGCTTTATCCTTTTTTAAGGACGGATATGGAGCAAAATAAACTTGTAAAGCTTGTTTAGCTAATATAAAAGGATCATACTTATAGTAATGCGACGTATGCCTTATTTCAATTAGCTTATAATCTTTGTGCACGTTAATTCCAGAGCCAGGAACATTGCTAAACCAATTGCATTTGAATAAAAAAACTTTCTCTGCAGGTTGTATATAATTTGTCAACTCTAAAACTTGTGTTAAGACCCGTAAAAATCTTTTATATGCTCCTCTGGATCATCGCTTCCTTTGATAAATACACCACTGTTATATGTTAATTTTTCAGCCCCGTATTCTTTGGTGTTGAATTTAAATCCATTGACGAAGAATATTGGATAAGTCTTGACATTTCATTTTGGTCCGATAGCAAGATGTCGTAATCCTTCGTCAACAACACAGTTTTCAGTATCATGAACGTAGTTTGAAAACCATCCAGCAAATTGTTTACTGAGATCGCCAAATGGATGTTGTGATTCGTATATGTTGCAAATATGTATTATATTCCTTTATAATTAATATATACATGTATAATTGAATTATATATGAATTCATAATTACCTGACAAATGGTGCAACTTCAGCATAATTTAGAAGAACATATGTGTGTGACACATGGTAATCTCTATCATCTAACCATATTTCCACATATTTTCCAGCAGGTCTTCCATGTTGTCAAAAAATAGATAACATTGTTTGGGAAGAATCCTGCTGAATAGTTTCTTCATTATGGGGAACACTTACGAACGATAAGTTCACATTGTTACTAAGGTAATGTGAGAAAAAAATGAAGCTTCTTCTTCAAGGTATGATTTGCAAATCGAACCTTCTACTCGTGCTTTTTGTCTAATTTTTCTTCTTCAATTATTCAGGTACCTAAAACAAAATTAATTAAATTCATATAGTGGTACAAAAACCAAAATTAATTAAATTACCTCTCAAATGGATACATCCATCCATATTGCATAGGACCACGAAGGAGTGCTTCAGATGGAAGATGAACAGGTAAATGCTCCATTACATTAAAAACACCAGGCGGAAATATTTTCTCCAGTTTGCATAAAAGTACAGGGATTTCTGCTTGAAGTTTATGTATACGATCTACCTTTAACGTCGTAGAACAAAGTTATTTATAAAACATACTTAATTTTGTTATAACACTCCATATTTTTGCAGGCAGCAGTTCTTTGAAAATCACGGGAAAAAAATACTCCATCGTAATGTGGCAATCATGACTTTTCATCCCACTCAAATTGCTGTTTTTAAAGCCAACACATCTACGGAGGTTAGAAAAAAATCCCATTAGAACGAGTTTTACTTGCTTATTGTCTAACTAATAGCATGCTTTGGGTTTCTTATTATCGTCGTATAATTGAAGTTCGGGCCGCTTACAAAAGTGTAATATGTCACGTCTTGAATTCGCATCGTCCTTGGTTTTCCCCTTCACATTCAAAATTGTATTAAAAAAGTTGTCAAGCACATTTTTTTCGTTGTGCATGACGTCAATGTTATGTCGGAGTAGGAGAATTTTCCAGTACGGTAACCCCCAGAATATACTTTGCTTGCACCAGTTATGAATGTCCGATTTACCTGGAATCTCAACCTGTACCCCAGTTACATGTATCTTTGGGTAGTCTTTTAAAATTTCATATACCTCTTCACTTGTCCAAACCTTAGGTGGTAGCATACTCTCTATTCTGTTAGCTTTAAAGTTCTTTTTATCCGTTCTAAATTTATGATTGATATGTAGAAAACACCGTTGACAGTCAAACCAAGAAATTTCCTTTCCATACTTTAATGAAAATGCTCATGTTTCATCCATACAATGAGGATAAGCTAGACGTCCAGATGTGCTCCAACCTGAAAGCATGCCATACGCTGGAAAATCACTAATAGTCCATAATAAGAAGCAAACATACGAAAATTCCTTTTTCTCGAAATGTCATATGTTTCAACTCCTTCATGCCATGATGTTTTCAACTCGTCGATTAGTGGTTATAGATTAACATCAATTCCTTGTGTTGGATCTTCGGGACCGAGAATGACAATCGTTAGAAACATATATGGAGTTTTCATATACATCCATGGAGGTAAATTATAAGGAGTAATAATAATAGGTCATGATGAATACTTACTACCAAACTGATAAAATGGCGAAAATCCATCCGTACATAAGCCAAGCCTAACATTACGGCTTTCTGCCGCAAATTTAGGATAAGTCTTATCGAAATGTTTCCATGCTTCTTCATCAGATGGATGTATCAAAGTTCCTTCTTCTGGTGTTCTCACATTATGCCATCACATATGACATGCTGTAGCAGAAGATGCATATAACCGTTGAAGTTTGGGAGTGATGGGTAAATAATGCATCCTCTTATATGGAACTTCTTTTCCTTTCTTTTTTCTTGGTTTGTATCTTTCCTCGTTACATATTCTGCATTTAGTAAGATGAGCATCTTCTTTCCAATACAGCATGCAACCTTTTACACATGTATCTATCTTCTGGTACGATAATCCAAAAGCGGACATAAGTTTTTTTTTACTTTATAATGACTATAAATTATTAGGTGGCATGTATCGTTTTACGGTTTGTACAACTGCTGTAAATGCAACTTCTGTAAGATTAAATTTCGATTTCATAGTGATGTATTCGGCGGTTACAGATAATTCAGCTCCGCTTGTACATCCATTCCATAATGGCCTCTTGGCAGAATCCAATAAATCATAAAAAAAATTAGCTTCCACGGTTGGCTCTTCATCAACATTTTCGTTCCCATCATCACCTTGGTCAAAGGTAGGGAACATTAATCGTGAAGCATCTTGCACCATGCTTTCTATAGGATTGGTCATAGCATTATCGTCCTCTAACACCATCGGATTATGTGTAGGTTGAACAAGTTCTCCATGACGATCCCATAAGTAATAATTAGGCAAAAAACCAAATTTGTACAAATTTACTTCTACTACATCTGGTTTCCAATGCTTCAGATGTTTGCACTTACTACACGGACAACGAATGTCTACGTTATTTCGATTACTAGATTGAGCAAATCTAATAAATACGTGTACACCATTACAGAAACGTTCTTTTATTGATCCTTTCATACCTTTTCGAGGTTCATACATCCAACAACGATCGAGAAAATAATCGAACATATTTCCTGATTTGTAAAATGTAGGTTAGAAGATTGAATGAAACACTTCATATTAAAGTCTTGTAAAAATTCATATATAACCCTTTACTATTTTAACAAATTCAAATAAATACTGCATTAAAATTTTCAATTCTTAAGTTCATTGTTTTTTTACTTTGACGGCCGGTTATTCTACTTCCCATTGCAAACACAATAACATAATCATATTTTATAAATCATTTCAGGTTAAACGATTCTAAAAAATTTCAGCAACACTTCCCTTTTTTCCCTGTATCGTACACAATTGCGTGTACACAGGGAAAAAAGAAAGTGCCATCGAAATTTTCTGAACCGTTTAAACTGAAATGATTTGTAAAATATGATTACTTTATTGTGTTTGTAACTTGTCCAAATACTAGGACAAATCCAACAAATGTTGTCTCAGATGAATATAGATGTACGTTATGTGGAAAAACGAATATCCATATAACGATCATATACAACACTTGTTAGACGGGGCCAAAAATTCTCTAAGGGGTTCACATAAATAAAGCACAAATTAAAAAATATTAATATTGAAGTGTTAGTGGTCTGTAGTGAAATAATGATCTTAATTTTTTTTTAGTAATGTAGCCAAATAGAATTCGTTTAATTATGAATCAAAATCCGTGGAAACTATCGGTAACTCAAAAAATATTGCTTATCTCACAAATGGGAACTATGAGTTACCATTTTAACAACTACAAAAACTATTTTATATTTCATTTAACTATTTAATATAATCAAATATAAAATTTTAAAATGTATTTTAACTTTTTTTTTAACTACATAAATTTTAATTAACGATTTTGTGAACTAAATAAGTAGTTAGCGCTTATAACAGTATATAAAACATTCTCGTAAACTTATCAATAAACATATTATTCAATGATCATGTATTATTTTTTGGATTTTAAAGTAGCCATAATTTTTAACAACAAAGTGAACAATAAATTCACTAATTAATACCACCAAATCAACACTAATTATCATCACCTAATACACAATAATCACCATTTTCAAACACATAGTCAACTAATTTTCTAAATTAGGATTACCATTATATACCCAATTCAAATAATAAACTATATATCATAAACTAATAACATATATTTATCAATTTCAAACCCCTAAATCATTGAATTCCAAATCTAAATCATAAACTAATTTAATTTAAACCTAAATTGAACAAAGATAATGGAAAATAGGAGATACCGGCAAGTGTGGAGAGGTTCAAATTAGCGACGGAAGGTTGCGACGGCTCCTTGTGGCGGATAGCGGCGGCTGGTTGCAGGAGGGAGGAGAATGAACCGAGAGAATGGAAGGAAGGGAATGAAATGTTTCTCTCGGCTGCAGATCTGTATATTCGCGACAAGCGACGACTAGCAACGGCCGCCTTTTTTAGCCATCGCTAGCCGTCGCTAGGCTCCGTCGCTTTAGGAGCCGTTCCTAGTAGTGAGAAAACAAGTTATTGCACAAGACCTTTCATAGTCAGCCCTATCAAAATCTTTGAAACATGACACTGGTTTAACCATATAAATTTTTTTTCATTGCCTGGCACAGCAATTTGTGCTCCATTTCCAAGAATATAATTATCTAAAAGTCCCAAAACATTGTCCGTAGTTATCCAGTTCATATCTAGGAATTTCCGTATAAAGGTTCTCCCTTCAGAGGACTAATATTTATTGCCATTTAACCAAAAAAACCAGTGTAATGTATGCTAGCCTTCTCATAACCATTCGATTAATGGTATGTTTATGGTCAAAATGGACAGTGCCAGTAACAATATGCGGGGCATTCAGAGAAGTGAACTTAGGACCCCTCGCACCCTAAACGAGAATCATACCACCAGACTAAATGCCCTTTAACGATAATGCATAAAAAACCATTTCTCAATTTAATAACAAAGCATCACAAAATCCACTTCCAAATCACGCATCACTCAAGGAATGTGAACTTTAATCTTTATAGCCTTCAACTAAGCATGTCAATTGATACTCGAAAAAAATGAAATACGGTAGCATTCGAACATGAAAAACATATGAATATCCAATATTTGAAAAAACGGATACAAATGCAAATATGAAGATATTCATGTATAAAAATTATCCATCCATTTTTTGTCAAGATAATAATTTATATTATGTGTATTTCGGTATAAGGAATTATATGTATTTATTGTTTTATCAAAATAATAGTTTATATTATATGTACATATAAATGTATATTAACTGTTCAAATTATTTTTTATTATCATACTTTTTTAATTGTACTTTTATGACCATCGTAACCAAAATGATTTTTATGTTAAACTAAATAACTTTATTTATGACTTAAGATTTATTAATTGACAGGGAATCAGATGATATCCAATGTTTGTCCGTAATCCATGGAAACGGATATTCGATATTTGAAAGAATTCAATGATAGACCTGCCTTTAACTGAAGGATAAAGATGAATCGCAAAATTTACATGTAATTAATGAACTAGCTGGTTGATGCTTCAATGGTTTCTTTCTCTTTCATTTTGAATCAATAGATGATTCAATCTCTTTATCATGTGTAGATCACTCATCAATATCTTTGTCAGTTGCCACATTATTCTCTTTGACATTATATTCACATTACCCTTTGTTTTCTTGGAAATTAACTGCAGCTTTTATTTTCACCTTTCTTTTCTAACTTATGGTTTTCTTTAATATACTAGCCAATAAGTCAAAACCAGATGAAACAGATGAAAAAGATGAAACTAAGATCCTTGGTATCATTATATTCTACATGAACAAAACATGGGGATAAAGTATATTTTATAGTCAATATACCAACAAATTTACTGGACTAATTCCAACCTCCACTTTCTGGCTAAATGCCAAATTGCAAAATACCCTATCATGGAAGATGATTATCAAAGGAAAAACACATTTAATGTCTAAATAATTTTGGACAAGTTTTCAAAAGAGACTAGTTTTCAAAAGTATTGGCATAAATAGGCTAGTTTGGAAAACTATTTGCAATTATAGGTTAGATTTGGCCATCTCTGCTATGAGCTCGCCATTTTTTTAATAAAAAACACGGGGTGCATTTCAGAAATGCACCCCTAATAATTTACAATGGTGCATATGCCAAATGCGTCAGTGTAAATCTCAGGTCCAAACCTGAATAGCAACCTTCACCGAACAATCCAAATACACAAAATCCAAATCCAAATGCACAATCTTAGGTGATAGCAAACATTTATCTACATAAAAGCTAACAAATAAAACTGCCATTAAATAAATTCTAGCATAACATAATTAAAATTCGATTACATTCGAATTAAAGTAGAAGTTATAGTTCGATTACAAAAGCAAACTAATAGTAAACTAAAAACAGGAATACTCATGGTTGAGTTGGATTGTCTTGAGTAGGTTGTGGTTGAGAAGGTCCAACGGGTTGCGATTAGTGTGTATCCTGTCTTCTTTTAGTTCTTCGCTCTCTAGTCCGCATAACTTGTTCGAAAGAGCTTGGCCATGTTAATCGATTTCTAAAAAGGATTGTGTCAATAAGTTTCTTCAAATCAAGACACCGTGGTTGGACTTCTCGTGCGGGTACTCTACTATGTCCGATATCGTCTAACCCTCTTCCTACCATCTCTAGTACATCGACCTACAACTTGTAGTTATTTATTAAAAATTAGAAACATAATTCAAGTGAACGAACTAAAAATATCACGATAATGTGAAGATTTACCACATCTCGCTCAAGCGGTGCACGGGCGGTGTATGTTCATTCGTGAGAAGTCTGATCTCCAATAGTGAATCTTCGAGTAATCGACCAGTATCAAGTCATTTATCTCGAAATAGGAATGGTAGGAAACTGTTGGTGTACGATACGGTTATGTCTATCGTTCCACTGGACGATAGCAAACTCCAAATCCGGCTTTGCTTCATGGATTAGGTATGTGTTGTTGAAGACCAAACTGTCACATCACAGATTATACATTTCTACATCCCGCATGCATATGATAGGCGTCTTACAAAGCCAACTATGCATCCCACTTAGACATATCTGTAGAAGATCGACTAGCACATCCTGTGTGTACGGATTCCGTATAACAACTTCATCTGTTAACATGTCGAGTTGGTTGCGATAGTATGTGTCCATCTGCTTCGGAGACTCAACCCAATTCCTTGAACCAAATCACTTATATAAATAGTTATACAATTAGAGTTTTATTAGTACAAAAATACACACATATAAATATAGTTGGAAATTGACTACCTTGCACTATAAGGAAATGTTATGTCGATCTGCATGGATGAAGTCACATTTGAACGACCAATGGGAAGATGTGTCCATGCCCAAAGCTGTAAAATAAATAAATAAAATTGAATACATCAGAATTAAATATTACATATGAGTTTATAACAAATATATCTATGCATATTATACCTGTAAAAGCAAGAGACAACGAGCTATTGATTTGGATTTCATGAGTGCAACATTCGTTAACTCATTATATAATGTTGCCAATATAGCACTGCTCTAAGAATATCGTGCACACTCATCCAAATTTCGTAAAAACAATAACCAAAAAAGGTTTAGTCGTCCTTTAGAATGATCGGGAAATAGACGACAAGATATCAAATGTAGAATAACAGCTCTCGCATGATATTCAGTTTCTACATCTGAAGCATCCGGTGATGGCTCATCTGCAAACATATCGCGAAGCCATGTCAACTTAACTTTTGTACCTCTTATCTCACTTTGAGGTAGAACCACACCTAGACACTGTTGACAAATATCTTCGTAATTACTTAGCTGTCTAATAATAATAGGATTTCATTCTACTTTAACATCTAGAAGACAACTAACATATACTAATGTGATGGTAATTTCACCAATAGGAAAATGGAATGTTGAAGTCTCGGGTCTCCATCTATCTACCAATGAAGTAACTAGAGCATGATCAATTTTGAAAAAGCTCAATCTAGATATTTCCCTGAATCCCGCTCTTTGTAATGCAAGTTGAACTCTTGGAGCATTAGACTTGATGAATTTTAATTTGCTTGAATGATCATGACACTCAAGTGGCTCATCACTCTACACATTCAGAAATGAACAAATGGTAAAAAAATGGAAGTAATAACCAAATAAAAACATTTTAATGTAAGCACGGATATTTTAAAAAAAATACCCGCATCAAGTTCCTATTATTGCTTCGATGTTTATTTTGAAGATACAAAACACTTGCATTCACGGGACCGGGTACCAACTCTTTAATAAAAAAATGTTCAAGTGTGAATAACATGCAATTGAATGCAAATTTGAACAAATTACTTGTAACAAACTAAATTTGAATAGACTGAATTCCAATGAAGATCATACTTGAACATACTAAATTTGAACAATTTTTGAATGTAATTGCTTTGATGTAATTGAATGTAATTGCTTCGATGTTCATTTTGAAGATACAAAACTAAAGTTGGTCAATGAACAAACTAAAGTTGAATAATTTTTGAGACTTTAATTCAATTCATAAAGTCTATGTACAAGCTAAATTCCTATATTTGAACAAATTACTTGTAACAAAGCTGTATACTTCTAATTTGAACAAAATTCTTGTGACAAATAGCATATTTTGAACAAACTCTAGAGCTTCATTATTAACTTCCATATTATCCATCCATGACATATCATTATCCATTGAAGCAATTTGCATACTATCTATATTCGGTGAACTACGGCTTCCATCATCATTGTTAACCT
The DNA here is from genome assembly GCA_030765085.1 of Allium cepa. Taxonomy (NCBI): domain Eukaryota; kingdom Viridiplantae; phylum Streptophyta; class Magnoliopsida; order Asparagales; family Amaryllidaceae; genus Allium; species Allium cepa. Next base: position 599,051,374 of record CM060935.1, read on the forward strand.
CTCTAGCATTTGAAGGAACAGAGTGTAAAAATTGATCATTTTCCAATCTTGATCTTGAACCACCCGGATGCACCGTAGAACTACGAAAAAAGAGTACGAGATCAAAACACTATAAATTTCAACTACTCAAATGTAATCACTTTAACAAATTACTTACTTTGTATTCACACAATTAGGAAATACTAGACTTGGATTGCTCTGATAAGGATAACTTGGAATAGTACCAAGAATTTGAGTAGAATGTTGGTTCAAATTAGTAGTAATTGCCTCTTCAAAATGTATCAACTCCTCTTTTAATACAAATAATTCGATCACTTTCATATTAACGGAAATCATAGCATCGACATCTTCAACATCATTTACATCGATAGCAGAAGATCCAGAATCCGTTACCCACTTGCTTACTAGTTTTACATCATACTCTTATGAATCAATTTGTGTAACCCTATACACCATTTCTTTTAGTTCACGATAGGAGCAAAATTTTTTAACCTTTGAACTTTTTGTTTACCACCAACATATACCGGTGTATTCTTTTCTTTCATAGTCAATTTTCCATCAAAGTAGAAAATAATTGGGATGAAATCCGACATACTTCTAAAAAGAAAAACATTATTATTTTTAGAACAATCAATTGCTAACAAATACCAATGACATAATAAAGCATAAAAATGAGAGGATAGATATGTGAAAAATTGAATATGAAAATAACTAAAAATTGAGCTAGGGTTTGAGTTTAAGCTAGAATTTTACCTTCAAATTGATGCCAAATAGCTAATAGAAGTAATCTGACCAGTAATCCTTGTATATTTTGAGATTTTGAGTAGATTTTGATGAATTTTTGAGGTGAATGAAAGAAAGGTACGGAATTGGATTTTGTAGGTGGAATATGTCGTGAAACAAATGACTGGCTTCTGCTTTCTATTTTGTCGTGGGTAGAAAAGTTTACACTGGCGCATTTGGTAGATGCGCCAGTGTAAATTATTAGGGGCACATTTCTGAATTGCGTCCCGTATTTTTTTTTAAATGGCCAGCTCATCGCTGAGCTGGCCAAATCTAACCTATAATTGCAAATAATTTTCAAACTAGCCTATTTATGCCAATACTTTTGAAAAGCAGTCTCTTTTGAAAATTTGTCCAATAATTTTATACTTACTAACTTCACATTGAAAACACAAACCACCTGAACTTTTATGCCAGTATCATAATATCGAATATAGAACAGGTAAAACTTGGACTCCATGCATATCAACATTCATAAATAGAAAAGTCCTTATTCTTCCACTAGAATCCTACACAATGTGAATTCACCAAAATTTGTAACTTGACAGTGTTATAATTTTAGCAAAAGCCAAATATCTTGGGTACATTTTCAACTTCTTTTTTCCTCTCTTCGAAATCAAACCCAATTCTAACTCAGAAGAGCCTAAATCAAAGACAATTCTGTGATTATGCATACCAAGATTGAGATTTATAAACCTGCTTAACGCTGTCGCCACTTCCTTCAAACTCTTTGGCCACTCATGATTTTTGAATGATATTGGATTCGAACTAAGGCTGCGTTTGTTTTGAGATAGAATGTGCTGGATGCTTAACTATAGTCTGATGTCAACACATCCGACACTGGAGGCAATGCAAATAGGTTGACGGTTGTCCACCGACCAATTCTTTTTAGCTTCGGTCGGTGCACAGTCATGGATCAAACAGCATTTGGTCGACGGCTAACTGACCGATTTGCACCGCGATTTGCAACAGTTACCCCTAATGCAAACCGTGGTGCCCTTAGCTGCACACTAATTAAATAAGTGATAAAGATGAGATTTGCTTGTTTGTTTTCAAAAGGTACTTCCGTCAAGCTTTTGTATACTTTTGTTAAGCTTTTGTATTCACCTAATTGAATAAACAAATTTTAAATTCTTACCGCAAGTGTTGATCAATTAGTATACCACATTTTCCAATTATATCCGTATATAACATAGTAACTGTTTTATAAAAAATTTAATTGTATCGAACAATTGGACAAATTCGATCATAACATCAATTTTGTTTTAGTTCTATCTCCTTCTATGATGAGATGATCTATTTGGTTTTGTTTTGATTTTTTAATTTTATAGTGTAGTTTCCAATTACGAGAAACAAATATAATAAAAACTAGTAATGTAAAAAAAATTAAAAGCAAACTACAGCGACATTTGCATACAATTTGAATTTGAAATATGATAATTTATAAATTGTCAACAAGAATGAAAATGAAAAAAAAATATGAAATGAAGGTTATATATATATATATGCTGAAAACGTTAATTGATAATTTAAACACAACACAAGTTTCAATTTTATTATAATGAAATATTTTCTTCTCGATCAAACTTTCAGAAAATATATTTATGTCATCACATTTCTACTTTCGACATGTTTTGTAGATTTTGCAGTACTTGCATACGGGGGCGTTTGTTGTTTTTTCTTTTAACATTCGTATAAGATAGGGCTGTTATTGTAATGGTTACCGCTATCATTTTGTAAATACCATTACCATACCGTATTTACTGGTAAACTAAAATTGTTTACCGTTACCATTACCAATTGACTGGTATACCGATTAACTGGTAACCGTTACACTGGTAATGGTAAATTATCGTTCGTCTAGAAAAATAATAAGTTGATATATTTTTACAGTGAACGATGCTTCATTATATATCTCATTGGTCACTTAATGAAGGACATAGAAAAGAAGTGTATTTATCATCATTTGAGTTGAATTACTGAAATAAATTGAACTATTTTCTTGGTTCTAAATGCCTGTAATACAACATCTTACATGAATATCGATGTATAATGAATGGACTGGTAAATTACCGTTACCGTTGGTTTTGAAAAAATATTACCGATGTTTTACCGTAGAAAATGGTAAATTTACCATTATCATACTGATTATACTGGTGTACCGACTTTACTTTAAACTGGTAACCGATTGAGCGGTAATGGTAAATTTATCGTTACCATAACAGCCCTAATATAAGACATATAATAAGAGGATTAAGTATGTTTTATATGACAGTTGCATCGAAGAATGATTAATTTTAACTTCGAGGGGTAGTATTGTCAAAGTAGTCATTCATGTTCACAAAATAAACATCTAATCAAAAAGTAAACAAATAATATTTTAAATATTCAGCAATCAACATTCATCAATCAACATTCGGTGCTCTGTATTCAGCATTCAGTAATCAGTATTTTGCATTTGAAACAAATGATGCCTAAGGTTGGGGGTTTATGGAATTGGGATGGATTTACATAAAACAATTACTTTTTCCAGTAGCCGTGTTCGTACGACTTTTCAAATGGGTTTTGGATTGGTCAAACCTTCCTAGGTGGTCAGAGCTTTGTGCACCACTAAGCAATAACTTAATGAATTTTGTCATTTAATACACATGTTCAAGTATTAAAATTTGACACAACCTTATTGTATCGTTGTTTTATGGTTTATGAGTGAAAAAACAAAAAGGAGTTTTGAAAACGAACGTTTGAAAATAATAAGGTAGATAATTGCAGCTCGGTAGGTAGGAGTGTTAATCGATCGGACTGGATCATACGAAGGAGTGTTCCTTTTCTGTCTTAAATGAAATCGAACCGCACAAGCACCAGATAAGATATATGTTCGTACAAATTTTGCTGTCCTAATTCATATTTTAAATGAAATTGGATGAAAATGAACGGAAGTTTTTGGCCATGGACTCGCATGGTCATAGACGGACATTAATATTTGCATCAAATTTTATGTTTTTTAGTATAGTTTCTATCAGCTACATTATTTTTATCAACGTGTAGTAAAGTATAACCATTTAATGAATCTTTTGTCAATCAACAACCAAACAATTATCATAAATATTTTGAATAACATAGTGGATATGCTGAATTATAAGAAATTCGGAAAAATTCGAACGAATGTGGATCCGATGAGATTATTGTTCGTACAAATTTTATTAACCTAATTCACTTCCTAAATGACAATCGAACGAACTTGGACGTACGATATTTGGCCACAGACTCAAACAGACATCGGACTCTCATACAAAATTAACAGCCATATCAGTAGGGGTAGCCACATGAATCAACTTGGTGAGGATAAACTATGTGATTTTTCCAAACCTCTAACAATTGTCATATTTTTTTGAATTGAGAGTCGGCCAGAAGTACCCGTATCTCGAGAACTTCCAACCAAAGCTCCACCCTCGATGTAGTCTCTAGTGCACGTTATCCAGTATCTTCATGATCTCATGCCAAGCAGCACATTTTAGTAGGGGTTAGAAAATCCTGCCTTGTATAGGATGTTGTCCTGTTTAACAAATCTTGAGAACTTCCAAAATATTTTTCTTGCTCCGTTCCAATTTGAGGATAGAATTCACTAGTCAGGTACTCAATGATGGAACTCATCTAGCTTCCTACACCATCTAATGTTACCTGAATAGTGACATTCTCAAAGCTTGGAGTAGGTACCCTTAGCCCACATATTTAAAGAAGCGTGGTTACTTCCCTTCCCCTTCACTTATTTCATTTTCTTGCCTTTTTCTCCAAACTCTTGCTTTTAACTCATGAACCCAAACAGAAATTTGCTTCTACTCATAATTAATTCCCTAACCTTCCATCCATTCCATAAATTTGCTTCACTTCCCCTCCAATTCACGTATATCCAAACACTCACCTCCACTTTAATTCAAACATTCATAAAGGTAAAATTTTGAAATAGATATTTAATTATACGATGAGATCCGGGGCTTTAAGCGGTTGGTAATTATCATGATTTTCGAGGCCATGATGACGAGCAGTGTTGGAGAAGTTAATGATCACTGAATAGAGGGTTCGGTAGATTGAGTTAGGAGAAGGAAGAGGAGAGGAAGAGGAAAGATGAGGGCTCGGCGAGGGACTTTGATGGAAGGAAGGTTAGTAGTTGAAGAAGGAAGAGATTGATGTACGAAAACATTACAGAGGCAGGGATCGGTTAGGTAGGGGTTGGTGGTGTCAGTTTAGGAAGGAGATCATAGTAAAACAATGTAAGGGATCGGCAGGATATGTTTCTTTTAAAGGGATCGGTAGTTTAAGGAGTGAAGGCTCTATGGTGACGCCATAGGAGATGGGTGGCATATCCATAGGGATCGGTTGGTCTTAGTTGAGGAGAGGGACCAATAGAGGCTGTTTTGATGAGGAATCAGTCATGAAGGTGGAATAGGAATCGGTATTCCCTGGTCGAAATGAGGGATCGGTGTAAGGTCTTTGGGATAGGGATCGACATACTCGCTAGGATCAGCACAAAGTCAAGAATTGGCTCTCTGAACTTGTAAACTAATCCAACCTAAATTTTTTTAACAAATCGCCATTAATTTGCCTTAATGAGCTTGGAAATACGATGACGATGAATAATTAAACGTGCATATTCACTGTCGAACTTGAGTATGAACAATCATATTCTTGGAACTTTCAATATAGACTAAAAACTTGCAAATGAACTTAAATGACAAAATTCACACTCTGATATGGTGGTAGTCGATCCAAAAGCTCTCATAACCGATCAATCTCTTCGCCAGTTGAGACGGTCAACGATGACGGTTACTCTGGTCGAACTTCCAAGTTTCGTCGTTGTACTTTGTTTTTCGAACTTTAAACAATTTGTATCTGTTATACACTGCACTAGCTCACACTTAACACGGGGGAACAAGTTAACTTTTTGAACCTCGACTATCTACTCAGTATCGCTAATATGGATTTAGAAGCTCAGAGCGTTTAGCTGATACATCTTCTGATCCGATGATGCAACACATCGATTCTGAAGCAAAATCAAGTTCCTCAACTATATCTGACATGCCTTCTCCCAACCATCAAGCAAAACAGACGGAATTCTTTTGTCTACCGATCGATCTTTTCTTGGATGTTCCGGTCCTCCAAACGGAGGATATAAATCCTTCTCCAGATGTAGTAGAGGGTGCTATCCTTTTAAATAACCCAATAGGCTAACAATCCTCCTAAATTGGTGAACCTACTCTTCGTCGGCTATGTTCTATTCATGGGATTCCATTCGTAGATGTTTTGCTCCCTTCAATAAATGACAGGATTCACTTGCCCCCAACGTGGTACACAGCATGTAATAAATTTATGTGCCGGGCCGGATGCGTACCGCCCTTTAATTTGTTTATTTGAGAGATGTTGAAATACCTTGGAATAGCTCCCACTTAACTTCATCCAAACAGCTACGCCTTTATAAATGGAACATTCTTACTATTTATGAGCATTTTATTCCCCCCACCAACTCCGAAGACATAAGATTCATTTACGATTTCAAACAACAATATGGATGTCCTTCTTTTGTTTTTCTTGAACCCTCACTGAATTGCTAAGTCTTGATAGGCGCTTGGAATAAACATTCTTTGTTTAAGCATGAGTGATTTTATGTATGATGTCCACCTGGCTTTGTTGGGCGACGGTTAGATAGATGTAAGTATTAGCTTCACTTCTTTCTCAAGTTCATTGATCCAAGTCATAACTTTTTCTTTGAATCTACTAACATCAGGAGTTCTTTCAGGTGTTCGCCCACGTCCTAAAGGCGTCAATTTTTCATGACCTGTCGCTGCCATTCATGCTACCCATGTCGAAGATAGGGACATCGAACTTCTTGTAACCGACGAGTTATTACCATTATTCGGGCCATTGGAGGAAGGCCATAGCATCGGGCTCCTCGAAAGTGCAGCCTTGCCAAGAAATGTTTGCATAGCAAAGAAGAGATACAATCAACCTTGTCATGCCCCTAACTGACAGGACTTGGGATGACGCTGAAAAGGGTGAGATTATGGATTTCCAAGTTGATAAACTTGGCGACGTTGATGCAGGACCAGGAAAGGTGCCTATGGTCGAACCATCGCAAGGCGCGCAAGCTCAAACACCCACCAAAAGAAAAAAGGCTAGCATATAGACTTGTAGAAGATATACCGCCACAGATCCAGAGTTCGTTATTACTTCTATCGAAGAAGAATCATTTTTCTAACAGTTGGAAAGTTCGCTGAAGGGATTTTCAAATCTTCAAGTTATAGATGATATTATGACCTAAGACTTTTCGAATATTAACATCGAAGGACTTAATTCTCCTACCAGGAGCGGCGAAGGCATTCATCCTTCTGATAAAGGAGAAAGAACGCTGATGAGCAAGGCTACAACCATCGGTCTATCGGGGGAGAACTAGGACACTCATGACCACATGTACTTCGCTACACAACATTTATCAACCTTTCACACATTAATTACTCATATGTTCTCATTAGGTCATTGCAGGTGCAATGACTCAGTCCTTAGACTTCGATCGCTTAAGAGGTTCTTCATCATATTATCGATCTAGCTGGGATTCAGAATCGCCAAGGTAGGGAGAAAGATGGGGGACATGTTCAAAGCTATCACTCAAGGGAATCCTCTTCCTCCAAATACAAGTCCTTGTCCCAAACATCATGCTTAGGAGAACAATCTAATTTTCCCGCTTATAATGGCGACCAGCCTCCTTATCGTGGCACTCAAATCGCCATATCTCATGAGCAACATTTTGGCTCCTCGAGCTCTTAACAATCTCACGAACATCAATCAAGTAAACACCTAATTGCTGCTTCTGATCCATCTCTACCTACCGCTGCTTCAGATGTTTCTATAGCAGAGAAATTAGCTAAGCTTAAGGCCACATTTCCAAAAAAATCTTTGACGGGTTTAAATTCCTTCTTACAAGACATATGATTTAGGGGCATGCCAAAGCAACTTCACTTGCATGCATCAATGATGTATTCATGCAGTATGAATCGTTCCTAAATTTGGCAGTTGAAGTGTCCGCTGAGCGGCAACATGAAATAGACCGCCTCAAGTTAGAAGTAATACATGACAAAGACATGATTAAACATCAGGATGCCGAATTGTCAGAATTGAAAACAACAACTTGCTGAAATGGAGAAAAATGCTATGTAAATGGTAGAAGCGGTGAGACGTTTAGAAACCTCTCATAGAAAAAACTCGACGCTGCCCTCAATCGCAACGGGCACTTTCTCTAGAAAAAGATACCTTGCAAAAGAAAAAAGACATTTTGGCTCGCCGCATTGAGGAACTCGAAATGCTTCTCAAAAAAGAAAAGAATGAGAAAATTGAAGCCCAAAAAGAATTATAGAAGTACTATGAGGAAGCTGTTGAGACCAAAAGCCTAAATGTTAAAATCGATGAGCAGCTTGCTAAAATTGAAGCTCTTAAAGAAGAAGCTCAAGAAGAAGGCCACAACGTAATGATTGAACAAAGTAAATCCCAAGTGGAAGACACTAAAGAGTCCAGTAAGAACGAAATCAAGGACCTGTACGATCCATTGATTATCAAATATAACGCCAAAGTTCTTATCCACTATGACTTAAGTTTCCTTGGCGAGGGTTACCTCAAATCACTTGCTGAAGCTTAGAACCATGTTTTTGAGACGAAGAAGAGAGAAACGGATGCAGCTGAGCTCAATGAAGAAGAATTAGTGCAAGAAATTCTTCGTGGAAATGAACCATTAGATTTGGACGCCGCAAAACTCCGATACTTTAACATTTCTACACCTATCGAGAAAGGGGAACATATTGCTAGATCTTCAATGGGTCGATCCCAAGAGTCCTTTTTATTCAGTTGGAGCATCAGTCTCCCTCAACATGGAGCAGGACATGAGTTATGACCTAGACAAACCTGGTTACCAATCCAGGGTATTATCGCCTATTATAGAAGTAGGTACCCGAGCAACCATGAAGTGCCAACTGGATGCCGGTATCACACTTTACTCCTCGATTAATGAAAAGTTTTGCTCTTCTTGTGTAATGGTTTTGAGCTAATCTTCTTGAATAAAAAAACTTATAGCTCTTCCGGGCCCCAGTTAAACTCCAAAAGTGATGCTGCTACAAAGAAATAGGAGAAACCGGTCCAGGGTCTAGCAGTTGTTAATGTATCGAGGCTCGATGCTCAAGTCATTGGGCTCTTGATGACGATAAGGTCGAAGAGCCGCTTCCAATGGATGAATCTGACAATGTAATGCTCACTGGCGCCTTCAAATATACCGACAAGATGAGCTTGAATGAGTGGAATGAAAAGGAGGAGTTTCTGAAAAGAAAAACTAAAACTAAGCTCGTCGAGGTGGACATTGACGATCCTTATCCTATGTCATTACAAGTTATTCCACCTAGCACATCGATTTGCAGTGAACTTCCTCTTGCCTCTGCAAGCTCTCCTGCTAAAGGTGGTAAAGAATCCAGAAAAAGAAGCACAAGTGGCACTACTCTTGAAAAATCCAAGAAATAGAGAAAGTCAAAGAAATAGTCGTTACTTCGGCTTAGTGGTATATAGTTTACAAGTCGTTTCTTTCATCAATTATGGTTATATTGGCATGAGTGTCGATTTTTTTTGAAATAACTTTTATTATGATCTTGAAACTTGTGAACAAAATACTTTTTGTTTTCAATCGAGTTTTCATGTGAATTACCATTTAAGTAGTTGAACTATTACATTCCATTCAATGTACTTGTAATATGTTGTTCATAAATACCGATAATAGTCCACCTACTCTATCCTAAGACCTCCAAGTGGTCGTAGCCTCAAGTCATATCAAACAATAGGCTCGGGTCTTAGTATCACACTGTCCGATTCAGTGGTTTTGAGTTACTATACTCCTACCCTCGGTTTTGATTTGGGGGGGGAGGGGGGTCAAGTGTTGGACTGTTGAATTCCAGCCTTAGCGAGTTTATACTCCTCCCGATGGTTTCGTGCCAGAGTTTATGGAATAGAGAACGGTCGAACTCCACTCATCGATTCATTCATGTTCGTATCCATACTCTAAGGATAAGATTAAGTTGATGGGTGATCAGATCGCACCTAATTTATGTTTATACTCTAGTCCGCACTCGAGGGACTCAGAGTTGTTTCGCGGGTGGATGATTCACACCGACTTATGTTTATACTCCAGTTCGCACTCTAGAGACGTAGAGTTATTTCGCGGATGGTCGGTTCACACCCGATTTATGTTTATACTCCAGCCCGCACTTCGAAGATTTAGAGTTATTTTAGAGAGCAGTGGATCACAGTCTCTTTGATTGATTAATTTGCCCCTAGGATTTAGGGTTTGATTTAGCGAGCGATCGGTCATGTCTTGGTGGCTTTGATTTTATCTCAGTTCCATGGTTAGACAGGAGTTATTTAATCATCGGAATGTCGACCACATTCATTCCTTATTGTGTATCCCATCCTTTGGATTATGAATGAGAGCTGTTAAATGAACAAGTAGATTGAGCTAATCTTATTTAATCCCATTAGGAGTTAGGATGATTGTTTGATTTCAAACTCTAAGAGCCTATTCATACATATCGACATCAATTAGTTTCACTATGTAATTAGCATCCAATGAAATAGCAAACATAAACATGAAGGAAGCCTAAAAATTTATTCATTAAACAAAAAGGAGTAACATAAATTGTCTTATTACACTTGTGGAAAATCAAATGCTAAAGAAAATTATACAAGTAAATACAGTTGAAATGTAATGGAAATATACGTGCAATAGCATCGAAGATGTTAGCTATTCCACGCCCTTGGAAATGTGATGCCATCGACGGTTGCCGGCTTGAAAGTTCCTTCTTTAAGCCTCTGTTAGATGACATATGGACCTTCCCAGATTGGATTCATGTGTGACGAGGCCGGAAAAACCCATTTTAGGAAGAGATCGCAAATTCGAAGGTCCTAGGTCGAACTTTAGTATTGCAATACCGGGTGACCCTATGTCGATGTGCAGCTGCCTTCGGATTGGCTTCTTCACACTTCTTATCTATAAAGTTAAGAGATTCCAAGAGGATATCTTTATTCGTTCTAGGATTGTAGTAAGTCACTCGATGAGAAGGAACTTCAAGCTCAACAGGAATTATGGCTTCAGAACCATAAGCGGGGGAGAATGGAGTAAGGCCAATCGCGGACTTGTAGATGATCCTGTAAGCCCACGATGCTGAAGGGAGTTCATCCAACCATCTGCCTCTAGCCTTCTCTAAAAAATTCTTCAGAATGGACTTTATGATCTTATGTATGGCTTCAACCCATCCATTTTCTCAAGGGTGAGCGATCGCTGCAAATCTCTTTTCAATACAATATCTTCGACAAATGTCTTTGAATTCAGCACTGTCAAATTGAGTCCCATTATCTGTTACAAAAATTCACGGAAGATCAAATCGGCATATGATGTTTCGGATAATAAAATTGATATTCTTTTTGTTGCGATTGTGGCTAAAGGTTCTACTTCAGCCCATTTGGTGAAGTAGTCAACTACAACGATAGCATACTTGGCGCCACCTTTAGAGATCGGCAAGGAGCTAATAATGTCTATACCCTACATAACGAATGGCTGTGGATCTACGTGATTTCTATTGGCAGAGCCCTTGGAACTTTTGCATATATTTGGCATTTATTACATCATCTTACATAATCAGAAGCATCTTGATTTATGTTGGCCAATAATACCCATAACATAATATTTTCTTTACTGGAGTTTTCCCTCCGGTATGAACGCCTCCTTTATAAACTTCCTTTAGAATATGTTTTATCTCATCGTGAGCAACATACTAGAGTAAAGGGACTGAAAAACCTTTCCTATACATAATTTCTTCTTGCATAATATACCGTGAAGCTTTCCAAAGGACCTATCACTTTTCATTTCTTTTATCTGATAGGATCCCATGCTGTAAATGTTTTTTGATCGGGGTCATCCACGATTCCTTTTTAGTCTTTTCTTCCAATGTTTGGTCGATTTTCATCGTGTTTGTACTTATATTATTTAATACTTTGACCGAAACCAATCCCATATGATGTGTATTGCCGGTACTGGCAAACATTGCCAATAAATCAGCCTCTTTGTTTCGATCTCGTGGGATATGAGAAATGCCATAGTACTCAAACTTTGCCACCAACTCCTGAACTTGGGTATGGTATGAAGCAAGCCGTTGTCCCTTAGCTTGATAATTTCCCCTAACTTGATACACTACCAACTGCAAATCACAAAAGATTTCGAGAGCTTTTATTCCAAGTTATCAAGCGAGTTTAAGTCCATCAATCAGAGCTTCATACTCAGCTTCATTATTTGTTGCTGGAAAATCAAGCTTTAGTTCATATAAAATTGACCAATTTTCAAGAGTTACAAGAAGAATCCCAGCTCCATAATAATGATTGTAAGATGCTCCATTAGTATACAATTTGCACCGTACGATAGGGATTTCGCTGGCTTTTGGAGATTCATCCTGCACATTAAATTCTGCTATAAAGTCTGCCAATGTTTAACCCTAGATAGTCCTCCAAGGGGGATAAGTAATGACAAAATGACTTAGTTCAATATTCAATTTAAGTAACCTTCCAAACGTCTCAGATCGTTGTAGGATTGTCGTAACGGCTGGTCGGTATAAACATTGATCGGATGTGCCTGAAAGTACGGTCGGAGCTTCCGTGATGCAGTTAGTAAGTAGTACCCTAATTTCTCTATCTTCGGGTAGTTCCTTTCAGCTCATGTTAAACGTTTCCTGACGTAATACACCACCCTTTGGATCTGATTCATCTTAGAAGCAATGTTGTGCTTATAGCGTGTGCCAATACAGCCAAATAAATGTACAACTCCTCATGATCCACCGGCTTTGACAAGATAGGGGGTCTCTTCAAATGATTCGCCAAATCTTGAAATGCTTCTTTACAATCTTGTATCCAATCAAAGTTTCTTTTTCCTTCCTAATCAAATAAAAGAAAGGAACTTATTTTACGGTAGCTCTGGAGATAAATTGACTTAAGCAGCAACTTTCCTATTTAAACTCCACTCTTGTTTAATAGTACTCAGCACTTGGATAACGTGGATAGCCTAAATTTTCTCAGGATTAGCTTCTATTCCACCAGATTGACAATAAAGCCCAAGAATTTTCCTGATGCAACACCAAATGAACACTTTAACGGATTTGATTTTCATCTTGTAATATCGAAGGATGTAAAATGTTTCTTCCAAGTCTCTAATGTGGGCGCTCGATCGTCCGGACTTCACGAGTTTATCATCCACATACACTTCCATGGCTTTTCCAATCTGGTCTTGAAACATCCTGTTAACTAAGTGACGATATTTCTCTCTGGCATTCTTCAACCTAAATGATTTTAATACATAACAATATGATCCAACATCCATGATAAAAATAGCGTGCTCCTGATTAGGGACATGCATCAAGATTTGGTAATATCCCAAGTATGCATCCATGAAAGATAACAAGTCGTATCCTACAGTTGAATCAACTAGCTGGTCAATCCTTGGAAGGGAAAACTGTCTTTTGGACATGATTTGTTCAAATCTGAGTACTCTGTGCACATCGTCCAATTCTCATTTTCTTTTTTCACAAGTAGAGGATTAGATACCCATTTAGGGTAGAGGGCTTCGCGGATAAACCAGTTGACTTTTAGTTTATCCACCTCCTCTTTGAGAGCAGCTGATCTCTCCGGATCCATACCGCATCCTTTTTGCTTCACCTGGACATGCCTCAGGTCAATATTCAATGCATGGCTAGTAATGGCAGATGAGATTCCACACATGTTAAAGTGAGTCCAAGCGAATACATCTAGATTCGCTTGGAGAAAACCAACGAGTTCTCTCATCATCGAAAGGCTTAACTATGATCCAATTACAGTACTCGTGATGGAATGTCATGGCTGACCGTACTATCAATGGTCAGCTCAGCCGATGCAGGCTTGGTCTCTTTAGACTCCTCTTCATCATCCTTTGGATCTATATCTCTATAGAACCTATTGTAGTACCCTAGCCAAGGCTCAGACGCTGATTATCAATCTTCGATAGCTTGGATGCCGACAGTCTTGTCTACACCCTTACCTTTTTCTTTACATCGAGCCTCCCTCAGCTCAGCTACATAACATGCACATCTAGTCGCTTGATCGCCATGCACAACTCCTACACCATTGTCTGTTGGAAAGTTCAAAGTCAAGCACAATGGGGCAAGAGCTACCCGGAATTCAGCCAGGGTCGATCGGCCTAGAAAGACATTGTATGGAGAGTCCACTTCCAAAACAATAAACAGCAAGATTCATACTCTCCTTCATTCACCTTCTCCTAATTCAATAGGTAATTCTACATAACGGACATCTTCGGTCGTAATGCCATTAAAACTATGTATACGAGCTCTAGATGGTTTCAAATCTTTGGCTTCCATTCTCACCTGATCACATGCCTTTTTGAAGATTATATTCATCAAACTTCCACAATCAGTCAAAATCCTTCTCACAAATGCTGGACCAATCATAGTTGAAATGACCATCGGGTCGATTATCGAAGCCTCCAACTTATCTGCATCTCTATTCCAAAACACATCCGCCATAGTATGCTACTACTTCGTGGAGCTCCGTCTTCCGTAATCGAACAACATTCAAAATCCAAATGCCATATTACACTAGTATAGCTCTCCATCTCTTGCCAACTCCTATCCGGCGAATGCGATCCTTCGACTATCGTATTTATCACCAGCCTTACATTGATCTGCATATGCTCCTCAACCCTAAATGGAGCTTGTCCTCGGTTGGGGTCAGAAGTGTAACGACCCAGAATTTTTAGTAATTAAAATTTGGATATTTAATTTATTTTAAATATTAAGAAGTGAATTTATAAGTCAAATAAATTTTATTTGAATTATTGGATTTAATTGAATAATTAAATCGGTAATTTAATATGTTAAATTATGAAAATAATTGAAAAATCGAGTTAAATATGATTGAAAATGATTTGTAAAATTTTATTTTATCATATGAAAGTTAGAACGATATTTTAGAACTTTTAAAATCGAATTAAAAGTTAATTTGTGAAAATTGAATATTTTAATATTAAAATCGACTAGTGAAAATAGTCAATTTTTGAACAGTCTCAGAATTGAACGAAACCAATTCCATTGGATCCGTAATAGTTAGTTATTACCGGATTTCAAATTTCGTGTCAATCGGAGCTATCGTTTGATCGTGGCAGCTCGAAACGCATCGAATTATTTTTAATTTTAATTTGGCAAGTTAAAATAGCCATTTTTCAAAAAGTCTCGGATTTCGACGAAACAAGTTTCATCGGATCCGTAATGTGATATTATTTTATGATTTCAAATTTCAAGTCAATTGGATTTACCGTTTGTCCGGTACAAATTAAAATGCCTAGAAATCGATTTAAATCGGTTTAATTCAAATTGAACGTTTATTGCCATAACTCGTACAGATGTCCGAATTAGCTTCCGAAACCTGTTCCATTGTGTCCAGAACGTGGGGTAAACCCTAGAAACGCTGGTTACGGCGCGTAAATCGGAGTTCGGAATTTCCGGGATGAATAGTGTTTCGTCGGTTCCTTATAAATAGCCACCATTTCTAAAAAAATAAAAAAATAAAAACACTTAAACCCTAATTTCATACTACAGCCGCCACTCCCCTATCTAAGGCCAGAAACTCACGACCTTTCCCCCTCGTTTTCTTCAAATCCAAGCCCTATTACAACAAACTTCCTAAATGAAAGTGGTAGAGCATCGAAGGAGCTACTAGTTCAACGGTGGTGATGTGATTTGGAGCAACATGGAGGGAGAAAGGGGGGGCCGACCGTGCTAACTTGCGCACGCAATTCGAGAAAGGGGGGCAGCCGAGTTTCATGGCCTTCAGGCCAAGCATGGACGTGGGTGAGGGCTTCGCGATGGCGCATCTTGATCGAGTTCAAGTCGCTTGTGGGTGGAGTATAATTAAAACCTAAATTGATGGTGATGGGTTCTTTGTTCGGCCTCTATCTGTAGCCGTGCGCACGAAGAAGGAAGAAGGGGGGGGGTGCGTTCTACGGCCCTGATTACATGAAGCAGTTGTGAATGGCCATGATCTATTTTTAGGTTAAAAATTTAAATTAAGTTGTAAATTGTTTATATAAAAATCATGTAACCTTCAAAAATTCATATCTTTTTCATACGAGGTCGAAAACGCGCGAAACCAGTTGCGTTGGAATCGTATGGACGAGCACTACGCGTTGAAATTGGATTGGAGTTGTTTGGAGTTAGTGAGAATTTTGGGTAAAATTAAACGTCCGTTTAATTTTATTCGAAATAAATCGCTAAAACGGAAATAAAATCAAGGTGAGAACTTCTCATCAATCGAATCGGTTTCGATTTTATTTTAAATAGTTAGATCTAAAATATTTGAATGCATGTTTGAATGATGATTGTTACCTATTGATTGTTAAAATAGACATTATGCGCCGTTAGTAAGCGGATGTTATTTAATAAAAACATATACCGCGAATATTTCATAAACAGTGAAATTGGTATTATATATATAATAGCAATATATATATATTGGCATATGTATATATTGGAGTTATTGATTTCCCGCATTTTTTGTTTAGCGGATGAGACCCTATTGCGCCGTCTATTAAGCGGATAATATTTTAAATCCCATATACCGCGATAATTTCGTACTGGAGCGAAATTGGTATTGTGCTAATGTTTGTGGATGCAGGAAAACAGGTTAGAGGGATCCAACTGGATTCCTCAACAGTATTTATTTTTGATTTCAGATATTTTGATATTTGATGGATTATCATATACGATATGTGATATCGTTGTTGTCGTGATTGACTATTTGGTGTGTAGCATCATTGGACCAAATTTGGAATTTTAAAAGGGATTTTAAAGTGATTTTTGAAAACATACTATATTTTTGGAATTGATCCATTTTATATAAATAAACGTTATAATTTTTAAAGTTATAAAAATCATGATTTTTGGGAAATATAGTTAAAAACTGATTTTTGAGAATATGATGCTAATGATTTTATAAAATAGTAAAATCGGGATTTTTGAATTTATTGTGAAAAGTTTAAATATAGGATTTATAAAATTTGATTATTTTATAAATCAAAATGGTGAAATAATAAAGGAGATTAAAGACGTTTTAAAAGAATAATATAAATTGAATTATATTAAGAGATTTATAAATGGATATTTATAAATTGAAATATTGAAATTATAAAACGAGTTTTTATAAGTGTTTGAATGAAGTGAAAATGAATTTCATAAATTGAATGAAATTTATAGAATTATAAACGGTGAAATTATAAATGGAATTTTATAAACAGTAGGTTTATAAAATTTATAAAGTCATTATAAGAATGGTTTTGGATAAATAATTGAATCTTATAAGTTATAAGATTTATAATTATGAAGTTCAAAGGAACGATTTTTGTGAACGAATAAATTATAGGTATTTAACTTGTAATATGAACCTTTAGTTTATAATTGAGTTATAAATCGAATAGGTTAATAAAGAAAATTTATAAAAGGAAGTTGTTATAAAATAATTAGAAATGGAATTTATAAACGTTGTTTTATAAATTCGCAAATGACTTATTTTGATAAGTAAATTGTTGAAACCTATAATGGAGTTATATTCACGTTTTTGAACTGTGAATAATCCTTTGAAATAAAATGAATAAAAGGATAAAATTTGTTAACGTAGTATATTCACGTTTTTGAATAGTGAATAAGATGTTAAAGAAATTGTTTTGAATGTGATGTTTTAAACAGAATTAAAACAAGTTAACGATGTTTTAAATGCATTGAGATTCGAAACCATAGATTTCAACATTTATTGTTGGAATAGACGTTTTCGAGAAATAGAAGGAAATAATGGACTATAACACTGTTGTTATAGTAAATGATTTCCGAAAGGAAATGTTTTGTATAGTATTGGGATTTATATATCTATTTTAATTTCGAATCCCTATACTAGTGATCTTGGGTTGTCGTAACGATGTTTTACGCAACATTCGTTTTGGCCCAAATAAATATGTTAAGAGAATGATTTCCTTAAAGAATGAAATATATACTTAATTTCGATTGAAGTATACCGAATATTTTCTAAGTGTTGAAAATAAATAGAATTTGTGAATTACTTATGAATAAGTAAGTATGGAAATGTTTTCCAATATAAAGTGAATATTTTGAATTTATCTTTTTGAAGATAAATTGAAAATGAATATTAGAAATCGAATTGAAGTCGTATATTCATGAATATTTTGGAATATAAATTCACTATGGAATTTATAAAAGAAAGGGGAACTTGATTAAAAATAAATATTGATTTATTTTTGAAGTGTGAAAATTATATATCTTGTAAAGATATTTTGGAAAATAAATAATTTGGAAAATTATTTGGAAACTGGTGATGTGTGCATATCAATTGATAGTTCAATAGCCGACTATCAATATTTCCCTTTGAATGGGTAATTGATGTGATTTGTTTGAATTTGAATGCCACACTTATTTTTGAATAAGCGCTCACTATTCGGGTTAACCGGGAAAGGACCATGGGGTCGTATAACCCATTCCGAATATGTGATACGTCGTTGTGAATTGCATTTGAAGATCGGTGTTGAAGACCCGGTATTTGCGAAAGCGATAGGATGACTTGTCGATTGTCTCTGCACTGAGTTGCAACGGTATAGAGACTTCCTAAGTGATGGGAAATCCGATCAGGATTGTGAATATCCGGATTGCAAGGACTTCTTTGTAAGTGCCTTCGGTTTTGTTCGAGCCCGGAACAGACTTGTATGGATTGTATGTCTGACATTACAAGTTGAGATATAAAGCCGATTTCTTTCAAATATATTTCTGTTGGTGGCGGAGAATTTATTCTTTTAGCTTAACACCCTTCTCTGAGACGTACGAGCTCAGAGGTTATGTAGTTGAATGTTATCAGCGATATATTCCCAATTTGGTAATGTGACATGCTGAGTGTTGCTGTAAATGATCATTGTGTTGATTATTTGTGATAGGATCGTTTATTTGATCGTCTATCTTTGTGATCATTTCTATGATCATTTGTTGACCCAAAGCATGGCTTTTGTATAAAGTATGTTTTTGTGGACGTAACTTCGTCGAGCCTCACACCCCGTGAATGGTCAAAACAGGAAAGAAGCAGCAAGGTTATGAGGGGTAGCGGCCTTTAGGATGTGTGCATTTCCTTCTGGAAAATGGTGGTATCATGGTATGGAGCCCAGATACTTACTCATGTTGAAAACACTTTATGATTGTGTGAATTGATTGCGAGCGCTCGGTGAAAGGTCCCAAAGGACCGGGGGATGGCATATTCGGTCAGTTGTTACTCAGTTAGGGGTAACCCGGCCTTGTGTTGGTAGAGATCCGGTTTGGTTCTCGGGGATGTCCATCCAGAGGCATTCTCTTGTGGCAATGGGAAGTTCCTTGGCCTGATCATTCGTTGGAAATTCAAAGAAACAATACGTGACTTGTACGGTTTTAGTTGTAGAACGTGCCATCTAATATGGTAGCTATTAGTAGGCATAATATAATGGTACCTATGCTGGCTAAGATTTATATTCTACTTTCGAAATAATTTTTTTTTCCTACACTATGCACTAGCAATAATATTAAAATGTTCTTTTAAATGCGTATCAAGCATATTTGACTATCATAAGGAGAAATCTCCTCCAAGTCTGCGTTTGCATTGTGTGTGTGGCAGGAGGTCTTATGGTAGTCTCATTTTTAAAAGCATTGCGAATTGACTTTAAAAATATTCCTCTATTTTGATTTTAAAGATAAATAAACTGTTTTGAGTTCTCACACCAGTCACATGACTGACTTAGAGTTTATTGTTTTCCTTCCTAAACTCTGGGTGCCCACCAATTTCCACACGGGCAGTCAAGAGTTAAGGTTTATCAGGATATTCTGGATATTCTGGTGTTGCTGGAGGCAAGCTGGATGGCATGGCGTATTACTAGTTTATATAGTATTTCTTTTTCCGCTGCACTGTTTGATGTTGTTGTTGTACACTCTGATGATATGATGTAATGAAATGAAATGTATAAAATGTAATAACTGATATAGTTCTTTGTTTAAAGATTATTCATTTATTATTATATGTTGTTCCGCTGCGAATTGTGAGATTCTGATGTTGTTCTGTTGTTTTCTGTTCCGTTCTCTGTTCTATTTTCTATCTCTTCTCTATTTTCTGTTTTCTTTTCCCTATCCTTTTCTATTCTCTTTTCCCTCTATCTTCTATCTTTTTCTCTTCTCATTTCTTAAATTCTTTTTCTTAAACCATAACGTTTCGGGTTTCCGGCCTTCGATTTCTCGGCAGTCGATAAGTGAGTATCGATGTTGAATTTTCGAAAGTCGAAAATTTTCGGGGCGTTACATTTGGTATCAGAGCATATGGTTAAGCGACAACCATGGTTCTGTTGGGTATTACTCATTAGAGATAGAGTCAGTAGTGCTCTAGAATGAGTTTGAGTGTAATAATAGCTATGAGAGCGTATTTGTTAGTGAATATAAAATTGTTTTATATTGTTGATGGTTGATTTATTGAGTGGCATATGAACTTTTGTCAGCGTGGTCCGCAAGACTATGCCGAAGGGGTTTCTAAACACTTGAATAGAACAATTCGACACGATATTGTTTTAAAATTGGGTAAATGAAATAATTTTACTTGATTATATTTTTATATATAAAGAAATAATTTTTCAAAATTATTAAAGTATATATAAGTTGATTGTTAGGTTGTTTGAATAATCTAAATAAAAGAATTATTGTATAAGCAATTGAATTATAATTAAAGTGATTTACAATTGTGAAATAAACTTATATATAAGAAGTGAAACTATATGAATATATTTATGAATATGAGTTATAAATAAAAATGAATTTAAAGTTAAATGGAAATTTACTTTAGAATTGAAATCTGAATTTCTTTATAAGTAGGAATTTAAGTTAGGAAAAACAGATAATGTTTGAAATGGAAATATAACTTAATAGATGTTGAATAAAGTTGATATGAAATAATGAATATAGGTGATAATTCATTAAAATCTAATGTTATTAGAAAGTTAAAAGATTTAATGCAAATCAATTTAATTAAACCAATTATAAGCAAAGGAATTTGGTTGTAATTGATATACATTGGTTGTTATATGATTGTTAGTTGGTTGATTGTATAAAATTCATTGAGAGTTAATGAAATTGAAAGTTAAAGTAATTAAAATTCAATTAGAAGTTAAGTGAATCTTAAATAGAATTGAATTTGAATTGGAAGTGAACCAACTTGAATGTGAATTAGTGAATATAAACTAATTGAAAATGAATGTTAGTAAACATCCACTGTTAAAGAATCAAATGTGATTAAATTGAAAACCCATTTCATTAAATATCAATGAGAATATGAATGAATATTTATTGGTTATGAATGCTAGTTGGTTGATGGTTGCATTTGTTGTTTGTTGCATTTTCTATGTTGACATATAGTTATTATGTTGCTATATGTTGTATATCGATACTATTATCTATATGCATGATTCTCATGTTGTTTGTTGAGTGTTTAGTAGGTGCGGATCGCGTTTGCTTCGCATTTGGAGCTCGCTTTCGCGCTATATTAGCCGTATAGGCTCGCTAATAAAATATAAGGTACATATCTCGGATTACATACCGTACTTTTATACTTTTTTCCCTTCGGGATGCCTCATTACTTGATGAGATGTATATTTGTGATATATATACTGTCATTTTTTTTTCGGATCGAGCCGCGCAAAGGAGACTATGGCGAATTTTTCCGGAAATTTAAGGCGTTAGAAAATTTTTGAGAAAATTGGAAAATTAATAGATTCTTTAACTTTCTTACTTAATAATTTCGAGGACGAAATTCTTTTAAGGGGGGAAGATTGTAACGACCCAGAATTTTTAGCAATTAAAATTTGGATATTTAATTTATTTTAAATATTAAGAAGTGAATTTATAAGTCAAATAAATTTTATTTGAATTATTGGATTTAATTGAATAATTAAATCGGTAATTTAATATGTTAAATTATGAAAATAATTGAAAAATCGAGTTAAATATGATTGAAAATGATTTGTAAAATTTTATTTTATCATATGGAAGTTAGAACGATATTTTAGAACTTTTAAAATCGAAATTAAAGTTAATTTGTGAAAATTGAATATTTTAATATTAAAATCGACTAGTGAAAATAGTCAATTTTTGAACAGTCTCAGAATTGAACGAAACCAGTTCCATTGGATCCGTAATAGTTAGTTATTACCGGATTTCAAATTTTGTGTCAATCGGAGCTATCGTTTAATCGTGGCAGCTCGAAACGCATCGAATTATTTTTAATTTTAATTTGGCGAGTTAAAATAGCCATTTTTCAAAAAGTCTCGGATTTCGACGAAACAAGTTTCATCGGATCCGTAATGTGATATTATTGTATGGTTTCAAATTTCAAGTCAATTGGATTTACCGTTTGTCCGGTACAAATTAAAACGCCTAGAAATCGATTTAAATCGGTTTAATTCAAATTGAACGTTTATTGCCATAACTCGCACAGATGTCCGAATTAGCTTCCGAAACCTGTTCCATTGTGTCCGGAACGCGGGGTAAACCCTAGAAACGCTGGTTACGGCGCGTAAATCGGAGTTCGGAATTTCCGGGATGAATAGTGTTTCGTCGGTTCCTTATAAATAGCCACCATTTCTAAAAAAATAAAAAAATAAAAACACTTAAACCCTAATTTCATACTACAGCCGCCACTCCCCTATCTAAGGCCAGAAACTCACGACCTTTCCCCCTCGTTTTCTTCAAATCCAAGCCCTATTACAACAAACTTCCTAAATGAAAGTGGTAGAGCATCGAAGGAGCTACTAGTTCAACGGTGGTGATGTGATTTGGAGCAACATGGAGGGAGAAAGGGGGGGCCGACCGTGCTAACTTGCGCACGCAATTCGAGAAAAGGGGGGCAGCCGAGTTTCATGGCCTTCAGGCCGAACATGGACGTGGGTGAGGGCTTCGCGATGGCGCATCTTGATCGAGTTCAAGTCGCTTGTGGGTGGAGTATAATTAAAACCTAAATTGATGGTGATGGGTTCTTTGTTCGGCCTCTATCTGTAGCCGTGCGCACGAAGAAGGAAGAGGGGGGGGGGTGCATTCTACGGCCCTGATTACATGAAGCAGTTGTGAATGGCCATGATCTATTTTTAGGTTAAAAATTTAAATTAAGTTGTAAATTGTTTATATAAAAATCGTGTAACCTTCAAAAATTCATATCTTTTTCATACGAGGTCGAAAACGCGCGAAACCAGTTGCGTTGGAATCGTATGGACGAGCACTACGCGATGAAAATGGATTGGAGTTGTTTGGAGTTAGTGAGAATTTTGGGTAAAATTAAACGTCCGTTTAATTTTATTCGAAATAAATCGCTAAAACGGAAATAAAATCAAGGTGAGAACTTCTCATCAATCGAATCAGTTTCGATTTTATTTTAAATAGTTAGATCTAAAATATTTGAATGCATGTTTGAATGATGATTGTTACCTATTGATTGTTAAAATAGACATTATGCGCCGTTAGTAAGCGGATGTTATTTAATAAAAACATATACCGCGAATATTTCATAAACAGTGAAATTGGTATTATATATATAATAGCAATATATATATATTGGCATATGTATATATTGGAGTTATTGATTTCCCGCATTTTTTGTTTAGCGGATGAGACCCTATTGCGCCGTCTATTAAGCGGATAATATTTTAAATCCCATATACCGCGATAATTTCGTACTGGAGCGAAATTGGTATTGTGCTAATGTTTGTGGATGCAGGAAAACAGGTTAGAGGGATCCAACTGGATTCCTCAACAGTATTTATTTTTGATTTCAGATATTTTGATATTTGATGGATTATCATATACGATATGTGATATCGTTGTTGTCGTGATTGACTATTTGGTGTGTAGCATCATTGGACCAAATTTGGAATTTTAAAAGGGATTTTAAAGTGATTTTTGAAAACATACTATAATTTTGGAATTGATCCATTTTATATAAATAAACATTATAATTTTTAAAGTTATAAAAATTATGATTTTTGGGAAATATAGTTAAAAACTGATTTTTGAGAACATGATGCTAATGATTTTATAAAATAGTAAAATCGGGATTTTTGAATTTATTGTGAAAAGTTTAAATATAGGATTTATAAAATTTGATTATTTTATAAATCAAAATGGTGAAATAATAAAGGAGATTAAAGACGTTTTAAAAGAATAATATAAATTGAATTATATTAAGAGATTTATAAATGGATATTTATAAATTGAAATATTGAAATTATAAAACGAGTTTTTATAAGTGTTTGAATGAAGTGAAAATGAATTTCATAAATTGAATGAAATTTATAGAATTATAAACGGTGAAATTATAAATGGAATTTTATAAACAGTAGGTTTATAAAATTTATAAAGTCATTATAAGAATGGTTTTGGATAAATAATTGAATCTTATAAGTTATAAGATTTATAATTATGAAGTTCAAAGGAACGATTTTTGTGAACGAATAAATTATAGGTATTTAACTTATAATATGAACCTTTAGTTTATAATTGAGTTATAAATCGAATAGGTTAATAAAGAAAATTTATAAAAGGAAGTTGTTATAAAATAATTAGAAATGGAATTTATAAACGTTGTTTTATAAATTCGCAAATGACTTATTTTGATAAGTAAATTGTTGAAACCTATAATGGAGTTATATTCACGTTTTTGAACTGTGAATAATCCTTTGAAATAAAATGAATAAAAGGATAAAATTTGTTAACGTAGTATATTCACGTTTTTGAATAGTGAATAAGATGTTAAAGAAATTGTTTTGAATGTGATGTTTTAAACAGAATTAAAACAAGTTAACGATGTTTTAAATGCATTGAGATTCGAAACCATAGATTTCAACATTTATTGTTGGAATAGACGTTTTCGAGAAATAGAAGGAAATAATGGACTATAACACTGTTGTTATAGTAAATGATTTCCGAAAGGAAATGTTTTGTATAGTATTGGGATTTATATATCTATTTTAATTTCGAATCCCTATACTAGTGATCTTGGGTTGTCGTAACGATGTTTTACGCAACATTCGTTTTGGCCCAAATAAATATGTTAAGAGAATGATTTCCTTAAAGAATGAAATATATACTTAATTTCGATTGAAGTATACTGAATATTTTCTAAGTGTTGAAAATAAATAGAATTTGTGAATTACTTATGAATAAGTAAGTATGGAAAAGTTTTCCAATATAAAGTGAATATTTTGAATTTATCTTTTTGAAGATAAATTGAAAATGAATATTAGAAATCGAATTGAAGTCGTTTATTCATGAATATTTTGGAATATAAATTCACTATGGAATTTATAAAAGAAAGGGGAACTTGATTAAAAATAAATATTGATTTATTTTTGAAGTGTGAAAATTATATATCTTGTAAAGATATTTTGGAAAATAAATAATTTGGAAAATTATTTGGAAACTGGTGATGTGTGCATATCAATTTATAGTTCAATAGCCGACTATCAATATTTCCCTTTGAATGGGTAATTGATGTGATTTGTTTGAATTTGAATGCCACACTTATTTTTGAATAAGCGCTCACTATTCGGGTTAACCGGGAAAGGACCATGGGGTCGTATAACCCATTCCGAATATGTGATACGTCGTTGTGAATTGCATTTGAAGATCGGTGTTGAAGACCCGGTATTTGCGAAAGCGATAGGATGACCTGTCGATTGTCTCTGCACTGAGTTGCAACGGTATAGAGACTTCCTAAGTGATGGGAAATCCGATCAGGATTGTGAATATCCGGATTGCAAGGACTTCTTTGTAAGTGCCTTCGGTTTTGTTCGAGCCCGGAACAGACTTGTATGGATTGTATGTCTGACATTACAAGTTGAGATATAAAGCCGATTTCTTTCAAATATATTTCTGTTGGTGGCGGAGAATTTATTCTTTTAGCTTAACACCCTTCTCTGAGACGTACGAGCTCAGAGGTTATGTAGTTGAATGTTATCAGCGATATATTCCCAATTTGGTAATGTGACATGCTGAGTGTTGCTGTAAATGATCATTGTGTTGATTATTTGTGATAGGATCGTTTATTTGATCGTCTATCTTTGTGATCATTTCTATGATCATTTGTTGACCCAAAGCATGGCTTTTGTATAAAGTATGTTTTTGTGGACGTAACTTCGTCGAGCCTCACACCCCGTGAATGGTCAAAACAGGAAAGAAGCAGCAAGGTTATGAAGGGTAGCGCCCTTTAGGATGTGTGCATTTCCTTTTGGAAAAGGGTGGTATCATGGTATGGAGCCCAGATACTTACTCATGTTGAAAACACTTTATGATTGTGTGAATTGATTGCGAGCGCTCGGTGAAAGGTCCCAAAGGACCGGGGGATGGCATATTCGGTCAATTGTTACTCAGTTAGGGGTAACCCGGCCTTGTGTTGGTAGAGATCCGGTTTGGTTCTCGGGGATGTCCATCCAGAGGCATTCTCATGTGGCAATGGGAAGTTCCTTGGCCTGATCATTCGTTGGAAATCCAAAGAAACAATACGTGACTTGTACGGTTTTAGTTGTAGAACCTGCCATCTAATATGGTAGCTATTAGTAGGCATAATATAATGGTACCTATGCTGGCTAAGATTTATATTCTACTTTCGAAATGATTTTTTTTTTCCTACACTATGCACTAGCAATAATATTAAAATGTTCTTTTAAATGCGTATCAAGCATATTTGACTATCATAAGGAGAAATCTCCTCCAAGTCTGCGTTTGCATTGTGTGTGTGGCAGGAGGTCTTATGGTAGTCTCATTTTTAAAAGCATTGCGAATTGACATTAAAAATATTCCTCTATTTTGATTTTAAAGATAAATAAACTGTTTTGAGTTCTCACACCAGTCACATGACTGACTTGGAGTTTATTGTTTTCCTTCCTAAACTCTAGGTGCCCACCAATTTCCACACGGGCAGTCAAGAGTTAAGGTTTATCAGGATATTCTGGATATTCTGGAGTTGCTGGAGGCAAGCTGGATGGCATGGCGTATTACTAGTTTATATAGTATTTCTTTTTCCGCTGCACTGTTTGATGTTGTTGTTGTACACTCTGATGATATGATGTAATGAAATGAAATGTATAAAATGTAATAACTGATATAGTTCTTTGTTTAAAGATTATTCATTTATTATTATATGTTGTTCCGCTGCGAATTTTGAGATTCTGATGTTGTTCTGTTGTTTTCTGTTCCGTTCTCTGTTCTATTTTCTATCTCTTCTCTATTTTCTGTTTTCTTTTCCCTATCCTTTTCTATTCTCTTTTCCCTCTATCTTCTATCTTTTTCTCTTCTCTTTTCTTAAATTCTTTTTCTTAAACCATAACATTTCGGGTTTCCGGCCTTCGATTTCTCGGCAGTCGATAAGTGAGTATCGATGTTGAATTTTCGAAAGTCGAAAATTTTCGGGGCGTTACAAGAAGTCCCCTACCCTCTATCCTACAAGGCTTTCACAGACTATTGTAACTTCTTTTCTCAAATCAGTTTTTCTATTACATCCTGGAGATGCCTGTATTCATTTGTATTGTGCCCATAACACTTGTGAAACTGACAATGTTTCCCAATCTTCTTCTGCTTCTCTATTGACTCTTTTGGAGGCGGCTTTCTATACTGCATGGTACTACAAGTAGACAAATAGATATTCTCCAGGGATGTACTCTGTGGCATGTAATTATCATACATTGGAATCCTAGGCTTCAACCTTTTGGAATTCGTCTTTCATTCTCGGTTTCTATGTACACCTCTCTTTTCAGATTTGGCTTATTCTGAACGTCTATTTGGACTTTTATAGAACTGTCATCGGACTATTTGATTGCAATGTTACCTAATGCTGCTTCTCCATCTGGTCTCGCAACATTCTTTTCCTGGAGTACTTAGCTTCCTCCTTCTTAGAAACCAATCTGCTTTTGAATGGAAGAGCTTCAACATGGTAGGTGGTTTACCAGCCAGCCAATTGCCAAACTCAGACTACTGGTCAATCCCTCTCGTCACGGCCATAAATATCGTATGGTCATTTGGATTACTGACCTCCATAACAGCTATATGAAATCTT
The DNA here is from genome assembly GCA_030765085.1 of Allium cepa. Lineage (NCBI taxonomy): Eukaryota > Viridiplantae > Streptophyta > Magnoliopsida > Asparagales > Amaryllidaceae > Allium > Allium cepa. Next base: position 599,079,421 of record CM060935.1, read on the forward strand.
TCCAAATAATCATTCAATGACTCTCCTGGATCCTGAATCACGCTAGAAAGGGACATCACGTCTTTAGGACGAGTCCCATGCATCCAGAATTGCTCCACAAACTTGGTTGCCAACTCACTAAATCTGAAAATTGATCGTAGGGGTAGTATTATGAACCATATCGCTGCTATTTCAAAAAGAGTTATGGGAAAGCATCTACATTTAGTCGCATCATCAGCTCGCACGGAATCCATTAACCATTCATATTTCACGATATGTTGTTTGAGGTCGGTTTTTTCCTCATAGGCAGGCATCGACGACATGTTGAACTTCCTTAGGTACCATGCATGTAATATACTGCTAGTAAATAGGATATGACTTCTAGAGATTCCCCAGTTGTAACGCTCCTAATTTTGAATAATATTGTTCAGAAGATTTAATTTGATAAACTAAATAGAATAATGTAGAGTGATAAGGAGATTGAGGTTGGTTAATAAACCTAGAGGCTATGCTTGTTAACTCAAATGGGCTAATAAATGGATATAAATGATAACTAAATTAACATAGGGAATTAGAGTAATTACCACCCATATTTCTTACCATTATACTATTATCCATATGCCATTCACATTCATTTTTTCATAAGAAAAACAAATGAAAGAAAGCTAAAACCAAGTCGGCCATTAGGAGGAAGAAGAGAAGAGGAAATTCAAATTTAAAGCTTAGGATCAAGCTAGAAAAATCAATCTCCAATTTCCATATCCAATCTAAGGTGAATAATAATCACTACATCTCCATTTTGGTTTTTATATGATCATTGATTTTTGGATTTAAGATTAAATCTAATATGATGATTTTTGATGATATGCTGGGATTCATAATATGTTTGATCAATGGTTTAAATACGTGTATATACGATTTAAGGGCAAAATCGAGAGTAAATGATTTTTAAATGCCATGAAAAAATTATATGTGATGGAAAACATGATTTTAGAGTTGGGTTTTCAATTTTTATAATTTTCCAAGCCATGGAGAATTAATAATGAATATTTAATAGGAAAACATGTGTTATTAGATTTAAAATTATTTTCGATTGTTATATGATGGATTTTGGGTTTGAAATTTTTATATGTTAGACAACATATCTGTGATTTTTAGGGATTTTTTACTAAGAGATTTATTATGAAAATTAAATTATTTTGAAAAGAGGACCTAAATGATTTAATTGATGTTAAATGGAAAGGACTTAATTGCTAATGTTTTTAGTTTTTAGATTTGAGAAAATGAGGCAATTATTATAAAATAATTTGAAAGTTTAAGGTAACCAATCAAGTGTTTACATGTGGGAAAGTTAGTTACAAATAGGTTACTTCATTTGGTAAAAATAGCCTTTTGTTCAGAAAAGTAGGTTCCACCTCCTTTAAAAGTAGCTTTCGACCCAAAGCTTCCGCCTTCCACCAAGTCGAAACCTTCTTGGTCAAAGCCAGTAAAGCCGAAACCATACACATTGTATTACTTAGTTGGTATGCAGTGGATTAGAGAAAGGGGAAAGGTAGGGTGTCGAAATGTAGCTTCTGATGGGGTTGATACATTTTTTTGTTTCCTAAAGAAAATCCCTTGCTTGTTTACATAGGTTTCGAAGGAGTCGAAACCAATGCTTGCGAAAGGTATTTTAAAACAAGCTTTCGAAAGAGAGATGCTGCCTTTGTAAAAGTAGTAGCTTCCGATGGAGTTGATAAATTTTTAAATTAATGCTTTTAGAAGGGGTAGTTTTGACCAAGTCGAAACCCTTCTGCAACCTTGTTCCTTTCTAAAGTATTGAAGATATCAATGCATTCGGACAGTACTCTTTGTTTTATAAACGTATGCCGCTTCCTTAGCTTTTGAAAAGGGGTTAATGGTTTCGAATAAGGCATTATTTCGAAAGGTGTTTCGAAGCAAACCTTCAAACATTTTTACTTATAGAGTATAAACTTTTGAAAGGATGGTTTCGAAACCATCATATTTTCCCCAAATACTTTTATATGATAAAGAAAGGTTTCAAAAGGGGTATTTTCGTTTTATGTTCACTTTTACCTAAATGAAATTTTAAATATAAACCTAATAGCTTCGGAAAGAATACTTCCAATGATTTCGAAAGAGGGTCTTTTAATATTTTCTATAGAGTTAGTTTCAACGGTTTCGGAAGGGGTACTTTCAATTTGTTTTAAAGCCATGCTTCTAATGTTAAATATTAATATTTATTACACTCGAAAGGTTTCTAAGGAAAGTTTTTAAAGTGTTTAAAAGCCTGGAACCTAATGTTTTGAAGATAGATTTATGTGCTTTCGAAGAAGGTCATCCAATAAGGTCGAGAGTAAGGTTTCGAAGGTTTCAAAAGGCATTGTAACCCGAACTCATTTTTAAAGAAAAAACCCATAGCTAAATAAAGGATTTTTGAAATGATTTTAAGAAGAAACTTTCCTTGATAAAATTAAAGGTTAAAGGGATTGACCATATCTAGTATGAAAAGAATTTCAAGGACATTAAACCCATAGTAGTGGTGCTGTTTTAATTATGTTTGCTTATTCAAATGTACTTATATTCACATTATAATGGACCTATAACTACATTTTGGGGATAAAGTGTAGAAGAACCGGCTAGGTTAACCTAGTAGTGAATATAAACTTATTAAACTCCTAAATAAGTAGAATTGCATCCGGGAAGTCTAGGAGACTAGAATATAGGATGCCTTAACCTTGAAGTTATTTGGGAGATAGGTTCATAGTAAACCCATGAAAACAATGATTTGGAACTTATTGGAGTAGCCAATACATTCATGGTGATCCCATGGAAAATATGCTTTTAAGAGTTGTTGGCGGGGGCCAATTGGTTTGTAGTGAACCCATGAAAACTATATTCGGATTAAATGATTGACAAATGTCCAAAGGTTCCTAGTTAACCCATTAAAACTAAGGTTAGAAAGAAGTTATTGAGCACACCGATAGGTTCAAGGACAAGCCATCAAATTAATTATGTTATTTGTAGTAGCCTAAAGGTTCTTACTGATCCTGCGAAAACTCTGAAATAGGACAGGGAGTCCATGAATTATGAAAAGTTATTAGTAAGCCAATGAAAACCAATAGGTTAATAATGACCCTAGAAACTATAAATATGACAAGTAGGCAATTAAACCAGGGAGGGGAAATCCAGAATGTTTTAATATATATGCATATCAACACAATATTTTGAAGTGCTATGTTTTAACCATTGTGGATGCAAGAGCACAACATATGGTTTATAAAGGTTTCAGGATATTAGTAAGGGAAAAACCCGTTCCACTAAGCGGCGGTCTCATTAGTCATCTAAAAGGAATGAGATGTTAGATTATTATTCATACCAGGCTTTATGTCTGGCTTGAAGTTTTTGTTTTCCCCTTAAACTCTCGGGCACTTAATTGATTTTGAGTAGCTTGAGGTTTAGGGTTTCTAGGTTCTCTTCTTAGACGATTAAAGCTTAAGAGATGTGAAGAAGGCATGGTAGTTATTTAAAGTAATTTTCTACCGTGTTTTTTGATGTAAAGGCAGACTTGTTTTATTGCCTTAGTATATTCTGATTTACCAAGGGGACATTTTAATATGTCACTCTTGGCGTATGTGTAATAATTATATTTTTCTGAATATGGTTAATGTTTATGGGATTATGTAATGAACAAGAAAATGTTTTGAATGGAATGTAGAAATGTGTTTTAACTTGTTAAAATTCTTCCATATTCTTGTGATCTGTGTATCAATGTGTCTAACATCGCCGTATTTGGTCGCTGAGGATTAATAACTATGGATGATTGCAACATCCATAGCCGTTAGTTTTGGGCCTCCAAATAGGGGGATTTACACCTATCATCATTAGTTAAGCCTTGGCTCTCCCACACTAATTTTCTGATCATTGTCGATAAGTCCGATGTTTGGATGGGTGGTGCCAAGCGGTAGTCATGCTCCACCTCATGTGAATGGTCTGATCGATGTCCACGGGCCATTTCACGCCTTCTTGGTTCATTATCTTCCCGACATGCATCTTGTAGATTCATTCCGTCATCATTCCAGGGAGGTAACTGGTCAGCATTCAATTGAACTTCATCATCTTAACCTGTAGAAATAGTTCCAACATGAATCCCCAAGTGTGTGTAGGGAATCCCTCCTTTGGAGGAGGGATCGATGCCGATCCCTATGGAGGGATTGGTACTGATCGACCCTAGCAGACCGCGATGGTCTGCCAGAAGACATTCTGATGTTTCTGCCCAATTTTCTTCGATCTTGTGACACCTATGCCTGTGATATTCATCTTATGAGCAAGAACTTTCTGATGCCGAATAAGGAGTGGATTCCCTTCTAGCCTTCCCATACCGCGGCTGAGAAATTTGGTTCATCAAACTGATATTAGTCTGAGTTTGCTAATTTTGTTGCTGATGGCTTTCCATCAACTCACTCATTAGATTATGAAATTGAGTTTTGGTAATAGAATCAGTGGGATACTAAACTTCAAGGGAATCAACATTCACATTTGTTGGTTGATTGCTTGGGTCTCCTTGCTGAATGCTAGCTATTTCCATCCACATTTTGAGAAGTAGATCTAGTATGTCTTACTATTATCATCTCCTTGCTTTATATTCCTTCAAATCTGAGTAGTATAAGCAACTTTATAAAGTTAACAACAGATCTCCTTCGGGGAACTTATCTAATCAAGTAGCAACAAAGGGGATCCTATCAAGCTGAGAATCAAGCTCTTAGTAAAAGCACTAAAATGTTTGCAACCAACTTGGTCATAAACACCCAAGAGTAGATTTATGTAGAGAAGTAACTAAAGAAAGTAAAATTAAAACCGAGGAATAGAATAAACTTACAGGCAATAAAAAGCAATCATCATAAACACGGAGATTTATAGCGGTTCATCGTTGTATGCCTACGTCCACTATGAAGATTATCTTTATTGATCAATTAATAATCCAATTATAGTAGCAAGGAATAGAAAAAACTTGATTACAATAAAGATTAAAGAAACCAACAATGTAAAGATCCATAAAATGATCTACTAGGCTAGTGTTTATAGGTGAGGATGATCACCAATCTCTTTGAAAATTTGGCTACAAGACCTTTTAACTCACATGGTCCCACTAGAGGGGTCGCTAGGCCCAAATCTCCATAAAAAGGGATCTATAACAATTTTTGGACAGCGATCCCTATGGTGGCTTCTGCATGTTTTAATATGTTAGTCCTTCAAATCTTATGTCGTGTGGACGAAAGGAGCTCAAGTTATTGCATGATTTTTGATTTAGTACTGCTTGTGCGCTAACTTCTGCCAGTCCCTTTCATAAGTGTATACCGATCCCTCCATCTTTGTTTATTCGATGCACGATCTCTAGGGTATGCTCCCTAGGGCCCATATGCTTTGGACTTACAAATCTTAAGATATTGACTATTGAATGTGTAATGGCACTTGTAATTGGTTTGAGGCCGATCCCTCTTCAACAGAGCCTGCCGAACCATATCTCCTTGCAAAACATGTCGATCCCTTCTCAATACAGTATGTCGAGTCCTCCTCTGTGAATTGAAGTATGCCAATCCAAGTCAATAAACCATGCCGACCCCTTCCTTACTAATCGAAGTATGTTGATCCCTACTAGCCAACTAGGTCGATCCCTTACTTACTCAACCATGCCAACCCCCTCTTTACTCAATCATGTCGATCCCTATCAAGTTGCCAAACCGTACCGATCCCTTTCTTTGACTAAGCTATATTCCATATTTCAAGCATCCTGCATTTTTTATCTGCCAATTCCATCCAATTCTGGCTTCATATAACCATTTGTACTTTACTTTTGGGGTCCCACAATCATTACTCCGAGGTCATCGAACTTGATAATAGTTGGATCTATCTCATGCAATCTATTTAATATAGTCGGTTAGAATGCCGGTTAATAGTAAGGTTTCCACTAGAATCAATTAAATGCATGGTCTGGTTCCCAAGCTTGTCAATTTATCCAGATCGTTAACTAGTTCTCCTCCTCTGGGATTATGTAACAATCTCCATTTAGAGACTCGAAAATGACGTGGATGATGCTAAAGTTATCACTAAAATTGTTTTCAAGCGGTAAAATGTGATCTATATTTTTAATAACATTTAGTAGACAGAGTGAGCATTTAAATAATTTTTATTACATAAAATTATCTTTACATTTTTCATCACTGAATTCATTCCCACGTGGATGTAAATATAATAAAAACAGAGATAATAGTGTCATGCTTGTTGACACAAACACTTAATTAGTTATGTGATCAAGTTTTACAACATCGGAATTTAAAACAAAATATTATTATTTATTAAACCTCCAACTACTTCTTTAAAGTTTTTATTTGTTTTGAAATGATAAATGTTTAATCTCGTAAAATCAGCCTACTCAAATGAATGCTCAAGAATTTATAGGGAAAATGATAATAAAAGCATGAATCGGACATAAAGTCTGGTGTGAGTAATACATATCGATAATTACGACATATATTGAGACCATGTAGCCTAGCGGTATGGATTTTCCCTACATTAAAACAACAGCAGCAATTTTACCATATTATATCATAAAGTCATCATATCATGAGCATGATATAAGCAAAATTTAAACATAAGTGTACCCTATGCTTAACATACAACTATGAACCATGTCATAAATTCATCCATTTCACTTATAATTATACTCTATTTTTATCAGTATTTTATGAACCAGGTCATATAATCACCACACATATGCACATGCATCACCTAGACTTTTATTTAGGTATTAATCTTAAAGTGTCCTTAACTTTATTTAGTGATTACCTTCCTATGTCTTTCTTTCGCCAATTTATCTTTTTCATGAGCAACGTCACCAATGAAATGACCACTTATTTTCCACGGGAGCCACCCAAACTCTCCTAGGAGGTTAAATATAAGCACCCTAAATACATTCTAAAAAGCGTCAGTACTAAGTGTCAATAGCCCCTTCTAGTCCCAAAAAGACTTTCGTTTGATGTTGTTGATACAATCAATAGAATACATCCATTTTGATGTTATTACTCACATTAAAGTTCAAATTTATGAATTGAACCTAGTAGACTTCGCATGTCTTGGCATTGTGCCAATATCATTGAGTATAAAGCTCAATAGCCATTAGCTCCCGGCCATTCAATCATCCCATGAGTTGATATATTTTAAGTCTTAAGTTCAATCAATTTCTTTCATTCATTAGTTGTGTACCCCACACATTTCTTTCATTCACTAAACGATAGCCTTATGGTTACACTTAATTCTTATTAATTTAGACTTTCAACTAGGATTTTCGTAGTGCCACTTGATTCATTCAAGCATGATGGGTAAATAAAGTGTTCCACATATATGTTCCCTTTTTTACACTATCTCACCTCTTAACTTCATAATTAATCACTTACTTATTTATTATATTATAGGGTTATAGTAGGTCCGGTGCCCTTTTCTAGAAATAACCTTCTTCGCCCCCGCCATTTGTTCACTTTTCACTTTAACAAAAAGAAGTCAGCACAGCCCTTACATCGCCTCTCAAGGACGCACGCCTTCACCAACAACCCAACATTGCACACACCTCCATCCACTACCGCAACACCGCCTTCAACCACACACATCGCAACCCATCGACATCACAGCGTAAAACACCTCCATCATCACCACCATGCAATAGTCCAAGCATCACTTCAGAAAGTAGGCTATTAACTTAATTAGATAATTAGACTGATTTTTTGATATTATGTAATTATGTTAATTACATAATTATAATTTTGATTATCCCTAATGATCCCTTAGTTGTCCCTTAAAATTATGTAATAACATGTATCTAAAACTATCTCTTAATTATATGTTTGAAATATGTGTAATAATAAATTATATATATTTATATAATTGGGTGTGTATGTACATATGTTATTAATATTTAATATAAATACAATTATTCCTAATTATAAACCCATAATATAAGAATATATAATTAAATTAATAATAAATTATACATTACTATATAATTTATTAATATTTATGTATAAATATAAATCCACATTCATACATACATATACATATATATATACATATGCATATGCATATATAATTATAATGAATTACGTAAGGGATAAATATATTAAATATACCTTGATTGCACGTTACTTGTTACCATAATCCTAGATTTCCAAGCATCATGCACTCCTTAGATGTTTAATTTTGCCTCATCTGACAAGTACCATATGTGATTGTTATATGGATATTTGTTTCTTAACTAAAGTGGAAATTAATATTCATCTCATACATAATTTTTTGAATTTTTCCCGGTGTTGGACAAGTTATAAACATAATGATATTTATGTTTTGTGAATCAATATTTCAAATTGATCAATTAATAAAATTTTGACAATATTTCCTTGTCGTTCCCCATGTACGATTTTTTGCGTATGATATGAGAATAAGGGGAAGTATCAATGAAATTTTGTTACTCATTCGATTTGAAATGATTTACAAAAAGAAGATATCATTGCATTTGTAAAGGAAAGTAGGATGGTCAACCATTAATAAAAGTGCAGAAATCCCTAGGTATAGCTCTGAAATTATTTGTGAAATCCCTAGACATAACGAACAATTAACCATATCAAAATGGTCCGATGGACAATGTAATACTCCAAATACAAGAAGACATCGATAATATAGGACCACAACAATAAAGAATTTAACAAAGTTGAATTAGATGAAGATGTTAGGGTTGATGACGACGATGATGTCGAAGATGATGAACATGAGTACAATAGTGATATTGTAAATGATGATATTGGTAATTATGCTGGTAAATGTACCATGTATGATTGATTATAAAACTTCTTTTATATATGCATGATATTTTCATTTTTCTCTATTGTTAATAATCATTTTCTTTATTGTTAATAATCATTTGTGAAGGCAATGGGTGAATACCATGACAACTAAATGTACAAATTTTCAATTTATACGCCTTAAAATTAAATCTATTACATTCTTGTTTTTATCATGTGAATTTACTAATCCCATTATCATATTCACTCATTTATAATGTAGCATAATTCAAATTTATTCTAATTGTTACTTTAATTACAAGTCAATATAAAACATAGGTTAGATATCTGTTATTATATTGTATAGATATCTGTATATGTATTATTTTAAAAGATACGTCTACTCGAGGTCGTAGACACGACCATGTTGGATCCTTATCAGGTTATGGTCGATCTCACTCATCAAATCATAGTGGATCCCACTCAGTTAGGCTTGATGCACTTGTAATATCTCCTTTTATTTCGATCGATTTGCCTATTGGCATTCGTGGTTTTTAATCTTCTGTATATCGTCCGAGATCTCCTTTTCACACTTAAACGAAACGAGACATTAAATCTCATCCATATCTCCCTCGGTAGTCATCTCGTTTGAGATATTCAAATCTCATCCAAAATATGCATCGAAATCTCACTTTGTGATGTCACCTAAAAATATATCCTTTTTTAATTTTTTTCAATAGAAACTACACAATCCAATTATAGTTTACAACATTCTTAAATATAATATTTACGTGTTATATTCATGAGTCATAAAAAGCCTTTATTTCTCCTTTATGTTCAAATAAGAGAATGTTATTCAATCATTAAGAAATTAATTAAGCTAATCAAACTACTACTCCTCTTTGAAACATTCATTTTCTGTGAAAATCAAACATGTTACCATTTTTATTTTTACTGAGAAAATTATATTGTTAAATAAATCTTTAAAACATTAATTTTAGACATATAGGTTACTCAGAGATATGCTCGAGATGTAATTTAAGACACGAGATGTCAATCCGAGATGTACATCAGAGATACACTCATCTCATCCAAGATCTCCTCTAATACAAGATAGCTTGTATGAACATTCCAAGACAAGCGTGACCGAAATCAAAGATTTGAAACCTTGTTGATGTTATTAGTCTATCCATTTGCGTATCATACACGAACTCTTCCTCCATCCAAGCAATTAATGTTTTGAGAAAGATCGAGGAGCGAGGAAAGTAATTATTTATTTGAATATAAAACCAATCATATATACACAATCATGCAAACACTAACATTGATACACGTCACTCATACAAAAACAATCATATATACAGTAATTTTTTAAGTAAACATGCGCGCACACACAATGTAACAACCCGTAAAATTTGATGTTTAAACTGAGTTAAATTAATAAGATTTTTAATTAAATTAGAAAGAAATAAAAATCTTGTAATTTGTATTGGAGCGAATGTTAGAAATTAGATGTAGCAGTTGAAATTAAAGTTAACAATTTAAATTATATATTGCAATTAATTGAAATTATATAAATTGTCATTCTAGGTTATAAGTTTAATATAAGAAACAAATGGGAATGTTGAATTTGTGAATTAAATAAAATTATTAACTAGAATGGAATTCAAATTTATATAATAATGGAAAGTGAAATTGTTGCATTTGGGTATAAAATTTAATATAAGTAAACAAAAGTAGGCATCTAATTTACCCATGGAACAATACGTTGATTTATAGTAACTGTATGAAAATTTGGTAGAAATGTTAATAGCAGTTGATGAATAACCAATTTAGTGCAATCTCAATTAAATTGTAACAATGGTAAGGTTGTAATCGATTGTAGTTAGAAAATTTGACATTAGTGATAATTATAAAATTTTACAAATTCATCAAATTTATTTAATTAAACTAAATCAATGGCAACATTGTTCTTAATGATAGTTGTAAGTGAATTTGAATGTTAAAGGGTAACAATTATTTTAGGTTAACCATTTATTTAGTATATTAAGCTAAGACGGGTAATCGATTGCAATAAATCTAAATTAATTATTTTTGTTTTGTTAATGTGATTTAGTTAATAAAGGGGAAGTTATATGAAATGAAGCATGTGTTAATGAAATATATTATAATTCAATGTTATTTATACCCATAAAATGTCTATTTACTGAATAGCAAGATTTTAAATCAATAAAAGAATTTATTGAGGTTAATTTATAATTAATAACATTTAATGTGGAATCAATTTGACTTAAATTGTGCAGTTAGGGTAGATTTGTTTGTAATTGAAGATGGTTAATTTTATAAGATGAAATTAATGCTAAGCCTATTTACTATATGAAAATTTGTTGATTTAAAGAATAGAAAGCAAGATTTATTAATTTGATTTAAGGGCAAAATTCAATAATTGAATTTACTGCAAATAAATGAAATTCGACATTTAATATTACGTTAATAGAAACTAGATGGAATGAGAACACTAATGTAATGAATGAAAGACAAATATTAACTATGATTTTAGAAAGGATCAATAGATAATGGAAGGTTTGAAATCAGGTTTAAAGCAATAATTATAAATAACTGGATTTATTAAATTGAATGTTAAATACTATAATTTGTGAATTAATTTACTTTATATTGATATGAGAATTGGTTTAAAGGATTATAAAATTCTTAAGTAATACGAGATGATAAAATTTATGAATTATAGAATTTGAATTTCAAATAGCGATTTGATTTATTTAAATATTAATTTATTTAATTAATGGAAAATAGCCATTTTGGCCACTGACTCGAATTTCGACGAAACCAGTTTCATCGAATCCGTAACGGTGAATTATTGTAGGATTTCAAGTTTCGTAGTAATCGGGCTTGTCGTTTGATCGTACGGACTCAAAACGACTTGAAATAAACGAAATTGAAATCAATTTGAAAAATATTGATTTTAGCATAACTTCTTCATATGAGGCAATTTGAACATAAAACCTTTTCCATTGCGTTTAAAATATTTTAAAACACCTATTTTGATATATGGGCTTACCCAATTTCGTTCCGGGGTCAGAACGGGCTTTTTGGGCCACTTTGTCGTTAGCGCGTATTCAACCCGATCCATTTATTTATTCCAACTTTCCCTATAAATATCCTGCTATAAACCAGCCTCTCTAATTCTCATTTGTCTGTATGTAAATTCATTCTATTCCTCCTCTTTCTCAATGGCAGACAAAATTCTATATTTCCAGATCCAATTGCAAATCAAATCCAAAGCATAAAATTCAAAGTCCTCAGAAAAATTCGAAAAAAATATATGTTGAAGCTCTTGAAGTGCGTAATCTTCTGGTGAAATTCGTTTTTCGTTTTGGATTGTCGTTTGACCGATAAAAATCGAAGAAGTCTCGGCCGTCCATCACGCGTCGGTCAAAGTTGTCGGATCATCGAACCCTTTCTGGGATTGTAGAGGGAACAGATGGGAGTTCATTGGCAGTGTTCATTTGTCGATCTGACGGTTAGATTGCCGTGAAAATTCGATTAGGGTTAAGGGTTAATGGTGGCGGCTGTGCATAAATTTGCATCGACTTCGACGTCATGCTAGGTCGAGAGGTGATGGCGTGTCAGAGGGGATATGCCTCGTCCAGGGTGTGCGGCGGCGTGTAGGAGGTAGCGAAGCTCGGAATGACATAGCAGCGGCTGAGTTTCATTCTAGGGTTCATGTTTTTCTACATATAGCGTGCGTGCGATCTGGAAGAAGACATGTGTGATGTGGCACTAGAATTGGGTGAGTATGTGTTCACTTTTTTTTTAAATTCAATCTCAATAATCGGTATAACTTCCACATAGGATATCCGTTTTATGCGTGATTTTTTTTATTAGGATCGTATTGAAATTCTGGACTTGATGACGCGAGTTTGGATGAATTCTAGGACGGTCAAATTTTTGGGTTTAAATTGGATTTAAATTCAATTTAAATTCGAAAGGTGGGTGTTTTAACCCACTCACAACTTCTAAAATTTCTTATGCTTGTTAAATTGATATACGATGTGATTTAAAATTTATTTATGGTTGTTTGGCATATTTTTTTATCATCATCTCAGTTAATTTCATTTATTTAAAATAAATTGCTATTTAATTTATTCATTGCATTAAACTGTCAGTTAAATTGTTAATTAATTATTCATTGCATATAAACTGCCAGTTAAACAGTTATTTAATTTATTTTTGAATTAAACTGCTATTTAATACCTGTTGTTTATTTTTCGTTCTATATTGATGCTATTGTTTGAATTTGATGATGATTGTGATAAATGGTTGATGGTTGATATTGGATGAATGGATGTTGTATTTTATATTGTTATAAACTGCAAGTTATTATGCATTTTCATTTCATTCGGGATTGTGGTTTGAAATGACATATAACCGTAAATTTTATTTTTAAATTGCGGACTGAAATGATAAATATCTATATCACTTGACCATAGGATAGAAAATTATATACAGGCACCGCGGTATATATGTATATAAAATGATTTTTGAAATGATTTCTGTGGTTTAGTAAAGAAATTTATGGGTATATAGATATTGATTTTAGATACTATATAAATGCTATTTTATTATTGAATTTAGCAATGTATAAATCTGTTTCAAATTTTAAAATAAGCTAGATAATGAAGTTTGATTTCTTTTATATAATATGGTTAAGTATCTATTTAAATTTTCTATTGTATAGAGTCTATAATGACTCAAATAAAATTAAGGTTGTAGATAAATGTGAATATGATTTGAATTAAAGTATTTAAGAACTATCCTCGAAAAATTTGATTTGAAATGTAAATAAATTGAGATTTAAAGGGTGTGATTTTATAACTTGTTTTGATAGAGGATTTAAATGAATATCAAATTGATTTAAAAGAATATTATCAAGTTAATCTAATTGAAAGAATATCCCATTATTTGAATTTAAGGGTTTTACTTAAATAGTATTGGTTTTATTAAGTAAACATTTCAAATTTAATAATACGAATTGGATTTGATATATATGAAATTATCAAAAAAATTCGTTTTGAAATGGTAGAATATTTAAAGCTTTGAAATATACGGAAATTAAATTGGTTTATTTGGGAATTTAAACCTATATTTGAAATTTACTTGTGAAATTTAAAAAGCTATTTTATTATATAAAGTGGTTAAAATTTTAAACCATTTAAGTATTAGAAATTTTGTTTCAAAGCTATGGGGTTTAATATACATAAATGTGAAAGTATTATGATTTTGGAAAAAGATATATTTAAAGTTAAAAATGATATCATATTGATTTGGGTTTTAAAAATAGAAATGATATCGTATTTATAGTTTTTGAAATGGATATTATATTCCGGTTTTAAAATATAAACTATTTTGAAAAGACGACGGTGTTATAATAACATTTGGTTGTTGAAGAGACAGGGATCGGAAGTGGTCATACTCTCTGCCAACTTCGAAAACCACTTTAACAACCGTATACGCGGTGGAGATTGCATAATGAAGTAGGATGGTGGCGGTGTTTCCTTTAAGGTAAATACATGGGCCCAACTCCCGTGAGTTGGCATAAGGTGGCTAAAACATGAGCGATTGACAGGTTAATTGAGGTAGCACCTTTGATCAGACACATCCCTTCGATATTATACTTTGACTTTTGGATTGATGCGGTGGCCACTTTTGTTTTTTTATTTGGGGGTGTGGCTCGAGGTAGGCGGTAGCTGCACACTACGCGTTACCACCGACCCGGAAGCGTAATTGTTATATCTACCCTGGCATTGCCTAGTTGTGCCGTGTCACCTACCCTATCGCGCCTTGTACGAGTTTGGTTTTCTCCCGTAGCTCGTGTGGTATCCTCTGGTGGCTTCCCGATCTGGAGGGACTATGATATTGGATGGACTACTGGGACTATTACGTGTTAAGATGGAAAATATAAAGCCTTAATGCTATTTAAAAGTAAGTTTATTTTACAAATAGACATTATTATAATAGCGAAATACACTACATAGTAAATAGTTTAACGGATCCTTAGGGGATGTGAATCCCGAGCATCTCTTAAGTTACTGCAATCGTATTTATTTCTGTTGATTTAACTCACATAAGATATTTTAGTTCTGACTCGAGTGTTTTGTCTTTTCAATTCGCTCGGGTCAGCCTGAGCATTTCAGGATTCGAAGACTTTAGCTCTGGAGGACGAGGATAAAGATTTATATTACTATTATCTACTATATTATTCCACTTCACCATTTAATTCCGCTACATTGTTATTATTCTTTGGTATGTGAACTCTGATTTTTATTGTATAAAGAGAAATCAAATGTTTTGTAAAATAGTTTTATGAACTTTATATTTGATTACTATATTTTATCCTTCCGCCGTGAGATTCTGTTTTGTTTTTTCTTTTTCTCTGTTTTCTTATTTGCCCCATAACAATCCGCCCTTTTGTATGTTTTAAGTCTGACGTGTGTGGATTATCGTCGATTTAAAGCGAGCGAAAAGGTGGGACGTTACATCTGGTATCAGAGCTTTGGTTTAGCAATAAACCTTAGCTTTGTGGGGTTTGACTCTTTACTAATAGGGTAGTAATACCCTATGGGAGTTGCTGAGTGTATATATATGAGAGAGCGTATTTGTTGGTTTATAGAAAATTTTTAATATTGTGTCAATCTGTTCCGTTTGGTATTTATAAATTCTGGTTGGTGCATGGAACGCTATGACATCAATAGGGATTTCTAAACACTTAATAAGACAGACAGACACAATATTTGTTTTTAATATGGGCAAACGAAATAATTTTGCCTATTATATTTTCTATATATAAAATAAATTTTTGTAAAGGTTATATTTGGTTGTAATTTATTGGTTGTTTGGTAGTGTAATCTATAAATAATAGTTGAAATAAGACTGAAAATAAAATAAAATAAATGAAATTTGGAAATTTAGAACTTAAGTACCGGGGTTTTGAAATTTCTTTTGAATGATTTTGAAAGATATAATAATCATATTATTAGAAGTATTTCTAATATAAATATTTCAATATAATTTGAATGAAAGTTTTAAAAGAAAAATTGGAAAAGAAATAAGTTTTATACTCCCCTCTCTGTCGTTGGAAAATAATTTTGGTGATGAGTGCACGCATCATCGACATTCATTTTCGAGTTTCGGAGTGGGAAGGCCACTATAGTAGTTTACTGCAGATTTGTTTTGATAAACCAAATATATTTTTAATTTGTTTTAATTATAATTGGATATATAAATTATAAGTATATATTTATCTGTTATTTTAAAATGATTTTGAAAAAAAACCGGTATTTAAATTCTTAAGTTTCCATTAATTAATAGTTTCAATTAAGTGTAGTAAAATGGAATTTAACTAATAATTGAAACCTCTAAATGAAATAAGAGATTAAACGCTAAGTTATAAATAAAATTAAAAAGAAAGTTGAAACTGTAATCTATAAAACAAAAGATATAATTATTAAACCATTAATTAATTAAAAGAATTGAGAAAAACTTGTATAACATTCAGTTACATTCTTAAAGGCATATATATAACTTACCAAAAGATATAAAAGTTGAAAATTTAATAAGAAAATGTAATAGATATTATACAAGTAATTAACTTAAGGTAATGAAAGTAATTAATGAAATTCTTTAATAGATAAGAATTGATGTTGTAGTGTTATAAACTTAAGTTTAATTGAAAAGACTACAAATTGAAATAGAAAAGTAAGTATTGTAAATAGAATTTAGTAATAAATGAAAGGAAATAAATGAAATGAAGTCGTATAAATGAATGATAATGAACTTAAGTAAACAGTTGAAGCTATTTATAAATAAAATAAGTAGGAAAATGAATACAGTAAATAAGTGAAATTAAGTAATAAATAAAGGAATGTAATGCAAAAGAAATTAAACAACAATAGTTTGAAATGAAATTAACAAAAATTAACTAAGTTTATTGTTTGGAATTTGTTGTTGTTTGATCTATGGTTATTTGGGTAAGGATACGTTAAAATAGGTTGGATGAATGAATAATCTATTTAGTTTCACCTAAGACTGTTGAGTGAAGGATACACTTAGTAGTTATTTTTCATTCCGTACGATTTGAAGTTTTGAACCCGAACACTATTTGTTTTGTTTGATATGAATGAATGATTGATGTTGGTTGATTTTTATATGATGGTTGTATGCTTTGTTGCTAGTGATTGATGCTTGGATGGATTTGTTTGTTATTTATTGAAACAACGCTAATTATTTCATTTTATATAATTATTAACTCTTTTGGATTATATAATTGAAATACAGGTTATGGAAGCAATTGATACTGCTTTTGGTTTCATAATTTAAGCGTTATTGCCCGACAAATAGGTACATTATCGGATTATGTTTTATAGCGCTATTATATTGTTTTTTTCCATGTTGGGATATATATTATTTTGGAAATTATATGATGTATATTGTCATTTTTCATATTATACTTTCTCCCGAGCCTCCCCGTACAAAGGAGACTCTGCCGTAATTTACCATGAATTTTTGACTTAGCAAATATTTTAAAACGTTCCAAACTTTATTAATTTAAGTATAAAAGATTTATGGTTAAGTAAATCGGTATATTTAATATTAAATTATTGTATTTCGTAAATTTATTTGTTTATAAATTTAATATTTTAAATAGGATATATGGATTTCATAATTCTTCTTTTCCCTTCTTTTTCTTTTCGAGGACGAAACGTTTTGAGTGGGGGAGATTGTAACGACCCATAAAATTTGATGTTTAAAATGAGTTAAATTAATAAGATTTTTAATTAAATTAGAAGGAAATAAAAATCTTGTAATTTGTATTGGAGCGAATGTTAGAAATTAGATGTAGCAGTTGAAATTAAAGTTAACAATTTAAAATTTATATTGCAATTAATTGAAATAATATAAATTGTCATTCTGGGTTATAAGTTTAATATAAGAAACAAATGGGAATGTTGAATTTGTGAATTAAATAAAATTATTAACTTGAATGGAATTCAAATTTATATAATAATGGAAAGTGAAATTGTTGCATTTGGGTATAAAATTTAATATAAGTAAATAAAAGTAGGCATCTAATTTACCCATGGAACAATACGTTGATTTATAGTGCTGTATGAAAATTTGGTGGAAATGTAAATGGAAGTTGATGAATAACCAATTTAGTGCAATCCCAATTGAATTGCAACAATGGTAAGGTTGTAATTGATTGTAGTTAGAAAATTTGAAATAAATTTCAATTAAATATAATTAAATAGTATGTGTATGAAGGATAAAACATACAAGTATTATAAGAGTATATTGTTGATAAATGGTTATTACCAATAAGTAATTTAATATTTCTTTAATCAAATAAATGTAGTAACGGAAGTGTGAATGTAAATTTAATAAAACGAAAATTTATTTTAAGGTAGTAATTGGAGAATTGGGAATTTAATTCAAAGGTTATATTAATTGAGGAAATAACACGTATTAAATTACAATTTGATTAAATCAATGCAAATTAAGTAATTATAATAAATTGTAGTTGGTAATTAAGTATGAATGTGAGTAAATTTGACATTAGTGATAATTATAAAATTTTACCTATTCATCAAATTTATTTAATTAAATCTAAATCAATGGCAACATAGTTGTTAATGATAGTTGTAAGTGAATTTGAATGTTAAAGGGTAACAATTATTTTAGGTTAACCATTTATTTAGTATATTAAGCTAAGACTGGTAATCGATTGCAATAAATCTAAATTAATTATTTTTGTTTTGTTAATGTGATTTAGTTAATAAAGGGGAAGTTATATGAAATGAAGCATGCGTTAATGAAATATATTGTAATTCAATGTTATTTATACCCATAAAATGTCTATTTACTGAATAGCAAGATTTTAAATCAATAAACGAATTTATTGAGGTTTCAATTTATAATTAATAACATTTAATGTCGAATCAATTACAATTAATTGACTTAAATTGTGCATTTAGGGTAGATTTGTTTGTAATTGAAGATGGTTAATTTTATAAGATGAAATTAATGCTAAGCCTATTTACTATATGAAAATTCGTTGATTTAAAGAATAGAAAGCAAGATTTATTAATTTGATTTAAGGGCAAAATTAAATAATTGAATTTACTGCAAATAAATGAAATTCAACATTTAATATTACGTTAATAGAAACTAGATGGAATGAGAACGCTAATGTAATGAATGAAAGACAAATATTAACTATGATTTTAGAAAGGATCAATAGATAATGAAAGGTTTGAAATCGGGTTTAAAGCAACAATTATAAATAACTGGATTTATTAAATTGAATGTTAAATACTATATTTTGTGAATTAATTTACTTTATATTGATACGAGAATTGGTTTAAAGGATTATAAAATTCTTAAGTAATACGAGATGATAAAATTTATGAATTATAGAATTTGAATTTCAAATAGAGATTTGATTTATTTAAATATTAATTTATTTAATTAATGGAAAATAGCCATTTTGGCCACTAACTCGGATTTCGACGAACCAGTTTCATCGTATCTGTAACGTTGAATTATTGTAGGATTTCAAGTTTCGCAGCAATTGGGCTTGTCGTTTGATCGTACGGACTCGAAACGCCTTGAAATAAACAAAATTGAAATCAATTTGAAAAATATTGATTTTAGCATAACTTCTTCATACGATGTAATTTGGATGTGAAACCTTTTCCATTGCGTTTAAAATATTTTAAAACACCTATTTTGATATATGGGTTTACCCAATTTCGTTCCGGGGTCAGAACGGGCTTTTTGGGCCACTTTGTCGTTAGCGCGTATTCAACCCGATCTATTTATTCTATTTCAACTTTCCCTATAAATATCCTGTTATAAACCCTAGCCTCTCTACTTCTCATTTGTCTGTATGAAAATTCATTCTATTCCTCCTCTTCCTCAATGGCAGACAAAATTCTATATTTCCAGATCCAATTGCAAATCAAATCCAAAGCATAAAATTCAAAGTCCTCAGAAAAATTCAAAAAAAATATATGTTGAAGCTATCGAAGTGCGTAATCTTCTGGTGAATTTTTTTTCGTTTTGGACTGTCATTTGACCGGTAAAAATCGAAGAAGTATCGGCCATCCATCATGCGTCGGTCAAAGTTGTCGTATCGTCGAACCCTTTCTGGGTATTGTAGAGGGAACGGAGGGGAGTTCATCGGCGGTGTTCATTTGTCGATCTGACGGTTAGATTGCCATGAAAATTCGATTAGGGTTAAGGGTTAATGGTGGCGGCTGTGCATAAATTTGCATCGACTTCGACGTCGTGCTAGGTCGAGAGGTGATGGCGTGTCAGGGGGGATCGGCTTCGTCCAGGGTGTGCGGCGGCGTGCAGGAGGGAGCGGAGCTCGGCATCACGTGGCGGTGGCTGAGTTTCATTCTAGGGTTCGTGTTTTTCTGCATATAGTGTGCGTGCGATCTGGAAGAAGACATGTGTGACATGGCACTAGAATCGGGTGAGAATGTGTTCATTTTTTTTTAAAATTCAATCTCAATAATCGGTATAACTTCCATATACGATATCCGTTTTACGCGTGATTTTTTTTGTTAGGATCGTATTGAAATTCCGGACTTGGTGACGCTGGTTTGGACAAATTATGAGACGGTCCAATTTTTGGGTTTAAATTGGATTTAAATTCAATTTAAATTCAAAAGGTGAGTGTTTTAACCCACTCACAACTTTTAAAATTTCTTATGTTTGTTAAATTGATATATGATGTGATTTAAAATTTATTTATGGTTGTTTGGCATATATTTTTATCATCATCTCGGTTAATTTCATTTATTTAAAATAAATTGCTATTTAGTTTATTCATTGCATTAAACTACCGGTTAAATTGTTAATTAATTATTCATTGCATATAAACTGCCAGTTAAACAGTTATTTAATTTATTATTGAATTAAATTGCTATTTAATACCTGTTGTTTATTTTCCGTTCCATATTGATGCTATTGTTTGAATTTGATGATGATTGCAATAAATGGTTGATATTGGATGAATGGATGCTGTATTTTATATTGTTATAAACTGCAAGTTATTATGCATTTTCATTGCATTTGGGATTGCGGTTTGAAATGATATATAACCGTAAATTTTATTTTTAAATTGCGGATTGAAATGATAAATATCCATATCACTTGACCATAGAATAGAAAATTATATACAAGCACCGCAGTATATATGTATATAAAATGATTTTTGAAATGATTTCTGTGGTTTTGTAAAGAAATATATGGGTATATAGATATTGATTTTAGATACTATATAAATGCTATTTTATTATTGAATTTAGCTATGTATAAATTTGTTTCGAATTTTAAAATAAGCCAGATAATGAAGTTTGATTTCTTTTATATAATATGGTTAAGTATCTATTTAAATTTCCTATTGTATAGAGTCTATAATGACTCAAATAAAATTAAGGTTGAAGATAAATGTGAATATGACTTGAATTAAAGTATTTAAGAACTATCCTCGAAAAATTGGATTTGAAATGTAAATAAATTGAGATTTAAAGGGTGTGATTTTATAACTTGTTTTGATAGAGGATTTAAATGAATATCAAATTGATTTAAAAGAATATTATCAAGTTAATTTAATTGAAAGAATATCTCGTTATTTGAATTTAAGGGTTTTACTTAAATAGTATTGGTTTTATTAAGTAAACATTTCAAATTTAATAATAGGAATTGGACTTGATATATATGAAATTATCAAAAAAATTCGTTTTGAAATGGTAGAATATTTATAGCTTTGAAATATATGGAAATTAAATTGGTTTATTTGGGAATTTAAACCTATATTTGAAATCTACTTATGAAATTTAAAAAGCTATTTTATTATATAAAGTGGTTAAATATTTAAACCATCTAAGTATTAGAAATTTTGTTTCAAAGCTATGGGGTTTAATATACATATATGTGAAAGTATTATGATTTTGGAAAAAGATATATTTAAAGATAAAAATGATATCATATTGATTTGTGTTTTAAAAATAGAAATGATGTCGTATTTATAGTTCTTTAAATGGATATTATATTCCGGTTTTAAAATATAAACTATTTTGAAAAGACCGCGGTGTTATAATAACGTTTGGTTGTTGAAGAGAACGGGATCGGAAGTTGTCATACTCTCTGCCAACTCTGAAAACCACTTTAACAACCGTGTACGCGGTGGAGGTTCCAGAATGAAGTAGGATGGTGGCGGCGTTTCCTTTAAGGTAAATACGTGGATCCAATTCCCGTGAGTTGGCATAAGGTGGCTAAAACATGAGCGATTGACGATTTAATTGATGTAGCACCTTTGATCGGACACATCCCTTCGATATTATACTTTGACTTTTGGATTGATTCGATAGCCACTTTTGTTTTTATATTTGGAGGTGTGGCTGAGGTGGGCCGTAGCTGCACGCTACGCATTACCATCGACCTGGAAGCGTAATTGGTATATCTACTCTGGCATTGCCTAGTTGTGCCGTGTCACCTACCCTATCGCACCTTATACGAGTTTGGTTTTCTCCCGTAGCCCGTGTGGTATCCTCTGGTGGCTTCCCGATCAGGAGGGACTATGATATTGGATGGACTACTGGCACTATTACGTGTTAAGGTGGAAAATGTAAAGCCTTAATGCTATTTAAAAGTAAGTTTATTTTACAGTTAGACATTATTATAATAGCGAAATATACTACACAGTAAATAGTTTAATGGATCCTTAGGAGATGTGAATCTCGAGCATCTCTTAAGTTATTGCAATCTTATTTATTTCTGTTGATTTAACTCACATAAGATATTTTAGTTCTGACTCGAGTGTTTGTCTTTTCAATTCGCTCGGGTCAGCCTTAGCGTTTCAGGATTCGAAGACTTTAGCTCTGGAGGACGAGGACGAAGATTTATATTACTATTATCTATTATATTATTCCACTACAATATTTAATTCCCCTGCATTGTTATTATTCTTTGGTATGTGAACTCTAATGTTTATTGTATAAAGAGAAATCAAATGTTTTGTAAAACAGTTTTATGAACTGTATATTTGATTACTATATTTTATCCTTCCGCTGTGAGATTCTATTTTGTTTTTTCTTCTTCTCTGTTTTCTTATTTACCCTATAACAATCCGCCCTTTTGTATGTTTTAAGTCTTACTTGTGTGGATTATCATCGATTTAAAGCGAGCAAAAAGGTGGGACGTTACACACACATACACGCACACATACCCACACACACCCACACGCACATATATGTGTGTGTATACAATTATGATTTCAGCAGCAACGCTACATCAGATGCCATCTGTATAGGCATGCTTGCACAGATCACAACATCCTAACCTACATTTACTAGTATTTTCGATGATGTAAAGATGGTAATATTCCAAAAGTATATGGTAAAATAATTTTGTTAAAAAATATAATATAAAAATACTATGTCATTTTATTTATATTGTATTCAATTTAAATTTATTAAAGAAATTTTCTTGGACATGTGGCATTTCTAAAGCAATGTTGAATAAGCTTGGACATCCATAGCAGCCCGTAAATATCAAAAATAGACAAATGGTATGCAGATGAGTGACAAAAATGTGTCCACCTCTAGCCCAAGAGGTATACGAGTAGTTCTTGATATATTTGTGGACATACGACTATGAAAAGAAATCCCAAAAGGATTACGAAATTAGAAACATAAATCTCAAGTTTCATAAAGGTGGCTCAATATCAGATGCGGATCATTATAATAATCTGGTGTGTATTTGTTCATTAAATTTACTTGTCATTTAAATAAATTGAAATATGCCTACAGGGTAATTTATTTAATTCAAATTTTAGTTCGAAGAGCAGCATAGTGAGCTAATGAAAGGGTTAGTAGTATAAGTAGGGGCGATTATGTTGTTCTATACATATATCTGACTTTGTAATCAACCTTGCTCATAATAAATATGTTTGGTTTCTATTATATATTTTGTTATACTACGATATAATTAATTATGTAATTAATTTAAAGTATATTCGTAATAAAACCCTTAAATACAGTTTTACATGATCCTAGTTGCAAATAGTTGCAATCGTGAGTGATTAATCACAAAATATATTAACATTTAATTTTAAATATTCTTGGTCAAGACGTTTCAAGAAAGGATATCAATACATCTACTGAGACCATAGTATGCAATACTTTCCAAATGTTGGACAGCGTATTACTCATGGATGCTGAGGCACCAGGTGGTTACATACTCATAGTTATTGTATAACTATGAAATAACTCATCTGAGTGTTTCATGTTAATTGATAACACTTGGTCAAACAGAGAATCTTAGTGTGACGATGTTGCACAGTTCTTCGACTCAAGGATACCGTGAAATTTCTGTGTGGATACTCCACTTTGATTATAGTTAAATCATAGCATGATATCCTTGAAAAACTATAGTTGAGTCCGAGTTGAAGAATTGAGAATGAAGCACTATTCAATGGAGCATCTATTTCCACAATTTTCTATGGTTACTGTCAAGGTCAATTGTAGTTAACGCAAGGTGATAGAGTAGAACATTTGATAATAAATGTTATTATTGAACCAAAGATTTTGTTTATGGACTAATCAAGTTGAATGTGATAATATTGGAGTTATGACTAGTACCAAACTCCATATGTTTTAAGGTGATATAGTGTTGATAAAGAAAACATGTCTAAATTATTGTCACCATTGGTATCACTTAAGATAATATAAAATATAATTTTACCGAAAAGATTTGCAAGCGATGAATTTAGCCAAACTGTCACATCACTAGGTAAGGTAATATGTGAATATTAATATTTGAATTGTTCAATATTGATTGCTGACTGAATTTATACCTTTGAGCTATATATTTGTATTTATAAATGCTCCAAAAAACCACATGATTTAGTTAGTTTATTAAGTGTTACAAATTAACTAAATTGATTAATATTTGAGAAATATTACTTATTATTGTATTTGATGTTGGGGTGTTATTAGTAACTAATTTGGCATGTATATAAAAGTTATATATGCTCGTATTGGTATACAATGTTTGTATATATTTAAATGGACTTTAAATATGGTTAATTTCTAAATAGGCATTGGGAAATGTTGATCCACTTAGGAGCAAGTGTTGGTCGGCCATATAAGGAGAGATGTAATAACCCAAACCTTAGTGGGACTGAATTTTCACTAAATTAAAAACTCAAGTCCATTAAAGTACAGATCGTTGGTGTCGGTATCCTGTAAATAACAAAAGCATATCAAAACACTACGGCGGTGAAATAGTATAGTATAATAAATATGTATTTACCAACTGAGACTAATTTCTCTAATATATAATGCACTTGTCAGTGTCGAGCATGCATATCCCTCTACCATTCCTACCTTGCACCAGTAATTGTCTCTCTAAGTCTATCATGTGGGTTGTAATGAGGAGGGGGTCAGAACAACATTCTAGTAACCGGTAAATTACTTACTTTATACATAACATTAGTTTATGCCAAAAGTATTCCATCATAGGTTATGTTTACTAGTTTAACTTAGTTGTCTTGACTTCATGTACGTTTACAATATGTCCCACCTATTCGAGGTATACAATATCTACATACGTATATATATATATATATATATATATATATATATATGCATATACAAGCACCACAGTCCCTCCTTAGACCAAGATACTTTCCACACTAGTATTTATAACTCCGCACCACGTCAGGGATCCATCATCAACACAGTATCACATCCTTATCGCCACGCATACCAAGGAACTCTCATAGTGCCTAATAATGGCTTTACAACCATCCAGATATATTGTACCTTGTCTTGAAGACTTATTTATCTACTTCATATCATAGACTCGGCTCCTCGAACTATAAAGAACACGGCTCCTTAGACTATCATATTCGTTTGGAAGACCTCCATTAAGGGTTATCTAGCCTTGCCTCCTAGCAATAAACAAATTAACAAACAACTGTAGGGCGGTCATGTCCTAAATTTGATGTACACTAGTACAAGGAGTAGCCTATATAGGCATAACCCTTGTCTTTCCACCGATCACTTCAGGACTGATGATGCTCTCATCCTATGTGTATAGCCCTACTCCTAACATGTATGGTACCAACCATGCTGAAATATCCCTGAGCCTATGCTCACCATCCTAGTTCGAATTGATTAATAGAATCAATAAAAATACCCACTTGGTTACTCAACACATACCCACTAAAAGGTTTAAGTAGACCTTACTTGGCCCAATGACACTTCGACTGTCGGGTGAGCTATCGTACATTGGTATATTCCCTTCACCAATACGTGAATGTATAATCCCATGGGTCCTATAGTTGGTGATGTCTCACATCAGTACAATGCATACACAACCATTGGTAGTCTCTTTCAAAGGGAAGACTTATGTTATGCAACACCACCGACCTTGCATCCCAATCCATACTAATTGCGAAATCATTTCAATTAATCTAAGTTATTAACTAGATTCAATAACTCGCACCCATCATAAACGCATACTTAAGGCTATATAAATTTTATTGAACTACCATGCCTCACGTTCAATTGTTGGTATTCAGTTATTTTTACTCAACTTCCTTCTTGTTCATTAATGCCATTTTAATGCATTTACCGCTTACTTCTACTTTAATAGATTGAATATTCATTACTACCTAGCCTTCACTTGATACTACCAGGTATATTCCACTGTTTCTTTTCAACTATTACTACCCTTCATTGATTAGTATTCTTATTTACTCATTTTCTTGCTTTACATACATTTCATCACTTGTTATTTTTAACTTATTACATATGTTAAATTTGTAATTGAATTATTGTTATTACCACTATTTATAATACTTCGATTTATACTTCGGAATTTCTGCATTTTAATGCATTGGAATTACATCTTCCTAAAAGAAAACGTTAACATTGGAATTTTTCATAAATTATCTAAAAAAGGACTTTTGTTATTTTTGGAATTACAAAAGATTATCTTTTCTGTTATTGTTGAAATAGACGGTACAAAATACAGTAAATATCCCTAGTTTATACATCTCTTTCTTTTAGATATTCATGTTATTTCAAACGATAAACTTTTATTCATATATATATATATATAATTGAATAATTATGGAAATTTACATTGCAATACACTTCATTTTAATGAATTAAAATACTACTTAAATCCCAATCCAATTCATATAACTTCTAATTCATATTTACTAAAATATACCATTTAACTAACGAACCTAGAATTACCGTACGATCACATTAATTTAGGGACTACTTTCACCTTTACTTTCCAAATTCAAGTATATGCAATATTCTAGTGAAAGTTAACAATCCACATAAAAAGTAAGCATGGTTTTAAATTCATTACATGTATATGTTTAAACCTACAACTCCAAAATTATATTCATGCATACAAGGAAAAGATTTACAATGATATAAATCCAATATTATATAAAAATATATAATTTCATACTCATATTTAGCTTCCAAATCTCCAAACATATATCAAGTTATTCCTATTTAACTCTCTTCTCTTCCTGCCAAAATATTTATCAAAATCGTATGCATATTCAATAGAAATTTAGATCCGAGAATAGATTTGAATTAAATTCGGATTTGAGTTTAGATTTACAATTTACCTTGGCTTTGGTGATTTCATTCGACCATATTCTTCTTCTCCATTATTCTCAGCTATCTTCATATATATATATATATATATATATATATATATATATATATATATATATATATATATATATAAATATAAAGATAGATTATATTTTATATAGATTATAAAATTGTGGAGAAAATAAAATGGACGAGCTTTGTCGTTGCTGCAGAAAATATTAGAAGAACAGTGAGGGGTTAGGCCTGTATTTATAGGTACCGGCCATTAGATAATATGATATTAAATCCAGCCCATTCGACGAAAGTTTAATATAATGCCGCTGCCTACCAACCGTCTGCTTTAACGTCACTGGCCGACCACTTACGCTCGATCGATCCTAATAAAGGCGTCCATCGGTTTCTTTGTTTACGTTAATTAATCCATGTCATTTTGTTTAATTCCATTTACGTTCATTATTTACTTCCAATTCCGCCTGATCTGATTTAACATTAATTTTGCTTAGATGTTAAGTAACCGTTAATCGCAGTTGACTTTAATTATTTACTTTTATTTCCTTAATTACATATATAATTGTTTTCTATTTGAATTTTTTGAATTTTAATAACCTTTTCATTTGGAATATGATTGCAAAACTTTATATATGAAAATTGATCAGAAAATCGCCATGAACACAACGGTGCAAGTTCAATAGCCAAGTTCTGATATTTTTGAAATTTCCATTTTCTACTTTAATAATTTTTAATTGATTTTTTTAATAATTACGTTCAATTTACGAGGTGTTAGATTCTCATCTTCTTAAAAGAATTTTGTCCTAAAAATTCCTTAAGGATTGAATCATATAACATAGCACGCAACCATTCAAAACTATTCAACCAGTTGGTGTACAACTAATTTTACGACAAATTGCCTACAAGTGAATGGTGTATCACAACATATATGATATGTATGCAAAATAATACTAAATCGGTGTCTCCTATATGAATGCCTTCTTCAAATTCTTTTGAAAATATGATGCACACAACATATATATACACTAGCAGTTCTTTTTTCTGAGAGGAGCACTAGCAGTTCTATATGTATTTATGTTTTTAAAACCAAAATCTTTATTTCTACTCATAATTTTTCCCACACTTTTATGAATAGAAGTATAGTTCAACTAATGTTGCACCAAATCCCTAACATCTAATACCTAGCACATAATTTCAACATCCAAAATAAAAAAATGGTTTTCTAAACCTATATTCATACGTCGGAAAATTGGCTTAGATGGAGAATTCCATATTTCCATCCTTTTCTTATGTACCAATTCCACTATACCTTGGAACCTTCTCTTTTGCCCAAATTACTTTCTGTCTTTTTCAAGTACAGTCTTAAAGTGCAAAAGATCTCTATGGATAACTTAGGTAAATGTGTATATAACATAATCAAGCTAAATTGTAATAAAATAAAGTAAAAGCGATCATTCCGAGATTTTTACACTAGTTCGGACCTCTCATCCTGTGTACAGTCTCAAAGCTCTCCTTTGAATTTTCAGTAATCAAACAACCTCATTTAGCCCAGAGGAATAGACATTACAAGAGTTTATTAACTTGACAATGATGTGGTCTATCAACATGGTTTTTGACTACTATTACAAAACTTCCTATAATCTCCTTTGATGATTCAACGATGTGTGCAATGCGATCGAGGAAGTGTATGAAGTGACTTTTGAGTGAAAGAACAATATGAAATTTTAGAGAGCAAATAGTCGTAAGAAAGTTTAGAAAGCAAGATAGCATGTTAAACTCAAAACTTCTTGTTCAGGTTTATTTATAGTAGTCAATAGTTATTTTGAAAAGTTGTTTAAGTCGACTGACTATTTGCAGAAAACATTTCAAAAAAGAAGACCAAAATTAGAAGACTAAATTGACTAGCTCAGTCGACCAAATTTGAATTCTTTCAACTGAATTTGAATTCAGTACTTTATATTTTTGTTTTTGTATTTAAATTTTGTATAAATTTAATCGTAATTACTTTTGGTTTTTGTTTTGAAAAGCTTGCATGCTAGTGATATGTGTATATGCATATGAAAATTCTAGGAGATTTTACAAGTAGTTTCTAAAAACAAGAGACAAACTTTTTGATTTGTAGATGGCTATTTATTCTCTCTTTTCACTTCTTTGTGTCTCGAATCATCAATGCCTTCAAAGTTCTATATAAAAGATGCTACGTATGATATTTACATATAGTTGTCATCATTAAAACAATCGTACAAACATGGTTCTAACATAGTCCACATAAGAATTTTTTAGAACCCTGGAACCGATTAAGTAAACCTTGGGGGGTGCCTAAAACAAACCCACAATTAGACCCCGGTCCACATAAAGAAATTTACTTTTAAAATTTTAGACATAATTATTTTAAAATAAATTTCATTCAGTTGTCGACAAGGTATGGAAAGATAAATTACAAAGCTAAAACTATTTTTTCCCTCGTCACTAATTATGTTTTACTTACTCCCACTTCTACTACACAATAAAATTCATATTTTCCAACCCGTCAACTTTTTCCTATGCTAAGCATGTGTATTTCAAAAATCAAAAAATTTCTCATTTTTAAATATAAATTAATTTTCAAAATCTTTACTAAAATATTTCATATTTAACAATCAAAGATTTTTGAACAAAATTTATATAAGTATTTGTTTTTAATTCCTCAAAACAAATCAAGCTGCATCCAATGCAATTAGGATTTAGTCAATGAGCTAATATTTATGTTTGACCTCAGCCTATTACACAATAAATTTTGAAAACATTTTATTTTATTTTAAAATAACAATCAACACACAAATACATTTATAAATTTTCACTTTTAAGGCATAGGGATAGTGATACTTGGTTTCGCAACAACATTTCTTTGTCCTTCGCTTGTTAAAATTTATCTTCCCAACATTTTGAGACTTTTGGGACTCGATATTATTTATTTTAGTAGCTAATGAATTCCTAATTTATTTTATAAATTTCCAGTCTTATTTTTCATTAGTTAAGTGCTTACATGAGATTTCCTTATTTATTCCATATCCTAAAATATAGTGGTTAATCCATAACATCAACATAGAAATAAAATTCAACTTTTCTCATGAAATATTGTACATAGTTCTATACAAATAGAGATAACTAATGCTTACAACCTAGCTAACTTAGAAAAAACAACTGCTGGATGTTGTTCTTCAACATCAACTAACATTACTGATGGTGTGGCCTTATCACTTCTTACTTAGATTAAATGGACCTTTCTAACATGTCATTCTACTATGACCCACATATCTTAACTTCCTTTTTTTGCTTTTAATAAATACGGTCCATCAATTATTTCCATTATCACAACCAATTATATTACTATATTCTTTTAATTCAAATCACTTGACAGTATTCTGAAATCTTGATATATGCTTTCTTTATTTTTTTATACGGTTATGCTTTAGAACTCGCAAAAATATACTATGATACCATTTTCCATTTCCTTGTGGGTTCCTCGTTATGATCTTCACCCATGTTTAATGAAATATTCTTAGGCTCGTACCGATATTTCATATATCTAACGTGGATTCATTATTGCTATTCTACGAGCATTGATTGCTATTTTATTCATAGCCTTAACTTTTACCCCGTCTTAGCTAAGTAGTTATCCTTATCTACTTCATATTAAAAATTTGATCTGGTTTTCACCACTCTTTCTAAAATTAAAACTTCATAGTCATGCAATACTTACCAAAAATTTTATCTTTAAAAATGTAAACTTAGGAACTTTTTATTAAATCCTTCAATATCTTGGTTTCAACAAGGAACCATGAAAACTCCTTATTTTAACAATGTTAATATTAGATGTCTTAACTTTTAAAACTATAATTTAGAATTTACAAGTTAAGTTTATTTATTAAGTTTAAAAGGAACTGTTAATAATTAAAATTTTAAAAGATCCTTTCTTTCTTTTCAAATAAGGGTCAAACTTTGTCACATAAACAGTCGTTCAAATCAATTTTTCCTTTAAAGCCTTTTAATAACAAAGATTTTACATCTTAAAAGTGGTATTTTTTACCTCAAACTATATATTAAGTTTTGTATTCCAAAAAATCGATTTTTATACCAAATCATTTTCTTTAAAAATGCACTTTACAGTGTTTGTAAAACAACTTTATTATTTTAAACAATAAAAACTGAAGTAGACAAGGACACTTTCATCCTATTATTTTCCTATTACTCATGTTATCACCACTTTCAACCTCAATTAAGGTTCTAATAACATGTAAGGGGATTTTTAAAAGATACGTGCTATCAATGCGTACAATTATGGAAATATCCATTTTACTTTAGTTTCCCTTTAATTTCCTACGCAATTTCTAATTAATTTAGGAGCATTATCTTAATATAAACTCCTAACGTTTGTTCTATTTAAATTTCCTAACGTTGCTACAATTAAATTTATTTTACTTAAATTACTCTTATTTAAATGGCTTATTCTTATCTAGCTCTTTCTAAGTATAAACTCATTTTAGAGTTTTTCTCCGTATTTTCCTTATACAGGAATATTCTTCTTATCTTCGCCATTGATGTTTTTACCCTTCCATTTTATTTACCTCATTTAAAACTAGTTCCATGTCCTATTACCTACCCCCTTTAAAAGAAATTTAAATACTTTGAAATTACAAAATCATAAAAATCACTAAACTACACATATGCTCTGTTTTCTATTTATTTCAAAGGAAGTGCCTTTATTAAACACCTTTTTTCTGAATGTTTTGAATTCCAACTAGAAATTCTATGTAAAATACAAAATGGTATTTTATTTTGTGAAAACTCTTAATATGTACTTATTCCTAAAATAGAATTTACAAATTTTAGTTAAATCCTTCGAAAATCTTTTCAAATACTTTTTTTGATTGTTTTATTAAATTCTTTTATATAGCATTGGATTTAAGGTGGGTTTCATTTGTCCCTTCTTTTCTGCTTACTTTTTGACTTATCATCCTTTAGAATATACTAAAAATCTAGTTATCATTTTGGAGTGATTTATGCACACTTTCTTTTGAAAACTTATTTAATTCTTCTTCCAAATATCTTCAACATATAGATTTTCACTTTCCACTTATCTGGATCTAATATATATCAACAATCAACAATTCTGCAAGGATCTACAACCATAAGGAAATCTATGCCCTACAAGGGAGTCAAGCACTATCCAATTCCAGGGAAACTTCCATACGTCACATTCATGCTCTTCTTAAGTTAACGCCTTCCAATATGACCTACCTTCCACGAGGTAATTGGAATAAGTGTACATTTTCAAGTTCATCTATTGTTCCAATCACAGTCACATTTTACATCTTTTTAGAATATAGTTGCAACTACTTCTACAGTCGGAATTTGTAGAGTTAGTGTAATAACCCATAATTTAATCACTTTAAATATGAATATTTGATATATTTTTAATAATTAAATGATATATTTTATAACACAAATAGACCTCTTTTATGTAATAACTAATGATGGCAAAGTTGTCTTTAAATTTAGTTTACAAAAATAATTTGTTCGGAGAAAAATTGAAAATGTGATCAAAAATCATTTTTTGGATTTCCGACTTTTCGTAGACTAAAATTGTTGAAACATATACACATATATAAAAACGACAAATGCCTTTGCTAATCAGTTAGATTAAGTTAAAACATGTTAAAATTACACTTAAGTTAATAAAGTGGAAGTGGAATTTTTTTATAATTTGAAAAGAAAAGTAGCACAAAATCTAAGAAATAAGAACACAAAAGAAAGAAGTGATGGCATAGAGTAACAATAGGGGTGTGCATTTCATGATGGTGGAGGGTGAGTTGTCACCATTTTGTGGAGGGTATTGGCTAAGGAGCAATAGTGATTTACCATTTTTATTTTGTATAAAAACAACATAACTCTTTCTTTTTCCACTTTACTTCATTTCATTTTTCCATTTCTTTCTTCTTCCTCTCCACTCTCTTCACTTCTTTTCTTCCATTGTTTTACAAAGTAAAAGTTGTAAAAGTTGCATCTTTTCTCTTTAAATCCTTAGACAAATCTCCGAAACCATTTTTATTCCCCTCTATATCACTTATCTTCAAAAACAAACCTCAAACCTCTCTATTTTAGTCAAGGCCAAGCCCCCGGCACACAGTCGAACCTACTTTACCTTTCGTAGGTCTCAGGTTTGATATAAGGAAGCAAGGTACGTGTGTTGTTTGTAAGGCCGTGGTGGTTTGGTTGCAAGATTGTATTTGGTTTTGCTAGGTAAAGCTCACTAAAGACAAATTTTGAAAATATATTTCTTTGTTGTAATAATTTATGATGTGTATAATTCTACGTAATTACTATTGTTTGTTTTGGTGTGGTTTCCGCTTGACAGTGGATGACACATAGGATGTTTGCAAGGGACTAAAGAAAGAAGTAAAGTCGAAGTGTTAGTAGCGAATAGGTCGATACGACACACTTCGAAGTGCATATATGATAATTTGCAGGGAACAATTTTTCAGTCTTATGGATGTTTATTTACATTTTTATATCTTATGTAATATGTGTTTATCGCTTGGCAATAGTCGTTTGTGTTGATAACTTGTTTTTATGTGACATTGAAAATCCCATGTTTTCTTTAAACTAGTTTACTACTTCATCATGCAAAAAAGTTTTAATTGTTTTCTTTTCTAAACTGTCTTTTCTTTCAAGCCTTTTTGCAAAGTTATTAAAGAGTTTTAAAATATAAAAAGAACATTTAAGACTATTTTGATTTACAAAAATGTTTAAAAGTTATGGTTCATGAAGCGATAGTCCTTATAGATGTAGTTTGGAAATCAATTATTTTTATAAAATAAAAAGACTTATCTATCTTGTTATTTTAAAAAGTCTTTTCAAATGTGTTCGTAAGTCTTAAAAGGAGAATTTGAAGTTTTAAGTATATTTTTAAGAATTTATTTAGTTATTTAAATAAGAAGTCTAAGTTTTAAACACTTTATTTCGAAGATCGAGTTTTGTTTAAAAGCAACCATCTTTAAAAAGAATGTTTTAAATACAAAGGAGTTATTTGTATGTGCCATTAAGTAACATTAAACAAATGTGATAAGTAGTGCTAAATTAACATGTTTGTGGAAAAGTAAGTCATCTTGTATTTAGCACTAAAAACCGATAAGTAGACTTTCCTCTATTTGTGAGATCAAGAGCCAGACTTTCTAGGCGAGGGATAGAGTAGTCGAAATGTTGGAAACACGTTAAGTCTAAGAGAATTAATTTCTATAAATAGGTTATGGTTAATTAATTATGTAGATGGTAGTTCATCGTGTAATTGACACAAAATTTCGAGGTATGGAAACTTGTCTCTATTTCGAGAAATAAGAACGTATGTCAAGGCAAGAATAGCTTTCTAACTTGTCCAACTTCATTATTAATAGAAGAATAATACTGTTTGAAACCAAAAGTGGTGATAAGTACAGGATGTCCTTTTTCATATAAAAACTAAACTTATACCCAGATAGGGTTTTCTCACTATTGATAACTGAACCAAATATAACTCTGGAAATATATAAGAAAACATGAGAATCATATGGTACTATAATCTTCGATGGTGCTATACTGTACGTGTAAACTCGTTGTGTTTTTCTAGGACAAATGATACGGAAATCCATCCACTTAAACGGTTAGGAGGTGATCTCTATTCTTATTTATTTTCTATTTATTTTCTAAAGAACTGAAGTCGAGTTTACTAGAAATTATCGATTGTTGGTTTGAAGAGACTAGGATCAGATAAGCATGAGCTATCCAAAAACCACTTTAAATCGGCATAGGCATTCAAATTGAAGACATCTTGAAGATGATGGAATTGAATGCGGAGATCTTTAAGTGCAAGGGCTACTTGCTACTAACCTCGAGGATGTAGTAGAAGTAATGCCTTCAGCTTATCCATAACATGAACAATTGTATGAATGAATGTTGGCATTGCATTGTTGCTTGGAGGGCAGTGTTAGCATTCCAAGTGAAGATAGTCAATTGGTAGAATTTATGAGAGAAGCTGAAGAAGGATGATGTTAGAGTTTTGAGATAGACAGCCGAAGGATATCGCGATGAACGAAAGGTTAAGCATTCTGAATGTTGATGGTCCTAGGTTAGAAGTTTTAGCAGAATGCTATAAATTTAAGTTGAGTATCCACCCTAGAGTTAGTAAGTTGTACCAGGGTATGAAGCGAGTAATTGGTGGATAAGGATAAAAAGGGACATTTCAATTTATGTTATCAAATGAGTGATTTGCCAGCAAATCAAGTGAGATCATCAAAGGACTACTAGATTACTTCAACCCCTTGAGATTTAAAATTGGTAATAGAAGCAAGTATTGATGGATTTCGTAGATGGTTTGCCTAGATCAATGAAGGCATTTGGGCAGCAAGTTTGTTAGATATTTACATGAAAGAGATTGTCAGTTTGTAAATGACCAAAATTCATTCTTTACGTAGTTAGTTTTGGAAAGCATTGCAAGTAGCTTTTGGAACGAATTTGAGTTTGAGCATAACATATCATCCTCAAACTGATTGTCAAATAAAGAAGGTGAACCAAATCTTGGAAGATTTTAATGAGCTTATATCTTAGATTTTAGAGGTACATGGGAGGATCATCTTCACTTAGTCGAATTCTCATATTATTATATTTATCAGGCTAGTATTGGCATGGCACCATACGAAGCTCTTTATGGATGGCTATTTAAATCACCATCATGATGGGTGGAAACCAAAGATCATTTATTTCTTGGACTTGATATTATTCGGTAAGCCATATAGAAGGTATCTATGATTAAAAGGAAGATGAAGGAAGCTTAGGATAAGCAGAAAAGCTAGGCCGATCGAAGGCGTAGGGATTTAGAATTTTTAGTCGGATGTTAGGGAAGATTTCTTTGATAAGAGGAGTTGTGAGGTTTGAAAGAGCAGAAAAGTTGGCACCTATATATGTTGGACCTTTTCAGATTCTTGAGAGGAATAAGCCGCTTGCCTAACGAGTTGAGTTGCCTAAGAGATTGTTAGGGTATATAATGTTTTTTATGTAACCACATTTAAGGAAATATGTGCGTGATTTATCATTTATTGTTGAGCCAACTATTCAAGAAGACTTGGAAGTGGAACTGATCTTGACCGTAATAAGACATCTAGTTCATAATGTTGATCGAGATGTAAAACAATTGCAGAATAAGGTTTTGAGATTGATTAAAGTTCAATGGAGTGAAGATTCTAGGGACTACACTTCGGAAACAAATGATAGCATGAAAGATGTTTATCTCGAGTTAATGAGAAGTAGTATGCACAGTGTATAAATACTATGCTCACCACTTATCGTGTAGCCGCTTGGTATATATCTATTTTGTATGTGTTTCATCGTATATGATATATATCTTTTTTGAGTTATCTTTTTGTATGTTGATTTCGGGATGAAATTCTTTTAAGGGGAGGAGTATGTAACGACCCGTAATTTAATAACTTTAAATATGAATATTTGATATATTTTAAAATATTAAATAATGGATTTTATAACTCAAATAGACCTCTTTTGAGTAATAACTATTGATAGTAAAATTGTTTTAAAATTTTATTTACAAAAATAGTTAGTTCGGAGAAAAATTGAAATCTGATCGGAAATCCTTTTTGGATTTTCGACTTTTCATAGTCTAAAAGTTGTCGAAACATGTTGTACACACTTGTAACAACCAGCCTTTTGGATGTTTTAAGCAGACACACATACCTGACTCAAACCATTCAAAAGGGCAGATTGTTATAGGGTAGATAAGAAAAAGAGAAAGAAATAAAATAAATACAGAATCGCGCAGCGGAACAACAAAATATAATAATCAAATAACAGTTCATGAAGCTATTTTATAAATACATTTGATTATTCTTTACAACACAAATATCGGTGTTACATAAACAAGAATAAATAAATGCAGCGTAACAATATGATGCTGTGGAATAAATATAATAATAATAATAATAGTATAGATCTTCATCTTCGTCCTTCAGAAATAAGGTCTTCAACCCTAAAATGCTCAGGCTGACCTGAGCGAATTGAAAAGACACAATGCTCGAGTCAAAACTAAAAGATCTTATTTAAGTTAAATCAAAAGAAAACAAATATGAATGGAACGGTGTCAGAGATGTTTACGGGGTTTGACATCTCTTATCCAGTGTCTAACATGAGTGCAATAACTTAAGAGATGTTCGGGATTTCCATCTCCTAAGGATCCGTTAAACTATCTACTGTGTAGTACAATACGCTATTATAATAGTGTGTACAATAAAGTAAAGTATTAAAATAGCATTAAGGCTTTTCCCATATCCCCCTTCACACATTTTTATATATTCCTATAGTCTATGTAGTACCGTAATTCCTCCGTAAACTGAAGGGCTCTCAGAGGGCACTTCACAGGTATGGTACAAAACAAACTCGTAGAAGGCTCTTTAGTGCATGTGAATTTAAAGATTCGAAAATCTCTGATTTTGAATGTGACAAATATATAAGTTATATTATTATTGTGCACTAACCAAATTTGCAGGAACCTTTGAAGGTTGGATTCAGAAATACGCGAAGATAGATTAGATGTTTTATTATTTCCGAGTCTAGTTAGATATTGTTAAAATCTCTTCAAAGTGGTATGTTGCAAAACAAAATTGACATGTATCTTAGAAGTATGCACATGCACAAGACATAGATTTCAGCTGGCTCACTACAGCTATTCAGCAGCTGAATATTGGGTAAATTTAAATTTACCACAATATTCAGCCGGCTGAATCCACTGAGTCAGCCGGCTGAACGTACTGTCTTTTGCATTATTTATTTTTGGGTTTGAATCAGACGTCTGAATCTTCTGCAGTCAACCTGCTGAATTCATATAACTGCTAGTTTTTAATGAAGGGGTGCGTCTCTTCAATAAAGAGAAACATCTCAACTTCAAGGGTTGTTTCTGTTTCTTTTCACCAATACTGTTCGAGAAAGAAAACAACTCTTAATTCATTATAAATATAGCCATGAATCAAATTCTTTTAAAAAAAATAACAATCATTACAATTCTTTCTATCTTATATTGATTCTACTCTCTATAATCTTTTCTTCCTAAAACCTTCATGCAAGCATTCTATTGAGAATTCTTTTTAAATCTTCCATTCTCTTCATGTACAAACACTACATACCACAAAGGAGAAAATTATAGGAAGGGTGTACTATATCGACTCACTAGTGTTATTCAAGAACACATCAAGTCAAGAAACTAAATACTCTGTATTGGAAGTCCCGTTCGGCTGCTCGGGCAAGTGTATTGAGATCTTGTTCGGTTGCTTAGGTACCTATTCCTTCGGGTGAAGCAAGGTATTAGTAAATCCAAAAGGAGTCTGGGACTGGACGTAGAACAGGAAGTTCGAACCGGTATAAAAATATCTGGTGTAATTTACTTACCACTTTACATTTCTTTTATTTATTGACTATTCTTCACTGCTATATCACACAAGTTTTTAAATTAGTATATCTATCCATACAACCGATCCATACAAACTTTCATTTGGTATCGAAGCACGGTTATCACATAACCATAACCAAGTTATCTGATATTTGTGAAGATGGATAACAATAGTCATTCTAATTTCACTGAAGGACAATCCATTGCATGACCACCACTATTTAATGGTCTAAATTATGCTTACTGGTCAACTAGGATGAAAGCTTATATACAATCAAACGGGTTTGATGCATGGAACATTATTCAACAAGAATATGACGTTCCTACTAATGATTTTGCAGAATGGTCTAACACTCAAAAATTAGATGCTTCTGCAAATGCGAAAGCAATAAGCACGTTATTTTGTGCACTAGATAAGAATGAATTCAATGGAGTTACTGTGTGTTCTACTGGATATGAAATATGGCGCACACTTAAAGTTACACATGAAGGTACTAATTAAGTTAAACAGAGTAAGATATCTATGCGTAAGAATCAATTTTAAAACGTTAGAATGAAGCAAGATGAGACCATAAATGATATATACTCTAGATTTCAAGACATATTTCATTCACTTTTGGCACTAGGAGAAAATTATACATGTTTTGATATTGTGTCAAAAATACTCAACTCTCTCACGGATGAATGGGAAAGAAAAGTCTTAGCTATCGAAGAAGCTAATGATTTTTCTACCATAAAACTAGAGGAGTTGATTGGAAATCTAATGTCATATAAAGTAAATTTGCAGGCAAGAAAAGTACAAGCACAAGACCATTAAAAAATAGCATTTCAAGCCGAGAAAGAAGAATCAGCCGATGAGGATTTTGACAATATGACATTCATAGCCAAAAATTTCAGAAAATTCCTAAAATTCAAAAGAAGAAAAATTTGGAAGCAATAAAGGTCAAACCACTTTCCTTCAAACTCATCTCTGAAATGCTACGAGTGCAATCAATTGGGTCACATCAAAAAGAACTGTTTGGAACTTAAGAAAAACAAAAACGAGAAATGGTTCAATAAGAAAATGCAAGCTTTTCAGTTACTTGGGATGATTCGAACTCTTCATCATCTGATACTGATAGCGACACCGAACAAGCTAATGTGTGCTTCGTCGAATCTAAAAACGATGTAAGTGAATTCTCTATTGATGATTCAATAGAAGTAAACTCTGAATTGTTAAAAACAATTAAGAATCAGAAACGATCAAATAAAGATACATTAGCAAAATTAAATATGAGTGAACTAGGAGTAGATATGTTACGAGATGAGAAAAAAATTCTTGAAGAAGAATTAGTAAAAATTCAAGAATCGGAAAGAGATTTATCTTCTCAACTCATAATAATTGAAAAAGATTTAGAATCGTTGAAAAACAAGAATGATTTAGTAACTATAGAAAATCATGATTTGAAAAGCAATAATAAAATCTTTGAATTAGAAATAGAGAGTCTAAAGAACAACTTACAAAGTATTACGAAGAATGTTTCAAATTTTAACAAAGGAAGAGAGAATCTCTCTAAAATTATTGGAAATTCCCAACATAGTTCAAGTAAGAGAGGTCTAGGTTATGGAAAAGCTGATAGTTCTGGAAAATCATATGATTTGTTATATGATAGGTTTAAAAAAGAATATTACAAAAAAAACTACAGTTAACACTACTAATCAGAAAACTATCAAAATATGGGTACTCTCATAGGAAGTATGTATATAGAGTCATTTATTTTCAGTATTCATAAAAATATTAATTATACTTTTAAAGGGAACTCTAAACCCTCTTGGATTTGGCTTCCTAAGACCTAACTCCTAGGACACTAACGGAGGAAGTGGTACCAACTTCAATTCAATATTTTTTGCAGGTACCAAATAAGAAAAGAGAAAAGTGGATACTGAATAGTGGTTGCTCAAAACACATGACATGAAACAAATAAATGCTGACAAATATTATCTACTCAGACGGAGGTTCTGTCACTTTTGGAGATAGCTCCAAAGGACATGTTATCGACAAAGGCGATGTGAGCAATGACGGTATCTTATTATTCGTCAACCTCTACCGAAGTGGTTGAAGATTTGACTACTCTTGAATGGGATACTATGGATGAAGAATGAAACATTTTGGTATGAATCTTGTTTTATCTCTTTTCAACTTTTTAAGTATTTCTTTCCTGAACTTCTGATTAAAATGTTTGTGACAACTTAGCTGTAAACTTTTGTGGTTTAACATCATTATGTTGTATGTGTATGTTTAATTTGTGACAATCTTAAATTTTAAAAAAAGCTTATGTCTTTGCTTGTTCTGTAATATTTTGTGATGTTTCTATGATGTTGATATATTATTAGTTATGTGATGTTTTACTACATAGTTTTATACATATATATAGCTATGCTAAATTACGTAACTATGGTAAAAATGACATTTATAAGTGCTAAATATTGTGATGTGCTATATGCTTAAGATATTTTTATTTATCATATCCATGCTTACCTTCTATCGATTACTCCTTTTTTTCGATGACAAAGGGGGAGAAGGTAAATCATATCGATAGGGGGAGCAACAAATCAGTGGGAGTATATTCTGAATTATATTGCATTATACTTACATAGTTGTCATCATCAAAACGGGAGAGAATGTTAAGATCCAAAAATCTCTGATTTTGAATGTGACAACTATATAAGCTAATATTATTATTGTATTCTAACCAAATTTGCAGGAGAAGATAAATTTTTGAAGGATGGATTCAGAAATACGCGAAGATAGATTAGATGTTTTATTATTTCTGAGCCTTGTTAGGAATATGTTAAAATCTCTCCAAAGCGTTACATTGCAAAAGAAAAATGACACATATCTTAGAAGTATTCACATGCACAAGACACAGAATTTAGTCGGCTGACTACAACTATTCAGCCAGCTGAATACTAGGTAAATTTAAATTTACCACAATATTCAGCTGGCTGAATCCACTAATTCAGCTGGCTGAATCCACTAATTCAGCCGGCTGAATGTACTGTCTTTTGTACTATTTATTTTCGGGTTTGAATCAGACGGCTGAATCTTCTGCAGTCAGCCTGCTGAATTCGTAGAACGGCTAGTTTTTAATGAAGGGATGCGTCTCTTCAATAAAGAGAAACATCTCAACTTCAAGGATTGTTCCCGTTTCTTTTCAGCACTACTTTTCGTGAAAAAAAAATCTTGATTCATCTATACTATACTATTATTATTGAGTTAGATTTCAAGAGCACACAGGCTTCCTTCAAATTTTGGAAAATGAATAGTCACATTTTTTATTTCTTTCTATTCCAAACTTTGAAATACGATAACTTTTTCTACATTAATTGGATTTAAGAATCGTTTTCACTGTAAAATCTCAAATTTAATATGTTTTCCAATGATATCCATTATTGATAGCTACAAATAAAATTTTTAAAATCGTAATTTTATATAGCAGTTTTAACTGCATTTATATAATCCAATTATTTTGGGTCACCGCTGTGCACCGCATTTCTGTAACAGTTTTATTATGATGATCATAAACATTACATAGTAGTTTTACCTAGATTATTATAATGTATTTATTATCTTTTAACATATTTGAAAGGAATATTTTTTTTAATTATACAATTATGGTTGCCTTTGAATATTTTAACTGCATTATGTAATGAAGTAATAATTTTGATTCTGTTTGATAGTTTATTCAAACTTAGTGCAGTTACAATTTAACCCCATCAAAAAATGGTGTAATAATTTATAGGCATTTTTTGAATTAATTTAACTACATTAGCATTTTTTTATTGCATTTACTATTGATGATTTTGACTATATTTGATAAATTATTCAATTTTAAAACAACTATAAATTAATGAAATTAAGAAAATGCAATTATAATTTGCCAGCAAGTTTTGGGTAAATTTAACTATATTTGAAGATTTTTAACCACATTTATGTGATGTAGTAATAAATTTGGCTACATTTCAGGAATTTATTCAATCTTAATACAATTAAAATTTAACTACATTAATAAAATGTATTTATAATTTAATGACAATTTTGAATTATGCATGGTAGAAATTGAATATTTCAACTATATTTATGTGATGCAGTAATAATTTTTGTTGCACACGATGATTTATTCGAGCTTACTGTAGTTAAAATTTAAATGCATTAAGAAAAAGCGGTTATTATTTTATAATATTTTCGGAATTAAGAAATTATTGTTGCATCTGAATATTTTAACTGCATTTCTGTGATGCAATACTAATTTAGCTGTAGTAATGATTTTGTTTGATGTTAACGATAATAATTTAACCGCATTATGAAAATATAATTGAAAAATGAATTTTTCTTTTTGCTAGCTTGAGATGATTAAATGGTGACTTCACATAATTAATGCTTGATTCAACCGTGCAACTCAGCATTTAATACATTGCTTCCAGGTTTGATGACATAATTTGACTAAGTTTACTCAATTTCGTTTACAATTACGATGATCAATAATACGATAAGCATATAAATTGTTGTATTCGAGCTTAAGGTAGATGCACAATTTAAGTGTTGGGTCAAAACATGTGTTGTAGTGAGAATAATGTTAATAACCACCTAAATGAGTTTATTTTTTATTTTTTGCAGTAAATTCTAAAATCACTTGCACCATCACTGTCGGAAAACTTCTAGAAAACAATTGATGAATGTATCTTTGTGTAGATGATCATGTAGTCATAGT
Source organism: Allium cepa (assembly GCA_030765085.1). Taxonomy (NCBI): domain Eukaryota; kingdom Viridiplantae; phylum Streptophyta; class Magnoliopsida; order Asparagales; family Amaryllidaceae; genus Allium; species Allium cepa. Next base: position 599,123,195 of record CM060935.1, read on the forward strand.
TTGATTATTAGATATAGTTAACTAGGTCAGACGAGCAGTGAAAAAATTTAGTAATAATACTGCATCAATGACACTTTTGCGTTTTTTGGCTGCAGGTACAAATACCTTCAATGATAAAATAATTGACTGATGTAATGCATCTATTAGGGCCAAGAAAACATCACCTATTTGCGCACAAGCCGAATATCATACATGCGTTGCTAGCAGTTATTTCTGAGGCTGAAAAATGAATAGACTTCTCACAATTGTTCTCTTCTGCATGTTTTGGATATTTCCAAATATTGGTTACTACGACCAGCTATATGCCGTGTTTTGTACCCTGCATCGACATAGATCAAATTCAGTGAACAATAGTAATTTATATTGGAACCAATGTTATTTTCTTATTGCATCATCATTTCTATTTCAATTGAATCTTCTGTTTTACTACTTTTCCTCTGTACTACATCTTTTGCTTTTTCCTTTTATCCCCTCCCTTTTTTTAGCTGTTGACAAATACTTTTCCTGACCGTTTACAAATATCGTCCTATTACTATATTTCTCCCCATTACAAAAAGCTTTTGTTACTCTTATTTAATTGAATCGAGTTGCACTGTGTCTTTGTGTCTGCGGTTCACAGCGAATACTTCAACTATATCTATGCACATTGAAGCAGCTGTGTAATTACAAAAGCAACAACATTGGCGTTATATGCCACAGTGAATATATCTATGCATTAGTAGATAAATTTTTAACACATTATCCTCTAAATAGTCTGTGAACTTTAACATATTCACAGTAATTGTTTTGTTCGATTTTAATTGTGATTATCATAACCAAATATATCTATGTATTCTTTACTCTACAAAATTGTTATTCATGATGTAACACTATCATTCAACAATGCTTTTTCATTACCACCATATTAAATTTCTTATACATTTGGATGTGACCTATGCAATCCGTGTGCGTTGCACGGGTTCGCACTAGTTATAAATATAGCTAAGAATCAAATTCTTTTAAAAAAAGAACAATCATTACAATTCTTTCTATAAAATTTTGATTCTACTACCTATAGTCTTTGCTTTCTAAAACGTTCATATAAGCATTCTATTGAGAATTCTATTTAAATCTTCCATTCTCTTTACGTACAAACCATATCACTTCTGAAATTATATTCAATTTGAAATCATACTTTCGAAATAATTTACAACCCTCATTTCCAAACTTCATATTCAAATAAAATAGATATTTTAAATCCCAGCTTAGGTTATAATATCATTTAACCATATTCACTTTAAAATCGAGGATTTAAAATATAAACACATCCAATTTATTTAGTTTGAATTTTTTTTGAAAGATAGTTTAGATAGTTATAATTGGTTTAACAAAGTTAAAATAATTTTTTAAAATAGTTAAATACTCTAGAATAATTTAAAATAGATTGAAATACTTTATAATTAAATTTAAGATAGTTAAATAGATTAAATATAATTAAAATAGATTTAATAGCTTTAACATATGTTAATTAGATTTAAAATAAACTAAATTGGTCAAAATAGGTTAAAATAATTTATATAGTCAGTATAGATCAAAATAGTTTAGTAACTTGAAAATCTTAATAATTAGGAAATTTAAAATAATATATTTTTAAACTGTTTATATTAAAATATGAATATGGAAAATTATATCAATTTACTATTTATTTCCTTTCAACACATTTGGACAAATTTCAATTTCCAAATCAACAAAACCCAATTCCAAATCTTCAAATCCAAATTTCAATCAAACGTTTAAATTTATGCCAATTCAATCCATATTTGAAATATCAATCTAAACTACTCCAATTTCAATATTTTCAAAGTTATATTCCAAATGATTTAATAACTCAATTTCGATAAATTTCAATTATACTCCAAAATCAACTTTAAAATTCAATTTAATTCCTTTAAAACAATTCCAGTTTTAACATAAAACTTGTATTTTTATAATAATTCAATTTATATAAATCAAATTTTTATTTTGAAATATCATTTAACCGGATTCGAAATTTAGGATTTAAAATCATTTAATTTAACCAATTCGGTGTCCGTATATAATTCTCTACCCTAGGGTCAAGTGTTACGGATATTTATCATTTGAATTCGCAAAATTTTAAGATTATATATCATTTCAAACTACAGTCCCAAATTTAATAAGATCCATAAAATCGCTCGAATCTATCATTTCAACCCATAAAGATTTTTTCCTAATCTATAGATCGTTCGGGTATATATCATTTCAATCCATAATGATTTTCCTAAACAATAGCTAGGGGAACTTGTAGAGTGATAGCAGTATACAGATCAACATAACATCCAATCATCGAATATCAACTACCAAACACCCATCATAATCATCATCCAATTCAATTAGTAAATTTAAACAAATAATAGACTATCAATAATAGGAAATTAACTAGCAATTTAAATTCAATAATAAATTAAATAAAAATAAATTCAAATTAACTGGATTGATGATTTAAACATGCCAAACAGCTATAAATAAATTCCTAACCATATCACAATTTAATTTAACTAACACAACAAATTTTAGAAGTTGTGAGTGGGTCAAAACACTCACCTTTGATTTTAAATCAAATTAAAATCCAAATAAAGGCCCAAATTTCAACAGTCTCAGAGTTCCTCCAAACCCACGTCAAAATTTCCAGAATTTCAAAATGGTCGCAACAGAACAAACTACGTACAAATCAGACCTCGTACGTAAAAGTTATGATCATTATAAGTTAAACGTTTTAAAAATTAAAATAAATAAAATAATATAAGGAGTAAACGCGTTACCTTCTCCACGTCACCAGGTTCTTCACGCATACGCAATGTAGTCGATCCCTAGCCGCACGATCCTCGTACGTGAATCACCAGCGTCGCACGATCGCCAATGGCCACCGATCACCCAGCGATGCTCCCTCAAGCCATCAGGACCACCGACCCCACGAGAAAAGCTCAAAGCAGACACCCATTCTATAACCCAAATCTAATTTCTGTCGCCAATCCGACCATCAACTCGACGAACAACCTAGTCTGATGAACTACGCTCGCTGCTCTCTACAACCCAGTGTCTTTGATTCGACGATCGGTTGCAGTCGATCACGACGAAATGAACGGTCGAAAATTCTTCGACGTTTACTGATCAAACGATGAAATAAAACAAAAAATGAGTTGCAGATTTGACGTGCGCTCGTCGAGAGCTTCAAATAATTTGTTTGGGTTGGGGGGTTCGAAATTTTTTGATTTGATTTTGATTTACAATTGAATTTGGAATTTGTTTGGTTTGTCTGCCATTGAGAAGAAGAGGGCAGAGAGAATTGTACGTACAAACAAGCGAAATTAAGAAGTAGATAGGGTTTATAGTGAACTATTTATAGGTGGTCATAAATAGAGATGAATGGACACGATTGATTTGAAGAATGAATGATAAACGACCCGAAAAGCCCGTTCCATTCCCAAAACGAAAATGGGTCATCTCATATATCAAAATAGATGTTTCCGATATTTTTAAATTTGATGGAACTGGTTTCAATTCCTAATTCCATCGTATGAACAAGTTATGTTAACATTAGCTTATTTCAAATTGATTTCGATTGAATTTTATCAAACTGATTTCTAGGTGTTTCGAGTCCGTACGATCAAACGACAAGTCCGATCGCTACGAAACATGAAACCGTACAATAATTCACCATTAAGGATCTAATAAAATTGGTTTCGTCGAAATCTGAGACAATGGCCAAAATGGCTATTTTCACATTATTTAAATAAATTAATATTAAATTAATTAAATCACTTTTTAATTTCAAATTTATTAATTTCCAATTTCTATCATTTCGGATTACTTAGTAATTTATAATCCCCTTAGAACAAATTTCTATATCAATTTATTATTTAATATTTTACAATTTATAGTGTTTAATTTCAATTTCAATAAATTCAGTAATTATAAATTAAATTTCCAGTAAATCCATTTATTTGAGTTTCCATCATTTTATACAATCAATTTTTACCTTATGGATATAATTATCATGGTTTATATCTTATTACACTAATATTCTCGAATTTCATCTTTATTTACATTAACGTAATGTTACTTACATTTAATTGCAATAAGTCCAATTATTATAGTTTAAATTCGAATAATTTGATTAACTTGATTTCAAAGCTTTCTATTGAAACCTTGATTGTTCTATACATACATTTAACGTTGGTTTCTATCTAATTACATTAATATTTCATGGTCGTTATCTTAACCCAGTTTTAACACTATTATTAATTTCATTCATTGCAATTGATTTCCAATTAAATTTAACTGACTAAATAAATAGGTAACATATAATAATTGTTACCATTAACTTTTAATTATACTTATAAGTTTATTATTTACAACCAAGTGTTACAATTACTTATATAAAACTGATTTTTATCCAATTATCATTAATTATATATTAATTCATTAATTACTTCAATATTTACATTTGTTTTCTTATATTAAATTTATAGCCAAGTATAACATTTAAATTACTTCAATTAATTGAACTTCCATTAGAGTTGTAAATAATTAACCTAGATTAATATTGTTGCAATTCATTCTAGTTATTATTTTCATTAATAAATCATAAATTTTTATTTCTTCCGATATTAAATCGCAAAGTTTTATTAAATTAACTATTTTAATTATCGAAAATTACAGGTCACTACACTCTCAACAACTCAAAAATTTTCGTCCCCGAAAAGCAAAAAGAAGGGAAAAGAAGAAATTAAGAAATCGATATCTTATTCAAAATATTAAATAAATTAATTTACATAATTAAACAATTTAAATAACATATATCAATTTCTAACCATTAAATTCTTTTATATTCAAGTTAATAAAAGTTTGGAAAATATTTCACAAATTTTTCTAAGTCCAAAATTTATGAGAAATTTTGGCAGAGTCTCCTTTGCATGGATAGGTCTGGAAGAAATAATATCAAAAATAATCAATAACATAACATATATATTTCAAAATAATATATTCCAATAATGGGAAAATAATATAATATAACTAGAAAACCGTAATCCGAGAACGTACCTATTTGTCGGGCAATTAACGCTTAATTTATGAAACCAAAAGCAGCAGCAATTGCTTCCATAACCTGTATTTCACATATATAATCTGAATAATTTAATAATTATATAAGAGAGATATTTATATTCTCTCAATTAATAACAAAACAAATCAATATAAAAAAACAATATTCATTTGCAAACAAAAGCATACAATCATCACATGAAATCAAAGAAATCAACCATTCATCCATATCAAGCAAAATAAACAGTACGTTCGGGTTCAGAACTTTTAATTGTATAAAATGACAATAACTATTAAGTATACCATTTACTCAATAGTCTTAGATAAAAATCAATGGATTATTCGTACATCCTAACAATTAGAAGTATACTTTCCCAAACAACCCATAAACCAAAACAACAATGACTCCAAGCATCAATCAAGTTCATTCTTATTAATTTCATTTCATAATATTTACCTTTCTTCAGTTTCATTCAAGACAATGATTATTTCATTCATTTACATTCATTTAATTATATATGTTATTTACATTTTCTTACATATGTGACTCACATATAATTATTTAAACCTATGTAAATCAATCCTTAAAGTACCATATAGGTTTCTTTGTAAATAAATTCACATTCGTTCATTCAGTACTTATTTTATTTTTTTCCATTCATTACTTACAAATCCATTTTTCTTTATTCGTAAAATTTAAATTTCTTTCATTGCTTTACATTCATTTCTTACCTAAGTTATATCCATTCAATTGTTATGATAATCAATGATTTCTTATTTTTAAGTAATACATAGATTTAATTATAGCTTAGTTTCACATTTATTAATTTACATACTTGATTTCTATTAGATATTAATATTCATTAGTGTAGAAGTTCATACTTAAGTTTCTTACTTCTTAATTTACCTTAATTTCTTTATATAGTGTCAATGAATTAAATCTAGTTTCTGAATCGTTTCAACACTTTCTGAAATTATAGCCATTTAGTTTAATATATCATTCGCTTTAATTGTCAATGGCTTCAAACATTAACTTAAGTTTATAATCTTTTACTTACAGTACTCACTTTTATATTACATTTTATTAGTAGTATTTCAATTATAACTTAAGTCTATAATATCAAAATATTAGAGTTCTTATTTATAAAAGTAATTCTATTGAACACATTCATCACTTAAGTTTTACTTGTTTAGTTAACAAAATGTTCAATAGTTACCATTTCTTGTTTTCATTTCCATTTCATATACAGTTTCAAATTTTTAGTTTCCCATCTATTTCATTAATCATTTTAACATCACATTTCTTATTTCATTTTCGTATTTTCAATTATTAATATAGTCAAGGTTTCGTTCATTGCAATAATTAAAATTTCTAATTAATAGAAACTTAAGTACTAAATGTTGGGTTCCTTTTCAATTATTTTAAAACTATATATATATATATATATATAATCATGTCCTTTGTATACATCCAATCATATTTGGAAATTTAAAATTTAGATTTGTTATCAAAATAAATGTGTAGTAAAACTACTACAGCAGCCTCCCCACTTCGAAACTTGAAAATGAACATCGATGATGCATGCACTCATCACTGAAATTATTTTCCAGCGACAGAGAGGGGAGTGAAAAACTTATTTCCTTTCAAAATTCTTTTAAAACATTCCTTTCAAATCACATTGGAATATTTATATCAGAAAATGCTTCCAAATAATAATAATATTATATTCCAAAATCTTTTGAAAGAAATTTTCGAAAATCCCAGAAATTAGGTTCTCAAATTTTCAGTTTATATTCATTTTATTTACAATCTCATTTTTCAACCAATACTTATAAATTTCACTATCTAACAATATTACAACCAAATATATCATTTATAAAATTTATTATTTTATATACAAAATATATAGTAGGCAAATTTATTTTATTTACCTACATTTCAAAACAAATATTATGTCGGTATGCCTTTTAAGTATTTAGAAATCCCTATCGATGTCATAGCGTCCTATGCACCAACCAGAATTTATAAATACGAAACGGAACAAATTAGCACAATATAAAAACCTTTTATAACACTAACAAATACACTCTTTCATACATATACACTCAGTAACTCATTCTAGGGTGTTACACCCTATTTATGAGTCAGACCCCACCAAGCTAAGGTTAAGCTCCGATACCAACTGTAATGACCGGCCTTTTTGGACTTTTTAAGTAGACACACATGCCTGACTCAAACCATTCAATAGAGTTGATTGTTATGGGATAGATAAGAAAATGAGAAAGAAATAAACAAATACAGAATCTCGCAGCGGAACGACAAAATATAATAATGAAATAACAGTTCATGAAGTTGTTTTATAAATATATTTGATTATTTTTTACAACAAAAATATCAACGTTGCATAAACAGGAATAAATAAATAAATGCAGTAGAACAACATGATGCAGTGGAATAAATATAATAATAATAGTAGTAGTGATCTTCGTCTTCGTCCTCTAGAAATAAGGTCTTCAACCCTGAAATTCTTAGGCTGACCCAAAAGACAAAACACTTGAGTCAGAACTAAAAGATCTTATGTAAGTTAAATCAATGGAAAATGAATATGAGTGGAACGACGTCAGAGTTGTTTACGGGGTTTGACATCTTCTATCTAGTGTCTAACATGAGTGCAATAACTTAAGAGATGTTCGGGATTACAATCTTCTAAGGATCCATTAAATATACACTATGTAGTACAATACGCTATTATAACAGTGTCTACAATAAAGTAAAGTACCAAAATAGCGTTAAGGCATTACCCATATCCACCTTAACACATTTTCATATATTGCCATAGTCTATACAATACAGTAATTCCTCCGTAAACTGGAGGGCTGTCAGAGGGCACTCCATATGTAACGACCCAGAATTTTTAGTAATTAAAATTTGGATATTTAATTTATTTTAAATATTAAGAAGTGAATTTATAAGTCAAATAAATTTTATTTGAATTATTGGATTTAAATTTAATATGTTAAATTATGGAAATAATTGAAAATTGAGTTAAATATGATTGAAAATGATTTGTAAAATTTTATTTTATCATATTGGAGTTAGAACGATATTTTAGAACTTTTAAAATTGAATTAAAAGTTAATTTGTGAAAATTGAATATTTTAATATTAAATCGACTAGTGAAAATAGTCAATTTTTGAACAGTCTCAGAATTGAACGAAACCAGTTCCATTGGATCCGTAATAGTTAGTTATTACCGGATTTCAATTTTCGTGTCAATCGGAGTTATCGTTTGATCGTGGCAGCTCAAAACGCATCGATTTATTTTTAATTTTAATTTGGCGAGTTAAAATAGCCATTTTTCAAAAAGTCTCGGATTTCGATGAAACCAGTTTCATCGGATCCGTAATGTGATATTATTGTAAGGTTTCAAATTTCGTGTCAATTGGATTTACCGTTTGTCCGGTACAAATTAAAACGCCTAGAAAATCGCTTAAATCGGTTTAATTTAAATTGAACGTTTATAGCCATATCTCGCACAGATGTCCGAATTAGCTTCCGAAACCTGTTCCATTGTGTCCGGAACGCGGGGTAAACCCTAGAAACGCTGGTTACGGCGCGTAAATCGGAGTTCGGAATTTCCGGGATGAATAGTGTTCGATATTTTCTTATAAATAGCCACCATTTCTAAAAAAATAAAAATAAAAAGCAAACCCTAATTTCATAACTGCAGCCGCCACCCTAGAAACAACGGCCGAAAATCAATGACCTTCCTCCTCAAATATCTTTCAATCCACAAACAATTACAACAAACTTTCAACTAGAGAAATGAAGAGGGCATCAAGATCTACAAGTTCAACGGTGGAGATCGCGAATGGATTAACGGATTGACGGCAATTCCCAATTGAACGTCGCGAGTTCGGCCTCGAACTGCGTGCAATGGGGACAACCGAGCTTCAGGTGGTTGGGGGCGAGTGTTGTGGTGGTGAAGGGCTTCGAGATGGCGGTGGTATGATCGAGTATAGTCGAGTATAGGCGGAGTAATTTGGAACCCTAATTACTAAGGTGGGTTCGGCTATTAGGGGGGGACGCACGCATATACTGGAGAAGAAGAAGAAGGCAGGGACGGTCGTGATGCAAGGAAGAAGGATCGTGTGGCTAGAATTGATTTAGGTTAAAATTTTATTTTTTTGTTGTAAATTTATAAGTATATAAATCGTATAACTTCAAAAATGCATAACTTTTTCATACGAGGTCGAAAACGCGCGAAACCAATTGCGTTGGAATCGTATGGACGAGCACTACGCGATGGAATTGGATTGGAGTCGTTTGGAGTTAGTGAGAATTTTGGGTAAAATTAAACGTCCGTTTAATTTTATTCGAAATAAATCGCTAAAACGGAAATAAAATCAAGGTGAGAACTTCTCACTCAATCGAATCATTTTCGATTTTATTTTAAATAGTTAGATTTAAAATATTTGAATGCATGTTTGAATGATGATTGTTATCTATTGATTGTTAAAATAGACATTATACGCCGTTAGTAAGCGGATGTTATTTAATAAAAACATATACCGCGAATATTTCATAAACAGTGAAATTGGTATTATATATAATAGCAATATATATATATATTGCCATATGTATATATTGGAGTTATTGATTTCCTGCATTTTTTGTTTAGCGGATGAGACCCTATTGCGCCGTCTATTAAGCGGATAATATTTTAAATCCCATATACCGCGATAATTTCGTACTGGAGCGAAATTGGTATTGTGCTAATGTTTGTGATTCAGGAAAACAGGTTGGAGGGATCCAACTGGATTCCTCAACAGTATTTATTTGATTTCAGATATTTTGATATTTGATGGACTATCATATCGATATATGATGTCGTTGTTGTCGTGATTGACTATTTGATATGTAGCATCATTGGACCAAACTTTGAAAATGTAAAAATGATTTTTAAAAGCGATTTTTGAAAATATACTATATTTTTGGAATTGATCCATGTTAAATAAATAAACGTTATAATTTTCAAAGTTATAAAATTTTGGTTTTTGTGAAATATAGTTAAAAGCTGATTTTTGAGAAATATGGATTAATGATTTTATAAAATAGTTAAAACGGGATTTCTGAATTTACTGTGAAAAGTTTAAATATAGGATTTATAAAATTTAATTATTTTATAAATCAAAATGATGAAGTTTTTAGAGGAGTTTAAAGACGTTTTAAAGAATAATATAAATTGGTTTATATTAAGAGATTTATAAATGGATATTTATAAATTGAAATATTGACATTATAAAACGAGTTTTTATAAGTGTTTGGATGAAGTGAAAATGAATTTTGTAAATGAATGGAATTTATAAAAATAAAAAAACGGTGAAGTTATAAATGAAATTTATAAATAGTAAGATTTATAAATTTTATAAAGTTATTAAAAGAATAGTTTTGAATAAATCATTGAATCTTATAAGTTATAGGATTTGTAATTATGAAGTTCCAAGGAACGGTTTTTGTAAACGAATAAATTATAAGTATTTAACTTATAATATGAACTTTTAGTTTATAATCGAGTCATAAACTGGAATAGGTTAATAAAGGAATTTATAAAAGGGAAGTAGTTATAAAATAATTAGAAATGGAATTTATAAACGTTGTTTTATAAATTCGTAAACGACTTATTTTGATAAGCAAAATTGTTGAAAACCTATTAATGAAGTTATATTCACATTTTTGACTGTGAATAAACCTTTGAAATAAAATGTATAGAAATGATGAAATTTGTTAACGTAGTATATTCACGTTTTTGAATAGTGAATAATAAGTTAAAGAAAATGTTTTGAATGTGATGTCTTAAATTGAATTAAAACGATCTAACGATGTTTTAAAAGGTGTTGAGATTCGAAACCATAGATTTCAACATTTATTGTTGAAATAGACGTTTTCGAGAAATAGAAGGAAATGGTGGACTATAACACTGTTGTTATAGTAAATGATTTCCAAGAGGAAATGTTTTGTATAGTATTGGGATTTATATATCTATTTTAATTTCGAATCCCTATACTAGTGATTTCGGGTTGTCGTAACGATGTTTTACGCAACATTCGTTTTGGTCCAAATAAATATGTTTAAGAGAATGATTTCCTTAAAGAATGAAATATATACTTAATCTCGATTTAAGTATATTGAATATTTTCCAAGTGTTGAAAATAAATAAAATTTGTGAATTACTTATGAATAAATAAGTATGGAAAAGTTTTTCCAATATAAAGTGAATATTAGAGAATTTATCTTTTTTGAAGGTAAATTGAAAATGAATATTGTAAATCGAATTGAAGTCGTATATTCATTAATACTTTGGAATGTAAATTCACTATTGAATTTATAAAAGAAAGTAGAATTTGTTTAAAAATAAATATTGATTTATTTTTGAAGTGTGAAATAATATATCTTGTAAAGATATTTTGGAAACTAGATTTTTGGAAAATTATTTGGAAACTAGTGATGTGTGCATATCCATTGATAGTTCAATAACCGACTATCAATATTTCCCTTTGAATGAGTAATTGATGTGATTTGTTTGAATGTGAATGCCAAACTTATTTTTGAATAAGCGCTCACTATTCGGGTTAACCGGGAAAGGACCATGGGGTCGTATAACCCATTCCGAATATGTGATACGTCGTTATGAATCGCATTGAAGATCGGTGTTGAAGACCCGGTATTTGCGAGAGCGATAGGATGACCTGTCGATTGACTCTGCACCGAGTAGCTACGGTATTGAGTTCTCCATATGTGATGGTGAATCCGATCAGGATCGTGAATATCCGAATTGCAAGGACTTCTTTGTAAGTGCCTTCGGTTTTGTTCGAGCCCGGAACAGATTTGTATGGATTGTATGTCTGACATTACAAGTTGAGATATAAAGCCGATTTCTTTCAAATATATTTCTGTTGGTGGCGGAGAATTTATTCTTTTAGCTTAACACCCTTCTCTGAGACGTACGAGCTCAAAGGTTATATAGTTGAAGTTATCAGCGATATATTCCCAATTTGGTAATGTGACATGCTGAGTGTTGCTGTAAATGATCATTGTGTTGATTATTTGTGATAGGATCGTTTATTTGATCGTCTATCTTTTTGATCATTTCTATGATCATTTGTTGACCCAAAGCATGGCTTTTGTATAAAGTATGTTTTTGTGGACGTGACTTCGTCGAGCCTCACACCCCGTGAATGGTCAAAACAGGAAAGAAGCAGCAAGGTTATGAGGGGTAGCGCCCTTTAGGATGTGTGCATTTCCTTCTGGAAAAGGGTGGTATCATGGTATGGAGCCCAGATACTTACTCATGTTGAAAACACTTTGTTATGATTGTGTGAATTGATTGCGAGCGCTCGGTGAAAAGGTCCCAAAGGACCGGGGGATGGCATATTCGGTCAGTTGTTACTCAGTTAGGGGTAACCCGGCCTTGTGTTGGTAGAGATCCGGTTTGGTTCTCGGGGATGTCCATCCAGAGGCATTCTCATGTGGCAATGGGAAGTTCCTTGGCCTGACCATTCGTTGGAAATCCAAAGAAACAATACGTGACTTGTACGGTATTAGTTGTAGAACCTGCCATCTAATATGGTAGCTATAGTAGGCATAATATAATGGTACCTATGCTGGCTAAGATTTATATTCTACTTTCGAAATAAATTTTTCCTACACTATGCACTAGTAATAATATAAAATGTTCTTTTAATGCGTATCAAGCATCTTTGACTATCATAAGGAGAAATCTCCTCCGATTCTGCGTTTGCATTGTGTGTGTGTGCGGGAGGCCTTATGGTAGTCTCATTTTTAAAAGCATTGCGAATTGACTTTAAAAATATACCTCTATTTTGTTTTCAAAGATAAATAAACTGTTTTGAGTTCTCACACCAGTCACATGACTGACTTGGAGTTTATTGTTTTCCTTCCTAAACTCTGGGTGCCCACCAATTTCCACACGGGCAGTCAAGAGTTAAGGTTTATCAGGATATTCTGGATATTCAGGAGTTGCTGGAGGCAAGCTGGATGGCATGGCGTATTACTAGTTTATATAGTATTTCTTTTTCCGCTGCACTGTTTGTTGTATGTTGTTGTACACTAAGATGATATGATGAGATGATGTAATGAAATGTGATGTAATGTAATAACTGATATAGTTCTTTGTTTAAAGACTATTCATTTATTATTATAGGTTGTTCCGCTGCGAATTGTGAGATTCTGATGTTGTTCAGTAGTTTCCTTTCTGTTCCGTTCTATTCTCATTTTCTTCTATTTAAAAATTTTCTTTTCCCTATCTTTTTCTATTCTCTTTTCTCTCTATCTTCTATATTTTTCTCTTCTCTTTTCTTAAATTCTTTTTCTTAAACCATAACATTTCGGGTTTTTGGCCTTCGATTTCTCGGCAGTCGATAAAGTGAGTATCGATGTTGAATTTTCGAAAGTCGAAAATTTTCGGGGCGTTACACCATAGGTATGGTACAAAACAAACTCGTAGAAGTCTCTCTAGGGAATGTGAACACGGCACTCGAGGCAATGCCAAGGTAGATATACCAATTGCATATCCGAACTGGTGGTAACGCATAGTAGCTACTACCGCCCACCACGGAGCACATTCCCAAATCAAAATCAAAGGGTGGCCATCAAATCAATCACAAAGTAATAGAATGGTATCGAAGAAATGTTCCCGATAGGAGGAATGACCTCACTTGGTGAGGCATGGCTCCTATTTTAGTCACATCTAAGCCGACTCATGGGAGTCAAGGTCACGTCATATCTTATACAGAAATCGTTCACCAAACCATCCAACTTCATTTCTAGAATCGGCACCATGTACATAGTTGTTAAAGTGGTTTTCGGTATTGGTATAGAGTATGACAATATCCTATCCCGGTCTCTTTAACAACCAAACGCTTATTACACACCGGATGGTTCTTTTAAATTTCCACAATCAATTCATAGTTGATATCAAAATATCATCTTCAATTCAAACCATATCACTTTCGAAATTATATTCAGTTTGAAATCATACTTTCAAAATAATTTAAAACCCTCATTTCCAAACTTCATATTCAAATCAAGTAGATAATTTAAATCCTAGCTTAGGTTATAATATCATTTAACCATATTCACTTTAAATCGAGGATTTAAATTATAAACAAATCCACTTTATTTAGTTTGAATTTTTTTGGAAGATAGTTTAGATAGTTATAATTGGTTTAACAAAGTTAAAACAATTTTTAAGAATAGTTAAATACTCTAAAATAATTTAAAATAGATTAAATACTTTATAATTAAATTCAAGATAGTTAAATAGATTAAATATAATTAAAATAGATATAATAGCTTTAAAATAGATTAATTAGATTTGAAATAAATTAAATTAGTTTAAAATGAGTTAAAATATTTTATATAGTCAGTATTAATCAAAATAGTTTAGTAACTTGAAAATCTTAATAATTAGGAAATTTAAAATAATATATTTTTAAACAGTTTATACTAAAATATGGATTTGGAAAATTATATCAATTTACTTTTTATTTCCTTTCAACACATTTGGACAAATTTCAATTTCCAAATTAAAAAAACCCAATTTCAAATCTTTAAATCCAAATTTAAATAAAACATTTAATTTTATTCCTATTTCAATCCATGTTTGAAATATTAATTTAAACTACTCCAATTACAGTATTCTCAAAGTTATATTCCAAACGATTTACTAACCCAATTCCGATAAATTTCAATTATACTCCAAAATCAACTTTAAAATTCAATTTAATTCCTTTAAACCAATTCCAATTTTAACATAAAACTTGGATTTTGATAATAATTGAATTTATATAAATCAAATTTTTATTTCGAAATATCATTTAACCGGATTCGAAATTTGGGATTTAAAATCATTTAATTTAACAAATCCGGTGTCCGTATATAATTCTCTACCGTACGGTCAAGTGATACAGATATTTATCATTTCAGTCCGCAATTTAAAATTTTATGGTTATTTATCATTTCAAACCGCAATCCTGAATTTAATAAAATCCATAAAATCACTCGAGTCTATCATTTCAATCCATAACGATTTTTCCCTAATCTATAGATCCATCGGGGATAAATCATTTCAGCCCATAGAGATTTTCCTAAACAATACTAAGGAAACTTGCAGAGTGATAGCAATATATAAATCAACATAACATTCAATCATCCAACATCAACCACCAAACATCCATCATATTCATCATCCAATTCGATTAATAAATTTCAATAAATAACTGACTATCAATAACAGGAAATTTACTGGCTATTTAAATTCAATAATAAATTAAATAAAAATAAATTCAAATTAATTGGAATGATGATTTAATCATGCCAAACAGCTATAAATAAATTTCTAACCACCTCATAATTTAATTTAACTAACGTAAGAAATTTTAGAAGTCGTGAGTGGGTCAAAACACTCACCTTTGATTTTAAAATCGAATTAAAATCCAAATAAAGGCCCAAATTTCAATAGTCTCGGAATTCATCCACACTAGCAACGAAATGTCCGGAATTTCGATACGATTGCAACCAAATAAACCACGTACAAATCCGGCCTCATACGTAAAAGTTATGATCATTAGAAGTTAAACGCTTTAAAAATTAAAATAAATAGAATAAAATAACGAGTAAACGCTTTACCTTCTCCACGTCAGCATGTTCTTCACGCATGCACAACGTGGACGAACCCTAGTTGCACGATCCTCCTATGCAAATCACCAGCACCGCACGATCGCCAACGGCCACCGATCACCCCGCGATGCTCCCCCCAAGGCCCGCGACCTCCCCCCAAGGCATCACGACCACCAACTCCACCGAAAAAGCCCAGCGTCGCCACCCATTCTATAACCCTAATCGAATTTCTGTCGCCAATCCGACCAACAACTCGACGAACAACCCACTTCGATGAACTACACTCGCAGCTCTCTATAACCCAGTGTCCTTGATTCGACGATCGGTTACAGTCGATCGTGACGAAATGAACGACCGAGAATTCTTCGACGTTTACTTATCAAACAATGAACCAAAATGAAAAACGAGCTGCAAATTTGACTTTTGCTAGTCGAGAGCTTCAAATCGATATATATTTGTTTGGGCTGGAAGAGTTTGAATTTTATTTGATTTGACTTTGATTTGCAATTGAATTTAGAATTTGTTTGGTTTGTCTGCCATTGAGAAGAAGAAGCCAGAGAGAATTGTACGTACAGACAAATGAAAATAAGAAATAGCTAAGGTTTATAGCGGATTATTTATAGGTAGGTTAGAAATAGAGATGAATAGACACGATTGATTTGAAGGTTGAACGATAAACGACCCGAAAAGCCGGTTTCGTTCCTGAAACTAAAGTGGGTCATCCCATTTAACAAAATAGATGTTTTTGATATTTTCAAATTCAGTGGAATAGGTTTTAAGTCCTAATTCCATCGTTTGAAGAAGTTATGTTAACATCGGCTTATTTCAAATTGATTTCAATTGAATTTTATTAAATTGATTTCTAGGCGTTTCGAGTCCGTACGATCAAATGGCAAGTCCGATCGCTATAAAACTTGAAACCATATAATAATTCACCATTACAGATTCGATGAAACTAGTTTCGTCAAAATCTGAGATAGTAGCTATTTTCACATTATTTAAATAAATTAATATTAAATTAATTAAAGGGAACATTTGCCATACATCCTTAATAAATTTCATACTTCACCAAACATCCCTTAGATAAAAACATATAAATTTCATCCTTATTTTAAACGCATCCTTTCCTTTTCCCAAAGTACCCTTAAAAATCATCCTAAAACCCTAAACCCACGCTTTTGTTATCGTTCAACCTTTAATACAATTGAAATCACATTTTTTCAACAAAATCCGAAAAGTCACCAAAATCGAACAGCAAAACAACCAAAATCAAGTCGAAATCTAACATTTTCACAATCAAACAAGGCAAAATGGGAAGATCGAAGGTGATATCTCTCAATTTCATGAGTAGTCGATTTATATTACACTGTTTTAAATCGATAGATCTTAGGGTTTTTGCGAGGGTTTTAGAGATTTTCGAGTTAGCCGTGCAAGTAATCGAGCTTTTTTACGGTAATACAACGAAAATTGAGAATGCAGACGATAAACTGAAAAACATTCTATAATTACTGCAATTTTTGTAAAAAAATTGTTCAAAAAACTGTTTTCTCTCTTTAAATTTTAAGCAGATGTTACTAATGTGTTTTTTTGCATATTTTTAAGCAATATATGCGATCAATGTTTGTATTTGCCTGCAATTTTTCATAATAGTTACAAATTTAACAGTAAATATCATAATAATGTCAATTAGTCACAATTATTGCAAACAAATATGCAACTGTATTGAATTTATTTTTTAATTTCTCTGCAACATTTGTGTATAAACGAAATTAAGTAAATATTACTGACAATATCACATATGGCTGCAAATAATTAACCTTAATTGCTTACTTTTCAGTAATAAAGCAGTTAAAAAGAATAAACTTAGTGTTATCTGTAATATTTTGTAACAGCCCGAAGTTTTAACAAGTATTTTTCACTTTTAATTATAAAACTTTGGGGATTTATTATATAAAAATCTAAATTTTGAATTGATTAAAAGAATTGCCCAAATTTTTAAATAAATAATGAGATCTCTGAAATTTTGACGTGGTTAAGAATTAACTTTAATTGGAAATTTGGGTTTTTGTTGAAGATGATAAATAACTTAATTTCTAGCAAAATCATGTTTTAATTAAGAAATAAGATGTGAAAAAAAAATAGTGTATAAATAAACTGTATAATTACGCGTTTGAAACGTGCGTTATTGATGGAACATTTTTAACGTATATTTACTACATAAGAGAACGCATAAATTTAAAAGCGTTACTTTTATTATGAAACTGGACGTGTGTTTGATTTAATTATTGCGTCGGTTTTTCACGCGTCTAAAATTCTTACCTTGAATATAAATAATCAAATAAAATAAATCAGTAGACATGCATTTTTAAGTGGCAAAGGAATAAATTTTCTTTCCGTTGACTCCACATATTAAACAAATAAAACCCATTGATTTTTCAATAACGTTCAAATCAAATATTCTTGTCTGTTTCTATACTCGAAGAATCAACACTTTTCTTTATTCAATTTTATAAAACGTTCGCCAATTTTCCATTTTTCTGTACCGTTAAAACAACACAATAATTTTACCTTAGCTATAAATGGATTATATACTTTTTAAAAATAAATAATTTATACTGTTACTTATATACATTTTAGTAATAGATTTCTTGGTAAATCGTAAATGAACGAAAAAAACCACAATGTAAACAAATCATATTTTTTAAGTAATAAATTTCAAAATTTATGTATAAATAAACTATTTAATTACGCGTTTAAAATGCGCTTATTTGATGGAATAAATAACGTATATATAAGAAAACGTATAAAATTTAAATCCGTTATTTTCGTTATATTTTGGACACAAGTAATTGCGTCTGTTATACGCATTCTAAAGATATCCTCTTTAATATTTACATGTCGCTCAACATTATTTTTTTGGTCAAATTTTCCATTTCCGTTTTAAGTGCAAATTGATTGCTTGCCGTTTTATGTTCTCCTTAATTCACGAAATCTACACTGGTAATAAAATTTATTACTCACTGTAATTAATTGTTCCAAACTTTCATTACCTCTCATGTGAAATTGATAGGAAAAATATTCAATAGACTGATTCAAAATCAACGCAAGAAGGTAATTGTAAAAAAAAAATCTTGCCTTTAACTTCTCATCTAAATCAATGCATTTTCTTCCTTAAATTTTACACGTATGAATGTTCACTAATAAAAGAAACTTCCCCTTGATTTACGTATGCCATGATTTTCACCATCCCTTTTTGCTGCAACTATTTTTATTTAGTGTAAAATCTTTGAATAAAGTAGCGTTCAAATCTAATATTATTGTCGTTTCCTCCGATATCAAAGCTAGTTTATTCTCATTATTACACACGTTCGCAAATTGTTCAAATTCCATTTCCATTCAAAGCAAAAATATAATTGCTTGTCGTTTCTTTCGCTAATTAATTCTTACCCACTGCAATTATTTTCTCCAATCATTCTTGTCGTTTCTTTTTATTTATCAACGCATTCTCTTCTTAATAATTTCAAACGAGAAAAAATGCGTGCCACTCAAAAACAAATTTTATTATTTCTTGCGTTTTTTTAACCTATGCAGTTTGCATCTTTTAATCAAACACGTTCAAAATGGTTATTTCTTGCCTTTGACCTCTCCCACATAAATCTATGCATTTAATTCTCCTGCTGTTCTAACAAATATTGCCTAAAATTTTCGCATGCCTTGAATTGGCGTTTCTCATTTTATCTTTTTGCCTGCGTTTTTAAATTAATAAATCAACCAAATTTACCACTTCATAAAGCAATCATCACGCAGAATAATCTCCAGACCATTTTAAAAATGATTTCTTGCCTTTTTTTCCTTTACGTGATTTGCGCAACTTCTCTTATATAAATGAAACCCATGTTCACAATTCCATCACCACCTCAGTATTGTTACATCTTCATTTTTGCAAGCTATTGGTGAAATAGAACCCACACACTCTCTTTGGCATATATAAGACTCGTACGCAATTTATTTTCATTCCATTGTTGGCCTTCTCTTCTTCCTTGCGTGCGTGAGAATCAGTAGCATCAGGTAATGGCTACAACTTTTTTTCCTTCTTTTTTTCCATTGTTCTGTTCAAACTGCTCCACCGCATGACAAACGCCTAACTTCCTTCCCCTCCTCTCTGATCTGGTCGTGCATTGCCGAGCATCTCTGATGCAGTTTTAGCCTAGTACTTGAATATTATTTTATCGCCACCTGTATATTGTTATCCTTTTATAAGACAAACATTTCTTTACCATGTAACTTAAAAGGGTTTTTAAATTGTTTAAATTTTGTTAAATTGTATTCATTTTACATCTCATTTTTGAAATGAAATTTTAAAGTAAATTCAAAAGAAAATTGTTTTCAAATGTTTTTGTTAATAACGATTTAGTCATAATTAGGAAATGTTTTTATCTTAAAGTTAAATTAATATTTAATGATTTGAAGTTAATTAAATTAATGAGGTAATTAAGGATTAACTGCATACTTGTTTGAGTATAGCGCACTTCAGTTTGAAGAAAAAATATATAATATAAAAGGCATACGCCACCTAAGGTTAGCCCGGCCTAAAATTTTTAAGATAATTCCACTGCTTTGTTTACACGAGTGTCAGGGAAGAAGTATTTCCAGACCGTACGCGTTTTTTTTTGTTGGTCACGTGTGTTTTAAAATTTAGAAACATTACGTATGAGGATATATTATATATGTAAGAACAGTATAAAGTTGTTTTGATTTGGAGATTTTGATATTTTACTTGTTTCCTAACAGGGAAAATAATAATAATAATAATAATAATAATAAATATTGCATGCGCCACCTTTATGTATCACTGCCGTGAATTGCATGTTGCCCACATAAGATTTGCCACCATTTTTGTGACAGCCCGCAAATCCGTACCCCTTGAATCAACATTATTCTACCCTAATTGACTCAAGTGGAACAGAAATACGAACCATTGAGGTTAAAGAAAAAGAGATAGAAGAAGAAGAAACTAAACAATATTAGAATCTCACAGTCGCAGCGGAATAAAATATAATAGTAACCATAGAACTTTACACAAAATGAAATCTATATCTGTTTATATACAACATATCATCAGAGTAACTCATACATCAATCAACACATAACAGACATACCATACAACATAGCAGCGGATATATATATAGGTACATATAATACGTCTCGAACTCCAGCTCCTCTCCTGCTCCATAGCAACCTATCCTGAACATATAATACTCGGTCTGACCCGAGCATTATAATGAAATAACACCCGAGTCAGTCTGGAATACCAGCTGATAATAATGCACACAATTGATTATTAAAGTTTCAAAAATCCTTTTGAAAACAAAAGCATCTCGTAAGACCACGCCACAAATAAACATGTCGGGTTTTTACCTTACGATAGCTAAAACACTTTTTATAGAAATCCTCTGATATTATAATAGGGTCTATTTACAAATATTTATAAAATAGCCGAAATTGTTACATTCATTAAATTCCAGCTACTAGCCACCGAAGTGGGTAATACAAACAAAACTCGAAAAGGCTCGTAGGGAAAATGGATTTCCAACAATGACTAGGCACTGGGGTACCACCTATCACAGTACGTGGTCTAGATCACAGTACCGAGGACTACTCCCTTCGTCCCCTGCAACACAAGACCGGAATCACCTATGGGCAATTCCGAATAAGATCACCCCGCGGTTGGGATCAGCAACCGCACCACTAAGCCGAAATAAAAAGGAACCTCTAGACAGGGATGACCTTACTCTCCAGTGGGGGCTACCCACGAAGCCTTGCTGCATATCCCCTGATTTTCAGTCATTCCCGGTTGATGAGGCTTGAGGCTTAACGTTACCTTTAGAACGTTTCACTTAGAATGCCCATCGTCCGCTGACGATGTCACGAAAGCATTCGTCCATACAAGTCCGTCCCGGGTTCGAACGGAACCGAAGGCACTATTCCTACTACATCCATTTTGGAAATATCCTCAGGATTAGTAGCGACTAGCCCTTGCACTTCACTGCTCCATCTTCGACTCCGAAAAACGTTTTATCGCACGAAAACGTACAAACCGGGTCGAAGTGGTTTTCGAGAAATAAATCTCGATCCCGGTCTCTTCGAAACGATCAACGCATTTGTCCAATATTGATAGTCGGTGATTTAACTATCAATTTATATTCATAAACATCCATAGCATCCATCACACAATAAATAATTCCCAAATTATTTATTTACCTCAAATATCTTTAAAAGATATATTACCAAATTCCCAAATCTCATTTGAAAACATTTCTCAAAATTCTCCATTTACAAGGTAAATCCGTTACCATATATTTCCATTGGAAATATCCAAGTTCAAAACAGTTTAGATTTAAAACAGTTAAAAAAAACATTTTAATTTAAAGTATACTTTAAATAGATAAATTTACTACTAATTATTTAATCAAAATATAATTCCAAAATATTTAAAGCAAATCTGTTTAAAAGATATAGCTTAATTTAAATTAAGTTTAAGTTATACTATATATTAAAATAAAGTGGTAAAAAGATTAACTCTTTTTTCAATATACTTAGGTCAAAACTAGCTTTTAAACAAATCCATTTGTAAACATAATTATTAAAATATTTATAAAATTTTACTATTGCTAATTTATAAAAAAAAAATCACTTTAAAATAATAATTTTTAAAACATTCTTTAAAACTGGTTTAAGATTTTAAAACTTCCTTTTTATAAAATCAATTTAAAACTCGAACTTGGATTTTCCTTAGGAAATCTCATTTCTACTAAATCATCACAGAAATCCTTCTCACGATTTCTGTCCAATTATTTCAATTTAGTTTTATATTCTAATAACATAAATTATTTTCCCAAATTTTCAACTAATAACATTTATCTTTGATTACCATTCCAGATTTTACAACTTTCAATTCCATTTTTAAATAGATTTTAGATTTTAATCTTTTTAAATCCATTATTTAACAATACCTTTTATTTCTCTAAAATTCAATTTTATCCATTTACAATTAATTATGGATTTATAATTTATTTAGAAATATTCCAATACTATTTCATTTCAGTTTTCCCATCCAGCAGATTATAATTTATATTCTTCAAATTTCATATTTATTAATTTTCTTAGTTTCTTTTGAAACCCAATTAAATTCCTTTAAAATTTAAACTCCAAATTCTTTTAAAATTAACATTCTGAGTTTTATAGTTAATATCACAATATCACAATGCAATTCAATTCCAAATTTATCAATCACAATATATAACAGGCATCATTACCAATTATAAAAATAATACTACATTGTGAGGAATCCAGTTGGATCCCTCCAACCTGTTTCCCCTGCATCCACAAATATTAGCACAACAGTATATATATCAATTCAATTTGATAATAACTAACATAAACATCCAAACAACCAATCAATACTAACTGTCTACTTTACTAGTATCCAGATGTGAGTGAGAATAACTCACCTTGAGTTTCGGCGAGCGTTCGAAATTCAAATTAAATCGTACGACGTTCGATTTAACCTAAATTTCTACTTGCCCGGAATGGATCCAGATCTGCACCATCGCGTAGTATTCGACTCTGCGATTCCAACGCTTCCAGTTTCGTCCGAAACTGATAACATATGCAAAAGTTATGTATTTTATAAATTCCAATTTGAATTTAAAAGAAGTCTCTTTTTTTTTTTTTTATACCATAACACGCGGCCATCCACCACGTTCTTCCCACGCGCACGCAAAACCTGTTCTTCTCGTTCGCATCTACCACTCACGAAGAACCCATCAGCCCAAACTAGGGCTTCGAACCGCACCCTCCGACCACCACCAGAGGTCGATCAACCAAGCCCACTTCGAAGCTCTTCACTTCCTCTATACTCGACCAAAACCCCTCAGAGCTCGGTCAACACAAGGTCTCCAACGACGAGCCCAAACGCCGCCCATTCCCAGCCAATTTCTGGCCACCCACGGTGACAATAGCGAAGACCTACCGTTAGATGTGTAGATCTCGAAGCCCTCTACAATGTTCATGTAGAAAGTTTTTGAAATTAATGCAAGGATTGAGTGAAAATTCGAAATGAAATGAGGATATTTTCGGCCATTCAAGCATAGAACGGCGGCTGGTGCTAAAATATTAGGGTTTGCAAAGATAATAGAATATATATATAAATTTAATAATATTTTATTAATATAAAATCTCGTTAAAACGTGAATGCAAACGACATCCGATTCTCACGCTCCGACAGGCTATCCTGGGGTTTTTTCCGCGTTCCGGACACAATGGAACAGGTTTCGAAAGCTAATTCGGTCATATGCGCGAGTTACGAGATTAAACGATCAATTTGAAATTAAATCGATTAAAACGATTTCGACACGTTTCGAGCTGCCGGGGTCAAACGACAACTCCGATTGCTACGAAAATTGAAATCCGATAATAACTAACTATTACGGATCCAATGAAACTGGTTTCGTCGAATTCCGAGACTGTGCCCCGGAAGGCTATTTTAACTCGTCTATTAAATCAAGCAATTTTCGAAATTATCGAGATCACTCAAAACTTCCACTTTTAAAATTTTATTAACTTAACAATAATTCATATAAAATTTATAAACACATTAAAAATCGCTTTGACTCATTCCGGACCAAAATCTAATCTATTGCAATTTTAATAATATTAAATTCATTTTAAATTAATATAAAATTCCAAATAATAACGTATCAACCTTTAAATTCTTCCAAAAATCCCATAATATCAATTATGTCCAATTGAACTTAAAAACACATTTAAACATCATTTTTATATCAATTCACATCCAATTTCCCAAATTATCTAAATTCAATATTCAATTATTATTATTCAATTTTCAATTTAGTTCCCGTATTTGAATTTTTAACTGATTTTATTAACTTAACCAAAGTCATCTATCTCTAAATTCAAATTATAATTCATATTCAACATTTAAAATGAATTAAATGTTCAATTTGAATAGCTTAAAAATACGGGATGTTACATTCCTCCCCCCTTATAAAAATTTCGTCCCCGAAATTTGTATAAGGTAGAAGATACCCCCAAACTCATCTACTTATCCCATTAGCTTAGTTAAAAGCTTATATACATTTCACAAAATCCTTTCGCTCAATTCCCAAACCTATTTGCTTTACTTATCTCTAAAGCTTTAATTTTAACTTATAACTTCATAAGTTATTTAACTTTTTCCAAAAACCCCAAAAATTTTCTAACTCCCAAAATTTTCGGAAAATTTTGGCAGAGTCTCCCCTGTACGGAGGAGCTTCTGCGATATCGCAGGATACACAAATATATATACATCGGCCCACACGGCCGGAATCCAAAATATATTACAATATATATATATCATTTTCCAATTTTATTAGCGTAGGCGTACCTTTTAGCAATTTTAATAGCAAGTAGCTAATATATAATGCATATACGCGCTTCAAACCCTCTCGAACGCCTCGCATTCCTGCACTTACTCAACATACTCATTAGTTACAAGATCTGTGCATTTTAATCAACATTTTCCAATATAAAAGCAATCCAACATATCTATGGCATAATCCAAACCAAGCAAATTTCAAAATTTACTAATATTAACCATCCTTTACCAACAATTCAAGATTTTAAATCACCTTTCAAATTGCTTATTCAAGTCCAACTTCATTTTAATTTCACTTGAATGATTTATACTCAAATCCACTATATACAATTCATATTTATTTCAATATGATTAACGTATGCTTCACTAATAGAATTATATTCCAATTCAATTCTAAATGGATTTACAAACCAATTTCATTTTCAAATTTGAAGCATTTACATTTCTATAATAATCCATTTCCATCCATATCCAAAGTCACTTAAGAAATTCCTATTCCAATTAATTCAAAAACCAATTCAATGTTGAATACACTAAGACAACTCATTCATATTCACTTCAATATTATGAATATGTGCTTTAATTCATTTATATGCAACATTATTTAAATTGATTCACAATCAAATTCTTATTTCCAATTTGAAGCACTCACATTCCTTTATTAAAATTTCGCACATTTTAGTTTCCTCCAACTAACCTCACTTTACTTCACTTGAATGATTTACATTCAAGCTTTCTATACACCATTCATATTTCTTATAACCAATTTATTTCTATTTCAAAATAATTAACATATGCCTTGTTCACACTTTTTTTTTTTTAAACTTACCCTTCCAATTTGATTTGTAATCAAATTTTATTTTAACTTACATTCCCAAATTTGATTTTAAATCAAATTTTATTTAAACTTGAAACATTTGCAATTCTTTCATGATTTATTTCCATATATATGCAAACATTGCTTATTAAAATGTTAATTCATCCCAATTGATTCCAACTCAATTCCATTTGCAACTTGAAACCAATTTACTTGCATTCATTTACCAACTCTTTGAATTGGATCCTAATCCATATCAATTTATTCAAACATCAATTCAATTGCATAATATCTCAATTCTTTCTTGCATACCAAATTTAGTTTCATTTTAATTTGACTTCACTTAATCAAATTCTAATTTATCCAAAACCAATTTAGTTGTTTAAACAACTCAATTCTAAATACATTCAAATATTCAAGTCATTCAAGCAAAACAATTGCCACTTAAGCTTATAACCATTTAAAATTAATTTCAACTTAGATTCATATTAGTCTTACTCCATTACAAGGTTCACAACTCAAACATTTATTTCTTTCTTTCCAATGCAATTGTTAAATTACATTTTTCTTATGTCTTAATTTCATTAACCAATCCAGGTTTCAAACTTCAAATTCACAACCTCAAACTATAAGTATAATACTTAATAGCTTATGGGTATAATCTATTACACAACAACCCAAATTTTCAAATCAACTTACTTTTGATTTAAACCCAAATCCATTTAATTCTGGGTCCAATATATTTAACTTGTCCAAGTTAAATTTAAATTTCCATTCACTTCAATACCCTTCATTTACTTCAATACATTTTATTCACTTTCAATTACTCAAATTAAATTTTAATTCCATGATTAAAATTTCTCATTTCCTTCTTATTAGCATTAGCTCCACTTAACAAATTCAATAGTTGATTCATTTCAACTTTACTCATTATTTAATTAGAACTTTCCCAGAATTCAATTTACCCGGTTTTATCTCAAAACCATTTTGAAATATATCAAATATATATACCCATTTGGTATATCAAATCAAATTTCCATGTTTTCCAAACCAATTTGTTTGTACCCCAAACAATTTGTTCATATCCCAAACAAATTTCCATTTTTGAAATATCCAAAACAACCGTTATCCCCAACAAATCCAAACAATACCATAACCAATTACTAGGGAAGCAATCCATCACTTTAGAAACTCGAAAATGAATTCTAATGATGTGGCCAGCATCATCAGGATTATTTTCCAGCGACTGCAGTGAGTTCAATGCTTCTTATTTTTCCCAAATTCTTTTCAAACAGTTGCCATTCAAAAATATTACCCAAAACAACATTCCATTATTGCCTTCAATACATTGGAAAACATTTCAAACTTCCCAGGATTTCAAATTTCCAAATTTTTATTTTCAATCTATAAAAATCCTTTCCAAAACTTCCGGGTTAAAAATTCTGGTTTAAATTCAAATTTAAATCTCACTTTCTCTTATTACAACTTATTTAACTAATTCTATTTGGTTATAGACCATTTTAATATCTTACATTCTTATTAGGTTATTATTTCAAATTTTATTCAAATTCAAGATTCTTACTTGATCATGGTATTAACAACCATCAAACACCCAATATATAATAAGCTAGAAAATCATTTCTTTTATATCAAAATATAATTTTGGGTAAAATTATTTCATTTACCCACTTTAAAAAAAAAACAATACTATGTCGGTTTATCTTGTTTAAGAGTTTAGAAACCCCTATCGATACGGTTGTACTTCCCGCACCGACCAGAATTCATAAACACTCAACCGATAAGTCAACACAGTATAAAAACAATTTTATAAACACTAACAAGTACGCTCTCATAGCTATAAATACGCTCAGCTCATTATAGAGTACTATTGACTCTATTAAATGAGAAATTACCCCACCAAAGCCTAGGTTGTCGCCAACCTAAGCTCTGATACCAAGTGTGACAGCCCGCAAATCCGTACCCCTTGAATCAACATTATTCTACCCTAATTGACTCAAGTGGAACAGAAATACGAACCATTGAGGTTAAAGAAAAAGAGATAGAAGAAGAAGAAACTAAACAATATTAGAATCTCACAGTCGCAGCGGAATAAAATATAATAGTAACCATAGAACTTTACACAAAATGAAATCTATATCTGTTTATATACAACATATCATCAGAGTAACTCATACATCAATCAACACATAACAGACATACCATACAACATAGCAGCGGATATATATATAGGTACATATAATACGTCTCGAACTCCAGCTCCTCTCCTGCTCCATAGCAACCTATCCTGAACATATAATACTCGGTCTGACCCGAGCATTATAATGAAATAACACCCGAGTCAGTCTGGAATACCAGCTGATAATAATGCACACAATTGATTATTAAAGTTTCAAAAATCCTTTTGAAAACAAAAGCATCTCGTAAGACCACGCCACAAATAAACATGTCGGGTTTTTACCTTACGATAGCTAAAACACTTTTTATAGAAATCCTCTGATATTATAATAGGGTCTATTTACAAATATTTATAAAATAGCCGAAATTGTTACATTCATTAAATTCCAGCTACTAGCCACCGAAGTGGGTAATACAAACAAAACTCGAAAAGGCTCGTAGGGAAAATGGATTTCCAACAATGACTAGGCACTGGGGTACCACCTATCACAGTACGTGGTCTAGATCACAGTACCGAGGACTACTCCCTTCGTCCCCTGCAACACAAGACCGGAATCACCTATGGGCAATTCCGAATAAGATCACCCCGCGGTTGGGATCAGCAACCGCACCACTAAGCCGAAATAAAAAGGAACCTCTAGACAGGGATGACCTTACTCTCCAGTGGGGGCTACCCACGAAGCCTTGCTGCATATCCCCTGATTTTCAGTCATTCCCGGTTGATGAGGCTTGAGGCTTAACGTTACCTTTAGAACGTTTCACTTAGAATGCCCATCGTCCGCTGACGATGTCACGAAAGCATTCGTCCATACAAGTCCGTCCCGGGTTCGAACGGAACCGAAGGCACTATTCCTACTACATCCATTTTGGAAATATCCTCAGGATTAGTAGCGACTAGCCCTTGCACTTCACTGCTCCATCTTCGACTCCGAAAAACGTTTTATCGCACGAAAACGTACAAACCGGATCGAAGTGGTTTTCGAGAAATAAATCTCGATCCCGGTCTCTTCGAAACGATCAACGCATTTGTCCAATATTGATAGTCGGTGATTTAACTATCAATTTATATTCATAAACATCCATAGCATCCATCACACAATAAATAATTCCCAAATTATTTATTTACCTCAAATATCTTTAAAAGATATATTACCAAATTCCCAAATCTCATTTGAAAACATTTCTCAAAATTCTCCATTTACAAGGTAAATCCGTTACCATATATTTCCATTGGAAATATCCAAGTTCAAAACAGTTTAGATTTAAAACAGTTAAAAAAAACATTTTAATTTAAAGTATACTTTAAATAGATAAATTTACTACTAATTATTTAATCAAAATATAATTCCAAAATATTTAAAGCAAATCTGTTTAAAAGATATAGCTTAATTTAAATTAAGTTTAAGTTATACTATATATTAAAATAAAGTGGTAAAAAGATTAACTCTTTTTTCAATATACTTAGGTCAAAACTAGCTTTTAAACAAATCCATTTGTAAACATAATTATTAAAATATTTATAAAATTTTACTATTGCTAATTTATAAAAAAAAAATCACTTTAAAATAATAATTTTTAAAACATTCTTTAAAACTGGTTTAAGATTTTAAAACTTCCTTTTTATAAAATCAATTTAAAACTCGAACTTGGATTTTCCTTAGGAAATCTCATTTCTACTAAATCATCACAGAAATCCTTCTCACGATTTCTGTCCAATTATTTCAATTTAGTTTTATATTCTAATAACATAAATTATTTTCCCAAATTTTCAACTAATAACATTTATCTTTGATTACCATTCCAGATTTTACAACTTTCAATTCCATTTTTAAATAGATTTTAGATTTTAATCTTTTTAAATCCATTATTTAACAATACCTTTTATTTCTCTAAAATTCAATTTTATCCATTTACAATTAATTATGGATTTATAATTTATTTAGAAATATTCCAATACTATTTCATTTCAGTTTTCCCATCCAGCAGATTATAATTTATATTCTTCAAATTTCATATTTATTAATTTTCTTAGTTTCTTTTGAAACCCAATTAAATTCCTTTAAAATTTAAACTCCAAATTCTTTTAAAATTAACATTCTGAGTTTTATAGTTAATATCACAATATCACAATGCAATTCAATTCCAAATTTATCAATCACAATATATAACAGGCATCATTACCAATTATAAAAATAATACTACATTGTGAGGAATCCAGTTGGATCCCTCCAACCTGTTTCCCCTGCATCCACAAATATTAGCACAACAGTATATATATCAATTCAATTTGATAATAACTAACATAAACATCCAAACAACCAATCAATACTAACTGTCTACTTTACTAGTATCCAGATGTGAGTGAGAATAACTCACCTTGAGTTTCGGCGAGCGTTCGAAATTCAAATTAAATCGTACGACGTTCGATTTAACCTAAATTTCTACTTGCCCGGAATGGATCCAGATCTGCACCATCGCGTAGTATTCGACTCTGCGATTCCAACGCTTCCAGTTTCGTCCGAAACTGATAACATATGCAAAAGTTATGTATTTTATAAATTCCAATTTGAATTTAAAAGAAGTCTCTTTTTTTTTTTTTTTTATACCATAACACGCGGCCATCCACCACGTTCTTCCCACGCGCACGCAAAACCTGTTCTTCTCGTTCGCATCTACCACTCACGAAGAACCCATCAGCCCAAACTAGGGCTTCGAACCGCACCCTCCGACCACCACCAGAGGTCGATCAACCAAGCCCACTTCGAAGCTCTTCACTTCCTCTATACTCGACCAAAACCCCTCAGAGCTCGGTCAACACAAGGTCTCCAACGACGAGCCCAAACGCCGCCCATTCCCAGCCAATTTCTGGCCACCCACGGTGACAATAGCGAAGACCTACCGTTAGATGTGTAGATCTCGAAGCCCTCTACAATGTTCATGTAGAAAGTTTTTGAAATTAATGCAAGGATTGAGTGAAAATTCGAAATGAAATGAGGATATTTTCGGCCATTCAAGCATAGAACGGCGGCTGGTGCTAAAATATTAGGGTTTGCAAAGATAATAGAATATATATATAAATTTAATAATATTTTATTAATATAAAATCTCGTTAAAACGTGAATGCAAACGACATCCGATTCTCACGCTCCGACAGGCTATCCTGGGGTTTTTTCCGCGTTCCGGACACAATGGAACAGGTTTCGAAAGCTAATTCGGTCATATGCGCGAGTTACGAGATTAAACGATCAATTTGAAATTAAATCGATTAAAACGATTTCGACACGTTTCGAGCTGCCGGGGTCAAACGACAACTCCGATTGCTACGAAAATTGAAATCCGATAATAACTAACTATTACGGATCCAATGAAACTGGTTTCGTCGAATTCCGAGACTGTGCCCCGGAAGGCTATTTTAACTCGTCTATTAAATCAAGCAATTTTCGAAATTATCGAGATCACTCAAAACTTCCACTTTTAAAATTTTATTAACTTAACAATAATTCATATAAAATTTATAAACACATTAAAAATCGCTTTGACTCATTCCGGACCAAAATCTAATCTATTGCAATTTTAATAATATTAAATTCATTTTAAATTAATATAAAATTCCAAATAATAACGTATCAACCTTTAAATTCTTCCAAAAATCCCATAATATCAATTATGTCCAATTGAACTTAAAAACACATTTAAACATCATTTTTATATCAATTCACATCCAATTTCCCAAATTATCTAAATTCAATATTCAATTATTATTATTCAATTTTCAATTTAGTTCCCGTATTTGAATTTTTAACTGATTTTATTAACTTAACCAAAGTCATCTATCTCTAAATTCAAATTATAATTCATATTCAACATTTAAAATGAATTAAATGTTCAATTTGAATAGCTTAAAAATACGGGATGTTACAATTTTATTAACACGTCATAATATTTTATAAAAATGGTAAAAAAATAGAGTATAAATTTATTTTTTAAATTTTGTTTTGGAAAAAAAATAAATGGGCAGGTTGAGCTTCTGTTTTAATGCGTCAAGTCGTGCGATGGAGTGGTTGAGCAATTTGAGTCAATTTTCATTTTATTTTAGCTCGTTCCAATTTTGTTTTATTTAAAAATTTGCTTTGTCCGTAATTGGAATTCGCGTACTCATTTTTATTTATCTATCTTGTTTCAAGATCGAAATCAGTTTGTCTCATCTTCCAATAATTGATCGTGCCTTCTGTACTCTTCTTTCGGGGTAGATATCGATGTTTGAATAAATTCTCCAGCTTCGAGAAGGTGAGTATTCTCACCTGACAAACGTACTTATATATCTGTGAATTAATAACAAGTGTAATTGTAGAATAAAATTTTATTTCATTTTATTTGACTGTTATATAAATTGATGATGTTAAAAATCCTGTTATTAAACCTACACACCATCAGTTATATTAGATACTGTTTTATTTATGCTGTTATAATATTTATTAATTTACTGCTTAATCCCACTTCTAGTTCCCTGTAGAATAGAAATCGTTACAGGCTGAAATGATAGGCCTGAATGATATTTATTTATTCATTTATTTATTTAGTATTTATTTAACTTGGGATTGCGGGTTTGAAATGATAAAACCCGGATTTTCTTTATAAATTACGGATTGAAATGATATATTATCCGTAGCACTTGACCTAGGTTAGAAAATATTATACAGACCCGTGGTTATATATATATATACACATATGTATATGTATAAATTTTCTGGAATTATTAAATATTAGAATGTATAATATTTTGTTTAAAAATTGATTTAAATGATTCTTAAGCATAGTTATATTTTACAAGTTAAAGATGTAAATAAATAAAAGTTTAAATTTAAAGTATAAATTTCTCTTGTAAATTTGGATTTGTAAAATAAATGGAATTTTAGCTAAGAAGTAAAATATGAAATTTTGTTATAACTTGAAAATAAAGCGAGGATAAGTTTTCTATGAATTAAATAGTTAAATTAGTGAAAATACAGAAGTTGAAATATAACTTGATTTAGAAATGGGAGGCTGGTTTTGAAATAAAGGTAAGATAAGAAATTAATTGGAAATTTAGTTATTTTGGAAACGTTAATTTGACTTAATTGTTAAGTAAAATTCATAGAAATTGTGTACTTGATTTTATATAAAGTATAAAAGATAGATATATACTTGAAGAATTTACTTTATAAAAAAATCATAAATTATTGAGAAATTTAAATGACTATTAAAAGTGGAAATTTTGATTTAAATAAAAGGTTTAATTTTGCTGAAATTATAATGAAATCTAAATTTTAATTTACACAAGTTTATTGTAAATAATATTACCGCACTTTGCAAGTGCTGTAGTTGATATAATTGGACTAAGGCTAAACTTTTGGGATTTTATATTTGATTTTGTAAGGAAAATAACTTCACTTTTAAATAGTTTCAAAAGTAGCATTTTGATATTTTAGATTCTTTATAACCACGGGTAATAATAACGTTGGTTGTTAAAGAGACTGGGATCGGATATGGGCATACTCTCTGTCGATACCGAAAACCACTTTGACAACTGTGTACGCAGTGGAGATTCCAGAATAAAATAGGATGGTGGTGACGTTTCCTTTTAGGTAAATACGTGGACCCGACTCCCGTGAGCTGGCATAAGGTGGCTAAAACAGGAGCGGTCGACGGATTAATGAGGTAGCACCTCTGATCGGACGCATTTCTTCGTATGCAATTCTATTACTTTTGTGATTGTTTTGGTGTGCACCTTTGATTTGGGAGTGTTGTTCGAGGTGGGTGGTAGCTGCGCGCTACGCGTTACCATCGGTCCGGAAGTGTAATTGGTATATCTACCCTGGCATTGCCTAGTTGTGCCGTGTCACCTACCATAGCGAGCCTTGTACGAGTTTGGTTTTCTCCCGTAGCCCGTGTGGTATCCTCTGGTGGCTTCCAGATCAGGAGGGACTATGATATTGGATGGACTATTACGTGTTAAGGTGGAAAATGTAAAGCCTTAACGCTATTTAAAAGTAAGTTTATTTTACTAATAGCCACTATTATAATAGCGAAGTATTACTATATAGTAAATAGTTTAACGAATCCTTAGAGGATGGGCGGTCCCAAGCATCCTTTAAGTTACTTGTATTTTATTACAGTTCACTTGAATTAGCTTACACGTATAAGTATGTATGTACTGACTTGAGTGTTTATGTTTTAATTTACGCTCGGGTCAGCCTGAGTTTCAGTTCAGACTTCACCTCCAGAGCTAGGACTTCAGCAGATCATCTCTTTTCAAGCTGCCATCAAGCTTCTGTTCAGTTCTTATTTTAGCCTTTGAAATCAAGACAATTTAATATTGTGATTATTTATCTACTGTATATTTTGAGATTTGCCAAATTTTATTTACAACATGGTATTTTGAACAATTCAAGTCCGACATGTGCGGATGCGAATGGCTGAAAATATCGGGTCGTTACAGTTTGGTATCAGAGCTTTGGCTCTAGCCAAACTTAAAAAGTATGGTAAATTTGATTTACAGAATCACTTTCGTTCAAGCTTGAATGTCTTCCTTTTCGAATTTTGGAACGTTCCCTGCGGTTCCAAAGTTCATTCGTGTCCCTCACTATTCATCTTCTTTCGATTCTGGAGTATCCCATAACTCCACTTCGGATGATCTTTATAGTGAATTGGCGGTCTCGCCAATATTCTAATAAAGGGGTGAAACTCCTTTACAATTAGCATTCGTTCACCAGAAATTTATATTTATCATCGGTTTAGATGCTAGTATCTTTGGTTCTTCCGAACTCTAACTCTTCAGATCGAATGTAGATTTACCCCAGAAAATCTACTTCGATCTTACTCTTTAAGTCACGATTGACCAAGTAAAGGTTGCCCGCGATTTATATAAACTTATCTAGTTCCTTATTTTGTTATTTAACCATCGGATCTTCTGATTCCAACTTATCTTTAAATCAAAATTCTCTTTGATTTGAGTTCCATCAAATTTGAATCTTTATCCTTGTTTTGAAAATTTTATTTGAAAAAAATAAAATCTAATATTATATATAAGTATAAATTTTCAAAATTTTTATAATTAATTTAACTAGTTGTCAAGAGATAATAGTCTCTGATTTTATTTATGGTTTTATAAACCAAGGGTTTTGTCTCATATAAATAATTGAACTATAAACAATGGTTTTAAATTAATTTGGAAAGAGAAATGAATTTTAAACTAGAAGTTGAATTCCCGATGGTTTCAAACCTTGTGTTTAAAGTTTTAAAAAGGATATATTATTTAAATTATTTTCGAATAGAAATTTGTTTCCAAAGAATTTTAAAGGTTTAAAAAAAATCAGTGCTCTTCTCTTTGCCACTGGGAAATAATTTCGGTGATGACTGCAACATCATCGACATTCATTTTCGAGTTTCAAAGTGAAGAGACCATTCTGTAGTCTGGCTACATTATTACCTTGAGAATTTAATTGATTTGATTCTCTAAAATATGACTTGATTTATAATATATAGATATATGATTTAAATTTGATTTGACATATTATGTACATATATTTATTTATCTCTAAATGGTTTGAAGGGAATCAGAAAGTTAATTCTTAAATTTTTCTTGAGGAATAATTTCAATTATGAAAAAAGAAATTCAAATTTTTGAATAAATGATTCCAACTTAAGATAATTGAATTTGAAAATTTTATTTGTATAATACTAAATTGCATTTCAATATAACTTACCTTGATTTTTAGAAGTTGACAATGTAATTGGATAATATACAATATAAAATGATTTAAAAATAAAATTTGAGTGTTTGTAATAAATGTTATACACTTAAATTCTAGTTATAAAAAGATTGACAGAGGTAAATAAAATAAAAGGGTAATGGAATAATTTTCAATATAAAATGATGTTAAAGGAACTAAGAATAAATTTAAACAGTGTAATAAGTGTAAACATATTTAACATAGATGATAAAAATATATTGAGAGAAATAAATTTAGTTTTAATTAGAAAAAAAGATATTAATTTATTGAACACAATTTTGAGTTAACAAACGATATTCAAACTTATGATTTTAGAAATTTTTATTTTAAAATAATTAGATGATGAAGTAATGAAATTTGAAATAGTAAAATTTAACTTGAGTGAAATTAAATAGATGAAATCAATTATTAATTTAAAATTGAATTTGTAAGGTTTAGATTAATGATTCTAATTTAAAATTCAATTTAGTTTTCTTTCATGTTGTTTCTATTCCCCTACCTTCTTCCTTTTCGAGGACTAAAATTTCTGAGTGGGGGAGAGTGTAACAGCATGAAGTTTTAACAAGTATTTTTCACTTTTAATTATAAAATTTTGGGGGTTTATTATATAAAAATCTAAATTTTGAATTGATTAAAAGAATTGCCCAAATTTTTAAATAAATAATGAGATCTCTGAAATATTAGCGTGTTTAAGAATTAACTTTAATTGAAAATTTGGGTTTTTGTTGAAGATGGTAAATAACTTAATTTCTAGCAAAATGATGTTTTAATTAAGAAATAAGATTTGAAAAAAATTTAGTGTATAAATAAACTATTTAATTAAGCGTTTAAAAGACGCGTTATTGATGGAACATTTTTAATGTATATTTATTACATAAGAGAACGCATAAATTTAAAAGCGTTACTTTTATTATGAAACTGGACGTGTGTTTGATTTAATTATTGCGTCGGTTTTTCACGCGTCTAAATTTCTTACCTTGTATATAAATAATCAAATAAAATAAATCAGTAGACATGCATTTTTAAGTGGGAAAGGAATAAATTTTCTTTCCATTCACTCCGCATATTTAATAAATAAAACCCATTGATTTTTCAATAACGTTCAAATCAAATATTCTTTTCCGTTTCTTTACTCTAAGAATCAACACTTTTCTTTGTTCAATTTTATAAAACGTTCGCCAATTTTCCATTTTTCTGTACCGTTAAAACAACACAATAATTTTACCTTAGCTATAACTAGATTATATACTTTTTAAAAATAAATAATTTATATTGTTACTTATATACATTTTAGTAATAGATTCTTGGTAAATGGTAAATGAACGAAAAAAAACCCCAATGTAAACAAATCATATTTTTTAAGTAATAAATTTCAAAATTTATGTATAAATACATTGTTTAATTACGCGTTTAAAAGGCGCGTTATTTGATGGAATAAATAACGTATATATAAGAAAATATATAAAATTTAAATCCGTTATTTTCATTATATTTTGGACACAAGTAATTGCGTCTGTTATACGCATTCTAAAGATATCCTCTTTAATATTTACACGTCGCTCAACATTATTCTTTTGGTCAAATTTTCCATTTCCGCTTTAAGTGCAAATTGATTGCTTTCCGTTTTATATTCTCCTTAATTCACGAAATCTACACTGCTAATAAAATTTATTACTCACTGTAATTAATTGTTCCAAACTTTCCTTACCTCTCGTGTGAAATTGATAGGAAAAATATTCAATAGACTGATTCAAAATCAACGCCACAAGGTAATAGTAAAAAAAATCTTGCCTTTAACTTCTCATCTAAATCAATGTTTTTTCTTCCTTAAATTTTGGACGTATGAATGTTCACTAATGAAAAAAACTGCCCCTTGATTTACGCATGCCGTGATTTTCACCATCTCTTTTTGCTGCAACTATTTTAATTTAGTATAAAATCTTTGAATAAAGTAACGTTCAAATCTAATATTATTGTCGTTTCCTCCGATATCAAAGCTTTTTTCTTCTCATTATTAAACACGTTCGCAAATTGTTCAAATTCCATTTCCATTCAAAGCAAAAATATAAATGCTTGCCGTTTCTTTCGCTAATTAATTCTTACCCACTGCAATTATTTGCTCCAATCATTCTTGTTGTTTCTTTTTATTTATCAACGCATTCTCTTCTTAATAATTTCAAACGAGAAAAAATGCGTGCCACTCAAAAACAAATTTTATTATTTCTTGCTTTTTTTAACCATGCAGTTTGCATATTTTTATCACACACGTTCAAATGGTTATTTCTTGCCTTTGACCTCTCCCACATAAATCTATGCATTTAATTCTCTTGCCGTTCTAACAAATATTGCCTAAAATTTTCGCATGCCTTGAATTGGCGTTTCCCATTTTATCTTTTTACCTGCGTTTTTAAATTAATAAATCAACCAAATTTACCGCTTCATAAAGCAACCATCACGCAGAATAATCTCCAGACCATTTTAAAAATGATTTCTTGCCATTTTTTTTTCCTTTACGTGATTTGCGCAACTTCTCTTATATAAATGAAACCCATGTTCACAATTCCATCACCACCTCAGTATTGTTACATCTTCATTTTTGCAAGCTATTGGTGAAATAGAACCCACACACTCTCTTTGGCATATATAAGACTCGTACGCAATTTACTTTCATCCCATTGTTGGCCTTCTCTTCTTCCTTGTGTGCGTGAGAATCAGTAGCATCAGGTAATGGATACAACTTTATTTCCTTCTTTTGTTTGTTTTCCATTGTTCTGTTCAAACTGCTCCACCGCATGACAAACGCCTAACTTCCTTGCCCTCCTCTCCGATCTGGTCGCGCATTGCCGAGCATCTCTGATGCAGTTTTAGCCTAGCACCTCAATATTTATTTTATCGCCGCCTGTATATTGTTATCCTTTTATAAGACAAACATTTCTTTACCATGTAATTTAATAGGGTTTTTAAATTGTTTAAACTTTGTTAAGTTAAATTGTATTCATTTTACATCTCATTTTTGAAATGAAATTTTAAAGTAAATTGTTTTCAAATGTTTTTGTTAATAACGATTTAGTCATAATTAAGAAATATTTTTATCTTAAAGTTAAATTAAGATTTAATGATTTGAAGTTAATTAAATTAATGAGGTAATTAAGGATTAACTGCATACTTGTTTGAGTATAGCGCACTTCAGTTTGAAGGAAAAAATATATAATATAAAAGGCATACGCCACCTAAGGTTAGCCCAGCCTAAATTTTTTAAGATATTCCACTGCTTTGTTTACGTGAGTGTTCAAGGAAGAAGTATTTCCAGACCGTACACGTTTTTTTGTTTGTTGGTCACATGTGTTTTAAAATTTAGAAACATTACGTATGAGGATATATTATATATGTAAGAACAGTATAAAGTTGTTTTGATTTGGAGATTTTGATATTTTACTTGTTTCCTAACAGAGAAAAATAATAATAATAATAATAATAGTAATAATAAATAAACAAATAAATATTGCATGCGCCACCTTTATGTATCACTGCCGTGAATTACATGTTTCCCACATAAGATTTGCCACCTTTTTATTAACACGTCATAATATTTTGTAAAAAAGGGTAAAAAAAATAGAGCATAAATTTATTTTGTAAATTTTGTTTTGGAAAAAAAAATAAATGGGTAGGTTGAGCTTCTGTTTTAATGCGTCAAGTCGTGTGATGGAGTGGTTGAGCAATTTGAGTCAATTTTCATTTTATTTTAGCTCGTTCCAATTTTGTTTTATTTAAAAATTTGCTTTGTCCGTAATTGGAATTCGCGTACTCATTTTTATTTATCTATCTTGTTTCAAGATCGAAATCAGTTTGTCTCATCTTCCAATAATTGATCGTGCCTTCTGTACTCTTCTTTCGGGGTAGATATCGTTGTTTGAATAAATTCTCCAGCTTCGAGAAGGTGAGTATTCTCACCTGACAAACGTACTTATATATCTGTGAATTAATAACAAGTGTAATTGTAGAATAAAATTTTATTTCATTTTATTTGACTTTTATATAAATTGATGATGTTAAAAATCCTGTTATTAAACCTACACACCATCAGTTATATTAGATACTGTTTTATTTATGCTGTTATAATATTTATTAATTTACTGCTTAATCCCACTTCTAGTTCCCTGTAGAATAGAAATCGTTACAGGCTGAAATGATAGGCCTGAATGATATTTATTTATTCATTTATTTATTTAGTTATTTATCTAACTTGGGATTGCGGGTTTGAAATGATAAAACCCGGATTTTCTTTATAAATTACGGATTGAAATGATATATTATCCGTAGCACCTGACCTAGGTTGGAAAATATTATACAGACCAGTGGTTATATATATAGACACACACACACACACACACATATATATATATATATGTATAAATTTTCTGGAATTATTAAATATTAGAATGTATAATATTTTGTTTAAAAATTGATTTAAAATGATTCTTAAGCATAGTTATATTTTACAAGTTAAAGATGTAAATAAATAAAAGTTAAATTTTAAAATATAAATTTCTCTTGTAAATTTGGATTTGTAAAATAAATGGAATTTTAGCTAAGAAGTAAAATATGAAATCTGTTATAACTTGAATATAAAGCGAGGATAAGTTTTCTATGAATTAAATAGTTAAATTAGTGAAAATACGGAAGTTGAAATATAACTTGATTTAGAAATGGGAGGCTGGTTTTGAAATAAAGGTAAGATAAGAAATTAATTGGAAATTTAGTTATTTTGGAAACGGTAATTTAACTAAATTGTTAAGTAAAATTCATAGAAATTGTGAACTTGATTTTATATAAAGTATAAAAGTTAGATATGTACTTGAAGAATTTACTTTATAAAAAAAATCATAAATTATTGAGAAATTTAAATGACTATTTAAAAGTGGAAGTTTTGATTTAAATAAAAGGTTTAATTTTGCTGAAATTATATTGAAACCTAATTTTTAATTTACTCACGTTTATTGTAAAGGATATTACCGCACTTTGCAAGTGCTGTAGTTGATACAATTGGACTAAGGCTAAACATTTGGGATTTAATATTTGATTTTGTAAGAAAAATAAATTCACTTTTAAATAGTTTCAAAAGTAGCATTTTGACATTTTTAGATTCTTTATAACCACGGGAAATAATAACGTTGGTTGTTAAAGAGACCGGGATCGGATATGGACATACTCTCTGTCGATACCGAAAACCATTTTGACAACCGTGTACGCGGTGGAGATTCCAGAATAAAGTAGGATGGTGGTGACGTTTCCTTTGAGATAAATACATGGACCAGACTCCCGTGAGTTGGCATAAGGTGGCTAAAACAGGAGCGATCGATGGATTAATGAGGTAGCAC
The DNA here is from genome assembly GCA_030765085.1 of Allium cepa. Classification (NCBI taxonomy): domain Eukaryota; kingdom Viridiplantae; phylum Streptophyta; class Magnoliopsida; order Asparagales; family Amaryllidaceae; genus Allium; species Allium cepa. The sequence goes on from CM060935.1 coordinate 599,164,596, forward strand.
CTCTGATCGGACGCACTTCTTCGTATGCCATTCTATTACTTTTGTGATTGTTTTGGTACGCACCTTTGATTTGGGAGTGTTGTTCGAGGTGGGCGGTAGCTGCGCGCTACATGTTACCATTCCGGAAGCGTAATTGGTATATCTACCCTGGCATTGCCTAGTTGTGTCGTGTCACCTACCATAGCGAGCCTTGTACGAGTTTGGTTTTCTCCCATAGCCCGTGTGGTATCCTCTGGTGGCTTCCCAATCAGGAGGGGCTATGATATTGGATGGACTACTGGGACTATTTCGTGTTAAGGTGGAAAATGTAAAGCCTTAACGCTATTTAAAAGTAAGTTAATTTTACTAATAGACACTATTATAATAGCGAAGTACTACTATATAGTAAATAGTTTAATGGATCCTTAGAGGATGGGCGGTCCCAAGCATCCTTTAAGTTACTTGTATTTTATTACAGTTCACTTGAATTAGCTTACACTGTATAAGTATGTATGTCCTGACTCGAGTGTTTGTGTTTTAATTTACGCTCGGGTCAGCCTGAGTTTCAGTTCAGACTTCACCTCCATAGCTAGGACTTCAGCAGATCATCTCTTTTCAAGCTGCCGTCAAGCTTCTGTTCAGTTCTTATTTTAGCCTTTGAAATCAAGACAATTTAATATTGAGAGTTTCTGTGGAGATTTCAAACTATATTTGGTTTAAGACTATGTACTTTATATTTTTTTGAGACTATGGATAGTGGCTTCATGAACCACTAAGTTAATTTTTAATTCCGCTGCGAGTATTCTGATTTCTGTGTCTGTGATGATTTATTTACTGTATATTTTGAGATTTGCCAAATTTTATTTACAACGCGGTATTTTGAACAATTCAAGTCTGACATGTGCGGATGCGAATGGTTGAAAATATCGGGTCGTTACATTTTTAGTATATTTTAATGTCAATTATTCATATTATTGCCGATAGATATGCAACTATACTGAGCACCGTTGAATATCTTTGTAACATTTATGTATGAAGAAAAATAATCATTACTAACAATATCACATATAGTTGCAACAATTCAGTTTAACTGCTTACATTTAAGCAATAATTCAATTAAACAGAGCAATCTCGTTTTTATATGCTACTTTTTGAATAGTTTCATTGAAGTACCAATTTATTTTGAAAAAACTGAAGAAAAAAAAAGGATAATATTTATAATTACAAAAGCCATATTTTAAAGTTTACAATAATTCAAAATGTTTTCCAAAAATTAAGCAATTAATTTTTAAAGCCGCTGACATATATGCAACTACTACATATACAAGAGAAGTTTGTATAAGCTAACAATTTTTTCAGTAATTTCATTGGATTACCATTCTATTTCCAAAACGTGAAGAAAATTCTAGAAATATGTATGATTAGAAACAATAAATTTTCGATATCACAGTTATTCAAATAATTGTTGAAAAATAAGCAGTTATTTTCTAAAGCTGCTAAATTATATGCAACAATTCCACATATATGAAAATTTGCAGATGCCTTAAAATTTGCTGAACAGACTGCAATTATTTAAGATAATTGCATACATTTCTGTTTTTTCTACATATTCATTATAACTGCAAGTATTTAACATCACCGATCATATTATTAGATTGTGCATATTTATTTTATAATTTTTAATGTACTTTTACAGAAGAACACAAAAGAAGAAATAAAAGAAGGAAAAAATTAATGTTGGAAACATCAATTCTTCCTATTGAACAACAATCATGATCAAATATTCTAATGAAAAAAAGAAAAACAATCAGTGAAGAGAGAATTACATCAAGAAAAGACAACTATAGAAATAATTTAAGGCCTTTTATCGATGTTCTTGGCAGGATTAAGAAGGAATAATTGCTGACAATATCACATACAAAATATCTTCAAAATTTTCCTTTCTACAAATTCATCCATATGATCTATGTTGGAATTATACCAGCAAAGGAAAACACAAAAAACTCAACAAAAATAGACATTATCATCAAAGCCTACAGAAAGAATTGAACTGCTTCCAATTTGGAGATATGTTACTAACATTCACAGAGGATGATATAAGCAAACTATTATCAATTCCTACAGATAGTCAGCAAATCAAAACTTCTGGCCATATGAAAAGGGAGGGCAAAAGCAATGCTCAGTTTACAACATTCATCAACAGATACTTTGAAGGAGAAATAAGTGTCAACAAAAAACATAGAAAGGGAATTGTTTACAACAATAAAAGGAACATCAGAAGAAGAAAGAGCAGATACGGCAAAGCTTTTGCAACTACATTTGGTAGCAACATTTTTAATATCAAATCCAAATTCAACCGTATCTTGGAATATGATTCCATATTTTGTTTGTGAAGATAAAATGCAGCAGATATCATGGCCAAAAACAATTCAAAAACATTTGATAAATCAAATTGGAAAATATATTAACACACCAAGGAAAATAAATGCTTGCGTTACATTGTTACTATTATTAAATTTTTGATTAATTAGATAAATATCCTATTAATTAATAATTTATTCTAATACTAATTGTCTTTTTTGCAGTGGTGGATCTGTGAGAAAACACAAATTTTGAAGTCTGCTAAATTGCAATACAACAACTCATATCACTTGGCTGGAAAATTGGATATATCAAAACTCAAGCCAACAATGTTAATGACCATTGAATACAACGCAGTAAGTATAACTGCGATTCAATTTGTAGAATCTTAAGTTACAATACAAAAATAACCAATACTCTATTTTTTTCCAAACTTATCTGCAACAATTAACAATAGTTGCAGATATATCTGCAGTTATTAGCAGCAGTTGAGCATTTTTGGTGCAATTATTCACTATAGATGCTGACTTATATGCAATTATTAAAAACAATTTTTTATTTATTTGTAGTTAAAATAAGAAAACTGAACATAATTCTACAATTATTTACAATAATTAAAGATATATCTGCAATGTTCATAATACTTATAGATTTTTCTGCTATTATTTAAAATATTTATGGACATACATACCAATCATAATTAAAATTATATACAATTTTCAAATTGTTCATAGTTCTTACATAATTATATTCAAATATTCTAAAGCTTCAATTTTGATTCAACTCTTTATTTCAGGACTTTCAAGGAAAGGAACTAAAATTGCTGAAAGAATTAGTTGAAAAAGATGAAGAATATGAAGTATTATACAAGAAAAGAGAAGAAAAATATAAAGAAATAATAAGAAAACTTGAATTGGACAACAGAAAACTTCAAGCTGAAAATACGCTGCTAAGAAAGCAATTGAGACAAAATGTGGAAACATCATCGTCCATAGGATCTGAGAATGTAGAGCTACCAATAAAAGAAATAAGTGGTAGCAATCTAAACTCCTCTGATGAAAATGAAAGCGAAGAAAATGAAGTGAAGATAATGAAACAGAAGAGAATATGCCATTTGGTAATACTTTCAGTTATATATTGTTTTCCAACAAGAATGCAAAATTTTAAAATATTTGATGATACATCTGCAATTATTCTTACTATAAGAAAAAATCATTTTTAAAGAATAAATGCAGATATTATTGCAATAATTATTAAAAAGTGCAACATATTCTTCATTTTTTACATAATACCTTGCAACATGTCACATAAAATACATAATTATTTCAAAAATACTAAAGACTTGAATTGCAAACATATATTTTAGCACAAAGGACAGAAGAAAAAGAAAATCAAACATATGTTCAAACTGAAGACAAACTGTTGAAGATGAATCTGAGTTTATGGAGAAAGATAAAGATGAAAAAAAAAGAACAAGATGCTGACAACGAGGAAAAAATAAATTTCGAAGAAAAACATAAAGATCTAGATGATGATGAATAAACAAAAACGGTTGAGGAAGATAAAGCAATTGAACAAAATCCTTCATTTGGTAATGCTTTGAATAATTATAGTTTTTTAACAAGACTGTAAAAATAAAACAAATATGTTTATATATCCGCAAATATTCTTCTTAATTTATTAAAAATATGAAGAATAATTGCAGATATTAATGCAACAACTATTGTAAAGTGCAACATATTCTACATTTTTTCACAATTATTCACAAAAATTATATTAACCAACAACCAATAATCATATTCCGAAAACCAATAATGAAATATTAACCAACATTCAAATTAATTTCAGGTGAAAGCATTAAAAATTATCCACAGCTACAAGGCAAACAAGCAGAAGATGAAATATCTACTTCAGCAGAAAAAAAAACTGAAGAAATCAAAGAAAAAACATTGGAAATTGAAAAGAAAAAAATGTATAAATCAGTTGAAGTAGTGGATTTCCAAACTGAAAAGAAAGAAAAAAAGGAAAAACAACAAGTACAAATCCTACCATAATAGTTATAGAATATGAATCTGAACCTAGATCGAAAGAATTATCTACCACTACAAAGATAAACGTCAGAAGAAGGTCAAATATACGAAGTCTATCTGAAGAAAAAATCAAGCTACTTGAGGACTTCTTTAATAACTCTGACTTAAGGTAAAACTGTATAATTCTTATAATAGCCAAGTTTACCAATAATTTCTCAAATAAAAGTAATTATTTAAATTTGCTAGTGACATATCGGCAAATATTTAAAAAATGCAAACATTAGTAATATTGATCATTATATCACAGCAAAAGTGCATACCTAAATGGAGACGATGACATAATTATAACTGGAACAGCACCCGGTGAACTAAATATAGGAAGATTTCTTGAAGGCCAGGTAGAACTTTACTCAAAAATTCCATTTATTTGCAAATTTATTAGCAACATTTCATTAGGCTTGTTTTTTATCTGCAAAAACCCATTTATCCGCAACAACTCCATTTATCTGCATATTTATAAGCAACGTTTCTTTAAACTTATCGTTTTATCAGTAAAATTCCATTTATCTAAAACAAATACATTTATCTGCAGATTTTTCAGCAACATTTGATAAAAGCTGTTGTTTTTCATGCAAAATTCCAAGAACTTATTTTTTTTTTGCAAAATTATTATCTTCTTCTATCAACAAATATACTATCACTATTTCCTTATAATAATTTTTGTAGATCATTGACTGGTATTCACATGAATTGCATAAAGTTCATGCAGAAACTTGTACTTCAAAGTTTACGCTGCTGTAAGTTTTATAATCTTCTATTGAAGAATTTGTTTAAATGTTCATAAATTCAATTGTCTAATATATTCTCCTACGGACATTTCTACTGAGCAATTCAAAGAATGTAACATAAGCCCTAATTGATAATGTAGTAGCTAAAATTTTTGCAAACTGCAATAAAATATTCTTCCCTATCCACCAAAAATCACATTTTATACTCTTGGAGTTTATTAAACAAGATAGAATATGGATTCACTACGATTCCATAAAACCACGACAGGAAGGAGAACATCATAAGGCAGTAAGAAAGCTGATATGTAAATTAAAAAATGAATAAATCAGAGAAAATAAACCCGTTTAACAAAATCTTTGTTTTTTTAAAGAGAGTTTATATCACTGCCTTACTAAAGAAATTGGAAAAAGCAGAGCATAAACCATCAAAGCAAATCACTTTTGCTAACAGCCCACAACAACGTTCTGATTCGTAAGTACACAACAAAAAAATGTATAAATATTTCCATATCATAGAACATTTCTTCAAACGATTTTGTAATATTTGTCAATCATCGCGGAGTTGACTGTGGCATGTTTGTAATCAACATTGTGAAACAAAGAAGTGAAGGCAAAGAAATCAACAATGATGATCCTGAATTCACATATGAAGCTATGGATTTACAAAAAGCTGAACTGGCATATCAAATTCTTTCTTGCAAACTTATAGTTGGAGCTTAGAAGAAAGCTTGACACAAATTTTTTACTTTCTGAAGCAAATGAAAATATTTGATGTACCAAACTGTAATATTTTCTGTAAGAATACTGAAATGTATATACATATTTTGCTAAACTTATGTAGTTGAAAGGCAATATTACCGTGTTAACACAATATTAGAGTTTATTACCAAAAAATTATATATAAATTTCTTACAATTGTATTCAGCAATAAAAGCACATAACTGTAGATATCTCGACAAATTTTTAGTTATACTAAATACTTGCTTATAATATTGCAGAAATGTCAGCAATAAAAGCATATATCTGCAGATATCTCAATAAATATTTATTTATTCCAAATTCTTGCTCATAATAATTTCAGAAATGTCAGCAAAAAAAGCATATATATGCAGATATCTCCAAAAATATTTAGCTATTTGAAATTCTTACACCAAATAGTTGCAGAAATGTCAGCAACAAAAGTATATATCTACAGATATCTCTAAAAATATTTAGATATTCGAAATTCTTAAACCAAATAATTGCAGAAATGTCAGCATAAAAAATAGATAATTGCCGATACCTCCATATTTATTAACAAAAATTGCATACTTATGGATACATCTTATTTATTTCGTGCCAAACAATATACAAATATCATCTTTATATAAAAAGCAATATTCACAAAAGAGGTATAAAAAGTAAACAAAAATTCAAAAAAACCGTAGAAATATGTGCAATTAATTGTAATAATTACAGAAAATACTGAAAAATGATTAATAGAAAGCATACCATAATTAATACATTACATACATTAAACATCCAACCTAAGGACAAAGAAAATATCATTAAAACGAATAAGAAAAACATAAACTCAACTCCATACATTTTACTTTTCCCAAATAAAAGAAAAAACTACATGTGTTTTAGTGAACAAGTCCTTTTATTATGACCCAACATCTTGCATATACTGCATCTAATAGTCTTTGAAATTTCACCAGCAAATCTTATCCTCCTCGATGCTGATGGTCAACCAGGCATTCTTCTACCTTTAGGAGGTGCTACAACCACATCTTCAATCAAAACATCTTCTTTCACCAAGTTTATAATAGGATTGATTGGATGAGAATATGCCGATCGAAAATAAACAACTTTGAAATAATCTTCAATGTGTGACGACCCAACTTTCTACTCCCAGAAAATCGCGTCATCCTGAAGAAAGAAAGGGATAGAAGAAGAAAAGAAAGAGAAAGAAGAACACAAACAACATCAGAGAAATCACAGCGGAACGAATAAAATATAATATATCTCATAAAATATTACATAGTATCTCATTACATCAGAGTACACAACTTAAAAAAACAGAGATTAGACAGTTATAAACATCTGTCTAACTATACAACTCAAGTATACAAGAACATATACAAACAAACACAGCGGAACCATAATATAACTACACGTCGAAGCCTCCTACTCCATATCTCCTCCAAAAGTTCATCAAGCTAACCTGAATCACTTGACCTACTCATATATAATATGAGTATCCAAGAGTTTAATAAAACAGAAAATAAACACTCGGGTCAGACAGGGGTCTGGTGTGAGTAAACGGTTAAAATTGCTTAACTTTAGAAAAACCTTTGAAAGAAAAAGTATCACGTAAGACTTTCCACACATAAACATGGAAAAAAATTTACCTTACGCTAACCAAAACATTTGATAGGAAATCCGATGATATTATAATAGTGTCTAGGGTTTTCAAGTAAATAAGAAAATAGCCGAAATTGTTACATGATTAAATTCCAGCTACTAGCCACAAAAGTGGGTAATACAAACAAAACCGTAGGGTCTCGTAGGGAAAATGGGTTTCCATCAATGGCAGGTCTACTGGGGTACCGCCCGTCACAATACGTGGCCTAGATCACCGTACCGAGGATTACTCCCTTCATCCCCTGCAACACAAGGCCGGAACCATTCCTTATTGAACAGTCCCGAACAAGACAACCCCGCAGTTGGCCACGACCCAACTGCCCACACAGCCGAAATAAAAAGGGACTTCTAGACAGGGGAAAATCTTGCTCTCCAGTGGGAGCTACCCACGAAGCCTTGTTGCACCTCCCCTGATTTAGCCATTCCCGGTTGATGAGGCTTGAGGCTACGATTACCTTTATAGGACATCAAATCTTAGAATGCTCATCGTCCACCTAACGATGTGCTGAAAGCATTCAATCCATACAAGTTCGTTCCGGGTTCGAACGAAACCGAAGGCACTATCTCGTTGCACTCATTATTGGAATCACCCTTAGAGTCAACTGTAACGCCCCGAAAATTTTCGACTTTCGAAAATTCAACATCGATACTCACTTTATCGACTGCCGAGAAATCGAAGGCCGAAAACACGGAATGTTATGGGTTTTAACAAAAATTTTAAGAAAAGAAAAGGAGAGAAGAAGAGAAAAGAAGATAGAAAATAGAGAAAACAGAAAATTTTAAAATAGAAAGATAGAATAGAATTTTAAAAATAGAACGGAACAGTAACAACAACAGAATCTCACAATTCGCAGCGGAACAACATATAATAATAAATGAATAATCTTTAAACAAAGAACTATATCAGTTATTACATTTCATCATATTACATTACATCATATCATCAGAATGTACAATATCAAACAACATCAACAGTGCAGCGGAAAAAGAAATACTATATACTAGTAATACGCCATGCCAATCCATCTTGCCTCCAGCAACTCCAGAATATCCAGAATATCCTGATAAACCTAACTCTTAACTGCCCGTGTGGAAATTGGTGGGCACCCAGAGTTTAGGAAGGAAAACAATAAACTCCGAGTCAGTCATGTGACTGGTGTGAGAACTCAAAATAGTTTATTTATCTTTAAAATCAAAATAGAGGAATATTTTTAAATCAATTCGCAATGCTTTTAAAAATGAGACTACCATAAGGCCTCCCGCACACACACACATGCAAACGCAGAATCGGAGGAGATTTCTCCTTATGATAGTCAAAGATGCTTGATACGCAATTAAAATAACATTTGATATTATTATTAGTGCATAGTGTATAACAAATTCATTTCGAAAGTAGAATATAAATCTTAGCCAACATACGACCATTATCGTATGCCTACTATAGCTACTATCCAAACAGTGGTGACCACCATAAGTGAATAGCAGGTTCTACAACTAATACCGTACAAGTTTCGTATTGGGAATTGGATTTCCAACAAATGGTCAGGCCAAGGAACTTCCCATTGCCACATGAGAATGCCTCTGGATGGACATCCCCGAGAACCAAACCGGATCTCTACCAACACAAGGCCGGGTTACCCCTAACTGAGTAACAACTGACCGAATATGCCATCCCCCGGTCCTTTGGGACCTTTATCCGAGAGCGCTCTCTAATCAATTCACACAATCATAAAAACAAAGTGTTTCAACATGAGTAAGTATCTGGGCTCCATACCATGATACCACCCTTTTCCAGAAGGAAATGCACATATCCTAAAGGGCGCTACCCCTCATAACCTTGCTGCTTCTTTCCTATTTTGACCATTTCCGGGATGTGAGGCTCGACGAATTCACGTCCACAAAACATACTTTATACAAAAGCCATGCTTTGGGTCAACAAATGATCAACACAATGATCACTAAGATAGACGATCAAATAAATGATCCTATCACAAATAATCAACACAATGATCATTTCAGCATCACTCAGCATGTCACATTACCAAATTGGGAATATATCGCTGATAACTTCAACTATATAACCTCTGAGCACATACGTCTCAGAGAAGGGTGTTAAGCAAAAAGAATAAATTCTCCGCCACCAACAGAAATATATTTGAAAGAAATCGGCTTTATATCTCAACTTGTAATGTCAGACATACAATCCATACAAGTCTGTTCCGGGCTCGAACAGAACCGAAGGCACTTACAAAGAAGTCCTTGCAATCCGGATATTCACAATCCTGATCGGATTCACCATCACATATGGAGAACTCAATACCGTAGCTACTCGGTGCAGAGTCAATCGATAGTTCATCCTATCACTCTCGCAAATACCGGTCTTCAACACCGATCTTCAAATGCGATTCACAACGACGTATCACATATTCGGAATGGGTTATACGACCCCATGGTCCTTTCCCGGTTAACCCGAATAGTGAGCGCTTATTCAAAAATAAGTGTGCATTCAAATTCAATCAATTCACATCAAATACCCATTCAAAGGGAAATACTGATAGTCGGTTATTGAACTATCACTGGATATGCACACATCACCAGATTCCAAATAATTTTCCAAATTATTTATTTTCCAAAATATCTTTACAAGATATATTATTTCAACACTTCAAAAATAAATCAACATTTATTTTTAGACAAATTCCACTTTCTTTTATAAATTCCTTAGTGAATTTATAATCCAAAATATCTATGGATATACGTTTTCAATTATTCATTTTCAATTTATCTTCAAAAAGATAAATTCTAATTATTCACTTCATATTGGAAACAATTCCATACTTATTAAAAATAAGTAATTCACAAATCTTTTTATTTTCAACACTTAGAAAATATTCAATATACTTAAATCGAATTAAGTATATATTTCATTCTTTAAGGAAATCATTTACTTAAACATATTTATTTGGGCCAAAACGAATGTTGCGTAAAACATCGTTACGACAACCCAAAATCACTAGTATAGGGATTCGGAATTAAAATAGATATATAAATCCCAATACTATACAAAAACATTTCCATTCGGAAATCATTTACTATAACAATAGTGTTATAGTCCACCATTTCCTTTTATTCCTCGAAAACGTCTATTTCAACAATAAATGTTGAAATCTATGGTTTCGAATCTCAACGTCTTCTAAAACATCGTTAGATCGTTTTAATTCTGTTTAAAACACCAAATCTAAAACAATTTCTTTAACGTGTTATTCACTATTCAAAAACGTGAATAAACTTCGTTAACAAATTTCATCCTTTTATTCATTTTAATTCAAAGGATTATTCACTATTCAAAAATGTGAATATAACTCCATCTATAGGTTTCAACAAATTTTCTCGTCAAAATAAATCATTTGCAAATTTATAAACAACGTTTATAAATTCCATTTCTAATTATTTATAAAAACTTCCTTTTTATAAATTCCTTTATTAACCTATTCCAGTTTATAACTAAATTATAAATTAAACGTTCATATTATAAGTTAATTACTTATAAAACGATTATTTTACAAAATCGTTCATTTAGAGACTTTCCAATTTATAAATCTTATAACTTATAAGATCCATTTATTTAACCAATCTATTCTTCAAATAATTTCACCAAATTTATAAATCTTACTATTTATAAATTTATTTTATAACTTCACAGTTTATAATTCTATAAATTTCATTCATTAATGAATTTCATTTTCACTTCATTCAAACACTTATAAAAACTCGTTTTATAATGTCAATATTTCGATTTATAAATATCCATTTATAAATCTCTTAATATAAATCAATTTATATTATTCTTTTAAAACGTCTTTAAATTCCTTTAAAATTTCACCACTTCGATTTATAAAATAATCAAATTTTATAAATCCTATATTTAAACTTTTATAATATATTCAAAAATCCAATCTAAACTATTTTATAAAATCTTTAGTTCATATTTCTCAAAAATCAGCTTTTAACTGTATTTCTCAAAAATTATAATTTTTATAACTTTAAAAATTATAACGTTCATTTATTTAAAATGGATCAATTCCAAAAATATAGTATATTCTCAAAAATCACTTTAAAATCATTTTAAAATCCCAAAATTTGGTTCAATGATGCTACACACCAAATAGTCAATCACGACTACAACGATATCATATATCAATATGAAAATCCATCAAATATCCAAATATCTGAAATCAAATAAAAACTGTTGAGGAATCCAGTTGGATCCCTCCAACCTGTTTTCCTGCATCCAAAAACATTAGCACAATACCAATTTCGCTCCAGTACGAAATTATCGCGGTATATGTTCTTATTAAATATTATCCGCTTAATAACGGCGTAATAGGGTCTCATCCGCAAAAAAAAAAACGGGAAATCAATCAACTGCAATATATACATATGCCAATATATATATATTGATATTACATATAATACCAATTTCACTGTTTATGAAATATTCGCGGTATATATTTTTACTAAATAACATCCGCTTACTAACGGCGCATAATGTCTATTTTAACAATCAATAGATATCATTCATCATTCAAACATGCATTCAAATATTTTAAATCTAACTATTTAAAATAAAATCGAAACTATTTCGATTGAGTGAGAAGTTCTCACCTTGGTTTTAATTTCCGTTTTAGCGATTTATTTCGAATAAAATTAAACGCGCGTTTAATTTTACCCGAAATTCTCACTAACTCCAAACGACTCCAAACCAACTCCATCGCGTAGTGCTCGTCCATACGATTCCAACGCAACTGAGTTTGCATTTTTTCGACCTCGTATGAAAAAGTTATGCAATTTACAAGTTTGTATACGATTTTAAACTAATTACAATATAACTTTATATTTTTAAACCTATAACATACATCAGCCGTTAGATTACAAACCCCATCATCTGGACCGTTGCGCATGATCTTCCTCACCATCTTCTTCGTACGCGTGAAAACCCCCCCTAGCCGAACCCATTACACCCATTTAGGGTTACAATTTTCTGCACCATCACTCGACTAAATTCGATCATCTCTTCACCAACGAAGCTCCTCCATCCCCTCGACCTTCGGCCAGAACCATGAAGAACTTGGCCCCTCGTAACTCGAGAAAAACGAGCACGAACTCGCCACCTTCTCACACGAATTGCCGCCAATCCGTGCAACCAAATTCGATCACAACCGTTGAAGTTGTAGATCTTCATATGCTCTTCAATCTTCTAGTTGGAAGATTCTTGAATCAATGTGTGGATCAAGAGATAATTGAGGAGAAAAGATAGTGTTTTCTGGCCGTTCGTTTCTAGGTGGCGGCTGGCAACATTTAGATTAGGGTTTTATAAATTTTTATTTATTTTTGTGAATTCAACTTCTATTTATAGAAAAAGCTAGCGTAAACACTATTCATCCCGGGAATTCCGAACTCCGATTTAGACGCCGTAACCAGCGTACCTAAGGTTTACCCCGCGTTTCGGACACAATGGAACAGGTTTCGGAAGCTAATTCGGAAGTATGTGCGAGTTATGGCTATAAACGCTCAATTTAAATTAAACCGATTTAAATCGATTTCTAGGCGTTTTAATTTGTACCGGACAAACGGTAAATCCAATTGACTTGAAATTTGAAACCTTACAATAATATCACATTACGGATCCGATGAAACTGGTTTCGTCGAAATCCGAGACTTTTTGAAAAATGGCTATTTTGACTCGCCAAATTTAAATTAAAAATAATTCGATGCGTTTCGAGCTGCCACGATCAAACGATAGCTCCGATTGATACGAAAATTGAAATCCAGTAATAACTAACTATTACGGATCCAATGGAACTGGTTTCGTTCAATTCTGAGACTGTTCAAAAATTGACTATTTTACTAGTCGATTTAAATATTAAAATATTCAATTTTCACAAATTAACTTTTAATTCGATTTTAAAAGTTCTAAAATATCATTCTAACTTCAACATGATAAAATAAAATTTTACAAATCATTTTCAATCATATTTAACTCAATTTTCAATTATTTCCATAATTTAACATATTAAATTATTGATTTAATTATCTAATTAAATCTAATAAATCAAATAAAAATTTATTTGACTTATAAATTCACTTATTAATATCTAAAATTAATTAAATATTCAAATTTTAATTAATAAAATTCTGGGTCGTTACAATCTTTCCCCCTTAAAAGAATTTCGTCCCCGAAATTACAAGTAAGAAAATTACAGAATCTATTAACTTTTCCAAAATTTATAATTAAACTTCTTACAATAACTTTACTAAGCTTTCAAAATCATACTTAGTTATCTTTTCAAAAACAATTACTATTGTTTAACTTTCAACTTCAAAATCAAAGTTAAAGTTTTCAAAATTTTCCAAATTTTCTCAAATTTTTCTAACGCCTTAAATTTCCGGAAAAATTCGCCATAGTCTCCTTTGCGCGGCTCGATCCGAAAAAAAAATGACAGTATATATATATCACAAATATACATCTCATCAAGTAATGAGGCATCCCGAAGGGAAAAAAGTGTAAAAGTACGATATTTAATCCGAGATATGTACCTTATATTTTATTAGCAAGAAAATACGGCTAATATAGCGCTAAAGCGAACTCCAAATGCGAAGCAAACGCGATCCGCACCTACTAAACACTCAACAAACAACATGAGAATCATGCATATAGACAATAATCTCCATGTACAACATATAACATCATAATATCTATATATGCTAACATAGCAATGTAGTAAAACAACAAATGCATATATACAACCAACTAACATCCATTCATATTCTCATTTATATTCAATGAATTGGTTTTAAATTTAATCACATTTGATTCATTAACAGTGGATGTTCTTACTAACATTCATTCTCAATTCAATTAGTTAACATTTACTAATTTAAATCCAATTCACATTCAATTCTATTCAAATTTATTTACTTTTTAATTTGAATTCAATTACATAGCTTTCAATTTCATTAACTCTTAATGAATTATATACAATCAACCTACAATCATCTAACAATCAAATAACAACCAAAGTATATATGATACAACCAAATTCCTTTGCTTATATTCATTCAATTTGGTTTAACACCATCACTTTTATTCACAACTCATATTCATAAATATATTCATATAGTTTCACTTCTTAGATATATAAGTTTATTTCACAATTGTAAACACTTTAATTATAATTCAATTCTTATAATTCTTTTGCTTATACAATTATTCTTTAATTTAGATTATTCAAACAACCTAACAATCAACTTATATACACTTTAATAATTCTGAAAAATTATTCCTTTATATTTAAAAATATAATCAAGGTAAAATTATTTCATTTACCCAATTTAAAATCAATATTGTGCCGAATAGTTCCATTCAAGTGTTTAGAAACCCCTTCGGCATAGTCTTGCGGACCACGCTGACGAAAGTTCATATGCCACTCAATAAACCAATCATCACAATATAAAACAATTTTTATATTCACTAACAAATACGCTCTCATAGCTATTATTACACTCAAACTCATTCTAGAGTACTACTGACTCTATCTCTAATGAGTAATACCCTACAGAACCATGGTTGTCGCTTAACCATCAGCTCTGAAACCAAATGTAACGCCCCGAAAATTTTCGACTTTCGAAAATTCAACATCGATACTCACTTTATCGACTGCCGAGAAATCGAAGGCCGGAAACACGGAATGTTATGGGTTTTAACAAAAATTTTAAGAAAAGAAAAAGAGAGAAGAAGAGAAAAGAAGATAGAAAATAGAGAAAACAGAAAATTTTAAAATAGAAAGATAGAATAGAATTTTAAAAATAGAACGGAACAGTAACAACAACAGAATCTCACAATTCGCAGCGGAACAACATATAATAATAAATGAATAATCTTTAAACAAAGAACTATATCAGTTATTACATTTCATCATATTACATTACATCATATCATCAGAATGTACAATATCAAACAACATCAACAGTGCAGCGGAAAAAGAAATACTATATACTAGTAATACGCCATGCCAATCCATCTTGCCTCCAGCAACTCCAGAATATCCAGAATATCCTGATAAACCTAACTCTTAACTGCCCGTGTGGAAATTGGTGGGCACCCAGAGTTTAGGAAGGAAAACAATAAACTCCGAGTCAGTCATGTGACTGGTGTGAGAACTCAAAATAGTTTATTTATCTTTAAAATCAAAATAGAGGAATATTTTTAAATCAATTCGCAATGCTTTTAAAAATGAGACTACCATAAGGCCTCCCGCACACACACACATGCAAACGCAGAATCGGAGGAGATTTCTCCTTATGATAGTCAAAGATGCTTGATACGCATTTAAAATAACATTTGATATTATTATTAGTGCATAGTGTATAACAAATTCATTTCGAAAGTAGAATATAAATCTTAGCCAACATACGACCATTATCGTATGCCTACTATAGCTACTATCCAAACAGTGGTGACCACCATAAGTGAATAGCAGGTTCTACAACTAATACCGTACAAGTTTCGTATTGGGAATTGGATTTCCAACAAATGGTCAGGCCAAGGAACTTCCCATTGCCACATGAGAATGCCTCTGGATGGACATCCCCGAGAACCAAACCGGATCTCTACCAACACAAGGCCGGGTTACCCCTAACTGAGTAACAACTGACCGAATATGCCATCCCCCGGTCCTTTGGGACCTTTATCCGAGAGCGCTCTCTAATCAATTCACACAATCATAAAAACAAAGTGTTTCAACATGAGTAAGTATCTGGGCTCCATACCATGATACCACCCTTTTCCAGAAGGAAATGCACATATCCTAAAGGGCGCTACCCCTCATAACCTTGCTGCTTCTTTCCTGTTTTGACCATTTCCGGGATGTGAGGCTCGACGAATTCACGTCCACAAAACATACTTTATACAAAAGCCATGCTTTGGGTCAACAAATGATCAACACAATGATCACTAAGATAGACGATCAAATAAATGATCCTATCACAAATAATCAACACAATGATCATTTCAGCATCACTCAGCATGTCACATTACCAAATTGGGAATATATCGCTGATAACTTCAACTATATAACCTCTGAGCACATACATCTCAGAGAAGGGTGTTAAGCAAAAAGAATAAATTCTCCGCCACCAACAGAAATATATTTGAAAGAAATCGGCTTTATATCTCAACTTGTAATGTCAGACATACAATCCATACAAGTCTGTTCCGGGCTCGAACAGAACCGAAGGCACTTACAAAGAAGTCCTTGCAATCCGGATATTCACAATCCTGATCGGATTCACCATCACATATGGAGAACTCAATACCGTAGCTACTCGGTGCAGAGTCAATCGATAGTTCATCCTATCACTCTCGCAAATACCGGTCTTCAACACCGATCTTCAAATGCGATTCACAACGACGTATCACATATTCGGAATGGGTTATACGACCCCATGGTCCTTTCCCGGTTAACCCGAATAGTGAGCGCTTATTCAAAAATAAGTGTGCATTCAAATTCAATCAATTCACATCAAATACCCATTCAAAGGGAAATACTGATAGTCGGTTATTGAACTATCACTGGATATGCACACATCACCAGATTCCAAATAATTTTCCAAATTATTTATTTTCCAAAATATCTTTACAAGATATATTATTTCAACACTTCAAAAATAAATCAACATTTATTTTTAGACAAATTCCACTTTCTTTTATAAATTCCTTAGTGAATTTATAATCCAAAATATCTATGGATATACGTTTTCAATTATTCATTTTCAATTTATCTTCAAAAAGATAAATTCTAATTATTCACTTCATATTGGAAACAATTCCATACTTATTAAAAATAAGTAATTCACAAATCTTTTTATTTTCAACACTTAGAAAATATTCAATATACTTAAATCGAATTAAGTATATATTTCATTCTTTAAGGAAATCATTTACTTAAACATATTTATTTGGGCCAAAACGAATGTTGCGTAAAACATCGTTACGACAACCCAAAATCACTAGTATAGGGATTCGGAATTAAAATAGATATATAAATCCCAATACTATACAAAAACATTTCCATTCGGAAATCATTTACTATAACAATAGTGTTATAGTCCACCATTTCCTTTTATTCCTCGAAAACGTCTATTTCAACAATAAATGTTGAAATCTATGGTTTCGAATCTCAACGTCTTCTAAAACATCGTTAGATCGTTTTAATTCTGTTTAAAACACCAAATCTAAAACAATTTCTTTAACGTGTTATTCACTATTCAAAAACGTGAATAAACTTCGTTAACAAATTTCATCCTTTTATTCATTTTAATTCAAAGGATTATTCACTATTCAAAAATGTGAATATAACTCCATCTATAGGTTTCAACAAATTTTCTCGTCAAAATAAATCATTTGCAAATTTATAAACAACGTTTATAAATTCCATTTCTAATTATTTATAAAAACTTCCTTTTTATAAATTCCTTTATTAACCTATTCCAGTTTATAACTAAATTATAAACTAAACGTTCATATTATAAGTTAATTACTTATAAAACGATTATTTTACAAAATCGTTCATTTAGAGACTTTCCAATTTATAAATCTTATAACTTATAAGATCCATTTATTTAACCAATCTATTCTTCAAATAATTTCACCAAATTTATAAATCTTACTATTTATAAATTTATTTTATAACTTCACAGTTTATAATTCTATGAATTTCATTCATTAATGAATTTCATTTTCACTTCATTCAAACACTTATAAAAACTCGTTTTATAATGTCAATATTTCGATTTATAAATATCCATTTATAAATCTCTTAATATAAATCAATTTATATTATTCTTTTAAAACGTCTTTAAATTCCTTTAAAATTTCACCACTTCGATTTATAAAATAATCAAATTTTATAAATCCTATATTTAAACTTTTATAATATATTCAAAAATCCAATCTAAACTATTTTATAAAATCTTTAGTTCATATTTCTCAAAAATCAGCTTTTAACTGTATTTCTCAAAAATTATAATTTTTATAACTTTAAAAATTATAACGTTCATTTATTTAAAATGGATCAATTCCAAAAATATAGTATATTCTCAAAAATCACTTTAAAATCATTTTAAAATCCCAAAATTTGGTTCAATGATGCTACACACCAAATAGTCAATCACGACTACAACGATATCATATATCAATATGAAAATCCATCAAATATCCAAATATCTGAAATCAAATAAAAACTGTTGAGGAATCCAGTTGGATCCCTCCAACCTGTTTTCCTGCATCCAAAAACATTAGCACAATACCAATTTCGCTCCAGTACGAAATTATCGCGGTATATGTTCTTATTAAATATTATCCGCTTAATAACGGCGTAATAGGGTCTCATCCGCAAAAAAAAAACGGGAAATCAATCAACTGCAATATATACATATGCCAATATATATATATTGATATTACATATAATACCAATTTCACTGTTTATGAAATATTCGCGGTATATATTTTTACTAAATAACATCCGCTTACTAACGGCGCATAATGTCTATTTTAACAATCAATAGATATCATTCATCATTCAAACATGCATTCAAATATTTTAAATCTAACTATTTAAAATAAAATCGAAACTATTTCGATTGAGTGAGAAGTTCTCACCTTGGTTTTAATTTCCGTTTTAGCGATTTATTTCGAATAAAATTAAACGCGCGTTTAATTTTACCCGAAATTCTCACTAACTCCAAACGACTCCAAACCAACTCCATCGCGTAGTGCTCGTCCATACAATTCCAACGCAACTGAGTTTGCATTTTTTCGACCTCGTATGAAAAAGTTATGCAATTTACAAGTTTGTATACGATTTTAAACTAATTACAATATAACTTTATATTTTTAAACCTATAACATACATCAGCCGTTAGATTACAAACCCCATCATCTGGACCGTTGCGCATGATCTTCCTCACCATCTTCTTCGTACGTGTGAAAAACCCCCTAGCCGAACCCATTACACCCATTTAGGGTTACAATTTTCTGCACCATCACTCGACTAAATTCGATCATCTCTTCACCAACGAAGCTCCTCCATCCCCTCAACCTTCGGCCAGAACCATGAAGAACTCAGCCCCTCGTAACTCGAGAAAAACGAGCACGAACTCGCCACCTTCTCACACGAATTGCCGCCAATCCGTGCAACCAAATTCGATCACAACCGTTGAAGTTGTAGATCTTCATATGCTCTTCAATCTTCTAGTTGGAAGATTCTTGAATCAATGCGTGGATCAAGAGATAATTGAGGAGAAAAGATAGTGTTTTCTGGCCGTTCGTTTCTAGGTGGCGGCTGGCAACATTTAGATTAGGGTTTTATAAATTTTTATTTATTTTTGTGAATTCAACTTCTATTTATAGAAAAAGCTAGCGTAAACACTATTCATCCCGGGAATTCCGAACTCCGATTTAGACGCCGTAACCAGCGTACCTAAGGTTTACCCCGCGTTCCGGACACAATGGAATAGGTTTCGGAAGCTAATTCGGAAGTATGTGCGAGTTATCGCTATAAACGCTCAATTTAAATTAAACCGATTTAAATCGATTTCTAGGCGTTTTAATTTGTACCGGACAAACGGTAAATCCAATTGACTTGAAATTTGAAACCTTACAATAATATCACATTATGGATCCGATGAAACTGGTTTCGTCGAAATCCGAGACTTTTTGAAAAATGGCTATTTTGACTCGCCAAATTTAAATTAAAAATAATTCGATGCGTTTCGAGCTGCCACGATCAAACGATAGCTCCGATTGATACGAAAATTGAAATCCGGTAATAACTAACTATTACGGATCCAATGGAACTGGTTTCGTTCAATTCTGAGACTGTTCAAAAATTGACTATTTTACTAGTCGATTTAAATATTAAAATATTCAATTTTCACAAATTAACTTTTAATTCGATTTTAAAAGTTCTAAAATATCATTCTATCTTCAACATGATAAAATAAAATTTTAGAAATCATTTTCAATCATATTTAACTCAATTTTCAATTATTTCCATAATTTAACATATTAAATTATTGATTTAATTATCTAATTAAATCTAATAAATCAAATAAAAATTTATTTGACTTATAAATTCACTTATTAATATCTAAAATTAATTAAATATTCAAATTTTAATTAATAAAATTCTGGGTCGTTACAATAACGACCATAGCCCTTGCACTCTGATTCGCCATCTCAAATCTATAAGCACTATTCCGTCAAACTCATTACGGGATCACCCACAGAGTTATACTGACGTATAGCCCTTACACTCGAGTCTTCTCTTGCTCCACTTGGATTAACGACCTAATGTTTAATTGGAATCGATGTGGTTTTCGGATATCCAAATATGGAAACCCGATCCCGGTCTCACCGAAACCAAACGCCATTTTAATGTCCAAGTTGTACTTAAGGGTTTAAACAATTTAAACTTATATACAGGATGATATAAATAGATAGATGAATCATATATCTCAACAAATAATTCATATCAACATTTATCTCACAAGCAGCTTATCACAAATATCAGAGGTATTCAAACCATCCAATATCAACCAATCACCCAATATCATTCAAAATCCAATAAAAACCAATCAGCCAATATCAATCATCCATTCAATAACATAATTGATGAACTTTAATCAATTGGATTACTTAAATCCTTCTTCATTTATTATTCCAAATAAATAAATAAATCATCTCTAATGATCTTCTTTAATTAATCTTTCTTGATTAATTCAAGTAATTATCCTATCCATATTCAGTAATTTACCTTTAATTACTATCATTAATTACAATAATTAATGATCATTAATTAACTAACTGTAATTAATTACATTAATTCTTAATTAATTACAATTAATTAATCATACTTAAATTAATTACTTTTATTAATCAACCTTGATTAGTATCATTAATCACATTAATTAGTGATCCTTATTGATTAATTATTCTTTAATTAATTAAATAATTAACTTATAGTTAATCAACTCACTAATCATAATTAGTAATTAATTTGTAATTACTTAACTAAATTAATTCACTTCTAATATAATTATTTTAATCCTTGATTAATTAATTCAATTAATTAATCCTTAATTACTTCATTAAGTAATTATTAAACAATTAGAAAAAAATAAATTCTTAATTAATTACTTTTTTAATTAATTACAAATTTAATAAATTACATTTAGTAATTAAACTTAAGTTAAACTCATTCATTAGTTAAATAACCTTATTAATTAAATAACTAAAATAATTAAGTAATTAACTCTTAATCACTTACATAAGTAATTATCCCTAATTACTTTCATTAATAAATCTTAATTACTTCCTTAATTAATCCATCCTTAAATAATTCTTAATACTTTAATTAATTAATTATTCCATAATAAATTAATTTAAAAACAATTATATTAATTAATTCTTTAATTAATATCATTAAGTGATTAACCAATAATCACTTCTACTAATTACTCTATGAGTAATTATCATTAATTACTTCCATGAATGATTAACTTCCTTAATTACATTCAACAATTAATCATTAATTACTTTATTAAGTAATTACACTTAATTAACCCATAATTAAGTGATTATTTAAAATCTAATAAATAATTAACTAATTATAATTTCAAATCCTTAATTAATTAAGAGAACATTAATGTTAATTAAACTTTCCTTATTAACAATCAAATTTAATATTCAAATCAAGATAAATTAACCTTATTTATCTTGTAATAAATTAAATCAAATTTTAACATCTTAAACCAGTTATCCTATTTGGTTTTCAAAATCATAATGACAATCTTTAAAATTTAGAACAAATTCAAAATTTTCAAAATTTAAAAACATTCAAGTTAATTTTATTTATTTCAAATATAAATTTGAAATCTTAAGATTGAATCATTACTTAACATTTTAAACTTAACTTTGATTTAATATTTAAATTCAAAATATCCTTTTTAAATTGATATCCAAAATGTAATTAAATTACTTTCAATAAGAAATCCCTTTAAATAAATTTAAATTGAAATAAATTACACAATTTCAACTTATACTTTATGAATTTGATTATCATTAAATTTTAAAACAACAAGTTTAGAGTTTTATTTTTATTTCTTTTATAAAGCTATTATCAGACAACACCCTAGGGAAAAACCCGAAGCAACCCATCCTTCATCCCGAGTTAACCCCGAAGCAGCTCACATCCATCCCCCCTTCGAGTCAAACCCGAAGCTTACACGATCCCCTACCCGAGACTAAACTCGTCTTCCCCAACGCTCATCACTCCATGCACACAAACGTGCACTCGTGCACATGTCCACCACCCTCCGACCATTCTTGGTCGTCACGATCATCAGCAACGGTTGCACTAACTCCCCCGATCCTCAAACCAAACCCAGAACTCATTGATTCAAGCTCATACGAAATTGAGCTGTTCGAACCCACCATTCAACTGCAGTCGCCAGTAAAACAATCCCAACACCCACGGCGCTGACCACCTTACGCCTCCTCACTCCGGCTATGAGCTCCCACCACCCAAACACGACTCCACCCCAAAACCGAACGAGCTCGGTTCATCAAACTCGACACACTGACGCGCCATTCCAGCTGAAACCATCAGTAAGCTTAAACCCTAATCTCTTCAATTTCCATCAAATTATACATTGAAAAAAATCAAAAGTATTTTCCCTGAAATCTATGACATATATACTAGCTTCGATCCAAGAATCACATTGAATTAATGTACAGATAATCAAAAATCTGTTAAATCCCCAATTTCATATAAGCCCCAAATTCATGATACAATCCCATGCATGCAATCCAAATTCGATTTTAAAGCAATTAATTTTTTTTACCAAACTTTAAGTTTCACTGTAAAAAAAAATGAATATCCAATGCATTCAAAATCCTACATAAATATTTTAGATGATAAATCATTTGTTTACAAACAAATTCCATCTACAAATCATTGTCCAATTTGCATCCAAATTCAAGTTGTTGTCTTAAACAGAAAGAAAACAAATCTGTATACAACAGTATACGTATACAGCATTCACCATTTTTTTTCTCTTCTTTGTTTTATTTATTTTATAACTTGCATGCAGGTAAACAAATATGCTCCAACTAAATCAAACACATTTACACGCAACATTCAATTAAAAACTAAATCAAAACTGTTTTTAAAATATAATTTACTCACCTGTATTATAAGCAGAGAAGAACAGAGCAGGGTTTAATACTTTTTCCAGGTTTGAATCATCTTAGATCTGAAAAATACTTTGATTACTTTTGAAAATCCCTTGCATGCTTAACCAATTTGATGCTTTTAAACTTGCAGTGGCTTAAAAGTGTTGAACTTTGAACTCCCCTCTTAAGTTACAGGTTGAAGCTTTTCTTCAATTGCAGGTTGAATTGATGATATGAATAACATTCAAATCTGTTGTTTGCAGCTTGATATGAAGAATTTTGCTTTTAATTACAAGTTTGAATTGCCTTTAGTTTAGATTTCAGATTTTAAAAAGTAAATTTTCTGCTTTTAGTTAAGAAAAACAACAAAGAAAAGTGTTATGTTTTTTTATTAAAATTAAAGAAAGTAAAGTTTTTAAAATAAAGACACATGTAAATAAATCTTACACTTGTCATACAACGCTTAATTATCTTACATGTGTTTTTAAAGTGATGTTAATATGTTACATATGTCTTGAATATTTTTAATTAATTTTTCACTTAATTTAAATGTAATATAAACTTACATATAATTTACTTCATAAATAAACACAAGTTTACCCTTAAAAGAAATATTCTAATATTAATAAAAATGCAAATAATTCTTGTACATATATTTTAAAATCTAAAACATATACATATACATTTTTAACCATTTAAAATTAAACATTTTAAAGAAATAAAACAAAACTTTATTTAAATCCTTTTTATAAACTAGCATATTAAAAATAAATAATTACCTTATATTTTGAAAGCAGATAAATAAATCTTTAAATTTAATCTTTGAAAACTATTACAATATTCATTCATATATTAATTTGTTAATAGATTAAATTAAATTTCAAAACAACTCAAACTATAACATATACATACATATATATTACAATTTGAAAATTCATCTTTACATTAAAAACAGCAGATATTCTATGACAATATATATCAAATGTATATATTATAAATAGAATAAAAATTTGATTAGCTTTTGAAAAACAATTCTTATCAACATTTAAATTGTCAGAAAGATATTGATTACCATTAACAGATTAAATATTTATTAACCTTTAAAAGAATAAATTAGCCAATTTTAAATTAAAATTATAAAGAAAATTATCGACCAGTTAAATTATTAACACAGATTATTAAATTTATATTGCCTAAAATTCCGGGTCGTTACAATCCTTCCCCCTTAAAAGAATTTCGTCCCCGAAATTTAAAAGCAAAGGTAATTTAATAATCCAGTACAGATTTTAATTTAAATTATCAAACATTCCTATCAACCAGTAACTATCAACCATAGTAACAAATCAAACAAACAAACCTAACTAATTATTCTGACACAAATCAGAATAAATTTCTAATACTATCTCCAGTTTCCCAAAGTATAAATCTCCGTGTGACTCGCTCTACAAAAGCCAACAAACTAACTACACAACCAAAATCCAGAACTCCTCTCATCTCTAGATCCTTCAATCTGAACAGAGCATCGGACTACTCTCAATCCAGCTCAACACCCAACTCCAACTGAACTACAGATTCAACAACCAATCGATGAATCATACACGTACTCCCTCAGAGACACGTGTTACAAAAATGAATTCCAGCTATCCAAACTGGTAATTCAATCTCTGTTCTCTTAACCAGAGAAATCTTATCAACACTGAAGTTTCCAACTTCAAATACCAAACTCCTTATCTCATATCTGCATAACTCAACAGACAATCCAAGGCTGCCAAACTTCTTCCTGATCATCTCAACCTATGCTGATAATTCCAGAAACAACAAGACCAAAACAAACACTTCCTGGATCCTATTCAACAGAAAAGCCTTCCAAAATTCGTCGAAATCCAGGACACAAGCTCTACCACTCAAGCAATATCAAACATAACTTGTTTTCTTCCTTACACAGTTGCTACCACGCTTCCGCTGCACAACTCTGATTCTGAAGTAGATGAGTATACTACTGATGAACACGAATACAAACTTATCCACTAAATTCGGAAACCTTGTTCATCAAATCCATAAAAATCTGAGTGACTCATCTGACTTGGTCACACATCCTCAAAACAGAATCCTATTACAAAAGCTAGATCAGTCCAATTCCAATTCCAAAAATATCTGAGTTGCTACACCAACTCTGCTTTCTCCAAGAACCACCCAACTATCAGGCTAACTACCAAAATTACTTCCGGAATCAACACAGTATGGAACTCAACTCCATATGCATCCAAACTTCAGAATACTCCAGCAGCTCCTATCCACATGAGAACCCTCAGCCTCAAACAAAAGAATGCTCAAGAAAAATTCCCAAACTAATCGCAAGCCACTTTTGCGATTCTACCTAATTCGAATTCCAAAGAAACTGTCCTCTCTTTACCAATTTAGAACAGCTTAAAGCTTTTTCCAAACCAGGTTAACCCTTCAAGAAAACATCACCACCTTCTGCCCGGACTGCTGAAAGAGACCACAAAGATTTCTAAACCATCGGAGAATCAACCAACACAGCTGCTTCCAAACTCCACCTCGATGATACTGCAAAGCTAAAAGATCTCCTCGTCAGCCCACCGAACACTTCGAGTTGCACTACTATCTCAGCCAACCAAAGACTTCAAATCCAAATGCTTCTCCAAAACCCAAAACCTCAACAAACCACACAACTGACTTCCGAGATGGCAGACAACATCTCAAGAAACTCGGACTCCAAACCAAACATCAACAACTAGCTTACCTTAAGGAATAAAAAATGAGACCAAGCCAAAGCGAAACACTTCACAGACCTTAGTCTCATATTCCAAAACAGCCAAACTCCTTACTAAAGATCCAAACAACTTCTAGACAGACGAGTCTTCCCTACAGCTGGTAAAGACTGCTTCTCAACTACTTCTAAGACTGCTTCAAGAGAAAACATCTTCAGAAAATATCCAAGGATACTGCATCTCATCACGAAGTTATCAGGATATCATTACTTATTTCTGCACTTCCGACAAATCCAAACTCAGGAAGAAATTCGCTTACCCGAGCGAAATCCAAACTTATATTTCAAAGACAAACTCTGAATCTTAAAAAGATTTCCTTCGGATATCAGAGAAATCCTTACTCCAAACTACAAATCTTACTCGAGACGGTATTAGGTCTACAGTCTCGACAAAAACTTCCAACCTCAAACATATGGACCTCTTCCATTAGTGGTAGTCGTGTTACACACACACCACTACTCCATCTATCTACCTTTAAAACTTATGTTGGAAAATCCGAACAGATAACCCAACCTACTTGGTAGATATATATATATATATATATATATATATATATATAGTTATATATAAAAATTACAAGTACGCACTCTCAAGGAAGGCACTACTACAGAGCCTAGGTATTCACTCAACCTAATGCTCCCTAAAGAAAGACATACTTCAGAGCCTAGGTATTCACTCAGCCTAATGCTCTAATACCAACTGTGACGACCCGACTTTCTACTCCCAGAAAATCGCGTCATCCTGAAGAAAGAAAGGGATAGAAGAAGAAAAGAAAGAGAAAGAAGAACATAAACAACATCAGAGAACTCACAGCGGAACGAATAAAATATAATATATCTCATAAAATATTACATAGTATCTCATTACATCAGAGTACGCAACTTAAAACAACAGAGATTAGACAGTTATAAACATCTGTCTAACTATACAACTCAAGTATACAAGAACAAATACAAACAAACACAGCGGAACCATAATATAACTACACGTCGAAGCCTCCTGCTCCATATCTCCTCCAAAAGTTCGTCAAGCTAACCTGAATCACTTGACCTACTCATATATAATATGAGTACCCAAGAGTTTAATAAAACAGAAAATAAACACTCGGGTCAGACAGGGGTCTGGTGTGAGTAAACGGTTAAAATTGCTTAACTTTAGAAAAACCTTTGAAAGAAAAAGTATCACGTAAGACTTTCCACACATAAACATGGAAAAGTTTTTACCTTACGCTAACCAAAACATTTGATAGGAAATCCGATGATATTATAATAGTGTCTAGGGTTTTCAAGTAAATAAGAAAATAGCCGAAATTGTTACATGATTAAATTCCAGCTACTAGCCACAAAAGTGGGTAATACAAACAAAACCGTAGGGTCTCGTAGGGAAAATGGGTTTCCATCAATGGCAGGGCTACTGGGGTACCGCCCGTCACAGTACGTGGCCTAGATCACCGTACCGAGGATTACTCCCTTCATCCCCTGCAACACAAGGCCGGAACCATTCCTTACTGAACAGTCCCGAACAAGACAACCCCGTAGTTGGCCGCGACCCAACTGCCCACACAGCCGAAATAAAAAGGGACTTCTAGACAGGGAAAAATCTTGCTCTCCAGTGGGAGCTACCCACGAAGCCTTGCTGCACCTCCCCTGATTTAGCCATTCCCGGTTGATGAGGCTTGAGGCTACGATTACCTTTATAGGACATCAAATCTTAGAATGCTCATCGTCCGCCTGACGATGTGCTGAAAGCATTCAATCCATACAAGTTCGTTCCGGATTCGAACGAAACCGAAGGCACTATCTCATTGCACTCATTATTGGAATCACCCTCAGAGTCAACGACCATAGCCCTTGCACTCTGATTCGCCATCTCGAATCTATAAGCACTATTCCGTCAAACTCATTACGGAATCACCCACAGAGTTATACTGACGTATAGACCTTACACCTCGAGTCTTCTCTTGCTCCACTTGGATTAACGACCTAAAGTTTAATTGGAATCGATGTGGTTTTCGGATATCCAAATATGGAAACCCGATCCCGGTCTCACCGAAACCAAACGCCATTTTAATGTCCAAGTTGTACTTAAGGGTTTAAACAATTTAAACTTATATACAGGATGATATAAATAGATAGATGAATCATATACCTCAACAAATAATTCATATCAACATTTATCTCACAAGCAGCTTATCACAAATATCAAAGGTATTCAAATCATCCAATATCAACCAGTCACCCAATATCATTCAACATCCAATAAAAACCAATCAGCCAATATCAATCATCCATTTAATAACAGAATTGATTAACTTTAATCAATTGGATTACTTAAATCCTTCTTCATTTATTATTCCAAATAAATAAATTAATCATCTCTAATGATCTTCTTTAATTAATCTTTCTTGATTAATTCAAGTAATTATCCAATCCATATTCAGTAATTTACCTTTAATTACCATCATTAATTACAATAATTAATGATCATTAATTAATTAACTATAATTAATTACATTAATTCTTAATTAATTACATTTAATTAATCATACTTAAATTAATTACTTTTATTAATCAACCTTGATTAGGATCATTAATCACATTAATTAGTGATCTTTATTGATTAATTATTCTTTAATTAATTAAATAATTAACTTATAATTAATCAACTCACTAATCATAATTAGTAATTAATTTGTAATTACTTAACTAAATTAATTAACTTTTAATTTAATTATTTTAATCCTTGATTAATTAATTCAATTGATTAATCCTTAATTACTTCATTAAGTAATTATTAAACAATTAGAAAAAATAAATTCTTAATTAATTACTTTATTAATTAATTACAAATTTAATAAATTACATTTAGTAATTAAACTTAAGTTAAACTCATTCATTAGTTAAATAACCTTATTAATTAATTAACTACAATAATTAAGTAATTAACTCTTAAAAACTTACATAAGTATTTATCCCTAATTACTTTCATTAATAAATCTTAATTACTTCCTTAATTAATCCATCCTTAAATAATTCTTAATACTTTAATTAATTAATTATTCCATAATAAATTAATTTAAAAACAATTATATTAATTAATTCTTTAATTAATATCATTAGGTGATTAACCAATAATCACTTCTACTAATTACTCTATGAGTAATTATCATTAATTACTTCCATGAATGATTAACTTCCTTAATTACATTCAACAATTAATCATTAATTACTTTATTAAGCAATTACACTTAATTAACCCATAATTAAGTGATTATTTAAAATCTAATAAATAATTAACTAATTATAATTTCAAATCCTTAATTAATTAAGAGAACATTAATGTTAATTAAACTTTCCTTATTAACAATCAAATTTAATATTCAAATCAAGATAAATTAACCTTATTTATCTTGTAATAAATTAAATCAAATTTTAACATCTTAAACCAGTTATCCTATTTGGTTTTCAAAATCATAATGACAATCTTTAAAATTTAGAACAAATTCAAAATTTTCAATATTTAAAAACTTTCAAGTTAATTTTATTTATTTCAAATATAAATTTGAAATCTTAAGATTGAATCATTACTTAACATTTTAAACTTAACTTTGATTTAATATTTAAATTCAAAATATCCTTTTTAAATTGATATCCAAAATATAATTAAATTACTTTCAATATGAAATCCCTTTAAATAAATTTAAATTGAAATAAATTACATAATTTCAACTTATACTTTATGAATTTGATTATCATTAAATTTTAAAACAACAAGTTTAGAGTTTTATTTTTATTTCTTTTATAAAGCTATTATCAGACAACACCCTAAGGAAAAACCCGAAGCAACCCATCCTTCATCCCGAGTTAACCCCGAAGCAGCTCACATCCACCCTCCCTTCGAGTCAAACCCGAAGCTTACACGATCCCCTACCCGAGACTAAACTCGTCTTCCCCAACGGTCATCACTCCCTGCACACAAACGTGCACTCGTGCACATGTCCACCACCCTCCGACCATTCTTGGTCGTCACGATCATCAGCAACGGTCGCACTAACTCCCTCGATCCTCATACCAAACCCAGAACTCATTAATTCGACCTCATACGAAATTGAGCTGTTTGAACCCACCATTCAACTGCAGTCGCCAGTAAAACAATCCCAACACCCACGGCGCTGACCACCTTACGCCTCCCCACTCCGGCTATGAGCTCCCACCACCCAAACACGACTCTACCCCAAAAACGAACGAGCTCGGTTCATCAAACTCGACACACTGACGCGCCATTCCAGCTGAAACCATCAGTAAGCTTAAACCCTAATCTCTTCAATTTCCATCAAATTATACATTGAAAAAAAATCAAAAGTATTTTCCCTGAAATCTATGACATATATACTAGCTTCGATCCAAGAATCACATTAAATTAATGTACAGATAATCAAAAATCTGTAAAATCCCCAATTTCATATAAGCCCCAAATTCATGATAATTACTCAATTAAAAATTATGATAGTAACATCTAAAATCATGATTCTTCATCACAATCCCATGCATGCAATCCAAATTCGATTTTAAAGCAATTAATTTTTTTACCAAACTTTAAGTTTCACTGTAAAAAAAAAAAATGAATATCCAATGCATTCAAAATCCTACATAAATATTTTAGATGATAAATCATTTGTTTACAAACAAATTCCATCTACAAATCATTGTCCAATTTGCATCCAAATTCAAGTTGTTGTCTTAAACAGAAAGAAAACAAATCCGTATATAACAGTATACATATACAGCATTCACCATTTTTTTTTCTCTTCTTTATTTTATTTATTTTATAACTTGCATGCAGGTAAACAAATATGCTCCATCTAAATCAAACACATTTACACACAACATTCAATTAAAAACTAAATCAAATCTGTTTTTAAAATATAATTTACTCACCTGTATTATAAGCAGAGAAGAACAGAGCAGGGTTTAATACATGTTCCAGGTTTGAATCATCTTAGATCTGAAAAATACTTTGATTACTTTTAAAAATCCCTTGCATGCTTAACCAATTTGATGCTTTTAAACTTGCAGTGGCTTAAAAGTGTTGAACTTTGAACTCCCCTCTTAAGTTACAGGTTGAAGCTTTTCTTCAATTGCAGGTTGAACTGATGATATGAATAACATTCAAATCTGTTGTTTGCAGGTTGATATGAAGAATTTTGCTTTTAATTACAGGTTTGAATTGCCTTTAGTTTAGATTTTAGATTTTAAAAAGTAAATTTTCTGCTTTTAGTTAAGAAAAACAACAAAGAAATGTGTTATGTTTTTTTTTATTAAAATTAAAGAAAGTAAAGTTTTTAAAATAAAGACACATGTAAATAAATCTTACACTTGTCATACAACACTTAATTATCTTACATGTGTTTTTAAGGTGATGTTAATATGTTACATATGTCTTGAATATTTTTAATTAATTTTTTCACTTAATTTAAATGTAATATAAACTTACATATAATTCACTTTATAAATAAATACAAGTTTACCCTTAAAAGAAATATTCTAATATTAATAAAAATGCAAATAATTCTTATACATATATTTTAAAATCTAAACATATACATATACATTTTTAACCATTTAAAATTAAACATTTTAAAGAAATAAAACAAAACTTTATTTAAATCCTTTTTATAAACTAGCATATTAAAAATAAATAATTACCTTATATTATGAATGCAAATAAATAAATCTTTAAATTTAATCTTTGAAAACTATTACAATATTCATTCATATATCAATTTGTTAATAGATTAAATTAAATTTCAAAACAACTCAAACTATAACATATACATACATATATATTACAATTTGAAAATTCATCTTTACATTAAAAACAGCAGATATTCTATGAAAATATATATCAAATGTATATATTATAAATATAATAAAAATTTGATTAGCTTTTGAAAAACAATTCTTATCAACATTTAAATTGTCAGAAAGATATTGATTACCATTAACAGATTAAATATTTATTAACCTTTAAAAGAATAAATTAGCCAATTTTAAATTAAAATTATAAAGAAAATTATCAACCAGTTAAATCATTAACATAGATTATTAAATTTACATTGCCCAAAATTCCGGGTCGTTACACAATGTAATCATAAACATTTAACTTTCCACAACTCAAAATACATCTAACATCATGAGGACAAGGAAAACCATAAATTTGCTACAAATTACAAGAACAAATCTGATTATTTAAATCAACGGAATGATGAATAGGAGAATGAACTGCAAACACATGATCACTTGATTTTATAACAAACCACGAAGCTCCTTCCAAATGAATATTTTTCAACGATTTTCATTCACTGGACATACAACACTATTCCAACTATTAGCAAGTTCTCAATGATCAGAAATTAGCTTCATCAACTTAACTCTAATGTTATCCAAGCAAGTAGTGATTGGTAAATGTCTTTTTCCAAAATCCATTTATTGAAACACTCTGAACAATTTGATGACATTTCACCATAACGAAAAGCACGAAAAATAACATTAGTAAACTTCTCAAAGGGAATTCCATTCAAAAAGTTTGCAACAGTAGAACCACCAGCATCTTTAAAATTCTTCAATGCAACATTGAAATAATCCAAATTAGAAGCATGTGCAACACGTCCAAACAAATCTATCAACCATTTCTTTTTTTATTTGAAAAATTCATATTTTAAAGCAACTTTTAAATTATTGTTTAAATGATAAAAACAGGAACCATGAACTAAATTTGGAAATACCTTGGGAATAGCAACAAGAATGCCAAGATGACGGTCAAAAATGAAAACAAACTTTGTACTATCATCTTTCAAAAAATCTTTAAGCTGTTCACAATACCAAATCCAATTATTTTCATCATTACCAGACACAATTGCAACTGTTATAGGAAAAAACCTGATAAAACAATAAATATATAAACAACTTAACAAATTGCATAATACTATTCACTTATATTGAAAAGGTGTAGACAAAAATGCAACTATTACCAAATATACTACAGAAAAAAATTTCACTATTTCAAAAGGATTGCATACTTTTCAGCAATTTTTTATGGAAAATTGCTTCGATTTCCACAATGATTTCTGTCAGTAAAATATTTTTTTCTTTTTAATAAATGCTGATGGTGCAGCAACATGCAATAATTATTGCAGATATTGATGCAATTATAAATTAATCTACAAACAATCAACATACCATCATTTCCATTTTTACCAGTCGCAGCCGTCAAACAACCTTGAGCTCTACCCTTCATAAAAGTAGCATCAACAAATATTAAAGGCCGACAAAATTGAAAACTATGTGCACAAGCTTCAAAACCAATAAAAAAACCTCTAAAATTGATGAGTATCATGATTACACTCCAACACTACTTTACTACTAGAATTACTTTCGATTACAGCATCACAAAAAGACTTCAAATGATGATAAGACATCATATCACATCCATGTAAGTCTTCTAAAGCCAATCTCTTCCCACTATGAGCAAAATAATACTTCCAAAATGATATTATACTCA
Organism: Allium cepa; assembly: GCA_030765085.1. Lineage (NCBI taxonomy): Eukaryota > Viridiplantae > Streptophyta > Magnoliopsida > Asparagales > Amaryllidaceae > Allium > Allium cepa. The sequence continues at coordinate 599,198,806 of CM060935.1, forward strand.
GTTTGAAATAGGTTAATAATTTCCTTTGTCTTCATTAACGGATTAGCTTGAATTTGATCATAAACCAACAACTTAATCAATTTACTTGAAACAGGAGGATCATTAATATCATGAATTCTAACACCACAAGTATGCTCAGGATGAAATCGCTTTATAACAAAATAGCCAGGAAGATTAAACTTGACAGAAGCATGAATCCTCAAAGTACATTTTGTACGAGAACAAACAGCGGTAACTCTTTCCTTATCATTCTTAACCAAATCAAGCTTATACCCAGTCTTAGTACTATATATCATCAAATTGAGCCTAAATTCAATACCACCACCTGGAAATTATTGACCAACACCCGTAAAATAGATTGATTGGAATCATTTCTCAATAACTGCATGAATTGAATACTAGAATCACCGGCACTAACAAATGAGGAATCACTGCTACAAGAAATAGCATCTGATCTAATATTGGTGGCTGAAAAACTAGTAGGAACAACATCAACAAAAATTACAAAGCAATCCTCACGGTTATGAGCAGCCAACAACAAAATAGATTGAAGATTAAAATTAGTTTCATTATTCCTTCTCAATCCATCTCTAACATAGTATAATTCAAATGACAATGAACTCAATTATATCCATTTACCACAAATAACAATTCTCAACATAACAACCGAACTATCAAATTGAAGACATAACGAAAAGCTATCATATTCAAATTTCAACAGCACAAGCACTCCAACATCACCAGGAACACTTTAATTTAAAAACAAAAGATAATTACAATTACAAAAAAATAAATAAAAAACAAGGATATATGTATAATATATGTTGATACATAAGCAATAATTTTAAAAAATTACACACAAATTAGCACAAAAATTAATATGCTAATATATAAGCAATATCATTTGCTGATATGTAAGCAATATTTATAAAAAAACGCAAACAAATAAGAAGAAGTCTGAGCTTAATTTAACAAAGTGAAAAAAGAACATTACTTGCTGATATGTAAGCAATAATTGTAAAAAATTACAGATAAATCAGCAACTATTAGTAATTTGTACCTTTTTCACTATACATATTCAAATTATTTGCGGATAAGTCTGTAAAATTTTAACAATAATTCCAGACAAATCTGAACTTAATCAAAGCTAACAAAATATATGAACAAATAGTACCCTATACACATGCATTAATTTTTTAGCCAAAATAAAAAATAGAATACTTAAATAACAAAATCAACTACAAATCCAAACAATATTTAACGTGGAAGAAGATAAAGCCACGAATCTGAAATAATATCTTAAAACAATGATCGAACTGAATCAGAATTAAAAACTTGCAATCGAAATCAGACCACCATTAAAATTAGCATGACGGTAAATAGGGGTATTTATGGAATAAATTTAACCGTAAATAAAAATAGGGATCGGAAATATAAGTTTTCAAACAGGAGGAGTTTTCATGGACTAATTTTAATTAAAAGGACGTGGGCCTAATTTTCACTTAATTAAATCACTTTTTAATTTCAAATTTAATAGTTTTCAATTTCTATCATTTTGGATTACTTAGTAATTTATAATCCTTTTGGAACAAATTTCTATATCAATTTATTATTGAATATTTCACAATTTATAGTGTTTAATTTCAATTTCAATAAATTTAGTAATTATAAATTAAATTTCCAGTAAATCTATTTATTTGAGTTTCCATCTTTTTATACAATCAATTGTTACCTTATGGATATAATTACCATAGTTTGTATCTTGTTGCACTAATATTCTCCAATTTCATCTTTATTTACATTAACGTAATATTTACTTACATTTAACTGCAATAAGTCCAATTATTATAGTTTAAATTCCAATAATTTGATTAACTTGATTTCAAAGCTTTCTTTTCAATCCTTGATTGCTCTATACATACATTTAACGTCGGTTTCTATCTAATTACATTAATATTACTCAATCATTATCTTAATCCATTTTTAACGCTATTATTAATTTCATTCATTGCAATTGATTTCCAATTAAATTTAACTAACTAAATAAATAGGTAACATATAATAACTGTTACCACTATCTTTTACTTATACTTATAGGTTTACTATTTACAACCAAATGTTACAATTGCTTACATAACACTGATTTTGTCTAATTATCATTAATTATATATTAATTCATTAATTACTTCAATATTTACATTTATTTTCTTATATTAAATTTATAGCCAAGTATAACATTTAAATTATTTCAATTAATTGAACTTCCATTGGAGTTGTTAATAATTAACCTAGATTAATATTGTTGCAATTCATTCTAGTTATTATTTTCATTAATAAATCATAAAATTTTATTTCTTTCGATATCAAATAGCAAAATCTTATTAACTATTTTAATTATCGAAAATTAAAGGGCGTTACAACACTAGTGTATATATGTACATATATATACAAACAAAATACCTTTGCTAATTAATAGATTAAGCTAAAACATGTTTAAATTATACTTAAGTTAATAAAGTAGAAGTGAAATTTACTTTTATAATTTAAAAAAAAATTTAGCAAAATATCTAAGAAATAAGTACATAAGAGAAAGAAGTGATGGCATAGAGTGACACATGGGGCATGTGTTTCATGATCGTGGAGGGTGAGTTGTCACCATTTTGTGGAGGGTATTAGCAAAGTGTTAATTTAGTGATTTACCATTTTTATTTTCGATAAAAATAGTAGCACTCTTTCTTTTTCCACTCTATTTCATTTCATTTCATTTTTCCATTTCTTTCTTATTCCTCTCCACTTTCTTCACTTCTCTTCTTCCACTATTTTACAAAGTAAAAGTTTAAAAAGTTATTCTTTTTTTCCTCTTTAGATCCTTAAACAAATCTCTAAACCATTTTTTTTCCTCTCTACATCACCTACCTTCAAAATCAAACCCAAAACCCCTCCATTTTAGTTAAGGTGGAGCTCCACTAGCACATGGCCAAACCCATTTGACCTTCCCTAGGTCTTGAAAGCTAAGTCTGGTCGAAGGAAGCAAGGTCCATGTGTTTTTTGCAAAGTCACAATGGTTTGGTTGCAATTTCGTATTTGTTTAGGTGAGTAAAGCTCACTCAAAATCAAGTTCGAAAATATAGTACTTTGTTGTAATAATTTATAATGTGTATAATTGTATGTCATTACCATTGTTTGGTTTGGTTCCTGCTTGAAAGTGGATGGCACATAAGATGTTTGCAAGGGACTAAAGAAAGACGTAAAGTCGAAGTGTTAATAGCGAATAGGTCACTATACATACTTTGAAGTGCGTATGTGATAATTTGCAGGGAACAAAATTTTCCATTGCCTTGTGGATGTTTGTTTATATTTTTATATATTATGTAAGATGTGATTACTAGAGTTTCTAAGTGAGGGATAGAGAAGTCGAAATGTTGGAAATGTGATAAGTATAAGAGAGTTAATTTCTATAAATAGTCAATGATTAATTAAGTATATAGAATGCGATTCATCATATACTTTAAATCATATTTCGACATAAGGAAACACATCTTTACCTCTAGAAGTAAGAATGTATGTCGAGACAAGAATAGTTTTCTAACTTGTCCAACTTCATTGTTAATCAATGGATAGTGCTGTTTGAATTTGGAAAGTGATGATAAGTATAGAATGTCATATTCTTCATATGAAAACTATACATACACCTATATAGTGTTTTGCCCACTATCGATAAATTAACCAAATATAACTCTTGAAATATTTAGAATAAACATGATAATTATATGGTACAGTTATCTTCGGTGAAGCTATACTATATATATAAACTCATTATGTTATTCTAGGACAAATGATAAGGAAATCAATCCGCCAAAATGGTTACGAGGTGATTTATGATCTTATGTATTTCATGTTTATTTCTAGAAGAACCGAACATAAATTTACCAAAAACCACTTCAAGACGGCATAAGCATTCAAATTGAAGACATCTTGAAGGTGATGGAATCAAAGGCAGAGATCTTTAAAGTGCAAGGGCTACTTGCTACTAATCTAGAGGATGTGGTAGAAGTAGTGCATTTGGCTTGTCCATATCATGAATAACATGTATGAATGAAGGTTGGCGTTGCATTGCTGCTTAGAGGGCAGTGTTAGCATTTCAAGGTGAGATTGTCTATAAAGGTAAAACATAACCTCCAGCCTCACATCCAGTAATGACTAAAATAAGGGATATGCTTCAAGGCTATGTGGTTCCCTAGCATTAGGGTGCGATCATCCCTGATCTAGATCGATATTTATCTTTAAGTGTATACTTCGGACGTATTATGGTTGTTGACCACAACCGAGGGATGATCATATTATGTACTATCCAAGAAGGGGTAGGCAGGTGATTCCAGAGGTTGAAAGGTTTTCGACCTCAGTACATTTTTATAGAGGTATACTTAGGAGGTGGTACCCCAGTAGCCTTGTCATTATATGGAATCCATTTTTCACTACGTTTGATGGATTTAGTTGTATACCAAATATGAATCCTTGGCTGAAGTTACTACTTGTTTAACTCTGATGTTTTATTTTGGAAGTGATCATATGTCTACCTTATGTTCTATCACATGTGATTCCCTTTCATTGTGAAATTATATGTTTCTTTCTTCTTATCTTTTTTTAATCCCAACAGCCTTTCTTTCGGATGCCTAGATGATCGATACACAAATACCGTAGGTGTATTGAGTGTCGTCTTTAGTAATGGAAGATCATCACATTTTGGCATATAATACACACACACACACACACACACACACACACACATATATATATATAATCATAGTAAAAATATAAATATGTTCACTAATGTATCCTAATTTTTAAGATCGAGTAACTTATTCTCTGGTACCAAATGTAACAACCCATACCTTAGTGGACCCGAATTTTCTTTAAATCGAAAACCCAAGTCCACTAAAGTATGGGTCATTACTGTTGGTATCCTATAACTAACAAAAGCATATTATAGCACTTAATATAAACTCATAGTGGAATAGTAAAGTTTAATAAGCATATAATTATGGACCAAAGTTAATTCCTTTGATATCTTGTGCACATGTCAGAGTCAAGCACGCATGTCCTTCCACTGTTTTTGTCTTATACTGGTACATTTCCCTTTATGTGTATCTTATTGGTTATAATGAAGAAGGGGTCGAAATAATGTTTCGGTCACTGGTAAATTACATACTTTATACATAACAATAGTTTATGCCAACTGTCATTTATTACATGCTATGTCTATATTTCAACTTAGTTGCCTTAACTTCGGGTACACATACAATACGCCCCAGCTATTCGAGATATACAATAACTACATACGTGTGTGTGTATATATATGCCTATATATATAAAGTACCACAGTCCCGCTTTGGACCAGAATGCTTTCCTCGCAAGTGTCTGTAACTCTCTACCAGTCAGGATCCTTCATCAACACATTATCACATCCTCACTGCCGTGCATACCAAGGAACTTCCATCAGTGAATAATAATAACATCACAACTATTTGACCATACTTTACCTCATTTGGAAGACTTATATAACTGCTTTGTATCATTGACTCGGCTGCATGGACCATTGACGACTCAACTCGTCAGACTATCTTATTCATTTAAAAGACCACCATTAAGGGTTATCTAGCCTTTCCTCCCAACAAGAAACTAACTAACAGCTGTGAGGAAGTTCATGCCCTAAATGTGATGTATATAAGTAGGAGGTGTAGCCTATTTAGGTATAACCCTTATCTTTTCACCGACCACTTTCAGTTTGATGACACTCTCGACCTATGTGCACGGCCTTACTCCTTGTATGTATGGTACTAACCTTGCTGACATAGTGCTAGGCCTACGATCACCATTCCATTTAGATTGACATAAAACATAACCCCTAGAAAGTTGAAGCAGACTCTACTTGGCGCTTTGACACTTCGACCGGGGCGAACCATCCTACTTTGGTATATTTCCTTCACCTATACGTGAATGTATAATCCCACGAGTCCTACAGTTGGTAATGTCTCATATTAGTACAATGTATATATAACCACTGGTAGCCCCTTTTGGAAGGAAGAATTCTGTTATGCAACATTATGGACTTCACATACCAACCATACTAATGACTAATTCATTTTTAACTAATCTAAGTTATTGGCTAGATTCAATAATCCACACTCATCATAAATGCTTGCTTCAGGCTATATAAATTTTATTGAATTACTATGCCTCACGTTCAGTTGTTGGTAATCAGTTGTTTTTACTCTACTTGCTTCTTGTTCGTTAATGCCATTTTAATGCTATTTACCGCTTACTTCTATTTTAATAAATTAAATATCCTTTACTACTTAACTTTCACTTGATACTGTTATGTATGTTATATTGTTCCTTTTCAACTATCACTGTCCTTCTATAATTACGTGGTTTTCTTAATTACTCATTTCGTTGCTTTACATACATTTAATCATTTATTGTTATTTTTTCTAACTTATTGCGTATATTAGATTTATAACTGAATTATTATTATTCCTTCTACTTACGATACTTCGGTTTATACTTAGGGATTTCCGCTTTTTAATGCATTGGAATTACGTCTTCCCAAAAGGTAACTTAACATTGTAAATTTCAATAAATTACTAAAAGAGGACTTATATTATGTTTGGAATTACAAGGAATTATCTTTTCTGCTATTATTGAAATAAATAGTACAAAATACAGTAAACATCACTTTTCATACATCTCTGTCTTTTAGATAGTCCTTGTTATTTCAAACGATACGCTTTTATTTATATTTATAAACCTGAATAATTTATAGAAATTTACATTACAACGCACTTCATTTCAGTGAATTAAAATACTACAAAATCTCAATCCAAATCATAATGACCTTAATTCATGTTTACTAACATATATCATTTAATCAACAAACCTGGAATTACTATACATTTTCACTAATTTAGGGACTACTTTCACCCTTACTTTACAGATTTAAGTATATGCAATATTTTAATCAAAGTTACAACTCATATAATATGTTGGCATGATTGTCAAATTCATTACAGGCATATGTTTAATCCCACAACTCCAAACTTATATTGAGGCATACAAGGAAAACATTTACAACTATATAAATCCAATATTTTATAAAAATATATAATTTTCTACTCATCTTTAAGCTTCCAAATCTCCAAATCTAATTCATGTTATTTCTGTTTGAGTCCCTTTTCTTTGTATCGAAATCATATAAATATTCACTAGAAATTTATATTAGAAAAGAGATTTGAATTTAATTTAGACTTGGATATTGATTTACAATTTACATTGACTTCGACGATTCAATTCGACTTCTTCTTTTCTATTATACTCTGCTATTATCTGCATACATACATACATACATGCATACATACATACATACATACATACATACATATATGTATTATTGTTTATATAGATTTTAGAATTTGTGAAGAAAAGAAAATGGCGAAGCTTCACCGTTGCTTCCAAAAATAGGAGAAGAATAGTGAGGGGATAGGCTTGTACTTATAAGGGTTCAAATCTATGTCAACCATTAGATTATATATTATTAAATCCTCGACCTTCGACCTAGGTTCAATATATAGTGCCACCTGCCAACGGTCATCCGCTTTGATGTCACCGGTTGACCGCTAGAGATTGATCGGTCCTAATAAATGTGTCGATTGGTTGCTTTGTTTATGTTAATAAATCTTTGCCATTTTGAGTAATTCCATTTACACACATTTGATTCCAATTCTGACTGGACTGATTTAACGTTAACTCTGCATACTTGTCAAGTAACCGTTAATTGTATTTGAAGTTAATTGATGTTAATTAAGTTGTTTTTTAATTACATATATAATTATTTCCGATTCAGAATTTTCAAATGTTGATAAATTTTCGTTTGAACTTCGATCGCAAAACTTTATATATGAAAATTGATCAAAAACTCACCATGTCTACAACAGTGCAGGTTTTGTAGCCAAATTTTGATGTTCGTGAAATTTTCATTTTCGGCTTTAATAATTTTTAGTTAATTTCTTTTTAATTAATTACATCCAATTTACGGGTGTTACAAGAGAGGAGGGCTTGGATAAGATCTAGGCTTAATTTATAATTAATTGTTAATTTAAAGAGGGGGTTTTAAGCAGATAATGATAATGATTTTTATTCTCTCCATAAAAAATATTATCTCATTCATTTCAGATTTAATTTTCCTTTTCTCTTTCCTGCTTCTTCATCCATGGCTTCCACCTCCTAAATCCTCCTTAGACCTAAATTAATTTTGTAAAATAAATAATACCATCAAAAGGAAATTAAACCATGTGGTTTCATTCGATTCTTGCATGATTAAGTGCTGATTCAAGGAGTCCGAGTAACAATTTAAAAATCAAGGCATCAAAAATTATAGAGCTAGTAAAGTAAATATTCTTCTCTTAATTTCGATAATTCACATAATCTAAAATATATGCCAAACATTATTTATATGATTCTTAATTATTGAAATTTATAACCTTTGAGATATTTTAAACTATAAATTACTTCAATTACAAATGAATAGGATGTATACATGTATACTAAGATTTTTGGAGTTAGTAATAATTTTGTTAGACTCAAATATATTTAGATATAGCTTAAATGAAAACTTTATTTTGTTAAGATTATTTATATACATATATTTAATTTATATAAACATTTATATACTTATAATATATTATGTTATGTTAAGTTATGCTACAATAAACATTATTTCATATATATATATGTATGTATGTATGTATGCATGTATGTGTATATACAAATATATATAGACACACACACACATGTTAGATCTGAAATTTTTCATGTTTAATTTAATTTCTGGTCTATTTAAAAAGCATTTATTCTTTGATACATAATCCATAATGATTAATGTTTGGATAATGTAACAGCCCGGAATTTTCGAACCCGAAAATTCCAGATAGTTCTGAAAAAGAAGAAAGAGATAGAAGAAGAAGAACAGAAACACCAAACATATCACATTCGCAGCGGATAAAATATAATAATAAATAATAATAGTTTACAAAAGAATACTATATCTGTCGATTACATTTAATATACATCAGAGTTTTCACATTATATACAGTCACTGAATATTACAATTATCATGACTCAGAGTAACAATAATATACAACAACGGAAATACTCCGTTCGTTAGCCATCCAGCTCGCCTCCTGAGCTCCAGCACGTACCTACCTGAAAATCTGTAATACTCGGTCTGACCCGAGCATTACACCAAAGTAACACCCGGGTCAGGCTGGAAACCAGTGTGAGTAATCCCAACTAACATGAAATACCAAAGCAAACAACTTATATAAACCCGGGATAACATATATCAATTTAACCAATCACAATTTGCTATAGAAAATGCTTATTTCACCTATAAATTTCTACGTACCCAACTTGGATAAAATAATCCAGTTCACTTAAACCATTTCATTTCAGGCTGTTGATTTCACCAATCAATATATAAATATTCGAAATGGTTTCGGGTATTTTCCAAATACCCGACCCCGGTCTCTTCGAGACTCATATTATCTTAACCCAAGTTATACAAATGAAATTCACAGCATTTCATATTAGAGATATCTACTCATTCAAAGCATCCCATATCAGTCAATCATTCATAAGCAATACTTAATCGCATACAAATTAATTTAATTTATTCTGATTGAATTTTCTAACCACATTCACTTAGATTATTAATTAGTTTCCCAAACAATTAATTTATCGGTTCCTCTATATCCATTCATCTTATTTAACAATCCTGGATAAATTTCCTTCCAATTCCAATCCAGTGTTGGATTCACACTCACCCCCCCACCTGAAGGAGGAGGAAAAGCTGAAGAGCTCTTAATTAAGCCACACTATTAATCGTATTTCGATTAATCCAAACTATAATTAACACTTCTTCTGTTATTTACATTCATTAAATAAATCATTTATTCCTTTATTAACCAACTAAATTAAACTCTTGATTTATTTCACCGAGTAATTATATTTTATTAATAATATTAAGTAATTTCTATCAAATCATCCATTATCAATTACAACCAACAATTATCACCAATTACTTCACCAAGTAAGTATACTATTATAATACGCTAGGTTATTATATTCACCTAATTCCACAATTTATCATCCTTAATTAATTGGTAACATAAATTACCTAAATTGATCTCATTCATACATCATTCAAAACCCTCCACCAATGATCTATCATTTGTTATATTCATCAACAAATCCTTTAATTACTTTGCTAAGAGATTAACGTTAATTAATCACTTCGATCACAAATTAATTATAAATTATTCCATTTCTAATTATATAATTTATTTCTAAATTATAACTAAAAGTTATCCCTTAATATTCGATTTACTAATTCCTAACCACCGATTATCAATCCAATCTTACTTAATTATCAATTCTTAGTTACTATTTAATTTAACCCTGAATTGATAACTTTAATCTAAATCATAATATCAAAGCCCTTAATAATGTAATTAATTTACCCATAACACTAATTAATCAACTTGTTTATTTACCCTTTTATTTACCTTACAATTTAATGAATTTTCAACTCATTCACAAACACATACAGAAATGTTTATTTTCAACATCATTTCGATTCCCAATTCGAATTTGATTCAAATAAAATATAGTCGAATGAAGATCACTCACCTGTATTCCAGATTTTGACTTAATTAGCAGTGACAGTATAAAGAGACTGTAGCAGGACTTCAAATCAGCAGTAGAAAATATCGCGTAGGAGGCAAGGATGAGCCGATGATGGCTGATGGAATAGCCGAGTATGTAGCGATGATCATTTAGAAGACGTTGATTTCTGAAACCCTAGCTTGCGTGCGACTGCATCCCCTCACCTTCGACGTCTTCAACAACGCGACAGTCGCGAGCCCTAGCCCCACTCCACTGTACTCGAGTCGAACTCGATTTCATGGCTCCTCACAGTTGCCACGATTCAACGCGCTTCGGCCTTCTTCGATTTCGACTTCAATCTTCTCTCTTTTTTTTTTTTAATCGACACTGGAAATCGTGATTTAAGGATTTGAACGAGAGGGAAAAGAGAGGGATTTGGAAAAAGAAAGGGTTTCGGCATTCTTTCCATTGTTCGTTCCATTCTTCTGCAAGCAATGGGAAAGATATACCCTAAAGTGGCTTCGGGTGCACGCCAGAGCAAAATCACGTGAGTGGAGTGATGTAATTTACTTTAATTAGGTTTATATGATCGAATATTGAAAATGTTTCGTTTAGCATTCTCAAAATCTCGAACTTCGAATCAGATATGCCGACAGACATTTATAAGGTTTTACCCACGTTTCGAACACAATGGAACGTGTTTCGAAAGCTAATTTGATTGTATGCGCGAGTTACGGAAGAAAACGATCGATTTTAAATCAAATCGATTAAATAGTTTTCTAAGCGTTTTGAGTTGCCAGGGTCAAACGACAACTCCGATTGCTACGAAAATTGAAATCCGATAATAATTAACTATTACGGATCCAGTGGAACTATTTTCGTCAAATTCCGAGACTGTTCCTCGGAAGGCTATTTTTAATTCAATTTAAACGATATAATTTCAAAATTGAAATAATTACCTTTAAATCGAATTTCAACCATTCTATTATCTTCAGTAACATCATTATAAATTTTACCAGCCTTCAAACTATTTTAAACAGGCTTAGAATATCAGATTCAACAATTTACCCACTTCAATTATTAAATTCAATATATAAACTATATAATTCAATGATTTAATTATCAAGTAAATATTGATATCTCGCATTCAAGTTAAAATTAACTTGTAAATAATTTAAAATTAATTGACTATTTAAATTGAAATTGCTAGAAAGGTCAGGTCGTCACATTCCTCCCCCCTTAAAAGAATTTCGTCCCCGAAATTACTAGTTAGAAAGAACGGCCCAATACCCGTTTACCATCCCCAAAACTCACAATTCAACATCCTACCAACTATCTTTTATTAAAGACCCACTATCACCTTAACCAACTTCCCAAAACCTTCTATAGTATCAAACAATACCCTTCTGCTCAATTATTTAAATTTCAATTTAAAACCAAATTTTGAATTATCAAAATTTTCTCAAAATTTTTCTAACTCTCTAAATTCCCGAAAATTTTTGCCAGCGTCTCCTTTGCACGGCTAGCTCGGTACAACTACAAAAGGCCTCTACGGGCTCCCAAATACCAAAAGAAAACAAAAGCCAAGTGGCTACATCAAAACTCAATCCAATTTCATCCAGAAATTAAAATACATACCTTTTTGTCGGGCAATACAAATTTATCTTTTAGAACCAAATCCAATTTCCTTTTTCCTTTATAACACCTGCATATTCTATTTAACAACAATATCCAATCGTAATCTTTCAAATCATTGTATACATTTTCTTACAGAAGCCTTCACATTACTTCTATTCAACTTAGTTTCCACCGTTTCATATGAATTCAATTTATTTTCGATTTCTAATATGGAGTTATATCTTTCATTTAAACTGATTCATATTAGTTTCATTTACTAGTTTATTTTAAGTTTCCCATTTGAAATTGTTTTGCCTTTAACCAAAATTTTCCAAAAATTTTCTAACTCCCAAAATTTTGGCAGAGTCTCCTTTGTACGGAGGGTCTTTTGTAATTTGACAAGAGATATAAATATGTATACATCGACCTACACGGTCGAAAAAAGCAAAAACAGTTCATATTTCCTAATTTTATTGCGTAGGCGTACCTTATTTAGCATTTTAAGCAAGCAGCTTATTAATTTAAACAATTAGCGTAATCCAAATCAACCAAACAGTCTTCAGGTACCTGTACTTACTCAATTTAAATATGTAAGTGCCACATATATGAAGTTTTATTAGCATTCCACAAGCATTTCAAAAACAACAAACACCAAACGCTTACCACAAGCGATTTATATAATTTAAAGCTAATCCAATTGCTTTCAACCAAATTTATATGCCATTACATTCAATTCTAATGGTTTACAAAGCAATTGTTCACATTTAATTCATTTTTAAGCAAAACAAACTCATATTCACTTCAATTGACTCAAAAATCAATTATATTTGCTTCCACTAATCCACAAAATTTAATTAAATCCAGTTTACGTTAAACGACAATCATTTCTACGCAATTAGATAATATCCATGTAAATAAATAATTACTTAGGTTTTATAACCAACTAAAATCGATTCCAGCTCAATTTTATTTAATTCAATTCCGTTTTAATTTATTTACAATCATTTTATTTAGTTCGACACATTCCATGCTTGCACATTATTAACCATTCCCAAATTAATTTAAACCGAGCTTTTATTTAATGGCTTTTACCCTTATTCGAAGCCAAGCTTCCATACATTTTAAACTTAAGTTAATTACTTTAATTTAAGTGTACTTAAGTTAAAATAGAAATAATACTTTTCCAACTTAAGTTAATTACTTTAATTAAAATAAAAATAATACTTTTCCAATATCAACTTAAGTGTACTTCCATTTGATTCTCACCTAATCAAGTTGCATTTAATTTAGTTAGCCCATCCATTTTAAATTTTAAATTTACTTAATTCATTTTCAAATTTATTTTATTAATACAAAGCCATTCTCAAATTATTTCTATTCACTTGGGTTTTGTTTGCATCTCTAACCATTTCTATTATAATTCACTTCATTTCATTCTACAACATTTCCATCATATCAAATTTACTTGCAAATTTCATTAAATATTATTCAAATCACACTTGGATTTTATTTGCAATTCAAACCATCACATTTTTCAATCCAACTCTATTTCATTTTTATTTTACAATATCTCCTCTTATTTAATTCATTATCAAACCCAAGTCGAATTCTATTTATAACTCGAATTCATATCTAAACTTCATTATCTACTTACAATCCATTTTAGTTATCCGGATTAAATTTTATTAACATACTCTATCAAACAATTATTTAGCGCATTAGCTCCCTTTCAATTTTATACCAAGATTCGATTTTATTACAAAAATCACGTCATTTAAATTTTTCCCGAGTCCAATTTTTATTTTATAATTCCAGTTTGGATTCTCCTTTATTTTAAAATTTAGATATGCCTTTTAAATTCCGATAATACACTTAAAATAGTTTTTTTTTATATAAAACATTTCATATAACTCGATGTCTCAACCAGTCCATCCTTGTTCTCACAGAAATTCAATCATACGTTGATCAGGCGTAGGACTGAAAATCTATAAGTACTTGGTAAACCCGTTTTCAACACCCAGTGAAAATATTTGGAAAAATAATTTTATTGAAAATATTGAAAACATTTTGAAATAGAGGAAATATCTTTGGTGACAATGCTCTGAAAATCATCACCCCCATCCATGGTCACAGTTACATACCAGGGTTACGTTGCCGTCGCAGCAAAAGTCCATGTAACTGCAGGCTCTCCGCGGCCTCTCGATTACGCCATGGATCCCATACAACAGATCACAGTTACATCCAGGGTTACGTTGCCGTCGCAGCAAAAGTCCATGTAACTGCAGGCTCTCCGCGGCCTCTGATTTCGCTGTCGAAATGAAACTTCTCCACTCCTACATAGGTCGCAGTCTACCGAGATAAACTCAAACGCAGACTGTTGGCTCTCAGCGGCTCACACGACTTTTGCAAATGTTACCATAGGTCGCAGTTACATCCTGGGTTACGTTGCAGTCACAACAAAAGTCCATGTAACTGTTGGCTCTCCGCGGCACACACGACTTACGCTATGGTAACTCAACTCATAATCCTCAGGAACTAGTTTTGTCCGGACTCCTCACAGGATCAACTTTAGAACCTCCCTTGGGCTCAAGGCAGCACCACCCAGTGGTACTCCTGAGAAGTCCATTTCAAGGAAGCGCCTTTTTCCCCAGAGCTATCATCAAAACATTTTATACTATACATATAGTATCTTCAAATCATACACCTAGTATGATATTATACAAAGCTCCTTTACACAAAATCTATTATCCAAAATCGATAATTCTCAAACTAGGCTTTCCAAATTCAATATTGATTTTACCCAAAAATCAAAAGCCTTTCCAAATCCAAAGGTTCCCAAAACCTTTTCCAAAATCCACATAAGATCCTTTATAAATATATACAGATATATAAAAAAAATTTAAAACTTTGGATCCTTTCAAACTTGTATAAAACTCCTTTCTATACTTCAAACACTTCCAAAATCCTTTTCTTCCAGCAATAGATTCAACAAGGGAAAAATATATATATACAAAGGTATAACTTTGTTTACCCAAAATCAAATATTCAAATTTGATTACTCTTTCCAATATCAATTTCCTTTCTATTCACATTCACTTATTCACATTTGCCTTTATCCCCATTTGGATTATTTCCTCAATTCTCATCCCAGTTGGGTATTTAAATCAATAACAGTTTGAACTCCGGCCAGTTTATTTTAGAAAATAAAATAATTTCAGAAATTTTAGATAATTGCAAAATAGTTGTAAAATAAAAATTAACTCGTAACTTAGTTGACAATTAGTAATTAGTTTATAATACAGTTGTAAAATAGTTAAATAGTTCCAAAAGTAGTGGCAAAAACAAATATAAAATAGTATGGTTCTTAAAAAGCAAGTTGTATAGTAAATAGATAAGAAAATAGTTTTAAAACTATTTATATTAAAACAATTGACATTGAAAATGGTCTAGAGTCAAAACTGTTCACTTCCCCAACAATTCAATTTAAATTTCCCCTCCATTTAAATTAACCCAATCCCAATTTAATTTACTCCAATTTCCATTGGACTTGATTCATTCCCTATTCAAATTGAATTGATTCTCAATTTCCTTCCAACTTCAAATCAAATTCCATTTGATCTTAAACCAATTTCACTTTAATTACAATTCCAAATTATTCAGATAAATCTGGACTAATATCAATCGAACTCTCTTCAAGTTCAATACCATTTTCCAGTTAATCCAATACAAATTTTCCATTTGAATAATTATAATTTACATTTTTCAACTTCTGTTTCAAATCAATTGCATTCACATTTTCTTTTAACTTGGAGTTATACATTTTATTTAGCCTATATATTTTATTATTCCATAAACATTTTAACCAAGACTCCAGAGTTTAAACAAATCTCCAAAATTCCAATATCACTTTAGAATTCAACTGTCCAAAATTCTCTGGCGAATTCAATTATCCCTTTGAATTTCAAAACAAAGCCCAGTTCACACACAATTCCAATTTAAAACAATTTGGTAGCAACTTCTCTTTTAGAAACTCGAAAATAAACATCGATAATGCTGCAGTCATCACCGATTTTATTTTCCAGTGACCAAAAGAGTTCAATGCTTTCATCTCTCTAAAAACACTTCCAAATATTTTTGATTTCAAATCTCCCAAATTTCAAATTCAACACAAAAATATTTTTGAAATAATACTATTCTTTCCCCAAAACATTTGAAAACCACTTTCAAATCCAAAGGGGTTTTAAATTTTCCCAAAATTCCAAATTCCAATCCATCCAATTCATATTTAAACATTACTTTGGAATTTTCATCTTACTTTATTTTCAAATATTCTCTGGAATTCTATTTCAAATTATAATCTCATTTATTTATGAAGTTTATTTCAATTTATAAATTACATTTACAATCTATATTTCAAATTCCTTTTTGATTATAAACCAATTCCATTGTTTTCAACCAATTCACATTCCATTTCATTCTATTTTAATGATTTACTACTGTAAGTGTTTACATTCAATTGATTTTAAATCCAAACAAACACATATTCACATCAAATGATTCAAATCAATTTTATTTAATCTCTTTCAACCCATAAAATTTTAATTACTTTTGTTTACATCAATGACAACTATTTTTATGCAAATTCGACGGTACTCTCTTAATATAGTATCTATTCCAATTCATAACCACTTTAAATTAATTTTAACTCATCCTGTATTTAATTCCATTTCATTCTTAATTAAATTTAATTTTAATTTGGTTGTATTTTCTGTTACCACTTAATTTAATTCCAATTCAAGATTTCAATTTGGTTGTATTTTATATTACTTCTTAACTTATTCCCAATAATTCAACACCCAATCACCTTAATATTTATTAGAATGAAATATTGCTTTATATATCAAAATATACTTTTATATAAAACCATTTAAAATCTTTATAAGCAAATAACAAGTACGCGCTCATATATATATATATATATATATATATATATATATATATATATATATATATATATATATATATACTCAACTCATTCTAGAGTTCTACGAACTCTATATAATGAGTAATCCCCACCAGAGCCAAGGTTCTCGCTTAACCTTCAGCTCTGATACCAAATGTAACAGCCCGGAATTTTCGAACCCGAAAATTCCAGATAGTTCTGAAAAAGAAGAAAGATATAGAAGAAGAAGAACAGAAACACCAAACATCTCACATTCGCAGCGGATAAAATATAATAATAAATAATAATAGTTTACAAAAGAATACTATATCTGTCGATTACATTTAATATACATCAGAGTTTTCACATTATATACAGTCACTGAATATTACAATTATCATGACTCAGAGTAACAATAATATACAACAACGGAAATACTCCGTTCGTTAGCCATCCAGCTCGCCTCCTGAGCTCCAGCACGTACCTACCTGAAAATCTGTAATACTCGGTCTGACCCGAGCATTACACCAAAGTAACACCCGGGTCAGGCTGGAAACCAGCGTGAGTAATCCCAACTAACATGGAATACCAAAGCAAACAACTTATATAAACCCAGGATAACATATATCAATTTAACCAATCACAATTTGCTATAGAAAATGCTTATTTCACCTATAAATTTCTACGTACCCAACTTGGATAAAATAATCCAGTTCACTTAAACCATTTCATTTCAGGCTGTTGATTTCACCAATCAATATATAAATATTTGAAATGGTTTCGGGTATTTTCCAAATACCCGGCCCCCGGTCTCTTCGAGACTCATATTATCTTAACCTAAGTTATACAAATGAAATTCACAGCATTTCATATTAGAGATATCTACTCATTCAAAGCATCCCATATCAGTCAATCATTCATAAGCAATGCTTAATCGCATACAAATTAATTTAATTTATTCTGATTGAATTTTCTAACCACATTCACTTAGATTATTAATTAGTTTCCCAAACAATTAATTTATCGGTTCCTTTATATCCATTCATCTTATTTAACAATCCTGGATAAATTTCCTTCCAATTCCAATCAGGTAATTTTCTTAATTATACTTTTAATTATAAAACCCAAAGATCGAATCAAATTTATTTTCCTTAATTAAGCCACAATATTAATCGTATTCGATTAATTCCAAACTATAATTAACTTCTCTGTTATTTACTTCATTAAATAAATCAATTATTCCTTTATTAACCAACTAAATTAATCTCTTGATTTATTTCACCGAGTAATTATATTTTATTAATACCATTAAGTAATTTCTATCAAATCATCCATTATCAATTACAACCAACAATTATCACCAATTACTTCACCAAGTAAGTATACTATTATAATACGCTAGGTTATTATATTCACCTAATTCCACAATTTATCATCCTTAATTAATTGGTAACATAAATTACCTAAATTGATCTCATTCATACATCATTCAAAACCCTCCACCAATGATCTATCATTTGTTATATTCATCAACAAATCCTTTAATTACTTTGCTAAGAGATTAACGTTAATTAATCACTTCGATCACAAATTAATTATAAATTATTCCATTTCTAATTATATAATTTATTTCTAAATTATAACTAAAATTTATCCCTTAATATTCGATTTACTAATTCCTAACCACCGATTATCAATCCAATCTTACTTAATTATCAATTCTTAGTTACTATTTAATTTAACCCTGAATTGATAACTTTAATCTAAATCATAATATCAAAGCCCTTAATAATGTAATTAATTTATCCATAACACTAATTAATCAACTTGTTTATTTACCCTTTTATTTACCTTACAATTTAATGAATTTTCAAATCATTCACAAACACATACAGAAATGTTTATTTTCAACATCATTTCGATTCCCAATTCGAATTTGATTCAAATAAAATATAGTCGAATGAAGATCACTCACCTGTATTCCAGATTTTGACTTAATTAGCAGTGATAGTATAAAGAGACTGTAGCAGGACTTCAAATCAGCAGTAGAAAATATCGCGTAGGAGGCAAGGATGAGCCGATGATGGCTGATGGAATAGCCGAGTATGTAGCGATGATCATTTAGAAGGCGTTGATTTCTGAAACCCTAGCTTGCGTGCGACTGCATCCCCTCGCCTTCGACGTCTTCAACAACGCGACAGTCGCGAGCCCTAGCCCCACTCCACTGTACTCGAGTCGAACTCGATTTCACGGCTCCTCACAGTTGCCACGATTCAACGCGCTTCGGCCTTCTTCGATTTCGACTTCATTCTTCTCTTTTTTTTTTTTAATCGAGACTGGAAATCGTGATTTAGGGATTTGAACGAGAGGGAAAAGAGAGGGATTTGGAAAAAGAAAGGGTTTCGGCATTCTTTCCATTGTTCGTTCCATTCTTCTGCAAGCAATGGGAAAGATATACCCTAAAGTGGCTTCGGGTGCACGCCAGAGCAAAATCACGTGAGTGGAGTGATGTAATTTACTTTAATTAGGTTTATATGATCGAATATTGAAAATGTTTCGTTTAGCATTCTCAAAATCTCGAACTTCGAATCAGATATGCCGACAGACATTTATAAGGTTTTACCCACGTTCCGAACACAATGGAACGTGTTTCGAAAGCTAATTTGATTGTATGCGCGAGTTACGGAAGAAAACGATCGATTTTAAATCAAATCGATTAAATAGTTTTCTAAGCGTTTTGAGTTGCCAGGGTCAAACGACAACTCCGATTGCTACGAAAATTGAAATCCGATAATAATTAACTATTACGGATCCAGTGGAACTATTTTCGTCAAATTCCGAGACTGTTCCTCGGAAGGCTATTTTTAAATTCAATTTAAACGATATAATTTCAAAATTGAACAAATTACTTTTAAATCGAATTTCAACCATTCTATTATCTTCAGTAACATCATTATAAATTTTACGAGCCTTCAAACTATTTTAAACAGGCTTAGAATATCATATTCAACAATTTACCCAATTCAATTATTAAATTCAATATTTAAACTATATAATTCAATGATTTAATTATCAAGTAAATATTGATATCTCGCATTCAAGTTAAAATTAACTTGTAAATAATTTAAAATTAATTGACTATTCAAATTAAAATTGCTAGAAAGGTTAGGTCGTCACAGATAATATTAATTATAACATTGTTTAATAATGATTATATTAGTTTGGATGAAACATATTGTTGATCTGCCTTTTGGCAGGGCCGTAGATAGGCGGATTCAACTAAATCGACTACTCGTTCGTCAAGGATGGTTTACGATAGATTTAGTCAACTAGATGGACGGACGATCAAGCATGGATAATAATCATGGATTTACTGCCGTGATTCGGCATAGTCAATGGACGAAGGTTATTGGATACTTGAAACTTGGGTTTCGATGAGTCGCAAGTCGTCCTGGATTTACTTCGAGTCATATGGAGTCGAGCTTCGAGTCATATGGATGATTTTTTTCGAGTCTTCTGGATGGCTTAGCATAAGTGGCTCGGCAAGGTGGCCCGACATGGGTGGTGGTTCGGCCTCGTTAGATCATGTTTAGGCCTTGGTTGTCGATCGGCGTTGTGGTTCGGTCAGGGCGGCTCGGCAAGGTGGTTCGACACTATGGCTAGTCGAAGTGGCCCGTCGTGGATAAGGAAACAAGATGGCTCGATGTAGTTAAAGTATGGGTCGCTTTGTGGAAGGTGGCTCAATGTATGGGTCGGCTTTGTGGAAAGTGGCTCGGTGTAGTTAAAATATGGGTCGGTAAAAATGTGGATTGGTGACTTCGAGTTGAGGCTCTCGTAACTTCGAGTCGGCATTATAAAGCGTGGCTTGGTATGATGCAAGGTGGGTCGACACGAGTATATGGTTTAGTTACTTCGAGTCCTATGGCTCAAAACTTCGGGTCGGCCTCAGGGATTTTGGGTCAGCATCTTGCCTAGATCGGTTGCATCCTACTTCGAGTCCAAGGATGCTCTGCTTCGAGTCAAAGATGCTATGCTTCGAGTCACCTTGGTGGTTTTCATGGGTCGGCAACATTTTGGTGCTTTCATTGAGAGCTCTAGCACTCAGGGACTTAGAAGCTTGAAGTTTGGATTTAAACGCTTAGGAACTTGGATTCTGGAGACTATGGCAAAGCAATCATCTAGGAGAGAGAGGATGGAAAGAATTCAGCAGGAGGGAAGTTAGGAGGCTTCCTCTGGAGCTAATCAAACCTCCGTCTATATCACTAGGGACGAGATGTCGGTCATGATGAATTCCATGCAGGAATAGTTCAAAAGGCAAGAGGAAATGATGTAGACACATTTAGACAATTTGGACAAGCAAGAACAGCAGGAGCTATAAGAGTTCAGATCCGTGGAGCTAGATCAGAAGGACTCAATAGGCAAGCAGATGGAGTGGTTCAACAGGGGGCAGCCCCCAATCAGCAAATGGCTATTAATTTGGACGGACCTAGACTCGGGGGCACACTGCCAGGAAATGCTGGACCAATCCATGGAGGGATACCAGATGACGCTACGCAGCCCGACGTCAATAGGAGTAAGTGACGAGGAGTATGTACCTGAATACCCTCAAGGACTTGGAGGGCTGTTAGGAAATGTAAATGGGGAGCAGCCCTTGGTAGGTAACACCGAATTGGCTAACATCATCATCAGATGGACCACTCAGGAGGCCCAGCTACCTGGATTTGCCTATAAATACAACATGTGGGTCTCTAGATAGGAGGATCTTCTTTCACCTCTCTTACTTTCTCTCTTCTAAGGCTAAGGCTTTCAGCCATTGTTAAATTCTGGATTTTAACTGTAATTGATTAATACAACAATAAAAAGAAAATTCCTAGAGTGGACGTAGGCCAAAATCAGCCGAACCACTAAAAATCCACTGTTCCTTACCATTTTAATTTTAATTTTGATTGTTCTTCATATTTATACTTCCTACATACATTCTATCTGTGATCTATGGCTGTTGTTTGATGCTTTCACCGAAATTTGGGTGTTAGTGACCAATTTTAACGTTAACACATATATTAAGAAAAGTAGTAAAAAATTTATTATAAAATTTGAAAAAGTCGTGCGTGCTTGCTTTAATTTAAAATTTAATCTTCCGTGCTCCTATTTGTATCCAGATCCACTTTTTTGGCCACTAACACCCTCAGCTAATAATAAATAAGCTTCACCTAGTTACCATATAGGTCCTATTTCTTCACACATTTTCTAACTTTTCTACTAAAATAAATATGAAAAGGTCAAAACTTAAAAGAAAAAAAAAGAAAAAGAAAAAAGAGCATTATACACCAATCGAAGTAAAGTACTGAACTAATGTTGCAAAAATCAAATTTGAACAATAACAAGCTTCTTGCTTAATGAACCAACTGCTGTTATACATGATTTTATGAAGAACATATGCTTCCATAGTGACCAATAATAGAATCACCCGACAAGGTATTAGAAAGAGAGCATTTTGGTTGAATAATAAAATGATTAATTAATTGTGAAGCGAATTAGAACTCGACACTCTTCGTTTATCTTCGTTGAATCTATCTATAGGTATGAACTGACCAGGAGATAAAGGAGTATAAGTTAATCTGCTTCCAAAAACATATATTTTGGCCTTGTGATTTAATGGCGATGGTTTGATTGCCACAACTTTATAATCAATATAGCAACAACTTAGAATAACGAAGATGAAGAAGAGTAGGTGGTTATTGTCTCTTGCCTACCACAGCTCTTATCATCATCATCATCCTCTTTCACAAAGTATAAGTATTGCTTCTCACATTTGTTCGCCTGTTCTTTTCTATATTATCAAAACATCTCTTCTTTCTCTTTTATAATTGTGTAAAGTGAGGCTAAACTATAAGGTATAATAGGCAACATGGCTTGTATAGACATTTCAAGCTTATTATCACGATGATATCATTGGAAAACAATTAGGTAATACGATCTTAGCATGAGAAACCAATATTAAAAAAGCGTCATAATTTTTAGTGAATCATTTGTACAAATCTACTACATTTTAAGCGCATGGTACATGAATATACAAGCAACACACTGTTAATAATATCCTAACATATCTATAAGCTAATCAAATTAAACTGGCATAGATAAAGCATTAAGGAGTTTCTCAGTAAATCATTATTTGGCGTGGTTATAGGGAGCAATGACTATATCAACTACTTACTTCCGTTCTTTGATAAACCACACAAGTACATACCAGACATTTATGCCAATTTTCTCTTGCAAGAGTTTAGCAAATGCTCAAAACATTTGGTTGTGTCGATTTGACACACCACTTAGCACTTGTTTTTAACTTAAAGCTAAAACATGCTTGATCAACTGAATGCAGAACTTAAAGTCAAATATTTCCTTTACTAGAATAGTTATAATTTCGCTTATAGTGTCATTAGCAATTATCCAAGCTATGGTAACTCAATTTATAGCAGTTTTTGGTACTATTTTGATTCTTGATCTGATTTATTTTTTAACTGATATATACGAAGGATTCAAGTATCAAATAAACAAGTTCTACACTAACCCTTAAATAAAATCAGTTACGGTTTTTAAAGGAAAATCCCAATTTTCTTTATCCACAACAAATAAACAAATTCTGCACTAACTTCACTTTGTTGCTAAAATCCCACCTTCACCATATATATCATATAAAGAGTAAATTAAAGAATAATAACTATTCAAAATTAAACTCAACATTAATTAAAGAATAATATCATAATTAAACAAATTTTACTTACACTCGCGAGAACCTAAAGTCTGGAGAGATGATGTAGTGATCCCGATGTCACAAGAGCCGTCTATGTCTGATGGCGTCACCTGGAGAAATAATGCATCGCATCTTGGGTTATTAATGTCTAATTTAGCCTAGAGAGATGATGCATAACATGTTGAGCCATAACTTGATGTCGCCTTGAGGACGCACCAGGAGAGATCAGCTACCAAGAGAAGCCTTCGCTTGAAAGAGTCCCCCAATGTCACCGAAGGATTGATCGTTGTTGATATGCGGAGTGAAACCCAATTTTTGATATACTGTCGAAGTGGGGAGTGGGATGGGCAAGTTTTAGAAAAATAAACATATACAAAATTACAAATAAGGGCAAATTTTAATGAACTATTTACAAATTTACACACATGTGTTGTAACACTTGTTTGTGTTACAAATCATAAACAATGCGCTGCAAAATTTGTAAAGAAAATTATATTTTTACTAACACTTTTTCAGTTATTCTAACTCTTTTTTACTATTAGCAGTTTGTAACATTTATAAATATTAGAAATTGAAAAATATAAACATTGCAAAATCACTGATTTGGTGTAGTGATTTCAAATGTATCACTTTTGTGCTTTAAAAATAAAGTCCACGTAAATTAGAAAAATCATCAACAATCTAAAAAACATATATGTTATGATTTATTGAACTAACTTGAGTTGGAAACAATAAATCTAAGTGCAATATTCAAGTGGTTATTTTGTTGATATTTCCTTTTTGGATCTAAAAGAAGTTTTTTTTAATTTCCCATATTGACACGCATCACACAAATTATTAATATTAATTTTTTTGTAAACCTCTTACTGAATCACTTTTAGCAAGTTTATGAATGTACTTCAAATTAATAATATTAAATTGTTTGTGCCAAAGCTATAGATCGTTATGATTCGCAACTAAGCACATATTGTTATCATGTTTAAAATTCATATTTAGAATGCAAATATTTCATTTTCTTAAACCTTTAAGAATTACAACTATATTTTGATCCAAGATACTGCATTTATTCCTTTCAAAGTCAATTTTAAAGCCTTTATCACATAATTGACAAATACTCAAAATTTATGTTTTAAATTCTCTGTTAGTAAAATATTTGTAGATAAAGGTGTGTTAGATATACCGACATTGATGATGTCTCTGATTCCAACCAGGAATCCTTTCAAGTTGTCTCCAAATGTGACGTTGCTCCATCTATATATGTTCTATTGGAAAATATATTTGCATTACCTGTCATGTGCTTGGAACGACTACTATTAAGTATCCACTTCTCCTTTTTGTTTTTGGATACCTCCAAAAAATATAAAAAAACATTTTATTGGTACCCATTTCCTACGTTAGGATCCTATGTGTTAGCAAAAGAAGGTAGCCATACCCATAAGGGTTTGGGACCTTTTAAAATGTAATCACTACTAAAATATGCATATATCAGAAAACTATATATATATATATATATATATATTGGCTAATCAAATTATTATTAGTTTTAGGAACCCAAATCATATTATTTTTAGAATTTGAAGTGTTTGTTCTACCAACATTTTTTGGTTTCCTAAATTATATATACATACATATATATATATATATATATATATATATATATATATATATATTGCTACGTTTTTTTAGTACTATCTTTTATCAGTTTTGATTTTTAAACCCAAGTCCATTTTTATTATTAGATGGTTTTGAAATTTTAATTAAATTTTCTATATTTTGTTTTCCTTTATTAAAATTTTAAACATTGTTAGTGATTTTTCTAACTTTTATTTTAACTCAAGCACTTCCTTTTTAGTAGAATCTAAGTTAGATTTGAATTCACAAACTTCTTTTGCAAGTTTAATATTCTCAATATTACACGCTTTAATCTCTTCGACTAAAGCCATATTTTGAGAAGTTAGTTTTTCATAAGATTTTTGTGAATTTTCTAACACTTCTTCTAAAATACATTTCTCATCTTTCAATATTCCAATTTCAAATTCAGCCCTATTTAACTTGCTAATAGTTTATCGATACAACTTCCTTAAATTTCTAAATTTATCGTCAAGTTTTATTCAAATTTAAAGAAGATCATTATAAGAAAGATCGAAATTTTCCTCATTAGTGGCCATAAAACATATATTAGCTTGTTCCACGTCACTATCACCGTTACTCTCTGATGAAGAGGAGTTCAACTCATTCCAAGTGTCTTGAAATGCTTTCCTTTTAACATTTCAAATTTTCCTTTGTCTTCCTTGTTGTCTTTGTTAAGCTACGGACAATCCTTCTTTATATGGCCAAATTTGTCACATTCAAAGTATTTGATTAAGGTTGAGTTTCCAAAACTTTATTCCTTCATCATTTTCTTCACCTTTAGAATTTGTTGTTGTATTTTTCAATGAATACAATCTCATCTTCATCTAAATCTTAATCCTTATCATTTGCTTGAAATGCAATATCCTTCGTCTACTGAGTTTGTTCCTTCTTGGCCTGTAAATTAACTTTATACAACATCAAATTTTCAATTAATTCTTCAACTTTTAGTTGTAAAATATCATTGGCTTCTTCTATTGGTAGAACTTTTCTTTCCACTCAATTGTTAAAGAAATTTAAATACATGTAACAAGATCAAATTTAGTAAATTCTACTTCTAATGCAATGAGATCGTATTGTATGGTTTGAAATCTTGCATATGTATCCACAATAGACTCATTAGTTTTCATTTTAACTGACCGAAATTGATTTTAAGAAGAGGAAATCTTAGTTTGTTTACTTTATTTGTCCCTTCATGTATAATTCGAAGTGTTCGATAAATATCATAGGCGGTATCACGAAGCATGAGTATGGAAAATTCATTTGTATCAACGAAGCAAAATAAAATATTCATAATTTTTGCATAATCGTCGTCATAGTTTTTTAAACATCCTACTACTCATTTCAGTAGAAGATGGTTCATACATATTTTGAATAGCTTGCCAAATCTCAAAATCGATAGCTTTCACGAGGATTATCATAGGCGTAGACCAAGCATAGTTCGAACTTGTAAAAAGTTGGGAATGTGTAGTTGATAGGATTTCAAAAAAGTGCTTGCCATATTGTTATATTTTTCAAAACTTTGTTATGATTAGTTAGAACTTCTACTCTTATACCAAATGAAAGTGCAAAGGATATCTAATATGGATAACGTAAGTAAATGCATATATAACTATAACCAAGATAAATAATAATAAAATAAAGTAAAAGCAATCACATCAAGATTTTTATGTTGGTTTGGACCTCCCATCCTACATCTAGTTTCGGAGCTTCACCTTGGATTTCCACTAATCAAGCTCTCCTACTTAGCCCGGAGGAATGTACAAGAGTTTGCTGACCTGATAATGATGTGTTTTACCAACATGGTTTTTGAATTCTATTACAAACTTCCTATAATCTTGTTTGATGATTCAATTATGCGTGCTATGTAATCAAGGAGTAATTTTTGAGTGAATGAAAAATATTAACTTTTAGAGAACAAATAGTCATAGAAAAGTTTAAAATGCAAGAAAGCAAGTTGAACTCAAAACGTCTTGTTTAGGCTTATTTATAATAGTCAGTAGTTATTCTGAAAAGTTGTTTCAGTTCAAAAGGTCATACCTCTTTAAAGAAGAACCATTGAAGAATCATATCTGTTCAAATTTTTGTTTCAGAAAATTCAATTAGTATAATTGTTGTTGTTCATTACGTAGACTGGGAATGATGACAAGTCGACTGACTATTTTAGAAAACATTTAAGAGAAGAAGACCAAAATCAGATGACTAAATGACTTTTCAATTGACTGGCTTAGTCGATTAGATTTGAATTCAGTCAACTGGATTTGAATTCGTTCGACTCTTTATGTTTTTGTTTTTGTATTTAAAACTTTGTATAAATTAAATCGTAATTACTTTTGTTTTTTTTGAAAATCTTGTGTACTAGTGATATGTCTATATGCATACAAATCATCTAGGAGATTTCACAAATAGTTTCTAAAAATTAGAGACATACTTTTTGATTTGTAGATGAATACTTCTTTCTTCCTCTTCTTTGTCTCTTAAATCTTCGATGATTTCAAAGTCCCGTATAAAAGATGCTACAAGTAATATTTATATATATATAGTCATTATTACTAAATATATCATATAAATGGGGTTCTAACATAGCCATAGAAAGAAGTTTGCTTCAAATTTTTACTGAATAGAATTATTTTAAAGCAAGTTTCGTTCAGCTATCAACAAGGTATGGAAAAAGAAATTACAAAGTTAAAACAGTTTTTCCCTCGTCGCTAACTATATTTTAATTACTATCACTTTTTTTGTGCACATAAATTCATATTGGCTAACAAGTCGACTTTTCCTATGCTAAGCATGTGGCTTATCAAAAATTAGAAATATTCTCATTTTCGAAAAAAAAAATTGAAATTAAAATTACTTTTTAAAACCTTTACTAAAATATTTGATATTAAACATCAAAGATTTTTGAACATAATTTTCAAAAATATTTGTTTATAATTCTTCAAAACACATCAAGGCACATCCAATGCAATCAGGATTTATTCAATGGGCTAGCACCTAGATTTGACCTTCGCCTATTACATAGTAAATTATGAAAACTTTTTCTTTAATTTTAAAACAACAGTCGGCACAAAATGCATTTAGTTTCACAATAATCTTTCCATGTCCATCGCTTGTTAAAATTTATCATCTAATATTTTAAGGCTTTTGGGACTTAATATTTTTAGTAGCTAATTCTCAATTTATTTTATAAACTACCTATCTTATTTTGCATTAGTTAAGTGCCTATATGAGATTTCCTTATTTATTATGCATCCCAATATGTAATAGTCAATCTAGAAAATCAACATAGAAATAAAAAGTAACTTTTTTCATAAACATTGTATGCGGTTCTGCACAAATAGAGACAACTAATACTTACAAACCAACTAACCTAAAAGAAACAATTGTAGGAGGCTACCTTCAATATCAACTGACATTAATGATGTTGTGGCCCTATCGCTTCTTACTTAGATTAAATGGACCTTTCTGACATATCATTCGACTATAATCCACATTTATTAACTTCCCTTTTTGGCTTCTAATAAATAAAGTCCATCCATTACTTCCTTATCCTAACCAATTATATTACTATCTTCTTTAAATCCTAATCTTTTGACACTGTTATCAAATCTTGATATACAATTTTTTTAGCTTTTTTCATGCATGTTGTTAGCGCCAAAATTGGTCACTAACACCCAAATGTAGACGAAAGCACCAATTAACAGTCACTGTAACAGATAGAGTGTGTGTAGAGAGTAATAATATGAAGAACAGTTAAAATTAAAATGAAAGCAGTAAAGAACAGCAGATTTTATAGTGGTTCGGCTAACTCTGGCCTACGTCCACTCCAGTAATTTCTTTTTGTTGATATGAGACTCGGTTACAATTACAAAGTGATAGGCTAACCTTAGCCTTAGGGGATAGAAAGTTAGAGAGCAGGAGAGAGAATCAGGATCCCTTTTCTGAACCCCCACATGCTGTATTTATAGGCAAATCCTGAGTTGTTGGGCCTTTGCGTGATTCAGGCCCACCGAGTTTATGGCCGGTCCACATATGCCGAGCCATGTAATGTCGAGCCATCAATGCCGAACCGTTCCATGCCGAACGAAGCGTCTGGAGGAAGAATGCCGAACGAAGTCTGATAGAATAATGCTGGACGAGGCATTTGAGTGATGCATGCCGAACGATGCTGGGGTGAGGTGTGCCGAGCGTACTTTAATGCTGAGTTCAAATGCCGAGTGGAAGAATGTCGGACGTACTTCAATGCCGATCACAGTGAGGCCGAACACTCTGAATG
Organism: Allium cepa; assembly: GCA_030765085.1. Taxonomy (NCBI): domain Eukaryota; kingdom Viridiplantae; phylum Streptophyta; class Magnoliopsida; order Asparagales; family Amaryllidaceae; genus Allium; species Allium cepa. The sequence goes on from CM060935.1 coordinate 599,228,740, forward strand.
TTGTGGGATGTATTCGTGCCGAACGATACTGAAAACCGATCCAGTGTCTTGGCCGAACGATGTCTCGGCCAAATGATGTCTTCGCCGAACGATCCAATACATCGAACGATCCCTGATGCCGAACGTTCCATCCAATGCCGAACGATCCATCCAATGCCGAGTCATCCCTTATGCCGAGCGACAACCAATGTCGAGCCATCCCTTATGCCGAGCATACTCGTATGCCGAACGAGGCAACTAAGCCGAACATACTTGTAGGCCAAACGAGGCAACTATGCCGAACGTACTCGTAGGCCGAACGAAGCACTTGTGCCATGTATCCCCTTCATTTCTTGACCAAATGACATATCCAAGTAAACTTCATCCTTCAAAACCAAACCCATCATACTCCAAACTCGATAATCGTCAAGTTAGTTAGGTTGAATCCGCCTACTTATGGCTTTGACAAAAGGCGGGTTAACACATGTATACTCTATAACTCGCTGAAATATACTTTGATACCATTTTCCATTTCCTTATGGATTCTTCTTTGTGATCGTCATGTTTAACGAAACATTCTTAGGCTCATAATATTTCTTATATCCAACGGTGATTTATTATTGCTATTATATGAGCATTCGTTGCTATTTATTCATAGCCTTAACTTTTACTACATCTTAGCTAGGTAGTAATCCATATCTATTCCATATTAAAATTTTGGTTTGGTTTTCATCATTTTTTCACAAGAAAAAGCTTCATAGTCATGCAATACATAATCCTAAAACTTTTATCATTAAAAATATATACTTAGAAACTTTTATGAAATTCTTCAATAGCTTGGTTTCAAAAAGAAAGCATGAAAATCTTCTTATTTTAACCAATGTTAATTGTAGGAGTCCTAACTTTTAAAACTATAATTTAGTATTTGTCAATTAAGTTTATTCATTAAATCTAAAAGAAATTATTAGCGATTTATTTTTAAAAAGATCCTTTCTTTCTTTTCAATTAAGGCTCAAATTTTATTCCATGAATGATTATTCAATTAATTTTTCCTTTAAGGCCTTATAACAACAAAGATTTTAAATCTTAAAGCCGGGATTTTCAACTCAAACTATTTACTAAGTTTTTTATTCCAAAAATCAATTTTTATACTAAGTCATTTTCTTAAAAATGCACATTACATTATTTTAAAACATCCTTTTTTTTTGAACTGGTACTTTATATACAACAAATCATTAGGACAACGTATCCCATGTCAAATAAACGTTCGAAAGCAAGTTTCGAACTTGTGACATCCTGCACCAAAATCGAATCAATTAACCACTTGGACAAAGGTGCTTGTCAATTTTTAAAACATCCTTTATAACTTTAAATAATAAAATCTAGAGTAAACAAGGATACTTTCATCCTATTATTTTCCTATTTCTCATGCTATCACCACTTTCAACCTTAGCGAAGGCTTTGATAGCATGTGAGAAGGATTTTTAAAAGATACATGCTACCAATGCACATAATTATGGAAAATATCTGTTTCCCTTTTGACTTGCCCTTAATTTCTTATGTTTCTTCTAATTAGATTACTAGCATTATTTAAATATAAACTTCTAACATTATTTCTATTCAGATTTCCTAACGTTGCTACTATTCAAATTTCTGGCACCTAAATTGCTCTAAATTAATTGGCTTATCCTCATATAGCTCTTTTTAAGTTTAAACATATTTAGATGCTTTTCTTCGTATTTCCTTTTACGGGAATGTTCTTCTTATCTTTACTATCGGGTATTCTTACGCTTTCATTTTCTTTACCTCATTTAAAACCAGTTCCACTTCCTATTGCCTATCCCTTTTTAAAACTTCGAATTTACAATGTCATAAAAGTCACTGAGCTACACATATGCTCTATTTTCTATTTATTTCAAAGCAAATGTCTTTATTAAAACTCTTTTTTGTAAACAGTTTTAAATTCCAACTGGAAATTCTATTTAAAATATAAAATAATATTTTTTTTTGTGGAACACTTTTAATATTTACTTACTTTTCAAAATAGAGTTTTCTATTTTTAGTTAGATCCTTTGAAAATCATTTCAAATGTATTTTTTATTAAAACCTTTTTATTGAATATTTTTATATAGGATCGGTCTCAAGGTGGGTTTTATTTGTCCATTCTTTTCTACTTACTTTCTGTCTTGTCTTCCTTCAGAATATATTATAGATCAGGTTATCATTTTAGATTGATTTGTACATACCTTCTTTTAGAAACTTATTCATTTCTTCTTCTAAATATCTGCAACATATATATTTTCACTTTCCACTTATCCAGATCTAATGTACATCATCAATCGACAATTTTGTATGGATCTACAATCATAGAGAAATCTATGTCGTACAAGAGAGTTAAGTACTATCAAGCTTCAAGGATTATTTCATATGTCGCATTCATGCTCTTCTTAAGTCAACGCCTTCCAATACGACCTACTTTCCATGGGGTAATCAGGATTGGTGTTTATCTTCAACTTCATCTATTGTTCTAACTCATAGTCGCATTATCCATCTTTACAGAATATGCTTCTAACAATTCTATTGTCAGAATATCTATAATTATAGTAAAATTACAAATATGTTTAGTCAATGTACCCTAATTTTTAAGACCGACTAACCTTTGCCTTAGTACTAAATGTGACCACCAACATCTCGTTGGGCCTGAATTTTCGCGAAATCGAAAATCCAAGTCCATTAAAGTGCGGATTGTTGGTGTTGGGTCCTATAAATTACAAAAGCATAGATCAGTGCAATATCAATATAAACTCACAGTGGAACAATAAAGTGTAATGAACATATAATAACAGACCAAGACTAATTCCTTTAGTATCTAATGCACTTATCAGTGTAGAGGATGCATGTCCTTTCGTTGTTTGTGCCTTGTACCAGTGCATGTCCCTCAAAGACTACCCTACGGGTTGTAATATGGAGGGGGTCAGAACAATGCTATAGTGACTGATAAATTACATACTTTATACATAACACTATTTTATAATGATTATCTTTCATTACATGTCATGTCTACTCTTTTAACTTAATTATCTTAACTTCACGTATGCTACGATATGCCCTACCCGTTCGAGGTATACAATAACTACATATGTGTATATATACATAAATACCACAGTTCCCCTTTGGACTATGATGATTTTCCTCCTAGTATCTATAACCTCACACCGCGTCAGGATCCATCATCAATGCAGTATCACGTCCTTATCGCCGTGCATATCAAGGAACTCTCATTAGTGCCTAATAACATCATTACAACTATTCAGCCAACTTTTGCCTTGTTGATAAGATTTATCTAACTGCTTTATATCATGGACTCAGCTCCGTGGACTATTGAGGACATAGCTCCTTAGAGTATCCTATTTGTTTAAAAGACCACTATTAAGGGTTTTCTAGCCTAACCTTCCAACAACAAACAAACTAAGTAACAACTGTGAGGCGGTGCATGTCCTAGCCGTGATCTAGACAAACAAGAGGTGTATCCCATTTAGGCGTAACCCTTATCCTTCCGTCGGTCACTCCAAGATCGATGACGCTCTTGACCTTATGTGTACAACCATACTCCTCACACATATGGTAGCAACCTTGCCGACCTTTTGTTGAGCCTACGCTCACCGTCCCATTTAGATTGCCTAATGAAATCAAGGAAATTCCCACTTAGTTACTTAACACATACCTCCTAAAAGGTTAAAGCAGAGTTTACATGGTGCTTTGACACTTTGACTAGGGTGAACTATTGTATTTTGTTATATACTCTTCATTATATGCAAACATACAATCCCATGGGTCCTCCAGTTGGTGATGTTTCACATTAATGTATACACAATCGCTGGTATCCCCTTCCATAGGGTAAACTTATGTTGTGCAACACTATGGACCTCACATCCCACCCATACTAATGACTAAGTCATTTTTAATTAATCTAATTTATTGACTAGATTCAATAATTTACATCTATCATAGATGCTTATTTGAGACTGTATAGATTTTATTGAATTACTATGTCTCCCATTCAACTGTTGGTACTCAGTTATTTTTACTCAACTTGCTTCTTTTCCATTAATGTCATTTTAATTCCATTTTCCACTTACTTCTACTTTAATGAATCAAATATCATTTACTACTTAACTTTCACTTGATGCTATTAGGGTATATTCTATTTTTCCTTTTCAACTATTACTATCCTTCTTTGATTACTATGGTTTTCCCAATTACTCATTTTGTTGCTTTACATACAGTTCATCACTTATTGTTATTTTCTAAAGTATCACATATATTAGATTTATAGTTGAATTATTGTTATTCCCTCTACTTACTATACTTTGGTTTATACTTATGGATTTCTGCATTTTTAATGCGATGGAATTACGTCTTCCCAAAGAAAATGTTAACACTGTAATTTTCCATAAATTATCTGAAAAAGGGCTTGTATTATGTTTGAAATTACAAGCAATTGTCTTTTTTGTTATTATTGAAATAGATGGTACAAAATATTATAGACAACCATATTTTATACATCTCTTTCTTTCAGATATTCCTTTTTATTTCAAATAATACAATTTTATTCATATTTATAATACTAGATAATTTATAGAAATTTATATTGCAATATGCGTAATTCTAGTGAATTAAAATACTACTTAAATCCTAATCCAAATCATAATAACTTCTAATTCATGTTTACTAACATATATCATTTTACCAATAAACCAGGAATTACTATACATTCTCACTAATTTAGGGAATACTTTCACCATTATTTTCCATATCTAAGTATATGCAATATTTTAATCAAGCTTAACAATTCACAAAATATGTAGGCGTGGTTTTCAAATTCATTACATGTATATGTTTAACCCTACAACTCCAAAATTATATTCAAGAATAAAAGGAATAGATTTATGATGATATAAACCCAATATTATATAAAAACATATAATTTCCACTAAACTTTCAGCTTCTAAATCTCCAGATCTAAATCTTGTTATTCCCATTTGAATCCCTTTTCTTCTTACCAAAATATGCATTGAAATCATATACATATTCGTTAGAAATTTAGATATGAGAAGAGATATGAATTTAGTTTAGATTTGGATTTAGATTTATAATTTACCTCGACTTTATCGATTCGATTCGACCCTATTCTTATTTTTTATTGTTCTTTGCCATTCTCTGCTTACATACACACACACACACATATATATATATATTAATTTTATATATTTTAGAATTTGTGGAGAAAAGAAAATGGCAGAGCTTTGCCATTCCTTCAAAAAATATGAGAAGGATGGTGACGAGTTAGGCCTGTACTTATAGGGGTACGAATCAGTGCCAACCATTAGATTAAATTATATGAAATTTGGTTCCTTCACCTTAGGTTCAATATACAACTACCATCTACCAACATTCGATTGCTTTGATGCCACCCATCGATCACTAGTAGTTGGTTGGTCTTAATAAAGGTGTCGATTGCTTCGTTTACGTAAATTAATCTATGTTGCTTTTTTAATTCCATTTACATTCATTTAATTCCAATTTCGACTGATTTGATTTAACGTTAATTCTACTTATATGTTAAGTAACCATTACTTGCATTTAATGTTAATTAAAGATAATTAATTACACTTATTTCCTTAATTACATATATAATTATTTTTGATTAAAAAAATTCAAACATTGATGACTTTTTCGTTTGAACTCAGATCGCAAAACTTTGTATGTGAAAATTGATCAGAAAATTGCCACGAACATAACAATGCAAATTTCATAACTAAATTCTAACATTTTTGAAATTTTCTCAGCTTTAATAATTTTTAGTTAATTTCTTTTAATTAATTAATTTCAATTTAAGGGGTGTTACAAGAAAGGTGGGAATTGATTAGATCTGGACATAATTTAGAATTAATTACTAATTCAAAGAAGAACTTTAAAATAGAGAACGAGAATGGTTTTTATTCTCTCCATAAAACAACATTCTCTCGTTCATTTCAGATTTAATTTTCCTTTTCTCTTTCCTGCTTTTTAGATTTAAATATTTTAAATTTTGGATTAAATGTTATTAAACTGATTTAATAACCTTGTAAAGCCTCTCTAAATAATAACTAATGATGGTAAACTTGTTTTTGAAGTTTGGTTACAAAAATAAATAGTTCGATGAAATACTGATAATGTGATCAAAAATCGGTTTACCGACAAACAACTTTTTAATCGATATAAGTTGTTCAAACTCTTTTGCACTAAGATAATGAACATATGAACGCAATAGGGAATAATTAACATACTTCTCTACATGGAGTGATTAGAACTTTCCAGAAGCTTCTAATGGATAAGAGATATTTGTGTGTAAGGGGTAATTTGGTCTTTTACTAAAGCAAGGAAATGTAAAGGAGGAGTGATAGGCATGTGGAGATGTGAGTTTTCCATTGCATGATGGTAAGTAAGAGGAAGGGTACTCAACACCATCTTGAGCCTATATAAGAGGGGGCATACCACTTGAAATCACTTTTGCAGATTACAAATAAAATCAATTGAGATAAGTATATGGATACCTTTTGAAGTATTGAAAGAATACAAATGAATAGTAGTGGTTGGTAAATGAATTTTTATTAGATAAAAGAAGTTTTACTAATAAAAGAGGTTTTAATTAATAAAAATAATAGTTAATCAAAAAAGGGATTAGAGATCGCTTATGTGACTTAATCACGCTTTGTGTGACTTGATCATGCTTTGTTTATTTATTCATTTATGGAAAGTATACAAGACTCGTTTCCATGTACGATCATCTATCTTGTACCTATAGTCGATTAGTCGACTATCTATATAAACAAAAATAACTTAGGAAATATCTAGATGAAACATGACTAGTGTATGGTATGGTTATCTTCGGAGATGCTATACTGTATGTATAAACTCCTCTTGATCATATAAGACAAATGATAAGAAAATCTATCCGGATAGGAGGTTATCTCCACCTTTACGTATTATCTATTTATTTCTGAAAGAACTGGAGTTAAGTTAACTGAAGATTCGTCAATTGGTTTTGGAGTGTTCAGTAAGTGAGGAAAATGTACTTATATGAGATGACTCAAACCCATCAACACTTGAAAAACATCATGTATGTTTTGGAAGCGGTTGTAAAGTGAATTTTTATAGAGGTGAGCTGTCTATCCTAAGGCTAAGTCCAAGGAAGAAGTTACCGTTAACATTTCATATGATGTTATCGTGTGGGACCTTCTATCTTGAGAAATATTCCAAGAGAGAGGACAACGTTAGCATTCATCGAAGGACTTGTGCGGGATTCTATATAGAGATCTGATGTTTGTTCGAGATGCTTGAATCCATGTAGAGATTCATGATTTGTTCAAGATGATGGAATCCATTTGAGGATTCTGTTTTGTTCGAGCGATGAAGATTTATACAAGAGATGTTGAATGTAGACTTGACATTGAAAATGATCAAACCTGAGTAGGATGCACAATCTCGGGTTTAGCTTATCCATGGAGGTATATCAACTCAAAATCTAGAGATGCTTTCGATGTTGGGTGTTGGGAGTTGGTTATACTTGGTACCATGCAGTTCACTATTAGGCTAGTTGTGTTTATTATATGGTATATTTTACCTAGAGATATACGATGCTCGGAAGGAAGTATCTGATGCTTATCACGAAGGTCCGCTTATGTTTACTGGGGGCATCTCCATGGAAATCCTACACGGTTATGCAAATGCACAGTAGCAAGTTTTGATTGTATACCTCATTATTGTTGTGATGTACACGTACCTTAGATATTTCTTACTTATGTTCTACACCCTAGACATTATTTATTATATAGAAATACGTGGTTAATATATGATTAGCAATTTTGAGGGGATAACCGTTATGGTATTCCATGCAGTCTCAAAAGGTGTTGTTATATGTCACACATATTTCTTGAGTTTCTCACACCAGACTAATGTTTGACTCATTTTTATAATTCCCTTATTTCCAAGGGTGCTCTTACGAGCAGTCTAAGAAAGGAGGGTTTTCGTTGATGTTCTTTGGAGATTCTAGAGACGAGCTAGATGCTTTTATTCACCTACGGTGGTATTCTTATTTTCACTACATTATTTCATTGTATATATATGAGCATATGTGAGGAAAGGTTGTTATAACTATCCAGACTAATGATAATAGTTATTATTGTAACTCTAAAATGCTATGTTCTTAGAGTGACAATTTGTACTATCTTTTGATATTATATGTTATCGTTCTGTTTGAGATTTTGATGTCATATTCTCCTTTTCCTTGTTTTATTTCCTTTTCTTTTATTTTACCATAATAATTCATTTTTTCAGCACTTGAGTTCTCGATAAATGGATACCGTGGATGTATTAGAGTTGACATTTGGGAGTCAAAAAGGAAAATTGTTGCATCCGGTATCAGAGCTGAAGGTTAAGCGAGTACCTTGGCTTTGGTTGTGTGTGACTCATTAAGGGATAGGGTAACGAATGCCCTAGCATAAGTTGAGTGTATTATATATATAAGAGCGTATATGTAATTATTATATATTAGTTATATATAAGTAAGTTGATATTGTAGTCTAACTCGTGTAGGGACTAATGATGTTTATTTATTATCCCTCATTGATTAGCTTAGCCATTCTCGACCAGTTTATGGGCATTGACTATTGTTTGTTGATTATTGATTTGTGCTCGACTAGTTTATAAGAAATTTTGCCTTTTCACTACATCGGTTGGGTAGACAATAGCTCTAGGTACATTGAAACGAATACTTTATGAATTTAGTTTCACTGTTTGATTATAATGCGTTCGGTGATAGCGTTAGGTTAAAGGTTAACTTTAGAAAAATATGTTGATTATAACCAAAAGGGAAGATAAGATATATTATAAACAAATTTTTTTGGAAAGGTTTGTATATGAAAGTGATTTTATACAAGCATGGTCTATAAAATATGGTTTATAAACAAAGAGGATTTAAACCGAGAGTTTAAGAATTTAAATCCCGGTGTCTTCGAAAATGTTTTTTAAAATTTTGAAAAAATAACAGTAATATTATTTTAAAGTGAATATGTGGGAAATTTGTTTATGAAATTGAGATCATAGTACATAGTAATATGTACAAAATATTTGGTACTGCTTTGAAATGACTTTGCTAAGTCAGAAAAGTATGGTTTGAATGTACTAAACTCACTTCTATCCCTTGAAAATAATTCGGGTGATGGCTGCAACACCATCGGCATTCATTTTTGGATTTTAAATAGGAGATACTAGCATAGTAATTTGCTACAAAGTTGCTTTAGCAAAACGGATTTTGATTTAATTCCGAAAGTATGATTTGATATGCAAAAGTTATATGTACATATTATTTCAAAATGGTTTGAAATGAAACCCGATATTTAGTTCAATAGTTTTCTTGTTAAGTTATTTCATGGACACATGTAGCTTATGCATAAAGACAGTGTGGTATGTGCATCATGATGTGATATACTGTTTGGTAGTTTTTGTTAAAAGGAAATGGAATTTTTTTTCTATTTTGTACAATCGAAAACTTTTATAATGCTATAGAACTTATATCTAAGTGATTTAGTAAAAATATAAAAGTGAAATTATATAACAGTTGAACCTATAAGAAAATATAATTAAAACAAGTTTAATTTGTCAAATGTCATTGTTAAGTAAAATAAGTTTATTTTTGTATATACTCGTAGGTTGTAGTGGAGTATTATACATGTATGAACTTAAGTTGTAAAATGTTTATAAACTCGAAGTTAATGTTTTTATGAACTGATTCACAAATGGTTTTAGTATCAATTGATTTTATTTGTGTAGAAGAATGTGATTTAAATGATATTGGTATAATAAGAAACCAATATAATGAATATGTAAGGTGTACTTAGATTGTTTTATTCGCGTGACTATCTTGATCTAGTATCTAAGAACATGATTCTGAGGTGATTTACACCGGTTCAAATAAGGATTTTCACTCGGTTCTTGATGGCAAACATTTGGTATAGATTCATGATACAATCTTGATGTTTTCTACCATGATATATGACTATGTAAGAAAGGTGGAGGTTTCAAATCAAGAAACCAGATCAAAGTCTGCAATAGAGAGGGCAGGTGATCTGTACTAGTTTGGAATTAAAATTTATGTGATCGAGTAAGTGATTAAATCGGATATTGCATATGGATGGTCCGTGTGCATCGTATGGGCTTTAGTGTGTTTGTACACTATGTTGTTGGCTTAGGGAGAGTTTAAGGAATGACATTTTGATTTTTTTTCTATGGTGGCATAAATAATCTTTCAAGTAATAGCCTGAGGCTGTTGAGTGTAAGGTACGCTTGGTAGATTGTTTATCATCCTTGTGCGATGAGGGGGTTTGAACTTGAACAAACTATGAGCTTTGTTTGCCAGCGATTGTTTTACTGTTAGGTATTGATGTATGATTGTTTCTTTGGTTGCTCGTGTTGAATTTCGAGGACGAAATATTCCAAGTGCGGGAGAATGTAACGATCCAGAATTTCGAACATTTTTAACTTAAATATTTGAATTATTTAAATAATTAAATCCTATATTAAATGTTATTAATTAATTTAATAACCTTGTTAACCCCCTTTAAATAATAACTAATGATGGTAAAAAAAAATTGAAGTTTGTTTACAAAAATAAATACTTTGAAAAAATATCGAAAATGTGATCGAAAATTGGTTTATCGATAAGCAACTTTTTAATTGATATAAGTTGTTCGAACTCTTTTAAGCTAAGCTAGTGAAAATGTAAACACATTAGGGACTAGTTAACATACTTCTCTTCCTGGAGTGATTAGAACATTCTTGAAGCTTCTAATGGATAAGTGATATTTATTTGTAAGTGGTAATTTGGTCTTTTACTAAAGGAATGAGGTGTAAAGAAGATGTGATGGGCACATAGAGGGATGAGCCTTCCATGGCATGAGGAGGGTAAGAGGAAGGGTAGGAGACACCATCTTGACCCTATATAAGAGGGGTGTCTCTCTTGAAATCACTTTTGCAAATTCACAAAATATAATCTACTCTTTGCATATTTTTTCTACATAATTTCCTAAAGGAGATTAATTTCAAAACATCTCTAATCAACTCAAACTTGGATTAAAGTTGTAGGACAACATTACAATACCTTCTTTTAACTTAGATCCTAAAAAAGTAAAGCAAATCTCTCCCTACTCAAAGAAGCCCTAAGTAATAGGACGCTTAAAGTAGCTTAAAACAAGTGCAAAGCAAATGAAAGTGGTAAAAAGTTAGTGTGTGCAAGGAAGAGGTAGGAAGAGTTGCTTGGAATTGCTTGTTTGATTTGTTAAGGGTGAGCTAGCTCACCATCTTAAATGAAAATATTACATATATGTGCTTGTGTTTGATTGTGTATGTGTTGCTTGAATTGATATTGACATATGTTGTAATATTGATTTTGGTTCTTGATTTGAAAGCACATGACATATGTAATCCATATATATGAACTTGGATGAACTTAAATGGACTTACAAGACTTGTAGCATAGTCTTGAGACAAAGCGCATAGGCTATAGTTGTAGTTTAGATTAGACTTGCATTTGAAAGTGCTATTATAACGATAGTCGTTATAGATGCATTTAGAAATTGCCTTGTGTTTGGTAATTTCTATGGAACTTTATAGAGAGATACTTAGGGGTTTATTACCATATTTGTGATGTTTATTATGTATTCTTTCTGTTTTAAAAGAATTGGATGATAAAAAGTAAAGTAACATATCAAAAAATGGTCAAACGTCCACTTGGCAAAGTTGCCCTATTTAGCCATTTTTTTAATTTTAAAGGTTTGGAAAGGACTTTTAAACTAAGTATTTGGTATCAGTCTTTTTACAAGCCTTTGCTAACTCTTATTAGATTATGTTAAAGTGGTTTGACATTTTTATGAATTTTTAAAAATTATTTATGAATTTTTAAAGAAGAGGGTTTACTTTTAAATATAAAGGAATTGTGATTTTTCCAAGTTCTTAAGTGAATTATAAACTTGTTTTTTCATGTAATATTTTGGGTGAATGTTTTGAAGCATTTATAATTATTTTAAAGTATTTTAAAATTATTTTTATGAATATATAGTTTTTATAAAATGTGTTGTATAAATATCTTATGTAATAATATATTTTTTAAATTGTTTTATTAAATATCTTATTTATAAATAAATTGATACACTTATACATATATATATATATGTATGTATGTATGTATGTATGTATGTATATCATTTCTAAAAAGGTTTTAGTCGTCAAAAAAGGAATTAGAAAGGGGTTATGAATTTCTTAGTGGCTAAGTTATGTTTTGTTTAATTATTTGTTTGAAAGGTAATTAACTATGCTTAAAACTAAAAGCGGACAATGTAGGTTTATCTATTTGTGAGTGTTAAGATTGATGTTCAAGTAGGGATAGAAGCAATAGTTCTCTAACCTACTAGATTCACTCTTGACCGAGAAATAAGTAAGCCAAGAATGTCAGAAATGTGTTAATCATATTGTTTACTTACTCGTTGATGAATATTATTTATGTACTTAGCACTAAAAGTCAACTAAGTAGACTTGTCTATTTATAAGAGTCAAGAATGAAGTGTCAAGGCAAGGCTTTGATATGAAACTAGTTCTCTAATTTATATGGCTTCACTCTTGACCGAGAGATAGTATATGTTGAGAAGTTTAGAAATGTGATAAGTCTACGAATCTTGGTTTCTATGAGCGATCATCTTTAGAACTTGATAGTTAACTGGTTAAATACCAGACTTGATCGAATATGAACTTAGGTCTTTAAATGGATGTTTTTAAAAATAGTAACAAGCACAAAATTATTTTTGGTTCGTTGTGACAATGTGTTAACAACATTTGTCTTTAGCCCTTTTTGATTATAATTATGAATGTAAGTAGATCTTTAAAAGAATGTTTTAAAGTTAAGCATAAGTGAAATGGTTTTCAAGTTTGTAGTGACAATATTTAAATAATATTAGTCTTAAACTGTTTGAATGGATTTGTTGGATATTTTGATAGAAATTATAGGTATGGAATATTTTATAAAAAGATAGAAAAACTAAAATTTTAAATTGAGGGCTCTTGTTAATGATTTGTAAATATACTTATACCAACTAAGATAAGTATATAAATATCTTTTGAAGTGCTGAAAGAATACAAATAAATAATAGTGATTAACAAATGGAGTTTTATTAGATAAAGAACTTTTACTAATAAAGAGGATTTCATTAATAAAAAAAAGGATTAGAGGTCGCTTATGTGACTTAATTGTGATTTATGTGTCTTAATCATGCTTTGTGTGTTTATTCGTTTATCGAAAGTATACGAGTCTCGGTTTTCATGTATGATCATCTATCGTGTACTGGATGGTCGACTATCGAAATTGACCAAAATAACTTAGGAAATACCTAGATGAAATACGAGTGCTATATGGTACAGTTATTTTCGAAATTGCTGTACTGTAGGTATAAACTCATCCTGCTCTTCTAGGATAAATGATAAGGAAATCCATCCAGATAGAAGGTTGCCTCCACCCTTATGTATTGTCTATTTATTTCTGAAAGAACCACAATTAAGTTAACTGGAAATTCATCAATTAGTTTTGGAGCATTCAATAAGCGAGGGAAGTGTACTTATATGAGATGACTTGAAATCGTAACCACTTCAAAACCATAAGGTGGTCGATACTCTACAAGCAGTTGTGAAGTGAAATGTTATAGAGTTGAATTGTCTATCCTAAGGTTAAGTTCAAGGGAGAGGTCGGTGTTAATATTTCAAACGATGTTATCGTATAGGACTTTCTATCTTGAGGAATATTCCAAGGGAGAGGACAGCGTCAGCATTCATCGAAGGAATTATGTAGGAATGTTTATGGAGATTCGAAATCTGTTCGAGATGGTCGAATCCACTTAGTGATTTGTGATCTATTTAAGATGATGAAACCATTTGGGGATTCTTGTTTTGTTTGAATGATGAAGACTTGTGTGAAAGGTGCCGAATGTAGACCCAACATCGAAAATGACTAAAACCGAAGTAGGATGCACAATCTTGGGTTTAGCCTAACCATGAGGATATATCAACTCCGAATCTAGAGATGCTTTTGATTATTAGGCGTCGGGAGTTGGTTATACTTGGTACCATGCGGTTCGTCGCTATCCCAGTTGTGTTTACCATACGGTATATTCTATCTAGAGAAATACGACGCTCGGAAGGAAGTTTCTAATTCTTTTCATGGAGATCTGCTTCAGTTTACTGGAGGCGTCTCTATGGAAATCCTACACATTTATGTGAATGCGCCTTAGTGGGTTTTGATTGTACACCTAGTTATTGTTGTGGTGTACATGTGCTACATGCATTTCTTACTTATATTCTATACCCTAAACATTATCTATCATATCGAAACATGTACTTAATAAATGGTTGGCTTTTTTGAGGGGATAACTGTTATGGTATCCCATGCGATCTCAAAAGTTTTATTATGTGTCACACATATTTCTTGAGTTTCTCACACCAGACTTAGTCTGACTAATGGTTTTATATTTCCCTTATTTTCTATCGGTGCACATTCGAGTAGTCCAAGAAAGGAAGGTTTTGTTGATGTTCTTTGGAGCTTATAAAGACGAGCTAGATGCTTCTATTCATCTACCACAATATTCTAATTTTTGGTGCATTACTTCATTGTATATATAAGAATACGTGAGGATAGGTTGTTAAAACCGCCCAGGCAGATGATAATACTTATTGTGTGTTATGTGTCTTAGGGTGACAACTTATACTGTCTTTTGATAAATATGTAATCGTTCCGTTGTGAGATTCTGATGTTGTGTTCTCCTCTTTCCATTTCCTTTTTTATTTTATCCTAACAATTCATCTTTTCGGCATTTGAGTGCTCGGATCATGAATACCGGGGATGTATTAGTGTTGACATTTGAGAGTCGAAAAGGCGGGTATGCCACCTCCTAAATCCTCCTCGGACATAAATCAATTTTGAAAAAAAAATAAAAACATTAAAAAATTTAGACAATATGATTTTATTCGATTCTTTCAAGATCGAGTGCTAACTCAAGGACTCCACGTAGCAACTCACAAATCTGGGCATCAAAAATTCTAGATCTAATGAGGTAAATATTATTATGTTAATTTCAATAACTCACATACCCTAAAATATAATTTTATTTCCAAATGTTATTTATATGTTTTTTAATTATTTAAATAAATTAAAATTTATTACAATTACAAATGAATAAGATGTATACATGAATACTA
Organism: Allium cepa; assembly: GCA_030765085.1. Classification (NCBI taxonomy): domain Eukaryota; kingdom Viridiplantae; phylum Streptophyta; class Magnoliopsida; order Asparagales; family Amaryllidaceae; genus Allium; species Allium cepa. The sequence continues at coordinate 599,244,055 of CM060935.1, forward strand.
ATGATGTTTGGATTTGGTTAAGATTGGATCAAATATATTTATATCTAGTTTAAAAAAACTTTATTTCATCAAAATTATTTTTATACATATATTTAATACATATAAACATTTTCTACTTTTAATATGCTATGTTGTATTAAGTTATCTTATAATTAACATTATTTCATATATATAGATATTTTTATGTTTGGATATGAAATATTTCATGTTTAATTTAATTTATGTCCTATTTAGAAATCATTTATTGTTTGGTGCATAATCCCCAAAGGTTAATGTTTAGATAATATTAATTATCACATTGTTTTATGGTGATTTGGTTTACAAATCTTTATGTAATATTTTCAAGAAGTTTAATGTCAAACAATTTTGTTTATGAATATTTGAGAAATCATATTTTCTTTTTATCTTTAAGATTAGAACTTGTTTAATTAGGTAATTGCAAATGAGGAAGGTGATAGTGTTAGAAAAATGATTTTAGCATTTTGATTATAAAAACATTATAACGATGTTATTGACGACTTTATCAAATATCCATGTGATTAATGAAACAAGTACATGTGCGCAATTCAACACGATAACAAACATATGCACAAGAACAAGATATGAAGGATACTAATCATTTGAGGTGTTCGACTATCCAAAGATTAATGGTGGTGTTTGAAAATCGTTTGGAATTGCATCAAGATACAAGAAAAAAGGGACTCAAGAGCTTCAAAAGAATGTATGTCATAAGCTGAGTCTGTATAGAGATATTATAGCCAAGAACTGTTAAACCCCACAAATAAACTCCAAACCACTTTAAATTTCTAAAACCTGTAATATATCATGAAATATATTTAAGATCTTTTGTAGTTTTTTCTGGAATTTTTAAATTCAAGAAAAATGATAAAGAAATATTAAAAAAAATAGCAAAATATAAGAAATTTTTTCACAGCAGCAAAGTATAGCGCTTTAGCCAAAATGCTACCAAAAGCTTTAGCGGCTTCACTCTGGATGGACCTTTGACAGTGTTTGTTGAAAAAAAATGTTGCTATACAGTGCTATATTAAAATCTATGTTTAAATTTCTCCAATGGCTATATTTTTGGAAAGGTATTTCGTGTCTATTTAATATTTTTGTTTGCCAAATAAATTTTTGAAGGGTTGCACCTATTTAGTTGCTTCTTTTCACTCTTGTATAAGCCTCATATCATCTCTAAAAGAATCATTCAATCATATACACTCAACTCTCTTTCTCTCAATTGAAATTAATTTTTATTCTCAAATCAAAAAACCCCAATTTCTTTTGTTGTGCATTCATTTCAAAGTCACTCCAAATAGAAAATTAAGACACTCCACGCCTCACATTATCACTCCACATTACCCAATAGATGCCATATCACTTCATACGCACCTTATTCATTTATCTCCATTTGTTTGTGGTGGTATAGGAGTTTGTATACTAAAAGAGACAAATTTGAATATTAAGGTACATTGTGCCAGGAAGTAACTATTGTTACAAGCTGAAGTCCTATTTTGTTGTTCGGACAAAAGTGTTTTCGGCTGCTTAGGCAAGTGTATTGAAATCATGTTCCATGGCTTAAGTGTCTATTCCTCCGGACAAAGTGAGGGTGTTAGTTAGTGAAAAACCAGAATAGAGATTCTAGGACTGGATGTAGGATTGGAGATCCGAACCAGTGTAAAACCAACTACGTGATTTACATTTTCCACTACCATTACATGTATATTATTCCTGCTAGGATTAATGTGTTGGAACTATGCCGGCCGCAATGAAAGTTATGGGTGAATTTTAAAAATAAATTACCCTATAGGATCTTTATTGGGTCTATGAAGTCTAATTTATTTAGAATATTTCTAAATTTAATTTAAATAAATCATATATTTTATTTAAATTTATAAATTACTGATAGAAATTATTTAATTTTTTTTCAATTTATATATAAATATATATATATATATGTATCATATATATATATATGTATTGTGTGCATGTGTAACACAATATTCCATGCAAGGTATAATATGTCTATATATAGATGTTGAGATTTACATCACAACGGACATGTTAGCTCATCCTATATGTATTGTATGTTGTCCACTTGTGTGTATATATTTATATTTATTATATATATATAAAAACAAGTGTGAATATATATACATGTATGTATGTATGTATATGTATATTATGAGAAAATATTATAAATATATTTATGATTAAAATATTATAGTGTTAAATATTAAATGTATATACACATATATACGTAAGATATAGGTTTAATTTTTTTAATTTTAAATATGTATGTTTGTATTTATATGTATGTACGTATTAAAGTAACATAATTTCATATATATATAACAATATCTGTATAAATATAAATATAATAATTAATGTAAATATGAGTTAGAATAGTTTATATATATATATATATAAATTACAAAACTTAAAAATTAAAATCTTATCTATTTTCTTCTAAATTGAATAAATAGCAGCACTAAATTAAATTATAATTTTATTATTTTAATATATGTATTATTAATTAGTTAGTTAAATAACAATAAATAAATGATAGAAAATATATAAATAATAAATATTTCTAATTTTAAGATTTTAGAAAATCAGGAATGATATTTTATAGCTTATAAAAAATTTCAAAATTTCCTCATTCAAAATTTTATTTTCTATTAATTTAATACTTCCAGCCATATTAAAAAATAATTTTTAAAAAATATATAAATTAATTTAAAAAAAATTATATTTTGGCCTTGAGCTTTTATGATGACAATTTAATTTTACAAAATTTAAAATTGAATTTTTAGAACATAATTTATTTTATATTAATTTATTAATTTGTATAATGATTAGATAATAATATAAATATTAAATAATTACCAAAGAAATATTTTTGGTCTTTAAAAATATTAATCAATGTAAATATATAGTTGACAAATTTTAATTTAGTTATTATGTGAAATGGCTATATAGTTTAATACAAATCATATAAGCAAACTAATTAACTTATTAATATATGTACAAATTAATTAATAAAATATAATGATTTTAGTTGTGTTTATCGGATTCTTATTGAAAAATTATTTATTTTATTTTATAAACATATACATGTAACCAATCAATATGTGACAACATCAATACCTATAACATTCTCACATAATTAACAATACAATATTCACGATATATATGAAAGAACAATATAAGTTATACAGAGGTAATATATCATATAAACACGCATATATATATATATATATATATATATATATATATATATATATAACTGAACACTTACCTAAAACTAATACCTTTAAGTCCACCTTGTAATGATGAGTTCTCCTCTTTCGGAAACTTGTTGATTCCACATATTACTAAACATGAATCATAGAACCTTTTGCTATCAAATAGCTGTTAATTTGAATTGATTTGATTTGAGTTTCGTTGGAGCTTTTAGAAGGTGTAGTTTGGCCAGGGTAAAAGAGATAGGAGGTAGAAAAAAGCCATTCTAAATTTAGGGTTATGGTTCCTTTTATAATGGTTGAATCAGAGAGAAAAGTGGATCATATCACATACATTTTCTCACTAAATTTCTACCATCCATCACAATCCCTTTTACCCTATTTTGGCCGCCCTTTATGTCTAATATTTCTTGCCAAAATTTTATCTCCAACTTCATGGACTAATAGCCCATTTAAGTCCAAGTAAATATACTTTCTAATTTAATTCCGTATCAATATCGATCGATATGTTTATAAGTATTATAAAAATATATACAACGATATTTATTCCACAAAGAAGATTCAAATTTTATAATTAATATTTCATACATATTAATTAATTTAACTAATTTATAATATTTATAAACTAATTAAATCGTTTGGTTTAAAGAGAATTCATCATTCTAGTTGTGTTACTCATGTGTGTAAATTTCGGTTAGGGATTAACATCGAACTATTCGATCGTTAACATTCACCCGTCACTTAGTAGGTAATGTGACATTTCAGCAAAATTTATCGCATACTTCTTTTGGGTGAAATCCAAACTTACTTTATTAAGCATCCAGTTATCACATTATTTACACCAACTCTCTTCGTCAAAACTGTACACTTTGGGCTTATGAAATTTAGTAACGGTCAAAATTCCAATATCATCCATATTCAACTTTATAGTCTAAACACAAAGTCCTTAGTTCGATAATAACAATTATTATTAATCGAAATGCTCTGACTAGAGACTTGACTTTGATTTGACTTGAGTTGATCATGATACTAACCCCATATAACTAAGGAGACGAATCCTCGTTTGAATAGTGATTCACTTCCAATACTTCCACTCGACCCAATTATAGTCACTCGATGGAATGCCATGCCATGCCATGATTTGATTATAATCAAAGCAGAGCTTTCATATTAAATATTCATGTTATCTCAAGTCGAGGGAACAATGTAAATCAGTCACGTTGATATTTTCTATATGACCTTAGTTATATTAAGTAACAGAAAACTATCTAGTGAGTCGTTCCATAGTTATCACTAACTATCAGTACGTAACCTTTTGGTGCCCCAAATGGCCATAAGTAATACATTTCCTAATAGTTAGAGAGCATTACATACTCTAGTCTCAACGGATACATCGATATCCAATCTCGATGTATCTTGACTGGGAACAATTAAATGGTATATTTGTTTCCGTTGTGATAAATTACTTACGGTATCAACACTTTGTGAATACTATCACAAAACACACCATTTATGGATTTTCTATTAAATATACTTTTAATTAAATTAATTAATTAATATAACCATATTATATCAAGTATATAATAGAAAGAAAATATATTTGGTTTCAAACAAGATCAATTATTACTTAGATATATGTAACAAATTACATAATTGCCTCTAGAGTATACTCATAACATTATCAATCTGCTATTTACACTTCGGGTCAATTATGGAATCTTATTCCAACTTCTCCAATCAGTTTCCCCCAAACCGATCGGGTAAGTCTCTCAGTGAATGGATATGCTATTATATTTCAATTGTCTACTTTGTTAATCAACTCTCTCCGATGTTGATAAACTACCTATATCATGTGGAATGATTCGAAATATGTCTCTCGACTTCCTATGAGCTCTGAATTCTGTTATGAACTATATAGTGACATTGTTATCATATAACAATTTCATGGGATTCTCAACATTTGGAATCACCCTCGGCTCAGTTATAAATTTGCATTCTCATGTAACATCACCATTTTGAGGCTGAAACTAAGTGTTATGGATGTTGTATTCATCCATGGTTTTAATTTTCGGTGACAAAATACGACTATGTTAATCATATCAACAATCAGAAGCGCGTGAATATGAAAATTTTCAAACATACTTTAATAACAAGTTGCCACGGTTTATTTCAAAATTTAAATTTCATAATCTTTACATAATCCCATTTGATTCCACATTCATAAAAAAATATAATTATTGCAAAATACTCCAAGTGCGACATATGAAGTTGTCCCCTTGGTTGATCAGAATATACTACTACTTAACAGTTATGATTTCTGTTACTATATCCATTCAAATAAAATAAACTACACAGTGGATTAAGTAAAACTCCTAATATAGCTAATTTTTCTCTTGCACGTCTCTGGAATCTAATTCATATAATCTAAAAGCCTGAAATCCCTTACTTCCGACCTACTCAAATGAGTAGCCGAGAGTTTAAGGGGGGAAAAACTTCAGATCAAACAAACAATCTGGTGTGAATAATAACCTACTATTTTGAATCAAGCCAGATATCTAGTGAGACCATGTGTGACGACCCGAACTCCATGTCCGACAAACAACATCGAGTCTGTATCGCCGGAGCTTGCAACAACACTAGATGATAAATAACACAGTGGAAATAAAAGATGATATCATTGATACAACATGAATACAATATTCGATACATCAATTTGATACAATGATAATCATCAACATAAGAGAATATATACAACACAAAATACAGCAAAACACGACACAACGAAACATAAGTCTTCAACGGGATCTAATACTGCAACTCCAATCCAAACTCCAAAGCTAGAGCTCCAAAACTTCAAGCTCGATCCACCATCAAGGTTTCACAAAGATAAGCAAGTGCAGTCGTGGACTCCAAAGACTCCAAAATGTATCAAACAGAAGGCTGAAGGCTACCAGAACGATATCTAATACCTATCTGAAAAACCAAACTCTAGACTGCCCGTGTGGAAAAATTGTGGGCACCCAGAGTTTTGGAACGGAACAATAAACTCCGAGTCAGTCAAGGGACTGGTGTGAGCAATCAAAAACATTTGGTCTTTAAAAAAAATCTAAAGATTTTAAATTTGAAATCCGCAACGCTTTTTGAAAAATGAAACTATCATAAGGCCTCCCACCACACACACAATGCAAACGCAGAATTAGAGGAGATTTCTCCTTATGATAGTCAAAAATGCTTACTACGTAAAATTCTTTTGATATTATTATTAGTGCATAGTGCAGAAAACCTTTTGAAAGTATAATATTAATCCTTGCCAGCATACAACCATTATTGTATGCCTACTATAGCTACCATGTTCAATAGCAGGTTACCGCCACATTCCATGGCAGGTTATACAACTAAAACCGTACAGGGATCGTATTGTTTTGCTTGGATTTTCCAACAAATGGTCAGGCTAAGGAACTTCCTATTGCCACATGGGAACGGCTCTGGAGGGACGCCCTGAGAACCTACCCAGATCTCTGCCAACACAAGGCCGGTTACCCCCTTCCCGGGAAGTAAAACCTAAGATATGCCACCCTCGGTCGTTTGCGACCTTTATCCGAGGATCCTCTACACCAACAACATCACACAGTAATAAATGTACTACAGTGCCCACATGAGTAAGTATCTGGGCTCCATACCATGATACCACCCTTTTCCAGAAGGAATGGTCATACCCTAAGGGAGCTATCCCTGAAATCTTGCCGCATCTTTCCTGTTTCGACCATTACCGGTTTGTGAGGCTCGATGAGGTCTCGTCCACAAAGCTACGCTTTACACGAAAGCCATGCTTTGATCACAAATGATCAACAAATGATCATCAACACATAGCAGCACTTAGCATGCCACATTACCAATTGGGAGTATATCGCTGATAACCTTCAACTACATAACCTCTGAGCTCGTACGTCTCAGAGAAGGGTGTTAAGCTAAGAGAATAAATTCTCCGCCACCAACAGATATGTATTTAAAAGAAACCATCTTTACATCTCAAAGTGTAATGTTAGACACACATCCATACAAGTCTGTTCCGGGTTCAAACAGAACCGAAGGCACTTTCGAAGAAGCCCTTGCAAATCCGGATAATTCCTAATCACGTCCGGACTTCCCATAACATATGGAGATCTCGATACCGGGGATAAGCCGGTGTAGAGAAATCGATGAGTTATCCTTTCGTTTTCGAAAATATCCGGTCTTCACCACCGGCCTTCAAATGCTATCCATATCGTCGTATCATTATTCAAAATGGGTTATATGACACAAGGTCCTCCCCCGGCTAAACCGAATAATGAGCGTAATATTTTAAAACATATGGATATAAGATTTCAGCTAAGTCACAACTTATTATCCAAAACCTTTCTTTAAATGGTTTAAAACAAATTACCATTTCAAATCCTTTTAATTAAAAAGATTTATTTCATAAGGTTTACCAATCTTTCACAAAGATTTATTTACGGCTTTTCAAAACGATTCCATTTCAAATTGGATTAACTCATTCAATCTTTCAGTTAAAGATTTAATTAATAACTTTCAAACCCTTTCCAATTCAAATCTTTTATATGAAAGATATACCATTTAAAATCCCATTTGATTTCAAAACAAGATTTAATCATCTTCACAAAGGTTAATTCATAGTTTTTCCAAACCATTTACAATTTCATTTAAAACTTAAAATCTTTCGATACAAATTGGAAATCCTTTCTTTTTTATGAAAGTTATTATTATTTAGAACAAATAGTTTTCGTTTTGGGAAAAACTGATTACAATCTACATAAGTTAAAGCCATTCGAGTATAAAAATTGGATTTAAATTTAAATTTCCAAAATCATACTTTTTAAATGGTTAAAAACACATATAAACACCTTTATAACTTATATAATCTATTTAAACCATAATTCCCAAATTATTGAATCCAATTTCAAATATTGAATTCAAATTTAAATCAAATTATTTAAATTTCAAGTTTATTTAAGGTGTTAAAATAACTTTTATTTTTGAAACTCATTTTCAAAAGCCATTCTACATTTAACTCAATTCTATTTCCAAAACTGTTGAATTAAAAATTCAAATTTTTTTTTTATTTAAAACCATTCCAAAGATCTATGATTAACCAATTTCCACGTGCAATCCATATTTGTGTGTGTATAAGTGTGGTCCAGGGGTTTTACACAATAGTGCAACAACATCAATCATCATCACAGATTACAATCACAGCAACGTCGATAAGCGGTATATCCTATAACGCTTATCTATATACACAGAATCACAGACAGAAAATATGAATGCATTATAAATAAATGACATTCATCACAGCTTTAATTAAAACAATTCAAATCACAAAGCATCACACAGCAGAGATGACAAAACAATTCACAGCATTCAATAGAATACAGTCATTCATAAGTGAAACCAAGTAAGATATCTGATTAATCTAAACCAGAATCATTTGCCTTTAAATAAATTTCTAATCATGGTTAATTAAAAATTGATTAATTACAAAATATTTAATTAATTATCCTTTAATTAATCATCAATTAACCTTTAATTAATAATTAATCCTTAATTAATTATTCTTAATTAATTACAATAATTAATTAATTACTCCTTAATTAATAATTATTTCTTAATCACTTTCATTAATTAATTAACCTTTAATTGATTATTCTTAAATTAATTACCTTAAATAATTAACCATATTAATTAATTTTTTCGTTAGATTAATTAACCTTTAAATACTTGATTAATCAATTTTTAATCATTAATTATCCAATCTTAATTACTTTCATTAAGTAATTGTTTGTAATTAATCAATCATTAATTACTTGAACTTGAACTATTAATTAATTTACTTTAATTACTTTCATTTAGTAATTTACTCCAAGTAATAAATTTTCTTTAACAAATAAATTTTATTAACAATTAATCATTAATTATCTAATCTTTAATATTATCAAGTTAAAATAACTTTTTAAACTAAAGGTTAAATTTGTTTTAAATCATCGTAAAACTTGGTAATTTAAAACAATTCATTTAAAAATCCTTTCTTAACTAATTCTTAAAACTTGGATATCATTTAATATAAGAAGAAAATTGATTTAACAAGATTTCAATTTTAAAACCTTGATTTTTCTTCGAATTTCAAAACTGTTTTTGGCCAACATCAACAACCCGAGAAACAACACCCATTTGCTCGAGTTTGAACCCGAGAAAAAATCAAATCCCCAACTGGTTCGAGCAAAACCATCGTCTGCATGAGCTATACCTCGAGTAACCACTGTCTTCCTCCAAAAACCCAAATCGCTGAAACAATCTGATGCATGCAAACGTGCATATCCACGTGCACATCATCACCGGCCGCCGACGAGTCCCATACCGAACTCTGGCGAGTCGACATCCACTTCGTCTACACGTACGACCACCTGAACTCCTTCGATTCGAATGAGAATTGAATTTAACCCCCCAACCCATCAGCCTGAACCAAAATGATCGCCCAAACTCTCCTCGCTCCACTGCGACACACCACCAAAACCCATGCACTTCCGGCCAAAAGCACTCCGACCATTCACGCATCTATCGGCCCCGGTGCGATTGCTTGAATCGCGATGTCGACGACGACATTTCCTCGCGACTTCGACCTTCAAAACACAGGGTTAAACCCTAATTTGATCCCAAACTCAAACCATGATCAACAGAAAATTTTGCTTGCAATTTTCCCACAATCCATGATCGTTCCAGCATCCACCACCTCGATTCTGAAGCCCAATTCTTGTTTGATCGCCAGGAAATCACGAGAACCCGTTTTCCCTTCATCCAATCCATACGACCCCAAATCATATCTAAATTTTCTAAAATCTACAATAAAAATCATGATTTGCCAACATGAATTCAAAGATACAATCCAAACTTAAAAATTCAAAAATAAAGATTTCAACTTGAGTTAAATTACCACTGTCATATTCCATTTTATAATATCCCATAAATATTTACACCTGGAATTTATTTTTAAAACTTAGATTAGAGTGTTATAAACAATTTTTATTCAAAGATTAAATCCTATAAATGATTGGAAGAAAAGATATGTAACGACCCGTAAATTTAACCGGTTTTAATAACGTTATTAATTGAAATTTTTTGAATTTTAAACGATAAAATTTTGAAATATAAATTTTATATTTGGAATGCGTCTAGTTGAATATAGCAACTAGTAAATTTTTGTCCGAAAATACGAAAGTTTATTTCGTGCGTAAATTTACTTCAATCTAATCAGTTAAAAAGCGATGAAATAAAACGTTTTCAAAACCAAAATATTTTTACATAGAAAAATTCTAAACCATCTTTTGAGCAAGTTGTCAGTTTGTCGTTTTTTCAAATTCGGTCATCTTTGACTCCGTCGTTCTTATTTTTCTACAAATTTTATGCATTTTCCGTAGTAGAAAATTTGAAATTTTTATAAATCGATCAGATCGCTGATATTTATACACCGTTTTGACCGCCTCGTTATGCTGATCACTATGGTGTATTCATTTCAATATTTGGAGCTTCGGTACGCGGCGAAAACGATAAAAATTTGCGTCGTACCGGTACATAAGTTTGTGACTTTTTGGGATTTCCTTGTTTTAAAAAAAAAAAATTGAAGCCCTTCAACCTGACCACGGTAATAAATTGCATTAACGTTTCAAAGTGTGACGTTAGAAATTTCTTTCACTTCATTGGTCTTGACACTTCATTGGTCTTGACAGTTCAAAGTGTGACAGTTCAAATTCCTTCCATCTTTCTCTGTTGTGTTTTTTATATGCCATTATTTTTTCTTTTCTTTTCTCTTTCTACGCATGGCAGAGGAAAAACCCATGCTCTCCATTCCCACACTTTTTCACATCTCCTCCTTACATCACATCTCCAGCAGCCCACTCTGCCTTGAGTACCGCGTGCTCCCTCCACTTCCTCACCTTGGACGTGCTCCATCCTCAACCTTGCAGCCTTCCACTTCCCACCGACCAAACGCCTTCTCCGCCGTGAGCAGCACCGACCCACCACAAGATCTTCACACTTCCATACTCGGGCTTTCCTTTCCACCCTATCTCCTCCGCCATGCTAACACCCCACCCACTGCCGGCACACCTCATCACAACACCCTTCTCAGCTTGAACGACCGCATCGCCCATCGACTCGAACAGCCGCAGCAGCCCAAGGCCGAACACCATGTCGGCACAACACTCCACCGAGAACCCATCGGCCCGTCTCTCCCCTCCATCGCCCTCCGCTTAGCCACAACAAAGCACCCCTCCGACCTCTTTCCTCCACGTGAGCCGCCACATACCCAGCCTCGCACTTCATAGTGACCGACCTTTGCCTCCCTCCACCAACACTGGCTTCCGGTCATCAACGACAGGGCTCCATGGCCACCCAGCAACTGACCACATTCACCACTAACCCGTCGAGCTCAGTAACCCAGATCCACGTGCAAGCAACCCTGGATATCCTACCTCCCCTTGCTCATCTCCTTGCCATCCATTCTTGACTCGTTTGTCGCAGCAGCCTTAGTATTAATAAGGTATATATACAGTGTTTTTCTATATATGCACAAGTGTAGCTTCTGGCGCGTGCATATAGTGTATATATGATGACAAATTCGTGCAGTGTTTTGATAATGTATAATATGTACAGTTGGTTGTTGGGTTACGTATCTATAGTGTAAGATGTCCCTATATAATTTCATATAAGTAAAAATAGGTTTACAGTTTTTAACATTTCAAGTTATTGTTTATAGTTGGTTTATAATTTTATGTTTGCAGTTGTGTTTACAGAATAAGATTTTGTTTAAAACGTTAAAATATACAAGACTTATATATATTAGTTATATAGATCTGTTGTGTTTTAATGTATAAAATTATAATAGTTTATATAAGTGAAATTTCGGCTTGTCCATATTTACTACTATATGTATATTTTATTTACAGCGTTCATATTTTATATATATTTATACAATTTCAACAGTTTACAATTTGTATGAGTTATATTTTATGTAAGTATTATATGATGGTATTGTATTAATGAATATATATAGATACGTATACGCATGAGTTCGGTTTATATTAGTATATTTTATTATTTGTAGTGTATATGTTAGTTTATGCAAAGTTTTATCTGTTACTATAAGTAGATGTGTGAAAGTTTAAGTTCATATATGTTGGTCAGTACATATGAAAGAGTCCATAGATATGCGTATACTGTTTTTCTTTATTATGTACCTGTTTAAGTTATGTGATAGTTCTGTAGAATATATTCTATATATAAATTTTAAGTTATATAAGTTGTAGATAGTTTTTTTTATTTGAAACTGTACTTTGAATGATAATACTTTATTATATGTGTTTAAATGTAAACAATGATTTTTTGTTATATATAGTTATACACATAAGTGTATTTATACCGGTTATCATTATCAATCCGGTTCTGATTCATTTTATCGATCCCTGTTATCAGCTCTGTCCGTCGTGCCCGTTTTCTCTATCGAATCATGTCCATCCAACATTGCTTTGGAATTCGTAGCTCACTACTTTGACAATTATCACTAGCCTTGAAAGGTTAGCAATCACTCACGATTAATATTTTTTTATTTATTAAATTTGATTTCAACTGAAACGACAATTGAAATATACCTGTTGTTAGTTATGTACACTGTTAAATATATGTTATTACCTGTATCAGTTCACCTGTGACATCTGACACCATTATCTGTTAATTATTTATGCGACGATAATACTGTTTGGTTGATAATTGATTTATTGATTGTTGTTTATATTGGATGTTAAATTGTAATGTATAAAGTGATAAATATTATGCAATTGAATTTGACGTGGGATAATTAAAATTTGAATCAACATATATGTTGAATTTGATTAGTTAAATATGACCCTTTTAATTGTTAAAAAAATTGACACGTAGAATTGGTTAATTACACCTTGAACCATTGAATGTATGATTGTATAGGTTGATGTAATATGAAATTGAATAATTGATGTAAAGTGTAGAATTGCATAGAATAATTGGTGTATTAATCTTTAATCTACATGAAATGATAGTGTAGATTCTAGAAATAATTATATTAATTTGCACAAACAAAAATGTGAATTAATACGATTATTTCGGGATTATTTGAATTAATTATTGGATTGTGTTTGTTTGTTGTTATTGCTTGTTTATTTACTTTGACACCATCCCAGTTATTACACTGCAAGTTTCCTTTGTTATGTTTGATTTTTGAATTGGAATTGGAATCGGGTTGAAATGATAAATACCCAAAATGAACTTGACTTAGGATAGAGAATTTAATAAAATCCGATTGGTCAAAAATTTGATTTAAAAAAATAAAATAAAATAATGATTTTAATTCGAGTAAAGAATAGGTTTTAAAATGAAATTGGAATTTAATTTTGATAGGAAAAATGTAAAGATTGAAATATGTAGCAAATATTAACATAGTAATTTCTAAAAGGACGTTGGTTGAAATTTAATTATTTAATAATTAAATTTGAAATTATTAATAAATAATTTGGAATAAGTAATAATTGAGTTTTGAAATTATTAAGTTTGAAAACATTTAATAATTAAATTTGAAATTATAATTAAGTTTGGAATTATAATTAAGTTTGAAATTATTAAGTTGAATTTATAATTAAGTTGAAATGATTTGATAATTAAGTTGAAATTATTAAGTTTGAAATGATTTAATAATTAAGTTTGAATTTATAATTAAGTTGAAATTATTAAGTTTTGAAATTATTAATAATTAAGATTGAAATTATTTAATAATTGAATAAGATTGAATTATTTGATTTTTGAATAAAATTTGAATTCTTTAATAAGAGAAATTGAACTTTTGAATAAATGGATTTGAACTTCGTTAATAAATGAAACTGAATTTCTTTATTTACTAAAGTTTTGGAAAATTATTTAAGTAAGTTAGTAAGTGAAATTGAAACTTCTCGAATACGTGAAATTTAGTTTCTTTACTAATTGAGTTTTGGAAATTTGTAACTAAGTAAATAAATAAGTGAAATCGAATTTTTTAAACAAGAAATAAAATGTGATTTATTGGAATTAATGTAAGACTTGTAATTTAGAGAATTTGATTTGACGAATTTAATTTAACTCAATTTGAAGTTGATATAATGGAGTTGAACATAAGTAATTGATATAATGAATTGGAAATTTAATGGAAATGGTTTGAATGATAAATTAAATAAATGAATATTGAACGAAATCCATAAAGGAGTTTAAATTGGTTTGAATGTTAAATTAAATTAATTAAACGATTTCGGAATGAAATTTATATACGAACTTGGATCAATATTTAAATTGGAATTGAATTATAAGATTTTGAAATGGTTATTTGGAAGTTTGTAACGTAAATTTTGGAAATTGATAGAGAAAGATAATTGAATCGTCGATTTATAAATTCTAAATTGAAATTGAAATTGATTTGGTTTTGAAATTTATTAAACGACCAACCGGTATAATAATTACGAAAGTTATTGAAGAAACCGGAATCGGTTATGGATATACTTTCTATCAAAACCGAAAACCACTTTAATAACTATGCGCGGAGTGATGATCCAGAATGAAGTGGTTGGAATGATGTACGTGATGACTGAAGAAAGAGAACGATAATGGATAGCCTTGACACTTGTGTCAAATTGGAAATGACTAAAATCAGGAGCCGTGCCGGGCCAAATGGGGTTAGCCACCTCGAGCGAGCACACTTCTTCGTAAACTACTCATTACTTGTTATTGATTGGTGCACCCTCGGAATTTCAGGAGTGTTGTTTCGCGGTGTTGCGATCGCTGCGGCGATGCGTTCTCACCAGTCCGGATCAGGCAAACGGTAGTTTCACTACCTTGGGTATTGCCTCATGTGCCTTGTTATACTTGTATCCCTATATATGCGACCACTACGAATTTGTTTTGTGTTATACCTATGGAGTACTCCCTGATATCCCACTAGTTTACGGTGGAGTTTACAGTGCTGTATAGACTATGACATTTATATAAAATGTGTTAAGGGGGATAATGGTAACGCCTTAACACTATTTTGATACTTTATGTTACTGATAGACATTATCTATTTAGCGTACACTACTACATAGTAGATAGTTTAACGGATCCTTCGAGGATGGTGATTCCAACATCCTTTGAGTTACTTGTATTTCGATTGCTATTTCACTTGAGTTGGATTTATTGATATGAGAATATTAATCCTGACTTGAGTGTTTTGTGTTTTGTGTTTTGCTTTACGCTCGGGTCAGACTGAGTGTACCGGTATTCGAGACTCACATTTGGAGTTGGAGCTTTGCTTGAAGATCCAGCCATCGATTCTGCTTTCAGTATTCGAAGATTATAGTGTTGTACTCTGATTTGTACCTGATGTATTGTATTGCTCTTCTGTTGTAAACTCTGATGTATCATATATATTTATATAGTAGCTTCATGAACTACTATCTCATTTACTTCCGCTGCATATTATTACTCCGTGTCTGTGATTCTGTGATTATTTATTTACTGTATATCTGAGTTTGGCCAAAATTTAAATTAACAATTCGATATTTTTAATTATTCAAGTCCGACATGTGCGGATGCGAATAGTCCAAAATAGCGGGTCGTTACAGTTGGTATCAGAGCTTTTGGTAGCTCTAGGCTAAACTTAGTATATAGGGTAAATGTATTTACAGAATCACTATCATTCGAGTTTCAATCTCTTCCTTTTAACTCAATTCCTTTGAATTTTGGAACGTTCTCTGCGGTTTCAAAATTCATTCATATCTCTCACTATTTATCTTCTTTTGATTCTGGAGTACCCTATAACTCCACTTCGAATGATCTGTATAGTGAGTCGGCAGTCTCGCCAATCCCAAATTTATCTGTAAATGGATGAAACTCATTTACAATAGACATCGATTTACCGAAGATTTCTTTATTTTCGGTTTACGATGCTATCTATCTCCTGCTATACCTGAATTCTATTTCTTGAGATCGAATGTTGATTTACCTCGGAATTCAGCATCGATCTTATTCTTGAAGTTACGGTTGACCCGAAAGGTTGTCCGTGAATTAAATAAGCTATCCATCTCCCGATTCTTCTAATTTAATTATCTTGTCTTTAGTTTCGAACCTATTTTCAAATCAAAATTCTCTTTGGTTTGCGTCCATCAAAATTTTGAATCCCTATCCTTGCTTTGAAACCCATTATTGTATCATTGAGCGTGGAAGTGTATTTGTAAATTATATTTAAAATGTTTTGATATATATTGTGTGGTTTGAATTGTTGATGTTGATTCGAATTTTCGATCGATTCGTCTGATGAACGCTATCGATAGGATTTTCAAAACACTTGAATAGAGCAAAATGACACAATATTGTTTTCAAATTTGGTAAATGAAATAAAATTGTGTATGATTATATTATATATACATAAGAAAATTTTCTGATAATTTTTAAATGAATTAGTTAACTAAATGATGTTATTCGATTTTTATTTATTGTTTTGTAAACCATGGATTTACCAACACAAATAAACGGAATTATGAAACTTGGTTTGTAAATTGATTTGGAAATTTAAATGAATGTAAATTAGGAATTTAAGAATTTAATATCCGGTGATTTCAAACATTGAGTTGAAAGATTTAAAGTGTATAGTATTTTAAATATTTTCAAATAAAAATCATTTCAAGGAAACTTTAAATGATTAAATTAGAGCTCTTCTATTTTGTCGCTGGAAAATAATTTCGGTGATGACGGCCGCATCATCGACATTCATTTTCGAGTTTCGAAGTGGAGAGACGAATTCGTAGCTATGCTACAGTTTTGTTTTGGAAATTAAATCGATTTAAATTTCTTAAGTATAATTTGATTTATATATATAGGTATGTAATTTTTAAATTTGATTTGATTTGATATATATAGTATATACATAATTATCTCTAAAATGGTTTGAAGTTAATCGAAAAATTAGTTCTTAAAATGTTGATTTAAGGATGATTTTCAATGAAGCTAAAAGTTTTGACTAAATACTTAACTTGAAATAAGCAAATTGTAAAATATTATTTGGATAATACTCAATTGCATTATATATAACTTACCTAAAATTTTCAAAAGCTAACTATGTAATTGAATATTATACAGTATAAAATAATGTTAAAGGAATTTATAAATAAATTCGAGTGGTTATAATAAGTGTAAATATACTTAATATATACGATAGGATATATTAAGTGGAATAAATTTAATAATAATTTGGAACAAAGAAGAACTAAATTTGTTAAATAAAATATGATTATATAAATGACTATTCAAATTTATGATCTTTGAAATTGTTAATTTAAGAAAATGGGATAATATACAATATAAATTGTCTTTATAAATAAATTTGAGTGCTTATAATTAACGTTATACACTTAAAGTTTGATTATAAAATGATTAATAGAGATAAAATAATAAGTTAGTCGAATAATAAATGGATTAATAAAAGAAAAATGGCTGTTTGAAATAAATTTTGAAACAAACAATGATAAATTGAAAATAAACCAATTAAAGGAAATTCCTTAAGTTTAAAAAGTCAATTGTTGAATATAAATTAGTTTAAACTGAAATTTATATGTTTAAAATTAATTTTTTATTTTGTTTCAAATATATTACCTCACTAGTTGTTTCTATTCTCCTACCTCCTTCCTTTCCGAGGACGAAAAGTTTTGAGTGGGGGAGAATGTAATGACCCGTAAATTTAACCGGTTTTAATAACGTTATTAATTGAAATTTTGTGGATTTTAAACGATAAAATTATGAAATATAAATTTTATATTTGGAATGCGTCTAGTTGAATATAGCAACTGGTAAATTTTCTTCCGAAAATACGAAAGTTTATTTCGTGCGTAAATTTACTTCAATCTAATCAGTTAAAAAGCGATGAAATAAAACGTTTTCAAAACCAAAATATTTTTATATAGAAAAATTTTAAAACATCTTTTGAGCAAGTTGTCAGTTTGTCGTTTTTCCAAATTCGGTCATCTTTGACTCCGTCGTTCTTATTTTTCTGCAAATTTTATGCATTTTCCGTAGTAGAAAATTTGAAATTTTTATAAATTGATCGGATCGCTGATATTTATATACCGTTTTGACCGCCTCGTTATGCTGATCACTACGGTGTATTCATTTCTATATTTGGAGCTCCGGTACGCGGCGAAAATGATAAAAATTTGCGTCGTACCGGTACATAAGTTTGTGACTTTTTGGGATTTCCTTGTTTTAAAAAAAAAATTTGAATCCCTTCAACCTGGCCACAGTAATAAATTGCATTAACGTTTCAAAGTGTGACGTTAGAAATTTCTTTCACTTCATTGGTCTTGACAGTTCATTTTCTTTTGAACCCAACTTTAGCTTTGGGACCTCACACTACTTCATTATTTAGTACGTTCATACATTCTTTTATAAAAAAAAAATTACTTGCAGCCTTTCATCCATGTCAAATTCCTTCCATCTTCCTCTGTTGTGTCTTTTTATATGCCATTATTTTTTCTTTTCTTTTCTCTTTCTACGCATGGCAGAGGAAAAACTCATGCTCTCCATTCCCACACTTTTTCACATCTCCTCCTTACATCACATCTCCAGCAGCCCACTCTGCCTTGAGCACCGCGTGCTCCCTCTACCTCCTCACCTTGGACGTGCTCCATCATCAACCTTGCAGCCTTCCACTTCCCACCGACCAAACGCCTTCTCCGCCGTGAGCAGCACCGACCCACCACAAGATCTTCACACTTCCATACTCGGGCTTTCCTTTCCACCCTATCTCCTCCGCCATGCTAACACCCCACCCGCTGCCGGCACACCTCATCACAACACCCTTCTCCGCTTGAACGACCGCATCGCCCATCGACTCGAACAGCCGCAGCAGCCCAAGGCCGAACACCATGTCGGCACCACACTCCATCGAGAACCCATCGGCCCGCCTCTCCCCTCCATCGCCCTCCGCTTAGCCACAACAAAGCACCCCTCCGACCTCTTTCCTCCACGTGAGCCGCCACATACCCAACCTCGCACTTCACAGCGACCGACCTTTGCCTCCCTCCACCAACACTGGCTTCCGCTCATCAACGACAGGGCTCCATGGCCATCCAGCAACTGACCACATTCACCACTAACCCGTCGAGCTCAGCAACCCGGATCCACGTGCACGCAACCCCGGATATCCTACCTCCCCTTGCTCGTCTCCTTGCCATCCATTCTTGACTCGTTTGTCGCAGCAGCCTTAGTATTAATAAGGTATATATACAGTGTTTTTCTATATATGCACAAGTGTAGCTTCTGGTGCGTGCATATAGTGTATATATGATGACAAATTCGTGCAGTGTTTTGATAATGTATAATATGTACAGTTGGTTGTTGGGTAGGCTTAAGTATCTATAGTGTAAGATGTCCCTATATAATTTCATATAAGTAAAAATAGGTTTACAGTTTTTAACATTTCAAGTTATTGTTTATAGTTGGTTTATAATTTTATGTTTGCAGTTGTGTTTACAGAATAAGATTTTGTTTAAAACGTTAAAATATACAAGACTTATATATATTAGTTATATAGATCTGTTGTGTTTTAATGTATAAAATTATAATAGTTTATATAAGTGAAATTTCGGCTTGTCCATATTTACTACTATATGTATATTTTATTTACAGCGTTCATATTTTATATATATTTATACAATTTCAACAGTTTACAATTTGTATGAGTTATATTTTATGTAAGTATTATATGATGGTATTGTATTAATGAATATATATAGATACGTATACGCATGAGTTCGGTTTATATTAGTATATTTTATTATTTGTAGTGTATATGTTAGTTTATGCAAAGTTTTATCTGTTACTATAAGTAGATGTGTGAAAGTTTAAGTTCATATATGTTGGTCAGTACATATGAAAGAGTCCATAGATATGCGTATACTGTTTTTCTTTATTATGTACCTGTTTAAGTTATGTGATAGTTCTGTAGAATATATTCTATATATAAATTTTAAGTTATATAAGTTGTAGATAGTTTTTTTTATTTGAAACTGTACTTTGAATGATAATACTTTATTATATGTGTTTAAATGTAAACAATGATTTTTTGTTATATATAGTTATACACATAAGTGTATTTATACCGGTTATCATTATCAATCCGGTTCTGATTCATTTTATCGATCCCTGTTATCAGCTCTGTCCGTCGTGCCCGTTTTCTCTATCGAATCATGTCCATCCAACATTGCTTTGGAATTCGTAGCTCACTACTTTGACAATTATCACTAGCCTTGAAAGGTGAGCAATCACTCACGATTAATATTTTTTTATTTATTAAATTTGATTTCAACTGAAACGACAATTGAAATATACCTGTTGTTAGTTATGTACACTGTTAAATATATGTTATTACCTGTATCAGTTCACCTGTGACATCTGACACCATTATCTGTTAATTATTTATGCGACGATAATACTGTTTGGTTGATAATTGATTTATTGATTGTTGTTTATATTGGATGTTAAATTGTAATGTATAAAGTGATAAATATTATGCAATTGAATTTGACGTGGGATAATTAAAATTTGAATCAACATATATGTTGAATTTGATTAGTTAAATATGACCCTTTTAATTGTTAAAAAAATTGACACGTAGAATTGGTTAATTACACCTTGAACCATTGAATGTATGATTGTATAGGTTGATGTAATATGAAATTGAATAATTGATGTAAAGTGTAGAATTGCATAGAATAATTGGTGTATTAATCTTTAATCTACATGAAATGATAGTGTAGATTCTAGAAATAATTATATTAATTTGCACAAACAAAAATGTGAATTAATACGATTATTTCGGGATTATTTGAATTAATTATTGGATTGTGTTTGTTTGTTGTTATTGCTTGTTTATTTACTTTGACACCATCCCAGTTATCACACTGCAAGTTCCCTTTGTTATGTTTGATTTTTGAATTGGAATTGGAATCGGGTTGAAATGATAAATACCCAAAATGAACTTGACTTAGGATAGAGAATTTAATAAAATCCGATTGGTCAAAAATTTGATTTAAAAAAATAAAATAAAATAATGATTTTAATTCGAGTAAAGAATAGGTTTTAAAATGAAATTGGAATTTAATTTTGATAGGAAAAATGTAAAGATTGAAATATGAAGCAAATATTAACATAGTAATTTCTAAAAGGACGTTGTTTGAAATTTAATTATTTAATTATTAAATTTGAAATTATTAATAAATAATTTGGAATAAGTAATAATTGAGCTTTGAAATTATTAAGTTTGAAAACATTTAATAATTAAATTTGAAATTAGAATTAAGTTTGGAATTATAATTAAGTTTGAAATTATTAAGTTGAATTTATAATTAAGTTGAAATGATTTGATAATTAAGTTGAAATTATTAAGTTTGAAATGATTTAATAATTAAGATTGAATTTATAATTAAGTTGAAATTATTAAGTTTTGAAATTATTAATAATTAAGATTGAAATTATTTAATAATTGAATAAGATTGAATGATTTGATTTTTGAATAAAAATTGAATTCTTTTATAAGAGAAATTGAACTTTTGAATAAGTGGATTTGAACTTCGTTAATAAATGAAATTGAATTTCTTTATTTACTAAAGTTTTGGAAAATTATTTAAGTAAGTTAGTAAGTGAAATTGAAACTTCTCGAATATATGAAAATTAGTTTCTTTACTAATTGTGTATTGGAAATTTGTAACTAAGTAAATAAATAAGTGAAATCGAATTTTTTAAACAAGAAATAAAATGTGATTTATTGGAATTAATGTAAGACTTGTAATTTAGAGAATTTGATTTGACGAATTTAATTTAACTCAATTTGAAGTTGATATAATGGAGTTGAACATAAGTAATTGATATAATGAATTGGAAATTTAATGGAAATGGTTTGAATGATAAATTAACTAAATGAATATTGAACGAAATCCATAAAGGAGTTTAAATTGGTTTGAATGTTTAATTAAATTAATTTAAATGATTTCGGAATGAAATTTATATACGAACTTGGATCAATATTTAAATTGGAATTGAATTATAAGATTTTGAAATGGTTATTTGGAAGTTTGTAACGTAAATTTTGGAAATTGATAGAGAAAGACAATTGAATCGTTGATTTATAAATTCTAAATTGAAATTGATTTGGTTTTGAAATTTATTAAACGACCAATCGGTATAATAATTACGAAAGTTATTGAAGAAACCGGAATCGGTTATGGATATACTCTCTATCAAAACCGAAAACCACTTTAATAACTATGCGCGGAGTGATGATCCAGAATGAAGTGGTTGGAATGATGTACGTGATGACTGAAGAAAGAGAACGATAATGGATAGCCTTGACACTTGTGTCAAATTGGAAATGACTAAAATCAGGAGCCGTGTCGGGCCAAATGGGGTTAGCCACCTCGAGCGAGCACACTTCTTCGTAAACTAATCATTACTTGTTATTGATTGGTGCACCCTAGGAATTTCAGGAGTGTTGTTTCGCGGTGTTGTGATCGCTGCGGCGATGCGTTCTCACCAGTCCGGATCAGGCAAACGCTAGTTTCACTACCTTGGGTATTGCCTCATGTGCCTTGTCATACTTGTATCCCTATATACGCGACCACTACGAATTTGTTTTGTGTTATACCTCTGGAGTACTCCCTGATATCCCACTAGTTTACGGTGGAGTTTACAGTGCTGTATAGACTATGACATTTATATAAAATGTGTTAAGGGGGATAATGGTAACGCCTTAACTCTATTTTGATACTTTATGTTACTGATAGACATTATCTATTTAGCGTACACTACTACATAGTAGATAGTTTAACGGATTCTTAGAGGATGGTGATTCCAACATCCTTTGAGTTACTTATATTTCGATTGCTATTTCACTTGAGTTGGATTTATTGATATGAGAATATTAATCCTGACTCGAGTGTTTTGTGTTTTGCTTTACGCTCGGGTCAGACTGAGTGTACTAGTATTCGAGACTCACCTTTGGAGTTGGAGCTTTGCTTGAAGATCCAGCCATCGATTCTGCTTTCAGTATTCGAAGATTCTAGTGTTGTACTCTGATTTGTACCTGATGTATAGTATTGCTCTTCTGTTGTAAACTCTGATGTATCTTATATATTTATATAGTAGCTTCATGAACTACTATCTCTTTTACTTCCGCTGCATATTATTACTCTGTGTCTGTGATTCCGTGATTATTTATTTACTGTATATCTGAGTTTTGCCAAAATTTAAATTAACAATTCTATATTTTGAATTATTCAAGTCCGACATGTGCGGATGCGAATAGTCCAAAATAGCGGGTCGTTACAAGATATTAATTTTCGAAATTGTTTATACCTGTATGCTTTTTTTTCTTTGACAGAGGTATATTCAAACCAGCATACATATATTTATATACACACATACAATACATTTTCATCTACATAAACATATTTCAAAATCATCATCACCACAGGCATAAAATCAAGAAGATATGGTTTAAAACATAGGGTTTGCTCGCCTGTAGTTTTTGGAAGAAGACAGAGAAGAACTGAAAACTAAAATTTTGAGTTGATTGCTGAGTTTTGATCTGAAAACTGGATGTTGAACTTGAAACAAAAATATGAATTTAGTTGTTGTTTGCTTTTATAGATTTCTTTCGGGCTTGCTAAGTTATTTTCTTGAACGAGCCGAGACTAGATGAATATATATATATAAAGAGAAACAGTTTGTACAGGGAAGGTATTATCTGGTTTAGATTATTTCTTTTGGTCAGATTTTTGTTTTCTTTGACTAAATATTTTTTTCTTCAGTTTGGAGGCTGAAATGATTTGTTTTTTGCTGAGGAGATATGGTATTAAATGCATGTGTTTTTTTTCAAGGTTACATACTTATTCTATTAGATTTTGTATCTAGATATTTTATTTCAGCCCTTTAGTTTAATTAATATAAAAAAATTAGTTTTAAACCCTTGTTTACTTAAGTATTTATGTTTTATTTTTACTAACTATACTTAGTTCAAGTATAGAATTTAAAAGAATGAATATTGATCTCTTCTTACATCTTATTTTATACTTTTTTATAACTTTTTAAAAAAAATGAACTAACACAATTTATACATTTAATAAATAATCATACATGTTTTTTTTTCAAAGTATAACCTTTAAATCCAATTCATTTTGAATTCATTTTAAATTTCCAAATCAAAATTTTATTTATAATCCAATTCAATTTAAAATATCTATTTTGAGTTTCAAATCCATATTTTTAAAATAAATAAGTATATATATCTTATTAATTTGAAAAGTTTAAATAAATCCATAATTTAACCCAAAGATTAAATTAAATTACAAATTTAAATTCGCCTTTAAATCAGGATCATTACACCATGCAACTGAACGGAACAGGTTTGCCCCTCACTAATATCTTAACCATAAGATATCAACTATATATTGTGCTCCTACATCCACAGTGGTTAGAACATAGTAAATGATCATTTGCAATCATGCAACATACACTAGATTACCCATCCCAATTTATTAAACTATCCATCTTAAATTTCACCTGATTATCTATCTTAATTACCCTTGACTATCCATCTTATACTTAGACTACCCATCTCATATAAAAAAAATTATGGATCATCTATCCCCTCCTATATGGACTACCCATCACACATTGTAACAACCAGGTATTTTCAACCATTCGCATCCATTATAAGTGTATAGGTAGACACTCATGCCGGAATTGAATTGCTCAAAATACCACGTTGTAAATAAAAAATTTGGCAAATCTCAGAATATACAGTAAATAAAATTACAGATCACAGACACAGAGTAATAATAATGCAGCGGAAGTGAAAGAGATAGTAGTTCATGAAGCTACTATATAAATATATCAGAGTTACATAAGATACAATAGAAGAAATAAAGTATAACAGAAGTTTAAATATGATAACCAAGTAAAAGCTGAATAGAACAACCGAACTGAAAAGATGAAACTTAACAAGTAGATAATCTCCAGCAATTCCAATCTCTAGAAAGTGGAAATCCAAATCTGTGAATAACTCAGGCTGACCCGAGCGTAAATAAAAATACAAACACTCGAGTTAGGACATACATACTTATACAATGTAAACCAACTCAAGTGAACTGTAGCAAAGGTACACGTAACTTAGAAGATGCTTGGGACCGCCCATCCTCTAAGGATCCGTTAAACTATTTACTATGTAGTAATATACGCTATATACAGTAGTGTCTAATCAGTAAAGTATAATCATATAGAAAATAGCGTTAACGGGATGGTGAACCTTAACGCGGTCGGATCTATAAAACCAAAATCGTAGTGGGCTCGATATAAGGATATGACACGGCAATGCCAGGGTGGATACACCGTTTGCACTCCCGGACTGGTGGTGACGGCAAGCCAGCAACTTCCGCCCACCTCGAACAATACCCCCGAATCAAAGTGGCGCCACATATCGAATCACAAAAGTAATAGAATGGTTTCCGATGGAGCATGCTCGATGAAAGGGTGTGACCCTTTGTGTAGCCCAGTATAGCTCCTGTTTTAGTCATTTATGCCAACTCACAGGAGTTGGGTCCACGTAATATACCTCGAGAACATCGCCACCATCCTACTTCATTCTGGAATCTCCACCGTGTACACAGTTGTTAAATTGGTTTTCGGTATTGGCTGGCTATAAGACAATATCCGATCCCGGTCTCTTTAACAACCAATCGCTATTATAACCCGTAGTTATAACTTTTAAAACAATATTTATACTTCAAAATAAAATATCATTTCAACCCAAATCTTTATCAAAATAAAGATTAAATCATTCCAAAATATCATATCTTTCATATCTTCTTTTCAAATCATTTTAATATCAAAATATCATATCTTTCAAAACTCCATTTTCAATCATTTTAATATATCAAAATATCATATCTTTTCAAAACCACATTTCAATCATTTAATATATCAAAATATCATCTCTTTTCAAAACCACATTCATTTCAAATCATTATTCATTTTATTTAATTTAAAATACCATTTAAGTTCACATTTCAAAACAGTTTATATTCCAAAAAATCTTTTTAACCATAAAAATGAAGTTATTTTGTTTAATAATTAAATTATTAAATTTTCAAAATTTTCAACTTCCAAAGTTCATTTATTCACTTAAGTCTATCAAAACAGTGAAAATTCCCTTTTCGTGGCATTTAGAAAACGCTACGGAAAAATACATTCAAAACAGTTCAATTTAACAAAAGACAACATTTTAAAATGTTGTAATAGGGTTTACTTAAATTTCGAATAAACTGAGTTAAATTCAAAAATTTATAGCACTTACAAAAGTTGCTATAATAGCTTTTAATTCAATTTAGCTTTTTAGTTCATTATCATCAACTACAGCATTTTCAAATGCTGTAATATCATTTACATTGTAATTAATAGCATTTCAAAAATACAGTCAATTAACTTCAAATATTCAATATAATTTCTAAACCAATTATATTTTTATTTAAAACATTTTTAACTTATAAAATCATACATTTTCACATTTATAACATCATTTAATTTTTCCTCAAGTTCATGATCTTATAAAGTTAAATTTTCATTCAAAAATCAAGATTTAATAATAATTCACTTATTAAAATGCAATGTTCAATTTTAAATCCATTACAATAAATTTCAACTTAACACTTAAGTTCAAATTCTCAAATATAACTTAATTTTATTTTTATTTACTTAACTAAAAGTTCACTTTTAAGTCAATTTCATAAATTTCCAATTTTAGTTATATTTCAAAATTTCAACTTAAAATATTCTTTCATTTCACATTTCAAATTTGTTAAAAATCGTTAATATATTATAAAATCACTTTTAATTCATTTAAATTCAAATTATCATAGATTTATCATAATTTCATATTCAAATTAATTTCCAATTATAATTAAATCAAATTTTCCAAAATAACTTACGTTCAAAATTTTCTAACTTTTCATTAATTCATTTCACTTACAATTGTTCAGAAAATCAATAATACTTTACAAAATTTATTTTTAATAAATTTTCAATCAAAATATTATAATAATTACATTTCTAAAATATTTTAAACAATTTAGAAAAACATATTTTAACTACGGGCCTGTATATAATTTTCTACGCTAGGTAAAGTGATACGGGTAATATATCATTTCAACCCGTAATTTACAAAGAAAAATCCGGGTTTTATCATTTCAAACCCGTAGTACCAAGTAAAAGAAATAAATTTGAAAATCATTCAGGCCTATCATTTCAGTCCATAACGATTTTTCCCTATTCTAAAGTCCATTCGGGTATGTATCATTTCAACCCATAGTGATTCTAGTCTACAGGGAACTTGCAATGGTGATAAACAGATATGAATGAACGGTAACAACATATATATAATAACAGATGATATGACATGAAATTTAACAGTTTTAACATCATATATAAATAATCACTGTCAGTTATAACATCACATAAAATTCTACACATTCAATTGTTGTTGTTTCACAACTGCATAAGTATAAACGTCGTGTGAGTTTTACTCACCTTTTATGGCTGGAGATTTCATTACCAATGATACAACTGATTGCAGAAGGCACGATGACACAACAATAGGCTCAAGTGGGAAGAGATCCAAGCTTAGAACTTGTGTTATAATCCAAAACAAAATATCCAAACAAACACAAATTCAATAAAACTAGATATGAAATAACTTTGAAATAAAAAGGAATAAAAAGAGATACGAATGCAATGACTTTTTCCTTGCTTTCTCTATTCTTTTGCACGACCTAGGGGTATTTAGGTCAGGTTTGACATGACTTTGGCTCAGGTTTGATCATAGGAATGCATGGCATAAAGGCTAGAACATGGGGAGGAAATTACAACATAAGAATATCAAGAGACTACGCAACATAGTGTAGTTTTGGTGCACCACAAGGCTCGTCTACATGCATTGTTTGGCTCGGCTCTTGATGTTTCAGATCTGGACAGAGGTTGGAAGGGTGTGTGATGATCAGGCCAGAGGTGGTAGTTGCTGCTATGGTGGTGGTTAGGGTGGTGGTTGAAGTGGATGAGCAAGAAAAGGCCAAACAAGCATAGATCTAGGCTTTTGGTTGCATTTGGAAGAGTTTGACCATCAAGGGGTGTTCGGCCATGGTCATGGCTGTAGGCTTAGATGGTGGTGATGGTCGGGAAGAGATGGAAGGGGGTGGTGGCCGTGGAGAAAGGGGGAAAGCCGCTCCAATCAGGGGAGAAAGCAAGGCAAATTTGCATAGAAATAGGAGAAAAAGTAGAAAGAAAAGAGGAATTTACCTAAATTTTTTTCTTCAAGATGGAGGCCATGATTTTTAGGGTTTTGGAGCTTTGACAATTCGTGAATAACAGGAGGAAGTCGGCTGGAGAAAAAAAAATGAGAAATAGTTAGGGTTAATTGGTGAAAGATTAGGTTAAAAGTAAAAGGGTGCACTATAAAGGCCCATAGGAAGATAGAAAGTTTAAGGCCTTTCAAATTTCTCTTTTCTATTTTGTAAATACATAAAAAACCTGATAAAATAGATAAATAATCTCAGAAATAATGTAAATAAGAAAAATAAATAAATACATTTTAAATTATATAATTTATATAAAGAAAATATCAATATATGTGAAACTAGGCTAAATAAATTGAAACAACCCAAATAATCTTTGGAAAAATCTATTTTTAATCAAAATGCATATAAAATTAATATTAATAAAGTATAAACATAGCAAATAAAAGTGAATGTATAAAATAAATAAATAAAGTAAGGAGTGGCTAAAATAACTGATGAATTGATGGCAAAAGAAACTGTAAAAGAAACGTGAAAGGACATTACGTTTCTTAGCCTTTAAACCTTTCAAACTTCTTAAATTTGTTTACATAACTTGATATTCTGGAATTAATAATAATAACAGATAAAATTTCGAAAATTTATCAAAATATAAATATATATAATATTTATTAAATATATAAAGTTAAATTAAAGAAAATAGCTAAAATAGTAAACTAGTCCAGAAAATTTGAAATTACATGAAATAAATTTTAGAAAATTAATATGAGATTGTAATATATTTTTAAACATAAATAATAATATAAAATAAAAGTACATTCACAAAAAAAATAAAAAAAAGTTTAAATATAATTTTAATGAAGAAAATAGCAGAAAATAAGAAAACGGCCTTAAAAAATAGGAAATAAATACAGTAAATTTTTGAAAAATTCTATTATCATTTTAAAAATATCCATAAGTCAAAGTATACATAATATAACATAAATATACAAGTTGGAATAAGATATATCAAATAAAATGTCATTTATAAAATTTAAAATAAAGACTATTGCAGAATAACCCAATATACACACAATATTGAAAACAGTATAACTTTTGCAATTTAAATTCGTTTTCAACGAAATGAAAAGAAGTGTTCTTAAAATTTTATGTACTTTCATAATAAAAGATAAAATTTAAATTTTCAAACTTTTAAAAATTTGAATTAAAAGTCAAAGTTTGATTAATTTGACCAAAATTCACTTTTTGGAAAATATTCTTTTTAGTCATGCTTTGGAATGATAATTCATATCAAAACTAAAGTTTATATTTAAAGTAACAAAATTAATCATTAAAAATAAAAATAATAAGTTTTTAAATCAAAATTTAGTTAAAATAATTAAAATATACAAAAAAAAAATCACAAAATACAGGGTTGTTACACTCTCCCCCACTCAAAACTTTTCGTCCCCGAAAAGGAATGAGGTACGGGAAAACATAGAAAAAAAATAGAGTGAAATAAGATTAGGACAAGATGACAAGGAGATTTAAATTATACCTGATAACTATTGTTACAGGTATGTTTAACAAGGTGGAGATGATCTTTCCAAGATTCTCCAAAATCAAGAACTCAAGCACGCAAAATAGATTTAAATGAGTACCAAAGATTATCAAAGATTATAGAAAGATGCCTATACCAGTCTATAGCAAGATAAGGATGATAAGGACAACCAAAAGATAGTTTGAAAAACAAAATAAGGAAATAAATTTGAAAGCATGGAAATTTCAACTTAAATAGAGAATAAATCTTTACACAAGTTAAATAAATCTTAACTATCCCAAATTTCATTATCTTATTATCCAATCATCTTAAATTAACAATTTTAAAACCATGGGTTTGAAAAATAATCATTTATTACACTCACAATGTACTTAATAAATTTAATTCTTCTTTATTCCTAATTAAAATTAAATTTATTCCTTTTACTATATTTATCACTTATGCTAAATACTTACACTTATTATAACTGCTTTCTTTCATTCTTAGTTCTTTTAATATCATTTTATTGTAAGTTATTCAATTACCCTTAATTATATTTACCTCTGTTAATCATTTTATAATTAAAATTTAAGTGTATAACATTTATTATAACCACTCAAATTTCATTAATAAAATCTTTTTATATTGTATATTATCCAATTACATTGTTAACTTCTGAAATTAAGGTAAGTTATATTTGAATGCAATTATATTATACAAATAAAACTTTCCAATTCAATTCTCTCAAGTTTTAATCATTTATCCAAATTTTTGATTCTCTTTTTATAATTGAAATTATTATTTAAAATAAAATTTAAGAATTGTATTTCCGACTTCTCCAAACCATTTAGAGATAAGTAATAATATATATATAATATGTCAAATCAAATTTCAATCATATATCTATATATATTATAAATCAAGTCATATTTTAGAAATTCAAATCAATTAAATTCCCCCGAAACAAAACTGTAGCAAGACTACAGAACAGTCTCTTCACTTCGAAACTCGAAAATGAACGTCGATGATGTCGCGATCATCACCGAAGTTATTTTCCAGCGACAATGAGAAGAGCACTAATTTTAAACTTTAAAATTCTTTGGAAACAAATTTCTAATTGAAAATATTTTAAATAATATATCCCTTTTAAAACTTTTTAAACAAAAGGTTTGAAACCATTGGAAATCAAATTCTCAAATTTCTTGTTCTAAATTCATTTCAGTTCCCAATCAATTTATAAACAACTATTTATAATTCATTTATAGAACAATAAATGATAAATTAAGTATTATCACTTCAAATAATCAATTTAAATCAGTTTATTAAGTTCCATAAATTTACTTATATATCAAAATTTTATTTCATTGACCAAATTTTAAAATAATATTGTGTCAGTTTGTTCTGTCAAAGTGTTTTAGAAATCCTATCGATAGCGTTGATCAGACGAATCGATCGGAAACCCAAATCAACATCAACAACCCAAACAACACAATATATAAAACAAACATAGATATACAAGTAAAATTCAAAATGTTTAGAAGAATAGATTGGAAACAAAAGACAAGATGATTAAATAACAAAATAAGGAGGTGGATTAACTTAAATAAATCACGGGCAACCTTAACCGGGTCAACCTTGACTTAAAGAATAAGATCAATGTGGATTTTCTAGGGTAAATCTACATTCGATCTCGAGAGTTAGAGTTTGGAATAACAAAAGATATTAGCATCTAAACCAAGGATAGATATAAATCTCTGGTGAATCGATGCTAATTTGTAAAGGAGTTTTCCCCCTTCTTTTTTTCAATTCAATTTGAAATTGGCGTGACTGCCAACTTACTAGAAAGATCATTCGAAGCGGAGTTATGAAATACTCCAGAGTCAAAAGAAGATGAATAGTGAAGGATACGAATGGATTTTGGAATCGTAGGGAACGTTCCAAAATTCAAAGGAATTGAGTCAAAAAGGAAGAGATTCAAACTCGAATGTAAGTGGTTCTGTAAATACGTTCACTCTATATGCTGAGTTTTGCCTAGAGCTACCAAAGCTCTGATACCAACTGTAACGACCAGGTATTTTCAACCATTCACGTCCATTATAAGTGTATAGGTAGACACTCATGCCGGAATTGAATTGCTCAAAATACCGCGTTGTAAATAAAAAATTTGGCAAATCTCAGAATATACAGTAAATAAAATCATAGATCACAGACACAGAGTGATAATAATGCAGCGGAAGTGAAAGAGATAGTAGTTCATGAAGCTACTATATAAATATATCAGAGTTACTTAAGATACAATAGAAGAAATAAAGTATAACAGAAGTTTAAATATGATAATCAAGTACAAGATGAATAGAACAACCGAATGAAAAGATGAAACTTGACAAGTAGATAATCTCCAGCGATTCCAATCTTCAGAAGGTGGAAATCCAAATCTGTGAATAACTCAGGCTGACCCGAGCGTAAATAAAAATACAAACACTCGAGTCAGGACATACATACTTATACAATGTAAACCAACTCAAGTGAACTGTAGCAAAGGTACAAGTAACTTAGAAGATGCTTGGGACCGCCCATCCTCTAAGGATCCGTTAAACTATTTACTATGTCGTAATATAGGCTATATACAGTAGTGTCTAATCAGTAAAGTATAATCATATAGAAAATAGCATTAAGGGGATGGTGAACCTTAACGCGGTCGGATCTTTAGAACCAAAATCGTAGTGGGCTCGATATAAGGATATGACACGGCACGCGAGGCAATGCCAGGGTGGATACACCGTTTGTACTCCCGGACCGGTGGTGACGGCAAGCTAGCAGCTTCCGCCCACCTCGAACAATACCCCCGAATCAAAGTGGCGCCACATATCAAATCACAAACGTAATAGAATGGTTTCCGATGGAGCATGCTCGATGAAAGGGTGCGACCTTTTGTGTAGCCCGGTATAGCTCCTGTTTTAGTCATTTATGCCAACTCACGGGAGTTGGGTCCACGTAATATACCTTGAGAACGTCGCCACCATCCTACTTCATTCTGGAATCTCCACCGTGTACACAGTTGTTAAATTGGTTTTCGGTATTGGCTGGCTATAAGACAATATCTGATCCCGGTCTCTTTAACAACCAATCGTTATTATAACCCGTAGTTATAACTTTTAAAACAATATTTATACTTCAAAATAAAATATCATTTCAACCCAAATCTTTATCAAAATAAAGATTAAATCATTCCAAAATATCATATCTTTCATATCTTCTTTTCAAATCATTTTAATATCAAAATATCATATCTTTCAAAACTCCATTTTCAATCATTTTAACATATCAAAATATCATATCTTTTCAAAACCACATTTCAATCATTTAATATATCAAAATATCATCTCTTTTCAAAACCACATTCATTTCAAATC
Organism: Allium cepa; assembly: GCA_030765085.1. NCBI lineage: Eukaryota > Viridiplantae > Streptophyta > Magnoliopsida > Asparagales > Amaryllidaceae > Allium > Allium cepa. The sequence goes on from CM060935.1 coordinate 599,277,704, forward strand.
ATTATTCATTTTATTTAATTTAAAATGCCATTTCAGTTCACATTTCAAAACAGTTTATATTCCAAAAAATCTTTTTAACCATAAAAATGAAGTTATTTTGTTTAATAATTAAATTATTAAATTTCCAAAATTTTCAACTTCCAAAGTTCATTTATTCACTTAAGTCTATCAAAACAGTGAAAATTCCCTTTTCGTGGCATTTAGAAAACGCTACGGAAAAATACATTCAAAACAGTTCAATTTAACAAAAGACAACATTTTAAAATGTTGTAATAGGGTTTACTTAAATTTTGAATAAACTTAGTTAAATTCAACAATTTATAGCACTTACAAAAATTTCTATAATAGCTTTTAATTCAATTTAGCTTTTTAGTTCATTATCATCAACTACAGCATTTTCAAATGCTGTAATATCATTTACATTGTAATTAATAGCATTTCAAAAATACAGTCAATTAACTTCAAATATTCAATATAATTTCTCAACCAATTATATTTTTATTTAAAACATTTTTAACTTATAAAATTATACATTTTCACATTTATAACATCATTTAATTTTTCCTCAAGTTCATGATCTTATAAAGTTAAATTTTCATTCAAAAATCAAGATTTAATAATAATTCACTTATTAAAATGCAATGTTCAATTTTAAATCCATTACATTAAATTTCAACTTAACACTTAAGTTCAAGTTCTCAAATATAACTTAATTTTATTTTTATTTACTTAACTAAAAGTTCACTTTTAAGTCAATTTCATAAATTTCCAATTTTAGTTATATTTCAAAATTTCAACTTAAAATATTCTTTCATTTCACATTTCAAATTTATTAAAAATCATTAATATGATATAAAATCACTTTTAATTCATTTAAATTCAAATTATCATAAATTTATCATAATTTCATATTCAATTTAATTTCCAATTATAATTAAATCAAATTTTCCAATATAACTTACGTTCAAAGTTTTCTAACTTTTCATCAATTCATTTCACTTACAATTGTTCAGAAAATCAATAATACTTTACAAAATTTATTTTTAATAATTTTAAATCAAAATATTATAATAATTACATTTCTAAAATATTTTAAACATTTTAGAAAAACATATTTTAACTACGGGCATGTATATAATTTTCTACGCTAGGTAAAGTGATACGGGTAATATATCATTTCAACCCGTAATTTACAAAGAAAAATCCGGGTTTTATCATTTCAAACCCGTAGTCCAAAGTAAAAGAAATAAATTTGAAAATCATTCAGGCCTATCATTTTAGCCCATAACGATTTTTCCCTATTCTAAAGTCCGTTCGGGTATGTATCATTTCAACCCATAGTGATTCTAGTCTATAGGGAACTTGCAATGGTGATAAATAGATATGAATGAACGGTAACAACATATATATAATAACAGATGATATGATATGAAATTTAACAGGTTTGACATCATATATAAATAATCACAGTCAGTTATAACATCACATAAAATTCTACACATTCAATTGTTGTTGTTTCACAACTGCATAAGTATAAACGTCGCGTGAGTTTTACTCACCTTTTATGGCTGAAGATTACAACACCAATGACACAACTGATTCCAGAAGGCATGATGACACAACAATAGGCTCAAGTGGGAAGAGATCCAAGCTTAGAACTTGTGTTACAACCCAAAACAAAATATCCAAACAAACACAAATTCAATAAAACTAGATATGAAATAACTTTGAAATAAAAAGGAATAAAAAGAGATATGAATGCAATGACTTTTGCCTTGCTTTCTCTACTCTTTTGCGCGACCTAGGGGTTTATTTAGGTCAGGTTTGACATGACTTTGGCTCAGGTTTGATCATAGGAATGCATGGCATAAAGGCTAGAACATGTGGAGGAAGTTACAACATAAGAATATCAAGAGACTAGGCAATATAGTGTAGTTTTGGTGCACCACAAGGCTCATCTACATGCATTGTTTGGCTCGGCTCTTGATGTTTCAGATCTGGAGAGAGGTTGGAGGGGTGAGTGATGATCAGGTCAGAGGTGGTGGTTGCTGCTATGGTGGTGGTTAGGGTGGTGGTTGAAGTGGATGAGCAAGAAAAGGCCAAACAAGCATAGATCTAGGCTTTTGGTTGCATATGGAAGAGTTTGACCATCAAGGGGTGTTCGGCCATGGTCACGGCTGTAGGCTTAGATGGTGGTGATGGTCAGGAAGAGATGGAAGGGGGTGGTGGCCGTGGAGCAAGGGGGAAAGCCGCTCCAATCAGGGGAGAAAGCAAGGCAAATTTGCATAGAAATAGGAGAAAACGTAGAAAGAAAAGAGGAATTTACCTAAATTTTTTTCTTCAAGATGGAGGCCATGATTTTTAGTGTTTTGGAGCTTTGAAAATTCATGAATAACAGGAGGAAGTCGGCTGGAGAAAAAAAATGAGGAATAGTTAGGGTTAATTGGTGAAAGGTTAGGTTAAAAGTAAAAGGGTTGACTATAAAGGCCCATAGGAATATAGAAAGTTTAAGGCCTTTCAAATTTCTCTTTTCTATTTTGTAAATACATAAAAAAATGATAAAATAGATAAATAATCTCAGAATTAATGTAAATAAGAAAAATAAATAAATACATTTTAAATTATATAATTTATATAAAGAAAATATCAATATATGTGAAACTAGGCTAAATAAATTGAAACAACCCAAATAATTGAATGTATAAATTAAATAAATAAAGTAAGGAGTGGCTAAAATAACTGATGAATTGATGACAAAAGAAAATGTAAAAGAAACGTGAAACGACATTACGTTTCTTAGCCTTTAAACCTTTCAAACTTCTTAAATTTGTTTACATAACTTGATATTCTAGAATTAATAATAATAACAGATAAGATTTCTAAAATTTATCAAAATATAAATATATATAATATTTATTAAATATATAAAGTTAAATTAAAGAAAATAGCTAAAATAGTAAACTAGTCCAGAAAATTTGAAATTACATGAAATAAATTTTAGAAAATTCATATGAGCTTGTAATATATTTTTAAACATAAATAATAATATAAAATAAAAGTACATTCACAAAACAAATAAAAAAAATTAAATATAATTTTAATGAAGAATATAGCAGAAAATAAGAAAACAGCCTTAAAAAATAGGAAATAAATACAGTAAATTTTTGAAAAATTCTATTATCATTTTAAAAATATCCAAAAGTCAAAGTATACATAATATAACATAAATATACAATTTGTAATAAGATATATCAAATAAAATGTCATTTATAAAATTTAAAATAAAGACTATTGCTGGATAACCCAATATACACACAATATTGAAAACAGTATAACTTTTGCAATTTAAATCCGTTTTCAACGAAACGAAAAGCAGTGTTCTTAAAATTTTATGTACTTTCATAATAAAAGATAAAATTTAAATTTTCAAACTTTTAAAAATTTAAATTAAAAGTCAAAGTTTGATTAATTTGACCAAAATTCACTTTTTGGAAAATATTCTTTTTAGTCATGCTTTGGAGTGATAATTCATATCAAAACTAAAGTTTATATTTAAAGTAACAAAATTAATCATTCAAAATAAAAAATATAAGTTTTTAAATCAAAATTTAATTAAAATAATTAAAATATACAAAAAAAAATCACAAAATACAGGGTTGTTACACACATGGTTTCATTATCAAAGTTATGTGGACTACTCATCTCACATATTTTATTTATTTAAAATGATGTGGACTATCCATCACGCGTCCTACGGTTTTTCTTGGATGACTATAAACCTTTCATTAACCATATAGAGACCATCCATCTCCGGTATGATGTGGACTATCCATCACACATACCATAGTTTTCCTAGGATAATTATGGACCCATCACTTATCAATTTAATTCATGTTTAACCTAATTGTTTAACCTATGTCTACTGTTGTCCCCAATTAGGTTATGTGCCTCTTAAACTTATAACTTCTCAAAACGATATGCATTGGTAACCCTAATGATCTATGTTGATATTATAAAATAAAATATGTTTTATAATACTTTGTATTCCTAGTAAACAATTTCGAAGTCATTATGCATATGGCTCCCTACCATTTATATAGTAATATAAAGAACATATAGTATTCATGCCACAAAAACAATATCGAACCACCACCCAAAGTTAGAAAACAAAAGTTTGATTTTATAAATCATATGGCTAATAGCCGAAGTCACAAGGTTATCGACCTCCTTAAAAATATAGGCTTTCTCACCTTTAAAACTTACTTTTAGTTTGCATAAAACCAGGCTTTACCAGCATTGAAATAAAAAGTAGCAGCATCAATACCGCATGGCATAATTGCCAAAATCAATTACTTACAGCATTAATACTATAATGTCGAAACTATAGTACTTTGGCTCTATTCCCTAAAATATACGGTGTCGGCATTGAAAACCCACGATATAAATTTCCTTCATGTTGAAATCAAGTAATAGCAGCATCATCGCCACAAAATAGTTAATATCAAAAATAAGGCTTGCGGCTTTCATGCCTTAAGCTACGACGTTAAAATAGAAAACGTGCAACATTATTTAAAACAATGGTGAAAACTTGCGGCATTGATAAAGTAATGGTGAAAGCATTGTACTTTGGCTATTATGCCGCAAAACATATAATATCGACATTGATTACTTGTGCCATCAACGCTTCTTATTGCCATGAGATGTGTTATTCTCATAATGACGATGTCTCATGCCTGATTCAATGCAACACATACTTACGGCGCAAGTATCTCATTCATTGTTCATACTGATGCCATCCATCGTTACAATGTTGCCTATTCTCAGTTGTGGAGGGGTTGGTGTTGCCGCATGTCGGCGGCATAGCGGTAATTATCATAAAAACTGTTTTCATCCTTTTTAAAATAAATTCCTTTTACTACTGCCATTTATTTGTCACACTATGACTGGTTGGGAATAAAACTTTACAATTTCTTTTCAGAATTTGCTAAAATAATGTTTACCTTCCTAAAAACATTTACCCATGTAATTAATTAATATGCCTAATTAATTATTGATTTAAGTTCTTTTTTAGCATAATAATTCATAAACACTTAGGAAAATCCTCAAAAATGACAAAAATTCAAAATTATCATATTATTTACCCTATTAAATTTTAGAGCCAAAAACATTCTTATATTCAATAATTAAACCCAAAATAAACATAATTTGCTCCTTAGGAAATTCATAAAATATTCATTTTAACTTGAAAAATTATGAAATTAAAAATCCGTTTCCAAATTAATGTTTTACTCAACATATCAGAAAATTAAATCGATTGAAGATTAAAAAAATAGATTTTATCCTTAAAACCCATTCAAGTACTTCCATAAATCATTATTCTATCCAACAATGATCATACATCCATAAAAAAGCAAAATAATGAAGATAAATTCGAGCATTACCCATAGCCGAATTCAAACCAAAGGTAAAAGAGATGTTCACTTATTATTCACCTTAAAATGAATGATAGAGTTGAGATTTGATGAAGCTTTTGAATCCTTGGGTTTTCCCTTTGATTTCATTCCCTTTTCCCTTTAGAAATGGCCAACCTCTAGATTTTTCTTTTGATTGTTTATGAGTGTAAGTGAGAATGTATGAGGGGGTGAGTGTTAAAGGAATAAATGATAGATATATTCCTATTTTACCCTTCTCATTTGTTCTACCTTAGAATAAGTTTAGACAATCTTACTTAGTCGATTAATCATGCCTCGATCTTATAAATTTTCAAATTTCATCCCCATATCCCACTATATTATTCTATTTAATCTATCCAATTAAATTTCATGAATAATGTTAAACTGGGGTGTCACAATTTATATTTATTTACATTTCTTTATTGCTACACCATTCAAGGCAATGTACTTATAATTTTCCATTGAATCAACTACGGTCTTTCATTTAGAACATTTCCAACTAAAAGATTCTTAACTTGAATTATCATTGACATATCATCCTCAATATCACTTATGAAACTTTGAGTTTGAACAGTTCTTCATAAGGAGTTTGTTGTTTCTGTAAATAGTTCTCTTCATAAGGGAGAGAAACGTGTAGAAAACATGAGCATATCGATAGGTGAAGTCATTGATATAGGTGGAGCATTATTATATAAATTTTATTTTACATAAGTTGTAAGGTTTTCATTAGAATTTTAGAAAATGATTTTAGTATTTCAATGATAACAACATTACTATAATACTATTGAGAATAATATCAAGTATCCAGGTGATTAAAAAAGAAAATGCATGTGTATAATTCAACACAAAAACATACATATGCATAAGGACAAGATATGAAGGATGCTAATCAATTATGGAGTGTTCGAGCATTTAAAGATCAATTGTGGAGTTTGAAAATCTATTTGGAGTCTAATGCATCATGTAAATAAGAAGAAATAGACTTAAGAGCTTTAAAAGACTGTATATCATAAGTTGAGTCCATATTAAGTCATTATAGTCTAGAACTATTCAATCCCACAAACAAACTCCAAACTACTTCAAATTTCTAGAAAACCTAAAATATATCATAAAATATACTTAATATTTTTCAAGATTTTCTTGAATTTTTAAATGCTAGAAAAATGGTAAAAAAATTCAAAATATAAATATATAAGTATTTTTTCACATCAGCAAAGCATAGTGCTTTGGCCAACAGTGCTGTCAAAGATCCCAAAACCTAAATTTTAGGTGGATTTTAAATCGTGTTTTCTAAAGCAAAATGCCATTGTATAGTGTGCCAAAATCTTGTGTTTAAAATTTGTCCAACGGCCATATTTTTGAAAAGGTATTTCATGTCTATTCAATATTCTCTTCGCCAATGAAATTTCTAAAGGGTTGCACCTGTTTAGATGCTTCCTTTTACTCTTATATAAGCCTCCCATCATCCCCAAAAGGATCTAATCATATACACTCAAACTCTCTTTCTCTCGATTGAAATTGATTTTTATTTTCAAATCAAAAACCCTAATTTCTTTTTGTTGCCCATTCATTTCTAAATCACTCTAAACAAAAAATGAAGACACTTTAAGCTTCATATTGTCACTTTATATTACCAAACAAAGGCCATGTTACTTCCTATATACCTTATTCATTCATCTCCATATTATTTATGGTGGTATTACAAATTTGTACATTATGTCCAAAAATAACTTTTTTTACAAGTTGAAGTCCTATTCAGCTGCTCGGGAAAAGGTGTTGAAATCCCCTCCAGCTACTTGGGAAATTGTATTAAAATCTTGTTTGTGGCTCAGGTCCCTATTCCTTCAAGCTAAGTAAGGGTGTTAGTGAAAAGCTAGAATATATATTCTGAGACTGGATGTAGGATTGGAGATCTGAACCAATATAAAATTGATTGTGTGATTTACATTTTTCGTTGCTATTACATTTATGCTATTATTGCTATGATTATTGCACTTCAACGTTATACTTTATTACTATTAGCCATTAACAATCCTATGCTTAGCAACAAGCAGATAGGACCTTCCATTTTCTATTTAGTTACTAAATCTTCACACATATTTTAAGATATCTAACTTAAGAAAGTTATTTTTTTATTTTTTTTTATTTTCAAATCGTGTACATAAATAAATAGATGGCAACATGCATAATATATATATGTCTAAGCTATATACGTAGGATTATGAATATCTATATACAAACAATATACATATATTATAGAATATTTAAATATATATAAGTACATATATACATGTGTGTGAGTATGACACATACACATTAGTTATTTATATCTTTGATATTCAAATAAAATTATTGTATACATATGCCAAAATTATATATATATATATATATATAAATATATAACACCCGAAAAATTTTAGAAACCAGTAATTTTCGCTAAAAAGGCAGCAAGGTAATTTTACCAGCAGTTGAATTTGGAGATGAAAATTACATCATTGCGTCGAGAGTATTTTTCTGATAATTTTAATTGTAAGAACGCAAAATTCCAATATCGTACATGTGAGTTCTTAATAAAATAAGATTGTGGGTTTTGTAAACGGTCTTAGTTTGCTAAGGTTTGAATTTGAAATTTTTAACAGTTATTATTATTCCTGCTTCCCTTTCATATTTGGTTTATGAACTTAACTACTCCTCATTTTTCTTCCCAACTTTTCTATTCTCTTCTTCTTCTTCATTTGTCTCATCATAACTCAACAAATTCTCATCAATTGCAACATATAAATATACAAAATTGATCGGCGCAAGAAAAGGGGTTCGATCATACCATCTGTTTGGCAGATTGGGAGATTTTGATTGACTGCATTTTCAGGCCAGCAAGGATTGAGAGGCTAATTTAGGGATTTCTAGGGCAAGGAAACCCAATTTGCTAAGTGGGAATCATCTACTTCGATTATAATATCCATATGCAAATATATAATTGTATAGCTGCTATTAGTGTTAATTAATGAATAGATATGTAAGTAAATTATATATATTGAATATATTCCAAGATCTGAAACATGTAAATGTTAATTATACAAAAGTAGCCTAAGTTATCATTAGACTGAATTATATAGGGTTAACTATATTTGGGTATCATAATAGTTTAATTTGGGATAAAGGATAATATAGGATGATACTATGAAGTTTAAGAGGGTAGGAATGTATGAGATAATGCTCTAAACATGTAGTAACATTTAGAAATAAAAATATGGAGATCTAGATGAAATTTGGCGAGTTGTAGTGGTGAGTTTGCTTCAGGACGATGGTAGGAAATGCTTCCTAAGCGTTCACCGGTCCACCAGTGTATACCATACTGGTGCACTGGTGAGATCTGCAACTTGCAGGTTGAACCTATGCCCCTTTAGGGCCAATTCAAATAAGTGACTATTTATCATTTTGCTTTCTATGCAATGCAAGAATCTCATATGATGTTCATATATGTGTTTTACATGGCGATGTGTAATATATTGGTATATGTGCTTGGATGTATATTAAATAGTTAGTTTTGTTTAACTAATACTAGTGCATTTAGAAACTAGCCTCTTTTTAATTAGTTCTCTATATTCATATTGTGTTAGAACATATGTATCTAACATAATTCTCATGTTTAGGATTAGTCTATGTTTAACGAATTCTGATTAGGCTATGTTTACCTAATCGCCGCTTGTAAATGGGTTGGTATGTGTTTAATTAACATGTATGTTATGCGCTATGGTATGGTATGGTATCATTATCGCAAAGCAGTTTAGAGTCATATATTATGTTTATTATGATAAGCTAAATTTGTGAGTGCAGGTGAGACAAGTTGAGATACGCTTTTGTTTAGATGTATCCTTTTTATAAGGTTATGCGATCATATATGTAGTACATTCTTAGTGGTGTTTTCACTTTCCAGATTCAAGTTTGACCCTCCCACTCTAATTTTCCTTTTGTTTATGGATTAATAGGTTACGATGGAAGTCTTGAGTGATGTGGACGGTGCAGGTAACGATGGTGTTACTTATGTATAAAATATGTTGTATTTATTAGTTTACAGTATTAATATATGATGTATATGGATTTGGATTTGGATTTGGTTAAGTATAGAGGGATATGATTTGGTTCCCCAATATATTGTATATTATGTTTGTTTCCTTCCACCGTGAGATTCTAAAAGTTTAAGTTAGTTTATATAGCTCTCTATATATTGTATGTTAACCATAACAATTCATCGTTTTTGGTTTATGTTCGTTTACATACGGAGGTCAGAAATGGCGGATTGTTACATTTGGTATCAAAGTTATGGTTAGGGCGTATTGAGAGAGTATACTTGTATATTTTTTTATAACATGTATTAATAATTGAAAGGGGATACGTGTATATACCTTTTTTCTCGAGTTAAATTTACCATCTCTGTTTATTCTTCTATAGAGAGTTGCTAATGAATCCCCATTGATAGATAGTAGAGATGAATAACTCAACAAAAATTGGCATTGTGGAGGATACTAAAGAGATACTGGGGGTGAATATTCCATTGTGGTTCCATTGTTATCTATAAGCCAGGTACCAGGCCATTGCTAATACAAGTACAAGGTCTTGCAACTGCTCATGCCCTCGCTTTGAATTTTACAACATTGTGCAAGAGTTTACGTGCTTGGGAGGTAAACGTTTAAGGGGATTGAGTAGTTTGTGAAGACGCATGAATTGATTCATGATTTTGATAAAAAAATTAATATGTTTGGATTGGATGGTGGTGTTAAGTAAAAGTTTTCTCTTAGTATTTACACGAAGAAACACTTAGCCGGTAGGAAGTTGTGGTAGTTTGAAGCTGATAAGGAAGAAAACAGCTGTGTTGACTTTAGAAGAAGATTTAAGGTAAAGTTTATATCTGGAGCTGAAAGGGAAGTGATGCTCCAACTGTGAATTAGTATATAAATAAGTTTAATAAATAGGCGAGGTTTGGATTTGAGCTAGTGAATCCTGCATCAAAAAAAAGCTATGAAGTTTACGAGAGGATTGAAATATCTATTAAGGGAATAGGCACTTAGTCGGATTCCAATAGGAGTGACATTCGAGAGTTTAGTGGAAGCTGCATTGTTGAATGCTATTGCAGTGGAGTTTTCTAGGGATAGTTTAAGGACACTTTTTTAGGAAAAATAAGGAAGATGGAAATAAGGGTGGCTAAGCTAAGAAACATGATCTTAATTGTAAAAGGTGTAATATGAGAGGACATGATGTCAAGGACTGTAAGGTCAACACCTCGAAGATCAAGTGCTATAATTGCAACCCGGTGGGGCATATGAAGAGAGAATGCCCGACGCTAGAAAGAAACTGAAGTTATGTTATTGATTTTTTTTTATAATTTACGATAAGAGTTTATACGTTACTGATACACATACACGGCTGGACATGTTTATGGATATGCCGTGTATATTACTCGATATTTGAGTGTGCGGATTTCATTTTTCATCCTTTGAGAATTTTAGGGATGAAATTATTTTAAAGGGTAGAGAATGTAATACCCCATAAATTTAAAAAACTATTATTAAGAGTATTTTAATAATTTTAACTAAAAGAGCAAAATGGAATTCTACAAATAGCTGAACTTGGGAACAAGAATTATATCATTGCATAGAGAATAATTTTTTAAGAATTTTAACCATAAGAGCACAAAAATCTGATATCGTATGTGAGAGCTATTAATAAAATAAGATTGCAGATTTTGTAAAAGGACTTAGTCCACTAAGGTTTGAATTTGAAATTTTAAATGTTTGTTATTATTTCTGCTTCCCTTTCTTATTTGGTTTCTAAAACTTATGTACTTCTCATTTTTCTTCCTAAATCCATAACTTTCTTCTTCCTCTTCCTTTGTCTCATCATAATATAGTGAATTCTAAATCAAATCCAACATATAAATATACTAAATCGATTAGTGCAAGAGAAGTAATTCGATTATACCATCCGTTTGGTGATTTGGGAGATTTTGGTTGACTGCATTTTTAGGCCAACAAGGATTGAAAGGTTAATTTAGGAATTTCTAGGGCTAGGTAACTCGATTTAATGAGTAGGAATCATCTACATCGATTATATTGTCAGTATGCAAGTATATCATTGTACAATTTCTATTAGGCTTAATTAGAAAATCAGTATATAAATAATTTATATACATTATATATATATCATGATTTGAAACATGTAGATGTTAAATATATTAAAGTATTGCTTAAGTGATGATTAGAATGAATTAAATCACGTTAATTGTGTTTGGGTATTGTAAAAGTTTTGTTTAACTAATACTGGGACATTCAGAAACTAGTCTCTTTTTAACTAGTTCTCTATATTCACACTGTGTTAGACCATGTTTATCTAACATAATTCCCTTTTACTATCAATGTATGTTTAACTAATTCTGGTTAGGATATGATACCCAATCTACGGGTTAGTCTATGTATAACTAACTCATATATTGTTATGCTATGCTATGCTATGTTATGGTATCATCGTTGTAATGTAGTTTAGGCCTACATATTATGTTTAGTATACCTTGTGAGTGCATGTGAGATAGGCTGATGTACGTATTTGTTTAGATGTAGCTTTATATAATGTTATGCGATCATATCTACAATATATTCTTAGTAGTGTTCTTCTCTCACCAAACTCATGTCTGATCCCACCCCCTTTTCTAAGTTTCCTTTTGTTTATAGATTTATAGGTAATGATGGTGGTCTTGAGTAAGGTGGATGGTGTAGGTGGCGACGACATTGCTTATATATATATAGTGTGTTGTATTTATTACTTGACAATATTAGTGTATGATGTATTAATGTATATGGATTTGGATTCGGTCATGTAAATTGGGATATGATTTGATATATATATATATATATATATATATATATATATATATATATATGTATATGTATATGTATATGTATGTGTATGTATATATGTATATATATCTGTGTGTGCGTATGTGTGTCTTTCTGTGTGTATGAGTGTATGCATATCATGTTTGTTTACTTACACTATGAGATTTTGAAAGTTTAAGTTAGTTTATATAGCTCTCTATATACTTTATGTTCACCATAATGATCTGTCATTTTTAGTTTCAATTCATTTACATACGGAGGTAAAAAATGGTGGGTTGTCATAATATATGTACACGTGATAGATATAAATTCCAATATATTTATATATATATAGCTATATATATGTTTATACATCATCATTCTACCATGTCATGTTATGAATATATGAGAAATATTCAAATTAATATTGAATAACATCAATTGATGTGAATAATTAATTAAATATAAAGTATTTAAATAAAATATGATTTCATTAAAATAGATAGATTGGATCTTATTCTAGTTAATAGACTTCAATAGGTCCATTAAGATCAAAACAGGGAAAAAATGTCAAAATTCACATATTTCACATGTTGCGAAACAGGCTGGGTTCTAATAGCTTAAACTTGGCAGGTTTACTATAGGACTCACAAATTGAGTCAGTGGATGGGCTCATCGCAAATAGTTAGGTAAATGATACTTCAATAGGATTTGTTTCAAATCATCGATAAAAATTCATAAAAAATACTCTATATAAATATAGGTATAAAATTCTAATGAATACGTAAAGTGCAAAATAGGCTAAATTTCATATTAGGATTGAGAAGCTTGAAACAAAAGCTGTGGAGATAACAAGAGAAGTATATGAAGAGGTATTCAATGCACCTAGTAAAGTTTTTTCCAAAATGGCATATCTTAAGCTCAACTGCAGCAATATTCCCAATGTAATAACTTAAACTTATTCACATTAGTATATATACGTGGCCTAAAATAGGAATTATCATACATATTGTATTGTACACAATATCGCATTTTGCTTATGTGTTTAATGCACGAAGCAAATATCAAGTGCAAATTAAGATCACTAAATGGTAGTTTAAAGTATTCTTGAGTATTTAAAAAATACTAGAGAATTAAAAACAATGAACTCTTCATAAAGGAGCATTCAGACTCGAACTTCATAAGTGCTATCGAGTATAACACATCAATATTGAATTCATGTTCAAACCTTAATTAAGAGGTTCTAAGTTGGAAATGTTCCAAACAAAATATTATGGCTGATTCAACGAAAATGCTAAATACATCAGCTTAACAGGCGTCACAACAAAAGAAACGTATATATACATGAAAAAATTTAAACTATGCTATGGGTAATTTCAAGTATTGAGAACTACATTATTGTCATATGATAACAATGCAATGATAAGAGCTCACAAAAAATTAGGAAACATACTCTTACTACTTTCAAATGATAAAGGTAGTTTATTAGCATCATAAAGAGTTGACTGATAGAGGATAATTAAACCAACGTAGAAGGTCCATTCATGAAGGTATAAATCGATCGATTCTCATCAAACTAATCAAAGAGATGGATATAGATTCCATTATTGACCCGAAGTGCAAGTAGGAGATTTATAGAGTTTAGTGGTATACCCTAGGGGTAATTATGTAACAATCCAAATTTTTGATAATTAAAAAAATTAAATTTAATAAGGTTTTGGACTATAATATTGTCAGAAATTAAAATTTATGATTTATTAAATTGAATCTTATTAAATTATAAATTTTGACCTTAAGATAAATCTTAAAACAACTAATTTTAATGAGATAAAAGATGGTAACACGTATTAACGTATAATTTGCTAATATTGATTGAATGCAATTGACTACTATACTATGTTAACATAATTTCAATCAATTTAAATAATAAAGGTTAATAAGGAATAGAATAAATGGTGTAATCATATGTTATTAATTGCAATTGGTTTTAGTATGGAGTATGAAATCAATTATTTTGTACGTAAATTTATTAACCTTTGTTTGTAAACAATAAGTTAATAGATATGAATTATTAATGTATACCTATTATTTTATTTATTATCTTATTATTAAATTCGTTAGAAATTTATTTGGTAATTAATGGAGAATTAATATAATTGAAATATTACAATTGATATAAGAAGAAACGTTAACTGTTGAGTGATGAGTGTAATAAAATGAAAACTTATGTTAATCAATTTCATAAGAGAATAGTTGATTTGACAACAAGTGGAATTTAAATATACAATGAACGAATTTTATTACAGTTGTAATTAAATGTGGAATTAATATAGCATATAGATATTGGGTTTAACATGGAAAATTGGATTTCAAGGGAAACAATTGGATTAATTATCTTTCCTATATTAGGGTAAGTTTTTAGATTTAATTATTGCAATTAATAGTAATTTTATCTTTCCATTAATAAGAAATAGAAGAAAATGATAATTAATTAATGATATGTGTAACTTATGTTTTGTGTTAAAAATATAATGAAAATTTCAATGAGAAATATTACGTTCAAATTTTGAGTACTTTAATTCATTACAAATATAATGATAATAGGAAATCAATTGATAAAGAAACAACGTGGTTGTACGAAGTATTATTTCGGTGACTCTTTAATGGGGTAATCTTTAAATATAAGTTTGTTTTGAAGGGGAGGTGTTAATTGTAAATTAATGTGTTATAAAAAGAAATATGTTTCAATAAAAATAAAAGAAAAGGATTGGTTTCTTGAAAAGAATATTTTTATCAAATAAAGTGAATATTTCAATTGTGAATGTAAATTTAATTTCATTAAAACAAAGGAGTGAATTTTGTTGTATGTTTCTAATTGAAATATTTGATTTATTTAATTATTCAAACTTAGATTTGAATTTGATTTATAAAAAAATAACAATAATAAAATGGTAAGCACATAACTTGAAGGTTTGGTTAAATTTTTGATTTGGAATAGTTAGCATATTTACATAGGAAATTTATTCCTTTTCAAATTTGACTTTGGAGTCTCGGTTCATCTTTTAATGTGTGGAGTGGCAGTCCGCATTATGTTAATTGCAGTGTTTAATTTTATTTACTATGTACTAAATAAAAATACATATATGTGTGTAAATTTGAGCGTATTAGGGTTAATAAAATATGTTAAAATGAACTGTTTTTTAGTATATTAGATTTGTAATTTCTATGTACGGTCTACGTTCTCAAATTTAAATCATCGCTTTCATTTATTTTATTTTATTATTACTTTCTTTTATTAAATACATGCCTCTTTTGGTTTTCCAGTAAGTTTTTTTATTTACACGCGAGCCATGCCTTGAAATATTTCATGTGTGTTGATGAAACTAATTAAGGTAGCACATGTTTTGAAATTTTATACCAAAATATTTGCTTGCCATGTAACATGTCTTATCAAATTCCAATGTGTGTCTTTCATCTTTTGTTAATTACCTGCATGTTCAGCCCTGTTTTTGCAAATTTACATCTTCTTGTGTCCTTCCGTTTCATATTCCAATTTCCAAACATGCTTTACCCTTATCCATTTCCTATTTCATAAATCTATTCATCTAACTTTCCATTTCTAAAACATGCTTCCATTATTTCTTTTGCCTAAAGTTTTAAAGTTTCTTTCTCTTCAAAAAAACAAATGTGAGCAACTTATTTTCATGAAGCCAATCTTTTACATTATTTTACAAATCCATTGCCTAAAGCCTCCTTCCTCCATGTGTGAGCCATCATGTCATTTTTTCCATTGATTCTCCAAAATTTAAAAACATGAGCAGGCTTCAAAATTCTTAATGTGAGTAACTAACTTGATTTATTTTATTATTAAAATGTGTGTACATGGTTTTCTATTTCATTTCCATAATATTCTTATAACTTGAATATCTTCCGCATATGAACTCCGATTAATGCGCAGTTTCATCCTTTGGGTTTGTGTCAAAATTCCAGACAAAATGAAACTAGTTCGGTTGAATTTAGAGACAGTTGAAATTTTGGGCTTTTATTGGATTTTCAATTGGCTATAAATCAAAGGTGATTGATTAAACACACTCACGCAATACTAAAAATTCCATTGTAAGTTAAACAAAATATATGTTGTGATATATAATTTTTTTATTGTTGTTTGTTGATTTAAGTTGACATTTGAATTGATATTGAATCTGAATTGACATTTAAGTTTATATTGGAATTTAATTGATAGTTAAACCTTGATATTGATAACTATTATATGTTGAAATATATTGGTTGATTTGGATGTTGTTTGAAATGGATGCTTGCTGATTGATACATTAGATATATGGTTTTTTATTTATTTTAATATGTCCCTATTATCACCTTGTATATTATCGACATCATTTTAATGGTACTCCGATCATTTAGAATTGGATAATTAAGACATTTAAATTATGGGCTGAAATGATATGTGCCCATACAATTTCTTGAATTTGGATTATTTATTGAAACCGAATTATTTAAAAAGTTTAAGTTTTTAATTTAAAGTTCGGATTTATTTTAAATAAAGTAGTTATAATTGGTATTTTGAATTATTTGAAATCTTGTAAGTTATTGCGCTCACGTTGTACACTTGATAGGAGATGAAAAATCTCGTAACATCTCTGAAGCCATTACGCTCGTATTTTTATTTGAGATTGATTTGACTTACATGGGAATTTTTTAGTTCTGGCTCGAGTGTATTGTTTTCCATTATGCTCGTATCAGCATGAGTTTTTCATTGTTGAAGACTATTTTCTGGTGGACGAAGATGAAGATTCAATATATTATTGCTATTTATTATTCCACTACATTCTGTGTTCCGCTGCATTATTTGTTTATTTATGATGTATGTATAACTCTGATTTGAATTTGTAAAAGTGTAATCAAATGTTATTTGTAAAGCAGCTTCATGAAATGTTTATTTGATTATTATATTTTTTCGTTCCGCTGCGAGATTCTGTTTTTTTCTTTCCTTTTTTTTCCTTATTTACCCCCATTAACAATCCTCCCTTTTGAGTGGTTTGAGTCGGACATGTGTGGTTTATTGTCGATTTAAACCGTCCAAAAAGGTAGGTCGTTACAGTTGGTATTAGAGCCAAGTATAGACATACCTTAGCCTGTTGGGGTTAACTCATTTGAGATAGGGTAGAAATATCCTAGAATGAGTTTGTCTGAGTGTATATATATATGAGAGCGCGTACTTGTTAGTGTTATAAAAATGTTTTATATATAAGTTTTGAACTGAAATAATTTTCCTAATATTATATGTTACATATAAAAGAAATTTTTTATAACTAATAGTTATTTGTAATGTGTTTGTTTTATGAAATGGTAATATCTAATTATTATCATTTATTGTTGACTTGTTGTATTTAGTCAAATTATAAACATTGGCTATTATTGTTGATTGAATATATGGACTAAACACTAGTTTAATTCATGGTGAATTAAAGAAATGAAGTGGATAATTAGGATATTCGATATGAAATTGAAAGGTAGTTGTGAATTTTGTTGTTTACTGACCGGCAGTTTCAACTATTGAAAAAAATGGAATATCTGGATATTTTTAGATAACTGAAACCTTTTAAATTAATATATGAGTTGAAACGTAGAAACTGTGTTGAATTATGCAGTTGAATTTGATAATCTTAATTTGAAAACAAGTGAATCAAGGTATAATTTGTTATATCTATGTCTAGTAAATGAATAGAATTGTTGTATACATTCTTGGCATGTAATGTAATAAAATACAAGTGTGAACTTTAAGCCTTGGGATGTTTAAATTGAAATTGTGATTAAGGAAATGTTGTAAATGATATTAAATTGGAAAAAATATGTTTATAAACTTAATTAAAATTTATGAAGTGTGTCATAAATAAATTGAAAGGTAAAGGTGAAAGTGAAAGTAAATAGGATAAGAAATTATGAATTAAAAGTGAAATGATTATAAATAAAGGCATGACTTGTAATTTTTTGTAAAATAAATGGTTATAAATAAAGTTGTGATAACTTTAAACTCGAACAATGTCTTATAAAAAGGAATTAAGCTTTTATAAATTGGTTATGAACTTAAGAAGATTCCTTATGAAATGATTTCCAAATAAACGTAGTATTAAATGAGAAATATTACATGTGAAATAAATATAATTTAAATTGAAGAGAAATATAAGCAATATTATGAGAATGAATATATTAATGTTTTATATTAAATGGAGAAACTCTGTGAAACAAATATTAAAGTATGAAGTGATATTTGTGTTAATCAATGAGATTAAGAATAAATTTAATTTAAATGTAATTGTGATGAAACAAATTGGAATATTTACGTAATTTGTACGCATATTATTTTATTCGCAAAATTAATTTGATCCGGATTTGAATACACAAGTTTTATGTGAATTACACCACTTCGTTTTAGGATTTTTCATTCGATTCTTGATCGTGAATATTTGATATGGATTTTGGTTTGATTCTGGAATTCTCTATCATAGTATTTGACTATGCAAGGAGAATGATGGTTCCTAGTCAAGAAATCTTATCGAAGTACGCATTAGGGAAGTAGAATGAAGAATACTAGTTCAAAAGCAAACTTGTGTAATAGAGCGAGCGATCGAATGTGATTTTTCGAAATGATGACATATGCACATCTTATGTTCTTATATTATTGATATGCTTTGACACTGAAATTGAAAATTGTTGGTTTGGATAGTAATTTAAATTGGAATTTTTCTTGTATGCAAAACTATTATTAATTTAAAACCATTTTACAAAACTATTTTCTTTTATTTTTTCTTGTACAAACTATCTTATTCTATTTTGTTTACAAATCTATTTTACAAACTATTTTACAAAACTATTTCACGAAATGATTTTATATACAAAACTATTCTAAATTCAAAACTTTTTATAAGGCAAAGATGTTCAAACCCATATGGCTTTTCATACAGCAAAATTGATTTTGGAAAATTTTTGATTCTTGTATAAGATGGAGATTTATATAAGCATAAGGTGATTTTGAAACTGTTGATTTTGGAAGGTATTCATCTGAAGAGATAAATCTTATATATAACGGAATTTATATAAGAATGATTTTATATATTTGAGATTATTGATTTTGAAAAGTACTTTATCTGAAAATGAAATTTTACATATAATGGAATTTATATAAGTGCGATATTTGAAAGCTATGGTTTTGAAAGGGCACTACATATGGCATGTTATATTTTGAAGTAAGAGGTATGTGGAAGTACCCTCCATGAAGAAGTATAGTATGACATGCTTCGACCTAGATGTACTTGGGGAATCCACGAATGGATTCGACTGATAAACCCTAATATACTTGGGTGAATTAAGAAATGGATTCGAACCGATATGGTTGTCCGGACTTAAACTCATGAGTTCCTTCATTTTTTTTGCAAGGTAAATGGTACTTTAGTTTACCCAATGGAGGCGTTTTCGACCCTGGGATCTGTTGTTTATGGATCATTCGGGAAGGAAGTGCATCCATTGCGTAAATCATTGAATCAGTAGTCATCGCTGCAGCAGTGGTCGATGGTCCTTTATTTATGAAATGGCTACGATATTTTTCTGGAATCCAGAAGGTGGAAGGATCTTCTGGAAAGTTTTGTGTCCATTGCGTAAATACTAGATAAGCAGCGGGCCACTGCATTGTAACATCATCGTTTGACAATAGATTTTAAGCGATACTTCTCATACCTGTTTTTAAATATTTTTCATTGGTTGTTAAAACAAGTCTACTAAGTATTTGGAGATTTCTAGTCTTACGCATGATCAACGTACGACCAGAGTCTGCAAGAACGAGGATAAACCTCTTAAGACATCGAATTATAAAATTATTTTGATAAAGCATTACATAAAGGATATTATGGTCATTTTTTTCGTTTCTAAATACTTTTAATTTTTTAAAATATTGTCTGTTTATGTACAACATGGTTTATTAGTGTTGTAAATATCATGAGAAATTATTAATTCAATAAAACATATTTAAAGTAAATGATTATTGATTTATTAATAATGTTTGAAAAGTATCTTGAGATAGAACTAATAAATTTATAAATAATGGATTTAAGGTTTTCAATAACTTATTTGTAAATATAAGTAATGATGTAAATAATTATTTTCAAATAGTTTACATATATATTTATAAAGATGTTATTTAAAATATTTAAATGGTATTTATAAATGAAGCAAGAAATTTTACAAATGAATTTTTGTAAAGTATTAAAGTATTAAAGATGATTGATTTGCAAATGAAGTTTTCAAATGAATATTTCAAGTAAAATTTATATAATTTTCTTCGAATGTATAATTTAAAGGTATTATATAAATGGGAAAAAAATTGATTTGCGAAGTTTATTTATAGTAATATACTGACAAATAAATTTGAATCTCTATTTTGGAAGCGTAGTTTGAAATATTTACTTGATTTCGAAGTATAATAGTAAATTTATTGGTTTATTTACTATTTCAAATTTTGTATTAAACCATAATAATTGTTTTTCCATGATTTGAATATTCATTTTAAAACAAGTGTGTAAAATTAATTATGAAAATATGAAATTTTATACTTTGATTTGGAAATTTAATATAAGATTTGAGTATACTATTAGTTTCAGTTTAATAATCTTGAGTTTTTACTTATTTTAAAAATAACGAGTCTAATAAATTATCAGATATAAGGAATTCCAACATTGTTTTAGACTTTTAAAAAATCTTTACATAATGCTATGAGGATGTTTTAAATATATCTTATATTTTTACTAATTGAATGAGGTTAAATGTTTTAATTGAATTTTTAGATATATTTAAATATTTCTTCTCTTCAAGGGCGAATACCAAAAACTTAAATTTTTATTCAATAACCGAATTAAGTTATAAACTTATGTAAGGCGACAGAAGCTTAAGTAATATTTTTTTGAAATGATTCATTAGTGACTTAAATCTTTAATGGAAACTAAATTATGCAAGTGATTGATCTTTATATAAATAAATGAATGAAATGTAAATGATGAAATAAAACCAATCGAATAAATTTAAATAAATTTAAAATTCTTGTTGTTTGGCAGATGGGAAGTTTGGAAAAGAATGCTTCTAGTTGTTAAGGTTGAATGACTAATCTATTAAGTAATTATCTAAGGCAGTTGAGCATAGGGTACACTTGATAGTTTATTTATCACCTTACATGATTAAAAGTTTCTGAACTAAACAAACCATTGGTTTTGGTTGCTATGGATTTTTGATGGATTATTTGGTTGCATAAATGGTTGTATTGTTTGTTTGATTATGTTTTATATTGATTTGATTTTGTTTCAAATTGAAACAACTTAAATATCTCTCTAATACATAATTCCCATTATTTTGAATTATACAAGTGAAATATAGGTTTATGGAAGCAATAGTCACAGCTTTTGGTTTCATAAATAAAGTTATTTTCCCAACAAGTAGGTACTTTTTCGAATTACGGTTCTATAGTGACATTTATTGTTATCCCATGGTTTGGGATATTTATTTTTGAGATATG
Organism: Allium cepa; assembly: GCA_030765085.1. Lineage (NCBI taxonomy): Eukaryota > Viridiplantae > Streptophyta > Magnoliopsida > Asparagales > Amaryllidaceae > Allium > Allium cepa. The sequence continues at coordinate 599,299,603 of CM060935.1, forward strand.
ATATAAATACATTTATTATTGATATTACTATTTTATCGGACCTAACCGCGCAAGGAAGATGCTGCCGAAATTTTTCATGGAAGTTGAGATATTTTCAAATTTATATTAAACATAAATATGTAAGTTAAATTGTTTATAAATTGATTATTTTGAATAAAATATTTTAAATTCCTTGATTCCTTCTTATTCCTTTTCGAGGACAAAAAGTTTTGATTGGAGGAGACTGTAACAATCCGTATTTTTGATAATTAAAAATATTAAATTTAATAAGGTTTTGGACTTTAATATTGTCATAAATTAAAATTTATGATTTATTAAATTGAATCTTATTTGATTATAAATTTTGACCTTAAGATAAATCTTAAAACAACTAATTTTAATAAGATAAAAGATGGTAACACGTATTAACATATAAATAGCTAATATTGGTTGAATGTAATTGACTACTATACTATGTTAACGCAATTTCAATTAATTTAAATAATAGAGGTTAATAAGGAATAGAATAAATGATGTAATCATAAGTTATTAATTGCAATTGGTTTCAATATGGATTATGAAATCAATTATTTTGTATGTAAATTTATTAATCTTTGTTTGTAAACAATAAGTTAATTGATATGGATTATTAATCTGTAACCATTGTTTTATTTATTTTCTTATCATTAAATCCGTTAGAAATTATTTGGTAATTAACGGAGAATTATTGTAACTGAAATATTACAGTTGAAATAAGAACAAACGTTAACTGTTGTGTGATGAGTGTAATCAAATGAAAACTTATGTTAATCAATTTCATAAAGGAATAGTTGATTTGATAATAAGAATGTAAATCAAAATAAAATGATTTGTTTGGAATTTAAATATATAATGAACGAGTTTTGTTACTATTGTAATTAAATGTTGGAATTAATATAGTATATAGATATTGTATTTAAAATAAAAAATTGGATTTCAAAGAAAACAATTGGATTAATTGTCTTCCCTATATTAGGGTATATTTTGAGATTTAATTATTGTAATATATCTTTCCATTATAAGAAATAGAAGAAAATGGTAATTAATTAATGATATGTGCAACTTACGTTTTATGTTAAAAATATAATGAAAATTTCAATGAGAAATATTACGTCAAATTGTGAATACTTAAATTTGTTACAAATATAATGATTATGGGAAATCAATTGATAAAGAAACGACGTGGTTGTACGAAGTATTATTTCTATGACTCTTTAATGGGGTAATCTTTAAATATAATTTGGTTTTAAAGGAGGAGGTGTTAATTGTAAATTAATGTGTAATAAAAAGAAATACGTTTCAATAAAAATAAAAGAAAAGGATTGGTTTCTTGAAAAGAATATTTTTATCAAATAAAGTGAATATTTCATTTGTGAATGTAAATTGAATTTCGTTAAAACAAAGAATTGAATTTTGTTGTATGTTTCTAGTTGGAATATTTGATTTATTTAAATATTCAAACTTGATTTGAATTTAATTTATAAAAAATAGCAACAATAAAATGGTAAGAAAACAACTTGAAGGTTTGGTTAAAATTTTGATTTGGAATAGTTAGCATATTTACATACGAAATTTACTCCGTTTCAAATTTGACTTTGGAGTCTCAGTTCATCTTTTAATGTGTGGAGTTGCAGTCCTCGTTATGTTAATTGCAATGTTTATTTTATTTACCGTGTACTAAATAAAAATACATATGTGTGTAAATTTGAGCATATTAGGGTTAATAAAATATGCTAAAATAGATTATTTTTTTAGTATATTAGATTTGTGATTTCAATGTACGGTCTACGTTGTAACAACCCGCATATTTAACGATTTTATATTTAAATGTTTTATTTAAATATAGCGTCGTTGGTCGGATTTTAGGTCCGAAATGTTAGTTTTTGCAAATGGCCGAATTAGGACTCGAAACCACTTCCATTGAGTTCAAAATGCCGTTTGCGACCTTTTTGAGTATAAGCTTTGATATGTTTGGAGTAAGTTGAATTTTGCAACTTTTTCTAGGTAGGTTTGGGTTGGGTTCAGTCCGCTAACTATCTAATTAACCCTAGCTCCGTCCCTTTCCTCTCCACACTTAATTCATTTCATAAAAACTTAAACTAAAAACTGAAATGGGGGAAGAGAATAGGAATTAGAAATTCCAAGCCCTAGTTTTTCTTGCAACTTGAATTTTTGCTCCAAAATCAAAGTGAAGCTATTGGTAAGCCTCCTCTTCATCTCCTCCAACTCTTCTCCTCTTCAATTTCAGAAAGTTTCCTAAACCTAACTTTGGGAAATATGTGTTTTATTCTTAGATTGAAGCTTGTATAGTTGAAGTGAAGAGTAGTTAGTCTCCTTCTTGTGTTTGGGCTTCTTCTTCTTTGTTTTGAGATAAAAGGTGTGATTTTTATCTCACATCTATGCTTATATATATATATATATATATATATATATATATATATATATATATATATCTTTGTTAGGTATGAATTCCTAGCACTTTTTCATATGCACTTTCTTTTGGTTTGGATTGAATTGGTTAATATCCAAATTTTTAGTGTTTGGGTTCAATTCTTTAAGATCCTAACTTTGACGTTTGAGCATGTTTTTGGTAGCGAATCGGAGAGCTAATGGAGTTGGGGTATCTATTGGCTAAAGCTCCTCAGGTCCATTGCTCGACCGGTCGCGTTTTGGAAGTGTTTGCAATTCGATAAGAAAGGGCAGGAACTGCAGAAATTTGCAGTTCGGCCGACCGAGCCCTGTAGCCGGTCGACCGACCTGCTACTCCGAGCAATTTTTCTGCTTCTGGCCAGCCGACCGAACCCTGTTGTCCGGTCGACCGACCTGCTCCTATTTTGCTGTTTTGCCTATTTTTGCTCATTTTGATTGGTTTTCCAAATTTTATCGATTCAAGTTGGTTTTTAGTGGTTGTCGTTGCATCTTTGGCTTTGATCACTTATTTTTGACTTCATTCACGGGTTTTCATAAATAATCCCTCTAAATCGTATTAAAAGTTGCCTTCTCCAATTCTTAAATTCTATTTAAAACGCACATACACAATTTCGCACTTCGAGCGGAGTGGAAGGGAGATTAAATGGTTAGGTAAAACACGGACCATGAATCCATGCGTTTGTCTATCCGATTAATCCCCGACCTATTCGACTGATTGTTTTGACCTTTTGGTGGTTTACCAATGAGATGAGGTGAACTTTGTACTGCTTTGAGTGTGAAATTAACTAACGGATAGTGAACCATTTAGTGCGAACGAGTGGTTATGGGACTCACGTTACCACTTTTCGGATTCCTTTTTGGAGAGTTATGACACATTCTGCCAGTTAGTGGTGTCCAGTACTAGGCCTCCGACCTTCACCACTACAGTTTGTTGCCTTCGGGTATGTTGCCTTCGGGTTTGTGCCTTTGGGTTTGTTGCCCTATAGTATCGCTTCCGATGTTGGTCGTTATGAGCCGCATGGGTGATATTGGGGTGCCCTTTAGTATCGCTTCCGATGTTGGTCGTTATGAGCCGCATGGGTGATATTTGGTTTGGAGTCTTCGGGCTCATGGATCCTTGTTTGTACAGTACTGAGCTCGAGTAATTTTCTAATGTTTCATCCATATGTATATTCCCTAGGTATCGCCCTTCGGTGTTGGTCTTTTTGAGCCACATGATATGTAGCGATTACCTTGTGGAATTTGTATACCTTATTGGCATTTGTTATTTGCCTTTTTGGCTTGATTTGGGATATGTGTATCCTTTGTTTCTCTATGTTGCCTATGATATGAGGCTTGTTTTGTTATGATATGATTCATCTTTTGTTAGATGATTGTGATATCTCCTTTAGAGATATTTGTTATACTTTGTAACCTTGCAGGTTTATTGTTGTTCAGTTTATCTAACTGATTTGTTTAGCTAGACTGACCCGTGTATTTTATACTCGGGTCAGACCGAGATGTTTCAGGTTAGGTGCTTTTGGACTTAGCCTATTTTGCTTCTGCATGGACTATTCAGCTTGTTCCTTTTTGTTAAAGCTTTTTGTGTAGTCCTTTTTGTTGTAATTCTGATGTGTATTCTTTTGATTCGTCCGTATATTGTAGTTTGCTATACCACTTGACGTGTATTAGTTTGTATACTCTGTTATATATCTGTATATGTGTACATGATGATATTATGTTCTGTGATGTATATTACATTTGAGTTGTTATATTCTGTTCTGATAGATCCTTCAACCGCCTATGGTTTTTTTAAGTATTCATTGGATATGTCGATCTGTTTGGTGTTATTCTTGTCGATGTATTCAATAGATAGTTAGAGCAAGGCTATAGATGGTCGCTCCTAACCAGCCTTATTCTCCGTGTTAGTTGACGGCATTACCCTGTAGTGTCCTTGGTTAGCGTGGGTATAGAGGTGGGGCGTCTCAGCGTGGTATCAGAGCTGAGTTCAGAACAAAATATGATAAACACAGAATAGATGCACATATTCCGGTACATCAAAGTGTACAAGTGATACCAATCTTTGAACCATCGTGTTCTTCTATTCCTTCTTTTATCAAGGGTTAGATAGAATGTGGGAATACGTCTAGAAATGCATTTAAATTCCGTAGTATTCCATATTGAATTATCTACCTTGTAAATAATCATGTTCTTATCTTACTTTCAGCGTATGGCTGGAAGAGGTAGGGGACGACGTTCGGATGCTGGGCAATCCAGTGGCTCGCATCCGGATGGCGTTTATATGTTTGCCGATCAGTTTTTGGAGTTGTTTAGGAGCACTCAGCCTCCAGTTCCTCCTTGAGTTTCTCCACCTCGCAAGTCTGCCTTTGCACGTCAGTGCAGTGATTTTTCTCATCTTGGAGGAAAGCCGTTTAAGGGCTCCGAGTCTGTTCTTGAAGTCCAAGCTTGGTTTCGCACGTGCGAGCGTATCTTCTCTCGTATGGATCTTTCTGACCATGATAGAATTCTAGTAACTTCTAGCTTATTACAAGAGCGTGCTCTTGATTTGTATGAGCTTCTTGTAGCCGAAATTGATGAGTCTACTCTTTCTTGGACTCGGTTTCGGGAGCGATTTGAACTCAAGTTCGTTCCTGAATCTGAAAAAGTTTTATTGACCCGTCGCTTCCTTGAGTTGACGCAAGGAAAATCTTCTGTTTCTGAGTATGTTGCATCATTCGAGTCTTTATCTATGTATGGTCTTGAATTCATTAGCACTTCTTATAAGAAGAAATTGAAGTTTGTTTCTGGTCTTAAGAAATATCTTAAGAAGTCTTTGTTGCTCCAGCTTAAGCTTTCTTTTGAGGAGTTGGTTGATTCAGCACTTCATCTTGAAACCGTAGAGAAGGAGTGTGATCGTGATGTTGATGTTGAGGTTTCCAAGAACCCCAACAAGAAGTCGTTTCAATTTCAGAAGTCCAGGTCTTTTCCTTTTAAGAAGAAGAAGACTGGTAGTTCTAGTTCTCAGCCTCAGTCTGCTGGAACACCTTTCATTCGGAAGTGTTTCAATTGTGGTTCTCCTGATCATATTATTCGAGCTTGTCCTAAGCCTCTCTTCTGCCGCTATTACAAGAAGGAAGGTCATCATGTTTCAGCTTGCCCTACTGGTCCGGCTGGTGCCAAGTCTAGCGGGCTTTATGCTGCCAAGGCTTCTGAAGGTCCTTCTCAGCCCATAGGTATATCTCCATCTATTTTGGAAGGTTCTACTTTATTTCATGATCATAGTATACGAGTTCTTTTCGATACGGGTGCTTCACATTCCTTCGTATCGAAGAAGCTTGTTGATGATTTATCCTTGGATGTTTCTTGTTTGGTTACTTCTTTAAGGATTGCGAATCCTATTAGGGGATCCGCGACCCTTAGCTTGCTTTGTGATGATATTGAGATTATTTTATATGGCTTTTCTTTTCGTGCGAATCTGCACGTTATTTCTTGTCTGGGATTTGATATGATTTTAGGAATGGACTGGCTAGTGAGATATGATGCCAGGATTATTTGTTCGGAGAGAATTTTGTATCTTCGACAGCCGGATTCGCCTACTCAGTTATCTCTTGTTCTTGGGGATGTGGATAATTCCGAAATGGCTTTATATTCTCTTGATTCGCGAGATGGTAATGATATATCTCGTATTCCTGTTGCTTGTGACTTTTCTGATGTTTTTGAGCCTGTTTCGGGTTTGCCACCCAAGCGGGCAATTGAGTTCCGCATTGATCTCATTCTTGGCGCGCAGCCAGTTAGTCGTCCTCCCACGAGGATGTCTACAAAGAAAAATGAGGAAATCAAGAAGCAGCTTTTAGAGCTTGAGTCCAAGCAGTTGATTCAGTCCAGTTTTTCTCCGTGGGGATCCGCGGTTGTCTTCGTGAAGAAGTCTGATGGAACTCTTAGGCTTTGCGTTGACTATCGCAAGCTTAACGAGTTGACCATTAGGAATAGGTATCCATTGCCTAGGATCGATGATATGTTCGATCTATTGAGTGGTGCTAAGGTCTTTTCTCAGCTTGACCTTGCCACAGGTTTTCATCAGTTACGAGTCGCGGAGGATAGCATACCTCTTACCGCCTTCCGCACTCGTTATGATTCTTTTGAGTGGCTCGTTATGTCGTTCGGTTTGACGAATGCTTCTGCTTTCTTTGTTGATCTTATAAACCGGGTATTCCGGGAATATCTCGATAAGTTCGTCCTTGTCTTCATTGATGATATCCTTGTTTATTCTAAGTCTGAAGCTGAGCATGCTAATCATTTGAGAATTGTCTTGAGTACCCTCTGTCATCATCAGACTAGAGCCAAATTCTCCAAATTCCATTTTTGGGAGAATAGGGTTAAGTTCTTAGGCCATGTTGTATCTTCTGATGGCATTTCTGTCGATCCCTCAAAGTTCGAGGCCATCTAGAATTGGAAGAGGACTGAGAATGTGCATGAGATTCGTAGTTTCCTTGGATTGGCGGGTTATTACCGTCGGTTCATTAAGGATTTTTCCCGTGTTGTGCTTCCTCTCACCAGCCTTACTCGGAAAGGCATTCGTTTTATTTGGTCCGACAAGTGTGAAGCTTCCTTTTAGACATTGAAGGACCTTCTCACTAATGCTCCTATTTGGTGGTTCCCAAGGGGAATCATGATCTTGTTGTCTACACCGATGCTTGTGGTAGTGGACTCGGTGCTGTTCTTATGCAGATGGATCGGGTAGTTGCTTATGCTTCTAGGCAACTGCGTCCGAATGAAGTTCGCTATGCCACTCATGATCTTGAGTTAGCCGCCATTGTCTTCGCCTTGAAGATTTGGCGACACTATTTATTGGGCGAGCGCTTCATTCTCTACACCGATCATAAATCTTTGAAGTATTTGTTCACTCAGAAGGAACTCAATATGTGACAATAGTGTTGGCTCGAGTTTCTTGCTTCCTATGACTTTGATATCCAGTATACCCCTGGAAAGGGTAATCGTGTTGCTGATGCGCTTAGTCGCAAACATTCGGCTGTTGTTTCTATGATGCTTGCCGAATGGGATATTCTTGAGACTCTATCTTTTTGTGAAATTCGTGATTGAGGTTCATCTTTTGATTCTCCTATTCTATTATTTAGTTTGGGAGCTCGACCCATTTTGTTGGATCGTATTGTCGATGCCCAGCGGCGTGATCCTGATTTGTTGCATCTTATTCAGCTTTGTGAGTCTGGATCCTGTGACGAGGCGTTGCGGGATTTCAGCATTGATTCTCATGGGTGTCTTCGTAAGAAGAACCATCTTTGTGTGCCTTCTGATTTTGCACTTAGGCATGACATTCTTGATGATTGTCACCATTCTAAGTATACCATTCATCCGGGTAGTAGTAAGATGTATGCCGATATGCATCGTCTTTATTATTGGGAAGGCATGAAGCGCGATGTGGCGGGTTATGTGAGTAATTGCATAACTTGTCAACGTGTTAAGGCCGAACATCAGTGTCCTTCGTGTCTTCTTCATCCTCTAGAGATTCCATTGTGGAAATGGGATCAGATTTCTATGGATTTCATTGACGGCCTACCTCGTACGAGATCGAGCCATTCTAGCATTTGGGTTATTATTGATCGCCTCACTAAGTCTGCTCATTTTGTTCCTATTAAGTCTAATAGGACTGCTTCGCATTTGGCAAAGTTGTATGTCAAGGAAATCGTGAGACTTCATGGTGTTCCTAGTTCTATTGTGAGTGATCGTGATCCTTTATTCACGAGTCATTTTTGGAAGAGTCTTCAGCAAGCTTTGGGAACAAAGCATAATTTTAGTACAGCTATCATCCGCAGTCTGATGGACAGACTGAACGGGTGAACCTCATCTTAGAAGATCTTCTCCGTATTTGTATTTTTGATTTCGGTGGTAGTTGGGAGGATCATCTACCTCTTGTAGAGTTCTCCTACAATAATAGTTTTCAGTCTAGTATTGGTATGGCTCCTTTCGAAGCCTTATACGGAAGGCCATGTCGATCTCCTTCATGTTGGTTGGAATCTGGGGAGAAGCTTATTCTTGGTCCAGAATTTGTTCGTGATTCTTCCGAGAAGATTGATCTTGTTTGGTTTAGAATGAAAGAGGCACAGAGCCGCCAGAAATCCTACGCGGACAGCCGTAGGAAGCCTCTCGAGTTCTCAGTTGGTGATCTTGTCTTTGTTCGTGTTTCTCCTTTGAAAGGGGTTATGCGTTTCAGTACGACTGGGAAATTGGCTCCTCGCTTTATAGGACCATTTTCTATTACTGAACGTATTGGCCCTGTGGCTTATAAAGTTTCACTTCCAGCTCATTTATCTGGCATTCATGACGTGTTTGACGTCTCGCAACTTCGAAAGTGTCTTCGGGAGTCGGATTTTGTTATTGATTCTCCTGATTTTCAAGAGCTTGAGGTCTCACCGGACTTATCTATTGTACAGAAACCTATTCGCGTACTTGACACGGAGGTGCGACATCTTTGGAACAAGGACGTACCGCTCGTTAAAGTTCAATGGTCCGCTAGTCCCAATGACTGTACTTGGGAAACCAGAGAGTATATCGAGCGATCTTATCCGGGTTTTCTATCTTCGCTTGGCAACGGTGAGAATATCTTTTCATCTCAAGCTTATTTCCTTTTCTTTTGAATGTTGTACATATGTAGTTGTTACAAGTATCGTCTCTAGGAATTGCGGGGACGCAATTTTGTAAGGAGGGGAGTTCTGTAACAACCCGCATATTTAACGATTTTATATTTACATGTTTTATTTAAATATAGCGTCGTTAGTCGGATTTTAGGTCTGAAATGTTACTTTTTGCAAATGGCCGAATTAGGACTCGAAACCACTTCCATTGAGTTCAAAATGGCGTTTGCGACCTTTTTGAGTATAAGCTTTGATATGTTTGGAGTAAATTGAATTTTGCAACTTTTTCTAGCTGGGTTTGGGTTGGATTCAGCCCACAAACTATCTAATTAACCCTAACTCAGTCCCTCTCCTCTCCACACTTAATTCATTTCATAAAAACTTAAGTTAAAAACTGAAATGGGGGAAGAGAATGGGAATTAGAAATTCCAAGCCCTAGTTTTTCTTGCAACTTGAATTCTTGCTCCAAAATCAAAGTGAAGCTATTGGTAAGCCTCCTCTTCATCTCCTCCAACTCTTTTCCTCTTCAATTTCAGAAAGTTTCCTAAACCTAACTTTAGGAAATATGTGTTTTATTCTTAGATTGAAGATTGTAGAGTTGAAGTGAAGAGTAGTTAGTCTCCTTCTTGTGTTTGAGCTTCTTCTTCTTCTTTGTTTTGAGATAAAAGGTGAGATTTTTATCTCACGTCTATGCTTATATATATATATATATATATATATATATATCTTTGTTAGGTATGAATTCCTAGCACTTGTTCATATGCACTTGCTTTTGGTTTGGATTGAATTGGTTAATATCCAAATTTTTAGTGTTTGGGTTCAATTCTTTAAGATCCTAACTTTGACGTTTGAGCATGTTTTTGGTAGCGAATCGGAGAGCTAATAGAGCTGGGGTATCTATTGGCTAAAGCTCCTTAGGTCCATCGCTCGACCGGTCGCGTTTTGGAAGTGTTTGCAATTCAATGAGAAAGGGCAGGAACTGCAGAAATTTGCAGTTCGGCCGACCGAGCCCTGTAGCCGGTCGACCGACCTGCTACTCCGAGCAATTTTTCTGCTTCTGGCCAGCCGACCGAGCCCTGTAGTTCGGTCAACCGACCTGCTCCTATTTTGCTGTTTTGCCTATTTTTGCTCATTTTGATTGTTCCAAATTTTATCGATTCAAGTTGGTTTTTAGTGGTTATCATTGCATCTTTGTCTTTGATCGCTTATTTTTGACTTCATTCACGGGTTTTCATAAATAATACCTCTAAATCGTATTAAAAGTTGCCTTCTCCAATTCTTAAATTCTATTTAAAACGCACATACACAATTTCACACTTCGAGCGGAGTGGAAGGGAGATTAAATGGTTAGGTAAAACACGGACCATGAATCCATGCGTTTGTCTATCGGATTAACCCTCGAACTATTCGATTGATTGTTTTGACCTTTTGGTCTGGTTTACCAATGAGATGAGGTGGACTTTGTACTGCTTTGAGTGTGAAATTAACTAACGAATGGTAAACCGTTTAGTGCGAACGAGTGGTTATGGGACTCATGTTACCACTTTTCGGATTCCTTTTTGGAGAGTTATGACACATTCTGCCGGTTAGTGGTGTCCAGTACTGGGCTCCGGACCTTCACCATTACGGTTTGTTGCCTTCGGGTATATTGCCTTCGGGTATGTTGCCTTCGGGTTTGTGCCTTCGGGTTTGTACCTTTGGGTTTGTTGCCCTATAGTATCGCTTCCGATGTTGGTCATTATGAGCCGCATGGGTGATATTGGGGTGCCCTTTAGTATCGCTTCCGATGTTGGTCGTTATGAGCCGCATGGGTGATATTGGGTTTGGAGTCTTCGAGCTCATGGATCCTTGTTTGTACAGTACTGAGCTCGAACAATTTTCTGATGTTTCATCCATATGTATATTCCCTAGGTATCGCCCTTCGGTGTTGGTCTTTTTGAGCCACATGATATGTAGCGATTACCTTGTGGAACTTGTATACCATATTGGCATTTGTTATTTTCCTTTTTGGCTTGATTTGGGAATTGTGTATCCTTTTTTTCTCTATGTTGCCTATGATATGAGGCTTGTTTTGTTATGATATGATTCATCTTTTGTTAGATGATTGTGATATCTCCTTTAGAGATATTTGTTATACTTTGTAACCTTGCAGGTTTATTGTTGTTCAGTTTATCTAACTGATTTGTTTAGCTAGACTGACCCGTGTATTTTATACTCGGGTCAGACCGAGATGTTTCAGGTTAGGTGCTTTTGGACTTAGCCTATTTTGCTTCCTCATGGACTATTCAGCTTGTTCCTTTTCGTTAAAGCTTTTTGTGTAGTCCTTTTTGTTGTAACTCTGATGTGTATTCTTTTGATTCGTCTGTATATTGTGGTTTGCTATACCACTTGACGTGTATTAGTTTGTATACTCGGGCATGTATCTGTATATGTGTACATGATGATATCCTGTTCTGTGATGTATATTGCATTTGAGTTGTTATATTCTGTTCTGATAGATCCTTCAACCACCTATGGTTTTGTTTTAAGTATTCATTGGATATGTCGATCTGTTTGGTGTGATTAATGTCGATGTATTCAATAGATAGTTAGAGCAAGGCTATAGATGGTCGCTCCTAACCAGCCTTATTCTCCGTGTTAGTTGACGACATTAACCTGTAGTGTCCTTGGCTAGCGTAGGTATAGAGGTGGGGGCGTCTCATACGTTCTTAAATTTAAATCGTCGCTTTCATTTAATTTATTTTATTATTACTTTCTTTTATTAAATCATGCCTCTTTTGGTTTTTCAGTAAGTTTTTTTATTTACACGTGAGCCTTGCCTTGAAATATTTCATGTGTGTTGATGAAACTAATTGAGGTAGCACATGTTTTGAAATTTTATACCAAAAGATTTGCTTGCCATGTAAACATGTCTTATCAAATTCCAATGTCTGTCTTTCATCTTTTGTTAATTACCTGCATGTTCGGCCTTTTTTATTTTACAAATATACATCTTCTTGTATCCTTCCCTTTCATATTCCAATTTCCAAACGTGCTTTACCCTTATCCGTTTCCTATTTCATAAATCTCTTCATCTAACTTTCCATTTCCAAAACGTGCTTCCATTATTTCTTTTGCCTAAAGTTTCAAATTTCTTTCTCTTCTAAAAAAAACAATAGTGAGCAATTTATTTTCATGAAGCCAATCTTTTCCATTTATTTACAAATCCATTGCTAAAAGCCTCCTTCCTCCATGTGTGAGCCATCATGTCATTGTTTTCATTGATTCTCCAGAATTTAAAAACTTGAGCAGGCTTCAAAATTCTTAGTGTGAGTAATTAACTTATTTAATTTTATTATTAAAATGTGTGTACATGGTTTTCTATTTCATTTCCATAATATTCTTATAATTTGAATATCTTCCGCATATGAACTCCGATTAATGCGCAGTTTCTTACTTTAGGTTTGTATCAAAATTCCGGACAATATGAAACTAGTTTGGTTGAATTTAGAGACCATTGAAATTTTAGGCTTTTATTGGATTTTCAATTGGCTATAAATCAAAGGTGAGTGAATAAACCCACTCACGTAATACTAAAAATTCCATTGCAAGTTAAGTAAAATATATGATGTGATATACAATTTTTTATTGTTGTTTGTTGATTTAAGTTGATATTTGAATTGATATTGAATCTGAATTGACATTTAATTTTATATTGGAATTTAATTGATAGTTAACCCTTGATATTGATAATTATTATATGTTGAAATATAATGGTTGATTTGGATGTTGTTTGAAATGGATGCTTATTGATTGATATGTTGGATGTATGGTTGTTTATTTATTTTAATATGTCCCTATTATCACCTTGTATATTATTGACATCATTTTAGAATTGGATAATTAAGACATTTAAATTATGGGTTGAAATGATATATACCCATACAATTTCTTGAATTAGGATTATTTATTGAAACAGAATTATTTAAAAAGTTTAAGTTTTTAATTTAAACTTCGGATTTATTTTAAATAAAGTGGTTATAATTGGTATTTCGAATTATTTAAAATCTCGTAAGTTATTGCACTCACGTTGTACACTTGATAAGAGATGAAAAATCTTGTAACATCTCTGAAGCCATTACACTCATATTTTTATTTGAGATTGATTTGAATTATATAGGAATTTTTTAGTTATGACTCGAGTGTATTATTTTTCATTATGCTCGTGTCAGCCTGAGTTTTTCAGTGTTGAAGACTATTTTCTGGTGGACGAAGATGAAGATTCAGTATATTATTGCTATTTATTATGCCATTACATTCTATGTTCCGCTGCATTAGTTGTTTATTTATGATGCATGTATAATTTTTATTTGAATTTTTAAAAGTGTAATCAAATGTTATTTGTAAAACAGCTTCATGAACTGTTTATTTATTATTATATTTTGTCATTCTGTTGTGAGATTCTGTTTTTTCTTTCCTTTTTTTTTCTTATTTACCCCATTAACCATCCTACCTTTTGAATGGTTTGAGTCTGACATGTGTGGTTTATTGTCGATTTGAACCGTCCAAAAAGGTGGATCATTACAAATTATGTAACTTTTACATATATCTAACATGATAACCAATCTTTTTTGAAATAAAAGGTGTCTTCTTTCTATTATATACTTGATTGAACATGATATATTAATTAATTAATTTAATTAAAAATATATTTAATAGAAAATCCATAAATGATATGTTTTATAATAGTAATAAACATGAGTAATTTATTACAATTAAAATGAACATATCGTTTCAAATATTCCTAGTTAAGATGTATTGAGTCTAGATATCGATATATCTGCTGAGACTAGAGTACATAACGCTCTTCAAATATTGGTTAGTGCATTACTCATGGCTGCTAGAGGTACAAAGGGATTATGTAAACATAGTTATTGGATGACTTTGGAATGACTCACTCGATAGGTTTTTGTTGGTTAATATAACTAAGGTCAAATCGAAAATATCAATGCAACAAAATTACACATTCTCTCGACTTGAGAATACTATCAATCTTCAATGTGGAAACTCCACTTGATTATAGTTAAATTATGGCACGACGTCCATCGAAGGACTATAGTTGGGTCGAGTGAAAGTATTGAAAGCATAACGGCCTGCTTTTCCATACCCTTTGAATTAACAATAAACAACAAATGTCCAACTCAAATTGCACGAATAAGCAGATCATTAAGGGTAGAAAGAAAATAAAGATAGAATATCAGAGCCTAATCTAAATTCAGCCTGGACAATTATAAACCCTTGTCCTTACAAATGTTGAAAATAACAAAAAAAAATCAATAGACGTAGCGGATAATAGAATACGTCCATATAATGATGAACATCTCCAGCTCTCCTCTGGAAACTCCAAGCGTCTTCAGCTATACTTGAACTAATCGGATCTGACCTGAGTATTAAAAATACCCGGATCAGGCTTGATAAACCAACACGAGATACTTGAAATTTAAAATGACTATGTTATCAAAACCTTTGAAAAGAAGGGTATCTCATAAAACCATGTCCACACATAAACACGGACGGGCTTTTACCTTATAATAACCAAAACACTTCTATACCAAAATACACTTGATATAATTTTTAATGACATTCTTTTAAAAACACCTTTCAAACAAATATATTCAAACAAGGCATCAGTACCCAGACTAAGTCTTAGGTAATATATCCAAACCGGGTCAATGGAATATACTGAATAAAATATAAGACATCAAAAGGAGTAGCTAAAATGTTTGCAAGTCACTACAACTATTTTGGGAATACAATCAAAACCATAATCTCATATTTGAATTGGATTTCCAACATGATAGGGAATTATTGAAAAGATCAATCTGTATACACGACTTACATCCAGGACTCGGACGTCGTTATAGAACAACACAAATAACTCAAAAGGGATATAATATGCGAATAACATCCAAGGACTCGGACTTCGTGCATTCCCATCATGAGGTCCAGACGTATCTGGTACCTAGGGCTAAGAGCATTTGATAACCCAAATCACTACTATCCAAAATGCGAGCATACATCTGACCACATAGAATCCCATCATAACTAGGGTGTGAGGCTCGCGAGGCTATGATTACCTTTCGCATATCACGTATCACATCTCTGAATGCCACATTATCATTCCAAATCACAAAACCGATTTCTAAAAAAATATAACTTCCTGAGCTCGTACGTCACGGGAAAGGGTGTTAAGCTAAGAGAAGTTGCCTTCTCCGCCACCGACTGATATACATTTATAAAAGCCACTCAAATGTGATTTAGAGTACAATGTTAGACAAATGTCCATACAAGTTCGTTTTGCGACTAAACGAAACCGAAGTCACTTTCCTCGTCCACTATTATGTGAGAAGCCCTTGCAATCCGAAAAATCTCCACAACGAGAAGGCCACTGCTATAAATAACTCTATAATGAGAGCGACTCAGAGTATGTCAACAAGCAGTCCTCATGCTATGAAGATCCTCAGTCTTCAATAATCATCATCTTCAACATATCTTTACTTTCGAACGTATATATTGCTTCGAAGTGTTTTTCGAATAAGAACGACCCAAATCTGACCTCGGTTCCTTTGAAGCCAGTTATCGATAAAAAGATGATAAGTTCATATGTAGATATCAATCATCAATCAATTACTTCATCTTTTATTAAAATCAAATATCTTTTTTAGATATATTCTTTTCAATTTGTTCCATTTTCTTTTCAAGAGTATATGGAATCATTAAGCCTCATTTATTAAATCATTTTATTTATTTAAACCTTTCTTAAATCCTGGCATAATTTCAAATCAATTTCTCTTTTACTTTGGAAAACTTTTCCAAATCATTCTTTTAATCTTAATCCAAGGTTTATTATTCAATTTATGACTTTTAACTTAGGGAAAATATTCCCAAATCATTTATTAAATCTTAATTAAAGATTTTATTTCTTAACTTCAAATCATATTCTTGCAAATCGAAGATTTTCATAACAAAGCACTACTGCCACCTTAGATATGGTATATTTCACCTCCAGGGACTAGTGGCAAGTAATTATACATCATGAAGATCTTTTTCATCAATGATCTTTGTCTTCAATATGTTTTATTTCGAAAATTAATTTGAAGGGGTTTTCGGATAGGAATCACCCAAATCTGATCTTGGTTCTTCGGATAGGAATCACCCAAATCCGATCCTGATTCCTTCATACCAATCATCGAACAAAAGATGTTAATTTTTAATATCTAATTTTTTTTTCTTTTTATCTAGGAAAAACTTAAATACGATCTTTTATGGCATCCGGGCTTTCCTTTCGATCTGTTCCGCCATCGCCTAAGAAGTGAAAATATATGCCAGGTAAGTTCAAGGGATTAGTTGCTCCATTCCTAACCTTAGTTAAACACCTTGTTTTATCTTTCCAGATCTCACAGGCAGAACAAATGTACTAGTCGTTTCCGCATACTCATTTATTATCTTTATTTTGGAATTGATTCTAAGATTGCAGATTATATTTTAAATGCTAATTTTTCCTTTTAAAAACATTCATAATTGATTCTAGGAAAGATTCATTAGTTTAAACTTTCTTTTAAAAAGTCGTAGAAACGGAGCATAAAAGTGCTATGGAAAGTGCTTTAATAAGCTTATTTGATTTAAACAAATTTTTAATACTTAAAAATTCATATTTTCCATTCCAAATCTATTTTAAACCATTTTAATAGATTTATCAAATTTATTTTATATTTTTAATCATTTAAAAATATCATTTATAAAGAATTCCCTTTTTGGATTCCGAATTGCAAAACCGCGATGTTTTTAGAAAATTGTTTTGGACATATTTCAAACGCTACTTGATGAAATTTTGACTTTCTTTCTTCGTCGGAAAACTATTATCATTTTGGACAAAGGAATTTTTATTTTGGAGAAATCCAACATATAGATCATTCTCTACGTTAATTTGAAGTTACGGGTTGAAAACTACCGCTACGCGACGAGCTCGATTTTGACCAATTTTGTGAATTGCTTCGGAACTTGTCCGAAACACTTCAAACACGTTTTAAACCATATTTAAACAATTTTATCTTATTTAAAACAATATTTTCATCATTTCAAACTCATTTTTCATTTCAATTCATATTATGATATTATATTTATTATAATATCTTTTTCAATCTTTTTAGATACTTTGAAATCGTTAAGAGGCTAAATAATTTCCACACACATTTATATGGATTTTATTCTTATTTAATTAACCATGGTTAGTTACTAATTATCACTCTTATTATTTAACAAACAAGTTATCAACCACATAAACAATCACATAATCAACCAACTTTGCATCCAAATTATCGAAATTTAATCATCCAACATATTTAAACTTTCAAATCATTATACTTGAAATAATTTATGGATTAATTAGCAAATATGAGTACTCACCTTTAACCAAATCGTTTAACAACCTACCAACATTTATTTAATCCAACACTTCACAAAATCATCTTAATTTCACCAAACCATCACCTAAACAACTCCACCTCACTTTTTAGTGCTGGGCCATCACTTCACTTCCACTTGCTCTCGACCATAAGTCTTTCCTTCTTTTTTCTCTTGGCCAAACATTCCAAAAACACCCATAGGGCTCGGCCTCTCCTTGATCCTTCCCTTCCTCTGTCATTTCTTCAATTTTTAGATGCTAAACCATGTTTTGATGATATTCTAAGGTCTTTGGTGAAGTTTGGCGAAGATTTTACTTTTTTTGATATGGTTTTGAAAAAGTTAATAAAGAAATGGAAGAGAAGAAACCATTAAAGCTTTAAGAAAGAAGAAGAAGAAGAGAGACTAGAAAAGGAAGAAAAAGAAGAATAGAAAGTGTGTGGAATTTGTTAAAAAAGTGGTAGGTATTTATAGAAAAAAGTTTGACATAAAATATTATTATGTAAATTGACAAAAATACACTTAGTTTAATTTTAAGCAAAATAAAAATTAACATTAAATGTCAAATCATTACTTTATGCCATTTTCACTTAAGTATTAAGTAAAAAATATAATAATTGTGTTTGTTTGATTTGATGTTTACTTTTTGACTTTTATAACACTTTTTGTCTTTTTATGCTTACTTTTTGTTAATTATATTCTAGAATTTTCTAAGTATGTTTAGTAAAAGTAAACTTAATTAGTCAATTAACTAATACTTATACTATTTGAATATATGTTCATATATAAGAAAATAAAAGTGCGACAACTTTTAATCGACAAAACGTTGATTTTCGACAAAATGTTTTACGATCACCTTTTGACGTTTTAGTTGAACTATTTATTTATGTAAACCAAATTTAAAACTAAACTTGTATGATTTTATATAAAAATATAAACATTTATAAATTAATTAAAATAATTTATTTAACCATTGAAACTTACTTCTCTAAAATAAGCATTTTCTCACTTTTGTTGATATAGGCAAATGTTACTATTTTTGTATATACTTCTCTTTTCAAATCCTATATAATATTGTTTGAATCATATAGCCATACCTATTATATATTTAAAATCACTTTAAATAGTATATTTTAAAGTGGTCAAATTCTAGGTCGTTATATTCTCCTCTACTTAAAAGAATTTCGTCCTCGAAATTACCCAAAACAAAAGTTTTCCAAAACATTCATCTTTAAACTTAATTCCATATAATATACACAGATCATCCGTATGAAATATCTTATTTGATCTCCTATTCAAATACATAACTTTATTTTCTGAACTAGTATCGATCCCCCGATCCTCTAGTGCATGCTCTGATTAGGCTTCTAGATCAGAACCTTTGCTTTTCTTGCATAGTTCTCAACTATGATAGAAAACTCAAGTATCTAACTAAAAATCCTCATCAATGTTCGCCTTCAAGAATCGAATGATGAATCCTTTTTCGGACTGGTGTAAACACCTCAAAGTTCTATACTCGAATCTTAGATCAAAATTTGTGCGATGAAATGATCTGCATATAATATATGTAATTATTAAATTTCAAAAACTTATCATAAACCTTTATCTTAAGTTAAACATTTTACAAAGGTGCTTCTTTATATAATCCCTTTAATTATTTATTTTCAAATATCTTTATTAATGGAAAATATTCTAAAGAAACCATTTTTCACTCAAAAGATCATTTATCTTTATAAAATCATTTCCCCACAATCTTTTAACTCGATATATTTTCTTTAACACTAATATTATTTATGAATCATTTCGTAAAACTATTACTTTAGTTTATTCATCGTGTAACTTATGTAAATCAATCTTATTTTAAAGACTTAAGTCCAAATTCTTAATTAATGTTGTAATTCATTAACAAAACATTTTCCAGGTTATAGGTACCTTTTTAAAGAGTTATTTTTTACTTAATAGTTCTTGACTTAAAACTATATTGGTATGATATACCTTTACATCCTAAGAGTATATACAAATTCCAAATTTCAAATTGATTTTACTTAAATCCGTCTATCCAAAAAATTTAGACTTTTTTGTAATTTACTATTATCTCAAATTCATAAGTTATAAAATTTATTTCTTATTTAATACTATTATAAATTTTCTAGCTTTGAAAAAACAAATTTTGAAACCACCCGCATTTAAATCCTCAAACTCTTCACTTTTAAATCTTTTTTTTGTTTTATAAATCATATTTATAAATTATCCTTATCTTATATCATTTAATCAAAGTATTTCAATCTTTTACCAAAAGTTTTCACAAATTCCTTAACTCTGAGTTAGTTAAGATTTTGGAAATTTTCGACTGTCCAAAATCATCGAGAATCCTGCTTTATCTTATCAATTAGCGATTCCAAATTTATCTTTGGTTTAAACACTTTATAAAGATTACTAATCAATTTATCAGTTAATGATTCACATTATCTATATAACTGAAGAAAATTATATAGATCGAGTAACTCTAAAACAATACCAAGGAACTGGGTACTACCAATAGTATCATATATCCTCTTAATAAGAAGAGTAATACTTAAGGGAAGCGTTTGCCATCTGAACACTTCTCTTGCCCATGTTTAGTTTATTTTCAAGCCAATCGAACTAGTTATCATGAAATGCATATTTTTATTTGAAACAATACCATTTTCAAAATCCTTTAGAAACTAATTTATAAAACCTATTTTATAAATTCATTTTATTAATTTATCTTATATTAATTAACTTCATTTGAATTTCCACAATCTTTTACTCGAATTTAAATTCTCATTCCTTTTATATTTATCTTTTTAAACAATCATTTAAATACATATTTATTCTATGTGTTCATTCCTTAAACAAATCATATTATCAAACACCTTATAGTCAAATCGTGAAACTTATTTCATAAGGTATTTTTACTTACACTTTTAAATCAAACAATTGATCAATTTATGATAGTAATTTAACATTATCATTTCTTAATTTATTATTTTAGAATAAGTATTAAAGATCTTAATTACCTTATCATATTTCTTACTTATCAATTATTGTTATCCCGCCTTTTTGCAAGGCCATGTATAGGCGGATTTAACCAAATCGACTGCTCATTTGTCGAGATTGAAATACAATTGGTTGGAGCCAGCTGGATGGATATACGATTAGTCAGGGATGGTTCAATATGCATGGCTCGGCCTGCGAAGTCAGGGGTTGGTCGGCATTACGATTCGGTCTGGAAGTCATGAGTCGCTCAGCATTACGGTTTGGTCTAGAGTCATGAGTCGCTCGGCATTGCGGTTCGGTCTAGGAGTCATGGGTCGCTCGACATTGTGGCTCGGTCTGGAAGTCAATGGTCGGTCGGCGTTGACGATGGCGTTCGGTCTGGAAGTCATGGGCCGCTTGGCATAGGTCGTTCAGTCTAGAAGTCATGGGTCGCTCGGCATCGTGGTTTGGCCTGAGTGGTTCGGCATTGATGGTGGTTCGGCACTTAGAGGTAGCTCGGCAAAGCGGCTCGGTGTAGTGATGTGGTTCGGCCATGAGTGGTCGTTCGTCCTCGGTGGTATGGTTCGGTTACTTCGAGTCCTGAGGCATGTGACTTCAGGACATCACTCGGGTAGCTCGGTGGAATATCAGGTGGATCGACGTGGTTGCTCGGGGTGCCGTTCGGTGAAGGTTGGAAGTTCATAAATGGCTCGGTCATTGGTGGAGTGGATCAGCATAGGTCGGTCGGCACGATAGTTTGGGTCGGTCATAATGAAGGATATTAGCTTGGCTATGGACCTGATGGGCTCGGACTACTCAGGAAGCCCAGTAACTTTGGATTTGCCTTTAAATACACCATGTGGGGGTTCAGAAAAGGAATCTTCCTTTGGGCTCTCTTGTTTTCTATTTCCTAAGGCTAAGTTTACTCTACCATTTTGTAACTGTAATTAATTCTAACATCAATAAAAAAGAAACTTCTAGAGTGGACGTAGGCCGGAGTTAGACGAACCACTATAAAATCTATTGTTCTTTACGACTTTCAATTTAATTTTGACTGTTCTTCACATTATTACTCTCTACATATATTCTATCTGTGAGCTGTGACTGTGATTTGGTGCTTTCTCTTGGATTTGGGTGTTAGTGATCAATTTTGGCGCTAATATTTTGGTGCTTTCACTGAGAAAGCTAGCACTTAGGAATTTGGGAACTTAGATTCTAGAAATAAATGGCTAGACCACCGACATGAAAGCAAGCGGTGGAAAGAAGTCATCAAGTAGGAAGTCAGGAGGCTTCCTTTGGAGCTAATCAAGCCTCTGTCTACACCACTAGGTAAAAGATGCAGGTCATGATGAATTCCATGTAGGAGAAAATGACGAAACGACAAGAAAAGATGATGCAGTCTCTTCTTAGGCAATTTGGACAATCGAGGACTGCAGGTGCTCA
This sequence comes from Allium cepa, assembly GCA_030765085.1. Taxonomy (NCBI): domain Eukaryota; kingdom Viridiplantae; phylum Streptophyta; class Magnoliopsida; order Asparagales; family Amaryllidaceae; genus Allium; species Allium cepa. The sequence goes on from CM060935.1 coordinate 599,321,565, forward strand.
AGTTCTAGGAGCTGGATTAAAGGGACTCAACCAACAGGCAGACAGAGTGATTCAGTACAACTCCCAATCAACAAACAACTATAAACCCGGAAGGGCCAAGACTTAGGGGCACACCTTCGGATAATGTTGGACCAACCAATGGAGGGATATCAGGTGATGCAGTGCAACCCAGCATCAACAGGAACATAGGGGTACAGAACGAGGAATATGTGCCAGAATTTCCGCACGGAGTCAGAGAGCAGATAGGAAATATGGATAAGGGGAAACCCTTGGTTGGAAACGCTGGATTGGCTGACATTATTAGGCAGACTATTCGCGGAGGGCTAACAAATAGGGATTTGGAGGGAGTCAACAGAAGTCCGTTTACTCGGAACATCAGAATAGCTAGGAATCCACCCGATTTCAAGCTACCTACTCTGGAAGTATACAATGGTAAGACAGATCCCACTGACCACTTGATGAGGTACACAAGGAATTTGGAAGTGCTTGGGCCATCAGAGGAGGTCATGGCCTGTTGTTTCTCCCCGTACTTGCCGATATAGCTGCTATGTGGTTCAGACAGCTGGAGGATGGATCTATAGGAGTATGGATAGAACTAGTGGACAAGTTCTTAAGTCAGTTTCGAGTTCACATAAAAAGGCCAAAGAATGTAATGACGCGAACGTCAGTTAAAAAGGGGAGGATGAATCGCTCTGGACATTCTTAACTCGGTTTAATGCAACAGTTGCTTCGGTGGATCGGTCGGATCCATCAATGGTACAAATGGCTGCGGTATCAGGAGTTAGGGATAATTTGGATTTCAAATTATCGCTGATACGGGACCCACCAATGGATCTCGGGAATTCTTTCATGAAGTTGAGAGATTTCTTCGATAAGAGGATGCATGTTTGGATATGAAGTCAAAGGAAGTAAACGTGGTTAAGGATGGATAACTGCCCGGCGATAGCTCGGGTAAGGACAAGGATAAAGGGAAGAGGAAACGCTGGAGAACCAAAATTCTTCACTTACACAGGATTTAATGCAACACTGGAGCAGATATTCTTGGATACTCGGGATTGCCTTCCTTATCGAAGGCCAACAAGGAGGGAACCTTCAGAATGCGAAAGGGCATCGGGGAGGCACTGTCTCTTTCATGACTTGGACGGGCATGATACTAACAGCTGCAGGATATAATCAAGGAACATGTAAGGAATGATCAATTGCGACAATATGTCAGAACTTGGAAAGCGGCGGTGGAACAGGAGCAGCCACCGCCTACCTTGAACGACGAAGGCATGAGGCCCAAGAATGGTGGCCAGTTGGTTATCAACTAATCGTGACTTCGGGCAAACAGCTAAATCACTTACTTATGTACGGGGTCGGAGATAACCCTTAGGCATGCTCTGAGATGATGGTTATCGAGATGGTCCAGTTTGTGAAATTTGTTTTTTCCTTTTTGACTTGGACATCTGCTTTTTCTACTTTAGTTTTGGAGTTTGGATTGAACTACTGCTTTTATTGGTTTTTTGGTTTGGATGTCTGATTTTTGATTTGGATTTTGATTTGGACTTTTGATATGGATTTTCGGTATTCTGGTTTGAATCTAGATTTTGGATTTTTAGATTTGGGTTGACTTTTTGTCAGGTTTTTAGTTAAAAGGTCGTCGAGTATGGACTATGCTCGGCAAGGGTCCAGAGAGACCTGGATTCAGTCTAGGACTTAGGCCCTATATTATCGATTATTACTTCAGGTCGTCGAGTATAGACTATGCTCGACAAGAGTCTGGAGCGACCGGGATTCGGCTTAGGACTTACGTCATGGCATTACTCAGCGTTCAGGGTCATGGGACCATGGATACCAAGGCGTTGCTTGGCACATGTCACTAATTGTGGATTGCGCTTGGCAAGAACTCAGAGAGGTTATGGATACGAATATCGGCTATGAACAGCTAAGGATTCGGATATCGAACCAGAAAGGTCCTGGATTAGGTTATTGATCATTGGATATGGATGGATTGAAACTCGATTGACGGGTTCGGATGGATGTGGAATTGGATAGGGATTTGGTTACTGGATAAGAATCAGATATCGACAATCGTGGATTTGGGTAAGAATATGGCAATGGCACTTGGATAAAATGGATTGGATTATGGATCGGATAACATGGCTATGGATGACGTATGGACATTGGACAATGGATTAAAAGATATTCAAAACACGCCTTCCTATCGCAAGGCATGTTTTGGGGGGCAAAATGTTAACCCGCCTTTTTGCAAGGCCATGGATAGGTGGATTTAACCAAATTGACTACTTATTTGTCGAGACTGGAATACGATTGGTTGGAGCCAGCTAGATGGATAGACGGTCAGTCAAGGATGGTTCAATACGCATGGCTCAGACTGGAAAGTCAGGGGTCGGTCGGCATTACAATTCGGTATGGAAGTCATGACTTGCTCAGCATTACGGTTCGGTCTGGGTGTCATGAGTCGCCAGGCATTAATGTTTGGTCTGGAAGTCATGGGTCGCTCGGCATTGTGGCTCGGTTTGGAAGTCAGGGGTCGGTCAGGCCTGATGATGTCGTTCGGTCTGGAAGTCATGGGCCGCTCGGCATAGGTCGTACGGTCTAGAAGTCATGGGTTGCTCGGCATCATGGTTCGGCCAGAGTGGTTTGGCATTGATGGTGGTTCGGCACTTGGAGTGGCTCGGCAAAGCGGCTCGGTGTAGTGATGTTGTTCGGCCATGAGTGGTTGTTCGGCCTCGGTGGTATGGTTCGGTTACTTCAAGTCCTGAGGCATGTGACTTCGGGGCATCACTCGGGTAGCTCGACGGAGTATCATGTGGATCAACGTGGTTGTTTGGGGTGCCGTTTGGTGAAGGTTGGAAGTTCATACATGGCTCGATCATTGGTGGAGTGGATCGGCATAGGTCGGTTGATACGATAGTGTGGGTTGGTCATAATGAAGGGTATTGGCTCGGCTATGGACTTGATGGGCCCGGACTACTCAGGAAACCCAGTAATTCGGGATTTTCCTATAAATACGGCATGCGGGGGTTCAGAAAAGGGATCATCTTTTGGGCTCTCTTGTTTTCTATTTCCTAAGGCTAAGGTTACTCTACCATTTTGTAACTGTAATAGATTCTAACATCAATAAAAAGGAAACTTCTAGAGTGGACGTAGGCCGGAGTTAACCGAACCACTACAAATCCATTGTTCTTTACTGCTTTCATTTTAATTTTGACTATTCTTCACATTATTACTCTCTGCATATATTCCATCTGTGAGCTGTGACTGTGATTTAGTGCTTTCACTTGGATTTGGGTGTTAGTGACTAATTTTTACGCTAGCAATTATCTTGACGAAACATCTTATAGTCAAACTGAGAAATTCAAATCACAAGATTTCCATATTTAAATTTCACAAATCCTGATTTCTAACTATACAACTTCTCAAAATATATACTTTATATTCAAAATATAATCCTAGGTAAAATTATTTCATTTATGAATTTTTTCCAAAAGCAGTGTGTCAGTTTGCCTTGTTTAAATGTTTAGGGACCCTCATCGATAATGGTGATCAGACGTATCGATCAGAATCTGTAATTCACTCAATAGATAAATCAACACACAAAAATTTATTAGTCACTAACAAATACATACTCATATATAATACACTCAAACTCATTCTAGGGTGTTACTAATCCTAGGGTATTACTAACCCTATCTCTGATGAGTCTTTAACCCACCAAAGCCAAGGTTCACACTTAACCTTTAGCTCTGATACCAAATGTAATGGCCCGTTTTCCATACCCTTTGAATTGACCATAAACCACACATGTCCAACTTAAATTGCATGAATAAGCGGATCATTAAGGGCAGAAAGAAAATAAAGATAGAACAGAATCTCACACGAATGAGATAACATATATTATTTCAATAATAATCTTAACAGCAGAAAATTTTAAAATACAATATCTGAGTCTAACCTAGATTCAACCTGGACGGTAATAAACCACTGTCCTTACAAATGCTGAAAACAACAAAAAAATGAAATAGATGTAGCGTATAATAGAAGACGTCCATACGGTGATGAAGATTTCCAGCTCTCCTTTGGAAACTCCAAGCATCTTCAACTAAACTTAAACTACTCGGATCTGACCCGAGTATTTAAAATACTTGGATCGAGCTTGATAAACCAACGTGAGATACTCGAAATTTAAAATTTATAGATCATGACGATGTTATCATAACCTTTGAAAAGAAGGATATCTCATAAGACCACACCCACACATAAATACGGATGGGTTTTTACCTTGTAATAACAAAAACACTTTTATACCAAGACAATTTGATGTTTTCTTTAATGACATTCTTTTGGAAAACATCTTTCAAATAACTTATTCAAATAAAGCATCAATATCCAGACTAAGTCTTTGGAAATATATTCGGACTGGGTCAACGAAATATCCCGAACATAATATATGATACCAAAAAGGGGTAACTGTAATGTTTGCAAGTCAATAAAGCTATTTTGGGACTACAATCAAAATTGTAAAGCACGTATTAGAGTTGGATTTTACAACATGATAAGGAACTAGCGGATAGATCAATCTGCATCCACGGCTTACGTCCAAGACTCAGACACCGTTATACAACAATAAAAATGGCTAAGAGGGGATACAATCAGCGAATAACATCCAAGGACTAAGACCTCGCACATCCCCGTCATGCGGCCCAAACGTATCTGGTACCTAGGGCTAAAAACATCTGATAACCCAAATCACTACTATCTGAAATGCAAGCATACATCTGACCATATAGAATCCCATCATAACCCGGGTGCGAGGCTCGCGAGGCTACGATTACCTTTCAAAGGTAATATGTCACATCTCTAAATGCCACATTGTCATTCCGCGTCGCACGACCGATTTCTAGAAAAGTATAACTTCATGAGCTCGTATGTCTCGAGAAAGGGTGTTAAGCTAAGAAAAGTTGTCTTCTCTACCACTGACTGATATACATATATAAGAAACCACTCAAATGTGATTTAGAATACAATGTCAGACAAACGTCCATACAAGTTCGTTCTAGGATTAAATGAAATCGAAGGCACTTTCCTCGGCCACTACTAGGCGAGAAGCGCTTGCAATCCGAAAAATCTCCACAACGAGGAGACCACTGCTATAAATAACTCTATAATAGGAGCGACCCAGAGCATATCAACAAGCAGTCTTCAGGCTATGAAGATCCTTGGTTTTCAACAACCGTCATCTTCAACATGTCTTCACTTTCAAATGTATACATTGGTTCGAAGTGGTTTCTGGATAAGAATCACCCAAATCTGACCATGGTTCCTTCAAAGCCAATTATCAATAAAAAGATGTTAAGTTCATACGTGGATATCAATGATCAATCAATTAGTTCATCTTTTATTAAAATCAAATATCTTTCTTAGATACATTCTTTTCAGTTTATTTCATTTTCATTTCAAGAGTATATGGAATCATTAAGCCTAATTTATTAAATCATTTAATTTATTTAAACCTTTCTTAAATCTTGGAATATTTCTAAATCATTTTCTCTTTTACTTAAGAAAACCTTTCCAAATCGTTCTTTTATTATTAATCCAAGGTTTCTTATATTCAAGTTATAACTTTTAACTTAGGAAAAATATTCCCAAATCTTTTATTAAATCTTAATCAAAGATTTTCTTTCTTAACTTCAAATCATATTCTTGCAAAATGAAGATTTTCATAGCAGAGCAATACTGCCACCTTAGATATGGTAAATTTCACCTCTAGGGACTAGTGGCAAGTAATCCCACATCATGAAAATCTTTTTCATCGATGATCTTTGTCTTCAATATGTTTTATTTCGAAAATTAGTTTGAAGGGGTTTTCGGATAGGAGTCACCCAAATCTGATCTTGGTTCTTCGGATAGGAATCATCCAAATCCGATCTCGGTTCCTTCGTACCAATCATCGAACAAAAGATGTTAATTTGTTAATTAATACCTAGTTTTTTTCTTTTAATCTTGGAAAAACTTAAATATGATCTTTTAGAGCATCAGGGCAATGGTTGCTCGATTCCTAATCTTAGTTAAACACCTTGTTTTATCTTTCCAAATCACACGGGCGAGACAAATGTACTAGTCGTTTCCGCATACTCAGTTATTAGCTTTATTTTGGAATTGATTCTAAGATTCCAAATTATCTTTTAAATGCTTAATTTTCCTTTTAAAAACATTCATAATTAACTCTAGGAAAAAATCATTAAGTTTAAACTTTCTTTTAAAAGATAGGAAAGGTAGCAGAAAAGCACTATGGAAAGTGTTTTAGTAAGCTTATTAGATTTAAACAACTTTTTAATATTTGAAAATTCATATTTTCCATTCCAAATCTCTTTTAAACCATTTTAATATATTTATCAAATTTATTTCATATTTTTAATCATTTATAAAAAAAATCCCTTTTTTGATTCCGAATTGCAAAACCGCGATGTTTTTAGAAAATTATTTTGGACATATTTCAAACTCCGCTTGATGAAATTTTGATTTTCTTTTTTCGTCAGAAAACTATTATCATTTTGGACCAATTAATTTTTATTTCGAAGAAATCCGATTTATAGATCATTCTTTACGTTAATTTGAAGTTACGGGTCGAAATTTACGAACTATCGCTACGCGACGACCTCGATTTTGACCAATTTGTGAATTGCTTCGGAACTTGTCTGAAACACTTCAATTTTTTTTTAACCATATTTAATCTTTTTTAGCTTGTTTAAAACAGTATTTCATCATTTCAAACTCATTATTCATTTCATATTATGATATTATATTTATTATAATATCATTTTCAATCTTCTTAGATATTTTGAAATCATTAAGAGTCTAAATAATTTTCATATACACATTTATATGGATTTAATTCTCATTTAATTAACTATGGTTAATTACTAATCATTTCTTTTATCATTTATCAAACAAGTTATCAACCATATAAACAATCATATAATCAATCAATTTTGCATTAGAGTTATGGAACATTTAATCATCCAACATATTTAAACTTTCAAATCATTATACTTGAAATAATTTATGGATTAATTAGCAAATATGAATGCTTAAATTTAACCAAATCGTTTAACTTCCTACCAACATTCATTTAATCCAACACTTTACTAAATCATCTTAGCTTACCAAACCATCACCTGAACAACTCCACTTCACTTTTTAGTGCTCGGTCATCACTTCACTTCCACTCGCTCTCGAACACAAGTCTTTTCTTCTTCTTTGCTCTTGGCCAAAAATTCCAACAACACCCATAGGGCTCGTCCTCTCCTTGATCCCCCTTCCTCCATCATTTCTTCACTTTTTAGATGCTAAACCATGTTTTGATGATATTATAAGGTCTTTGGCAAAGTTTGGTAGAATTTTGACTTTGTTTGATATGGTTTTGAAAAAGTTAGTAAGGAAATGGAAGAGAAGAAGCCATTAAAGCTCTAAGGAAGAAGAAGAGAGCTTAGAAAAGGAAGAATAAGAATGACAAGTATGTAGAATTTGTGAAAGAAGTGGTAGGTATTTATCGAAAAAAGTTTAAATAAAATATTATTATGTGAAATGACCAAAATACCCTTACTTTAATTTTAAGCAAAGTAACACTTAACATATAATGTCAAATCATTACTTTATGTTATTTTCTCTTAAGTATTAATTAAAGAATATAATAATTGTATTCGAATTGATGTTTACTTTTTGACTTTTATAACACTTATTGTCTTTTTATGCTTACTTTTTATTAATTACATTCTAGAATTTTCTAAGTATGTTTAGTAAAAGTAAACTGAATTAGTAAATTAATTAATACTTACAATATTTAATATATGTTCATATATAAGAAAATAAAGGTGCAACAACGTTGCGATAACTTTTAATCGATAAAACGTTGATTTTTGATAAAATGTTTTAGGTCACATTTTGACGTTTTAGTTTGAACTATTTATTTATGTAAACCAAACTTAAAAATAAATTTGAATAATGTTATTTACAAATATAAACACCTATAAATTAATTAAAATAATTTCTTTAACCATTAAAACTCACTTTTCTAAAATAGCATTTTGTCACTTTTATCGATATATGCAAATGTTACTATTTTTGTGTATACTTCTCGTTTCAAATCTTATCTAATATTGTTTAAATCATATAACCTTACCTATTTTATATTTAAAATCACTTTAAATAGTATATCTTAAAGTGGTCAAACTCTGGATCGTTACCGAAAGTGAAACACTATTCAAGAGTGGATTCGTCTCCTTGGTTATATGAGGTTAGTACCACGGTCAAATGAAGTCAATTCAATGTCAAAGTCTCTGATCAGAGAAATTCGATTAATATTGATTTTTTTATTGAACTAAGTACTTTGAGTTTAGAATATAGAGTTGAATATGAACAATATTGGAATTTTGACCATTACCAAATTCCGCAAGTCCAAGGTGATATAGTTTTGATGAAGAGAATTCGTGTAAATAATTTTCACTGTGGGTAAAACTTAAATAAAGTAAAATTGGACTTTATCAAAGCTATGTAAGTGATAAATTTGGCCATAATGTCACATCACCTGCTAAGTGGCATATGGACACTAATATTCAAATTATTTGATATTAATCGCTGGCCGAATTTACATCTGAGAGTCACAATCGTAATTTTGAAAACTCCGACTACCACCTAATTTATTTAATTATAATAATTATAAATTAATTAATATTTATGATATTTACAAGATTTTATTTTATTTGTGTTGAAAATAGTACATATACAAAAGTTATATACACACGTATCGATATACGATATTAATGTACGTTTAAACAAAATTTAAATATATTTTATTTAATTGACCTTGAAGTGACTGAGAGGCCAATAAGTGGACCTAATTTGGTCGGCCATAGGTATAGGAAAATAGTTGGATTTGATTCAAAAAGGGAGTTTGAATTAGTAGAGATACTTATGGATCTGAATCCTCCTTTTGCTCTTCTCTTTCTCTATTATTTAAACACCCTTATCCCCTCATTTATTACTCTCCTTTTAACCTCCACTACATCCATATCTAGTTGAAAATAGCAACCCCATTTGACCATTGATGCAAGTATTGAAAAAACAATTTCAAGTAAAATCAAGACAATGGTGAGTAGTGCTTTCAGTCTTGTAGCTCTTTCTAGAAGGATCTAAATTGAGATTCAAATGGAGTCGATCAAATCAACATTCAGTGTGTGCTTGTTAGGCTATAGTCACGGTAACTTATTTATTTACAACATACACATTCATAATATGATACGAATTTTGATCCATATGTGCTTAGATTAGATCTTAATATCAGTATCCCTATGTATGTGCTGTCAATGTTGTATGAGAATATGTATATATGTATTGTGATTCATATATATATATATATATATATATATATATATATATATATATATATATATATAGCTCTTGGCTAGTGAATAAAAAGGTAAAATAAAAATTTCTTTTTTGAATCAAGTATTATTTTTAAAAGCAATTTGAAAACAAATTTTGGTTTTTTTAATGTATAAATGTATATATAAATTACATGTAAAATATTGTTAAATCATATATATGTAATCATTTTTTAAAAAGTTGAAAAATAATATTAGTTATACACACACACATACTATTCAAAAACATATATATATATATATACGTATGTATGTATATGTATGTATATGTATGTATGTATGTATACATTTATTTTAAATACAAGATGTTGCTTTAATATATTTATATATATATATATATATATATATATATATATATATTTCTGCATATATATTATATACAATTTAATGCACGTTAATTATACCAATGATTATCGAATTTATTTGTTTTCTAAATAATTTTTTCTTTTATCATTTACATAAGGAAATGATCTAAAACAATTTTTTAAACCGTAAAGGATTAAAAAAGGATTTTTTTCTAACATATTATAGGCCAAAATATGGGTGAATATATATAAGTTTATCCATTTATATTTAAATATATAATGATATTTTATATCCGAAATATAAATATTAATTTATATATGTAAACAAATATATATGTGTGTGCATGTATGTTTCTAAATTTTTTTTGTATATATACATTTATTTATTTTAATTTATCAAAATATTAATTTTGATTTAAATTTGAAATTAGAAAAAAAAACTAGATCTAGATCTGAAATTTAAAATTTAAAATTTAAAATTTGAATTTAAATTTGGAATCTGAAATTTGAATTTAAATTTAAAATTGTGATCTTTAATATTTGCATTTTCAAATATAATACATTTTATAAATATATGTGTGTGTATTAATATTTGTACTCTTATAAATATGTTTTTTGTATCACGTTGATATATATATATATATATATATATATATATATATTAGCTAACACATATGTAGACAGAGGGGCTAACATGTCAGTAACAATGTAAATCTGAACATCTATATATAGGTATGTTAAACCATGTACACTGCACGTGTACATGCAAACACATGTGTAAACGATATGCATGTTCATATTATATGATATAAATATAAAATCAGAATAAAACTTTATTTACAAATTAAATAAAATTTTGATATTTACAGTAAATTTAGACTTCAAAGATCCAATATGATCCAAATGGAATGATTTTTTTAAAATTAACCCATTTATCTCGCTGCGTAATGGCCCAGTGCCAACAATAAATGGCACGCAAAGTTGCATGTAATAACCACTAACTTCAGCTTAGCTTAGTGTACTTCATCTTCCTCTATAACTATAGACTAATCCACCCACTAATATATCATTCTAACTAATATATCTCTTTTAAATGAAGAACGAACAACTCCTTCATCGAAAAAACTGGTAAAATATTCGATATACCTAAGTCTAAGCCGATGCTAATTGTTTACTAACTGTAACAAAAGAGTCGTGCAATGGGAAACCAGAATAATGCAACAATTAACCAAAGCGGCATTGACCATCCACATGGATCATATTCCACTGCTGCCTCGCAACCCAACTACCAACTACTCCATAATCCTACTCCAAACTCTCGATCCTCTTTTCACCCTCTACAACTTGAATGTTAGTAAAGAAAACATAATTACTTTGGTAGACAAAATATTATCAGCCTCAAAAACCCATTGAGGAAAGATTGCATGAATTACACGACTCCATTTCCAAGAGATTTTACATTTTAGATGAATTCGGAATAGTTAATGTGGCTAGAATACTTAACGGGCACACAGTTCAACAAGAAGAAGAAGGCATTCAAGGGTGAACTGGATGAACGGTATGGAATGCATTTTAGCTATATCTCCCATGAGTCTATCCCTTTTTACCAGCATGGATGATCACATGTGGACTTCATAAGCAAGGTCCAGATCCATTATACGGCCAAGAAGGAGTTCAGTCAACCAAGGGACAGGTGGATTGAGGCGATTATTGGCATTTGGAAGCATGAAGAAGCTAATTCCCTATTGAATTATATTGACAAGATGATAAAGGTTACATGAGGTCAAACCTTAGTGCAGCTTAAAAGAGGAACGGGTGGATGGGCCATGTTTGAGACTGTTCGGAACTCTGAGGTGACTATAACAGCTGTTAGCCCCGCTCTTTAAGTTCTATGTGTTAATACATTAAATCTAGCTCTTATGCCATGTTATAATTATAAAATAAAACAAAACAAACTAGAAAAATAGGAGAGAGAAGAAACGAATAACCATTAAAGGCTACATCTTTATTAGTGGCTGAATTGATAATTTAATAATACATGACTATATTTATATCCAGATTTTTTAAGCCTAAATATTAAATAATAGGTGATATCATAGTAGGGCAAGAAATAGTAATACTAAAATATTCTCAATAGAGTTCTTTATATATATAATATTTTCTTAACACCCTCTAAAACTCAGGATGTGCAGCAACTGGATTTTACCAAAGTAGAAAACAATGATAGAAGAATGAACAGCAATAACGCCATCTAAACCATCCGAAAAATGAAAAATCAAAGGTTGAATGCTGCTAAAGAGTAACATCAAATACCAGCTTCAATCTGATTATAAGACAACTTTCTAAAAAGACGCCTAAAAAACTTTCGGATTCATGGTCTCCAATCATCATTACTTGGAATCGTTGCTCAAAAAGCCAGATGCTTTCAAAATCACCTCACAATCAAACAGGAGCGACATTTCATATCCAAGAAAGTGCAATCAGGTCATCTCTAACTTAGATTTGTCTCAACAAATTGAAATCAAACTTCAACGTATAGTACAGACTCCGCTTATCTCTTCAATATCAAAACATCAAACAGGTAGTTTGTCTTTTACTTTTAATTAAAGAAGAAAATTTTGGCAAGCATTAGAAATTGAAGTAAAATTGGAAATGGAAGATGATGGCAAGATAAGAGTGTGCAGAATTGGGTGCTGAATTGAAGGGTGCTACTAGCTGCGGGCTTTGTGACTGTGGAATGTGGACGAGGGTCGATGAGGTATTCTGGTGGTGGACTGTTGGTCATGATGATAGGAGCAAGGAGCTAATTGATCTCTTCTCCAAAGAGGTAGGCTTTTTTTCACTTTTCTCCGATTATAAGTACTAAAACCCTAAAATCAAACACCACTTAAAATACAAGAATTGGAACCATATTTTTAATCAAATTTCCATAAATGAAATCTCATGGTGCCAATAGATGAAGTGGAGGCGGTATCGATATGAGGTAGGTATATATATATATATATATATATATATATATATATATATATATATATATATATATATATATATATAAAAGGTAGGTGTGTGTGTGTGTATTTGGATATGTGTGTGATGGGGTCATGGTTATAAAACATGAGTTAGAGCAACCCAATTCCTCTGTCCTCATTTCCACTATCCCCATGTCCCCAATTGAATTTCAACCAAATAACATATGATTTAATTGCCAAGTGGATGCCTTCATGATATTAAAGTAATGAGATGATAAAAAATTTGATAGCCGAGATGCATTTAGGATAGAGAGACATGAAAAATGGCGATAGTGGAATTGAACATAGCTACAGAGAGACGAGAGGAAGTGCTATTATCATCATTTTAACTATTGATTAATGGTTATTTTAAACCGAAGAGGATTATTGTAAATCAGATCCAAACTTAGACAAGCGCTAAGGTATTGTTTTTTTACAAATGGTTTGTTTCTAACAATAAAATCAGATCCAAAATCAGATCAACACTCACTTATTTGACCACTTATTACTAGAAATAAGAGCATTAAAATTGTTTGTTTCTAACAAATTTTCAAAACTAAATACTTATTGAGCAAAAAAGCGTTAAGCACTTTCATATTACTTATTATAGTTCTGAATGCTTAATAATAATTTCATCCATTCAAGTCCTTACATCTATAAGTGAAATGTTTAGAGGATTTATAGCGGCAGATGTCCAAAAAGCTATAGCGAGGATAAAGTAGGATTAGCGGAAAATAGTGGAGGTGCGAACGATATGTTGTAGATAAAATCAATTTCTAAAAATGAATTTATTATCAGCCTCACTTCATTAGTATAGGAAAATGAAACAATGTATACTGTTAAACAAAATCCTAAAATGTCTTGATCAATCTAATTTACACATAAAGACTAGAAATGTTTTGTAATTTACATTGAACGCTTGGACCTCGAACTTAGGCCTATACACTAATATTTTTTATACATTTTGAGGTTGATTATTAATACTAAAATTTCTAAGCAAATGCTAACGGAACTCCGATTTAGTGGGCTTAGAGGTAAATAGCGGAGGTTTAGGCGGATCATTCTTTAACAATGCTAAATAGTAACTAAGGAATGATAAGTGATTATTTCAAAAAAAAAGAATGATAAGTGCTTTAGTAGGGATTTAGCTAAGGTTTAGAAAAGCTTTAACTACACAACCATACATATATCTGTTTACGCCATAAGTTGGTGCAAACACCCAAAGATTATTAGCATAAAAAAATAAAGAAAAATAAATTGAAAACGAGGAAAATAAGACAACAAACCAATTATAATCACTCGGCTAATCAGAGGCATACGTCTACTTAAACTTTTTTGGAGTTTCCATTGGGCTTTTATAGATTTGTTCTTATGCATCAATGATGAGCCGTGAGAATACAGAAAGAATGCAGAAACTTGTTAAACAAGAAAAAAGGTCCTATAAACAATGTCCCCCCTTTATATATAGCTGCAGATCAATGAAATTATCTCCTCAACGTTCTAGTCTACGTTCCCTACGTCCATGAAAAGTTGCGTAGTGAAGATCGTTGCAACCTAAGCAATAATCAGGGATCAGCACCGGTCTATACTCTATGGATCGGTACCGATCGATAAGATAGGCTACTAGGCGTTCTTGGATTCTTGGAAGTTACTAAGCTTACTTGTATTCTTGGCTTTGGCATTTAGCTGTATTGGTATGAGATCAAGCTTGAGTGAATTCATTGCTTCAGAGGTTGAGCAAAGGCGTCCGAATTATCAGCTAATTTATTAGGTCAAGAATATAGAGGGAACCATCTCTCTTAGTTTGTATTGACTAGTAGTCACTCTAACTTGGTGTGACATGAGCCAAGTAACAAATGTGGGCAAGTGTTTGGGATCGGTATCGATCCCTGGTCATGGATTGGAATCAATCCATGACTTAGCATGAAACTTGGGTGTTGGCACTTGAGTGACATGTTAGCTATTTCAAGGAGCCTTCGACATTTTTATGGCTTTATCTTTTGTTTCTACATGATGTCTGAGTTTGATAATTATCATTTTGGATTTCTGCTTTATATTTTTTCCATTTCACTGATCCCTCGAATATGGCATGGCCACAAGGCTGTATAACATTTACCCCCTAAAGCATGCCTTATGAGTGGAAGGAATGCTTTGCTTATAAATCAAAGTTGATTATTTATTGGCAGTTGAATTTTTTGACTATCGCTCGATCAAATCATAACGAATCGTTTGGTTCCTTCAGAACCTGCAAATCAAAGATCATTCCTAACCATTACAGCCAAGGATTGAATCCTTGCTTGAATGTTAGTCACAAAAAAAAATCATTAGTCTATGTATCTCTCGAAATTATTGCATTCTATATTACATCACAAATCAAAATCATCCTGTGTTAATCTAGGAGTTAACAATCATGTACCGAAATCAATGTTATCCCATATTCAAACGGGATGTAATTTATGATAAAGAAATCATTTGTTGGGTAATCAAAGGTTAATAATATTGGAAGCTCACTGCCACTAGTTGGAAAGTTATTTGTAAATCGTCCAGCGTCATTTAGAATCCATTATAAGAATACTCAACCGAATTGACTCAATTTTGTAATTGTTATCAAGTTGTTTCAAGCCAAGTGACGCAAAATCCATAGTATAATATTCAATTGTTTCAATTCCTAATCTCTCCAGATCGTCGGTTTAATCCTCGGCATCTCTGGATCGTTTATTGAATCCTGACCTCTCTGGATTGTTAATTGAATCCTCAACCCCTCCAGGTCGTCAATTGAATCCTAGACCTATCAAGATCGTTAGTTGAATCTTTGACCTCTCTGGATGTAATTGAACCCTCGACCTCTCCGAATCGTTAGTTCATGTTGAGTCCAATCCGATCGCTTTTCGGTAAGGGGACCCAACGACCAAATGAGTCCAGCCACTCACTCTCCGTGAGGGGACTCATTATCCCATACAAGTCCAATCCACTTGCTCTCAAACAAGAGGACTTGTACCTTACGGTCATCGCTTTGTCTCTCCAGGAAAGACTACCGTGTTCAATCAATTGTTTATACTAAGGCAAAACTACCGTGCAAGAGCATACCCAGGGACCGATCGAGGTCCTATAAACTAGTAAGAAGATTAACTATAATACCATATTGTTTATTGAAAACAAAGGAAAAGTGAGGGAATCAAACCTAACTTCACGTCGTCCCGACCATGAGACAACTGTCCTCAACCTAGATCCAAGGCCGCTTCCATTTACTGCATACAATGGATGCTCCTGCTGCATCATTGCAATTTGGTTTCTCACATATTTCTGCAACTGGTTGTTCCTATCATGTTCCTCAATCAGGTCACGAAGGTGCCTACAATCATTTGTTCCATACCCATCCAGCTCATGAAATAGGCAACATTTTCCCAATCTTTTTTCTTGATCGGTGGGTTCTCTCTTCATGGGTTTTCGATCGAGGATCTGCCCTTGGCACCAAGGTAAATCCCCTTTGAGGTTTCGTTCAAATTAGTGTAAGAAGAGAATTTGGGTTCCCTTCTTTGCTGCTTCGGTCCTCCGAAGCCATCATTTAACTTTCGATTTCCTTTGTCTTTACCAGACCCTACTCTGGATGGTCTTCCCCCATCCACGACATTAACTTCTACCCTTTTAAGTTCAGTTTCCTCCTGACGCAAGTATCTCTCTGCCTCATGGTAAAATTTCACGAGATCCATTCATGGATCCACAGCAGCCTTAAAATCTATCTTACTAGCAACTTTTGAGGCTACTACCATCAGAATCACCAATGAATCTGGCTTATGAACTACAACAGCTGTTAAGTTAAACCTAATTAAATAACTCTTTAAGGTCTCTCCAGGCCTCTGCTTCATGCTTGATAGCATCATCATGTTCTTTGGTCATGAAATATGAATCCTAAACTGCCTCATGAACTTATTCACTAACTCGGTCCACATGTTGATGGACCTATTTGTCACCTATCTGAACCACATTGCCACTAAGTCCATCAGATAGAAGGGGAAACACCATCCAATTACTTCTTCAAACACAACCAACACCTCCATCTGTCAGATATATCTCATTATACGAACCGTTGGATCAGTATTTCCAGCGTACATTTTTAGCGTCAATGGCTTAAAAATCGAGTGGGTTCCTTAGGTACCGGATAGGAGTGAATAGATTTTTGTTTACATCCTGTAGAATTTAGTTTGATGGTCCACCACTCATCATTCATCTAACTACCTCAGTAATTTTATCACTGTCATCTAATGAAAGTCTCTATACCACGTTTGCCTCTACTCCCGTTCCCATAGGAAAATTCTGACATGTACTCCTCTGGTTGCACATATGCATTATGACTTATGCTATGGTGTTTAACATCATTTCCCATGCAAATCCCATCTCTGCCCAAATTTAGATTTTTTATGATCCTAAGCCTTCTCAGAATGGTACCGATTTGTGCTTGGGGGTTGGAACCGAGTCGTGGTGCCTCTTCGAGGGTCACTCCACTTTGTTCAACTTTGTTCCCAAATTTGTTTGTTCTGGCCTCCGGTCTTTGTTTCTGGTCTGTAGCAACTTCGGCTGTTCTCGGCTGTCCCATTCTTCTGAAGAACCCTCAATCATCTCTTCCTGATGAGCTATCAGTTTGTCCTTCATTTCCGTCATCATTGTTTCCATCTCATCTCTGGTTATGTAGATGGAAGGTGGGTTAGATCCTGATGACACCTCATGGCTTCCCTCACAGCCTTGTTGGCTTTCTCTAGTTGTTTGCACAAAAAGTGGACAAACGCCTCCAAGTCGTATGAATTAGTTGATTTTATGTTGTTTCTAGTAATTTGGGTGATTTATGCAAATATATAAAATGCAGGGACTAAACTGTAAAAGACACACAGATTTATAGTGGTTCGGCCGGAACATGCCTACGTCCACTTTATATATTATTCTCCTTTTTCTTTCAGATTACAAGTACAAAGCTTTGTATACAAGTATATGAAAGTTGTTTGAAAGTTCCTTCCGTGCTTGAGCTCTCAAACTTGTCTGCCATTGTTGTACCCCTGCCCCTCTATTTATAGAGTGAGGCTGGGGGCTGGGGTCTTGGATGTATGTAGCTGCTGGTGGGCCTGGGCTGAAGCAATCTGGCCTGGTGATGTTGGTTCGGTATCCACTTGGTCCGGTAGTGGTTGGAGTGGGTTGGTTCGGCATGAGGTTGGTTCGGTGGATAGGTGGTTCGGCAGGAGCTTGGAGGAGGTTGGTTCGGCAGAGTCTGGTTCGGTGATGGTGGTAGGAAAGGGGTGGTTCGGTAGTTATGGGTAGTGGGTTGGTAGTGCTCCGGTTCGGCAATGCATGGACGTGGATTTTGGACCGGTAATGCTTCCTTTTCTTTGGTTCGGTGGTGATGAAAACGAACCCAACACTTGCCCCCCAAAGTAGGGCATATGCATGCATATGGTGTGCTTTGTTTTGCTATCATCCGGTATCTAATGCCGAACCATCTGGTCCGGTTATTGTTTTTGCTTATAAATAGGGGCCACGTGCCTTCGTTCCACTTCCATCATTTGAGACAGCCGGATCACCTTAGTGCCGAATCATTTAGTGCCGAATCATCTAGTGCTGAATCATCCAGTGCCGAGTCATCCAGTGCCGAGTCATCCAGTCCGAGCCATCTAGTGCCGAATCATCCAGTGCCGAGCCAGGTGCGTTTCCCTTGAGTTTTCTTCGTTTCACCAAATAAGCATAAGGACACATAGTACCGAATGAACTTACGTGCCGAATGACATTCAAACCTTGAATTTTTCCATGCTTCAAATTACAAGTGAAATTCCAGACTACATCGTTCATATGTTTACTTCCTTGTGTTGCAGATAAATATCTCGCAAAGTGGAAACTCGATCAGACAAGAGAAAATCCACGGATCGAAGTGAGCCTCCCGTTGTGCCCCCTGCCCAGCCAGGACCAGCTCGACAGGGACCTGCCCCGAGGTCATTAGTGGACGGATATGGTCCTCAGGAGCTCTTGAATTCTCCTCCTAACTGCTTTCCTAGCTCTCTCAGAGAGGAGCAGCTTGATGTTATATCCCGCTCCTTTGGAATTGATAGATCACTTATGCTGTTGCCGGGGGACGGAGTGATGCCGTACAATCCTCCTGAAGGATATTTCGCGTATAGCCGATACCATTGCATGTGTGGGGCCATTCCTCCGATCAATGCATGGATAGTCAGCTTCATTACTTACCTGAAAGTGGCTCCTTTGCAGCTTCAGCCCAACTCCTATGCCATCTTAGTGTGTCTATTCGTTATCTTCCAGAGGAGATATGGGCGCCCCCTTCTAACCGGGAAATCCGATATCTATATAATCTGAGGGGCTACAAGAAGGGGTCTCCGTACATTAGTTTAGAGTCGGCCGTGTCCTTCAAGCCAGTCTTGGACTTATACTCGAAGTTTACCATGTTTAAGAAGGAATGGTTCTTCGTCAAGGACGACTCCGTTTCTTTTCGCCTTTTCACTTCTAGCTGTAAGTTGAATTCCACTTGTAATTTCTTTGTCCCGATTGCAATACTTCTTCTTATATGCTTTTATTTCTTGCTAGCGACAAGTGGCTTTGCGGTCGTGGAGAATGATCGCCTGGTACAGATGGCCGCGGAGATAGAGGCTATCTCTAGAAGGGACAGGTCGGCTTCTTACCTAATCAGGAATGCCACTCTCCTGGAGCACAACCTGATTCTGCCACGTCAATCCGTGGTTAAGCAGAGAGATACAGCCGAGGAAAGGGCTGCTAAAGCTAAAGATGGAGCTACTGCGAAGAGCAGCAAGAGGAAGCCTTTTACAAAACCTCCAGTTGTCGGAGGTAAGAAGCTCAAGAAGTCCGATGGCCCTTCCCTTAGCACGTGCCCAATGACTCCGGGGGAGGAAGACGTGGAGGAGAATAGAGGTGAAGGTGAAGGAAGCGATGTAGGAGGAGAGGCAGAGAGCGGAGACGACAGAGAAGGTGATGGTGGTGGTGATGGCGCCAGGGCTTTGCCTCTTGGGCAAGCAGGCGAGATTCAAGAGTGGACGGATGATGCCTTCCGCCAGGCTTTTGAGGGGTTGGAGGAAGGATCAACCTTGGTGGAGAAATCGAAGAGGTTTGATAAGGCCGGGTCCGGTGCCAGCCTATCTTCTGAGAGTATTTCAGCTAAGGAAACTCCGGCTGTTCAAGGTGAATTCTTAACTCCTTCTTTTAACTTCACACGCTTCTTGAGTCGTAGTTTCATGCATGCTTGTAACACTTGGTTTTTTCTTATTCCAGGAATGGGTAAGGTGGCCAAGACATCAGATATTCGGCACCGCCTTGAACAGTTTAAGTTACTCAAAGTTTCCGCCAAACCAAAGTTGTCAGCTAGCCGTCCTGGAGATGAGGTCAGATATCGCCCTCTTCTCGGAGTTATTGAAGAAGATATGCAAAAGAGAAAGAGGGGTCGATCTTCGTTTGAACCTTCACCTGGCCCTCAGCCTCCAGTCCAGCCTATCCATGATATTACTGAGGAGGATACTGAGCTTATGCCTTCCCCACATCCGTCCGAAAATCCAACCGTCACCCCGATAGACCATCCTGGTTTGGTTCGCAACCCATTTGCCAGCCATCCGGATCTGGACCCGAGTTTTCAGGATATCTCTATTGACGAGGTCACGGGTGAGCACCTTCTTCCCCGCAACCCCATGGTACGGGTGCTTGATGAGGCTAAGTCTTTAGACCTCGATTTGCTTACTACTCGGATAGTCACCATGGGGGACGAAGCCAAGGCTAATATTGATCGGGTCGCGGAGGAGACCAGGAAGTTGATGGGGCATTATGCACGTCTGGTCAAGGCTGGAGAGGAGATTGGGAGTGCTAATATTCGGTTGCGGCTAAAGGTTGCTGATCAGGCCAAACAGCTTGCCGATCAAGCCATTCAGATTTCTCAGCACGAGGCAGCCTCCGGGCGGTTGAAGGAGACTATGGAAGAGGCTAGTAGGGCAGAACTACGAAAGATGGAGGCCGCCTGTAAGGAGCGGATTGACATAGCTATTGCTACGGTGGATGAGGTTCGGAGGGTGGATCTCGGGCAGGTAGAGGAGTTATCTGGGAGGCTTGAGGCCGTAGAGCTTGCTCAGGCCAGGCTAAAGGAAGAGATGGAGGAAATGAGTAGGTCTCTCCAAGATGACCGCTTGAGATATCGATCGGAGAGGGATGTTGCCATCGCTAAGTAGCTGTCCTTCGAGGCCCGGGTGAGGGAGTTTGAGGAGAATGAGGGGATGATGGACGAGATGTTGCAGGATATGTACTTCCGTACTTGGAAGCAAGGTAATCTATCCTGGATGGATGACTATCCCCGGGTCATGGCCAGGATATATCTCCGAGCTTTAAAGGAGGCCAAGGCCGATGCGGATAAGGAAGGTGGAGCGGCATTCAAGATGGATGTGGTTACCGCCCAGTTCTCAAAGGAGGAAAAGGTAGCGGTGAAAGAGGGCATGCGGCTACTTGCTGTGGAGGAAGCCGGTGTGCAGTTGGGGGATGAGGACCAAGGAGCGGGTGTTGGTGAGTTTTCCCTTTTTAGCTTTTCATAACTTGATCGTTCGTTGTCGGTTTAATGGACTCTTTTCCTGAATTGGACATGTGGGGCCTCTGGTTATCATGCTGGGAGCTCCGATCCTGCAGTCAAGTAGATTCGAAGAGCTGGTAGGACGAGGGTGGAGCACGGGCGCAGTTGGTTATTTTATTTGGTCTGCTTGACATTCCTATACATGCTAGTTCAAAACATTAATGTACTCCCTAAGTTGTAATTATGTTATTGAACGTCTTTATGTGAGTTTATAACATAAGCCGATTCTATTATATTTTAAATGTTGTTGTTATTTTGAAGTGCTGTATAAAAAATGTAGTTATGCATATGCCTGTGATTCAATTGTGTTCGATGTTAAGCTTTTACTCGAAACATAATCTCATGTTTTGCAATGTTATGAATAAGTCATAGTTATATGATTATATACAAGAGAAAAGAGTACCGCCCTTCATGTTCTGGTTGCAGGGGGTAGCTTTGGACATCTTGTGTAATTGACCATGGATGCAGCTGAGTGCCTTGTCACCTAGTTCACGGGCTCAGATTCTCGTGAACGAATGCCTCCTATTTAGTGTCCTGTACTTTGGGGACCGTTATGCAGGATACATGAAAAGTATTTAAATGGAATGGAAATATAGTAAAAGTAAAACTTCCTGTCACGGAAGGTCGTCGATATGCTTAAGTTCGTGGCAAACGGGTTTTGCAGTCACTTTCCCTAGCTGTGGGTCTTGGAGACCTTTGTCACCCATCTTACGCCTCCGCGGGAAGTTTATCTTTTTTACCATAGCCGCACTTAAAACATATTGGAGCCGAGATCGCGCACAGTAACTACCCGAGCCATTATGGCCCGTAATCGTGGGTATTATTTGATTTACTGTGGCCGGCTAGCGCAGGTGCCGATCGTCAACCATGAACTACCCCTGACTGGCCACACCTTATGTTGGGGCTTAAAGTAGGTTCACAGTTGCCGGCGAGCCGAACGCCGTAATGAGCTGCCATCGGCTATAGTCGGCCTTCGTGATGGCTTATAATCGGCTCATTACAGTTGGCTTTGAGGGCAGTCGCGAGCAATGAGTTAACCCACAGCAGAGGGATGTTGGAGCAAAAGTGTCTCATTGGCGAGTGCATAAAATCGCATAGTACCTGTTGGGTCTTGTCTAGGTGAGGTTGCGCCGCGAAGTTCCAAGTACGGAAATGTCGTTATACATGATTTCGTTCAACAGAAAAGGATAACACTTAACAAGCGGCCAAGATATAAAGGATCAAGTTAAAAAGAGACAAGATTTTTAAAGTGGTTCGGCACGAAAATGCCTATGTCCACTGATTCTTTTTGTTAATTCACTTCATATAGGCAGTACAAGTTAAGAAAAGTATCGACGGAGGTGTTGGATATTCCATGCCCTCTGGAACACATCTCCGTCTACTGTTGACAAAATATAAGCTCTGTTGTGGAGGTCTTTATGAATTACATAGGGTCCGTCCCAGATTGGATCTAGTGCTCCGGGGCACAGGAAGATCCGCTTAAGGACAAGATCTCCTTCTTGAAAACTGCGGTGCTTGACTTTAGAGTTGTATTGTGCTGCTACTTTTTGCTTGTGAGCTGCCGCTTTAAGTGCTGCATCATTCCTTCTTTCTTCAATTAGATCCAAAGACATGTGTAGGAGTTCTTCATTCTCTTTTGGGTTGTAGTGGATCCTACGGTGGGAAGGCACTATAGTTTCAACTGGGAGCATGGCCTCCGATCCGTATGCCAAAGAGAAAGGAGTATGCCTTGTTGATGTTCTGTAAGATGTGCGGTAGGCCCAAAGTGCCGTAGGAAGTTCATCCACCCAAGCGCCTTTTGACTTTTCAAGTTTCTTCTTGATTATGGTTTTGAGGATTTTGTTGACAGCTTCGACTTGTCCGTTTTCCTGGGGGTAAGCTACAAATGAGAAGCTTTTGTGAATTCCGTGCTCTTAGCACCAGTCGGCGAATTCCTCGCTGTCAAATTGAAGTCCATTGTCCGATATGATTTTGAGTGGAACCCCGTACCTGCATAAAACATTTTTGATCAAGAAGTTAATAACTTTTGCCGAAGATATTTTATTTAGAGGCTCCGCTTCCACCCATTTGGTGAAATAGTCAACTGCTACTATGGCATATTTGGCTCTGCCTCGGCTCACTGGCAGTTCGCCAATCAAGTCAATTCCCCATATTGCAAAGGGCCAAGGGCTGGTCATTTGAGTAATCTCGTTTGTTGGTATTCGAGGAATTTTAGCAAATTTCTGGCATCTGTCACATCTTTTGACGAAGTCTAGGGCGTCTTTGTTTAAGGTGGGCCAGTAATATCCATATCGGATTATCTTCTTTGTCAGAGTCTGCCCACCAGTGTGATCTCCGCAACTTCCTCGATGTATGTTGGATAAGATCTCCTTGGCTTCCCTTCCAGCGACGCACCTTAATAAGGGATTAGAGAAGCCGCGTCGATAGAGGATGCCTTCTTGTATCGTGTAGCGGGAAGCTTTCCTCAAGATTTTCTTGACTTCGTTACGCTCGTCGGGCAGTGTGTCATCTTGTAAATATTTCCGGATAGGAGTCATCCAAG
Source organism: Allium cepa (assembly GCA_030765085.1). Taxonomy (NCBI): domain Eukaryota; kingdom Viridiplantae; phylum Streptophyta; class Magnoliopsida; order Asparagales; family Amaryllidaceae; genus Allium; species Allium cepa. The sequence continues at coordinate 599,345,480 of CM060935.1, forward strand.
TTTCCTCTTCGATTGCAGCTATTATGTTCATTATTTCGTAACTTGGGGCTAGTTCCTGTGAGGTGGTTATTGTTCGGGAAGCGGCGCCGTCCTTCATGCTAGCTTGCTTTGCCAGTTCGTCGGCCTCCTGATTCTCTTCTCGAGGAATGTGTTTGATTAAATAGTGATCCAACTGATTGAGCAGCAGCTTGGTCTTCTTTAGATATGCTGCGAGTCGTTCTCCTCGAGTCTGGAATTCTCCTAGTATTTGATTCACAATAAGTTGAGAATCACTATGGAGACATAAAGAACCGACTCCAATCTCCAGGGCAAGTTCTAATCCGGCTATCACTGCTTCGTATTCTGCGTCATTGTTAGCGGCAGCGAACTCCAACCTTAGGGTGTAGTGCAGCTTCCTTCCCCTGGGGGTGATTATCACAACACCTGCTCCCGAGCCTTGTTCATTTGATGCTCCATCAACGAAGAGGTTCCACTTGATATTTTCTGCTACTTCAGATTGCTCCTTACCTTCGTTAGTAGTGAATTCGGCAATGAAATCAGCTATGGCTTGTCCCTTGATAGCGGTGCGAGGATGGTAGGTGATATCATATTGAATCAGTTCAATGCACCACTTAAGTAGTCGCCCGGAAGTGTCGGTGCGATGGAGTACTTGCCTTAGCGGTTGATCGGTTAAAACTCTGATGGAATGAGATTGGAAGTAGTGTCGCAGTTTCCGTGACGCGATAAGAAAACAGTATGCTAGCTTTTCAAGTTTAGAGTATCTGGCTTCTGCCCCTGTGAATCTCTTGCTTACAAAGTATACGGGTCGCTGTACGTGGCTGTCCTCCCTCACCAAAGCGGCGCTTAAAGCATGGGACGATACAGCTAGGTATAGGTATAGTTCCTCGCCTTCATTTGGAGTTGAGAGTACTGGTGGTCTTTGGAGGTGTTCGATCAAGTTAAGGAAGGCTGTCGAGCATTCGTCAGTCCATTCGAACTTTTCTTTGTCTTTCTTAAGAGCTTCGAAGAAAGGGATGCATTTGTCGGTTGCTTTAGAGATGAACCTGCTTAGGGCAGCCACCTTCCCGTTTAGGCTTTGCATCTCTCTTCGAGTGGATGGTATCTTGATATCTTGCAAGGCCCGGACTTGTTCGGGGTTCGCTTCAATCCCCCTAGCATGGACAATGAATCTCAAGAACTTTCCCGACGATACTCCGAAGGAGCACTTTAGACGATTCAGTTTCATTCCATATTGGTGAAGTACTTGAACATCTCGTTCAGGTGGTTTATATGATCGTTGGCTTTCCTTGATTTTACCAGCATATCATCCACATAAACTTTTATAGTTTTCCCTATTAATTTTGCAAACATCTTGTTGACAAGGCGCTGATAAGTAGCTCCGGCGTTTTTAAGTCCAAAAGGCATTACTTTGTAGTAGTACAATCCCCGGTCAGTGATGAAACTGGTGTGGTCTTGATCGGGGGCGTGCATAGGGATCTGGTTGTATCCTGAGTATGCGTCCATGAAGGATAAGAGTTCGTGTCCGGCTGTGCTATCCACGAGTTGGTTGATTCAGGGGAGTGGGAAGCAGTCTTTCGGGCAAGCGTCATTTAAGTTGGAGAAATCGATGCATGTTCGCCACTTCCATTAGCTTTCTTTACCAGTACCGGGTTGGCGATCCATTCTGGGTAGATGGCTTCTCGTATGAAGTCATTGGCAAGTAAGTTCTTTACTTCTTCCTCGAGGGCTGCTGATCGTTCTGCCCCCATGCTCCTCTTTTTCTGCTTCACTGGCACCTTGGTGGGGTCGATGTTCAGTATGTGGCATGCTACGTTTGGAGAGATTCCTGTCATATCGGCGTGCGTCCATGCAAATACATCCATGTTGTGGCGAAGAAAATCGACGAATTGATCTTTCAGCTTCGCTCTTAACTGAGACCCGACTCTCAGCAGTCTACTTGGGTCGTGTTTGTCTACAGCTACAAATTCCATAGCCTCTGCAGGCTCGATGGTGGCCTCCTCCTCTTTGTCCCTGGGGTCTAATTCGTTGAAAGGATCGCTGGTATATCGAAGAGGAGGAGCTTTCTTTAATTGCTATGCTTCCAGGCTTTTCTTGCAGAGAGAAGTCTCTGCATCCTTTCCTTTATCCTTCTTGCGGTTATTGCGAAGCTCAGTTACATAGCAATCTCGAGCGGCGTCTTGATCTCCCTCTATTTCTCCTACTCCGTTATTTGTTGAGAACTAGGACAATTTGGAAGTCAGACAAGGCTGGTCTTCCCAAAAAGGCGTTGTAGGACGAATGGTTCTCTATTAGTACAAATGTTTGTTTTCGCACAGCGGAGCGGGGATGACTTCCTATTTCAACAAAAAGGTCCAGTTGCCCGAGGGGCACTTTCGCATCTCCAGTAAAGCCATGTAGTGGTTTGTTGCAGGGAGACACATCCTTCACTGACAGCTTCATTCTGTCGAATGCATGCTTGAATAAGATATTCACTGAGCTTCCAGTGTCTACTAAAATTCGAAAAACTTTGGCTGGACCGAACCAGGCAGAGATGACCATAGGATCCGTGTGTGGGTACTGTCTTCCCTCTAGATCACGCCTACTGAATGTGATGTCGTCACTCTCTTTCCATTTCGGGTGGCGTTCTTCCACAACAGGATTAACGAAGCCTTTAGCGTTTCTAAGTGACTTACCATATCTTTCCATCTCTGCCCAGCTTCTGTCGGCGATGTGTGGTCCTCCTGATATGGTATGGACTACTATTTTCTCCTGACTAGAGCCGCTGGTGTTGCGATTTCCTCCGCCTTCCTCTGGGAGGGGTAACCCTGGGTTTTCATTGGCGGGAGCTGGAGTCCTGCTCTGGCTTTTTACATAGCGTTCCAGTCTCCTCCTTCTAATGTGTTCTTCAATCAAGTCCTGGAGATGGTGGCATTCATTGGTGTCATGTCCATGGGATTCGTGGAAGCGGCAGAACTTTCCAGATTTGAGTGCGTTATCTGACTCCTTCTTGTGCGGGGGGCGCTTGTATCTAACTTCGTCTTGAGTGGCTAGGAAGATGTTTTCGATCGTTTCATTCAAAGGAGTGTAGGAGTCAAATCTTGGTCCAGGTCGATATAGACGCTTTTCCCCTTTCTTGCCCCCAGCATTGTCTCTAGAGTCATTTCTCCGAACATCCTTTGTTGCAGCGGAAACCCTGTCTGTGGTTGTTTTAACCTGTTGCCCTGACTGCCTCTCAGTGGCAGCGTCTTCAAGTCTCATATACTTTCCAGCTTCATGGAAGAAATCAGGTAAAGTAGTTGGCTTTTCCTTGGTTAGTCTTCTAGCAAATTTAGTATCCGGGTGTACACCACTGCAGAGAGCCATTAGGATAAGTTTCTCGTCGGCACTTGGACCGTGGCCGCCGCAGCGTTGAATCGGGTGAGATATTGCTGCACTGTCTCTCCGAGTTTCTGCTTGATATTAGATAAGGAATAAGCGTCCTTGGGTTGTTCCACATGAATGCGGAACTGGCTGATGAATTTTTCTTTCAACATTTCCCATGAGCTGAGGACCCTTGGGGTAGGTGGCAGAACCAGGAGGTAGCTAAGTCTGCCAAGAAGAGTGGGAAGCATTTACACAATACTCCCTCCGTTGCTCCGCTCATGAGCATATGCTGGGTGTATCTCTGTAAGTGTACGATGGGGTCATAGGTTCCCTTGTAAGGTTCATCGTTGGCATTTTCCATTCCCGGGGGGTGATGGCAGTTTCAATCTTGCAGGTGAAGGAGCTGGTTACCCTAGCACCTATCCCTCGATCTCTTTGCTCCCGTTGGACGCACTCCCTGAACAATCGCACCATTCTTTCATCAGAACTTGGAGTGGATAAAAATGAGTTTGGTTCTTCCCTGCGGGATTGACTCCGTCCAGATGACCTGTAAGGATGGTATCGTTTATCACTCCTAACATTCTCCAATGGCAGCCTCTGGTCTTCCGGGGGAATGCTGGGGTCAGCCACAGTTGGCCCTTGCCTTGATCTTCCCCTGCTGGATTCTGTTCTTAGCACTTCCTCGGGTCCAACTTCGGGCTGGACTCCAGCTCGGCCCCGTCTACTGGTGTTTCCATGGTGAGGTAGCATGACAGGCTCAGCTACATCCGACCCCTGTCTGGTGCCTCCCCTGTTGGGTTCGGCTCCAAGAGTTTCCTCGGGTCGGAATTCGGGTTGAGCCTGGGCTCGGCTCCTACCATTGTTGTTTCTGTTATTAGCCTCTTCGAAGAAGAATGTAATATCCCGGAATTTTGGACAATATAAATTTAATAATCTGGGTTTAAATTTAAACTGAATTGATAATTTTTTCTAATAAATTTGATTTGATTCGGTAATCTTCTTTATTTAAATATTTAATTTGTAAGATTATTTTTAATGAGTTAATAAATTGTTTTCTATTTAATAATGTATATGTATATCTATAGATAAGTTGTTAAATTAGTTTTAATGTTTTGAAAATAGGAATTGAGATTTATTATTTATTTTAAGCTTTTCAAAAATATTTAATAAAATACTATATGATTTTAAATATAAGAAAAATGTTTTAATTAGTTTAAAATTCATTTTAATTCAAGTTGAATATTAAAATAAGTTACAAAAATCTTTGTGTTATTCTTCTAAAATGTTAATTGATAATTTTTATTTGTTAATTTAATTTGAAATCTAAAATACAATTTTAAATAAGAAACATGTATTCATATAAGTTATAACATCCTTCATAAATTTATTTTAATTAAAGGGTATAAGAACTAATTAACTAAGTTTAATTTTCTTTAACCTTAATTAAAGCAACAAATCATTTAAAACATTTACAAAGACAAGTGTTAAATATTTAAGAGTGTAAATTTACATGTGTTAACATCTTAGACAAGTGTCATGTTGTCATTTTGTTTTTTTCTTTAATTTTAATTAAATCATAAATTAGATTATAAAACATTGCATATACTCATTCCTTCATTCTTTCTCTTTTCTTTCATTCTAAAAAGAAATTTAAAAATCTGAAATCCCTCTTCATAATCTTAACCCTGTAACTCCTCAAATATACAAATCTGCATTTCTTTTGCAAGCAAGAAAAACCTGCATTCTTTCTAAAATATGCAAAATGCAAACATGCATATGAATCTGGAAAGGGGGATGTCTGCATGCATAAATTTTTGAATCTGGAAGCATCAGGTTGGAAGCAAATGTTAAAATGCATTCAAGCTTAAAGTTTTAAGGGATTCAAGCAAATTTTCAACAGGATTTCAATTAGCAATTTTTCATGACTGCATTCATCTATTTTTACAAATCTGGAGCCTGCAATTTGAAAGTTTGCTCTGCATCTTGCAACTACAGGTGAGTAACATTTAACTTAAAATAAATAAGTAGGATTATATGCTTGTTTAAATCTGATGAATTAAATTTGTGCATATGCTTTTTATTCTTCCTGCCTGTGTATATAAGAAATGAAATGCAAGTCAGATTTCCAAGGTTTAGATTGTTATAGTTTAAGTTCAGAATTAAATAAAATCTGTTTGTTTAGGTTTAGAGTAAAATTCAAATTTATAGAAATCAAATTTGAATTTTCTGTAACCTGGAAATCAGGTTACACAGAAAAATAATTAATATAGAGGAAAATTCAAATGTTATAATCTATTGTTTCAAGTTTACAAATAGAAACTATAAGTGAATTTAAGAATTCTAAATCAAAAATTACAATTTAATATGCTGTAAACCAAGTGCAGAGATGAACATACTATATTTTACATTTTGATATAGTACACTTGATTCTTGCAGTTGAATTGATTGATCTTGCTTCTGTTGATTGAATAGCTATCAATGATTATAGGAAAAATTCTAAATTGGGTTTCAATTCAAAAATTGATGTTGAATTTTGGAATTTAGTTTTAGAACCCTAGTTTGTATGAGTCTCTGATTTTGTTTGAATATGGACTCCTGGGTTGATCGAGTTCAAAGCTCTTTTGGGTATTGATAGATGTTGTGATGATGGAGCTGTCGCCGGAGTTTGAAGGATGGTTGTGGCCGGAGTTAGGTGATCTCGTCGTTGACGGGTTAGACAGTGGGAAGGGGATGGTGCTTTAGGTTTTGGATTTAAAACTTGAATTCAAATTCAAGTTGAATTATGGGAATTTGAGGATGGGAGTGTGATGAGTGGTCACTGGTGGATGGGGGATGGTCGTTGATAAGGGTCAGAGGTGGCCGGAGTTGGATTATGGATGCACAGGGGTGTGTGTACATGGTGGCGTTCTGTTTTGTTGCAGGGTTTTAAAACCCGAGATGGTCTCGAGTTATTTGTGAAATGACTCGAAGCAGGGAATCATTTTTCTCGAAGTAGATTAGGTGGTAGCTCGGGTTGTAATGTTTCAGGGTTAAACAGAACCTTATTTCCAGTTTTAAAAAATTTTAAAAGTAAGTTTTGAAAAGGAAAATTTAAAACCTGAACTATGTATAAGTTGAAATTGAATTTAAATATGAATTCAAAGTTTGAATTCTGGGATTTTTGTAATGATTTGAGTTTTTTAAAAAAAGGTAAGTATTACAGGTTTTAGTTTTTTGAAGAAAACTTGTTTCCAGGTTTTTAAAAATAAAACTGAAGTGAAGTGTAGTAATGCAAACTAAAATTGGAAATCTTGTTTGGAACCTGAAGTTTAAATAATTTAAATCTTGGTATTTGTAATTATTCAGATTTTAAATTTAGTTTTGGGTTTAAAGTCTAAAAAAAAAAGAACAGAAACTATGTTCTGTTTTCAAAATTTAAAAGTAAAATTTAAATTGTAAATTGGAGTTCAACGGGAGTTTTCAAACCTGAAATGTAATTATGAATTCAATAATTTAAAACTAAGTTTTTGAATCATTTTTGTATTCAAAAATGTAGTATGTTTTTAAACCAAACAGAAAACTGTTTTTGTTTCTGTTTTTAAATCTGAAGTAAAATTTAATTAAACAACTGAAAATTTAAAACAAGTTTAAAACTGGAAACTAAATTTTTGTATAAACAAATCTGAGTTGAATTTAAATCTGAGAAGTTTAAATTTTGATTTTTTTTAAAAAACTTTTTAAAGTATAAAAGAACATTGATTTGAAATTTAAAACTATAAGTTTTAATGTATGAAATAAAGTTTAAACTAAGTTTAAATTTAGTTTTAAAACCTGAGATTTGACTTTAATGTCAGTTTTTAAAATTTAATAGTTTTTTTAAAATTTAAATTTGTTTTAACCATTTTAGAAAAGGTTAAATAATTTGAATTTGGAAATGAAGATGGAAGTGTAAATAAAGTTTTAAATTGTTAAGTTTGGATTTGGAATGAAAATGTAGATTATGTTTCAGTTTGAAATTTTGAAAAAGAAATTTTAAATTGAATTTTGTTTTGAAATAAAGTGTTTGAAATATTTTGAATAAGAAGAATGTTTCTTAAACTTTGAACTTAAGAAATTGATTTCATTTAAATTATTAAATTAATTTAAATGAAACAGTAATTATTTAATTAATTATTAATGTGGATTATAAATTAAGCAATTAATAATTTTTAAGTTAGATAATTAAGATTTGAGATTAATTAATTAAGTTAATTAATCTATAATTAAGGATGATTAATTAAATTTTAATTTATGGGTAAGATTTACTTAATCAAGTGATTAAAAGATAATTTAGATTTTAATTAACACTTAATTAATCAATAATTAGAGATTAATTAAATGATAATTAAAGATTAATTAATTGATAATTAATAATGATTAATTGTAGTTAATTCTTAATTATGTAATTAAGAAATGTTAATGAAGGTCATTAACTTAAGATTATTTAACAATTAATTAATGTGATTAATTTTAATAATTAATTAGATTAATTAATTAATAAAAATCAATTGTCTAATTACTTAATGAAGTAATTAATGAATTAATTACTTGGTGTAATTAATTTAATTAATGTGAATAGTTTTGGATTAATTAAGTTTAATTAATTTAAACAATTGTTGATTATTGATAATTACTTTATGTAATTTATGGATTGTAATTACTTAGAGAAGTAGTTAATTAATAATTACTGAATGTAATTAAGATATTTATTATAGAAGTAATTTGGATTTAAATTACTTTAGAATTAATCAAGGATTAATTGAAGATAATTAATTAAGGATAATTAGTTTATGGGATGAGTAATTAAAGTAGTTAATTACTGAATGGTTATTAATCATGGGTGATTATTATATATATGTGGTTTGGGTGAAGATTAATTACTTATGTAATTAATTTATTTTGAGAAATTGATTAATGTAATCAGAAATCATTACTTAGTTAATTAATGATGTAATTTGGAATTGATTAATTAAGGTATAATTAATATTAAATGCTAATTACTTATTGTAATTAGAGATAGTTAATCAATAATGATTAAGTGAAATAAATTATGAGATGATGATTTATAAATTGATTTGTAATCAATTGAAGATAAAGTTAAGCAGGATTTTAATGATGAAGTAATTTATTTAATACATTTTAAATTAATTAGAGATTTAGTAATTAATTTAATTCATTTTAAATTAATTATAAATGGTGTGATCATTAAATCATTGCTTATGTATGATGATTGGTATTGATTGCATGGTATGGGTTGTAATCTCAGTTTGAGATGGGAGATGTATGTGATATGGATGTGTTGATTGCTTTTGGATGATAGTATGAATTATCTGATTATGATATGGATTATCTATTGATAATGATAATGTTAATTATCTGTTGTGTTGTGAATTATCTATCTGTGTATATTTAGATAATGAATTGAATTGTTTTAAACTCTAAAACAACTTGGACCTTAAAAGACACGCTTTGGATTTTGATGAGACCGGGATCGGGTTTCCATATTTGGATATCCGAAAACCACATCGATTCCAATTAAACGTTAGGTCGTTAATCCAAGTGGAGCGAGTGAAGACTCGAGGTGTAAGGGCTATACGTCAGTATAACTCTATGGGTGATTCCGTAATGAGTTTGACGGAATAGTACTTATAGATTCGAGATGGTGGATTAGAGTGCAAGGGTTATTGTCGTTAACTCTGAGGGTGATTCCAATATGAGTGTAACGAGATAATGCCTTCGGTTTCGTTCGAACCCGGAACGAACTTGTATGGATTGAGTGCTTTCAGAACATCGTCAGGCGGACGATGAGCATTCTAAGTGATATGTCCTATAAAGGTAATCGTAGCCTCAAGCCTCATCAACCGGGAATGGCTAAAACAGGGGAGGTGCAGCAAAGCTTCGTGGGTAGCACCCACTTGAAAGCAAGATTTATCCCTGTCTAGAGGTCCCTTTATTTTCGGCTTAGTGGTGCGGTTGCTGATCACAACTGCGGGGTTGTCTTGTTTGAAACTGTTCAGTAAGGAACGGGTGCGACTTTGTGTTGCAGGGGATGAAGGGAGTAATCCTCGGTACGGTGATCTAGGCCACGTACTGTGACGGGTGGTACCCCAGTAGCCCAGCCATTGATGGAATCCAAAAATCCAATAAGTGTCGTACGTATTAGTTGTGCCCAACTATGTTGAAATGTGAGATGTAAGCATTTCAGCTATTTCTGTATTTTACTTGAAAACCCTAGACACTATTATAGTATCACTAGATTTCCTATCAAATGTTTTGGTTAGCATAAGGTAAAAACTTTTCCATGTTTATGTGTGGGAAGTCTTACGTGATACCTTTTCTTTTCAAAGGTTTTTCAAAGTTAAACAACTTTAACCTGTTACTCACACCAGACCCATGTCTAACCCGGAGTTATTTCTGTTTTTCTATAACTCTTGGGTACTCAAATTTTTACGAGTAGCCAAGGGAATTCATGTTAGGATTCGGGATAGCTTTGACGTATTGTGGAGGAGCATACGGAGCAGGAGGCTTCTGCGTATAGTTAAATAGTTTCCGCTGTGTTGGTATCTCTGAGTGTTTCTATTTTGTATTGAGTTGTAATAACTAGACAGGCGTTTATAACTGTCTAGTATGTGTTGTATATGTCTGTGTAACTCTGATATTTGATGTATACTATGTAATACTTATGTTATTAATATAATTTATTCGTTCCGCTGTTGAGATTTGTGTGTTGTTTCTTCTTTCTCTTCTTTCTTTTCTCTTTTCTATCCCTTTCTTTCTTAAAGATGATGCGATTTTCCGGGAGTGGAAAGTCGGGTCGTCACAGTTGGTATCAGAGCATTAGGTTGAGTGAATACCTAGTCTATGTAGTGGTGTCTATCTTGAGAGAGCGTATTTGTATTTTTAATATATATATATATATATTTATGTTTCTACCTATTTGTTGGGTTACCTGTTCGGGTTTTTCCAATATAAGTTATAAAGGTAGATGAGGTAGAAGTGTGTGTAACACGACTACCATTGGTTAGAGTTTGAATAGATGAGGTTGGAAGTGTATTTGTCGAGACTGTAGACCTAATACCGTCTCGAGTAAGTTTTTCTTAGTGAAAGTACTTCATCGATCTCTGAAGGAAACCTGTAAAGGTTCGGAGTCATCTTTGAAGTGCTGAGTTGAGTTTTGATCTGTCGGTAGGCCGAGGCAAGTGAGTGATGATATTTTGATATCTCAGGAAGTTGTAGCTGCGTGATGAGATGCAGTGACTATGGATATTTCCGAAGATGTTTCTTTGGAACAAGAGTAAGAAGTGAGTCTGCTCGGTGATGTGGCTGAGTTTAGCAGAGTGTTCTGAGTTGGTAAGGAGTCTTCTGGCTGAGTAGTTTCTCTGAAGTGGAGTTCAGAAGCAGCAGAGTGGATCTGTTTCTCTGTAAGTTGGCTAGGCCAGCATGAGCTGTTCTGTTTGGTAGAGAGAGAGAGCAGTTTTCTTTGGATTTAGGCTGAGTTGATCGCAAAAGTGACTTGCGATAGTGTGTTCTTTTGGATTGTTGGAGATTGTCCGGTTTTTCTTCCAGGAAGTCAGAGTTTGTCTGCATCTGGAGATCGAGTTTTCATTCCAGGAGTGGAACGGGTGGTTCAGTTAGTAGATGGATGGTTCCATGAGATAGAAGTTGGTGAAGCAACCCATGTTTCGGAGAAACATCTGAGTTTTCTTATGGATCTGTGGAACCATATTTTTGTACAGGGTTGTCTAGCCTGTGCTTGTGCTGTTCGTCAGCATTTTCTTCTGTTTCGGATCAGAGTTGTGCAGCGGAAGCAGTTTGGGAATGTTTCTGTTTTCTTTCCTCGATAAGGAGAAGATTGTTCTGTCTTCTGTTGTTGAGAAGCAGGGTGTGTGTTCTTGGTTTTTAAGTGATCTTGAGGAGATCATTGGATTGTTTTGATCCAGTCTGTTTCTAGAGGCATCAGCAAGAGTTGAGCTGATCAGGACGGGTGTTAGTAGCCCAGGATCGTCCGAAGAGTTTTTATGGATAAGAGACTGAGAATTTGGATTCTGGAATCGGAGATTTGTTTGGGATTTGGGATAAGTTTTCTCTGATTCAAGAAGCTATAAGTTGGGAATCTAGCTCCGAAGTGTTTTGGTTTCTTCTGTGTTTTGGGTTAGATCAGTGTTTGGTTTTCTAGAGTTGAATTGCCAGTTTGGATAACTGGAGTTCATGTGTATGACGTATCTCTGAGGAAGTACGTGTTTGATATTTCTGGTTGTAGAACCAGCAGTTTAGGATGGATTGGTTGTTGAGTCAGACTCGTTTGTAGTCTGATATTCTGTTTAGAATTGTTGTTAGAAGCTCTATAGCTTAGTAGTATTGATTGTTTGTATCTATAGAGCGAGTATCCCGATATATATATACCGGGGAAACTCGTGAAGATTTTATCCAAAATTCTTTTGGATAATTAGATTTGTTCTGATTGTGTAAATTGGTTGTAAGCATATGATTGACATATGCTGTATTTGAAAATAAAATCTGTAAATAGATTATTAAATTACCTTTGTTTTAAATTTCGGGGACGAAATTCTTTTAAGGGGGAAGGATTGTAATATCCCGGAATTTTGGACAATATAAATTTAATAATCTGGGTTTAAATTTAAATTGAATTGATAATTTTTGTTAATAAATTTGATTTGATTCTGTAATCTTCTTTATTTAAATATTTAATTTGTAAGATTATTTTTAATGAGTTAATAAATTGTTTTCTATTTAATAATGTATATGTATATCTATAGATAAGTTGTTAAATTAGTTTTAATGTTTTGAAAATAGGAATTGAGATTTATTATTTATTTTAAGCTTTTCAAAAATATTTAATAAAATACTATATGATTTTAAATATAAGAAAAATGTTTTAATTAGTTTAAAATTCATTTTAATTCAAGTTGAATATTAAAATAAGTTACAAAAATCTTTGTGTTATTCTTTCTAAAATGTTAATTGATAATTTTTATTTGTTAATTTAATTTGAAATTTAAAATACAATTTTAAATAAGAAACATGTATTCATATAAGTTATAACATCCTTCATAAATTTATTTTAATTAAAGGGTATAAGAAATAATTAACTAAGTTTAATTTTCTTTAACCTTAATTAAAGCAACAAATCATTTAAAACATTTACAAAGACAAGTGTTAAATATTTAAGAGTGTAAATTTACATGTGTTAACATCTTAGACAAGTGTCATGTTGTCATTTTGTTTTTTTCTTTAATTTTAATTAAATCATAAATTAGATTATAAAACATTGCATATACTCATTCCTTCATTCTTTCTCTTTTCTTTCATTCTAAAAAGAAATTTAAAAATCTGAAATCCCTCTTCATAATCTTAACCCTGTAACTCCTCAAATATACAAATCTGCATTTCTTTTGCAAGCAAGAAAAACCTGCATTCTTTCTAAAATATGCAAAATGCAAACATGCATATGAATCTGGAAAGGGGGATGTCTGCATGCATAAATTTTTGAATCTGAAAGCATCAGGTTGGAAGCAAATGTTAAAATGCATTCAAGCTTAAAGTTTTAAGGGATTCAAGCAAATTTTCAACAGGATTTCAATTAGCAATTTTTCATGACTGCATTCATCTATTTTTACAAATCTGGAGCCTGCAATTTGAAAGTTTGCTCTGCATCTTGCAACTACAGGTGAGTAACACTTAACTTAAAATAAATAAGTAGGATTATATGCTTGTTTAAATCTGATGAATTAAATTTGTGCATATGCTTTTTATTCTTCCTGCCTGTGTATATAAGAAATGAAATGCAAGTCAGATTTCCAAGGTTTAGATTGTTATAGTTTAAGTTCAAAATTGAATAAAATCTGTTTGTTTAGGTTTAGAGTAAAATTCAAATTTATAGAAATCAAATTTGAATTTTCTGTAACCTGGAAATCAGGTTACACAGAAAAATAATTAATATAGAGGAAAATTCAAATGTTATAATCTATTGTTTCAAGTTTACAAATAGAAACTATAAGTGAATTTAAGAATTCTAAATCAAAAATTACAATTTAATATGTTGTAAACCAAGTGCAGAGATGAACATACTATATTTTACATTTTGATATAGTACACTTGATTCTTGCATTTGAATTGATTGATTTTGCTTCTGTTGATTGAATAGCTGTCAATGATTATAGGAAAAATTCTAAATTGGGTTTCAATTCAAAAATTGATGTTGAATTTTGGAATTTAGTTTTAGAACCCTAGTTTTGTATGAGTCTCTGATTTTGTTTGAATATGGACTCCTGGGTTGATCGAGTTCAAAGCTCTTTTGGGTATTGATAGATGTTGTGATGATGGAGCTGTTGCCAGAGTTTGAAGGATGGTTGTGGCCGGAGTTAGGTGATCTCGTCGTTGACAGGTTAGACAGTGGGAAGGGGATGGTGCTTCAGGTTTTGGATTTAAAAATTGAATTCAAATTCAAGTTGAATTATGGGAATTTGAGGATGGGAGTGTGATGAGAGGTCACTGGTGGATGGGGGATGGTCGTTGATAAGGGTCAGAGGTGGCCGGAGTTGGATTATGGATGCATAGGGGTGTGTGTACATGGTGGTGTTCTGTTTTGTTGCAGGGTTTTAAAACCCGAGATGGTCTCGAGTTATTTGTGAAATGACTCGAAGCAGGGAATCATTTTTCTCGAAGTAGATTAGGTGGTAGCTCGGGTTGTAATGTTTCAGGGTTGAACAGAACCTTATTTCCAGTTTTAAAAATTTTAAAAAGTAAGTTTTGAAAAGGAAAATTTAAAACCTGAACTAAGTATAAGTTGAAATTGAATTTAAATATGAATTCAAAGTTTGAATTCTGGGATTTTTGTAATGATTTGAGTTTTTTAAAAAAAAAGGTAAGTATTACAGGTTTTAGTTATTTGAAGAAAACTTGTTTCCAGGTTTTTAAAAATAAAACTGAAGTGAAGTGTAGTGATGCAAACTAAAATTGGAAAACTTGTTTGGAACCTGAAGTTTAAATAATTTAAATCTTGGTATTTGTAATTATTCAGATTTTAAATTTAGTTTTGGGTTTAAAGTCTAAAAAAAAGAACAGAAACTATGTTCTGTTTTCAAAATTTAAAAGTAAAATTTAAATTGTAAGTTGGAGTTCAACAGGAGTTTTCAAACCTGAAATGTAATTATGAATTCAATAATTTAAAACTGAGTTTTTGAATCATTTTTGTATTCAAAAATGTATTATGTTTTTAAACCAAACAGAAAACTATTTTTGTTTCTGTTTTTAAATCTGAAGTAAAATTTAATTAAACAACTGAAAATTTAAAACAAGTTTAAAACTGGAAACTAAATTTTTGTATAAATAAATCTGAGTTGAATTTAAATCTAAGAAGTTTAAATTTTGATTTTTTTTAAAAACTTTTTAAAGTATAAAAGAACATTGATTTGAAATTTAAAACTATAAGTTTTAATGTATGAAATAAAGTTTAAACTAAGTTTAAATTTAGTTTTAAAACCTGAGATTTGACTTTAATCTCAGTTTTTAAAATTTAATATTTTTTTTAAAATTTAAATTTGTTTTAACCATTTTAGAAAAGGTTAAATAATTTGAATTTGGAAATGAAGATGGAAGTGTAAATAAAGTTTTAAATTGTTAAGTTTGGATTTGGAATGAAAATGTAGATTATGTTTCAGTTTGAAATTTTGAAAAAGAAATTTTAAATTGAATTTTGTTTTGAAATAAAGTGTTTGAAATATTTTGAATAAGAAGAATGTTTCTTAAACTTTGAACTTAAGAAATTGATTTCATTTAAATTATTAAATTAATTTAAATGAAACAGTAATTATTTAATTAATTATTAATGTGGATTATAAATTAAGCAATTAATAATTTTTAAGTTAGATAATTAAGATTTGAGATTAATTAATTAAGTTAATTAATCTATAATTAAGGATGATTAATTAAATTTTAATTTATGGGTAAGATTTACTTAATCAAGTGATTAAAAGATAATTTAGATTTTAATTAACACTTAATTAATCAATAATTAGAGATTAATTAAATGATAATTAAAGATTAATTAATTGATAATTAATAATGATTAATTGTAGTTAATTCTTAATTATGTAATTAAGAAATGTTAATGAAGGTCATTAACTTAAGATTATTTAACAATTAATTAATGTGATTAATTTTAATAATTAATTAGATTAATTAATTAATAAAAATCAATTGTCTAATTACTTAATGAAGTAATTAATGAATTAATTACTTGGTGTAATTAATTTAATTAATGTGAATAGTTTAGATTAATTAAGTTTAATTAATTTAAACAATTGTTGATTATTGATAATTACTTTATGTAATTTATGGATTGTAATTACTTAGAGAAGTAATTAATTAATAATTACTGAATGTAATTAAGATATTTATTATAGAAGTAATTTGGATTTAAATTACTTTAGAATTAATCAAGGATTAATTGAAGATAATTAATTAAGGATAATTAATTTATGGGATGAGTAATTAAAGTAGTTAATTACTGAATGGTTATTAATCATGGGTGATTAATATATATATGTGGTTTAGGTGAAGATTAATTACTTATGTAATTAATTTATTTTGAGAAATTGATTAATGTAATCAGAAATCATTACTTAGTTAATTAATGATGTAATTTGGAATTGAATAATTAAGGTATAATTAATATTAAATGCTAATTACTTATTGTAATTAGAGATAGTTAATCAATAATGATTAAGTGAAATAAATTATGAGATGATGATTTATAAATTGATTTGTAATCAACTGAAGATTAAGTTAAGCAGGATTTTAATGATGAAGTAATTAATTTAATTCATTTTAAATTAATTAGAGATTTAGTAATTAATTTAATTCATTTTAAATTAATTATAAATGGTGTGATCATTAAATCATTGCTTATGTTTGATTATTGGTATTGATTGCATGGTATGGGTTGTAATCTCAGTTTAAGATGGGAGATGTATGTGATATGGATGTGTTGATTGCTTTTGGATGATAGTATGAATTATCTGATTATGATATGGATTATCTATTGATAATGATAATGTTAATTATCTGTTGTGTTGTGAATTATCTATCTGTGTATATTTAGATAATGAATTGAATTGTTTTAAACTCTAAAACAACTTGGACCTTAAAAGACACGCTTTGGATTTCAATGAGACCGGGATCGGGTTTTCATATTTGGATATCCGAAAACCACATCGACTCCAATTAAACGTTAGGTCGTTAATCCAAGTGGAGCGAGTGAAGACTCGAGGTGTAAGGGCTATACGTCAGTATAACTCTGTGGGTGATTCCGTAAAGAGTTTGACGGAATAGTACTTATAGATTCGAGATGGTGGATTAGAGTGCAAGGGTTATTGTCATTAACTCTGAGGGTGATTCCAATATGAGTGTAACTAGATAATGCCTTCGGTTTCGTTCGAACCCGGAACGAACTTGTATGGATTGAATGCTTTCAGAACATCGTCAAGCGGACGATGAGCATTCTAAGTGATATGTCCTATAAAGGTAATCGTAGCCTCAAGCCTCATCAACCGGGAATGGCTAAAATAGGGGAGGTGCAGCAAAGCTTCGTGGGTAGCACCCACTTGAGAGCAAGATTTATCCCTGTCTAGAGGTCCTTTATTTTCGGCTTAGTGGTGCGGTTGCTGATCACAACAGCGGGGTTGTCTTGTTTGGAACTGTTCAGTAAGGAACGGGTCCGGCTTTGTGTTGCAGGGGATGAAGGGAGTAATCCTCGGTACGGTGATCTAGGCCACGTACTGTGACGGGCGGTACCCCAGTAGCTCAGCCATTGATGGAATCCAAAAATCCAATAAGTGTCGTACGTATTAGTTGTGCCCAACTATGTTGAAATGTGAGATGTAAGCATTTCAGCTATTTCTGTATTTTACTTGAAAACCCTAGACACTATTATAATATCACCGGATTTCCTATCAAATGTTTTGGTTAGCATAAGGTAAAAACTTTTCCATTTTTATGTGTGGGAAGTCTTACGTGATACCTTTTCTTTTCAAAGGTTTTTCAAAGTTAAACAACTTTAACCTGTTACTCACACCAGACCCATGTCTGACCCGGAGTTATTTCTGTTTTTCTATAACTCTTGGGTACTCAAATTTTTACGAGTAGCCAAGGGAATTCAGGTTAGGATTCAGGATAGCTTTGACGTATTGTGGAGGAGCATATGGAGCAGGAGGCTTCTACGTATAGTTAAATAGTTTCCGCTGTGTTGGTATCTCTGAGTGTTTCTATTTTGTATTGAGTTGTAATAACTAGACAGGCGTTTATAACTGTCTAGTATGTGTTGTATATGTCTGTGTAACTCTGATATTTGATGTATACTATGTAATACTTATGTTATTAATATAATTTATTCGTTCCGCTGTTGAGATTCGTGTGTTGTTTCTTCTTTCTCTTCTTTCTTTTCTCTTTTCTATCCCTTTCTTTCTTAAAGATGATGCGATTTTCCGGGAGTGGAAAGTCGGGTCGTCACAAAGAAAGACCTTTGTCGTCTCCCAGATCCTCCAGACCGGGACTCACCCCATGACCCATGATTCAGTGTAACGGTTGGATTCTTCAGCATCCCTTAAGCGTGACATGAGTTGGTCCACCAAGGCTTCTTGTTGAGATGCGAAGCGGTTAGTTACTTCAGCGACAATCCTGTCCAGATCCGCCCTTGTAATTGGTTGTTCCGTAGCAGGGGCTGTCGGATTTGCCTGATTTAAATTAGCTGTTGGAACTGGACGATTGTCTTGGTCCCTGATCACTGGATCTGGGATACTGCCAGTTGCGACGTCCTTTCCTTTGTTAGCATCTTTCTTCCATCCGGGATCCATATTTTCCAAGCAATGAACGATGTTGATAGGAAAAGGGTTGAGTGGGAGAAGCTGAAGCTTCGAGCTCCCTCGTTCTCAGTGAAAGCACCAAAAATGTTTGCACAAAAAATGAACAAACGCCTCCAAGTCGTATGAATTAGTTGATTTTATGTTTTTTCTAGTGATTTGGGTGATTTATGCAAATATATAAAATGCAGGGACTAAACTGTAAAAGACACACAGATTTATAGTGGTTCGGCCGGAACGTGCCTACGTCCACTTTATATGTTATTCTCATTTTTCTTTCAAATTACAAGGACAAAGCTTTGTATACAAGTATATGAAAGTTGTTTGAAAGTTCCTTACGTGCTTGAGCTCTCAAACTTGTCTGCCATTGTTGTACCCCTGCCCCTCTATTTATAGAGTGAGGCTAGGGGCTGGGGTATTGGATGTATGTAGCTGCTGGTGGGCCTGGGCTGAAGAAATCTGGCCTGGTGATGTTGGTTCGGTATCCACTTGGTCCGGTAGTGGTTGGAGTGGGTTGGTTCGGCATGAGGTTGGTTCGGTGGATAGGTTGTTCGGCAGGAGCTTGGAGGAGGTTGGTTCGGCAGAGTCTGGTTCGGTGATGGTGGTAGGAAAGGGGTGGTTTGGTAGTTATGGGTAGTGGGTTGGTAGTGCTCCGGTTCGGCAATGCATGGACGTGGATTTTGGACCGGTAATGCTTCCTTTTCTTTGGTTCGGTGGTGATGAAAACGAACCCAACACTAGTAGTTCTCCAAGTTGATGGTCTCATCATCTTATTTAATTTCACGTTTAGAATCGACAAACTTAGATCTCAATGAAAGAACCTGTTTCAAAACAGGTATGGTTTTCAAAACCTGTTTTTAAGAAGGAATGGCTATATATTTTGAAACACAAAGAGCAAACTTTATAAAAATTCCCTTTAGAAAATAATTTCTAATATTTTGAAAGTTAAGCTTTTTGATAACAATAGTTTAAAATTTAAAACTTACAGAATTCAAACTTTAGCTATTTATCCAATATTCAAGTTTACCTAAAGCCTAAGTATTATAGAAATTTAGAAATTTTCAAATTTAGGGCTTTTAATAATTTAAATTTATTATAACTCAAAATTATAGTTTAAATTGTTATCATGTGAAACCAATAATATAAAGTGTAATATTGTCAAAATTACCTTATACTTTAACTATTTATGATTCAACATTCAGCAAAAAGAATTCAGCTTTCGGCAATAACTAATTCAACACTCTACAATTAGCGTTCAGTCTTCAGCCTTCAAATTTAAAAACAAGCAAAGCCTAAGTTGCAATCTCTTAATGGGTGTTGAGGTAGATTTGGTGAAGAATGAATTTTAACAATAATTGATGAATTAAAACAAATTCCCAAGTTGAAATTGAATCATAAAATAATTGAAAACTAAAACACATAACTGACAAAAGATGATACAAACCTACTATGATACCATGTTAAAATGTCAAATATAACTATGATAACATGTTAAAATTATTGAATAGAAAAATATGAAAGAAAAAGAGGGGAGAAAGAAGAAACGAATAACTGTTAAAAGCTACACCTCAATTAGTGACAGGATTGATAATTTAACGATATATGATTAATATTTATATTTAGATTATTTGAAGCCTAAGTAATTACATGATTGATAATATTATAATAGAGGTGGAAACAATGATATTAAAATATTCTCAATACGTTTCTTTCCGTATATAATATTATCTTAACACTTTGATCTACTTTATTATGCTAGGGGCAATGGTAAGGTCGTTAATTTGAAGGATGTGGCTAGTAGGGCAACTAACCTAAACAAGTTTCCTTTGTGCACTGGCTTGGACCCTTTTGTTACAGATTTCATGCTTTAGTCGACTGATTTGGATTTACTTGTTTATCTTCTCATTTTACTTTATGCTATGTTTTTTTCCCTAGGAAAATTCCTAAAGTTGCTGGCTTTTCTAGCATCTTTTAGGAAATAATAATGCTACCACCAATGTGTTTCCATTGTTTATGTTTGAATGCAACTTGGTACAATAAACACAGTTTGGCACTATGTTCCACTAATGCAATGATCCAAATACAGGAAAATACATAACCAAAAATAATGAGAACTAGCTCTAGAACATCGACCTAGATCCACACCGACACTAAGGCTTTGATCTCATAACACTTCAATGACCTATCACCATAAACGATCCATTCAAAGCCACATCCAAGTCCATGCGACCCACAGCCCATTGATCGCCTATTGCAGCAGATGCATCTTGGTTTCCTCATAGTCAATGTCCCATCGATCGCTCCATGGATCGATGCTTAACCTCTACAATGACATTCATTATTGCTCCATGTGATCAACGCTCCTCTTCCACAATCAATGCTCTACGTCCCTTGCAATGATTTGGTTGTTTAATTTATTAAGGTACTTATTGTTGTTAGTTAAATAATTTAGATAATATTTAATAGTTAGATAATTCAACTAAAATAATTTAATTTAACAAATAATAACCAGTAATTACTTTTTTATATTTAATAATTATTGATTTAAATTATTTTTTTCTAATATGAAAAGTGATATTTTATTCGAGCAAAGCATTCATTTTGATGTCTCGGATGTTCGAACCTATGACCTCTAAAACATACACTAGAAAGTTATATCACTAACCAGTTAAGTTAGTGGTTCTTGAAATTATTTATTTAAATTTTTAAAAAATAACTTCTAATGTATAGTTAATATAATTAGTAGTTAATAATTTATAGTTTATGAAATATAATTTATAATAAATATTTTAGAAAAAAGAAACATTGTTTGAATAAAAAACTTAGTATTAAATTTTTTATAAATTAAACCCTGTTTAGTTTAGTTATGTTTATAACATAAAGAGAGCAAACAAATTTTCGTCCAACTTAAGGATTTTATGTTAGATGTAATGTTTTACATCCATCTTAATTCAACTTAGGTTGCATTTGGGTTCATATTTCACTTAGAGACCGATGGCTGTTTTGGATAAAAGTTTGAATAGATATTGATTAAAGGTTGGGTAGGATGTAAAGATTAATTATTGTGTCTCTTATGAAAGTAGATTTTGGTTATACGGCATTTCCAAATTTAAGTGGATTTTGAAGATATTTTAAGTCAAGGTAGACTTGGGACTCAAATATATTACCTCTTTTTATATATTTTAGAGAGTGATTAAAGAAAATTAATTATCTTTTTTATTGCATTAAAGAAAATGCAAGTGCTCATTTACATGAAAATGAATTATTTTGAGATATAAAAATAATTAATTGTTCCCTTAATCGGCTGGTTAAAGTAGGCATTTCTCTATCAATGCAATAATAAATAGGTTTATACGCAGTTCATTGTGATTAGAGAGAATGAGAGTTATTGTATTAAGGTTTTGGGGATTGAAATTCCTTCTGAACTTTTATGAGTTTTCTTTACAATATTTTGGTGAATTAATAAAGCATTGTTTTGAGGAAATAATTTGTCTATTTTTTTCTTCACTGTATCTTCTCAAATCTAGTTATGTAGGGATCCTTCTGATAACCTAACAGTTGTTATCAGAGCCTACTATATGATTGTTTATGAACATAGTTTGGTTACGGAGAATATAAAAAAAACTTATTGGAAGAAATTGGAGGTTATGGAAGGCAAAGATGAAGGATTTTCTATGTCTTAATAATCTTTACTAACCATTGGAGAACAAAGAAGAGAGGCCTAGTGGCATACGGAAACAAAAGAAGAAACTTTTGATAAGAAATTTGTGATGACCATTCAATGTTTTTCAGAGACTATTATGTTTCATGGTCATTGGTACTGAAATATCTACCTATGCAATTTGGAAGAAATTGGAAGAAATTTACATGAAGAACTCTACAAAAAATATGAGAAGATTGATAAATCCAAATCTTAAAGAAGGAGGATCAACTGGAAAGCATCTTAATGATTTTTAAGCAATTGTAAATTAATTGACAATCATAAATTACAAGATTGATGATGAGACACAATCCTTGATTTTTATAAGTTCATTACTGAAAAGTTGGGAAACACTTGTGACCGTATTAAACAACTCAAATTTGTATGAAGTTGTTTCAATTGGATCAATGGTTTCTTAATGAGGAGATATGAAGGATGAACCTAGGGAAATAATACTAATGGAAGAAAAGGTTAGTGGATGAAGGAAAAGAGGAAATCAGCTTGAATAAGTCATCCAGAAGGATGGGTATTCATCTAAATATGAAAAGACGATCTAATGTTTCAAACTTGAAAAGAGATTCCATCTTCTATTACTGTGAAAACCAGGTCACTAGCTGAAATTTTTCAATAAGCTTAGGGATAAAGAGAAGATGAAGACATTAGAATTCGGCCAAAAGGAACAAAAGTATAACAGCGATGATGAAGTGCATAAGTGCTTGTTTCGACATATATAATCAAAAGAAATCGTTTACTAATTATGAAAAGTAAAATGATAAGATAAAATCTGCTAATGGTGGGGATTTGCAGGTTAAGGGTATAGGTTCAATTAGGCAGAATATTTATATTGGAAGAGCAGTGAAGCTTATAGAAGTTAGACATATCATAGAAATTAAAAGGTATCTTGTTTAAATAGGATGGTTGGAGGAAAAATGTTGCAATTTTAACTCGGGACAGGTCATAAGGGTTTGAAAGGGTAATAGAAATGTTATACGCACAAAACAAAGAGGCATAATATATATACATACATACATATATATATATATATATATATATATATATAAACTACCTGAAAAAACGTTGGAGAATGAAGTGAGATATCAAATTGGATTTGGAGAGGCAAATTTATCTGAATCAAAGTGGAGCGAGCAACGAAAAAATGTAAAGTATGCATGGAGTCCTTTGTAGTGTTATAAGCATTTCTAATTCATTGATAACGAGCATGTTTGATTGGCAAGCATGCATAATTAGGTGGTTTAGAGGTTGCATAAATTTTTTCCACGGTGACAATGGAGATTGGTTCGAATATGAGGATTTAGATGAAGTTGGCAGGTTTAATTTTTTTTATAGATCGTTTAAATTTTGATGAGGGATTAAAAAATGTTAACTGCCTCCTTTATTGTATTAAAGAAAATGAAAGCAATTATCTACATGGAGAAGAATTATTTTAAGAGATGGAAATAATCAATCGTTTCTTTAATCGGCTGAGTAAAGAAGGTATTTGTTAAGGCTATTATATAAATAGGCTTTTATAGAGTTCACTATGATCAGAGAGAATGAGAGTCATTGCATTAAGGTTTTGAAGATTGAGATTTATTCACAACTTTTAGTGGTATTCTTTGTAATCTTTTGATGAACTAATAAGATTTAGTTTGAAGGAAAGTGTTTGTCTATTGTTTTTCATTCACTTCTTATCTCTTTTCAAATTTATTTGTGTATGGATCCTTAGGATAACCTTACATATTTTAGTATTAATTTCTTTTAATTAAACATTTTATTAATTTAGTTTCTAACATAAAAAGAATAAGCAAACTTACATCCAAGTTAAGGAGTTTATGTCAGATGTTATGTTTTACATCCATCTTGATTCAACTAAGGATTCATTTGGGGATATCTTTAAATTAGATATTTATGGCATTTTTGGATAAAGGCTTGACTAGATATTGATTAAAGATTATGCTGGAATTTAGGACTATTTTTTTTTTTTGATAGAAAGAAACCAACTAGGCCCAATGGCACAAAACAGAAGACACGACTCAAATGCCAACAAACGCTAAAAAGGTAGAGATCCAAACTAGATCTTTGCACACCTCTTGAACAAGCCAATGAGCTCGTAACAGTAATTAGGAGTGTGTAGAGAGAAAATGTATTTTCGGTCCCAATCCTTAGCAGCCAAAATTGCCTCATTGTTGGCACCATATTTGTCGTCGTTGCAGATGACAAGCTCATCATCAATTTGTAATAGAGTTTGCTTTCATCCTTCTCATCGAGAGAGACCCACTTGGAGAAAATTGTTGTGTACCTTATGAAAGTAGTGTAATTTTATTTTGTATTAATTAACAATAAAAATTAATAATTTGTAGTAGGAGAAAGCATAAGTAAACTGTAAATCGAACGTATTTAGTTTACCTTCAACATATACTGGTTTTCCGCAACATTTTTCAACTTTTGAACCCCCACACTCTCGTCTGTGATGTAAACCATACGTGGGACATAAACAATATACGTCCCACATAATCTATATACATCTAATGCATTTTGGTCAAACGCTAGTTGAATCCATGAACGAGGCCTTAGGGCACGTTCAAGGACAAGGAAAACACTACAAAACCTAACGGTTGGATATGATATAACAATCACGTCCGACGTAACTAGGATAAGTCGCACGTAAATCCACATATAGAGCTGCAACCTCTAAATGCTAATCAATCGGTACTTCCTATCCAACCTCCAATCAAATTTTTATCCATGAACGTCGCATGCTCTAACCTCTAATCCAATTATGCCTGGTACAAATGTCACATAAATATTTTCCTAAAGTTTAAAAGCAATAACTTAAGTTCTTTTGAAGTGTGAGCATGGATGAAAATAAAAAATAATGATCTACTATCATTAAAAAAATTATGGGAAAATTGAGCTCAAAATGTTGAGCTACTTATAAACAGAAATATTGTTGTTAGCACAAAATAATGATGCATGAAGTATTTTCTTATGCGAGTATTGTTTTTACTCTTTAGTCAGGCCCGATCCAAAGCAATATTGCATCCTAGAGATAGAGTAAAAATGTGAAATAAAATGGGCCTTGGATAGCAGAAGCAAAGTTGAAAATATACAAATGTGGACAGTAGGAATTAAACCTAGATCACTGTCTAGGAGCAGAAATCCCTTACACCTGAACTACAATAGCTTATTGAACCATTGCTACAGATAATTTATTTTAAAGAAGCGTTATGGTACGCGCTTCACGCGTGATAATGACACATTTTGGGCATGAACCGTTTTTCTATAAATTGAATATGTTTAACATACTCAAGAGAAATGATTTACACAAAAATTAAGTCATATTTTTGCATTGAAATCATATGTAGTTAGTTTGAATTTTTATTTCTTTATTGCAATATCTAATTTTTTTCATTAATTTGAATTTTTTTTCCTATTAACTTATAAAAGCGGTTTATTTGTTGGATCTTATTTTTAAATGATATTAAAATTTATTAATATTCGTAGAGAGTTTTATATTCATAAAGGAAGTTTACTTGCTATATCCTATGTTTTTTATAAGTGATATTAAGATTTAATAATATTTATATAGGTTTATTTGTTAGATCTTATGATTAAGTGATAGTAAGATTGAATAATATTTGTAGAATAAAATTTGAAATTTGTAAAAGTTAGATCCTTATTTTAAGTGATATTAACATAGAGGGGTGTTACGGTACATGCTTCGCGCGTGAATTATTTTTCTACGAATTATATATGCTCAATCGTATTTTATGTTGAAATTAAATGTAGTTAGTTTTAGTTTTTATTTTCAAGTTGCAAGTTTTGATTTTTTTTGTTTGTTTCAATTTTTATTTCTATAATTAATTAATGAAGAATGAATTTCTAAAGAAAATTATTTGTTAGATCCTATTTTTAAGTGATATGACTTGATTTGGTAATATTTATAGATGGACGTTTTGAATTTCTGAAGAAGAAAAAAAATTCTTAGATCCTATTTTTAAGTTAAATGAAGATTTGATTTGTTAATATTTATAGAGAGACATTTTGATATTTATTAAAAAAAAATAGTTGTTAGATGCTATTTTTAACTGATATTATAATTTGATTTGATAATATTTGTAGAGGGTTGTTTACGAATTGGTTAAATTAGCTTATTTGTTAGATCCTAATTTTAAGTGATTGTGAGGTTTTGATAACCGTAGGAAGGAATTTTTGTTAGTTTACGGTGACACTATGTGTGACATCAAATATATTACAACTATTATTAAAGATAATTCAAATAAAAATAGACCTCTATCACAAATTGGGTTCGACAGTCGCCTAGGTGGCCCAATCTCCACACCGGCCCTATGTTAATGTAAAATAATTGACAAAATAATTTATGCCTGACACTTAATTACTTCAGCCAGGTTAGGAAAAATGTAACGAGCAGCATTAACTAAGAATAATGAAACATCAAATAGATATGAGCAATTAAATCATATTTGATTAAGTAATAAGATAATTAAGATGCTAGATTTAACTAAGCACATGAGGACAGTGAAATTGAGAACAGAGGAATTGAGGCGCTTAAGCTCTACCTGAAGTCTCGTGTTTTCTCAAATTTAGAAGCTTCACACTTGATAGCGTTCAATCTACTATATAAGGTGTATGAGTTTTTAAGTGTAAGTATCCGTTAAGCCACTAAAATTTTGTGTCTCTTAAAATATCAATTATTAAAAAATAATATGCTTATAACGCGTATGTAGAAAGAAAAGCTACCATCATTGTATTTCCCAATCCTCAACGTATCTTCAAGTTGATTCTGAATCCAGAAAATGGCTATGCCATTGGCATATTTTACTAAATGTTATTTTGAACAATTTTCCATGTTCATTCTCTTGAATACTCATCAAGAGAATGAAAACAGCAGCAAAAATCGGTTGAACGCAGCAACTGTTTCAAAACAATCTTTTAGGAATAATGGAGTTGGGCAATCTTCAAGAAAATGTTAAGCCCATCGTATTGTAAACGATACTGAAAAATGAAATTGATGTTAAGCATCTTTTGTACTGATCCCAAACTACATTATATATAGAGCAGTTCAGCTACTTCTCTTGATGAGTCTCTGTAGACCCGGAAAGCATTTGGATACACACACCTAATAACAGAATAATAACATTTAACCAAGTTTTTTTTTTTTTAAATGATACTTCATATACAACATGTCACTAGGCCAACGTAACATATGTTAGTAAACATTCGAAACAAATTTTGAACTTGTGACCTCTCAGATCAAAGTCAAATCACTTAAGCACCTGAATAATGATGCTTGTCGTTACCAAGTTAGTATGAGGATAATACAACTGATGTAATTGTTTTTAGTATTTATTTGTAAAAGTGTTCAAATGGCAAACCAATATAGTATTATCCTTTAACTTCACATAACAAAAGATAAAATCAATCTTCTTCCATAAGAAAGTCATATGTCATGAAGTATAGGATTTGAGTTTGTTTTTCATATAAAGGAGCGGCACTCATCCTCCGATTAGCTAAAATTTGAAGAAATTGAAATGTGAAACAATGACATGCTGATACTGAAACCGAGAACAAGTATCAAATATCAGTCAGCAGAATGATGTTTGGAACTCTAGGACCTCTCGCACCCTAAATGAGAACCGTACCACATTCTCAAAATTGAATTAAACAGGAGCACATCACAAAATTCAACCTTTCATTCTCAAATTACTCCAGCAATATGATATTTACTAGTAAGGATGAATCATAAATTTATATGTTACTAAGCAAACTTTGCCTTGCTAGAGACAGGAATTGATTGAACACACCCAACTTGTCGCACAATTGTACAATGATAGAATTAAGCTATCACCAACCAAATGATAGCCTTCCACATAAAACAAATTCCTCAACATCAACGGCAAAAAAGTTTCTGGGAACTATTTTTGTGTCCGGTATATATATATGAATCCTGAACTAATATATTGACTTAAATACCATCAACCTTCCTTTAAAGTTTATCAATTTCGAAGATGAGTTGTTGTAAGATTCTGTAGATAGATATCCTTTAGCATAGCACGTTGATGTCTTTGTAAAACCAGAATTTGTTATAGATCGGCACCTAACAAAAAAAAAATTTGATATACACATCATTTGGTTAGCATATGAAATGATGTGATACAAGTGTTTGGAATGTTTACTGAAAAAAGCATGTAGTAGAAAACCAAAGAGCATTTTCTAACAAAGTCATCTAACACAAGGTAGAATACGAAATCAAACTCAATGTTCTGTCATTGTTAAAACCATTCATCATAAGATGCTTTAGATGGTATCTTTTTTCTTATCAAGCGGCTGTGCTCATCTTCATTACACATGCATATATGTAAAGAACTTTCAACAAATAATCTGAAATGGTAATGTATGAAATGCAATGAAAGTATGGGTGATTATCAGCATTAACATGAAAAACGTGCCATTATTAGGACTTTTCTTTGTACATTGAAGAAGAAGAAGAAGAAAAATCTTGAAGTACTTACCATCAGAAGAAAAGCCATAGGCGACTTATTGATTGATGGACTTCTTGCTGAAAGCTTGATTCAAACTATGAAAAAGCCAACTCAAACGTGTTGTGTGGAATGAATAATTGTTTATTTGGAAAAAAAATCACATATGCTTCCAAAAAAAAAAAAGCTTCTTGACTTTGGATTCCAACTTATTCCCTCAAATTACACTAGTGATAATGTAAAGAAACAGGTTATTGCACAAGAACTTTTGTAATCATCACTATCAAAATCTTTGAAACATGGCATTTTTTTTTAACCATCCAAACTTTTTTTTAACCATCCAATCTTTGAAAAAAAAATCACATATGCTTCCAAAAAAAAAAATGCTTCTTGACTTTGGATTCCAACTTATTCCCTCAAATTACACTAGTGATAATGTAAAGAAACAGGTTATTGCACAAGAACTTTTGTAATCATCACTATCAAAATCTTTGAAACATGGCATTTTTTTTAACCATCCAAACTTTTTTTTCATTGCCTGGCGCAGCAATTGCTGCTTCATTTCCAACAAGATAATTTTCGCAAAGTCCCAGAACATTGTCTAGTTCAAATCTATGAATTTCCCCATGAAGGTTCTCCCTTCAGAGGACCAATGTCCAATGCCATATCACCAAAAGATGAATGTGATGTACTATATAGCCCACGCACAACCATTTGACAAATGCATCCATATTGTTTGACAAATGCACTAATAAGCAACATCTTAATTTCATGAGCGCTCTCAGTGAGAGTCACAAAAGTAAAATATTTGAACAATTTTATTCACTTGATGACACATATTTTTCAAATTCTCATGTCTCACGCACAAAAATCCATAAGTTTGTGCAGGGGAAACACTTTTCCGTACGAACAATCGCAAAAAATAAAGAAAAAGGGGCATTCCGAGAATTGAACTCGGGACCTCTCGCACCCTAAGCGAGAATCATACCACTAGACCAAATGCCCTTCAATGTTAATGCTTAAAAATTCATTCCTGAATTTAACGACAGGGCATAACAAAATCCACCTCCAAACCACACGTAACTCGAGCAATGCGATCCTTATAGCCTTCAAAGCAGGTCAACTGATACTCGGAAAATACGTAATCCGTTAGCATCTGTACATGAAAAACAGACGAGTATCTGATATTTGAAAAAAATGATACAACTGCAGATATGAAGGTATCTACCTACAAAAATTATCCATCCATTTTTTGTCAAAATACTACTTTATATTATGTGTATTTCGGTATAATGAATTATATGTATTTATTGTTGTATCAAAATAATAGTTCACATTATATGTATATATATAAATGTATATTTACTGTTCAAAATATGTTTTATCATCATACTTTCTTAATTTTTCGTACTTTTATAACCATCAGAAATGAAACAGTTTTATGTTAAGCTAAAGAGATTAATTTATGACTTTAGATTTATTAATTAACGGTGGATCGGACAGTATCCGATGTTTGTATGTAATCTACAGAAACGTATATTCGATATTCGAAAGAATTCAATGATATGCCTACATTTAACTGAAGAGTAAAGATGAATCACTAAATTTACATGTAACTAATGAACTAAATGATTGAGGCTTCAATGTCTGCTTTCTCTTTCTTTTTGAATCAAAAGATGATTCAGTCGCCCCATTATGTGTAGATCACTCATCACTACCTTTGTCTGTCGCCACATTATTCTCTTTGACATTATACTCACTATACCATTTTTTTCTTCGAAATTAACTGTGGCTTTTCTTTTTGCTTTTCCTTTTCTAACTTACGCTTTTTTTCCAATAGACTTACCAATAAGTCAAAACCAGATGAAGCAGAGGAAGGCATGCTAAGGTCCTTAGTTTCATTATTATATTTCTACACCAAACACAACATGGGGATGGATAGAGTTATTTTTGTAATCAATACATAAACAAATCTACTGGACTAATTCCTATCTTTTCTTTCAGGCCAAATGCCAAATTGCAAAATACCCTAACATGGAAGGTGATTATTAAAGGAAAAACACAATTAACGTCCGAATATTTGCATAATTACTAACTTCACATTGAACACAGAAACCACCTGAACTTTTATGTCAGTACCATAATATCAAATATAGAACAGGTAAAACTTGGACTCCATACATATTAACATTCACAAATAGAACAGTCCTTATTCTTCTACTAGAACCCTACACAATGTGCATTCACCAAAATTCATAAATTGATTATGTTATTATTTTCTAGTAAAAAACAAATATTTTGGGTACATATTCACCCTTTTTTTTCCCCTCTCCTCGGAATCAAACCCAATTCTAACTGAGCAAGCTATCTAATAACTAGGATTTTACATTTCAGAATCTTAAAAGAATTCAAGAATACCGAAAGAGGCGATTTAACTCAGAAGAGCCTAAATCGAAGAAAATTCAGTACTTACACATACCTAGATTGAGTTTTATCGGCCTGCTTGACGCTGTCGCCATTTTCTACAAACCCTTTAGCCGCTGTCGCCATTTTCTTCAAACCCTTTGGCCGCACATAATTTTTAGCGATACTAAGTTTGGGGGATTAGAGAATTGAGATAGCTGGGGGTTTGTGGAATTGGGAAAAGCATTTTGTACCGGTCAGACCTTCCTACGTGGTTGAGTGCACAACTTTGTTGTATCAAAATTTGATACAGAATATAACTTAAATGATGCAAGTAAGCAATAATTTTGTTGTATCGAAATTTATAGTATGCATTGAGATGCGTATTGGAAGTCGAGAAAATGGTGCAGTAGGCAATAACTTAATAAAATTATTTTTGTCATTTAGTCACATGTTTCTATATTAAAATTTGATACAACTTTGTTGTTTCATTGTTTTATGATGCATAAATGAAACGTTTTAAAATAATAAGATAGATTTGTGCAGCTCGGTAGGGGGAACAACATGAATCAACATGAATGTGGTGGTAACTACAAAATTTTGCCAAAGCTCTACCAATTGTCATATTTCTTCAAATTGAGAGTTGGTCAAAAGTATCTGTATCCCGAGACCTTCCAAGCCAAGCTATGCCTCCATTGTGGTCTCTGGCGTACGTTGTGTAACAACCCGTATCTTAATGGGTCTAAAACTCGACAAAAGTCGAAATCCTAGTCCACAAAGCATGGATAGTTGAATTTGCTACATGCAAATAAGCATGGGCATTATTGGAGATTGATATAAATCTAAACTCACGGCGAAAACAATAATAGAATAAAAATACTAACTATGACCGCTACTTTCGAATTGATAGTATTCCTTGGATAGCAAATTGTCACATCAGCATCCAGCATGAGAGAAAGAAGACTTCTCCAACAACAAAGCACATCCAGCTCCAGTAACATGTTCTCTAAATTTTATCATGTGGGTTGTAATGAGGAAAATGGTCACAACAACGTTCCGGTGACCGGAAAATATATAAACTTTCGATAACTTAAATTTATACGATTTATTTCCATTTGGTAGCTACGTCCATCAAGGTTAGCAATTCTAATCTAATTTTGCATTGACACGAGATTACTTATAACCTACCATTTCTCAAGGTACAAAATACCGATGAAGCATTGTCAACCACTCAATACTTCCAAACCTATTTGTCACTTAATATTTCTAAATATAAAGCGAGCTTCTATAATATTTTTAAAGAGAGAAATAGGCAGACTCTGCCATTTAAGACCTTAATCAAGGTAGATACCGTCATTTAAGACATATTTCCAAGGTGGTTTTCTAACAATGTTGTCAACAGTCGGAGAGGTCTTAAATACAAAGACGTCTAACCACTATTTAAGACTTTCGACATTTAATGTCCCACTATTACCACATTTATTGCTGATAAAATCGTAGCCATGTAATAAATAGTACCCAAACCACTTAATACCTTTCATTGGAAAATAGACAGACTCTGGGTATTTAATACGTTAATGAAGGCAAACCCCATCATTTAATACATATTTCCAAGGTGTGCTTCTCAATGGTACTATCATTATTATGGCCTTGGCAATGTGAGAGACTGTACCCAACTGTACCCAAGCCACTTAATACCTCATTAATAAGGACTGGGCAAACCCCTGACCAATTAACACCTATTTACAGGTAGGCATTTGTCATTTAGTACCTAACCTCAAGGCGGACTCCTCACTGATACTATCTAGTTGATTTTGCTTGGAAATCTCATTGGGCTACTTAATACTTCTTTTATAGGAAAGAGGCGAGCCCTTGAGTCACTTAATACCCCAAACCTGAAGTGAACCCTTCTCAAGATATACATTATCACTCTTTAATTATAAATATGAAATATCATTAGGTTATAACTTTCGGTAGGGAGGCAGGCCATACAGGCAATTTATAGCTCAACACTGAAGTAAACCCTTTTAGAGACATTCTTACTTATTTGGAATCTCATTAGGTTATTTAATATTTCCATTTAGGAGAGGGGTGGACCCTACGATAATTTAAGACCTCAAACCAAAAGTGAACCCCTATGGAGATATCCCTCACCGCTCCTAATTTCAAATTTGGACCATTTTATACTTTCAAATTAAGAAAGCAGACCCAATCTCTCACATCGTCATGGGTCCTAAGATTAGTGATATCTCACATCAGTAGTAAGTACACCCAACTGTTGGTAGCTTCAAAGTGAAGGGGAGTTTTCTGTCGATTGATTTTACCGACCTCGCATCATTAACCTACTAAGTCCAATTAACCATCCTAAGTCTTTACTTATATTATCTTAGGTAGACATTGGACTTAACTTAATAATTCCTCTTTTATTTGAGGCAATAAGATTTATCTTAAATATTTATTTATCCATAAATCTCAGTTTAATGCCCATGAATGTCAGTTTGTCCATAAAATCCTAACGAGCATTTCCGAAGACATTTATGTATGATTACTAATTTCAAATTAGTAACCTTCTATATCTATTCCATTTTCATCAGTCCTATTAATCCATTTACCTTATCAGATTATTTTTGTAACTCCCATATTTATTACCGTTTGTTCCCTATTTATTGGAGTTACAACCTTTTAAATTCCTTTTTCATTAGTTAGTTACCCTAAATGAAATATTATATGCAAGCGTCATTATTAGCTTTTTATTCAATTATTATAAGCATAGTTAATTACATACAAATATTTACTTTTAACAAAACATATTCTAGTTATATATCTTCACTAGAATATTATTTTTCATGTTAAATTGTTGGAATCATATTTAAAAAGAATATTCACTATAATTTCCATAAATTAGTTGAAAATAAAAGATTTAAATTTAAAATATTATGTTATTTGAAATTACAAGGAATAATCATTTCTTCTTATTATAGAAATAGACGGTGTAAAGTACAATGAATTCATATTTTACATATCTCTTTCTATTTATATTTATTCCTTATTAGATCAAATGCTGTATTTTTCTAAAAAGGAAAGAAATCAAACTAATTTACAAATATTAGGAGTACCTAAATTCCAACAATTCCAAACAAAAAAAAGTTTATATGCCATCAAGATTAGGGTAATAATCTAAATTTATAACATTATTATACAACATATTTCAGATTTGAAATAAATTTCATTCAAATCAATATTCTAAATTTATACTTTTGGGACTGATTTCCAGATTAGGTTGTAAACAATTATAATCAATTCATAAATAAGAATATGTAGGCGATATTTGTTATATTCAAATCATTTTCAATCTATTGCCTACATTTTATATACAATTATTCAATTAGGCATAAAAATCAAATAAACACAAATGAGTTAATTTTCATATTATAACAATCTATAAAATTTCTCACTCACCTTTTAAAAGCGATCCAAATCTCCAGATCTAAAGTAGTACTTCGATTCATCTCCAAATCCTTTTTAATTTAAGAGATATGTATAAAAGGGTATATACATACATTAGAATTACAGATCTGAGAAAAGATTTGGTATAGGAAGAGCAAATAGATAAAAATATATAGATTACCTCAAATACGCATATGGTTGATTCTCTTCTCCTCTCCTTTTTACTAGGTTTCTATACTTCTCCAATTTGTATGAAAACAGATACAAATATATTGTCTTTATTATTTTGGAAAGAAAGTGGAGAAAATGAAATGGCACAGCTTTGGTACCACTTCATAAAAATATAAGATGAGAAGGGAGGGCTTGGCCTGAATTAATAGACGCTAGAATTAACTAGAACCGTTAGATCGAAATATATTAAATCCGGGCCGTACATGGTCTAGGTTTATTAAGTCGCCACACATGAAGCGGTTGACCGCCACCTTCCTATGAGTCGATCGCCCTTGGTCGATCGCTCCAATATGTTGGTCGACCTTTAGGCCCCAGCTAATTAATTAAAAATGTTAAATTTTCTTATTTATATATTTTCGTTTTGAATTCGTTTTTCGTTTTTAACTTCTTCATTTGGACTCCGATTGTAAAACTCTAACCATGAAAGTTGCTCAGAATTTCAATATGAACGCAATGATGTATGTTTCATGGTCAAATTCCATCGTTTGCGCAAATCTCTTTTCGAAGCCTAATTAATTTAATAATAGCTAATTAAATAACTAAGAAAAAATACGGGGCATTACATGTCGTCCGGTATCTTCATGATCTCATGCCTAACAACGCATTTAGTAGGGGGTTAGAAAACCCTCTTATATACAAGATGTCATCCTGTTTAACAAATCTCGGAAGCTTCCGTAGTATTTTTCTTGCTCCGTACCAATTTGAGAGTAGAATTTCACTGGTCGGGTACTAAATGATGAAAGTCATCTAGCATGCCTCGTGCTAATCTTGCCACAATATTGACATTCTCAAAGCTTGGAATTGGTAAGGTTTCCACTAGAATTGATCAGATGCATGGTCTGGTTCCCAAGCCTGCCAATTTCTCCAAACCATCAACCGGTTCTCCTCCCCCAAGATATGTATAACACCTCTCATTTCAAAACCCGATGATGATGCAGTCATCATCAGAATTATTTTTGAATGATAAAAAAAATTATGTAATTTGTTACATATATCTAACTCAATAACCAATCTAGTTTAAAATAAAAGGTGCTTTTTTCTATTATATACTTGATAATTATATTGATTAATTATTTAAAGTAAAAGTATATTTAATAGAAAATTCATAAATGATATGTTTTTTGATAGTAGTTATAAAGTTTTGTAATATTGAGTAATTTATCACAATGAAAACAAATATATAATTTTAAATGTTCCTAGTCAAGATGCATCGAGATTGGATATAGACGTATCCGTTGAGACTATAGTACATAATGCTTTCCAAATGTTGGGCATTGTACTACTCAGACTACTGTGGGACCTAAAGTTGCGTACTGATAGTTATTGGATAATTGTGGAATGATTCACTTGACAGTTTTTTATTAGTAAATATAACTAAGGTTAAACAAAAAATATCGATGTAATTGATTTACACACTTCTTTTGACTTAAGAATACCGTGGATCTTAAATATGAAAGCTCTGCTTTGATTAAAGTCAAATCATGGCACATCATCTGTTGAATAACTATAGTTTGATCGAATGAAAGTATTGAAAGTGAAGCACTATTCAAGAGATGATTCGTCTCCTTAGTTATATGGGGATAGTATCAAGGTCAAAAGTCAACTCAAAGTCAAATTTTTTGGCCAGAGCAGTTAAGTTAATAATAATTATTATTAGTATTGAACCAAGAACTTTGTTTTTTAACAGTAGAGTTAAATATGGATGATATTGGAATTTTGACCATTACCAAAATCCTACAAGTCCAAAGTAATATAGTTTTGACGAAAAGAATTAGTGTAAATAAAAGTCACAATCGGATAACGCTTAACAAAGTAAAATTAGATTTTACTAAAACTAAGTAAGCGAGTTTCGATAAGCGATAAATTTGGCCAAAATGTCATACTGCCTGCTAAGTGACGTTTGAGTGTCAATATTCGAATGGGTCATTATTAACCGCTGACCAAATTTACACTTTATGAGTCATACAACCGAAATAATGAATTCTTTTTTAACCAAATGATTTAATTAGTTTATAATATTTATAAATTAATTAAATAAATTAATTTTGAGGAAATATTAATCATAAAGTTTTGAATATGATTTGAGGAATAAATAATACTGAATATATTTATAATAGTGATAAATATATCGATCGATATATGATATCGATAAGCAATTAAATTTTTAATTAAATGATATTTCTTTGGGCTTAAATGAGATTTTTGCACATGATGATGGGTTGGTAATTACGGCTGTAATGTGAGATATAGGGGGTGGGTCAAATAGGTTAGAGATATTAAAATTGGATGGCTTAGATTTAGTGAAAATTAGTATGAGATATGATTCATTATTTTCTCTCTTTCATCCACTATTTAAACACCTCTAACCCTAATTTAAAAAATTGTTTTTGGCTGCCATTATTCCCATCCACTGTTGGCCAACTATATCCCTAAGGAGCACAAGCAAAAAAACTCAAATCATTTTAGAAACAAGTGTTATTTGATAATCAAAGGTCTAAAATTCAAGGATTAATCGTCTATCGAATTGAAAGGCTTTCAAAGAAGAGAGAATTCATCAAAGGTATGCTTAAAAGCATTGGTTTTAGGTAAGCTTTTACTGTATTATATAGTTTTAAATTTCTAGATAGTATTTTATTGTTCATATATATTATTATTATATTATTAGTTAAGTGACGATTCTTATATGTATTGATGTTATCACATGCTAAATTAGTTATATGTATGTAGTCGCTTAAAAAACAAACTTATATATATATATATATCAGATATACATAGCCGAATATTTTAATTAAAATAATTATTATTTTGTTAATTAATATATACATATAAATATATCGTTTATTATAATTATATAATTTAAATTTAATTATAACATCATTTCATGGAAATAATTAAACATATATTTTTATACATGTATATTTATAATAATTATTATCTTTGGAAGCTCTAAATATTTTTGATAATTATTCAGTGCTATTTAATATTATTTAAATCAACATACTATACAAATAATTCATATAACATAAAATATATTTCTAAAATTAACTTTAAATTTTATAAAATTATATAATCATGAAATAAGCTTTCGACTAGAAGGTACTGATGCTTAACCTTGGCTTCTGATGCTTAACCTTTACTTATTGACTACATCTCTCTTATTCCATTCTTAAAAAAACTCTCATATCATGATACATCTTCACGTCTCAATGATGAATCGTAAACTTGGATCGATGCCTCTCTTCTAAGACCTCCCTTCAAAGATTTCCCACATTTGAGACACATAATCTTCTTTTCTTCCTATATCATCCCTTTGAGTATATCTTAAATCCCTTTTAAGTCCCTACATCCGCACTAATTTCTAGACATTTAATTTTTTTGGCTAATAATGGGTCCTCTATTTGTCTTGTAACATATCTTTTCAAAACTTTTGAAGGTACTTCCAAACTTGCTAATGCACCTGAATGTTAACTTAATCCTGTATTCAACCTAATTCACTCCACGTCTAGCTAATGCCTCTAAGACCTTCCATTTTGTAATCATGGCTAACATCACATTCAGCTGCTTTCTACTTAAAGCATCGATGTAACAACTTGTCTTGACCCTCGGATTTAACATTTGAATCGGCATTCAAACCGTGACGAGTCAAAAAGATAAGTCATTTGAAGATGATACCAGGATTAAACAAGATTTCTAGCAACAAACTTATTAAATCTCATAGCAGAAGATAACAAAATAGAATATAAGATAACCATTATTATTTTATAAGATTATAATGTACTAACATTTTCATATTACATATGTCTTTACAACATGAATTTAAAATCAAATCCAAATCCAGACTACATAAGTTAAATCAAGTCATTAATTTACATTATATACAATATATACATCTAGCTCCTTATCATGTGCTCTAGCAAGACTTCAAGGCTCTATTAACCTAGTGATGTAAATAAAATGGGAAAATAGGAATGGGTCAGGCATAAGTCTGAGTAAATGAGTTATACTCCACATATACTATAAAGATACTAATATAATATGACCAGTGTTTAATGCATAATTAGATACATCCTAGACTAGCTCGAGACCCAACAGAATCGTAATACCATTGAATATCTAACTCATGTGTAAATAGATCCTGGACTAGTCCAATGTCCTATAGGATTGTACTACCATCATTTACCAAATGGACTCATGTCCTGGACTTGCACGAGGCCCTATAAGAATGCTTAACATTCTTTCCCAAAAAAATTTGGACTCATACCTAGACTAGCCAAATGCCTTATAGGATCACTTACCATCCAGCACTATGTGGAAGGATTGTATCCTTGGTCACCTACTTGCACTATGGGTTCATATCATTCGTATCGACATTAAACAATTCTATCTCAAAGAAAAAATATCAATCCATATTTATACAATAGTAAATGTTAACGATATATCCGTTCTTTGTGCATCTTATTTCGTGTACATTTTAGTTTAAGAGTCAATCCTTCTAGTAATTAAAGTTTATTTAGTTCATGAATAAATATTTTAATTTCCTTTGTATATGGATTCCTAATCACCATTAAAGCGTTAGTAAATTTTATATGGTGATTATATGAAGAATAATTCATATTGTAATTATATTCGTATATGTCGATTTTACTTCTTATCTTATTTTTGTCCAAACACATGATTTAATCTCTTAATTCTAGCATTAATGTTTACTTACTTAGATTATAGTCCACAAATTATTATCATGGTGCTATCTATGCATTATGTCACAAGTAAGAATTAAATTACTTACAAAGTCTCTTAAAATGCTCCAAACCACTTTTGCCTTTCGTTGCTCTATTCCTTTGCTGCATAGAAACCTCATGGTTTGCCTCAATTCTTTCATTAGTTCATAGTATCCATCTTCACGATAATTATGATGTGTGGATTGCAAAAATCCTTTGAAAATCATGGGAGTTATGCCACTTTAAAGTTATGAAATGAAAGAGGAAGAATAGTGATGAAAAGGGAGAAGAATAAATTATTTTCTTCTCCAAAGTTGTCTTTTTACAATGTTAAATTCAGGTAACTATTCCTATCTATGTTTTAAAAATACTTAATCTTACCTTAATTTAAATATTCAAAAACAAAAAACGCTGCCCATATGTCGACATATCCTTAGATGTATGTCGACATATGTTCAGTAGTTGGATGTATGCCGACATATCCTAAGATATATAACAACATATCATTTCATGTATGTTAACATACATACCATTATTTTCACTTCATACGTTCTCCAAATTGAACAAACTTATATATTATATTAATTATAAAAAATAAGCAGGACGCAATGGTTTAAGTTTCATTATCAAATTCCAAAGTTGAAAAATGTCCATTTTGCCCCTTTATTATTTTAATTAATTATTTTATCATTTTTAATCCAAATATTTACTACTATATTATTTTTAAATTTTATAGGAAATAACATTCTCCCCTATTAAAAGAATTTCGTCACCAAATTCTCAAAGGATAGAGATAGTATCGCACTCTCTTGCATCACGTATTATATACAATAACATAACAAATATACATGACATACAAATCCATCATCCATCCATTTGTCCCAACGAAATACACATCATAAATTACCTAACACCCATAGCATTTACTTAAAGGCTATAAAATATAATATTTTCATCATACGTTTCATTTATTTTTATATTTTAATTTTAATGCCAATTAATCCTTTAACTTTAATAACTTAATAATAACCAAATACATTTAAATTTTTAAATAAACTATGGTTAATTTCTAAAATTCTCTTGCTTTGCTTCAATAATGTTATTTCATCTAACCAATAATTATTTTATGGTGAATATAATTACACATCATTTTGTTTTGTAAATAGAAAATTTCTAACACTTTTAAATAATACATCACACACACACACATGACATAACATTTTAAATTTTAGATTGGCTACTGACTATATTCATACTAAATCAACAATCATTTCTACAACTTTACATCATTCATTACATATATTCAAAATTTTATACCCCAAATTCTTTAATTTTCTTATTTACAGATGTGTATGAATGTGTATAAGAATTTTACTTTATTTGAAACAAGACTTTAGACCCCTTTGTAAAATCATTCAAAATATCTCCTAACTTTAGATAAACACAACGTCAATTCATAAATCCTATTTTGAAAAAAATATATTATAATTTCCAATTCCCAAAACCATAAAAATATTCATTCTTGGAAAAATAAACTTTCAAAACCAAATTCTTCTACTAATTTCGTCACATTTTCATCTGAAGTACTTATTAAAACAAATTCAAAAGATTTAATATTTTCCCACAAGTACTTAGCCATGCCTGAGTTACTGCTGTTGGTTTCATTACAAAAGAAGGTTTCCCTCTGAGGCTGTAAAGGTCCTTACATAATCTGTGGAAATCCATAGTTGGTGGTGCTTGGATAGGAACCACTCATTAGGTAGTAGTGTTAGCCACAAGTTTAATGGGATCGGTACTAATTTAGCTCGTTGTTTATAGAAACTGTTGAACCATGCAGGGATATTAACTTATAACATATCCATTACACATCCGCTCTAGTATTATTTCCAGCTTTCATTTCCACCCCCTCGGTGTTAGTCTCTGTTCTAGTTTCAACCAGATTCAACCGAATCTCTCATTTTAATCTATATGTAAAATGGGATTAACTAGAAACTCCCCAATAGACAGTAAGTGAATCTGGAACAGTAAATGGTGTGTACATATGTACTTGACTCTTATATGTAATATATATAACATAAATATACAAATACCCTCTCTTTATATGTGTTAATCCTTAACTTAAGGATGATTTTTTTTTGATACCAAATTTAATAAACTGCCTTTTCGACCACTAGATTTAACATCCAAACTTACATTTAAACCATGATGAGCCAAAAAGATAAGTCTTTGGAAGATAATAGCAAGAATTACATAAGATTTCTAACTGCAAACTTTTTGAATCTAATGGCAATAGGAAACAAAATTAATATTAAATGACTGCCTTTATTTCATAATGCTACAATATATTAACATTTTCATATACACATGTCTTTACGGCACAAAATGAAACCCAAATCCATACTACATAAGTCAAATCAAGTCATCTTTTTACAACATATACAATATACACATCAAGTTCCTAGTCACATGCCTAATACGACTCCAAGGTTCCATCCACCTAGTGACGTAAAATGAAAAGGGAAAATAAGAGTGTATTAGACATAAGTCTGAGTAAGTGATTAAGTCAAACCTACACCACATATACTACATCAATACTACTATAATATGATCAATATCTAATATGTAAGTAGATACGTTATGGATAAGCCTAAGGCCCTAACAGATCGTATTACTATTACATATCTAACTCATGGATAAATACATATTGGACTGGGCCAAGGGCTTATAAGATTATATTACCATCGTCTACCTAATGGACTCACGTCCT
Source organism: Allium cepa (assembly GCA_030765085.1). NCBI lineage: Eukaryota > Viridiplantae > Streptophyta > Magnoliopsida > Asparagales > Amaryllidaceae > Allium > Allium cepa. Next base: position 599,387,485 of record CM060935.1, read on the forward strand.
GGACTAGTCCGAGGCCCTACATGAACGCTTGATATACTTTCCCAAACAAAATTAGACTAATGCCATGGACTAGCGTGAGGCCATATAAGGTTGCTTACCACCTAGTCCTCCTCCTGGCCTGCCAAATCACTATAGGGAAGAATCGTATCTTGGGTTGCCTATTTGTGCCATAGGCTCATATCATTTTGTATCACAATCAAATAATTTTGTCGCATAACAAATATATCAATCCATCTTTATACAAAATAAATGTCAACTACTACCTTCATTCTTAGTGCTCTTATTTCGTGCATACTTAGATTTAATGCTCAATCCTTCAAATGTTTGTATTTTATTTAGTTTAGGGATAAATCTTTCAATTTCTTTCATATATTGAATCTTAATCATTATTTAAAGTATTATCAAAGATTATATGGTAACTTTAGAAAGAATCATTCATATTGTAATTACATTCATATATGTCGATTTTACTTACTTTTAATCCTTTTTATACCTAAACCCATGATTAAATCTCTTAATTCTAGTATTAATGTTTAGTTACTTAGATAATAGACCGTAAATCATTACACGGTACTATCTATGCATTATAGCGTTAGTGAGGAATGAATCACTCATAAGATCTCTTGAAATGCTCCAAACCACTTCTGCCTTTTGCTGTTATGTTCCTTTATTTCACAAAAACCTTAGTAATTTGCCTCAATTCTCTCACTAGATCATAGTACTCGCGTCCATGATCATTTTGATGGGTAGATCGCCAAAACCTTTTGAAAATCAAGGGAGGTATGCCATTTTAAAATTATCAAATGGAAGTGGAAGAATAGTGATGAAAAGCGAGAAGAATAAATTATTTTTCTTGTCTAAAATGGGCTTTTTTTAGTGTTATATTCAGGTAAAATAACTATTCCCACCTAAGTTTTAAAATAACCAATCCCCACATAATTAAAGTATTCAAAAACTAAAAATGACGCCTATATATCAACATATCCCTAGATGCATGTCGACATATGTGTAATGATTGGATGCTTGTCGACATATCCCTATATATATGTCAACGTATGTGTAATGATTGGAGTATGTCAACATATCATTCCATATATGTCTATATATGCTAGATTTTTCACAACTATTAATTCGTCTGTATCTCCTTTATAGATCTCCAAATTGAACCACTTATATTCTGTTTGATTGCAAAAACGAGCCGATCATAATGCTGCAATTCTCATTTTCAAATTCCAAAATTGGAATAATGATCATATTCCCCTTCCATTACATTAATTAATTATTTTATCCTTTTTAATACAAATATTTGCTATCATGCTATTATTAAATTTTAAAGGGTATTACCATCGATAACCTTATTCCCTTATCCTAGCATGTACTCAATATCGAAGTCATAGGCTGCTAAGAAGACTAGCTACCTTTTCGCCTCATTTTCAACTTTTTCTGAGAGAATAAATACTTTAAAGATTTATGGTATGCATATAACTCGAGCTATTCTCCCAACATGTAATGTAAAAAAATCTTCAATGTAAAGTTCACTACTGATAACTCTAATCATGAGTTAGATAGCAAACAACATGTCGCCTCAACGTCGAGATTGTCATAAACTGCCATTTTCATGATTTAACACAACTCACAACGTGTAAACCTCAAAAAACAAAAAATGACGTGTCATTAGGTCAAGTTACTTTTTGAAATCATAACAGAAGGTAACACAACATATAATATAACCAAATATCACTTTATTTCAACAAAGTGTAAACATAGGTCATATGCAAGTCCAGACCCAAACCAATTTAGATGCACAATATACAAATCATTATTGATGTAAGGTGATTACTTATGTATAAAACTATATACAAGGGTAATGTAATTGTCATCCATAACTTCAAATGTTACATGATATAGCATATCAAATCAATCAATCTAGCGATGAAACAAAAAGGGAAAAAAATATTAAGCGTCAGATTATAGTTAGGAGAGTAATATACATCTACTTTACAATTACTTTAATCATTCTTGAATAATACTAAGATAACTATGGTAAATGGCATACCTTAATCTTGTTTCACCCGTAACAAACGAGTCAGTCAAACCATATAACAAATATGACTAGCTCGTGAAATAAGGTCTTAGTCTAGTATGGTTACATGGTCGGTGATATGGTCTAATAGACACATAGGGCTAAGCCCACTTAATTGCAACAATTGGCTGAATCACCAAATGGACGCAATCCATATCTAGCTTACGAACCCATTTTCATACTACAACATGCACCTTAGAACATAATCGGACAACTGAGCAATCGTGTTACCATGATAATCAATAGAGGTCGCAAAATCAACAGTCAAACAATCACTAGCTATCACGAGCAGTAGCGATCCACTATCTATACATTTGTTTGTGTCTGTGTGTGTGTGTATATATATCACCTTACAAACATCCAAACATTCCATTCAATTCAATAGGGAGAATCACATCATAACGTAATTTAAACAGTCACCCTAATACTCATGGAAAAACATAAATTGATCCCTGCCTTCCTTTACGACCTGGACCTAATTGGTCTAGATTTATTGGACCTAATAGAGCACCACAAGTCAATTAGTGGGACATACCACTAGTCAGATCGAATACATAGTATCGTTACATCTGTGTATTTTACGGTAACCTGTTTATTTTCCAATTTTATTTATATTATTTCTCAATCATTTTTTATTTGTTTTTAAATTCATTTTCTTTCAAATTTTGTTATATCATCTACTGTCTTTCTACATCAATTTCACCAAAAAGTTTGAATTCAAGTCATTTCAGAGTTGCTTCAAAAACCAAAGTTTATAAAATTAGTTTAAAAAAATAAAATATACTCTATTCCATATATATACTTCAAAATATACTCAAAATCAATATGAGTTCAAACCTGAAATATCATAAAAGATTTTATAAACATTTTTAAATAACTTTTATACACATGTATAAGGTATATTTCAAATAAAATTATATTTTTATTACTTAAAATATATACTCGGTCTCTTCCAAATTCATATAAAACTATTTTTAAATATAATTAAATCATATTTATTATCAAAAATACACTATATTGTCTTTGAAGTTATTTTATATAATTTTTACTTGATTTTTATATGTTATAGTACATATGTTATATGCATGTTCTGGTGATTCACATTATCACCTCTCTTTTGCTTATATATACATACACACACATATACGCACAAGCTCGCGCACGCACACATAGTTTATTTCGAACTATTTTTCACAACTTACCATCATTCACTTTCAACATAAACTAGTCCATCTATTCTAATATGAATTCTTATCACATATCATCAATATTTATCCTAAAATTCGGTAGTTTGTTCATCAGTTTAACCAATCTCAACAAACTATCATATTTATTAACTATTAACATTAAATCCCCATCTTATTTCATATTATATCTTTGCTAATTAATGCTCAAACTCAGTAATCACCAAGTCTATCCCAATTCGATTCCTAGGTTCAAATTATCAAAAAATCAAGTGGATTGAATAGTTATATGTTAGAGAAGATGAAAACCACTCATGAAGGTCCAAAATTCTCCAAAATTCTCGTTGTCTAGAATTTGATTTGTCTCCAAATCCACATATCCATGACTCTAATTAGTATTAAAGTGTAGGCCTCAACACGCTCTTCGATTCATCGTCTAATTTATTGGATTTCATGAAGAGTTGAGGAACAAATTTGAGTTTAATTGAGAAAAGGTTTTCTGTCTTCTGAGAGAAGAGAAGAAGAAGATTAGTTCTTGAGAAATGTTTTAAATTCAAAAATCCATGAAGGACCTGCTATTTATAGCCAAAGAGAGGTGTCCTTCAAGTTGAGTTAGGCTCAGCTCATTTAACTTCAAATTTTCAAAATATATAAATTATGATATCTCCATTATCCAGACTTCGATTTTGGCCAACAAATATATAACACACATTAGAAAAACAAGAAGGTTGTAATAGCTCTACTATCATATCTAATTTTAAATGTTTGTAAAATGAAGATTTTGTTTTGAAGTCAAAATTATTGAATTTATTTATTTTTAGTTATTGAAAATATGGGTTATTACACTCTTCCCCTTAAAAAATAAGGTCGCCCTTCGAATTAGTGACATAGAATACAAGTTAAAGAATTCACACCAAACATCCAATCAATATCATATCAGTACACACATAATATATGGAAGAATAGATAGGAATGCATGATCATGGCATATAATACCTAGTTAATGCAAAAGTGCAATCTAATAGCCAGCCTCCTAAATTAGTCGGCTTAATGTATATAATATAAATAGCGTATAGGCATGATGCAATAAAATCCTAGTAAAAGTATAAATAAAATCTCTATGGAATACAACCGTCAACATCATATCATATGTCAAATGTTCAATAATTCTATCAATCTATATTTATCTAAGCCAACCATGAAGCAGCTAATCCAAAAAACCCAAAATTTGACATCCAAACTTAGATTCTAAGGAAACATAAAAGGTTTAAGGAACGTACGGATAAAGAGATGAGGATAAGAAGCCTTCGTATTCTCCTTAGGCTCCTATGTGCTCTTTGTGAAATCATTCACCGACTGCACTCTCATCAACTTCACTAGCTCAGGTTCCAATTCCACATCCTCCAACTAACTAGGCTTGATAATGATGGTTTGAGTCATGTACACATTTTCGAAAATGTGATACATGTGATATATTATGGACTCCTGCCATCCTCTTTTAGGAGTTCCACTCAATAAGCAAGACTTCTAGTTCACTCTAATATAGGGAAAGGTCTAACAAATCTCAATGCTAGTTTTCCTAAATTTCCAAACCTCAACCCTCTTCAACGGTGAAACCTTCACAAATATTGAAACTAGGCCAACCCATAGCGGAAGAAATGTGTAAATTTCAATATATTTTCATTATTAGTTCTTTGATGGGCCTATGTAGTCTAAACCCATTTAAAACTTTTCTAAACTTTCTTTTAAATAAAATCAATTTTATTTAAATTGATAAATGAAGTTTTAATTTACTTTTGTAATTATAATCATAATGTAATATGTGTATCACATAAACATATTTGTGTACGTGCACGTACAACATAAATGGTGTAAATGGTTAAATATGTTCGTGTGTAAACATTGGGATTTACATCGCAGTGGACATATCGGGCCCTTATTAAACATGTACACTATCAAATATACATACATACATATATATACATATACATACATATACATACATATATATATATATATGCATGCATGTATGTATATATATGTGTGTGTATATATATTATTGTGAAATAGTGTTTGTAAATATAAGCATTTTTATAAACATATTTTACATATACATACATATATTATATTGTATAATGACATAATTATAAATATATTATAGATATTTAATGGAAGTCAAAATCATATTTAAAATTCAAATTTCATATTTAGATTAAGATCTATAAAATAAATATCTAGTAACTTCAAATTCAAGTTAATATGCTAATTTTAAATAAATATAATATATAAATATGAATATGTTAAATGTAATTTAATAATAAAATTATAAATGTATAAACATATATATCTTTTGGCCATAGAAAAAATAATCCTTTTTTCAATTTTCAATTATTATAATCAACTAAATAATTATTTTTAACCAATTAGTTTTGCATAGAACTAATATAAAATTATTATTTTTTGAAAAAATTTATGCATGTACATATTATATTGAAATTTAAACACACATATTTTATGTAATTTATATAGGAATGTGACATTTAGATTAAATAAAAATTAAATTTTATTTGGATTTACAACATGTATATACAAAAAGACTTTTTTGAATCTATAAATATATATGTATATGTATTCATAATATATAAAACATAGTTTACTAAATAATATTTATATTTGAATAAATTTTGTTGTAAATCATTCGAATATGATTAAAAAATTAATTTTTAATAATCTATGAGCAATATGTATGAAAATACAAACGTAATTTTCTTTTAATTTATACACGCACACATACATACATACATACATACATACATACATACATACATATATAATCGTCTAAATGAAGACACCATCAATATATGTCGATTCGTTATAATATATATACAGACACTACATGTAACAACCTTGTTGTTAATTACCTAATTAATTAAGTTTGATTATGGATGTTTAATTCTAATTTGTGAAATTTAATTGTGAAATTAAATCTAGTATTTGAGAATAGTTGACCAAATGTATTTAAGAAACGAGTTTCGTTTCTTAAAGTGGTTTTCAATTAAATTTGAAATATAATTAGATCAATTATTTAAATTTAGCTTTGAAGATAAAATGTTAATATTGATATTTATTGTTTAAATTAAGAAATTATAACTAATAATTTATTTTATTAAAAATAATGACAATTTTTAACATGTGACAAGTTTTGGTAAATTTAGAGAAAACAAGATGTGTTAAATAAAATATTGTTTTGGTGAGAATTGGTATTTTATAAGTGATAACAAAATAAGAATTAACAACACTTCTCTTAGGAATTAAATTAGTAAAACCTTTTCTTATTGGGTTTGATTTCATACCCAGACCCATTTAACTAAGAAGAAAATCCCTTTTCTTCTTTCCTTCTATGTTCATTTAATTTACTGTGTAACATTCCTGTTTTAAAATCAAATTTAAATTGGTAATTAATTTAATTTTTGAAATTAAATTGTGAATTAATTTGCTATTTTTCAAATTAAATAGATATTTGTTTGTTTATTAATATAAATGTATATAAATATGATTTTAAAATAGAATTTCCAATTAGAAATTCAGAAATAAATACTTTGAGTAATATATTAATTATAAATTTGATTATGGACTAATTTGAAAATTTTACATAAATATATTTATGAATATATATAGATTGAAAGTCAAATTGTAAATAAAATTTTGATTTTGGAAAATTCAAAATGTAAATATATATAAATAGATTGGATTTATTATAGAAATTAAGTTTTAAAAACATTTTCCTTAAAATGTTATATAAGATTAAATAATAGAAAATGTATAAATATAAAACATAAGTTAATATAAAAAGGAATGTTTTATAAATATAAAGCTAAAAGGATTTAAAACTTTATATTTTGAAATTTAAAGAAATTTGTTTTCTAATTTTAATAAATATAAATATATGTATTTTGAAAATTTTATTTGAATCTAATATAGTAAATTTTCAAATGTTAAAATTAAACTCTATATCTTTAAAATATGTATGTATGATTATTTGTTTAGTATAATTAGATTTCAAACTCATTTTCTTATAAAGTTGAAAATGTATAAAATGTAAGAAAACAAAATAAATAAACATGTTTTATAAATTTAAAATAAAGTATGGGTTTAAAAATATAAGTGTTTAATTAATTATTAAATTATATTCTTTAAAGTTGTAAACATATATAAATAGTATAAAAGGGAATATAAATAGAAAATATAATATAAAGTTATATTTAAATAATAAACATGAAAATTTAAAGATTTTAAAATATAATACATATGTAAATAAGATGTTTATAAAAAACATGATTTATAAATAAATTAAAACATAAGGGTTCAAAACTAAATTTAAAAAAAAAAAAATTAAACTAAAGGACTTAGACATAATATTGCTTGAATTAACAATTGTAAAGTTTTAATGGTATGAAATTAACAAGTGTTCATTAAATTTAATTTGAAATGTACAAGTGGCAAATATGTTTTCTTTTTGAAATAATAATGCAAGTAAAGATAAAAAATATAAGCCATACACATACATCCATTCGCTTTCTATTCTCATTTGTTCATGCATTCAAACAAAGAAATGATTCAAACCAGAACAACACAAATGAAAACCAGATTAACTCAGAAAATTTAGAAAAACTTGAAAACAAATTGAGCTTCAGTTCAAAGCAAATGAACCTGAAACTAATCAAGATCAAAACCTGTAATTCATTTTCCAAATATCAAAACAAAACCTGAACATTTTTATTCAAACCTGAGATAGAACAAAAGTCTGCAAGCATTTCTTAAAACTTGGGATCTATTCAAAAGCAAAGTCAGGAAGAAGAAATTAAAGCATCTTATTCTTCAACAAGTTTTCAGTTCCAGTAACAAAAACATCTTCCAGTAGTTCAAGTATATTAATCAAAGAAGTAGAGGCACTCAAGTTTTCAAAGTTCAGAGTTTTCTTCAAAAATAAGGCTCTGTTCATTTTTAACAGGTGAGTAATAACACTTTTTAAAAGCTTAAGTATATGAAATATGTTTGCATGTTAATATCTGGAATAAAGTATGTTTGTGTGTATATATATTGGTGAATTCTCGGTGTATATATGGATGAATGGATGTGTGTATGCCTGTTACACCTGTAACCTCTCTGTTCTTAGTTTTCAAACTAAGATTTTAAGCAATATTCAATATCTTTTGATTTAATCTCTAGGATTTAGGATATAAATAAAATTTTCTTGTTGCATCATAGATTAATGTTTAAAATTATAATTAAGTTAAAATAAAATTGGATTGTCTCTGGAAAACCAAAAGAATAGGCAAGCACTAGTTTTGTCAAAAATTCAAGCATCCTAATTCAGTGATTCGGGTATATGATCTGAATCCTTAACTTAAAACATGATTTTTAGGGATGAAATCGTAATTTTTAGTATGGAGGTGAGGGAGCAGTTCGAGCATGACCAGAATATTAGTTTTGGGGAATTTATGATGATCTATGTTGTAACAAACAAGGATTTTCGACTTTCGAAAATTCAACATCGACACTCACTTTATCGACTGCCGAGAAATCAAAGGCCGAAAACCGAGATGTTATGGGTTTTAAAAAGAATTTAAGAAAAGAAAGAGAGAGAAGACAGAAGAGATAGAAAATAGAGAGAAAGAAGATAGACAATTTTTTTAGAAAACAGAGAAACAGAAAATAGAAGATAGAAGAATTTTAAAAATAGAACGGACAGAAAGGAAACAACAACAGAACAACATCAGAATCTCACAATTCGCAGCGGAACAACAAATAATAATAAATGAATAATCTTTAAATAAAGAACTATATCAGTTATTACATTACATCACATTACATTACATCACATCATCAGAGTGTATAACAACAACAACAAACAGTGCAGCGGAAAAAGAAATACTATATAAACTAGTAATACGCCATGCCATCCAGCTTGCCTCCAGCAACTCCTGAATATCCAGAATATCCTGATAAACCTAACTCTTAACTGCCCGTGTGGAAATTGGTGGGCACCCAGAGTTTAGGAAGGAAAACAATAAACTCCGAGTCAGTCATGTGACTGGTGTGAGAACTCAAAACAGTTTATTTAACTTTAAAATCAAAATAGAGGAATATTTTTAAATTCAATTCGCAATGCTTTTAAAAATGAGACTACCATAAGACCTCCCACCACACACACAATGCCAACGCAGACTTGGAGGAGATTTCTTCTTATGTGAGTCAAAGATGCTTGATACGCATTTAAAATAACATTTGATATTATTATTAGTGCATAGTGTAGAACAAATTCTTTCGAAAGTAGAATATAAATCTTAGCCAGCATAGGTACCATTATATTATGCCTACTAATAGCTACCATATTAGATGGCAGGTTCTACAACTAAAACCGTACAAGATCGTATTGTTTCTTTGGATTTCCAACAAATGGTCAGGCCAAGGAACTTACCATTGCCACATGAGAATGCCTCTGGATGGACATCCCCGAGAACCAAACCGGATCTCTACCAACACAAGGCCGGGTTACTCCTAACTGAGTAACAACTGACCGAATATGCCATCCCCCGGTCCTTTGGGACCTTTATCCGAGAGCTCTCTAATCAATTCACACAATCATAAAAACAAAGTGTTTCAACATGAGTAAGTATCTGGGCTCCATACCATGATACCACCCTTTTCCAGAAGGAAATGGACACATCCTAAAGGGTGCTACCCCTCATAACCTTGCTGCTTCTTTCCTGTTTTGACCATTCACGGGATGTGAGGCTCGACGAATTCACGTCCACAAAACACACTTTATACAAAAGCCATGTTTTGGGTCAACAAATGATCAACACGATGATCACTAAGATAGAAGATCAAATAAATGATCCTATCACAAATAATCAACACAATGATCATTTCAGCATCACTCAGCATGTCACATTACCAAATTGGGATATATTGCTGATAACTTCAACTATATAACCTCTGAGCTCGTACGTCTCAGAGAAGGGTGTTAAGCTAAGAGAATAAATTCTCCGCCACCACAGAAATATATTTGAAAGAAATCGGCTTTATATCTCAACTTGTAATGTCAGGCATACAATCCATACAAGTCTGTTCCGGGATCGAACAAAACCGAAGGCACTTACAAAGAAGTCCTTGCAATCCGGATATTCACAATCCTGATCGGATTCACCATCACATATGGAGAACTCAATACCGTAGCTACTCGGTGCAGAGTCAATCGATAGTTCATCCTATCACTCTCGCAAATACCGGTCTTCAACACCGATCTTCAAAATGCGATTCACAACGACGTATCACATATTCGGAGTGGGTTATACGACCCCATGGTCCTTTCCCGGTTAACCCGAATAGTGAGCGCTTATTCAAAAATAAGTGTGCATTCAAATTCAATCAATTCACATCAAATACCCATTCAAAGGGAAATATTGATAGTCGATTATTGAACTATCAATGGATATGCATACATCACCAGATTCCAAAAAATTTTCCAAATTATTTATTTTCCAAAATATCTTTACTAGATATATAGTTTCAACACTTCAAAAATAAATCAATATTTATTTTTAACCAATTTCACTTTTCACATATAAATTCCATAATGAATTTATATTTCAAAATATTCGTGCATATATGATTTAAATAATTCATTTCAATTTATCCTCCAAAAAGATAAATTCTAATTATTCACTTCATATTGGAAAACATTTCCATACTTATTATTCATAAGTAATTCACAAAACTTTTTATTTTCAACCTTGGAAAATATTCAATATACTTAAATCGAATTAAGTATATAATTCATTCTTTAAGGAAATCATTCACTTAACATATTTATTTGGGCCAAAACGAATGTTGCGTAAAACATCGTTACAACAACCCAAAATCACTAGTATAGGGATTCGAAATTAAATAGATATATAAATCCCAATACTATACTAAAACATTTCCTTTCGGAAATCATCTATTATAACAACAGTGTTATAATCTATTATTTCCTTCTATTTCTCGAAAACATCTATTTCAACAATAAATGTTGAAATCTATGGTTTCAAATCTCAACATATTTTAAAACATCATTAGATCGTTTTAATTCTATTTCAAACACCACATTCCAAATAATTTCTTTAACATATTATTCACTATTCAAAGACATGAATATATTATTAATAAATTTCATTTCTTCTATTCCTTTTATTTTAAGGAATTATTCACTGTTTAAAACATGGATATAACTCCATTAATAAATTTCAACAATTCACTTATCAAAATAAGTCGTTGCGGATTTATAAAACAATGTTTATAAATTTCATTTATATTAAATTTACAACAACTTTCTTTTATAAATTTCCTTTATTAATCTATCTCAATTCATATCACAATGATATACTAAAAATTCATATTATAAGTCAAATACTTATAATATATTTATTTACAAAATTGTTTCTTTGAACTTCTCAAATTTATAAGTCTTATAACTTATAAGATTCATTTATTTATCCAAACTCATTCCTTTAATAACTTTATAAATTTTATAAACTTACTGCTTATAAAATTCTATTTATAACTTCACCGTTATAATTCTATAATTCCAATTTATGAAATTCATTTACAATTCTTTCTAACACTTAGAAAAGTTCGTTTTATACTTCTAATATTTTTAATTTACAAATATCAATTTATAAATCTTTTAATACAAATGAATTTGTATTATTATTTTAAAACATCTTTTAAACTCTTTTAGAATTCCATCATTTTGATTTATGAAATAATCCAATTTCATAAATCCTATATTTAAACCTTTTATAATAGATTCAAAAATCTCAGTTTAAACTATTTTATAAAATCATCAATCCCATATTTTCAAAAATCAACTTTTAACTATATTTCTCAAAATATAACTTTTTATAATATTAAAAATTATAATGTTTATTTAATTATAATGGATCAATTCCAAAAATATTTAATAAACGTATATTTCCAAAAATCCTTTTTGAAATTAAAATCGTTGTTTTTAAATTTCAAAACTTGGATCCAATGATGCAACACATCAATAGTCAATCACGATTTTTCCAATATCATATATCGATATGATAAACAATCAAACATCACAATATTTAAAATCAATAAATATTTGCGAGGAATCCAGTTGGATCCCTCCAACCTGTTTCCCTGCATCCACAGACATTAGCACAATACCATTCCGTTTCGAGACGGAATATCGCGGTATATGGGATTTTATAAAATATTATCCGCTTACTAACGGCGCAATAGGGTCTCATCCGCTAAAAGAAAATGCGGGAAATCAATCAACTGCAATATATACATATGCCAATATATATATATTGCTATATATATAATATAATACCAATTCCACTTCGAGGTGGAATATCGCGGTATATGTGTGTAATAAATAACCTCCGCTTACTAACGGCGTATAGGGTCTATTCACATCCAATATATATATAACAATCATCATTCAAGCATTCAATCAACATAGTCAATCAAATTTAAATTTGACTATTTAAAATTTAAATAAACAACGAAATTCCTTTTGAGTGAGAAGTTCTCACCTTTATTCCCGTTTGCCATCCACTTCCAATTCAACTTGTTTTCTTCATTTATACCTTGTATAAATATTTACACAATTTATTAATATTCGAATCAATCGAATAAATTAAATTTTCATTAGATAATTTCGATTCATCGGCGATTTCATTTTTAATAGTTAAATTAACTGATAGTTTTATTTAAACCAATCTCTTCTTTAAAATTTTATTTAACTAAAATTTAAATTTCTTTAATAAACTTTATTAACTAACTATTTAATTCGAAGCATTCTTTCTTTTTAATAAATTAATCTAAATTTTATCTTTAACAATTTTTCCTTTAATAAATTTATTTTCTTTTAAACCAAATTCCTGTTAAATAAATTTATTTAACTAAACATTTTACCTTCAAACTAACTTTCCTTTTTAATAAATTATTTTAACTAAAATAATTTATATATTTCAAAAATCTAATTTTTTTAATAACTTCTTAACATTTAAACTTCTATTTTTTATATTTAAATTAACCAATGATTTTATTAGTATTTGAAAAATTCAAATCACCAATTATCGTTTAATAGATTTAATTAACTAATTATTTAAATCTAAATTTAAAAATAAGCAGACTGAAATCCTTTATTATATTTTCAAAATATCTTAGTAAATCAATATTTCCATTTTTCAAAAATAAATTAATATTTATTTTTAAACAATTTCCCCCTTTCATTTAAAATTTATTTTCAATAGTTAAAATGATTAAATAAGTTACTTGAATGATTTACTACATTAAATAAATTAGTTTTAACTTAACATAATAAACTAAGTCATTAATTTAATATATTTTTTTTTCTTAATCTATATATTTTATATTCCTTCATTCCAAACTGCATATAGTATTATTATTTTTTTTTTTCTGTTTTTAACTTTTAAACTTTACATATATTTATTATTATTATCTATAATACTGTATTTAACTTACTGACTGCATTTTTTTTTCCACTGCATATACTTTTAAATTAAATTGAATCAAAAGAAAATATTATACCTTACTGCTCGCACACCACGCGAACACACGAATCCCCCAATCGCGAGCCACGCCGCCGCAGCAGCCTCCATCCACCGCCACGAAACCCTAATCCACCCACCGCGTCATCGCCGCCTGCGCCATCGAGCGCGACCCCATCTCGGCCACCACGCCTTGGCCTCATCGTTGCTGCCCTTCCATCGCGTCGCCCCTCAACCATGCGCGCGCCTCCATCACCTGAACACCAATCACCGCCCTCTACGCGTACGCGAACGCAACCCCCCTCCTTCAACGCCTCATCGCGCGCGACTCGAACGCGATTCACCATTTTTTTTTTTCGTTCTCTTTTTTTTTTTTTCACTCGGCTGCGTTTCGATTTGAATTTGGGAAGAAGGGCTTCGGCCTGATTTTATTTCGTTTGAGAATTAAAGGCTTCGGCCATTATTTTTTTTTTCTTTGCTTTGCTTTCTTCTGCGTGATTTCTGATTTTTGAACGAGGGGGAGGGATACTTAAAATTGAAAAGGGCATGGGCTGCACGATTTCATTTCGTGATTTTCTGCGTGTTTTAAGGGGAGCTGTCGTTGACAAAAATTTCAAATTTAAATTTAAATTTTGATTTTGAACTCGATTTAATTTCAACGCGTTTGCTTATCGTATGCTCACACAACAACTCGGAAAAATACGAAATTTGAAATCCGGCAATAATTCAACATTACGGACCCAATGGAACTCGTTTCGTCGAATTCCGAGACTGTGCCTCGGACGACTATTTTAAATTATCGATTCGAACGATTAAATTTCAAAACTGTACAATTCACTCCCAAATTAATTTCTGAAGCTTCTAAAATCTTCGGTGTTATCAATACGAATTTTTACAAGCCTTTGAAATATTTTTAATCGGCTTAAATTTGAAGATTCAATTTTTTTTTATTCAACTTCGATAGATTAAATTCTATAATTTAATTGCCTATTTCAAAGTTATATTGAAAATTCAATCTAAACCGTCATTCAAATATTTAAAAATTAATTAAATATTTTCAAATTAAATTATTTAAAATTCTGGGTCGTTACAATCTTTCCCCCTTAAAAGAATTTCGTCCCGAAATTATAAGTTAAGAAGAATGCCCTTATCCCGTCTATTATTTTTCACAATTCAAATAGTTTTATCAACTTACTAGCCTAAATCTTTTTATTAAAGATTCACTATTATTTCAACTAGCTTTCTAACTTCAATTATAGTTTTCAAACAACATTGTTTTACTAACAATTCAAATTTAAATTCAAATTCAAATTTCAAACTTTCAAATTTTTCTCAAAATTTTTCTAACACCCTAAATTTTTGAAAAATTTCGCCAGCGTCTCCTTTGCGCGGCTTGATCGATACGACTACAAAATGGCACCACGGCCCCTCAGAATCAAAAAGAAAAGAGAAAAGCCAAGTGGCTAGAGAAGAAAGTCATCAAATCCCATACAGAAATTGAAATACGTACCTTTTTGTCGAGCATTTCAATTTTTATCTTTGAAATCAAAATCCCAATTCCTTTATAACCTGTATGTCCTGCTAGTAGTAGTATCCAATTTCCAATATTCAATCCACTTTGCCAATTCCATTACAAATTTTCAATATATGCTTCTTATACCATTTCTAGTTTACTATTGAAGTTGCATATTCAATTTCATTCAATTTTGCATTTCAATCAATTTTGCATTTCAAACTTCATTTGAATTCAAAATACAAATTTCAACTCTATTCTGAATATTGAATTATGTTAACTATCATTCATTCACAACCACACTATTTAAATTAGTTCCAATTACTAATTCATTACAAATTCCAATTCATACAATTCAAATTTACCTTCCTTTCATAATCATTGAATTTAATTTGTTCCAGCCTTATTCATTTGGTCAATATTCAATTAGCTTCGCTTACTAATTTTTAGTTTAATACTTCACAAATCAATTTCAATTCCAGCTTTATTTGCTTACAAATTCAAGTTCCAATCTATTTATTTCACAAAATTTTCATTTCAATTAGAATCTCATTCCAATCAAATTTCGAATATTTTATAAGTTATCAACTTATTTGCATTTCGATTTATAAATTTCACTTATACATTCATTATTACTAATTCCATTCCATTAATGAATTTTAATTATCTTCTTGGAATTCCATTTTCATTTATAAATTCAGTAACAATTTATATTCACAAATTCTATTTATATATATGGATTTAACCTTGGAGTTATGTTTTAAATTCTTATTCAATTTCAACAGTAATAGCTTAATATTATTACTTCCTAGCAACCATGCATCCATATACTATAATAATTCATAGAAAATCATTTCTTTTTTTTCTATACCAAAAATAGTTTTGGGCAAAATTTATATAAATCAATTTTATATTCACTAACAAATACGCGCTCATAGCTATTATTACACTCAAACTCATTCTAGAGTACTACTGACTCTATCTCTAATGAATAATACCCAACAGAACCATGGTTGTCGCTTAACCATAAGCTCTGATACCAAATGTAACAAACAAGGATTTTCGACTTTCGAAAATTCAACATCGACACTCACTTTATCGACTGCCGAGAAATCAAAGGCCGAAAACCGAGATGTTATGGGTTTTAAAAAGAATTTAAGAAAAGAAAGAGAGAGAAGACAGAAGAGATAGAAAATAGAGAGAAAGAAGATAGACAATTTTTTTAGAAAACAGAGAAACAGAAAATAGAAGATAGAAGAATTTTAAAAATAGAACGGACAGAAAGGAAACAACAACAGAACAACATCAGAATCTCACAATTCGCAGCGGAACAACATATAATAATAAATGAATAATCTTTAAATAAAGAACTATATCAGTTATTACATTACATCACATTACATTACATCACATCATCAGAGTGTATAACAACAACAACAAACAGTGCAGCGGAAAAAGAAATACTATATAAACTAGTAATACGCCATGCCATCCAGCTTGCCTCCAGCAACTCCTGAATATCCAGAATATCCTGATAAACCTAACTCTTAACTGCCCGTGTGGAAATTGGTGGGCACCCAGAGTTTAGGAAGGAAAACAATAAACTCCGAGTCAGTCATGTGACTGGTGTGAGAACTCAAAACAGTTTATTTAACTTTAAAATCAAAATAGAGGAATATTTTTAAATTCAATTCGCAATGCTTTTAAAAATGAGACTACCATAAGACCTCCCACCACACACACAATGCCAACGCAGACTTGGAGGAGATTTCTTCTTATGTGAGTCAAAGATGCTTGATACGCATTTAAAATAACATTTGATATTATTATTAGTGCATAGTGTAGAACAAATTCTTTCGAAAGTAGAATATAAATCTTAGCCAGCATAGGTACCATTATATTATGCCTACTAATAGCTACCATATTAGATGGCAGGTTCTACAACTAAAATCGTACAAGATCGTATTGTTTCTTTGGATTTCCAACAAATGGTCAGGCCAAGGAACTTCCCATTGCCACATGAGAATGCCTCTGGATGGACATCCCCGAGAACCAAACCGGATCTCTACCAACACAAGGCCGGGTTACTCCTAACTGAGTAACAACTGACCGAATATGCCATCCCCCGGTCCTTTGGGACCTTTATCCGAGAGCTCTCTAATCAATTCACACAATCATAAAAACAAAGTGTTTCAACATGAGTAAGTATCTGGGCTCCATACCATGATCCCACCCTTTTCCAGAAGGAAATGGACACATCCTAAAGGGTGCTACCCCTCATAACCTTGCTGCTTCTTTCCTGTTTTGACCATTCACGGGATGTGAGGCTCGACGAATTCACGTCCACAAAACACACTTTATACAAAAGCCATGTTTTGGGTCAACAAATGATCAACACGATGATCACTAAGATAGACGATCAAATAAATGATCCTATCACAAATAATCAACACAATGATCATTTCAGCATCACTCAGCATGTCACATTACCAAATTGGGATATATTGCTGATAACTTCAACTATATAACCTCTGAGCTCGTACGTCTCAGGGAAGGGTGTTAAGCTAAGAGAATAAATTCTCCGCCACCACAGAAATATATTTGAAAGAAATCGGCTTTATATCTCAACTTGTAATGTCAGGCATACAATCCATACAAGTCTGTTCCGGGATCGAACAAAACCGAAGGCACTTACAAAGAAGTCCTTGCAATCCGGATATTCACAATCCTGATCGGATTCACCATCACATATGGAGAACTCAATACCGTAGCTACTCGGTGCAGAGTCAATCGATAGTTCATCCTATCACTCTCGCAAATACCGGTCTTCAACACCGATCTTCAAAATGCGATTCACAACGACGTATCACATATTCGGAGTGGGTTATACGACCCCATGGTCCTTTCCCGGTTAACCCGAATAGTGAGCGCTTATTCAAAAATAAGTGTGCATTCAAATTCAATCAATTCACATCAAATACCCATTCAAAGGGAAATATTGATAGTCGATTATTGAACTATCAATGGATATGCATACATCACCAGATTCCAAAAAATTTTCCAAATTATTTATTTTCCAAAATATCTTTACTAGATATATAGTTTCAACACTTCAAAAATAAATCAATATTTATTTTTAACCAATTTCACTTTTCACATATAAATTCCATAATGAATTTATATTTCAAAATATTCGTGCATATATGATTTAAATAATTCATTTCAATTTATCCTCCAAAAAGATAAATTCTAATTATTCACTTCATATTGGAAAACATTTCCATACTTATTATTCATAAGTAATTCACAAAACTTTTTATTTTCAACCTTGGAAAATATTCAATATACTTAAATCGAATTAAGTATATAATTCATTCTTTAAGGAAATCATTCACTTAACATATTTATTTGGGCCAAAACGAATGTTGCGTAAAACATCGTTACAACAACCCAAAATCACTAGTATAGGGATTCGAAATTAAATAGATATATAAATCCCAATACTATACTAAAACATTTCCTTTCGGAAATCATCTATTATAACAACAGTGTTATAATCTATTATTTCCTTCTATTTCTCGAAAACATCTATTTCAACAATAAATGTTGAAATCTATGGTTTCAAATCTCAACATATTTTAAAACATCATTAGATCGTTTTAATTCTATTTCAAACACCACATTCCAAATAATTTCTTTAACATATTATTCACTATTCAAAGACATGAATATATTATTAATAAATTTCATTTCTTCTATTCCTTTTATTTTAAGGAATTATTCACTGTTTAAAACATGGATATAACTCCATTAATAAATTTCAACAATTCACTTATCAAAATAAGTCGTTGCGGATTTATAAAACAATGTTTATAAATTTCATTTCTATTAAATTTACAGCAACTTTCTTTTATAAATTTCCTTTATTAATCTATCTCAATTCATATCACAATGATATACTAAAAATTCATATTATAAGTCAAATACTTATAATATATTTATTTACAAAATTGTTTCTTTGAACTTCTCAAATTTATAAGTCTTATAACTTATAAGATTCATTTATTTATCCAAACTCATTCCTTTAATAACTTTATAAATTTTATAAACTTACTGCTTATAAAATTCTATTTATAACTTCACCGTTATAATTCTATAATTCCAATTTATGAAATTCATTTACAATTCTTTCTAACACTTAGAAAAGTTCGTTTTATACTTCTAATATTTTTAATTTACAAATATCAATTTATAAATCTTTTAATACAAATGAATTTGTATTATTATTTTAAAACATCTTTTAAACTCTTTTAGAATTCCATCATTTTGATTTATGAAATAATCCAATTTCATAAATCCTATTTTTAAACCTTTTATAATAGATTCAAAAATCTCAGTTTAAACTATTTTATAAAATCATCAATCCCATATTTTCAAAAATCAACTTTTAACTATATTTCTCAAAATATAACTTTTTATAATATTAAAAATTATAATGTTTATTTAATTATAATGGATCAATTCCAAAAATATTTAATAAACGTATATTTCCAAAAATCCTTTTTGAAATTAAAATCGTTGTTTTTAAATTTCAAAACTTGGATCCAATGATGCAACACATCAATAGTCAATCACGATTTTTCCAATATCATATATCGATATGATAAACAATCAAACATCACAATATTTAAAATCAATAAATATTTGCGAGGAATCCAGTTGGATCCCTCCAACCTGTTTCCCTGCATCCACAGACATTAGCACAATACCATTCCGTTTCGAGACGGAATATCGCGGTATATGGGATTTTATAAAATATTATCCGCTTACTAACGGCGCAATAGGGTCTCATCCGCTAAAAGAAAATGCGGGAAATCAATCAACTGCAATATATACATATGCCAATATATATATATTGCTATATATATATAATATAATACCAATTCCACTTCGAGGTGGAATATCGCGGTATATGTGTGTAATAAATAATCTCCGCTTACTAACGGCGTATAGGGTCTATTCACATCCAATATATATATAACAATCATCATTCAAGCATTCAATCAACATAGTCAATCAAATTTAAATTTGACTATTTAAAATTTAAATAAACAACGAAATTCCTTTTGAGTGAGAAGTTCTCACCTTTATTCCCGTTTGCCATCCACTTCCAATTCAACTTGTTTTCTTCATTTATACCTTGTATAAATATTTACACAATTTATTAATATTCGAATCAATCGAATAAATTAAATTTTCATTAGATAATTTCGATTCATCGGCGATTTCATTTTTAATAGTTAAATTAACTGATAGTTTTATTTAAACCAATCTCTTCTTTAAAATTTTATTTAACTAAAATTTAAATTTCTTTAATAAACTTTATTAACTAACTATTTAATTCGAAGCATTCTTTCTTTTTAATAAATTAATCTAAATTTTATCTTTAACAATTTTTCCTTTAATAAATTTATTTTCTTTTAAACCAAATTCCTGTTAAATAAATTTATTTAACTAAACATTTTACCTTCAAACTAACTTTCCTTTTTAATAAATTATTTTAACTAAAATAATTTATATATTTCAAAAATCTAATTTTTTTAATAACTTCTTAACATTTAAACTTCTATTTTTTATATTTAAATTAACCAATGATTTTATTAGTATTTGAAAAATTCAAATCACCAATTATCGTTTAATAGATTTAATTAACTAATTATTTAAATCTAAATTTAAAAATAAGCAGACTGAAATCCTTTATTATATTTTCAAAATATCTTAGTAAATCAATATTTCCATTTTTCAAAAATAAATTAATATTTATTTTTAAACAATTTCCCCTTTCATTTAAAATTTATTTTCAATAGTTAAAATGATTAAATAAGTTACTTGAATGATTTACTACATTAAATAAATTAGTTTTAACTTAACATAATAAACTAAGTCATTAATTTAATATATTTTTTTTACTTAATCTATATATTTTATATTCCTTCATTCCAAACTGCATATAGTATTATTATTATTTTTTTTTTCTGTTTTTAACTTTTAAAACTTTACATATATTTATTATTATTATCTATAATACTGTATTTAACTTACTGACTGCATTTTTTTTTCCACTGCATATACTTTTAAATTAAATTGAATCAAAAGAAAATATTATACCTTACTGCTCGCACACCACGCGAACACACGAATCCCCCAATCGCGAGCCACGCCGCCGCAGCAGCCTCCATCCACCGCCACGAAACCCTAATCCACCCACCGCGTCATCGCCGCCTGCGCCATCGAGCGCGACCCCATCTCGGCCACCACGCCTTGGCCTCATCGTTGCTGCCCTTCCATCGCGTCGCCCCTCAACCATGCGCGCGCCTCCATCACCTGAACACCAATCACCGCCCTCTACGCGTACGCGAACGCAACCCCCCTCCTTCAACGCCTCATCGCGCGCGACTCGAACGCGATTCACCATTTTTTTTTTTTCGTTCTCTTTTTTTTTTTTTTTTCACTCGGCTGCGTTTCGATTTGAATTTGGGAAGAAGGGCTTCGGCCTGATTTTATTTCGTTTGAGAATTAAAGGCTTCGGCCATTATTTTTTTTTTCTTTGCTTTGCTTTCTTCTGCGTGATTTCTGATTTTTGAACGAGGGGGAGGGATACTTAAAATTGAAAAGGGCATGGGCTGCACGATTTCATTTCGTGATTTTCTGCGTGTTTTAAGGGGAGCTGTCGTTGACAAAAATTTCAAATTTAAATTTAAATTTTGATTTTGAACTCGATTTAATTTCAACGCGTTTGCTTATCGTATGCTCACACAACAACTCGGAAAAATACGAAATTTGAAATCCGGCAATAATTCAACATTACGGACCCAATGGAACTCGTTTCGTCGAATTCCGAGACTGTGCCTCGGACGACTATTTTAAATTATCGATTCGAACGATTAAATTTCAAAACTGTACAATTCACTCCCAAATTAATTTCTGAAGCTTCTAAAATCTTCGGTGTTATCAATACGAATTTTTACAAGCCTTTGAAATATTTTTAATCGGCTTAAATTTGAAGATTCAATTTTTTTTATTCAACTTCGATAGATTAAATTCTATAATTTAATTGCCTATTTCAAAGTTATATTGAAAATTCAATCTAAACCGTCATTCAAATATTTAAAAATTAATTAAATATTTCCAAATTAAATTATTTAAAATTCTGGGTCGTTACATATGTGATCGGGGTGGACGCAGTCATCACTGGACGTAGTGGAATGATGGGGGTGGTCGACAAAATTGTCAGAAAGGTGTTCAAGTCATTGTGGAGGTGGCGGTGGTCGGATTTCTTGTGTACACTACCTAGGACTTAGTCCAGACGATGTCACCGGTCCATCGGTCCCACCAAACCGGTGCACCGGTTATGGCCTGGGTTTAGCCTCAAGTCGTGCTCATTGCACTCCCCAATCACTCTGTTTTCCTATTTTTTCCTTGTTCATATTTACTTATTTTTAGATGTTCTGTTTCGTGTTGTTTTGTGATATTTCAATGCTATTTCAAGATTTTGAATTATGAATATATGGACTTTGTTTTCATGATAGCTTGCGTTGATATGATGTATAGTATATCTCTATGGATCAAATTTGCCAATATGGTCTTGTGATGAATTTGGGACATTTGGAATAATTAATTTCCTTATGCTTTATGGACTGTGGATTATTATAATATTTAGATTTCAAACCAAATTTCTATAATAATTTAAATTCCTTTATATAAGTAATTTTAAGTAATTATACATAGTACTATTTTGAAATAATTTTTGAAATAAAAATCTAAATTGCTTTTAAGCAAAGGTTTTAATACCTATATGAGTATGAAAATAAGTAGCTACTTTTATATATACACACGCACACACACTTTGAAACATAATTTGTGAATTATGGAACTTTTAAATAAGAATTTTCATATTAACAATGGAACTATGGTATATTTTATTAAAAGATATATATGTATGTATGTATGTATGTAGTTATTACCCGGCACCTTGGCCTGGCTACAAAACAAAGGTTGTAGAAGTTATAATTGAACGTAAGTGAGCGTAACATCAAGGATTGGTTGGTCCACTTCAAGTTATAATGGCGATTATTTTAAGTCGGCCTCGATGACTAGGGGTTGATGTGTGATGGATGATGGGTCGGTGCTTGGAGTGCGGTTCGGTTGTTCTCGGTCGATTATTCTCAGCCAGATATATGCACTAGGTAGAGTCAGCAAAAATTATTTGGTCGAAGTAGGTTGGCTATAATGAAAGAATACAATGGGGTCGATCTTGGTGTAGTCGACATCTTTAGGAGGTTTGGTTTGGATGGTTCGGCCTTGGAGGGTCGACAAAGGTGCATGAAGAAGAAGTGGTTTGGCTATAGCTGTCAAGTCAGGGAAATACGATTGGCATCCTTTCACTTCAGCTTAAACCATCAGTTACCCCGAATCATTCACCTCGAATCACTCACAAGAAAACCCGAGCTCAACCAAAGTGGAACGACGACCACCGTTCGGCTTTAGAGATTCGGGGTATCTGGATCGGCATGGGTGGCTCGGTAGAAGTGGGTCGGCATGGCTTATTTGGTCCACCTCACTTCCAACTATGGACTGAGCTACATTGGTCTTGGGCCTGCATAGCGAGTCCACTCTACCTTCATCTATAAACAGAGAGGCAAGGGTACAGTTGAGGAGACTTTTTTCCACAACTCCAGGGAGACTCTACCATTTTCTATACTCGCTTCTTTTCTGTTCAAAATTGTATCAAGTTGTTTGTTTACGGATTGTATCTATACTCAAGTGATTGGAAAATTAATGAAGATCATATTCAAAGTGGACGTAGGAAATTACTCCGAACCACTATAAATCTGGTGTTCTCGTTTTTTGTTGCTATTTTCGTAGTCAATTGCATTACTTCTCTGTTTAAATTTACTTTCTTCATTAATCTCTCTATATAACTCTATTCAAGAGTGTTAGTGACCAATTTTGGTGCTAACATTTTGGTGCTTTCACTGAGAATTGAGTTCTCAGCTTGATTGGATCTCATTGTCTACTAGTGGATTTCCATATTCGTGAGATAGATCCAGTTGTTTACCAGCAAACTTCCTATTCTACTCAGATTTGAAAGTGATCTAAAGGAAGCTATTAGACATGGGATTGGATTCACTGATATACTCAAGTTTTTGGGATTGAATGTTGAAGTTTGCACTGAAGTTATATAAAGGCCAACCCCTCACTCAATGTAGATAGCCGATCCCCCACTCAAAAACTGTCAGCCGATCGCTATAGCATATATACTGAGCAAATGTCGACCCGTGTATATCGACTCCCTGTGATTGAACCAGTAGTCACCGAGCCAGCCAGTATGAACCATGAATCCCTCGTGCATGACTCCAAGTGAAGTCTCCTATAACTCGGAGCAGCTGGGGATGTAACTCGAAGTGAAGGAAAGTCAACCATGTTGGCCTATTGGTAATCTGCTAACGTCCTCGAACGAATGATGAATGGCCGACCCAACATAGCCTTCTCTCCATGATCGAGCGATATATAAGAAGCAATCCAGACCGGGCCAATGAGAATAGACTCAAGTTGCCGAACCTCTTTCGCCGAGCCAGTCAGGCCGATCGACCTTGGCCAAACCGCATTGGCCGAGCCACTCTTGGTCGATCTACCATGTCTACACTCCAACACCGAACCGCCTTGGTCGAGCCACTCTTGGCCAATCCACCATGTCTGCACTCCAACACCGAACTGCCTTGGCTGATCTACTCTTGGCCAGTCCACCATGTCTGCACTCCAACACTGGACCACCTTCTATTCTTGTGCTTTACGAGCATGCCGACCTAGTATCAAATATACCAAACCATATGCAGAGGGCGATCCAAACTTAAATTACATCAGGCTCTTATACGACCCTTGTTTTCAAAAAAACTTTTTTGAGTACGATCTAAATTTTAGAAAAAAGGCTAAAAAAACTTTTTTGGACACGATCCAAACTTAAGTTACACCGGTCTCTTATACGATCCCTATTGCACTCGAACCTGTGCTGCAGCGTAGTGCCCCCGCGTTTTGAATCCGGAACTCAACTTAGTAAAGGAACATTCTATCCACTTCCCTTAGATCCTATGACCGACCAAGGCATAGAGGATCAAGCGGCAACCTCTAAATGGCAATAAGGGAATGAACAAGCAACCGCTACTCAAATGATACTCCCAAATGTTGGAGAACATAGATGATATGACTCCAGGAAAATGCCAAGATGACTCCAAGCACCATCTCCACTAATCCAGCGCTTCGAATTTAGCGACTCCAAGCAATTTGTTCCAAATGCTAACAAGAATATCATACTGATCGCGATTTAAAGGAGTGGACCTCTAGATATATTTTGGCAGCTAGTTAGCTGGACAGCCTCCTACGACCACGGATCGTTTCTATTATAAAATAAATCAGAACCAAAGTAAGGAGGAGTAGAGCAGACTAGGAAAAGTAACAATGCATGATAATTGGCTAAGGACTCTGATTCCAGTAGACAAAACAAGATCTCAAAATTTGACTCATTACCTCTTTGAAAGATTCAATCGATAGCCCTAACTTGGAGACTCGCGACTCAGAGTGATATTGAAAACCAACCTCGAGATAGTCCACTAAAGTCTAGAGAAAATCAGAGGAATGTTGTATATTCCAAGATGGACACTGATCCTAACACCGATGATTACAAATACCTCCGAGGTGTGATCGGAAGGCCGATTCTAAAAGGAAAGCTTCAATAGTGCCTGCAAGCCTTGCAGAATAGCAAGCTAGTAACTTCGGATGCCCATTAATAAAGAACTTTAATTATCAATTGGACTGTTGGCAGTCGACATCCCGCTAGAAGGGGCTAAGGGCAGAGTTGAATAGCGAGCACATGATGCTGCTCTCCTTATCAATGAGATTTATAACAATGAAGGTGACCAAGTACTCAGAGTTGGCCACCAACCAATCCACGCAGACCTTGATCGGACCTATGGAGTTTCATCAATACGAGCATGATTCGATATCTCATCATCAACCATGTGCCTTTGATTTGGGGCCAAGGACTAGAGATTGAAAAGATCGTCACGGTCAGAGCCCAATACAAAGCGAACATGACCGACCATCCATTCGTCGACTTCCACATTTGACTTGGAGACCAAAGCAAGGCTTGGAAAGAATATGTCCCGATCATCCACTCAAATCGAGTCATTAAACAAAGTTTGAAAAAATACAAATGTCTCTCTTGAAGCTCAGTGTCGTTGGAATCTATCTAGAGTGGACATGATTTGATCATCGACACATCATATCCTACCCTGAAAACAAAAAGTAGTTCGAAAGCCCGACTTGGAGTAGCTGTGATGGACTACCTACTTGTCAATCATCGCTCTTAATACATGGACACAAGTGCACCTAGAAACATATGCAACTTACTTTGTCTACTCAACAATCCATTATCCTTATTTTTTAGAAAGAGATACAAAGCAAATTGTGCAAGGCTTGATTATCTAACCGTAGCATGGATGTGATCTAACCATCTATCGTATACCTCCTTCAATGACTTTGTAACGCCCCGAAAATTTTCGACTTTCGAAAAGTCAACATCGATACTCACTTTATCGACTGCCGAGAAATCGAAGGCCAAAAACCCGAAATGTTATGGTTTTTAAGAAAAAGAATTTAAGAAAAGAAAAAGAGAGAAGAAGAGAGAAAATAGATAATAGAGGGAAGAGAAAATAGAAGATAGAAAATTTTAAAATAGAAGAAAAAAGAGAATAGAGAACATAGAACAGGACAGAAAACAACAGAACAACATCAGAATCTCACAATTCGCAGCGGAACAACATATAATAATAAATGAATAATCTTTAAACAAAGAACTATATCAGTTATTACATTTTATATATTACATTTCATTACATCATATCCTCAGAGTGTACAACATCATACAACAACAAACAGTGCAGTGGAAAAAGAAATACTATATAAACTAGTAATACGCCATGCCATCCAGCTTGCCTCCAGCAACTCCAGAATATCCTGAATAAACCTAACTCTTGACTGCCGGTGTGGAAATTGGTGGGCACCCAGAGTTTAGGAAGGAAAACCATAAACTCCAAGTCAGTCATGCGACTGGTGTGAGGACTCAAAACAGTTTATTTATCTTTAAAATCAAAATAGAGGAATATTTTTAAAGTCAATTCGCAATGCTTTTAAAAATGAGACTACCATAAGGCCTCCCGCACACACACACATGCAAACGCAGAATCGGAGGAGATTTCTCCTTATGATAGTCAAAGATGCTTGATACGCATTTAAAATAACATTTGATATTATTACTAGTGCATAGTGTAGGAAAAATTATTTCGAAAGTAGAATATAAATCTTAGCCAGCATAGACATTTCGAACTATGCCTACTATAGCTAACTATGTTCAATAGCAGGTTACCGCCACATTCCATAGCAGGTTATACAACTAAAACCGTACAAGTCACGTATTGTTTCTTTGGATTTCCAACGAATGATCAGGCCAAGGAACTTCCCATTGCCACATGAGAATGCCTCTGGATGGACATCCCCGAGAACCAAATCGGATCTCTACCAACACAAGGCCGGGTTACCCCTAACTGAGTAACAACTGACCGAATATGCCATCCCCCGGTCCTTTGGGACCTTTTCACCGAGCGCTCGTAATCAATTCACACAATCATAACAAAGTGTTTTCAACATGAGTAAGTATCTGGGCTCCATACCATGATACCACCCTTTTCCAGAAGGAAATGCACACATCCTAAAGGGCGCTACCCCTCATAACCTTGCTGCTTCTTTCCTGTTTTGAACATTCACGGGGTGTGAGGCTCGACGAAGTCACGTCCACAAAAACATACTTTATACAAAAGCCATGCTTTGGGTCAACAAATGATCAACACAATGATCACCCAGATAGACGATCAAATAAATGATCCTATCACAAATAATCAACACAATGATCATTTCAGCAACACTCAGCATGTCACATTACCAATTTGGGAATATATCGCTGATAACTTCAACTATATAACCTCTGAGCTCGTACGTCTCAAAGAAGGGTGTTAAGCTAAAAGAATAAATTCTCCGCCACCAACAGAAATATATTTGAAAGAAATCGGCTTTATATCTCAACTTGTAATGTCAGACATACAATCCATACAAGTCTGTTCCGGGCTCGAACAAAACCGAAGGCACTTACAAAGAAGTCCTTGCAATCCGGATATTCACAATCCTGATCGGATTTCCCATCACTTAGGAAGTCTCTATACCGTTGCAACTCAGTGCAGAGACAATCGATAGGTCATCCTATCGCTTTCGCAAATACCGGGTCTTCAACACCGATCTTCAATGCAATTCACAACGACGTATCACATATTCGGAATGGGTTATACGACCCCATGGTCCTTTCCCGGTTAACCCGAATAGTAAGCGCTTATTCAAAAATAAGTGTGGCGTTCAAATTCAAACAAATCACATCAATTACCCATTCAAAGGGAAATATTGATAGTCCGTTATTGAACTATCAATGGATATGCATACATCACCAGATTCCAAATAATTTTCCAAATTATTTATTTTCCAAAATATCTTTACAAGATATATTATTTCACACTTCAAAAATAAATCAATATTTATTTTTAAACAAATTCTACTTTCTTTTATAAATTCCTTAGTGAATTTACATTTCAAAATATCCATGCATATGATTTCAATAATTCATTTCAATTTATCTTCAAAAAGATAAATTCTCAAAACGTTTCATTTCACATTGGAAAAACATTTCCATACTTATTTATTCATAAGTAATTCACAAATTTTATTTATTTTCACCCTTGGAAAATATTCAATATACTTAAATCGAAATTTAGTATATATTTCATTCTATTAAGGGAATCATTCTCTTCAACATATTTATTTGGGCCAAAACGAACGTTGCGTAAAACATCGTTACGACAACCCAAAACCACTAGTATAGGGATTTGAAATTAAAATAGATATATAAATCCCAATACTATACAAAACATTTCCTTTCGGAAATCATTTACTATAACAACAGTGTTATAGTCCACTATTTCCTTTTATTTCTCGAAAACGTCTATTTCAACAATGAATGTTGAAATCTATGGTTTCGAATCTCAACACATTTTAAAACATCGTTAGATTGTTTTAATTCTATTTAAAATATCACATTCTAAACATTTCCTTTAACATATTATTCACTATTCAAAAACGTGAATATACTACGTTAATAAATTTCATTCTTTTATTCATTTTATTTCAAAGGATTATTCACAGTCAAAACGTGAATATAACTCCATTAATAGGTTTCAACAATTAACTTATCAAAATAAGTCGTTTGCGAATTTATAAAACAACGTTTATAAACTCCATTTCTATTTGTTTTATAACTTCTTTCCTTATAAATTTTCTTTATTAACCTATTCACTTTATAACTCAATTATAAACCAAAGATTCAAATTATAAGTTAAATGGTTATAAACGATTATTTTACAAAAATCGTTTCTTTTAAACTTCATAATTATAAATCTTATAACTTATAAGATTAAATTATTTATCCTAAACCATTTTTTTAATAAATTTATTAATTTATAAATCTTACTATTTATAAATCTCATTTATAACTTCTCCATTTATAATTCTATAAATTTCATTCATTTACAAAATTCATTTTCACTTCATTCAAACACTTATAAAACTCGTTTTATAATGTCAATATTTCAATTTATAAATATCCATTTATAAATCTCTTAATATAAATCAATTTATATTATTCTTTAAAACGTCTTTAATCTCCTTTATTATTTCACCATTTTGATTCATAAAATAATTAAATTTTATAAATCCTATATTTAAACTTTTCATAATAAATTCTAAAATCCCGATTAAACTATTTTATAAAATCATTAGCATCATATTCTCAAAAATCAGTTTTTTTAACTATATTTCTCAAAAATCATAATTTTTATAACTTTAAAAATTATACGTTTATTTATTTTAAAATGAATCAATTCCAAAAATATTTTATAACGTATACTTTCAAAAATCACTTTTAAAATCATTTTAAAATTCCAAATTTGGTCCAATGATGCTACACACCAAATAGTCAATCACGACAACAACGATATCATATATCGATATGAAAATCCACCAAATATCAAAATATCTGAAATCAAATAAATACTGTTGAGGAATGCAGTTGGATCCCTCCAACCTGTTTTCCTGCATCCAAAAACATTAGCACAATACCAATTTCGCTCCAGTACGAAATTATCGCGGTATATGGGATTTAAAATATTATCCGCTTAATAGACGGCGCAATAGGGTCTCATCCGCTAAACAAAAAATGCGGGAAATCAATAACTCCAATATATACATATGCCAATATATATATATTGCTACTATATATAATACCAATTTCACTGTTTATGAAATATTCGCGGTATATGTTTTAATAAATAACATCCGCTTACTAACGGCGTATAATGTCTATTTTAACAATCAATAGATATCAATCAACATTCAAGCATGCATTCAAATATTTTAAATCTAACTATTTAAAATAAAATCGAAACTGATTCGATTGAGTGAGAAGTTCTCACCTTGATTTTAATTTCCGTTTTAGCGATTTATTTCGAATAAAATTAAACGGACGTTTAATTTTACCCAAAATTCTCACTAACTCCAAACGACTCCAATCCAATTCCATCGCGTAGTGCTCGTCCATACGATTCCAACGCAACTGGTTTCACACGTTTTCGACCTCGTATGAAAAAGTTATGAATTTTTGAAGTTTGTACACGATTTAAACTATATAATTTACAACAACTTTAATTAATTTTCAACCTTCTCTATTCCTAGCCATTGGATTTCCTGCAAACCCATCAAGACCGCTCCCTACCTTCTCCTCCTTCATGCATACGCACCCAGTATCATAGCCGAACCTATATACAAAATTTAGGGTTTAAATTTTAGATCTTTGCGTTGCACTTGAACTCGATCAAGATACTCCCCCACGTGCGCCTCCCCAACCTCCATGCTCGGCCCCAAAGCCATGAAACTCGGCCTCACCATCACCCTCGTATGGCGTGCGTGACTGGCCACGGTCGGCCTCCCCTAGCTCCCCCTCCGTTGCACCAAAATCCATCATCACCGTATAGATCTCTAGCTCTCTTCATGCTCTTCCATTCTCTAGTTGAAACCTAAGGCTAATTGTTGATGGATTGGAAGAGATTGAGGGAGAAGTGAGAGCAATTTCTGGCCATACATATAAAAGAGGCGGCTAGGGTTTGATATTAGGTTTTTTTTTTCTTAAATTATGAAGGGGGTGGGTGTATTTATAGGAAAAAATTCGAACACTATTCATCCGGAAATTCCGAACTCCGATTTACGCGCCGTAACCAGCGTTTCTAGGGTTTACCCCGCGTTCAGGACACAATGGAACAGGTTTCGAAAGCTAATTCGGACATCTGTGCAAGTTATGGCTATAAACGCTCAATTTAAATTAAACCGATTTAAATCGATTTCTAGGCGTTTTAATTTGTACCGGACAAACGGTAAATCCAATTGACTTGAAATTTGAAACCTTACAATAATATCACATTACGGATCCGATGAAACTGGTTTCGTCGAAATCCGAGACTTTTTGAAAAATGGCTATTTTAACTCGCCAAATTAAAATTAAAAATAATTCGATGCGTTTCGAGCTGCCACGATCAAACGATAACTCCGATTGACACGAAATTTGAAATCCGGTAACAACTAACTATTACGGATCCAATGGAACAGGTTTCGTTCTATTCTGAGACTGTTCAAAAGTTGACTATTTTCACTAGTCGATTTAAATATTAAAATATTCAATTTTCACAAATTAACTCTTAATTCGATTTTAAAAGTTCTAAAATATCGTTCTAACTTCAACATGATAAAATAAAATTTTACAAATCATTTTAAATCATATTTAACCCAATTTTCAATTATTTCCATAATCTAACGTATTAAATTATCGATTTAATTATTCAATTAAATCCAAAAATTCAAAATAAAAATTATTTGACTTATAAATTTCACTTATTAATATTTAAAATTAATTAAATATTCAAATTTTAATTAATAAAAATTCTGGGTCGTTACAATCTTCCCCCCTTAAAAGAATTTCGTCCTCGAAATTATTAAGTAAGAAAAGTTATAGAATTTATTAACTTTCCAAAAATTCATAATTAAATTTCTTACAAAACTTTACTAAGTTTTAAATCATACTTAGTTATCCTTTCAAAAACAACTACTATTGTTTAACTTTCAATTCCAAAATCAAAGTTAAAGTTTTCAAAATTTTCCAAATTTCTTAAATTTTTTCTAACGCCTTAAATTTTCTCTAACGCCTTAAATTTTCGGAAAAATTCGCCATAGTCTCCTTTGCGCGGCTCGATCCGAAAAAAAAATGACAGTATATATATCACAAATATACATCTCATCAAGTAATGAGGCATCCCGAAGGGAAAAAATGTAAAAGTACGGTATGTAATCCGAGATATGTACCTTATATTTTATTAGCGAGCATATACGGCTAATATAGCGCGAAAGCGAGCTCCAAATGCGAAGCAAACGCGATCCGCACCTACTAAACACTCAACAAACAACATGAGAAACATGCATGTAGACAATAGTATCGATATACAACATATAGCAACATAATAACTATATATGTCAACATGACAAATGCAATAAAACAATAAATTCAACCATCAACCAACTATCATTCTACAAATTCATAATCAATATATATTCATTCATATTCTCATTAATATTCAATGAAATGGTTTTCAATTTAATCACATTTGATTCATTCACAGTGGATGTTCTAACATTCATTTTTCAATTAGTTTATGTTCACTAATTCATATTCAAGTTGGTTCACTTTCAAATCAAATTCACTTCTATTCAAATTTTACTTAACTTCAAATTGAATTTCAATCACTTTAGCTTTCAATTTCATTAACACTTAATGAATTATATACAATCAATCAACTAACAACCAATGTTTATTTAACATAACTAAATTATTAGTTTTACATTCAATTTGGTTTAACATTAAATTGATTTCCATTTCAATTTATTCAACTTTCCCATAACATTAGATTTTTAATGAATTAACACTTACATTCATTATTCCATATCAATTTAATTCACATTCAATTGATTAATATTCAATCCATTCATTCAATCCAATTTCTAAAGTTGAATTTCATTTCATATAACTCAAGTTCACATTTATCACTTAACTTTATTAATTTATTTTGATACTAATATCAACTTCATTCAACATATTTTAAGTTATATTCATATAGTTTCACTTCTCATATATATAAGTTTATTTCACAATTGTAAATTACTTTAATTATAATTCAATTCTTATAATTCATTTGCTTATACATTTATTCTTTAATTTAAATTATTCAAACAACTAAACAATCAACTTATATACACTTTAATAATTCTGAAAAATTATTTCTTTATATATAAAATATAATCAAGGTAAAATTATTCCATTTACCCAATTTTAAACAATACTGTGTCGAATTGTTCTATTCAAGTGTTTAGAGATTCCTATCAACAACGTTAATTACTCGTATTAACCAGAATCTATATACCACTCAACAAACCAATCATCACAATATAAAACAATTTTTATATTCACTAACAAATACGCTCTCATAGCTATTATTACACTCAAACTCATTCTAGAGTACTGCTGACTCTATCTCTAATGAGTAATACCCAACAGAACCATGGTTGTCGCTTAACCATATGCTCTGATACCAAATGTAACGCCCCGAAAATTTTCGACTTTCGAAAATTCAACATCGATACTCACTTTATCGACTGCCGAGAAATCGAAGGCCAAAAACCCGAAATGTTATGGTTTTTAAGAAAAAGAATTTAAGAAAAGAAAAAGAGAGAAGAAGAGAGAAAATAGATAATAGAGGGAAGAGAAAACAGAAGATAGAAAATTTTAAAATAGAAGAAAAAAGAGAATAGAGAACATAGAACAGGACAGAAAACAACAGAACAACATCAGAATCTCACAATTCGCAGCGGAACAACATATAATAATAAATGAATAATCTTTAAACAAAGAACTATATCAGTTATTACATTTTATATATTACATTTCATTACATCATATCCTCAGAGTGTACAACATCATACAACAACAAACAGTGCAGTGGAAAAAGAAATACTATATAAACTAGTAATACGCCATGCCATCCAGCTTGCCTCCAGCAACTCCAGAATATCCTGAATAAACCTAACTCTTGACTGCCCGTGTGGAAATTGGTGGGCACCCAGAGTTTAGGAAGGAAAACCATAAACTCCAAGTCAGTCATGTGACTAGTGTGAGAACTCAAAATAGTTTATTTATCTTTAAAATCAAAATAGAGGAATATTTTTAAAGTCAATTCGCAATGCTTTTAAAAATGAGACTACCATAAGCCCTCCCGCACACACACACATGCAAACGCAGAATCGGAGGAGATTTCTCCTTATGATAGTCAAAGATGCTTGATACGCATTTAAAATAACATTTGATATTATTACTAGTGCATACTGTAGGAAAAATTATTTCGAAAGTAGAATATAAATCTTAGCCAGCATAGACATTTCGAACTATGCCTACTATAGCTAACTATGTTCAATAGCAGGTTACCGCCACATTCCATAGCAGGTTATACAACTAAAACCGTACAAGTCACGTATTGTTTCTTTGGATTTCCAACGAATGATCAGGCCAAGGAACTTCCCATTGCCACATGAGAATGCCTCTGGATGGACATCCCCGAGAACCAAACCGGATCTCTACCAACACAAGGCCGGGTTACCCCTAACTGAGTAACAACTGACCGAATATGCCATCCCCCGGTCCTTTGGGACCTTTTCACCGAGCGCTCGTAATCAATTCACACAATCATAACAAAGTGTTTTCAACATGAGTAAGTATCTGGGCTCCATACCATGATACCACCCTTTTCCAGAAGGAAATGCACACATCCTAAAGGGCGCTACCCCTCATAACCTTGCTGCTTCTTTCCTGTTTTGACCATTCACGGGGTGTGAGGCTCGACGAAGTCACGTCCACAAAAACATACTTTATACAAAAGCCATGCTTTTGGTCAACAAATGATCAACACAATGATCACCCAGATAGACGATCAAATAAATGATCCTATCACAAATAATCAACACAATGATCATTTCAGCAACACTCAGCATGTCACATTACCAATTTGGGAATATATCGCTGATAACTTCAACTATATAACCTCTGAGCTCGTACGTCTCAGAGAAGGGTGTTAAGCTAAAAGAATAAATTCTCCGCCACCAACAGAAATATATTTGAAAGAAATCGGCTTTATATCTCAACTTGTAATGTCAGACATACAATCCATACAAGTCTGTTCCGGGCTCGAACAAAACCAAAGGCACTTACAAAGAAGTCCTTGCAATCCGGATATTCACAATCCTAATCGGATTTCCCATCACTTAGGGAGTCTCTATACCGTTGCAACTCAGTGCAGAGACAATCGATAGGTCATCCTATCGCTTTCGCAAATACCGGGTCTTCAACACCGATCTTCAATGCAATTCACAACGACGTATCACATATTCGGAATGGGTTATACGACCCCATGGTCCTTTCCCGGTTAACCCGAATAGTGAGCGCTTATTCAAAAATAAGTGTGGCGTTCAAATTCAAACAAATCACATCAATTACCCATTCAAAGGGAAATATTGATAGTCGGTTATTGAACTATCAATGGATATGCATACATCACCAGATTCCAAATAATTTTCCAAATTATTTATTTTCCAAAATATCTTTACAAGATATATTATTTCACACTTCAAAAATAAATCAATATTTATTTTTAAACAAATTCTACTTTCTTTTATAAATTCCTTAGTGAATTTACATTTCAAAATATCCATGCATATGATTTCAATAGTTCATTTCAATTTATCTTCAAAAAGATAAATTCTCAAAACATTTCATTTCACATTGGAAAAACATTTCCATACTTATTTATTCATAAGTAATTCACAAATTTTATTTATTTTCACCCTCGGAAAATATTCAATATACTTAAATCGAAATTTAGTATATATTTCATTCTATTAAGGGAATCATTCTCTTCAACATATTTATTTGGGCCAAAACGAATGTTGCGTAAAACATCGTTACGACAACCCAAAACCACTAGTATAGGGATTTGAAATTAAAATAGATATATAAATCCCAATACTATACAAAACATTTCCTTTCGGAAATCATTTACTATAACAACAGTGTTATAGTCCACTATTTCCTTTTATTTCTCGAAAACGTCTATTTCAACAATGAATGTTGAAATCTATGGTTTCGAATCTCAACACATTTTAAAACATCGTTAGATTGTTTTAATTCTATTTAAAATATCACATTCTAAACATTTCCTTTAACATATTATTCACTATTCAAAAACGTGAATATACTACGTTAATAAATTTCATTCTTTTATTCATTTTATTTCAAAGGATTATTCACAGTCAAAACGTGAATATAACTCCATTAATAGGTTTCAACAATTAACTTATCAAAATAAGTCGTTTGCGAATTTATAAAACAACGTTTATAAACTCCATTTCTATTTGTTTTATAACTTCTTTCCTTATAAATTTTCTTTATTAACCTATTCACTTTATAACTCAATTATAAACCAAAGATTCAAATTATAAGTTAAATGGTTATAAACGATTATTTTACAAAAATCGTTTCTTTTAAACTTCATAATTATAAATCTTATAACTTATAAGATTAAATTATTTATCCTAAACCATTTTTTTAATAAATTTATTAATTTATAAATCTTACTATTTATAAATCTCATTTATAACTTCTCCATTTATAATTCTATAAATTTCATTCATTTACAAAATTCATTTTCACTTCATTCAAACACTTATAAAACTCGTTTTATAATGTCAATATTTCAATTTATAAATATCCATTTATAAATCTCTTAATATAAATCAATTTATATTATTCTTTAAAACGTCTTTAATCTCCTTTATTATTTCACCATTTTGATTCATAAAATAATTAAATTTTATAAATCCTATATTTAAACTTTTCATAATAAATTCTAAAATCCCGATTAAACTATTTTATAAAATCATTAGCATCATATTCTCAAAAATCAGTTTTTTTAACTATATTTCTCAAAAATCATAATTTTTATAACTTTAAAAATTATACGTTTATTTATTTTAAAATGAATCAATTCCAAAAATATTTTATAACGTATACTTTCAAAAATCACTTTTAAAATCATTTTAAAATTCCAAATTTGGTCCAATGATGCTACACACCAAATAGTCAATCACGACAACAACGATATCATATATCGATATGAAAATCCATCAAATATCAAAATATCTGAAATCAAATAAATACTGTTGAGGAATGCAGTTGGATCCCTCCAACCTGTTTTCCTGCATCCAAAAACATTAGCACAATACCAATTTCGCTCCAGTACGAAATTATCGCGGTATATGGGATTTAAAATATTATCCGCTTAATAGACGGCGCAATAGGGTCTCATCCGCTAAACAAAAAATGCGGGAAATCAATAACTCCAATATATACATATGCCAATATATATATATTGCTACTATATATAATACCAATTTCACTGTTTATGAAATATTCGCGGTATATGTTTTAATAAATAACATCCGCTTACTAACGGCGTATAATGTCTATTTTAACAATCAATAGATATCAATCAACATTCAAGCATGCATTCAAATATTTTAAATCTAACTATTTAAAATAAAATCGAAACTGATTCGATTGAGTGAGAAGTTCTCACCTTGATTTTAATTTCCGTTTTAGCGATTTATTTCGAATAAAATTAAACGGACGTTTAATTTTACCCAAAATTCTCACTAACTCCAAACGACTCCAATCCAATTCCATCGCGTAGTGCTCGTCCATACGATTCCAACGCAACTGGTTTCGCACGTTTTCGACCTCGTATGAAAAAGTTATGAATTTTTGAAGTTTGTACACGATTTAAACTATATAATTTACAACAACTTTAATTAATTTTCAACCTTCTCTATTCCTAGCCATTGGATTTCCTGCAAACCCATCAAGACCGCTCCCTACCTTCTCCTCCTTCATGCATACGCACCCAATATCATAGCCGAACCTATATACAAAATTTAGGGTTTAAATTTTAGATCTTTGCGTTGCACTTGAACTCGATCAAGATACTCCCCCACGTGCGCCTCCCCAACCTCCATGCTCGGCCCCAAAGCCATGAAACTCGGCCTCACCATCACCCTCGTATGGCGTGCGTGACTGGCCACGGTCGGCCTCCCCTAGCTCCCCCTCCGTTGCACCAAAATCCATCATCACCGTATAGATCTCTAGCTCTCTTCATGCTCTTCCATTCTCTAGTTGAAACCTAAGGCTAATTGTTGATGGATTGGAAGAGATTGAGGGAGAAGTGAGAGCAATTTCTGGCCATACATATAAAAGAGGCGGCTAGGGTTTGATATTAGGTTTTTTTTTTTTTTCTAAATTATAAAGGGGGTGGGTGTATTTATAGGAAAAAATTCGAACACTATTCATCCGGAAATTCCGAACTCCGATTTACGTGCCGTAACCAGCGTTTCTAGGGTTTACCCCGCGTTCCGGACACAATGGAACAGGTTTCGAAAGCTAATTCGGACATCTATGCGAGTTATGGCTATAAACGCTCAATTTAAATTAAATCGATTTAAATCGATTTCTAGGCGTTTTAATTTGTACCGGACAAACGGTAAATCCAATTGACTTGAAATTTGAAACCTTACAATAATATCACATTACGGATCCGATGAAACTGGTTTCGTCGAAATCCGAGACTTTTTGAAAAATGGCTATTTTAACTCGCCAAATTAAAATTAAAAATAATTCGATGCGTTTCGAGCTGCCTCGATCAAACGATAACTCCGATTGACACGAAATTTGAAATCCGGTAACAACTAACTATTACGGATCCAATGGAACTGGTTTCGTTCAATTCTGAGACTGTTCAAAAATTGACTATTTTCACTAGTCGATTTAAATATTAAAATATTCAATTTTCACAAATGAACTCTTAATTCGATTTTAAAAGTTCTCAAATATCGTTCTAACTTCAACATGATAAAATAAAATTTTACAAATCATTTTAAATCATATTTAACCCAATTTTCAATTATTTCCATAATCTAACGTATTAAATTATCGATTTAATTATTCAATTAAATCCAAAAATTCAAAATAAAAATTATTTGACTTATAAATTTCACTTATTAATATTTAAAATTAATTAAATATTCAAATTTTAATTAATAAAAATTCTGGGTCGTTACAGACTTGATTGGAAGAGCTACAATCACCAAGCGGACAAGAATCGATCGTATATTTTTCAAGTTTCATCCTTGATGCTGGGGGTAGAGTCCCATTCTATGAGCGAACACGGTTCGACCGTTCATTCGACAACAGTAGCCTCGATATGATAAATGAAATACAAATCAAAACGGGTGGAAAGAAAATTGCTCTAAAAAAATCCCTAAGTCCCTGAAGCGGACTAGAGTACTTTGAACCCCCAGAGCGCGGACTAGAGTATAAATGACTTGAGAAAAATCTCTATGTTCCTGAAGCGGACTAGAGTACTCTGAATCCCTAGAGCGCAAACTAGAGTATAAACGACTTGAGAAAAATCTATAAGTCCTTGAAGTGGACTAGAGTACTCAGAGTCCCCAAAGCGTGGACTAGAGTATAAATGACTTGAGAAAATCCGTAAGTCCCTGAAACGAACTAGAGTACTCTGAGTCCCCAGAGCGCGGACTGGAGTATAAACGACTTGAGAAAAATCTTTAAGTCCCTGAAGTGGCTAGAGTACTCCAAGTGCCCAAAGCGCAGAATTGAGTATAAACTACTTGAGAAAAATCTCTAAGTCCCTGAAGCGGACTAGAGTACTCCGAATCCCCAGAGCGTGGACTAGAGTATAAATGACTTGAGAAAAATCTTTATGTCCCTGAAGTGGACTAGAGTACTCTAAGTCCCCAGAGCGCGGACTAGAGGATAAACAACTTGAGAAAAATCTCTACGTCCCTGAAGCGGACTAGAGTACTCTGAGTCCTCAGAGTACGGACTAGAGTATAAACGACTTAAGAAAAATCTCTAAGTCTCTGAAGCGGACTAGGGTACTCAGAGTCCCCAAAGCACGGACTAGAGTATAAACGACTTGAGAAAAATCTCTAAGTCCCTGAAGCAAACTAGAGTACTCTAAGTCCCTAAAGCGTGGACTAGAGTATAAACGACTTGAGAAAAATCTCTAGGTCCCTGAAGCAGACTAGAGTACTCTAAGTCCCTAGAGCGTGGACTAGAGTATAAACGACTTAAGAAAAATCTCTAAGTCCCTGAAGTGGACTAGAGTACTCTGAGTCCTTGAGCACGGACTAGAGTATAAACGACTTGAGAAAAATCTCTAAGTCCTTGAAGAGGACTAGAGTACTCTAAGTCCCCATAGCGTGGACTAGAGTATAAACAACTTGAGAAATATCTCTAAGTCCCTGAAGCGGACTAGAGTACTCTGAGTTCCCAGAACGCAGACTAGAGTATAAATGACTTGATGAAAATCTCTAAGTCTATAATAGCCCGCAAATCCGTACCCCTTGAGTCAACTCTATTCTACGTTAATCAACTCAAGTTGCACAGAAATACGAACCATTTGGGTTAAAGAAGAAGAGGTAGAAGAAGAAAATAGAAAACAACAACAGAATCTAACCATCGCAGCGGAATAAAATATAATAGATAATAAATAATTTTTACTCAAAAATCAAATATCTCTGTTTATATATTACATCATCAGAGTACATCAATCACAACTCAACATCAACATCATACAATGGATAAACAATAACTCAAGATACACAACAACTCAAACAGTGGAATATATATATATATATATATATACATATATATATATATATATATATATATATATATATATATATATATATAACAAGTACGAATGTACGCATCGTCAATCCAGCTCGTCTCCTGAGCTCCACAGCATCATATCCTGTATCCTATAATACTCGGTCTGACCCGAGCATTACAGTTAAATAACACCCGAGTCATTCTGGAATACCAGCGTGAGAAAATCACACCCAATTGATTATTAACGTTTCAAAAATCTTTGAAAACAAAAGCATCTCGTAAGACCACGCCACAAATAAACATGACGGGATTTTACCTTACGATAGCTAAAATAATTTTTATAGAAATCCTCTGATATTATAATAGGGTCTATATACAAATACTTATAAAATAGCCGAAATTGTTACATGATTAAATTCCAGCTACAAGACACAGAGTGGGTAATACAACCAAAACTCGTACAAGGCTCGTAGGGAGAATGGATTTCCAACAAATGACTAGGCACTGGGGTACCACCTGCCGCAGTACGGGGCCTAGATCACCGTACCGAGGAGTACGCCCGCTCCCCTGCAACACAAGGCCGGGACTACCCCTTACTGGATAATCCCGAGTGAGATCACCCCGCGGTTGGGATCAGCAACCGCCCACTAAGCCGAAATAAAAAGGGACATCTAGACAGGAATGACCTCACCCTGCTTGGGTGCTACCCACCTAGCCTTGCTGCATAACCCCTGATTTTCAGTCATTCCCATTTGATGAGGCTTGAGGCTAAGCATTACCTTTATAGAACATATCCCTTAGAATGCCCATCGTCCACCTGACGATGTTTCGCAAGCATTCACCCATACAAGTCCGTCCCGGGTCCGAACGGAACCGAAGGCACTATTCCTACTACATCCATTTTGGAAATATCCTCAGGATTAGTAGCGACCAGCCCTTGCACTTCACTGCTCCATCTTCGAATCCAAAATCTTTTCACGAAACGTACAAACTGGATCGAAGTGGTTTTCGAGAAATAAATCTCGATCCCGGTCTCTTCGAAACGATCAACGCATTTGTCCAATATTGATAGTCGGTTATTTAACTATCAATTAATATTCACAAACAACCATCCAACAATAAATAATTCCCAAATTCATTTATTAACCTCAAAATATCTTCACAAGATATATTTCTATTTTCAATCCTTTGAAAACAGTTTCAAAACCATCTTTCCTTTCAGAATAAACTTTCCCAATTATTTTCTATCTCCTCTGAAATCACCAAGCACAAAACTAGATTTTAAAATAATTTAAAACACTTTACTTTGAAATATACTTTAAAACATTTATTTTAAAACTACTTCAATGATTTGTTAAACATACATACTATATGATTTTTTTTGAAAATAAGGTTACTAAATAAAATACAAAACTAGATTTTCACTTTTAAAAATAAAATACTAAGTCACTCTTTAAATAATTATTGCTATAATAGATTAAAAGGAAATACTTACTTTAGAATTTAAATATTTAGAAATAGTAAATTTTTCAAAACATACTTCTTAAACAACTTTAAATCTTTAATTTATATTTAAAAATTTATTTTGAAATCGTACTTGGTTATTCAGAGAGAAATTTCCAATCTCAATCACTTAAATCAATTTTCCAAATTGATTCCCAATTTATTCCATTTGAATAAATTTTTTTACTTATCAGTTCATTTCAAAATTCATTAATTATGGACTTTATTATTATTTTCAGCTTGATTTTTAAATTCTTTAGCTGAAATATACAAATTTTAGGTTATTCCCAATTTCTTCTTTATTCTTCTTAAATAATTTAAATCCTAAATTTAAAATAAATGTTTTTTTCTTTTAAACAATAACATTGAAGTTTAAGTTTCATTAACTTTCTGTTTATTTAAATTTTCCTTCCCACACTCAAGATTTATTTATTAAAATTTTAAAGTCACTTTATTTCCTTTCCAGTTCATTCATAAATTTATTCAACTTTTCTATAATTATTTTGTTTACAACTTCACTTCTTTATTTTCATTCCCAAACTCAAATTATATATTTGGTAATTCATTATTGCCCGATTATAACAATCAAGCCATAGCATTCAATATTTTCACATAATTCATTATGGAATATCAAATATTCAGAACAGAGAATATTAAATAACTAAATAAAGTTGAGGGG
The DNA here is from genome assembly GCA_030765085.1 of Allium cepa. NCBI lineage: Eukaryota > Viridiplantae > Streptophyta > Magnoliopsida > Asparagales > Amaryllidaceae > Allium > Allium cepa. The sequence goes on from CM060935.1 coordinate 599,431,143, forward strand.
TCCAGTTGGATCCTTCCAACCTGTTTTCCCTGCATCCACAGATGTTAGCACAATATAAAATGCTGATTCCAAATATATACCACACTACAGCATATAAATCAATTCAACCATTTCAAACAATTATTTAAATTTAGTCATTTAAATTTAATTTTAACTGAGTGAGATTAACTCACCTTTGATTAATATTTTGCTATCCAAATCCCATCTCGACTTGCTCCCTTTAGATTTTAACCTTGAATAGATATTAGATGGTTTTATTAATATTCGAAATAAAAATTGAACCATCATGTACCAATTAATAATTCAATTGGTTAACGATTTAAATTTGAACTTATTTTCCTTTAAAAAAAAATTCTTAGTAACTAATAATAATTTAGATCTAATTAAACAAATACATCTTCATTATTTTAAAATTACTAGTAAATGAAAATAAGTAGTTATGTATATTTTCTGTTTCAATTCTATTTTTAGTGAATAAAAATAACTTTATCTTTATTTAAGTTTATTAAAACATGTAAGCGTATTTATATATTTATTCATACCTGTATTTCTTCTGTAAATGGAAAAAATATGAAATTTCTTTGACTGCACGAATTTCCTTCTTTAATACATATAGAAAAATCTGATCTGTAAAACCTTCCCTTACTGTAAATTATTATTATATATATATTTTTTCTCTCTTTTTACCATACATAGTTATAGAGATATATTAAATTTTAAATCGAATATACCTCACTACAGGTTCCATACCCCACCTTCGGCTTCACCCAAAACCCCGGTTGCCATGAACTGCTCCTCTTCCATGAGCCTCTCTGACCAAACTTCTCCACCAAACAGTGACTGCAACTCCAACCACAGTGCACAACTCCTGTAATCCCCCTACCTGCACATTTACACACATCCCAATCGAACCCACCGCCATTCGCGACATCGACCACGACGCTGCCCTTCTCCGACTTTCGAGAACCATAGTGACGAAATGCAACGCCCACGTGCCACGCGACACGATCTCCCCGGCCCTAAATCGCGATCCCCTCCACCTGAGTCGAACGCGACTAGCCCGACCTTGAATCGAAACCGCGAAACCCTAAGCTCGCTCGTGCTCGCGCGATTTCGGTCGCTCTCCTTTTTTTTAAGATCGAATTCAATTTTGATTTAAGAGGGAGGAAAGGGGAAGGCAGTCGCCATTTCGTTCGGCCATTTTTTTTATACAGAGCTTTGATTTTTGATTAAAGAGAAAGGTGAAAGATATTTTTGATTTTAAAAGAACGAAGGCGGCTATGTTCAGATGATAGAGTTGCGAAAATAGGATTAGGGTGGCTGGCTACAGATATAGGGTATCGACCATTATTGATTTCGTTTTAAAATTTTGCAGAGGAAGATCGCGTGATGTTATTGAAAGAGGGAACACGGAGATGAAAGAAAGTTGGCGTGCTCAGGAACGATTTCGGCTGTGATGTTGCTTATGTGATAATATACTTATAGAATTTAAATTAAATTATCGTTTTAAATTTCAACGCGTTTATATATCGTATGCTCACATAACAACTCCAATCACTACGAAAATTGAAATCCGATAATAATACAATATTACGGACCCAATGGAACTAGTTTCATCAAATTCCAAGTCTGTGCCTCGGAAGGCTATTTTTAAATTCAATTTAAACGATATAAAATTTCAAAACTGAACAAACCACTGCTAATTTAGATTTTACAACTTCTATTATCCTCTATACTATCAATATAAATTTTACAAGCCTTCAAATTATTTCTAAATGGCTTAAAATTCCAAATTTCATATTTTACCCAATTCCGATAATTAAATTCAATATTAAATTATCCAATAAATATTGATATTTGAAATTCAAGTTAAAAATTAACCTCTCAAATATTTAAAATTAATTAAATATTCCCATTTCAAACGCTCAAAAATTCCGGGTCGTCACATTCCTCCCCCCTTAAAAGAATTTCGTCCCCGAAATTACTGTTTAGGAAGAATGATCTATATCCCGTTAACTATTCCCTCAACCCAAATAGTTTTTAACAACTTACAAAACAAATCTTTTTATCAAAGACTCACTAACGCTTTATCTAACCTTTCCACTTATCCATAAGCCTCAAACTATATCACTACTTAAGAATTCAAATTTTAAAGCTAAAACCAAATTTGAATTATCAAAACTTTCTCAAAAATTTTCCAACTCTCTAAATTTTCGAAAAATTTCGCCAGCGTCTCCTTTGCGCAGCTAGCTCGGTACAGCTACAAAATGGCTCTACGGCCTCCCAAATCCAAAAAGAAAACAAAAAGCCAAGTGGCTTATCAAAAACCCAATCAAATTTCATATAGAAATTTAAACACATACCTTTTTGTCGAGCAATTCAAATTTATCTTTCTGAAATCAAAATCAATTCTCTTTTCTCTTTATAATACCTGCATATCCTGCTTAGCACTAATATCCAAACACAATATTCTCAAAACATTTTATCAACTTTCTTACAAATGTCAATATTTATTCATTCAAACATTAACTTAGATTATATTTGTAGTATCAATTTCCAATCAAGAATTCACCATTCCCTTCTTAAGTTAGTATAAGCATTTTATATGTTTCTTATATTCCTTTTCATCTTACCCCTTAAGTTTATATCTATTTCTATTCAATTTAGTTTTCACATTCCATGTGAATTTTTTTTATTTTCAACTTTGAACATTTAATTTTATCTTCCATTTATAACTAATTTATGTCATTATTTTAAACTAGTTTCATTTACTAATTTATTTCAATTTTCGGTTCGAAACCGTTTTATCGTTAACAAAATTTTCTAAAAATTTTCAAATTTTCTAACTCCCAAAATTTCTGAATTTTTTTGGCAGAGTCTCCTTTGTACAGAGGAGCTTTTGCAATTTGACAAAAGATATAAATATATATACATCGACCCACCCGGTCGGAAAAACCAAAAACAGTTCATATTTCCTATTTTTATTGCGTAGGCGTACCTTATTTAGCATTTTAAAGCAAGCAGCTATTTATTTAAGCAATTAGCGCAATCAAAACCAGTCAAACGGCTTCCAAAAACTTGTATTTACTCAATTTAAACGTATCAGTGTCAAATATATGCAGTTTAACTATATTTCACCTAGTTGCAATGGTTAAAACAAATGAATTCTAAAAGAAATTCACATCAAACAATTTTCCATAAGCAACTTATAATTTTTTTATACCAATTCCACTATTCCAATTAATGTACAAACCATTTTCATTCAATTTGAATGGTTTAAAACTCAATCGCTTACATTCAATTTATTTTTAAGCAAACCGAACTCATATTTAATCCAATTGCTTTCAAAATCAATTTATTTTACTCCCATCAATTCATAGAATTTTAATTACTTCCATTTAATTCTTATTTATCCCATCCATTTATTTATTCAATATAATTAGTTTATCCACTCAATCCATTTTGAATTTTCATTTCCTTAGATATTATTTATAACCCACCAAATTTCATTCCGATCCAAATTTATTTTTACTTGATTCAAATTCAATCCAATATCATTAAACTTGGTTTTAAGTTGAATTTAATTCAACTCTCTTCCATCTATTCAGCTTAAGTTAATTTACTTCAATTTATTTAAATTTTATACTTAAGCTCACTTTCATTTTACAAGTAAATTTTCTTTTCTATTCAACTTAACTCTATCACAATCAAATCTCATTTCAATCTACAATTTCTTTTGATTAGTTATTATAAAATTTAATCTTCCAGATTCAACTCATTCAATTGATTACAGGACCATTTCCAATTTATTTCCACTTATTTGGATTTTATTTGCAATTCAAACCATTACTATTTAATCCAATTTCATTTTTATTCGATACATTTCCAATTATATTTAATTTGTTAACACTTCACATTAAATTCTAATTTAAAACTCAAGGTCTGAATCCACTATCCATTTTCAATTTACCACCAAATTTCATGAGCTCACAATTCAATTTCATTTACTTCACTAACAATCCAGGTCGAATCTTGATTTATAACTTGAGTTTTATTTTCTAGTTTCATCATAAACTCACAATTCAGCTTTATTTAACTATAATAGGTTCCATTTACACATTTCGTTAACTAATTTATTAACAAATTAGTTCTTCCCCATTTATAGTTCAATACTTCATTTTTAATTTCAAATACCACTTCATTTTATTTTCTTAGTTCAATTTTATTTAATAATTCAAGTTTGGATTTTCTTTTTATTTTTTTCAATTCATCAAACAATATTTATTGTGGATTTTGTATTTCATTTTCAATTTTATAAGTCACAACTTATTATTTACACAATTCCATTCATTATAGGCTTGAATATATTATTCTTTTATTTTAACTCAACCCTTATGCTTATTTATATCCCAAGCATATTTTTATTCCATGCAATTTAATTCTGTTTCTTTTATAAGTTATTCTAATTTATTTACTTCAATTCCAATCCTTAGTCAATTTATTTCTTATCCAACTTATTTCTTACCCATTAAAATAAGAATCCAATTTCATTTAATAACTCACTGAACTTTTACTTCAATTCAATTTTATTTTAACTCAAATTTATTTAATCTCAATTCGATTTCAACTAAATTCGAATTCAACTGGATATTATCTTCAACTTATTCAATTAATTTCAATCCAGTTAAATTTTATTCTCCAATCCAAGTTAATTTTATTTTTAACTTTTCACTTTAAATTTAAATTCCAACATTCAAAGCTTATATTTCCTTCCTGATTTAAAAATCATCTCAATTTATAAGCTTACAACCCATCTTATCAGGATTTTTAAACTCCCGGCTTTTGGTTTTAAATCATTTTGAAATCTCCAACATTTCAAATCACATTTCTCAAACGTCAAACCAATCCTGGTTTTATTCCCAAAAAATTCCCTTTGAAATTACAAAAACAAGCAGGTTTTCCAAAACACATTAATTTGGCAGCAATCTGTCACTTAGAAACTCGAAAATGAACATCGATGATGCTGCAGTCCTCACCGAAGTTATTTCCAGTGACTGAAGTGAATTCAATGCTATCTCACTTCCAAAATCCATTTTTAAACAAATTTCCTTTCAGAAATAACCCAAAAACAACAATAATACTATTTACCTCCGAAATACTTCCAAAATCTCCGGGGTTTTAAAGTTTCAAATTCTATTTTAATTCAAATTTTAACTAAAATGCATTTGTATAGTTTATGCTTATACAAATTTCCAATTAATTATATTTCAATTTATAATTTACATTTTTAATTCATATTTATAAATTTCATTTTATAATGAATTTATTCCCCTAAATTTTAGTTATATTTCAACTTCTAGTCAAAATTTTCACTTAACAATGATAATACTTTAAATATCATCATTCCTAACATTCAATTAACATCCAAGCAACCATATATTAGCTAAATAGTTTTTCAAAAACTATTCTTTATATCAAAATATGTTTTTGGGTAAAATTATTTCATTTACCCACATTTTAAAACAATACCGTGTCGATTGCTCTATTCAAATGTTTAGAAACCGCTTCGATACAGTTGCGCAGACTGTGTCGACGAAGGTTCATATGCCACTCAATAAACCAATCAACACAATATTAAAACAATTTATATTCACTAACAAATACGCGCTCATATCTATTAATACGCTCAAACTCATTATAGAGTACGTCGGACTCTATTTTAAATGAGTAATTCCCACCAGAGCCAAGGTTATCACCAACCTAAGCTCTGATACCAACTGTAACAGCTCGCAAATCCGTACCCCTTGAGTCAACTCTATTCTACGTTAATCAACTCAAGTTGCATAGAAATACGAACCATTTGGGTTAAAGAAGAAGAGGTAGAAGAAGAAAATAGAAAACAACAACAGAATCTAACCATCGCAGCGGAATAAAATATAATAGATAATAAATAATTTTTACTCAAAAATAAAATATCTCTGTTTATATATTACATCATCAGAGTACATCAATCACAACTCAACATCAATATCATACAATGGATACACAATAACTCAAGATACACAACAACTCAAACAGCGGAATATATATATATATATATATATATATATATATATATATAACAAGTACGAATGTACGTATCGTCAATCCAGCTCGTCTCCTGAGCTCCACAGCATCATATCTTGTATCCTATAATACTCAGTCTGACCCAAGCATTACAGTTAAATAACACCCGAGTCAGTCTGGAATACCAGCGTGTGAAAATCACACCCAATTGATTATTAACGTTTCAAAAATCTTTGAAAACAAAAGCGTCTCGTAAGACCACGCCACAAATAAACATGTCGGGTTTTTACCTTACGATAGCTAAAACAATTTTTATAGAAATCCTCTGATATTATAATAGGGTCTATATACAAATACTTATAAAATAGCACAAGTTGTTACATGATTAAATTCCAGCTACTAGCCACAGAGTGGGTAATACAAACAAAACTCGTACAAGGCTCGTAGGGAGAATGGATTTCCAACTAATGACTAGGCACTGGGGTACCACCTGCCACAGTACGGGGCCTAGATCACCGTACCGAGGAGTACGCCCGCTCCCCTGCAACACAAGGCCAGGACTACCCCTTACTGGATAATCCCGAGTGAGATCACCCCGCGGTTGGGATCAGCAACTGCCCACTAAGCCGAAATAAAAAGGGACATCTAGACAGGAATGACCTCACCCTGCTTGGGTGCTACCCGCCTAGCCTTGCTGCATAACCCCTGATTTTCAGTCATTTCCATTTGATGAGGCTTGAGGCTAAGCGTTACCTTTATAGAACATATCCCTTAGAATGCCCATCGTCCACCTGACGATGTTTCGCAAGCATTCACCCATACAAGTCCGTCCCGGGTCCGAACGGAACCGAAGGCACTATTCCTACTACATCCATTTTGGAAATATCCTCAGGATTAGTAGCGACCAGCCCTTGCACTTCACTGCTTCATCTTCGAATCCAAAATCGTTTCCGCGAAACGTACAAACCGGATCGAAGTTGTTTTCAAGAAATAAATCTCGATCCCGGTCTCTTCGAAACGATCAACGCATTTGTCCAATATTGATAGTCGGTTATTTAACTATCAATTAATATTCACAAACAACCATCCAACAATAAATAATTCCCAAATTTATTTATTAACCTCAAAATATCTTCACAAGATATATTTCTATTTTCAATCCTTTGAAAACAGTTTCAAAACCATCTTTCCTTTCAGAATAAACTTTTCCAATTATTTTCTATCTCCTCTGAAATCACCAAGAACAAAACTAGATTTTAAAATAATTTAAAACACTTTACTTTGAAATATACTTTAAAACATTTATTTTAAAACTACTTCAATGATTTGTTAAAGATACATACTATATGAATTTTTTTGAAAATAAGTTTACTAAATAAAATATAAAACTAGATTTTCACTTTTAAAAATAAAATACCAAGTCACTCTTTAAATAATTATTGCTATAATAGATTAAAAGGAAATACTTACTTTAGAAATAGTAAATTTTTCAAAACATACTTCTTAAACAACTTTAAATCTTTAATTTATATTTAAAAATTTATTTTGAAATCGTACTTGGTTATTCAGAGAGAAATTTCCAATCTCAATCACTTAAATCAATTTTCCAAATTGATTCCCAATTTATTCCATTTGAAATAAATTTCTTTACTTATCAGTTCATTTCAAAATTCATTAATTATGGACTTTATTATTATTTTCAGCTTGATTTTTAAATCCTTTAGCTGAAATATACAAATTTTAGGTTATTCCCAATTTCTTCTTTATTCTTCTTAAATAATTTAAATCCTAAATTTAAAATAAATGTTTTGTTCTTTTAAACAATAACATTGAAGTTTAACTTTCATTAACTTTCTGTTTATTTAAATTTTCCTTCCCACACTCAAGATTTATTTATTAAAATTTTAAAGTCACTTTATTTCCTTTCCAGTTCATTCATAAATTTATTCAACTTTTCTATAATTATTTTGCTTACAACTTCACTTCTTTATTTTCGTTCCCAAACTCAAATTATATATTTGGTAATTCATTATTGCCCGATTATAACAATCAAGCCATAGCATTCAATATTTTCACATAATTCATTACGGAATATCAAATATTCAGAACAGAGAATATTAAATAACTAAATAAAGTTGAGGGGTCCAGTTGGATCCCTCCAACCTGTTTTCCCTGCATCCACAGATGTTAGCACAATATAAAATGCCAATTCCAAATATATACCACACTACAACACATAAATCAATTCAACCATTTCAAACAATTATTTAAATTTAATCATTTAAATTTAATTTTAACTGAGTGAGATTAACTCACCTTTGATTAATATTTTGCAATCCAAATCCCATCTCAACTTCCTTCCCTTCAGATTTTAACCTTGAATAGATATTAGATGGTTTTATTAATATTCGAAATAAAAATTGAACCATCATGTACCAATTAATAATTCAATTGGTTAACGATTTAAATATGAACTTATTTTCCTTTAAAAAAATTTCTTAGTAACTAATAATAATTTAGATCTAATTAAACAAATACATCTTCATTATTTTAAAATTACTAGTAAATGAAAATAAGTATTTATGTATATTTACTGTTTCAATTCTATTTTCAATGAATAAAAATAACTTTCTGTTTATTTAAGTTTATTAAAACATGTAAGCGTATTTATATATTTATTGATACTTGTATTTCTTCTGTAAACGGAAAAAATATGAATTTTCTTTGACTGTACGAATTTCCTTCTTTAATACATATAGAAAAATCTGATCTGTAAAACCTTCCCTTACTGTAAATTATTATATATATATATATATATATATATATATTTTTCTCTCTTTTTACCATACATAGTTATAGAGATATATTAAATTTTAAATCGAATATACTTCACTGCAGGTTCCAGACCCCACCTTCGGCTTCACCCAAAACCCCGGTTGCCATGAACTGCTCCTCTTCCATGAGCCTCTCTGACCAAACTTCTCCACCAAACAGTGACTGCAACTCCAACCACAGTGCACAACTCCTGTAATCCCCCTGCCTGCATAGTTACACACATCCCGATCGAACCCACCGCCATTCGCGACATCGACCACGACGCTGCCCTTCTCCGACCTTCGAGAACCATAGTGACGAAATGCAATGCCCACGTGCCACGCGACCCGATCTCCCCGGCCCTAAATCGCGATCCCCTCCACCTGAGTCGAACGCGACTAGCCCGACCTTGAATCGAAACCGCGAAACCCTAAGCTCACTCGTGCTCGCGCGATTTCGGTCGCTCTCCTTTTTTTTTAAGATCGAATTCAATTTCGATTTAAGAGGGAGGAAAGGGGAAGGCTGTCGCCATTTCGCTCGGCCATTTTTTTTTATACAGAGCTTTGATTTTTGATTGAAGAGGAAGGGGAAAGATATTTGTGATTTTAAAAGAACGAAGGCGGCTATGGTCAGATGATAGAGTTGCGAAAATGGGATTAGGGTGGCTGGCTACAGATATAGGGTATCGGCCATTATTGATTTCTTTTTAAAATTTTGCAGAGGAAGATCACGTGATGTTATTGAAAGAGGGAACATGGAGATGAAAGAAAGTCGGCGTGCTCAGGAACGATTTCGGCTGTGATGTTGCTTATGTGATAATATACTTATAGAATTTAAATTAAATTATCGTTTTAAATTTCAATGCGTTTATATATCGTATGCTCACATAACAACTTCAATGACTACGAAAATTGAAATCCGATAATAATACAATATTACGGACCCAATGGAACTGGTTTCGTCAAATTCCGAGTCTGTGCCTCGGTAGGCTATTTTTAAATTCAATTTAAACGATATAAAATTTCAAAACTGAACAAACCACTGCTAATTTAGATTTTACAACTTCTATTATCCTCTATACTATCAATATAAATTTTACAAGCCTTCTAGTTATTTCTAACAGGCTTAAAATTCCAGATTTCATACTTTACCCAATTTCGATAATTAAATTCAACATTAAATTATCCAATAAATATTGATATTTGAAATTCAAGTTATAAATTAACCTCCCAAATATTTAAAATTAATTAAATATTCCCATTTCAAACGCTCAAAAATTTCGGGTCGTCACAAAGTCCCTGAAGCGGGCTAGAGTATTCTGAGTCCCAGAGCACGGACTAGAGTATAAACGACTTGAGAAAAATCTTTATGTCCCTAAAGTGGACTAAAGTACTCTAAGTCCCTAGAGCGCGAACTAGAGTATAAACTACTTGAGAAAAATCTCTAAGTCCCTAAAGCGGACTAGAGTACTCTGAGTTCCCAAAGCGTGGACTAGAGTATAAATGACTTGACAAAAATCTCTAAGTCCCTAAAGTGAACTAGAGTACTCTAATTCCCCAGAGCGTGGACTAGAGTATAAACAATTTGAGAAAAATCTCTATGTCCCTGAAGCGGACTAGAGTACTCTGAGTCCCCAGAGCGCGGACTAGAGTATAAACGGCTTAAGAAAAATCTCTAAGTCCCTAAAGTGGACTAGTGTACTCTGAGTCCCCAGAGCGCGGACTAGAGCATAAACGACTTGAGAAAAATCTCTAAGTCCCTGAAGTGGATTAGAGTACTCTGAGTCCCCAGAGCATGGAATAGAGTATAAACGACTTGAGAAAAATCTCTACGTCTCTGAAGCGGACTAGAGTACTCTCAGTTCCCAGAGCATGGACTAGAGTATAAATGACTTGATGAAAATCTCTAAGTCCCTAAATCGGACTAGAGTACTCTAAGTCTCTAGAGCGTGGACTAGAGTATAAACGACTTGAGAAAAATCTCTAAGTCCCTGAAGCGGAGTACCCTATAGCGTGGACTAGAGTATAAATGATTTGAAAAAAATTCTCCAAGTCCTTGAATCGGACTAGAGCATAAATGATTTGAGAAAAATCACTAAGTCCCTAAGGCGGACTAGAGTTCTCTGAGTCCCCAAAGTGTGGACAGAGTATAAATGACTTGATGAAAATCTCTACGTCCCAAACTATGGACTAGAGCATAAACCATTCGATAAATCTCTAAGTCTCTGGAGTGTGGACCAAAGCATGAACACAAATTTGGCTTGAGTCGACGGGGGAAGAATAACTCTAAGTCATCAGAATGCAGAGTGGCGTATAAACATTGATAAATAGATGAGTGGATTACGACCGTTCTTTATTCTACAATATTCGGCCTGAAATCGACAAGAGGAGTATTAACTCGCTAAGGATGGAGTCCGACCATCGTACTTGTGGCCTGGCTAAATCAATGCTGAGAGCAGGAGTACAAATCGCTAATAGCTGAATATGGTAGCTCATTATGGCTCTAGCTTGGCGTTCTTTACAACTTAAACCAACGACTGCAAGGAGGCCTTAATACAGAACCAATCGAAATGGCATCTAAATCTTCAGACGAACGACTATATGATACCTCAGAACAGGGGTCAACATCGATCCGCACAAAGCACATATGAATGCGACCCGAATGTACCTTGAAAAATATGACCACTAGAGTGTGGAAAGGAGAGTAAACCATGAAGACTTGGTCATTAATTCTCCAGCATCCTCCTTCGATCCGTCGGGAGGAGTATGAAACTAGGTGAGCATGACCCGACTGCACTTGAGCTAACTTTACCCTAAGATATGATTACAGAACATGAACCAAAGTGGATGTGGATGACCGTCCAATACCCAACTTATGCCTAGAAACTAACGAGGCATCGAAGCATTCCCCTTGGAATGAAGAACCACTATACAATCCCGGACGAGCAAGACTTGGCCTCCCATCAACTGCCCTGATCCCACGATTCAACGGGAAAGAAAGTAAAGCTAAAGTGGGCATGGCTTGCCTTCTAACTTATCAGTATATGCCCCAGACTTGGGGGCACTAGTAAGAAGCAGGATGAATGTGAACCAGCTATTCACCGATCAAATCTATGTCTTTGGAGTTTAGGTGGGAGTATAAACATAGCTAGGACGAGACTCAACCGTTCACGTAGTGCATTTATCAACCCGAGACTAGGAGCAGAAGCGTGATTATCTAAAGACTGGCCGTAATTGCTCAATATTGAAACTTATATATAGTGTTTAACACTACTCAAGGCTACGAACGAAAGAATACCTAGAGATAGAATCATTAAATTGATGCCCGATCTCGTAGGAAACTAATTATCACTCCAACCCAAAAGACGGGTAAAAGATCATGAATGCATTGAATGGAAAGCACATTACTCGAATATACAAGCAAATTCAAACTCAAAGCAGGATCCAGCTATGCAGCTTCACGCAACTCAAGGCTGAACCTTACTCGGCATTTACTTCAACGTGCTTTTAAGCTCGGTCTTTGGCCATTTGTAGATAATCGATTAGAGCATTCAAAGCCCTTCACGGTTAGACTTAATAACTCATGACAAGACTCTAGGATTCGACTAAAGTAACCACAAATATTGATCGTCCCAACCATATTTCACATTGAATGTTACATGAATAGTTACATCTAAACTCAAAGAATCCGAGATTGCACCTGCTGAGTTGACAATTGACATTATAGTCAGCCATGACGACCCTTCATGGGTGCTGAAGATCAGATCACAACTCGTTGCAATGGTGATAAAAGAATTAGATGGATTTCTCTGAATAAATGATGATATGTTCCCTTAGACCCATTCTGACATGCGTGTGTGATTTCACCGACTATTGCGAACCATGCATCGAATATTGACCCGAAGCTCCAAAAACTAGCATCATACAATGACCTGAGACATTTGAAAGACTATTTAAATAGAATATCGAACTAAGCCAATTCGTTATAACTTATTTCCCTCAAAGATCTATCCAAGAACGAAAATTAACAAACGTCATATCTGAATTCACTACATTAGACGACTATTGGAAGAGTAGTGGAGTGCCAACCAACAGATGGAAAATGTAAATGGATGGAGCATCCAATGATCAATGTTATGGTGCAAGAGTCATGTTAATGACTCTTGTGGAATGATCGATCTGCTACATCTTGAAACTCGATTCCCTTGTAGCAAACAACGATGCTTAGTATGAAGCCTTGACCGCTAACCTAAAACTTGCTAGAGAACTTCGAGTGAGAACTTTACATATCATTTGTGATTCCTAATTGGTAGTATGAAAAGTTAGGGAAGTTAATCTTGCCGAAGGCATTGTCTTGCTCCTTATCTCAGTCAGGTCCAAGAGCTACGAGTCGACTTCACATATTACATTATTACGCACATTCTTAACGAATGAACTAAAAAGAGTCAAGTCACTGGCCAAGATGGCCAGTTTCAAGGACGTGCAACAGGCATGCTTTATTTCGGTTGAAATACTTAATACAAGTATTGATGGATGGAGATCGGCTAGTTCTTGGAGGCAGAGCCAGAAAAAGGGCCATGGTTGACTCCTTTCAAAGACTATCTATAATGAGGAATCCTTACTGAATGGAGGAATGAAATACAACAGATCTTCCTTAAAGCATCACGCCAAATCATCCAAGAAGAAGTCATGTGTAGAAAGGAGTTTATCCATTCACATGCTTCAGTGTATCACCTATGATGATATCAAATTAGTTTTGAGCGAAGCCTATGAAGAAGAATGCAACGATTACATCAGAGGGCAAATCCTGACGAAGAAAATGCTCTGTTACGCGTATTATGTGCCAACAATCAATCAAGATGCAGTTGATCATGCTAGACAATGTGACGAGTGTTAGATGTTTGCAAAAAATCTGAGAGCCCTGCCAATGGAAACTACTCAAATGACTAGTCCATAGCCATTTGCCACTTGGGGGCATTGACATCATCATCTTCTTGACGATCCTAAAAGTGCTGCTAGATACACCATCGCAGTAGTCGATTACATCACCAAATGGGAAGAAACCGAACTTTTAGCCACGACCAAAATGAAGAAAATAATCAAATTAATTATCTAGAATGTCATCTATCATTATGACCTTCCATGAACCATTATAACTGGTAATGAAGCCCAATTCGACAATGCTAAATTTCAAAACTTCTACTGCCAGCATCATATTGAAAAGAAATTTGCAGTATTTGCTCGTCCTCAAGCAAATGGATAGGTTAAGGCTGTGAATGTAATCATAAAGTCTATTCTGAAAAGAGGTTTAGAAAAGGCTAGAGATAAATGGGTGAATAAGATTCTACTAGCAATATTGGCTTGCAAAACCACCGTGAGTCTACAACTTGCCATACTCCATTCAGCCTTACTTAAGGCTCCAAGGCCATCGTCCATGAAAAACTTGGAGCCCCTCTCGTCGAGTGGCTGATTACAACCCTTATATCACAAAAAATGTAAACAAGAAGTTGCAATCAAATTGTGATCACACTAGAAGAAATTTGTGACGACTTATGAGAATGTAAAATGCATCCGAGAACCAATGGCAAAAACCAAACGTGCACGTGTATATTCAAAAAATTTGATTTCTTGAAATCGATAGAAATTGACTTTTTGCTTGGAATTATTAAAGAAAAGATTGGATCAGACAGCCAAAGCTTGCTAGTCATGTAGAACCAGACATGAATGGCCACTGATGGAACGCAATCCTAGATTTATACTATTGAGAATCGACCAAGCATCAAGACAACCAAAAGGGATACGCCACTGTGGGAGGATGAAATTGAAGGATAACGACTATTTAGGGAAAAAGATGGATTTCTTTATGGAAGCTTTATCTTGCTTCGATTCAAAGCACATCATGTACGCAACAAGACGTACTTTGGGGAGGCAAATGTTACCCGGCACCTTAGCTCGGCTACAAAACGAAGGTTGCAGAAGTCATAATTGAACATATGTGAGCGTAATGTCAAGGATTGGTCCACTTCAAGTTATAATGGCGATAATTCTAAGTCGGCCTCGATGAGTAGGGGTCGATGTGTGATGGATGATGGGTCGGTGCTTGGAGTGCGGTTCGGCTGTTCTTGGTCGTTTATTCTCGATCGGCTACATGCACTAGGTCGAGTCATCAAAAATGATTTGGTCGAAGTAGGTCGGCGATAATGAAAGACTACATTAGGGTCGATCTTGATGTGGTCGGCTGTGAGAGCCCTAGTTAGGCAAGCATATAAAAATTTAAATACTTTAAATAAATAAATAAATAAATATATATATATATATATATAAATACCATTTTCTGGAAAAGCTTGTGAAATGAGAATGCAGGCCCTTGTGCCTATGCATACTGTTCTAATATATTACCTGAGCAAGGTAAGTTAGTAAACAAAGGCCTTGTAAGTAAATGTAAAGTAAATGAGTCCAATCATAGCTAAGCTTACAATATCATAAAGTAAATGGCTTACAATATGATAAAGCTTACAATATGATATGTAAAGTAAATTGATAATGCAATATGATAAAGTAAATGATAATGCAATAGCGATTTAGGCAGTTTTGGTCCTAACTTCATGAGATTAAGTATGAGCATGGTGCTGGTGTGGATAGAAAAATGCATGAATATAGGGTGTGTAAAATATTTAATTCACACACACATTCAATTAGACACATAAGTAATATGCATAAAAAAAATACACAGGAACATATATGCATAACATTTGGTAGATACACACACATAGCTGGTTATATAAATGGGCTTATATGCATGATTAAAACCAGAAAGACAAGTTATACCTGAGCCAAAGTCATGCATATAATGTGTGAGGAGAAATTGCCAAAAGTGGTCAAGACAAGAAAAAAGGGAGAAATGGTGGGAAAGGAAAGTGGAGAGGGTGAACAGTTGGGTGAGACCAGAAATGGTGATAGGATTTTTGATGAAAATAAATTACTTAAATAGCCTTAAAACCCTAATAACTCCACTATATACATCATTATCTCCTACGGTTGCATATTAGAACCAGAAAATAAAAATATAGGAAAATAAAAGAGAAGACCGACAGTAGTTAGAAAATCAATGGCAGAATTGAATCAAAATTTGGGAAGGAGAACCTTGGTGAGTAAACCCTCACTTAGCAAAGCATTAAGACCTATGAAAGGAAGCCATTTAACCTTTGGTTTATTTGAACTTCTGATTGATGTTTTACTTGCATTTTTAGTCGAACAATCTCCTGTTGTTTCTGAGATTATGTGACTGGTGTTGCTTAGTTGACACTTAATGTATGCTTGTTTATACATTATAATTTAATAACTGATGTATTTATATGGTTGTGAACTTGA
Source organism: Allium cepa (assembly GCA_030765085.1). Lineage (NCBI taxonomy): Eukaryota > Viridiplantae > Streptophyta > Magnoliopsida > Asparagales > Amaryllidaceae > Allium > Allium cepa. Next base: position 599,447,393 of record CM060935.1, read on the forward strand.
GAAATATTTTAGTTAAAGCATGAATTAATAAGAAGTGTAGGGTGCAAGGCAGTAAGAGAAAGAGGTTCTTTGGCTTATGTCTTGCAACTGAAAATATGGATTAGGGTGCAATGGGATCTCCATGTGCTAAGTCTTAATCATCATTGATTGTTCTCTGGAAATAAGGTTGGGTAACAAGCAAACACACTTTAATGTGTGGATTGATTGTGAGAACCTTATTGCTGGAAAAAACCCTCAGTAGTATTTCACTCACTGAAAATGCTCTAATCTATGCTTTACTCAAAGATATATCTCTGAATGAAACTGACTTGAAATGTTATACAAGTGTGATTGGTTGTTGAATATATGAGTGGATGAATGTTCGATGGATGTATAAAAACTGCTAGTATGCATTGCTTAGGTATATATCAGCCTTGAGCATGACACTGCATAGATAATATTGGGTCAGATGAAAGAGTTTAGTAATTAAACTAAGGATGTGGGTCACCTCTATCAGGTTGGGTAAGAGGGAAGTGGGTATGACATAGTGGTTGGCTTGCATCAAGGTTGGGATGTGAGTTTTCACATGGCATGTTTATGTCCAAATAGCTTGTAGTGCACTGGAAATTAAGTAGCAGTTCCTGGCAGTGAGTACCAATGCAACCATGAATGTGATATTGGACCCTTAAAATGACATCAAATGAGCATACATGCAAGAGTAAAAATGCTAGAAGTATGGGGAGTCCTGACATGCAGACTCAGTTTTGGTACTTTAGCTCAATGATATGGATGTTGTTATTTGTTCATGTTTGAGTATGCCTGTGGTAAATTATGGTGGCTATTATGATTACTGGATTAAAAGTTCCTGATAATCAATTAGCCTAAGAATGCACACATGATAATGTTAATAGTGCACAACACTTACCACTGTTACAACACTTAACAATTTGAGCATGAGAAAGTAGCTTAACAACATAAGTGAAACCCTTAACCTTTGAAAACAGAAAGGGTACTATGAAACCTATTTTATTAGTCTTCATGCATTGTCGAAAAATTTTACTTGCACCAGACTTTAGTCTGACCTATTTTTTGCTTGCATCAAATGGATGCTTCACTTGCATTGTGGAGCAGGTCATATGATGTCTGCAGGAAAGGAGGAAGTTAAGTAATAAGGAGCAGAAGCATGATGCTAAGAAGAAAATTGCTAATTAACTAAGCTAGGACTTTTGCAGAGGAATGTTTCTTATGTTTTATTTTAGTTGAAAGATTTTGTGTAATGATGTTTGAATTGTGCTAAAAGTTTGACTGTGATATAATGAATGGCTTAAAATGATTATTATGAGATGGAACTATTTTCAGTAGAAAAAGATAAAGGTGTTTAGTTTATATTATAACCTGTAAGCATACAGAATTTTCATGAATCAAGTAATGAGTTTGGTAGTGGATCTGAAGTATATGTGAACCAGTAATGTATGCTTATGTACTAGATTGTTTTTGAGACTAGAACCTATTCACATAATAACTGTAAGTATTATAAAGTAAGGAAAAACCCATAGGCAGATATGAAAGGAAAAAAAACACAAGAAACATGAGCCCAGTTTTAAATGTGTTTGATGATTATATGAATAAGTAAAACTTGTAGATTATAACCAGATAATGTAGGAATCTTACCTAAACAAATTAGTCCACCTGAAGACTAAGGTTAAGCAAATAGCAACTGTACATGATTATGTGCACACAGGTGCATGAAGCATGCACAACCCCCAGATAGGCTATTTGGAAAGCAAACTTTGAATAAGTTAAAATCTATGAGTTAATTCACATATCTAATTAAACATACAAATGCTAAACACAAGCAAACAAATAAGAATTGGTTAATTAATTTGCACAAAGATTCAAATAGGAGAGGATCTTCCCAACCCTCTGTACTGTGGCTAAACTTGGTTTATTTTTAGTATAAAATAAACTGAGTTATTCTTTCAAAAAAAACAACAAAACTCTGATATTAGAACTAAAAATAATTTGGGTGATTATATGAACATACAAATAGCTTTTACTAAGAAGTATATCAATATTTATATATTGATCAGTTTGGATCTTGGGAAATAAAAAAAAATAAAAAAAATATCTAATAAAAGGAAGAGAATAGTTGGTCTGTGAAAGAAAGCTACCCTGAATTTAGCTTAGAATAAATTGAGTCAGTCAAATAAAATGACAAGTTAGGGAGGGCTGCTTCAGTTGGTATCAGAGCTATGTTAGTAAATACATAGCCAAAACAAATACTTGCTTGAATCTGTGTGCATTGTTTGCATTGTTGGCTGTTTGCTTGAGTTGCTTTACTTAATATGAATGAATGAGTTCACTGCTAGTTTTATAAGTAAAAATAGTAAATAGGAATTAGAACTAACTACACTAGAAATGTTCAATAGAGATCCACAGCAATTAGAATCAATCCCCTGGCTGCAGGAGAAAGGGAGAATGGTCAATCCTCTAATAATACTGAACAAGCAACTGGAATGGCCGCTGGTCCCCCAATGATTAACATGCAAGATTTTGTTCGAGTGCTGAGGGATGGAATGGCACCTAGGGTAGATAATCCACATGAGGAGCTGTCCAAATTGCTTAAAACATATACACAACTAGGAGGCAGTAGCTTTGATGGTACAGAAAATGTCATGGGTGTCCAGACTTGGTTAAGAACAATGGAGAGGATCTTTGCAGATATGCAAGTTAATGATCAGAGAAGGAGGCAAATAGCTTCAAGACAACTGAAAGGCATTGCTTTGGACTGGTGGGAAATGATTATTGCAGGCAGGCAAGAACAGGAGATCACATGGAATCAGTTCAAAGAAATGTTAGAAGCCAGATTTGTCCCAGCATCAGCAAAAGCTTCACTGCTTGAGGAGTTTATTAAGTTGAGACAAGGATCTATGAGTGTCATTGAATACACTCAGAAGTTTGAAGGGTTATCCAAGCATGGGGCAGTATTAATCCCAGATGAAGTTGCAAGGAATGCTAGGTACATTCAGGGGTTAAATGCTGGGTTGAGTAGAGCCATGTTACCATACAAAGACAGAACATTTGATCAGGTTATGGACTTGACATTGTCATTTAAGCAGCATGATAATGCCAGAGAAATGTTTAAGATTTTAGGAATAACAAGAAGGGGAAGAATAGAGCACACCCATATGAGAAGAAGAAGGGAGAAGCAATGAACAAAGAGGGAAGTAAGGTGGCAAGCTCTGACAATAAGAAATCTAAAGTGATCTGTTATAACTGTGGGAAGGAAGGCCATATAAAGACCAAATGCCAAGCACCCAAGTCAACTGTTCTTAGGTGCTTCAACTGTGGTAAGGAGGGCACATCAAGAGGCAGTGTCCAGAAATGGCAAGGGTGGCTGTTCTTAAAGAAAAGGGCAAGGCAATGGAAGCACCCAGCCAAGTGGAAGGTACACTATTTAATAAAAGGCATACCCATATCAGTTATTTATGACACAGGAGCTACACACTCTTTTATTTCATATGACATAGTTCAGAAACTAGGGTTAACATGTATTCTTGTTGAAAAGCCATTGCATGTTAATAGTCCTATAAGTGGTTCCTGCATAACAAATATGAAATGCATGCAAGTAGAATTGTGTATGGGTGGCCACACCTTTATTTCAGAATTATATGTGTTAAATTACCCTAAGTTGGATATTATACTAGGAATGGATTGGTTGAAAAGTTTTTGTGCAATCATTAATTTGGAAAATTCCACAATCTCATTAAAATTTCCTAGTGGCAAAAGAATTTTAGTTATGTATGAGGCAGCCAAAGAGAGGGGTATGGGCAAAATGTTCAACTTGAAAAATGTTGATGTTGAATTAAGCCTAGAGGAGATACCCATAGTTAACCAATACACTGATGTGTTTGGTGCAGTGAATGGCATTCCTCATAATAGACCAGTAGAATTTCAAATAAGACTTAAACCAGGAACAAGCCCTGTCATTAAGAAGCCAAACAGAATGGGTCCTAAAGAACTGATTGAGTTGAAGAAACAACTAGAAGAATTAGAACAAAAAGGCTTCATTAGGCCTAGCAGTTCAAATTGGGGATCTACAGTAGCATTTGTTAAGAAGCGTGATGGTTCCTTGAGAATGTGCATAGATTATAGGGAATTAAACTCAGTCACTATCAAAAACAAATACCCTCTACCTAGAATTGATGATCTCTTTGATCAATTAAATGGTGCTAAAGTATTTTCCTAGCTTGATTTAGCATCTGGTTTTCACCAAACGAAAGTGGAAGAAGAAAGTATCAAGTATACAGCTTTCAATACCAGATATGGCTTGTATGAATAATTAGTAATGCCATTTGGTTTGATTAATGCACCATCCTATTTTGTGGATTTAATGAATAGGATTTTCAGAGATTACTTAGATAAATTTGTATTAATTTTCATTGATGATATACTAATATATTCTAAGTCAGATAATGAACATGAAAAGCACTTGCATATGGTACTGAGTAGACTGAGGCAACAAGGCCTTAAAACCAACTTTCCAAAATGTTCTTTCTGGAAGAATGAAATAAAATTCTTGGGCCACATAATTTCTCAAGAAGGAATTTCAGTAGATCTTAGTAAGGTCATGGCAGTATAAGCATGGAAGAGGCCCAGCAGTGTAACTGAGGTAAGATCACTCATGGGTATGGCTGGATACTACAGAAGATTTATAAAAGATTTCGCTAAAATAACAATCCCACTAACCAAGTTAACAAGGAAAGACCAGCCTTTTCTATGGACTGAGAAATGTGAAGGGGCATTCAATCAATTGAAGGAGGCATTGATGGAAGCACCAGTGCTAAAAATTCCAGAAGGCAATGAAAATTTGGTGGTATACACTGATGCATGTGGGTCAGGTATAGGAGCTGTTCTTATGCAAGATGGTAGAGTAATAGTTTACGCATCAAGACAACTGAAACCAAGTGAGACCAAGTATGCAACACATGACTTGGAATTGGCAGCTGTGGTATATGCATTAAAGCTTTGGAGACAATACCTGTTAGGAGCAAAGTTTGAGCTTTATACTGACCACAAAGCTTTGAAATATTTATTTTCTCAAAAAGACTTAAACATGAGACAACATAGGTGGGTGGAATTCCTTGCTGACTATGATTTGGACATTACATACACACCAGGGAAAGCAAATAGAGTGGCAGATGCATCGAGTAGGAAACATGCCAAGTTAGCTACCCTGATGATAGAGGAGTTTAAAATGTTATCAATACTGACTGATGTAGAAGTAGAAAACATGAGAGAGCAAACCATGAAGTTAAGTGAGGACATGGAACACTATGGCAAGCTCAGTCTCATCACAATAAAATCAGACCTAGTGGAAGAAGTGAACTAGTCACAAGACATGGATGAATTGCCGAGGGAGAAAAAGGAATTGTTAAGGAATGATTCAAAGCTTGAAAATTTTGAACTAGATAGTAAGGGATGTTTAAGATATAAAGGAAGATTGTGTGTGCCTAACACAGAAGCTCTACAAAGGAAGATTTTGGATGTCCATCACAAGTCAAAGTACACCATACATCCAAGAAGTACTAAAATGTATCATGACTTAAAGAGGAGTTATTGGTGGATAGGAATGAAGAGAAGTGTGGGTGAGTATGTGGCAAAATGTATGACTTGCCAACAAGTCAAGGCTGAGTACCAAAGACCCAGTGGACTGTTACAACCTCTAGAAGTTCCAAGGTGGAAATGGGAAAGCATATCAATGGATTTCATTGATGGCTTGCCAAGATCAAAGACAGGTAATAACAGTATTTGGGTGGTGGTGGATAGGTTGACAAAATCCTCACATTTCATACCAATAAAGAGTGATAGAAATGCACCAAAACTGGCACAAGTTTTCATGAAAGAAATAGTGAAATTACATGGAGTTCCTACCACTATCATTAGTGACAGAGACACCATATTCACATCGAAATTCTGGAATAGCTTTCAACAAGCAATGGAGGTTGAGTTGTGCTTGAGCACAGCCTACCATCCCCAAACAGATGGTCAAACAGAAGTGGTTAATAAATTCTTGGAGGATCTACTTAGAGCTTGTGTACTTGATCATGGTGGCAATCGGGAAGACTACCTTCATTTAGCAGAATTTGCTTACAACAATAGCTACCAGAGTAGTATAGGGATGGCACCCTATGAAGCTCTATATGGGAGGCCTTGTTTGTCACCTGCTTGCTGGTTAGAGGTAGGTGATAAGGTAATGTTAGGACCGGATCATGTGAAAGAGACAAATGCTAAGATCACATTAATCAGACAGAGAATGAAGGCAACACAAGATAGAATGAAATCATATGCAGATAGGAGAAGGAAGCCACTTGAATTTGAAGTGGGAGATTATGTGTATTTGAAAGTTTCACCTATGAGGAAGGTATTGAGGTTTGGCAAGGCAGGAAAGCTAACCCCAAGCTATATAGGACCATATGAGATCATTGCAAGAATAGGAAATATGGCTTACAAGTTGAAGTTGCCAGAAGAAATGAGTGGAATACACAATGTATTTCATGTATCACAATTGAGAAAATTTGTTCATAATGAAGCTTCAGTAGTTCAGTCACAAAACAAAGTGGAAGTCAGACCAGACTTGGTGTATGAGAAGAAGCCAGTAGGCATTGTAGCAAAAGAAGATAAGAAATTGAGGAACAAAATAATTAAACTGGTAAAGGTGCAGTGGAGTTTAGACCCTAATGATTGCACATGGGAGGTTGAAGACAAGATAAAAGTCCAATACCCTCAACTATTTGCAACTGACAGTTAAGGTAAAGGTACTTTATTACTCATGCTTGAATTTACTTAGTTAAACATGATGTTCAGAGTTGAATATGCTTGTTTGACACATGCTTTGGTTGAATTAAGAATGTGTGTTCATGTTTGATTTTGACACTTGACTAACATAGTAGGAAGTGTTAAATTGTGGGACACAATTTCTTAAAGGAAGGGTGTATGTGACAGCCCTAGTTAGGCAAGCATATAAAAATTTAAATACTTTAAATAAAATAATAATAATAATATATAAATACCATTTTTTGGAAAAGCTTGTGTGTAAATGAGAATGCAGGCCCTTGTGCCTATGCATATTGTTCTAATATATTACCTGAGCAAGGTAAGTTAGTAAACAAAGGCCTTGTAAGTAAATGTAAAGTAAATGAGTCCAATCATAGCTAAGCTTACAATATCATAAAGTAAATGGCTTACAATATGATAAAGCTTACAATATGATATGTAAAGTAAATTAATAATGCAATATGATAAAGTAAATGATAATGCAATAGCAATTTAGGCAGTTTTGGTCCTAACTTCATGAGATTAAGTATGAGCATGGTGCTGGTGTGGATAGAAAAATGCATGAATATAGGGTGTGTAAAATATTTAATTCACACACATATTCAGTTAGACACATAAGTAATATGCATAAAAAAAATACATAGGAACATATGCATAACATTTAATAGATACACATACATAGCTGGTTATATAAATAGGCTTATATGCTTGATTAAAACCAGAAAGACAAGTTATACCTGAGCCAAAGTCATGCATATAACGTGTGAGGAGAAATTTCCAAAAGTGGTCAAGACAAGGAAAAAGGGAGAAATGGTGGGAAAGGAAATGGAGAGGGTGAACAGTTGGGTGAGAGCAGAAATGGTGATAGGATTTCTGATGAAAATAAATTACTTAACTAGCCTTAAAACCCTAGAAACTCCACTATATACATCATTATCTCCTAGATTACATATTAGAACCAGAAAATAAAAATATAGGAAAATAAAAGAGAAGATAGACAGCGGTTAGAAAATCAATGGCAGAATTGAATCAAAATTTGGGAAGGAGAAACTTGGTGAGTAAACCCTCACTTGGCAAGGCATTAAGACCTAAAAGGCAGCCATTTAACCTTTGGTTTATTTGAACTTCTGATTGATGTTTTACTTGCATTTTTAGACTAACAATCTCCTGTTGTTTCTGAGATTATGTGACTGGTGTTGCTTAGTTGACACTTAATCTATGCTTGTTTATACATTATAATTCAATAATTGATGTAGTTATATGGTTGTGAAATTGAGAAATATTTTAGTTAAAGCATGAATTAATAAGAAGTGTAGGGTGCAAGGCAGTAAGAGAAAGAGGTTCTTTGGCTTATGTCTTGCAACTGAAAATATGGATTAGGGTGCAATGGGATCTCCATGTGCTAAGTCTTAATCCATCATTGATTGTTCTTTGGAAATAAGGTTGGGTAACAAGAAAACACACTTTAATGTGTGGATTGATTGTGAGAACCTTATTGCTGGAAAAAAACCTCAGTAGTATTTCACTCATTGAAAATGCTCTAATCTATGCTTTAACCAAAGATACATCTCTGAATGAAACTGACTTGAAATGTTATACAAGTTGATTGATTGTTGAATATATGACTGGATGAATGTTTAATGGATGTATAAAAACTGCTAGTATACATTGCTTAGGTATATATAAGTCTTGAGCATGACACTGCATAGATAATATTGGGTCAGATGAAAGATTTTAGTAATTAAACTAAGGATGTGGGTCACTTTTATCAGGTTGGGTAAGAGGGAAGTGGGAATGACATAGTGGTTGGCTTGCATCAAGGTTGGGGTGTGAGTTTGCACATGGCATGTTTATGTCCAAATAGCTTGTAGTGCACTGGAAATTAAGTAGCAGTTCTAGGAAGTGAGAACCAGTGCGACCATGAATGTGATATTGGACCTTAAAATGACATCAAATGAGCATACATGCAAGAGTAAAAATGCTAGAAGTATGGGGAGTCCTGACATGCAGACTCAGTTTTAGTACTTTAGCTCAATGTTATGGATGTTGTTATTTGTTCATGTTTGAGTATGCCTGTGGTAAATTATGGTGGCTATTATGATTACTGGATTAAAATTCCTGTTAATCAATTAGCCTAAGAATGCACACATGATAATGTTAACAGTGCACAACACTTACCACTGTTATAACACTTAACAATTTGAGCATGAGAAAGTAGCTTAACAACTTAAGTGAAACCCTTAACCTTTGAAAACAGAAAGGGTACTATGAAACCTATTTTATTAGCCTTCATGCATTGTCGAATGATTTTACTTGCACCAGACTTTAGTCTGACCTGTTTGTTGCTTGCATCAAATTGATGCTTCACTTGCATTGTGGAGCAGGTCATATGATGTCTGCAGGAAAGGAGGAAGTTAAGTAATAAGGAGCAGAAGCATGATGCTAAGAAGAAAATTGCTAATTAACTAAGCTAGGACTTTTGCAGAGGAATGTTTCTTATGTTTTATTTTAGTTGAAAGATTTTGTCTAATGATGTTTGAAATGTGCTAAAAGTTTGAATGTGATATAATGAATGGCTTAAGATGATTATTATGAGATCGAACTATTTTCAGTAGAAAAAGATAAAGGTGTTTAGTTTTATATTATAACCTGTAGGCATGCAGAATTTTCATGAATGAAGTAATGAGTTTGGTAGTGGATCTGAAGTATATGTGAACCAGTAATGTATGCTTATGTACTAGATTTTTTTTGAGACTAGAACCTATTCACATAATAACTGTAAGTATTATATAGTAAGGAAAAACCCATAGGAAGATATGAAAGGAAAAAAAAAACACAAGAAACATGAACCCAGATTTAAATGTGTTTGATGATTATATGAATAAGTAAAACTTGTAGATTATAACCAGATAATCTAGGAATCTTACCTAAACAAATTAGTCCACCTGAAGACTAAGGTGAAGCAAATAGCAACTGTACATGATTATGTGCACACAGGTGCATAGAAGCATGCACAACCCCCAGATAGGCTATTTGGAAAGCAAACTTTGAATAAGTTAAAATCTATGAGTTAATTCACATATCTAATTAAACATACAAATGCTAAACACAAGCAAACAAATAAGAATTGGTTAATTAATTTGCACAAAGATTCAAATAGGAGAGGATCTTCCCAACCCTCTGTACTGTGGCTAAACTTGGTTTATTTTTAGTATAAAATAAACTGAGTTATCCTTTTCAAAAAAAAAACAACAAAACTCTGATATTAGAACTAAGAATAATTTGGGTGTTTATATGAACATACAAATAGCTTTTACTAAGAAGTATATCATTATTTATATATTGATCAGTTTGGATCTTGGGAAATAAAATAAAATAAAATACAAAAAAATATATCTAATAAAAGGAAGAGAATAGTTGGTCTGTGAAAGAAAGCAACCCTGAATTTAGCTTAGAATCAATTGAGTCAATTAAATAAAATGACAAGTTAGGGAGGGTTGCTTCATCGGCATCTTTAGGAGGTTCGGTTTGGATGGTTTGGCCTTGGTGGGCCGACCAATGTGCATGAAGAAGAAGTGGTTCGACCAAAGCTGTCAAGTCAGGGAAATATGATCGGCATCCTTTCACTTCGGCTCAAACCATCACTTACCCCGAATCACTCACAAGAAAACCCGAGCTCAGCCAAAGTGGACTGACGACCACCGTTCGGCCTTGGAGATTCGGCATATCTGGATCGGCATGGGTGGTTCGGTAGACGTGGGTTGGCATGGCTCATTTGGTCCACCTCACTTCCAATTATGGGCCGAGCTACTTTGGTCTTGGGCCTGCACACGGAGTCCACCCTATCTTCATCTATAAATAGAGAGGCAGGGGTAGAGTTGAGGGGACCTTTTTTCCAAAACTCCAGGGAGACTCTTCCATTTTTTGTACTCGCTTCTTTTCTGTTCAAACTTGTATTCAAGTTGTTTGCTTACGGATTGTATCTGTACCCAAGTGATTGGATAATTAATGAAGATCATATTCAAAGTGGACATACACAATTGCGCCGAACAACTATAAATCTGGTGTTTTCGTTTTTTTGTTCTTTTCGCAGTCAATTGCATTACTTCTCTATTTAAATTTACTTTCTTCATTAATCTCTCTACATAACTCTATTCAAGGGTGTTAGTGACCAATTTTTGTGCTAATAGTAGTTGAGAATGAGTTTATGGATTTTTTAAAATGAATAGTTTGAATGTAATTATTTAAATAAAGGGTTTTAGAAATCATTTTCTACATGTTAAATTATATTATTTATTTTCAAAACCATAAATTCTTCTCGGATTTTCATTGGGTTTAACACTTGGATATTTAAATATTATTTTGGAAATTTTGCATGACTTTGGGATTTGGAGAAGTTTTTAAAAATAAAATGATTCAAGAACCTTAATTCTATAATTAAGGAAATAATGATATCCGACTTAGCATTACTATTTGATTTAAATGCTCATGACTAACGTTTCGTCGAATATCGTAGAAGTCACTGAATAGAATATTTGAGAGGTACTTACTAGCCCATTAGTAAATACTTGAATTTTACCAGGTATTATGGGATGCTTTGATTAAGTTCTTGTGATTGCAATAGGGAAGTATTTAACACTTAATAGTTGTATTCTCTTTTGGTATGCGGCATGGGGTTGCTAGATCCTTAAGAGAATATAGTTCAGGTTTTCTTGTGGTATCCGAAACGAGGGAGATTTACTAGCTTCTAGTAACTACTTGAATTTCACCAAATGGTGTGGGACATTTTGGTAAGGTTCTCATGATTACTAAAGGTGATAGTATTTGGCACTTTAGAGTTTCCTCTCTTTTAGTGTGCGACATGGGGCCGCTAGAACCTTACTAAACTCATGGATTTTTATACGATATATGTGAACAGAATGAGTTATATCTTCTCCAGTTTGGTTTTCATGAGTTTTAAAATTTTGTTATCATGGTGTGGACAATCATAGGTATCTTATCGGTATGAGTGGCACCACCTTTTTTTTCCTACGGTATGAATACGGTCATTGAGACCATTTTGGATTCGGTTTTTTGGGATTTTGAGATATTATCCTTTGTTTCAGAATATTTGGGTTTTTGATCTATTAAATGTTTGCTATTGAAATTCTTTTGTGTTTATAATGGATTTTGATGATTTATTTATGTTTGTGATTTTAGCAGTCTCATGTTCTTGTGATGTAATCAGAGTTGGACTATTCCCTCGAGTTGTTATGTATGTGTGTGTGTGTGTGTGTGTGTGTGTGTGTGTGTGACACCTGTATTTATCTATATGTCATATATCCTTGTGCTATATCCTTTTTTAACCTTTTGGACATCTATAGATAGTCGAACCCGGGTATTATTTTAATGCTCGGGTCAGGCCGGGACTTTTCAGGTTACAGGACAGGTTGACCTTTAGATGGTTGTGCTAGCAAAGAGATAAACATTTTCAATTCTTAGTTTATCTCATTTAGGATTTTATGTCTGTAATTTAGATATATATTTTTGAGTAAATGATTTGTAACATATGTATTTTATGTGGGTCTAGTATTTTTTTTGTAGACTCATGGTTTGTATGTGTAAATGAGATTTATTATTCCGCTGTGATCTGTGACTATTATTTATATGATATACTATTCTGGTTTTGAGAAACCGGTGTGATTATTAATTTGGATTGAGAGTGAGCAATTTTATTCCATAGATTAAGTAAAGCTGTAAGTATGACATGTTAGTGTTAGTTTAAAGATATATTCACATTCGGTTGCCCTTTACAAGTTGTATTCTCCATATTATTAGACGACGTTATTTATAATGTTCTTTAATAATATGGGTATAATGGTGGGGTTGTTACACTACATTATCACATAATAATAAATTTATAGTTATATATGAATATGTAAATGTAAATATAAAAAATTTACATTTTCTACAGCCTAGATAAAACACCTTGAGATGTTGAAACGAAACTCCTTAAACCAGATTTCAAAATCCAGAAAGAGCTACTAAACTAAATGCAGCATTTACTGACCTTCAAATTTGATTTAATTTGTGTATTTGGAAGCTTGAAAAATTAGGAGGGGAGTGGCAAGAGTGGCCGACCTGATCAAGGGAGAGTGGAGTGTGACGCCCCACCTCTACGCTCACAATAACAAAGGTTATTATAAGGAATAACGTTTGCTATTGCGAAGAATAAGGCTTGTTAGAAGCGACCGTCCGTAAGTTACGCCTTAGACGAGTATTGATTATATCGATAGGAGTTGTGTAAATTACTTCCAAAGATATAAATTCAATCCAAATCTAAAACGAAACTACGGTGGCTAAAGAAAATTTCAGAACAACTCATAATAACAACAACACTGATAATCACACCAGAACAGAAATATCAGATATATAGCGAAAGACAAATCTAGAATACATGCTACAACAATCGATAGTTCACAAGAACCAAATACACATATATATGTCATCAACATACATGAGTCGAGAAACACTAAACCAAAAGAACTCCTTGAAGTCTAGACAAAAGATGATGCAAAATCCCAAAAGCTGAAGCTGCAACTGAATCAGAGATAGCGATCACCCTGAAATAACTCGGTCTGACCCGAGTATTATTTAAAAGAAAACAATAAATGGATCAGTCTAATTTAAACTCAGAAATAAGTGTATGATAAACAGCACTTAAGCAAATAATTATAATCTCGAATGAGACTATACAGCATAAATAATCAGCATAGTTTAAATGAAGAAATCTCAATTTAAACTCCATCAAAATCAATTTTCAAATTCACAATTGAATTCAAAACAACAATACGCAAATTTATAATCTCATATGAGACTATACACAAACTCAACTTCCAAATTCATAATTGAATTCAAAGCAGCAGTTCACAAAATCTAGAAATCAAAATAGATAACTAGAAAATCAGCAGTCTCAAAATCTAGAAATCAAAATAAGATAACTAGAAAAATCAGCATAAAAGTGTATCAATCCCAGCAGATGGCGAGTTTTAGCTACGCCGCACGTGCATCTCAGACGGCCGAAGCCTACCAAGCACTATAATTTTTGGCGCCCATCAGATGACCCGAAGGTCCACAGAGTGACCGGAAGGTCTAGTACTGGTAATTGACCCGAAGGTCTATTAGATGACCCGAAGGTCCAGCAGAGTTGCTCGAAAGCCCAACAAAATCATCAGAATCACCAAACAGTAAATATTTCAATTAACGAGTTCGGAATTAAGCGAAATTGTAAAAGCGTGGTTCCATGCTCCGCACTTTTGCTAAATCGTTTAAATCTCTTCATCGCTTCCTTGAAAGTGCAAAATTGTGTATTTTATATAAATAACATTTTACGTTCTCAAATGAACAAGTCCGGAATTAACCGTATCGGTAAAAGTAAGGGTTCATAGTCCTCAATTTTGCTGAATCGTTTAAATCGCTTCCTCATTCTTTTGAAAGTGCAAACTGTAAAATTTTTGGAAACAATTTTATTTTAAAACAACTTTTAAAACACGTGATTAAAATAGCAACATCTGTAGCAATTTCGACAAGAAAATTGCGCTTCACAAAACACCGTAATAACGGATAACAAAATTTGTGTTGCAGGATAGCCCCTTGAAAATCCACTTTAAAATTGACGGTTTCTGAAGTTAAAACAACAGTAAATTTATTCGTCGAAAACGTCGCCAAAACAACACGCTTCAAAAAAAATAATACCGGCATAAAATTTTCCGTTATAAATAACGGCAACAAAATTCGTTTCAAAACGAAACTCCGGTTCAAAGAAAATTTAATTAGTGGACTACACAACTATATTTTCATTAAAAAAATTGCTACCCACTTTCAGAAATAACATCCAATAAAGTATGTACAATATGAAAATATTATCAGTTCTCACACATAATATTCTCCAAAATTTGGTAATCTGACACTACTTCAACCTCCACGCAAAAATTAAGTGCACCCAAGAATAATGCACTCAAACAACAACTGATACGCGAGCAAAATGTCTGACTGTGCAATGCAATATGACACACACACGCACCAATATGACACGCGAGAGGAGTTGAATAAAAGTTTAGATCTGGACTCAACATAAATTTCCATGCAAACCATGAAATAAAGACATCTGGACCCTATTCTAATCTTCCATACATGCACAAAAACTTTCAATGGAACAGCCTGCACAAATTCCTTGTACAACATGAATTATATAAACAGGTGACCACGCAACTCCAGATGCATGAATTAAAATGTTTAACAGGGATGATTCACGTGTTAACCACTAGGCGAGACTCACATTTTTTATTTATACGCATGCAATTTATGAGGTTATCACAATAACCTGGCAAAACTAAAAAAATACACTAAGACTAAGATGGTTTGCTTGAGCTTATTATGCATGAAAGTAACCATTTTTTTTAACCTGACTATGCATTCGTGCTTTGACTTACACGTAACAAATATCCTGGGAACATTTTCAAAAGTTTGACATCCTATGGTTTCGAATACCTCACTAAAGCATAAGTAAATGACTTATGTTTACTCTGTTTACTCTGTGTAAATGACTTAGGTTTACACTGTAAATGTGTAACGAAACGGATTTTTGCCCGTTCGAAAATCGACATCCATACTTACATCGTACTCGAATGCAGTAGATTCGACCGTTCAAATCCGAGTCGTCGGAGCTTATAACACCATTAAGTAAACAACACAGCGGAAGAATAATGAATATCAATATACAACATCTGATACAACATCCTGATACAACAGATGATACAATAGATATCGATATACATCAGAGATATGATACAATAAAATAGCAGCGGAAAGAAAATCAAGAAAATCGATAACATCAGCAGCGGAACAAATAACTCTAATATAATCTTCAAGAGAGAACTCCAACAGCAGCTCGAACCATCATCACGATACACTAAGTCGAGCAAGACTGGTGCATATCCAAAGACTGAAACTAGCTCCAGATAATCCATCACAACCTAACTATCAGAAAAACCTAACTCTAGACTGCTCGTGTGGAAAAGGGTGAGCACCCAGAGTTTAGGAAAGGAACAATAAACTCCGAGTCAGTCATGGGACTGGTGTGAGTAACAAAAACAGTTTATCTTTAAAATAAACAAGATTTATAAAAGAAAATCCGATATGCTTTTTAGAAAATGAAACTACCATAAGACCTCCCGCCACACACACAATGCAAACGCAGAATTGGAGGAGATTTCTTCTTATGATAGTCAAACATGCTTGATACATAAAAAGTTCTTTAATATTATTATTATAAGTGCACAGTGCAGAAAACATTTCGAAAGTAGAATATTAATCTTAGCCAGCATAGACATTCCGAACTATGCCTACTATAGCTACCATCCAAACAGTGGGGCGCCACCATAAGTGAATGGCAGGTTCTACAACTAAAACCGTACAGGGTTTCGTATTGGATGAATGGGTTTCCAACAAATGGTCAGGCTAAGGAACTTCCTACTGCCACATGGGATCGCCTCTGGCGGGACGTCCCGAGAACCTAACCGGATCTCTGCCAACACAAGGCCGGGTTACCTCTGTAACTAGGTAACTACTACTCGAGCAAGCCATTCCCCGGTCCTTTGGGACCTTTATCCGAGGCGCCTTTAAGCAACAACCACACAGTAAATGAGATTGGAGCTACCACATAGGTAAATATCTGGGCTCCATACCATGATACCACCCTTTACCAGAAGGGAATGACACACCCTAAAGGGCGCGACCCTCATAACCTTGCCGCATCTTTCCTGTTTTGACCATTTCCGGGGTGTGAGGTCCTGATGCAGTCTCGCCCACAAAGCTACGCTTTGGTACAAAGCCATGCTTTGGGTCAACAAATGATCAAAGTAATGATCACAAAGATAAATGATCAAACAAATGATCATATCACAAATGATCAAACAATGATCATCAACACACAGCAGCACTCAGCATGCCACACTACCAAATTGGGAGTATATCGCTGATAACCTTCAACTACATAACCTCTGAGCTCGTACGTCTCAGAGAAGGGTGTTAAGCTAAGAGAATAAATTCTCCGCCACCAACAGATATGTATTTGAAAGAAATCTGCTTTATCTCTCAAAGTGTAGTGTCAGACATGCAACCATACAAGTCTGTTCCGGGTTCGAACAGAACAGAAGGCACTTCCGAAGAAGCCCTTGCAATCCGGGTATTCACAATCCCGATCGGACTTTCCATCACTTAGGGAATCTCTATACCGGAGCAACTCAGTGCAGAGACAATCGATAGGTTATCCTATCGTTTTCACAAATACCCGGTCTTCAACACCGGTCTTCAAATGCTATCCATAACGACGTATCACATATTCGGAATGGGTTATACGACACAAAGGTCCTCTCCCGGCTAAACCGAATAGTGAGCGCAATATTTAAAATATATGGATATGGGATTTCAATTAAGTCACAACTTTATAATTCAAAGTTTTCTTCAAATGGTTTAACAAATTACCATTTTCAAATCTTTTAAACAAAAGATTTATTTCAAAAACCTTTAATGGTTTAAATAATTTCCCCACTTTAAATCTTTTAAACAAAAGATTTAATTCACAAAGTTCACCCCATTCACAAAGATCCATTTATGGATTTCAAAACAATTTCCATTTCAATTGGATTAACTCGTTAAATCTTTAAATTAAAGATTTAACTCATAGCTTTCAAAATTTGATTAACTCTTTGAATCTTTAAATCACAGATTCAACTTAAGCTTTCAAACCATTCCCATACTTGGAAATTCATTTTTAACTTGAAGTCCTTTTTAACACAAATTGGACGTTCATTATTTAAGTGAAAGCTTTTATCATTTGAAAACAATTAGTTTTCATTTCAGAAAGATCCAACTAAATTTACATGAGTTAAAGCCTTTGAATTTAAATTCAAATTTCCAAATTAATACCTTTAAAATAGTTTAACCTATATAAATTGGTATAATATCTTTAGTCCCTAGTTTCCAGATCATAGAATTCAATTTCAAATATCGAATTCAAATTTTAAATCAAATTATTTAAATTTCAAAACTTAATCAAGTTATTCCAAATAAATTTCATCTTTGAAATTCCATTTCAAAAGCTTTTCACTTTAAGCCCAATCTCATTTCCAAACCAATTGAATTTAAATTTTCTATTTAAAATCGTTTCAAAATCTGTGACTTAAATCGATTTCCTCGTGAAATCCATATTTGTGTGTGTGAGTGTGGTCCAGGGGTTTAACACACAATAGTGCAACATCATTCAATCATCACAGATTAAAATATAGAAATATAGTTGATAAGCGGTATAAACTATAACGCTTATCCTTTATTCACAGATTCACAGATAATATGCAAATGAAAGTAAATGAATAAATTATACACGGCACAAACCACAGAATAAAATATCACAGATGAGACATGACAATCAATTCAAGGTATCTCATACAATACAATCATTCATAAGTAAGGTCAAGCATTTAATAATCATTTATAAGTAGGATTAACTAATCGTTAAATCCAAATTAATTCAATTTTATTTCCAAGCAAATTTATTCAGTTACTTATGAATCCATTACCCAATCCTGATTAAGTAATTACAAATCATTTGATGGAATAAATTAATTTGTCAATCGCTTTAATTAATTAAATGTTCCTTAATAAATCATATTAATTAAATTAACCTTTAAACCAATTTCATAATTAATTGACTTCTTAGTTAATTATTTTAAGAATTTAAACCTTTAATTACTTACCATAAACTAATTACATTTACACAATTTCATAATGATTATCATTAATTAAATTAATCACATTAATTAACTATAAAAAAAACCCTTAGTTAATTATCTTCATTTTCTAATAACATTACTTAAATTACTTTCTTAATAAATCTCTAATTATAAATTAACCTAAATCATAAATTTATAAATTTAATTAATAGATCATTCCTTAATTATCTTATTAATTACATCATTTAATACCTTAATTATCTATAAGATAATTTATTTCTTTATTAATGACTTAATTAATATTAAGGTGTAAAACATCACGCTTTTGAATTTAACTTAAAATTACATTTCGAATTTAAGTTTCAAAATGGTTATTCTTTTAAACATAAATCCAATTTAAAACTCAATTTAAAATCTTTAAAAATAAATGTAATTAACATCTATTGCTTATATAAGAGAGATTTTGATTCACAACTTTGATTTCATTTGCTTTTAAACCCTTGAATTTAAAACTTGATTTAAAAATCCAATTTCATTTTAAAACCTTAAGATTCAAAGGTTTATTTGAAAACTAAACTTAACTCCAATTTAAGTTTTAGTTTCGGATTTTACATTAATTTGAAAATCCACTTCTAATTATTTACAACTTTGATAAAAAAAAACAAATTTCCCTTTTTAAAGCTTAAAGATTCAAAGTACCCTTTTGAATTTAACTTAAACTTGATTTAACTTTATTAAGATCAAGCTTACAAATTTAAATTCATTTAGCTTTGGTTTAAATTCAATTTGCAGACAGTTTTGAACAAAACTGTACCCAGTTAAACCATCCTGAGGCAACTCAGTTTTACTTCGAGTCACTCCCCTACGCGCTTCGAGCAAAACACAGGAATAACTCGAGAAAAATGCATGCTTACCTCCTTCAACTTCAACCCAACACCATCAGAACAAAATGTGCACGGTGCACGTGCACCGTGGTTTCGACCAACTCCGGTCGACCTCACTGGCCTCCTCACATCGGCGATCACCCCTCCTTAACGACCCCGACCACCAAAACTCACACAACAACTCGAATTTGAATTCGACCACCCGAGCCCCAAACCTGGAACCAGAAATGAGCATCAGGTCGAAACCTGGAACTGTCGCCGTCCTCGCCACCGCGACAACCAGCGAACCTCAAACTGCGGCCATCTATCCGTCGCTACTCCACTTACCATTTCCAAGAACCACAGGATACTCGATCGAGCAATGGTGTCGAACGAAACAAAAATTTGCGACCCCCTCGAAACTAGGTCACCGGAGTTCAAACGCCACCCGCCGCCACCACAAGGCTTTGTTCAACCTCCGGGTATTTTTCCCAGACCCACGCTAGGCTCCTCCAACTCCTGACAAAATTCCGATCCCTCCAGTCGACTAGATCACCCATGGCAACTCGAAATGTCAAATACAAATAAACACAAACTGCTCCTAAACCCTATCCCTATAAATCATAATTTTTGCATTAAAAATCATATTAAAGTATGATAATCCCATTTATATACCTGAATTCATAAATCGTGAGGTTCGAAATTTAGCTTATTTAAAGTTAACTCTGATTTCTTGATTTCCAGAGAAGATTAAAAGTTGTTTCCAACTTATATACATTTTTAAAAGTTAAATCGGAAAACCACAAACAAGTTTCCTTTAGAGATCTTGGCATAAAACTTTTTATATCAAGAGATATAAATTTTTAAAGTTGATCTAGCCTGTTATGAACAAAGCAGAGGTAAAGTTTTGTTTATACACAGATACATTTTTAAACACAGATACCCACGGCATAAACCACATTCATATAGACACAAAAGTTTCAAACCATCTACTCAACACTACTTTAATTGTTGGTTGTATAAAACAAAACAAATTAGGCTTGATAGGAAGAAAAGTTACTCACTGTTTCCTGAAAGAACAAGCCTGCTTCATGTTGAACAGGCTGAGCTTCCTCTGGTTTGCATTTGACTTGAGTTGTTTGTTTTAGTTGAATTTTGTTTAAGTTTTGTATATGATGCTTACTGCAGTTCTTTGCTTATGTTTGATGAATGAATTGAAATGAGGTTGCTTGATATATATGGGAAATGAAGTTTTACAGGTTATAATATGTTTGTACAACAGGGTGACATATTGCTATGTTTTGTACAAACATAATCAGTGATATTTCTAAGTTTGGAGGCTGAAATAACATTTCGGCTGATATGAAATGTTGTGGCCAAAGATTTTCTTTGTATTAATTAACTTTGTCTTGATTCACACTTTAATATGTTTATTTGTATAACTTCTTTTTGCAAGCCTTTGTATTGTTTATAGATATTTTGTTCTTGCTTTGCATGTATTTGCTGTCTTCTTGCTTTGTATTTTGGCTTATAGTTTACATTTTGATAGCTGCATTAATTAGCTTTGTATATGCATTAATTAACATTGTACAAATCTACTTTGTTTTGTACCTTCATAGATATTTATTTGTTGTCTTGTTTTATAAGCTTTCATATGTATTTATTCTTATTATTTACTTTGCAGGTACATGTATATACTTATTTTTGCTTGGTGGCTGAAGATATACTTTGCATTTATTAGCTTGTACTTTATGTTTTCATGTTTATAGTTTATTTGTTTTAAATATTTTTCTTGCCTGCATATCTCCCCACATGCTACATACCTATTTCCTTTATCTTATTTGTGTTCATATTACTTATTTGATTTAATTTCCAGTTATTTTATTACTTTGGTGTGCTTAGAGGTAGTAGCATTGACCTTGTATTACTTTTCTTTTGTACTTCTTTTACTTTGTTTTATTTATTTATGTTTGTTTTGTTTATTTGTTTTGTCTTTATTGCTTTACAATATGAATGAATTTCTATTTCAATATGTTTTTATAATTTTATTTTAAAGATTTCATTTTGAATTTTCAAATCAATTTATCAATAAATTCCACCATTTTAAATCAAAAATAAATCTAATTATCAATTTACACTCGATAAAAATCCGGGATCGTTACAAAATGACTTATGTTTACTCTGTAAATGCATAAGTAAACTTGTAAAATATGACATCCAGGACCACATTTTTGAATACCTCACTGAAGCTAAAGAAATTTAATGATGTCTAGATAGCTTTCCATACAGTTATACGCACGCATAGAATATTTTGGACACTGATGCATGTACATACCCCCTAGTATGCAGACACCCCATGGTTTCGAATAATCAGTGCACACATGTAACGAATGAGAATAAACTAGAGAATGTGAGTTTGAACTCACAATTTTTGCTTCAAAACCAATAATTAACTCAGATCCAACAGAGAATAACTATGAGAGCTGCCATTAATGTGTTCCTTGAGCAGCAGAATGAGCAAGAAAAATTATTGCAGAGAATTTTTTCAATAATGTGAACAAGTCAAGATGGAGGAGTGTTGAAAAGTGTCTTGTACAATTGCATTTAATGCAAACGTGTATAAAGTAACCAAAAATAGACTCACTGCATAATCATAATGATGATAGAAATATTTAAACTTTTGTTCTGTAAAAAGCATGCGTGCCAGCGAATGATGTGCACATCATCTTAAACATTGACAAAGTTACTTAAATACCTTCTCTATATCAAGTGCATGCTTGCGCACACTGTGCATATTATTTCAAGCAATGCCTGTACTAAAGTAATATTGCTTGGAATGTTTATGAAAGTGATAGCAAATTGTGTTCATACAATGCTTTCACAAAGTTTGTCACAGCAAGGAATGTGACAGCAAGATCATAAATTTGCTTTTTTTACATGTAGTGACAGCAAAGAATAGAATGTTAAACTTAGCTTTAGAAATGGACAACTTTGTTTACACGTGAATGCAAAGAAAATATATCACAACTTTGATTTTTAATGGACCATTTCTCATGTGCACGTGAAAGCTATAAGTAAGTCATTTACAACATGCGCCATACACTGACTTTGCAACATTTTTCTTTCAAATTTTAATTTAAAAAATTTCCATTTAAAATATTTATTACGACTGTAAATCAAAATCACGGCCGTTACAGGAGGCTTCGATCAACACTTTCTAGAATGAGATGTGTGGTGTATAAATAGCTAGGGTTCAAGAGAGTAAAAGGCGGATCTAGATCCATACTTTTCTCTTACTCATTCCCACCTTTTAATTCATCATTAAATCCTACTCAACCCTCCATACTGTCGACCATATCAGCCCTCACTTAGGCTTCCTAACTATTCAAGCCCAATCAATAAACGTGTAATTAAATCCAATTTAAATGCATGTCGATATCATATATCGATACATGTGTTTATAACTATTATACACAAACTTTTTAAGATTGATCTACATGATATAAATAAATTTTTATAATTAATATTTCAAAAATATTAATTAATTTATAACAATTATAATTAATAAAATCAGGTGGTAGTAAGAGAAAATCAACATTACGTCTGTGTGACTCTTAGGTGTAAATTGTGTCAGCGATTAATATCGAACAATTTGAATATTAACATTCAGTCGTCAACTAGCAGGCGATGTGACATTATGGAAAAATTTATCGCTTAAATAGATTCGGTAAAATCTGATTTTACTTTATTCAAGTGTTACCTGGCAGTGACAATTATTTAAACTAATTCTCTTTGTCAAAACCATATCACATTAGTACTTATGGAATTTGACAATGGCCAAAATTCCAATATTGTCCATGTTCAATTTATAGTCCAAACACAAAGTCCATGGTTCAATAATAACAATTATTATTAATCGAACTGCTGTGGCCAGAGAGTTTGACTTTGAATTAACTTCATTTGACAGTGATACTAACCTCATATAACTAAGAAGATGAATCCTCTCTTGAATAGTGTTTCGCTTCTAATGTTTCCATTCAACCTAATTATAGTCGTGCGATGGATGTCGTGCAACGATTAACTATAATCAAAGTGGAGCTTCCATATTGAAGATCAACAGTATTCTAAAATTAAGAGAACCGTACAATTTTGTCATATTGATATTCTCTGTTTGACCTTAGTTATATTAAGCGAAGTAAAATTATCGAATGAGTCATTCCATATTAATCCAATAACCATCAATACGTAACCCCCTGGTGCCCCGAACAGCCATGACTAATACACTGCCCAACATTTAGACAACATTGTGTAATATAGTCTCAATAGATGTATCGAAACATTTTATTTCTTTTTGCACTTTATTTTTTTTTACTTCCGTTTTATATTCTATGAGCTTATCGTAGATGTACTACATGTGTATGAAATACATCTGTCCATGTCGGAGGTGTTGAATATGCAAGTATATGATTTTTATTTGATGATAATAAAAAAATATGTATATATTCATTTAAACGTATTTGTTATTGTACTATTTTATTTTTCACATAATTAAATACATATTTGCTGAATAAAATAAATAACATAGAATTTAAATTCAAACAAATATTTTATTCAAACAAATATTTTATTACAATGTTGAATAGTACAAATTTGAGCTCTCACTATATATATACACAATTTCCTTTATAATACAATTTCAAATTATAATACAAGTTTTCACTATACATTTGCGCCTCACTACATATCACTCGTTCATTCGTATTTAACTTCAACTCTATTCCAGATTGAATCCAGCATCTGAGTTATCTACAAAATAAACAATGATGTAGTAAAATTGAAAAGAAAATATTTTTGCAGCATAAAATAAAATGTGTATTTTGAAAATATTATTTGCCTCAATTATTTGGGTTATTCGTCATCATATTTATTTTTGAATTCATCTTACACGAATAATCTGTGACATGCACAATGTATCATTGTACATGCCACAAGGTCATGCACACCGATGTACACTTGATAAAACTATAGGGACAGATGAGCACAAGGTCAAACCCGAGCTATAAGCTGGATTCAACATAGGTGCAATACAAAATCATCGCAAAATTATCAAGTACCAGTTCTCATGCAACAATTAATCAAGTTGCACATCTACAAAGCTTCAGAATGCATGAACTAGACCAAAATGCATATGACTTCAAGAACAACAAAAACAGAGATCAGTGGATACAAAATGAGACTAGAATCCACAAACACACACATATATACATACATAAATGTATGTATACAAGTGGAGATGACACTACAGCTACAAATTAAACACAGTCTACACCAAAATAATCAAATCAGTCCAGGCTCTCAATGACTAATGCAATCAACTGAAATGACAGACCAGCTCAAAAAGGCTCAGTTACAAAATGCATATACAAAGTGCAGGTTGAACCAGTACAAACAGTTGATAGTGCACACAAATGCACAGAGGTATACAACAACTAAGTGAAAGCTCAAATGCAGTCTCAAAAGAACAAGACCACATAAAGGCTACAACTTCAAGCAAATTACATAGTGGAACAAAACTCAACTGTGTATGTCAGAACTGCACAAGTGAAAACAATCACCAGTCATGAAGGCATATACAAGTGCATCGAACCATACAACAAGACAACACGTATATACGTAGTGACCACCAGACATACATATGATACATGACTCAAGAACAAGACCACATACAACACAACAGTATGCAAGTGAGGCTACAAACCAGATTCAAGTGAAACCAAAATGTAATTCGACATGCTCAATTCACATAAAATGCAACGGCAATGATCCACACTTATATACATATGACAACTAGCACTTGAAGCAAATTTTCAGTTCATCATATACATAATGGCCAGAACATATATATACATATGCATATGGTCAGGCAATGTCGAAGAGAATGAAAGTCTCAATATACATATATATGTGTGTGAAATAGCATGTATACATATGTGCAGTTATAAATAAGACTACAATACCAGTTGCAGTAACAAAGTCAATGTTTGAAAGAAAATGACAAGTACACATGAAACCACCAAAGAGCACTTTTACAGTTTTACAGAAATTTGACAGGATTTTCAAACCAAGGCAAAGAATTGAACGAGTCAAATCAAAGCTGTGATGACCAAGGTAATCGCGAGTACAATTAAAATGTCATAGCAGTGAAGACCAGAGCAAATTCAAATACATCAAGAAACATGTATGAAATGAACAAGTAAAGATTGATCATGAGCATTGAATCGAAATCATATGGCTAAACAAGAATTAAGAAGAATTCAAATCAGAAGTATACAAACGAAAATTAAGGGGTTCGAACCCTATTTAAACCCAATCATCATCGGCAATAAATTTCATTTCGAGTTAAAAACAATATCACAGAGCATAGTTTCAAATCAATAACTCAAATCGAATTGAGTTCAAAGCATATCAACGAGAGGAACAAAGAAAATCACATGCCAAATTTATCCAAATCGAACTCGTTAGTTTGAAGTAGCCGTGTGCAATTCAAGTAATGATCGATTGACAAAGCAAGAAACGAAAAACATCCACTCGGTCAATCAACGAAGTCAACATCTTCAAATTTCCAAAAGCCCTAATTTTCTAAAGAAGAATGTGGTCATTTTTTCAATGCAAATACAAGGCCGAAGACATAAAAGGATAAAAGGGATCAGTTTTTTACTTCAATATATTTGTCCGGCCTTTTTATTTGCTTTGGGATTTTTATTATCATATAAGGGTTTAGTTTATAAATTAAGGTTTTATTGTTTTAGTTATTTTTAATTTTTATTTTTCTTTTGAAGTTTTGTAAATTCTAGTCGTGTGACTAGGGGACGAACTACGATGGTGTAGTTCGAGAATTCGCAGCCCAGTGGCTGAGTTGTGGCAGGTTTTGAGCGTAGAGTTAGGTTAGTCGATAGTGAGTGTCGTGGGTTTACGTATGTAAGCGTCTGACTACTTAATTTCTAGTAGAAACCTTGGAGGCAGAACATAGGCAGGGTTTTGCTGAAGCTGGGTAAATCTGTGTTGTTCTATTTCTATTTTTTATATTCTGCTAATACTTGTGTTGCTATTATTCTGCTATTATCAATGCTGCAATTATTTTATATATTTTCACATTAAATTTTTATAATTATTAGTATCACCCTATTCACCCACCTCTAGGGTGAAATCGATCCTACAAGTTGCATCAAAACTAGGAACAAAAGTCAATTTTTGATTTTAAAATTTTGATTTTTCAAAAATAAATTATTGTGTCAAAATTTTAAATGGCTTCTTTTAATAATGCTTTTGCTGATGGTCAGTCCATAATTAGACCACCAATGTTCAATGGTGAATATGATTACTAGAAAAATAGAATTAATTTTTTCTAAAAATAATTAATGCTTGGAATATTGTTGAGACTGAATATAAGACACCAACTATAATAGTAGATAATCAGGAAATAGATAAACCAATGGATTAATGGACAGATCTTGAAAATAAACTACAGAATGCTAATGCTAAAGCTATGAATTCTATTATTTGTTCATTGGATAAAATTGAATTTAATCGTGTCTCATATTGTCTAACTGCGTAGGAAATCTAGCATCTACTTGAAGTGACTCACGAAGGAACATCTCAAGTCAAGAAATCTCGCCTTGCCATGCTTAGCAGCGAATATGATAACTTTACAATGGCCAAGGATGAAAATGTCAAAGAGATGTATGAATGACTTTCCAATATTGTATACAAATCAAAAGCACTCGAAAAATCATACACAAAATTAGAAATAGTTCAAAAAATCCTCAGAGTCCTTCCATGAAGTTTTGAAGCAAAAGTTACTGGCATTCAAGAGTCAAAAGATTTGAAACAAGTTAAAGTTGAAGAGCTCATTGGAAATCTCACTACTTATGAGCTAGAAATGAAATTCAAGGAACAATGCGAAGGAGGTGATACGTAAAAGAAAATAGTAGCTCTCAAAGGAACAACCGAAAATGATGATCATGATGATGATGGAGCAGCTAAATTGGCACTGATAATAAAGAAATTAAAAAGGTGGAATCGTAGATACGGAAATCCTGCTCTAAATCAACAACTGAGAAGCAGAATAGTTAAAGTTCTAGACAACCCAGAAGAGCGGAAGATCATCTATCACAAGTGCAATAAACCTGGTCACATTGAGTTCAATTGTCCTCAAAATCGACTCAGCCAAGAAAAAAAATCGAAGAGGAGAATTTTTGCAGCCATGTGGAATAAAAGTGATGATGATAAAAGCATTAGTAGTGAGTGTAAAAAAGTAGATTTGTGTCTTCAAGGTGAGATAACTGATAGCGAAGATGACGGGCCAAGTGAGGTATCAAAACTTACTCAATCGGAATTACTTATATATTTCCACAAAGTAAATGGCTGTTTTGAACGACTTAGGGAGAAATATGCTAAAATTGAATCATAAAGAGATACTTTGATAGATTTAAATAAACAGCTTGATCAATTGTTTAAAAACTATCAAAACAAGTGCCCTAAGTGTGAAAATGTCCGTCATTTGAAGAAGAAATTAAAAAATCAGAACTTAAAATTAAAACGCTTGAAAATGAAATTCTAATTTTGAAAGAAAGTGAAAACACAAGAAGAGACAATTCTATTAAAATGTGCATAAAATTATTAAATGAAAATGAATCTCTCAAACACAAGTCCAACAACAGTCTACGACTTTAGGAAAATTTTCAAAAGGTGAAAGATCGTTAAATATGCTATTAGGGAAACAAACTATTAATCCTATTAGACAAGAACTTGGGTATAATCAGAATGTATTAGAGGTGAAATTAATAAGTCAAATCCGAGTGCACAATTTGTAGAAAAATTGGACATAATCAAAATAATTGCTGGTATAGACCCAAATACGTGAAAACAATACCAATTTGGGTTCCAAAAGGCACGAATATAAAATTCTTTAAAGTCAGACAAATTTTGGTGCCGAAAGGAGCAAATATAAATAGTTTTGGGTCTACTTAAACATATTTTTCAAAATCATTTTCCACTAACGATCATGGACTTATAAAAGAAATAGGTCACAAAAATCTTTTCTCGTGTACGTGCGATTGCAGGCTAAGGAACAACAATATGTTACCTGGTTTTTGGTTGTTCAAGGCACACGACAGGCGACAAATCAAAGTTGCTTAGCCTAATACGAAGGTTGTAGAATCACAATGGTAATAACGAAAAATTATCGTAAATGTAAATAGGTAATGGTACATCTATCTTGAACGATTTATTAAATGTGAAAATCTGCACCATAATCTAAATTAAATCAGCCAGTTATGTGATAAAGAAATTAATGTTGATTTTGATTCTAACTTATTCAAAATTGTTGGCCAATTATACTTTTATGCCAAGAATAATATAAGTATTTCTAGAGACTTTGAATTAGTTCATATAGATGTGTTTTAGACTAATGATGGTGTTTTATTGATTGTTGATTACTCATGATACAAGTGGATATATTTGTTTATCTTATCTGACACTATGTTCACTGTTTGTTTATTTGCACGGTTTCAATTCAAATTCAAAAGAATTTCATTTAAAAGCTGTTAAAAATAATTTTAAGGTAATTGTTGCAACTTCACAGTCTGGTCTATAACATCCAACTATTGATAATCTTGATTCAAAAGGAAATTCGGATGTAGATTACACTGGTAATCTAGTTGATATAAAAATTACTAGTGGAATGAGTTTTATGAAAAGACATTCTTTAGATAAATCACATTTTTCGAAAATATCTGCTTATTTTTCATTTCAATTGATTTTCAATTAGCGGACATTTTTCTTGTAAAACCCCTTCTAGAAAATAGTTTTTTGTTGACCTTGTTTCGGATTAGTCATTTAGAAAATTTGATTTTAAAATTATTTTTGGATTTGAGCTTAAATGATTACATTAACTAATCTGACTCCCTACTGATTATCAAAAAGATAAATAGTGATTGAAAAGTGACGAGTGTTGATATTAATCATATGTTTTAATTTGAGATGGTATATTTAGTAACTTTCCTTAGAAATTTAAACAAGAGTTATAAAAACTTTTTGTTGGTTAAAAATTCCCTAACCATCTCTAATTTTATCATACTTTTAAAGACCATTACTCATCATAATCCAATATAGTATGTCAATACGTGGTATTTTAAATGGGAAATTATTTGCTTTCATTTTATTTTATTTTTAGCAATAAAACATCCAAAGTATTCACTCTCATTTAAAAGTCCTCACGGTTATGCATGGTTGAATTACTTGTAATTTTTGACTATGTGCTTTCATGCTCATTTCAAAGTCCTTACGATTATGCATGTATGGAATGCATATCAAAATTGATTATTAAATAGACAAATTGATTCTAATCCCATTTAAAAGTCCTCACGGTTATGCGTGATTAGAGGATACTTGAATTCATTTTTTTTGAATCGGGAATACTACTAATCTCATTTA
This sequence comes from Allium cepa, assembly GCA_030765085.1. NCBI lineage: Eukaryota > Viridiplantae > Streptophyta > Magnoliopsida > Asparagales > Amaryllidaceae > Allium > Allium cepa. The sequence continues at coordinate 599,477,337 of CM060935.1, forward strand.
AAGGTCCTAACGGTTATGCATGGTTAGTAGATATTCAAATTCCTAATATAAATACACCACAAATAGACACAGCTATATTGTTTTACATCATCCCCATCATTCTAAAGTGGAATATGTGTCTAATAGAGTATTTATGATATTTTGTTTGATTTTTTATGGAAATTTATTGTTTGTACTCAATTGGGTATTAATGTTGTATTAGTGTCTATCACTTCATCTCTATTTTTCTAACACTACTACTCTTTTGCTGATAACAAAAGTGAGAGAGAAAAGTTAAGATTTCGGCAAATAAAGGTCTAATATTTTGTTTTCTATTTGCATCTAGGTCCATTTGCATATTTTTATGTATTTTCATGCATATATGAAGGGAGCACTTTGTTGTATAAAGGGAGCATTCAAATAGGGGAAGCAAATAGATTTCATCTATACCCATATACTTTTAATAAATTCAAAATCTTAAATATATGTTTATTATCATCAAAAGAGGAAGATTGTTGAATATGCAAGTATATGATTTTTCTTTGATGATAATAAACATATATATATATATATTCATTTAAATGTATATTTTATTGTACTTTTATCTTTTACATGATTAAATAAATATTTGCTCAATAAAATAAATAACATAGAATTTAAATTCAAACAAATATTTATTCAAACAAATATTTTATTACAATTTTGAATAGTAAAAATTCAAGCTCTCACTATATACACACACAATTTCCATTATAATACAATTTCAAATTATAATACAAGTTTTCACTATATTTGAACCTCACTACATGTCACTCCCCCTTCACCGACGTCTCCCCCTTCACCGACGACCGGCGTTCGCCTCCAGCCGCCGCCAATTCGGGAAACCCTAGCGCAATTATCAACGCCGATGCGGCCACTGGCTCACCAAATGCAACATACTGATGCGATCCCCTCGCCAGTCTCTACGACCCCATAACATCCAATTGACAATCCGTCGACGTTCATCACAACGCGATGAACAGCCGAGGTTATGTCACCAAATTCGGGCCATGTAGCAGCCCAAATAGATTACGAATCACATATTTGACTTGCGCTCATCGAGAGCTTCAAATCAATATAAAATTTGATATAGTTTATGAAGTTTGAAATTTGGTTTGAATTTAATATTCAAATTAGACTGTGAAATTTAGAGTTTGTCTGCCATTGAGAAAGAGGAGCAACTGGAGTTGTACGTATAGAAAAACTAACATAAGAAACATGCTAAGGTTTATAATGAGGTATATATATGCAAAGCTGAAATTAGAAAGGACCAGATTGATTTGGATCAAAAGTTGAATGATAAATGGCCCGAAAAGTCCATTCCGACTCCGAAACGAAAATGAGTCAACCCATATATCGAAATAGATGTTTTGAGTATTTTAAAATCAATGGAACAGGTTGCAAGTCCCAAATTCCATCGTATGAAGAAGTTATGTTAAAATCAAGTTATTTCAAATTGATTTCAATTGATTTCAGTTTAATTGATTTCTAGGCGTTTCGAGCCCGTACGATCAAATGACAAGTCCAATCGCTACGAAACTTGGAATCCTACAATAATTCACCGTTAGGGATCCGATGAAACCAGTTTCGTCGAAATCCGAGTCAATGGCCAAAACGACTATTTTTCAGTTACTTAACTAAATTAATATTAAATTAAATTATATCGTATTTTCAATTCAAATTTAAAAATTCAGAAATTCCATCATTTTTGATTTAATGGACTAAATAAGTGATTAACTTATAATAATTGTTATCATTAATTCTCAATCACATTTTCATAAGTTTATCATTTCCAAACCAATGTTAAAATTTCTTACTAAACATTGATTTTATTCAATTACTATTTTTTATTATTAATTCATTAATTAATTCAATATTTACGTTTGTTTTCTTATTTTCAATTTATAGCCTAGTATAACAATTTTTATTACTTCAATTGATCGTAACTTCATTTCAATTGTTAATACTTAGCTTTAATTTCCATGGTTGCATTTCATTTTAGTATTCATTTCATTATTAAATTACAAAATTTCCGTTTCTTCCAAATTTATTTACAAAAATCTTATTAATTTAACAAATTTAATTATTGAAAATTTATGGGTAGTTACACGCTCCCCCACTCAAAACTTTTCCTCCCCGAAAAGGAAAAGAAGGGTAAAGAGGAATTTATAAATCAATATATATTATTCAAAACATTATATTCATAAATAATTAAATTTACAAAATAAGATAATTTAAATAAAATATATAGATTTATAGACAATTAAATCCTTTTATATTCAAATTAACAAAGTTTGGAAAACATTTTTCAAAATTTTCCTATGTCCAAAATTTGCGGAAAATTTTGGCAGAGTCTCCTTTGTACGGGGAGGCTCGAAAGAAAATATAATATCAAATATAACAGTATATATCACAATATCACAAAATATTATATCCCAACAACAGGAAAACAATATAATAACGCTAGAAAACCGTAATCCAAGAACGTACCTATTTGTCGGGCAATTAACGCTTAATTATGAAACCAAAAGCTGTAGCAATTGCTTCCATAATCTGTATTTCACTTATATAATCACAAAATGGTTAACAATTCTATAAAATTAAATATTTAAAGTTGTTTCAACCACCAACAAAAAAATCAATAATAATCCCTTGCAATCACAACATACAACCATAATATGAAGTCAATAAAATCAACCATCCATATATCCATAGCAAAAAAAACAAATAGTTGCTCGGGTTTACAACTTTAAATTGTATAGAATGGATAATGAACTACTAAGTGCACCATTTACTCAACAGTCTTAGATGAAACGAGATAGATTATTCATTCATCGAAACAATTTTAAAGTATTCTTGCCTAAACAACCATAAATCAAACAAACAACAATCCCAAACAATAGATCAAGTTCATTCTTAATAATTTCGTTTCATAATATTTGTTATTTGATTTTATTTTCATTCATACAATGATTTATCCTTTTTATTTACATTGTTTCTTGCAAATTTCCGTATTTCCATTCATCGATTCAATGTTTATTTCACTTATTTGCATTTAAACTTACATAAATTCATTTTCATTTATTCATATCATATAAATTTTCTTTTCATTGCATTACATTCATTCATTTCTCAATTTCATTTATTTTCATTCCCTTATTACTTAATTTCATTTATTAATTTATTTATAATACTTACCTTTCAATTTATTTAATTAGTTGCCTTTCAAACATACTTAAGTTTATAACAACTTCAACATCCAATTCTTATTTATTAAAGAATTCCATTGAATACATTCATTATTTCAAATTTTACTTGTAAAATTTCCCATTACATTTTCTTTTAACATTTTAACTTTTTATAGTTGGCAAGTTATATATATGTTAAAGAGTGCAATTGGAAATTGTACAAGTTTATCTCATTTCTTTTAAATTAATCTAATGTTCAATAATCTTATCTTTTGTCTTATAGGTTACACATTTAAATTTTCTTGTAATTTCATTCATAACCTAGCATTTAATCTCTTATTTTAATTAAAGGTTCCAATTATTAATTAGTTACATTCCATTTCACTACAATAATCGAAACTATTAATTAACGGAAACTCAAGAACTAAATACCGGGTTAAGTTTCAAATCATTTTAAAATAGTAGATAGATGTATACACTTACAATATATATATCCAATTATATTTAAAACAATTTGAAATTTACATTTGTTTATCAAAATAAACCTGTAGTAAAACTACTACAGTGGCCTTCCCACTTCGAAACTCGAAAATGAATGTCGATGATGCATGCACTCATCACCAAATTTATATTCCAGCGATAGAGAGGGGAGTACAGAACTTATTTCTTTCCAAAATTTCCTTGAAACAATTCTTTCAAATTATATTGAAGTATTTATATCAGAAAATACTTATAAACAATACTATTATATTCCAAAATCCTTTGAAAGTAATTTTCAAAAATCTCGAAACTTAAGTTCTAAAATTTCCAATTTTCATTTATTTTATTTTCTTCAAATCTTGTTTCCAATCAATATTTATATATTTCACTACCTAACAACCAATATATTACAACCAAATATAACCTTTATAAATTTTTTATTTTATATATAGAAAATATAATAGGCAAAATTATTTCATTCATCTATATTCATAACAAATATTGTGTCGGTATGTCCTATTAAGTGTTTAGAAATCTCTATTGACAACATAGCTTCCTATGCACCAATCAGAATTTATACATACAAATGGAACAAATTAACATAATATTAAAAACATTTTATAACACTAACAAATACGCTCTCTCATATATATACACTCAGCGACCCATCATAGGGTATTACTACCCTATTAATAAAGAGTCAAACCCCACAAAGCTAAGGTTTCACTAAACCAAAGCTCTGATACCAGATGTAACGGACCACCTGCCAGTGGGGTAACTCCCACCGTAGCAAGCATTGGTACCTGTGTTCTGCCTTTACGGCCAACCTCTCGACTGCACCAACCCCCGCAGGGACATGTAGGAGTAAGAGTCATCCGCTTTCTACCAAACCAAATGCGAGAACCCCCTATCATGCTGCACCCTCCAAGTGCATAGACGGACACACATGCCGAAGAATAATAAATGATAATGCAGCAGAACAATGTGATGTAGTGGAATAATATAACAAATAATAGTAATACAATCCTCCTCTTCGTCCTTCAGAAATAAAGTCTTCAAATCCTGAAATGCTCAGGCTGACCCGAGCGAATTGAAAAGACAAAACACTCGAGTCAGAACTAAAAGATCTTGTGTAAGTTAAATCAACGGAAATAAATATGAGTGTAATGGCGTCGGAGATATTTACCGGATTTGACATCTCCTATCCAGTGTCTAACGTGAGTGTAGTAACTTAAGAGATGCTCGGGATTCACATCTCCTAAGGATCCGTTAAACTATTTACTATGTAGTAATATTTCACTATTATAATAATGTCTAATAGAAAATAAACTTACTTTTAAATAACGTTAAAGAGTGACTCAATATTCCCCTTAACACGTAATAGTCCCAGTAGTCCATCCAGTATCAGCGCATCTCTAGATCGGGAGACTACCCTAAATACTCCACGGGCTATGGGAGAAATCCAAACTCGTACAAGGCGCGATAGGGTAGGTGACAATGCACAACTAGACAATGCCACGGTAGGTATACCAATTACGCTTCCGGACTGGTGGTAGCGTGTAGCATCTACTACCGCCCACCTCGAGCCACACCTCCAAAATCAAAAGGGCCCAAATCAATCACAAAGTAATAGAATGGTATCGAAGGAGTGTGTCCGATAAAAGGTGCTACCTTCTTGGCCCGTCAATCGCTCCTGTTTTAGCCACCTTATGCCAACTCACAGAAGTCGGGTCCATGTATTTACCTCAAAGGAAACGCCGCCGCCATCCTACTTCATTTTGGAATCTCCACCGCGTGCACGGTTGTTAAAGTGGTTTTCGGAGTTGGCAGAAAGTATGACAACTTCCGATCCCAGTCTCTTTAACAACCAAACGTTATTATAACACCGCGGTCATTTCAAAATAATTATAGCTCAAAACCAGAATATAATATCCATTTCAAAATCATATAAATACGATATGATTTCCGTTTTAAAAACCAAATCAATATGATATCATTTTTATAAAACCCAAATAAATATAGTATCATGTTTATTTCAAATATATCTCTTTTCCAAAATCATAGCACTATCGAAGTTATAACACTTCGAAATCAAACATTTAAAGTATAACACTTTCAAATCATAATACTTGGAAACTCATAACTTTGAACATAACTACACCACTTAAATGGATTAAATATTAAATTACTTTATATAATAAAATAGCTTCTTCAATTTCACAAACCAATTCCAAATACAGAATTGAACCCCAAATAAACTATTTCAATTTCCATATATTTCAAAGCTTTAAATATTCCAATATTTCAAAACCAATTCTTTGATAATTCCATATATATCAAACTCAATTACTATTATTTAGTTTTGAAATATTTTACATAATAAATCCACTATTATTTAAATAAAATTCAAATTTCAAATAACTAAATATTTCCTTCAATTTATGTATACTTGAAATATTCATTTAATTCACCTTAAACAAAATCAAGTTATAAAAATCATACCCTTTAGAATCTCAATTTTATTTAAATTTCAAATCAAATTTATTCGAGAATAATTCTTAAATAATTTAATTTAAATCAATTTCATATTTATCTTCCAACCTTAATTTTATTTAAGTCATTATAAACTCTATATACAATATAATTTAAACAGATGCTTAACCATATTATATAAAACAATTAAACTTTATTATTTAACTTATTTTATATTTCAAAACAAATTTGTACATAGAAAAAAAACCAACAATAAAATAACATTTAGATAACATCTAAAATCAATATTTATATATAACCCATATATTTCTTTACAAAACCATAGAAATCATTTCAAAATATTTTTATATATAGACCGCGGTGTTTGTATATAATTTTCTATCCTATGGTCAAGTGATACGGATATTTATCATTTCAATCCGTAATTTAAAACATAAATACGGTTATATAACATTTCAAACTGCAATCTCGAACGAAAGAAAATCCATAACAACTTGCAGTTTATAACAATATAAAATACCACATCCATTCATCCAATATCAATCATCAAAAATTTATCACAATCATCATCCACTTCAATCAATAGCATCAATATATAACAGATAATAAATAACAGGTATTTACTAAGTAGCTTATATCCAATAATAAATTAAATAACTGTTTTATCCAAATAAATTCAAATAAACTAATATGGTGATTCAAAATATGCCAAACAGTCATAAATAAATTTCTAATCACATCATAAATAAATTTTACAAACATAAGAAATTTTAGAAGTTGTGAGTGGGTTAAACACTCACCTTTTGACTTTAAATTAAATTCAAATCCAATTTAAACCCATAAATTGAAAAGTCTCAGAATCCATCCAAACCAGCATCAAAATGTCCGGAATTTCAATACGATCCTAGCGTAAGAAACCGCGTGTGAATCGAACATCATATGCGAAAGATATTCGAGTTAGAAGCTTTACGATTAAAACTAGAATTAATAAAATAAACAAACACTCGCCTATCACAAACTGCCACGTCATCATCGTGAAAAACTTAGGCAAACCCTAGTTATCTTGTACAGAATCGAAGCCACCACCAAATCGCTGTAGCGCCTCATCTTTCCGACGCAGCAACCATTTCCCACGTGAGCGCCAGCACCTGCGGACCTTCCATGGCCAACCTCGACGTCTACCCCTTCACTGACGATCGGCATTCGCCTCCAACCGTCGCCAATTCGAGCAACCCTAGTGCAATTATTGGAGCCATTCCGGCCACTCGTTCACCAAAAGCAACATACTGATGTGATCCCCTCGCCACTCTCTACATCCCCATAACTTCCAATTGACAATCCGTCGACGTTCATCACAACGCGATGAACGGCTGAGGTTATCTCACCTAATTTTGGCCATGTAGCAGCCCAAATCGAAAAAAGAATCACATATTTGACTTGCGCTTGTTGAGAGCTTCAAATCGATATAAAATTTGATATAGTTTGTGGAGTTTGAAATTTTGATTTGAATTTAATATTGAAATTGGACTGTGAAATTTAGAGTTTGTTTGCCATTGAGAAAGAGGAGCAATTGGAGTTGTACGTACAGAAAAATGAACATAAGAAATATGCTATGGTTTATAACGAGGTATATATATGCAAAGCTGAAATTAGAATGGATCGGATTGATTTGGATCGAAAGTTGAACGATAAATAGCCCGAAATGCCCGTTCTAACTCCGGAACGAAAATGAGTCAACCCATATATCGAAATAGATGTTTTTAAGTATTTTAAAATCAATGGAATAGGTTTCAAATCCCAAATTCTATCGTATGAAGAAGTTATGTGTGATATCCCAGAATTTTTGACAATATCAATTCAATAATCTTTATTTAAAATTAAATTGATTTGAGAATATTGATCAATATAATATGATTTGGTTTAATAATCTGAATAAATAAATATTTAATATGTGATTTATCTTTTAAAGGTTAAATAAATATTTTAAATTATAATGTGTATATATATTATAGATAATCTTTGTTTTGAAATTTAATAAATAAATGAAGTTTGTTTTGTTTTTAGATTCTAAAAAAAAAAGTTGAGTAATAGGGGAATTATGTTTTAAATTAATATTAAGCTTTTAAAAATCCATTTAAATTAATAATTATGTGGTTTTGTAAATATTTAAAATAAATGTTATATTGTTTAAAATTATATCTTAGCTAAATTTTTGTTATAAATTCAAATAAAAGTTGATTTTATTTCTTTTTAAATATTATTTGATTAGTATGATTTGGATTTTTTTATATAAGTTTAAAATATAAAATAGCATATGGTTTAAATTCATCTGATAATAAAAGTGATTTATAAATTTTTTATAAATCATATAAAAATTTGTTAAATTAGTTATTTTCAAGCCATATTAATAAATGTATTATTTTTCCAATAAATAAAAAATATATTAAAATAAGGAAATAGAATCTTCATTTTTTATTTGAATAAATTGATTTTAATTTAGAATTCAAAATTTTAATTTGAATTGAAATAGTTTTTTAAATTCAAATCAATAGATTCTTTAAAATATTTGTATAAGTCTTAATTTATAAATTGTTATATTTACATTTTCTTTAAAATAAGTAAATCATATATATTCATATAAACATAAAATAAATTAAAGAAAACTCTTTTTAAACATTTAAAAATATAACTAAATTAAGTAAAGACAAGTGTTAACTATTAAACAATCTAAGCTACATGTGTTAAGTAGTAAAACAAACAAAATGACACGTGTCATTTGATTTTAATCTTTTCTTTATTTTAATTAAATTCTATTTCAGTTCTTTTAAAACATTTTCCATTTTCCTTTATTCTCTTTTAAAATCAAAAGCTAGTGGAAAACAAGAAGAAAACATTACATTTAAAAAAAAATCTAAAACTCAAACTTCCTCTCAAAAGCAAGATTATCTCAAAGCAAATCCAATTTTTTTTTCACTACTCAAAATTTAAATTGCAAACCAAAACTTGTAACAAGAAGGTCAACAAACAATTTCAAAGTTCCTATAAAATAAAAGAAAAATCAATCAACCTGAAGATCACTGCATTTCATCTCTGGAAGATCATCAGCTTGGCAAATTAAAAAGGCCTGCATGCATTTTAAATCAGAGCAGTAGCACTTCAGATTCAATTAACATACCCATGCAGCATCTAAAATCAATAGAAAAACTACTCCAAGCTTTAAAATTTGGATGCTCCGTTCTCCTGCATAAAGGCGAGTAACACTTTTTTTTTAAATTTTAGGGAAAATCTGGTTGTTTAAATCATGTTTTAAATAAGTTACATTTGAATACTTATTGACAACTTCTGTGCAATTGTGATGTGAGTTACATGAATACTTTGAAATGCCTGAAGAACATTTCTGTTCTAAAATTCAAGTCTGGTTTCAACTTAAAATATTCCTCTTTGTCCATTAATATTTAAAACTTAGGATTTAGGTAAATATTGTTTGTTTAGGCTATAAACTAAATTGTAAAAATTTATTCAACTTGAATAGAAAATGAATTTGCTCTGGGTATCAGCTTTAAAAGGGAAACTCATGTCACTGTTAAAATTTAAACTTGTAAATTTAGCAATTCAGGTATACAAGTCAAAACCTTAGACAAATTCATGATTTTTAAGAATAAAATCATAAGTTCTAAAACTGGGTTTGACTGTGCAAATGGGTGTTGACCGGAATTGGGTTTTGAGGGTGTCTCTGGTGATTCAAGTGGAAATGGTGGTTGTGCTTCTGTATGAAGGAAGATGGGTGATCAGGGAATCCAGGAAAAATAGTTGTACAGTGATCAAATTGATATGGAGACAGCGGTGTTCAAAATTGTTCTGTAACCCTAATATTTGAATCTGTTAGCAAATAGGATCGTTCCCTCTCAACGTTGGATCGAGTGTTTAGCAACTCTGGGAATTGGTTGCTGGGACCTAGAGGAGGAGGTAGCCAGAGTTGTAGCTTAAACGATGGTCGGAGGAAGGAGAACTCACCGTTGACAGTGTTTTGGAGTTTTGGGGTGCACTGTGTTCCAGGTTTTAAAAAGGAAGGCTGTTCTGTTTGATTTTTGGATTGTTGGAGATTTTCTGATGTTTTGGTGTTCATGTTGGATTCAAGAGTGGTTGGTGGATGAAGATGATCATCGTTGATGATTGAAAACTGGCCATGGCTATGTGCATGTGCACAGAGGTCATTTTGGAGGTGGTTTTGGTTTTCTGGAAAATTATAGGGGAAGACTCGAGTCATTCGAGTATGTGACTCGAAGTAGCAAGGCAAAGGACTCGAAGTAAAAGGATTTAGAGCTCGGGTAGTTTATTTAGTTGCAGGTTTGCTTTTTTCTGTAACCTGACAGTTTCAGTTTTATTCAAAATTTAAACTAAATTTAAATAAAGTAAATCAAAGAAAGGTAAACCAAAAGTTGAACAAGTTTAAAATTTATTCAAAATAAATTTAAATTCTAAGTTTTTAAAATAAATAACTTTATAAAATATGAAATGTTTAATGATTAAAACCTGTACAGTATTTATAAAGAGATTTATAAATCTGAAATAAAATCTAAAACATGATTTTTAAATTTAAGTTAAATATGAATTTGAAATCCTGAATTCAAAATTGAAATTTGAATCTGAAAGTTTCAAAAAGGAAATAAGTTGATAAATTCAAATGTTATAATCAAATTTGAATATTTTAGTAATTATAACATGTGTTTTTATAAATCTAAAATGAGATTATAAAACAGGATTTTAAATTTAAATTTTTGAATCTGATTCTGAATCTAAAACATGATTTGAATTCTAGTTTGAAAGGAAATAATATTTTGAATTTAAAAGTTTCAGAATCATTTGAATATATTTAAAGTATAATTTAAATTTATTTAAATGGATTATGGGTTAAACTTTTTTTAAATTTACCTTAGGTAATTCTTTAAATGAAATTTAAAGGGATTTTAAAATACTTAAACCTTGTTTAAGTAAAATTTGATTTCATTTGAATTTTAATTTAAAATGGAATTTAGAGAAAATTTAATAGCAAATTGTTTTTAAATTACTTTGATAATGATATTTAAATCAATAATGAGATTAATGATTATCATTAAGTTGATTTGAACTTAATAATTTATTATTTGATCAAGGTAATTAAGTTTAGAATTAATTAATTTACGTAATTAATAATTAGGTTAATTAATCAAATAATTAAGGCTTTATTTAATTAATTAAAAGGATTAGTAAGTTAATTAAATTTGGTTAAATAGTAATTAAGAAATCAATTAATTAAATAAGACTTGATTTAATTAATTAATGATTTGAATTTATTAATCAAGTAATTAGTAATTAATTAAGTTTTTAATTATCACTTGATTAAATTATTAATTAGAGGATAATTAATGATTTTTATAGATAATTAAATTTTTAATTGATTTTAATGATTAATTGTATTAATTAATTTAAAGATAATCATTTGAGAATTATTTAAGTATAATTACCTAATGAAAGTAATTAAGAAATTAATTGCTAATTGTAATTAATTGACTTTATTTTGATTAATTAAGTTAATTAATTAAGTTTAATTAATTTAAATTAATCACTGGTTGATTTGAGAAGTAATTACCAGTGTAATTAAAAGTGAATAATTACTTAGTGAAGTGATTAAGAAGATAAAATTACTTAATGTAAGTTAATTGAAGGATACTTGGATAATGGAGAGTTTTTTGGAATTAATTGCTTTGTGTAATTATTATTAGTGTGTTTAATAATTACTTAAAATAAGTAATTAATAATTAATTACTTAGTGTAATTAATTTGGGTTTTGATAATTGAATTATTTGGAGATAACAAAGAAATGTAAGTAATTTAATATAATTAATTACTTAATGTGATTGATCATGAGTGATTAATCAATATGGATAATTTATAATTAATTTAAATAGGGTAATTATAAATAAATATAATTTGGAATAACTAATTTAAATAATTAATGATGTAATTAAGGATTGATTAATAAGAACAATTAATCAATAAAGGAATTAATTAATGTAATTAATTAAGGATTAATGTAATTAATTATAATTAATTAATGAAGTAATTATAGGTTAATTACTGAATTTGGTTTGGAATAATTAATTTGTGAAATTAATTAGAGGTTAATTACTTGAATGTAATTAAAGGGTAATTAATCAAGATGATTAATTAGGGTAATTTATTTGAGGGTGTTTAATTGATTGATTTATAATTAATTAAGTAATATGTAAGCAAGATTTATATGGATGAGTAATTAATTTAATTCATTTTAAATTAATTAAGGACGAGTAATTAATTTAATTCATTTTAAATTAATTAAGGAAGAGTAATTAATTTAACTCATTTTAAATTAGTTAAAGGATGATTAATAAGTCATTGCTTATGAATGTTGATTGACACGGATTACCCCTGAGTAGTTGAGATCTCAGATATGAGATAAGTGATATGGTATGATATGGATGCTATGGTTGCATTTGAGTTGATAATATAGATTATCTGTTTGGACTGATAATATAGATTATCTGCTGTGATGTTAATATTGATTGTCTATTGTGATGTTGTGTATTATTTATCTGTGTGTATATAGATAATATTGAATTGAATTGTTTTAAACATTAAAACAACTTGGACCTAAAAGACACGTTTTGGATTTCGATGAGACCGGGATTGGGTTTCCATATTTGGATATCCGAAAACCACATCGATCCAAATTAACGATAGGTCGTGAATCTCAAGTGAATATGAAGATTCAGAGTGCAAGTGTTATCGTCGTTAACTCTGAGGGTGATTCCAAAATGAGTGTAACGAGATAATGCCTTCGGTTTCGTTCGAACCCGGAATGAACTTGTATGGATTGAATGCTTTCAGAACATTGTCAGGTGGACGATGAGCATTCTAAGAGATGTGTTCTCTAAAAGGTAATCGTAGCCTCAAGCCTCATCAACCGGGAATGGCTAAAACAGGGGAGGTGCAGCAAGGCTTCGTGGGTAGCTCCCTCTGGAGAGCGAGATTTACCCCTGTTTAGAAGTCCCTTTATATTCGGCTGTGTGGGCAGTTGGTTGCAAACAACTGCGGGGTTGTCTTGTTCGGAACTGTTCAGTAAGGAATGGTTCCGGCCTTGTGTTGCAGGGGAGTTAGGGTGGCTCCTCGGTACAGTGATCTAGGCCACGTACTATGACGGGAGGTACCCAGTAGCCCTGCCATTGATGGAATCCAAAATCCAATAAGTGCCAACGGTTTTGACTGTATTACCCACTTTTGTGGCTATTAGCTGGAATTTAATCATGTAACAATTTCGGCTATTTCATATTTACTTGAAAACCCTAGACACTATTATAATATCATCGGATTTCCTATCAAATGTTTTGGTTAGCGTAAGGTAAAAACTTTTCCATGTTTATGTGTGGTAAGTCTTAAGTGATACCTTTTCTTTTCAAAAGGTTTTTAATGTTAAGCAACCTTAACTTGTTACTCGCACCAGACCCATGTCTGACGCAGAGTTTATCTTTGTTTTCTTAAACTCTTGGGTACTCAAATTTTTACGAGTAGCCAAGGGATTCAGGTTGGCTTTGACGAATAATGAAGGAGCAATGGAGCAGAAGGCTTCTGCGTTATAGATATATAGTTTCCACTATGTATTCTCTGTGTTGTGTTGTATTATGTTGTAAATACTAGACAGGTGTTTATAACTGTCTAGTATATGTGATGTGTATGCTGTGTATCTCTGATTGATATTGTATATTATGTAAATACTTATGTTATTAATATAATTTATTCCTTCGGTTGTTGAGATTCTAGTGCTGTTTCTTCTTTCTCTTCTTTCTTTTCATCTTCTATCCCTTTCTTTCTTAACAGATGATGCGATTTTCTGGGAGCAGAAAGTCGGGTCGTCACAGTTGGTATTAGAGCATTAGGTTGAGTGAATACCTAGGCTCTGGAGTGGCGTCTATCTTGAGAGAGCGTATTTGTAATTTTTATTATATTTATATATATTTATTTATTTCTATCTATCTGTTGGGTTACCTGTTCGCGTTTTCCAATATAGGTTATTAAGGTAGATTGGGGTAATGGTGTGTATAACACAACTACCGATTGGTTGGAGTTTGAATGATTGAGGTTGGAAGTGTATCTGTCGAGACTGTAGACCTAGTACTGTCTCGAGTGAGCTTTGCAGTGGTGTAGGACTTCATTGATCTCTGAAGGTAACCTGTTAAGGTTCGGAGTTCATCTTTGAAGTTGGATGAGTAGAGTTTGGATCTGTTGGTTGAGTAGAAGCGAGTGATGGTATCTTGATACCTTAAGGAATAGTAGCTGCGTGATGAGATGCAGTGACTATGGATATTTCTGAAGATGATTTCTTTGGAACAATTTTAAGGAAGTAGGTCTGCTTCAGTGTTGTGGCTGAATTCAGCAGTATGTTTCTGTGTAGTTCGAGTTTCTCGAAGAACTTTGGAATAGGAATTCTTTGGCATTGGTGTCATCAGTGCAGCTCGGAGAGTTCAGTGTGTGGGCAGAGTTTTCTGGCTTCGCAATTTTTTGGAGATGGAGTTCAGAAGCAGTATGAGTGAATCAATTTCTTCGATGGATTGGCAAGACCAGCATAAGCTGTTCAGATTGGTAAAGCGAGAATAGTTTTATTTGGATTTTAGTTTGGATTGATCGCAAAAGTGACTTGCGATAGTTGAGTGTTCTTTCGAATTGTTGGATATTTTTCTGGATATTTTCAGAGAAGTCGAAGGTTGTCCGCATCTAGAGATTCAGTTTTCTTATCGACCAGGATTCCCAGTGTGGTTTCGGTGGTTCAACTAATTGAAGGTTGGTTCCTTGAGATGGAGTTTGTTGAAGCAGCTTAGGATTGGAGAAACTTTTGAGTTTTCTCTGGGTTATCAAAGATCTTCTTGGTTATGCTGTCCAGTTGTGTTTTTGTTTTTCATCAGCATTCTTTTCTACTCCAGATCAGAGTTGTGCAGCGGAAGCAATTTAGGAGTGCATCTGCTTTTCTTTTCCGGATAGGAGAAGTTTGTTTTCTTCTGATGGTTGAGAGTGGAGTTTGTTCTTGATCTTGGCTGATCGAGGAGGATCATTCTGGTGGATTGGGTTTGGTCCAGTTATTTCTTGAGTCATCAGCAAGGGTTGAGCTGATCAGATAGGAGGTAAGTAGCTTGAGATCATCTGAAGAGTTTCGTGAATCTGAAGTCAGAGATATGATTTTGGATAAGTTTCTCAGTTTTTTGGAGCTATAAATTTTGGTAAGGTTGGGTAAGCTAGCTCCGAGATATTTTGGATTTCTTCTCTGTTCTGTTATGGATGAGTGTTTGGTTTTCAGAATTGAATTGTCAGTTTGGACAACTAGAATTCGATGTGTTTCACGTATCTCTGAGGGAGTACGTGAAAGATCTATTTTTGGTTTTGGAATCAGATGTTCTAGGAGATTTTGGTTGTTGAGTCAGACTTGTCTGTAACCTGATGTCTTGTTCAGTTGTAGATCTAGATGGGTAGGAGTTTTGTAATTCAATAGTGTTGATTGTTTGGGTTTTATAGAGCGAGTATCCCAGTGTTTACTTGGGAAACTCGAGGAAACTCTATCCAGAATTTTGTCTGGATAGTTAATTTTGTTTGATTGGATGAATTGATTGCTACGGTTGTTAGAATATGGTTGATATATGCGTGTGCTTTAAAATTAAAAATCCTAAATAGGTTATTAAATTACCTTTGTTTTAAATTTCGGGGACGAAATTCTTTTAAGGGGGAAGGAATGTGATATCCCGGAATTTTTGACAATATCAATTTAATAATCTTTATATAAAATTAAATTGATTTGAGAATATTGATCGATATAATATGATTTGGTTTAATAATCTGAATAAATAAATATTTAATTAGTGATTTATCTTTTAAAAGTTAAACAAATGTTTTAAATTATAATGTATATATATATGTATATATATTATAGATAATCTTTATTTTGAAATTTAATAAATAAATGAAGTTTGTTTTGTTTTTAAATTCTAATAATATATTGAGTAATTGGGGAATTATGTTTTAAATTAATATTAAGCTTTTAAAAATCTAAAAAATTAATAATTATGTGGTTTGTAAATATTTAAAATAAATGTTATATTGTTTAAAATTATATCTTAGCTAAATTTTTGTTTTAAATTCAAATAAAAGTTGATTTTATTTCTTTTTAAATATTATTTGATTAGTATGATTTGGAATTTTTTATATAAGTTTAAAATATAAAATAGCATATGGTTTAAATTCATTTGACAATAAAAGTGATTTACAAATTTTTTATAAATCATATAAAAATTTGTTAAATTAGTTATTTTCAAGCCATATTAATAAATGTATTATTTTTCCAATAAATATTAGAAAAATTAAAATAAGGAAATAGAATCTTCATTTTTAATTTGAATAAATTGATTTTAATTTAGAATTCAAAAATTTAATTTGAATTGAAATTGTTTTTGAAATTCAAATTAATAGATTCTTTAAAATATTTGTATAAGTCTTAATTTATAAATTGTTATATTTACATTTTCTTTAAAATAAGAAAATCATATATATTCATATAAACATAAAATAAATTAAAGAAAACTCTTTTTAAACATTTAAAAATATAACTAAATTAAGTAAAGACAAGTGTTAACTATTAAACAATCTAAGCTACATGTGTTAAGTAGTAAAACAAACAAAATGACAAGTGTCATTTGATTTTAATCTTTTCTTTATTTTAATTAAATTCTATTTCAGTTCTTTTAAAACATTTTCCACTTTTCTTTATTCTCTTTTAAAATCAAAAGCTAGTGGAAAATAAGAAGAAAACATTACACTTAAAAAAAAAAATCTGAAACTCAAACTTCCTCTCAAAAACAAGATTGTCTCAAAGCAAATCCAATTTTTTTTTCACTCCTCAAAATTTAAATTGCAAACCAAAACTTGTAACAAGAAGATCAACATGCAATTTCAAAGTTCCTGCAGAAGAAAAGAAAAATCAATCAACCTGAAGATCACTACATTTCATCTCTGGAAGATCATTAGCTTGGCAAATTAAAAAGGCCTGCATGCATTTTAAATCAGAGCAGTAGCACTTCAGATTCAATTAACATACCCATGCAGCATCTAAAATCAATAGACAAACTACTCCAAGCTTTAAAATTTGGAGGCTCTGTTCTCCTGTGTAAAGGCGAGTAACACTTTTTTTTAAATTTTAGGGAAAATCTGGTTGTTTAAATCATGTTTTAAATAAGTTTTATTTGAATACTTGTTGACAACTTCTGTACAATTGTGATGTGAGTTACATGAATACTTTGAAATGCCTGAAGAACATTTCTGTTCTAAAATTCAAGTCAGGTTTCAACTTAAAACATTCCTCTTTGTCCATTGATATTTAAAACTTAGGATTTAGGTAAATATTGTTTGTTTAGGCTATGAACTAAATTGTAAAAATTTATTCATCTTAAATAGAAACTGAATTTGCTCTGGGTATCAGCTTTAAAAAGGGAAACTCATGTCACTGTTGAAATTTAAACTTGTAAATTTAGCAATTCAGGTATACAAATCAAAACCTTAGACAAATTCATGATTTTTAAGAATAAAATCATAAGTTCTAAAACTGGGTTTGACTGTGCAAATGGGCGTTGATTAGAATTGGGTTTTGAGGGTGTCTCTGGTGATTCAAGTGGAAATGGTGGTTGTGCTTCTGTATGAAGGAAGATGGGTGATCAGGGAATCTAGGAAAAATAGTTGCACAGTGATCAAATTGATATGGAGACAGCGGTGTTCAAAATTGTTCTGTAACCCTAACATTTGAATCTGTTAGCAAATAGGATCGTTCCCTCTCAACATTGGATCGAGTGTTTAGCAACTCTGGGAATTGGTTGTTGGGCCCTAGAGGAGGAGGTAGCCGGAGTTGTAGCTTAAACGATGGTCGGAGGAAGGAGAACTCGCCGTTGACAGGGTTTTGGAGTTTTGGGGTGCACTGTGTTCCAGGTTTTAAAAAGGAAGGCTGTTCTGTTTGATTTTGGATTGTTGGAGATTTTCTGATGTTTTGGTGTTCATGTTGGATTCAAGAGTGGTTGGTGGATGAAGATGATCATCGTTGATGATCGAAAACTGGCCATGGCTATGTGCATGTGTACAGAGGTCATTTTGGAGGTGGTTTTGGTTTTCTGGAAAATTGTAGGGGAAGACTCGAGTCATTCGAGTATGTGACTCGAAGCAGCAAGGCAAAGGACTTGAAGTAAAAGTGTTTAGAGCTCGGGTAGTTTATTTAGTTGCAGGTTTGTTTTTTCTGTAACCTGACAATTTCAGGTTTATTCAAAATTTAGACTAAATTTAAATAAAGTAAATCAAAGAAAGGTAAACCAAAAGTTGGAACATGTTTAAAATTTATTCAAAATAAATTTAAATTATAAGTTTTTAAAATAAATAATTTTATAAAATATGAAATGTTTAATGATTAAAACCTGTACAGTATTTATAAAGAGATTTATAAATCTGAAATAAAATCTAAAACATGATTTTAAATTTAAGTTAAATCTGAATTTGAAATCCTGAATTCAAAATTGAAATTTGAATCTGAAAGTTTCAAAAAGGAAATAAGTTGATAAATTCAAATGTTATAATAAAATTTGAATATTTTAGTAATTATAACATGTGTTTTATAAATCTGAAATGAGATTTTGAAACATGATTTTAAATTTAAATTTTTGAATCTGAATCTGAAACATGATTTGAATTCTAGTTTGAAATGAAATAAGATTTTGAATTTAAAAGTTTCAGAATCATTTGAATATATTTAAAGTATAATTTAAATTTATTTAAATGGATTATGGGTTAAACTTTTTTTTAAATTTACCTTAGGTAGTTCTTTAAAATGAAATTTAAAGGGATTTTAAAATACTTAAACCTTGTTTAAGTAAAATTTGATTTCATTTGAATTTTAATTTAAAATGGAATTTCGAGAAAATTTAAAAGCAAATTATTTTTAAATTACTTTAATAATGATATTTAAATCAATAATGAGATTAATGATTATCATTAAGTTGATTTGAACTTAATAATTTATTCTTTGATCAAGGTAATTAAGTTTATAATTAATTAATTTAATTAATTAATAATTAGTTTAATTAATCAAATAATTAAGGGCTTTATTTAATTAATTAAAAAGATTAGTAAGTTATTTAAATTTGATTAAATAGTAATTAAGAAATCAATTAATTAAATATGACTTGATTTAATTAATTAATGATTTGAATTTATTAATCAAGTAATTAATAATTAATTAAGTTTTTAATTATCACTTGATTAAATTATTAATTAGAGGATAATTAATGAGTTTTATAGATAATTAAATTTGTAATTGATTAATTCAATTGATTACTTTAGAGAAGTAATTAAAGTTTTGTTATTGGTTAATGAAGGTCATTAAATTAATATTATATTATAATTAATTAATGTAATTAATTTTAATGATTAATTGTATTAATTAATTTAAAGATAATCATTTCAGAATTATTCAAGTATAATTACCTAATGAAAATAATTAAGAAATTAATTACTAATTGTAATTAATTGAGTTAATTAAGTTAATTAATTAAGTTCAATTAATTTAAATTAATCACTGGTTGATTTGAGAAGTAACTACCAGTGTAATTAAAAGTGAATAATTACTTAGTGAAGTGATTAAGAAGATAAAATTACATAATGTAATATAATTGAAGGATACTTGAATAATTGAGGAGTTTTTTGGAATTAATTACTTTGTGTAATTATTATTAGTGTGTTTAATAATTACTTAAAACAAGTAATTAATAATTAATTATTTAGTGTAATTAATTTGGGTTTTGATAATTGAATTATTTGAAGATAATAAAGAAATGTAATTAATTTAATATAATAATTACTTAATGTGATTGATCATGAGTGATTAATCAATATGGATAATTTATAATTAATTTAAATAGGGTAATTATGAATAGATATGGAATAATTAATTTAAATAATTAATGATGTAATTAAGGATTGATTAATAAGAACAATTAATCAATAAAGGAATTAATTAATGTAATTAATTAAGGATTAATGTAATTAGTTATAATTAATTAATGAAGTAATTATAGGTTAATTACTAAATTTGGTTTGGAATAATTAATTTGTGAAATTAATTAGAGGTTAATTACTTGAATGTAATTAAAGGGTAATTAATCAAGATGATTGATTAGGGTAATTTATTTGAGGGTGATTAATTGATTGATTTATAATTAATTAAGTAATATGTAAGCAAGATTTATATGGATGAGTAATTAATTTAATTCATTTTAAATTAATTAAGGAAGAGTAATTAATTTAATTCATTTTAAATTAATTGTAGGATGATTAATAAGTCATTGCTTATGAATGTTGATTGACACTGATTACCCTGAGTAGTTGAGATCTCAGATATGAGATAAGTGATATGGTATGATATGGATGCTATGGTTGCATTTGAGTTGATAATATGGATTATCTGTTTGGGCTGATAATATAGATTATATGCTGTGATGTTAATATTAATTGTCTATTATGATGTCGTGTATTATCTATCTGTGTGTATATAGATAATATTGAATTGAATTGTTTTAAACTTTAAAACAACTTGGACCTAAAAGACACGTTTTGGATTTCGATGAGACCGGGATCGGGTTTCCGTATATGGATATCCAAAAACCACATCGATCCAAATTAACGATAGGTCGTGAATCTCAAGTGAAGATGAAGATTCAGAGTGCAAGGGTTATCGTCGTTAACTCTGAGGGTGATTCCAAAATGAGTGTAACAAGATAATGCCTTCGGTTTCGTTCGAACCCGGAACGAACTTGTATGGATTGAATGCTTGCAGATCATCGTCAGGTGGACGATGAGCATTCTAAGAGATGTGTTCTCTAAAAGGTAATCATAGCCTCAAGCCTCATCAACCGGGAATGGCTAAAAAAGGGGAGATGTAGCAAGGCTTCATGGGTAGGTCCAACTAGAGAGCGAGATTTACCCCTGTCTAGAAGTCCCTTTATATTCGGCTGTGTGGGCAGTTGGTTGCAAACAACTGCGGGGTTGTCTTGTTCGGAACTGTTCAGTAAGGAATGGTTCCGGCCTTGTGTTTCAGGGGAGTTAGGGTGGCTCCTCGGTACGGTGATTTAGGCCACGTACTGTGATGGGCGGTACCCCAGTAGCCCTGCCATTGATGGAATCCGAAATCCAATAAGTGCCAACGGTTTTGATTGTATTACCCACTTTTGTGGCTATTAGCTGGAATTTAATCATGTAACAATTTCGGCTATTTCATATTTACTTGAAAACCCTAGACACTATTGTAATATCACCGGATTTCGTATCAAATGTTTTGGTTAGCGTAAGGTAAATACTTTTCCATGTTTATGTGTGGAAAGTCTTACGTGATACCTTTTCTTTTCAAAAGGTTTTTAAAGTAAGCAACCTTAACCTGTTACTCACACCAGACCCATGTCTGACCCAGAGTTTATCTTTGTTTTCGTAAACTCTTGGGTACTCAAATATTTACGAGTAGCCAAGGGATTCAGGTTGGCTTTGACGAATAATGAAGGAGCAATGGAGCAGAAGGCTTCTGCGTTATAGATATATAGTTTCCGTTGTGTATTCTCTGCGTTGTGCTCTATTAAGTTGTAAATACTAGACAGATGTTTATAACTGTATAGTATATGTGATGTGTATGCTGTGTATCTCTGATTGGTATTGTATATTATGTAAATACTTATGTTATTAATATAATTTATTCCTTCCGCTGTTGAGATTCTAGTGTTGTTTCTTCTTTCTCTTCTTTTTTTTCATCTTCTATCCCTTTCTTTCTTAATAGATGATGCAATTTTCTAGGAGTAGAAAGTCGGGTCGTCACATTATGCTAAAATCAAGTTATTTCAAATTGATTTCAATTGATTTCAATTTAATTGATTTCTAGGCGTTTCGAGCCCGTACGATCAAACGACAAGTCCGATCGTTACGAAACTTGAAATCCTACAATAATTCACCATTATGGATCCGATGAAACTGATTTCGTCGAAATCCGAGCCAGTGGCCAAAATGGCTATTTTTCAGTTACTTAACTAAATTAATATTAAATTAAATTAATTCGCTTTTTCAATTCAAATTTAAAAATTCACAAATTCCATCATTTTTGATTTAATGGACTAAATAAATTATTAACTTATAATAATTGTTATCATTAACTCTCAATCACATTTTTATAAGTTTATCATTTCCAAACCAATGTTAAAATTTCTTACTAAACATTGATTTTATTAAATTACTATTTATTATTATTAATTCATTAATTAATTCAATATTTACGTTTGTTTTCATATATTCAATTTATAGCCTAGTATAACAATTTTCATTACTTCATTTAATCGTAACTTCATTTCAATTTTTAATAGTTAGCTTTAATTTCCATTGTTGCATTTCATTTTAGCATCCAATTCATTATTAAGTTACAAAATTTTTATTTCTTCCAAATTTATTTACAAAAATCTTATTAATTTAACAAATTTAATTATTGAAAATTTATGGGTCGTTACAACATGTATATATGTAGTGGCCACCAGACATACACATGATACATGACTCGAGAACAAGACCACATACAACATATCAGTATGCAAGTGAGGCTACAAACCAGATTCAAGTGAAACCAAAATGTAATTCAACATGCTCAGTTCACATGAAATGCAACAACAATGATCCACACTTATATACATATGACAACTAGCACTTGAAGCAAATTTTCAGTTCATCATATACATAAAGACCAGAACATATATATTCATATGCATATGGTCAGGCAATGTCGAAGACAATGAAAGTATCAACATAGATATATACATGTGTGAAACAGCATGTATACATATATGCAGTTATGAATAAGACTACTATACCAGTTGTAGTGACAAGGTCAATGTTCGAAAGAAAATGAAAGAACAGTAGTTTGAAAAATGACAAGTACACATGAAACCGCCAAAGAGCAATTTTACATTTTTATAGAACTTTGACAGTTCAAACCAAGATAAAGAATCGAATGACTTAAATCAAAGCCGTGGTGACTAAGGAAATCACAAGTACAATGAAAAAGTCATAGCAGTGAAGACCGGAGCAAATTCAAATACATCAAGCAACACGTACAAAATGAACAAGTCAAGATTGATCAGGAGCGTTGAATCAAAATCACATAGCCAAGCAAGAATTAAGAAGAATTCAAATCAGAAGTATACGAATGAAAATTAAGGGGTTCGACCCTATTTAAACCCAATCATCATCGGCAATAAATTTCATTTCGAGTTAAAAACAATATCATAGAGCATAGTTTCAAATCAATAACTCGAATCGAATTGAGTTCAAAACATATCAACGAGAGGAACAAAGAAAATCACATACCAAATTTATCCAAATCGAACTCACCAGTTTGAAGTAGCCGTGTGCAATTCAAGCGATGATCGATCGACAAAGCAAGTAACGCAAAAACATCCACTCGGTCGATCAATGCAGTTGGCATCTTTAAATTTCCAAAAGCCCTAATTTTCTCCAGAAGAACGCAGCCATTTTTTCAACGCAAATACAAGGCTGAAGAAATAAAAGGATAAATGGGATTAGTTTTTGACTTCAATATATTTGGGTCGGACTTTTTATTTGCTTTGGGTTTTTAATTATTATATTAGACTTTTAGTTTATAAATTAGGGTTTTATTGTTTTAGTTATTTTTAATTTGTATTTTTCTTTTGAAGTTTTGTATATTCTAATCGTGTACTGGGGACGAAGTACGGTGGTGTAGTTTGAGAATTCGCAACTCGGTGGCTGAGTTGTGGCTGGGTTTTGCGCGTAGAGTTAGGTTGGCCGATAGCGGGTGCCGCGAATTTACGTGTATAGGCGCATGACTACTTAATTTCTAGTAGAAACCTTCGGGGAAACACGTAGTCAGGTTTTTGCTAAGCTGGGTAAATTTGCGTTGTTCTATTTCTGTTTTTATATTCTGCTATTATTTGTTTTGCAATT
Source organism: Allium cepa (assembly GCA_030765085.1). Taxonomy (NCBI): domain Eukaryota; kingdom Viridiplantae; phylum Streptophyta; class Magnoliopsida; order Asparagales; family Amaryllidaceae; genus Allium; species Allium cepa. Next base: position 599,501,612 of record CM060935.1, read on the forward strand.
ATTCTACTATTATCAGTGCTGTAATTATTTTATATATTTCTGCATTAAATTCTTATTATTATTAGTATCACCTTATCCACCACCTATAGGGTGAAATCGATCCTATAGGTGGTAACTCATTGGTGAATATAAAGAACTACATGGAACCATTTCATATTAATAGACTTGCGATTACATATATCCATATGTATCAATCCGAAATATTCCTTAAATTTTACAATGCTCCCACTAAATGGGTATTTTCACTTAGTTTTCTAAGATATAATTTACTAGTACCATATGATTCATAATCATTTAATAAAAAATTATTTCCCAATTCAAAAAGCTCGAGTCATATGTCCAAGGAAAAAATAGACGAGTCATATAGATGTGCGACAGTCCATTACTTGCTTGCGAATGAGCAAAACTGGCAATTCATGAATATTACAATTCTTCGTTCATATGTGTAATGGCCATAATTTTGACTAACATTATTTAGAATATTTAATTGGATAAATAAAATAATAATGTAAATAGTTAGGAGAATGAGATTCGTTAATGGAGAAGGATTTATTCCTCAATTAATGTACTAGCAAAGGAGAATTACAAATAAGTAAGTAGGATAAATATGGTAAGGGTAAAATGGGAATATCCTTTATTTCAATACCCTAAATGCTTCCATTCTTCATTTCTCATTCATTTTAACATTCACAAACAAAATAAATCCTTAAGAGGATTCGGTTGGCCTCCATTAAGAAGAATTAAAGGAAGATAAGCTAGGATTCAAGTAGAAAGCTTGAAGAAATCAATCTAAGGGAAAATCTCAACCTTCTTAACACAATGCCAAGGTAAATAATTAGTTTACATCTTTATTTTGATGAATGATTTTGGTTCAAAGGGTTAACCTGTTTTTTTTCAAGTATATGTCATATTACAGTGATTTATTGATAATGTGCTTTAAGCTGATGATTTATATGCTTTTATATGGATTTATGGTACATCTGGATTAGAAAACCCATTAAATGACATCCAAAGAGTTGCTTTTTCGATATGTAGTCAAAAACATTATTTTATAAGTGAGTTTCTAGTTTCATAATTTTCTAAGTGATTGTGGATTTATTATGAATTTTTGTGAAAATAGTTAATTTTGGGTTTAAATTATTCAAGGCAATTAAATATTGTTTTTGGGTTTGAAAATTATATATGTTAGAAAACATATTTAAAGTGAATTACTATGATTTTTGGGATTCTTCCTAAGTGTTTTACTATGGTTATTAAAATATTTAAGTTAGAGGACTTAAATGTTTTATTGTGGAGAAGGACTAATTTGTTAAAATGTTTTCAATTGTTAATTGTTGAATTTGGCAGCTTTTTAGAAAAGATAAAGAATGGGCAACCAATCATATTTTGACAAATTAGGCAAGTTGGGCGAAAATGAATTACTTTAAAAGGCATAAAATTAGTTTTATTTCGAATTACAACTTTGGTACTTCCATTTTCTTGCTTCGTCTCCATGCCCAGTAGGCCTTTCATACCTATTCGAAACCAATGCATATAGTATCAAGCAATTGGTACATAATATATTGGAGAAAGGTGGAAGGCCCTATGTTGAAGGCATTCTTTCGAAGGGGTTGAAACCCCTACTATTAATGTTTTCGAATCCATTACTTGCCTTTGTTTTTATAATAAGCTTTCGAATGAGTTGCCGCTTTTAAACTCATTCGACACCTAGCTGCCGTGTTCGTACCATTCGAATTAATTAAAGGCCGTTTTCTTTATAGCCTTATAACAATGTGTTCTAAAGGAAGGCTTTCATTTTTCTTAACATTGAAGTCGCCTTCCCAATGCTTTCGAAAGGGTCATTTTTACCGCTTTTATCAATGGTTTCAAAGGAAATGGTTTTGAAAGGATGGTTTCGAAGCTATCCTCTTCTCTAATTTTTTCTTAAGACTAATGCTTTCGAAGGCAAGGCTTTTTCTTTTGTTCTCTTTGACCTTGTAGTTGTACTAAATGTTGAACCCAATGGTTTCCAAAGGGATACTTTTAAATAGTTTCGAAGCTATGTTTCCATAAGCTCTTACTTAAACCTAATGCTTTCGAAAGGTATGTTTTAAGTGTTTTGAAGGGAAAGATTCCAATGCTTTCGAAAAGTATGTTTTAAGTGTTTAAAAGGGAAAGTTTAAAATGCTTTTGAATGGTATACTTTGAATGTTTCAAAAGGAATATTTCTAAGGGTTTCGAAAGAGGATGTCTAAGGTTTTAATCAATGGTTTCGAAAGGGACACTTTCAATGATTTCGAAAGGGATCGTTTACGGTTATAAACAATGGTTTTGAAGCTATTGTTTTGGCTTTATAGCCTAAATTTTCTAAGTTAAAAAGGGATTTTACTTATTTTAAAAGGATAGATAATCCCATTGATTTAGATTTCACCAACATTGTTTTGTGTAAAGCATATAAGCAAAGAGCATATTTTTCTTGTCGAAGTATGACTTAAAAGGGGTAAATCGGTCTAAATGAAAGGTTGGATAGATAGTCCATTGATGAAATGTTTCCAAGGAAAATTTAATGGGGTTGTTAACCCTAAGTTTATGACTCAAATAGTAGGAAATCAGACGAGACTAGTGTATGATCACACCCAATACTTTATAAGCTAGTAGCCCTTAGCTAATATAAGTCCAAAATTGCAGTGTGTAGGGCCCTTCACATATGGGACTTAAATGATGTTACACATACAAGGGAACATACAGAGTAAAGATAGGTTATTCGTGATTTCGCAAAACCATTAGGATAAGATGACCCTAGAAGAAGAAAGTTAAGGGAAGATAGCCTAGTATTTTCTAATAGAAGTTAGATTATTTATTTTGTCTAGAAGGTCCGAGTCAGCCAATGGTTAATAATTAGCCAAATAAAAACTATAGTATGGACATAGGTCCATTGATTACCTAATTATTATGCATATATGTTATTGTTGTTATTGTTACAATCATTTGATTGTAGAATTTTGATTTACAAAAGATATGCTTTTAAAAGGATATTAGTGAGGGGAAACCTACTATGCTAAGTGGTGTGATCTCATTTAATATCAGCAAGCCGAGATGTAATAGAATTATTCACGCCAGGCTTTATGTATGACTCAAAGTTTATGTTTTCCCCTTAAACTCTCAGGTGCTCAAAATTTTATTTGTGTAGATTAGGAGTTAAGTATTTTTCTGGTTTAGTAGGTTGGGCGAATAAGCTTCCAAAGACATGCACGAGGCAAAGCGAGCCATGTAGGAGTTATTTAGTATCATTTCCACTATGATGTATTTATGACTGATATGTCTATCTATCTAGTACTCTGATCATCCAAGGGGGCATCTTCATATGTCGATCTTGACGTAATTTTTAATAATTATATTAGATCAAAACCTAGAAATCGTTTTGGGATTATGTAATTGAATATGAAACACTGATTTGAAATATAATTAGAAAAGCTGTTTTGAAATCTGTGTTGATCTTATTTCATATTCATGTGCTTCTAATATTATGAATACCATTAACATTACCGTATATTATCACCGAAAGATAATACTATGCAATGTTACCATATGTCAATGCACATCTGTAACCTGGAAGCATCTGTAGCGCTTAGCTTCAGGCCGCAAAGCAGGGGATGTTACAATATGTCAATGCACATAATAGTCATTATGCAAAGTAAACTTTAATCTAGGAAAGGGCTTAAGTGGCCTTGTTCAAATTGTTAATATTAATGTCCAAATTCAATTCCAAACCCAAAAATATGTCATAAGCATGTCCATTATTCAATAATATTGGAAGATACACATTCAAGGGAATTTCGCTATGTAATGTTTATTGTCCAAGTCCTTATATGCAAAAAGTTATAAGAATTATACATCAGCTATAAAAATCTCCAATTTGATTTAGGGTTTACAACTTATAATTTAAAAAGTAGAAAAGAAATTATTTGCCCCTCTGTAAGTGGCAGAGGGGATCTACTTATAAAGGTAGTGGCAAGCGAGATGGCTGCCACGTGTCCATCTAGCTAAATATTCACTATCTCTTCGTATCGCTGATATTCGATATCCTCTTCGTATTGTTGATATTTGAAATCCTCTTGTATTGTTGACCTTCGGCATCCATTACCACTTGTGAAAATATGAATCCCTTTGTTAGTGTCCAAGCTCATTATTTCCGTAGAAACTTGATATCGTTGATGCACTATAACAGTTGGTGTTGTAGTGGCTCGTTAACTGTTATGTTACCAAAGTAGTATTTTCCATAGAAAGTCGATATTCCTAGTTTGCAGTTAGATCTTTGACATCTGCTAATGGTACGGCGTCCTTCCTTAGTTTTATATTCTACAAAATTTTCGTGTTATAGAGGTTCGACAACCCTTCTATCATTTGAGCTTGGTAATTTTTTTTACAGAAGCACAATATCCCATGTTCTTCTAAGTCTGTTTTTTCTTGATATCTATAGGCATTTATTGATTCAAAACCTTTATCACCTTATTGGCTTGATACCTTGATTCATTATGAATACCCAACATCAATTTTTGTTCATTAAATACTCGACAACTATTCTTGTTGTAGAAACTCGTTACTCCTTTAGGGACTCAATACTTCTTCTCAACTTGATAACTATTTGAAGTTCAACATTTTCTTTGTTGTTAGATGTTCGACTTCTCCTTGTGATTACTTAATGTTCACTATCCACCTTGGTTTTATATGCTTGACAACCATTATGGTTGTTGAGGCTCGACACCATCTCCTCTAGCTATAGAGATTCGACAATCTTTTTGTCTTTAAACATGACAACCCTTGTAATTTGATATCTCTAATTATTCCCTAGTTCTTTTGAGCCATTTAACTCATGAATAAGAGCTCGACAATTATCTTTATGTTGGATATTCGATACCCATGCTTCCATATCTTCCTATGCTTTCCTTTCCTTTAGTTTCTCAAGTACATTTGAAAGTTGAAAAATAGTGTATAACATTTGCACCCTCCTTGTATGAAAGAACCCTTTTACACTTTAGTGTAAAACCAAGTTCAATTAAGAGGGCTAGAAATCCGCTTGATAAGAAGACCCAAAAACCATAAATTCGATTGATAAAAAGACCATAAAACCATAAATTCATTTGATAAAAAGACCAAAAATCCATCTGGTAAAATGACCATAAATTCAATTGATAAGAGACCAGAATTCCATAAATTATTTGATAAGAAGATTAGAAATCCATATATTCATTTAATAAGAAGACCGAAAATCCATTTGGTAAGAAGCCATAAATTCAATTGATAGAGACCAAAAATCAAATTCATTCGATAAGAAGGCTAGAAATCCATGTAGTAAGAAGATAATAAATTCAACTAATAAGAAGAGGAGAAATCCATCTAGTAAGATTCGTATTTCAACTAATTGAAGACTGGAAATTCGATCAATAATGGAGATTCTCATTATTTGACAGAATATTTCTGATAAGGAGATTAATAATTTCTCAGAAGGCCATATTTGACGCTGAGACCCTTGGTTCTGGTTATTAGATAGTTCTTGACCTTTCCTTTGAATGTACTTTAACTTTAGCTTAGAGCCAGATTGTTCATGTTTAATTACACTTCCTCTTAGAAAATTACTTTAATCCATTTTCAAGGCGAAGTTACACTTGCCAAACTGATCTCTCTTGCCCCTTATTACCTTCTAGCTAATGATTTAGGCTTTGATTGATCTCTTTCGCACTTTAGTACCTTTATAAGTAATGATTTAGGTTTTGATTGATTCCTTTTGCCCCTTATTACCTTTTAGGTAATGATTTAGGCTTTGATTAAGCGCTTTATTAAAAATTAGGTAATGATTTAGGGGTTTGATTAAGCCCCTAGGATAGTTGGTACATTTGATTAGACATCTTAGGTAGAACCAAAGTCTTATTCATCCTCCTTCCAAAAAGCGCTTCGATCAGGCCTTATAGGTGGAACCAAAGCTGGTCGGTGCTTTGGCTCGGCCATGTTAGGCGGGACCATAGACTTACTCTGTCCTCCCTCTAGTAGGCACTCTGGCCAGGCTACGTAGGCACGACCGAAGGCGTGTAGTGCTCTGGCCTTCTAAGCAGGACCATAGGCTTACTCCGACCTCCCTCTAGGAGGTGCTGTAGTCAGGCCTTGTAGGCAGGGCCAAAGGCTTATAATGCTTTGACTAGGCCTTTGTGGTAGGATCAAAGGCTTTTCCTTTATTTTATGAGTTCCTTTCTCTCTCTATTTGTTTTCAGTTCCATAAATATACTTGTATTAATTTCTTTATTTATACATTATAGGAAAATAAGGCCTCAGATGCTCGACATTCCAAGTTCTTGCTATTACATTACCATCAAGAGGGTTTAGTCAATAAGTTTCCAGTAGGATTACTTTGTGGATAACAAGGTGTCCTTCATAGTTTGGTTCTATTGGTTTTGCCATGACTTTTTGGAGCATTAAATCTTCTTTTTGAAATGATCTCCCTTTGACTTTGGAGTTGTAGTACCTTGATATCCTTTATTGATATTCGACCGTTGGTATGGTTGTCTCGTCTCTTAGTTCATTAATCAAATCTAAGGATTCTTTTCTTAGCTTTTGATTAGGGATAAAAGAATATGCGACCCTTCGAAGGATGGTATCCCAATTTCAATCAAAAGCATCGCTTCACATCCATGTGTTAGAGAAAATAGAGTATGTCCTCTTGCAGTCTTATTAGAAGTTTGATATGCCCAGTGCACAAGTACTAGTATTTCTGTATAATTTCCTTTTGCTTTATCTAGGTGTTTCTTAAGGGTAGTCTTAATGGTTTTGTTGGTGGCTTCAACGGCTCCATTAGCCTTGGGATGAGTTATTGAAGAATTTTTTTGATTATTCCATTCTTATCATAGAATCTTAGAAATTCTTCACTTTCAAATTGGGTCCTATTGTCCGAAATTATCTTATTTGGTATTCCAAACCAAGCGACTATACTCTTGATCACCAACTTTAGCACTTTTCTTGATGTTATATTTGGCAATGCTTCTACCTCTACCCATTTGCTAAATCAGTAGATGGCTACTAATGTAAAGTTGGCTTCGCCTTTTGATATAGGCAACGTCCTTATTAAGTCAATTTTCCACACATCAAAGGGTCATGGACTTGAGATTAGGGTCAACTCATTTAGTGGGATGTGTGGGATTGTTGAAAATCTTTGACATTTTTCACATATTTTCACATAATTCACTGCATCGTCATTTATATGGGACCAATAAAATCCTTGTCTCATGACCTTTTTGGATAACTTTAAGCCATTAGAATTATCTCCACATAACCCATCATGGGCCTCTTTTAACAACTTTGAACCATTTTGTAAAGACCTGCCTTTTTGGACAGTTTAAGCGGACACACATGCCAACTCAAACCATACAGAAGGACAAATTGTTTTTGGGGTAAATAAGAAAGGCATAAAAAGAAAAAACAAAACAGAATCTCGTAGCAGAATAAAAAATATAATAATCAAATAACAGTTCATGAAGCTGTTTACAAAAACATTTGATTTTATTTATACAACATAGAATAAGAGTTGCATACAAGAAGGATAAAAAAAAAATACAGCAGAATTATATGAATGCGGTGGAATAAATAGAATAAACAATAATAATACAAATCTTCGTCTTCATCCTTTAGAAATAAGGTCTTCAAATCCTGAAATGCTCAGGCTGACCCGAGCTAATTGAAAAGATAAAACACTCGAGTCAGAACTAAAAGATCTTATGTCAGTTAAATCAAAGGAAATAAATATGAGTGGAATAGCATTAGAGATGTTTACGGGGTTTGGCATCTCCTATCCAGTGTCTAACGTGAGTCAGTAACTTAAGAGATCTCCGGATTCACATCTCCTAAGGATTCATTAAACTATCTACTATGTAGTACAACATGCTATTATAATAGTGTTTAAAGTAAAGTAAACTATTAAAATAGCATTAAGGTGTCACATTTTCCCCCTTAACACATTTTATATATTCCCATAGTCTATATAGTATCTTAATCCCACCCGTACTAGACGCCGTCAGAGGGCACTCCATAGGTATGGAACAAAACAAACCGTAGTGGTCTCGATAGGGTAGGTGACACGGCATAACTAGGCAATGCCAGGGTAGATGTACCAATAACACTTCCGAACCGGTGGTAATGCACAGTAGCTACTACCACCGACCTCGGAACTCACTCCTGAGAAAAATCACGGGTGGCAACCAAATAAATCAAAAGTTAGAATATAGTATCGATGGAGTGTGGCCGATCGGAGGAATGACCTCACTTGGCCCGTCAATTGCTCTTGTTTTAGCCACCTATGCCAACTCACGGGAGTCGGGTCCATGTATATACCTCATATAGGATCGTCGCCACCATCCTACTTCATTCTGGAATCTCCACCGCGTACACAGTTGTCATAGTGGTTTTTAGTATTGGCAAAGAGTATGACAACGTCCGTTCCCGGTCTCTTTGATAACCAATGGCTTATTACACACCAGATGATTCTTTTACATTTCCAAAATCATTTCATAATTGATATCAAAATATCATATTCGACTCAAACCATATCAATTTCGAAATCATTACTTTTGAAATCATATTCATCTTTGAAATCATGTCACATTTGAAATCATAGTTCGATAATTATATTCCCTTTCAAAGTCAAATTCACAATTTATACCAAAATATCATATTCTCAGAACTATGTCACTCTCTAAATCATATCGTTTCCAAAATCAAAATTTCTTCCAAAAATCATATTTCCAAAACAGGTTAAGTCCTTACCTTAAATTCATCATTTCAATTTATTAAAACATTTAAATTCCAACTTAGGTTATAACATCGTTTAACCTTATTCTCTTTTTAAACCAATTGAATTGAATTTAAACACTTCCACTTTACTAAATCTAGAAATTTAGAAATAGTTTAAATAATTATAAATAGTTAAAATACTCCAAAATAGTTTAATTATAGGTAAGTGCTTTTAATTTGATTTGAGATAGTTAAATAGATTAAATATAGTTGAAATAGATTACATAACTTTAAAATAGATTAATTATATTTAAAAAAATTAAAATGGTTTAATTAGTTTAAAAATAAATCAAATTGGTTTTAAAATAGATCAAAATAATTATATAGTTAATATTAGTTAAATAGTTTAATAAATTCAAATATCTTAATAATTAGAAATTTTAAAATAATATATTTTAAAACAGTTTACTTAAAAATATGAGTTTGAAATTAGTTACAAATTAAACTATTCATTTCATTTCAACATATTTGGACCATTTCAAATTTCCAAATCGACAAACCAAATTTCAATAAACTATCGAATTTCATATCCTTTCAGTCCATGTTCAAATATCAAATTTTGGATTATTCCGTTTCAAAATATTTCAAGTTATACTTCGAACAAATTCAATAGCCCAATTCCGATCGAATTTCATTTCAACTTAAAATTTTAATTTTAAGCTACAATTTCATTTATTAAAGCAATTCCTTTAAACCAATTCACATTTCAACATAAAACTTGATTTTTCCAAAATACTTCAATTTATATAAATCAAATTTCATTTCAAAATATCATTTAATTAAATTCAAAAATTTAAGGGTTTTAAAATCATTTAATTTAACCAATCCGGTGTCCATATATAATTTTCTACCCCAGGGTCAAGTGATATGGATATTTATCATTTCAATCCGCAATTTAAGATTCTATGGTTATATATCATTTTAAAATGCAATCCCGAACTAAGTAAAAATCCATAACGAACTTGCAGCTTATAACGATATAAAATGCAACATCCATTTAACCAATATCAATAATCAACATCCATCGCAATCAGTAAATATGAATATAGAACTGATAATCGATAAAAGGTACTTACTAGCAGTTTATATTCAATAATAAATTAAATAACGATTTAATTCAAATAAATTCAAGTTAACTGAGATGACGATTAAAATATACCAAACAGCCGTAAATAAATTTCTAATCATATCATAAATTAAATTTAACAAACATAAGAAATTTTTGAAGTTGTGAGTGGGTTAAAACACTCACCTTCGAATTTAAATTGAATTTAAATCCAATTTAAACTAAAATTTGAACAGTCTTCGAATTTGTCTAAACCAGCGTAAAAATATCTGGAATTTCAGTACAATCCTAATAAAATAAACCATGCAGAAATCAAACATCGTATGCGAAAGTTCTAAAGATTAGAAGATTGAAATTTAAATTGAAAATAAACAAAATAGAACAAAACAAAACATTAACCTTTTCCCACGTCAGCACCTCTCTCTCTGGAACACTCAGCGCACTCGAATGAAATGCGTTCGTTCCTAAGTTTTCACCAAAACCCTAGCCGCATGCCACCCAATGCTCGCCGCTACAACGTCTATCCCGCGGCCACGTCGAGGAACACCAATCACCGCGCCTCATTCCGGTCATCCCAGCAACGAGCTCAAGCTCGAGATCCTTCAGCCATCGCCTTTATCACTTAAACCCTGATTCAAAAATTGTCGCCGATCCAATTGATGCATCGATGAACAACCCACACCGATGTGATCCCATCGTGACTCTCTACAACCCCATACCGATGATTAGCTGATCAGACGAAGTTCATCGTCGAGCGATGAATGACCGAAAATAGATCAACAATTTTTGGCCACACTGATGCCCAAATCGAAAAAAAATAGCAAAATTGACTTGCGCTCATCGAGAACTTCAAATTGATATGTAATTCAATATAGTTTGAGGAGTTTGAATTTTTGATTTGGTTTTGAAATTGAAATTCAGGTTTGGGAATTAGGTTTTGTCTGCCATTGGGATGGGGAGGAGCAAATTGAATTGTATGTATTGAAATTTGAAATAAGAAATGACCTAGGGTTTATAACGATATATATAGGCAGAACAAAATAGAAACAAATGGGCTCGTTCGATTTGGGTTTTGAACGATAAATAACCCGAAAAGCCCGTTTCGACTCCGGAACAAAAATAGGTCAACCCATATATCAAAACAGATGTTTTCAATGTTTTTAAACTCAATGGAATAGGTTTCAAGTCCTAATTCCATCGTATGAAGAAGTTATGATAAGATCGGCTTATTTCAAATTGATTTCAATTAAATTAATTTCTAGGCGTTTCGGGTCCGCACGATCAAATGACAAGTCCGATCGTTACGATACTTGAAATCCTATGATAATTCACCGTTACGGATCCAATAAAACTAGTTTCATCGAAATCCGAGATAGTGGCTAAAATTCTACATTTCAGTTAATTGAATAAATTAATATTAAATTAATTAATCACTTTTCAATTCAACATTTCTGAATTACTTAGTGATTTATAGTTCTTTAAAACAAATTCCTATATCAATTACTGTGGAATATTTCATAGTTACAAGGTTTTAATTTCAGTTGCAATATATTCAGAGATTAGAATTAAATTTCCAAATATCCAATTTAATTTGCTTTCTATCTTATTATTAAACCAATTATTATCCTGAGGCTATAATTACACTAGTTTATATTTTATTACACTAACAATTTCCAATTTCTTTTAAATCCCTATTAAGGTGATGTTTAATTCCACTTAATTGCAATTGATTTCAAATTTAATGTACCAGATTAAATATATAGGCAATTTATAATAATTGTTGCCATTAACTCTTAATCACCCTTTTATAAGTTCAATATATTTCAAACAAGTATTATACTTACTTATGTAACACTGATTTAATCCAATTGCTATCTATTACACAGTATTCCACTAATCTATTCCATACTTACATTTGTTTTCTTATATTCAATTTATAGCCAAGTAAACATTTTAAATTATTACAACTAATTGGAGTTTCATACACATTGTTAATAATCACTTACATTAACATTGTTACACTTTATTTTAGTGTTCATTTCATTATTAAATCACAGATTTTTATTTCTTCACTATTAAATTACCAAAATCTTATTAAATTTACAAATTTAATTATTTAAAATTACGGGCCGTTACACATTCCGCAGACTAACACACCTCAAATAAGAAAGCAAATACCCTCTTTTATAAAGTATTCTATTCAACATAGTAAAAGTTGGAGCTTGGTGCCTTATCCTTCTAGTTTCTTTTTTTATCTCTTAGTAGTCTCCCTTCCACTAAGTATTCAACAATGGGTGTCATCCAATTATTCTCATATTGGTTATTTATTTCTGTATAAATAGCTCTTTCTTGGTTTCCACCATTATCACCTCTTGATTCATTTTCCTTCTCCGCGCATGTAAGAGCTTGGGATCTAGTTTACACCATAGTTTCATTTTCTGGTTCAAGGGCTTTTGCCTTAATATTGGTATTTTGTTTGAAGCCTAATGGCACAATTCGAGTTTCTGGTGCTTCTTGCGAGCTGGCTAGTTTAGCCAAAGAGTTGGCTTGTGAATTCTTTTCTTGTGGTACTTGGTGTACAGAAAAATCTTCAAACTAAGCTAGCAATTTCAATATTTTCTTAGCATAAAGGACTAATCTCGCGTCCTTTATTGATAAGTTTGATTTAGTTTATTAACCACTAATTGAGAGTCACCAAAGATTTCAATCCTCAGGATCTTTAGCTGAGCAGCTAAGGTAAGTTCTGCTACAATTGATTCATATCCAGCCACGTTATTAGTAGTGGGGAATGCTAACTTTACTGCATAATGTAACCGGTGTCCATCAGGGGTAATGATTACATATCCCACACCAGCTCCTTGCTCGTTCGAGGTTCCATCAATGAATAGTTTCCATTTGGTTTCAAATCTTTTTCAATTCTCGATTGTTCTTCAATAAATCTTGTACATTCGTTAACGAAATCACTCAGAGCTTGTCCTTTGATCACCAGTTAACTCAATTTCATACTGAATCGGCTCTATTCCCCATTTTACCAACCTTCATGACATTTCAAATTTAGTAAATATTTGCTTAAGTGGAAAATTAGTTAAGGCCTTAATTGGATGCACCTGAAAGTAGGCTCTTAGTTTTCGAATAGCGAGAATTAGATACTATGCCAACTTCTCCATAACCAGATATCTAGCTTCTGCCTCTTTAAGCCTTTTACTACTATAGTACACCAAAATTAGGGTTTTACTTTCTTCTCTTACTAGAATCGAACTTACTGCATGTTCAGAGACTACAATGTAAAGGTATAAATTTTCTCCTTCCAAGGGACTAGATAAAATCAGAGGTTTTAAGATGGTCCTTTGATTCTTTAAAGGATTTTCTGAAATCTTCTTCCCACTCAAAGTTCTTTTTTTCTTTAATTACATCAAAGAAATGGATGCACTTATCAATTGATTTAGAGATAGATCTATTTAAAGCTTCATCCTACTATTTAAGCTCATCATATCTTTACTTGTTTTTGGCTCTGCCATATCCTTAATTGCCTTGATTTGGTCAGGGTCGGCCTCAATCCTCAAGCATCGACGATATATCCTAGAAACTTTCCAAATTCTATTCCAAAAGAATATTTTGTGCATTCAACTTCATTTTACTTTCTTAGTACTCCAAACATTTCCTCAAGATCCTTCAGATAGTTAATCACTTCTTAGGAATTCACTAGCGTATCATCCACATGTACTTCCATGTTTCATCCGATCCGTTCCTTAAACATTCTATTTACTAATCTTTAATATGCAGCCCCTACATTCTTCAATCTAAAAGGCATAACTTTGTAGTAGTAAATTCCCTAATATATTATAAAACTTGTGCTTTTTTCACCTGATCTGAACATTGGGATTTGATTATATCCAGAGTATGCATCCATAAAAGATAGCCGCTTATGTCCACTTATGGTATCAACCAATTGATCCATTCTAGATAAATGATAGCAAATTTTAAGGAATGCCTTATTTATATCAGTATAATCGACGCATATTCTCCATTTTCCATTGGACTTTTTAACTAATATAGGATTAGCCAATCATTTAGAATAGAATACTTTTCTAATGAACCTATTCAAGTGTACTCTTTTAATCTTTTCCTTTAATGCATTAGCTTGAATTTTATCAAACTACCTTTTCTTTTTTCAAACATGAACAATATTTGGATTTATATTTAGAGCTTGGCTTATATTTGCTGGATCTACTTCGACCATATCTAAATGAGTCTTGGCGAACGAATATTTGCTAAATTGGAGGAACTTGATAAGTTCCCTTTTGAGATTATCGCTTAGTCCTTTTTCAATTTTTACTGTTTTGGTTGGATCAAGAAAATATAAGCCTACCTCTTCTAGATCTACGACGAATTTCATTCTTTCTTGCTCACTTCTGCAATCTAATTCGTTATTGATTTCTTCTCCCTCTATTTCATTGGTTTTATGGTTTGCTTCTTTTCGTTTTCTTCTTCTCTCGAAGAAATTGAATCTTTTCATCACATTCGTAGTCTTTCTAACTTCTTGTGTTTGTTTACTTGCCTTAAATAGTAGGTTTAAAAAGCTACCATTCAACGGCTTCTCAGTTTTAGTTTTTTTTTTCAATTTACTTTTCTTTGAGTCATAACAAGAAGTGCCATCTTTATTATATTGTTCGAGCATATCAATGTATAGTTCTCAAGAGCTAAACTGCTCCCCCTTTATGGTTCCTCAGCCATTCTTAGTTAAGAACTTCATCGTTAGATGTTTGGGTGAGAGGAAGGCATCCATCTTGTCCAGAGCAGGCCTCCCAAATAAAGCATTATAATAGGAAGGTTGGTCCATGATTATGAAAAATGTTTCAAAGGTTTTGGAGCATGATAGAATTACCATTTGAGCATTATCTGCTCCATTGGAATTGACCCTCTATTATTAAACTCAAAGATGGGCTCAAGACTTGGCTCTTTCTCCCCTCTGAAATATTCATCTGGGCAAAAACATGTTTGAAATTGACATTTACTGCACTTCTAGTGTCTACCAAGATCTTCGTCACCATAGAGATTTCAATTTGAATGGTTATCATTAGCGTGCCATTGTGTGGATGGTGTACTCCTACTAGTTCTTGTTGAGTTATTGTCAAGTTAGGAATTTGAAGCTGGAATCTATGATTCTTGAATGGTGGTTCTTCTTCGATGGAAAAGATTCCATACTTTACTTCCCTTACATACCTATCCTAGCCCCTTTGCTATTCCCAACAATATAGGGACCTCCATGAATGACATCTATGTGATTAACCGGTGGAATAAAATCTTGTTGGGAATCATTTTCTACAAAATTAGCAGTATTGCTCATAAGTCTTTGATTATTCTCTTTGGGATGGGAAGACTTTTGAGTTTCCTTTACGAACACTTTGAGAGATCCTGATCTGATCACATTCCGAATTATACTTGCCAGGACATGGCATTCATCATTTTATGCCCATTTGCTTTATGATAGGTACAATAGCCCCTCTCTCTTTGGCTTAGGATTTTTCCTTGCTTTATAAGAGGTAGGGAAATTTCCACCTTCTTTGTCCACAACGAAAATGTAGAAGATAGGTTTGCTCAATTCTATGTAATTGGTTTTGGGGATCTCCCCCTACTTTCTTCTTCTACTTTCATCCTACTTTGGCCTTTTGTTAGAAGATCGAAATTTAATTTCCCACCTTCTTTCTTTGGTTGAGACTTTTTATGGCCTAGTACAGCTTGTCCATGTTGATGAATTTATCAGCTTGGAAATGGAAGTCTTGCAAATGTCTACATCCATGAATGTAAAACTCTTTTTAGAAAAGAGTCTGCTCAATAATCCTCAAGCGCACTACCATCAGCTTTTCCCTATAGGTCACATTTTCGGCTTTCAATGCTTCAACATTGAATCTTCTTAAAAACTAGCCAAGCAATTCCCTTGGCCTTTGCTTAACATTAGCTAGCACACTGGAATTTATAGTAGGATCTTTGCATATGCAAAATTGTGCCAAGAATTAATAAGAAATTTGCTTTCAAGAATAGATTGTCTTCTCTCAATAGTTTCTATACCATTTGGTAGCTGCTCCATGAAAAGTTATAGCGAAAAGTCTGCAACGAACTTCCCCAGAGGCGTTATGCAAATTCATTTGGCTTTTAAAATCTAGTAGACGGTCATCTAGATCTATGGTTCCATTATACTTTAATGAAGGAATTTTGATGTAGGACCGGATTTTGATGGACATTATCTTCTTTGTAAGTGGAAGCCTCCTGAAAATTATTTTAAACCCTTGGGTCAATGGTCCTTTTCCCCTTAAGGCCAAACATATACTTCACCATTTTGTTGGCTATGTTCTTTAGCTTAGCTTCATCATCTTGATAGTCCCCTCTATAAGGCTTATATTCTTTGTATGAGACCAAACTACTTAATTGCTTGGGAGACTGTCTTGCCAGCCTTTTTTGGTTATCCTTTTTAAGATTCATTTTAACTTATTAACTTCTTTCTCTTGCTATTTTTGACAATACATTGCTGGTCCTTCAACTTGGGTTCCTTTCTTTCTTTGTAAGCCCATGATACTTTTGCCCTTATCTTTATTTTTGAGTATTGAGGCATCTAAGTTTCCTCTTGGAGATTCCACTTCTTCTCCTCCTTCGACAATCTTTGTTGTTTTAGAAGATTTTTGGGAAAGAACTTTCTCAAGAAGCTCTTTTTTAACTGTAAGTTGTTGTGTTAAATCTTGAATTTTAGCTTCACCATTTGTGGGTTTGGCTAAGATTTAAGTTTTTCCAATTTCCATATTCCTCAAATTGAAGTTCAGAGTGACATTATCCTCCAAGGTTCCTATTGTACTACTTTCTCATTCTGAACACTGAATTTCTTAGTCCTCACCATTTTCCTACATTGATTTTTTTTACATAATTAGTTTCTAAGTAAGGAATGATGAGAGGGAGGTTTGATCCCTCCTTCTAGCGCCAAAAATGTTAAATTAAAATTGACTTCAAATGTGAGATGTTGTACAAAGTAATATTATTTGAAATGGTCCCAGTAATACCCATGGACTTTAATACAGTCATGAAGTTATTCAAAAAGATTGAGTTATAGGTCCAAGGGTAAAATAGGCAAATTGCATAAATCCACAATGGTCCATTTCTTGTTCGTTAATGAGAAAAATAGGCAATTCACATATATCATAATCCTTTGTTCATATGTTAATGGGCATAATATTCATTATCCAAAGTAAACTTTAATTTAGGCAAGGGCTTAAGTGGCGTTGCTCAAATCGTTAATATACAAGTCCAAATTCAAGTCTAAGTCCAAAAATAAGTCAGATACATGTCCATTATTCAATAACAGTCAGAGATATACATTTGAGGGAATTGTGCTATGCAATATTTATTGTCCATGTCCTTATACGTAAAAGTTACAAGAATTATAGATCGGCTCTAAACATCTCCAATTGATTTAGGGTTTACAACTTATAATTTGAGTAGTAGGAAAGTAATGATTCGCTCCTCTCTAAGTGGTAAAGGGGTCTATTTGTAGAGGTAGTGGCAAACGGGATGACTGCCACATGTCCATCCAGCTGGATATTCTCTATTTCTTCATATTGTTGATATTCGACATCCTCTTTGTATTGTTGATATTCGACATCCTCTTCGTATTGTTGACAATCAGCATCCCCACCACTTATGAAAACTTGAATCCCTTTCTTAGTCTCGAAGCTCATTATTCCCATAGAAAGTCGATATCGTTGACTGTTTGTAGATGCTTTACAATAGTTAATACTGTAAAGGCTCGATAACTGTTATTGTCCCAAACGAGTATTTTCCACAAAAAGTTGACATATCTAGTTTGTAGTTAGATCTTCAACATCTGTTTGTGTTGTGACATCCTTCCTTTGTTATATATTCTACAACATTTCTGTGTTATAGAGGTTAAACAACCCCGCTATCTTTTAGGCTTGATAACATTTGTTGTAAAAGCTTGATATCCCTTGTTCTACTAGGTCTACTATAGCTCGATATCAATAGTCATTTATCAGTTTGAAATCTTTATCACCTTATAGGCTAATATCTAGATTGATTATCAATACCCAACATCAATTTCTGTTTATTAAATACTCGATAACTCTTCGTGTTGTAGAAGCTCGTTAATCCTTTAGGGACTTGATACTTCTTCTCATCTTGATAACTATCTGAAGTGTATTGTTTTCTTTATTGCTAGATGTTCAACATTTCCTTATGATTGCTTGAGGTTCGCTATCCTCCTTTGCTTTATATGCTCGACAACCTTATAGTTGTTAAGGCTCAACGCCATCTTCTCTAGTTGTAGAGATTCACCAACCTTTCTGTCTTTAAACTCGACAACCATTGTAATTCGATATCTCTAGTTATTCCCTAATTCTTTTAAGCCATTTAACTCCTGAATAGGAGCTCAATAATTAGCTTCATGTCAAATGCTCGATAACCCTTGCTTCCTTATCTTCCCATGCTTCCATTTCCCTTGGCTTCTCAAGTATATTTGATAGCTGAAAAATATATGGATAATGTACACTTTTAATTAAATCAATTAATTAGTATAACCCATTATATCAGGTATATAATAGAAATAAAACACCTTTTATTTCAAATAGTATTGGTTATTGAGTTAGATATATATATAAAATTACATAATTACCCCTAGGGCATACCCCTAACTCTATCAAAAAACACCAAATCTCCAACCGCAAATTCTAATTCAGTCGTTCTTTGGTTAGTGTATAACTTTTTTCGATCGTGTTTGGTATTTATCCATTTTATTATCAATTTCACCATCTTTGAAGTGTCTCTTATCATCTACGGTCCACGAATTACCTTATCTATCGATTCCCACCAATAAGATGGTGACCATCCTCTCGTATGATGCATCATACTACATCTCAATACTAGCTTGGCACGTGCGTTTATCTAATCACTTAATTCTCCTCCATCTTTGCTCGGAGTGAAAAATTTGTGTTTTATATAGAAATAAACTTGAAGAAAATGAGTTTTAGGAACGTTTTGAAATCGCTTTAGATTTTGCCTTTGAAATTCTCTTATTATAGAGCATATAATTTTTATTCTAAAAATAATATATAATAATAATTTCAAAAGTCCATTTATTTGAAAATAATTTTTAAAACACATTATAATACTTGCATATGAAATCCAGAAAGAATATCAAGAAAACATCGAAATAACGGAAATTACACCAAGTATTATCTGTTTAAAATAAGCTGCGACTCAATATTCGACAGCAAGTTTGAACTAGTTAACTATGTCAAAATGACATGAAATTCTACAAAAATGTAGTTTAATATTCCTACTTCAATTTGAAAAAATAATCATTCAAATCCGATTCGAAACGAAGAATCTGCATCGTTTCAAAGTTGGACTAAAAACAAGGTTAAATCGCTGAATTCCAACAGGCTATGGGTTCAAGTTCGACACAGTTTCAAAATAGCAACTGATCCTAGATTTTCATAAATTTTTGAAGAAATGTAAATCAATATTCCTACTTCAATCCGTAAAATGAATCACTTAAATCGATTTGAAACGAAGAATCTGCGTCGTTTCAAAGTTGGACTAAAACAGGGTTAAATCGCTGAATTCCAACAGGCTGCGGTTTCAAGTTTGACGACAGTTTTGAAATAGCAAACGAATCTAGGTTGTCATAAAATTATGCAAAATGTAAATCAACACTCCTACTTCAATCTATAAAAAGAATAACTCAAATCTAATTTGAAACGAAGAATCTGCGTCGTTTCAAAGTTGGACTAAAACAGGGTTAAATCGCTGAATTCCAGCATGCTGCGGGTTCAAGTTCGACGGCAGTTTCGAAATAGAAAAATAATCCATATTTTCTTGAAATTTTGCAGGAGTGTAACTCAACACTCCTAATTCAATTTTCAGAAAAAACCACTCAAATCGGATTTGAAACGAATGAGTTATGCTGTCTCAAACATGGACTCATGCCATGTTTGCAACAGTTCAAAACCAAAAATGTACGAGCATGAATCCATCTTGGATTCAACTTCCAGGCATGAAAGAGAGGACCAAATTACCTTGGATCAAGCTAAAAATTTGTTTGCATATACTAGAAAACGTCATCTTTCATATAAAAAATAATCATTGAATTCCAATAAGAAATTAGTGAGTTATGTTGTCTCAAACATGGACTCATGCCATGTTTGCAGCAACTCAAAAAACTACAGGTATAAAAAATATGCTTCCGAGTTGATTTTCTACCACTGAGTTAAACATATAAATGACAATATTTTTCAACCAAAATTTGCAGAAGTGAAGTTCAACATGCAATACCAAATGCAAGAAATCCGGTAGCATTTCGTTGTCGAAATCAAAAGATACAAGCATGCAAAGAAGCAATCAAACTAGATTTACAAAAAGAAAACTATCAGCAAATAAATGATTACAAGCTCAAATTTTGATTTTTGAAGCTTTGCTTCAGCTATGTTATTATATGCAAATTCAACCAATGGTAGATGGTCCTCCCAAGCTCCTTCGAAATCAAGTGTGCAGGTCTGAGTAAATCCTCTAACACCCTAATCACCCTTTCAATCCGTCCATCCGTCCAAGGGTGATATGTTGTACTCAGGTTTAGTTCTATTTTCAAAGCATCATGGAAACTCCTCCAAAACTCACTCATAAAGAGTTGGTCCCGATCACTTACTACACTAACCGAAACACCATATGGCCAAACTATTTCCTTCATATACAATATCTCCAATGTCTCCGCAACCCTTGTGCTCTTCACCAGGATGAAATGTGTGCTCTTGGTTTATCGGTCCACTACTACCCAGATGCTATCATTACCTCTTTTGCTTATTCAGTTAAGAAAGGATGTTAGAAGTGTGATATGTCGTTTTGATAAGTCCATAAATGTGATCTATTTCATGCTAGAAGTGGTGCATGTGATCCTACATTTAGGCATGGTTAGTCCATAGCTTTTGATTTAAGTAACATGCAATCCACTGATATAGTCCATGGATATATTATCCCATTTCCACCATGGAACCTCTAATGGGAGTGACAGTTTGCTCTAATTTTTCTACTTAGCTTTAACCCTTTGTCATGTCGAACACTTAGTACAACTCTACTATATGCGCCTTTATTCCAGACTAATGGAATATGCACTTTGTATCCCAATACATCTTGTCTCCACCTGGATGAATGATCATCAAAGAATGGTGACACTCTCCTAAATCTTCCTTAACCAAATCCTTTATCAGGTGTACACAAGCCTACCATTATGCCTTAGGTATCCTTCTTGGTCATTGGACTAATGGTCCAAAGAGCATGACCGTTGACCCTGTCAACTGATCCAAAATCTTAACATAGCATCTTGCTTCTAAATAAGTCCAATCCTATCCATCATGTGAGCCCAACCTCCATTGCAGCTAATAAACTAGGTCTGTATTTCGACAAAGGTCAAAATTCAAAATCAAAAACTCCAAACATTTTCATTTTCACATATCTACCTCATCATGGTGTTTTTTCAACTCAATGCATCAGTAGCCATATTTCTCTTCCTTAGAGTATAAGCATTCCCAAATCATACGATGAAATAAACTTCATCCATCTCTATTGTCTTAGTTTTAAGTCCTTCTACGAAAATAGGTACTTGAAGGACTTGTGATCTATAAAAAACTCAATCCTTTCTCCTAATAAGTAATGTCCCTATGATTTCAATGCAAATATGATGGAATCTAACTCAATGCCATGTGTCAGGAAATTCTTCTCATGTACCTTGAGATGCGGTTGGCATATACTACCAATTTACCTTCTTGCATCAAGATAGCACCAGGACTACTTCAGCAAGAATTAGTATAAACAGTAAATGGTTAAGTACCATCGAGAAGGGTTAACACAACTATGCTCATTAATAGCCCATCAGCTTATTAAATGCATTTGCATAATCTATGTTCCAAGCAAATACCAAATTCTTTTTAGTAATATTGGTTAGGGATGCCAAGATCATTGCAAAGCCTTTGATGGGTTTCTAATAGAATCTAGCCAGTCCTAAGAAGTTATTAACCTTTGAAGCATTCTTTGACATTTTCAAATCCTTCATTGCTTCCACTTTCTCTTAGTCCATATTCAATCCTTTTCCAGATACAATATGCTTAAGAAATTTGACTTCCTTCTTTCGAAAATGACATTTTGAGAATTTCACAGTCAACCGGTTCCTTTTCGAAAGTTCTAATACTCCTTCAAATGATGTTTGTGTTCTTCATCACTTTCAAAGAATACCAAGATATCATCCATAAACAATGCAACAAATTTATTCGGTTGCTCTAGGAAAATTTTACTCATCAATCCATAAAATAAGCTGGAGCATTGATCAAGCCAAAAGGCATGATTACCAATTCAAATAGTCTATTAGGAATCGTAAATGAAGTCTTCAGTATGTTATCCTCCGCTGCCCTCAACTGATGGAATCCACTAGTTAAATCAAGCTGAAAGAAAAAATTATCCCAGATATCGGTTCTTTCATATCAGTTTATTCAACTCTCTACAATTAATGCACGGCCTAAGAGAACCATCAGCTTTAGTGGTAAAGATGGCAGGCGCTCCTTGCTCTAAATAAATCCTTTATCAATTAACTCTTAGACTTTCTTATTCAGTTCTCTTCTTTCTTTATGAGCCATATGCCTAAATGGAAACATTACGGGCCTAACGTCTTTAGTAAGATAAGTTTTAAACTTAATCTCCTTTCGAGATGGAAGACCAAAAGTTTCAGCAAAGACATATGGAAAATCTTGCACTATGGGAATCAAAGATAATCACCCTATGACATACTGATAAAGAACCAATAACCGGTCATTATGGAATCACCAGGTCTACAACAGACCATAAAGTCCTTCCCTTCACCATTTCTCAATCATGCAACTCTCATATCACAGTCCGTAAATACCTCATAGTGCATCATCTAGTCCATTCTCAAAATCAATCCGTACACCCTAGTAGCTATACGAAGGAGCACCATACCGTGTATGATTAACTTAAGGTTCTAATAAACTAAAGATATATGGGTCGATTCCATAATAGAATATGTGTAACAACCCATATTTTATATATTATAGGGATCGTAAAATATTATTTTTAAATCCATATTGGGTCGTATAATGCTGCAACTTTGGGTACTATTGAGCATTGACATTTTTTACCATTAGAAATTTTATCAGATGGTTTTATCGCTGTAAACTTATAGCACTTAATAAATTTTGATAGGAACTGAATTAGGATTTGAAGCTACTTTCATTGGAAAGATACGATGATTTTTATTTCCTAGAGTAGTCATGATGGCTTTTTAAACTTATAATTCAGGAGATATGACTATTTGAAGTTAGACAATTTTTAGGATAGCTTAGTGGATAATTCTAAAATTTAGGATAGGCCCAACATCCTATTTTGTGTTTGAGCTAATATTGGCTGTTATGACCATTACCAAATCATTTCCATCATCCTTAAATTAGATTAAACCTCCATTAAATTCTCTTCAGCGAAAACCATCTCTAATCTCTTCCTAATATAGCCAAATTCATAGATTAATGGAAAATTGGCAAAGGAATAAGTATGAGACTTCCAAATCTACATTAAAGAAGGAATTCTAGTTCTTTACTGGCTATTCTTGAATTTGCCTCATTTTACATGCCTCATTTTGCATTCAAATCATTGAATGTTGGGTGTTTGGTGAGTGATTGAGCATCTTACAACATGTTATATATGTGTTGATATGCTCACATGTTTTGGATCTATTTTGAAAGCCAAAATTATGTTTTGGTGCAGTTTTGAAATGAAATCTGATGTAAAAATGAATTTTAAAGAGATTTGATCATGTTGTCTTGATGTGCGACTGTTGTTATCTGGCATTTTGACCCGACTATATTCGAACTGATTGGGCAAGTTAAATTCGACTGTCATCAAGGCTGTAAAGTCAGGAGCGATGATTGTGGGATTCGAAAGTCAAGTACAGATGGTAATATGAAGCCGTAGTTTAACGAAATTGAGAGTATGCAATACAGAATATTCAAAGTATGAAATATAGTTCAACATAGAGGAGGGATCGGCTATAATCATTCTCCAGCATAGGGATCGACATATTTCAACCAAACAAATGTAAGTCAATAGGAAACAATCAATATCTGAAGATCCATACGTTCAATTCATATGAAATTTTGTGAGCAAGATATGGGGACCCTAGAGATCACACCTCCAAAAGATGAAGCAAGTGGGATCGACCCTTTTCCCTCAATAGGGATAAGCTAAAATAAGAAAACAACTTACATTGAAGTAAAAATCACGCAATAACTCAAGTTCTACTAATCCAATTGGCATAAAAATTGGAGGCTAAGTATATTACAATATGGGAAAGCTCCAATAGGGATCGTACCCCCAATTCATCCAAAATAAAATCGACATCGATCCATATTCCTTAGGATTTAGGCTATGTGATCCCTCTTATGGGTCCATATTGTTTTGGAGATCCTTCTACCGAATTTTCAAGGAGATATTTCGCCATCTTCATCTATAAATATAGGCTTGGTTGTTCATTTTCAGGACCTTTATGCTGCTAGTTACTTTGTACTCTATTGTAACTAAGGATTTTCATCCTATCCCTATTATACTCAGTTTACAAAGTGATTAATAAAGTTATATATTCAAAGTGGACGTAGACAAACAACGCTAACCACTATAAATCGTTGTCTTCTTGTTAGTAATTTAATTTTCTACTATTAATTTCTTATCTCCTCTGTTTTCATTATACATTCTTCATTTATTTCTCTTCAAAATTTCTATCGGGTTTTTTGCCAATTTTTGGTGCAAACATTTTGGTGCTTTCACAGAGAAACTAGACCTCGGCCCTATTTGGATCCTTTTGTTGCTACCGGATAACATAAATCACCCAAAAAGATATGGAATTATCTTCAAAAAGCTTTTTGGTTCTATTCAAATTTGTAAAAGTCTAAGGAAAACTGTCAATAATGGTTAGGAATACCATATCTACATCTTAGAATGTAGAAGGAAACAAGAATGCGAGCATCCAGTAGGGAGGCCCGAGCAATCTACCAGTAGATGTGAATGCTACCAGTCCTACTAATGTCCAGAACCCAACTGATTCCATCACAAGAACTGAATTTTAGAATCTGATGAGAGAGCTAGTGGATAGCCAGTATGGATCTCATTAACCAACTAAGCAACAACATCGTAGAAAAGCTAGGAGGGACCCAACCCCTTATTCTACGTCGGACAGTTCTACTTCATCAAATAATTATCATCGACGTAGACTACATAGAATTGGCGGGTTTTCGAACATCAAGAGGCAAGCCAACCTGGCTTGGTAAGATTGGTTGATGTCAATCCCTCTATAGGGATTACTGTCGATCCCTCCTTCAAAGGAAGGAGCCTACCTTTCTATGTCGGAGCCCAAGTTGGAGCCACTGCGATTGATTTGGATGCTGGGTTTCAGCGATGCAGTCCGGTTACCTCTTTAGAATGATGATGATGTGGATGCACGTGATAGACTTTAAGAGAATGTCAAGACAAGAAAGCATGGGACGGTTCGTACACATCGAGCAAACCATTCACGTAAAGTGAAGCACGACCACCGCTTGGCTCCAACTATCCAAATGGTGGACTTATCGGCTATGGTTAGACAGCTAGTAATGGAAAGCAAAGGCTTGACCAATGATGATCGGGGGATCTCGAGAAGCCATACCCCATTCACTGACTATGTCTTACATGCAGAGTATCCAAGGAGGTTCAGTATGCCATCGATGACTGCCTATAAAAGAAATAACCGACCCCAAGCAGCACATCATGAGATATGAATGGCTGATAGATTCCGCACAAGCTGAACATGCAACAAAGTGTAGATGTTTTCCTATTACTCTCTCTGGCACAACAATGATGTGGTCTACGAGATTACACCCACGATCAATCTCTAAATTTAACGATTTAGCAACGAAGTTTGTGGAGCAGTTTCGTATGCATGCCACTCGCCCCAAAGATGTGATGTCCCTATCTAAGATTTAAGCTCTGGGAGAATCGCCGAAATATTATTCATAGAGATTTCATACAGCTGCCACAGAAGTTAGTAATCCAAATGATCATTCAATATTGATGGTGGTAACGAGAGGGATTGATTCAGAACCTAACTTTGGCAATCGGTTAGTTAGCAAGCCACCCGCAACATTTGATTGTTTCTATGTAAAAGCAGCTCATTATTTAAGGAAAAAGGAAGCTAGATGCTCTAGAAAGAAGACTATTGTGGGACTAAGTGGAGAGGGAGTGTATAGTAACATTGTAGTAAAGCAATCTGGTGATAGTTTTGGAGAAGTTCAAGTGAATGCCCAAAATAAACCGAACCAGCAAAAGAAAGGCAATGATCTGAATCATTAATGAAAAGAGGATACTGTAAAAGGAAAGCCTTTGATTCCAATGTATGATACCTATACACCGCTAAATACATCTCTAAAGAACATCAATTTGTCTACATGCAATACCATGTAGTAAAAAAAGCCACCTCCAAAATAATAAATGGAGAAGTAGAAGCAGGCTGGGCAGTATTGTTGGTTCCACGAATGCTATGGATGTAACATGAATAAGTGTAGGATTCTCTAGGATATTATTGAGAAAGTGATTCGAGAAAGAATGTTACAACAGTTTGTTAAAGCTTCGTAGGATGAAAAGCATGGGATATTTGATCCTAACCGAGGACAAGTGCAAAACAAGGCCGAGAAGCCTGTACGGACTGGTGGAAGCTTAGTATTCAATACAGTAGTCAGAGAACCGCATCTAGCTGATAAGACTTAGCATGAGATGGAGCGCTATACTAGCGCGATCAAGCATATGAATTTTGAATGTTGTTCGCGTATAGAAGATGGATCTCCAAAAAAACAACTGTGTATAATGGCAGATGATATTGTATTCACAAAGAGAGATACAAAAGGTGGAGGCATTGACGATCGACCCAACGGACATTTCGACCTTGCTCGGCCCCGCCTTAATGAGGAGGATTTTGGTTGATTGTGGAAGTTTTATTAATATAATTTTCAAAAAGGCTTACGATTAGATGAGGATGGAAGCCAAGGACTTGAAACTGTCTAAAGCCTGCATTCATGGCTTTAACGGTGCTATGACCGAAGCTGCCAGATATGCGAATTGCTCGTGGAGTTGGAAGAAGGTGACTGCAAGGGGGTGTGGATTTTACCATTTTTTGTTTTGGATGTTGAGTCTCCATACAATGCTTTTTTGGGCCGATTAGCCGAAGTTGAATTTTGAGTAGCTCTTACACTATGGTATTTAACTTTAAAGTTCCTACCTAATAAAGGTGTTGGATTTATGCATGGTATAAGGCGACTAGATGTGCCTGCTATGTAGCTGAATTAAGAGGCGCTCAATAAAAGGAGAAAGGTAAGGGTGTGGATAAGTTTTTCCACATCCAAACTATCGAAGATTGACAACCAGTGCCTGGGCCTTGGCTCGAGCTCCATCGTTGGTTCTAAAAAGATGTGGATCTGAGAGATGGAGAGGAGGTGCCCAAAAAGACCAAGCTGCACTGGCTGAGCTTGCAATTGACATCACGATCAGCCTCGACGACCCATCGTGGGCCGTAAAGATCGGATCATAGCTAAACCCCAAATGATGAAATAACTTATTGGTTTTCTCCAAGCGAATCTTGACATGTTCACTTGGACTCATTCTGATATGTATGGCATCTCGCCTGCTATTGCAAGACATGCATTAAACATCGAACCGAGGCATGTCCCAGTGAAATAGAAAAGGCGTGGCATGGATCTAGAGATATCGGTTGCCCTTAAAGAGGAGGTGGATAGACTCAAAGGTAATGGTTTTGTTCGCGATGCCCTCTCCCCTAAATGTGTATCTATTCCTATACTTGTGAGGAAGGCAAATGGAAAATGAAGAACATGCGCTGATTACTCGGACTTGAACAAGGCATGCCCGAAAGATATTTTTCCCCTTCCAAGGATCGACCAATTGGTAGACTCAACCACAGGACACGAATTTCTATCTTTCATGGATGCGTACTACGGATATAACCAAATCTTGATGCACATTCCCAATCTGGAGCACACCAACTTCATTATCAATGTTAGATTGTATTGCTATGTGGCATTGCCATTTGGATTGAAGAATGTTGGAGCAACCTATCAATGCCCAAAAAAAGAATTTTTAAAGATCAAATTGGAAAGACGATGGAGGTATACGTTGATGATATGCTCATGAAGTCATGATGATCAAGCGACTATGTTAGAGACTTAGCAGAAATGTTTGACATCCTCTGATGTTACAAAATAAAGATCAATCCTCTAAAGTGTTCTTTTAGTGTTGCATCAGGAAAGTTATTGGGTTTCATTGTCATTTCTCACGGAATCAAAGCTAAACCCAAGAAGATTCAAGCAATTCGCAACATCCAAGTGTCGAAGACCATCAAAAAAGTATACAGTATAAATGGAAAGGTTGCCGCCCTAAGTCGATTTATTTCTAGAGTAGTTGATAAATGCATTTCTTTCTTTGATTTGATTAGAAGAGGGAAGAGGAACTTTGAATGGATGCATGATTGTAAGGACGCATTCCGAGCTTTGGTGAACCACTTAAAGAGGCTTCCCATCTTGTCAAAGCCAGTGGATCACGAAGACTTGTATATATACTTGGTCGTGTTGGTACATGCCATAAGTGACCATTTCTTAGCAAGGAGAATCGAATCTAGAGACCAGTATATTATGTTATCAAGCGATTAACAGATGCTGAAAGGAACTATCTAAAGATATAGAAATCAATGTACTGCTTGTTGATTGATTCACGAAAGCTCTACCCCTATTTTTAGGCTCATCCCATCAATGTTTACACCAATCGACCATTATGACAAGTCCTATAGTGACCTAAGACGTCTGAAAGCTTACTCAAGTAGAACGTTGAACTAAGCTAATTTGACATTAGTTATCTTCCTCGGAGAACCATTTAGAAATAGGCATCGGCGGACTTTATAATAGAATTCACTGCATAAGATGATCTCCCAGATAGCGTGGAGTGCCTACCATTCGGTGGAAAATGTGTATGGATGGAACATCTAATGATCGTTGTTCTGGAGCCGGAATCATATTAGTAACTTCAGAAGATCAATCAATTTGCTATGCTTTGAGACTTGACTTCCCTGCAACAAACAACAAAGCTGAGTATTAAGCTCTGATTGCTGGACTCAAACTCGCTAGAGAACTAGGAATAAAGTCACTTGAAATCTTTTGTGAGTCACAGTTGGTAGTTTATCAAGTCAGGGGAGATTACCGAGCTAAAGGATAATGACTCGCTCTGTACCCTGTCCAAGTCCAAGAGTTATTAACTGGCTTTGAGTATTATGACATCATGCACATTGCTCGAAATTAAAATAAAGAGGCCGACTCATTGGTAAAGTTTTCTAGAACTAGGGATGCACAACAAATGGGCTTGGTTCAGGTCGAAGTACTAGACGCTCCGAACATAAACTAGATGGAAATTGACTTGGTTCTAGATACAAAGCATGAGAAGGATTCATGGAAAACACCAATTAAAGACTATTTGCTACAGGGAGTCCTTCTCGAACGGAGAAATGAAAGTGGTAGCATATCTTCGTGGAATATTATTCAGGAAGGAGTCATGTATAGAAAAGGTTTTTCCATTCCCTTGCTCTAGTGTATCACCATAATGAAGTAAAACGAGTCTTAAAGGAAGTTTATAATGGGGAATGTGGTGATCACACTGAAGGGTAAACCCTAACAAAGAAAATACTCTATTATGGGTATTATTGGCTGAATAATAACTGAGATGCAACCGATTACGCTAGACGATGGGACAAGTGCAAGATGTATGCTAAAGTTTCGAGAGCTTCACTGACGGAAATCACACACATGGTCAGTCCATGGCTATTTTCCATATAGGGCATAAATATTATTGGTTCCTCACCAATCTCTAAAGGTGGTGCGAAGTACACCATCACGGCAGTTGATTACTTCACCAAATGGGCCAAAGTGAACCTTTAACCACGATCACAATAAATAAAGTAATCAACTTCATCATCCAAATATCATCTGTCATTTTGCCTTCTACGAACCATTGTAACTAACAATGGAACCAATTTGATGGCACTGGATTCTAAGACTTCTACCGTCGGCATCATATTGATAAGAGATTTGTGGTATTTGCTTATCCTCAAGTAAATGGACAAGTTGAAGCTGTGAACAAAATCATAAAGTCTATTCTAAAGAAACATTAGCAAAAGGGTAGAGACAATTGGGCGGATGAACTCCCGATTGTATTATGGGGTTACAGAACCACCCACAAGTGCACAACTGGTTACTTGCTTACGGCTCTGAAGCCATCATTCTTATGGAATCGAAATCCCTTCTCATCGACTGTGATCCCAGAATGAATAGAGATCACATTTTAGAATCTCTAGATTTTGTAGATGAGAAGCATGAAGAAGCTGATTTGAGGGCAGTTGCATATTGACACCGAGTCACAAGATGCTACAACACTAAAGTCCAGCCTAAAACCTTTAAAATCGGCGATCTTGTCTTAAAACGGGTTTTCCCTTCCCCATCACATATGAATCCTATTTGAGAATGTCCATATGTCATTGAACAGAGGCTTAGAGAGGGAACTTTCAAGCTAGCGACTATCGATGGCATCACACTTCCAAGAGCATGGAATAGCGAGCATTTACGATGCTAACTTATTTTATTCTTTTTCAATTTGTTTTGTTCAATTTTCGAATTTTCTTTAGCATTTGATTTTCCAAATATGTAATAAGACAAATTATGTCATTTCTTTCCATTTGGAAAATAAAGTTTTATATTTGCTTCATATCTATGATTGCTTTAGCATTACGCATTAGTTACGATACCCGACTAACTAATATTGACATGCCCGAGTAGGCTCCAAGAGTTTAGAGTTAGCCGATTAAAAAAGTTTACGATTGAACTAAACAAAATGAACATGATCTGACTGTTCATCCACCGATTCTCGCTCACAACCCGATGGACGGAATACCTAATGAGGAATGGATGTGACCCGACCATCCGATAACTAAGTTAATCCTACCGAGCGATGAGACAGACATGAGTTAAAAGTGATCGAGATATGACCGATCGCTCATTAATTCAAACCTTGTGGGGGTAAATCAATCAATTAAAGAAAGTGCGGTCCGACTATTTTTCGAAATAACTCTATCCTCAGAGTGTGGGATAGAGTATAAAAACAAGTTGGGTGTGATTCAATCATCCACCAACTAAATATTATCCTTAGAGTGTAGATATGAGTATAAACAAATTGATGAGTGTAGTTCGACCACTCACTATTCCATAAATCCTGGTTTGAAACCGAGAGGAGTATAAACTCGCTAAGGATGGAGTTCGACCATCCACTATCTAACTCTGCTAACCCAAAACTAGGGGTAGGAGTGTAATCACTTAAATTAATGAATCTGATGGCATAACACTAGGGCTCTAGCCCAGTGTTTGATTCAACTTAAGGCCATGACCACATGGAGGCCTTGAGTAAAAATTAATGGACGATTGTCCAAGTTAATGAGCAACGAATTACAAGTAAACTGAATGGAAAAGCAATAGCTCGACTACTTAGACAAAATTCATATAAGAGTTTCAAAATAAAGAAATTTTATTTGCATATTAAACTTGAAAATTGTGACATAAGTTTATTCAAACGTGGGGGCAATACCTGCACAGTCACGGCAAATAAAAAGATTAAAGTAGCTATACAAGATAAAACAAAGCCGAATTGATGGCTATTTCTTTTGACCTTTTTCTCTTTCAGATTTTTTGGATGTGGCGCAACCCAAGCTTCCTCTGATCTTCTTTTAGATCCTTTACCACCCTTGGCAGGAGAGCTCTCAAAGGCTAGAGGGATTTCTTTGAGATTCGACCCTTCGGGTGGAATGACTTGTGGTGGGATGAGATTTGATTATCGATGTCCTCATCAACGGGTTCATCTTTAGCTTTTTTCTTCAACAAATCCTCTCTCTTGATGTGCTCTTTTAAGCTGAGCTCATCGGTATGTTCGGTGGCACCAGTGATCAAAATGTCATCTGATTCATTTGGCAATGGTTGGTCACGAGCTTTTTCATTACCAAGCTCCGATAACTTGAACATACGGCCGTGGAATGTCGGTGGCTACTGGGATCTCAGTAGAAGTCGATTGTTGCTCCATGGCAGCACCGCTTCCTAGAGTTTGGCTTGGACCCAAAAGAACTGTAGATTCGTGAGAATAAGAAAATAAGCCCATGACTATTGGGCATGAGGCTCTAGAATAATGGAGAATAAAGCATGATACTTGTATTTGGCTGAATTTTAGTTGTCATCGGAGTACACCACTATAGAGTAGGAGTCAGCACCTTTGATTGATAGTTTACTTGTCTCGATCATAGCTTAGATCCTGTCCCAGGCCAAGAGAAACTGACGCTCCTACTGTCCGAAGTGAAGGGGGTCCCTTGGGATCATATCCGAAGACTTAGCAATGCTAAAATACCAAAGTATCGGAGTCTTGCAGCAGCAAGGTCTAAAGGTTCATCCCCATAAAGAATATCTCTTACCAGCTTCACTTCATCTAAATCAACTTCACCGAGGACTTTCTTCTTCATTTCAATAATGTATCCTAAGCCTCGGTGAGTGATTCAAGATAGCCCTCTCCAAGGAAATTTGGATCGCTATGGATTTGGGCTTTAGCATTATATTCGATGATTAGAGAATCGAACATTTCCTTAAATCATATTTCCACCAGCTTGTTTGGCATCTTCTAATTGGGCCTCAGTCTACTCTCTAATCTCACCGTGGCCCACTTCTCTTGCCTCTTCCTTGAGGACTTCAATTTGAGCAAGTTACTCATGAAGCTTATTTTTAGTTCCCGGGATTCGACGGCCTCTTCGCAATATCTTTGCGAATCCTCCTGTGCTTCGAGTTTCTCTTCCTTCTCATTTTTAAGGATCTCTTCAAAGTCCTCAACATGGTAGGCCAAAATATTTTTCTTTTTTTTGCACTATATCTTTTCCTAAAGCAAGCACACCACAATGGTTGAGGGCTGCATCTAGTTCCTTTTTGCGAGCCTCCTCTAGACGACTAACCACCTTAGATGTTTCTTTGACACTTTTTTCTTCCACGGTTAGCTTCGCCATCAACTCTGAGATCTATCTTGATGTTTAATTATATCTTTATCATGAACCGCCTCTAGCTTGAGACGATCGATTTCATGTTGTTTCTCGATAGACACCTCGAAGATTTTTTTCGGCTAAATGCTAGAATGCTTCATGTTGCATAAAAACATCATTGATGCATGCAAGGTAACTCGCTTTAGTGCTCCCTGGAATTGTATGAATGGAATGAACTTAAGCCCATCGAAGCAAATTTTTGGGAAATTGGCCTTAATTTCGGTCAGTTTTTCTACTGTGGAAACCTCAAGAGGTGCAGTAGGCATAGACGGATCAAAAGTAACAATTGGGTGTTTGATCGACCTACGATAATAGGACTATCTTGAACTAGATGAACCAGAATATTGCTCAGGCGACACAGTAAATTAAGGAGCATGGAAAGAAGTCTGATTGCCGCTATGTACAAGAAGATTGGGCTGAACTTCCTGATGAGACGATTAAGATTGGGACTTATGTTTAGAAGATGAATACTTCCTTGAACATTGACTTCTTTCTCGGTTGTCCTCTCTCTCTATGCCTACCCTTTGGACAAAGACTGGATCTATACTATGTTGACGAGCTCCTCAAGCAATCGAAATTATAGGATTAAGACATTGCACCTGCAAACCAAACAAGAGTGTATAAGTGACCATCGAACAAAAGATAGATGAGAATCGCACAGTGAAGTGCATGTGATTGTGAGTGTCCTAGTGTCCCTCCAACGGACTAGTTGCTGCAACTTTGCACATAGGAGTTTTCTCCCCTTTGCTAGTGGAGGGAATGTCGTCCTACTCCTGGTAGGAGAATTGATCCCCTAATGTCGACGTTGGGGAAATCATAAGTCATGATATCATCAGGGTTCGGAAGATTCGAGAACCCTTCCATCGAACTTTCAAAATGCTGGGAAGAAGACTCTTCACCAGCTGAGGTAATGATGAACTCTAGCTCTTTAGCATTTGTTCTTTTATGGAGTTTATAAGCGAGCTTATTTCCTTTTCTTGTGGGCATGTCAGATTGCGCACCTTATGATGGTTCGAACACAGGCGCATTTCCCATACCAACGTCAGCATCGCCAGGCTTGTTGGCTTCACCGCCTCTAATTTCACCCTCTTCGGCATCATCCCGAGCCCCCTCGACTGGGGCACGTCACGGCTGTTAGCGCTACCTTCTTGTTCTTCCACATTTATTGGTGGTGCAGTGCTTCCTGAAAGCCTGATGCTGTGACCTTCTTTTAATGGACCAAACAGAGATAACCACTCATCGGTTACTGGGGATCTGATGTCCCTATCCTCAACTGGGGTGGCACGAATTGTGGAAACCGCCCTTTATAAACTATCGCCTTCTAGACGCAGATGGACACCTAAAAATTTTCAAAGTATAAGTTAGTTCAGGATATGACTTGGACTATAGAATTTGATAATAAAGTGAAGAAAACACTTACATCCTTCCAACCATCACCTCATTAAGACAAGCGGATAACGAAGGTAAAACCATTAGTGTTTAAAGATGCCAACCTTATTGCAAGCGCCAATTACAACTTGATAGTTAGGTGAAGGCTTGAGAAAAATGTAAGAAATGCTTCCTGTCCGTCATTTGGTGTTATAAATAAACCCGATATCCTCAAGACATGGCTCGTGAAACAGAACATCCATAAATAGCAAGAAAGTGCTATAGAGAAAAGCATAGCTGTTCGGGTGCAGCTGGGCAGGATCTACTCCTAAATAATTTAGTATTTCTCGAATGAAAGAATTAAAAGGCGGTATGCATCTGACCCAGCATATGAATTTATTGCATGCGGTATATCCCTCCGTAGGCAAATGAGCTAAGTCATTTACTGAAGGGACTAAGACATCTCCAAATGGAATCCCATGTTTAGAGCATAGTCTGCGAAGAGCGTCCTCACCAGTTCTGGAGATTTGGGAATTTGTTGGGTTATCTAGAAATATAGCAGCTTCTACTATGTCAAGGGTTGGACTTATATCTTCTATCGGAAGGACAGGAACATCAAAGAAAAGGTCGGCCAGTGGGCTAGAAACCTCTGGTTTCTCAATTTGACAATCAGGGGAGAGTCTATCGGAAACAGTTGCGGAACTTGACTAGACTCTGGGATGCTGAGTTGTAAAGGTTGTCCAGAAGACATTGTAGTTAAATGCTCTGAACGTCTGGAGTCCATATCCATTAAACTCAGTAGATAATCGTGATTAGAAAATTTTACCTATCCCCCCGCATTAAGTGTAAACTAGTGTAGTGCAGCATTATGCAATCTAGAGATAAAGCAAAAGTAAATGACAAGAGTTTGGATTCCGACGAGAGTTACTGCCATCGCTGACCGTCTCAATTGGCGTTTAGATTAATCAATTCTGTAAGCTTTGGTTATGACAATCGACATGTCAAAGTGTGAAGTGTGTTATTAAAGTCCATATGTTAAGTTGTAGTTCATGTTGTAAGTCCAAGGAGTTTGGTCGTTCAATTTACATTTCGATATTGGATATGCAAGCCCTATTTCATTATCATCGTATGTTCAAGTTCATTGAGATGAAATTAGTTCTAATTGTTCATGCGAATGAATATGGATTGGTTTTCAAGTTCAGTTCAGAGCTTAGAATCGGCCAAGTACCCATAACCGATCCCTCTATATATAAAAGAATAGACGATCCCTATTGCAATGCCTAACAACGGATCTCTATTACAAAGCCTACAACTGATCCCTCCCATGAAGCTAAACAACCGATCCCTCCATCCTCACACACAAAACTATTGATCCATTTACTTAGCTACATTTACACTCCTCTTATAGTAAATAGCCTATCCCTCTACTTAGCAATGCAACCAACTCCTATGCTTAAACGAACATAACCGATCCTTCTTCTAACTTCAAATGTCGATCCCTATACTTCAACATTTTTACACTTCCCTCCAACATTAACTCTAAACTCTTTCCTTCGCTTATGTTCCAACTGATCCCTTGCCCAATAAATGCATTTCGGCTCCCTTAAACAACTTCAACCATCACCTCTCCATCTAACTGCAAAGTTACAACTCCATTCGCATCAAGCTCTGACCCATCCATCAACGCAACAAAACCCATCATCTCGTCACAAGTTAAAAGATAAAGGCAAGAAAACCTACCTAAGTTTAAAGAATACAAGTTGCTCAAGAGAAGATTTTTGACTTTGGTTCAGGTTGAAGATAGAGTGGTGATCTGCAATAAGAGAAGATGTCGAGTCAAGGGAGGGAGGTGATGTTTGATTCAAAGGAATGGGATCATGTTGATGAAAGGATGAAGGGTTTTGCTCTAAGGAAATGGGAAGGGGGATTCGGTCATGAAGAAAATAAATAAAAATGAAAATGAAATAAAGTGAAGTAATGGATGGAAAGGAGAGTGTTGGATTATATGATGGTTGAGAGTTCATCTTTCCTTTTAATCCCCCACTAGGCAAAATGAGCTGCATTCCCAACATGATGAGGAGCGTTTGGTTGCGATCCTTTGACATGGGGACCCATCTGTTCCTATTAACAATAAAAAAAGAGATAGGATAGGAAAAAGGAGAATTGGGGGTCGGCTAGAGGAATGTCGATCCCTATGTACATAAAAGAAGAGAGAAAGAGAAAGGAGGATCGCTAAAAGAATGCCGATCCTTATATACACAAATAAAAAAGGGATCGGTCGCGATCCCTATGTGCATGCAAGCATATACATAAAAAATTATACATATATATAATGCAATAAAATTGCATCTATTTCAATGAAAATTGACTAAGACCGTGAGCGCATAAGCGCATCCGGGAGCCAACGACGAACGTGCACGTGTATATTTTAAAAGTTTATTAAAATCGATAGAAATTGAATTCAAACCTGAAGATTTCAAGGTCAGGACTAGATCAGATAGTAGTGGATTACTAGTATTGCAACTGGATATAGATATCAACTGATGGAATATAACGCTAAATTTATACTATTGAAAATCGATAAAGCATCATGATGATCAAAGAGAGTTACAACACTTTGGAAAAAATCTATGAAAGGATAGAGACTATTCAGAAAAATAGATGGATTTCTTTCTGAAAACTCTAATTTACTTCGTTTCAAAGCACATTATGTTTAGCACATCACATACTTTAGGGGCAAGTGTTATTCAACATTTTTATCCAGCTATATTCGAACTGAATGGACAAGTTAGATTCAACTGTCATCAAGGCCGATAAGTTTAAAGAAATGATTGTGGGATCTAGAAGTCAAGTATAGATGGTAATACGAAGCCGTGATTGAATTGAGGAGCGATCGACTATAATAATTCTCCAACATAGGGATTGACATATTTCAACCAAGCAAATGCAAATCAATAGGAAACAATCAATATCTCATGATCCATAAGTCCAATGCATATAAAATTTTGTGAGCAAGATGTAAGGTCCCTAGGAAGCCCACTCTAGGGATCACACCTCAAAAAGATAAAGCAAGAGGAATTTACCATCTTCCCTCAATAGGGATTGGCTAAAATCAAAAAACAACTCACACTGAAGCAAAGATCAAGCAATAACTCAGGTTCTGCTAATCCAGTTGGCATGAAACTTGGAGGCTAAGTATATTACAACATGGGAAAGCTTCTATATGGACCGCATCCCTAAAATCTTTCAAAATAAGGATCGTCATTGATTCCTATTCCTTGGAATTTGTGCCACGCGATCCCTTTTATGGGTCCATATTATTTTAGAGATCCTTCTGCCGAATTTTCTAGGAGATATTTCACCATCGTTATCTATAAATACAAGCTTGGTTTTTCATTTTTGGGACCTTTATGCCACTCGCTACTTTGAAATCTATTATAACTAAGGATTCATCCGATCCCTATTATACTTAGTTTACAAAGTGATTAATAAAGCTACATATTCAAAGTCGACGTAGGCAAACATCGCTGAACCACTATAAATTGTTGTCTTCTTATTATTGCTTTAATTTTATGCTATTTAATTGCTTATCTCCTC
Organism: Allium cepa; assembly: GCA_030765085.1. Taxonomy (NCBI): domain Eukaryota; kingdom Viridiplantae; phylum Streptophyta; class Magnoliopsida; order Asparagales; family Amaryllidaceae; genus Allium; species Allium cepa. The sequence goes on from CM060935.1 coordinate 599,539,711, forward strand.
TATTTTCATTTTATATTCTTCATTTATTTCTCTTTAAAACTTTTATTGAGTGTTTATGCCAATTTTTGGTGCAAACAACTGCCTATATAGATGTTAGTCTATGTTGTATATTTGTTTTGAGATGTACGTTCGGGCAATGATTAAATGTTGTTTGATGACTATTTGGATGTTTTTATTATATGTTAGAATGGTTTCAAATGCTCATCGGAGCGAAAAAAGAGATGATGATTAATTCTATAATGGTGGGTACCCGTGTGGAAGGGGTAGCAATTTGCTCTCTGATTCGATACACAAAGGATGCAAGATCCGTAAATGCAGAATCAGACTTTGATGGACCAGGTCTAAGGTGTTTGGGATTGCATCGATGTATTCGCATTTTATGCTAGTCAAAGCTATAAGTGTAGCGATAAAATCAGTGCAAAATTGAACTGTTAAAAGTGCTATAAGGTTCTGATTCAGGCGTGGTGGCTGGCTTGGTGGTGTTTGGAAGTGGACTTTTGGATGGAGGGAAGGTATCTTCGGGTTATATTGGTCGATGGTTAGGGGCTAGTCAGCAAATTTGGTCTATGGTGGACTACAATTCCGGCATGAGGCAGCTTCGGTCCAGTTGTGTAGCTGAACAAGGAAAGTGGGGGTGAAGAGCCAAGCAAGATCTCAATTTTGAGGTCTATGCTGTAGTTCGGTACATGCATTACTTTGGTTCGGTCAAGAACGAAACTGGGAAAGCATAGGGGTTTGAGTTGGCTGTAGGGTGGATTTAGGTTTGTCATGCGTGAGCTTCGAGGTAGACCTTGGGACTACTTCAGAGATCTTGGAGATTGGCTTTAGGCAAGGGTGGATGACACTAGGATAACTCGAGATGGCTTTGGTGTTTGTTTAACAGCCAAGGAAGTAAAGTAACTTTGATGTGTCGGTAGGTGAACCATTTTTGGTTTATTTACTAGCATATATTCTCGTTAAGGTGTTTGTTTATTAATTCTAAGCTATATCGTACTTAAATCCCTTAACCTAAGCTCACGTATCAACTAAAACATCCCTCATTTTGAAACCCACAGATGGAACCCTAATGTGCTACAGTTACGTTAAAATTATCTTTAGGCGATATATATGAGACCAGTTATATTATACTGTTTTGAATAAATAGAGCATAAATACGAAATGAAAAACACCTTCATAGATTTAGTTTAAAGATATACCCACGCGAGGTCAAAATATAGTACATAGTGTAGCTATTAGTGTCCCTCGTATGGTGATGTGGACAATAACACAGATATAGTGGAAATAAGCATAAATATAACACCCGAGCCTCATGTTTTGTTTTCAATTTGCATTATTCAACCATTTCCAAAAGCAATGTTCCTAATCCAATAAACTCAGCTTACTCAAATGAGAACCGATGAGTTTATAGGAAAAAAAGAATAAAAACATGGGTTGGACATAAGTTTGCTGTGAGTAACATATTACTCAAAAGCATACAAGATAGTTGTAATGATCAACCTTTTCGACTCTAAAAAATCGACACTAATACATCCACGGTATTCACATGCCAAACATCCAAGTGCGAAAAGGCGGATTGTTGAGGCGAAAGAAAGAAAAGACAAAACAAAATTTCACATCGTGATGAGTAATATATAATATACCCATAATCTTGATAAAAGAAAACCATAATATGCATACATCAATCAAAGTAAATTAACATATCATTAGCCTGGATAGTTATAACAACCTATCCTCACAATTGCTGATAAATATAAACAAGAAATGCAGCGAAAAATAAAGATACCTAAATACGCCTTGGAGGCATCTAGCTTGGCTCCTAAGCTCCAAAGCATCCATAACTAAATCTAGAATATACTCAGGCTGACCCGAATATTATTAGAAAATAACACCCGGATCAGTCTGGTAAATTAACATGAGAAACTCAAACAAAGGGATATTTAATGTTATAAAACCTTTCAAAATAAAGGTATCTCTCATGACCACGCCGCATATAAACACAAATGATATTTACCATATGATAACTAAACTATTTTAAATAGAAAATCCAGTGATATTATACTAATGTCTAGGGTTTCAAATAAATATTGAATCCTAGTTGGAATAGTTATATTAATTAAATAATTCAACGACATAATCAGTATACAACTAAGTCTGTAAAGGAACGTATTAGAAAAGGGATTCCAATCAATGACAAGGTACCGGGGTACACCTACCATAGTACATCTCTTGATAAAATGCACCAAGGTCCTCACATGAACCCCTATGAATCAGGACCGGACTACTCCTTCTTTGATAGTACCGAATATGTCATCTTCCTGATTTTCTCTAACAAACCATTTCCGTAGCCACAAGCATACACAATCCATCAATAAATATCAATCTATATAAAAGTGATTACCATATCCTAATGGTAGCGAACCACACAGCCCTTGATCATATCTTCTGTTTTAGTCATTATCGATGTGAGGCATGAGGCTACATTTTACCTTTTTAGAAAATCCCACTTGGAATACTAACACTGCCCTCCAGGAAACAATGCAATGTCACCAGTTATCCATACAAGTTGTTCAAGATACGAAAAAACAAAATGCACTACTTCTATTACATCCATTTGGAATCATCCTTAAGATTAGTAGCAAGTAGCTCTTACACTTCAAAGAACCCTGTTTGATTTCCATCATCTTCAAGATGTCTCCAATTTAAACACTTATGTCGCTTCGAAGTGCTTTTCGGATAAATCACATTTGTCTGGTCCCAGTCTTTTCGAACCGACATTCGATAGTTTCAAAACTGGCACGATCTGATAATCGGTTATTTAACTATTAAATAAACAAATAATCCAATTAGTGATTTATTTTCCATATGGAAATCAACTATGATTAAGCATAGAAGCAACTACTAAGCCTCTTTAATTATCCTTTCTTAAAATAGAATCACTTTGTAAATACTTGTATCAAAATACTTTTACAAAAATATACCTATGTATACCACTCATTCACTATGCATTTACCCTTTTTCGATGCTTGGAAAAATATCCATACACTTATCTCAACGGTATAAGTATATTCACAAAACACTATGCTTTCATTACATAGGAAATGTAACCATATACTTATCTCAATGGTATAAGTATATTCACCAACCATTTCACTTCCAAACCTATACTTACTGGGTTTAAACAAATGTCATTTGAAACGTAGATAATAGTAAACCCAAAACACTTTTGGTGTAAATAAATGGATCATATGAAAATTAGACCAAGTATACTTATCCCCACTTTCGGTTTCACACTTGTACTATCCTTCGACTAACAATATAGTCAAAAAAGTTAGTATACTATCCTTGCCTTGACATACATTTTTAATTCTCGGGATAGGGATAAGTTTCCCTACCTTGGAATTTGGTGTTAAGTATGAAAGAATATTTTCCATACCACAATAAGTTAGAAAGATCATTTATGAAAATCAAATCTTATTCCTTTTATAAAACTCCTTTTTATAAATCTCCTTCATATTTTTAAAACTCCTTTTACAAATCTCCTTTATATTTATAAAGTTCCTTTTATAAATCTCCATATTTATTTATAAAACTTCTTTTATAAAACTCTAAATTTATTTATAAAATTTCTTTCATAAAACTCCAAATTTATTTATAAAACTTCAAACTTATTTATAAAACTTGTTTTATAAGACACCAAGTTTATTTATAAAACTTCTTCTATAAAACTCCAAATTTTAAAGCTTATATAATTATTACAAATTTTCTATTTCAAAATAGGACTAAATACTTCCTATAAATAATCAATCATATATCACTATAAATTCACAAATATGATTTATTTTTCCAATTTATCAAAATGATATTAAATTCCCCGTTTAAAATATCATTTATAAATATATTATTTATCTGAAAAATATAATTTATAAATCTATTCTTTTATTACAATATTTTATATAAAATATCTCACCAATATTTATTCTAGAATATGTCTTTCTTCCTTTTAAAAATAGAATCACTAAATCATAAAAGATAAATTCCCTTTTTTTAAGTAAACATTATATTAAATTTTTTGAATAATATATACTCCCCAAAATACTTTTAGAACATTTCCATATATGTTAGGAAAGACTGGTAAAAAGGTTGAAGTAAAATAGAGAAGTTCAAAAACAAATTCCAAATAAAATGGCATAGAAAATTCTAAAAGTCACACTTAAAATCGTTTTCCTAGTCAAAACCAATTTCAAATCAAATAGCAATAAATAGTATTTCCAAAATACTATAATGAGGCTAATAACTACCGTAACACTTAACAATGCTACTACTGCCTTTTTCACTAAAAATGTTCAACTTTTAACACATACCAATGTCACATCCAATACTTTTCGCATTCAACAATTTATACAAGTACATAAATAAAATTTAAAATCAACAACAGCGAGGAATCTGGAACGCTCTACAATATCCCATGTATTTCATTTTATATGTCATTCACTTTCTAAAGTGGAAACCCAACCAAGAAAAACAAATAAATCATTCAAGCATGAGGAACAATAATTTATATCTACTATATATCATATAACATTTATCCAAATGTGAGTTGACTCACCAGATTTCCAACCGATGCTTATGCATTCCTGCTTGATCTAAAATCAAACGGCATTCGATTTTAGCTCAAAATTCTACTTGCTCTATGCTCGAGGAAATCAAATCCAGAGTGTAGATAGCGCTCCTACGAGTGCAACGCAAAGCACCGTGTCTCATTTAAACCTCATATGAAGAATTTGTTGCTTTTATAATTTTTGAGATTAAATTATAATAATTAATAAATAAATTATAAACTACCACCTCACTAATCCTTCTCCTAAAATTCAAAATCAAACCCTGTACATGTGCACACCCCTACACAAACATACCCATGGCCGAAATGTTCCATCGCTAATTTCTCCATCACCTCACGACGAAATCACGCAACGCCTTCACCGACAAACTCCACTCCACGAAAGCTTCCTCCCTAACACAACCAACTAGAGCTTGGCCCCGCCACAGAGAAAGCGACATGTTGCCTCTATCAATCAACCATGAAATCTCATAAACCCTAAACCACATCGCACATCACCAAATCATCGCGATCCACACTCCTTCCCATGAGAAGAACAATGCATATCTTGCCTTCGCCTATCGTTGCCTAAAACTTCGAAAATTTCTAACTCTAGCTCCTCTTTGGCCATGTCGATCACCCCAACCATCACTACACTCGACAATACTCATATGATTCGACGATTGTCAAGCCACGAGTTCAATCGGTCTAATTTCATAATTTATCGTTAACCCAATCATTTGATTTTTATTTTTAAAAGAGGAGGCTTGATTTTCATTTACTATAAAGGGATAAAGAAAGGAAAGAGGGAAAATGAAAATTAAAAGGGAAAAATGAAAAACGAAGAAAAGTCCAAGTGTGGGTTTTATTTATTTCATAATTTTCGGCACTTCGCTAATGTATTTTGTTCGTGTACAAACCACGAATGACTGAAATAAAAAGGCGATCACGCATAACCTATGCAGTTAAAGCACTCGGTAGATTTAATGCAGCAGAGGTGCAAAAAGTCGTAGCGGGGATACGGTAAGGATACAGCGAGATATAGCGAATGACTTTAAAATAGCATATAAAACTCATACTTTATGCTTTTACAAATATATAAATAGTAATTAAATTAAAAATTAACATTCAATTGAATTATAATTAATACATAAATAATTTTAAACAAAAACATGTGCGAATGTACTGTAGATGAACTAAAACTGTTATATAAAATAATTGAATTTAATGGAATATTAGAGTATTTTCATTTCTGAAAATATATTAAAAATTCAATTACATAAATTAATTTCATAATTTTTATAATGTATAAATGTCATTTTCAATTCATTTCTTTTAAAGAAGATATAGCGGAAATAGTGGAAATAACGGGATATAGCGGAAATAGCGGGGCTTAAAGCGGAAAGGCTATATTTGGGCTATATGGAAAAATCACAGTAGTAGAAATCCATTATGAGATATAATAGGGTTATAACGGGGTAATAACAGGGCATTAACTGGACAATGCACAACAATGCGATATGATCTTAAAACAACAATAAAATACACTGGTTATCTTAATTCTTTGAAATTTCAAAAATACCAACGTTTGCCAAAAAAATACATAAAATGTAATTTAAATATTTTCCAAATTAAAAATTATGGAAAAATCCTATAATTTTATTTAAAAACACATCATTAAAAACAAATCATTTTATTAACAATTAGTTTTTCTTATTATTTATTAAATATGAATCAAATTTGATTATTCAAATAAATTAAATATTCTCATCTGAAACGTTAAAATTTCCGGTCCTTATAATAGTGAAACCATGCATCCTACATGTAAAATGGGTTATCTCCTCACTTTCCAGAGCAATAATATAAGAATGTATATGGACTTTAAATTGTAAGATCATCTAGGCATAAACACTATCATGATACCATAACTAAAATCATCCCCTCGGTTTATGTCGCGGTGAAATCTACAGTATTTCTTATATTGAAATATCCTACATGCTCTACTCCTGGGGCTTTATGTACTTTTGCAGTAGATATATACCATTAAAGTTGTACCATTCGGCTGCCATTATGGTCTTATGCCTAAATATCATATACAACGTTGTTTCTTGGCTGCTGCTAAGGCCATATGCCTTGTTGTTCTTGGTTGCTACGTAGGCCTTACTCCAATGCTTTCAAACTTAGGTTTCTACACATGCCTCATACCTAATTTTCTTCATACATGGGTTGCTACACAGGTCTTATACCTATTTCTCTTTTGATTTCCATTGCCACGCAGGCTTTGCACCTTTGCTTTTGTACTTTAGTTGCCATAAAGACTTATACATATGCTGTCATACATAAGTTTCCACATGGGCCTAATATTTATTTCTCGTTCAAATTTGGTAACCAGAAAGGCCTTATAGCTTTTCTTTATTCTTAGGTTGCCACACATGCCTTATTATGTATTGCTTTTGTACTTCGAATGCGACACAAGCCTTGATCCTCATTTTCAATTTTGGATGCCACACCGGCCTTACTCCTTCACTTTTGGTTTTAGATGCCACAAAGGCCTAATTCCTTCAACTAAACCCACTACCTAACCATCCACTATTAGGCTCTTTACATAGTTATTTTATCAAGATAATGTTTAACTAATCCTTATGTGATATTAATATTGATTTTACTATGTCATCAATAACAAGGTTACGATCTTGGCCATTATAAGCTCTATCATGCCTTATTATCTTTGAAAGTTACTAGTTCTCGTTTACACAATTCTCCAAGGGTACACTATCCTGAATACTCATGTTCTTGTCTCGTCTAGGGGAGGAGTTTAGTTTTAGTGATTTATGAAGATAACTCTATAATTTATCTGAAATCAACCTCTTTATCCAAAATTCCTCATTAACCATTGACCACCTTTGGTCCTTGATTAATATCTTCGGTTTGCCAGCCCCAGCCTCAAATTTTGCTTATCTTAACATTCATGCTTTCAGTTCTATTGACATTTTAATTTGACTTCACCTCCTTTGGCCTAGCCCTTTAGTATACATTGGAAAACATTCATGTAGCTTTGCCACTAACTTTCAATGTGTTGACTTCTGATTTGTTTGACTTAGCCTTTTCTGACTATTATCTGACACATTTAGCACGAAATATGGATCTGGTTTATACCTAATAATTAATTAAGATCTTTAGTTAAATAACCTTTCGGTCATCACCTATTTATCCTCCAGTTCCCCATCATAACCCTTCAAGCATGCTAAATTTTCCCTTGGAAACTACCTAATTTGTTCCCAGTTTTTTGTACTAAATTAATCATGTATAGTATTCCTCAGAACTAACCAATTTTCCTTATATGTGGATCATAATTGATTTATTACTATTTACCTATTTAAGGATATATTCTATTAATCAAAACAATTTTCTAATACTATCTTCTTGTCTCTAAATTATTACCCCACATAATTAAACAAGTAAAATAATAGGAATGCCGAAATTATCGTATGGCTGTCAGGAATATAAGGGAGAAATTTAGGGAACATATTACTTATTAACACTTTTAGATGAAGTCCCTAGCTTCCTTAGCTCTAATCTTCTCCTATTCTTATTGCCAGGCTGCAAATACCATTAAAAAGCTTAATTTTTTTTTAAAAGTTTTGGATGTAAAAGAAAATGGAAACAAAGAGGTGGTTATCTTTACTTCAAAAGAATAATTTAGGCCGTTGGCTCACTATCCGATTTGCTTATAATTTTTTTAACACTTACGATTGCTTTAATTCTTATCAAATTAGATTTTCAAATAGGATTTTCCCAGTCCACTTGATTCATCCAATCATGACAAGTAAATAAAGCATTCCATGTATATTTTCCCCGTTTTACATTATCTCAGTTCATAATTAATTACACAGTTATCAAATAATGGAGTGTCATGGTCAGTCTCGCGTCGCCCTCTTTTAATAATAACCCTCTTTGCTCACATCATTTTTTCACTTTACACTTTAACAAAAAAATCAATCAGTACTACTCTCACATCACCTCGCCAAAACTCATGCCTTCATCGACAATGCTGATGTCGCATAAGCCTCCATCCCATATCGCCACTACTATTGCAATCGACATCGCCTTCAACCACACATAGCGCAACCAATCAACAAGATCACATAACCCACCTCCATCGTTGCAGCCATGCAATAGTCCTAGCATCATCGTGGGAAATATGTAATTATCTAAAGTAGATAATTATATTGATTTTTGGATATGATTTACTTATTTTAGTTGGATAATTATAGGTCAGGTTATCCCTATTAATCCCTTAATATCCCCTAAAATTATGTAATAATATGTAACTAAAATTATCCCTTAATTATATGCTTGAGATATGTGTATTAATTAATATTTTTGTAATTGTGTATGTATATGTTATTAATATTTAAACATAAATAAATATCCTTAATTATAAATCTATAATATATAAATATAAAATTAAATTAATAATAAATTATATTTTCGTATATTTATTAGTATTTAATTATAAATATATATATATATATGCATGTGCATATATAATTACATTAAATTACATTAATGCTAAATATATTAAATATACCTTAATTGTACCTAACTTGTTACTTCAATCCTAGATTTCCAAACAATCATGCACTCCTTAGATATTAAATTTATCCCAGTCTGGCAAGTACCATATGTGACTGTTATATGGATATATTTTTTTAACTAAAATGGAAATCAATATTCATCTCAAATATAATTTATCAGATTTGTCCTAGTATCGGACAAGTTATAAATATAATGATACTTATGTTTCATAAATCAATATTTCAAATTGAACGGTTAACTAAATTTTAACAATATTTCCTTCTTGTTCCCCATATATGCTCTTTTGCATATGATATGGGAAATAAGATGCCACTGAAATTTTGTAGATCATTGGATTTGGATGATTTGTGTAATGCAAATATCATTGTGTTTGTAATGGAAAGTAGGATGAACAACCATTAATAAAAGTATAGAAATCCCTAGGTATAGCTCTAGAATTATCCTTAAATTGATTCGAAGGACAATGAAATACTCCAAATAATAGAAGATACTGCTGACATAGGGCCATTTAACAATAAAGAACTTAATGGAGTTGAATTAGATTAAGATGTCAATGTTGTTGATGATGATGATGTCAAAGGTAATGAACATGAGTACGATGATGAAATATAAAATGATGATATCGGTACTGATGTTGATAATTGGTAGCATGTATGATTAATTGCAAGTCTTCTTTTATATATGTACTTTATTTTCATTTTTCTCCATTGTTAATAATCAATTATGTGTGCATATCGTAAAACTAAATGTGCAAATTTTAAATTTTGGGCTTATACACTTTGAAACTAATTTGTCCCATTCTTGTCTTTATTAGGTGAAGTTGTTGATCCCATTTTCATATTTACTCATTTTGATATAACGTAATTCAAACTTGTAATGACCCGCTATTTTGAACCATTCAAATTGACAATAAAACCACATATGTCAGACTTGAATTATTCAAAACAACAAATTGTTAATTATTTTGGGGGTAAATAGAATCAATCATAGAATCATAGACATATAATATGCAACGGAATAAAATAAAACATAGTAGTTCATGAAGCTACGACAGAAACAACAGAGTCAGAAACAAATACAACAGAAATCCAAAAACGTAGAAGTTCGCTAATACATAAGCAAATGAAAAATGTCTGAACAGAAATAACTGAAATAACTAAAATAGCTAAGCAGATATATAGATAGATCTCCAGCAAAGTCTCCAGCTCCAAAAGGTGAGTCTTGAATGCTGTGAAACTCAGACTGACCCGAGCATAAAGTAAAAACAAAACTTTCGAGTCAGGACTGACATTCTTATGTAAGTAAATCGACTTAAGTGAAACGTAACAATTGAAATGCAACAATAACTCAAAGGATGTTTGGGATCCCCATCCTTTAAGGATTCGTTAAACTATTTACATATGTGGTAATATACGATATATATGTAATGTCTAACAGTAAAGCATAATATATTAAAAATAACGTTAAGGTGTTACCCATATCCCCCTTAACACATTTTAAAAACGTCATAGTCTATACAGTAATATAAACTCCACCAAAACGATGGGCTGTTAGGGAGCACTCCGTAGGTACGACACTAAAAAAAATCGTAGTAGGCTTCATAAGGCATATGACAAGGCTCGCGAGGCTATGCCTGAGGTAGGATTCTGCCGTTTTGCACTCCTAGGCCAGTGGTAATGCATAGCAGCTACTACTGTCTACCTTGAGACACACTCCAATATCAAAGGTTCACACCAAATCGAATCACAAAGTAATAGAGATGGTTTTGAAGAAGCGTTCTCGATTGGAGGAGCGACCTCACCTAGCCCGGTATAGCTCCTGTTTTAGTTATACCAAGCTGATCAGGGGGTCAGGTCTGTGTTTCTTACCTCATACCAGAAGCGTTCGCCAAGCCATCCTACTTCGTTCTGGATTCTCCACCACATGCACAGTTGTTAAAGTGGTTTCAGAATTGGCAAAGAGTATGACAATATCAACCCAGGTCACTTTAACAACAAAACGCTTACATTTTTCATACCGTGGTCATTTTATAAAGCATTTAAATAATAAATCTTAAATTATAATTTAAATCAATACGAAAATATTTAACTTTAATTGTATTTTAGATTTAAAACGTTTATTTTACAATTCACATTAAATAAATTTATTACATTCCAAAATTCATATCATTTAAACTTAAATAAAATATTATTTAAATTTTAAATCCTTAAAATAAAATTTTAATTACAAATTATTGTCCACTTAACTTCTTGAATTTTATTTATTGAAATTATTATATAAAAATCTATATTTATTATATTAAACTAAAACTATATCTATTATATTAATTAAATTAAAAATATTTTTTTAAAACTATATTAATTATTTTATAAATTAAATTATTAAATTATTTAAATTATATATCTTAAACTAAATAAAATTATAATTTAAAATCTTAAAATTACGTTTAAACCATATTTAGCTTATAATTTAAAAACTTTATAACATATAAAATTATTATTTATTTTTAAATATAATTTTTTGAATAAAATTATTAAATTAAATTTTAAAATTCAAATTTGTTAAATCAAAGCATACTTTATAATTTACAAAATAACTTAAAATAATTTAAAACCGACCAACGGTGTCTGTATATAATTTTCTACCCTATGTCGAGTGATTGGGTGTATATCATTTCAATCCAAAATTATAATTAAATTTTCGGATATATATCATTTTAACCCATAACCCAAATTAATAATTTCAAATTAATAAAATCGCTTGGGTTTATCATTTCAACTCATAACGATTTTTCCTAATCTAAAAGATCGTTCACGTATGTATCATTTCAACCCATGCTTAGAGAACTTGCAGTGTGATATAAATAAATAAACAACATAACATAGTAGTACATATCATATAACATATCATATCATGTCACAGGTGAGCATCATATCATATTATATAATATTAACTAAGCAAATCTAACTATAACAACATTTCAATTGGTGTCCATTCACTTAATCATAAGAAATTAATCATAAGTGATTGCTTACCTTTCATGACTAACAAAGGTGAAAACTTCACGAACAGACACGAAGCAGATATGACATGGAGATGGAGACCACAAGTCAAGCAACAATGATACAAACAAAGACACGAACATGAACGATCCAATAACTTTGAATTTTTTTATTAAAATAAAAGAGAGGAGGCAAAGGGGAAGGTTAGAACCTAGGCTAGGTGGCTCAGCCTATGTGTGCAAGGGTGGCTGAAGGTGTGTGGGTGGGTGTTGGCCGAGAGTAGGTGTGTGGGTAGGTGGGGTACGGCCGAATGGGTAGGCGGGTAGATGGGTGTAGGTGGCCGAAAGGGTAGGTGTGTGGATGGGTGTGGGTAAGTTGTGTACTACCGAGTGGGTAGGCGTGTGGGATGGTGGATGGTCGAAAGAAGGTGGAGGGTGGGCCGTGGTTAGAGTACGGGCTTGGCGGAGGAGCAGCAGTGGCAAGGTGATCGAAGGAGAGGAGAGAGACATGAGAGGAAAGGAAGGAGGAGCTAGGTTTAGTTTATGGCTTTAGGAAATTGGGAGATGGAGATGGAGGAAGGAGATGGAGTAGTTTACAATAGTTTTTTTTGGTTTCAGAAGAAAGAATGAGAAAGAGGAAGAAGCAAGAATAAAAGTACATCATGTCTTTTCTCAATGGACACATCCATTCAAAAAAGGCACGTACCCATTTAGGTGACTCCTTGTATCCCAACCCAATAACCAAGCCCAATAAATCAAGCCCAGAACCCAATACTCCAATAAAAAAATAGGCAAAACACACATAAATAAACGTACGATTTTACGTAGAAAATTGCAGATTTAAAGATGTAGGAATTGAATTTTAACGAAACAAAAAGTGGAGTGGAGATTAGAATTCAGTCTAGTATCTTAAAAAAGAGTACATTTTAAAATTTTAAAATTTAATTTTCAAACAAAAGGCAAACTTTGACCAAATTTGACCAAAATTTGAATTTTTAGAAAAATTTCTGATTTATTGAATTTGAAAATATATATTACTCAATGTCCCAAAATCGTTATTTAAATTCAAATTTATTTAAGTTTTAAAATATTTAACTCAAAAATTCAAATAAAATTTCTTTTAAAATTTGACTAAATTCACAGGTCGTTACAAAACTTTATCATAATTGCTACTCCATTTGCATGTCATTGTAAAACATAGGTTGCTTGTATGTTATTAAATTTTATACATATTTGTATATGTATTATTATAACAGATATGTCTAGTCGAGGTCATAGACATAGCCATGGTGGATCCTTATCAGGTCATGGTCGATCTCTCTTATCATATCATAGTGGATCCTACTTACCTGAGCTTGATGCACATATGATTCCGATCGATTTGCCAATTAATGCTACCAGTCCGTCCACTCATGTTTCATAAATGGACTTTTCCTCCGCGGGAAAGCATGAGGATTAGTTTGAATAATTACTTATTTGAACACAAGTACAATCATACATAACACTCATACAGACACTAGTATTCACATACACTCATATAAAATAATCGTATATACAGTAATTTACTAATTAAGTATGCATAAATACACACACACAATTATGATTTCAGTAGCAGCACCACGGTTGATGCCATCCGTGAAGCCATTCTTGCATAGATCATGTAATTCTAACCCATATTTACTGACATTTCCGATGATTTGAAAATAGTCATATTTTAGGAGTTTATGGTGAAATCATTTTATTATAGAATACAATATATAAATATGTATGTCGTTTTATTCATAGTATATTGAATTTGAATTTATAGAAGAAATTTTCTTGGAAAGATGGCATTTCTAAAGCAATTTTCAATAAGGCTTGGACATCCAAAGCAGCCAGCAAATATCGTGAACAGACATATGGTATGCGTAAGAGTGGAAAAAGGCATCCAGCTCTTACCCAAGAGATATACGAGCAGTTCTTGATGTATTAGCAGACAGAGGACTACAAAAATAAATCATAAAAGAATTTCGAAATTAGAAACAGAATGCCAGGTTGCACAGCGGTGGCTCAATATCATATGCAGATCATTGTAATGATATGGTATATATTTATTTGTTAAATTTATTTAACGTTTAAATAATTTGAATATGCTTACATGGTAATATATTTAATTCAAATTTCAATATGAAGAGTAGTGTATTGAGCTTATGGAAGAGTTAGTACTGTGCTCTAGGGGCAGTTATGTAATTCATTACATATATGTAAATTCGTAGTCAACCTTGTTCGCAATAAAGGTGTTTTATTTTTGTTATACACTTTATTGTCCTAAGATATAATTAATTAATTAATTAATTTTTTTTAATTATATTCATAGTAAAATCCTTAAAAATTATGTGATCATAGCTGTTGATAGTTGCAATCGTAGGTAATTAATTAGAAAATAAAGTAACATATTGTTTTAAATATGATCAAGATGTTTCGAGAAAGGATATCGATACATCCATTGAGACCAGAGTATGTAATGCTTTCAAATGTTGGGTAGTGCATTACTCATGGCTGCTAAGGGCACTAAGTGGTTACATACTTGTAGTTACTAGACAACTGTGGAATGATTCAACTGAGTGTTTCCTTTTGATTGATAATAATAAGGTCAAATATGTATTCTCAGTGTGACAATGTTACATAGTTCTTCCAGCTTGAGAATACTATGGAATTTCAATGTGGATACTCTTGATTATAGTTAAATCATTCCATGGCACCCATTGGAAAACTAAAGTTGAGTCTAAGTTGAAGCAATGGGAGTGAAGCACTATTCAATAAAGCATTCATCTCAATATTTGTATATGATTAGTGTCACGGTCAACTATAATCAATGCAAAGTCAAAATCTATGGCCAGAGTAGAACATTTGATTATAAATGTTATAATTGAACCAAAGACTTTTTTATAGAATAAACAAGTTGAATGTGGATAATATTGATGTTTTGACTAGTACCAAAATCTCGATATGTCCTAAAGTGATATAGTGTTAATGAAGAGAACATGTATAAATTATTGTCACCCTTGGTCCTGCCTCAGATAATATAAAATATGATTTTACCAAAAAGATCTATAAGCGATAAATTTGCCCAAACAATCACATCGCTAGGTAAGGTCACGTTTGAATATTAATATTTGAATTGTTCAATATTAATTGCTAACTAAATTCATCCCTCTTACACAATTGTATTTATGAATTCTCTAATAAAACCACATGATTTAATTAGTCTATATAGTATTATAAATTTACTAAATTAATTATATTTAAGAAATATTAATTATTATTGTATTTGATGTTTAGGATATTGTTATCCCGATTTTTAGCAAGGCCATGATACCAAAAGATCGACCGAGAAAGCAAGGATGGTTCATCTCAAAGCAATTCGACCAGTCAAGGAGCTTCACCGACCCAGCCTCTTCAAGAAGGTCGCTCACGACCTAACTACCCAAAGGGTCCAACGACCTAACAATCCAGAGCTTCCAATGACCTAATGTGATACAAGACCGAACGCAACCCAACGACTTAAGCTTGTAACGACCTAAAAGTTACGACCTAACAACCTACAGGGACGAGCGACCTAACTACTTAGAGACTTAGCGACCTAGCGGCTCAACTGGGTTAACGACCTATGACTTACCGACCTAAGCCAAACCCCCCCCCCCTCTTCCATTAGGTCGCTCGCAACCTAATCTATACACTATCTCTTCTTTTAGATCGCCTACGATCTATGGAGCCACGCCTTACATCCTTAGGTCGCCACACTTTTAGGTCGCCACCTCTTCATACCGCATCACCTTAGGTCGCTATGAACTACGACCTACGACCTACCTTAGGTCGCTCCATTTGAAGCCTCAACACATCTGAGCTACCGTCTGTACCCCCTTAGGTCGCTAACGACCTACCAAGCCTTATGCCGCAACTATTTAGATCGCTACTCCATCTCCTGCCGCTCCCGTAGGTCGCCAACCCCTGTGCTACTATTCCTTAGGTCGCTAACGACCTTCGACCTAAGCCTTAGGTCGCCCCGACCGACCTAACTCTAGAAATCCCCTATAAATACTCCACCTACTCCAACTGAAAAGGGGACTTTTCTGGACTCCGAAGCGCCGATACTCTTCTGTTTTCTCCTCTCTTCCAACACTTCAAACATCGAAGATTCTTCATCAAGAGGTCCAACTACATTCAACATGAATCCGAAGGGCAATTCATCACCTAAGTTCTAATTTCTTTCTTCGATCGTGTTGTAATTGTGAAGTTGAGTTGTAGAAGTGTTGTAAACGAGAAATTGAGTTGTAAAAGTGTTGTAATCTTGTAAAAGTGTGCTCAAAGAACATAATAGAGGATGTGAAGTGGATGTAGGCTTGACTTAGAAGCCGAACCACTATAAAAATTGTTGTCTCTTTTACATTTTGGCTATTTTCTGCTTACTTTTAGTTCCCGTGCAAACAGGTGGCGCCCTCACTTTATCACGACCGACGCCTTGGGAGTTAGCGCACGTTTTTTAGCGTTAACATTTTGGCGCCCACCGTGGGGCCCGAACCCACGACCACAAGGTTAAGAGCCTTGGCGGAGAATTGAGATCAAGAGTTCTATCAACTAAAGGTTGGATCAGAGAGTTTGGAGGTTCAGATCTGAAGAATTATGGTAAGGCGATCGAGTAGATTACAGAGATCGGAGAGTAGTCATCATGGCTTCCTCAAGAGCAAACCAAACTTCAGCCTTCGTTACCAGAGACGAGATGGAGGCAATGATGAAAAGTCAAGAGGAGTTGATCCAGAATTTGTTTCATCAGATTGGACAACTTGGAGCACAGAATCGGAGAGGAACAGAAGCCCAACCAGAAGAACAGATTCCACCAATCCCTCGTGAACTCGGGGGGCAAGATGAAAGCAATGGGCGAGGACTACAACAAGGAGATAACGATAAATTGGTGAAAATGGTCAAAAAAGCTATAAGAGGTGGTTTGGTAAACAAGGACATGGAAGATGTGAACAAAAGTCCTTTTACCACAACAATAAGGCGAGCCAAGAACCCACCAGACTTCAAGCTACCATCATTAGATATGTATAATGGAAGGACAGACCCTATAGTTCATCTGACAAAATATGTGAGGCATATGAAAGTGCTGGGGGCATCAGAGGAAGTTATGGCTCGGTGCTTTCCATTGTATTTGACAGATATTGTGGCATTATGGTTCAGACAATTGGAGAATGGATCTATCGAGACATGGAATGATTTGATTAGAAGGTTCATGATTCAGTTCAGAGTTCACATTTCGAGACCTAAGAATGTTATGAATTTGGCGGCATTGAAACAAAGAGCTGGGGAATCCTTGAGAAGCTTTTTGACGCGATTCAACGCAGCTGCAGCATCGGTGGATCGACCAGATCCATCCATGGTCTTGATGGCAGCTGTGTCAGGCACAGTTGACGGTACAGATTTCAAGAATTCGCTGACAAGAGATCCCCCTATGGATCTAAGGGAATTTTACCATGAGGCTGAAGGATTTCTACGATTAGAAGATGCAAAGGCTGAAAGAGAAGAAGGAGAAGGAATCGATGTTTTTGTGGTCAAAAGTGGGAATCCTCCTGAGAAAGGTGCAGAAACCAGCAAAGGTAAACGAAAGGCTGAGGATAACAACGATAGATCAGCACGACAACAAAGGGGACCATGGTTCACCTCGTTCACGGAGTTGAATGAAACTTTGGAGCGGATCTACCAAGACATTAAGGGACATGTTCCTTATCGAAAGCCAATTAGGAGAGATCCAACTAACAACGAGAGAAAGTCGGACAAGTACTGCTTGTTCCATGAGCTAAATGGTTATAGCACAAATGACTGCAGACACTTGAAAGACGAAATTGAGGGAAATATCTAGGATGGTTTGCTATCACAATATGTAAAAAAGAAAACTGCAATAGTGGAGCGAGAACGTCCACCTCCTGCACCAACTGGAAATGGCTCAGGATCGAGGCGTCAGCTTGTTATCGAATAATTGAGGTTAAGACGAATGAGTGGCAAACTCTACATTGACACAATTAGGTTGATCACACATGTACGGGACCACGAGCGATCCCCAGGCATGCTCTGATACAACTTTGAATCATATTGATGTAGGTGTTTTCAATCGGACGTCACTACTTTACTTTCGTGTTTTACTTCTGATGATTGATTACTTTGCTTTCGATGTTTGGATTTGACTTTACTTTCCTTTTGTGTTTTACCTCTGATGTTTGGATTTGACTCTACATTGCTTTCATGTTTTGCTTCTGATGTTTGGATTTGACTCTACATTGCTTTCATGTTTTGCCTCTGATGTTTGGATTTGACTTTTTCAGACATTTTTACTTTGAAAATTTTCATTGGAATATTTGATTTTGATAATCTCGAGATGATCTAGCCCTTTCAGGCATACTTACTCGCCTCGAACGACATCTGACTTCGCACAGTCACAAACTCGCCTCGAACGGCACCCAACTTCGAACAGTCACAAACTCGCCTCGAACGGCACCCGACTTCGAACAGTCACAACTCGCCTTGAATGGCACAATTCATTTTATCTCACTTGATCTTGATCATCATATGAAGTTAAGCGCTTGACCGCGGACGACCGCACTTCACCTCAAATGACTTGATCTCGAACGATCGTCATTTGAAGTTAAGCGCTTGACCGCGAGCGGCCACACTTCACCTCAAACGGCTTGATCGCGAACATCCCTCATTTGAGTTCTGCCACTTGACCGCGTGTGGTCGCACTTTACCACAAATGGCTCGACCCCGAATGGTCATCATTTGAAGTAAAGCGCTTGACCACGAACGGTCGCCATTTGAGCTCCGCCACTTGACCGTTCACGGCCGCACTTTACCACAAATGGCTCGACCGCGAATGGTCGTCATTTGAAGTAACGCGCTTGACCGCAAACGGTCGTCATTTGAGTTCCCCCACTTGATAGCGTACGGTCGCACTTTACCACAGATGGCTCGATCACGAACGATCGTCATTTGAAGTAAGGCGCTTGACCATAAACGATCACATTTCACCGCAAATGACTCGATCCCGAACGATCGTCGCATGGATTTAGACGCTTGATTGCCAACAATCGCACTTTCACCTCAAATGGCTCGATCATGAACGATTGTCATTTGAAATTTGGCACTTGACTGTGTACGGCCACATTTCATCCCAAATAGCTCGATCTCGAACGGCCATTATTTGGGGCCATATAAAACTGTCAATTCCTTTGCAGGTCGTCAACAGGATATGAACATCCAACGTATGGCATTACAAAACACACCTTCCTACCGCAAGGCATGTTTTGGGGGGCAAGTGTTATCCCGCCTTTTTAGCAAGGCCATAATACCAAAAGATCGACCGAGAAAGCAAGGATGGTTCATCTCAAAGCAATTCGACCAGTCAAGGAGCTTCAACGACCCAGCCTCTTCAAGAAGGTTGCTCACGACCTAACTACCCAAAGGGTCCAGCGACCTAACAATCCAGAGCTTCCAATGACCTAATGTGATACAAGACCTAACGCAACCCAGCGACTTAAGCTTGTAACGACCTAAAAGTTACGACCTAACAACCTACAGGGAAGAGCGACCTAACTACTTAGAGACTTAGCGACCTAGCGGCTCAACCGGGTTAACGACCTATGACTTACCGACCTAAGCCAAACCCCCCCTCTTCCATTAGGTCGCTTGCGACCTAATCTATATACTATCTCTTCTTTTAGATCGTCTACGATCTATGGAGCCACGCCTTACATCCTTAGGTCGCCACACTTTTAGGTCGCCACCTCTTCATACCGCATCACCTCGCTACGAACTACGACCTACCTTAGGTCGCTCCATTTGAAGCCTCAACACATCTGAGCTACCGTCCGTACCCCCTTAGGTCGCTAACGACCTACCAAGCCTAATGCCGTTACTACTTAGATCGCTACTCCATCTCCTGCCGCTCCCTTAGGTCGCCAACCCCTGTGCTACTATTCCTTCGGTCGCTAACGACCTTCGACCTAAGCCTTAGGTCGCCCCGACCGACCTAACTCTAGAAATCCCCTATAAATACTCCACCTACTCCAACTGAAAAGGGGACTTTTCCGGACTCCGAAGCGCCGATACTCTGCTGTTTTCTCTACTCTTCCAACACTTCAAACATCGAAGATTCTTCATCAAGAGGTCCAACTACATTCAACATGAATCCGAAGGGTAATTCATCATCTAAGTTCTAATTTCTTTCTTCGATCGTGTTGTAATTGTGAAGTTGAGTTGTAGAAGTGTTGTAATCGAGAAATTGAGTTGTAAAAGTGTTGTAATCTTGTAAAAATGTGCTCAAAGAACATAATGGACGATGTAAAGTGGATGTAGGCTTGACCTAGAAGCCGAACCACTATAAAAATTGTTGTCTATTTTACTTTTTGGCTATTTTCTGCTTACTTTTAGTTCCCGTGCAAACGGGTGGCGCCCTCACTTTATCACGACCGATGCCTTGGGTGTTGGCGCACATTTTTAGCGTTAACAGGTATTATTAGCAATTAATTGGTGTGTGTATTGCAGTTTTTTATGCTCATATTCCCATACGATGTCAGAATATATTCAAGTGGGCTTTAAATATAGTTAATTGCTTAACAGGCATTGGGAAATGTTGATAAGAGCAAGTGTTGGTCAGCCATACAAGGAAAGAGAAGGACTTGGATAAGACCTAGGCTTAATTTAGAATTAATTTGGAAATTTAAAAAGGATGTTTAAAGATAGAATGAAAGACGTTTTTATTCTCTTCATAAAACAATATTCTCTCATTCATTTCAAATCTAATTTTCTTTTTCTCTCTCTTGCTTCTTCATCCATGGCTGCCACCTACGAAATCCTTCCTAAGCTGAAATCAATTTCCAAGATAAATAAAAACATCAAACGAAATCGATTATTACAAGATCGAGTGCCGATTCAAGGATTCTAGGATGCAATTCACAAATAAAGCCATCAAAAATTCTAGATCTAATGAGGTAAATATTCTTCTCTTAATTTCAATAAGCCATATACCCTAAAATATATTTCTATCGCTAAATGTTATTGATATGGTTTTTAATTATTGAAATTTGTTTTTAAAATTTGAGATATTTTAAATTATAAATTACTGAAATTATAAATAAGGTATATACATGTATACAAATGATATTTGGATATGGTCCTGATTTTCTAAGGTTGGATTCGAACTTATTTAGATCTAGTTTAAAAGAAAACTTCCTTTTGTAGATATCCTTTATATACATATATTCGTTTTATATTTTTAATGTACCATGTTGTGTTAAGTTATACTACAATTAACATTATTTCATATGTCTTGATATTCATATTTTTAAATATAAAATATTTCATGCTTAATTTAATTTCTTATTCGGTTTAGAAATCATTTGTTGTTTTGTACATAACCGACAAAGGTTGAAGTTTTATATGATTGAATAATCTTAATAATAACTTTATTTAAAAGGAGATTTGCTTTACAATTCTTTATGTAATATTTTCAATCTAAGAGGTTTAATGTTAATTTTTTTTGTCTTTAGGTATTGAAAGAATCATATTTCCTTTATAACCTTAGGATTAGATCTTGTTTAGTTAGGAGATTGGTAATAGGTGCCTTCTGTCTTCTATTCAATTACTAAATCTTTGCACATATTCTAAGAAATCTAACTTAATACATAGTTTTATGTTCAAACTATGTATATAAATAAATAGATGGCAACACACTATATATATAAGTCTATTCATATATATGATACTAAATATATTTGTATAACAAAAAATATACATATTATAGTATATTTAAATACACACACATACATACATATATATATATATATATACTTAGTCATTTATAATCCTAATTTTCATATAAAATTATCATATGCCTATGTAAATATAATATATATGTGCATATAATAGTTATAAATCCCAATATCTATGTGTGTGTAGCAATACACATGTTTATACATCGTCATTCTATCATCTCATGTTTGAGATATATTCAAAGCAATATTGAATAAAATTAATTGGTGTGATTAATTAATTAAATATAAAATATTTTAAATAAAAGATAATTTATTTAAATAGATAGATTGGTTCTAATGCTAATCAATAGACTTCATAGGCTCATTAAGATCTAAATAGATGAAAATTCAAAATTTACTTATGTCACCTGAACCGAACCGAGTTCCAACAGCCTACATCTTGGCAAATTTAAAGTAGGACCGACAAAATTGAGTCAATTGATGGATCCACCGTGAATAGTTAGGTAGATGATGCTTCCATAGAGCTTGCGATAAATCATCGATAAAAATTCAACTGTATTATATACATACATACATATATACATATATATATGTGTACATATGTGTATACACACATACATGTATAATTTCTAAATAATACGTAAACATAAATTAGGCAAAAAATCATGCTAGGATTAAGGAGCTCCAAAGTAAAGGTACGGAAATAACAAGCGAAGTGTATGAAGTGTTTCCAACACACTCGGTGAAGCTATTTCCAAATGAGTAGAATGTAAGTTCAAATACGACCATATTCCTAAATGTGACAACTAAAACCTATTCACACGCATATATACGTTGCCCGAAAATGTTCTATATATATATATAGCACATACATATGAATTAAGTATATATGTATATAAAACCATATACATATACATATATATATATATATATATTTACACAATATATTATATATATTTATACATTGGTTAAAAATCCAAATAACTATATGAATATGTAAGTATTTTACACATGTGCTTAATATAGTGATTTTACCTAATCCTTATTTTCTACTAGATGTTATAAATCATCATTTGAATAATAAAATGGATTTGGGATAAAATATAAAGTAGGATAAAAATGAAGTAGGAAGAAAAATAATTCTATTGATAAAATGAGTTTGACAAACATTCGAATTTTATTAACCGTGATTAGAAAGATAGAAAATGATTATTTTAATAATAGAAATATTTTAAAGGTAATGAAATATTAACAAAATAGAGTTTGTGATTTTTGAATTAAAATAATAATTTTAATTAAAAGAAGAAACCAAGCCAAAATATAAATCCAAAGTAAGGAGTTTTGAACCTAAAATTTATACATTTTTTTAATAAAGAATTAATTTGAGTTTTAAATGTAAAAAATTTAAATTTTGGAAATTTTAACTTAAGAATTAAATAAAATCATTAAATTTATATGTGATGTAACTAAAAAACTTAAAAAAAACTAAGGAGTGAACCTTTTTTGATGTTATAAATATTTATGATTAATCAATATTTTTCACTTTTACCTTGTTTTTAACTAAAAGTTAAATTATTTTGTTTCAACAAATTAAACACACACACACACATATATGTGTGTGTATTACATTTTATATAGTTTAAATTAAAATATATATAAATTAAATTATACATTTTGTTAAATCAGTTAATAAATAGAACAAATATATAAGTTAAATCACTCGATAAATTAAACAAACATAAAGTTAACTTCTACGTTTTGTTTGAATGAATTGAACAAATTTATTTAGGTTACAATTGATGTAAAATAGAGTAAAATAAAGATTTATTAAAGGATTTTACATCTATCTTATGTGTAATAGAAAAACAAAAGCAAAGTTTGATACATTCAGCTATAGTAGTCCTAATACATAAATAAAATATTTAAAATAGAAATTTCCTTATTATTAAAAAAAAATTGGTTAAATTATAGATTGCCATTAAGAAGAGGCGCCAAATTTAGTGATATAGAAAAAGGCCTACGCTTAAGGCTACCGGTCGGTAAGCTAGAGAAGAAACTCTATAAACTCACTGATGCATTTGTGCAATAGTTTCACAATGTAGACATATTAGATTCTGATTATAATGACGCAGCCGGTTAGTATGCAGGGGATTATTGAGTACTAATTTACATTTGATTATGTTGATACCGATGTTGGTATTTGGATATTGTCTTTGTTTATGTTTTGATATCGTTTGTATTGATGGATACATTTATTTATGTTGGATATGTGTTGGTTATTTGTATATGTCAGTATTTGTGTATGTTGGATATGTGCTGGTATATGTTGGTGTTTGAGTATGTGTACATTGAATATTGTTTGTTTATATTTTTGTGGTAAAGTATTAATTGTATATGAATTATGATGGAGGTTGTAACGACCCCCCTGTGAATGCCAGGTTACAAAGTACATTACAAGTAATGTCATCTGCTATTCGAAGAGTACGACTTATTAAGGGCGGTTGAATGTGAATATATCTTTATACTAACATTGAGACTTCACTTATACCTTTTCACTTAATATCTGAACTAAATTTGACGTGTGCAATATGAATATAAAGTAATAGACACACCGATTTCTCAAAATTAGAACAATATATAATATAAATAACAGTCGCAGATCATAGCAGAATAAATCTCAGCTAATACATACATAAATTTTGAGTTTACAAATTGAAATCTTGAACTCAATTGTTATACAGTTTTACAATTCTCTAATCTCAATTGTACATCTTATAAACATACTCACAAATTTCCTAAATGAGAAAAACTAAAATGTCAAAAGTGTTTATCTCTTTGCTAGCCCAAACAT
The DNA here is from genome assembly GCA_030765085.1 of Allium cepa. Lineage (NCBI taxonomy): Eukaryota > Viridiplantae > Streptophyta > Magnoliopsida > Asparagales > Amaryllidaceae > Allium > Allium cepa. Next base: position 599,564,565 of record CM060935.1, read on the forward strand.
TCAAAGGTCAACTTGTCTCATAACCTGAAAAGTCTTGGCTTGACCCGAGCAAAATAACACCAAATCAGACTATTTCTAAATACCCAATAGGGTGAGAATAAAATATAATACAAGAATAAACAACATACGAGTAAATACAGATGTACAAGACATAACGAGTTAGGAAATTAATTTAACTCACAGACATGAATATAAATATATTTAGCATCATTCGAAAGACACAAGAATATATATTTATTTCATGAACATAGAATAGTCGTAGAGTCCAAATATCCAAAATCCAAGAGATCTTACTCAGAACAATCGTAATGATCGTACACAGAATCTTAACAAACAATTTGGTATCACATGAACCGATCCGATACCGGGGATCGTACACAGGACGGGAATCACAAGATCATAAGACATTCTCATGGATAGCAGCCATGACTGAATCTTTCAGATTTATTTTAGATTATTACACTTGACAAGAATCCAGGAGTAACTTCTTAAGGATCTAGCATCCACCTGCCGCATGCCAAAAGAGAGTAAACTCTAAAGTGCCAAATAATATCGCCTTCAGTAATAACTACGATTAACTAATACGTCCCATACTGTATGGTGAAATAAATTATTTACTAAAACCTAATAAATATCACTTACCATTGGAAAACCTGTACTACATTCTCTTAAGGATCTAGTAACCCCTTGTGGCACACCAGATGTGAATACAATTCTAAAGTGTTTATTACTTTTCCAAATACGTTTACAAGAATTTAACCAAGGCATCCCATACTACCTGGTGGAATTCAAGTATTCGCTAGTGGATTAGTAAATTCCACTCAAACATTGTACTCAATGAGTTATACCATATTTAATGAAGCATCGTTCAAAAGCATTTAAAACAATCGATAACATTAAGTCGACTAATAATACTTCCTAAATTATCGAATTAAGGTTCTCAAATCAATTTTTTCTCTGATTTTTATAGTTTAAAAAACATATGTTATAATTTTCCACAAATCCTCTTGTTATATAACTTTAAATAAGTGTTCACTTGTTTAATAAAATATTCTAACCCCGAATTATTCCAAGATTCCACTTATATACACAAGTTTTCGCAAATATCCATATAGTTGTATTATTCACAAAACTATATTTTAAAAACATATTTAATTACTCTTTTAAATCCATATTAAAATATAACCATTCTATTTAAAAATAAGTTAAGTTTATACTTTTCAAAACTACATTTCCAAATTCCACAAATCGTATATTATTTATTTGATAAAACTATAATACTTGCGATACGATCCATAATCACTTTTATGTAAAACTAGATTAGATTAGTATTTCCAAAGTCATATTTCCAAATCCAAAAAATTTTCATTAACCATCCTTAATATATAAAATAACTTGTTAAAAACTCATATTTAAAATTTAGTAACTTAATTTAGAAATAATTCTAAGATTTATGAATATAAATAATTCTCTTTGGTAACTACTTGTATTCGAAGCCTATCAACTTATTTCAATTAACTCAAATTTAAGGTCTAAAGATCTGCAGTTACGACCATATGAATCCCATAATTTTACAAATCTCAAAACACGATGGTTGTAGATAAAAGTCTCAGCTTTTAAACAAGAAAAGACCATACAATTTCGATTTACGGTTCAAAAATTAAGACAAAAACAATTTTTAGATTTAAATTTATTAACTCCGTCTTTCATTGACAGGGTAGTGAAAAAGAAATTTTGACAGTCTAAATATCAAAATTATGCAAAAATCAAAATATAATTTTTTTTGCATAAAGTCTAGGTTTTCGAAAGTTCAAAAACTATCAAATTCCGATAAGTAACGACAAGTTATGCTTAAAAAAATTTATGTGTTTCAAAGCTAAGATTAAACATAGGACATAGAGGTTATCTCTTCTTCAAACACACATTTCTTTTAGTAAACTACAGGTTCGCAAAAAGTGATAAACACAAAAGTTGTTCTTTGTAAAAGTAGCTTTTATATGAAGAAAACCTCAATCAATTTTGATTTAACAATCAAAAATTATGGTGATTTTTACATCAGCTTTCAACTAAGAATATTTCACAGAATAGAGCTACACCATCAGTTTCAAACTCAATTTTGACCCCATAAATGGTAGAATTTTATAAAGTGATTAAAAGAGAATTGTAGTTAATTTAATGATCTTTCTAGTATAAAATGGTTGAGTTATATTGAATTAAGATATCACTCTTTTACTACAGCATTTTCATAAACAATTTTCAACAAACAACATCAAACAATCACCCAAGTTCAATTTCTATCAAGCACACTAGAGTTCTCACAATCAAATCCATACAAATCAATTTCAATTTCAAAAATAAATCAAGTATATAGAAATAGATTTTGTGAGTTACAAAGTAACTCACCATATAGCCTTGCTATCATTCTACTTTGTCTTCTCTAGTTTGCTATTGCTCTTCTTCTTCCTCAAATTTACCCCAAAACTTCATTGACAATAAAAATGCACAACTCAAAAACTATGAATAAACACAAACATATTTAAGAATTGATGTAATACGGATTGAGAAACAAACCTGAAGTAGTTTATTTAATTTTCAAAGACCAATTCTTCAACCTAGGGCATGAGTTTTTTTTTCATTTGAATTGTTTGGTTTTAGCTTTTGAGAATTGTACATACAATTTTCTCAATCTACTAATCTAGAGAAAATTAGCTAAGTGTTAAAATGGGCTGCTAATCCAATAAAGCAAAAAACCCTCTTTTAATTTGTTTAAACCATGAATTAGAATTTGCACAAACACATTTTAACTCAACTTCGATATTAATGATCACCTTGGTTAAAAAACATAAAAAATTAGATGTACTAAACATAAGTTCATCGACTAAGCTTTGCAACAAGTTAATAAAACATGAATTTAATGATCATTTGACCCTTCGTTTTATTTATTGAAAAAGACACTTTTCAGCTTATGCTAAAGTATGAAAACATGATAATAAATTAATTTAACACCAAAACTATGCTTTCTTTACCATTAAAAATCACGAACTATTTCTTAATCATTTTCAAAATTTTATGCAAGTCTTATATCGATGAATTCACATTAACAACTTATTTTAACCATATTTTCTCTAAATTTCAATACTAAGGAGAAAGCACCATTTATTATTTTAACATCTTTTCTAATATTATTTATGATTGGTATTTAATCATATTCAAAATAGAATTTGAAATTCTTTTTAAGAAGTGAAACTCATTTCTTAATTAAATTATTACAAAACTTGATTAAATTTCATAAAACCACAATTATAAATTAATTATCCACAATTTAACTTAATTCAATAGGTAATTAACAATAGAGTTGTTATAGACTGTCCTCTAAAGAAAATTACATCCCCACAATTTCCTTTAATGACAGAAATCCATAATATAAATTTCCTCTTAAATAATTATTTGCTAACATGTTTTTAATTTCATTTCCACAATATTTAATTAATACCACTCCAAATTATAACGCTAAAAAAAAAATCAAATTTTTAGTTATCAAAATTTTCAAGAAAATTTCTCAAAAATTTTCTAACACCTTAAATTTACGAAATTTTTACCAGCGTCTCCTTTGCACAGCCAGCGTTTTCGAAAAGTTACAGTACGAATATAACCATACAATATACATCTCATCTCAAAGATGAGGCATCCCGTAGGGAAAAATACGTAATCCGAAATACGTACCTTATATTTGAAATGTTAGCGAGTCTGCTAATATTCCTTCAGCAAACAATTTATAATCTTTTAAACAATATCTACATCTATCTCAAAATTCATATTAATATTTAATATCAAATTCATATCATATAGGAGATATTAACAATTCATGATATTCCATAATGAAAGAAATTCGTAATTAAATTTCTAAGTTTTAATTATTACTTATGTCAAAATGACAGGTTCGATATTTAGGAACCCTTATCGATAACATGGCATCCCACATATCGATCAGAATCCTTAAACAACATCCGGAAAAATTAACACAATAGATCATAAAAAGTTTAGAAGCATTTATTTAATTATCACTGACATCCATGCATCCATTTAAATAAACGCAACCAAGCAATCAATTCCTAGCAACCAATAAAGCAAAACATACATAATCACTTACAGTGGAATAATTCAATGTCTGAAATTCTGCTATGCAACTCTGATTATTCCAAGATCATTTAAATATTAACTTATTCACTAAAATTTTCCAAAATTTCTATTATAAGAAAATAGTTCATTTTAATATAATTCATTCCAGTTTAATTCCAAAATTTTCTAAACTCTAAAATATTTTACTCATTATTTTCCAAACGTTGTGATGGCACAAATTATAATTTATCAAGCTTTTTTAAAACCAACTTACGCCCCAAATGATTATCTCGATAATCATTTTATCTCCCTATCCGTAATTAGATAATTAATATAACTATCTACCATACATCCAATCGGATAGAATTCTAAGTCATCTAGTTCTCGGATCCGTAATATTATATGTCATGTTCTAACACTGCTCAGATACTAAGCTATAACGACTCCACCAGGATGCCTAGATTAGCAAAGAAAATATGAGTAATGTCGTCTGCTAATTCAAAGAGTATGGCTTGTTAAGGGCAATCAAATATGAATATATCTTTATAATAACATTGACACATCATTTATTCCTTTTCACTTAACTGAATTTGATGTGTACAATCTTAGTACAAAGTAAAAGACACATCGATTTATCAAATCAGAATAATATATCATATATATCATAGTCGCAGATCACAGTAGAATAAATCTCAATTTATACATATACAAATTTTGAGTTTACAAAATGAAATATTAAACTCGATTGTTATACAGTTTTACAATTCTCTAATCTTAAATGTACATCTTATAAACATATTCACAAATTTCCTAAATGAGATAAACTTAAAAGTCAAAATGCTTATCTCCTTGCTAGCCCAAACATCCAAAGGTCAACTTGTCCTGTAATCTGAAAAGTCTCGGCCTGACCCGTGCAAAATAACATCCTGGTTAGACTATCTCTAAATATCAAATAGGGTGAGAACATAATATAACACAAGAATAAACAACATATTAGTTAATATAGATGTCCAGGATATAACGAGATAGGAAATTAATTTAATTGAGAATAAGGTTATAAGTTTAAGTCATGGACACGAACTAGTCACTAAATACGGAATAATAGAATTAACTTAATTTAGCATCCATTACAAGTCACAAGAATATATATATATATTTATTTATTTCACAAACACAAGACACAAGAATATATATTTATTCCACTAACACAAGACATAAGAATATATATTTGTTTCAAGAACACAAGACACAAAAATATATATTTATTTCACTAACACAAGAACACAAGAATATATATATTTATTTCACGAACACAGTGTAGTCATAGAATCTAAAATCCAAGAGATCTTAGTCAAAACAATCGTAACGATCGTATACAGAACCGTAGCAAACAAACAAACAATTTGGAATCACACAAATTGATGCAATACTAGGGATCATACATAGGATAGAAATCATAGGAACACAAGACGATCTCAAGGATAGCAGCCACGACCGAATCTTTCAAATTTATTTTAGAATATTACACTTGAAAATAAATTTAAGATTAACTTCTTAAGGATCTAGCACCCACTTGTCGCGTGCTAAATGCGAGTAAACTCTAAAGTGCTAAATATTATCACCTTATGTAATTACTACGATTTAACCAGTATGTCCCACACCGTATGGTGAAATCCAAGTATTTACTAAAAGAAGGTAAATATCACTTATTACGGATACCAAGGAAAAACCTAAACTACATTCTCTGAAGGATCAAGCAACCACTTGTCGCACTCCAAAGAGAATACAACTCTAAAGTGTTAGGAAATCAAATCTATGGTTTCGATGAAGATGACAATAACTATACAATGGAAATTGAATATACATACATATTTTTATATGAAGGTACTTGCTAGAACAACATCACTAGAAAGACAAGAAAGTGGCTCAAATGACACTATAAGAGACTACAAAGCGATAGGCACAAAGAAGCACAACAGAAAAGATGCACAAAACAGACATGCACAGTTTTCAGACTCTGGGTGCACAAGCAAATGCATGGAAAAGTCCTCTGGAACACCAAAACAGACAGAACCAGACGTCTGGTAGATGCACTCAGACGTCTGAAAGTCTACTATATACAAAAAATATATAGTATCCGACATCTGATACAAATGCCAGACGTCTGATTTCAAACTCGGGATTTAAATTCAAACTTCAACTGCCACATTTGAATAGACACCTTCGCTTCTCTTCGCTGCAACTCTTCACCATCAATAGAAAACAGTAGAGCACTTGTTAATGGACGCAACTACTCAAGGAACCTCTCTACAACTATATATATCATCAAAAATCAAAGAGAACCTTCACCTTACTTACTTACGCTCTCTACTTACATACTCTATTGTATTCTTGATCTCTAGCAATCTATACTTGTATTTCACTCTTTCATATATTCAGTTCGTTACAGACAATGCTCTATAAATATATAGTGGAAGCATTTGTACCTATTAGTCAATATCCGTGTTATAGAACACATACTTGACAAGAACAAGTTATTGTAACCAAGCCTATTCCTCCAGGCGAAATGAGAGTGTTTGATAGTCGAATTCCGAAGGGGATCTTCAGGACTGGACGTAGGACGGGAGGTCCGAACTAGTATAAAATCCTGGTGTGCTTATTCTATAGTTACCTAGATTATTACTGTTTTAGTTGCATCATATACTGTCACATATACTTGCATATACACTACACGATCCATCCTGTAGACTTTCAATTGGATTAGAGCTTGGGATTCTAGAGATCGTAACAACATCCTAGAATAAATGGCCATAAAGAGATCTAGTCAAGGCAATAGGAAGAGGAAGAGCAATAAAGAAGAATCAAAGGAGTAAACAAACAAATGTTTATGGCTAAACTCAGATCACAATCGGTATGTTTAGATTCTTTATACAAAGATCTTCTACTGGCACATGATGAATTATTAAAAGATTGTAAAACTTTGAATAAAGTTAATACAATTGCTTTAGCTAAGTTAAAAATTGTGAGCAAGAAATTTCCAATTTAAAAGAGGAAAATAAATTTTTGGTAAAAGAAACTAAATGTTTTGAAAATACCATAGAAGAACTTGTTTTACCAAAAAAGAAAATGAATAGTTAGAAGAATAAAACAATGATCTTTTGGAGGAAATCAATGTTTTGCAAAAAAAAAACACTTTTTTGGAAAATTCTTTAAATAATTCTAGTTCTTTCATTTTGTCTCTTGAAAAAGAGAATGAAGCTTTAATTAAAAAGAATTTAGAATTATCTAAAGAATGTGATAGTTTAAAAGTTAATAATAATATTTTTCAAAAAGAAGTTTGTGATTCTAAAGCAAATTTTGAAAGATTAAATACAAAAATCATAAATTTTACCAAAGGTAAAGATATATTATCTTCCTTAGTTACAAATTTAAAAGCCCCCAATGATAAAAGCGATTTAGGCTATAAATAAGCTAAAAGTAAAAATAGTACAAGATATGCATTCTTGTATACTAATTTTAGTGCTAGTACTAGTAACCAAGATAGTTTTAAAACCAGTTATAGTCATGATAGTACTTTGCTTAAAAATGATAGAAATTATTCTTCGAGAACTACGCTAATGACTAATGGTATTAAGATATGGATTCTAGCTATTATGCTTGACATGATAAACAACTTTATATTAGCAACTATTATAAGAATATGATATGCAATGAAAACTATATCTACAAGGGTTCAACCACACCTAAATGGGTATGGTTTACTAAAAATTAGAAAATTATAAGAAACTTGGGTATCGCATGCTTTAAATGATAATTATTTTTCTGACTTAGATTGTAACATCCCGGAATTTTGGACAATATAAATTTAATAATCTGGATTTAAATTTATATTGAAATGATAAATTTTGTTAATAAATTGTTTCCTATTTAATAATGTATATGCATTTATATATATTTTAAATAGACAATTTGTTTTATTTAAATTAGTATAGTATAATTTTAATATGTTTTGAAAATAGAAATGGTGATTTATTTTTAATTTGAGCTTTTCAAAAATATTTAATTAAATACTATATGATTTTAAAATATGAGATAAATGTTTTAGTTAGTTTAAAATTCATTTTAATTCAAGTTGTATATTAAAATATGTTACAAACTCTTTTATAAATTTGTTTTAGAAATTTCTTTTAAAAATGAATAAACTTGTATATCATTTTATTTATAATAGTAATACTTTGCTTTATTTCTTTAGAGAATCATTTAAATACATAATTGTGTGTAAGGATTTAATTAACTATGTTTAATACTTACTTAACTCTAAATATAAACACTAGTTATTCATGAAGACATGTGTTTGTATGTTAAAACCTTAAGCTAACAAGTGTTTATTTTAAAATGACATGTGTCCATTTCATTTTCATTTTTCTTTTATTTCATTTTCTGAAAATACATTCATATCATTCTTGTTCTTCATATTCATTCATTTGTTTCATTCCTAAATAAAAGAGAAAACCCAATCACATTCTCACAAACCATATACACGTTTGCATCCTCCAAATTCAAGTCTGCATCATTATGAATCAAACACCTACATTTACAAAAAAATCTGTAACTCCTCTTTCCCCAAACTACTACCTGCATTCAAGAAACCTGCACAACAATCTTCTACAAATTCAAAAAAAAAAAAAAAAAAAAAAAACCTGATAACATATGCATTCATTTCCAAATCTGAAATTACATTCTTCAAACCTTATTCAAACCTGCACAACAACTGGAAGCTCTGCATTTCAAAATATCACCTGCATGCAACAGTTTGACAACCTGCACAACCATTTGAAGCCCTACCTTTCATTTGCAAGCATAAAGATCTGCATCCTTCAACATATACAAATCTACATGCATTCATGGATCTTCAAAATATGGTAAATCAAGATTAAAGCAAGCAAGGGTTTGCATTTCTTTGCATCTGGAAAACAATTTGAAGCCTGCATTTTATTTTCTTAAAATCTACAACCTGGGATTTACATCTGAAATCATCAAGCAAGCAAAAGGGTCTGCATGCATGAATTCTCAGATCTGGAAACAAAGTTGAGGCCTGCAATTCAATTTTAAGCATAGGTCTGCATTTTAATCTGAAACCTGCAAATTGAGATGTGCTCTGCATTCTGCAAATAGAGGTGAGTAACTAAACTTTTTAAGGTTTTAAATAGGTAAAAGTTGATTTATACTTTGATTTAGATATGAAATTATATTATAAATATGCTGTGAATATGTATATGGATATGTTTGTGTGTGTGCATGATTGATTACCTGAACATCCCTGATCTCTCTGATTCAAGCTTTAGTCAGATGCAAATACATTCCATTGTCTTTTAATTTGATTCCTCATTTGAGTTATGACTTAACAAATATGTTTGTTTCATTATAATATTCAGATTAAAAATTTGTGTTTGAGTTATATTACAAATTTAATGCTTTATATCAAAATACAATTTGAGATTACTGTGTTTTACATATTAGCTAATCATAGTTGAAGCTTGAAATTTGTTTGGGTGAATTTGATTTAGGAGATTGTTTATTCATCAAAGATCATAGGAAAATTATTGAATTTGTTTGCAATTCAAATTTGAGAATAAAATTTGAAAATTACTGTCAAGAACCCTAGTTACTGTAAAAATAAATTTTTAAGTGCTGTGGCTTCTTGAATGGATCGAGTTCAAAGATCCTGTGGGTAATGATAGATGGTGGGTTGTTGGAGTGGTCGCCGGAGTATGGATGCTGATGATGGTCGAGGGGTGGAGGAATTGGTGTTGACAGGATTGACACTGCGGTGGGTATAGGCTGTTACAGGTTTAGTTAAAAACTTGAATTCACATTCAAGTAGAAATTCTGGATTCTTGAATGTTGAGGTGTTTTGTTGGGGATTGTGGTCGTAGGGGTATGGCCAGAGAAGATGATCAGAGATGGCCTGAGGTGGGTAGGTGGTGCACAGTGATAGTGTGTGCAGGTTTTGGTTGTTTTTGGGTTGCAGGTGAGTTGCTCGGGTGGGTCTCGGGTTAAATGGGAAATAACCCGAAGCATGTAAGCTTATGACTCGAAGCAAAAATCAGGGTGACTCGAGTACTTTTGATTTCAGGTTTTATTCACAGAACTGTTCTGTTATGTTCAGTTTTAAGAAAATTTTTAAAAGTAAAGTATAATATAAATCTGGAAATTTAAACTTAGAATCTAACTTGAGTCTGAAATTGAATTCAAAAAGTTTGAATTATTATTTTGTAATAAATTTAAATGCAGAATTTCAAATTGGTTTACATGGAAGGAAAAGAGAAAAAAAACAGGAAACTGTTTCCTGTTTACAAAATTTGGTATAGATTATAAGCTACAATGTTAACTTTAGATTTTAAAATGAATTTAATAATGAATTTAAACAAGTTTAAATCCTGTTCTTTTAAAATTATTTAAAATCTGGAGATTTCAAAGTTTAAGTTTTTTTTTTTTTTTTTATAAACAGAAACTGTTTCTGTTTTAAATGTGAAGATAAGTTTAAATATTTTTAGGGTGGAGATTTAAACTAAGTTAAGTTTGAAATTTGAATATGAATTCAAATTTTGTTTGTCTGAGAATTTGAAATCAATTATGTTTTTAAAATTCAAATTTGAATTTCAAACTCTCAAGTGTAAATGCATATGTGATTTGTATTTGGAATGGAAGGTTAAGTATTAAATTAGGAATTCAAAATGAATTCAAAACTGAGTTTTAAACCTGGATTTAAATTTTAAACTTCAGTTCAAAATAAAGATTTAAATTTAAATTGCTTTCAAATGATTTACATTTGAATTGAAGTGTAAAATATAGAAAGAGTTTAAAGAGTTTAAACTAAAATGAGTTTAGAAGTTATATTTCAATTTTGAAGTTTTAAAGCAAATTTTTAAATTGATTTGAATTTGATTTTAACTGAAATTTAAATCTTTTTGAACTTATTAATAAAGTATATGTTTCTTGTAAACATAAAAAGATTAAGTTGTAAAATCTTATTTTAAATAAGTATGAGTCTTAAAGTTAAAAGAAATGTCAAATGGAATTAATGTAAATTTAAAAACATTTTGTTTTTAAATGCTTAATTTAAATAAGAAATATTTATCTAAAAGATAAATAAATGTTTAATGATTGGATTCATTAATTATGAAGGTAATTAAGATGAATATTAATTTTTAATTAATTAATAGTGTGGAAGTTTAATTAAATAATTAATGATATTTAATTTAATTTGAGATTAATTAATTAGGTTTAATTAATCTATGATTAAGGATGGTTAACTAAATTTTAATTTATGATTAAGATTTATTTAATCAAGTGATTAATGATAATTAAGATTTTAATTAACACTTAGTTAATTAATAATTAGAGATTAGTTAAATAGTAATTAAATATTAGTTACTTAATAACTAATGATGATTAATTTAAGTTAATTCTTAATTAAGTAATTAAGAAATGTTAATGAGGTCATTAATTTAAGGTATTAACAATTAATTAATGTGATTAATTTTGGTAATTAATTAGATTAATTAATTAATTAATTAATAATTAATTGTTTAGGTTTAATTACTTAATGAAAGTAATTAGTGAATTATTACTTAATGTAATTAATTAAGGTTAATGTGATTTGTTTAGATTAATTAATTAAGTTTAATTGATTTAAACATTTATGGATTGTTGACAATTCCTTTATGTAATTTATGAATTTGTAATTACTTAAGGAAGTAATTAATTAATAATTACAGAATGTAATTAAGGATATTTATTTTAGAAGTAATTTGGATTTAAATTACTTTGAAATTAATCAAAGGGATTAATTAGATAATTAATTAAGAATAATTAATTATTGTATTGAGTAATTAATGTAGTTAATTACTGAATGATTATTAATCAAGGGTGATTAATATATGTGTAGGGTTTAATATAATTAACTTGTGTGATTAATATTAAATGCTAATTATTTATTGTAATTAGAGATAGTTAATCAGTAATGATTAATTGAATGATTATTTATAAATTGATTTGTAATCAATGGATGGTTAAGTTAAGCAGAATTTTGATGATGAAGTAATTAATTTAATTCATTTTAAATTAATTAGAGATTGAGTAATTAATTTAATTCATTTTAAATTAATTATAGATTGAGTAATTAATTTAATTCATTTTAAATAAATTATAGAATGTGTGATCATTTGATCATTTGCTTATGTTTGATGATTGGTATTGGTTGTTAGTATGGTTTGTAATCTCAGTTATGAGATGAGTAGTGTATGTGATATGGATGCATTGGTTGCTTTTGGATGATAGTATGAATTATCTGATTATGATATGATTATCTGTTGATAATGATAATGTTGATTATCTGTGGTGTTGTGAATTATCTATCTATGTATGCTTAGATAATGAATTGAATTGTTTTAAACTTAAAACAACTTGGCCTTAATAAGACACGCTTTGGTTTTCGATGAGACCGGGATCGGGTTTCCATATTTGGACATCCGAAAACCACATCGATTCCAAATAACGTTAGGTCGTTAATCCAAGTGGAGCGAGTGAAGACTCGAGGTGTAAGGGCTATACGTCAGTATAACTCTGTGGGTGATTCCGTAATGAGTTTGACGGAATAGGTCTTATAGATTCGAGATGGTGAATCAGAGTGCAAGGGTTATTGTCGTTAACTCTGAGGGTGATTCCAATACGAGTGTAACGAGATAATGCCTTCGGTTTCGTTCGAACCCGGAACGAACTTGTATGGATTGAATGCTTTCAGAACATCGTCAGGTGGACGATGAGCATTCTAAGTGTTGTGTTCTATAAAGGTAATCGTAACCTCAAGCCTCATCAACCGGGAATGGCTAAAACAGGGGAGGTGCAGCAAAGCTTCGTGGGTAGCCCCCACTTGAGAGTAAGATTTACCCCTGTCTAGAGGTCCCTTTATATTTCGGCTGTGTGGGACGGTTGATCATGACAACCGTCGGGGTTGTCTTATTTGGAACTGTTCAGTAAGGAACTGGTCCGGCTTTGTGTTGCAGGGGAGTTAGGGTGGCTCCTCGGTACGGTGATCTAGGCCACGTACTGTGACGGGCGGTACCCCAGTAGCCCTGCCATTGATGGAATCCAAAATCCAATAAGTGCCGTACGTATTAGTTGTGCCCAACTATGTTGGAATGTGAGATGTAAGCATTTCAGCTATTTCTGTACTTTATTTGAAAACCCTAGACACTATTATAATATCACCGGATTTCCTATCAAATGTTTTGGTTAGCGTAAGGTAAAAACTTTTCCATGTTTATGTGTGGGAAGTCTTACGTGATACCTTTTCTTTCAAAGTTTTTTAAAGTTAAGCAACTTTAACCTGTTACTCACACCAGACCCATGTCTGACCCGGAGTTATTTCTGTTTTTCTTTAACTCTTGGGTACTCAAATTTTTTATGAGTAGCCAAGGGAATTCAGGTTAGGATTCAGGATTGGCTTTGACGATTTGTGGAGGAGCATATGGAGCAGGAGGCTTCTGCGTATAGTTATATAATTCCGCTGTGTTTGGTATCTCTGAGTGTTGTGTTTGATTTGAGTTGTATAACTAGACAGGTGTTTATAACTGTCTAGTATGTGTTGTATATGTCTGTGTACTCTGATAATTGATGTATACTATGTAATACTTTGTTATTAATATAATTTATTCGTTCCGCTGTTGAGATTCTTGTGTTGTTTCTTCTTTCTCTTCTTTCTTTTCTTCTTCTATCCCTTTCTTTCTTAATTCATGACGCGATTTTCCGGGAGTGGAAATCGGGTCGTGACATCTTGGTATCAGAGCTTTAGGTTGAGTGAATACCTAGGCTCTTTAGTGGTGTCTATCTTGAGAGAGCGTATTTGTATTTTTAATATATATATTTATTGGTTCTACCTATTTGTTGGATTACCTGTTCGGGTTTTTCCAATATAAGTTATAAAGGTAGATGAGGTAGAAGTGTGTGTAACACGACTACCATTGGTTGGAGTTTGATGGATGAGGTTGGAGGTGTATTTGTCGAGACCGTAGACCTAATACTGTCTCGAGTAAGTTTTTCTTGGTTGAAGGACTTCATCGATCTCTGAAGGTAACCTGTAAAGGTTCGGAGTTCATCTTTGAAGTGCAGAGTTGAGTTTTGATCTGTCGGTTGGGCAGAAGCAAGCAAGTGATGGTATCTTGATATCTCAGGGATTAGTAGCTGCGTGATGAGATGCAGTGACTATGGATATTTCCGAAGATGTTTCTTTGGAACAAGAGTAGGAAGTGAGTCTGCTCGGTGATGTGGCTGAGTTTAGCAGAGTGTTCTGAGTTGATAAGGAGTCTTCTGGCTGGATAGTTTTTCTGAAGTGGAATTCAGAAGCAGTAGAGTGGATCCGTTTCTCTGGTAATTTGGATAAGCCAGCATAAGCTGTTCTATTTGGTTGAGAGAGAGCAGTTTTCTTGGATTTAGGCTGAGTTGATCGCAAAAGTGACTTGCGATAGTATGTTCTCTTGTGTTTGTTGGAGATTGTCCGGATTTCTTCCAGGAAGACAGAAGTTTGTCTGCATCTGGAGATCGAGTTTTCTTTCCAGGATTGGTATAGGTGGTTCAGTTAGTAGATGGATGGTTCCTTGAGATAGAAGTTGGTGAAGCAACTCAGGTTTGGGAGGAACATCTGAGTTTTCTTAGAGATATATGGAACCATATTTCTGTGCTGGGTTGTCTGGTCTGTGCTTGTGCTGTTCGTCAGCATTTTCTTCTGTTTCGGATCAGAGTTGTGCAGCGGAAGCAGTTTGGGGATGGTTCTGTTTTCTTTTCCGGATAAGAAGAAGTTTGTTCTGTCTTCTGTTGTTGAGAAGCAGGGTTTGTGTTCTTGGTTTTTGAGTGATCTTGAGGAGATCATTGGATTGTTTTGATTCAGTCTGTTTCTTTTGGAATCAGCAAGAGTTAAGCTGATTAGGAGTGATGTTGGTAACCCAGGATCGTCTGAAGAGTTTTATGGATAAGAGACAGATAAATTTGGATTCTGGAATTGGAGATTTGAATTTGGTTAAGTTTTCTCTGATTCAAGGAGCTATAAGTTTGGGAAGCTATCTCCGAAGTGTTTTGGTTTCTTCTGTGTTTTTGGGCTAGATCAGTGTTTGGTTTTCTAGTGTTGAATTGCCAGTTTGGATAACTGGGATTCAAGGTGTTTCACGTATCTCTGAGGGAGTATGTGTTTGATATTTCTGGTTGTAGAACCAGCAGTTTAAGATGGTTTGTTTGTTGAGTCAGACTCGTTTGTAGTCTGATATTCTGTATAGAATTGTCGTTAGGAGCTCTATAGCTTAGTAGTATTGATTGATTGTATTTTATAGAGCGAGTATCCCGATATATATATACCAGGGAAACTCGTGAAGGTTTTATCCAAAATTCTTTTGGATGATTAGATTTGTTTTGATTGTGTGAATTGGTTGCTTTGGTTGTTGGCATATGTTTAACATATGCTGTGTTTTAAAATAAAATCTGTAAATAGATTATTAAATTGCCTTTGTTTTAAATTTCGAGGACGAAATTCTTTTAAGGGGGAAGGATTGTAACATCCCGGAATTTTGGACAATATAAATTTAATAATCTGGATTTAAATTTATATTGAAATGATAAATTTTGTTAATAAATTGTTTCCTATTTAATAATGTATATGCATTTATATATATTTTAAATAGACAATTTGTTTTATTTAAATTAGTATAGTATAATTTTAATATGTTTTGAAAATAGAAATGGTGATTTATTTTTAATTTGAGCTTTTCAAAAATATTTAATTAAATACTATATGATTTTAAAATATGAGATAAATGTTTTAGTTAGTTTAAAATTCATTTTAATTCAAGTTGTATATTAAAATATGTTACAAACTCTTTTATAAATTTGTTTTAGAAATTTCTTTTAAAAATGAATAAACTTGTATATCATTTTATTTATAATAGTAATACTTTGCTTTATTTCTTTAGAGAATCATTTAAATACATAATTGTGTGTAAGGATTTAATTAACTATGTTTAATACTTACTTAACTCTAAATATAAACACTAGTTATTCATGAAGACATGTGTTTGTATGTTAAAACCTTAAGCTAACAAGTGTTTATTTTAAAATGACATGTGTCCATTTCATTTTCATTTTTCTTTTATTTCATTTTCTGAAAATACATTCATATCATTCTTGTTCTTCATATTCATTCATTTGTTTCATTCCTAAATAAAAGAGAAAACCCAATCACATTCTCACAAACCATATACACGTTTGCATCCTCCAAATTCAAGTCTGCATCATTATGAATCAAACACCTACATTTACAAAAAAATCTGTAACTCCTCTTTCCCCAAACTACTACCTGCATTCAAGAAACCTGCACAACAATCTTCTACAAATTCAAAAAAAAAAAAAAAAAAAAAAACCTGATAACATATGCATTCATTTCCAAATCTGAAATTACATTCTTCAAACCTTATTCAAACCTGCACAACAACTGGAAGCTCTGCATTTCAAAATATCACCTGCATGCAACAGTTTGACAACCTGCACAACCATTTGAAGCCCTACCTTTCATTTGCAAGCATAAAGATCTGCATCCTTCAACATATACAAATCTACATGCATTCATGGATCTTCAAAATATGGTAAATCAAGATTAAAGCAAGCAAGGGTTTGCATTTCTTTGCATCTGGAAAACAATTTGAAGCCTGCATTTTATTTTCTTAAAATCTACAACCTGGGATTTACATCTGAAATCATCAAGCAAGCAAAAGGGTCTGCATGCATGAATTCTCAGATCTGGAAACAAAGTTGAGGCCTGCAATTCAATTTTAAGCATAGGTCTGCATTTTAATCTGAAACCTGCAAATTGAGATGTGCTCTGCATTCTGCAAATAGAGGTGAGTAACTAAACTTTTTAAGGTTTTAAATAGGTAAAAGTTGATTTATACTTTGATTTAGATATGAAATTATATTATAAATATGCTGTGAATATGTATATGGATATGTTTGTGTGTGTGCATGATTGATTACCTGAACATCCCTGATCTCTCTGATTCAAGCTTTAGTCAGATGCAAATACATTCCATTGTCTTTTAATTTGATTCCTCATTTGAGTTATGACTTAACAAATATGTTTGTTTCATTATAATATTCAGATTAAAAATTTGTGTTTGAGTTATATTACAAATTTAATGCTTTATATCAAAATACAATTTGAGATTACTGTGTTTTACATATTAGCTAATCATAGTTGAAGCTTGAAATTTGTTTGGGTGAATTTGATTTAGGAGATTGTTTATTCATCAAAGATCATAGGAAAATTATTGAATTTGTTTGCAATTCAAATTTGAGAATAAAATTTGAAAATTACTGTCAAGAACCCTAGTTACTGTAAAAATAAATTTTTAAGTGCTGTGGCTTCTTGAATGGATCGAGTTCAAAGATCCTGTGGGTAATGATAGATGGTGGGTTGTTGGAGTGGTCGCCGGAGTATGGATGCTGATGATGGTCGAGGGGTGGAGGAATTGGTGTTGACAGGATTGACACTGCGGTGGGTATAGGCTGTTACAGGTTTAGTTAAAAACTTGAATTCACATTCAAGTAGAAATTCTGGATTCTTGAATGTTGAGGTGTTTTGTTGGGGATTGTGGTCGTAGGGGTATGGCCAGAGAAGATGATCAGAGATGGCCTGAGGTGGGTAGGTGGTGCACAGTGATAGTGTGTGCAGGTTTTGGTTGTTTTTGGGTTGCAGGTGAGTTGCTCGGGTGGGTCTCGGGTTAAATGGGAAATAACCCGAAGCATGTAAGCTTATGACTCGAAGCAAAAATCAGGGTGACTCGAGTACTTTTGATTTCAGGTTTTATTCACAGAACTGTTCTGTTATGTTCAGTTTTAAGAAAATTTTTAAAAGTAAAGTATAATATAAATCTGGAAATTTAAACTTAGAATCTAACTTGAGTCTGAAATTGAATTCAAAAAGTTTGAATTATTATTTTGTAATAAATTTAAATGCAGAATTTCAAATTGGTTTACATGGAAGGAAAAGAGAAAAAAAACAGGAAACTGTTTCCTGTTTACAAAATTTGGTATAGATTATAAGCTACAATGTTAACTTTAGATTTTAAAATGAATTTAATAATGAATTTAAACAAGTTTAAATCCTGTTCTTTTAAAATTATTTAAAATCTGGAGATTTCAAAGTTTAAGTTTTTTTTTTTTTTTTATAAACAGAAACTGTTTCTGTTTTAAATGTGAAGATAAGTTTAAATATTTTTAGGGTGGAGATTTAAACTAAGTTAAGTTTGAAATTTGAATATGAATTCAAATTTTGTTTGTCTGAGAATTTGAAATCAATTATGTTTTTAAAATTCAAATTTGAATTTCAAACTCTCAAGTGTAAATGCATATGTGATTTGTATTTGGAATGGAAGGTTAAGTATTAAATTAGGAATTCAAAATGAATTCAAAACTGAGTTTTAAACCTGGATTTAAATTTTAAACTTCAGTTCAAAATAAAGATTTAAATTTAAATTGCTTTCAAATGATTTACATTTGAATTGAAGTGTAAAATATAGAAAGAGTTTAAAGAGTTTAAACTAAAATGAGTTTAGAAGTTATATTTCAATTTTGAAGTTTTAAAGCAAATTTTTAAATTGATTTGAATTTGATTTTAACTGAAATTTAAATCTTTTTGAACTTATTAATAAAGTATATGTTTCTTGTAAACATAAAAAGATTAAGTTGTAAAATCTTATTTTAAATAAGTATGAGTCTTAAAGTTAAAAGAAATGTCAAATGGAATTAATGTAAATTTAAAAACATTTTGTTTTTAAATGCTTAATTTAAATAAGAAATATTTATCTAAAAGATAAATAAATGTTTAATGATTGGATTCATTAATTATGAAGGTAATTAAGATGAATATTAATTTTTAATTAATTAATAGTGTGGAAGTTTAATTAAATAATTAATGATATTTAATTTAATTTGAGATTAATTAATTAGGTTTAATTAATCTATGATTAAGGATGGTTAACTAAATTTTAATTTATGATTAAGATTTATTTAATCAAGTGATTAATGATAATTAAGATTTTAATTAACACTTAGTTAATTAATAATTAGAGATTAGTTAAATAGTAATTAAATATTAGTTACTTAATAACTAATGATGATTAATTTAAGTTAATTCTTAATTAAGTAATTAAGAAATGTTAATGAGGTCATTAATTTAAGGTATTAACAATTAATTAATGTGATTAATTTTGGTAATTAATTAGATTAATTAATTAATTAATTAATAATTAATTGTTTAGGTTTAATTACTTAATGAAAGTAATTAGTGAATTATTACTTAATGTAATTAATTAAGGTTAATGTGATTTGTTTAGATTAATTAATTAAGTTTAATTGATTTAAACATTTATGGATTGTTGACAATTCCTTTATGTAATTTATGAATTTGTAATTACTTAAGGAAGTAATTAATTAATAATTACAGAATGTAATTAAGGATATTTATTTTAGAAGTAATTTGGATTTAAATTACTTTGAAATTAATCAAAGGGATTAATTAGATAATTAATTAAGAATAATTAATTATTGTATTGAGTAATTAATGTAGTTAATTACTGAATGATTATTAATCAAGGGTGATTAATATATGTGTAGGGTTTAATATAATTAACTTGTGTGATTAATATTAAATGCTAATTATTTATTGTAATTAGAGATAGTTAATCAGTAATGATTAATTGAATGATTATTTATAAATTGATTTGTAATCAATGGATGGTTAAGTTAAGCAGAATTTTGATGATGAAGTAATTAATTTAATTCATTTTAAATTAATTAGAGATTGAGTAATTAATTTAATTCATTTTAAATTAATTATAGATTGAGTAATTAATTTAATTCATTTTAAATAAATTATAGAATGTGTGATCATTTGATCATTTGCTTATGTTTGATGATTGGTATTGGTTGTTAGTATGGTTTGTAATCTCAGTTATGAGATGAGTAGTGTATGTGATATGGATGCATTGGTTGCTTTTGGATGATAGTATGAATTATCTGATTATGATATGATTATCTGTTGATAATGATAATGTTGATTATCTGTGGTGTTGTGAATTATCTATCTATGTATGCTTAGATAATGAATTGAATTGTTTTAAACTTAAAACAACTTGGCCTTAATAAGACACGCTTTGGTTTTCGATGAGACCGGGATCGGGTTTCCATATTTGGACATCCGAAAACCACATCGATTCCAAATAACGTTAGGTCGTTAATCCAAGTGGAGCGAGTGAAGACTCGAGGTGTAAGGGCTATACGTCAGTATAACTCTGTGGGTGATTCCGTAATGAGTTTGACGGAATAGGTCTTATAGATTCGAGATGGTGAATCAGAGTGCAAGGGTTATTGTCGTTAACTCTGAGGGTGATTCCAATACGAGTGTAACGAGATAATGCCTTCGGTTTCGTTCGAACCCGGAACGAACTTGTATGGATTGAATGCTTTCAGAACATCGTCAGGTGGACGATGAGCATTCTAAGTGTTGTGTTCTATAAAGGTAATCGTAACCTCAAGCCTCATCAACCGGGAATGGCTAAAACAGGGGAGGTGCAGCAAAGCTTCGTGGGTAGCCCCCACTTGAGAGTAAGATTTACCCCTGTCTAGAGGTCCCTTTATATTTCGGCTGTGTGGGACGGTTGATCATGACAACCGTCGGGGTTGTCTTATTTGGAACTGTTCAGTAAGGAACGGGTCCGGCTTTGTGTTGCAGGGGAGTTAGGGTGGCTCCTCGGTACGGTGATCTAGGCCACGTACTGTGACGGGCGGTACCCCAGTAGCCCTGCCATTGATGGAATCCAAAATCCAATAAGTGCCGTACGTATTAGTTGTGCCCAACTATGTTGGAATGTGAGATGTAAGCATTTCAGCTATTTCTGTACTTTATTTGAAAACCCTAGACACTATTATAATATCACCGGATTTCCTATCAAATGTTTTGGTTAGCGTAAGGTAAAAACTTTTCCATGTTTATGTGTGGGAAGTCTTACGTGATACCTTTTCTTTCAAAGTTTTTTAAAGTTAAGCAACTTTAACCTGTTACTCACACCAGACCCATGTCTGACCCGGAGTTATTTCTGTTTTTCTTTAACTCTTGGGTACTCAAATTTTTTATGAGTAGCCAAGGGAATTCAGGTTAGGATTCAGGATTGGCTTTGACGATTTGTGGAGGAGCATATGGAGCAGGAGGCTTCTGCGTATAGTTATATAATTCCGCTGTGTTTGGTATCTCTGAGTGTTGTGTTTGATTTGAGTTGTATAACTAGACAGGTGTTTATAACTGTCTAGTATGTGTTGTATATGTCTGTGTACTCTGATAATTGATGTATACTATGTAATACTTTGTTATTAATATAATTTATTCGTTCCGCTGTTGAGATTCTTGTGTTGTTTCTTCTTTCTCTTCTTTCTTTTCTTCTTCTATCCCTTTCTTTCTTAATTCATGACGCGATTTTCCGGGAGTGGAAATCGGGTCGTGACATAGATTATAAGTGGTATTTATTTTAAGATTGTTTCATTCTTTTTTGAATAAAACCACACCTATTTTGGTAAGGTTTTCATCCTATGATTAACCCCCCGGATCCTAACATAGTAAGTGGGTACCAAAAATGATTATTATTTATTGAATGTACTCGGAGAAACAAAAGAAAAAGGATAGATTTTGGAATTTTAAAGGATGCTCCATAAGTTTAACTAGAATTACGTGCTTACAATGAAATACGGACTTTGACAAATACGAAGGAGAAATCCATATGCATATTGATAGAGGGAGATATTATATTTAGGGGGAGATGTTATGCTTAAGGGGAGCTTTAAACATATTAGTACTTTTTAATAATGCCGAAGGGGGAGAAATAATGGAAAGCACATATTCAGGGGGAGATTTATAAAATTATATCTAAGTACATTGTATAGTTGTCATCATCAAAAAGGGGAGATTGTTAGGAAATCAAATCTATGGTTTTGATGACAACAACTATACAATGGAAATCGAGTATACATATATATTTATATATGAAGGTACTTACTAGAACAACATCACTAGAGAGACAAGAAAGAGGCTCAAAGGACACTACAGGAGACTACTAATCGATAGGAGCAAAGAAGCAAAACAGAAAAGATGCACAAAACAGACATGCACAGTTTTCAGATGTCTTGGTGCACAAGCCAGACATATAGAAAAGTCCTCTGGAACACCAAACCAGACAGAAGCAGATGTCCGGTAGATGAACTCAGACGTTTGAAAGTCTACTATGTACAAAACAATATGTAGTATCAGACGTATGATACAAATACCAGACGTCAGATTTCAACCTCGGGATTTAAATTCAAACTTCAACTGCCACATTTAAATAGACATCTTCGCTTCTCTTCGCTTCTCTTCAATGCAACTCTTCATCATCAACAAAAGCAACTGTAGAGCACTTGTTAATGGACGTAGCTACTTAAGGAACCTCTCTACAACTATATATATCATCAAGAATCAAAGAGAACCTTCACCTTACTTACTTACGCTCTCTACTTACATACTCTATTGTATTCTTGATCTCTAGCAATCTATATTTGTATTTCACTCTTCCATATATTCAGTTCTTCACAAACGATACTCTTTAAATATATAGTGGAAGCATTTGTACCTATTAGTCAATATCCGTGTTATAGAACACATACTTGACAAGAATAAGTTATTGTAACCAAGCCTATTCCTCCTGGAAAACTGAGGGTGTCTGATAGTCGAATTCCGACGGGGAGCATCAGGACTGGGTAGGATGTGAGGTCCGAACCAGTATAAAATCCTGATGTGCTTATTCTACAGTTACCTAGATTATTACTATTTTAGTTGCATCATATATTTTGTCACATATACTTGCATACACACTACACGATCCATCCTGTAGACTTTCATAAAGCATTAAGTACTTTCCCAAATACGATTACAAGAATTCAACTAAGGCATACTGAACTACCTAGTGGAATTCAAGGATTCGCTAATAAGTTTGTAAATTCCACTCAAACATTTTATTTAATGAATTATACCATATTCAACGAAGATTATTTGAAAGTATTGAAAACAATCGAT
Source organism: Allium cepa (assembly GCA_030765085.1). Taxonomy (NCBI): domain Eukaryota; kingdom Viridiplantae; phylum Streptophyta; class Magnoliopsida; order Asparagales; family Amaryllidaceae; genus Allium; species Allium cepa. The sequence goes on from CM060935.1 coordinate 599,587,885, forward strand.
AACATTAAGTCAAATAATAGCATATCCTAAATTATAGAATTAAGGTTCCCATAACAATTTTTCTCTTTGCTTTTTATTATTTAAAAAACATATGTTATAATTTTCAACAAATCCACTTATTAGTTAACTTTAAATAAGTATTCACTTGTTTAATAAAATATTCTATAACCTTGAATTGTTTTAGGATTGCACTTATATACACAAAGTTTTCTCAATATCCATACAGTTGTATTATTCACAAAACTACATTTTAAAACCATTTTTAGTTACTCTTTTAAATCCGTATTAAAAAAACCATTTTATTTAAAAACAAATTTAGTTTATACTTTCAAAACTACATTTCCAAATTCCATGAATCCTATGTTTTTTATTTAATTAAACCATAATGCTTAAATTCCAAATCCATAATCACTTTTATGTAAAAATAGATTAGATTTGTATTTCCAAAGTTATATTTCCGAGTCTATAAATATTTTACTAACCATGCTTAATATATAAAATAACTTTCTAAAAAGATATTTTTAATATTTTTTTAACTTATTTTAGAGATAATTCTAAGATTTATAAATATAAATAATTCTCTTTCGTAATTACATATATACAAAGCTTATCAACTTATTTCATTTAACTCAAATTTAGGGTCTAAAGATCTACAGTTACGACCTTTTAAATCTCTTAATTTTACAAATCTCAAAACATGAAAGTTGTAGATAAATGCCTCGGCTTTTAAATAAGAAAAGACCATTCAATTTGGATTTACGGTTCAAAAATTAAGACCGAAATAGTTTTTATATTTAAGTTTATTAACTCTGTCTTTCATTGAAAGGGAAGCGACAAAGAAAAGAATTTTTTTCCATCTAAACTTCAAAATTATGCAAAAATAAAAACATGAAAGTTATAGCACAGAGTCTATGCTTTCCATAACATCAATAATTATCAAATTCGGATATTGCCTAAAACAATTTCTATGTTTTAAAGCTAAGATTAAACACAGGACATAGAGGTTATCTCTCCTTCAAACCCACATTTCTCTCAGTATACAGCAGAGTCACAAAAGGTGATAAACATAAAAGTTGTTTCTTATAAAAGTAGCTTTCAAAGGAAAAAAAGCTCACTCAATTTCGATTTACCAGTGAAAATTTATGGTTATTTTAACATCAGGTTTCAACTAAGCAAATTGCATAGAGTGGAGCTACACCATCAATTTCAAACTCAATTTCAACCCCTATGGCGCCCTACCTCTATACTTACACTAGCCAAGGACACCATGGGGTAATGTCGTCAACTAGCATAAAGAATAAGGCTGTTGAGGAGCGACCATCTGTGTAATTCCTTTGTGCGAGTAACGATATGTGAAATAGTATTACATGCATTTTGTTTCAAGAGGAAATCTGACACATCGATTACAAACTCAAAACTAATACATAGTAGCTATGTGATCTTCAGAAACAAATATAAAATAAGCATAACATAAATCATTCACATATATTCATATCACTAAGGCGAAAACTGATATGAATATAACATTTAAAAGTGTACGTCAAAGTAGTGGTCATATAAGTTCCACTTCATGACAAAATAATAGGTACAAGTGCTAGACAAAGGAATATGTATACATCAAGGAGCCTCTATCTCGAATGTATAAAAGCAAAAACTACTAAGCTAAGTAGTTAGCAAAAAGTTAGATGACGAACTCAGATAAGGAGTCAAGCAGAAGCACCTGAAATGCCTCGGTCTGATCCGAGTATTATTGAAGAGGAAAATAACAAACATATAAGTCTAGCTATAATATCATATAAAATGAGATAGGATAAGTGATATGGAAAAAAATGTATGGTAACAATAATGTCATACTGTGACAAGTATAAATTGGATAAGAACAAAAATCATAAAATATCTCAAATTTTCTCAAACACCAAAAAGAACGTCATATTCTTTATTTTATTCACCGAACCACAAATATTGATAAATCTTATCAATATAAATCACAAAAATAGATGAAACACAAAGATTCCATAAATCATTAATTAGAAACCCAGAAAACATAAAGGGGGAGGCCTATCAAAAATGGGAGCTTGAAAACTCACCAACACGTGTATCACAAATGGGATGCTATCCCATGGTCACTAACCACAGAGCCGGTGCAATGACGTAGTACAACGGTACGCCCGAGAAACCTGAAACTCAAATAAGTCGGAACAACGACGTAATACAACAGTACGCCCGATGAACCTGATAAGCCGGAACAACGACATAGTACAATGGTACGCCCGATGAACCGAATTCCATAAAAGAACAAGGGTTACTAGTCCATAAAAATGAGTCGAAACTCCAAAGAACCTATAGGTTGCTAGCTTATAAAAGAAATGAGACAAAGCTCAATAAAACGAGGTACAGTCCCCCACGTGGGTAAAGAGACATCACATATTGCTAGTCTAAACCATAAGATAATCATCATAGATCAATAAAAAGTGTGACTTACACTAAGCTAGTAAATAAATGAGTTTAGCTTCATGTCTCATAACCACTGGCTTAACTTAAGTATTTACGAACAAGTTATAGATTTCCACTCAAAAATTGTCAAAAGCTTTCGATCGAACAAGTCCAAGAATTAACGGATGAAGAAAACGCAAGTGTTTCGTACCACTTATTTTGCTAGGTTGTTTAATTAGATTTCTCATACGAACAAGGTAAAGTTTTGTATATACTAATAGATTGGAAAACGGTTTTAAAAACGAGCTTTGTATTAAAAGTGACGTTGAAATCATTTTTGTAAAGGAGTTTGAATATTTACTACTAGTATAGAAACCTTTGTATTTTAAAGTGACAAATCACAGAAATGATTGTAAAAACAATCAATCGTCAAAAATTCACATTCGATGACGTGAATCAAAACCATAGAAATCGATATCAAATCCATCAAATGGATATTCCCAAAAGTCCAGAAAGAAGTCATCAAAGTCGATAATAAATGACGACGACCAATCGAATCAACCAAAAATCAATACAAATGGAAAGTCACATAGAAATAGGCAATTTTCCTGAATTTAACAGTGTTAGACGTCAGGTGGTTTCCCCAGACGTCTGAGCTGAAGGTCTAGAATTTTCTTCCAGATACCCAGACGTTTGGGAAAGAACCTCAAACATCTGAGCTGAAGGTCTGGAATTTTTATTCCGATGGCCCAAACGTCTGATGTTTGAGCTGAATCTTAGTGCAGAAATTAGCGCGTCCCATTAATGGCCAAATCATATTGGAGGTGATCGGACGAGCAATGGAGGCTAGGGATTTATGCCAAGCGACAACCTAGTCCTTTAAGATCTTCAATACACACCAAACAACACGTTCAAACATCCATACAAGGATTTTCATAGATTTTGACTTCAAAATGCAAAAATTGGAAAATTCACCAAACTAATTCAATTCAAAAGCAAATAGACATGAAATATATGTTAGGAATTCATACCTAACAACCATCAAAGGTATAGAAATAGATGTGAGTTCAATAACTCACCTTTAAACCCCAAAACAATGAATGAGAAGCTTTAAAACCAGGCAAGATCAGTCTCTCCTCCACTTAACTTCAAGAACCCTCAATCTATGATCAAATGAAAATAATACCTAAATTAGATTATAGGATTTTATAGAAATTGGAGAGAGATTGAGGTGGAGAAGAAGAAGAGGACGCTTACCTAAGCTTCTCTTTGATTTTGGAGCTTGAATCTTGAATTTCCTAGTAATCTAGGGTTTAGGAATTTTAATTTCCCTTTCTTTCCCCCATTTTCCTTTAACATGAGAGTGTTAGGAAAAATAGAATGAATGAATGAAGAGGGGGTGGACTTAGGGTATTTTGTTGGGTTAGTGGGCTGAAACCCAAACCTAAACCCAAAGCCCAATAGAAAAATAACAAAATTCTACTCAACTCCAAACATACAATGTTTATACTCAAAAAGGTCGTAAACACCATTTTGGACTCAATGGAAGTGGTCTCAAGTCCGGATTCGACTGTTTACAAAAAGTAGCATTTCAGACTTTAATCCAACTAACGATGCTATATTTAAATTTCAACATTTAAATATACAATCGTAAAATATGCAAGTTGTTACAACCCCCTAAAAAGTAAAATTTTGTAAAGTGATTAAAAGAGAATTTATAACTAACTAAAAGAACTTTCTAGTGTAAAACGATCGAGCTAGAGAAAATTAGCTTAGTGTTAAAATGGGCTGCCAATCCACTAAATCCCAAAACCCTCTTTTAATTTGTTTGAACCATGAACTAGAATTTGCACAAACATATTTTAACTCAACTTTCAATATTAATTATCTCCAATGTTAAAACACATAAAAATTTATATGAATAAAATAAATTCATCGATTAAGCTTTGCAGTAAGTCAGTAAAAACATGAATTTAATGATCATTTGACCCTTCGTTTTATTTATTGAAAAAGAAACTTTTCAGCTTATGCTAAAATATGAAAACATGACAATAAATCAATTAAACTCGAAAAACCATAATTTCTTTGACATTAAAAATCATAAACTATTTTTTAATCATTATCATAATTTTATACAAGTTTTATTTCAATGAATTCACATTAAAAACTCATTTAAACCATATTCTCTCTAAATTTCAATATTAAGGAGAAAGCACCATTTTATTTTTTTAACATCTTTTCTAACATTATTTATGATTGGTATTTCATTATATTCAAAATAGAACATGAAATTCTCTTTAAGATGTGAAAGTCATTGCTTAATTAAATTAATTCAATTATTCAAAAAAATTGATTTAATTTCAAAATACCACAATTATAAATTAATTGTCCATAATTTAACTTAATTAATTAGATAATTAACGACAGGGTTATTACAGAGGTGAGACAAATAGCTAAAATGTTGCAAGTACTTCAGACATGGCATCGGTATAACATCGGTAAATTCAATATTGGCATTTTAGATTGGCGTTGGTATGACATTGAAAAGGCGTCGGCAAGGCATCGTTAAGTTGGCATCAGTTTGGCGTTGGTAAATGACTTCAATAAAATACCACATGAAAGACATCAACGTAGCATCGATTGATATTTTCCAATGCTAGTTCTACTAATGTCATGTGTGGCGTTGGTGCTACGTTGGTAGTATGTCTATTGACCTAATGCCACTGGTGTCGGTAAACGTTCTTTCTCTTGTGGTGAAACTGAAAATGATTATTATTTCATAAATAATATTGGTATGCACAAAAGTAATTCTTTAAAATTTAATGCATCCATTAGCAATTGTTATACGATATGCTCGCATTATTTCTACTATTACAATAACATCATTTGAAATATGGTAGATTTATGGGTACCGACCAGTCGACTAAATAAATGATCAACCGTATAGTTGATCCAACCAGTCAATTGATTGGATGGGGAATCTGTTGGGGGGCTTAGCATGAGGTTTGGGAAGACTAGGATTGTATGGAAAATATAGGAAGCCTATAGATTATGCTAGAAAACTTGGAGGCTATGTTGGACATTTACAAGGCTTTTGGTTTGTATGATGGTTTTGATAGTCATCCGGTTTTTTCGAGATGAGATAGCAGGATATGTGATATAGGGTTCCATATGACAAATTTTATATGCATAGTAAGTCTATATTACCTAGCTATGTATTTGGGACTTGTATTAATGGACCATTAGTTAGAGGAGGTGGTATTGTCTTAGTTCGACGCATTTGTACAACATTGAGTCTGAGGTAGGAGACATCCTATATTGGTAGTAAGGGCTTTTAATCCTTGATTTACCAGTCTTTTATTCTTGTATGTAACTCATAGGGTGACAACGTGACACATTACATAGCAATTGGGGTTGGGCATGATCAATGGTAGTTATGTAGATTCTTTAGTGCATCATAGTATGGTATTATATAAGTTATCATTCTTAATGATTTTTGACCTTATTGAGAGATCTAAGGTCCACTAGGCTAGAGTGTAGTGTTTTCTTTATATTTGGGTTGTCATGATGATTATGTAGTTTTCAAGACTTATCACATATTATATAGCACTATTGTAGAAACCTGCTAACTTGTTGTATGCAATAGAAGATCCAACAAGTTATCACTTGGTATTGTACAAGTTATGTCGGCATATTAATAATTATGCAGTTAGTGATACTTTCTTTTTACCATACATTATGTCCAACTCTCTATGTGTTGTTTCTCTATTTTTTGAGCAGGTTGACTTCGAAGAGGGCACCCTGCTAGTTGAAGGCTTGCTTTAGATTTATAATTATCACCGCTATTATTATATATATCCAATACTTTTGGGTAGAAAAGTGTAATTTATTAATATATATATAAGACTTATCATGTGGGACTTGATATACTAAATAACTCCATTTGTTTGGAGTATTTTTTTACTACGACAATCGTATTGTATGTTTCATTACCTATATGAAGTCCACTTGTTGAAATTATACTTTGCTTATTCCGCTGTGAGATTCTTTGTGAACCTATGTTGAATATTCTCCATATGGTTATATTTCATTTTAAGAGTCGTATATATTTTGGATGTCACAAATGTCGGGTCTTTATAAGATATTTATAGTGATATATTATATATATGTTCATTTCAACTTGAAAATTTATTTTTATTTTTTGTTTTATATGCCATTTATTATGGATCAATGTAAAAGGTGAGATTAATATGAGAATGACTACTATGCCAAGTGGTATAACTTCCTAGGTTGATGTTTTTAGAGGTCCTGGGTTCAAAACTCCAAGATGTCAAGTGAGTTCTCTACATGAATAAAGTACGAATTTTAATTTATTTTTTAAAAAATTGATATTAATATTCATTTTTATAAGGTTTAAGAATCAAGATTGTGCTTGTAAAATTTGAAATAGTATGGATCAGATCTTTAATATATTCTTAAGATCCTTTATGAGTGTTTTCCTACCACCCTAAGAGGAATTCTTATATGGGAAACCCATAATCGAATGAGCATAGTGTTAGGGATAGTGGTATGACTCGTGTAGTTTCTTTTGTAGCCAACTATAGACCAAATTGATTTCTCATTTTCAAAATATATTTTGTTGTTTTGAAAAACAATGAAAACTCATTGATTTACATTTTATAAAATTCAATTTTGAAATTAACTGTTTTCCAAAATGGGGTTTAATATAGAGAATTGAAAATAATTTATTTTTGTTTTCTATGTTTTCAGTCTAATTAGAAAAGCTTGAAAACTTAAAATGCAAATATAAAGCAAATGCTTCTGAATGCTATTTCTCTTCTCTAGCTGTAAAATCATGAAATTAGCGAAATCATTGTCCACTCTGGTTTTATCCCAAAAATCATTGGAAATCGATTAAATTCAATTAATTTTCCTTACATATTTCGTTTGCTTCAATCTAAGAATCATTAGGATTAGATGCTAATGATTTGATTTAGTTTTATTTATTATTTATGAACTAGGTTGTAGATTCTTACGTAGCTCATTTACATATTATATGGCAAGTGCTTGAAATGTTTTTCATGTTGGGTCCATAAATTTATCAACAAGTTTTATACATTTATGAACCTGATAATTGAACCTTTTGTCTATCTAATAAAAATTCTTAAAAATATCAAAATTCTTGACAAAAATCATTGAAAATGTGCGTTCAAATGATGGAAAATAAGTAAAGGAAAACATATATGATTCACACCTTTTTTGTTAATAATTTGTTTTCTATAAAATTTAGCACAAATGGATTGTCTTTATAGTTTATAGATAGACCTATTTCCTTGTGACATGTATAGTAGACTATAAACTAATTATAGACCAACATAAGCATATGCTTTATTTCTAAGTAACTAATCCCATTCATAGTAAGGATTTAGTTGCCTTCCACTTGTTTGATTAGTATTGAGATTTGTTCGCTAAACGAGTTCATTGAGCTCTTGATCTCTTTCAATACCTCAACCAGTTTAGGAGATTATATATTTTTTGTAATGTCAGCTAGCAACCTTAATTTTTTTTGAAGCTCCACCCTTATTCATTTACATAAATATGTGAGGTCACAGTAAGGCAAAGGAACAGATGCAATGGTTGTATGAGAATGAGCGCACTTTCATTGGAATGCTTTATGAATATGTAAAAGAAGGAAAATTGCAATGCTCTACTTTCACAAAATTCCAATAGAGGAAGGCTAATCAATTGATGATTGAAGAAAGAAAAAATTGACAATGGGATGAAGAGATTAAAGGGAAAGTGGAATCGCTTGTATAACCAGCATCATTTATTTCCATAACTTTAAGGACATCAGGTGTTACATGAGATCGAAATATTAATAAAGTTAACGTTGTAGAAGAAGTTTGGAAACACTTTTATACAATATGCGTTTAAAAATATGGTTCATGATTTGAAGTGCATGTCGAACTAATATTTTATTTATTTATTCTAAATCAACAAGACCAAGTTTAAGATATATAGGAAAGATGGTTGCAAGAATTATTAAATTTTGGAGCAGATTTTTGGTGGAACTATGCCTACTGGTGGTTTAAGTAATTCTTCAACTAAACTTCCTTCCAATTTAGATGATGAAAGACAATTAGAAGATAATTTCCTAAATAAGGGCATGCATTTTCATATGATAAATGATGATTGACGGGTACTTGTTAATGTGACGACATATCAACAAATGAATGATTATGCAATAAACAAAATGATAGTAAGGCTAGAAAGCTTGAGTTGTATATGGATTAATGGTCTTCTTTGGTTAATATGCATAGTGAAGAATCTAAACTTAGAGTGTAATACTTAAAAAGAAGAGCTGCAAAAGTTCAAGGAAAGTTATCCAAATTGATAGTCAAAGTGGCTTGATAGATTTATATTCCAATATTGTGTGCTTGAACGTATTAAATGGTATTGGTTGGGTTTCTAATGTGGTTTACATGAAAGAAATAAAGGCTTTCAAAGCTCCATATTTAGGATATCATTTGTTATAATGTTGACACGTAGAAGACTGTAGATTTTAGGACACTTGGAATAGTTCTATTAGCTTGTTTGTTATGGAATCTTTATTGTAGGTTTATATGCTAAATGTTTTTTAGAACTTGATGCTTAATTAAGCTATATACTTATGAGTTTCTTGATTAATTTAAAAAGATGGTTGAAATCATTCATGTTGTTGCTTTTATATTGACTTCACTTAAATGCTTTCATCATCATGCTATTAACATGAAATAACTGGTGAATCAAGTCAATAAAATGGACTACTTAGTCATGCTTAAATTATAATACAAAGAAGAAGGTCTAATGCACTTTTTCGAATTTTAATTTTATCTTCTAATAGCTTTGGTTATGTAACTTGACACATGACATGATAGGTACTGTAAGTCATACAACTTATGTAATCTTAGAAGAAATAATAAATACCTTTTTTATTTAATTATAAACAACTGTTGTTAAGAAAACAAAGAAGCTTGAGCCCACCTTAGATGAAATACATCGCTAAATCGATTTTCCAATTTTTTAAATAAATAAATGTGAATTTGTATATTATTAGTTATTAATTTGAATAATGAGGTGTTGAATTATGGAAACTTCAAGAGAAATTTAAAATACATCTGTGTATAAAATTTTATTGCCAATGCATATATGTACTTGTAAGATCACACTTGAAAGAAAGAGTGAATGAAGTTGGTGAAATATATTTTTAAATTTTCGACCCTTACAAAAATTTGAATCACTTTGTTAGAGTATTTTTAAATAGAAAATCTCAAATATTGTTATAGCGTGAAGTCCCCATATTGCTAATCTTTTCTCTTTTTGATTTTCGTGAGTAGAGCAAATGATTGTGGGCTTATTTTTTATTGAGAATTTACAGGGACCTTGACATGAATATCTATCAATTTGGATTATAATTTGTCTGTAGATGCATTAAATATCTAAATTTTCAAGGAAATTTACCCACCAAACAAGTAGAAGGTCCTTTTATTTTATTTATAAGCAAGGAGTCCACGTTACTATTTTCTGAAATTACAAAAACATAACAATAACTAAAATTGGTGTATTATGAGAGTTACTAGAATAATTTTGTTAATGGAGCTTGATATTGCATATTATTTATCAGTTCTTTCATTATTTTACTATGAAATAACATTTTTTATGGATGAGTTTTGCTAGTAGTAATATTTTGTAACGTCCCAAAAATTTATCAATTAAAACTAATAATATATTTTAAACTTTTGGAATTTAATTTGAAAATAAACTGAAAAATCTCAAACAAATAAAATAAGTGATAATCGTATATGAATAAATTCCAATTTCTTTTGAGTTTAAAATTTTGAAGTAATGAATGTTTTAAAAAGTCATTTGAATTTAAAATTTTATACATATATGTATATTGCATATATGAGTAGGATTGAATACATATTGAAATTGAATTTAAATTGTTCAAGATATGTGTGAATATATGAATGGACATAAATGGTTATATTTCAAGTTTGAATTGAAATTTGAATTGAAATTTAAAATAATTGTTTTTAAAATAATAATAATAATAAATGGCATTTAAAATCATTAAGGTGTAATGTATATAATGTAAATATTGGTTAAAGCAGTTCTTCTTTAACATTATGTGTGTGTATATATATACATAAATGAATAAGGGGTACATTTATTTATAAAATGAATATGATATAAAAATTTATTAAAAATTCTTTTTTCTTGTAAAATTACAAATGCTAGACATACATAAAGGGGATGGAGTAAAGAAATCAACATGCATTGAGATCTCATGATTATTTTTAACAAATGGCATTCAATATCATTGTTTGAATAAAATATATAGAAAACTTTTCAGCTTCCATTTTCAAGTTTATTTAGCCTACCATATCTCTGAAAGTACAGTAACAAAAGATTGAGCATTTCAAACTCCAACACTCAAGAAAAAGAAAAAAATCAGAAAGAAAAACCGGCAACTTTCTTTCAATTCAAAAGTAAAAAAAAAATCTGAAGATCTTTCTATACTTCAAGCTATAGTTTATGTTTCCGTCTCTCAGGTAAGTTTTAAAACTTTATAGTTTAATGGATTTGTAGTTTTAAAATCAAGTTTTAACAAACCAAGTCAAAACTGCAGATTAATTTTAACAAAAGGGAGCTTCAGTTTTGCCAGTGCAGTAATTCTCTAGAGTAATCAAAGGCAAGTAAAATTCTTTTAAAAATTTTAATTTGAAGTTGTTAATCAGTGATAAAGCAAAGATTTAAAACAATTATATTAATCAGTTACAGGAGAAATCAAGATCAAAGATTAAACCCATTTCTGGACTTCAAGCAGCAGGAAATAAAAAGCTTCTCTGTTGTATTTAAAAAAAAATTCAAATTGTAAGTAAATTTAAAATTGTTATCATTGAGGGATTGAAAAATAAATACAACAAAGAATAACCAAAGATCTGTACCTACAAGTTGCAGATCTAAACTTCAAGATTTAAGGAGGAAAAGAAAGAAAAAAAGTTTCCAGGCTTCATCCTTCTTTTGAAAACTGTCAGGAAGCTTTTTGTCTTCAGGCAAAGGTGAGTAAACCTCTGATTCATTCAATTATTGTGTATGTATGCCTGAATGGATGGTGAAAATCCCTTGCATGTGAATGAATTAATGTGCTTGTGTTTTCTTTTGCCCGGGAATGTTATTTTCTTCCCTGTTCCTCTAAGTTCTGGTTTACGGAGTAAACATGCCAAACTCAAAACCCCTCTCTCCATTTTCTATTGAATTTGAAGGATAAACATATTAAAGTAATGTTTGGACATGCATTATGTTTGGTAACTGATCAAAGCAAAGCAGTATGTTTTCTTCTTTTCTAGAAACTGTGAAAACACAGTCACATTTAAGTCTCTGGTTTACAGAGTAAACCATAGCAAATTCAAACCCCTCTCTCCCTCATTTCTTCTGAAAATCGATTGTAAACAAGTTAAAGTGTTGTTTAACCCTGCACTTGTTTCAGTAATGAATTAAAGCAAAGTTATATAGTTCTTTTTTCTGGAAATTGTGAAAAGCACAGTCACAATCCAAATAAGGCAAAAATTCAAATCTCATGAATTTTTTTTCAGTAATGTTATTTGAATTCCCCTCAAAAATAATGATTTTTGAAACCAAAATTCAAATTTTTCATTAAGTTTTCACTGAGATATTGGGGTTGATCAGAAAGTTGAACTTTTGCCAAATTCTGATGATCTAAACGTTTGTGGGCCTCGAGTTCGTCGTCACAGCTAGATTGGATGTTCGAGATCACTAGAAAAATATAAGTGGAATTTATAAAACTTCAAAATTTTAATTCGAAATCAAATTAGGGTTTAATACCCCATTTCTGTTCACGTTTGAAATGATGGTGTTGCGCCATCATTTGGTGACCGGACTTCGTGCCTCCAGTGCCAATCGCGGCGTCGTACGTTGATGGAGCTTCGGTCGAATTTTGGTGACCGCTGACGGTCATAGGAGGTGGGGGCAAGACCCTTTTCTGATGATGTTATGCTGGGTTGTTTGGGTCGAAACGACACGATTCTTATTTTCGAAATTAATTCAAGTTTTGGGTGTTTGTGGGGTTCGGGTGGATGGTCGTCGACTCGATGGTGGCTGTAGCTTCGACCAACGGTGATGATTCTAACCGTGCATGTGCACGTGTCATCTCGTGTATCAGGAATGGGGCAGAAGAGTGAAGGAAGGGGTGACTCGAAGGAGGCCTCGGGGTGGAACCAGTGGAAGCTCGGGTGTTAACTCGAGTGAAATTTTGAAGTATCGGATCGAAAATACTTAGAAAAATTTTAAAGTTGAAATCGTGGCACTCGGGTAAGATTTCGGCAAGACTCGAAGCAAACAAGAAAGATTCCCAAGGTTGACTCAAAGTAGGTCTCGTGCCTGATAAATGAAATAGTTTTTTTTACTTTAAAAATTTCCAAACTCTTAAACACTTTCAAAACTATGTTTCCATACGATGATTTGATTAAAGTTTTAAATAAATTCAGGACTTAAGTAAGATGTTTCAAAGAAATTAAATATCAGTTTATTTAGTTTTGATACCATATTTTTATAAAGTTACTTATATTTAGTAAATAATGTAATTAAGATAAAATGTTGTTTAAACCAAATCTTAACTTTTTTTAAAAATAACTAATGTTACAAAGGTGATTTATTAAACAAGGTTTAAAAGGATAATCGAAGTAATTAATTTATCTTTTGATTTATTAAATAATTAATGATTTTGTTAATTTAATTATTTCAAAAAGGTAATCACTCAATTAATTATTTAATATTAAAGATTAATTTAATAATTAAGGTTAATTAATTTGTAATTAATTAGTAATTAATTAAGGAGAAATTAATTGATAAAAGTAATCAAGGTTTAATTAATTAATGATTAAGGTTAATTAATTTTAAATTAATTAAGATAATTAATTAAGAAATGATTAATTAGTGAAGATGATAAAGGCTTAATCAATTGTAGTTAATGGTAATTAATAAAAATAATTATATAGTTAATTCACTTTAATCACATTCACCTTAATTGAAGTTGATTGACTATATCAAATGTTGTGATACCGTGATTGCTTTTTGCTGAACTGTGATTTGTGATTTGTTCCTATTTGTGTATGAAAACCTCTTTGCCTGTAAAACGGCATTTAAACTTCGATGCGACAGGGAGTCGGATTTCAGGTAGTTATCCGAAACCCACATCGAACCGTGAATGTGAATCCTTGTGATTGACACACCCACGTGTTTTAAAATTAAGCGTTCACTATTCGGATTAGCCAAGAGAGGACCTTTGTGTCATATAACCTATTCTGAATAGTGATTCAACGAAATGAATTGCATTTGAAGACGGTGATGAAGACCAGGTGTCTTCGAGAACGATAGGATAACCTATCGATTGTCTCTGCACTGAGTTGCTTCGGTATAGAGGTCTCCACATGTGATGGGGAGTCCGATCGGAATCGGGGATACCCGGATTTGCAAGGACTTCTTCCTTTATTGGACGAAGTGCCTTCGGTTATGTTCAAACCCGGAACAGACTTGTATGTTTGTGTGCCTGACACTACACTTTGAGATATAAAGCAGATTTCTTTCAAATACATATCTATTGGCGGCGGGGAATTTATTCTCTTAGCTTAACACCCTTCTCTGAGACGTACGAGCTTAGAGGTTATGTAGTTGAAGGTTATCAGCGATATACTCCCAATTGGTAGTGTGGCATGCTAAGTGCTGCTGCGTGTTGATGATCATTTGTTGATCATTTATGATCAAAGCATGGCTTTCGTGTAAAGCGTAGCTTTGTGGACGAAACCTCGTCGGACCTCACACCCCGGAAATGGTCGAAACAGGAAAGATGCGGCAAGGTTATGAGGGTCGCACCCTTTAGGGTATGTCATTTCCTTCTGGACAAAAGGTAGCATCATGGTATGGAGCCTAGATACTTTACCTATGTGGTTGCTGCAATCTCATTTTGCTGTGTCGTTGTTGCTTTGTGATGGAGGGCCCTCGGATAAAGGTCGCAAACGACCGGGGAATGACATAGTCGCGTAGTAGTTACCTAGTTACAGAGGTAACCTGGCCTTGTGTTGGCAGAGAACTAGTTAAGTTCTCAGGACGTCCCTCCAGAGGCGTACCCATGTGGCATAGGAAGTTCCTTAGCCTGACCATTTGTTGCAAATTCCAAAGAAACAATACGAGCCCTTTACGATTGCAATTTGTATAACCTGCCACCTCAGGTGGCAGCTATAGTAGGCATAGTATACTGGTACTTATGCTGGCTAAGATATATTATATTTTCGAAATGTTTTTCACACTATATACTAGTAATAATATCAAAGAATTTTCCTCGTATTAAGCATATTTGACTATCATAAGGGAAAATCTCCCCCCAAGTGTGTGATTGTATTGTGTGTGTGCCGGGAGGCCTTATGGTAGTTTCATTTTCCAAAAGCATGAACAGTTTTCTTTTAAAATCTGTTTTATTTAAAAGCAACTATCTTTGTTTACTCATACCGGTCCCATGACTGACCTGGAGTTTATTGTTTCTTTCTAAACTCTGGGTGCCCATCATTTCCACACGGCAGCCTAGTAGCAGGTTTTCCGTATTTTGGTATTAGCTGTATTTTGGAGACATTTGGTTTGGAGATTATCGATTTTTGGAGGCTTTTACCTTAGAGATATTTTGAAAGCTTTTGGAACTCAAGGTGTTTGGTTTTGGAAGTTCACTATCCCTCTATTTCTTTGAAGACTTTTTGGCATATGCTCACTTATTGTTTTATTATGATGTTCTACTTGGAGTTATGATATATATATTATGATACTCTGATGTCGTAACGGATATTATGATGATGTTGTATCTGTGATGTAATGCATGATATCAATTTTGTTTCCGCTGTTTTATATTCATCTAATGTTGTTATATGCTCCATCCGACTGAGTTCGATGTTTGAATCTTTGGAAGTCGAATACAAGTGAGGTATTTGATGTCGATTTTTGAACATTGGATTTCGGGTCGTGACATATTTATAACATATAATATATTTTTGCTTATTAGGTGTTTTAAAACTATACTCCTTAGATTAACGAAACTAGCCTTAGTAAATAGTTCGCAAACACAAGTAGAACACCTTAGGTCATATAGAGTACTAATGAAGTCGATTGCATATAATCACTATATATTAATGATGTAACTCATTCACCAGACTTTTTTCTGACCTACTCCTTTCCTTTTCCCTCAGCATAGAAGGACATGACGATAGGTGATTGGCCCAGATTTAATACATGTAGAATTGAGCTTATCTTCGGCACTTCTTATTACTTTTTATTACTCTCTATGTAACTATTTGTTGTACTTAGTACTTATCAGACTATATGTTGTAGTTATGTAACTCTGGATTAAGACTACTTTTGTTTTGAGACTATCTTTTCTATGATATTTTCTTAGATGTCTATTTTCTATATTTATATATTGCTGCCATCCACAATGAGATCTAAAAGTGTAGAATGTCTTAGGTCTAATTCTTATATTATTAGTCATAGAGTTGTTGAAACGACCCAACGTTCTTACCACATAAAATCGCATCATTTTTAAGAAAGAAAGGGATAGAAAGAGAAAAGAAAGAAGAGAAGAAGGAAACAACATCAGAATCTAAACAGCGGAACGAATAAATTATATTAATGACATAAACATTACAAGTTTACAACAACTATCAGAGTTACACAGATATACATCACATACTAGATAGTTATAAACACCTGTCTAGTTATACAACTCAATACAGTACAAGAAACAACTCAGAGAAATCTACACATCGGAAAACTATATATATCTACATGCAGAAGCCTCCGGCTCCATTGCTCCTCCATAATTCGTCAAAGCCAACCTGAATTCCCTTGGCTACTCATGAAAATTTGAGTACCCAAGAGTTTAAGAAAAATAGAATAAACTCCGGGTCAGACATGGGTCTGGTGTGAGTAAACGGTTAAACTTGCTTAACTTTAAAAACCTTTTGAAAGAAAAGGTATCACGTAAGACTTCCCACACATAAACATGGAAAAGTTTTTACCTTACGCTAACCAAAACATTTGATAGGAAATACAGTGATATTATAATAAGTCTAGTGTTTTCAAATAAATAAGAAATAACCGAAATTGTTACATTATTAAATTCCAGCTACTAGCCACAAAAGTGGGTAATACAATCAAATCCGATGGCACTTATTGGATTTTGGATTCCATACAATGGCAGGGCTACCGTGGTACCATCCGTCACAGTACGTGGCCTAGATCACCGTACCAAGGAGTACGCTCGCTCCCCTGCAACACAAAGCCGGAACCATTCCTTACTGAACAGTTCCAAATAAGACAACCTCGGCGGATGTAGCTATTCAACCGCCCACACAGCCGAAATAAAAAGGGACCTCTAGACAGGGGTAAATCTTACTCTCAAGTAGGGGCTACCCACGAAGCCTTGCTACACCTCCTCTGTTTTAGCTATTCCCGGTTGATGTGGCTTGAGGCTATGATTACCTTTAGTGAACACATCACTTAGAATGCTCATCGCCCACCTGACAATGTTCTGAAAGCATTCAATCCATACAAGTTCGTTCCGAGTTCGAACGAAACCGAAGGCATTATCTCGTTACACTCATTTTGGAATCACCCTCAGAGTTAACGATAATAACCCTTGCACTCTGAATCATCATCTCGAACCTATAAGTATTACTCGTCAAACTCATCACGGAATCACCCTCAGAGTTATACTGACAAATAGTTCTTACACCTCGAGTCTTCACTCTTCACAAGAGATTCACGACCTATCGTCGAATATTCAAATATGGAAACCCGATCCCAGTCTCATCGAAATCTAAAACGTATCTTTTAGGTCCAAGTTGTTTAAGGTTAAACAATTCAATTCAACTATCTGTATACACACGGAATAGATAATTCACAATATCACTATTGATAATCACATTATCAAAATAAACAGATGATCCATAACAAAACAGGTAATCCACATCATCATCACAATAGATAATCTATATTACCATCACAATGCAACCAAGCATTCATACCACACAACATTACTTATCTCATTTCTGAGATTACATCCATTCAAAACAATCAATGTCATCCATTCCTACATAAGCAATGATTTACTTAATCACAACATAATTAATTTAAAATGAATTAAATTAACTATCTTTATTTCTAATTAATTTAAAGTGAATTAAATTAATTACTTCATCTCTTAATTAATTCAAAATTAATTAAATTAATTACCTTCATCACAATAAATCTTGCTTACTTATCCATTAATTAAACCAATTAATTAATCATCACCCTAATAATCAACCATGATTAATTAACTCTAAATCAAGTAATTAATCCTTAATTATTCTCATTAATCATATTAGTTAATGAACCTTAATTAATTACTTCCATTAATTAATTAACTATAATTAATTACATTATTTCTTAATTAATTACATTAATTAATCATGCTTAAATTAATTACCAATTAATCAACTTTAATAAATAAATACAGTAATTAATTATTCTTAATTACTTTTAATTACTTTATAAATTCTTTGATTTATTACACTAAGTAATAAACCCTTAATTACTTTAACAAGTAATTATCCATTTAAATTACTTCCCAATCAGTAATTTCATTTATCTCAATTACCCCCTGTAATTTATTCAATTACTTATCTTAAGTAATTAGCCTTATCAAAATTTATTAAGTAAACATACTTAATCATTTATCAAGTGACCATATTTAGTTAATTAACAAATTAATTAACTTATTTGATCACACTCATCTCATAAAACATAATCGAGTAATTCGTCTCTTAATTACTCGTTAACGAAATTAATCATCAATTAACAGATTAATTATCTTCAACTATTAATTAATAAACCTTAATTATTAATCAATTCTTTAATACAAAGTAATCAATCACTAATTACTTTTATAATTAATTAATTAACCTTAACTAACTAATTAATTATCTCTTAATCATTAATGAATAAAACTTAAATATTAAATAACAACCTTAATTACAAATTAACTCATCCACAAATATAATTAATTAATCCTTAATTACAATTAATTAACCTTTAATAATAGTTAATTAATTCCTGATTAACTTGCATTATAGATTAATAACCCTTTAATTATTAATTAAGAAAACCAAATTAAAACTTAATTACTAGTTTAATCACTTAATTAATTAATAATTAAAATTTAATTAATTATTATTCATTAATTAAATCATCATAATTATTAGTTAATTAAATTAATAATCATACTTAATTAATTACGTAATTAATCCTTTTAAAATAATAATTAAATTAATTAATTAAACTTAAAAATCCTTATTTCAACTTAATTAATTACAAATCATTAACATTTGATTAATATTTAAGATAAAACATTATCTTTAATTAACTTTGAAAAACTTTACTTAACTTAACCATTAATTAGTTTAAGATATAAAGTAATCATTAATTATTTTCTTTTAATTAATAATTAATAATTAACAATCCTAATTTTCAAGTTAATAAATTACTTAAACCTTTAATTGTTAATTATAAATCATTTTTCATTAAACAATAAAAACTTTCCCTTATAAATTTCCTTTTTATATTTTCAAAAATAAGTTTTGAAAATAACATTAAGGTTTTTAACATAAAACATTTTAAACCATTCATCCAAATTCATTTATAAAAAAAAATTCAATTCAAAAACAAGAATTTTAATTAAACTTAAACTTTTTAAAGTTTATACTTACCTTTTTATTTTAAATTAAAATCCGGTTAAATGTTCACTTGGGTCCAACCTATAACTACTTGAACCAAGAAACCGGTACTATCTTTTCTTTTAAAACAAATTTGACTTTAAAGTTTTAAAAACTGTTTTAATTAAACTTTTAAAACTATTAAACTTGACAATTTAACACTGCATACAAAAGACCCAGAACACACGAGCTACAACCAAAAATACACGAGCTCCTCCCCGAGTCATGTGACGCCCCACCTCTATACCCACGCTAGCCAAGGACACTACAGGGTAATGCCGTCAACTAACACGGAGAATAAGGCTGGTTAGGAGCGACCATCTATAGCCTTGCTCTAACTATCCATTGAATACATCGACAATAAACATACCAAGTAGGTCGACATACCCAATGAATACTTAAAAACAAAACCATAGGTGGTTGGATCTATCAAAACAGAATATAACAACTCAAATGTAATATACATCACAGAACAGTAAATCATCATATACATATATACAGATACATAACAGAGTATACAACTAATACATGTCAAGTGGTATAGCAAACCACAATATACAGACGAGTCAAAAGAATACATCAGATTTACTACAAAATAGGACTACACAAAAACTATAACGAAAGGAACAAGCTGAATAGTCCATGCGTGTAACGACCCGCCTTTGGACAGTTTAAACCGACGATCAAATACCCATGTCGATTCCAAACCGTTAAAAGGGCAGATAGTTATTGGGGTAATTAAGAAAAGAAAAGGAAGGGAAATAAAGGAAATGAAACAACACAGAATCTCACAGCGGAAGGCTAAAGTATAATAATAAAATAACAGTTCATGAAGCTGTTAATTAAATGAATACATTTGATTATTATTATACAACATTTATCAGAGTTACATACACAACAAATATCATACAACAATGCAGCGGAATGGAATGAATATAATAGTAGTAGATAATATACCAAATCTTCGTCTCCGTCCTCCAAGGAAATGATCTTCACCTAAACTGAAAACTCAGGACTGACCCGAGCGTAATGAAAAGACAAAACACTCGAGTCAGGACTAAAATATCCTTATGAAAGTTAAATCAATCGTAAATAAATATGAGTGTAACGGCGTCAGAGATGTTTACGGGGTTTGACATCTCATATCCAGTGTCAACGTGCGTGCAATAACTCAAGAGATGTTACGGGATTTTCCATCTCTCAAGGATCCGTGAAACTATCTATTATGTAGTAATATACGCTAAGTAGATAATGTCTATCAGTAATATAAAGTATCAAAATAGCGTTAAGGCGTTACCATAATCCCCCTTAACACATTTTATATTCCCAAAAGCATATACAAGACCGTAGTTTCCCCAAAACCGGAAGTCACCAGAGGGCAATCCATATACTCAAGGTACAAATCAAAACGTAGTGGTCGCGAATAGGATAATCAGTATGACAAGGTACATGAGGCGATACCAACTAGGATACTAGTAGTTGCGTGATCCGGACTGATGTTGGGCATAGCCAGCAGCTACCCCAACACCGCGAAACAACACTCCCAAATCAAGGGGTGCACCCAAATCGCATCACAAATGTAATAGAAATGGTATCGAAGAAGTGTGTCCGCTAGAGGTGGCGAACCTCAATGGCCCGGCGCGGCTCCTGTTTTAGTCATATCAGGGGTCATCCAATAATCGTTCTCTTTCTTCAGTCAACGCGTTCACCAAACCATCCACTTCATTCTGGATCAACACTCCGCGTATAATAGTTATTAAAGTGGTTTTCGGTATCGACAGAGAGTATGTCCATATCCGATCCCGGTCTCTTTAATAACTACGTATTATTACACCATTGGCTCTTTTACATTTCAAATCGATTCATAATTGATATCGACATATCATATTCGCTTCAAAATTAAATCTATTTCAAAAATCATCGTATCTTTCCAAATGTCATATTTCGTTTCAAAATCATTTTCCCGCATCAATATCTCATTTCGATTTCAAATTCATTTCGGATTTCAATTTAGATTGCAACTTCGTTTAACTCAATTCGTATTTAAATTTAAGGTTTAAATATAACATTTCACCTTATTTTCTAGCTTAAAATTTTAGAAATAGTTTTAAGTAGTTTAAAAGTAGTTTTAAGTAATTACAATAGTTAAAATACTTTAAAATCTTAAAATGGATTTGAAATAGATAAATTTAGTTCAAAATAATTTAAATTGGGTTAAGTAGATTTAAAATGGATTAAAATAGTTTAAGTATTCAAAATGGTTTATATAACCGAGAAATTTGGAAAACAAAATAAAACAGCTTCAAAACCAATCCATTTCAATTATAACTTCCCAATTCAAATCAATTTCAATTTCCATTCTACCGATTCAATTTCGATTTCAATTCAAATCAATGTCAACTTTTACTTCGAATTAATTCAATTTTACATTCGCCTTTAATTTATTTAATTTCAATTTATATCGATTTGGAGCTTGATTTCTCAAAATGTCAATTTATAATACTTAACAAAATTATCCTACAATATTCAAGTTTAAATCCCAATTCCAAATATGATTCAATTCCAAACTCGATTTCAAAATATCATTTTTATATCGCTTTTCTTAGTAATATTCAAAGCTCGAATTAAGGTTAAATCTTTAAACAAATCAATTTTCGACATTCAATCATATCCAATTTCCAAATTTCAAAGTCTCAACTTAATTATTTAACAAAATTCCACTAACCAAAATTCATTTCAACATTCCAAACTCAATTTTTCGATAAATTCAATTTCTATAAATCGATTTCTATTTATAACCTTCAAATCAAAACATTTAAATAAATTTCAAATCAACGATTTTTAAAATTTATTAATTTAGCCAATTCGGTGTTCGTATATAATTTTCTATCCTATGGCCAAGTAATTATTTATTTCAATTAAATGTCAGGGATGAATATATATCACTTAAATAAAATCACGGTATCATATGTATGCATAACAGTATATATAAGCAAATAACATCCAAACATTTAAATATCAACCAATAGCATCCATCGAAATACATCATCCAATACATAATACAATTCATCACAATTTCATAGTTATCAATGTCAGGTAATTAAATCGCAATTCAATTTCAATTTCAGTTTCAATTTCAATTTTAACTGTCAATTTAATTTTCGACGGTTAATTCAAACGACAATCTATATGACAATTAAATTCTATCAAACAACGACAAATAAAATTCATATCACTTCATAATGTCAATTTAACTAGCATAAAGATATTTAGTACGTTGTGAGCGTTATAAAACACTCACATTGATTTTCCGATTTTAAATCAAATCGAACGACGTTCGATTTAACTCAAAATTTTCTCTAGCTCCAAATGATTCCAATCCAGTTGCATCGCGTAGAGCTCGTACATACGATTCCAACGCAAAAAAACTCGTCCGAATCCGACCTCGCAGCAAAAAGTTATCACGTTTTAAAGTTACACGATTTTGAATTTCAAATTTAAACTAAAAAAAAGAAAAAAGGAAAAAAACACCTCACCCCAATACACGTGCGGCCCCCACCTGCGCATCTTCTTCCTGTCGCACGCGACTTGCTCCAGGTTCCTTCACGTACGCATCCACTATCATGAAGAACCCATTACATACAAACTAGGGTTTCGATTTGCCTCCTCCACGATCAACGAAACTTCATCAAACCGGCGCCATATCGAAGCCCTTCGCGAATAGCACTACCGCCCCCAACCCCCTGACACTCGGCCACCTCATGGCGCCTGGAAATGCGTGCGAACGCAGCCCCTTTGTCGCCGATTTGCCGCCAATCCGTGCAACGAAACACGATCATAACCGTTGAGATTATAGATCTCAACATCCTCTACAAGTTTCTAGTTGAAAGATTCTTGAATAGATTGGCGGATTGGAAGATAATGAGGGGAGAAGATTCGAGCGATTCCGGCCATTGTTTTAATTGTGGCGGCTGCGTTTTTAATTTGGGCTAGGGTTTTGAGAAAATTGCATTTATACCCAATTATTTTAACAATAAAATACCCAATTTAACACTTTTGCAAACGAACTCCAAACGACGCGTTCCGCCAGGCGATCCTAAAGTTTTTCCGCATTCCGGACATAATGGAACAGGTTTCGGAAGCTAATTCGAAAGTATGTGCGAGTTATGGCATAAAACGATCAATTTAAATTAAATCGATTTAAACCGATTTCGGTGCGTTTTAATTCGTACTGGACAAACGGTAAATCCAATCGACTTGAAATTTGAAATCTTACAATAATATCACATTACGGATCCGATGAAACTGGTTTCGTCGAAATCCGAGACTTTTTGAAAAATGACTATTTTAACTCGCCAAATTAAAATTAAAAACAATTCGACGCGTTTCGAGCTGCCACGGTCAAACGACAACTCCGATTGCTACGAAAATTGAAATCCGATAATAACTAACTATTACGGATCCAATGGAACTAGTTTCGTCCAATTTTGAGACTATTCAAAATTTGGCTATTTTCCAGTTGATAATTAAATATTAAAATATTCAATTTTCACAAATTTACTTTAATTCGATTTTAAAAGTTCTACCACAACATTCTAACTTTAATATGATAAAATAAAATTTTACAAATTATTTCTTAATCATATTAACCCGTTATTCAATTATCCAATAAATTCCAATTTTAAAATCTTATCAACTCTATTATAATCCAATTATAACTTACATTCACTTTGGAAACCAATTTGAATCATATTAAATCAAATTTCAAATATTCACTCTATTTTCATATATTGAATTTCAATATCAAATTAATCGTATTAAATTCGGAATTTAATTATTCAAACATTTGTAATATTAAATTTAACAAATTTGATTATTCTTAAATCACTATCCTTTCAAATATTCAAAACGAACTTATAAAATTTAACCTTTGAAACGAGTTAAAATTATAGAACAACTATTCCCATTATACGGTTATTTAACTCCCCATTATTAAATTGTTCAATAATTATCAAATATTTAATTTAAACAATTCCGATTATCCAATAATTCATTATCTTTTGAAATATTGAAATTTAACTTATAAGATTTAGCCTTTAAAACCAATTCACAATTTAGAACACTATTTTCATTTTACAGTTATTCAATTATTCAATAAGTTTTAAATATTTAATTTAAATAACTTACCTGTTCAATATTCAATATTTGATTTCAAATAGATTTCACTTATCAATCAATTACTTTATTATATCCAATGAATTCAACATTTATTATCATATTCAACTTTTGATTTCAAAGGCATTCACTAAGTAGCTTTTATTTTTCATTACTTGGATAATTATTGTCGCAATTCATTCCAGTTATTATTATTTCAAACGACTTACAAATTTTTTTCTAACGCTAAATCACGAAAACTTATTAAATTAGCTATTTTAATTATTGAAAATTTACGGGTTGTTACACTCTCCCCCACTCAAAACTTTTCGTCCCCGAAAAGGAAAAAGAAGGGAAAAGGAACTAAGTATAGAATTCAACATTAGATATATTTTATTCAAAGTTACCCACCTATAAAACAATGAAATTCCGTTATTAAAGTCATTACTACACTTTTACTAAGTTATTCCAAACGCCTTTCTAACTTTAAAAGTTCGTTATCAAAACAAGTTATAAAAATTTTAAAACTTGAAAAATTTTCTAACACCCGGATTTACGAAAAATTTCGGCAGCGTCTCCTTTGCGCGGCTCGATCGGTACAACTACAAAACGCCTCTACGGGCCCCAAATCAACAAAAGAAAATCCAAAAGCCAAGTGGCTCATCAAAAATCACCAAATCCAATGAGAAAATAAACATGTACCTTATATTTTTATTAGCGAGCATACACGAATAATATAGCGCGAAAGCGAGCTCCAAATGCGAAGCAAGCGCAATCCGCACCTACTAAACACTCAACAAACTATGAGAAACATGGCATATATGGAAATAATATCAATATACACAATATAGCAACATAACAACTACATGTGCCAACATAGCAAATGCAACAAAACAACAATTGCAACCATCAATCAATTATCATCCAACAAATCCATAACCAATTAATATAAATTCAATTCTCATTAATATTTATTGACTTGGTTTCAATTTTAATCATAGTTGATTCATTAACGTTGGATTTTACTAACATTCATTCTCAATTCAATTAGTTAACATTCATTAATTTATATTTACGTTAGTTCACTTCCAATTTGATTTCAATAATTTATAGCTTTCCATTTCAATAACACTTAATGAATTACATACAAATCAACTAACAATCATATAACAACCAAATCATGCCCAACATCACCAAATTACTAATTTTACATTCAATTTGGTTTATTCTTTCAGTTCCAATTTATTCTTAGCCATACCAAATCCTTTTGTTTACATTTACTTCATATTCAGTTTCAGTTAATAACCAATTTACTTGCGAAACAATTGATTAATGCAAAACATTTTATTAATCATCACTTTAATTTATAGTTATTCCATAAAAGTCTAACTTCTTATATATAACTTTTCTTAGTTCATAGTTGTCTCAAAAGTTGCAAATTTATCTTCACATATTTGACCTCTTAAATTTCCAATATTAACTTTTAATTTAGTCCGTAAGCCGTACATATATCATCCGTGAGCAATATCAATCTAATCGCTTATTCGATCACACAATTTCACTTCCAAACTAGCATCGTTCACCCGACTCTCTAGTGCGGACTCAGATTTGGTTTCTTGATTGGAAACTGTTACTCTCCTTGCATAGCCATATACTATGATAGAGAATTCCAGAATCAAATTAAAAATCCATATCTAGGGTTCGCCGTCGAAAATCGAGCGATAAATCCTAACTTGGATCGATATAAATCATCTCGAAATTTTGTGCTCGAATTTGGATCAAATCGTTATGCGAATAAAATAATATACGTACAATCTCACGTATTACCTTCCAATAGATTTCTATCCAATTTATCTATACTAAATTATTTTGTTGACTTCTATTTTTTTTCTCACTTGATTACACACAATCCATTATTCAGTTAGTATATTCATTTCTTTACATAGCATATTCTTTAACATTATCTTTTCTTAAACATCATATCAAAGAATTTGCTTACTCAAGTTCTTTTTAAACATTCTATATAATTTAATTAAATTCAATTTCATTTTCCAATTGATTCTTAGCTATAAGAAATTCCTTTGTTTACATTTATTGCATTTCAAAATTTCAGTTATTAACGAATTCATTTGTGGAACATTTTATTAACCGACACTTTAGTTTATTAATCATCCTATAAAAGTCTAACCTCTCATAAATGACTTTTCTTAGTTTACAGTTATCTTAAAGGTTACCAATTCAATTTTTTTCTTCACAATCCCTTTGCAATTTTATATTTATTTTCTATAACCAATTTACAAAGATATAATACGGTTCATTTATCTTCTTTCTTAAGTTCACTTACTTATTCAAATTTTTCATTGATCACTTTAGAATATACATAAGTATATAACTAAATTTTTCACAACCCAATTTCCATTTACATACATTTTAGTTTTCCTTACTTGTATATTTCAATTACTTCCAGGTTCTTTTTATTTGTACAATATCTCATTACATATCCAAAACATCGTTTAACTTTTTAATATTTGGTAAGTCTTGTTATATGTTATCAGATTGTAATTTTGGTATTATACAAATTTATAGAATTTCGTTTTACTTAATTAGAATCGTTCACAAATTTAATTTATTAAAATCCTCTTTACCTTTCAACTTTTAAAGTTTTCCCAAACAATAAGCTTGGATATCTTAGTCCTCTTATTTTATAAATTTTGGTTATTCACATTTCATTCAAATACTTTGAAAATTTCTTATTAACATAACTTAGAATTTTAAATGCCCGGTTCCTTTCAAATCGTTTGAAATAAACATATACACTTATATCTTTTATTATTTATATAACAAAACATACCTTTAGAGTTTAAACCAAAACCCATTTACCCAAAATAATTTCGAAGAAAAGCAAAGCTTCTTAGAAGCCTCCCCCACTTTGAAACTCGAAAATGAACATCGATGATGCTGCGCAGTCATCACCGAAATTACTTTCCAGCGACATAAGAGAGGAGTACTTAATTCATTCCTTCTTAAAATCATTTCAAAATATTACCTATAAATATTTTCCAACTAATATTACTATATATTTCTTCAAAACTTTGAAAACAATTTTCCAAAATCTCCGGGTCTTAAACTCAATATTTTCCAATTTAAATCTATTTTAATTCATAAGTCACCTTTATAAAATATTCTTATAAGATTTCACAAGTGTTTTATATTTTCTTCAAATTATAGGAATTTCTTTCTTAAACATTTCACAAGTGTTTTATTACTGTTCTTATCGTAATTCATCTTATTTATTAAATTACATTATCCAATTAATGATAATCCAATATTTTCATTCCTAACAACCAGGTAAGCTAGGTAAGTCACAATAATTTCTGAAAAATTTTCTTTATATACAAAATATAGTTAGGGCAAAATTATTTCATTTACCCAATTCCAAAACAATACTATGTCGAATTGTTCTGTTTAAGTGTTTAGAGATCCCTATCAATAACGTTAATTACTCGTATTGACCAGAATCCATAAGCCACTCAACAAAACAACCGACACAATATAAAACATTTTATATCACTAACAAATACGCTCTCTCATATACACTCAACTCATTCATATAGTTTACCTCTATTTCAATGAGTTATTCCCCACTAGAGCCAAGGTTTATCGCTAAACCAAAGCTCTGATACCAACTGTAACGACCCGCCTTTGGACAGTTTAAACCGACGATCAAATACCCATGTCGATTCCAAACCGTTAAAAGGGCAGATAGTTATTGGGGTAATTAAGAAAAGAAAAGGAAGGGAAATAAAGGAAATGAAACAACACAGAATCTCACAGCGGAAGGCTAAAGTATAATAATAAAATAACAGTTCATGAAGCTGTTAATTAAATGAATACATTTGATTATTATTATACAACATTTATCAGAGTTACATACACAACAAATATCATACAACAATGCAGCGGAATGGAATGAATATAATAGTAGTAGATAATATACCAAATCTTCGTCTCCGTCCTCCAAGGAAATGATCTTCACCTAAACTGAAAACTCAGGACTGACCCGAGCGTAATGAAAAGACAAAACACTCGAGTCAGGACTAAAATATCCTTATGAAAGTTAAATCAATCGTAAATAAATATGAGTGTAACGGCGTCAGAGATGTTTACGGGGTTTGACATCTCATATCCAGTGTCAACGTGCGTGCAATAACTCAAGAGATGTTACGGGATTTTCCATCTCTCAAGGATCCGTGAAACTATCTATTATGTAGTAATATACGCTAAGTAGATAATGTCTATCAGTAATATAAAGTATCAAAATAGCGTTAAGGCGTTACCATAATCCCCCTTAACACATTTTATATTCCCAAAAGCATATACAAGACCGTAGTTTCCCCAAAACCGGAAGTCACCAGAGGGCAATCCATATACTCAAGGTACAAATCAAAACGTAGTGGTCGCGAATAGGATAATCAGTATGACAAGGTACATGAGGCGATACCAACTAGGATACTAGTAGTTGCGTGATCCGGACTGATGTTGGGCATAGCCAGCAGCTACCCCAACACCGCGAAACAACACTCCCAAATCAAGGGGTGCACCCAAATCGCATCACAAATGTAATAGAAATGGTATCGAAGAAGTGTGTCCGCTAGAGGTGGCGAACCTCAATGGCCCGGCGCGGCTCCTGTTTTAGTCATATCAGGGGTCATCCAATAATCGTTCTCTTTCTTCAGTCAACGCGTTCACCAAACCATCCACTTCATTCTGGATCAACACTCCGCGTATAATAGTTATTAAAGTGGTTTTCGGTATCGACAGAGAGTATGTCCATATCCGATCCCGGTCTCTTTAATAACTACGTATTATTACACCATTGGCTCTTTTACATTTCAAATCGATTCATAATTGATATCGACATATCATATTCGCTTCAAAATTAAATCTATTTCAAAAATCATCGTATCTTTCCAAATGTCATATTTCGTTTCAAAATCATTTTCCCGCATCAATATCTCATTTCGATTTCAAATTCATTTCGGATTTCAATTTAGATTGCAACTTCGTTTAACTCAATTCGTATTTAAATTTAAGGTTTAAATATAACATTTCACCTTATTTTCTAGCTTAAAATTTTAGAAATAGTTTTAAGTAGTTTAAAAGTAGTTTTAAGTAATTACAATAGTTAAAATACTTTAAAATCTTAAAATGGATTTGAAATAGATAAATTTAGTTCAAAATAATTTAAATTGGGTTAAGTAGATTTAAAATGGATTAAAATAGTTTAAGTATTCAAAATGGTTTATATAACCGAGAAATTTGGAAAACAAAATAAAACAGCTTCAAAACCAATCCATTTCAATTATAACTTCCCAATTCAAATCAATTTCAATTTCCATTCTACCGATTCAATTTCGATTTCAATTCAAATCAATGTCAACTTTTACTTCGAATTAATTCAATTTTACATTCGCCTTTAATTTATTTAATTTCAATTTATATCGATTTGGAGCTTGATTTCTCAAAATGTCAATTTATAATACTTAACAAAATTATCCTACAATATTCAAGTTTAAATCCCAATTCCAAATATGATTCAATTCCAAACTCGATTTCAAAATATCATTTTTATATCGCTTTTCTTAGTAATATTCAAAGCTCGAATTAAGGTTAAATCTTTAAACAAATCAATTTTCGACATTCAATCATATCCAATTTCCAAATTTCAAAGTCTCAACTTAATTATTTAACAAAATTCCACTAACCAAAATTCATTTCAACATTCCAAACTCAATTTTTCGATAAATTCAATTTCTATAAATCGATTTCTATTTATAACCTTCAAATCAAAACATTTAAATAAATTTCAAATCAACGATTTTTAAAATTTATTAATTTAGCCAATTCGGTGTTCGTATATAATTTTCTATCCTATGGCCAAGTAATTATTTATTTCAATTAAATGTCAGGGATGAATATATATCACTTAAATAAAATCACGGTATCATATGTATGCATAACAGTATATATAAGCAAATAACATCCAAACATTTAAATATCAACCAATAGCATCCATCGAAATACATCATCCAATACATAATACAATTCATCACAATTTCATAGTTATCAATGTCAGGTAATTAAATCGCAATTCAATTTCAATTTCAGTTTCAATTTCAATTTTAACTGTCAATTTAATTTTCGACGGTTAATTCAAACGACAATCTATATGACAATTAAATTCTATCAAACAACGACAAATAAAATTCATATCACTTCATAATGTCAATTTAACTAGCATAAAGATATTTAGTACGTTGTGAGCGTTATAAAACACTCACATTGATTTTCCGATTTTAAATCAAATCGAACGACGTTCGATTTAACTCAAAATTTTCTCTAGCTCCAAATGATTCCAATCCAGTTGCATCGCGTAGAGCTCGTACATACGATTCCAACGCAAAAAAACTCGTCCGAATCCGACCTCGCAGCAAAAAGTTATCACGTTTTAAAGTTACACGATTTTGAATTTCAAATTTAAACTAAAAAAAAGAAAAAAGGAAAAAAACACCTCACCCCAATACACGTGCGGCCCCCACCTGCGCATCTTCTTCCTGTCGCACGCGACTTGCTCCAGGTTCCTTCACGTACGCATCCACTATCATGAAGAACCCATTACATACAAACTAGGGTTTCGATTTGCCTCCTCCACGATCAACGAAACTTCATCAAACCGGCGCCATATCGAAGCCCTTCGCGAATAGCACTACCGCCCCCAACCCCCTGACACTCGGCCACCTCATGGCGCCTGGAAATGCGTGCGAACGCAGCCCCTTTGTCGCCGATTTGCCGCCAATCCGTGCAACGAAACACGATCATAACCGTTGAGATTATAGATCTCAACATCCTCTACAAGTTTCTAGTTGAAAGATTCTTGAATAGATTGGCGGATTGGAAGATAATGAGGGGAGAAGATTCGAGCGATTCCGGCCATTGTTTTAATTGTGGCGGCTGCGTTTTTAATTTGGGCTAGGGTTTTGAGAAAATTGCATTTATACCCAATTATTTTAACAATAAAATACCCAATTTAACACTTTTGCAAACGAACTCCAAACGACGCGTTCCGCCAGGCGATCCTAAAGTTTTTCCGCATTCCGGACATAATGGAACAGGTTTCGGAAGCTAATTCGAAAGTATGTGCGAGTTATGGCATAAAACGATCAATTTAAATTAAATCGATTTAAACCGATTTCGGTGCGTTTTAATTCGTACTGGACAAACGGTAAATCCAATCGACTTGAAATTTGAAATCTTACAATAATATCACATTACGGATCCGATGAAACTGGTTTCGTCGAAATCCGAGACTTTTTGAAAAATGACTATTTTAACTCGCCAAATTAAAATTAAAAACAATTCGACGCGTTTCGAGCTGCCACGGTCAAACGACAACTCCGATTGCTACGAAAATTGAAATCCGATAATAACTAACTATTACGGATCCAATGGAACTAGTTTCGTCCAATTTTGAGACTATTCAAAATTTGGCTATTTTCCAGTTGATAATTAAATATTAAAATATTCAATTTTCACAAATTTACTTTAATTCGATTTTAAAAGTTCTACCACAACATTCTAACTTTAATATGATAAAATAAAATTTTACAAATTATTTCTTAATCATATTAACCCGTTATTCAATTATCCAATAAATTCCAATTTTAAAATCTTATCAACTCTATTATAATCCAATTATAACTTACATTCACTTTGGAAACCAATTTGAATCATATTAAATCAAATTTCAAATATTCACTCTATTTTCATATATTGAATTTCAATATCAAATTAATCGTATTAAATTCGGAATTTAATTATTCAAACATTTGTAATATTAAATTTAACAAATTTGATTATTCTTAAATCACTATCCTTTCAAATATTCAAAACGAACTTATAAAATTTAACCTTTGAAACGAGTTAAAATTATAGAACAACTATTCCCATTATACGGTTATTTAACTCCCCATTATTAAATTGTTCAATAATTATCAAATATTTAATTTAAACAATTCCGATTATCCAATAATTCATTATCTTTTGAAATATTGAAATTTAACTTATAAGATTTAGCCTTTAAAACCAATTCACAATTTAGAACACTATTTTCATTTTACAGTTATTCAATTATTCAATAAGTTTTAAATATTTAATTTAAATAACTTACCTGTTCAATATTCAATATTTGATTTCAAATAGATTTCACTTATCAATCAATTACTTTATTATATCCAATGAATTCAACATTTATTATCATATTCAACTTTTGATTTCAAAGGCATTCACTAAGTAGCTTTTATTTTTCATTACTTGGATAATTATTGTCGCAATTCATTCCAGTTATTATTATTTCAAACGACTTACAAATTTTTTTCTAACGCTAAATCACGAAAACTTATTAAATTAGCTATTTTAATTATTGAAAATTTACGGGTTGTTACAATGCGGAAGCAAAATAGGCTAAGTCTAAAAGCACCTAACCTGAAACATCTCGGTCTGACCCGAGTATGAAATACACAGGTCAGTCTAGCTAAACAAATCAGTTAGATAAACTGAACAACAATAAACCTGCAAGGTTACAAAGCATAATAGATATCTCTAAAAGAGATAACACAATCATCTAACGAAAGATGAATCATATAGAACAAGCCTCATATCATCGGCAACATATAGAAACAAAGGATAAGAATATCCCAAAGCAAGCCAAAAGGCAATAACAAATACCAATAAGGTATACAAGTTCCACAAGGTAAACGCTGTGCATCATGCGGCTCATAATGACCAACATCGAAGGACGATACCTAGGGAATATACATATGAATGAAACATCAGAAAATTTACTCGAGCTCAGTACTGTACAAACTAGGATCCATGAGCCTGAAGACTCCAAACCCAATATCACCCATGCGGCTCATAACGACCAACATCGGAAGCGATACTAAAGGGCAACCCAATATCACCCATGCGGCTCATAACGACCAACATCGGAAGCGATACTAAAGGGCAACAAACCCGAAGGCACAAACCCGAAGGCACATACCCGAAGGTAACAAACCGTAGTGGTGAAGGTCGAAGACCCAGTACTAGACACCACTAACTGGCGGAATGTGTCATAACTCCCAAAAAGGAATCCGAAAAGTGGTAACGCGAGTCCCATAACCACTCGTTCGCACTAAACGGTTTACTATCCGTTAGTTAATTTCACACTCAAAGCAGTACAAAGTTCACCTCATATCATCGGTAAACCAAACCAAAGGTCAAAACGATCAATTGAATTGGTCGGGGATTAATCGGAAAGATAAACGCACAGATTCATGGTCCGTGTTTTGCCCAACCATTTAATCACCCTTCCACTTCGCTCGAAGTGCGAAAGTGTGTGTTTTAAATAGAATTTATAAATTGGAGAAACGAGCTTTTAAATGTGATTCGAGAGATTATTTTATAAAAACCCGTGGATGAAGTCAAAAATAAGTTATCAAAGTCAAAGAGGCAATAACCACCACTAAGAACCAACATGAATCGATAAAATACGGAAAACCAATCAAAACGAGCATAAATAGGCAAAACAGGAAAACAGGAGCCGGTCAGTCGACTGAAATCCCTGTTCAGTCGATTGAAATTGTCCAGAAAAATTTCGGGCTTCAGCTCAGTCGACTGAACAGGGGATCCAGTCGACTGAACCCAATTTCCTGCATTTCCTACTTATAACAAATGAAGTGCAAACTCTCCCAACTTTCAACCGGACGAGCACGGACGCTAGGGGTTTACGCCTAGCGGCTACCCGGCCCTATAAGCACTTCAATGCATCACCAAAACATGATCAAAACATCAAAGTTAGGATCTCTAAAGAATTGAACCCAAAACACTAAAAATTTGGGTATTCACTAATTCAATCCAAACTAAAAGCAAGTGCATATGAACAAGTGCTAAGAATTCATACCCAACATCAATGAAATCAAGAGAAGTAGATGTGAGTTCAAAACTCACCTTTAACCCAAAAACAAGAAGATGGAGCTCAATAACAAGGAGAAGACCAACCAAACACTACTTCAACTCAACAAGCTTCAATCTAAGAATAAAACACATATTTCCCAATTTAGGTTTTGGAAATTTTCTAAAATTGAAGAGGAGAAGAGTTGAAGAAGATGAAGAAGAGCTTACATATGTCTTCTCTATGAATTTGGAGCAAAAATCAAGTTGTAAGAGAAAACTAGGGCTTGCAAATTTCTATTTCTCTTTCCCTTCCAGCATTTTCAGTTCTAGCTTAAGAAATGAAATGAAATGAGGATGAATGAAGAGAAGGGGTTGGGTTAGGGTATTAGTTAACTAGTGGGCTGAACCCAAACCCAAAACCCAATAGAATAAGGGTCAAATTTTCACAAACTCCAAACATATCAAAGATTATACTCAAAAAGATCGCAAACGCCATTTTGGAACCAATGGAGGTAGTTTCGAGTTCCAATTCGGCCATTTGCAGAAAGTAACATTTCGGACCCAAAATCCGACTAACGACGCTGTATTCAAATAAAACATTTAAATATATAATCGTTAATATGCGGGTTGTTACAGATCTCCCCTCCTAACAAAATTGCGTCCTCGCAATTCCTAGAGACGATACTTGTAACAACTACATACATACAATCAATCAAAAGAAAAGGAAATAAGCTCGAGATGAAAAGACATACTCACCGTTTCAAAGCAAAGAAAGAAAACCCGGATAAGATCGCTCGACAAACTCTCTGGTTTCCCAAGTACAGTCATTGGGATTAGCGGACCATTGAACTTTAACGAGCGGCACGTCCTTATTCCGAAGGTGTCGCACCTCCGTGTCAAGCACGCGAATAGGTTGCTGTACAATAGATAAGTCCGGTGAGATCTCAAGCTCTTGCAAATCAGGAGAAGTAATAACAGAATCCGACTCCCGAAGACACTTCTGAAGTTGCGAGACGTGAAACACGTCATGAATGCCAGATAAATGAGCCGGAAGTGAAACTCTATAAGCCACAGGGCCAATACGTTCAGTAATAGAAAATGGTCCTATAAAGCGAGGAGCCAATTTCCTAGTCGTACTGAAACGCATAACCCCTTTCAAAGGAGAAACACGAATAAAAACAAGATCACCAATTGAGAATTCGAGAGGCTTCCTACGGTTGTCCGCGTAGGATTTCTGGCGACTTTGTGCCTCTTTCATTCTCAATCGGATAAGATCAATCCTCTCGGAAGAATCACGAACAAAATCTGGGCCAAGAATAAGCTTCTCTCCAGATTCCAACCAACAAGAAGGTGATCGACATGGCCTTCCGTATAAGGCTTCGAAAGGAGCCATACCGATACTAGATTGAAAACTATTGTTGTAGGAGAACTCTACAAGAGGTAGATGATCCGCCCAACTACCACCAAAATCAAAAATACAAATACGGAGAAGATCTTCTAAGACACGATTCACCCGTTCAGTCTGTCCATCAGACTGCGGATGATAAGCTGTAGAAAAATTAAGCTTCGTTCCCAAAGCTTGCTGAAGACTCTTCTAAAAATGACTCGTGAATAAAGGATCACGGTCACTCACAATAGAATTAGGAACATCGCGAAGTCTCACGATTTCTTTGACATACAACTTAGCCAAATGTGAAGCAGTCCTATTAGACTTAATAAGGACAAAATGAGCAGACTTAGTGAGGCGATCAGAAATAACCCAAATGCTAGAATGGCCAGATCTCGAACGAGGTAGGCCGTCAATGAAATCCATAAAAATCTGATCTCATTTCCACAATGGTATCTCAAGAGGCTGAAGAAGACCCGAAGGACGCTGATGTTCGGCCTTAAAACGCTGACAAGTTATGCAATTACTCACATAACTCGCCACATCGCGCTTCATGCCTTCCCAATAATAAAGATGACGCATATCGGTATACATCTAGCTACCACCGGGATGAATAGTATACTTAGAACGGTGACAGTCATCAAGAATGTCATGCCTAAGTGCAAGATCAGAAGGCACAAAAAGACGGTTCTTCTTACGAAGACACCCATGAGAATCAATGCTAAAATCCCGCAATGCCTCATCACAGGATCCAGACTCACAAAGCTGAATAAGATGCAACAAATCAGGATCACGCCGCTGAGCATCGGCAATACGATCCAATAAAATAGGTCGAGCTCCCAAACTAAATAATAGGATAGGAGAATCAGAAGATGAACCTCGATCTCGAATTTCACAAAAAGATAGAGTCTCAAGAATATTCCATTCGGCAAGCGTCATAGAAATAACAGCCGAATGTTAGCGACTAAGCGCATCAGCAACACGATTACCCTTTCCAGGGGTATACTGGATCTCAAAGTCATAGGAACCAAGAAACTCGAGCCAACGCTGTTGTCTCATATTGAGTTCCCTCTGAGTGAACAAATACTTCAAGGATTTATGATCGGTATAGAGAATGAAGCGCCCGCCCAATAAATAGTGTCGCCAAATCTTCAAGGCAAAGACAATGGCGGCTAACTCAAGATCATGAGTGGCATAGCGAACTTCATTCGGACGCAGTTTCCTAGAAGCATAAGCAACTACCCGATCCTTCTGCATAAGAACAGCACCGAGACCACTACCACAAGCATCATTGTAGACAACAAGATCATGATTCCCCTCGGGAACCACAAGAATAGGAGCATTAGTGAGAAGTTCCTTCAATGTCTGAAAGGAAGCTTCACACTAGTCGAACCAAATAAAATGAATGCCTTTCCGAGTAAGGGTGGTGAGAGGAAGCACAAAACGGGAAAAATCCTTAATGAACCGACGGTAATAACCCGCCAATCCAAGGAAACTACGAATCTCATGCACATTCTCGGGCCTCTTCCAATTCTGGATGGCTTCGATCTTTGAGGGATCGACAGAAATGCCATCGGAAGATACAACATGGCCTAAGAACTTAACCTTATTCTCCCAAAAGTGGCATTTGGAGAATTTGGCTCTAAGCTGATGACGACGGAGGGTACTCAAGACAATTCTCAAGTGATTAGCATGCTCGGCTTCAGATTTAGAATAAACAAGGATATCATCAATGAACACAAGGACGAACTTGTCGAGATATTCCCGGAATACTCGATTCATGAGATAGACAAAGAAAGCAGGAGCGTTCGTCAAACCGAACGGCATAACGAGCCACTCAAAAGAACCATATCGAGTGCGGAAAGCTGTAAGAGGTATGCTATCCTCCGCAACTCGTAACTGATGAAAACCCGTGGCAAGGTCGAGCTGAGAAAAGACCTTAGCACCACTCAATAGATCGAACATATCATCGATCCTAGGCAATGGATACCTATTTCTGATGGTTAACTCGTTAAGCTTGCGATAGTCAATGCAAAGCCTAAGAGTTCCATCGGACTTCTTCACGAAGACGACCGCGGTTCCCACGGAGAAAAACTGGACTGAATCAAATGCTTGGACTCAAGCTCCAAAAGCTGCTTCTTGAGTTCCTCATTTTCCTTTGTAGACATCCTCGTGGGAGGACGACTAACTGGCTGCGCGCCTGGAATAAGATCAATGCGGAACTCAATTGCCCGTTTGGGTGGCAAACCCGATACAGGCTCAAAAACATCAGAAAAGTCACAAGCAACAGGAATACGAGATATATCCTCATCATCTCGCGAGTCAAGATAATAAAAGCCATCTCGGAATTATCTACATTCCGAAGAACAAGAGATAACTGAGTAGGCGAATCCGGATGTCGAAGATACAAAATTCTCTCCGAACAAATAATCCTGGCATCATATCTCACTAGCCAGTCCATACCCAAAATCATATCAAATCCCAGACAAGAAATAACGTGCAGATTCGCATGGAAAGAAAAGCCACATAAAACAATCTCAACATCATCACACAGCGAACTAAGGGTTGCGGATCCCCCAATAGGATTCGCAATCCTTAAAGAAGTAACCATACAAGAAACATCCAAAGATAAATCATCAATGAGCTTTTTCGATACGAAAGAATGTGAAGCACCCGTATCGAAAAGAACTCGTATACTATGGTCATAAAATAAAATAGAACCTTCCAAAATGGATGGAGATATACCTTTGGGTTGAGAAGGACCTTCAGAAGCCTTGGTAGCATAAAGATTGCTAGACTTAGCACCAGCCAGAACAATAGGGCAAGCTGAAACATGACGACCCTCCTTCTTGCAATAACGGCAGAAGAGAGGTTTAGGACAAGCTCGAATAATATGATCCGGAGAACCACAATTAAAACACTTTCGAACGAAAGGTGTTCCGGAAGACTGAGGCTGAGAACTAGGACCACCAGTCTTCTTCTTCTTAAAAGGAAAAGGCTTCTTCTGAATTGGAAACGGCC
Source organism: Allium cepa (assembly GCA_030765085.1). Taxonomy (NCBI): domain Eukaryota; kingdom Viridiplantae; phylum Streptophyta; class Magnoliopsida; order Asparagales; family Amaryllidaceae; genus Allium; species Allium cepa. Next base: position 599,626,729 of record CM060935.1, read on the forward strand.
TCTTGTTGGGGTTCTTGGAAACCTCAACATCAACATCACTATCACACTCCTTCTCGACGGTCTCGAGATGAAGTGCCGAATCAACCAACTCCTCAAAAGAAAGTTTAAGTTGAAGCAACAAAGATTTCTTAAGATATTTCTTAAGACCAGAAACAAACTTCAAATTCTTCTTGTAAGAAGTGCTGATGAATTCAAGACCATACTTAGATAAAGCCTCGAATGATGCAACATACTCAGAAACAGAAGATTTCCCTTGCTTCAACTCAAGGAAGCGACGGGTCAATAAAACTTTTTCAGATTCAGGAACGAACTTGAGTTCAAATCGTCCCTGAAACTGAGTCCAAGAAAGAGTAGACTCATCAATCTCGGCTACAAGAAGCTCATACCAATCAAGAGCACGCTCTTGTAATAAGCTAGAAGTTACAAGAACTCTATCATGGTCAGAAAGGTCCATACGAGAAAAGATACGCTCGCACGTGCGAAGCCAAGCTTGGACTTCAAGAACAGACTCAGAGCCCTTAAACGGCTTTCCTCCAAGAGGAGAAAAATCACTGCACTGACGTGCAAAGGCAGACTTGCGAGGTGGAGAAACACGAGGAGGAACTGGAGGCTGAGTGCTCCTAAATAACTCCAAAAACTGATCAGCAGACATATAAACGCCATCCGGATGTGTTCCACTGGATTGCCCAGCATCCGAACGTCGTCCCCTGCTTCTTCCAGCCATACGCTGAAAGTAAGATAAGAACAAGATTATTCACAAGGTAGATACTTCATTACGGAATACTACGGAATAAAATGCATTCCTAGACGTATTCCCCAAATTCTATCTAACCTTGATGGAATAAAGAGACACGATGATTCAAAGGTTTGTATCACTTGTATACTTTGATGTACTGTAATATGTGCTCTATTCTGCGTTTGTCATACTTTGTTCTGAACTCAGCTCTGATACCACGCTGTGACGCCCCACCTCTATACCCACGCTAGCCAAGGACATACAGGGTAATGCCGTCAATTAACACGAAGAATAAGGCTGGTTAGGAGCGACCATCTATAGCCTTTCTCTAACTATCCATTGAATACATCGACAATAAACATACCAAGCAGGTCGACATACCCAATGAATACTTAAAAACAAAACCATAGGTGGTTGGATCTATCAAAACAGAATATAACAACTCAAATGTAATATACATCACAGAACAGTAAATCATCATATACATATATACAGATACATAACAGAGTATACAACTAATACATGTCAAGTGGTATAGCAAACCACAATATACAGACGAGTCAAAAGAATACATCAGATTTACTACAAAATAGGACTACACAAAAACTATAACGAAAGGAACAAGCTGAATAGTCCATGCGGAAGCAAAATAGGCTAAGTCCAAAAGCACCTAACCTGAAACATCTCGGTCTGACCCGAGTATGAAATACACAGGTCAGTCTAGCTAAACAAATCAGTTAGATAAACTGAACAACAATAAACCTGCAAGGTTACAAAGCATAATAGATATCTCTAAAAGAGATAACACAATCATCTAACGAAAGATGAATCATATAGAACAAGCCTCATATCATCGGCAACATATAGAAACAAAGGATAAGATTATCCCAAAGCAAGCCAAAAGGCAATAACAAATACCAATAAGGTATACAAGTTCCACAAGGTAAACGCTATGCATCATGCGGCTCATAATGACCAACATCGAAGGACGATACCTAGGGAATATACATATGAATGAAACATCAGAAAATTTGCTCGAGCTCAGTACTGTACAAACAAGGATCCATGAGCCTGAAGACTCCAAACCCAATATCACCCATGCGGCTCATAACGACCAACATCGGAAGCGATACTAAAGGGCAACCCAATATCACCCATGCGGCTCATAACGACCAACATCGGAAGCGATACTAAAGGGCAACAAACCCGAAGGCACAAACCCGAAGGCACATACCCGAAGGTAACAAACCGTAGTGGTGAAGCTCGAAGACCCAGTACTAGACACCACTAACTGGCGGAATGTGTCATAACTCCCAAAAAGGAATCCGAAAAGTGGTAATGCGAGTCCCATAACCACTCGTTCGCACTAAACGGTTTATTATCCGTTAGTTAATTTCACACTCAAAGCAGTACAAAGTTCACCTCATATCATCGGTAAACCAAACCAAAGGTCAAAATGATCAATTGAATTGGTCGGGGATTAATCGGAAAGATAAACGCACAGATTCATGGTCCGTGTTTTGCCCAACCATTTAATCACCCTTCCACTTCGCTCGAAGTGCGAAAGTGTGTGTTTTAAATAGAATTTATAAATTGGAGAAACGAGCTTTTAAATGTGATTCGAGAGATTATTTTATAAAAACCCGTGGATGAAGTCAAAAATAAGTTATCAAAGTCAAAGAGGCAATAACCACCACTAAGAACTAACATGAATCGATAAAATACGGAAAACCAATCAAAACGAGCATAAATAGGCAAAACAGGAAAACAGGAGCCGGTCAGTCGACTGAAATCCCTGTTCAGTCGACTGAAAATTGTCCAGAAAAATTTCGGGCTTCAGCTCAATCGACTGAACAGAGGATCCAGTCGACTGAACCCAATTTCCTGCATTTCCTACTTATAACAAATGAAGTGCAAACTCTCCCAACTTTCAACCGGACGAGCACGGACGCAAGGGGTTTACGCCTAGCGGCTACCGGGCCCTATAAGCACTTCAATGCATCAACAAAACATGATCAAAACATCAAAGTTAGGATCTCTAAAGAATTGAACCCAAAACACTAAAAATTTGGGTATTCACTAATTCAATCCAAACTAAAAGCAAGTGCATATGAACAAGTGCTAAGAATTCATACCCAACATCAATGAAATCAAGAGAAGTAGATGTGAGTTCAAAACTCACCTTTAACCCAAAAACAAGAAGATGGAGCTCAATAATAAGGAGAAGACCAACCAAACACTACTTCAACTCAACAAGCTTCAATTTAAGAATAAAACACATATTTCCCAATTTAGGTTTTGGAAATTTTCTGAAATTGAAGAGGAGAAGAGTTGAAGAAGATGAAGAAGAGCTTATCTATGTCTTCTCTATGAATTTGGAGCAAAAATCAAGTTGTAAGAGAAAACTAGGGCTTGCAAATTTCTATTTCTATTTCCCTTCCACCATTTTCAGTTCTAGCTTAAGAAATGAAATGAAATGAGGATGAATGAAGAGAAGGGGTTGGGTTAGGGTATTAGTTAACTAGTGGGCTGAACCCAAACCCAAAACCCAATAGAATAAGGGTCGAATTTTCACAAACTCCAAACATATCAAAGATTATACTCAAAAAGATCGCAAACGCCATTTTGGAACCAATGGAGGCAGTTTCGAGTTCCAATTCGGCCATTTGCAGAAAGTAACATTTTGGACCCAAAATCCGACTAACGACGCTATATTCAAATAAAACATTTAAATATATAATCGTTAATATGCGGGTTGTTACAGATCTCCCCTCCTAACAAAATTGCGTCCTCGCAATTCCTAGAGACGATACTTGTAACAACTACATACATACAATCAATCAAAAGAAAAGGAAATAAGCTCGAGATGAAAAGACATACTCACCGTTTCAAAGCAAAGAAAGAAAACCCGGATAAGATCGCTCGACAAACTCTCTGGTTTCCCAAGTACAGTCATTGGGATTAGCGGACCATTGAACTTTAACGAGCGGCACGTCCTTATTCCGAAGGTGTCGCACCTCCGTGTCAAGCATGCGAATAGGTTGCTGTACAATAGATAAGTCCGGTGAGATCTCAAGCTCTTGCAAATCCGGAGAAGTAATAACAGAATCCGACTCCCGAAGACACTTCTGAAGTTGCGAGACGTGAAACACGTCATGAATGCCAGATAAATGAGCCGGAAGTGAAACTCTATAAGCCACAGGGCCAATACGTTCAGTAATAGAAAATGGTCCTATAAAGCGAGGAGCCAATTTCCCAGTCGTACTGAAACGCATAACCCCTTTCAAAGGAGAAACACGAATAAAAACAAGATCACCAATTGAGAATTCGAGAGGCTTCCTACGGTTGTCCGCGTAGGATTTCTGGCGACTTTGTGCCTCTTTCATTCTCAATCAGATAAGATCAATCCTCTCGGAAGAATCACGAACAAAATCTGGGCCAAGAATAAGCTTCTCTCCAGATTCCAACCAACAAGAAGGTGATCGACATGGCCTTCTGTATAAGGCTTCGAAAGGAGCCATACCGATACTCGATTGAAAACTATTGTTGTAGGAGAACTCTACAAGAGGTAGATGATCCTCCCAACTACCACCAAAATCAAAAATACAAATACGGAGAAGATCTTCTAAGACACGATTCACCCGTTCAGTCTGTCCATCAGACTGCGGATGATAAGCTGTAGAAAAATTAAGCTTCGTTCCCAAAGCTTGCTGAAGACTCTTCTAAAAATGACTCATGAATAAAGGATCACGGTCACTCACAATAGAATTAGGAACACCGCGAAGTCTCACGATTTCTTTGACATACAACTTAGCCAAATGTGAAGCAGTCCCATTAGACTTAATAGGGACAAAATGATCAGACTTAGTGAGGCGATCAGAAATAACCCAAATGCTAGAATGGCCAGATCTCGAACGAGGTAGGCCGTCAATGAAATCCATAGAAATCTGATCTCATTTCCACAATGGTATCTCAAGAGGCTGAAGAAGACCCGAAGGACGCTGATGTTCGGGCTTAAAACGCTGACAAGTTATGCAATTACTCACATAACTCGCCACATCGCGCTTCATGCCTTCCCAATAATAAAGACGACGCATATCGGCATACATCTTGCTACTACCGGGATGAATAGTATACTTAGAACGGTGACAGTCATCAAGAATGTCATGCCTAAGTGCAAGATCAGAAGGCACAAAAAGACGGTTCTTCTTACGAAGACACCCATGAGAATCAATGCTAAAATCCCGCAATGCCTCATCACAGGATCCAGACTCACAAAGCTGAATAAGATGCAACAAATCAGGATCACGCCGCTGAGCATCGGCAATACGATCCAATAGAATAGGTCGAGCTCCCAAACTAAATAATAGGATAGGAGAATCAGAAGATGAACCTCGATCCCGAATTTCACAAAAAGATAGAGTCTCAAGAATATTCCATTCGGCAAGCATCATAGAAATAACAGCCGAATGTTAGCGACTAAGCGCATCAGCAACACGATTACCCTTTCCAGGGGTATACTGGATCTCAAAGTCATAGGAACCAAGAAACTCGAGCCAACGCTGTTGTCTCATATTGAGTTCCCTCTGAGTGAACAAATACTTCAAGGATTTATGATCGATATAGAGAATGAAGCGCCCGCCCAATAAATAGTGTCGCCAAATCTTCAAGGCAAAGACAATGGCGGCTAACTCAAGATCATGAGTGGCATAGCGAACTTCATTCGGACGCAGTTTCCTAGAAGCATAAGCAACTACCCGATCCTTCTGCATAAGAACAGCACCGAGACCACTACCACAAGCATCGTTGTAGACAACAAGATCATGATTCCCCTCGGGAACCACAAGAATAGGAGCATTAGTGAGAAGTTCCTTCAATGTCTGAAAGGAAGCTTCACACTAGTCGAACCAAATAAAATGAATGCCTTTCCGAGTAAGGGTGGTGAGAGGAAGCACAACACGGGAAAAATCCTTAATGAACCGACGGTAATAACCCGCCAATCCAAGGAAACTACGAATCTCATGCACATTCTCGGGCCTCTTCCAATTCTGGATGGCTTCGATCTTTGAGGGATCGACAGAAATGCCATCGGAAGATACAACATGGCCTAAGAACTTAACCTTATTCTCCCAAAAGTGGCATTTGGAGAATTTGGCTCTAAGCTGATGACGACGGAGGGTACTCAAGACAATTCTCAAGTGATTAGCATGCTCGGCTTCAGATTTAGAATAAACAAGGATATCATCAATGAACACAAGGACGAACTTGTCGAGATATTCCCGAAATACTCGATTCATGAGATAGACAAAGAAAGCAGGAGCGTTCGTCAAACCGAACGGCATAACGAGCCACTCAAAAGAACCATATCGAGTGCGGAAAGCTGTAAGAGGTATGCTATCCTCCGCAACTCGTAACTGATGAAAACCCGTGGCAAGGTCGAGCTGAGAAAAGACCTTAGCACCACTCAATAGATCGAACATATCATCGATCCTAGGCAATGGATACCTATTTCTGATGGTTAACTCGTTAAGCTTGCGATAGTCAATGCAAAGCCTAAGAGTTCCATCGGACTTCTTCACGAAGACGACCGCGGTTCCCATGGAGAAAAACTGGACTGAATCAACTGCTTGGACTCAAGCTCCAAAAGCTGCTTCTTGAGTTCCTCATTTTCCTTTGTAGACATCCTCGTGGGAGGACGACTAACTGGCTGCGCGCCTGGAATAAGATCAATGCGGAACTCAATTGCCCGTTTGGGTGGCAAACCCGATACAGGCTCAAAAACATCAAAAAAGTCACAAGCAACAGGAATACGAGATATATCCTCATCATCTCGCGAGTCAAGATTATATAAAGCCATCTCGGAATTATCTACATTCCGAAGAACAAGAGATAACTGAGTAGGCGAATCCGGATGTCGAAGATACAAAATTCTCTCCGAACAAATAATCCTGGCATCATATCTCACTAGCCAGTCCATACCCAAAATCATATCAAATCCCAGACAAGAAATAACGTGCAGATTCGCATGGAAAGAAAAGCCACATAAAACAATCTCAACATCATCACACAGCGAACTAAGGGTCGCGGATCCCCCAATAGGATTCGCAATCCTTAAAGAAGTAACAATACAAGAAACATCCAAAGATAAATCATCAATGAGCTTTTTCGATACGAAAGAATGTGAAGCACCCATATCGAAAAGAACTCGTATACTATGGTCATAAAATAAAATAGAACCTTCCAAAATGGATGGAGATATACCTTTGGGTTGAGAAGGACCTTCAGAAGCCTTGGTAGCATAAAGATTGCTAGACTTAGCACCAGCCGGAACAGTAGGGCAAGCTGAAACATGACGACCCTCCTTCTTGCAATAACGGCAGAAGAGAGGTTTAGGACAAGCTCGAATAATATGATCCGGAGAACCACAATTAAAACACTTTCGAACGAAAGGTGTTCCGGAAGACTGAGGCTGAGAACTAGGACCACCAGTCTTCTTCTTCTTAGAAGGAAAAGGCTTCTTCTGAATTGGAAACGGCCTCTTGTTGGGGTTCTTGGAAACCTCAACATCAACATCACTATCACACTCCTTCTCGACGGTCTCGAGATGAAGTGCCGAATCAACCAACTCCTCAAAAGAAAGTTTAAGTTGAAGCAACAAAGATTTCTTAAGATATTTCTTAAGACCAGAAACAAACTTCAAATTCTTCTTGTAAGAAGTGCTGATGAATTCAAGACCATACTTAGATAAAGCCTCGAATGATGCAACATACTCAGAAACAGAAGATTTCCCTTGCTTCAACTCAAGGAAGCGACGGGTCAATAAAACTTTTTCAGATTCAGGAACGAACTTGAGTTCAAATCGTCCCCGAAACTGAGTCCAAGAAAGAGTAGACTCATCAATCTCGGCTACAAGAAGCTCATACCAATCAAGAGCACGCTCTTGTAATAAGCTAGAAGTTACAAGAACTCTATCATGGTCAGAAAGGTCCATGCGAGAAAAGATACGCTCGCACGTGCGAAGCCAAGCTTGGACTTCAAGAACAGACTCGAAGACCTTAAACGGCTTTCCTCCAAGAGGAGAAAAATCACTGCACTGACGTGCAAAGGCAGACTTGCGAGGTGGAGAAACACGAGGAGGAACTGGAGGCTGAGTGCTCCTAAATAACTCCAAAAACTGATCAGCAGACATATAAACGCCATCCGGATGTGTGCCACTGGATTGCCCAGCATCCGAACGTCGTCCCCTGCCTCTTCCAGCCATACGCTGAAAGTAAGATAAGAACAAGATTATTCACAAGGTAGATACTTCATTACGGAATACTACGGAATAAAATGCATTCCTAGACGTATTCCCCAAATTCTATCTAACCTTGATGGAATAAAGAGACACGATGATTCAAAGGTTTGTATCACTTGTATACTTTGATGTACTGTAATATGTGCTCTATTCTGCGTTTGTCATACTTTGTTCTGAACTCAGCTCTGATACCACGCTGTGACGCCCCACCTCTATACCCACGCTAGCCAAGGACATACAGGGTAATGCCGTCAACTAACACGAAGAATAAGGCTGGTTAGGAGCGGCCATCTATAGCCTTTCTCTAACTATCTATTGAATACATCGACAATAAACATACCAAGCAGGTCGACATACCCAAAGAATACTTAAAAACAAAACCATAGGTGGTTGGATCTATCAGAACAGAATATAACAACTCAAATGTAATATACATCACAGAACAGTAAATCATCATATACATATATACAGATACATAACAGAGTATACAACTAATACACGTCAAGTGGTATAGCAAACCACAATATACAGACGAGTCAAAAGAATACATCAGATTTACTACAAAATAGGACTACACAAAAACTATAACGAAAGGAACAAGCTGAATAGTCCATGCGGAAGCAAAATAGGCTAAGTCCAAAAGCACCTAACCTGAAACATCTCGGTCTGACCCGAGTATGAAATACACAGGTCAGTCTAGCTAAACAAATCAGTTAGATAAACTGAACAACAATAAACCTGCAAGGTTACAAAGCATAATAGATATCTCTAAAAGAGATAACACAATCATCTAACGAAAGATGAATCATATAGAACAAGCCTCATATCATCGGCAACATATAGAAACAAAGGATAAGAATATCCCAAAGCAAGCCAATAGGCAATAACAAATACCAATAAGGTATACAAGTTCCACAAGGTAAACGCTATGCATCATGCGGCTCATAATGACCAACATCGAAGGACGATGCCTAGGGAATATACATATGAATGAAACATCAGAAAATTTGCTCGAGCTCAGTACTGTACAAACAAGGATCCATGAGCCTGAAGACTCCAAACCCAATATCACCCATGCGGCTCATAACGACCAACATCGGAAGCGATACTAATGGGCAACCAAATATCACCCATGCGGCTCATAACGACCAACATCGGAAGCGATACTAAAGGGAAACAAACCCGAAGGCACAAACCCGAAGGCACATACCCGAAGGCAACAAACCGTAGTGGTGAAGGTCGAAGACCCAGTACTAGACACCACTAACTGGCGGAATGTGTCATAACTCCCAAAAAGGAATCCGAAAAGTGGTAACGCGAGTCCCATAACCACTCGTTCGCACTAAACGGTTTACTATCCGTTAGTTAATTTCACACTCAAAGCAGTACAAAGTTCACCTCATATCATCGGTAAACCAAACCAAAGGTCAAAACGATCAATTGAATTGGTCGGGGATTAATCAGAAAGATAAACGCACAGATTCATGGTCCGTGTTTTGCCCAACCATTTAATCACCCTTCCACTTCGCTCGAAGTGCGAAAGTGTGTGTTTTAAATAGAATTTATAAATTGGAGAAACGAGCTTTTAAATGTGATTCGAGAGATTATTTTATAAAAACCCGTGGATGAAGTCAAAAATAAGTTATCAAAGTCAAAGAGGCAATAACCAACACTAAGAACCAACATGAATCGATAAAATACGGAAAACCAATCAAAACGAGCATAAATAGGCAAAACAGGAAAACATGAGCCGGTCAGTCAACTGAAATCCCTGTTCAGTCGACTGAAAATTGTCCAGAAAAATTTCGGGCTTCAGCTCAGTCGACTGAACAGAGGATCCAGTCGACTGAACCCAATTTCCTGCATTTCCTACTTATAACAAATGAAGTGCAAACTCTCCCAACTTTCAACCGGACGAGCACGGACGCTAGGGGTTTACGCCTAGCAGCTACCCGGCCCTATATGCACTTCAATGCATCACCAAAACATGATCAAAACATCAAAGTTAGGATCTCTAAAGAATTGAACCCAAAACACTAAAAATTTGGGCATTCACTAATTCAATCCAAACTAAAAGCAAGTGCATATGAACAAGTGCTAAGAATTCATACCCAACATCCATGAAATCAAGAGAAGTAGATGTGAGTTCAAAACTCACCTTTAACCCAAAAACAAGAAGATGGAGCTCAATAACAAGGAGAAGACCAACCAAACACTACTTCAACTCAACAAGCTTCAATCTAAGAATAAAACACATATTTCCCAATTTAGGTTTTGGAAATTTTCTGAAATTGAAGAGGAGAAGAGTTGAAGAAGATGACGAAGAGCTTACCTATGTCTTCTCTATGAATTTGGAGCAAAAATCAAGTTGTAAGAGAAAACTAGGGCTTGCAAATTTCTATTTCTCTTTCCCTTCCACCATTTTCAGTTCTAGCTTAAGACATGAAATGAAATGAGGATGAATGAAGAGAAGGGGTTGGGTTAGGGTATTAATTAACTAGTGGGCTGAACCCAAACCCAAAACCCAATAGAATAAGGGTCAAATTTTCACAAACTCCAAACATATCAAAGATTATACTCAAAAAGATCGCAAACGCCATTTTGGAACCAATGGAGGTAGTTTCGAGTTCCAATTCAGCCATTTGCAGAAAGTAACATTTCGGACCCAAAATCCAACTAACGACGCTATATTCAAATAAAACATTTAAATTTATAATCGTTAATATGCGGGTTGTTACAAGTCATCTTCCTCATTTCCCGAGCTAATACCGAGCATCCAAACAACCATAACACACTGATACCCAAAGCTTATACGTGCACTTGCACCGGTGCCGGAACCACCTCCGGTCATCGCCGACTTCACCGACACGTCACTCTTCCATCCTACAAGCTCCTACGACCAACAGATCATCAACACCTACCTCGATTCAAAATCGAGTACTCAGGACTAACTCGAGACCTAAACCATCACCAGAGAATTCCCCAGAATCATCGCCTTCGATCAACGTTAACTCCTACAACTCCGGCCATGAGTTGATGACTCACCATGCATCCTCCTCCCAAAACTTCATACAACTCGATGCAAAAACGAAGGTGAAGTGGACAAGAAATTCCAAGTTTGAACAGAACTAGGTTAAAAAAACAAATCCGAGCAATTCAACCTCCACAATGAATTACAAACTCTTCAACCATTTTTTCCACATTCCACAAACATGCTTCTAGCTTCAATCAATGACCCGAGCAACCCAGTTGCACAGATCATCAAAATTAGACCAAAACCCAAATTTCTAGAAAACCCCAAATACTCACTTAATACAATTTTTAAAATTGTGAATTTCTTTCCAAAATTCAAAATTTCCGGTGATACTTTAGTTTATATAATTATTTTAACCAAATTCAACACTTGATTTCAAACATTGATAATAATTTGTTACTGCATTATTTGTTTCTAGAAGAATTTCAAACCAGAACTTAGTTTTATTTCTTTGTTCTTAGTTTATACTAATCTAACTTATTTTGCTTGAATCAAAATTCTAACTGTTGTTTAATTAGAAAATAACTTGAAGATTTGGTTTTAACTCAAACTTTACAGAAAGGAAAAGGAAATCAACATACACAATTTCAAATATATCAAAACCCATTGCATAATTATATCTACAGAGGCAAACTGCTATGCATACAAAACAAACACCATTTCAAAATCATGCAACAGAAAATCATCACTTAAATTTCAATAATTTGTTTACTCGCTTTTTTAAGGAGATGCAGAGGTTTGATAAGCTGGAAATTGCAAAAGACTTTGAACCTGAAGCCTCTAAAAGAAATAGAAACGCTTTATCCTCTTTTGTTTGTTTTAACTGCAAAGCTTTGATGATAAAACTGAAGTGCTTGCTATGATTTAACTTTGCTTCAGATAATACCTTGACCCATTTGCATGCATATGAAAAATTTGCAGACACTTGAATTTTTGAAAACAACTGCAGATCTGGTATAAGGAAGCTACAGGATTTTGGTGAATCAATGCAGATGGGTTTGAATTTAGTTTCAGGCTTTGTAAACAGAGAGTGGTGTTTGAATTTGAGGAGTTGATTTTGTTTTGAGAACAAACTGCAGGCATACAGCTTTGATTTGCACTAGAAAAGGGTTACAGGTTTTGTATAAATAAGAATTAATGTTTCAGGTTTTTGATTTGAGCTTGGTTTGAATTGAGGAGCTTCAGAATTTGGTTTTGAGTGTTTCTGATTTTAGAATGAGTAAAGATTGGCATGGATATTTCTAGTTTCTTTTTTTAGGAATGAAAAAAAAATTTAAAGGAAAGGAAAGTGAAGAGATAAGGTGTTTATATAGATAAATTTCAGATTTATTAAATTAAAAAGAAAATAAGAAAAAATAATGGACACTTGTCTTAAACTTAATTTAAATGTTTAACACTTGTTGACAAAGTGATTTAGGATATAACACATGTCCTAGTTTATTTTATTTATCCTAAAAGAATTTTTAAACCTTTTTTAATAATTTCCTAATGAACAAATATGTTTTCTTAATTTAAAAAAATGCTTTTCTAATTAAATTCCTAGTTAACTAATGCATTTGTACATTTATAAATATATGCTAAATTTAAATAAATACAATCTTTAAAAAGAAATGAAATCAATTATAATTTAAATAAAATTATATACAATGTTACAAACTAAATTTTTAAATGCTATTTCAAAAGCCTTGTATTTATTCTATTTAAATAAATGCAAATCCAATTTCTAAGATAAATTTCTATAAAAAGAATAATAAAAAACAAATATTATTTTTAATTAAAACATTATTTATGTATTTTAAAACTAAACTATATATTATTTTATTTTAAGATGCATGTATATCTCTTTAATTCAAATTTATATTCAATTTAAAGTCAAATTTAAAAATCATATCTAAAAATCAATTTAAATAAACATAAATATCTATTTTAAATAAGCTCATTTTTATTTACAAATAATCTATCCTATTTTAAAATCTATTTAAAATACACAGATATAAATATATTTAAACACGCTTACAAATTTTGAACACAATAAATCTATTAAGAATTTATTTACACAATAAAATAATTAATCTTATTATAAAACCAATTTATAGCCATAATTAAAACATTATATTATTATTACTTGGTTATTTATTTTGAAAAGAACAATTTTATCAGTTTCAAATAATTTAAATTAAGAGATTATCACATTTTAAATTCCTGGAAATTCTGGGATATTACATTCCTTCCCCCTTAAAAGAATTTCGTTCTCGAAATTTAAAACAAATATAATCCAAATTTTAATTTTATTTTAACCAATTCAAACATTCATAATAGCCATACACTATCAATCAAACAAACAATTTCATCCAAAAAACCAATTCAAACAAATAATTAACACAAGCTATCTGGACACAGATCCGGATAAACTTTCTAAAATTATCTCGAGTTTCCTAGGTACAATCACAGGGATACTCGCTCTACTAAATCCAAACTAGCTATACTTCTAAGCTACTGAGTCTCTACTCAGCTAGATCTATAATCTGCACAAGATACCAGATCACAGACAAGACTGATCAACTACTAAATCCTTCATAGAACTACTGGTCTCAAAACCAGTGATGGACCAAACACGTACTCCCTCGGAGACACGTGAAATATTTTGAATTCCAATCTTCCAAACTGGCAATTCAATTCTTCAAACCAAAGCACTGATCTTAACAAAAACTAAGAAGAATCCAATATACCTTGAAGCTCACCAAAACTTATTGCTTCCTTTTACTGGAGAAAACCTCAACAATATCGAAGCCTCCAACTTCGAATTCCAAATTCTTCCGTTTCTTAACCTCAAAAACTTCCCGGATGACCCGAGCTGCCTACAGATCCTTCCCGATCAGCTCAACCTTCGCTGATGCTTCTATAAACAAACTGGATCAACTCACAAACTGATCCTCACAAGATCAATCCAAAATCAAAACCAAACTTTACTATTAACAGTAGAAAACAACTTCTCCCATCCAGAAAAGACAGAATAGAATCACTCGCCAACTTGCCTCAGATTCTGAAAAATAAATTCAGTAGAAACTCACGAATCCAAAACACTACAACTTCCAGTTGCTTCTACTCAAGAACAACCGCCACCTTGCTTCCGCTGCACAACTCTGATCTGGAGCAGATGAAAATGCCGTAGAATGAACACAGGCACAGACTAAACATCACATCTCGGAAATAAGGTTCAACAGTAGTTCCAAGAAATACAGAGCTGCTTCACCAAACAACCAACCTAGGAAACAACCTTATACCTAGCTGAATCACCGGTATCACTCCTATCAAGTCGTTTCAGAACTCAATCTCCAATGCAGGCAAATCTCTAACTTTCCTAAAGATATATATTCGGAAAATCTTCGACAATTCCATAACTTCTACATCTACTAGAGATGCCACAAACCCAAGCGAAAGACTATCTAAGATAATCACCAAACCATCGCAAGTCACTTTTGCGATCACCCAATCCAATATCCAAGATACTTTCCTCTCTCCACTAATCAGAATAGTTTATCCTTGACCAACTAATCCATCAAAGAAACAGATCCTCACGGCTGCTTCTGAATTCCACCTTAAGGAAATGCTAAGCCAAAAAGATCTTCCTGCTGGTATATAGAACATTTCCCGAGCTGCACCGCTAACACAGATGCCAAAGACTTCTTATCCAGAGTTCTTTGAGAAACTCGAACCTCTAACTAAACATATACATCCTGCTGAACTCAGCTACAAACCTGAAGCAGACACACTTCCTTAAACTTGCTCCGAAGGAAAACATCTTCGGTGACATCCATAGTCACCGCATCTCATCACGCAGCCACTACTTTCTGAGGTTGCCAAGATACCATCACTTGCTTCTGCCTAACCGATAGATCCAAATTCTTAAAAATCCGCTCACACGAGCGCAATCAAACCTACACTTCGAAGATGAATCTCCGAACCTTAACAGGATTCCTTCAGAGATCAATGAAATCTTACATCAAACTATAAAGATTACTCGAGACGGTATAAGGTTTACAGTCTCGACAAATATACTTCCATTATCAAACATTCAAACTCCAACCAATGGTATTCGTGTTACACACACCACTACCTCATCTACCTTTATAACTTATGTTCGAAAACCCGAACAGGTAACTCAAAGGATAGGTAGAAAAATATATATATATATATATAGTTATATATAAAAATTACAAGTACGCTCTCTCAAGAAAGACACTACTACAGAGCCTAGGTATTCACTCAACCTAATGCTATGATACCAGCTGAAACGACCCAACTTTCTTACCACAGAAAATCGGATCATTTTTAAGAAAGAAAGGGATAGAAAGAGAAAAGAAAGAAGAGAAGAAGGAAACAACATCATAATCTAAACAGCGGAATGAATAAATTATATTAATGACATAAACATTACAAGTTTACAACAACTATCAGAGTTACATAGATATACATCACATACTAGATAGTTATAAACACCTGTCTAGTTATACAACTCAATACAGTACAAGAAACAACTCAGAGAAATCTACACAGCGGAAAACTATATATATCTACACGCAGAAGCCTCCTGCTCCATTGCTCCTCCACAATTCGTCAAAGCCAACCTGAATTCCCCTGGCTACTCGTAAAAATTTGAGTACCCAAGAGTTTAAGAAAAACAGAATAAACTCCGAGTCAGACATGAGTCTGGTGTGAGTAAACGGTTAAAGTTGCTTAACTTTAAAAACCTTTTGAAAGAAAAGGTATCACGTAAGACTTCCCACACATAACCATGGAAAAGTTTTTACCTTAAGCTAACCAAAATATTTGATAGGAAATTCAGTGATATTATAATAGGTCTAGGGTTTTCAAATAAATAAGAAATAGCCGAAATTGTTACATTATTAAATTCCAGCTACTAGCCACAAAAGTGGGTAATACAATCAAATCCGATGGCACTTATTGGATTTTGGATTCCATACAACGGTAGGGCTACTGGGGTACCGCCCATCACATTACGTGGCCTAGATCACCGTACAAAGGAGTACGCCCGCTCCCCTGCAACACAAAGCCGGAACCATTCCTAACTGAACAGTTCCAAATAAGACAACCCCGGCGGATGTATCTATTCAACCGCCTACACAGCCGAAATAAAAAGGGACCTCTAGACAGGGGTAAATCTTACTCTTAAGTGGGGACTACCCACGAAGCCTTGCTGCACCTCCCCTGTTTTAGCCATTCCCGGTTGATGAGGCTTGAGGCTACGATTACCTTTAGGGAACACATCACTTAGAATGCTCATCGTCCACCTGACGATGTTCTGAAAGCATTCAATCCATACAAGTTCGTTCCGGGTTCGAACGAAACCGAAGGCATTATCTCGTTATACTCATTTTGGAATCACCCTCAGAGTTAATGACAATAACCCTTGCATTCTGAATCACCATCTCGAACCTATAAGTATTACTCGTCAAACTCATCACGGAATCACTCTCAGAGTTATACTGACGAATAGTTCTTACACCTCGAGTCTTCACTCTTCACAAGAGATTCACGACCTATCGTTAATTTGGATCGATGTGGTTTTCGGATATCCAAATATGGAAACCGATCCCGGTCTCATCAAAATCCAAAACGTATCTTTTAGGTCCTAGTTGTTTAAGGTTAAACAATTCAATTCAACTATCTATATACACACAAAATAGATAATTCACAGTATCACTATTGATAATCACATTATCAAAATAAACAGATGATCCATAACAAAACAGGTAATCCACATCATCATCACAATAGATAATCTATATTACCATCACAATGCAACCAAGCATTCATACCACACAACATTACTTATCTTATTTCTGAGATTACATACATTCAAAACAATCAATGTCATCCATTCCTACATAAGCAATGATTTACTTAATCACAACATAATTAATTTAAAATGAATTAAATTAACTATCTCTATTTCTAATCAATTTAAAGTGAATTAAATTAATTACTTCATCTCTTAATTAATTCAAAATTAATTAAATTAATTACCGTCATCACAATAAATCTTGCTTACTTATCCATTAATTAAACCAATTAATTAATCATCACCCTAATTAATCAACCTTGATTAATTAACTCTAAATCAAGTAATTAATCCTTAATTATTCTCATTAATCATATTAATTAATGAACCTTAATCAATTACTTCCATTAATTAATTAACTATAATTAATTACATTATTTCTTAATTAATTACATTAATTAATCATGCTTAAATTAATTACTTCCAAATAATCAACTTTAATAAATAAATACAGTAATTAATTATTCTTAATTACTTTTAATTACTTTATAAATTCTTTGATTTATTACACGAGTAATAAACCCTTAATTACTTTAACAAGTAATTATCCATTTAAATTACTTCCCAATCAGTAATTTCATTTATCTCAATTACCTCCTGTAATTTATTCAATTACTTATCTTAAGTAATAAGCCTTATCAAAATTTATTAAGTAAACATACTTGATCATTTATCAAGTGACCATATTTAGTTAATTAACAAATTAATTAACTTACGTGATCACACTCATCTCATAAAACATAATCGAGTAATTCATCCCTTAATTACTCGTTAACGAAATTAACCATCAATTAACAGATTAATTATCTTCAACTATTAATTAATAAACCTTAATTATTAATCAATTCTTTAATACAAAGTAATCAATCACTAATTACTTTTATAATTAATTAATTAACCTTAACTAACTAATAAATTATCTCTTAATCATTAATTAATAAAACTTAATTATTAATTAACAACCTTAGTTACAAATTAATTCATCCACAAATATAATTAATTAATCCTTAATTACAATTAATTAACCTTTAATAATAGTTAATTAATTCCTAATTAACTTGCATTATAGATTAATAACCCTTTATATTAATTAAGAAAACAAATTAAAACTTAGTTACTAGTTTAATCACTTAATTAATTAATAATTAAAATTTAATTAATTATTAATCATTAATTAAATCATCATAATTATTAGTTAATTAAAATAATAATCATACTTAATTAATTACTTAATTAATCCTTTTAAAATAATAATTAAATTAATTAATTAAACTTAAAAATCCTTATTTTAACTTAATTAATTACAAATCATTAACACTTAATTAATATTTAAGATAAAACGTTATCTTTAATTAACTTTGAAAAACTTTACTTAACTTAATCATTAATTAGTTTAAGATATAAAGTAATCATTAATTATTTTCTTTTAATTAATAATTAACAATCCTAATTTTCAAGTTAATAAATTACTTAAACCTTTAATTGTTAATTATAAATTATTTTTCATTGACCAATAAAAACTTTCCCTTATAAATTTCCTTCTTATATTTCCAAAAATAAGTTTTGAAAATAACATTAAGGTTTTTAACATAAAACATTTTAAACCATTCATCCAAATTCATTTATAAAAAACAATTCAATTCAAAAACAAGAATTTTAATTTAACTTAAACTCTTTTTAAAGTTTAAACTTACCTATTTTATTTTAAATTAAAATCCGGTAAAATGTTCACTTGGGTCCAACCAATTACTACTTGAACCAAGAAACCAGTACTCTTTTCTTTTAAAACAAATTTGACTTTAAAGTTTTAAAAACTATTTTAATTAAACTTTTAAAACTGTTAAACTTGACAGTTTAACACTGCATACAAAAGACCCATAACACACCAGCTACAACCAAAAATATACGAACTCCTCCTCGAGTCATCTTCCTTATTTCCCGAGCTAATACCCAACACCCAAACAACCACAACACACTGATACCCAAAGCTTATACGTGCACCTGCACCAGTGCCGGAACCACCTCCTGTCATCGCCGACTTCACCGACGCGTCACTCTTTCATCCTACAAGCTCCTACGACCAACCGATCATCAACACCTATCTCGATTTAAAATCGAGTACTCAGGACTAACTCGAGACCTAAACCATCACCAGAGAATTCCCCAGAATCATCGCCTCCGATCAAAGTTAACTCCTACAACTCCGGCCATGAGTTGCTGACTCACCGCGCATCCTCCTCCCAAAAATTCATACAACTCGATGCAAAAACGAAGGTGCAGTGGACAAGCTTCCAAGTTTGAACAGAACTTGGTTAAAAAAACAAATCTGAGCAATTCAACCTCCACAATGAATTACAAACTCTTCAACCATTTTTGCCACATTCTACAAACATGCTTCTAGCTTCAATCAAGGACCCGAGCAACCCAGATGCACAGATCATCAAAATTAGACCAAAATCCAAATTTCAGGAAACCCTCAAATACTCACTTAATACAATTTTTAAAATTGTGAATTTCTTTCCAAAATTCATAATTTCTAGTGACACTTTAGTTTATATAATTATTTTAACCAAATTCAACACTCTATTTCAAACATTGATAATAATTTGTTACTGCATTATTTGTTTCCAGAAGAATTTTCAGACCAGAACTTAGTTTTATTTCTTTGTTCTTAGTTTATACTAATCTAACTTATTTTGCTTGAATCAAAATTCTAACTGTTGTTTAATTAGAAAATAACTTGAAGATTTGGTTTTAACTCAAACTTTACAGAGAGGAAAAGGAAATCAACATACACAGTTTCAAATATATCAAAACCCTTTGCATAATTATATCTACAGAGGTAAACTGCTATGCATATACAACAAACACCATTTCAAAATCATGCAACAGAAAATTACCACTTAAATTTTAATAATTTGTTTACTCACTTTTTTAAGGAGATGCAGAGGTTTGATAAGCTGGAAATTGCAAAAGACTTTGAACCTGAAGCCTCTAAAAGAAACAGAAATGCTTTATCCTCTTTTGTTTGTTTTAACTGCAAAGCTTTGATGATAAAACTGAAGTGCTTGCTATGCTTTAACTTTGCTTCAGATAATACCTTGACCCATTTGCATGCATACGAAAAATTTGCAGATACTTGAATTTTTGAAAACAACTGCAGATCTGGTATAAGGAAGCTACAGGATTTTGGTGAATCAATGCAGATGGGTTTGAATTTAGTTTCAGGCTTTGTAAACAGAGAGTGGTGTTTGAATTTGAGGAGTTGATTTTGTTTTGAGAACAAACTGTAGGCATGTAGTTTTGATTTGCACTAGAAAAGGGTTACAGGTTTTGTATAAACAGGAATTAATGTTTCAGGTTTTTGATTTGAGTTTGTTTTGAATTGAGGAGCTTCAGAATTTGGTTTTGAGTGTTTCTCATTTTAGAATGAGTAAAGATTGGCATGGATATTTCTAGTTTCTTTTTTTTTAGGAATGAAAAAAAATTTAGAGGAAAGGAAAGTGAAGAGATAAGGTGTTTATATAGATAAATTTCAGATTTATTAAATTAAAAAGAAAATTAGAAAGATAATGGACACTTGTCTTAAACTTAATTTAAATGTTTAACACTTGTTGACAAAGTGATTTAGGATATAACACATGTCCTGGTTTATTTTATTTATCCTAAAAGAAATTTTAAACCTTTTTAAATAATTTCCTAATGAACAAATATGTTTTCTTAATTTAAAAAAATGCTTTTTTAATTAAATTCCTAGTTAACTAATACATTTGTACATTTATAAATGTATGCTAAATTTATATAAATACAATCTTTAAAGAGGAATGAAATCAAATATAATTTAAATAAAATTATATACAATGTTATAAACTAAATTTTTAAATGCTATTTCAAAAGCCATGTATTTATTCTATTTAAATAAATACAAATCCAATTTCTAAGATAATTTCTATAAAAAGAATAATGCAAAACAAATCTTATTTTTAATTAAAACATTATTTATGTATTTTAAAACTAAACTATATATTATTTTATTTTAAGATGCATGTATATCTCTTTAATTCAAATGTATATTCAATTTAAAGTCAAATTTAAAAATCAATTTAAATAAACATAAATATCTATTTTAAATAACATCATTTTTATTTACAAATAATCTATCCTATTTTAAAATCTATTTAAAATACACAGATATAAATATATTTAAACACACTTATCAATTTTGAACACAATAAATCTATTTAGAATTTATTTACACAATAAAATAATTAATCTTATTATAAAACAAATTTATAGCCATAATTAAAACATTATATTATTATTACTTGGTTATTTATTTTGAAAAGAACAATTTTATCAGTTTCAAATAATTTAAATTAAGAGATTATCACATTTTAAATTCCTGGAAATTCCGGGATATTACAGTTTTGAACCGATAGCTCGCACTCCTTGGCATGACTCGAGTTCAAAAGTCACCCTAGACTTTGGATCAGCGCATCTGGAGGTGTAGGTTGTCACTTGGTATCAGAGGCATAGGTTTTAAACTCCTTAGGAGTTAGGCCTATATTGACAGAACGTACTTGAATTTTTTTGAAAAAGGATTTTCTAGAAAGGGTATCAAAAGGTTTTTCAAAATGGGTTTGGAAATTTATGTATATGTATAGATAAAAAGCTTTTCAAAGGTTATATATATAAATATAACATAAAAAACGCTTTCACTTATTCTTACCACTGTTATCTATGAAAAATTTGCTAATAATTCCTAAATTACAGATTGAGAGGATGAGCGATTCTCTATGTAGCGGCTTAGGTGATGTAGTTAAGATTTCGGACATGAATATCACATTTGGTTTCTTCGATATCTATGAGCGAAAGGATAAGATGAGCTTAACCTTAATAGGGACCCACATGTTAATAACTCAATTATTGATTTTGATGACAACAACCTTGTAAAATAGAGTTACTCATGTATTTTCAAGCTATATAGCATATAGTGCCGAATATTACATATGTGCTAAAAGGACGACTATACAATATAAAGAATCAAGATAAAGATTTGCAGCTTATGAGTTAAAAGACAAAGATATGAAGAGCTCAAAATTTTAATATGGTTTTTAGAGTCATTATAATATATTATTAAAGTCCTTGATAGCACTTTCGGATCTTTATCTTCTATTTTTGATCTTTAATATTTTATACAAAAATAAATTATTTTGATTTCAAAATATACATTTAAATATTTTACAAAACTTTTTTAAGAGTTCAAAAATATTTAAAAACTATGTTCAAGTTATTTTACAAAGTATAGATTTTCAAAACAATTTAAAAGAAAAACATTTTCAAATTTAACTAGAATATAATGACATATATATTTTGATATATCGACATATAGGCCATTAATTTGTTTTTAAATTTTGAATGAAAGTGACTTTTGGACATGAACCTTTATGACTAGATACATCTGTTCATTCATGAATTTTTAATTACGTAATAATTTATTTTCTTCCCACTCCTTACTCTTTTGAAAATTCTCTTGAAAACTATACTCTATAATCTTCAAAATCATATAGATTCAATTCACACTCCATTACTACTACTTACTTACTATTTTACAAGCATCGCTTTCTCATTTCAAAGTTCAAAGTGCTATTAGAGTGGCTATGAAATCCATTATATCGAAAGTACAACTCTTTATCTTTGGAAAAACATCAACTCTACTCTTTTTTGTGTGGATGTGCTTGTAGCTCATTCAAATCAAGTGGGTCTTCTTTGTAGAACAGTTAATCTAGTGGGTGATCTTGTTTCCCAGTCAAATTAAGAGAGTTTGCCTCTGACCATAATATTTGAGGGTGTGTCTCCTAACCTTGAAATCAAGATTGTATTCTATTTTGTCATCTACATAGTTTAAAGTTAATGATTGAAAAGAACTTCATATAAGCAATTATACGAGACTGGATGTAGGATTGGTTAATCTGATAAAATTCCTAGTATCTTCTCTCTTAATTTACTTTATTGTTTTAATATTTATCTATGATTACATATGTGACTGATTGTGAGTATATGTCAGTGCTGTTACTCTATGATTTGTTATTGTCTTGAAAGAATTTTAAAAAGATTTACATAAGTTAGAAAACACTATTCCCCCTCCCCCTCCATTGTTAAATTAGCCTTAAGATCTATTATTCCGCAACCCACACTGCAGAGCAGGTGCTAGGTGTAGTTCCTTTCCACCACCTACGTCGATTTCGCCAAGCTATGTAAGACTTTGTGAATCTAGAAGGGGAGCTATATGTGGGGACCGAGTCGTATGTAGACTCAAAGGCATGGACTCACACTTGTGAGAGGATTTTTGGATTGATTGGTCTTAGAGTTGATGTTAGAAGACAGCTTGTTACCTGACATTTACAAGAAGAGGGTATAAATTGGTGGGACATGGTAATGGCTAAGACTGATGAGGGAGAGATGACTTGGAGAGAGTTTAGGAGGAAATTTGAGATGAAGTTTCTTTCCATGGCAGAGCAAAGGGTATAGTTGGAGAAGTTCATACGTTTGCAACAAGAGGAGATGTCGATGAAGGAGTATATAAATCAATTCAATGAGTTAGCTATTTGGTTGGATCTGATCAAAAACCCTCACAAGAAAGCTTTGAAGCCTACAAATAGGCAAAATTAACCACCTCAAGGTTTAGCCCTTAGTCATATTTCCATGGGTGCAACTTATAAGGTTTGGTGGAGATGGCCTTGCTGAATACTGTTTCCAAGAAGGAAGGGAAGAGTGAGCCCAAGAAGTCAGGAGGAACGACATCCTAGCATAACCAACGTAAGGAAAGAATGGAGGGCCAAGGGAGGATTAAAAAGAAGGAACTCAATTGCAGGAGTTGTGGTAAGAGGGAGCATTTTGTGAGGAGTGCAACATAGACATCACAAAGATCAATTATTTCAACTACATTCAATTCAGGCATATGAGGAGGGAGTTTCCAACACCATCGAAGACCTCTACCCAATTGATTTCAACTTACGATTGGATGCAATTCCCAACTCGAGTGTGCCTACAGTAGCAAATAAGGGGAAGAAGATCGTGATTGAAGGTGTGTTAACTTTATCTGATTTATCCGTTTGTACCTTATTTGACACTTGGGCATCACACTCTTTTTTCTTGAGTGGACTTGTAAAAATGAGTTGCACTTAGACACTACAGTAGTTATAGACCATTAGTTTTATCAAACCCTATTGGAGGATCGACTTATTTATCTATGATACATAGGGGTTTGAAATGGTTTTGTTGACCCAAAAAATGGACAAACACCCTAGTTTGAGTTTGAAAGCACCAGCCATGTTCTGACAGAGCAATATCACATATAACAGATATCAAGAAAGAACAGTAAAAGAAAGTAGACAAAGAATTTTTATAGTGGTTCGGTGTTTAATGAAGCCTATGTCCACTTTATAGATTTATTATAGACCGATTGTTGTTATAAGAGATGTATGATTGCAAGGCGTTGTTTGTTTCCTAGCTATATTGAATCTCTAGAGTTGGAATCTATTGGAGAATCATAGTGTATTCCTTTGGAGATTGTTATGAGGGAGGCAGAGAGTGAAGAATAATTCCAACAGAGCTTCAGCAACCAGACCAAAGAAGATCCAGTTTAAGTTGCAGGTTATATGGATCAAAGAGCTTCTAGGCTAGGCCACTTCATCATCAGCTCAGAGGTAGGTAGAAAATGACCCAAGGAGGGTTTGGCTCGCAAAACGGGCAAGAACATGGGTCGTTGGCGACCCATAGTCTACGAGTCACTAGTGACCCATGGACCATGGGTCGTGAGCTACCCAAAGACTTAGCTCATTTGCAAGCAAATGTCTTGGCCCCTTTTTATAGTATTCCTTAGCTAGCTCGTTAGAAGGTTTAAGGAGAGGCATGTGTCGATGATGATTCAAGCACTTAGGATTTTTATGCAGTTTGGAATTGGAGATGTTTCCATAGTCTTTTATTGTAATCATTTTGTTTTGATTGTAGTTCACTAGCTGTTTGCACTCAAATACTGATTGGGCTGTAAGAAGGCTGGTCCCTTGGTTTAATCGATCTCGGTTGTTGTCTCAGTAATATAGCTTGGCTATCATTCACTCCTTTCCATAGCCTTCCTTTTTAGATTCTAAGCCATCCTGATGTTACAAGATTTTTCTGCTTTCTAGTGGGTCTGTTTGGGTTAAAAACCCGAATAACAGGTTTATTTTCGAGGTCAAGTTTGATTATGATGCTTTTGTCTTATGGTTTTTTGGGCTTGGTTTGATTTTGGATATAAAATGGATAACCATGTATAGAGAGATCTTAGATTGTGATAGGAAAGTTATTCGTTTAGGTACTTATAGTGGATGCAATCTAAATGTCTATTGCGGTCCTAAAGGTTCACTTTTGTTGAGTTACCTATATTCTTTAGACCTATCACGCGATGGGTTAGCTTTAGTGCCAGTAGTTAGAGACTATCCAAATGTCTTTTTCGAGGTTACAAGTCTTCCAGCCAAAAAAGGGATCAAGTTTTTGAATTTATCTTATAGATAATGCCATACATGTTGTCTTACCTTTAAGGCATATTGCTGCCAAAGGAAGGCGCAAACTAAACAAGCAAGTGAATGAGATGTTGAAGAAAGGGATTCATTAGAAGGAGTATTTCAAAATTAGGAGTACCGGATATATTTTCTACCAAGACAAATGATTCTCCGAGTCTTTTTGTTGATTACCATAATGTGAATAAGCTGATAAAGAAGAATCGTTAACCGTTGCCGTGCATAGATGATCTTTTCGACTAGTTAGTTGGAGCGAAGGCATTCACTCGGCTTAACTTGGCTTCTAGATTCCATCAATAGCATGTGGCACATGGTAGTATTCAAAAGACCGTTTTTCGTAAACCCCATGAACTTTATGAGTGGTTAGACATACCATTTGGACTAACCAATGCACCCGCCTAATTTGTTGATCTGATGAGCAGAGTTCTTAGAGGATTTCTTAATAAGTTTGTGATAGTATTTGTCAATGACATATTAGTCTATTCGCAAAGTTAGGAGGAGCACATATTGCATTAATAAGAAGTGCTCAATACACTCCGTGGGCATAAGTTGAAGGCGGAGTTTTCCAAAAGTCACTTTTGGTGCAAGAAGGATGCTTATTGGGACACATTGTCTCTAAAAGTGGGCTAGTTGTCATAACTAGTAAAGTTGCTTCAATACATGATAGGAATGTGCCAAAAAACACTATAGAAGTGAGGAGTTTCCTTTGTTTGATGGGCTACCATAGGAATTTCATTAAGGATTTCACTAAAATCTCTGCCCCTTTAATCCACCTTATCAAGGGAAATCTGGTTTTCTCGTGGGACTTAAAGTGTGAGGATGCTTTTATCAAGCTCAAAAAGTATATGAATAGCCAACCTATTCTAGTATTACCCTATGGTACAAAGGCATTCACAGGGTAAACCGAAGCTTGCGGTATGGGATTGGGCATGGTTTTGATGCAGGAAGGAGGAGTGGTGCGCTATGCTAGTCGACAGTTGAAAGTCCATTAGAGAAACTATCCTACCTATGACCTTAATTTAGTAGCCATTGTCTTTGCTCTCAAATCATGGAGACACTTTCTATCAGGATAATGGCTTGTGTTGTACATGGATCATAAGTCTCTAAAGTGTCTATTTTCTAAGAAGTATATCTGAATTTTTGGCAGCAGAGATGGATGGAGTTTTTGACATCTTATGATTTCGTTAAACTTCTATACTCCAGGCAAGGGCAATGTTGTAGTTGATGCCTTGAGTAGAAAGCATGCGACATTGATTTCTATGTTCTTAGGATGGAAGCATTTGGATTTTATCTCTTCATTCAATTCACAATCATCATCAGACATCACTCCTGGATTGTTAGCAGCTTTGAATGTGCAGCCTATTCTACCACATTGGATCAAGTCAAAAGCATGATAAGGAGTTATTGGAAATTTTTGAGAAGTTTAGTAGAGGAGAGTAGTCGAGTCATTTGAGGCACAACACCATTGACTCGAAGTGGTGGTTAAGGAGAGATGGTATATTATGCATTCCTCTCATTGTGGATGATTAACATAGTACTAGCCGAGTATCATCGTTCTAGGATGACCATTAAACCCTACGGAGATAAAACGTACTGTGACATGAAGAGTCTTTTATTAGCCTAATATGAAGGGACATGTGGCAGAGTATGTGTCCAGATGTATAACTTTCCAAAGGGTAAAGGCAGATCAGAAGAAGATGGGAGGATTGTTGCAGCCATTAGATATTCCACGGTGGAAGTTGGACAACATTTCTATGAATTTCACTAATGGAGTACCTAGGAGTATGAGAGTGTAACATCCCGCCTTTTCGCACACTTTAAACCGACACACGTGCCAATTCAAAGCATACGCAAGGGCGGATTGTTATGGGGTAAATAAGAAAAATAGAGAAGAAATAAAAACAAAACAGAATCTCACAGTGGAAGGATACAAAACAGTTTACAAACACTTGATTTGCTTTATACAATAAATATCAGAGTTACACATACCAATACAATCAATGCAGCGGAACAGTATGAGTGTGGTGCAATATTATATATAATAATAATACGACTCCTTCGACTTCGTCCTTCAAAGCTAAAGTCTTCGATCCTGAAACGCTCGGACTGACCCGAGCGAATTTGAAAAGACAAAAACACTCGAGTCAGACTAAAAGATCTTATGTGAGTTAAATTAACAGAAATAAATATGAGTACAGTAACTCAAGAGATGTTCGGGATTTACATCTCCTAAGGATCCGTTAAACTATTTACTATGTAGTATATTGCGCTATTATAATAGTGTCTATTCATAAAATAAACTTACTTTTAAATAGCGTTAAGGCTTTACATTTTCCACCTTAACACGTAAAATGCCAATAGTCTATACAGTACCGTAATACCTCCTGATCGGGAGGCTACCAGAGGATACTCCATAGGTACGACACAAATAGAAACTCGTAGTAAAGGCTCGGTATGGTAGGTGACACGGCACAACTAGGCAATGCCAGGGTAGATATACCAATTGCTATCCAGGCTGGTGGAAACGCGTAGCCGCAGTTACCGCCCACCTCGGACTAACTCCCCAAAATCAAAATATAGAAGTGGCCACTGAATCAATCCAAGTCAAAGTATAATATCGAAGAGGAGGGTCCGATCAGAGGAATGACCTCATTGGCCTGAGAATCGCTCCTGTTTTAGCCACCTTATGCCAACTCACGGGAGTCGGGTCCACGTATTTACCTTACAGGAAACGTCGCCACCACCTACTTCATTCTGGAATCTCCACCGCGTACACGGTTAGTCAAAGTGGTTTTCGGTATCGACAGAGAGTATGTCCATATCCGATCCTGGTCTCTTTGCCAACCCATCGTTATTATAACACCGCGGTCATTTAAAAATAGGTTATACTTTAAAAATCAGAATAAACATTCCATTTCATAACCATGAATACGATATCATTTCAAAACCCAAAACCATATTTTATCACTTATCCCAAATATAATTCTTTTCCAAAATCATAATGCTTTAACTTCATAACGTCTGAAAATCAAATATTTTCAAAGCATAATATTTTGAAAATCATAATTTAAAACCATAACTTTTAAAACTTGAATGGTTTGGATATTCAACGGTATATGAATTAAAAGGTTTAACTTAAATGTTACTTTGTAAAGAAAATAGTTCTCATGGCTTTACAAATACATTTCTTTATTAAAGTCTAAACCAAAATTTGTATTATCTCTCTCAAGTTCCAAAACCACTTCAATTTATATATATATACGTATATCCATTTGGAGTATTAATATTTCAAACTAAAGTTGGATTTTATTCTTTCAACAAATCGAATGTTCTATTAATTAGTCTTGAATAAAATCCATAAATAAATAAAACTCCAATTTCTAGTAATAAAATATATATTTTTTTCAATTCAAATTATACTAGAATATTCATTTCAATTTATCTTGGGAAAAATCCAATTATAAATATCATATCTTAAAATTTCCAAACTTAACATTTAAACATATGATATAAATTATCAAACTCCATTTTCTTAATTTTTTTTTCCATTTTTAATAAAGAGATTTATATACCTTTTAATTTCAAAATTTTCAACTTCATATGTATATATATGGAAGAATAATATTTATACAATATAAAATTTAAGATTATTATAAACCGTATTCCATCCAAACCATAGAAATCACATTAAAATAGTTATATATAGACCGCGGTGCCTGTATATAATTTTCTATCCTATGGTCAAGTGATACGGATATATATCATTTCAATCCGCAATTTAAAAGATATAAAATTTTGCGGTTGTATATCATTTCAAACCACAATCCCGAATGAAAGGAAATATGCATGATAATTTGCAATTTAATGATATACAATAAAACATCCATCAACATCACCCATCATCCAATCACAATCATCAAGCAATATCAATCAATAACAATTTATATTTGATAATATATAACAGGTAATAACTGGCAATTTTATTCAGATTAAATTTAACAAATATTAATCTACAGTTTATATTCAGTAATAATCTATATAACTGTTAACTAGCAGTTTATAGGCAAACAAATAAATTCTAACTATCAATTAATACGCAATAAATAAATTAAATTAACAGTTAAATTTAATAAATGCAATTCAACAAATATGAGTGAAATAAACATGCCAAATACTCATAAATAAATTTCTATTCATTTCTAAAATTAATTTAACAAACATAAAAGCTTCTAGTAGTTGTGAGTGGGTTTAAACACTCACCTTTGGAATTTAAATCGAATTCAAATCCAATTTAAACCCAAAAATTGGATAGTCTCCAAATTCATCCAAACTAGTGCCAAAACGTCAGAAATTCCGATACGATCCCATCAAAACAAACCGCGCGCGAATCCGAGCTCGTATGCAAAAGTTATGAAAATTTGAAAAATGAAAAATTCTGGTCCTGGGTCGACTACGGGTTCGACTTCGGTGCGCCGCCTCAATTCCCCGGTGCTTGCTTGGAGTTTTCGCCAAAACGACCCGGAGCGACCCGAGTCATTTTCTTCCTGACCCGAAGTTGCTCTAGGGTTTTCTCCCCTGAAACCCGAAGCGCGACCAGAACCTGCTGCAGATCCGTAATTTTTTTTTTTTTTTTGAAATTGAAATTATTTTTTTAGAATTTGAGAATTAGGTTTTTTTTCTGCCATTAGAATGAGGAGTTGAGAAGGAGACGAAGAAAAATGTACGTACAGCCAATGGCAATAGGATGGAGCTAGGGTTTATAACTGTATATTTATAGTTAGGGTTGGGTTAGAGCATATAGACTAGAAGGATGAACGTACGCCACAAACTATGGCCCAAAAAGCCCGTTTAGCCTTCGGAACAAAATTTATTAAACCCATATATCCAAATAGGTATTTTAAAATATTCTGAACGCGATGGAAAAAGTTTCACGTCCAAATTTGATCGTATGAAGAAGTTGTGCTGAAAACAAAATTTCCAAATTGATTTCAAATTGATTTTATTAAAATTGATTTCAAGGCGTTTCACGCCCGTACGATCAAACGACAAGTCCGATCGATACGAAACTTGAAACCCTATAATAATTCACCGATACGGATCCGATGAAACTGGTTTCGTCGAAATCCGAGTCCGTGGCCAAAATGGCTATTTTTAATATTCATTAAATAAATTAAATAAATTATAAAAATCTAATTTTTACATCTAAATTCAAAAATTGACCAAATTTTCTCCCTTTAAATTTTCTTAATTATTTACTCCAATTCTAAACAATTCAAGTGTCAATACATAGTTGTTCTATTCATCAATTTAGATGTTAATCCTTACTTAAAGGTTAAATTCCAATTTTTAATAAATTCAACATTATACGTTTGATTAAATTTATTAAATTCACTTTCTTTCTATTATTCAAAGTTATTGATGTCAATTTAATGAAACTAACATTGGCTCAATATCTATACATTAAAAATCTCAATTCTAAACTTAGATCTCAACTTATGAAATAGTTAAATAATAAATTCCATCTAAATCTACATCTTCCTACTATCTAAATATTTAGAAAAATTACTTACCACTTTTTATTGTAAATTTCTAAACTAGTAGATTTGTGTCATTTCTAGCCCTCTGGATATTTTAAATTAACTAAAAGCAAATTTACATATAATTTCCATCGTCAATTATTTTAGTGAATAAATCTTCAAAGGTTACTGCAATTAATCCCATAAATTGCAATAAATTCTAATAAATTTGACTCTATTTGATTACAACTCACAAATAAATCAATTATTCCCCAACTACAAAGTTACCGTTTCTTATATATATGTATATCACTATAGTATACTTCCAAATGTTCATCCTTTGTTTGCATAAATTACTGTATTCAATTGAATTGTAATATTGTTAACTTACACATAAATAAAACTTAACAACTAATAGAATAAATAACTTACAAAATTTGTTGTCATAAATATATTTTATAAGTCTACACTTAATTATTATCTTACAATACGTTTTTACGTTACTATAAAATTTATACACTCTTCCGTTACCATATTAATAATTACTAAAGTAACGTTCATTCTTAATAACAATGTTATACTATTCAACATATAAAAGGACTCCATTCCCCAAATACATTCATTTATATTTATTCCCTTAAAGTTCTCCTTTATTGACTAGACACATTAATTTAGATTCATTTACATCGAATGCCCTTCTTAGCTATATACTCAATACATGTTAAATCTACATAAATTTTTACCCTTTTATTCAAATTCACTTATACCATCAATAACAAAATGTTGCCCTAAATTTAGATTCAATTATATACATTAGATAAATGGGTAAACTTTTGTAATTATCCCATATATGAAAATATTTTTATGCATACATTTCCACTTACTTACTATGCATTCATTTATTAAATTACTAATTGCCTTAGTCAACTTATCCCCTATTTACTACCAAATTTATCACTTGGTTATAGTTTATAAACCTATATACATACCTAGGCAAATCAAGTTCTAGTCCTGTTGTTATTTATATTATATTGGGTATGCACAATTAAGAGGTTAATTAATTATTTCTACCAAATTATCTTCATACATTTAGTTCCAAATCTTATAGGATTAAATTCTAATTACTTACCCTTAATCCATCAATTACATATTCAATGCAAACATGCATTTGAAACCTTTTTATTCTAAATAAATTTTATTAAGTGTTGACATCCACTAATAGAATTCACCTTTATTACAACCAAAGGTAACCTCTTCACTACTGATTTTATATTAATGAATCTCATTTTAGTTAGTATTTTTATTAATATTTTCAATTCAACATTTATTGATTTCTTATAATTTACTTTTTAACAAAAAGTGACAAATTACATTATCCAAATCTATTGTCATAAAATTTTATTGTTACACTAAATTACAACTACTATACCGAATTTCTACATTTATTCTAAATTAGATTAGATTAGAAATTATATTAATTCAATTCATTTAACATTATTAATTTAACGGGTCGTTACAGAGAGGGAGTGAAAGTATTTGGGTCATATTCGATCGACTGACCAAATGCGCTTATTTATTCCGGTTAGGAGTATGAGGAATGCTGCGTCTTTGGCGACACTATATGTGAGGGAGATATTTAGGTAACATGGAGTTCCTTTTAGCATCATTGATGACTGAGATCTTCTTTTCACCAGCAAGTTTAGAGGAGTCTCCAGGAGGATCTAAGCATTGAGTTGAGTTTGAGTATTGCATATCACCCACGGACTAATGGACAGGTGGAGATGGTGAACTTGGTATTGGAGGACTTACTTCGGGTCTTTATCTTAGAATTTGGAGGCTCTTGGGAGGATCGCTTGCCACTTGTCGAGTTTACTTACAATAATAGCTACCAGACAATTATTAGGGTGGCACCATTTGAGGCATTATATAGGAGGCCTTGTACATCACCATCTTGTTGGTAGGACACTATGAATAGGATTATTCTTAGACCAGATATGGTGAGAGATACATAAGAGAAGGTAGACTTAATCCATAAAAGGATGAAAATCACATAGGATAGGTAGAAGTCTTATGCTGATAGGAGATGTATAGAGTTGGAGTTTACAGTGGGTGAAATGGTTTTTGTGAAGGTCTTACCACTTAAGCATGTCATGAGATTTGGTAGTTTGGAAAAGTTAGCATAAAGATTTGCAGGGCCTTTTCCGAGCACTGGTAGAGTAGGGAAGTTAGCTTATATGGTAAGGCTTCTTGAAAAATTAGAGGGAGTATACAACATATTACATATGTCACACTTGTGGAAGTGTCTACATCATGATACAAAAAGTGTAGTCGAGCCGAGTTAACTAGAGGCGGTAGAAGTAGAAAGGAAGTCACTTGTTCGTCGTGTACCCACTTATATTTTTTAGCATAATACAAAGCGACTCCGCAATAAAGTTATTGAGCTTGTTAAGGTTTAGAAGAGGGGCGATCCAATGAAGAGTACCTGGGAGCCTTTGGAGAAGATCTAACTACCTACCCAGAACACTTTTCTAGTACATTTACATTCTATTTAAATAAGTATAAACTATGTATGTGTTTAGATTCTAGCTTAGTATACCCCCATAAACGAGGATCTAGGAATGGTTGTGAACGTAACAAAATGACATGTTTTGGAGGATGGATGCTAATGATTGTGTTTATCAAATTGATCTTTGCACACGTAGGCAAACATATTCTAGAGATAACTTATTCTCACACCATCACTTGTTTAATTTTACTAAGTTATATGCATATGATTGCTGCATATGGATTGAATGATTGTGCATATATGCAAATTGCCAGTATATTTATATAGAATGTTGCATACATTTGGACATGTGGCATAAGCTCTTGCATTTCAGGAGGTCGACTAGATCAGGAGACAGCCTAATTTGTGCATTGGTATAGGTTCATATGCCCTACATATATGTACATATTACATTATGATTTGAACTAAGGACAATGATTTCCAGTGGTTAATGGATGAGTAGATGGTTGTAAGTATTAATTTCCACACGTACATTTTTTCATCCTTGGAGATTTCGAGGACGAAATCCTTTTCAGAAAGGTGAATGTAACACTTCGCAAAAGTTAACCACAAATTTAC
This sequence comes from Allium cepa, assembly GCA_030765085.1. Classification (NCBI taxonomy): domain Eukaryota; kingdom Viridiplantae; phylum Streptophyta; class Magnoliopsida; order Asparagales; family Amaryllidaceae; genus Allium; species Allium cepa. The sequence goes on from CM060935.1 coordinate 599,660,860, forward strand.
TCAAAGGAATTAAATAAAAAGTAATAAGGGTAAACTGAAATTTTCTCAAACATCTTAATTTGGCAATGAAACTTGCATCATTGCATTCGTAACGATTTTGTAGACGATTTTCCTATATAATGTTTTGTAATCCGAGCTTGTATGAAAAGATTACTAAAATTTGGAATCGAAAATAATTAGATAACTAAATAAAGGAACAAATATTTTATAAAAGGAAAGCTCCACCGGTTGACACCATAGTTTGGATTGGTCGACCCTAGCAGTCGACAGGTCGAAGCGTTTAGGCTAGGGTTTGGGTGGGCCGAATGGCCCGGTTTTTATATAAATCTATCTAATGGCCGATGATGATCTAAACCCTATAAATAGAATCCTAACCTAATATTGAGAATCTTAATTTCATACTGGTCATGAAAAAAACTCTGTCTCTTTCAAAATTTAACCCTCTTTCTATCTAAATCGATTTTCAACAAAAATTAAATTCAAAAGATTGAAAAAGGAGGAATCAAATAAATCAAGGAGAATTCTACAAACTAAGCGGAGGTGATTCCAAGTGAATTAAAAAGGGGATAGCTTTCTAGAGGTGAGTGGATTTATAATTTACATGATGTTTACATGTAATTATGTTTGTTATACCCTATTTGATTTGGATTTGGTTTAGTTTAATGAGAAATATTGTTTATCTAATGATTGTACTAGATTGGAAACTTGATAAGAATGCAACTCGGTTGAATACGATCCTTGTCTAATCTAAAATAGGCTAAAGTGAAATTGGTTGAATAAAGGTTGATTTATGTTAAACACACTCTTTTTTTAAATTGGACACAGATAGATATAAACCTGTTGATTCTAAACATAAGTCTACTTGGTTTACTAAAATCGAATATGAAATTGTGAAATTATTATAAATTGAAATTAGTTACACACTAAATTGTTCATTTACAAATTAGGGTCTACTGAAATGAAGAATTTTAATTAATAGAAAACGAACAATAATTAAATGAAAAAAATAAACCAACTGCGGACGGTAGATAGGCTCACTGGAACCTATTGACCGCTCCAGTAGCTGGCGATCGACCAGTTAATGATTTACAAGCGAGATTGAACATCGGCATATGGCCCAAGTTTGTAAGTTTATATATATATATATATATATATATATATATATATATATATATATATATATATATATATATATATATATTATGTGTTAGTATATTAGTAGGGTAATTAGTTCCATAATTTTACGACTCTTGGATGTTATGGGATTAAGTAGACGTGTAAATTGACAATTAGGCCTAGAAACTATTTATTTGGTAAAGTCGATATTTGACAGGGGCGAATAAATCACAAATATCACTCACATGAGTTTCTATGGTGCGCGTACAACACTGATGAGGATTCCGGGAGAAGTGTGTGGCCCGACACTAACGGGATGTTCCTTCGTACAAAACATGGTACTATTAATTGTTGATTAGATGTTGAATGTTGTGCAATAAGTGGTGTTACGTTACCATTAAGAGTGAACATGGATATAGTTAACCCTGAGATATCTTTGGCATGAGTCGGCACTGTGGGATCCTCCTCAATGCGTAAATATGATATGTGTAGTCATAATTTAGGAAAGTAGTTCCATAATGGACACTGTAGACGATCTTATATTGAAATGATTCCAAAGTTTATTAGCTAATCCATTGTTGTTTTGAGGTTTGATTAGTTGTTTTACTCTACGTATTAACCATCACAAGATGTTTAGAGTAGTTATATATAGAACTATACCCCTTATGTTAATGAAATCCACCTTAGTAAATAGTTCACAAACACAAGTAGAACCTAGGTCACACAGAGTATAAATTCAATCGCATACGATTATCACATATTAATGGCGTAACTCATTCAGCAGAATTTTTTCTGACCCACTCCTTTCCTTTTCCTCACCACATGAGGACAAGGCTGCGAGTGATTAGCCCGGATCTCATATGTGAAGAGACGGGCATGGCATTGGCACTTTTTATTACTTTTTGTTACTCTCCATGCAACTATTTATCGCACTTATTACTTATCAGACTATATGTTGTATTTCTGTACACTCTAGATTATGACTACTATGTTTTAAGACTTTGTTTTTTGGGATATTTTTTAAGATGACTATTTTTTGTATTTATATTTACTGCCTTCTGTTGTAAGATCTAAAAGTATATATTATCTTAGATTTTATCCCTACATTCTTAGTCTTTGTAATACTTTAAAAAACCTAATAGCTTGTACTTCTTGGCACGATGCAAGTCCAAAAATAACCCTAGATTTTGGATCGTTTTCTCTAGTGGTGGAGATTGTCACAACTTAACATGCATATAGTTTAATAGGCTGCATAAGGCATTCAAAGTGAACATGGAACCCAACTAGGTATACCAGAAGAACGAAACATAAAGTATTTTACCTGTAACTCACATTAGTGTATCACTTTTTACGAGCATTGAGGATCACTTGTAGGACTTCATAAGCAAGGTTCACGTCCATTCTATGACTCTGAAGGATTTAATCAGCTAAGGGACAATGGATTGAGGAGACTATTGACATTTGGAAGCACAAAGAGATGATTCCCAGTTGACATGATGACAAAGGTTATAGGAGGTCAAACCCTGGTGCAGCTTAAAAGCTTTCTTTAAGTTCTCTCTTAGAATTTATCAGGTGACTACAATGGATGGTTGGCTACTCTTTAAGTTCTCTATGTTAAGATATTAAATCTAGCTCTTATACCATGTTAACCTATTGAATAAAATTTTAAAAAAAAAATGAAGAAGGGAGAAAGAAGAAAGAAGAAACAAATAATTATTAAAGGCTACATCTTTATTAGTGACTGAATTGATAATTTGATAATACATGACTAATAATTATATCCAGATTACTTAAAGCCTAAGTAATTAAATAATAGTTGATATCATAATAGAGGAGGAAATAGTAATATTGAAATATTCTCACTAGATTTCTTTACATATATAATATTCTTTTAACACCCCCTCAAACTAAAGATGTGTAGTAACTGAATTTTATCAAGAAGATAACAGTCATAGAAGAATCCACAATTAATACTGTCATCCAAACCATTCGAAAAATGCAAAATCCACGATCAAATGCTCCTAGAGAGTAACTTCAAATAACGGCTTTGATATGATTAGTAGGAAACTTTCTAAAAAGATGCTTAACAAAACTTTTGGATTTGCCATCTCCGATCAACATTACTCAAAAAGCGATATGCTTTCAAAACCACCTCATTGTCAAATAAGAGCACATTTCATATCCACGAAAGTGCCACCCGGTCCTCGCCAACTAAGATTTGCCTCAACAAATTAAAACCAAACTTCAACCATACAATACAGACTTCACTCATCTCCTAACATCAAACACGCAACTTGTGTTCTAATTAAAGAAGAAAATTTATGGAAGTATTAGCAATTGAAGTAAAATTGGAAATGACATATGGTGGCAAAGTAGGAGTTCAATGATCTGGGTATTGAATTGAAGAGTAGCGACTGTCTAGGGGAATTGTGACCGTGGCTGTGGAGAAGGGTTGGTGAGGCATTCTGGTTGTGGACTGTTTATCTTGATGGTAGGAGCTAGGGCTGGCCTGATAGTAGTTGATGCCCTAGACAAATAATTGTTTTTACATTTTTTGTCACCTCACTTTAAAAAATAATAATACTGTTATATGCACAAAATCAAATGCAAATATAATTATAAAATTTGATGCCGATTACAAAATATTGTTAAACTAAATCGTTAGTTTACATGCCAAAAAACCTAAATGTCAGCATGGTATCATGCCAAAATACAAGCTAACAAAAACAACTTCGTCTTGCATTCTTTAAAAAAAATCTTCTATGATCTCCTCATAGTTAATTTTATTTAAGCACTCATTTTCAATTAAAATAATGGATATTCCACTTAATCTCCCTTGCGACAAAGTGCTTCAAAGATATGATTTTATCAATTCAATTTTGAGGAAATTCTTGCCGCGGTAGCAACCATGATTGGAATAGTCAATAAAATTCGATAAGCAACCCAAACATTTAGAAATCCACTTACATCCCTGTACAACCTCAAGAAATTTAGAATATTGGTTGATTTAGTTAATTCCGATGATAGAATTCGTTTTAGTTATCAAAGCTCGAAGAATAATTCTTTACTACACATATATTGCTCTTCATCGTGTTCTAAAAAAATTTCTAATTAATCAACTCAATTTGTAATGATGTACAAAAATTAGTTGTGATTAATTTAGATCAATTTTTTTAACACAACGCAATAGATTAATATATTAATGCAAGAACTAATTTTTTTGATTAATTCATAATAAGAAATATGACAACATAAATTATTTGATTCATTCAACAAAATGCCCGATATCAAATCAATGAAGATAAAACCAATATTGCGTATTTCATTCATTATCCATTCCACAAATTATTTAATTCATTTAACAAATTAACCAATGATATAAAACCAAACTAACAAATATCAAAACCAAAATAAAACTCACATTTTCATCTGCAGTTGTAGGCAACCCCTCCTTTTTCAGCCTTTAGCACTACATACCCAATTAATCAAAACTGTAAAATTCTTGCCGTCACAAAATAAAATGTAGGCAACAGCCCTTTCCCTACTAATCGCAGCCAAAATATCAAAATTAAAACTGAAATTAACATAATTAGATTTAAGGCAACTTAGGCAAGTAAGCAAATCGAATCAATCAATGGAAGAGACTAGAAAGGAAGAGAAGGAGCCGCACCTATTATGGAGCTCGCGGCCGTAGGATGTCATTTGTCGGATGTGCGTACCTGCGTGATGGCTAGTGGGTCGTGGTAGGATGTGCGACGTCGTGGGCGGCAATGTCAATCGAGCTGAGCAATGGAAAGAAAAGAAGCGCGACTTATTTTCAGTAGTAGAAGGAATATTTTTGTTGCCCCTATGCGATTTGTTGCCCTATACATTTGCCTTGCCTGTCTTGGACATGGACCGAGCCTAGTAGGAGTAAAGAGCCAATTGATCTCTTCTTCAAAAGTGGGCTTCACTTTCACTTTTCTCCTTTTATAAGTTTTAAAATTCTAAAGTCAAACACCACTTAAATTATAAGAATCTGAACTATATTATTTATCAATTTTCCATAAAATGAAATCTCATGGCATTAAAATAGTTCTCATGTTCACTCATCGTTCTCTCTAGTCAGGTGCATTGAGAAATTTTCCATCTAATCCTTTGTCGAGATCATAGGAGAAAGGAGAGATAGTTGCAGATTTTGGGTTTGGATCCAAGGACTGTCATGTTCAGGTGGCACAAGGGTGTTGCGATTAGTTAGGCATTGAAGTGGGTTGTTTACTAGTGAAAGGTGCGGGCAAGATATAAAACGGAAGCAGGATGATCATGAAAGCATATCGAATCTAGAAATCATGGAAATATAGGATTTTGGAAATTTATGAAAAGGAAAAGGTGATCATAGATGGAGTGGAGGTGGTGCCCATATGAAGTAGGTATACGTATGAGTACCGAGACCATCGTTATAAAAATAAAACATGGATTAGAGAGATGGAGAGAGACAAGGGGATGTGGATATTATTATTATTGATTAATATTTATTTTAAACAAAAGAGGATTGATGTCGATTTATAAATATAGCAACCAGATCTATGATATACCTTTATTTGTTATTCACCCCTCATTTAAAATATTAATTCCATTTACACCCTCTAATAATTAATTACATATCTTTTCTATTGTTTCTATTCATCTGACATCTTTAAATGGTTGAATTTGTGAAAGAGACTGTAAAGTTTTTGGAGAATGGAAGTAGTGATCCGATGATAGATTTTATTGACGATGTACAACAAAGTCAGGAATGGTTCCTTCATAGCAATTACTATACTAAGAATAATATAATCATAGTGTCATAGACACCAGGAATTACTCAAAATCTAGTTTACCAAATAATAGGAAGTGATGAAAACATTGTTCAATCAACATTATGTCTGTATTTTACATTTTAGATTGTAATGGTGCCCGAAGAAGATGAAGAAAGGCTTATGGATTATAGCAATTAGTTCAAATCATTTGATATATGTAAATTATTTCAGTATTCTACGAATCAACTCATTTTCTAAACTGAAAATTGCTTATTTTTTATTATCAGATGAAGGTATTTTCAAATATATATAAAATGAAGAATGAATTGATTGCATGGCTGGAAGGAATTCAATGGTGGTGTATTTTTAAAATTGGATATTAGTAGTGGAGATAAGAAACCTAGAATTATATATGAATGTGAGAGAAGTGGAGCATATAAAGAGTACAATGATAAGAAATCTAAAGGCAGTAGATTAACAAGTACAAAAGGTCCAATAGTCCATTTTGGTTGGAAGGTGTCAAATGTCCTAGTTTAGATAAGCGGAGATTAGAAGTAATATGTGGTGTGCATAATCATTCTACCCTTTATAGTTCGAAAAGCCACTCTTCTATAGGTAGACCAACGAAAGATGAGACAAAATTTGCCGTTGAAATGTACAAAAATACGATGAAGCCAAATGACATTTTGCATACCAAAAAGCAAAATGATTCATCTAATAGTACAATGATAAAAACGGTTTAAAATGTCATTTCTAAGCATAAGAAGCGGATAGAGTGGGCCGTTCTCAAATATAATATCTTTTAAGCAAGCTTAAGGAAAAAAATATTTCAAATAACATGGTCATACTTTAGATTGTAGTGATGTAATTACTGACATATTTTAGGCTCATCCTACTGGTATAGATTTTCTAAGAACTTTTTTGTATCTTCTTGTTATGGATTGTACACACAAAATAAACAAATATAGAATGTTGTTATTGGAGACTGCTGGTGTCAAGTTAACAAATCAAACCTTTTGTTTTATTATTGCATATCTTGTATCCGAACGTGAAAATTACTATCTTTGGTCTTGAAAACTTATTCAATTGGTAATGATTGATTGTTATGTAGAAATGCTAAGTGTTATTATCACAGATAGGGAGATGGGTCCTATTAATTCCAATAACTTTGTTTTTCCCCCAAGCAGCTTATATCTTATGCAAGTGGCATATTGAAAAAAATATAATTTCTTTTATCCAACGAAGAGCTACGGGTATGAAAAAAAATTGTTTCAAGATTGGGTCAACTTACGCGAGTCTTGAAATATTGAGAAATATAAGAATAATTTACAAGATTTCCATATGAAGTATGATGAGTACCCAAAATTGATAAAATATATTCATGAAAATTGTCTTGAGACGTGGAAATATCAATTTTTGCATACATGGGTCGACAATTGTATGCATTTTGGTAACTACACATCAAATAGGTAAAACACCTTTTATATTTATTTAGTTATTTTAGATTTTTTTTATAGCAATAACTTAATATCTATTTGCTTTTTAGAGCTGAGCCTCCCTTGTAAATTGAAAAGCATCCGGTAACGAGTCAATGTAACTTCAAAAGAGTATGGGAGAATTTGCATTCACTTCTCAAACTATCTTTTATGAAATTAAAAGCTTCATTTGAAAAAAGTTTATTATACGTGGCTTGTGTCTACCATCATAAAGAATTTAAAATTTTACATGGGTGTTATTTCACTTACAGCATTGGAGCTTATTCATTCTAAACTCCTATAAATGAATTCTTAGGAATTATAGATGATGACTCATGCAGATGTGTTATTCGTAATACACACTGAATTCCATGCTTTCATGAATTAGCAGAACTCGGTCGAATTGTAGAAATACCTTTGAATTTAATTCATGATTATTGGACTTGGTTGCATACTATAAAAATGGGAGAGAAAAATGATTTAGTATTAAAGAAATTTTTGAACAAATGTTAAATAAAGTTATGAAATTGGAATTACCGCATCAAATGCAAGTCTATAAGAAAATAAAAAAAGTTGTTTATCCGCAATTGTCAACTCTTGCATCTCTGGTTAGAAAAGCCAAAACTCATGGAAGATCTCATAACAAAATTGATATTTCGACATAAATATTGCCTTCCACATTTGGGCTAAGTGAATATGCTTGAACCTAATATGGCGGATGTGTTATTCATTATACAAAAGTTGAGTAGTGGGGGAATATATTATGAAATTGAAGTTAAAAATGGAAAGATATGGGAAATTGTAACAATATGACTAGTTGGGGTTAGTTGAATATTATATAGTTGTTATCTAAACATGTATTATTATTATCGAACCTTATTAAATTTGTTTAAAGAAATATCAAGTTCTAGCAAATCTTGTTTATATTTTCGTGAATTATGTTATTGTATTTAATTTGTGTGTGGCTAATCTCCTGACAACGTAATAATCTCTTGACAATCTAAATAATCTACTAACACTCTCAATTATTTCTAGTTGTTTGCCATGGATGGTAAAATTACAACGTAAGAGAGTTGCGTGATTTAAACAAAAAGCACCATATGGGAGGGGAGATATTTATTCTATAGCATTGTCTACAACTAGGGTGGAATTCATCAAACACGCGTAGTTTATAGGGAAATAGGGTAGTAACAAACTGGAAAAATGTGAACACTATATATTTAAATATAAGGATTATTTAAATAATATAATTATGAATTTAATATTAATTAAATGGATTTAATAGCCTTAAACTCTTTTTAATTTATAAATAATAATGGTATACTCATTTTGTAAATTAGTTTACATAAATAAATAGTTCGTTGAAAATTTGAAAAGGTAATCGAAGTTCGTTTTTTGGATTTTCGACTTTTTACCAAATAAAAATTACTGCAACATTGTTGCACACACATACGTTTGTATACATATGTATAGAAAATGAGAATTCATTTAGCATTAAATAAATTAAATAGCCTAAGTATAAGAGAAGTTTCTAGAAATAATTTGTAAGGTAATTAAAAGAGAAGACTTTTTCTCCTTTTTATGTGATGGAACGAAAAGTACCCACGGCACATGGATTAGCACATGGACGTACGATAAGGAAGTTGAAATGACTTGGGTTAGGAGGGTAATTTAGCTAAGAGGCAGTGGATGTCATTTTCCATTTTTCCTTAGTCAATAAGAGAGCCCTTCCATTTTCATTTCTCACATTGCATTACATTCATTTCATTATCTATTTTTAGTTCTCATACTTCTTCATTTACTACCTCAAATATTCCTAACAAAAACCATGTCAAAACATAAACTTTCCTACTCTAAATCATTGCATAAGGTTGAAATAATATTGCCAAACTCTTTATATGATCAAAGAAGCAAACCATTGCCTTATTTTTTGCTTGGATCGTGAGCTTCAATAGGAAGGAGGATCTTGAACTTAAGCATTTGGAGGGAAAGAGGGGGTTTGGAGGAAGTCTGGTGTAACATCCCGTACCTGGAGGTCAAAAGCTAAGCGCTACAAACGTTGTAGTCATCTATAGTATTAACTTTTGGTGAAGAAATATGAAAATGCTAATGGTATCTGTAATATCAGAAGCATTTGAATATGAACAAAATCACAAATTTATAGAAAAAAATAATTTTAGTGATTACATTTCAAATAAAATCATAGAGAAGTTACAAAATCCCCAAAACATATCCCAAGCAATGATCAAATATAATTTACAACAATACGCCAAGAGCGACATACAACGATGCCCCCTTAGATGATCAAAGCAATATAGTCATATTTGACTTAATACACAATAGAAACAAAAACAAAAATAATCCACAATTCGTATTTAGCTATCTGTCAGCCACATGCTCGTCTTCGGAAGCTTTATTCGTCAAATCTCAAAAACCCGAAAACCTAAAACCTCAGCCTACTCAAATCAATTTTGAGCACCCTAGAGTTTAAGGGGAAACAAAAACTTCGAGTCAAACATAAAGCCTAGTGTGAATAATTTTATTACATCTCGGTTTACTGATATTGAGTGAGACTATGCCACTTAGCAGAACGGGTTTCCCCTCACTAATATCCTTTCAAAAAACATATATTTTGCAAATCCTTTCCTACAACCAAACTGGTTAATCAAACTGATTATGATAATAAAATAATAGCAAGATCTGTTATGCTATAAACAAGTAATAAATGGACTAACTGTCCAAAATCTAGGCTGATTGCCCTTTGGCTGACTCGGTCCTACCAGATACTGTATTGACCCGCCTTTCATTCCATAGAAAGACGCATCATTAATAAGAAAGAAAGGAATAGAAAGAGAAAAGATAAGAAAGAACTAAACAATATCAGAATCTCACAGCGGAATGAATAAATTATATTACAACACATAGATATTACATAGTATCATATACATCAGGGTTATACAGCTTATACATCAGAACACATTAGACAGTTATAAAACATGTCTATCATACATCTCAAGACACAACACAGAGATACTAATATAGCGGAACCACAATATCTATAAATGCTGAAGCCTCCTGCTCCATATCTCCTCCAACATTTCGTCAAAGCTAACATGAATCACTTGGCTACTCGTAAAAATTTGTGTAACCCAGAGTTTAAGAAAATAGAAAATAAACTCCTGGTCAGACATGGGTCGGTTGTGAGTAAATGGATTAAAGTTGCTTAACTTTGAAAAACCTTTGAAAACAAAAGGTATCTCGTAAGACTCCCGCACATAAACACGGAAAAGTTTTTACCTTACGATAACCAAAACATTTGATAAGAAATCCAGTGATATTACAATAGTGACTAGGGTTCTCAAGTAAAATACAGAAATAGCTGGAATGCTTACATCTCACGTTCCAACATAGTTGGGCAAAATCAAAACGTACGACACTTATTGGAGATTGGCTTCCATACAATGGTAGGGCTAATGGGGTACCGCCCGTCACAGTACGTGGCTTAGATCACCGTACCGAGGATCCACCTTGATTCTCTGCAACGCAAGGCCGGAACTACCATTTACTGGATAATCTCGAACAAGACAACCGCGCGGTTGGCGCGCCCAACTGCTCACTAAGCCAAAATAAAAAGGGACCTTTAGACAGGGGAAAATCTCATCCTAATTGGGTGCTACAAACTTAGCCTTGTTGTACCTCCCCTGTTTTAGCCATTCCCGATTGATGAGGCTTGAGGCTACGATTACCTTTTTAGAACACATTTCTTGGAATGCTCATCGTCCTTCACTGACGATGTTCTGAAAGCATCCATTCATACAAGTTCTTTCCGAGTTCGAACGAAACTAAAGGCACTGTCTCATTACACTCATTTTGGAGTCACCCTCAGAGTTAACGACAATAGTCCTTTCACTCATAATATTAATCTCAATCGAAGGAACTATCTCCGTTAAACTCATTTTGGAATCCCCCTCGGAGTTAACGAAAATAGACCTTCCTCTTAGAATCTTCAACTTGATTTTCACTTGAGAAACATGACCTAACGTTTAATTTGGATCGATGTGGTTTTTGGATATCCAATTTGGAAATCCGATCCTGGTCTCATCGAAATCGAAAATGCCGTTTTAATGTCCAAGTTGTTTAAGTCTAAACAATTTAATTTATTATTTAGAATAACATATTCACACAGATAGGTAATTCTCATTATCACAGATAGATAATTCATATTATCACAATTCAACCAAAGCATTTCATATCACAAAGCAGCACATATCACATATCAGAGATATCACAATATCCAAGGCATTCAATATCATTCAATCATCCATAAGCAAGATTGATTATTTCCTAATTATTTAATTAATTTCTAATTAAATTAATTACTAACTTTAATTACTTAGTTTAGTTTTAATCCTACTTACTTAACATTAATTAATTATAAACCGATTAATTAGTCATCCTTTAATTATCCATCTTAATTATCATCCTAATTAAACTTCTTTGATTAATTATTCTTAATTACATTAAGTAATTAACCTTTAATTAACTACATAAATTAATTATTCTTTAACCATTCTTATTAATCAACCTTTAATTACTCTCATACATTAATTAATGATCCTCTAATTACTTTCATTAATTAATTATTCTTCTAACTAATTACATTTATTAATAAATATTTAATTAATCACATTCATTAATCAACCTTAATTAATCACATTCAGTAATTAACTATCCTTTAACTACTTACATTAATTAATTAACTCATTAATTAATTAATCCTTTTTATTAATTTACACTAAGTAATTAATCCTTATTACTTCCACTAAATTTTTATCCTCTAATTACTTCCATTAAGTAATTGCCCTTTTATTAATTGCATTCAGTAATTATCCATTAATTACTTACACTAAGTAATTACACTTTAAAAATCACATTAAGTAATTATACTTAGTTAATTTCATAAGTGATTATCCTTGATTAATTAAATCAATTAATTATCTTAAATTAATCACATTAATAAATTTATTTAATTACATTGAGTAATTAATTTCCTTAATTTCTTCCATTAATTAATCACTCTTAAGTAATTGTCCTTTAATTACTTGGATTAATTAACCCTTAATTAATCAAGTAATTAACTATCCTTAATTAGTTAAACAAATTATTTTAAATTAATTACATTAATTAATCATCTCTTAATCATTAGTTAATGACCCTTACATTAGTTACACTCATTAACAAGCCTTAATTACTTCATTAAGTAATTATACTTTGATTATTAACATAAATTAATTAACCATTAATAATTACATTAAGTAATTAACTTTTAATAAATTTCACTAATTTATTATCTTAAATCTTATTTAATTTAAATGCTTGAAACTAATTTATACAAAACTTATTTGAAATTCTTTGATTAAAATTAATATACTTTATCTAAACACTTCTAAATACATTATTAAACCTCATTTGCAAACATTTAGGAATTAAATACATAATTACCCTACTATAATTGCCTTTTAAACAAATACCTTTAAAATGTTTACCTTACATTTTAAATCTTTTTAAAACTTGTTTTTAAATGAATTCACTTTGGAATTTGATTTATATGGCTTTGAAAACATATCCATTTAAATACACTTTAAAAGCTAGGCTAAATATTTTTTGGAACTAAAACATTTTAATAACTTTTTAAAACTTTGTACTTGATTAAACATTTTGCTTTCTATAAACAGTTCATTTTTTTGCTAACTTAAAAAAACTGGTAACAAAACAAAACAAAACGACCCAAGCATAAACTACTAAAAATCCCGAGTCAACCCAAGCTATTCCCTGTGACACTCACGAGCAAACCTCACTGCCTTCGTCTTTGAGGAAAACACGAAATTTTCTCAAGACAAACCCGAGAAACACTCATCTTCCCTAAAACCTAACAAAACCTAGGTGCACAAAAGTGCACCATACACGTGCACGGTGAACTTTCACGACTTCGACCATCTCTCCGGTCCTCACCAAGCTACCGACGACCTCGACAGTTAACATGTCCACCCAGATAACTACATTTAAAAGCATATCGAAATTTCGTCACTCAATCTAAAATCCGGAACCAACTCCTACGACATAACTCCTCGCCGACGACGAACCGAACCACCAGAACTCCTGCCACCATGTCCAGAGTAGCACTACGTCACCATGCTACTATCTCTGCCCTCGCGGTTGAACACGAAGCATCATCGATGACCTAGGAACCTCGTCAGAAAGGTCGACAAAAACCCACCATCAAACCTTAAATCAATGGCGAACAGCAGCCACGACCATCATAAAATCCTCCACCTATTTTCCCACGATCGTCAGCCTTCACATTATCTCCTGCCTTGATCACGACTACTATTACCTCTCTGTTCGTCGACAAACGACGAAAACCTAAATTCAGATCAACTCATGAATTCACAACCACCCCATACTTAAAAATCTTGATTTCAATATTCAAATTCATTATTTTCTAATGTTAATCTGGTCCTATAATCAAAATCTAAAATTAAGATGTTTGATTTTTCTAGTTAAATTGATTTTCACTGTAAAAACACATTTTCGAAATATTAACTAAATATTTTCGCCTGAAAATATTTTTAAAAAGAATTTACATTGTTATAATCATTCCTCTTTTTATGATCATTGCTAGATAAAGATTGGGAAGAAAAGAATTTAATTTTGAACTTATTTTCTAACCTGTTAAACAAAACAGATTGGCGTTCTTCAATATACAGGCATGCGTACAGATATATACACAAGCACATCATATATACATTCATGCATTCACATTCATAAACATATGCAAACCATATTCCTACACAATCCATTATAAGCATCTAGTTATGATCATAGATTTTAAAACTTTTTATAAAATTAATGTTTACTCACCAATTTTAAGAACAGAGAATAACTACAGGCTTCATTCCTTTTGATATGAAACCATCTTGATGTATTTGATTTTGATCTGGTGCTTATTTGTTGATTAGCTTGTTGAGTTGAATTGCTCTGATCTTCAGATTAAGGCTTGAAAACTTTAAATTGCTTTTGAGTTGAACTTGAAATAGGTTGTTATTGTTATGATTTCCCTTTGATTTTGATTTTCAGTTTTTAGTTTAAAAGATTAAGAAGAAATAATAAATTGAGGAAGAAAAGCATTGAACTGAAAAATGAAAATGGTTAGTTCTTCTCAAAACACTTATTTCATATAATTAATTCTTTTATAAAAACAATTGTTTCCATTTGTTTATTTGCATGCATATATGGGTTACAAATGTTAATACAAGTTTTAATTGTTTTACACATGTCAAGTGTAATGTTTAAATATTGTTCTTATGCTTTTATATTAGTATATTTTTATATTTATATTAATTTTATGTTTATATTTTCATATATATATATATATATATATATATATATATATATATTTACAAACCCTTCTTTCTCATGATAAATAAAAAGAAAGCATACAAAAACAAAAGAAATGAACCTTAAATTAAATCTCATTTTTCATTTTAAAAGAAAATGTACTACAGTTTTGTAACAAATTCAATTAAGCTAAAATGTTTTTTCTATAAATATATATATATATACTATCATAGTTGTTTGAAAATATATAGTTTTATCTTTAAATAGCTTCTTGAAAGTTATCATATTGAATTTAAAATAAAGCTTCCAATCACTATATATATACATATATATTATAATTAGTCAACATATTTAATTAAATTCAAACCAAAGTTTTCCTATTCACAAAGTCTATGCATTTATATATATATATATATATATATATATATATATATTATAAATATAATACATTTTTTTATTAGCTTTGAAAGATAAATTTTACCAATTAAATATTATTAGCTTTTGAAAAGTTTAATGTTGCCAAATTAAATATTTATAAAATAAATTACTAAACAAATATTACCAAATTCAAATGATTATTGATGAAGATTATTAAATAAATATTGCCAAAAATCCCAGGACATCACATTCCTCCCCTTAAAAGAATTTCGTCCTTGAAATTTAAAAGCAAAGATAATTTAGTAATCCAATAAGGGTATTTATTTACAAACATCAAAGCATACACAACAGCCATATACTAATAACCATAACAACCAATTCAATAGAATAAACAAATCTAACTAACTTGCTTTCCTGTCATAATTCAGTATAGGCCTTCCTAATACTATCTAGAGTTTCCCAGGTACAAATCATTGAGATACTCGCTCTACAGAATCTAAACTAGCTACACTACTCTGATCCTGATCTCCTACACATTTAGATCTACCATCTGAATAGGATATCTGACCACAGTCAAGTCTTGCTCAACTTCCAAATCCCGAACTATTCATTCCACAACCAGTGATGGATCAATCACGTACTCCCTCAGAGATACATGAAATACATTGAATCACAGCCATCCAAACTGGCAATTTAATTCTATAGACCAAAGAACTTATCCTCTCGAGAATACTGAAAAAGTCCAATACACTTCTGAGCTAGCTTTCCAATCTTACCAAATCTTATTACATGAAATACGTTTAACTGCTCGATAGTGTGAGTCCTTAGGTTGTGCTTGAAATCTTGCACATAGACACACACTCATCATAATATCGAGTCTACTAGCCGTTAAGTATAAAAGAGATCCTCTGATACTTCAAAACATTTTTTGATCAAAATCTTTACCATTTTCATCTTTGTCTAAATGTGCAGATGTACTCATGGGAGTTGGTTTACTAGTTTTTTTATCCATCCCAAAACATTTTAACAAATTTTGATAATATTTTTCCTGATTAGTAAAAATACCATTGTCTTATTGTTTAATTTGAAATCCTAAGAAAATTTTTAATTCTCCTATATGTGACATTTCAAATTCATTTTTCATAATTTTTGAAAACTCATTACATAGTTCTTTGTTTGTTGAACCAAATATTATGTCATCAACATATATTTGCACAACTAAAATATTATTTTTATTTCCTTTTATGAATAAGGTTGTACCTATTTTTCCAACTTGAAAACCTAAATTAATTAAATGAGTTTTAAGTCTATCATACCAAGCACGAGGTGCTTGTTTTAAACCGTATAGTGCCTTTTTTAGTTCATAAACATGTTCGGGGAATTTTTCATGTACAAACAATGAGGGTTGTTTAACATATACTTGTTGTTTTAAATAACCATTTAGAAAAGCACTTTTTACATTCATTTGAAAAAGTCAAAAGTTATTATGACATGCAAAAGAAAGTAACATAAGTATTGCCTCTAGACAAGCAACTGGAGCAAAAGTTTCTTCAAAATCAATACCTTCCTCTTGATTGTATCCTTAAGCTACTAGTCTTGCTTTATTACATATAATGTTTCCATCTTCATTATTTTTATTCTTGTATACCCATTTTGTTGCTATTACAGATCGATCTATGGGTCTTGGTACAAGTTCCCATACTTCATTTCTTTCAAATTGATTTAATTCTTCTTGCATTGCTATAATCAATGATTCGTCTTTTGAAGCTTCTTTATAATTTTTAGGCTAAAAATTTGAAATAAAAGCAATGTGACTCATTTGATTTAATTGATCTTCTGTAGAAACTCTTGTATTTAAATCACTAATTACATTATTAATTGGATGATTTTTCAATATACGAGGTGGTGATCTTAATGCATTGTTATCAATTAAATTTTCATTATTGTTTTGTATATTTTAAGTATTTTCTGAAGGTTGTAGTAACTCATCATCGTCATTTTTTGTAGTAACAGAATTTTTTTTATCAAAGGAAACGTGCAAACTTTCTTTAATAGTATTTGTACATTTGTTAAATATTCTATAAGCTTTGCTTCGACCGAGTATCCAATAAAGATACCTTTGTCGGCTTTAATTTGAATTAAATTTAGTAAGATTATTCTTAGTGTTTAATATGAAACATTTCGAACCAAATATTCAAAAATACGAAACTTTTGATTTTTTTACCAAAAACATTTCATAACAAATTTTTTAGTTAATTGGCGTAAAGTAGTGTGATTTAATACATAACAAGCAGTGGCTACAGCTTCTGCCCAAAAATTCTTTCGTAAATTACTACTATTAAGCATAGTTCATGCACACTCTTGTAGTGTACGAATTTTTCTTTCGACAATGCCATTCTGTTGTGGTGGTCGTGGAAATGAGAAATTATGTGAAATTCCCTTTTTGTTACAAAAATTTTCAAAAATTCATTATCGAATTCTTCTCCATGACGCTTCTTATACTCTTTATTTTAAGATTCATTAGATTTTTAATTCTTTTAGCAAAAATTTTAAATATTTCAAAAGTGTCACTTTTATGTTTTAGAAATAATGTCTATGTATAACGTGAAAAATCATCTACAATAACAAATACATATTTGTTACGATTAAATGATCTTATTTGAGTAGGTCCAAATAAATCAAGGTGTAATAAATCTAAAGGATGTTTGGTAGAAATTCCTTTTTTAATTTAAAAGAATTGACATGCATCACATAAATTTTTAACTTTATAATTTATTCTAGGAAGTCCTTTAACCAAATTGTGTTTTGCAAGTTTATTTAAGGATTTAAAGTTTATGTGACACAATCTCTTGTGCCAAATCCAAGGGTTATTCAAATTTGCGGCTAGACATAAATTATTTGACTTATTAAATTTCATATTTAAAACATAGATATTTCTTTTTCTTAAACCTTCAAAAATAAGATTTTTATCTTGATCATATATATTGCATTTATCCTTTTCAAAATCAATTTTAAAACCTTTGTCACAAATTTGACAAATGCTTAAAAGATTATGTTTTAAGTTTTTAACTAAGAGAATATTTGTAATAACAGGAGTAGTAGACATACCAACGTTGATGACATCTCCAATTCCCATGACAAGTTGTTTTACATTATCACCAAATGTTACATTACCGCCATATTTGTACGTTATATTTGACAATATCTGTGCATTTCCAGTCATATGTTTGGAGAATCCACTGGCGAGTATCTATTTCACCTTGTTATTAGTTTTTCTTTCGGGTACCCGCAAAATAAAAACAGTTTAATTGGTACCGTCTTCCTTTTGCTAGGGTCCTAAATGTTAGAAAGAGACGGTTGCCATACCCAAATGGGTTAGAGACCCTTAAAAAGATAATTTTGGTTATAAACAACATTTTTAAGTAACTATCTATGTATTTTTGTCTAATTAGTTTGTTGTTGGATTTCGAAATCCACATTTTAATTATTTTAGTATTAGGTTTCTTTCCTACAATATTTGAATTCTTAAACTTCTTATATAGTAAACTAGAGTTTTCCGTATTGAAGATTTCTTAAATCCTAGTCCATTTTGATTTCCAAAAGGTTTTGAAATTTTGATCAAGTTATCCAAGTCTTGCTTTTCTTTATTAAATTTAGAAACAGTGTTAGTAATCTTGTCTAACTTATCAGAAAGATTAGAAATATTAGATTTTAAAGTTTCTACATCGTTCTTTAATACAGCGTTTTCTTTTCTAATCTTATCATTTTCTAGTTTAACTTTTCCTATATCACATATTAAAGACTCATTTTGAATAGATACATTCTTGTACTTCTCTTGTGAAGTTTCTAATTCTTCTTCTAAAATTGTTTTTTTATCTTTTAATAATCCTATCTCCAATTCTAAACGATTAATTTTGGCAACACGTTCTTTACTTTGCTTTTTAGTTTCTCTATATTTGTCATCTAATTCAATACTAATTTCCGTTAATTCATCATAAGTAAGTTCAAATCGTACCTCTTCAATATTTGCCATAAATCACAAATTTGCTTGTTCCGAGTCACTCTTACTATCACTTTCTGAAGATGATGACTAATCGGAATTATCCTATGTTACTTGAAATTCTCTTTTCTTTTTCATGAATTTTTCAAACTTGCCTTTCCATTTGTCATTGTTAAGATCTGGGCATTGTTTCTTCATGTATCCAAACTTGTCACACACATAGCATTTGATTGAAATTTGATTGGACGAACTTGAATTTCCTCCATTTTGGGATCTTGTCATCCTCTTGAATTTCTTGAATTTATGGTAATTTTTGGCAATAAAAACAGTTTCTTCTTCATTTAAGTCTAAGTTACTATCAGTGGCTTGAAAAGCTATATTTTTACTTTCATTATTTTGTTCTTTCCTTGCCTGCAGATTTGCTTCGGATGACATTAAGTTCCCCATCAATTCTTCAACTTTTAGTTGAGATAAGTCGTTTTCTTCTCTGATGGCCAGTGCTTTTCGTTCCCATTCATTTGTTAAAGAATTTAAGATACGTGTAAGTAAATCAAAATCTATAAATTTAACTCCAAATCCCATACGATCATGTTGAATGGTTTGAAATCTAGCATTCATGTCGCCAATAGTTTCGTTTGCTTTCATATTAAATGAGGGAAATTGATTTTATAAAATAGAAATATTTGTTTTCTTAACTTTGTTTGTGCCTTCATGAGTGATTTGTAGTGTACGCCATATATCGTATGCTATAGTGCACGACATGATATGTGAAAATTCGTTTTATCAAGTGAACAAAATAAAACATTCAAAGCCTTAGGATTGTTTGTTGCTGTGCTGGGCATCTGTCCAAGTGCTTATATTTTTTCTGGTTCTACATGTTTAACTTGTGTAGCTTGCTAAATTTCTAAGCCATTTGCTTCCATAAATACGCATACGTGTTGACCAGTAAGCATAATTTGAACCTGTGAATAGTGGTGGTTGTGTAGTTAATTGTCCTTTTTGAAATGTACTTGCCATATTAAATATGTTTTCAATTACGAGTTACCGTGAATTAAAATAACCTTGCTTTGATACTAAATGTTAGAAGGTATGGATCATATATGTGTATCAAATATGCAGGTGTACTAATATACTAATTATGAATAGTAAATAAAGTATGACAGTAAAGAACAATCACACCAGATTTTTTATACTGGTTCAGACCTCCCATCCTACGTTCAGTCCCGAAGCTCCTCTTTGACTTTCACTAATAAATAAGCCTCGCTTTTCCTAGAGGAATAGGTTGGATACAATAGTTTCTTGTATGACAAGAATGTGCTCTAGAAAAACACAAATTTTGACTGCTCTGTACAAACTTCCAATAATCTCCTTTTGGTAATATGTGTATGTGAGACTTTGATTTTACGAAGTAGAATTGACGAATATTGTTAGCTTTCAGAAATTATGGTATGCAAAGAAAAAAAACAGATAGAAGATTCAGAAAGATTAGCTCAGGTTAATCTAAAAAATCTTTGCATATTTATGGAGAATGAATTGTTATAATGAAGAGTAGTATCTTTTTAAGCTTGTTTATTTTCATTCATAAAGTTGCACATGTCGATAGAGAAGAGATGTGATGAAGAGTTGTGAAAATGCCTCTTTGTTTGAAAAAGACGCATGTTCAGAAATAAGGCCCGTTACTCAGCGCAGACATTTGGGAATTTGTTCAGACGTCTGAGCTATTGTATATTTTTTAGATATAACTTATGCACAGACGTTTGGAAAAATGGGGAAGACGTCCGTGTATAGTGCTGTTAAAAAATCAGAGCCTTAAATCAGACATCTAATATATACGGTCAGACATCTGACATTTGCATTTTTAGGACTTTATAAACTTTGTGTATGCAAATGCTTTAAGTTAAAATGATACTGCTAAAAGGAGATTTTCAATTATATCTAGACAAATAATAGTACTATCACTAGCTTTGATGATTCTTCTTGTTTGTCGAAATATCTTCTAGTCTCTGAAAGTTTTTCCTGCAAGTAAATAAGCTTTATACATGTGTATAGTTGTTGTCATCAAAACCATAGAATAGTGGTTCTAATAAACCAAGCATGATTAAGCAAATAAGCAACTGCCAAGCCTCTTTAGTTAATAATCTTATTAATTAAAACAATTTTTCAAATACTTGTATTAAAATACTTTTTAAAAAAGATATATTAACAAATCATGTCCACTCTTTTCAATATTTGAAAAATATTCTTATACTAATTTCACTAGTATAAGTATGTTCACAAAATCTTTAAAAAAATTCATTTACCAAAAACATACTTAATTCGGTTAAACAAATATCATTTGAAAACACTAATAACAATAAGCCCAAAACACTTTAGGTATAAGTTAAAAGATCATATAAAAATTAGACCAAATATACTAACTACCACTTTCCGACTATGAGCTTGTGCTACCCCTCTATTAACAATATAGTCAGACAAGTTAGCATACTATCCTTGCCTAATATACATTCTTAAAATCTCACAATAGAGATGAGTTTACCTACCATGGAATTTGGTATTAAGTATGAAAAGAATATTTTCCATATGACCATAAAGTATAAAGATCATTTATATAAATCTTATCTCTTATACTTGTCACATTTCCAATATTTTGATTTACTCCGTCCCTCATCCAGAAACGTAGTCAGGTAAGTCAAGGCACCGGTTGCTCCTAGCTTTGCCTTAATTCAAACACTCTGATTTAGGTCTCAAAATAAAGGATCAATCTACTAATCGGCTTTTAGGCCAAGTATAGGACTACTTAATTTCCATAAGTAACCGAATTAGTGTACAAAAATTATACTGCATATACTTAACATCAATCTTTGATTTAAACTTTGAAACATCACTTTTATAAAGAATTCGACTTTGAAAAGTAAAGGGATTTATTTTTAGATAAACCACTTGTTTAAATACTCAAAAATATATTGAAAACCTCAAATTCCTTCTAAAATACTTCTATAACTTTTATAAAGCACATTCGAAAAGAATTTATAGAATATCCAAAATAGATAACCTCTTTTACTTTACTAAAATCATAGATTTCCAAAGTGCATCCATAACGGCTATAACTCAATGGACCGTAACTTCTAAAACTTTATCTTGTAAATTAACTAGCTTTTAAACCCTATTTCTTTCTATATTAGATATTATTATAAGTATAGAAAACATTTACTTCCAAATATTACAAGAGCTAAAGGCATATTAAAACCTTTTTATAACAAATCAAAACTCACAGTCTTTTCCAAGAAGTATTACTACGAGGCTTAAGGACCACTAGATACTTTAACAAAGCTACCATTTATTTTTATCTCATAGGATTACAACTTTCTAAGTCATATCACAAGTCATGTACGTAAGCAAGAATGTATGTAAATAAGAATGAACAAGGTAAGGAACTCCTTAGAGTCCCTTTACAAGTTCAAATCTTTCATAGTGCCTTCGTTGCGACCTATTCGCTATGAAGCACTTTGACTTCCTTTGCATTGTCCCCTATAAAACACTGCTTATTAATGCCATCCGCTTCTAAGGGAGAATCAAACGATATTACAAACTATATACACAACATAAGAAATAATAATTACAACATATAAACATTTATTTTAAAGTAAAAACAAAGTGTGCTATCTCACTTTTATTATGGACCAAACTTTGCCCAAGATTGCTACTCTCTTCCTACCACTACACAACAATTCCAAGCTATATCATTTCCTTTACTAGACTCAAATAAACCTCCTTAGGATTCCAATGTGCTCAGCCATGCTATGAAATGCTCCCATGGTGCATGGCCAAGGATGAAAAAGAGAGTTGTGGCATTAAAGTTTCGAAATTTGATGTTGTAGTAGTGTTATAAATGTTGTTCCAAAGTTGCATTGAATTCTTATGGAGGAAAGAGTGGTTTTGATGTGCTAGGATTTACCACCGTGGAAGAAGAGAAAAAAGAGAGAGTGAAGAAGTAGAAAAGATGAAATGAGCAAAGTTGAAATGAGAACAAATACCTACTTGTATAGATTTTCTAAAAAGTGGAAATTTATCTTCACTACCTCATAGCCAAATTACCACTTTACCCTTACCGTACTCCTCCTCCCTTCATGATAACACGCTTCCTTAAATCATAGAAACATGTCTCTTTAAATTATGGAAACATGTCTCCTTAAATCATGGAAACGTGCCTTCTTTATTACTTAATTCTTTAATTACTTTAAATTAACCCATTAATTAGTAAAAAGAGTTTTCCTATTTGTATATGTATGTAATATAAGTTTGTGTGCAACAACATTTCAAAAAAAAAATATTTGACGAAAGTCGAAAATCAAAAAAATATTTTTCGATCACATTTTTCACTGAACTATTTATTTATGTAAATAAATTTCTCTAACATGTTTACCATCATTGTTTACTAATTAAAATAAGATTATTTGATTATTGAAAACCATTAATAGAATATTTATAATTACTTAAATATTCACAAATTAAAGTGGAAATTCCAGGTCCTTATATTTTTCCACCTTTAAAAGAATTTCGACCTCGAAATTTCATCTCAATCGAAAAAATTAGGAAATAAGACAACATAAAATCTTAACCTTCTTACTTAAACCTGTATGATGTGCATGAATCATCCATACCCAATATTTGATTCGATTATTTGCTCAAATACATGAATCTCTCATCTAAACTAGTCTAGATCACCTAGCTTCTCCATTGTAGAACCCTGATCTGGTTCCTTGATATGAAACTTATGGTTTCCTTTCATGGTCCTAAACTATGGTAGTAAACACTCACTTCATTCAAAAGTTCCATCTCAAGTACACACCGTCAAGAAATCGAGTGAAAACACCTTGTTTGAATGGGAGTATATCACCTACAAAACATGTACTCGAACTCTTGATCAAGAACTGGCAAGCGAATAAAATGATCCAAGTCCAACTTATGCTTTTATCCCTTTAGGATAACTTAACAATTATACTACTCCAATTCTTTTACTTCCTAGGATTATTTATGAAAGCATTTCACAAATATAACTTAAGTTTTAAACTATATAATACCCTACTATGTTCTAAGAGTATATACAACTGTTTGATTTAATTATATTCTTTTTAAATTTAGATGAAGGCCCATAATAAATCTGGGTCATAAAACCGAGTTGACCTTTTCAACCTCTTTACCCATCGAGTTTGATAAGTAGCTAAGAAGAGTAGGATGCAGTATCTCAATTCAGTCCTAGAGTCTACTTTTCCTTAGACATCTCTAAGGTAAAGATGTTTATTAGTCGACACAATAACACCGAATAGTTTTCACAACTAAAATGTTAAACAAAAGGTACGGTTTAATACAACAAAGTTTATTAAAACCTTCTTATATTTAATCCATTAAAACTTATGTTAAATTATTTCTTCCCTATCTAAGAGTCATAAAAACTTATCTATAAAATAGTTTCCTATTTTCTGTCAAATGTGTTAATGAAAATTTAGGAAGTAAATACTCGAGTTTTATTTAATAATACTATGTACTTTAATCCATGGAAAATATAAATATAGATTGAGTAACACCAAAATGATACCACATAACTCGGTCATACCAAGTAGTATCGTACATTCTTTTATCAAGAAGGAAAATACTTAAAAGGGGTGCTCACCATCTAAATACATCTCTTGCCCATTTCAGTTATTTCGAGCCGCTTGAACTCATTAACACAAAAATACTTCTTCTTCTTTCGAATCCCATTTTAAAAAAATATTGTATATATTTCAATATAAATAGCTTTCACAAACTATCTATTACCTTTGGATTCGTTCGGATTCGAACTCATTGTGATCACAAATGACAAAGGGAATAATTTGCTAAGTGCATTGCAACATTCATCTAAGAAAACATTTATTCGTCACTTAGAAGATTATTCAGATCACTACAAAAGTAATTGAGACTCGTTTCTTGAACTATCCAAAGAAAAGTTTCTTGCTTAAAACTCCTAATGAAATATTTACCCTTGTAAATATTTTGAAGTAATACTATTATTACTTTTGCAAAAATCATTTGAATTTTTTTTCAAAGACAACAAGATTTAAATTCTAAATAATACTCCTTATTTACAAAACACATTTTATAAACTAAATTTATAAAATCATCTTAATATAAGATCATTCCTTCTTGTATCAAAATAAGCTTTATATCATCATTAACACCGAACACCTTATAGTCAAATTGTGAAACTTAATTCAAATGATACCCGTATTTAATCTAAATTAAACCAAATAAATGCTCATAAACTGGCCAAGCATAAATAATCAATCAACAAACAATAGCCAATGCTCTGAAACTGTACGCTCATGACTAATCAAACAATAAGCAATAATATTGAATATTATCATTTCTTACAAATAAACACATCATAAATAACTAAATCATTTTTTGAAAATCTTTCTATTATATATAAAATATAATCCTAGGTAAAATTGTTTCATTTACCAATTAAAAAAAAGAATACTATATTGGTTTGCCTTGTCCAAGATTTTAGAAACCCCTATCGACACCTTATCATCCCATTTTTGACTAGAATTCATAAAGCACTCAACATATGAATCAACACAACATGAAATATTTTTATAGCACGAAAAAGTATGCGCTCTCATACACACACACTCAAACTCATTCTAGGGGATCACTCACCCTATTACTAACGAGTTTACCCCACCAAGTCCAAGGTTCTCGTTTAACCTTCAGCTCTCATACCATTGTAATGGCTACCTTTTCGACTCTCAAAAGTCGACAATAATACCTTCATGGTTTTCACATGCCGAACATCCTAGTGTCGAAAAGGCAGATTGTTGGGGTAAAAGAAAAGAAAAGACAAAATAAAATCTCACATCATAACGAGCAACATATAATATCCAAATGATCTTTACAAAAGAAGACTTTAATATAGATGTAAAACAATTAGAGTAAACTAAATTATTATCAGCTTAGAACAGCCTGTCCTCATAAATGTTGATAGATACAAATCAAATAATATAGAAGAAAATAAAATACATGAATAGGTCTTTGAGGCATCCATCTCATCTCCTGATGCTCCAAAGCATTCATAGCTAAATCTAGAAGTATACTTGGGTCTGACTCAAGTATTTTTAAAAAATAACATTTGGATCAGTCTGATAAAATAGCATGAGAAATTCAAATCATATGAATTGTTATATGTTTCAAACCAATAAAAAATAAAGGTATCTCATAAGACCATGCCGCACATAAACACATATAGGTTTTTACTTTACTATAACCAAACCATTTTATAAGAATTCTTGTAATATTTTAGTAAACTCAGTAGTCTATAATGAGTATTTAATCATAGCCAGATTGGTTATGTTAATCAACAACACATTTATCATACAACTAAGTTTGTAAGGCACATAGTGGAAAATAGATTTCAACAATGACAAGGCAAGGGAATACCTTCCGTATTGTACATCTCTAAAGAAAATGTACTGAAACTGCAAAAGTTACAGCTCTGCCAACACAGAATTTGCTTACCCCTTCCTAGATAGTAGCAAATATAATCATCACCCTGGTTATCAACTTGGCAAACCATTTCTGAGGGGCCTACATGCATTATCTGTAAATATCGGTCTAGATACAAGTGATGATCATACCTTAAAGGGAGTGACTTGCATAGCCCTGTCGCGTCTCCTTTTTTTAGTCATTTTCGGGTGTGAGGCTTGAGGCAATGATTACCTTTTTAGCAAATCCCTTTTGGAATGCTAAAACTGCCCTATAGGAAATAATGAAATGCTAGCATTCATCCATACAAGTTGTTATGGGGCTGAACAAACCGAAGGCACTACTTTTACTACATCCTTAGGATTAGTAGCACGTAGCCCTTGCACTTCAAAGAACACCATCTTTGATTTCCATCGTATTCAAAATGTCTTCAATTCAAACACTTATACCCGTTCGAAGTGGTTTTCGGACAACATATCTGATCCCACTCTCTCTGAACTAACGAATAATAGTTTCAAAACTGGCCAAAGATTTGATAGTCGGTTTTTTAACCACCAAATAAGAAACAAACGAATTAGAGAATAAATTTTATATAAAAATCAAGCATGATTAAGCATATAAGAAACCATTAGCCTCTTTAATTAATCCTCTCATTAACTAAAACCACTTTGTAAATACTTGTATTAAAATTCTTTTTGCTAAAGATATATTCAAAACCACGTCCACTCTTCTCAATACTTGAAAAATATTCATATATTATTTCATATGTATTAGTATATTCACAAAATCTTAAGAAATATTTCGTTTCCCAATTACATACTTAATTGGGTTAAACATATGTCATTTAAAAATATTGATAACAATAAACTCAAAACACTTTTAGTAAAGTGAATGGATCATATAGAATGAAATAATTTCAGTATTAAATGAAATACTATGAATGAAAGTGATTTACAAAGAGATTGGTGTGGTTAAGAAACACATAGGATTAAGTACATAATTTATATGTACATCATTTTATTCACATGGTTTTTGATCTAGGATTTGAGTATATAACTTCGAGGTGATTCACACCAGTCCAAACAAGGATTTCTCATTTGATTCTTGATGGCAAACACTTGATTCAGATTCTTAATATGATACTGAGCTTTTCTGTAATAGTATACAACTATGTAAGGAGAAATGAGGTTTCTAATCAAGGAACATGATCAGATTCAGCACTAGGGAGGTCGAGTGAGCGATACTAGTTTGAAAGTAAAGTTTTTTTTATCCAAGCAAGTGGTCGGATCAGGTATTGTGTACGAATGGTCCATGCATATTATATGGGGTTAAGTATTATTTATATACTATATTTTGTGGATTAGGGAAGTTTAGGGAGTGACTTTCAATTTAGTTCTGAGGCAGCTTAGATAATCTTTTAAGCAATAACCAAAGGCCGAGGAGCAAAATGTCAAGCTTAAGAAATTATCTATATCCTTGGACGATCGAGAAAGTTGTGAACCATAGAAAAATTCTAAATTTATTCATTAGCCATTTAACATAATTATAGTGTTATTTTATTCCTTTATGAAATTTGATTTAGTTGGTAGTGTGATTTTATATACTATGGTTTATAAAGCATGAATTTTATAAATAAAGGATTTTCAAGTTGCTGTTTATTAGGACTTAAATCTGGTGCTTCTGATAAAGTTCTTTCAAAAGAATTTATGAAATAATTAATAGTATTGTTTTAAACTTTGGTGAAGTGCTATTATTTCAAGATAATGGAAAAATGTTTTTATGAAGTGAGTTTTCGAATATTTTTATTATGACCAAAATTGGGGGATTGGAGTTTTTTCGATTTGGAAGACTCACTAGGTATATTTGTTTACTCTAGTTATTGTTTAGGGAGGAACCGTAATACCATAAGATGCTCCATATTATTTTGATTCGATTGTTATACCATCCTTCGGTAAGAGAAGCCCTCTCCTTATCAAGATTGATTTTGGTTTTGGTATATTTCACTTTGGAGGAATTTGAAAATATATTTTGAATAGAAAAACCTACGCATTTAGTTCTAAATTTATCTCTTGAAAATATTGGATGTATATTATTTTATATAGAATTTCTTTGTACTTTTGTTACAGGTTTTTTATACGGACTTTCCATAAGGAGATAACAAATCAAATTACGGAAAACCAGGTAAATAATTTGATTTTTAGGTAGGGGTATTACATTTTCCGCTCCGTGATAATTTCGAGAATTAAGGGAGGATGTACATCCTAGAAAAATGTTAAAACTTTATATTTAAATATAGTGATTATTTAAATAGTTGAATTATTAATTTAATATTAATTAAATGGATTTAATAGCCTTATTAAACTCCTTTTAATTTATAAATAATAATGGTAAACTCATTTTATAAATTTGTTCACATAAATAAATAGTTCGGTAAAAAATTGAAAATGTAACTGAAGTTCTTTTTCGGATTTTCGATTTTTTATCGAACAAAAGTTGTTGCAACGTTGTTGCACATACATTTGTGTACACATATAGTAAATAGGAATTCATTTAGTAGTAAAGAAATTAAACAGCCTAAGTATCATTTGAAGTATCTAGAAACAATTAGTAAGGTAGTTAAAAGAGAAGACTTTTGCTTCTATTTGTGTGTTGGAATGGCAAGTACTTAGTGCACATGGAGTAGCAGATGGGTATATGATAAGGAAGTTGAAATGACTTGGGCTAGGAGGGTAATTTGGCAAAGGGGTATTCGATGTCATTTTCCATTATGCCTTAGTCTTTAAAAGAGCCCTTCCATTTTCATTTCTCACTTTTCATTCCATTCATTTCATTACCTATTTTTGGTTCTCCTATAGCTTCATTTGCTACCCTAATATTCCCAACAAAAACCATGTCAAGCATAACATTTCCTCCTTTATATTATTGTATAAGCCTAAAATAATATTGCCAAACCTTTTATATGATCAAAGAAGCAAGTTTGTTGTCATTTCTTTATTTTTTTTGCTTGGATCGTGAGCTTCAATGGAAACGAGGAGCTTAAATTTAAGCATTTGGAGGGAAAGGGGGAGTTTGGAGCTATTTGGGTTGAGGTAGGAAATGTTGTATGGTTACTTAGTGTTGGTAAGAAGTATTAGCTTCATCTTGATTAGGAAAGTGAGTTAATCTCACTTTATAACGACTTTAATAATTGAAAATATATTGTAAAATATACGTTATTGTATATACTTGCATATAATGCTTGTTTGAATTTGATTTCCACAAGGAAGCGAATGTCATAAATAACTATTGTTTTGTAGGGGACAAAAGCAAAAGAAAATCGAAGTGTATTCTTAACGAATAGATCGCTACAGAACACTTCGAAGAACGTACATATATTAAATTTACAAGGGACTTTTATATTAAGACCTAAGGGGTTTATAGTCAATGTTGATTTACTTTTATACTTATGTTTCTTATATTGAAGTAGGTGATTTATTGGTTATTTGTCAAAGAGTCGTTATAGCGATTATCACTATACCGACACTTAAGAAAACTCCTTTTTCAATTTTTGTCAGTGGATATTGTGCTTGTGTTTGCATCATTAAATATTTGTTCATACTTTTGTGCTTTTAAATTGTTGTTTGAGCAAAATTTTCATGGCTTGGAAAAGGTTATAAAACCTAACTTCAAAGATTTTAAAAGTTAGAAAGAATTTGGTCGCTTTTTATTGTCCCAAAGTCAAATTTTAAAACAATTGTTAAATGGATTTGTTGACATCAAAATCCTCTGAATTTTTGTGAATGCATACTAGACTCATAATATGTCATTATGACATCAAAATCCTCTGAATTTTTGTGAATGCATACTAGACTCATAATATGTCATTCTAAAAATAAAGCATAATATTCATACTTTGTAAAAGCATGGAGAAAATTCCAATTCGAAGAGAACCGATTTAAAAGGATTTTCCTTACTCTTTTTAGCAACACTTTTGCAGCACTATTGCTAACTTCTATAAAATGGTTTTAAACTTGGTTTTTCTTCTTTAATCCTTTTAGTGAACATTACTAACTAATATTTAACTATTTTAAAAGTGGTTTGAAATTTATATATTTTTTAAATGATTTAATAAATTATCGAAAACAAAGTTTATTTTAAAATAAGGAAAGGAAATGGTTTTGAGTTTTTAATTTATTTTAAACTTGAGATTTTCCAAGTGATATTTGAAATTGATGTTTTTAAAACTATATTTCAAGTGTTTTTGAGTTTATTGAAAAACGAAAGGAAGCATGGATTACCATACCATTTTTTTAATAAATGGTTTTCAAGAATTGAGAAAGAATTCATGGATTATAACACCTTTGTTACAATAAACGATTTTGTAATGTTATTAAGAAAACTTGTTATTTAATTTAATAAGTATTGATATTCTTAAATCTTTGGAGGAGTTTTGTTTTAAAGATGATAATAAGTTGATTTATAAATGATATTTTATAATTGAAAAGATCTTTAAAAAATAATGTTTAAAAAATAATGTAAGTGTAATTGCTTTTGGGTTTATTGTAAATAACGGTTTAATGACATTTGATTTTGACCCTTCTTTTTAATACACAAAGAAATATTATTAGCTCTTTAAAAGTATATTTTAAAGAGTGTTTAAAGTGTTTTTTATGATGTAAAAATAAAGCACAAGCGTGAGTCAAATTTTTTCAAAAGTTTAATTCGTTTATATAAAATATTTAGGCTTACACTTAGTACTAAGCGTTGAAGAAACCCGTAATCTCTTTAAAATTAAGAATGTTTGTCGGGAAAGATTTGAGAGACGACACTACCCTAACTTGTTCGGCTCATTGTTTACCCTTTATAGTGGCTTGGTTTTGGATCGATAAGTGGTGTCAAGTGAAAGAGATTTAATTTCTGTACATGACATCACTTATATGGAAAGGATTTAGGCATATGTTTAGCACTAAACGTTGAGGGAACTCTTTCTATTATGAAAGTTAAGAATGTATGTCGAGTCAATGTAGGAAGTGTTTGCGCCAATATTTGTCACAAGCACCCGATAGTTGATAATTAACAATCACAAATCTCAGATGAATAACAGATATGGAGATCACTCAGAAAATTCAAAAGAAAGCGGTAAACAACACAGAATTTATAGTGGTTCGGCGATCTGGCCTATGTTCACTCTGAACTTGATGACTTCATTGGTATCACTTGGTGATTTCAATGAATTACAGCAGATTACAGTAGATAATAGGTCTGAATTTCGAGTACAACAGTGATGGTGAAGTGTGAAATGGAATCGGGCAGAGTCTGGACGCTTCCGAGTTGAGAGATCCTTTTTTCTATAGGCTCTTGGGCTCTATTTATAGGCGTAGGAGGCTGATACCGTGCTCAAACTTCCGAAGACTCGTTCTGGCATGTGAGGGGGACCACGTGACCGATCCTGGAGAGTTTCGACTCGATCCGTGATCGATACGAAATCAATTCATGTCGATCAAGATCGTGTCCAATGGAGCTGAAACTTGGTGGAAGCAATCTTTGGCTAGTGCGTAATCTTCTATGAAAATTTTATAGCATTTGGATAAGTGGATTTTGAGTTATGGTCGATATGAAATTGGATTCCTTGGTTGCTATCTGGTTCGAAACCATGAATTCAAATCGATCTACTTTGATTCGATGAAGCACGTGATTCTGCGGCGACGTGGCGCGCACTCCTCGCATCAATCCACCTTTTGCTCCGATTTGACCGTATCGCATCCATGGATCTCGCCTCGTTTGCATCGATGGTCGTTGTGTCAAACCAGGTCCATTTGACTCGATGGACCCGAATGAGCCATTGGACATGGATTCGAACAAGAACCTCTAATGGGTACGAAGCAAGGTTATTCGATGGATACGAAAGCAGTCGCCTGATGGATTCGAACTAGATGATCGCAAATGATTGTGCGCTAATGGATTCGAGACAGATAGATATGAGGATATTGCAACCCTAATCGATACGAAGACGATGGATTCGATCAAAAGCTCAATTATGGATAGGAGTTATGGCTGGCTGGATGGATACGAGTACTGATAGCTCGATCCATACGAACTAGGGGAGCTGATCGATGCAAAGTAGGTGATGGATGCGGACCGGACCGAGTCGAACTGTGGCTTACCGATAGATTCAAATGGGATCGATGTGGCCTAGGGCTTCTTGATGGATACGAAGGCGCTGTCGCTCTGATCGATGTGAAGGTGATGGGTTCGAACTGGAGCTCGATGATGGATACGAAAACGGGGTTATTTCCTTCACCTTGCATCGATCATAACTTGAGCATACGAACTCGGATTGACTTAAAATTTGGAATGCTAGCTTTTAAGGCTTTGCTTGTCATGTCTGGTCAATTGTGGCCCGGTTCGGACTCGGAAAAAATTCATTGATATCCATAACGAAGCAATGTATAACCAATCTCTGGGAGGAACTGTCTTTGGTTTTTGTTTAATCTTTTGGTATCACGGCCTTGCCAAACGATAGGATAACACTGGCCCCTCAAAACATGCCTTGCGATAGGAAGGTGTGTTTTGTAATGCTATAAGCTGGATGTTCATATCCTGTCGACGACCTATAAAGAACTTGATAATTTCATATGACCTCGGATGGCGATCGTTCGGGATCGTATGCCATTTAAGGTGAAATGTGACCGTTCGCGGTCGAATGCTGTTCTTGGAAAATGGTGGAACGGGACCGTTCGTGGT
This sequence comes from Allium cepa, assembly GCA_030765085.1. Taxonomy (NCBI): domain Eukaryota; kingdom Viridiplantae; phylum Streptophyta; class Magnoliopsida; order Asparagales; family Amaryllidaceae; genus Allium; species Allium cepa. The sequence goes on from CM060935.1 coordinate 599,694,252, forward strand.
CGGATGCCGCTTCAGACGAAGGGCGACTGTTTGAGGTTGGACGTCATTCTAGACGATTTGCGATCGTTCGCGATCGGGCGTCGTTCTTGTCGAATAGTGACCGTTCGCGGTCGGATGCCGCACGAAACAGAATGTGATCGTTCGCGATCGAATGCCGCACGAGGAAGAATGTGATCGTTCATAATTGAATGCCACACGAGGCGAATTGTGACCGTTCGAGGTCGAGTGCTATTCGAGACGAATTATGACCGTTCGAGGTCGGATGCCGTTCGAGGCAAATCGTGACCGTTCGAGGTCGGGTGCCATTCGTGGTGAATTGTGTGTGCCCGGGGGGGGGGGGGGGGGAGGGGCTTAGTGTTATCGATACCAGATTTCATGTTCGAGTGGGTTTCTGGATCGTCTGTCAAGGCGGTTTGTCGCTATCTCAGGGCATGCCTAAGAACCGTTCACGACCCCGTACATATGTAAGAGGCTTAGCCGTTTCAGAATTATCAAAACTAAATATCCATTCAACCGAGATTTTCAATAGAAATGTCCAACAAAATCAAATCCAAACATAAGAAGTTAAAAACAAAAGCAAAACAGCGACGTCAAAGCACAAACCCCTACATCGATATGATTTATAGTTGTATCAGAGCATGCCTGAGGATTGTTCGCGGTCTGGTACATGTGTAAACAACTTAATCGCGTCGGTGGGGAATTTTCCACTCATCCATCATTATTTCAATCAATTGATAATCAGCTGACGTCTAGATCCTGAGCCATCTTCCGTTGGTGCAGGCGGTGGTCGCTATTGTTCCACCGTTGTGGCTCTTCTTCTCACTTATTGCGATAGCAAGCCATTTCGGATATGCCCCTCGATTTCGTCTTTCAAGTGTCTGCAGTCCTTTGTGCTGTGACCATTCAACTCATGGAAAGAGTAATACTTGTCTGACCTTCTCTCATTGCTAGTCAGATCTCTCCTCATCGGCTTTCGATAAGGAACATGTCCCCAGGTGTCCAGGTAGATCCATTGCAAAGTTTCATTCAGCTCCGTATATGAGGTGAATCTTGTTTCTTTTCGTGGCCATGTTGATCTATTGTTGTTATCCTCAGTCTTTAGCTTCCCTTTGCTTGTTTCTGCACCTTTTTCAATAGGATCTCTGCCTTTAACCGCATAAACATCAATTCACTCTCCTTCCTCTCTTTCAGCATTTGCATCCTCTAACCGTAAAAATCCTTCAGCCTCATGATAAAATTCCCCTAGACCAATAGGGGGATCTCTTGTTAGCGAATTCTTGATTCTGTGCCATCAGCTATGCACGATATAGCTGCCATCAAGACCATGGATGGATCCGGTCGATCCACTGATGCTGCAGCTGTATTGAACCGCGTCAAAAAGCTTCTCAAAGACTCTCCAGCTCTTTGTTTCAGTGCTGCCAAACTCATCACATTCTTGGGTCTCGAAATGTGAACCCTGAATTGCCTAATAAACCTTTCAGTCAAATCATTCCATGTCGCGATAGATCCGCCCTCCATTTGCCTAAACCATAACGCCGCAATATCTGCCAGGTACAATGGGAAGCATCGTGCCATGACCTCCTCTGATGCCCTCAGCACCTCCATATGCCTTATATACTTTGTCAGATGAACCGTAGGGTATGTCATCCCATTATACTTATCCAATGACGGTAGCTTAAAATCTGGTGGGTTCCTAGCTCGCCTGATTGCTGTGAAAAAAGGACTTATATTCACATCCTCCAAGTCTTTGTTCACCAATCCGCCTTTCATAGCCCGTCTGAACATCTTCGCCAACCTGTCATTTTCTCCTAGCTGTAGTCCTCATCCATTGCCTTCGACTTGCCCCCCGAGTTCACGAGGGAATTCTGGAATCCGTTCTCCTAGCCGAGCTTCCGTTTCTCTGCCAATGTCGTGCTGTTCGAATCTGCCCGATGCTCTTCTTAGTATTGGATCAGCATGCTCTAGGAGAGTGCCTCCTAGCTCTGGTGCCGCCTCAGAAGGTCCTGCTCCGTTCTGAACTACAGTTGCTCCTTGATTCTGTGCTCCAAGCTGTCCAATCTGCCGAAACAAATTCTGGATCATTTCCTCTTGTCTTCTCATCATCGTCTCCATCTCATCCCTAGTGATGAAGATCGATGTCTGATTTGCACCTGAAGAAGCCTCTTGACTCCCTTCATGTTGGCTTCTTTCTTCCCTTTGTCTTCTACTCGTTTTCCTTATCATAGCTCTTCAGATCTGAATCCCTAAGCCTTCAAACTTAACTTCCAAATGATAGAATCCCTAAGTTAACCTTCTCAGTGAAAGCACCAAAATGCTTGCGCCAAAATTGGTCACAAACACCTGATAGTTGATAATTCACAATCACATATCTCAAATGAATAACAGATATGGAGATCACTCAGAAAATTCAAAAGAAAGTAGTAAACAACATAGAAATTATAGTGGTTCAGCGATCTGGCCTACGTCCACTTTGAACTTGATGACTTTATTGATATTCACTTGGTGATTTCAATGAACTACAGCAGATTACAGTAGATAATAGGTCTGAATTTCGAGTACAACAGTGATGGTGAAGTGTGAAATGGAATCCGGCAAAGTCTGGACGCTTTCGAGTTGAAAGATCCTTTTTCTGTAGGCTCTGGGGCTCTATTTATAGGCGTAGGAGGCTGATATTGCGCTCAAACTTCGAGAGAATTGTGATAACCTGAACTTTGGGCAATTGTTAATTGGTAATTAACTAATTTTAGCTATTAAGATACTTATTTTTTTAAATTTGGTTAAACAAATAGAGTTCTGATAATTATAAGATTTGGATATGTATATAGCTGAATTTGAACTATAATAAATGCTGGATTTTAAAAAAAACTGGGGATGATAGCTCTTATAATAAATTGGCAAATATATAAATAAATTTGGTTGCAATATATATAGTAAATTTCTAAATGATAACAGAAGTTAAGTTTAACATTTTTATGGTTTAAAATTTAAATAAGACTGAATTTTTTTTATATGAATTAAAATAGCTTGTAGATGCATAAATAAGAATAAACAAGTTATATAACTAAAATAAAGATAAGTGATTTTTAAATAAGGGTTAAACATAAATCCTTGTATTTATCATTTGAAAAACCCTTATAACTTGCAAAATACACCTGTAATGATAATAATATGTTTGTACATTTGTTAGCCAAAGGAAATTTTACATTTACAAGTGGCATACTTATTGCCTTTCAAATTTAATTTTATGTAAAAAAAATTAATTAAGAAAATAATAAGGAGGCTGCTCTTTTTCTTCTTCATCTTTGAAATAAAAAGAAAGTAAAACTGAAAAAAAAATTATCAAAACTAAACAGCAGTTTTTCAAAGTGTTCAAACCTGATTCAAGAACAAAAATCAAAACCCTATAAAAGTTTTACAAATCAAAGAAGCCAAAACCTGAGTTCAAGCCTAGATCATCTCAGCAAGGATCAACCCAGTTTAAACGACAACGAAGGGATAGATCTGGAGTCAAGAATCATGTCCTGCTTCAAATCTTCAAAACAAAAATTTGCTCTGTTCAAACAGAAATGGTGAGTAAACAAGTTCTAAAAAGTTTAAACTGGTTGAATATTGCAATGCATGTGATAAATCTGCAAAGTAAAGTTATAAGTATGGGTTGCATGGATGATTTTAAATGATTTTAGTTGAAATACATTATATACATTTGTATATATGGTTGCGTGTATGTTTGCTTGGTACTGTTGTGATTCCAGGCTCTGGAATAACAATGAAAATTCATATCTACCTATACAAATGACTTCAAGCTTTGATCTTCAAGTGGGAAATGGTTGTAACATTATAATTTCAAATTTAAAAATATTTTTAAATAAACAATTGGGGTATGTATTTCAAAAATGGAAATTTTACTGTTCTGATTCAAAATAAGTTCAAATCTCGTGGACTGGAATTCTTGATTTAATCTTATAATCTGTTTCCAATTTGTAAATAATGAATTTAGGAAGGTCATTCATTGTTTTTAGATTGGTAATTTCTGTGATAATTGGTATTGAGAATTTTTGGGGTTTTTTCCAATTCATGGCGAACGGCGTGGTGATTGGTGTTGAAATTTTGGTCGAAGAAGGTTGGAAGGTGGGTGGACCCGGGAAAAATATTGATGGATTTTTCTGGTGTTTGCGGTGGCCTATCAGGGGCAGAGTAGGGTTTTTGAGTGTTGTTTTGTGGAGTTGGTTGCCGAGGAAATGTCGTTGACTTGAGAATATCAGGGTTAATCGCGAGGGGGAAACTGGATCATCAGAGCTTAGGGTAGCTTCAGGTAGATCGATGGATGATTCTGAAATTGGAGACGTCGGCATTGGGTGGTTTCTGATTGACGTTTGGGCTCCTGTTTTTGGTCAGGAAGCTCGATTTTGGATGGGTGACATTTCTGCGGTTCTGGATGATCCTTTAGCTTATTGAAGTCGTTGGCGACGTGTTGGAACTGGAGTCGATGGTCGGAGCTCTGGCAACGGTGCGTGCATGTGCACGGTGTATTGGCAGGTCTGGTCTTTGTTTAGGGGTGGAGAAGAAGAAGTTAGCTTGGGAATTTTTTGAAGAGGCCTCGTGTTTGACTCGAAGGAGATGAACGTCTTTGTTGTTGGAGTTTGGGTTATGCGTTGCCTGGTTTAAAATTAAAAGCAACTTACCAAGTTCTCAAATTTTAAAAGATCCAAGCAAATTGTTTTAAAAGGGTTTTAAGGTTATTTTAAATACTTAGTTTTCAAAGAATATTTTTAAACAAGTTTAAATTTGAAATATTGAAAATATATAGTTTGAAGAATGTTTAGATAAGTTCAAAAGTATATTCTAAATGGATATGTTTATAAAGTAAATTATGTAACTAGTTTTAATAAATTTTCAAAGGAATGTAAACCATGTTTTTTTTTCCAAAGTGAAATTATCAAACAATCTTGCAAATTTATTAAAGTGATTAGAATTCTAGGATTTAACTGTTTAAACAACTTTAAATGTTCAAACTATATTTCAAATATCTTTTATAAGATAAGTGTTTATTTAACATTTAATTTAAAGGGTTTTTAAATTGTTTTTAAATGTTGTTAAAGTTAAATTTGTATTTATTTTAAATCTTTAATTTGGAATGGAATTTAAAAGTGAAATATTTAAATGTATATGTTAATGATAATTAAGTCATTAATAAAAGAAATGATTTATCTTAAAGATAATTTAGGTTTTAATGATTAATGATTAATTAAGTTAACTAATTAATGATTTAGAATTAATTAATTAATTAAGTAATTAAGGGTTAAATTAATTAAATTAAAGATTAATTAATTTGAAATTAATAAGGATCATTGATTAGATATGTATAGATTTTTAATTAAATATTAGGACTTAATTAATAAGGTAATTAAAGATTAATTAAGTTAAAATCAAGCAATTAATTAAGTAATTAGAAATTAATTTATGGGTATTTAAGAAATGGATGAAGAAATTATGGAAAGTTAATTACTGATTAATGGAAGTAATTAATTAAGGATCATTAATTAATGTACTTAATTAATGTAATTGATGAAGTAATTAAAGGTTAATTACTGAAATTGTATGAGGATAATTAATTTGTGTAATTAATTAAAGGATAATTACTTTACGTAATTAAGGACAATTAATCAAGGATGATTAATTAAGATGGATAATTAAAGGTGATTAGTTAATGGATTTGTAATTAATTAATTATTTAAGTAAAGGTAATCTAAGTAATTAAAGACTTGTAATTAATTTAATTTGAGATAAACTAAATTAATTTTGGAAATGATCAATCTTGCTTATGAATGATTGAATGATGATGAGTGCTTTGAATTGGTTGATATCTCTGGTATGAATTGCTTTGTGATATGATATATTGGACGGACAGGGATAATGTGATTACCTATCAAGTATGAATTGCTGTGTAAAAGGGTTATCCGGTAATAAAAATTGAGTTGTATTGATTGAATAACTTGGGTTTAGATGACATTGAATTCGAAGAGACCGGAGTCGGGTATTAGTTAATACCCGAAACCACTTCGATTCTTTACAGCTTGAGATATGAAATCAATAGTCTAGAATGATTTAGGTGAATTGGACCATTTAATCTAAGTTTTGGTACTTAGAAATTGATGTGTGAAATAAGTGATGTCTATAACAAATTGTGAATTTGAAAACTGATATGAGTTACCTCGGGTTTTATGTAAGTTTCATGCTGATGTATTCCATGTTAGATGGGTTTACTCACGCTGGTTTCCAGCCTGACCCGAGTGTTACTTTGATGTAATGCTCGGGTCAGACCAAGTATTACAGATTTTCAGGTAAGGACGTTCTGGAGCTCAGGAGGCAAGCTGGATGGCAGTAACGTATGGAGTGTATCCGCTGTGTTATGTTGTTGTATATCTAGGACAAGTTATTTTAACCGTCCAGTGATGGTGAAGTGTATAATTTTGATGTATTAAAATGTGATTTGATAAGTACAGTTTTCCTTTGTATAACTATTATTATTTGATATTATATTTTATCCGCTGCGAATGTGAGATTCTGAGTTTGGTTTTCTGTTTTATTCTTCTTTCTCTTTCTTCTTTTCCTAACTATCTAGAATTTTCGGGATCGAAATTTCTGGGTCGTTACATTTGGTATCAGAGCAAGTTTAAGCGAGAACCTTGGCTCTGTTGGGTTTACTCATTAATGATAGGGTAAGTAGTACCCTAGAATGAGTTGAGTGTGTGTGTATATATGATATCGTACTTGTTATTTTTATATATAATTGTTTTAAAAGTAAAGAATTTTTATATAAGAATATATTTTGATATATAAAGAAATATTTATTTCTAATAAATATTAAGGTAAATGGTTGTTAGATTATTGGAATTAAATTAAGTGGTAGTAAAAATGCGACCAAATTGAAATTAAATAAAGATAAGTTTGAAATGAATTCAAACTGAAATTAAAATCTTGATTTTGGGATAGAGTTTTGGAATAAGATAATAATGAATTGGTTTCCAGATATGATAATCTTGGTTATTATCATAAATGGTTTTTGTATTTAATAATAAAATGTGTATTAATGTGCAAACAAAATGAAATGTTTTACGGAAGTAAAACATTTGGGTAAGTATGACTTATAAATTGAAACTGAAAAAGAGTATAACATCTAAATTTGAAGTAGATTTTAAATTGTGAAGTTTTAAAACCTAAGTCTAGAAACATTTGAATTGTTTCAAAATATTAAAAGAAAGAATAAATGATATTATTTAGATTATTTTGAATGTGATCTTAATTTAAAATAACAGTTGTTTGAAAAATTTAAAGGAATTTGTTTGAGTTATAAACCAAAGGTGGTTTAAAAATTAAAGTATGGCCTGGTGGGCTAAGGAATAAAATATGTACATATGTGTGAACATATTTAAGTATCAAAGATGATTTAAAATAAACTCTAAATATTGAGTTTTAAATTTGGAGTGGGATTAATGGGATTAAATTGAATTTAACTTAGAAGAAGTTAAATAAGTTTGAATGAAAAACCTGATTTGGAAATTCGAGATGAAAATTGAGATTTAAATAGGGAAGTTAAATGGTTGATTTGAATTGGGAGTTTGAGTAATCTCAAAATGGGTTTGAGATCCAAAAATTTGAAATGGATGGATGTTTTAAATAAAATGGAATCATTTTGGACTTAAGATTTGAAAGTTTAAGATAAAAATTCAAAGGTTTGGTTTCGAAATTTAACTCGAATTTATATAATTCGGGATGGTTTAAATTTGGAATTTGAATTGAATTAGTTCAAATTGAATTTGATTTGAATCAATTGGAATTGTGAATGAAGATGGATAAGTTTAAAAATTCAAATGGAAAATTTGAATTGGATTAATTTGAAATCAAATTGAAGTTGAATGAGTTCAAATTCAAATGGAATTAGGATTAATTCATACTAGAATTAGTTCAAATTTGAAATGGGTTCAATTTGGAATTAGTCCAAATTGATTTGAATAATTTGGAATAGTGATTAAAGTTGAATAGGTTTAAAATTCAACTGTAATTTGATTTGGAAAGAAATTGAGAATTAATTCAACTTGAATTGGGATAAATCAATTTCAATGGAAACTGAAGTTATTTAAATTGGAATTGGGTCATTTTAAATGGAAGTTGAAATTTAAATTGAATTGATGGGGATGGAGGTTGGGAATTGAACAGTTTGACTTTGAACTATTTTCAAAATAAATTGTTTTAATATAAATCTATTTTTCCAAACTATTTACTATACAATTTTTCTTTTTAAACTTAAAACTATCTTATACTTGTTTTATAATTATTTTTGGAACTATTTAACAATTTTTCAACTGTTTTATAAACTAATAACTATTTTTCAACTATTTTACAAATTAATTACTATTTTTCAACTATTTTGCAATTATTTAAAATTTCTATAACTATTTGACTATTTTCTAACTATTTTACAATTACTTAATAATTTTACAGCTATATCATAAACTAACAGTTATTTTTCAACTATTTATCTATTTTTAACCTTTCAACCTATTTTCTGAACATAAGCTGGTCAGAGTGCAAACTGTTCATGATTGGATATCCATTTGAGATAAGGATTAAAGTGATAATCCAACGGAATTGTAAGAATTGTGATTATGTGGATAGAAATTAAAGAAAATGTGAATAGAAAGAGAAATTGATTTAGTTGATGATCAATGAAGATAAATACGTAGGATGTACGTATGTTATTCTATTCGCATAGCGATTTGATCCGGATTCGGGCATAGAATTTCGAGATAGTTTATCGATCCGAGTTGGGATTTTTCACTCGATTTTCGACGGCGAACCTGGATATGGATTGTTGATTGGTTATGGATATTCTCTATCATAGTTATGGCTATGCAAGGAGAATGACGGTTTCTGATCAAGAAACCAGATCTGAGTCCGCACTAGAAAGTCGGGTGGACGATACTAGTTCGGAAGGGAAATTGTGTGATCGAGCGAGCGATCAGATTGATATTGCATACGGGTGATATGTGTACATCGTACGGATTGGAATGAAATTGATATTGAAAGTTGTGGATAGGAATTGTAAAATGGTTTTTGAAGTGTAAAATATATTTTGTGAAATATATGATGAAATAAAACAGAAATTGGATATTTCTACGGTAGAAACTTACTTTACGAAAGTAAGTAATATGGTTAATGACTTTGTAGAGTAATCAAATTTGAATATTTGATTCGGAATAAATAAAGTTATATATCTTTATTATATAGGATAAATCTCCCCTTGTTGAATCTATTGCCAGAAGAAAAGGATTTTTGAAGAGTATTTAAAGTATAAAATGGGAATTTATACAGGTTTGAAGTAATCCAAGATCTTCAAAATTATATATATCTATGTATATATATATAAAGGATTTCATGAGGATGATTTTGGAAAGGTTTTTGGAACCTTTGGATTTGGAAAGGCTTTTGATTTTTGGTTAAAATCAATATTGGATTTGGAAGGCCTAATTTGAGAATTATCGATTTTGGGATAATCGATTTTGAGAAAGGAGATTTATATGAGATTCATACTAGGTGTATGATTTGGAAGATACTATATGTGTATAGTATAAAGTGTTTTGAAAATGGCTTTGGAGAAAAAGGCGCTCCCTTGGGATGAACTTCTTAGGAGTACCATAGGTTGGTACTGCCTTAAGCCTCTAAGGGGGAGGTTCTAAAGTTGATCCTGTGAGGAGACCGGACAAACTAGTTCCTGAGGATTATTGGGTAGCGAAAGTCGAGGGCGCTGATGCCTATAGAGGCATTTGGGTTATGCTGTGACGATAGCGTAACTTAATGTCGCTGCGATCTACTGTGTGGACCATAGCGGAAATCGTTTGGAGGTGAGTGTCAACAGTCTACGCTTGATTTTGTCGGGAAAGCAACGTAAAATCGGTAGGCTGCGATCTATGGTCAAGTGGAGTGGAGAAGTTTCATTCTTTTGGCAGCGGAATTCGAAGGCGCTGAGGCCTACAGTTATATGGGTTTTTGTTGTGATAGCAACGTAACCCCGGTTGTAGTTGCGATCCGTAGCGGGTTCCATGGTGTAATCGAGGGACGCGGAGGCCTACAGTTATCTATGGATTTTATCGGGATGGCAACGTAACCATCGGGTTAACTGCGACCATGGATGGGGGTGATGATTTCCAGAGCATTCTCACCAAAGATATTTCATCTATTTTAAAAACTGTTTTCTATATTTTCAGTAAAATTATTTTCCAAGTATTTTCACTTGGTGTGGGAAACGGGTCTGCTAAGCACTTATAGATTTTCAGTCTTACGCCAGATCAACGTATGACCGAATTTCTGTAAGCACAAGGATGGACTGTTGAGACATCAAGTTATAAAAAGTATTTTTATATATAAAGCTATTCTGGTGATATTATATAGATTTTCAAAGTGCTTTAAAAATGATCAAAGAAAATTTATCTAATTTTAAGTATTTTTATAATTCTGGCTTCGATGCTTTTCGAGGACGGAAAGATTCAAAAGGGGAGGAATGTGATAACCCAAATTTTGGGCAATTTCTAATTGGCAATTAACAAATTTTAGCTATTAAGATACTAATTTTTTTTAATTTGGTTAAACAAATAGAGTTCTGATAATTATAAGATTTTGATATGTATATAGCTGAATTTGAACTATAATAAATGCTGGATTTTAGAAAAAAATCTAGGGATAATAGCTCTTATAATAAATTAGCAAATATATAAATAAATTTGGTTGTAATATATATAGTAAATTTCTAAATGATAACAAAAGTTAAGTTTAACATTTTTATGGTTTAAAATTTAAATAAGATTGATATTTTTTTATATGAATTAAAATAGCTTGTAGATGCATAAATAAGAATAAACAAGTTATATAACTAAAATAAAGATAAGTGATTTTTAAATAAGGGTTAAACATAAATCCTTGTATTTAACATTTGAAAAACCCATATAACATGCAAAATACACTTGTAATAATAATAATAATATGTTTGTACATTTGTTAGCCAAAGGAAATTTTACATTTACAAGTGGCATACTTATTGCCTTTCAAATTTAATTTAATATAAAAAAATGAATTAAGAAAAAAAATGAATTAAGAAAAAAAATAAGGAGGCTGCTCTTTTTCTTCTTCATCTTTGAAATAAAAAGAAAGTAAAACTGAAAAAAAATTATCAAAACTAAACAGCAGTTTTTCAAAGTGTTCAAACCTGATTCAAGAACAAAAATCAAAACCCTTTAAAAGTTTTACAAATCAAAGAAGCCAAAACCTGAGTTCAAACCTAGATCGTCTCAGAAAGGATCAATCCAGTTTAAACAACAAAGCAGGGATAGATCTGGAGTCAAGAATCATGTCTAGCTTCAAATCTTCAAAACAAAAATTTGCTCTGTTCAAAAAGAAATGGTGAGTAAACAAAGTTCTAAAAAGTTTAAACTGTTTGAATATTGCAATGCATGTGATAAATCCGCAAAGTAAAGTTATAAGTATGGGTTGCATGGATGATTTTAACTGATTCTAGTTGAAATACATTATATACATTTGTATATATGGTTGCGTGTATGTTTGCTTGGTACTGTTGTGATTCCAGGCTCTGGAATAACAATGAAAATTCATATCTACCTACACAAATGGCTTCAAGATTTGATCTTCAAGTGGGAAATGGTTGTAACATTGTAATTTAAAATTTACAAATAGTTTCAAATAAAAAATTGGGGTATATATTTCAAAAATGGAAATTTTACAGTTCTGATTCAAAATAAGTTCAAATCTCGTGGACTGGAATTCTTGATTTAATCTTATAATCTGTTTCCAATTTGTAAATAATGAATTTAGGAAGGTCAATCATTATTTTTAGATTGGTAATTTCTGTGATAATTGGTATTGAGAATTTTTGGGGTTTTTTCCAATTCATGGCGAACGGCGTGGTGATCGGTGTTGAAATTTTGGTCGAAGAAGGTTGGAAGGTGGGTGGACCCGGGAAAAATATTGATGGATTTTTCTGGTGTTTGCGGTGGCCTATCGGGGGCAGAGTAGGGTTTTTGAGTGTTGTTTTGTGGAGTTGGTTGCCGAGGAAATGCCGTTGACTTGAGAGTATCAGGGTTAACCGCGAGGGGGAAACTGGATCATCGGAGCTTAGGGTAGCTTCAGGTAGATCGATGGATGATTCTGAAATCGGAGACGTCGGCATTGGGTGGTTTCTAATTGACGTTTGGGTTCCAGTTTTTGGTCAGGAAGCTCGATTTTGGCTGGGTGACATTTCTACGGTTCTGGATGATCCTTTAGCTTATTGAAGTCGTTGGCGACGTGTTGGAACCGGAGTCGATGGTCGAAGCTCTGGCAACGGTGTGTGCATGTGTACGGTATATTGGTAGGTCTGGTGTTTGTACGGTATATTCATATCCAGGGCCACAAACAAGTGTATTCCTTTCTTTGATGTCATAAAGAAAGGAAAGAGGAATTTCGAGTAGACATCCGACTGTGAGGAAGCATTCCGAGCTCTTGTAAGGCACTTGGAAAGTCCCCCGATATTATCAAAACCAATAGACCACGAAATGTTGTACGTACACTTGGCTGTATCCTAGCACGCTATCGGCACAGCCATGTTCGCGAGGAAGACCGGGTTCAGAAGCCAGTTTACTTTGTTAGTAAATGCTTGAGGGGGCAGAAAGAAATTACCCGAAGATTGAGAAGCTAGCCTATTGCTTGGTGATTGCATCACACAAGCTTCGTCCATACTTCCAGGCACACTCAGTCAATGTTTACAATGACCAACCCTTACGGCAAGTACTCCAACGACCAGAAAATTCTGGAAGAATGTTAAAATGGAATATTGAGTTAAGTCAGTTCAACATTACCTATCTGCCGCGAAGAGCCATACAAGGACAGGCACTAGCTGACTTCATTGCTGGATCCACTATGACAGACGAATCAAACAATCACAATGTCATACCTCCCATTCAATGGAAGATGTACACCGATGGGGCATCTAACGACCGTTGTTTGGGGGTTGGCATAGTTCTTTACCTCCTGAAAACCGATCAGTTTGCTATGCTTTGAAGCTTGAATTCACAGCGATGAATAATGAAGCCGAATAAGAAGTGTTGATCGCCGGCTTAAGACTTATTAAAGAACTGGGAGTAAAATCGGTCGAGATCTTTAGCGACTCTCAGCTGGTGGTATACCAAGTGCGAGGAGACTACCAAGCGAGGGGGTAGAGACTTGCCCCATATTTGGTCCGAGTCCAGGAGCTGCTAGCGAATCTCAAGTACTATGATATTTCACATGTCCCGCGCGAGCAAAACAGAGCAGCCGATTCATTGGCAAAATTCGCAAGCACTGGTGATGCGCAACAGATGAGATTATTTCCTATAGAGACCCTCCATGCTCCGAGTGTAGATATGATGGAGGTAGATTTCGCGTTAGCAACAGAAATCGAGAAGGAATCATGGATGACCTTAATCAGGCAGTGCTTGCTATTCGAGACCTTACCCAAAGAAAGGAGTGAAAGACGACAAGTCCTCCGTAAGGCTTATCGTTATGTTATATAGGACGGAAGAATGTACCGAAGAAGATTCTCAACCCTATTACTCTGATGCATTGCCCATGATGAGATAACACGAGTCCTGAAGGAAGTCCATGAGGGAGAGTGCGGTGACCATACTGGGGGGCAGACGCTAGCGAAGAAAATCCTCCGCTATGGATACTACTAACCAACAGTGAATCGGGATGCTACAGACTATGTGAGAAGATGTGACAAATGCCAGATATATGCAAAAATCCCAAGAGCTCCGCCGACGGAACTCACGTAGATGGTTAGTCCCTAGCCATTTGCAATGTGGGGAATTGACCTAGTTGGCTCTTTACCCTTAGCCAAAGGTGGAGCGAAATATGCAATAGTGGCGGTCGACTACTTTACCAAATGGGCAGAAGCAAAGCCTCTGGCCACAACAACCACCAAGAAGGTTATTAATTTCGTCGTATGAAATATCATATGCCATTTTGGCCTTCCACGGACCATCTTCACAGACAATGGAACTCAATTTGAGAGCAAGGAGTTCAAAGAATTTTGTCAGAAATATGGCATTGAGAAGAAGTTTGCAGCGGTTGCTCACTTGAAAGCCAACGGACAAGTGGAAGCCATAAACAAGATAATCAAGTCCATTTTGAAAAAGCGTCTGGAAAAGGCGAGAGGCAAGTGGGTGGATGAACTTCCAACGGTGCTTTGGGCCTATAGGACCACCCACAAGACCGCGACTGGCCACACTCCCTTCGCATTGGCATATGGAATGGAAGCTGTCATACCCGTGGAACTTGAAGTTCCATCACATCGGGTAACTTATTACGACCCCGAGTCGAACTAGAATCTTTTGTTGGAATCGATGGACTTCATTGACAAAAAACGCGAAGAGGTCAATTTGAGAGCGGCCGCATACAGACATAGAGTCGCCAAATATTATAACAAAAAGGTCCGACCAAGAATTTTTGGTGTGGGAGACCTCGTTTTGAAACGAGTTTTTCTGATCCCATCTCATATGAATCCCGCATGGGAGGGTCCATACGTCATCGAACGGAAGCTTGGAGAGGGAACTTTCAAGCTATCGATCGTTGATGGTGCGACGCTTCCCCGAGCATGGAACAACGAGCACTTGCGGCATTATTATACCTAGTCTATTTCTTTCACGTATGCTTTTAGTTCTAGTTTTTGACATGTAGTAAGGCAATTCAACTTGCTCTCATTAATAAAGGCTCAAAGCCATCTTTTCCATAAATGATTAATGTTTCTGCGTATAATGATCCTGTGACAGGCAAACGAAACCATATTATTCTGGCTGACTTACGAATGAGTATAAATGACTTAAAATCTCCAAGTCCCCAGAGTGCGGATTGGATTACTCGAAGTCCCCGGAGCGCGGACTCGAGTATAAACGACTTAAAATCACCAAGTCCCCGGAGTGCGAACTGGAGTACTCTAAGTCCCCGGAGCGCGGACTTGAGAATAAACGACTTAAAATCTCCAAGTCCCTGGAGCGCGGACTGGAGTACTCTAAGTCCCCGTAGCGCGGACTCGAGTATAAACGACTTAAAATCTCCAAGTCCCCGGAGTGCGGACTGGAGTACTCTAAGTCCCGGGAGCGCGGACTCGAGTATAAACGACTTAAAATCTCCAAGTCCTCAGAGTGAGAACTAGAGTACTCTAAGTCCCCGGAGCGCGGACTCGAGCATAAATGACTTAAAATCTCCAAGTCCCCCGAGTGCGGACTGGAGTACTCTAAGTCCCCGGAGCACGGACTCGAGTATAAACACTTAAAATCTCCAAGTCCTCGGAGTGCGGACTGGAGTAATCTAAGTCCACGGAGCACGGACTCAAGTATAAACGACTAAAAATATCCAAGTCTCCGGAGTGCGGACTGGAGTACTCTAAGTCCTAGGAGCGCGAACTAGAGTATAAACGACTTAAAATCTCCAAGTCCCCAGAGTGCGGACTGGAGTACTCTAAGTCCCCAGAGCGCGGACTAGATTATAAACGACTAAAAATCTCCAAGTCCCCGGAGTGCGGACTGGAGTACTCTAAGTCCCCGGAGCGCGGACTAGAGTATAAACGACTAAAAATCTCCAAGTCCGCGGAGTGCGGACTGGAGTACTCTAAGTCCCCGAAGCGCGGACTAGAGTATAAACGACTAAAAATCTCTAAGTAACCGGAGTACGGACTGGAGTACTCTAAGTCCCCGTAGCGCGGACTCAAGTATGAACGACTTAAAATCTCCAAGTCCCCGGAGTACAGACTGGAGTACTCTAGTTCCCCGGAGCGCGGACTCGAGTATAAACGACTTAAAATCTCTAAGTCCCCGGAGTGCGGACTGGAGTACTCTAGGTCCCCGGAGCGCGGACTCCAGTATAAACGACTTATAATCTCCAAGTCCCCGGAGTGCGGACTGGAGTACTCTAAGTCCCCGGAGCGCGGACTCGAGTATAAACGACTTAAAATCTCCAAGTCCCCGGAGTGATGACATAAATGACTTAAAGTCATCGAGCCTTCAGCGTGCGAATTAGAAAATATTCTAAGTGCTTGGGGCATGGAAGAAAAAACAGATCGTTCTCAAAGAATTTCCGAGCTATATGAAGACGAACCGAGAGGTCTATTATATTCACAACAGCTTGGATTTGAATCACAATCACAAAGAAAATTGAATGACAAGAGCCACGGAAAGACAGAAAAACTAAGTTTTATTTATCAAAGATAAGTTTCCAGGGACATCCACGGGTTTAGACCTTCCAGGGAGAATAATCTTCAGCGGCTTATTAAAAGGATCGTCAGGGTCCACGGCTTGAGGTTCGACCTTGATCTTTGTCGTTTCTCTCTTCTCTTTCTCCAGCCGCTCCTTCATACTCAGCTCAGATGTGTGTTCGGAGGCGCCCGTGATCTCTACTTCATAACTCCCCTCGATGGGAGTAGAAGTCTCGGATTTGTCTTCATCTAGTGCCCCAATCACCTGAGCATCTGGCCCGGGAACTTCTCCTGCCTGACTAGCCTCACTTGTCTTCTCCTCCACCTTCTTGGCGACATCGCTCCTCGGGGTGGGCCCGGGATCAGAACGACATGTGCGAAAGCATGGAAAACAAGCATTAGAATACAATAGTCCTAGGATGTCGACATTTGGGATCTCAAAGTGAAGAGTTATCTACCAGCTTCCGACAGGCTCTCAGCCTCAAGAGGGTCTCACCCTCCGTAATGGGGGACATAATATGGACGCCAAGGCCAGAGTCCTCCGGATTGTAACCAATATGCTACTTGAATGGATCGAGTACCGGCCGATCAGCCGATCGAATAGGCGCATGAGCTGGAGGCATGGCCCCGGATGGACCAAAAATAACCTCTTTTCCTTTCTTTGAGGGGAAGCCTTTGCAATAGATAGCTTTGGCCCCCGACAAGTCCGAAGGCTCATTTCCCTTGAGATATTCTTTTATCAATTCCCCCTTATCAATCTCTTCGGTGTCGTGCTCGGCCTTCCTGATTTCTATTAAAGCCTCTCTTGCCTCGACTAAAGATTCAAGATAGCCCTCGCCCAAAAAAGTCAAGTCTCGATGCATGAGAACGCGGGCGTTGAATTCAGCGATTAGCGGGTCAAACGTGCTTTTGGCCTCTTCCCTGCCTTCTTCTCTAGCCGCCTCGAGACACGAGTCGAAATCCATGGATGCTACCCTCTTGCCCTCTTCTCGGGCCTCACTCTTTATCGCCTCAACTTTGGAAAGCTCGGCCTCAAGTTTTTCTTTTAAAAGTCGAGTGGCAACGATCTTGTCACAGTATCGTTGTGACTCTTCTTAGATGGCCGCTTTCTCTTCTCTCTCCCTGCGAAGCTGCTCCTCAAGCGCCTTGACTCGGAGGCTGAACGTGTCCCTCTCCTTTTGAACGAAGTCCTTATCTAGAGCCAAAGTCCTACATCATTGAACTGCCTCGTCAAGTTCTTTCTTATGAGTCGATTCCAGACGAGTGACGGCCTCAGCAGTGTCCTTGGCGCTCTGATGGGCGGCCTCAAGTTCGGACTTGTAAGTTACAATTTCTCCATCCTGAACCTTAATGATGTCTTTGTCGTGGATAACCTCAAGCTTCAGCGATCGATTTTATGTTGGCGCTCCACGGAGACTTCGGAAAGTTTTTCAGCCAAGTGAACAAATGCGTCATGTTGAACATAGACGTCGTTTTACAGGCGATGGCGCTCTGCTTGACGTGTCCGGGGATAGGATGAATCATCGGGAGGAATTTCAAGCCGTCAAAGCAGATTCTTGGCAATTTATCTTTAAGCTCGGGCAGTCTCTCTGGTACTGATGGGTCCGCTGCAGGAGCGAGAGGAGACGGCTTTGAAAGTTCGGCTCTCCTATGAGAATCTCAGGACTGTTGAGTGGAGGAGAAATCAGATTGTTGGTCCCAGGGAGTATCAGGTTGCGGTCTCTTGTGGCCGCGCTTGTCTTTACTTTGCTCTGCGTAAGAAGAGGTATCCTGGTGGTATTTTGGCTGATAATAAGTCTTCCTCCGAAATGACGAGTCCCAGGAATGATAGTCTTTATCATCGTCACCATCCCTATCTCGACGTCTCCCAGAACCCGAGTCCCGTTCAAAGTGATGAAGAACAGACGAACCATGAAGGCGGTCGAATCCATGTGAACGCCCTATACCACCTGCATAGAATTCAAATAACAGTGAATTAGCAAAGAGTAGTGTGACGACAAAATCTAAGCAAAAATTGAAGTGCAAGTGTTCGTGTGTGTCCTAGAGTTTCCCCCCGACGGACCAGTTGCTTTACTAACAGGAGTTTTCTCTCCCTGACTCTGGGCTAGTGCGTCCGCATCGCCTCTGGTGGGCGAGTGAAGTTGAAATGCTTCCGGATCGTCAAAGCCGTAATTATCCGGAATGGAGACGTTTGATAGGCCCTTTAAAGAACTTTCTACGTGCTGTGAAGAGGCCTCTTTCTTCGTTGGAATAAGCGTAATCTTTGAAGTACTGCCAACCTTTTCCTTCCTAATCTTGTACGTCGGTCCCTTTCTCCTCTCTGAAGGAGAAGATGACGTTTCGATATTGTGCACTTCGAGTATAGGACCTTGAGCGGGACCCAAATTCTCACCTTGTGCTTCGGGTGGTTCATTCTCTTTGATTTCCCCCTCTTCCTATACATCAGGGGTGCGGCGTGATGACGACTCAGCTAATTTTTTTCCCTTACCGGATGCGGGTTTGGGTATGAAGACGCCCTCGGGAAGGCTTACCCGACGACCTTCTGCTAACAGTCCGAACCGCGATAGTGACTCACTAAAAATGAGAGCTCGGATGTCTCGTTCCTCGGCGGGAAGAGCTCTAATAGCTTCAACGGCCTCAGAATATCCACGGCCGTCAGGACGTGGATTGATACCTGAGAAGATGAAACAAGAGTTAGAAAAGGCATAGACTCGACCAAAACATGAGTATTGTTCCAAGAAGAAGACTTACTTCCTTCAACCCATCTCCTCGCAAAACCAGGGGGGCAACGCACATAGAACCATTCCTGTTTGTACAGGAAAAATTTGTTCCATGCCCCGGTCAAGATTTGACATATACGATATGGCTCGAGGAACATGTAAGAAGGGCTATCTGCTCGCTTCTTGATCATATATATGTATCTGATGTCGTCAGGAGTTGGAGGCCTAGAGAAGACGGTCATGAAGAGTATGTAAGTGCCATAGATGAAGGCGTGACCGGTTGGGTGCAGCTGCGATGGGGCGATGTCAATGTATTGCAGCACATCCCGAAGAAATAAATTGAACGGTGGCACGCTGCCAACCCAGAACATGAATTTATTACTCGCCGTGTATCCGACTGGGGTCAAATGTGGCCGATCGTGCCCCGATGGAACCAGCACGTCGTCAAAAGGTATTCCGTAAATGGAACATATTCACTGGAGCGCTACCTCATTGATTTTTGAAGCCTGTGAATCGACAGGGTTGTCCAAGAGAATCGATGCCTCCAGGGCATCGGGGGCTAAGTTATGTGCAGGAGAGGTCGATGGATTTGAGACATCTGCGACTTCCTATCGAGAGGATCGCCCCGGTTTGTCAGAAATCGTGGCAGAGATCGATTTTTTAGACATCATCAATAAATAGTGAGTTCGGCTAAGCACCTGTGTGAACTATACTTGAAAAATGCTCGATGCTAGAATTAACAACACAAATATTCCCCCCATGTGGTTTGTGAACTAGTGCGATCAATCATGTGTAAGCGTTGAAAAATTGAAAGTCACAGAGTTAATAATATGAAATTGAGCTCTGAATCATCGCCTTCGAAGACCGTCATCGCTGACCGTCTCCAAAAGCCTGCCTTATGGTAATTACAGTTTCAGATTCAGAGAATGTTAGAAGAAGTTATCCGATTATGTCAATTTAAGTTCAGGTTTATGTCTGCTGAAACTAGGAGGTTATCAGTCCAAGTCAGTTCGATACACTAGTATGCTGAAGTTTCTGTCCTTGTTTTGTTATGTAATTAGGCAAGGCAATTGATCGTTCAGCCAGAGTTCTATTCATCCTATAAAATATGGTTCGGCATTCATGATCGTTCGGCCTAAAGGTACTTCAGCTTAACTGTCGGCCGGGCAAGCTATCGTTCGGCCGAGCTCTCATTCGACAAAACTATCGTTCGGCCTAAATAACGCTCGGCCTTAGTCCTGCTCGGTCAAAGTAATGTTCGGCATCCCCACTAATTCATGCTTCCTCCCTAACCATCCATTCCACTGCCCGGCAAATGGTGAGTCACGTCGAACCAAGGTTATGCCGAGCCTTAACACTCGGTACTCCGCCCTTGACTACAGTTCCATTTTCTCCTCTCCTCCTCCATCCACGTCGAACAACAAGAGCGGATCGCTCGGCGAGTCACTCTAGGTCATGCCATTCGGCATCCTAACCATCTCCCACTCCTCCTCTATTCTTTATTTTCTCCCATTCTCGTTCGGCACGAAGTAACCGAGCCGAACTACTACACATCACCCAACAACTATAAACGAGTGATCATCCCCGGTCATTTCTCCTTACCTCAAACCAGCCGTATCCTAATCGAAGTTTGATTCCTCCATCCACATAACCCTTTTGGAAATGGCCCTAATTTACAAACTTAAGGAAATTGTTTAATCATGAAAAGGATTTAGATAGAGGAGGAAATACCTAGTTGGTAGATCGAGACTTAGGAAGGATTGACTAAGTCTTTAGTATCTGATTAACAGGCGAAGTTTGCAAGTATAAGGTAGCGGAGGTAAAAAGTGAAAAGAGAGAAAGGGGGAAGGCGCTGGCCTTTATAGGGAAGAAGAAGAAGGCAAAACGACGACGATCGGTAGAACCGGTCAAAACTATCATTCGCATCACTTTGTTCGGCATACATGGATCGTTCAGCTTCGGTTGTATTACTCGGCCTTCACACTACGTTCGGCACACACCTCCACAACTAGTATTCACAAGAAAACAACCCCCGAGTATGATGGGCCAGGGTTCAAAGCAAAGCATAAAGGACACGTAGTACAAAGCGCATCACGTTCGGCCACACAATACGCTTTAGGGGGCAAGTGTTTCCTGGGGATTTGACCAGGCAACTTGGTACTTGGCCCCTCTGAATTGTTCGGCATATCATCACGGTCGGCATCCAGCAGGTACTCAGCACTTAGTAGCGTTCGGCTCCACTTCACTCGGCATGCTTCCATATCACTTGGCATCCAAGTTCGTTCGGCGTCTATGGAATGCTCGGTATGACAGAGCATTCGGCATTGAGAGACGTGCGAGGTAGCGTAATGTTTGGCATGTGAGAACGTTCGGCATGTCAGGATTGTCCAACAACAACTACCACTCGGCCTAACTATTGCTCGACCTAAGGATCGTTCGGCCAAGTCACTGGTTCGGCTTCCAGTATCGTTCGGTGCAAATGCATCCCACGGCACGTAGAGCGTTCGGCTTGGCACGAGGAGATCGTTTAGCATAACAAGGACGCTCAGCTTAAGATCGTTTGGCATCCAGAGATTGTTCGGCCTCTCGAGAACGTTCTACAACCAAAGATTGTTCGGCACTCTTTCAATCTCGTCCGGCTTCGATTGATTGCTTGGCCAACTCCTCCTACGTAACACCACTTCGTTCGACACGAAGACGATGGGTCGGCATTTGGCCGTTCAGCATGTTTGGGTCGGCACACATAGTTTACTACATTTGGGCCGTGATATCCAGCTGCCAGGCCCACTAGGGAAATCCAACCCACCTTCGTCTATAAATAGAGAGGCGGGGCATTGTGAAAAAGATCCTTTTTTTCGAGAACACCGAGGAGATTCTGCCATTTTTATACTCTCTTCTTTTCATTCAAACGTGTATTCAAGTGATTGATTTACGGATTGTATCTGTACTCAAGTAATGGAGAAAGCAATAAAGATTAACTTCAAAGTGGACGTAGGCAGTTACGCCGAACCACTATAAATTCGGTGTTGTTGTCCTCTGCATTTAAATTTCTATATTATTCTCTATTTTCATTTACTTCCTTCATTAATCTCTCTATACAATCTTTTTAGGGGTGTTAGTGACCAATTTTGGTGCTAACAATACCCATTAGGTATATTCACATTTATCTAGAGAGGCTTCGGTTGCATGCGTGGGGTGATGTGGATATATTCAGATTCTTGAATATTTTCACAGAGGTCCAACTTGGAAGTTCTCGAGAGTGATGCGAGTTTGGCATGAGCTCTTAAGTATAATTTATCTAGAGGTATACTTTCGGAGTAGGGTGGCGCATTCTCCTAATCATGTTGGATAAATTCATTCCCCTTGTTTTGATATAGAACTTGGAGTTAATCCTATTTTAATTGCATCACGTAGTGCCTTGTGCTCTTCTCTATGTTTAATATTTGCTTTCATTCTTTAAGTTTGGATTTTGATCTTATCTGTGATTATCCTTTCTAGTTTTGATTTTGGTTCTGATTTGTTTTCATTCTTTCTTATATATGGATGTTGTTCTTCTGAGGTAAAACACATTCCGTGTTGCAGCATAGTCTAGCATATTATTATATATTCATTATATTTCTTGAATTTTCCCATTTTGGTTCTCCAGACTGATCATGGTGTTATTTTATTATAATGTTAAGTTCAAACTGAGTTTTTCCAGGTTATTGTTGGTTGGATATGGAGCTCATGGAGTAGAGATGGATGTTCACTTGCCACAGTATTTTTATTTTTCTGCTATATTATTATGTATACTCGATAGAAATTGTAAGGTTAGGAAGTTGTAACTATCCATCTGATGAGGTTCGGTTTTTACTCTGATATACCATGTATCTTATAATGATTTCTGTTATCGTTCTGCTTTGAGATTCTGTTTCCCCTATTCATTTTCTATTATCTTACCCTAAAAATCTGCCTTTTCGGCACTTGGATGCTCAACATTTGAATACCACAGATTTATTAAGTACCGACTTTGAGGGTCGAGAAGGCAGGTCATCATAAGGGGAAATAGGGGGGTGGGTTTGGGTAATTCAACTAACATAGGAGCCAATTATGAAAAATAAAAACAAAGCTTTACAAACATGGGTAAATAAAAAAACCATGCAAACTTTAGCGTTAAGACCCATAAAACTTCACCACTATTTGGCTTTAAAACACATAATATGTTGCTAGCCTTAGGATTGAAAATTGTAAAATGGCGTAGCATTTTGGTGCAGAAAGTGTACAATAAACGTAAATGTTTAAACAGAAGATTTAATGTAGAGAAAATCGATGTGAAGTTTGTGTTGCATTGGAAAAACAATAATCATGCTGGTATTTAGCATGGAAAAAAAATTAACACACGTGTGTTTGGCGATGTCAATATTACAACAACGATAATATCTGGCTTTGTTTTTCTATGCACCATGATTTCAATCAGCATTGTGACCTTTCACCGTCGCATGCATAAAAGGCTCACATAATACTGACAATCAAGAGCTTATATCAAAATAATCATCAAAATAATAATATATTACCAGTAGAGTAAAGTTGCAATCACAAATTAACATCAAATAGAATTATAGTAAATCAAAGTAACAACAATCTATTTTAATATCGTCTAAAGTCACCACATAAAGTTGATATAAAAAAATTCAACAATCCAATTACTGAAACCCAAATTAAGCGTCCTTTTTTAATAACATTCAAAGTCACTACATAAAATCAATAAAAAATGTTACAACAATCCAATTACAATAACCAAACTAAGCATCTTTTTAATAAATCAAGCACATATCTTTCTTGCTTTGATTAGGGCTTTGTAGATCCTATCCAGTTGAGACAAGATGAACTTTTTGGTATCGACGAAGCCAAAGTGATTCCTTCATCAAGCACATTTTGAATATCTTCATAGCTCTAGAATTTGAAATGATAATATACTATTAACAAAATGAAAAATATTAAACAAACAAGTATACAAGTTAAATTGTATGCTAAATGTATACAAATGATCACAGGATGGAAGAGTATTTCATTGACATGGTTGCTCATTGTTCGGGTAAACCTTTAATATGGTATGAGAAAAATAACACTCAAAATAATCATTATTCACTGTAACATCCAACTCAAAAAGTGGAATAAAATAATGTTGCTCACTCACAATGATTTTGCCATTCATTTCATATGTTTTCCACAAAGTCATAAAGTACTTTATAAGTTGTTGAAGTAGCATCTTTTTTTTTTTACTTTTCGACGGAATAATAGGTTATGGAACATTTTCAACCCTACCAAATTACCTTAAAACTCAAGTAGGATGATACACTTCAGCAATATTTAAGCATAACAAACAACTAGAGTACAAAGCAATTTGTGGAAAAGGATGAAATTCACATGCATGAATGTACGAATCAAAGATTACCTAAGTAATACATAAGCAATAAATTTTGATCATAATCCTACCTTTGATAAATACGAAATTTTTATTTAGAAAACACTTCATGTTCTTGAATATTATAGAGATAAATTCTTAAGAGTCTTAATTGAGTAGCAATAATCCTTGGGGATCCCAACAAACTGCACTTGGTGAAATTTCATTTTAAAATTTAGTTGACAGATGGAAATGAATAAATTGCTTGTAGATCCAAGATTCTAATAATCCTACATGTCCACCTATTTGTTTCACCTCCACTCTAGTTGCTAACCTAAGCTGTCCATATAATCAACATAGAGTTGTTTACCCTCAAGAATAATTACGTAATTCATCCAAATTTGTCAGATGTTTTAAGTACCGTATAGATACATGCAGCTTACTTTTATCCATAAATAATGTATTTCTAGTTAAATATAAAAGTTATGCATGAGCAGCTTGTTTGATTATTTTCAGCTTCCCATTCATCACAAACAACATCAAAAAATTCATACAACTTAATAAAGATTAGTTTATATCCAACAATATCCCCATTATTTCTTTTATTTCTTCCTCGCTAATTCCTAAGTTGTTGATCACCAAATCTATCATTTCATTTTTTGTATGGTTAAATATTTATATTGGTAATCATTCGATTGGAATATGCAGTAAAGAAGCAACATCATATAATGCAATAGTCATCTCTCTAAATGGAAAGCGAAAAGTATTTGATTCGGGATGCCATTGCTCAAGAAACGCATAGATAAGCTACATATTAATCATGTTATAACTAGTTTTAAAAATATGATATAATCCTATGACTCCAAATACTACTTAAAAATCACTGGATCATCAAAAATTTCCCATTTAAAAACCTTTGTTTGATGATTCACACATATAAAAGTCTCATGTTCCTAAAAAAATCTTGAACTAAATTGGCATGTTAAATGAAAATATATTTTTATTAGCAAGACATACCTTGCCACTCCATATCAATGAAGCAATATGGGTGTCATAGCTAATAATGATATCGGTGAGGTTTAGACCACCATAAGTTGATAGTGTGTTGTGGTCTTGAAAGAGGTATCAATGACATCATCGGTTTGTTGTTCTTCTATATTCTACTCTTTAATATTTTGTTTTTCAATATCTGCTCCATATTTTTCTCTATAATAGGTGATTGATATTACCAGCGTCAACATTTTGCTCCTCTATTTGTTTTTCTAACTTTGTTTTCTTACTTTCACTCATCTATTTGTCTCTGATGCTGTTAATCAATTTCGGGCATGACAGGTATCTTTAAAAAATATTTATAAATAATGTTAAGTCCGCACTCTATTTCCAAATTTTTTTTTAAAAAATCAAAATTAGGTCAAGTAACTCCAAATTTAGAGCAATGAAATAAGCCGACGTTGAAATCAACCTACGCTAGAGGTTGGCGTAGTTGATTTCAATCAATGCTAGCCCTTAGTGTTGATTGGCAAAAATCAGCACCAAGTTTTGGTGTTGATTGGTTTACACTATGCCTATTGATGGCATTGTTTTCTATACCCTAACTAGTACATAACATTGATGGCTTGTTGGTAGAGGAAGGAAAAAAGATTAAATAAGCTTTACCATGACATTGCTTTGATCTTCTTTCTCTATGTTTATCTCCCCGCTTACGTATATCTCTCCCCTTGCCTCTTTTTGTTGTTAAGTTTTGAGATGCTCTAAACTTTTAGGGTTTTGGTTTTAGGGAAAAAAAGAAAGGAGCACTATGTAAAGAAGAAAAGAAACATGAGCAATAAAGGGGTGGCAGCTGTTTTGGAATAAAAAGGGTAGGGAAAGTAAAAGGTGGAGAGAAAAAAAAATTAAGTTACTAGGGCGGGGAAAATAATTAGCAGGGTCACAATAAAGGACCCTTAATATTTACTTAAAAAACTGATGTTGATTTATGAATATAGTAAATTAGATTCAAATCTGGGCGATCACTAAGGTATTGTTTTTTTTTACAAATAATAAAACAACACTCACTTATTTGATCACTTATTACCAGCAATAAGAACATTAAAATTTGTTTCTAACAAGTTTTCAGAACAAACACTTGCTAAGCAAAAAAGTGTTAAGCACTTTCATATTGCTTATTCTAGTTTTGAATGCTTAATAATAATTTCTTCCGTTTATGTCTTTACCTCTGTGAGTTAAATCGCTTGGACCCATTTGGATAGACTTATATAAGTCATTTTTTGCTTCTTGGAAGCAAAGAAACAATTCTTTTTGGCTTTCAAAAAGCCAAAAAGCAACTTATTTAAGTCGATTCAGTAGCGGCTGATGTCCAAAAAGCTATAGTGGAGATAAATGAGGATACATCGAAAATAGCAAAGATGTAAATCGATATGTTGTAGATAAAATCAATTTATAAAATTGAATATATTATTAGCCTCACTTCATTCGTAAAGGAAAAGGAAACAATGTATACTACTACATAATGAAATCCTAAAATGTCATGTTCAATCCACTTTACACTTCGAGACATGAAAAAGTGTTATAATTTATATTGAGCATTTGGGCCTTGAAATTAGGTCTATACACTAATATATATATATATATATATATATATATATATATATATATATATATATGTATATATATATATATTAAAACAACAGGTTAATTTAATTTTAATGGTATAGCTGCTAAAGCAGATACTAAAAAATTCTGATTTAGTGGGCTTAGCGATAAATAGTGAAGGTTTAAGCAGACTCACTATTTAACAGCGCTAAATTGTAAAAACATAGCGGGTTAAGAACACTAAGCGCTTTATTAGAGATTTAGCTAGGGTTTAGATGGACTTTAACTATATATCCTTGGGTATATCCATTTAATTGTTTTGAATAAAAAATATTTGAAATCAAATATTTGATAAATATAAAAATTTTAGAATATAAATTTTAAAAACCCAATTATTTTGAAAACTTAAGATTTTAAATTAACTTACTTTAAACTCAATTTATAAATTTCACCTTTTATTAGTTTAAGTTCTTTAATCTAAAAATTATTAAAAATAAAGTTCTTCAAATAAAAAGTTTTTAGATCTTTTATAGCTAACATCCTTTATTTAAAAAAAATTTAAAAATTAAATCTAAGGAAGTGGAAATTAGAATTTGCCTTTTTTCCAAACTGCGTAAACGAAAAACCCTTCTCAAAAACTAGTTTTAAAATAAACCTATAAAAATAATTTCAACAAAATTTCTTTTAGTTTTTTATTCGAAAATGAAATTGCACTCAATCGCAGGTTAAAAAAAATTAAATTTTTTTAATTTTTGGAAAAGTGCAAATATTTGTAGTTTGGTAAAATTTAAAAATAGGGATGTTTTTGAAAACGTAATTTTGAGAAGGGACGTGTATTTTGAAACATAAAGTAGATACTTATAATGTTCCATTTAGAGAACAATTTCTAATATTTTTGAAAATTAAACTTTTGAACAATAATAGTGTAAAATTTAAAACTTTTAGAATTCAAAGTTTAGCTATTTATCCAATATTCAAGTTTTCCTAAACTTCAAGTACTACAAAAAATTAGAATCTTTCAAAGGCTTTTAATAATTTTAATTTATCATAATTCAAAATTATATTCTAAATGGTTATCATGTGAAAACCAAATAATATAGTGTAATTATTGTCAAAATTACCTTATATTTTAACTATAACAAGAATTTTCAAAATAACAAAAATAACTGCTTATAATTCAGCAACAAGAATTCAACATTAAACAATAGAATACGACACTCAGTAATTAATGTTCAGTATTCAACTTTCAACATTTAAAACAAATGAAACCTAAGTTGCAGTCTCTTAATGAGCGCTGAGGTAGATTTGGTGAAGAATGAATTTTGACAACAGTTGATGAATTAAATTGCAATTCTCATATTGAAATTGAATCATAAAATAGTTGAAAGCTAAAATACAGAACTAATAACAAACGGTTAAATCTACTCTGATACTATGTTAAAATATTAAATATGGCTTTAATACCATGTTTAAATTATTGGATTAAAAAATAGAAAATAAAAAGAGGGGAGATTGAAGAAATGAATAACTGTGAAAAGCTACATCTCTATTAATGATTGAACCGATAATTTAACAATATATTACTAATATTATTATCTAGATTATTTGAAGCCTGAGTAATTACATGATAGATATTATTGTCTTAGAGGGGGAAACGCTAATGTTGAAATATTCTCAATATGTTTCTTTATATATATAATAGTCTCTTAACACTCCACTACTTTAAATGCTAAGGGCGATTTTAAGGTAGTCGTTAAGTTGAAGGAAGTGGCCAGTAGGGCAACTTTATTGGATAAGAGCAAGTTTTGTACTGGTTGGACTTTGGTTGCCAACTTGTAGAAGTTTTCTTTGTGCATCAGCTTGGAACCTTTTGTTACAAATTTCATGCTTTAGTCGACTGATTTGGATTTACTTTTGTACCTTCCCATTTTAATTTATGTCGTGTTTTGTTTTTTTTTTTCACTGGGACAATTTGTAAATGTTGAAATAATAAAGCTATTGCCAATGTGTTTCCTTTATTTACCTATGAATGTAATTTGGTATTATAAACGCAATTTGGCACTATATTTCACTGATATAGTAATGCAAATACAAGAAATACATACCCAAAATAATGAGAGCTGGCTCTAGAACCTTGACTGAGTTCAACACCGATACCGAGGTTTTGATCTCACAACACTTCAAACACCTTAAACAATCCATTCAAAGCTACCTCCCAGTCCATGTGACCTATAGTCCATCGATCGCCCATTGCATTTGATGTATCCTAGTTTCCTCGTAGTGAGTACCTCAACATCGCTCCATGGATTGATGCTCAACCTCCACAACGACACACATCTATTGCATCAAGTGATTAGTGCTCTTCTTGAGCAATCAATGCTCTAAGCCTCTTGCTATGATTTTGTTGTTTAATTAATTAATTTAGTTACTTCTTGTTGTTAGCTAAATAATTTAACTAATATTTAATAATTGGAGAATTCAAATAAAATAATTTAAAAAATAATAACCAGTGATTAATTTTTATATTTTATAATTATTGATTTCAATTATTTTTTCTAATACGAGAGTGATATTTTATTCCATCAGAGCACTCATTTTAATGTCCCTGGAGTTCAAACCCACGATCTCTAGAATCTAAGTCTGGAGCATCATACCCATAACTAGTTAAGCTAGTGGTCCTTAACATTGTTGATATAAATTTGAAAAATAATAACTACTAATGTATAATTATGGAAATCAGTATTTCATAGTTTATAGTCTATAAAGTATAATTGATAATTAATATTTTAGAAATAAGCAACATTGTCTTACAAAAATTTTAGTATTAAAAATGTATAAATTAAAATTTTATTAAGTTAGTTTAGTTTATGTATAACATAAAGAGAATAAATAAACTTACATCCAACTTAAGGAGCATATGTCAGTTGTAATGTTTTACATTTATCTTGATTAGACTTAGAGTGTGTTTGGAGACATCTTTCAGTTAAAGATTGAAAGATGTCGAAACCCACCTTTTACGATACCCCAAAAATAGGCTAATCAACACATATTTTTAAAATACTATAAAAGACAAAAGACCACATAAAATAAACTTGATTAAACTATAAATTTCAACATGACCTTTGCGCAATTATCAATGGAAAAACATCAATATATAATTTGACAAGTATATATAAAATCACGTGGAGGCATAAACAATGCACACCAACCCAATTGATGATAAATATACATATATACACAAAGGCATAACAAATACATAAAACTGATCAGGCAACGATCTGAAATAAATCTCTACGTAAACTCCATACAAATGGAACACTAAATAGATATATCAATACAATGCACAGTCTCTTAGATAAATAGAACGTCTGATACATTTAATCATACATGGACTGATCATAAATATAAGCATATCTCTATAACCCAAAAGTCCAGCTCTTCAGCTAGCCCATCCCCAAAATCAACTTGTCATGCAGACTTAATCATAAGTTCTAAATAGAAAATAAAAGAAAGGAAACAAGGGTTAGACAAAAATCTAGTGAGGAGAACTAGCCTCATAATATTGTAATTAAATACAGGTATACATCTTAGCATGTAATGGATCTATGTGACATATCATAAATTAAAACTACATGTTATAACTATATTATGTATCAACAACATAAATAGACGAGTGCAGGGGTAATACTATACTCTATAATAAATGTGTTATACATCTCCCAGTCTAGGGTCAAATCCGAAATATAAGGTAGATTCATCAATAATGATACTCTATACAAATATATACACATATATCCACGCATATATCTAATTCACAAACCCCGAAATGCTAGAAAATACAACCATAATGATGCTATATAACCAAGCATCCCCATACCCAAAGACCCCGTATGAATCATATACGAGAAATTTCCAAGGTCAACGCTGTTTGAATATCTGAAACCGACACTTGTGCCGAATTTCCATTCAACTACCAAAGAGACCTATCGAGAGCCATAAGTATATTGTGGACCCCTTTGAAAAACCAACACATCAAAAGAAGTTGGATTGTAGGTCCTGTCGCAACATCCAGTACTATAAAACAATATATAACCTACTCTACACTAGCGTTCTAGGCCCTCTCCGCCCCTGCTCCGGGACAACGTCTGCAAGTCATGTCATCTCAGTGGTACAATGGATTCCTTTTACAAAACGGATACCATCTGAATATCTATAAATAGACAATCCAGATTCAAGCTAACCCCATGTCGTTGAACTTCATTAGAACTACAAAGCCCCGGTCTGGATAGAACATTTTCATAGCTTTCCCGAACAAACACAAAGCCCTTCTAGTCCAATCACTTTTATCAAACCATGAAATCGGACCTTGACCTGATCAAAAATGTTGCTGTGTCTAGCATGGCAATATCGCTTGGCACAGTTTGCAAGGCGATGCCGCTTGCATTGCCTATACAAGGCAGTGTCATAACACTTGGCACTGCCTTATACAAGGCAGTGCTCGCACTGCAGTGGCATTGCCTTAAACCATGGCAGTGCGCAGCACTGCCTTGTCAAGAAAGTGTTGAAACGCTGCCTTGTAGAAAGGTAGTGCCTTCGGCACCAAATAAATATAGAGAGAGGAGGGAGTTCTATCGGCCTCCCAAGGGGGGTCTAGTTTATTTATATCCTTCGGACTATCAAATTATTGGTACATTCTCAATTTTTTAACTTCGGCTAATCTATCACCACTTTAATTAATGATGTAGCCTTCTTGTTTCTCATTTTCTAACTTTTTATTAATCATTCAAACTTGATTACCATTATTAACGAACATTTTCTATTAATAATATAACTTTATTACTATTGCAAATAACCACTTCTATCAATCATTATAATTTGGTTATCATTCTACATATGAACTTTTGCCCATTATTTCAACATGATTTACATCATTAGCAAGCTCTCTTTTATCATAGCTTTCTAACATAACTTAATAAAAATCACACTTGTATCACTTTTAACAATATGAATCTCCTTTCTCTTTTTAACCTATGCTCATATTTTATCAATATCATTTATCATATCAACATTAGTGTGTTCATAAATAATAATCTTCATTGCTACTTAAGTCACTAAGCTACCACTCATAATTATTTATGAACTCTTATAAAAATCCATTCTTGTATTACTTTTATCAACACGAGCCCAAGATCATGCCTTTTCGAAAGCTATAATAATAAGTTTCTTTCTTTTAGAAATCCAAATTTTAACTTTACATCTTTAATTCTTTTTACTCATTTCTTTTTATAATAGTTATGTGAGTTTTATGATCATTTAATGGTTATTATACCAACTTAACATCATATACACGAGTTATTAACAATTTCTACTTTCTATACCAAATTACTACAATTCTCATATGCGTGCTATCATATTAAAAATCACATTGTTAACATTATAATTCCGTATAAACTAAAAACATGTGTTTATTTATGATAATATAGACTATATCATACATAACTGAGTAACCATTTATATTTAATGCTTACTAACTCTAATATTGTCACGGCCCGACTTTCACTCCCAGAAAATCAGCGTCATGAATTAAGAAAGAAAGGGATAGAAAAGAGAAAAGAAAGAAGAGAAGAAGAAACAACACAAGAATCTCAACAGCGGAAACGAATAAATTATATTAATAACAAAGTATTACATAGTATACATCAAATATCAGAGTTACACAGACATATACAACACATACTAGACAGTTATAAATACCTGTCTAGTTATTACAACTCAATACAAACACATGACTCAGAGATACCAAACACAGCGGAACTAAATAACTATACGCAGAAGCCTCCTGCTCCATATGCTCCTCCACAAATCGTCAAAGCCAATCCTGAATCCTAACCTGAATTCCCTTGGCTACCCGTAAAAATTTGAGTACCCAAGAGTTAAAGAAAAACAGAAATAACTCCGGGTCAGACATGGGTCTGGTGTGAGTAACAGGTTAAAGTTGCTTAACTTTAAAAAACCTTTGAAAAGAAAAGGTATCACGTAAGACTTCCCACACATAAACATGGAAAAGTTTTTACCTTACGCTAACCAAAACATTTGATAGGAAATCAGATGATATTATAATAGTGTCTAGGGTTTTCAAATAAAATACAGAAATAGCTGAAATGCTTACATCTCACATTCCAACATAGTTGGGCACAACTAATACGTACGGCACTTATTGGATTTTGGATTCCATCAATGGCAGGGCTACTGGGGTACCGCCCGTCACAGTACGTGGCCTAGATCACCGTACCGAGGAGCCACCCTAACTCCCCTGCAACACAAAGCCGGACCCGTTCCTTACTGAACAGTTCCAAATAAGACAACCCCGACGGTTGTCATGATCAACCGTCCCACACAGCCGAAATATAAAGGGACCTCTAGACAGGGGTAAATCTTACTCTCCAGTGGGGGCTACCCACGAAGCTTTGCTGCACCTCCCCTGTTTTAGCCATTCCCGGTTGATGAGGCTTGAGGTTACGATTACCTTTATAGGACACATCACTTAGAATGCTCATCGTCCACCTGACGATGTTCTGAAAGCATTCAATCCATACAAGTTCGTTCCGGGTTCGAACGAAACCGAAGGCATTATCTCGTTACACTCATTTTGGAATCACCCTCAGAGTTAACGACAATAACCCTTGCACTCTGATTCTCCATCTCGAATCTATAAGATCTATTCCGTCAAACTCATTACGGAATCACCCACAGAGTTATACTGACGTATAGCCCTTACACCTCGAGTCTTCACTCGCTCCACTTGGATTAACGACCTAACGTTATTTGGAATCGATGTGGTTTTCGGATGTCCAAATATGGAAACCCGATCCCGGTCTCATCGAAATCCAAAGCGTGTCTTATTAAGGCCAAGTTGTTTTAAGTTTAAAACAATTCAATTCATTATCTAAACACAGATAGATAATTCACAATACAATAGATAATCAACCTTATCATTATCAACAGATAATTCATATCATAATCAGATAATCCATATTATCATCCAAAAGCAACCAATGCATCCATATCACATACTCTATTCATCTCATAACTGAGATTACAAACCATACTAACAACCAATACCAATCATCAAACATAAGCAAATGATCAAATGATCACACATTCTATAATTAATTTAAAATGAATTAAATTAATTACTCAACTCTAATTAATTTAAAATGAATTAAATTAATTACTTCATCAATAAAATCCTGCTTAACATAACCATCCATTGATTTCACATCGATATATAAATCACCATCTCAATATTTATTTTAATTAATCATTACTGATTAACTATCTCTAATTACAGTAATTAGCATTATAGGTTGATTACACAAGTTAATTATATTAACCCTACATATATTAATCACCCTTGATTAATAACCATTCAGTAATTAACTACATTAATTACTCAACCCAATAATTAATTATTCTTAATTAATTATCTAATTAATCCCCTTAATTAAATTTAAAGTAATTTAAATCCAAATTTCTTTTATATCAAATATCTTTAATTACATCCTGTAATTATTAATTAATTACTTCCTTAAGTAATTACAAATTTATAAATTACATAAAGTAATTATCAAACAATCCTCAAATGTTTAAATCAATTAAACTTAATTAATTAATTTAAACAAATTACATTAACTTTAATTAATTACATTAAGTAATTAATTCTTTAATTACTTTCATTAAGTAATTAAACTTAAACCATTGATTATTAATAAATTAATCTAATTAATTTACAAAAATTAATCATATTAATTAATTGTTAATGACTTCATTAACATTTCTTAATTACTTAATTAAGAATTAACTTAAATTAATCATCATTAGTTATTAAGTAATTAATATTTAATTACTATTTAATTAATCTCTAATTATTAATTAACTAAGTGTTAATTAAAGTCTTAATTAATCATTAATCACTTGATTAAATAAATCTTAATCATAAATTAAAATTTAGTTAACCATCCTTAATTAAAGATTAATTAAACTTAATTAATTAATCTCAAATTCAATTAAAAATCATTAATTATTTAATTAAACATTCATATTATTAATTAGTTAAATAATTAACATTCATCTTAATTTCCTAAATAATTAATGAATCCAATCATTAATCTTTTATTTATCTTTTAGATAAATATTCCTTATTTAATTAAACATTTAAAACAAAATGTTTCTAAATTTCACTTTAAATTCCAATTAACACTTCTTTTAACTTAAGATCCAAATTTATTTAAAATAAGATTTTAAAACAAAACAAACTTAATCTTATATGTTTACAAGAAAAATAAACTTAATTAATAAGTTGAAAAGGATTTAAATTCAATTCAAATCAAATTCAAATCAATTTAAAAACATCTTTAAATTTCAAAATTGAAATATAACTTCCATTCTCAATTTAGTTTTAAATTCTTTAAAACTCTTTCTACAATTCATACCTACAATTCAAATGTAAGTCATTTAAAAGCAATTTAAATTTAAATCTTTAATTTAAAAACTGAAATCTAAATTTTAAATCCAGATTTAAAAACTCAGTTTTGAATTCAATTTGAATTTTTAATTTTAAATACTTAATCCTTCCAATACAAATGCCAAAACACACAAGCAATCACACTTGAGAGTTTAAATTCAAATTTGAATTTGAAAACATAAATGGTCTCAAATTCTTAGACAAATCCAAATTTGAATTCATATTCAAATTTCAAACTAAACTCAGTTTAAATCTCACTTAAAAATTTAAACTTACCTTTTACATTTAAACAGAAACAGTTTTCTGTTTTATAAACAAAAACTTAAACTTTGAAATTCCCAGAATTTAAATAATTTCAAAAGAACAGAATTTAAACTTATTTAAATTCATACTTGAATTCAGTTTAAAAACCCAAGCCACAATTTTAGTTGCACCTTAATTCAAATTTTAAAAAATCTGGAAACAGTTTCCTGTTTCCCCTTTCTTTTTCTTTTTTTTTTATATTTTTAACCAATTTGAAATTCTGCATTTAAAATTATTACAAAATAATAATTCAAACTATTTGAATTCAATTTCAGACTCAAGTTAGATTCTAAGTTCAAAGTTTCAGATTAAATTAAAACTTTATTTTAATTTTTTTTTTTAAAATAAACAGAACAGAACAGTTTCTGTTTAATAAAGCCTGAATATATACACACTGAACTCCCCTATTTACTTCGAGTCAGTTCTCCTACTACTCCGAGTCATTTTCTATTTCCCCCGAGACCAACTCGAGTAAAATCCCTGCAACCAACATCAACTCCAACCTGAAACATTAACTCACTGCAGTGTCAATCCTGTCAACACCATTAACTACCATCTCCGACCACCATCATCGACCAAACTCCGGTGATAGCTTCTTCACCTCACCATCCACCAACACTCCCAATAGCTTCAAACTCGATGCACTGAGGAGTTAGGATTGACCCAAAAACTGTAACCCTCAATAAACTAGGGTTCAACACATTAAATTCCCAATCTAAATTCCAAATTTGAATTGCAGACCATATCAATGATTTTCCTATGATTGTTGATAGCTACACTCACTCTAGAATAAATCTCAATCAAATTCATTGCTGGATTCAACAAAACTTGACCAAAAAAAAATGCAGATGATTTGGAACTGCACCCATTTACAACAAAAATAAATTTTAATTTCTGTTTTAGAATTCCTGAGTTTACTCAATAAATCCTATTAGTAACTTATGCTAATCTAAAACATCATGATTTATACAAAGCTAAAAAAACAAGTCAAAGGAAAGAACTCAGAGATCAAACATGAGTTTTGAAATTTTGAAGCACAGGCATGAAACTTTCTTCAACATGTACACAGGCATATATCACAAGTATAAAATTCACAGCCATTTCATATAAGTTCATATCAAATTTTTAAAAGAAAACATAAACAACTTTACCTATTAAATAAGTTTATAAGTGAGTTACTCACCTCTATTCAAAGTGCAGAGCATATGTCAACATGCAGATTCCAGATTGAACATGCAGAAGCTTGAATGTATTTTGAAGAATGCAGATCCTTGTTTGAAATTAAGGTATGCAGACCTCTGATCCAAGATTATGAGATGCAGAGCCTAAATCTTTAAATTGCAGGGCTTCTACTTGATGTATGCAGGTGCCAGAGTTTTCAAATGCAAGAACATGCAGGTCTTTGCTTTCATGATGAAATGCAGTGCTCAACTTGATTCACCAGATTTCATGAATGCAGATCCAAATGGTTGCATGCAGGCCTCTCTGCTTGAAATTGCAGAGCTTTTTGAAAATGAATGCAGGTTCTCTTGCTTGCAAATGAAATGCAGGGCTTTTCATGTTGATGCAGGTTTGTTCTTTTTTTTTTTTGTAGTTTCAGATGCAAGAACATGCAGGGCTTTAACTTGATTAGTAATTGATGCATGTTTGCTTCTCAATGGTACATGCAGGTTTGTATATGGTTGAAGAATGTAGATTTGTTTTGAAACAGAGGAGTTTGAAAACAAAGTTTTACAGGCATTTTGAATTTTCAAAAGATTGTTGTGCAGGTTTGCAATTTTGGGAAAGAGAAGTTTCAGATTTGAAATGGAAGATGCAGACTTGAATTTTGGAGGATGCAAATTT
Source organism: Allium cepa (assembly GCA_030765085.1). Taxonomy (NCBI): domain Eukaryota; kingdom Viridiplantae; phylum Streptophyta; class Magnoliopsida; order Asparagales; family Amaryllidaceae; genus Allium; species Allium cepa. The sequence continues at coordinate 599,731,895 of CM060935.1, forward strand.
GAATATGGATGTGTGCATGTAATTTGGTTTTCTTGATTAAGGGATGAGAAAAATAATGCTAATGAATGAAGAACAAAATTATGAATGTATTTTCAGATTTAAGTGAATTAAAAGAAAAATGAAAATGAAATGGACACATGTCATTTTGAATAGATGATAAGTTTACATTTGTAACTTTAAGCTTTAATATACAAACACTTGTCTTTGTGAATTAAATTAATGTTTAATTAGAGTTAGTAAAGTATTAAGCCTTGTTAATTAATTCTTATACATAATTATGAATTAAATAATTCTCAAGAAATAAAGCAAGTAATTCATTTGGAAAAGAAACTTTTAAAACAAATTTATAAAAGAGCTTGTAACATATTTTAATATACAACTTGAATTAAAAATGAAATTTGAAACTAATTAAAACATTTATCTCTTATTTAAAATCATATAGTATTTTAATTAAATATTTTTGAAAAGCTCAAATCAAAAAATAAATCACCATTTCTGTTTTCAAAACATTAAAATGATGCTATACTAATTTAAATAAAAACAACTTGTCTATTTAAAATATATACATAAATACATATACATTATAAAATAGAAAACAATTTGTTAACTTATCAAAAATAATTTCACAAATTAAATTATTAAATAAAGAAGATTATTTAAATCAATATCAAATTTATTAACAAAAATTTATCAATTCAATATAAATTTAAACCCAGATTATTAAATTTATATTGTCCAAAATTCCGGGTCGTTACAATCCTTCCCCCTTAAAAGAATTTCGTCCCCGAAATTTAAAACAAAGGCAATTTAATAATCTATTTACAGATTTTATTTTAAAATACAGCATATGTTAAACATATGCCAACAACCAAAGCAATCAATTCACACAATCAGAACAAATCTAATCATCCAAAAGAATTTTGGATAAAACCTCACGAGTTTCCCCGGTATATATATATATCGGGATACTCGCTCTATAGAATACAATCAATCAATACTACTAAGCTATAGAGCTCCTAACAACCATTCTAAACAGAATATCAGACTACAGACGAGTCTGACTCAACAAACAAACCAATCCTAAACTGCTGGTTCTACAGCCAGAAATATCAAACACGTACTCCCTCAGAGATACGTGAAATACCTTGAATCCCAGTTATCCAAGCTGGCAATTCAACTCTAGAAAACCAAACACTGATCTTACCAATCACAGAAGAAACCAAAACACTTCGGAGATAGCTTCCCAAACTTATAGCTCCCTAGAGAAAACTTAACCAAATTCAAATCTCCAATTCCAGAATCCAAATTCTCTGTCTCTTATCCATAAAAATTCTTCGGACGATCCTGGGCTACCAACATCCATCCTAATCAGCTCAACTCTTGCTGATTCCAAAAGAAACAGACCGAAGCAAAACAATCCAATGATCTCTTCAAGATCACCCAAAAACCAAGAACACACACTCTGCTTCTCAACAACAGAAGACAAAACCAACTTCTCCTTATCCGGAAAAGAAAACAGAAACATTCCCAAACTGCTTCCGCTGCGCAACTCTGATCCGAAACAGAAGAAAATGCTGACGAAAAGCACAAGCACAGACTAGACAACCCAGCACAGAAATATGGTTCCACAGATCCCTAAAGAAAACTCAGATGTCTCTTCCAAACCTGAGTTGCTCACCAACTTCTATCTCAAGGAACCATCCATCTACTAACTGAACCACCTATACCAATCCTGGAAAGAAAACTCGATCTCCAGATGCAGACAAACTTCTGTCTTCCTGGAAGAAATCCGGACAATCTCCAACAAACACAAGAGAACATACTATCGCAAGTCACTTTTGCGATCAACTCAGCCTAAATCCAAGGTAACTGCTCTCTCTCAACCAAACAGAACAGCTTATGCTGACTTAGCCAACTTACCAGAGAAAAGATCCACTCTGCTGCTTCTGAACTCCACTTCAGAAAAACTATCCAGCCAGAAGACTCCCTACCAACTCAGAATACTCAGCCAAACTCAGCCACACCACCGAGCTGACTCACTTCTTACTCTTATTCCAAAGAAATATCTTCGGAAATATCCATAGTCACTGCATCTCATCACGCAGCTACTAATTCCTGAGATATCAAGATACCATCACTTGCTTGCTTCTGTCCAACCGACAGATCAAAACTCAATTCAACACTTCAAAGATGAACTCCGAACCTTTACAGGTTACCTTCAGAGATCGATGAAGTCCTTCATCACAACAGAACTCACTCGAGACGGTATTAGGTCTACAGTCTCGACAAATACACTTCCAACATCATCCATCAAACTCCAACCAATGGCAGTCGTGTTACACACACTTCTACCTCATCTACCTTTATAACTTACACTGGAAATACCCGAACAGGTAATCCAACAAATAGGTAGAACTAATAAATATATATATATATATATATATATTAAAAATACAAATACGCTCTCTCAAGATAGACACCACTACAGAGCCTAGGTATTCACTCAACCTAATGCTCTCTAAAGAAAGACACACTTCAGAGCCTAGGTATTCGCTCAACCTAAAGCTCTGATACCAAGATGTCACGGCCCGACTTTCACTCCCAGAAAATCAGCGTCATGAATTAAGAAAGAAAGGGATAGAAAAGAGAAAAGAAAGAAGAGAAGAAGAAACAACACAAGAATCTCAACAGCGGAAACGAATAAATTATATTAATAACAAAGTATTACATAGTATACATCAAATATCAGAGTTACACAGACATATACAACACATACTAGACAGTTATAAATACCTGTCTAGTTATTACAACTCAATACAAACACATGACTCAGAGATACCAAACACAGCGGAACTAAATAACTATACGCAGAAGCCTCCTGCTCCATATGCTCCTCCACAAATCGTCAAAGCCAATCCTGAATCCTAACCTGAATTCCCTTGGCTACCCGTAAAAATTTGAGTACCCAAGAGTTAAAGAAAAACAGAAATAACTCCGGGTCAGACATGGGTCTGGTGTGAGTAACAGGTTAAAGTTGCTTAACTTTAAAAAACCTTTGAAAAGAAAAGGTATCACGTAAGACTTCCCACACATAAACATGGAAAAGTTTTTACCTTACGCTAACCAAAACATTTGATAGGAAATCAGATGATATTATAATAGTGTCTAGGGTTTTCAAATAAAATACAGAAATAGCTGAAATGCTTACATCTCACATTCCAACATAGTTGGGCACAACTAATACGTACGGCACTTATTGGATTTTGGATTCCATCAATGGCAGGGCTACTGGGGTACCGCCCGTCACAGTACGTGGCCTAGATCACCGTACCGAGGAGCCACCCTAACTCCCCTGCAACACAAAGCCGGACCCGTTCCTTACTGAACAGTTCCAAATAAGACAACCCCGACGGTTGTCATGATCAACCGTCCCACACAGCCGAAATATAAAGGGACCTCTAGACAGGGGTAAATCTTACTCTCCAGTGGGGGCTACCCACGAAGCTTTGCTGCACCTCCCCTGTTTTAGCCATTCCCGGTTGATGAGGCTTGAGGTTACGATTACCTTTATAGGACACATCACTTAGAATGCTCATCGTCCACCTGACGATGTTCTGAAAGCATTCAATCCATACAAGTTCGTTCCGGGTTCGAACGAAACCGAAGGCATTATCTCGTTACACTCATTTTGGAATCACCCTCAGAGTTAACGACAATAACCCTTGCACTCTGATTCTCCATCTCGAATCTATAAGATCTATTCCGTCAAACTCATTACGGAATCACCCACAGAGTTATACTGACGTATAGCCCTTACACCTCGAGTCTTCACTCGCTCCACTTGGATTAACGACCTAACGTTATTTGGAATCGATGTGGTTTTCGGATGTCCAAATATGGAAACCCGATCCCGGTCTCATCGAAATCCAAAGCGTGTCTTATTAAGGCCAAGTTGTTTTAAGTTTAAAACAATTCAATTCATTATCTAAACACAGATAGATAATTCACAATACAATAGATAATCAACCTTATCATTATCAACAGATAATTCATATCATAATCAGATAATCCATATTATCATCCAAAAGCAACCAATGCATCCATATCACATACTCTATTCATCTCATAACTGAGATTACAAACCATACTAACAACCAATACCAATCATCAAACATAAGCAAATGATCAAATGATCACACATTCTATAATTAATTTAAAATGAATTAAATTAATTACTCAACTCTAATTAATTTAAAATGAATTAAATTAATTACTTCATCAATAAAATCCTGCTTAACATAACCATCCATTGATTTCACATCGATATATAAATCACCATCTCAATATTTATTTTAATTAATCATTACTGATTAACTATCTCTAATTACAGTAATTAGCATTATAGGTTGATTACACAAGTTAATTATATTAACCCTACATATATTAATCACCCTTGATTAATAACCATTCAGTAATTAACTACATTAATTACTCAACCCAATAATTAATTATTCTTAATTAATTATCTAATTAATCCCCTTAATTAAATTTAAAGTAATTTAAATCCAAATTTCTTTTATATCAAATATCTTTAATTACATCCTGTAATTATTAATTAATTACTTCCTTAAGTAATTACAAATTTATAAATTACATAAAGTAATTATCAAACAATCCTCAAATGTTTAAATCAATTAAACTTAATTAATTAATTTAAACAAATTACATTAACTTTAATTAATTACATTAAGTAATTAATTCTTTAATTACTTTCATTAAGTAATTAAACTTAAACCATTGATTATTAATAAATTAATCTAATTAATTTACAAAAATTAATCATATTAATTAATTGTTAATGACTTCATTAACATTTCTTAATTACTTAATTAAGAATTAACTTAAATTAATCATCATTAGTTATTAAGTAATTAATATTTAATTACTATTTAATTAATCTCTAATTATTAATTAACTAAGTGTTAATTAAAGTCTTAATTAATCATTAATCACTTGATTAAATAAATCTTAATCATAAATTAAAATTTAGTTAACCATCCTTAATTAAAGATTAATTAAACTTAATTAATTAATCTCAAATTCAATTAAAAATCATTAATTATTTAATTAAACATTCATATTATTAATTAGTTAAATAATTAACATTCATCTTAATTTCCTAAATAATTAATGAATCCAATCATTAATCTTTTATTTATCTTTTAGATAAATATTCCTTATTTAATTAAACATTTAAAACAAAATGTTTCTAAATTTCACTTTAAATTCCAATTAACACTTCTTTTAACTTAAGATCCAAATTTATTTAAAATAAGATTTTAAAACAAAACAAACTTAATCTTATATGTTTACAAGAAAAATAAACTTAATTAATAAGTTGAAAAGGATTTAAATTCAATTCAAATCAAATTCAAATCAATTTAAAAACATCTTTAAATTTCAAAATTGAAATATAACTTCCATTCTCAATTTAGTTTTAAATTCTTTAAAACTCTTTCTACAATTCATACCTACAATTCAAATGTAAGTCATTTAAAAGCAATTTAAATTTAAATCTTTAATTTAAAAACTGAAATCTAAATTTTAAATCCAGATTTAAAAACTCAGTTTTGAATTCAATTTGAATTTTTAATTTTAAATACTTAATCCTTCCAATACAAATGCCAAAACACACAAGCAATCACACTTGAGAGTTTAAATTCAAATTTGAATTTGAAAACATAAATGGTCTCAAATTCTTAGACAAATCCAAATTTGAATTCATATTCAAATTTCAAACTAAACTCAGTTTAAATCTCACTTAAAAATTTAAACTTACCTTTTACATTTAAACAGAAACAGTTTTCTGTTTTATAAACAAAAACTTAAACTTTGAAATTCCCAGAATTTAAATAATTTCAAAAGAACAGAATTTAAACTTATTTAAATTCATACTTGAATTCAGTTTAAAAACCCAAGCCACAATTTTAGTTGCACCTTAATTCAAATTTTAAAAAATCTGGAAACAGTTTCCTGTTTCCCCTTTCTTTTTCTTTTTTTTTTATATTTTTAACCAATTTGAAATTCTGCATTTAAAATTATTACAAAATAATAATTCAAACTATTTGAATTCAATTTCAGACTCAAGTTAGATTCTAAGTTCAAAGTTTCAGATTAAATTAAAACTTTATTTTAATTTTTTTTTTTAAAATAAACAGAACAGAACAGTTTCTGTTTAATAAAGCCTGAATATATACACACTGAACTCCCCTATTTACTTCGAGTCAGTTCTCCTACTACTCCGAGTCATTTTCTATTTCCCCCGAGACCAACTCGAGTAAAATCCCTGCAACCAACATCAACTCCAACCTGAAACATTAACTCACTGCAGTGTCAATCCTGTCAACACCATTAACTACCATCTCCGACCACCATCATCGACCAAACTCCGGTGATAGCTTCTTCACCTCACCATCCACCAACACTCCCAATAGCTTCAAACTCGATGCACTGAGGAGTTAGGATTGACCCAAAAACTGTAACCCTCAATAAACTAGGGTTCAACACATTAAATTCCCAATCTAAATTCCAAATTTGAATTGCAGACCATATCAATGATTTTCCTATGATTGTTGATAGCTACACTCACTCTAGAATAAATCTCAATCAAATTCATTGCTGGATTCAACAAAACTTGACCAAAAAAAAATGCAGATGATTTGGAACTGCACCCATTTACAACAAAAATAAATTTTAATTTCTGTTTTAGAATTCCTGAGTTTACTCAATAAATCCTATTAGTAACTTATGCTAATCTAAAACATCATGATTTATACAAAGCTAAAAAAACAAGTCAAAGGAAAGAACTCAGAGATCAAACATGAGTTTTGAAATTTTGAAGCACAGGCATGAAACTTTCTTCAACATGTACACAGGCATATATCACAAGTATAAAATTCACAGCCATTTCATATAAGTTCATATCAAATTTTTAAAAGAAAACATAAACAACTTTACCTATTAAATAAGTTTATAAGTGAGTTACTCACCTCTATTCAAAGTGCAGAGCATATGTCAACATGCAGATTCCAGATTGAACATGCAGAAGCTTGAATGTATTTTGAAGAATGCAGATCCTTGTTTGAAATTAAGGTATGCAGACCTCTGATCCAAGATTATGAGATGCAGAGCCTAAATCTTTAAATTGCAGGGCTTCTACTTGATGTATGCAGGTGCCAGAGTTTTCAAATGCAAGAACATGCAGGTCTTTGCTTTCATGATGAAATGCAGTGCTCAACTTGATTCACCAGATTTCATGAATGCAGATCCAAATGGTTGCATGCAGGCCTCTCTGCTTGAAATTGCAGAGCTTTTTGAAAATGAATGCAGGTTCTCTTGCTTGCAAATGAAATGCAGGGCTTTTCATGTTGATGCAGGTTTGTTCTTTTTTTTTTTTTTGTAGTTTCAGATGCAAGAACATGCAGGGCTTTAACTTGATTAGTAATTGATGCATGTTTGCTTCTCAATGGTACATGCAGGTTTGTATATGGTTGAAGAATGTAGATTTGTTTTGAAACAGAGGAGTTTGAAAACAAAGTTTTACAGGCATTTTGAATTTTCAAAAGATTGTTGTGCAGGTTTGCAATTTTGGGAAAGAGAAGTTTCAGATTTGAAATGGAAGATGCAGACTTGAATTTTGGAGGATGCAAATTTGAATATGGATGTGTGCATGTAATTTGGTTTTCTTGATTAAGGGATGAGAAAAATAATGCTAATGAATGAAGAACAAAATTATGAATGTATTTTCAGATTTAAGTGAATTAAAAGAAAAATGAAAATGAAATGGACACATGTCATTTTGAATAGATGATAAGTTTACATTTGTAACTTTAAGCTTTAATATACAAACACTTGTCTTTGTGAATTAAATTAATGTTTAATTAGAGTTAGTAAAGTATTAAGCCTTGTTAATTAATTCTTATACATAATTATGAATTAAATAATTCTCAAGAAATAAAGCAAGTAATTCATTTGGAAAAGAAACTTTTAAAACAAATTTATAAAAGAGCTTGTAACATATTTTAATATACAACTTGAATTAAAAATGAAATTTGAAACTAATTAAAACATTTATCTCTTATTTAAAATCATATAGTATTTTAATTAAATATTTTTGAAAAGCTCAAATCAAAAAATAAATCACCATTTCTGTTTTCAAAACATTAAAATGATGCTATACTAATTTAAATAAAAACAACTTGTCTATTTAAAATATATACATAAATACATATACATTATAAAATAGAAAACAATTTGTTAACTTATCAAAAATAATTTCACAAATTAAATTATTAAATAAAGAAGATTATTTAAATCAATATCAAATTTATTAACAAAAATTTATCAATTCAATATAAATTTAAACCCAGATTATTAAATTTATATTGTCCAAAATTCCGGGTCGTTACAAATATATGTCGACTTTTCATCATATATCAACCACTTGATATTTTACTCTTTAAATCAAGACCAAATCAGGTCTTTCTTCAGTAAAACATGATATATTTACTTTATTCAACATTTCATAACAAAACACGCATCATTATATAACTACAAGATACAAGTCTAGTATCCACTCACTTAGGAACCATTAGCAACCCCAAAATCAACTAGAACTCATTCTCAAAGCCTCTTCCTCTTCATGGCCAAAGAAATCTTCTCCAAATGATTTAATACTAATTGAGAATGTAGTGGTTTCCATCCTCCGTGACCCGCCCACTCGGGATGAGAAGACTGGATGAAATTAGCAAGGCCCTTAGAAGATTCCAGCATTGTTCATTATTATGTTTAATCAAGTTCTATGTCTTTAATGTTGTGTGGTTGAATGTTGTTATTTAACTTTGTAGTGATGTTGTGTGGTTGAAGGCCCTTAGAGAAAGACAAGAGAGGATTTTTGGTGAATTTAGTTTGGTTTTAGAGAATTTATTTCCTTTGTTATAATTGGATCTAGACCTCATCCTTTCGATTTGAAAGAGAGGAAGTAAAAGGAGGCAACGTAAAATGAATTGAAAGGTGAGACGGGTGCAACACTTTAAAGGAAAGAAAATGGGCCTAGGGCCCGACTCTATCCTCTTTAATCAACAACAAACTTATCTTCTTCATAACTCCAAATCTGCTATCTCAAATATATCGATGTTTTACTCAAAAAGAATGGAAACATCATTCCATACATAAAGGTAATGGTCCCATATACCAATTCTATCGAATGCAAAAATTAGCATTTTCATCATTTATCAATCAACTCCCAATATGTTACTAAAAAACTGCTATCCCAAACACACCAATGTTTATACTTAAGAAGATCGAAAACATCATTCCAGACATAATAGAAGTGGTCTCAAGCACCAATCCATCATCTTCAAAATCTTTCTTTTGGGTAATTGGTTAAATTAACTTAATAATATTTAAATAAATCTTTTAAATACTTAGGCGGCCAAAAATACAGCTTGTTACATTCTTTCCCTCTTAAGCCCTAAAATCCTATAAAGAGAAACGATACAACCCCAACTCTGGAAACTCATAATTTTATCATATTAACCCAAATTAAAGCATATACAATGGATAAATAAAACAATCCATCAATCCTACAAGCATTGTGCAACTTTTCCCATTTGACATACATAGCCACCAAGTTGCACCCTCGCTATCAAAAAGTTAAGTCGGCTTTATTTATCAGATTAATAACTGCAGGAGTAATATAAACATCCCAATATTAGCCCAACACACATTGTTCAATAATAATAATCACCCAATCTATATAACATGCACCATTATAATAGTAGGAGATGCCCAGAAAATAAGGTGGTACCCATCATTACTGGTGGGTGTGGTCTGCTATGGACACCTATCGATCTAATGATCTCCATCAAAGAAGTTGAAATGCAAAACGAGTAAGGTAATATAACAATGCTACAACATGGCATCTCCATACTCCAAAACACAAATTCGGATATATGTAACTAATTCCCACCCCAAACTGCCAATAGCTACCAAAGAGACCTATCAAAAGCCACAACTAGCTTATGGACTCCTCTAGAAATCAACGCCTCAACAAAAGTTGGCTTGTATGTCCCATCGCAGCACCCAATCGTGCTACAGAAAAATATTGGCCTACTTTTGTAACATCCTAGTATTTTCAACCATAATTGCTCAAAATATCAGATTGTTAATTTATATTTGGCAAAACTCAGCATTTATAGTAAATAAATAAATCACAAAATCACAGACACAGAGTAATATACCAATAAGCAGCGGAAACAAGAGAATAGTAGTTCATGAAGCTAATATATATACATATCAGAGTTAAACAAGATACAACAGAAGTCTCGAATACATAGAAGTCTCAATACAATAATCAATAACAAAATCTGAATATATCACTGGTGCCAACTGAATAACTGAAAGCTGAATAGATAGTTGGATCTCTAAGCGAAACAACAAACTCTAAAGATGAGTCTCAATTACTGTAACACTCAGTCTGACCCGAGCATAAAGCAAAACACAAAAAACTCGTGTCAGGATTAACATTCTTATATCAATAAATCCAACTCAAGTGAAATATCAACTGAAATACAAGTAACTGAAAGGATGTTTGGGATAGCCATCCTCTAAGGATCTGTGGAACTATCCACTATGTAGTAATATATGCTATTATAATAATATCTAAAGTAAAGCAAACTATTAAAATAGCGTTAAGGCGTTACCCATTTCCCTATTAACACATTTTATAGTGCTAATTGTCTATACAGTACTTTAATACCCCCTGATCGAGAAGCTATCAGAGGATATTCCATAGGTACGGCACAAAACAAGATCGTAGTGGTCTCGATAGGGTAGGTGACATGACACAACTTGGCAATGCCACGTTAGATATACCAATCACACTTTCGGGCTGGTGGTAACGCATAGCCGCAGCTATCGCCCACCTCGTGCCACACGCCAAAATCAAAGGTGCGCACCGAATCAATCACAAAGTAATAGAATGACATACGAAGAAATATGCCCAATCGGAGGAGTTACCTCACTTGGCCCGTCGATTGCTTTTGTTTTAGCCACCTTATGCCAACTCACGGGAGTCAGGTCAACAAATATACCTCAAATAGGACGTCGCCACCATCATACTTCATTCTGGAATCTCCACCGCATACACATTGTTAAAGTGGTTTTCGGTATTGGTAGAGAGTATGACAATATTTGATCCCAGTCTCTTTAACAACCAATCATTATTATGACACCGTGGTCATTTCAAAATAGTTTATACTTCAAAACCCAAAATATCATTTCCATTTTAAAACCATATCAACACGATATCATTTTTTACTTCAAATATATCCATTTCTAAATCATAGCACTTTCAAAGTTATAACACTTATGAAACTAAAACACTTGAAATTATAACACTTTGGAAATCATAACACTTTGAAATCATAATTCTTTGGAGAACCAATAACACTTTGAAATCATAACACTTTGAAATCATAATTCTTTGGAAAACCAATAATACTTTGAAATTATAACACTTTGAAATCATAACACTTTCCGCTAAACAGTTTAGATATTAACGATTGTATATACAGTAAAATAGTTTATAAAATAAAATAGTTTATATAAAATAGTTATATGTTAAAATAGTTTGTAAATATTACAATAGTTTATATTAAAATGATTTATATTGAAATAGTTTCTATGAAAATAGTTTATAAAGTAAAATATATAAATAATTTTAAATATGATTTAAAAAATACTTTATATAATAAAATAGCTTCCTCAAATTTCACAAATCGAATCCAAATCAACTCGAATTCCAAAAATTCGAATTAAATCCAATCTCAAATCATCAATTTCAACTCAATTCAGTTTCTCGGTAAACCAATTCAAATTATATCGATTTCAAATACAGATTTTTTTTAACCACAAAATAAACCATTTCAATTTCAATATTTCAAAGCTTTAAATATTCAAACATTTCAAAACTGGATTTGATAATTTCATATATAATTCACTTTACTATTATTTTTTTGAAACATTTACTTAATCATTCAAATAACATTGAAATATAACTTCAAATTTCAAATTTAAATAAAACTAAATATACCATTTCAATTCATGTAAATTTGAAATATTCATTTAAATCACTTTTAATCAAAATCAAGTTGTAAAATCATATCTTTAAAATCCCAAATTTAATGAATTTCAAATCAAACTTATTTGAGTAAAATTCTTAAATAAATTCAATTTCAAACCAATTTCTATTTCTCTTTCCAACCTGACTTTTATTAAAATCATTATAAGCTCTATATTTGAAAATATAAATTTTAAATAAACATATTATATATTAATTAAATCAACTTTATTAAATCAACTTTAATAAATCAAATCTTGTTTTTAAACTACTTTTATTTAAATTTTAAAATAGTAAAATTGTAAGTAAAATCTTAAAATTTATAGTTTCAAAACTAACTTATAATTTTAAAATTTTCAAAACATGTAATTTTAAAAATCAAAATTTAAAACCTTAATAAAATTAATGTTTATATATATATATATATATATCTTAAAATTGATATTTATTAAAACCAAAATATTCATTTCAAAACCTTGGAAATCATTTCAAAATATATATATTGACCAACGGTGTCTGTATATAATTTTCTATCTTATGGTGAAGTGATACAGATATTTAACATTTCAATCTGCAATTTAAATATACGGGTATGTATCATTTCAACCCGCGATCCCAAATTCAATTCAATGAAAATCGCTTGGGTTTATCATTTCAACCCATAACGATTTTCTCCTATTCTTTAGATCGTTCGGGTATGTATCATATCAACTCATAGTAATTCTATACTAACAGGGAACTTGTAGAGTGAGAACATATATAATAATATAACAGGCATATATCATCAATATAAATAACAGTTAATGGTGTTAGATGTCAAGGTAACAGATACAAATAATAGCATATATATAGCAATGTAAATAACTAACAGCAGCATATTTCAATTATTGTTTCAATTGAAATTAAATTTAACAAATATAAGAACGTTAATCGTGAATGATTGCTCACCTTTCAAGGCTACATAGATTTGACAAAGAAATGAGCTACGAATTCAAAAGCAACGCTAGATGGACATGATTCGATGAAGAAAACATGCATGATGGACAAAGCTGATAAATGGAAAATCGATGAGAACTAACCAGAATCAGATTTGATATAAACTGAAACGAAATATATATACTATTTTATATATTATTTCCTTAAACCAATATTAATTTAAAAACACAAAATAAAATCTTTATATACATATATATATAAATATCTTATATACAACTCTCATATACTTTAATATATAAACTGCTTGATGTAACTGTATGACTTGAGTAAATAAATTAACATATTATATGCATAACTAATATATATAACTTAATATATATATATATATATTGAAGCTAGTACAAAAATCCATTTAACAGATCTGAATAAAAATATAAGGGGTTTTTAGACTTAGGGAAAAAGTTAGCGAAAAATTTAGTTTCAGGGACAAAAGGTTTGTTTTTTAGGTTGAAAGACAATTTTTAGTGTAAATCACAAAATGGTTGTTGCAACTATCATTTTCTGTTTACACTATAAAATATCCTTCAGACTAAAAATTAAACTTGTTGTCTCAGAGACTAAATTTTTTTGCAACTTCTTCCCTCTGCCTATTTTCCTGAAAATATTAATATATCTTTAAACAATACACATAATCCTTTTAAAACATTATGCAATATCCACCCAACTGGTAATAAGCACTGTAACCAGTACAAAATACGGTGACTTGTACCTTCCCTTATATAATATAGTTTACTGTAGCACCACATACATATCATGTACTAGCAATAATACACATATATATACACTAAACTATAGTATGATATTCCCATATACGATTGTACAGCAATGGTAGGCTACAGCACAAAGAAAATTATGCAACATATACTATATCATAACTTATATATAAACAACATTTCATAAGAACTTATACAGTATATATATTATATAAATATAGCTTTCAAACCCAAAATATAAATCTGATATATATATATATATATGCATGCAGACAAGTTCACTTTATATTATAAAAATTTAGAAATATATGAATAGATTTAATCAGGCAAAACTTATAATATGACATATATAAATACTTCTAAAATAAAATATGTATATATACATATACAACAAATAAGTCAAAAAATATATATACAGTATATGTATACAGACCATTATATAAGAAATGCATATACAATAAAATATAAAACGAAGAATCAAAGTAGCCTCTAGATTAGAAAATATATATACAGCTTCAAAGCCTACATATACTAATTGAAAAAAAAAATGCATATACGACACAAAATTAAACTCTGAAATATGGACTAATATGTATATAAACAAAGAAGACAAAAAAATCAAAATTTTTATATATGTTTCATGTTGAAACCAAAACCCAAACTCATTCAAATTTATATAAATATAAGCTGTCAATATATATATAGCTAACATTCTCCAACTGCAAACTACTGAAAAGAAGCTATACATACATACATACATATATACACTCTAACATAAATATACTAAAAAAATATAAACTATTGCGTGTGTGTGTGTATATATATATATATATATATATATATATATAACTACTCACATACATAATTACATAAGGCCAAGGCTGCTGGCATAGTTGTGGGCTTGGGCCGCGGAGGTTCAGGTGACATGAGCATGTGAGGAGAGGAGGAGGAGCTTCGGTTGAAGATAGGAGGGCTATCGTGGGTTGGAACTGAAGGGGATGGCTCGGCTCAAGGAAGGGCAGTGGGTTAAAGGCCGGAGAAGGCGGAGGGATGGAGGCGGGTTGGAGATGGGTTGGTGTGGCGTCGTCGAATGGTGCAGGAAGGCTGTGCCTGCTCAGCATGGAAGGAGGAAAAGGCATGGAAGCTAAAAAGATGGAAGGGAAGATGAAGCTACGGCAAAAGCAAATGGTTTTTTTTCAAGAACGGATATGAACGTAGACAAAAAAAGACCAATAAAATTTGAAAACGAAGAATATGGAAAGTTGGCACTGAATTCAGAGAATAATATTAATGAACTGACCATTGAAATTATATGGTGAATTTTAATGGCCAACGGAATCCAAAGGGCAAAAAAATCGAGTACCGATACAGTTATTGGTGTACTGATTTTGCGGTGTACCAAACCTCGAAATACAGAAGTGAATATACCTCAGAGATCAGCATGACGAGATGATCAAAATGGTATATAGATATCAATGATACGATCGATCTATCAAAAGTCGATATTCACTACCGAAAATGCTGCTAAAACGCCAGAATTCAGATAAACGGAGCAATAGCAGTTCAAATTTCGAAAAACGAAAGATGACGTCTCACTCAGAAAATGGTTTACAAATTTATTGCATAAAAATATTCGGGTTTGGGAAACATTTTATTTTCATCTAATTTAACTGATTTGAATTTAAATAAAAATACACAATAAAATAAACTTCCATATTATCGGAAAGAAATTTACCATTTGCTATGTTTCAATATATGTATTCCAAATTTTTAATTTTCAACTTTCAATTCAAAATTTTATTATTTAAAATTTCACAAAATTTCTATCAAATATATTATTAAAACCATTAAAATTTATAGGTCGTTACAACTTTAGACAGGCATTCCAGTCTCTCTCCGCCCCTGCTTCGAAACCACGTTTGTAGGCCATGTCGTCTCAACAGTACAATGGATTCCATTGCTAGCATCCTTTACTTTCGGTTGTCTATACCGACATACCAGAAACATATGTAAACGCTAAAGATTTCCTACGTCCATTCCACATAGGTACCCAATGCCGAAATATTGATGTTCTCATATGGATTGATAAATCATTCTGAATTTTCGTTTGCTACCATAAGGCCTATTGAGAGCCACAACTATATTTTTGGACTCCCTTGAAAACCAACATCACAAAAGAAGTTGGCCTGTAGGTCCTGTCGTAGCATCTAAAAGCGCTACGCAAAAATATATGACTTACTCTAGACTGGCAACCCATTCTCTCTACACCCTTGCTCTGGAACAACATATGCAGGTCGTGCACCCCAAGGTTCGATGGATTCCTTTGCACAATTGGTAGTCCCAAGTCAGACATACCGAAACTATATACACAAGCTTTGAATCGCATATCTATGAATATAAATAAAATATTTCGTGCACCTCCCAATAGACCTAAGTCGGACATAACAGGACTATATATATGCCTTAAATAGCATGTCAATGAACATGTATAATTAATTACGTGCCCCTCCCAGTAGCCCCAAGTCGAACATACCATGACTGATATATATATATGGCTTAAACAACATATCAATGAGTGTATATAAAATATTCCATGCCTCTCCCAGTAGTCCGAGGTCGGAAAAAATATATACACACATGCATGCACATATGTAACTCACATAAACTATATGCAAGTATACATACCACCAGTCCAATTATAGCGAACGAATAAACACATATTATGCCCATTTACATACGTGAAGGCAATACACAACCAAAGTTAAAAAACTACTATCTCATTATCAATGACAATTAACACCAAAAATTATTATAGCAATATATCAAACTAACCAACAAGTCAAACAATCTATTTATCTATAATTCATTTCTAATTTATAATCAATTCGATCAATTCAACAAATTCAAATAATGATATAAAAATATATGATTCAATTAATATTCAACTCGTTATACAATATGGTAATTTATAACATGATCGATCTATCAATATATTATTTTAAAACATAATAGATTATTTATAAAACAACTATAAGCTTATAAACCATTCAAAATCATAATATTATTTAATTATACAATTATAATTAAATATATTCATTCATACCATTTTTATAAAAACATAATCATTTTATAAAATATCATTATATACTTAAAAATCAATTAACGTAATACATTTCACCTCAAAATATTTTATAAATCCATAAATCATTTTATAACTTATTATATTCACTTAGAAAAAATCAATTTAAGCAATAATACCTTAATTTATCAAATTGAATCAAGTATATTTCATTCACACTATTTTATAAAATTATATAAACATTTTATAGAATATCCTATTTACTCAAAACAAATTTTAAGTAATTATAACACTTAATTTATTAAAATAAAATTAAGTGTAAACCTATTTATCTATTCTACAAAATTATTCAATCATTTTAATAAAATGATATCATTTACCTAAAAATCATTTTAGGCAATCAAAACATATTAAGACATACTAGTTAACAATATTTGGGGTCATACAATTCAATTGTACAAATATTGTAATCTATACACAAATATTTTGTAGGAGAATCAATTTTTCTCGCCTATGTGCTTCAAGATCATACAAAATGTGGTCCACTAGTTCTCTAATCGAATAACATATGCTCGGATACCAAGTGTGATGACCCACCTTTTACGATAACCCAAATATAGGCTGATCAATACATATATTTGAAATACTATAAAAGTCAAAATGTTGTATAAATTTAAACTTGATTACTATAAATTACAAATTGACCTTTGTGTAATTCGCAGTGGAAAGAAAACAATATATAATTTGATAAATATATATAAAATCACATAGAGGCATTAATAATGCATACCGACCCAACAGAAGATATATATATATATATACACATACACACATACATACATACATAAAAAGAGGGGGAGTACTCTCAGCCTTCCAAAGGGGGCTTAGGTATTTATAGCCCTCGGACTATCAAATTTTTGGTACTTTCTCTTTTTTTCAACTTCGGTTAATCTATCACCACTTTAATTAATGATGTAGCCTGCTTGTTTCTCATTTTCTAAATTTTAATCAATCATTTAAACTTGATTACCATTGTTAACGAACACTTTCTGTTAATGATTAAACTTTATTACTATTGCAAGTAACCATTTCTATCAATCATTATAATTTGGTTATTATTCTACATATACATATTTTCCCATTATTTCAACATGATTAACATCATTAGCAAGCTCTCTTCTATCATAGCTTACTAACATAACTTATTAAAAATCACACTTTTATCACTTTTTACAATATGAATCTGTTAAGTCCGTGAGATGATGGTTTTGATGGCAACAACCTTAGAGTAGATTATAAAATATAAATACTAACATTATAAGTTTAGATATATATGTATATGCAGGATTTAACCATGCAGGTACCAAGAATGAAGACTGTACAGTATGGAGACTCAAGATATCAAGATTGAAGACTCATGAGTATCAAGAGTTCAAGACTACAAGAATAAGTATTTTTAATTAGGAATTTTGGTAAAACTCCTAGAAAAGCACTGGCATCTTAAAATCCAATTTATTCGTGGAATGGAATCCACTTCGAGCCTGTTAAAGGGATGGAACCCTAAGTATGATGGAACCTACGAAAAATCTAGTGGAACATTGTTTTGTATCCGCTAACTTTTTACTCAAAATGATTTTTCAAAATTTTATCTCGTTTTCAAAATGATTTCAAAACCTTCCTTTTAAAAGCATCAAAAACATCTATCCTGATTTCAAATACTTTTACCCTCAAAATAATCTTTAATTTCAAAATCAAATTATCCTTGTTTTTAAACTATCTTTTAAATATAATATATTTAACTTTTAAATACTTAGATTTCAAATATAATATTATAGTAAAATTTTGTATATATTATTCTTTACATTTACTTATGAATTTTAACTATAGTTAAGTATATTTATAAAGTTTAAAATAGTTTTAATATAAAATAAAAGTTATTTTCAAAGAAAATCAAAACACCAAAAAATCCTTTGGGATGTCGATATGCCCAAGAACCCCATGTCAACATGGTGTCAGTTGAGCTCAAAATTTAAATTTCAAAAGAAGTGTCTATTCGTCATAACTCTTCACGAATGGACATGGCTGTTGTTCTTCTATAAAAAGGGGTTAGTTTCAACGAATTTTATATCAGTTTTTCTGGTTTTTCACTCCTCTTGTTCTTCCACATTTCTATATGCAAATTCTTATCATTACTCTGCCGAAATCAACACTGAATCTAACTAGATTATCTCTGGTTTGATTCTCTATCACTATCTCAACAAGATCCTCAGTGCTATTCAGAGTTATAGGCTTTTTGTAATCAACTTTGCTAGAAAAGGTGTGACTGTAGCCTTGGAAATCAATCAAGCGAGAAAAGGTGTGATTGTAACCTTGGAAATCAATTGGGTGAACTTGTTGCCCGGGAAATCAAGTATCTCTACCCAGAGATTTTGGAGGGTGTACCTCATTGCCTTGAAATCGAGGGTGTAATTGTAAAGATTGTTTTTGAAAGGAAATTCGTACTTGTTGTGCGGGACTGGATGTAGGGTAACTCCGAACCAGTATAAAATCCAGTGTGTTCTTTCCTTTACTGCTTTTACTTTATTTCTGCATCTGTTTTGTTTCTGTGATCATATTTGTGTCTGAATATTGCATACATCTGTGTTCAAATTAACATAAACTTAAGAAGATTAAGTACATTATAGACATTATTAACCCCTCCTCTAGTGTTAATCATAGCCTTAAGATCCGTAATCTGCATTTCTCACAGAATCTCCTTCCTCTTCAAACCCAAACTACTATTTTAGCAATATTTATTTATTATATCATCACTAGTGTGTTGGTAAATGATAATCTTCATTGCTACTTAAGTTGTTAAGCTACAACTCATAATAGTTTACTAACTCTTATAAAAAAATCCATTCTCGTATTACTTTATCAACATAAGCCCAAGATCATGCCTTTTTGAAAGCTATTAAAATAATTTTTTTCCTTTTATAGATTCAAATTTTAACTTTACTATCTTCAATACATTCTAATCATTCCTTTTTGTAATAGTTTTGTGAGTTTTGTGGTCATTTAATGGTCAATATGCCAACTTAACCTTATATACGAGAGTTGCTAACAATTTCAACTTCCTATACATAATTACTACAATTATCACATGCACATGCTTACTACCACATTAAAAATCACAATTTTAACATTATAATTCCACATAAACTTCATATTTATGATAATATAGACTATATCATATATAACTAAGCAAACATTTATATTTGATGCTTACTAACTCTATTATATGTCAACTTTTCATCATAAATCAACCATTTGATATTTTATTCTTCATATCAAACACCAAATCAAGTCTTGCTTCAATAAAACATAACATGCTTACTTTATTCAACATTTTATAACAAAACACACATCTTTATATAGCTACAAGCTACAAGTTTAGTATCCACTCACTTAGCAACTATTAGCAACCCAAAAGCAACTAGAACTCATTCTCTTAGCCTCTTCCACTTCATGGTCAAAAATCCAATTCTCTCCAGATGCTTCAATATTAATTGAGAATGTAGAGGAAGACGAGAAATGAATTTAGGTGATTTTATTTTGGTTTTAGAGATTTTATTTCCATTGTTTTAATTAGATGTAGGCCTCATGCTTTAGGTTTGAAGAGAGGAAGAAAAAGAAGGAGGCAACATAAAATGAATTGAAATGGGTGAGGGGTGCAGCACTTTAAAGGAAAGAAAATAGGCCTAGGGTGCAGCACTAAAAATCTGCTATCCCAAACATACCAATGTTTATACTTAAAAAGATCGAATACATCATTCGGGACACAATGGAATTGGTCTTAAGCACCAATTCCACCGTCTTCAAAATCTGACTTTTAGGTGATTGATTAAATTAACTTAATAACATTTAGATAAATCTTTTAAATATTTGGGCGGCAAAAAATACAAATTGTTACATTCTTCCCCCTTGATAATTTCGTCCCTGAAAACCTATAGGGTGGAATAACACGACCCCGACTCTAGCAACTCATAATTAAATCATATTAACCCAAAAAAAAGCATAACCAATGGATAAATAAAACAAACCATCAATCCTATAATCATTATGCCTTAGCAGTGCAACTTTTCCCGTTTAAAATACATGGCCACCAAGTCTCACCCCCACTATGAAAAAGTTAAAGTGGCTTTATTTATCAGATTACCAATGCAGGAGTAATATTAACGTCCCAATAAACCCACATCGTTCAATAATCATAATCAACCAACCTATATAACTTGCACCATTATAACAATAGGAGATGCCCAGAAAATAAGGTAATACCCATCATTACTAGTAGGTGTGCTCCGCTATGGACACCTATCGATCCAATAATCTCCATCGGAGCGGCTGAAATGCAATACGAATACGGCAATGTGACAATGCTACTAACATAACATCTCCATACCGTAAAACCCAAATACAGATATCTATAACTGATACCCATCTCGAACTGCCATTAGCTACTAAAGAGACCTATCGAGAGCCACAACTTGCTTATGGACTCCTCTAGAAGCCAACCCCTCAAAAGAAGTTGGCTTGTAGGCCCTGTGACAGCACCCAATCCTGCTATGGAATAATATATGACCTACATTAGACTGGCCTTCCAGTCTCTCTCCGCCCCTTCTCCAAAACCACGTTTGCAGGTCATGTCATCTCAATGATACAATGGATTCCATTACTAGCGTCCTTTCCTTTCGGTTGTCTATACTGACATGCCATACACATATGTAAACGCGAAAGCTGTCCTACATCCATCCCACATGCTTACCTAGTGCCGAAGTATTGATGTTCTTATGTGGATTGATAAATCATTTTGAATAGTCATTCGCTACCCATGCGTCATATCGAGATCCACTACTATATTGTGGACTCCCCTAAAAACTAATCCTCAAAATAATTTGGCATGTAGGTCTTATTTTAGCATCCAAGAGTACTGCGCAACTATATATGACCTACTCTAGACTAGCATCCCAGTCTCTCTTCGCCCCTACTCCAGAGTATGCAGGTCAAGCACCCCAAGATACAATGGATTCATTTGCACCAATTGGTTGTCCCAAGTCAGATATAATGAAACTATATGTACACGCTTTGAATCGCATACATAGGAATATAAATAAAATATTATGTACTCTTTCTAGTAGCCCTAAGTCGGACATACCAGGACTATATATATGCCTTAAACGGCATATCAATGAACATGTATAAAATACTACATGCCCCTACCAGTAGGCCCAAGTTTAACATACCAGGTCTATATGTGTGTGTGTGCCTTAGACCGCATATCAATGAGTATATATAAAATATTTCGTGCCCCTCCCAGTAGTCCTAGGTCGGACATAGCAGAAATACACGCACGCACATATAACTCACATAAAATATATGCAGGCATATATATACACACCACTGGTCTAATTATATGGATCAAATAAACACATATTTTGCTCATTTACATACATGAAGTTAATACACAACCAAAGTAACAAACCACTATCTCAATATCAATAACAATTAACATCAACAATCATTATAGGAACATATCAAACTAGCCAACAAATCAAACAATATATTTATCTATCATTCATCTCTAATCTATAATCAATTCAGCCAATTTAACCAATTCAAACAATGATATAAAAATTTACAATTCAATCAATAATTAACTAGTTATACAATTTGGTAATTTGTAACATGATCCGTCTATTAATATATTATTTTAAAACATAATATTTTGTTTATAAAATAACTATAAGCTTATAAATCATTCAAAATCATAAGATTATATAATTAAACAATTATAATTAAATGTACTCATTCATACCATTTTTATAAAATCATAACCATTTTATAAAATATCATTTATGCTTAAAATTCAATTTAAGTAATATATTTTACCTTAAAATATTTTATAAATCCATAAATCATTTTATAACATATTGTATTCACTAAAAAAATCAATTTAAGCAATAATACGCTTAATTTATCGAATTAAATCAAGTATATTTCATTCACACTATTTTATAAAATTACATAAACATTTTATAGAATATCCAATTAACTCAAAATAAGTTTTAAGTAATTATAACACTTAATTTATTAAAATAAAATTAAGTGTAAATTCATTTATCTATTCTACAAAATTATTCAATCACTTTAATAAAATGATATCATTTACCCAAAAATCATTTTAGGTAATCAAAACATATTAAGATATATTCATTAACTAGATTTAGGGTCATACAAATCAATTATGTAAATACTATAATTTACACCCAAATATAATGTAGAAGAACCGATTTTGCTCTGATATTAAGTGTGATGATTTGCCTTTTACGATATCTTAAATATAGGCCGACCAATACATATTTTTGAAATATTGTAAAACGAAAAAGGCCGTATAAATTTAAACTTGATATTAAACTATAAATTTCAACATGACATTTATGCAATTCATAGTGGAAAAACAACAATATATAATTTGACATGCATATTTAAATCACATGGAGGCATAAACAATGGGCACAGGCCCAACTGATGACACACACACACAAATATATATATGTATATATGTACGTATGTATGTACGTACGTACGTATGTATGTATGTATGTATGTATGTATGTATGTATGTATGTATGTATGTATGTATGTATGTAAAGGCACAACTTAATACATAAAACTAATATGTCCACGGTCTGAATAAATCTCTACATATACTCCATGCAAATGGAACACTGAATAGATACATTAATACAATGCATAGTCTCTTATATAAATAAAAGCCCTTCTAGTCTAATCACTTTCTTCGAACCCCAACCTGGATTGATAATGTTGCCATATCTAGCGCGGCAATACCGCTTGGCACCGCCTACAAGGCTGTGTCGCTCGCACTGCCTATATAAGACAGTGCCATAACACTTGGCATTGCCATGTACAAGATAGTGCCCGCACTGCAGTGGCACTGCCTTGGCTAAGGTAGTAAACCAGCACTGCCTTCTTTAAGGCGGTGTTGTGCACTACCTTTAACCAGGGAAGTGCTCAACACCGCCTTTCTCAGGGCAGTGCATAACACTACCTCGTCAAGGAAGTGCAGAAGCACTGCCTTTCTCAGGGAAGTACCTTGTCAAAAGGCAGTACCTTCGGCACCAAATAAAAATAGAGAGAGGGGGGAGTGCTCTCGGCCTCTCAAGAGGCGTCTAGGTTATTTATAACCATCAGATGATCAAAATTTTGGTACTTTCTCTTTTTGTCAACTTCGGCTAATCTATCAGCACTTTAATTATTAATGTAGCATTCTAGTTTCTCATGTTCTAACTTTTTATTAATCATTCAATCTTGATTACCATTTTTAACAACACTTTCAATTAATAATATAACTTTATTACTATTGCAATAACCACTTCTATCAATCGTTATAATTTGGTTATTATTCTACATATACACTTTCGCCCATTATCAACATGATTTACATCATTAGCAAGCTCTCTTCTATCATAGCTTACTAACATAACTTATAAAAAATCACATTTTTATCAAATTTAACAATATGAATCTCCTTCCTCTTCTTAACCCATACTCACATTTTAGCAATATTCATTTATTATATCATCGCTAATATGTTGGTAAATGATAATCTTCATTTCAGTCATTAAGCTACCACTAATAATAGTTCACTAACTATTATAGAAATCCCTTCTTGTATTACTTTTATTAGCATGAGCCCGTTCCTTTTTGAAAGCTATTAAAACAAGTTTATTTCTTTTATAAATCCAAATTTTAACTTTACTATCTTAAATATTTTTTAATCATTTCTTTTTGTAAAAGTTATGTGAGTTTATGATCATTTAATGGTCATTATAACAACTTAACATCATACACCCAAGTTACTAACAATTTCTACTTCCTATACCAAATTATTACAATTCTCACATGCTTGCTACCACATTAAAAAAACATTTTTAACATTATAATTCTGTATAATCTTCATACGTATGTTTATTTATGATATTATAGACTATATCATACATAACTAAGCAACCATTTATATTTGATGCTTACTAACTCTAATATATATGTCAACTTTTCACTATAAATCAATCATTTAATATTTTACTCCTCATATCGAATACCAAAACTAGACCAAATCATGTATTGCTTCAATGAAACATAACATACTTTATTCAACATTTCATAACAAAACACACATCTTTATATAGCTATAGACTACAAATTTAGTATCCACTCACTTAACAACCATCAGCAACCCCAAAAGTAACTAGCATCTATTCTCTAAGTCTCTTCCTCTTCATGACCGAAAATTCAATCTCCTCCAAATGCTTCAATATTAATTGAGAACGTAGAGGAAGATAAGAGAGGTGATTTGAGTTTGGTCTTAAAGAATTTATTTCCTTTGTTTTAATTGGATCAAGGCCTCATGCTGTAGGTTTAAAAGTGGGGAAGAAAAAGAAGGAGGAAACGTAAAATGAATTAAAAGGGGAGAGGGGTGCAACACCTTAAAGGAAAGAAAATGCGCCCCAGGCCCAACTCCATCCCTTTAATAATAACAAACTCACATCATTCATAACTCAAAATCGGCTATCTCAAAATATCGATGTTTATACTCAAAAATATCAAAAACATTGTTCCGGACAACAGTAGTGGACCCTTTCACCAATTCTATCGTATGCAAAAATCAGCTTTTGCATTTTTTATCAATCGACTCCCAATATATTACTAAAAATATGATGTCCTAAACATACCAATGAATATACTTAAAAAAATCGAAAACATCATTCAAGGCACAATGGAAGTGGTCTCAAGCAACAATTCCGTTGTCTTTAAAATCTCTGTTTTAAACGAATGATTAAATTAACTTAACAATATTTAAATAAATCTTTAAACATTTAAGTGGCCAAAAATACGGGTTGTTACAAAGACCTTTTTGGGTAAGAACTTAACCAGATATAGATTAAAGTTTGGGTAGTCCTAACTATTGTGTAACTAGATTTCGGTGATAGAATTTCAAAATTGAAGTAGATTTTGAATATATTTTGAGTCAAGGTGGAATTGTGACTCAAATGTGTTACTCTTTTTTATAGATTTTGCACTAGCAAATTAAAGAATACATTTTACAAAGGCTACAATAAATAGGCTTATATAGGTTCCTTGTGATTAGGGAGAACGAGATTCATTGTATTAAGGTTTTAGGGATCAAGATTTATTCTCAACTTTTAGGTGTTTTCTTTGTAATATTTTGGTGAATTAATAAAGTTTTGTTTGAAGAAAAATATTTATCTATTATTTTTTTAACTTCTTATATCTTCCCAAATCTAATTGTTTATGGATCGATAATCTAATAGTTGCTATCAGAGAATACTACATATATTTTTCTACAGAGATTTTTTTATGGAGAAAATAATTTGAGAAACTTAATGGGATATATCAAAGGTTATAAAAGGTGAAGATGGAGGACTTTCTATATCTTAATAATCTTCACCAACCATTAGAGAACAAAGGGAAGAGACTTAGTGGTATAACAAAAATAAAATGGGAAATTTCGAAGAAGAAGGCTACTATGGTTATTCAATTTTTTTGGAGACTATGTTGTTTCATATTGTTGGTAGTGAAACATTTGCATATGCAATTTGGAAGGAATTTACACGTAGAAATCTACAGCAAACAAGGCTCATTTTATGAGAAGATTGGTAAATCTAAAGTGTAATGACCTGCCTCAAAACGTACCTAATTTTTGACCTAGAAAAGGTCCAACAAACATTAGACTCATTCCAAAGTTGGTTGTTGGTTGGTATGATTGAACAATACATAAAGCTACCTATTAATGCTACCATAGTTCTCAAAGTGAAGAAGATATAATATAATATCAGAAACAATACCCATTTCATAAAAATTCAAACATCATAACAAAACATAACATCTCAGTGTCCATGGTACAATATCTCAAAATACAATGACATCATGTCTGAATGGGTATATCAAAATATAACAAAAACATAAGTAGATAGATAACTGATATAAGACTCTACCATTGTCTTTATCTCCTAAATCTGCATCATTTTCTCTAACCTGCGTTGTGATAAGGAGGGAGTCAGAACAACAATATCCAGTGAATAAAATCTCAAGTCTTTTTGTTATAGTATTTGGTAGTATAACTTAGATAAAAATAAGTCTTACGCATCCTAACTATATTTTTATAAAAACCTTCAACTGTAAGCCCGAAGGCTCTTCTAGTCCAATCCTATAACCTACACTTTTCTAACCCAACTCTATAAATCACCTTTAATTGTAGACCCAAGGCCATTTCCAATCCTATACATCCACCGTCAATCATATCCTAAGAATGTGAGAGAAAGTACACAGGCCACTAACACTTTTTTAATAGGAATTAGGCAGACTTTGACCATTAAATACCTAACTCTTAGCAAGTCCCCATTATTTAACACCTAATCCAAGGTAGACCCCTCTCAAGTATTATTTAGCTGACGTCGTGTGGAATCTCATCTGGCCATTTAATACTTCTTTTTGGAAGAGGCGGACCCTAAAGTAGCCACTTATACCTCAAATCCAAAGCGGACCCTTTCCAAGTTTCCATCTACCATGCATAAATGTTATCCTCAACCATTTAATACTTCCTAATTAGTGAGGAGGTGGACCATACACCAACAACTTACTACCCTCGATCATCGAAGCAGGTCCGACGTATTATCACATGTAACCCAACTATGACATCTCATATTAGTCTGACCATTCATAACCACTGGTAGTTAGATTAACTGGACAGACTTACTCTACATAATTGTGACTAACCTCGTGTCCTCCAAGGGTGCTTATTATAGGCAATGTTTCATGTCATCCTTAAAGTCACACTACTGGTAGTCAGATTACTTGGGAAGACTTCGTGTGCTTTTGACTGACCTCACATCCTTATAACTTAGTCATAATTTACCCTCCCTTAATCATATTCTCACTCACCTTACCACATTCCACCAAAGCTATAAAGAAAGATTCTTTATTCCACCACTAATCATAATCATCATTAACTTCCATCCTATGGGGTTTTAATACTAATTACAGACCTAGTTATTAATTATATGTTATTTATGCTCTAATATATTTATAAATAAGTGACTAAAATATTCCTAGGCAAGTAAAGATTGCACCCTATCCTAATCATTAAATGTCAAAACTTCCAATTTATACAAATCTAATTCCATACCATAACATAGAAATTAGCTAATATCCTTAGCCCAATAATAAACTAGTATAAGAAAATAGAATTAGTTGCTACTTATTTTATATTAAAATAGTAGAATCATCATCAATTGAATTTACAATTCAAATCTTTTTACACTCCATTCAACTTCTGCAAAAAAAAATGAAAAGGGATGCATATTCAATTTCTGACCCTTAATCACATGAAAAGAGAAAAGTGAGAAGTGGAATAGAGTGTAAAATATTAAAATTGCAATAACTACATAAATTCTACTATTTTTATTGTAGAATAATAGAGATTCAAAAACATAAGAATTGACATTTCTCTTTGAGGGAATTTGGGGGTTTTTTAATTTAATGATTTTGTGAACAAAATTCTCTAGGGCATATATCAAGTACAACCAATACTAAACAATTACTAAAATGAGAAAAACTTAGATTTCCACCCATAGATGACTCATATCTTTCTCCTATGGATTTAAATACACGTGCTTTTTTAATCTCTTCTCAGATCTCTGTCTTTTTAAATAAATAACAATTCAATTGTATATTAATTAGATTCAGAACTTTAGGGATAGGAGGATAATAGAATTAGAAATTGAATATTAATACCTAAACTCCCTTACCTAAAGTCCTTAAAAAATTTATGAATCACGTGGAAGAAAGAAAGTGGCAGAGCTCCACTTATGTTTTTAAATAATTTGTGAATAAAAGTGAAGAGGCTGGGCTCTTATTTATAGTGGTTAGAAATCACCAAAACCATCGGATTTAAGTCAGTTTAAGATAATAAAATCCTAGTCGCCACAATACGCACCGGTCGACCACTCTTACCTAGGCGCTCGGCCACTAGTGATTAACCGGTCTTAGGTAGGCGATCGACCAGTTGCCTACATATGGGAATATTTTATCACTACCATTAATTATTATTTAAATCCTTAATTAATTTTTAACGTTGACATTTCTTTTAACGTTTACTCAAACCACAACCTTAATTACCGTTTACTTTTGAAAATTTAAAATTTAATACTAGTTACATTTTTGAATTTGAATTCTACTTGAATTATTTTAAATTCGAAAAATTCAAACATCAATAAGTTTTCTGTCTAAGCTTCGATAACAAAAATTTAGACATGGAAATTGATCAGAAAATCACCACGACGCAATGGTAAATTTTCGTAGCCAAATTCCAAAATTTATACAATTTTATTTTTAGCCTTATTATTAATTAATTAATTTCTTATCAATCTTTTTATTTTTATGTGGTATTACATTCTCTCCCCTTAAAAATGATTTTGTCCTTGAAATCCCTAAGGGACAGATAGTGTAACGTGCATTAAGTATCCATGTTATACAACCAAGTTACCTACATAACCATCTACTCAACGAAAAGTGCAATACGATTATTTATGCAGATGTATTATAGGTGAGATCAATCTTAGCCTGTATGCAAGGTCATGACATATAAGCTTGCATGCAAGCATTCTAAACATTCAAAAAGTTCTGCATAAATGTAAAAATGACAGTAAAAAGTGTGGTAATTATTTCCTACCATCCAATCTAGAAAAAATGATGCAATCAAAACCTAATTCTGGAGAGAAAAAGTTTACTGGAGAAAAGCTCTAGATGAGAAGTCCTTATCTTCTCTTCAGTTTTCCATGTGCTTTCCGCAAGAATATCTCCCCATTATACTCAAGCTAGCCTAATTTCTTTATTGCGGAGCTTCTTAGTCTCGTGCTTCACTATGCATGCAGTGGCACGGAGTGCTATCGGCTACATCTCAATATATACCAACTGATCAAGCTCTACCATGGTGGTGGTGCTATGAATGTATTTCTTCAAGTGCGAAACATGAAATACGTCATGGATTCCTACCAACTTATTTGATAGCTACTTGATATGCAATTTTCCTATTCTTCCTAAGATCAGGAAAGACCCAACAATGTTGATGTTAAATTCCTTGACTTACCAAATCTCATGACATTTCTTAGAGGGGAAATTTTATTGAACACCAGGTCTCCTACCTCAAATTCGAATTCTTTCCTTTGTTGTTTGCATAGGACTTCTAGCGATCCTATGCGGCCTTCATTCACTACTTAATCAACTCTATCTTTTTTGAGGTCTTGCGAATCAAATCTGGCCCGAGTAGAATTTTTTCGACAGTTTCCCTGCAACGACCCATAATTTCAAACTGTTTGTTTTTAAATATCTGAATTATTTAAATATTTATATTTAAGATTTAATATGATTAAATATTATTTTATAACCTTATTAAACACTTTTTAATTAATAACTAAAGTTATAAAAATTATTTTTGAAATGTGTTTACAAAAATTTACACTTTGGATAAATATTGAAAATATTACTAGAAAATGTCTTGTTAAAAATCAACTTTTTACTTCAATATAAGTTGTGTAAATATTTTGCAACTTGTATAATAATCATATGCACATATAAATAAGTATTAAAACATCTCTTTTCCTAATCAAACTAATTAAAGTAAACATGTACAATTAAGGGAACATAAGAGTACTAAAGGATCCTTAAAGGTGCAGTGATTTAAGGCATGGATTAAGGATATGGCGTTGCATGCTTGAAGTCCTTTTGCTTCAACGTTAAGGAAGGGTTTTTACAAACTTTTCCATTCAAATCCTAAATAAATAGGATAGGAAGCCTCTTCATTCTCTACACCAATCACTTCTATTACATATCTCTTCACTTCTTTCTCTTTTCATCTTCGTGTCCTCTTCCTTATGACCATGAGCATGGGATGAAAAGAAAGGCCTTTAGGCCATGAGGGTGGTGAGGGGAGATGGCCTTGGATGTAGGGAGAAGGAGGTGATGGCCGTGAGTTATGAAGGAGGAGGATGCTTGGACGTGAGGAAAGAGAGAGGGGTAGGTAGGCCATAAGTGATGGAGATGGTGGAGGAGGTAGGCGTATGGTATAGGAAGAGGAAGAATGGGTTTAGTGATGTTTCGGTTTGAGTAGGAGGTGATAGTAGACGTGTTAATTGATATAATGTTGGTAGGAATTAAATGGGTTGAATAAAAGTGAGTTAATCTCAATTTGAATCACTTGATAATCACTTTTTAAGTACTTATTAATCACTTAATATGTTTGCTATTAGTGATATTGATAGACATTAACTATATAAAGTTATACCTTTAATCATATGCTAAAATGATTGCTTATATGGTTGTTTACTATACTTAGATGATTATTGGTTGATTATATAAAAGTTTGGTTGTTATAGATTTGATCATTTTGATTTTTAAGTTGAAAATAATATATGATGAGAAATGATAGCTATGTGAATTAATAATACACAACTTGTGAAAAATTATTCACATTATACCCAGAAAAAATACATACACAAAATATGTTAGGGCTCTTTGTTTTTAAAAACCAAAAGAAAGGTCATTTTATAACATTGGAATTTACTTCGAAAAGGTAAAGAAATGAGTAAGTGGAGTTCTGAAATAGATTTGGAATTTTTTTTAAAAGAAAGAAATTGATAAGGTGGAGTTTTGAAATTATTTGAAAAACAAAATATATGGTTTCATTTATGAACAAAATAGTTTTAAAAGATGGAAAATGACAAAGAAATATCATATGGTTTAAAATAGATTTTTAATAAGTGAAATGCTAAAATATCATTTAAAATTAGTTAATAATAGTTTATTATGTTATTAAAATGATTTAAATATGTTTTGGACAAGTTTTCTAAAATTTGACTAAAAGGTGAAAAATAAGCCACCGCGTTTTGGCAGTTTGCGATTTCGTGATCTGAAAAGTTAAACGGATGTGTAGGATAAATATAAGTCAGAATTCTTTGAAATAAGAATTTTTCCAGACCGTTATGGGTATGGTTTTCAAGAACCACATTTAGAGAAAAGATAATTATTACAACATATGCCAAGAGTGATATGAAGATGCTCTCTTGGATGATCAGAGTATATATATGGGAAATTAAACCACTTTTCCTTTACAGACAACACGGTGGCATAAAAAAAGAACTCTAAATAGCTAGCTTGCCTCCTGCTCGTCTCCGGAAGCTTATTCGTCAACTAAGTACCTGAAATACCTCAACTCTAAAACTACTCAAAATTAATTGAGCATCCAAGAGTATAAGGGGAAAACATAGACTTTAAGTCAGACAAAAATCCTGGTATGAATAATAACCTACCATCTCGAACCATTTAGATATCTAGTGAGACCACGCTGCTTAGTAGAATGAGTTTTCCCCTCACAGTACCTTACTCAAAAATTTATAATAACCATATACTGTGCACATGCATCCACAATAGTTAAAAGCGTAGCAATTCAAAATATTATGATGATATGAAAACAAGCAAAATATCTTAGATTTCCCATCCCCATTCATTTGACTATCCGTCTCAATTATAGTTTCTAGGGTCACTATTAACCTATTAGTTTTATGGGCTTACTAATAACCTGATTAAATTTTTTGGACTACCTGTCCTATTTCAAAGTTTTCATGGGATCACTAAAAACCTATTGGTCGCTGCCAATAACTTCATTCAATTATTTCGTGGATTCCTTTGAACTTATTAGATCTGGAATAAATCCCCTTATATTACAGTTTTCACGAGTTGACTATGTACCTATTGACTTCTATCAATAGCTTAATTCGGATATAGTTCTCGTGGGTTCACTACAAACCTGTTGGTCCCTGCTAATAACTCTTACGAAACATAGTTTTCATGGGTTTACTATGAACCTGTCTAAACTGACAACTTCATAATTAGTCTTTGGGCATCCTATATCCTAGTCTACCCGACCTTCTAGATGCAAGTCTATTCATTCATGGGTTAACTTAATTTATATTCACTATTGGGTCAACCTTGCTGGTTATTCTACCCTTGCTCCCTATAATACAGTTATGGGTCCATTATACAGTGAATATGTATACTAGAAGAAGTAAATATAATAACATAAAAATACCAACATTTATGGTTTTGATATCCTTGAAAGCAATAAAACATGGTTATCTCTTTAACCTACGTTTATCAAAGAAAGCTTCTTCAAAAGCTCCATACTTAAAAGCCATTTCAAAACTCCTTTATTTTGCCATGGGTTTTCCCTTAAACATGAGTTGTTTTGAAAACTAAGGCTTTAGAAACCTTAAAACATTACTTTCAAAACCATTGGAATGCCTCTTTCAAAAGTTTTCAAATCTTCTTTTCAAAACCCTAAGCGTATGCCATTCGAAACACTTTAAAAAATCTCTTTCCAAACATCAAAACATACCTTTCGAAAGTATCAAAACATTACTTGCTAATTTATAGAAGCATAGCTTCGAAACCATTTGAAAGTGCCCCGTTCGAAACCATTGAGTTTAATCTCAAACATATCTTCTGGTTCAAAGTGAATACAAGTGAAAGTACCCCTTCCGAAACCATTGATCTTCAAATAAAAGAGTTTGGGGAAAAACAAATGGCTTCAGAACCACCCTTTCGAAAGTATTAGTCTTTTAAGTAAATAATTGGAAGGATAGCTTTGAAACATCTTTCGAAGCCATTGCCTTCAAAACCTTTAGTATAAATGGCTACTGGTGCCCTTTCAAAAACATTGGGATGTGGTTTATTGCATTTATAAAAAAAGATAACTTTCAAACTTATTGATGGCTTTAATCCAATTATAAGATATAAAGGAGGCATCGTGGTTTCGACTGGGCTAAAACTACCCTTTTCTGAAGCATTGATTTAAAAACAAGGTAACTTATTTGAAAGCTACGCTTTAACCAAACGGTGGCAACATCTTCGAAAGCTATCATTCATTTAAAATAAGGAAAACAACATTTCTTTGTAAAGAAAAATGAAGACATCGACCCCATTAGAAGCTTGGTTTCGACTCCATACGTACCGCCATTCTTCAATCCACTTTGTACCAGCGCATTGATACCTTATGTATTAATTTTGACATGGTTGTGGCGGAAGTATAAGGTCGAAAGGTGGCTACTGGAAGTGGCAAAACAATAAACTTATGCAAAACTGTTTTTGTTACCTTTATAAGTAATACTTTTGAACTAACTTGCCTATTTGTAAAACTATTATTGGTTGCCATAATCATTTCCAAAATATCTAAAAGAGTGCCAAATTTATTTAAAAATAAATTGAAGATAACTAAGAAAGAAGCTCTTCCCTTTAACAAAACAATTTAGACTTTTAAATCCTCCATCTTAAATTAATTAATTTACCTAGTAAATTACTTAGGAAAAATCCTCAAAAATTCTCAAAATTCACTTTTAATATGTTATTTAACATACCAAAATTACTTAGGAAAAATCCCCAAAAATTCTTAAAATTACTTAGGGAAACAAAGGTTTCTAATCAAGAAGCCTGATTAGAGTCCGCACTAGAGGATCGAGGAATCAATGCTAGTTTGGAAGAAAAGTTTTCGATTCCAATAGAAGATCGAATTAGATATTATACGGAATTGAGTTTAAAGGTAATATTTTAGGTAAACTATTTTGGATTTTGAGTAGTGGTGAAATTTCAAGGACGAAATTCTTTTAAGGGAGAAGAACGTAACAATCAAGAATTTCAAACAGTTCGTATTTAAATATCTGAATTATTTTATTATCTGTATCTAATATGATTAAATATGATTTTATAACCTTATTAAATAGTTTTTAATTAATAGCTAATGTTTAAGTAATTATTTTTTATATGTGTTTACAAAAACATACACTTTAGATAAATACTGAAAATGTGACCGAAAAATATTTTGTTAAAAATCAACTTTTTATTTCAATACAGATTGTGTAAATATTTTGTAACTTGTATAGTTATCATATGCATATATAAACAAGTATTAAAACATCTCTTTTCCTAATCAAACTAATTAAAGTAAGCATGCATAGTTAAGGGAACATATGAGTACTAAAGGACCCTTAGATGGTGGAGTGATTTAATGCAAGGATTAAGGGTATGGTCTTGCATGCATGGAGTCCTTTTGCTTCATGGTTGAGGGGTTTTTAAAAACTTTTCCACACAAATCTTAAGGTTATAATAGGAAAGAAACCTCTTCATTCTCTACACCAAATCATTTCTATTACATGTATCTTCAATTCTTTCTCTTCTCCTCTTTAAGTCCTCTTCTCCATGGCCATTGGCATGGGATGAAAAGAAAGGCCTTTAGACCATGAGTGTGGTGAGGGAAGGTGGTCTTGGATGTAGGGAGAAGGGGGCGATGGCCGTAAGTTATGGAGGAGGGGGATGCCTTGGACGTCAGCAAAGAGAGGGGGAGGCCAGGCCGTGAGTGATGGAGATGGTGGAGGAGGTAGGCATGTGATATAGGAAGAGGAAAAATGGGTTAAGTGATGTTCTAGTATGAGTAGGAGGTGATAATAGAAGTTTTGATTGGTGAATATTGGTAGAAAGTAAATGAGTTGCATAAAGGTGAGTTAATCTCACTTTGAATCACTTGATAATCACTTGTTTATATTAGTTATTAATCATTTAATATTGCTTGCTATTAGTGATAATAAAAGAAATTAACTACTTAAAGTTATAGCCTTGATCGTATGCTAAAATGATTGCTTATGTGTTGGTTTAATATATTTGGATGATGATTGGTTGATTATATAAAAGTTTGGTAGTGATGGATTTGATTATTATGATTTTTAAGTTGAAAATCATATATGATGAGAAATGATAGCACGTGAATTAACAATACATGTCTTATGAAAAATTATACACATTATACCAAAAATAATATGTATACAACATATGTCAGGCCTTTGTGTTTATAAAAACCAAAAGAAATTTCATTTTATAACGGAGAATTTACTTCGAAAAATTAAAGAAATGAGAGAGTGGAGTTTTGAGACAGATTTTGAATTTGTTTTAAAAAGAAGGAAATTGGAAAAGTAGAGTTTTGAAATCATTTGGAAAATAAAAATCTATGTTTTCATTTATTAAAAAAATAGTTTTAAAATGTGGAAAATGACATAGTAATATCATATGGTTTAAAATGAAGGATTTTGAATTAAAAAGGTTGGAAAAATTAATATTAGAATAGGTGAAAAGAAGTAAAACAGAATTTTAATAAGTAAAATAGTAAAATATTATTTTAATTTTGTTAATAATAGCTTACTATGTTGTTAAAATGATTTAAAAGTGTTTCGGACACGTTTTATAAAATTTGACTACAAGGCGAAAAATAAGCCATCGCGTTTCGGCAGTTTGCGATTTCACAACCTGAAAAGTTAAATGGATGTGTATGATAAAATATAAGTTTAAATTCTTTGAAATAAGAATTTTTCGGACCTTTTTTGGTATGGTTTTCAAATGAAAACGTAAAATCAAGATTTCATTTAGTAAAGTTTGAAATATGTCTAAATCAAGTTTTCAAAATCGTCGCGTTTTGGCAGTTCGTACATATAGTTTTCAATACTTAAAAAATGGATATTTTTATTATTAAAAAATGAAATCAATTCGATAAATATGTTAAATGATTTAAAAGAGATTTGATTCATAAAAATGGACATATATATATAATGGAATGAGTGTGTTGATCCATAAAGCTCTAAAACTATTATTCATTAGCAATTTAACAACTAAATTTGGCGGTTTTTGAATAAATGATTTAAACTTGGATTTCACTTCCCGAATCTTTTGGAAATGTTTAGCAAATAATTATACAATTATTTTAAATGTTTAGAATAAACCAAATAACTTGACCACCTTATGGGTGGCAGAGAGGTAGTCTCCAGATTAGAGTTTGGGAAACTAGTTGTCTACTCGTTCTAACTATCTAGATTGGCCAGATAGAGGGAATAGTAAAATTGATTTACTCGGACCATATTTTCCTAAGATGAAAGTAAAGATTTATAAAATCATATTTTCTAATAAAGCGATAGATTTATAAACAGCGTTTTATAAATAAAGGGTATATTTATAAACGATATTTTTGTAAATAAAAGTAATGTGTTATAAAAGAGGTTTTACAAAGGAATAGCTTTTTTGAAGTGAAATTTCATAAATGGAAATATTTTCCAAAGTAAGATATAACGAAGGAGATTTAGAGTTTTTTAAAATTTAAACAGGATTTTTAAATAGAATTTTGGTGGTATTGAGAACATTTTAGCTAAACCCGGTATTGAATTCCGAGGAGAGAGCTTATACTATCTGTGTGAATTTAAAAAGTGATTTCACCATTATTCGACGAATAGTGCAGGTTGAATAAGGAAATTGGTACTAAGTATAATTAATCTAATCTCTATGAATCCCTTTCACTCAATACTAAATTGGTTTAGATTTACAGTAAATGATGTCTTAAATAACATTTTTTTAACCCAGAAAAAGATATGTTTGGAAATATGAAATCTCCACTAAGAGTAGAATTATACTAATAATTAAATATGGAAACATTATCCAAATTAATTTAAAGAAAAGTGATTCAAAAATTTCTAAAAGTCAAAAGAGGTTTTAATTAACCAAAAGGATTTAACAATAGAGGCTTAACATTTTTGTATATGTATGTACACATCTTTTTATCGATACAGAGAGAAAAGGAACGGATTTGGGTATTCCTGTACGAAAACCACTTCGAACCAATACACATGTTCGAAAGTGAAGGTTGTTGAAGAAATGATTTTAAAGACTAGAGATCCTCATAATGTAGAGCCGACTGCCACTAACCTCTTGGGTGATTCCCATATATTGTATATGGTGGCAGTAGTACCTTCAATCTGAAATCTTTGACGCAAGGATTGCACATTACGAATCCGAGAGGGGTTTCCTAAATAGGATGTAGTAGGAGTACCTTTAGTTTGTCCTTTTCTGGGAAACTTATATGGACGAGCCGATATAGCATATTTAAGACTATGTACGTTGGCTTTAACAAACATACATCTATTTGGTTGTGTAGGAGGTAACCTCTCTTATACTTAACAACCTTCCCTGAGGCATATGAACCCGGGGGGTGTGCTTTTGTGGAAATCAACTAGTGTGTTTTTAGAAATGGCGATGCGGCATTCAAAGTGGGATTTTTTGTTTTGAGAAAAGTAAAATGTTATCTCAAGCCTCACGCATCGATAACGGTAAAAATAGGGTAGATGCAGCAGGGCTGTGTCGGCTGCACCAATTACGATATGGTCATCACCTTTCTTGATTACCATTTGTATATTGGCTTTGTTGCGTATGCTATGAGACATCTCGAATAGGTCGAGAACGATCGCAGTGACTTCATACTCGGTACTATCTATAGTAGATGTAGGCTTGTCTTGTGTTGGTAGAGGGCAACAGGGCTATGCCTCGGTACATTCCTCTAGAGATGTACTGTACGGATGGTTGTCCCTTACCTTGGCATTCCAATCTCCAATATGTGCCTTTAACGGACTTGATTTTATACCTAAATTTGCTGTCGAATTTAATAAATGAAAAAATTACGGCTACTTTAATATGTTATTTGAAAGGATTTCTAAAGCAATGTCATTAGAAATAATATAAAATAATTTGATAAAAATGATCATAAGATAAAAAAATGTCTGTGTTTATGTGCGGCACGGTCTTATGAGATACTGCTCTTTTGAAAGATTTTGTTTGGCATCAAAGTCGCTTTATGACACTCTCATATATATTTATGATTTGCTTTTCTCGGGCTAGTTTGCCAGAAGGACCTAGGTGTTTTTAATACTCGGGTCAGATCCAAGTAAGTTTCAGGTTTAGCTTAAGACGCTTGGAGTTTTCAAAGGAAAGCTGGAGACCTTCATCAACCTATGATCGTAAATTACATTCCCATTGCATTTTTTTTAATGTTTTGTATTTAGCATTTTTAAGGACAGAGGTTTATAACTATCCAAGCAGAATAAGCTCTAATCTATGTATTTAAAATTTTCTGCTGTAAAGATTATTGGAATAGTATATGTTATTCCATTCACGTAGATTCTATTCTATGTCTTTAATTTTCTTTTACCCTTAATGGTCCGCCTTTTTGTTCAATTTGAGTTAGACATTTGTGGTTTAGTGCCAAATTTAAATGTATGGAAGTGCGGGTTGTTACATTCCCACAAATAATTTGGCGATTTGCATCGCCTCCCGTATAATGCTTCAAATGATGCCATGCCAATCGTCCCTTGGTGACTAATATTTTACATGAATTCTACTAAAGGTAAGTGTTGCTTAAAATACCCACCATGTTCCATGATGCAAGCTCTCAACAAGTCTTACAAAATCCTATTTATCCTTTTAGTCAAATTGTTTGTCTATGGGTGTTAAGCAGTGCTAAGGTCTGATGAGGTTCCTAAAGTTGACTGCAAACTCCTCCAAAATTTTCTAGTGAATAACGGGTCCCTATAAATAACAATGCTAATCGGAATTCCTTGAAGTCGAACGACCTCCTTAATATAAATTTGCACTAAAGGTGTTGCGGTCCTATTGCTTCTAATAGGAATAAAATGCACGCTTTTAATGAGCCTATTTACTATGATCCAGATAGCTTTATTGCCCTTTTGACGTCTAGGCAACCCATCAATAAAATCCGTTGATGTATGGTCCCATTTCACGTTGGAACCTCCAGTGGAAATAACAATCCTTTGGGCTTTCTTTGTTCAGTCTTTATACTTTGGCACATCAAACACCTAAAGACAAATTTGGCTACCCTCTTCTTCATCCCTGGCCAATAGAAAATTCACTCCATAACCTTATACATCTTATCTCCTCTTGGGTGAATGATCATCCTAAAATGGTAACATTCTGCTAACACTTCTTCTAAAACATCCTCAGCTATAGGGATAAAAAGGCGTACATCTTTCCTCAAACATCTTTTTTTGTCAATTGCATATCTACTAACATGGGGGAAATGCTCTTCTCTAATTAGCTTGCCCAAAGTGTCAACTATTAATGCATCCTTCTTCTGCTCTAGCCCAATGCGGCCCATCAACGCTGGCCAAGCCCCATTACTACCAAATAGCCTAGAGTGAGTTCTTTTGGAAATTTAAACTAAAGAGGAAATCCAATTGCCTGCGCTTATATACAACGCTTAGAGTAGGATGCCTCTGGCTAAAGGCATCGGGGATGACATTCCCTTTTTTAGGGGTACTGTTAATTAACGGAATTTCTATTGGATAAAAAACTATCGAAAAATATAGAAATAAAAATAACCTCAAGCGCACGGTGTACAAATGTAGCACGTAGCAAATACAGGTCGATCCGTAGGAAATTGACGATTTTAAAATTCTATTCAATCAAATTAAACCAAAGTTGAAGAGAAAGTTAAGCTAGAAAATTAGCTAACTAACTAAAAGAAAAGAGATGCAAATATAAGAGTTAAATAACAACTTAGAGAATAAATTCACTCTCTAGATCACATAGTTCAACACATGAACTCATGATCTCTCTTTTATGGTCATTAGTTAATCGATATGCTTATCATAAGTATGGCATATTTGTGCTATTGATTAGCCAACATAAACCATCAAACTATAACACATCTCTTAAAGCACTTACTAACTTTCATGAAACTTGACAAAGAAAATGAGAATGAAATCTATTTTAAGTGTGGCCTATTAACTATTGATTAGAAATATAGACCATCAAATTTTAATTTCAAATCACTTTCTTTTGTCATAATCATATTTTGACGAAGAGGAATTTGTGTTAGTAATTATTTAAGCATAGCCTACTTGATGTCAACAATTTAGGCTATCAAATTCAAAGCAAAAACAACCAATAAAACACTTCATTAATCATCATTAAGCACAAAAAGAAAGCATGAATTAACAAATAGTTGTAGCTACATAATTAGAGATGTTCATTACCCCCTAAATTGAAGGGGTTTAGCCTCTCATATTTGTCATTTAATTAACAAATGTAGCTTGCAACGTGAAAGAAAAAGAAAAGGAAAAGAGAGCAAAGTTAAATGAAAAACTATTCTACTTGCATAAAATAAATGAGATCTATACTACAACATGAAAGTAAATAAACAAGAAAAGAAAATGAACATGTATTAAATTGCATAAAAAAAAAAGAATTGCATAAGAAAGAAATAGCTAAGTATCCACGGGAAGAAAGAGAGCTTTGATTTATTTTCTAAGCTAAAACTAAGTAGAAAGAGGAAGAGGGTTACATGAAAAATAAGGGGTATATATACATATGTTAAATCCTAATTCATATTTTTGGGGAATGCCCAAAATACCATTGAGAAAGTGTGGGGGACAAGTAATCAGTAACTTCTACTAGTCATCATTTAAGTGTACATGAAGCCATTAATTCCATGAGGATGTGCATTAGCCTCTAATTTGTACATTAAGGTAGGTG
Organism: Allium cepa; assembly: GCA_030765085.1. NCBI lineage: Eukaryota > Viridiplantae > Streptophyta > Magnoliopsida > Asparagales > Amaryllidaceae > Allium > Allium cepa. The sequence continues at coordinate 599,773,410 of CM060935.1, forward strand.
GGTAAGTGGGGTCCTCCATGTTCTTTACTTTGAATTATTTCCATCTTCATTCTTTTGTATCTTCTTTGTGCATGCATATTCCTTCATAAAACCACTCCTATTTGAGATCAAATTCCTACAAAAAAATTATATATAAATTTTCCAATTAATTTTTCTCAAAGAAATATATGCACACAAATGACCGTTTTAGCCCTATATGAAGATGGATATGTGACAATTTGGAATTAATATGGATTTTGGTTAAAATAAGTTAAAATACACCATATGATCGTTTAATTAATTTAAATAGAATAAATATGGTGGTAAAAATATGCACATTTACGTGCATATCAAATACTCCCACACTTATCTTTTAATTCATCTTCGAATAAAGGAAAAAAACTAAGATAAATCCGTTTTCATTGGGAGCACGATTGCATTGAGCGTATGCAACAAGCCATTAAACCTTTAGGTGTCCCCAGTAGGACGAGTGGTGTCTCGTGAGGGTTTTAGCGGATATTACCCACAAATCCAAATGCAGGATGAAAATATTTACAAAATGCAAGATTTATTTACAAAGAGATGAATGCGAGTTTTTGAAAATATTTACAAATGAAGGATTTATTTTTAAATCGACACAAATAAGTTAAATATAGGTTTTGGTCATTATCTTGAAATTTAAGTCATTTACTCGTTAAAATTTCCAACAAAAATCAAGTTATCATAAGAAATAGATTATAGTTAATTCGTTATTTCGGTTGATAGCAAAGTATAATTATGAAAAGGATTCTTAGTTGATTATCAAAGTTTATCAAAGTGGTATTTTCATTTCTTTTTAATAAAAAATCAAATAAACTAAGTAAAAATAGTGCTGGCATTTCAATTGCTTGCTCTCTCATTATTTGCAAGAAAAATTACACACCTAGCTCAGGTAAACTGAGGCCAGATATACCACCCATACACTACCTTTCAGGCTTATGTGAGGGGAGTACATAGCATGGCGAGTGCATACACTTTCGTGCATACACCTATCGACCGTAGGTGGTTTTTATTAAGTCTGTTCTTTTTTTACATGTGCTCCATACATTCATAACCATGAGGACTTTTGAATGAGTATGAAAGCACATAATCAAAGATTCCAAGTAATTCACCCATGCATAACCGTGAGGACATCTAAATGAGAGTGAATACTTTGGATGTTATTACTTTTTATTTTTATTTTTTTTAAGAGAGAGAGTTTTGCAAAATCATCTTAGCACCATTTAACTTAGAAGACAACAAAAATGTTATATCTTTATTTTAAATCAACCACTTTTTAAAACAAAGATTTTCAATTAGGATGTATTTCATAATTAACACATATGAATTTTCCTATATACTAGTTAAACCATTGTTATTTGTAATCAAACTTCATTTTTATTTTTGTTAAGATAAATAAACTTTCAAAAATTTCAGTTTAATAATCCAAAACCAATATTTATCATATAGTGTTTCTTTTAAAAATAAATCAAAATGCTAAAAAAAATTGTTTTTTTTTGTTTTTTTGTTTTGGGGTTTGAAAAGAAAATGTAAAATAAACTATGAAAAATCAAAAATGAAGGCGAGTCTCCCCTACACTTAATTTTGACTGTGTCCCTACAGTCAATCAAAGTGAAAGGAACGTTTATTATTATTTGCATGAAAATGAAATGTATTTACATGGCATCATAAAGTATGCCGTTAAAAAGTAAATGAAATGGTCTTCCAAAAACCGATTCATTTGTCTCGTTAAGTGTGCGAGACATAGCTTAAGCGTAGAAAACCAAATCGTAAAAGATCTCAAAATTGAATGTTGATTTGGCAAAACGATGTCGTTTTATTGAAAATATTATGAGTTGTTTTATTTTCGATGATTTTTGGGGTAGATATAACTATTGATTGAAAATCAAGTTTATTTTCACCAAATTGAAATTCAAGTTTGTCATTGAAAAATTCTTCAAAATTATTGATTTCAAAATCAAAGTGGTGATTTAAATCTTCCCCGTTGGAATTTAACAACCCGTCATCCAAAAGTCCAAAAAAATCATGTTCATTAAATTCGTCTTCCTTTATTGAATTATCAACAACTTTATTACATGTGTCATGTTCAAAATTCAAAGTGTTGTATTCAAATTTTTAGAAAAAGGAAGATCAAAATTTAAATCAAAATTCTTACCCTCAAAAGAAATGAAATCCAATTCGATTACCAATTTTTCAACATCTTCATTAAGATCATCATTTTCAGTTTCAAAAGTTTGTTATTTGGAAATTGTCAATTTTGGTAAAAGGTGGATTATCGTTTGACTCGTCACACGTTGGAATTTGGTTTTGGTTTTTGCGTTGTTTCATATAAGTTTCAAACAACGAATCCGTGTGATCATCTTAAATTTCATTCATTTGCTCAACAAAATTGAATTTATAGTTATTGACTTGAGAATTTTCAAATTGAAATTGTTGCGAACAAATATTTTCAATCGTAGCATGGTTAAGATTATTCCCATTACCAAATTCGTTTGAAAAGTTGTTTTCATTTTCATTTTGAGTTTGAAATTCATTTTGGAATTCGAAATTGAATTGGCATGGTCATAATCGAAATCCTTTGAATTTTGAATTGAATTCAAATTTTGAAATCCTTGACTCGAGTTATTACACAAATATGAATTACACAAATCATTTATCATTTGATTTTGTTGTGTAGAGATTTCAAGTAGAGATGAAATATTATTTTTGAGATTTGAGGGTTGATTGTTGTTTTGAAAATTTTGCGTTTCAAAATTCGAGTTATTTACACAATAGTTGTCATTAAAATATCCATAAGAATTTTGAGTGAAATTATATGGATTATATTGATTTTCACAACTATAGTAAAATTCATATGGAAATTGAGACATTTTCAAAAAGGTTTTTGGTTTTTAATTTTTTAATTTTTTTAATTTATAAAGGAAAAATATTTACAAATAGAATTTATTTTTTAAAAGGGAGATTGATTTTTTTTGGTTTTTCAAATTTTTCTTTGTTTTTGAAAAGGTTTTATGATTTTTTTTTAAATTTTGTTTTTTCTAAAGTTTTGTTTTTTTGGATTTTTGTTCTTGATGAAACAAAATTCAAAAGAAAGGATTTTAAAAACACAATTAAGGAATATTTACATATTTTTATAGTTTTGGATTTTGAATTTTTTTAATATGCATGAACTAATGCAACTAAATGAATGCAAAAGTTAATTACAAATGATTAATCCTAAGTTAACCCAAAGTTGTACGATCACAAATTGTCTTAGATAAAGAAGATAGTTCTCAGCCAGGTAACGGACTAGATTTATCGGTGCACCACGAATCATTATAGCAATGCAGCCGAAGGTTTAAGTACCTTCAAAGGAACAACCACTTTAATATTTACGAATCACCATAATATTTATAAATGGTTATTACTTTGCCGTAGCCTAGACACCAGGAAAGTAAATTGTTCAGAGAAGACAAATTGTTAATATACAATTAAGTGCTATCGATGTCTAACAGTTATTATTAACAAATTCTAAGATGAAATGCAAAGCAGAAATTAAACATGTATTAATAATGCAACTACGAATGAATTTTTTTTTGGAATATATAAATGCGAACGCAAGCAATCAACAATGCAACTAAAATAAAAACAAGAGATATAGCAAGCAAGCAGTTTATTTTATTTTGGCAAGCAAAGCGAAACAATTATTTTTGGCAGCAGTTATTCTTCTTCTGAAATTCTGCTTTGGCAACCTGAAATAAAAACAAGATAGATACATTTTGTTTATTATATATATACATATTAAAGGAGAAACTAAAACAAACGAAAACAAAATTAAAACAAATGCAATATTTTTTAAGAAAGAAGATACTTAAACAAAAGGGTTTTTTTTAAAAAGAAACTAATTACTTAGCCCAACAATCTCGGCCCACTGCCCACAAACTAATTTCCCAAACACGTATTAAGCCCCAAACCAATTTCGTGAACCACAAATCAGCAATTTCACAAACACATATTAATCCACAAACTAATTTCACAAACCAATTTCGCGAATCCACAAATAATTCGATCAAATTTCTTTTCTTTCTTTTTTCGCGACTTAGCTGAATTAGTTAGGTAGTGGATTCGAGGTCGATTGGATAAGGTATTGGAGATGCTTGACAGTGGAGTGGAATGGGTTCGACTATTGGAATTTGTTGAGGCGATTGGGAGGTGGGTGGCGATCGACTTGGCGACTGGTTAGTGGTCGCGAGGAATTGGGCTTTGTGTCAACAACAGTGAGAATTTTTGGAGATGGCATCGGGTTATGGATTTTTGGTCGAGTTAAGATTGGGTTTGGGAGTTTCTGTTGTTGTCGATTGATGGAGGCTGGAAGTTAGGGCTTGATTGCGGTTGCTTGTTTCAGTTCTATGGCGATGGCTGAGGTGACTTCGGTGGTTTGGGGAGTTCGGGTAGTAATTGGACGCGCTTTTGAAATGGAATCGAACTTCGAGTTTGGCGATTGTGGTGTTTGAATTGGGTTTGAGGAATGAGGTGGTCGAAACAAGGTCAGTTTGAAGTGATACTCAATTGGAGGCAAGCAGCAGCAGAGGAAATACATGATTGAGGAAGTGAAATTGTTGAGTTGTTTGCAGTCTAGTGAGGACGATCGAGTGGCAGTAGTGATGCATGGAGTTGTGTATGACAGAGGAGGAGGGTCATAGAGTATTGTTGACTGGAGTAGAGGTTGATGCAGTTATATTGGGCAGTGACAGGAAGTAGGTATTGTGAGTATGGTATTGTGAGTTTCAGTATGGCATTGTGATGATTTAGCAGCAAGGGAGGGTGACAGAGCAATTGTAGTGTGATATGGAAGCTGGCTATTGTGTGACGAAGTTCAATGAAAAGTTGTTGAAGTTTATGTGTGTAGAGCAGTTGCACAGGGTTGTGAAGTAGTGTAGTTGTTTGAGATGGTGGAAGGGGTCTGATGTGTGGGGTAATGGTGGATTTGCTGCAGTTGATTGCGCATAGTGAAGATGTAGGGGACATGAGTTGTTGACAGGATTATAGTGAGAGGAAGAATGTAAGCAGTGGGTAATGTTGAACTGTTCGGTGATGGTTATGATCAGAAGTGTTGACTGTAGTGTATGAAGTTGTAGTGGGTGATGAAGATTTGGGTTTGGGATGTTTGCAGTGTTTTATAACAGTGCTGGCAATGGAAAGAGTAGGCAATGGGAATGGGAATGGAAAGATTTGTATCAGTGAAGTGATGGTGAATGTAGTGGTTGATGAGTTTTTGGGAAAATGTTTGTGCTTAAGAAGGCAGAAATTGCAATCAAGTTGCAAGTTAATGTGAATAGAAGTGGACAGTGCAAGCAGGTGAATTTGAGGAAGTGATGGTAGTTTATTATGGTAGTCTGATGTTGGATAGAGGTGTGCAGGTAGATAGTTTTGATGAATTGCAGTGGGGTGTGAAGAGGTATGTATGTTGTGAAGTGTAGTTTTGAAGTAGTTTGATGGTAGGAGTGTGGAGTATGCACAGTTTTATGGTGAAAGAAAGAAGCTCTGTTTGGTTTCAATTGTGGGCAGTAATGGCAGAGCTATGTAGCTGGGAAGAAGGTTGTGTGAAGTGGGTGCTTTAAATGGGTGAAGGCAATGGAACCAAATTAGGCTGTTGTGTGAAAGCAGTGATGGCAGTTTAGAGATGGATAGAGGACAGGAATGGGGAAGTTGTGATGATTTTGTTGCCACAATGAATTGAACTGCAGGTGGTAGGCAGAATTTGATAAGCAGATGAGTTTGTGCACAGTGCACAGTTTGGGAATAGTATATGGTATAGAGATGAAAACTGTAAATTGTAATTGAAAATTGGAAATGTAAATTGAAAAAAAAAATGAAATGAATTTTTTTCTTTTCAAATGAAATTGTGTATATATTTTTTTAAATAGCAAATGCTAAAACAACTAGAAAACAAGCATAAGGCAAATAAAAGAACACACAAAAACAAATATATATTTTTTAAATGCAAACACAAAAAAACACAAAAATCAAAAGAAAAATAATCCGAAGAATAGAAAATTAAAATCAAAATGATTCCCTGGCAACGGCGCCAAAAATTTGTTAATCGACGGAATTTCTATCGGATTAAAAACCGTCGAAAAATTTAGAAATAAAAATAACCGCAAGCGTACGGTGTACAAATATAGCACGTAGTGAATACGAGTCGATCCGCATGGAATTGACGATTTTAAAATTCTATTCAATTAAACTAAACCAAAGTTGAAGAGAAAGTTAAGCTAGAAAATTAGCCAACTAACTAAAAGTTAAGAGATGCAAATATACGAGTGAAATAACAATTTAAAGAATAAATCCACTCTCTAGATCACATAGTTCAACATATGAAATCATGGTCTCTCTTTTATGGTCATTAGTGCTTTAATTCATATGTTTATCATAAGTATGACATATTTGTGTTATTGATTAGCCAATATAAATCATCAAACTATAACACATCCCTTAAAGCACTTAGTAACTTTCATGAAACTTGACAAAGAAAATGAAAATAAAATCTATTTTAAGTATGGCCTATTAACTATTGATTAGAAATATAGACCATCAAATTTTAATTTCAAATCGTTTTATTTTGCCATAATCATATTTTGATGAAGAGGCATTTGTGTTAGTGATTGTTTAAGCATAGCCTATTTGTGACGACCCGGGTTTTTCAGCGTTGAGTCTAGAATATTTAAATAGTTGCAAAATATAGAAACTGAATTATAAATTGGTTTTGAATATGAAAAACTTGGATTTATCTATTCAGAATATAGATACAACAATTTATTGAATAATATAATTTTCCAATTCAATAATGGAAGATTGAGTAACATATTTAATCTTGAGTTTCAAGCTTGTTAAAAATATTTTAAAGGGCTTGTAAAATCTATATTGATAGTACTGAAGATAGAAAAAGTATTAAAATTTGATTCGGAAGTGTTTTTTTAAGTTTTGAAATTTTATCGTTTAAATCAATATTTAAAAATAGCCTTCCGCGGTGTAGTCTCGGATTTCGACGAAACCAGTTCCATTAGATCCGTAATATTGTATTATTATCGGATTTCAAATTTCGTAATGTTTGGAGTTGTTGTGTGAGCGTACGATATATAAACGCGCTGAAAATTAGATCGAAATTTAATATAATAACTGGGTCCAAAAAGCAATCTTCTCCATACGATCGAATTAGGACTCGAAACCTTTTCCATTGCATTCGGGATGTGGGTATAACATTATAAATGCCTAGCAGCATGCCTCCGTTGGGGTTCAAAATTTCAAGATATGTATAACGAGACATTTTGGAAGTTTTATAATATAATAAAATTGGAAGTCAACTAGTCAAATATATTTTTATAAATGGACACTCATACTCAAGAAGCTATCCCCAATTTATGTTACATCATCGTCTCCCTCTCTAGTCTTCATATCGAAATCAAAGTCGAGCCTTTAAAAAAAACGCCTCCCTTCAAAATCGAATCAAATTCCTCTTCTGCCTGCATCTCCAGCTAATTTGAAATCGATTAATAGATACGATCGTGAGGTGATGGAACTGTGAGAGGATTCACGTTGGGGTTGGTGTCGTCATCGGCACGCGAACGCTCGGAAAGGCTCAAGGCGAAAGGTTGTGGCGTTGAGAACGGTGGGGTAGTCGCACTCATGGATCGTGATGTAGGAGGCAGAGCACGCACGAGAGGGGTGACTATGGTAGTATATACTATATATTGGAGTGATTGATTTCCCGCATTATATAGCGGATGAGACCCTATGCGCCGCATAATTGCGGATGATATTATATAAGTCCCATATACCGCGATATTCCATCTCAAAGTGGAATTGGTATTATTGTATTGTGCTAACATCTGTGGATGTAGGGAAACAGGTTGGAGGGATCCAACAGGATTCCTCAAATTTATTTAGAATGTTTTAATATTCTATGATTTAGTCATTGATAATCTGTGATAAATTATATTGGTAATAGAAATGTTGGATGCTATATTGGAAATATTTGGGTGTACTGAGTTACCAAAAATATATAGATTGGATTTTCGTAAAGAAAATTTAAAGAGAGAATTTGTAAATAAATTGGTTATTGAAAATTTGGGATAAATTGAAGAACGAATTGGAAAAGAATGAAAGTGATTTTAAAATTCTAATTAATAAGTTTCGAGTATAGGAAAGGGGATTTTGAATAAACAGAGAAATAATGAATTTTAAACTTAAGTGATGTTATATCAAGAAATAAAGAATTTATTTCAAATTCGAGGTTTGAATTTGTTTAAAAGGATAAAGAAGGAATTTGGAGAAATCTGAAATTGGTATTTTCAGTTAAAAGATTCTAAATCATAATTAAGGAATAAAAATCTGAAGTCAATGGGTTTTGAAATAAATGAGTAAGTAAAGGAATTTATTTCAAAATGGAGTAAATTGGAAATCAATTTGGAAATTGATTTAAGTGTTTGAAATTGAAAATTTAAAGGAGAATGTGACTATGAAATTTATAAACTAGGTTTATAAAAGTGAAGCAATATATCAGTGGTATTTGAAAGAATAAATTCACGATGGGAATTTATTAAAGAATGGGTAAAATCGTTCAAAAGTAAATAGTGATTTATTTTTAAAGAATGTGAAGAGAAGTATATTTCCCTGGATAGCCAAGTACGTTTCAAAGTAAATTTTTAACTATAACTTAAAAGTTTTAATGTTGTTTTAAAAAGCATGTTTTAGAAAACTTGTTATTTCTAAATGTTTAAATTCTAAAGTAAGTATTTTCTTTTAACCTATTATAGCAGTAATTATTTAAAGGTGGCTTTGTATTATGTTTTAAAAGTTAGAAATTCAGTTTTATATTATACAAAGCAGTTTTATTTTAAATATTCTTAAAATATATATTTTGAATAAGTATTAAAGCAATTATTAATTTAAATGTTTTAAAGGATATTTTATAATAAATATTTTTAAATTATTTTAAAAAGCTAAAGTTTTGTGATTGGTGTTTTTAGTGGAAATAAATATTTGAAAATTTATTTCATGAGAAAAGTGTGGTTTGAAACCATTTTCAAAAGGGTTGAAAAGTGGAAATATATCTTGTGAAGATATTTTGAGATTAATAAATAATTTGAGAAAATTATTTATGTTCGATGGATATGTTTGTGAATGTTAATTGATAGTTAAATTACCGACTATCAATATTGGACAATGCGCTGATCGTTTCGAAGAGACCGGGATCGGGATTTATTTCCTGAAAACCACTTCGATCCGGTTTGAATGTTTTTGTGAGGAAGACGAGTTTGGATTCGAAGATGGAGCAGTGAAGTGAAAGGGATAGTCGCTACTAATCATGAGGATGATTTCAAAATGGATGTAGTAGGAGTAGTGCCTTCGGTTCCGTTCGAATAGGGACAGACTTGTATGGATGAATGCTTTCGGAACATCGTCAGGTGGACGATGGGCATCCTAAGTGAAACGATCTAAAAAGGTAACGCTTAGCCTCGAGCCTCATCAACCGAGAATGACTAAAAATCAGGGGTTATGCAGCAAGGCTAGGTGGGTAGCGCCCATTAGGGTGAGGTCATCTCTGTCTAGATGTCCCTTTTTATTCGGCTTAGTGGTGCGGTTGCTGATCCCAACCGTGGGGTGATCTTACTCAGGATTATCCAGTAAGGGGTAGTCCCGGTCTTGTGTTGCAGGGGATTGGGAGTAATCCTCAGTACGGTGATCTAGGCCACGTACCGTGACAGGTGGTACCCCAATTCCTAGTCATTAGTTGGAAATCCATTCTCTCTACGCGCCTGTACGGTTTTGATTGTGTCCAACTATTGCTGAAACGTGAGATGCAAGCATTTCAGCTAGATTATATTTTACTTTCTATAGACCCTATTATAATATCAGAGGATTTTGATAAAAAGTGTTTTGGCTATCATACGGTAAAAACCTAACATGTTATTTGTGGCATGGTCTTACGAGATGCTTTTGTTTTCAAAGGATTTTGAAACTTTAATAATCAATTGAGTGTGGTTTTCTCATGCTCGTATTCCAGACTGACTCTAGTGTTATTTAACTATAATGCTCGGGTCAGACCGAGTATTATAGGATACAGGAAAGGATGCCGTGGAGCTCAGAAGACGAGCTGGATGGCGATACGTACTTCCGTACTTGATTATTATTCCGTTGTGTATTCAGTTTTGAGGACATGTTTATATGATGGTCCAGTTGTATGTTATTGATGTTATTGAACTCTGATGATGTATGAATAAAACAGATATAGCTTTCTTTTGTGTAAAGATTTTTTATTATCTATTATATTTTATTCCGTTGCGATGGTTAGATTCTGATGTTGTTTTGTTTTCTCTTCTTCTACCTCTTTTTCTTTAACCCAAATGGTTCGTATTTCCGTTCATCTTGAGTTGATTGATGAAGAATAGTGTCGACTCAAGGGGTACGGGTTTGCGGGCTGTTACATGCTTATTTGATGTCAACAATATAGGATATCAAATTCAAAGCAAAAACAACAAATAAAACACTTCGTTAATCATTATTAAGCACAAAAAGAGAGCATGAATTAACAAATAGTTGAAGCTACATAATTAGAGAGCTTCATTACCCCATAAATTGAAGGGGTTTAGTCTCTCATATTTGTCATTTAATTAACAAATATAGCTTGCAACATGAAAGAAAAAGAAAAGGAAAAGAGAGCAAAGTTAAATGAAAAACTATTCTACTTGCATAAAATAAAAGAGATTTATACTACAACATGAAAGAAAATAAACAAGAAAAGAAAATGAACATGTATTAAATTGCATAAAAAAAGAATTACATAAGAGAAGAAATGGCTAAATAGCCATGGAAAGAAAGAGAGCTTTGATTTATTTTCTAAGCTAAAACTAACTAGTAAGAGGAAGAGGGTTACATGAAACATAAGGGGTATATATACATGTGTTAAACCCTAATTCATATTTTTGGGGAATGCCCAAAATACCCTTGAGAACGTATGGAGGCTAAGTAATCATTAGCTTCTACTAATCATCGTCTAAGTGTACATGAAGCCATTAATTTAATAAGCATGTGCATTAGCCTCTAATTTGTACATTAAGGTAGGTGGGTAAGTGCGGTCCTCCATGTTCTTCACTTTGAATTATTTCCATCTTCATTCTTTTGTATCTTCTTTGTGCATGCATATTCCTTCATAAAACCACTCCTATTTTAGATCAAATTCCTACAAAAACATATATAAATTTTCAATTAATTTTTCTCAAAGAAATATATGCACACAAATGACCATTTTTCCCCCATATGAAGATGGATGTGTGACAATTTGGAATTGATATGGATTTTGGTTAAAACAAGTTAAAATACCTCATATGATCATTTATTTAATTTAAATAGAATAATTTTGGTGGTAAAAATATGCACATTTACGTGCATATCAGGTATACTGTATTCTAAAGTCATATGATGCTATAAACTTCATTCACCTTTGTTGCCTAAGATTTTTTTGAAAAAATAGGCATTTGAGTGATTTATGGTCAGCAAACAACTCAAAACTTTCCCATAAGAGATAGTGCCTTCACATCTTTAAGGCAAAAACGATGGCTGCAACTCCAAGTCGTAAGTTGGGTATCTCTTCTCATGGTCCTTCAATTTACTAATAGCATAAGCTATCACCATTTCTTTTCGCATTCGAATAGCTCTTAACATCGTACCGTATGTAGTTGGTGTAAACTGTGAAAGGCTTCATCCCATCGAGAATAGTTAATATTAGTTGCTCGTCAATAGCTCCTTCATCTTTTCAAATGCTTCTGTGCATTTCTCATCCTATGTTAAAACCTGATTCGTCTCGGTTAAGCAAGTTAGTGGAACTGCTATCTTCACAAAGTCCTAGATGAATTTCATATAGTAATCCACTATCCCAAGAAAACTCATAACCTCTGAGGCGTTCTTCGGGATCTTCCAACCTTGAATAGCTTCCACCTTCATGGGGTCTACTGACAATCCCTTCTCGAAAACAATATATCCAAGAACCTTACCTCTTTTTTCTAAAAGTATCATTTTGATAATTTGGCTTTAAGTTGGTGCCTTCACAAACGCCCTAGTGCCTCCCTTAAGTGATTCTCATGCTCGCCCTCACTCTTGAAGAATACTGAGATATCATACACAAACACTACGATAAATCTATTTAGTTGTCCCTAAAAGCTCTACTCATCAAATCTACAAAGTATGAAAATTCATTTTTTAATCCAAAAGGCATCACTTCCCACTTATACAGTCGTTCGGAGTAGAAAATTTTGTCTTCTACTTGCTATCCTTAGCTATCCTCAATGGATGAAATCCAATGACTAAGTCAAATTGGAAAAAAAAATGGCCCACAAGCCGATCAAACAAATCATCTATTCGAGGTAAGGGGTAGTCAACTTGTTGAGCTCTCTATAGTCGATGCATAGCCTTAAAGAGTCATCTGCCTAAGTGGCAAAAATAATAGGTGCTCCTCATTCAGAAATACTTCGACAAATGAATACTTTCTATAACTACTTCAAAATTTGCTTATCTAACTCTTGCCTTTCTTTAGAGGCTGCAACGACCCGTAATTTTAAAACTTTAAATGTAATATTTAATTAATTTCAAATATTCAAATATATAAATTTCAAACTTAAATAATCATGTTTTATGTGACAAATAAGAATGGTGAATTTATTTTTAGAATTAAATTGAGATTTTGAAGTTTTATTGTAAAATTGACAAAAGTCGATTTTCGATAAAATTTGATACACATTCGAATAATTGTTATAAATGGTAAATAACTCTTTTTAAGGGTTATATAATGATATGATAATTATATAAATTTGATTTATAAAATGATTTTATAAAGATATATACTTGTTTTATAAAATGTACAAAGTTCGTCGCATGTTGACAAATTGACGTCATATTTTTATACTGAACATTAATATTATTAAATATGATTTTATAACTCAAATAAACTTATTTTAATTGTTTTCATATTATAAGAAACTTATTTCCAAGTGTTTTTTTTACATAAATAAATAGTAACAAAAACGTCTGACCATAAAGCATTTTGTCAAAAATCAACGTTTTGTTCATATAAGTTGTCGCAACGTTGTTGCACCTTTGTTAGCATTTTTTAACATATATATTACACATTCTAATAACTAAACAAGATTACTTTTACTAATTATGATTAGAAACCTATATAGAATATAATTAAGAAAAGAAAGTAAGGAAAAAGGTAAAAAAAAAAAAAAAAGTAAACATCAAATCAAATCACATAAAAAATCTAAACAAATCTTCTTTTTAATCCACTTTTCCATCCAAATACATTTACTTAAGCCTTAAGTGACTAAGACATAAAGTAATATGTCAAAGGTAATTACAAGTGTTGAAAACGTAATGTTACTTTAAAGTTAAGTAAGAAAACTTTGGTAATTTTGTAAACGGATGACTCGGTAACTTACTACTTCATTTTTTCTATAAATATCCATATATTCTTCTCATTTTCTCACACAAATCTATCTCTTCTTCTTCCTCCTTGAAGCTCTCTTTAATGGCTTCATCTCTTCTCTTTCCTTACAAACTTTTCTTAAAATCATATCAAACCAACTCCAAACTCTGCCAAACTTTGTCAAAGTTTGTATATCAACATTAGAACATGGTTTATCATCTAAGAAGTAAAGAAATGTTGGAGGATGGAGGGGATCATGGTGCGGCCGAACCCATGTAGAAGGAAGGAGCAAGTTGGAAAGCTCTTGTGCAAGAAAAATAGAAGGAATTGTCACCTGTTTTGTTCCAAGAAGATAAGAAGAAGTTTGAAGTACTGCGGAAGCTCTACCAAATTTTCTGTAGTTTGGAAGAAGAGGTAGGGAACATAAAGCAAAGAGGAATGAAGTAGAATACAAGTTAGTGAAGTGTTATTGGATAAGAATGTTTGTACGAAGAATTAGTTAGAGACAAAGGTGAGTACTCACAGTATGCTAATTAATCTCTAAATTATTTCAAGTTTAATGATATGAAAATATAATATAATTTGGATGATTAAATGTGTGATTACTCGGTTGAATATATGAATGTTGATATGGATGATTACTTGGTTTGATAAATGATAAGAGCAGTGATTATAAATTAACCACAGTTAAATGAAATTTAAATCCATACAAATATATATATATATATATATATGGAATTTATTTAGCCTCTTAATGATTTTAAATTATCTAAAAAGGTTGAAATTGATATTATAATAATAAAATATTATAATATGGAATGAAATAAAAATATGATTATGTTGTTTAAAATGAGTTTAAAATGGTTTACAAATGTTTTATAGACATATAAAAGTGTTTCTAGAAAGTTTGAAAAGAAATCGAAAAGTAAGTCAAAACTAGGCGCCTCACATAACGGTAGTTGCGATTTCGCACCGAACATTTCAAATGAGTATACGAAATGGAATGTAGCTCGAAATTATTTGAGATATGAATCTTCTGGACTATTATAACCATAGTTTTTAAATACAGAAATATAATCAGGATTTCATGGTGTAAAATTTTAAATATGGTTAAAACAAGTTTTCAAAAAAAATTACGGTTTTGCAGCTTACAACCCGAATTTGAAATTGATTTAAAATGAATTTTTTTAAATGTTTAAAAATATGAAATAAATTTTATAAATATTTTAAAAGATATTTTAGTTATACATATGAATTTCTAGATGATTGAAAAGTCATTTTTATCAAATAAGCCTTTAAAACACTATTCGTAGCACTTTTTGCAGCAGTTTTTAAAAACTTTGAAAACATGGCTTTAAACTTAAGTATTCTTTCCAAAGTATAAGAGTTTTCAAACAAATGAAAAAGTGTTTTAGTTAATGATTTGAAAGTTTTATAAATCATTTCTAAAAATGAAAGCAGTATGCGGAAATGACTAGTATGTTTGTCTAGTCTATGAGATCTAAGCAGTAAAACAAGGTGTGTAACTAAGATTAGGAATGGAGCAACTAGTGCTCTAAACTTATATGGCCTCTATTTTCTCTTTTAGATGAGGGGTAAGCCCAAATATTCTAAAATAATGTTTTCCTATATGAGATTTAAATAAATGATTTAGAAATATTATTCTAAGTAAAAGGTGAATTGATTTGGAATTATTCCAAGATCAAAAAGGTTCAAATTTACCAAATGATTTGATAAATGAGGCTTAATGATTGCATATACTGTTAAGAAGATAAAGGAATAATTTAATGAATATATCTCTAAAAGGTATTTGTGAATGAATAAAAATATGAATTAAATTGATGATGATTGACAGTCACATATGAACCTAACACCTTTTTTATCAATGGTTGGTTCAAATGAACCAAGGTCGGATTTGAGCAACTCCTATCTGTAAACCACTTCAATCCAATGTATATGTTCGGAATAAAGACCTAATGAAGATAATGATTATTAAAGACCGAAGATCTTCGGAATGTGGGGATTGTTGTCATGAGTCCTAGGGGTTTACCCTACATTATATTTATATGGCAGTGGTGTCTGCATTTTGAAATCTTTGTTCTATTGGAGGCCAGATATTTTCATAGTGGAAGGACTTCTTATTAACATTCTTCCAGTAGCTCCCAATACAGAGACATTTATTATAGCAATGGTCCTTTCGTGTTTTGAAATCTTTGAATTGCAAGGACTACTCGCTACTAATGGTAGTAGGAGGAGTGCTTTTGGTTTCGTTCGGTCCTAGAACAAACTTGTATGGACGAATGTCTGACCATGCATTTTTGATCATATTAAATTGATCTCTATAAACGTATTATCTGCTTGGTGGCAGAGAATGCAACCTGTCCAAGCTTAACACTCTTTCCTAAGACGTACGAGCTCATAAGTTATACGTTGGTGGAAATCAGTTGTGTGATTAAGGAATGGCAATATGGAATTCAAAGTGGAATGTGCTTTAAGGAAGAATAAATTGTGGCTTTGTGAAAAGCAAAGCATGGCTTTATTAAAATCCAGCGTAGCATCACCAAGCTCACATCCTAGAGATGATACGGGTAATCATGTGGTCTGCGGGATATATATTTCACACTATCGGTTTATGAGTGGATCAGAATGATTATGCCTTGTGCCTTATAAGGCCAAAAGACATATAAACCCTTATATTGTATGGTATAGTGGTGTGTGATTCCCTGCACAAGAAGCCTTCGGATACGTAGTAGTGTAGCAAGTACAGTGGTGTGTGAGTCCTTGTACGAGAAGCCACCGAGTACAATGTTGTCATACATGGAAATTCGCAGAGGAAGGAAAACCCTGTTAGTTTCCTATAATGTTGGAAATCCAATTCCAATATGAGCTTTATGGTTTTGGTTGTATTCCCAAAATAGATGTAATGCTTTGCAAACTTTTCAGCTATCCCCTTAGTACCGTATACTCCATCCAGTTATATTCCATTTGACTTAGTCCAGATATATTACTATAGACTTAGTCCAAGTATTGATACTTAGTTTATATATATTTACTTGAAAAGAGTTTCAAAAGAATGTCATGATAACATCAAATTATTTTTTGTATAAAGTATTTTGTTATCATAAGGTAAAAAAACTAGTTCTTTTTTATGTGCGGGCTTGGCTTTATCAGTAAAAGGATTCACAGATTAATTATACTCAATACTAATTTTTGTATTCAACATGTACAATTCTTCGAATAGCGGTGAAATCACCTTTTAAGTTCATGTGGATAGTACAAGTTCCCTATTCGAAATTTAATATAGAGTTTAATTTGAACGTTCTCTTTACCATCAAAATACTATTTTAAATCTTATTTAACCTTTTTTGAAAACTCCAAATCTCTTTTCTTTTACCTTAAGAAAATGCGATCTGAGTAAATCAAATTAGCTATCTCCTCCATCGGGCCAGTCTGGATAGCTAGGAGGAGCAGGCAACTTGTTTCCCAAACTCTAGCCTAGAGACTACTTCTCTGTCATCCATAAGACGGTCAAGTTATTTGATCGACTCTAAACTTTTAAAAGTATTTGATTTATCATTTGAAAAACATTTGAGAGATTCGGGAAGAAAACCCAAGTTAGTATCATTATTCAACGGTTACCAAACTCCATTGCTAAAGTGTCGGTGAATAGTGATTTTAAAAGTTTATAAATTAAAACACCGATTTTATTACATATATGTCCATTTTTATAATTCAATTCCTTCTAAAACATATTAACGTATTTATGGAATTTATTTCATATTTTTAAAGATTTCAAAACACCCATTTTAAAGAGTTAAAAACAATATTTTACAAACTACCAAAATGCGACGATTTTGAAAACTTAATTAGACATATCTTAAAGTTTACCAAACGAAATCTTGATTTTTTTTTCATTTGAAAACCACACCCATCACGGCCCGAAAAGTTGTTATTCCAAAGAATTCTGACTTATATTTTATCCTACACATCTGATTAACTTTTCAGGTCACGAAATCGCGAACTGCCGAAACGCGACAGCTTATTTTTCAACTTTTAGTCAAGTTTTATAAAACTTGTCTGAATACATTTAAATCATTTTAATAACTTAATAAACTATTATTAACCAATTTAAAATAATATTTTACCATCTTACATATTAAAAAAATGTATTTGACTTCTTTTCACCTATTGTAATATTATATTATTATAATATTCTTTTTTCCAACCTTTTTAATTCAAAATCCTTCATCTTAAACCATATGATATTTTTATATCATTTTCCATGCTTTAAAAATATTTTTTTATAAACGGAACCATATATTTTATTTTCCAAATAATTTCAAAACTCCGTTTTTCCAATTCCTTTCTTTTTAAAACTAATTCCAAATCTATTTCAAAACTACATTTCTCTCCTTTTTTTACTTTTTCGAAGTAAATTTTAATATTATAAAATAATATTTCTTTCGGTTTTAAAAATGAAGAGGTGATTTTTAACTTATAAATCATAATAATCAAATCTATTACAACCAAAATTTATATAATCAACCAATCATCATCCAAACATATTAAACAATCATATACGCAATCATTTTAGCATATGATCAAGGGTATAACTTTAAGTAGTTATTGTCTATTATTATCACTTATAACAAGCAATATTAAGTGGTTAATAAGCAATATAAACAAGTGATTAACAAGTAAATATAAAGTGATAATATTAAGCAATTCAAAGTGTTATTAACTCAATTTTATTTAACTCATTTACTTGCTACCAACATTCAATCCATCATAATACTTCACTAATACTTCCAACTTCATCAAACATCACTAAAACCCATTTTCCCCCTTCCTAATGCTCACATCCAAGACTTCCATCTCCATAGAAGCTTACGGCCAACCTCCACCACCCTAGTTCATGTCCAACCGCCTCCGTCTCCCTCATACTCATGGCCCACCACCCTTCTCTCCACCGCATTCACGGCCTAAGGCCATTTTTCCCTTATAAGGCACAAGGCCATTGAAAAGAAGAGAAGAGAAAAGTGAGGAATAAGAGAAAACAAAATGTGTAAATTATGAAAGGGGTGCTTGACTATCTATAGGAAAGTTTGCATGCATATTTCTTACACAACCATGCCCTTAGCCTACTCTCCCTCCATGCGCCATCCATAAGCCTTATGAGGTGTTATGTAAGTTTTTTTTTTCAAAAGTAAACCATTTTTTTATATGCTAAAATGATAATGTATATTTTTATGTGTAGATGTGTACGTATATACATGTATGTATATATGTCATATTTCAACTAACAACGTTACAATGTTCAATCACAACTTTTAATTGTTAAATCTTTGATAATCCGAAATCTGAATTCCGGTCATATTTTTATTTTGTGAATCAAACTATTTGTTTAGTTAAACAAAACTTGAAAATAAATTTTTTATCATCTTTAGATGACTAAAACAAGCTTATTCAAGTTATAAAACCATTTTGAATAATACTAAAATTCATTTATAAAAATACGACGTCGATTAGCCTGAATGCAACGAAGTTTGTATATCTTTATAAAACAAGTTTATATATTTATGAAATCATTATAAATCACTTATTATCATTATAAATAACTGAAATGGATTCTTTATCATTTAAAACAAACAATTTAATATCTAAAATTAATTAAATATTCATATTCAAAGTGGTAAAATTATGGGTCGTTATAATTTAAAAACACAACTTTTACAATAAAGTTCATCTATCTATTCAACATTTAAATTAACATCGTACTTATTTGTAAATAAGTGTTAATATAACATGGGAATATATTTTTTACTTTCATCCTCCATTAGAAAAAATCCACATGTTTCCTCTTGACTCTTAACCTTTCTTACCTTAAAGCATAATTATGATATTTTTTGCAAATGATCCATTTAAAATTCGAATTTTTTTTGGAAAAAAACACTCCATTTTCCCAAGAAAATCGAAAAATCAAAGAATTGATCTATTTAGTCACTGCTTGCAAATTAAACAAAACAATCTATTTAAAATGCCAAAGCCCTACATTTTCCTAATTTAAGTACGTTCCATTTATTCTATATATTATTATTGTTAACCCGCCTTTAGGCAAGACAATATACCGGCGGATTTAAATTAATCAACCGCACAAGACATAGCATATTCAATGAACAAACAGTGCAAGACATTTAAAATATGCTTTCAACAAAGGTCGAACTGCTACAAGTCGCTTATAGTTTGCTCTGAGTCATCCCTGGGTTTACTTCAGGTTTTCAGAGGGATTACTATGGGTCTTTGGTGGATTAGCATATCTACAAGTTGCTTCGAGTCACTACAGCACTTGTTTCAAGTCAGTGACAGGTCTACTTCAGGTCAAGGAGGCGGCCACTTCAAGTCCAGGCCACAGATCATTCAAAAACTATTCACTTCGTATCCATCAACATCATGCCCATCTAGTTCGTATCCGTGAGCTCCAGATTCATTGCCTTCATGCACTTCGTATTGATCCATTTACCTCACACTCATCAGCTTCGTATCGATCAAGCTCCCACATGTTTCGTATCGATCAATTAATCAATCCATACGAAGCAGTGAACCATCGATCAGTACGAAGCCACAAACCGAGCATCGATATGAAGTGCAAGGGCATCGTGCTTTCGTATCGATCCTTTTATATGTGTTTCGCATCGATTGAACAATCGATTCGAACTAGTGATCATTCGATCGATACAAGAGCAAGAACACATGACTGATACGAAGACGATAGTCATGCATTGATACAAAAAGAGATAGGGATCGATACGAAGAACATAGCACCTGATGGATATGAATGAGGAAGCAGTCAGCGCAGCAAAAAAGATGGATCCACCCTAACTTATCGCTCCACGTCACCATCGTTTGATCAGTACGAAAAGATCGATGGGATATGGATTGATATGAAGGCGCCAGACTATTTGGATCGATCATAGCTCAAGATCTACAAGTTCAAATGCCTTCGTAGTTTCACAGGAGCTTGCGTACCACCTCAAGAATGTCCATGATCGATCTCGACCAAAATGGAGCCATTTTGGATCGATATGATATTCATACATATTGATCAGGGATCGATCCCAATCCACCACGGATCTATCTAGTGGGCCCTTCCATGTGAGAGAAGGAGTCTTCTGAGATTTGAGCTAGATATTTCCATGCCACGGCTATAAATAGCAGTCCAAGGCCTTCAAATGTAGATTTTTGGCTCTTTTATGCCATTACTCTACTGAGCTTTGTTGTAATCCGGTTAATATCTATTGCGCTCTTGTAATTTAATAAAGAATCATCAATAAAACAGAAAATCCTTCAAAGTGGGCGTAGGCTTGAACACCGAACCACTATAAATCTTGTCTTTCTACTGTTTTCTTTTTAACTTTTTGAGTGTTCTTCATATTTAATTCTAATACATACAATCTTTCTTTGATCTATGATTATGAATTAGTGTTTTCTTCTGCAATTGGGTGTTTGTGACCAATTTTGGCGCAAACATTTTGGTGCTTTCACTGAAAAGGCTAGCACAAGGATTCTACAGCTTGGATTTTGGATTTGAAGGCTTAAAGACTTGGATCTATAAAGCTATGACGAAGCAATCAATAATAAGACAAAGAGCGGAAAGAATTCAGCATGAAGGAAGCCAGGAGGCATCCTCAAAGCTAATCAGATTTTGGCCTTCATCACCGAAGATGAGATGGAGATGATGATGGGAGCTATGCATGAAGAATTGTTGAAAAGGCAGGACGAAATGATGCAGAACATTCTCAGACAGTTTGGACGGGCAGGAAAAATAGGAGCAGCTGGAGTTCAGATCCATGGAGTTGGACCAGAAGGACCCAACAGGCAATCAGATAGAGCAGGACCATCAGGAGAAGCCCTTGAGTTGGGGCCACTCCTAGGAGCATGTTGATCCAATCCCAGGCTGGATACCAGCAAAAAATTTTGCAGCGTGGCGTTGATAAAGGAATGGATGCTTGTCCCGAAGAGAATATTCCAGGATTCCCTCGTGAACTCGAGGGGTAGATCGAAGACAGTGGATAAGGGATACAGCTCGGCGACAATGATAGATTGGCGAAGATGGTCAGACAAGCAATGAGAGAAGGATTAGTGAATAGAGATCTAGAAGACGTGAACAGGATCCCCTTCGCTCCCGCAATTATGTAGGCCAGGAACCCACCAAAATTCAAGCTACCAACATTGGAGATGTACGATTGGAGGACGGATCATGTAGTTTATCTAACGAGGTATATGAGACACATGGAGGTACTGTGGTCATCGGAGAAAGTCATGGCCTAGTGTTTCCCACTGTATTTAACAGATATAGTAGCGCTGTGGTTCAGAAAATTAGAAAGCGGCTCCATTAGAGCATGGACCGAGTTGACCGAGAAGTTTATGAGGTAGTTCATAGTTCACATTTCGAGGCCCAAGAACGTGATGAGTTTGAAAACACTGAAGCAGAAAATCAAGGAGTCTTTAAGGAGTTTTCTAATACGATTCAATGCAGTGGCAGCATCGATGGATCGACCAGATCCATCCATGGTTCTGATGGCAACTGTATCTGGCATAGCTGATGACACAGAATTCAAGAGTTTATTGACGAGGGATCTACCTATGGATTTAGGAGAATTTTACCATGAGGCAGAAAGGTTTCTATGACAAAAGGATGCAAATGCTGAGAGAGAGGAAGGAGAGGGAGTTGATGTGTATGTAGTCAAAAGTGAGGATCCGCCCGGAAAGGATTCGAGCAAGGAGAAAAGGAAATGGGAAGCAGATAATGGTTGTGTTGAGCCAAAGCAGCCTCGAAAGGAACCAAGATTCACCTCTTATTCAGATTTGAACGAGACTTTGGAACGAATCTACCAAGACACTAAGGGGCAGGTTCCCTACCGAAGACCAATGAGGAGGGATCCGACCAACAATGAGAGCAAATCAGACAAGTACTGCTTATTTCATGAGCTAAGCGTCGATAGTACAAATGATTGCAGACATTTGAGGGATGAGATAGAATGGCATATCTGTAATGGCATGTTGTCACAGTACGTAAGGAGACGAGCAGCAACGGCGGAGCAAGGGCGACCACTATCCGCATCGAATGAGGACAGCTCCAGATCGTGGCGTCGGCTTGTCATCAACTGATTAATATAATGATGAATAAGTGGCGAACTCCACATTAACATGCTTAAGTCGCTTACACATGTTCAGGATCACGAACGGTCCTCGGGCGTGCTCTGAGATGACTATCAACCACATCAGTTAGGTGTCTGCACTTTGACGTCTCCGTTTTGTTTTACTTTCCATTTTTTGCATATGGACTTGATTTGGTTGGACATTTTGCTTGTAAGACTCATTTTTAATGTAAATCTGGTTTTTTTTTGAGAAAAATGTGTGATCCTCTAATAAAAGATGAGAGCATACATGAAACTACATATATAACACATAATATGGTGCTGCCAACATGCCTGGCTGGTGACAAATCTATGTACTAGTAACATAGTAAAAACAGGTACCCCTAAAATGAGCTCTGGAAAAGCCATCGTCCATTACACCCCAATATCGAGCCCCGGCATGGCCATCGCCCGATAATGCGGTGTTAGAAGTACCTAGATAACTGGAAAAAAAAACTAAATCCAGAGATACTGGAA
The DNA here is from genome assembly GCA_030765085.1 of Allium cepa. Taxonomy (NCBI): domain Eukaryota; kingdom Viridiplantae; phylum Streptophyta; class Magnoliopsida; order Asparagales; family Amaryllidaceae; genus Allium; species Allium cepa. The sequence continues at coordinate 599,796,564 of CM060935.1, forward strand.
GCCTGCACCATCTATAAGGAGACTCTATGTAACTGCCTGTGAAGAAATAGGCTAATCTAGAGAAGAAACTGATCCATAAAGTATAACTCCACTCTGAAGACTCAATATAGCTGAATGTAACGCCTGATGCAATCAGTACTCTTGGAAATGGCTATCCTGTGCACCTATACGAAGACGCTAACTATCCTGCAAATCTGAAAAGAGACAGTAGCAACCTATCTATACCAAACCTGAAATAAAACTAGGAAAAATATTAGTAGAAATCACATATATGCATATAAATAGAATTTATATACATATATTCTTGAATAAAATCTAATATGATAAAATAAAGCAAAGATAATCTAAAACTAAAACTAACAATTCTAAAAACGGGTAATATGATCAATACTAAATAAGATGAACGAACTAAAAACTAAAATAATAATTACTAAAAAAACAAATACATAGCTAGAATTATCTTTATGGACCAACAATAGGAAGTAGATTATTATACACTGAATTATCGTCACTTATGTTAGAAAAGGTATTAAAACAAATATTATTAATGTCAAAATTATTATTGTTATAATTGAATATATTAATATTATTACTAACCTTATTAAGATATTCCTTAAAAAGATTATTTTTAGCTAATTTATATTTAGGAGATCCAATTTAAGCAAAAAATGAAATTAAAAATATCAATTTATTAATGTGATTATTGTTATTATTAAAAATTCTTTGATTTCTTTCAAACCAAATGTATCAACTGGATATAGTGAATAAAGTATCAAGCAAGTATCTATTATCCTTATTGAACTTAACTCTAAAAGAAATGTAAATCTGGTTTTTATAATTCCATAATGGCCAAGTCACTTATACATGTTTGGGATTGCAAACGGTCCTCAAGCATGTTTTGATATGGCGATGAACCGCTATAATAAATAATTCAGAAACTCACTTGAACGTGAAATCTGATATTAATGATACAAAGTCCCCCCTCGGGCATACACCATTCGCCTCGAATGGCATCCGACTATGAATGGTCACAATTCGCCTCGAACGACACCCGACCTCGAAGGGTCATAACTCGCCTCGAAAGGCACCCGACCACGAACGGTCACAATCCGCCTCGACAAGCTTCCGATCTCGAACGGTCACATGCCGCACCGAATGGCATATGATCTCAAATGATCGCTATACGCAATCATGTAAGATTATCAATCTTTTTACATGTCACTAATGAGATACGAACATCCGGCTTATGGAACTACAAAATACACCTTCCCATCGTAAGGCATGTTTTTTGGGGGGGGGGGGGGGGCAAAGTGTTAACCCGCATTTTGTCAAGGCAATATACCGGCAGATTTAACCTAATTAACCATACAAGACATAACATAGTCAACGAACAAACAACGCAAGACGTTTAAAATATTAATTCAATGAAGGTCAAGTCGTTACAAGTCGCTTGGAGTTTTCTATGAGTCATCCCTAGGCTTACTTCGAGTTTTCAGAAGGATTACTACGGTTCTTTGGTGGATTAGCATATCTAAAAGTTTCTTCGAGTCACTTCAGCACTTGCTTCGAGTCACTTCAGCACTTGCTTCGAGTCAATGACAGATCTACTTAGGGTCAAGGAGGCAGCTACTTCGAGTCAAGGCCGCCGATCATTCAAAAACCATCCACTTCGTATCCGTCAACATCATGCCCATTTAGTTCATATCCGTGAGCTCCAGATTCATTGCCTTCATGCACTTCATATCGATTAAGCTCCCACATGTTTCATATCGATCAATTAATTGATCGATACGAAGCAGTGAACCATCGATCAATACGAAGCCACAAACCGAGCATCGATGCAAAGTGTAAGGGGATTATTACTTTCGTATCGATCCTTTTTATATATTTTTCATATCGACCAAACAATCGATACAAATTAATGATCATTCGATCAATAAGAGAGTAAGAAAACATGATCGATACAAAAAGAGACAGGGATTGTTATGAAGAACATAGCACCTAATGGATACGAATGAGGAAGCAGCCAACACGGCATAAAAGATGGATGCACCCTAACTTATCGCTCCACGTCACCATCGTTTGATCGATCCAAACAAACCGATGCGAGATGGGTCGATACGAAGGCGCTAGACTATGGAAATGTAAAACTTGGATCGATCATAGCTCAAGATCTACAAGTTGAAATGCCTTCAAATTTTCACAGGAGCTTGCGTACCACCTGAAGAATGTCCATGATCGATCTCGACCAAAATGGAGCCATTATGGATCGATACAAAATTCATACGTATCAATCAGGGATCGATCCCAATTGACCTCGGATCGATCTGATAGGCTCTTCCACGTGAGAGGAGTCTTCCAAGATTTGAGCCAGATATTTCCATGTCACGCCTATAAATAGAAGTCTAAGGCCTTCAAAAAGGGTTTTTTTGGCTCTTTTACACCGTTACTCTGCTGAGCTTCATGTAATTCGGATAATATCGATTGTACTCTTGTAATTCAGTAGAGAATCATCAATAAAATAGCAAATCCTTCAAAGTGGACGTAGGCTACAACACCGAACCACTATAGACCTTGTCTTTCTACTGCTTTCTTTTTAATTTTTTGAGTGTTCTTCATCCTTGATTCTACTACATACGATCTATCTTTGATCTGTGACTGTGATTTGGTGTTTTCTTCTGCAATTAGGTGTTTGTGACTAATTTTGGCACTAACAATTATATCTCTATATTCTATCAATTTGTTATCTCATTAGTCCGTCTATCTACTTTAATATATTATTACATATAAAATTCAATGCCTATCCATATATTTTCTCACTTCTAGTTTGTTATTAGATCATAACATGTACTCTCCTTAACCCAAGAAGTTATTTTTGCTCTTTTTTCCCAGCTGTATTTATACCTTGATCTATTTTATATATTTCTGTTATGTAATTCAATAGATTATGTAATGTTCACGGGCAATAGACATTCATTGTTACCATCATAGTCTTAGTGATTTTACGCTACAATGAGGTAATTGTCCATGATTTTTACAGTTTGTTTTATGTTACGCTTAAAAGTTTTTGTAGTTTTAAAATGGTTATCAATAACTATAAATTATAGGTATAGTTATTCATGATGGCTACAATAATATCATATGTTGTTACCATGCAATAATTTAAACAAATTAATTACTTTTTATTTTGATAAATTTAAATTCAAGGTAATTGAAAACTTGAATTAAAATTCAATTTATAAGAGAATTAATCACATACTAATTAATTTTATTGCAGTTTATGTGATCAATTAATTATTTATTTATTTTCTCTTATCAACAACATTCAGGGGATAATAACTATAGAAGCTTATATTGTTATATTAAAACTATTACAAAATAAAGTTAAGCTATATCTTCTTTATTGCATTTTTTATCAACTTTCATTTCCATTTTTTTTTATTAGTTCGACTATGAAATAGGGTTCCTCCATTTATTTTAAAGGAAGTTGTTAATCTGTTAATACATATATACACACCAAGAAATCATAAGTTTTATATAATCAAACTGAGGTAAAGCTGATTTTTATTTCATTCCAAAACATTAGTATGTAAATAAGTTGGAAGAAAACATGATATATGAAGTAAAGGTTATTTAAATAATGAATTTCACACTGTATTTAAGGAAAAGGTATAAATGTACAAGAAACGTTTACATACTGCCTTGGGCGGACAATATCAGAATTTTTAATTTTAAATACATGATTTGGAAACATTTTAATTTTTTTATGTTGTCTTAGTCATTTTGAACGTTTTTTAGTAAATTCCAATTTTATACTTCCAGGTTGTAATATTTTATTTTTATTATTTAATATACTATGTTGGTAACACCCCACACCCCTTTTTTTTTGAATTACCTAGAGAACCAAGCTTCGCTTGTAAACTCTAGGGAAGTATGTGCCTGCCAAACACATATTTCGGGTACTTGTTACAGGGTTGTCAGTTTCGGGGCTCGAACTCGTGACCTTCGATCACGCAGTCCGGACCATCAACCAACTGCGCCAACCCTGTTGGCAACACCCCCACACCCCTTAGTATACCTAAAAGAGCACACTAAAAGGCATGTTACGTTGTAGGTATAACTAAGACAAGCAGAGACTAAGATTCACAAGACAAAAATATATAAACGGCAGAAATAATTATAATAAGAATAATTTATTTGGAACAAAGCCTCATGATTACATTATAAATCAAATAAGTCGCCAAATGCCAAATACATCAAATGATAAAATACCTGTACAAATCTCATGAAATCAAAACCCAAAGTCTCAAATAATATCAGAGTACAATACATCCCTCTCAAAATACCAGCTCACTAAAAATTAGAACAGAAGGAAAGAAATACATGATAGAATCTCCAACAAGTCTTCAAGAAGTTGTGGTCTACTTTCCTTACTCCTGATTGCCTATGGGGGGAAGGGGAAAATAGAGAGTGGGTCAGACTGAAAGTTTGGTTAATGATAGTAATTACTAGAATCATTACGCAAAATAAAAGTAATAGACCTTACAATAGTTCTAGTATATAAAAGGAAACAAAGGAAATATGAAGAAAAAGGAATAAGCTAGAAACAAATACGAATTACTAAATTAACGCAATTGATTAACTTTGATTGTTTGCACTTGTTTTTGATATCCTCTAAGATTAGGCTGAATTCCTAATACTACCTTTTGAACGGCCTGCTACTCCATAGACCTTACTGTGGACTAGACGCTATATAACTCTCTACACATAAGGTAATGACATCTACAAAAGACGCACAAAGTACAATGGTGTCGACGAAAGACGCACAAATTATTTATTGTGGACTAGACGTTATATAGCTCATTAACAGAAGGCAATGGTGCCTACGAAAGGCACACATACTTAAGCGCTTGGAAATTATAGCGATTACTGAGCACCAAAATGGAAGTCGCACGCAGAACTGTCACCATGCTCATGCTACATGTTGCTCCACCTATTGGGTCTTCTTATTGCATGTGCTCTAGCATAAGCATGCCCCTCGTCTTACTTCGAGATTATGTGAAACACCGTGTCCATAGAAAATAGGGGAAATGATGTTAGTATTGGCCCGTCATTCGAACAATATCTAGTTACGCCCCTTTTCCAAATCCTCTGTGATTTGGACTTCTATTTGACCAATTACTACCATTATTAGTATAAGCGTGCCCTCATCTCACTTCAGGCTAATGTGAGACCACCATTTTGTCTAATAGGGAATGCTTTTTGGTATAGGTCCTACTTTCATCTTTCCTTATTAACTTAGATAAAATATTTAAATAAGCCTTCATTATAATCTTCACTATCTTTGTTTATTAATTTATCCTAAGTCTTAAAATAAGCCTCATTCCGTTCTTTTTCTTATTATAACCTACGCTATAATCATGCTTGTTACTTAACCCAAGGTCTAAGTGTGAAAATAAGCCTCTTTTATCTTATACTCTTTTTAATTATAATTCTAAGTTATAACTAGGCTAATTATGTTTAATTAGTCCAATTCAAACCTTGATATCATAATTAGGCTCAATTTTAGTCTTAATTCCATTTTTATTACAGTCTTTACAATTTACATCTTAACTTCCGTTATTTCAGTATTCTTATAATTTTATCCATATTCGCATTTAATCTATTCTAATCCATACGCGAAGAAGAAGGAGAAATAAAAGAAAACTGAAAATAAAAGAAAATCCAAAGCATAGGAAAAAGATGTAAATAACGCATAAATAACAATGAATAAATTAAAATACTGTAAATAAACTGTAAATAAATGAAAAGTTATAATTAACATAAATAAGCTAAAACTAATTGAAAAGATAGATAAAAGAAATAGAATGACAATAATTCTAAAAACTGTAAATAAACAACTAAAAAGGTTATTCAAAAATCGTAGTAAAACTACAACTGTTGGGAACTCCATTATTTTAAATCACTTAAAGAAATCTTTAAAATAATTGCAATCACTTACCTGTGGTCCTAAGCTCTTCCTTTTTGGTCTTTCCAGATTCGCTTGGCATTGTTAAATATTTTAATTTAAAACAATTTCTCCTTCGAAAATTATTCTGCTTAGGATCCTTCCTGAAAAGGTGAAATCAATTGGAGAAAATCTTAGAATGAGAAAAAGTATTAGGCTAGGGTCTTATTTATAGGGGTAGAAATGGATCTCAGACCATTTGATTTGAGAATTGAATAGGATGCAACCACGTCATACACTGAATAGAAGCCATCAGATGGAAGCACGAAGGGACCAGATGAGCCGAAACAATGAAATAGACGTGTAAAAAATTGTACCGCCTCAAAACTAAAAAAAACTTCGCTTCATAAATAGGGCTGTTGACCCTTCGCCCTCCTAGGTCGACCGGCCGGTCGACCTAGGGATTGGTTAGGTCGACCCCTTAGTCGACCTAGCCCTTATATATATATATATATATATATATATATATATATATATATATATATATATATATATATATATATATATATATATATTTGTGTGTGTGTGTATTCTTGTTTATCTCGTATCATGTTCATATTTGCTCGGATTCTGACGTTTGATATATGGAAATTGACTAGAAAATTACCACGGACATAATGGTGCAACTCCCGTGGCTCAATTATGATAATTTCACAATGTCATTTTATCGTTTTATTAATTAACGAATTAATTATTATGGGTTAATTTTTGGGTTGTTACGTTCTCCCCTCCTTAAGGGTTTCGTCCCCGAAATCTTTAAGGATAAAAGTATGATCTAATGTCTTCATCCAAGTTTTACAACCAACTACTCAACCATCTCCATTCACCCATTGACCTTAAGTTTTTCTAATACAATTTATAATACTTATGTGATTAGTGTAGTGTATATTCCCCTAACTAATGCAAAAGATTAGGCGGTCCACTAATTCAATTGACCTCCTTTTATGCAATCATGTCCGTGCTATGTATCAAATGAATGCAAAAATCCTAATGATGACTGATAGTTCTATATGTTTGCTATAGTCATCATCCAAATATAACAACTGTGTGATAACCATCCATTTATACCAACCATGAATAAAATGAAAATGCACACGAATCCATATGCATATGCTCTAGAGTCCTAGTTAGGCTGATCCCTAAGAGATAATAGTGCCTAATTTAAGTATATGCGTCCATTAGCATCCACTAGCAAACACTTGCAGCCACTTGCATACATCATCCATAACATGTTTACATCAAATGCTATCATCCATAGGTTAACTCCTAAGTTCTACCCTCCCAAAGAATAATAAGGGAAAGAACCTATTCAAAACTAAGGATGCAAATAGGAAATTCGAAAACTTATTATCAAAGAAATGTGGATATGAGATACCAATTTTCTCCACATAAAACCAATCTTCTTCGAAGTTTCCTTAACTATGTCCGAACCACGACAATCCCTTTGTAGACTCTATCCAACATAAAGGCGACTTGCGCGGTCTTCCATACAGAGCTTCAAGAGGTGCCACTTCTAATGCTATCTTGGAAACTACTACCATACGAGAATCCCACTAAAGGAAGATGCTCCCAAGTTTCTCCAAAATCAAGAATACTCATACTCAACAATGCGCATTACAATCTTACTAATTTCACTTTACTGTTCATCTTTAGTATACTCACATGAATCAACATTCCTAGGTTCTCATAGTGCCCTATAGACTTTACGGGAACTTCCCCTATTACTTCTAAAAGTAATCCCTGTTGTCTCCTTTATATCCTTACACCTTTTCCGTCACTCCTTAGTGAATAATTCCTATTTATTCCACTTTTAAGAGTTTGGTTTGGTGTTTATCCTCTCATTGCAAAATATAAAACTTCTAAATTTTTAAAACATAAAATCTCAAAAATTTTGTCTTTAAAAGTGTTATCTTTAAGTTCCTGTTAAATTCCAAAATACTAGGTAACTCAACATTATTTTGCCAAACCTAGAGGGGAAAACTTCCAAAAACTTAAGTCTAAAACTTATTCCTCTTTTTCTTTTAAAGACTTTTATGGCTTTCTACGAAAATTTAGATTTTCAAATTTTAATTTTATTAAGTTCTTCATTTCCAAAAACTTATTTACTTTTTCACCAAACCATTATTCTTTTAAAATATCTTTAAACATCTTCTTATTACACCTAACAGTTTTATACCCTAATGTATTGGAACCACTTTCTCTTATGAGAAACTATTAATGGTAAAACCTTCTATGAATCCTTTAAAAGTGGATTTTATGTTTATATGAAATTACAATGAACTTATTTTATATTTTTTAAAATAGGCTATACAAAATATGATGCTTCCATACCTTGTATATCTCTCTCACATATTCCTTATAACTTGCACAAAATTTCTTTATTTATAATTTGGTTTCATAGAAAATTTAATCATTATTCATTTCGTTCCAATAGATTAAAGTATTTTTAATTTATATTCCCTTACCGTAGATAATTTCTATGAAGTTTACTAATTTCCTAACATTTAACTTACACTTTTCTTTTCAGAAAAACTCATTTTCACAATTTTTTTTGATATATCCATAACTAGAAAACATTTCCTCATTCTTATTTAAATATTTAGTGTACTTAGAAATCACTTTATTTCTATACTTGAAAATTTTCTTCAAAACACATTTTTATGTGCGTCAAAATAGATGTTGTGTAAAACACTGTTACTACAACCCAAAAATACTAGTGTATAGATTCAATTAAATAAATACTAGTAAACCTTATATACTATGTAAAAACATTTCCTGTGGAACTCACCTACTATAACAATAGTGTTATAGTTCATGCTCCCTTTACTTTTCATGAAAAAATCTGTTACTATAATAAATGTTGTAATCTACGTTTTCGATACTTAATAACCTCTAGGTTTTTATATCAAAAATCTTTGTTTATCTACAAAGAATAGCGAGCTATAATTCTTCAAAAAGAATCTTACTTTTAACAAAAAATTTATCATATAATAACCAATTTAAATTTCATACCATTTTTCAAAAACCAAATATTTATTTCCTAAAAGAAAATATTAATAACGAAAATTTTCAATTCTAACAATTGTATTTTATTGAGCTAATCATAAGGTGGATTTTCTTCTTAATACCCTAAGATTACCATTCCTAAACCTTGGAAATCTCATTTCCCTACTAAAGTCTTTTGTTCCTATTCCTCTTGTATGCTTATATCTATTCTAAGGTACTACCATTAAATCCACTTATCTAAAACAATTATAATTTTTACAATTATCTACACTTGGGCTTTCTTCCTTTCTTATCAACTGAATTTATTGTACATCTCTAATCTTTACCCACCTCTCTTTGGAATTCCACAACCCGAGCCGAAATGTACAAAACCGTTTCCCAAACTCCTTCCATGTGTTGATCTTCTCTATGCCCCAAGAAACACATTTCCTTATGCCAAAAGTGATACTTCAAGAACATTGCTTTCAACTGAAGAATGCGATGTGTACAAAGAACCTTATCTAGATGAATAGCATGCTCCTCCATACTCTTGGAAAACACCAAAATGTCGTCCACGAATACAACCACAAACTTATTTAGGACTTCTCTAAAGATGATGCTCATCAAATCTATGAATTAGGCTGGGGCATTGGTCAGCCCAAAAGGCATAACCAACCATTCATAAAATCTGTCTGGAGTCCTAAATGCAGTCTTATCTACGCTGGCATCGGTGACCCCAAGTTGATGGAATCCTTTGGCTAAATCAAGTTGAGAGAATAGCAAAGAACCAACCAACTGGTCAAAAAGATCATATATCCAAGGAAGTGGATAACTATTCTTCTTTGTGAGCTTATTTAATTCTCTACAGTCTACGCAAAGGCGAAGGGAACCATCCCCTTAGTAGCGAAGATGACTGGCGCTCCCCACTTCGATATGCTCCTTCTTGTGAAACCTTTCTCCAAAAGCTCACGAACTTGCTTGCTCAATTCCTTCCTCTCCCTAGGTATCATGTGTCTCACGGGTAATGCTACTGGCTTAGCATTATCAGTCAAATAAATGCTGAAGTCAATCTCTCTCTTAAGGGATAGTCCCCTAACCTCCTCAAAGACGTGTGGAAAATCTCTGATGATGGGAACTGAATCTAACTCTGCTGATGATGAATCGAGAGAATAAAGGAAGCCCAACATGACTGACCCTTGTAGGCCGCAAGAAACCTCGAGAGTCCTACCGCCGCTTGTCTCTAGTCTAATGACTCTCCCCTCGCAGTCTAATATAGCTCCATGTGCGGATAGCCAATCCATCCCAAAAATCATCCCATACCCCGAGAATCCCAATACCCTATCACAATCAAATTCTACGTCTAGGATAAAAAAATTCAAACCCCTACAAACCATGAACAAGTGTTCCGATCCTTCAATAGGATTTGAAACAACAATGGGATCTACTACTAAAGAAATGACTAAGTGCAAACAATCCACAAGAGAACTAGAGATAAAAGAGTGTGATGCTCCAAAATCAAATAGAGTTCGAATGGGAAAATCAGAAATGGTAATCAAACCTTCAACTGTGACTTTCCTACCTCTATCTAGAATGCTTCCTGAAGGTGCGCTCACTGTCTGCCCCATTTTCTGAGGGAAAATCTTACTAAAGTGACCAAGTTGTCCACAATTGAAACATCTTCCCTTCATTCCCACCTTCTTATGGTCCTTTTCGTAATGACCAGTCATTCTACAAAGCCTACATCTCCTACTTTTCTTGATTCGCTTCTGAGGTCCTCCCTCCTTCCTCTTGTCCTTATCCTTATCCTTCTTTTCCTTTCCCCACTACTTCTTGGAGCTTGTAGGAACCTTTTCAAGCTCTCCCTTCAGCTGCCATGATGTAGGTTGATCACTCGGTCGGTCCTCCAAACCTAACCAACTAAACCTTTGCTCCATATTCTCCAATCTAGCTTGCGTCTCCCCTGAATTCTCCATGCCAGAAAGAGTTCTGCCTCCTATACTAGCAAAATCCTTACATAACTTAGAATAGTTGGCTGATATAGTTGGATTAATGGCATTTCCACCTATTGGAGTTGTACTGGGCACTTTCCCATGCACCTTTGGTGCTGTAGCTCTACGGAACCAGTCAGCCATACCATGCAAAGAAAAGGAAACTTAGGCATGAAAGAATTGAAAGAAGTTTGAACCGGAATTTGAGGGGATTTTTATAAAAACTCTTTTAGACTTGAAGACTATTTCTTTGAGTTTCTTTTCGAAAAATACTTTTTAAAACAAGTTATTTTGGAAAATACTTTGTTTTTAAAACATATTTTTTAGAAATCCTATAACCTTAGGCTCTGATACCAAATGTAACATCCCACACCCCTTAGTATACCCAAAAGAGCACATTAAAAGGCTTGTTGCTTCGTAGGTATAACTAAAACTAGTAGAAACTCAGATTCATAAGACAAAAATATATAAACAGCGGAAACAATTATAATAATAATAATTTATTTAGAATAAAGCCTCAGAATTACTTTACTAATCAAATAAGTCGCCAAATGCCAAATACATCAAATGAAAAATACCCATATAGGTCTTGTGAAATCAAAAACCCAAAATCTCAAATAATATCAGAGTACGATACATCCCTCTCAAAATACCAGCTTAACAAAAGAACTAAAATATGGAACTGAAGGAAAGAAATACATGATAGAATCTCCAACAAGTCTCAAGAAGCTTGAGTCTACTTTGTTTGCCCCTAATTGCCTATGGGGGGGTGGATGGGGAAAATAGAGGAGTGGGTCGGACTAAAAGTCTGGTGAATGATAATAATTACTGGAATCTTTAAGCAAAGTAAAAGTAATAGACCTTACAACAGTTCTAGTGCATAAAAGGAAACGATGGAAATATGAAAAAAGGAATAAGCTGGAAATAAATATGAATTACTAAATTAACGCAATTGATTAACTTCACTGTTTCCACTTGTTTTTGATAGCTGCTAAGATTAGGCTGAATTCCTAATACTACCCTTTGATCGGCCTGCTACTTCATAGGCCTTACTGCGGACTAGACGCTATATAACTCCCTACCTATAAGGTAATAGCATCTACGAAAGATTCACAAAGTAAAATTGTATCTGCGAAAGATGCACAAAGTATTTATTGTGGACTAGACGTTATATAACTCCCTACATAGAAGGCAATGGTACCTACGAAAGGCACACATACTTAAGCGCTTGGAACTCATAGCGATTACTGAGCACCGAAATGGAACTTGCTCGCGTAACTGCCACCATGCTCATTCTACCCACGTATTGGGTCTTCTTATTACATGTGCTCCAGCATAAGCATGCCCCCAGTCTCACTTTCGTATTATGTGAGACACTTTCCATAGAAAATAGGGGAAATGCTCTTGGTACTGGTCCGTCATCCAAACAATATCTAGTTGCGCCCCTTGTCCAAATCCCTCGTGATTTGGGCTTCTATTTGACCAATTACTACCATTATTAGTATAAGCGTGCCCTCATCTCACTTCAAGCTAATATGAGACCATCATTTTATCTAATAGGGAATGCTTTTTGGTGCAGGTCCTACTTTCATCTTCGCTTATTAACTTAGACAAATTATTTAAATAAGCCTTCGTTATTATCTTTGCTTATTAGTTTATCCTAAGTCTTAAAATAAGCCTCATTCCTTTTTTTATTATAACCTATGTTATAATCATGCTTATTACTTAACTCAAGGTCTATGTGTGAAAATAAGCCTCTTTTATCTTATACTCGTTTTAGTTATAATTCTAAGTTATAGCTAGGCCAATTATCTTTAATTAGTCCAATTCTAACCTTAATATCATAATTAGCTCAATTTTAGCCTTAATTCCATTTATATCATAGTCTTTACAATTTACATCTTATCTTCCGTTATTTCAGTATTCTTATAATTTTAATACATATTCGCGTTTATTCTATTCTAATCCATACGCGAAGAAGAATGAGAAATAAAAGTAAACTGAAAATAGAAGAAAATCCAAAGCGTAGGAAAAAGATGTAAATAACGCATAAATAATAGTAAATAAATTAAAATACTGTAAATAAACAGAAAAGCTATAATTAACAGAAATAAACTAAAATTAACTGAAAAGAATAGCTAAAATAAATAGACGGACAATAATTCCAAAAACTGTAAATAAACTATTAAAAAGGTTATTCCAAAAATAGTAGTAAAACTACAACTATTGGAAACCCTATTATTTTAAATCACTTAAAGAAGTCTTTAAAATAATTACAATCACTCACCTGTGGTCCTAAGCTCTTCCCTTTTGGTCTTCCTGGATCCACTTAGGGTTGTTAAATATTTTAATTTAAAACAATTTTCTCCTTGGAAAATTATTCCGCTTAAGGTCCTTCTTGAAAAGGTGTAACCCAATTGGAGAAAATCTTTGAATGAGAAAAAGTGATAAGCCTAGGGTCTTATTTATAGGGGTAGAAGTGGATCTCAGACCATTAGATTTGAGAATTGAAAAAGATGCAACCACGTCATAGGCTGCATAGGAGCCATCGGACGGAAGCATGAAGGGACCAGATGAGCCGAAACAATGAAATAGACGTGTAAAAATCGTACCGCCTCAAAATTAAGGAAACTTCGTTTCACAAATATGGTGGGTCGACAGGGCTTTCAACTCTTCCCCCTCCTAGGTCGACTAGCCGGTCGACCTAGGGATTGGTTAGGTCGACCTAGCCCTTAATATTTTTTTATTCTTGTTTGTCTCGTATCTTGTTCATATTAGCTTGGATTTTGACGTTCTATATTTGGAAATTGATCAGAAAATTACCACGGACACAATGATGCAACTCCTATGGCTCATTTCTGATAATCCCACAAAGTTATTTTATCATTTCATTAATTAACGAATTAATTGTTGTAGGTTAAATTTTGGGTTGTTACAATGTCATATTCATAGGCAATATATATTCATGGTTATCATCAAATTCTAAAAAATCTTTAGCAAGAATGAGGTGATTATTTCTAATTTTTTACAAAGTTTATTTTATTTTATGTTGTTTTGAATTTTTTTTAGTTTGAAATTTTTTATAAATAATTACAAATTAGAGATGTAGTTATTCATAATGGTTATAAGTTAACTATTATCATAACAAATATTATTATCATGCAAAAAATAATTTGAATTAACTGCATTTAATTTTCATCAACTTGACTTCAAAGTACTTTGACAATTAAATTGTAATTCATATCAACGGGAGAACTAATTACATACTAGTTCTCTTTAATGCTAATAAATTATTTAATTAATATGTGATTAATTAATTATTTTTATTTATTTCTGTTCATCATTAACATTTTCGATGAAAACTCTATGAAGGAACATGTAACATGAGGTATTGTATAAATAAATAATTATAAATTAGAGATAAAGTTATTCAATATGGTTGTAAATGAAAAAAATTTAAATGGTAAAAATGATATTGAATACTGTTAATATGCAGTAAATAAAAGGAATTAATTATTTCTAATTTTGATCAATTTATATTTGAAATAACTTGAGAATTATATTGTAATTCAATTTAATGAGAGGATTGATTGCATATTAAACCTAATTAACTCTTATCAATTATAGAATTAATATGTAATTAATAAACTCTTTTTATTTATTTCCTTTTATCAACAATTAGCAACATTCCACTTACATAACTCGATAAGGAAACATGTAGCAAGAAGCTTTTTGTAAATTTAACAAATGTTTCCTAGATGCGAGAAATATGCGTATTAGTGAAGAATAGTGATATAGGAGGTCGATGCCTATTTCTTAAATTTACTTTCCTTTAATAATTTTAGTATTAAAATAAATATTTTGGTATAGATATAGTTATAAATAATATTATTTAACAAACATACAAACTAATATTAGGATAACATTAGCTTATGCCTCAAGGGCTGCATGATATTTTTGGCATATTTACTTTTGTTTGAAGGGAAACATTATTTAATTAATATATTTAAATTAAAATTAATTTTTTTGCCTTGCTAGCATAAAATTGCATTGGTTTACAAATATTATATTTTGCCAACCTTAGATGTACAAACAATAATATTACATAATGGCATATAATTACAGGATATCTTAATGGATCGATTTGTTGATTATATTTTCTCATGTCATTCAGTCTTATAGTTATTTTCAATTTGATGTCATCTAAAGTATTTATGCGTATTCGTAAATATTTCCCACGGTGATAATTACATGCTTTGAATTATGCTAAATTATATATTTTTTCATCTATTATGTGGTGGTATGATTATTTAGAGTATACCATCAAATTATTTGGTAGTTCCAGAAATAGACTATGATGTCCACGAGTAGTAGCTTTTTTGGTCATGACATTGTAGTTAATGAAGAGGTGCAAGGATCGATTACCAATGACGACATTAGAGCAATTTGTTAAGTTTTGAAAGTGGAGGGTGCCTTAGGTGCTCTCACTCAGCAGTATATGAAACCGTCTACTTTACCTCAGTGTTCAAGAATAATATAGTACACAATATTTATTATTTAGTTATATTTATCATGTTATAATATGATATATTAATTAAGATTATTGCCTTTTAAGCCACGAAATATTTTTTAATTTAAATTAGTACTAGTTAGTACCAATAAGTGTACTAATGAAAATATTATAATATTTTTTGTTTATACCAACTTCAAAGTACTATTTCGCACTTAGCATGATTTCTTATTCGATATATAAGACACTATTACTATATCCATTATGTACATATTTGAAATTATATTGTATGTAAGATGCACCATATTGAACTTATGCATCACTTAAATTAATAGGCATGCTTAGTAATGTAATATATTAAGTAAGGAAGATTTGATAGTTGACGTTAATGTCTTTTGTATAAATCTATTATTCTCTAAAAAAAATTGCTATATTACGCGCGCTTCAAAATTATTTAAGCAGATTTGTTGATAAGTATTTTCCATTGGTGTTAAGGAAATAAGCTTATCTAAATAAATTCAATCCACAAATATGTGTTTTTCATCTTCATATGACTAAAATCAAAAAGTATACAGCTAAATAAATTATATGGTGAAACCCATGTGCATAACACGGGTTCACAGTAGTGATAATGGATTTACGTAAATATAATACAAAATATCATTGAATAACTAAATAAATTATACCTTACAGATGAGGGACAAAGAAGTGCACATTGATCTAAACTGACTCCTTTGACCTCTCATATCTACACACTTCTTGCAAGAGGAAAGCATGCAAGCAACAAATTAAGCATATTTAATTGACTAGAATTGAAAGGGGTGTGGAGAAAAGCCGCCCTATACAATAAGTACAATAATAAATAATATTTCATAAATATTAATTAATTTAATTCATTTATAACTATTATAAATTAGTTAAATCAAGTAATGTTTCGAAGACTAAATAGATTTGGTTGTGCGACTCATATGTGTGAATTTAGCCAACTATTAATGTTCACACGTCACCTTAGTTAGTGGTGTGACAGTTTGAATTAATTCATCACTTACAAATCTCACTGGTAAAATCCAATTATACAAATTTGTGCAATACCTTTTAGTACTGATTATTTACACGACTTCTCTTCGTCAATGCTACCACTTTATGACTTGTGAAACTTGATTTTGGTTAAAATTTTAATATCGTCAATATTCAACATGGTTAGTCCATAAATGAAATCCTTAGTCCAATAATAGCATACATTATTAATCGACTACTCTTGCCAGAGATTCTGACTTTGAGTTAACTAAAGTCGACCATGATATTAATCTCATACGACTGAGAGGAAGAATTCTCAATTAAAGAGTGTTTCAATTCCAATCAAGGTTCACAATTCTAGTTTTGGTTCCTTTCCGATCACTGGTTTTTTATATAGCTTCGGTTCCATTGTGGAAGTTTTGGATGTTCTGTTCAAATTCCTGTTTCAGATTTTGGTACCTTTCGAAAAAAATTACATGAAAATAATTTGTAATTTGAAAAATAAGAATGGATGTCGTTAGCTATATTCATATTTTAGCAAGTCCTTAAAAGAAAAGCCAATTCTAAAATTATTCTTATAACAATGTGTACAAAGCCTAAAGGCATGTTCTCAAATTCTAAAACAGCCCTCTCCTTGAGCAAAAGAATATTACCCTAACAATGTCTTCCTCGATTTTTCAATTTCCCTCACTTCATGGTTAAGACCTCTTTCTTTTTACTTAATTTCCCTCTTCCTCCTTCATGAGCTCAATTTCCTAATGCCACCACTTAATTATCCATGCTAATTTTCTCTTGCTCCCAGTCCCTTTAAAATAAATCCTAGATGTAGTTAACTTCTCTTACTCGATGCTTATAGCTTCTTTTCTTCTGCACTTGACATATTTCAATCGTTATTCTTGCAAACCTCGTCAAGTAAAAATTTGTTTTAGATTGCTCATAATCGAAACAGACGGCAATGCTTCAACTCGAACTCAACGATAGTCGTTTTTGGATGCCATACTATGATTTAATTATAATTAAAGCGGAGATTCTACATTTAAGTTCAATGGTATTCTTAAGTCGAGAGAATTGTGTAACGTCGTTACTTGAGATTTTTTGTTTGGTCTAGTTATTATTAACCAACAGGAAACTTTTAGACAAGTCATTCCATAATCATCCAATACCTATTAGTACGTAACCCATTGGTGTCTCCACCAACCATGAGTAACACTGCCCAATATTTAGAGAGCATTACTCACACTGGCCTCAACAGATGCTTCGATATATTTTCTCGAAGCATCCTGACCAGGAATATGTAAGTGATGATTTTCTCATGATTACAACATTTTATAATAATTATCACATGGCATATTATTCAATGATTTTCTAATTAATGTACTTCTGAATTAATTGCTTAACTAATCATATCACTATATAACAAATTACATATTGTAAATCAAATACCTATGTTATGAAATAGATTAGCTATCAAGTTAGAAATACATAACAAATTACATAATTGTCGTTATGGCATAACCTTAACTCTATTATTAAGGAGTTTAAATCAAATATCACATCTTATATCCATCTCGAACCACAAGAAATATTTATAACTCAAATTTTTTTAATATATGCTATCATTGATTGAAGACTTTCTGCATTAATCGACACTGATTTGGGTATTGACTAACTAGTTGTATTATTATATAACCTATTAATGCCTATGTCAACCTGAAGTTTGTTTACATTACCGTCGACCCATCAACACCTAAGTTTTCTTGCAGTTATTATATAGGATCACGTGTAGAATACATAGCTTTAATATATTACTAGAAAAAAATGTAACAATCTGGAATTTTAAACACTTTATATTAAATATCAGATTTATTTAAATAATTAATTCTTGGATTTAATTGTATAAAATTGATTTTTAAACTCTTTTTAAATAATAAGTGATAATTGTAAACTTTTAATTTATAATTAATGTGATTAATCTTGTCGTAAAAATAATTCTATTTAATTATCATCCTATGGCACTGTCTTGGATTTTGATGAAATTAGGGTCATCGGGACTAGAATAATAAGTGATGTAGGTTGATGAGTTTTTGACGATCGGGCATGCTATGCGATCGTAAATTTTATAGAATTAAATATAATATAAATTATTATATAAATCCTATAACACTCCTTGCCTCTCACTTATTTTCGTTTTCCCTCTTCTTCTTTAACCAAGCAGCCTCCTTTAAAAAATAAAATTGAGAGTTATAAGCGATGAAATTGAGCAACGTTGGATCTGTTGAGCTTGTAGAGGCAAGGGATTTGAATCTATATAAGGTTTGAGGGGAGGGACATTGATTAGTGGTGATCAAAATGGTGAGGCCGGTGTTAGGGTTAGGGATTGACTACAATTTAGACAAAGATAAGTTATGGCGTTGGTTGCATCGTGTTTCTTGTGAGAAATCGAAGTGGTGGTGGAAGTTTGGGGACATGAAACAGCCATTGGTGATGTGCGGCATATGCTTTGTCATGACTCAAACTTTTAGGTTACGATGAGCATGGTCGATTGAGCTCAACTTTAAGGGATGGGATGCAAAGCTCACGCGAAGAGAGGGTGAATGGAAGTGACGGTGCGATGTTTTGTGGAGTATTGCTCGAGATTGGTTATTCGTGCATGATTTGGGAATAGTTGTGTTTTACGCATGTATAGGGTAGTGGAGTTGGGTAAGAAGGTAGATTAAGGAGGGCACATTAATTAGTAAATTGACTAAGTTAATTAACGAATATATAAAATCCAAATTCTTATAAAATTTGTATCTTTTACATGCGATGTCCAATAGAGACACGGCCTTTTATTTTTCGCTCGTCAGAGTGTTACCTATATATTGGAGTTTATTTCATAAAGTTTAGAGTGTGTAAGATTTTAAGAGAAAATCGAATGCTATTCGATTTTAGATCAAGCAGGAAAGCATAAATGTCAGATGGAATTTTAGTGAGATAACTCACCTTTGAATGAACACTGTGGTATATGTGTAGATATAAATTATTATTTGTGTGCTTGAATGATTTCTTTACTTGGTTTGCTTAATTCCCACTTTATAAAGTAGATGCCATATAAAATGAAACACAAGAAACTCATGAAATTTTGTAGAGGAATCAGGATTCCTCGCCACTGTTGATTTTATTTTCATTTATATACTTGTTAAATAAATTGTTGAATGTCAAAGCTTAGTAGATTGGACATGTTGGATATGACTTTGATATTGAAAAAGTTGAACTTTTCTAGTCGTAGATCTATGATAGCACGGGTTAGGTGCTATAGCCTCTTTAGGCCTCATTTTAGTATTTGGGAAATACTATTATTTGCTATGTTTTGAATTGAAATTGGTTTTGATTCAGAGAATGATTTTTAAATGTGACTTTTGGAATTTCCTATGGTATTTGTTTAGCAATGGTTTTCGAACTTCCCTTTTTCACTTTATCCATTTTGTTAGTCTATTCTAATTTATATGAAAATGTTTTAAAAGTATTTCAAGAAGTATTTATTTTGCAAGAAAAGTTAATACAATAACGGATGTTTATTTTAAAGAAAAGGGAAAAAGGAGGATTATCTTTTATGCTGAAGTGATTTTATCTTAAAAGAAGACGGAAATATTTTGAAAAAAATATTGGTGAAATGCGTAAAATGTTGTATAGAAAGACAGATTTATAAATGGTATTTTATATATTAAAGTGATTTATAAAAGAAGTTTTATAAATATTAAAGAGATTTATACAAGAAGATTTATAAATATAAAAGAGATATACGAAAGGAGTTTTGTAAAAATAGAAGAGATTTATAAAAGTTGTTTCATAAAAATAAAAGAGATTTATAATAAGGAGTTTCATAAGAGGAATGAGATTTGATTTCCATAAATGATCTTTATAACTTATGGTTTTATGGAAAGTATTCTTTTCATACTTAACACCAAATTTCATGGTATGGAAACTCATCTCTATCTGTAAGAATTAAGAATGTACGTCAAGGCAGTGATAGTTTTCTAACTTGTCCAGACTTCATTGTTAAACGAGAGATAGTAAAAATTTGAAATTAGGAAGTGGTGGTACATATATTTAGTCCAATTTCCATATGATTCATTTAATTACACAAAAAGAAAAGTGGTTTGGGTTTATAATAAATGATGATTTCAAATGACATTTGTTTTAGCCATTTAAGTATGCTTTGGAAATATGAAATCTTTACTTATACTATTGAGAAAAGTATATGGTTACATTTTCTAAGTATTGAAAGTGTAATATTTTGTGAATATACTTACACCATTGAGATAAGTATACGGTTACACTTTCTAAATATTGAAAGTGTAGTGTTTTGTGAATAAATTATAAGTTGAGATAAGTATGTCGCCAAATTATTTAAGTATTGAAAGTGTGGTATTTTGTAAATATACTTATATCAT
This sequence comes from Allium cepa, assembly GCA_030765085.1. Classification (NCBI taxonomy): domain Eukaryota; kingdom Viridiplantae; phylum Streptophyta; class Magnoliopsida; order Asparagales; family Amaryllidaceae; genus Allium; species Allium cepa. The sequence goes on from CM060935.1 coordinate 599,817,504, forward strand.
TGAGATTAGTATATGATTGAATTTTCTAAGTATTAAAAGTGCATTTTTTTATGAATATACTTAGATCGTTGAGATAAGTATATGGTTGCATTTTCTATGTATTGAAAGTATAATGTTTTTTAAGATACTTACACCATTGAGACAAGTATATGCTTATTTTTCCAAGCATTGAAAGAGTATAAACGAATAGTGAATGAGTAATATAAAAATGTGTCTTTGTAAAAGTATTTTTATATAAGTATTTACAAGGAATTTTAATTAATGAAAGGACTAATTAAAAAGGCTTAGTAGTTATTTATGAGCTTAATCATGCTTGGTTTCCATATGAAGTTAAATCTTTGATTGGATTGTTTGCTTATTTGGTAATTAAGTAATGAAATATCAAATCTTGGCCAGTTTTGAAAGAGTCAACAGTTGTTGCAGCATAATTTCCACAAAGTCCAAATGCAAACATTTAAGAAGAAGATTCCTTAGCTTGTAATTTCGAGACCCACTGTTTAGTTTCCATCGAGAGCCTAAGCATCAGGCTCAATATCCGAGAGCATGTATTCCGAGAATATGAGTAAAAGTAGCAACTAAGATCAAGATCATTTTCCAACTAGGAAAACAACTTAGCTGAAAGCAGAAACTGCCAACCAAAGACATCTCAACAAGTCTCAACAACCAACGACTCAGATAGCTTGAGCCAAGATCAATGGTCGGGATAAACAAATAAATCCAAGAAGATATATATAGCATCATGTTAGAAATCCACATCAAAGAACTTTCAACCAGATGATGACAAGTGTTTGAATCAAAGCTGCTTATAGTAAGCCAGGTCATTAATCAAAGTGAAAGCACATACACAAATATGAGAGCCTTAAATTTTCTATAAATAGAGGACCATGTGCTACTGGAAAGGGGTCGGATGAAGATTTTCTGACATTCTACAATCATTCAATATTCCTTACTCCTTTTAGAAAGCTTTAATCCAAAGGTCATTAATAGTGTATTTGGTCATAAACGTACTTATACAGCAAATTAAGGAATAAAGCTAGAGCAGAATCTTTAGAGTGGACGTGAGGATCTCGGTCCTGAACCACTATAAATATTGTGTCTCTTTTACCTTCGACACTTGTTTTCTACATATTTTTGGTATTTACTTAATTTACCTGCATCCTTTTGGAACAAGCTTTTGAAGGCTTTGGGATGTTAGTCAGACGAAAAATCTACCTAATATTTTGATGCTTGAAGGAGGGAAACCCGACCTCCATTCTCTTTTAGTCAAGAAAACTCAAACCTTTCAATCAAGCATGAAGTAAAAGTCATCCTCTCAAAAGGCACCTCACTTCCCTAACCAGGATGAGGAATCAAAGAACAACCTGTGAATGAAGGGAATCGAATAGACCAAGTAAGTCAAACTATTTTTGAAGAAACTGTTGTTGCAGTCCTTATCAAAAGTGAGTTTCGAAAAATAATGTTGTAGTTTGTTTCTGACTTAGCACAATGCTTAGATAACTATTCGAACAAAGTTAAGAACACTTTTGTTGAATTGGAGAAAAAGGTTTCGCTTATACTTGAGGAAGACGAGAACCCCTTGACTTTCAGCCGACCCCTCGAAAAGTTATGAATGACTAATAAGGCCGTAGAAGTTGGATTCATGGAAGCGGTGAAGAAAGCCGAGACTACAAAGATGACAAGAATGGGACCTTTCAAGAGATCTTGGCTCTAAGTCCCGAAAGGATAAACTTTGAAAGAGGGAAACAAAATAGGCCACAAACTCAAAATGCTGAAGCTGAAACTTTATAACTCAGTAGGGATCTAGCAATGGAAGCTTTGTTAATGAAATTATTAGACCAGGTACAGAAATTACAAGTGGATCAATCTAATGTTTATGCCGAAATAAAGCTCCGAAAGGTTCAACCGTTTTCCTAAGAAATCTTGAAAGCTCCTATGCCTTTAGGATTCACAATCCTGAAACTTTCGTATGATGGGACATTCGATCCTGAAGACCACACTGCTTTATATGAAATCTAGATGCAAGTAATCCGAGCATCAGATGAGATCAAATGCAGATTCTTGCCCTTGACTTTTAGTGGACCCGCCTTGAAATGGTTCCAAAGCTATCCATCAAATTCTATTAGCTCTTGGGAGCAACTAACCACAGAATTGACATGATTCTTTGCTTTAAAAACTAGAATGGGACTAATTTGCTTTGTGACTTTAGGCAAGGGCGAGGAGAATCTCTAAAGGATTATTGCAACAAATATAATGACATAGTGGCCTAATGCAAGAGCATTACAGATGAAACTAAGTTATTTGCTATTGCTTTATGATTATGGAGAAATACACTATTCTAGGATGATCTATTGAGGAAGGAGTGAAAATATCTAAAATAATTTTTTTCCAAGCTCGAGGAGAAATTCAAATTGGGGAATCAAAGGGAACTGTAGGAAAGAACCCAGAATGGAGAGGTGAAAACAAGAAGTTCACTTCGGCCAAAATAGTTTAGAAGGTACTTCAAGTGATGGAAGCTTATCCCCTAACTCATTCATATGCTCAAATCTATGCCATAACCTAGGATTGAATCTCATACCTATCAAGAAGAGTGAAGGAGCCAAAAAGTAATCGAGGAGGAAAATATTATAGCTACCATAAGCAGAATGGACATAACACTGAAGATTGTCGGTTTTTGAAGTCCTTCGTCAATAGCCTTATCAAAGAAGGACAACTAAATGAGTTTTTGAATAATGATAATAGTTAGGTAGCCATTACTCCAGTAGGAAATGAAAGTGCATAACCTCAGGAAAAGACTCCAAGGTCTTTACCAGCACCTCGAAACTTTGTTGGCATCATTTTGGAAGGACCCCACATTACTGGGGCAAATAATAATAGTTGGAAAAGGCGCATTAATGGAGCCAAAAGTGAAGGAATCTCAATTTATGAGAAGAAGAGAGTTGAGAAAAATCATAAGGTTCGGCCGGAAATTACAATTGATGACTCTGATAAGCGAGGTGTTTGCCATCTCCATAATGACCTACTTGTAATTATAGCTCAAATTGGACTTCCAAAAGTTGCAAAGATAATGGTTAACACTAGAGCTGCTGTTAACATAGTCTTCATGCACACTTTCAATAAGATGGGGATACCCGAGAGTATACTCAAATCCAGTTAAACTCCCATATATCGGTTCAATGATGAACGAATCATGCCTTTCGAAAAGTGCAATCTGATGGCCAAACTTGGAAGTAACCCTCACTATAAGAATCTTCGAAACCACCTTTGTTATAATGGATATTCCCTCGGTGTCCAGCGCTTTCTTTAGAAGACTGACTCTCGTTTCTATGGACCAGTATGTATCTGCTAAGTACTTGCTTTTAAAGTTTTCCATCAAGATAGGAGAAGGTCTTGTAAAGGGCATCAGTGGGTCTCAAGATAATTGTATTATGCAAGCCTGAACGTGATCAATAAATTGAAAATTCATCTTATGAGAACAATTTCGAAAGTAAAAAACCTACTCCCCTTGATGTTAAGGAAAAACTTAATATCATGAGTTCTAAATTCATGGAAAGCCGTAGGAAACCCTTAGGAATTTTCCCATAGCGAGAAGAATCTGTGGTTGGAGAATTAATCTACATATCAAGCCATCAAAAAGAATATAATGAGATAGAATAGGGGTAGAGTAGTAAGTCTTCTAAAAAGAGAAAGATTTTCCATACTGTATAGGAATTCCGAGAAAAGAAGAAACTGGGCTTGATCTTGATTCAAGACAAGAGACCGAGACAGCTTCAACAGCCGAAAATTTAGAAGAAGTGTGCCTCAATGAAAAAGAAAAATCTAAGATAACTATGATAGGTACTTATTTTTAATAATCTCTCAAAGAATAACTAATTTCTTTCCTTAAGCATAATCAAAATATATTCGCCTAGGCTTATGAAAATATGGTGAGAATCGGCCCCTCGATCATTTGTTATTTCTTAAATATAGATCTGAATTTCACTCCCTTAAGGCAAAAATGAGACCTTCAAACAAGGTCCAACATATGGCTCTACAAGAATAAATTGAAAGGTTGCTAAAGAATATCTTCATCTTAGATGTTTACTATCAGAAGTGGATCGCTACTCTGGTGTTAGTAAAACAACCAAATGGTAAGTGAAGGACTTGTAATTACTTCACCAATTTAAATAAAGCTTGCCCAAAGGATTGCTTCCCTCTATCGAGAATTGATCAATTAGTAGATGCTAACAATGGGCAATAATTTCTTTGATTTATGGATGCTTCCGGGTATAATCAAATTCTAATATTTAAGCCTGATGAGGAACATACGAGTTTCGTCACCAACATGGGTTTGTTTTGTTACAAGGTAATTCCCTTCGATCTTAAGAATGTAGGGGTAACATATTAGAGTTTAGTCAATCTAATGCTCGCCAATCAAATAGGTCAGAACAAGGAAGTGTATGTTGATGACATATTGGTTAAATCTAAGCAGTCATAGAGTCATGTTTCGGATCTAGCCGACACATTCAAGGCTCTTCGAAAATATCAGATGAAGTTGAACCATCAGAAGTGTACCTTTGAAATACAGTTTGAAATATTCCTAGGTTTTATAGTAAGTGCTAGAGGGATAGAGATAAATCCGGATCAAATAAAAGCTATCATCAACGTGAAGGTTCCAACTAATGAAACGGAGTTAATGAGCTTGAAAGGAAAGATTGTTGCTTTGAACAGGTTCATAAGTCGATTAACCAAGAAGTGTGTTCTTTTCTTCAACCTCTTAAAGAAGCATGTTACTTTCAAATGAAAAGATGAATGCTAAAAGGCATTCGAAGACCTGCAAAAGCATTTAACTTTTCCCCTAGTGTTGTCTACAATAGATGAAGAAACTTTATTCCTCTACTTGGCCGCCTCGAATCAGGCCATAAGTTCATACTTAGTTAGATGATAATGGGATCCAAAGACCCGTGTATTATGTAAGTAAAAGGCTATATTCAGCCAAGAAGCGCTATGTAGAAATTGAAAAGCTTGCCTGCAGCTGGGTGTTCATAGCAAGAAAGCTTCAGCTTCATTTCCAGGCCCAACCTATTAAATTTCTTACTGATCAACCACTTCCACAAGTTTTAGCAAACCCATAATTTCAGGGAGGTTAATTAGCTGGGCTATAGAAATAAGCCAATAGCCTAGGACGATAATCAAGGGTCAAGCACTAGCTGACTTTCCTAGAGAATGCACTGGTTTCGGAGTAAAATCCATAAAAGAAGAGAGCAAGAATAGACAACTCTATTACCAACTCTATGTTGATGGGGCGTCAAACGAATAAGGCATTGGCTATATCCTAGTGATCCTGGAGAATAACAAAATTTATTGCACAATCAGCCTTGCTTCTTAGCAAACAATAATGCTGCTGAGTATGAATCCTTGATTTTTGAATTAAGAATGGCTATTTACATCAAGATTTTGAAGATCCGAATATATAACGGTTCATAGACGATAGTCAAACAAATTCTTGGTCACTACTAGGCTTGAGACTCAAGGTTAGATCTTTATGTTAAACAGGTAAAGCGGCTACTTGAAGCTTTTAGGCGTTATTATATAGAAAGCATTCTCAGGGCCGAAACGTTAAGGCTGATGCCTTAGCAAAATATGCAAGCTCAAGGGATGTAAGAGAGTTTACTTTCATCCCAATTGAGATCCTAGTAAAACCTACCATGCAAGTACCGGAGAAATTTTAGTTATAACATGGGCTTAGGCTGCCCGAAGTAAATATACCATACAAGTAATAACTGGAAAAAATTGGCCATCGCCATATATTCGATATTTAACTAAGGATAGTCTGCTTTCGGATGCTACTGAAGCTAGATGAATTAAATATAATGCTCCAAAGTTCAGCATTATAGATGGAGTACTCTATAGAATGGGATTCTTAAATCCATACTCTTGGTGTGTAATGGCCTCAGAAGGTCAACAATTGTTGAAAGAAGCACATGATGGAATTTGTGGAGACCATTGTGGTGGCCAAAATTTGGTAAAGAAAATACTTAGGAAAGTTTTCTATTGGCCAACACTAAATCAAGATGTAGACTATGAAAGAAAATGTGATAAATGCCAGTTTTATGCAAAAATGCCAAGAGTTCCTCCCTACGAGCTCACTCCAATGAGGAGCCCATAGCCCTTTGATATCTGGGGCATCGATCTTATTGGTCCCCTTCCGACTGCTAAAGGAGGGGCAAGATATGCCATAGTAGCAATTGATTACTTTACAAAATGGTTCGAGGCATAACTATTACTCATCATAACCACTCATCAAGTGATAAAATTCGTGATGAAGAGCATTGTATCTAGGTTCGGTCTTCTACATAAGATCATTACGGATAATGGCACTCGATGCGAGAGCCGAGAGTATGGGTGCAGTGTTTTTGAGATCACTGTATCATTAAGATTTTTTCTTCGACGGCCCACCCATAGGTAAATAGGGACGTAGAGGCAGCCAACAAAAATATTAAAGCCTGTTTGAAGAAAAGATTAAATAAGGCCAAAGGCAAGTGGGCAGATGAATCGCCTTTTGAAAAGATTAACATGACATACTCCCTCCTCTTTAGTTTATGGTTCCGAACCTATGCTCGCAAAATTACCTCTCATCGAAGGTATTATTATAATACACAAAAGAATGCAAAGCTCCAAGAGGTGTCGTTAGACTTGTTACCTGAGCTCCATGACTAAGCCGCTTTGAGAATAGCAAGGTATGTTCAGAAGATTACCCGATACTACAACCGAAGAGTTCGGATTAGGAAATTTGAGAAAGGAGACCTCTTTCTCCAAAAGATAATGCCAGACACCAACGATCTGACAGATGAACCTCTTGGCCTAAATTAGGAAGGACCCTTGATAATTCACGATGTCATCCTCCTTAGAACATACAAATTAAAGAGGCCAGATGGAAATATAATACATCAGACTTGGAATGTTGAGCATTTGAAACATTATCATAGCACAAGGTTGATACATGAATAAAAGTTTTATCAAAAGCTTGCGTCAATGACCGATCTCTTAACCGTAACTCGGGTATATCACACGAGACTTTAATCTCTTTAAGCCTTAAGCATTTCAAACATTACATAAAAACGTTTTAGTCGCGATTATTGCCATGATCAAGTAATATCATGTAACTTCCAAAAGTGCATCAAAATGTTTTTGGTTTGAATATTGCTATGATAAAGTAATATCACACAACTTCCAAAAGTGCATCAAAATGTTTTAGTCATGATTATTGCCATGTTAAGTAATATCACGCAACTTTCAAAAATGCATCAAAATATCTTAGCCGTGATACTACTCTGATCAAGTAGTATCATGTGAATTTCAAAACCATGTTTATTTTACAAAAAATTTAATACAATAATGGATGTTTATTTTAAAGAAAAGGGAGAAAAGAGGTTTATCTTTTATAATGAAGTGATTCTATTTTAAAAGAAGATACAAATATTTTGGGATAAACATTAGTGAAACACTTTATATAAAATGTTATATCGAAATATAGATTTTTAAATGGTATTTTATATATAAAAGAGATTTATAAAAGAAGTTTTTCATAAATATTAAGGAGATTTATAAAAGAAATTTGGTAAAAATAAAAGAGATTTATAAAAGGAGTTTCGTAAAAATAGAAGGGATTTATAAAAGAAGTTTCGTTAAAATGGTGGGGATTTATAAAAGGCATTTTCTAAGAATAAACGGGATGTATAAAAAAGAGTTTTTTATAAAAGGAATGAGATTTAATTTCCGTAAATGATCTTTATAACTTATGGTGTTTTACGGAACATATTCTTTTCATACTTAGCACCAAATTCCAAGGTATGGAAACTCGTCTTTATCTATAAGAATTAAGAACATATGTCAAGGCAATGATAGTTTTCTAACTTGGTCGAATTCACTATTAACCGAGGGATAGTACAAGTTCAAAATCAGGAAGTGGTGGTAAGTATATTTGATCTAATATACATACGATTCATTTAATTACACTAAAACGAAAGTGGTTTGGGTTTATGATAAACGATTATTTTAATTGACATTTGTTTTGGCTATTTAAGTATGCTTTGGAAATATGAAATCTTTCATGAGTGTTTAGTGAATATACTTAAGTCGTTGAGATAAGTATATGGCTACATCTTCCAAGTATTAAAAGTGTAGTGTTTTGTGGATGTGCTTATATCGTTGCGATAAGTATATGGTTACATTTTCTAAGTACTGAAAGTGTTCTGTTTTGTGAATATACTTATATAGTTGAGATAAGTATATGATTATTTTTCCAACCTTTGAATGTAAATATGTATATCTTTGTAAAAGTATTTTGATATAAGTATTTACAAGGTGATTTTAATTAACGAAAGGATTAATTAAAAAGGCTTTGAGGTTGTTTATGTGCTTAATCATGCTTGTTTTCCGTATGAAGTTAAATCCCTAGTTGGATGTTTGCTTATTTGATAGTTAAATAATCGACTATCAAATCTTGGCTAGTATTGAAAGTATCAACTGTTGTTACACCATAATTTCCACAAAGTCCAAATTATAAACATTTGAGAAAAAGATTCATTGGTATGTAATTTCAACACCAATTGTTTAGTTTCAATCGAGAGCTTAAGTATCGGGCTCAGTATCCGAGAGCATATAGTCTGAGAAAATGAGTAAAAGTAGCAAATAAGATCAAGACCATTGTCCAACTAAAACAACAAGCTTAGCCAAGAACAACAATTACTGTGACCAAAGACATCTCAATAAGTCTCAACAACCATTACCTTAGATAGCCCAAGCCGAGATCAACGGTCAGAATAAATAAATGAATCCTAAAAGCTATATATAAAAGCATCATATCAGCAATCCATGCCAAAGCACTTTCAACCAGATGATGTCGAGTGCTTGAATCAAAACCGCCAATAGCAAGTCAGGTCATCAATCTAAGTAAAAGCGCCTAGGCCAATGGGAGAACCTTAAATTTATTATAAATAAAGGACCACATGCTACTGAAAAGGGGCTAGCTGAAGATTTTATGACATTCTAAGATAATTCAATATTCCTTACTCCTTTTAGAAAGCTTTAATCAAAAGATCATTAATGGCATATTTTGTCATAGATGTGTTTGTACACCAAATTGAGGAATAAAGCTGTAAGTATAATTTTCAGAGTAGACGAAGGGAACTTGGTGTCGAACCATTATAAATCTTACGTCTCTTTTACCATTCGGCTTTTACTTTCTGCGTAGTTTCAGTATTCACTTAATTTACCTAAATCCTTTGGAACAAGCTTTTGAAGGCTTTGGGGTATTAACCAGATGAAAAATCTGCCCAACAACTATTAGTTCGAAGAGATTGGGATTGAATAAATTATTCAAAAACCACTTCGAACTGGCATAAGCGTTCGAATTAGAGACATCATGAAGAAGATGGAAATCAAATACGGAGTTCTTTGAAGTGCAAGTACTTGTCATTAATCCTGAGGGTGATTCCAAAATGGATGAAGTAAAAGTAGTGCTTTCGGTTTGTTCATATCTTGAACAACCTATAAGGATGAATGTTGGCATTGCATTGTTGCTTGGAGGGAAATATTATCATTCAAAATGGGATTTTCTAAAAAGTTAATCGTAGCTTCAAGCCTTACACTTGGAAATGACTAAAACAGGAGTTGTGCTGTAGGGCTATGTGGATCTCCCCAATTAGGTTATGGTCACTGGCTGATCTAGATCAGTATTTATGTTCTTTTATTTGCTTCGGGTGTTTCGGGTGTCGTATAGTTTGTCATGTTGGCAGCCGAGGGATGATCATGTTCGGTACGCCGGGCCTGATTTGCTGTGGTGCAATAGGTTGCAGCCTTGGTACATTTTCTCTAAAGGTGTACTGTATGGAAGGTAGTCCTTTACCTTGTCGTTAATAGAGTCCATTCTCCACCACGTGCCTTTATGGACTTAGTTGTATACTAAATATGATGTTAAATGTAATTAATGTGACTATTCAGGCTATGATTAAATATTTATTTTAAGCCCTATATATTATTATAATACCATTGGATTTTCTAATAAGGTAAAAAAACCATCCATATTTATGTGTGGCGTGGTCTTATGGGATACCTTTATTTTTGAAAGGTTTTATAACATTAAAAATCTATATGATTTGTGTTTCCCATGCTAGTTTACTAGATTGATCTAGGCATTATTTTCTTATAATTCTTAGGTAAGTTCAAGCATATTTCTAGAATTATAGTTGGATACCCTAATGCTTCAGGAGATGACTTGGACGCCTCCAAGACATATTCATGTAGCTTTTATTACCACTACATTTGCTATTTTGTATTTATTAACATTTGTGAAGACAGGCTATTATAATTGTTCAGGATGACGATATGTTACTTTACTCTAATTGGTGTATGAATATTACAGTTTCTTTTCTAAGGATCATGTGTATATTATATATTACTCGTCATGATGTGAGATTATATTCTATCTTTTCTTTCACCCTAACCATCTTTCTTTCTGACACTAGGATGTTTGGCATGTGAATACCGTAGATGTATTCATGTCGACATTCGATGGTCAAAAAGGCCAATCGTTACAACGTGGTATCAAAGCTTAAGTTGAGCGAACACCTATGCTTTGGTGGGGTAGACTCATTAGAGATAGGGCTAGTAACACTCCAGAATGAGTTTGAGTGTTTATACGTATAAGAGCGTGTATTCTTAACAAAAATGTTTTATATTGTGTTAATTGATCTATTGAGTGGTTTATAAATTTTAGTCGATACGAAAGGTACAACTATATCAATAAGTGTTTCTAAACACTTGAACTAGGCAAACCGACATAGTATTGTTTTTGAAATTAATAAATGAAATAATTTTACTAGGTTTATATTAAATATATAAAAAATTAATTTAAAAAAAAATTAATATAGTTGTTTATGATGTGTTTGTTTGTTAGGAAATGAAGATATTCGGTTATTATCAATTATTGTTTGATTAATCATGCTCGTCCAATAAGGAGCATTGACAATTGTTTGTTGCTTGATTATTTATGTTAGGCCAATTTATGAGCAGTTTTACCCCTTCACTGCATAGATTGGTAGGTAGTAATTGTGGGAACGTGGAAAAGAATACATTATGAATTAAATTTCACGGTGGATTACATGGCGTTAGGTGATAATATTGGGTTAAAATTAAATTTTAAAAAAAGATGTTTATTAAAATCTAAACAAAGATATATATATATATATATATATATATATTTATGGAATGATTTAGATAAGGAAGTAATATTATGTAAGTATGGTTTATAAATGAAAAGGATTTAAAATTGAGAATTCATGAACTTAAATCCCGGTGTTTTTGAAAATTGTTTTCAAAGTTTTGGGAAAAATAATAGCAGTATTATCTGAAAGTTAGTATTTGGGAAATTGGTTTATGAAATTTAGATCATGGTACTTGGTGATATTTACGAAGTGTTCGGTATCGACTTGATAATGATTTCGGTTAAGTCCGAATTATATGATTACCAAACTCAATCCTATTGCTTGAAAATAATTCTGGTGATGACTGCATCATTGTTGACATTCAGTTTCAAGTTTCTAAGTGGTAGTAGTTTGTTACAAGTTTTTTTGGTAAAAATTTTTGATTTAATCACGAAGGTATGATTTGATATACAAAAGGATATATATATATATATATTCAAAATGGTTTGAAATAAAATCCAATGTTTTGTTCTTAAGTTTTCTGTTAAGTTATTTTATAGACACATGTATTCTATGTAGTAGGGTAAGGTGGTTTGTGCATCTTATTATGATATGTTGTTGATAGTTCTCATTTGTTGAAATGAAATAGAATTTTCGACGATTTTGAACAGTCGAAAACTTCCGAATTAGTTTAGAACTTGAAGCTAAGTGTTTGTGAAAATATAAAAGTAAAGTTTTGTGACTCTAGAATGGAAGGATAGTAAGTTAAACAAGTATTAAATTTTTTGAACATTCTGGTTGAGTAAAATAAATATGTTATTGTATAGATACTCTTAGGTTGCAGTAGAGTATTATATGAATATGAACTTAAATCTTGACTGTTTATAACCACAAGAAATGTGTTATGGAATTTTTTTAAAATAAAATTATGTCTTTATGAAATATTTATAAAGAAACTTAAGTAATGTTTTATGAAAAAAGTTCATAATTGTTTTTAGTACTAAATGAAATACTATAGGTGTATATAAATGTGAACTAAAAATAACTGATGTAGTTAAGAAACCAATGGAATAGATATGTAAGTTGTGTGTAAATCATTTTTATTCGCATAACTGTTCTTCATCCAGACTCGAGTACATGATTTCGATGTGATTTACACTTATTCAAATAAGGAATTTTCACTCGATTCATGATGGCGAACACTTAATATAGATTCTTGATATGATTCTGAAGTTTTTTATCATAGTATATGGCTACGTAAGGAGAACGGAGGTTTCTGATCAAGTATCTGATCGAAGTCGCACTAAAGGAGTTGAATGAGCGATAAGTTCGTAAGAGAAGTTTATGTGATCGAACAAGTGATCGTATTTGATATTGCATACAGATGACATGTACATCGTACGGGCGTTAACGTAGTTTTATATATTTCTTAATTAGAAATGCAAGTTATATTGTTTTGATATGGCATGTTTATATGAGATGATTGATATATATGATTTAGCATGCTTAGATTCGTAATAAATGATTGATGAGTCACTTATTATTTCATCTGACGTGTTTAACTCTCTTTTAGATTATCTATGTAAAATACAGGTACATGGAAGCAAAGGCTAGCTTGCTGCTTTTGGTTTCGTGAATAGAGTTTGATTGCTTGCAAATTGGTATGTTTTTATGCTTAACAAGTGTGTTTGGTATGTGACATACGCACTTTATAAGACATATCATACGTATATGTAATGACCGGCCTTTTCGACTCTCAAATGTCAACACTAATACATCCACGGTATTCATGTGTTGAACATCTGAGTGCCGAAAAGATAGATTGTTAGGGTGAAAGAAAAGACAGAACAGAGTTTCACAATGTAATGAGTAATATATAATACACCAGTGGCCTTTACAAAAGAAAACTATGATATATAAACATCAATCGGAGTAACTAAACTATCATCAACCTGGATAGTTATAACAACATGTCCTTACAATTGCCGATAAATACAAATAAGAAAATACAGTGGAAATAAAAATATGTGAATATGACTTGGAAGCATCTAACTCATCTCCTGAAGCTCCAAAGCATCCATAACTAAATTCGTAAAAGTACTCGGGTCTAAACAGAATACTATAAGAACATAACATCCGGATCGGTCAGGTAAACCAGCGTGAGAAAACTCAAACCCCTTGGATTTTTTACTCTCATAAAACCTTTCAAAAATAAACGTATCCCATAAGACCATGCTGCACTAAACACGGAAGGGTTTTTACCTTACGATAACCAAACCATATCTATTAGAAAACCTTATGATATTATAGTCATGCTAGGGGTTTAAAATAAATTTATAACATATCCGGAACTGTTACCCATAATTACATTCAATGGTACGAGGTTCTACAACTAAACAGTAAGGCAAGTATAGGAGTTGGGAAATTTAGTATAAGGACAAGGCACCAAGGTACAACCTGCCGCAGTACATCTCTAGATAATGTACCGAGGGACCCACTTTGATACCTCGCAAACATAGAGCAGACTGCTCCTTTAGCATCCCACATTGGATTATATCATCACTCGGGCATCGAGACTGCAAACATTAGACCCAGCCCCACCCTTTTTTGTGTGCACGCATAACAAAATCCATCATCTTCAAGCCAACATTAGGCACCAAGGAATGCTAACACTGCCCTCTAGACACAATGCATTGCTAGCATTCATCCATACAAGTTGTTAAGGATATAAGAAAACCAAAGGCACTACTTCTACTACATTTGTTTTGGAAACACCCTCAGGATTAGTAGGAAGTAGTCCTTGCACTTCAAAGAACGTCGCCTTGGATTTCCATCATCTTCAAGATGTATACCATTCGAACGCTTATGCCGATTCGAAGTGGTTTTCGGATAATTTATCCGATTTGGGTCTCTTCGAGCCAACAACCAATAATTTAAAAACCGGCCAAGATTTCATAGACGGTTATTTAACTATCAAATAAACAATAATCAAATCAAGAGATTTAATTTCAAATGGAACCCAAGTATGGTTAAGCACATTAGCAACCACTAAACCTCTTTTAATTAATCCTTCCATTAATTAAAAATCGCTTTGTAAATATTTGTTTTGTATAAAATATACCTTTTACAAAAGGTATACATATGTATATTTCTCATTCATTATTCATTTAGACTGTTCCAATGCTTGGAAAAATGTCCTTATTTCAATTGTATAAGTATATTCAGGAAACACTATACTTTTGATACTTAGAATTTGTATTCATATACTTATCTCAACGTTATAAGCATATTCTCAAATCTTAAGGAAGATTTCATATTTTTCTAAACCTTGTTGAATTGGGTTTAAAAAAAATTGTTTGCTATAAACCCAAACCACTTTTCTTTTTGGTGTATGTAAAAAGATCGTATGGAAATTAGACCCAATATACTTACCACCAGTTTTCGATTTCGAACAGTACTATCCCTTGACTAACAATGATAGGCAAGTTAGAGAACTATCATTGCCTCGACATACATTCTTAATTCTGAAGATAGAGATGAGTTTTCATAACTTGGAATTTGGCATTAAGTACAAAAAGAATACTTTCCATACCATCATAAGTTGTAAAGATCAATTATGGAAATCTGATCTCCTACACTTGTTATGTTTTCGATACTCTTGACTTACCATATCCCTCACCTAGAAACAAATCTAGGTAAATTAGACCCTATCTTGGCACTCCTATTCTAGATCTTACAAATAGAGGATCAATCTACTCATGACCTTTAGTGCCACTATAGGACAACTTAATTTCTGTACGTAACCAAGTTCGAATATGGAAGTAAAACTTAATATGATCATCAATTTTCGATTTCAAACTTAAATCATCCTTCGAATAATAATGAGACCGTTCCAATTGGGGTATTATTACCTCTCAAACCTTGATTCGACAACGTTCTTATCTTTTAGGATGGGTAGAGGCTTCCCTACCTCGAAGCTTAATGTCAAGTACAAGATTTCATAAATTCCACATACTATTGCACTTAAAACCAAGAGAGTTATAAACCAAATCCTTTTTCCACTTTTCAAAATCTTTTGCTAGTTTCTTTAAAAATTTCACTTAAACCCTTATAAATCACTTGAAAATTTTCATATAAAATCTCACTTGAAAACCTTTGTTTAAAACCACATTTGATTTGAAAAGATAAGATCCTTTTCTTCGTAAAAGAAATACGGGTTCTATTATATAAAATGAACCCTTTAAATCAAATATATAAATTTCAAACATTTTTTAAACTGCTTTTAAAAACGTTAAAACTTTCTTTCAAATCATAACTTAAAATCCATTACCTTTAAAAGAGAATACGACTTTGAAAAGTAAGAGAATTTCTTTTAAATAAACCACTTGTTTAAACATTTCAAATTAAATCCTTTTATATCTCAAATCTCTTTAAACATTTATGTATAAAACTTTACTTTAAAACAATTCCTCAATATTATTTAAAACCTCCTTTCTAAAATAAACAAGTTTCATAATATGAAAAATCTTTACTTACATTACCAAATACCGATTAAAAATAATTTTAGTTCCTAAAATTAGTTTCAAATATTTATATAACCCTTATAAAACACATTTAAAAATAATTTACAAAATATTTAAAGTAGATAACATTTCATATCTACTAAAGTCGTAGATTTTCAAAACACATCAATGACCTCTATCGCTGTATGGACCATAACTCTTAAAACTTTGTTTTATAAATCAAATAGCTTTTAAACTCCATTTTTCCTATATTTTATACTTTTTTAACTACAAAAAAAATTCTTCAAATTAAAATTGAATTCGATTAAAAATTCATAAGTATACTTTTTCAAACTCGAAAAGAGGCTTAACGACAAACTTAGCTCATCATCAAGTGAAATCACTTCTACATCAAAGAAGTTAACTTTCAAGTCATATAATAATTCTCAACTTCACATCACATCACAAGAAGCATAGAAAATCTATATATATACAACATCATATATATGAAAACACAATATTCAAATACAAATAAAATACATGACATCAAAATGCTTCTATAGCGACTATCGCTATATGAAAACTTCCATTTCAAGTCCAAGTCCCCTGCTAATCATTAAGTGCCATTACATATGCTCAAAATACTAGTCCATTTTCCAATGATATCCCGTGGGATTTTCATACGCTTTAATAATATAAGCCCACAATCCACTTCAATTACATATGACATTGTATATGCTATTTAAACCAACATAACAAAGTTCTTTCCAAAACATTATAACGTACACAAAAATATTGCTTTCTAAAGCAAGCATGAATATCATAATATGTTCAAGCAACATACACAGATATTTATATATGTGTGTGTGTGTCTGTGTGTATATTTGTATATGTATGTATATACACACATACCAACACAAGCATCATTTTATTCAATATATATACATATACACTTACATACTTATTAAAAAGGGAATTTTTAAGGTAAGAAATATCACTTTTAAACCATGCTAACAACCACCCAAAGCTACTAGAATCATGAACCAACCTCCTACCATTACCAAACTTCACAAGAACCGACCTTTACTCCAAAAACATCAACCTCCCCCGCCTTTTTCTTACTCATGCATGGGCTTTCTCCCTCCATTTGTTCCCTCCTACTTTAACTTTCGCCTTGCTAAGGTGTCGTTGGGATTTTTTTTTAGGACTACACTAGAGTATGAAGAGAGTTGGAGAAGATTTGATGAAATTTAGAAGTAGGAAAGTGCAGAAAGGAACCATTTTTATGTTTTCTTTCTTTTGAAAGCTTTGAATTCTTATTCTTTTGAAAGCTTTTTGAAAAAAAGAAATTATGAAATGCAAAGGACATGGGAAAAGAATAATAACCCATAAACACTACTCCCCCTCCACGCGATAATGGTACCTATCATGATGATGATATGTACTTTATCATTTTAAATTAAAGAAGAAAAGTCTTCTTTATTTATCACATTTGTAACAACCCGCATATTTTACGATTGTATATTTAAATGTTATATTTAAATATAGCATCGTTAGTCGGATTTAAGCCGAAAACGCTACTATTTGTAAACAGACGAATTAGGACTCGATATCACTTTCATTGAGTTCAAAATGGCGTTTGCAACCTTTTTGATTATAAACATCGATATGTTTGGAGTTGAGTTTAATTTTTCTATTTTTCTATTGGGCTTTGGTTTTGGGTTTCAGCCCATTAACCCAACATAATACCCTAACTCCACCCCCTTTCCACTTCATTCATTTTCATTTCCTAACACTCTCAAGCTAAAGTAAAAAGGGGGGAAAGAAAGGGGAATCAAAATTCCTAAGCCCTAGTTTACTAGGAAATTCAAATTCAAGTTCTAGAAATCAAGGAGAAGCTTAAGCATCCTCTTCATCTTCTCCATCTTAATCTCTCTTCAATTTTTAGAAATCCCTAAACCCTAACTTAGGGAATTTATTTCACTTGATAATAGATTGAGGATTCTTGAGGTCTTGTTGAAGAGGAATCAGTCGTGCTTTGTTTTAGAGCTTCTCATTCATTGTTTTTTGGTTTAAAGGTGAGTTCTTGAACTCACATCTATGTCTATACCTTTGATAGTTGTTAGGCATGAATTCCTAACATCTATTTCATGTCTATTTGCTTTTGAATTGATTGGTTTGGCGAATTTTTCAATTTTTGATATTTTGAAGTCAAAATCTATGAAAAATCCTACATTGAATGTTTTAACATGTTGTATGGAGTGTATTAAAAAGCCTAAAGGGTTGGGTTGTCGCTTGGCATAAATCCCTAACCATTGTTGCTCATTCGATTGCTTTTGAGATAATTTGGCAATCAATGGCCTAGGCACAATGTGCTCTGAGCTTCAGCTGAGACATCTGTAGTATGCTCAGACGTCTAAAGCTACTGAATCAAAATTCCAGACTTTCGGCTCAAACGTCTAGGGTTCTTTCCTAAACATCTGGGCGATCTGGAAGAAAATTCCACACCTTCAATTCAAACGTCTAAGGAAACCACCAGACGTCTAACACTGTTAAATTCAAGGAAATTGCCTATTTCTATGTAGATTTCCGTTTTATCGATTTTCGTTTGATCCGGTTGGTCGTCGTCATTTATTATCGACTTTGATGACTTCTTTTCTGGATTTTTGGGAATATCCATTTGACGGATTTGATATCGATTTCTAAGGTTTTGATTCACTTTTCGTATGTGAATTTTTGGTGACTGATTGTTTTTACAATCATTTCTGTGATTTGTCACTTTAAAATACAAAGGTTTCTATACTAGTAGTAAATACTCAAACTCTTTCAAAAAATTGATTTAAATATTTCTTATAGTACAAAACTCATTTTTAAAATCGTTTTCCAATTTAGTAGTATATACAAACCTTTACCTCATTTGTGAGAAATCTAATTAAACGGCTTAGCAAAATAAGTGATATGAAACACTTTCGTTTACTTCGTTTGGCTAATTCTTTGACTTGTTCGATTGAAATCTCGTGACAATTTTTGAGTGGAAATCTACAATTTGTTCGTAAATATTTAAGTTAAACCAGTGGTTGTGGGACATGAAGCTAAACTCATTTATTTACTATCTTAGTGTAATTTACACTTCTTATTGATTGATGCCGATCACTTTATGGTTTAGGCTAGCGATGTGCTATGTCTCTTTGTTGTGTAGAGGTAAACCCCATTTGTGGAGTTTCGGCTCAAAAATTGGTGGGGTAGCGACCCATGGTCTTCAGACCGTTTGTGGAGCCTCGGCTCAAATTTGATGGTTAGCGGCCATAGAATAGCGTTCCGTTTGTGATGCACGTGTTGGTGAGTTTTCATGCTCTCATTTGTGATAGGCCTCCTCCTTTTGTGTTTTCTGGATTTCTAATTGATGATTTACTAGAATTTGTATTTCACCAATTTTTGTGATTTATGTTGATAAGCTTTATCAATATTTGTGGTTTGGTGAATAAAACAAAGAATATGACATTTTTATTGGTGTTTGAGAATTGAGATATTGTATGATTTTTGTTATTATCTAATGTATACTTGTCATAGTATGGCATTATTGTTATCATACAATTTTGTTATATCTCTTATCCTATCTCATTTTATATGACATTTACAGCTAGACTGATCCGTTTATTATTCTCTTCTTAAATAATACTCGGGTCAGACCGAGGTGCTTCAGGTGCTTCTACTTGACTTCTTAGCAGAGACTAGCTTCTGACATTTGGCTCACTACTTTAGCCTAGTAGTTTTTGTTTTTATACATTCGAGATAGAGACTCCTTGATTTATACATATTCTTTTGTCTAGCACTTGTACCTATTCTTTTGTAATGTAGTGGATCTTGCATGACCACTATTTTGATGTACACTTCTATGTATTTTATTCGTATATGTTTCTGCCTTTGTGATATGAATATCTGTGACTAATTTTGTGTTATGCTTATTTTATATTTATTTTAGAAGACCACATAACCACTGTTTAGTAGCTTTGAGATTGTATTGGTATGTCGGACTTCCTCTGGAAAGGAAACTGATATTTTATCTGGCACATCGGTACTCGCCCAAAGCAATTACACAGATGGTCGCTTCTCAACAGCTTTATTCTTCGTGCTAGTCGACAGCATTACCTCGTAGTGTCCTTGGCTAGTGTGAGTATAGAGGTGGGGCTTCATAGCTTGGTATCAAAGCCAAACTTCGGAACGATATAGAATATTATAGCAAGGATCATCGCCTAAGTCTTTTTTAAGAATCGTGCCTTAGGATTTAATTCGAGTCTTAGGACCCATTCTATCCTATATTCTTTATAATGCCTTGTTTTATCAATTTAGTTTGTTTGATATTCATTCTGAGAATAACATTTTTCCTCTTCTTTCTTTCTTAAAGAAGAGAAATGGTTAGACCAGGCCGTCCCAGCGCCGGTCAATCCAGTGCTACTCCTCAGGATGGAGTATTCATGTCTGTCCAACGGCTTTTAGATCTTGTAAAGAATGCTCAAGCTGTCGGACCCATTCCCAAGCCTACTCATCCTAAATATGGGTTTGCACTTTCATGCTATACCAATTTGGTGGAAGACCATTCAAGGGTTCAGAAAGCGGTATAGAAGTCCAATCTTAGCTTAGAAAATGCGGTCGCATCTTTTCTTGCATGAATCTTGTAGATCTACATCGAGTCCAAGTGGCTTCTAGTATGCTTCAAGAGAGAGCATTAGATTGGTATAAGCTTTTGGTTTCTGAGATTATCGAAAAAGATCTTACTTGGAAGCAATTTCAGGAAAGATTCAAATTGAAGTTTGTGCCGGAGGCTGAAAAGGTAACTTTAGCTCGGCGTTTTATTGACCTTGTTCAAGGTGAATCTTCTGTGGCAGATTATGTCGCATCTTTTGAATCTCTCTCTAAATATACGGTCGAGTACATTAATACCCCATTGAAGAAAAATCAAAGGTTTATTTATGGGTTGAATAAGAATCTCAAAAAGCGATTACTTCTAAAATTGGAAGTTTCTTTCGATCAACTTGTAGATATCGCTCTTCGACTTGAAGAGGCTGATAAAGAAAGTGATGATGAAGTCATGGGTGCCAAACAGGACTTCAACATCAACACGAAGAGGCCTATTAAGTTTAAAGGCCCTAATCCCACTAAGAAAGGGAAGCAAGCAACATCGATAGCAAAGACTCCTACCTCTAGTCGTGGAGAATGCTACAATGGTGTTTCTAAGGACCACTATGCAAATAAGTGTCTGAATCCCCTTACTTGTTGTTATTGCAAAAGTTCGAGTCATCCTAAATCTTCGTGTCCCAAACTTCAAGGCAAGAAAGTGGGAAAGCTGAATGTTGTGCAATCCCCTAGTAACATTTCTCATGGTCAAGGTATTTCTTATTCTATCCTTGATGGCATTATTATGTTTTGTGGTCATCCTATTCAAGTTCTTTTTAATACTGGTGCATCTCACTCTTTTATATCAAAAGAACTTGTTGATACTTTGTATTTAAATGTTATGTGCTTGATGACTTCCTTGAGAATTGCGAATCCAGTTAGTAGATCTGCAACACTCAGTTTGCTTCGTAAAGATGTCGAGATTATTTTATGTGATTATTCTTCTCGAGCTGATTTGCATGTTATGCGTTACTTAGGCTTCAGAATGATTTTGGGAATGGATTTGCTTAACCGTTATGAAGCCCGTATCCTATGTCTTGAGTGGACTATTCATTTTCGACATCCTAAATCTGTTAAGTAGATTTCTATTGTTCATAAAGATTTAGATTCTAATTCGGTAGCAACCTTATATTTTCTAAATCCACATGATGACCATAATGATGATGAGGAAAATGTTATTTCCCTCATTCAAGTTGTTCGTGAATTTCCCGATATATTTGAGCCCGTTTTAGGATTACCCCCTAAGTGAGCAATTGAGTTCAGAATTAATCTAATCCCTAGAACTCTACCTATCACTCTTCATCCTTATCGTATGTCCAATAAGGAAAACGAGAAGATGCGTAAACAATTATCCAAATTGGAAGCCATGCAGTTTATTCATTCTAGTTCCTCTCCATGGGGAGATTTAGCTATCCTTGTGAACAAATCTGACGGTACACTTAGGCTCTGCATTGACTACCGCAAGCTTAATAATCTCACCATCAAGAATAAATATCATTTACCTCGGATTGATGATCTATTCGATCAACTCAGCGGTGCTAGAGTCTTTTCACAATTAGACATAGCAACCGGCTTTCATCAACTTCATATTGTAGAGGATAGCATTACTTTGACGCCGTTCCATACGCGTTATAGATCTTATGAATGGCTTGTTATGCCATTTGGTTTAACGAATGCTCCAGCTTATTTCGTTGACCTTATGAATCGAGTTTTCAAAGACTTCCTCGATCGATTTGTTCTCATCTTTATAGATGATATCGTGTTTATTATAAAACCGAGAAAGAGCATGAAAAACATCTTCAGATTGTTTTGGATACTCTTAGGAGTAGGCAATTGAAAGCAAAATTTTCTAAGTGCCACTTTTGGAAATCCGTGTGAAATTTTTAGGACATATCATTTCTGAACCCAAAATTTCCATGGATCTTTGAAAGATTGAAGCGATTCAAAATTGGAAGAGATTGGAGTGTATGACGGGAATTCATAGCTTTCTTGGATTGGCGGGCTATTATCGTCGGTTCATAAAAGACTTTTCTAAAATTTCTATACCTCTGACTAGTTTGACAAAGAAGAGAATTAATTACATTTGGTCAGACAAATGTGAAACTGCTTTCCAGAAATTAAAAGAACTCCTTTCCAATGCTCGTATTCTTGTGATTTCCGAAGGGAACCAAGACTTTATTGTTTATACTGATGCTAGTCGTGTTGGTTTGGGAGCCGTTCTCATGCAAAGGGAATGTACCGAGACTAGATATGTCACTCATGATTTAGAGCTCGCGGCCATTGTTTTCGCCCTTAGAATTTGGCTTTATTATCTTTTGGGAGAGAAATTTGTTCTCTACACAGATCATAAATCTTTTAAGTATTTATTTTCTCAAAAGGAACTTAATTTGCGTCAACAACGTTGGCTCGAATTCCTTGCGTCTTATGATCTTAATATTCTTTTTACTCATGGAAAGGGAAATCGTGTGGTCGATGCCCTTAGTCGTAAGCAATAAGCAGTTGTTTCAATTATGATATCCAAATGGAATGATCTTGAGACTTTGTCTACGTGTGAGATTCGAGATCGTGAACCCGATTCATGCACATCTCTTGTTTTATGTAGCCTTGATGCTCATCCTTCTATTTTAGACCGTATTCTTGAAGCTCAAAACCATGATCCCGAATTGGCTCATCTTAGCCAAAGTTGTAGGGATAGAAACATTGATGGTTCGAAATACGTTGAAATCGATGCTCATGGCGGTATTCGAAAATTTGGTAGACTTACCGTGCCAAATATTGGTGATCTTCATAAAGATATTTTAGAGGATTCTCATCGTTCTAAATTTACCATTCATCCCGGTAGTAGTAAAATGTACGCGGATGTGAAGCGACTTTATTATTGGGATGGAATGAAATATGATATTGCTAACTTTATTAAGCGTTGCATGACTTGCCAACTCGTTAAGGCCAAGCATCAAAGCCTTGGTGGGTTATTACAACCTTTAGACATTGCTGTTTGGAAGTGGAATCAAATTTCCATGGACTTTATTAACGGTCTTTCCCGTTGTCGTTCGGTTCATGACAGCTTATGGGTGATTGTAGATAGACTAACAAACTCCGTCCATTTTATTCCTGTTCAGTCTAATCGGACCGCACCTCTTTTGGGCAAACTCTATGTTAAAGAGATTGTTAAATTGCATGGAGTTTCGAATTTTATCGTTAGTGATCGTGATCCATTATTTACTAGTGGATTTTGGAAGAGTCTTCAAAAAGCTTTGGGAACGAAGCTTGATTTTAGCACCGCTTATCATCCTCAGTCCGATGGAAAAACCGAGCGTGTGAATCAAACTCTTGAAGATCTTCTTTGTGTATGTGTTCTTGATTTTGCTGGAAGTTGGGAAGATCATATTTCTCTTGTTGAGTTTTCCTATAATAATAGCTTCCAAACTAGTATTGGTATGGCACCTTTTGAGGCACTCTATGAAAGGCCATGCCTATCTCCTTCTTGTTGGCTTGAGGCCGGTGAGAAGCTGGTTTTAGGTCCAGATTTTATTCGTGATTCCATAGAAAAGATCGATCTTATTCGCCATAGGATGAGAGAAGCTCAGAGTAGAAAAAAATCCTATGCCGATAATCGAAGAAGGAAGTTGGAATTTTCTGTGGGAGATTTGGTGTTTATTTGTGTTTCACCTATGAAGGGTGTTGTGCATTTCAGTCGATAGGGAAAATTAGCACCTCGATATACTGGCCCATTTTCCGTCACCGAACGCATTGGTTCTGTGGCTTATCGCCTTTTATTATCGGCTCAATTTTCTTCTATTCATGTTGTTGTTTCACGTCTCTCAACTACAGAAATGCCTTAGGGATTCCGCTTCTATTCTTGAGCCCGGTGTTATTGAAGAAATTGAAGTTTCGCCTAATTTGACTTATGAGCAACGTCTTATTCGTATCATTGCTACGAAGGTTAAACATCATGAAAAGTATGTGTACGAGTGCACGTACTAATATAGTACACACGGATCGTGTAATATGGAATATAAAAAAAATGCGGAAATAGATGATAGTAGCAAAGTAAATAAAAAAAGGAAAAATCACACCAGAGATTTTTATACTGGTTCGGAGCACCGTCCTACGTCTAGTCCCAGACTTCTATCTGGATTTTCACTATTAACTACCTCGCTTCACCCGGAGGAACAGGTTTACAACACCCGAGCAGACGAACGGGATTTCACGCCTCTAATACACTGAGGACTTCAACACTTGCCTCTTACAACACCGAGGACTTCAACACTTGCCTCTTACAACACCGAGGACTTCAACACTTGCCTCTTTCAACACCGAGGACTTCAACAAAGATGAATATAACTGTTTGTTGACGGTATGTGTTCTTGCTAACACAGTTTTGTCACTTGTAGTACAAACTTTCTATAATCTTATCCTCAAAATATGTGAATGATGTTTTGTGAAGATTAAGGGAAGTATATTACTTATTGAATCAAAAGATATGAAATAATTTCAATGATTCAATAAGCAATTAAAATCATTGAGAGCTTTTAGAATGCAGGAGTATTTAGAAAGTAAGATTAGAAATTAGAGTAAAAAACATATATATTCATATATCTTGAATCAATGATTTAGATGAGTTTATATAGAGAAAAATGGTTGTAACTCTTTGTGAACAGTAGCCATTAATAGATATGATCATTGATGAAAGGTAAGAGATGCAACCATTGGAGAAAGAAGTGTCTTTTGGAAAAGGTTGCTCTCTGTTTAAAAACGGTCGATAGGTCAAAAAATGGCCAGTAGACAGGATTTCAAATATATAGTCGTTATGTGCATGTGTGCATGTTCATTGTGCATTTTACACAGAAACGGCCGACCGCCTGATTTAATACCGGTCGACCGGTCCCTGTCAAATTGCTCAATGAATGTGCAATGTTATTCAAACGTATATATATCTATTATATTGAGGTGCATGATTATTTGAGGATAGATTTTAACAAGTTTATCACTATTACAATATCAAATAATCAACCTATAATCTAGAGTACCATATGTAGCTCTTTTGTGCCTCTCTATAGCCATTATGTCTTTATTTTGTCGATCTCCTTTATTTCTTTGTCAGAAATCAAAAACTTCATAGAATCTGTGACTCAACATTCTCCCCCTTTTTGATTGATGACAACATATATCTGAAGTTCCGAATCTCCCCCTGAATATGTGATCTCCCCCTGAGATTTTGTTTGTATTCTTTATATATATATATATATATATATATATATATATATATATATATATATATATATTCCTGCAAATAATTGTTAGCACTTTCTCTCCCTTTGTCATCGACAAAAAGGAGTTTTTTAAATGGAGGATGTAAAAGAGGTTATAAGCAACATAAAACTACTACCATAGATCAAGAGTAACATTCACACAAGTCTAGTACGAATTAAAACACGACACTATTTAGTACAAGTGCCAGATAATGTCTTTAAAGCTCCACCTAAGTATAACATCTCCCCCTAAGTATAATATCTCCCTCTATTTATATGCATATGAATTTCTCCCCCTTTGTCATTATCAAAAAGAATGAGGAAATATATAAAATTATATAAAATATCTTGTATATAACGAGATAAACTCATTATTAATTATGAAGGAAAAGTAAAATAAATTTTACCATATTTACCGAAGTCCATATTTTATTGTAAGCACGTAATTCTATTAAACATATGGAACATTCTTTGAAATTCCAAAATCTATCCTTTTCCTTTTGTTTCTCTGAGTACCAAATGAAAAGTATGTGGTGTACAAGTGCACGTGCTAATATAGTACACACGGATCGTGTAATATGGAATATAATATAAATGCGGAAATAGATGATAATAGAAAAGTAAATAAAAAAAGGAAAAATCACACCAGATATTTTTATACTGGTTCGGAGCACCGTCCTACGTCCAGTCCCAGACTTCTATCTGGATTTTCACTACCAACTACCTCGCTTCACCCGGAGGAACAGGTTTACAACACCCGAGCAGACGAACGGGATTTCACGCCTCTAATACACTGATGACTTCAACACTTTACCTCTTACAACACCGAGGACTTCAACACTTGCCTCTTACAACACGGAGGACTTCAACAAAGATAAATATAACTGTTTGTTGACGTCATGTGTTCTTGCTAACACTATTTTGTCACTTGTAGTACAAACTTCCTATAATCTTATCCTCAAATAGATTATTTGTATATATGAATATTTGGAAGTGGATATCGTATTGAATCAAAAGTATGTTAAATAAATTTCAGGATTCAAAACGATATATGATAGAATATGAGCAATTTGAACGCTTGAGAGTACAAGATAGTGATCAATAGAATAGAGATTAGAAGAATAGAAAATTAGATTAGCTAGATCTTTGGAATAATGATTTCATGATGTTTATACAAGAAATAAACAGTTGTAACCTTTTGTGAAAAGGTATGAACAAAGGTCATGATCATTGGTGAAGAGAAAGAGAAGCAACCGTTGAAGAAAAGGAAGTGTCTATACGAAGGGTTGCTTTCTGTTTGAAAACGGTCGACAGGTCAAAAAGGACCAGTAGACAGGATTTCAAATATATAGTCGTTATGTGCATGTGTGCACGTTCATTGTGCATTTTACACAGAAACGGCCGACTGCCTGATTTAATACCGATCGACCGGTCCCTGTCAAATTGCTCAATGAATGTGCAATGCTATTCAAACGTATATATATCGATTATATTGAGGTGCATGATTATTTGAGGATAGATTTTAACAAGTTTATCACTATTACAATATCAAATAATCAATCTATAATCTAGAGTACCATATGTAGCTCTTTTGTGCCTCTTTATAGCCATGATGTCTTTGTTTTGTCAATCTCCTTTATTTCTTTGTCAGAAATCAAAAACTTCATAGAATCTGTGACTTAACACGTCTTCGTAATAAAGATGTCCTGCTTGTGAAAGTTCAACAGTCCTTAAATCCTAAGGATTGTTCTTGGGAATCAAGAGAATTCATCGAACAAACACATCCAGACTTACTTTCTCGTGCTCTTTAAGGTGAACTTCTTACTTCAAATTTTCTTTTGTGTTGATATGCTTTTATGGTTATTACTCTTTGTTTTCTTCTTAAGTATTGCGAGGATGCAATTTCTTTAAAGAGGGGAGTCTGTAACAACCCGCATATTTTACGATTGTATATTTAAATGTTTTATTTAAATATAGCATCGTTGGTCGGATTTAAGTATGAAATGCTACTTTTTGTAAAAAGTTGAATTTGGTCTCGAGACCACTTCCATTGAGTTCAAAACGGCGTTTGCGACCTTTTTGAGTATAGACATCGAGATGTTTGGAGTTGAGTTGAATTTTTCCATTTTTCTATTGGGATTTTGGTTTGGGTTTCAGCACATTAACCCAACATAATACCCTAACTCCACCCCCTCTCCTCTTCATTCATTTTCATTTCCTAAAACTCTCAAGCTAAAGTAAAAAGGAGGAAAGAAAGGGGAATCAAAATCCTAAGCCCTAGTTTACTAGGAAATTCAAATTCAAGTTCTAGAAATTAAGGAGAAGCTTAGGTAAGCATCCTCTTCATTTTCTCCATCTCAATCTCTCTTTAATTTTCAGATATTTCTAAACCCTAACTTAGGAAATTCATTTCATTTGATAATAGATTGAAGATTCTTGAGGTCTTGTTGAAGAGGAATTGGTCTTGCTTTGTTTTAAAGCTTCTCATTTGTTGTTTTTGGGTTTAAAGGTGAGTTCTTGAACTCACATCTATGTCTATATCTTTGATAGTTGTTAGGTATGAATTTCTAACATCTATTTCATGTCTATTTGCTTTTGAATTGAATTGGTTTGGCGAATTTTCCAATTTTTGATATTTTGAAGTCAAAATCTATGAAAAATCCTACATTGGGTTGGGTTGTCACTTGGCATAAATCTGTAGCCATGTTGCTCGTTCGATCGCTTTTGAGATAATTAGGCCATCAATGGCCTAGGCGCAATGTGCTCTGAGCTTCAGCTTAGACGTCTATAATATGCTCAGACGTCTGAAGCCACAGAATAAAAATTCCAGACCTTCAGTTCAGACGTCTGAGGTTCTTTCCCAGACGTCTGGGGAACCACCAGACATCTGACACCATTAAATTCAGGGAAATTGCCTATTTCTATGTGGATTTCTGTTTTATCAATTTTCGGTTGATCCGATTGGTCGTCGTCATTTATTACCGACTTTGATTACTTCTTTTCTGGATTTTCGGGAATATCCATTTGATGGATTTGATATCGATTTCTATGGTTTTGATTCATGTTTTCGTATGTGAATTTTTGGTGATTGTTTGTTTGTACAATCATTTCTGTGATTTCTCACTTTAAAATACAAAGGTTTCTATATTAGTAGTAAATACTCGAATTCACAAAATTGATTTCAACATTTCTTTTAACACAAAGCTCGTTTTTAAAACCGTCTTACAATCTATTAGTATATACAAACCTTTACCTCATTCGTATCAGAAATCTAATTAAACGGCTTAGCAAAACAAGTGGTATAAAACGCTTACGTTTACTTCGTCGGTTAATTCTTAGACTTGTTCGATTGAAATCTCGTGATAATTTTCTAGTGGAAATCTACAATTTGTTCGTAAATATTTAAGTTAAGTCTGTGGTTATGGGACATGAAGCTAAACTCATCTATTTAGTATGTTAGTGTAATTTACACTTCTTATCGATCGATGGTGATCAATTTATGGTTTAGACTAGCGATGTGGTATGTCTCTTTGTTGCGTGGGGGACTAAACCGCGTTTGTGGAGTTTCGGCTCAAAAATTGGTGGGGTAGCGACCCATGGTCTTTGGGCCGTTAGTGGAGCTTCGGCTCAAATTTGATGGTTAGCGACCATTGAATAGCGTTTCGGCTCAAATAGCGTTTCATGCTCCTGTGATAGGTCTCCCCCTTTTTGTGTTTCTGGATTTCTAATTGATGATTTTCTAGAATTTGTGTTTCACCAATTTTTGTGATTTATGTTGATAAGCTTTATCAATATTTGTGGTTTAGTGAATAAAATGAAGAATATGACATTCGTTTTGGTGTTTGAGAAAATTTGAGATACTGTATGATTTTTGTTGTTATCTAATGCATACTTTTCATAGTATGGCATTATTGTTATCATACATTTTTGTTATATCACTTATCTTATCTCATTTTATGTGATATTTATAGCTAGACTGATCCGTTTATTATTCTCTTCGTAGATAATACTCGGGTCAGACCGAGGTGCTTCAGGTGCTTCTACTTGACTTCTTAGCACAGACTAGCTTCTGACTTTTGGCTCACCACTTTAGCTTAGTAGTTTTTGTTTTTATACATTCGAGATAGAGACTCTTTGATGTATACATATTCTTTTTTCTAGCACTTGTACCTACTCTTTTGTGATGTGGTGGATCTTTCATGACCACTACTTTGATGTACACTTCTATATGTTTTATTCATATCTATTTCCGCCTTTGTGATATGAATATCTGTAACTGATTTTGTATCATGCTTATTTTATATTTGTTTCCGAAGACCACATAGCCACTATGTAGTAGCTTTGAGTTTGTATTGGTATGTCGGACTTCCTCTGGAAAGGAAATCGATATTTTATCTGGCATATCGATACTCGTACAAAGCAATTACACAGTTGATCGCTCCTCAACAGCCTTATTCTTCGTGCTAATTGACGGCGTTACCTCGTAGTGTCTTTGGCTAGTGTGAGTATAGAGGTGGGACGTCACAACATTACTTAGTCAAATAATAGAAACTACTAATGGTGATTAAAGTTAATCAATTCCTTTATTAGAAAATTCGAAATGTTATTTGTTATTTGTATGACTATTTGCATATTCAAAAAGTTCGAAAATCCAAAAAACGATTTTCGATTGTTTTTCGATTGTTCATTGAACTACTTTTTTTTGTAAACCAAATTCAAAATTGAATTTCCTATCATTAGTTATTAATTAAAAAAGGTTTATTTGATCACAAAAAACTATTAATTGAATATTTAAAGTAAACTAAATATTGACTATAACGACCCAGAATTTTGGTCGTTTAGTTTTGAATGCTTGATTTATTTTTAAATGTTGAATTTGAATTATTAATTGGTTTTGAATATGGAGATTTGGGTTGAATTTGAGAAATGGTTTAAAATTTCAAATATAGTGATTTAATGGATTTGGTGAACAGTAAATTTAATATTTGAATATTTGGTAAATTTGTGAATCTAGAAATAAAGGTGGGCAGAAATGATTTCTAAGTTAATTTAAAACTCTGTTGGAATTAGAGTGATGATAGTGAATTTTTGAATGGGACTAAAAGTTAATAAATTAAAATTTGGAATTTTATATATTAATTTAATAGTGAAATTTAATATTGGAAATAGTGTAAATAATTGAATATGTGATTTAATATAAATCGGAATGGTTTCTAATATGAATATAAATTCTATTTGAATGATAAGCGAGTTAGTAAGTATCTCCTAGCGTGTACGAAGATAAAATAAGAAAGAAGGTGCGGCCCGATTCTTCCAGCTCCAGATCGTACTGCCAGGAAAATACGAAAGGTTTATGAAATAAAAAAAAGATCGTAAATTAATTTTATGTTAAATTATGAAATCTTTAAAAGCGTATATCTTTTGCATATGTTGTCAGAATTGGACGAAACAAGCGGCAATGGAATCGTGGCGACGATTACTACATTATGGAACTGATTTGGAGTCAATTGGAGCTAGTTAAAATTTTAGGTTGAATCGAACATCGTTCGATTTGATTTAAAATTGAAAACTCAAGGTGAGTTAAACTGACTCATTTGGTTAATCAGTAATGTTTTATAGTGAATAAAATTTATTATGTTTGGATTGTTGAAATTGGTGGTTGTTGAAATTTGACTAGGATGATGATATAGCATCTTGAATGCTATTAGATTGGTTGAACCGGATCTTGAGTGACGATGTAGCAACTCGAATTGCTATTAAACTGTTTATGTTTATTTTTAAGTTATTTCCAGTATTAAATCATTTATGTGTGAAATTTGATGGATTGATTGTTTTTGAATTACGTTGTTTAATTATAACATAAATTGAATTGGAATATATTGGTGTTATCTATTTGGCCAAATAAATACCGCCTGGTATTAAATAGAAATGTGGTTTGAATGATATGTTAGAAGCGGGTGAAACTTCTGATATGCTAAGATATAGAATTTGGGCAAATGATAATTGATAGCCAATCAATATGGAATACGTGTCGTTTAACGGATTGGTTATTAATCATGGAATTGGAGGTATATATTTGTAAATGGATCATGTGAATATTTATAATTTAACCCGGACAGTTAAATTGAATATAATGGTTGCTTTTTTAAGTACCGTTGGAGCTATTGAGCTTGTTTTGAAATTTGAAAGGCTTCCGATTGTGTTTAACTTCATATTTTATAATCTGAAGAAAAATGTTGTTTGGTAAATATATACAAGTGTTAAGTTATTATTTAGAAATGAATTGAAGATTGGTTTATATAGAAATGTTGGTCATTTTGATTAAATTGGGTAAGGGCTATTTTGAGATTTTAAGTGGTACTGTCTGTTTATTGTAATACAACTATTTGATAAATGGATAATAAATCATCGATTACTTTATTTAAATTATACTGTTTCAGATTAATTACTTAGGTGAATTTTTTAAGAATTATTTTGAAGTTATTATAATATATTATTTGGTAATTCTTTACAATAGTTCAAACTATATATTATTATTATATAATGGTTGGAGGTGATATTTTTATGGAAAGAGTGTTTTAAGAAGTTATAAGTGAAAAGGTTGGGTTTTTGAAAGGGAATATGTTTTGAATGATTGGAAATGAGGTTAACGATTTAGAAAGGAATTTTACAAATGGTTTAGGAGATTTGGGACCAATATCTTTGTAAATAAACGAGAAGATTTATAAGAAAAAATTCTAAATGAAAAGAAGAATGGTTAAAGAAAGGAAGGGTATTTTGGAATGTTTGTAGTTTGTTTCAAGGGATACTTGTGTTTTAACCATTTTAGTATGATTTTGAGATCAGTAAATCTTTCTAGTTAATTGGTTAAGATACTCATACCATTATGTAACTACACTAGAAATGCAATTTCGCCACAGCCCTAGACCGTGGTGATTAATTTTGTCACGGTCCAAAGCTATGGCAAAATGGGTTGTGGTAAAATTTTGCCATGGCTAATTGTAATTTAGCCACGGCTTTCAGCCATGGAAAATTTTAAATTCGCCTCGGTTTTGAGCCGTGCCAAAAATTTAATTAGCCACGGCTCAAGGTCATGGCAATATTAAATTGAAAATAATGCAAACATAAATTAGCCACGACTCTGAACCGTGGCTAAATTCAGTTGGAAAACCGCATATAAATTAGAAACCTCTGCCTAAAGCATAAAGCTCCAGTTTGAACAAAATATGAGCAAGGTAACACCCACCAATACAAAATTGTAATCTTCAAAGCAACGAATTTACAAAGATCAAAGGTACAACAACCCGTACTTAGCATAAGTACAACATCTCCAAACTAAAAATTACAAAGTTCAACTTCAATTCACAATGTCGGTAGGCACCAGCAATTCAAATTACAGACCCTTTACTTCAAAGTTCAACACATCAGAGTTCATAACTAAAATGTAAAAACTTAGTATATATTACATGATACAAATTAACTGAATATATAGGCATGAAACTTACTTCAAAATTCATACATATTACATATAACTTTAGTATTCAGCAAAAAGAAGCAACCCATCCATAGCAGACCCTTACTTCAGGTGACCAACCTACAAAGCAAAGTTTGTGTTAGGCATGTGAATGACATTTCGACAGATGGCATACATTAGGCTATGATAACAAAGTAAGAACATACGCCTGCAAAGCAAAGTTTGTGTTAGGCATGTGAATGACATTTCGACAGATGGCATACATTAGGCTATGATAACACAGTAAGTACATACGCTTGAAGCCTAACTTTTTATATTTGAACCTCGTAAAACAAATCTAAGGATGTGGAGCTTCAGTTGAAGTAATATTTTAGATAACTATGACCTATGTACACAAACATTTATAGCGTGTAATTTGCATATATGTTCATCTGTGTACACAAACATTTATAGCGTGTAAGATGCATGCTGGTGTAACAAACTATGACCTCAAAAACTTAAAGTTTGTAACTCATTACAATTTAATATTTGTTGCAACTCACTTGAGTTGCTTTTATTTTTTAGGGCTGTTTAAAGAGCTATATGAATCTGTACCACTGGTGCATATTTTTTCAGTTCCATTTGAGCATATTTAGGATTTTTTTTCTGCAATTTACACACTGGTGGTGTACTGGTGGTATCATAGTAAAAGGCCTGATCTGTATTACTGGTGCATTAGCAGTATAGAGAAGAATTTGCACCTCTGGTGCAAATTCTTTTTGCTGTTATTTAGAAAAGAAAATTAAATATTTATTATTTATTATTTAATACCCTTAAATCACTAATTTTTGTTTATTACAATTACACAATTGAGCTTGATGTTATTAGAAGTCAGTGCAATATTTTTTGTGGTATTGTTAACCACATTTATATACCGTAGGAGCAAACTGAATATGAGCTATATGCAGTCATTAATCACATTGATTGTACTACCTATGGTGGGCACTACCTCTGCTATGTTCGTTCCTCGTCAACTACATGGCATGAAAAGAATGACCACATTGTATATAACCTTGTACTATTTTTATTTATTCATATAATCAACTGCAGTAATTTACTGAATTTTACGCTTTTATACACTTGCTGCATTTCAAGATTTGATAATCTAAGAATGCATGAAGGAACTGACATCGACTTGTAGCATGCTAGCAACGGTTTCAAAGGAAAGAGAAAATGTGGGATAAAGTAAAGAGTTCAAAAGGGTCAGCAATGCTTCTCGATATCGAGGTCATTTTACTAAAACAGAAAATTGAAGATCTTGACGAACATGTCTTGATTAAAGAAGGAAGATTTTGATACTGAATGATAGCATAGTCAACAAGTCATTTCACATCTGTAATCCTAAATCAGTAAAATACTTTTGCCTTGAATGAGACAAAAATGTTAGTATTCCTTTTTTCTTTCTGATACACATTTTAATTACACACATTATTTAAAATGTGGTATAGCTTTCAGTTTTGTTACATTATTACCTATGACCTCGCTTTTATAATGGAGAACGAAAATTAGAGGTTTTTAAAATTTTGTTTTTCAAAAGTGGGGCAGTGTATTTTGAATTGAATTTACATTCACACATGAAACAAATTTCATGTATAAACATATGGCACATAACCATAACTGTAGTAATATGGACAGAGCCATATTTATACTCAAACACAAGTAAAGAGCTAAACATAGAAATAGACAGATAAAGAGCCAAAGTATAATAATACATACATACCTGGCTTATGCATCTATAGATATCGAAGATTACTCTTTGGATGACACACATACCCACCAATTCCAACTTCACCAGAGGTCATAGCAAGAGGATGATTTCGTTTGCTTGTTCTCTCTTCTGGTAGCAGTATATTGTCCACAACCAACTTCTTCTGTGTTGGAGGTACAGGTTTCTCATGTATAATGGATGTTGTTGAATCTCTACATACGGAGGCTGTTGTAATGACCTCTAGGTCAATGCTCAGGATTTCACATTTTTGATTAGTCAATGATATCGAATATTACTCTTTTTTTGCTCCATGGTAAGAGGAGAATGGAAGGATGAAATATATACCTAAATGATATTAGCATCTGTCTAAATTATGTATGATAAAAAAATATAGCTTGAAGCCTGTTTTGTGTCACAATTTCTTTCTGTGTTGTATCATGGTCTATCTGTGAAGCTCTTTTAAGTTTGTTTGACATAACAATGATATGGATGATTCATTTCCTTTTCTTGGGTTGAATTTGATATCTTAAATGAAATACGGGTCTGTGTTACTTTTTCTATGTTTCTATTCTTTTTCTCAAGGTGTATACTTGTAGGGAAGGCTAGTTATTTTTGGCATAAAAGTGTAAAATTCAGTATATGGCTAGTCTAACTTCAAATACAATATTCATGAATTGTCTGTGACTGTGACTCTATGAGCACAAGTATGATGCTTATTCCTTGTAATTTATATGATCATATATGTGTTGACATGCATATTTGCATCAAAAAGGAACAAGACGACAACATAGCTACAGTTGTAAGGTTTATCAGATTATCACTGTAAAATTAAAAGTATACAGGAGTTGTAAAACAAAACTTTGAACTTCAACATATCCATTAGAACAAAAATACATTCAAAATTTTGAAGTTTATCTTATCGAATAATGTTGATTTTATACGTTTTAACGTAGAAATAAATATTACAAGATTGCAAAAGCAAGCACAACATTTGGAATAAATTAAAAGGCAAAGGTACAAATTACATATCACAATTTCAATTTACTCATACGTTAATTGAAGAAAAGTAAAAGAAAAAAAAGAAAAATGGTTAAACTCTTGATGTTCCAAGTTTACGTTAAAAAAGGCGAAGTAAAAGGAATATTTGTGATGGAGTATATGTAATATTTAAAAGATATGTTTTTTGATGAATATTAAAAAGATATGCGATATGGCCGGGTATGAATATTTAAAATCTTAAATTAACTCCGATCCATATTTGGTGACTTCCAACCGTGATATGTTTTTCATCTAGGCAATCATTTCTTGCCCAACAGTATACACTAGACTAGTAAATTCCTCTAAGTACATTAGTAAATTTTATCTATTTTAGTTACCTTCGATTCAGGAATCTT
This sequence comes from Allium cepa, assembly GCA_030765085.1. NCBI lineage: Eukaryota > Viridiplantae > Streptophyta > Magnoliopsida > Asparagales > Amaryllidaceae > Allium > Allium cepa. Next base: position 599,853,730 of record CM060935.1, read on the forward strand.
ACTCTTTGTACTGTATAGTTACCCCCTACCGCCTCATATGAATGTGGGCCTGTATCATTCCAAAAAGACAGGTTGACTTGTTGAACAATTTGTAGTTTATGAATAATATAAAAGAAAATAATGGCATTGTGAATCTTTAGTATATTGAGACCACAAACAGTGAGTTGCTTTACAACAAACTTCTAAGAGTAAATTACTTCATGCTTATGTGTTCCAGAACAGGAGAGGAAAAAAAAGCATATTTTACAATTGTCTCAAAAATTTATTCCACCAATACATGCCCCCCATGTGCCCATTTTACTCATCGACTCATAAATAATATGGAGATTAAACCTCATGATCACATCATTGTATTGTTGTATAAATATCATATCATAAACTAAATTTGATATGGCTTTAACCTTGAAAATCATAACTTTTCCCTCTGTATGTTTCATGTACTGTAAAATGATAATCGTTGAAACAAAGTATTAAAATATATATTTTCGTCGGTCTGTCAACGGATACTTTAAGATTCGGACTGTCATATCTATACCTGTATTCGAAACCAATAATTTCTATTGGCTTTTGATTGTATACGACTGTTTTTAAAGATTTTGACTTGTAAATATCTGTTTCTTTAAACTAGCCCTGTGTTTCCCATTTGGTAAAAGCAAAACCAGTCTAACAGAAAGAAACATATATAAAGAACTTTATTGTACATGTCCAAAACTTTATTGTTCTACATTGATGATATAATTATATTTTATATATTTCTAGCATATAAAGTATATGAATTTTAGTAACATTTGAACAATATGCAAAAAAGAAGAAACTACTGCTATTAGCAGTAGCATGGCTGCTGCCATTGGTAGTAGTAGGAAAATATGTTTTTATGTAAATAATCATATTATTTCATTCATGTCCTAACAAATTGGATACATTTTGTATTTAAGTAATACCTCCAATCGATCACAGGCTTCTAAACAACTGACTTATCTGAAACTTCTCTACCTCCAATTTTTTCATACCTTTCACAGGCTTATGCACCTTCAATTTTGGGTTTTGTAAGTTCAAAAAGAAATAATGAGCAGAAATTCACCTAGAAAAATAACATCACAATTTGTTTCTGATATCAAGTACTTGCAGGTAATTTAAAGATAAAGCTACATCAACAAAACATAGGCATTCCTGAAAAAATTAGTTTCTATGATACAGAAAACAGCAACCAATATAATCTCAAACTTCAATGTAGAACAACATGGAAATAACATATCTTCATATTGCTAACGTAATAGAAACATAAATATTTTATTAGAGCATTAAAATTGATACAAAATAAAACACAAATAAGTATCTTATTAGAACATGAGTATGGACTCAGTCACTAAAGACTAAACATGCTACTTGAATCCTAAATTTTAGTTCAATATCAGAACAACGTAATGCTTGAATTAATGCCTAATTAACTGATGGTTGAAATGATGCCGATGCCCAAGCATGGTGCCTGAACATATTCAACCTACTGCCATAACATATGTATAGAAAAATTACTATAGACTTAGCATGCTTCATGAATCCTAAAACTAATGCCAGAATAACATGCTGAATCAATTTATTAATATGAGTGTATATCCAACTAAAGCAAAAGGAGTATTGTTTTCTCATAGCATGAACATAATGACTATAACAACCGTACAACGGTGGGAGACTGACAAAAACATTTATACACCAAAAATATTATTAAAAATAGCCTCCAATGATGCTCAGGTAGTATAAAAATGTCTTTTATAGTATCCAAACATAGGTTGGAGGTAGCTAGGTATAAATCCTTTAGATTTCATTCATTTTACATATATTTGAAATATAAACATCAAAAATACACTATGTATCCATCATCTACTTACGAAAGGGATAATACTAAAGTATTTGTATCAAAGAATTCATCAGTAGGGAAACTAAAGAAAATAGTCATGAAAAAGATGAGCAGAGAACTTAGTAAAGGAAATAGTGGTTCATTCACTAGCTATAAATTATCCATGTTGCTGGTTTATAAAGCATACTTATATCCAAGTCTATAGGATTCTACAGCTTAACAAAAGGAAAACAAAATATTATCGAAAAATAAAAAAGGAAAAAAAACAAATAATGACAACACATGAAAATTTGCACCAATTTTTCTCACAGGAAGAACAGAACACTAACGTAATAAAAATCAACTGAACAGCCTTAAACATTAAACATAAATTTATACTAAACTCGTTGAAAGCATGACCGTATCTTTGGACAAAACTAGAAGAAAAATCATTTTATTTTGAACACCAAAAAATACTAAAGTAACTATTTACCTTGCAATCAACAAAGCAAAACGCGGAATTGAGGGAGAACTTGGAATCGACAAAGCAAAACGCGGAATTGGGTGGAAACAATGAGAGCGGATGAAAATTGAGGAAAGCGGGTGATAACAGGTGAAAGCTAGGGCACGGAGGTGAATAATCGGGGATGGACGCGCGGGGCGCATTTTTAATAAAGGGTGTGAATTCTTGAGATACACTAACACGGTTAGGGGGTGAAATTTTTGTATAACAAACGGTCAATCCAAAATTACCTGGTCAGCAGCCATGGCAAATTTTTTGTTAAGCGGATCGAAACCGTGGTAAAATTGTCAAAACCGTGGCAATTCTTCCGTACTTGGGTGTGGCAAAATGGACATTATGGGGTAGTAGTAAGTATATGGAAAATGTTCTTTTAAAATTTCAAAAGGAATGATTTGAAAATGTACTTATATTGTTAAGATAAGTATTTGGTTTTATTTTCTAAGTAGTGAAAATATTTTCGTTTTGTGAATATACTTGTCTTGTCAGATAAGTATATGGAAAGGATTTCCAAGTATTTTGGAAAGTGATTTCAAATTAATGAATATGAAGCTCATTAGGATTCCATGGAAAATGTAATCTTTGTTTGAATGATTGTTATTTGATAGTTAAATAACCGACTATCAAATCTACCCAAATTTGTTGATCGTTTCGAAGAGATCAAGATCGGATCTAATCTTTCGAAAACCACTTCGATCCGATTTGTGTGTTACGAATTGTAATATCGTGAAGCTAATAAAGACGGTGAATTTTGAAAAGATTGATTTGTCCGGAATAAGGGCAACTTGTATGGACGAATGTTTAACAGTGCATTTCTAATGATTACGTACATTATTTTTTACAAACGTACTTTTGTTTGGTGGCGGAGAAGACAACTTCTTTTAGCGTAACATCCTTCCTTGAGATGTACGAGATCAAGGGTTTTATAGTTGTGGAAAGCAATTAGTAGTCAACAGAAATGGCCATGTTAGTATTCCAAGTACGAATGCTTTCTAAAGGTAAAACGTAGCCTCAAGCCTCATCAACCGAAAATGACTAAAAAAGAGTAAATGCAGCAGGGCTAAGTGGATCGTACCCAAGTATGGTATGTTATCACCTTTCTATATACCCTCGGAAGTATTATATTATAATTCATAGATATGGTTGCGCATGGAAAAAAAAGTGCTCGATAAGGGTGGGAACACCCGGGGTGATAACATATTCGGTACTATCCAGATTAGGGGTAGGCTGATCCTGTGTTGGCAATGATCGTTAGGTATGATCTCGGTACATTTTTCTAGAGGTGTACTGCGGTGGGCGGTACCTCTATAGCCCAGTCATTGTGGGAATCCAATATCCACTACGGGTCTGTACGGTTTTGATTGTATACCAAATATTGTTGAAACGTGAGATGCAAGCATTTTAGCTATTTTCTAATATACTTTCTATAGACACTATTATAATATCAAATGATTTTGATATGAAATGCTTTGGTTATCGTAAGGTAAAAGCCCGTCGTGTTTATGTGTGACGTGGTCTTACGAGATACCTTTATTTTAAAAGATTTTTGAAATGTAATAAAATTCAAATTGAATGTGTTTCCTCACGCTGGTTTTCCAGACTGACTCAGATGTTATTTTATTATAATGCTCGGGTCAGACCGAATATTACAAATTTAGGTTAGAATACTATGGAGCTCAGGAGACAAGCTGGAGGATTTCAAACGTATATCACGTACTTGATTATATTCCACTGTGTGTGTAGAGTGTATAGTCTGCAGTGGTGATGACAAGTTATAATAACTGTCCATGTTGATGTATTAATTGATGCACTCTGACGATTGTATGTATATTAACTGATACATATTCACTGTATGAAAATCTGTTATGATATATTATATTTTGTTTCGTTGCGATTGTGAGATTCTGTGTCGTTTTTACTTCTTCTATCTTTTCTTCTTCACCGCTAATGATTCGTATTTCCGTTCAATTTAATTTGGACACGTGTGATTTATGTCGACTCAGAGGTACGAAGATACGGACCTTTACACATGGTATTAGAGCTTAGGTTGGCGATATACCTAGGCTTTGGTGGGGATTACTCATTAAGGATGGAGTTAGTAGTACTCTAGAATGAGTTTGAATGTATTAATAGCGATGAACTCGTATTTGTTTGTGAATATAAAATGTTTTATATTGTGTTGACTTATTGATTGATTGTTTATGAATTCTGGTACGGGAAGTATAACTGTATCGATAAGGGTTTCTAAACTCTTAAACACGGTAAACTGACATGGTATTGTTTTGAGGGGGGTAAATGAAATAATATTGCCCAAACTATATTTTTTATAAAAGAAATATTTTCCCAAAATCAGTATAGTGTGTATATTTAGAGTGTTTGGTTGGTATTATCATAATTTAAATAAGATTATAAAATTAAAATGGTTTATATAACCTAATGGAGATTGTATAAGGATAATTTATGCAAATGAATTATACAGATAAGTAACAACTAAAAATGGACTGAAATCGGGATTTGAAATTTAAATCTTAGAAGTATTGAGAAATATTTTAAATGAATTTGAACTAAGATTTGAAAAAAAAATAGATCTTGGATATTTTTGGAAATTGTTTTCCAAAGTGTTTGGAAGGAAGAATGGAATATTATTTTTGAGATATTCTGAATAGAAATTTTTTAAAATGAGTTTTGGAAATAAGAAAGCACTGAACTCACTTCATTCGCTGGAAAATAATTCTGGTGACGACTGCCGCATCATCAGTGTTCATTTTCGAGTTTCTAAGTGACGGATTTGCTATCGTGCTGATTGGTTATGATTATTGGTTTGGACTTGTTTGGTAAACAAGTTTTGATTTTAGAAATTCCAAAGGGAAATTGTTTTGATAAAACCAAGTTGTTTTAAAATTTCAAAAATATGGTTTGATATACACAATAAAGGATATATATGTATATTTATAATTTTGAAGTGTTTTGAAATAAAACCGGGTAATTGAATTCTGAGATTTCCATTTAATTTATTTGTGAAGTTAGGAGGAAATCAGTTATTGAACTTATAATTTGGAGTTGATATTGACAAGAAAGGAAAATGTGAATTTTAATCTTGGAATTAAAGTTTAACTTGAGTAAGTTGAAATGAATATTGTGGATTGAATTTTAACCTAAGATAAGTTAAATAAAATTGAATTGGAGTTGAACTGAATATAAAGTTTGAAATGTAAAATAATTATATAACCATAAGTTATGGTTATTGAATGGAATGGATAAACTTAAGCTATAAAGTGATATATATATATATATATATATATATATCCAGAGCTATGATTATAAGATGTGAATGGACTCAAGTACGCAATATGAGATTTTAACTGAATAAGTTCTTGAACTTATGAATTGAGAAATGCAATGGTAAAACCAGAATGAAAATGGTTTGATATTATGGTGAAGGAATGGAAATTCAAAATTTTGAATTTTAAATGGAGGGTGAATTGGAATTGAGTAGATTAAATATAAACATGAATTGTGAAGTGATTATATAACTATATGTTATAAATATAGAATGTGATTAAAGCATAAGTGGAAATTCAAGGAATTGTGAATAAATAAATTTGTATAACTTATTAAACTAAGAAAGTGGAAAAAAGTTTGACTGGGTTAAAATGGTTAAGTTTTTTATAACAGAAAATGAATTGAATATGATTTTGGAATATGGATTCGATAAGATAGGGTACGAACTTAAGTTATAAAGCTGAATGTGAACTTAAGTAGCGGTGTGGAGTGTTCATAATAAACCTTAGAAATAATTTTATGAAATGGTTTATAAATTAGCATGGAATGAAATGTCGTTCACTATAAAATGAAGTGAATATTACTATGTAAATTAAATGGAAAAGTAAATGGAAAGGACGTAATATGAGTGGAAATGAAATTTATATGAATGCAAGTGCATGAACCTAAGTTGAATTGTTCGAGAATCGATTTACATGAAACGATTCCGAGATTAATAAATGGATTTGAATATAATGAATGTGAATATGAATGGAATGCAAATGAATTTACTGTGAATCGATTTGAAATTTAATATAATTGAATGTTGAACCTAGTACTTGTTTATGCATTCGGGATATACACGATATAATATATGTTTGATTTATGAAAAACATGTGTTTAAGTTTGTTAAAAAAAGGAATGTTAGAGAAATTTCATAATTTCGAAACTTATGCGCTTATTTTGAGTAAGTACATGTACAGGATGCTGTTTGGGTAGATTTTGGGCTGCGTAATTGCATATAAATTAAGATGCTCACTTAATAACGCAAATATACGGTACGCTTTAAAAGCGAAAAAGAAATAAATATTGATATATATTGTGTTTCCGACCATATGGGTTGATGTATATTATATTTATTATATGTTTGATATTGTAAAGGGCTCTCCATACGGGGGAGAATCTGTCAAAAAATTTCGGAAATTTAGGGTGTTAGAAAATTTATGCAAAATTTTGGAAAAATTTAATTAACTAAATTTGATTTGAAATAATGGAATTTGATGAATAAATAAGGATTAGTGTATTTGGGTGAGTCTAAAAGACTTAGAAAATGGTAATAATAAAATTTGTAACAAATGGTTTTGGAAAAGACATGGGTTTAATGCATTTTTCCTACCTCGGAAATTTCGGGAACAAAATTCTTTTAAGTGGGTGGGAATGTAACGACCAAGAATTTTGACCGTTTGGTTTTGAATGCTTGATTTATTTTTAAATGTTGAATTTGAATTATTAATTGATTTTGAATATGGAGATTTTGGTTAAATAAGAGAAATGGTTCAAAATTTCAAATATAGTGATTTAATGTATTTGGTGAATAGTAAATTTAATATTCGAATATTTGGTAAATTTTTAAATTTGGAATTAAAAGTGGACGAAAATGATTTCTAAGTTGATTTAAAACTCTATTGGAATTAAAGTGATGATAATGAATTTTTGAATGGGATTAAAAGTCGATAAATTAAAATCTGGAAATTTATACGTTAATTTAATAGTGAAATTTAATATTGGAAATAGTGTAAATAAATGAATATGTGATTTAATATAAATCCGAATGGTTTCTACTATGAATATAAATTCTGTTTAAATTATAAGTGAGTTGGAAAAAAATTTAGGATTGGAATTTCAAACGATTTTGACGATTTTGAAAATCGCTTGATTTAATCGACACGTTAAAATAGCCTTCTGGGGCACAGTCTTGGAACTCATTGAAACTAGTTCTATTGGATCCATAGTATAAATTTCATAGCAACCATATTTATCGTTTGCTTGTGGAAGCCGAAAACGCACAGAAATTAATTTAAAGAATCTAATTTAAAATCAGACGTTTAAAGTTGTAACTTCCGTATACTTCCGAATTGGCCTTTGAAACATGTTCCATGGAGTTTGAAATAGGGGTAAAACCTTAAATTGTCTGTCTGCACGTTCCGTTTGGAGATCGGAAAAATCAAGTGTGAACGGGGCTTCAAATAGTAAATTATACGTGTGTGTGCGTATATATAGACATACACATCCACAATCCTTAAAACCTTTAGGCCATAGAAAAACGCAGCCGCTTCTATTGTTTCAATGGCTATAAAACTTCCCCTTACCCCCTCAATAAATCCAGGTCCTCAAACAATTAGGCCAGGACTCCAACTATAATATCGAAGAGCTTCACGAGAGCTTTCCATCCATACGAACGTGATCGATTTTAGTGGAGCGTGGAGGCTGGGATCTTGCCGCATTTTTGCTCTGATTGCTCGTGTTTTTGGAGATGATGGAAGCACTGAGTGTGCCATGGCCAAGATCGAAGGTGGATGGGGGGTCGCAGTGTTCGAAAGGTGGTCCTGGATCGCCTTCTAGCGGCGAAATGGAGGAGCGGTGATAAGGGAATCGAACGGCGACATGGGTTCGAGTGTCTCTTGGCGCGTATGAAGATGAAAGAAGAAAGAAGGTGCGGCCCAATTCTTCCAACTCCAAATCATACGACTAGGAAAATATGAAAGGTTTATGAAATAAAAAAAAGAGATTGCAAATTAATTTCAAATTAAACTATGAAATCTTTAAAAGTGTATATCTTTTGCATACATTGTCAGTTTGATGAAACAAGTGGCAACGGAATCGTGTCGATGAGTACTACGTTCTGGAACAGATCTGGAGTCGATTGGAGCTAGTTAAAATTTTAGGTTGAATCGAACGTCATTCTATTTGATTTAAAATTGAAAACTCAAGGTGAGTTAAACTCACTCAGTTGGTTAGTCAGTAATGTTTTATAGTGAATAAATTTACTATGCTCGGATTATTGAAATTTATGATTGTTGAAATTGGTGGTTGTTCAAATTTGACTAGGATGACGATATAGCATCTTGAAATGCTATTAGATTGGTTGAACCGGATCTAGAGGGACGATATAGCAACTCGAATTGCTATTAAACTGTTTATGTTTATTTTTAAGTTATTTCCAGTATTGAATCATATATGTTAAATTTGATGGATTGATTGCTTTTGAACTACGTTGTTTAATAATAACGTAAATTGAATTGGAATATATTGGTATTATCTATTTGGCCAAACAAACACCGTCTAGTATTAAATGGAAATGTGGTTCGAATCATAAGCTAGAAGCAGGCTAAACTTCTAATATGCTAATATATAAAATTTAGGAAAATGATAATTGGTAGTCAATCAATATGGAATGGGTGCCGTTTAACAGATTGATTGTTAATCATGGATTTGGATGTATATATTTGTAAATGGATCATGTGAATATTGATAATTTTACCCGGATAGTTAAATTGAATATAATGGTTGTTTTTTTAAGTACCATTGGAGCTATTGAACTTGTTTGAGATTTGAAAGGTTTCCGATTGTGTTTAACTTTAGATTTTATAATCCAAGAAAAATGTTATTTGTATAAATATATACAAGTGTTTTGTGTTAAGTTATTATTTAGAAATGATTTGAAGATTGGTTTATATAGAAATGTTGGTCGTTTTGATTTAATTGGGTAAGGGTTATTTTGAGATTTTAAGTGGTATTATCTATTTATTGTAATACAACTATTTTATAAATGCATAATAAAGCATCGATTACTTTATTTTAATTATATTGTTTCGGGTTAATTACTTAGATGAATTTTTTGAGACCGTGGCAACTTATTTTGTCACGGTTCGAAGCCGTGGTAAAATTGCCAAGACCATGGCAATTCTTCCGCGTTGGAGTGTGGAAAATGGGCAATATGGTGTAGTAGTAAGTATATGTAAAAGGTTCCTTTAAGTTTCAAAAGGAATGATTTGAAAATGAACTTATGTTGTTAAGATAAATACTTGGTTTTAATATCTAAGTATTGAAAATATTTTCGTTTTGTGAATATACTTGTCTTATGAGATAATTATATGGAAAGGATTTCCAAGTATTTTGGAAAATGATTTCAAATTAATGAATAAGAAGCTCGGTGGGATTCCATGGGAAATGTAATCTATGTTTGAATGATTGTTATTTGATAGTTAAATAACCGACTATCAAATCTGGCCAAATTCGTTGATTATTTTGAAGAGACTGTGATCGGATTTAATCTTCTGAAAACCTCTTCGATTTGATTTTTGCATGATGAATTATGATATCCTGAAGCTTATGAAGACGATGAATTTTGAAAAGATTGGTTTGTCCAGACCTAGGACAACTTGTATGGACGAATGTCTAACAGTGCATTTCTAATGATTATGTATATTGGTTTTAACAAACTTACATTTGTTTGGTGGTAAAGAAGGCAACTTCTCTTAGCTTAACACCCTTTCTTGTGACGTATGAGCTCAAGGGTTGTATTGTTATGTAAAGCAATTAGTAGTCAACGAAAATGGCAATGTAAGCACTCTTAGTATGAATGTTATTCTAAAGGTAAAACGTAGCGTTAAGCCTTATCAACCGAGAATGACTAAAACAGGGGAGATGCTGCAGGCTAAGTGGGTCGTTCCCTAGTAGGGTATGTTATCACCTTTCTAGATACCCTAGGAAGTTTTACATTATAATTTATGGATATGGTTGTGCATGGAAAAGAGAGTGCTTGATAAGGGTGGGAACACTCAGGGTGATAACATATTCGGTACTATCCAGGTTAGGGGTAGGCCGGTCCTGTGTTTACAGGAATCGTTAGGTACGATCTCGGTATATTTTTCTAGAGGTGTATTGTGGCGGGTGTTACCCCAGTAGCCCTGTCATTATAGGAATCCAATATCCACTACGAGTCTGTACGGTTTTGATTGTATACCAAATATTGCTAAAACGTGAGATGCTAGCATTTCAGCTATTTTCTAATTTACTTTCTATAGACACTATTATAATATCAGATGATTTTGATATGAAATGCTTTGGTTATCATAAGGTAAAAACCCGTCGTGTTTACGTGTGATGTGGTCTTACAAGTTACCTTTGTTTTAAAGGATTTTTGAAATATAATAAAATTCAAATTGAGTGTGTTTCCTCACGCTAGTTTTCCAGACTGACTCGGGTGTTATTTTATTTTAATGCTTCGGTCAGACCAAGTATTACAAATTCAGGTTAGAATGCTATGGAGCTCAGGAGACGAGTTGGAGGATTTCAAATGTATATCACGTACTTGATTGTATTCCGCTATGTGTATAGTCTGCACTGCTAAGGACAAGTTATAATAATTGTCCATATTGATGTATTAATTGATGTACTCTGATGATTGCATGTATATTAACATATAAAAATTCATTTGTATGAAAATCTGTTATTATATATTATATTTTGTTCCGCTGTAATTGTGAGATTATGCGTTGTTTTTTACTTCTTCTATCTTTTCTTCTTCACCCCTAATGATTTGTATTTCCGTTCAATTTTACTTAGACATGTGTGATTTATTGTCGACTCAAAGGGTACGAAGATACGGGCCTTTACATTCACAAATGAAAGCGATAAAATTTTGAGTCATTACATTCTTCGTCCCTAAATAGAATTTTGACCCCATAATTATGTCTAAATCAAATGCACAATCCCGTATGATGTACATAGATCATCTGTATGCAATATATGATTCGATCACTTACTCAAATACACAAGCTTCTCTTCCGAGCTAGTATCACTCATCCGATTTCCCTAGTGTAGACTCCAATCAGGCTTCTTGATTATAAACATCTGTTCTCTTTACATAGCCATATAGTATGATATGAAACCTTGGTTTTATATCAAGAACCCTTACCAATCGTTCGCCGTCAAGAATCGAGTGATAAATCTTTATCGAGCTTAGTGTGAATAACCCCAAAGTTATGTACTCAAATCTTGGATCAAGAACTGTTTTACGAATAAAATGATCCAAATCTAACTTGTGGTTTCATCCCTTTAGGATAACTCAATCATTATACTACTACAATTCTTTTAAATTCCCAAAATATGAAATCATTTCACAAAAATACAACTAAAGGTTTTTTTAACTTGTATAATACCCTACTATATCCTGAGAGTATACACAACTATCTGACTTAATCTTATCCTTTTTGAATTTAGATGCAGGCTCAAATCTGGGTCTTAAAACTTAGTCAGCCTCTTCAACCTCTTTACTTACCTGGCCTGGTAAGTAGCTAAGAAAAATAGGATTATGGTATCCAAACTTGGTCCTAGATTCTACTTCTCCTTAGACAACTCTAAAGTAAAGACATTTATTAGTCGGCCTAATAACATCAAATAGTTTATACTACCTAGACTTTAAAACAAAAGACATGGTTTAATAAAGCAAAGCTTATTAAAACCTTCTTATTATATTTAACCCATTTAAAATTTCCATTTCTCAAAACATTCTTTTATCAAAATACCTTTTTCATTTTAATCCATTTTCTTTAAGGAAACTCAAGAACTAAATACTCGGTTTTTATTTCAAAACTTTTTCAAATTATACTATATATTTTAATCCATAGAAAATATAAAGATAGATCGAGTATCACCAAAAGGATACCAAGGAAATTGGTCTTTCCATATAGTATTATATATCCCCTACCAAGAAAGGTTATACTTAAGAGAAGCGCCTACCGTCCAAACATATCTCTAGCTCATTAGTCATTTTCAAGCCACTAAAACTAGTTAACATAAAAATACTTTTTCCCTTTCGAATCCTATTCTGAAACAGTACTGCATAAATTTTCATATAAATAGTTTTATCAACTTATTTATTACCAACTTGCTTTGAATTTGTACGGATTTGAACTCCTTTCGATCGTAAAATGCCAAAAGCAATAATTTACTAAGTGCACTACATCGTTCACCTAAGTAAACATCTGATTGTCACTTAGAAGATTATTCCGATTATCATAAAAAAGATCGAGACATTTTCCCCAAACTGTCCAAAGAAAATGTTCCTCGCTTAAAATTCTCTTCAAAATATTTATACTTATAATTACTTTCAAGTAATACTACTATTAATTTTCTCAAAAATTATTTGAAATATTTTTCAAAGACACTGAGATTTAAATTCTCAAAAATCCTCTTAAATTATAAGACATGTCTTTATAAACCATATTTATAAAATCAATTTACATAATAATTTCCTTTTCACAAAGTAAACTTGTTAAAACTCTTAATTGGTGGACACCTTATAGCCAAATCGTGAAACAAAATTCACAAGTTGTTCATATTTAATTTAAGTCCAACAAATAAATGCTCATAAACTGACCGAGCATAAAGAATTAACCGGCGAACAATAGTAAATGCTCCTAAATTAGACAAACATGACTAATCAAGCAACGAATGATGATAATTGAATATTATCATTTTCTAACAGACAAACACACTTTAAATAACTACTTCATTTAATGAAAATTATTATTTTATATGTAAGACATAATCCTATGTAATATTATTTCATTTACTCGTTTTGAAACAATACCGTTTTAGTATTCCTTTTTCAAGTGTTTAAAAACCCTTATTGAGAGTACTGATCGGGCACATCGACCAGAATCTATAAGCAATCAAACGATCAATTAACACGATATAAAATATTTTTATAGCACTAACAAATACACACTTTCGTATATACACTCAAACTCATCCTAAGGTGTCACTTTCCCCATCTCTAATGAGTTTACCACACCAAGACCAAGGTTCTCGCTTAACCTTCAACTTTGATACCACTATAACAATCGGTCTTTTTGACCCTCAATTGTCGATACTAATATATCCACAGTATTTACGTGTCGAGCATCCGAGTGTTCGAAAGAAAGACTGTTGGGGTGGAAGAAAAGAAAGTACATAACAGGATCTCACAGCGTGGCGAGTAATATATAATATACCAATAATTTTTACAAAAGAAAGCTGTGATGTAAATACATCAATTAGAGTAACTAACCTATCATCAGACTGGAAAGTTATAACAGCATGTCCTTACAATTGTTGATAAGTACAACAAGAAAATATAGAAAAAATAAAAATATGTGAATGCATCTTGAAAGCATCCAGTTCATTTCTTAAAGCTCCAAAGCATCATAACTAAATCTGAAAGGTACTTGGGTCTAATCCGAATATTATAAGAAAATAACACCCGGATCAGTTCGATAAACCAGCATAAGAAAACTCAAATCACTTGGATTATTTAATGTCACAAAACCTTCAAAAAATAAACGTAACCTATAAGAACACGCCGCACATAAATACGAATGAGTTTTGCCTTACGATAACCAAACCATATTTGTTAGAAAACTTATGACACTATAATAATGTCTAGGGTTTAAAGTAAAATAAAACATATCCGGAATGGTAATTACATTCAACAGTGCTAATTTCTAAAACTAAAACAGTAAGGCACGTAGAGATTGGATTTCATACAGTGACAAGGAACCGAGGTACCACTTGCCGTGGTACATCTGTAGATAATGTACCGAGGGTCCCACTTTGACCCCTGCAAAAATGGAGCCACCTGCTCCATTAACATGGCATACCAGATTACATCTCTCTCGGGAACCAAGGCTGCAAATATTGCACCTGGCCCTAACTTTTTTTTCCATGTGCACGCATATCAAAATCCATAAATATCAATCTAGATATGAGGAATGATACTCCTAATGGTAGCGAATCACATAGCTCTGTTACATCCTTTGATTTTGCTGGGTTGTAAGGCCAAGATTATCTTTTCCTCTTTAGCAAATCACACTTGGAATGCTAAAACCGCCATCTAGGCACAATGTAATGTCAACATTCTTCAATACAAGTTATCCAAGATATGAACAAACCGAAGGCCCAACTTCTACTACATCCTTTTTGGAATTCGCCTCAGGATTAGTAGCTCTTGCACTTCAAAGAACTTCATCTTCAATTTCCATTATTTTCAAAATGTCTACCATTTGAACACTTAAGCTAGTTCGAAGTGGTTTTCAAATAACTTATCTGATCCTTGTCTCTCAAAACTAATAGCCGATAATTTTAAAAACTGGGCAAGATTTGATAGCCAGTTATTTAACTATCAAATAAACAAAAATCAAATCCAGATATTTAATTTCATATGGAAACTAAGCATGATTAAGGATATAAGCAACCACTAAGCCTCTTTTAATTAATCCTTTCATTAATTAAAAATCACTTTGTAAATACTTGTATAAAATTACCTTTTACAAAAGAAATACATATGTATATTTCTCGTTCACTATTCATTTATGCTCTTCTAATGCTTGGAAAAATATCCATATACTTAGAACATTCATAAAATACTACACTTTTAATACCTAGAAATTATATTCATATACTTCTCTCAATGGTATAAGTATATTACCAAACCTTAAGGAAGATTTCATAATTTTCCAAACCATGTTAAATTGGGTTAAAAACAACTGTCATTAAAAATATTGTTCACTGTAAACCCAAACCACTTTTCTTTTTGGTGTAAGTAAATACATATGGAAATTAGATCCAATATACTTACCACCACTTTTCGATTTCAAACAGTACAATACCACGACTAACAATAAAACTGGGCAAGATAGAGAGTTATCCTTGCCTTGACTTCCATGCTTAATTCTCAAGATAGAGATGAGTTTTCATACCTCGGAATTTGGTGTTAAGTGTGAAAAGAATGCTTTTCATACCACCATAAGTTTAAAAGATCAATTATGGAAATCCAATCTCCTACACTTGTCACATTTTTGATATTCTCAACTTACCCTACCCTCGCCCACAAATGAAGCCGGGTAAGTTAGATCCTTGTTTAGGCACTCCGATTCTAGATCTCACAAACACAGGATTGGTCTACTCACGGCTTTCAGTGTTAACTATAGGACTACTTAATTTTCATAAGCAACCGAGTTTGCATACGGAAATAATACTTAATATGAATATTAATCTCCGATTTAAACCTCAACTATCCTTCAGATACCAATGAGGATGTTCAAGTTGGGGTGTTGTTGCCTCTTAAACCTTGACTCAACAACATTCTTATCTTTTAGGATGAGTAGAAGCTTCCCTACCTCGAAGCTTAATGTCAAGTATAAGATTTCATAAATTCATTATACTATTCATTTAAACCTAAAGAATTATAAACTGAACTCCTTTTTCCACTTTCCAAAATTTTCGCTATATTTTGAATATTGGTTTCTTTAAAAATTTCACTTAGACCCATTTAAATTACTTGGAAATTTCCAAATAAAATCTCACTTAAAAACCTTTTGTTAAACCGCATTTGGTTTGGAAAGTTAAGATCCTTTTCTTCGTAAAAGCATCATCGGTTCAATTAAACAAATGAACCCTTTAAATAAAAACATAAATTTCAAATGTATTTTAAAATACTTTTAAACTTCCACTCAAATCATAAATTAAAAGGCATTACCCTTAAAAGAGAATACGATTTTCAAAAGTAAGAGGATTTCTTTAAAATAAACAATTTTTTTAAACTTCTCAAATTAAATTGTATTATGTCTCAAATCTCTTTAAACATTTATATATAAAACATTACCATAAAACAATTCCTTAATATTATCTAAGACTCCTTTCTAAAATAAACAAGTTTTATAATATGAAAAATCTTTACTTTAAAATTATTAAATACCATTTATATAACCTCAAATTAATTTCAAATACTTATATAACCCTTATAAAACACAATTAAAAAGAATTTACAAAATATTTAAAGTAAATAACATTTTATATCTGCTAAAATCGTAGATTTCCAAAACTGCATCCATGGTCTCCATTGTTATATAGACCATAACTCTTAAAACTTTGTTTTATAGATCAAACAGCTTTTAAACTCCATTTCTTCCGATATTTTATACTTTGATAAGTATAGAAACATTTTTAATTCAAATAAAAGTTTAAGTCGATTAAAAATCCATACGTATAATTTTTCAAACTCAGAAGAGGCTTAGTGACTACCTTAGCGCATCATCAAGTGCAATTCACTTCTACATCAAGGAATTCAACTTTCAAGTCACGTAATAATTCTCAACTTCACATTATATCACAAGAACATAGAAAATCATGTGTGTGTATATATAACATTGTATACATGAAAACACAATATTCAAACATGAATAAAATACATGACATCAAAGTGCTTCTATAGCGACTATCGCTATACGAACACTTCCATTTCAAGTCCAGGTCCCTTATTATTCCTTATGTGCCTTACGTATGCTTAAAGTACACCAAGTCTATAGTCCAAATCATATTCTATTAGATTTACATATGTTGTACAACATAAGTCCATGTCCACTTCAATTACATGTGCTATTTAAATCAACGCATCAAAGTTCTTTCCAAAGCATTATTACACAAGAATATTGCATTCTAAAGCAAGCATCAATGTCATAATATATTCAAGCAACACACACACAAATTAAAAGGGAGTTTTAAGGTAAGAAAACTCACTTTCAAACCATGCTACAAACCACACATAGCTACTAGAATCATGAAGCAACCTCCTACCATTACTAAACCTCACAAGATCCGACCTTTACTCCAAAAACGTCAAAATCATGCCTTCGCCGCCTCCTTCTTTCTTACTCATGGGCTTACTACCCCACTTTTCTCCATCCTTCTCCAACTTTAAAGTTGCTAAGGTGTTTTAAGGAGTTTTTAAGGACTATACTAGAGTATGGAGAGAGATGGAGAAGATTTGATGAAGTTTAGATGTAGGAAAGTGAAGAAAGATGCCAATTTAAAGTTTTCTTTCTTTTGAAAACTTTGGATTCCTTTCTTTTGAAGGATTTTTGGAAAAATGAAATTATGAAGTGAAAGAAGATGGAAAAAGAATGATAAACCACTAGCACCACTACCCCTCCATGTGACTCCGGTACCTTTCATGATGATGACATGCACTTTTCATTTTAAATTAAAGAAGAAAAGTATTCTTTCTTTATTACATTACTTACGAATTCTTGAAACTACTAATGGTAATTAAAGTTAACCAATTCTTTTATTAGAAAATATGAAATGTTATTTGCTGCATGACTATTTTTTACATATAAAATGTTACAACAACTTTCGTTCGATGAAAAATCGAAAATCAAAAAAAACTATTTTCGGTCATATTTTCAATTTTTCATTGAACTATTTATTTTTGAGAATAAAATTCAAAAATGAATTCCCTATCATTAGTTATTAATTAAAAGATGGTTATCTGATCATTAAAAACCATTAATTAAATATTTGAAATAAATTAAATATACATAAATCAAAGCGATAAAATTCTGGGTTGTTACAATATATATTGTTGTTGTGTTGTCCTTGGATATGGGAGGTCTAAGATATGGGCATATATTGATGTTGTGATTGCTTCAGACCTAGCTACCGTAAGGGAGGTGCTGTCGAAATTTTTTGCAACATAAGGGTGAGAAGACATTTTTTCCTCAGGGAATTTAGAGGACAAAATTCTTTTAAGGGGGAAAAATATAACGATCCGAAATTTCAAACGCTTTATATTTAAATATAAGATTTGCTTAATTAATTGAATCTTGGATTTAATTATATAAATATGATTTTTAAAAGCTTGTTGAACTCTTTTTAAATAATAAGTGATAATGGTAAACTTTTAATTTATAATTAATGTGATTAAACCTGTTGTAAAAATATTTCTCTTTACTTAATGCATGAAATTATATTCTCGTGGCACTGTCTTAGATTTTGACAGAACTACTATCGTTGAGGCCAGAATAATTAGATGATGTACGTCGACAAGTTTCGTAGCGATCAAACGTGTTGTGCAATCGTGCGGGCTAAGAACGCATTACAATAAATTTTAAAGAATTAAACACAATATAAATTATTATATAAACCCTACAGCAGTCCTTCTCACTTATTTTCATTTTCCCTCTTCTTCTTTTATTCTTTTTACTATAAACATTTTAACCGTCTCCTTCAAAAAATAAAATCAAGAGCTATAGGCAACGAAATCGAGCGATGTTGTATCCATTGAGCTCGTAGGGGTGAAGGCTTAGAATCTATATAGGGTTTGAGGGCTGTGGCGTTGATTGGTGATGATCGACGTAGCGAGGCTGATGCTAGGGTTAGTGTTTGATAATGATTTAGGTAGAAATAGGCTATGGCATTGATTGCATCGTGTTTATCGTGAGAAGGCGAAGCGTTGGTGGAAGTTTGGAGATGTGACGTGGCCTTTGGTGATGTGCGACATGTGCTTTGTCATGACTCAAGCTTCTAGGTTGCGATGAGTATAGGTCGATCGAGCTTGACTTCAGTGTCTGGGATGCAACATTCCCACAAAAGAGGGTAAAAGGAAGTGATGGTGCGATGTTTCGTGGAGTATTGCTCAAGATCAGGTATGCATGCACGATTTAGGGATGGTTGTGTTTTGTGCATGCA
Organism: Allium cepa; assembly: GCA_030765085.1. Classification (NCBI taxonomy): domain Eukaryota; kingdom Viridiplantae; phylum Streptophyta; class Magnoliopsida; order Asparagales; family Amaryllidaceae; genus Allium; species Allium cepa. Next base: position 599,872,917 of record CM060935.1, read on the forward strand.
CAGGGTAGTGGAGGTGAGCAAGAAGGTGGATTAGAGAGGAGATGATTAATTTAATAAATTGGTTAAGTTAATTAATGAATGTATAAATCCAAATTTTTATACAATTCATATCTTTTACATATGAGGTCCATTGAGACGCGATCTTTTGTATTGCGCTTATAGAAGCGTTATCTGCACACTGTAGTTGATTTTGCTAAGTTTGGAGCAAGTAAAATTTTGACGTAAAGATTTTATATCATGCAAGAACGTGTTAGCGTCAACTAGAATTTTGATGACTTAACTCACCTTTGAATGAATGCTGTATAATATATGTGTAGATATAAATTGTCATTTGTGAGTTTGAATGATTTCTTTGGTTAGTTTGGTTAAACTCCCACTTTAGAAAGCGGAATGACATATAAAATAGAATATAGGGAAGTCATGAAATTTTGTAGAGGAAACTGATTCCTCGCCATTGTCGGTTTTATTTTCACTTATATACTTGTTAAATAAATTGTTGAATATTAAAACTTGGTAGTTCGGCTGTATTAGATACGACTTTGATATGTTGAAAATTTTGAACTCTTTTAGTTGTAAATCTATGATAGCAAGGTTAAGTGCTATGGCAGCTCTAGGCCTCATTTTAATATTTTGAAAATACTGTTATTTGTTGTGTTTTGAATTGAAATTGGTATTATTTGAATGATTTTTAAATGTGATTTTTAGAATTTTCTAAGGTATTTTGTTTAGAAATGGTTTTCAAACTTCTCTATTTTACGTCAACCTTTTTGTTGGTCTCTTCTACTTTATATGGAAATGTTTTAAAAGTATTTCAAGAAGTATTTGTTTTGTAGAAAATTTAATATAGTAACGGATGTTTATTTTAAAGAAAAGAAAAAAAGAGGTTTATTTTTTAATGAAGTGATTCCATTTTAAAAGAAGATAGAAATATTTGGGATAAATATTGATGGAGTGCTTTATGTAAAATGTTGTATAGAAAGACAAATTTATAAAAGTATTTTTATAAATATTAAAGAGATTTATAAAAGAAGATTTATAAATATAAAAGAGATGTATAAAAGAAGTTTTGTAAAAGTAGAAGAGATTTATAAAAGGTATTTCATAAAAATAAAAGAGATATATAAAAAGGAGTTTTATAATGGGAATGGGATTTGATTTCCATAAATGATCTTTATAACTTATGGTGGTATGGAAAGTATTCTTTACATACTTAACACCAAATTTCGAGGTATGAAAACTCATCTTTATCTGTACGAATTAAGAATGTATGTCAAGGCAGTGATAGTTTTCTAACTTGTCCAAACTTCATTGTTAAACGAGAGATGGTACAACTTTGAAATCAGGAAGTGATGGTAAATATATTTGGTATAATTTCCATATGATTCATTTAATTACACCAAAAGGAAAGTGGTTTGGGTTTATAATAAAAGATGATTTTAAATGACATTTGTTTTAGCCATTTAGGTATGCTTTGGAAATATAAAATCTTTCATAAGTGTTTTTTGAATATACTTATATCATTGAGATAAGTATATGGTTACAGTTTCTACGTGTTGAAAGTGTAGTGTTTTGTGAATATACTTACACCGTTGAGATAAGTATTTGGTTAAATTTTCTAAGTATTGAAAGTGTTGTGTTTTGTGAAATACATACACTTTTGAGATAAGTATATGGTTACATTTTCTAAGTATTGGAAGTAAAGTGTTTTTGAATATATTTATACCATTGAGATAAGTATATAGTTATTTTTCTAAGCGTTGAAAGAGTATAAATGAATAGTGAATGAGTAGTATACATATGTATATCTTTGTAAAAGTATTTTGATATAAGTATTTACAAGGTGATTTTAACTAATGAAATGATTGATTATAGAGATGTTTTGGTTGTTTATGTGCTTAATCATGCTTGGTTTCCATATGACGTTAAATCTCCGATTGGATTGTATGCTTATTTGATAGTTAAATAACTGACTATCAAATCTTGTCTAGTTTTGAAATTATCGGCAATTGGTTCGAAGAGATTAGGATTAGATAAGTTATCCAAAAACCATTTGGAACCAACATAAGCGTTCGAATGGTAGACATCTTGAAGATGATGGAAATCAAAGACGGAGTTCTTGGAAGTGCAAATGCTACTTCTTATTAATCCTGAGGTGATCCAAAAGAATATAGTAGAAGTAGTGTCTTCAATTTGTTCATATCTTGAACAACTTGTATGGGCGGTGTTAGCATTCCAAGTGGGATTTTCTAAAAAGATAATCATACCGTCAAGCCTCACACCCAAAAGTGGTTAAAATAGGAGTATTGTCATCGCCAGATCTAGAACTGTATTTATGGATTTATGTAGGCTTTGGGCCCAATGCATTTTTTCATGTGGAAGCCGAGTGATGATCATATTCAGTACAAACAAGAAAGGGATAGACCGATCCTGATTCGTAGAGATGTAATAGGTTTGCAGCTTTGATGGATTTTCTCTAAAGGTGTACTGTACTGAAGGTAATCCCTCACATGTCATTGCTGGAATCCATTCTCCATTATGTGTCTTTATGGACTTAGCCGTAAACTAAATATATTGCTGAGTGTAATTAATGTAATCATTCCAGCTATAATTAATATTTATTTTAAACCTTAGATATTATTAATATATCAGTGGATTTACTAATAAAATATTTTGGTTATCGTAAGATAAAAACTCATTCATGTTTATGTATGACGTGATCTTATGGGGTACCTTTATTTTTTAAATGTTCTATAACATTAAAAATTCATATAATTTGTGTTTCTCACGTTGGTTTACTAGACTGATCCGGACATTATTTTCTTATAATGCTCAGGTCAGCCCGAGCATGTTTTTATATTTAATTATGGACTCCTCGGAGATCTAGGAGATAAGTTGGATGCCTCCAAGATGTATTCACATATCTTTTATTTCCGTTGCATTTGTTGTTTTGTATTTATTAACATTTATGAGGACAGGCTGTTATAACTATCCAGACTGATGATATGTTAGTTTACTCTGATTCATGTATGTATATTACAGTTCCTTTTGTAAAGATCATGTGTATATTATATATTACTCGTCACGATGTGAATTTTGTCCTGTCTTTCTTTTCTCTTACCCCAACAATCTGTCTTTTCGACACTTGTATGCTCGCCAAGTGGATATCGTGGATGTATTAGTGTTGAATTTTGGTGGTTGAAACGGTTGGTCATCACACAAAAAGTCAGTCAAAATCTAGCATCACTGAATTAGTGATTAGGCATTTCGACTTTGATCTGTAGGGTCACATATTTGAATCCTACATAGTGTGATCGAACCACTGAACATATGTTGACTTATAATATGCTATTGTTACCTAAGATTTGTAGCACAATTATATATTACCCCATAGATGCACAAGAGTGATACGTCCCTCCTTTAATTCGGTCTCCAACTTAGGTCTTATATAATTAAGATGTAGGGGATAGCGTTAATGTTTTATCGGAAGAAATGCATGTATTTTCATGTGTTGATTGATCTTAATATATGTTACAACAATCAAACACTTAGATTAGAAATTGTTTATCTCCGTTGAATAATTATATATTACTTCAACCAGCTAGAGTCGCATCAAAAATCCAGTTGGGGTGGAATTGTCGACCTGATAATTTCAAAGCTAATATTATTACAGTATAAAATGTGATTAAACCTTTTCCTAAACTTTACAAACAACAGCAGGGTTCATTTGAAGTGTATATAAATGCAGATTAAAATATTGATCAACTGTCATTAAAGAATATTATAGAAAAACTGAGCTCTAAATGTTGAGCTACTTATAAACAAAAACATTATTGCCACCATAAAATAATGATGCATGAAGGTTTTTCTTGTGTAAGTATTGTTGTTGCTTATCAGTCAGGCCGATCCAAAGCAATATTGGGCCTGGACAAAAAGTAAAAAAGTAGGACAAAATGGGCCTTAGATAGCGGAAGCAAAGTTGAAAATATACAAATGTGGACAAGGAAGGAATCAAACCAAGATCATTATCTGCAAGTAGAAATCCATTACACATAAACTACAATAGCTTATTGGATCACGACAACAAATAACTTATTTTAAAGATAATTCAAATAAAAATGGCCCTTATCACAAATTGGGTCCTGAGAAGTGACCCAAGCTTAGGACCGGCCCTGTTGTTAATGTAAATATGGACAAAACAATTTTTTCCTTGTACTTTACAAAAATACACTTTAATTGGGTTGAGCACATTAAATTGCATGAGCAATTGAACCATATTTGATTAAGTAATAAAATTAATAAGATACCAACATTGAGAAAAAGTTAAAATATCACCACTTAAATGGGTGTTAATAAAATCCGATTCATTAAAACCCACACTTATACAATCACAAAAATTCATTTTAATGGTTGAAACTTGATCATTAAATATTTCAGTTTCTCAGTATTTTGACTAGAAGTCCCTATAGCATAGTTGGTTGAGGAATCCTACTTCCATCTGAAAGTCTATAGGACCTTTATAAATAATGCAACTTATATGTATACATGTGAGGATGTATATTACTAACTATATTAAGCAAAGACCAATAATTAAATATAAATAAGATAAACAATAAAAGTGATTGCATCAGATATTTTATACTGGTTCGGACCTCACGTCCTACATTCAGTCCCGAAACTCCTCTTCGGTATTTCCTTTAACCAACTAACCATCGCTTCGTCCGGACGAATAGGCTAATACAAAAGTATATCTTTGATAATCTTGTATTCGAAATAACATGGATTTTGACTGATAGTACAAATCTTCCTATGATCTCCTTTGAGTATGTGAATGTAAATGCTTTCAGTTGTAGAGAGAGATTTAACCAAAATTATAATTTGGTTATGATAGATTGAGAGTATGTAAGCAATTGTATGCACAAGAGTAGAAATCAAGAGATAAGTTTTAATTAATTCAATTCAGTTAGTCTCTAAATCTCAATCTGTAATGACCCAGAATTTCTGTCATTTGAAATTCAGATATTTATTTGATTTTAAATATCAACAAGTAAAAATTTATAAGCCGAATAATTTATTTTTCGAATATTTGGATTTAATTGGATAATTAAATCGATAATTTAATATTTGAAATTACAGAAATAATTGGGAATTTGGTTTAATGAGATTAAAAATGATTTATAAAGTTATATTAAATCATATTGAAGTTAGAAAGATGTTATCGAACTTTTAAAATTGAATTAAAAGTTAATTTGTGAAAATTGAATATTTTAATATTTAATTGACGAGTTAAAATAGCCATTTTTCAAACAGTCTCGGATTTCGACGAAACTAGTTGCATCGGATCCGTAATATCAAATTATTGTAAGGTTTCAAATTTCGTGTCAATCGGATTTACCGTTTGTCCGGGGCAAGCCAAAACACATAGAATTAGTTTAATCGAGTTAATTTAAATTTGATCGTTTATTGCTGTAACTCGCACATATGATCGAATTAGCCTCCGAAACATGTTCCATTGTGTCCGAAACGTGGGGTAAACCCTAGAAACGTCGGTCACCGTGCGAGATTTGGAGTTCGGAAAATCACGAATGAGTAGTGTTTCGTCGAATTTCTATAAAAGGACCTCCACTCTCTCAAAGAAAACCCTAACCCTAGTTTCAAGAGCCGACCGCCATTTTATATTCAATGGCCATGGAAGTTCGAAACTTTCTTCCTTAATCTCTTCCAATCTACAAACCTTTACGCCACGATTTCAACTGCAAAGTTGTAGAGGATCGCGAGAGCTATCCATCCATACGGTGATGATCAACGATGGAGTGTCGTGGGAGCTCGATTTTGGCCGTGAAGTCACACGTTTCGGTCACGTTTTTCGTGTAGATGGCTCGACCGAGCTTCGCCGCATCTGGGGCATTGGTTGAGGCGGCAATGAACTTCGATGGGAAGGGTTCTGATCTAGTTCTTGAGCAACGTGGCGGCCGCGATTTGGAACCCTAGGCCCTGTTTGTTGGGTTCTTGCGTGCGAAATACTGGAGGAAGGAAGAAAGAAACTCACGGTCGTGATCTGCCTTGCATGGAACGTGCGGCCGAGATTTAATTTAGGTTAAAATTGAAAATAGAAATTGAAATTTACTTATATTATAATGTGTGCAAACTTTAAAATGTGATATTTCTTTCATACGAGGTCGGAAAATTACGAAACGACTTGCGTTGGCTTTGTTTTGTCGAGCACTAAGCAATGAAGCTGGGTTGGAGTCGTTTGGAGCTAGTGAAAATTTCAGGTAAAATTAAATGCACGTTTAATTTTATTCGAAATAAAACGCTACAACTATTATCAGAAACTCAAGGTGAGAACTTCTCACTCAATCGAATCGTTTCGATTTGAATTTTAAATAGTTAGATTTAAAATTGCTTGATTGTGTGATTGGATGATAGTTGTTATCTGTTGTATTGAAATAGACCCTATTCGCTGTATACTAAGCGGATGTTATTTATTAAAAACATATACCGCGATAATTCCAACTTGTATGGAATTGGTATTATATATGTACTTGGAGTTGATTTTCCCACATTATATAGCGGATGAGACCCTATTGTGCCGCATAATAGCGGATAGTATTTTATAAATCCCATATACCACGATATTACGTCTCGAAGCGGAATTGGTATTGTGCTAACATCTTTAGATGCAGGGAAACAGGTTGGAGGGATCCAACTGGATTCCTCAAATGATTGAATTTGTTTCAATGTTGTGTGTTGATCTATTTATAATCTGCGTGATTATCTTTGTGATTGAAATCGTTAAAGGCTAAAATTTAGCCGAATATATCTTTGGTATCGTTAGATGCCGAAAATAAATAAAATTTGATTTTTGAAAATTTAAGTTGAGAATTCATAATAAAATTTAATTTTGAAATTGATTCATTTTAAATAAATAAACGTTGTGATGTTTATGTTATAAAATTATGATTTTTGTGAAATATAACCGAAATGTGATTTTTGAAATAAGTAGTTGATTAATTTATAAAATGATTTAAATTGGGATTTTTGAATTATTATAAATGATATATGTATAAAAGATTATAAAATTGATATTTATAAATTAAAATGTTGGAATTATAAAACGAGTTTTTATAAGTGTTAAAATGAAGTATAAATGGATTTCATAAGTGGATGAAATCTATAGACTTATAAATTGTGAAGTTATAAAATGAATGGATTTTTGTAAAATAAAAGATTTATAAGTAGTTAACTTATAAATTGGATTTTGGCGTGTAAATGGGATATGGATAGAATTTGTTAATAAAGTGATTTTATACGTTGAAGTTGTTATAAAGTATAAATGGAATTTATAAACTTTGTATAAATCCAAAATCGACTTATTTTGATAAGTTTAATTATTATAGCTTATTAAAGGAAATATATCCACGATTTTGAGACAGTGGATAATCCTTTAAATAAAATACGTAGAAATATTGAATTTGGTTAACGAAGTATATTCACGATTTTGGACGGTGAATAATATATTAAAGAAATATTTTGGGAAGGTGATATTTTAAATAGAATTAAAACGATTTAAAGATGTTTTAAAAGGTGTTAAGTATCGAAAACATAGATTTCAACACTCATTGTTGAAATAGACGTTTTTGAGAAATAGAAGGAAATGGTGGACTATAACACTGTTGTTATAGTAGATGATTTCCGAAAGGAAAAAGTTTTGTATAGTATTGGGGATTATATATCTATCTTAAATTGGAATCCCTATACTAGTGATTTTGGGTTGCCGTAACGATGTTTTACGTAACATTCGTTTTGATCCAAATAAATGTGTTTAAGAGAATGTTTTTCTTAAAGAATAAAATATATACTTAATTTGGATTTAAGTATATTGAATATTTTTCATATATTGGAAATAAACAGATTTTTGAATTACTTATTATTAAATAAGTATGGAAATATTTTCCAATATGAAGTGAATGTTTTGAGATTATATCTTTTAAAGATAAATTGAAAGTGAATAATTGAAATCGATTTGAAAAATCGTATAAAAGGTGAATATTTGGAAATGTAAATTCACAATGGAAATTTATAAGGGAAATTTTTTTTGAAAAATAAACATTGGTTTATTTTTAAAAGTGTGGAAATAAATTTACGGATTTGGGACGTAAATTTAATAAATCGGTAAGGATTTATTTGATTGATTTAAATGAACCATTTTAAATTGAAAATGGATAAATATTTGAAAGTGTTTCCATTTAAGGAAATTGATTTGAAATTTGTTTTCAAAGATTGAAAGGTGGAAAATGATTTGAAATTTGTTTTCAAATGGTTGAAGTGTGGAAAATATATCTTGTAAAGATATTTTTGAAAATCAATAATTTGGGGAAATTATATGAAATCGGGTGATGTTGTGAATGTTGATTGATAGTTAAATAACCGACTATCAATATTGACCCTTGAATGGCTATTTGTCGTGAATTGGATGAAAATGAATGCTACACTTATTTTTTAATTATTGCGCTCGTTATTCGGATTACCCATTCCGAATAGTGATACGACGTAATGGATAGCATTGAAGACCGGTGGTGAAGACCGGGTATTTGTGAAAACGATAGGATGACTTATCGATTGTCTCTGCACCGTTAGCTATGGTATGGAGATTTCCTTTGTGACGGGAAATTCGATCGGGATTGTAAACCCGGATTGCAAGGGCTTCTTTTGAAGTGCCTTCGGTTCTATTCGAGCCCGGAATAGACTTGTATGGTTACGTGTCTGACATTACATTTTGAGATATAAAGCAGATTTCTTTCAAATACATCTCTCTTGGTGGCGGAGAATTTGTTCTCTTAGCTTAACACCCTTCTCTGAGACGTACGAGCTCAGAGGTTATGTAGTTGAATGTTATCAGCGATATATTCCCAATTTGGTAATGTGGCATGCTGAGTGTTGCTGTGTGATGATTATTTATTGATCATTTGTTGATCAAAGCGTGGCTTTGTGAAAAAGCATAGCTTTGTGGATGAGACTTCGTCAGACCTCACACCCCGGAAATGGTCGAAATAGGAATATGCGGCAAGGTTATGAGGGTCGCGCCCTTTAGGGTATGTCATTTCCTTCTGGATAAGGGTGGTGTCAGGTATGGAGCCCTGATGCTTAACCTATGTGGTTGCTCCAATCTCATTTTTCTGTGTGGTTGTTGCTTGGTGATAGAGGGCTCTCGGATAAAGGTCCCAAAGGACCCGAGAAGTGGCATACTCGAGTAGTAGCTACCTAGTTACAGAGGTAACCCGGCCTTGTGTTGGCAGAGAGCTGGTTAAGTTCTCGGGACGTCCCGCCAGAGGCGATTCCATGTGGCAGTAGGAAGTTCCTTAGCCTGACCATTTGTTGAAAAATCCAAAGAAACAATACGAGCCTTGTATGGTTTTAGTTGTATTACCTGCCATGGAATGTGGCGGTAACCTGCTATTGAACATGGTAGCTATAGTAGGAATACGATAATGGTCGTATGTTGGCTAAGATTTATATTCTATTTTCGAAATTCTTTCATCCCTATGCACTAATAATAATATCAAAAATGATTTGTTCTGCGTAGTAAGCATCTTTGACTATCATAAGGAGAAATCTCCTCTAATTCTGCGTTTGCATTGTGTGTGTGCGGGGAGGCCTTATGGCAGTTTCATTTTCCAAAAGCATTGCGGATATTTTTCACTTCTCTTGTTGTTGTTGTTTTAAAAGATAAATAACTGTTTTAAGTTCTCACACCAGTCCCATAACTGACCTAGAGTTTATTGTTCTCTTCCTAAACTCTGGGTGCCCAAAATTTTCCACATGGGCAGTCTAGAGGCAGGGTATCAGGTCATTCTGGATTCAGAAGTGCTTTGGAGCTCAAGTGGCGAGCTGGATAGCGTGACGTATTACTTATATATGATATTATCTTTTCTGCTGTAGAATTCACTTGTAAGGACACGTTTGTATAACTGTCCATTGTCTTGTTGTGTTTTATATTGTTGTTGTACACTCTGATGATGATGTGATGTAATGTAATAACTGAGATAATTCTTTGTTTTAAAGATTATTCATTTATCTATTATATGTTGTTCCGCTGCGACTATGAGATTCTGATATTGTTTCTGTTCTGTTTTCTTACCTTTTCTATCTTTTCTTCTACCTCTTCTTTTTAACCATAACAATTCGGTTTTTCGGCATTCGATTATGCGGCATTTGATACAGTGGACGTAAGAATGCCGACCTTCGGATCCCGACAAAATCGATATGTTACACAATCATAGTAGTATTTATAGATTTAAAGAGATGTAGATGAAAAGTTGTTACTATTAGACAAGGTCTATTCATTTTAATGGCTGCAACCTTTTGATGAAGAGTTGATTTATATTCGTTCAACAGAGGTGCCTATTCGGAGTTTTGCAATTTTTCAAATGACAGACGTCTGTGAGAAAACCTCAGACGTCTATGGCTTCAGGAAATAATTTTTCGAGGATTGTCACAAAGGTCTGTGATTTTTCCTCAGATGTCTGTGAATGTTAAATTCAGTTTTTCACTTTATGCTTAGTGTATATGAAATCATGTGTGATCGTGTGTGCATATATACTCAAGGAGACCTTAAAACGTTTTATCTAAGACTCTTTGCACCAGAATAATCTTATTAATTATAGTATGATCGATAGATCTTTGTTTGTCTTCGAGTCCCAGTATCTTCGAGCATGATGTCTTCTTGGAGTATACACCCGCTATCTTTATAAGATGTATATGATATATATAGTTGTATAGTTGTTGTCATTGAAACATTGAATGAAGGTTCTAACATTCTCCTCCTTTTGGATGATGACAACTATAAAATCAAATTAGAAGAGATATTAATCAAAATAGAGAATGTTTGCATAAAGTAAATTTTCTCCCCTATGTATATGCATAAATTTCTCCCCCTTTGTCATTATTAAAACAAAAGAAAGGATGTAGATAATTTAGATAATAACATGTTATAGATAATATCATGAACAATTAAAAGTAAATAAGCAAGTCCAAGCAGAAACAAAGACTAAAGTAATGTAGCAAGAGTTAAAACTTAAATAGATAAGCATAACATAAATGATAAATAAAATAGTCAAAAAATAACTAAAAGAGATGCTAGTTGTAATGATTGGAAGAGTAAGAAAGGCCTCCATAATTTTTATGGTATTCACAATAAGATGAAGGATCTTGGTCGTATGTTCCTGGCCAGTTGGTTTGGTCACTACACTCTTCATCTTCTTGAATGGAGAGTCCTTGGAACGCCATGCATGATTGATATTGAAATTTCTGAGTATCGGACACGTACATATCATCACTATTTTCTTCCTCCTCAGATTTCTCTTGCATAGGAGTCCTTCCACTGTCATGAGAAGTTCCTCTAGGATAAGTATAAGACTGATAAACTGGAGTTTGTGCTCGAAAAGGTTGTGTCGGTGATGGCGAACATGATGAGTGAGAGGACAATCTGCCATGGACTTTTCTCATAACTTTTGCTAAAGTGAAAACAACCTATTTTAAAGTCTTTTCCATTTTAGTCATCCTCGTCGAAAAAACGTTCTAAACTAGTCATCTTTTTGTTTAAAGCCTGTTGGTTGACCGTACTTAGTTTTTGACTTTTAAGCGTTAAATCATGAACGTTTTGCATTATTTCGATATGAGCTTCTAGAATTTCCGAATCTGAATAATATTCGGTAGCATGACTGGAGGAGGTAGGTTGTTGAAAAGAACGAGGTGACTAAGTATGTTGAGGAGCAAGTGTGGGCTGTGGATCATGATGCAGTTCTTGTTGTTGTTGAATAGTCCATTGGTTGATGGGGATGATAGGAGACGGGTTTTTGGAAAGTTGCATCAAGGATAAATATCTTGGACCACTGTTTTTTGTTGGAATTTCCCCATATTACGATAGAATGAAGGAACGCAAAGATCTTGTAAGATACGCACAACGGATCATATATAATTACTCGACGATGCTGAGACCGAAAACCTTTAATTTGGTCATGAACAAATTTTGCCTAATTTACCGGGAGACGATCGAATATTGCATATAAAGCTCGATGGTCATTGAGATAAACTTGTTCGTGGCTACCTAGACATGGAACGATTGTATTGATTATCATTATATCAAGTAGTCTAGAACGTGGTCGTAGGTAAATTGATTTCCATTGGGCATCCTATCTTCCCACATTTGATGGGTAACTTCATCTTGGGGTAAAAGACTATGGTCCAGCATTTTTGTTAAATAGATTACCTCATGAGAACATCCTAATATACATCCTGTATATACATCAATTTTTATTTCTATACCATAAACACTTGATCACAACCATCCTTCTTCATTCTCCAAATTCCATATTTCCGTAATATATATGTTGGACTTGAAAAGATAGATAGCGAGAGGATCAATAATTACCTTATTTTCATCATAACTAATGAGGCCATGGCAACCGACATCCATTGCTAATCCTTGATTATTGTATTCTATTACATTTCCAAGGCAATAGAAAGGACCAGCATGGATTTTCTTCTTGGGAAGCACCTGAAACCGATTGATGGCAGTGGGATTGTTTCAGAGCCATTGATTTATGTGAGATTGGGCAACAAGGGATTGAGAGGAGGAGGAAGATAGTCCTTGTTTTTTCTTTTAGAAACGATTTGCTTCTTTAGAGCTATTGATTTATAAATTTGAAGTTGATGGAGGCTAGGGTAATTGGGGAAGTAGATTGGTGATAAAAGTTAAAATTAGGGTAAAATCATTTATATATGGCTGTTGAAAAGTAAGATCGAAGCAGCTACAGATGTCTGTGTGGGAGTCACGGACGTCTGTGGTTTTAGTAAAAAATAAATGGAAACATATGACAGATGCTTGTAAGTTTTCCATAGACGTACGTGGTTTTAGAAAAATAAATAGAAAGATATGACAGTTGTCTATGAGTTTTCCACAAATGTCCGAGATTTCAGGAAAATATTTTCCTAAAACCACAGACAGACAATATTGTCAAAGACGTCTGTGGTCTGTTTTCTTTTGAAATTATGCCTAAAATTTAAATATCAATCCTTTTTTATTGAAATATCAAGAGAATAAAACAATAAATATATATAAAATTTAAAAAAAATTGAAAAAACGCTTAGCATAAATTTAGTTTTTGTCATAGAGGTCAGAATTTTTAATTCGTTGTATATCCCATGAATTCGATTCAAACTTTGTAGCGTCAATTAATGGCTTTAGTGGACTAATTCGAACGAATTAGTGTGTTAATCCAATCTTGGTTTGATGATCCTGGCATGCATAGATTTTTTGAAATAATGTTATACGCTTTTATTTGAGTTTCTTGTAGTTGAGGAGATTTTTGATGCATGTAATTTTTTATTGGTATATGACCACATATTGCTAGAATGCATTTTTTTGAAAAAATTTAGATCAGATCATTGATGTCGTGCTCATAATACATTTCACATTGAACTTCCATCATTTCTGATCAATACTGATATATTTTATCAACTTTGTCGATGAGAGATGTTGATTATGAATCAGTTGACCGTTTGACTTTTCTTAGGAGAAAAACCAGTGTGATACATAGATGATGCAAAATGTTTAGAGAGGCTAAGTGATTTGATGGATTTGAGGATTTAGTTGGTGAAACATAGGTGCTGTTTAATGAGGGTGATTTATAATCGACGGTTGAATAAGTGGAGCCATGGTCGTATGACATTTTTTTTAGTAATAATGGTCTTAATAAACTATTTGCATTTAGTTACCAGGAAAATAACCTGATTTATTTATAAGTGAGAGTTTTTACTATACTTAAAAGTTTGTTTTAGAAAAATAAGTTTAACCGTATAACTTTTACATAAGGTAGTTAAGTTTCATGTGGTTAGTATTAGTTTAAGTGTACAAATTTTCTTCTATGTAGTTTTACATAAACAATTGTATGTGTACAAATCTAATCCTATAGATTTAGTTAACCAATTCATTGTAAGAACATATTCCTAGATCTCATCTTAATTTAATAAAAGTTAGTACACTTAATGGTTTAGTAAAAATATCAGCTATTTGATTTTCATTATTCACAAATTCCAGTGATATGATTCCTTTTTCCACATTATCTCGTAGCAAATGATGACGAAAAACGATATGTTTTGTTCGTGGATGGTTAATAGGATTTTTTGATAAACTTATGGCACTAGTATTATTACAATATATAGGAGATTTTGTTATGATTTTACCAAAATATAGAAGAGTTTGTTGCATATAGATGACTTGTGCACATGCTAAAGCCGCTGAGATGTATTCGGCTTCACATGTCGAGAGCAAAACACAGTTCTGATTTTTACTAAACCATAAAACTAAAGACTGACCAATAAAATGGCATGTGCCACTTGTGCTTTTCTATCCATTTTACAACCGTCGAAATCAGCATCACTATATGACACGAGTTCGAATGAGCTTCCTTTTGGATAGAAAAGTCTATAATCATTGGTGTTTGTTAAGTATCTTACGATTCATTTTACTGCTCGATAACATGATTCTTTTGCCTCTTCTTGAAACCGAGCACACAAACATATGCTCATCATAATATCTGGTCTACTAGCAGTTAAGTATAACAGAGATCCTATCATACTTTGAAAATCTTTTCCATTTCCATCTTTTTCTAAATGTAAAGTAGTACTCATTGGATTTGGTTTACTTGAAATACTTCCCATTACAAAAAGTTTTAATAAATCTTGACAATATTTTTCTTGGTTTATCAAAATTCTATTTTCTAATTGTCTTATTTGCAAACCTACAAAATAGTTTAATTGTCCCATATGTGACATTTCAAATTCATCTTTCATTATGTTAGAAAATTCAATATACAATTTTTCATCAGTGGATCCAAATATAATGTCGTCAACCTATATTTTACCGCTAAAATATTATTATTTTCTCATTTTACGAATAAAGTGGAATCAATTTTACCAATTTAAAAACCGAAATTCTGTAAATGATTTTTTAATTTTTCATACCAAACATGAGGTCCTTGTTTTAATCTGTATAAGGCCTTTTTAAGTTTAAATACATGATCGGGATATTTCTCGTGAACAATAGAAGAGGTTGTTCAACATACACTTTTTTTTAAATCCGTTTAAACATGCACTTTTTACGTCCGTTCGAAAAAGTTGATAATTATGATGACATGCAAAAGCCAGTAATATTTGTATTGCTTCGAGACATGCTACAGGAGAAAATGTTTCATCTTTCTTTTTGATTATATCGTTAAGCTATTAATCTTGCTTTATTTTGTACGATATTTCCATTTTCATCTGCTTTATTTTTAAAAAGCCATTTTTTCCAATTACAGATTGACCGTTTGGTCCTGGTACAAGTTATCAAACATCATTTCTTTCAAATTGATTAAGTTTGCATTGCAATAATCCAAAAATCATATTTTGATGTTTCTTTATAATTTTTGGCTCAAATTTTGATATAAATGCAAACTCATTTGATTTAACTGTTTTCTGGTTGATACTCTTTATTTAAATCCCCAATAACATAATTAGTAGGATGGTCTCTTAATATTCTAGGTGATGATGTTATCATATTATCATTATTATTATTGACATTATTATTATTTTCATGTATAATTATATGAGTTTTATTTATAATTTCTTCATCATCGTCATTTTTATTATGTTTAAAGCTTTCATCAAATGAGGCTGAAGACATTCTTCTATAATATATGTTCATTTATTAAAGATTCTATAAGCTTTGCTTCGATCTGAATAACTAAAAATAAATACCTTCATCGGCTTTCAAATCAAATTTTCCTAGATAATATTTAGTATTTAAAATGAAGCATTTTGACCCAAATATGCGAAAATACGATACTTTCGGTTTCTTGTTAAAAAATATTTCATAGCATGTGTTTTAGTCATTGGTATAAGTGTTACATAATTTAATACACACAAGTAATAGCAATGGCTTCGTCCTAAAGAAAATTTTGGTAGGTTACTACTATTTAGCAGAGTTCGTGCATATTCTTTTAAAGTTCGATTTTTCCTTTCTACAACACCGTTTCGTTGTGGTGTTCGAGGCAATGAGAAATTATGACTAGTTTCCTTTTTATTACAGAAATTTGTAAATAGTTCATTTTCAAACTCATCTCCGTCATCACTTACTATACTACAAAATTCTAAATTCATTTAAAAAAATTATTCATTTATCAAAAAATTTGAACATTTCAAAAGTCATTTTATGTTTTAAAAATAATGTCCAAGTATATCTTGAAAAATCACCAACAATTACAAAAATGTATTTTTTATGATTTATTAAATGTACTTGAGTTAGTCCGAATAAACCTAGATGGAGTAATTCAAGAGGTTCTTTGTGGAAATTTTCTATTTAGATTTAAAGGAACTTTTCTTTAATTTTCTAAATTGACAAGCGCCACACATTTTTTTAACCTTGTAGTTGATTTTTGGTAATCCTCTAACTAATTCATTTTTAGCTAGTTTGTTGATATTCTTAAAATTTATATGAAAAACATTTATGTCATAACCATGGATCATCATAATCATGGCTAAGCATAAATTAGAGTTGTTTTTGACATTCATGTTTAAAACATATATGTTTTGATTTCTAGATCCTTAAAAAATTAAAATTTTATTTTGATCAAAATATCGCATCAATTTTTCTCAAATCAAATTTTAATCCTTTATCACATAATTGACTTATAGGTAATAAGTTATGTTTCAAATTTTCTACCAATAAAACATTAGTAATTATAGAAGGGTTAGAAATACTGATATTAATGACTTCTCCAATGAAGATGACAAATCCTTTTGAGTTATCTCCAAATGTTATAGTGCCACCATCGTTATATATTATATCTGATAACATATTAGCATTTCCAATCTTGTGCCTAGAACAACCGCTATCGAGTATCCATTTCTCTTTATTCTTTATTTTAATTTTGGGTACCTGCAAAATAAAATAAAAATTAATTGGTATCCACATTCTTTGATTAGGGTCATTCGTGTTAGTAGAGGAAGATAGCAATATTCACGAGGATTTGGTTCCTTTATAAACGTAATTTTTGTTATATACGATTTTCTGTAAATATTCATTAGTTCATTTTTAATTAGTTTTTGGAATCCATATTTTGACCATATTTGTATATGAATTCTTAAACTTAATTTCTAACTTTGGCTTTTTGAATTTTGTGTATAATGTGCTATATTTCTTTGACTTTTGTTTGTTCTTAAAACCTAATCCATTTCGATTTCCAACTGGTTTAGATATCATAATAAAAATTTCTAAATTTTTTTTCCTTTGTTGAATTTTATCGCGTTGTTTGTTATTTTATCTCACTTACTTTTAATATCATAAATTTCAATATTTCTAGAATCTAAATTTTCTTGTAATTCTTTTTTCTTTTTCTAGATTAACCTTTTCTAACTTATAATTTTTAAATCATTTAATAATTTGTCATTTGAGATAGTATGTTGCATATTTTTTTGAATAATTTATAATTTTTCTTCTAAGATAATCATCTTTTTAACCCGATTTCTAATTCTGATCTACTTAACTTTCCTACGTATTCCTTATTTAACTTTTTTTAATTCGCTATATTTACCATCTAATTCAATGCTTACTTTCATTATGTCATCATAAGTAAGTTCAGGACGCACACCATCAGTGTTAGCCATAAAACACACATTTGCTTATTCCGAGTCGCTTTCACTATCACTATCTAAAGAAGAAGACACGTCTGAATCATCCCATGTTACTTGAAAAGCTCTTTTCTTTTTCTTGAAATTTCTAGAATTTTCTTTTCTTTTTATCATTATTGAGTTGTGGACTATCCTTCTTCATGTGGTCAAATTTTGCACACTCATAACATTTAATCGATGTTTGATTTGAGGAGTTTGGTTTGCCTCCATTTTGAAATTTGGTCATCTTCCTGAATTTCTTGAATTTGTTGTAGTTCTTGGCAATAAAGACAATCTCATCTTCTTCTAAGTCTGAATCTTCATTACTTTCTTGGAATGTTATGTTTCTCTTTTCATGATTTTGATCCTTTCTATCCTGTAAGTTAGCTTCATATGACATCGGAATTCCTATTAGCTCTTCGACTTTAAGTTGAGTAAGATCATTAGCTTCTTCGATGGCTTCCCATTCATTTTCAAAGAATTTTAAGTTTGCGTGACTAAATCAAAATTAGTGAATTTGAGCCCAAGTGTCATAAGATCGTGTTGAATGGTTTGAAATCTTGCGTACATATCAATAATTGATTCACTTTTTTTCATTTTGAAAGATGAGAATTGGTTTTGTAAAATCGAAATTTTAGTTTCCTTGACTCTATTCACGCATTCATGTGTGGCTTGTAAAGTGTGTCATATATCATATGCAGTCTTGCAGAGCACGACATGTGAAAACTCATTTTTATCAAGTGAACAAAACAATACATTCATAGCTTTGGCTTTATTAGATGCCTCTGTTTTTTATGCACCGGTCCATGTGCCAATATCAGCGTCAAGTGGTTCATAATTGTTTTGAGTTGCTAGCCATATTTCCAAGCCATTTGCTTCCATAAAAATTCACATTCGTGTTGACCAATAAGCATAATTAGAATCGATAAATAGTGGAGGACGAGCAGTTAATTGACCTTCTTGAAATGTGCTTGTCATTTTAATGATTTTTCAATTACGTGCTATTGTAGATTGAAATGACCTTGCTTCGATACCAAATGAAAATCTATAGGATCTTTACGGATAATGCAATTTATATGTATATGTGAGAGGATGTATATTTCTAACTATATTAAGAAGAGAACAATAATTAAATATAAATAAGATAAATAATTAAAATGACCACACCAAATATTTAATACTGGTTCAGACCTCCCGTCCTACGTCCACCCTAAGCTCCCCTTCGGTATTTTCTTTAACCAACTAACCCTCGCTTCGTTCGGAGGAATAGGCTAATACATTAGTATATCTCTGACAATCCTGTGTTCCAAATAACATGGATTTTGACTGATACAACAAATCTTTCGATGATCTCCTTTGAGTATGTGAATACGAATGCTTTGAGTTGTACAAAGTGGTTTAACCAAAATTATATTGTGCTGATGATAGATTTGAGAGTATGTAAGCAATTGCACAAAAGAGTAATAAGAAATCAAGAAAGAATAGTTTTAATTAACTCAATTCAACTAATTTGTAAATCTCAATCATGATAGTATTTATAAATTAAAAGAGATGCAGATGAAGAGTTGTTACTATTGGATAAGGTCAATTCATTTTAGTGGCTGCAACCTTTTGATAAAAAGTTGATTTCTATTAGTTCAACAAAGGTGTCTATTCAGAGTTTTGCAGTTTTTCAGATGATAGACGTTTGTGGGAAAACCTCAAACGTCTGTGGTTTAAGGAAATAATTTTTCAAAGATTATCATAGATGTTTGTGATTTTTCCTAAGACGTATACGAATGTTAAATGCGGTTTTTCACTTTATGTTTAGTGTATATGAAATCATGTGTGATCGTGTTTGCATATTTACCAATGAGACCTTACAACGTTTTATCTAAGACTCTTTACACTAGAATAATCTTACTAATATAATATGGTCGATAGATCTTTGTTTGTTCCAATGTCTTCGAGCATGATGTCTTCTTGTAGTATATACCCGTTATCTTGATAATATGTATATAATATATATGACCGTGTAGTTATTATCATTGAAACATTGAATGGAGGTTCTAGCACCATCGGCACAGTCGAGATTCAATCCATATCTACCACATTATCGATGTGATGATCCTGAGCATTTGTCGGTGTCACAATGCATATTTCTCCAGTGTTTACAAGCAATAGTTTGATTGGATCAAAAAGAAAAACTAACTAGAAAAGCTACATGCAATCCATAACTGCATTACAGGAATATTTAAAATTGCACTTGCTCAATCAATATAGTACGAAGGAAAAATTTCATATTAAAATTCTGTACCTTCTAATTATATCTAGATAACAAGTGAAGGATTTAAAATTAATATCACTATTTACAAGTCCATAACATTAGTCCTAGCAGTAAAAATAAATTATAAGAACTGCCCTATAGAGAAACAATGAAAATTTATGTGTTTGTGCATTGCAACAATGGTTTGAAGATCTGACTATAACTCTTAACCTCTACCTAAAGTCTCATGTTCTCTCAAGTTTAGAAGCTTCACGGTTGATAGCGTTCACCAATCCACTGTATAAGGTGTATGATTTTTCAGGGCAATCTGTTAACCCATTAAAATTTCGTGTTTCTCTTAAATTATTGATTATTAAAAATTAATATACTCACAATGCATGTATAAGGAAAAGCTACTGTCGTATTTGTCTGGCTCCATGGACACTGTGTATTCCCTAAAGATCCTCAATGTACCTTCAAGTTAATTTTGAATCTAGGAAATGGCTATGCCATTGGCATATTTTACTAAAATTTTCTTTGAACAGTTTTCCAAATTTGTTGTGCACCCTCAAGAATTAAAATTGCAGCAAGAATCGATTGAACACAGCAACGGTTTCAGAACCTGTTTTTGGTATAGTAGAGTTCAGCAATCTTGAAGAAAATGATAAATCCATTGTGTTAACCAAATTTATGGTCAACACCCCAAAGAATCCCAGTAGACGAAGTTATCGAGAAATGGTGGAAAATAGAATCCCTTAAAAAAATCCGTAAATTTTTTATTGGTAACTCGGAGTTATTTCAAGTAATGGGATTAAGCCAAACTATATGAAGGGTTCATAATCTGTAGAATTATCTATGTATCTCTGCTAGAGATTATACTTTGAACCTGACTTTTCGATCTGGTCAAGAAGGCCTAGGTACAAAATTTTAAAATGACCTTCCGACTTTGTTGGGTTAATGTAAAATGATTTCCTATTTAGATGAACCTTTATAAGATTTCTCCCGTAAGATATTTCCTTGAGCAGAATAGAATTTCCTTAGTTTTCCTTATATAGGGAGTAGACTTGGATCCGCGGAAAGGATAGCTAAATGGATGCCTGGGGTCCGGAGGGTTGTTAAGGTTGTTGGGATATGACAGGTTATGACTTTTGTCGAAAGGTTCGACCCACGGATTTCATGATTCCGAAAGGTTTTATGAAGGTTGATTCAAGTAATTTTCCCTTGTGGTCGGAGGGTTTAGGTTGCAAGCTAGAGGTCTCCGGAGGGTTATAAAGATTGTCCAAGAGGAAATATCGTTATCTCTATTGTCAAGAACCTTACGGTGGGGCTGCACCTGAAAATTGGAATAAAGCCAGCAAAGATTAGAGTAAACTATAAAGTAAACTCATGGAACTGAAAATTTCCCTCTGATCCATGAATAAACTTCACTTTCTATTAAATTCTCAAATCACTACCCAATTAGGGTTATAGAGCTATGATTTTAGAAGTTACAAGATTAGAATGAAGGAAAATCCGCCGCTGAAACAGGACCCATTGGGTCTTATTTATAGAGATCGGTGGCCATGCTTCTGTCCCTGTGCCTTCCGCTGGGTCTAAGGGTTTCCTTCTTATATGCAGTTACTAACCTTTCGACCTCCTTGAAAGGTTTTCCTTCCACATATCATCGTGGATCCATGAGCGTCGCCGAAAGGTTTTTTCTTCAATTTGTTTTTAGGAACCTTTTGCCCTTGCCGGAAGGTTTGTCATCTATACTGTATGTGAACCCTTCGGCAGCGCCGGAGGGTTTCAGGCTATTGTGAACCCTTCGACTTTGTCGAAAGATTGCTTTTTTACTTGGAAGTTACCAAGAGCCGAGCTTTCCTTGAACGTTGTCGGAAGGTTGCCTTACACTCTTTATTGACTTATGAATATTGTCTTCATCATAGACCCTTCGACACCGTCGAAAGTTATTCAGTAGATGTTCTGACTGGCTCGAAAGGCTTATTATGCTTTCGGAAAGGTTGTTATAGGGTTGCACGCTCGTGTCTTCACTTCTTTGCCTCCTTCGGAGGTTAAGAGCTTCTTGGATATTGTGGAATAATACTCTCCGTCTTCTACGAAAGATCTTGAACCGCTTCATATTGTTGACTGCAAATCTTTGACCTCTTCGGAAGGTCTGATCTAAATTCTTTTCCTTCTGTCCTTTGTTTGAGATCTTCTGACTTAAGTGGAAGGTGGATTTTTCGAGTAACATTTGCCAACCCCCCCCCCCCCCCCCTCCATCATGCAAAGGGAGCCTCTTGACTTTCCAAGTCATCTTCTCTAAAAGTCATAAAGTCTCCAGCTTGGTTTTCCTGCAAACGTAATTACCAGGTACAAGTAAAAGAATTCTTTTAAATAACTTGGCCTCTTTCAAAACAAAGAGGTCACTTTCTAAACTCGATTTAAGACTTTTAGGTTATCTTTCCTACTCGTTTATTTTTCCAAGTAAAACTTAAAATTGCACTTAGTATCAAGTTAATAGGGTAGCCTAAGATCCATTTAAGTATCATTTTGGTTACATGAATGTCCTTTTTTAACCCCTCTGAAGGGAATTAAGGCTGTAGCGATGAATTTACCCCTTTATTTTTTGAACCTTCCGATAAGATCGGAAGGTACTCCAACCTCAACTTTCCTTTATTGTCGGAAGGTCTAAATAATTTAATGGTTAGACCTTCCAAAAAAAAAGCTCTCATCGAGGTCTAAGAGTTCTAAACCTTTCGATTATTTTCTGTATAGCAAAATATCATATAACAAGGTAACTAACACATAAACATATTTTCAACTGCACAACATAACTTTAGAAATTTCAACTAGAATATCAAGATATTTACGTATATATTGCTTCATGTTACATTTTCCAAAATGAATTGTCAATATATACATGTTCACAATGACACTAACATCCAAGAATTAAACACCGAAGGCGATCAAAAGCAGTAAGATGGTTTCCTCCCTTTTCCTACACCGCATTTGGAAAAGGCGGAAGGTCTAGAGCCAAATTAATGGGGCTGATGACGATGGGTTCAACACAAATTGACCGATAAGGTGATTAGGTTATCAGCGCGGAGTTTTCTCCAAAAGTATCCAAGATGGCTAAATCCATCCAGAATGTGTTTGTGGCCAGATCAAAAAGCAAGGAGTATGTTGCTTTTATGTGTGGATTAAAGAAATCAGGCTGTAGGTGGCTCATGTTGCTGGATTGTACACTATTGACCTCCTCCGCCTCTTGCGGTTGGTTCAATAAGCCTAATGCAAAGCGGCGGCGGCAATGCGGTGCTTCCGCATTGATGAAATCATGATGAATTTGGTGAAGAATATATGCGGCCATTGATATTGTCTCTTTTGTTTGTTGTTATGGTTATCTTATAGAAATAAATGTTTATATAATAAAAGTTGAGAGAGCGAGGAAGACGAATGGATCTCGACAATGATTTTGGTGTAAAAAATGAGACATTTTCTCTTGTTTTGTAGAGATCGCCATTAATTGCTTTTGTCGTTTTGTATAATTACTGTTCCATTTTTGATTTGAAAGCAAATGTTGGTTAAAAACTATCTGGTGAAGTTCTGCAAATGACGGCCTTGGTACGACATTTTCTTTTTGAAAAAAAGCGGCGAATTTTGGATAAATTTTGGAATTTTGGATAAATTTTTAATTAAATTTTTATTAATAGTTAATGTAAATTTTGGATAAATTTTGGAATTATTTTGAATTTGAAGTATATATATGAGTTAATTTGGGTTTGACTTTAAAAATTTTAATTTTGAATATTGAATTTGTATTTAAAATTTGAATAAAAGACTTAGAAAATGATCTGGGTAAAAATATTATTTATATTTATTTATGGGTAGTTAGTTTTATAATTATAAAAATATATTAAGGTAAATTAAATGTTGGATAGTTAAACTTCAAAAAAAAGAAATAAAAGAAATATCTTAAAATTTTAGTTATGTAAACTATAAATAAATACTTAGGATAATTCTTAAAATTGGATACATATACAAACAAATATACATAAGACAAATTATATAGTTATGTAATGATATAAAGTATACACATAGATAAATTATAACAACGTAATAAATATAGGATTTTATTTATATTACAAAGCAATATGACTAAAGAAAGAAAACAATACATTCAAATATGAAACATGACAGGAAAATATATATAAGTGTGATTGCAAAAGAAGACACTAATAAATACATTCACATATGAACAAATAAATAGAAGAAGACAAAGGTAATTAATGAAAAAAAATCTTAGCACACATATTTTTTATCAGCCACCAAAACAAGATTTACATCAGCCACCAGAGTAAAGAAAAATCTCGGCTTAGTCAAGAACAAGGAAAAAAATCTCTGGTATATGGTACAACATGTCACCCTATTGTACAAACAAAAATTATACACCCTGTACACTTTCTTCTTATATATCAATCTTTATTTCAATTGGTCCATCAAGCTAAGAAAAAATCTGAAGTCATACCATCTTCAACATTAAAAAAAAATTCAACCTTATAAAACAACAATACAAATTCACACACACCATAGGAATCAAGGGTTTTCCGCTTGCAAGTTTCAAAATCTGTTCATCATAAACAAGCTCTGTTCTTTTCTTGGAAAACATGCGAGTAAAACATTTTTCTTAAATTTTAAAGGTATAAATCTATTGTTTATATATGCATATCTCTGTGAATAAGCTTGTTTATATATACATGGATCCTTTGAATATTTGAAAACTAGAAGTGTTTTATTTAGCCTATTGTTTGCTCATGATCTATGTTCTTAGATTCTCAGTACAAATTTTAATTCAAAAATCTACTCAATGTTAGGACTTAGGATCAAAACAAAAGATGTTTGTTTGGTTATGAACTAGGTTTTAAAATTTTATTAAAGTTAAAATAACTTGGATTTTTCTCCGGAAATTTCAAGAGCTGAGTGAAGTTTAATTTTAGTAAAATTTTGAACATCTTAAATCATGAATTCAGGTATGCAAACCAAATTCTTACACTTAATCATGATTTTTAAAGTAAAAATTATAATTTTTAGAATGAGGATTTGGGAGAAATCGGGGATTGACTGAATTTCATTGTTTGGTCGTTTTCTGGTGATCTCGGTGCTGAGGGAGGTCGGAGTTCCTAGAGATGGTAGAGGAGCGATCGGGGGTCCTAGGAAAAATATTGGTTGGGGTTGCAGGTGAACGCGGTGGCGACGGTGATGGGTTCAAGTTCATAGCCCTAGTTTTTGTGAGGTTGAGATTTTTGATTCGTTCGTCGCCGATAGATGATCGAGCGCGACGAGGCTCTGGGGGAGGATAGCAAGGGGGTTAGTGATCGAGTGGCCGGAGTTGTTGACCTTCTGGTGGTCGGGGCGTGGCAAACGAAGCGTTGACAGGTTGGGTGGTGATGGGTTTGGTTATTTCCAGGTTTCGAGTTTATACTCGAATTCGAATTCGTGAGGAAGATGAGTATTCTGATGGTTGGAGGATGGGTTATAGGTGATTATCGACGTGCTCGATGAAGTGGTGGCGACTGGAGTTGATCGCTGCCGAAGTGCACGTGCACCGTGCACTGTGTCTGGTGATCTGGAAATTTTGTAGTGGGGAATGGATCAGGATGCTGGCGTATTTGACTTGAGTTATTCGAGTAGTTTACTCAAAGTAAATAGGGTTTTAAATCGAAGCAAAAATGAGTTGCCTCAGGTTAGTTTTGATTTGTACAGGTTTTCGTAAACCTGTCTGCAAATTTAAATTTTAAAGCAATTTAAATGAATTTGAATCTGTGAGCAAGATTTAAACACAGTTTAAATCCAGTTTTAAGTTTAGTTTCAAATAAACATTGAATTTAAAAGTTTTAAAAGGGAATTTGGATTTTAAATCAAAGTTTTAAATATTTAAAAGGTGTGTTTTCAGGTTTTAAACCTGGCTGTTTAAGATTTTAAAATTAAAATTAAAATCTGAAACACGATTTAAACAGTGGTTTAAATTTTAAAGTTAAGTTCAGTTTTCAAATAAACTTTTAAATCTTTGAGTTTTAAAATAAAGTTGGATTTTAAATAAAGAATTTAAAATCAAGAATTTAAAACCAAAGTTCAAATCAAAATTAAAACATGGATTCAAGTCTCTTTGAATCCAAATCTAGAAATTTAAATTAGTTTTAAATCCGAATGTGTTTTAAACAAGTTTAAATTAAATAGCTTTTAAAAGTATATTTGTTTTCAAACAAACGTTTAACTTGATTTTGATAAAATTCTTTTGTAAAGGTTTTCTTAATTTTGAGCGAAAAGTTAAATAAATTGTTTTAACTTGAATTTGCAAGTTAAATAATTAATATATTTTAAAAACTTAATTTTTAAATAAAAAATATATTAAGTAATCTAGTTTAAAACTTTTCTTATATAAGTAATGAATGTTTTTTTTTCATTGTTTAAAAGTTTTATAAATGGAATTTAAATTTGGTAATGTTTAATTGGTTAATCATTTTGAATCTTAAATTCAAAATGGAATTTGAATTTAAATTTAAAGTGTAATGTTTAAATCCACTTAAATGTTAATGAAATCATTAATAAAGAAATGAATTATCTTAGAGATAGTTAAGGTAATTAAGTGATTTAATAATAAGATGATTAAGGAATAATTTATTTAATTTATAAATTAATGTTTTAGATTAATTTATAATTAGAGATTAATTAAAAGTAATTAAGAAATGTTATTAGTCAATGAAGACAATTAACTAAGGATTATTAAGTATTAATTAATGTGATTAATTTTAATAATTAATTAGATTAATTAATTAAGATAATCAATTGTAAATTGTTAATTACTTAATGAAAGTAATTAAGGGGTTAATTACTAATTGTAATTAATTTGGGATATTTTGATTAATTTAACGATTAAGATTAATTGGTAATTAATGATTAATTGTTATGAGATGATTGCTTAATGGTAAGCAATTAAAGGGTTAATTTCTTAAAATAATTAATTAAAGGGTTAATTAATTGTGTAATTGGTTTAAAGGTTAATTTAATTTAATGTGATTAATTAAGAATAACTTAATTAATTAAGGTGTTTGATTAGTTAATATCAAATGATTTATAATTAATAAATCAGGATTGGGTAGTTAATTCATAAGTAATTGATTTAATTAGAAATAAATTGAATTAATTAGGATTAAACATTTAATTAATCCTACTTATAAATAATTGTTGAATGCTTGATTTTACTTATGAATGATTGTATTGTATGATATGCCTTGAATTGATTGTCCTATCTGATCTGTGATATTTTGTTCTGTGAATTGAGCTGTGTATTTTATTCATTTAATTATGATACATTCGTATATTATCTGTGAATCTGTGAATGAACGATAAGCGTTATAATTTATACCACTTATCAACTATATTTCTGTGTTTTGATCTGTGATGATGATGTTGTTGCACTTTGTGTTAAACCCCTAGACCACCCCATACACACACAAATATGGATTTCACGAGGAAATCGATTAAGTCACAGATTTTTGAAATGATTTTTTAATAGACAATTTGAATTCAAAATGGTTTTGAAATGGAATCGGGTTAAATTTGAAAAGCTTTTGAAATGAAATTTCAAGAAAAATTTATTTTTGAATAACTTGATAAAGTTTTGAAATTTAAAATAATTTGATATAAATTTAAATTCAAAACTTGAAATTGAATTCTATGATTTGAAACTCATAATTAAAGACGTTATACTAGTTATATATGGGTTAAACCATTTCAAATGTATTGATTTGGGAATTTGAATTTAATTCAAAGGCTTTAACTCGTGCAAATATAATCAGATTTTTCCGAAATGAAAATTGTTGTATTCAAATAAATAAAGCTTTCACATAAGAAATGGACTTCCAATTTGTGTTAAAAGGATTTTAAGTTTGAAATGAAAATGATTTCCAAATTATGGAAATGGTTTGAAAGCTATAAGTTAAATCTTTGATTTAAAGATTTAATGAGTTAATCAAATTGAGATGGAAATTGTTTTGGAAATCTATAAATGGATCTTTGTGAAACTGGGTGAATTTTGTGGAATAAATCTTTTGCTTAAAGATTCGAGATGGTAATTTGTTTAAACCATTTGAAGAAAGGTTTTGGCTTTCTTTGAAGTTGTGACTTAACTGAAATCCCATATCCATATATTTTAAAATACTGCGCCCATTATTCGGTTTAGCCGGGAGAGGACCTTGTGTCATATAACCCATTCCGAATAATAATACATCGTTATGGATAGCATTTGAAGACCGGTGGTGAAGACCGGGTATTTGTGTGAACGATAGGATAACCTATCGATTGTCTTTGCATCGAGTGGCTACGGTATAGAGATTCCCTAAGTGATGGGAAGTCCGATTGGGATTGTGAATACCCGGATTTGCAAGGGCTTCTTTGGAAGTGCCTTCGGTTCTGTTTGAACCCGGGACAGACTTGTATGGTTGTATGTCCGACACTACACTTTGAGATATAAAGCATATTTCTTTCAAATACATATCTGTTGGTGGCGGAGAATTTATTCTCTTAGCTTAACACCCTTCTCTGAGACGTACGAGCTTAGAGGTTATGTAATTGAAGGTTATCAGCGATATATTCCCAATTTGGTAGTGTGGCATGCTGAGTGCTGCTGTGTGTTAATGATCATTTGTTGATCATTTGTGATCAAAGCATGGCTTTTGTATAAAGCGTAGCTTTGTGGACGAGACTGCATCAGGGCCTCACACCCCGGAAATGGTCGAAACAGGAAAGATGCTGCAAGGTTATGAGGGTCGCGCCCTTTATGGTGTGTCATTCCCTTCTGGTAAAGGGTGGTATCATGGTATGGAGCCCAGATATTTACCCATGTGGTGGGCTTCAATCTCATTTACTGTGTGGTTGGCGCCTCGGATAAAGGTCCCCAAGGACCCGGGGGTGGCATGCTCGAGAAGTAGTTACCTAGTTACAGAGGCAACCCGGCCTTGTGTTGGCAGAGATCCGGTTAGGTTCTCGGGATGTCCCGCCGGAGGCGTACCCATAGACAGTGGGAAGTTCCTTAGCCCGACCATTTGTTGGAAATCCAAACAAAACAATACGAGCCCTTTACGATTGCAGTTGTATAACCTGCTTCCTAAGGAGGTAGCTATAGCAGGCATAATATAATGGTACCTATGCTGGCTAAGATTTATATTATACTTTCGAAATATTTTTCTAAACTATGTACTAATAATAATATCAAAGAAATTTTCTCGTATCAAGCATGTTTGACTATCATAAGGAGAAATCTCCTCCAATTCTGCGTTTGCATTGTGTGTGTGGCGGAAGGCCTTATGGTAGTTTCATTTTCTTAAAAGCATTGCGGATTTCTTTAAAGATCTTTTGTTGATTGTTTAAAAGACCAACTGTTTTTGTTACTCATACCAGTCCCATGACTGACTCGGAGTTTATTGTTCCTTTCCTAAACTCTGGGTGCCCACAATTTTCCACACGGGTAGTCTAGAGTTGGGTTTTTCAGATAGTCAGGTTTAGTAGATTATCTAGAGTCGGTCCAGTCTTTGGATATGGACGAGACTTGCTTATCTAGGTGACACGTGATGTTGGTTCGAGCTAAAATTGGATTAGAGATTGGATTTGGGGATGCATTCTATTGAAGACATTCTTTCTGCTGCTGGTGTTATATATTCTTGCCGCTGTGTCTTGTATCTCTGATAGTATTGATATTCATTGTATCATTCTGTTGTATCATGTTATAACAGATATTGTATCTGTCATTGTATCAATGCTATATATATATTGACATTCTTTTTCTTCCGTTGTGTTGTACTTAATGGTGTTATAAGCTCCGGCACACCAGATTCGACGTTTGGATCTGCAGCATTGGAGTATGAGTTTCATATTCGATGCTGATTTTCGAAGGTCGAGTCAGGATCATTACATTGAGATACTAAAGTTTTAAAGTATTTCATTGGTGGAGATACTTGTATTAATTTCGACTTGGAATGACCAAGTTTTATAAGAGGATAAACGTCATGGAAATGAAAATTTAAAAGTTAGTCTGGCACCATGCAAATCTTCAGAATCCATAATTAGTAACACGGTTTCGAGTGCCGATCCTAATGATATCTATGGGTTTTATACGAACGGTTGACCAAATCACAAGCATCTCAATATATATAGGATATATTTTCAATACCTTGGTAATGCCATGTAGCATATAATGCAATGCGATATTTATAATATTGTAAATACTACATGTTTCATTGCTTTTGTTTGCACCTTGTTTATCTCTGATTCGGATGTGCTTCTTGCAGATTGACATGTTTCTCAAATTTACATTTTAGTCTATGACTCCTCTCTTGATTAAGTGAATCTGGATCCCTTGTCATTTTGACTTTTCTGCAAAACATGTAGCACATAGTATTCTTAATTGTTAGCTCGAAATTGACAAACTAGTCTAAAAGGCATCATTTGCCTAAATTAGCAAATCATTGTGGCAATTGTATGAAAAGCAATTCAATTAAAATTTTAAGGTCTCATCTTTATCCATAATGAGGGATGATCGTAGATTTAACTCCTTTCATTTGTCCGGAATTCTTAAAAGTAGTTAATTCTAAGCTGCACATAGCTATCGAAATTTAGCATTTACTCAACAAAGACCCTGATGGGACATTTATGACTGATATCTTAACATGGTAGCTTTTGGATTCATTCCTCGTTATCAGGGGAATTTGAGGATAAAAAGGTCTAAAGTTCCCATTACGAGATTCTTTTGGCAGCAATTTTCTTTTAATGATATTCCCTGACTTGGGTCAAATCACTTGAGACTTAGAAGTCCAAAGATTTTATACCCAGATTAAGGCTTTCGATAATCAGTAGCCTTAGCATCCTAATTTGGGTATTAATGGCAGAGTTTTACAAGATGTCCCTGGACCTAGATAAAGGTATTAGAAATTTTAAGATAATTCGGCGGTTACTTTTTGGTATATTCTGATAATGAATGTTAGAGAGTCAGAATGCCATCTTTAGTAAAAAAGAAATGTTAGAATATCGAAACGTCTTTCCTTGGTAATAAGAACTAGAAACCCACTGTATTGTTTTTGATGATGGACTTCGTGAGGACAGAAATTTATATTTGCTGATAAGATACTAGGATCTCTAATCTTAATTAATAGTAAAAGTCCAGAAAACCGTACGTAGTAATTAAGTAACAGGGGTCCGGAATACCCGATCTGGCACTTGATAGTTAGTAGAAGATACCACGAACCCAACCTGGTATTTAGTATCATGAGACCAGAAAACCGATCTTTGAATTTGGGTAATAGAAGTTTAGAATACCACATTTGACAGTTAATAATAAATGGCCAGAGGTTTAACCTAGCGATGGCAGTAAAAGACCAGAATACCATTCCCGGCAATTAATATTGAAAGACCGGAGTGCATTTTCAGAATTTCTTTTCTAGTAATAGAAGTTCAGGGTACCATTAGTGGCGGAAGACCGAAATACCATTTCTACATAAAACTGTTTCTGGCAATGAGTAATGGATGATCAGAATATCTCTTCCTCATATTTGATAGTAGAAATACAGAACACCATTTTAGATAGCTAATGATAGAAGTCTAGGATGCCACTTTCAGGACATCATTTTCTGATAATTGATCACAAAAGTCCCAGAATACCATTTCTGGTAATCAATAATAAAATATCAGAATATCATTTCTAGTAATTAAATAATAGAAGACCAGTATATCATTTCTGGTAAATAATAGAAGAACAGAATACCATTTCTAGTCATTAAATAATAGAAGACCAAAATACCAATTCTGGTAAATTACAGAAGACCAGAAAACTATTTATGGTCGATGTTCACTAAGAGAGGTCAGAAAATCCTTTCTGATTCTGCTTGTCGAATGCGCCATCTTTAGGCTTGAGGATGTCTTGCACGCTTTCTTTTTCTCGGGCCCGAGTTCTCATTGTCCATTTGTTATTTGTTTTGGTCTATTTCAGGCAGGGACTCTTTTGTCCAATTTTGTGCTTATTCAAGCAAAGCCCGTTTCAGGCTGTTTGTCATTTTAGACATTACCGACCTTTTGGTGGTTGTTATTTTAAGCGATGCCGATTTCTAGCAGTGCCCATTTCAGGCATGGACTTTTCTTAGTCCGCTTAACATTTCATTCGGTTTTCGGTGCGCTCGGCTAATTATTCTGAAGCAAGACCCAAGGACTTACTCGATCTCTCCGTAGAAAGCGTCTTAACCTGGTTATAGCGTGACGCGGCTAAGGTCTTGTTCGGTACCTTGGTCAGGCCATAGCGTGACGGGACCAAGGGATTACCTGTCCTCCTCCAAGAGATGCTTTATCCTGACCATAACGTGACGCGGATAAGGGCTTGTGCTGCTTTAACTTGGTTATTTTTGGATTTGGCGCAGATAAAGGCTTACGCCCTCCCTCCAGAAGGTGCCTTGACATGGCCATCTTGGCGCGACGAAGGGCTTTCTATCATTATTGGTAGTCTACCATTTTAAGTAGTCCAAGTTTAAAGAGAATTTTTCTCCCGATCACGTAGACCTTTCTTATTTTGAGAATAAAGCCTTTATTTCATGACTTGATCAATCCTTTGCAAATTACTTCAGCTTTCCTTGTCTTAGAAAGTGTATGACCATTTTTCCAAGTACTTTACATTGATTTGTATCATGTGCGTTTATGAGATGGAAGTTGCAATATGCATAGATCTTCTTTCAAACCCTGGCTTTTTATTTTGAGAAGGCCAATAATTCAGTTCTTCTTTGTTCGTAATATAGATGTCTTTAATTGACGTTTTAAGATTATATTCTTCAAGAAGTATTGACTTTTGAGTCGTCTTTGACCGGCGTCTAATTCTTTTGTTGCTTGGTTCAAGTACTTCTCTTTGAGGAGCAGGTTCCCTTTTTTTGCCCATTGTTCTTCTTTCAATGGAATTTCTTTCGGTCTTAAGGATTTGGTTGGAAATTCCTTGGTAATTTTTATATTTCCACTGGGTAGTTCTTTTATCTTCCTTACTTCTTCAATTGTAGATTTTTCCATGTGTCTGTGGTTCTCCTTTGAATGGCAAGCCTCATTTATAATCTTACTCCACTTGTACGTGAAACTATCATAGTCCCTTATCATCTCTTTTTCAAGGATAGTTCCCTGGGAATATGATTGAATAGTTCTTCTCATTCGATTAAAGATGTTGTCATTTCCATTTATTCTTCTTCCAAATGCGAAAATTGGAGTCGGTCCCACGTCGAAAGGGTTTAAGCTACATTTCTAAAGGTCATAAGAGTCTGCCTTCTTTTTATTTATAATTCTCAAGGCTTTAAATCTTACTCTTTGTTCCTCGTCCTGATTGGAGTCTTTGATATTAACATAGGAAAGCTTTGCCGGGTGTGGTTCGGAAGATTCTTCTTCCAATCTCCTAAATCTTTTAGTCATGGTCAAACCAAAATAAGAGAATTTGATGTAGAACTAGTCCAATGAAAATCGGAGAATTTCAGCGTCAGGAAATTAATCAAGCCCGAGGTTCAAAACTTCCTTCTAACGTTAAAAATATTAACCAAATTTATGGTCAACACCCCAAGGAATACCAGTAGACGAAGTTATAGGAAAATGATAGAAACGGAAATCCCTTAGAAAATCCGTAAATTTTCGTTAGTAACTCAGAGTTATTCCAAGTAATGAGATTAAGCCGAACTATGCCGAAGGGTTCATAATCTGTAGAATTATCTATGTATCTCTGCTTGAGATTAGACTTTAGACCCGAGTTCTTGATGTGGTCAAGAAGGCCAAGGTACAAGATTTTAAAAAGACCTCCCGCTTTGCTGGGTTAATGTAAAATAATTTTCTATTTAGTTGAACTTTTATACGATTTCTCTCGTAAACTATTTTCTTGACCATGATAGAATTTCCTTAGTTTTCCTTATATAGGGAGTAGACCTGGATCCTGCCGAAGGGATAGGTAAATGGCTGTTTGGGATTCGGAGGGTTGTTAAAGTTGTTGGGATATCACAGGTTATGACTCTTGTCGAAAGGTTCGACCCACAGATTTCATGATTTCGAAAGGTTTTATGAAGGTTGATTCAATAATTTTCCTTTGTGGTCGGAGGGTTTAGGTTGCATGCTAGAGGTCTCCGAAGGATTATAAAAATTGTCCAAAAGAGAATATCGTTATCTCTGTTGCCAAGAACCTTTCGAAGGAGCTGCGCTTGAAAATTGAAATTAAGCCAGCAAAGATTGGGGTAAACTGT
This sequence comes from Allium cepa, assembly GCA_030765085.1. Classification (NCBI taxonomy): domain Eukaryota; kingdom Viridiplantae; phylum Streptophyta; class Magnoliopsida; order Asparagales; family Amaryllidaceae; genus Allium; species Allium cepa. The sequence goes on from CM060935.1 coordinate 599,907,147, forward strand.
AAAGTAAACTCATAAAACTGAAAACTTCCCTCCGATCCATGAACAAACTTCACTTTTTATTAAATTCCTGAATCACTACCCAATTAAGGTTACAAAGCTATGATTTTAGAAGTTGCAAAATTAAAATGAGGAAAAATCCGCCCCTGAAACAGGACCCATTGGGTCTTATTTATAGAGGTCGGTGGTCATGCTTCCGTCCATGTGCCTTCGGCTGGATCGAAGGGTTCCCTTTTTATGTTACTATCCTTTCGACCTCTCCGAAAGGTTTTCCTTTCACATATCATCGTGGATCCTTGAGCGCTGCCGAAGAGTCTTTTCTTCTATTTGTTTTTAAGAACATTTTAGCCTTGTCGGAAGGTTTGTCATCTATATTGTATGTGAACCCTTCCGCGGCAGAGGGTTTCTGGCTATTGTGAATCCTTCGACTTTGTCGGAAGATTGCTTTTTACTTGGATGTTGCCAAGAGCCGAGCGTTCCTTGAACATTGTCCAAAAGGTTGCCTTACGCTCTTTGCTGACTTATGAATGTTGCCTTCATCATAGACCTTTCGACACCGTCGAAAGGTATTCAGTAGGTGTTTCGATCAGTTCGAAAGGCTTATTATGCTTTCGAAAAAGTTGTTATAAGGTTGCATGCCCTTGTCTTGACTTATTTGCTCCTTTAGAGGTTAAGAGCTTCTTGGATATTGTGGAATAATACCGTCCGCCTTCTACGAAAAGTCTTAAACTGCTTCATATTGTTGACTGCATCCCTTCGACCTCTTCGGAAAGTCTGATCTGAATTATTTTCCTTCTGCCCTTTGTTTAAGATCTTCTGACTTAAGCGGAAGGTGAATTTTTCGAGCAACACATTGTATAATACACTTGACGTCAAACATCTTTTGTACTGATCCCAAACTACTTTATATATAGAGTACTTCAGCTACTTCTCTTGATGATTAATCAAGTCTAAAGATTTGTAGACCTGGAAAGCATTTGGATACACACCTAAGAACAAAATGATAACTGTTACTGAATTAGTATTAGGATAATGCCAACTCATATAATTGTTTGCCGTGTTTATTGCTAAAAGTGTCAAGTAGCAAATTAATATTAATATTATCCTTTAACTTTTCATAACAGAAGATTAAATCAAAATCGAACTTCTTCAAAATCATATGTCAAGAAGTATTGGATTTGAGTAATGTTTTTCATATCAAGGAGCGGTACTCGTACTTTGATCAGCTAAAATTTGGAGAAGCTGAAATGCGAAACAATGATGCAGATACTGAAAACAAAAGGTATCATATATCAGTCAACATAATGAGGTTTGGATGTAAAAATCTAGTTTACCCAAGAATCTAATATGGTAAATACGTGCCATGCTATGAACTAAGGATGGACCAATATCAAAATTAACAAGCAGAGACAGAAAAAGGACATGCACGAATCTTAAAGCTTTTCGATTTATATCAAAAATGGATAAGTACATAATACCTGAACAATAGTAATGCAATTGGCTAATTGTTGGACTTCTCTTCTAAGACCTCAATCATATTTAAGAAAAACGTAAACTCAAACCTCTTAATTGCAACTGGCTAATTGAAGTGTTGACTTGATGGAGTAGATGTTTACTTGATGCAAATCGCATAATTGCTGCAAAAATTACATCGATTTCCTGAAACTCCCATTTGTAACTGATATTGTAAAACGGATATGGTGCACAAAGCTCCTTAGAATCAGCACTGTAAGTAATCTTATTTTATGAACAATGGTTTTCTGTAAGTATCCCAACTTAATATTTTTTACTGCCCATAACAGCAATAACCTCATCTATTTCAACAAGACAATTTTCCAGAAGTTTAAAAATATTGTAGGAAGTTAACTTATCTGGTATGACTCTGAATTTTCCCCACGACAGTTTTCCCTTTAGCTGGACTGCTAGTAATTTGAACAGCATCATCAATTAAGGTTTATTGTCATATCATAAAAGGATAGATGTAATGTATTTAGTCTTTGGGTAAAACTGCTTGCCACATGCATTGATAAACACTACAATTTTTCGCATGGGCATTATCGGTAAGCTGTAAAATGCCAGATCTTAAACAATTTCCTTCACAGAATGACAGTTGCGTACAAATATAAGTTTGGGCATTCCGGGAATTAAACTCAGGACCTCTCACACCCCAAATGAGAACCGTACCACATTCACAAATTGAATAAAACAGGAGTACATCGCAAAAATCAACCTTTCATTCTCAAATTACTCCAACAGTGTGATATTTACCAGCAAGGATCAATCATAAATTTATATGTAACCAATCAAACTTTACCTTTCTAAAGACGGGAACTGACTGAACACAGCCAACTCGTCTCACAGTTGTAGGATGATAGAGTTAAGCTATATCCCAAGCAAATGATAGCCTTCCATATAAAACAAATTCCTCAACATTAACGGCAAAAAAGTTTCTAGAAACTACTTTTGTGTCGAGTATATACATGAATCCCAAACTAATATATTGACTTGAAAATCATCAACCTTCCTTTAAAGTTTATCAAGTCTGAAGATGAGTTGTTGTAAGATTCTGCAAGTAGATATACTTTAGCATAGCACATTGATGTCTTTGTAAAGCCAGAATTTGTTATAGATCTGTACCTAAGCAAAAAATATAAAAATGACACACGCTATTTGGTTAGCATTTGGAATGATGTGATACAAGCGTTTGAAATGTTTACTGAAAAAAGCATATAGTAGAAAACCAAAGAGCATTTTCTAACAAATTCATCATACAAAGGATAGAATACAAAATTAATCTCAATTTTCTGTCATTGTTAAAACCATTCACCATAAGATGCTTTAGATGGTATCTTTTTTTCTAATCAAGCAGGTATGCTCATCTTCATTACACATTAGATTGGCTGGATTTTCAAAGAAATTAAAAATGCATATATGTAAAGAACTTTCAACAAAGAATCTGAAATGCAATGGAAGTATAGGTGATTATCAGTGTCAACATGAAAAATGTGCCATTATCAGGTTTTTCTTTGTATATCAAAGAAGAAGAAGAAAGTACATACTATCTGAAGAAAAGCCTTATGCAATAATGCAACTGATTGATTGTTGGACTTCTTGCTGAAAGCTTGACCCAAATTATGAAAAAGCCAACTCAAACATGTTGTGTGGAATGAATAATCGTTTAATTGGAAGAAAAAAATCATATGCTACCCAAAAAAATTTTACTTTGGATTCCAACTTATTCCCACAAATTACACTAGCGATGATGTAAAGAAAACAGGTTATTGCACAAGGACCTTTTGTAATCAGCGCTATCAAAATCATTGAAACATGGCATTTTTTTAACCATCCAAACCTTTTTCATTGCCCAGCGCCGCAATTGCTGCTTCATTTCCAACAAGATAATTTTCACAAAGTCCCAGAACATTGTCCTCGGTTATCCAGTTTAAATCTATGAATTTCCCCATGAAGGTTCTCCCTTTAGAGGACCAATGTTCAGTGCCATATCACCAAAAAATAAATGTAATGTATTAGCCTTCGCATAACCATTTGATAAGTGCATCGATAGTGTTTGATAAATGCTCTAATAAGCAACATCTTAATTTCATGAGTGCTCGCAATGAGAATCTGAAAGAAAATTGTTCGAACAATTTTATTCACTTAATGACCCATAAGGGTAAATTGGATACGACCAAAATATAAAGAAAAGGGGCATTCCAAGAATTGAACTCGGGACCTCTCGCACCCTAAGCGAGAATCATACCACTAGACCAAATGCCCTTCAACATTAAAGCTTAAAAAATCATACCTGAATTTAACGATATAGCATCACAAAATCGACTACCAAATAATACATTATTCGAGCAATGTGATCTTTATTGCCTCCAACTAAGCATGTCAATTGATATTCGGAAAACACTAAATTCTTTAGCATCCGTACATGAAAAATGGATGAGTGTCTGATATTTGAAAAAACGAATACAAATGCAAATATGAAGGTATCCACCAACAAAAATTATCCACTCATTTTTTTTTCAAGATACTATTTTATAATATGTGTATTTCAGTATAATGAATTATATGTATTTATTGTTTTATCAAAATAATAGTTTATATTATATGTGTGTGTGCGTTTACTGTTCAAAATATTTTTTATCATCGTATTTTCTTAATTTTTTGTACTTCATAACCGTCAAAACTGAAACGATTTTATGTTAAACTAAGGAAATTTATTTATAACTTTAGATTTATTAGTTAACAGTGGATTGGATAATATCCTATGTTTGTCCGTAATCCACGGAAACGCAGATTCGATATTCGATATAGACCTACTTTTACTGAAGAGTAAAGGTGAATCACTAAATTTACATGTAACTAATGAACTAGGTGGTTGAGGTTTCAATGATTGCCTTTTCTTTCTTTTTGAATCAAAAGATTGCGCCCCATTATGTGTAGATCGCTCATCACGACCTTTGTCTATCGCCACATTATTCTCTTTGACATTATACTCATTTTACCTTTTTTCCCCTTTGAAATTAAGTAAGGCTTTACCATTACCATACCATTATCAGTCAATCGGTATCATTTTAAAGTAAAGTCGATATACCAACATAATCGGTACGGTAACGGTAAATTTACACTTTTTACGATAAAACATCGGTAATATTTTTTCAAAACCAGTGGTAATGGTAATTTACCGATCCATTCATAATACGTTATATTCGTGTAAGATGTATTACGGATTTAGAAGCAAGAAAACAGTTCAATTTATTTCAGTAATTCAACTCAAATGATGATGAATACACTTCTTTTCTATGTCTTTAATTAAGTAACCCAATGAGATATATAATGAAGCATCATTCAGTCTAAAAATATATCACCTTATTATTTTTCTAGACAAACGGTAATTTACCATTCCCATTATAACAGTTACCAGTTTATCTGTATATTAGTCATCGGTATACCAGTCAATCGATAATGCTAAACAATTTTAGTTTATCAGTAAAAACGATACGGTAACGGTATTTACAAAACGGTAAAACCATTACCATAACAGCCCTAAAATTAACTGCAGCTTTTCTTTTCACCTTTCCTTTTCAAACTTATGCTTTTCTTCTAACTTCAATATACTAAGGTCCTTGGTTTTATTACATTTCTACACCAAACACAACATGGGCATACAGCATATTTGTAATCAATACACCAAAAAAATTAATGGACTAATTCCAACCTTTTCTTTCTGGCCAAGTGCCAAATTGCAAAATACCCTAACATGGAAGGTGATTATTAGAGGAAAAGCACAAATAATGTCCAAATAATTTTATACTTACCAACTCCACATTGAATACACGAACCGCCTGAACTTTTATATCGGTATCATAATATCAAATATAGAACAGGTTAAACTTGGACTCCATACATATTAACATTCATAAATAGAATAGCCCTTATTCTTCTACTAGAGTCCTACACAATGCGAATTCACCAAAAGTCATAACTTGATTATGTCATTATTTTTTAGTAAAAGCCAAATATTTTGGGTACGTTTTCACCTTTCTTTTCTTCTTTTTTTCTTTTTTTGCCTCTCTTCGGAATCAAACCCAATTCTAACTGAACAAGTTATCTAATAACTAGGATTTTACATTTCAAAATCTTAAGAGAATTAAGAATGCCCGAAAGGGGCGATTTAACTCGGAAGAGCCTAAATCGAAGACAAAAACAGTGCTTATACATACCTAGGCTGAGTTTTATCACCCTGCTTGACGCTCTCGCCATTATCTTCTAACTCTTTAGCCGCACATAATTTTTAGTGATATTGGAACCAAGGTTGGGGGTTTATTGAATTGTGGATTAATGACATTTGGCTGCACATACTTTTTCCAATAGCTGTATTCGTACGAAATTCTTTTCAAATGCGTTTTGGACCGGTCAAACCTTCCTAGGAGGCTGTGCCACGGCTTTTTGTATCAAAAAAATCAATACGGAAGATAATGTACATCGATGCGTGCTTCAAGTGGGAAGAAAAAAAAAATGTACGTAATGAATAATTTATTTTTGTTAGTGCGCATGTTCAAATCTTATTATGCATGATGGGATGATAGTTTTAAAACTTAATTTTACTATGCATGATAGAATGAATTTATTGAAATAAATGAGTTATGCATTAAACTAATCACAAATATTTATGTTATGTGATTAGTGTATTTTTATATTTGAATGAAGTTAAATTGCTATTTTTGCAGATAAAATCGAGTTATATACTAATTTGTGTTACAGAATAAGTATACATTAAAGAAAGAGTAAGAAAATATTTTATTCACTACTCAAATTGATCATACATTTTCATACATTAGCTTCTTTATATAACGGTATAGGAGTTTGGGATAAAACTAATCCCACGATGTGGAACTAAAATACAAAAATAGTATATAGCATATTCACTATTTATATTTACATATATTATAACACTCTCTCTTGAATATGCGTCTTTAAAATCTTGAATTCTCTGATAACTTGAAATTGTCTCTTTTGTAACGTGTATGATGATTGTTCCCCCTCATTGTTATCTTGCTTGCATTTATTCGTTCAGTCGATCTAGATAGTGTATGTTGCCTCATTAAAAACCTCTGTTAGGAAAACCTAGTAGGAAAAAACCTTGAACGAGAAAAGAGTGCAACTTGTAAAATCATATTAAAAATGATATTCTTTCTAAAGGGCTTGATACTTCGGGATCAAAACAATGCCTCATTAAAACCTTACTAAGAAAAACCCTATGGGAAAAATCTTAGTGAAGGAAAAAAAGTACAATATAGTATGACATATTTCAATAATTTACAGCATCAAATGGAGTTTGATACTTCTGAATCAATATAATACTTCATTAAAAATCATACAAAGGAAACTGTGACGACCACCCATGACTCCCGCACTAAAACAGGGAAATGGTGCGCTGAAAGGTGTGTCAGGCAGCCATGGATGATAGTCAGGGTAAGATAAAACAAAAAACTTCATCGTACAACTCACAGCGCATGGATAAAATACAATAGAGAAATATAAATATAGTGAAACTCCATAGAACAGAATATCATCATATAAGCATCATAGAAGTTTGATACAAACATCTAAACAATCCATACATCAAGTCTCACTACATAACACTCAAAACATATACAAGCAGCGGAACATCCAGTACATATAGTAAGAAAACAATATGCAAAAGCCTCCAGCTCGTCTTCGTCATCAACAGCGTTGGCCATTATGAACAGCACCTGTCACCTGCTATCTTGTCTGCCCATCCCAACATGGATGAACAGCCCAAGGTAATAAGAGTTAAACATAAAACCTTGAGTCAGACAAAAGTCCTAGTGAGCAGTAAATCAACTATCAACCATACCAAAAGAGCATAAAGGGTACAAAGGAATAGGAACCCAACCATCCCACTCCACCTCTTTCTACAGTGATAGCCCCCAGACACACTAAGCAGAAGCAAACATAGCAATTCAGACATTCAAAGCAAAATAATTATCACTCGAGTCAAGGTCGGTGTTTTCCAAGTACAAACCCCCAAGGCCTAAACCAAGATCAGATAAGCACCCTGAAAACATCGCTCTTGACCCAAGTGACGATACAACCAAACATCCAAACATCCATGACTCTGGCTATCACTGTTATCATTGCCTTGATTTCCCCGTTAGTTGAATGACCGCCTGCCAAGGGCTAATGGTAACCCCGGTTCTAGACATAGCTCTGCACGTCGTCGTGACTCGTGCCTAGGACTATCGCATCTACCCAGAGTACTAGCACGTCATCGTGACCCGTGCTTGGAACGTCATCGTGACCCGTCCCAACGTACTCTTGCTTTGAGCATGCTAGAACCTTCAACAACGATGAAATCTCAGCCTTCTAGTCATCCTCCTCGACGACTATTCTCATACTAGCTCAAGCGCCTCTCAAGCTAACCATTATCCACAAACCCGGACCACATCACCGAGTTATCAACATGCTTGGGATGATCCCGTCTGGATTAAACCAAGGCTTTCCCACATCATACTTTGCTTCATCGCATCATAGCAAAGTCCTATCTCAACATCATGGTTTGCCTCATCGCATCATGGCAAAGTCCTATCTCAACATCATCATCAAATCTATCCATATGAGCTTCAACATCCGCTTCATATGCCACTAGCAGCTTTCCTTATTCAAGAGCCTTTCCACTTAGCTTTTGAATCATCTTCGACCAACTTGTCCAAATCAAGTTATCAATCAACTAATCCATCAAATCAAACATTAATCCAAGTAATCAATCATTCAAACAAGATCTAAATAAACAATTACAACAATAATGGCAATTTCGTAAATAAAGAGTCCAAATCTAACATGCATTCTAACAAGCATGAATTGTGAACAATATCTCTACAACTTGATGAATGAACTTGCATAAGTAACATGTAGTAAAATAGATGTCAAATCATCATGAACAATAGATCTACATGCAGACTTGAGAAAAATGCACGAAATCACTCTCTTTAACACATAAACAAACCACCGATCCAATATACTCCTTTGGGTCCGTGTGAGAGATAACCACCACTCATCGAATCACCTAAACACCTCAAAAACAACCAACTTCAGATCTGGACAGCAAAGAATCAAGCTTGATCCTCCAAAGCTCCGCTTCAAACGATGAAATCTCTCTTCGATGGATGGAGATCTTCAACTTTGGCTCTTGGATCTTCGATTTGATCTTCAATCTAGATGGAAGGAATCACTAGATTAGAGGGGAGAAAAGAAGTGAAGAAGTGTTGTAGTCGAGCTCTCAAAATAGCAGCACTTCGTCGCTTCAAAATCCGGTGCCAAAAAGTGAACCAAACCGCTCTATTTATAGGCTGGAAATCCTTAGGTCGCTCGCTTTTAGGTCGCTCACGACCTAACTATGGCCGACCTACGACCTAGCAGTCCCCCGACCTAACGACCTACCAACTCGAGCCTACGCGCGCCTAAAACAGACACGGCCTATCACAGACACAAGGTCTTAACGACTTACGACTTAACACAAGAGACAACTCAATATGCACGCGACCTAACTGAGATGCGCGACCTAACTCGTACGCGAGTTACGACCTACCACTAAGTCGCTCACACGACTCAGCGACCTAACGTATTTAACGTAAGTCGTCTACGATATACGTAGCGACCTTCCTTAGATCGCCCAACAACCTAGCTTCCTTAAGTCGTCTAACGACCTAACCCACTTAAGTCGTTAACCCTTGGGTCGTCTAATTCTATGAGTCACTAAATCCACTAACCCGCTAACCACCTTAGGTCGTTAGCTCCACTAACTCGCTCATCCCTTAAGTCGCTCTATCCACTAAACCGTTAACTCGTTCTAACATTAACACGCTAACTTGTTCAGACTTATAGGTCGCTCCATTCCTTAACTCGTCCACGACCTATCTCTTAACTCGTTAACTACTAAGCATACTGTCTTAAGTCGCTCTTCTTCCTTAGGTCGCTCACCCCTTAGGTCGCTCAACCGACCTAACTTCCACACGACCTAAATCCTATACGACTTAACCCCTACACGACCTAACTCCTAGGTCGTTCCAAACCTATAAGTCGCTCAATACTATAGGTCGCTCCTCTATCTTTAAACAACTTAACAACAATACTAACGACTTGATGGCATCTATTTTACGATTTATCGACACGTAAAATACGGGTCGTTACAGAAATCCGATGGGAAAAACCTTAGTCAAGTATAAAAATGCAATTTAACTTAAATAACATATTTGAGATGTTATATCTTGAAAAGACAATTGATTCTTCTATATCAGGATAATGCCTCGTCAAAACCTTATTAAGAAAAACCCGGTGGGAAAAATCTTAAATAAGAAAAAAGAGTATATTATAACTTATTTTCAAATATTACTACGGAGTTGATACTTCTGGATCAAAATAATACCTCATTAAAACCTTACAATAAAAACTCAGTGGGGGAAAAATTTGGTTAAGGAAAAAGAGTGCATTATAAAATACTTATGCATGCTCCCCCTGATTTATAAGTATTCTCTGAATTCGTATCGTCTTTCAATAACTCAAATTGATTATAGATACTTCTGGATTCATAAATATGTGTCTCATTAATAATACAATTTATTAATGGTTTCCTTTGATACAATCAAAATTTTCAAGATTGTTTCTTCCAAATATAATTTGCATTTTATGCATTTTGATGCTGCTTTTATGAAAAACACTTCATGTGTTTTCATTTTTTGTGCTTCGAATCAATTTTGCAACTATACATCTTTGATGAATATTAAAAAAATTCAATACAGCAATATGAAAAAGCAGGAAGTAATCTACTCACCTTGAAGTATATCAAGATTTTCATTACAACAATACTAAAAAGAAGTTGTAATCTACGCTCCTTGTTCTTTACCTTCTTTATAACAACCAAAGTTATTTATGTTCTTTAGGAATTTTTATACTTTCATCGTTTAGTATGATTTAAACAATGTTTATACCTTCGTGGTATTTAAAGTGTTTCAAACACTTTCATTACTTCAATCAATTCAATTATCTCTAAAAATATCATCCCCATGACACTTAACATGTCGTTGACACTATATGTGCTTTAGTAATTTTTAGTGTACTTTATATACATGTTTCTAATTATAATTTATGGACTATAGGTCCACATTTCTCATTAAGGAAAATTTCATGATGGCCAATCATGTTTTTCTCTAATCCAAGATCTTTAATCCATGTATAAACATAAGCGTTTTATTAGTTACAAATTTATCATCGATGATTATTTATTCTGACCTATGCATATGATTTATTGAGATCACTTTCAGAGCACACTTAAATGTTTCTTCAAGAATATTCACCTCCTTTTATTTGGCATCTTTATTGCTTACTCCAAAAATATTCGAACTGACTTCTGTACCACATTTCAGATGTGGTTTACACCTTTTGATCATTCAGGGATTCAAAGCTATATTGGAGAAAGTCTGCTAGGAACATTATTGATAATTTATTCAAATCACTCGATATTTTGCATCATTGTATATTTTAACAAACATTTAACACTGATGATCAAAATGAACTTGTATCCCTTTATCCTCCTTCTCAATGTTGACAAACATTGTCACATCAAATAATAATTCTCTTCGGATTTTCATTTTGATCCATTAGGATATTGCTAGTAGCAAATACACCATACATATTAATAATAGGAGGATAGTTCTTTTATCAATTGATAAAATGCATTCAATTGATATTTCTTATTAGAGTTTGTTTTCATTCATTGATCTAGTCAATTTGAGGAATTTACTTATTGTATAGATCATTTGAATACATACATGACTTCCGGTCATTCACCATTTATGTTGACTGAATTTTAAATCACTGAATGATATCTATGCATAATCTATAAGATGAGCTCATAACAATCTTCAGGTTGTTGGTTCAATATCTGCATACACACACACACACACACGCGCGTGCGTCCACGTATTATATATTGAGTTAGTGATTTTAGAACAAACTATTACATGGATCCAACTGCTAAATTTTTGTTTATAGATCAATGTCAATGTAAATACTTCAAGACTGCATGATAATGTTCAAAACATCTGGTTTGGAACCATATTGAACTTCTGGTTCAATTTACACAACTTCAAATTGTTAAGTTTTATTCCTCGATAATATCTCAAATATACCTTTGAATATTAATTATGATTACTTATTAGAGAATAATAAGTAGTTAAAATTATGTATAAACGTCTCTTCTAAAGAGTTCAATAAAAGAGACATATTTACAACATAAATAAGAGTATCTTCTAGACCCTTGAAATGTTATAAAAATAAGGAATTATATTGGTTGTACATACTGATTTGTTCAAGACCATATTTACATAGCTTTAGGGAAAATTATGATACGACATATAGATTATCTCTTTAGGAGCATATCTAAAGATATTTCTTCAAGAATAGTTGTGCATATAACATTTAATTCATCGTAAGTTATGAAACGTAAAAGGTTACATACCACTATTTGCTTCTAAATCTGTCTAATGGAGCTACATGTCCATGACATTAGACGATTGGATTTTAGGTAATTTATTACAACATATTTGACAATATTCTATAGGCAATTCTTTTATAGTGTTATACGATGATATAATATCACTTCTGCGGATATTTTATGAACACCGCTTCTAGAGTGGTACATATCACTTCTAGAGATACTTTGTATGCACTGTTTTTTAGATGCCATCAATAATCAATATTTTTTTCTACATAATTGACATAATTCTACAACATCTCTTCTAGGATGTTTAAATTTTTCAATATAAAAATCATAAAATATCTCTTCAAGAGTATGTTATATGGGTTATCTCTTCTGGAGAATATTAAAATGCACTTCTTCAAATATATAGTTTGGAAAACACACCCAAAAATTATCAAAACTTGGATTTTACCGACTTCAAATTGATTTACTAAACTAAAGTAAAATAAAATAAAATCCACATAGCTGACTTCAAGCTGCTACTAGTTGATCAATTCGACCATGTCATTTATTATTGCACTTAGATTTTCATCATTAATGAAGTTTCCATCATTACCTTCGAATATCTTGCAGAGTCAGTAAACAAACAAATATGACTGTTGAAGAAGGATAGTTTGAAATAAAATGGGGATTATATTATAAGCCACAATGAAAGAAATACAAATTGGAGATGTGCATTAAAATTAATTTAAAAAGGCATATGATATGATAAATAAGGAATTTGTCTGTCGCATGCTTATAGTTGTGGGTTTCCCAAATTCCCCGATTGCCCTTATTTATGAATGTATAAGCACTCCTTCATTTTCCATTTTAGTAGAAGGCTCTCCCCATGGATTTATACACTCTAACAGAGGTTTAAGACAATGAGATCCACTGTCTCCATATTTAGTCTGCATAGCCATGGAGTACCTATCTCTTGAATTAGAAGATAGATTCTCACAAAGTACTTTAAAGCCATTTCTACCATTCAACCATACATATCGCATTTGCTTTATGCAGATGATATGATGTTTTTCTTAGAAGCTTCTATGCAAAATGCTAAAGAATGTAGATTTTTTTTGGAAGATTTGAAATATAAACTGGCCTTCTTGTTAATCAAGTTAAGTCAAAAGTGTATTCCAGCAGATAATATGCTAACAAGCAGCTTATTCTATAAATTCTGGGTATGACTGAAAGTACATTGCTTGTTAAATACTTGGGTGTACCACTATCTTCAGATTACATAAATGCAGCACAGTGTCAACCATTACTACAACAAATTGCTACCAAGTTGGAAAGCTGGGATAGTAATTTATTATCTAGTGCAGGAAGGGCTCGATTACTTCAAAATGTGAGTATACCTGTTGTCCTTTACGGGCTACTAATTTATCACATACCATCTTCTGTTATTAATAAAATAGAAGCTTTATGTGCTAATTTCTTTTGGGGAGGTATAACTCACAAGATTAGCTGGCAATTATTTTGTAGACCCAAAAGCAAGAGGGGAATTGGACTAAGGAACATTGTAGACCTAAGAGCTATAGCTGTAATCAAATTAGTCTGGTCATTACTCACTACGTGGAGTCTGTGGAGTCAATGGATGAAAAGCAAGTATCTCAAACATATATGAATTATTGGACAATACAAGTAAATGACAATTACTCAATCACCATGAAATGCATGCTTAGAATTAGAGATACTGCTAAAAGACTCATGCATAGAGTTATAATTGATGGGGCAACTACTTCTTTGTGGTTTGATCTTTGGATCAACCATAAAAATCAGGTTGACTTACTGGGATGGGACATAATATCTATGTTTTCTACTTTAGTAAATACAGTAACATCTATTATTCGACATCATCAGTTGAAGCCAGAACGCTCCTCGGAAAAAGGGAGGTTAGACATCATATTGCAGGGGTTATAGTTGACTCTCAACAATAATCTGACTACTGGATTATTATAGAGTGGAAATTTTTTAATTTTAAATAAATTTGGAATCAAGTTCGTATTACATCTCTTAATGTGGATTGGCACCAATTAATTTGGCATAAGTTTAATTTAAAGAAAATGTCCATGTGCATATATAAAGCAATAAATAGTAGATTACCTACTAATGATCGTCTATCTAGCTGGGGGATTCACATAGACAATCAGTGTTCCTTTTGTCGGTAGGAAGAGGAATCGCTTCGACACTTGTTCTTCCCGATGTTTTTGCAACAGATATTTACTTTCCTGCTTTCAGCTGAAGCTAGGGCTTAAGCAAGTAACGGATGGAGATTTGCTTGATGAGATTAATCAAATCAAGGAAGTGTTCAGGCAGAAAGACATTTTCCAGCTCTTCATTTTCGTTTCACTTGTCAGGCTTATTTATCATGTCTAGTCAAAAAGAAATAGAAGGGTTTGCAACAGCAAAGAATGCACAAAGTTCCAGCGAGCAAAGATCATTGGGAAAGAAGTTTTGGTTTTGGTGATTCGCAAAGATCGCTCTCAATACAATGAAGAAGAAAGGTTTTTCATGAAGCAATGGGGAGTGGAGCTTCTAGATGCAGATAAGAAGAACACCTCTCTTCGGGCTCTCTAAGAATAAAAAAAATTTGAAAAATTATGAAAGCTACCAATCCTACATTTTGAAATCGTGCTGATGACGTGTTACAGAATAAGTAGACATTAAAGAAAGAGTAAGAAAATATTTTATTCACTACTCAAATTGATCATACATTTTCATTACATTAGCTTCTTTATATAATGGCCTAGGAGCTTGGTATAAAACTAATTCCACGATGTGGAACTAAAATACGAAAATAGTATATAGCATATTCACTATTTAGGGGATTTTCACTTCAAGGGCTTATTTGTGCAGCGTAATAAGTTTTAAAGACACTACTTCTGAAAAATTAGTTTTAAGGACATTTTACAGGAAAAAGATAAAAGAATTTATCATTTTCAGTTATACAGAAATAATGATAAAAGGATTTATCATTTTTCTGTATAACTTAAAAAGATAAATGAATTTATCATTATGCTGTAAATTGTTCTTAAAACCAATTATTCAAAAGTGCCGTCTTTAAAACTTACAAACCTACAAGTAGAAGCCCTTTAATCTAATTTCCACCACTATTTATATTTACATAACAAATGTTTTTGTTATGTGATTAGTGTAATTTTATATTTAAATGAAAGTTAAATTTCTATTTTTGCAGATAAAATTGAGTTATATACTAATTTGTTAATTTTCAGGATTTATATTTATTAAGCAAATAAATGGATGTCAGTATTTTTAATTAATTTTAAAATTAGTATGTTCATAAATTTCCATATATATATGTGTATGTTAGGGCTGTCAATGGGTACCCAAAAAATCCGGTATCCGTCCGAATCCGTATCCGAAAATATGAAAAATATTCATTATCCGAAAAGCGGATACGGGTATCCGATATCCGAAAAGCTTTCCGGATATGGATATGGTTATTGTGGTATCCGTATTTGAAAAATATCCATCCGATTAACTTATGCATATATATATATATATATATATATCTATATATATATATATATATATAAAATTAAAATTATGTTTAATTAATATATGATTTTCCAATTATTTCTTAACCATTGGATGTTACTACGATATGGTTTTTTGCTCATTTAAGTGAAAACGGACAGTTTTAATGTTTACTTTACGAATATTTTTGAATACACATATGGATATTGGTATAAAACAATGTTTTCTCATCACATTTGTTTATTCCTTGGTTTTTTATGAACATTAGCGCAAAACTGTTTTACATTGATCCAAACCTTTTCATTCAAACTTTTAAATTTATTGATTATGGATGGAGCAGATAAATATCCGATATCCGTCCGTATCCAAAAATTAAACGGCGGATATCCGATATCCCAAAAAAAGCTGATACGGATATCCGATATCCGATATCCGAAAATGATTTCGGATACGGATACGAATATGACACTACCCGTATACGAAAGTATCCGTTGACAGCCCTAGTGTATGTACATAGAATTTTAATTTGATATTTAACATAAAATACTTTTTTTTGAAAGGTAAACAATATATAAATTGATATCAAATATTATTTGAGAGAATGATGAAAATACCTAAAAATGAACGTCTAATAATATTGATCAATATGTTTTAATGTATTTTAGGCTCTTGAGGTAAATAAAAAACGTATATAATAATATTAAAGTGATAAAAAAAAAATCTATTAAAGAGCTAAAAGAATTGTTAATTGAAAATAAGATGTGGAGCGCTAAAAATCATATTTTTATTTGAACTATGTAAAAATAATAATCTAATTTTTAATTCACTGTTTCATACCCGATATTTTTATTTTATAACAAAAATTTTCAAAAAATGGTTAGCATCTACTACAAAAGGACAATAAAATACCAAAAAAATAAATTTTCAATTAAAATATTGTATATTTTTATTTATTAATTGACTTAAGTTATGAAATAAATAATTAAAATTTAACATTTTCACAAAACCTATTAACAAAAAACATAAATATTTTTCTAATTTACAGAATTAAAAATAATCATCGCTTATTATTAATTTTCTTGTCATCCTTAACAAACATAAATTTTATCAATGATAAAAAATCCACCTGGCATACTACTTTAGAAAGAAAAAAAATGTTATATATGTTTGTAATATTATACCAATTTTAAAAAGAAAAAAACAGTGCCTATGTTTGTATTAAAATAACATCTTTAGAAAGAAAAAATTATGTATATGTTTAAACGATATTAAAATTTGGTAATATCTGCAGAGGGGAATTTTTGGCAGGTCAAATTGATACCAAAAAGTATGGCACAAAGATATTACAACCATTATTAAAGATAGTACATTGAATTGTCATTTAAAAAAAAAATTAAATTTAAGATCGCATAATTAATTTAAATACATGTGGACTTGAATATAAAAAATAGAAGAAAACTTAGAAGAATTTTGTAAATAATCATTGTAATTATTAAATGTTGACATTTAAATGTAAAATGGTACGATAAAAAATTAGTAGAACATTGTAATAATTATTACGAGTACTTTGGCACGTGCGATGCACGTGCGTTGGAGTAATTGGCACTAAAATATCGTTTGTAAGGTTCCTTGGATCTTGCAACTTAACTTTTGAAGTATATTATTGTATGATTTTACATATATACATTCAAAAATCAGTAGTTTGTCGAAAGATGAAGGAGGCAAAGTTATTCTTAGAAATAACAAAACATTAAAATGAGCGCATCCTGTAATTAGGAACTTGGGAACCTTGCATAATCCATTTTTTAAAAAGTAACCAACCACTATATTAATGCACATAAAGAGAGAATTATCCTTGATCACCATAGTGATCACACTTCCCATGATTCTCTCTTACTCATAAACCCCAATACACAAGAAATATAAAACCATTTGATGCTAGTGCGTGTGTATTGATTCTCCTTTAGAGTAACGTCATTCTAACAACTTGTAACACCTAACTTGCTGTAATAATTATTCTCTTTGCTTTTTTGAAGGTTGATATCAACAACATTAGCTTATAAATTTTTTATAAGAACTAAATTACAGTTGAAGAAATTATCTTCTCTCCACCTTTTACCAGGCTTAAAACTGACATAAGTAACATAGGTTGTTTGTCCTTGGAACTTGGAAGATTTCCTACTAACATTGGCATCATGTACAGACTTCTGGTCCCTTGAATAAAATTGAAAATTCATTATCATTTGTTTTCCTGAGGCATTTTGCTGTTTTAAATTGATTTTGCTCATCTAGAGTGGTTTGGCAGATTCTGACTCGGATGGTGCTAAAACTGCAGAAACATATGTTTAAAATGCAAATGAGAATAAGGTTTTACATTATTAAAAAAGGTAACTTTAGCTTTACACACACACATATCTTGCTCTATCCAAGAATTACCATCCTGAAGTGCTATGCATTTGTTTTCACAATATTTTACTTTGTTGCAGATATAGTTATCAATATTCTTTTCTAACTGGATAAATAAATCTTCAATGTAGTTAAAAGTGTTTATTTTGCATCATTGTATTTTCCAACGGTAACTGTAAAGAAAGATTAACTTCCTTTCTTAATGGTAATGGAGTAGCTGGAATTCAAACCAAAGCAAAGGCTGCTAACCATTAAATCTGGAACTGTATTGAGAGAACCATCATTGCTAAATAATTATGGGACCTCTTTTTATCAATAACAACTTAATGCATCATAGCAAGAACTATTTTGTACATTTTGTTTTGAGTTGTCATGTACGTAACTTCTTGCCAAGGTATTATCACAGACTTATGGTTATTTCCATTTTCAATGTTATTGTGAAAATGGTTGACATTTTCAGTTTCAAATTTTTTCAAAAAGCAGTTATGACTACATTCTAACAATGTGGAGGAAATCCCTTAGTTGACAGTTGATGGAAAAGGTTGACCAAACTTTCAGCAAAAGTATCAGCTAGATTTTTATGTGCATTGATGCCCTGTCTGTTGACAACATAATTAAGATGAAAGAGGTTAAATAATTTACTTAAAATAAAATTTGGTTTTTACTATGAACCAAAAGAAGATACATAAAATAATTTAGTCGTTCAAATACAACTAACATGTCAAAAGTGAAATGCAATATTACGGAAGATAGTAGCCTAAAATCTTAAATTTCACAAACTACAATTAAACTAAATGTGACAGTAAGTAATAGAATACAGATAACATTAATTACATGTAGCAGACTCATCAAAAACCCTCGTGGTTAATAAACTGATAGCTATATCGTGAAATATGGCAGTAATGAAGTATAGATGTCTGGTTTTTTCATTGATATGCCTAATATCAAGCATTTATACATAGAAAAACTAACATATCATCCCAGCACAAACAAAATGAAAATGAATAAGAAGGAAGCACATTAAAGTTTTAATTTTTTTGTTCAAGTAACCATAGAAGACTTATATAATCGATGAAGTGTAAACTTTTAGTACAAAACGAAGCATGGATATATAATACAGTGTTTTCATTGTTTTAGCTTGCAAATCATTACTCAACAATCACTCTTCTTTTCCCACCATCAAACATAAAAGGCTCGTTGATTTATGTTGATGATGCAATTTGCTTTCCCTTAGCTCTAAATGCCTAAAGCTCTAAATATTAGTTACAATGGAAAGAAGGAAGTAATAGTGGATAAAAAATAGAACACATAATATGGCACAAATTATAAAAAGAAGGCAGCTCCAAATACCTAAAGCTCCTAAAATCAATATATTTAATATTTAAAAAAATGTTAATAACTTTTTCTGTATAGTTTTTTATGACATATTTTTACTAAGTCGACATGTTATTAATTTCTTCTGTTTGATATAACCATGCACGCGCACATACACATACACACACATATCTCTGTGTGTGTGTCTAACTTGATCAAGTGATAGACAACGGGTATTGCACCACTTAAGGGAATGGCAACTATAAATTATTTTAAAACCAAAAATTAAAATATACAGAAAATTGGGGATTGTCTTATTGTAAACATTCGCTTTGCCGTATTTAAGAAATAGACTTATATAAGAAATTCAGTGTTGTGTTGGGTAATAATAATATGAAATATACATTGAATTTGGTATGTCATTATCATATAGAAAAATCTTTTTCTTTGATGTTTTCACATGCATACCAAAATATATTGGTAAAATATTACATATATTCGACAAAATTGAAATTGTTTTCATATCTTTACACGTGTCGAATCACATGACATATTAAGATCACCAAATATTTTTGAGATGATAAGGAAGAACTGCAAGCATAAAAAAACATGGTTCAATCAAATACTGTTTTATTCAAAAGCTTGTACCAAGTTAATATAGTGTGAAAAAACATACAATTATTTAAACTTGATTGTAGTATATTAGCAGGGAACAAAAAAAATAATTTTTTTGATTAAATAATCAAAGTAGTAAAACTAAATAGAAGGTGTCCCAGTTTTAATGAATAAGTAATCAGTATATTTACCTCTATATCCAAGTCTTTCAGGATCCAATTCTTCCATGCTCAACGCTATTTATTCCTTAGTTTATAATTTTATCTTGACATTTTGTTAGCAAATGTAGTCTATGTTACTATCTAAAGGGGAAAAAAAAATCTAAAATACATCATTTTTGGAAATAAGCTTATAAAAAATTATGGGTATTTGTGTATTTTACTTAAAACAGATTCTAGAAAACCAAAGGGTTACTTGGTTCTCGTCTCCCCATTAGCCACACCCACTCCAGTTGAAATTATATTAAAAATTGTTAAGCAGAATTCTAACTAAAATAGATATTTGTGATCAAAATAATCTTACAAAAATGTATTGCATATTGCAGCACATTACTTTCTAAATATCATTTTTTTTAAATATGCAAACAAATTACCTTCGAGTTGTAGGCATCTTCCTAAATATTCCAACAATCCAGCGAGTTTTTATGCTTGAACAGAGTCATGTCTACAGCCTATGTGTCACTGCTTGCATCAATCATCACTAACCCTTTTATATATGGATATGCTAGCTGATGAAATAAAATTTATAATAAGTCATAAATTTCTAAAATCATAAGTTAAATAGAAACACATACCAAAGAGCTACATGTCTCAGTGGCCGCTAAAGAACATTAAAGCCAACTAATTAGGAGGTGATTGCAATTGCAAAGCTACATTTAGAAGTTCCCATTGTTCCCTTCTGTTGTTTACTTTTACTATGTATGACCTCTTTAGTGATATTGATAGCATTTCAAAGTCAAGTGATGTAACTAACGGCCATGGAGATTCACCAAGCATCTACTACAAATATTAGTTAAAGGAGAATATATAACAATGGAAAGAAGAATGTAATAGTGGTTAAAAAATAGAACACATAATATGGAATAAATTATAAAAAGAAGGTAGGACGTTAACCCAACAGTTTAATGTATACCAATAGGCTTTAGTACAAAATGTGTCAATATATGTGCCATAGAAATAAAATTCGTATATGGTTTTCCACCGATAGCAATGAACATTAAAATTAATGTTTATGTATGCATTTTATACCCAGCTCATAGATCTTTATTATTTACGTGCTTATCTAGTTCATTATCTGCTGGCCAAGCTTATTTATCTTCTGTTCTTAAGCACTACTGTTGTATCTTTGTCGTCTTCAAGATACTAAGTTCCGTGAGCACAATAACAGAGGCACTCCTAGCAGCATCAGTAGCATCATCGACTGCAATTCCAGTATCAGCTTTCTTTAAAGCTGGGACATCATTCACACCATCTCTAGTCATACCAGAGATGTGCTTCCGCTCCTGCAACTTCTTAACGATTTCATATTTTTGCTCCGCTCAAACGACATGCATCATATATTAAACCCACCATAACTTCATAAACTATAATACATTGAGAGTATGATCAGCTGTGCAACACTTACTTGGGAAAACTCCAGCAAGCCCATCAGCTTGTTCGATCAATTCATCAACAGGAAGAGAAGCAATTGATGCATCTTTATTTTGTTCAAGCAAAGAAGAGGAAGGATACATGTTAGTTCCCATTCCAAGTCTTCGGCCAGTTTCCTTAGCAATAGCAAGCTGATCACCTGAAAAGAATTGAAGCATGTAAATGTATATCATCAATTAACGAAGCTAAAATGGGTTGTAATATGATAGAGCAACTTATCGGTGATCATCTTAACATTGACACCAAGATTCAAAGCTCTACGGATTGTTTCGAAACTATCATGCCTTGGTGGATCAAAAAGTGGCAACAGCCCATCAAATTGCCACGGTCCCCCTAGACTGTCCTTGCTCTTTTCAGGGACCTCTTCTCTAGCCACAGCCAATGATCACAAACCACGTTCAACATACTTCTCCATCATTGAATGAACCATGTTTTTAACATCTTCCTTGCACTTGCAAAGCTCTATAATCTACAGGCCGAAGAAAATTTAGTTTTAAACATATGAATTATGGTGTTCATAAATAGTTTATACGGAACTAAACATGGACGAATTTTCACCCCCTTAACACATTCATTTCCTTCTAACCTACAAATTATAGTTAACTTATAAGATCACCAAAATAAATGTTTATTTCCTTCATCCGAAAGTAGTTAAAACAAAAATTGCATGAAGTTAAAATAAATTCTCATGCTCCAGCTTCTGAAATGGAATTCCTTTTGCAATAATGGAAGTTCAATATTTAGCAATTTGAAAACTACTTTTATGGTTAACATAGAATTTAATAACATGCCTTCTTAAAAAATATGGAAGATAATGACCTAAAACTAAATAGGCAAATCAAATTGGTACTAATTGTGACGAAACCAACATAGCTATATTATTATCTAAACAGAATGAGAAAGTAAAATACATTTAGTAAACTGGAAATAAAGCTACATAATAATATCTCAAAGAATCAAATGAAACCTAGTATAGTGTCATGTGTTTACAAGTTTGATTTTTGCAAACCAAAAATTTATGTGTGATGATGGATGGATGCAAAACTGGCAGTGTGATGATGGATGCAGGGATGATAGTGTGTGAGGCTCAGAAATATAATATGACTTTTGCAATTAAATCATCTTTTAAGAAAGATTTCTATCATTACAATCTGTTTACTGATAATTTTACGTTCAGGAAAAATTGTAATGATGTATGGCATACATCATGGTTCCCATAGTTTGGCAAATAATTTTTACATATCAAGGTTTCACCTTCTAACTAAATGAACTATTGACTTGGCATTGCCATAACATTCAAAACTGGCGACCTAATGCAACCACATTAAATATCAAAAGAAGCACTCAGAAACAGGATAACACTGCAACAAAAGCAAGTTAAGTTTCAAAATCACATGCAATTATGCAGATGTAGATGTTGAAAAATAAATGCCTTAATATAAGTGATAAATGCATTTTCATAAGTACCGAATACCTACGAAAATTCATTCAGGCTTCTTGCTGCACTACAATATACTTAATACGTGTTTTGGATGTGGGTAACATCAACAACAAAAAAATACTCCACTTCTGATTATCCCAAAAGCCCATGCTATTCTAAGTCCATTTTGGATAATGGGGGCATTTTTCCGCTTTGAAGTCAGTTTGAATTATCTTAAATATATACGCACACACATACAGTCCTCCATTATATATTGAATACACAACTTAACTAATACAAAAAATGGGACCGTCTCATAAAAAAGCCGAGTTATGACATGGTCCAGAACTTAACCTTTTTAGACTTGTTTTGGTTTGCTATGTAAAAGCAAAATAGGAGGAGAAAAGTAAAAAGTCACATAATAACTCTCAATGTTTTAAAAAAAAAACTAAATAGATTAGAGAAAATCTCCTAGTGATTTTATTACTTTTCAACAATTAAGGTAGCTTTTTGATAGATGTAAAATATTATATGTGAACATAATTATAGTCTTCAATAAATATAGAATAATATAAATGATAACCATTCTATTATTTATCACTTATCATATTTGATTTTATAATTAAATCAGAAGTATTATATATAACGCATACATAACTGAAAACAACAATCTACATCCAAATACATCTAGCCATGCAAACATCCCAAGACCGTTCGCACTAAGATAACACATGCTTACATACACAAAAAAGACTACCTTAATCAACAGGAAGAACTCACACCCAGGTACCACTAAGCAAAGGCTTAGCAGACCCTGCTTCACCAAACATCTGGATCAAATCAGAATACGACTTATCAGCTCTACTCTCATCGGCCTCTCCCTTCAACTCCAACCTGAGCTCCTCCTCCAAATCATCCGAAGCCGATATAAGCAGGAGCTTGTACCCTTCATAGTTCAAGAAGTATGGAGGATCGGCAGGGCCATACCCTTTACTGCTAAAACACCCTTCCAAGCTCACTGGAAAAAGAGCCCTACACTTGGTTTAAAGCCCACTAAAACCATAGTCGTACGACCTGCCCTTGTTAGGGTTCTTTATTTGGATGATAAATGAAGCTTCGTGCTCTATGTGAATGGACCCTTGAGGCTCGTTTTCCTTGTTTGGGGAAGGGAGTTCGAGCTTGTTGATCAAGTGGGTATGGGTTCTGTTAGGGCTTAGCAGGTGACATAGGGCTTAGCTGGTGATGTACTATACTTAGCCGATTATTCGAAATCATGCTGAAGTAGCCTTAATTTTTGCAGTTTAGTGGACTAACCGTCGATTGATTGTTTGAGAGACATTGGAGAAGACGGTCGATCTAGAATCGCATGGGTCTGGAACCATTTCTATTTCTAGTGAAGATGAAGAAGGAATGAGAACTTGAAGCGAGAAACAAAGATGAAGGTTGAAAGGGTATAATGGGAATTTCAAAAAGACGCTGTTGATTTGATGTTGATTGAATTATCATTATTAGTAGTAGAGATATAACAATAATAATTATATAGGGATTTGAAAATGAAATATCTTGAGAGAATTAAGGAGAGAAGAGAAAAATCATAGAATTAATAAGAATGTAAGAAATTCTTCTGCTTTATTATCATCTAATAGATTGAGACTTTGTAGGACAAGTCCCTATTTTTAATTAAAATTAATAAAACATCCATGCATAATGATTTATGTAGATTAGGTCCTTGCACATGTATTTCTTTCATATGTGGATATTATTACCACTCTCTTATTTAAAATCTGCACCTCATTAATTATTAATTTTTAAAATGCAATAACTTTTTCTAAAACATCGAATTAACAAATCAATTTCACCATTAAATCACAAATTTTACTATTATTCTAATGATATGCATTATGAATATGTAAAAATCAAAATTTCGAAACCTATTTTTTTCAAATTCGAATTTTTAAAAACTTTGAGACACAATCATATTTTATTATTATATCACTTGAAAAAAAATTATAACAATTAATGCAGATCAAAGTGCATTTTACTGATGCAATTATAGTTGCATCCAAGACATGCAATTTTTAATTGCATTTTAGTGATGCAGTCATAACTGCATTATTAGCATTTTTGCGGTGTAGATTTTTTTACTGCATTTCAGAAATGCAGTTAAAAACTACAACACTACTAGGAACGTAGTTAAACATAGCAACATTGTGTTGCAATTTATAACTGTATTTTAGAAATGCAGTTGTGCAGTTTTTTACTACATTACTTAAATATAGTTAAAACCTGCATTTTACTTGTGCAGTTTTTAACCGCATTTTAGAAATGCAATTAAAAACTACATCAGTTAAATGCCATTAAATGTAGGTTTTAACTGCGTCATAATAATGCAGTTAAAACCAGCATTTTAATAGTATACTAAAATGCAGTTTTTAACTTATTTTTGTAATGCAGTTAAAAATTATACTATTAAAAATGCAGTTTTTAACCGCATTACTAAAATGGCGCTTGTAACTACATTACTAAAATGCAATTAATAACTGCTACGCAAGTTATATTTTTCAAAATTTTACTTTTAGATATCAACAATTAGTACCGTTGGAAAAAAAATTAAATTTATGATTTAATGGTGAAAACGATTCTTAATCCGAATAATCTACAAAAGGTTATCTCATTTTAAAGATTGAAAATAAATAGGTTGATGAATGCTAATAATTGTCGAGTGTGATGTTAGAGAAGCAGGGACCTAACTTACATAATTTGTAATTAAGGGACCCGTATTATAATTCAATTATAAAATAGGGATTCAAGATTAATATTCTAATTAAAATTTGACATAACCTTGTTCTACCATAGTTTTATGGTTTGCGAGTGCACAAACGGAAATGGATTATGATAATGAACGTTTGAAAATAATTATATAGATTGGTGGGCTAACCATGAGATTTTTCCAAACCTTTAACAATTATCAATTTTTTCACATACTGCACCGCATCATTACTAAGAGTTGGCCAAAAGTACCCATATCGCAAGACCTTCCGAGTCAAGCCCTGCCCCTACTGTGGTCTCTGGTGCTTGTTGTCCCGTATCTTTGTGGTATCGTGGCAAGAAACGCATCTTTGCAAGAGGTTAGAAAATCCTCTCATATACAAAATGTCGTCCTGTTTAACAAATCTGGGAACCTTCCACACTTGGTTTTGTTGCTTCTTCCTGGCTTGAAGGTAGAATTTCACTAGTTCGGTGGCAATGATGGAAGTCATCCAATTTGCTCGCCATCTAATGTTGCCACAATATTGACATTCTTAAAGCTCAGAATAAGTAAGTTTTCCATTGGAATCGATATAATGCATGGTCCTGTTCCCAAGCTTGTTAATTTCGCTAGATCATCAACCGGTTCTCCTCCCTTGAGATTTTTGTAACATCCCCATTTCGAGACCCAAAAATAAATATCAATGATATTGCAGTCATCACTGGAATTATTTTCGAACAAAAATCATGGTTTGTTTTTTTACAATATTAAATAAACAGAGTAGCTAAATAATTTTCATTATATAAAATTGTCTTTACATTTTTCATTACCCAATTCATGCCCATACGGGTGTAAATATAATAAAAACAGAGATAATAATGTAGTGCCGATATATAAAGATGCCGACATGAACACTTAATCAGTTATATATTGTAAAACTTGCCTTTTTGACCTCGGGTTCAGCGCTTGAATCAATGTGCACATCTCGATAACCAAAAAGGATGAGACACTATGATATGATAACAAGATACAAATCCATTTCTTACTAATGGCTATCAGAATCTCACAACAGAAGAAAACAAAGTATAATACATCGATAACAATAATCACTACATAATATCATAGCATTTGCATAATGTCATATACATATGCCTATTGCAAACTAGTCATACTAGAACTAGACTAACCCGCAGTGGAAGTTATGGGTGAATTGCAATTTCTTTTACTATATTGGATATTTATTGGGCCTATGAAGTCTAACTTATTTAGAACATTTTTAAATTTCTTTATCTTTATATTATTTAAATTTATAAAATGATTTATCATTATTTAATTTGTGTTATTATACACACACAAACGTGTATTATAGACACACACACATAAACACACACACACGTGTGTGTGTGTGTGTGCGCGCGCGTGTAACATATTTTTCCCGTTAAGGTATAACATGCACATGTATGAATGCTGGGATTTACATCGTAACGAACACGTTAGCTCATCCGATGTACAAATGTATTGTCTAACTGTATGTTTATATACATATACTTATATACATATATATAATATTGCAAATATATGTATGTATAAACTATAATTTTTATTTAAATAAGTTTGTATAAATATGAATATATAAAAATAAGTATGAAATATTAACAATATATATAGCTATATAAATATATCAAATATAATAATTTCTTTATCTATAAGGTCGAAAGCAGTACTTGTATATATATATATTTTTAAACATATATTATGTATGCATATTTAAGTACTTATATATATATATATAATAATAAATACATATATTAATATAAATAAAACACAAAATAATTTATATTAAACATATAAGTACTTGGTCATGCGCATGGCTCTATTTTTATTTATTTTAAAATAATATGAATTTGAACTTTGATTTTTGATAAATTTTAGATGATTAATTTTGTAATTTAAAATTTCATTGTAAAATTTTATAATTTAAAAAAATGAAAAATATATTTTTAAATTTTTTGTTATATTTAAATATTTTAAAATTATAAAAAAATTCAATTTTTGTCGAGAGTATAATATGTATTAATCTAAGTTAGTAAAATATGATTTTTAAATTATATGTATTTATAAAATAATTTATATGGTTAACTAATTTAAATATTATTTAGAAATAATATATAAATATACAAAATATTTTGTTATTGCTGAAAATATTATACTTATTAAACATTATGTATACAATTATATTTTCATATTTTAGATAAGTATAAAGTAGTATTTAAATTATAAACTATATGTGTGTGTATTATAAATTAAATTATTTAAAAAATAATAATATCGTTTTTTAAGTTGATCAGTGTTGCATGTAGATGTGCTTACGTAAAAAATTTTAATTTAAAACACAAACACACACATGACCAATCAAAATTGTGACAATATATTTATTTGTTGGAATCATCACCTAACTAATAATATAATATATGAAACAGACATAACACATACGGATTAGTATTTATAAACATGTTAGGAACATACCTTATAAACAAAGTTTGCAAGTACACCTTGAAATATTGAGATCTGATCCTCGAACAGATTTCCAATCTAAAAGAGTGCTAGTCCTTGAACCGTTGACCACCAACTATCGAATAGTATTTGATTTGGTTTGATTTGCACTTGAAATAATGGAGGATATAGGGTATAGGGCTTGACCAGAAATGAATGAGAATGGAGGCTTCAAAATTCCTCAAAATTTGAGGGTATAAGCATCGCCGCATTGTTATCACAGAACAATCCAATAAGATTTTCGGTATCGGGAACCAATCCATGCTCACTCAAAAACTTACACATCCAGACTGCCTCTTTAGCTCCTTCATTGAGGCAATGTACTCGGCCTCCATCGTGGAATCATCAGCTATTTCTTGCTTGGAACTTTTTCAACCAATGGCTTTGTGGTCAACTGTAAAGACATAACCAGATACTGATTTACTAACATCTATATCATTTTAAAAGTTGGAATTTGTATACACCTTCATAAGGAGCTCTTCATCCTCGTACATAAGGAATAAGTCATTAGTATTTCTTAATACTTAAGCACACACTTTACAATCATCCATCTCTAGGATTAGACTAGCATCGGCTTACGCATCATAATGCACATGCCACATCCAATCTAGTACATAACATAGCGTACTGTTATCCATAAAATATTCTCAGGAATAAAAGTATGAAGGAAGGAACGCAATAGCATTGGGAAAGATCAGAAAGCATTAAGATGGTCTGATTGATCATACCTTCCGACAAGGAGCTTTCGACGAAGTCGAAGGCTATCTTTCAAAGTCCATATGCAAGATGATACTCCAAAAATCCATCTTTCGACTAAGGTGAAAGGTCTTTCAACAAAAGCGAAGGAAAAGGAGCATAGCCCAAACCTTTTGAAGGGGTAGAAGGGATGCAGTCATCAAGATTCATTAGCATCAAACCTTTCGAAGGAGTCGAAAGGTTCCAACTCTAGTATCCAAGGTGTTTTTACTTTCAAAGGGAACGAAGAAGACGAA
Organism: Allium cepa; assembly: GCA_030765085.1. NCBI lineage: Eukaryota > Viridiplantae > Streptophyta > Magnoliopsida > Asparagales > Amaryllidaceae > Allium > Allium cepa. Next base: position 599,936,395 of record CM060935.1, read on the forward strand.
GCAAGTATAAGCAACTACTTAGTGACCTTTTCGAAAAATTACAAGCCTTTCGAACTGGTTGAAGCACGTCCAGGTTACCTTTTGACAATGACGAAAGGTTTATGAAGAAAACAGCACTCACAAGTCAGAAAAGAGTGAAAGACAACCTTCATACAACTTTGAAGGAAAGCACAATGTTAACACCAAAAATTCACCACCAAAACTAGGTTTCGAAGGAGAGTAGAGGGTCACTGGAAGACCTTCTACAAGAGCCGAAGGGATGCTTCTGGAAAAGTCAAGAAGGCTTTCGCAACTAAAGTTCTGCATGAGATGGTTCTACCCACAAGAGGCTTCTGCATATGATAAAGACTTTCACCTTTGGTTCCGCATGAGATGTTCCACCCGCAAGAGGCTTCCGCATATGATAAAGACTTACACCTTTGGTTCCGCATGATAGGGTTCCGCAGAGGAAAACTCTCTGCCGACGGAAGGCGTTTTGCAAATATCGCATCCGTGAAAGAACCTTCCACAAGTGATAGTTCTACATTGAAGACCTTCTGCAAGAGTCAATAGCATCATGTACAAACATTACCTTCTGCAAAGCAAACTTGGCACCTTATTCAAAAGAGCCTTTCGATGGGATCAAAAGGATGTCTCTGCAGATCATTCGATACAGGACAATGTCGACCAAGCACTTCAAAGCGCCACTTACCTTCAAAGAAGATCTTTTAATGAAGTCGAAAGGCTCCCTTCCGCATCAAATCAGCTTCCCTTCCATCATTAGATCAAAGCTGTGGATACCGCATTCTTACCTTTCGATAGAGACAAGGGCATCCAGATATATTCAGAGAGCTATAAGCCAACCTTCCAACAAAGCCAAAAGGCCTCCCTTTCACACAAAGCCGGAAGGATGCAAGCGAAACCTATCTTTTGATACGGTTGCCATGACCCCTGTGGATGTTCCCAACCCAAATCTATAAATAAGACTCGAGAGGTCCATTTTTAGGATCTGACTTCTTCCACCTCTCACTTAAATTTTTCTTAAACTGGTAAACCCTAATTCTCAAATAAAATTGGGGATTTGGATAATTTGGTATGATTGGGTTCAATAAAAAGAAGATTATGATAATCATATTTACTTAGGAGCTCGGACTTTATTATCTTTCATAAATATGCCAACCTGTAGTTGGATTGATCAAAAGGAGCACCTTTGACTAAGTCGAAACCCTGAGTTTTCTTCTTTCCTAGAAACTTTATCTCAAATCAACGAGATCGCAAGCGTTACCCTTTTTGTTAGAATCAAAGCCTTTTCAACCCAGCTATTTCCGAAGCCTGTTAGGTTCTTAACGCAAATACCTTTATTCGTGTCGAAAGGTGGTCTCAGTCATGTACTTAGTCAACCCATTTGAAGAAACTTAACTAGAGGGAAGCTACCCTTTCGACAATGCCGAAAGGTGCAAAAAAGGAATTTTTGATCACTTTACCAATTTGAAAAGCTTCGGCAATCTTCACTCATTCGAAAGGAGATTTTCGAAAGCATCACTCCTACTTCAACTTCAAATTTGGGGTTTTGACAAGTTTTCTTGTTAACATTTTTGGCGCTAGAAGGAGGTCTCGAACCTCCGGTCCTAATCACTTTCATCACAGATCGGTAGCATAGATTACTTCGTCCAAAAAAAAGATGGAAGGAGACATTAATATCTCAAACGAAGAAGTCAAGCCGCAATCAACTTTGGAAGACAATATAGTCCCATGCTTCAAATTGGAAAATATGGAAATTGGGCAACCTTCGACCTTAATGAGATTGGAGAATAATGAAATTAAAGTCCAACATCTACAGCAACAAATGATAGCAATGCAAGAATTTCTTAAAATAGCACCATCACAAGAATCATTAAGGATTGTAGAAGGAAAAGATGATGCACAACCACCATGTGAAGATCAATACAAGAATCAAGAGAGTCAGGCTAAGAAGACCATTGAGTAATCAAACAATTTGTCGATGAAAAATGATGAAGAACATCGGGATAACATCCACAACCAAATGACATAAGGTACGATAAAAAGTATACTCAATAAATTAAAGAAACTTGTTATCCTGCCAAAGGTTCCTATTTCAGAAGAAAAGACGGCAATCAATATTCTCCCTCATATGCAGATTCCTCCACCAAAGTATGATGGAACCACTGATCAAGATGATCACCTTGTAAAAATTGGATGAATTTATACAATGCTTCTGGGCCAGTTCGATGCAAATTTTTCCCGATTACTTTTCAGGGAGCAGCTCTCAAATGACATAGGAATTATCAAGAGAAGACCATCTGTTTTGGGAACAATTTTCTCACGACTTTGTGACGCAATTTTATATGTTCAAGGACCCAACCACAAGCTTTAGCCTGTTAGCTATAACCAAATAAAAACAGGGAGAACCACTAGACAAATATTTAAAAGGGTTCAATACAGAAGCATTAAAAGCTGGAAATGCGACTAACAGAGATAAGTTAATAGCAGTTCGGTCAGGGCTAATTGAACATACCCCTTTTTGGGAAGACCTTTATATTAATGGATGCAAAGATCTAAGATACTTCTATTCTCATGCACATAAATTTATCCAATTGGACAAAATGTGCCATGACAGGAAAAGATCGTGACAAGGCATAAAAGTAGAAAATTTTGATTCCGACCACTTTAAGCACGAATCAAAAGGCGATAAAAGGGTTTGGAAAGGAATTCCAGAAGCCAAGCATATAGCCTTAAATCGACCCCTTCCTCGCATACTTGCTGCAACAAAGGACAACGAAAATGTCTCAATTACCCATAAAATGCGAAGGCAGCTAGAATCCAGGAAAGGAGGAAGGTATTGTGATTATCATAAAGAAAATGGACATATAACCGATGAGTGTTGCGTATTAGCTGGATTGATTCAGGATATGGTTAGGTCAGGGCACCTAAAGGAGTTCGTTAAAGAAACTTAAAAGACATCTTATCCAAGCAAAGAAGAAAGCAGTTTAGCAAATTTTGAATGCAATTGAATCATGAAGTCTCTTAGCATTTGTTCAACTATGAACCCTCCCCTTTTTCATATCTTATCAATTCGAATTGTACTTTGTTTTGTACATAGATTTACTTTGTGCATGTACTGATTAAAATTCAAGTGTCTTTATAGGTTAAAAAAATCAATCCATAGGATGTAACAAACTTTTGAAGCATAATGAGCTTCAAGCTACTTGAAAAGGATAGCTCAAATGCCTAATACAAAATGGACACCAACGCTGGGGCCAACACAAAATAAAGGTTTGCTATTATGAAACCTTGGACTATAATCAATCCTTCACCAATTTTGGAGACAAAACTAACAAATAGATCATTCAATTGCAGGGCAATGTTCACCAAGTTGTGGTAATCTATCTGGAGGAGGAGGCAATATCGTTCGATCTTCAACAAATTATTTTACTAAAAGGAAATTTCCCAAAACATGTCTTCAAAGAAAACCTATTTTCGATTACCCCCTACCTAGAAAAAATAAGTATCTGTCTATTCCGAGAATTGATTTATGCAATCTTCCAAAGATACTATATTGCATTAGTAAATGCCAACGAAAAACTTCCAACTAAGCAATCTCACTATTTTAAAGTTTTCTAAAGCTATCGGCAATGACAAGCCTATCCATACTTCTTCAAAAAGATTTTTAAAGCTATTAAGAGTTTGTTGGCAAAAAATTAAATTAGATGATCTTATTCTCAACTAAAAGGCTACTGGTCATGAATCATGACTACCTAGTTTCCTACTTGCGATCCGTGTCTCTGTTATGAGAATGATTTTAGAGATCCTTGCAAAAGTTAGCATAAAGAAAAGATTGTCCCTAGAAGAGTTCATTTTCAAAAATTCTTTCAAAAAAATTGATATTCAAAAAAATGCTTTGATTGACCAGAAATGATTTTCATATGCAAAGTTTTAGCTATGGTCAAGGGCACCTCCATGAGGAAGGGTTAAATCCTCTTAAGACCTTACCAAAGGCACCTCCTAGAGGGAGAGTTGATACCTCTAGAAAAGACCTTACCAAAGGCACCTCATAGAGGGAGGGTTAAAACCTCTAAACAAAGCCCCTAACATCCATATCCCCTCTTAGGGGAGGGTCAGGATAAGCACTCGCAAAATCAAAATCCCCAAACGTCCATATCACCTCTTAGGGGAGGGTCAGGATAAGCACCCGCGAAACTAAAAGACCCTAATATCCAAATCACCTCTTAGAGGTGGATCACGTAAATCACTCATCTGCAACCTACTAGATGAAGGTCAACTTAACACACACAACATCCCTCAAAGTCAAGGGAAACCTGGAAGAGGCATCAAACAAATGAAAAAAGACAATGATGTCTACAACTCAAGAAGAAAGTCAAAACCCAAGAGAATAAAGGGTTAAGGAAAGGAATATATCCGTCATCTAATACAAATATGAAACCTAAGAGAAGGAAATGAACAAAGGCAAAAGGGATAAAGGTATCCAATGCCCAAAACCTAGAATAGACAAAGAACCTAAAATCATATCCAGAAAGGACAAAATATGGAATAAAATATTTAAGAACACCCAGTGTATGAGAAGTAATTTCTGCATCAAAGGATTAAGAAACTTTCATACCACAAAAAGGCATGAAACCAAAAAATGAAAGAAGGAATCCATAACATGAAAATAAGAGTAAAGGTCGATACGAAAACTAAAGGAATGGAATGGATAACAAATTTTTAGCTACAAAGTTAAAGTACTTCACTGCAAGAGCAAGAAAACCACTCATGAATCATTTGAAAAGTGACCGATTGGATAGAAAAGTCTATTATACCTATATATACATATATACATATACTACTAACTTATTAGCACTTTAGGAGCAACACATTTATTAAAGGGAAACTTTCCTATGAATAACCTTAGAATTAAGGCTAGATAAACTTGGCTATCTTTTGTTCGAAATCTACTAAATATGCAATATTTAGACATTTCTATGGCTTCGTACTTATGTTGAATGGAGTTTTGAACAGTTAATTCATCAGATGAGATCCTGACGAAACTTTGGATAAATTCTTTATTTCGTGAATTTTGAGTTTCCCTGTTTCTATTGATGAAGATTCCATTTTGGATTTCGTGAATTCTTAATTTCCATATTGCTTTTTATGATGATTTATAGATTTCATATTCATGATTTCCTTATCGAATTTTCATGATAATTTTTAACTTGAATTTCTAATTTCATGAATTTTGAATTTCCCTGTGGTCTCTTATGATGGCTTATGAATTCCTAATATTAGGTTTCTTCCCATTGAATTTTCATGATGATTTCCCATCATTCGTTTTTTTAATGAGTTCTTAATTTCTTAACTCGTTTGTGGAGTTTCTATGATAATTTATAGATTTCCCATTAATTCTTGTAATGATTTGCTGATTTTGTATTCATAATTTCTTTATTATATCAATGTGGTGATTTCTTGCTGAATTATTGGTTTAATGAATTTCCCCACTGATTTCTACGATGATTTATGAATTTAACGTGTTACAATTTCCCATTGAATTTTCATGACGATTTCCTACTGATCACTTGTTTCATGAGTTCATGATTTCTTTGTTCCCTTTATTGATTGATCTTCCAATTTTGAATAAGAATGGATGGGTTTCAGATCATATTTTTTTATTCTTGGATTTTAATTCCCCGATTTAATTGAATTTGAGCTCTCTTATTGATTTTTGTGATAATTGATGAATTTTGTATTTCTAATTTTCCTATCAGAATTTTTGGATGATCTTTATTGGGGTTTTGGATTGATAAATTCTGAAATTACTTGATGATTTTCATGATGATTTATAAATTTTTGATTTCCTTATTGGGTGTCCGATAATCCTTTATAAGATTTCTGATTTAACGGGTTCCGATATTTCCATGTGAATCTTTACGATGATTGGTGAATTCTGCATTTTTGGCTTCCTGGTTCAATTCTTTCAATGATTTCTTATTGAATTTCTGGACTTGTGAATTCTGAAGTTTCTGATTGGGTTTTTATGATGATTTATGGATGTCGTGTTCTTAGTTTCCTTATTGAGTTTCCATGATGACGTCTTGATTAGACTTCTGGTTTTGTGGATTATAAATTTCCTCCTTGACTTTTAAGATGATATGTGGATTTCTTATATTTGATTCCCTCGTTGGATTTTCATAACGATCTTAGGTATTTGAGAATTCTGAAGCTCCTTATTGAGATTTTATGATGATTTATGGGTTTCATATTTCTGATTTCCTTGTTGGATTTTTAATGATCTCTTATCAAATTTTTAATCTTGTGAATTTTATATATCATCAGTGGATTTTCTTGATAGTTTACGAACTTTTTATTGAATTTTCGAATATGGATTTTATTTAATACTTTATCGATACCATTTGGGCTTTCACCAAAGCGCAGGGATGAAAAATAAAGTCAACAAAAAAGCAAGAAATTAATCCTCGATGGCCAAGGAAAATATAGCTTGATAACAGAGGATTATGTGTACACAATCACCATTATGGGGAGGCTTATTTACTTAAATTGATAATAACCGACCAGGTGATATCGTTCATACATTTATTTGAGCATACAATTGCTTAAATGCTCTGCTGAATAAAATAAACAAATAGTAATTAGAATTATAAAGTTACTCATAATAGAATGACCACAAGAGTATGATCCTTACAAATGCTATCATCTGTTTACAGAAAACAAAGAAGAAAATCGTTTGGAGATTTTGTCCTAAAGAGCAAAAGCTTCTTTCATATGGAGGGGGGCTAAATGTTATCCGTAAAATATCCTCAGGAATAAAAGAAGGAACACAATATCATTGGGAAAGATTAGAAAGCATCAAGATCGTCTGGTTGATCATACCTTCCGACAAGGAGCTTTCAACGAAGTCGAAGGCTATCTTTCAAAGTCCTTATGTAAGATGATACTCCAAAAATCCACCTTTAGACTAAGTCGAAAGGTCTTTCAACAAAAGTACAGAAAAAGAAGCATAGCCCAAACCTTTCAAAGGAGTCGAAAGGATGCAGTCATTAGGATTCATTAGCATTAAACCTTTCGAAGGAGTCGAAAGGTTCCAACTCTAGATCTAAGGTGTTCTTACCTTTTGAAGGGGATAAAGAAGATAAAGAAGGTATGAGCAACTACTTACTGACCTTTTCGAAAGCATTACAAGCCTTTCAAACAGTTTGAAGCATGTCTAGGTTAGCTTTGCACAATGACGAAAGGTTTATGAAGAAAACAACACTCACAAGTCAACAGAGAGTGAAAGACAACCTTTCGACAACATTGCAGGAAAGCACAGTGTTAACACCCAAAATTCACCACTGAAACTAGGTTTCGATTGAGAGTAGAGGTCGCTATAAGACCTTGTGCAAGAGCCGAAGGGATGCTTCTGGAAAAGTCAAGAAGGCTTCCACAACTAAGGTTCCGCATGGGATGGTTCCCTCTGATCCGCTCGCAAGAGGCTTCCGCACCGCATGAGATGGTTCCGCCCGCAAGAGGCTTTCGCATATGATAAAGACTTTCATCTTTGGTTCCGCATGAGAGGGTTCTGTCGAAGAAAACTCACTGCCGATTGAAGGCGTTTCGAAAATATCGCATCCATGGAAGAACCTTCCGCGAGTGATAGTTCCGCATTGAAGGCCTTCTGTAAAAGTCAACAACATCATGTACAAACTTTACCTTCCGCAAAGCAAACTTGGCGCCTTATTAAAAAGAGCCTTTCGATGGGATCGAAAGGATGTTTCCACAGATCAGTCGACATAGGACAATGTAAACCAAGCACTTCAAAGTGCTACTTACCTTCAAAGAAGATCTTTCGATGGAGTCGAAATGTTCCCTTCCACATCAAATCAGCTGCCCTTCTATCATTAGATCAAAGCTGTGGATGCCGCATTCTAACCTTCTGATGGAGACAAGGGCATCCAGATATGTTTAGAGAGCTATAAGCCAACCTTCCAACAAAGCCAAATGGCCTTCTTTCGCACAAGGCCGGACGGATGCAAGCGAAACGTACATTCCGATACGGTCATCATAACCCCTGCGGAAGATGCCAACCCACACCTATAAATATGACCCGAGGGGTGCATTTTTGGGATCCGACTTCTTCCACCTCTCACTAATATTTTTCCTAAACTTGTAAACCCTAATTCTCAAATCAAATTGGGGATTTGGACAGTTTTGTACTATTGGGTTCAATAAAAAGAAGATAGTGATAATCGTATTTACTTAGTAGCTTAGACTTCATTATTTTTCATAAACGTGTCAACCTGCAGTTAGATTGATCGAAAGGAGCCGCTTTGACTAAGTCGAAACCCTGAGTTTTCTTCTTTTCTAGAAACCTTATCTCAAATCAACAAGAATGCAAGCATTACCCCTTTTTGTTAGAGTCAAAGCCTTTTCAACCCAGCTATTTCTGAAGCCTGTTAAGTCCTTAACCCAAACACCTTTATCCGTGTTGAATTTCTTCGTCTTGGCCTCATGAACATTTCGCTAGTTGAAGCTTCACCAGATTTTTCTTGTAGCGGTGCCAATCATCTCGGGCCATTGGATGAGAACGGATCTAATTTTTTTGAAAATGAGAATGTTTCTCTGGTCCCAACGTGAATTATAAAAGGGGACGGTGGCAGGTTTAAACCGTAAAAGCATGGTTGAATAGTAGAGAGTATGGTTAAGGTATGGCTTAAGCATGTTGAATATATATGTATGTATGTATGTATGTATGTATATATATATATATATATATATATATATATATATATATTCAAAAATATCTAGCTCGATGTACTCAAAAATCTCAAACCCCAAACGAGGCGTGCCGCATGGCGTTTCTTACTAAATACCCCTATTACAAACACAATGGAACTAGTCTAGAGACCTAATTCGATCGTATACGAAAGGTAGCTTTTTAAATCGAATTATATTAACTTAAATTCCTTTAATTAATTTCTATGCATTTTGATCTCGCATTACCACATGATACGTCTAATCATTATGAAATTCAACGAAACATATAATAACTCGCATTTACGAATATGTTGAAACTGATTTTGTTGAAATCTGAGACAGTGTCTCGGAATTTTCACACATTAATTAAAATTAGTTATTATTAAAACCAAGTAAATTACATTTAAATTCAAATTCTAAAGTCTATTATCATCAGCCTTATTTATATTGAATCGAAATAAGATTTCCCGATCATTTTTATTCATATTAAATCCAGGATTAAATTATTTGAATATCTCGATTATTTAAATTCACTATTCAAATAAATATTTATATTAGAAATTCAATCTGTTTGACTTATAAAACTAATATTCCAATATCTAATATACATTAATTAGTTCAAAATCAAATGACTAAAATTCTGGGTTGTTACATTCTTCTTCCTTAAATGGATTTCGTCCTCAAAATTAGCTAGTAAGAAACATGCCAAAACCCATCAACTTTTAAAACCAATTAGTTGAAATAGATTACCAAATCTGTTAAGCTCTTAGTTTTTCAAAAATCAATTTGTTGAAATTTTCTTGGCACCTTTTCTAAGTCTTTAAATTCGTTCATAGTTACGAACTAATATTATTCCAAGACATAACATAAAGATCAAATTTTAGTTATTTCAAAAGTCTCAAAAAATTTCTAACATTTAAATTTATGAAAAAATTCGGTAGAGTCTCCTTTGCACCGTTTGATCGAAAAAATTCATAATATATATATATATATAATCACAAACGTACATCTCAGCTTTAAGGATGAAGCATCCCGTAGGGAAAATGTAAAAATACGATATTAATCCAAGTTGTGTATATTTTATTAGCATTAGCGAGCATATATAATCAATATAATGCGAAAGCGAGCTCAAATGCGAAGCATACGCCATCTGCACCAACTAATCACTCAATAACCAATGAGAATATATAAATAGAAAGTAATATTAATATACATTATAGACTATAGAATAACCACATGCAAATGTAACAAATGTAGCAAATGTAACCAGAGAAACCACAAAACAAATAATATCCATCCAATTAATTCATAACCATATCAAATTTTATTTTCCAATTCAACATTTAATTTATTTAAACTCATACGATGTACATATATCATCGTACGGAAAAAAAACCAAATATGATCACTTACTCAATCATACAGTTGCACTTTCGAACAAGTATCATTCGCACGACCACTCTAGTGAAGATCTAGATTCGATTTCTTGACTAGAAATCGATTAATTAAATTAACAATTAACTTATCGTTAACTTAATTAATTATATTTTTTAAAACTTAATTACATTTCCCTCCTCCTCACTCTGGCGTTCGCTCCCAAAATGCGACTGCATTTTTCCATCGCCATCGCCGCCTCTATAGGTGTTCTCCGACCATCATGAGTCGACCAGATGTGGCCTCGAACATGTCGCACCCTACACCAGAGGTCCGACCTTCTAGCTCCGCCGTAATCGCTTCTGAAACCCCAAAATGCTGCTTCGTTCATCCATGAATTTTTCAACGCCATCAACCATTAACGGCCATTGCTCCATCACCGTAGTACGCCCTTCCTCCTAGCTACCCATTGTCACTAGCAACTCCGCCCCTCGTCCCATAAATCATCGTGCGGAGGTCAAAGTATGTAGCGCCATTTATCAATGAACTGCAGCCACTATGGCTCGATCGAACCCAATCGAACCATTGGTTATCTTTGTCTTGGCCTCGAACCCCAGAAAGACGTGCCGCTTGGCTTTTTATACTAAATACCTATATTTCGAACAGAATAAAACAAGTCTCGAGACCTAATTCGATCTTATATGGAAGATAGCCTTTCAAATCTAATTGTATTAATTTAAATTCCTGTAATTAACTTTTACGCATTTCGACCTTGCATGACCACATGATATGCCCAATCACTATGAAATTTAATGGCATATAATAACTCACTATTACGGATCAAATGAAACTGGTTTCATCGAAATTCGAGACAGTGCTTCAGAAGGCTATTTTCATACGTTAATTAGAACGAGTTGTTATTAAAACCAAATAAGTTATCTTTAAATAAAAATTCACAAGTCATTATCATCATTCTTATTTATATTGAATTCAAATAAGATTTCGCAATCATTTTTGTTTATACTAAATCTAGGACTGAATTATTTAAATATATCAATAATTAAAATCCACTATTCAAATAAATCCTTTTATTAGAAATTTAAGTTGGTTAACTTATAAAACCAATATTTCAATATCTAATATACATTAATTATTTCATAATCAAATGACTAGAATTCTGGGTCGTTATAAAAACTTTTCATTTCCTTATTCTAATTAATGAGAGGACACTTTATTTATAAAGAGAGAGAAACTTTCATTTCTCTCTCTTTAAATAAATTGATTAATTATTTGAATGTCATTAATAACAACATGTACATGGCATAAATGTAAGTATAACCATATTATATATATATATATATATATATTATATGTTGTAGTATAAATTGTGTAAGTACAACATATAATAAATATTAATGCTATCAATTGATGACAAGGTGTAGACACATAAGTAGAAATAACAAGATAGCTAATCACATAAGGAAAAGGGAAATAAATATAAGGTAACAATGATGATCGATCCAATTTCTCATTTGGTAAACTCAATTAATGCAACATATAAATGATAAATAATAGGCGTTGGAGAATATAAATGATCAACAACAACTTTATACATATAATTGCCTCATTTTAAATTGGTTTTTTTGAAAAGAAATCTAATTCAAACTTTGACAACATATAATGCATCTAATAAATTTTATATATACAAAATAGATATAAAATTAATTATGTGTATTTAAGATTAAATCAAGTCTTTCAAACTAATACAATTAGAGATTTATATAATCAATTAAAAATTATGTTTATTGTCAAAACATTAATAACAACTGTGTAAGATTCAATCAAATCTCTCTAATTAGTACAAATTAGATATTTACAGTAATCGAACTAAAATTTAGATTTATTGCCAAAACATCTTTCCTTTATAATTTCTAACACGATAAAAACACAAAATACATACATTTTGTTTTATATGATTTAAAACATGAACCTTCAATAAAACATTTTACTATTTATACACAAACTTTAGCTTAATTTGTTAAAGAAGAATCCAATCAAAACAATATGAAAGTTTCAGATATGAAGGATTATATTTTGAATTGAATGTTTACATATAGATTTATAATAAAACATTGAATTTAAGCATATATAAACTTTAATTTTAATTTAACAAAATAAGAATCCGATTTTTAAATTAAACATAGAAAATATCAGATCTAAAAATTAGACTTTAAATTGAGTGTTTAGAACATAGCTCTAAACATTGTATTAAACAAATTTTAGTTTTGATTTATTAAATTAAAACCCCAATCAATTCATTGAATAAACAATTCAAACCATACAAACAATTTCCAAATTAAACGAGACAATGATATACATACTACTATGATAATCAAATTTATCTTTCAACAAACATTGCATCAAATGTCATTATCTATAAAAGAAAATTATACCTTATTATCAAAGCTTTGAATCACAACTTGAAATCAAATTCACCTTAGGATGCTGCCTAGAATCACATATTGAATAATGATATCTCCTCGGATCTCCAAGATCTCCATCCTATCCTTGGAACAAATAGATGAACCACTTTTCTTTTATTCTATATGATGTTTTTATTTGGAGTTGAAAGATTTTTGTAAATTTTTGTTTTTATTTTTTGCCATGAAAAGTTGGGCGGAGAGAAAGAATGAATGAGAAAGAAAATGAATTGTATGCACATAATGAATTAGAGAATAAATTTCATTTAAAGAATGAAATCTTTTCGATTCTTTAATTAAAACTTTCCTTATTAATTGCCTTGATTGTCTCTTTCTCCAATCCTTTCTTTTCACATGATATGTCATCAAATGACATAAAATTTCCACAAATAAAGCCATCAAATGGCATAAAATTTCCATAAATCATTTCATGCACTTATTTTTTATTTAAATTACATTGATATCGTATATCAATACGTGCAAATATAACTTTTATAGATGCATTAAAAATATTATAAACAACTTCCAAACTTCAAATAAATTAAATAACAATTAATATTTCTCAAATATTAAATAATTTATCAATTCACAATATTTTATAAGTTAATTAAATCATGTGGTTTTTCAAAGAATTTATTATTACGGTTGTGCGACTCATAGGTATAGATTCAGTCTACGATTAATATTGAACTATTCGAGTATTAATGTTCACACATCACTTGGTAGGTGTGTTACAGTTTAGCTAAATTTGTCGCTTATAATCTTTTGATAAAATCAAATTTTACTTATTATAAGCAGTACCCGATAGCGATAATTATTTACACCAATTCTTTTCGTCAAAACTATATTACATTAGGACTTATGGAATTTGGTAACGGTCAAAATTCCAATTCGCCTACATTCAACTTTATAGTCCAATACAAATTACTTAGTCCAAAATTAACAATTATTAGTAACCGAACTATTCTGGCCAGAGACTTTGACTGCGAATTGACTTCAGTTGACCGTGATACTGACCTCATATAACTTAGGAGAAGAATCTTCTCTTAAATAGTGTTCCACTTCCAATGCTTTCACTTAACCCAATTATAGTCGCTCGATAGATGTCATGCCATGATTTAACTATAATCAAAGCAGAGCTTACACATTGAAGATCAAACAGTATTCTCAAGTCGAGAAATGTGTAAATTGGTCACATTGATATTTTATGCTTGACCCTAGTTATATTAACCAATAAAAAACTATCGAGTGAATCATTCCATAGTTATCCAATAACTATAGGTATGTAATCCCTTGCTGTCCTCAATAGTCATGAGTAATACACTGTCCAATATTTGGAGAGCATTATCTTATTTAGCCTCCACGGATATATCGATATCCAGTCTCGATATATCTTGACTAAGAATATTTAAAATGATATATTTAATTTCATTACGATAAATTACTCAAGGTTACAACATTTTGTAATTACTATCACAAAACATACAATTTATGGATTTTCTATTAAATATACTTTAATTAAATTAATTAATCAATAAAATATATTATATCAAATACATAATAGAAAGAAAACGCCTTTTATTTCAAGCAAGGTCGGTATTAGATGTATGCAACGAATTACATAATTGCCCTTAGGATATACCCCTACTCTATCAATCCCCCACTTGCACTTGAGGTTAATAATGGAATCTCATTCCAACTTCTCTAATCATTTTTTTAAAACTAATTGGGTCAGTCCCTCAGTACCCTGTCAATCAACTCTTTTCGATGGTGATTAACTATTTTATCACGTGGAACAATTCGGAGTGTCTCTTGACTTCAAGCGAGCTCTAAGTTTCTTTATGAACTATGTCGCGATATTGTTATCATATAACAATGTTATGGGGTTCTCAACATTTTGAATTATCCTCACCTCAGTTATAAAATTGTGTATATATATATATATATATGTATATACATTGCCTTTATTGTCGCGTATTCAAGGTAACGTACTTAGCCTTTTTCATTGAATCAGCCACATCATTTCATTTGAAACATTTCCAACTTAAATATTATTAAATTGATTTTATTATTGACATATATACTCAATATCACTTATGAAATTTGAGTCTGAATGCTACTTCATAAGAGGTTGTTGTTTCTGTAAACAATTCTCTGGTATTTCATAAATATGCGAGAACACTTCAAACAACCATTTAGTGATATCAATATGGATTTTATATTTGCCTATCTATCAAATATAGAAACCAATCACGATATTATAGCCAACGTAACATGTATTATTGTCAATGCATAAGGAATCCATCTTACTTGTTCCGTATTAAACATTTTAATAAGGTGTCCATGCATATTGTTTGGGACATTCCCAACATCTTTTATACTTGGTATAAATGACATCATTTATAAATCCAATGTCGAGTATTAAAACAAATAAAGGTAATTTTAACACAACTGAATTGCTAACAATCACCAATATGTTGCTTACTTATGGTTTGGAAATATCTACGTATATCTTAACTTTCTTTCTTATGAGCACACGCTTCCTTTGCATTTTGATTGACAACCAAACTAATTGATATTCTTATCAAAACATTTGTTCAATTTTTATTTTTGTCGAATGACACTTTCATATCTATTCTTAGATCATATCTAAAAACTCACAAACTCAATATCGCTCCCACTAACTTTGAGACACTTTGGTTATTATGTGTAAATAGTTTAATCTAAATCATTATTTATAATTTTCTCTTTCAACATACGTAACAAAAAATAAAGTCATACCATGCAATAATTTTGTGAGTAAAATCCAAACCTACTTGAGCACATTAAACGGTGAATCTATTGTGTTTATTTGAAATTTATGGTTTTATTCTTATCAATGTGGCTCATTATATTCCATCTACATTTGTCTTTCTCTTAAATACACATTTGAGGCCATAGGGATCGTATCCTTTTAGATACAACTATAAAAATTATATTTTGACAATGTACTTGGAATATATTTTGGATTTGTGCATTGCACCATATCATAGAGTTAATACTCTTAATGGTTTAATTGCCTATTGAGAACTATCTATTCTCAACATTGATAAGAAACTCATAATTTCTCTTTAATGTATAAGAACACTTATTAGACATTCTAATGTATTGTATTCATTTAGGTTTGGTTAGTTTTATTTCATCCCTTGCAACCAGCTTTATCCTTGAATCATATCCAAATCCATTTTATACTAATAATTTCTTAAAAAAATTCCTTCACTACAAAGTTGATATTTCTTGAAACAACGGTTGTTACTCAATATAATAGAACGGATATTCATAAAAAAAATTATGAATTGATTTATATAAAACTGATTTTGCATTAGTTCACAATATATTTATGTCAGGACATAAATTAGTCGTCTAATGACAATAGTTTTCAAAATTCTCTTGGGATGATTCATACAAGATCCCTTACATACAATTATTATGTGCAGTTTTTCAATTCGCACAACCTGCCAACTCTTTGGCATGAGATATGTAGGGGTTTCATATAAACCCTTATCCTATATGGTTTGTAAACTATTCTTTGGATGATATTAGTTTTAACCTTGTGTACTACTCTTAAGTACACACCATATAGAAAGAATTTATCTCAGCCTTACTCAACATCAATCGTGCTTTGTTCAACAAAGTTTAATTACACCTTATCAATACATCATTATGTGTTATAAGGAGAAGTTAACTTTGAGATTGAATCTTTATTCATTTTCAGGTACATTTAGAACTCTTTCCAACATACTCACCTATTCGATCAAATCAATTCATTTTGTTTTATTGTAGATTATTTTATTTACTTTCGTTTTATATTCTATGATCTTATCATAGACATACTGTGTGTGTATCAAATACATACATCCATGTTAGTGATAAATCATTAGTGAATATAGCCAAGTACGTGGAATCCATTTGATATTAATAGACTTACAATTGCATACATCTATATGTATTAATTCGAAGAGTTCATCATTTTATGATGCTCCCATTGATTGTGTGCATAAATCTTTAATTGTTTGAGATATAATTAAATAGTGTCATATGATTCATAATCATATAATAAAAATTATTTCTTAAACTACGAATTAGTCTATAATTCCAAAACAATTTTAGATACTTTTGTATTTTCAATGCTTCACTTTTGTTGTGGAAATAAACACACGTTATAGTTTTATTTTATGATGAATATTCATAATATTCACATTGAAATATAACTTTGCCCATTTTTCAGTTCACATCAAAAAATAGTCATTATTTCATAAATAATGTTCGGTATGTTCTACGAAAATAATTTTGTAATTTGATGCAATAAAGAAGTGTTATATTGGATTCTCCCACTATTTCTGCCATTCTTATAATAGCATACTAAATTCGAAGGGCCATTATTCACTTAATATATATTATTTATTTCATATACTATAACGAGTTACAATGCAGAGTTCTTTGATCAAATATCTTGAGCTCCAACTAATAAATCTCATAGAAACAATTTTCTGTATAAAAATACTTTTTGAAATAGAAATCATATTTCTTATTCCACTGTTAAGTATCAATCATTATTATTACAATTCTCATTTTCGATGTTTCTTAATGAAACAGACGTGACTATTCACTCTCTTCATCCCAACATTACCTTAAATCACATTTACTCTTATACATTTGTTTTCCTTTCTAAATGGTCAAACCATTCAAAAGAAAACCCTTACTACAATATTATAACGAACTTTTACAAAAGCGCATTAAATTATACTTAATTTTTAAGGACATCAAATGTATTGCACTTTACGTAAACCGATCAAACTGACATTTCAACGATCCAGTTCTTAGATTCAACACAATATGATCTCTTATATAATCAATCAAATTAAAAACTCCTCATAGTATATTTGTTGGCTTATTTCGAATGAACTTGTAGCGACCCGCAGTTCTGTACCATTTGAGTTGATAATAATTCACTCATGTCCAACCCAAATTGTACGAAAGAGCGAATAACTAAGGTAAAGAATCTCATAATCGCAGCGGAACAAAATATAATATATAATAATAGATTTTTACATAAAAAGAATTTGTATTTTCTTATACTTACAATTATCAGAGTACAATAAATCAATACATCAACCCTGGACAGTTATAATAACTTGCCCCCACACAGTGGAAATTAAGTCAAGTATGGAAGTACGCCTGAACTCCTCCAACCCGAATCTTGAGCTCCCTAGCATTATTATCCTGAAACTGTAATACTCGGCCTGAACCAAGCATTATAATAAAATAACACCCGAGCTACTCTGGAAAACCAGCGTGAGAAAACACACCCAATTTGAATTATTAAAGCTATCGAAATCCTTTGATTAACAAAGGTATCTTGTAAGACTACGTCATACATAAATACAACGGGTTTTACCTTACGATAACCAAAAACAATTTTATAGTAAATCTATTGATACTATAATAGTGTCTAAATGCAAATACTTATTCAAATAGCTGACATTATTACATTAATTAAATTCTAGCATACTAGGCTCTACAAACAAAACCGTAAGGCTTGTATTGGAGAATGGATTTCATACAATGACTGGGCCACTGGGGTACCACCCATCACAATACACTTCTAGAACAATGAACCGAGGACCTCGTCGGGATCCCCTACTGCACAAGACCGACCTACTCCTAAACTGGATAGACCGAATATGTTATCACCCCGAGTGTTCCCAACCTTACCATCGAGCGCTCCTTCTTTCATTCTCAACCATATCCATAATACCTATGTTTCCGAGGACATCTAAAAAAGTGATAAAATACCCTAATTGGATGCGACTCACTTAGCCTTGCTACACCTCTCCTGTTTTAGTCATTCCCAGTTGACGAGGCTTGAGGATAAGCATTACCTTTCAAGAAACAATTTCACTTAGAATGCTCATCGTCTTCCAATGATGATGTAATGATAGCATTCGTTCATACAAGTTATCCTAGGTCTAGACAAATCGAATCACCGTTTTCATCATCTTCACTGTATTCATTCATAACTTCAAACGGATCGAAGTTGTTTTCGGAGAATTAAATCCGATCTCGGTTTCTTTGAAACGATTAACGAAATTGACCAATATTGATAGTCGGTTATTTGACTATCAATAAAATATCCATATCTAGACACTAGGCCTTATTTTATAATCTCGAAAATATTCATTTCAAAACATCTTCACTAAGATATATATTCAATCTCTTTCAATATTTCAATATTTGAAACAATTTCAACACTTGAATCCATAACAGGACATTCTCCATTTCCAATACTTAGAAATATTTCCAACTTCCACTTTTATAACACTTAGAAAATATTTCTATTCCAAATCTTTTCCCACTAAAAATACTTTCCAAAACCTTCCTTTCAATACTTGGAAAATATTTATGCGTATAATTTCCAAAATAATTTTTAGACTAAACTTGGAAATATTTCATGACTTATCTCATAAGTCTCCAGAATTATAATAAATCCTTCCTATGAATTCCAAACCTATTATACTTATTTATAATCCCAACCAACCATTTATAACTTCTTTAAATGAATTCAAATTCTTTACGAAGTTATCGCATCTAAACATTGGAAATTTTCTTAAGTCTCCGGAATTCCATTTATAAAATTTCTCTTATAAAATCTCATCCTTAGATTAAAACCTATTTACACATATTGAGAGAATTTATAAATAAATTTTCAATCATTTCAAAACTATATATATATATATATATGTGATGAGCATTTTTAAAGAATAGTAATTTATATTTATCATTAAAATATGTTGAATTATTATTTAAAATATTAAACATTTTTAATAAACCATCAATAACCCATTTAAAATGAAACAAACCAATTTACAAAGTTGATTTTAATTTTTTTTATTTCAATAAATATTAAATATTTGAAAATCCATTTTTCGAAGTACTCCAATACTAACTAGTTTAAAATTTCATAGTTTAATTAATAAAGTTTTCGCTTTAAACGAACTTAACATCTTAAAAATACAAATATATTTTAAAATCTCGATAAACAATTTAATTTATAACTTCCTCCCGATTCCACAACATATCGATTTATTTTCGATTCCCTAAACATTCTCATTTCAAAAATAGAATCTACTATTTTTCTCAACCACGTTTTCATATTCTAATATAAATTCACACTATGAATTTATATTTCCAATTATCATCTAATATCAAATTCTTTTATTTATAAACATTGTTTATCAATTTTATAACCCCTTTGGTTTTACATGTTTATAAAACAAATCTTATTTATAGAATTCCATTATATAAATTCAATTCTTATGAATTCCATTTACACTTTCAATCTGTTTTCAATATTGATTTTGACTCCTTTTTATATTTCTAGATTATCATTTATAAACTCTCTTATATAATTCATTTTTAAAATCTCCATTTAATAATTCACAATAGTTATGTATAACCAAAAATCAAATATATTTTTCTAATTTGATTTCTTTTAAATACCCTATTTCCAATATAAATATTTTTATATCAAAAATTCCTTTTAATTCCTTCCATTTAAAAAATATATTTATGGTATCTAAAATATCAAAATTTAGGCTAGTGCTACAATAGCATCCAATATTTTCAATCATTACAATAATCAATACTAGATTATTCTACACAATTCATATATCACTATATATGAAAAATAAAAAGCATATTTGAGGAATCCAGTTGTATCCCTCCAACCTATTTGCCTGCATCCACAGATTTCAATACAACATAAGATAATATCAATCCCACTTCAAGGGGGATATCATGGTATTTAGGGTCATCCGCTATTATGCAGGGCGCATAAGGTCTCATCTGCTATAATGTGTGGGAGTATCACTCGAAATACTATACATATATACTGCGGTATATATTATATCATTCAACAAACAATAATTTATAAATTCAACAGGCATCCAAAATTTAACTTCTACTATTTAAAATTTAAGTTTTGGTAATCCAAACGAGTAAGATTTTACTCACCTTTTTTCTTTTCTATTTTCTCCAAACCAATTATGTCACGTAGATTTCGCAACTATGAACCCAATTTGACTTATCCCCTTTAGATTTTTAACCTCGAATGAACATGTCACATATTTTATAAGCATTCAAATTTAATAAATAAATTATTAAAATAAAAAATACTCATTAATAGTTAAATATCCTTACCGTGAATACAACAAACTCAGGCATCATGAGACCCGAACTATGACGACCCTAGATTTTGGTCCTATTATTTTAATAAATATTTAGTTTAATTTAAATAAAAAGTAAACGTATCATTTTAAAATGAATACGACTTTTAGGATAATTACCATTTATTTGTATGGACTTGTATTTTTTTGAAAGGAAATTGATTTGAAAATTTAAAATTAAATCTCTTAATAATATTCACAATAAACTCTTTCTTATATAATTAAATTGAAATTCTTACCATGTTAACATCCATAAATAAATATATATATGGGTAATAATGTTTAAAATAACATCAAATTCTATCAATATAAAGTTTAAGTATACGATGTGAGTGAAACTTATGACTAATTTAAATATTGATAGTTCAAATACAAATAAAAAATAAAAGTAAAAACAAAATATCTTTATACAAAAGTAAAAGGAATAAGTATGTAAGAACAAAGTATAGAATAAAGTAAGCACAAGTGTATGCAAAATAAACCAGACAAAATATATATATACAAATTATTCAAGCTAGAACAAGTATCTTCATTTACAAGCCATATGTCTTCGTACAAATATTTATTTACAGCAAACATGAAGATAATATGTATAAACATGAAAAGGAACCAAGGCATTAAATGCCATCATCTCTAGCAAGAACAAAAAAATATCAGCCCCCATAGAAAAAAAATCTCTGTCATTGTTGTACAAAGAAAATAATCATCCTGCAAACTTTATTTTATATATCATCTCTTCCTTATTTCATTCGTTTATCACAATTCAGCAAGCCTGAAATAATAAAATAAAGTAAATAAAACAACTTGCTGAAGAAGGCAACCTACCTCTCTATTTATATCTCTACCTTGTTCTTTTCCTTTGACTGGAACCAAGTATAACAAAGGAGATAGGTATCACTGCATTTCACGACTTAAACCAACTCATAAAAATTCAACTCAAAACAGATTCAAAGCTTAAAGCCACTCGACATAGCATTTTAGTTTCCAGTAATTCCAGTTTTAGTTCCAAGGATCTGCAGATTTAAAGTTTTCAGCTCATCAAATTTTTTTGTTCCTGCACATTAATCTGGTGAGTAGTCCCAAACTTTGATTTGTTCAAAATCTTGTAACATTCAGAAATTTCTTGAAACAAAGTATGGTATACATTTGCCAGATTAGTTGTATGAATTGTGTATATATATATATGTGTGTGTGTGAGAGGTGAGCATGCCTGGAAACAGTACTATGCTTTGTTCTTCAGTGTATAAGAATTCGAGCAAAGAAATGTAGAGGGAACAAATACTTATTCAAATAAACATTTTAAACTTAGGAATTTAAGTTAAATAAATTTTCTTAAACTCGAATCAAGGCCTGGAAAATTGTTTGAAGGTGGATAGTGGAACATAGACACTGCATATTCAATATGGCAGTAGAAAGGGGTTCTTATGTTATAATTCGAATATTATAATATGATAATTTGATTTTATATCTTGAATCTACATATCAAGGTAGGATTTTTAAAACAAACATGGAAACTTTTAGACGAGTATACAGGGAGCAGTTCTTAAATGAACCAAAATTGCCTTTTTATCAATTGCTGATGAATCAACCAATATTAGATGTTAAAATTTACTGAGAAGCTAGCTTGGTGATATTCGAAACCAGGAAAAATGCTAGCAAAATTTTCTAATGCAAGGATTTGGTGGGGGAAAGGAATATAGGGTTTTGAGTTGAAAATTTACTGTGCTTTGTAAATTTTCGTTTCGGCTCCATTTGTTGTTCGTGTGGCACGCGGGTTTGGGAGAAGTCTGATGAAAGTTTGGGTATGGCATCGGCGAAGGGGTTTGGCCTCTGGTGATTGATGATGACAGTTCGTGGTGATTTTTGGGGAGGCGTTCATGTTTTGAGTTCGAGCTTTAGGCTATTTATTTTATTTTGCCCGGTTCGCGTCGATTCGAGTTTTGAGTTCGTATTGGGGATCGATTTTTGGTTTGTAGGTGACGGCGAGGGTCACCGGCGTGATGGCGAACCACCGTGCACGTGCACAGTGGCGTGGGAGAATGCCAGTAGTTTCGTTAGTATGAGGGGGAGTCTCTTCGAGCTTGTCTTGTTGTATGCCGCGTGCGTTAGTGAGATCATAATACAGTAGTATTATGACTTAGCTAAAAAAAAAGGAGAGGAAGATATGAAGATGCAGCTTTGCGTAAGGGAAGGGACTCGAGAAAGGGTAGAGAAAATACGAGTTCTACTCGAGTTTATAGGGTATTACCTTGGGTTCCATATTCTTAGGAATTTTCTTATTACTTTGAAGCATCTTGTTATGCAAAAAAAAAAAAATTAATATTAGTTAAATAAATAATGCTGGTCAGTGTTAGGTTAAGATCTGATTTTAAATTTTATTAAAGGGAAAATTTGCAAATGTAAAATAATTAATTAACTTAAAGTACCAATTGATCTAGGATATAAATCAATTTTAAAATGGTAATTACTAAGTAGTTTGAAGATTAAGTAAATCTATAAATTAAGATTGATAATTACGTGTTTAAATCAATTTGAACTTAAGGATTTAACTAACTACTTAAAGTTAATAAATAGTAGTTGACTTAAGTAATAAATCCAGGATTAAATGGTTAATTAATTGGTAATGGATGATTAATTAGTGACTAATAAATAGATAATTAAGGTTATAAATTAAGCATTAATTAATTAAGTGAGAAATTAAGTAATAATTAATAGATTTAATAAGTCGAATAATTAGTGATTAACTAAGAAAAATAAAATGGTTTATCCTTAAATACTACATTAAGTAAATCAAATTATTTTGATATGAATTAGTTAAGGTTAGTTAATCGAGGACAAGTAAATCTGTAATTAATGGTAAATCTAAATTTAAGCCTGTAGAGAAGTAATTAATGAATTGTTAACGAAAGGTGTTAATTTAAGTTATTATACAATTTATTAAGTTCAATTAATTAAGGATAATCATACATGGGAATGGGGTCAAGTATAATTACTTAATGGAAGTAATTAGGCAAAGGTATAGTTAAGGAATAATTAATCAAGGAGGATTAATTAAGATAAACAATTATGGGATGGTAAATCAATAGGGTTGTAATTGATTAATAAGCAGGACTTAAAGGTGCTTGATTCAATTCAATTATGGTTAATAAGATTTAATAAGATTTATTCGAGATGATGAGATTGATTTATTTGCTTATGTATGATTAAATGATAATTAAATGTCCTGATTTGATTGACACCCCTGATATGAAATGTTTCGTGATATGTTGTGTTGGGTGGGCAACGATAATGTGGTTATCTATCAATATGGAATTGCTAGGTAAAGATGCCATCTTTTGTTTAAAATTGAATTGCAATTCACTTGGATAGCATGTGTTAAGATGAACTGAATTCGAAGAGATCGGAGTCGGGAATTAGGTAATACCCGGAACCACTTCGATTCTTTATAAATTGATATGTAAAATCAATGGGCTGGAATGAAATAATTTAAGTAAATTGGACTATTTAATCTAAATATTGATACTTAGAAAATTTATGTGTGATTAAGTGATGTCTATAGCAAATTGTGGAATTGTGAATTGAAACAAGTTACCCGGGTTCTATATGAGTTGTATACTTTTGCATTTCATGTTAGATGGGTTTACTCACGCTGGTTTCCAGCCTGACCCGGGTGTTACTTTGGTGTAATGCTCGGGTCAGACCGAGTATTACAGATTTTCAGGTAGGTACGTTCTGGAGCTCAGGAGACGAGCTGGATGGCTATAGAGTATAAAATATTTCCGCTGTATTATATTGCTGTGTATGTGAGACATGATAATTTTATTACTGTATATATGTGAAAACTCTGATGTATATTAAATGTAGTCGACAGATATAATATTCTTTTGTAAACTGTTATTATTTATTATTATATTTTCTCCGCTGCGAATGTGAGTTGTTGATGTTTCTGTTCTTCTTCTTCTTCTATCTCTTACTTCTTTTCATAACTATCTGGAATTTTCGGGTTAGAAAATTTCGGGTCGTTACATTTGGTATCAGAGCAGGAAGGTTAAGCGAGAACCTTGGCTCTGGTGGGAATTACTCAATAAATAGAGTTCGTAGAACTCTAGAATGAGTTGAGTGTGTGTGTATATATATATATATATATATATATATATATATATGAGCGCGTACTTGTTATTTTCTTATATAAAGGTTTTAAATGATTTTATATAAAAATATATTCTTGATATATAAAGTGAAATTTCCTTCTAATAAATATTAAGGTGATTGGTTGTAAAATCTTTAGAATTAAATTAATAAGCAATATAATACAACCAGACTGAAGTCTTGAATTAGAATTAAATGAAGTAATATAAAATACAACCAAATTAAAATTAAATTAATTAAAAGTGAAATTCTAGAATTAGAACTCAGAAACTAGAATTGTTTGAAACTTTAAATAAACAAAGTCAATTTGGTTTAAAAAGGTTAAACCAATCCTTGAGAATTTAACTCGAATTTATATAATTCGAGATGATTTAAATTTGAAGTTGGAATTGAATTCATTCAAATTGAACCCGATTTGAATTAACTGAATTTGGAATTGAAGATGTATATGTTCAAAAATTTAAATGGAAGATTTGGATAGAATTGTAATGATTGAAATTGAAGTGGATTCAATTGAATGGATATTAGTCCAAAGTAATTAGAATAACTTTGGAATTGTAATTAAAGTGGAATTGGTTTAAAATAAAAAAGGAATTTGAAATATAAATTGTAAATGTAATTTATAAATTGAAATAAACCTCATAAATAAATGAGATTATAATTTGGAATAGAATTCCAGAGAATATTTGAAAATAAACTAGGATGAAAATTCCAGAGTAATGTTTAATTATGAATTGGATGGATTGGGAATTTGGAATTTTTTTTGGGAGAATCTAAAATTCCTTTGGGTTGAAAGTGGTTTCCAAAGGTTTTGGAGAAATGATAGCATTATTTCAAACGTATTGGAAGTGTTTTAGAGAGATAAAAGCATTGAACTCTTTCGGTCACTGGAAAATAACGTCGGTGATGACTGTAGCATCATCGATGTTTATTTTCGAGTTTCTAAAAGAGAAATTGCTACCAAAATATTTTTTTTAATTGGAATTGTTTGTGAACCGGGTTTGGATTTGAATTCAAAGGGATAAATGAATTTGCCAAAGAAATTTTGGATATAGTTGAATACTAAGGTGATATTGAAATTTTGGAAATTTGTTTAAATTCTGGAATCTTGATAAAATGTTTATGGAATAATAGAAAAAAAACGTATATAAGTAGAGATAAGTTGAAATGAAGAATTGGACTCAGAAATTTGAGATTGTTTAAAAACTTTAAATAAAAGTTAATTTGGTTTAAAAAGTTAAATCAACCTTTGAGAATTTAACTCGAATTTATATAATTCGAGATAATTTGAATTCAAGATTGAAATTGAATTAGTTCAAAATTGAAGTTGGTTTGAAGTAATTGGATTGGTGACTGAAGATGTCTAAGTTTAAAAAAAAATTAAATGGGAAATTGGATTGGATTAAATTGAAGTGATTTGGATTCTGAAATTAAATTGATAATAATTCAAATTGATTGGAATAATATGAACTTATAATTAAAATTGAACAGGATTAAAATCAACTAGAATTTGATTTAAATTTGGAAAGGAATCAAGATTGATTCAACTTGAATTGGGAATTAATCAAGTCCGATGGAATTTGGAGTTATTTGAATTGGAATTGGGTCAATTTAAATGGAGATTTAAATTGAATTGTTGGGGAAGTGAACAGTTGGCTCTTGACTATTTTCAATATAAATTGTTTTGATATAAACTTATTTTTCTAAGCTATTAAATATATACAACCTTTCTTTCTTAAAGCCAAATTATTTTATATACTTGTTTTACGATTATTTTTGAAGCTATTTAACCATTTTTTTCCAACTATTTTCTAAACTAATTACTATTTTTCAACTATGTTACAAATTAATTACTATTTTACAACTATTTTACAATTATCTAAAATTCCTGAAATTATTTAACTATTTTCCAACTAACTTACTATTAGTTAACTAGTTTACAGCTATTTTGCAAACTAATAATTATTTTTCAACTACTTATCTATTTTTAAAATTTTCAAGCTATTTTCTAAATGTAAACTGGTCAGAGTTCAAACTGTTATTGATTAAAATACCCAACTGAGATAAGGATTGAAGTAATAATCCAAATGGGGATTAATGTAAAGGTGAATAAGGAATGTGAAATGATTCTTTTGAACTGAAAGAATATTTTGAGAAATATGAAATGAATAAAGATGGAAATTAGATATTTCTATGGTTTTTGAGAGTGTTTGGAGTATAAAAGGTGTTTTATACAAGAAAGTAAGGATCCAAAGTTTTAAAAATTTATATATATCTGAATATATATAAAGGATCTTATGAGGATTTTGGGAAAGGCTTTTGATTTTTGGGAAAAATCAATATTGAGTTTTGGAAAGCCTATTTTAAGAATTATCGATTTTGGGATAATCGATTTTGTGTAAAGGAACTTTGTATGATATCATACTAGGTGTATGATTTGAGGATACTATATGTATAGCATAAAGTGTTTTGATGATTGCTCTGGGGAAAAAGGCGCTCCCTTGAAATGAACTTCTCAGGAGTGCCACCGGGTGGTGCTGCCTTGAGCCCGGGGGGTTCTAAAGTTGATCCTGTGAGGAGTCCGGACAAAACTAGTTCCTGAGGATTATTGGGTAGCGTAAGTCGATGGCGTTGATGCCTACAGAGGCATTTGGGTTATGCTGTGACGACAGTGTAACTCGATGTCGCTGCGATCTACTGTGGGGACCATAGCGAAATCGTGTGGAGGATGAGTGTCAACGGTCTACACTTGATTTTGCCAGGAAGGCAACGCAACATCGGTAGACTGCGATCTATGGTCAAGTGGAGTGCAGAAGTTTCATTTTTGGCAGCGAAATTCGATGGCGCTGATGCCTATAGTTATATGGGTTTTAGCTGTGATAGCTACGTAACCCCAGTTGTAGCTGCGATCTGTCGTGGGTTCCATGGTGTAATCGTGGGGCGCGGAGGCCTACAGTTATCTGTGGATTTTGTCGGGACGGCAACGTAATCATTGGGTTAACTGCGACCATGGATGAGGGTGATGATTTCCAGAGCATTATCACCAAAGATATTTTCTCTATTTTCAAAAACTGTTTTCTATATTTTTAATAAAAATTGTTTTCCAAGTATCTTCACTGGATGTTGAAAACGGGTTTACCAAGTACTTATAGATTTTCAGTCCTACGCCTGATCAACATATGACTGAATTTCTGTAAGAACAAGGATGGACTGGCTGAGACATCGAGTTATAAAAGGTATTTTTTATAAAGAGTTATTTTAATAGTATTATGTGAATTTAAAAGCATTTTTAAATTTTTTTGGAATTTTGGAAAATCAAGGAAATCCAAACTGGAATTTTTATGAAATGAACTTGTAATTAAAAATCAAATATTGGTTTAGAAGTTGAAAATAAACTAATTGGCTAAATAATTATTTGGTTGTGTATATTATTAAAATTTAACTTTGGTAAATAAATGGATTGTAAATTAATAATGGAGTTTGGAAATGAATTAGAATTGTAGATAGAATTCGACTTGGATTTGATAATGAATTAAATAAGTGGAGATGAAAAATAAATAGAGTTGGATTGAAAATGTGATGGATTGAATTACAAATAAAATTCAAGGGTGATTTGAATAATATTTAATAAAGATTTGCAAGTAAATTGGATATAAGAGAAGTGATTATGATGGAGATGGTTTGAGTTGCAAAACAAAACTCAAGTAAATAGAAATAAATTGAGAATGGCCTTGTATTAATAAAATAAACTTGATAACGAATTTAGTAAGCAAATTAAAATTTAAAACGGGTTGAATGAGATAAGTATGTGCTTGGATAGTTTTGAAGAGAAGGTAAACGGGTATTGGCCATTCTTCCTAACTAGTAATTTCGGGGATGAAATTCTTTTAAGGGGGGAGGAATGTGATGACCCTAGATTTTGGTCCTATTATTTTAATAAATATTTAGTTTAATTTAAATAAAAAGTAAACGTATCATTTTAAAATGAATATGACTTTTAGGATAATTACCATTTATTTGTATGGACTTGTATTTTTTGAAAGGAAATTGATTTGAAAATTTAAAATAAAATCTCTTAATAATATTCACAATAAACTCTTTCTTATATAATTAAATTGAAATGCTTACCGTGTTAACATCCATAAATATATATATATATATATATATATATATATATGGATAATAATGTTTAAAATAACATCAAATTCTATCAATATAAAGTTTAAGTATACGATGTGAGTGAAACTTATGACTAATTTAAATATTGATAGTTCAAATACAAATAAAAAATAAAAGTAAAAACAAAATATCTTTATACAAAAGTAAAAGGAATAAGTATGTAAGAACAAAGTATAGAATAAAGTAAGCACAAGTGTATGCAAAATAAACCAGACAAAATATATATATGTACAAATTATTCAAGCTAGAACAAGTATCTTCATTTACAAGCCATATGTCTTCGTACAAATATTTATTTACAGCAAACATGATGATAATATGTATAAACATGAAAAGGAACCAAGGCATTAAATGCCATCATCTCTAGCAAGAACAAAATAATATCAGCCCCCATAGAAGAAAAAAAATCTCTGTCATTGTTGTACAAAGAAAATAATCATCCTGCAAACTTTATTTTATATATCATCTCTTCCTTATTCATTCATTTATCACAATTCAACAAGCCTGAAATAATAAAACAAAGTAAATAAAACAACTTGCTGAAGAAGGCAACCTACCTCTCTATTTATATCTCTACCTTGTTCTTTTCCTTTGACTGGAACCAAGTATAACAAAGGAGATAGATATCACTTCATTTCACGACTTAAACCAACTCATAAAAATTCAACTCAAAACAGATTCAAAGCTTAAAGCCACTCAACATAGCATTTTAGTTTCCAGTAATTCCAGTTTTAGTTCCAAGGATCTGCAGATTTAAAGTTTTCAGCTCATCAATTTTTTTTGTTCTTGCACATTAATCTGGTGAGTAGTCCCAAACTTTGATATGTTCAAAATCTTGTAACATTCAGAAATTTCTTGAAACAAAGTATGGTATACATTTGCCAGATTAGTTGTATGAATTGTGTATATATATATATGTGTGTGTGTGTGTGTGTGTGTGTGTGAGAGAGAGAGAGGTGAGCATGCCTGGAAACAGTACTATGCTTTGTTCTTCAGTGTATAAGAATTCGAGCAAAGAAATGTAGAGGGAACAAATACTTATTCAAATAAACATTTTAAACTTAGGAATTTAAGTTAAATAAATTTTCTTAAACTCGAATCAAGGCCTGGAAAATTGTTTGAAGGTGGATAGTGGAACATAGACACTGCATATTCAATATGGCAGTAGAAAGGGGTTCTTATGTTATCATTCGAATATTATAATATGATAATTTGATTTTATATCTTGAATCTACATATCAAGGTAGGATTTTTAAAACAAACATGGAAATTTTTAGACGAGTATACAGGGAGCAGTTCTTAAATGAACCCAAATTGCCTTTTTATCAATTGCTGATGAATCAACCAATAATAGATGTTAAAATTTACTGAGAAGCTAGCTTGGTGATATTCGAAACCAGGAAAAATGCTAGCAAAATTTTCTAATGCAAGGATTTGGTGGGGGAAAGGAATAGAGGGTTTTGAGTTGAAAATTTATTGTGCTTTGTAAATTTTCGTTTCGGCTCCATTTGTTGTTTGAGTGGCAGCGGGTTTGGGAGAAGTCCGATGAAGGTTTGGGCATGGCGTCGGCGAAGGGGTTTGGCCTCTGGTGATTGATGATGACAGTTCGTGGTGATTTTTAGGGAGGCGTTCATGTTTTGAGTTCGAGCTTTAGGATTTTTTTTTTATTTTGCCCGGTTCGCGTCGATTCGAGTTTTGATTTCGTATTGGGGATCGATTTCTGGTTTGTAGGTGAGGGCGAGGGTCGCCGGCGTGATGGCGAACCACCGTGCACGTGCACGGTGGCGTGGGAGAATGCCAGCAGTTTCGTTAGTATGAGGGGGAGTCTCTTCGAGCTTGTCCTAGTGTATGCCGCGTGCGTTAGTGAGATCATAATACAGTAGTATTATGACTTAGCTAAAAAAAAGGAGAGGAAGATAAGAATATGCAGCTTTGCGTAAGGGAAAGGGACTCGAGAAAGGGTAGAGAAAATACGAGTTCTACTCGAGTTTATAGGGTATTACCTTGGGTTCCATATTCTTAGGAATTTTCTTATTACTTTGAAGCATCTTGTTATGCAAAAAAAATTTTATATTAGTGGAATAAATAATGCTGGTTAGTGTTAGGTTAAGATCTGATTTTAAATTTTATTAAAGGGAAAATTTGCAAATGTAAAATAATTAATTAACTTAAAGTACCAATTGATCTAGGATATAAATCAATTTTACAATGGTAATTACTAAGTAGTTTGAAGATTAAGTAAATCTATAAATTAAGATTGATAATTACGTGTTTAAATCAATTTGAACTTAAGGATTTAACTAACTACTTAAAGTTAATAAATAGTAGTTGACTTAAGTAATAAATCCAGGATTAAATGGTTAATTAATTGGTAATGGATGATTAATTAGTGACTAATAAATAGATAATTAAGGTTATAAATTAAGCATTAATTAATTAAGTGAGAAATTAAGTAATAATTAATAGATTTAATAAGTCGAATAATTAGTGATTAACTAAGCAAAATAAAATGGTTTATCCTTAAATACTACATTAAGTAAATCAAACTATTTTGATATGAATTAGTTAAGGTTAGTTAATCGAGGACAAGTAAATCTTTAATTAATGAATTTAAGCCTGTAGAGAAGTAATTAATGAATTGTTAACGAAAGGTGTTAATTTAAGTTATTATACAATTGATTAAGTTCAATTAATTAAGGATAATCATACATGGGAATGGGGTCAAGTATATTTACTTAACGGAAGTAATTAGGCAAAGATATAGTTAAGGAATAATTAATCAAGGAGGATTAATTAAGATAAACAATTATGGGATGGTAAATCAATAGGGCTGTAATTAATTAATAAGCAGGACTTAAAGGTGCTTGATTCAATTCAATTATGGTTAATAAGATTTAATAAGATTTATTTGAGATGATGAGATTGATTTATTTGCTTATGTATGATTAAATGATAATTAAATGTCCTGATTTGATTGACACCCCTGATATGAAATGTTTCGTGATATGTTGTGTTGGGTGGGCAACGATAATGTGGTTATCTATCAATATGGAATTGCTAGGTAAAGATGCCATCTTTTGTTTAAAATTGAATTGCAATTCACTTGGATAGCATGTGTTAAGATGAACTGAATTCGAAGAGATCGGAGTCGGGAATTAGGTAATACCCGAAACCACTTCGATTCTTTATAAATTGATATGTAAAATCAATGGGCTGGAATGAAATAATTTAAGTAAATTGGACTATTTAATCTAAATATTGATACTTAGAAAATTTATTTGTGATTAAGTGATGTCTATAGCAAATTGTGGAATTGTGATTTGAAACAAGTTACCCGGGTTCTATATGAGTTGTATACTTTTGCATTTCATGTTAGATGGGTTTACTCACGCTGGTTTCCAGCCTGACCCGGGTGTTACTTTGGTGTAATGCTCGGGTCAGACCGAGTATTACAGATTTTCAGGTAGGTACGTTCTGGAGCTCAGGAGACGAGCTGGATGGCTATAGGGTATAAAATATTTCCGCTGTATTATATTGCTGTGTATATGAGACATGATAATTTTATTACTGTATATATGTGAAAACTCTGATGTATATTAAATGTAGTCGACAGATATAATATTCTTTTGTGAACTGTTATTATTTATTATTATATTTTGTCCGCTGCGAATGTGAGTTGTTGATGTTTCTATTCTTCGTCTTCTTCTATCTCTTTCTTCTTTTCATAACTATCTGGAATTTTCGAGTTAGAAAATTTCGGGTCGTTACACGAACTCAGCCCCTTCAAACTCAAGACTGCCTCCTTTGTGTGAGAAATGCGGATTACGGATCTTAAGGCTGAGATTAACACTAGAGGAGGGGTGAATGGTGTTAATAAAGAATTACTAAATCTTTTTAATTTATGTTAGTTTAGACACAAAAGTATGCAATATACAGACATAGATATGATCACAGAAACAATCACAGATGCAGAAATAAAATAAAACCAGTAAAGGAAAGAACACACCGGATTTTATACTGGTTCAGAGTTACCCGACATCCACTCCCACAACACAAGTACGGATTTCCTTTCAAAAGCGATCGTACAATTACACCCTCGGTTTCAAGGTTACGAGGTACACCCTCCAGAATTTCGATCCTTTGGGTAGAGATACTTGATTTCCGGGCCACAAGTTTACCTAATTGATTTACCAAGGCTACAATCACACCTTTTCCCTTTTGATTGATTTCTAAGGCTACAATCACACTTTTTCTCACTTAATAGATTACAAAGAAGTCTATAACTCTGAATAGCACTGAGAATCTTGTAGAGATAGTGATAGAGAATCAAATTTGAAGTAATCGAGTATGATTCAATGTTGATTTCGGCAGAGTAATGATAAGAATATGTATTAAGAAATGAGGAGGAAGAAGACGAATGAAAACCAGAAAAAAGTGATTAAAAATTCGTTGAAACTGACCCCTACTTATAGAAGAACAATAGCCATGACCATTCATGAAGAGTTATGGCGAATAGACGCTTCTTTTTAAATTTGAATTTTTGAACCAAACTATCACCATGTCGACAAGGCACCCATAGGCATGTCGACATCCCAAAGCATTTTATGATGTTTTGAATTTCTTTGAAAATAACCTTTATCTTATATAAAAACTAATTTAAACTTTATAAATATACTTAACTATAGTTGAAATTCATAAGTAAATATAAAGAATAATATATATATAATTTAACCATAATTTTATATTTAAATATAAGAATAAATATTTAAAAGTTAAATATATTATTTAAAAAAGATAGTTTAAAATCAAGAGTAATTTGACATAGAAAGTAAAGATGTTTTTTAGGCTAAAATTATTTAAAATCAAGATCGAGGGTTTTGAATCTTTTAAAAGGAAAGTTTTGAAAACATTTTGAAAACAGGATACAATTTTGAAAAATCATTTTGAATAAAATTTAGCGAATACAAAACAATGTTCCACTAGATTTTTCATAGGTTCCACCCTACTTTAGGGTTCCATCCCTTTAACGGGCTCGAAGTGGATTCCATTCCACGAATATGCCAGTGCTTTTCTACGAGTTTTAACAGAATTCCTAATAATAAAAAATACTTATCCTTGAAATCTTAAACTCTTGATAGTCTCGATACTCATGAGTCTTCTACCTTGATATTATATCTTGATATCTTGAATCTCTACACTGTACAGTCTTCATTCTTAGTACCTGCATGGTTAAATCCTGCATATATATATATATATATATATATATGTAAACTTATAATGTTCCTATTTATATTTTATAATCTATTCTAAGGTTGTTGTCATCAAAACCATCATCTCACGGACTAACAATCTCCCCCTTTTTGATGATGACAACCTTTGTTTATAAAATATTATTTCTATCCTAATAACTCCCCCTAAAACTAACAACTCTCCCTTAATCTATACCTAACTACCCTACTTTGTATTTCTCCCCCTTTGTCATCAACAAAAACTTACTCTAAACTAGATAACTCCAAAACATATAACTCCTCCTAAAGCTATTACTCTATGACATGTGATTATAATGATAGTGTTATCATAAACAATCAACACTAAAATCTAATACTAAAACATAGTCCTAAACTATAACTATCCTAACTAAGAATTCACAATAATACTTACAATAAAAACACATATAAGAACACGAGTTATTTATTACGTATATGGTTGTATTTACATTTGCGTTTGGAACACACAAACAACAACGGAATGAAAGAGAAGAAACTAATGTGTGTTTTTGAACATAGGAGATCTATGAATCGAACAGTTTGGATAGTGAAAACAGAAATTTCCACGTTGTTCGACAGGATTCCCATTTTTGTCGAAACATACTTCTCCAACACACACTACTTGGTCGTCGTCATCCTCGTATGCTTCTTCCATGGGTTCTTCTTCTTCTTTATCGCTGGCATCTTGTTCTTGATTGAGTGAAGAGTCTTCATCGATCAAGATAGGGTTGGCCTGGTTGTCCATTAGGAATTTTTGCAAATTCCTAAGAATCTTGCCTTGCCTTTCCTGTTCCTTTGCCATACGAAGTTGAGTTACTTGAATTTCAGTCAACATCTGAAGAACATCCTTCGTAGATTCCTCCATTTTAGTCACACGAGCGAGAGTAATGCATTGGAATGGACCAGAAGTAGGAGAGAGAAATGAGAAAGTTGATTTTATGTTTGATTTTGAGGAAGAAGACATGATTTTATTTATTTCAGAAGAGAGAATGAATTAAAAGTCGAAATTGAGAAGAATATATAACTAAAATTTTGAATTTTGGTGGGAAAATTTTCTAAAAAATCTAAAACGTTATATGTCGACATGTATACCTAGGGGATGTCGACATGGTCTTTTTAAAATTTAACTCTTTGATTTATTTTGATACCAATTGTTAATTATACTTGTTATTTATATTTTATTTTTCAGTTATAGAACAAATACCTAATTCTCTTCTTAATTTAGTAAATGTTGATTCATTTAGGGGTTTTGTTAAGATATCAGCAATTTGATTCTCAGAATTGATATAATCGAGAGTAACTACTTCCTTACTTATATTATCTCTGAGAAAATGGCGTCTGATGTCAATATGTTTAGTTCGAGCATGTTGAGTAGTATTTTTGGATAAATTTATCGTACGCATATTGTCACAATAAATTGGAGATTTTGAGAAATTTAAACCAAAATCTTTTAAGGTTTGTTGCATATATATTACTTGCGAACAAGCCAAAGCAGCAGAAATATACTCTGCTTCAGTTGTTGATAAAGAAACCATGTTTTGCTTTTTACTAAGCCAAGAAATCAGAGAATGCCCTCAAAAAGTGACAAGTCCCACTTGTACTTTTTCGGTCTGATTTACAACCAGCATAGTTAGCATCATAGTAAGATATTAAGTCAAAAGAATCATTTTTAGTGTAGAATAAACCATAATCAGACGTGTGTTTAACATATGTTATGATTCGTTTCACGGCTTTAAAATGAGTCTCTTTAGGTTGGGATTGATATCTGGCACAGAGACAAACACTATGCATGATATCAGGTTTACTAGCAGTAATATAGAGTAATGAGCCTATCATTCTTCTATATAATTTTTGATCTACATCTTTCGGGAGATCTTCTTTACTAAGATACTCATTGGTTGACATAGGAGTGGGTTTTCCACTCGCAGTAATCAAACCAAATTTACTAATTAGGTCTTTAGCATATTTTTCTTGACTAACAAAGATACCACTATCTAATTGTTTCATTTGTAATCCTAAAAAGAAATTTAATTCACCCATATGACTCATCTCAAATTCTTTTTTCATTATTTTAGAAAATTCTTTATTCATTTCAAAATTAGTTGAACCAAAAATGATATCATCTACGTAAACTTGTACTAGTTGAATATCATTTTTATTTCTTTTAGTAAAAAGAGTATTATCTACTTTACCAATTTCAAAATTAGATTGCAATAAATAAGATCTTAGTCTATCATACCAGGCTCTAGGAGCTTGTTTTAGACCATATAGTGCTTTTTAAGTTTCTAAACATGATTTGGTAATTTATCATTTTCAAAAAGTGGTGGTTGTTTGATGTATACTTCTTCTTTTACAAATCCATTTGAAATAATTTGAAATTATTATGATTTGCGAAAGCAAGTAGAATCCTAATTGCTTCTAATCTTGCTACGGGAGCAAAGGTTTCATCAAAATCTATTCCTTCTTCTTGACAATAATCTTGAGCGACTAATCGAGCTTTATTTCTAAATACCTCTCTTTGTTCATTCATTTTATTTTATAAATCCATTTAGTTCCAATTATACTTTTATTTTCGGGTTTAGGAACAAGTTCCCAAACATCATTTCTAGTAAATTGATTCAATTCTTCTTGCATAGCCAAAATCCATGAATCATCAGTTGATGCTTCTATTGGATTTTTGGGTTCAATGGTTGATATAAAAGCTACATTACTCATTTGACTTAGTTGATTTCTAGTTTTAACAACAGATTGCATATCTCCCAGTATATTTTCTATAGGATGATCTTTTAAAAGTTTTGCCCTTTTATTAGGATGATC
The DNA here is from genome assembly GCA_030765085.1 of Allium cepa. Lineage (NCBI taxonomy): Eukaryota > Viridiplantae > Streptophyta > Magnoliopsida > Asparagales > Amaryllidaceae > Allium > Allium cepa. The sequence continues at coordinate 599,973,670 of CM060935.1, forward strand.
AATTTCATTATTAGTTTCAATAGGTTCTTGATTTTGAGTGATTGAATCCTCTTCATCATTTGTATCTTCAAAAATTTTGAAATTTTCATCAAATGAAACATGCATTGTTTCTTCAATGGTATTAGTTTTTAAATTAAACACTCTGTACGCTTTACTTCTATTAGAATCCGATAAAGATACCTTTGTCAGATTTAGGATCAAATTTATCTAAATTATCTTTTGTATTTAAAATAAAGCATTTACTTTCAAAAATTCTGAAATAAGATACCTTAGGTTTCTTTGAATAAAGAAGTTCATAAGATGTCTTATCAGTTAGAGGTCTAATTAAAGTTCTATTCAAAGTATAACAGGCGGTAGCAACTGCTTCTCCCCAAAAATTCTTTGGTAAATTACTATCTGTAAGCATAGTTCTCGCACACTCTTGAATCGTCCTATTTTTACGTTCTACTACTCCATTTTTTTGTGGAATTCTCGAAAATAAAAAATTGTGAGTTATTCCTTTTTATTGTAAAATTCCTCAAACTTTTCATTTTCAAATTCACCACCGTGATCACTTCGAATAGTTATAATTTTAAGAGAAAATTGATTTTGAATTCTTTTTGAAAATGTTTTAAAATATTCAAAAGTATCATTTTTATGTTTCAAAAATATTGTCCATGTAAATCTAGAATAATCATCTGCAATTACAAAGACATATTTACTATGATTTATTGATAGAATTTGAGATGGACCAAATAAATCAAGATGAATAATTCAAGAGGTTTTGAAGTTGAAATCATATCTTTTAACTTAAAAGAATTTTTTCTAAGTTTTCCTAAATGACAAGCATCACAAAAACTATCTACTTTAAAATTCATTTTAGGGAGACCTCTTACTAGATCATGTTTTGACAGTCTAGATAGGAGTTTGAAATTCAAATGCCCAAATCTCTTGTGCCAAATCCAATGGTCACTTGTATTTGCCAACTTTAATATTTTGACAATTTTTTGGCCCATAACTTTAATATTTTGACAATTTTTTCAATGCTGATCTATTGTCTACAGTAGCCTATATTTGTTTGTTATTCAGCTCCCATGTGATTACAAACAGTTTGATTTTGTAACCATAGGAACAAAATGGTTGCTAGTATACCACTTTCAGAGCAAAATATTAAATGTATACAAGGAAAATAATCAATGGCCAACTTTTGAATTTAAGATATAATCACTTGCGTTTAACTTTGTTACTTGTTCTAATATGTGAACTTGCCAACATGGCAAAAGAGTGCCAAAAGTGAATGATTTGGTTATTGAATATAAAAAGCGGCATGATTTTTTACTACAACATATATGTTATATGCGTAATAAAATTACTTTTAAAAAGGCTACACATAAACGTAATGGTTGGAAGGATGTGTTTTAGATCGTGAAGTAATTATCATGAATTATCTGCTGTTACATCCACGCAGATGACAACTCACAACCTTCTACTGCATTCACCTCTACTAACTGCTTTCACCGAAAAATAGTCGCTCCTCCTTCAATAGAAAACCAGACTGCCACTCAACAATTCCACCTCTACCTTAACAAGTACACTACCACATCTCATCCATACCATACAGTCGCAAACATCCATTCTGCTACAAAGAAACATCACTGCAATGGCCCAACTTAACCATCTGACCACCATTACCCATCATATAATAAGACATCACACAAAAAAATAACAGCAATACGACATGAACATCCTCCTTTCTTGCTGACTACTTCCTTTCGACAACACCGACCACTGATCAATCAAACAACTGTAAACACCAACCCCAACTCCCTGACCATCTATAAACTGTTTACTACACAACTCTCATCCTACTACCAGATAGACATCACCAAAGAAAAAAAAGGCAAACATACACCTCTATAGGACAACTGTGCATTAAAACACAGCTGTGCATTAAATACTGAAATTTCAGCAAATTTCATGCTGTATAGGAAACATTGTCCTACAATTTAACAGAGAAATATGGAAGGAAAAAATTAAGCTGTAGGGCCTTGTTTCCAGCAAAGACCAAGTAAAGCATCATTATTCTTGTGAACTTTGAGGAACAATTTTTGTTGAACAAAATAAACATGTTTGTGAACTTTGAGGAGATTGTGCAATTTGTGTTTTATACTCTAACAATCCGTCTTTTTATAATATTTCATCGGATTTTATCAATACATTTATTTATTTAAACGTGAAGATTTTCCGTTGAGGTCTATGACAAAATTTGATGTGCTTGGAACTTCGAATGATATAGAACAAACATAGCATTATCCATGTTCATACCTTACCAGCTTTACAAAGTGTTGCACCCCCCACTTAAGCTTCAGAAGGTGCCTGTAACAAAATAAAAGTTGGCCAAGATTCAACTCTGATATACAACTGAAAACATATGTCAACTTCTGAAAAGGGAATAAGGTAATCATGAGGATCAGATATTAGATATGGCATGCCTGATAAATAAATTATACTATGTGGGCATAATATGAAAACTGACATTAACATAGTAAGCGACAAATCAGGTTAACAATACTTCATCATTGGCGTAATGAAAGCAAACTATCATTAACATCCCACCGTGACCAAGCTCGCAAGTCCAAAATAGCACCAAGCGTGACCTATTTAATGTTTTCTACTCATGAGTATTTGAAGTAGCAGTGAAATCAAATATGACATGGGAACAAAATCTTAAAATGTTCAGATTAAGATGTTTCGTTGGACCAAATATGTTTAAAGTACCAAATAGCAAACATTAAAAACTATTCAACTGCAAATTAACATCAAACAGGTGTAGCATTCATACTTATACAATAAAGAGTGTGAAAGTACCCTTTTTACTAGCTTATAACTTAGAAGCAAGTGTTGATGCAATGAATACAGCAAGGAGAAAATTCAAACCATACCGAGTCAGGAATTCTTTATTAATAGAGCATGCTATTTCAAAAATTGATAATTGACATTAGAAGTTTAGTACAGATTGGGGGCTACCGATGCTAGAAATTGGGAGCTGAAGCTTCTGGAATATGTCGCTGTCTGAGATGAACGTTGTTGTGCTAACAATATCTCTCTGTCCTCTACAGTTACCGCAAGCCCTAAAAGAAACACTGCTCGACGATTACAAATCGACTATGAGCAACGACAACGAGAAAGGGAGAAATCAACAGAGAATTGGGCTGTGCGTTTATTAAAACACACTATTTCTAAAATAACATAAAAATCATGATTACCTGAATTGAAAATCAAGACTTTTTCTGGAATTACTATTTCTTTAGATCTGACATTACATGTGATGATGGACGAAATCTGGATCTGGATATCTGGAGTCGGCGAAAATTCAAGCTGGCGAATTCGAGATGATCTGAAAATATTATCGCTTTTTTTCCTTTTTTGATCGAAGTGGATAATGAAAGTAAAGGGCATAGCTAGTTGGGAATGGGGGTATGGAAGGTTGTACTAAAATGTAGTTTAGGTAAGAGCGGTTCCAAAAATTTAGAATGGCTATGAGCCATATTATAAGATTTCGCAACGGACTTTAACCGTTGCTTAATAGCAACGGCTTAGAGCCGTTGCAAATTTTCCACCTTCGGGGGTTGCGAAACGGCTGGTATGGTGTAGTGTTTACAATGCATTAAAATAATTACAAACAACTTTCAAACATCAAACAAATTAAAAAATAATTAATATTTCTCAAATATTAATTAAATTAGTCAATTTAAAATATTTTGTAAATTAATTAAATCATGTGATTTAGAGAATTTATTATTACGGTTGTACGACTCAAAAGTGTAAATTCGGTCAGTGATTAATATCGAACTATTCGAATATTAATATTCACATGTCACTTAGCAGATAGTGTGACATTTTGGCTGAATTTTTCACTTAAAAATCTTCTGAAATTTTTTTCCAATTTTACTTATTATAAGGGGTACCCGATAGTGATAATTATTTACACCAATTCTCTTCTTCAAAACTATATCACATTAGGACTTATGCTATCTGCTAATGGTCCAAATTCCAATACCATCAACATTCAATTTTATAGTCCAAATATAAAGTCCTTGGTTCAATAATAACAATTGCTATTAACTATATTACTTTGGCCAAAGACTTTTACTTTAAGTTGACTTTAGTTGACCGAGATACTAACCTCATATAACCGAGGAGATGAATCCTCTTTTGAATAGTTTTTCACTTCCAATACTTTCACTCGACCCAACTATAGTCGTTTGATGGATGCCATGCCATGATTTAACTATAATCAAAGAGAAGCTTCCACATTGAAGATCAATAATATTCTCAAGTCGAGAGAACCGTGTAAATTAGTTGCATCGATATTTTCTGCTCAACCTTTTTTATATTAACCAATAGAAAACTATTGGTTGAGTCATTCAATAGTTATCCAACAACTATCAGTACGTAACCGCTTGCCGCCCTCGATAGTCATGAGTAATACACTGCCCAATATTTTGAGAGCATTACATGCTCTAGTCTCGATGGATGTATCGATATTCAGTCTCAATATATCTTGATTAGGAATATTTAAAATGGTATATTTATTTACATTATGATAAATTACTCACGGTTACAACATTTTGTAACTACTATCACAAAACATATCGTTTATGGATTTTCTATTATATATACTTTTAATTAAATTAATTAATATAATACATTATGTCAATTATATAATAGAAAGAAAACACCTTTTTATTTCGAACAAGATCATTTATCAAGTTAGGTATGTGTAATAAATTACATAATTGCCTTTAGGGCATACCCCTAGCTCTATCATAGACAACCATCAACAATTAGATCAAGCAAAGTAATATATGAACTTTTAAAGAAATATCCAAAGATACATGAAAATAGAGTACAAATTGAAATCCAAGGTAAATCGATGGTTCATAATTGGGGCAAGCAAAGTATATTTTTGGAGTTACCTTATTGGAAAGATCTCTTACTTCATCATAATATTGGCATGATGCACAATGAGGAAACATGTTTGATAGTGTATTTAATATAATTTTTAATGTTAAGGGGAAGACTAAGGATGATATGAAATCAAGACAAGAATTGCAAGAATTATGTAAGCGTCCCAATCTCATATCAAGCAAATGACGCTAAAAACCCAAAGCACGTTATGAGTTTGACAATAACCAATTAAAAATTGTATTAAAATAGGTGAAAGGATTAAGATTTCCTAATGGAATTTCTTCTTCTTGTAGGTGTGTCGACTTTAATAAGGATAAACCGAGTGGGTTGAAAAGTCATGAGTGCCACGCAATGATGGAAAATTTGTTACCATCAAGAGTTGGTAAATTTAGAAATTATGATCGTAAATACTAATAACATTATATAATCTTATATATATAATAATACATAATAATTATTTTAGAAAAGAGAGCGTGATTATCTCGTCTCATACCTAAAAGTGTTTACTTTACTCACGTTATTGAGCATATCAATGAAGATGGCTCAAGAACATACACATGACATGCCACAAAATCACAAGAGGCTATTGTACGCATACTTAAAATTATAAGTTATTAATAATCACTTTAATTTATAATTTATAAATAATTAAAATAATTATTATGAACTTTAATTTTAATTCTACTTTTAATCGCAGGATAAATTTGTAAAAGAACGAGAGAAAATGCTCGGGGGTATAGGTCAGGATGAGCTGACGGCCGAAGAAGAGGACTAGATTTTAAACGCTGTCATGGAACCTCCAATGCAAATAGGCTCTATGGTTTTCAAAATCAAAAGGTAATGTCTATGTATAATATGTTGTGAATAACGTATAACGCATTGATTTTATTAATCAGTTATATGAAACACATACACTTTATTAAATAATGTTACGAGTTAGACGAAGACAAAGAAGCTATTGAAAAGCTTAGGACGATCATGGGATTGCAAAGTTGAGAGATCAGATTGCTGACCTGGTGGAACGAGATAGGCATCTGTCTATGGAGATGTATTAGATGCTGGATGAGCGCATTGCTGTGTATATGCGACAACATGATACATTTTGTTCATTAGTGGGATCCGAAGGCGGTGAGGATAACTAGTTATGATTTTTTTTCGTTTATTTTGAGACATTATATACGTATGCACTTTGATGTTGTGAGCTAGTTTGAGAGTTGTATATTCTTTAAGATGGGTGAGGTTGATATGATTTGACATTTATGATACATTCTGAGATGTTATTGGACGAGTGAAATTGATTTGACATGATGTTTGATATATTTTGAGATGTCGACGATTGTGATTTGTGCTATATTGATGAATGTTTGAGGTTCCTTTATTATATATATTAATGTTTTTTTAATTAATATGACATGTGCGATTTGGGCTTTAATATATACGATTTATATGTGGGAAATCGGGTTATGACATATATTGTTATATATGTGTTAGTCGAGGCATGAAATGTTTTTATAATAAAAGAAAGTTACATATTTCGACGGCCAGTGATGGCCTACTGGTGTCAAGGTTTCAAATGGCTAGCGGTGGCCAGCAACATCAAACAAGTAAACTTTTGATTGGCCATAAGTACTTGATGGGGTGATGAAAGGCATCGAATTTTTTTCGACGGGGCTATCGAAAAGTCAGTCAAAGAACAGTTCCTCGACATATCATATTTCCACGAAAGCCATCGAAAACTCGATGAAAGCCATTGAAAAATTGTAGATAGAGTCATCGGAAAGTCAGTCGAAGAATATTTCCTTGACAGACCATATCTCAATGACTTCCCACGACCGCCGATGGCAAATAACGTCGAAATTACTGTCGTTTCTTGTAGTTCAACTATGATGGAAAAGTTGAAAAATAAATGGATAAAATTATACGTATAGGATGTGATTCGAACCCAAGCTGGTCGTGAACCTATCACACACCTTTACTACTGCACCATACAAGACTTTATTTTGAAGTGCATTCAGTTGGCTAAATAGGAGGGCAAGTCGGCTGAACCGAGTTGACTAAAAACCTATATATGCTGCTGTTTTTTGGCTATGGTTCCTAGAATATTTTTACGCTAAGTCAGTCAACCGAATGGAGATCTCATTCGACTTAACCTATTCGACTAGTTACATATTTAGTCTTATGAATATGGGTATGGTCTCGCGCTCGAATTTTACAAAGAGTTAGTCGACCGCACTCCATGCTTTGATTTCCAGACCTAGAACTCTCAATCCCAAAACCAAGATTTTGAACTTCAAGAGATTCAATTGATTCAAAAAATATCAACTAGTGTGCTTTATCTCCACATTCCACATTCTGGTCGAATAAATTCTTTAGTCGCTACACCTCCACTCAATATCGTTTAGTTTGGTTATATCAGCCATTATACATCAAAGAGACAATCTTTATATCAAGATACATTGTGTCAGAAAGTAAATTTTGTTACACTACTTGTAAAGGTTGTTGAAGTCGTGTTGTAGTTTCTATAGACGCATGGAAGTCCTATTTGGTTGTTTAGGTGGAGACGGTAAATCTGTTGCTTTGGGTAAAGTGAGGGTTGCTTAGGTAATTTCAGAAGGAGTCCGGGACTGGATGTAGGAAAGATGCTTCGAAACAGTATAAAATCGACTGTGTGATCTACTATATTATTTCCGCTGCAATTACATTATTTGCTACTGATTGGCCATCTTCGATCCCGTGCATAGTGACTATCAATAACATGCCCATGTATAGATGATGAGATATACATCGCAACAGACATTTTAGCTCATCCAATATACAAATATATCATCCAAATGTATGTTTGTATACTTTTACTTATATATAATATTATAAATATTCATGTATGCATATATAAACTATAATTTTTATTTAAATAATTTTGTATATACATATAAATATGTATATATAAACATAAGTATGAAATATGAACAATATATATATATATATATATATATATATATATATGTCGTACAAAAGATATTAAATATAATAAGTTTCTATTGCATTTACATTTCTTACTAATGGTTGGCCATTTTCAATCCTATGCATAGCGATTAATAAGTGGTAGCAAAGCTTGGTGTTCTACTGATCGTAATAATATCCTAGAACAATGGTAAAAAAGAGAAGATATAATCAAAGCTGGAAGACAGTCGAGAAAAAGCAAATTTCTAGGAGCAAGCAACAGCCTATAGAATCAAGGTACATGTATTGCGTGGCTAATCTCAAATCAATATCGATACGCCTAGATTCTTTATAAAGTGATCTTCTACAAACATGTAAGAATTTATTAACGGATTTTAAAGCATCACAAAAGGTCAATTCTATTGCCTTAGCTAAATTAGATGATTTTGAGCATACAATTAGTATTTTAAAGGAAGAAAATAATTTTTTTAGTAAAATAAATTAAAGTTTCTCAAAATACATTGGAAGAACTTGTTTTACAAAAGGAATTTCTGTTAAAAGAGAATGAGCGTTTAAATGATGAAAATGTTGATCTTTTGAAGGAAATAGAAGTTCTGCAAAATAAAAATATATTTTTGAAAAATTCTTTAAATGAATCTAATTCTAAACTTTAGTTTCTTGAAAAGAGAATAGTGCTTTGAATGTTAAAACTTTAGATTTAATTAAAGAACACAAGCTTTGAAAAGGAAATAATGTTATTTTGCAAAATAAAATTTATCACTTTAAAGTGAATTTTGACAAATTAAATTAGAAAGTTACAAATTTGAACAAAGGAAAAGATCATTTATAGTGCTTAATAATAAATACTAAAGCTCATAATGATAAAAGTGGTTTAGACTACAAGCACGGTAAACATAAAAATAGTACTAGATATGTATTCTTGTTTACACATTTTAGTGCTAGTACTAAAAGAAGAAATAGTTCTAAAACCACTTCGTGTCATGATAGTTTAATACTCGAAATAGAAAATATCCTTTCAATACTAAATCAATTACAATTAATGTTGATGTATGTGTTGCTGCTAATCTAAACAATTATGATAGACAATTATACATTAGCAATTATTACAGCTCTGTGATTAATAATAAAACTTAGATTTTTAAGGGATCGACCACATTCAACTAGATATGGTTTCCTAAGTCATTAACTCTATATTTTTATAAAAATGAGTATCATGTTGTTTACGCTTGACATATCTATTAGACACACAACTTTGTATTAATGTTAAATTACTATTAATGCTAAACTACTTTTTATATACTTATCTATGACACTTCCTATCTCTTTTATAAGGGAAGAAAGTACATAGATATATTTCTTAAAATAAATATTATATTTTGGGGTATCTTATAACATATAATATGTTTTTGCACTTATCTCTTTTTGTTGGTGACAAAAGGGGAGAAGAATGTGTGCTCTATATATTTTAGATTGGCATTAAATAAAGTCAAAAGAAGTAAACTTACTATATATAGCATATATTTTGGGAGAGCTATTATATTATATTATAAAGTTATGTGGTTGTCATCATCAAAAGGAGAAGAATGAAAGAAATGCATGGTGTTTCAATGATAACAACCATACGACAATGCTACTAATGTATTTATTGAGTTGTTGAAAATAAATGGCTAAAATTACCAGGGTGGGATACGAACCCAGGCGGGCCGAAAACATAGCACACAGCTTTACGACTGCACCATACAAGACTTTGTTTTGAATTGCATTCAGTCGACTAAATAGGAGGACATTCGACTGAAAACATATATAGTCTACTGTTTTTCGTTATAGTTTCTGACTAGGTTAGTCAATTGAATGGAGATCTCAGTCGACTAAACCCAGCCAACTAATTATATATTTAGTCTATTGAATATGGCATGGTCACATGCTTGAAATTATAAAGAGTTAGTCGATTGAACTCCATCTACAGTCGACTAAATTCACAGAAAACGACCGGTTCATGAAAACGTGTCTTCACAACTCTTCACACATGCAGTTGCTTCTCTTCATCAATGGAAAACCTGAAAGGTTGTGTATCTATTTTAGCATCCTTGCAACCCTTATATAATCCTATAACCATCCCTGAATCAATATACAATAATAGACAACTCCATGCTTTGATTTCCACACCTAAAACTCTTAGTCCCAAAAGCAAGAGTCCGAACTTTAAGAGATTCAATTGATTAAGATAATATCGACTAGTGTGCTTCGTCTCCACATCTCATACTCTAGTCGAATAAATTTCTCAGCTTCTACACCTCCACTCAATATCTTTTGGTTCAGTTATAGGATTCATTGTAATAAGTGAGACACTCTGTATATCAAGATACGTTATGTCAAAAAGTAACACTTGTTACACTACTTATAAAAGTTATTAAAGTCTAGTCATAGCGTCTTTTGGCAATGTTGAAGTCTTGTTCGGTTGTTTAGGATGAGTTTGTAAACATGTTCCTCTAGGTGAAGTGAGATTTTCTTAGTTAATTCCAGAAGGAGTCTGGAACTAGATGTAGGAGCAGTGCTCCGAACCTATATAAAATCGACTGTGTGATTTATTATATTATTTCTCCTGCATTAACATTATTTATTACTGATTGGCCATCCTCAATCCTGTGCGTAGTGACTAAAATTAACATGTTCTCGTATAGATGTTGGGATTTACATCACAATAGACATTTTAGGTCATCCAATATACAAATATATTGTCCAAATGTATGTTCATATACATTTACTTATATATATACACATACATAAAATATTACAAATATGTCTGTGTGTGTGTATGTAAACAATAATTTTTGTTTAAATAGTTTTGTATAAATATATAGATATGTATATATAAACATAAGTATGAAATATTAACAATAAATATTGTAACGACCCGCCTTTTGGACAGTTTAAACCGACGATCAAATACACATGTCGATTCCAAACCATTCAAAAGTGCAGATAGTTATTGGGGTAAATAAGAAAAGAAAAGAAAAGAAATAAAGGAAATGAAACAACACAGAATCTCGCAGCGGAACGATAAAATATAATAGTCAAATAAACAGTTCATGAAGCTGTTTACTATACTTTGACAATTATTTATACAACATTTATCAGAGTTATACATATACAACAGAATAATTTAAATAATGCAGCAGACAGCATGATGCACAGACAATAATAGTAATAGTGTACCAAATCTTCGTCTTCGTCCTCCAGAATAGATCTTCAAAATCTGAAAACTCAGGACTGACCCGAGCGTAATGAAAAGACAAAACACTCGAGTCAGGACTAAAATATCCTTATGAAAGTTAAATCAATCGTAAATAAATATGAGTGTAACGGCGTCAGAGATGTTTACGGGGTTTGACATCTCATATCCAGTGTCAACGTGCGTGCAATAACTTAAGAGATGTTACGGGATTTTCCATCTCTCAAGGATCCATGAAACTATCTACTATGTAGTAATATACGCTAAGTAGATAATGCCTATCAGTAATATAAAGTATCAAAATAGCGTTAAGGCGTTACCATAATCCCCCTTAACACATTTTATATTCCCAAAAGCATATACAAGATCGTAGCTTCCCCAAAACCGGAAGTCGCCAGAGGGCAATCCATATACTCAAGGTACAAATCAAAACGTAGTGGTCGCGAATAGGATAATCAGTATGACAAGGTACATGAGGCGATACCAACTAGGATACTTGTAGTTACGTGATCCGGACTGATGTTGAGCATAGCCAGCAGCTACCCCAACACCGCGAAACAACACTCCCAAATCAAGGGGTGCACCCAAATCGAATCACAAATGTAATAGAAATGATATCGAAGAAGTGTGTCCGCTAGAGGTGGCGAACCTCAATGGCCCGGCGCGGCTCCTGTTTTAGTCATGTCAGGGGTCATCCAATATCGTTCTCTTTCTTCAATCAACGCGTTCACCAAACCATCCACTTCATTCTGGATCAACACTCCGCGTATAATAGTTATCAAAGTGGTTTTCGGTATCGACAGAGAGTATGTCCATATCCGATCCCGGTCTCTTTAATAACTACGTATTATTACACCATTGGCTCTTTTACATTTCAAATCGATTCATAATTGATATCGAAATATCATATTCACTTCAAAAATCAAATCCATTTCAAATATCATCGTATCTATTAAAATGTCAGATTCCGTTTCAAAAATCATTTTTCGCCTCAATATCTCATTTCAATTTCCAAAATCATTTCGAATTTCACTTTAGGTTGCAACTTCATTTAACCCAATTCATATTTAAATTCAAGATTTAAACACAAACATTTCACCTTATTGCTCAGCTTGAAATTTTTGAAAAAAGTTTTAAGTAGTTTAAAAGTAGTTTTAAATAATTAAAATAGTTAAAAATACTTAAAATCTTTAAATGGATTTCAAATAGATAAATTTATTTAAAATAATTAATATAGGTTAAAATAGTTTAAGTATTTAAAGATGGTTTATATAACAGGGTAATTTGGGAAACAAAATGAAACAGCTTCAAAAGCAAAACGTTTCAATTATAACTTCTCAATTCAAATCAATTTCAATTTCCATTCTACCGATTCGATTTCGATTTCAATTCAAATCAATGTCAACTACTTCAAATCAATTCGATTCTATATTCATCTCCAATTAATTCAATTACGATTTATATCGATTTGGAGCTTGATTTTTCAAAATATCAATTTATAATACTTAACAAAATTTTCCTTTAATATTCAAATTCAAATCCAAATTTCAATTATGATTCCATTCCAAATTTCAAATATGATTCAATTCCAAGCTCAATTTCAAAATATCATTTTTATATCACTTTTACTTAGTAATATTCAAAGCTCGAAATAATGTTCAATCTTTAAACAAATAAATTTCGAAATACAATCATATCCCAATTTTTTTTATCTCAAAGTCTCAACTTAAATTATTTAACAATTTCCTTTAACCAAAATTTATTTCAACATTCCAAACTCAAATTTTCGATAAATTCGATTTCTATAAATTGATTTTACTTGTAACCTTTAAATCAAAACATTTAAATAAATTCCAAATCGACGATTTTAAAAATTATTAATTTAGCCAATCCGGTGTCCGTATATAATTTTCTATCCTATGGCCAAGTGATTATTTATTTCAATTTAAATGTCAGGGATGAGTATATATTACTTAAATTAAATCACAGTATCATATGTATGCATAACAGGTTATATATAAGCAAATAAACATCCAAACATTTAAATATCAACCAATAGCATCCATCGAAATAAATCATCCAATAGACAATACAATTCATGGCAATTTCATAGTTATCAATGTCAGGTAATTTAATCGCAATCCAATTTCAATTTCAATTTAACTGTCAATTTAATTTTTAACGGTTAATTCAAATGGCAATCTACGTGATAATTAAATTTTATCAAACAACGACAAATAAAATTCATAACACTTCATAATGTCAGATGTAACTAGCATAAAGTTATTCAGTACGTTGTGAGCGTTATAAACACTCACCTTGATTTCAATGTAGTTCCAGTGCTTTATTTCGAATAAAATTAAATGAGCGTTTAATTTTACCCAAAATTTTCACTATCTTCAAATGATTCCAATCCAACTCCATAGCGTAGTGCTCGTCGATACGATTCCAACGCAAAAAGTTTCGTGCGTTTTCGACCTCGTATGAAAGAGTTATGCATTTTAGAAGTTTACACGAATTATAATATAAATAAATTAACAATTTCCTTTATTTTTTCTCATAACCTACTCACAACCGTTGATTCCCATCCTCCACCCATCAGGCCGCACCCCTCTTCTCCCTCACGTTCACGTTACTTGCTCCAGGAACACACGCGACTAAGAACCCATCCAAGCCAAACTAGGGCTCCAAATCGCGGCCACCACGAGCGTCCAGAAGTCGATCAGGAAGCGCCATCACGAAGCCTATCACCAGAGCCACCAACGCCTGGAGCAGCTCGAAGCTCGGCCCCGCATCTCGCCTCGAAAAATGTGAAAAACGCAGCAGCTTTGAACGTGAATTCCCGTCGATCCGTGGCTCCGTTTCCGATCTCCACCGTTGGATAGCTAGATGTTGATGCCCTCTACAACTTTGTAGTTGACGACTTTTGCTAATTGTTTGCAGATTTGGAGATAATAGAGGAGAAAGTTTCAAATTTTCTCAGCCATTAATATCTAGGGCCGGCTGGAAGAAGAAGCAAGGGTTTTGAGTGCAAAATGAAATGTTTAGGTCCTTATATAGAAAATTGTAAAACACTATTCATCGAAAATTTTCCGAACTCCAAACGAAGCGTGCCGGCAGGCGTTTCTAAGGTTTACCCTGCGTTCCGAACACAATGGAACATGTTTCGGAGGCTAATTCGATCATATGTGCGAGTTACGGCAATAAACGATCAAATTTAAATTAAACCGATTCAACTAATTTCTATGCGTTTTGGCTTGCTCCGGACAAACGGTAAATCCGATTGACACGAAATTTGAAACCTTATAATAATATAATATTACGGATCCGATGAAACTAGTTTCATCGAAATCCAAGATCATTTGAAAAATGACTATTTTAACTCGCCAAATTAATATTAAAACAATTTCAACGCGTTTCGAGCTGCCACGGTCAAACGGCAACTCCGATTGCTACGAAAATTGAAATCCGATAATAACTAACTATTATGGATCCAATGGAACTAGTTTCGTCCAATTCTGAGACTGTTCAAAATTTGGCTATTTTCCAATCGATAATTAAATATTAAAATATTCAATTTTCACAGATTTACTTTTAATTCGATTTTAAAAGTTCTACAACATCATTCTAACTTTAGTATGATAAAATAAAATTTTACAAATCATTTTTAATCATATTAAACCCGTTATTCAATTATCCAATAATTTCCAATTTTAAAATCTTATTAACTCTATTATAATCCCAATATAACTTACATTCACTTTGAAAACCAATTTGAATCATATTAAATCAAATTTCAATTATTCACTCTATTTACATATATTAAATTACAATATCAAATTAATCGTATCAAATTCAGAATTTAATTATTCAAACATTTGTAATATTAAATTTAAACAAATTGATTATTCTTAAATCGCTATCTTTTGAAATATTCAAAACGAACATAAAATTTAACTTTCGAAACGAATTAAGATTATAGAACAACCATTTCCATTATACGGTTATTCAATTCCCATTATTAAATTATTCCATAAATTCCAAATATTAAATTTAAACAATTTCGCTTATCCAATAATTCATTATCTTTTGAAATATTGAAATTGAACTTATAAGATTCAACTTTTAAAACCAATTCACAATTTAGAACACTATTTTCATTTTATAGTTATTCAATTATTCAATAAGTTTTAAATATTTAATTTAAACAATTTACCTGTTCAATATTCAATGTTTGATTTTAGATAGATTTTACTTATCAATCAATTACTCTATTATACCCAACGAATTCAACATTTTATTATCCTATTCAACTATTGATTGCAAAGGCATTCACTAAGTAAATAAAAAATTTCATTACTTGGATAATTATTGTTGCAATTCATTCCAGTTATTATTATTCCAAACGAATTACAATTTTTTTTTCTAACATTAAATCACGAAATCTTAATAAATTAGCTATTTTAATTATCAAAAATTTACGGGTCGTTACACTCTCCCCCACTCAAAATTTTTCGTCCCCGAAAAGGAAAAAGAAGGGAAAAGGAACTAGGTGTAGAATTCAACACTAGCTATATTTTATTCAAAGTTATCAACTTATAAAACAATGAAATTCCATTTATAAATCGTTACTACACTTCCACTAAGTTACTCCGAACGGTTTTCTAACTCTAAAAGTTAGTTATCAAAACAAGTTATAAAAAAAATTTAAAACTTGAAAAATTTTCTAACACCCGGATTTTACGGAAAATTTGGCAGATTCTCCTTTGCGCGGCTCGATCAGAAAAAAAATGACAGTATATATATCACAAATATACATCTCATCAAGTGATGAGGCATCCCGCAGGGAAAAAGTGTAAAAGTACGGTATGTAATCCGAGATATGTACCTTAGATATTGTTAGCGAGCATATACGGCTAATATAGCGCGAAAGCGAGCTCCAAATGCGAAGCAAGCGCAATCCGCACCTACTAAACACTCAATAACTAAGTTAGAATCATGCATATAAAGATAGATCGATATACTTAGCCTACACAACATATATATAACATATTTAGCTTCAAAACTGAGATTCCAATTTCAGGACAGCAAATAAATCTTAATTTTAGGATACATAACGATAAAATTTGGCAATATAATCTAAACAAAAGTTGTTGCATTCATTTCAGGCTTTCCGGAATGTCCAAAATCATCGAATTCGGACAATACGTTCAAAAATTATGGCCGTTTTACTTAGAGGATACGCCTCAGCCTGGGCAATGAATTGCGCAGGTCAGCGACGTTCACCCGCATTTTCGACCTTCTAAACGACATCAAAACACAAAACCCTTAAAACAAAAGTTTTTTCTTAAGTTCTTAGCTTTCCATAAAGTGCAAGATCATCAAAATCCGATAAAACAGTCAAAAGATATGACGAAAATATTAAGGGTGTATACTACTGAATTTTCTTATTTTTACACGGGATAGCGAGTAACATTCAAGTTTTTAACCTAGTAGACGAAGGAATTTTCTCAAGTTATCTAAATCAAAGTTGTGCTATAGTTTCTAAGCTTTTCGAAAAGTCCAAGATTGTCAAATTTCGTTCAGCCATATAAAAGTTATGGTTGTTTTCGTTTCAGCATATATTGGACAATTTTGGTTTTTCCAAAATTTGCTTTTATTATTTCAAAGTACAAACCATCAAACTTCAAATTTTCTAAAGAACAACCATAAACGCAAAGTTATTTATTTTCTAATTCATCCATGCAATAGGTTTACATTTAATTTGTTTTCGATTTATTCAAGTTTGTTTCATTCACATTTTAAATTCAAGTCAATTTGCTTCAATTTAAATTGAATTCAATTATATTTAATGTCACTTTGCTTCAAATTTGAATTTAATTTATTTTATTTTTTTAAATTTTATTCCGTTTATTCAATTCCATTAACACTAATGAATTCTACTTAATCAATTTTCATCCATCTAACAACCAATGCATGTCAAACATTAACATCCAAAATCTACACTAAATCAATTATACATTTCCAAGCAAATTTTAATTTCATATACTTCCAAGTTTATTGACATTTAGTTATATACAAATTTGATTAGTTTCCATTTACTAATTTTATATTTCATTAATTTTAAATTTTATTCATTCACTTATATATATCATTCATTTTGCAGCTTATATTTCTTTTATATTTACAACTATCAATAGATCTTCACATTTTATTATTCACTCTCACACTGGTATATTATTTCTCTACTTATCCTTATTAGCATTTTAAACCTTTTAAGTATTTGGTAAGTTATAGTTATGCAAATAGAATGTAGTTAAACAACATACAACTTCTTTTCATTTAAAGTTGAATTTTCAATTAATTAATTCTTAAGTCATTACTTAAATTACATCATAATTTAATTTCACATTTACATTCACATATAGTATTTCCATTTTATATTAACATAATTGTGAATCACCTTTAAATGTTAATTTAAATTCCAATTATTTACTAACAATTTTATTTATATTTGCAAACCATTAATTAAATGCATATTTCATTATTCAAACCTATACTTGTATATCATCCAATTAACAATTCATATAACATTTTTGAACTTCTCAAATATTTTGGTAAGTTATATCTATGCTATAGAATGAAATTTAATACTATGCGAGTTTTACAGTTTCAATTTTATTTTAAGTTCATAATTTCCTAATTCTAAGGGTTTCTACTTCAATTGATATTTTCACTTGGCTCTTAGGTTCATTTCTCATTTCACAATTCAGAAGTTCCTTAATGGTTCAAGTCTAAATTCATTTCAATCATTTTAAAAAAAAATCATTAATTATTAAAGGACTTAAGAATTCCAATCCCGGTTTCATTTCAAATCAAGTTTTGAAATGATATATACTTATATAATTTATCTATCAAATCATACTATAGAGAATACAAAATAAAATTAAATTTGAATCAAACAAGGTTTAGACAAGCTATTAAGTAGTCTCCCCCACTCGGACTCTCGAAAATAAACGCCGATGATGCGTGCACTCATCATCGAAATCATTTTCTAGCGTCAAGAGAAGGGAATATAACACTTATCATAAAAAAAAATCCTTCGAAAACAATTTCAACTAAATTATACTATCATATAATACTCATATTATATTTTTCAAATTCTTGTAAGTCAATTTCAAACATCGGAATTTAAATTCCCAAATCCGAGTTAAAATTCATTTATACTCATTATCAATTGTGTTTACAAGATTTCATTTTCCTAAATCCATTGTTATTTAATCAATTGTTGTAAATATTGACTGATCAAACAATAACGATAATAATCTAATATTATCATCTCCTAACAATCAATTCAATCAAAATGAATAAATATTCAAATAATTCTTTTATATAAAATATATTCCAAAACGATATTGTGTTGGTTTTTCCTATTCGAGTGTTTAGAAATTCCTATCGACGCCTTGGCGTCCCAAGAATCGACCAGAATTCATAAATACTCAACGGAACAAAGTTAACACAATATAAAACCATTTTATATCAAATAACAAGTATGCTCTCTCATATATACTAAACTCATTCATATAGTATACCTCTATTTCAATGAGTTATTCCCCACTAGAGCCAAGGTTTATCGCTAAACCAAAGCTCTGATACCAACTGTAACGACCCGCCTTTTGGACAGTTTAAACCGACGATCAAATACACATGTCGATTCCAAACCATTCAAAAGTGCAGATAGTTGTTGAGGTAAATAAGAAAAGAAAAGAAATAGAGGAAATGAAACAACACAGAATCTCGCAGCGGAACGATAAAATATAATAGTCAAATAAACAGCTCATGAAGCTGTTTACTATACTTTGACAATTATTTATACAACATTTATCAGAGTTATACGTATACAACAGAACAATTTAAATAATGCAGCAGACAGCATGATGCACAGACAGTAATAGTAATAGTGTACCAAATCTTCGTCTTCGTTCTCCAGAATAGATCTTCAAAATCTGAAAACTCAGGACTGACCCGAGCGTAATGAAAAGACAAAACACTCGAGTCAGGACTAAAATATCCTTATGAAAGTTAAATCAATTGTAAATAAATATGAGTGTAACGGCGTCAGAGTTGTTTACGGGGTTTGACATCTCATATCCAGTGCCAACGTGCGTGCAATAACTTAAGAGATGTTACGGGATTTTCCATCTCTCAAGGATCCGTGAAACTATCTACTATGTAGTAATATACGCTAAGTAGATAATGCCTATCAGTAATATAAAGTATCAAAATAGCGTTAAGACGTTACCATAATCCCCCTTAACACATTTTATATTCCCAAAAGCATATACAAGACCGTAGCTTCTCCAAAACCGGAAGTCACCATAGGGCAATCCATATACTCAAGGTACAAATCAAAACGTAGTGGTCGCGAATAGGACAATCAGTATGACAAGGTACATGAGGCGATACCAACTAGGATACTAGTAGTTGCGTTATCCAAACTGATGTTGAGCATAGCCAGCAGCTACCCCAACACCGCGAAACAACACTCTCAAATCAAGGGGTGCACCCAAATCGAATCACAAATGTAATAGATATGGTATCGAAGAAGTGTGTCCGCTAGAGGTGGCGAACCTCAATGGCCCGGCGCGGCTCCTGTTTTAGTCATGTCAGGGGTCATCCAATATCGTTCTCTTTCTTCAATCAACGCGTTCACCAAACCATCCACTTCATTCTGGATCAACACTCTGCGTATAATAGTTATCAAAGTGGTTTTCGGTATCGAAAGAGAGTATGTCCATATCTGATTCCGGTCTCTTTAATAACTACGTATTATTACACCATTGGCTCTTTTACATTTCAAATCGATTCATAATTGATATCAAAATATCATATTCGCTTCGAAAATCAAATCCATTTCAAATATCATCGTATCTATTAAAATGTCAGATTCCGTTTCAAAAATCATTTTTCGCCTCAATATCTCATTTCAATTTCCAAAATCATTTCGAATTTCACTTTAGGTTGCAACTTCATTTAACCCAATTCATATTTAAATTCAAGATTTAAACATAAACATTTCACCTTATTGCTCAGCTTGAAATTTTTGAAAATAGTTTTAAGTAGTTTAAAAGTAGTTTTAAATAATTAAAATAGTTAAAAATACTTAAAATCTTTAAATGGATTTCAAATAGATAAATTTATTTAAAATAATTAATATAGGTTAAAATAGTTTAAGTATTTAAAGATGGTTTATATAACAGGGTAATTTGGGAAACAAAATGAAACAGCTTCAAAACCAAAACATTTCAATTATAACTTCTCAATTCAAATCAATTTCAATTTCCATTCTACCGATTCAATTTCGATTTCAATTCAAATCAATATCAACTTTGACTTCATATCAATTCGATTCTATATTCATCTCCAATTAATTCAATTACGATTTATATCGATTTGGAGCTTGATTTTTCAAAATATCAATTTATAATACTTAACAAAATTTTCCTTTAATATTCAAATTCAAATTTCAATTATGATTCCATTCCAAATTTCAAATATGATTCAATTCCAAGCTCAATTTCAAAATATCATTTTTATATCACTTTTACTTAGTAATATTCAAAGCTCGAAATAATGTTCAATCTTTAAACAAATAAATTTCAAAATACAATCATATCCCAATTTTTTTTTATCTCAAAGTCTCAACTTAAATTATTTAACAATTTCCTTTAACCAAAATTTATTTCAACATTCCAAACTCAAATTTTCGATAAATTCGATTTCTATAAATTGATTTTACTTGTAACCTTTAAATCAAAACATTTAAATAAATTCCAAATCGACGATTTTAAAAATTATTTAATTTAGCCAATCCGATGTCCGTATATAATTTTCTATCCTATGGCCAAGTGATTATTTATTTCAATTTAAATGTCAGGGATGAGTATATATTACTTAAATTAAATCACAGTATCATATGTATGCATAACAGGTTATATATAAGCAAATAAACATCCAAACATTTAAATATCAACCAATAACATCCATCGAAATAAATCATCCAATATACAATACAATTCATGGCAATTTCATAGTTATAAATGTCAGGTAATTTAATCGCAATCCAATTTCAATTTCAATTTAACTGTCAATTTAATTTTGAACGGTTAATTCAAATGGCAATCTACGTGATAATTAAATTTTATCAAACAACGACAAATAAAATTCATAACACTTCATAATGTCAGATGTAACTAGCATAAAGTTATTCAGTACGTTGTGAGCGTTATAAACACTCACCTTGATTTCAATGTAGTTCCAGCGATTTATTTCGAATAAAATTAAATGAGCGTTTAATTTTACCCGAAATTTTCACTATCTTCAAATGATTCCAATCCAATTCCATAGCGTAGTGCTCGTCGATACGATTCCAACGCAAAAAATTTCGTACGTTTTCGACCTCGTATGAAAGAGTTATGCATTTTAGAAGTTTACACGAATTATAATATAAATAAATTAACAATTTCCTTTATTTTTTCTCATAACCTACTCACAACCATTGATTCCCATCCTCCACCCATCAGGCCGCACCCCTCTTCTTCCTCACGTTCACATTACTAGCTCCAGGAACACACGCGACTAAGAACCCATCCAAGCCAAACTAGGGCTCCAAATCGCGGCCACCACGAGCGTCTAGAAGTCGATCAGGAAGCGCCATCACGAAGCCTATCACCAGAGCCACCAACGCCTGGAGCAGCTCGAAGCTCGGCCGCCCATCTCGCCTCGAAAAACATGAAAAACGCAGCAGCTTTGAACGTGAATTCCCGTCGATCCGTGGCTCCGTTTCCGATCTCCACCGTTGGATAGCTAGATCTTGATGCCCTCTACAACTTTGTAGTTGACGACTTTTGCTAATTGTTTGTAGATTTGGAGATAATAGAGGAGAAAGTTTCGAATTTTCTCAGCCATTAATATCTAGGGCCGGCTGGAAGAAGAAGCAAGGGTTTTGAGTGCAAAATGAAATGTTTAGGTCCTTATATAGAAAATTGTAAAACACTATTCACCGAAAATTTTCCGAACTCCAAACGAAGCGTGCCGGCAGGCGTTTCTAAGGTTTATCCCACGTTCCGAACACAATGGAGCATGTTTCGGAGGCTAATTCGATCATATGTGCGAGTTACGGCAATAAACGATCAAATTTAAATTAAACCGATTCAACTAATTTCTATGCGTTTTGGCTAGCTCTGGACAAACGGTAAATCCGATTGACACGAAATTTGAAACCTTACAATAATACCACATTACGGATCCGATGAAACTAGTTTCATTGAAATCCGAGACCGTTTGAAAAATGACTATTTTAACTCGCCAAATTAATATTAAAACAATTTCAACGCGTTTCGAGCTGCCACGGTCAAACGACAACTCCGATTGCTATGAAAATTGAAATCCGAAAAAACTAACTATTACGGATCCAATGGAACTAGTTTCGTCTAATTCTGAGACTGTTCAAAATTTGGCTATTTTCCAGTCGATAATTAAATGTTCAATTTTCACAGATTTACTTTTAATTCGATTTTAAAAGTTCTACAACATCTTTCTAACTTTAGTATGATAAAATAAAAGTTTACAAATCATTTTTAATCATATTAAACCCGTTATTCAATTATCCAATAATTTTCAATTTTAAAATCTTATTAACTCTATTATAATCCCAATATAACCTACATTCACTTTGAAAACCAATTTGAATCATATTAAATCAAATTTCAATTATTCACTCGATTTTCATATATTAAATTACAATATCAAATTAATCGTATCAAATTCGGAATTTAATTATTCAAACATTTGTAATATTAAATTTAAACAAATTGATTATTCTTAAATCACTATCTTTTGAAATATTCAAAACGAACTTAAAATTTAACTTTCAAAATGAATTAAGATTATAGAACAACCATTTCCATTATACGGTTATTCAATTCCCATTATTAAATTATTCCATAAATTCCAAATATTAAATTTAAACAATTTCGCTTATCCAATAATTCATTATCTTTTGAAATATTGAAGTTGAACTTATAAGATTCAACTTTTAAAACCAATTCACAATTTAGAACACTATTTTCATTTTACAGTTATTCAATTATTCAATAAGTTTTAAATATTTAATTTAAACAATTTACCTGTTCAATATTCAATGTTTGATTTTAAATAGATTTTACTTATCAATCAATTACTCTATTATACCCAATGAATTCAACATTTTATTATCCTATTCAACTATTGATTGCAAAGGCATTCACTAAGTAAATAAAATTTTTCATTACTTGGATAATTATTGTTGCAATTCATTCCAGTTATTATTATTCCAAACGAATTACAAAATTTTTTTCTAACATTAAATCACGAAATCTTCATAAATTAGCTATTTTAATTATCGAAAATTTACGGGTCGTTACAAATATATTACTATATAAATAAATTTAAGTCATTTACGAAACAAATTAAATATAATAATTTTTTTTACTATAAGTCTGAATGCAATACTTGTATAAATATAATTTAATAAAACACACACACACACACACACACACACACACACACACATATATATATATATATTTATGTACGTATGTACGTATGTATATACTAAAATATATATGTATATATAGTTGTAATAATAAATATTTATACTAATACAAATAAAAACACAAAATAATTCACATTATACATATAACTACCTGGTCATGCGCATTGACTCTGTTTATTAATATTTAAATTTAAAAAGTTATATATTATGATAAAATCCATGTAAAAATTAATTAAAAAACAATATAAAAAAATTTGAACCAAAATTTGAATTTAAACTCTAGTAAAATTTAGATGATAATTTTGTAATTTGCAAATTTATTATATAATTTTATATTTTAAAACGATTAAAAAAATCTATTTTTAAATTTTTGGTTTGTGTCTAAATATTTGTAAAAAAACTAAAAAAAAATTAAATTTTTTACTTAGAGTATAATATGTATTAATCTAATTTTATAAAATATGAAATAAAATTTATAATACATATATGTATTTATATAGTTATTTTATGATTAACTGATTTAATTTTTTTTTTTAAATAATATATAAAATATTTTGTTACTGTTGAGAATATTATAACATTGTGTATCAAATTATATTTTCATATTTTACTTAAGTATGAAGTGGTATTTAAATTATAAACTATATATTTATAGATATAAATATTTTTTAAATAACAATAATATTGTTTTTTAAGCTGAGTCGTGTTGCATATAGGTTTGTTTACATAACCTTTTTAATGTAAAACATACATATATGCAAACAAGCAATCAAAATTATGAAAATATATTTATATGTTGGAATTTTTACCTAATCAATAATATAATATATGAAATAGACATAATATATATTGATTAATATTTATAAACATGTTAAGGAATATAACCAATAACCAACACATACAAGTACACCATGAAATGATGAGATCTGATCCTTGAACCGATTTCCAATCTAGAAGATTGCTAGTCCTTGAACCATTGATTACCAGCTATCAAATATCACTGATTTGATCTGATTTGCACTTGAATTGATAAAGGATGGAGGGTATAGGGCTTGACCAGAAATTAATGAGAATGGAGGGTTCAAAAGTCCTCTAAAAGTTGAGGCTAGATATGTTTATATAAAGAAGAATTAAGAGTTTTGTTTTGGAATTAAGATCCTACATCATGTCTTACCAATTCTCCTTCATCTTAGCCCTCCATCTCAAGATCTCTTTAGCACGATCATATGGCTACCTATATCCCCAGTTAGGGCCGAACATAACGAAAGAGTCATTTTCT
This sequence comes from Allium cepa, assembly GCA_030765085.1. Taxonomy (NCBI): domain Eukaryota; kingdom Viridiplantae; phylum Streptophyta; class Magnoliopsida; order Asparagales; family Amaryllidaceae; genus Allium; species Allium cepa. The sequence goes on from CM060935.1 coordinate 599,998,687, forward strand.
ATGATGTTTTGATGATAACAACCACACAACAATGCTACTGACGATCTTCATCAAGTACGTTACATAGTAAGCATTCAATGAAGAGACAAGAATAAAAGCATATATCAGAGGATACTTTGCTTCAGAGTAATACTATAGGAGTACATGAGCTTTAGAAAACCTACAATGGTATTTATAGTTCTACTGGAATGATAGATACGCCCGATTAAAGACCAAAGAACTCAAATGTGAAGAGTTAACATTGAAGTCACAAAATTTAATAAAGATCAAAACGATTTAAACGTGATTTTATCCAGTTCTAGACCTTTACATGATAAAAGTGGTTTAGGATATATTAAAACTAATCGTAGAAATAGCACTAGATACGCTTACATATATAGTAAAAATGTCAGAGCTAGCACTAAATTTCGAGTAAAGTCTAAATCCATTTTTTATAGGAATTCAAATATTGTTATGATCAATAACGTTTATAATATCTCTAGAAATACAAAATCATTGACAGGAAATATGAATAAAAATTATCTAAGTATTTGGGTTCTTGTTAATTGGAAAAATAGAGAAAAATATATTGATGATTATTTTGATATGGTAGTTAATGATGAAAATTATATTTATAAAGGTTCAACCACTCCTAAATGGGTATGGTTTCCTAAAAATTAGGAAATTGTAAGAACCTTTGATATCGCATGCTTTTAATGTTATTTTTTTGATACCTTACATTATTAGTAGTAGTTATTTTGTTCTATATTGTTCTATGTTAACACTTATGTGGAATATAATTTATATCATCATATAAACTCTCCTATTTGTCGATGACAAAAGGGGAGAAAGATATTACTCTAACACTATTTACACGAATATATAGCATAGATTCAGGGGGAAAAATCTATAGCACAATTACAGGAATATATTCAGGGGAGAGATAAGTCAATAAAGCTTGTCGTAGATTCGTCTGTAGCGAATGGAGTTGTCATCATCAAAAAGGGGGAGAATGTTGGATCATAGGTTTTGATTGCTTACATGAAGTAACAATTCACGAATCTACGACTACGACAACATCCGGACTCAACGACTCAAATTATGGTTCATATAGTTATATATTTTTAACAAGAGTCATCAAATGTAATATAGTCTAGTTTAGTGCTTTGTTAGAATCATTATTCACATTCAAATAAACTTGCATATTTTTAATCAAAAACAAGTTTTTAAAAAATGCATGGAGCGGGGGCTCGAACCTGGGTCACCAGTTTATAAGGCAAGTGCACAAACCAAATGAGCTACGATGATTTTTGTTTATCAATAGAATTCAATCTACTGAACATGATCACTCAGTCGACTGAATCTGTGCATTTTAACATATATGTGCATGTTTTTAAATTGAGTCGACTGAATGATCAAAGTTAGTCGACTGAATCCTGCAACTATCGTTTTTTTATGAAAAGACCCTCTTTTCTGAATAGTTGTCTTCCTCCCTAAGTGTTGCAACCATTGTTGTTCGCAGAGATCTCTTCACCAGCAGTTACAACTTCTTAACTACTATATATATGCATGAATTTCAAGATCAAATTACTTCACTTACTTGCTTATACTTGAATCATATTTTTTGAATTAACTACTCTCTTGAATTCATATATTCATTGCTTACGTATTCATTTCCATATTCTTCAAGAAATTTGAAACTTCCTAATCTTCATATACACCTACAAACATCATACTTGAGGAAAAGATTATAAGAAGGGTGTACTATAAACAGACTTATCCGTGTTATCAGAACACAAAAAGTCAAACAATCATTTGTATTTGTTGAAGCCTTGTTCCTTCTGTTCAGGCGTATGAAGTCCTCTTCGGCTGCTGAGGCGAAATGCTGTTCCGCTGCTCAGGTCCTTGTTCGGCTGCTCAAGGTTGTATAGACCTGTTCCTTCGGCTTAAGTGAGGGTTATTATTTTAGTGAAATTCCAGAAGGAGTCTGGGACTGGACGTAGGATGGTGCTTCGAACCAGTATAAAAATCTCCAGTGTTATTTTTATTATTCTGCTTTTATATACCGCACTATTTACTGTATAACTATCATCGTTATACTTTATATTACCGTGTATCTATATTACACGATCCATAACACACTTTCATAAACAAAAATAAAAAGAGTCATTTGATTAGATGTACCTCTCAGTCAACCGAGGGCAGTCAAATAATTACATATTTAGTCTACTAATTTTGGCTATGCTCTTTGGATCATTTTCTACAAAGAGCTTGTCTACTGGACTCCACTTCTAGTTGACTGAATGCACAATAACTGGCTAGTTCTTGAAAAAGTGTCTTCACATCTCTTTGCGCCTACGGTTGCTACTCTTCGTGCTTAGATGCTTCTGAAAGGTTGTAACCCTAGCAATGCCACAACACCTATAAAATCCTATAATCATCCTTGAATCCATATATAAATCCGTCTCTTGAATTGCACGCCTAAAACTCTAAAATGCTAAAGCATTTACCCTACTCTTCAAAAGATTCATGTAATTTAGAAAATATCGACGAGTGTGCTTCATCTCCGTATTCTATGTTCTAGTCAAATAAACCTCTTAGCCTCTACACCTCCATTCAATATCGTTTGGTTTGTTATAAGATTTTTTGTACTGAAAAGAAACAATTTGTATATAAAGATACACCTTGTTAAGAATTTTGTAACATTGGTTGTTGAAATCCTGTTCTGTTGTTCAGACAGAATCTTTAAACTCGTTCCTCCAATTGAAGCGAGGGTATTGATTAGTTGAAATTCTGAAGGGGAGCTATGGGACTAGACATAGGGGAGATGCTCTCTGAACCAGTATAAAATTGACTATGTAATCTACTACATTATTTCCACTGCATTTACATTGTTTATTACTATTGGCCATCTTCAATCTTGTGCATAGAGACTAACACAAACTAGCCCCTTATGGGCTTTAAACCTATTTATACCCCAAATAATATTTTGCATTTAAATCTAATTTAAACACTTATCAATATCGTATATCGATTAATATATTTAACCATTATAAATATATGTAATAATATTTGTTCATCAAATCAAAATAAAATTTATAACTAATCTTTCGTAGATATTTGTTAACTAATTAATTTATAACATTATAAATTAATTAAACCGATTAGTCAAAGGAAAATTCATCGCTTCGGTCATGTGACTCATTAAGTGTAAATTTGATCAGCGGTTAATATAGAACTATTCGAATATTAACATTCACATGTCACTTAGCAAGTGGTATGACATTTTGGTCAAATTTTATCGCTTACTTGATTTTGATAAAATCCAATTTTACTTTATTAAGAGTTACCTGGTTATCACTTTTATTTACACTAATTCTCTTCGTCAAAATTATATCACTTTAGACTTAAGGAATTTGGTAATGGTCAAAATTCCAATATCGTCCATATTCAACTCTCTAATCCAAACACAAAGTTCTTGGTTCAATAATAATAATAGTAATTAACCGAACTACTCTGACAAGAGATTTTGATATTTAGTTGACTTAAGTTGACCGTGATATTGAACCCATATAGCCGAGGAGACGAATCCTATCTTGATTAGTGCTTCACTTTTAATACTGCCACTAGACCCAACTATAGTGACTCGATGGATGTCATGCCATGATTTAACTATAATCAAAGCAAAGCTTTCATATTGAAGATCGATAGTATTGTTAAGTCAAGAGAACCGTGTAAATAAGTTAGATTGATATTTTTTGTTTGATCTTAGTTATATTAACCAATATAAACTACTGAATGAGTCATTTCATAATTATCCAATAACTATCAGTTTGTAACCCCTAGGTGCCCCCAACAGTTGTGAGTGATGCACTGCCCAACATGTGAAAACATTACGTACTCTAGTCTCAACGGATATATCGATATCCAACCTTGATGCATCTTGATTATGAACATTTAAAATGATGTTTTTTATAATATTATGATACGATACTCATGATTACAACTACTTGTAATTACTATCACAAACACACCATTTATGGATTTTATGTTAAATATACTTTAATTAATTATTTAGCTATTTATAACACATCATAACAAATATATAACCAAAAGAAAAACACCTTTATTGCGAACGAGTATTGATTATAGAGTTAATTAATTTACAATAAATTAGCAAAATTGCTCCTATGCCATACCTCTAATTCTGTCAAGTCAAATTCAATCCATATGCATAATCAAATCCAAATTAGCATTTATTTACATCATTTACAATATGTGCAACAAGGTCCTCATCTTTCTTACCATCTCGTCTCCAAGCTCCATCAGCCTTGAGATAAAAATAAAGGGGAAAAATAGGAGTGGGTCGGACATATGCCTGAGTGAGTGAATCATACTTGCTCTATATATACTACAAATATAATACTTTAAAATGAATAGAGTCTATCGTTTTTATCTCCTTTCACTCTACCAATCACGCTGTGCTTAACCTATCGTGTACATCTGGTCCTGCTGTCTATGTGATTGGATGGTATCGTGTCGAATAATATGGACTCACTTCTATATATTTTCCTTGAGCGTTATAGGGTCGTCTTTTGTCCACCGTCATGTCAATCTCATGTAACGATCCGAGATTTTCAACCTCGAAAATTCGACACTAATACATTCACTGTAGAAGTGCCGAGCAATCAAACGCTGAAAATTCCAGATTGTTAATGTAAAGAAGAAAGAGGTAGAAGAAGAAACATAAAATAACAGCATCTCACATTCGCAGCAGATTAAATATAATATCAAATAATAGCATTTATACAAATAAAGCAGTAATTGTCAGTTTACATACAATACATCAGAGTACAATCAACCATAATTAAACTGGACGGTTGTAATAACCTGTCCCTGACTATTATCAAATATAATCCATACGTTCCTCCCATCCAGCTCGCCTCCTGAGCTTCATAACATCCTAACCTGAAAATATGTAATACTCGGTCTGACCCAAGTCTTACAATAAAGTAACACCCGGGTCAGGCTAGAAACCAGCGTAAGTAAACCCATATAATTTGAATACTGAGTTATAAAATTTAATTGAAAACCAGGGTAACTCGTACCTTACTACGAGTTCTTAACTTGTTAGTCAATCCTTTATTACAAAACAATATTTAAGAATTGTTTCTCAGGTCAAATGGTCATGTTACTTAAATATTCCATTCCAGCCTATTGATTTTAGTATCAACCTATAAAGAAATATTGTAGATACTAATCGAAGTGGTCCGGATATTGCTGATATCCGACCTCGGTCTCTTCGATTCCAAAGTCATCTTTAATCCAAGTTATTTAAGTGAATACAATTCAATTTATATTCAGAGTAACATATTCACATAGCGATTCCATTACAGATAGATAATCCATATTGTCACGGTTCAACCCAAACATATCATAACACAAAGCATCACAAATCACATATCGAAGATATCAAATAATCCAAGGCATTCAATATAATTAATCATCCATAAGCAAGATTAATAAATCACCTGATTATAATTAATTTAATTAACTCAAAATAAATTAATTACTTATGAATTAATCACCTATCCCTGCTTAATTAACATTAATTAATTACAAACCATTGGCTATTATTTTAATTAATGAAATTAATTAATCATCCTTAATTATCCATCTTAAGTAATTATTCTCAATTACTTACATTAGTTAATCACCCCTTAATTAATTACATTGATTAATTGACCTTTAATTAATTGCATTAATTAATTAACTCTTAATTAATTAATTATCCTCTAATCATAAATTTTATTAAGTAATTATCCTTTAATAACTTGCATTAAATAATTATCTTTAATTAATTTCATTAACAAATTAACCCTCTAATTACTTACATCAAGTAATTATCCTTTAAGTAATAATCCTTTAATTAATCATATTAATTAATTAATCACATTAAATAATAAATCCTTTAATTACTTAAATTAATTAATTAACCCTAAATTGCTTAAGTCCTTAATTAATTTAAGATAAACCATTAGCTTAATTAATTACTTAATTAAATCATTATTTAATTTCATTTGAAATCACATAGGAATATAATTAAATAATTAACTTATAATATAATTTATTTTAAACCAAAACAATTCAAATTAAAAACATTTGACTTATAATTTATTTTTGAAAACTTGTTTAATATTTAACTTTGAAACCATGTTAACCTTTTCCTTTACTTGAAAAACTTTCATTTCTTTGTCTATAAAATTGTTAAACCATTTTCTTTAAAAATTTAAAACCTGGATAGCTAACGAAACAACTCGAGCCCAAGCTCAAAATTTCTCGAGACAAACCCAGAGCGAACCTACCTTCCTCCCAAGCTCTCTCTCTTTTCTCCTACCTCTTCTCTCTATCTCAAATAACAGCAATGCCCTGACATCACTGATACATGCGCACGTGCACACACGACTGGAGTTACTCCGGTCCTCTCCGCCATTGCAACCAAGACGACACCGACCTCTACGTTCACCCCGGCTACCCAGATCCATACCAACGATGCTCAAATCCAATTCGATATTCACGCCACTATCAGAAAGAAAACTTCCTTCCAAACTCCTCCCCATACCACCACCACAGTCCGTTGTTCGCCACTGGAAACCTCTCAGAGACACGTCGTCTTCCCCTCCATCGATTCCCCCCAGACCGCATACTTCATTCGCCTCCACGCCGCCGCCAATGCCTCAAGACCAACCACGCCCAAAACCTCCCTTCTAACCCTATATCCCCTCCGCACCATGCCAAAAAATTAAAATACCACACCATTTTTCTCCAACTCCACACCTCCGTCGCCACCTTTTGGCCAATCGCCGAACTCTCCCATTGACCGCCTCGCCGAAAATCGACCCTCAACCCAAATCTAATCAAATCCAAATCCCTCACTCTACACAACACTAAAAACCCTCAAACAATTCTTAAAAATCATGATTTTCATAAACGAACCCATTTATATAACCTACTGATTTAGTTATGGAAATTAAATTTTCGACCAAGTGTTCCATATATATTATAAAATGAAATCTTTCGGCTATGCTTGACGAAATTGAATGGATCTATTTTTAAAATAGGATTTCTTCAATAGAAACAAATATTCTTTTGACCTCATAAATTATAATTATTTGTGTGTGGAGAAATGAATTTTTTTGAATGATTTTGCGCCTGATATAACAACAGGGACATGCATTCATATTCACACAGCAAATTCAAACCTATGTACCCGAGAAACGTCTCTTTATCATTCATGCATGCAAAAATCAAGACATTTTCTACTATCAATCTTATATGCACACAGTTTAAAGTAGAATTTGATTTTAAGAAGGTAGATTTACTCACTGGTTTTTGAAACAGAGAAGCAGACTTCATTTAATCTGGAACTTTGATCTGTACTTGATGTTTATTTGAAATGATCTAAAGCTTGAATCTTTGTTTGAGTTGAATTTGAAATCTTTGCTTGATCTTTGAATTTACTATGCTTGCTCAGGATAAAAAGAAGTTGTTGTTGTTTTGATTTTTGGTTTTCAGTTTTTTTAGAAAGAAAGATGAAGAGAAAAAGGATTTGAGAAAGCTTGAACTGAAATAAAAATAGCCAAGTTTATCTCAAAACACCTATTTATAAATATTTCAACATAAAAGAAAAACATTACCACTTGTATAATTGCATGTTACTAAATTTACACATATTTAATGTATGAATTCATTATTTTACAAATGTTTAATATCTTTATTTATTAATTACTTATGTTTTTATATATTTATGTAAATTATATATTATGTTCTTATATTAATACATGTTTTATGTTTTAATTTATATATGTACACAAACCAATTTAGTTCATGAATAATTTAAAAAAAGAAAGAATATAAACCTTTCTATTAAATCTCATTTTAAATTTTAAAAGAAAATGTACTAAATCTTTATAACAAATCCTATTAAGTTAAAATACTTTTAATAAATAATATATATAGATATTGTCTTGAGTGTTTGAAAAATATAAAATTTAACTTTGAATAACTTTTGAAAATCTTTATATTAAATTCAAACTAAAACTTCCTATTCATAATGTATATACATACATATATATATTATAATTAGAAAACATTTTTATTAGCTATGAAAAGATAAGTTTTGAAAATTTTAAATAATTACATTGGAAGGCTATCAATTAAATAATTATATCCACGTATATATATATATATATATATATATATATATATTCAAAATTTACTTGTTCAACTCATACATCAGTATTTTAAATCCAGTTAATTATCCAATTATCAGATGTCCAAAAATCTGAGTTATCACATTTCTTTCCCCTTTGAATCTTTTCGTCCTCCAAATGGAACGAAGCTAGAATTTTAATTTGAAAAGCTTATTATCAGTTAAATTACTCTTTGAACATTTTAACTGTAAACTCTTATTATTTAAAAAATTTAAAACACTTTAAAAATGTACATAATATTGCCAAAATAATTTTATAAAAATACTCCTTATAACTCATTGTCTCAACAAGTCCATCCTTGCTCTCATAGAAATTTGGTCATACGTTGATCGGGTGTAGGACTAAAAATCTATAAGTACTTGGTAAACCCGTTTCAAAACATTTTTGAAAATATAGAAACATTTTTGGTGAGAATGCTCTGGAAATCATCACCCCTCTATGGTCGCAGTTAACCCGATGATTATGTCGCCATCCCGGCAAAACCATAGAAAACCGTAAGCACTCTACGCGCCTCGATTACACCATGGAACCCGCCACTGCTCCAGCTACACCCAGGATTAAGTTTCCATCACGGCAAAAACCAATGTAACCGTAGGCATCAGCGCCCTCGAATTTCGCTGCCAAATGAAACTTCTCCACTCCTACATAGATCACAGACAACATCTGTCGAGTCCAAATGTAGCCTATAAGCACTTGCTGCCACACGACTTTCGCTATGTCTTCATAGATCGCAGTCTATTGATGTTACGTCGCCCTCCCGGCGAAATTAAACGTAGACCGTAGGCAATCCCTGCCACTTGACTTCTGCTATGGTTCGAAGTAGATCGCAGTGACATCGAATTACACTGTCGTCACAACATAACCCAAATGTCTCTGTAGGCATCAGCGTCCTCGGCTTTCGCTACCCACACAATCATCAGGAACTTCAGTTTGTTCGGACTTCCTCCCAGGATCAAATTTAGAATCCCTCTTGGGCTCAAGGGAGAACCACCCCATGGATCTCCTAAGAAGTTCATTTCATGAGAGCGCCTTTTTTCCCAGAGCCAATCTCAAAATATTTTATACTATACACATATAGTATCTTTCAAATCATACTATTTATGATTCGCATAAAAATCTCCTTTACACAAAATCGATATCTCAAATCGATAGTTCCAAATTTGGCTTTCTAAATTCGTAAAATTCAATTTTTTTCCAAAAATCAAAAGCCTTTCCGAAACCCATAGGTTCCAAAACCTTTTTTCAAAATCATTCTCAGAAAATAATTTATATAGAGATATATATAATCATGAAAAAAAATTTAGATCACTTCATACTTATATAAATTCCCTTATTATACTTCAAATATTTTCAAAAATCTTTTCTTCTGGCTATAGATTCAACAAGAGGGAGTTTATCATATGTAACAAATATATATATATATATATATATATATATATATATATATATATAACTTTATTTATGCCAAATCAATATTCGAGTTTGAATTCTTTATAAAGTTACTTACTATATTACTTACTTACTCTTCATAAAGTGAATTTCAATCATAGAAATATCCAACTTCCACTTTTATTCATCATATAATTCTCAAAATGTACCTTTTCATTGCAAAAATCATTTTACTTTTCTTTCAAAATATCAATTTCATTCAAGTAGGTACGATGTACATATATCATACGTATGCAATGTCAAATCTGTTCGCTCACTTGATCACACAATCACACTTTTGAACAGTATCGTTCACCCGACTTTCTAGTGCGGACTCAGATCTGGTTTCTTGATCAAAAACCGTCATTCTCCTTGTATAACCCTAACTATGATAGAGAATTTCCAGTATCAATCAAAAATCCATATCCAGATTCGCCGTCGAAAATCGAGTGAAAAATCCTAACGCGGATCGATATAACCATCTCGAAATTCTGTGCTCGAATCTGGATCAAATCGTTATGCGAATAGAACAATATACATACATCCTATGTATTTATCTTCATTGATTATTAGCTAAATAAATTTTCTTCTTATTCATCTTAACTTTGATTCTATTTCTTTTATTCACAATTGCATCCAATTCTTTGGTTTATCACTTCAATTCTAAACAGTTTCCACTCTGACCACTTAAATTTAGAAAATAGCTTGAAAGGTTCAAAATAGATAAATAGTTGTAAAATAGTTATTAATTGTAAATAGTAGTAAAATAGTTAAGTAATTATAAAATAGTTGTAAAATAGTTAGATGGTTGCAAAATAGTTATAAAGTTTATAAAACAAATGCAAAATAGTAATTAGTTTTCAAAATAGTTGTAAACTAGTTATTAGTTGTAAATAATTATAAGATAGTTTGGGTTTTTAAAAAGAAAGGTTGTATAGTAAATAATTAGGAAAATAGATTTAAAATAGTTTATATTAAAGCAATTTATTCAAAAATAGTTTTAGAGTCAAACTGGTTTAATTTCCCAATTTCTCATTTCAATCACTTCAATTTAAATTTCCACTTCCATTTAAATTGATTCAATTTCAATTTAACTTGAATTAACTTCAATTTCTATCCCAGATTCAAATCGATTCCCATTAGAATTTAAACTTATTCAACTTCAATCTCTCTTCCAATTAATTCAATTCGAATTTTCCATTTGAATTTATCTCCATTCCAATCTCAACTTTAATCCATCTTGAATTACATAAATTCGAGTTAATTTTTTAAATGTTGATTTAATCCTTCAAATCACCTTTACTTTTAATTTAACAACCTAAGTATTTAAACAATTAATTTTGAGTCCAACTTTCAAATATTCATTTTAAATTACCTTTACTTAACTTATTCAAGGTTCAAATAAGAGTTCAAAACTTTTTAAACAATTTAATCTTCAGAATCCAACTGATTACCCAATTTTAACTTCAAACTTTGAAACCAATTCTTAACAATTGTCAGTTTACAAGTTCTTTTTAACACTTAAATCTTAAGTTCAAAGTGATTCCATTTTCATAATTTCAAATTTTATTTCTAAAAATCAAAATTATTAAATAATTTCAAATTAAAGTTTTATTCCTAGTTAATTTCGGTAATGGATATATATTATCTCAATCCACTTCTTATTCTATTAAAATAATCTAATTCACAGTTTCATAGATTATTAATAACAACAGGATAATATCAGGTTAAGTCAAAGTAAATAAACATCCAAATTATTTAAAACATCCATCAATAGCATCCATCTCATATTTCCAGATCTCAAACCCGTTTTAAGATCACACATATTCCCTTTCAATTTAACCCATTTAACTTCCCTAAGTTAAATCTCAATTTCTTTTAATCCTCTCAACCCTACTCAATTTGAATTCTCCATTTCAATTTTTATAAATTTCTTATCAATATTCTTTCCCACTTATAAGTTCAAAAACTTATTTTACTTTGGGTTCACATCACATTTTTAGGGAAAACTCAAAACTCAACACTTAGAGTTTATTTCAAATCATCTTGATATTTTGTATATCTACTTATATATATATATATATATATTTCATTTGCTCACCAAGTCATACTTTAAATTTTAAACCATTCTTGGTTTTCAGTTCAAAATATATTTTCTTTTGAAATTTTAAAACAGCTTCTGTTTAAAATAAAATTCCTACATTTGAAAATATTATTCATTATATCCTTTAGCACTTTTAAAACAATTTAAATTTTTTGGACTTAGATTTTAAAACTTCACAGTTTAAATCTATTCAAATTTACAAGTTATACTTATCTAAATTGTTGCTCCCTTAAAACATTCCATTTTTCTTAATTATAAACAAACATTCCATTATTAAGATACAACAAACATTTTATGATAATAAAAAAGGTTATCATAACTGGAAACCAATTCATCATATATTATCTCATAATTTATTGGAAACATTCTGAAAACATTTCCACAAATTTAGGATTTTAATTTCTAGTTTGAAACCATTTCCGGCTTAGCCTATTTTACAGTTTATGTTATCAAATTCTTATTTGGTTGTATTTCTATTACCACTTAATTCTTATTATTACATTTAATTCTAATAAACAACAACCAATTACTTTAATATATATAATAATTAGAAAAATCATTGCTTTATATCAAAATATAAGTTTATATAAAACTAATTTTAAGACCGTTTTAAAAATCATTATATAAGAAAATAACAAATACGCCCTCACATATAATACACTCAACTCATTCTAGGGTACTACTGACCCTATCCTTAATGAGTAACCCACCAGAGCCAAGGTTCTCGCTTAACCTTCTGCTTTGATACCAAAATGTAACGACCTGAGATTTTCGACCTCGAAAATTCGACAATAATACGTTTACTGTAGAAGTACCGAACAATCGAACGCCGGAAATTCCAGATTGTTAGTGTAAAGAAGAAAGAGGTAGAAGAAGAAACAGAAAACAATAGCATCTCACATTCGCAGCGGATTAAATACAATATCAAATAATAAAATTTATACAAAGAAAGCTGTAATTCCAGTTAACATACAATACATCAGAGTACAATCAACCATAATTAAATTGGGCAGGTGTAATAACCTATCCCTGGCTACTATCAAATAAAACTCAAATACACAGCGGTATACCCCATACGTTCCTGTCATCCAGCTCGCCTCCTGAGCTCCAGAACGTCCTAACCTAATACTTGGTCTGACCCAAGTATTACAATAAAGTAACACCCGGGTCAGGCTGGAAACCAGCGTGAGTAAACCCATATAATTTGAATACTAAGTTATAAAATTTATTTGAAAAACAGGGTAACTCGTACCTTACTACGAGTTCTTAACATGTTAGTCAACCCTTTATTACAAAACAATATTTAAGAATCGTTTCTCAGTTCAAATGGTCATGTTACTTAAATATTCCATTCCAGCCTATTGATTTTAATATCAGTCTATAAAGAAATATTGTAGATACTAATCGAAGTGGTTCCAGATATTGCTGATACCCGACCCCGGTCTCTTCGATTCCAAAGTCATCTTTAATCGAAGTTATTTAAGTGAATACAATTCAATTTATATTTAAAGTGACATATTCACATGGCGATTCCATTACAGATAGATAATCCATATTATCACAGTTCAACCCAAACATATCATAACACATAACATCATAAATCGCATATCAGAGATATCAAATAATCCAAGGCATTCAATATAATTAATCATCCATAAGCAAGATTAATAAGTCACCTGATTATAATTAATTTAATTAACTCAAAATAAATAAATTACTTATGAATTATTCACTTATCCCTGCTTAATTAACATTAATTAATTACAAACTGTTGGCTATTATTTAAATTAATGAAAATTAATTAATCATCCTTAATTATCCATCTTAAGTAATTATCCTCAATTACTTACATTAATTAATCATCCCCTAATTAATTACATCGATTAACTAACTTTTAATTAATTGCATTAATTAATTAACCCTTAATTAATTAATTATCCTCTAATCACAAATTTTATTAAGTTATTATCCTTTAATTACTTGCATTAAATAATTATCTTTAATTAATTTCATTAACCCTTTTAATTACTTACATCAAGCAATTATCCTTTAAGTAATAATCTTTTAATTAATCACATTAATTAATTAATTAATCACATTAGTTAATAAATCCTTTAGTTACTTAAGTTAATTAATTAACCCTTAATTGCTTAAATCCTTAATTAATTTAAGATAAACCATTATCTTAATTAATTACTTAATTAAATCATTATTTAATTTCATTTGAAATCACATAGGAATATAATTAAATAATTAACTTATAATATAATTTATTTTAATCCAAGACAATTCAAATTCAAAAATATTTAACTTATAATTTATTTTTGAAAACTCGTTTAATATTTAACGTTGAAACCATGTTAACCTTTTCCTTTACTTGAAAAACTTTCGTTTCTTTGTTTTTAAACTTGTTAAACCATTTTCTTTAAAATTTTAAAACCTAGATAACTATCGAAACAACTCGAGCCCAAGCTCGAAATTTCTCGAGACAAACCCAGAGCACCCACCTTCCTCCCGAGCTCTCTCTCTTCTCCCCTTCCTCTTCTCTCTATCTCAAACAACAGAAATGCCCTGACATCACCGATACATGCGCACATGCGCACATGATCCGAGTTACTCCGGTCCATGCCGCCACTACAACCAAGACGACGGCGACCTCTACGTTCACCCCGGCTACCCAGATCCATACCAACGATGCTAGAATCCAATTCGATATTCACGCCACTATCATAAAGAAAACTTCCTTCCAACCTCTGCCCCATACCACCACCACAGTCCGTTGTTCGCCACCGGAAACCTTCCAGAGACGCGTCGTCGTTCCCTCCATCGATTCCCCTCGGGCTGCATGCTTCATTCGCCTCCACGACGCCACCAATACCTCAAAACCAACCACGCCCAAAACCTCCCTTCTAACCCTATATCCCCTCCTACCGACCATCATACCAAAAAATAAAATACCACACCATTTTTCTCCAACTCCCCACCACCGTCGCTACCTTCTGGCATTGATCGCCTCGCCGAAAATCGATCCTCAACCCATATCTGATCAAATCCAAATACCTCACTCTACACAACACTACAAACACTTAAAAAATTCTTGAAAATCACGATTTTCATAAACGAACCCATCTATATAACCTACTGATTTAATTATGGAAATTAAATTTTAACCATGGGTTCCATATACATTGTAAAATGAAATTTCTCGGCTATGCTTGACGAAAATGAATGGAACTATTTTAAAAATAGGATTTCTTCATTACAAACAAATCTTCTTTAGACCTCATAAACTATAATTGTTTGTGTGTAGAGAAATGAATTTTTTTGAATGATTTTGCGCCTGATATAACAATAGGGACATGCATTCATGTTCACACAGCAAATTCAAACCTATGTACCTAGGCAACGCCTCTTTATCATTCATGCCAGCATAATCAAGACATTTTCTACTATCAATCTTATATGCACATAGTTTAAAGTAGAATTTGGTTTTAAGAAGGTAGATTTACTCAGGGTTTTTGAAACAGAGAACCAGGCTTCATTTGATCTGTACTTGATGTTTATTTGAAATGATCTGAAGCTTGAATCTTTGTTTGAGTTGAATTTGAAATCTTTGCTTAATCTTTGAATTTACTGTGCTTGCTCAGGATAAAAAGAAGTTGTTGTTATTATTGTTTTGATTTTTGGTTTTTAGTTTTTTTATTTTAGAAAGAAAGATGAGGAGTAAAAGGATTTGAGAAAGTTTGAACGGAAATAAAAATAGCTAAGCTTCTCTCAAAACACCTAGTTATAAATATTTCAACATAGAAGAAAAACAATGCTACTTGTATGATTGCATGTTACTAAATTTACACATGTTTAATGTATGAATTCATTATTTTACAAATGTTTAATCTTTATTTATTAATTACTTATGTTTTTATATATTTATGTAAATTATCTATTATGTTCTTATATTAATACATGTTTTATGTTTTAATATATATATATATACATACACAAACCAATTTAGTTCATGAATAATTTTAAAAAAGAAAGTATATAAACCTTTTTGTTAAATCTCATTTTAAATTTTAAAAGAAAATGTACTAAATCTTTATAACAAATCCTATTAAGTTAAAATACTTTTAATAAATAATATATATATACTATCTTAAGTGTTTGAAAAATATAAAATCTAACTTTAAATAACTTTTGAAAATCTTTATATTAAATTCAAACTAAAACTTCCTATTCACAATGCATATGCATACATATATATATTATAATTAGAAAACATTTTTATTAGCTTTGATAAAATAAGTTTTGAAAAAATTAAATAATTACATTGGAAGGCTATCAATTAAATAATTATATCCAGATATATATATATATATATATATTCATAATTTACTTGTTGAACTCATACATCAGTATTTTAAATCCAGTTAATTATCCAATTATCTGATGTCTAAAAGTCCGGGTTATGAGATCTCATGTACGACTTACTTCCCTGGACTTGCCTCTTGCGCTACAAGGTCGCCTTTCGTCCATCCTCGTACATAAACCGAAATGACGTCCTGGACTTGCCTCCTGCACTATAAGAGAATAATAAGAATTTAGCACTTGAGTTAATAATGGTACTAAACATAAGAGCTCGAGAGGAGTTTCTTCTTGTAAATGAGAATATGAGCATAAAAATCAACCCATTTGATGTCGTATGACATTGAGCATTTATAGCAATAGATATTGACATGGATGGTTGAAATTGTACTGTAAATAAGAAGGAACGAGTCTTGAATGTTGACTTGGTTGCTTGGATGGATGAAATACAATTGTAAATGTGGTTGGAATGTGTAGTTGGAGAGCAAGCCAGCTGTAATTCCATACGGGTTGCGTGCTTTGTGCTGAGAAATATGGCGCGCCATAGAAATTGGTAAGCCTTTGGTAGACAACATATAACACACTTCACTAGGCATCAAGTCTAGAGAGAAGCTTCTTGCACAGTGACGGTCGGTTACATGTTGCCGAAGCTTGCTGAGAACAAAGCTGAAAATGCTAAGGCTGGAGCGTGAAGGAACGAGTCAAGACATGGTGACAAGACAGGCTGCTTGGGACCAATCGTAGTTTGGGCGAGATCCTAGCCATAGACGGGTAGCTTTGAGCCGGGTCAAGTCATATGAGATGTCCGTGTCAAAACTTGACGGACCAGGCCAGGCATAGAAATCCGGACTAGCCTATTTGTGACTTGGTTGTTCGATTTGCTGAGATGGAGCCAAGTTGAACGAGGCTGCCCTGAACTAGGCCAGGTTAAGTGCTAGCTGACATGGTTTTGGGCCAAGCCATGATGTGCTGGACAGCTAACCATACTTGCGAGAAATTTAAGCAACATGTATAACATATCTAATACCGTGATGTTAAAAAAATTATGTCATCATAAATTGTAGTCTCAAATTATTGTTTACAAAAAAGTGCATTTAATTTTTTAAATATATCAAGTTTACAAACTAGTGTACCTAATTAAGTGTATACAGAAAAAACATATTGGGTTTTTCCCAAATGTTTATGGGCAGGTTTCTATTTAAAGGAAGTTTCCAAGAAAAATAGTACAACAATATACTAGCAGCTCCTAAATAACCAAACTAGATGGGTGCAGGTTGACAACAATAACGATGAAAGTTAACAACAATATCAGCTCCTAAATCCTAATTCTTAAATAATTAAATATAAGTAAGATAAATTCTAGAGTTTGAACGTGTAAGAATAAGGTCAAAGGCAACTCAAAGTTAAAAAATTAGATAACTCAAAACTAGAAACACATATTTAATAAACAACACTGGTATAATTGTAAAAGGGGGTAGCCGCGGGACTTCAAAATTCAAATCCGCAAGAGGAGAGGATGGTCGACGATGGACGAGGGAGTAACTGATTAGGCAGCGACAAAGTTTAGAAACCCTAGCGTTTTGGGTTTAAATGGTGCAGAGATTGTCTAGGTTTTTTCATTTCATTTTTTAGTAGCCAATTAATCCGCAACACTTCTAACTGGCTTTTTTTGTTTCCCGACCATATGGGCTGCTCCAGCCCAAGGGCTTGGCGGTCTTGTCCCTGGGCCAGCCATATATGTATAATGTGGACGCGCGTGCATTAATTGTTATTTTACCTTATAATCTTTAAAATAATCCACTATTTAAACAACAGCTTCACATTAGTATTACACCCCTTAGGCAGAGGCATTTTCATTTAAAAGTAAACTTTTTTTAAATATCTAAATAATCATGAACATCCAAAAGCCACCTTGTTGACAGAGAGGGTTTTTACCCTTTCATTGCTGAGAACCTAACTAACATGATACAGAACCTCATTAGTCATTTGAGAAACAGATGCGCTGTTTAGTGTGGAGTGGTTAGATAAAGCAAGTAGTTTGAAAACAAGGATGGCATCCGAAAAAGAAAAAGAAAAAATTAGAAAGGAAATCAGGAGTAAAGAAAGAGGGAAAACGGAGAAAAATGTAAAGAGTTAAACTAGTGATTCAGCGGAATCACATTTTATATTAGAGGAAATAGGTGATTAGGTTCAGGTTTTGAAGAGAATGATCACCACACCATATTGCTAATTTTGCAATACAGAGATGTGGCAAATTCGCAACGGCCTACGGCCTGGAGCATTGCAAAAGATTTAACTGGCTTTCAGCCATTACAATATTGCAACGGCCGAGAGCCGTTGCGACACTTCACAATTTTAATTTATGTTAGAACCCATTCAGCACACGCCCCGTTCCCAAAGTAATACACTCCCCGAATCCTTGATTCACAAAAATCAAAACCCCTCTCAATCCTAAAATCGCCTTTAAACCCTAAAATCTCTTGTCGTCGTCATTCTCTTCTTTTACCCTTACCTCAATCCTTATTCCTCCACAAAAAAATGATTCCTTTATCGAATTCCCCTAATCTAGAATCGTAATTTGTTCACCGTGATTTTAGGTAACGATACTTTCCTCTTCAATATTCAAGTAAATTATTTATTTATACATGTTTTTTTGTATTGGATTATTCATATGCGATTAAAAGCGATTTCTTTATGTATGAGTTTAGGCATTAGGTACTATTTCCCATCGATATTTGTATGTCTATTTATATGCATTAAAATTTCATTTGTTAAGTGGAATTTTTAATATATGGAATATATGTGATTTTAGGCAATATGTTTTCTTACTTAAAGCTGATTAAAAAACAAATGCTGATCTTGAACTCTCTTATCCAAAAGAAATTCCACAATCAATCAGCACTGTACTATAGGTAGAAACCTTTCACCAGGTCATTAGTTCTTTCCTAAAGAAGAAATTAAATAAACTTTTAATGAAGTAGAACCCAAGCAAGTAACCATCTCTCAGTTCGTTTGCTAAACACAGAAGATATTTGCAACAGATATTTTTGTACTTTACTAATGTTAATCTCATAATCTGGAGAATAAACAACACATCTAGCTATTTTTTCTTTGCATCGCAGTGATCCCACGTATCCAGTATAATAACATTAAAATATTACAAAACCCAGAAAAATCTTGCCAAAAATGA
Source organism: Allium cepa (assembly GCA_030765085.1). Lineage (NCBI taxonomy): Eukaryota > Viridiplantae > Streptophyta > Magnoliopsida > Asparagales > Amaryllidaceae > Allium > Allium cepa. The sequence continues at coordinate 600,018,023 of CM060935.1, forward strand.
TATCACCCAAAGTACATTGAGCTAATAAACAAAGTTTAAATGAAGATCAAGAATCAGAACTAAATGCACGAGTTGTATAGGCATAACTAGGACTAATACATGTATGTGTTAAGTGGAATATTTTTTTATAAGGAGCAGACAACTACTCGCTACTTTAAACTACTGCCAAGTAAGGAGTATTCCTTATTTAGATTTTAATTTATTTGCATTTCAAATTTTCGGTGGGTTTAAAAGATTCATAGATACGTTTCTGTAAGACCATGTGTCTGTACTAATTAATTAATTATCCATCATAGTAGCAATTGATTAAAGTACTGCATAAAGACACGAGTTCAAAGGAGAGAAAAGGATTTGGCACCTTCTCGTTTCTTTCTTTTTGGCTTGATTAAAATAAAATGAATTAGATTCTGAAATAAACTTTGGAGTTGTCCATAAAATGTATTACATTCTATAACTAATCATAGATAAACAAAACACCATCAAAAAGGAAAAAAAGGAAAAAAATAAATAAACATTTTTTGCTTATATATATTATATACATGCACATAGGAGACAATATACCTGCATGCATGCATGTGCATTAGGAATAACATACTTAACTTATCATTGTCAATTGAATAGGAACTAGGAGAAAACAATATAAAAAACATGCCTACTATAATTTCTGGTTAGTGGAGTGAGATGCTAAAGATTGTGACATAAAATGTAATGATGTATAAATAGCAAGAAGAAGCTACCACAAACATACATCGAATCTTCTTTGTATGTGTTAAGCTCTATGTATATTGCAAAGGGTTTAATGGAAAGTGGTATGACTGATAGTGGCAGTAGTAGCTTCTAGAAGAAAGGACCGTGGACACCTGAAGAAGATAAGATATTGATAGATCATGTTAAAATCCATGATCAAGGAAAATGGAAATCTGTTTCCACTCTTACTAGTACATTTTCTTTGCTAGTTAAATATTTATAACAAAAGGATATATATGTTGCCTACAAAGGATGGCTCATCTTCTCACAACAGTGATATGCTAACGAAAAATGCAAGAATTCTGTTAATTTTTTCTGTTAATAACCAACTGTGTGGAATAGTTAACTTTCTTAATGGTTTACTAGTAGTATCTTGTTTATCGGAATATTATAACTATAATTATTAAATCCGAAAAATGAAAGAAAGAAAGAAAGGGGAAAAAAGGTAAATGTTATATCATGTTGTTTTCTCTAGCAATCATAAGCTTTGACAATTGTTATAAATTAAATTTTAGCACCAAATCGAACAATGATTTGATCTAACGAATTTGGTTGCACATAAAGACCTTAAAGGGATAATTCAACCAGGATTCCGGACATGCTGTCAATTAGAGTATACATCATAGACCACTATTTTTTTAACCTTTTTTTGTAAATATACCAGGTTGGATAAATACTAATCCAATAGAAAGAAGAGGAAAATATGGTTTACATTGCTTCAGCAATTCAATGTATTTTTTGTTATCTGGTTAGCTTTGTAAGCACTAAATGCTTGAAATCTTTCCTATCAGATTATTAATCACTCTTAATAATAAAACCAATAACTTTGAGACAAATGTTGGAGCCTATTTTACTGATTTTGATATTCTAAATAGGCAAATTTGGTGCACTATTTGCTTCCACACCAATTCCTATAGTCGCTGCTGTATATTGTGTTCTATTCGGACTCGTTGGTATGCTTCTCCACTCTCAAATTCAAAACTGTTCTTTCAAACTTGTAAATTGACATAGTAATTTTCTTTTTTGTATACTTGTTAGTGTAGCTAAAGTAGGTTTATCATTCTTATAGTTCACCAACATGAACTCCATGCGCAATCTCTTTATCATAGGAGCATCCATCTTCCTTGGCCTCTTGATCCCTCAATACTTCATGAGTTATACTGCAAGTTCACATCATCGTCAAACATCATAGCATGAAACTTGTCTATGTGTATTTGCTGTAATCATTGATAGACATCCATTCATCTTCAGTTCTGCTATGAAAAATGTCCTCTACTTATGCCTGCCTGTTGTTAAGCCTTCTCCCAAAGCTTGCGTCCATGCTGTAAGAAATAGCTTGGAAGGCATAAGGAATCAATTCAGTCAGCTTTAGGAGTTCATAAGGTGGTGAAACTATCCACTTTTTGATGAATCTGCTTCTGTAATGCTGACCACTGATATAACATTTAGAACTCCCATGATAAAAAAATATGCACTGATACAACGAGGTTAGCAACAACATCTTTAGCATGTATCATATTAGGAAGTAATATAAGCATAATTTATTTTTGGAATCTCTTTATTATTAATACTTATGCAATATAATAGTGAACAACAACTAGTGCCTTTCTGTCTTAATGATCCAGAAAGTTTGATCAAAAATGTTATATATCAATATGAAGCGTTAGGATCACACGTTGGGGGAAAAATCATAGTTAAAGCTATATTTTTGATGATACAATTGAACGAATAAGAAACAACATTATACGCTTGCTCACTCTAGATGATGCCTCAATTTTGTGCACTAGCGAGTTCACCAAAATAGGTATTACCTTATGTCATGGCAGTTCAAGATGTCTTCTTCAATGCCTACTTTTTAGGATATCTCATTTCTCCTAAATTTGCACATCATGTAGTTGGATCTTGAAGAAGAAGTAATCCATTCATATCTCGAGTTTTTTTAAAGGAACTGGACTTAAACAGGTAGAAAACCATCCCTCTGCTCTTCATTAATTGTCTTTTTAGATATTTGAGGATACAAGAATATGGATTTGCTATAGACATTATTATGTATTGACTAACTTGATTACTCCTAAAAACCAGGATATTTTATAACTAGGAAAATATAAGTTGTTAAACGGATGAAGTATTTTTTAGTTTAATATATTATCATTTCCTTTTTAGTTAGATTTTTTATCTTCTTTTCGAAATTTATTATAGGAAATGATAGTTATATCTAACTCATAAGGCGTTTGTTTTAGTTCTTTATATCTTGGGGGATTTGATGTTAAAATCCTAAATAATGCAATAGTCATAGCTATTGGAGTAACCATTTGATGATAATTAAACTGAGCATCATTGTATTTCCACATGCAGTTGGTAAAACTGTGGTAACACATAATAATATTTTTTCCTTTGGATCATTCATGATTTGAAAAAAAAAACGAAGAAAGATATAAGATTGGATTTGATCCATAAGACTTTGACAATATCTTCCCATGACTCCAAATACATAATAATATTTTGGAATTAAAATTATGCATTTATATTTTTTAGATGTAAAAGTTAAATTATTATCTTATAAAGTTTTTATGTTCATAAACTCTTAAATAAATTCAAAGTACACAATGCATCAATGTGTCCTTCATGCATTTATACTTGGACAAATTTTAGACATATGCAAAAAAAATACATGTATCAAGATACACTTATTTTAAGAAAGACTACGTGTTGGGAACAATGAACTTCGGCTGAATCGTGTACGTTGTCACTCTCTTGAAGACGTTTCGATGTTCTGCTCGAAGGTGCAAAACAGCTCTGAAAAAACAAATGTTGTCGCCTCTAGGATAAAACAACCTCTCTAATTTGCAAAATATCAACCTGTTTGCACTGACAAAGTCGATTCTGATTTGCACGTTGAAATACTGCTTAAGGTGTTTAGTTTTTGTTAAAGGAAGAAGAAAAAGAAAAACATCTGTTATTCTTACCATTTTTCTTCTGTCTATCATTTAAATAGGCAAAATGTAAATTGAATATGTTACTAAAATGGTGAAATGTAATGGATTTTAATTTATTCTCATTAAAAATAATATTGTAATACCATTAGCTTTTATAACGGCTCGATAATAATGTCACATAAATATATTACCGTTATAAACTTGCAATGACACAATTATAATAATGAGTTATAAATATATTACCGTTATAAACTTGCAACGGCTCAATTATAATAATGGTTTGTAAATAAATTACCATTAACCTGTTTTTTATGTAATTTTTCTTTAATAAATTCACTTCATAAACAAAAAAAAACATTTCCAACACTATGTATCAAACTTGCTACAAAAATAAGTTTGATATTTAGGCTAGTCATATCAAACTTGTGACAAAAATAAGTTTAATTTTCAAACTAGTATGTAAATATACATTGTGAATTTTTAGATTTCTACATGGACATGTATAGCTTATGAATTCGTACATGTGCATGCATTGTAAAATGCATAAAATACAAATTTGAAAATATAAATGCATGTTCTAAAAATGCAGATATACTTAAACCCGGGTTATAAGTCTGATGTAACGCACATTCTTGAAATAATTAGTTTTTATTGGACCTATATCTAAAATTACCCTTCTCCAACATAAGATAGTGATACAAATATATGTTTTGTGCCGATCCCTAACCAAATATTAAATTTAATTCTAAGGAATCATCTCAACATACATAGAATCCAAACTAAAATAATGATTATTGATATATATGTATGCTACTCAACAGCTGAATACAAACAGGGCAGCTAGCTAGCACTGTATTCTTTAACAAGCTACTTAATTTATCATATATATGATTCAAAGCTAATTCTTCTGCACACATGAATCTATCCATGAACATGATAATAAATATGAATGGGTATAATATGTGTGTAAAAATACGAAAGATAGAATAATCTCTTTGATATACAAACAATTAGTCTGTAATTCTTCATGCATATACTATGAAAATTAAAAAAAAAACCACTTGGAATTTTGAACATACTTTATGTCATATTGTTAAGATTTTTTATCCTTTGGATTGAATCAGTTTATTGATATTGAATACTTTTTTAGGATATTCATGTTCAGAATCATGAGTTGAAGGAACTTACTACTCCAATTGGCTATCATAAGACTCACTTATTGTTGGAAATCTAAGGATCCAAATGAGTTCAAGTGAAATGATTATTTGTTTACATTACTCCCTGTACATGTATACATGAATGTAACAAAAGTAAGCATTTAGACTAGTTTTATATGGATATGTGATGTAATGTTCTGAATATACATACATGCTTGTAATTGTGGTTCATTTAATTGTTAATGAAGCCATAATATGAAGGTTTAGTTAATCAGTAAAATGTTCTGAATATACTTATCTAAATTACAGCTACACATTTATGCTATTTATCTGAATTTGCAGTATATCATATATCGAGCAAAAAAATAGATATATTTTTGCAACGGCTTATAGCCATTGCTAAATAATATTAGCAACGACCAAAAGCCATTGCAATTTATAAATATCGCAACAGCTCATGGTCGTTGCAAAATATAAATCTGCAATGGCTCAAAGCTATTGCGAAATTTAGCCACTCCTGGTTTTGCAACGGTTTTGAGCCATTGTGAAATGCTTTAGCAACGGTTCAAAACGGTTCTGAAATGGCTTTTTGTGTATAGTGGATGAGAGAGAACAAGCTAATTATTTTGACTATAGAATTTGAAGCTTGAAAATGAAAAAAATTTAGGGGAAAATATTACTAGTCAACAAATCAAGGTGGCTGGATTCAGAATTTGAAGGAAATGATGAGAAAAAATAGGCTAATTATTTTGTATTTTAACTGATTTGAAGGAATAGTTGATAGGGATGCCTTAGAAAGCTGCTAGTAAAACCGCACGATGGTGGAAAAACCTGACTATTTAACTGTACAATCTATAAAAAAAATATTGCTCTAAATTTTCATTAATTCACTTGAATACAACATGATAATGAATTGGAAAAAATTACAATTTTGGATATGAATTTGAATATCCAAAGACATGTTTGAATATTTAATTAGAAAAATCAAAATTAAAGATTTTATTTGAAATCACAAGAAAATCAAATTTTGAAATATGAATTTGAAAATTCTAATTTATAAGATTTGAATTTGAAATTACATTTTGAACTTTTAGGTCAAAAATTTATAAGATTTGAATTTGATATAACTTTTGTTTATTTTCAATAGCATAAACATTTTCTTTTCCCATATATGTACACCAGGAATAGGACGTGAGAAAAGGATATGGGAAATGGGCATGAGATAAGGATATTATAATTGTTAGAGGATAATTAGTTGTGGATGTCGGATGCCAACGGTTTATTTTTCTTCTCGTCAAACAAACAAGACAGGAAGGTTATTTGTCCCGTCTGCATGTCAAACAAGATGAGGCAAATTATTGCTGTAAACGCCCACCATAAATGGATCTTGAAAGGAGAATTAGCTAAAATTGTCAAGTAAGGTTAGCACAAATGCATAAAATATAATTTTATTACATACAACTGTATTTTAGATATGTTTTTCTTTCAAATTATGATTACATCTAGACATTTATGAGAACCCAATATTAGTTCAAAATACTCTGAATATCTTACCAAATACTCTCTTAGTACATGCAAATATTTTATGTCTCTTTTCATGCATCTTAATCTTTGTAGTTTGTACGGCAATGATATGATGCTTATCTGTTTACGTGGCCAATCTTAAGGATAAGATGTAAACACAAATTGCTAGAAAGCTTATTAATCTATGCATACTTGGGCATGAACTTTTTGAAGAATGAAACAAGTTGGGAACCATGAGAAGGAATTTTATCAAATGGAATGTAATACTACTCCATGTCATATGCATTAATATCATAGAGTTATTATAGTTTTTATTAGTCAAAAGTTCCAGTTAACTTCACTAGCGATTTGTAGTTGCAAAACTGACATATACGTAATACACTCATATTTTGCATATCCATATGAAATTCATATGTTCAATCTATATCATAATAAAATCTATGCAGTTAAAACCCCGCTAAAGCCTTGCAAAATCTATGTTATAGCACATAACGTTCTTGAACCACTACGTTTTTTTAATATAGCGCTATTAAGTAGCATATCCGCTTTAAACCCGGCTATTTTCTATTACACCTGCTAAATCAAGTTTTTTAGTGCCCACTTTAGCAACATTTATATAAAAGGGTTGATTTGACTAGTTTTCTTTTAAATCAAATCAACAAAATTAGAGTAGACGTTATTTTAATGCATAGGTGTTCAATTTATGTTAGAAATCTATTATAGTCATCAAATATGAACTGCATAAATCATGACATCCTTCGATTTGTAATATAAGTTTAAACTATATTTCTTTTTTCTACACAAATAATGTGAGAACGAGTATAAATTAACTTTAAATATTTGATTTTATTTATAATGCAGATTTTTGTACCTCCGCTATTTTCTGCTATATCTACGCAATAACTTTTTGCATCTTCATTGATGTAGAACCGCTAAGCAATTTAACTACACGGAATAAAACAATAAAATAAAACCATAGCTTTCTCCGGTGAACACCACAAGAATATAGCTGGTATTTTGCTAATACATTAAAAAAAACTCTAAAGGTATATAAAATATATGTACTATAAGAATCATTTGCAAATTTGTAATTACTTTCAAGTTACTAAAGTTTTGTGCAAAAATATGTTCATTAATTACACATCTTAGTAGGGAACAAGCCATATGTATATTTGCAAAGATTATAGAAGCACCACACACTAAATCTTAAGGACTTACCAGAATTATTCTTCTACTTTCAACATTTTTTTCCTTCTTGAAAATTCTAAAATTGCCAAGTGTTATAAACTATGTAACGATGAGAATCCATTAGAGAAAGAGATATGAGAGATTTTATTCATTACAGAGATTGGTACATTCATTTCCATTGCATATGTTCATTTATATACAAACTTTGGAGCTTGAGATTGAACTTATTCCACAACGTGAGACTAAATAAAAATATTGTATCACATTTTTAACATATTCACTCTTATGATTACATGTATCATAACACCCAATCTTCAAAAGCTTGAAAGCTCTGGTAACTTGAAGTTTTCCCTTTGAAACATATATGATGATTGCTCTCTTTCATCATTATCATGCTTACATATTTCTACTCAATCGAAATAGATATTATCTATTGCCTTATTAAAAATCTCTGTTAGGAAAACCCAATTGGAAAAATCTTGAACGAGGGAAAGAGTGCAACATGTAATATCATTTACATCATATTAAAAATGATATCCTTTATAAAGGGTTTGATACTTCAGGATCAAAGTAATGTCTCATTAAAACCTTCTAAGAAAAACTCAGTGGGAAAATCTTAATGTAGGAAAAAGAGTACAATGACATATCTTAATGTCTTAATTTATCAAAAATAAATTGATACTTATGGATCAATTTAATGCATCGATAAAACCTTACTAAAAACCCAGTGGGAAAAATCCCAGTGAAGGGAAAAGTGTATAATGACATATTTTATTTTATCGAAAGAAATTTGATACTTCTGGATCAGTATAATGTCTCGTTAAAACCTTACTAAGAAATTATGTCTGTAACTAGCAAGAAATAATCATCCATGATAAATTTATAAATAAAAAAGCGCCAATGTTTATAAAAAGATTAAAGATCTTGAATTAGAGGGAAACACCATCCAATTCAAGGTCTTTAATCTTTTTATAAACATTACTGTTTTATTATTTACAAATTTATCCTCTTGTTGAGATCTCTTTATTATCATATTTTAGGTACCTAAACCACAACTTGGGTTATTTGAAAATAATGTCATCGCATTTCTTCAAGAACATTAACCTCTTTGATTTGACATCTTTATTACTTACTCCAAAAATATTTCGAATTAACTTTTAAAAATATTCAAGAACCTTTTGATCCTTCAGGGATTTAATTCTATAATGGAGCAAGTTACTGGGGATATTATCAGTAATTCGTTCAAGCTACTCACACTTTACAACGTATATGTTAACAAGTATTCAATCTTGATAATCAAAATGAACTTGTATCCCTTTTACCCTCCCCTTTAATGTTGATGAACATTGCCACATTGAATAATTTTCGTCTTTGGGTTCTAATTTTGATCCACTATGATATTGCTAATGGTAAATACATAATACATATTACATATAGGAGGATAATTCATGCATTCAAGTGGTATTGCTTATTTTCAGAGTTTGTCATCATTCATTGATCTAAACAATTAGAGGAATTTATTTATTATGTTGATCATTTGAATACATACATGACTTCAGGTCATTCAACATTTATGTTGATTACATTTTAAATCACAAAATGGTATCTATACATAACCTATAAGATGAGCTCATAACAAACTTCAGGTTGTTAGATGAATATCTACATATATGGATACATACGTGCGTCGATGTATTGCATATATAGTATAGATTTGCATATTCTTTCCCATTTGAGTTAGTGATATTAGAACAAATTAATACAAGGATCTAAAATATTAATTTTTATTTATTAATCGATGTAAATTTGAATCCTTAAAGGCCGAATGATAATGTTCAAAACATCTGGTTTGAAGCCATGTTGAACTTCTGATTCGAATAACTTCAAGTTATTAAGTTTTATTCTTCAGTTATATTTCAAATATCTATTTTAAGCGTTATTTATAATTATATCATATAAAAAAACATAGTATAAATTACTTATAGGCATCTCTTCTGGAGAGTTCAACAAAAGAGATATATTTACAACAAAAATAAGAGTATCTTCTGGACACTTAAAATATTATAGAAATATGTTATTATATTAGTTACAGATACAGATCTCCTTAAGACCGTATTTGTAGCTTTCGTGAAAAGTATGATATGACATATAAATTATCTTTTTAGGAGAATATCTAAAGATATTTCTTCAAAAAAATGGTTATGCATATAATATTTCTTATGAATAATTAAGAACATGAGCTTTAGGATATAATTAGACATGTGAATACTGAATGGTGTGTTCTAGAGATATTTTGATTTCTTACCTGTTTGGGAGGTTTGATATACTTATAATGAAATATTTTTTACACATTACGTAGTGCTCAAACTTTAAGTTTGAATCGAGTCTAAACTACATAGGAATCCTTCAAAATCAAATTTCTATACATTTATTTGGTTTAGTAAAATAACCAAATATATAAAAAAATCTGTCCTAGAGATATTTTATCATTTTCAAACATACAAATCTCTTCTAAAGATATTTTATCATCACCACTTCTGGAGCGAACGTACCTCTTCCAAATATACACAAACATACACACACACACACACACACACACACACACATATATATATATACACACACACATACATATACGTATTCACACACACATACATATATATATAAAAACTTTTGGAATGTCATATCAATATACAATATTTCTTTTACATAATTACTACTTTTACAGTAGTATAAAATATCTCTGCTGAATATTTCGTTATAACTATTTTTGAAATGTCATATCAAATTTTAAATACAATAACAAAATTAAATGTGCTAAATAAAAGATAAATGTGAGAGATAAAACCACTGCTTTAGTAGTGTGGTATTAGTATAGAATGCCTTTTTTGAAGATAAATATCAATCACTTTTCTAGAGTTTTATATGATGTACTTTCAAGGAATATAATCTTTTTTTAAGGAATTGCAATTTAACAAAAATAAAAATGAAATTTCTATAACAACTCCCAAGGGGTGTTGGATTTTGTAATATAATAAATATAAATAAATACTACAGAAATTTCCTCGATAATGATTATCTAAATTTTAGGTTTAGTAACTAATACTTTAGATAAATATTTTTAGAACTTCAGGTTCCAAGTTTTCTTTAAAATGAAGTCCTTGTTTAGTATTTCAGATCTTAAATGGTACTCAACTTGATTTTCATTATCAAACTTCAAATTTGATCGCAAACATAGTTGGAATTTACCAGAATCAGAATTAGCTTTTCTAATAACTCAAAGCTTCACATCTCAAATTTATATATTTTAGTTTTGATAATTAATTTTTAAGAATACAAACTTATATGCATAATTTTATTTGAGAAGTTCAGGTCTCTAATATTGATTAAACTTAATGAAATAAGTGAACCTTTTAGAATTGTATTCTAACATGAGAATCGTAGTACTATTTCTCTTCGAGAAAATAGTATCTACTGCATTCATAATGTTATAAGATGTGAGTACATTTCGAGCATATTATTCTTAGGTCTTTTGAACATAACAATATCTTTTTCCCGAATTGCTATATTTTATTTAACATAAACAAGGATCAAATAATATAAAATCATATGAAGTAAATAAATACCTGTAAATTTAAAGTTAACCATGTAATAAAGGCAAACACAAAAAATAAAGACTGCACACACTGCCCCACCTATTGCAATCTATCAATTATTTATAGCAATAATCACATATGCCAAAATGCTAATATTTCCATACTACTGGAAAAAAAAAATATGAAAGAAATAATGATGTATTACCGTGTTTTATTGCGCTTTTACAATTTATACAAATGCGAAGTATAACATCTTATAAAAATTAATGAAAGCCTTAAGGTTCTTATGTAAGAAGAATCATGTAGTCTTTTAATCGAGTACAATGGTATCAATCCTTTTCTTTTGGTAATATTAATTATTTTTTGCATTTTTAAAATGAGCAAAGGAATAGAAACTATAACAACTAATAATAGAATAAACGGTACTATTTGACCAACCTAAAAAGAGGCATACTTATGAAGATTTTTTTCTTCATCTTTTGACAATGTCATAATAAACATAATTATGCACGCACATATCTAAATGTTCAATAAAAACATATTTTTTTGATTGAATTTTCAAATTCTTTCCTTTCATTGAAGCCTCAGGTCCTTTGCTATAAGGAAATATTGAATGCACTTATTTGCTTCAAGGCTTTATTTCAGCTTATAAAAGCTTTGACTTTTTGTTTTCGTACATATGAACTTCAGGTTTCTATTCTTTCAAATTTCAAAAAAATTGTTTACTTCATGAATTTCTGGTTATAAATCAATGTTGCTTTTGAATTTCAAAACACATCATGATATTTCATACCTATAATTTTGTTACATGCACATCGAAGAAAAATCGAACATCTTTTCAAGAGATTACCTACCTTCAACCTTTCCAAAAACATTACATATGAAAAGTAAGAGTAGATGGATGAAAGATAAATTTAGATCCACGTCTAGATTTGAAAAACTCAAAAATAGATCCAAAAAGGATTGAAAAAATTACATGTAAAAACATATCTCGGGTTAATGTAAAAAAAATCAGATTTGAAAAAGTAGATCCATTCAAATTCAAATCCAAATCTGGAAAAATTAGGAAAAAGATCTAGAATTAAAAAATCTAGAACGTAGAACTAGAAGATTTCAAACCTGTATATGAAAAATTAAAACAGCTCTAATAGAATCTCGTACTGATAACGTGTTATAACTATATTTATAAACTATGTAAAGATAAGAAGCCATTAGAGAAAAAGAAAGAAGAGACTTTATTCATTACAGAGATTGATACATTTATTTTAATGACATAGGCTTGTTTATATATATGTTCTGATGCTTGGGATTGAACCTATCTCATGACATGGGACTAAACAAGGGATAGTTTGGCTCACATCCCCTTAAGTTTCAAAATAGAAAAAACATCCTTCGAGAATATACTTACGTTTCTAGTTCCTAATTTCAAATCCGTCTGCGTCCAAAGACCCAAATACCCTTTACTTTTTTAGCATTTCAAACGTGCATAACTTTCTATAGAAACATCGGATCTCGTACCGTTTTCACCAAAAAAATCATAAAATTTACATTCTTTAAAACGAGATACATTGTTGATACCAAAAATTCATGTTTTCAGTAAGATCGTAATTATTCCATATATTTACAGAGAATTCTGCAATTATTGAAAACCATCAATTTTTCTTCAAATATCAGCAATTATTTCATATAATTGCAAACTTTTTTGCAATTATTCCGTATACTTATCATTTTTCTGCAATTATATGAAATAATCATCGATTTTTCTTCATATGTCAGCAATTATTCCATATAATTGCAGACTTTTGTGCAATTATATGTAATAATTGTAGACTTTTATGCAATTCAGTGGAATAATTGCAGACTCTTCTGCTATTATTTCATATAATCGTAGATTTTTCTGCAATTAAATGGAATACTTATAGACTTTTATGCAATTATTCCATATAATTGCATACTCTTATTCAGTTATTCCATATAATTGCATACTTTTATGCAATTATATCGAATAATTGCATAAAAGTCTGCAATTATTCCAAGTAATCATAGAAAAGTGCAATTATACCATAGAATTGTAGACTTTTTTGCAATTATTGCATTTAATTGCTGAATTGTCTGTAATCATACCATATAATTACAGAAAAGTTGGATCCGTGAATAACTTAGCACGTCGTTGTTTGTACATATGCATAACGCCACTCATTGGAAAGATAATAAAATCTGTAAAAACGGTTTGTTAATCCATCGTTTCTACAAAAAGTTACTACATTTTAAAGACTGATAATTAATGGGTGCAAATTTTAATTATGGATGTGAGAATAACATCCATGAATAAAAAACCAACCTTCAGCAATGAAGTAGAGAGGTACTTTAGGGACGCGTCCCTTATTTTCACACTAAAAACATAAAAAGAAAATATTACATTTTTAGCATATTCACTCTTATGATTGCATCTTATGATCACATGTATCACAACACCAAGTAAATAATTACATCCTATAAGCACGACATAAAAGAAACACTACAAAAGAAGTACTGTTTAGCGACGGCTATTAGCCGTTGGCGGCCGTTGCTAGCCGTCGCTAAATGTCGTTGCAAAATATCTCGTTGCAACTAAAGAAAGTGACGGATTTAGCGATGGCTCCGTTGTCCTTTTTGCAACGGCTTGTAACGACTAAGTGTCCACATGGAAGCAACTGTTGGGGTTGTTGGTTTGCCGGGATGTTCATGCAAACCATTGCAAAGCGTTGCAATGTAGCCGTTGCAAGCCGTCGCTAAATTTGACCAAATGGTCGTCGTTGGCCATTGCAAACCAGGAATATTTTTACTGCCAATTTGCAGCACCTTCAACCCTCAATCCCAATCAATCCAAATAATATAATTCCATCATTCCACACATATAATACCATTTCATCATACCATATAATCAATATCAACGCAACCAAATCATCAAATATTGCATATTCTAACATATATTCACAAAATCATATAAGAAAATCAACATCCAAAATATAAAAAATCCATCAAACAAAACCACAGAACTAAATTAAACGACCAAACATATCAAGTGCCAAAGTATCAACCACAACAACCAAAATACCAAACCCACCAAAACACTAAGTATCAGTCACAACATCCAAAGTACCAAATGTCAAACCCATCATAATATGTATATATATATATATATATATATATATAAAGCGTACCCATCAAAACAAACCAGCTAAGCATCATCATTATCATCTGCACCTCCTTCCCCGGGCATTGACCCATGCTCCTGATAGAAGGCAGCAATACGCTCATCTATCTGCGTCGCCAACTGACTCTTCCGCCAACCATTGAGCTCATCCAATTGTGTTTGCAACCGAGCAATCTCTTCCTCATCTATGGATCTCCTATATGCCCTTTGGAAAATAAGAGTCTGTGAAATAATTCAAGTGAATAAGAAGTTCATGGCATACAATAACAATAAGAAAAACTCAAGTTATTGGTAATAAACTTAAGTGAATAAGAAGTTCATGGCATACAGGTTTCTACTGTGTAAACGTTGAGTACATACCATATTGCCGAAACTGTAACGCCTATTCCGACTTGCCGGTTCAATGATTGAATCCCATATCCGATTAGACTCGTCAAGCGTAAGAGACTCCCGTCCACTCGCTTGTATCGCTAGTGCATGCTCTGCATTATATCTCTCCTATAATTACGAACAGATTTTTGACACAATTGCTATACAATTTACTTATTACTGTGAAATAAACAAATATGAAATACTTTCATTACAGAAATAAACATATTTACCATTACAGAAGCAGCCTTGTCGTCCGACCAATCATATGAAACATTCACATCCTCATCTGTATGCTCCACTACATGTGTGACTCTGAAAACCTTAGCCGCTGTAGGCTCCCTATCATACTTTGCCCACTGAATATATAGAAGAATAGATTATATTGATAATTTGCATGAGTACATACAAGAATAGATTATATACAAGAATAGAATATATGGTAAAGAGACACTAGCAAATATATACATCAATAACATAAATATTGGTTAATTTATTTACTAATTCCCTTCTATGTTGTTGGAAGGATTTCGAGCCACCACGATGTAAAGCGGAGTTTTTGTTCCTATTAGCCTTGTTTCTTGCCGATAATTCCTATTAATTTATACACACTATTAAGTAAAATAATTCAACACATTTAAATGTAAAAATATAGTGACAACATAACTTACTTTGAATGCTTCAGATTCCCAATATTGTTGGAATCCAGCCCAAATATCATTCCCCATCCAACTTGGCTTTTTCCCCGAACTCTTAGCCCTTGATCGAGTCTCTCTGTAATTTTTCTACATCTTTTTATTCCAATGGTTTACAAAAACAACCATATCCAGCGGATTCACATGTAAGCTGCCTGCATTGAATTATCATACGTGTTATGTAAAAGAGATTATATAATTAAAAAAACAATCAGCAGAACAGAATACGTAAAACTCATATCATAAGGCATGATGGCATATTGTTTATGGTTTCATATAAGGCATAATTATATATTACAAAGTTGTACTTACCATAAGATCAGTCCATATTGTGTTTTTTATATGTGTTGGGATATTATCCCACTGAGACCAACACCCGGACATCCTACTCTTGTATGCTTTCTTCGATACTTGTAAAATGAAATCAGACGGCTCCACCTCGAACCCTCTGTAGAAATGTTGATGTATATGTTCAATATATTTCATATAATATAATTCAAATAAGTTTGATACATACCCAGCACTTTTCGAAACTATCTCCGCAACTCGACGGAGATCTGGCTCAGAGCTACTCGGACCTGCTCCAAGTGAAGGTGACTGAGATGTACTACGTCGATTACGTCGTCTATCAGACATAACTGACAAACATAAATATAATATCATACACAGCTTAGAAAAGAGTACTGATAACATAAGCATCACATAATCATCAATCAATATCACATAATCATTAATCATCGCATAATCATCACATAATTATTAATCAAGTACTAATCATCACATAAGCATACTCTACACATAATCGTCGAAAAAAGCGTACATAAAAAGAATAATGCATAACTGAGAATGATACAGATCATATGTAGTCATAATTATTATTACATAACTCAGAATATTACAGAACATAGTCATTATTGTTAATACATATCTCACAATTATACAACAAGCGATGACATCTATGATCAGTGTTCGTCATATTCTGATTCAAACTCGGTCTCGTACTCTATATCATTTTCTTTGGTACTTACAAATACATCTATTAAAACATTCGATTTATCAGTCAACGGCCCTACATCAATGTCATCGGTTATCACTATTTCAGTATTTGGCTCAAGACCCACTTGATACGCTGCTTCATCTGGAATATTATTTCCATCAAATGTATATCTTGCCTTCGTTTTAAAAACATCCCACCATTCTGCTTTATCTTTTTTTAAGGACGGATATGGAGCAAAATAAACTTGTAAAGCTTGCTTAGCTAATACAAAAGGATCATACTTATATTAATGCGACGTATGCCTTATTTCAATTAGCTTATAATTTTTGTGCACATTAATTCCAGAGCCAGTAACATTGCTAAACCAGTTGCATTTGAATAAAAAACTTTCTCTGCAGGTTGTATATAATATGTCAACTCTAAAACTTGTGTTAAGACGCCGTAAAAATCTTTTGTATGCTCATGTGGATTATCACTTTCTTTGACAAATACACCACTGTTATATGTTAATTTTTCAGCCCCGTAATCTTTGGTGTTCAATTTAAATCCATTGACGAAGAATATTGGATAAGTCTTGACATTTCGTTTTGGTCCGATAGCAAGATGTCGTAATCCTTCGTCAACAACACCTTTTTCTGTATCATGAACGTAGTTTGAAAACCATCCAGCAAATTGTTTACTGAGATCGCCAGATGGATGTTGTGATTCGTATATGCTGCAAATATGTGTTATATTCCTTTATAATTAATATATACATGTATAATTGAATTATATATGAATTCATAAGTACCTGACAAATGGTGCAACTTCAGCACAATTTAGAAGAATATATGTGTGTGCCACATGGTAATCTCTATCATCTAGCCATATTTCCACATATTTTCCAGCAGGTCTTCCATGTTGTCTAAAAATAGATAACATTGTTTGAGAAGAATCCTGCTCAATGGTTTTTTCATTACGGGGAACACTTACGAACGATAAGTTCACATCTTTACTAAAGTAATGTGAGAAAAAACGAAGCTTCTTCTTCAAGGTACGATTTGCAAATCGAACCTTCTACTCGTGCTTTTGGTCTAATTTTTTTCTTCAAATGATTCAGGTGCCTATAAAAAAATTAATTAAATTTATGTGCTCGTTCAAAAACCGAAATTAATTAAATTACTTCCCAAAAGGATACATCCATCCATATTGCACAGGACCACAAATGAGTACTTCAGATGGAAGATGAACAGGTAAATGCTCCATTACTTCAAAAAACCAGCGGAAATATTTTCTTCAGTTTGCATAGAAGTACAGAGATTTCTGCTTCAAGTTTACGTATACGACCAACCTTAACATCGTAGAACAAAACTGTTTATAAAACATACTTAATTCTTGTGACGACTCGGAATTTTTAAGTGATTTAAATCGGAATATTTAATCGATTTTAAATATTCAATGGTATAATTTTCAATTGAACTACGAATATCACAATTTATTTGATAATTAATTATCGAATTAAATAACTGGAATTTGAATAAAATGTTGAATCTGGAATTTTAAGCCTGTTAAAAATAATTTAAAGACTTATAAAATCTATATTGATAATATTGAAGATAATGAAAGTTTTAAAATTTAAATTTAATGGTGATTTATTCGGTTTTAAAATTTCATTGTTTTAATTGAATTTAAAAATAGCCTTCCGAGGCACAGTCTCGGATTTTGACGAAACCAGTGCAGTTGGATCCGTAATATTTAATTATTGCTGGATTTCAAATTTCATAATTTTTGGAGTCTTCGTGTGAGCGTACGAGATATAAACGTTTCGAGAATAATTAACCGTTTTAATTCAAAATATCTTACATCTAATCACTGTCGTACCATCCTTCTTTCTTAGCTTCCCAAGTACACTTCCTTTCCTAACATAACTTCCCTCTTTCTTCCCTTATTTCTACTACAGACATTCATAACTAAAAAAAAAAAAAAAAAATTTTACACGAACGAAATCGCGTTCGATTGTGGGTTGCTGGGGCTTTGTATTGGGGCGTCGTGTGCGTGGGGTGGTCGCGACTTTGTTGTGAGGTTTGGAAGGGAGCGCACGCTCGCGCGTGAAGGTGGTGGTGAGTCGGCGGTTCAAGGCAGGTGGCACGCGATCAGGATTTGTTCGAACGGCGAAATTTGTGGCTTGTGTAGGGGAGCTCGCGCGATTGAATCGAGTTTCTCGAGTCGAAGGCAAAAGGAGAGGGCTTTTCGATCTCGTGTAGGGTTTCGACAAGCGACAACGGTGAGGTGTGGCACTGCGAGCGATGGGATTCGAGAGCTTGAGGAGTCGTGGGTCTCGATCGACTTGGATTTCGATCGAAGGACGATCGATCGCGACATTAGGGGTTGCGACTTCGGTACCGCCGTGACTTGGATTGATCTTGGTCGTGTGTGTTCGAACATCCGGTAGGGTTTGCAAAAGTGAGGTAAATCCCTGTGCTGTTTTTTTATTTAAAATGAATATAAATATATAATTCTTTTATTCAGTATACAGTCATAGGAAGCAGGAAAGAAAATGGAAAATAGTTATGTTTTTAGGACACATTTATATATATGAAGTTTGAATCCAGATTTTTGTTTCACAAACTTATGCACAGTAGAGAAAAGATTACTGTTGTAATTTAATAAGATAAACAGTAAAACTGAAGATAATATTTATACGTGATTTTGGGAAGTATATAGGAATTTAAAATATTGAAAGCGAGTATATAAAAATTGGATAGATTGTTTTTATAGTGGAGCTTCAGAGAAAAACTAAATATATAAATACATATTTTCATCCACTCAGTTAAATTTTAAATAATGGAAATTTATTTGTTTATTTAATTATTTTAGTGAAAGATAATTTATTAAAGAGAATTTAGTTTTGAATTAAATTCTTAGAGAAATTTACTAGTGAATGGAAAATTTATAGTTCGATAGTTCGAATACTAATAAAATCCTATAATGCTTATACAAGGTCATAGACAATGGAAACATGCCGGGTTAGACTGAGTTGCAAAACAATATTAAAAGGTGAGTTAATCTCACTCAGTTAATTTAAATTTAAATTTAAAGATTAAATTTAAATAATTGTTTGAATGGTTGAAATGATTGATGTGATATAGAATGATTTTGGAATTGGTATATTATGTTGTGCTAACATCTGTGGATGCAGGGAAAACAGGTTGGAGGGATCCAACTGGGTCCCTCAACATATATATATATTGTTTACTATTCCCTGTTATACCTTGTGGATATTCTGTGATGGATTATATTGAATGTTATAGTTGTTTGGGTTATTCTGGTAACCTGAATTATCAAATTTGTATAGCATTGGATCGGTGGAAATAAATAAAAAAAAAAGAAAAAAAAAAGAAAAGGAATTTTCAAGAAAACAATTATAAAGAATGTAAATAAAATAATGAATTGTAAAAGAAATAAAGCTATTTCAAAATTTTAACGAAATATGTAAAAGAGTGATTTAAATTAACAGGAGAATAATAAATTGTAAACCTAAGTGATATTATTGGAAAGAATAAAGAAGCCTTTTTTTTTAAATTTAAGGATTAAATTTAATTAAAGAACATGAAGAAATTTTAGAGACCGGAAATTGATATTTTCAGTAAAAAGAGTTTTTAACCCAAAATTAAGAAATAAAATCAATAAATGAAGTAAGTAAACAAATTTTATTTCAAAGGTAAAGTAAATTAGAAATCAGTTGTAAATTTACTTAAATGTTTGGAATTGGAATTTAAAGGAAAAAAAAATGAGATTTTAAAATGAATAAATATCAATGGATATTTAAAAATATAAATCAAGATGGGAATTTATAACGGATGTGGATTTGTTTAAAAATAAATGGTGATTTATTTTTAAGAAATGGGAAGAGAAGAGTATTTCCCTGGATAGCCAAGTATGGTTTTCAAAGAAATTTTAACAATAAATTAAAGGTTAATATTGTTTTAAAAAGCATGCTTGGAAAGTTTATTATTTCTAAATGTTAATTTTTAAAGTAAGTATATCTTCCCAAATCTATTATTGAAATAACTATATAAAGTAACTTGGTATTGTGTTTAAAAGAGGAATTTTAGTTTATATTTTATAAAGTGTTTTATATATAAAATATTTTTAAAGTATATATATTTTAATAAAATATTTAAAGTAGTTTTAATTTTAATGTTATAAGTATATTTTATAAAAAAGTGCTTTTAAATTATTTAAATCTCAAGTGTTTTGTACTTGGTGTTCCAATGGAGATAATTAATTGGGAATGTACTCTGTGAAAGGGAAACTGGTTTTGAAACTGTTTTCAAAGGATTGAAAATAGAAATATATCTTGTGAAGATATTTTTGGGATTAATAAATAATTTGGAAAATTATTTATTGGTTGATGGTTGTTTGTTAATAAAAATTGATAGTTAAATAACCGACTATCAATATTGGACAAATACGTTGATCGTTTCGAAGAGACCGGGATCGAGATTTTTTTCTCGAAAACCACTTCGATCCGGTTTGTACGTTTCGTGCGAAAACGTGTTCGGAGTCGAAGATGGAGTAGTGAAGTGCAAGGGCTAGTCGCTACTAATCCTGAGGATATTTCCAAAATGGATGTAGTAGGAATAGTGCCTTCGGTTCCGTTCGAACCCGGGACGGACTTGTATGGATGAATGCTTGCGAAACATCGTCAGGTGGGCGATGGGCATTCTAAGTGAAACGTTCTAAAGGTAACGCTTAGCCTCAAGCCTCATCAAATGGGAATGACTGAAAATCAGGGGATATGCAGCAAGGTTAGGTGGGTCATGCCCAAGCAGGACAAGATAATTCCCCTGTCTAGATGTCCCTTATATATATTTCGGCTTAGTGGGTGGTTGGTCGCGCCAACCGCGGGGTTTATCTTGTTCGGGACTGTTCAGTAAGGAATGGTTCCGGCCTTGTGTTGCAGGGGATGAAGGGAGTAGTCCTCGGTACGGTGATCTAGGCCCCGTACTGTGACAGGTGGTACCCCAGTGCCTAGTCATTGTTGGAAATCCATTCTCCCTACGAGCCTTGTACGAGTTTTGTTTGTATTACCCACTCTGTGGCTAGTAGCTGGAATTTAATGAATGTAACAATTTCGGCTATTTTATAAGTATTTGTATATAGACCCTATTATAATATCAGGGGATTTCTATAAAAATTGGTTTAGCTATCGTAAGGTAAAAACCCGACATGTTTATTTGTGGCGTGGTCTTACGAGATGCTTTTGGTTTTCAAAGGATTTTTGAAACTTTAATAATCAATTGGGTGTGATTTTCTCACTCTGGTATTCCAGACTGACTCGGGTATTATTTAACTGTAATGCTCGGGTCAGACCGAGTATTATAGGATACAGGTTATGATGCTGTGGAGCTCGGGAGACGAGCTGGATGACGATACGAATTCCCGTACTTGTATATATATATATATATATATATATATATATATATTATTCCGCTGTATTTGAGTTGTTGTGTATCCATTGTATTGTATTGATGTGAGCTGTGATTGATGTACTCTGATGATGTAATATATGTAAACAGATATATTTGATTTTGAGTAAAGATTATTTATTCTCTATTATATTTTATTCCGCTGCGATGGTTAGATTCTGATGTTGATTTTGTTTTCTCTTCTTCTACCTCTTCTTCTTAAACCCTAATGGTTCGTATTTCTGTGCAACTTGAGTTGTTTGTTGTAGAATAGTGTAGACTCAAGGGGTATGGATTTGCGGGCCGTTACAATTCTGTTATAACACTCCATATTTTTGCAGGCAGCAGTTCTTTGAAAATCACGGGAAAAAAATACTCCGTCATAATGTGGCAATCGTGACTTTTCATCCCACTCAATTTGTTGTTTTTAAAGTCAACACATCTACGGAGGTTAGAAGAAATCCCATCAGGACATCTAAGTCCTTCCACCCACTTTAGAACGAGTTTTACTTACTTGTTGTCTAGCTCATAGCATGCTTTGGGTTTCTTATTATCGTCGTACAATTGAAGTTCGGACCGCTTACAGAAGTGTAATATATCACGTCTTGAATTTGCATTGTCCTTGGTTTTTCCATTCACATTCAAAATTGTATTAAACACGTTCTCAAACACGTTTTTTTCGTTGTGAATGACGTCAATGTTATGTCGGAGTAGGAGATTTTTTCAGTACGGTAACTCCCATAATATACTTTGCTTGCACCAGTTACGAATGTCCGATTTACCTGGAATTTCAACCTGTACCCCAGTTTCATGTATCTTTGGGTAGTCTTTCACAATTTCATATTACTCTTCACTTGTCCAAACCTTAGGTGGTAGCATACTCTTTACTCTGTTAGCTTTGAAGTTCTTTTTATCCGTTCTAAATTTATGATTGATATGTAGAAAACACCGATGACAGTCAAACCAATAAATTTTCTTTCCATACTTTAATGAAAATGCTCGTGTTTCATCCATACAATAAGGACAAGCTAGACGTTCAGATGTGCTCCAACCTAAAAGCATGCCATACGCGGGAAAATCACTAATAGTCTATAATAAAGCAGTAAACATACGAAAATTCCTTTTTCTCGAAATATCGTACGTTTCAACTCCTTCATGCCATAGTGTTTTCAACTCGTCGGTTAGTGGTTGTAGATAAACATCAATTCCTTGTGTCGGATCGTCGGGACCGGAGACGACAATCGTTAGAAACATATATGGAGTTTTCATACACATCCATGGAGGTAAATTATAAGGAGTAATAATAATATGCCATGATGAATATTTATTACCAAACTGAAAAAATGGCGAAAATCCATCCGTACATAAGCCAAGCCTAACATTACAGCTCTTTGCCGCAAATTCAGGATAAGTCTTATTGAAATGTTTTCATGCTTCTCCATCAGATGGATGTATCAAAGTTCCTTCTTCTGGTATTCTCACACGTACCATCGCATATGACATGTTGTAGCAGAAGATGCATATAACCGTTGAAGTCTGGGAGTGATGGGTAAATAATGCATTCTCTTATATGGAACTTCTTTTCCCTTCTTTTTTCTTGGTTTGTATCTTTCCTCGTTACATGTTCTGCATTTAGTAAGATGAGCGTCTTCTTTCCAATACAGCATGCAACCTTTTACACATGTATCTATCTTCTGGTATGGCAATCCAAAAGCAGACATAAGTTTTTTTACTTTATAATGACTATCACACATCAAATTATTAGGTGGCATGTGTCGTTTTGCAGTTTGTACAACTGTTGTAAATGCAGCTTCTGTAAGATTAAATTTCGATTTCATAGTGATGTATTCGACGGTTACAGATAATTCGGTTCCGCTTGTACATCCATCCCACAATGGTCTCTTAGCAGAATCCAATAAATCATAAAAAAAGTTAGCTTCCGCGGTCGGATCTTCGTCAACATTTTCGTTCCCATCATCACCTGGTCAAAGGTAGGAAACATTGATCGTGCAGCATCTTGCACCATGCTTTCTATAGGATTGGTCATAGTATTATCGTCCTCTAATACTACAGGATTAGGTGTAGGCTGAACAAGTTCTCCATGACGATCCCATAAGTAATAATTCGGCACAAAACCAAATTTGTACAAATGTACTTCTACTACATCGGGTTTCCAATGCTTCAGATGTTTGCACTTACTACATGGACAACGAATGTCTACGTTATTTCGATTATTAGATTGAGCAAATCTAATAAATACGTGTACACCGTTATAGAAACATTCTTTTATTGATCATTTCATACCTTTTCGAGGTTCATACATCCAACTACGATCGAGAAAATAATCGAACATATTTCCTGATTTGTAAAATGTATGTTAGAAGATTGATTAACACACTTCATATTAAAGTCTTGTAAAAATTCATATATAACCCTTTACTATTTTAACAAATTCAAATAAATACTGCATTCAAATTTTCAATTCTTAAGTTTATTGTTTCTTTACTTTTACGGCCGGTTATCCTACTTTCGATTACAAACACAATAACGTAATCATATTTTATAAATCATTTCAGGTTAAACGATTCTAAAAAAATTCGACAGCACTTCCCTTTATTCCCTGTATCGTACACAAATGCGTGTAAACGGAGAAAAAAGGAAGTGCCATCAAAATTTTCTAAACCGTTTAAACTGAAATGATTTATAAAATATGATTACTCTATTGTGTTTGTAACTTGTCCATATACTATGACAAATCCAACTAATGTTGTATCAAATGAATATAGATGTCCGTTCTGTGGAAAAACGAATATTCATATAACGATCATATACAACACTTGTCAGACGGGCCAAAAATTCTCTAAGGGTTCACATAAATAAAGCACAAATTAAAAAATATTAATATTGAAGTATTAGTGGTCTGTATTGAAATAATGATCTTAAATTTTTTTTAGTAATGTAGCCAAATAGAATTTGTTTAATTGTGAATCAAAATCCATGAGAACTATCAGTAACTCGAAAAATATTGCCTATCTCACAAATGGGAACTATGAGTTACCATTTTAACAACTACAAAAACTATTTTAGATTTCATTTAACTATTTAAATATTTATTAATTAAATCTAAAATTTTAAAACATATTTTAACTTTTGTTTAACTACATAAATTTTAATTAATGATTCTGTGAACTAAATAAGTAGTTAGCACTTACAATAGCATAACAAACATTCTCGTAAACTTATCAATAAACATATTATTCAATAATCATGGACTACCTTTTGGATTTTAAATTAGGCATAATTTTTAACAATATAGTGAACAATAAATTCACTAATTAATACCACCAAATCAATACTAATTATCATCACCTAATACGCAATAATCATCATTTTCAAACACATAATCAGCTAATTTTCTAAATTAGGTTTACCATTATATACCCAATTCAAATAATAAACTATATATCATAAACTAATAACATATATTCATCAATTCCAAACCTCTAAATCATCCAATTCCAAATCGTTAAATCATCAACTAATTTAATTTAAACCTAAATTAAACAAAGATAATGAAAAATAGGAGATACCGGCAAGTTTGGAAAGGTTGAAATTAGCGACGGAAGGTTGTGACGGCTTCTGGTGGCGGATGGCGACGGCTGGTTGCGGGGGGAGGCGGAGCTGAGAAAATTTGGAGGAGGTTGGAAATGAAATGTTTCACTCGGCTTGCAGATCTGTATAATCGCGATAAGCGACGGCCTCTTTTTTTAGTTGTCGCTGGCCGTCGTTAGGCTCCGTCGCTTTAAGAAGCCTTTCTAGTAGTGAAATCTCGTGCTAGTTTAGAAAGACAGTCTAAGCCATGAGATAGGTCTTCTATATACTGCCTTAGCCATTGGTGGAACTGTCTTTCTCCATCTCCTCCTCTTCGTAAGTGCACAAATTTTCTACACAATTGTCAATAACTTTTACCTCCTTTAACGCACTATCATGCTCAGTTATTTCTCTTAAAACTTCAGTTTGAAGATCAATGAATGTCCTAGCGTTCATAAACTTATTAGGCACTTTAAAGATCATTCTCTCCTTTCTAATTATTAGGGTTACAGGGTACGGCGTCTTTGTAAGGGGGAGGGGTGATCAATCCCTCTCAGCAGAAAAATAGGATCTTGCAATTTGGCGTGATAGAACAAACAGATAATTATAGATCATAGAAAAAAAATATAGAGACAAGAGAGAACACACAGATTTATAGTGGTTCCACTATCGCGAGATAGTGTATGTCCACTTTAATGGGGAAGAGCTTTATTACTATTTGAAGAGATTACAGAGTAAAAAAATGAAGAAAAATAAACAAGAGATTGTTCTCTCACATCTGATATCTTAACATTCTCTATGCCTCTCTTTATATATAGAGAAAAGTTACTTAGGGATGAAGCAATTGATTTGTGTAAATAAATCAATTCATGGAATAATAATATTTCCATTAATTGCCTTGCCATGTAATTGATTGATAATATTCCATTTTCTCCATCAATCAATTATTTTCCTATTTGATTCCTTTTGTTTCTCCTTTTATAAAATATGACAATCAAATATATATGGCAAATATCTCCACATCCCTATCTCTTTAATTTCTCTTTCCATTTCCTTCATGCACAGAACGGGTAACTAAATACCGAGAATATCTCCAAAATCTATTAATTTTGGAAATATTGTATCACCAAAAAAAAATCCTAATAATCTCCACCTTATACAATATCTCTTCCAAACCAAGATACTGCAAAATGAATGCTTCCCAATGAGTTCCTGCAAATGCCACCTCTCATTGCACTTTGTTAATGAACTCCGGCAAGGCTACCGCCCACCAACAAAGTGTTGGAAACACTCAAAAAAAATAAGGCAAACGTTGTGCAACCAAAAAATAAACTCATATCTCTTCATACAAGAAGAATGCCACATCTTCTCTTAACTTCAACCAAGTTACTCTCTTCCCCATAGTGCCACCATGTGGCACCTAGCACTTCATCAAGTGAATCAAGTTCGAGCAATGCTCGAACTTAGTAGCAGGTAAGGCCTTCGTAAACATATCTGTTGCATTGTCATTTGTATGAACTTTATGAAGGCGAACTAGCTTCTCTTCCATAGCGCAATTCCACTTCGAATTATCATTCGACTTCATGGCTTCTTCAAGACTTAATGGTTCATCATGAACAACATGTAAAGCATACTCAAACTGATCATCAAGGCTCAAATTTGCATAATCCCAATCTCCATATCTAATTGGAGCTCTCTTTGGTCTTTGACTAGCCCGAATGACTATATCGCCTGACTCTCCTTCAGCTCCACCTTGAGCTCCATCTTGAGCTGAATCCTCTCTAGCTTCATGACCATCTCCATCACTACTAGAGGAAATCTGTGGACTATCATGTGATGTATCATCAACTGTTCTATCACTATTGCCAATAGTAATAGCTGTACTTCGGGTTTGAAAGTTGGGAATCTCGGTCTTTTCGGCCTTCTCATCAACTAAATCTGAACCGTCTGATAAACCTTCCAAAGGTTTAAACATCGCTGACTCGTCAAAAGTCACATGTCTGGAGTGTATAACTTTCTTCGTAACTGGATTCCAAATTCTGTATCCTTTTATTCCATCTGTATAACCAAGAAAAACACACTTGGAGGCCCTAGGCTCCAACTTATCTTGTCATGTATTGTGAACATAAACTGGACATCCAAATATACGAAAATAACTTAATAAAATGCTTTTACCTCTCCATAACTCCTCTGGAATCTTCCCACCAATGGCTGAGCACGGAATCCGATTAATAATATGTGCTGCAGTCGAAACAGCTTCAGCCCAAAAACCCTTAGACATACCCGCAGTCAATATCAAGCAACGGGCCTTCTCAAGTAGAGTCCTATTCATCCTCTCAGCAACCCCATTGGATTGCGGATCACCAGGTGTAGTAAAATGTCTTCTAATACTGCGTTGTCTGCAGTAGTCGAGGAACTCTTTGGAGACATATTCGCCACCATTATCGGATCTAAGAATCTTCAATTTCTTTCCTGTTTGGTTTTCAACAAGAGCTAACAAAACCTTAAAATTCTGAAATACTTCCGACTTAGCTTTCATTACATACACCCAAACCTTGCGCGAGTAGTCACCAATGAATGAAACAAAATAATAAGCTCCACCAATGGAAGCAGTGGGGTATGGCCCTCAAACATCTGAATGTACATAATCAAGTACACTCTTAGAAGTATGCATACCGTCACCAAAAGAAACTCTGGTTTGCTTTGCCAATACACACTCCTTGCAAAAGTTCAACTTGTTGAAGATTTCTCCCTTGATCTTTTTCTTCTTACGAAGCAACTCTAAGTTCTTCTCCGAAGTATGACCTAGTCTCATATGCCAAAGCTTGGTAGCATCCAAACTTTTAGAACTATCAACTCCAACACATAATTCTCCATGAACAGTGGTACCCAACAGCAAATACAGATTTCTTACCATAACACCCTTCATCAATACAAGTGCCTCTCTAGAAACTCTCAAACCATCTTTGACAATGGTTATCTTGCATCCCAATGATGCCAATTGGCCTAATGATATCAATGACTTCCGAAGACCAGGAACATAGCGAACATCTGAAAGTGTGCGAACAATCCCATCATACATGCGAATGCGAACTGAACCAACTCCCATAGACTTACATGTAGCATCGTTTCGCATAAGGATGGAACTTCCTTCTTTAGCATCAAAGGAAGAAAAATAATCCTTATTAGGAGTCATGTGAAATGATGCTCCAGAATCTAATACCCAGTGGTCTGCAACATCTGATACAACCGCTGTCAATAAATCGCTATCATCTTTCTCCATCGCAATAGATGAAGAACCTTCAGTCTTCTTCTCCAGATCTGAGCAGTCTCTTCTCCAATGGCCTGGTTTCTTACAATGATGACACCTTCTATCTTTTGACTTACTCCGCTAATGAGGCTTCCTAGAATTGGAACGCCCCCTGTAATTCTTCACTTTCTTCTCTGCTCTACCTCTCTCAACAAATAAACCTAAACTACTATTACTTCCTCCACTACTATCACCAACACCAAACTCTTTCATCTGATCTCTCAACTCCTCACTGAGCAAACCTGTCTTCACATCATCTAATGTCAATGTATCTCTACCATAGATAAGGCTGTTAGCGAAACCAGTGTATCGTTCTGGAAGCGAACACAACAGAATCATTGCTTTCTGTTCTTCATCAACTTTCAACTCAACAGACTTCATCTTCATCAACAGGTCATCAAACACACTTAGGTGTGTTTTAATTGAAGAACCTTCCTTCATTCTATAAGTGAAAAAAGTCTTCAATAGGATCAGACGGTTAGTTAGGGATTTCTTCATGTAGAGGTCCTCCAACTTCTTCCAAATGCCTTTGGCTGTGGTTTCCTGACTGATTTCAGAAATTACATTCTTTCCCATAGCAAGCTGGAGAGTAGTAAAGGCCCATTCTTCCATCTCTTCTAATTCCACTGATGAAATATCAGCAGGCAGTGTCTCTGTATCAAATACTACTCGATGAACGTGATTTCTCCTCAAAACTGCTTTCATCATCCATTGCCATTTTTCAAAATCTCCTTCACCATTCCACTTCTCTATCGTCAACTGTGATCCTGAAGCCACATAGGAGCCTCTGACGTATGGAGCAACTACTGGCGCTAAAGTGCTATTTGTACTATTTTCATCTCCTCCTGCCATTCTACCAAAACACCTTCTTTGCGAATCTAGCTCTGGTACCAGTTGTAAGGGGGAGGGGTGATCAATCCCTCTCAGCAGAAAAATAGGATCTTGTAATTTGGCGTGATAGAACAAACAGATAATTATAGATCACAGCAAAAAAAAAAGACAAGAGAGAACACACAGATTTATAGTGGTTCCACTATCGCGAGATAGTGTACGTCCACTTTTATGGGAAAGAGCTTTATTACTATTTGAAGAGATTACAGAGTAAAGAAATAAAGAAAAATAAATAAGAGATTGTTCTCTCACATCTGATATCTTAACATTCTCTATGCCTCTCTTTATATATAGAGAAAAGTTACTTAGGGATGAAGCAATTGATTTATGTAAATAAATCAATTCATGGAATAATAATATTCTCATTAATTGTCTTGCCGTGTAATTGATTGATAATATTCCATTTTCTCCATCAATCAATTATTTCCCTATTTGATTCCTTTTGTTTCTCCTTTTATAAAATATGGCAATCAAATATATATGGCAAATATCTTCACATCTCTATCTCTTTAATTTCTCTTTTCATTTTCTTCATGCACATAACGAGTAACTAAATACCGAGAATATCTCCAAAATCTATTAATTTTGGAAATATTGTATCACCAAAAAAAATTCTAATAGTCTTTGGATTCCCCTCTTTCCGAAAAAAAAAACAAAACAAAACAAAACGTACATATAAACAAAGGAGATTGTCCATTTGAAAGTGAATGTAACTAAACTAAATTAAAAGTAGAATCAAACGTACATATCCATCTAAACATAATTCATGTCCACTGTCACTCAAGCAAATACATGTATAAGATGCTACTTGTAATCATTAGTAAATATATTATTATAATATCGATATACATTGTTATAACTAGACTATTTATAATTTTCTCCTGTGTCTAACATGTCAAAATACTTTCATTCAGTATCAGAAATTGCTGAAATGCTTAGTATTTGAATATTATATGTTAAAAATGGGATACAAAATATCAAGGAAAAAAAATGAAAGCATGTTGGCGGCATATAAAATGTTAGCATAGGGCAAGCATATAAGACCTCGAATTCATTAATGTATAAAGAAATTTGTGCATTCTTGTTATCTTTCTATTTCGGGAAGGCTTATGATATTTGTCTAGAGATCGAATGTATAACCATGACAACGCGATCAAACTTCGTAACACTGTTAATAGTGGCCGTTGGCATCTTCATTAGTACGTCATGTATGAAAATAAATTGTATTACACCCTAGTGGAATTGATTCCTCGATCTGTCATTGCTACTATGTCATCACTGTATTAACTAGCTCATCACAAAGTCTAACAAGCTATATGCATCAATTCATCTATCCCGTCTTTCTTTGTGTTGTGTATAAAGATGATTCTAAAGAGGGTATAACACTTCAGCTGATGTTGTGTATTAATGGTGTTTAGCATGTGCGAAACTATACAAGTTTATTTCATTGGCAAATAATTCCAATGATACATTTTCATGATTAATTTCACGTGTTTGTTCTGTAAAGTGAATCTCAAAATACTGTCTAGCACTACCTGATAAACGAAGTTAGAACTTAAAATCATACAGGAAACAATGTCAAAAGTATACCTGAGTATTGCTATTTCATGTCTTCTGCAAACGGACAGAAATGTTTATCTTCGATCAAGTAAGACATACTTATGTCATTTTTCTCCAGAACTATCTGACTAGTACAAAAAAATGACAATAAATATACACTAATGGTATATTAAATTGGGAGTACCGTTTACGTATTTTTTGGACTTCTAAACTAATTTGATTTTCCAGTAGGCAAATCTTCCTAACGTTTGGTTTGAAAACCCATGTTCAATTCTTTCCTTCATCAGTTCTATGCGTCTTTTGCACTGACTCATGTTTGGTAGGTAAGTTTGATTATAAACAACCACTTAAACCAAATAAAAGGCAACATTTGCAGATAAAACCTTCATTGCTGACACTGAATCATGATGATGTCAAAGTACTATTCATTATTTAAGAAACTAAAACAACAAAGAACAAAGATATCAAGCAATGACATTAACAGATACTAGATATAGATAGTTCAGCATAAAAAATAATAACAATCAAGACAAAGGGAATGGTGCAAATGAACAGAATAACATCACAACTTACGTTACACCTTAGGCTCGCATGAATTCCTCCATCCCTCTTGTGTGTCCCCCATAAAGCCCACTTATATCCAGTCCGTTCATAATTTATAAAAGAAATTAATTTGTGGGACTCACCTTCAAAATGGATGAGTAGGGTTAATGAGACTGGGGCACACGAATTTGAGAACAGATGAATGAGATATGAGGCTCCTGACTTTAAACGTTTATTATATAAGCGTCCGGACCAATTCAGGATCATGAACCGATCCTTGAATATTACACTTAATATTAAAGTTGTTTACTATTGTTGGATGGGTGCTCTTTCTTCGCTGATGAATACTAAACTTGAATGGTCTACCATTGGAGATGCTCTAAGAATATTGCTAGATATACATATTGTACAAACCGGCGATGGAACGACATATGGCCCTCTCCTGACATGTGGGACCACCTATCAGTTCTCTTATTTGTTTAACATGTAAAAGGTTGTATCCTAAAAGTAGCATTTTTCCCAAGCAAGTATGTGATTTGAGATTCAAGGTTGGATCAAATAATGAAAATATACAACTATGAAAGTAATAAATATCAATTAACAGGTTGATGTTATGTGTGTGTGCAGAGTGATGCATGCCATGACATATATGGACTAATATAAAATTAACATGCAAAGACAGGAAAAAAGGGCAATTATCAGGACTATTATGTATACCAGAAATGGATCTTGAAGTACATAAACCTAAACAGTAGTAATGCAACTGGCTAATTGTTGGATTTCTCCTCTGAGACTTTTATTCACATTATGACAATGTCAAGTCAAACAGTTGTGGAGCATGAGTAAGTTTTTAGATGAAAATCACATAAACACAAATGAAAATGCATCCGTGTTTTGAATCTTAACTGATCTCCACAAAATGCATTTATCCCAGTAGTGTAAAATAGATATGTTACTGCACAAAACATTTTGGAATCACCACTGTCAAAAATCTTATCAACCAAAAATATATGAAAAGGCAGGGGCATTCCGAGAATTGAACTCGGGACCTCTCACACCCTAAGCGAGAATCATACCACTAGACCAAATGCCCACACATATTTTAATTTTAAAAAAATTCAATCAAATTTGAACATTACATCAGAAAATCTATTGAATAATGTGAACTTCTCAGCCTATGCCTAAAGATAAAGGAAAACGACTTTTACACTTAAAAATGTAAAGAGAATTTGGAACTAGGGGATTTTTACCCGCGATTGCTTTAACCAAAGACTATTAATTAGAGTAAGATTTTGACTAAGAAATTTGAACATACAGATCCTTTCCTACAAATGAATCCGTAAATGTAAATGTAACTATTTGACTAGACCAGCAATGCTTCAGTTGTTGCTTTCTCATTCCTTTTGAAGCAAATGATGATTCAGTCAACTTGTTATGAGTAGATAACTCATTGCTATGATAATGCTGTCATCTTCTTCTGCCTCCACGTTACTCTCTTTGAAGTTATCGTCTCCTTTAGTATTTCTTCTTCGAATTTCTAATTATTTTAATTTTTATTATTTTTGTATTAAGTATTTCTTCTTCGAATTTCTAATTATTTTTATTTTTATTATTTTTGTATTAAGAGGGATACTTGATTTAAGTAGAGTACTCATTTTTTACGCCTTCGGAAGATCGAACCCAACACCTCTAGAACCAGAGTCTAGATATCTTAGCGCTTGAGCTAGTAGTCCTTGACAGCATTTGCTTTTCAAACTTAAATGGAGTTCTCTTTCAGCTTTCTCTTTTCCGATTTACGTTGTTCCTTCCTTGAGACTTACCAATAAATGAACACCAGATAACAACAAAAAGGAGGCACACTAAGTTCCTTTCCAGTAACTTAAACACAGCATGGCCATATACATGAACAAAAACACAATACTGATTGTTTTTTTTTTCTGTGCCCAAACGCCAGGTTCCTTCCTTGCATGGAAGGCGATTAGTGAAGGAAAATCGCAATGAATATCCAAAATGATTTCATATTTAATTACCTCCTTTATGTCAGCATCAAATATGGAACATGTAAAACTTGTACATGCTGTCAATAGACTGCCTATATATTAAACGATATCATTCATATACATAGTTTGTAATTCGTATTCTTCTACAAAAACCCTATAGAATATGTGAATTCACACAAATTCGTTTACTTTAATAATGTTACTTTTCGATGAATGCCAATGTTTTCCGCATCTTTCACGTTTTTTCCTTAAATCAATCAAATCCAGTCTCAACTGAATGAATACTCTAATAATTAGGGGTTTACATTTGAGAATCTCAACAGTATATAGAAACATCAAAAAATAGCCTAATTCGGAAATTGAGTGCATATAACATACCTAGACCGACTACATCAACATGCTCGGCATTATCAATCCTCGCCGTCCTGGTCCTACTATTACTCGCGCATAATTTAGTGGTTCAGGGCGGGAATTATGATTAGGGTTTACCAAATTGAGCGGAGTTTTGACAAAAACGCTTCGTTCAAATGGTTAGCCGCTGTAGGAAATTCTTTTTGTTTTTAAGCGTGTTCTGGGCCGGTCAGTGTTTCTTTTAACCCGCACTTGAAGTTGGTTTGAAACCATGACCGAATAGATCTCCAAAACCGGGCTTTCTAGCTTTTGCCGAATGCTTTGAGTATTGCTACAATACCAAGCACATTAGAGTAAAATCTGGAAAACAGTAACAATAAAAGAAAAACAGAGAAGTAAAAAAATCATCTTTTTAAAACGGTTCGATAAATCTTTGATTTAAGTCTATTTTATCAGTTTTATTACTTGTTTTTGTTAGATCTAAGTGCAAAAATGAAAGTGTTTTCTATGGCAAAGATCAAAATATCAGAAGTCATTTTTTGTCAAAGAAAACATCCTATTTATAGCTCAACTGGGTTGTTTGGAGGCTATGGATATGTTAGATCTCGGTTGAATTCGTCAATCAATCAAATTCAGCAGAATGGGAAAAAGATCGGATTAATTTTTGATCGAATCCCTAGACTTGATGGATCGGTGCCGATCCATGCATTGGTCAAAAACTTTTGCCTTACTCCAATATGCTTTAATCTTCATTGCCTTTGAGTTCGATGGGCAAAATAGTCCTGGGATGGATTAATACCGATCCATCACTCTTGCCCAAATACTTGTATTTTTCTTCACTTTGGCTAGAGATCCGCTGCACTTAAGTTTTGGGGTATTTTGATCATTTTGATGGATCAGTACCAATCCATAGACTTAATCAGTTTTGGCCGCCTTCTTTTGCTCTTCATAATTGAATGTTTCAATTATGTTTCAAGTCCAGAGTCCATCATTTCATCACTTGGTAGTTTGATTCCATCGAAATTTCGCTTGGGAAAAATATCGGATTACACTTGCTCCTCAAAGTATGCTTCTACGAATACAAAGCATACTTGGAATCAAGACAAATGACCAAATCTAGATCTACACAGACGCTTTCGTTACTTGATACATTTTCTTGGAATACCCTATCTTTATTGAGAATTTAAACGGTTTATTTTCAAATAATAGTTGAGTCATATCTTCTCAATAGATATAAATGTCGTAGTTTGTTATCCAAAAACTTCATACATTCCACTCATCATTGAGAATTATGCAAGAATTGCTCTAATCCATGTTCAAGAAGATATGTGCAACGACCTGTATTTTACGTATCGAAAAATCAAAAATTATTATTTTTAAATTCAGAATGGGTTGTATGACTCTATAACTTTGGGCGATGTTGAGTGCTGACATTTTTGAATCTTAGTAACTTAGTTGGACAATTATTATCAAAGTTTTATTTTTTAGCATTTTCGATAGTTATGCGTATTGCACCGATATATGTGCATCGATGCACCAGCGAACTTGGACGGACGTAAAACGTTTATGGTTCAAGAAAAAATATACAAGCTGCGTAGTCAAAGAATTTTCAAGATGGGACGTTTCGACAGCATGTACGACTAGAAAACGTTCAAATATAGCGTTTTGGGACGCAGTCTTGGATTCTAAAAAAAATTATGTCATCGGAACAGGAAAAATAAGACTCGTCAAGCCGCAAGCCGTACGAGTATAAAAATTGTTGGAGTTTCAAAAATAAAATAAAAGGGTACATACAATCCCTAACATTAACATTACTCTATAAATATTCACATCTCTTTTATGCCACATATTCTCATTCTTCCATCTCGTTATCTCTTCCTTCTCAATGGAAAACCACCTCTCCGCTTCTCTTTCTCCTTCTCTTTCTCAAGCAAATGGACACCATTTTTTAAGAAATAAAAGTCGAGTCTCTATTTTTCCAAAAGCTACACAACCATGGTCTCGAATTGACCCAATTCTGACCGTGGTGGCCTAAAACTACGGATCTAACAAAAAATGATTTAAAGGAGGTCCAAATGGAAAACTGTTGATATGCGTTTCTTCATCTTAGCGAGGGGAGTCTGAAAATGCAGGTCACCTGAGCTAGAGATGGATGTGGTGGTAGCGGCAAGATGGAAAAGTTAGGAGTGAAAATGGGTTTGGGTGTCATTTCTCATGGGCATGGCTATCCAGGAAGTGCTGGTGGTGGTCCAGGTGGCAGTTGTGGTGATGTGTGGTGGTGTAGGTAGTGGACATAAGGAGAAACGAAAAGGAAAAAGGGAATGCTGTATATCAAAAGGGGTGTAGACCGAAGTCGGAGGGTGGTGTGGTGACCGAGGAGAGGTGCGTGGTGGTTCTAGATGGTGATGTAATCGGCGGCAGCAAGGCATGGTGGTGCGCGATGAAGTGGTGTTTGCTTGGGCAAGATATATGCATAAAGATGGGTAGCAGGTTGGTGCACAGGAAATAGGAAAAGAAAAGGAAAGAGATGACACGGTAAAAGCTAGTTGCAAAAACTAAAGGGAAGAAAATAGAATCACATGTACACATTTAATTATTAAAGGTAATTATGAAATGAAAAAAAAAATCTATTTGGACACAATTTGGTTGCATAATTGATGACACGATGGATTTTCATCATTGGATTGCCCTTGGAATTTCACCTTCTACGTAAGGACAAAAAGATCCTACGGCTCGGATCTTTTATGTCATAATTTATGTTTCATTTTGTGTCCAAATAATTTGGCCCTTTATGAAATAGCTTAAAGTTAATTAATTATATATTAAATTATTAAGTAATTAGTTAATTAAAATAAGTTGGTTTCTTATATTATCCGTATCTTTTGCATACGGTATCCGATTTGGATGCAGTTTCTTATGTTGCACTTCTATTACAAGCCCTCTACGACTTGGCATAGGTTTGGGTAGCTTTTGTTAAGGTGGGTGATATTATCTCTCATCATACTTTGATTGTGAGTATAATATAAAATTGACGTTTTCAAATGATTTCCAACTTTAAAATGTGATTTTTAATATATTTAAAGCCAAACCCGATTTTAAAAAAAAAAATCTTAAAGCATTTTTAAATAGTTTTAAATTGAATACCACATATGTTCTTATGGGCGTACTATTTTTAGAAAATTGCTAGATTTAGGATATTTCGATATAAATAACCAAATTAGTTGATATATACATGTTATATATATATATATATATATATATATATATATATATATATATATTGTATATATGCTATGATAGATGTATGTGTGCTTGTTGGTTGCATGTATGCTTGTTTGGGTTGAAAACGTAGATCGATAGACAATGTAATGTTAGAAAATATCCTATAAGATAGAGTTTCGTGCATACCGATCGAATGCACACTTGATAGAAACTCAAACGATGAGACAGAGTTTAGAGCATATCGATTGAACGCACACACGATGTAGACTTGAATGGATGAGATAAGCATGTTGAAGAGTCATAGGATGCATACCGACCAATCTGAAGATGGAAGATGATAGAATTGCATATGTACTTGGAACTCCAGGATGGATGTCGGACATTCATATGGTTTGTACTTGGTCATTTTTGGTCAAATACAGGACCAAAGTGGTTATATCGACCACTCTGGTGTGATTGGTATCTACTACTATTGATGATAGCCGATTTGGCCAACTTTTGACATGGATGATATAGTGGCTTTAAGTATCACGATGTGATGGTTCATTTGTTCTTCAGCACTTATTTTGATGTTATGACTCTTCGACGAGCGATTTTGATGGTGAAGCGAGGATGTGATGCATCGATGTGATGACTTCGATATTTGGTGATGCTGACTCTACGACTTAGGATAAATGTATAGAGGATGCCATGGGACACATGTTGATACTCTATGACTGATAATGAATGTCTAGAGTTGTTCTAGGCTTAACCACTCAATTCTGAGAGTTGTACGATGATCCATAAGGGCAAGTTCGAGGACGGGAACTTGCAAAGTGGAGCGATGACGTGTTCTACTATGAATATGACGTATGCAAAGAGAACATTGATACTCGAAGGTTTCGATGGGTACTCTTAAAGTAGGGGTATGTGAGGGCTTCCACTTAGACCGTGATGGGTCACTTACGTGTTGGGTCTTTATCTTCAAATGGAAGATTTATTTTACCCCAAACTATCATGATGGTTAGTATATTTTTGACCTACCGAGTGGCATGGATTCAAGTAGTGAGAAACTAGGACGTTGACTGTTAGACGGGTAGTCTAGTCCTTAAGTGTGATGGCTCAAGCGAGTTATCATACATCTAATGCACTGAGTGAGTGATGTAAGGATGGATGATGGATGCGATGTTTACTTTGTTGATTGGGGATGTCAAATGACGTAGTTATCTTTGATATAGATACCTAGACACCCATTTGTACTTTGACTATTTGACATATATTACCCATGATGATTATGATGTAGAGTATCATATATCTTATGTTATGTACTAACATTTTGAATGCAGGGACATGTTTGGTATGATTCTCCATACCCTCTATTCCATATACTATGACAACTTTCTTAGTATTTTGAGATTGTTTATTATTCACATTGGATCGTTATTTGACTCAGGTTTTATGCTTTACTTCTTATTATCTCGAATACTCTTAAATGAGTAGACTAAATAGTTGGTGTAAACGAAATATGGAGTTACATAAATGGACTAGCAGGAGGCTACGCTTTCTCATATTTATATTTTGGGCTCAATATTGTTTATTCCGCTATGTGACACCGTGGAGCTTTGACAGTGTGACTTATTATTATAGACAGTTTTTTATTTGAGTTTATTCATCTATTGTATAAACTCTATTACTATTGTGTATAACTATATAAATATATGTACTTTGATTTTGTGGTTCATGTAGTTATTACTATCTTGCATGTTTTATATCTGTGTTGATTATTATATTTTATTCAACTCGCTGTCAAATATACAACAAGTTGTGTGATTGTGTGTTTTTATCTATATTACTACAACCTTGACAACCATCCTACAAATGCCAGGCACCATTAGTGCACTATACAAGTATATTGGGTACTGATGGTGTGGGGCAGTCATCACATCTGGTATAAGGCTTAGGTTACATGATTAACTTAAGTTGATACCGTGATCCAGTAGAGATATGATATGAGTTATCACCCTAGACTAAATCGAGAGTGTATATACATGAGAGTGTATGCTTGTTATATATTTTAGTTTTCAAAACTATATATTATTATATATATAGTATATAATTCATATTGCACACGTGGGTACCATTGATGTAGCTTTTATTTATGAGAGACTGATCATTTTTATTGTATACTTAGAGTTAACCGACATACAAGAAATGCTGCTAGGAACTCCATCTTTGAAGTTGAAGAGTGGGGAGGTTCGAGGCCTACTAATCCTAGTCTATAGGACATGTTTGTTGAAATGGTGCAAAAAGTGATTTGAAATGCTCAAGTCCAAACGTCAAGAGTCGACTTTTCCAAGCTACATAAAGACTACATGAGTCCAGTATGCAAACCGTTTCTTGGAACGGAGTCGACTATTGAGGTATAAGATTGAATGCATACTTGCGAAAGGATCTTCGATGACATGGAGTTAGATGACGCTATGAGGTAGAAGTTGGCCTCTAAATAAATCCAAGTATGGACTATGAACCTACAAAATGCCCTTCTAGCCGCAACTCTTAAGAATCATTTTACTTAGGATTAGTTCATAGTTCGCTTCAAAGAGAAATTTACCCAATTACTTAGAAGTCTGTTTTATTTGGGAGGTTCGTCGACCTGAAGCAAGGTAATTTGCCTATAATGGAGTATGTGTTCGAAATCGATATGTTGTTGAAGTGTGGTCTTTCTTTCATTATACTCCACTAAGAAAGAAAGAATGAAAATTTTATCATTGGGTTGAACAATCATCTTGGGAAGCGATTGATTCGTCATATTGATGAGAGCTATGAGAAGTTGATCGAGAAGACTGTATGACGCGAAAGCCAATACCCCACGTAGAAGGATTGTCCTGAACAAATTAAGTAGTGGCAGAAAATAGAGGCACATGCATTGAATGTCATTCTGATTTCTTTGAGTGTTCCATTGGCGAAAGAGAAGGGAAAAGGTGCTACTGTCTAGGGTATACTTTCCGTACATGGTGTTCTATATGTTTTTATTCGATACCCGAGCTTCACATCCCTCTATATTTAATGATTGGTAGATTGATTGCGATTGAGACCCTAGATAGTTGATCGACCTTTGAGTTGTAATGAACCTTGTTGGGGCCTCAGCCAACTTATGCATGGTTTATCCAAACTTAGCCTTATCGAGTCATAGATGTTTTTTTGTTTGCAATTGCTTTGTTTTGGATTTGTTGAGTTCGTTATTATTTAAGGAATGGGCTAGCTGAAGAGATACGGAGTAGTGATGGAATGTAAGAAGCCATTATTGACGATAGGGACCGATGATGAGTGAAAGGTAGTGCTAGGCTGCCCAACAAACGATGAGGTGGTAGTTAGTTTTTTATATTCATTTGATATCTCACATGACTGGTTGTCATCAATTCCTATTGCTAGAGAGTATCCGGAATATTCAATGAGATGAACGAATTACCACCATAAACGGGAATAGAGTTTAGTATCGGTCTAGTCAGAAATGATAGACCAGTAGCCATGCCCTTTGGGGCATGCCCAAAGAGCAGAGGGAACTAAAGGTGTGAGCAGATAACCTACTGAGGTGAGGGTTCATTCACAGGAATATATTTGAGTGGGGTGCACTTGTAGCGCTTGCCACTAAGGTGGATAGCTCTTTGAAGTTGTGTGTTGATTACCATGAGCTGAATGAGATGTCGAACAAGTACCCACTCCTTTGTATTGGTGGCTTGTTCGATTGGCTTCATGGTGCGAAGGCGTTTTTCCAGTTGGATCTTGTGATGAGGTTTCACTGACTGAGAGTAGCTAGAGAGAGCATGATGATTACAGCATTTCATACGCCATTTGGATTATATGAATGGTTGGTCATTCCGTTCGTGCTGGCCAATGCACCATCATACTTTGTCGATCTTATAAACCATGTTTCAAGGGATCGGTTGAGTAAATTTATGCTTGTGTCCATCAACGATATTCTCGTCTACTTATGGATAGAGGAAGAACTCAAGATGGATTTAACGATCATACTCAGGGTGTTGAGAAAATAATAGTTAATGGTCAACTTTTAAAGTATCACTTTTGGAGAAGTAAAGTGATATTCTTCGGTCATGTTGTTTTGAAGCAGGATATTGCTGTGGATCCTATGAAGATTATCGTAGGTTAGAATTGGGACAGACCGAAGAGTGCTACATATGAGGGGTTTCCTTGGATTGGTGGAATACTATAGACATTTTACCAAGGACTTCTCAAAGTTAGCAACACCCTTAACCAATTTGATGAAGAAGGATTAGACTTTTTTGGGACGCTAGGTATGAGAATGCATTTTTTAGTTTGATAGAGAGGTTGACGAGTGCACTGGTGTTACCCGTTCATAGGGGGAATGAGGAGTTGGCAATATACACATGCCCCTGTGGTACTCGACTAGGTACGGTATTGATGTAAGGGGTTAGTACTCGCATATGTTAGTCGATATCCACTACATAAGAGGAAGTATACAACTCATGATTTGGAGTTGGCGACGATGGTATTTGCTTTAGAAATTTGAGGCATTATCTGTTAAGAAAGGTTTGGGTTGTTCACTAAATCTACATTGTTGAAGTACCTATGCTCCTAGAAGAACCCCAACCTTCATCGACAGCGATGGTTGGAATTCTTGGCCTCCGATGACTTTGATATTTTCCGTACGTCCAGCAAGGGAAATGCAATCGCTAATGCTCTAAGTAGAAGATATGCTGGCTAGGAGCGATTTTCCTAGAGTGGATATGTATTAAGTTTATTGCTGGTTATGACTTTAGAACTCGATGTCAACGAGAGCATGAGATGACGACAAGTTTGACTATTAGACTACTTCGATTTAGGGGAATGGTACTAATCAAAGGCATGACGCTAGACTAGTGGAGATCATGGTTAAGTTCGAGAAATAAGCAAAGTTTGTAGAGGTGATGTGGTAAGGACTTGACCAAAGTGGTTGGCATGTAACGACCCGCAAACTCAACATTACAAAAATATTAAATTAAATAAAAGTAAACTTTTAATAGATTAATGAATTGTGTAACCATTGCAAAGGTCTTTTTAAAAGATTAGTTTGACATATAGTTTCGATATGTTCAGAGCTGAGCTTTGTGAAATAGAGGTATTATAGCGTTCAAACATCGTACATAGCTGTTATGTGTCAAATTGGATACGCAGCCAATAATCCAGCCTAAGAACTATATAACTATGGCTATGAAACCCTAGCTATCACATGTATCTTCATTTTCTCTCTAATTTCCAAAATTCCTTAGTCACCTGCTAATGGTGGATGATTCTCTCCAATTACAAATTGGTTTAAAAATAAAAGTGTCTAAGCTATATTAATTTATATATCATTGTAAAGCTTTAAACGAATGAAGCAGACATGTGGTGTTTGTTTATCAAAATTTTATCTATGGAAATTAGAAATCTTAGTCAAACGGGCTAGTTGCACAACCCTATAGGTCAAATTAGGCAATTTTAATTCTAACATGAATGGGTGAAATTAAAGATGCATACTTGTGCTCAACAGAGGAGACCAGATATATCACCAATTTTGCAAATAGACGGTCATTATGGATGGAATTGATGAATTACCATGCGGAAACTCGAGCACGGCCAGAAAGGGCAGCGGGAGGTGAAACCGGTGGCGGGGGAAGGAGGCGCTCATCATGGCGAGCATGGCGATGGGCTCAGTCGATGTTCCAGAGGCTTAGGGTTGTGGTAAATGGTGGTCAACGGCAAATGTATGGATATGGGTTTGGGTTCTTATGTGCGTAATGGTGGAGCAAGAGGAGATACGGGGAGAGATAGTATACGTTATAATATACATATTATACTTTTATTACATAAAATTTTATATTTTCTAACCAGCATATCTTTTCCATATCAACTCTAATTCATGCACGGTTTCTTCCGTTGGACTTTTAGCTAAATTTCGGATGACATGGCACTGATTTACCGAGTTTAGAGACTGTTGAAAAAAGCACATTGATATGGTTTACTTGATTTAATTAATTTAATTAATTTAATTTAAATAGTTAAATA
The DNA here is from genome assembly GCA_030765085.1 of Allium cepa. Classification (NCBI taxonomy): domain Eukaryota; kingdom Viridiplantae; phylum Streptophyta; class Magnoliopsida; order Asparagales; family Amaryllidaceae; genus Allium; species Allium cepa. The sequence continues at coordinate 600,061,388 of CM060935.1, forward strand.
GATATTTATTGATGGAAAATTATAATTATTAATACATATTAAGATATATTATAATTATTTGGACATTTTGGATATGTTGAACCTTTGGTTGATTATTTATTGCTGAATGTTGTATTATCGGACTTTTGATCGTAATTAATTGTGAATTTAAAATATGACTATTATTTATTAAATAAAATAAGTGAAATTATGTAATACGGATAAAATAAGATAAATAAATGATTAATTTGATTATTTATAGTTTATATGTGATGTTTGTAAGTAATAGCGTTTGAAAAATAAAATAAAATCAATGGATGAAATTTAATAAGATTATTATTTATGAATATTGAGGGAAATCCATAAATAATAATTAAGAATATATTTTAAACTTAACTGGAAATATTTATTATTATTATTCAACAAAACGAGATTTTATAAATAACTGTATTATAGTTTTTGTGAAAATTACGCTATTTTGAAAAAATGAATTGAATTTGGAGTATATTAAAGAGATTTAATATGAATAATATTGCTTTCAAGCAAAATAATAATATAGTTGATTCAAAAGGTATTTTTATGAAATTACTATTTTTAGTATTAAATGCTAAGTTTGGAAAAAAATTTGAAGTAATAAGAATTACAATAAAGTATTTTGAAGTTATTATCATTTTTGGAAGAATTATTATTGTCTTATGATAAATTAGAAGGTTTGTTTATAACAAACAATAACAAAATAAATTTATACTTAAGAAAAAAATAATAGTGTAATGAATAAATGTAACGTGTGATTAGAGGTTGATTTTATTTATTACATATGTTGTTTTACGACAATGGGATTGCGTTAAAGATGGGTATGCGATGTTTACCATTACTACTACAAGTTGATGTGTAGTTATTTATGGTTATTTGATGATGGATGTCATAATACAAATATTGATTAAATCAGTACATATTTTATGATATCGATGGTTGTGTTACTATAATGGAGTGATTATTATACACTAGATTATGTGCACCTACATTGATGGTGTATTATTATGGTTGATGATTAATAATATATGTACGTATATTTATACTGTGATTTTCTCATTTTATGGATTAGGGATGTCATTAGATATTATTGGTGTTTGATGTCTATGTATTATTGTTGTTGTGATTACCCCATACGATTATTTGTTGGAACGGATTAGTAGTAGTATTATTTTCTACTTCTACTAATTACGATGGTTGCAATGGTTGCATTAGTTTTACTGATTGCATCGGTTGTGATGGTTACATGGATTCTATGATTGCAATGTACTAACAAGTAATTGGATGCAAGAGAAGAGCAGAAAATAGAAATACATGGGTTTAATCCCTTTAATGGGGTACGTAGGTAGCCTTTTTTTATACAGAAGCCATCAGATCCCTTGGGTTGGGCTAAGGTGTGTAGAAATTTGTGCAGTCCAACATAGTTAAAACCATTTTTTATATCTTACATAAATGTACATGTGTAAAGTAACAGATGAGAGTAGAAGAGGGAATGGAAAGTATAGATTGATGGGCTATACTAGAATAGCTGATTTGGTATATTTTTCTATACCATGGTTATATAATTTATGTACTAATGATAATTGGTGTATCAAAAGATAAATTGATGTGATGATGTAAAATAACTATATAATTTAGTTAATATTTATTTATATTGATGTTTAATTTTTCTGTGAGGTTCTTCCTTTTCATTTGTTTTAAAAATATTACTTTTATCTACCTATGGTTCACTACTTTTATATGAAATTAGCTATAAGTGTATATGATATAGTTTAAAATTGATTTTAGATTTTAAAAATAGTGGGTCATCACACTTTGTGTTAAAGATTTGGTTTGACGATTCCCTAAGCCTTGGGCAGATTTAATCATTAGGATATAATAACTTATACCTTAGGTTGGATTAAAATGTAGAATGAGAGCGCCTTTTTTATTGATGATTATATGCTTTGTACGTATGTATTGTTTGTTTAACTGCCACTATCTCACCCTAAAATGATGTTTATTTATGAGGATCCTTGTGTGGAAGATAAATAAAGTAGGAGTGAGCCAAGAAGAATGCTTGTAGAAGGGATTAAATGTTTGACAATGTTAGATTATGATTAAAACCTGACCTTATTAAGATGGAATTATTTTAATAATATATTCAGTAATTTATAAGATATATACATCTAATTTTGAAAATAGACTATTAAATAAGGAAAAAATGGTTATTTTCGGGCGTGGGAGTGATTTGTTGAAATTTTTTATGAGAATAAAGTATTTGATTTGGAAGTGAAATATTTTTATGAAGATGTTTTCAAAAGGAAAAGTGAATATAGCAAAAATATTTTATTTAAGAATGCTATTAGTAAGAAGATTTTTTCACTAGTAATTGGAAGTTGAATTCGGTATCAATGAAACATTTCAATGTGAAGATCTTTCATTGTTTTAAGCATCCTTTGAGAATGGTATCATGATTTAGAAGCACTTTGTTAATGAATAAAAGAGAGAAGTGTCCTATTTAAAAATACTTTTATAGAAGAATGTTTTGATTTAAAATATTTTATTTTCATAGAAGTATTTCAATGAGATTAAAATTATTTTTAATTTGGTAACACCAATTGCAAGATATATATTGCCAGGTATATAGTAACCTCATTATGACTTGGAGTGCTTTGGAAAATCATTTTGTTGAGGGATATTTAGAAAAGAAATATTTTCGCTAAAAAATATTATAGAATATTTAGTGTGAAGATTGAAGAGTATTCATTTAATAAGATTTTTTGAGAGAGAGAGAGAGAACTATTTTGATAATAGTAAAAGAATTTAAAATATTCTAACCTACATTACCTATAACATCCCTAATTTTTGATAACATTATTCAGAAGATTTAATTAGATAAATTAAATACGATAATCTTGATAAGGAGATTAAGATTTGATTAAATTACATAACAGGGTCATGCTTATTAATAAGATCAGTGAGATTTAAATTGGTTTATTGGTAAATTAAACTACACATAGGCATAATTAGTAAATAGCCATTTCATATTACATGGCTATACACTCCACCTCTTTGTCCATTCATGTTCATTATTCTCAAAATCAAAATAAATGCAAGAACATTACTAGAGCCGGCCATTAACAAAGGAGAAGAGGAAATTTTAATATAAAGCTAAGGAAAAGCTAGGAAGGATTAATCAATAACAAATCTCATATTCCTTATCAAGTTTAAGGTGAATAATAATCTTCTACCATCACTATTTTTGTTCTATGATTATATAATTTCGGATTTATGATTTAAATTCATTTTTTTGATAAAATAAATGATGATATGCTTGAGTTATATTATAAAGATTCGTTTCAATTCATAAGCACATGAATTTGCATGGTTTAGACATGAAATAGAAAATACATGATTTCAGATTATCAGGGAATTTTTTTGTGTTAAGCAAAATATGATTTTGGAGTTGAGATTTTATTTTCAGAATTTTCCAAGCTATGGAAATTTTATTATAAATTTTTACCGACAAATAAGATATGATTGGGTTTCAAATTTATTTCGAGAATTCCAGGAAGAAATTGGGACTAAAATTTTAACATGTTTTATTACATGATGAAATCGATTTTCTTTGATTTTTGGGGATTTTTCGTAATTGATTTACTAAGGAAAATAAATTATTTGAAAAGGAATTTTTTGAAATAATGGTTTTAGTAAATAGAAGGGCTAAACGTTGCATTATTTAATGGTTTTAATCTGGAATTAATGCTGCAGTTATAAAGGTAAAGTTTTTGAAAAAGTTTTATGGCAGCCAATCAATGTTTTACAAATAAGCAAGTTGTTAAAAAGAAATTACTTAAAGTTGCTATAATTCGGCCTTTATTCGGGAAAAAGTGTTCCACGTCTATTAGTAAGGGCCATTCGACTCCTTTGATTCCACCTCTTCTCAGTCGAAATCAATACAGTCAAAACCATCGCAGTCGGAACCAATACACAAAATATCACTTAGATGGTATGCGGTGGATTGGTAAGAAGGTGGAAGCGTAGGTTTTAAAAGAGTAGCTCCCGATGGGGTCGTAACCCTGCCTTGTTTTCATAAGTTAAAATTCTTGCATAGTTTTACCTAAAGCTTTTGACACAGTCGAAACATATGCTTTTGAAAAAAAAATTACTTAGCTTTCAAAGGAGGTTGTTATGTTTTGTTAAAGCATTTTCTTTCGAAGTGGTACCAAGTTCCGGCCTAGTCAAAACCTAGCCATCACTTTACCTTTCGACTATATTAACTAGCAATGCTTTCGAAAGGTTACCTTTATATTACCTGAAACTAAGCCTTTTTTCCTGAATGCTTTCGAAGGGGTTGAGGGTTTCGAAGGAGATGAAGTGGAAAGGGGTTTTGACTCTGTCCATCAAAGTTTTTGTTTTAAAGGTTTTGTTTTCGACTAAGGTGGTTCCGACACCATCAATTTTTCCCCAAACTAATTCTTGTTGGTTTCGAAAGAGAAACTTTCATATATAACCATTTTGACCCAAATAATGTTTTTAAAAAGTAAACCCAATACTTTCAAAAGGGTACTTTCATTGTTTCGAAGCTCTATATTTTAAAAGATGATCTGATACCATCGAAAGGTATAATAGGTTTTAAATGAGAATTTTTGTTAATGACTTTGAAAGGTATGTATACAATGTTTTGAAAAGAGGTTTTGCTTTCGAAGGCGGCGATCCAGAGGTTTCGAAACAGAAGTTTTGATGGTTTCAAAACATAAATCCAATCTCAAATTTAAACTAATAACCATGGCATTAATAATGGTTTTGAAGATGTTATTCACTTTGTTATTAACCCACAACTGTATTTTGGGGAAAAGGGAAGAAAAGCTAGTTAGGTTGACCCAGTAGTGAATATAACTTAACAGATGTTAAAATTTTAATTAAAGATATTGACATGGGCCAATAGGTTTACAATAAGCCCATTAAATCTGTATGATACTGGCAGGGGCCAATAGGTCCATAGTCAGCCCATGAAAACTATGATTTGATACTGGTAGGAGCCTGTAGGTTTGTAGTTAGCCCATGAAAACTATATCCAAATTAAAATATTGGTAGTTAGCAATTAGGTTCCTGGTTAGCTGTAACATCCCCTCTTTTCGCACACTTTAAACCGACACACGTGCCAATTCAAAGCATACGCAAGAGCGGATTGTTATGGGGTAATTAAGAAAAACAGAGAAGAAATAAAGCAAAATAGAATCTCACAGCGGAAGGATAAGATATAATAATCAATATACAGTTCATGATAATTGTTTACAAAATATTTATTTTACTTATATAATGAATATCAGAGTTACACATACCAATACAATCAATGCAGCGGAAATTTAGAGTGTGGTGAAATACTATAAATAATATAATACGGATTCTTCGTCTTCGTCCTCCAAAGCTAAAATCTTCGATCCTGAAATGCTCGGACTGACCCGAGCGAATTTGAAAAGACAAAAACACTCGAGTCAGACTAAAAGATCTTATGTGAGTTAAATTAACAGAAATAAATATGAGTACAGTAACTCAAAAGATGTTCGGGATTTACATCTCCTAAGGATCCGTTAAACTATTTACTATGTAGTATATTGCGCTATTATAATAGTGTCTATTTATAAAATAAACTTACTTTTTAATAGCGTTAAGGGGTTACCCATATAACCCTTAACACAAATAATGCCAATAGTCTATACAGTACCGTAATACCTCCTGATCGGGAAGCTACCAGAGGATACTCCATAGGTACGACACAAATAGAGACTCGTAGTAAAGGCTCGGTATGGTAGGTGACACGGCACAACTAGGCAATGCCGGGGTAGATATACCAATTGCTATCCAGGCTGGTGGAAACGCGTAGCCGCAGTTACCGCCCACCTCGGACTAACTCCCCAAAATCAAAATATAGAAGTGGTCACTGAATCAATCCAAAATCAAAGTATAATATCGAAGAGGAGGGTCCGATCAGAGGAATGACCTCATTGGCCTGAGAATCGCTCATGTTTTAGCCACCTTATGCCAACTCACGGGAGTCGGGTCCACGTATTTACCTTACAGGAAACGTCACCACCACCTACTTCATTCTGGAATCTCCACCGCGTACACGGTTAGTCAAAGTGGTTTTCGGTATCGACAGAGAGTATGTCCATATCCGATCCCGGTCTCTTTGCCAACCCATCGTTATTATAACACCGCGGTCATTTAAAAATAGGTTATACTTTAAAAATCAGAATAAACATTCCATTTCATAACCATGAATACGATATCATTTCAAAACCCAAAACCATATTTTATCACTTATCCCAAATATAATTCTTTTCCAAAATCATAATGCTTTAACTTCATAACGTCTGAAAATCAAATATTTTCAAATCATAATATTTTGAAAATCATAATTTAAAACCATAACTTCTATAAAAAAAAACTTGAATGGTTTGGACATTCAACGGTATATGAATTAAATGGTTTAACTTAAATGTTACTTTGTAAAGAAAATAGTTCTCATGGCTTTACAAATACATTTCTTTATTAAAGTCTAAACCAAAATTTATATTATCTCTCTCAAGTTCCAAAACCACTTCAATTTATTTATATATACGTATATCCATTTTGAGTAACAATATTTCAAACTAAAATTGGATTTTATTCTTTCAACAGATCAATCGTTCTATTAATTAGTCTTGAATATTCACATAAAATCCATAAATAATAAGACATCAATTTCTAGTAATAAAATAAATATATATATATTTTCCCAATTCAAATTATACTAGAATATTCATTTCAATTTATTTTGGGAAAAATCCAATTATAAATATCATATCTTAAAATTTCCAAACTTAACATTTAAACATATGATATAAATTATTAAACTCCATTTTCTTAATTTTCTTCCATTTTTAAATAAAGATTTTTATACACCTTTTAATTTCAAAATTTTCAACTTCATATGTATATATATGGAAGAATAATATTCATACAATATAAAATTTAAGATTATTAGAAACCGTATTCCATCCAAACCATAGAAATCACATTAAAATAGTTATATATAGACCGCGGTGCCTGTATAAAATTTTCTATCCTATGGTCAAGTGATACGGATATTTATCATTTCAATCCGCAATTTAAAAAAAATATAAAATTTTGCGGTTATATATCATTTCAAACCACAATCCCGAATGAAATGAAATATGCATGATAATTTGCAATTTAATGATATACAATAAACATCCATTCATCAACATCATCCATCATCCAAATCGCAATCATCAATCAATATCAATCAATAACAATATTATTTTTAGTACTACATAACAGGTAATACTGGCAATTTTATTCAAATTAAATTTAACAGCTATTAATCTACAGTCTATATTCAGTAATAAATTATATAACTGTTAACTAGCAGCTCATATACAAACAAATAAATTTTAACTGTAAATTTATACGTAATAAATTAATTAAATTAACAGTTAAATTTAATAAATGCAATTCAACAGATATGAATAAAATAAACATGCCAAATACTCATAAATAAATTTCTATTCATTTCTAAAATTAATTTAACAAACATAAAAGCTTCTAGTAGTTGTGAGTGGGTTAAAACACTCACCTTTTGAATTTAAGTCGAATTTAAATCCGATTTAAACCCAAAAATTCGACGGTCTCAGAATTTGTCCAAACCAGCGTCAATGGATCTGGAATTAAATTACGATCCTAACAAAAGAAATTTCGCGTGAATCGAAGAACGTATGAAAAAATATATTCATTTTAAACCATTTGAAAACAAAAATAAAAATAAAATAAAATAAAACAAAACCCACTTAACTTCAATGGCCACGTCAGCTAAAAGCTACAGCACATCGTCGAATTTTTTCTGGCCAAACGAATATCCAAAACAGAAAACGAATTGTACCAGCAGATTACGTGTCTCGAGAACTTTATCATAAATTTTCTGGAATTTTTGTGGAAAGTTTGAATTTTATTAGAAAATTTGAATTGTAGATAGATTAGGTTTTGTAACCATTGAGGAAAAGAAAGAGATGAAGAAAAATGAACGTATAGCCAATTGACAATAGAAAGGAGGCTAGGGTTTATCACAGCATATTTATAGATAGATCGCAACAGGATAGGTGTGCATGAATTTTAACGTGCAAACAGAAGTGGTCCCAAAAGGATATTAATTATACACGTTACGGATTAAATTATTTCTTTCTCAACATTTACATTGCATTTTAAGCGTATTCACACATGTATAATTAGATGCTTCATTTAAATTTCCATATATATATTCACAATTCCATAAATTTCCAAATACGTAGATAAATTTCCAATTTCAACTAAATTCTAAATTACTGTAATAATTACAGGTTAAATTTCTATCCATTCTCAATAGATTACGTTTACATACTAAAATCCACATTTCTATGTATATTTGAATTCCATATTATACATATTTTATTTATCTTAATTACTTCCAACTTAAATTTCAATCAACATAAAACGTTTTATTCAGTTTCCAAAAATTTCAATCATGCTTTAAATCCAAATGAATAAATAACTTAATTCCCATTTAAGCATTTTTCATTTGATTTGCAATCAACCTTTTATGATCAATTAAATCCCGATATATTAATTAAACGTTATTTCCATCATTCTTTATCCTATGAAGAAATTTAAGTTATTCACATCTATTACTAAATTTCATATTAATGCACACAAATTTACATTTATTGCAATGGTTACCAAATATTTCCCTGCAATAATTCATTCCCCTATAAATACTTACAATTTCACTTAAACTTTACCATACCCATTTATTTTCTCAACACTAAAACCAACGTTACCTCAATTCCACTAATGTACACTTATTCTATTATCACTTACTAACCATTCAAATTTTTATTAACAAATAGGCAGGTAATTCCTATGTTACAAATTTTTAATTCATCCTAATCCCTTACTATTGACATACATTTGCATTACTTACATATCATTTACAATGTTACCCAAAATCTCTATCCATTGTAATTAATACCTTAGATAAGTTTCAATTTATATTCAAGTGAATACATTACCCTTTTTTGTTATGTCATCCATTTTTCACAAGAAACGTTTTATCGTTTCGACAACATTTTATTTCTAATTACCTACATTGATTTGTGTACGTCTCTACTATTTAAAGCATTACCATTCTCACCTTCATCTAAATCTTCATTTATGAGTATTTAAAATAAATTTCACTTATTTCCTATTTATACACTTATAAATTCCAGTTCCAATAGATAGATAAATCTCCGTTTGCACTACTTAAATCAAAAATCAGCGATTATCCTATCTATACATTTTAAGTGGATGGATCAAATGTTGTATTCAAAAATCTACTTCTTAATATTCTTAGATTTAAACTCAACTCTCTATTAACAGATGTTTAAACTTCTTTTATTACCATTAACTTATTATTATACATTAAACTTAAATATACTGACAAAGCTTGTTTTTGGTACTCTTTTCATTTCCATAAATAAAATTAGCAGTGGATTCATACCTTATTATGTAATTATCTTTAATTCCACCTAACAATATTTACATAATCTTTTATTTGCAATAAATCAACTATTTTATATTAATTAAATTTAATCTTCCTGGTTTACTTATTCATAGTATGTAATTCAGTTACTCACCCTAACCTATTTATTTGAAATCCAATCCAGATTATTTTTACTAAGTTCCAATTTCCAAAGGTTACTGCAATTAATCCAATTAATTGCAATAAATTCTAATAAATTTGATTTTATTGGATTACAACTCAAAATAAATCAATTATTACTCAACTACCTAATTAACATTTCTTTTATATTCCAATACATAAATATTTCCCAAAATTTCATCTTTTATTTGCATAACTTACTGTATCTAAATTTTATTGGAAATTTTGTTAACTTTACGCATAAATAAAGTTAGAACCTCAATTAATTCATTCCATTTTGGTTTCATTCTTTATATCACATTAATCATCATATTATGAATGGAAATTTATCTAGGTTACATCTTATTTATTCACTTACCAATATTCCACACTAACTGCAATAATTTAGTGCATTAATTGAAATTGATCAAAATAAAACTTAACAAACTAATAGAATAAATAACGTACAAAAATTTATTGTCATTAATCTATTTCATAAGTCTACACTCAAATACTCACTTAAAATAAGTTTTATGTTTCCATTAATTCGCGTTCGCACACCCGTTACTATATTAAAAATTACTAAAGTAACGTTTTTCTTAATAACAACATTAAAATTTCTCAATATTTAAATGAACTTTATTTCCAATACATGCTACCTAATTGCATTTACTTATGATCTTATCCAAGCATTCATTTATATTTTATTTCCATCAATTAGTTAATATTTACATCCATTTATTAACAATTTACTTCCATTATACAATTGCAATTTATTATAGTTATTATTACATTAAATACTATTTCAATTTTATTCTTTTAGTATTAATTAAACAATCATATTTAAATTAAGATATTATAATGTTTTTCACTATTTATTTACACTCCATTAAAACCCAACAGTCGTCTCAATCACTTTTGAATTTGCATTAAATTGGTTGTCCAGTAACTGCCATTTGTATTACTATCTTAATTCTTATACAGTTACCGTTTTACCAATTTACTAATACATAGGTAATTTAAATTTTTGTCTTTAATTCTTTATTTTATATTTTATTCAAGTGCAACAAATTACACTATTCCTTTATTGATATTTCACCTAACCTTTCAACAATTAAGTTAAATAACTGTTTCTACAATTCATTATTAATTATAAATTTAATTCTCCTTTATTTATGCAACTTACACAAGGGTATAAATCTTCCATTATCTCAATCATTAGATTTCTATTAAATTTAACAATAATTAAGATTTTTAATTACCGTTGCTATAAATTTTCATTTAGCGTTCATCAAGTATTAATTTACCTCCTTTATATATATATATTTCCCTTTTCTACAAAATTTAAATTTCAAAATCCTTTTCAATTAAAAATTTAATTGTCGAAATTTACGGGTCGTTACACTCTCCCCCACTCAAAACTTTTCGTCCCCGAAAAGGAAAAGAAGGGAAAAGAAGAATTTCGAAATCAATATTTTAAATTTACAAAATTAGTTAATTTAGCTAAAATATACAAATTTATATAAAGTTAAATATTTAAGTGGTTTCAACCATTAAACAACTAAACAAAACAACAACCATCAACCTTACAAACAGCATACCTACACAAGACAAAGCAACCATTTAATTCATCAAACAAATAGTTATTCGGGTTCAGAACTTGAAATTTGTATGGAATGAAAATAACTATCAAGTGCATCCTTTACTCAATAGTCTTAGACGGAACAAAGATAGATTATTTATTCATCTAAAACTTCAAATTCCTTACCCAACAACCATAAATCAAACAATACAATTCAAACCAACAACCAAATTAACTTATTATACATTTAATTCATGCATTAGTTGTTTGATTTTCTTTTTTCTTTTTTTTATGGAGGGATTTCTTCATTTCCTACAAATTTCATTTTCCATTTATTACAAAATTCATTATATTGGTATCCTATTTTATTTACTTAAGTTTATATCATCTATTTATAATCTTACCTTTACTTATATAGTAGAATTTCCAATTTAACTTAAGTTTATACAATTTAATTCTCATTTTATCACAGCAAATTCATTGATTACTTTCATTACCTTACTCTTCACTTGTAAGAATTTCCCTTACATTTTCTTACTAACTTTGCACTTTTCTTATATGGTAAGTTATATATGTTTTAAGATTGTAAGTGGAAATTTATACAAGTTTCTTCTCAATTCCTTTAATTAATTAGTGGTTCATCAAATATATATTCGTTTTATAAATTAAAATTTCAACTTACCTTTAATTTCATTCATTTATTAAATGTTGACGTTTCTATTATATTTAATAGTAGTAACAATTTAATTTCCCACTTCCACTTATATTAAACTAATAGCATTTAAATCACACTTAAGTTTATAACCCTACACATCAATCTTTATTTGTTAAAGAATTTCATTTTATTTACTTAAGTTTAAAATCACCTATTAATAATACTTATCTTAAATTATGGAAAAATTCAAATTATAACTTAAGTTTATACCATTATATTCTTATTTATAATAGCAATTCATTGAATCCTTCATTATTTCCCAAAATTCCTACTTGTAAAATATTCAATTCCAATCTCTCATTTAACATTTCAACTTTTTATATTTGGTAAGTTATATATATGTTAAAGAAAAATGCAATTGAACTTATACAAGTTTATCTAAATTCTTTTAATTCATTCATTGTTCAATAAATCTTTACCTCTCTTATAAGTTAAAATTTTAACTTCCTTTATAACTTAGCATTAATTCTCTAAATTAGAGGTTTCACTTCATTAATTACTTACCTTTTATTTCACTAAAATAATTTAAACCATTAATTAATGGAAATTTAAGAATTAAATACCGGGTCAAATTTCAAATTATCTTAAAAAAATAATAAATAATTTCTTACTACTTTTATATCTCAATTATATTTGTAAAAATTAAAATTTTAGATATTTTCAAAATAAATCTGCAGTAGAATTTACTACAGTGGTCTTTCCCCTTCGAAACTTGAAAATGAAAGTCGATGATGCGACCGCCATCACGAAATTATTTTCCAGCGACAGAGAGGAAAGTACAAAATTTATTTTCTCCAAAATCTTGTTTAAAACAATTCTTCTGAATTAAAATGAAATATTTATAGAAGAAAATACTTATAAACCAAAGCATTATATTTCATAAATCCTTTGAAAGCAAATTTTTAAAATCCCGGACTTAAGTTCTAAAATCTCCAATTTGATTTATTCTAATTTCAACTTAGCTTCAATTATTATAAATATTTTTATTTCCTAACACCCAATCTATATCAATCAAATATATACATAATATCATTTAAAACTTTATTTTATATATAGAAAATATAATAGGCAAAATTATTTCATTCACCTACATTAAAACGGATATTATGTCGGTCTGTCCTATTAAGTGTTTAGAAATCCCTATTGATGACATAGCGTCCCATGCATCAACCAGAATTTATAAATACAAAGCGGAACAGATTAACACAATATCAAAATCTTTTATTAATACTAACAAATACGCTCTCTCATATATATATATACACTCAGCGACTCCCATAGGGTATTACTACCCTATTAACAAAGAGTCAAACCCCACAAAGCCAAGTTTATCGCTAAACCAAAGCTCTGATACCAACTGTAACATCCCCCCTTTTCACACACTTTAAACCGACACACGTGCCAATTCAAAGCATACGCAAGGGCGGATTGTTATGGGGTAATTAAGAAAAACAGAGAAGAAATAAAGCAAAATAGAATCTCACAGCGGAAGGATAAGATATAATAATCAATATACAGTTCATGATAACTGTTTACAAAATATTTATTTTACTTATATAATGAATATCAGAGTTACACATACCAATACAATCAATGCAGCGGAAATTTAGAGTGTGGTGAAATACTATAAATAATATAATACGGATTCTTCGTCTTCGTCCTCCAAAGCTAAAATCTTCGATCCTGAAATGCTCGGACTGACCCGAGCGAATTTGAAAAGACAAAAACACTCGAGTCAGACTAAAAGATCTTATGCGAGTTAAATTAACAGAAATAAATATGAGTACAGTAACTCAAGAGATGTTCGGGATTTACATCTCCTAAGGATCCGTTAAACTATTTACTATGTAGTATATTGCGCTATTATAATAGTGTCTATTTATAAAATAAACTTACTTTTTAATAGCGTTAAGGGGTAACCCATATAGCCCTTAACACAAATAATGCCAATAGTCTATACAGTACCGTAATACCTCCTGATCGGGAAGCTACCAGAGGATACTCCATAGGTACGACACAAATAGAAACTCGTAGTAAAGGCTCGGTATGGTAGGTGACACGGCACAACTAGGCAATGCCAGGGTAGATATACCAATTGCTATCCAGGCTGGTGGAAACGCGTAGCCGCAGTTACCGCCCACCTCGGACTAACTCCCCAAAATCAAAATATAGAAGTGGCCACTGAATCAGTCCAAAATCAAAGTATAATATCGAAGAGGAGGGTCCGATCAGAGGAATGACCTCATTGGCCTGAGAATCGCTCCTGTTTTAGCCACCTTATGCCAACTCACGGGAGTCGGGTCCACGTATTTACCTTACAGGAAACGTCACCACCACCTACTTCATTCTGGAATCTCCACCGCGTACACGGTTAGTCAAAGTGGTTTTCGGTATCGACAGAGAGTATGTCCATATCCGATCCCGGTCTCTTTGCCAACCCATCGTTATTATAACACCGCGGTCATTTAAAAATAGGTTATACTTTAAAAATCAGAATAAACATTCCATTTCATAACCATGAATACGATATCATTTCAAAACCCAAAACCATATTTTATCACTTATCCCAAATATAATTCTTTTCCAAAATCATAATGCTTTAACTTCATAACGTCTGAAAATCAAATATTTTCAAATCATAATATTTTGAAAATCATAATTTAAAACCATAACTTCTATAAAAAAAAAACTTGAATGGTTTGGACATTCAACGGTATATGAATTAAATGGTTTAACTTAAATGTTACTATGTAAAGAAAATAGTTCTCATGGCTTTACAAATACATTTCTTTATTAAAGTCTAAACCAAAATTTATATTATCTCTCTCAAGTTCCAAAACCACTTCAATTTATTTATATATACGTATATCCATTTTGAGTAACAATATTTCAAACTAAAATTGGATTTTATTCTTTCAACGGCTCAATTGTTCTATTAATTAGTCTTGAATATTCACGTAAAATCCATAAATAATAAGACTTCAATTTCTAGTAATAAAATATATATATATTTCCCAATTCAAATTATACTAGAATATTCATTTCAATTTATTTTGGAAAAAATCCAATTATAAATATCATATCTTAAAATTTCCAAACTTAACATTTAAACATATGATATAAATTATTAAACTCCATTTTCTTAATTTTCTTCCATTTTTAAATAAAGATTTTTATACACCTTTTAATTTCAAAATTTTCAACTTCATATGTATATATATGGAAGAATAATATTTATACAATATAAAATTTAAGATTATTAGAAACCGTATTCCATCCAAACCATAGAAATCACATTAAAATAGTTATATATAGACCGCGGTGCCTGTATAAAATTTTCTATCCTATGGTCAAGTGATACGGATATTTATCATTTCAATCCGCAATTTAAAAAAAAATATAAAATTTTGCGGTTATATATCATTTCAAACCACAATCCCGAATGAAATGAAATATGCATGATAATTTGCAATTTAATGATATACAATAAACATCCATTCATCAACATCATCCATCATCCAAATCGCAATCATCAATCAATATCAATCAATAACAATATTATTTTTGGTACTACATAACAGGTAATACTGGCAATTTTATTCAAATTAAATTTAACAGCTATTAATCTACAGTCTATATTCAGTAATAAATTATATAACTGTTAACTAGCAGTTCATATACAAACAAATAAATTTTAACTGTAAATTTATACGCAATAAATTAATTAAATTAACAGTTAAATTTAATAAATGCAATTCAACAGATATGAATAAAATAAACATGCCAAATACTCATAAATAAATTTCTATTCATTTCTAAAATTAATTTAACAAACATAAAAGCTTCTAGTAGTTGTGAGTGGGTTAAAACACTCACCTTTTGAATTTAAATCGAATTTAAATCCGATTTAAACCCAAAAATTCGACGGTCTCAGAATTTGTCCAAACCAGCGTCAATGGATCTGGAATTAAATTACGATCCTAACAAAAGAAATTTCGCGTGAATCGGAGAACGTATGAAAAAATATATTCATTTTAAACGATTTGAAAACAAAAATAAAAATAAAATAAAATAAAACAAAACCCACTTAACTTCAATGGCCACGTCAGCTAAAAGCTACAGCACATCGTCGAATTTTTTCTGGCCAAACGAATATCCAAAACAGAAAACGAATTGTACCACCAGATTACGTGTCTCGAGAACTTTATCATAAATTTTCTGGAATTTTTATGGAGAGTTTGAATTTTATTAGAAAATTTGAATTGTAGATAGATTAGGTTTTGTAACCATTGAGGAAAAGAAAGAGATGAAGAAAAATGAACGTATAGCCAATTGACAATAGAAAGGAGGCTAGGGTTTATCACAGCATATTTATAGATAGATCGCAACAGGATAGGTGTGCATGAATTTTCACGTGCAAACAGAAGTGGTCCCAAAAGGATATTAATTATACACGTTACGGATTAAATTATTTCTTTCTCAACATTTACATTGCATTTTAAGCGTATTCACACATGTATAATTAGATGCTTCATTTAAATTTCCATATATATATTCACAATTCCATAAATTTCCAAATACGTAGATAAATTTCCAATTTCAACTAAATTCTAAATTACTGTAATAATTACAGGTTAAATTTCTATCCATTCTCAATAGATTACGTTTACATACTAAAATCCACATTTCTATGTATATTTGAATTCCATATTATACATATTTTATTTATCTTAATTACTTCCAACTTAAATTTCAATCAACATAAAACGTTTTATTCAGTTTCCAAAAATTTCAATCATGCTTTAAATCCAAATGAATAAATAACTTAATTCCCATTTAAGCATTTTTCATTTGATTTGCAATCAACCTTTTATGATCAATTAAATCCCGATATATTAATTAAACGTTATTTCCATCATTCTTTATCCTATGAAGAAATTTAAGTTATTCACACCTATTACTAAATTTCATATTAATGCACACAAACTTACATTTATTGCAATGGTTACCAAATATTTCCCTGCAATAATTCATTCCCCTATACATACTTACAATTTCACTTAAACTTTACTATACCCATTTATTTTCTCAACACTAAAACCAACGTTACCTCAATTCCACTAATGTACACTTATTCTATTATCACTTACTAACCATTCAAATTTTTATTAACAAATAGGCAGGTAATTCCTATGTTACAAATTTTTAATTCATCCTAATCCCTTACTATTGACATACATTTGCATTACTTACATATCATTTACAATGTTACCCAAAATCTCTATCCATTGTAATTAATACCTTAGATAAGTTTCAATTTATATTCAAGTGAATACATTACCCTTTTTTGTTATGTCATCCATTTTTCACAAGAAACGTTTTATCGTTTCGACAACATTTTATTTCTAATTACCTACATTGATTTGTGTACGTCTCTACTATTTAAAGCATTACCATTCTCACCTTCATCTAAATCTTCATTTATGAGTATTTAAAATAAATTTCACTTATTTCCTATTTATACACTTATAAATTCCAATTCCAATAAATAGATAAATCTCCGTTTGCACTACTTAAATCAAAAATCAGCGATTATCCTATCTATACATTTTAAGTGGATGGATCAAATGTTGTATTCAAAAATCTACTTCTTAATATTCTTAGATTTAAACTCAACTCTCTATTAACAGATGTTTAAACTTCTTTTATTACCATTAACTTATTATTATACATTAAACTTAAATATACTGACAAAGCTTGTTTTTGGTACTCTTTTCATTTCCATAAATAAAATTAGCAGTGGATTCATACCTTATTATGTAATTATCTTTAATTCCACCTAACTAAATATTTACATAATCTTTTATTTGCAATAAATCAACTATTTTATATTAATTAAATTTAATCTTCCTGGTTTACTTATTCATGGTATGTAATTCAGTTACTCACCCTAACCTATTTATTTGAAATCCAATCCAGATTATTTTTACTAAGTTCCAATTTTCAAAGGTTACTGCAATTAATCCAATTAATTGCAATAAATTCTAATAAATTTGATTTTATTGGATTACAACTCAAAATAAATCAATTATTACTCAACTACCTAATTAACATTTCTTTTATATTCCAATACATAAATATTTCCCAAAATTTCACCTTTTATTTGCATAACTTACCGTATCTAAATTTTATTGGAAATTTTGTTAACTTTACGCATAAATAAAGTTAGAACCTCAATTAATTCATTCCATTTTGGTTTCATTCTTTATATCACATTAATCATCATATTATGAATGGAAATTTATCTAGGTTACATCTTATTTATTCACTTACCAATATTGCACACTAACTACAATAATTTAGTGCATTAATTGAAATTGATCAAAATAAAACTTAACAAACTAATAGAATAAATAACGTACAAAAATTTATTGTCATTAATCTATTTCATAAGTCTACACTCAAATACTCACTTAAAATAAGTTTTACGTTTCCATTAATTCGCGTTCGCACACCCGTTACTATATTAAAAATTACTAAAGTAACGTTTTTCTTAATAACAACATTAAAATTTCTCAATATTTAAATGAACTTTATTTCCAATACATGCTACCTAATTGCATTTACTTATGATCTTATCCAAACATTCATTTATATTTTATTTCCATCAATTAGTTAATATTTACATCCATTTATTAACAATTTACTTCCATTATACAATTGCAATTTATTATAGTTATTATTACATTAAATACTATTTCAATTTTATTCTTTTAGTATTAATTAAACAATCATATTTAAATTAAGATATTATAATGTTTTTCACTATTTATTTACACTCCATTAAAACCCAACAGTCGTCTCAATCACTTTTGAATTTGCATTAAATTGGTTGTCCAGCAACTGCCATTTGTATTACTATCTTAATTCTTATACAGTTACCGTTTTACCAATTTACTAATACATAGGTAATTTAAATTTTTGTCTCTAATTCTTTATTTTATATTTTATTCAAGTGCAACAAATTACACTATTCCTTTATTGATATTTCACCTAACCTTTTAACAATTAAGTTAAATAACTGTTTCTACAATTCATTATTAATTATAAATTTAATTCTCCTTTATTTATGCAACTTACACAAGGGTATAAATCTTCCATTATCTCAATCATTAGATTTCTATTAAATTTAACAATAATTAAGATTTTTAATTACCGTTGCTATAAATTTTCATTTAGCGTTCATCAAGTATTAATTTACCTCCTTTATATATATATATATTTCCCTTTTCTACAAAATTTAAATTTCAAAATCCTTTTTAATTAAAAATTTAATTGTCGAAATTTACGGGTCGTTACACTCTCCCTCACTCAAAACTTTTCGTCCCCGAAAAGGAAAAGAAGGGAAAAGAAGAATTTCAAAATCAATATTTTAAATTTACAAAATTAGTTAATTTAGCTAAAATATACAAATTTATATAAAGTGAAATATTTAAGTGGTTTCAACCATTAAACAACTAAACAAAACAACAACCATCAACCTTACAAACAACATACCTACACAAGACAAAGCAACCATTTAATTCATCAAACAAATAGTTATTCGGGTTCAGAACTTGAAATTTGTATGGAATGAAAATAACTATCAAGTGCATCCTTTACTCAACAGTCTTAGACGGAACAAAGATAGATTATTTATTCATCTAAAACTTCAAATTCCTTACCCAACAACCATAAATCAAACAATACAATTCAAACCAACAACCAAATTAACTTATTATACATTTAATTCATGCTTTAGTTGTTTGATTTTTTTTTTTTTTTTTTTTATGGAGGGATTTCTTCATTTCCTACAAATTTCATTTTCCATTTATTACAAAATTCATTATATTGGTATCCTATTTTATTTACTTAAGTTTATATCATCTATTTATAATCTTACCTTTACTTATATAGTAGAATTTCCAATTTAACTTAAGTTTATACAATTTAATTCTCATTTTATCACAGCAAATTCATTGATTACTTTCATTACCTTACTCTTCACTTGTAAGAATTTCCCTTACATTTTCTTACTAACTTTGCACTTTTCTTATATGGTAAGTTATATATGTTTTAAGATTGTAAGTGGAAATTTATACAAGTTTCTTCTCAATTCCTTTAATTAATTAGTGGTTCATCAAATATATATTCGTTTTATAAATTAAAATTTAAACTTACCTTTAATTTCATTCATTTATTAAATGTTGACGTTTCTATTATATTTAATAGTAGTAACAATTTAATTTCCCACTTCCACTTATATTAAACTAATAGCATTTAAATCACACTTAAGTTTATAACCCTACACATCAATCTTTATTTGTTAAAGAATTTCATTTTATTTACTTAAGTTTAAAATCACCTATTAATAATACTTTTCTTAAATTATGGAAAAATTCAAATTATAACTTAAGTTTATACCATTATATTCTTATTTATAATAGCAATTCATTGAATCCTTCATTATTTTCCAAAATTCCTACTTGTAAAATATTCAATTCCAATCTCTCATTTAACATTTCAACTTTTTATATTTGGTAAGTTATATATATGTTAAAGAAAAATGCAATTGAACTTATACAAGTTTATCTAAATTCTTTTAATTCATTCATTGTTCAATAAATCTTTACCTCTCTTATAAGTTAAATTTTTAACTTCCTTTATAACTTAGCATTAATTCTCTAAATTAGAGGTTTCACTTCATTAATTACTTACCTTTTATTTCACTAAAATCATTTAAACCATTAATTAATGGAAATTTAAGAATTAAATACCGGGTCAAATTTCAAATTATCTTAAAAAAATAATAAATAATTTCTTACTACTTTTATATCTCAATTATATTTGTAAAAATTAAAATTTTAGATATTTTCAAAATAAATCTGCAGTAGAATTTACTACAGTGGTCTTTCCCCTTCGAAACTTGAAAATGAAAGTCGATGATGCGACCGCCATCACCGAAATTATTTTCCAGCGACAGAGAGGAAAGTACAAAATTTATTTTCTCCAAAATCTTGTTTAAAACAATTCTTCTGAATTAAAATGAAATATTTATAGAAGAAAATACTTATAAACCAAAGCATTATATTTCATAAATCCTTTGAAAGCAAATTTTTAAAATCCCGGACTTAAGTTCTAAAATCTCCAATTTGATTTATTCTAATTTCAACTTAGCTTCAATTATTATAAATATTTTTATTTCCTAACACCCAATCTATATCAATCAAATATATACATAATATCATTTAAAACTTTATTTTATATATAGAAAATATAATAGGCAAAATTATTTCATTCACCTATATTAAAACGGATATTATGTCGGTCTGTCCTATTAAGTGTTTAGAAATCCCTATTGATGACATAGCGTCCCATGCATCAACCAAAATTTATAAATACAAAGCGGAACAGATTAACACAATATCAAAATCTTTTATTAATACTAACAAATACGCTCTCTCATATATATATACACTCAGCGACTCCCATAGGGTATTACTACCCTATTAACAAAGAGTCAAACCCCACAAAGCCAAGTTTATCGCTAAACCAAAGCTCTGATACCAACTGTAACATCCCCCCTTTTCGCACACTTTAAACCGACACACGTGCCAATTCAAAGCATACGCAAGGGCGGATTGTTATGGGGTAATTAAGAAAAACAGAGAAGAAATAAAGCAAAATAGAATCTCACAGCGGAAGGATAAGATATAATAATCAATATACAGTTCATGATAACTGTTTACAAAATATTTATTTTACTTATATAATGAATATCAGAGTTACACATACCAATACAATCAATGCAGCGGAAATTTAGAGTGTGGTGAAATACTATAAATAATATAATACGGATTCTTCGTCTTCGTCCTCCAAAGCTAAAATCTTCGATCCTGAAATGCTCGGACTGACCCGAGCGAATTTGAAAAGACAAAAACACTCGAGTCAGACTAAAAGATCTTATGCGAGTTAAATTAACAGAAATAAATATGAGTACAGTAACTCAAGAGATGTTCGGGATTTACATCTCCTAAGGATCCGTTAAACTATTTACTATGTAGTATATTGCGCTATTATAATAGTGTCTATTTATAAAATAAACTTACTTTTTAATAGCGTTAAGGGGTAACCCATATAGCCCTTAACACAAATAATGCCAATAGTCTATACAGTACCGTAATACCTCCTGATCGGGAAGCTACCAGAGGATACTCCATAGGTACGACACAAATAGAAACTCGTAGTAAAGGCTCGGTATGGTAGGTGACACGGCACAACTAGGCAATGCCAGGGTAGATATACCAATTGCTATCCAGGCTGGTGGAAACGCGTAGCCGCAGTTACCGCCCACCTCGGACTAACTCCCCAAAATCAAAATATAGAAGTGGCCACTGAATCAGTCCAAAATCAAAGTATAATATCGAAGAGGAGGGTCCGATCAGAGGAATGACCTCATTGGCCTGAGAATCGCTCCTGTTTTAGCCACCTTATGCCAACTCACGGGAGTCGGGTCCACGTATTTACCTTACAGGAAACGTCACCACCACCTACTTCATTCTGGAATCTCCACCGCGTACACGGTTAGTCAAAGTGGTTTTCGGTATCGACAGAGAGTATGTCCATATCCGATCCCGGTCTCTTTGCCAACCCATCGTTATTATAACACCGCGGTCATTTAAAAATAGGTTATACTTTAAAAATCAGAATAAACATTCCATTTCATAACCATGAATACGATATCATTTCAAAACCCAAAACCATATTTTATCACTTATCCCAAATATAATTCTTTTCCAAAATCATAATGCTTTAACTTCATAACGTCTGAAAATCAAATATTTTCAAATCATAATATTTTGAAAATCATAATTTAAAACCATAACTTCTATAAAAAAAAAACTTGAATGGTTTGGACATTCAACGGTATATGAATTAAATGGTTTAACTTAAATGTTACTATGTAAAGAAAATAGTTCTCATGGCTTTACAAATACATTTCTTTATTAAAGTCTAAACCAAAATTTATATTATCTCTCTCAAGTTCCAAAACCACTTCAATTTATTTATATATACGTATATCCATTTTGAGTAACAATATTTCAAACTAAAATTGGATTTTATTCTTTCAACGGCTCAATTGTTCTATTAATTAGTCTTGAATATTCACGTAAAATCCATAAATAATAAGACTTCAATTTCTAGTAATAAAATATATATATATTTCCCAATTCAAATTATACTAGAATATTCATTTCAATTTATTTTGGAAAAAATCCAATTATAAATATCATATCTTAAAATTTCCAAACTTAACATTTAAACATATGATATAAATTATTAAACTCCATTTTCTTAATTTTCTTCCATTTTTAAATAAAGATTTTTATACACCTTTTAATTTCAAAATTTTCAACTTCATATGTATATATATGGAAGAATAATATTTATATAATATAAAATTTAAGATTATTAGAAACCGTATTCCATCCAAACCACAGAAATCACATTAAAATAGTTATATATAGACCGCGGTGCCTGTATAAAATTTTCTATCCTATGGTCAAGTGATACGGATATTTATCATTTCAATCCGCAATTTAAAAAAAATATAAAATTTTGCGGTTATATATCATTTCAAACCACAATCCCGAATGAAATAAAATATGCATGATAATTTGCAATTTAATGATATACAATAAACATCCATTCATCAACATCATCCATCATCCAAATCGCAATCATCAATCAATATCAATCAATAACAATATTATTTTTGGTACTACATAACAGGTAATACTGGCAATTTTATTCAAATTAAATTTAACAGCTATTAATCTACAGTCTATATTCAGTAATAAATTATATAACTGTTAACTAGCAGTTCATATACAAACAAATAAATTTTAACTGTAAATTTATACGCAATAAATTAATTAAATTAACAGTTAAATTTAATAAATGCAATTCAACAGATATGAATAAAATAAACATGCCAAATACTCATAAATAAATTTCTATTCATTTCTAAAATTAATTTAACAAACATAAAAGCTTCTAGTAGTTGTGAGTGGGTTAAAACACTCACCTTTTGAATTTAAATCGAATTTAAATCCGATTTAAACCCAAAAATTCGACGGTCTCAGAATTTGTCCAAACCAGCAATGGATCTCGAATTAAATTACGATCCTAACAAAAGAAATTTCGCGTGAATCGGAGAACGTATGAAAAAATATATTCATTTTAAACGATTTGAAAACAAAAATAAAAATAAAATAAAATAAAACAAAACCCACTTAACTTCAATGGCCACGTCAGCTAAAAGCTACAGCACATCGTCGAATTTTTTCTGGCCAAACGAATATCCAAAACAGAAAACGAATTGTACCAGCAGATTACGTGTCTCGAGAACTTTATCATAAATTTTCTGGAATTTTTGTGGAGAGTTTGAATTTTATTAGAAAATTTGAATTATAGATAGATTAGGTTTTGTAACCATTGAGGAAAAGAAAGAGATGAAGAAAAATGAACGTACAGCCAATTGACAATAGAAAGGAGGCTAGGGTTTATCACAGCATATTTATAGATAGATCGCAACAGGATAGGTGTGCACGAATTTTGACGTGCAAACAGAAGTGGTCCCAAAAGGATATTAATTATACACGTTACGGATTAAATTATTTCTTTCTCAACATTTACATTGCATTTTAAGCGTATTCACACATGTATAATTAGATGCTTCATTTAAATTTCCATATATATATTCACAATTCCATAAATTTCCAAATACGTAGATAAATTTCCAATTTCAACTAAATTCTAAATTACTGTAATAATTACAGGTTAAATTTCTATCCATTCTCAATAGATTACGTTTACATACTAAAATCCACATTTCTATGTATATTTGAATTCCATATTATACATATTTTATTTATCTTAATTACTTCCAACTTAAATTTCAATCAACATAAAACGTTTTATTCAGTTTCCAAAAATTTCAATCATGCTTTAAATCCAAATGAATAAATAACTTAATTCCCATTTAAGCATTTTTCATTTGATTTGCAATCAACCTTTTATGATCAATTAAATCCCGATATATTAATTAAACGTTATTTCCATCATTCTTTATCCTATGAAGAAATTTAAGTTATTCACACCTATTACTAAATTTCATATTAATGCACACAAATTTACATTTATTGCAATGGTTACCAAATATTTCCCTGCAATAATTCATTCCCCTATACATACTTACAATTTCACTTAAACTTTACTATACCCATTTATTTTCTCAACACTAAAACCAACGTTACCTCAATTCCACTAATGTACACTTATTCTATTATCACTTACTAACCATTCAAATTTTTATTAACAAATAGGCAGGTAATTCCTATGTTACAAATTTTTAATTCATCCTAATCCCTTACTATTGACATACATTTGCATTACTTACATATCATTTACAATGTTACCCAAAATCTCTATCCATTGTAATTAATACCTTAAATGAGTTTCAATTTATATTCAAGTGAATACATTACCCTTTTTTGTTATCATCCATTTTTCACAAGAAACGTTTTATCGTTTCGACAACATTTTATTTCTAATTACCTACATTGATTTGTGTACGTCTCTACTATTTAAAGCATTATCATTCTCACCTTCATCTAAATCTTCATTTATGAGTATTTAAAATAAATTTCACTTATTTCCTATTTATACACTTATAAATTCCAATTTCAATAAATAGATAAAGCTCCGTTTGCACTACTTAAATCAAAAATTAGCGATTATCCTATCTATACATTTTAAGTGGATGGATCAAATGTTGTATTCAAAAATCTACTTCTTAATATTCTTAGATTTAAACTCAACTCTCTATTAACAGATGTTTAAACTTCTTTTATTACCATTAACTTATTATTATACATTAAACTTAAATATACTGACAAAGCTTGTTTTTGGTACTCTTTTCATTTCCATAAATAAAATTAGCAGTGGATTCATACCTTATTATGTAATTATCTTTAATTCCACCTAACTAAATATTTACATAATCTTTTATTTGCAATAAATCAACTATTTTATATTAATTAAATTTAATCTTCCTGGTTTACTTATTCATAGTATGTAATTCAGTTACTCACCCTAACCTATTTATTTGAAATCCAATCCAGATTATTTTTACTAAGTTCCAATTTCCAAAGGTTACTGCAATTAATCCAATTAATTGCAATAAATTCTAATAAATTTGATTTTATTAGATTACAACTCAAAATAAATCAATTATTACTCAACTACCTAATTAACATTTCTTTTATATTCCAATACATAAATATTTCCCAAAATTTCATCTTTTATTTGCATAACTTACCGTATCTAAATTTTATTGGAAATTTTGTTAACTTTACGCATAAATAAAGTTAGAACCTCAATTAATTCATTCCATTTTGGTTTCATTCTTTATATCACATTAATCATCATATTATGAATGGAAATTTATCTAGGTTACATCTTATTTATTCACTTACCAATATTCCACACTAACTGCAATAATTTAGTGCATTAATTGAAATTGATCAAAATAAAACTTAACAAACTAATAGAATAAATAACGTACAAAAATTTATTGTCATTAATCTATTTCATAAGTCTACACTCAAATACTCACTTAAAATAAGTTTTACGTTTCCATTAATTCGCGTTCGCACACCCGTTACTATATTAAAAATTACTAAAGTAACGTTTTTCTTAATAACAACATTAAAATTTCTCAATATTTAAATGAACTTTATTTCCAATACATGCTACCTAATTGCATTTACTTATGATCTTATCCAAACATTCATTTATATTTTATTTCCATCAATTAGTTAATATTTACATCCATTTATTAACAATTTACTTCCATTATACAATTGCAATTTATTATAGTTATTATTACATTAAATACTATTTCAATTTTATTCTTTTAGTATTAATTAAAAAATCATATTTAAATTAAGATATTATAATGTTTTTCACTATTTATTTACACTCCATTAAAACCCAACAGTCGTCTCAATCACTTTTGAATTTGCATTAAATTGGTTGTCCAGCAACTGCCATTTGTATTACTATCTTAATTCTTATACAGTTACCGTTTTACCAATTTACTAATACATAGGTAATTTAAATTTTTGTCTTTAATTCTTTATTTTATATTTTATTCAAGTGCAACAAATTACACTATTCCTTTATTGATATTTCACCTAACCTTTCAACAATTAAGTTAAATAACTGTTTTTACAATTCATTATTAATTAAAAATTTAATTCTCCTTTATTTATCCAACTTACACAAGGGTATAAATCTTCCATTATCTCAATCATTAGATTTCTATTAAATTTAACAATAATTAAGATTTTTAATTACCGTTGCTATAAATTTTCATTTAGCGTTCATCAAGTATTAATTTACCTCCTTTATATATATATATATATATATATATATATATATATATATATATATTTCCCTTTTCTACAAAATTTAAATTTCAAAATCCTTTTTAATTAAAAATTTAATTGTCGAAATTTACGGGTCGTTACATTAGCCCATGTAAACTAGGATAAGAATAAGGTACTGGAGTTACCAATAAGTTCGTAGTGCTCCTATGAAAACTAAGTGATTGGATAGATAGTCCTTAACATATTAACATTTAACAGGTTAATAGTAAATCCAGAAACTATAATTGAGACAGATGGTTAGAATGAATGGGGATAGGTAATCCAGAATTGATTTATTTCTTTTGCATATCCTCATAATGTTTTGAAATATTATGTTTTAACCATTATGGATGCAAGAGCATAATATGTGGTTTTATAAATGTTTTATGATACTAGTGAGGAGAAATCTGTTCCGCTAAGCAGTGTCGTCTTACTAGATATCTAAATGGTTTGAGATGGTGAATTATTATTCATGCCAAACTTTATGTCCGACTTGAAGTTTTTGTTTTCCTCTTAAACTCTTAAGTACTCAATTGAATTTGAGTAGGTCGAGAATTAAGGTTTTGCAGGTGTTCTTTTAGATGAATAAAAGCTTTCGAGGACGTGCAGGAGGCAGATTGTTATTAGAGTTCTTTTATTTTTGATGTGTGTTTGTTTGAAAAGGATAATTGTCTTCTTTCCTATCTATATACTCTAATCAACTAAGGGGCATCTTCGTATGTCGCTCTTTGCATATTTTGTAATAATTATATATTATCTGAACGTGGTCTGCGAATTGGGATTATGTAATTAATTTGGAATATTTTGAAATGGAATGAGGAATTTGTTTTTTTTTGTTTAGTTTTTTTTCTTCATATTTTTGTGTTTCTATGTATCAATGTTTCTAATATCACTGTGTTTGGTCACCGAGGATTAATAACTATGGTTGACTGCAACATCTGTAGCCGTTACAAGTTGGTATCAGAGCATAGATTTATGAAACTTTAATAGAAACTTAAACTTAAAAGATTTTCCAAACATAATCCATTGAATCCGATAATAAGATTGTGGTTCAGGTTAATGCTATAGTAATGTACTTGTATTTGTTGTATATAGTTCTATGTATATAAGTACGTATCCCAATCATCTTAAACCGTTTTTCTGTATCTTACTAAGGCTCGTATGCATATTTACGAGGAAGGAGATATGGAAACATGAAACAGAAGAAGGAATCGCGGTGGAGGAAGCACCACAAGTAATGAAAATGCTCAACCCACTACTAGGAGAAACCCGGATCGATCGGCTAATGCTAGTAACCAAAATGCAAAAGCCAATGTGGGTACTAGAAATCCACCAATAGATATGGGGGCGATGTATTAGTTCTTTGCTGGTTTGGTGCAAGCTGGAACTGCTGCTGAAGTTGCTGGAAATGCAGAAGGAGCTAATCTTATGGCTCCAATTGGGAATATTGCTTTGCTGAGTAGAGATTACACCAGTTTGAGTGGGAAGTCATTCTTGAGAATGGAGAGTGTCGTAGAGGTTCAAAATTAGTTATTGTATTATGGGCATATATTTACTAATTTGGGTCTGAATGATGGACAGAAGTGGAGGTTTACCTCTAGACAGTTGCAAGGTTCAGCATTGCATTGGTAAAATAGCGTCATTGCCGGAGTGCCGGTAGTGTAGTTAACTTGGAATGATTTTAAGACGAGATTAAAGAAGAAGTTTGTATATAAGTTTGCTAAGCCAGGGTTGTTGAGGAAATTTATGGATTTATTTCAAGGAGAGATGTCAGTGGTTGAGTATGGTACTAAGTTCGAAGAGCTATCTAGATATGGGCATTCTATTACAGATACTGACATCAAAAGAAATGAGAAGTTCATTCGAGGACTGGGGCCTGAGCTTGCTAGAATGACTATGACACATGTCCATGATCCTTGTAATATAGTGGTGGAGATGACTATTCACCATAAGGAGTTGCTTGCTGATTTAGTTTAAGAGAAGTCGGTGGAAATTCAGGGTTTTCAGGGGGAAGAAGAGGAAGTTCTTTAAGAAGAAAGGAGATACTGCCAAGAAGTAAAAGGATGAGGTAGTTTGCTATAAGTGTGACAAGAAGGGTCATTTCGCTAATGAATGACGGTTAGGAAATGGGAAGAAAGCTGCAGTTAAGAAGAATATGAAATGCTTCAACTGTGATCAAGTTGGGCATTACAAGAATCAATGTCCAGAACCAGTTAGGGAGGACAAAGGAAAAGTTTTTTCTATAAGACCAACTAGGCCTGCTGCAGCAGATAAGGGAAAGAATGTGATGTAAGGTATGCTTTTGATCAGAGTATTTGAGTTAGAGTAATTTTTGATGCACGTGCATCACATTCATTTATATCTCAGTGTTTGGTTGACAGATTAACTTATTGGATTCACGACGCTTAAAGAAGTGACAAGGTAGGTGTGTTCTAGAGTCTTGAACACACCTACCCTGTTACTTCCTTAAGGGTCGCGAATCCAATAAGAGGGTATGCAACTCTAGGACTAAGATGTGACAAATTAGAACTTGACTTGTTACGTCATATGTTTGCATGCAATTTGAATGTTATTGATTTTGTAGATTTTGGAATCATCTTGGGTATGGATTGCTTGAATAAGTATGAGGCTAGAATATTTTACCAGGATGGGAAAATATCACTAAGACACTTTGATTATCATAAATGAGTGAGATTCTCAGTAGAGAATACTGACTGGATCGTGTTATGCTTAATGCCATGGAGGTAGGAATTGAATTAAGTCAGGTTCAGGTAGCAAGAGAGTTTGCAGATATCTTTGAGTCAGTCATTGGACTATCCCCTAAAAGAGTTGAAGAGTTTACAATAGATCTTGTGTCAGGCACTGAACCGGTAAGTAGACCACTTGGCAAGATGACACCAACTGAGATAAAGGAATTGAAGGTGCAGTAGTGTATCTAGAAGGATTATTAAACTAAGAAGTTCGTCTTGGGGAGCGGCCATGGTGTTCGTGAAGAAATCAGATAGGTCATTAAGGTTGTGTACTGACTATCATAAGTTAAACGAAAGGACAATTAAGAATAACTATCATTTTCCAAGAATAGATAATCCGTTTGACCAGTTGAGTGGAGCCTGAGTGCTTTTCCAGTTGTATTTGGCGATAGGTTTCCATCAATTGAGAGTGGCGGAGGATAGTATTCCTTTTACAGCATTTCGAGCTAGGAATGGTCCATATGAGTGGTTGGTGATGCCATTTGGATTGACAAATGCGCATGTTTTCTTTGTAGATTTGATGAATTGAGTTTTTCAAGAGTATTTGGATAGGTTTGTGCTAGCATTTATTGATGACATTCTAGTATACTCTAAGGATGAGAGAGAGAGCACGAAGTTCATCTTAGAGTGGTGCTTGAAACGCTGAGGTAAAATCAGCTAAAGGCGAAGTTTACCAAGTGTCATTTTTGTAAGAAAGAGGTAAAGTCTCTTGGTCACATGATTTCAGAGAAAGGATTGTCAATCGATCCGGATAAGATTGAAGCTGTAAATAATTGAAAAAGATCAGAGACGGTGACTGAGATCAGGAGTTTTTTTGGACTCGCTGGCTACTACAGGAGATTCATTGAGGATTTCTCGTGGATAGTAGCACCCTTAACTAAGCTTACCAGGAAGGAGGTGAAATTTGTACGCTCTGATAAATGTGAGGGGGCACTCCTTAAGTTAAAGCATTTGTTGACCAATGCATCCATGTTAGTAGTTCCAGACGAAAACCAAGGATTGGTAGTGTATACTGTTGCATGTGGAACTGGATTAGGAGCGGTATTAATGCAGAGTGGTAAAGTCATTACCTACACATCTAGGCAGCTTAGACCGCATGAAGTTAGATATCCTACTCATGATTTGGAGTTGGCAGCTGTGACTTCGAATTGAAGATTTGGTGACACTATCTCTTAGGGGAGAGATTCGAGTTATATACCAATCATAAGTCTGTATGGTATTTGTTCTCTTAGAAGTAGTTGAATATGAAACATCAGAGGTGGCTGGAGTTTTTGGCTGCATATCATTTTGGTATAGAATATACACCAGGAAAAGAAAATAAGATGGCAAATGCTCTTAGCAAGAAACATTAGAATGGTATTATATGGGTATTTTGTTCAGGTTTTGCAGATTATAGATTCTGAAGTGCAACGTTGAAATTAATCGATTGTGCCGTCCACACAGAAAAGAGTGCAACATTTTGAGCATCAGATAAATCAAAGCTCGACGCATTTTAATCAAATAAGCACAATTTACATGGACCCATTTCAAGTCAAAAATCAGCTCACTAGCATGGTCACATAAAAGAAAAAAAATCAAAGAAAAAAACACACATCGTCTCAAAAAAATGTCAGCTCACCTTTGCAAGTTAAAAAAGTAGGACCATTTCAAAGCAGCAATTCACACTTCAAAGTTCAAGCAAATTATTCTCAAAGTAATAGCTCACCTTAGCTTTGTTTTATACAAATTCTAGTTTAGCACATATATTATCTTAGCTTGGTCAAGAGAATACTAATTGAGCGATGATGTGGCCACGAGCAAATTCAAGTTCAGCATATATTTTCCAAAGCAATGACGAGGCCACATATATTTTCTTTCACCAATTCAAACATGAGGCCGATTCTTTTCGGAAAAGGTGGACTGATATTTTCGGGTTTGGAAGTCTATATATAGAGTACTAATAGCAAAGCCAGAGGGATCATCTCTTGCCCCATCACTCTTCTTCTAGTTTAGTTTAGTTTATTTTTCAACCATGTTTTATTTCTAGACAGAATAAATAGGATTGTTAATTAGATTTAGCAATTTATTTATTCTCGTTTTTAGTTAATTTCAGCACCTTTTTCAGTTAGTTAATAAATTCAGTTCTTCTCTTTCGGTTGTTTGCTTTGTTATTTTCTTTTACACACATTTAGTTTCTTCTCTGATTTCTATAATTTTATATTTTGATTAGATTCGAAATTGATTTAGGGTATATTATTGTTTTTATTTTCTGTTCAAGAACCACCATCGAATTTGTTTAATACACCTATGATTTAAGTATGGATTTCAAATATTTTAAATCACAATTCCCTATGTTCAACCTACATACTACATACTTGTACACTTGCAGAATTTATTAAAATTTGTGCTTTTATAATCAATAGAAAAGTCGCAATAAGTTTTTGGCACCGTTGCTGGGGAATTGGTATTTTGAAATTTTTGTTTTTTAAGTCTATTTGTGTTAATTTAATTTTCTGTTTTTACATTAATTTTCAATTTTTTTTTCATTTTTCAATTCCTTTCACCAAAGTAGCGTTTTACTTTTTTGTTCGCTGCATTCATTTTCACGATTCTAGTTATATAGTTTCTGATTTAGACATTTTCACAAAGCAAGTTCAATTTACACGTTGCATTCATTTTAGTTCTACATTCATTTTTACGTTTCTTAGCTGCTGCATGCATTCTTTTCACATTAGTTTGCATACATTTGTTAAAAAAATCATTCTTTAATAATTCGTTCTGTATTCACCTTTCTATTTTCATGTTTCTACACACTCACATTTTCACATAACGATAAAGCAGTATCATTTTCACCTGGTCTGACATTATGTTCATTTAGTTCTCATGTTTTCGTAATTATTCACGTAAACACTTGCTCCCACGGATGCTTGCACTTTCACATTTTCACATCTTTATGTTGATACTTGCTACATATTATACGCTTTCCACTTGTTTACACAATAATTTTCTCACTGCTTCATTATCACATTTTCACATTGCTTTGTCACATTAAAAGCATTTATGTGAATCCTGTCAAATATAAAAATGTAAACAATACATATTAGATTTTGCAAACAGCAAGCAATCATGGGTGGTATCAAATTCTACAATCAACCCAACTACTGTTTATGACCTTGGAAAAAAGATCAGTTTCTTACAAAGTGGATAGTAGTTAGAAACTAAAGTGCATTCTACCAGACGGACTGCCGTACCCCTTTGTAAGTAATTTTCTACTCTACAAACTGAAAATTGTTTAAATTTACTTTTGGCTATTACACCTTGATTTGTTTATGTGCGTTTGGTCAAGAAATAATTTTAGCCGTTAAGAAATCCATAATATCTCATTAGAAAAATCAGTGGAAATTTCAAATCAAACGAATATGAGCAATCACAGTTCACATCACGGTTCACGTCATGGTTCACCTAAATCGTCACCTAGATCATATGCTGGAAATAATGACATTCATGAGAACCGACCGTTATCCCTTAGAGACCGATGCTATCCAACAAGGATCGTTCAACCTTCGGTTATTTCATTTCCACCCACTGAAGGAAATAATTTTGAGCTAAAACATTCTTTTATCCATGGGTACCAAAATTTAGCAAAATTTGCTGGATCTGAAAATGCATACGAATTTCTTAGTGAATTTGAGTTATACGCTTTTACAATTAAAATGCAACAACTTTCGAATGAATTCATCAAGCTAAGACTTATTCCATTCGCGCTTCTAGAAAGTGCAAAACGATGGCTTAATTCTCTTCCTAAAATTCAATTAAAAGTTGGGATGATTTTGTTATTATATTTTTGAAGAAGTTTTTTCCTTTCCACAAAACTCTAAAAATTTGAACTGAAATCAAACAATTCTCTCAAAATGAAGGAGAAACTTTTTCAAAATATTTTGAAAGGTTCGATCAATTGTTATATAGTTGCCCACATCATGCAATCCCTACATACATTTTGTGCCAAATCATTTATGAAGGGCTTAACTATCAAACATGATCCCAACTCGAATCAATGTGTGGAGGGGAATTCATGGCAAAAATAGATGAGGAAACTTGGGAATTTTTAGAAGAATATTCAAAAAAGGATATGCGATGGGAAAAAATTCGTGTTCCAATTCGCACTCCAAACAGAGGAGTACATTCCATCGACCCATCGCATCTTCCTATAGAAACATAAACTTCTCAAGAAGGAGAAAGACTACCCTATTACTAACACAACACCAAATCAATGCTATCGCTCAAAACTGTCCTTATTCATCCGCATACAATTCTAACTGGAAGCACCACCCTTATTTTTCATGGTCAGATCCTAACTGCGGCTAATCCATCTTATATGTATCCAATGATACCAAGTCTGAATTATCGAGCCCCGGCCTCTAACGCTCAACATTCTCAACCTACTCCTTAAACAAAACCTTCGAATCAACCATATAGGCATCCTAATTTCAATCCATCAACCTAACCTTCTTTACCTTCACAAGAAACTGCTCGATTGGAAAACAAATTGCCAAACAAAATGAAAAAATCACTAACCAAGATGGGAGAACTGAGAAAATCACTAAACAAAATGAACAAATGTTGATAATGTTGAAGGATCTCATGAAAATCAATGAGAATGGCAAACTGCCTAGTCAACCTGAAGTGAATCCAAAGTATAACTCTCGAGGAGTAAATCTTGTGAGGATGAAAATGTAAATCTGGTTAATGTTGTCACCATATTAAGGTCTGGAAAGAAGGTAGACAACATGTCGACAAACCCGACATCCTTTTTAAGTCTACCCATGCTCAAAATTCTAAGAATCGGTCGACACCCACTGTTGTCGATCCAATCGACTCTCATTCTTCATCCGAGGTTGGAAATCCCGACCACTCTTTACCTTCTGATATTAGCAACCCCAACATTCCAGCTTCTTTATCTTCACCCTCTAATATAACACCTTCTTCTTCGAATGAAAAAACTGCCGAACGAGTCTATAAACCCATAGCTCCATTTCCTCATAGACTCAACAAAAAGAAGAAGCCCGCTAATTTTGATCAAATTCTTGAAATCTTCAAACAAGTTCGAATATATATTCCACTTCTTGATACCATCGAGCAAATTCCTCAATATGCCAAATGTGTTAAAGAGCTATGTACTTAAAAACGAGCCACTAATGTTCCTAAGACTGCAGTTCTAACTTCAAACACTAGATTTATTCTTTTAAATCCCTCCCCAATCAAGTGTAAGGACCCCAGTTGTCCTACAATCAGTTGTAAAATCGGTAATACTCACATTAGTCATGCCTTAGTCGATCTTGGAGCGAGTGTGAATCTTTTGCCTTATGTTGTGTACTGTCAACTTGGCCTAGGGGAATTAAAGCCTACAAAGATCATAATTCAATTAGCTGATTGATCTATCAAAAAACCATTGGACACAGTTGAAGATGTTTTGATACAAATCGAGCAATTCTATTTTCTCGTCGATTTCATAGTCTTAGAGACTGCACCCATCTTAAATGATAACGTTTAGATTACTTTGATATTAGGTCATCCATTTTTAGTAACATCAAATGCTATTATAAATTGTAGGAATGGCTAACTCCGACTTTCCTTTGGGCACCTAACCATTGAACTAAATATCTTCAACCCTAACAAACAACCAAGGGATCTTGAAACAGAAGAAGTTGACCTGATCCAAATAATTGTAGAACATGATCTTAGTGGTACTATAGAGTCTCTTAACATGTGCCTAGATCATTTTAATTCCAATTCCAATGAAGATGAACACATTTATGAA
Organism: Allium cepa; assembly: GCA_030765085.1. Classification (NCBI taxonomy): domain Eukaryota; kingdom Viridiplantae; phylum Streptophyta; class Magnoliopsida; order Asparagales; family Amaryllidaceae; genus Allium; species Allium cepa. Next base: position 600,097,477 of record CM060935.1, read on the forward strand.
TTAAATGTTATACTCTACATTTTTCATAATTCACTAGAATTCAATCAGTTGATGTCCACTGAAGCCTCAAAAGAAGAATGCCCTAAATTAGACTTAAACCTCATCCATACGATCTTAAATACGCATATTTAGATTCTTCAAAAAATTTCCTATAATCTTGGCCTTCGATCTCATTAAAGACCAAGAAGAACAACTTTTGAAAATTTTAAGGGAAAATAAAGAGGCTTTAGGATGGGTAATCGCTGACATCAAGGGAATTAGCCCATTAAACATCAAACATCGAATACATTTAATCGATGAGGATAAACCCACTCGCGAAGCACAAAGGTGATTAAACGATAATACGAGAGAAGTGGTAAAGGAAGAAATTATCAAAGGTTTAGATAATAACATTATTTACCTTATCTCTGATAGTACTTGGGTAAGTCCGGTACAAGTTGTACCAATGAAGTTTGGAATCACTGTGACCATGAATGAGAATAACGAATTTGTTCCGGCAAAAGTCAAAAACAAAATGGCGCATTTGCATCGACGAACGAAAACTCAATGCGGCAAAAAGAAAAGATCATTTTCCCCTCCTTTTCATTGATCAAATGCTCGAACTATTAGCTGGTCATGAATATTATTGTTTTCTTGGTGGTTACTCTGGCTAAAATAAAATTCCCATTGCGTTAGAGGACCAATACAAAACAATTTTCGCTTGCATCTTTGGAACTTTTACTTATCGTCGCATGCCCTTCGGTCTTTGCAATGCTCCCGCTACCTTTCAGAGATATATAACGAGTATATTTTTTGATATAGTGGAGGATTTCTTAGAAATATTCATGGACGATTTTCAAATTATGGGTCATCTTTCGATCAATGCCTCATTCGTTTAGAACCTGTCTTAAAGCGATGTAAGGAGAAATCTCTTGTGCGTAATTAGGAAAAATCTCATTTTACGGTTAAGCAAGGAATAGTCTTAGATTATGTTGTCTCTAAAAGTGCCCTAGAAGTTGATAGATCTAAAGTTGATCTTATTGTTGGCCTTCCTCCTCCAAGGTCCGTCAAGGACATTCGCTCATTTCTCGGCCATGCAGGATTTTATAGAAGGTTCATTAAAGATTTTTCAAAAATTTCAAAATCTCTTTCGAATCTTCTGGCTAAAGACGTTAAATATGAATTTTTCAATGAATGTAAAATGTCTTTTGAAAGCCTTAAATCGATCTTAACCACTGCACCTATCATCCAACCTCCAAATTGGACATTGCCTTTTGAATTAATGTGTGACACTTTTGATTATGCCATAGGAGCCATCTTAGGTCAATGAATCAATAAACTTCCTCGAGTCATCTATTATGCTAGCAAAATTCTTAACGAAGCTCAAATGAATTACTCAACCATAGAAAAAGATATTATAGTAGTTGTCTTTGCCCTCGATAAGTTTAGATCGTATCTCGTAGGTTCTAAGGTCATAGTTTACACCGATCCTGCCGCATCGAGTTATTTACTCGCAAAAAAGGATGCCAAACGCTGCTTAATCCATTGGATCCTCCTTCTTCAAGAGTTTCGCCTAGAAACACGAGATAAAAAGGGTCATGAAAATGTCTTAGCTGATCATCTTTCTCATATTGTTCATGAAAACATCGATAACTCTCAAATCAACGATCATTTTCCCGATGAACAAATTCTTTCCCTCTCCAGTGCACCATGGTACGCGGACATTGTAAATTATATTGTCACAAACGAAACATCATCACATTGGTTAAAACAAGATAAACAAAAATTTCTCTCCATTGATTAAAACTTTTACTAGGACGATCCTTATCTCTTCAAATATTACACCGATCAAATCATACGTAAATGTGCCCCGAACATGAATTCCATAACATCCTCTCTTTTCACATAATCAAGTATATGGAGGTCATTTTGGAATAATGAAAACTGTTGCCAAGGTGTTATGGTGCGGTTTTTATTGGCCTTCTCTTTTTCATGACGCCTACAAATTCGCTCCAAATGTCCTAGATATCAACAAACATGTCGTATTTCCAAACATAACTTGATGTCCTTAAACCCATTCTTTGTCATTGAAATTTTTGATTTTTGGGGCATCGATTTCATGGTCCTTTTCCTAATTCCTTTGGAAATCTCCACATCCTACTAGCGGTAGATTACATGTCTAAATGGGTTGAGGCCATTTCCACCGAAACGAATGACAATAAAGTTGTAAATTTTTTGAAAAAAAAACATATTTTCTCGTTTTGGCATACCTTAAGCTATTATAAGTGATAACGGTTCTCATTATCGTAATCATGCTTTTGAATCTCTTCTTAAGAAATACTCTATCACTCATAAACTATCTACTCCATATCATCCATAGACTAGCGGTCAAGTCAAGATTTCCAACAGATAAATTAAATATATTCTTGAAAAAACAGTTAACTTTAACAGAAAAGATTGGTCATCTAAATTTATAGATGCTCATTGGGCATTTCGCACAGCTTATAAAACCAATCTAGGAATGTCACCATACCGGTTAGTCTTTGGAAAAGCATGGCATTTACCCGTTGAGCTCAAGTACCATGCACTTTAGACAATCAAATACCTAAATTTGACAAAGAAAAAGCTGGATCGCATCGTAAATTACAATTGTCAGAATTAGAAAAACTAAGAAATGAAGCGTCTGAAAATGCAAGGATTTATAAAGAGAAAACTAAATTTTATCATGATAAATCCATACTTCGTAAGACATTCGAAGTAGGTCAAAAAGTTCTCTTATATAATTCCAAACTTCATTTATTTCTGGGCAAATTGAGATCTCGATGGACAGGTCCATATATCGTGAAAACAGTGTACCCTTATGGTGCAGTTGAAATTGAAAATCCTAGGGACGGTTCCATTTCAATGGTCAATGGACAAAGCTTGAAGCCATTTCTAGAGTTTGAACAACATGAGGACAACGAGTTCGTGGATCTCCATGAGCCACTCACTATCTTGTACATATCAGGTTGTATTTTCTTTTTTTAGTTTTTTTTTTCCTTTTTTTCCATTTGCATTCCATTTGACAGTCAAGACACCATCTCATTCCAGTGTTGGTGCGATGCATGTCTCATACTGTTTGTTCATATTTCGTAGTGTTGCATCACATCAAAAAAATCATCTCATCATTTTTTTCAAATTTCATTTCAATTTTCTTCAAGCTTCATCTCGTTTTCATCTCATTTTCCATTATTTTTAGGACTTTGATTTATTTTTAATTAGTCGATACAAAGTAAGTAAACAGTTGAAGTTAATTGATGAAATTTTTTGTGAATCACTAATTTCAAATGTAAAATGTAATGATAAGTTGAATTGCAAGCGATAATAGTGAGGTTAGTATATAAGGGGATTCGTAGGTGATGGTTATTAAATCCTTTCTAAATTGTAGTCTTTGTTTAAAAAAGTGGTAGATTTAAAGTACGTGCATTGACATTTCAAATCATTGAAATTGAGTGGTGCTAAGTTGACTTGCATAACTCTATTTTTTCCATTTCAAAAAAAATTGATAAGAAACACCTAGAGTCAATAGGTGTGCACACTTATGAAGTGTGTACACTCATCACGCTCTATACTTTTGATAAGCCCGAAAGGCAATGCATAGATGGTATATTTGGCCTCAACATTCTGAGTTAGGTGCATAAAGAAATTAAATAAATAATCACCAGTGATTACCGACCTTTTCTGACATAGTCAGCGTCGGTTTGCATAATCCACCAAGCTCTGTCCCATCTCTCATGTAAGCCCGCGAGGAAATGCATGGGTGGTATATCTCGGTCTAAAAGTTAGGTGTGTGTGTATATAATATTTTTAATAAAGAGAGAATAAGCAATTGAAATCCAAACACTTCTTGACTTTATTGATTTGGCTTGTTATACAAAAAGAAATGAAAATACCATTTTGAAAAACCTATGATTAATAATAAGGAATTTATTTCATGCCCGCACTATGTTACCAATCGAAATAACTGGCCAAAATAGAATTTAACGCATGAAAACTTGAGTTATATTGAAATTTGTAATTAGTGAGGAACCGAATTCTTGACATTGACTAAAACTTGTATACATTATTTTATTGTGATTATTCTGAAACAAATCAAGTCTCCATTTTTTTTTTAAAAAGAAAAAAAATTGCATTCATGTAGTACAGTAGAATCATCGCATACTACATTTGGATTCTGTGGGTAGTATCCACTAAAAATCCTCACGTGACACCACTCGTCCTACTAGGAACACCTAGAGGTTTAACGGCTTGTTGCATATGCTCAATGCGGTCGTGTTTCCTACGAAAAAGGATTTATTTAGTATTTATTTTCTTCCTTATTCGAGGACGAATAAAGTTCTTGTGTGTGGGTATTTGATGAACGTATTTTTCTGTATTTTAAATGGTTTGCTTCATATATTTTTATTCTAATAAAATGATATTATAGGAATATTTTGTTATGGTTTTGTAGATTATGGATTTTGAAGTGCAATGTTGAAATTAATCGGTTGTCCCATCCATTGATTCAAATGACACACCGAAAAAGTGCGACATTTTGAGCATCGAATAAATCAAAGCTCAATGCATTTTAATCAAATAAGCACAACTTACATGGACCCATTTCAAGTCAAAATTCAGCTTACTAGCATAGTCATGTAAAAGAAAAAAAACACATCATCTCAAAAAATGTTAGCTCACATTTGCAGGTTAAAAAAGTAGGACCATTTCAAAGTAGCAGTTCACTTTCAAAGATCAAGCATATTATTCTTAAAGTAATAGCTCACATTAGCCTTATCCTATGCTAATTCAGGTTTAGCATATATATTATCTGAGCTTAGTCGAGAGAATACTAATTCAAACAATGACGTCGCCACGTTCAAAATCAAGTTCAACATAAATTTTTCAAAGCAATGACGAGACAACATATATTTTCTTTCACCTATTCAAACATGGGACTGATTCTTTTCAGATAAGGTGGACTGATATTTTTGGGTTTCGAAGTCTATATACAGAGAACTAATAGCAAAGCCAGAGGGATCATCTCTTACCCCATCACTCTTCTTCTAGTTTAGTTTAGTTTATTTTTCAACCATGTTATTATTTCTGGACAAAATACATAGGATAGTTAATTAGATTTATCAATTAACTTATTCTCGTTCTTATTTAATTTTAGCACTCTTTTCAGTTAGTTAGTTAATAAGTTTGGTTCTTCTCTATTTCAGTTGTTTGCTCTGTTATTTTCTTTTCGCACTTTTAGTTTCTTCTCTGATTTCTACAATTTTATATTTTGATTGTGATTTCGATTGGATTTGAAATCAATGCGGAGTATATTATTGTTTTTATTTTTTGTTCAAGAATCACCATCAAATTCGTTTAACATGCCTAAGATTTAAATATGGATTTCAAATATTTTAAAACACGATTACTATGTTCGACCTGTATACCATACACCTATGCAATTGCAGAATTTATTTAAATTTGTGCCTTTTCTAATAAATAGAAAAGCCGCAATAGTTATGTTATGTTGGAAGAGTGGAAAGATTTGGAAGCTTTAGCCAGTTGCGGTGCACATTTAAGATTAGCTGCTGGTTCTAGTCAGATTTTCCACTAGACTAATTTGTTTCGAAGTTCAACTAGTACTGATTGACGGAATTGCTTCTAAGTAGAAGGAGGATTCTGTATTAGCAGAAAAGATCAAAAAGCTTGAGGTTGGAATAGAGATCGATGATTTAAAGAATTTTAGCCTTGACCAGAGAGGGTGACTAAGAAAGAAGGGACAGCTGTGTGTTCCGAATGTGGAGGACTTGGGGAAATAATTTCTTAGAGAATGTCATCGATCCAAGTTTACGATCCATCCTAGAGGAACAAGGATGCATTAGGATATGAAAAGGAGCTTCCATTGGAAAGGCATGAATATGGATGTTGGCTTATAGGTTAGACAGTGTGTAAACTGTTAACAAGTGAAAGCTGAACATCAGAAACCAAATGGGTTACTACAGCCTTTAGAGATTCTAGTTTGGGAATGGGATTCAATATCCATGGATTTTATAAACGGGATGCTAAGGTCAAATAGAGGTAATGAAAGTATATGGGTTATAGTGGACAGATTGACCCAAGAACGCCTATTTCATTCCAGCTAAATCAATCAGAATGGCACCTGTTTTAGCTAAGTTGTTCCTAAATAACATAGTTAGATTGCATGGAGTTCCTAGTATTATAGTCAGTGACATAGATTCTTTGTTCATTAGTGAATTCTAGAAGAGCCTATAAGAAGTAATGGGTACCAAGCTTAGTATGAGTACTGCATATCACCCTCAAACAGAGAGAGTCAATAAGGTACTCAAAAATTTTTTGAGAGCTTATGTATTAGACTTTGGTGGATCTTGGGAGGATCTCCTGCATTTGGTTGAGTTTTTCTATAATAATAGTTACCAGACTAGTATAAGAACAGCGTTGTTTGAAGCTTTGTATGGAAGACCATGCAAATCACCAGCTTGTTGGTTGGAGACTGGAGACACATTAGTCTTAGGTCCAGTCTTCCAGATTTAGTAAGAGAGGCGTTAGAGAAGATTGAGTTAATTCGGTAAGGATGAAGGAAGCTCAGTCCAGATAAAAGAGTTATGCAGATAAGAGTCGTAAGGACTTGGCTTAGGTGGAGATAAGGTTTTCATTAAGGTATTACCTATAAAGGGTGTGGTACGCTTTGGAAAGTCAGGGAAGTTAGCCTCCAGATATGTAGGTCCATTCCAGATTATAGAGAGGATCAGAAAGCTCACATATAGAATAGAGTTGTCGAGAAGTTTGGCAGGTGTCCATAATGTATTTCATGTGTCTCATCTTCGTAAATATGTGCATGATCCAGAAACTACTATTCCTCCGACAGGGTTGGATGACTTAGTGGTAAAGCCTAATTTGACTTTTGTTAGAAAACCAGTTCGGGTTGTAGCTAGAGATGAGAAAAGATTAAGGAATAAGACGGTTAATTTGGTGAAAGTTCAGTGGAGCGACAAAGAGAATGACTGTCCTTGGAAGACAAAGGACAGGACTAGAGATACTTATCCTGATTTGCTTTATGGGTATGTCTATATTAGACTTATATAGATAGTTGCTAGTCAATTAGACTAGTATAGTTGTTACAAATGATTGCTATGTTTAGTATTTTGTCCTTACTGAATTTCGAGGACGAAATTCTTTAAGAGGGAGCCTGTAACATGCCTAATTTTTGATAATATTATTCATAATATTTAATTAGATAAATTAAATAGAATAATGATGACAATGAGATTAAGATTTGATTAAATTACATAATAGGGTCGTGTTTATAAGATAAATGGGCTTTAAATTGGTTTATTGGTTAATTAAACTACATATAGGCATAATTAGTAAATAGCCATTTCATATTACACGGCTAGACACTCCACCTCTTTATCCATTCACGTACATTATTCTCAAAATCAAAATAAATGCAAGGACACCACTAGAGCCGGCCATTAACAAAGGAGAAGAGGAAATTTTAATCTAAAGCTAGGGAAAAGCTAGGGAGGATTAATCAACAACAAATCTCAAATTCCTTATCAAGTTTAAGGTAAATAATAATCTTTTACCATCTCTATTTTTGTTCTATAATTACGTGATTTTGGATTTATGATTTAAACTCATTTTTGCGATAAAATGGATGATGATATGCTTGAGTTATATCATGATGATTTGTTTTAATTCATAAGCACATGAATTTGCATGGTTTAGACATGAAATCAAAAATGCATGATTCAGATTGCCGTGGAAATTTTTTATGTTAAGTAAAATATGATTTTGCAGATGATTTTTTATTTTCATTATTTTCCAAGCTATGGAAATTTTATTATGAATTTTTGTTTAGAATTACGTTATAATTGGGTTTAAAATTTATTTTGAGAATTTCAGGAAGAAATTGGGTCTAAAATATTAATATGTTTGATTACATAATGAAGTTGATTTTCTATGATTTTTGGAGATTTTTTCTAATTAATTTACTAAGGAAAATAAATTATTTGAAAAGGACTTTTCTGAAATAAATGGTTTTAGTGTGTGGAAGGGCTAAACGTTGCATTATTTCATAGTTTTAATCTAGGATTAATGCAGCAGTTATAAAGGTAAAGTTTTTGATAAGTTTTATGGCAGTCAATCAGTGTTTTACAAATAGGCAAGTTGTTAAAAAGAAATTACTTAAAGTTGTTATAATCCAGCATTTAATCTGAAAAAGGGGTTCCACCTCTATTACTAAGGACCATTCGGCTCCTTTAATTTTACCCTGTCTCAGTCGAAACCAACACAATTGAAACCAACATGGTCGAAACCAACACACAAGATATCACTTAGATGGTATGTAGTGGATTGGTAGGAAGGCGGAAGCCTAAGTTTCGAAAGGGTAGCTACCGATGGAGTCGTAACCCTGCTTTGTTTTAATAAATTAAAATTCTTGCTTAGTTTTTCCTAAAGCTTTTGACACAGTCGAAACATATGCTTCCGAAAAGATTTTTTGCTTAGCTTTCAAAGGAGGTTGTCATGTTTTGTTAAAGCATGTGCTTTCGGAGGAGTACCTTTTTCTTTTAATAATTGCTTTCGAATGGGTAGGTTTCGGCCTTATCGAAACCTTGCCACCGCTCTACCTTTCGACTATATTGACCAGTAATGCTTTAGAAAGGTTACCCTTATTTTACCTGAAACTAAGCCTTTATTTCCTGAATTCTTTCGAAGGAGTTGAGGGTTTCGAAGGAGATGAAGTTGAAAGGGGTTTGAACTCTGTCCTTCAAAGTTTTTGTTTTAAAGGGGTTTTGCTTTCGACTAAGATGGTTCCAACACCATCGTTTTTTCCCTAAACTAATTCTGGTTGGTTTCAAAAGAGATACTTTCGTATATAACCATTTTTACCCAGATAAGTTTTTAAAGAGTAAACCCAATACTTTCGAAAGGGGGTACTTTCATTATTTCGAAGCTCTATATTTTAAAAAATGATCTGATTCCATCAAAGGGTATAATAGGTTTTGAAAGAAAATGTTTATTAATTGCTTCGAAAGGTATGAGAGGTTTTGCTTTCGAAGGAGCCCATCTAGAGGTTTCAAAAGAGATGTTTTTATGGTTTGAAAACATAAACCTGATCTCAAATTTAAAGTAATAACCAGGGTATAAATAAAGGTTTTGAAATATTATTCACTTTGTTATTAACCCATAACTGTATTTTAGGGGAAAATGCAGAATAACCAGTTTGTTTACCCAGTAGTGAATATAACTTAACAGATGTTAAAATTCTAATTAAAGATATTGGAAGGGGTAAATAGGTTTATAGTAAGCCCATGTAAACCGTAGGATATTAGCGGGGGCCAATAAGTTCATAGTCATCCGAAGAAAACTATGATTTGATGCTGGCACGAGCTAGTAGGTTTGTAGTTATCCCATGAAAACTATATTGGCAGTCAGCCAATAGGTTCCTAGTTCGCCCATGAAAACTAGGATAAGAAATAATATATTGGATTTACCAATAAGTTCGTAATGATTCCACGAAAACTACGTAGTTGGATAGATAGTCCTTAACATTTAACAGGTTAATAGTAAAGAAACTATAATTGAGATAGACAGTCAGATTGAATGGGGATGGGTAATACATAATTGATTTATTTGTTTTGCATATCATCATAATGTTTTGAAACACTATGTTTAAACCATTGCGTATGTAGGAGAACAGTATATGGTATTATAAATGCTTTATGAAACTAGTGAGGGGAAACCCGTTCCGCTAAGTGGCATGGTCTCACTAGATATCTAAATGGCTTGAGATGGTGAATTGTTATTCACAAGGCTTTATGTTTGACTTGAAGTTTTTGTTTTCCCCTTAATATCTTGGGTAACCAATTTATTATGAGTAGTTGAGAGTTAGGGTTTCAGGTGTTCTTCTGGATGAATAAAAGCTTCCGAGGACGTGCATGAGGTAGATTGTTATTAGAGTTCTTTTATTTCCACTATGTGTTTGTTTGAAAAGGAAAATTGTCTTCTTGCCTATCTGTATACTCTGATCTACTAAGGGGGCATCTTCATATGTTGCTCTTGGGATATTTTGTACTAAACTATATGTTATCTGAACATGGTCTACGAATTAGGATTATATAATCAGTTTGGGATATTTTGAAATGGAATGTGTAATTTGTTTTGTTGTTTAATTTTTTTCCATATTCTTGTGTTTCTGTTTATCAATATATCTAATATCGCTGTATTTGGTTGTTGAGGATTAATAACTATGGATGATTGCAGCATCCATAGCCGTTAGTTTTGGGCCTTTAAATAGGGGAATGTTACAGTACCTTATTAGATGGTGGTCAGTAAGTGCGCTTAGTTTTAAAGAAATTAGTATTTTGTTGAAACGTTATTTATAGTAAATATTATATGATTTGGAAAGGTTTTATTTTAATGATACTTTAAAGGAAGGTTTTTACACCAATAGATTTTTTTCTAAATGAATTATTTTCTCAATAGAAGTATTTAATATATATGTGTGTGTGTATGTGTAGAAAAGATATCTTTTTATTGAAAAATTATATTATTAGTGGAAATAATTTGGTGGATTTTTTTGTAAAGTATCGTTTTGAAATCAATATGCGATAAAATATTTATTTTAGGCAAATTTTTTATCAAAATGGCATATTTGATTCGAGAAATCTTTGTTTGGAAGTTGGTCTGGATTGTAAGAATTTTCATTTAAAGAATGCTTTCGTAAATTATGGTTTAAAAAGAAAAACATTTTGTTGAGTAAAGAGTTTTAGTTGAAAAAGATCAAATTCAAAAATTATTTATTTGAGAATATATTTGGAGAGAAACAACGTTATATAATAATATCTGTTTTTAAAATTTTTAAGAAAAGAAAGGAATATTATTTTACTAAAAAGAGTATGATTTAATTTGAAACTAGATGGTTGAAAAAGTAAAATATTCAATTTGAGGTGTAAGAATGAGGAGGTGCTAATTATGATTTAATTTGAGGTGTTCACGACTAAACATATTATTTTGAGGATATAGTCATGACTTGATGCATATTATTTTCAGGATGTAGCCATGAAGGAGTGCATGGATTATTTTAAAAGGTGTAAGAATGAGGAGGTGCTAATTATTTTGGGCATGAAACGATAAGGAAGTTCATTGATGACTTTGAAGATACATATATTAGGATGGATGTGTATTCAGTATAGGGATTAACATACGTGTTATTTTTCGATATGGTGACGTGGTGGTTGCACTTTTTGATGTGAATGCACTTTATTTTTTTATGTGCTATGTTGATTGTTGATTTATGTGTATCATTTATTTACACATGCATGTTTGGATTAACCTATTTTTTTTGTTTTGTTGTGGACTTTAGTTATAGTCAACTAAGGTTGAATTATTAAGGTGCATGATGTGGACTAGTCTGCTATTAATATTATTCCACCTTTTGTTGATGGATTGTTATTTTTATGTACTGTATTTTAGACCGAATGATGAGGAAATGCATGTGTTACTGTAGCATGTATATGTAGAAAACTAAATTCATTTTAGTGAAAGAATTGTTTTGTGTTGATTGATGATGTAATATGATCATTATATATTTACTTGTTAACCTACTTTTTGTCCAAGCAGATTTCAACTAGAATTATAAGGCCAAAATGAAGACGATAAGAGTCACAGACTCAGAAACATGCTTAAAAAGGCTAAAAGATTGGACTCAAGAAGTTTAATGGAAATTGAGGTGAAATAGACCACTCGGTACGAAAGAAACCTCTCGGTACTGAAAGGTTTTTCTTCCACTTGGCAGTTCCCGTTATCCTTATACTCTAAGTACTTCTTCAAGCAACCACGATAAAGAGCTTTTTCTAGAAGGTAGATGGGCAACACTACGAATTTCAAAGAAGAATGCAAAAAAAGTAGGAAAAGACAAGTGCTAGCTGGTGAATCATCAAAAAGGACTTGATCTTTAGAAAAAAGTGTTTAGAATGCATCGAATTGGCAATAGAAAGGCAAGATAAATAATATAAAGGACTTTTAACTAGAAAAAACCAAACTGGTGTTGAGAGGAACCTCTCAGTACCGAAAGGTTTTTATTGGAGATTAAACTAGCTTGTTCCCTCATATACACTTGGACTTGCATCTGGACTTCAATCAACATGGGCTCCTCAGTGTACCGACGAGTATCTCTATAAATACCGGCCCCAAAGAATTGAAGGGGGGATGGACACACTGAATCTTCTTCACCCTTATCTCCTTCCTCAAATATACTCTAGAAACTCCATTGTAAATATGAGATCCACTAGATTATGGTCATATCTCATAAAATTAGTTGTAATCCGAAGAGAAAACGACTAATAAAAAATAATTTAGAGTGGACAAAGGCCGAAGAATTTGTTGAACCACTATAAAAATTGTCTCTTTTTATGCTTTTACCTTTAGTTTATTTGAATCGGTGTTTTTCAATCGATTTTGGGGTATTTGTGCCATTTTTGTTGCAAACTTTTTTGGTGCTTTCATTGAAAAAGAACTAGATTTTACAATCTAAAGCTTCGATATGAAGTTTAGAGAAGATGAAGAGGCCTAACACTAGATCTAGGATGGGATGGAGTTAACCATAGCATTAGGGCAGCAAGGAGATGTCCTTAGATTATAATCATTCCATTTACATGACTAGAGAGGAGATGGAGAGAATGATGAAAGAAATGCAAGATGGGATAATGGCTCGAGAAGAGGAGATGTTAGATGAATTTTTCCAAAGGTTTGGACAACAAGGAATAGCTGAAGTTGCTAGAATTCAGAACCAAGGATTAGGAACAACATCGGAACATCTAGAGTTGGAACGGAGCAAAGTGGAAACATACCCCCATAACCAAGACCACTAGGTGCCAACACCAATCTCCTTGGCATCGAGAGGAACAATTTGGGGGAAATGTTGAGCTGAACTTAGGGCAAGCTCGGATGTCAAGAACATACAATCCTAGAGCCAGGAAAGTAAAACAAAACACAAGTGCACAATAAACAAAGGAACATGTGCCAGTATTTCCCGTTGGAACGGAGGACAAAATGAAGCCAAAGGTGCATATTAGAACGCTGATGTGCATCTAGAGGAGTATGTGTCAGAATATGTGTTTGAGTTTCCCTATAGAAGCAGGGGGTAGAATGCAACTAATGATTAGAGACTGTCGTTAGACGACGACAACTGGATGGCTGAGATGATTAGAAATATAGTTAGAGGTGAGCCCTCAGACCAGAGTTCGAGGAATCATCCTTATTTCAAGTTTGCAACGTCGAAAATGTATTATGGGTAAATAGATCCTAAAGTTCATTTAATAAGATACATCCTACATATAGAGGTGTTGGGCGCTTCTGAGGAGATGATGGGGTGGTGCTTCTCGTTATATCTGACAGATTTAGCAGCAATGTGGTTCAGACAGCTAGAGAATCAATCCATAAGCACATGGACCGAGTTAGTGAATAAGTTCACAAGTCAAAATAGAGTTCATATCTTTCGACCGAAGAAGCGATGATACTATCGAGCATGAAGCCCGGAGAGATCTTAAGGAGTTACTTGAGCAGTTTAATGCGGCAACCACCGTGTTTCATAAGCCGGATCCATCGATGATTTTGATGGCGGTAATTTCAAGAGTTGCAAGTAAGGCTGACTTTAAGATTGCTTCTAAAAGGGACCCACCGATGGATCTTACGGAGTTTTATCATGAAGTCGAGAGATATTTGTGTTAAGGAGACACTGAAGTTGAGAATTCTGAGATTAATGTTGTTAATGATGGAGGATCGTATGAAGTAGGATATGGTAAGGATAGGGGAAAATGATAGGTTAATGACAACTTCGATGAACCGAAACGGCAAAGGAGAGAGCCAAAATACTTTTTTTACACTGATCTAACTAAGACTTCATAGAGGATATACGTAAATACTAGAGGCAAATCCCTAATCGGAGGCCAGCTAAGAGATAACCCATGGATACGGAGAGGAGGTTTGGAAAATTTTGCATTTTCCATAAGTTGGACGGACATGAAAAAAATGAGTGTCGACACCTTCATGATCTGATAGAAGAACTAGTTCGGAGCAACCAGCGGCAACAACATAAGGAACCGAATTACGATGGTGTAGCCGGAGCAGCCACTATCTGTAGCGAATGCATCAAGGAAAAAATAGGACCTAGGTATAGATTCAAAATCCCATGATTAGGATGGACGAGTGTCAATTCGATTCCTACGCTTTGATTTTTTTTTGAATAATTAAGACAATAATAATCTCTGACCACTTACATGTGTACAAGATCTAAAGTGGTCTTTAGGCATGCTCTAAGTTGGATGTCCAAGATGTAAAAATAAGATGATAATAACCCTAGATAACTTACACATATACGTCATCTCGATCGATCTTTAGGCATGCACTAAGTCGGATGCCCAAGATGAATAGTTAGGAATTTATTTACTTGTCTGCTGTGATTTGAATATTTTTTTTTGAAAAATCCACTTGAACGTGATGACCAATATTGATCGTGGTAGTCTCGTCCAAAGAGACGGAGCAGTGACTACATGGTGCAAGTTCTCTTTCCAAAGAGTGAGTGGATGGACTTGTACAAAAAGTAAGTTCCTTCACTGAAGAGTGAGCAATTTGGTCATTGGGTCCCTCACAAGTCAGCAAGCGCATTAGGTTTAGTAGAGATCCAGAAAGATAAAATGTAAGTTACCTTAGTAGAGAGTGAGTGGATGGGCTTCTTGGACATTGAGTCCACTTGTCGGAGAGCATGCGGATTGGATTCAACAAGAATCTGGAGAAATCAAACCCTAGATTGGATGCTAAAATGATTCAGGGAGATCGAAGCCTAGATAGGATACTGACTTGATAAAAAGATTTGAATGCCTTATAATCAGAGTGAGATGGATAAATCTCGGGCGAACATGGGATCATTTTGATGTACAAAATGAAACCTATGGATAAGAGATAGACTGATCATAATTCATGACTGACACTTAAGCAAAGATCGAAGTCCAAGGCGATAACATGTTTCAAATGACCTTTGGCCTGCAGGGGAATCCAAAGGAACCGGTTGATTCGTCGAGATCGAGATCAATGAATGACAGAGCTCAACTATTGAATATTGACTACTGCTGAGACTTCTTCTCGATCAAAAAACATCTTACATTAGAACGGCATATTTTAGGGGGAAATGTTAACCCGATTTTTGACCAATCATATTTCAACTGGAATTAGAAGGCCAAAATGAAGACGAGAAGAGTCACAACTCAAAAACTTGCTCGGAAATGCTAAAAGATTAGACTTAAGAAGTTTGATGTAAATTGAGGCTAAGTAGACCACTCGGTACTGAGAGATTTTTCTTCCACTTGACACTTCCTAATCACCTTATACTCTAATTACTTCTTCAAGCAACCGTAACAAAAAGTTTTTGCAAAAGTTGGGTGAGCAACACTAAGGATTTCAAAGAAGAAGGCAAAAAACAGGAAAAGACAAGCGATATAGGGTGAATCACTGAAAAGAACTTGATCTTTGGGAAAATGAGTTTGGAAAGCATCAAACTGGAGATAGAATGACAAGAAAAATATGATAAAGGACTTCCATCAAAAAAACCACTGGTACCAAGAGCTTTTTGTTGGAGATTGGGCTAGCACTGTTCCCTCATGTACACTTGGACTTGCACCTAGACTTCAATCAGCGTGGCTTCTAAGTCCACTGGTGAGTTGTTCTATAAAAGCCAACCCTATAATAATTGAAGGGAAGATGGACACTCTATATCTTCTTCACTCTATTCTCCTTCCTCAAATATACTCCAGAAACTTCTTTGTAAATCTAAGATCCACTAGATTGTGGTCAGGTTTGATAAAATTAATTGTAGTCCAAAAAGAAAACGTGCAGTAAAAAAGAAAATGGACTTGGGCCAAAGAATTTGCCGAATTACTATAAAAATTATGTAGAATTGGTGCTTTCATTCAATTTTGGGGTCTTTGTGCCATTTTTGGTGCAAAAAATTACTTTATAAGTAGTTAGCTTATAATCTATGTATTCCATATATTTTGGAACTAAGCCAATAATGATACCTTATTTCTTTGGTTAAGGATTGGATTTGAGAAATGGCGAGGGCGTAATTCTTTTAAGGGAGGAGAATGTAACGACCCGCAAATTCAACACATCAAAGATATTAAACTAAATAAAAGTGATTTTTTTAACAAAATGGTGATTTGGGTATTGTAATTATAACAGTTGCGAAGGTCATTTCGAGATGTTTAGTTTGATATATAGTTTTGATATATTCAGAGTTACAGTTTGTAAAATAGAGGCGTTATAGTGTTTAAATAGCGTATATAGCTCTTTTGGATCAAAATGGATATGCAGCATATAATCCAGACTAACACTATATAAATGAGGCTATGAAACCTTAGTCATCACCTCTATCTTCATTGTTTTTCTCTAATTTTCAAAAATTCCTTAACCACCCGCTAATAGCGGATGATTATCTCTAATCACAAACTGATTTGAAAATAAAAGTGTCCAAATCATATCAAACTATATATCATTGCGAATCTCTTGACAAGTGGAGCCAATGGATATGTCTGTCTGTCAAAAGTTTATCCAAGGCGATCAAAAATCATGATCAAACAGGCCAGCTGTGAAACCCTATAGGTTAAATTGGCGATTTTAATTCTGGCACGAATTGGCGAAATTAAAGATGCATAATTGTGGTGCTTGATAAGGGGAGATCTGATCTATCATTAATTTTGCAAATAGATGATCCTTATGGCAAGATTAAGTGAATTACCTTGCCAAAACCCTAATTGGGCACGGCCAGAAAAAACAACTGGAGGTGAAACTGGTGGCAGGGGAAGGAGGCGCTCGTCATGGCATGCATGGTGATGGGCTTGGTCGGTGTTTCGACGGCTTATGGTGATGATAAATTGTGGTCAATGATGAATGTATGGGTATGGGCTTGGGTTCTTGTATGCATACTGGTGAAGGAAGAGGAGATATAGGGAAAAATAGTATACGATATAGTATACGTACTATAATTTTATTAAATAAAATTCTATATTTTCTAACCAACATATCTTTTGCGTACAAACTCTGGTTCATGCACGGTTCTTCCATTGCACTTATGGCGATATTCCAAATGGCTTGGCCCTGATTTACCTAATTTTGGAGACTATTGAAAAAAGCACGTTGGTATGGTTTGCTTAATTTAATTAATTGAACTTAAATTATTAAATAGATATATGTTAGTGGAAAATTATAATTATTAATATGTGTTGAGATATATTGATAATTATTTAGATATTTTGGATATGTCGAGCCTTGGGTTGATTATTTATTCTTGATTTTTGTATTATTGGATTTTTAATCATAATTCATTATGGATATTAAAATTTACTATTATTCATTAAAATAAAATAAGTGAAAACATGTAATAAAGAAATAGGATAAATAAATGATTTATGTGATTATTTATAGTTTTTGTGTGATTTTTGTAAATAAAAGTGTTTAAACAAAACAAAACAAAATTAACTGGAGAAATTTAATAAGGTTATGAATTTCTGGGGAAATCCATTGTTATCTGGTCTTTTGACCAGACAATATTTGGATGGACTGATGAGTCTAACTTGAAAGCTATCAAGGCAGGAAGCCCAATGAGATGGCCACAAAGTCCAAAACCAAGTGAAATTAGAGTCACAAGATGGTAGTAAGACCATCCCATAAAACACCAAAGCTATATCCTTCCAACCGATGGATCAATAGCGATCCATTCCTGTAGATTGGTACCGATCCCTAAAGCTTCATTACGATTGCCCCCATTTTCCTTCTATTACCAAGCTATGATGCCAGCAACTTATTTCAAGCTGCAATGGATCGATCCAATGTAGTTTTGTATCGAATAACTCGAGCACCTGAATTCAGCAACTCCATTCTACCATTGATCCATCTTATTAGCCCAGAAACAAGCTTATAATGGTGCAAATAAGATGTAAATCATGACGCTAACAAAAAATCGCCACATCACAAAGAATCAAAATTGATCAATAAAAAGATCTTATGGATCAATACCGATCCATGCCTATGGATCGTTACTGATCCATCGGTATTGCTGACATAGTCACGTTTCTTTTAAGGCTAACTACTACTAGAACGTGGAGATCATGGTAAACGGCATGGTGGAGTACTTGTCGATGGCCTATGACTATAAATAGGAGGCTAAGGGCACATTATTGAAGTCTTTTTTGCTTTTTTGAAACTTTACATAATTTCCTTGTACTCACCCATGGATTCCTACTGATCCATAAGAACTATACATTCAAAATAGCAATATAAGCCATAGAAATCTCAAGTGGACGTAGGCAATACTTGGTCGAACCACTATAAGAGTTTGATGTCCTGTTTTACTCATTTTTCGTTTATATTTCTTCATTTACTTCTCTTCTAAAATCTATTGAGTGTTTGTGCCACTTTTTGGTACTAACATTTTGGTCCTTTCATTGAAAGGGTGATTATGAGGCCATTTGCATCCATTATCTACTATTGGATTGCTTAAATCTGAGAGAAGGATCCAATTTCTTTATTATTTTTTACTCATTTGAACTACTTATATATTCAAAAAGTTTACTAAAAGCTATTTAGAATGTCCCTTCGAAGAGGTCAATCCACCACTTCAAGAGCTACTGAGGATGTTGAGAATATTGAGAATGTCGATTCCCAAAATGTTGAGGGGGTTCCACAGCCAACCGCTAACGAGGGTCGGAACCTGAAAAATTTGATTACTTGGGTCGAGATAGACCGCATGATGAAAAAGATGAATGATAAGCTGCACGAGAGCCATGATGAGTTGAATCGACAAATGCAGTAAAGTTTGGATTTGTTGAATTAATTGACTAAAAGCTATAGGTGAAGTAGGAGGGACTGGACATCTTTCGGTCCAGAATCTGACAGTTCCTCATCATCGGAGCAAAGGCATAGGGACAAAGTAGAAGATGGTCAGAAAAGAGGCTAGAACATCGAAGTGGAGATCAGAACCAAACTACAAAAAAGGTTTATGGATCGATACTGATCCATCAAGAGGGATAAGTACCGAACAATCAATGTTAGTTCGGGTGGTCAATTTATGAATGATGGTGTTGGTTTGGCTTCTGGTCGTTCTATCGATAGCCAGAATGTTGAGAATCAAGCGGTTGTTGTGGATCCGCCGCGAAGGGACGATGCACATCGAATTGCTAAATGAGTGGTTCTCCAAAAGTCTGGGCAACCTAGGTATCGTGAAACTAACCGAGAGCGTTTGCTAGGCCAAATACTCGGGTTGGATCACGATCACCGACGTTCGGTTGATCTAGCAGAGCTGGATTTGATTGATATGGTAAGGAGATTTGTAAGTGTGAACTAGCATCAGAGCAATGGTGATTGGGGTTCCTTGCCATTTAGAAATCCATTTACTGAGGAGATCATGCGTGAGGAATACCCAAGGTGGTTTATGATGCCGATGATGTTGTTGTATAGTAGGAAAATGGATCAGAGGCATCATTTAATGAAATATGACTGGCATATGGATTCTATCATAGTTACTGATGCTGCAAATGTCGTTGTTTCTCGATTTTCCTAGAAGGAGTGGCGAAAATATGGTTCACTTGGCTGCCGCCGAGATCCACATCGCCTTTTAAGCAACTGATATAGAAATTCATTGAGCGATTCCATTTACATAACACCCATCCAAAGGATGTCATGTCATTGTCCAACTTTTTCCAAGAGATGGGAGAGTCTTTGAAATATTTCTTACATAGGTTTAATACCGCAGTGGCCGAAGTGAGCAATGCTCAAGAAGACATTGTGTTGATGGCTTTAATCAGGGGGATCCCTGATGCTGATTTCAGAAGGAGGTTGTAGATGAAACCTCCATCGATAGTAGACGTATTCTATAGAAAGGCGACCCGGTTCTTGCATTTGGAAGAAGCAATCACTACCGCTAGGTAAACAAATGATAGGTAGCCAGCAGAGGTGATATTGAGTAACATAGCTACGAAGCAATCTCGAGGGAATTCATGCAATATGATGTGAATATGGAGAATAAACATGGTGGATAGAGCAGGACCAGTATTGGGGCTAAGGACAAGAAATTGAATTTGAGGAGACGTCCCAGAATCTCGAAATAAGACTACTACACCCAGTTGAACAACTCAATTGAGAACATATACTGGCTACTTGGGTACCAAGCAATACAGGAAGCTAACTCCTAGGGAGTCGACTGAGAATGAGAAAAGGTTGGTCAAGTTTTGTCAATTTCATGAAAACCACGGTCATAACACAAATTAGTGCAGGAATTTATGTGATATGATAGAAGATTTGATTCGAAGGAAAAGCTACGGGAGTTTCTTTCGTAGGTCACAACATGAAAGTCTCATAGGATGGAGGGAAAGAAACTTCAAACCCCTAATAAGGGCATGTCGGGCCTGATGTTAATGAGCCCAGGTGGCTTGAGAAACATTTGGTAATTAAAACTAACATCGGTGGAACCCATCCAACTGAGAAGAACTGGAATGAGATGGAAAGGTATGTAAATGCATTAAAGCATGTAGTGAATGAGAGCTGCTTTGCCATCGAACATAGTGCTTTAGCATAGCAACTCAGTACTATGACATATGACATTATTAAATAGAGATGCTGATAGGGTGGAGGCATCGACTATTGATTCTTTGGTGATTTCAGCCATGATTAGCTCCATGATTATGAGAAAGGTGTTGGTTGACTGTGGGCGCTTAGTCAATATGTTGTTCAAGAAAGCTTACGACTAGATGCTCCTAGAGGACAAGGATTTAAAGCTGTGTAAATATCGAATCAAGGGATTTAATAGGACTGCTAGTGAGCTAAGGGTTAAGTATATTTGCCGGTGGTGCTTGGAGAGGGCGACAGCAAGAGAGTGCATGTTATGCCTTTTTTAGTTCTGGATATCTACTGTGCGTATAATGCCTTTTGTGGCCTGTCGGTCCTTGCTGAATATTGAGTGACCAAATCCCCATGGTGCTTGACTATGAAATTCCTAACAGAGAATGGTGTAGGAATTTTACAATATGATCAAGGGCTTGGCCAGGAATGTTATGTCTTTGAGCTGAAAGATGCAAAGCAAAGAAAGAAAGGAAAAAGTGTGGAGAGTACTCTCTACATCAAAGCTTTGGAAACACAGCAACCATGCCTAAGCCTTGGCTTGGGAAACACAATTGGTTCCATAAGGATATGGATTCGCAGAAACAGCTGAAGGATATAATGTGGCTCCTATGGAGTTGATAATCCACATCTCGATTTGTCAGGATGATCCTACATAGGTCTGGAAGATCGGGTCTCAACTTGACACAAGAATGAAAGAATTGATTGGTTTTCATTGGGAAAACCTAGATGCGTTTGCCTAGATGTATTCCAACATATATGGAATATCATCGAAGAAAGCGTGCCAAACATTAATGTGAATCCCAAATGCGTTCCTATGAAATAGAAGCGCCTTAGCCTAGGTTTGGAGAGAACCTTTGCATTGAAAGAAGAGGTAGATAAGCTGAAGAACAATGGCTTCATATACGATGCCCTGTACTTGGAATGGGTATTCAATCCAGTCGTGGTAAAGAAGTTCAACTGGAAATGGAGAAAGTGGGTTGATTATTTTGATTTGAACAAGATATGTCCAAAAGATAGCTTCCTGCTCCCGAAAATCAATCAGGTGGTAGATTCAACCACTAGGCATGAACTACTACCATTCTTGGATGCTTATCTGGCTACAATCAGATTCTGATGCATGCCCTAGATCAAGAACGGATCAGCTTTATAACTGACCTAGGACTGCATTGTTATCTCATCATGCCTTTCGATTTCAAAAAAGCCGGAGCAACACACCAAAGACCGGCCAATTCCATGTTCAAGGATCAAATCGGATATTCGATGGAAGTGTACGTTGATGATATGCTGGTAAAGTCAAGGTGGTCGACTAATCATGTGGAGGATTTCTCGAAGATGTTTATTGTACTTTGGAAATACAGAAAGAAGCTTGATCCTTTGAATTGCTCATTTAGAGTTGCGTCTGGTAAATTCTTAGGTTTTTATAGTGAACTCAAGAGGAATAAAAGCTAATTTGGAGAAGATCATGGTATTGAGAAACATCGAGGCTCCAATGTCGATTAAGGAGGTCCAGAGCTTGAATGGGAAGGTCGTTGTGTTGAGTCACTTCATCTCCAAAGCCACCGATAAGTGTTTCCCTTTCTTCGATGCTATCAAGAAAGTGAAAAGGAACTTTGCTTGGCCGCAAGAGTGTATTTATACTTTCCAGACTCTAGCATATCACTTAGAGATTCCTACATCCTATCAAAGTAGCTGGAAGACGGGACTTGTTTATTTACTTGGCAATGTCAATGCACTCCTTGAGTGTCACACTCGTACGTGAAGAGTCCTGAATCCAAAAGCATGTGTATTACATTAGCAAGCAGTTAACAAGGGTAGAAAGTAATTACCAAAAGCTGGAAAAGATGGCCTACTGCCTGTTGATTGCCTCAAGAAAGCTCCGCTCAAATTTTCAGGCTCGTCCAATTAAGATTCTTACTGTCCAAGATTTGAGATAGGTCCTACAGCGACTTGAGACTTCTAGATTGCTATTGAAATGGAACATTGAATTGATACATAACATAACGTTCCCAAAGGTCAATCCAAGGCCATCCTTTGGTAGACTCATAGCTGGATACATTTCATGAGATGAATCTCCAAAGAGCAATGGAGAGCAAGATGATGGATGGAAGATGTACAATAATGTGCATCCAATGAGCATTCTTCCAAGGTAGGTGTTGTGTTGGTAACCCTCGAAGACCGTATGATCTGTTATGCCCTAAAACTTGATTTTCATGTAATAAACAATGAGGCGGAATATGAAGCTTTAATTGCATACTAAAAAATGTGAAAGAATTGGGAGTCAAAACTTTACACATCTTTTGCGATTCCCGTCTAGTGGTATGCCAGGTGAGAAAGGAATTTCAGGCAAAGCGAGCGAGACTAGTTCCATATCTGAACAAAGCCCTTGAATTACTTAGCAATATCAAGTATTACACTATAATGCATGTTCCTAGAGAGAAGAATGCAAAATCCGATTCACTGGCCAAGTTGGCTAGTTTAAGAGATGTGCAACTCATGGGTGTGGTCCCAGTGGATGAATTATCGGCTTTGAGCGTCGACCGGATAAATGTCGACTGGATCTTTGAGGCTGAGTATGGAAAGGAGACATTGAAGACTCTGCTTAAGGATTACTTGCAGAAGGGAACCCTTCCTAGTAGAAAGAACGAACGACAGCGGTGCCTATGCCAAGCTACAAGATACATTATTCAAGAATGAATATTATATAGAAAGGGCTTCTCGATTCCCCTACTTCGGTGTGTCACTAATAAAGAAGCCAAGCGATTCCTTAGGAAGGTTCATGAGGGGGCTTGTAGTGACCACATTGTGGGGTACACCTTAGCCAAGAAAACTCTTTGCTACGAGTACTTGTGGCCAACCGTCCCAAAGGCTCATGAGTATTCCTAGAGCCCCGCCAACAAAGATCACGCAGATGATCAGCTCTTGGCCATTTTTGTTTGGGTATTGATATCCTTGGCGTCTTACTAATGTCTAAAGGTGACACGAAGTATGACATCGTGGCTATTGACTATTTTACGAAGTAGGCTGAAGAAAAACCGCTTTCCATGATCATTGCTACGAAGGTGATCGGCTTCGTAGTCAGGAGTATCATCTGCCTCATTGGGGTCCCAAAAACGATAGTCTTTGATAATGGAACATAATTCGACAGCGCCGAGTTCAAGGATTTCTACCGACAGCATTGAATTGAGAAGAAATTCACAACAGTGGCACATACCTAAGTAAATGGACAAGTAGAAGCTGTGAATAAAATTATTAAGTCAATTCTTAAGAAGCGATTAGAGAAGGAAAAGGCAAGTGGGTCGGTGAATTACCATTAGCAGTTTGGGCTTACAGAATGACTCACAAGTCTATGACTTGCCACTCTCCTTTTTCCTTAGCCTGCAGATCAAAGACTATGATTCCTATTGAACTTGAAGTACCTTCTCATCAAGTGATTCATTACGACTCTAGAACAAACGAGGTGCTCCTGCTAGTTGCTCTCGACATAGCCGATGAGAAGTGGATTTGATAGCAACTGTGCATCAAAAACTGGTCACCAGGTACTACTACACCAAGGTCAGGAGCTGGACCTTTGACATTAGTGATCTTGTTCTCAAACGAATCTTCCCAAATCCCATAAATATAGCACCGAGCTAAGAAGGTCCATACACAATGGATCACAAGCTTGGAGATAGAACATTCAAACCGATAGCCATAGATAAGGTCTTACTTCCTTGCATAGCGAACATTTATGACATTGTTTCACTTGAAATCTAAATTTGTGAATATTTAGTCAAGTTACATGTAATAAGATAGAATCTTTCCTTTCCCATGTTTTATAAAGTGAAATGACTTCCCGAATCCATGATTCTATCTTTGCATAGCTATAATATTGTGAAATGTGATAAAAATTAATGAAATTACATGTGCATAATTCAGGTATGAAGGTACCTGGAGATATGTGCCAACCGAACTTCTATGGTCCATGATCGGACCCTTGAAGTAAAACCATATTCGACGTCCGAAGATAGATGCTAAAAATTTCATCAACCTACGACTTGGGGGATGGAATATAAACCTGTAAAGATAGAACTAGACAATTCACCCACATAGCCCACGCCTAAAGTCTGGCAGAGCATCCACACTTTTTTGGAGAAAGGAAGACGAAAGATCGACGTTCAGAGATAGGCAAGATCTCATATCCAAGCTTCGATCGATGCTCGGAGTTAGGCAGGATCAAAAGTGAATGTCCTGAATATGGATGTTTAAACCGCCATTTTTAGCTATTAACTCCGGCGGGTGTTACCAAAACATGCATCCCAGAGAAGGATGCCCAGATTGCCTACTAAAGATGAATCACTTCGGTTAATGTCTGAAGTTATGCGCAATTGTATTCAAAACATCCACGAAAAGGATGTTCGGATCGACTAAGTTTCGGAATCGAACGTGGTCACGTACATGAATATACAGAAAGACATCATGAAAATCGTTCCTCACTCGCCTAAACAACAAAATGAACTAATAATTTTTTTCAATGATGATGATAAGAAATGGATCGCTAACGCAGGAGCGTCATGACAAGCGCATTTCTTAGAACTTATGCAAATTCACACAAGAATTAACAGGGTAGAAAGCCTTATTATTCATATCAAGCAAAGTTTGAAAAAAGATACAAGTATTATTACTACTAAGCCAAAAAACAAAAGTGGGGACCGAACCTGCACAAAGCCAGCTTGAAACAAAAAGCAAGTTCCTATTGCTATACCCAAAACAAGGAACATTCATTTCTTAGCTTTTGCTTTTTTGGCTTCTTCCCATCTCTAAAGGATGGCTCATTAGCATTATCAAACTTATTCCTTCCTCTCACCCCACATCCTTTGCCTTTTGGAGGCATGCTTTGCAATGAAGCAGTGGGTGCGCTTTATGTACTTTTGGGAGGAGGAAAGGTAACCGAGGTAATGATGGTCTCGGTAAGTAAAGCTATCGACAGAGGAGGAAGGAAGAAGTCAACTGGCTCTTACTTGATCTCACTAGCTGTTAGAACCTATTTTTCTAGCATCTTTTGCATGGTAAGCCTTGAAAAAGGCTTAGAAGACCTGGTTATAATAACATCCACCTCTACTTGGGCTTTGCGAAACTCACTATACATTTCTTCTTCTAATGCATGAATTGTTTGTGCGCCTAGGCCTGAAGTATCACTAACCAAAATGCTCTAGATTGTCATATAATACAGTTACGATCATTGACTCGGTCATTATTGCTTGTTGACCTGGCTGAAACCTTCCTTTAGGGACTTATGATTGCGGGGTGACCTAATATTTGAGCAAGATGAAATGAAAATCGATGACATCGAACGACATGTGAGTTCTCTCAAATATGGGTGAGCTTAATGAGATACCTATTCAAGAATGAAGCTCTACATGAGCAGGAGTGCCATCTGAATTCCCTTTGAAAATGGGGGATAACATGCTTTTCTTTGGCATTTGTGGTGTGTTCAAATTGTACGGAGGGACAGACGGAGTGATAGAGGCAGTTGGGGGCCCAAAAGTAAAGCTTGCAGTAAGATCTTGGGGCATAGTCTTGGAGCCTCCATTTGATCTTTTTGAACCATAGTGGCCAGCTCTGTATGCAAAATAAGTTCGCCATCCCTGAGCGCTTTAACGTCATCTGGACTTAAACTATCACTCTCCAGCTACTCCAAATTCACCTTACCTCCTTCCAAATTCTGCTGCTCTTCCCGCATGGTCTGCTTCCATGCTTATGCTAGAGCTTAGGGATAGTATTTGCCAAGCTATGCCAAATCACTAGTACGTTGGGGTTGTAATTGATTATGAGTGGCTTGAACCTATCTCTAGCCCGCCTCTTTGTGGCTGCCACCAACTCATCTACATTCTTAGCTTTAGCCAGCGCATCGTCTCTCTGTTTGTGGGCATCGAGCATCTCTTCACAGTAGTCCTAGGTCATTTTAAGGCTTCATCTTTCTCTTTCTTCTCCTTTATGAGCCATGCCTTCACCTCTTCCACCTCTTTCACCAATTCATGGCTTCTGTGGTGAATAGACTCAACTTGGCTTAAATGGTCCTTTCTTTCCCACTCAACCGTCTCACTCAGATCTTGGCTTTTTGTTCAACATCTGTCTTTGCCTTCTTCAGCTCGACAACCTCTACATCGAGATTTATAATAGTCTCATCATTCTGATTTGCTACAAGTTGTAACCTTACAGCCTAAACCTCCATGCTTTCGGCGTATTCAAAGATATGCTCGGCCAACCTCTTCCAAATGAAATAAAGATCATAGGCATCATTGATGTATATCACCATATGGTCTTTGACCTCGGGGGAATTTTTTTCAAATTGGTAACAAACTTAATGCCTTCGAAATAGATCTACGAGAAGTCGCATTGCATTCAGCCATCAGAGGGTTGGACACGACCGGTTGATCTTTTGTGATGATAAGTTGACCAGTAGGCATTTTATCAATTTTGTAGCGAGAAGATTCGAAAGCAATGGGATTTATTGATCGATCGGAACGATGAGAAGTGTGAACTGGCATTTTCTTCTTGGCAGGAAGGGAAGCTGAAGAAGGACCGCAAGAGATGTCATCATGACAAACATCATCAGGATGGTTAGAGAGCCTATCTAAACCTCTGGATTGAGGCAACTTAGTTTAGGATCGACGCCTCAATGATGAGTCGTGTGACTGATGAACTTTATCTTGGCCTCCTCTACTATGGCTTCAACGCCAACTAGAACGGAGTCATGGCTGGTACCATTGATGGTGCATGCTTGGTTTACATCTCAGGTGATAGGCCATCTACTCCTTGAGAGATTCATACATAGCACGTCATTCCATTGAACATGCAAATGAGACAAAGACGAGTCAGCTTTGACAGGATAAGAATACGATATAAGCTGTGTAGTGTAGTGCAATGCTTGTGTGTGCAAGTGTCCTAGTGTCCCTCCGATGGACCATGGGTTATAATTTTGTTGACATGGGCAATCACCCCCGCTCATCTAGAATGCATCTCTTCTTGAAAGTGGATAGGGGACCAAACATCCTTAATGCTCATATTCCCATGCCAAAAGAGTCAATTTCATTTGGAATCGGCCTAAAATTTACATAAGGATCCTCTGAACGACTGTCATTTCTACCATAGTGGTTTGTGGATTTTGCCTCACATATCGTATGAGGAGAAACCTTATCTTAGGGCATTGATTCAAAGGCACATCCTAGTGGTCATCACCATAATTATTGGTAGATTTGTGTCCTATATCAACATCATTGTGGCCCACCTTTCCACCTTCTCCGTCCTTATCATGTTCCTATACTTCTCCAGCGTCAACTACCGGACTTTGAACTAGAAGCACCAATGAGTGATCTCCATTATCTCTAGATGAAGAATCATCCTCATCACTATTGGTGGCATCTAGAGTAGGACGAACACTATGATCTATATCTAAAAAGTTATAGGCCCACAGATTCTCGTCATTGAGCAATGTCTTATCCCCCTTTCTCACTTTGGAATTTCATGAATTTGTCAGAGAGTCTCGGCCAAGACTACATTGCTAGACCTATGCGGTATATCTACAAGGAATGGAGAAAAGGTATTCGATGATAATAGAACTATGAATATGGATTTGTATGAAAAGAACTCAAATAAAACTCAAGTTTGGACAACCATCACTATGCGAATCCAAGAGGATAGTGAATAAAAAAGAATTCATGTTTGAAGTAGCTCAGTTTATTCCAAGTGTCGATTTTAATTATATATCCCTTAGATGACTCTAAGAAAGCGAGGGAAGGATTTTCCTTGCAGTGCTTGAAGCTGTATAGGCACGGAATTTCTTATTTA
Source organism: Allium cepa (assembly GCA_030765085.1). Lineage (NCBI taxonomy): Eukaryota > Viridiplantae > Streptophyta > Magnoliopsida > Asparagales > Amaryllidaceae > Allium > Allium cepa. Next base: position 600,125,992 of record CM060935.1, read on the forward strand.
CTGTTAACTCAGTTTAAATGACTAGAGAATATGATGAACAAGATATAAAGGAATGCATAGCTATTTGGATAGAGAGCTGAGCTAGAACCAACCGTATAAAATGCGGGACTCATTGGATAAACTGGTTAAACGATGAAATACATCCTACCAGGCACATGTATTTATTACGTGTTGTATACCCAACAAGCGGATGATGTGCTCTCTAGTGGCACGTAGGAAATAACACATCCTTGAATAGGATACAATGTTTCACACAAATTCTTCTAAGTGATATTTTCTCAATCTTTGAAATAACGGAATCAATAAGATCATCTAATATGATGGCACCATCAAATTTATCGGTAGTAGCTTCAACTTCTAGGCCTTCTATAGGTTTTATTGGAACTTCTGGAGCAGGTTGTTTTGTTTGTGGATTCTCAAGCCGAGGTGTAGGCTGTGTCAGAGTTTGTCATGGAGATGAAACCATAGTTAACCTCGACTCGGTATTAGATTCAGTGTATCTTAGTGACGATGTGCCTGTAGCTAAAGCGGAGAACTGCTCGAAACTTTCGCTATCCATAGCTATCAAAGCTCGACATATAATTAATATTAGAAAGATTAAAAGTCGTGCTTCATGCTAAAGTGAAACCTAGTGCACTATGATTCAATTTGAAATGTTGTGTAGTGTTGATTTCCGCTATCGTACAACAACTCATTTGAGAATTTGAATGTTGTCTGAAGTGACCGTCATCCTTGACTGTCCCAAAGGGCTTCACATCATCATCCGTCCATTTAATATGTCTTGAAACTTGGAAGATAGTGTTAGGGAAAAGCTCGAATATGACACATATTTCAATGCTCTAAAGCAAGTAAAGAACCAAAATACACCAAGGGTTGGATTGGTAGCGATCCATCCCTTTTGATGAATTTTGACCATTTTTCTTTATCTTCGTTGATCCCAAGCATAAACGTCGACGTGATGCTTCTTTGGCCTCTTCATTACCATCACTACTTTCCTAAGAGTGTCTAAGCTCATAGAAGATGTGTGGGTAAAATTTTGGGCTTTAGATCTAGGAATTGTTCGACAACGAGGCAGATCGGTCCGATCCTATTGGTTCGTTCGGCAACGAGCTCGACTAGAGGATGGTGGTGGCTGGTCTAATGTTAGGAAGTGACATGAGTTCAACTCTGAAGTAAGGTACTTTAATGGTAGATAGAGCACAAAGTCAAGGTTTGGAGATAAAATGAAGAGAGAATGAAGGCATGCCGAGTTTAAAACCCCTGAACCAGATTTCTAGGCAACTAATTTGCTTATTTCCAAGGGCTGGATTAGTATCGATCCTACTCATGGGTCGGTAATGAACGATAAAAAAAGAAAGGAAAAGAAACTACTAGAATTGAAAAAAGGTATATTCAAACCTGAAAAATCCAAAAAAGGAACTAGCTCATAATTACTAAGCTCAAAGTGACTGGTCATAAGAGCATGCCCTAATTTTATAATGTCAGACACTAGCAAAGCATCACAACGAATAGCTAGAGACACAACACTTCATTGAAAGAATCTAAAGGAAGGATAACAACTACTCAAAGCATGGATTGTACCTGCTATGGAAATCCTGACTTGTCTAATTCAAAGCACATCATGTTGGAAACAAGATGCACCTCGAGGGGCAAGTGTTATCCGGTCTTTTAACAAGTTGATATTTGGATGGACTGGACGAGTCAAACTTGAAAGCAATCTAGAAAGGAAGCCTGAAGACATAGACACAATGTCCAAAATCCAAGTGAAACCAGAGTCACAAGATGGAAGTAAGGCCATCTTACAAAACACCAAAGCTAAATCCATCTAACCGATGGATCGGCACTAATCAATCCATATGGATCAGTATTGATCCCTAAAGATTCCCTACAATTGTCCCATTTTCCTCTTTCTACCAAGCTATAATGCCAGCAACAAGCTCCATTGGATTGATCGCGTGTGGTTTGCTATCGAACAACTCGAGCACCTAAAATCAACAACTCCATCCACCACCGGTCCATCTTATTAGCTCAGAAATAAGTTTATGTTGGTGCAAACAAGATGGAAATTACGAAGCTAACAACAATTTCCATATTACAAAGCATCGAAACTAATCCATAAGACAAACTTATGGATTGATACCAATCCATGCCTATAGATCGGTACTGATCCATCAATGTTGCTGACATGGCTATGTTTCTTCAAGACTAACTGCTATTGGAATATGGAGATCATGGTAAAAAACATGATGGAGCATTTATCGATGGCTTACAGTTATAAATATGGGGCTAGGGGCTCATTTTTGAGGATTTTTTTCTTTTTTTGAACTTTTACACAATTTTCTTATAATCAAACGTGGATCTTTACCGATCCATAAGATCTGTACTTACAAAACGGCAATATAAGCAATAGAAATCTCAAATGGATGTAGGCAATACTTGGTCGAACCACTATAAGCGTTTAGTGTTACTCATTTTTCATTTATATTTCTTCATTTACTTCTCTTCTAAAATCTATTGGGTGTTTGTGCCACTTTTTGGTACTAACATTTTGGTGCTTTCAGTGAGTGAGTTTAAATAAAATAAAATAAAATAAAATTTAGAAATTAAATAAGGTTATGAATTTATAAGGAATCCATTGTTGTCTAATCTTTTGGTCAGACAATATTTGGATGGACTGGATGAGTCGAGCTTGAAAGCTATCGAGGAAGGAAGCCCAAAGAGATATCCATAAAGTTTAGAAACCAAGTGAAACCAGAGTCACAAGATGGAAGCAAGGACATCCCATAAAACACCAAAGCTAAATCCATTCAAATGATGGATCGAAACTGATCCATCCCTATGGATCGGTACTGGTCCTTAAATCTTCCCTACACTTGTCCTCATTTTCCTCCTACTACCAAGCTATGATGCCAGCAACTTATTTCAAGCTTCATTGGATCGATTGCATGTGGTTTTCTATCTAACAACTCAAGCATCTAAAATTAGAAACTCCATTCCACCACCGATCCATCTTATTGGCTCTGAAACAAGCTTATAACGGTGTAAATAAGATGGAAGTCATGAAGCTAACAATAAAACACCACATCACAAAGCATCAAAACTGAAGCATAAGAAGGTCTTATGGATCGGTACCGATCCCTGCCTATGGATTGGTACCGATCCATCAGTACAGTTGACATGGCCACGTTTCTTCGAGGCTAAATACTACTAGAACATGGAGATCATGGTGAAAGACGTGATGTAGCATTTCTTTATGGCCAACAACTATAAATAGGAAGACAGGGGCTTATTCCGAATATTTTTTTTAATGCTTTTTTGAAACTTTTACATAATTTCCTTGTAATCACACATAGATCTCTACCGATCCATACAGACTATACTTTCAAAATAGCTATATAAGCAATAAAAATCTCAAATGGACGTAGACAATACTTGACAAACCACTGTAAACATTTGGTGTCTTGTTTTTACTCATTTTTTATTTATATTTCTCTACTTAATTCTCTTCTAAAATCTATTAGGTATTTTTGCCACTTTTTGGTACTAACATTCATAAATAATAATGAAGAATAAATTTCAAACTTAATTGTAAACGCTTATTATTACTATTAAACAAAGTGAGATTTTATAAATAATGATAATATGGATGTTATGTAAATTACAATGTTTAAAAATAAATGAAAATGAACTGAATTTGGAGTGTATTAAAGAGATTTAATATGAATATTATTACTTTGGAGTAAATAATGAAGGAAACAAGACTCTGGATACTGAATATAACATTTAGTCTTATTATTGTAATGGGCTGGGTTGTGTCTTATAAAGCCCATAACCCAATTATACTAATATATATTGCCGTGTACTCAGAATACCCATCACACAATTATTCAATACAAAGTATTATTCCTTTCTCCTCAATTCTGCAGTTATCATCTTCAAATTTCATAAAATCTTTCATGGTATCGGAGCCATATTGCTTTACAGCAAGATTGTTTTTGAAAGCAATTAAACCCATCAGAGGAATCTTCATCATTTGGGTTTAAATCCTTATCAAAGAACAAAGTTCTTCTCATTTAAGGATAATATCTGAATTAAATTGAGAGTTCCTAACCAAGAACTCAAGTTCGGTTGCAACTTCTCAAACTTACATTCAAGCAGTAAGGAAAAGTACCAAATCCAGTGTCAGTTCAGTCACAATCGAGAAGTGCCGTACCAAGAACACCAGTTCGGTTGCAGCTTCTTAAGATTTGTTTTCAAACAGGAAAGAAAGATATCAAATCATCAAAATCTTAGCAAGAAGTTCAAATTCTTGGTAAGATCTTTCATTTCTTGAAGTTCTTTTGTGATTTCCCTCAGTTTGCTGTCCATTCTTGCAACCACATGGCTCAAGAAGACACATCAGCCACTGCCACCAGTGCCATCAACCCTCAGCAAGCCATTACCGCCACTGAAAGCCTCCTCAAATATGGAACTAACCCACAAAGTCAATTAGTCAATATTCATCTTGCTGAAGATAACTATCTACTTTGGAAACTACAAGTTGAAACTGCATTAGAAGGATATGGCCTCGAGGGACATATTCTTGGCACCATTCAAATTCCCCCTATTTGCATCACAATTCAAGAAGGAAAAACTATAAGTAATGATGAGTACACAAGGTATCACAGATAAGATAGACTAATTTTCTCATGGTTAATATCCTCTATTACTACAGAGCTACCATCTCATGTAACAGGGTGTAAAAGTGCATTTGAAATTTGGTCAACTGTTGAAAGGGTTTTTAATTCTCAATCTGCTGCCAAGATTTTATCATATAAAAGGCAGTTACACCTGATAAAAAAGGACAACATGAACATGAGAGAATACCTATTCAAGATCAAGTCAATATGTGACTGCTTGGAAGCAGCTAACCACAAAGTGTCTATCTCTGAGCATGTCATGACAATTCTTAATGGTTTAAATGAAGAATATGAGTCTGTTGTTGCTGTTCTCACATCACAAAAAGATTTACCATCCATTGAAGACATTCATTCTATCTTATTATCTCATGAAACAAGATTAGACATAAAGAAATTACCAGAATTAGACATCTCTGCAAATTATGCTGCTAATTACACAGGTAGAAACAAAGGTGGTCAAAACATACAAAGCAGTAACAGAGGTGTTCAAAATATACAAAGGGGTGGAACCTCTAACAGAGGAAGAGGCAGAGGAAAATTCAACAACAATTACAAACCAAAATGTCAAATTTGTGAAAAAATTGGTCACACTGCTGTTAAATGTTACTTCAGGTTGAACCTGAACTATGTGCCAGGTCAAGGCTCTAGCAATCAAAGGAATCAAATCCAAGTGCAAACATGGATCAAGTTCAGCAAAATTCAGAAAATCAAATAACAGAAATGAATCAGAAAACACTGAATCAGCAAGTGAAGACTATTGGTACCCAGACTCAGGAGCTACCAATCACATCACAAATAATCTGAATACTCTCAATCTTGGTGGGAAGGAGTACAAAGGTATGAACTCTATTCATATGGGTAATGATAACCCTATTGCTATTACACACACTGGTAGGTCTATTATATCAGGAAAAAGAAAACTATACCTGAATAACCTTCTTAGAGCTCCTCTAATTAAAAGAAATCTACTAAGTGTGTCACAATTTGCTAAGGACAATAAAGTATACTTTGAATTTTATCCTGAACACTGTGTTGTCAAAGATATTCTAACCAAAGAAAATCTTCTGCAGGGTAAAAACCATAAAGGCCTATACAAATTCTGTTTGGCTAAGCCAAGATACTGTGAAAATGAAAGAATGTGGTGTAATAGTGCTGAAAATAGGAAGACTGAAAACTGTAAAATGTTTGACTTATGGCATAGCAAGCTTGGTCATCCCAATGTAAAAATTGTGAAATATGTGTTGAATAACAATGCCATCTCTTCTGGTGATTGTACTTTACCATATATCTGCACATATTGTCAAATGGGTAAAAGTCACAAATTACCTTTTACAGAATCTAAAACTATATATAATAATCCACTGGAAATGGTTGCCACTGATCTGTGGGGACCAGCACCAATATGTGTAGACTATGGTTACAAGCACTATATATCCTTTATTGATGCTTATTCCAAATATGTATGGATATATCTTTTAAAAGCTAAATCTGAAACATATAATGCTGTTATACAATTTATAAATACTGCTGAAAGGCAAACAAACCATACAGTTAAAGTGTTTCGTCTGATGGTGGATCAGAGTTCCTACCACTAAAAACTTATTTTAAAAATAAAGGGATTATTCACAGAATCACATGTCCACACACCTATGAACAAAATGTGATAATTGAAAGAAGACACAGACAAATTGTAGAAACTGGATTGACTTTGATGGCTCAATCATCAATGCCTCAAAATTTTTGGCCAGATTCCTTTTCAACTTCAGTATTTCTAATAAATAGATTACCCACTAAGGTACTAAAGATGAAAAGTCCATTGGAAACATTATTCAATGTAAAGCCAAATTTTCTACATCTAAAAGTATTTGGTTGTCTGTGCTTTCCTTATCTCAGACCTTATAATAAGCACAAACTAAACTATAGATCATCCCCATGTACATTTATGGGATATACTACAAACCAAAAGGGGTACAAGTGCTTAGACAAAAATGGAAAAATATTCATCTCAAGGCATGTTGTTTTCAATGAAAAAATATTTCCGTTCAAAGAAGCAGAGGTCAAAACAACCAAAAAGATGTACAACCCAAAAGATTCTATACATGCTGTACAAGTTGCATCAGAACAATATGCCAAGTCCAACACTGATCAAGCCCACAATGACATCACTGGTCCTCAACTCACTATGTCTGGCACCAGTCAGTCCAGCACCAGACCAGGTCAAGAACAAGATGGCACAATCTGTACACCTGATCATCCATCTCATCAAAGAGTTAGCATGCAATCCTATGAATTATCTCAACAATCAGAAAATCAAAGCAAGCAACAACATGATGAAAATATGAATCGACAGCAGGATAACACTGCTACAAGACACCACATGGTGACAAGATCAAAAAGTGGAATTTTCAAGCCCAAAGTCTACAGTGCCAATTTAAATACTGAAGAACCATGCAGCTACCTTCAGGCTTTAGAAAATGGAAACTGGAAATCTGCCATGGCAGCGGAATATGATGCTTTAATTAAGAATAATACATAGAAATTGGTTCCAGCACCCAAAGACAAAAATGTTGTTGGGTGCAAATGGACTTTTAAATTAAAGAGAAATGCAGATGGTACAATATCTAAGTATAAGGCAAGATTAGTTGCAAAAGGCTATTCACAACAGGGAGGATTTGATTTTAAAGAAACATTTTCACCTGTTGTGAAACCTACCACTATTAGAGTAGTCATTACTATTGCCTTATACAAGAATTAGACCATCAAACAGCTTGATGTTACTAATGCTTTTTTAAATGGCATTTTACAAGAAGAAGTCTTTATGGAACAACCACATGGCTTCATTAAAGAGGAAAACAAAGGACTTGTGTGCAGATTAAATAAATCACTGTATGGGCTGAAACAAGCACCAAGAGCGTGGTTTGAAAAACTAAAAGCCACACTTGTCAAACTGGGATACAACTCAGCAAAATCCGACATATCATTATTTACCAAATTCAATAACAATATCACAATATATGTGCTGATTTATGTTGATGACTTCATTGTTACAGGTAACAATGAAACTGAAGTTAACAAGTTAATCAACCAGCTAGGTCAAGAGTTTTCTATTAAAGATCTTGGCTACCTGAACTATTTTTTGGGCATAGAAGTTACAAAGCTTCCAGATAATTCCATTCACTTATGCCAGAAGAAATATATCACTGAAATTCTATGCAGAGCAAAAATGGATAAAGCAAACTCAATATCTACTCCCATGGTCAGTAATGTTCAAATATCTAAACATCAAGGGGAAGCAATACTCAATGATAAATAGTACATAAGTATAGTTGGCTCACTACAATATGCAACAGTCACAAGGCCAGAAATAACATTCAGTGTTAACAAGGCAAGCCAATTTATGCAAAAACCTACTACTGATCATTGGAAACTCGTCAAACGGATACTGAGATACCTAAAGGGCACAATAGACCTTGGATTAAATATGCAAGCAAGTAAAACACTAAACATAACTGGTTATGCTAACTCAGACTGGGCTAATGACCCTGACGACAGAAGATCTACAAGTGGTTACTGTATATTTCTTGGAAAAAATCCTGTTTCCTGGTGTTCAAAGAAACAAACTACAGTTGCTAGATCTAGTAGCGAGGCCGAGTATAGGAGTGTAGCCAATGTTGTAGCAGAAATTATATGGATTGAATCACTGTTATCTGAACTACAAGTCAAGTCAGAAAACAAACCAACTGTATGGTGTGACAACTTGAGTACAGTTCATTTATCTGCAAACCCTATCTTACACTCTCGTACCAAACACATGGAATTGGATTTATACTTTGTTCGTGATCGAGTTAACTGTGGAAAACTGAATGTTAATCATTTACCATCTACACATCAAATAGCCGACATACTCACCAAACCACTCTCCAAGCCGAACTTTATTCGATTCAGATATCAACTGAAAGTAAACAGAAGTAGCAGTAATAAAAATCATACCTTCATACCTAGCTTACCTACTGCTAAGATTAATTCGAGTCTCAAGAAGGAAAATGAAGTCATCACAGCACGAAAGACCGAGCCTTTCTCAAGATCTGTCAATCTGAAGGAAAATGAAGTTATCGCAGCACAAAAGACTAAGCCTTTCTCAAGATCTATCAATTCTTCCTCCTGATTTAGACATCTCTACATGATGATGACATCAGTGCTTTCTAGCTGCTTCTTCTTCAACTTTCTGTTATTTTCTATGCCAGCGATGAAGATCGTCTAATTCGTTTACTATTGACTGGCTAATTCCTTCGTCACTTCAAACCCTAAGGGAACTAGGGCTTGCGGGGGAGTAATGAAGGAAACAAGACTCTGGATACTGAATATAGCATTTAGTCTTATTATTGTAATGGGCTGGGTTGTGTCTTATAAAGCCCATAACCCAATTATACTAATATATATTGCCGTGTACTCAGAATACCCATCACACAATTATTCAATACAAAGTATTATTCCTTTCTCCTCAATTCTGCAGTTATCATCTTCAAATTTCATAAAATATATCCATGCTTTGATGATTGGAGTTTGATACGATGACGTATGCTTATATGGTTGTTAGGCATGCAATATATCCATGATTGATTTTGACTCACTCGATTTGGGGATTTTAGGGCCTAAATATCTATAGTGGGGTAGAGTGCAACAACTAGTATTTTACGTATCGAAGGATTGTAAAATATTATTTTTAAAATTCATATAGGATTATATGACTCGATAACTTTTGATGATGTTGAGTAATGACATCTTTGAACCTTTGTAATTTTATTAGATGATTTTGACCCTAGATTTATTTTCCAAAATTTCTCGTATTTATATGTATTACATCAATATACATGCACCAATGCACCAAAGAATTTAGATGAATGGAAAATATCCTTGGGTCAAAAAAAGTGAATGAGTAGCCCAGTCATGAATTTTCGAGATCAAACGTTTCAACAGCCCGTACGACTCAAAAACGTCAAAAAAATATCATGGTACTCGGGCTTGGATCGAATGAAACTTGTGCTGTTAGAATGGGAAAAATAAGACGAGTTACACCGTCTAAAAATCGTTGCAATCTGAAATTGTTGAAAGCCACACGATAATAGAACGTGCATTGGAATTTCAAAAATCAAAGAAAAGGGGTACACACAATCCTTTAACTCTACCCCTACCCAATAAATATTCACATCTCTTTTTTGGCAGCGTATTAATTCTTTCATCTCGTTTTCTCTTCCCTCTCAACGGCAACCCACCTCTCTACTCCTCTTTATCAAGCAAACAGACACTTTTTGGGACAAACAAAATTCGGGTCTCTCTATTTTTCCAATGGCTATCTAACCATGGCGTTGGATTGACTCGACTCCAACTGTGATGGTCGAAAACTACGAATCCAACGAGGAGGTGATTTTGTGGTACATCCGAATGGAAAACCGCTGATATGGGCTTGTTCATCTTGATGAGGGGAGTACGAAAATGTAGGTCACCTGAGCTAAAGATGGATGTGGCGGCGGCGATGAGGTTAATAAGTTAGGAGTGAAAATGGGTTTGGGTGCTGAAATAAGGTGGTTTAATTGTCCGGGAGGTGTTGGCGGTGATTTAGGTGCCAGTTGTGGGGATGTGTAGTGGTGTAGGCAGTGGGTGTGAGGAGAAACGAAAAGAAAAAAATGTGAATGTTGATGGTCGAAGGGTGGGTAAGCCGGAGTCGGAGGCCGACGTGCTGGCCGCGGGGAGGTGCGTGGTGTTTCTGGGTGGTGGTGCAATCGACGACAATAAGGCATGGTGGTGCGTGGTGGAGTGATGCATTCTTGGGCATGGTATGTGCGTGAAAATGGGTAGCAGGTTGGTACATTGGAAACAGGAAAAGAAAAGGGAAATCAGTGACGTGGTAAAAGTAGATTGCAGAAGCAAGAGGGAATAAAACAGAATCACGCGTCCACATTTAATTATGAAAGATAACTAGTGCATGACCTGTACATCGTAAATAAACGAAGAACAGAATTTATCATGCAACATTCAGTGAATTTGTAGGGATAAATGCGTTGTAGATTGAATTAATTTTGGTATATGGACCTAAATGTTAAGCTAATTAACAAAAATTAATATTTTTTAATTAATGTTGATTATTTTTTTTATAAATTTAGATAAATTTTCATGTACATCAATCTTGAAATTGACATTAAGTTTTTGACACATTTGAAAAAGACATCAACGTTGTATGGCTGAATTTCAAATATCACTTGATAGAAGGACGAAAATACCTAAAAATAGGACTATAACAATTGTGGATCAATGCACTGTTATGCATTTAATGTTCTTAAAGCACATATTTATCAAAAATAATAACATGATAAAGTCAAAGTGATAAACAAATTATTTATTTAACTATTAAAAAAATATTGAGTAAAGATAAGGCCTGAAAAATTATGTCATATTGTCATTTTAATTGTGTAGAAAAACATATTTTTAATCTATTATTTCATACCTCAGTAATATTAATTTATAATTAAACTTTTCAAGAATTATTTAACATTTACCTCAAAAAGATAATAAAAATAGAATTGAAAAGTAATTCTAATCAAAATATAGTATAATTTTTATCCATGATTAACATAAATTATGAATAGAAATAATTAAAATTGACTTACTTAGAAATACATACCGAGTGAAAATATATTTTAATTTTCACCATTATAGAGTAGAAACATTGATGCAGCTCAGGACAGAGTCGGAGCAGTGCAAGGCCCAAATCTTCAAGACTTGAGTCGTCCACGACCTAAGAAAGCGGAGTTAAGTCGTCCACGACTTAAAGAAAAGGAGCTGCGACTTAACTCCAACGGGTTGCGACCTAACGAAGCGGCTTTAAGTCGTCTGCGACTTAACAAAGCTCGGGGGAAAGAGCTACGACTTAACAAGAATAATGAAAAGGAGTTATGACTTAACGGGAGCTTAAGTCGTTCGGGTTTGATAAGTCGCACACGATCTAACAGCACGGCTATAAGTCGTCCACGACTTAACAAGAAGCAGGAAGAAGCTCCAGTGGCTGAAGTCCTTAAGTCGGAAGCGGGTTATGACGTAGTTGAGTCGTGTGAAGATACCATCCTCAAGCCGCCCACGAGTTACGACTCATGATAAGTCGCGGAAGTTTAAGTCGCATAAGTGTTAAACCGTTGACGACCTAAGTAAGTCGTGACATTATGTTGTAATTTGTTGTATTTTTCTTGAGTCGTTGAATGTTGAGTCGTAAGTCGTTTGAATCTTATGTCGTGAGTAGTTAGGTCGTCTATGACCTAAGTGATGTAATATGTTGTAATTACGTAAGTCGTAGGTCGTTTGTGATTGATGCGCTATGTGTCTGTTATGTCGTAAGTAATATGGGTCGTGTGTTTTAAGTCGTGTACGACTTAAGTGTTTGAGTCGCGTTTATTGATAGGACGTTGCCGACCTAAGGGTGAGTCGTAAGCCGTGTACGATTTAAGGAGCCGGTTGTAAAAATGCTATAAATAGGGAGTGTGTTGTACATTTGATGGTGGTTGATTTTTGTTGAATAAAAACTTTGTTTGATTGCCGTGTGCTTTCATCTAAATTGGTAGTTGAGTGTGATCTCCTATCTCCACTTTCGGTTAATCGAGTGCGCTCGATTCAACGATTGTTGAAGCCAATTCACGGTATCAAGTGCGCTTGATCAACGTTTGAAGAATTGTAGATCTTCTTTCACGGTATCGTGCGCGATCAACGTGTCGAAGATAGCTAGAATTTGGTATCTTTGTGATCAACGAATTTGGGCATTTCAGTATTTTCAATCCACCGTTTGCTACTTTCATCGATCTATATCGTTTTGTTATTATCCGCTGTGTCAGTTTTGGTATCAGAGCTGGACTTAGCCAATCATAGCTAAGCCGAGTCTTGGAGCCAAGGAGTTTGAAGTTGGTGTTCATCATGTTCATCTTAAAGTTGCAACAAGTTAGAAACTTTCGATCCGTTTCGTTTTGAATCAAAGTGTGGAAGTTGTTTGAATTTGGCCGTGAGATTTTTGCGCGCCAAAGTTTGAAAGTAAAGTGCTTGAAGCCGTGCTTGTTGAAGCCGAGCCGACCTAAGCCTTAGGTCATTGCCTATTGCCAAGTTGGGTAGAGCCGTGCATCACGTGAGTTGAGCCGAGACAAGTGAAGGCCGTGACTTGTTGTACAAGTTAGAGTTGAAGTTTGAATTGTGAAGTATTTGTGTTTGATACAATCATGCCACCAAGAAGAGCTAATCGTCATCAGAATGTTGAAGCGTTGTATAGAAGGGAAGAAGCCGAGAAAATGGAACAACGTATCAATGAGAAGTTTAATGAAGGTATTGGAAAGTTAGAGAAGTTGATGATTGATATGAATCAAACTCAAAGGAGGAGATCACCAATCTCGAACCATGGAGGAAACCGAGTTTCGCCATCGGTTACAGAAGCGAGAAGGGTATCACCGCAATCTTTTAGAGAGAGAAGAGAAACATCAATTTCATCAAGGAGAGATCACCATGACTATGGACATGAAGAGAGAAGAACTCCACATGAGTCTGAAGATGAGCCATATAGAGATGAAGAGAGACATAGTAGAAGAGACATGCGTGATCGAAGGGATGTTGATGGTCGAGATCGATATAGACGTACATTTGATTTTGATGAAGAGGGTGATAGAGCTAGCATCCATTATCGATCTCGAGACCAAGTTCGAAATTCTTATCGGGATATAGATGATGATCGTCGATGGGAATCAGGTATGAAGATGGAAATTCCAGAATTCAAGGGTGGAATGGTTGCAGAGGAATTCTTGGATTGGTTGTCTAATGTTGAAGAAATCTTTGATTTCAAGGAGATTCCGGAAAATCGTCGAGTGAAGTTGGTTGCTACTAAATTGAGAGGTAGAGCTTTAGCATGGTGGCAGCAGACTAAACTTACGCGGGAGAGAATGGGGAAGTCAAAGATTGTTACACGGGAGAAGATGAAGAAGTTAATGAAGGCTACATTCTTGCCTTACAATTATCAATCACTCATGTATCAGAGATTGCAGAATATGAGGCAAGGAACGAAGACTGTTAATGACTATGCTGATGAATTCTATCAACTGATTGCTCGAAATGACAGTATGGAAACGGAGGAACAATTGACTGCTAGGTTTGTTGGAGGGTTGAGGATGCAGATCCAGGATATGGTTAATATGTTCGATCCAAGATCTGTGGTGGAAGCACACCAAAAGGCGTTGGCTTGGGAGAAGCAGGGAAGGCGTGGAGGTGGTGTGTTTACAAGTTCCAATATTCAGAACAAAGGTGCTAGTGGGAGCTCCAATGTTTCGAAAGCTATCGGTAAACCAGTTGTGAATGAAGTTGCGAAGGCGAAGGTCAACAGCAGTTTCAAATGTTACAATTGCCAGGAAGTGGGTCACAAGAGTAATGAATGTCCGAAGCCGAAGAAACGAACTATGATTACTGAAGTTGAAGGAGAGGATGTTGGTGAAGGTTATCCTAGTCCAGTTGAGGAGGATGAATAGGATGTTGCGTCAGGAGATGAAGGATGTAATCTAATGATGAGAAGGTCTTGTTTAATACCGAAGCATGAAGAAGAGGCTAGTTGGTTGAGGAGTAACATCTTTCAGTCCACGTGCACTATTTTGGGGAAGGTTTGTAAATTTGTGATTGATGCGGGAAGTTGTGACAATATTATTTCTACCGAAGCAGTGAGAAAGTTGAAGCTGAAAACATAGAAGCATCCAAATCCTTACAAATTAGCGTGGCTAAGAAAAGGAGGAGAAGTGAAGGTGGACAGGCGAGTTCGAGTTCCATTTTCTATTGAGAAGAAGTATAAAGACGATATTTGGTGTGACGTTGTGGAGATGGATGTTTGTCATTTACTTTTGGGAAGACCATGGCAGTATGATCGAGCAGTGCAGCATGACGGTCGGACCAATAGCTACAGTTTTATGTTTGAAGGTGTTAAGATCATTTTGGTTCCAAAGAAGAGACAACAAGAAGAAAACAAGTCAGAAGAGATTGAGGAGCTGAAGACTTTATTGACTTTGAAGGAATTCATTGAAGAAGTAGAGGAGGGTCCAGAGGTATTTTTGTTGATTGGACGTGAAGCTACTGAATCTGTTGAAGTTCCAGAGGAAGTAAAACTGATATTGGAAGAATTCAAAGATGTATTTCCTAAAGAGTTGCCAACGGAGTTACCACCGTTGAGGGATATTCAGCATCAGATTGATCTTGTGCCAGGGGCAGTATTACCACACAGGCCACATTACAGAATGAGTCCTAAGGAGCATGAAGAACTGAGAAGGCAGGTGGAGGAGTTGTTAGAACAGGGGCGTGTTCAGGAGAGCTTGAGTCCTTGTGCAGTGCCAGCTTTATTGGTGCCAAAGAAGGATGGTTCGTGGAGGATGTGTACGGACAGTCGGGCTCTAAATAAGATCACTGTGAGATACAGATTTCCTATGCCGAGGTTTGATGATTTGATCGACCAATTGAGTGGAGCTGTTGTATTCTCGAAGATTGACTTGAAGAGTGGATACCACCAGATTCGTATTAGACCAGGTGATGAATGGAAGACTGCTTTTAAAACCAGGGAAGGTCTATACGAATGGTTGGTTATGCCGTTTGGTTTATCGAATGCACCGAGTACTTTTATGAGGGTGATGAACCAGATTTTCAGACCATACATTGGGAAGTTTGTGGTTGTTTACTTTGATGATATTTTAATCTATAGTGGGAGCATAGAAGAACACATCCAGCGTTTGCGAGAAGTATTGTTGATTCTACGACAAGAGCAGTTTTATGCAGCAACAAAGAAGTGTGTGTTTATGGCGGACAGTGTTTTATTTCTGGGGTATGTTCTGTCAAAGGAAGGTATTCAAGTGGATGAAAATAAAGTGGAAGCCGTCAGAAGTTGGCCACAACCGAAGACAATTACTGAAGTACGAAGTTTTCATGGATTGGTATCTTTCTATCGAAGATTCATTCCACATTTTAGTAGTGTGATGGCACCTATAGCCGATTACATGAAGGGAAAGAAGTTTGAGTGGTCAGAGGAAGCAGGGGTTGCTTTTGAGAAAATCAAGACACTATTGACGACAACTCCAATTCTAGTTTTAACGGATTTTCAGTTGTCGTTTGAATTACATACTGATGCATCGAAGGTTGGGGTTGGTGGAGTTTTGAGTCAGAAAGGAAGACCAGTTGCTTATTTCAGTGAGAAGTTATCTGGAGCTAAGTTGAGATATAGCACTTATGATGTTGAGTTTTACGCAATTGTTCAAGTAGTGAAGCACTGGAGACATTATCTGTTTCAGAAGGAGTTTGTTCTCTATACGGATCATGAAGCTTTGAAGCATTTGCAATGGCAGGATAAAATTTCAGCTAGGCACGCTTCATGGGTTGCATATCTACAACAGTTTACTTTTGTTGTTAAACAAAAATCAGGGGTGACGAATCGTGTAGCTGATGCATTGAACAGGAGGAATCATTTGTTGACAACAATGAAAATTGAAGTGACGGGGTTTGAACTATTGCCAGAGTTGATTAAAGAAGATCCTTACTTTACGGAGTTAGTTGAGAAAGTCAAGGATGGGAGTACTGATGAATTTGTGTTGATAGATGGATTCTTATTCAAAGGAAATCAATTATGTGTTCCAGATTGCAGTTTGAGAATGAAAATTGTGAAAGAATTGCACGAAGAAGGACATATGGGTAGAGATCGAACATTGCAGTTGATTTCTCAGTCTTATTATTGGCCGTCAATGAGAAGGGAAGTTGAAAGGTTTGTGCGTAGATGTCATGTTTGTCAGGTTTCGAAAGGGACAGCTACAAATGCAGGATTATATATGCCATTACCTGTTCCTACAAAACCATGGGTAGACATTAGCATGGATTTCGTGTTGGGTTTGCCGAGAACTCAAAGGGGGAATGACTCTATATATGTTGTGGTGGACCGTTTCTCGAAGATGGTACATTTTATTGCTTTTAAGAAGACGGTGGATGCTGTTCATGTTGCTCAGTTATTTTTCAAGGAGATCTATCGACTTCATGGATTGCTAGAATCTATTGTGTCGGATAGGGATACTCGTTTTCTGAGTCACTTTTGGTTAAGTTTGTGGAAGATGGTCGGAACGAAGCTGAATTTTAGTAGCGCTTATCATCCCCAAACTGATGGGCAGACGGAGGTTGTGAACAGATCATTGGGAAATTTACTACGGTGTCTTGTGAAAGATAATCTGAAAAGTTAGGACATGAAGTTATGCCAAGCAGAGTTTGCACATAATCATGCGGTTAATAGAAGCACAGGTTACAGTCCATTTCAGATTGTATATTCAAGTTTGCCAAGGGGACCGTTGGATTTGGCGGTAGTACCACAACCGAAGGGGACGGTTAAACAAGCGGTAGACTTTGTTGATGGATTGACTGAATGTCATAAAATCGTTCAGGAGCGATTGGAGAAAGCAATGAGAAGTATAAAAGGTCCACAGATCTGAAGCGAAGAAGTGTTGAGTTTAATGAAGGAGATATGGTGTATGCTGTGTTAACCAAGGATCGTTTTCCAGTGGGCGCTTATAACAAGTTGAAAGCCAGAAAAATTGGTCCTGTAGAAGTTGTGAAACGGATTAATGAAAATGCTTATAAGTTAAAGCTACCGGAGGATGTATACACTTCTGACGTATTCAATGTTAAGCATCTCGTACCATATTATGGGGATGAACAATCCGATGTGGAAGAATTTACAAATTTGAGGACGAATTTTTCTCAACCTAGGGAGGATGATGCAGCTCAGGACAGAGTCGGAGCAGTGCAAGGCCCAAATCTTCAAGACTTGAGTCGTCCACGACCTAAGAAAGCGGAGTTAAGTCGTCCATGACTTAAGGAAAAGAAGCTGCGACTTAACTCCAATGAGTTGCGACCTAACGAAGCGGCTTTAAGTCGTCTGCGACTTAACAAAGCTCGGGGGAAAGAGCTACGACTTAACAAGAATGATGAAAAGGAGTTACGACTTAACGGGAGCTTAAGTCGTTCGGCTTTGATAAGTCACACACGATCTAACGGCACGGCTATAAGTCGTCCACGACTTAACAAGAAGCAGGAAGAAGCTCCAGTGGCTGAAGTCCTTAAGTCGGAAGCGGGTTATGACGTAGTTGAGTCGTGTGAAGATACCATCCTCAAGCCGCCCACGAGTTACGACTCATGATAAGTCACGGAAGTTTAAGTCGCATAAGTGTTAAACCGTTGACGACCTAAGTAAGTCGTGACGTTATGTTGTAATTTGTTGTATTTTCCTTGAGTCGTAAGTCGTTTGAATCTTATGTCGTGAGTAGTTTGGTCGTCTATGACCTAAGTGATGTAATATGTTGTAATTACGTCAGTCGTAGATCGTTTGTGATTGAGGCGCTATGTGTCTTGTAACGACCCTGAATTTCGAATAATTTAATTTGAGAATATTTAATTTATTTTAAATATTTAAATGATGGTTTGGATTGAATTTTCAATATAACTTTGAAATTGGCGATTAAATTATAGAATTTAATCTATTGAGAGTTGAATAAAAATTTGAATCTTCAATTTTAAGCCAATTAAAAATATTTCAAAGGCTTGTAAAATTCATATTGATAATATTGAAGATTATAGAAGTTTCAGAATCAAATTTGAAAGTACTTTGCTCAGTTTTGAATTAAATCGTTCGAATCGATATTTAAAAATAGCCGTCCGAGGCACAGTCTCGGAATTCGACGAAACCAGTTCCATTGGGTCCGTGATATTGAATTATTGCCGGATTTCAAATTACGTATTTTTTGGAGTTAATATGTGAGCACACAGTGAGTAAACGCGTTGGAAATTAAATCGAATTCAATTTGAAATTTAAATTTAAATTTGTTAAACAAACGCACGTTATCTCCTTCGTTTACGCCAAAAATCACGCAGAGAATCACGGCTAAATCGTGTATGCACGTTTCCCCCTCGTCCTTAAAAATCATCTGTCTCCATTTAATTTTTAGAAGAAAATAAAAACAAATTAATGGCCGCTCCCCCCATTTGAATCGAACGCAGATAAATAAAATCGAATAGCCGAAGACCTTCGCATCTTTCTCCCCCTCTTCTATTCTTCCCCCAAATCGTTCGAACGCAGCCGTGTATATAAAAAAAAAAAAAAATGGCGACACGAGGCTAGGCGGTGGCGCGCGATGGGGGGGAGGCGCGGTCGCGCAAGGCAATCGAAGGCGATTGCGGCATCGAATTTGGGGGTGGCGCTCGCGAGTGGTGGGCGCGACGGGGTCGCGTGGAGTAGCGCGACGGCAATGGCGCGCGATTGGAGGCAAGTGCGGCTACTAGGCAAGGTCGCGGCAAGGCAACAGCACGCGGCGATCGAATGGAGGTGGGGGTCTTCGTGATTATGGTGCGCGCGAGTCAGAGGAGGAGGTAGCGGCTGCGTTAGGCACCGCGCAATTCGGTGCGGCGAGGGTTGGGGATTCGTTCGTCGTGGCGGCGTTGGGTGAAGGTTGATGATAGCCTGGGTTTTTGTTAAGGCAGTAAGTTTTTTTTTATTTTTGTTTATTCAATATATAGTTAAATGTTTATATACAGTAAAGCCAAGATTAATTTTATATGTATATAATTTTTTATGCAGTATATAATCTATGCAGTTTTTAGTATAAGATGTTTGAAAAAAAAAAAAAAAAGTTTGCATATGAAATCAGAAAAAAGTATTCCAGTGAGTATATACAGAATAATAATAATATAACAGATAGTTAATAAAATTTATTTAAATAGAAATTAAATTTGTTCGACAAAAATTGAAGAATAGTTTGAATTTAATTTTTGTTAAATCAAAGTATTAAAAAGAATTTGATTTAAAGAAATTAATTTAAAGTAAAATTTTAGTTAAAATAAACTTATTAAACAAAGAAATATAATTTTATTTAAAGAAAAATTTGTTGATTTGAATTTATAAAAAGAAAATTTAGTTCGATTTGAAATTTCTAGTTAGAATTATTTTAAAAGGAAAAATTTTTATTTATAACAAATTTAATAGTTAAAACCAAAATAATTAGTTGATTTAATTTATTAAAGAAAATTTATTAAGAATTCAAATTTGATGGTAAAATGATTTATCTAAGGAAATTTGATTTTTAAGTTAAATAAAGAAAATAAATTATTAAACAGGAATTTGGTTTAAAAGAAAATAAATTTATTAAAGGAAAAAAATTGTTAAAGATAAAATTTAGATTAATTTATTAAAAAGAAAGAATGCTTCGAATTAAACGGTTAGTTAATAAAGTTTATTAAAAGAAATTTAAATTTTTAGTCAAATTGATTTATATTAAAAGAAATTGATTTAAAGATATCAATTTAAAGTAAAATGATTTGTTAAGTTGTTATAAAATAAATAGTTACGATAATAAATTTGTTTTATCTATTATAGTTACTAAAAAGAAAATCTTTAGTAAAAAAAATTAAATCATTTGAAAGAGAGTTTGGTTAATTAAATTTAATTTTTAGTTGAAATAAAATTATTAAAGAAGAAACTGATTTAAATAAAACTATTGATTTATTTAACAATCAAGAATGAAAATTTAATTTATTCAATTGATTCGGATATTAATAAATTGTGCAAATATTTATACAAGGTATAAATGAAGAAAACAAGTTGAATTGGAAGTGGATGGCAAACGGGAATAAAGGTGAGAACTTCTCACTCAAAAAAGGAATTGTTTATTTGAATTTTAAATAGTTAGATTTAAAATTTATTGACTGTGTTGATTGATTGCTTGAATGATGATTGTAATATATATATTGGATGTGAATAGACCCTATACGCCGTTAGTAAGCGGAGGTTATTTATTACACACATATACCGCGATATTCCACCTTGAAGTGGAATTGGTATTATATTATATATATAGCAATATATATATATTGGCATATGTATATATTGCAGTTGATTGATTTCCCGCATTTTCTTTTAGCGGATGAGACCCTATACGCCGTTAGTAAGCGGATATATATTTTATAAAATCCCATATACCGCGATATTCCGTCTTGAAACGGAATGGTATTGTGCTAATGTCTGTGGATGCAGGGAAACAGGTTGGAGGGATCCAACTGGATTCCTCACAAATATTTATTGATTTTAAATATTGTGATGTTTGATTGTTTATCATATCGATATATGATATTGGAAAATCGTGATTGACTATTTGATGTGTTGCATCATCGGATCCAATTTTTGAAATTTAAAAATAACGATTTTAATTTCAAAAAGGATTTTTGGAAATATACGTTTATTAAATATTTTTGGAATTGATCCATTATAATTAAATAAACGTTATAATTTTTAATGTTATAAAAATTATATTTTTGAGAAATATAGTTAAAAAAATTGATTTTTTGAAAATATGGGATTTATGATTTTATAAAATAGTTTAAACTGAGATTTTTGAATCTATTGTAAAAAAAAGGTTAAATATAGGATTTATGAAATTGGATTATTTTATAAATCAAAATGGTGGAATTATAAAGGAATTGAAAGATGTTTTTAAAGAATAATATAAATTGATTTATATTAAGAGATTTATAAATGGATATTTATAAATTGAAATATTGACATTATAAAACGAGTTTTTATAAGTGTTTGAATGAAGTAAAAATGAATTTCATTAATGAATGAAATTTATAGGATTATAAACAGTGAAGTTATAAATGAAATTTTATAAACAGTAGGTTTATAAAATTTATAAAGTTATTGAAAGAATGAGTTTTGATAAATAAACGAATCTTATAAGTTATAAGATTTATAATTATGAAGTTCAAAGGAACGATTTTTGTAACGAATAAATTATAAGTATTTAACTTATAATATGAACGTTTAGTTTATAATTTAGTTATAAACTGGAATAGGTTAATAAAAGGATTTATAAAAAAGGAAGTTTTTATAAATAAATAGAAATGGAATTTATAAACGTTGTTTTATAAATCCGCAAACAACTTATTTTGATAAGTTAATTGTCATAACTTATTTAATGGAGTTATATTCACGTTTTTGAATAGTGAATAACACGTTAAAGAAATTGTTTTAGATTTGGTGTTTTAAACAGAATTAAAACGATCTAACGATGTTTTAAAAGATGTTGAGATTCGAAACCATAGATTTCAACATTTATTGTTGAAATAGATGTTTCGAGAAATAAAAGGAAATGGTGGACTATAACACTGTTGTTATAGTAAATGATTTCCGAAAGGAAATGTTTTGAATAGTATTGGGATTTATATATCTATTTAATTTCGAATCCCTATACTAGTGATTTCGGGTTGTCGTAACGATGTTTTACGCAACATTCGTTTTGACCCAAATAAATAATGTTTAAGTGAATGATTTCCTTAAAGAATGAAATATATACTTAATCTCGATTTAAGTATATTGAATATTTTCTAAGTGTTGAAAATAAATAAAATTTGTGAATTACTTATGAATAAATAAGTATGGAAATGTTTTCCAATATGAAGTGAATATTTAGAATTTATCTTTTTGAAGATAAATTGAAAAGAATAATTGGAATCATATATGCATGAATATTTTGGAATATAAATTCACTAAGGAATTTATAAAAGAAAGTAGAATTTGTTAAAAATAAATATTGATTTATTTTTGAAGTGTTAAAATTATATATCTTGTAAAGATATTTTGGAAAATAAATAATTTGGAAAATTATTTGGAAACTGGTGATGTATGCACATCAATTGATAGTTCAATAACCGACTATCAATATTTCCCTTTGAATGGGTATTTGATGTGATTTGTTTGAATTTGAATGCACACTTATTTTTGAATAAGCGCTCACTATTCGGGTTAACCGGGAAAGGACCATGGGGTCGTATAACCCATTCCGAATATGTGATACGTCGTTATGAATTGCATTTGAAGATCGGTGTTGAAGACCGAGTATTTGTGAAAGCGATAGGATGACCTATCGATTGTCTCTGCACTGGGTAGCTCCTGGTATAGAGATCTCCTAAGTGATGGGAAATTCGATCGGGATTGTGAATACCCGTATTGCAAGGGCTTCGTAAGAAGTGCCTTCGGTTCTGTTCGAGCCCGGAACAGACTTGTAGGGATTGTATGTCTGACATTACAATTTGAGATATAAAGCCGATTTCTTTCAAATATATTTCTGTTGGTGGCGGAGAATTTATTCTTTGCTTAACACCCTTCTTTGAGACGTATGTGCTCAAAGGTTATATAGTTGAAGTTATCAGCGATATATTCCCAATTTGGTAATGTGATATGCTGAGTGATGCTGAAATGATCATTATGTTGATTATTTGTGATAGGATCGTTTATTTGATCGTCTATCCTTGTGATCATTGTGTTGATCATTTGTTGACCCAAAGCATGGCTTTTGTATAAAGTATGTTTTTGTGGACGTGACTTCGTCGAGCCTCACACCCCGTGAATGGTCAAAACAGGAAAGAAGCAGCAAGGTTATGAGGGGTAGCGCCCTTTAGGATATGTGCATTTCCTTCTGGAAAAGGGTGGTATCATGGTATGGAGCCCAGATACTTACTCATGTTGAAACACTTTGTTTTTATGATTGTGTGAATTGATTAGAGAGCGCTCTCGGATAAAGGTCCCAAAGGACCGGGGGATGGCATATTCGGTCAGTTGTTACTCAGTTAGGGGTAACCCGGCCTTGTGTTGGTAGAGATCCGGTTTGGTTCTCGGGGATGTCCATCCAGAGGCATTCTCATGTGGCAATGGGAAGTTCCTTGGCCTGACCATTTGTTGGAAATCCAATTCCCAATACGAAACTTGTACGGTATTAGTTGTAGAACCTGCTATTCACTTATGGTGGTCACCACTGTTTGGATAGTAGCTATAGTAGGCATACGATAATGGTCGTATGTTGGCTAAGATTTATATCTTTATTTTAGAAATATTTTCCTACACTATGCACTAATAATAATATCAAATGTTATTTAAAATGCGTATCAAGCATCTTTGACTATCATAAGGAGAAATCTCCTCCAATTCTGCGTTTGCATGTGTGTGTGTGCGGGAGGCCTTATGGTAGTCTCATTTTTAAAAGCATTGCGAATTGAATTTAAAAATATCTCTCTATTTTGATTTTAAAGATAAATAAACTGTTTTGAGTTCTCACACCAGTCACATGACTGACTCGGAGTTTATTGTTTTCCTTCCTAAACTCTGGGTGCCCACCAATTTCCACACGGGCAGTTAAGAGTTAGGTTTATCAGGATATTCTGGATATTCAGGAGTTACTGGAGGCAAGCTGGATTGGTATGGCGTATTACTAGTATATAGTATTTCTTTTTCCGCTGCACTATTTGTTGTATGTTGTTGTACACTCTGATAAGATGATATGATGTAATGAAATGTGATGTAATGTAATAACTAATATAGTTCTTTGTTTAAAGATTATTCATTTATTATTATATGTTGTTCCGCTGCGAATTGTGAGATTCTGTTATTGTTCCGTAGTTGTTCTATTCTGTTCTATTTTTCCTTGTTCTCTGTTTTTTTTTTCTTTTCTCTTCTTCTACCTCTTTCTTCTTCTTAAAACCCATAACTATTCGGTTTTTCGGCAACGAAAATCCGAAACGTTACATTTGGTATCAGAGCTGTTGGTTAAGCGACAACCATGGTTCTGTAGGGTCTTACTCGTTAGAGATAGAGTCAGCAGTACTCTAGAATGAGTTTGAGTGTAATAATAGATATGAGCGCGTATTTGTTAGTGAATATAAAATTGATTTATATTATAAAATAATTTTTGCCCAAAACTATTTTGTATAGAAAAGAAATGATTTTCTATGAATTATTATGGTATATGGTTGCATGATTATTAGGAAGTGATAATATAGAATTATTATCATTAGTATATAGAATTAAATAAGATGAATTTAATTCAAGTAAATTAACTTGATAATTTATTCATTTGTGAAATAATTTCAAATGGAATGAATATGAATATGGAATGTAAATAAAAATTGAATTGAGCAATTAAGTAAATTCGAGATGAATTGAAATATTGAAATGAATTAATGAATGAAACTAATTCAATGTAGTAATGTGAATGTACTAATTGAATTAAATTAGTTAATCAATAGAATTCAATATTTAAAATTGAGAATTGAATTCGAATGAATTTGAAATCGTGAATTGAATTGAAATGTGAAATTGAATAAAATTGGATATGTAACTTCAATAGTGAAGTAATAACGTATAAGAAGTATATGTTGAAAATTTTGTAATAGAATTTGCAAAATGGTTTGAATGTTGGATTTGGATGCTACTACTAGCAGAATATACAGGTTATACAGGTGTATAAAGGAATTGAAATTTTGATTTCAAAGATAAAATTGAATTGCTCGACAAAAAGGTACGTATTTCAATTTCAGTATGAGATTTGATGACTTTCTTCTCTAGCCACTTGGCTTTTCTCTTTTCTTTTTGATTCTGAGGGGCCGTGGTGCCATTTTGTAGTCGTACTGATCGAGCCGCGCAAAGGAAACGCTGGCGAAATTTTTCGAAAATTTAGGGTGTTAGAAAATTTTTGAGAAAAATTTGAAAGTTTGAAATTTGAATTTGAATTTAAATTTGAATGGTTAGGAAAACAATGTTGTTTACAACCTATAATTGGAGTTGGAAAGATAGTTGAAATGATAATGAATCTCTAGTAAAAAGATTTAGGCTAGTAAGTTGATAAAATTATTTGGATTGTGAAAAATAATAGAAGGGATAGGGGCATTCTTCTTAACTTGTAATTTCGGGACGAAATTCTTTTAAGGGGGAAAGATTGTAACGACCCTGAATTTCGAATAATTTAATTTGAGAATATTTAATTTATTTTAAATATTTAAATGATGGTTTGGATTGAATTTTCAATATAACTTTGAAATTGGCGATTAAATTATAGAATTTAATCTATTGAGAGTTGAATAAAAATTTGAATCTTCAATTTTAAGCCAATTAAAAATATTTCAAAGGCTTGTAAAATTCATATTGATAATATTGAAGATTATAGAAGTTTCAGAATCGAATTTGAAAGTACTTTGCTCAGTTTTGAATTAAATCGTTCGAATCGATATTTAAAAATAGCCGTCCGAGGCACAGTCTCGGAATTCGACGAAACCAGTTCCATTGGGTCCGTGATATTGAATTATTGCCGGATTTCAAATTACGTATTTTTTGGAGTTAATATGTGAGCACACGGTGAGTAAACGCGTTGGAAATTAAATCGAATTCAATTTGAAATTTAAATTTAAATTTGTCAAACAAACGCACGTTATCTCCTTCGTTTACGCCAAAAATCACGCAGAGAATCACGGCTAAATCGTGTATGCACGTTTCCCCCTCGTCCTTAAAAATCATCTGTCTCCATTTAATTTTTAGAAGAAAATAAAAACAAATTAATGGCCGCTCCCCCCATTTGAATCGAACGCAGATAAATAAAATCGAATAGCCGAAGACCTTCGCATCTCTCTCCCCCTCTTCTATTCTTCCCCCAAATCGTTCGAACGCAGCCGTGTATATAAAAAAAAAAAAAAAAAATGGCGACACGAGGCTAGGCGGTGGCGCGCGATGGGGGGGAGGCGCGGTCGCGCAAGGCAATCGAAGGCGATTGCGGCATCGAATTTGGGGGTGGCGCTCGCGAGTGGTGGGCGCGACGGGGTCGCGTGGAGTAGCGCGACGGCAATGGCGCGCGATTGGAGGCAAGTGCGGCTACTAGGCAAGGTCGCGGCAAGGCAACAGCACGCGGCGATCGAATGGAGGTGGGGGTCTTCGTGATTATGGTGCGCGCGAGTCAGAGGAGGAGGTAGCGGCTGCGTTAGGCACCGCGCAATTCGGTGCGGCGAGGGTTGGGGATTCGTTCGTCGTGGCGGCGTTGGGTGAAGGTTGATGATAGCCTGGGTTTTTGTTAAGGCAGTAAGTTTTTTTTTATTTTTGTTTATTCAATATATAGTTAAATGTTTATATACAGTAAAGCCAAGATTAATTTTATATGTATATAATTTTTTATGCAGTATATAATCTATGCAGTTTTTAGTATAAGATGTTTGAAAAAAAAAAAAACGTTTGCATATGAAATCAGAAAAAAGTATTCCAGTGAGTATATACAGAATAATAATAATATAACAGATAGTTAATAAAATTTATTTAAATAGAAATTAAATTTGTTCGACAAAAATTGAAGAATAGTTTGAATTTAATTTTTGTTAAATCAAAGTATTAAAAAGAATTTGATTTAAAGAAATTAATTTAAAGTAAAATTTTAGTTAAAATAAACTTATTTAACAAAGAAATATAATTTTATTTAAAGAAAAATTTGTTGATTTGAATTTATAAAAAGAAAATTTAGTTCGATTTGAAATTTCTAGTTAGAATTATTTTAAAAGGAAAAAATTTTATTTATAACAAATTTAATAGTTAAAACCAAAATAATTAGTTGATTTAATTTATTAAAGAAAATTTATTAAGAATTCAAATTTGATGGTAAAATGATTTATCTAAGGAAATTTGATTTTTAAGTTAAATAAAGAAAATAAATTATTAAACAGGAATTTGGTTTAAAAGAAAATAAATTTATTAAAGGAAAAAAATTGTTAAAGATAAAATTTAGATTAATTTATTAAAAAGAAAGAATGCTTCGAATTAAACGGTTAGTTAATAAAGTTTATTAAAAGAAATTTAAATTTTTAGTCAAATTGATTTATATTAAAAGAAATTGATTTAAAGATATCAATTTAAAGTAAAATGATTTGTTAAGTTGTTATAAAATAAATAGTTACGATAATAAATTTGTTTTATCTATTATAGTTACTAAAAAGAAAATCTTTAGTAAAAAAAATTAAATCATTTGAAAGAGAGTTTGGTTAATTAAATTTAATTTTTAGTTGAAATAAAATTATTAAAGAAGAAACTGATTTAAATAAAACTATTGATTTATTTAACAATCAAGAATGAAAATTTAATTTATTCAATTGATTCGGATATTAATAAATTGTGCAAATATTTATACAAGGTATAAATGAAGAAAACAAGTTGAATTGGAAGTGGATGGCAAACGGGAATAAAGGTGAGAACTTCTCACTCAAAAAAGGAATTGTTTATTTGAATTTTAAATAGTTAGATTTAAAATTTATTGACTGTGTTGATTGATTGCTTGAATGATGATTGTAATATATATATTGGATGTGAATAGACCCTATACGCCGTTAGTAAGCGGAGGTTATTTATTACACACATATACCGCGATATTCCACCTTGAAGTGGAATTGGTATTATATTATATATATAGCAATATATATATATTGGCATATGTATATATTGCAGTTGATTGATTTCCCGCATTTTCTTTTAGCGGATGAGACCCTATACGCCGTTAGTAAGCGGATATATATTTTATAAAATCCCATATACCGCGATATTCCGTCTTGAAACGGAATGGTATTGTGCTAATGTCTGTGGATGCAGGGAAACAGGTTGGAGGGATCCAACTGGATTCCTCACAAATATTTATTGATTTTAAATATTGTGATGTTTGATTGTTTATCATATCGATATATGATATTGGAAAATCGTGATTGACTATTTGATGTGTTGCATCATCGGATCCAATTTTTGAAATTTAAAAATAACGATTTTAATTTCAAAAAGGATTTTTGGAAATATACGTTTATTAAATATTTTTGGAATTGATCCATTATAATTAAATAAACGTTATAATTTTTAATGTTATAAAAATTATATTTTTGAGAAATATAGTTAAAAAAATTGATTTTTTGAAAATATGGGATTTATGATTTTATAAAATAGTTTAAACTGAGATTTTTGAATCTATTGTAAAAAAAAGGTTAAATATAGGATTTATGAAATTGGATTATTTTATAAATCAAAATGGTGGAATTATAAAGGAATTGAAAGATGTTTTTAAAGAATAATATAAATTGATTTATATTAAGAGATTTATAAATGGATATTTATAAATTGAAATATTGACATTATAAAACGAGTTTTTATAAGTGTTTGAATGAAGTAAAAATGAATTTCATTAATGAATGAAATTTATAGGATTATAAACAGTGAAGTTATAAATGAAATTTTATAAACAGTAGGTTTATAAAATTTATAAAGTTATTGAAAGAATGAGTTTTGATAAATAAACGAATCTTATAAGTTATAAGATTTATAATTATGAAGTTCAAAGGAACGATTTTTGTAACGAATAAATTATAAGTATTTAACTTATAATATGAACGTTTAGTTTATAATTTAGTTATAAACTGGAATAGGTTAATAAAAGGATTTATAAAAAAGGAAGTTTTTATAAATAAATAGAAATGGAATTTATAAACGTTGTTTTATAAATCCGCAAACAACTTATTTTGATAAGTTAATTGTCATAACTTATTTAATGGAGTTATATTCACGTTTTTGAATAGTGAATAACACGTTAAAGAAATTGTTTTAGATTTGGTGTTTTAAACAGAATTAAAACGATCTAACGATGTTTTAAAAGATGTTGAGATTCGAAACCATAGATTTCAACATTTATTGTTGAAATAGATGTTTCGAGAAATAAAAGGAAATGGTGGACTATAACACTGTTGTTATAGTAAATGATTTCCGAAAGGAAATGTTTTGAATAGTATTGGGATTTATATATCTATTTAATTTCGAATCCCTATACTAGTGATTTCGGGTTGTCGTAACGATGTTTTACGCAACATTCGTTTTGACCCAAATAAATAATGTTTAAGTGAATGATTTCCTTAAAGAATGAAATATATACTTAATCTCGATTTAAGTATATTGAATATTTTCTAAGTGTTGAAAATAAATAAAATTTGTGAATTACTTATGAATAAATAAGTATGGAAATGTTTTCCAATATGAAGTGAATATTTAGAATTTATCTTTCTGAAGATAAATTGAAAAGAATAATTGGAATCATATATGCATGAATATTTTGGAATATAAATTCACTAAGGAATTTATAAAAGAAAGTAGAATTTGTTAAAAATAAATATTGATTTATTTTTGAAGTGTTAAAATTATATATATTGTAAAGATATTTTGGAAAATAAATATTTTGGAAAATTATTTGGAAACTGGTGATGTATGCACATCAATTGATAGTTCAATAACCGACTATCAATATTTCCCTTTGAATGGGTATTTGATGTGATTTGTTTGAATTTGAATGCACACTTATTTTTGAATAAGCGCTCACTATTCGGGTTAACCGGGAAAGGACCATGGGGTCGTATAACCCATTCCGAATATGTGATACGTCGTTATGAATTGCATTTGAAGATCGGTGTTGAAGACCGAGTATTTGTGAAAGCGATAGGATGACCTATCGATTGTCTCTGCACTGGGTAGCTCCTGGTATAGAGATCTCCTAAGTGATGGGAAATTCGATCGGGATTGTGAATACCCGTATTGCAAGGGCTTCGTAAGAAGTGCCTTCGGTTCTGTTCGAGCCCGGAACAGACTTGTAGGGATTGTATGTCTGACATTACAATTTGAGATATAAAGCCGATTTCTTTCAAATATATTTCTGTTGGTGGCGGAGAATTTATTCTTTGCTTAACACCCTTCTTTGAGACGTATGTGCTCAAAGGTTATATAGTTGAAGTTATCAGCGATATATTCCCAATTTGGTAATGTGATATGCTGAGTGATGCTGAAATGATCATTGTGTTGATTATTTGTGATAGGATCGTTTATTTGATCGTCTATCCTTGTGATCATTGTGTTGATCATTTGTTGACCCAAAGCATGGCTTTTGTATAAAGTATGTTTTTGTGGACGTGACTTCGTCGAGCCTCACACCCCGTGAATGGTCAAAACAGGAAAGAAGCAGCAAGGTTATGAGGGGTAGCGCCCATTAGGATATGTGCATTTCCTTCTGGAAAAGGGTGGTATCATGGTATGGAGCCCAGATACTTACTCATGTTGAAACACTTTGTTTTTATGATTGTGTGAATTGATTAGAGAGCGCTCTCGGATAAAGGTCCCAAAGGACCGGGGGATGGCATATTCGGTCAGTTGTTACTCAGTTAGGGGTAACCCGGCCTTGTGTTGGTAGAGATCCGGTTTGGTTCTCGGGGATGTCCATCCAGAGGCATTCTCATGTGGCAATGGGAAGTTCCTTGGCCTGACCATTTGTTGGAAATCCAATTCCCAATACGAAACTTGTACGGTATTAGTTGTAGAACCTGCTATTCACTTATGGTGGTCACCACTGTTTGGATAGTAGCTATAGTAGGCATACGATAATGGTCGTATGTTGGCTAAGATTTATATCTTTATTTTCGAAATATTTTCCTACACTATGCACTAATAATAATATCAAATGTTATTTAAAATGCGTATCAAGCATCTTTGACTATCATAAGGAGAAATCTCCTCCAATTCTGCGTTTGCATGTGTGTGTGTGCGGGAGGCCTTATGGTAGTCTCATTTTTAAAAGCATTGCGAATTGAATTTAAAAATATCTCTCTATTTTGATTTTAAAGATAAATAAACTGTTTTGAGTTCTCACACCAGTCACATGACTGACTCGGAGTTTATTGTTTTCCTTCCTAAACTCTGGGTGCCCACCAATTTCCACACGGGCAGTTAAGAGTTAGGTTTATCAGGATATTCTGGATATTCAGGAGTTACTGGAGGCAAGCTGGATTGGCATGGCGTATTACTAGTATATAGTATTTCTTTTTCCGCTGCACTATTTGTTGTATGTTGTTGTACACTCTGATAAGATGATATGATGTAATGAAATGTGATGTAATGTAATAACTAATATAGTTCTTTGTTTAAAGATTATTCATTTATTATTATATGTTGTTCCGCTGCGAATTGTGAGATTCTGTTATTGTTCCGTAGTTGTTCTATTCTGTTCTATTTTTCCTTGTTCTCTGTTTTTTTTTCTTTTCTCTTCTTCTACCTCTTTCTTCTTCTTAAAACCCATAACTATTCGGTTTTTCGGCAATGAAAATCCGAAACGTTACATGTCTGTTATGTCGTAAGTAATCTGGGTCGTGTGTTTTAAGTCGTGTACGACTTAAGTGTTTGAGTCGCGTTTATTGATAGGTCGTTGCCGACCTAAGGGTGAGTCGTAAGTCGTGTACGAATTAAGGAGCCGGTTGTAAAAATGCTATAAATAGGGAGTGTGTTGTACATTTGATGGTGGTTGATTTTTGTTGAATAAAAACTTTGTTTGATTGCTATGTGCTTTCATCTAAATTGGTAGTTGAGTGTGATCTCCTATCTCCACTTTCGGTTAATCGAGTGCGCTCGATTCAACGATTGTTGAAGCCAATTCACGGTATCAAGTGCGCTTGATCAACGTTTGAAGAATTGTAGATCTTCTTTCACGGTATCGTGCGCGATCAACGTGTCGAAGATAGCTAGAATTCGGTATCTTTGTGATCAACGAATTTGGGCATTTCAGTATCTTCAATCCACCGTTTGCTACTTTCATCGATCTATATCGTTTTGTTATTATCCGCTGCGTCAAACATTCATCGCTTATTATTAAGTTTAGTATCATTCTTCGCCTTTTTTTATTAGTGACAAAGAATCCATTTGATGTACCAATTTTGGAAAGATAAAACATTATATATGTTTGTAATGATATACCAATTTTAAGAAAAAAAATTACGGATATATTTGGTTGTAATAAAATACCAACGTTAAAAAGAAAAATTATGTATATGTATATTTCTTTGTATTAAAATACAATTTTTTAGAAATAAAGAATTTTTTTGAACTTGAATGTAAAAAAATATAGAGAACTAAAGATAATTTTGTATATAATTGTCAATTTTTCTAAATTATATGGGCTTGAATGGAAAATTAGTTATACCATTTTTTTCATACGAATGCGATATACACATTGATTTTTCTTTTTTTTCTGTTCAATTATTAAATATCAATTAGTTGGATTTATTTAAAAACTTTATGGTACACACGTTGAATTTTTATTTTTATTTATTTGTTTGTTTAGTTAATAAATGTTTGTTAATTGAATTTATTTTAAAGAAGTAATTTAAGATCACTTATTAAATCCACATATGCACATGAATGTAAACAGTATAAGAAAATTTGGAAAAATTCATAAATAATTGTAAAAATTATTAATGATGGTATTTAGATGTACAACGATAGAAGAAAAAATTAGTGGAATTTTATAATAATTTCTATATAACTGTCAAAATTTTAAAAAATATGGACTTGAATGAACAATTAGTTTTCCCATTTTGGTGAATATTAATGTGGTACACACAATGAATTATTATTTTTTAGAATTTATTAGATCAATTAATGAAGAAACGACTATTTTTTAATTATTATAATTTGTTTAAATAGCTTAAATTTAGAATCATCTGATTAATTTTGGTATATGGACCTAGATGTGCAATAATAGATTGGGAGAAATATTTAAATAATTTTAAAAATTATTGAATATTGGTACTTAATTTAAAATGATAGAAGTGATGATTGGTAGGAACATTGTAACAATTATAATGACATAACTTATGGAGATCTAAAATAAAATATATAGAGGGAATTAAGGAGAGAAAAGAGAATTCGTAGAATACTAAAAGAGCAGAAAATCTTCTGCTTTACTATCATTTTTATAGATACGAAATAGGTTAAAGTTAACAAATTATATATAAAATTAATTTAGTAATTAGTTAATTATAATAAGTTGATTTCTTATCCATTTCCTTTGCATACAAGATCTGATTTGGACGTGGTTTCTTGCATTGCACTCATATTAGAGCCCTCTATGACTAAGCATAGGATTGGACATCTTTTATTGGACGAGTGATATTATCTCTCACCATTTTATGATGGTTAGTAATACATTTTTCAAATGATTGCTTACATTAAAATGTGATTTTTAATATATTTAAACTCATGATAGATTTTATAAAAAGAATCTTAAAGCGTTTTAAAATGATTTTAAATCGAATATTATATATGTTCTTATGGACGTACTATTTCTAGAGAATTGCTAAATTAACGCTATTTTTGACATAAATCCCTAAATTGGTTGATATAAACATGTTATATATGTCGTATGTATGATACGGTAGATGTATGTATGTTTGTTGGTTGCATGTATGCTTGTTGGTTGCATGTATGCTTGTATGCTTGATTTGGTTGAAAATGCTGATCGATAAGCGATATAATGTTAGAAAATATCCCATAAGATAGAGTTTCGTGTATACCGGTCGAATGCATACATGATGGAAACTCAAATAATGAGAGAGAGTTTAGTCCACATTGATTGAACGCACACATGATAAGGGCTCGAAATGATGGGATAACTACGTGGAAGAGTATTATGATGCATATCGACCAATATGAAGATGGAGGACGATGGACTTGGGTATGTACTTCAGACTTTAGAATTGATGCCAAATGTTTTCATGTGGTTTTTACTTGGCTTTTTCGGTTCAGCACATGACCAAAGTGGTCGTTAATGACTACTCTAGAGTGGTCGGTATCTGCCACTATTTATGATGGCCGATTTGGCCAACTTTTGACATGGATGTTGGAGTGGCTTCAAGTAGCATGATTTGATGGTTTGTTTGTTCATTCAAAATTTGATTTTAATGTACACTTCGATGAACGATTTTGGCAATGAAACGAGGATGTGGCGCTTTGACATGATGACTTTGAGATTTGTTGATGATGACTCTATGACTCAGGATAATGTCTAAAGAATGCTGCGAGACATATGATGATACTCTATGACATAAGACGAATGTCTAGAGTTGTTACAGGCTTAAAGAATCAATATGTGAGTTGTATGATGATCCATAAGGGCAAGTTCGAGGATGGGAACTTGTAAAGTCGAGCGACGATGTGTTCTACAATAGATATGACGTATGCAAAGGGATCGTCGATATTACGAGGTTTCGATGGGTACTCGTAAAACACAGATATATGGAGCCACCTAGACCATGATGGATGAGTTTGTGTCGTGATGGATCCTAATCTTTAGACGTGAGAATTATTTTACCCTAGACTATCGCGATGGATAGTTTAGTTTTGGCCTACATAGCGGCGTAGATTCAAGTACCGAGAAATTAGGATGTTGATTATCAAACAAGTAGTCAAGCCCTGAGCGTGATGGCTCAGGCAAGTTATCATATATCCAACGCACAACATGAGTGATGTAAGGATGGATGCTATGTTTGTTTTGTAGATTAGGGATGTCAAGAGCTGTTGTTATCTTTGACGTAGATACCTAGACATCATTTTGTACTTTGACGTATAGTATACCCATGCTTATTACGATGTAGAGTAGCATATATCCTATGTTATGTACTAACTCTTTGGATGTAGTGATAGGTCAGTATGATTTTTTATATCCTCTATTCCATAATACTATAACGACTTTCTTAGTATTTTGACATTGTTTATCGCTCACGTCGGTCTATTATCTAACTCGAGGTTTTATACTTTGCTTCTTATTATCTCGGGTTCTCTTAAATGAGTAGATTAGATAGTATGTGTAAATGAAACATGGAGTTATTAAAATGGACTAGCAGAAGGCGATGTTTTCTCATGTTTATATTTTGGGCTTATTATTATTTGTTCCGCTATGTGATACTATGGAGCTTTGATGGTGTCTGACTTACTATTATTAGAGATAGTTTATCATTTGAATTTATTTATCAGCTGTACAAACTCTTTTGCTAGTTTGTACAACTATATGAAACGATGTACTATGATTCTGTGGTTCATGTAGTTACTACTTTCTTACCTGTTTTGTATCTGTAATGACTATTGTATTTTACACGATGCACCGTGAGGTATTTGACAGACTATGTTACTATGTGTTTTATATATTGGACTACAACCTTGACAACCACCCTGCATCGACCGGGCATCGTTACAACACATTATACAATATATTGGGTGCTGATGGTGTAGGGCAGTCGTCACAATATGCTTTCTTATTTTTTTATTTTCTAATTTTTTTTTAAAGAATCTATGGATCAAAATTGATCAATGGATGGATCATACATCAATACCGATCCATACTTTCTCTTCCTTTTATAAATAGGATTTATACAATTTCCTTCATCCTACTTATTTTGCAATCGAGCTTTCCTCTCTGTTCTAGAGCTTTCATTCTAGGGTTTTCTTTCATTCCCAACTTTGAGTTCCATCCATCAACAACCACCGATCCATCCACTGTAGTCCAAGGTAACTGGCATCCTCCATCATCGCACTCCATCACATCGGCTACCCATCCATCGCCAATCCTCCACTAGTACATAATATGTCTGTTGCGTCGCCTTATTTGCGACGGCTTAGATAAAAACAGTAGCAAATAATATAATATGCGATTTTTCTTCTTAAAGACCATAGCAGTTGGTTTATGAGAAGCAGAATAAAATTTAATAAAAGCAATTTCCGATAGTTTTTACTATAACCGTAGCAAATACGTTTTATTTACGACTGTTATTTTCATAACGGTAGCAAATACCAATTGCAAATGCGAGTACAAAAATAAAAAATAATTTGCAACTGTCCTATGATACACAGTAGAAACTCTTCCCATCCGCGTTCTCCCATCCGCAAATCGAAAGAAATGTTCCATCTTGAAAAGTTCCAACACCCAAATCTGAGCTTTCATCGAAGCATTGATGAAGCACTTACCCCCTTAGGTCGCGGCCGACCTAATCTAGGTCGTGAACGACCTAACTCGTATGAAGTGAGCAAGCTAATGCCTCCGCCTCGTATGTCGCAAGCACTCCACTGTAAATCGCGATCTATCCTAGGTCGTAAACCCTCCTGCCGAAGCTACCTCGCCCTGCCGCCTAGGTCGTCCCTCCACTCTAGTTCGCGAGCGACTTACCTAGGTCGCGAGAAACGACCTAACTTCCACCTCGACTCTGGCTCGCGAACGACTTATCTAGGTCGCGAACAAATCGAAATCGATTCCCCCCTTCACAGCGACCTTTCATATGTCGCGAACGACATATCTATGGAAAAGGACGCGAACAGTAAGTCGCGAACGACCTTATCCTTGGCTCTTCCAGATTGAATCGCTCCATTATAGCTCGCGAACAAATTGTTAAGTCGCTGCCGAGTTTTAAGTCGCGAATGAAGCTTCAGTTAAATCGCTAATGAATGCCGCATCTCTTAAGTCGCGTGCCGCCTTCCATAAGTCGCTGCCGAGCTATCTTAAGTCGCGTGAAGCATTTTATGTCGTGTGCGTTGTTATTTAGGTCGTTTGTGCCTTTGTAAGTTGTTGTACAGTTTGTATTTCGTTTTCTTAAGTCGCTGTGTTTGTTGTATCACTTTGTTAAGTCATATGTGTTGTAATCTCCTATAAATAGGGGTTGTGTCATTTGTAAAAAAGGTGGTTTTTGAAATTTGAATAAAATTTGGTTTGTGCTTTGTGCCTCCATTTTTAAATTGGTAGTCGAGTGTTAACTCCTATCTCCACTTCGGCATTCGAGTGCGCTCGAATCAACAAACGTTGAAGCCAATTCGCGGAATCAAGTGCGCTTGATCAACGCTCAAAGAATTGTAGATCTTTCTTCACGGTATCATGCGCGATCAACGTGTCGAAGATTGCTAAAAGCCGGTATCTTCATGATCAACGGATTTGGGCCTTTCGGTATTCTTAAATCCATCGATTCTTCGTCGATTCACCGATTATTTCCGCTAATCGCGTGAGATCCTGGACGGATTCGATTTGCATCGTCGAATTCGCTTCCCACGCTGCGTCTGTTTGGTATCAGAGCAAGATCGCAAGAAGTTTGCATTATTTGGAGACTTGGGTTTCAAGAATTTGAAGTTTGGAGATCAGATTTGCAAATTGTTGAGAAGTTTGTGTTCATCGTGAAGTTGCAACAAGTTGGAAGTTTCGATCCATCTCACTTCGGATCAAAGTTCGGAAAGTGTTTGAAATTTATTCTTGAGTTTGTTTGAAGTTCAATCATGCCTCCGAGACGAGCTCAACGTCATCGCAATATTAATGCTTTGTATGGAAGAGAAGAGGCCGATGAAATGCAACAACGAATCAACGAGAGTTTCACTGAAAAGTTGAATGAAGGAATTGGTCGATTAGAGAGAATGATGCTTGAAATGAATCAAAATCGAAGAAGAGTTTTACCTGAATCGAGCCATGAGAGAAGTAGAGTTTCACCACATTCAGGTCGGGAGAGAAGAGTGTTGAGTCACAAGTTTTATGAAGGTTTTGATTTCTGACAAATAAATAAAGGCGATCGACAAAACAAGGTCATTATGGCTATAAAGAGCTACATATGGTACTCTAGATTGTAGGTTGATTATTTGATATTAGAATAGTGATAAACTTGTTAAAATCTATTCTCAAATAATCATGCATTTCAAGGAAATCAATATATATACGACTAAATTGTAGTTGCACATTCAGTGTGCAACTTTACAGGTACCGGTCGACCGGTCATAATATATGCGGTCGACCGTTCCTGCATAATTTGCACACTGAACGTGCACACATGCACATAACGTATATATATTTGAATTCCTGTCTACTGGTCACTTTTTAACCTGTCGACCGTTTTTAAACAGAAAGCAATTTTTCCAAAAGACACTTCTTTTCTCCAAAGGTTGCATCTCTTACCTTTCATCAAAGATCATATCTCTTAAACCATTCTTCTCTATATAAACTCATCTAAATCGTTGATTAAAATAACATGATTATATATGCTTTTTACTCTAATCTCTGATCTTACTTTCTACATACTCCTGCATTCTAAAAGCTCTCAATTATTTTAATTGCTTATTGAATCATTGAAATTATTTCATATCTTTTGATTCAATAAGTAATATACTTTCCTTAATCTTCACAAAACATCATTCGTATATTTTGAGGATAAGATTATAGGAAATTTGTACTACAAGTGACAAAACTGTGTTATCAAGAACACATACCGTCGACAAACAATTATATTCATTGTTGTTGAAGTCCTCTGTGTTGCAAGAGGCAAGTGTTGAAGTCCTCGGTGTTGTAAGAGGCAAGTGTTGAAGTCCTCAGTGTATTAGAGGCGTGAAATCCCGTTAGTTTGCTCGGGTATTGTAAACCTGTTCCTCCGGGTGAAGCGAGGTAGTTAATAGTGAAAATCCAGATAGAAGTCTGGGACTGGACGTAGGACGGTGCTCCGAACCAGTATAAAAATCTCTGGTGTGATTTTTCTATTTTTACTTTTACTTTGCTACTATCATCTATTTTCTGCATTTATATTATAGTCCATATTACACGATCCGTGTGTACTATATTAGCACGTGCATTCGTATACACACCGAACTTTCATTTGGTATCAAAGCACGGTCATCATATAACCGTAACACAGTTATTTGATATATTATAGTAATATGGAAAATAACGTAAGTACTAGCACTCAAAACACCACTTATACGGAGGGTCAATCGACACAAAGACCTCCATTTTTCAATGGTCTTAACTATAGTTATTGGGCAACACGTATGTCATTCTTTATGCAATCAAATAGCTATGATGCTTGGAATGCCGCTCGAATCGAAATAGTGAATCCAACAACTGATTATTCAGAATGGACTGCAGCTGAGAAAACGGCAGCAGCCGTAAATGCAAGAGCAATAAATATGTTGTTCTGTGCATTAGACCAAAATGAATATAACCGTGTTAGTATCTGCACTACTGCATATCAAATTTGGCAAACACTAAAAATCACTCATGAAGGTACTAACAAGGTTAAACAAGCCAAAATAGCCATGCTGAAAAGTCAATTTCAAAATTTCAAAATGAAACCAAATGAGACAATCAATAACATGTATTCATGATTTCAAACTATTCACCATGCACTTATTGGCTTAGGACAATAGTGTTCTGATTTCGATGTTGTTTCAACAGTCCTACATTCTCTGACTAGTGAATGGGAAGGAAAAGTATTAGCAATTGAAGAAGCTAATGACCTTTCCGTCATGAAGCCAGATGAATTGATAGGAAATTTAATGTCCTATGAAGCAAATTTGCAGGCTAGAAAAGAACAGAAAGAAGAAAAGAAAAATGTAGCATTTCATGTTGAGAAAGATGAAAATGAATCAGATTCTGAAGACGAAGATTTGGCATTCATTGCGAAAGGATTCAAAAAATTCCTAAAATATCGAAAAGCCAGTCGTTACAATAAAAGGAAACCTGGATCAAATAAACCATCTTCATCTGCTATAGAATGTTTCAACTGCCACAAAAAGGGACACATGCAGAAGGATTGTCCAGAACAAAAGAAGAAGTCAGAAAATGACAAATTCAAATATAAGAAGGACAAATCTAAGAAACGAGCCTTCTCAGTAACATGGGATGATTCAGAGTCATCTTCATCAGAAAGTGAAAGTGATTCAGAGAATGAACAAGCTAATGTTTGTTTTATGGCAACAGAAGATGAGGTACAAATTCCTACATTTGATGAATTACTTGATATTAATGCTGAATTGATAGTCAAATATAAAGACATAAAACGTCAATTAAAAGTAGTCAAAGCAGATTTAAGTAGAGCAGAGTTTGAACGAGATATGTTAAAAGATGAGAAGAAAATATTAGAAGAGGAACTTGAAAATATTCAAGAATCATCATCTAATGTTGACTCTCAAATATCTCTTTTGAGTCAAGAAATAGAAGCTCAAAAAGAGAAAAATAATGCTCTCACTACTGAAAATCATGAGCTTAAAGCAAAAGTCAAAATTCTAGACCTAGAAAAAGCTAGCTTACAAACAAAGTTTGATGACATTACTCAAAATGTTTCTAACTTTAACAAAGGTCGAGAAAATTTGACAAAAATCATTGAAAGTTCACAATCTATTTCAGACAAACAAGGATTGGGATATAACAAACAAGAAACCAAGAAACATCTTGGAAATAAAAGGAAGAAGAAAGTACAAAAAACTGAAGCTAAGAAAAATCTTAGTTTATTATATTCCAAACCAAAACCAGTTGTGAAATTTCAAAAGAAAAATGTCAAGACTATCAAAATATGGGTTCCTAAAACAAATAACAATTTGATTAGGAACAAATACATTCAGCAATTCATGAATACTGTGCATTTTAATAATAATTATATATATAAAGGGGATACCGGACCCATATGGGTTTGGACTCCTAAGACCTAACTCTTATGACCCTATAAAAAGTGGGTACCATGGACTTAATTCTATTTTTTGCAGGTCCCACTTAAGAAAAGAGGAAAGTGGATACTGGACAGTGGTTTCTCAAAGCACATGAAGGGAGACAAGAGCTTATTAACATATATTACATACTCAGATGGTGGCTCCGTCACTTTTGGAGACAATTCAAAAGGCTATATCATCGGCAAAGGCGATGTGAGCAATTGCGGTACATCTAACTTACCTCTTATTACTAATGTCATGCTAGTTAGAAATTTAAAACACAATTTGCTTAGTATTAGTCAGTTATGTGACAAGGGTTTTATAATTTCATTTTCGAATAATAAGTGTAGTATTTTAGATAAAGACCATAATTTGGTTTTCGAAGGTTATAGAGACAGAAATATATATATTCTGAATATGAATATTAATCATAATTCAGATATGTGTCTTGTGGCTAATGACAATGATCCATGGCTATGGCACAAACGCTTCTGTCATATAAACTTCAGAACTATTGACAAGCTAGCCAAAAACAATCTAGTTAGAGGACTACCCAAAATGAGTTTTAAAGTTAACAACATTTGTGATGCATGTCAATTAGGAAAATTGACCAAATCATCTTTTAAATCCAAGAAAGTCATATCAACATTACAACCACTTGAGTTACTACACATGGATTTATTTGGACCTACTAGGGTTCAATCAATAAATCACAGTCAATATGTGCTTGTAATTGTTGATGATTTCTCTCGTTATACATGGACAATTTTCTTAAAAAATAAAAGTGACACTTTCGATCATTTCAAATCTTTCGTCAAAAGAATTCAAAAATCAAAAGGGATTAAAGTTAAAAATATAAGAAGTGGTCATGGACATGGAGAATCATCTAGAGGGAACAATGATGAGGAAGAAGAAGAAGAAGATGATGACGACGACGACGATGATGATGAAGAGGAGATACGATCTGCTTCATCTTAGATTCTATTATGGTTTAGCACTTTAAAAACATTCATCGACACTTGTAATAAATAGTGTCGTTATTCTTATTTTTCCTTTGACATTATGGTCTGTATTATACTCTGTTATGTTTTGGATGTGTTAATGTTTTATTTTGCTATGCATATCATATTAATTACACTTCTCTACTATTCTAGTATCTGTTACTCCTTTTTGTCGATGACAAAGGGGGAGAAAGGGCTAAAAATTGTTTGCAGGAACGTACATATATAAGAATTCAAAGAGAGAGATCACATACTCAGGGGGAGATTCAGATTTGCAGATATATATTGTCATCAATCAAAAAGGGGGAGAATGTTGAGTCACAAGTTTTATGAAGGTTTTGATTTCTGACAAATAAATAAAGGCGATCGACAAAACAAGGTCATTATGGCTATATAGAGCTACATATGGTACTCTAGATTGTAGGTTGATTATTTGATATTATAATAGTGATAAACTTGTTAAAATCTATCCTCAAATAATCATGCATTTCAAGGAAATCAATATATATACGACTAAATTGTAGTTGCACATTCAGTGTGCAACTTTACAGGTACCGGTCGACCGGTCATAATATATGCGGTCGACCGTTCCTGCATAATTTGCACACTGAACGTGCACACATGCACATAACGTATATATATTTGAATTCCTGTCTACTGGTCACTTTTTAACCTGTCGACCGTTTTTAAACAGAAAGCAATTTTTCCAAAAGACACTTCTTTTCTCCAAAGGTTGCATCTCTTACCTTTCATCAAAGATCATATCTCTTAAACCATTCTTCTCTATATAAACTCATCTAAATCGTTGATTAAAATAGCATGATTATATATGCTTTTTACTCTAATCTCTGATCTTACTTTCTACATACTCCTGCATTCTAAAAGCTCTCAATTATTTTAATTGTTTATTGAATCATTGAAATTATTTCATATCTTTTGATTCAATAAGTAATATACTTTCTTTAATCTTCACAAAACATCATTCGTATATTTTGAGGATAAGATTATAGGAAATTTGTACTACAAGTGACAAAACTGTGTTATCAAGAACACATACCGTCGACAAACAATTATATTCATTGTTGTTGAAGTCCTCTGTGTTGTAAGAGGCAAGTGTTGAAGTCCTCGGTGTTGTAAGAGGCAAGTGTTGAAGTCCTCAGTGTATTAGAGGCGTGAAATCCCGTTAGTTTGCTCGGGTATTGTAAACATGTTCCTCCAGGTGAAGCGAGGTAGTTGATAGTGAAAATCCAGATAGAAGTCTGGGACTGGACGTAGGACGGTGCTCCGAACCAGTATAAAAATCTCTGGTGTGATTTTTCTATTTTTACTTTTACTTTGCTACTATCATCTATTTTCCGCATTTATATTATAGTCCATATTACACGATCCGTGTGTACTATATTAGCACGTGCATTCGTATACACACCGCACTTTCAAAGAGAAGATCATGATCGTAGAAGTGTTGACAATCGTGATAGGAATGAAGATCGAAGAAGTGGTGGTAGAAGAGAGGTTGGTGGTCATGATCGACATCGATATACTTCAGACTTTGATGAGGAGTTTGATGGTGATAGAGGTAGTGTGCATTATCGAGATCGAGGTCAAGTACGAAATCGAGACAGAGATTTTGAAGATGACCGTAGATGGGAATCGGGAATGAAGATGGAAATTCCAGAGTTCAAGGATGGAATAGTTGCAGAAGAATTTTTGGATTGGCTGTCTAATGTTGAAGAGATCTTTGATTTCAAGGAGGTACCGAAAGATCGTCGAGTGAAGTTGGTTGCTACTAGGTTGAGGGGGAGAGCTATGACGTGGTGGAAGCAAACCAAACTTACACGAGAATGGATGGGGAAGTCGAAGATTGTTGATTGGGAGAAAATGAAGAAATTGATGAAAGCT
Source organism: Allium cepa (assembly GCA_030765085.1). NCBI lineage: Eukaryota > Viridiplantae > Streptophyta > Magnoliopsida > Asparagales > Amaryllidaceae > Allium > Allium cepa. The sequence continues at coordinate 600,169,782 of CM060935.1, forward strand.
ACGTTTTTACCGTACAATTATCAATCACTCATGTATCAGAGATTGCAGAACTTGAGGCAAGGGACAAAGCCTGTTAATGATTATGCTGGCGAGTTTTATCAACTGATTGCTCGTAATGACATTATGGAGACAGAGGAACAGTTGACTGCTAGGTTTGTTGGAGGTTTGCGAATGCAGATCCAGGATATGGTTAATATGTTTGACCCGAGATCTGTCGCTGAAGCGCACCAGAAGGCGTTGGCTTGGGAGAAGCAGGGAAGACGAGGAGGTGGTGTGTGTAACAACCCGATATTTTTCACCCATTCGCATCCGCACATGTCGGACTTGAATTGCTCAAAATACCGCGTTGTAAATAAATTTGGAGCAAATGAAATACAATCACAGAATCACAGACACAAAAATATCAGAATAACTCGCAGCGGAAATTAAAATACCATAGTAGTTCATGAAGCTACTATAACAAACTCTCAAAACATAATACATAATATCAGTCTGAAAAACATATACAATAGAAATCTCAATTACATAGCAGCTTATCAATACCAAAGCTGAAATAGAACAACTGAAACTGAAGGGATAGATAACTAGACAAGCGAAATCTCCAGCAATTCCTAGCTCCAGAAAGAAATCCAAAGCTAAGCTGTAAATACTCAGGCTGACCCGAGCGTAAAGTAAAACACAAAACACTCGAGTCAGGACAATATATACTTATATAATGTAAACCAACTCAAGTGAACTGTAGTAGAAATGCACAATAACTTAAAGGATGCTTGGGATCGCCCATCCTTTAAGAATCAGTTAAACTATATATTAAATACATCCCGTGATTAAAATTTCAAAATGGTATTTTATACTTCAAAATCAAATATCATTTCAAAATTCAATATCATTCAAAATCCATTTCAAAATATCAAAAATATAATATCTTCCAAACCACATTCATTTTTATTTAATTTAAATACCATTACAAAACACATTTCAAAATAGTTTATATTTCAAAACAAATTACTTCATTTTAAATCATAAAAATGAAGTTATTATATTTAATAATCAAATTATTAAATTTACAAAATTTTAGTCTTTCAAAATTCATTTATCCACTTAATTTATTAAAACAGATGAAAATTCAACTTTCGCAGCATTTAGAAATTGCTACGGAAAGTTACATTCAAAATAGTTCAATTTAATAAAAGATAGCATTTAAAAAGGTTGTAATAGGGTTACATTAGTTTCAAATAAAACTTAGTTAAATTCAATAATTATAGCATTTACAAAAATGCTATAATAACCTTTAATTAAACTTAGCCATTTGGTTCATTATTATCAACTACAGCATTTACAAATGCTGTATTATCATTTACATTAGAATTAATAGCATTTCAGAAATGCAGTTAATTAACTTCAAGTATTCAATATAATTTCACAACAATTATATTTTTATTTAAATCATTTTTAGCTTAGAAAATCATATAATTTCACTTTTAAAACAGTCATTCAAATACCCTTATATTCATGATTTTATAAAGTTAAATCTCCATTCAAAAATCAAAATTTAATAATAATTCACTTATTAAATTCCAACATTAAATTTTAAATTCATTATATTAAATTTAACTTAACATTTAAGTTTAAAATTTTCAAATATAACTTAATTTCATTTTTATTTACTTAAATTAAAATTCACCTTTAAGCCAAATTCACAAATTTCCAATTTTAGTTATATTTCCAAATTTCAACCTAAATATCCATACATTTCACATTTTAACTTTATTCAAAAATCATTGATATATTATAAAATCATTTTAAATTCATTTAATTCAAAATATCATAAATTTATCATATTTTCATATTTAATTTAAATTCCATTTATCACCAAATTCTAGTTTCCAAAATAACTTACATTTCAGATTTTCTAACTTTACCATTTATTTATTTCACTTATAAATTTTTAGAAAATCAATAATGCTTTACAAAAATCATTTCTAATCAAATTTAAATCAAAATATTATAATATTTACATTTCTAAAATAATTTAAAATTTTTTAGAAAAACATATTTTAACAACGGGCCTGTATTTCATTTTCTAGCCTAGATGAAGTGATACGGGTAATATATCATTTCAACCCGTAATTTACAAAGAAAACCGGGTTTGATCATTTCAAACCCGCAATCCCAAGTAAAAAAAAATAATTGAAAATCATTCAGGCCTATCATTTCAGCCCATAACGATTTTCTCCTATTCTAAATTCCGTTCGGGTATGTATCATTTCAACCCATAGTGATTCTAGTCTACAGGGAACTTGCAGTGTGATAAACTGATGAAAATAACAGAAAGCATGAAATAACAGTAACATATGGTATAACAAGTATAAATATAGGTGTGAACTTCATATGAATATAATATAGCAGTTATAACAGGATGATATGCATTTACAGATTCAAGTGATGTCAGTTTATCACTATATAAGTACATATTAGTCTGGTGAGATTTACTCACTGTATTGAGCTGATGACACAACGACGAATTGCATAACGGGATCTACACAAGCACAAAAGCACGATATAGATACGAAATGGAGGAGCCAAGGATTAATTCCTTTGAATACAAATCAAACAAACAATATAACAATTATAAGGTTTCAGCCCAAAAATACGATATACGATGCTAGAAATTAATGAACAACAATTAATCAAACACTTGCACTTGCTTCCACCATCACTATGCTCAGCCTATAGGGTGATAAGGTACTGCCATGGGGTGTATATGGTCAGGTATGGGTCATATATGGTCGGCCTAGCAAGGGTGTGAAGGTATGGAAGTTGCTATGTATGAAAATACAAGTACAAGGCAAACAAGTGGATTTTTGTGCAATTTCAAGCATCGGGCAAGGCTACAAATGGCATGGCCAAACCTGCTGGAGGCTAGGAGATGGCGTGTCAGTGGTTTTGGTTCAGGTATGAGCTGGAGAAGGTGGTGCAAAGGGCGGCTAAGGGTGTGGTGAAGTGATGGAAGTTACAAGGTATGAATACAAAGGGTTTAAGGCAAATAAGTGGCTTTTGTGCAACCATGGCTCAACCAAAGGACCATTGGGCTCGGCCCCTACAAGGTGAAGGTCAAGTGGGGTCTATAGTGTCGGCCAAAGGTGGTGGAGGGACTGGTGGTGGCGGCCAAGGAGGTGGTTTAGGTGAAAAATGAAGGGTATGTGCATAAATGGTTCGGCTAGGCTGAACAAGTGGAGTGTTTGCATAAACTTTGGTGGATCTAGTCATAGATGACCACGGCATGGCTTGGTCAGTGGGCTGGAGGAGATGGTGACCTGATGTGGTGATGGTGAAGGCGGCTATGGTGGTGGAGGAGCAAGGCCGAACCTATGATGAAGAAGAACAAGTGCAAAAACCATGAGTTCAAGCATAAACAAATGGAAAAAGGAAATAAAGTTTACCAAACTTTCTTCAAAAGCTATGGCCGAAATTTTTGAGGAAATGAGAGAAAAAATGAAGTACGTGAATGAGAAATGAGGGTGGCAGCTGAAAGAATGAAGAGATATGGCCATTTGAGTGAAAAGAAACGTTAAAATGTGAAAAGGTGGGAAAATCAAAAGCCATAGGAAACAAAAGGTCACAAACCCTTTCAATTTACCTTTTATTATTTATATAAATTTATGTAGCTGAAATAATAATAATATCAGATAAGATTTCGAAATTTTTAACCAATATACAAATATATATAATATTTATCAATTATGTAAAGTAAAATTAAGGAAAATAGTTAAAACAGTGAACTAGACTAGCAAAATTTGAAGTTAAATGAAATAATTTTTAGAAAATTCATATAAGCTTGTAAAGTATATTTTAAACATAAATAATAACATAAAATACAAATATATTCACAAAATAAATATTTAAAATTTAATTTAAATATAAAATTTTAATGCAGAAAATAGTAGAAAATGGGAAAACAGCCCTTAAAAATAGGAAATCAACACAGTAATTTTTGAAAAAATTCTATTATTGTTTTAAAAATATTTAGAGATGAATTTTCACAAATAAAATAAAGAAATTTAAAATGAAGAAAATGGCAGAAAATTAGAAAACAGCCTTTGAAAATAGGAAATAAATACAGTAAATTTTGAAAAAATTATATTATCATTTTAAAAATGTTTAGAAATGATATCACACAAATAAAACAAATTTAAAATAATTTTAAAATGAAATAAAGTCAAATTTAAATATATTGTCAAAATATAGGGTTGTTACAGTGTGTTTACAAGTTCCAATATTCAAAGCAAAGGTGTTAGTGGGAGTTACAATGTTACTCAAGCTGTCAATAAACCAGTTGTGAATGAAGTGGCGAAGGCGAAGGTTACTAACAGTTTCAAGTGTAATAACTGCCAAGAAGTGGGTCCTAAGAGTAACGAATGTCCTAAGCCAAAGAAGAGAACGATGATAGCTGAAGTTGAAAGTGAGGAGGCTGTTGAAGGTGAAGATAGTCCAGTTGAGGAGAATGAACAGGATATCGCATCGGGAGATGAAGGGTGTAATCTAATGATGAGAAGGTCTTATTTAACACCCAAACAAGAGGATGAGGCTAGTTGGTTGAGAAGCAACATTTTTCAATCTACATGCACTATTCTGGGAAAAGTTTGTAAGTTTGTGATTGATGCAGGAAGTTGTGACAATATTATTTCTACAGAGTCTGTGAGGAAACTGAAGTTGAAGACGGAGAAACACCTTAATCCTTACAAGTTGGCGTGGCTGAGAAAAGGAGGAGAGGTGAAGGTGGATAGGCGAGTTCGAGTTCCAATTTCTATTGGGAAGAAATATAAAGACGAGATCTGGTGTGATGTAGTTGAGATGGATGTTTGTCATTTTCTTTTAGGAAGACCGTGGCAGTATGATCGAGCAGTGCAGCATGACGGTCGAACCAATAGCTACAGTTTTATGTTTGAAGGCGTTAAGATTATTTTAGTTCCAAAGAAGAGACAGCAGGGAGAGAGTAAATCTGAGGAGATTGAGGAGCTGAAAACTTTATTGACTTTGAAAGAATTTGTTGAAGAAGTAGAGGAGAGTCCAGAGGTATTTTTGTTGATTAGACATGAAGCTACTGAATCAGTTGAAGTCCCAGAGGAAGTGAAGCCGGTATTGGAAGAATTCAGTGATGTGTTTCCAGAGGAGCTGCCAACGGAATTACCGCCGCTGAGGGATATTCAACATTAGATTGATCTTGTGCCAGGATCGGTATTACCTCACAGGCCACATTACCGGATGAGTCCCAAGGAGCATGAGGAACTGAGAAGGCAAGTGGAGGAGTTGTTAGAACAAGGTCATGTTTAGGAGAGTTTGAGTCCATGTGCGTGCCAGCCTTATTGGTACCGAAGAAGGATGGGACGTGGAGGATGTGTACGGACAGTCGGGCTCTAAACAAGATCACTGTGAGATACAGATTTCCTATGCCGAGGTTTGATGATTTGATTGATCAGTTGAGTGGGGCTGTTGTGTTTTCCAAGATTGACTTGAAGAGTGGATACCATCAAATTCGTATTCGACCGGGTGATGAGTGGAAGACTGCTTTTAAAACCAGGGAGGGTTTATACGAATGGTTGGTTATGCCATTTGGCTTGTCAAACGCTCCTAGTACTTTTATGAGAGTGATGAACCAGATTTTTAGACCATTTGTTGGGAAGTTCGTAGTTGTTTACTTTGATGATATTCTGATTTATAGTGGGAGTACGGAAGAACACATCCAGCACTTGCGAGAAGTATTGTTGATTCTACGACAAGAGCAGTTTAATGCATCAACAAAGAAGTGTGTGTTTATGACGGATAGTGTTTTATTTCTGGGGTATGTTCTGTCAAAGGAAGGTATTCAAGTAGATGAAAATAAAGTGAAAGCTGTCAGGAGTTGGCCACAACCGAAGACAATTACAGAAGTGAGGAGTTTTCATGGATTGGTGTCTTTTTATCGAAGATTCATTCCACACTTTAGAAGTGTGATGGCACCTATAACCGATTGCATGAAAGGAAAGAAGTTTGTATGGTCAGAGGAAGCAGGGGTTGCCTTTGACAAGATCAAGACACTCTTGACGACAGCACCAATTCTGGTACTGCCGAATTTTCAGTTGTTGTTTGAATTGCATACTGATGCTTCGAAAGTGGGAATTGGTGGAGTATTGAGCCAGAATGGAAGACCAGTTGCTTATTTCAGTGAGAAGTTGTCAGGAGCCAAGTTGATATATAGCACTTATGATGTAGAGTTTTACGCGATTGTTCAAGCCATGAAACACTGGCGACATTACTTGTTTCAGAAAGAGTTTGTTCTTTATACCGATCATGAGGCATTGAAACATCTACAAGGGTAGGACAAGATTTCAGCGAGACATGCTTCGTGGATAGCGTATCTACAACAATTTACTTTCGTTGTATAACACAAATCAGGGGTGACAAATCGTGTAGCGGATGCTTTGAGCATGAGGAATCACTTGTTGACAACGTTGAAGGTTGAAGTGACATGATTCGAATTATTGCCAAAGTTGTTTGAGGATGATCCTTACTTTGCAAAGTTTGTTGAGAAAGTTAAGAATGGGGGTACTGATGAATTTGTGTTGGTTGATGGATTCTTGTTCAAGGGGAATCGATTATGTATACCAGGCTGTAGCTTGAGAATGAAGATTGTTAAAGAATTACACGAAGAAGGCCATGTGGGTAGAGATCGTACATTGCAGTTAATTTCTCAATCTTATTTTTGGCCATCAATGAGAAAAGAGGTAGAGAGATTTGTGGAGAGATGTCATATCTGTCAGGTTTCGAAGGGAACAGCTACGAATGCGGGATTATATATGCCGTTACCAGTGCCTACCAGACCATGGGTTGATATCAGCATGGATTTCGTCTTGGGTTTGCCTAGAACTCAAAGGGGGAATGATTCTATATTTGTTGTGGTGGACAGGTTTTCGAAGATGGCACATTTTATAGCCTGTAAGAAGACAGCGGATGCGTATCGGGTTGCTCAATTATTCTTTAAAGAGATTTATCGATTGCATGGTTTACCAGAATCTATAGTTTCAGACAGGGATACCAGATTTCTGAGCCATTTTTGGTTGAGTCTGTGGAAGATGGTTGGAACGAAACTGAATTTTAGTAGTGCTTATCATCCGCAGACAGATGGGCAAACAGAGGTGGTGAATAGATCATTGGAAAATTTGTTACGATGTCTTGTGAAAGACAATTTGAAGAGTTGGGATTTGAAGTTGTGTCAAGCTGAGTTCGCACACAATCACGCAGTCAATCGAAGTACTGGATTCAGTCCATTTCAAGTTGTATATTCAGCCATTCCAAAGGGACCGTTGGATTTAACGACAGTACCATATCAGAAGGGAGTTGTTAAGCGGACTAGTGATTTGGTGAATGAGTTACAGGAATGCCACAAAGTTGTACAGGAACGATTGCGTAAGGCGAATGAGAAGTATAAACAAATGACGGATAAGAAACGAAGAAGTGTTGTCTTCAAAGAAGGTGATTTGGTTTACGTTGTTTTGACGAAAGATCGTTTTCCAGTAGGAACTTACAATAAGTTGAAAGCTCGAAAATTTGGACCAGTGGAAATTTTGAAGAAAATCAATGACAATGCATATCAGTTAAAGTTGCCAGATCATATTCACACTGCAGACGTTTTCAACGTTAAACATTTGATTCCATATTATGGGGAGGAACTTGTCGATGGTGGCAAGGGTGTGAATTCGAGGACGAATTCCTTCCAATAAGGGGAGGATGATGAATCACTTACCCCCTTAGGTCGCGGCCAACCTAATCTAGGTCGTGAACGACCTAACTCGTATGAAGTGAGCAAGCTAACGCCTCCGCCTCGTATGTCGCAAGCACTCCACTGTAAATCGCGATCTATCCTAGGTCGTAAACCCTCCTGCCGAAGCGACCTCGCCCTGCCGCCTAGGTCGTCCCTCCACTCTAGTTCGCGAGCGACTTACCTAGGTCGCGAGCAACGACCTAACTTCCACCTCGACTATGGCTCGCGAACGACTTATCTAGGTCGCGAACAAATCAAAATCGATTCCCCCCTTCACAGCGACCTTTCATATGTCGCGAACGACATATCTATGGCAAAGGGCGCGAACAGTAAGTCGCGAACGACCTTATCCTTGGCTCTTCCAGATTGAATCACTCCATTATAGCTCGCGAACAAATTGTTAAGTCGCTGCCAAGTTTTAAGTCGCGAATGAAGTTTCAGTTAAATCGCTGATGAATGCCGCATCTCTTAAGTCACATGCCGCCTTCCATAAGTCGCTGCCGAGCTATCTTAAGTCACGTGAAGCATTTTAGGTCGTGTGCGTTGTTATTTAGGTGGTTTGTGCCTTTGTAAGTCGTTGTACAGTTTGTATTTCGTTTTCTTAAGTCGCTGTGTTTGTTGTATCACTTTGTTAAGTCATATGTGTTGTAATCTCCTATAAATAGGGGTTGTGTCATTTGTAAAAAAGGTGGTTGTTGAAATTTGAATAAAATTTGGTTTGTGCTTTGTGCCTCCATTTTTAAATTGGTAGTCGAGTGTTAACTCCTATCTCCACTTCGGCATTCGAGTGCGCTCGAATCAACGAACGTTGAAGCCAATTCGCGGAATCAAGTGCGCTTGATCAACGCTCAAAGAATTGTAGATCTTTCTTCACGGTATCGTGCGCGATCAACGTGTCGAAGATTGCTAAAAGCCGGCATCTTCGTGATCAACGGATTTGGGCCTTTCGGTATTCTTAAATCCATCGATTCTTCGTCGATTCACCGATTATTTCCGCTAATCGCGTGAGATCTTGGACGGAGTCGATTTGCATCGTCGAATTCGCTTCCCACACTGCGTCAAGCATGCTGCTCTCATGCCGTTGAGAAAGAGAAGCACCTCCTCCCACTCCATAACCTCATATCAACTCCTCCGTTTTTCGCACTCCTCCCACCATTATCAATGCCTCCGACAACCGCCTTCCCTTCTACCCCATCTGCTTCCACTACCTTTTCCCCCGCTCCTTCCTTGAGACCCTGCTTCCCGAAAGCCCGCAACCCCTCTTCCAACCTTCCAATCCCCTCGTCCAGATCCACAAGGAGGAGAAGCTCGTTTACAACTCTTGCAAGTCTGAGACCCCCTCCTCCACTTCCAAGATTTTCTAAAGAAGCTCTATAAAGGGATTGGAGAGTGCCTATCGAGGCACCTTCTCAGCTCTGGGTGCTGCATGTAGGGAATGCTTTTGAGGAGTAAAATGATGTTAATGGAGATGTTACAATACAGTTACAAGCTTCGGTTTGCTCCTACCAATGGTTCAATTTCCAGAAAATGTTTGGTATGTTCTACACTTTTGTTTGCACATCATATAGTGCGTAGCTAAAATAGGATTATTTTCAATAAAGAAACTGTAACATCTAATGAACAATGCAGGGTATGATTGGCAAACATGAAGGTTAGATCCTGATTTTATGAATGTAGTAGAAACAAATGAATGCTTTCCCCATTTGTTTAGGTACTGAAACATATGTAAGCAAGTTATTTTTTGGAAAACTAAATAAACAACGCCATGTCCTTATCATACATACTATTCATTTTATGGCAGACATCACTTGAAATAGACATAAATGCAAAATCACATCAATGTTCAATAAGCACTCTATCAGAGCAATGGAAAAGATCAATAGATATTCCAGTAATAAACCAGAATTACTCTGGGAAAGAAAATACATTTACTTACGCAGAAGCTAGTTCGGGAAGCAGAAGATTTTTACCACATTTTCCATTTGACTCTGTTTTGAAGCTTAATGGTGTTAATGGGTCTGTGGGCTCGTGGTGGGTGGGTAGAAGGACTTTTATTAGAGAGCCCATGTTCATTAGTCGAGGTACTGATGAAGAAGATGATGGTTACATCATTGTCGTAGGGTAATAATTAAATGCATATACATTTTTGCTATTGGCATAAATATATAAACATTCAATGCCAACTCAGGGCATATAATTTCTTATTTATGTTCATGATGCTTTAATGGAAGTTTTCAGGCTTTTGGCCTACTGCTAAAAAAACGTTCGGCTTGAAAAATTAACCGCCGCTTAAGCATCCTTAAGTGAAGCGACAATTTTGTCGGCTTGTCTTTCTTAGTGCCAAATATAATATAGTTTATAGGATTGGTTGATAAATTTCTATAATAAACTGGTAGTGAATATCAGAAAGAGCTTTTGAAACAAAGTCCATTACAATAAAATCAATTGAACCGGAAATCCCAAAGTAGATGGCTGTTAAGGTTGTATGATTAAATGAATATTTTTTACATTTACAGCTCTCCCATCTTGGTACCTATCATTTTTTGTGTGAATATATCTACTATATGTATTACCAGGCAACTAAACCAATAAAACTAAACCTGTTGTTTTTACTAATACTAAAAGAGTTTAAATTAGCTGATCTGGTACATTACATTAATGCTTATGGTACAGCAATATCATAACATTCTTTTTATTGGGTTTTGATGGAATAAGAGACTTTCTTACTTTTCGTTTTTACAATTGTTTTAACATATGTTAATGCCTACTTAAGATTCATTCTCTACCCTCTATCCTTTTATTTTTTATTTTTACAGTGTATCCTTTGTATAGGGGGTAATTAGAATGACATTTCCAGTATTAACTAACATAGGTCAGTGAAGTTTTCCAACATTAGCTAGCATCAATTACTTGAATTTTTCATCTTAAAGGAGCTTCGTTCATTATACAAAGGATATGTACCAATGAAGTATAAGTAGTACTATAGAAAACGTGCAAGTATAGTTAGTTTTTAAACCAAAAATGGTAATGTTAGTTGGTTATAAAATTTATAGAGATTATTGTTCCTACCAAAATTCTTGTAATAAAACATGGCCCACAGATTTAGTGAATGGGATGACCATGTCACTTTATAAGCAACGGCTAATAATGCTAGTGTTTAAACTACTTTGAACTTCACATCATCATTTACTTGGATTAAATTGAAGAGCTTTATTAATATACTACTTTTAATTGAAGAGCTTTGTATTATTATGAGTTCTTGAAATTGAGCCAGTGGGTTTAAAGAATCATCAATATTTATTTACATTGATTTTTTGGATCTAAGATATGATTGATATGGAATTTATTTTCTCTAATATTTAACAATCCTAAAACAAAGTATGCAAGTGAAACAAAAATATTGTAATAGCAAATATATGACAGGTGTGAAATTGAATACTACTTATAATTTGTATGTTGCGTTATTATATTAAAGGTTTGTTGATCCAGTTTTTCTTGTATTAATAAAGCTTTCTACCTAGCATATACATTTTTTATATGTGCAGTTTGGAGCCAAAAAAATATTATTCGTGCATTATTTAGGGAGATGTTTTGTTGACATTGTCCCATGTAACCAAGCACCACAAAGAGGTAGTTGTACAAGCTGACTAAACGCAACAGACATTAATTCTTTTTTCTCAAAGTTAACCTATGTCTGTACTTGTTCAGTTTCAATATGTTTTGTTATTATGTAGTGCTATGGCCCTGTTTGTACTAGTAAATCTTGCTCATATTTTGGATATAGTCATTTTCCAAAAGACTCATAATAGTTACTTCAACATAATGGATTCAATGTCTAGTAAGTCCTGAAATGAAATCACTGCACAAGGCACAAACATTTCTTATTAAACATGTGTTCTGAAATGAAATGGTAAATGAGGAACTGTGTGATAAACACAAAATAGGCTTTATTATGAGTTTGGTTGCTCTATTCATTATTTCTATATATGGTACCAGGTTTACATCTATGAAAAATGAGATGCATGAATGAATCTATGCATGCTTTAAATAACCTCTATTATATGTATTTCTCATTTTAGTTGTGCATAATGAAATCTTTCTTTCCTTTTCATTTAGTCTTCATATTAACAAATGAAATGAATAGTACATACAATGAAACAATGCTACACTTAATATTAAATAACATATTGACAAACATATACAAGTACTGAAAGTTGAAGTCACAATGAGCTATATTAATAATGTGAGATAATTCTGATAGTAACAAGCTTATGTGCATTTACTTATCGACTTTTGCAAATTCAAAAGCCAAAACATGATTGCATAGCCTTTCTACTGATGGTGCCATTTCCTTAGCTGATTAGTTTATGCTCTATGACAAAGGATTATGAATCGGTATTTGTTATCCTAAAGTCACCATATCTGAAGCTTGTTGCTTTAGTTTTTATTTGTCTGATTTAGCTGAAATGCCTTCATCTGTTTACATGTCTTCTAAATGCAAGTGGCTAATTCAGTTTTTTATAGTATAAGGAAATTCCAATTAAGCACAGCTTAGTAAAGAGCGGTATATTTAAAGAAGTTAGTTATTTCCACTACAACCACATAAAGCAAAATAATACATTTAGCTTTGATTTTTTAGGATATATAAGCTTTGATTTTTAATTAACTTCAGTTAAATCTTTTACAAGTCCGATTACTTTTTTTATTTTTCAAAATTCATCTTGCTCATGGCTTCTTTTAGCAATAACCTTCCAATTGTTCTACTGAATTTTGCTAGAAATTTATTTAGGACTTATGTGTCAGAGGCATCTGGCCACGGAGGCAATAATGAGGAACAGGATGGATCTGATACTATTGATAAATGGATGGAGGATCGACAAGATGCAACCTTTATTTTTCAGATGTTGAAAGATCAACTTAATTCCTCTCAAAATGGTAATGTTTACGATTACTTATGTTTTAATGAAACTATTTACAATACATTTGATTACTCATTTTGTTTTCGTTCTTCTTTGAAATATGTAACATTTGAAAACACAAACTAAACATTTTTCTCTATGAAGTGCATATGATATGTTCTTTATTGTTTAGTGACAATTTTATGTAAAAATAAATGAAAACAACCTTATGCTAATTTTATAAACTCTCTATCAATACTTGACTTTGATAGCTAACAAACCCCAGAAACCATAACTCAAAATTATCCAGCTATAACAATTTGAATATATTTCTGGTTTGACTTGGTCGCTTTCAGTAGAGTAGACCAGTATCACATTGATGTGAAGAAGTGTCCCTACTCCAAAGCACTTCAATTTCAATTGTCAAGAAGTTTAATTCTGATGAAATTTACTGCATCACCGATACATGTGTAATAGGGTCGGTGTTGCATTGATACATGTGTAAAACTTGTTTTAAAATAAATTGGTGCACTTGGTAACTGGTTGTTCTCCCTCTAATTTTATCTAGGACTAAGAATCTACTTTATTGTGTGATAAAATATGGATATACCTATTAAGTGGCCCTTGAGATTATGTAATACTTATAGTTTGATTGTATTGAATTGATACATATTTTGATCGTTGATTATTACCAGCTTGCAAATTATAATTATGATATGGATTGTGTTAAAATTTAACTTCATGTGGTGGATTTTTCGTCGATCTTTTATGCATGCAATGGGTGAAATTTAATCCCTTATGGCTTCAAATCACTAAAATACAGACATTTTTTTCAAAAACCATGAGCATAAAGCAATAATATTCTTTGATACTTTGTGTATTTTATATCTTCGAATTGAGTTTATCCGATTAATGTTTATAACTCAAGATCTTAAAAAAGAGACCCTATCTCCAGTCCTTCACACTACGTTATATATATATGATTTTGGTCTTTTGGAAAAACATTAAATTATTGGAATATTGTTATATATTCATGGAATATTAATATTATACCAAATGTAATGCTAAATTCATAAAATAATTTTACCGAAAAATGGATTAGCATCATGCCATCATTTCCTTCTACATTGTGTAATGGGCCTCTAGTTGAGTAGTTTCACACAAAACCTGATGAATCTGCAGGTCTTAGGCCTTAAAGTTTACACCAAGGTAAAACACAGTATCACACTTCTGCAAAAGTTAAATTACTAAAAAGTTAAAATATCAAAGTAACACAATACGTTTACTCAAGATCCATTTGCATAAGCTTTTTCTCTCTCTTAGACATAAACAAAACTCTGGTTCAATCTTGTCTTTATCACATAGAAGAAGAAAAAGGATCATGGGTTTGATTCATGGTCTAGTTGTCTTAAAGTAGCAATATTTATTAAAATAAATGCTCCAAGTGCCAAATCTTATTATTTTCCATGTCCAACCTTTGGGTGTGCATTACCTTTTAAATTTACGTTATTTTTTTGAAAATTGTTTCCTAAGAAAGAGTAATTCTATATCTTAACAACACACTGTTTTTGTATCGGTCAGTAAATCATGCAATGTTATGTTTTTTCTCGTGGTCTTAACACTTGTATTATTAACAGAATTGCGCTACCTTGGTGCTTTTACATGCAGAATCATTTTGCAAATATTATGTAATTTAGTGTAAACAGCAGGTTATTATTAGATTATTGATATAGTTTTAAAAACCTTACAACTAATGATGATGTAAAAATTACCTGGTGCAATTTCTCCTGGCACAAAAGTTTCCTTGGGTAACTGCTGCTGTGTTGAGTGAGTTAAAGGGAGATTATGGGTACTTGTCAATGTGGAAACGCAACACCCCTGTTGTGGAGGTGTGCGTTTTGTTCTGTGAAGAAGAAGATGTTAAAATCATCAGGGAAATAATGGCCTATTCTTGCTTTCTCCATATATTACAAAATGCTTTTGGCAACTATGTCATTCAAAAAGCCGTGGCTCGAAGTAGGGTAATTTTTTTATTATTTGAAATTTCATGCTCCTTAGGTTTAGAAAGAAAACGATTTCAGTTCTTTTTTCTTTTCCTTTTTTCTTTCTGCTTGTTTCTATATGTTTGCAATGAGCAAGGAAATCTTTCACCAAACAACTGACACCAACTTCTCCAATACTATAGTTCACATATAGTTTATCCAAATTGATATTGCAGATGGTAATCCCCATATGCATTTCAATGTTTTTTATTTACTTATTTTGAGAGATAAATCTTCAACTTAATACTTCAGAACATTACCCATAGCACAAGTAAAAATCTTAACTTTTAAGATATCATCATTAAAAGTCATTTATTTTGCGTTTCTGATGAAAGGACAGGAATGATGATAAATAAATTTTAGTACATGAGATATATACAAAAATGAAACCTTGATCGCAGGAGTTCTAGTGCATGGCGATGCGAGAGCATGTAAAAGACATTGGAGTGATGAGGGTCATGAACATGGGATAATGGACGACGAGGATGGCTACGTCATCTCATGTTGGCATGTTGTTATTTCTCATGTATCTGGTTTATTGCAGTTGGAATATATATTTATGATTTGACGTCATGATGTAATCAGTTGCATTTTTTTGATTAATTTATGTGCCTTTCTTACTTTATGGTTTTGTATATATTCTGAATGATAATATCGTGGATGGATTTGCTGATGTTGTTAATACTTCAAATGCGAAAGCTCTTTATAGTAGAGCATCTACTTTATCTTTTAATAAGAATATCTTGAGCAATAAGCCAGCTACAAAAAAAAACCACTACTGAGCAAACTACATCCCGTGGTGTTGTAAAAATGGTAGAATTCGAAGAAAATTGTTTGAGGCTAGAAAATGAAGGTGATTTAAGCCTGAGGTCATATATGCAATATTCATTGTTGTAAAAATGGTAGAATCTGAAGAAAATTATTTGAGGCTTCAATATTCATTGGAATAGTTGATTGTAAAATCTAACTTTATGTAAATAAATATATGTGCAATATTTCTAGTTTATAATTATGAACAAAGTTCTTAATTTAGCAAATGTCAAATTTCAACCATTGATTGAGGATTCGGACAGAAACACGAGATTCCGACCATCTCGTATCGGTGATGACGGGATTAGGTCAAAATCCCGTCTCGGTTAAACTGCGCGATAAAAAAAAAATCAGCTGCGAACATGTTAATAAACAACATGAAAACGAATTGCGTAAAGGGATTTTAGGCTCAAGGAAATAGTTTAAGAAAAATTTAGTTTTAGGGACACAAAGTTTTCTTTTTAGGCTGAAGGACACTTTTTAGTGTAAATCACAGAATGATAGTTGTAACTATCATTTTCTGTTTACACTAACAAATGTCCTTCAGACTAAAAAGCAAACTTGCTGTCTCTGAGACTAAATGTTTTCGTAACTTCTTCCTTGAGCCTATTTTCCCGTTGCGTAAAATCCAAAGTTGAAAAGGCAAAATAAAATATCCCGTGCTTCAACAGTGAAAAGCTAAAAAAAATCCGCTTATAAATAATCCACCGATTCGAGCATACGTAAATTAATTACCACTTGTGCTTCAGGCTTTAACAATCCTCTCAATTCGAGCAAAAAAATAATCCATCGATTCGCTTAATTCACGCACTGTTCGGCTTCAATTCGCGGCACTGAAGCAAGGAGGAGGAGCTCGGCTTCAATTAGCGTCACCGTTCTTCGAGTTAGCAGAGGAGCTCGGCTTCGGTTCTTCCAGTTCGCTAACAGTCGATCGGATCGAAGGTGAAATTTCTGCCCTAGCTTGCTTTCGCTTTTTTTTTAATCGCGTCTGTATGTTTCTGTTTCGTGCTCGACTTTTTCTTTTTAACTCATCTGCTTAGTTCGAAAGAAATAAAGGCATTTGTTTTATTTGTTGGGCCTGTGCTCGAAAGCGTTGTGTTTTTTTTTAAACATAAACGGTAAATATAGGCATTGTTTTCATTTTTTGAAGCCTTGCATTTTTCCTACTATATGTTGAACATTGTTTGATACTGAATATGAAAATGGCCTTGAATATGTTGAACCGACTTAAACAAGTCAACTGATCTGAATATGTTGTACTGACGTGAATATTGGACTTGAATATGCTAATTTGAATATGGACTTGACTGTTGAACTTGAATATGTTGGACTGTAATATGGACTCGAACATTGGACTGGAATATTGACTTGAAATGTTGAACTTGAACAATGAATTCTGACGACTTCGATGAATGTTATTAATGCATTTGTATTTTATTTCTGATTTGATTTGAAATATTAAATTGCTTAGCATTGACTTTGGAATGTTTTATCGTTTATTTTTTTTAAGCCTTGCCTTTTTCCTACTATATGTTGAACATGGACATTGTTTGATATTGCATATGCAAACGGCCTTGAATATGTTGAACCGACTTAAATAAGTCGACTGACCTGAATATGTTGTATTGACATGAATATTGGGCTTGAATATGCTGATTTGAATATGAACTTGAAAGTTGAACTTGAATACGTTGGACTGGAATATGGACTTGAACATTGGACTGGAATATTGGACTAGAAATGTAGAACTTGAATAATGAACTCCGACGACTTCGATGAATGTTATTTATGCATTTGTATTTTATTTTTGATTTGATTTGAAATATTGTATCGTTTATTTATAATCGCAGGTACGTTATGACAAATCCAAATGAAATTGGTTGGAATTATGGTACTGCGATCGACGACAATCTTCGAAAAACAAAATGTAACTTCTGCAATAAACTAATTAGTGGCGGTGGTGTGACACGTTTGAAAGAATATCTGGTAGGAGTGGACGGCGATGTATCAGCATGTCTAATTGCCCCTAAAGAAGTTAAACAACTTGTTCGATCACATATCATTCAAAAGAGAAATGAACGAAGTAAAGAAAAACTAGACAAACAACGCTTACAAGAGGAGTTAATGAGCAGACCGCACCAACTATCAGACAATGAAACTGAAGATGATGAAGAACTTCAACGTGTCATGCGGCAAAACAGAGATGCATTTAGAGATGAAGAGCTGCGCAGATCTCATACTGTTCGACGGTCGGTTGGTGGTTCAAGTCAAACGTTGCACAGATCTAATACTGTTGGAAAACCTATCAGAGTAGATGACGATTTTGACAATGATGCTGCTGGACGAACCGACTCATACTTGCAAAAACGAGGAGGTAGAACTCAACATTCTATTAAATCTGCAGCGAAAGGTATTAAAGATGCCAAAAAACATATAGGTCGAGCAATTTTTAAGTTCTTTTTTTTCAATCATATTTCGCATAACGTTGCTAATAGTCCATATTATACGACAATGACTAACGCGATTGCAGAATGCGGTCGTGGAATTGATCCACCAACTGCATATGAAATATCACACTCGTATCTTGAAATGAAAATAAAAGAAATTGGGCAATATATTAAAACATTGCACAATTTTTGGGATGAATATGGTTGCACATTAATGTGTGATGGTTGGAGTACACAGAATCGTCGAAAAATAATAAATTTTCTCGTGTACTCTACCCATGGAACGGTATTTATTAAATCTGTGGATGCCACGAATGAATTCCAAAGTGGAAAATATATTTGTGGATTAATGGATGATGTCGTTGAAACAATCGGCGAAAATAGAATAGTGCAAGTTGTTACAGATAATGGAGTAAACTATAAAGCTGCCGGTCAATTATTGATGCAGAAAAGAATGCATTTATATTGGACACTATGTGCGGCATACTGCATTGATTTAATTTTAGAAGATATTTCCAAAGAAGCAGAGGTAACAACCGTTATCACAAATTGTCAGTTAATAACAACATTTATATACAATCATGGTTGGTTACTTTCCATTATGAGAAAAGAAACCAACAATAAAGAATTGATTAGACCGGCAGTGACACGATTTGCACCCCATTTCATCGCACTGGACTCTATTCATAAACATAAACATGACCTGAGAAGGATGATTGCTTCAAGAGAGTGAACATCAAGAGTTCATAGACTCAATACTAAAGACAAAAGAACAGCAAATATTTTCTCTACACTAATTTGCAACAATGCTTTTTGGACTGGTGCTGCTTCCGTCATTCTTATTTTTGAGCTATTGGTGAAAGTTTTACGAATGGCAGATAGTGATGACAAAGCATATATGAGATATCTTTATGAAGCAATGGGTCGAGCAAAAAAATCGATTAGAAAAAATGTTGGTGGAAGGCAATGCCAAAAATGATGGGATATAATAGACAAAAGATGGGAAAGACAGTTACATTGATCTCTTCACGCCGCATGTAATTTGTTTTATCTTATCGTCATAGAAATAATGAAATATATGACATTTCAATAATATTTTAAATCTTTCCTATATGGGTTATTTTCTTAATCCTATCATTTAATATTGGGATGCAACAAACGATGGAGAAGTATTAAACAGATTTAATAACGTCGTTGAAAGAATGGTGTCAGACATTGTAAAACAAATTGAAATTGGAAAAGAGGTAAAACTAACATATATAATAGTTATGTTAAACATTTAATGTTTAAGACATATTAAATATTTAACTTCACATCACAGGTAGAAAGATATAGAATGAAAATTGGTGCATTTGGTTCTGCAAAAGCATATGCAGCCGTAAAGACATGTTTTTCCGCTCAATGCTGGTCCATAATTGGAAGAGAGGATGCTCCAAATTTAACACGTTTAGCAATGAATATTTTAAGCCAAACAGTTTCATCTTCAAACGGCGAAAGAAACTGGACTACATTTTCAATGATTCATACATAATTACGAAATAGAATAAAAATGAAAAATCTTGAAAAATTGGTATATGTGCATTACAACATGAGATTAAGAGCAAAAAATTCAAGACGGCGCGGCACTGAAAGTCAGTTGATCGATCTAGACTATATATTCAATGAAGATGATCCATTAGCAGAATGGACTACTGAAATTGAACCACCCTTGTTGGACAACGACTCTTGGATGACCAATACATTGAATGATGCAGTCGCTGCTATTGATGGCATACCTGCACGAGCAACAAAGAGTTAAAGCAATGAAAATAATAGCAGCTCGTCAAATGATGATCATGATAATGCAGGTGGAAGTGACGTTGGTTTAACAAGTAATTATGGTATTGGTTCTAATGATGGTGGTGAATTATAAAGACAAACTCAAACATATTCAAGAAGAAGGGGTGCGGGCGGCAATCCTAACCGAAGAGATAGTAATTTAAATGCTGGAACCAGACATCAACATGATTATGAGCACCACAATTCATATACTTCAACTGATCCACCAACATATAAGTATTTTACTTCTGACTATGCAGGTGGTAACTCATATAGTGATATCTCGAGTGATCAAAATAGTCAAGCTACATATACAACACAAAATGATGAACCATCGTCTTTTGATAATATGATGGCAACATTTATGGGTCCGGGACAAATGCAATATGGTTATCCATCATATTATACAACACAAGACGATGAAAAAAATTATGAAAACAATCCATATGTAGCTTCGAGAAATAGTTTCTGAATGTAGTAGTGCTGTATGTAACATTATTATTTTACTGTATGCTATATTTCTATATGAATTTGAATCGTTTATCGTTACGTTTTCTTTGAAAATGCAAAAATCCAATATCAAGACCGAAACAAAAATCGAAACAAGCGAAATGATCGAAACTGGCCGAAACAAACAAAATTTCAAATGACCGAAACCGAGATCGAAACCGAGTTCTCGAACCTTGATTTCAACATAGCTAACGTTTACCCAAAATCCCTTGAAGTTGCTTCTGCTTATCCCTAAGTCATAAGTGTCCTCAAGGACAAAAATTAGGGCTTTTTTAATCACAAGGACAGCCCGCTAAAATTTTATCCTCAAGGACAAATCACTGCAACTTGCCTCTCCAACTCCACATCTTGCTACAAAACCCACACCATCGCTTCCTTCTCCAACCCGATAAACTCCGACCGAGACGTCGACCTCTCAGATCTCGACAACACCTTGGTAGAAATCAAGGACCTGCGCGCGGAGTTCGAGCTCGAGAGACGAATTCGGAAGAAGATGGAGTCTGTGAAAAAATCTGAGATGAAGGAGCTTGCGGAGAAGAAAAGAGCACGTGAGGAAGCGGAGAGCGACTATGAAAAGTTAGGGATGGAGATCAAGCACGTGAGTGAGGATTTCGAAAAGACGATGAAGGAGACCGTGGACGAGAGGAGGAAGCGATGACGAGAGGATGGAAATCATTCTACTGTGTTCAGTTTTTGGGTATCAGTTTTGTATGCGATGGTATCAGTTTTAATAAAATAACATAATATCAGTTTTGGGTATCAGTTTTGTATGCGATGTGGTATCAGTGGATTTGTGGTGGTTTAGGAAATAGTATGGATTTGTGGTGGAAAATTTCTGATGGGTTATTGGTTTGACGAAACTGTGAAGGTGGTGGTATAGTGTGTGGTATTTGGAAGCGATTTGTAGGGTTTGCATCAGAAGAAATTTCAAAACTGATACCTAAAATTTAAAAACTGATACCTAAAATTTGAAAACTGATACCTAAAATTTCAAAACTGATACCTAAAAACTGGTATCAGTATCAGCTTTTAAGAGCATGGTGCTGGTGAGGGGGTGGCGTTGGCGGGTGGAGGAGATGACATGGGGTAGTTGCACGACGCTGGTGAGGAGGTGACGCTGCGGCGATGGTGAACACAAAACGGGTGGAGAAGGTGGCACAAGGTGGTTGCTGCAAAACGGGTGAAGGAGGAGGTGGCAATAGTGGCGCTGGTGAGGAGGCGGCGGCGCTGGTGAGGAGATGACGTTGACGCAGGATAAGGTGGTCGGAGCTGAAAACGGGATTGAATAGGCACGGGGAAGAGAGATTTGTGCATTTGAGAAAAAATGGGCTTTGGGCCTGTCCTTGAGGATAAAATTATAGGCATGTGTCCTTGAGGATAAATTATTTGGATATTTTGTCCTTTACAATAAATACCCCTTCTTTGAAAATGCAAAAATCCAATATCAAGACCGAAACAAAAATCGAAACAAGCGAAATGATCGAAACTGGCCGAAACAAACAAAATTTCAAATGACCGAAACCGAGATCGAAACCGAGTTCTCGAACCTTGATTTCAACATAGCTAACGTTTACCCAAAATCCCTTGAAGTTGCTTCTGCTTATCCCTAAGTCATAAGTGTCATTATGAGTCAATTAGGGAGTTACCTGCAACTAACTTTTGGTGATATGTGCTGATTTTATGTCCAGTTTCATTTCCCAGTTTTTTTCTTTCTGATTTTTGTATCTTTTCTAAGTTCACTAATACAAAATTCAACATGTTCATTAAGGTTGTCATTCCATCATGCGTTAGTGGGGGTGATGAGAAGAGTACATTCGGTGACGCTCCAGGAAATACTTCTCTAGATTCAGTTTCTCCAATGGATGCAATTCCAGGGTATCGAGGAGGTGCGACTTCAACCCTGAATTCAGACCAAAAATATATGCATCGTTCTAAAACTGATAACAACAGTTCGTCAAAAGAAATCAGGGTTAAAATAGCTCATACACATTTGGAAAGTGATCCAAGAAGAAATGCAGAGATGCTTATAGAAATGATGATGGATGCTCTTAATGAAAAGGTACTTGATAGCTCATTATGTACGTTTGGCCTTTTGTTTCTGTTATTCTATTTTCTTTTGAGTCGTGAAACCTATATCAATAGATCTAGAAAGGCTCTCTCCCAGTTGAACAAATCTGTTTCCAATGAAGCCAGTGTCAGCTTACCCTAAATTTAAACATGCCTCTCAGATGTAAGCATGAAATGTTCAACTGAAGGGTATCAGAGTAATATACAGAATATGAAGGGCTGGCAGTAAATTTATGGGACTTAAGAATTTAGCCCTTATTTTGAACAAGTTGATTGTGTTTTTGTATTTCTAAGTCAGGTGTTCAATGGGAACTTACATTCCAAAAGCAATTTTCAGCTGCAGGTACTCATTTTTCATCATAAACGATAATGTCCTTTGATTTCAAGTTTAGACGTGCATATAAACCTAATTTACTCTATCTGGTCTGATGCGCTTTTCTGGATACACCTCATTTGAACTGCATAAATTAGTCACATTACCAGTTATTGGTAGTAATCTTGTCATATGAATCTACTTAAATGGGTGGTATATGGATGCGCTATGTCAGGTATATCAGTCATCTTTTCACGTCTAGGAAAAATAATACATTGAAGACAAAAAAGATGGAGATCAATATTACAACTAATTTAACATATTCAAGCAAAATTGGCCGATCCTCATATTATTTATTTCTGGGTGCATGTGACGCAGCGGATATTTCAAAACAAACTTCAATTGATGAAATGTAGCAATCGGTGATTTGAAAATACTGCAATGCCCAAATCCGTTGATCCAAAGATGCCGGATTCTAGCTACCTTCGTCTCGTTGATCGCGCACGATACCGAGAAACAAAGATATACGATTCTTCGACGTTGATCAAGCGCACTTGATTCCGTGAATCGGCTTCACAAACGAAGATTCGAGCGCACTCGAATGACGTAGGTGGAGATAGGAGATTACACTCAACTACCGATTTAAATTGAAAGCACAAAGCTAACAAAAGAGAATTTTATTCCAAAAATCAACAACCTTTACAAATGACACGACTTGCCTATTTATAGGCTTACAACTCATTACTCGACTTAAAAAAATTTACAACACAATGAGTACACGACTTAAAGAAAAGAACAATACAATCAGCGACTTAAAGTAACTGCCTACGACTTAATAGAACTAGGTTACGACTCATACTAACTCGGTTACGACTCAACTAGGACGAGTTAATTCCTTCACGCGATTCATCACTGTCTCGGTACGACTCAATGAAGCTTCAGTTTAAAAAAAAAAAAATGGCCGCGACTTATGGATAACTCGGTAACAAGCTTCGCGACTTAAAGATAAGTCGTTCGAACCCTGGGTAGCTCGCGCGCGGTATATGGAGGAGGCGAGGGAGGATAAGTCGTTCGCGACTTATGGCGGTGGCGCGACCTAGGGTTTTGGAATTGATGTAGGTTTTCGCGAGTGACGAGGCCGTGTGAGGGAATTTGGGGCTGAGTCGTGAGTCGTGGTGATGGGTGGATGAGTCGTGAGTCGTGGAGATGGGTGGATGAGTCGTGGGTCGGTGGTGGGTGGATGAGTCGTGAGTCGTGGAGATGGTTTGAGTCGCGAGTCGAGGTATGTACTTCATCATCCTCCCCTTGTTGGAAAGAATTCGTCCTCGAATTCACACTCTCGTCATCTTCATCAAGTTCCTCCCCATAATACGGAACTAAGTGTTTGATATTGAAAACATCCGAAGTATGAATATTTTCCGGCAGTCGTAATCGATACGCATTATCATTGATCCTCTTCAAGATTTCTACTGGACCAATTTTTCGTGCTTTCAACTTGTTGTAAGTTCCAACTGGAAAACGATCTTTCGTCAAAACCGCGTAAACAAAATCACCTTCTTTGAAGACTACACTTCTTCGTTTCTTATCCGCCATTTGTTTATACTTCTCATTTGTCATTCACAATCGTTCCTGAACGATTCTATGGCATTCCGTCAACCCATCAACAAAATCAGCAACCCGCTTAACTGTCATCTTTGGTTGTGGCACTGTTGTCAAATCCAGTGGTTCCTTTGGTAAGCTTGAATATACAATCCGAAATGAACTGAAACCAGTACTTTGATTGACTGCGTGATTGTGTGCGAACTCAGCTTGACACAATTTCAAATCCCAACTCTTCAAATTGTCTTTCACAAGACATCGTAACACGTTTCCCAACGATCTATTCACCACCTCTGTTTGCCCATCTGTTTGCGGATGATAAGCACTACTAAAATTCAGCTTTGTTCCCACCATCTTCCACAAACTAAGCCAAAAATGACTTAAAAATCTGGTATCCCTGTCGGAAACAATAGACTCTGGCAACCCATGTAAACGATAGATTTCTTTAAAGAACAACTGAGCCACTCGAACTGCATCCACCGTTTTCTTACAGGCTATAAAATGTGCCATCTTCGAAAACCTATCCACCACAACAAATATAGAATCATTCCCCCTTTGAGTTCTAGGCAAACCCAAAACAAAATCCATGCTGATATCAACCCATGGTCTGTTAGGCACAGGTAACGGCATATATAATCCCGCATTCGTAGCTGTTCCCTTTGAAACCTGACAGATATGACATCTCTCCACAAATCTCTCTACCTCTTTCCTCATTGATGGCCAATAATAAGACTGAGAAATCAACTGCAATGTACGATCTCTGCCTACATGGCCTTCTTCATGTAATTCTTTAACGATCTTCATTCTCAAGCTACAATCTGGTATACATAAACGATTTCCTTTGAACAAGAATCCATCAACCAACACAAATTCATCAGTACTTCCTTCCTTGACTTTCTCAAAAAATTTCACAAAGTAAGGATCTTCTTCAATCAACTCTGGTAATAATTCAAACCCTGTCACTTCAACTTTCATTGTCGTTAATAAATGACTCCTCCTACTCAAAGCATCAGCCACCCGATTTGTCACCCCGGATTTGTGTTTAACAACAAAGGTAAACTGTTGTAAATATGCAATCCATGATGCATGTCTCGCTGAAATTTTATCCTGCCCCTGTAAATGTTTCAAAGCTTCATGATCAGTGTAAAGAACAAATTCCTTCTGAAACAGGTAGTGTCTCCAATGCTTAACAGCTTGCACAACAGCGTAAAATTCAACGTCATATGTACTGTATCTTATCTTTGCCCCTGGTAACTTTTCACTGAAATATGCAATAGGTCTCCCCTGCTGACTCAACACTCCTCCAATCCCAACCTTTGATGCATCAGTGTGTAGCTCAAACAACAACTGAAAATTAGGTAAAACAAGAATTGGCGCTGTCGTCAACAGTTCTTTGATTCGTTCAAAAGCAATCCCGGCTTCTTCTATCCACGAAAACTGTTTACCCTTCATGCAATCAGTAACTGGAGCCATTACGCTACTGAAGTGTGGAATGAATCTTCGGTAGAATGACGCTAGCCCATGAAAACTTCTCACTTCCGTAATTGTCTTTGGCTGTGGCCAATTCCTGACTGCCTCAACTTTACTCTTATCAACTTGAATACCTTCTCCTGAAACAACATAACCCAGAAATAAAACACTGTGTGTCATAAACACACATTTCTTCGTAGCAGCATAAAATTGTTCCTCACGAAGAATAATCAACACTTCCCTCAAATGTTGAACATGCTCCTCCGTACTTCTGCTATATATCAGAATATCATCGAAATAAACCACGACGAACTTCCCAATGAATGGTCTAAAGATTTGATTCATCACCCGCATGAATGTACTAGGTGCATTTGATAAACCAAATGGCATAACCAACCATTCGTATAACCCCTCTCTCGTTTTGAAGGCTGTCTTCCATTCGTCTCCAGGTCTAATCCGAATTTGATGATATCCGCTTTTCAAATCAATCTTCGAAAAGATAGTAGCCCCACTCAACTGATCTAGCAAGTCATCCAACCTCGGCATTGGAAATCTATATCTCACAGTAATCTTATTCAATGCTCGACTGTCAGTGCACATCCTCCACGTCCCGTCCTTCTTCGGTACTAATAAATCTGGCACATCACATGGACTTAAACTTTCCTGCACACGTCCCTGCTCAAGTAACTCTTCCACCTGCCTTCGTAACTCTTCATGTTCCTTCGGACTCATTCGATAATGTGATCTATGCGGTAATACTGCTCCCGGAACAAGATCGATTTGATGTTGAATATCTCTCAATGGCGGTAACTCCTTAGGCAACTCCTCTGGAAATACATCCTCAAACTCTTTCAAAACTGGCTTTGCTTCCTCAGGAATTTCAACCTCTTCACTGCACTCTCGCCCAATCAACAAATAGACTTCAGGCTCCTCTTCGACTTCCTTGACAAACTCCTTCAAAGTTAACAGAGTTTTCAATTCTTCAATTTCCTCCAGCTTGCTTTCTTTCTGTTGCTGCTTCTTGGGAACTAAAGTAATTTTAGTGCCTTCAAACATGAAACTATAGCTATTAGCACGACCATCATGTTGAACTGCTCTATCAAACTGCCATGGTCTGCCCAACAACAGATGACATACGTCCATGTCTACAACATCGCACCAAATTTCATCCTTGTATTTCTTCCCAATTGAAAATTTAACACAAGCTCTCCTTCCAACTTTCACCTCACCTCCTTTCCTCAACCAAGTTAACTTGTACGGTTTAGGATGCTTCTCGGTTTTCAATTCCAACTTCTTTACTGCCTCTGTAGAGATAATGTTATCGCAACTCCCAGCATCAATAACGAATTTACAAACTCTTCCAAGAATAGTGCAAGTAGACTGAAATATGTTATTCCTCAACCAACTGTCTTCCTCCTCTTGCTTTGGTGTCAAACAACTTCTCCTCATCATTAGTGAATATCCTTCGTCTCCCGACAACAAATCTTCCTCCTCAACCGATAAGGAATTAGAACACTCAGCCTCTTCATCCTCATCCTCAGCTTCAACTATCATAGTTCTCTTCTTCGGCTTCGGACACTCATTGCTTTTATGACCCATTTCCTGGAAATTATAACATTTGAACCCACTATTAACCTTCGCCTTCTCACCCTCTTTCACAATTGGCTTACTGACAGGTTTAGGAACATTAGAACTTCCACTGGCCCCCTTCACTTGATTGTTAGAATTAGTAAACACACCACCTCCACGTCTTCCCTGCTTCTCCCAAGCTAACGCTTTCTGATGTGCCTCTGCTACAGATCTTGGATCAAACATATTAACCATATCCTGGATCTGCATTCTCAATCCTCCAATGAATCTAGCAGTTAACTGTTCTTCAGTTTCCATAATATCGTTCCTGGCAATGAGTTGGTAAAATTCATCAACATAATCACTAACAGACTTTGTCCCTTGCCTCAGATTCTGCAACCTCTGGTACATAAGTGATTGATAGTTGTAAGGTAAGAAAGTAGATCTCATCAACTTCTTCATCATATCCCACTCAACAACCTTTGACTTTCCCATCCGTTCTCGTGTAAGTTTAGTTTGCTGCCACCATGCCAATGCTCTTCCCCTCAATCTAGTAGCAACCAACTTCACTCGACGATTCTCCGGCACTTCCTTGAAATCAAAGATTTCTTCAACATTAGATAACCAGTCTAAGAACTCCTCAGCAACCATCCCGCCTTTAAATTCTGGAATCTCCATCTTCATTCCCGGTTCCCATCGACGATCATCATCTCCATCTCGATTCTGACATCGTGTTTGTTCTCTATCTCGATGCATACTCCCTCTGTCACCAACAAATTCCTCATCAAAATCTGAAGTATATCGTTGTCGTTCACGTCCTCCAACATCTCCACCACCACTCCTACTACCAACATCTCTTCGATCCCGATCATCAACATTCCTCCTACTTCGATTATCAACACTTCTATGCTCTTGACTTTCTCTCCTCTCCCGTTCTGAATGTGATGAAACTCTACTACCCCCACGGTTTGATTCAGGTGAAATTCTTCTTCTACTTTGATTCATTTCAAGCATCATTCTCTCTAATCGACCAATTCCTTCGTTCAACTTTTCAGTAAAGCTCTCGTGGATTCGTTGCTCCATTTCATCGGCCTCTTCTCTTCCATACAAGGCATTAATATTGCGATGACGTTGAGCTCGTCTCGGTGGCATGATTGAACTTCACAAATAATTCAACAAATCTCCAAACTTCAACAAATTTGACTTCAAAAATCTTCAAACAAAACAACTAGTGCGCTTCAAGCTTGCTTCGAACTTCACTTTGGCGTGAAATCTCTCCCACGCAAATTCAAACACCTTCAACAAACTCTAGATCCAAAATGAAATGGATCAAAAACTTCAAATTGCAATTTTAATATGAACACGACGAATATAAACTTCAAACTTCGAATACTTGGCTCCAAGACCCGATTTAGCTATGATTGGCTAAAACAAGCTCTGATACCAAACTGACGCAGCAGATATTTCAAAACAAACTTCAATTGATGAAATGTAGCAATCGGTGATTTGAAAATACTGCAATGCCCAAATCCGTTGATCCAAAGATGCCGGATTCTAGCTACCTTCGTCTCGTTGATCGCGCACGATACCGAGAAACAAAGATCTACGATTCTTCGACGTTGATCAAGCGCACTTGATTCCGTGAATCGGCTTCACAAACGAAGATTCGAGCGCACTCGAATGACGTAGGTGGAGATAGGAGATTACACTCAACTACCGATTTAAATTGAAAGCACAAAGCTAACAAAAGAGAATTTTATTCCAAAAATCAACAACCTTTACAAATGACACGACTTGCCTATTTATAGGCTTACAACTCATTACTCGACTTAAAAAAATTTACAACACAATGAGTACACGACTTAAAGAAAAGAACAATACAATCAGCGACTTAAAGTAACTGCCTACGACTTAATAGAACTAGGTTACGACTCATACTAACTCGGTTACGACTCAACTAGGACGAGTCAATTCCTTCACGCGATTCATCACTGTCTCGGTACGACTCAATGAAGCTTCAGTAAAAAAAAAATGGCCGCGACTTATGGATAACTCGGTAACAAGCTTCACGACTTAAAGATAAGTCGTTCGAACCCTGGGTAGCTCGCGCGCGGTATATGGAGGAGGCGAGGGAGGATAAGTCGTTCGCGACTTATGGCGGTGGCGCGACCTAGGGTTTTGGAATTGATGTAGGTTTTCGCGAGTGACGAGGCCGTGTGAGGGAATTTGGGGCTGAGTCGTGAGTCGTGGTGATGGGTGGATGAGTCGTGAGTCGTGGAGATGGGTGGATGAGTCGTGGGTCGGTGGTGGGTGGATGAGTCGTGAGTCGTGGAGATGGTTTGAGTCGCGAGTCGAGGTATGTACTTCATCAGCATGCGTTGTATAAGCTTTCAGATAGAACTCCCTTGATTGCTCATTCTTATGTGTCATATATACTTGAGAGAAATGCTAGTTTACATGTTTATACACGCACACTGATAGTTATATTTTCCTGATCTTTGAGTGAAAATTTTAATTTCTCCAGCTTGTCGGGTTTAGTAAATTGATCAGTTCTTTGAAGCCAGTAGAACCCGATGACGTTATATTGTCATCATGTCAGAAGCTGATTGCAACGCCCGGAGCAAAGAAAAGTTTTCATGTCCCAACATGGTTTATTAACTTTGTTGGAACTTCTCGATATCCCATGGAATCGTGTGTTTGACTTTCTCAGGCTTCTTATATACATACATATACACACATACACACACATATATGTATATATATGTGTGTAGTTGATTTTAATACATCAGAGGGCCATTTAAGAACCCAAGAGAAAGTTGTTTGAAGTATGAACATGCATACAGAAAGAGTTGCTGTAGAATCTTGCTATATATGCTTATGTTCATTCATGTTATTATAATTAATAGGGTTAAGACATTATAATGGAAAGTGTGCTTATGTTATCTTCATGTGATTACATATTGTTTTGCACTCAGGCTTATGAACATGATTTGTATTAACCTTACTGCACTTTTCCATGTACAGAAACAATTTACCGCCAGGGAAATTGCATCTTGATATTGCTTTAGGAGACTACTGTCCTAAAAAGGCTAAGAATGTGTGTTATTTTGATTGTAAAACACCTTTTGGCCTTTGACAAACGTTTTCATTTGTTTAAATATCAATTATGCAAAAAAAAAAATATATATCAATTATGCAGGCGAAAGTGTGGATGAAATAAATAAAGAACTGAAAGAAAACAGAAAAAATCTTGGTTCAACATGCTGGTAATCTTAGAAGGGCAAATGAAATTGCTAGATTCCCGGCTCTATCTACTGGTATTGTTACTGGTAACATGGAGCGTTTGAGATTAATTAAGAAGAATAGGCATGGTAGGAGAACAAAACAACTTGAAAAGGTGGAGCAAAAAATGAAAGAAGAAAGGGCAAAGCGTATTTGTGAGCTTGTGAGCCAAAAAAAGAATTCTTTTGTGAATTTGATGTACATAGATACCAAATTTATTTTTGCTATTTGCATATATATGTATATATATATATATATAATATAATATAATATTTTGTTTGAGGTAGCTTGTGTGTTGCATGACCTTATCACACTTATCCAAGCAAGTTAATTAGTTGCTACCTTTTCAATTGTCAATAACGTTTTAGCAATTTATGTTTAACGTTTTTGTAATTTATGTATAGAAATAGAAAATTATGCTATTAATATAATCCATAATATGAATCTGCATTGAATATTTGAAGTCAAATACCAATCTATTGTGATGGTTATTATAATAAGCCGTAGCAAAAAATAAGCAATCTGCATCGGTTGTTTAACTCAACCGTAGCAGAAGGTCACCATTTCGAAGTCAAAATGGCAGTCTGTTGCAACAATTATTATAAAGAACCTTCGCAAAAAATAAGCAATCTGCGACGATTGTTTAACCCAACCGTAGTAAACTGTCACCCTTTTGAAGCCAATATGAGTCTGTTGCGACAGTTGTTATGAAGAACCGTCGCACAAAATAGTTTTGTTGCGACGGTTGTCATAAACAACCGTAGCAAAAGGTGTTTTTTGTGATGGTTTAAAAAATGTTGCAACATGTTTTTGCCTGTTGCGACGTCTGCATTTGCTACGGTCGTTGAATTGTCGTAATAGGGGGTAAACAACCGTCACAAATGACCTGTTTTGTAGTAGTGCTGCTTTTGTCTAGCAATCGATCCCCGCCTCGATTAGAGTCATCGTCATCTCTCATATTCGATTGTTGCTGATGGACTTTGTAGTGGGAGATGAGGTCGAGGTGGTGATGTGGTCGAGGGGATCAATGTGGGGTTGACCGTTGATTCCAAATTAATTCCCGTAGAGTTGTCTAAATTCTTCCACTAACTCGAGCTTGGATATGTCCCGAGACACAAATCCCATCAATGCTTGGATTTGTTCAATAATAATCATTCGTTTCGTTAGGAATACACTATCCCTCCAAGATTCTCCAGTCAAGATTTCAAGTTCCAGTTTGAGTTGAGGTCCAACCGGTGTCGTTAACATAATTCCTACGTTAACAAGTAACATCCAACACAAGTTCCATCATGTGTCGGAGCTCGTTTGCTAACATATAGAACTTCCTACATAGTATTCTTTCGTATAAAGTGTTCAAGACACAAGATACATGTGGAACCGGTCCATTTGGCACAGGGTGAAATGGGTAAATTTCAAAAAAAAAAAGAAATTTCTATTTTTATCTTAATGGGCACACGTAGTTTACTAACTAACATTAGATCAAATCTATTTATTAAATAAAATCATATTTTTTTGAGCGAAAAATGAGATCATATTTTATTTAAAATTATTTTATATTTATTTATTAGTTATAATTAAATGTTTAGTCGAATATATCATGTGTAACTACATATGTACATATAGGTACCGCGATTAATATCTGTTGGATACATACATACATACATATATACTATCTACTTACATATGCATATGATAATTTAATATGAATATCTAAATGTATGCGTGCAATATAATATATGTATATTGTTTGTATACAAATATTCATAGTACTATATATGTATACATGTGTGTGTGTGCGAGGTATTTATATTGTTACTTATATATATATGTGTGTGTGTGTGTGTGTGAGATATCTATATTGCTACTTATATATATATATATATATATATATATATATATATATATATATAGAAACAAATCTATGTAATAAGACCAGAGTCTTTAAAATAGGTGAATGCTTGGTGTTTAAGAGAAGATGGGAATAAAAAAACATATTTTAAATCTAACACTAAGCAAATCAAGATCTAAAGAATAAAGAGAAAAAAAAGTGATCCACCTTCCTCTTTTACAAACCTCGAATTAATACTATATTCAATCTCTATATGAAAAATGATTCTAACGTTATTCAAATTCAAAGTTATCTTAGCATTAATATTTCAGATTTGAAATATTACATAAACACTTGTGTAAACGGGATTATTATAAAGCAATGACATTATTGATATATTATTCCAAAAATTAATTAAAACATTCCCTACACACACACATATATAACCGTGTGTGTATGTACTGTAATTTAAAATTTAAATTTCAAATATATATATTTGACTAAGCGATAAAACATTAAATATATAAATTCAAAAATAAAATTAACTTAAACAAAAGATTTCTTTAGCATTATTTTACTAGTTGAACAACAAACTGATGAATATAAATAAAATTCAATTATTTGAATATTAAAACCATAATTATAAATGAATTAAATTATGAAAACATGTGTAAATGTTATTATAGAAAAAACAAATTTACACTAACATACAACTTTAGATTCAATGAACACTTACAATACATAAATTTAAACCCAAACATAAAATATTAAGTTTAAACGATTATACACAAATTGTTTCAAATCAAATCCAATAAAGGGAAATATAATATACGCATATATGACTTTGAGTCAATGTTAAATATCATGAATGAAAAGTAAAATTACAACTGAACCTAAGAGAGTCCGACCCTTTGTAACACTTTGATTTGCAAATCGTTTCCTAGAATGCTTGATTCACTACTCGATCTTGCTCAAATCAATTAGACAACCTAGTTTTAGTTTTGTTTGATGTTTTTTGTTTTATTTGAAGAAATAAATTTTGGCCTTGGAATAATGAAGGTGGTGGCCATGAAAGAATGAGCAGGAAGGAGAAAGGAGGAACTAAAGAACGACATGATTCGGATGATTTTATTTTAAGGAGAGAATAAAAACCTTTCCCAATGTCTCTATGAAACTTTCTCTTTTAACTCCCTAACTAGTTCTCAATTAAATCTCATCCAAATCCCTTTCACTCTCTAGTGTGGCTAGCCATATCTTTCCATCACATTGATCGATCTTTCCAAAAGCCTGTTAAGCAATTAACTATATTTAAAACCCATTTAAATTTGTACCGATACCGTATATCGATATGTTTATATAAATCTTATATGTGCACCAAATAACTACTGACAACACCCAAAACATTAAATAAATTAATAATAAATATTTTTCAAATATTAATTAATTTATAGTACTTTATAATCTAATTATATCATGTAGTTTTTTGAATAATTCACAAATGTGGTTGTGTGACTCAAAGGTAGCGACCAATATTGAACAATTCAAATATTAACACACACATGTCGTCTTTGCTAGTGGTGTGATAGATTGGCCAAATTCAATATGTATATATCTTTTTGGTAAAATCATACTTTATATTATCTTAAGTGGTATCAATAGTGACATTAATTTACATACAATCTCTTCACCAACATTATATCACATTAGGATGTATGAAGCCAAGTATCGACCAAAACTCCAATATTATCCATATTCAACCCGATTAGTCCACAAACAAAGTCCTAGGTATGATGATGATAATAATAATAATAATTAATCATTCTGCTCTGACCATAGATTTGATTTGAGTTGATTGTAGTTGACCATGACACTAACCTCATATAACTAAGAAGAAAATTCTCTATTGAATAGTTCTTCACTTCCAAAGCTTCAACTCAGACCTAATTGTAGTCGCTCGATAGATCTTCATGCCACGATTTAGCAATAATTAAATTAGTTTATTCACATTGAGATTCCACAGTATTCTCAAGTCGAGGGAACCATATAACATCTTCACATTGAGAATTTCTATTTGACCTAGTTGTTATTAACCAATAGGATACGCTGGATGAATCATTCCATAGTTATCCAATAACTACAAATACGTAACCCGTTGGTTTCCACAACAGCCATAAGTAATACACAACCCTATATTTGGAGAGCATTATCTACTTTGGTCTCAACGAATGTATCAATAT
Organism: Allium cepa; assembly: GCA_030765085.1. NCBI lineage: Eukaryota > Viridiplantae > Streptophyta > Magnoliopsida > Asparagales > Amaryllidaceae > Allium > Allium cepa. The sequence continues at coordinate 600,204,473 of CM060935.1, forward strand.
CCTTTCTTAAAACATCTTGACCAATAATATTTAAAAAAATGTTATTTTCTATTGTGATTAATTATTCACGATTGAAACTAATTGCAACTACATCACATAACATTTTATTTTAAGATTTCCTTATTAATATACTTTAATTACTTAATTATTTATATCACAATATAACAAAGTATATAACAGAAATCAAACACCTTTATCATCATCAAGATAGATTACAAAGTTAGAAACGTGCAAAAACTTACATAATTGCCCATAGGTTGTCGTAATAACTTGCCATCCACGATTCCTTGATTCACGTCTAGAAGGTGACATTGACATCGCGGTTGCCATTGACGATGGATTGGTTTGAAATATATAAAACATAACATAGAGCTATCTACAATATTCAACTCTTTCTGAAACTCACAGCGGAAGGAGTAAAATATAATAATCAATAAAACAATCCCAAATAAATAAAACAACGTAAGATCAAATAGATTCCAACTACAACATCCCTTTGTAATGCTAACAGAAAAAGTCTAATGTATGGGAACATAATAGTAGAAAGCTAATAGAAAAATGTGTGTCTCCATAGAACCATCATGCCTCCAAGTCACCACCGGTCCTCTTTATCGATTTATTAGAATATAGCTAAAAAGAAGAAAATGTTAGAGGGGTTAGACATATGTTTGGTTAGTGAAAATACTAATAGCTGGTAAAACAACACTTATGCATGAAAATCATACCTTATGTATTTAACCTGCACCCAATAAGTCAGCTAAACACAATATAACACTATAGTGACATCATATGCGAAGGTCTCGCTGAAATCTAACCTATATCTAATCAGATGCACTCGATCGAACCCAAGGTCCCAACTTGCATGCCAAAGACTGGCTACAACATAATTGAGCCTAAAGTTCCAACCCATTATCGTCAAAATTTTATGCGACTCACTTCTGAGGAAATATATGTCTCAACCCATTAATGTCAAATCGTAAGCGACTCGCTACTGAGGAACTATATGGCTTAGCCTACTATTGCTAAATCGTAAGCAACTCACTGCTAAGGACTACATTACTCATCCCACTACCATCGTATTATAAATGTCCCACGATCGAGGAACTGTACCCTTTGCACCAAAAGGTGGCACAAGCACCCAAAAGTTTATAGAAGAGAACAAAGTGATGAAAATAAATGAAAAACGAGAGGGAAAAATACATGACAATTATAGTGTTTAACTACTCACTAGCCTACATCCACTTGAACGTTGTTTATAATTCTACATAGTTTTTTTTAAAAGTGATCTCATGGATCGGTATTGACCGCAAGAGATTACAACGGAAGTACATAAATTTAGAATGCAAGCAAAAGGATCCCAAAAATATTCCTATCTCCTTCTATTTATAGCTGGAGGTCGACAGATTTCTCTCTACCATGTTCTTCCCCACATTTCCATGTTCAGAAGGAGCTGCTAACAAAAGATATGGCCAAATTAGCAAGGTTTAGGGATCAGTATCGAACCATGCCTTATGAATTATTACCGATCCATAAGATTAGCTGTAAAGCCTTCTTAGATCCCCCTATAATGCTTGGTTGGCTAGTATCTTCACAGAAGAACTTAGATGTATTGATGTGAGCTTAAACTATGGTGAAGTCACTGGCTCGTCAGCTAGCTAAAAGCATTTGGGTTTGCTATTTTGATACTTGGATTAGTATATTAATTTTTAGATCGCAGGAAGTTAAAGATCCATCTTAAGTTGCACATTTTAGTCAACAATGACCTTGGTTTTGCGTGCCATGAGACGAGGGACAATTTTAAGCAGTTCTATGGTTCAATACCAATCCATGACCTATGGATCGGTAACGATCTAATAGGATTCTTGAGTTTGACTTTTGCACTTGGAGTGCCTTGGAATGTAAGCTATTTAGGGAAGTTACTTTTAGCATGGATTCATCTATTGCTCTCGCTTGGTATCCGAGTTTAGAAGTTACCATTTTGGATTCCTACTTCATTAACCTCCTATTTATCCTATATGACATGTCCAACTATGGCTCGGTCAAGAAGCAGGATAATATTTGGCCCCCAAAGTATATCTTGTGCTACCAAGGTATGCTTTGAATCAAAAAAAACTACGAACTATATGTCATTAGTCTCAAGCTTTATTCTCAATAGATGTCGAGCTGTTTTTACGAAGCATTACATCTCTTGACTATTATAGCATCTCTTTGAATGATTTTGAGCTTGCGCCTCTTACATAATATAAAAACTAAAGCATGCTCTTCGAGTTCGCCGTTCCAATGCTAGAAAATTTTCAACGACCTATTTCTTCGAACTTTACAGGTAGGATCTTATTCCCTTTGAACTTCATTTTCTCATTATCATGCATGTTCTTACACATACATACATTTATTTTTATTATATATATGTAACACACACACACATATATGTGGACTGGTACCAATCCATATGACATGGATTGGTTGGTACCGATCCATAAGCCATGAATATGTACCTCTAAATTAGGCAATTTCTCTACCTTTTATCACGATCCGGTGCCTACTTAAGCATGATCCCACACTTTTTTTTATTTCCACTTGCTAATCTTTTATGGCCATGAGACTTTCTCCCCTAAAGCTTGCCATTGTTAAGCTTTATATCGTCGAACCAAACTCCATTTGCTAACTGTCATCTCAAATCAGTGCTTCCACCTCTTTTCGCCATCAACACCGCCATAAACAACAGCTTTCGATCTCGATTCACGAATAGTCCATATAATCATCTCAATTGTTGGAATCGAAAAAAAGAATTAAACCTGATCCATTCTTTGAATAGACTCAGGTAGGTGGTGGTGTCGTTCCATTTGAGTTGCCGATGATTAACTATCACTCTCCCTTTATCATGCCTTAGGACTTGATTCCCTTTCTTATGAATCGATTGCAAACCGGCACTAGGAAAATATTTTGAAAATTTTGACTAGGGGTGTTGGACTTAGCAAATTTTAGGGAGGACTCGAAGCACACCTAGGGATTCTTAAAGAATGACTCGAAGCACAATCAAAACATTGCTTTGCATGTCTACTTCGAGTCGAGTCCAATTTTGGCTTGAGTTATTCTTTGACTTGAGAAACTATCAAGTTTCCTAGTGTAAAAAATTTTGTAAATCAAAGAAAAGGTAAAATGTGTCCTAAAAGTGATCTTGGTTAAGTGATAGTTGATAATCATGATCCATCATGATGGTTTCTGACAACGGTCACGTTTTATATATATCCACACTTGGATGAATTGTCTATCAGTCCAAGTAATGGACATGAATTGTATGACTTCTGATGGGAACACTATAGAACTTCAGATGCAAACATTGCACAATTTTAACTGCATACTACTACCCCCCTTCAATGTACGAGAGCTGATCGATCAATATACGTTGGCAGCCGTCATGTTGGGTACATCAACTATACAAGGCTCTAATTCTAGCATGAAGATTAAAGCCTTTAATTTTCCTAATATCTCTTACATGAAGCTTTTAATAGTTATGAATCATAGATGTTCATCACTTCTCTCCACGATGACCACAGGTCCTTCAATATCAAAATATATGGAGCCTGACACTGAATCCAGGTCGATGACAGTGCCTACGACAAATTCCACTCCTACCCTGACTTAATCTCATTTAGCCAGTTATCAGATGGAGTAATTAATTCTTTTGTTTTGGCCAAAGATCCCATGGTAAGGGTTTGCCGCCTATATCAATATAGGCAATGGTATGATTTTGGATGATCCTCAGGATTCTCCAACTTCGAAGATGGATGAAGAGTCTCTCAAGAGGATATGCATATGACATGGTATTTCTTTTGATGATGTGTTGGTTCCTGCATGCTATCAATGTGCACATCTCCCGCCAGAGGGATACACAGCTTATAATCGGTACATGTCCATGGCAAGATGTGTTCCACATTCAACTATTTTATCCACACAGTCTTGCAGTTCATGAAACTTGCCCCATCCCAATTGCATCCAAACAACTATGCTTTTTTGAATAACATGTATATAATATCCATTCGTCATTTGAACCAGGAACCTAGTGTTGAGGACATCCATTATCTATACAACTTTAAATGCCGAAAGGGGTCTCCTTCATTCATTTCCTTGGAACCAGCTCATGGCTGCGGGATTGTGTTGGGCTTCTGGAATAAGCTGAGCTATTTTAAGGATGAGTTTTTCTTTGTATGCTACCCATCCAACTTTGCACAAAGGTTGTTATCCAGATGCAAGTCTCATTTTCACTTTCTTTTTTACTAGTATAGATGTGATAGCTTCAGCTATTCACATTATTGCTTCTTTACATTTGCAGATAATTCAAAAAGACCCAGAGGAACGACTTTAGTAAGGACCCTTGCAGATCTTCATCAAGTCCCACTCGAAGAAAGCAAAATGAAATTGCACCTCATTGATGAGTACTGTCGTGCTTATAACCTTATAGAGGAGGTCATAGTGTTAGCTACACGTCAAAGGATAAGGATGATGATTATTTTTCACATGAGTTTGATGCTGCAGATACTATCGTTAAGCATGATGAAGTGCCCCTATTTTCGATCTGCTATTGGTTCTAAAACAATGCAAAGGGCTGGAGTAGCAAAGAAAAAGGCGAGCATATCGAGGAATGAGAGAGTAATGGTGGAAGAAATAAGGACATCGACATTGGCCGTGAGTCTTCTAGTAATGAGAGTGACGATGCTCAGGAATTCCTTGTAACTCAATGACCTAAAATAAAGATTATTTCTTCTCAAACATCTACACATCCCTCGTTAGCTTTTGCAACCACAAAGACTCCTATTCCGCCTTATAGGGATATTTATGGATCCTTGGGGAGCATCTTGGATGAAATTGGTTCTTTAGGCCACGACAATTACGGTATTGGGGATATTAGTTCCTATATTCATTTTCCTAATAAAGGCCTGCTACTCATACGGTGGAAATGACCCCTAATAGAAAGCTCTAAGTCCACAGTTCGTGATGGGCACTATAACACGTCTACACTTACACAACTTACACTTCTATATCGTCTGTACTATTTTTCATTTATCACTGTTCATTTGTTTGCATTTTATTTTCAGAATTCATAAAGTGAAAGCATCTTTACGACACTCTCATGAGTCATAGAAGCAGATACAAGAAGACTAGGTCATTGGACCATCCTTGTGAGTCGTCTCATGAGTTCGATTCTAGAAGTAGTCAAAGACAAGATTACAAATGGCGGGACAGAGGTTACAGATCCCATAATGAATGTTTTGGATATTTTAAGAGAATTACGTCTCATCAACATATGTCTCGTTCACCTCTACCCATAGCATGGATAGAATTTCAACACGACCTGACCCTGATCCATTTATCGGTGTATCTATCGCTCCTGCTTCAGTGCCTCTAACAACATAGCCATTAATGTCTTTTAATATGCCACGATGGTTTGAGCAGCCATCCGCGTTCGTGTCTCCTGATAGCCCTTAGCAAAGGCTGGGAAAATAACATCTCCATGCTTCCGAATATACTACAAAGGTTGAGACAACTTCTAATCCCCATGTGGCTGAAATGAAAAAGTCCTTTCCAAAGGTCTGGTTTGATGATGTGGTGTTTGTTCCTTATTTGAAGGAAATCCCTCCTACGGTTGGCCGATGTTGTTGCTTGCGTGAGCGACGTTTACAACCAGTATCGTAAATGGAGGAGGATTTCTGATGCTATTTCATAAGCTTCTTATAAAGGAAAAGTCGAGATTGAGGGGATGAAACTCATCAAAAAGGATGATAAGTGCATCATCAAAACCCTGGACAAGGAGGTTGAAGAACTCAAAAAGTCTTGGCCGAAGTCGAGACAAATTTGGAAATGTAAGCTAAGTCCTTTAAGGAAGAACGCTAAAAACAATTAAAGCAGGTCAAAGCCACTCATTACGGGAGCTATACTCTTTTCTTGGAGAATGAAAAACTCTAAAAAGATAATGAGGAGCAAACCTCCGAGATAAAGAGACCGAAAGAGTCGTTGGAGAATGAGAAAAAGTAAAAAAATTAATGTGCTCACTCAGTCCCATGAGTACCGCAATGAATTATTGGATGCCCGCCAAGTAAGGGATGAGCCTGCTGAGCGGGCTAAGGCCATGGAGGATACAATTAAGTCTGAGCTTGATCCTCTTCCTGTGCGATTCTATGAAAATGTTATCAAGTTCGAGACTTAAGGTGGCTAGAAGAGGGGTATTCCCAAGCTTTGGCCATGGTCTAGGAAGAAATTTTAAAACAAGAGTGGAAGCACCCTGATGGGACAGAGGTTAACAAAGAGGAGTTAAAGCTTGAGCTCTTAGATGAGGAGGACATGGAAACACTCAGGACTGGCTAATTCATCTTGAATCCTGAATTATATGCTGGGACTCAATCCAAACTTGACTCAAAGGAATTGGTTGAGAGCTATGGATCCATCCTCTCAGGGGCCGTCACAGATACTACCATTCTTTCCACATGAGGCCTCCGATTATCGAAGCAGTTATTCCTCCTCTTGACTCCACGGCTATTCCTACTTCTGGGGCGGTCCATGATGTTCCATCTGTGCAAACATATGCACTGGATGCTCGCTATAATCCTAAAGAACCTAGCTTGGAAAGTGTTGAATCATTCTCGAAGTTGCCCATTCAATCTGCCATCTTGGTGGGAGGCTCTGTCAGCACTCCTGCTCATATGGGGTCGGTATCTCCTGAAGGTATATCATTAAACTCGTCTATTTTCGAGATGGCTCATCGGATAGCAGTTGACGTGACTAATATCTAATTTTCCATTTTTTAAGTTTTAGCTCAACCTTCAATCTTCTCTTCACTAGAAGGAAGCTTGTTGTTTGGGACACAAGCCATGCATATTGAATCGATCATTGTATCTACTCCCAACTCGACTTTAACTCCTCTAATTAATTTTATCCCTGGACCAATGTGGAAATGATCCATACTCTAGAAGAGACGACCATGGGTGACCTTTAAGGGGCTCAAGGAGATGAAGACGCTATTATTACTGGAGTTGTTGAACACTTATCGGGGTATACTATGCTAGAGATGTAGCAATCACTTGCCATGTCTGCTAAGGAGATTAAGAATGGAAAATTTAATGGTATTCCTCATCCTTTGTCTTTCTTACTGCCTAAGAGATCTATCTTCACTTCTGTCACCATTCCTTCTTCTGGAGGTGTTCAGGTCGTGCCTCCTGAGTCTTCAAGGAGCGACTAGGATTGGGAGACAGATATAGAGGGCAATTTTCCAAAAGAAATTAAAGGCAGAGGAGCGAGCAAAAAGAAACCAAGCACATCTAGTGCTCATTCCTCTGGAAAGGGATGGCAGGAGAAGAAAAGGAGGAAGAAAACTTAGTTGTACATTTCTTTTAGCTCCTTTGTTACTTTTCTGGCTTCGAACCTATGTAAATAGGCTGATGCTGTGTGGGTGCTGCCCCCGCTCTTTTGTTAAAGAGGTTTGTTCATAAATATTATGTTTGTTTCTTTTCAAATTTTTTGTCCATCTGTTTACATATCGAGAAATGTTTTCATTTGGCTAACTTGATAGCTTGCTTCACTTATCTTTAACCAAGTTTCATTCGACTAATGATAGCGATGGATACTTAAAACAATTTTGTTCTTATGTCCAACCATGGACAGCAAAGCTCAATTGGTACCTCTCCAAGCACCTGCATACCTGCATTATAGACATGCAGATTAATTAATTTTTCCGTTATTCACAACGCAAGGCTTAACTAATGAGAACACAAATTCATTGATCCCAAAGTCAATTCATTTTATGTCCACAATAGTTGCATTTATGCCTTATTATATTAAAATCAACAAAGTATGTACAAAAAAGTTTTTGAACAAAATACCATCGTAAATGCTTGCTATTCCACGTCCTTGGAAGTGAAATTCCATCAACAGTCGCTAGCTTGAATGTTCCATCTCTAAGCTTATGTTTGTTATCATACGAACCTTCCCAAGTTGGATCCATGTTCATTGAGCCAGGGAAGATCCAATTAGAATAAGTCGTTGATCTCGAAGGTTTGGTTCCTGACCTTTATGTTGTTATGTCGAGCTACTGGTTTTTTGGTGAGCAATGGCTCTCAAATCAGCTTCGTCGCATTTTTCTTCGAGCATATCAAGGGGATCAAGCAAGAGCTCCTCGTTCCTTTTGGGATTGTAATGGATCTTTCGAGAGATTGGACTTCTAGCTCAAATTGAATCCTGGCCTCTGATTCATAGGCCAAAGTGAATGGAGTGTGACTAGTCATTGATTTGTAGGTTGTTCGATAGGTCTAAAATGCCAAAGGCAATTCATCGACCCACTTGCCTTCGGCCTTTGTCAATTGTCCTATCAAAATGGACTTGACAATTTTGTTCACTACTTCCACATATCCATTCATACGTGGATGTGCTTCCGTATAATTTTTTTTCTCTATCTTGTATTTGTTATAGAAGTTCTTGAATTTCATGCTGTAAAATTGGGTTCCGTTGTCAGAAACGATTATTTGTGAGATCCCAAATCGATAGATAATGTTCCTGACAATGAAATTAATCATGGTGAGCAGTTCCACCTCAACCAATTTTGAGAAGTAATCAATGGCAATAATAGCGTATTTCGCTCCATCCTTCGACATCGATAGTGCACCAATAATGTTGACCCCCATACAACAAATGGCCATGGGCTAACCATCTATGAAATCTGTAGGGCTCTAGGAATTTTCATGAACATTTAGCATCAATCACATCTTCTGGTGTAGTCGATTGCATCTCTATTGATAATCGGCTAAAAATATCTACAACGAAGAATTTTCTTTGCCAACATTTTCCCCCTAGTGCGATCGCTATAAGATCTTTTGTGAACATCCACAAGGATCCTTTTAGTTGCATCATTGGCGACACACCACAATGGGGTAATAGAGAACCTTCTTCTATACAATACTCCATCCTAAAACCATAAAGATTTGTGCAGGAGTCATCCATAATAATCTCTCAAATTTAGCTTCTAAGATCCAATCAACATCCATTTGTTCGATGCTGGAAGCTAACAACAACTTCCCTAGGACCAAGCATATAAGTTGGGCGTCTCCAAAACTAGCCAGCATGTCCAGTGAACCGGCTTTCATGTTTTCCTTCCTGAGGATGTGTGTTATTGTGTAATACTCAAAGTCATTTAGCAGTTCTAGAACTTTCGTCGAGGAGAGGGCTTGCCTCGCTCCTTTAGCCTCGAATTCCTTCCTCATTTGGCAGATCACCAATTGAGAGTCACTATATATGCAAAGCTTTAACCCCTAATTCTTTCGCTATCTTAAGTCCAACAATTAATGCTTCATGTTTGATTTCATTTTTTGTTGTGGGAAACTAACATTTTAGGACATAGCAAACCGACTATTCCATGGAGGTTGCCATTACCACTCCTGCCTCCGAGAAACATTTATCAGATGCTCCATTTGTGCATAAATTCCATAAAGCACTATGCTTTAAAACTTCTTCCGTCTCATCATCTCGAGTGGTGAACTCAGCAATGAAATAGGTCAATGCTTGGCCTTGGATTGCTCTCCTAGGATGATATGATATTACGTATTGACTTAATTCAAAAGTTGTGACGACCTAAAATTCCGACTCTTGAGAATTGACATTAACGTAACAATGTCCCAAATTCGAGTGCCAAAAATTGAATAATCATGGTTTAAAGAAATAAAGATAGATAGTAGAAACAACAGATTCTCACATATGCATGGATCAAATATAATTATACATCCGAGTTAACTTAAATAGTGTTCCACATGAAATAAGATAAATACTAACCTAGCTTGGGATGGTTATAACTACCTACCCCCACATGTGCTGGTACAAAATACATAAATCAATAACACATAAACACTGCAGCGAAAATAACAGTAGATAATATCTTCTAGTGATCTAGCTCCAACCTCCATTTGCCATGACTTCGGTTTTATATCCCCATCTTCCAAAATGCTCCATACTAATCTAAGTACTAGGTTGCCCGAAAAAATAGGGCACCCAGAGTTTAAGGAAAGGAAAAACACTCTGGGTCAGTCATGAGACCAGTGTGAGATACTCAAAATACACTTTTGAAAATAAAGGGTATCTTCTAATACCACACCGGATAAAAAAGAGGAATGGGTTTTTACCTTATGATAACCAAAAGTGATTACGCAAGAATAACGAGATATGATTTTTAACGACATTGTGGTTTTTCAAAATGCTTTTCAGGTAAACTTATGAATCTTAGCTGAAATCGTTACATTCATTAAATTCCAATATCTTGGTCTACAATCAAACTCTTACGGAATCTTATTGGATATTGGATTCCATACTAGCAACTAAGGTAAGGGACTACCTTCCTTACAGTACACGTCTAGAGGGATGCACCAAGGTGTGAGTTCCCCACCCGATGCCTAAACCAAACCGTGTACCCAACCGATGGACCGAATGCGCTATTTACCCCGGTCGTTTTCGACCTTTTGAGAGCGCTCTCGTCACAACCTTTAGACCTGAAATGTAGTGGGAGATCAGTTACATCCATAAAGGAAAATGCAGGCATTCTTATGGGTGATAAACCATGACTCATCTTGCCGCACGCCCTGTTTCAGTCACTCCCCATTTGATGAGGCTCTAGGTAACGCATTACATTTTCATTCCAGCTCATTCATTCTGAATGCCACATTGCCATATCAGCCAATTGCTAATTAACTCCCACAAAAATACAACCTCCGAGCTAATAAGTCTTAGAGAAAGGTGTTAAGTTAAAAGAAGTTTTCTTCTCCACCACTAAACAGATGTATATCTGTAAAAGCAATGTTCGTAATCATCGGAAATTCTTTGTCAGACATTCTCCCATGCAAATCATCCAGGTAAAGGATGAACCAAAGACACCACACTTTTGCATCCCTACGCGCAGTAGACGTAGCCCATGCGTCAAAGTAGATCCCACAATAAGGAATCATTGCTATTCATTTACCTTGAGAGAAACTCTGAGTTTATTAATAAGCAACCTGCGTACCATAGAAGATCTTCGGTCTTCAATGTCATAGAGATCTTCCATCTTGGTTTCTTCAATCATTTGTCCATTTCTAGAATGTCGTTCTTCATTCGAAGTGGTGTTTGGATCGGGACTTTACACTAAATCCGAGCCCGGTTCCTTCGATATCAATTATAGAAATAAAATGTGTATATATATGTATATAGAATCGTTAAGCCTCATTTAATTTAATTTCTTAACCTTTTTTCATAACTAGTATCAGTTCCTGATTGTAAAACATTAAGAAAATAATTTACCATGTGCAAATCTCGAAGGCCTAAACCAACTTCAGATCGACACCTAGAGAACTACCCAACTTAACATCACAACAATCGAGTTCCAACTCCCTTTCGCTTATCCATTTCCCTTTTCTTTATCTTGTCAAACTTTTACATGATCTTTGATAAGCGCCTGGATATACCTTTCTATCCATTCCACCCCTCGTCTAAGAAATAAACAAGGTCAGATGGTTTACCATCTTGTTAACCACCTTGTTTGCTTTCTCATATCTAACAGGCGGGACAAGATGTATCTTAGGTATTACCACATACCCCTTTATGTTATTTACTTTAATTCTCATTCATAGATAATACCTCATTCATAATTTAAGTCTTCGATTTCAAACACACTTATATATCAGCAAACAATGAGGCCTTCCATGTTGGAAACTATTTCCTCTTAGACCTTGGTTCGATCACATTCTTTATTCTCTAAATAAGAGTCACTTCCATACCTCGAAGTCTAATGCCACTTCCAAGCTTATTTCCAAATATTTTTTTTATTTAAACAATTCATTTGACTATAGAATTTAACCATTATTCTAAGTCTTTAGAAAATTACCAAACAAATCTTAAAAATCATAATTAATTATTATGAAATCATTCATAAATATTTGAGTCAAAACTCCTTATAGTTCCTTAATTTCAAAATCCAATTCCTTAATCGTTAATGAATAGTGAATAACTAGGTCATTTTCCATAATTCTACTTTTGATTAAGTATTAACTCATTTTTATCTTCCAAAACCTCATTATTATATTAATAACGAATTTAGAAATTTATTTCATATTTTTAAGAATTATAAAACTCTACACATAATAATCTTGATTAACCGCTCTTACAACAACCTTTTCGAAAACTGTTTTACTCATAGCTTGAGATTTTCAAATCAAAAACTTAATTTTTTAGTTCCATTTTAAAGCTATTAAATTTACAGACAAAATTTTTCCCGTTTCAAGTCATTCCGATTTGAAACGCATTTTACTCTTCCACTCAAAATTACAGGTCACATAACCCGAACCGTCACTCCAGAAAATGCCCAAATTTGACCATTTGGTAAATTGTTCTGGACTTTCCCTGGAACACTTCCAAAACACTTACAAGCGAATAAAAGTCATTATAAACACTTATCAAAATTTTCATGACTTTTAGTTACTATTTCCCTATCGATTTCTTTTATACGAGACTTAACTTTTCCGTATACACATATAAGGGCAAGTGTATCGTGACTTCTCAATATACTTTTATAATACATCATCACATCCAAACAAGTCATTCAAGCATATCATATATCATTAACCATCGTTAGCTAACTCGTAAATGAGTATGAACTTATATATACTTGTTTACCAACTTTTTCTTATCTAACTGTTCATCTATGTTAATTAACTTTCCAAATCATTAACCAATCATCATACTCAACCATCCGAACATGTTTTTAACTTAATAATTCATGTCTAACATTCGCTATCATACAAAGCTATTTATAGTTAGATTTTGTAGAGTTTTCTCACCGAAAGCTTCCCTAACTTTCACTGGATATTCCTACGGTCAATACTCCATCGTCAAATGTCTCGAAGCAAGTGAAAAGACCTTCCTAACTCCCAAATTGTTTAGCCTAGGGTGATTTTTGGAGGTAGAGTGAGTTTGAGTGGATGGTTCTTGGATGGTTGTTCTTAGAATAAATAGAAGAGAAAGATTGAAGTATATATCGAAGGGTTTTAAGTTGTTTATCTATGGTTTCTCACCATGGAAGCGATTAATAGTTTCTTGGGTTTGAGAGGATTATGAAGAAGAAGAAGAAAATGTGATAAAGGAGAGAAGAGAATGAGAGGGAGGGTTTATATCGGATTAGTCTTAGGAATAAACTATAGGTATATGTCACTTCTTATCATCAAATCAACACCATACCACATCACTTCATTCCATGCCCTCATGTACCCGCCTATACCCCCCCTTTGCTGTGCATGTAGCCTCCCCCACCTACCTTTCCGTGCGTGTGTAACCCCTCCTTTTCCTTGTTATGCTTGCATTAAATGAGAGGGTGAGTTAATGTGATGTTTTCCATAGTCTTTTGTTTATCCTATTCTTATGTATATATGTAATATATATATATATATATATATATATATATATATATGTATGTATGTATGTATGTATTCATATGCATCTTAGCTGAAATCGTTACATTCATTAAATTCCAGTATCTTGGTCTACAATCAAACTCTTATGGATTCTTATTAGATAATGGGTTCCATATTAGCAACTAAGGTAAGGGACTACTTTCCGTACAGTACACGTCTAGAGGGATGCACCAAGGCGTGAGTTCCCCACCCAATGCCTAAACAAGTCTGTCTACCCAACCGATGGACCGAATACGCTATTTTCCCTGGTTGTTTTCGACCTTTTGAGAGCTCTCTCATCACAACCTTCAGACCCAAAATATAGTGAGAGATCAGTAATATCCAGAAAGGAAAATGCAGGCATTCTTATGGTTGCTAAACCATGACTCATCTTGCCGCACGTCCTATCTCAGTCACTCCCCATTTGATGAGGCTCGAGGTAATGCATTACCTTTTCATTCTAGCTCATTCACTCTGAATGCCACAATGCCAGATCAGCCAATTACTAATTGACTCCCACAAAAATACAACCTTCGAGCTCATACGTCTTAGTGAAAGGTGTTAAGCTAAAAGAAGTTTTCTTCTCCACCACCAAACAGATGTATATTTGTAAAAGCTATGTTCGTGATCATTGGAAATTCTTTGTCAGACATTCTCCCATGCAAGTCATCTAGGTAAAGGATGAACCGAAGGCACCACATTTTTGCATCCCTAAGCGCAGTAGACGCATCCCTTGCATCATCACAGATCCCACAACAAGGAATCATTGCTATTCATTTACCTCGGGAGCAACTCCGAGGTTATTAATAAGCAACCTGCTTACCATAGAAGATCTTCGGTCTTCAATGTCATAGAGATTTTCCATCTTGGTTTCTTTAATCATTTGTCCATTTCTAGAACGCCGTGCATTGATTCGAAGTGGTCTTTGGATCGGGACTTTACCCTAAATCCGACCCTGATTCCTTCGATATCAATTATCGAAATAAAATGTGTATATATATGTATATAGAAGTTAAGCCTCATTTAATTTAATTTCTTAACCCCTTTTTCCCAATTAGAATCAGTTCCTGATTGTAAAACATTAAGAAAATAATTTACCAAGTGCAAACCCCAAAGGCCTAAACCAACATCAGATCGACACCTAGAAAACTACACAACTTAACATCACAATAGTCGAGTTCCAATTCTCTTTCGCTTATCCAGTTCCCTTTTCTTTATCTTGTCAAAACTTTTACATGATCTTTGATAAGTACCCGGATATACCTTTCTATCCATTTCACACCTCATTTAAGAAATAAACAAGGTAAGATGGTTTCCCATCTTGTTAACCACCTTGTTTGCTTTCTCATATCTCACAGGCGGGACAAGATGTATCTTAGGCATTACTGCATACCCCTTTCTGTTATTTACTCTAATTCTCATTCAACCTCATTCATAATTTAAGTCTTCGATTTCAAACACAGTTATTTATCAGCAAACAATGAGGCCTTCCAAGTTGGAAACTATTTCCTCTCAGACCTTGGTTCGATCACATTCTTTATTCTTTAAATAAAAGTCGCTTCCATACCTCGAAGTCTAATGCCACTTCCAAGCTTATTTCCAAATATCGTTTATTATTTAAACAATTCATTTTACTATAGAATTTGACTATTTTTCTAAGTCTTCAGAAAATTACCAAATAAATCTTAAAAATCATAATTAATTATTATGAAATCATTCATAAAAGATTTGATTCAAAATTCCTTATGATTCCTTAATTTCAAAATCCAATTCCTTAATCGCTAACGAATAGTGATTAACTAGGTCATTTTCCATAATTATACTTTTCATTAAGTATTAACTCATTTTTATCTTACAAAAACTCATTATTATATTAATAATGAATTTAGAAATTTGTTTCATATTTTTAAGAATTATAAAACTCTATGCATAATAATCTGGATTAACCGTTCTTAAAACGACCTTTTTGAAAACTGTTTTACTCATAGCTTGAGATTTTCAAATCAAAAACTTAACTTTTTGGATCCATTTGAAAGCTATTAAATTTACAAACAAAAATTTTCCATTTTCATATCATTCCGACTTGAAACACATTTTACACTTCCATTCAAAATTACATGTCACATAACCGCAAACTCACTCCAGAAAATGCCCATATTTGACCGTTTGGTAAATTGTTCTGGACTTTCCTTGGAACACTTCCAAAGCACTTATAAGTGAATAAAAGTTATTATAAGCACTTATCAAAATTTTCATAACTTTTAGTTACTATTTCCCCATCGATTTCTTTTATACGAGATTTAACTTTTCCGTATACACATATAAGGGTAAGTGTGTCGCTGTGTAGTTAATGCCCCACTATTAACCTACTACAACCCCGCTATATCTCATAGCGGATTTCTACCGCTATGATTTTTCCATATAGCCCCAGAATATAGCCTTTCCGCTTTAATCCCCGCTATTTCCGCCATATTCCGTTATTTCCGCTATTCCCGCTATATCTTTTTTAATAAAATGAATTGAAAAATTGCATTTATACATTATAAAATTATGAAACTAATTTATTTGATTTAATTTTTAATATATTTTCAGAAACAAAAATACTCTAATATTCTACCAAATTCAATATGTTATATAACAGTTTTTCGTTTATTTAAAGTAGATTCGCATTTTATTTGAAATTATTTACGTATTATTTATAATTCAATTGAATGATAATTTTTCATTTAATTACCATTTATATATTTATAAAAACATTAAGTACGAGTTTTATATGCTATTTTAGAACCATCCGCTATATCCCGCTATGTCCTTGCTGTATCCCCGCTATGGCTTTTTGCACCTCCACCGCTTTGAATCTACCGAGCGCATTAACTGCACAGGTGCGTCGTGACTTCTCAATATACTTTTATAACACATCATCACATCCAAACAAGTCATTCAAGCATATCATATATCATTAACCATCATTAACTAACTTGTAAAAGAATATGAACTTATATATACCTGTTTACTAACTTTTTCTTAAATATCTTTTCATGCATGTTAATTAACTATTCAAATCATTAACCAATCATCGTACTCAACCATCCAAACATTTTTTTACCTTAATAATACATGTCTAACATTCACTATCATACAAATCTATTTACAGTTATATTTTGCGGAGTTTTCTCACCAAAAGCTTCCCTAACTTTTATCAGATGTTCCTACGGTCAATACTTCATTGTCCGATATATCGAAGCAAATGAAATGACCTTCCTAACTCCCAAATGGTTCGGCCTAGGGTTCTATTTGGAGCTAGAGTGAGTTTGAGTGGATGGTTCTTGGATGGTTGTTCTTAGAATAAAGAAAAGAGAAAGATTGATGTATATATCGAAGAGTTCTGAATTGTTTATCCATGGTTTCTCACCATGGAAGTCATTACTAGTTTCTTGAGTTTGATGAAGAAGAAGAAGAAAATGTAATAAAGGAGAGAAGAGAATGAGAGGGAGGGTTTATATAGGAATAGTCTTAGGAATAAACTACAGGTATATGTCACTTCTTA
Organism: Allium cepa; assembly: GCA_030765085.1. NCBI lineage: Eukaryota > Viridiplantae > Streptophyta > Magnoliopsida > Asparagales > Amaryllidaceae > Allium > Allium cepa. Next base: position 600,221,471 of record CM060935.1, read on the forward strand.
TCAACAAATCAACACCATACCACATCACTTCACTCCATACCCTCATGTACTCGCCTATATCCCCCTTTTGCCATGCATGTAGCCTCCCCCACCTACATTTCCATGCGTGTGTAACCCCTCCTTATCCTTGTTATGCTTGCATTAAATGAGAGGGTGAGTTAATGTGATGTTTTCCATACTCTTTTGTTTATTCTTTTCTTATATATATATATATGTAATACATATGTATATTATATATATATGTATGTATTCATATGCATTTATACTCTACATTATACATATATTTATATACATGTTTTATTATTTATTTATTTGTGTGTGATTACATACATATGTCTCATGTATCTATACCAGTTACAACAACGTTCCGATGACGTTCAACAATTTCTGCACAACATTCTGTAGTGTATTTAAATTTCATAAATTAGTCATATTTCTTATTATATTTTTCTCAATATAATTATTTAATTTGAGTTTATAAATAATATTTCCATTATTTTATATTAATTAAGCATTTATTTAATTCACTATGAAATTAACTGTCTAATATATTCTAATAAATTCAATAATTGAATATTCTATTCAATCATATCTCTAGTTTATATTTATAAATTTCCGAGTCGTTACATCTCCCTTCCTTAATAGAACTTCGTCCTCGAAATTTCCACACAAAGATAACTTCAAAAGAAGATATATATATATATATATATATATTCATACTGGTTTGAGTACAAAAGGATACATAACTAGTGACTACACCATAGGCGCTGGGTACGCTTAAGATCGTTCCATTACTCATGGATCTGTTACCCTTCTAGTCTAAATTTCGGGTATGCCTTCCACACCGGTCTTTAGTTTCCTATGTGCAATATGCAGGATCTCCACTCCACTAAACCAAAACTAGTTTCACAACCTTCCTTCTTAAATCGTTTCTCATCTTTATCGATGATTCGAAAAAGTTCTCTGATAACCGCTAAGTATGGCTCTACCTCCAAATCTTCTTATGTTGCTTCTTCAATCATGAATCCCAGGTCATATACATACTTCTTCAACTGAGATACATGGAATACATCATGCACACCCGCCAATCATTTTGGCAACTTAACTTTGTATGCCAATGAGCCAATTCTCCCGAGAATAGGAAAAGGACCAATATATCTTGGCGTCAACTTATCGATTTAACCGAATCGACTATGCCCCACATAGGAGATACTTTAGGAATACGTGATCCCCCACAGCATATTCCAAATTCCTTTTTCTTTGATCCGCATACCCCTTTTTCCTACTCTGCGCTACTTCTAATTTCTTACGGATCATATCAACTTTCTCTGTTGCTTCTCTTACCATGTCTGAGCAAAGTATCAATCAATCACCAGTTTCTATCCAACACGCTGGTGATCTACACGGATGATCATATAGTGCTTCGTACGGTGCCATTCCTATACTTCCCTAAAAACAGTTCTTGTATGAAAACTCAACTAGGTGCAAATAGTCTTCCCAAGATCCTTTGAAGTCTAGAACACAAGCTCTCTAACGATCCTCTAGTACTCGGTTCACTCTTTCTATCCGTCCATCCATTTGGGAATGATATGCAGTGCTTATGTTCGGCTTCATTCCCAAAGCTACTTGCAAAGCTACCCAAAAATGACTGGTAAACAATGGGCCTCGATCACTTACGATGCTAGTTGGGACTCCATGCAGTCTGACAATTTCCTTCATATAAATTTCTACCAGAGTTTCAGTTGTTCTTGTGGGCTTAAATGGGACGAATGCATATTTTTGGTTAAGCGGTCTATAATAACCCAGATCCTTTCATTGCCTCTCCATGATCTCGGTTGTCCATCTATGAAGTCCATGGATACCTGATTCCATTTCCAACATGGAATTTCTAATGGCCTAAGTAATCCAACAACCTCCGGTTGATCGCTTTTAACCTGATGACTATTAGGCATCTGCTTACAAAAATAGATACATCTCGTTTCATATCTCTCCACCAGAACATGTGTTTTATGCTGTTGTACATCTTGTGGATTCTGGGATGGATAGTAAGCTTAGCCTGATGGCATTTGATCAACACTTCCCATCTTAAACCATCCACTTCCAAAACACATATTCTTCCATTCATCCTCATATTCCATGCTTGTCTACACTGAAGCTTTTATTTTCTCCATTTTCTACCCCTTTAGTGAGTCTTAATAAAAATGTATCACTTTTCTACTCATTGGCTATCCTCTCTAAGGGAGTGAGAGTTATGACTAGGCATGCTATTACAGCATGCTTCCTCCTCTATTCATCTACCACTACATTGGCCTTTCCTGGCGTATATAAAATTTCCAGATCATATGATGCAAAAAATTCCAGCCAATGTTGTTGCCTCATCTTCAGATCTATTTGAGTAAAAAGATGTTTCAGAGATTTACGATCCGTGTATAGGTCAAATTTTTCTCCCAGGAGATAGTGTTTCCACATCTTCAATGCGAACACCATGGCTAGTAGTTCTAAGTCATAGGTTGCATAATTCCTCTCATGGGTCTTTAATTTCCTGACTTGCATAGGCAATTACCTTACCATGTTGCATAATTACCGCTTCTACTCCTTCTATACAAGCATCAATGTATACTTTCATGCCACCGTTATTACGTGCTATTGTCAATACTGGAGCTGTTGTCAACTTTTCTTTCAATGTATTAAATGCTTCCTTGCACATCGGTGTCCACACGAATTTCACATCCTTTCTGGTCAGCTTTGTTAAGTGTGAGGCAATCTTTGAGAAGTCTGGTATGAATCTCCTATAATATCCTATCAAACCTAAGAACCTCCGAACGTCCTTTGGGGTTTGCGGTTGCCTCTAATCTAGAATAGTCGTGATCTTACTCAGGTCCACTGAAACTCCTTCCTTGGAAACAACATGTCCAAGAAATCTTACTTCCATTTCCCAAAAGTGACATTTGGAAAACTTAGCCTTGAGAACATTCCTTCTTAATATTTCTAGATGTTCAGCATGTTCTTCTTCTATTCTTGAGTATATAAGAATGTCATCTATAAAAATTAGTACGAATTTGTCAAGCACGTCTCTAAACACTCGATTCATCCAATCCACAAAATATGCAAGTGCATTGGTCAGTCCGAAGGACATAGCTTACCATTCAAAGAATCCATCCTCACATCTGAAAGCAGCAAAAGGGATGCAGTCTTCTGCTGCCCTCAGTTGATGAAATCCGATAGCTAGATCCATCTATAAAAATACCCGAGCACCATGCAACTGATCGAACTAGTCACCTATCGACGGAAGAGGATACTTATTCTTTATGGTTTGTTAGTATAGGTCTCGATAATCTACATAGAGTCTATAAGAACCATCTGATTTCTTAACAAAGACTACTTCCGCTCCCCATTGTGAGTGACTCGGTTTTATCAGTCCTTTTCTCAGTAGGTCATTGGTTTGAATTCTCAGTTCTTCTTTCTCCCTTGAAGCCATCTTTTGCATACGGTGCAGAACTGCTCTTGCTCTCGGAATCAAATTAATTTGAAACCCAATCTCCCGATGTGGTGGTAGAGTTTTCACCTCTTCAAACACATCTGAAAATTCTTTCACCAGTGGTAACTCTTCTTGGCTCTTTTGAAATAGATTTAGTGCATATAGGAAACTATCTCTTATTGAGCTGGATCGTTTACATAGTAGTTTATATTTCTTTTCCATCTTACTTTCGAATTCCACTATTCTCTCGGCACAGTTATCATTCTCTTTATATTTGGTCTGTCACTCCATACCAAGTATCATCTTAAATCTAATAAAATCTAAAACCATAAGATCGCATGGAAAGGTTTGGGAGAGATAGGAAATTCAGACTTTCCTACATATCAAGCAAATATTAATCTGTCCTCTTATCGGGTAAGATACTCTAGCAGGGATATCGTTTTGCATTGGGGTTCATATTTAATCTTTCTGCTAATGCTTAAGAAATGAAATTATGAGAGGCTCCCATATCAAATAAAACTTACTAGTTCATCGTTAATGAGAATTTTACTTTCCAGAATGCCTGTTCCTTTGTCCTCCCTGGATGTTGAAGGTTTGCCTTCAATCGCGTACATCTTCATCTGCTCTCCTCTCTGCATTATTGGGCACTTGTCCTTAAAATGTCCTAGTTGATGGCAGTTGTAGCAGAGATTCTATTTGACCGCTGGTGCAGTTTGGCCATGTTGTTGCTTTGGCACCTTCGGCTTTTTGCAACTCCTTACATAGTGACCCTTTTCTCCATGGTTATAGCATTCTCCACCCTTATTTGGTTGGGCGGCCAATCGTTTTTCTTTTTATCTGGACCCTTGTAGTCGCTGTTCTTCTACACCATTGTGGCCACTTCCTTATCTAAGGTCTCGTATCGATAGGCCATATCGACTAACTCATCGAAGGTTTCCTTGATATGCCTGGTCATTTGGCTTTGGTATTGCCTTTTTAACCCTTTGATGCATTTCGCATTCTTCTTCATCGGTGTCCCTATCAGTTCTGGGACAAAACAGTAAAGTTCGTTATACTTAGTGGTATATTCCTCAACTGACAGTTCTCCTTGAGTAATATTGATGAAGTTTTGATACATTTGGGCTTTCCCCACTTCCGATACATTATGTTCCTCGAAAACTTCCTTGAACCTTGCCCAAAAGAAGATATCCTCAGTCTTAACTAAAGTCCTTGATTCCCACTAGGCTAACGCTTCACCTTGTAGTTGCCAGATTGTCAGAAATAGCTTTTGGTCATCCTCCAAACCTAATCCCTTGAAGATGTTTTCGCACATTTTCAGCCAGGCTTGTACTTTTGATATCGACTCGGTCCCTTAGAAAGTTTTACCCCTAGTCCGGTATACTTCTTGTAGAGCATAGCAAAGTCGACTACCGGCTGAATTGCAGCAACTACTTCTTGTACAACTGCTTCTTCTTAAACTTGATCGTTAACATTCGGTGCCTCCACATTTGCATTCGAAACTGGAACATTTGCATTTCGGATTCCCTCATTTGTCTGATCACTGCCACTGCCTGCCATGGTTCGTCGGGTTCTTCTAGTATCTATACATGCCACCTGAATATAGCAAGATCTGTTTAGAATACATAGAAGCGAGATTACCTTTGGGCAAATGATAAGCAGGATTTAATCCGAGTATTATTATTATTACTTGAATAAAATTTACAAATTCGCACTCGTATATACACTCATACTCGTTCTAGGGTGTTACTAACCCCATCTTTAACGAGATACTCATGCTAGGATATTACTGATCTATCTTCGATGAGTTTAACCTAATTAGGCTTTTAGGTATTCGTAACCTAAGCTATGATACAAAGCTATGACGACCCAAAATTCTATCTTTCGATAATTGGCATTAACACAACCATGTCACAAATTAGAGTGCTAGAAAATTGAATAATCATGGTTTATAGAAATAAAGATAGATAATGGAAACAACAAATTCTCACATATGCATGGATCAAATATAATTATACACCAGAGTTAACTTAAATAGTGTTCAACATGAAATAAGATAGATACTAAACCATCCAGGGACTATCTGCCCCTACATGTGCCGATACAAAATACATAAATCAATAACACAAACACTGTAGTGGAAATAATGGTAGATAATGTCTTCTAATGATCTAGTTTCAACCTCCATTTTCCATGGCTTCAGCTTCATAGCTCCAGCTTCCAAAATGCTTCATACTAACCTAAATACTAGAATGGCCGAAAAAATAAGGCACCTAGAGATTAAGGAAAGGGAAAACACTCTGGGTCAGTCATGGGACAAGGGTGAGAAACTCAAGATATGCTTTTGAAAACAAAGGGTATCTCATAAGACCACAGCGGAATCTCATAAGACCACAGCGGATAAAACATGAAACAGGTTTTTACCTTATGATAACCAAAAGTGATTACGCCAAAATAATAGAATATTATTTTTAATGACATTGTGCTTTTTGAAAATGCTTTTCAAGTAAACATATAAATCTTAGCCAAAATTATTACATTCATTAAATTCTAGCGTCTTGGTCTACAATCACACTCTTATGGATTCTTATGGGATATTGTATTCCATACCAGCAACCAAGGTAAGGGACTACCTTTCATACAGTACACCTCTAGAGTGATGCACTTGGGTGTGAGTTCCCCACATGATGCTTAAACACGACTGTCTACCCAACCGATAGACCGAATATGTCATTTCCCTCGAACGTTTCTGACCTTCTGAGAGTGCTCTCATTACAACCTTCAGACCTAAAATATAGCGTGAGATCGGTTATATCTAGAAAGGAAAATACGGGCATTCATGGGTGCTAAACCATGACTTGTCTTGCTGCACTCCCTATTTTGGTCACTCCCCATTTGATGAGGCTCGACGTAACGCATTATCTTTTCATTCCAACTCATTCACTCTGATTGCCACATTGCCAGATACACCAATTACTAATAAACTCCTACAACAATACAACCTTCGAGCTCGCACGTCTCACGGAAGAGTGTTAAGCTAAGAGAAATTGCATTCTTCGCCATGAAAAAGATTCACATTTGTAAAAGCAACGTTCGTAATCATTGGAAATGCTTTGTTAGACATTCTCCCATGTAGGTCATCCAGGTAAAGGATGAGCCGAAGGCACCACCATTGTAACGACCCGTTGAAATTAATAATATTTAATAAATTAAATTAATATAATTTCTAATTTGTTTAAGAATAAATGTAGAAATTTGGTATAGTAGTTGTAACCTAGTGTAACAATAAAATTTTATGACAATAGATTTGGATAATGTAATTTGTCACTTTTTGTTAAAAGTAAAATTTAAGAAATCAATAAATGTTGAATTGAGAATATTAATAAAAAAATATTAACTAAAATGAGATTCATTAATATAAAATCAGTAGTGAAGATGTCACCTTTGGTTGTAATAAAGGTGAATGCTATTAGTGGATGTCAACACTTAATAAAATTTATTTAGAGTAAAAAGAATTTAAATGCATGTTTGAATAGAGTATTAAATTGATAGATTAAGCGTAAGTAATTAAAATTTAACCCTATAAGATATGGAACTGAATGTATGAATATAATTTTGTAGAAATAGTTAATTAACAACTTATTTGTGCATACCCAATTTAATATAAATAACAAAAGGGCTAGCACTTGATGTGCCTAAGTATTAATATATTGGAACTATAATAAAATAGAGAGTTTGGTAGTAAATAGAAATAAAAAGACCGTTATTAACTAGTAAATTAATAAATGGATTCTAACAATAGGTAGTAATTAATGCGTGTATATTGGGCATTTGCGGATTACCAATTTTTCTACCTATTCATATAATTTATTTATGTAAATCTAAACCTATGGCAACATTTTGTTAATAAATGTTGGAAGTGAATTTGAATATATCAAAGGATAACAAGTGTTTAGGTTAACCATTTATTTTATTTAGTTAAGAAGGGAAATAGATTGAAATAAAGCTAATTTAATTTTTTTGGTTGTTAATGGGTATAGTTAAATAAGGAGAAGTTATAGGAAATAAAACGCGCACTAATGAGATGTAATATAATTCCAAAGTTATTTATACCCACAAATAGGTTAATTACTGTATAGAAAGAGTCTAAATCAATAAATGAATTTATTAAGATTACATTTATAATTTTATAACCATTATGCTGATTTAAGTTCAATTAATTTATTTGATTAAATAGTGCAGTAGCGTAGTTTTGTGCGGTAGTTGAAATAGCTAATTCTTTTAGGTGAAGTTAAGGCTAATTCTATGTATATATTTGACCTATTGTTGATATAGATTCTAGGAAGCAGGATCTATTAATTAAATGGAGTATTAGATTCAATAATTGCATTTATCGCATAAATAAAGAGAATATAACGGTTAAATTTGGCGTTATTGAAATTAAAAAGGAATGGGGGAATAATAATTTGAAATCATTGCAATAGATATTAATTTAAGGTTACCTTAAATAAATTAAGGTAATAAATGGAGGATAGTGTAAATATCTTTATAATACGATGATTTGTGTAGTTAGGGTAGTTTGATTTGTCACTTAAGATGGAGGATTTTTATAAAATGTAATAAATGCAGTTTAAATTAAGGCATTGACGTTTGGGTATTTAAGAAGTGATAAACTAAAATTTATTTATTTATTTGAAAATTTGAAATCCAATTTGTGGATTTATTGCAAATAAGTGAAATCTGTGTTTAACCATTACATCGATAGGAATAAATTAAATTTAAGGTTATATTAATAAAATTTGGACTAGAGAAATGATATGAATCGGTTTTAGAAGCCTTAAATATAAAATGGGAAGTAGACGAGATTTCACGTTACAACCATTTTAAAAAAATCCTGATGTATGTAGAAATATTTATGAAATATAACGTAAACCAATGTTGAATCAAAAGAATAGAGTCAACACTTATTTATTCATTTAATGTGATATAACTACGAGTATGATTTATTGCAAATTACATGGAAATCTAATATATAGGACATTACCTAAAAAGGAAGAGTAGATAAAATTTATGATAAACATATTTGTATATGAAGGTTATTGATTTAAGGAGAAATTGGGCAAGTTTTATGTATTTGGGTTAAGTGCAACCTTTAATAGATAAATTTAGTGCAATTAAAGAAATTGACAATTAATATTTCGATAACCTAAAATTTGATGGGATAAGAACATTTGGGTAATGAAGGGATGACAAATATTAGCTATGATTCTAGAAGGAATTAAATAGATAATGGGAAGATTAAAATCAGGTTCTAAGCAATAATTATTAAATAACAGAAGTTTAGGAGTAAAGTGAGATAATTGAAAATTTTAATCATTCATATAAGTCATTTGTTTATTAATATGAGTTAGCTAATAAATTTAATTTGGGCAATACCTATATATTGGAAACACATTTGTAAAGTGTAATTAATTGAATTTGGTGAATTGGGAATGAATCCAAGGTTATAGGAATTGATGTAATACTACGCAAATAAAAGGTAACTACATAAAATCAATGTTTCGTAATAAATTGTAATTGATAATTAAGTAGGAATGGGTTTGAATTTGACAAAAAGGAAAATTTATTATTTGCTTACCCATCTATTCAATCTATTAAATTTGATCAGATCCATTTGCAATTAAACGAATTTATTTACAAGTTAGTATGTATTTAGCTGATAACTATAAACCAATTAGGGCAATTGGGTATATATATATTACCAGTTAAGTTATATAAGATAATGGTTGACTTAATTAAGGGAGTATGTAATAATTTCATTTATTTTGTAAGTGGAAATAAAACGTTAATGATAACAAGTATTCAAAATTTACCATCTATTTAGTATATTAAGTATAATTGATAATCAACTGCAGCAAGTAATAAATAATAAATACGTAACGTTAAATGAAGTAATATTTGAAATTTAATATTTAGAAACTATGTAAATATAAGTGCAGATGAAATTGGGGATATTTACATATTGAAATATGAATCCAATGATAAATCAATCTAATTGACAATAAATAATGGAAAGTAAATTTAATTAAATTTTGGAAATTTAATATATATATATACAGTTATAAACCCTATCTCCATCCTATTGTCATTTGCTGTATATTCATTTCTTCATCTCCTTCTCCTCCTCAAATGGTTGCAAAACCTAGATCTACTTCAATCCAAATTTCAATGAAAATGCAAACACTTCAGAAAAATTCCACAAAAAAATATATGTTAATGTTCTCGAGGCACGTAATCTACTGGTGCAATTCGTTTTCTGTTTTGAACATTCGTTTGACCAGAATTAATTCAAACAGTCCGTGACCATTCATCATCGTCGTCGCAAACTTCGTCGGATCGTCAAACCTTTTCTGGGTTTTGTAGAGTGGACGATGGGGATCGCATCTATATGGTTTGTGTGTCGTTTTATTTATTTTCAATTTTGAATTCAATCATCATTTTTCGCCATAACTTTCTCATACGAAGTCGGATTCACACGAAATTTCTTTTGTTAGGATCGTAATTTAATTCCGGATTTGATGACGCTGGTTTGGAAGAATTCCGAGAAGGGCGAATTTTTGGGTTTAAATCGAATTTAAATTCGATTTAAATTCAAAAGGTGAGTGTTTAAACCCACTCACAACTACTAGAAGCTTTTATGTTTGTTAAACTAATTTTAGAAATGAATAGAAATTTATTTATGAGTATTTGGCATGTTTATTTTATTCATATCTGCTGAATTTCATTTATTTAATTTAACTGTTAATTTAATTAATTTATTGCGTATAAATTTACAGTTAAAATTTATTTGTTTGTATATGAACTGCTAGTTAACAGTTATATAATTTATTACTGAATATAGACTGTAGATTAATAGCTGTTAAATTTAATTTGAATAAAATTGCCAGTATTACCTGTTATGTAGTACCAAAAATAATATTGTTATTGATTGATACTGATTGATGATTGCGATTTGGATGATGGATGATGTTGATGAATGGATGTTTATTGTATATCATTAAATTGCAAATTATCATGCATATTTCATTTCGTTCGGGATTGTGGTTTGAAATGATATACAACCGCAAAATTTTATATCTTTTAAATTGCGGATTGAAATGATAAATATCCGTATCACTTGACCATAGGATAGAAAATTATATACAGGCACCGCGGTATATATATAACTATTTAAAGGTGATTTCTATGGTTTGGATGGAATACGGTTTATAATAATCTTAAATTTTATATTGTATAAATATTATTCTTCAATATATATACATATGAAGTTGAAAATTTTGAAATTAAAAGGTGTATAAATCTCTTTATTAAAAATGGAAAAAATTTAAGAAAATGGAGTTTGATAATTTATATCATATGTTTAAATGTTAAGTTTGGAAATTTTAAGATATGATATTTATAATTGGATTTTTTCCAAGATAAATTGAAATGAATATTCTAGTATAATTTGAATTGAAAAAATATATATTTTATTACTAGAAATTGGAGTTCTTATTTATTTATGGATTTTATGTGAATATTCAAGACTAAATAATAGAACATTTAATTTGGTTGAAGGAATAAATTCCAACTTTAGTTTTGAAATATTAATACTCCAAATGGATATATATATATATATATATATATATATATATATATATATATATATAAATTGAAGTGGTTTTGGAACTTGAGAGAGATAATACAAATTTTGGTTTAGACTTTAATAAAGAAATGTATTTGTAAAGCCATGAGAACTATTTTCTTTACAAAGTAACATTTAAGCTAAACCTTTTAATTCATATACCGTTGAATATCCAAACCATTCAAGTTTTAGAAGTTATGGTTTTAAATTATGATTTTCAAAATACTATGCTTTAAAAATATTTGATTTTCAGACGATATGAAGTTAAAGCATTTTGATTTTGGAAAAGAATTATATTTGGGATAAGTGATAAAATATGGTTTTGGGTTTTGAAATGATATCGTATTCATGGTTATGAAATGGAATGTTTATTCTGATTTTTAAAGTATAACCTATTTTTAAATGACCGCGGTGTTATAATAACGATGGGTTGACAAAGAGACTGGGATCGGATATCTGACATACTCTCTGTCGATACCGAAAACCACTTTGACTAACCTGTACGCGGTGGAGATTCCAGAATGAAGTAGGTGGTGGTGACGTTTCCTGTAAGGTAAATACGTGGACCCGACTCCCGTGAGTTGGCATAAGGTGGCTAAAACAGGAGCGATTCTCAGGCCAATGAGGTCATTCCTCTGATCGGACCCTCCTCTTCGATATTATACTTTGATTTTGGATTGATTCAGTGGCCACTTCTATATTTTGATTTTGGGGAGTTAGTCCGAGGTGGGCGGTAACTGCGGCTACGCGTTTCCACCAGCCTGGATAGCAATTGGTATATCTACCCTGGCATTGCCTAGTTGTGCCGTGTCACCTACCATACCGAGCCTTTACTACGAGTTTCTATTTGTGTCGTACCTATGGAGTATCCTCTGGTAGCTTCCCGATCAGGAGGTATTACGGTACTGTATAGACTATTGGCATTATTTGTGTTAAGGGCTATATGGGTAACCCTTAACGCTATTAAAAAGTAAGTTTATTTTATAAATAGACACTATTATAATAGCGCAATATACTACATAGTAAATAGTTTAACGGATCCTTAGGAGATGTAAATCCCGAGCATCTCTTGAGTTACTGTACTCATATTTATTTCTGTTAATTTAACTCACATAAGATCTTTTAGTTCTGACTCGAGTGTTTTTGTCTTTTCAAATTCGCTCGGGTCAGTCCGAGCGTTTCAGGATCGAAGACTTTAGCTTTGAAGGACGAAGACGAAGGAGTCGTATTATTATTATCTATAGTATTGCACCACACTCATACTGTTCCGCTGCATTGATTGTATTGGTAGGTGTAACTCTGATATTTATTGTATAAAGCAAATCAAGTGTTTGTAAACTGTTTTGAACTGTATATTTATTATTATATTTTATCCTTCCGCTGTGAGATTCTGTTTTGTTTTATTTCTTCTCTGTTTTCTTATTTACCCCATAACAATCCGCCCTTGCGTATGCTTTGAATTGGCACGTGTGTCGGTTTAAAGTGTGCGAAAAGGCGGGATGTTACAACCATACTGCATCCCTAATCGCAGTAGTCACAACCCTTGCATCATCGCAGATCTCACAATAAGGAATCACTGCTGTTCATTTATATTGCGAGTAGCTCCGAGGTTGTCAACAAGCAACCTACTTGCCATAGAAGATTTCAGGCCTTCAACGTCGTAGAGATTTTCTATCTCGGTTTCTTCAATCATTCGTCCATTTCTAGAAAGCCATTCATTGATTCAAAGTGGTCTTCAGATTGGGACTTTATTCTAAATCCAACCCTGGTTCCTTCGATATAAATTATCGAAATAAAATGTGTATGTAAAATTGTTAAGCCTCTTTTAGTTTAATTTCTTAACCCATTTTTCCCAATTAGAATCAGTTCCTGATTGTAGAACATTAAGAGAGTAATTTATCAAGTGCAAACCCCGAAGGCCAAGACCAACATCAGCTCGACACCCAGAAAACTACCCAACTTAACATCACAACAATTGAGTTCCAATTCCTTTTCGCTTATCCAGTTCCTTTTTCTATATCTTGTCAAAACTTTTACATGATCTTTGACAAGTAGCCAGATATACCTTTCGATCCGTTCCACCCCTCGACTAAGAAATAAACAAGGTCCGATGGATTTCCCATCCTGTTAACCACCTTATTTGCTTTCCCAAATCTCACAGGTGGGACAAGATGTACTCTTAGGTATTACCGCATACCCCTTTCTGTTATTTACTTTAATTATCATTCATAGATACTACCTCATTCATAACTTATGTCTTTGATTTCAAACTCAGTTATTTATCAGCAAACAATGAGGCCTTCCAAGTTGGGAACTATTTCCTCACAGACCTTGGTTCAGTCACATTCTTTATTATTTAAATAACATTTGCTTCCATACCTCGAAGTCTAATGCCACTTCTGAGATTATTTTCAAATATTGTTTGTTATTTAAACAATTCATTTGACTATGGAATTTGACCATTTTTCTATGTCTTTAGAAAATTCTCAAATAAATCTTTAAATTCATAATTATTTATTATGAAATCAGTCATAAAAGAATTGGGCCATTACTCCTTCCGGTTCCTTAATTTTAAAATCCAATTCTTTAATCGCTAATGAATAGTGATTAACAAGGTCATTTTTCATAATTATACTTTTGATTAAATATAAACTCATTTTCATCTTCCAAAACCTCAATATTATATTAATAATTAATTTAGAAATTTATTTCATAATTTTCAGAATTATAAAACACTATTATAAAAATCTGAATTTAACAGCTCTTACAACGACCTTTTTGAAAACTGTTTTACTCATAACGTGACATTCTAAAATTGAAAACTTAACTTTTCAGATCCATGTGAAAGCTATTAACTTTACGGACAAAACTTTTCCCGTTTCAAGTCATTTCGACTTGAAATGCATTTTACACTTCCGTTTGAAATTAGAGGTCACATACTGCATACTGTCGCTCCGAAAAATGCTCAAATTTGACCATTTTGGTAAATTGTTCCGGACTTTCCTCGAAACACTCCAAAACACTTACAAGTGAATACAAGTTATTATAAACACTTATCAAAATTTTCATAACTTTTAGTTACTATTTCCCCACCGATTTCTTTTATACGAGACTTAACTTTTTCGTATACACATGTAAGGGTATGTGTGTCGTGACTTCTCAATATACTTTTATAACACATCATCACATCCAAACAAGTCATTCAAGCATATCATATATCATTAACCGTCATTAACTAACTTGTAAATAAATATGAACTTATATATACTTGTTTACTAACTTTTTCTTAACTAACTTTTCATGTATGTTAATTAACTATCCAAATCATTAACCAATCATCATACTCAACCATCTAAACGTGTTTTTAACTTAATAATACATGTCTAACATTCATTAGCATACAAATCTTTTAAAGTTAGATTTCGTGAAGTTTTCTCACCAAAAGCTTTCCAAACTTTCACCGGATGTTGCTACGGTCAAATCTCTGCCATCCATAGTCTCGAAGCAAGTGAAATGACCTTCCTTTCTCTCAATGGTTCAGCCTAGGGTGGTGTTTCGACCTTGAGTGAGTTTGAGTGGATGATTCTTGGATGGTTTTTCTTAAAATGAAGAGAGGAGAAAGATTGATGTATATATCGAAGAGTTTTGAGTTGTTTAGCTATGGTTTCTCACTATGAAAGCCATTAATGGTTTCTTGAGCTTGAGAGGATTTATGAAGAAGATGATGAAAAAATGATAAAGAAGAGAAGACAATGAGAGGGAAGGTTTATATAGGCTTAGTCTTAGGAATAAACTATAGGTATATGTCACTTCTTATCATCAAATCAACACCATACCACATCACTTCACTCCATATCCTCATGTACCCGCCTACACCCCCCTTTGTTGTGCGTGTAGCCTCCCCCACCCACATTTCCATGCATGTGTACCCCCTCCTTGTCCTTTCCATGCTTTCATTAAATAAGAGGATGAGTTGATGTAATGTTTTCCATACTCTTTTTTTATTCTTTTCTTATGTGTATATATATATGTGTGTGTGTGTGTGTGTGTGTGTGTGTGTGTGTATTCATATGCATCTATAATCTACATTATACACACGTATATACATGTTTTATTATTTGTTTATTTATGTGTGATTACATACATATGTCTTAAGTATGTATACCGGTTACACACAACGTTCCAATGACGTTCAACAACTTCTACATGATATTCTGTAGTGCATTTAAATTTCATTAATAAGTCATATTTCTTATTATATTTTTCTTAATATAATTATGTAACCTGAGTTTATAAATAATATTTCCATTATTTTATATTACATTTATTTAATTCACTATTAAATCAACTGATTAATATATTCGAATAAATTCGATAATCGAGTATCTACTCAATTATATCTCTAGTTTATATTTATAAATTTTCGGGTCATTACAATAGTCCACTTCAACAATCTCCTAGAAGTCTCAAGTCGTTGTAGAACCTTTCTTAATGGTTGGTCAATCGATGCCTTAATTGGATGAGCTTGATACTAAGGAAAGAGTTTCCATGATGCGACCAACAAGTAATAGGCCAACTTTTCCAACTTTGGATAATTTCTTTCCACTCATGTCAATCGCTTGCTGATATAGTACACTGGCCTTTGGATTCTGATTTTTTCATATACAGGGTAGCACTCAAATCATAAAAAGATATTACTAGATAAATAAATAAATCTTCTCCCTCCATAGGCTTCGACAAGACAGGTGGTCTTTCCGTATGATCTACCAACGCTTGAAAAGCATCTTACATTCGTGCATCCAGGCAAAGTTTCTTTTCCCCACTTTGAGGACATCAAAGAATGGTATAAATTTGTCCGTAGCCTTTGAGATTAATCAGTTTAGCATGGCTACCTTCCCATTCGGACTTTGTGCCTCCTGTAGCTTCTTTGGAGCTTCAACATTTCATAAGGTAACAATATAATCCTAGGTTGATTTGGCCTTTTTAAAACCGATGGCATGACAAGGTAACAATATAATCCTAGGTCGGTTCTGAAACCGCTATGTTCTTGGTCCGAGATGTGCACTGCAATATGTTTATAGCCAGAATAAGCATCCATGAACTCTAGTAATTCACGACCAGCGGTCGAATCCACCAGTTGGTCAATCTTTGGCGGTGCGAAACTATCTTCGGGCATGCCTTATTTAAATTTAAATAGCCGACGCATGTCCACAACTTTCCAATGGACTTGTTGACTAGGATCAGATTGGATACCCATTTGGGGTACAGAGCATCGGGGTGAATCCATTAGCTTTTAACTTGTCTGCCTCTTCCTTCAGTGCAGTGGATCGTTCAAGACTAAGGCTACGTCGCTTATGTTTCAAAGAAAGACATAAGGAGTTCACATTCAATACATGGCACGCCATCTTCCACGATATTCCATACAAGCTAGAATGCATCCAGGCGAATACATTCAGGTTCACTTGGAGAAAACATGTCAATTCCTTATTCATCTTGATGCTAAGTTGAGATCCAATTTCAGGACCCGCATAGGATCATTTTAACTAATCGAGATGATGATCATCAACCTGAAGGGAGCCGCCCTTTCATCCTCTAACTCTTTCCTTGAATCTATAGATTTATGAAATCAGCTATGCTGATCGAGCCTTGGCTTTGGCGGTGGTTTCTATGCATCAATTGATTTGACACTAAGATTCTTATCCATGTCTTTTCTCTTCTCTCGTCACTTTTTCTCCCTCATCTCTGCGACGTAGCATTCACATCCAACATTCTAGTCACCTTAAATGACCCCTACCCTGTTCTCCATGGGGAACTTCATCGTTAGGCACCATAAAGCAAGGACCATTAAAAACTAGCTTGGGTCAGTCACCCCAAAAGGCATTATATGCATAAAAAATGTCCATCACCATGAAGGTCACAACCCGCACTCTCTTGTGGTCACCTTCACCTAAAACTAACAGTAGATCCACACATCCCATAGGCTTCACAGCCTCTTTGGTAAATCTCTAAATCTAGGATTTACAAAGCTTTATATCCTGACCTTCCACCATCATTTGCTCATAAATTTATTTTAAACAAAATATAAATAGAACTTCCACAGTCAACAAGAACTTTCCTCGTAGTGTTGGCATAATTTCAGTCGATATCACCGAAGGATCAAGCTGGGTGCTTTAATCCCATATGCATCTCTATTTCTGAGTATTATGTCACCAGTCATGGTCTTTAGTTGCTTTGTCAGAGCTTTATCTTCTACGGCGAAGCAAATTTCTTGTATAACATACCTCAAAGAACTCATATATATTTCCATCTCATTCCATCTCTTCTTAGCTGGATGAGGTCCACCAGTGATTGTATTGATAAAGAGTCTTTTTTCAAGCTACCTAGGCTTGTCATCTCTAGACCCAGCTTGGCCCTATTGAAGCAATTGTCCTTGTGGTTGAGCACTTCCTTGCCCGCCATCTTGTGGGGCTTTCACATATTATTGAAGTTTTTTCTTCCCGATCAGGTCTTCTATCACATTACACATACATTCATTTATGTTGTCACTATGCGTCTCATGGAAATGGCAATACTTTCCAGATCTCCTCTCCTTTTCTATTGATTCCCTTGGTGCTGGTTTCTTGTAATGTTCTCTACCATATGTCATAAGGTAAATATTCTCATTTGAGTTGTTCAACTGTGTATAGTTCCATATTTCAGGAATCTCGAATGTTTCTGTTCCTCTAGTTACCTCTTTTTTGGTTGCCATTTTTGTTTTCCACAGTTACATTCACATTTTTTAGAACTCTCTCCAGTTTATTTCATTGCAACATTACTCTATACCGCCTTACCTGATCTCTACCACCAAGTGTTCCTATTTATACATTTTCAACCTGTAAGCACAAATACTGGGTTTCCTTCCTATAGAACTCATCCATATCCTGTGGGGATTTCATCTTCGACCATCTTTTAAAATCGATATCTAGGTGTATCCCCTGATTAATGCATCAAGACAATGTCTTCCCTAGCATTTCTCACCTTCATCTCTGCTATATTAAATCAACTTGAAAAGTCCTTCAACAATTATCCAATATTCTAAAAAAGATTCGATAACAACATTACATCCTTCAACCGGGTTATGTGCAAGTGAAACTATTCAAAAAATTTCCTAGCCAACTGATCAAATGAAAATATAGATCTTGGCGAAAGCCGAGTGAACCACATTGTAGCAACACCTTTTAAAAATATCGGGAAACATCGATATCTAACAACATCTATTTCCCTTATTGTGTCCATATGCGACACATATTTCAACAAATGCTACTTGAGGTCTGACGCTCCGTTGTAGGACAACAGATTCAGCATAGTGAACCTTCTTGGGTATTCCTCCCACAACATCTCTTATGTGAATAGGTTTTTTACTGGAAAAAGAGCCCCAATCATCGTTATTTCTATGCTGGTTTTTAGTCACTAGATTCTGACCTTATCCGTTAGAAACTCTAGTTCTACCGGATCGGCTGAACAACAATAATCATGGTCCGCCCTAAGTATTTGGCCCTACAAATAGTCACGGTTAGTTCGATACCTAGGTTCTCCAATCTCTGGGAGAATTGTTCGTTTAGATGACCGGTTTCCATGATTTCCATGCGAATTATCGATAGTCGCGACTTGAACTCTAACATTGGATCATCTCCAGCAACAACATCACCTTCCAAAACACTAACATCCCTAACACCCATTCCAAAGGAAGTGGGATTAGTACCAATCCATAGAGATGGTTTGGTTCCAAATGGCACATTTACACTTCTGGCCTATTTTCCTTATTCTTTGAGGTCTTGACATCCTTCCTTTTCATCTTTTCCTTCCCTTCTCTTTATCTCTCACTTAACGATGGGGAACTATCCTCATCTTATGAATCAGAAGGTGACTGCCTTTTCCTAGTCCTTCTAGAACCCTAGGATATCCGAGTCATCAAAGCCAGATTCTCTTCCATCCGTTTCATCATCTTGTTTTGGCACACGAGTAACTTCTCGTTCAATTCTTTCATCGTCTTATCCATCTCAAGCTGAGTAATAATATCTGAGGCACTCTAAATTTCAGCAACATTGAGTTAAATGACTCCTTCAACATGTTGAGAGCCAACATTCTTAACTTCATTATTGGATCTGGAGGTAACAGACCGTTCCTTAGTATTTCATGGAGCCAGTTAATGATAGATTTGTAAAAATATAAATAGTTGTGGATTATAGAAATGAAACTAATGGATCTACTTCGTGGACTAAAATAGTCCAAAAGTAGATAATAGATACAAATAGAGAAAGGGCGATACATTCTCGGTGAAAGCATTAAAATATTTATGCCAAAAGTTTGCACAAATGCCTAAAATATTTATATAAGAGAATAAAATGGTGAAAATAAACGAAAAATTAGAGAAAACAACACATAACAATTATAGTGGCTTGACTAATCACTGGTCTACGCCCACTTAAACTTTAAGTATAATTGTACAAGGCTTTTACAAAAGAGATCTTGTGGATCGGTCTATGGATCGATATTGACCTAAGAGATTATAACAGAAGTAAAGAAACATATAATTTAAGATTTTTTTTTTCAAAACAATTCCTATCACCCTCTATTTATAGCTAGAGGTCAAGGGATTTCTCTCTACCATGTTCTCCCCACGTTCCCTAAGTTTAAAAGGAGACACTCAGTAATGATTGCGGCTAAATCAACAAGGTTTAGGGATCAATACTAAACCATGCTCTATGGATTGGTATCGATCCATAAGATTGAATGTCACGCCTTCTATGATCCCTCGATGTTGCTTAGTTGGCTAGTATCTTCATATGCGAAATTTAAATGTATTGATGTGAGCTCAAATTATGGTGAAGCCTTTGGTTCTCGACTAGTTGAAAGCATTTGGGTTTGCAATCCTGAAACTTGGGTTGGTGCATTAATTTTCAAATTGCAGGTAGCTAATGATCCATCTCAAGTTGCACGTTTTGGTCAACAATGACCTTGGTTTTGCACGACATAAGACGAGTGACAATTTTAGGAATTGCGATGGCTTGGTACCAATCCATGACCTATGCATCGGTACTGATCTTATAATATTCTTAAATCTTAGAGTTTAACTTTTGCACTTGGAGTGACTAGGCATGTAAGCTATTCAGGGAAGTTTTTTAGCATTCTAATGGATTCATCCATTGCTCTAGCTTATTATTCGAGTATAAAAGTTACCATTATAGATTCCTACCCGGTTAACCTCCGATTTGATCTATCGGACTCGTCCAAATAAGGACTGATGACGAAGCAGGATAACATATACATCTTAGCCCATTTTCGTCAAATAGTAAGTGACTTGCTACTTGAGAACTCCGTGTGTCAACCCACTATTGCTAAATTGTAAGCGACTTGCTACCGAGAAACAATATGTCTCAGCCTATTGTTTCCTAATCATAAATTACTTGCTACCGTGGAACAAAATGTCTTAGCCCATTATCGCCAAATCATAAGCGACTCACTAGTGAGGAACAAATTGTCTCAGCCCACTATTACCATATCAGACAACGTAACGAATACAAAAACAAGGCACTTTTCCGATATGTCATAATACGCAATAAATATTATACTGAAACGTTTCATTTCTCACTATGATCTTAGTGCCACGATCGTATCATGAAACAAAAGAGAGCTATAAGCATTTAAAGTTCATGGGCATTTTCGCAATTTATTAAATAATTTAATTAAATAATATTATTAAACATCAAACGGACACCACCAATGATTCATGTCTTTGACAAGTACAATTTTGATATATCATTTGTCTAGTTTAGAGTACTTTTGTGTTTGTACACTTTTAATCAGAGAGAGATCAAATTTTGTCAATTCACAATCAAAAAATGTCACTTTTTTTTAATTATCAAGCCATGCAATCCTAATCATGTATGTACATAAAAAAAATTAATTTTTTCAATTTCATCGTTTGTAATTTGACTTAAGACCACAAGGGATAATTTATTGTGTATTATCATTATATACGCAAATATGATGAATCCCACTGTGAAACTCTCGAATGAAGAAGAACTCAACACTGTCTCTACTGTCCTATGCCTTTTGTGCCTATAAACCTTAGAAATTCACCAATATACCTTTTCCAAATCATAATGCTCGTCTCCATAGTTTTGTTGATGGGTAGATCATCAAAATCCCTTAAGAAACAAGAGATCTGAGCCATTTCGAAGTCTAACAATGAATGATGTAAACGGTGTATGAGACTTCGTCATTGTTCTTCGCTGACCGGGCCTACTGTGATTTCAATCTTACAAATTCCACCTCCAACACAATATGAAATCATAAAATTCTTCACAACCTTCTATGTCACTTTCACCAAAATTCGTTAATAAGCGAAGAAGTAATGAATTTTCAAAGTTTAGTGAAGAAGAGGGAAGAAGAATAAGAAATGAAATGGTTAAAAATGATTTTTTTTATTTAAAATCTTAGATATTAGTAGTAAGATGTTTAGACTAAAATAAGATCAGAAATAGGGTTCACATTTCTATTTATAGGTTGAAATAACTGATGTTTAACTTAACATCTCGAAATTTATATATTAGAAAATTCCATTGGGTTTGACTTCTTCTAATTTCTAGCTCGTTAAACCAAATTCAGCAAGTTATGTATATTTTGACTGTAAATG
The DNA here is from genome assembly GCA_030765085.1 of Allium cepa. Lineage (NCBI taxonomy): Eukaryota > Viridiplantae > Streptophyta > Magnoliopsida > Asparagales > Amaryllidaceae > Allium > Allium cepa. Next base: position 600,243,308 of record CM060935.1, read on the forward strand.
GCATTTCTGACGCAATAGAAGAGATCCCAAAGCCTAATTTCACCTCATGTAAAAATTTACTATTTTGCCCTTCATGTAAGATTATTATTTTATCCTTTTAATCTAATTATTTAATTCGTAGAGTTAACGGGTGCAACATTCTTCCCCATTAAATGAATATCATCCATGAAATTCCAAAAGATGGATAACACACCTCAATTTATATCGTAGAAACATACAAAACAGATATAGTCACATCCATTTAGCATCTATTATACAACATAAGCAAAAAAAACCAAGCGTACATAATACACATGGTAGATAAAATATAATGATATAATATAAGATGAGTGGAGACGCAACTAAATCGGCATCCTATACGAATGCATGTGCAGTGCAACCAATATGTATGCAAATGTGCTAATATATGCTAATACACACACATATAATACATAAATACATAGATACATACATATGTACGTATGTATGTGTGTGCATCCATACATCCACATGCAACATCCGTATTAAAGTGCAAGTAAACAACAATGTCCATAAACACAATCAGTAAGTGCATATACAAAGAAACAATAAATAACACATAAATCATCTTGTATAAATTAGAACACTAACTATCCTAGGTTGGAATGTATATACATATAAGTCAACATGGTATAAACTAAACATGTATAATCCAGACAAAGCAACCATAGCAAGCAAAACACATCATAAGAATGTGCATATAACCAATCTTAGCATTGATATATCCACGCCTACTTCAACTAGATAGCTAAGGCAACCGTGCAAACAATGACCTAAAGAGCAAACCAACATATAAACTAACTACATGAGAAACCTATTGGAAGAGAGCTCATGATGGGGAAATTCAAATTCTCTCCTCAAGCTTCATCATATTCTTATTAAAATTTTCACTCATCTTACTTGGATGAAATTCATTTCCACATTTTTATGCTGTACACACAAAATTCTAAGATGTGAATACATTTACAGAGTATTCTAGATTTTATCCCTACGTTCACCTCCTAAGCTGAATAGACTCTACCATAATAGCTACGTCGTTAACGCACATCCACGGATGGGATAAAAAAACGTGTGCACACCCACCAAATTTTCGAGAAGCCCACTCAAACATGCTGAATTCCCCTCTCTCTATATAGTCGGGAAATTCCCAACAACGGATGACGCTTTCTTTTCCACATTACATATCTCAATGCTGATTCCTTCACCTACCAAGCTACCCATTGCAAACTCTCTATGCATGTCTACCCTATACGACTTCTATTCCTTTACTTACCATTATGGTGTCTAATCATGTAATGTCCAAGTACAGATTTAATTTCAGTGGACTTCATTACTAACATATCTCTATCCTTAAATACCTTGCAACATACTAGCCCATTAGTTCTTCGTTCTCAGCTAATAGAAAACCTTCTTTGTATCCTTTGATATACCTCACCAAAGCTAATTCTTTAAGTCCATATGGATAACAACACAATAATGGATAAATGAATTAACATTTTGGATTTTTAGGTAAACCCCATGCTCCATCACCATTTATTTACATCACAATGGATGATGCCTTAATTTTGATGAACACGATATTACTATAATGAACTCATAGACTAGGTTGCGCCAGCATAGAAAATAGTTCATGCACAAAAAGTCATTGTTTTGTAAAATTAACTTAATAAGATAGTTCTTTCAATCCAAATGATGACTTAAAAGAACTAGTCAAACCTCTTAGTAAATTTTCTTTCAAATTGGCAATTTTTCCCTTCTTAAAATTGCGTTTGTACCTTAGTACGTACAAGCCTAGACACTTACTTCATGTCCTAAAATCGTACAACCCTAAATACTTTAAAAATATTATTAACTTCACATGCTTCTAAAGTCATATAAACTAACATACGGCTAGAGTACCTTATGTACATCGTTGTACTCGAGTAATACTTTACATAAACAAGTATAGTTATTCTCTATCGGCGACTGTCTCATGCATCCAATCTTCTATTATTTAACCTTTTAGGAAACATTTCACTTAACTACGCTCTCTTGCTTCACGTCTTATGTAAGCATATCCCAACCCTTAACTCAAGCATATATATTAATTTCAAATATCATTTAATCACCCATGTCTCAATAGTTCAAAATAATAAATTAAAACTTGTTATTTTCTTCTTAAATATAATTCATCTTAGTACTGTTTATTATAAGAATACCTATTCACTGTTTTCTTAAAATAATATTTTTCCCAAACCAATACTTCATAAATCCTTTGTTTTTAGCATATTACTTTACATATCTCAAACATAAGTATTTGATCCAAAAATTAATAATTTTCATCAAACTGCCTTGAACACAATAATATTATCACTTTACATCAAAAGAATAATATAAATTCAATCATTATTTCTCAACCTCTTTATTCTTATGTATAATTCAACAATAAATACATTCTACATTAAATCCCAACAATCCTTTTTATTGCTATTTATATCAAAAAATAGTGGTAATTTATCCCAAAACATATTCATGGAAAATATCTCTTTATTATTATTACCCCCATAGTACCTCTTATTTTATTTCTTGAAGAATAATTATTATTTTTCCGATGAAGTCTACAAACCATCATATTATTGTTTGCTCAAATTTGGACAGTCTTCCAAAAATCATATTACTTTATATTCCACCTTAAATAATTGTAAATTCTTGATTCAAAATAAAATTTTCTTTATTGTTTCAAAATTTTCCAAAAATTCATGAATAATACCCTCATTAATTTTAAGAACAAATCCCAAGATCACAAATCCATTCCATTAATTTTCTCGCAAGTCCTTAGCACACTATATATTGCCTATCATAGCTAGTTCACCATAATCAATTCAAACTTTATAGGCTATGCAATTCTTTTCTAGCTCCAATCAAGTTGAAAATATCAATAAATTTTTTAGTTCAATTATTAAATCAAAATAATTGATCTCACATCTTATTATTTACAAAACTAGTAAGATTTAAAAGCTATAAAATTCTATGTTTACTTCAACCAGTGTTTAATTTCGATCATCACATTTTTTTGGAAAATAAATTCTTTAAATTATACTCAAACAAATTTACTATTTTTTTTAACTTTAGGCATTTCATATTAAATCATTCCATATAAAACCATGAACATGTTTTATTTTAATTTAATAATTTCTTATTTATTCATAAGCCCCTCTAAAAAAATTAGTACAATTTCAGTTTTCAAAGCTAATTTCTTTATGCAATTCTTAATATATCATTTCCTAGAAACATATAGCCTCCAAAACTCATTTATTTCTAGCTATACTAAATCAGTATTAATTACTAAATATAATTAAATTTGGAATAACTTCGGTTATCTTCTAAAATGCTCATACTTCGTTTTTTATAATATTATTTCATATGAACTAATTTATCATACATACATGTACACATAAGTACATATATCATTTTATTGTATAATTAGCCAATTTTCAACAACTTTGAATAATATATCATGTATACAAATGCAAATGTATTTTTGAAATTCATTTTTTTTACTCTAAACCATATTCACACACAATTTTGAAATAATTTCCAAAAGTTTAAACTATATATTAATGCATAATTTCAAATGTTTATACCATAAAATTTCAATCCATTCAAAAATATATACATATTAAAATAGAAAATTTTCATAATAATAATTTTTTAAATCTTATTTTTATTCAATTTAAATTCTATCCATAATGGCAGGCCCGGCCCATCCCTAAAGCTGGGGAAGCGACCGCTTAGGGTACCAGTTCTTTTGGGGCACCAAAATTTACGACGAGTATAGCATACGCAAAAAAAAGCGAATCTCAAATTCTCAATCACGATTTGTCCAAGGCTCCAAGCTTCTCGATCGCGATTCTCAAGCACGATTCTCAATAGCGATTCGTCCATGGCTCAAAGTTAAAGAATTAGGGCCTAGCCGGCTAGGGCTTCTCGATTTGACAAGTTGTCGTCGTCGATCTCGAGTGGGGAAAGGGGCGGCTCCAGCCTCCAGCGACACGGCAGCGGCACGACGCCAACAGCTCCAACGGCATGGCAGCGGCACGGCTGGCGACGGCTCCAGTCTAGTGACCACTCTCTGACTCTTTGACTCTGTGCTTTCAGCCTTTCACTGCTCACACATTATAGTTTTGAAGCTTCAAAAGAAAAGGTGCCATTTTGATTTTACAATTTTGAAGTTTACAGTATTACACTTTACATACTTACAGTATATATAAATTTAATTAGTAATGTTAGTTAACTTAATTTGATAATTATTTTGTTATGCAGTAATCAATGGACAGTAATAGTATGATAGAGTATAGTACCACAGTAGGTTTTGCATATTTGATAATTCAATTTATAATACAAATTCAATTAAATTTACAATAACATAATTCAATTTGATAATTCAATTCAATTTGATAATTGTTTGATAATTTGATAATTCAGTTTAATAATTTGCAATACAAATTCAATTTGATTTACAGTACCATAATTCAATTTGATAATTTAATAATTTAATTTAATTTGATAATTATTTGATAATTCGATAATTCAATTTAATAATTTATAGTACAAATTCAATTCAATTTAATTTATTAATTGAATTTACAGTATGGTCTTGAAGGCTGTAATGATGAGAAATAAAATAGGTGTTGGATATCATAATATTTCCATGATTCTAAGGCTTAAATCGGTCATTTGTATTGTCATATTCAATTGAATTGTATTGTCGTGTTCAATTACAATGAAATGTAAAATCAAAATTCAATTACTGAAATCAATTGTATAACAACTATTTATTTAAACTTTTATAGTGTTTAGAAATGCGTAAACAAGAATCTGAACACGCTAAAAGAGCTAGAAAAAGAAGGCTAGAGGAACTCACTAATTCACAGAAAGGCGCTCTTAATAAATTTTTCATCAAAAGTAGTCCAGAAGAAAGTTCGAGTGTGAATGTGGTTAATGCTACCGTTATTGATGAGAATGATGATAATGTTGATGATGATATTCTAATGAACAAACATGACAATGAAAATATGAGCGAGGAGGAAGCAAATATTGATTCATCATCACATGTGGAGAATGTTAGTTTAGTATCGAATGATCCCGGTACATGGAAAAAAATTGATCAAAAATTGAGAGACTTTCTAGTTGATAGAGGTCCTTCTAGAGTACTAAAAGATAATGACTCTGATTTTCCAAAAGATGCTATTAATAGACATTTTTCTTCCACATTATATGTCAGACATTTGCCTAACGGGGATAATCAAGATAGAAAATGGTTGGTATATTCAAATTCACTTGATAAAGTATTCTGTTTCTATTGCAAATTATTCACAAATCAAACAATGGCTAGTCATCTTGCTAATGAAGGAATTAATGACTGGCGCAACCTTAGTACTAAGCTTAAACAACATGAAAGTAGTAAAGATCATCTTCTGAATATGAGCAGTTGGATTGAGTTGGAAACAAGATTGAAAGTCAAAGTAACTATAGATCAAAGTGAATAGATCAAATACAGAAGGAAAAAGAACGTTGGAAGAAAGTGTTGATAAGAATAATTGCTGTTGTGAAAATACTTGCTTCCAATAATTTAGCATTTCATGGAACGAACGAAAGGCTTTATGAACAAAATAATGGTCTTTTTTGTAAATTAATTGAAACGATAGCAGAATTTGATCCAGTAATGCAGGAACATGTTCGACGGGTTGAATAAAAAGAAAACCTTGAACACAAAATTCAAAATGAGTTAATACTCACATTGGCGAATGAAATTAAAAATAAAATTCTTATAAAATTAAAAAAGGCCAAGTATTTTTCAGTTACATTAGACTGCACTCCAGATATTAGTCGTGTTGAACAGTTGTCTCTTGTAATAAGATATGTTAATGTTTCAACTAATCCCGTAAAGGTCAAAGAGTTTTTTTTATTGAATTTCTAAAAGTGGATGATACTACTAGACTTGGAATTTTTACCAAGCTTAAAGAAGCATTAGAGGATATTAAGATTGATAATTATGATATTAGAGGACAAGGTTATGATAATGGATCAAATATGAAAGGAAAACACCAAGGGGTGCAACCAAGACTGTTAGAAATTAATCCAAGTGCTTTCTACACACCTTGTGGTTGTCATAGTCTTAATCTTGTGATGTGTGATATGGCTAAATCATGTCCTAAAGCATCAAACTTTTTTAGGGTGATCCAACGGATATTTAATGTATTTTCTTCAACCACACAAAGATGGCAAGTTTTTAAAAATCTTGTATCAGGTTGTACTGTTAAACCATTATCAAACACACATTGGGAAAGTCACATTGAAGCAGTAAAATCTATAAGCTATCAAAGCATGGAGATAAGAGATACTCTAATTTCCTTGTCAAATAGCACCAAGGATTCTATGGCGAAGAGTGAAGCTAGAAGTCTTGTAACAAATGAGATTGAAAATTTTGAATTTTTGTTCGGATTGTGCATTTGGTATGAAATGTTCAAAAATGTAAACACTGTTAGCAAGATTCTTCAAACTGAAGATATGCAAATTGATGTTGCTATCGCTAGATTGCAAGAGCTTATTGATTTTTTTGAAGATTTCAGAAACAGAGGATTTAATTCTATGATGGTTGACGCTAAAGAGATAGCTCATATGTTGGATATTGTACCCATTTTTCCTCAAAAAATAATTATTCGTAGAAAGAAGCAGTTTGATGAAGATGCGAATGTTGAAGAACCGATGTAAACATCAGAAGAATCATTTCGAATCAATTATTTTCTACAGATTGTGGATAAAGCACATGTTTCGTTAGTGACTCGATTTGAGCAATTCAAATAATATAATGATAAGTTTGGCTTCTTATTTGATTTAAAAAAATTCACTTCTATAGATGATGAGAAACTAAAAAGTCATTGTTTGAAACTTAAGGAATATTTGACACATGATTTCCGCTTTGATATTGATGGAAGATAGTTATTTTCAGAGTTAAAAGTATTGAAAGTTATCTTGCCAACGGAAAAAACAAAAGCAATTGAGCTGTTGAATTTCATAAATTCTTGTTCGAGAGAGTTAAATTTTCCTAATGCTTGGATAGCATATAGAATAATTTTGACCATACCAGTTACAGTTGCCTCAGTTGAAAGAAGTTTTTCAAAGCTAAAGTTGATAAGGTCTTATCTTCGCTCCACTATGTCACAAGAAAGATTAAACGGTTTGGCACTTTTGTCGATTGAACAAGATATGGTCAATGAACTTGAATACGATAATATTATAAGTAATTTTGCAAGTCAGAAGGCTATAAAAATGTTTATCGATAGTTGATATTAATTTTGGTGTACAAGTTGATTTATTATCATGGATAAAGTTATTTTCTTTTTTTTCTGCTCATTATTCATGAACAATATAAATTTTAATGATTTAATTAATGGTCATAATATCAGTTTATGTATAGGGGCCTTATTTTCACTTTTGGCTTTAGGTACCAGAACTCATAGGACCGGCCCTGCACAATGGTACAGTTTAGCTTAGAGAAATATGTTTGTAAAAAGTATCTTTTGAATCTTTACTTTTATAAGTAAAGAAATGTTTGCAAAAGTATAATATTTTAACTTATTTCAAAATGTAACATAAATATTCATAAAGTAAAATAAATTCAAAAAGATACGGTTTACTTATTATTATTGTTCGTGTTGTTATTTCTTTCAAAGGTTCTTCATCAAAAGTAAAGTACACATCAGAATAACACTGTGCCTTACACTAAGTTAAAATAAAACCACTATAAATAGTTTGGGATAATTATTTCTTTTAAAATTTCCTTATTTGAAACTCATGGGGAACTCATGCGGAACTCATGCTAAGGAGTGTTATTTTCAAATGATCATATATCAACTTCTTTATTTTTTCCAAAAACCTTAAATAGCAATATTTTTAACTTTGTAGGAAAAACATTTCAATTAATTTAAATGCTTTAATTGGCGTACATCATAACTTAGACATGCCTAACTAGGTCATACAATCTAAAAAAATGATTAAATATCTTTATTACACCTCAATATCATCATACTATGTTATATGGACTCAATGGTAGTACTCTTTTTTTATTCCTCCTTAGTCCCACAATTTACTTGTTACTAATTGGTTGAAAGACTCTCTATTAGAAATTCTTTATGGAGTAAATTATAAAAATGTAATGGATTTATTTTTCTCCTTAAAACTAATTTTTAATCTTAACACTTATTTAACTCATAATTTTTTATTTCTATGAGGATTAAGCCAACAACTATCTCTATGAGTCAAAATATATGGGGTGTGGCGTATAATTATAATATAATATTAATAATAGAAAATTACAAATATGCTCTCTTATGCATCTTAATTTAGTAGGAATCACCTAACCTAAGCTCTAATACAAATATAACAACCTGCCATCTAGGACATCTCGATTCAAGTATGAAAGGTAACATTAATGTTGCTGATGTCATTGAATGAACACCACCGATTATTCATGTCATTAACAAGTACAAATTTGATACATAGTATGTCTAGTTTGGAGTACTTTTGTGTTTTTCACTTTTAATTAGGGAAGGATCAAACTTTGTAAATTTACAACGAAAAAACACTTTTTTTAATTACCTAGCAATGGCATAAAGCATCTTACTCATGTGTGTATGTGTGTGTATAAAGTCTTTTGTTTTTCAATTTAATCATTTGTAATTTGATTTAAGACCACAATAGGTGAGTTACTACATCTTATTTATATATACATAAAAAAATGAATCTTATTTACTAAAACTCTCGAATGAAAAAGAACTCAATAATATTTCTGCTATCCTATGCCTAGATACCTTAGAAATTCATAAGTATTCCTATTCTAAATCATAGTATTAATCTCCATGGTTATTTTGATGGGTAGAGGTAAAAAATATGTTAAGAAACAAAAGAGACACGCCATTTTGAAGTTTGATAGAGAAGCATGAAATTGGTGTACGATATTTCATCACTGTTCTTTGCTGTCCGTGTATACCGTGCCTCCGTCTTTCAAATTATACCTTTAAAATAATATGAGATCATAATATTTTCATTTTTCGATTTGCCGGTGGTTTCATCGAAATCCGTTGAGAAATAGAGAAGTTATGATTTTTTAAAGTTTGGTGAAGGAGAGGAAAGAGGAAGAAGAAATGAAAGAGGTAAAAATAAGATTTTTGTTTTGAGTTTTCTTAGGATTTGATGGATATTAATGGTAAGGTTTTTAGATTAGAACAGGATTAGAAAATAAGGTTTACATTTTCATTTATAAGTTGAAATTACCCATGTTTAGCCTAAAATCTCAAAATTATTATATTAGGAAAATTCTTTTAGGTTTAACTTCTTCAAATTTCTAGCTTGTTAAACCAAATTCAATATGTTATATATGTTTTCTGACTATATACTACATTATAAAGGCAATGGAGGGGTCCTAAAGCCTAATTCCAAGTCGTGTAAAAATTTACTGTTTTCCCTTTAAATAAAATTACTATTTTACCATTTTAATTTAATAGTCTAATTTCATAGAATTATGCAGTGTTTGCAATGATTCGCCTTTCATTCCGTAGAAAGACGCATCATTAAGAAGAAAGAAAGGATTAGAAAAGAGAAAAGACAGAAAAGAAAGAACGAAACAGCATCAGAATCTCACAGTGGAACGAATAAATTATATTATATCACACAAGATATTACATATTATCATATACATCAGAGTTATACAGCTAATACAACACAAACTAGATAGTTATAAAGACTTGTCTAATTATTACAACTCAAGTACATCATTGAAAAACAGATACAACACTAGCACAACAGAACCATTACATATCTACACGCTGAAGCCTCTTGCTCCATATCTCCTCCAGAATTCGACAAAGCTAACCCGAATCTCTTGGCTACTCGTAAAAATTTAAGTACCTAAGAGTTTAATAAAACAGAAAATAAACTCCGGGCCATACTTGGGTCTGATGTGAGTAAACGGGTTAAAATTGCTTAACTTTGAAAACTTTTGGAAACAAACGTATCACGTAAGACTCCCCATAAATAAACATGGGTAAGTTTTTACCTTACGCTAACCAAAACATTTGATAGGAAATCCAGTGATATTATAATAGGGTCTATGGTTTTCAAGTAAATATAAAATAGCCAAAATTGTCAGATTCATTATATTCCAGCTATTAGCCAAAAAGTGGTTAATACAATCAAAACTATAAACGGCTCGTAGGAAGAATGGGTTTCCATCAATGGCATGGCTACTGGGGTACCGCCCGTTACAGTATGGGGCCTAGATCTCTGTACCGAGGATCCACCCTAAATCCCTTGCAACCCAAGGCCAGAACCATCCCTTACTGGATAGTCCCGAACAAGACAACCCCGCAGATGGCCATCGCCAACTGCCCATTAAGCCAAAAAAGGGAACCTCTAGACAGGGGTAAATGTCGTCCTATTTGGGTGCTACCCACTCAGCCTTGCTGCACCTCCCCAGTTTTAGCCATTCTCGGTTGATGAGGCTTGAGGTTACGATTACCTTTATAGAACACATCTATCTTAGAATGCTCATCTTTCACCTGACGATGTTCTGAAAGCATTTAATCCATACAAGTTCGTTTCGGGTTCGAACGAAACCGAAGGCACTATCTCGCTACACTCATTTTGGAATCACCCTCAGAGTTAATGACAATAGCCCTTGCACTCTGAATCTTCATCTCGAATCTGAAAGTACTACCCCCGTTAAACTCGTATTGGAATCATCCTCAGAGTTTTAACGATGAATAGTCTTTACACCTCGAGTCTTCACTCCTCCACTTGAGATTCACGACCTAACATTTAATTTGGATCGATGTGGTTTTTGGAATTCCAAATTTGGAAATCCGATCTCCGTCTCACCGAAATCCAAAACGCCATCTTAATGTTCAATTGATTTTAGTTTGAACAATTTAATTCAATTTAAACATTGAATTCACACAACATCATTCACAGATAAATATCACACATTTACCACAATTATAATCAATATCACATCATAGCACATCACAGATTATTCAAACTATAAGCATCATTCAATTCAGCCATTCCACTCAATCAATCATCCACAAACAGGAACCATTAATCCATATTATAATTAATTTAGTCAACTTAAATTAAATTAACTACTTGAGAATTAATCACATAATCCTGCTTAAACAATCATTAATTAATTAATTACAAACCATTTAATTAATTAATCACTCTTTAATCACCTTATAAATCAATTAATTAATCTTTAATTACAGATTAATTATCCTTTAATTATTTTCTTAATTAATCAACCTTGATTAATTATTACTTAATCACATTAAGTGATCAGCCTTTAAATTAATTACACAAATTAATTATGCTTTAATCATTCTCATTAATTAACCTTAATTACTTTTATTAATTAATTAACCATAATTAATTACATTAATCCTTAATTAATTATGGTAATTAATTATATTAAAATCACTTTACTGATTAATTATCTTATAATTAATCACCTTTATTAATCAATTAAACCTTTGATTATTATCATTAATTACATTAATTAATGATCTCCTAATTACTTTCATTCATTAGTTATTCTTCTAGTTACATTTAATAATTAACCTTTAATTAATTACATTCATTAATCAACCTTGATTAATCACAATCAACAATTAACTACCTTTGATTACTTACATAATTAATTAACTTCTTAATTGATAAATAAATCCTTTAATTCATTACACTGAGTAATTAACACTTAATTACTTCCACTAAGTAATTATTCTTTAATTACTTTCCATCAAGTAATTTCCTAATTAATTACATCCAGTAATTATCCATTAATTACTTTACTAAGTAATTACACTTCATTAATTATATTAAGTAGTTATACTTAACCATCATCAAATGATTCCTTTAATTAATTGAGTTTAATTAATTAATTAAAATTAGCCATATTAACTTAATTAATTACACCGAGTAATTAATTTCCTTCAAATTACTTCATTAAGTAATCATCTTTAATATTCTTCTTAACATTAGGTAATTAACCTCTTAGTTACTTATTACTTAATTATTTCTTAATTAATTGGTCTTATCAATCAATCCTTAATTAAATAATAAACTACACTTAATTAATTACTACTCAAATTAATTTATCATAATTTACTTACCCAAATTAACTATCTTAGGTAATTAAGTAATTATACTTTAATTACTTTAGTTAATAAAACATGACTAAATTAAGATAAATCATTTGTTATATTAAACTCATAACTTCCATTTTAAATAAATAAATTATATTTTAAAACTTGAATATGATTTATTAAAATCATTATTCTTATAATTATATTTGAACAATTTTATTTAAGTTGGAACATTTAAAAACTAATTACAAATTTATTCTAAAGTAATATTTATCAAAACTATTTTTAAAACAAGATTTAAAACTTTAAAATCCATACCTTTAAAATTTAAATATGTTTAAAACATCATTTCTAACTTAAAAATTTTATACTTCTTTTAAAACCAGTCAAGACTTTGTTTAAAATTTAAGTTTGCTTTTAAAATAAATTTGAAAATCACTTTAGTTTTAAAACCCGGACTCACTTAAAGCTGGAAATAAACATTCCCGAAGCAACACAACAATTCTCGAGACATGCTCGAGACAACACTCGAGTAAACTCGATGCAACCAAACACTGCCCCACCACTATCGCATCTTCGAGTCTAACACGAAGAGAAACACGAAAAACTTCGGGTCGACTTCTCCATTCCTAAACCCACAAAAACTCAGATACAAGCAATGGCCATCGTGCACGTGCACAACAACCCGGCCTCCCTCCGATCATCGTTCAGGCCTTCAACAAGTTGACGTCGAACTCGACTTCAACCTCAACCACCCTGAAACGAAAATCGAATAAAAAAAAACAAGCCACCAGGTCGAAGTCTGGAAATTACACCGTCACCCAAGATTCTAAATCGCCGACGATCCCATCATCGATGAACCCTGCCGACCCCACCAGAGAGCCGCCTCGTCCTCCTACGTCGATCCCCCACCATGCGATCTGACTCGATGCTACACAGTCGCATTGCCACCTTCGTGAATCCCGATCACCAAAAACTTACCCAAAACCCTATTTCTCCACCTCACGGCCACCACGGCCATCATAAAAATATCCCCTTATTTTTCCAATGACCGTCGCCTTCCCGACCACCTTCAGGTCAAATCCCATACTTCCCTCGCCGTCAATAAACGGCAAATGGCCAAACTTCCAGATTCGAGAAACACTCAATTTCTCGGCCGATACTAAATGAAAAATTACCAAATTCATTTTACAATTCATGATTCATTAACACGAGTCAGACTATATAATTCAAAGGTGAATTTGTTGACATAGATTTTCAAAAAAAACTTGATTTTTACTGTAATCCCAATATTTACAATATATTTGTTAATTGTAAATGCTTAAAATTATTTTTAAAAACAGTAAAACATTGTTATTATTCTTTCCTTTTTAGAAATCAAGGTCTAACATTGATTATACAAGGAGATAGGAATTATTGGTGATAATTTTTAGTCTGTTTCTATCAATAGTGCACTCATACAAACATACAAAGATCATTGTAGACATATTATACTTATTTACATACATTGATATTCAAGAAAGCATTAAAAACTACATTCCTACACATGCAACAAGATTTCATCATAGATTTATAAACTGTTTTTAAATCAAAAGGGTTTACTCACCAATATGAAGAAGCAGAGAACATAGTTTTGTTTCCTGAAACAGTTTGCTCTGGTACTTTGAATGTTGTTGAATTTTCTTGCAGTTTTGATTATAGTGCTTGCAATTGATTATAGTTGTTGAATTTACTTGCTATTGTACAAAACTTCGATTAGAGGCTTTGCTTTACATATTTTTGAACTTCATATTTTTTTTGAGTTCGCTGTAGTTCTAGAAAACCTTGATGTAGTTGATTTATAGTTTGCAATTGAATTTTTTGTTGAGCTTCATTTGCAAGACGTCGGATTTAAAAATGTTGTAGATTTTTTTAACAAATTTTAGATTTTGGTTTTGAAACTTTCTTTAAAAATCCGATTTTCAGTTTCTTTAGAAGAGAAGAAAGATTTGAACTAAAATGAATTGCCATGTTTTTCTCTTAATACATTTATTAATAAAATGTTTTCAAAATAAATTAAAACTGTGCCACTTGAAAACTTAAGTTGTTAAAATGATTACAAGTGTATTTGTAAGGTTTAAATGTTTTACACATGTTACATTTCAATATTAAAATAATTTCTTATTTTCATAAATGTTTAAAAATTCATTTAAATCAGTTTCTTATTTATTTTAACATGTTTTAAATGCTTATTTCAATTAGCCTTAAATGTTTACATATATAAATTATCTTTATACAATTACATACCTTTATGTTTATTTGTATATTTTAAAAATATTTTTTTCAAAGGATAAATTTTCAAGAAAGAAAATTTAAAAAGAAAAGGATATTAAATTAAATATTATTTTAAAGTTTCAAACTAAAAATATTTTTCTTCAATACATATGAACTAAATTTATCTTCAAGAACCAATTTTTGAAGAAAACAAATTAAACTTTTATTATAATATACTATTTAAGCTATTATATTTTAAATAAAAATAAATATTTACTTTAAGTACTTTTGAAAATATAAGATAGATTTTTAAATAAGCTTTTGAAAAGTTTCTATGTTAAATTCAATCAAATCTTCCAATTCACAATATACATTCATATATATATATATATATATTATAAATTGAAAATATTTCTATTATATTTAAATCGAAAACAAACTTCTTTTTCACAATGTATACACACATATACATTATATTCTATATTTTAAATTAGCTTAGAAAAATAAATTTTATCAATTTAATGTATTATGAATTTTGAAAAGAATAAAATTTTCCAAATTAGATTATTATTATTATTATAAATTTTGAAAAGATAACATTTGTCAAATTAAATAATTATTAGTTCTTGAAAAGATAATTAGATTATTAAATCAATATTACACATTTTAAAATAATTATTAATGGAAATTATTAAATAATTATTGCCTAACATTTCGGGACATCACAGTGTTATAGGTGTACCCCTTAATAGAGTTAAGAGTATGTTCAAGGGGAAAATCTATAATTTATTTAAATTATTAACTCCACAATAAAATGTCATTCAAAATAAAATATGTTTTTACTTTCTATTATATATTTGATATAATGTGTTATATTTTTAATTAATTTAAGCGCATTTAATAGAAAATCCATAAATGGTGTGTTTTGTGATATGGTTAAAATGTGTTGTAATCATGAGTAATATATCACAACAAAAATAAACGTGCCGCTTTAAATATTCCTAGTGAAGATGTATCGAGACCAGATATTAGATACATCGTTGAGATTAGAGTACGTAATTCACTCAAAATGTTAGGCATTGTATTGCTCATGGATGCTAGGGAACCAATAGTTATGTACTAATAGTTATTGGATAACTATGTAATGACTCATTCAATAGTTTTCTACTGGTTAATACAATTAAGGCCAAACAAAAAATATTGATGCGATAATATTACACATTTCTCTCGACTTGAGAATATTATTGAGCTTTAATGTGGAAACTCCATTTGATTATAGTTAAATCATGGTATGAGATTCTTTGGACGATTATGGTTGGGTCAAGTGGAAGCAATGGAAATGAAACATATTCAATGGAGAATTCGTCTCCTCGGTTATATGAGGTTAGTATCACAGTCAATTGATGTCAACTTAAAGTCAAAGTCTCTCAGTGGAGTAGTTCATTTAATAATTATTATAATTACTAAAAAAAGGACTTTTTGTTTGGATTGTACTAGTTGATATGGATGATATTGGAATTTTGACCGTTACCCAGTTCCATAAGTCCTAATGTGATATAGTTTTGACCAACTGAATTGGTGTAAATTATTGTCGTTATCGAAAATCGCTTAAAATAAGTTGAATTTGATTTTACCAAAATTACGTGGATGATAAATTTAGCCATAATTTCACACCACTAGCTAGGGTGATGTATGAATGTTAATATTCAAATTGTTTGATATGAATCGTTGATCGAATTTACACGTAAGAGTCATAGATCCGAAATGTTGAATACTCTAACTACCACCTGATTCAATTAAATTATAATTGCTATAAGTTAATTAAATTAATTAATATTTTAAAAAATTAAATTTTTTATTTGATTTGAGTTGATTGGTATTGAAAATAGTTTGTATATAAAAATTGTATACACATGTATCAACGCACGATATCGATATACGTTTAAATTTGATTTAACTGTATATTATTCGAGTAAGCTTAAAATGAAATAGAGGCCTATATATGAGGCTTGTATGATAGCTATGAAGTATGGGGAGGACGGGTTGATTTGGTTCAAGTGGGGTGAATTGGTAGAGAGAATAGTGGATCAAGATCAAGTATTTGCTCCTTACTTTCTCTCATGATTAAACTCCTTTAACCGCTCATTTTGTGGGTGCTATTTCTAGTCCTCCCTTAGTCATTTATCGCCAAAAATATCATCTAATGCTTTTCTTTCATTTTAAGCTTTAAAACACAAATTTTTAGAAAAAATAGTGCAATGATGCACGGACCTTTCAGTCTGGCAGCGCTTTATGAAAGGGTTGAACACAAATCCAAAACGAGTCAATCAGATTCAACATTCAATGTACTACTACTGGGCTATAGTCAAGGTAACCGGTTATATCAAAATGTTACACCAACACCTAAGAGATTATAGTTGAGAAGAAAAATGGAGAATAATAAATGAAATTAAAGTAAAAACGATACATACGGAGTTTATAGTGGTTCGGCCAATTGATGCCTACGTCCATAGCTTCTCAATAGATTCTGCTATTGTTTATAACTTCTGTTCTTATGGATCGGTATAGATCGTCGGGATTATAAGGAAATTACAAGAAATTAGTAAAAAAACTGAAAATAGATCCCTCTAAATGACCCCTATCCACATCTATTTGTAGTTGTAGGTCACCAAGAATTTCTCCACCATGATTATAGCCAAGTTCTCCACGTCCAGTAGCAGTTGAGCATGAAAGATCGTGGCCATGTTAGCATTTACCGTGGATTGGTACCAATCCATAAGATCGATTTATGGATCTCATACATTTCCTTGTGTACACGCGACTTGTTGTTGGCTTCATGTTTTTGTCTTAGTTGCTATGTCATAAGCTTGTCTCTAAATCGATTACTTGGATCAGTGGTGAATAGGGTCTCTAATCTTAAGTGCTAGGGCACTCGATGGCAAAATGCATGCGATCGATCCTATGGAGCTAGGAATAGGTATTCATTGATAATACTTGGAAGTAGGGAGGATTTAAGGTATTTTAGGTGAGATTCTATGAATCGATACCTATCCATAGGGATGTATTGGTACTGACCCATCACTTTGTTAGATTGATGCCTGTTTAACTCCAAGATGGTCTTGCATTCTGTTTGGACAAAAATGGTAGATACCCCCAAAATATTGTGTAGAGAATAAAAAGTGAAGAAAATAAATGAATGAGCAAAAAAAGCACACAACATTTATAGTGGTTTGGCTAATCTTGGCCTATGTCCACTTAGTGGTTTTATTGCTTAGAACAGTGGATTATATGCAGTTGTCCTTATGGATCAGTATAAATTTGAGGGTGATTACAAGAAATTAGAGTAAGGAATGCAAGAGCCAAAAAGATTATTTAAAATGAGCCATGTCCCTCTATTTATAGATGTAGGAAGCCTAAACGCTTTCCTCCATCATCTTACCTCGTTTTCCATGCCGACACCAAGTCCCTTGAAGAAAATGGTGGCCACCTCGGTAAAATATATGGATCGATACCGATCCATGGGCTTGGATGGATACTGATCCAAAAGTTCGGCAAAACGATTATCTTGAATTCTATATGTTAGTTTAATTTGGGATTGGCTTCGTGATTCCAAACTTGTTTGCACCATCATTCGCTCGTTTCTTAGTACAAGTGATAGATCGGTAGAGAAGTGGAGTTGCTGGTTCTAGTACTTGTAAAGATCGACAAATTATTGCATGAGATTGACAAAACAACACTCGAAATAGACTTCTAGGATCATCACTAGCATGTAATAAGAGTAGAGGCAACTTGGACCAAAGTTAATGGATCGGTACCGATCTATGGGTTGGATCTGTACCAATCCCACTTCTTGTTGGTTTTCCCTCCTCGATTCTTTGGATGGCTTGGTATTTTCCTTTTGGCTCTGTTTGTATTTGATTTCTAAACTTTTGGGATATCCCTTTGGGTTTCTTGCCTTAATAATTTCTAAGTTCAATTCGTCCAGTCTATCAAAATATTGTCTAGTCAAAAGGCTGGATAACACTTGCCCCTCAAAGTACATCTTTTTTAAAACATGATGTAATATCCCCTATCTATAGGACCAAAACTAAGCGCTACAGATGCCGCAGTAATCTATAGTATTAACTTCTGGAGACTAAACACATCTATGCTAATGGTATTTTTATTACCAGAAGCACTTGAATATGAAACAAATCACAGATTTCAGAACAACATTTTCCATTACATTTCAAATAGATATTCCATATTCATATTACATAATCCCAAAACATTCCCCAAGCAAAGATAAAATATAATTATTACAAAGTATGCCAAGAGCGATATATAAAGATGCCTTCTTGGTTGATAAGAGTCATAACTAACTTAATACGCAGTAGAAATGAACATAAAACAAATAAATGCAACTCCTAAGTAGCTATCCGTTATCCTCCTGTTCTCATCCGGTAGCTTTATTCGTCATCCTACTAAAACCTGTAAAGCCTCAACACTCAACCTACTCAAATCGATTTTGAGCACCCGAGAGTTAAATGGAAAAAACGTAAACTTTGAATCAAACATAAAGCCTAGTATGAATAATGCTACACATCTCGGTTATCTAGTATTAAGTGAGACCATGCAGCTTAGCGGAACAGGTTTTCCCTCACTGATATCCTTTTAAAACATATCTTTTGCAACCCTAATCCTGCAACCAAAACTGGTTAAAACCCTAAAGCATCATTATCTAAACATACATATAGGTTAACAAATGGATTACCTGTCCAAACACTATAGTTTTGTTTGGCTTACTATTAACCTTTGGCTGACTCGGGCCTACCAGATAATATAAAAAATAATCTAATATCTGTTAGACATGTCTCTTCTGGAACCATCTATTAAACACTTCACTTCTGGATGATCTGTCCCTAACTTAACATCTCCCAGGGTCACCTTATCCTAATGGTTATGCGGGCTCACCAATAACCTATCTATATACAAATATATATTCCCTTCTATGTGTAATCATAATTTTAGTCTTACATGTGACAAAGCCCTATACACTGGAACTTAGACTAAATTAGCCGGGGCCAATAGCTAATGTATAGGGCGCTACCCTATAACAATCCTATCTGGTATTCTAATATTTGAGTCATTTTACTTAGGGATACCTTCACACAATTTTTTTTGAAACCTTTTCATCTGAAACTGATTTAAAACCTTTTAAACTAAACTTAAACAAGTAGACATTTATACATTATGCTTTACTCAAAATCACCTTGCTATGCTATATAAACTTTACTCAAATCTTTGTGATGAAAACCTTTAAACATTTGAAAGTACCCATTTCGATCCTATTAAAAGTACCCCTTTCGAAACTATATAAAACCCATTCTTTCATTTAGGCCAAAAGGCCAAATCTTCTTTTCAAAACCATTCATATAAACCTTTTGAAACCATTGCAATTTGAAAGCTAAAAACCTTAGACGTCCCTCTTCAAACCATTAAACATTGCCTTTTGAAACCACAGGAAAAACCTTTCCTTTAAACCGTTCAAAACCATTGGAAAAACCTTTCATTTAGACCTTTCGAAATCATTGGGGAACCACCCCTTCGAAACCATTCTTTTAAAGTCATTCGAAAACATAGGGGAACCACCCATTTGAAACCTTTATTTAAAACCGTTCGAAGGCATCGAAACCTTAAACTCTTCAAAGCATTTGGGTTCAATTTTAAAGCATGTGGGAAACACCTTTCGAAATCATTCAACACTAAACTACTCGAAACCTTTGGGTTATTCTTTAAAAATCACCAAGGGTCACAAGCAACAGGGACGAAAGCATACTCTTTCGAAAGCTATATCTTATGTAGGGAAGTGATATGTCAAAAACACCCCTTCCGAAAGCATAGGAGAAGCGGTAGGGTTTTTAAAAAACAAAACAACCCTTTCGAAGGCATTGCTTCAAAAGGTAGAAAGTGACAGCAAAGGGTTCGACATAGTCGAAAGCAGTTGTTTAAAAACAAAGGTGCAACTACTTTGAAACCAAACTTTAAACCATTGACTTAGTCGAAAGCTATTTCTTAGAACAAAGGTGCAACCACTTAAAACCTTTCTTTAAATCAATTGATCTAGTCGGAAGCTAACTAAGTCGAAAACTACTTAGTCGAAAGCAAGCATACGCTTTTCTCATTTACAACAAAAAGGCGTATCGACCCTTTCGAAACCCCATAGTCTCGACTCGATACCTTCCACCTTTGTCCAATTCAATATGTACCAAGTTCTTGACACTATATGCATTGTTTTTGATGGCATGGAGACAGAGGGACCTAGTCGAAAGCTACGTGGGTAGAGCCAAAAGAGGCGAAACATGCTTTTGGCAGAAATTTCTGATCTTAAACCTTTTTAAGCAAACTTTTTAACTAACCTGCCTTATTTGTCAAAATCTTACTGGTTGCTAATTTTTCTTTTCTAAAATTACTACCATAATTTCTGAATTAATTAATTTAAATCCTTTATAAAATACCCCTTCTCCTTAATTAAATATATAAAACATTTAAGCCCCATACCTTAAATAATTTTATATATTCATCAAAAAACTTTGGAAAATTCTACAAAAGTTCCAAAAAATCCTTTTTAATATGTTTTTTAACATATAAAATTTCATACCCAAATTAATTATAATTTGCCCGTCAATTATTTTTAATCCAATAAATCATTTTCTTCACTAGAAAATTAATATAAAATCCAAAATAATTCAGAAAATTATGAAAATTGAAATCCTTCTCTAAAATATCATTTTTGATCTATATCTAAATTTGCAAGGCATTTGGATGTCAATAAATAGGGTTTTCATATCAAAACATTTCATAAAATCTACGCGAACAAGCCTAAATCATCAAAATGTACATATAAAAATTTTGCTCTTGAAAATCATGTCTAAATCATGCAAGATAAATTCGGGTTTCACATAATACTGAAATCATTTAGAAAACTTGAGATGTAGAAATATTCACCTTAGCTTTCTGAATAGGATGCGAGATTTGATCTTGATTAAGCTAATTTGATCTTCCTCCTAAAAACTTCAGCTTTCCTTTCGCTCTCCTTTGCTAATGGTGGCCGGCCTTAGTGTGGTTTTTTTCGTTTGTGATAAAGTGAAATGAGGGTGTGTTCATTTTCCTAAGGGTTTAGGGTATATGTTTCTATATTTCTTATTTTTTCCTTCCTTATTTACTAACACTTAACTCCATATTATTTCATTTATCTATTCATTAACATGGCATGACTACTCGTAATTAAACCACAAATCTAAATCCATAATCAATATACATTATTTAATTTAAATAATTAAATTTCCTAAATAATGTCACTACAAATACGGTGTGTTACAATCTCCCATCCTTTAAGAATTTCGTCCTCGAAATTACGATAAGGTACACATCAAAACAACCAAAGGTAAATCATACATCAAATAATTCAGGATAAGCCTCTCTACTCTTGCTCTTAACCACCCAAGTACAGTCCCTGTCATCGTCGCTCCACTGGATTTTGGCTAATCTAAACATCTTGGTTCTAAGCCTCTTCTCGTCTCTTGCAATAATGTGAACTGACTTTCTCACCATAGTTAAGTTCGGTTCTATCACTAATTCATCTAGCACAGTCGGTGCAATAGCAGTCACTGGGTCTCTAATACACTTTCTGAAATGACAAACATGGTAAACATCATGGACATCTGCCAAACTGCTCGGTAACTCAACACTATATGTGTGTTTCCCGATCCTTTCTAAAATAGGAAATGGTGTTTTGAACCTCGGTTCTAACTTTCTTGTCTTCGAGAACCTGATAACACCTTTCATCGGCGATAATTTGATGAAAACATGATCTCCAACAAATAACTCTAAATCTTTCTGTCTTCTATCTACATAGCTCTTCTTCCTATATTGAGCTTCCTTCATTTTCGCCCTTATCAAATCAATCTTCTTTGTGGCTTCTCTGACCAAATCTGGACCGAGTACCAATCTATCTCCGGTCTCTAACCAACAAACTAAAGATTTACATGGTCTCCCATATAAAACCTCAGACGGTGCCATCCCAATGCTAGCTTGGTAACTGTTTTTATATGCAAACTCGACTAGATGAAGATGGTCTTCCATGATCTTTTGAAATCCAATACACAAGCTCGTAACAAGTCCTCCTAGACTTCATTAGCCTTTTCTATTTGCCCATCTATCTGCGGATGGTAAGCGGTACTCATCTTGAGCTTGGTTCCTAAGCTCTCCTAGAGACTTTTCCAAAACTCACTAGTGAACAAGGAATCTCTATCACTAATAATACTACTAGAAATTCCAGGCAATCTAACCACATTCTTCATAGATAACTTAGCCAATACATATGTCATCCTATTTGACTTAACTGAAATGTAATGGGCAATCTTGGTCAATATGTCCACTGTGACCCATATACTTTCGTTCCCTTTATTGGATCTTGGCAACCCGTCTATGAAATCCATAGAAATAGAATCCCACTTCTATACCGGAATATTCAATGGCTGAAGCAATCGACTTGACTTTTGATATTCGGCTTTTACCTGCTAACAGTTCAAACACTGTTTCACCCACAAGCCAACATTTCTCTTCATTCCTTCCCAGAAGAAAGTTCTCTTCATATCTTAATACATCTTCGTTCCACCTGGATGAATAGTGAACTTCGAACGATGGCATTCCTCCAAAACTTCCTTCCTTATGTCTCCCACGTTTGAAACACATAATCTACCATTCTTTCTCAACCATCCACTTTGGCCAAGAATGAAATCCTTTAAGTCATCTCTCTTTGTTCCATCCCTTAATTTCCTAATCCTTTTAGCTTACACCGGATCCTCTTCATGTGTAGAAGTAATCTTCTCGATCAATACTGATTGAACTTTTAAACAAGACAACCTAGCAGATCCTCTACTAGACCCAGCCTTGGATCCCCACTGTAATCTGCAAGCTGTAAAGACTTCCAAGTCTTTCCATTCTACTATCATAGCTAACACTCCATTCTGATGCTTCCTACTAGGCACATCTACAACCTTGTTGCATTTCCTTGGTGTGTACTCCATTCTGAAATCATAAGCGGCTAAAAACTCTAACCACCTTTACTGTCTCATATTCAGCTCCTTCTAAGAGAACAAGTACTACAATGACTTATAGTCGATATAAAGCTCAAACCTTTCTTCCAAAAGGTAATTCCTCCACAACTTCAAAGAAAAAATAAATGCAGCTAATTCCAAGTCATACGTTGGATATCTAACCTCATGCGGTCTAAACTGTCTAGAAGCATAGGCAATCACTTTACCCCTCTATATTAGTACAGCTCCGACTCCAGTGCCACACGCTTCTGTATAAACTACTAAATCTTGATTCCCTTACGGAACCACTAACACAAGTGCATGGGTCAAGAAGTGTTTCAAGCTCTGGAATGCTTCCGCACATTTATCGGTCCATAAAAACTTCACATCCTTTCGCGTTAACTTGGTCATCGGCACTAATATCCGGGAAAAATCTTTAATGAACCTTCGATAATATCCAACCAATCCAAGAAAGTTTTTATCTCAGTTACCTTTTTTAGTCTCTTCCGGTTTTCAACAGCTTCGATCTTATATGAATCGACTGACAACCCTTTTTTCGAAACTACGTGACAAAGAACCTTCACTTCTCTCTTGCAAAAATGACACTTTGAAAACTTTTTCATTAGCTGATGCTGACTCAACGTCCCAAGCACAATCTAAGATGAACTTCATGCTCCTTCTCATCCTTAGAGTATATTAGAATATCATCTATAAAGACCAACATGAACTTATCCAAGTGCTCTTGGAAAATCAGGTTCATTAAATCCACAAAAAAGGCCTATGCACTAGTGAGTCGGAAGGGCATAACTAACCATTCATATGACCCATATCTTGTTCTAAACACCATCAAAGGTATACTATCTTCCACCACTCTAAGTTAATGAAAACAAGTCGCTAAATCCAATTGGGAAAATATCTTAGCTCTACTCAACCGATCGAACAAATCATCGATCCTAGGCAATGGATAACGATTCTTTATTTTTTTCTCATTCAACTTACGATAATCGATTCATAGCCTTAACGATCCATCCGGCTTCTTAGCAAATACAGCGACTACTCTCCAAGGTGAACTATTTATTCTAATAAAACTCTTGCCTTCTATATCTACCAATTGAGCTTTCAACTCCTTCATCTCTGTAGGTTTCATCCTACTTGATGGTCTACTCACTGGTTCTAACCCAGGCACCAAATCTATCTGAAACTCAATGGCCCGTTTCAGTGGTAATCCAAATACCGTCTCGAAAACATTTGCGAATTCTCTAACCACGAAGACGCAGTTCAACTCATCTTCTAACTCCATAACACCCAACAAAGCACTTATCTCACAACTAGGATTTTCTACTGTATAAACTATCCAATCAGTACAGTCTAGGTGTCTAAGTGATATTTTCTTGTCGTGGAAAAATATCCTAGCATCGTATTTGCTTAACCAATCCATGCCCAATATAATTCCAAACTCTACAAAGTCAAATACATGCAAGCTGCAAACGAAGGTGTAACCTAGCAAGTCAAACTCTAAGTGGTCACACTTCATTTCAAGTGTTGCATACCCACCTCTCGGATTTGCAACACTTAAGGAAGTAACTAAATCTGTGAGTTCTAAGTAAAGCTTATCTACCAAACATCGAGATGTAAAAGAATGCAATGCACCAGTATCAAACAAAATGCTAACAGACATATCATGGATCTGAAGCATACCTCCCAATACTGCTTTTCCTTTCTTCTGCACTTTCGGCTTCGAAGTAGCAGGCTCCAATGCAAATAGTTGGCCTTTTTCTCCTTTAGTTGGTTCTTTGCACTAGTTCTTGTAGTGCCTAACTTGATTACAGTAGAAGCATCTAAATACTTTCTTCTTAGCAATCGCCTTTTCTTGGCCTATCCGGCACTCATGAGCATAATGGCCTTTCTTATCACACTTGTAATAGACCACTTTAGACATCCCTTTCTTGGCCGCTCCATCTTTTTGAGCACCTTTCTTGTTAAAGAACTTTCTCTTTTGGCTTTGCCCAACCTGTACTTCCTTCTCCTTCTTCTTCTCCAACCAAGCAAGCATCTCTTCATGTCTTAACACCATCTCTACTACCACCTCATAGGGATCTTGGATATGTGGTAAAGTAGCCCTAGCTAATTATGGCTTCAAACTTCTAATGAACTTCTCATTCCTTTTCATCACTGTATCAACAGGGCATACCCATATCTAGCCAACTCTTCAAACATGCTAGCATACTCCAATAGTCATCTCCCCTTGCTCTAGCTTAGTAAACTTCCTAATCAAAACAGATTATGCCATCACTGACATGAAACTCTCCTGGAATCCTCTCCTAAACTTAACCCATGTCATCTCTTCTTTGTTTACTCCAGCTGTCACACTATTCCACCAAAATAAAGCTTCACTTTGAAGCTGCCTCAAGGCAAGTCTCCTCTTTTCCCCATCGCTGAGCCCTAAATAAGCGAATATCCTTTCATAGTGTAGCAACCAATTCTCCACTTCTATAGCATCCTCAGTTTCGGTAAATGGCTTTCCTCCAAGTCCAGCATAGTCTCTACTCAAGTTAGCAAATGACTGACCACTGGAGCTTCCTAAACTCCTCCCACAGCATTTCCTCCAACAACCCCAGCTACGATCTCAACTTGCGTCATATTTATGAAAAACTGATGCATAGCCCCATATCTACTTGTGGGACTCCAACACCAACATTCTCAGCTTCAGCTTGACCTTGAGTTCTCCTCGTATTCGGTCAGGCATTTCCATTGGTGGTGGTGTTGTCTCCTCCTAGATTAACTCTGCATCTTCTTAGATCCACATTTGTATTCAAGCCTAATGAGATACAGAAGAATAACCTAGCAAAGATAGGAGAATAGGGATAAACGTATACTTATATATATAGCAAATGAAAGTATGTTACTATAGCATGATCTCATACCTAAATCTTAACTCTCTCCTAGGGATCATATTTTCAAAAATCAATTTTATTTAAAGTATTTCATAAACCTATGTTTTGATACCAAGTTGTAACATCCCCTATCTAGACACCCAAA
This sequence comes from Allium cepa, assembly GCA_030765085.1. Classification (NCBI taxonomy): domain Eukaryota; kingdom Viridiplantae; phylum Streptophyta; class Magnoliopsida; order Asparagales; family Amaryllidaceae; genus Allium; species Allium cepa. Next base: position 600,269,877 of record CM060935.1, read on the forward strand.
GCTAAGCGCTACAGATGTTGTAGTCATCTATAGTATTAACTTTCGACGACTAAATACGGCTATGCTAATGATGTCTATAATATCAAAAGCACTTGAATATGAAACAAGTCACAGATTTCAAAACAGCATTTTCCATTATATTTCAAAATAGATGGTCCATATCCAAATTACATAATCCCAAAATGTTTCCCAAGAAAATATCAAATATAATTATTTAAAAATATGCCAACAACGACATATGAAGATGCCTCCTCGGTTGATCAGAGTCATAAATAACTAAATACATGGTAGAAATAAAAAGAGAACAAAGAACTACAACTCCTATGTAGCGATCCGTTAGCCTCCTGCTCGCCTCCGATAGCTTTACTCATCATCCTACTAAAATTTGTAAAGCCTCATCCCTCCTCCTACTCAAATCAATTTTGTGCACCCGAGAGTTTAAGGGGAAAACTAAACTTCGTGTTAGACATAAAGCCTGGTGTGAATAATACTATACATCTCGGTTATTTGATATTAAGTGAGACCATGCCGCTTGGAGGGATGAGTTTTCCCTCACTAATATCCTTTTAAAACATATATTTTGCAAAACTTTATCTTGCAATCAAAACTGGTTAAAATCGTAAAGCATTATTATATAAACATACATATCAGGTAACAAATGAACTATCTGTCTGAACACTATAGTTTGTTTGGCTTACTATTAACCTTTGGCTGACTCGGGCCTGCCAGACAATATAATAAAATAATCTAACATCTGTTAGACACACCACTTCTGGACGGTCTGTCCTTAACTATCTGTTAAATACTTCTCTTCTGAACTGTTTATCCCTAACTTGACATCTTCCAGGGTCACTTGATCCTGATGGTTTTACGGGATCACTAATAATCGATATGTACACAAATATATATTCTCTTCTTTGTGTAATCATAATTTTTATCTTACCTATGACAAAGCCCTACATACTGGAATTTCGGACTAAATTAGCTGGGGTCAATAGCTAATGTATAGAGCGTGATCCTATACCAGTCCCATCGGGTATTCTAATATCTAAGTCATTTTACTTAGGGATACCTTTCCATAATTTTCCTTGAAAACCTTTTCATCTGAAATTGATTTAAAAACTTTTAAACCAAACTTAAACAAGGAAAATATTTATACTCTATGCTTTACTCAAAATCACCTTGCCATGCTATATATACTTTAATAAAATCTTTGTGATGAAAATCTTTAAACATTTGAAAGTACCCCATTCGATCCTATTGAAAGTACCTCTTATTATCCCTCCTTTTGGCAAGGCTGTCATACCAAGGACTTAACTAGAGACTAAAGACAGTGCGCTCCAGAAATCAGTTATCTACCGATTCATGATGGATACAGGCAAACTTGGTTCGAGTTATGAATGGATCAATATTCAAAACAAATGGATTCACATCGATACTTTCGTATCGATCGCTGCGACATTGGTTTAGATTGATCGTTATTCGTATCAATATTTCTTGTATCGATACATTTCGCATCGATCAATTAACTCCAGGATGGAAAATGCACCTTGCATCTTGCTTTGAATTGATCACAGTTCATATCGATCCAACTCGGATCGGTACAGAAACATATGCTTCACCAGAGTGCATCAGATCGATGCAAAGACAAGGATGCTGGATGGATACGAAAAGCAACAAGCATTCATGAGCCATTTCATACCGATCACGATCATATTGATCGATATGAACGCATCGATACGAAGGAACCGATAAAGGAATGGAGTGCATCGCATGGATCGTGGTGCAAGACTCGGATGGATGGTAGTCTGGTGGATACGAGCTGATGGATAAGAATCTATCGATATGAAGACTTTAGCTTCACTAGAAAACTCAATCTTGGATCGATCATATCTCTCAAATCACAAATCAAAATGCCATAAAACTTTCATAGAAGATTGTGTGTCACCTCAAGAACGTCCATGATCGATCGCAGCTCAATTAAAGCATTTCCTAATCGATACAAAGGCTGTAGATTGATCAGGGATCAATCCGAAATAACTCCAGATCGATTGTATGGGCCCACCTATGCATGAGAAAGGGTATTCTGAGATTCAATATTTCCAGCTTCACACCTATAAATAGCACCTCCATTGCAACTAGAAAAGGACTTTATTGCTGCTGCTCTGCTAAAACTCCATTGTAACTTGAGTGTTAGCCATTGTACTGTTATAATTCGTTTATAATCAACAATAAACATCAAATCATTCAAAGTGGACGTAGGCTATAATATTGAACCACTATAAATTTTTGTCTTCTTCCTATTAATGCTTATATTCTTGGTGTGATTGTTAGATTAGCCTCATTTTCCATTTTATTTCTTCATTCTAATCTCTTCTTTTATATCCAAAGAGTGTTGTTCCCATTTTTGGTACAAACACCTTTTTGGATGTAAACCCCTTTATTTCATTTAGGTCAAAAAGCCAAATCTTCCTTTCAAAACCATTCATATTAACCTTTCGAAATCATTGAAATTCCATTTCCTTCGAAAGCTAAAAACCTTAAACATCCCTCTTTAAAACCATTAAACGTTGCCTTTCAAAACACATGAAAAACCTTTCCTTTAAACCATCCAAAACCATTGGAAAAACCTTTCCTTTAGACCTTTCACAACCATTAGGGAACCACACCTTTGAAACCATTCTTTTAAAGCCTTTTGAAAACATAGGGGAACCACCCTTTCGAAACCTTTCTTTAAAACCTTTCGAAGGCATCAAAAACTGAAACCCTACGAAAACATTTGGGTTCAATTTTAGAACATGTGGAAAACACCTTTTGAAACATTCAACACTAAACTACTCGAAACCTTTGGGTTATTCCTTGAAAATCACTAAGGATCACAAGCAACAGGCTCGAAAGCATACTTTTTCGAAAGCTATATCTTATGTAGGAAGTGATGGGTAGGAACCACCCTTCCTAAAGCATAGGAGAAGCGGCAGGGTTTTCATAAAACAAAACAACCCTTTCGAAGGCATTGCTTCGAAAGGTAGAAAGCGGTAGAAAAGGATTCGACATAGTCGAAAGTAACGAAAGTAGTTGTTTAAAAACAAAGGTGCAACTATTTCAAAACCAATCTTTGAAACCATTGACTTAGTCGAAAGCAGACTTAGTGAAAAGCTACTTCATACAACAAAGGTGTAATCCTTTGAAACCTTTCTTTAAATCAATTGTCTTAGTCGACAACCAACTAAGTCCAAAGCTACTTAGTCAAAAGCAAGCAGGCGCTTTTCTCATTTAAAAAAAAGGTGCTTCGACCCTTTCGAAACCCCTTAGTCTTGACTTGGTACCATTTGACTTTGTCCAATTCACCGTATACCTAGTTGTTAATACTATCTGCATTTGTTTCGATGGCATGGAGGTAGAGGGACTTAGACGAAAGCTACCTGAACGGAGCCAAAAGAGGCGAAACATGCTTTTGGCATAAATTTCTTATTTTAAACCTTTTTAAGTAAACTTTTAACTAACCTGCCTTGTTCGTCAAACTCTTATTAGTTGCTAAGTTTTCATTTCTAAAAGTACATCTAGAATTACAGAATTAGTTAATTTAAATCCTTTGCAAAATACCCCTTCTCCTTAACTAAATATATAAAACATTTAAGTCGTATGCCTTAAATAATTTTATATATTCATCAAAACACTTTGGAAAATTCTACAAAAATTCCAAAAAATTCATTTTAATAAGTTTTCTAATATTTAAAAGTTTCAGACCTAAATTAATTATAATTTACTAGTAAATTATTTTTAGCCCAATAAATCATTCTCTTCACTAGAAAATTAATATAAAATCTACATTAATTTGGAAAATTTTGAAAATTGAAACCCGTCTATAAAATATCATTTCTGGCCTATATCTAAAATCGCATGGCATTTTGATGTTATTAAATAACATTTTCACGTCAAAACATATCATAGAATCTACATGAACAAGCCTAAATCATCAACATGTATCTATAAACATTTTGCTCTTCAAAATCATGGCTAAATCATGCTAGATAAATTCTGGTTTCATCTTAAAACCAAAATAATTTAGAAAACTTGATATGTAGGAAATTATTCATCTTAACTTTGTGATTAGGATGTGAGATTTGATCTTGATTAAGTTGATTTTATTTTTCACTTAAAAACTTTAGCATTCCTCTCTGTCTCCTTTGCTAATTGTGGCCGGCCTTAGTGTGGTTATTTTAGTTTGTGATAAAATGAAATGGGGGTGTGTTCATTTTCCTAAGCGTTTAGGGTATATGTTTATATATTTCCTATTTTTCCCTTTATTATTTCTTAACACTTAACTCCATATTAGTCCATTTATCTATTCATTAACACGGCACGACCACCCCTTGATTAAACCTCAAATCTCAATCCATAATTAACCTACATTATTTAATTTATTTAACTAATTTAATTTCCTAAATAATATCACTAAAAATATGGGGTGCTGCACATGAATTGCTTTGAATCGAGACAATTTATGATTGCTGTGAAGGAAACCACTCTTTGTTCTGAATGGTCGTTATTCTTCCTACAGATCGTTCACATCAAGAGTTATATCTATAGCTTTTCATCGTAGTGCCTTATCAACATTTGGTACTATAAGTTTGAAGTATGCCTTCATGATTTATTATTCCAAACCCTCAAAGTTTTAACCGGTTCCTTTCATGGACTTTCAATGTTTGAATCTTAATTTCTTTGACTTTAGTCGTCCGCTATCAGATATATACATGTGCACATTTTTAACAATTCTCTTTATCACGTGCAAATACCGATGCAGCCAGATATATAGGTCATTAAAAATGTGGTTTTCCCTCTTTTTATTTGTGTGACTTGGTACTGATTTAGCTTCTTAGGTCAATACTGAAACAAGAGTTGGACGAAAAGTTTCTAACTTTTTTGGCCTAAAACTCAGGTGTGATGGGTTGTACAACCCATTTTGTTCCAACCAACTCTTCAATTTATTCTTGCTCATTGATCTAAGCTTTAGTACTGCCATTAAAGTCCTTTATACCCAAACCACCTCTCGCCTTCGTTCAACCCTACGAACGCCGCCACCGCCTCATCTGGCCGTAATTTTGCCTTTGAACTACCACCGCCCTCTTACCTTACCACAATGCCTCTCGCCTTGCATTGATTGAACTCATGATCCAAGCCTGAACCATATCACCTCAATAGACCTGAAACCCATTCCATATCAAGTAGGTAGTGACGATGATGGAGGAGAGGCTGTGGAAGTGTTGGCATTGGCACTCATGCTTGAATTGGGGAAAGCATTGGAACTTGGGTTTAGGCATTGGAAGTCTTTGAAAGTCCAACTAAGTGGATGGATCCGTATAAATCCATCCTTTGGTGGATTTTTAAGGATTTTCTTATCAATAGATTTTGCACAAATGTCTTCCCAAACTTGACATCTTGAGTCTCGAAGGCTTTTCCAATGCATGCGTGATGACTAAAGTTCCATTTGTACAATAAACTTTGATGCAGCCGGTACCTTTAATAAAAATCCACAAGTAGAGTAACATATCCTAGAAAATCAAATAGAGCATGGAGAAGAACCAGAAGTAGGAACTGCTCCTAAAGCTCTTAAGGATGCCATTATTTAGACGATCCCATCGATTCCATTACTTCAAAGATAGAAGAGGACTCTGTGGGATCTGTGACAAGCACGGAATTCCATTCGAGGACGTACTAGTCCTTTCTTGCCATCAGAGAGCTCATAATCCCCTAGAGGGTTATACCACTTGTAATAGATATATGTGGCTGGCGGGATATGCTCTGCCATTCAACCAATTTATTAATTAAGTCCTAAACTTTATGAGATTAGCTCCAATGCAACTACATCCGAATAGTTATGCCTTCCTTCATGGCACGTATATTATCTTTGTTCAATATATGCACCGAGTGCCCAATGACAAAGAGATTTGATAGCTTCAAGAATCGGAAGGTATCTCTTCTCTAACTTATTTGGAGCCGATAAAGGGCTATAGAGTCATCATTGGCACATGGAACAAACTCAGCTATTTCAAGAATGAATGGATTTATGTTCACTGTCTACCAGGGTTTGCATAAAGATGGCTATCTGGACATAAGTTACATTTCACCTGTGTGTTGTGAATTGGCCTTGTGAATTTGCAAGTTTAACTCATATTCTTTCTGTCATTCAGATGTTCTGACGAGACCTAACGGCGTAGCTCTTATGTATGCCATCTGAGTCCTTATGGCACTTCAAGAGAGGGATAAAGAAATTAAAGTCCTTCTTTCCGATAAAGAATACCCTAGCTCATAATTTGATAGAAGCGGGCCATAACACTGGTTTAGTCCGAGTGGATTCTAACGACCATGGTGATGACGATCACGATAATAACCCACCTATAGGTGGCGGTGAAAATCCTGACGTGCCCCCAGTCCGAAGTGCAGGGGTGAAAGAGAACAAGAACACATCGAAGAAGGCGAAATCATAGGTGAAGGTGGCGAAACTGGCCACGATGAAGTTAATTCGGCTTATAAGTCTTTGATTGAATAAACCAAAGATAACCAACAGTCTACTCCGAAGAAGAGGCTAGTTGCAAAAATTTCTAAAGTGCAAACTTCTATACAACCTTCACCAATCATAGCTGTGGGGAATACTCCTCTCTTCCTTCAATAGATACATTTGCTAACTTAGGGACAATTCATATCACATATGGTTCCTTCAATATTGGGAACATGAGCCTAGAGGGTCTCGACTCTCCCCTTTGCTTTGTCGATGACGCAAGTCATACTAGCATTGGAGAGATCACTCCTATAAGTAAATCTTCAGTGCAAGACCCTTCAGGGGGATACTAAGACATTTGCATATATGTGCACTACATTGCACTTGACTCACATCCCTTTAGTCGAAACTAATATGTTCTTGTTTCATTTGCACGATCTATAGAGAGGAAGAAGTACATTTTCAATCTCTTTAGGAAAATATATCCCGACCACATACGCATCATCCAAGCACATATCATCAAGGCAGTGGTCAAGAACTTGAACTTGGTTACCAGTCTAATCGTAATAGAGGCAGTTGTGACAGAGGTTTTTATGGCAGAGATTATCCATCGTGGAACTCTCCTTCAGAATAACATTCAATGTAGAATATCCCCGCCCAAAGGCTTGGATAAACATTTTGACCGCTGCAATGAATTTAAATCGAGCAATGTTTATCATGCACTACCTCCAATTTTCATTCCCGTGTAGAATCTGGCACCATCCCATTCCAGTCGATCTTCTAACTGTCGACAACATAAGAGTATTTCTGAGATTTCCTATAACAAGGCTGGCAAGAAGCTGATTGAAGCTCCGGTGATCATGGCGAAGCAACCACTTTCCCCCGATGCTCGAATTGCTGAACTAAGGGAATAAATCCTGGATTCATGCTTTGATGACCTTATGTTTTCGCCCAATCTAAAGGACATTTCGTCAGCGGTAAAGGAAATGATGGCCGCTTATGTATCAAATGCTTATGATCAATATAATGAATAGATGTAGGTAGCCGCGAAGATCTCTGTAGTCTCGAGGGAAAGGAAGCTCAAAGTCAGAAATCTAACCTTTTAGAGGCGCATGATAAAAGGATCATTGCCAATCTTGAGGCAAAAGTTGAGAACCTGAGAAAATCACAAGCCAAAGCTAAGAAAAAGGTTGTGGATGTTACCAAGGCATTAGAAAAAGAGAGGACCAATAATCACGACGAGATGGAGACTGCACATCATCGAAATCATGACTTTATGCTAGAAAGTGATGCCTCGAATAAGAATGTGATTAAGTTGTTAGCCAAGATCAAAAGATAAGAACAAAGCTCTTTAGGAAACTCGGGATTACTGTGCAGAGCTGCTCGTTTCCCATGATGAAAGGGACGAGGCGGTCGTACATGCTCAATACATACACGTGCTTGTCAAAAAGGAGGTAGAAGCCATAGAAAAGTAGATGATGGAGAAATTCAAACTAATGCTCAATAAGTACAATACCAATGTACTCAAATTCTATAACTTAAAATGGTTTGACCGTAATTACCCTAGATTCTTACCCTTGCTTGGAAACAAACCATTAAGGAAAAAAAGTGTTCCTATAAAGTGGTATGGTGGACCTTGCATAGCTTGAGAAGGAGATCTTAATAGGAGATGAGCCCAATGTTCTAAAAGAAGGCCGGCTTATTCTCCATCCGAAGCTCGCCGATACAACGCAGAAAAACTTCGGCAATCCTAAGATGCCACTATTGAGGACACCTTTGGACCCAAAACTGCTCATGATTCGTCTTCGATCCTGGGATATAATCCAAATAAACCCCAACATCTAAAGTCCACCATCCTTTCTCCCATCTTGGAAGGGTATTCTAGTGGCACTCAGGCTTATAATGAATCCCAAACTGACGAAGGTATCCCGTTGACCTCACCTATATTTCAGAGAGTCCATATGTCACCGATTGACATCGCTAATCTCTCTTTCATATCTCTCAAGTTTCAGGTTAGCCCTAAGTCATTCTACTTCTTGACAAAGGTCTCTAGTCAGGACAACATGCATGTACAATGTAATCGATAACCCTGACCACTCCAACGGCGGTATCCCCGATTGGTCCAACTCTTAGGCTTGGTGAGTGAATGTTAGATGCTCTATAAGATGAAGGGACTGGTGAATTTCAGGGGACTCTGACTGACGATGATGTTGTTATCACCGATTTGTTGAGCGCTTGCAGGGAACCACCATGAGTGCGCTTGAGCAGGAACTTGTCCAAGCCAAAGAGGTCAAGATAGAGAAAATAGAGACCTTTCCTCTTCCTCTGTCTATAGCTCTCCTTGGTCAGACTATCTTCACTCATGTCACCCTTCCTTTGCCCGGAAGAACCTAGAGCATGCCTGCTTGGTCATTACAGAGCATTCCATCCAAAGATAGAGCAAGCGGGGTAAAGATAAGGAAGCAATTGGAAGGATCCAATGCGCCATCTTTTATAGAGAAGAAGAGGAAAGTGAGAAAAAAGAGGATCAAGACATGACCATCTATCTTCTTTGTGTTTTTTGGTTGTATAGCATCATTTAGGTTCTTTATATAATTGTATGTGTTTTTTTTTTGACTAGTGTTGCATGGATTTGGCCTTCGCTTTTTCTTTCCAGCTTAGGTGTAAATAAAACTTGTACATTATCTTCATAGCCTTATTTGGACTTCGAAAAATAAAGACTTTTTTTTGCTAGATCTTAATGCAAATTTGTCTAAGAACATAACATGCGCTTCTATTCATTGTACTCACAATCCATTCCTTTTTATGATCATTGTCAGACTAAGTCATTAGCCCGTTCCATGGTTTACCAGCCTTTGACATTCACATGAACATAAAGTAATAGTCAAAGTGCCAAGTTTAGAGCATTGGTTAAGGTAAGCCACCTAGAATAACTACTCACGTATCCTTTTTCATGATAGCGACGTTTAATTGAACAAACTTTGGGCATTGCTTGAGCTAACTATTAATGATCATAGTTTGCACATCCTTGTCCGAGACGTTTACTGTTGACTATTCCTAACTCTGGGCATCAATCGAAGTTTATATGTAAGATCCAACCTTACGCCAGGCATGGACTTTTTGCCTTGCCTATTTCAGGCAATATATTAGTGATTAGATGTTCATGTCACATCCATTTTGAATTTATACTCGTTCCCCCACATCAAGGGCAATAGTTAATGGTTGGACCATCAGGTCATGTCTATATAGATTCATATTCCTGCTCCAAATCCATGGACAAGAGTTCAGTGATGGACGGTAATATCACATACCATTTGACTTATATTCCTTCCCCTAGACCAAGGGCAAGAGTTAGTTAGCGGACAGTCAAATCACGTCCTTTTTAGTTTATACTCCTACCTCCACATCAAGGGCAAGAGTTAGTGGGCAGACGGTCAAATTATGTTCCATTTAGTTTATGCTGCTACCCCCACATCATAGGCAAGAGTTAATTAGCATCCATCTCCGCGTGCCAAGAATGGTTAAACTCTGAGGGTCCAATCAAGGACCGTGGAAGTTTGGTCTACACCTAACCCTGGGTACCTACACACCTGCATCATACAGATGTACATTCATTTGAGTTCGTCACATTAACAACTCTAAAGCTATGTAAAGACAAAGACATAGATCCAGAAAACCATTTATTCAATGAAGGAGGAAAATTATAGGTTCTGTCTTATTACATGGCTTTATAAATTTACTTCTAAGTGGGCATCGTAAGTGCTCACTATTCCATGCCCTCGGGGGTGAGATCCCATCCACCGTCACTAGACTAAAATTATAATCTCCAAGCTTTTGCTCTATTACATATGGACCTTCCCATGTCAGGCCCAAGTTCCTAAGGCCTAGTGAGAGAGAGCCAAGTCTCCAATCTTAAAGGTCTGATTCTTGACCTTGGCATTTTCGAGTGACTCGGTTTTAGTGCACAGCTGCTCTCAAATAAGCCTCGTATTTCTTCTCATTGATCATGTCAAGAGATTCCAAAAGGAGTGGTTCATTCGCCTATGAATTGTAGTGAATCACTCAATGAGAAGGTATCTCCAGTTCAATTGGAATCATGGTCTTTGATTCTTAGGCTAAAATGAATGGAGAATGGCCAATTATTGACTTTTGGTTCATCCGATAGCTCCCGAATGCTAATGAAATTTCATCAACCCACATGCCCTTAGCCTTTTCCAATCTCTTTTTTAGAATGGACTTGTTAACCTCGTTTATTGCTTCAACTTTCCATTTGCTTATGGGTGTGCCACTGCAACAAATCTCTTCTCTATATGATGTTGACGATAGAAATCCTTAAACTTGGTGTTGTCCAATTGGGTTTCGTTATTGGTAATGATTGCTTGTAAACCTTTCAAATGACAGATGATATTCTAGACCATGAAGTTGATTACTTTCTTCATGGTAATTGTGGCTAATCGCTCTGCCTCAGCCCCTTTAGTGAAGTAATCAACCACAACGATGACATACTTCGCACCACCTTTAGATATCGATAATACATCAATAATATTAATTCCATAAACAACAATGGTCTAGGGATTGACCATCTGTATAATTTCCATCAACAGAGCTTTCAAAATCATAGCAAACCTTTAGTGCTTATCACACTTTCTAGTATAATCAGTTGCGTCTCGGTTGACAGTTGGCCATAAGTACCCATAATGAAGAATCTTCTTCACCCGGCTTCCCGGTCGCTAGTATGATCACCATTGTCCCTTCGTGCACTTCTTTCAGGACTTGTTTGGCCTCATTATTGTCAACACATTTTACATGTGGGACTGAGAATCTTCTTCTGTAAAGTGCTCCCTGCTGAAAGATATATCTTGAAACTTGGGAAAGGAGCTTCCATTGCTTGCTCTTCCTATCCATAAGGATTCCTCTATGCAAATAATTATTTATAGGAGTCATCCATGACTCCTTCTCATGCTCAGCATCCAAGATCCAATCGACAATTAATATGGTCGATGCTCGAAGTTGACGGTACTTCTACCGAAATCAAGCCATGAGCTACTCATCTCCTGAACTGGCCAGCTTGGCCAGTGAGTCATCCTTCGCATTTTCCTCTCTAGGAATATGCATTATTATGTAATATTCAATGTCACTGAGCAGATCAAGGATTAGGTTTAGATAAGGAGCTAGCCTCGCTTCTTTTACTTGAAAATTGGCTTGACACATCACTAGCTGGAAATCGCAAAAGATATGCAAAGTTTTAACTCCTAGTTCCTTGGCTATTTTGAGTCACGCAATCAATACTTCATACTAAGCTTCATTTTTTGTTCCAAGAAAATCAAGTCCATGGCATAACAGATTAAACGTTCCTCGAAAGTGATATGTACAACTCTAGCACCGAAACAACCTTCGTTTGATGCACCATCCATGTACATCTTCCACCTAGCATTTTGCTAACCATTGCTCTTCAAAGTATCCTCTCACACAATGAATTTGGTTATGAAACCCGCCAAAGCGCGACCCTGGATAGCTCTCCAAGGGAGATATGTTATATCATAGTGGCTTAATTCGATATTCCACTTCAGCAACCTTCTAAAAGTCTCAGGTGATTGCAAGACTTTTCATAAAGGTTAGTCAGTAACAACTTTGATCAGATGAGACTGAAAGTGGGGGTGGAACTTCCTTGAAGCCATCAATAAGCAGTATGCAAGCTTTTCCAGCTTCAGGTAATTTCTTTCTGCTCATGTTAACCGTTTACTGATGTAATAAACTAGACTTTGGATGCGGGATTCCTCTTAAATAAGTGTGGCACTCAACGCATGCATCGACACTACCAGATATATAAACAAATCATTGTCATCCATCGGCTTCAAGAGAATGGGTGGGTCTCTCCAAGTGATTCATCAAAGCCTGGATTATGTCCTTACACTCTTTATTCTAAGTGAAGTTTTTTATTCCCATTGGATTTTTCCCTTTCTTAATTGCACCAAAGAAAGGGATGCATTTGTCGGTGGCTTTGGAGATGAATCGACTCGGGGCGACACCTTTCCATTCAAACTCTGGACCTCCATGACTGTTTTTGGGGACTCCGTATCCCTTAATGCCATTATATTTTTCGGGTTGGCTTCAATCCTATGGGAGTTCACAGTAAAGTCTAAGAATTTCTTTGATACAACGCCTAAAGAGTATTTCAAAGGATTGAGCTTCATCCTATATTTTCAAAGAATGCCTGACATTTCTGCCAGATCATCAATGTGGTTTCCTAATTGCCATGATTTCACGAGCATATCGTCTGCATAGACCTCTATCGAGCATCCGAACTCGCTTTGAACATGCTGTTTACCAAACTTTGGTAAGTTGCTCCAGCATTCTTTAGTCCAAAAGGAATGATCAGGTAGCAGTATAGTCCTAGATCAGCTATGAAGTTAGTGTACTCCTGGTCCAGGACGTGCATCGGTAGTTGATTGCTCTGGCGTGTGCGTTTATGAACGAAAGCAATTCATGTCCAGCCATTGAGTCCACCAATCGATCAGTCCTTGGAAGTAGGAAGCAATCCTTCAGGCACACCTTATTCAAATAAGAATAGTCAATGCATGTCCTTAACTTCTCGTTTGACTTTGCACCAAGATTAGATTTAACACCCATTCTGGGTATAAGGCATCGCTAATCAAGCCATTATCCTTCAGCTTATCCACCTCTTCCATGAGTGTAGAAGGTCTCTTTAGACTCAATCCGCAGTGTTTCTATTTCACAGGAACACAATGCATGACTCGCTATCTCCGGTGAGATTCCACATATATTAGAGTGCATCCAGGCGAATACATCTAGATTTTCCTCAGAGGAAACTAAGCAAATCCTTGATCATTGTCACATCGAGCTGGGATCCAACCTTCGGGACCCATGTCGGGTCGTTCTAACTAACTGGAACGTTGATCATCAACTCGGGAGGAGCTGCTCCTACACCTTCCAGCTCTTTCTGTGGATCCATTTTCTTTGGAACCGACGATGTTGTACGAGCTAAGGCTCAGGCATTGGTTTCTATGCATCCAAAGCATTGATGTAGAGAGTCCACTCTATACATTTACCTTTCTCTTCACCTTGCCTCCTTTAGCTCGGCGATATAAAATTCATGGCCAAGCGCTTGATCTTCGTCCACGACTCCCGCACCATTTTCCATAGGAAATTTAAGCCTCAAGCATTAAGGACCTATAGTACTCTGAATTCAGCAAGGGCCGATCGACCCGAAAATGCATTATAAGTAGAGTAAATATCCAGCACCACAAAAGGCACGACACATGTTCGCCTACGTTCGCCCTCTCCAAATACCACCAGTAGTTCAACATGTCCAATTGCCTCCATAATTGTCTCGTTAAATCCATAAATGCGAGATCTAGACAGTTTCAAGTCCTTGACCTTTAGAAACATCTAATCATAGCCTTTTTTGAAGAGAGTATTAATCGAACTCTCGCAGTCAACCAAAACCTTTTGCACAATAGCAAGGCCGAACATGGCTATTATAACCAACAAGTCAATCGTCTGGATTTCTAACCCATCAGCATCTTTGTTTTGGAAAACAATGTCATCTGTCATGATTTTGAATTGTTTCACTGGAATTCCATCCTCTATTGCCAAATAGCTCTCATTCTCGGCATGATTCAAAGCACCAATACACCTATCCACCTCATTCAAACTCCTATCAGCTGGATATGGTCATCACCAAACATTTTTCAAGCCACCAAGGCTCCTCGCCACTAGGACCTGTTTTTCCCCATTGGGAAGACGACCCAAAGGGATTAGAATTTCCTTGCCTGCCATCCTACGGGGATTTCACAAACCGTTGCAATTTCTTCTTTTAAATCAGCTCCTCGGTCATATCGTGCAAGTGTCAGCGTTCATTGGTATTATAACCGTGGGTCTTGTGACACCTGCAGAACTTGCCAGATCTCTTCTCCTTCTCAGTTAACTCTCTTAGAGCCGGCTTCCTATACTGCTCGGTGCCTTGAGTTGCCAAATATGTATATTCTCGATTGAGTTGCTTGACTTAGTATAATTATCATACTTAGGGATCCTAGGACAATTTCTATTATCAGGCTTTTGCTTTCTGGCCCTACTGTTATTCTATTTTCGACCACAGCTCTTATTGCCGATATTCACATCCACATTCCCGAAATTTTCTACAAAATATTTTACAGCAATGTTGCTTTGTATCTCGGGGATGGTTGTGTGCCTCCTCCAAATGTAGGAATTGATTATCCTTTCTATAGAAAATATTCATCATCGACGGGAGTTTCATTTCCAACCATTTCCAAAATTTGGTCTCGGGATGAATCCCTCTAATCATTGCCATCAACACTATATTATCATTAGGATTTGTTTCTTACATCACAGCTATATGGAACTGGTTCAAGAAATCCTAAAATGACTCTTTCGTTCCCTAGAAGAGGTTTGATAATGATATCATATCTTTCAAATGTGCAGTGTGTAAACGGAATTGCTTTAGAAATTTTTGTGACAACTCAGCGAAAAACAACATGGATCTCGGTAGGAGCCGAGTTAACCATATCGTCGCTATTCCTCTAGGAAAATTTAAAAGCAATGACATCTCATAGCATAAGATGCTCTAGCTGAGTCCATATGCCACCGTACTCCATCAAGTTCTGCCTAGGATCTGTCTTTCCACCGTAAAATGGCAACATTGGCACTACAAACCTTTGTGGATACTTCACACACATAATTTTCTTAGTAAAGGATTCCAACTAGGAGAAGTACCTTATTCATTATTGCTTCTAAATTAGTTTTCATTTATAAGTCTCTTGACTAGTTCCTCCAAGTACTCCGAGTTTACATGTTTGACTGAATAGCAGTATACGAGGTCCGCCCTGAACGTTTAGCCCAACGAACACTTCTAGACAGGCTCTCGATACATAGGTTCCCCGGACCTCGGGAGATCCATTCATCTAACTATCCCCCTATTTGATTCCCTTGTGCTATATTATTAGCAATCGCTTGATATTCTAGATTCTTATCATCGATAGCATGTTCAGAGATCACATCCATGCCACCCTCCAAATGCTGATCCTCGGAGCCAACATTAGCAAGATCGGTATTGAACCATCCTCTTGGATCAGTATCGATCCATAAAACCAAGTAATGAGTTTGTCTCGTCCCTTTATTTAAGGTCCCAACCATGTTTTGAGTCTTCTTCTGTTTTTTATCCTCCCGTTTTTTCTCAAATGATGAGAAACTTTCAGATTTTGAACTTGAGTGGCCTAAGTCCCTCATGCTCCTTCTATGGCTGTTCTGAATTAGTTCATTCAGCAACCACAAGCTTTGCTGTATCTACTGGTCCATCACATTGCGAGTCTCCTAGATTCTTTCCTCCATCTACTTCATCATACGATCCTTCTCAATTCTAGTCATGACTACAGCTGGATTCAGGATCTCAGCTTGTTCCGGTTAGGCAACTCTATCCACACGGTGAGTGTCTTGGTTCTCATCTAGTAGCTCTAAAAGTATAGCATGTTCTCTCCCTGATGGGGCCATGACGAATAACTTCTATTAGATTAGTGAAAATCCAAATAGTAGAATAGCAAGGCTGGAAAATTGGATCTATCTCTCGGTCTAAGAAATCCAATAGTAGATAATGGATCCAAGAAGCCTACGAACATCATTCTCAGTGAAAGCACTAAAAAGTTTAAACAAAAAATGGAAAAAACTCAAAAAATTGCATAGAGAATAAAAAGTGAAGAAAAAAAAATGAAAATGAGCAAGAAAAGAACACACATCGTTTATAGTGGTTCAGCTAAACTAGGCCAACGTCAACTAAGTGATTTTAGTACTTAGATCACTGGATTACAAGCAGATTTTCTTATGGATCGGTATAAATCCTAGAGTGTTACAAGAAATTAGACTAACGAATGCAAGTGCCAAAAATATCCTTAAACATGAGCCATGTCCCTCTGTTTATAGACATGGGAAGCTTAGAAACTCGCCTACACGATCGCACCTCGTTTTCCATGCCAAAACCAAGTTCCGTGTAGAAATGTGTCCATCTCGATAAAAATACGTGGATCGGTACTGATCCATGGGCTTGAAACAGTATCAATACGTAAGATGACCATAATGGCTGTCTTGAATTCTTTATATTGGTTCGATTTGCGATTAGCTTCATGATTCCAAATTTTTTTGCACCATTATTCGCTTATTTCTAAGTATAAACGATGATTGGTAGAGAAGTAGAGTTGATGATTCTAATGCTTGTGGAGATCAATAGAGAATTCCAAGGGATTGACAAAACTACACTCGAAATAGGCTTTTAGGATCATCATTAGTATTTATTAAGAGTAGTGGCAACTTTGGACTAAAGTTCGTGGATCGGTACCGATCCATGGGTTGGATCATTACCTATCCAACTTCTTAATTGTTTTCCCCTCCTTGATTCTCTGGATGGCTAGGCATTTTCCTCTTGGCTTTGTTTGTATTTGATTTCTGGACTTTCGGGCTATCTCTCTTGGCTTCCTGCCTTAATAGTTTCCAAGTTGAATTCGTCCAGTCTATCCAAATATTACCCGATCAAAAGGCTAGATAACACACTCGTCTTGTGGTCTTGATTGCACTTGGTTCATGGGCTTGTCAGCTATCTCTCTGGGCTTCTTGCCTCGATAACTTTCAAGTCTGACCCATCAAGTTCATCCAAACACTACATGGTCAAAAGGATGGATAATACTTACCCTCCAAAGCATGCCTTGCAAATGGAAGGTGTACTTTACTCAAGAGCAAATATCGAAGCCGACGAAACATCTATAATTGAACTTCTTGGCTTTCAATTAATCAAGATGCGATATATCATCCAGTCCTTTAGATCCACCTATAAATCAAAGACCGTATGAGACCATAACAGCTAAGGACTCTAGTCCTTGCTTGAGCGTTAGGCATAAATAATCATCATTCTGTGTTCACTTAGAATTATCACATAATATAGTACGTCGTAAATCAAGATTGTCCCGTGTTCATCCGGGAGTTAATAAACATGTACTAAAATAAATGGCCAAATTTGGTAATTGCTATCGAATTATTTCAAGGTCAATTGGTGTTTGAAACCAAAGTCTAGTTTTTGAGATTTCTGGGCTATGCACTCGATGACCAATTCAATTCTTGATCACTATGGATTGTTAATCAAATCTTTAACCTTTTATGGTAGCAAGTCCATTATCGATCTCTCCAAATCGTTCTTCGAATCATTTCTTAATCTCTCTGTATCGTTAATTCGACCATTAATCTCTTCGGATTGTGAACTCAATCATCGATCTCTGGATTATTAATCCAATCCTCGATCTCTCCGGATCATTAAATTGATCATCAATCTCTTCAGATCATTAAATAGTCATCGATCTCTCTTGATCATTAGTTCGATGACCGATCTCTCCAGACTGTTATTTCAATCCATAATCTCCCTATATCATTTAGCATCTAATCTAAGGTTTGATCTCTTTGGATCTTTTGACATCCAGTCTAGGGTTCAATCCCTCCAGATCATTTGGCATCCAATCTAGGATTCGATCTCTCTGGATCCTTGCTGAGTCCAATTTCTCACTCTCCAACAATGGGACTCAATGATCAATTATGTCCATTCACTCTCACTTTGGTGAAGGGACTTACCTTCGCCCAAGCCCAATCCACTTGCTTTCTAGTAAGGAGCCTTGGACCTTGTGGTAATCGCCCTTTTTCTCCAAACAAGACTACAACAATCAATATAATCATCACATTTAAGTGGTTTTCAAAATCAAGAATTCACAATATTTAAGTTCAAATATTTTTCACAACATTCATTTAGACACTACATCCTAACATCAAGCTTTAGAGAATGCCTAGAAACCGATTAAGGTCCCATACATGAGAAAGTGGTTTGACTTTAATGCTATATCATTCATTGAAAGAAGAAAGCAAAGTATGGAAATTGAACCTGACTCCGTGCCATCCCGATCATGGGATAACTATCCTCAGCCCAACTTTGAGGCCACTTCAGTTCGCTATAGATGATGGCCGCTCCTATTCCATTACTGCAGTTCGACTTCTTACATATTACTACAACTGATTGTTCCTAGGTAGTTCCTTAATCAAGTCACAAAGGTCTCCTCAATCATTTATTTCATGCTATCTAGCACATGGAATAGGCAGTATTTTCCTGATATTCCCTCCTACTCGGTGGGTTCTCTTCTCATTGGTTTCCAATAGGGAATCTGCCTCTTGATATTTAGGAAAATCCTCTTTAGGGTTTCGTTCAATTCTATATAAAAAGAGAATTTATGTTCCCTTCTCTTTCACATTGATCCTCCAAATCCATCATCAGCCTTTCTTTTTTCCTTTTTCTTTACCAAATATCCCCCATCATCCAGGGGATTAACCCCTGCCTTTTGAGTTTTGATGTCCACCTGACGCAAGTATCTTTCAACCTTATAGTAGAATTCCGCAAGATCCATAGATGGATCCTTTTCGAAAGCAATTGTAAAATCTGTCTTACTGGCAACTCTTGAAACAACCGCCATGAAACCCACCAATTAGGTCAGGCTTATGAATCATAGTAGCTATTATGTTGAATCAAGACAGATAAATCCTTAGGTTCTCTCCGACTCTTTCCTTCATGCTTGATAGCATCATCAAATTCTTTGGTCTTGAAATGTGAACTCTCAACCGCCTCATGAATCTATCTACTAACTCGGTCCACATGCTGATGGAACCGTTCTCCAGTTGTCTAAACCACACTTCTTCTAAATCTATTAAATATAAGGGGAAACACCATCCCGTTACTTCTTTGGATGCACCAAACACCTCCATATGTTGCGTGTACCTCATTAAATGAACCGTTGGATTAGTTTTTCCATCATACGTTTCCAATGTTGGTAGCCTAAAATCGGATGGATTTCTTGCATGCCGAATATTGGGGGTGAAGGGGTTTCTGTTCATGTCTTTCAGACTCTAGTCTGGAGGTCCAACTCTCATTGCTCGTCTAATAACCTCAGCAATTTTATCATTATCATCCAACGGAAGACTTTGATCCATATTTTTGTTCTGCCTCCCATTCTTATAAGGAAATTCTGGCACGTACTTCTCCAACAGCATGTTCAAGTTTTGATTTACATTCTTGTGTTCAACAACATTCCTCAAATGGGCATCTCAAACTTCTAGATTCAAGTCAACATTACCCTCATAGATCCTTGGATTGGTACCAATCTGTACCCTTACTTCGGTACCGATCCAAGGTGCTTCTACGAGGTTTGCTCCAACCTACTCTGCTTCGATTCCACCTGTGTTTGTCCTGCCTTTTGGCCTTCAGTTCTGGTTTTCCGCTATTGCAACCATCGTTCATTGTTCCATCCTTCTAAAGAATCCTTCCATCATCTCTTCCTAATGAGCTATCATTCTGTTCTGCATTTCCTCATCATCGCTCATCTCATCTTTAATTATGTACATGGAAGAAGGATTAGATACTAAGGATACCTCTTGGTTGCCCCTCAAGTCCTTGCTGACTTCCTCCAATAGCAATTCTCCTAGTTGATTGTCTAGTCGTTTTGTTAAATTCGATTTTCAAGTTATCAAATCCGAACATTCTTAGTAAAGACACCAAACGTTTAACCAAAATGTGGCACAAATGCCTAAGAGA
Organism: Allium cepa; assembly: GCA_030765085.1. Classification (NCBI taxonomy): domain Eukaryota; kingdom Viridiplantae; phylum Streptophyta; class Magnoliopsida; order Asparagales; family Amaryllidaceae; genus Allium; species Allium cepa. Next base: position 600,290,021 of record CM060935.1, read on the forward strand.
TTATAGTAGAGAAGAAAAATGAAGAAAAATAAATGAAAATGAAGTAAAAACGATATACACAGAGTTTATAGTGGTTTGGCCAATTGATGCCAACATTTACATAGCTTCTCAATTGATTATACTACCGTTTAAACTTTTTTTTCTTATGGATCAATATGGATCCTCGAGATTACAAGGGAAATAGAAGAAATTAGCCAACAGGTAAAAAAGCGATCGCACTAAGTGACCCGCTCCACCTCTATTTATAGCCGTAGGTTATCGAGAATTTCTCCAACAAGATTGGAGCCACGTTTTCCACGTCTAGCAGTTGCTAAGCATTATAGATCATGGCCATATCAGCATTTACTATGGATCAGTACTGATCTATAAGCACAGATTGGTACTGACCTATTAGATCGACATATGGATCTTTTCCATTGCATTATGTAGACGTGACATGTTGTTAGCTTCATGTTTTTTCTTGTTTTCTCTGCTAGAAGCTTGTTTTTGGATCGATTACTTGGATGAGTGGTGGATTAGGGTTTTTGATCTTAAGTGTTCAAGACACGATAACAAAATGCATACGATCTATCCTATAGAACTTGGAATAGGTTGCCATCAATAATACTTTGAAGCAGGGGAATTTGAGGTATTTTGGGTGAGATTCTATGGATCAATATCGATCCATAGATATGGGTCGATAGCGATCCATCGGTTTATGGACTGAATCATAATGAACTCCAAGGTAACCTTTCTTTCACCTTATGGTCTTGAACACACTTGGTTTCTAGGCTTGCCAGCTATCTCTCTAGGCTTCCTACCTCGATAACTTTAAAGTCTCGTCCAAACACTATGTAGTCAAAAGGCTGGAAAATAGTAACATTCTCTCTCTCACACATATATAATTAATTGTCATTACTCATATTTAAATATGGTTAGATTAGATGTATATCATGAATCTTTCTATATATCTGCTGTCGATATAGGATGTGAATACACACAAACAGTTATATATGTATATGTATGCAGATATGGATGCGTTGGATATCTTATGCAACGAAATGAAGATTAGAATTAGCATAAGGAGTTTGTATTTTAATATATGCAGTTGCATTTATATATTTGTTTGTAGGTAGATATGTAGCCTTGTTAGCTTGGGCTACTTTTGTTCGTACATTGTAATCTTTATTATGTTGAAGCAATAAAAGGAACCTTTTTTCAACACACACACACACACACACACATATATGCATATGAACTTTCGACAAGAAATACAATAAAAAATTAATTTTTCGAATTTAAAATAATTTTAAAAGGGTTTTGAATCAAAATTTGAATTTTTTAATATATAAAATATAAGTGTATATAACAAATAAAATTTTGTCAATCATATACTTGATAATATTTAAAAAAAAGTTGTATATTATATATGTTATTTAGAAATACAATAAATTAATTTAATTTTAAACTATATATTAAAAAATACATACATACATATTAATAAATATAAAATTATACATGTGGTGAAATTAAATTTTTGGAAAAAATTATACACACACACATATATATTATATTTTACACAATTTCCATGCAGAAATTATGTTATATTCTAAAAAAATAAAGAAAAATTTAAAACCATATGGTTTTAATTAAAAGAATTTATTTTGTTAAAAATTATTCGATCAAAAATGTATATTTGAACATATATATATGTGTGTATGTATGTATTTACTCATTTGTATTTTGAATATATAATATCATTTTACATTTGATTTCTATACATTAATTTTAATATACATGCATATAAATAATATATAATTTTGTTTAAATCAAAAAGTTATTTTCACAAGTATATATGTATATTTTATTACAAAATTGATCTTAATTTGAAATTAGAAGATATTTTAATATTTAGATCTAGTTTGAAATTAGAAAATTCAAAATTGAATATAAATTCAAAATTCCCTATATTTGCAATTAAAATCATTACTATTTTACAATGTCATATATACAGATTAGACAACACATAAGTATATTGAGGGGCTAATATGTCCATTTTGGTGTAAATCCCAATGCTTAGATATGGCTTGTTAAAACATGCACAGTGTATATGCTGCACACGCACGTACATGTGTATATGATATACATGTATACATTATATAATACAAATGCGATATCAAAACAAACCCTTATGTATAAATAAAATAATAATTTTATTTAAAATTAATTTATATAAGATCTTAACAGTTAAGACTATGGGCTCAATAAGATCCAAAATGGTTAAAAAATTAAAATTCACCCATCTAACTCGCTGTGTGCCGGCCTGGATCCAACAATGGTATCATAGCATAATAACCTATGGGTTCTAAATTAGCATTATTAAGGCCAACTTATTAAAACTTACCCACTCAATAAGGGGTCTAGAAAAGTATTGTCTAAGTTGGGCTCGGGTAATCAAGTACCTTGCCCTACTTCGTAGGTGAGTTAAGGCTAAATATTATCCCTGGTATAAAGGTTGAATTTGAATTTAGGCTTTGGACTAATTTTTTAAAATTTGTTTTGAAATTAAAATAAAAAATTTAAAATTAAAAGGTTAAGTTTAAAATAAATAAATATTATAAAATAATTTTTAAAATTATTCTAAAAATTTAATAATTATTTTGAAGATTACTTAAAGTTATTAAATTAATAATAAATAATTAATCAACTAAATTAAATAACATATATATTGATATATGTTACAGTATCTTAAATGTTTATGGTAATATATATATATATATATAATTTTAAAAATTTAGTTATAATTAATTAAAATTATTTTGATCAACTAAATTAATTAAATGTTAATTGATAAAAAATATAATACTTGTATATAAGATATATATGTATATATTATAAAAGTCATATTGCACTTATTAAATTTAATATGTTTAAAATGAATAAAATAAAATAAAATGTTAATTTATTAATTAATTAAATTGGATTTAGTTAATAAAATTAATATGAGATTATACATAAGATTATTATATAATTTAATTTAATTATAAAATGCTATATAAGGATCAAACTTATATAATACTAGTATAACAGCACGCAAAATGCGTGCTTGTATAACTACAATATATCTTTATAAAAGTTGTTACAAATTGAAAAGAATATTCTTAACTCTGATTTGAAAATATTCTTTGAAAAGTGTTCTCAAGAGATGATCACTACCATGAAAAACTTACACCAATAAATTTCCACAGAACTCTATTGGATCCAATTATACATGCATCTTACTATGTTATAAACATTAATATTAGACCTGTGAGCTTCTTGGACGGACTGTTGGTTTTTTTACATGAACTTTTTGTATTTTACTATAAAAAATACATGAGCAATGGAAAAAAAGAAGCATAAGTTTAAATATTCAAAATTGACGTTGAACCAGCTAGCTGTGTGGACATGGGCGTTTTAGGTAATTGTACTACAATGTTTTCGAACTTCAAATAATATTAATGGACAGATTGTTGGGTGTTTTAGGTAATTGTACTGCAATGTTTTCAAACTTCAAATAATATTAACGGTCGAAAAATGGTACATGATGTTCTATTTTTCTCCATCTATCGATGAGCAGTTGAAGAATATTTGTTGTAGCTACAAACAAATGTGAAAAAAGCAAGGTGGTGTAGTATTATTTGTTTTCTTTTCTAGTAAAGCAATGGAAGCAGAAAGTAAATAACATTTTTTTCTATCTAAAAATATGCATGTCCAATTGCATCAATCTATTTAACTTGTACAATAGCATTTTCATACATCACTATCTTAATGGACTTTATCTCAACTTATCTAGTTCCATAATGGCGACAATAATAAAAGTTCTATTTGATGAATATTATAATTTTAATCATAGTTAAAAGGTAAAATTACCATAAAATAGAGCATACCCACAAAACAATCGTATATACGTGCAAACAATAAATTTACATTTGGTAACATGTAATTAATAATAGTGAAATGGACAAAGGCATGCATGATTTATGGCTTTTGTCGTGTAACTTTCTTCTTTACATACCTTGATATTAGCAATATGTGTGCGAAGAAATTCCTAGCTAAGCAATGTTTCACTTAGTAAGTAAACAAAAAGTAAACTTTTTTAATGAAGAATAATGTGTTTTCTACATTGAACAAGTATGTGCTAATGGTCCCCCGCTACCTGTTGGCCCTAATTTTACATGCAAGAACCAAGTAAAACAATACACTAATTCTAAATCATATACACACACTCTAGATAAGATATAAAATTTAACCTATAAAGAACTAAGAATGCTGCGTTTTATAACTTCACCACCTCTGCTTATCCATTACCATCTTCCTACATAAGATATATATACTTTAAATACATCTGCTGTAACCAACCTTTCTCCAGACCACTACCTGACCTCTTTGCAACCTGCTCGCATCAATTTGCAGCTTTCTATTCCTACTCCACGCTTCAGATTTTCATACCTCCTGCATGCATCAGACATGCACACCAAGACTTGCAATGTTGCAGTAGCTATCCAACATAGTTCGGTGTTTTGCCTGCCTGTGTTCATCTCTGCTTTGATGTCTTAATATGCGAGTTTCAAACATGGACACCTCAATATCTCAACTGCCTTCACCAGTTTTCATATCCTGCCTACACACCATTTGGATTTTCCAACATGAGAGTCATAATTGGCATGTTACACTTTTCTCCAAATATGTAACTGCAATATATCAGGATTGATATAAAAATGTAAAATGTACAATAAAGCAAAACATCAATTTTATATAGGAATTATGAAGACACTGACAAACATTTAGGTTAAATGATAACTAATCCTGAATTCCAAAAAAATCAGATTATTTGTTATTAATAGTTAAATATGTTGCTGCCCTTGTTTTTCATATGCTTTGTGAGCCAAACCTGTTGTTGAGACTTGGGAGATTTTCTATTCCTGCCAAAAAGAATGATTTTTGTTTAATGCCTCTGCTTTTAGATGGTAACACTGACAATATCATATCTATATCAATATCTGAACATCAATTGTTTACACATATAAAATATAAGTCACTAAACAAATAATCACTTGCTTAGTATATCATTAAAAAAAATGAAAACAACTAACAAAATATTGAATTTAAGATATTCTAAAAGATGAATTGCATCTTGAGATAAGGGGACTGCAAAATCACCAATATTTGAAAGTAGTATGCCAAACAATTCAAAACAATTTGATTATAGCCTTAGATATAGTGATGTAGGAATGAGGTTATTCGCGATGCAAGCAATGGTTGTGTCATCATAATAAAAGGTGTTGTGAAAATAAAGCAATTTGTAAAGATAGATCAAAAAATTGCCCGAAGCTATTAATACTACAATAGTCTTCTTTATCGGCATACACTAAATTTCAATTTTTTTTGATACTGCAATAAACTGACCAACGTTTAAAAAATACATAGAACTCTTATACATAATAGTCATTAAGAATAAAAAATCAACCAATGTGTATAAATGGTATTAAGCACATGGCAAGGTGGGTTGAAAAGCTTAATTTCAAGGAAAAAATCTCACTGCTGTTATGTTTAACTAAAAATAAAACCTATAGCAAAGGATGAACATATTTATATTTTGTGGTTTTCGATATGCGTGCCAAGTGACTCAAAAAGTCAACTATGAATACTAGGGAATTAATTCACATCTCAAATAGAAAGTGAGTATAACATGTAAAAAAATGTTAAATACATAATGCTTCTAAATTGAAGAAATCAAATAAAGAAAGTAACATAAACCCATGTCAATAGATTCACATCTCAAAGAGACATGTATTCGTATAAAATGATGAACATAACATGATAGGAAAAAAAGCTAATACTATATTTTTTACAGTGAAAAAATACCTATGCAGTACATGGTAATAAAGTAGTGCAATGAAATATGATTGGTAGAAATAAATAGTATACTTAGTCTTAAAGAACTCTAAAACCACTTTAGATTATATAGAGGATTGGACTTAACCTTAATAATCATTTAAAAGTATTCCAGTTCATATTTCAGTATCCCAATCAAAAACAAAATTGAGTACTGAAATTGATGCCGATACAGTGAACAACCCACGTACTTGCACATGTAACCTAAGATACAAATCAGACTTCAATACTCAAACAACTATATACATGCCCATGTAAGTACGGAGGATGAAATATTTCAAAATAGGCAGTTGATTGGTCCATTGAATGAATCAACTCTCAACTAAAAAATGTAACAGCGCTTAAACAAATAGAAAAACCAGAAGTTGTCCATCCAAATAGATCTAAACAAAACTAAAAATAAAACCCTAAAGTTATCAATCAACATCAACCAAGATTAATATCAATGGGATAGGAAATAAAAATAACCTTGAACTGAATTATAACAAATAAACCATTAAGGAACCCAATACTAATCAAAATTCGAAGAAGCTAGTGAAAATCAGCGAATATTTACCTCGTATTGGAGGTTAATGGATGTCGTATAAAGGATGTATTAGCGAATTCTTTATCGACATTGAATCACCCAATGGATGTTAATTCTATGCTTAATCGACACTTGAAGTTTGAGAAGACAATAGCTCACTAACAGCAGTTTAACAGGAAATCCAGGTGCTAATCGGTCGATCCATGATCGATAATGCACATAAAGGTGAAGATGACGCTAGATCTGGAATTGCAGTGAACTAACCCTTGTTTGCGATTGCGAACCTGCAGTAGTGACAAAATAGGCTTATTTCTTTGAGCGACGAAGGAGAGTTAGTTTTTTTTTTCAAAAAAGAGCGGTTGATTACCTATTCATTAAATTCTTATTATTATTAGTAAAGATAAATGTACAATAAAAGGTGGGGCAGTAAGATACTCAATTAGGTTTAAGGAATAAATACATATGTATAGTATATATACCATGATTTTAGATGTGTTTAACACTTGAATCACGAAGGTATTTCATAAGAAATACATTATCCCATAAGTCGATATCGCTCAATTAAATATATTAAAGATTATGAATCTTTAATATAAGTGTTGTCCTATACCATTTATGTAGTAATAAATTACTTGCATATTCTCTGGTTGTTGTGAAAAATCAAGCTAGGGATATTATGTATAGTATTATTGATATATAGGCTATATGAGGTAAAATAATGATACGTATTTGTTGAGCAAACTCAAGGTACATATACTACACTTAGGCTATCGCAAAATGGTAGATATGATTGAATGATTTCTTTCAATTTATTGAGCAAACTCAAGGTGGAAATGAGATTAGGACAAAGACCATAATTAGGAGTTGTATGTGATGCAATTGATAAAGTGTTATCCATCGCTTTGTGGGCCTATGATTTGTTGAGCAAACTTAAGATCAAAATTCCAAGGTAAGTGAGCCCTAACACCCAACAGAGAAATCAAAAAAATTCTATGTTTCTTTTAGGGTTTTAAGAAACATAAATATGTAGTAGGAATCTTATTAGAAAAATTAAATGGTAACGTTTAAAAATTTTAATATCGTAAGAACTTCTGCTATATATAAATTAAAAGTAACGTACATCGATATATTTGTGCATGAACTATAATTGATAAAATGTTTATCAATTAAAACAAATAAATTGAATTAATACTGAAAAATAGAAATATAAAATATACTTATCAATAAATTTTTGCATGTTGACCCATGCCAATGCCTAATTATACGACTATTAAATACGTTTGTAATTTGTTTACTTATGTGTTTACTTGTTTGAGACTATATATTATCTTCAATAAGTTTCAAACTCTAAAAGTAATAAATGGACATGAATATTTAATCCATTTCCAATCGCATAAAAATGCTATCTAGTTAACGATCGTAACACATAATGTACAAAACCTTGATGAAATTAGTTCATTCAAAATAAGTAAGTAAACCATATTGTGAGATCATGCATTCAATATGCTTGACTACAATCATGATCTTGTTGTGTTAAATGTAACACTAATCCAAAATCTGCAAGATAGATCGAAGTACTTAATCACTGAAATATCAATTTGATAAGTTTACATAAAGTGCAACTTATTCGATATCCTTAAAAGTAAAGGATGACCAAATGAAACCTTGTAAAGAGTTCATTATGATATTGTAGTAAGGATTCTCATTGAAAGGTTTGCCATTTAAAATGGAAAGCGAATTTATAAGAGTGGATGTAACCTAAGGCATGACTGGAAGAAAAAGAGTGAATGATCACCTCTATTTAATGGAAAGACGTTGGTAACAATAATTGCGAAATAATAATAGATACTTAACCATGAATAAGAAATGTGATGTATATTCCAAATACATTTTCACATAGAAATTTTTTTCTATGAGATTTTTTTCTTTGAGTTCAAGTTATCTGATCTGAAAATTCGCGACTGTAAACTTATTAAAGTAAATTAAATAAATAGTACATAATAAGTGGTTGACTGGAGCTTCATATTTCGTATGCCATTATAGTAATGGTGGAAATAGTGCGAACATACCATATAACACCTTTTGGCAATAACATTAAGTTACGAAATTTTCTTGCAAACATACCAAGTATTATTTATGAAATAATAACTATTTTTAGTATTGATTGAAAAAATACATAGTTCTATTTTAATATGAATATATTGAATAATCACTATAAAATGAAACTATAGTAGTGGTATTTGTTTTCATAACAAAAGTGATGCATTAGAAAATACAAAAGTATCTGAATTTTTTTCAATTATTTTGGAATTATCGACTAGGCCACGGTTTTGAGAAATAATTCTTTACTCGTATGATTATGAACATATGGTAGCAATGAATTATATCTCAAACGGTAAAGGGAAAAGCACTCATTTAGTGGGAGGGCATAAGAGTTTGTAAACCCTTGGGATCGGTACTGTGACGACCCGTAAATTTTAAAGGTTTTTATAAAATAATTAACTCATACTTTTCTTGAAATTAAACAATTAAAATTGGAAATAAAAATTTGATATTTGGTATACGTCTATTTAAACATAGCAAATGGTAGATTTTCATCAGAAAATATGGAAGTTAACTCTATTTTGTAATTTTCAATTTAAATATGTTAAATTTGATGATAATAAAATATTTTAAAAATCTGAATAGTTTTAATAAAAGTGTAAACTGTCTTATGAGTGAGACATCATCTTTTGTTTCATCAAATTTGGATTTCTCTAGCTCCGTTTATCTTATTTTTAGTGAAATTGCAGCAATTTTTGGCAGTTAATATTGACTTTTGATAGGATGGTCGTGTCATTGATACTTGTGTACCATTCTATCGTCTCATCAAGCTGATCCCCGTATTATATTCATTTGTGAGTTTGGTGTCCGGTCGCGTCGAAATGGTTAACGTATCGGTACCCGTTTGAGCTTTTTGGTGTTTCAGTGACGATTTATTTATTCATCGGTTGGAAAACCAATGGCCACTAGCCTTTTCTATGCCCGAATATTAATGTGCAACCTTTTCTATTCCAACGATTTCTGTAACGATCCGTAAATTTTGGTAAATAAATTTGGTTAATTAATGAGATTTTGTAGTTGAATTAGGAAGAAATAAAAAACAAAATTATAATTAACAATGAAGCGAATGTTGAAAATGGAATGGAACCATGTAGATTAAAGCAAAGTATTAACAATTGAAATGAAATTTTGAATAATTGAAGTTATGTAAATAGTTATATTATGCTAAGATTTAAATATAAGAAAACAAAGGTAAATAGTGAACTAATTTAAGGAACTAATAATATTAAATAGTAAATTGAATTAAATCAATGTCCTGTAGTAATTGAAATATTGTTTGGGAATGAAAACTTACATAGGGAAACAAATATAAGTATTGAATTAATATATGTTATTTATTTAGGGTATTGAATAAAATTGGTAATCCAATTGCAATTAATGGTAATAATGTTGATATAAGCTAACAAATTAAATTTCAATGCAATACCCATTTATGGATGAAATAAAATCCTATATATATATATATATATATATATATATTAAAGACAAGCATTTAATTATCCAATGAAATAATTTATCTATTTGAGAAACTGCATGTAAACTTGGGCAATAAAGTTAGTCAAAGCGAATTTGTATAAACTGAATGAATTTTGCAATAAAGGAAATAATTTAAAATGGTCCGACTTGGTTATAAGTTGAATGCAAGCAACAAATGTAAAAGTTGATCTATTAATATAAATCTACGTAATAAATGGGAACCAAGATTTTTAATAAATGCGATAAAGTAAATTTATTGGAATTTGATGCTCGAATATTTCGTAAACAAGAATTTAGTTGAAATTTGGATAGTATAGTGCATCAAAATATAACCAAGGCTAATTTAAGGTTAATAATTAATGAGTTGAATGAAATGGGTTTAATGCAAATGTTATATTAGGCTGTAAATCAATTTGGGAATAAATTTTTATTTAATTGGAAGGTAATCAATAATTAATGAATATAATGCTAAGTAATTAGGATTAAATTCTATACTAATTGAAAACTGGATGTAATTTAATAAGGTTAGTGCAATACCATTCAATTTAAACTGTAAGGTTGTAATTGATTGGAATTCAATTTATAATAAATATAATTTTTGTAGCAATTGAAATTTAATATTTTGCAATTAAACGTAATAAAAAACTACGTTAATATGAATTTAGTTGATAACTGTAAGAATATTGGGGTAATTGGATATATACTAATGTTAAATATGTACATAAGATGATGATTGATTTAATAAAGAGAATTGAATACGAATGGTATACATTTCATTGAAAAAAGATTTTATAATTTATTGAATTTACTTTAATTGAAGGTAAACACTAATTTTTTTGCAATAAATCCTTATTTGATACGGAGGTTTGGTTAATAAATTTGAAGCTAATTACAATCAGAAATGATAGAAATGGTAAGTTGACCATTTATTCATAATAAGATTCAAAAATCAAATAAATGGATTATTGAAATTTCAATTGACAAATTGTGAATTTATTTAAATTCGAAATTTAATACGGTGATGAGCAAATTTATTAACTTTAAATTGACATCTAAACTTGTTTAAAATTTTGTGAATGATTAAGAATTTTAAAAGTGATAAATTTGGTCAATTTTAGAATTTAAATTAAAAATTTGATTTTATTGGTTGATTTTTAATTAATTTAATTAATATAAAAATAGCCATTGTGACCACTGTTTCGACAAAACCAGTTTCATCGGATCCGTAACGGTGAATTATTATAGAATTTCAAGTTTCGTAGCGATCGGACTTGTCGTTTGATCGTACGAACGCGAAACGCCTTGAAATCGATTTAACTGAAATCAATTGAAATCAATTTGAAAATGTTGATTTTAGCATAACTTTTTCCATATGATGGAATTTGGTCCTGAAACCTTTTCCATTGCGTTTAAAATATTTAAAAACATCTATTTTGATATATGGGTTGACCCAATTTCGTTCGGAGTCAGAACGGGCTTTTTGGGCCAATTATCGTTTAGCACGTTTATAGTTAGGATACATATGTCTATTCCAATTATATATATAAATATCATGCTAAACCTAGCCTACGCCTATTCTCATTTGTCTACGCGTAAAATTTCATCAGCTCCTCCTCTTCCTCAATGGATGCAAACCCTAGATCCAATTGCAAATTCAAAAATCTAATGAAAATATAAACTCCTCAGAAAAATTCAAAAACAATATATATTTAAGCTCTCGAAGAGCGTAATCTTCTGGTGAAATTCGTTTTTCATTTTCGATTGTCGTTTTACCAGTAAAAATCGAAGAATTTTCGGCCGTCCATCGCACGACGACGAATCTCGTCTGATCGGAAATTCATTTCTGGGTATTGTAGAGAGCACTGAGGGGATTGCATCAGCATCGTTCGTTTGACGTTTCAACGGTTAGATGAGCGGCAAAATTTGATTAGGGTTGTGATTTTGGTGGCGGCCGGTCCCTGCTTGGCTCGATCGAAGACAGATCTGGGCGTTCTAGGGTGTGGAGTTGTTTGGCTCGGTGCGGTAGGCCATCGTGGAGGACACGTGATTTGTGGGTGGTGGCGCTAGGCTTTGCGTGTTCGAACGGTGGTCGTGTTCGTGCTCCTATAGGGTTTGGGTTTCGGTATTTAAATCTTTCGGCCTGGAGAAGATGTAAGTGACATGTGCTTTTTTATATTTTATTTTCTATTTTGTTTTGTTTTAATTTAAATTTGATTTAAACTCGTTTAAATCGAATAATTTTTACATACGAACTCCGTTTCACGCACGATTTTTTTCGTTAGGATCGTAATAAAATTCCAGACATTTTGGCGTAGGTTTGGACAGATTCGGAGACCGTCGAATTTTTGGGTTTAAATTGAATTTAAATTCGATTTAAATTCAAAAGGTGAGTGTTTTAACCCACTCACAATTTCTAAAATTTCTTATGTTTGTTAAATTGATATATGATGTGATTTAAAATTTACTTATGGTTGTTTGGCCTATTTTTAATCATCATCTCGGTTAATTTCATTTATTTAAAGAAAATTGCTATTTAATTTATTCATTGCATTTAAACTACTAGTTAAATTGATGATTAATTATTCATTGCATATAAACTGCTAGTTAAACAGTTATTTAATTTATTATTGAATATAAACTGCTATTTAATACCTGTTGTTTATTATCCGTTCTATATTGATGCTATTGTTTGAATTTGATGATGATCGTGATAAATGGTTGATGGTTGATATTGGATGAATGGATGTTGTATTTTATATTGTTATAAACTACAAGTTATTATGCATTTTCATTTTATTCGGGATTGCGGTTTGAAATGATATATAACCGCAAATTTTCATTTTTAAATTAAGGATTTAAATGATAAATATCCGTATCACTTGACGATAGGGTAAAAAATTATATACAGACACTGCGGTCTATATATAAAAGTATTTTGAAATGTTTTCAATGGTTTCGTAAAGAAATATATATGGTTTTATGAGATGTTGATTCAGATATTTGATAAAGGTTATTTCATGTATATAGTAAAATTCTAGGTTTTAAGCTATGTATAAAATTGTTAAAGTATAAATAAATTTGATAAAAGAGTTGATTTTATTAAATTATAATATGGGAAGTATTTACTTAAATATTATTTTATATAGGTTTATATTGATTTTATAAATCAAGTATGAGAAAATAGTTTTGAAATTTACTTGAGATTTTATTTAATTAAGAATTTTATTTAATAAAAATCCATTGGAATTTATTGAAATTTGGATTTTTAAAAGAATATGGTTTTAAAACTAAATTCGACATTAATGGGGTTTAAGTAAATATATCAAGTCTAAATGAATTGGGGAATATTCATTTTTTTTTTGAAATTTGGAGTTTTATTAAAGGGATACTAGATTATTAAGTAAATGTTTCAAACTAAAAATAGAAAAAGTGAAATTGTCATATATATATATATAAATTAAAAAAAAATTAGTTTTGAAATATTGAATTTTAAGCTTTGAAAATATTGAATTAGAAATGGTTTATTTGGAGGTTCAAATCGATATTTGAAATTTATTCGTGAAATTAAAGAAGTATTTTATTTTATAAACTAAGTTAATATTCAAACCATTTAAGGGGTGTAGTTATATTTTAAAGTTTTATGTTTTGGAAGGTTATATTTCAAGTTTGGTTTCGAAGTATTATAACTTTGAAATGTTTTGGTTTTATAAAAGGGATATTTATAAAATAAAAATGATATCATATTGATTTGGGGGTTTTAAAAATATAAATGATATCGTATTTATATGGTTTTGGAAGGGATATTATATTCTGGTTTTAAAGTATAAATTATTTTGAAAAGACCGCAGTGTTATAATAACGTTTGTTTGTTGAAGAGACCGGGATCAGAAGTTGTCATACTCTCTTCCAACCTCGATAACCACTTTAACAACCGTGTACGCGGTGGAGATTCCAGAATGACATAGGATGGTGGCGGCGTTTCCCTTGAGGTAAATACGTCGACCCAACTCCCGTGAGTTGGCATAAGGTGGCTAAAACAGGAGCGATCGACGGGTTAATTGAGGTAGCACCTTTGATCGGGCACATCCCTTCGATATTCGACTCTGACTTTGGTTTTATTCGGTGGACACTTTTGTTTTCTTTGATTTGGGGGTGTGGCTCAAGGTGGGCGGTAGCTGCGGCTACGCGTTACCACCGACCCGGAAGCGTAATTGGTATATCTACCCAGGCATTGCCTAGTTGTGCCGTGTCACCTACCCTATCGTGCCTTGTACGAGTTTGGTTTTCTCCCATAGCCCGTGTGGTATCCTCTGGTGGCATCTTGATCAGGAGGGACTATGATATTGGATGGACTACTGGGACTATTACGTGTTAAGGGCTATATGGGTAACCCCTTAATACTATTTAAAAGTAAGTTTATTTTACAATATAGACACTATTATAATAGCGAATTATACTACATAGTAAATAGTTTAACAGATCCTTAAGAGATGTAAATCTCGAGCATCTCTTGAGTTACTGCACTCATATTTATTTCTGTTGATTTAATTTACATAAGATCTTTTAGTTCTGACTTGAGTGTTTTGTCTTTTCAATTCGCTCAGGTCAGTCCGAGCGTTTCAGGATTTGAAGACTTTATTTCTAGAGGAAGAAGACGAAGATTTAATTATTATTATTATTATTATTATTATTATTATTATATATTATATGGTTCCACTACACACCGTATCCCGCTGCATTGATATTTATTGGTATGCGAACTCTGATATTTATTGTATAAAGAAGAATCAAATGTTTTGTAATCAGTTTTATGAACTGTATATTGATTATTATATTTTATCCTTCTGCTGTAAGATTCTGTTTTGTCTTTTTCCTCCTCTGTTTTTTTCTTATTTACCCATAACAATCCGCCCTTCAGTATGGTTTGAATTGGCACGTGTGTCGATATAAAGCATGCGAAAAGGCGGGATGTTACATCTGGTATCAGAGCTCTGGTTTAGCGATAAACCTTAGTTTTGTGGGGTCTGACTCTTTATTTATAGGGTAATAATACCCTATGGGAGTCACTGAGTATATATATATGAGAGAGCGTATTTGTTAGTGTTATAAAAGGTTTTAATATTGTGTTAATCTGTCCCGTTTTGTATTTATAAACTCTGGTTGGTGCATGGGACGCTGTGACATCAGAAGGGGTTTCTAAACACTTAATAGGACAGACCGACATAATATTTGTTTTTAATATAGGTGAATGAAATAATTTTGCCTATTATATTTTCTATATATATAATAAATTTTTATAAATAAGATATATATTTGGTTGCTATATATTGGTTGTTAGGTAATGAAAATATAATAATAGTTGAAATAAAGTTGAAAATAAAATAAATGAAAATTGAAAATTTAGAACTTAAGTTCCGGTGGTTGAAACCTTCTTTCGAATAATTTTGGAATATAGTAATAATATTTTAGAAGTATTTTCTGATATAAATATTTCCATGTGTTTTGAAAGAATTGTTTAAAAAGAAATATTGGAAGGAATAAGTTTTGTACTCCCCTCTCTATCGCTGGAAAATAATTTCGGTGATGAGTGCACGCATCATCGACATTCATTTTCGAGTTTCGAAGTGGGAAAGCCACTGTAGTAGCTTTACTGCAGATTTATTTTAATAACCAAAGTATAAATTTTAAATTGTTTTAAATATAATTAGATATATATGTTGCCAATATATACATTTATCTATTATTTTAAATGATTTTTAATAAAAACCCGGTATTTAATTCTTAAGCTTCCGATAATTTATAGTTCAAGTATAGTAGTGAAGCGGAATGAAACTAGTAGATAATTGAAACCTCTTAAGGAAATAAGAGATTTAATGATAGGTTATGAATGAAATTAAATGAAATTGAAATTGTAACCTATGAAATAAAAGATATAATTGCCGAACATTAATTAATTAAAAGAAATATGATAAATTTGTATGATTTTAATTACATTCTTAAAGACATATATATAACTTACCAAAGATCTAAAAGTTGAAATGTTAATAAGAAATTGTAATTGGTATTATATAAGTAAAACTTGAAGGTAATAAATAAGTAGAGAAGATGAATGCATTAAATATATGATTATAGACTACGGTTAATGTATTGAAATGCTATGCCATTAAATAGAACATGAATCCTATTGATAAATAAAGGTAAGTAAGGTAAATAAATGAAATTGAGAAAACATATGAATGAAATACAAACAAAAGAAAACTATTTGATATGAGTATATAAAAATGAAATTTTACAAGAAATAAATGTAAATTTAAAGATAAATCAATATATGGATAAAAGGGAAATCAAACAAAAATAGTATGAAATGTAATTAACAAGAATAAACTTAGTTTATTGTTTGGATTTGTAGTTTGTTTGGTTTATGGTTGTTGGGTAAGGATAGTTTAAAATTGTTTGGATGAATGGATAATCTATTTAGTTTCACCTAAGACTGTTGAGTGAAGGGTACACTTAGTAGTTATTTTCCATTCCATACAATTTGAAGTTTGAAAAACAACTATTTGTTTTGTTGATATGAATGAATGACTGATTTGTATGGATTCTATGTGATGGTTGTATGCCTTGTTGCAAGGGATTGTTGATTGTATTGAATTGTTTGTTTATAGTTGAAATAACCTTAAATATTCATTTTACATAATATTAACTCTTTTGGATTATATAAGTGAAATACAGGTTATGGAAGCAATTGCTACAGCATTTGGTTTCATAATATAAGTGTAATTTGTCCGACAAATGGTACATTCTAGGATTACAGTTTATAGCGTTATTATATTATTTTCCCGTGTTGGGATATAGATTTTTTTGAAAAAAAATATGTTTTTATATTATTATAATTGATATTATATTTTCTCCCGAGCCTCCCCGTACAAAGGAGACTTTGTCGAAATTTTCCGTAAATTTCGGACATAGAGAAAAATTTGAAAATGTTTTTCAAACTTTAATAATTTAAGTATAAAAAAATTTAATGGATACAAATTGATATATTTTATCTAAATTAATTAATTTTGTAAATTTAATTGTTTATAAAGTTAATGTTTTGAATAAGATATATTGATTTCTTAATTCTTCCACTCCCTTCTTTTCCTTTTCGGGGACGAAAAGTTTTGAGTGGGGGAGAGTGTAACGACCGGTAAATTTTGGTAAATAAATTTGGTTACTTAATGAGATTTTGTAACTGAATTAGGAAGAAATTAAAAAAAATTATAATTAATAATGAAGTGAATGTTGAAAATGGAATGAACCATGGAGATTAAAGCAAAGTATTAACAGTTGAAATGAAATTTCAAATAATTGAAGTTATTTAAATTGTTATACTATGCTAAGATTTAAATATAAGAAAACAAAGGTAAATAGTGAACTAATTTAAGGAACTAATAATATTAAATAGTAAATTGAATTAAATCAATGTCCTGTAGTAATTGAAATATTGTTTGGGAATGATTACTTACATAGGGAAACAAATATAAGTATTGAATTAATATATGTTATTTATTTAGGGTATTGAATAAAATTGGAATCCAATTGCAATTAATGGTAATAATGTTGATATAAGCTAACAAATTAAATTTCAATGCAATACCCATTTATGGATGGAATAAAGTCCTAATATATATATATATATATATATATATATATATATTACAGATAAGCTTTTAATTATCCAATGAAATAATTTATTTATTTGAGAAACTGCATGTAAACTTGGGCAATAAAGTTAGTCAAAGCTGAATTTGTATAAATTGAATGAATTTTTCAATAAAGGAAATAATTTAAAATGGTCCGACTTGGCTATAAGTTGAATGCAAGCAACAAATGTAAAGGTTGATTTATTAATATAAATCTGCGTAATAAATGGGAACCAAGATTTTTAATAAATGTGATAAAGTAAATTTATTGGAATTTGATGCTGGAATATTTCGTAAATAAGAATTTATTTGAAATTTGGATAGTATAGTGCATTAAAATATAACCAAGGCTAATTTAAGGTTAATAATTAATGGGTTAAATGAAATGGGTTTAATGCAAATGTTATATTAGGCTGTAAATCAATTTGGGAATAAATTTTTATTTAATAGGAAGGTAATCAATAATTAATGAATTTAATGGTAAGTAATTAGGATTAAATTCTATACTAATTGAAAACTAGATGTAATTTAATAAGCTTAGTACAATACCATTTAATTTAAATTGTAAGGTTGTAATTGATTGGAATTCAATTTATAATAAATATAATTTTAATAGCAACTGAAATTTAATAATTTGCAATTAAACATAATTAAAAACTACGTTAATATGAATTTAGTTGATAACTGTAAGGATAATGGGGTAATTGGATATATACTAATGTTAAATATATACATAAGATGATGATTGATTTAATAAAGAGAATTGAATACGAATGGTATAAATTTCATTGAAATAGGATTTTATAATTTATTGAATTTACTTTAATTGAAGGTAAACACTAATTTTTTTGCAATAAATCCTTATTGGATATGGAGGTTTGGTTAATAAATTTGAAGCTAATTGCAATCAGAAATGATAGAAATGTAAGTTGACCATTTATTCATAATAAGATATAAAAATCAAATAAATGGATTATTACAATTTCAATTGACAAATTGTGAATTTATTTAAATTCTAAATTTAATACGGTGATGAGCAGATTTATCTACTTTAAATTGACATCTACACTTGTTTAATTTTTTTTTATGATTAAGAATTTTAAAAGTGATAAAATTGGTCAATTTTAGAATTTAAATTAAAATTTTGATTTTATCGGTTGATTTTTAATTTATTTAATTAATATAAAAATAGCCATTTGACCACTAACTCGGATTTCGACGAAACTAGTTTCATCGAATCCGTAACGGTGAATTATTGTAGAATTTCAAGTTTCGTAGCGATTGGACTTGTCGTTTGATCGTACGAATGCGAAACACCTTGAAATCAATTTAATTGAAATCAATTTGAAAATATTGATTTTAGCATAACTTCTCCATACGATGGAATTTGGTCCTGAAACCCTTTCAATTGCGATGAAAATATTTAAAAACGTCTATTTTGATATGTGGGTTGACCCAATTTCGTTACGGAGTCAGAACGGGCTTTTTGGGCCAATTATTGTTTAGCACGTTTATAATTCGGATCCATATGTCTATTCCAACTTTATCTATAAATGCCCTGCTAAACCGTAGCCTACGCCTATTCTCATTTGTTTGTGCGTAAAATTTCATCAGCTCCTCCTCTTCCTCAATGGATGCTAACCCTAGATCCAATTGCAAATTCAAAAATCTAGTGAAAATCCAAACTCCTCAGAAAAATTCAAAAACATATATATATCGAAGCTCTCGAAGAGCGTGATCTTTTAGTGAAATTCGTTTTTCGTTTTGGATTGCTGTTTGACCAGTAAAAATCGAAGAAGTTTCGACCGTCCATCGCACGACGACGAATCTCATCTGATCGGAAATTCACTTCTGGGTATTGTAGAGAGCACTGAGGGGATTGCATCGGCATCGTTCGTTTGACGTTTCAACGGTTGGATGAGCGGCAAAATTTGATTAGGGTTGTGATGTTTGGTGGCGGCTGGTCCCTTCTTGGCTCGATCGAAGACAAATCTGGGCGTTCTGGGGTGTGGAGGTGTTTGGCTTGGCGCGGTAGGCCATCGTGGAGGAGGCGTGATTTGTGGGTGGCGACGCTAGGCTTTGCGCGTTCGAACGATTGTCGCGTTCGTGCTTCTGTAGGGTTTGAGTTTCAGTATTCAAATCTTTCGGCCTGGAGAAGATGTAAGTGACATGTGTTTTTATTATTTTATTTTCTATTTGTTTTGTTTTAATTTAAATTTTATTTAAACTCGTTTAACTCGAATAATTTTTACATACGAACTCCGTTTCATGTGCGATTTTTTTCATTAGGATCGTAATAAAATTCCAGACATTTTGTCACTGGTTTGGACAGATTTGGTTACCATCGAATTTTTGGGTTTAAATTGAATTTAAATTCAATTTAAATTCAAAAGGTGAGTGTTTTAACCCACTCCCAACTTCTAGAATTTCTTATGTTTGTTAAATTGATATATGATGTGATTTAAAATTTATTTATGGTTGTTTGGCATATTTTTAATCATCATCTCAGTTAATTTCATTTATTTAAATAAAATTGCTATTTAATTTATTCATTACATTTAAACTGCCAGTTAAATTGATGATTAATTATTCATAGCATATAAACTGCCAGTTAAACAGTTATTTAATTTATTATTGAATATAAACTGCTATTTAATACCTGTTGTTTATTATCCGTTCTATATTGATGCTATTGTTTGAATTTGATGATGATCGTGATAAATGATTGATGGTTGATATTGGATGAATGGATGCTGTATTTTATATTGTTGTAAACTGCAAGTTGTATATCATATGTTTGAATTCTTATTATATATAATATATATGAACTGTATCATTAAGTTGTATACCAAGCGAGTTTCATTGATTTTGAATTGGGATTGCGGGTTGAAATGATATATACTCGTAGATATTTCAATTGCGGACTGAAATGATAATATCCGTATCACTTGACATAGGATAGAAAATTATATACAGACATCTTTGGTATATATTTTAAAATGATTTTTCTAAAGTTTTGGAAGAAAGGATTTTATAAAGTATTGATTTTTAAATATATAAAGATATTTTATTTTGTATAAATTAGATTTTTAAATTATATGTTTGGAAATTTTAAATTTTAAATTTTAAATTTAGTTTTGAAAATATTAAATTTTAAGATTTTTCTTATAATTTTATTATTTTAAAAATATATAAAATAAGATTTAGTACAAAACACATTTAATAATAAGATTTAATTTAATAAAATTTAACTTAACTGGTTTATAATATTTTTAACTATTCTTTAAATTTATATTAATATTTTAAAAAAATATAGATTTTTATAACTTAAATAATAAAGATTGGGAAGATAAGTTAATGTTGACTTGGAATTTTAATTGGTTAATAATTGAACTTAATAAGAATTGATTTAAGCTTACTGATTTTTGAGATTTTGAAAAATATGATTTATAACTTAATTTGATAAAAAGTGATTACATGAATATTCTCAATTTTAACTAATATTGAGATTGAATATTTAATATTGATTTAAATTTATAAATTGGATTTTAATAAATTGTTATTAAAATGATTAAGTGAATACTTTCCAATTTGAATTAAATTAAAGTTAAATGTTGAAATATAAGTGAAGTTTATATTGTAAATGTTTGAATAATTAAACTTGAATCTTGTCGAAAATAAGGTGATAGTTCAAACCCGGATTTGAAATCAATATAAATTGGAATGGCTTATTGAGAATTTGAATTGAATTGTTCAACTTTAAATTAGAAATGGTTTAACTGGATTTTTTTTAAAATGAAATTTTAGAATTTAAGTTGATTTGAATCGATTATGAAACTGGTGGAAACTAATTTTATTATATAAAATATTTTAATATATATATACTACTTTAATTTATAACTATTTTAATATATATACTACTTTCAACATCTAAACTGTTTAGGTGGAAACTGTTACGATTTCAAAGTGTTATGACTTCGAAAGTGCTATGATTTTTTTTAAAGTGTTATAATTTTTGAAAATGAATATTTTTTTAAAGTGAATAATGATATCGAACAGATATTGTTTTGAAATGAATATGATTTTTTGACATGAAGTGTGAACTATTTGAAATGAAATGACCATGGTGTGAAATAAGCATTTGGCTGTTAAAGAGACCGGGATCAGATATTGTTATACTCTCTACCAATACCGAAAACCACTTTAATAGCTGTGTACGTGATGGAGATTCCAGAATGATGTAGGATGGCTTGGTGATGATTCTATATGGTATTTATGTAGCCCTGACTCCCGTGAGTCAGCTTGATGTGGCTAAAATAGGAGCCATGTTGGGCCAAGTGAGGTCATTCCTCCTATCAGACATATTTCTTTGATACCATTCTATTGCTTTTGTGATTTGATTGGGTGCACCTTTGATTTGGAAGTGTGTCACGAGGTGGGCGGTAGTAGCTACTATGCGCTACCACCACTCTGGATTCACAAACATTATATCTACCTTGGCATTGCTTCGCGTGCCTTGTCGCGTGCCCGATCACGCCTTCTACGAGTTTGGTTTACACTATACCTATGGAGTGCCATCTGATAGCCCTTGTAACAACCCACATATTTTACGATTGTATATTTGAATGATTTATTTAAATATAGCATCATTAGTCGGATTAATGTCTGAAATGCTACTTTTTGTAAACATTCGGATTAGGACTCAAGACTACTTCGATTAAATTCAATACGGCTTTTACGACCTTTTTGAGTATAAACATCGATATGTTTGGAGTTGGGTTGAATTTTGCTATTTTTCTATTGGGTTTTGGGTTTCAGCCCATTAACCCAACATAATACCCTAACTCCACCCCCTCTTCTCTTCATTCATTTTCATTTCCTAACACACTCAAGCAAAAGGTAAAATGGGAGAAAAGAGAGAAGATTAGAAATTCCTAAGACATAGTTTTCTTAGGAAATTCAAGTTCTAGATCTAAAATCAAATAAAATCTTAGGTAAGCATCCTCTTCATATTCTCCATCTCAATCTCTCTTCAATTTTCAGAAATTCCTAAGCCCTAACTTAGGAAAAACTTCACCTTTGATAATAGATTGAAGATTCGAGGGGTGTATTGAAGAGGAATTGGCCTTGCTTTGTTTTAAAGTCTCTCATTCGTTGTCTTTGAGTTTTAAAGGCGAGTTCTTGAACTCACATCTATGTCTATAGCTTTCATTGTTGTTACGTATGAATTCCTTACATCTATTTCATGTTCAATTTCTTTTGATTTGAATTGATTTGGTGAATTTTCCAGTTTTGGTGTTTTGAAGTCAAAATCTTAAAAGATCCTACCTTGGATGTTTGGCCATGTTTTTTGTGGAGTATCGAAGAGCCTATAGTGCTGGGTTGTCGATTGGCATAAATCCCTTGCATCCATCGCTCGTTCGATCGCATTTCGGTTTGGATTTGCCCCTTTTGGGCTCTGTTGATTTTTTTGCCTAGTAGAAAAATTCAGTCTGGAAAAAAAATCCAGATGTCTGAAACCAAATCCAGACGTCTGGTTGAAAAATCCAGAAGTCTGAAAGGGTTCTTCAAATAAATAAAAAAGGGCAGAGCAAAAGTCCAAATGTTTGGAACAAAAATCCAGATGTCTGGAACCAAATCAAGACGTCTGGTTGAAAATCCAAACGTCTGAAATGGTTTTGGAGTTGTATATATTTTTCCAGAACCTAGAGCCAGATGTCTGGAAATATCTACCGGATGTTTGGAACTGTCAATTTTGCCTATTTTGGTTGTTTTTGAGTGGATTTCCAATTTTTATCGATTTCTTTCGATCCGATTAGTTGTTGTCACTTATTATCGACTTTGATGACTTCTTTTTCGAATTTTTGGGAATATCCATTGGATGGATTTGATATTTATTTTAATGGTTTTGATTCACATCGTCGTATGTGAATTTTTGGTGATCGGTTGTTTTTACAATCATTTTTTGTGATCTATCACATTAAAATACAAAGGTTTCTATACTAGTAGCGAATATCCAAACTCTTTCACAATAATGATTTAAACGTTACTTTTAATACAAAGTTCATTTTTAAAACCATTTTCCAATCTATTAGTATATGCAAACCTTTACCTCATTCGTTTAGAAATCCAATTAAACGACTTAGCAAAACAAGTGGTATGAAACACTTGCGTTTACTTCATCAGTTAATTCTTAGACTTGTTCGATTGAAACCTTACGACAATTTTCGAGTGGAAATCTACAATTTGTTCCTAAATACTTAAGTTAAGCCAGTGGTTATGGGACATGAAGCTAAACTCGTTTATTTACTAGCTTAGTGTAATTTACACTTATCGATCAATGATGATCATTTTGTGGTTCAGACTGCAACGATCCAGATTTTTAATTAAAATTAAATTGATAGTGTAAATAAATTTTGGAATAAAATTGTAAATTAATTTGGATTTTTCAAATTAAATAGGAATTTTTGTTTATTTGAGTATTTATTTTAAAATTTAATTGAGATTTTGAATTTCTATATTTAAAATCTTATAGATAAAAAGTAACATCCCAAAGTTAACAATTTAAATAAATTATATGTTTTAAACTTTTGGAATCTAATTTCAAATTAAATTGGAAGAAAAATCCTAAACAAATAAAAATGAGTGATAGTAATATATAATTAAATCCCAATTTTATTTTGAGATTAAAATATTGAAATAAGAAATATTGTAAAAAGTCATTTAAGTTTAAAATCTTATATATATATATGTATGTATATATATATGTATATTACAAATATGAGTAAATTGAATGCATATGTAAAATTAATTTATATTTGTTCAAAATAAAGTGTGAATGTATAAATGGATATGAAAGTTTATATTTCAAGTTTGAAATGGAAAATTGAATTTAAATTTGAAATAAATGTTTAAAAAAAATAATAATTAAGTAGCATTAGAAATCATTTCTTTCTTTAAAATTAATAAAACAAAATGTGTATAAAATGAGAAATAAAAGGTTAAAATAATATATATAGATAAGTTGTTTATTTAAAAGATATAATAGTCTTAATTCAAAAGAAAAAAATATATAATGAACTAAGCTTAAATATATTGGTTTAAAAAGTGATATTGTAAAATTGATATAAACAAAAGTTTACAAAAGCTAAATCATCTTGTATACTTAATAATTAGATTTGATAAAATAAGGACTTAAAACACATTGTACCTATATATATATATATATATACAAACAAATTTAAACATACATATGTAAGTATAAGATTTACAAGTGTTTAAGATATACATTTTTTTTTCAAAGTGTATAAGTTATAAATATAAAATTTATAAAGTTTCTTTTGCTTTGTAACATCAAGTGCTGAAAACTTACATTCACAATAAAATAAATAATTAACAAAATCTATGGTTTAAGATCTTTTCTTACAAATGGCACAAACCATCATTTCCTAAGTAAAATAATCAAATAAACAAATTCAGAAAACTTTTCACATTCTAAAATTCGAATTTTTAAAATCTCCTGTCTCAAGTTCAGTAATCATAAAGATCTTTGCAATCTTTAAACTTCAACACTCAAGCAAGAACAAAGTTCAGGAAAAAAAAAGGGAGAAAGAAAAAACTGCATTCTTCATTTCAATTCAAAGTTCTGAAGCAACTCAACCATTTCAAGATCAAAGTTCAAACTCATTAAAATAAAGCTTCAGATCAATAAATCAAAACAGAAAGATAAGATTCTCAAAAAACCTGGTTCTCTGTCTTCAGTTTCTCAGGTAAGTTTAAAAAAATTTATAGTTAATAAAAATATGATTTTTGAAGTCATACTCTAACAACAGTTTTTAAATTCAAACTGCAGATTTGTCTTGAAACATTGAAGTTTCAGGGTTTTGCTAATGCTAGTTTTTGGAAATAATTGTAAAAGGCAAGTAAATTTTCTTTTAAAAGAATTTGACTTTGAAGTTATAATTGCTAATGGAAAAAGAATTTAATACCCTAACATTCAATAAATTGCAGGAAAAAGAAAAATCAAGTTTAAGGCTAAACATGATTCCTGGTTTCAAAACTGCAGAAAAAAAAAAAGAGTCATCTCTGTTATAAAATCCTACTGTAAGTAAAATAAAAGAAAAAAAAACTTATTGTTATTAATGATTAAGTAAACAGATACAACAAAGGATTTAATACAATAATATCCAATTATTTGCAGGGAGAAGCAAGATCAAAGCTTTAAAGCTATTTTGGTTTCTAGTTGCAGAGAAGAAAAGAGGCTTCTCTGTTTCATTCAAAACAGTAAGTAGAATTTAAAATCTTGTTTTGATATTAATAAATTGAATAAACAATAGCGTGAAACAGTGATCAAACAAAATGTTATAACTTCAAGTTGCAGATTTAAATTTCAAAAATCAAAGTAGGAAAAAGAAAAGAATTATCCAGGCTTCATTTTCTGCTTTGGAAACTCTCTGCAAAAAAAAAAAACCAAGTGAGCAAACTCTCAAACCCATTTCTTATTTTCATTTTTGTTGTTGCATGTAATTAGCATTGAATGTTTGGATGTGATTATGCTTGAGTATGCAAAGGAGTGAGATGTGAATTTCTGCAGACATGTTTCTGTTATTTCTTGGATTTAAACACAAATCCACTTATTTTTGTCTGAATCTTAGTTAGGAAGTATGGTGTGAACAAATTGTGTTTGTACAATATAGTTTAGGTTTGAAATATTCTAAATTAGAAAAGTAAAAATAAAAACCTGTTACTGCTGAAATAAAATCACAACAGGCAATGCAGTGACCAAAGCAAAAATCAATTTCAGGTTTTCAAACTTGAAAACAATTTCCAGATTTAAAAATAAAACACTGTCCCTGTTCTTTCCATCTACAGGTGAGCAAATCTTATTTTTTTTTAAAACCCAGGTTTCTTTTAAAAAGTAAGTAACACTTAATTTAAAGTAAATTAAGTAGGATTTCTTGCTTGATCTTCTACTGAGTTAAATGTTTGTACATGTTTTCATTTTTTTTCTGCCTGTGCATATATGAATGCAATGCATGTATTGATTTCAGGGTTCTGATAGCTATAGTTTAAGATAAAACTTGATAAATAGTTTTCTTGCATTTAATCTGGTTGTTATTAGGAATTAGAATTTGAAAGGAATCGGTTTATTTCCTGATAAAATAAATTTTTAAGCCTATATAAGTTGTTTAGTTTTCTGTGATGTCTGGAAAAAATAAAATAAAACACAAACTAAATTCTGTTAAAATTGGGAAACATAAGTACCATGAGTTAATGTTCAGATTTACTTATTGAATCATTAAGTGGATGCAAGAATTTTAGATCAAAGATTAAGTGCAGTGTTAAGAAAATAAAATGCAGTTCATGTGAACTGTATTTTACAATTTTATCAAAATCAATTGATCCTTGCCTTTAAATGGAGTGAATTGTTTTTTGGAAGTAGTTTATAAATCATAGATCACAAGAAAATCAATAAATTGATTTACAATTCAAAATTTAGTTGTAATTTTGGTAATTACAGTAAGAACCCTAGTTTACTGGGTAAAAAAAAGATTTGGGTGCTGCGACTTCAAGGATGCATCGAGCTCAAAGATTTTTGGTGTGGCAGTAGATGGTGGGTTGATGAATTAGTCTTCGGAGTATGGTGTGAAATGGTGATCGGAGATGATAGGATTGGGTGTTGACAGGTTTGTCACTGCAGTGGGTATAGGCTGTTTCAGGTTTGGGGTAAGTTCTGGGTTGCAGGGATTTTTACTCGGGTTAGTCTCGGGGTAAATAGGAAATGACTCGAAGCAAGAGAGTAAATGACTCGAAGTCATTTAGGGTAGTTCTGTGTCTTGTGTTCAGATTTTAAACAACAGAACAGTTCTGTTTTAGAATTTTAAAATTTAAAGTTTTAAATTAATCTGGAAATGTAAACTCAAAATTTAAACTTGAATCTTAAGTTGAATTCAAATACTTTGAATTCTGATAATTGATAACATGTGAGTGCAGAGATTCAAATTTTATTTGAAATATAAAAATATAAAAGAAGAGGAACAGGGAACCTGTTTCCAGATTTTTAAAGTTGAATCGAAGTGCAAATTATATTGAGACTTTGGATTTTGAAAATTGAGTTTAATAATGAATTTAAATAAGTTTTAAATTCTGTTCTTTTGAAATTATTTAAATTCTGGAAATTTTCAAAGTTTATGTTTTTTTAATAAAACAGAAACTGTTTCTGTTTAAATGTGAAGATAAGTTTAAATATTTTTTTTAGGGTGGAGATTTAAACTGAGTTTTAGTTTGAATTTGAAAATGAATTCAAATTTTAATTGTCTGAAATTTGAAACCATATTGTGTTTTAAATTTAAATTTGATTTGCAAATCTCAAGTATAAATGCATATGTGATTTGTATTTGGAATGGAAGGTTAAGTATTTAATTTAGGAATTCAAATGAATTGAAACTGAGTTTTTAAATCTGGATTTAAATTTTTAAACTTCAGTTTTAAAATAAAGAATTAAATCTAAATTGCTTTCAAATGATTCACATTTGAATTGGAGGTGAAATTGTAGGAAGAGTTTTAAAGAGTTTAAACTAAATTGAAAATGGAAGTTATATTTTAGTTTTGAGATTTTAAAGCAATTTTTAAAATTTATTTGAATTCAAGTTGAATTGAAATCTAAATTGTTTTAAACTTATTAATAAAGTATATGTTTCTTTTAAACATATAAGATTAAGTTGTGTATTGTTTTAAACTCTTATTTAAGACAAATTTGAGTCTTGAGTTTAAAAGAGAATGTTAAATGGAATTTAATGTAAATTTAAAAACATTTTGTGTTTAAATACATAATTTAAATAAGGAATGTTTATCTAAAGATAAAGAAAAGTTTAATGATTTGTAATTCATTAAATTATTAAGGTAGTACAAATGGATAATTAATATAATTAATTAATTAATGAAATGGATAATTAATTTAAGTAATTAAGAAATTAATTACTTAATGTAATTAATTTAATTAAATGAGATTGTTTAATTTAATTAATTAAGGTTAATTAATTTTAAACATTTGGGTTTTATAAATAACTACTTTATGTAATTAATGATTTGGAAATTACATAGTTAAGTAATTGTTTAATATTTACAGATTGTAATTAAGTGGAGATGTTTAAGTGGGAGATAATTTGGATTAATTATTTAGTAATTAATCAAATAATTAATTTAAGAAATTAAATTAAGGATAATTAATTTGGTTCAATATAGTAATTAAGTTGTTAATTACTTTGAGTAATCAATTTAAGAAATAATTTAAATCATTAATTATTTAATTAGTGATGTAATTAAGGATGATTAATTTGGATTAATTAATCAATAATAGGTAATAAATTAATGTAATTAATTTAGAAGTAATTAAAGAAGCAATTAAGGATAGTTCATTACTAATGAAAGTGATTATGTGAGGAATAGATTTAAAACCACATAGATTTATTCATCTTAATTGTAGATGTTTGATTGCCAATGCTTCATGATGGATTGATATGTTTTGTGATGCTATGTAATGCTTTGTGCTGGGCTATTTTATTTGTGACGTATATATTGTTATATGTATATGCAACCCCTTGACCCGTAGAACGACATTTAAATTTCGATGCGACAGGGAGTCGGATTCCAGTTGGTTATCCGAAACCCACATCGAATTGTAATGATTGAATCTGTGCTGATTGATGATGTGACACTCTTATTGTGTAAAACCCCTGGACCACACTTATACACACACAAATATGGATTGCACGTGGAAATGAATTAAGTCACAGATTTTGAAATTGTTTTAAAATTGAATTTTTAAATCCAAAATAGTTTTTGTTTAAACTAGAATTGAAGCTTTTGAAAATGGTTATTTTTAAATAACTTGATTGAGTTTTGAAATTTAAATAATTGGATTTAAATTTGAATTCAATATTTGAAATTGAATTCTATGACTTGGAAACTATTGTCTAAAAAGTTATTCAACTTACAAATGGGTTATATGGGTTTTAAACCATTTTTCAAGGTGATGTTTTGAAATTTAAATTCAACTCAAGATTTCAACTTGTATAAATTAGATTTGCTTTCTCATAAGAAATGGACTTTCAAGTTGTGTTAAAATAATTTTCAAGTCTACAAGGAAAATTGTTTTCCAAGTTTTAGATAAATCTTTGGAAATGTGTTTTGAAAGCTATAAATCTTTAATTTAAAGATTTAATTGGGTTAATCCAATTGAAATGGGAATTGTTTTGAAATCTATGAATAGATCTTTGTGAAACTGGGTGAAACTTTGTGAAATGAATCTTTTTGTTTAAAGATTTAAAAATGGTAATTTGTTTAACCATTTGAAAGAAAAGTTTTGGATTTTTATAAGTTGTGACTTAACTAAAATCCCATATCCATATGTTTAAAATATGGCGCTTACTATTCGGTTTAGCCGGGAGAGGACCTTGTGTCATATAACCCGTTCCGAATAGTGATACGACGTTATGGATAGCAATTGAAGACCGGTGGTGAAGACCGGGTATTTGTGAGAACGATAGGATAACCTATCGATTGTCTCTGCACCGAGTAGCTACGGTATAGAGATTCCCTTAGTGATGGGAAGTCCGATCGGGATTGTGGATACCCAGATTTGCAAGGGCTTCTTCGGAAGTGCCTTCGGTTCTGTTCGAACCCGGAACAGACTTGTATGGTTGTATGTCCGACATTACACTTTGAGATGTTATCTGATTTCTATCAAATACATTTCTGCTTGGTGGCGGAGAATTTATTCTCTTAGCTTAACACCCTTCTCTGAGACATACGAGCTCAGAGGTTATGTAATTGATATTTATCAGTGATATTCCCAATTTGGTAATGTGGCATGCTGAGTGCTGCTGTGTGATGATCATTGGTTGATCATTTGTGATATGATCATTTGTTTGATCAATTATCTTTGTGATCATTGCTTTGGTCATCTGTTGACCCAAAGCATGGCTTTGTTGCACAAAGCGTAGCTTTGTGGACGAGACTGCATCAGGACCTCACTCCCCGGAAATGGTCGAAACAGGAAAGATGCGGCAAGGTTATGAGGGTCGCTCCCTTTAGGGTGTGTCATTCCCTTCTGGTAAAGGGTGGTATCATGGTATGGAGCCCAGATACTTACCTATGTGGATACTGCAGATCTATTACTTTGTGATACTTTGTGGTTGTTGTTGCGAGCGCTCGGATAAAGGTCCCAAAGGACCGGGGGATGGCACATTCGTGTAGTAGTTACCTAGTTACAGAGGTAACCCGGCCTTGTGTTGGCAGAGATCTAACCGTAACGTTAGTTCTCGGGACGTCCTGCCAGAGGCGATCCCATGTGGCAGTAGGAAGTTCCTTAGCCTGACCATTTGTTGGAAATCCATTCATCCAATACGTGCCGTGTACGGTTTTAGTTGTATTACCTGCCATCTACTTATGGTGGCACCCCACTGTTTAGATGGTAGCTATAGTAGGCATACGATACTGGTCGTATGTTGGCTAGGATTTATATTATACTTTCGAAATGGTTTTCCACACTTTGCACTTATAGTAATAATATCAAAGAATTTTCTCGTATTAAGCATATTTGACTATCATAAGGAGAAATCTCCTCCAATTCTGCGTTTGCATTGTGTGTGTGGCGGGAGGCCTTATGGTAGTTTCATTTTCCAAAAAGCATTGCGGATTTCAAATTTAAATTCTTTTGTTGTTTAAAAAGACCAAATGTTTTTGTTTGCTCATACCAGTCCCATGACTGACCTGGAGTTTATTGTTCCTTTCCTAAACTCTGGGTGCCCACTATTTCCCACACGGGCAGTCTAGAGTTGGGGTTTTCAGAAATCAATGGTAGGTGTAGATTCGACAGCTTTCAGCCTTAGGATTTGGCAATCGCATTTGGATTGAGTTGCTTCTCTTCATCTTGATTTGGAGTTCGAGCTATTTCTGGATTGGTGCTTTGGAGATGGAGATTACTGATACTAGAGTTCTTTCTTGAAGACCATATTGGAGCTTTGTTCCGCTGCTAGTGTTATCTTTTCTTTCCGCTGCTATTATCTTGTATCATATCTCTGATGTATGTTGATATCTATTGTATCATTCTGTTGTATCATTCATGTTGTATATTGATATGTATTATTCATTTCTTCCGCTATGTTATTTACTTAATGTGTTATAAGCTCCGGCGAACCAGGTTCGACGTTTGGATCTGCGGCATTTGAATACGAGTGTCGTATTCGGTGCCGATTTTCGAAGGTCGAGTCAGGGTCGTTATAAGTGGTATCAGAGCTGATGGTTAAAACCTTAGCTCAGGAGTATAACACATTAAGTAACTCATTAGAGATAGGGTGAAGTAAACCCTAGAATGAGTATATCCCTAAGATATCTGTTCGAACGCCTCAGTAAATTCTCTTACTATCCACTGATAGTGAGTATGAGTGCGAGAAGAGGACGAGATAGGGGACAGGGGAGTACCACTACAAATGGTCAATACCCTGCAACAGTGGAAATATCTTTTCTCTATCAATTTCCTTTGATTCGTCTTTTCAATTCTTTGATTACTTCGTAGCAGCTCGAGGAGTAGCTTCGGTGTGATGATGGCCCTACGAATCGTTGCAAGAAATTCTTACTTTGTATCTTCATCCGTTTCTTATCAGCTTTTCGTTCTAGACTCTAATAAATTTGAAATTGAAATTGAAAATTTTAAATAAGTTAGATATTTTAAATAAATTGGGTAAGATTGGTTAACAAATATAAAGCTAAATTTGGAATATATCAATAAATCGATATCGGTTAAAAACAAATTCGAAATTCTATGGTAATTTCTTGTGTATATCAAATTCGAAGAGGTACAAATTGGTATATACTTTGGGATATTCCGACCTGAATTTTGAATCCATATCTAGCATTTGAGGAATTGTGAAAGATTGAGTCCATCTATCTTTTCTCTGGGATCCGATATATTCTACGAACGATTAGTTATCCCTTCGAACTAATCAATGCCCTCGTATATTCGTAGACCGATGGACCCAAATATATTGTGTAATAATTATATGAGTTTGTTCTCATATTGTTGATATTCTGATTTAGGAAACCAAATGCAGAATAAATATTCGATTCTGATCTGATCAATCATTCCTTTATCTATCATCTATTCTTTCTCGTCTTCCTTGCAATTTCGAGGACGAAATTCTTTTAAGGGGGGAAATCTGTAACGATCCAGATTTTTAATTAAAATTAAATTGATAGTGTAAATAAATTTTGGAATAAAATTGTAAATTAATTTGGATTTTTCAAATTAAATAGGAATTTTTGTTTATTTGAGTATTTATTTTAAAATTTAATTGAGATTTTGAATTTCTATATTTAAAATCTTATAGATAAAAAGTAACATCCCAAAGTTAACAATTTAAATAAATTATATGTTTTAAACTTTTGGAATCTAATTTCAAATTAAATTGGAAGAAAAATCCTAAACAAATAAAAATGAGTGATAGTAATATATAATTAAATCCCAATTTTATTTTGAGATTAAAATATTGAAATAAGAAATATTGTAAAAAGTCATTTAAGTTTAAAATCTTATATATATATATATGTATGTATATATATGTATATTACAAATATGAGTAAATTGAATGCATATGTAAAATTAATTTATATTTGTTCAAAATAAAGTGTGAATGTATAAATGGATATGAAAGTTTATATTTCAAGTTTGAAATGGAAAATTGAATTTAAATTTGAAATAAATGTTTAAAAATAATAATAATTAAGTAGCATTAGAAATCATTTCTTTCTTTAAAATTAATAAAACAAAATGTGTATAAAATGAGAAATAAAAGGTTAAAATAATATATATAGATAAGTTGTTTATTTAAAAGATATAATAGTCTTAATTCAAAAGAAAAAAATATATAATGAACTAAGCTTAAATATATTGGTTTAAAAAGTGATATTGTAAAATTGATATAAACAAAAGTTTACAAAAGCTAAATCATCTTGTATACTTAATAATTAGATTTGATAAAATAAGGACTTAAAACACATTGTACCTATATATATATATACAAACAAATTTAAACATACATATGTAAGTATAAGATTTACAAGTGTTTAAGATATACATTTTTTTTTCAAAGTGTATAAGTTATAAATATAAAATTTATAAAGTTTCTTTTGCTTTGTAACATCAAGTGCTGAAAACTTACATTCACAATAAAATAAATAATTAACAAAATCTATGGTTTAAGATCTTTTCTTACAAATGGCACAAACCATCATTTCCTAAGTAAAATAATCAAATAAACAAATTCAGAAAACTTTTCACATTCTAAAATTCGAATTTTTAATATCTCCTGTCTCAAGTTCAGTAATCATAAAGATCTTTGCAATCTTTAAACTTCAACACTCAAGCAAGAACAAAGTTCATAAAAAAAAAGGAGAAAGAAAAAACTGCATTCTTCATTTCAATTCAAAGTTCTGAAGCAACTCAACCATTTCAAGATCAAAGTTCAAACTCATTAAAATAAAGCTTCAGATCAATAAATCAAAACAGAAAGATAAGATTCTCAAAAAACCTGGTTCTCTGTCTTCAGTTTCTCAGGTAAGTTTTAAAATTTTTATAGTTAATAAAAACATGATTTTTGAAGTCATACTCTAACAACAGTTTTTAAATTCAAACTGCAGATTTGTCTTGAAACATTGAAGTTTCAGGGTTTTGCTAATGCTAGTTTTTGGAAATAATTGTAAAAGGCAAGTAAATTTTCTTTTAAAAGAATTTGACTTTGAAGTTATAATTGCTAATGGGAAAAGAATTTAATACCCTAACATTCAATAAATTGCAGGAAAAAGAAAAATCAAGTTTAAGGCTAAACATGATTCCTGGTTTCAAAACTGCAGAAAAAAAAAAAGAGTCATCTCTGTTATAAAATCCTACTGTAAGTAAAATAAAAGAAAAAAAAACTTATTGTTATTAATGATTAAGTAAACAGATACAACAAAGGATTTAATACAATAATATCCAATTATTTGCAGGGAGAAGCAAGATCAAAGCTTTAAAGCTATTTTGGTTTCTAGTTGCAGAGAAGAAAAGAGGCTTCTCTGTTTCATTCAAAACAGTAAGTAGAATTTAAAATCTTGTTTTGATATTAATAAATTGAATAAACAATAGCATGAAACAGTGATCAAACAAAATGTTATAACTTCAAGTTGCAGATTTAAATTTCAAAAATCAAAGTAGGAAAAAGAAAAGAATTATCCAGGCTTCATTTTCTGCTTTGGAAACTCTCTGGAAAAAAAAAAAAAACCAAGTGAGCAAACTCTCAAACCCATTTCTTATTTTCATTTTTGTTGTTGCATGTAATTAGCATTGAATGTTTGGATGTGATATGCTTGAGTATGCAAAGGAGTGAGATGTGAATTTCTGCAGACATGTTTCTGTTATTTCTTGGATTTAAACACAAATCCACTTATTTTTGTCTGAATCTTAGTTAGGAAGTATGGTGTGAACAAATTGTGTTTGTACAGTATAGTTTAGGTTTGAAATATTCTAAATTAGAAAAGTAAAAATAAAAACCTGTTACTGCTGAAATAAAATCACAACAGGCAATGCAGTGACCAAAGCAAAAATCAATTTCAGGTTTTCAAACTTGAAAACAATTTCCAGATTTAAAAATAAAACACTGTCCCTGTTCTTTCCATCTACAGGTGAGCAAATCTTATTATTTTTTAAAACCCAGGTTTCTTTTAAAAAGTAAGTAACACTTAATTTAAAGTAAATTAAGTAGGATTGCTTGCTTGATCTTCTACTGAGTTAAATGTTTGTACATGTTTTCATTTTTTTTCTGCCTGTGCATATATGAATGCAATGCATGTATTGATTTCAGGGTTCTGATAGCTATAGTTTAAGATAAAACTTGATAAATAGTTTTCTTGCATTTAATCTGGTTGTTATTAGGAATTAGAATTTGAAAGGAATCGGTTTATTTCCTGATAAAATAAATTTTTAAGCCTATATAAGTTGTTTAGTTTTCTGTGATGTCTGGAAAAAAAAAACACAAACTAAATTCTGTTAAAATTGGGAAACATAAGTACCATGAGTTAATGTTCAGATTTACTTATTGGATCATTAAGTGGATGCAAGAATTTTAGATCAAAGATTAAGTGCAGTGTTAAGAAAATAAAATGCAGTTCATGTGAACTGTATTTTACAATTTTATCAAAATCAATTGATCCTTGCCTTTAAATGGAGTGAATTGTTTTCTGGAAGTAGTTTATAAATCATAGATCACAAGAAAATCAATAAATTGATTTACAATTCAAAATTTAGTTGTAATTTTGGTAATTACAGTAAGAACCCTAGTTTACTGGGTAAAAAAAAGATTTGGGTGCTGCGACTTCAAGGATGCATCGAGCTCAAAGATTTTTGGTGTGGCAGTAGATGGTGGGTTGATGAATTAGTCTTCGGAGTATGGTGTGAAATGGTGATCGGAGATGATAGGATTGGGTGTTGACAGGTTTGTCACTGCAGTGGGTATAGGCTGTTTCAGGTTTGGGGTAAGTTCTGGGTTGCAGGGATTTTTACTCGGGTTAGTCTCGGGGTAAATAGGAAATGACTCGAAGCAAGAGAGTAAATGACTCGAAGTCATTTAGGGTAGTTCTGTGTCTTGTGTTCAGATTTTAAACAACAGAACAGTTCTGTTTTAGAATTTTAAAATTTAAAGTTTTAAATTAATCTGGAAATGTAAACTCAAAATTTAAACTTGAATCTTAAGTTGAATTCAAATACTTTGAATTCTGATAATTGATAACATGTGAGTGCAGAGATTCAAATTTTATTTGAAATATAAAAATATAAAAGAAGAGGAACAGGGAACCTGTTTCCAGATTTTTAAAGTTGAATCGAAGTGCAAATTATATTGAGACTTTGGATTTTGAAAACTGAGTTTAATAATGAATTTAAATAAGTTTTAAATTCTGTTCTTTTGAAATTATTTAAATTCTGGAAATTTTCAAAGTTTAAGTTTTTTTAATAAAACAGAAACTGTTTCTGTTTAAATGTGAAGATAAGTTTAAATATTTTTTTAGGGTGGAGATTTAAACTGAGTTTTAGTTTGAATTTGAAAATGAATTCAAATTTTAATTGTCTGAAATTTGAAACCATATTGTGTTTTAAATTTAAATTTGATTTGAAAATCTCAAGTATAAATGCATATGTGATTTGTATTTGGAATGGAAGGTTAAGTATTTAATTTAGGAATTCAAATGAATTGAAACTGAGTTTTTAAATCTGGATTTAAATTTTTAAACTTCAGTTTTAAAATAAAGAATTAAATCTAAATTGCTTTCAAATGATTCACATTTGAATTGGAGGTGAAATTGTAGGAAGAGTTTTAAAGAGTTTAAACTAAATTGAAAATGGAAGTTATATTTTAGTTTTGAGATTTTAAAGCAATTTTTAAAATTTATTTGAATTCAAGTTGAATTGAAATCTAAATTGTTTTAAACTTATTAATAAAGTATATGTTTCTTTTAAACATATAAGATTAAGTTGTGTATTGTTTTAAACTCTTATTTAAGACAAATTTGAGTCTTGAGTTTAAAAGAGAATGTTAAATGGAATTTAATGTAAATTTAAAAACATTTTGTGTTTAAATGCATAATTTAAATAAGGAATGTTTATCTAAAGATAAAGAAAAGTTTAATGATTTGTAATTCATTAAATTATTAAGGTAGTACAAATGGATAATTAATATAATTAATTAATTAATGAAATGGATAATTAATTTAAGTAATTAAGAAATTAATTACTTAATGTAATTAATTTAATTAAATGAGATTGTTTAATTTAATTAATTAAGGTTAATTAATTTTAAACATTTGGGTTTTATAAATAACTACTTTATGTAATTAATGATTTGGAAATTACATAGTTAAGTAATTGTTTAATATTTACAGATTGTAATTAAGTGGAGATGTTTAAGTGGGAGATAATTTGGATTAATTATTTAGTAATTAATCAAATAATTAATTTAAGAAATTAAATTAAGGATAATTAATTTGGGTCAATATAGTAATTAAGTTGTTAATTACTTTGAGTAATCAATTTAAGAAATAATTTAAATCATTAATTATTTAATTAGTGATGTAATTAAGGATGATTAATTTGGATTAATTAATCAATAATAGGTAATAAATTAATGTAATTAATTTAGAAGTAATTAAAGAAGCAATTAAGGATAGTTCATTACTAATGAAAGTGATTATGTGAGGAATAGATTTAAAACCACATAGATTTATTCATCTTAATTGTAGATGTTTGATTGCCAATGCTTCATGATGGATTGATATGTTTTGTGATGCTATGTAATGCTTTGTGCTGGGCTATTTTATTTGTGACGTATATATTGTTATATGTATATGCAACCCCTTGACCCGTAGAACGACATTTAAATTTCGATGCGACAGGGAGTCGGATTCCAGTTGGTTATCCGAAACCCACATCGAATTGTAATGATTGAATCTGTGCTGATTGATGATGTGACACTCTTATTGTGTAAAACCCCTGGACCACACTTATACACACACAAATATGGATTGCACGTGGAAATGAATTAAGTCACAGATTTTGAAATTGTTTTAAAATTGAATTTTTAAATCCAAAATAGTTTTTGTTTAAACTAGAATTGAAGCTTTTGAAAATGGTTATTTTTAAATAACTTGATTGAGTTTTGAAATTTAAATAATTGGATTTAAATTTGAATTCAATATTTGAAATTGAATTCTATGACTTGGAAACTATTGTCTAAAAAGTTATTCAACTTACAAATGGGTTATATGGGTTTTAAACCATTTTTCAAGGTGATGTTTTGAAATTTAAATTCAACTCAAGATTTCAACTTGTATAAATTAGATTTGCTTTCTCATAAGAAATGGACTTTCAAGTTGTGTTAAAATAATTTTCAAGTCTAAAAGGAAAATTGTTTTCCAAGTTTTAGATAAATCTTTGGAAATGTGTTTTGAAAGCTATAAATCTTTAATTTAAAGATTTAATTGGGTTAATCCAATTGAAATGGGAGTTGTTTTGAAATCTATGAATAGATCTTTGTGAAACTGGGTGAAACTTTGTGAAATGAATCTTTTTGTTTAAAGATTTAAAAATGGTAATTTGTTTAACCATTTGAAAGAAAAGTTTTGGATTTTTATAAGTTGTGACTTAACTAAAATCCCATATCCATATGTTTAAAATATGGCGCTTACTATTCGGTTTAGCCGGGAGAGGACCTTGTGTCATATAACCCATTCCGAATAGTGATACGACGTTATGGATAGCAATTGAAGACCGGTGGTGAAGACCGGGTATTTGTGAGAACGATAGGATAACCTATCGATTGTCTCTGCACCGAGTAGCTACGGTATAGAGATTCCCTTAGTGATGGGAAGTCCGATCGGGATTGTGGATACCCGGATTTGCAAGGGCTTCTTCGGAAGTGCCTTCGGTTCTGTTCGAACCCGGAACAGACTTGTATGGTTGTATGTCCGACATTACACTTTGAGATGTTATCTGATTTCTATCAAATACATTTCTGCTTGGTGGCGGAGAATTTATTCTCTTAGCTTAACACCCTTCTCTGAGACATACGAGCTCAGAGGTTATGTAATTGATATTTATCAGTGATATTCCCAATTTGGTAATGTGGCATGCTGAGTGCTGCTGTGTGATGATCATTGGTTGATCATTTGTGATATGATCATTTGTTTGATCAATTATCTTTGTGATCATTGCTTTGGTCATCTGTTTACCCAAAGCATGGCTTTGTTGCACAAAGCGTAGCTTTGTGGACGAGACTGCATTAGGACCTCACTCCCCGGAAATGGTCGAAACAGGAAAGATGCGGCAAGGTTATGAGGGTCGCTCCCTTTAGGGTGTGTCATTCCCTTCTGGTAAAGGGTGGATCATGGTATGGAGCCCAGATACTTACCTATGTGGATACTGCAGATCTATTACTTTGTGATACTTTGTGGTTGTTGTTGCGAGCGCTCGGATAAAGGTCCCAAAGGACCGGGGGATGGCACATTCGTGTAGTAGTTACCTAGTTACAGAGGTAACCCGGCCTTGTGTTGGCAGAGATCTAACCGTAACGTTTCTCGGGACGTCCCGCCAGAGGCGATCCCATGTGGCAGTAGGAAGTTCCTTAGCCTGACCATTTGTTGGAAATCCATTCATCCAATACGTGCCGTGTACGGTTTTAGTTGTATTACCTGCCATCTACTTATGGTGGCGCCCCACTGTTTAGATGGTAGCTATAGTAGGCATACGATACTGGTCGTATGTTGGCTAGGATTTATATTATACTTTCGAAATGGTTTTCCACACTTTGCACTTATAGTAATAATATCAAAGAATTTTCTCGTATTAAGCATATTTGACTATCATAAGGAGAAATCTCCTCCAATTCTGCGTTTGCATTGTGTGTGTGGCGGGAGGCCTTATGGTAGTTTCATTTTCCAAAAAGCATTGCGGATTTCAAATTTAAATTCTTTTGTTGTTTAAAAAGACCAAATGTTTTTGTTTGCTCATACCAGTCCCATGACTGACCTGGAGTTTATTGTTCCTTTCTTAAACTCTGGGTGGCCACTATTTCCCACACGGGCAGTCTAGAGTTGGGGTTTTCAGAAATCAATGGTAGGTGTAGATTCGACAGCTTTCAGCCTTAGGATTTGGCAATCGCATTTGGATTGAGTTGCTTCTCTTCATCTTGATTTGGAGTTCGAGCTATTTCTGGATTGGTGCTTTGGAGATGGAGATTACTGATACTGGAGTTCTTTCTTGAAGACCATATTGGAGCTTTGTTCCGCTGCTAGTGTTATCTTTTCTTTCCGCTGCTATTATCTTGTATCATATCTCTGATGTATGTTGATATCTATTGTATCATTCTGTTGTATCATTCATGTTGTATATTGATATGTATTATTCATTTCTTCCGCTATGTTATTTACTTAATGTGTTATAAGCTCCGGCGAACCAGGTTCGACGTTTGGATCTGCGGCATTTGAATACGAGTGTCGTATTCGGTGCCGATTTTCGAAGGTCGAGTCAGGGTCGTTATACAGACTAACGATACGCAATGTCTCTTTGTCCCCGTTGGGCACTATACCTTGATTTATGGAGTTTCGTCTCATTTTTATAGGCTAGCGACCCATGGTTTTTGGATCGTTCGTGGAGCAATCGACTCGATAAGTCGGGGCATGGGGCGTATCTTTTTAGGTGCGTCGATGTTCGACTAGGCATGGGGCGTATCTTTTTAGGTGCGTCGATGTTCGACTTTGCATGGGGCATATCTTTTTAGGTGCGTCGATGTTCGACTGTGCATGAGGCATATCTTTTTAGGTGCATCGATGTTCGGTTTATGGGATACATCTCATTTGTGATACACATGTTGGTGAGTTTTCATGCTTCCGTTTGTGATAGGCCTCCCCTTTTGTGATTTTTGAATTTCTAATTGATGATTTCTGGAATTTGCGTTTCACCAATTTTTGCGATTGGCATTGATATATTTTATCAATATTTGTGGTTTGGTGAATAATCTAAAGAATATGACATTCTTTTTGGTGTTTTGAGAAGATTTGAGATATTGTATGATTTTTGTTGTTATTCAATGTATACTAGCCACAGTATGACTTTATTATTGTCATACGTTTTTGTCATATCTCTTATTCTATCTCATTTTATATGATATTTATAGCTTGACTGATCTGTTTATTATTTTCTTCATAAATAATACTCAGGTCAGACCATGATATTTTAGATGCTTCTACTTGACTTATTATCAGGGTCTGTCATCTTACTTTTGGCTAACTACTTAGCTTAGCAGTTTTTGCTTTTATACATTCGAGATAGAGACTCCTTGATGTATACATATTCTTTTGTCTAGCACTTGTACCTATTATTTTATGATGTAGTGGATCTTGTATGACCACTAGTTTGATGTACACTTTTATGTGATATATCCATATCTGTTTCCGCCGTTGTGATATAAATATCTATGACTGATTTATGTTATGCTTATTTTATATTTGTTTCCAAAGATCACACAACCACTGTGTAGTAGTTTTAAATTTGTAATTGATGTATCAGATTTCCTCTGTAATACTATCTAACATATCGGTATACGCACAAAGCAATTACACAGATGGTCGCTTCTCAACAGTCTTATTCTTCATGCTAGTCGATGACATTACCCGGTAGTGTCCTTGGCTGGTGTAAGTATAGAGGTGGTGCGTCACAACTTGGTATCAGAGCCAAAGTTTGAAACAATATGGAATATTATAGTTAGGATCATCGTCCTAAGTCTTTCATAGGATAGGTCCTTAGGATTTATCCGAGTCTTAGGACCCATACTAACCTATTTTTTTTATGATTCCTTGTTTTATCAATCAAGTTTGTTTGAAATTCATTCTAAGAATAACCTTTTTCCTCTTTGTTCTTTCTTTCTTTCTCAAAGAAGAAAAGGTGGTTAGACTTGGCAGTCCTAGTGTTGGTCAATCTAGTAGTCTTCCTCTGGTTGTTATTAATTTGTTTCGTGATCATCCTATTCGAGTTACTTTTGATATGGGTGCATCTCATTCTTTTATATCAAAAGAACTTGTTGATACCCTTTCTTTAAATTTTTGGCTTGATGCCTTCATTGAGAATTGCGAATTAGATTGTTGGATCTGCAACACTCAGTTTATTTTGTAAAAATGTCGAGATTATTTTATGTAATTGTGCTTTCCGATCCGATTCACATGTAACATGCTACTTAGGTTTTGGAATCGATTTTTGGAAAAGAACTGGCTTAATCATTATGAAGCATATATCATATATCTCGATAGGACTATCCATCTCTGACATTCTCAATCTATTAAGCAGATTTATTTTTTTCTTAATGATTTCGATTCAAATTTGGTGGCATCATTTTATTCTCTAGATCCACATGATGAGGTAGATGTTATTTTCTCCATTAAATTAGTTTGTGAATTTTCCGATATCTTTAAGCTTGTTTTAGGATTATCACCTAAGCAATCTATTGAGTGGTCCTAAGGTCTTTTTAGCTCGACTTTACCACCAGTTTTCATTAGCTATGAGTTGCGAATGATAGCGTTCTACAAACCACATTCCGCACTAATTATGATTCTTATGAATGGTTTGTTATGCCATTTGGTTTGACGAACCATCCAGCTTATTTCATCCATCTTATGAATCGAGCAATCTACGAGTATCTCGATGACTCCATCTTTGTATTCATTGATTATGGGCGAACTTCTCATTTTAAAATTTTCTTTTATGTTGATGTGCTTTTATGGTTGTCACTCTTCATTTTCTTCTTAAGTATTGCGAGGACGCAATTTCTTTAAGGAGGGGAGTCTGCAACAACCCGCATATTTTACGATTGTATATTTAAATGATTTATATAAATATAGCATCATTAGTCGGATTAAAGTCCGAAATGCTACTTTTTGCAAACACTCGAATTAGGACTCAAGAATACTTCCATTGAGTTCAAAATGGCGTTTGCAACTTTTTCGAGTATAAACATCGATATATTTGGAGTTGGGTAGAATTTTGCTATATTTCTATTGAGCTTTGG
The DNA here is from genome assembly GCA_030765085.1 of Allium cepa. Classification (NCBI taxonomy): domain Eukaryota; kingdom Viridiplantae; phylum Streptophyta; class Magnoliopsida; order Asparagales; family Amaryllidaceae; genus Allium; species Allium cepa. Next base: position 600,333,367 of record CM060935.1, read on the forward strand.
GTTTGGATTTCGGCCCATTAACCCAACATAATATAGGATCGATTTCACCCTAGAGGGGGATGAATAGGGTGATACTATCAATTATAAAAATTATTGCGGAAGCTTATAAAATTATTTCAACACAGATATATCAAAATAATAGCAGTACAGATAATAGCAGAATAAATACAGAAATAGAACGAAATAGAATTTACCCAGCTTCGGTAAAACCCTGCGTACGTGCTTCCCCCAAGGTTTTTACTAGAAATTAAGCAGTCAGACGCTTACACATGTAAACTTGCGACACCCGCTATCGACTAGCCTTAACTCTATGCTCAAAACCCTGCCATAGTTCAGCCACTGAGTTGTGAATTCTCGAACTACACCACCGTAGCTTGTCCCCTAATCACACGACTAGTAGTTACAAGAGATTAAAAAGGAATACAAAATTGAAGCAATAATAAATCAAAGCCCTAATTTATACTAAAGCCTTATTAATATAACTCGGCCCAAAATATTATCACTAAAAAATGCCGCCCCGTTATCTCCTTTATTTTGTTGCTCTATATTGCTCTCGAAATTAGGGCTTTGAGAGATTAGAAGCCGTCGTCTTTTATTATCTCGATCGACTGATGATTTACGTCCCTTAGCTTTATCGATCGATGCTTTCTTCTCTTTGTGCTCGGTCATGGCTGCTTCCAGTATTGAGTTCGAATCAACGAATCTGGTATGTGAATTGTTACTTTTTCTTTACTGTTTTTGCTTCCTTGAACTTAATGATTCCGTAGCCGATGATGAATGGGTTTATATAGGATTTGATTCCCTACAGTTTCGTTCGACTGATAGTTTACTTGACTTCATCTCGGCTACTTGATTATGTTTTGATGTTGATGATTTATCTGACTTTGTCAATTTCTTATAATTTGATACTTGATTGACACAGCTTTGAATTGTTGTGATTGATATCTTGGCTACCACGGTTTCGAATTTTGACAGTTCGATTTCGTTCATTTTTCTATTGACTTCGGCTTCTCTGTCTTGTTCAAAACTGATACTTGCATATGACTTCGGTCCCTTGATTTTGTGAAAATATGAACTTATATGACTTTGTTTCTTAGTTATTGATTTTGTGTCTTCGGTACTTGACCATATGCATGCTTCGAGCTCGGTTACTGTTGTGAACTTGCTGATGCTGTTTCATTTGATATAGATATGTATGTGTATACATGTATTTTCATTGTTTTCTTGTCTTTGATCATTTGTGTTAGACTGAATTTGGTTTTACTTTGAGCTACATTTTGAAATCTCCTCTGTCTTTGTTCGAACTTGTATCCTGCACATTTATATATACATATATACTCATGTATGTATATAATTAGTCACATGTTGCCTGTAGTAATTGTAGTCTGGTCTTGGTTTTGAAGTCTTTCATTAACTTGATTTATGCCATGCTTCTATTTAGTATTGGTGCACTTGATTTCTTCACCTCATTGTACATTTTCTTGAGTCAGATTCCTGTTCATTCGGGTCTGGTCTCTGTAGCATTGGTCGAATCTGATTTCAGATGCACTTGAATATGCATATACACTTTTGACTTGTAGTTGAACTATAGTTGCATTCATTTTTCACTTTTGTACTGTCTGGATCATATTGCATTGCTTTCTCTATTAAACTGTTTATTCAAGCCTGCATATATGTGAATACATACATTTGTATGTGTGTATGCATATATTGTTGGATTTATACTGAGCTTGAGTTGTTTTTGAATGTGGTCTCTGCCTTTGTGCCTTTATGATATTTGCATGTCATTTGTGTCTTTGATGTTGAGCCACTATCTTACTTGATTTGAAATTATGGTGGCTTCACTTTGGCATTTGAACTGGTTCGATATTGGTTTCATTGTTGTTTTACTGTGTACATGTACACTTCGTGTTGCCATTCATCTGGTTCGGTCTCGTACCACGTGCTGTTCACTTGTACATTTAGGTTGCTGTTCTTTTGGCACTGCTTACTGTTAGTCTTTATGTAGCTTGACTACACGTATATGAAGCAGTGTTGCATTCCTGGTTTGAAACGTGACTTGATTCACTGTATATTGATTCTTATCAGTCTGCATTTGCTTGACTTGATTACTTGTTTCTCTTACCAGTCTGAATTCAAGCGTACATCCGAATTTTTGGTCGAGGCTGTGTTGTATGGGCTGTATTTGAATCCTTGTGCTCGATAGTTTTGTGATATTTTGTAGTGCACCTGAGTTGAATCCAGCTTGGAGCTCGGGTTTGACCTTCTGTTGATATTGTGACATTATTTTTTATTGCACTTGAGTTGAACCTGGCTTTTGATTTGGGTTCGACCTTGTGCTCACCTATTCCTATAACTTTATCAAGTGTATATATCGGTGTGCAAGGCCTTGTGGTATGTACAGTGATACACTGTGCATGTCACAAGCTGTTTGTGTATGATGAATTCAAATTTAAATGATGATGTACAACCCAAATAGCTGAGGCAAATAATATATTCAAAATTACATTTTATTTTATACTGAAAAAATATTTCCTTCCCAATTTTACTGCGTCAGTATTTATTTTTGCAGATTGCTCAAATGCTGGATTCAATTTGGTATAAAGTTAAAGATAAATTATGAGTGAATGAGCGATATGTAGTGTGGACATTTGTAAATGAAAGATTGTGATGTAATTGAATTTGTATTATAATCAAAATTATATATGTATAGTGAGAGCTTGAATTTGCATTATTCAAAATTGTAATAAATATTTGTTTGAACAAAATATCTGTTTGAATTTAAATTCCGTGTTATTTATTTTATTCACCAAATATTTATTTAATTATGTGAAAAATAAAATAGTACATTAACAAATATATTTAAATGAATATATATATATATATATATGTTTATTATCATCAAACAAAAATCATATACTCGCATATTTAACACATAATACCCTAACTCTACCCCCGCTCCTCTTCATTCATTTTAATTTCCTAACACATTTAAGCAAAAGGAAAATGGAGGAAAAGAGAGGAGATTAGAAATTCCTAAGCCCTAGTTTTCTTAGGAAATTCAAATTCTAGATCTAAAATCAAAGAGAAGCATAGGTAAGCATCCTCTTCATATTCTCCATCTCAATCTCTTTTCAATTTTTAAAAATTCCTAAACCATAACTTAGGAAAAACTTCACCTTTGATAATAGATTGAAGATTCTTGAGATGTATTGAAGAGGAATTGGTCTTGCTTTTTTTAAAGCCTCTCATTCATTGTTTTTGAGTTTTAAGGGTGAGTTCTTGAACTCACATCTATGTCTATAGCTTTTATTGTTGTTAAGTGTGAATTCCTAACATCTATTTCATGTATAATTACTTTTAATTTGAATTGCTGAATTTTCCAATTTTGGTGTTTTGAAGTCAAAAACTTTAAAGATCCTATCTGGGATGTTTGGCCATGTTTTTGGTGGTGTATCGAAGACCCTATAGTGCTGGGTTGTTGGTTGGCATAAATCCCTAGCATCCATCACTCGTTCGATCGCATTTCGGTTTGGATTTTCCCATTTTGGGCAAAGCTAATATATTTTTCCTAGCATAAAAATTCAGATGTCTGGAGCAAAAATCCAAACGCCTGGAACGAAATCCAGACATCTGGTTGAAAAATCCAAACGTCTGAAAGGGTTTAGGAAATAAATAAAAAAGGACAGAGCTAAAATCCAAATGTTTGGAATAAAAATCCAGACGTTTGGTTGAAAAATCCAGATGTCTAAAATGGTTCTGAATTGCATATATTGTTCTAGAACCTAGGGCTGGACGTCTGGAAATACCTACCAGATGTCTGAAACTTTCAATTTGGCCTATTTTGGCTGTTTTTGAGTGAATTTCCAATTTTTATCTATTTTTGTTGATCCGATTGGTTGTTGTCATTTATTTTCGACTTTGATGACTTCTTTTTGGATTTTTGGAAATATCCATTTGATGGATTTGATATCGATTTTTGTGCTTTTGATTCACGTCTTCATATGCGAATTTTTGGTGACGATAGTTTTTACAATTGTTTTCTATGATTTGTCACTTTAAAATACAAAGGTTTCTATACTAGTACTAAATATCCAAAATCTTTCATAAAAATGATTTCAATGTTACTTTTAATACAAAACTCGTTTTTAAAACCGCTTTCAAATCTATTAGTATATGCAAACCTTTACCTCATTCGTTCGAAAAATCCAACTAAACGACTTAGCAAAACAAGTGGTATTAAACACTTACGTTTACTTCGTCGGTTAATTCTTAGAACTTATTCGATTGAAACCTTGTGATAAATTTTGAGTGGAAATCTATAATTTGTTTGTAAATAGTCAAGTTAAGCCGGCGGTTATCAGACATGAAGCTAAACTCATTTATTTACTATCTTAGTGTAATTTACAATTATCGATAATGATGACCATTTTATGGTTTAGATTAGCGATACGCGATGTCTCTTTGTCCTTGTGGGGAACTATACCCCGATTTTATGGAGTTTCGTCTCATCTTTATGGGCTAACGACCCATGTTCTTTTGACCGTTCGTGGAGCAATCAGATCGAGAAGTCAGGTCATGGGGCGTATCTTTTTAGGTGCGTCGTTGTTCGATTAGGCATGGGGCGTATCTTTTTAGGTGCGTCGATGTTCGACATTGCATAGGGTGTACCTTTTTAGGTGTGTAGATGTTCGACTATGCATGGAGCGTATCTTTTTAGGTGCGTCGACGTTCGACTGTGCATGGGGCGTATCTTTTTAGGTGCGTTGATGTTTGGTTTATGGGATCGCGTCTCGTTTGTGATACACGTGTTGGTGAGTTTTCATGCTTCCGTTTGTGATAGACCTTCCCATTTGTGATTTCTGGATTTCTAATTGATGATTTTTGAAATTTGTATTTCACCAATTTTTGCGATTGGCATTGATATGTTTTATCAATATTTGTGGTTTGGTGAATAATCTAAAGAATATGACATTCTTTTAGGTGTTTTGAGAAGATTTGAGATATTATATTATTTTTGTTGTTATTTAATGTATACTTGTCACAGTATGGCATTATTGTTGTCATAGGTTTTTTTTATATCTCTTATCCTACATCATTTTATATGATATTTATAGCTAGACTGATCCATTTATTATTTTCTTCTTAAATAATACTCGGGTCAGACCGAGATATTTCAGGTGCTCCTGCTTGGCTTCTTATCAGGGTCTGTCATCTAACTTTTGGCTAACTACTTAGCTTAGTAGTTTTTGCTTTTATACATTCGAGATAGAGACTCCTTGATGTATACATATTCTTTAGTCTAGTACTTGTACGTATTCTTTTGTGATGTAGTGGATCTTGTATGACCACTAGTTTGATGTACACTTTTATGTGATATATTCATATCTGTTTCCGCTATTGTGATGTGAATATCTGTGACTGATTTATGTTATGCTTATTTTATATTTGTTTTCAAAGATCACATAGCCACTGTGTAGTATTTTTGAGTAATTGACGTGTCAGATTTCCTCCGTAATACTATCTGTCATATCGGTACTCGCACAAAGCAATTACACAGATGGCCGCTCCTCAACAGCCTTATCTTCATGCTTGTCGACGGCACTACTCGGTAGTGTCCTTGGCTAGAGTGAGTATAGAGGCGATGCGTCACAGCCCTCTAGTTTACGGAGGAATTATGGTATTATATAGACAACGGGAATATATAAAAATGTGTTAAGGGCGATATGGGCAATGCCTTAATGCTATTTTAATAGTTTACTTTACTATAGACATATTATAATAGCTTATATTACTACATAGTAGATTGTTCCATGGATCCTTAGAGGATGGAAATCCTAAACATCCTTTAAGTTACTTGTATTTCAGTTGACATTTCACTTAAGTTAAATTTATTCATATAAGAATGTTAATCCTGACTCGAGTGTTTTGTATTTTGCTTTACGCTCGGGTCAGACTGAGCACCTTGGGAGATCGGAGCTATGTTCGAAGATCCATTTATTCGGCTTTTTAGTTACTTCAGTTTACTCCAATTATTTATGTTCAGACTTGTCAGTTGATTTTGCACTCAATACTCCATTCGTATTTGATATTCTGTTGTATTTTGTTTCAAACTCTGATGTTTATATAGTAGCTTCATGAACTATTATCTATCTATTCCGCTTCTTATTGTTATTACTCTGTGTCAGTGATTTTATGATTTATTTATTTACTGTATATGTTGAGTTCTGCCAAATATAAATTAACAATCTGTTGTTTTGAGCAATTCAAGTCCGACATATGCGGATGCAAATAGTTCAAAATACCTGGTCATTACAAGTGGTATCAGAGCTCTGGTTTAGACAAACTTAGCATATAGAGTAAATTTAATCACAGAATCACCTATGTTCGAGATTATATTTGTTCCTCTTAGATTCAGATTTCTTTCGAATTTTTGGAACTCTCCCCTTTGTTCTGAAATCCATTCTTGTCTTTTCCTGCTCGTATTCTTCTTGATTCTGGAGTATTCGATAGCTTCATTTCTACCGATCTCTGTAATAAATTCAAGCACATCTTGCCACATCTATTGGCAACTTTGTCCTTATGTGTGTCTAATCTCATCGTCGGTCTCACCAATCATCAATATGATCTGTCAAGGGGCAAAACTCCTTTACAACAAGCGTCGCTTCACCAAAGATTTCTATGTCCTAAGTTTGATGCTGTTATCTCTTGGAAATCCCGAACCGTCTCTAGTAGACGACCATGGTAATCCCCTTGTAATCTTGACTCCATTCCGACAATCAGAGATTATCCTAATATAGGGTGAAGTCATTTCTCTTCCCTTCAAGTGGAAAATTGAATTTCCGCATCCATCTTGTTCCTAGAATCTTGGTTGACCCGGTCACTAATTTATCCATCCCTTCTCTTTTTGTAATATAATTATTTTATCTTCCTTTCGAGTCTATCTTCATAGTTCGAATTCACTTAGGCTTCATCTAAACTTTAATATCTACCCTAGTTTCAAAATTCACTCTTCAATCATCCTATGAAGGATTGTATTGGTTGATAATATAAAATGCTTTATATTGTGTTATTGAGTTGTTAAGTTTTAATTTTGGGTTTCGATCAATTCATTTAGCTAACGCTATCGATAGGAATTCCAAAACATATGAACAAAGCAAACTGACACAATACTATTTTCGAAATTTGTAAATGGTATAATTTTGTGTATGGTCATATTTTATATATAAAAGTATGATTTTTTGAAATTGGATAGTTAATTAAATTGGTTTTTAGGAATGATAATACTAGATTACCATTTATAACTTTGTCAACACTACTAAATCATTTTCTGTTGTTATATTTTATAAGGTTTTGAAATTTTATAAACATGGTTTACCTAATTTAAAAATGAAATAAATTTAAATTAAGAATTTGAGAATTAAATTTCCGGTGCTTTCCAAATTTTGGTTTTCAAAGTTTTGATATATATATATATATATATATATATATATTATTTGAAAGAATCTTCGAATGGAAATTGTTGCCAAAGAATTTTAAAGAATTAAGTCAGTATTCTCTTTATTTTTCGCTGGAAAATAATTTCGGTGATGACTGCAGCATCATCGACATTCATTTCTGAGTCTCAAAGCGGAAAGACCATGTAGCAGCTTTGCTACACTGTTGTTTTGAAAAAGGAATTTAATTCGAATTTCAAGAATATGATTTGATTCACAATATATATATATATATATATATATATATATGTATGTATGTATGTATGTATGTATGTATATTTATTTAAAAAATGGTGGAAAGTGAAACAGGAAATTTAACTCTTATGTTTTATAATAGTTTCCAATTGTTGAAATGAAGCAAAATATTTGAATAATTGGAATCTTTAAATTAGAAATGAAATTAAATCAACTTGAAACAGTTGAACTAGAATAAAAATTCATTTGTATAATACTCAGTTGCATTTCTAAAAAACATGTATAGCTTACCTGAATTATTTAAAAGGTTGAAATGTTAAGATGAATTTGAAATTGAAGGTTACATAAGAGAAAAATTAGGCAACATATTGTTCATAATTAATATTTGCTTAATAAAAATACTATAAATAACAACTAAATTGGTAGAGTGCTCAATTACATATGAAACATCAATAAAACTTACATGAATATTCAAAAGTTCAAAATGTAATAATAATATATAATTAGACAGGATACAATATAAATTGGAAGAAATAAAATGTGAAAATAAATTCTAATAAGGAAATTTATAAATAAGAATTGTGTTGTTATAATGAATTTTATATATATTTAATTTATGTTATAAGAAATATAAGTTGAAACAAATTGAATAATAAATAGAGAATGAGTAAATAAAGGTAAACTTAAAAAACTAAGCAGGTAATAAAAGAATTCATATCTTTGTAAACAAATGGTAAAGTATAAAGAATAGTTGAAATTAATTATACGAAGAATTAACTTAAGTGAAATCAAATGGAATAAATAAATGAGCTGAACAAATAAATTTTGTTTTGAAAGAAATTTTGTAGCAAATGTAATAAATTGTAAGCAAACCAACTGAATGAAAATATCTTGATTTGAAATTAACTAAATGTTAATACATTGAATATTTATTGAATAAGATGGATTGAAACAAATTTTTTTGAAAATTTATCAGTTCAAAACTAATTGAAAATTTTGTAATACCTAATTACTTGAAATCAAATCTATTTATTGAAATACATTAAATTGAATCAACAAAATATGATTATATTCAATCGTTATTGATTGAATAAAATGGATTGGACCCAATTTGTTAAATATTAATCAAACTAAAATAAATGAATTTAGATGGTTTAAAATTTATCGTTGTATCTGGTATTTATATTTCAAATCTAACTTTCTTTCTAGTCGATTCTATTCTCCTAGCTCGTTCCTTTTTGGAGACGAAAAGTTTTGAGTGGGGGAGAGAGTGACGACCTATAAATTTTAACGGTTTTTATAATGTAATTAACTAATATTTTGCTTGAAATTAAACAATTAAATTTGGAAATAAAAATTTGATATTTGGTATACGTCTATTTAAACATGGCAAATGGTACATTTTCATCGAAAAATATGGAAGTTAACTTTATTGTGTAATTTTTAATTTTTAATTTTTCAAAATCTGAATATTTTTATACAATAAAAATGTAAACTATTTTCTAAGTGAGACATCATCTTTCGTTTCATTAAATTTGGACTTCTCTAGCTTCGTTTATCTTATTTTCAGCGAAATTGCAGTAATTTTTGGCAGCCAATATCAACTTTTGATAGGATGGCCGTGTCGGTGATCTCTGTGTACCATTCTATTCATCTCGTCGAGCTGATCTCTGTGGTATATTCATTTATGAGCTCTGGTGTCTGGTATGCGTCGAAATGGTTAACCGTATCGGCACCCGTTTGAGCCTTTTGGTATTTCAGTGACAATTCATTTATTTACCAATTGGAAAATCGATGGCCACTAGACTTTTGTATGCCCCGATATTAATGTGTATCCTTTTCTATTCCAACGATTTTAGTGCATTGGTTCATCATTATCTTCATTGTTCCTCTCTGCTTTTCGTTTGGCCTTCCTCCTTTTTTGAAAATAAATTTACATATGTAATATAGTTTATATAATAAGTTTCATTCATTTCCTTTTTAAGAGGACCTCCCTACTTATCATCTTCTATCTTCAAACCTGCATCATAGATAAATAAATTACACGCACAACTAAATTCATATAATTCACATCACAGAATATTTCAAATCAGAGTTAACAATCAATTCAATCATTCAATACAATCAATCATCCACAAGCAAGATTAATTAACTAACTATCCGACAATAATGAATTACTTAACCCTATTTAATTAAGTAATTACAGTCATTTTTATTTATTCAAATTAATTAATCACATAATTAATTTCATTAATTATCCTTAATTAATGATTAATTATTCTAAATTATAAATTAGTTAATCCTTAATTACATATTAGTTAATCCTTAATTATTAATTAATCAATTCTTAATTATACATTAATTAACTTTAATTAATATTTAATTAACCTTAATTAGGTAATTAAATTAACCTTAATCATGAAATTAATTAACCTTAATCATGTAATTAATTATCCTTAATTACAAAGTTAATTAACCTTAATCAATCTTTAATTAAGTAATTATCCTTTAAAATAATTATCCTTTAATCACCTTCATTAATCAATTCTTCCTTAATCACTTTCATTAATTAATAATTCTTTAATTACTTAAGATTCAATCAATTAAAAGATAAACCATTTATCTTTATTATTTTTAATTATCATTTAATCCTTATTTAATAATCCTTTGGAAATAGATCATCATCAATACATTAATTAACATAAAATCTTTAAGTTAGATGAAGGATTATAAAACATTTCATTTTCTCAATTATACACTTAACTACAAAAATTAAGTTTATAAACTTTAAAACCAAAAGTTATATAGATTAAAACACTTTTAACTTAATAAATTGGAAATAATTTATTTTTTAAGCCTTTTAACCAATTCAAACTTGGATAACGTTTATTATTTACCAAAAGAACTGGTTTTTACGAATTTTTTTTTAAATAAACTTGATTTGTTTTAAAGTTTAAAAACTGTTTTTGTAAATCCACAGACCCAAGCCATTTCCAAAATTTCCCGAGCCTAACTCCAGGTTTCTTACCTCCTTCATTTTCTACGAGTCAAACCCCCCGTTTTGCTATGCTCGAACCCTAGCAACTTCTTCTTCTCCAAACCCAAAACGACACAGACCCAATCGTGCACACACGTGCATGTGTACGATCGATCGACGATGATCTGATCGTCGTTGAGACTTCCGACATGACACCATGACCACCTCACCTCAAACATCCACCCAGATCAACATTTTCTTCACGAATTTAAAATCGAGCTAACCAGTTCTTGCTGGAACCAACACCTCTGACCAAAAATGCCTCGCCGACGATAATCTAGCTCACTAGAAATCACCTAACTTCGTCCCAAGCTGCACCAATCTTAACAGGTCAATTTCCCCCAGGTCCCGTTGACTCCGATGCTACCTCGTCGTCGAACGACCCATATTCTCAACATCGATATAAACTACTCCTTAAACCCTAAACTAACATCAACTGACTTCACCTGACGACTTAAAAAATTATTCACCATTTTTCTGGTGATCACCAGCCCTCAAGCTCCCTTCAGAGATGATCCCGACCCCACGCCTTTCGTCGATCGCCAGAAATCACCCAATCTTTGATTTTCATTCAACTTGCAATTTCATTCGATTTTCAAGCTTAAAAATCATGATTATATGTTTAAAAATCATAGATTTTGATAACAAATCAGATTATATACTTGAAACAACGAACCATTCAAGTCGAGATTTTGATTTAGTTTATATTCATATGTTTTTCTCAATTTTCCAGAAAATTACAAACTTAATTTTCTTAAATATATTTTTAAACCTTAATCAATGTTTAAACAAACATATTATGTTTGAAAACTAAGGCCTATCAGTGAATATATAAAGAGATATTGAATTCTGATTTATTTTCAAACTCTGTAACAAAGAAAACAGAGATACACACAGTACACAGACATGCACATCTAAATCTTCATGTATATATATACGGGAAGATACTCATACAAACATTTTTCAAGCCATCATCATCATCATAGGCATACAAAATCAAGCAACAACATATAAATATATTGAGGGTTGAAAATTTGCTCACCTGGATTTGGGAAGAACGAAGAACAAATTTTGAGCCTGAAATCTGGAAATGGACTTTGAGTTTGAAACTTTGATCTGTCGTTTGATCTGTAGCTTGCTATTTTAGTTGAACTGATATTAGATAAAACTGAGATGATCTTGCATTATTCTTCACATGCTTTAATTTCCAGGTTTCAGTTTGGTTTTGAACTTGATCTTTGAATTACTGAGTTGATCTTGCCGCTTTGTTTTGAAATGTTTCAGATTTTAATGCTTTGACCTTTCTCTGGTTTTGAAAACTATTTGTTAGATTTTTGAATTGCTTTTGGGTTTGATTAAATCTAAACTTGTTTGCTTTCAGATTTGATTTTCTAGTTTGGTTTTATTTTTCTGGTTTGAGGCTTGTTTTCAGATTTGAAAATTGGTGAGGATTTGTTTTGAATTTCATTTACTGGTTTTTGGTTTTGAATTGTATCAAAGAAAAATGAAAAGGAAGGAGATAGTGATATATACTTAGCCTTGTTTTATTTCATTTACTAAACTCAAAATGAAAAGAGATTTTTAAATATGACACTTGTTAACTTCACACATTAAAATAGTCACACTTGTTTAATCTTATGTTACTTACCCTACACTTGTAATGCATAGTATTAAATGTTTAAATATATAATGGATATAATTTTTGTATCATATTTTCAATTTACCTTTACATATATATTATGTTCTAAACCTTTTCATTTTATAATTTGTGAATCATATTTTTTTTGTTTTACACATGTATACATTTTTAATTTATATATATATGCTTTATTAATTTCAAAAGATACATATGTATATATATGTTTTATTAACTTAAGTATTATGCTTACAAATGTGTGTGTATATATATTTATATACAAACTTTATTTATTCAAGTATAAAAGAAAAGGGTTTCAGGCCTTTTTATCAAACTTATTTAAAATTTTTTAAACTTAAATTAAAATATCCTAATATATACACAAACATTTTTATTTCAAAAGATATATATGCATGTATGTAAAAGCTTTTATTTATACTTATTTGACAATTGTATTCATACATATAATATTATTTATATTGATATAACTTTTAAAGAAAATGATTTAAAATCAAATTATACATAAATAATCATTAGTTTCTTAAAATATAACATTTAAATCCAATTAATTTTATAAAATATTTACTTTTTGAATACCAAAACAAATTTTTATTAGTCTTTAAATTATAGAGTTTTCAAATTCAAAATTTAAATCACAATCTATATACATAAATAAACAAGCACATTTCTTATTAAATTTGAAAAATTCAAATTAATTCACAATTTAATCTAAAATTTTATATTAATTATCAAATTAAAATTGATTCAAAATCGGGATCGTTACAGATTCCCCCCTTAAGAAAATTTCGTCCTCCAAATTTGCTAGACAAGGAGGCAACAAAGAACAGATGAACACATCTGAGATAAATAATTGATTTATCATATCAAACTGAATATCTATTCTGCATTTGGCTTACCAAATCAGAACATCAACAATTAATATGAGAATGAACTCATTCCATATCTCACAAGATACTCGGGTCGTCTGGTCTACGAATTTTACAGGGGCATTAGTTAGTTCGAAGGGATAACTAACCACACGTAGAACATATCGAGACCCAACAGAACAAAAAACAGATTCAATTCAATTTAACTTCATATTTTATTAACCAATCTTATTCCAATTAAAATTTCAAATTCATTAAAGTTAAAACGAAAAGCTTGATAAGAAACTGAAGATTCGCAGGGCCACCACCATACCAAAGCTCTTTCTGTAGCTGCCACGAAACCATCAAAGAATCGAAATTGGATAAAGATCAGAAGAGATTGATGAGGAAAGTTGTTTCCGTTGTTGCAGGTATTGACCATTTGTAGCGATACTCTCCTGTCCCTTACCTCATCCTCTTCTTGCACTCATACTCACTATCAGTGGATAGTAAGAGAATTTTCTGAGGCATACAAATGGATATCTTAGAGATATACTCATTCTAGGGCATTTGTAACCCTATCTCTAATGGGCCACATAATGTGTTATACTCCTGAGAAAAAGTTCAAACTTCAGCTCTGATACCAAATGAAACGACCCTAACTCGATCTTCAAAAATCGACACTCGAATACATCACCTGTATTCGAATGCCGTAAATTCAAACGTCGAATCTGGTTCGCCGGAGCTTATAACAGCTTAAGTAAACAACATAGCGGAAGAAAATGAATGAATTTATTTATATACAACATTCGATACAATAATGATACAATTGAATATCATTATTTATCAGAGATACACAACAGCAGAAAGAAAATCTTCGACAGAGGAACACCAACTTCAATAGAAAGAGAGAGAGAGCTTGAGAATCCAATATTGCATCTCCATTCCAATGCTCCAAAGATCTCCAAGCCATAAGCTCGAACCACCATCATCGCATTGTATTAAGAAAGGTCAGTCATAGTGAACAAATGCTATTGCCAAATCCAAAGGCTGGATGCTATCGATTCTATACCTATTATACGATTGTCTGAAAATCTAACTCTAGGCTGCCCGTGTAGAAAATTATGGGCATCCAGAGTTTAGAAAGGGAACAATATGCTCCAGGTCAGCCATGTGACTGGTGTGAGAAAACAAAAACAGTTTATCTTTAACAAAAGGAAGCAAAAGAAATTTAAAAGAAATTCACAATGCTTTTCGGAAAATGAAACAACCATAAGGTCTCCCGCCACACACACAATGCAAATGCACAATTGGAGGAGGTTTCTCCTTATGATAGTCAAACATGCTTGATACGCGAAGACCTTTTAATACTATTATTAGTGCATAGTGCAGAAAATATTTTGAAAGTATAATATCAATCTTAGCCAGCATACCACCATAATGGTATACCTACTATGGCTAACAATTAAACGGCGGATCACTACCATAAGTAAAAGGCACGTATTGGTGATTGGATTTCCAAAACATGGTCAGGCAAAGCAACTTCCTGGGTCACATGGATACGCCTCTAGAGGGACGCCTCGAGAACTTAACCAGCTCTCTGCCAACACAAGGTCGGGTTACCTCTGTAACTAGGTAACCACTACACGAGTATGCCATCCCCCTATCGTTACCGACCTTTATCCGAGGATCCTCAACACCAACAACCACAAAGTAATAAATTTGCAGTAACTACACATGTTAAATATCTAGGCTCCATACCATGATACCACCTTTTTTCAGAAGGAAATGGACATACCCTAAAAGGCACGATCCTCATAACCTTGCCGCATTCTTCCTGTTTCGACCATTTCCAGGTTGTGAGGTCCGGCGAGGTCACATCCACAAAGCTACGCTTTACACAAAATCCATGATTTGATCAACAAATGATCAACAACACTTCTCATGCCACATTACCAAATTGGAATGTATCACTAGTAACCATCAACTACATAACCTCTGAGTTCGTATGTCTCAGAGAAGGGTGTTAAGCTAAGAGAATAAATTCTCAGTCACCAAATAGAAATGTATTTGATAGAGACTAGCTTTACATCTCAAAGTGTAATGTCAGACATACATCCATACAAGTCTGTTCCGGGTTCGAGCAGAACCGAAGGCACTTCAAAAGAAGCTCTTGCAATACAGGTATGCACAATCCCGATCGGACTCCCCATCACATATGGAGATCTCTATACCAGCGTAGTTCAGTGCAAAGACATTCGATGGGTAATCCTTTCATTCTCGAAAATACCCGATCTTCATCATCGATCTTAAAATGCAATCCATATCGTTGCTTCATTATTTGTAATGGGTTATATGACATAAAGTCCTCTTCCGGCTAAACCGAATAATGAGCGCAAATTTTAAAACCATATGGATATATTGGGATCTTAGTTAAGTCATAACTTAAAGCCCAAAACTTTTCTTCGAATGGTTTAAACAAATTACCATTTTCAAATCTTTGAACAAAAAGATTCACTTCACAAAGTTCACCAATCTTTCACAAAGATTCATTCATAGCTTTCAAAACTATTTCAATTCCAAATCTTTCATACAAAAGATACACCTTTTAAGATCCTCTTAAATTTGAAAACAAAGTTTCACCAATCTTTCACAAAGATTCAATTATAGCTTTCAAAACAATTTCAATTCACAACTTGAAATCTTTTCAACAAAAACTGGAAGTTCCTTCTTTATATGAAAGCTATTATCGTTTGAAAACAATTGCTTTTTGTTTCGGAAAAATCTGATCAAATACACACAAATTATATTTAAACCAGAAAATCAACGAACTGCCGTATCATTGGCAAGTTCAAATTTAAATTAGATTCAAATTACAAAAACAATTTATAGATACACTTAACTATATATACATTGTACAACTTGTTTAACCCTTTCAAACTATACTTTCCAAAATAATTTTAAAGCTTAAACAGGATATATTATATTCAAACTAAATTTCAAATTTTAAAACTTCCTTTTCAAAGGCTTTCAGATTCAACTCAATTTCACTTCCAAACCATTCGGATTCAAAATTCAACCTTTAAATAGGATAATATTTAAATTCAAAATATCTATGGCTTAATCGATTTCCCTCGAAATCCATATTTGTGTGTGTATAGTGTAGCCCAGGGGTTTTACACAATAATGCAACATCATCAATCATTACAGATTCAAACACAGTAACATCAATAACTGGTATAACCCTACAACGCTTATCTTTCATTCACAAAGTTACAGATAGATATGTAAATGCATCATAGATAAACAAATAACACGCATAGCTAAATTCAAACAACTCACATCACAGAATATTTCAGATCACAGATAACAATCAATTCAATCATTCAATATAATCAATCATCCACAAGCAAGATTAATTAACTAATTATCAGACTGTAATGAATTACCTAACCCTGTTTAATTAAGTAATTACAGTCATTTTTATTAATTCAAATTAATTAATCACATAATTACTTTCATTAATTATCCTTAATTAATGATTAATTATTCTTAATTATAAATTAATTTATCCTTAATTACAGATTAGTTAATCCTTAATTGTTAATTGATCAATTCTTAATTATACATTAATTAACTTTTAATCAATATTTAATTAACCTTAATTAGTTAATTAAATTAATTTTAATCATGAAACTAATTAACCTTAATCATGGAATTAATTATCCTTAATGTAAAGTTAATTAACCCTATCAATCTTTAATTAAGTAATTATCCTTAAAAATAATTATCTTTTAATCATCTTCATTAATCAATTCTTCCTTAATCACTTTCATTAATTAATGATTCTTTAATTACTTAATATTTAATTAGCTAAAAGATAAACCATTTATCTTTATTATTTTTAATTATCATTTAATCCTTATTTAATAATCCTTTAGAAATAGATCATCATCAATACATTAATTAACTTAAAATCATTAAGTAAGATTAAGGATTATAAAACATTTCATTTTCTCAATTACTCACTTAATTAAGTTTATAAACTTTAAAACCAAAAGTTATATTGATTAAAACACTTTTTAACTTAATAAATTGGAAATAATTTATTTTGTAAGCCTTTTAACCAATTCAAACTTGGATAACATTTATTATTTACCAAAAGTACTAGTTTTTATGAAAATTGTTTTAAATAAACTTGATTTGTTTTAAAGTTTAAAAACTGTTTTTGTATTAAATCCACAGACCCGAGTCATTTCCTAAATTTCCCGAGCCAAACTCCGGGTTTCTCACCTCCTTCATTTTCTTAGTCAAACCCCCCGTTTTCCCATGCTCGAACACGAGCAACTTCTTCTTCCCCAAACACAAAACAACACAAACCCAATCGTGCACACGCATGCACGTATACGATCGATCGATGACTATCTGATCGCCGCTAAGACTTTTGACATGTCGCCTCTGACCACCTCACCTCGAACATCCACCAGATCAACATTTTCTTCACGAAATTAAAATCAAGCTGACCATTTCTTCCTGGAACCAACAGCTCCGACCAAAAATGCCTCGCCGATGATAATCTAGTTCACCAGAAATCACCCGACTTCATCCAAAGCTGCACCAATCTTAACACATCGATTTCCCCCAGGCCCTGATACTCCGATGCTACGTCGAACGACCCATGTTTTCAACAACGATATAAACTGCTCCTTAAGCCCTAAACCAACATCAACTGACTTCACCGACGACTTAAAAAATTATTCACCATTTTTCTGATGATCACTAGCCCTCAAGCTCCCTTCAGTGATGATCGCGACCCCACGCCTTTTGTCGATCGCTAGAAATCACTCGATCTTTGATTTCCGTTCAACTTGCAATTTCGTACGATTTCAAACTTAAAAATCATGATTATATTTTTAAAAATGACAAATTTTGATAACAAATCAGATTATATACTTGAAACAACAAATCATTCATGTCGAGATTTTGATATAGTTTATATTCATCTGTTTTTCTCAATTTTCCAGAAAATTACAAACTTAATTTACTTAAATATATTTTTAAACCTTAATCTATGTTTAAACAAACATATTGTGTTTGAAAACTAAGGCCTAGCAGTGAATAGATAAAGAGATATTGAATTTTGATTTATTTTCAAACTTTGTAACCAAGAAAACAGAGATACACATAGTACACAGACATGCACATCTAAATCCTTTTGTATATATATACATGCAGATATTCATACAAACATTTTTCAAGCCATCATCATCACTGGCATACAAAATCAAGAAACAACATATAATTATATTAAGGGTTGAAAATTTTCTCACCTGGATTTGGGAAGAACAGAGAACAAATTTTGAGCTTGAAATCTGAAAATGGACTTTGAGTTTGAAACTGTGATCTGTTGTTTGATCTTTAGCTTGCTATTTTAGTCGAATGAAGATTTGATAAAACTGAGATGATCTTGTATTATTCTACATAGGATTTAGTTTCCAGGTTTCACTCTGGTTTTGAACTTGATCTTTGAATTACTGAGTTGATCTTGCCACTTTGTTTTGAAATGTTTCAGATTTTAATGCTTTGATCTTTCTCTGGTTTTGAAAATTGTTGTTTGATTTTTGAATTGCTTTCAGGTTTGATTAAATCCGAACTTGTTTGCTTTCAGATTTGATTTTTGGGTTTAGTTTAATTTTATGGTTTGAGGATTGTTTTCGGATTTGAAAATTGGTGAGGATTGGTTTGGAATTTCATTTACTGCTTTTTTGTTTTGAATTATATCAAAGAAAAATGAAAAGGAAGGAAATAGTGATATATACTTAGCCTTGTTTTTATTTCATTTATTAAACTCAAAATGAAAAGAGATTTTAAAACATGACACTTGTAAACTTCACACATTAAAATAGTCACACTTGTTTAATCTTATGTTACTTACCCTACACTTGTAATATGCATAGTATTAAATGTTTAAATATATAACTGATATAATTTTTATATCATATTTTCAATTTACCTTTACATATATATAATGTTTTAAACCTTTTCATTTTATAATATGTGAATCATATTTTTTTGTTTTATGCATGTATACATATTTAATTTATATCTATATATGCTTTATTAATTTCAAAAGATACATATGTATGTATATGTTTTATTAACTTAATTATTATGTTTACAAATGTGTATGTGTGTATATATACACAAACTTTATTTATTCAAGTACAAAAGAAAAGGGTTTTAAGCCTATTTTATCAAACTTATTTAAAAATTTTAAACATAAGTTAAAATATCCTAATATATATACAAACCATTTTTATTTCAAAAGATACATGTACATGTATGTTAAAGCTTTTATTTCACATTTGTATTCATACATATAATATTATTTACATTGATATACCTTTAAATAAAATTATTTAAAATCAAATTATACACAAATAAGCATTAGTTTCTTAAAATATAACTTTTAAATCTAATTAATTTTATAAAATATTTACTTTTTGAATAACAAAACAAATTTTTATTAGTCTTTAAATTATAGAGTTTTCGAATTCAAAATTTAAATCACGACCTATTTATATAAATAAACAAGCACATTTGTTATTAAATTTGAAAAATTCAAATTAATTCACAATTTAATTTTGGATTTTTATATTAATTATCAAATTAAATTTGACTCAAAATCGGGATTGTTACAGCCTCACCCACCACCCACGCAACACCTCTCCATCAACCTGTACTTGCCACATCAGCCTAGCACTCACGTGCCTTCCTCCCCTCGTCATCCACATATATAAAGAGCGTGTGTGTCTATATATATATAGATCGTATTATAATATATGTATGTTTTATATATTGCTTTATATATATATGTTATATATATAAGTTATATATTTTATATACGTGATACGTTTTATAGTGGTTATTATCTACATATATTGGGTTATGTATGGGGTCTACACACATATATATTAAGTTGTATACGTATTCACATGTCTGAATACTTATTATATGTATAATATATATGAGTTGTATCATTTTGGTTATATTATTGACTTGTTTACAAATATCTTATAGCTCGAGTTAGATATATATTTGTTTTGCATATATTTTGTTCAGTCTGATATATATATATACTTGTTTATAAATGAAATCTGCAGTCTGATTCTTTATATTTGTTTATAAATAAAATCTGCATATGACTGGTGGAGTCTAATCTATCTTTATTTGTTTATAAATGAAATCTTCTATAATTGTTCATAGTCTGCATATGGTTGAGTAATATTCATATATTTGGATATAGTCTGCATATATTTGTTGGAATAGCCTACATATATATATATATATATATATATATATATATCTGCTTGCGTATATCATCTTACATATAAATTGTTTATGGATATATATATATACACACTATTGCATTCATCGGTTCATGTCGGTCGTGCCTTGTTTTGGTCGTCGAATCCCTGTTCATTGTGCTATGCTTTGGAATGTATGCTTGGATTATCGCATCTTGTTCTTGTTATCTCTCTAGCCTCGAAAGGTGAGCAATCGCTCACAATTAACATCCTTATAGTTAGTAAATTTGATTTCACCTTAAACAATAACTGGCATATGCTGTTAAATTTGGATTGCAAGTTATTTAATCGTTAAATATGATATGCCACTATCTGCAATTGTTCCCCTGTAATATATGACACCATATATGTGACGACCCGGAATTTTTGAGCATTTAAAATCGGAATATTTAATTGATTTTAAATATTTAAAAGTTAATTCTTAACTTGAATTCAAATATTACCATTTATTCGGTAATTTAATTATCAAATTAAATAAGTTGAAGTTGGATAAAATGTTGAATCTTCAGTTTTAAGCTTGTTAAAAATAATTTAAAGGCTTGTAAAATTTTTATATTAATAATACTAAAGATAGTAAAGGTATTAAAATTGAATTTGGAAGCGTTTTGTTAAGTTTTGAAATTATATCGTTTAAGTCGATATTTAAAAATAACCGTCCGAGGCACAGTCTCGGATATCGAAGAAACAGTTCCATTGGATCTATAATATTGTATTATTATCGGATTTCAAGTTTTGTAGTGTTTGGAGTTGTTGTGTGAGCGTATGATATATAAGCGCACTGAAATCTATATCGAAAATTTAATTTAATAACTGAATCTAAAAAGCTATCTTCCCCAAACGATTGAATTAGGACTCGAAACCTTTTCCATCACGTTCGGAATAGGGGTTTAACATTATAAATGCCTGAAGGCATGCCATGATAGGAGGTCGATATTTTGGGTTGCGTAATTCGAGTCGATTTAAATTTAAATTTAAATAAAATCAATATTTTGTTTAACCAGTCAAATTAATATCATGTCAATGCTTTTTGCCGTCGCCTTGATGTCACAGTACCTAACCCCTGCAAACACGCTACCTCAGCTTTTCAGTAGTCGAATCACGTTTTGCCTCCTTCAACTAAAAAATAAATAAAGGTATATTAACGAAGAAATCTTCTTCCCTCATCTTCGTATTCTTTAAAAAAAATTCGAAACCTTCCTTTCTCTGTAAAAATGGCGATCTACATCGAAGGAAAATGGCCGCTCATTCTTTTTAATTCAAATCATACCGAGCCTCTCCTCCTTTTTCAATAATCTAATCGGTGAATCGAAGAAAATAGGAGAAAGAGGGATGGTCGATAAGTCACGTGCTCCGGCAATGGGCGGAGGAGTTTGTGTCGTGAGGAGTGGCGTTCGACGTGGAGGGTTTCGTGATGGGATGCTCGCGCAACGTTCGATGGAAGCGCCATGGCAGGCGGCGTGGTGGAGGTGGGGGCCGTTCGAGTTAGCAAGGTTGGTGCGATTCATCACTCTGGGAAGGAGGAGTTAGGTACGGCATCGCGATTTCAAATTTTTCTTGTATTTCTCTAACTGTATGTTCACAAAACTCTTGAGAAATATATAATATAATTGCAGTTATATATATTAACATCAGTTATAAAATGTTGTTCTTGAATATAATGAGTTTTAAATATGTGATTTAAAAAAACAGTTTGTAGAAAAAAAAAACAATACGGGTAAGTGTAGAACATTTTTGTTTTCATATATAAACATATATATGTTAGGAAGGAGATTTTGCAGTGATGTCAAGCTTGACTTAAATATATATATATATATATATATATATATATATATATATAAGGTTTTAAGCAGAGAATTGATATGAATAAGAAAAGAAAACATCGGGATTTTAAATGCTATGGAGTTGATATAAATAGGTTTTTAAAATCTATTTAAAAGGAAAATAGTTCAAATTAAATTATTAGTTTAAATGAAAGTCTTAGTTAAATGAAAATTAATTATTAAGTTAAGAGAAAGAGGATTGATTGTCCAACTAGTTAAAATGTTAATCAATTGTGTAATGTTATGCAAGGTCTTAAATCGTGAAGGAAACAAGTTGGTCTGGGTCGGACTGCAAATTAAAAATCAAAGGTGAGTTAATCTCACTCTTCTGGACTGCTATTTAAATTTAAATGGTTAAATTTAAATAATTGGTTGAATGATTAAATTGATTTGATGTGCTATATTATATATAGTAGTATGTAGTATAGATTTGGAGTGTTTGATTTCCTGCATTATATAGCGGATGAGAACCTATGCGCCGCATAATAGCGGATGATATTATATTTAATCACATATACCGCGATATTCCACCTTGAAGTGGAATTGGTATTGTGCTAACATCTGTGAATGCAGGGAAACAGGTTGGAGGGATCCAACTGGATTCCTCAACATTTATTTAAATTATTTAATATTCTCTGTTGTGATTATTTGATATTCTACGATGAATTATATTGGAATATTGAATGTTATAGTTTGCTTGCATATATTCGGTACACTGAGTTATTAAAATATATAAATTGGATTTTTGAAAAGAAAATAAAGAGTGAATTTTTAAGTAAACTAATTATAGAAAATTTGTATACATTTAAGAATGAATTGGAAATAAAGTGATTTTAAAATTCTAATAAATAAATTCCGAGTATGGAAAAGGGGAATTTTGAATAAATAGAGAAATAATGAATTTTCAAAACTTAAGTAACCTTATTTGAGGAATAAAGAATTATTTTAAAATTCAAGGTTTAAATTTATTTAAAGGATAACAAAGGAACAGTTAAAAAGGTTTTAAATCACAAGTAAGAAATAAAAATTTGAAGTTAATGGGGTTTTGGAACAAACAGAGTAAGCGAAGAAATTTATTTCAAAAGTAAGTAAATCGAGAATCAATATGGAAGTTGTTCTAAGTGTTTTGGAATCGAAATTTTTAAAGGAAGTTGAGTATATAAAACTTATAAACTTGGCTTATGAAGGTAAAGCAATATATCAGTAGATATTGGGAAGAATTAATTCACGATGGGAATTTATTAAGGAATGGGTAAATTGTTTTAAAATAAATGGTGATTTATTTTTAAAGGATGTGAAGAGAAATATATTTCCCTGGATAGCCAAGTACGTTTTCAATGTAAATTTTTAAATATAAGTTATGTTGTTTAAAAAAAACATGTTTTAGAAATTTATTATTTCTAAATGTTTAAATTTTGAAGTAAGTCGTTTTCAAATCTATTTATAGTAGTAATTATTTAAGGCGACTTGGTATTTTGTTTAAAATGAGTAATTTAGTTTAATATTCTATAAAGTAGCTTTAATTTAAATATTCTTAAAGTTATATATTTTAATAAAGTATTAAAGTAGTTTTTAATTTAAATATTTTAAAGTATATTTTATAACAAAGTGTTTCTAAATTGTTCTAAAATTGAAGTTTTTGTGCTTGGTGATTTCAGTGGAAATAGAAATATTTGGAAAATTTATTTTGTAAGAGAAGGATAGTTTGAAACTGTTTTCAAAGGGGTTGAAATGGAAATATCTTGCGAAGATATTTTGAGATAAATAAATAATTTGGGAAATTATTTATTGTTTGATGGTTGTTGTGAATGTTAATTGATAGTTAAATAACCGACTATCAATATTGGCCAAATGCGCTGATCGTTTCGAAGAGACCGGAATCGAGATTTATTTCTCGGAAACCACTTCGATCCGGTTTGTATGTTTTCGTGGAAAACGAGTTTGGATTCGAAGATGGAGTAGTGAAGTGCAAGGGCTAGTCGCTACTAATCCTGAGGATGTTTCCAAACTGGATGTATTAAGAATAGTGCCTTCGGTTCCGTTCGAACCCGGGATGGAATTGTATGGATGAATGCTTTCAGAACATCGTCAGGTGGATGATGAGCATTCTAAGTGAAACGTTCAAAAAGGTAACGCTTAGCCTCAAGCCTCATCAACCGGGAATGACTGAAAATCAAGGGTTATGCAGCAAGGCTAGGTAGGTAGCACCTACTTCAGGGTGAGGTCATCCCTGTCTAGATGTCCCTTTTATTTGGCTTAGTATGGTTGCTGATTCCAACCGTGGAGTGATCTTACTCGGGATTATCCAGTAAGGGGTAGTCTCGGTCTTGTTTTGCAAGGGGTCGGGAGTGATCCTCGGTACTGTGATCTAGACCACGTACTGTGACAGGTGGTACCCAGTGCCTAGTCATTAGTTGGAAATCCATTTTCCCTACGCGCCTTTTACGAGTTTTGTTTGTATTACCCACTCTGTGGCTAGTAGTTGGAATTTAATAATGTAACGATTTCGGCTATTTTAATAAGTATTTGTATATAGACCCTATTATAATATCAGAGGATTTTAATAAAAATGTTTTAGCTATCGTAAGGTAAAATCCCGACATGTTTAATTGTGGCGTGGTCTTACGAGGTGCTTTTGTTTTCAAAACAATTTTGAAACTTTAATAATCCATTTGAGTGTGGTTTTCTCACGCTGGTATTCCAAACTGACTCGGGTGTTATTTAGCTGTAATGCTCGGGTCAGACCGAGTATTATAGGATACAGGATATGATGCTGTGGAGCTCAGGAGGCGAGCTTGATGGCGATACGTACTTTCGTACTTGATTATTATTTCGCTATGTATCCAGTTGTATGTTATTGATGTGGAACTCTGATGATGTACTCTGATGATGTATCCATAAACAGATATAGTATTTGATTTGGTGTAAAGATTATTGAATATCTATTATATTTTATTTCCGCTGCGATGGTAAGATTCTGTTGTTGTTTTCTGTTTTCTCTTCTTCTACCTCTTCTTCTTTAACCCAAATGGTTCGTATTTCTGTTCAACTTGAGTTGATTGATGTAGGATAGTGTTGACTCAAGGGGTTCGGATTTGTGGGTCGTTACACTTGGTATCAGGGCTTAGGTTGGTAATAACCTTGGATCTGGTGGGAATTACTCATTAAATAGAGTCCGTAAGTACTCTATAATGAGCTTGAGTATATTAATAGATATGAGTGCTTATTTGTTAGTGAATATAAAATTGTTTTATATTGTGTTGACTTACCTGTTGATTGTTTATACATTCCGGTCGATATATGGGATGCCATGTTATCGATAGAGATTTCTAAACTCTTAAACAAGGTAAACCTACACAGTATTGTTTTAAATAGGGTAAATGAGATAATTTTACCCAAAATTAATTTTGTATATAAAAGAAATGATTTTTCGTAAATTGTCATAGTTATATATGGATGCTTGGTTGTTAGAAAGTGATAATATTAAATTATTACCATTGTTGTATGAGGATTGATAAGAAATTGAAATAATAACCAAAAATTAAGGAATAAATTAATAAATAAACGGGATTGTAAATGTGATTCATAATTGAATACGGAATTGAAACCATAATTAAAAACTAGAAACCAATTTATGTACAAATGAGATTTGTAAATGTAAACTATAAATGTGAATTATAGAGTGATTAATAATTGAATTAAGTTAAAATTCCAAAGTAACGTTTGAATATAAATTTAATGGATTTGGAATTTGAAAATTTAGATTCCTTTGAATTTGAAAATGATTCTCAAAAAGTTGGGAAGATAATATACGTTGAGAAATATTTTTGAATCGAATTTGAAATCTACAGAGATTTGGAATTTAAAAATATTAAAGGGTTTTAAAGGAGATAAAAGCATTGAACTCTTTACGGTCGCTGTAAAATAATTCCGATGATGATCGCGACATCATCGGTGTTCATTTTCGAATTTCCAAAAGAGAGATTGCTACCGGGATGTTTTGGATTAATGTTTGTTGGAGAAATTTGGTTTTATTTTAAAAGTGCAAAGGAATAGTTTGGTTAGATATATATGTTTTAAAAATTGAATGTTGAACATTTCAGTAATGAGTCCAAACGTGTAAGAAAAAAATAAATTTAAACTGAATGTTGAACTTAAGTTTGAATGAAAAAAATTAGTCAAGTTGGACTAAATAAACAAAGTTTTAAGATTACAATTAATAAGTAACTGATTAATTAATGGCATGCAAATGAAGTGAAATTGAATATTGGATAATGTTTGATCTAAAATTGTGTAAAATAAAGAGCATAATTGGTTCAAATGGACTAAAAATAAATAATGTTTGGAAATAAAATTTATTTGTTGAAAATGAATTTGAGAATGAACAAATGAATTTATAATTGTAAGTAAATGAACTGAAATTGGATATTGGGATGATATTAAATGGAATTAAGTCCTTGCTTAGCAAAATTCAAAGGAATAGTATGTAGCAATATTTAACTGGAGTTAAGCTAAATAAAATTGAAATGAATTCAGTTGAGTTATAAATAATATTGAATGAATAAAATTCTTACTTAAATAAGTAAATGTAAACCAAGTAAGTATTGAATTGGATTAAAATAGATCGGTGTGAGTTGTAAACAAATCCAATTCAAGCATAAATTGAATGACCTTATTATTAATAAATTCAATAATGAATTGTTAATGTAAATTAAAATTTAAAAATGGAGAAAATAATAAACTAATCGAATAAATTAGTAAAATGGTTGGGATTTGATCAAAGGAAAAATCAAATCAAGGATTTAAAATGGAAGTTGGTGGAATAAAAAATTTTTTAAGGTATTGGGTAGAATAGTTTGAAGAAAATAAATAACTTAAGTAAATTGTGAGATGGTTATTTAATATATTGGTTATCGAGTTTAATAAGATGGTTTGGAATCAACTTTTGGATATGAAAGAAATTGCAATGAAAGGTTGTGAATAAATTAAAATGGGATGGAATTAAGTGTAAATTGAGTTGGAATCAATTTAAATGGTTATAAAGCTTAAGTAACTATTTATTCACATCAATATTGTCGAATTGCATAAGAAAATGGATCGTTGATGTAAACGAGATTAGATAAAATTCTATGAGTTATTAGAAGTGAAATAGGATGATTTTGAAATCAATTGGAATGAATATGAGTTTGTTTTGCTTCGAATGAATTAAATATAAGCATGTAAGTTGTACACTTAAACTGAATGGAATGGTTTGAGAATTGGTGGCAAGCAATTGTAATAAGTGTCGGAACCTTATATGTGCTTATGGAAATTATATAACGTGCATTATATGTGAAATTTATGTGTTAGCTATTGAAAGTAAGTGAAATGTTGATAAATTGCATATATTTAGTACTTATATGTTTGAATTGAGTAAGTACAGGTACCGGGAAGCCGTTGGGCTGGATTTGATCACGCAAAATGCTAAAATAATAAGCTGCTTGCTTAAAAATGCTAAATAAAGGTACGCCTACGCAATAAAAATAGGAAATATGAATTTTTTTTATTTTTTTGACCGGGTGGGTCGATGTATATATATTTATATCTCTTGTCAAATTGCAAAAGCTCCTCCGTACAAAGGAGACTCTGCCAAAAAATTTCGAAAATTTTGTGAGCTAGAATTTTTTTCGAAAATTTTGGGAAAACTTTTGTTAGCGATAAAACGATTTCAGATTGGAAATTGAAATGAATTAGGGAACTAATTTAAATAATGATATGAATCAATTATAAATGTAAGATAAAAATTCGATATTCAGAGTTGAATATAAATTGAATTCATATGGAAATGGAAGAATCAATCTGAATAGAAATAGATGTCAACTAAAGTGATGAATTGAAAATAAATTTAAGAAGCATATAAAATGCTTATATTAAACTTAAGAAAAGAAGGGTGAATTCTTAAGTAAAATTGGGTACTAGAAATATATTTTAAGTTAATATTTGAATAAAGATTTAATAAAAGTGATAATTAGGGATAAGTGAATAGAAATCAAAATGTATGTGAATAAAAGCGAATGGATATAAATACGTAGGATGTACTTATATTATTTTATTCGCATAGCAATTTGATCCAGAATCGAGCATAGAAATTCGAGAAAGTTATATCGATTCGAGTTAGGATTTTTCACTCGATTTTCGACGGCGAACCCTACATATGGATTTCGATTGATTCTAGAAAATTCTCTATCATAGTTGCGACTATGTAAGGAGAATGACGGTTTCTAATCAAGAAACTTGATCGAAGTCTGCACTAGGAAGTCGGGTAGACGATACTAGTTCGGAAGTGAAATTGTGTGATCGATTTGATATTGCGTACAAATGGTATATGTACATCGTACATGCTTGAATGAATAGATATTGAAATTCTGTAAAGAAGTCAATAAAATAATTTTGAATGTTGTGATTGGATATTATTGTTAAGTAGGATATGTAGGTATTATAAAGGAAAAGGAAAATTTGTTTTGATTCCAGAAGATAAATTTGAATTGCTCGACAAAAAGGTATGTGCTTAAATTTCTGTATGAAATCTGATTGGTTTTTTGATTTAGCCACTTGGATTTTGTTTTCTTTTCAAATTTGGAAGCCCGTAGAGGCTTTTTGTAGTTGTACCGAGCTAGCCGTGCAAAGGAGAAGCTGGCGAAATTTTTCAAAAATTTAGGGAGTTGGAAAATTTTTGAGAAATTTTGAAAATTTAAATTGTGTTTTAAATTGAAATTTGAATGGTGGGGTGTATGATATTGGTGGAAACCTAATGAAAGAAGTTTGGAAAGTTAGGAATTGTGATAGAATATTCTTAATAAAAAGATTGTTTTGGGAAGTTGATAATTGGACCATTCTTCCTAACTAGTAATTTCGGGGTCGAAATTCTTTTAAGCGGGGAGGAATGTGACGATCCGGAATTTTTGAGCATTTAAAATTGGAATATTTAATTGATTTTAAATATTTAAAATTTCATTTTTAACTATATTTCAAATATCACCATTTATTCGGTAATTTAATTATTAAACTGAATAAGTTGAAGTTAGATAAAATGTCAAATCTTCAGTTTTAAGCTTGTTAAAAATAATTTAAAGGCTTGTAAAATCTATATTGATAATACTGAAGATAGTAAAGGTATTAAAACTGAATTTGGAAGCGTTTTGTTAAGTTTTGAAATTATATCGTTTAAGTCGATATTTAAAAATAACCTTCCAAGGCACAGTTTCGGATTTCGACGAAACCAGTTCCATTGGATATGTAATATTGTATTATTATCGGATTTCAAGTTTTGTAGTGTTTGGAGTTGTTGTGTGAGCGTACGATATATAAGCGCGTTGAAATCTATATCGGAAATTTAATTTAATAACGGAATCTAAAAAGCTACCTTCCCCATACGATTGAATTAGGACTCGAAACCTTTTCCATCGCATTCGGAATAGGGGTTAAACATTATAAATGCCTGGCAGCATGCCACGCTAGGAGGTCGAGATTTTGGGTTGCGTAATTCGAGTCGATTTAAATTTAAATAAAATCGGTACTTTGTTTAACTAGTCAAATTAATATCACGTTAATGCTTTTTGCCATCACCTCGATGTCGCAGTAGCTAACCCCTACAAACACGCTCCCTCAGCTTTTCAGTAGTCGAATCACGTTTTGCCTCCAGTAACGAACGAAATTTCTTCCCTCGGCTTCGTTTTTTTTTAAAATTCGAAATCTTCCTTTCTCCGTAAAAATGGCGATCTACATCGAAGAAAAATGGCCGCCCATTCTTTTTAATTCAAATAAAACCGAGCCTCTCCTCCTTTTTCAATAATCTAATCGGTGAATCGAAGAAAATAGGAGGAAGAGGGATGGCCGATAAGTTGCGTGCTCGGGAGCATGGGCGGAGGTTGTGTCGTGATGTGACGCCCCACCTCTATACCCACACTAGCCAAGAACACTACGGTGTAGTGCTGTCAACTAGCATGGAGAATAAGGCTGTTGAGGAGCGACCATCCATGTAATTGCTTATCACACGGTGGCTATAAATAATCTTCGAAAACAAACATAGAAATAATCATAACACAAATCAGTCACAGATATCCATATCACAAAGGCGGAAGAAGATATGAATATATAACTAACACATGAAAGTGTACATCAGGGTAGTGGTCAGTAAGATCCACGATAATACAAAAGAATAGCAACACGTGCTATACAAAAGAATACAACTATGAGTCTATATCTCAAGTGTATACAACAAAAACTGCTAATCTAAACAGTTAGCCAAACGTCAGAGTGATGAATCCCTGGGAAGAAGTCAAGCAGAAGCACCTGTAACATCTCGGTCTGACCCGAGTATTATTTAAGAAAATAATAAACGGGTCAGTCTAGCTATAAATATCAGATGACATGATATAACATAAAAGATATGGCATAAACATAAAATATCCATAATGACATACCACTATAAGTATGTAAATAATGATCAATAGAAGATCAATCAATAAGAGATAATCAATATCACAAGAATCTTCTCAAAGATTCGGAAAGGGCATCATACCCCAAACTTGTACTCATAACAAGTCAATGACATAAATTCTAGAAATCAATGCAAGAAGTCCAGAAATCATAGAAAAGAGAAAGAGGCCTATCACATGACGGTCCGAAGACCAAGGGGAGCTACCCCACATGTGTGAATGGAATCACACAGATTAAGGTCTAGACTAACCAAAAAGCAAAAAGGTATGTGTGAGTGGAACCACACAAGTGGTGTCTAGTCTAACCTCGCAACAAGAGACATCGCACAGTTGCTAGTCTAAATCATTAGAATGATCGTCATGATCGATGAGAAGTGTCAATTACACTAAGCTAGTAAATATAGAAGTTTAGCTTCATGTCCCATAACCACTTGCTTAACTTAAATATTTACGAACAAACTGTAAATCTTCGCTAATAAAATTGTCACAAGAGGTTCCATCGAACAAGTCCAAGAATTAACCGACGAAGTGAACGCAAGCGTTTCATACCACTTGTTTTACCAAGTCGTTTAATTAGATTTCTCATCCGAGTGAAGTAAAGGTTTGTATATACTAATAGATTGGAAAATGGTTTAAGAAAAGAGCTTTGTTATTAAAAATAGAGTTGAAATTGTTTGTTAAAAGAGTTTTGATATTTGCTACTAGTATTGAAACCTTTATATTATAAAGTGACAAAACACAGAAGCAATTGTAGAAACAATCAGTCACAAAAATCGCATACGGAGATGTGAATAAAATCCAAGGAAATCAGCTCAATGTTTTTCAGATAAGATCCCCTACGGAGAGGGGTCCAGGGGGGTGGCAACCCCCCAAGGTGGGGGTGCGGGGGCAACGCCACCGCTTACGGGGTTCGACCTGCCCGGTCAGGTCGCGGGGGTCCAGGGGGCAGCGCCCCGTCCAAAACGGTACGACCTAGTGAAGACAAAATGAGGTCTAACGACCTAAGAGGAATAGGGTCGAGCGACCTAATGGTTGCGACCTAGGGGTCTAAGGGGTCAAACGACCTAGTGGTGTTCGCGAGTTAGCAGAAGCGAGCGACCTAAGAGAGACGAGCGACTTAAGGAACTCGCGACCTAACATTTGAATAGGTCAAGCGACCTAAGTGGTCATGCGACCTAAGGTCTTACGACCTAACGACCTACGGTCTAAATAAGGTCACGCGACCTAAGGCCAACAACGACCTAATGTGGGACGACCTAAGGTCCAGCGACCTATCGGTATGAGGACTAGCGACCTAATGGAAAACGGCTTAGGGTCTTACGACCTAACGACCTATGTCAAGTACAAGGTCACGCGACCTAAAATGGTTAAGAGCCGTACGTGTTAACGAGTTAACGACTTAAGGGGGTCAACGACCTACGGGATATAGGTCACGCGACCTAACGGTTTACAAGGTCTTGCGACCTAAGGAGGCAGGGTCTAGCGACCTATGACCTAGGTCAATACGACCTACGACCTAAGGTCTATACGACCTACGACCTAAGGTCCATATGACCTAACTCCGAAGACGTTAGAAATGGCCAGAACGACCTACGACCTAGGGTCCATACGACCTACAACCTAAGCCTGAACGACCTAACACCGAACAAGCATTTAGATGGCCCAGCGACCTATGGTGCTAACTCGCGAGCAACCCAAGGGTTAGGTCGCGAGCGTCCTAACCCCGAGCACCAAAAATGGCCAGAACAACCTAAGTGCAAAAAATTCACCAAAACGCTAAAAATTGGAGTTTTTCGCCAATCCAATCCAAATCAAATGCTAATATGCATGCAAAAGTGATAGGGAATCATTCCCAACAGTCCAATATAGTTATAGGCTAGAATTGTGAGATAAAAATCTCACCTTTGCACTAAAATTTATGAAGATGAAGCTTGAAAGCAAGGAGAAGCAATCCAAAGCTTGAATCCAATATCTTCTACTTGAATTTGGAGTTGAATGTCGGATTTGCAATTGAATTTGTGCTTGGAATTTTAATTTCCCATTCTCTTCACCATTAATGCCAAAGCTTGAGTTAGTTAGGAAATTTATGAAGAGTGAGGAGAAGGGGGTTGGAACATGGGCTTAATAGGCTAAACTAACCCAAAGTCCAAAGCGGGAAAAGTTAGTGAAATTCCACTAACTCCAAACCTATCAATGTTTATACTTAAAAAGGTTGTAAACGGCATTTCGAACTCAATGGAAGTGGTCTCGAGTCCTAATTTGACCGTTTGCAAAAAGTAGCTTTTCGGACCAATATCTGATTAACGACAAAATATTTAAATAAAATATTTAAATATAAAATCGATAAATATGCGGGTTGTTACAGACTCCCTTCCTTAAAGAAATTACGTCCTCGCAATATATAAGATGGAAATAACAAGTAACAACCATAAAAGCATATTAACATAAAAGAAATTTGAAATAGGAAGTTCACCTTAAAGAGCAGGACTAAGAAAGTCCGGATGTGTTCGCTCGATGAATTCTCTGGATTCCCAAGAGCAATCCTTAGGATTTGAGGACCATTGAACCTTCACAAGTGGAACATCTTTATTTCGAAGTCGTTTAACCTCCGAAGCTATAATTCGAATAGGATGCTGCTCATAAGTTAAATTCGGCGAAACTTCAATTTCTTCCACAACAGCAGGCTCAAGAATAGAATCGGAATCCCGAAGGCATTTCCGTAATTGAGAAACGTGAAATACGTCATGCATAGCAGAAAACTGAGCCGGCAATGCAAGGCGATAAGCCATGGAACCAATACGTTCAGTGATAGGAAATGGGCCAATATATCGAGGCGCTAACTTCCCCGATCGACTGAAACGTACAACACCCTTCATAGGTGAAACACGAATAAAAACAGTATCCCTAACAGAAAATTCTAATTTCCTTCTTCGATTATCGGCATAGGATTTTTGTCTACTCTGGGCTTCTTTCATCCTATGTCGAATAAGTTCAATCTTTTCCGTGGAATCTCGAATAAAGTCTGGACCTTAAGCCAGCTTCTCACCGGCCTCAAGCCAACAAGAAGGAGATCGGCATGGCCTTCCGTAGAGTGCCTCGAAAGGTGCCATACCAATACTAGATTGGAAGCTATTATTATAGGAAAATTCAACAAGTGAAATATGATCTTCCCAACTTCCACCAAAATCAAGCACACAAGCACGAAGAAGATCTTCAAGAGTTTGATTCACATGCTCGGTTTGTCCATCGGACTGGGGGTGATACGCGGTGCTAAAATTAAGCTTCGTTCCTAAAGCTTTTTGAAGACTCTTCCAAAATCCACTAGTAAACAATGGATCACGATCGCTAACAATAGAAGTAGGAACTCCATGCAATTTTACAATTTCCTTGACAAATAGTTTGGCCAAAAGAGGAACGGTTCGGTTAGACCGAACCGGAATAAAATGGGCGGATTTAGTAAGTCTATCAACAATCACCCATAAGCTATCATGACCCGAACGAGAACGAGGAAGGCCATCTATAAAGTCCATGGAAATTTGATCCCACTTCCAAATTGGAATTTCTAAAGGTTGCAATCAGATTTCATTCCCTCCCACCAGGCCTTTGATATTCGGCCTTGACAAGTTGGCAAGTCACGCAACACTTAACAAAGTTAGCAATATCAGATTTCATTCCCTCCCAATAATAAAGTCGCTTCATATCAGCGTACATTTTACTACTACCGGGATGAATGGTGAATTTAGAACGATGGGAATCTTCTAAAATATGTTTACGAAGATCTCCAATATTTGGTACGATAAGTCTACCAAATTTTCGAATGCCGCCACGAGAATCAATATCAAAGTCTTTCAAACCTTCAATATCAATTTTATCCTTAACATTTTTGCCAAGAAGAGCCAATTCAGAATCTAGCCCTTGAGCTTCAAGAATGCGGTCTAAAAGAGAAGGATGAGCCTCAAGGCTACATAAAACAAGCGATGAGCATAAATCGATACGCGCTCTCGAATCTCACAAGTGGATAAAATCTCGAGATCGTTCCATTCGGATATCATCATAGAAACAACTGCTTGTTGTTTACGGCTAAGAGCATCGGCGACACGATTACCCTTACCGGGGGTATAAATAATATCAAGATCATAAGGTGCAAGAAACTCGAGCCAACGCTGTTGATGTAAATTAAGTTCTTTTTGAGAAAATAAATATTTCAGAGACTTATGATCCGTATAAAGAATAAATTTCTCTCCCAATCGATAATGACGCCAAATCTGAAGGGCGAAAACAATAGCCGCGAGTTCTAAATCATGTGTGGCATATCTAGTCTCGGCCGGCTTTAATTGCCTAGAAGCATAAGCAATAACACGTTCTTTTTGCATAAGAACGACACCCAAATCAACGTGACTAGCATCAGTATAAACAACAAAATCTTGATTCCCCACGGGAATAACAAGAATAGGAGCATCGGAAAGGAGTTCTTTCAATTTCTGAAAAGAGGCTTCAATTTTTGTCCGACCAAATGTATTTAACTCCCTTCTTAGTCAAGCCAGTAAGAGGCACGGCAATCTTAGAAAAGTCTTTAATAAAACGACGGTAATAGCCCGCCAATCCGAGAAAGCTACGGATTTCAGTCACACTCTCAGGTCTTTTCCAATCTTGAATCGCTTCAATCTTTGAAGGATCCACGGAAATTCCGGATTCAGAAATAATATGACCGAGAAACTTCACACGAGATTGCCAAAAGTGGCATTTAGAAAATTTCGCCTTTAATTGATTACTCCTAAGTGTTTCCAATACAATCCGAAGATGTTTTTCATGTTCCTCCTCGGTTTTTGAATACACAATAATATCATCAATGAATATGAGAACAAACCGATCGAGGAAATCTTTGAAAACTCGATTCATGAGGTCAACGAAATAAGCGGGAGCATTCGTTAACCCAAATGGCATAACAAGCCATTCATAAGATCCATATCGAGTACGGAATGATGTCAAAGGAGTGCTATCCTCTGCGATGCGAAGCTGATGGAAACCGGTAGCCAAGTCCAATTGTGAAAAGACCTTAGCACCACTAAGCTGATCGAATAGATCATCAATCCGAGGTAAAGGATATTTATTTTTAATAGTCAGATCGTTAAGTTTGCGATAGTCAATGCAAAGCCTAAGCGTACCGTGGGATTTCTTCATGAAAATAGCCGAAGCTCCCCAAGGTGAGGAACTAGAGCGAATAAATTGATTCGTCTCCAATTCGGATAATTGTTTACGCATCTCCTCATTTTCCTTATTGGACATGCGATAAGGAGGACGAGTAATAGGTTGAGCTCCAGAAACAAGATTAATTCTGAACTCAATTGCTCGTTTAGGTGGTAAACCTAAAACGGGCTCGAATATGTCGGAAAATTCACGAACAACGTGAATATGAGAAATAATATCATCTTCATCATCATCATCGTCATCACGAGGATTTAAAGAATATAAAGATGCCACCAAACAGGATTCTGAATCTTTAAGATTAACAGAAATCTGTTTAACAGATAGTGGATGTCGGAGATGAATAGTCCGCTCAGGACATAGGATATGGGCTTGATAACGGTTAAGCCAATCCATTCCCAAAATTATTCCAAAGCCTAAGTAACGCATGACATGCGAATCGACTAGGAAAGAAAAATCACATAAAATAATCTCCCCATCTTTACAAAGCAAACTAAGAGTTGCGGATCCACCAACAGGATTCGCAATTTTTAAAGAAGTCATCAATGTAGTAACACTTAAGGAAAAAGTGTCTACCAGTTCCTTTGATATAAAAGAATGGGATACACCCGTATCAAAGAGAACTCTAATAGGTTGATCATGAAATAAAATAATACCATCAAGAATGGAATGAGAAATACCTTGGCCACGAGATGTGTTGCCAGGGGCTTGAGCCACATTCAACTTTCCTTCCTTCTTGCCTTTACGCTTGAGGCATTGATGCGTGTAATGATCCGGGCTCTTACAATAGCGACAAGATTTGGGCTTAGAGCACTTATTCGCATAATGATCCCCAGACCCACAGTTGAAGCAACTCGCACCACTAGGAGAAGGAGACTTTGCCGCAGGGATTGCTTGCTTACCCTTTTTGTTGGGATAAGGACCCTTGAATTTTTTTGGCCTCTTCTTGTTGTTGAAGTTTGGTTTAGCGCCTTCCACTTCAACATCACTCTCTCTATCAGCCTCTTCAAGACGAAGAGCGATATCGACGAGTTGATCAAATGCGACTTCTAGTTTCAGGAGTAGTGGCTTCTTAAGATTCTTATTTAAGCTATAAATGAACCTCTGGTTCTTCTTTAATGGGGTGTTAATGTATTCAACCCCATATTTGGAAAGCGACTCGAAGGCTGCGATGTAATCAGTCACAGAGGATTGACCTTGAACAAGGTCTATAAAACGTCGAGCCAAGGTTACTTTCCCACCTTCTGTAAAAACTTTAACTCGAAGCGTCCCTGAAATTGCTCCCAGGTGAGATCCGCTTCATTAATTTCTGAAATAAGGAGTTCGTACCAGTCCAATGCTCTCTCCTGGAGCATGCTGGAAGCCACCTGAACGCGGTGGAGATCGATAAGGTTCATGCGAGAAAAGATTCGATCGCATGATTTTAACCAAGCCTGGACCTCGATGATATTTTCCGAACCTTTGAAGGGCTTCCCACCCAAGTTGGTGTAATCGCTGCACAAGCGTGCAAATCCCGACTTTGGGTGAGTAGGTTCCGGGTTAGCTCCAGCTGCTTGAGCATTAGTTACTAAATCAAGAAGCTGTTGAGCAGTCATAAAAACTCCATCCGGGGGAGCAGCACCAGATGATCCAGTTCTGGGACAGGCTGGTCTAGACATTCTCTTCATTTAAGAAAGAAAAAAGAGAAGGAAGAAGGTTATTCACCAATGAACATCAAGCAATCTTGATAGATAAAACAAGGAATCATAAAGGAAATAAGATGAATCGGTACGAAGACTCGAATTAATCCTATGGTATGACTCCTAAGATAGACCTAGGACGATGATCCTTGTTAAGTTATTCTACATTGTTCCGAAGTTGGCTCCCAAACCAAGCTGTGACGCTCCACCTCTATACCCACACTAGCCAAGAACACTACGGTGTAGTGCTGTCAACTAGCATGGAGAATAAGGCTGTTGAGGAGCGACCATCCATGTAATTGCTTATCACACGGTGGCTATAAATAATCTTCGAAAACAAACATAGAAATAATCATAACACAAATAATTCACAGATATCCATATCACAAAGGCGGAAGAAGATATGAATATATAACTAACACATGAAAGTGTACATCAGGGTAGTGGTCAGTAAGATCCACGATAATACAAAAGAATAGCAACACGTGCTATACAAAAGAATACAACTATGAGTCTATATCTCAAGTGTATACAACAAAAACTGCTAATCTAAACAGTTAGCCAAACGTCAGAGTGATGAATCCCTGGGAAGAAGTCAAGCAGAAGCACCTGTAACATCTCGGTCTGACCCGAGTATTATTTAAGAAAATAATAAACGGGTCAGTCTAGCTATAAATATCAGATGACATGATATAACATAAAAGATATGGCATAAACATAAAATATCCATAATGACATACCACTATAAGTATGTAAATAATGATCAATAGAAGATCAATCAATAAGAGATAATCAATATCACAAGAATCTTCTCAAAGATTCGGAAAGGGCATCATACCCCAAACTTGTACTCATAACAAGTCAATGACATAAATTCTAGAAATCAATGCAAGAAGTCCAGAAATCATAGAAAAGAGAAAGAGGCCTATCACATGACGGTCCGAAGACCAAGGGGAGCTACCCCACATGTGTGAATGGAATCACACAGATTAAGGTCCAGACTAACCAAAAAGCAAAAAGGTATGTGTGAGTGGAACCACATAAGTGGTGTCTAGTCTAACCTCGCAACAAGAGACATCGCACAGTTGCTAGTCTAAATCATCAGAATGATCGTCATGATCAACGAGAAGTGTCAATTACACTAAGCTAGTAAATATAGAAGTTTAGCTTCATGTCCCATAACCACTTGCTTAACTTAAATATTTACGAACAAACTGTAAATCTTCGCTAATAAAATTGTCACAAGAGGTTCAATCGAACAAGTCCAAGAATTAACCGACGAAGTGAACGCAAGGGTTTCATACCACTTGTTTTACCAAGTCGTTTAATTAGATTTCTCATCCGAGTGAGGTAAAGGTTTGTATATACTAATAGATTGGAAAATGGTTTAAGAAAAGAGCTTTGTTATTAAAAATAGAGTTGAAATTGTTTGTTAAAAGAGTTTTGATATTTGCTACTAGTATTGAAACCTTTATATTATAAAGTGACAAAACACAGAAGCAATTGTAGAAACAATCAGTCACAAAAATCGCATACGGAGATGTGAATAAAATCCAAGGAAATCAGCTCAATGTTTTTCAGATAAGATCCCCTACGGAGGGGGGTCCAGGGGGGTGGCAACCCCCCAAGGTGGGGGTGCGGGGGCAACGCCACCGCTTACGGGGTTCGACCTGCTGGATCAGGTCGCGGGGGTCCAGGGGGCAGCGCCCCGTCCAAAACGGTACGACCTAGTGAAGACAAAATGAGGTCTAACGACCTAAGAGGAATAGGGTCGAGCGACCTAATGGTTGCGACCTAGGGGTCTAAGGGGTCAAACGACCTAGTGGTGTTCGCGAGTTAGCAGAAGCGAGCGACCTAAGAGAGAGAGCGACTTAAGGAACTCGCGACCTAACATTTGAATAGGTCAAGCGACCTAAGTGGTCAGGCGACCTAAGGTCTTACGACCTAACGACCTACGGTCTAAATAAGGTCACGCGACCTAAGGCCAACAACGACCTAATGTGGGACGACCTAAGGTCCAGCGACCTATCGGTATGAGGACTAGCGACCTAATGGAAAACGGCTTAGGGTCTTACGACCTAACGACCTATGTCAAGTACAAGGTCACGCGACCTAAAATGGTTAAGAGCCGTACGTGTTAACGAGTTAACGACTTAAGGGGGTCAACGACCTACGGGATATAGGTCACGCGACCTAACGGTTTACAAGGTCTTGCGACCTAAGGAGGCAGGGTCTAGCGACCTATGACCTAGGTCAATACGACCTACGACCTAAGGTCTATACGACCTACGACCTAAGGTCCATATGACCTAACTCCGAACAAGCATTTAGATGGCCCAGCGACCTATGGTGCTAACTCGCGAGCGACCCAAGGGTTAGGTCGCGAGCGTCCTAACCCCGTGCACCAAAAATGGCCAGAACGACCTAAGTGCAAAAAATTCACCAAAACGCTAAAAATTGGAGTTTTTCGCCAATCCAATCCAAATCAAATGCTAATATGCATGCAAAAGTGATAGGGAATCATTCCCAACAGTCCAATACAGTTATAGGCTAGAATTGTGAGATAAAAATCTCACCTTTGCACTAAAATTTATGAAGATGAAGCTTGAAAGCAAGGAGAAGCAATCCAAAGCTTGAATCCAATATCTTCTACTTGAATTTGGAGTTGAATGTCGGATTTGCAATTGAATTTGTGCTTGGAATTTTAATTTCCCATTCTCTTCACCATTAATGCCAAAGCTTGAGTTAGTTAGGAAATTTATGAAGAGTGAGAAGAAGGGGGTTGGAACATGGGCTTAATAGGCTAAACTAACCCAAAGTCCAAAGCGGGAAAAGTTAGTGAAATTCCACTAACTCCAAACCTATCAATGTTTATACTTAAAAAGGTTGTAAACGGCATTTCGAACTCAATGGAAGTGGTCTCGAGTCCTAATTTGACCGTTTGCAAAAGGTAGCTTTTCGGACCAATATCCGATTAACGACAAAATATTTAAATATAAAATCGATAAATATGCGGGTTGTTACACGTGAGGAGTGGTGTTCGATGTGGAGGGTGTCGCAATGGGATGCTCGCGCAACGTTCGATGGGAGCGCCGCGGCAGGCGGCGTGGTGGAGGTGGGGGTCGTTTGAGTTAGCGTGGTCGGCATCAATTTATCACTCTGGGAAGGAGGAGTTAGGTACGGCATCGCGATTTCAAAATTTTCTTGTATTTCTCTAACTGTATGTTCACAAAACTCTTGAGTAATATATAATATAATTGCAGTTATATATATATATATATATTAACATCAGTTATAAAATGTTGTTCTTGAATATAATGAGTTTTAAATCTGTGATTTAAAAAAAACAGTTTGTAAAAAATAAAAAAACCAACTCAGGTAAGTGTAGAACATTTTTGTTTTCATATATAAACATATATATGTTAGGAAGGAGATTTTACAGTGATGTCAAGCTTTACTTAAATATATATATATATATAAATATATATATATATATATAAATATATATATATATATAAATATATATATATATAAGGTTTTAAGCAGAGAATAGATATGAACAAGAAAAGAAAACATTGGGATTTTAAATGCTATGGAGTTGATATAAATAGGTCTTTAAATTCTATTTAAAGGGAAAATAGTTCGAATTAAATTATTAGTTTAAATGAAAGTTTTAGTTAAATGAAAATTAATTATTAAGTTAAGAGAAAGAGGATAGATTGTCCAATTAGTTAAAATGTTAATCAATTGTGTAATGTTATGCAAGGTCTTAAATCGTGAACGAAGCAATCCGGTCTGGATCGGACTGCAAATTAAAAATCAAAGGTGAGTTAATCTCACTCTTCTGGACTGCTATTTAAATTTAAATGGTTAAATTTAAATAATTGGTTGAATGATTGAATTGATTCGATGTGCTATATTATATATAGTAGTATATAGTATAGATTTGGAATGTTTGATTTCCCGCATTATATAGCGGATGAGACTCTATGCGCCGCATAATAGCGGATGATATTATATTTAATCCCATATACCGCGATATTCCACCTTGAAGTGGAATTGGTATCGTGCTAACATCTGTGAATGCAGAGAAACAGGTTGGAGGGATCCAACTGGATTCCTCAACATTTATTTAAATTATTTAATATTCTCTATTATGATTATTTGATATTCTATGATGAATTATATTGGGATATTGAATGCTATAGTTTGCTTGCATATATTCGGTACGTTGACTTATTAAAATATATAAATTGGATTTTTGAAAATAAAATAAAGAGTGAATTTTTAAGTAAAATAATTATAGAAAATTTGTATAAATTTAAGAATGAATTAGAAAAGAAATAAAGTGATTTTAAAATTCTAATAAATAAATTCCAAGTATGTAAAAGGGGAATTTTGAATAAATAGAGAAATAATAAATTTTTAAAACTTAAGTGACCTTATTTAAGGAATAAAGAATTATTTCAAAATTCAAGGTTTAAATTTATTTGAGAAATAATAAAGGAATTTTTGGAAATCTAAAGTTGGTATTTTTCAGTTAAAAATGTTTTAAATCATAAGTAAGAAATAAAAATTTGAAGTTAATGGGGTTTTGGAACAAAATGAGTAAGCGAAGAAATTTATTTCGAAATGAAGTAAATCGAGAATCAATTTGGAAGTTGTTCTAGGTGTTTTGGAATCAAAATTTTAAAGGAAGTTGAGTATATAAAACTTATAAACTTCGTTTATAAAGGTAATGCAATATATCAATAGATATTGGGAAGAATAAATTCACGATGGGAATTAATTGAGGAATGGGTAAATTGTTTTAGATAAATATTGATTTATTTTTAAAGGATGTGAAGAGAAATATATTTCCCTGGATAGCCAAGTACGTTTTCAAAGTAAATTTTTAAATATAAGTTATGTTGATTTAAAAAAACATGTTTTAGAAATTTATTATCTCTAAATGTTTAAATTTTAAAGTAATTCTTTTTTAAATCTATTTATAGTAGTAATTATTTAAGGCGACTTGGTATTTTGTTTTAAAAAGAGAAATTTAGTTTTATATTCTATAAATTAGCTTTAATTTAAATATTCTTAAAGTATATATATTTTAATAAAGTATTAAAGTAGTTTTTAATTTAAATATTTTAAAGTATATTTTATAATAAAGTGTTTTTAAATTGTTCTAAAATCGAAGTTTTTGTGCTTGGTGATTTCAGTGGAAATAGAAATATCTGGGAAATTTATTCTGTAAGAGGAAGATAGTTTGGAACTGTTTTCAAAGGGGTTAAAATGGAAATATCTTACGAAGATATTTTGAGATAAATAAATAATTTGGGAAATTATTTATTGTTTCATGGTTGTTGTGAATGTTAACTGATAGTTGAATAACCGACCATCAATATTGGTCAAATGCGCTGATCGTTTCGAAGAGACCATGATCAGGATTTATTTCTCGAAAACCACTTCGATCCGGTTTGTACGTTTTCGTGGAAAACGAGTTTGGATTCGAAGATGGAGCAGTAAAGTGCAAGGGCTAGTCGCTACTAATCCTGAGGATGTTTCCAAAATGGATGTAGTAGGAATAGTACCTTCGGTTCAATTCGAACCCGGGACGGACTTGTATGGATGAATGCTTTCAGAACATCGTCAGGTGGACGATGAGCATTCTAAGTGAAACGTTCAAAAAGGTAACGCTTAGCCTCAAGCCTCATCAACGGG
This sequence comes from Allium cepa, assembly GCA_030765085.1. Classification (NCBI taxonomy): domain Eukaryota; kingdom Viridiplantae; phylum Streptophyta; class Magnoliopsida; order Asparagales; family Amaryllidaceae; genus Allium; species Allium cepa. The sequence goes on from CM060935.1 coordinate 600,376,854, forward strand.
GAATGACTGAAAATCAGGGGTTATGCAGCAAGGCTATGTGGATAGCACCCACTTCAGGGTGAGGTCATCCCTGTCTAGATGTCCCTTTTATTTTGGCTTAGTGGTGCGGTTGCTGATCCCAACCGTGGGGTGATCTTACTCGGGATTATCCAGTAAGGGGTAGTCCCGGTCATGTGTTGCAGGGGGTCGGGAGTGATCCTCGGTACTGTGATCTAGACCACGTACTGTGACAGGTGGTACCCTAGTGCCTAGTCATTAGTTGGAAATCCATTTTCCCTACGCGCCTTTTGCGAGTTTTGTTTGTATTACCCACTCTGTGGCTAGTAGCTGGAATTTAATAATGTAACGATTTCGGCTATTTTAATAAGTATTTGTATATAGACCCTATTATAATATCAAAGGATTTTAATAAAAATGTTTTAGCTATCGTAAGGTAAAAACCCGACATGTTTATTTGTGGCGTGGTCTTACGAGATGCTTTTGTTTTCAAAACAATTTTGTAACTTTAATAATCCATTTGACTGTGGTTTTATCACACTGGTATTCCAGACTGACTCGGGTGTTATTTAACTGTAATGCTCGGGTCAGACCGAGTATTATAGGATACAGGATATGATGCTGTGGAGCTCAGAAGACGAGTTGGATGGCGATATGTACTTTCGTACCTGATTATTGTTCCGTTGTGTATCCAATTGTATGTTATTGATATGAAACTCTGATGATGTACTCCGATGATGTATGTATAAACAGATATAGTATTTGATTTGGTGTAAAGATTATTGAATATCTATTATATTTTATTTCCGCTGCGATGGTAAGATTCTGTTGTTGTTTTCTATTTCTCTTCTTCTACCTCTTCTTCTCTAACCCAAATGGTTCGTATTTCTATTCAACTTGAGTTGATTGATGTAGAATAGTGTTGACTCAAGGGGTTCGGATTTGTGGGTCGTTACAATATCCTATTGTGTATATTTTATTTTATTTACCACTGATGATATATAACCGTTGTTGATATATTATATTATTATCATATTTATTCTCACTCTGCAAGTTCTCTGTTAGTTTAGAGTTCCCTATGGGTTGAAACGATACATACCCTAACGATATTATAGATTAGGAGAAAACCATTATGGGTTGAAATGATAAACCTAAGCGATTTTCATTGATTTCGAATTGGGATTGCGGGTTGAAATGATATACACCCGTAGATATTTAAATTGCAGATTAAAATGATAAATATCTGTATCACTTGACCGTAGGATAGAAAATTATATGCGAACATCGTTGGTCTATATTTTAAAATGATTTTTCCAAAGTTTTAGAAGGAAGGATTTTATAAAGTACTGATTTTTATATATAATATAAAGATATTTTATATAATAGAAAGATATTTTATTTTGTAAAAATTTTATTTTTAAATTATATGTTTGGAAATTTTAAATTTATAAGTTAGTTTTGAAAATATAAATTTTAAGATTTTTCTTATAATTTTATTATTTTAAAAACATATAAAATAAGATTTGATAAAAATCACATTTAATAATAAGATTTAATTTAATAAAATTTAACTTTGGTTTATAATATGTTTAAGTATTCTTTAAATTTTTATTAATATTTAAAAAAAACAGATTTTTATAACTTTAATAATAAAGTTTGGGAAGATAAATTAATGTTGACTTAGAATTTAAATTGGTTAATAATTGAACTTAAATAAGAATTGATTTAAGCTTATTGATTTTTGAGATTTTGAAAAATATAATTTATAACTTGATTCGATAAAAAGTGACTAAATGAATATTCTCAATTTTAAATAAAATTGAGATTGAATATTTAATATTTAATATTGATTTAAACTTATAAATTTAATTTTAATAAATTTTTATTAAAATGATTAAGTGAATACTTTCCAGTTTGAATAAAATTAAAGTTAAATGTTGAAATATAAGTGAAGTTTATATTGTAAATGTGTGAATAATTAAACTGGAATCTTATTGGAGGTAAGATGATAGTCCACACCCAGATTTGAAATTGATATAAATTGGAATGGCTTATGGAGAATTTGAATTTAATCGTTGAACTTTAAATTTGAAATGGTTAAACTGGAATTGGTTTAAAATGAAATTTCAGAATTTAAGTTGATTTGAGTCGATTGCAAAATTATAGGAAACTAATTTTATTATATAAAGTATTTTAATATATATATAAACTATTATAATATGTAACTATTTTAATATACATACTATTTTCAACATCTAAACCGTTTAGGTGGAAACTGTTACGATTTCAAAGTGTTATGACTTCGAAAGCGCTATGATTTTTTTTAAAGTGTTATAATTTTTTGAAATGAATATTTTTTTAAATTGAATAATAATGATATGGTTGTGAAATGAATATGATATTTTAATATGAAGTATGAACTATTTGAAATGAAATGACCACGGTGTGAAATAAGCGTTTAGTTATTAAAGAGACTTCGGGATCAGATATTGTCATACTCTCTACTGATGCCGAAAATCACTTTAACAACTATGTACATGGTGGAGATTCCAGAATGAAATAGGATGGTTTGGTGTCTATTCTATATGGTGTTTATGTGGCCTGACTTCCGTGAGTCGGCTTGATGTGGCTAAAACAAAAGCCATGCCCGGCCAAGTGAGGTCATTCCTCCTATCAGACACATTTCTTCGATAACGTTCTATTGGTTTTGTGATTTGATTGGGTGCACCTTTGATTTGGGAGTGTGTCACGAGGTGGGCGGTAATAGCTGTTATGTGTTACTGCCAGTCTGGATCCGCAAACGGTATATCTACCATGGCATTGCCTCACATGCTTTGTCACATGCCCTATCGCGCTTTCTACGAGTTTGGTTTGTACATACCTATAGAGTGCCCTCTGATAGCCTTTTAGTTTACGGAGGAATTACGGTACTGTATAGACTATAGGAATATATAAAAATGTGTTAAGCGGGATATGGGTAATGCCTTAATGCTATTTTAATTGTTTACTTTACTATAGATATTATAATAGCGTATATTACTACATAGTAAATAGTTCCCCGGATCCTTAGAGGATGGAAATACCAAACACCATTTAAGTTACTTGTATTTCGGTTGACATTTCACTTGAGTTAAATTATTAATATAAGAATGTTAATGCGGATTCAAGTGTTTTATGTTTTGCTTTACGCTCTGGTCGGACTTAGCATCATAGCATTTAAGGCTCACCTTGGGAGATCGGAGCTGTGTATGAAGATCCATCTATTCAGCTTTTCAGTTACTTCAGTTCACTCCAGTTGTTTATGTTTAGACTTTTCAATTGATTCTACACTCAAGACTTCATTTGTATTTGGTATTATGTTGTATTTTATTTCAGACTCTGATGTTTATATAGTAGCTTCATGAACTACTATTTATCTATTCCGCTGCTTATTGTTATTACTATGCGTCAATGATTCTGTGATTGATTTATTTATTGTATATGTTGAGTTTTGCCAAATATAAATTAACAATCTTTTGTTTTGAGCAATTCAAGTCCAATATGTGCGGATGCGAATGGTTTAAAATACTGGATCGTTACAGGTAGATATTGCTTTATGTATTCATAAGCCAAATAATACCAAAAAAATTCCCAATACTTTGTTGAATTCACCGATGAATTGTCACAAACGTGAACATGTGTATTTGATGCACATGTAGAATGTCTATATTTTGTTCATATAATATAAAATGGAAATGAACTAATTGCAGGCAATAGAAAATAAAATGATTTGATCGAACAGATGAGTATATAGGAAATATTTTCGAACTTACCAAAAAAAATAAAGGTTCAATCTCAAAAGCCACTCCTCCTTATTATACATAATGATGTATCGATAAAGAGTAACCAAATTATGTTGGACAAAGTACGATAGATTTTGAGTGAACTTATTTCTATAAGGTCGTATATTTAAGAGTAGTACATAAGATTAAAATTTATTTCATATAAGGAATAGTTTGCAAAATCATACAAGATAATGGTTTATAAGAAACTCCAATATATCCTAGGTGAAGAAGTTAGCAGGTTGTGCGAGTTGAAAGCCTATGCGTAAAATTGTATGCAAGGGATCATGTATGGATCACCCCAAAAGGAGTTTGGGAACGATCTCATCCAATGATCAATTTATATTTTAACATAAGTATCATAAACTAAAACCAAATCAATTATATATATATATATATGGCAATTCATAACGTGTTTATGAATATCTATTTTGTTGCATTAAGAAACAATTGTGTTTCAAGAAATACCAACTTCGTAACGAAGGAACTTTTCTAATAAATTATTAGTGGTATAATGGATTTGGATACGATCCAAAGATGAAAATAATTCCATGGGATGAAATGAAATAACCAATCCTAGAATAAGCACTATGCATTAGAGTGTCTAATAAGTTTTCTTGCATATTGAAAAGAAAATATGAGTTTCTTATCAATGTCGAAAATAGATAATCCTTATTAGTTAATTAAATCGTTATGAGTACTAACTTTGCCATATGGTATGATGCACAAATCTAAAAGGATTCCAAGTACGCTATCAAAATATGATTTTGATAGTTTTTCCATAAGGGATGTGATCCATAAGCCACGTGTCTTTAAGAAATAATGTAGTTGGAATGTAATAAGCAACATTGATAAGAATAACATCGTAAATTTCAATTGGTGAAATTAGCATAATAGATTCATCATTCAACTTTCTCGGGTTAATTCAGAGTTTATTCACAAAATTATCGCCTGGTACAATTTTGCGTTTTGGTTCATATGTGTTGTAGTAGAATGCTCTAAATAAAGATTTAGAATAGGATGTTTGCACATAACTACCAAGTGTCTTGAAATTAGTTGGAGCAATATTGAGTTTGTTGGTTTATGTATATAACCTAAAAATAGATACCAAAGTATAAAGCATCAGAGTTGAACAAGTTTTTATAGAAATATCATATAGTTTGATTTTCTATCAAAATGCAGAGGAAGCATGTGTCTATAAGAAAGAAAATTAAAAGGTACATAAATATTTTTAAACTATAAGTGAACAACATACTATTGATTGTTAACGATGTACTTATGTTGAATCAGTTCCAGTTTGGTTGTTTAATACACGATACAGGGCTTGTAAATTATATCTTTTATAATAAGTTCGAATGATGTTGGGGATGTCCTAAATGACATACGTGGACATCATATTAAATTGTTTAATATAGATTATGTAAGATGGATTCCTTATGCATTGGTAATAAGAATTATCATACATGACGTACAATATAGTATTTAGCTAATGCATTTGATAAATTAAGGAAATATCAAATCCAAATTAAAGTCATTAAATGATAGCTTACATTATTCTTGTATATTTACGAAATAATAAAGAACTACTTATAGAAACAACGAACTCCTTATGAATGAGCATTCAAACGCAAATTTCCACTACAAGAAAACTGATTTTTTGTAGCGCCCAAAAACCGCCACTACGTATTTTTGGTGGCGTTTCGATAATCGTTACGAAAAAACATGCCACTAAAAATCCTCGAGTATTAGTTGCACTTTTTTAAACGCCACCAAATTTGTTTTTTTGATAGCGTTTTTATAACGCCATAGAATTTCTTTTTTGTAGCGCCTATTTGCCGCCACCGAAAAGGTTTTCTCCTCCATGATACTTTTTTATGGCGTTATCAAATTTTTTGTAGCGCCTGTTTAACGCCACCGAAAGGGTTTTCTCCTCCACGTTACCTTTTCATGGCGTTATATACATTTTTTGTAGCGCTTAATAAACGCCAGTATAAGTGTACTTGAGTTTTTAATCACTCTTTTGTAGCGCTTAATAAACGCCAGCATAAGTGTACTTGAGTTTTTAATCACTCTTTTGTAGCGACATTTTAACGCTACCAAAATAAATAATATCCAGTAGCGTTTATTTCCCTCCACCTGCTACTCCAGATTTACCACTGATCTAGCATGCAATTATATAATAACAGAATACGCAAGCACATACACTTTTGAACACAATATATTAAACAACTACAAAATACGTATACACATTGAAGATCCACAAGATACATAGACATTCATACATCCACATACATAGGTGTCGACAAAAAGCTACCCGTACACATACACAACCAAACTACCATAAGTGTTGCAACCAAACTACCATAAGTGTCATAACCGTACATATGCATCTGAAATAAACGTCTGAAATAACCGAAGTACCGAGCAAAACCCGAACCACCATAAAAACCTGAACTACCTGTCATTGCTGATGTCTTCAAAACCTGAACTACCTGTAAACAAAGAACAGAACAAAAGAGTGAGAAAACAAAACCTGAACTTAAAACTGCATCACTAACATTCCACCACAATCCATACATAACTCCTCACCATCAATTATACTAAAGTAATATCTGAATAAATATACAGACATATGTATTTTAAAAATATAAATTACTAAAACTTGCATAGATAAATAGGGATGTACCTATGCATAAAAGAAATGAAATCAATTCTACAAAATGGACAAGATATGATATAGTAAGAGTATTGTAACAGCGTAACAGTCAATTAAACAAGTCTAAAACACCAAAAAGCACAATAATACACCCCATGCACGTGAGATACACAACAACAAAACTGAAACTCAAATATATGAAGACAACACACAAACACACACAACATCCATTCAATATAAACATAACAGTTGTTACAATACACTATATATATAGACACACAGACAAAAATGCACTCACGCATAAACATATAGCATTTGAATGCACACACACAACACAATGCAGAACACACATTGCTTAATCATGGTTACATGACCTTAAATGATAGTTAACCGCTTAAGACAAGGTTTATATATATATAAAATTAATTAGTGAATAATATGGCACATCCAACACTTCTAGTTATAACTAGGAATTTACTTGCTATAAGTTTCTCGCTACTTTATGCTAATGTACCGTAATAAAATTATTCGTGCTAGATACTGTGTTAAAATTATCATCTGCTTACTCAGTAGTATGATATTGAGTAAACAGATGATAATTTTAACACAATCACACTCACACACACACAGTTGGGTAAGCACACATCCTCATAAACACACTAGCGCATATATAAACCTAGTAACGCGATAGATGGACTTGTGCCAGAAAAGCCTAAGAGTGTCTTAATGAACATGCTCGAATATCAGAATTTATAATAATTTCTTGGATTTTATTTTTAATTTAGAAAATGACAATAATAGGTTTTAATTAATTTTAGAAGAAGAATGAGTGAATCCTGTTAAAGTGAATATGCGTGAGATAATTTATATGATAGAGAAAGTTCTTAAGTAGATATAATATTGCATCACTAACATTCCACCACAATCCATACATAACTCCTCGCCAATCACAATCATTCAATCACAATTCGAATATAACACCCCTACTTATGTACTTTTATCAGTTTACCAAAAATCTATCTGCACTTTAGCTGCTAGCATTCCTAATGTATATATAAAAAAAATTATATACCTTTCATTTTGACTTAATAATGATTTTTTCCATTGGCCAAGCTATGGGAACGCCAAAGCAATCATCCATGCATGTCAGACTCGATGTTGGTCTCCATATCTCTGCATCTGGAACTATCACCAGTTCAATCCAAACTTTTACAGCATTACGTCCCAGTGGACGACAATGGACCATCGTTATCGGATCAGTTGATGCAATACTTCCTTCCGCCACTACGTCTGCTCCACCCAAATCGATCAATTGGCATTTGGCATCCTTTTGCATGGTTGTAATTGGCTGAAAGAATAGAGATTATTATGCACAATGTATACATGCACATTAAATAAACTTTCATACACAGTTAACTTCTTCAAATTTGAAAATTAATAATTACATGTTGCAATTTATTCATGACCATATGTGCGGATTTCATGGGAGTATTCACAACATTTTCAGTATCATCACGACTCTCATCTAGTTTTTCTTGATCAGCTTCTACTTTTGCTCTTGGCCATGCTATTTTCATACCAACTGCGTCTCCAATGCACGACATATCAGATGTGGGTCGCCACAAATAAGCATCTTTATTTACTACTTTGTCCACCCAAATCACAACAGGAGACGGACCGAGTGGAATACCATTAACAGTATATTTTGGATCAGTGGCGTGGATTCTTCCTTCGGCAATTACACCTTCACCCTCAGTCCAACCGTAAATCTTGCAAGTGTCTTCAATGATGCTGGTACTCTAAAAATGAGAAGTGAAATTCAAGACTTTAGTATGCTATACAAAAACAACGAATATGTGTTAAATTTTTATTCAGATGGGGGGTGTGCTCGCTGCGTTTTAGACGTCAATAAGCTCGCAGCATATTACACCAATATACTTAACGTGAAAAAAATTACCGTACTGGCTGCACTACAGTTCAACCGTGTTCGCAGCGGGACCTTGATGCAAACTGATGGCCAAGCAACTACCTTATTCTTAGCGTCTGCTAAGACTGCCATTTCAGGTGTAGGCCTCCATAAATAAGTATCTGCTTTATCCACTGAATCTATAACAATGCTCCCGGCATTTGGTCCCAGACGAATGCCATTGACAACGTCATCTGGGTCCATGGACAACAGCCTCCCATGGGCAACAATTCCAGAGGTTCCATCCCAATTCAACAGCAAACATACTTCGTCGTCGCTCTACAATTAATCAACCGAAAATTATATCAATTACTGGATTAAAAAATTAAAATATAAATTTCATTTATTGAGTAATATAAATATTATTTTTACCGAATCAGGTGAGTTCCTTCTCGAACTTTCTTTACCCTGCAGCGAAGCACGAATATAAATTAATATTTTACGAATATAAATTAATTTCCAAAAATTTACCTTCTGGTCCATCAGAGTCTGTATCATTCCCTTCAATTCTGCTATTTCCTCTCGACACCGAGACACTTGTTTATCTTTGGACTGGGCCAAAGCTAGCTTGGTTAAAGTGCAACCCCTACCCAATGCCCTTAACCGTCCCGGTTTATCTTGTCTCAGTACATGTACAAGGGCATCTTTTCCAATATCAGTCTGTGACAAACCGGATTGGGATAGGCTACCATATTTTTTGATCTCCTCCTATATAAATAAATACACATAGATAATGTACAATGGTAAAAATATCATAGTTTCAAAAAAAAATATACCAATAAAATTAAAAACAATTTTACAATAGCATTCCTAGCTTCCATGTTCACTGGTTCACCAGTTTTTTTAATGTGAGATCTAATCCACACATCAGCTCTACTTATGGACGATGGATCTACACTTTCTTTTTTCTAAAAGTAGAATAACATTAAATTAATAAACTGACAGGTATAAAATAATGTTAAATAATGCTATAGTTAATTAACTTACCATGTCTTTGATTTTTTGTAGCCATTCCCCTACGACCGGTTGTATGCGGAATTTGAGTGTACCTAAGGGCTGAATATTTCTCACTTTTTTGCTAAAAATGTTGAAAGATGCTAGAATTTAACAACCAAAATCATAAAAAGAAAAACTATCTAATATTTATAATGCAGGGTAAATATGTATGGCGAGGATTGCAATTTATTTGAAAATCAATTCATCATGGTCATATACTTATTTGGTATTATTAATGCTGGATAACTCAGTGACATATACAGCATTCCATATCTACTAATAATATTTAAAGATTGAACTAACTTGCAAAGTGTTTTTTTTACTTCATTTAAAATGTTCCTGTGCTTGTCATAATGCATTTGTATTTTGTACTATCATAGGTTCCTGCAGCTAATACCTAAACAGGAACCCTCAGCATCCACCAACACTTGGAATTCACTTCTAAAGAAATTTATCGGTTGCTAACTATGTAGATGGATTTGCAGAAACATGCCAGACGAGTTCAGTAGGAATGATTTACCTTAAACTCCGGACTTGTTTTCGCCTTCACAAACTTCCTCCAATCGGTTATGCTTTTTATGTTCGTAGGTTTCATTTTAAGTCTTTCCTCATCGTTCTCCGCTTTTTGCAAATTTCGAACCAATTTGCTTTTTGACGATCTCCAAAGTACTCCCATTTGTTGAAATATAGCTTTTCTTTGCCATTCTTGTTCCAGTTTAAATCTAATCTGCAACAATACATCAAAACATGATATTAGTAAAATTTATTTAATTTAAATACGATAGATTTAATTAAATCTGAAAGGTTTTCTGAAGTTATTAGAGGGCAATTTCAATTTATAATTGGCAAGAACTATTTTTCAATTTATCCAGAAGTTATTAGATGGCAATTTCAATTTATAATTGGCAAGACCATGCAATATTAGAAGTCATTTTCAAAACATATTAGAGTCAGAATGTTAAATAATAGATGCCTGCTTCGTACCAGAACCGACTGCCACAAAACTTCTTTTAACCCATCACTAATATTCCTCCAATCATTAATGGTGTATGGAACCTGTTCCCGCACAAGCGGTCCAAGAAATGAGGATAAATATACCGACCCTTGCCCTACTGGTACCTAGATCATTGAACTCAACTTCAATTCGATCCTGACTGCATGACGGGAGTCTTTTTGCTTTTGTTGGACCTCTACCGCCTCTTTTCCGAGATGTACTTCCGATATCAGCTTCACTTTGTTTCCCAATTTTCAGCTCGACATCAGCAGTTTGTTCAGGATGGGTTTCATTTTCTGAGCGGAGTCCTTCATTTGGGTCAGAGGGGATATCATCTAGTGGTTGTTCGTCTTCTTCATTGTGAACAGTGGCTTGCTTCTTAGCATTGTCTGGTTGTTCTTCTATTTCATTTATACTAGCTGGAACTTTACGTTTTCGCTTTGACTGTTTGTTCTTACCTTTAACTGCTTGTTCTTCAGCCTTTCTCTACAAGTGGGTACGTACAGATGTTGTAGACATATTTTTCTGCAAGTGACAGAAAACACAGTATAAACCAAAAAGCACATGTAAACAATAAGCAGCGATGAATATTAACAAACAACACTTAAATATCATCAACATGTAGCTGAAAAGAGATGTGGCAGTTTGCAAACCAAACAAGCAGGCCTAAAAGCCTTGAGATGATGAACAGATTTGTAATTTTATAAGAAAATGTACATATAATGCAAACAGAATTGATAAGAACACTACTCATTATCAAGCAATATATGCAAACAGAATTGATAAGAACATATAATGCTTTGTCTCTGGAAGTATACAAAGATCAAAACACAAAGAACAAAAATTGAATGGTACATGCATTTGCAATGGATTAGAAAATTAAATGGTGCAAACTAACAGCCATTCGCAACATTAAAAAAAACCAAAGCATTAGTGCAGCAAATGAACAACAATCACTAAAGAAAATCAATACAAGTTCAATGAAATTTCCAAATAGCCCGGATTTAATATATAAGTTCAACCATCACGAAAGCAAATGAACAACTATGCTCAAGTAGAACATATAATCTACTCAATTATGCCCTCGCAATCCTCTCTAACATAGCAAACATCTTCATCATCCGCTTCAGTTATTTCATCTTCCACCACTTGAATATCTTCCTCGATGCAATCGTGCTCCTCTATATCATTAAAACTTCTTGATGGTGCTTTCATTACAACGTGCCAATTAGAAACATCGTTCTCTCTTGAATAAAATACTTGTTTTGCTTGAGATGCAAGTATGTATGGGTCTCGTGAAAATGATGCTTGATGTAAATTAACAAGAGTGAACCCATCATCATCAACTTTTACTCCATTTCCTTTATACGTCCAACGACACTTGAAAACTGGAATATAAAACAAATGATAATCTAATAAAATTATATATGTCAATATTCCATAATAAGTGACCACATCAACCACTTGGGACATATCTTTAGCACTTGCTCTACACATAGTAGTTGCATCAAAAGTCACCCCACAATTGTGAGTTTCTCTCCCTAAATCTTTTACATGAAAACGTTGCTCGTTGATGATATATCCTTTAAAAGACATGGCATCATCCTTCGGACCATAAGCAATCCATTTTAACATGTCATTATGATCCTTGGAGGTAATAGGTATCTACAACAAATTTCATTTAGCATGTAAATTTATATAGTAATATTGATAGTTGAATGAGAATATATTTGAAATCTAACTAACCTTCCTTTTAATCCAATCGACAAAACTTTTTGTATGTTTTTCCCAAAGTGAGGTCGCATTTTCTGTCATGCATCGGTCTGAATTTTCTAATTCCTCCAAATGCAAACTAGTATTGAACAATTGATTATAAGTTATATATATCATTGCGAACACATCAAAATATTTAAAACAATATAACATAAACTTACTCTATAAACGGTTCCACCACGGCCATATTCATTAACACAGCTAAATGAGCACTTTCTTTCTCATTAACTGGCAATTTAATTGTCTTCGATACTGAAATTGGACATCCCTCTAATATTCTACTACTTTCATAATCTTCATTTCGAGCTCCTTTCTCCTCTATATGTCCTGATTTCTTCAAAAATTCATTGAAAAACAACATGCATTCTATTGCAAGATACGATTCTGCAATACATCCCTCTGGTCGTGCATAGTTTCTGACAAAATCTTTGAGTGTCTTCATATATCTTTCGAATGGGTACATCCATCGAAAATGAATAGGTCCACACATTTGTGCTTCTTTTCCAATATGAATGGATAAGTGTATCATTATATCAAAGAAAGATGGTGGAAAAAAAATTTCAAGCTCACATAAAACGTCAATAATTTCAACATTGATTTGTTCTACCTTCTCTCTATCAAGAACACGTTGACATAATTTGTTGAAAAAAGAACATAAGCGAATTATCGCTTTTCTTGCCTTCTTTGCCATGAACTCTCTCGATGCTACTGGCAGTAAATGTTGCATTAATACATGGTAATCATGTGACTTCAATCCACTAATTTTGCAATCTGACAACGAAATCCGATTTTTTAAATTTGAACAGTAGCCATCCGGTCCTTTGAAATCATACAGTCTTTTGCAAAATATTTTTCTCTCGGATTTTGACAACATATATGGAGCCGGTGGAAGATATGTTTTATTCCCACGAGGTTGTGTATGAAGCTCACTTCGAATTCCCCAATCCTCTAAATCCTTTCTACAGTTGGTTCCATCTTTGGATTTATTTCCATGCAACATTGTGCCCAATAGGCTTTCACCAACGTTCTTCTCCACATGCATCACATCTAAATTGTGACGTAATGGAAGTTCCTATGAAAACCAATACAATAATGCATTATTGGGTTTTTATTATATTCAAACAATGAAAAATAAATAAATTAACCACTAACCTCCCAATAAGGCAAATCAAAGAAAATTGATCGTTTTTTCCACCTTGATAGCTCTACTTCTGTAGAACTGTTAGTATCATCATATTCATCTTCTTTATCATAGACATGCTTTCTCTTCTTACTTTTCTCCTCTATTCCTTTTCCAAAATCATTTGGATAATCCTTCAATAATGCATAGATGTTTCTCCCAGAAAGCATTCTAGGAGCACCATCTGTCTCTATGGTATTATCAAACAATGCCTTTTGTTTCCTCCGTGAATCTGAAGGAGGTAGAAATCTTCTATGACCCATGTAGGAGAACTTTCGACTATGTTTCAACCAACGAGAATGGGTATTGACACCACATAATGGGCAAGCTTTTTGCCCTTTCACACGACATCCAGCAAGATTTCCATAAGCCAGAAAATCATTAATCGTCCATAACAAAATTGCATTCAGTTTAAATAAAGTTTTACTAAATGCATCATAAGCAGTAACTCCATTAGACCACAAGTGATGCAAGTCTTCCACCAAAGGCGCCAAATATACATCAATATCATTTCCGGGTTGCTTCGGGCCTGGAATAAGTAAAGTTAACATAATATTTTCTTTCTTCATACACAACATAGGCGAGAGATTGTATGTCACAAGCATTACCGGCCAGCAACTATATTTCGAACTCAACATGGAAAATGGATTGAATCCATCTGTAGCAAGACCAAGCCTAAGATTGCGTGGATCAGATGAAAAAGATTTATACTTTTCATCCACCATTTTCCATTTCATAGAATCCACGGGATGACGCATTTTTCCATCGTTACTTTTATTATTAAAATGCCATCTTAATTCTTCAGCCATCTTTTGAGATCTATACATTCGTCTAAACCTAGGAATAATTGGGAAATATCTCAATACTTTAACTGGAACACCTTGTATAACCTCTTCAATATCTTGATTTTTCTTCCATCTCGAGGAACCACATTTTGGACAACTTTCTAAATTTTTGTATTCTTTTCTGAAAAGGCAACAATCATTCTCACAAGCATGTATCTTTTCAAAACCCATGTCGAATGCTTTAAGAAATTTCTTGACTTCATATAAGGTTTTGGGAAGCACGTTATCCTTCGGCAGAAATAGATGTTGCACAGCTAAAAGCTTATCAAAACCACTATCGGACAAGCCAGTCTCGCATTTAAGATTATACAAGACGGTGATGGCCGATAATTTTGTGTGATCTGTGCAACCAGGATATAATGGAGTTTCTGCATCTTCCAAGTTCTTGACTAACTCATCCTCTTTTCTTCGAGAATCAACATCGTCTTTATCATCATCAAAAAAATCTTGATTCAAAAAATCTTCATCTTCGTAGTGAATCATCTTGAATAGTTCATATACGTCAAACGTATTTGTTTTATTCTCTACATTTATCTCTTCACCATGGTTAAACCATACACCGTCAATGTATTTGGATCCATTCCTTTTATAACTAAATGTTCAACGATGATTTGGTCATCATGATGACTAAGATTCCGACAATCCTTGCAAGGGCATAAAATTTTTTCTACACTTCTTACATTCCTCTTTGCAGCATGCACGAAATTCATTGCTCCTTGTCGGTATTCTATACTAGTTCTATGAAAAAAGTAAAAAAAAAGTGAGCTTTAGTATTAGATTATATGTTCTAATTCTCAAAATACATATTAAGTTAATCATGGTTTTATCACCTGTTTAAAAAAACCCAGCCTTTTTCCATTATCGACATTTGAAGGCAGATAAGTTTCCAATCTTTGACGTATAAATTGGTTATCTGTTGTAATCAAAAAAATAAGTAGACGTTGAAGTACAAATACTTGTAGCACTACTGCATATAACCATGGTGGTTTAGTAGACAAAGGCAAAGAATACTTTTCCAAAAATATAAATTTTACACTTATATTTTGCATTTAACCTCAGATTTACATGTATTTATAATTAATCCATGCATAACACCACACTCCTACCCACACATAACTGACCAAGTCACAACCCTCCAAACTGCTGCATAACAGTTACAGCTATCTACCCCTCCTTTGTCAATCCATCCACAAACGCTCCACTTCAACAAACAACATTCCAGTCATTCCACTTCAACAAAAAATTTGCAAATCTCTGCACTTCACCATTACACACAGACCACTGACCAAACTTCCTCCCACCTATCACCAACAAACGCCGGTGCATTTCCGCTGCCACACATTGCTGCAACTTTCAAAAAACGCAACAACCTCTCATCACCATACTACTCAATCCTCCTATTTTACCACTTCTCACAACATTGTTTAATTCAACCACTTCCATAAATATACTTCAACACTGCAATCACTCCCCCACTCCACTATTAAACAATTCATTCACTCCTCACAACAACACAGTTTCATACCAGCCTATAACAATACCCACTTTCATCTCATACACACCACATTCATTCATATCACCAAAGACAATATCCACTTGCCTACATTCCTGTAGCCTGCTTCAATAACCATTCTACAACCTACTGACTAGTGCACTGATACAACCAACTGCACCATATTCACACACTACAACAGTGACCACTCCAACTACAAACCCCAAGCAACCACAGACCATCCTCCTTCCCATTTCTCCAACCTGCAACCTGTTCGCAACCGCACTTCATACTACAACTCAACAAAACATCAACAACCCAGCCTCTGCAGCAAACTACCAGAGACTCACGCAACATTCATCAACTTGCCCTCTGACATTCTACCACTCCTTACGAACACATACTCACATCCTTCCCCCAGCCTCGCCCCCTCTTACCAAACCAACAGTCAACTTCACCGCCTCCTCTTCACTACCTCACATCCACACAACTGACATATTTCCACTGCCTGCCACTCCACAAAAGACTATTTATGCTCCAACATTTACCACTCTCAACCATCGAGTCAGCCAATACCCAATCGCAAACAAACCCACGACCTCCATCAATGCTACTTGAACCCACCAAATTCCCGAAAGACGCAACCTCAACCTCCTCTCAGCAAGCAACCATTGATTCACTAACCACTTCAACAGAACATTCATATACTCAAAGAAATCAAAGCAGATATCCCAATAGATCATTGCAATTAGGGTTAAATCAACCATTTCAGTAATAGTTTAGGAAAAAATACGAAAATAAGATGCATTCAAATTCATATAAAAGCCAAATAGAATCACAAAGTCGATTTAAAAGATTCATACCTAAATATACCTAATCGATTTAAAAGATTCATACCTAACTATACCTAGATCTGCTGGCTGCCGCGACTCGATGTTGAGTAAGGGGGAAATGACGGAGTTGACGATGATACTTGAGTGCGATGAAAATTTAACACGATTAAAAGGGGAAATTTTTTTTCTGAAGAAGAAAGCAAATTAGGGACGAGAATTTTGTTAAGTATGAGAGTAAAATGATAGGTTACGTTTATTTAGTTCGCGCGAACTCTTTCTTTTAGAAGCGGGAAACGTGAATTATTTTTTGCCACGTTTATATTATTTGGTAATCTATTATTAGTTGCATTTACAATAAAACGCCACCGATTTTTGCAACTATAAATGGTTTTTCTTGTAGTGTTCATAAGTGATATTGAGTATAATAGGTCAATATTAGATTCGCGTTTGAACCATAAATAAGGAGCTTTAAGTTATAAATGTTCCAACTAAATAGTGGTGGCTGATGCAACAAAAAAGCTAAATACATCGCATTGAGTAGCGCTACAATAAAAATAATGTATAAATATAAATGCATAGATTTATAACTGGGCTATAACGACCCGGAATTTCCGATCTCGAAAATTCCAGATAGTTAAAGAAAAGAAGAAAGAGATAGAAGAAGAACAGAAAAGAAACATACAATCTCACATTCGCAGCGGATAAAATATAATATCAATAATAGTTATACCAAAGAAAACTGTATCTATCAATTACATCAATATATCAGAGTTACAACAATTTTATACAAGATTGGATCGATATAATATAACATGTATCAAATATACAATATCATAGTGGAAACTCTCCATACGTTCCCGCCATCCAGCTCGCCTCCTGAGCTCCAGAACGTCCTTACCTGAAAATCTGTAATACTCGGTCTGACCCGAGCATTACATTAAAGTAACACCCGGGTCAGGCTGGAAACCAGCGTGAGTAAACCCATCTAACATGGAATACAAAAGTATACAAATTATATAAACCCGAGGTAACTTATATCAATTTACACTTCACAAGTTGTTATAGACATCAACCATTTCACACATCAATTTCTATGTGCCAAAACTTAGATTTAAATGGTCCAATTTACTTAAGTCATTCCACTTCAGCCTATTAGTTTCACATATCAAATTATAATAATCGAAGTGCCTTCGGGTATTTACTAGTACCCGAATCCGGTCTCTTCGAATTCAATACCATCTTATCCCAAGTTATTCACGTGAAACACAATTCAGACTTCAAATACAGGGTGTCGCCTATGCACATTATTTCATCATATCATATCACATAGCATCTCAAATCACATATCCGAGATATCAACCAATCTAATGCATGCAATATTATTCAATCATTTATAAGCAAAATAAATTAGTCATATCATTTCTAATTAATTTAATCAAATTAAATTAATTACTTCAACCATCCTTAATATTGCTTATTTAACATTAATTAATTACAAATTAATTAATTAATTATTCATTTAATTAATCGTCCTTGATTAATTATCTTCAATTATATAAAGTAATTATCCTTTAATTAATTACACAAATTAATTATGTTCAACAATTTAATTCATAAATAAATCCCGATTAATCACATTAGTAATTAACTTCCCTTAATTACTTACATTCGTTAAATCAACTCCTTGATTATTTACATTAACTGATCTTTTAATTACATTGAATAATTATCTCCTTAATTACTTTCTCTAAGTAATTATTCTTTAATCTAATTACATCCAGTATTTGTTCATTCGTTACTTCACTAAGTAGTTACACCCCATTGTCTACATCAAGTCATTATGCTCAATCCAACATCAAATAATTATCTTTAATTAATTAAAATTAACCATATTAACTTAATTAATTACATTGAGTAATTAATTCCTTTTTAATTACCCCGATTAATTGCTCTATAATTATTAATTAATCACATTCATAAATAAACTAATCTTTTAATTAATTCCTAAATTGATAATCCTTTAACTAATTACAATATGTAATAACTCCTTAATTTCCATCATTAAGTAACTTCCCTTAGCTACTTTAATTAATCATTCTAAAATTTTCTTTAATTTAATCAATTAATCACTAATTACTTAACTAACCTTTATTTACTTATATTAATTTATTTACCCTTTGATTAATCACCTTTGGTTAATTATCCATTTATTCACCACGTCCTTATTTTAAGATAACTATTGTCTAAACTAGCCAATTAATTTTCATTAATAAAATTCATTTGAGAACACTTAAGAGTATAACTACTTAACTATTTTATCAGAAATCAACAAATCATATTTCAACTTCATTTGACTTAAAATGAACTTGATAAATATTTTACTTGGAATCTTGTTGAATAGTTAGATTAAAACTTGTTGATCAAATTACTTTCAAAATTACCCAAATCAAGTTTTCCTTGACAACTTGATTCGTATATCCATTTTAATCTAAAGCTTATCCAAGCTAAAATAAAAGGAAGGCAAACAATACCACCTAGCCCAAATCTTCTATTCGAGAACGACACGGCCCAAAGCCCAAGATTTCGATCCAACGTTCGTTCTTCCCTCTCCACTATCCTTCCCTGATTCAAATTACCAAACGCGACCCAAACCAAAAATCTGTGCACCGTGCATATGCACGAGCGACCAGAGCCACAACGATCAACGATGAAGCTACCTCAGAGTCGCCGCCGACCACCTTACCATGCCACCCTACCCTAAACATCGCCAAAACCCCCCAAATGAAAATCGACCTCCCACTGCCTGGAACAAGAAACTTCATCCACTTACCTTCCTTCGTTCGCCACCGTACCACTACCGAACCATCGAAACTTCACCGGAAGGTACGCCGTCCACCCTCTTCGTTCCTTTCCCCATGCGCGCAGCCTTCCATCACCCTCTTTGCTTCGCAAAATAATTTGAACCTGAAAGCCAAGAAAAGCTCCGTTAAACCCTAATACTCAAACAAACTGCATTCTCGATCACTTAGAAATTTCAGCCCCAATTTTCTCGAGTTTCCCATGCTCTACTCCTCCTCCACGTCAAGTATCACACCTCCAAATCAACCTAGCCGCACAAATTTGCCGTTATGCCCAATTCAGTTCAACCCTCAAATTCTAGACAACCACATCACTAAAAATTACGAAATCTATATTAAAAATCAACATTTTCACTAATGAACAAGCTCATGTATTCAATTTACCAAATTATGTAATTTGGGCTCGGTCAGTTACAAGTGGTTCTCAGTAAAAATCAAAATTTTCCCTATCTATGACCTGATGGGTCTTCAAATGATTTTTAGCATGTTATAAACTCGAACATAAACACTTCATTAGTTTATACTATCTACAGATTCGAAATATAATTCAAGATATGGATTTTCTTTTGAAAAATTATCATGGCAGAAAGGACTGGAACAGGGGTAAGAAGGTTTAATACAGGCATTCACACACCTATATGCAGACATATGCCTAATTATTTAACCGATATTCTCACCTTCAACTGTATATTAAAAAAAATTGGATTTTGAAAATAGTTACTCACCAAGATTTTGAAGACTGAGCCTTATCTTTTAAAAAAAACTGGAAACTGAATTTTTTTTTCTGGAACAGATTCCTGATCTGTTGAGTAGGATTTTGAAACTTGAATGTTGAATCCCTGAAATCTTTGCATTGCTTAGGATCGAAATTTCAGAAAGCTGGTGTTGTTTAATTCCAGTTCCTCCTCAGGTTGATTTTATTTTATCTTAGTTTCCTTTTAGTTTAGAAAGTGATTTTTTTTTATTTAAATTATTAAGGAAAGTTTAAGTTTGCCACTTGTAACACCAAGCTAACAAATGTCAATGTATACTGTCTTTAACTTCCACATGGATTTTACATGCCTTATATATTCACAATTGTTAAAAATTTATCTTAAATTTGTCTTATGTTTTATCCATATATTTATATTAATATGTATTATCAATTTAGGTTTACATTTATTATTTTCTATATGAATATATTTTACATTAGAAATTTCATATATAAATATGTTTTAATGTGTATGTATATATACATATACACACACACACACACACACACACACACACACATATATATATATATATATATATATATATATATATATTATAATATGCCCAATTTGGTTCTTATATAAATGTCTTAAGTATATTAAATCCTTTATCCAATTTTATTCAAATTCTAAATATATTCATAACTTAGTTCATAAGCATTATTAAAAGAAAGACATTAAATCTTTTATAAATCTTATTTAATTTCAAAAGACATGTGTGTGTGTGTATATATATATGTAGACTAAACTTTGTATTTTTTTATTCATACATTTCCTGTACTTATGCCACTTTTAAAGAAAATTTTTATATTCAAATTAATGCTTTCAAATTATTTTACATATATATACACACCTATATACCTGTAGGTATGTACTTAAAATTCAATATTATAAAGTTTACACATATCTATTAATATATTCATTAGTTTACTATAATATTCATCCTGTTGATTTAATTATTATAGTTTCCAAATTCACTTAAATATAGATAATTCAGACATGTATTTAGATAAAATTAGTCAACTATCCAATTAACGGATGTCCAAATTCTGGGTTATTACATTCCTCCTCCCTTTGAATCTTTTCGTCCTCGAAAAGAAATGAAATCAGAATTTATTCAATACTTAAAATCAGGTACATCACTTTTTTTTGATCATTTTTTAAACATTTTTTTTATATAAAATATTACTAAATTAGTTTTTATAACAAATAATTTTTATAACTCGATGTTTCAACAAGTCCATCCTTGTTCTCTCAGAAATTCGGTCATACGTTGATCAGGCGTAAGACTAAAAATCTACATGTGCTTGGCAGACTCGTTTACAACATCCAGTGAAAATACTTTGAAAATAATTTTATTGAAAATATGGAAAACAGTTTTTTTTGAAAATAGAGGAAATATCTTTGGTGAGAATGCTCTGGAAATCATCACCCCCAACCATGGTCGCAGTTACATTCCAGGGTTACGTTGTCATCGCAGCAAAAGTCCATGTAACTGCAGGCTCTCAGCGGCCTCTTGATTACGCAATGGATCCCACACAACAGATCATAGTTACATCCAGGGTTACGTTGCCATCGCAGCAAAAGTCCATGTAACTGCAGGCTCTCAGCGGTCTCTGATTTTCGCTATCGAAATGAAACTTCTCCACTCCTATATAGATCGCAGTCTACCGATATAAAATCAAACGCAGACTGTTGGCTCTCAGCGGCACACACGATTTTCGCTATGTTATACCATAGGTAGCAGTCTACGATATAAAATCAAACGTAGACTGTTGGCTCTCAGCGGCACACACGACTTTCGCTATGGTATACTCTACTCATAATCCCCAGGAACTAGTTTTGTCCGGACTCCTCATAGGATCAACTTTAGAACCCCCCTTGGGGCTCAAGGCAGCACCACCCGGTGGTACTCCTGATAAGTTCATTTCAAGGGAGCGCCTTTTCCCCCAGAGCCATCATCAAAACATTTTATACTATACATATATAGTATCTTTAAATCATACACCTAGTATGGTCTCATACAAAGCTTCTTTACACAAAATCGATTATTCCAAAATCGATAGTTCTCAAACTAGGCTTTTCAAATTCTCATATTGATTTTACCCAAAAATCAAAAGCCTTTTCCAAATCCAAAGGTTCCCAAAACCCTTTTTTCCAAAATCCTCATATGATCCTTTATATATATATTCAAATATATAAAATCTTTTAAAATTTTGGATCATTACTTGTATAAACTCCTTTTATACTCCAAACATTTCCAAAAACCCTTTTCTTCTGGCAAAAGATTCATCAAGGGGAGTTTTATCTTATATAACAAAGATATATAACTTTATTTATCCAAAATCAAATATCCAAATTTGATTACTCCTTTCAATATCAATTTCATTCAAATCTGTACGATGTACACATATCATTCATATGCAGTACCAATCTGATTGCTCACTCGACCACACAATTTCACTTCCGAACTAGTATCATCCACCCAACTTTCTAGTGCGGACTCAAATCTGGTTTCTTGATCAGAAACCGTCATTCTCCTTGCATAGCCTAACTATGATAGAGAATATCTAGAACCAATCAACAATCCATATACAGGTTCGCCGTCGAAAATCGAGTGAAAAATCCCACTCGGATCGATATAACTATCTCGAAATTCTGTGCTCGAATCTGGATCAAATCACTATGCGAATAGAATAACATACGTATACCCTATGTATTTATCTTGATTGGTTATTAGCCAAATCAATTCCATTTCTATTCATATTCACTTTGGTTTTCATTCACCTACTCACAATTGCTTCAATCCATTTGGATTATCACCTCTATTCTTATCTCGATTGGGTATTTAACCAATAACAGTTTGAACTCTAACCAATTAATTTAGAAAATAGCTTAAAAAGAATTTAAAAATAGATAAGTAGTTGTAAAATAATTACTAGTTTGTAAAATAGGTGTAAAATAGTTAGAAAATGGTTAAAATAATTATGGAAATTTTAGATAATTGCAAAATAATAGTAAGATAGTAATTAGTTTGGTAAAATAGTTGAAATATAGTAATTAGTTTATAAAACAGTTAGAAAATTGTTAAACAGTTACAAAAATAATTGTAAAACAAGCATAAGATAATTTGGCTTTTAAAAGAAAGGTTGTATATATAATGAATAGCTTAGAAAAATAGGTTTATATTAAAACAATTTATATTAAAAATAGTCCAGAGTCAAAACTGCTCGCTTTCCAATCTCCATTCTCATCAATTCAATTTAAATTTATACTTCCATTTAAATTGACCCAATTCCAATTTTAAATTACTTCAATTTCCATTGAAATTGATTCAACCCCAATTCAAGTTGAATTAACCTCAGTTTTTTTTTCAGATTTAACTTTATTCAACGTTGATCTCAAATTCTAGTAATTCAAATAAATTTCAATTGGACTAATTCCCATTTCAATTAATTTCAATTCCAGTTTGAATTAATCCCAATTTCAAACTCAATTTCCAAATCAAGATGAATTATTCTTGATTTCCTCCCAAATTAAATTCAAATTCCATTTGAATTTAAAACTATTCAACATTAATTACAAATTCCAAATTATTTAAATAAATTTGGACTAATTCCAAATTGAATCCACTTCAATTTCAAATTGTTTCAAATTAATCCAATTCAAATTTCCCATATGAACTTTATACTTATACATCTTCAATCCCAATTTCAATTAATTCAAATCAAATTCAATTTGAACTAATTTCAATCCAAATTCCAAATTTAAACCATCTCGAATTATATAAATTCGAGTTAATACCTCAAATGTTGATTTAATTCCTTTAAATCAACTTTCCTTTAAAGTTTTTAAACAATTCAATTTTGAGTCCAAATTTAAAAATTCCATTTCAAATTATCTTTACTTAACTCATTACAAGGTTCAAGTAAGAGTTTCAAATAATTTTAATTTACAAATTTATTTCTTAACATTCAAATTTTAAGTTCAATGTAATTCCATATCCTTAATTTAAAATTTAAGTTAAAATTTATTTATCTCTACAATGGATATATTACCACAATCCATTTCTTCATTTATTTAAACAAACCAATTCACAACTTAAAGATTTTTAACAACAATAGGATGATATCATCCAATTATTTCAAAACATCCATCCATTTTCAATTTTCGGATCTCAACCCCGATTTCATCCTGAAATTCCTAAATCAGGTTGATCATTCAAATTTATTTAACTTCACATTAATAATCTTTCCTCTTATAAGTTCAAAAACTTATCACTTTTGGGTATCATATCTCATTCCCAATTTAAAACTCAATATTTAGAGTTCATCTCAAACCATCTTTTATATTATGTATATCTCTCATATATACATATTTATTCCTTGGCCCTCCAAGCCAAAATTTTATAATTTAAACCACCCTTGGTTTTAATTCAAACAAATACTTCTAAAGTTTACAAACAATTTCTTATTCTAAAATAAGATTACATTCAAAATAGTATGAATAATATTATTTCCTTTACATTCTGAAAACAATTTCAAATGTTTAAATTTAGAATTCAGAATTTCACAACTTTAAATCCACTTCTATTTCCATCCTTTCTAATTTACAAGTTATTCTCATCAAATGGTTATTTCCTTAAAACATTTTATTGTTTAAAACAATCATCCCATTATTAAACATAATAACCATTCAATTTCCTGGTTTGAAACCAGTTCTGATTCATCTTATTATGAAATCCTTCCTTAACTTTAAGATTTTAATTTAAGTTTGAATCCATTTCAAACTTATGCTTATTTAATTTCAATTTGGTTGTATTATACTACTTCTTAATTATTGCTATTACTTTTAATTTAATTAATACTACAACAAATTTCCTTAATATAATAGATAATCTATTTCTTATATAAGATTCATTTACTTTTGAAATCATTTAAAACCTTTATATAAGAAAATAACAAGTATGCTCTCTCATATATATATATAATCAACTCATTCTAGGGTGCCACTTACCCTGTTCTTAATGAGTAATCCCACCAGAGCCAAGGTTCTCGCTTAACCTTCAGCTCTAATACCAAACGTAACGACCCGGAATTTCCTATCCCGAAAATTCCAGATAGTTAAAGAAAAGAAGAAAGAGATAGAAGAAGAACAGAAAAGAAACATACAATCTCACATTCACAGCGGATAAAATATAATATCAATAATAGTTATACCAAAGAAAACTGTATCTATCAATTACATCAATATATCAGAGTTACAACAATTTTATACAAGATTGGATCGATATAATATAACATGTATCAAATATACAATATCATAGTGGAAACTCTCCATACGTTCCCGCCATCCAGCTCGCCTCCTGAGCTCCAGAACGTCCTTACCTGAAAATCTGTAATACTCGGTCTGACCCGAGCATTACATTAAAGTAACACCCGGGTCAGGCTGGAAACCAGCGTGAGTAAACCCATCTAACATGGAATACAAAAGTATACAAATTATATAAACCCGGGCTAACTTATATCAATTTACACTTCACAAGTTGTTATAGACATCAACCATTTCACACATCAATTTCTATGTGCCAAAACTTAGATTTAAACGGTCCAATTTACTTAAGTCATTCCACTTCAGCCTATTAGTTTCACATATCAAATTATAATAATCGAAGTGGCTTCGGGTATTTACTAATACCCGAATCCGGTCTCTTCGAATTCAATACCATCTTATCCCAAGTTATTCACGTGAAACACAATTCAGACTTCAAATACAGGGTGTCGCCTATGCACATTATTTCATCATATCATATCACATAGCATCTCAAATCACATATCCGAGATATCAACCAATCTAATGCATGCAATATTATTCAATCATTTATAAGCAAAATAAATTAGTCATATCATTTCTAATTAATTTAATCAAATTAAATTAATTACTTCAACCATCCTTAATATTGCTTATTTAACATTAATTAATTACAAATTAATTAATTAATTATTCATTTAATTAATCGTCCTTGATTAATTATCTTCAATTATATAAAGTAATTATCCTTTAATTAATTACACAAATTAATTATCTTCAACAATTTAATTCATAAATAAATCCCGATTAATCACATTAGTAATTAACTTCCCTTAATTACTTACATTCGTTAAATCAACTCCTTAATTATTTACATTAACTGATCTTTTAATTACATTGAATAATTATCTCTTTAATTACTTTCTCTAAGTAATTATTCTTTAATCTAATTACATCCAGTATTTGTTCATTCGTTACCTTACTAAGTAGTTACACCCCATTATCTACATCAATTCATTATGCTCAATCCAACATCAAATGATTATCTTTAATTAATTAAAATTAACCATATTAACTTAATTAATTACACTGAGTGATTAATTCCTTATTAATTACCCCGATTAATTACTCTATAATTATTAATTAATTATCTTTTTATTAATCACATTCATAAATAAACTAATCTTTTAATTAATTCCTAAATTGATAATCCTTTAACTAATTACAATATGTAATAACTCCTTAATTTCCATCATTAAGTAACTTCCCTTAGCTACTTTAATTAATCATTCTAAAATTTTCTTTAATTTAATCAATTAATCACTAATTACTTAACTAACCTTTATTTACTTATATTAATTTATTTACCCTTTGATTAATCACCTTTGGTTAATTATCCATTTATTCATCACGTCCTTATTTTAAGATAACTATTGTCAAAACTAGCCAATTAATTTTCATTAATAAAATTCATTTGAGAACACTTAAGTATAACTACTTAATTATTTTATCAGAAATCAACAAATCATATTTCAACTTCATTTGACTTAAAATAAACTTGATAAATATTTTACTTGGAATCTTGTTGAATAGTTAGATTAAAACTTGTTGATCAAATTACTTTCAAAATTACCCAAATCAAGTTTTCCTTGACAACTTGATTCGTATATCCATTTTAATCTAAAGCTTATCCAAGCTAAAATAAAAGAAAGGCAAACAATACCACTAAGCCCAAATCTTCTATTCGAGAACGACATGGCCCAAAGCCCAAGATTTCGATCCAACGTTCGTTCTTCCCTCTCCACTATCCTTCCCTGATTCAAATTACCAAACGCGACCCAAACCAAAAATATGTGCACCGTGCATATGCACGAGCGACCGGAGCCACAACGATCAACGATGAAGCTACCCCAGAGTCGCTGCCGACCACCTTACCATGCCACACTACCCGAAACATCGCCAAAACCCCCCAAACGAAAATCGACCTCCTACTGCCTGGAACAAGAAACTTCGTGCACTTACCTTCCCTCATTCGCCACCGTACCACTACCGAACCATTGAAACTTCACCGGAAGGTACGCCATCCACCCTCTTCGTTCCTTTCCCCACGCGCGCAGCCTTCCATCACCCTCTTTGCCTCGCAAAATAATTCAAACCCGAAAGCCAAGCAAAGCTCCCTTAAACCCTAATACTCAAACAAACTGCATTCTCGATCACTTAGAAATTCCAGCACCAATTTTCTCGAGTTTCCCATGCTCTACTCCTCCTCCACGTCGAGTATCACACCTCCAAATCAACCCAGCCGCACAAATTTGCCGTTATGCCCAATTCAGTTCAACCCTCAAATTCTAGACAACCACATCACTAAAAATTATGAAATCTATATTAAAAATCAACATTTTCACTAATGAACAAGCTCATGTATTCAATTTACCAAATTATGTAATTTGGGACTCGGTCTGTTACAAGTGGTTCTCAGTAAAAATCAAAATTTACCCTATCTATGACCTGATGGGTCTTCAAATGATTTTTAGCATGTTATAAACTCGAATATAAACACTTCATTAGTTTATACTATCTACAGATTCGAAATATAATTCAAGATATGGATTTTCTTTTGAAAAATTATCATGGCAGAAAGGACTGGAACAGGGGTAAGAAGGTTTAATACAGGCATTCACACACCTGTATGCAGACATATGCATACTTATTTAACTGATATTCTCACCTTCAACTGTATATATATAAAAAATTGGATTTTGAAAATAGTTACTCACCAAGATTTTGAAGACTGAGCCTTATTTTTTAAAAAAAAAATTGGAAACTGAATTTTTTTCTGGAACAGATTCCTGATCTGTTGAGTAGGATTTTGAAACTTGGATGTTGAATCCCTGAAATCTTTGCATTGCCCAAGATCGAAATTTCAGAAAGCTGGTGTTGTTTAATGCCAGTTCCTCCTCAGGTTGATTTTATTTTATCTTAGTTTCCTTTTAGTTTAGAAAGTGAATTTTTTTTTATTTAAATTTGTAAGGAAAGTTTAAGTTTGCCACTTGTAACACCAAGCTAAGAAATGTCAATGTATATTGTCTTTAACTTCCACTTGGATTTTACATGCCTTATATATTCACAATTGTTAAAAATTTATCTTAAATTTATCTTATGTTTTATCCATATATTTATATTAATATGTATTATCAATTTATTTTTACATTTATTATTTTCTATATGAATATATTTTACATTAGAAATTTCATATATAAATATGTTTTAATGTGTGTGTGTGTGTATTTTATAATATGCCCAATTTGGTTCTTATATAAATGTCTTAAGTATATTAAATCCTTTATCCAAATTTATTCAAATTCTAAATATATTCATAACTTAGTTCATAAGCATTATTAAAAGAAAAACATTTAATCTTTTATAAATCTTATTTAATTTCAAAAGACATGTGTATATATATATATAGACTAAACTTTGTATTTTTTTTTATTCATACATTTCCTGTACTTATGCCACTTTTAAAGAAAATTTTTATATTCAAATTAATGCTTTCAAATTATTTTACATATATATACACACCTATATACCTGTAGGTATGTACTTAAAATTCAATATTATAAAGTTTACACATATCTATTAATATATTCATTAGTTTACTATAATATTCATCCTGTTGATTTAATTATTATAGTTTCCAAATTCACTTAAATATAGATATATTCAGACATGTATTTAAATAAAATTAGTCAACTATCCAATTAATGGATGTCCAAATTCCGGGTTATTACATGGGCTATGGGTAGTTTCAAGTATTAAGAATTCTACGTCATTATCATATGACAACAATGCAATGATAAGAGCTCACTAGAAGTTCAAAAACATATCGAATAAATCCATAATGATAAAGGTAATTTATCCAACATTGAAATAGTTGATTGACAGAGTAGATAATTAATAAAACAAAGCAGATCCACCAACGAAGGGATGGCTTGATATGTTCTCGTCAAACCGATCAAGTGGATGGGATAGAGATTCCATAATTAACCCCAAATGCAAGGGGGAGATTGATAGAGTTAGGGGTATGCCTTATGGAAATTTGGTAATTTACTGCAAATTACTAACTCCGTAGTAAAATCTCGTTCAAAATAAAAGGTGTTTTTTTTTCTATTATATACTTGATATAATGTGTTGTGTTGATTATTTAATTAATTTAAGTATATTTAATTGAAAGTACATAAATGGTTTGTTTTGTGATAGTAGTTACACTGTGTTGTAATCATGAGCAATTTATCACAATGAAAACAAACATACCATTTTAAATATTCATAGTTAAGATGTATCGATTCAGGATATCGATAAGTCCAATGTGACTAGAGTAATACACTGTCCAAATGTTGGGTAATATATTATTTATATATGTTGGAGGTACCAAGGAATTACGTACCAATAGTTATAGTATAACTATGGAATGACTCATTTGATAGTTTTCGATTGGTTAACATAACTATGGTCAAATGGGAAATATCAATGTGACAAAGTACACAATTCCCACAACTTGAGAATACTGTTGAGCTTCAATATGGAAACTCCACTTTGATTATAATTAAATCGTGGCATGGCATCCATTGTAATGACTATGGTTTGGTCGAGTGGAAGCATTGGAAGTGAAACACTACTCAATAGGGAATTCGTCTTCTTGGTTATATTAGGTTGGTATCACGATCAATGGAAGTTAATAAAAAAAATAAAAGTCTCTGTACAGAATAGTTCGGTTAATAATAATTGTTACTATAGAACCAAGGAATTTGTGTTTGGACTACATAAGTTGAATATGGATAATATTAGAATTTTGAGCGTTACCAAATTCCATAACTCCTAATGTGATATAGTTTTGACAAAATGAATTGGTGTAAATAACTGTCACTATCGGGGATCACTTAAAATATGTGAAATTGGATTTTATTGAAACTATATATGCATAATTTGGCCATAATCTAACATTACTAGCTAATGTGACATGTGAATATTAATATTTGAATTATTCAATATTAATCACTCATTGAATTTACACCTAAGAGTCACACAACTGAAATGTTGAATACTTTGACTATCATTAGATTTAACTAAATTATAATCGATATAATTTAATTAAATTAACTAATGTTTATGAACTATAATTATAAAATTTGATTTGATTTGATTTAATTAGTATTGAAAATAGGGCGTACGTTTAAATTTGATATAAATGTATATTATTTGATCAAGCTTGAATCGAAATGGAGGCCCATATATTGGGCATGATAGATGGCTATGAAGTTTGGGGAGGATGGGTTGATTTGGTTTAAGTGGGGTCTGAATTGGTAGATTGAATAGTGGATCTGAACAACTATTTTCTCCTTACATTTTAACTAATTTAAACTCCTTTAACCCTTATTTTATGGGTGCTCTTTCGGTCCGTCCCTTAGTCATTACTAACTAAAAATATTGCCTAGCCCTCCTCCATCATTTCAAGCTTCAAAACAATATTTTTTTAAATAAAAATGGCGCGACAATGTGTTGACCTTTCACTTAGGTAGAGCTTTCTAGAAGAGTTTGGATACAGACCGAAAATAAGTCGATTAGATTCAACATTTAAGGTGTTACCACTAGACTCTAGTCTAGGTAACATTCTCTTTACATACTAATACTAGTCATTATACATATTTAAATATGGTTAGCTTAGATTTATATCATGAATCTTTATACATATGTGCCGTCGATATATGATGTGAATGTACGCACATACATATATAGGAGCATTCAATGACACCTCAAACAATAAAGCATCCCATTAGCCCCTTGATTTCCATACAACTCCGAATTAAACAACAATACTTTCTCTCTCTCCCACTACCTATATTATTTAATTCAAGGATTATGGTGGAAATTAGGGGTTAATCGGATGCTTCACTATTTAAGGTGCCATTGAACACACCTTATATATATATATATATATATATATATATATATATATATATATGAACTTTTGGCCAAAATTAAAATAAAAGAAATTAAGTTTTCGAATTTGAAATTATTTTGAAGGGATTTTAAAACAAAAATTGATTTTGTTTATATATAAATATAAGTACATTTTACAAAAAAATAATTATTAATCATATACAAGATAACGATTAACTTTTATATATATATACACACACATTAGTTTATAAATCCATGGATGTATATTTTATTTAGAAATACAACACGTTAATTTAATGTTAAAATATTTATTATAAAATATATAAACACACAAACACACACACATATATATTAATAAACATAAAACTATAAATGTTATGAAATAGAACTTTTCAATCATATATATATATATATATATATATTATAAACAATTTCTATATGGAATTTTTTTCAAGTTATAAAAATAATAATTTGAATCCATATGATTTAAATTAAAAAATTGATTTTCCTAAAAATTATTTAGCCAAAAATATATATTTAAATATATAATATAATTTATATTTGATTTCTGAACATTAGTTTTAACATATATATATAATGTCATTCAAAATAGGAAAAAAATTATTTCCGTTAGTATATATCTGTATTTTATTAAAATATATTTTATTACAAAAATCGATGTAAATTCGAAATTAGAATAATTTTAAAATTTAGATCCAAATTTGAAATTTGAAACTTGAAACTTGAATCTGAACTAAAAATTATCTATATTTGCAATTATAATTATTTATTTTTTACGTTGTCATATGTATATATATATTATGAAATGTCAAACAACACTCATGTATATGGAGGGGCTAACATATTCATTGAAGTGTAAATTACAACATTTAGATACAGACTTGTTAAATCATGCACACTATATATGCTGCACAAGCACGTACGTACATGCGTATATGATATGCATGTACACATTGTATAATACGAGTATAGTATAAAAATAAGCCTTTATTTACAAATAAAATAAAATATTTATTTTATTTAAAATTTCTTTACATCCGATCTAAACCAATTTAGACTTCAAATGCCCAACAAGATCCAAAATGGTTAAATTTTTTGAAATTCATCCATTCAGGCCGTTGTGTTCTGGCCAAGATCCAACACCCCTAACTCTTTACGTCCCCTACTTGCACTTGAGATCAACTATGGATTCTTAATCCCGTTCCTCTATTTAGTTTGAAACTAACCAAGTTAGCCCCTTAGCGAATAGTTATGCTATATTGTATTACTAATCTTTATTATGACATTATTTTCACAAAATAATGTCATATGATTCTCGACATCTGAAATCACCACTAGCTCAGTTATAAATTTGTGCATTTATGCATAATGCTTTTGTTGCAGTGCTATTTGAGATGATGTGCTTAGCCTTTGATTGAATCAGCCACCATGTTTTGGAACATTTCTAACACAAAGCCCCTTAAATGTGGTTGAATATGAATTTAGGGTTGTCATACTATATTCTATACCACTTATGAAGTTGGAGACGGAATACTTCTTCATAGATAGTTCGTTGTTTATATAAACATTTCTATAGCATTTCACAAATACTTTAGAATAATCATAATTATGATTTAGTGATCTTAATTCTGATTTGATACTCACTTAATGAATCAACAACAAAAGTAAGTAGTGATATAGTAGACAACATAGCGTATAAGATAAATTATGTTGCCGATGCATAAGGATTCCATCTCATATGTTCCACATTAAAGATTTTAATATGGTGACTACATATATTATTTGGGATAGTTCCAACATCCTTAACTATAGTTTTCGATATATTTTAATAAGTCTTGATATTTTTCTAACAAATACATGTTTCCTCTACATTTTGGCCGATAATTAAACTATTTGATTTCTCTTTCAAAATATTTACTCAATTCTAATGCTTATCGATTGATATTGTTATATCAGTTCTTGGATGTGATGCAACACTTACAAACTCTTTTATAGCTCGCACCGACATTGCAACATTTTGGTTACCATGTGCAAACAGTCTATTCTAAATCATTATTTAGAATTTTTGTTTTAACAATGATGTACCAAAATGCAAAGTCAATTTGGGGATAATTTTGTGAGTAGAACCCGAATTAACTTAAGCACATTAAATGATGAATCTGTTATGCTAATTTCAAAAATTGAAATTACGAGATTACTGTTTATCAATGTTGCTTATTATATTCTAGCTACATTGATCTTCTTTTTGAAGACATACCTGACGCAAATGGATCATATCACTTCGGGTACAGCTATTAAAATCATTTTTAATAATCTACTTGGAAACTCTTTCAGATTTAAGTATCTTCCTATATGGTGGAGTCTATACTCTATATAGCTTATTAACAACTAAGGAAATTTTTATTACTAACAATTCAATTTTTTCCAACATTGATAATAAACTCATAGTTCCCTTTTTAATGTATAAGAATTCATATTAGACATTCTAACGAGTTCAGTCCATTTTAGGCATGGTTAATTTTGTTTGATTATGTAATAAGTTCCAAGATTAGAGATTTGGATCATATCCAAGTCCATTATATTGCCACTACTTCCTATTGTTGGTGGGTTCTAAATTCCTTTGGGTTAGTCCACATAAGATCCCTCATGTAAGAATCATATATGTAGCCTCTTCACTCACAAAACATTTTATTTCCAAAAACAATAATTGTTCCTTAGTTGGATAGAATAGGCACTCAAAATATTTTATGAACTGCTTTTATACTTACATAAAACTGATTCATTTCTGAGTTTAATAAGCTTATGTTCATAACATAAATTAGAAAATCGCACACCTTAAACTATTTGATATCGGGATTTCTTATTAAATCATATCTTATATGATCTAGTAAACTAAAATTTTAAATGAAATTAAATTTAACATATATGCTTACTTCTAAGTACATATCCTTATAGAAAGATGTTTACTCAACTTCACTCATCATTAATTGTTCTGAGTCCAACAATTTTTTATTACTCCATATCAATACATCATTACGTATCATAGGGAGGAGTGACTTTGAGATTGAACTATGATCATTGTAAGAACTTTTGGAATTCTTTCTAATATATACTCATACATTTGATCAAATCAAATTGTTTTATGTCCTTTGCATATTGTGTTCTCTACTTTTGTTTTGTATTCTTTGAACTTATCCTAGATATACTACTTGTGTATCAAGTATACATGTTTATGTTTATGATAATTTATCGGTGAATTTAACAAAGTAAGTGGATCTGTTTTGCTATCATTAGACCTTGGATGATTACATCTATATGTATCAATTTGAAGAATACATTAACTCTTTTGTCACTCCTACTGAATTGGTACTTTTCCCTTAATCTTTTAAGATACAGTTTGCGTGTATCGCATGATTGATGTTCGTACGACTAAAGAATTATTTCCAAATATGAATTAGTCTATAATTCCAAAATAATTTAGAAATTTTTAGGCGCTATTTTTTTTCTAATGTATCAACATGGTTGTGAAACCAAATACCATTATTATAATAGAATTATTCTATAGTGAATAATCACAATATTTATATTAAAATAAAACTATACTAATTTTTTTCATAAATAATACTTGGAACATATACGAAGGTAATCTTTCATAATTCGATGCATCTGCTAATAAGTGTCACTATTTGCACTACAT
Source organism: Allium cepa (assembly GCA_030765085.1). Taxonomy (NCBI): domain Eukaryota; kingdom Viridiplantae; phylum Streptophyta; class Magnoliopsida; order Asparagales; family Amaryllidaceae; genus Allium; species Allium cepa. The sequence continues at coordinate 600,412,006 of CM060935.1, forward strand.
TATAACGACCTATAAATTACGAAGCTTCATTCAACAACTTATTATGAGCTAGTTATTTCATCTACTATGAATAGTTTATAGTCAAGAGTTTCAAACCAAATATCTTGAACTCAAAGAAAAATTCTAATAGAAAAAAATTTCCTATTAAAAACATATACTTCGAATACAAATCCAATTTCTCACTCGATATTAAGTATCTAGTAGTATTTTATACAATTCTCGTTTTTGATGTTTCTTCATGAAGCAAAGGTGACCATTCACTCTCTTTATCCCAACTGTACCTATGTTACATTCACTTACGGAATTCACTTTCCTTTCCAGATGATCGACCCATTAAAAAGGAAATTTTTACTAATCGACTGCACCAAATTCTTTAAGAAAGTGCGTTTGGACATCCTTAATGTTTTATGGGTATCATATGAGTTGCACTTAAGTAAACTGATCAAGATTAATGTTTCAATGATCAAATTTGTAGGTTGGCCTTTTATTCCTTGGTCTACTATTGTTTTCAACACAACAAGACATTATATTCAACCATATTAAACACTTGATCTAGCATTATGGTTTTCTTTCTCATTTTGAATGAACCAATTTCATCAAGATTTCATATATTACAAACGAGACTGTTCGACATACAAATTTTATATGTGATTTAGTATGGATTGAATATTCATATTCTTGTATTGATTTAGAGTTCAAAACTCATAAAAGACAATACATAGTCTTAGGAAAATAAACACTCATGTGACTGAGGTATGAATGTGTTTAGTAGTTGTATAACTTGGCTCTTGCATTAGTCTTGAAGCAAAAACAAGCCAAGGAATACTTTTGTAAGTATATATTCTATTTCTTCGCAATCTTAATCGCTTATTAGTATGTTCAATTGATAAACAATTTTATCAATTAAACTAGTTGCACGGATTTATTGAAGTAAATATCTTTAATTTTTATAGCATGCATTCTTATAGTATTAGAAAGGTTAAAATGTAACTATTTTCGATTTTCAGTAAGGTTTATATTCCTCAAAATCTTAAGAGAAATAAAGAAATCATTTGACATCTCTAGTGAGTGTTAAGATGTGCTTACCTTAGGTTTCTGACCTTGAGTTTGCTTAATAAATCATAGCTGTACAGGTGATGGATAACCCTTTGTCAGTTGTCTCATGTACAATCCTAACCGTGATCTTTGCCTTGATCTCGACTTTGGCATTAAATTTGCTAGAAAAATCAACAAAGATAATTCACTCTTACCTATCATTTCTCGATGCCCTAATTATAGTGCACATACCTTGAGTTTGCTTAAAAAATACATATATGTATCATACCTCATATAAGCAGTATATTGGTAGCATAACACATAACAACTCTTGCTTAAGTTTGCTTTACAACTAGTTTGTATGAAAGTAATCTATCAATATATAAATGGTATAAATATAGGTTTATTAAAGAGTCATAATATTTAATATACTTTAAGTGGTATCAATTTAAGGAATAATGTATTTCTTATGAGATACCCATGTTATTCAAGTATCGAACACATCTGAAATCATGGTATATATACTATATATCTATATTTATTCCAAAAATCTGTTTAGGTTTATTTATGTTTTATAACACTCCATTTAGAAATTTAACACAAGGATCTTTTAGCATAGTGGTCAGTGCATGCTGGTGCTTTTCGAGATGGTAGGGGTTCAAATCCTGTGATCATCACATAGTTCCACTTAAATTTAATTTGTACAAAGTTATATAAGTTTAATTTAATTAATTGATATAGTATATTTATGTATCTTATCAATTAAATCATATTTTACTAATTTTAATTCTTAATTTAATTAACTAATTTGATTAAATTTTTAGAAATTTTACCTTACTTATCTTAAACAATTTATGAAGAATATTCAACTATTACCTTTATAGTTTTATATTTATATAAAATATGTTTATATGTATATGTGTGTATGTATATTAATTAACTGTATAATTAATTAATTATCTAATCAAACATTTTAGCTAAACATTTAGTAATTTTAAAAAAAGTAGTATGCTTAATTTCCCAAAACATTTTGAGAAAATCAAAATATTTTAAACTATTAAATTATTACCTTTTTAGTTATATATATATATATATTAATTAATATATATTTATTTCTTTATCAGATAAATAATTTATCTAATTAAACATTTTAATAAGTTTTTAAAAATTTATTTAATTTACCTTAAACAATTTAAGAAAAAATTTCAACTATAAGTTTTATAGTTACATATACATGTATCGCTATATATATATCACTTTAAATTAATTAATTATTCAATTAATCAAATAATTACATGCTTATAAATTTTTTGAAAAATATTAAATTAATCTCTCAAATAATTTTGAAAAATTTTAAATTTATTTTATAACATTTATAAAATTTTGTATTATATTTTAAACTGAACATTTAAACGTAAAATACATTTTAAATTTTTAAATCTCAATTTTAAAATTAGCATAATTCCTAAAATAAATCTAGGTCGTATTGTGCCAAACTTTTGGACTTGCTCCACACGTTGGGGTCGACTAGTTGCCAGGGAGGAGAGAAATTTTTTTATCTGACCATACATCTAGATAACCATCAAATAGAAACATTTATTAGTTGGGTTATAATGCTGGCTAACTAGACTATATATACCACATGGGCTCTGATACTATTGCTGAAACCCGATCCGTTAGGCAATAGGTAAAAAATGAAATGGGTAAATTACAAAAAATGCCATATTTGGTCTTAATGGATCTATGAAGTCTATTAACTAGCATCGGATCAAATATATTTATTAAATAAAATCATATTTTATTTTAAATAATTATATTTATTAACTAAACGTATTAATCAATTTAATTAAATGTTTATTCAAATATAATGTATATATTTAATAACAGGACAAGACAGTGTAATAAAGTATAACCATGTGTATATTATGTATATAGTATTATAATGCATTGTCATTATTAATATATTGCTTTAACAACATGTTTAATTAATTAAAATTATATATATATCTATGTGTGTGTATTGTAATTTAAAATTTAAATTTCAAATAAATTTATTTAACTAAACATTAAATCATTGAATATGTTAGTTTGAAAATAAAGTCAAATTAAATAAAAGATTTAACTTAACATTGTTTTACTAATTAAATAATAGGAGGATGAAAATAAATACAGTTTAATTATTTGAATAGTAAAACCATAATTATAAATAAATTTAATTATGAGAATATAAATAAATTTTATTATATAAAAGTTAAATTTACATTAACGGATAATTTTAGATCTAACGAACATCAATAATACGCAAATTTAAAATCAAACATAAAATTGGTTTTGAGTTTAAATGAAAATGCATAAATAGTTTTGAATCAAATCTAATAAGTGACAATACAATATACATGTATGCGAATTGAGTCAGGGTTAAACATCATGAATGAATAAATAAAATTAGAATTGAACCAAGAGAGTCTTTTTCTTTGTAACATTTTGATATAAACCATGTTGTTTTAATTTTTTATGAATTTTCTTTCCTTTTATTTGAAGAAATAAATTTTAGCCATAGAATAATGGAGTTGGCGACCATGAAAGAATGAGAAAGAAGGAGAAAAGAGAATTTGAAAAATGAAATGCATGAGAGGTTTTGTTTTAAAAAGAGAATAAACATTGTTTAAACCAAAAACGGTACAAACACCTAATTGAAAATAGAATATAATAAAAAGTGAAGAAAACAAATTAAAAAGTGTGACGCCCTACCCTGAGACCCATATTAACAAAGAGAATTTACATAGTAATTTTGTCTACTAATGCGGAGAATATGGTTGGTTAAGGGCGACCATCATAGTCTTGCATTAGATAAGTACTAAGTACGTCGATATTTATACTCCTCTTTTTTTTCCATTTCATCTCGAGTATTCGACATACTTAATTCCTATCTAATACATTACTATGGCGGCTACAAGATCAATTCAGAAACAAAATATAATAACTATCAATTACAAGTCACAGAACAGCAACACAGAAATGATACATATGAAGACATACATCAAATGTAATACAACATGTCACTAGTGGTACACAACCACAATATATATATACATACATTCCCCACAAAAGAATATATACATCAAAATTTTCCAACAAAAAGGCTACTACACAAAAACTATGCCATGTCCCAAGTCAATGGTGAAGTCCAAAAGATAAAGCAAGCTAAGAGTCCAATTACCTAACCTACAACTCGGTCTGACCCGAGCAATAAATACACGGATCAGGCTAGCTAGAACTTGATATTAGTATAAGATAAGATGAATATAAGTGCATAAGGGAATTCATCCTCTAACTATAAAGGATGGGCACAAGTATGGTATAATCTCAATGCATGATATATGTTCACTAAGGGTTGTCGCATGAATGGGTTTAATTCAACATAAGAAACTCATACTTAATGGCATTCAACTCAAATGCAAGGAATCATATGAAAGTCATGAGACAAACTCATTAAAATTCCAATGAATCTCACGGAACTCAAGATTAAGTTCAAATATCATAAAACGAAATCACTATATATAACGTCTCATGTAGCACTGGGATATCGATGTAATAAAAATATCTCAAAATAATGAAACCGTATAAAACTCAAAAACCCGGATTGGGCAGATCCCTGGTTGCAAAGCTGAAGCAATGCTGCACGTGCTAAACTCTTGTCCAGTACTATTTATAATTTAGGTACCTAACTTGTGGACCCAAAGTTCATACTCGTGGTGACTGATGTCACATAAGTCATAGTGATCGAAGTCACATAACTCGTGGTGACCGAAGTCACATAACTCATGGTGACCGATGTCACATAGCTCAGATGACCCGAAGGTCTATAGCACTGGCATACTCGTGGATGTGTCACAAACTCTCGGAAAGGAACCCGAAAAGTATTAGCGTGCGTCCCATACCACACGTTCGCACTAAACGGTTTACTAACTGCTAGTTAACTCCACATCATAAAACTAAAATCTCAAACACCAAAAATGAAATCTCAGAATGCTCATATATCTTGCCTCGTATCATCGGCAAGTGCAAATGAATCTCATAATAGTTTCTCATAAACCATAATTCCCACAAGGGAAAATCTCATCTCAAGACTCGCCTCATCTCATCGGCGAGTAATACAACATCTATAAGTAGTTCTCATCAATTATTACTCCTATAATAGGAGATCTCAAACGTCTCAACTAGTCAATTATTGGCTAAAACAAATTCTAAGATCAACAATCATTGTTGCTGTCATTTTGATCTCAGGACAGCAACAATCAAGCACATTTTTTGTCGAAAAAACTTTAAAATTTCAAAATTTTCAAAAATATCAAAACAAGAAACTTCTAGAGCAAATTCTAAGCTTTCCGAAACATCTAAGATTGTTGAATTTCGATAAAAATTGAAAGAGTTATGCTTAAAATGGTTCAGATGTCTAAATTTAACACTGCTGTAACTTTAGTCTCGGGATAGCAGCAAAAAAATGCAATTTTGATTAATTTAACTTCAGAATTTCAAAAATCTCAAAACATGAAACTTTTAGATCAAATTCTAAGCTTTCCAGAACATCTAATATTATTTAATTTGGATAAAAATTGAAAGAGCTATGCTTAAAATGGTTCAGATGTCTAAATTTAACACTGCTGTAACCTTAGTCTCGGGATAGCAGCAAAAAAAATGCAATTTTGATCAATTTAACTTCAGAATTCAAAAATCTCAAAACATGAAACTTTTAGAGCAAATTCTTAGCTTTCCGGAACATCTAAGATGATAGAATTTGGATAACAAACGACAAAGTTATGCCAAAATTCATTTTCTTATTGGCAATTTGTGAGCTTACACTCACCTTAAAGATTTAGCAGCGAATTTGGTTGCAAATTATGATCTTTGGTGATGAATTGAAGCCCTAAGCACCTGAAATGGCTGAAACAAAACATGCACAACAAAGGAAATTTGTTATAGACAAGATCATTTCAGGTTCTAAGAATTTAGATGAAAAGCTTTAGGTATTGGTTGTGATTATCTTTTTTATTCTTGATATAAGTAGATTTCTTCTTTAATTTGCAGCAAATTAGGTGAAATTTGGTTTTAATTGAAAGTAGCCATTGTTTTCTTCTGTTTACTGTAACCCTTTTTTTTCCCAAAAATAGGAGAGAAAGAAACTACGTACAACAATTTGTTTCTCATCAGAAGCTTCTAGGCTAGGGCTAATGGATCAATTCTTACCCTAAAAGCCCAATAGAAAAATACTTAGTTAAAAAAATGCAAGGTTATGAACATGCATTGACCTATGTTACATTAAATTCACATATTTTCACATTTTAAAGTCAAGAATATGCAAACCCCCATTTGTTATGCAATAAAACTTTTATTAGAACCAAAGTTAGTTTGTTTTTACAATTAAAACCATATTTTACACAATATTTAACAATTTACACAATTTAGTGTAAAAACACTATTTTTAAAGCATAACTTGCAGAAAAATTATTTTCTTTGTCAAATAAATTAAAATAAACTATTTTAACTTTATTAAAACATCAAAATATTATTTTCAAACAATATTTCATCTTTTATTTTAATAAAATACATATTTCTCCTTTTAAATTCAATAAAAGGTTAATAACGACAATAATTACCAATATCAATGCATTGATTCAACTAAAATCCAATAAGTAATTATTTTCACTCCAAATTCTTAAAATAAAGTTTTTAAACCTCTATTTTCATCAATTTATATTTATTTCAACAATTATATGTTGAAACACATCAATTGATTAATTTATTAATTCTAATTTAATAAGATCCCATTATTTTCCATTTATTAACTCAAAGTAAATAAAAAATCAATATTTATACTCAAATCATATTGTTTATTTGAAATAAACAATTCAAATCAAATTTATTTTCTCCATTTTATTTTCAATATTAAATTTAACTAAGTTTATAATTTAATATCAAAGGTAATCACCAATACCAGGGTTGTTACAGACTCCCCCCTTATAAAAATTGCGTCCTCGTAATTTCTAGAGGAAATCTATATTCAACACAATTTATTTCATCAAACAAAGGAAATTAGATAACTGAAGTGGAAAATTCTTACCTTCAGAGTGAGAAGATAAGAAATCAGGATACGATCGCTCGATGAAATCTCTGGTTTCCCAAGCGCAGTCATTGGGATTATCAGACCACTGAATCTTTACGAGCGGAACACTCTTACTTCGAAGACGTCTAGTCTCTGAAGCAAGAACTCTCAGAGGATGCTGCACATAAGATAGATTTGGAGAAACCTCCAACTTCTCTAAAGCACGAGAAGCAAGCACAGAATCTGGATCTCATAGACACTTTCTCAACTGAGAGACGTGAAATACGTCGTGAACTCCAGAAAACTGATCGGGAAGTGCTACACGATAAGCAACAGGACTGATACGCTCTGTAATAGGAAATGGTCCAATATAGCATGGCGCCTATTTACCTGTCTGGCTAAAGCATACCACTCTCCTTTCAGAGGAGAAGCTCGAATATAAACAAGGTCGCCCACTGAGAATTCAAGGGGTCTCCTACGGTTGTCCGCGTAGGATTTCTGATGACTCTGTGCCTCTTTCATTCTTTCACGAATAAGATGGATCTTCTTAGATGATTCTCGAATAGATTCAGGGCCTAAAATAAGCTTTTCCTCCGACTCAAACCAACAAGATGGAGAACGACATGGCCTTCCATATAAGGCCTCAAAAGGAGCCATGCCGATAGAAGATTGGTAGCCGTTATTGTAAGCAAACTCGATGTGACGACCGCCCATGACTCCCGCACCAAATCAAGGAAATAATGCGCTAAAAGGTGTGCCAGGCAGCCATGGACGATAGTCAGGGTAAAACAAAACAGAAGAATCTCTATCGCATAACTCACAGCGCATGGATAAAATACAATAGAGAAATATAATATAGTGAAGCTCCATAGAACAGAACATCATCATATAAGCATCACAGTAGTTTCATACAATCATCTACTCAAATCCATACATGAAAGCCTCACTACAAATCACTCAACCAAATACAGCAGCGGATACCCAGTACATATAGTAAGAAAACTAATATGCAAAGCCTCCTGCTCGTCTTCGTCATCTTTAGCGTAGAACTCCTAGCACAGCACCTGTCACCTGCTACCTAGTCTGCCCATCCCGACATGGATGAACAGCCCAAGGTAATAAGAGGAGACATAAAACCTTGAGTCAGACAAAGTCTTAGTGAGCAGTAAATCAACTATCAAGCATACCAAAAGAGCATAAAGGATAAAAGAAATAGGAACCAAACCATCCCACTCCACCTCTTTCTACAGTGATAGCCCCAGACATACACTAAGGAGAAGCAAGCATAACAACATAGACAATTAAGGTAAAGCAAATACCACTCGAGTCAAGGACGATGTTTTCCAAATACAAACCCCCAAGGCCTAAACCAAGATCAGATAAGCACCCAGAAAACACCGCTCTCGAAGCCGAATGATAATACAACCAAACATCCATGACTCTGGCTATCACTGTTATCCTTGCCTCGATTTCACCGTTAGTTGAATGACCATCTGTCAAGGGCTAATGGTAACCCCGGTTCTAACCATAACTCCGCACACTGCCTTGTGCCTAGGACTTATCTACTTTGCCCAGAGTACTCAACTACCTACCTGTAGTCTTTTGGGTGTCCCGACTACCTACCTGTAGTCGTTATGGGCGCCCCATGTACTCTTGCTTTTGAGCATGCTAGAACCTTCAACAACGACGAGATCCAAGCCTCCTAGCCATCCTTCTTGACGACTATCCTCATACAAGCTCAAGCTACCTCTTGAACAATCCATTATCAACCAACTTGAACTACTCTTCAAGTTATCAACATGCTTGGAATGATCCCTGCTTGGATTAAGCCAAGACTCACATCATACTTCGCTTCATCGCATCAAAGCAAAGTCTCAACTCAACAACATGGTTTGCCTCATCAAATCATGGCAAAGTCCCATCTCAACATCATCCAATCTATACATATGAGCTTCAACATCCGCTACATATGCCTTAAGCAGCTTTCACCATTCAAGAGCCTTCTTCCATAGCTTTTGAATCCTCTTTCATCATCTTGTTCCAAATCAACTACTAGCTAACTTGGAAACAATCAAATCAATCATACATTCAAATAATCAATCATTCAAACAAGATCTATTAAGCAATTTAAGCAATATCAACTATAATGGGAATTTCGTAAATAAACGAGCAAAAGTCCAACATATGTGAAATCATGGTTTTTAGCATAGATCTATCAATTATAAAACATGGGTTTTGTCTCTAATGCTTATTAAACAAACTTGCATAAGTAAACATCTTCAAAAACCATGGATCTAGACTTAGATCTAAGAAAAATGCATGAAATCTCTAACTTTAACACCCAAACATGCCACCAATCCAATATACTCCTTTGGATCCGCGTGAGAGATAACTACCACTCACCAAATCACCAAAACAACCTAAAATCAAACAACTTCAGATCTGGACAGCAAGGACTTGGGCTTGATCCGGAGAAATTTCACTTGAAACGGTGAAATCTAGCCTCTTCGGATGAAAATCTTCAACTTTGGCTCTTGATCTTTGATCTTGATCTTCAATCTTCAATGGATGTTAGCACTTGATAGAAGTAGAGAAAGAAGTGAAGAAAATACTGTAGTCGAGTTTCCAAAATGGCAGCACTTCGTCGCTTCGAAATCTGGTGCCAAAAAGTGAGCCGAACCCCTCTATTTATAGGCTGGAACCTCCCTGAGTCGTCGCCCCATGAGTCGGTCCCGACTCATCATGAGTCGTCCACGACTCATCTCCTGCCGACTCACGACCTAGCACAGCCGACCCTGCGACTTAACTATACAACATATACTGCCGACTTAACACTAACCCAGATGCCGACTTAAATTCTACCGACTCAAAGACCTAACGACTCAACACAGCAAGAAGGTCACACGACTTAAGACACATACGACTTATCCCGGCCGACCTAAGCCTAATCCTTATCCCACGAGACACGACTCAAAAGCCTAAGTCCCCAACGACTTATCCACTAAGTCGGCCCACCGACCTAAGCCTTAGATCTTATAGACCGTTAACCCCTATAAGCCGCTACAACCTTAAGTCGTCTAAGCCCCTTGAGTCGGTCCCTATGAGTCGGTCACGACTCGTCACCTAACTTGCTAACTCGCACAAGCCTATAGGTCGTTACCCCTCTTAACTCGTTAGCTCCTTAGGTCGTATAACTTCCTGGGTTGGCCAAAGCCTTAAGTCGTTACTTCCACTAACTCGTACACGACCTAACCACTATCCCACTAAGTCGTGTATGACTTAGACCCTAGGCCCACTGAGTCGTTATCTCGTATATTTCCTTAACCCGTTAGCTACCTTGCACACAGTTGACTCGTGCCCAAGCTAACTCGCTAACGACTCATAGTTTCTTAACTCGGCAACCCTATGAGTCGGTCACGACTCAAGCTAGAGGCAACACAATCAACACTATCGACCTGCAAATTCTACGATTTATCGACACGTAAAATACGGGTCGTTACATTCTCTCCCCCTTAGGAATTTCGCCCCCGAAATTCCAAGCAAACAATAGCAATCACAATTATTCCGCATGCCTACCATCCATAGCAATCAACAAACCATGCATCCAATTCTAGCCTAGCATGCAGAATTCTAAGACTTAGAACAAGCTACAAATTCATGAGATGTCACGACACTTTAGGGCAATACCTCGAAGAGTCCGGGATGAGCTGCCTTCATCCTCTCTTCCTCCTCCCACGTACAGTCGTTAACATCATCACTCCATTGTACCTTGAGCAACGTAATCGTCTTCCTCCTAAGCTGTTTCGTATCGGTTTCAACAATACGAAGCGGCTTACGAGGTCTCGAAACAACTGGATCAACCTCCAAGTCTTCACAGCTATCAGCAGAAACCACCGTAGTTGGGTCGTGCATATACTTCCGTAGATAAGATACATGAAAAACACTGTGCACACCCGCCATCTTTTCCGGTAACTCCAATCTATAAGCGAGCTTTCCAATACGCTCGATAATCGGGAATGGTCCAACAAATCTCGGAGTTAACTTTCCTTTCTTCCCGAATCTAATGACACTCTTCAGAGGAGAAATCTTCACAAAAACCATATCACCTACGTCGAATTCCAAATCCTTACGACGATTATCGGCATAACTTTTCTGACGATCTTGGGCTGCCTTCATTCGTTGCCGAATGATCTCTATACAATCTGAAGTCTGTCGAATCATCTCTGGCCCAAGTATCAGCTTTTCTCCAGTTTCCAACCAACATGTCGGTGAGTTACACGGTCTTCCATATAATGCCTCATATGGTGCCATACCAATACTCGACTGATAACTGTTATTATAAGCAAATTCCACCAAATGAAGGTGATCTTCCCATGATCCTCCGAAGTCCAAAACACATGCTCTAAGAAGATCTTCCAAAACTCGGTTGACTCTCTCAGTCTGACCATCTGTTTGAGGGTGATAAGCTGTACTCAAACACAATTCGGTTCCCAGGACTTCCTGGAAGCTCTTCCAAAACCTACTAGTGAACAATGGGTCTCGATCGCTCACTACACTCTTCGGAACACCATGGAATCGAACAATCCACTTCACATAAAGCTCAGCCAACTTCGATGCGGTCCTAGTCGATCGAACAGGAATGAATCTTACACTCTTGGTCAAACGATCTACTATGACCCAAATCCCTTCATTCCCTGCTCTTGTCCTAGGTAGACCATCGATAAAGTCCATCGACACTTGCTCCCACTTCCATGTAGGAACCTCTAATGGCTGAAGCAATCCACTGGGCTTCTTCTGCTCAGCTTTCACCAACTGGCAATTCATACACTTGGAAATAAAATTTCCAACATCCTTCTTCATACCTTCCCAGTAGTAGGTTCTCTTCATATCCCGATACATCTTATTTCCACCTGGATGAATTGTCAACTTCGAGTGATGACTCTCCCTCAGAACTTCATCTCTCAATCCATCTACATCGGGAACAACTAGTCGCCCTTGCTTTCGAAGCCAACCCTCTCGATCGACTTCAAATCCTTTATCCTTTTCTGGATCCAATCCGGATTCCAAATCACGGATAATCTTGATAAGCTTATCATCTCTCCTTTGCCTCTCGCCAATTCTTTCCACAAGAGTAGGCCTTATCGATAAGTTTGCCAACATCTCAGGTTCCAATTCACATCTAGGCCTGAAATCAAATCCAGCCAAATACTCAAGACTCTTCCATTCCGAAAACATGGCTCCCAATCCTGCATGTCTTCGACTTAACGCATCAGCCACTGCGTTACCTTTCCCTGGAGTATAGGCTATACCAAAATCATACGATGCTAAGAACTCTAGCCACCTTTGCTGTCGAAGATTCAAATCCTTTTGGGAAAACAGATACTTCAACGACTTATGATCTGTAAACAGCTCGAATCTAACTCCCAATAGATAGTGTCTCCACATCTTCAAAGCAAACACAATCGCCGCTAACTCCAAATCATGAGTCGGATAATTCCTTTCATGCGGCTTTAGTTGTCGACTAGCATACGCAACAACTTTATGCTTCTGCATTAGCACCGCTCCTAGTCCAGTGCCACATGCATCGGTGTAAACCACCATCTCATCATTCCCACTTGGAATAGTCAAAACAGGAGCGCTCGTCAGTCGCTCTTTCAGGATTACGAAAGCTTGCTCACACTTATCATCCCATCTGAACACTTGGTTCTTCTTCGTCAATCCTGTCAACGGTGCAGCTATCTTGGAAAAGTCTTTGATAAACCGACGATAATATCCTGCTAATCCAAGAAAACTTCTCACATCAGATGCATTCTTAGGCCTAACCCAATCCTGGATCGCTGCCACCTTAGCGGGATCAACCGCTATTCCATTTCCAGAAATAACATGACCTAAGAACCTCACTTCATTCTTCCAGAAGTGACACTTCGAAAACTTAGCCTTCAGCTGATGTTTCCGTAAGATTCCTAAAACAATCCTCAAGTGCGTCTTGTGCTCTTCCTCAGTTCTGGAATAAACCAAAATATCATCCACGAACACAAGCACGAACTTATTCAACTGATCTCTGAACACTCTATTCATAAGATCCACAAAATATGCTGGCGCGTTAGTCAACCCAAACGGCATTACCAGCCACTCATAAAACCCGGATGGTGTCCTGAAAGCAGTCTTCGGCACACTATCCTTCGCCACTCTCAACTGGTGAAATCCCGTTGCCAAATCCATCTGAGAAAACACCTTAGCCTCGTGAAGCTGATCAAACAAGTCATCTATTCTCGGCAATGGATACTTGTTCTTCTTAGTCACCTTATTCAGCTCACGATAATCCACACACAACCTCAACGATCCATCCGCTTTGGTTGCGAACACAACTGGCGCACCCCATTCGGACACACTTCTCCGAATGAATCCTTTCTGCAAAAGGTCATCAACTTGCACCTTCAGCTCTTGCTGCTCCCTCGGTGCCATCCGCCTAAGAGGCATCACAACAGGTCTGGCTCCCTCAACTAGATCGATACGAAACTCGATCTCCCTATGCGGCGGCAACCCTTTGACTTCCTCAAAGACATTCTCAAACTCATTCACAATAGGCACCGATGACAGTCCATCCCGTGGAACAACTAGCGAATACATGAAGCTCATGAAGACGCCTTCTTCATGCTTACATCGTATCACAACCTTTCGCCCTTCCACATTCCCGACTGTCACCTCAAGCCTCTCACAATCAATCCTAGCCGCATACTTCCTAAGCCAGTCCATACCCAAAATAATTCCGAACCCCGCAAAGTTCAGAACAAAGCAATCACAAACAAACGAGCAATCATGACTCGACACAACTAGACCACGACATAACATACACAAACATGACGAACCCCCTACCGGATTAGTCACAACCAATGGCCTATCAACAATATCCGGTTTCATACCTAACCGGCTTACCAAATCATCACAAACAAAAGAATGCGACGCTCCAGTATCAAACAACACTCTAACTGGAACACCACAAATAGAAAGAGTACCTTGAACAACCACACTCTTCCCCTTCTCTTCAGCAGTAGGAGCTTTCGAAGACGATGGAACAGCCCCCAAAGCATAGGCTTGCACAACCTGCCTATCTTTCCTCGGTTCTGGACAATCCTTCTTGATATGTCCCAGCTTATCACAGTTGTAACACTTTCCCGGCACTTTGGGATTCTTACAATCTTTGTAAAGATGGCCCTTCTGCTGGCAGTTATAGCAAGTCACTTCACTCTTCGGCTTCTTCTGGCCATCCCTACCCCTCTGTTGCTGTTGTTTCCTCATCTTATTGCCACTCTGCTGTGGTTTAGATCCTTCCCTGGTTACAGAAACGACAGAACTTTCCCTAGGAAACAAACTCTCATGCCTAAGAGCTTTTTCCACAAGCTTCTCAAATGGATCGTCCAGATGATCCACTAACTGCCTCCCAAGATAAGCATCCAGACCAGTCACAAACTTTTCATTCTTCTGGTAGGGAGAATCAATATACGATCTGGCATACTTAGACAAAGCTTCAAACTCAGAAATGTACTCAAGAACAGGCCTTCCCCCTTGCTTGAGCTCCACAAACCTCTTAAACAAGACAGATTTCTGGGAAGTAGAGATGAACTTAGCTTCAAATCTAACTTGGAATTGCTCCCAAGTAATCTCTTCTTCTGGAGTATCGATGGTGATAGAATTCCACCAATCAGCAGCTCTTCCCTGAAGCTGTCTCGATGCAAGCTTCCTCTTAGTTGCATCCTCAATCCCTAAGTCACCAAAGATTCTTTTGCAAGCATCAATCCATCTCTGCACCTCAATAGTCGACTCCGTCCCCAAGAAAACTTTCCCTCCAAGAGCAGTATAATCCTTGCAAAGCTTGGCAAAATCCACCGGTCTCGGAGCTTGGACTTGAACTCCCACATCCACAGATGATCCTGAAGCTGGTATTCTCCTCATGATTGAAGTCATCATGGCCTCAAACATAGGAGCATAATCAACAGCTTCCCTAGCATCACGGCTACCCCTCGCAGCTTGTCTCTCACTTCGACTCATCCTTAATATCTGTAAATAAGAATGATTAGAACACCTTAAGAAACAACTGCATAAGGAGTTCAAACCCTTCTAAACTACTATATTATATATAGTAATCATCCATCAAATTACAATTACGTCTCTCTTACGTAGTTACATCAGCGAGCGTTGGCTAAAATCGATTAACCAAAGCTCTGATACCAAATGTGACGACCGCCCATGACTCCCGCACCAAATCAAGGAAATAATGCGCTAAAAGGTGTGCCAGGCAGCCATGGACGATAGTCAGGGTAAAACAAAACAGAAGAATCTCTATCGCATAACTCACAGCGCATGGATAAAATACAATAGAGAAATATAATATAGTGAAGCTCCATAGAACAGAACATCATCATATAAGCATCACAGTAGTTTCATACAATCATCTACTCAAATCCATACATGAAAGCCTCACTACAAATCACTCAACCAAATACAGCAGCGGATACCCAGTACATATAGTAAGAAAACTAATATGCAAAGCCTCCTGCTCGTCTTCGTCATCTTTAGCGTAGAACTCCTAGCACAGCACCTGTCACCTGCTACCTAGTCTGCCCATCCCGACATGGATGAACAGCCCAAGGTAATAAGAGGAGACATAAAACCTTGAGTCAGACAAAGTCTTAGTGAGCAGTAAATCAACTATCAAGCATACCAAAAGAGCATAAAGGATAAAAGAAATAGGAACCAAACCATCCCACTCCACCTCTTTCTACAGTGATAGCCCCAGACATACACTAAGGAGAAGCAAGCATAACAACATAGACAATTAAGGTAAAGCAAATACCACTCGAGTCAAGGACGATGTTTTCCAAATACAAACCCCCAAGGCCTAAACCAAGATCAGATAAGCACCCAGAAAACACCGCTCTCGAAGCCGAATGATAATACAACCAAACATCCATGACTCTGGCTATCACTGTTATCCTTGCCTCGATTTCACCGTTAGTTGAATGACCATCTGTCAAGGGCTAATGGTAACCCCGGTTCTAACCATAACTCCGCACACTGCCTTGTGCCTAGGACTTATCTACTTTGCCCAGAGTACTCAACTACCTACCTGTAGTCTTTTGGGTGTCCCGACTACCTACCTGTAGTCGTTATGGGCGCCCCATGTACTCTTGCTTTTGAGCATGCTAGAACCTTCAACAACGACGAGATCCAAGCCTCCTAGCCATCCTTCTTGACGACTATCCTCATACAAGCTCAAGCTACCTCTTGAACAATCCATTATCAACCAACTTGAACTACTCTTCAAGTTATCAACATGCTTGGAATGATCCCTGCTTGGATTAAGCCAAGACTCACATCATACTTCGCTTCATCGCATCAAAGCAAAGTCTCAACTCAACAACATGGTTTGCCTCATCAAATCATGGCAAAGTCCCATCTCAACATCATCCAATCTATACATATGAGCTTCAACATCCGCTACATATGCCTTAAGCAGCTTTCACCATTCAAGAGCCTTCTTCCATAGCTTTTGAATCCTCTTTCATCATCTTGTTCCAAATCAACTACTAGCTAACTTGGAAACAATCAAATCAATCATACATTCAAATAATCAATCATTCAAACAAGATCTATTAAGCAATTTAAGCAATATCAACTATAATGGGAATTTCGTAAATAAACGAGCAAAAGTCCAACATATGTGAAATCATGGTTTTTAGCATAGATCTATCAATTATAAAACATGGGTTTTGTCTCTAATGCTTATTAAACAAACTTGCATAAGTAAACATCTTCAAAAACCATGGATCTAGACTTAGATCTAAGAAAAATGCATGAAATCTCTAACTTTAACACCCAAACATGCCACCAATCCAATATACTCCTTTGGATCCGCGTGAGAGATAACTACCACTCACCAAATCACCAAAACAACCTAAAATCAAACAACTTCAGATCTGGACAGCAAGGACTTGGGCTTGATCCGGAGAAATTTCACTTGAAACGGTGAAATCTAGCCTCTTCGGATGAAAATCTTCAACTTTGGCTCTTGATCTTTGATCTTGATCTTCAATCTTCAATGGATGTTAGCACTTGATAGAAGTAGAGAAAGAAGTGAAGAAAATACTGTAGTCGAGTTTCCAAAATGGCAGCACTTCGTCGCTTCGAAATCTGGTGCCAAAAAGTGAGCCGAACCCCTCTATTTATAGGCTGGAACCTCCCTGAGTCGTCGCCCCATGAGTCGGTCCCGACTCATCATGAGTCGTCCACGACTCATCTCCTGCCGACTCACGACCTAGCACAGCCGACCCTGCGACTTAACTATACAACATATACTGCCGACTTAACACTAACCCAGATGCCGACTTAAATTCTACCGACTCAAAGACCTAACGACTCAACACAGCAAGAAGGTCACACGACTTAAGACACATACGACTTATCCCGGCCGACCTAAGCCTAATCCTTATCCCACGAGACACGACTCAAAAGCCTAAGTCCCCAACGACTTATCCACTAAGTCGGCCCACCGACCTAAGCCTTAGATCTTATAGACCGTTAACCCCTATAAGCCGCTACAACCTTAAGTCGTCTAAGCCCCTTGAGTCGGTCCCTATGAGTCGGTCACGACTCGTCACCTAACTTGCTAACTCGCACAAGCCTATAGGTCGTTACCCCTCTTAACTCGTTAGCTCCTTAGGTCGTATAACTTCCTGGGTTGGCCAAAGCCTTAAGTCGTTACTTCCACTAACTCGTACACGACCTAACCACTATCCCACTAAGTCGTGTATGACTTAGACCCTAGGCCCACTGAGTCGTTATCTCGTATATTTCCTTAACCCGTTAGCTACCTTGCACACAGTTGACTCGTGCCCAAGCTAACTCGCTAACGACTCATAGTTTCTTAACTCGGCAACCCTATGAGTCGGTCACGACTCAAGCTAGAGGCAACACAATCAACACTATCGACCTGCAAATTCTACGATTTATCGACACGTAAAATACGGGTCGTTACACTCGACTAGAGGAAGATGATCCTCCCAGCTGATACCAAAATCCAAGATACAAGCACGAAGCAAGTCTTCCAAAATACGGTTCACCCGTTCAGTCTATCCATCAGACTGTGGGTGATAATCTGTGCTAAGGTTAAGCTTTGTGCCTAAAACTTGCTGGAGACTCTGCCAGAAGTGACTCGTGAAAAGAAGATCACGATCACACACAATAGATGAAAGAACACCATGCAATTGTATGATTTCCTTAATATATAGCTTTGATAAAAGAGATGCCGTCCTATTCGACTTAATTGGAATAAAATGTGCAGACCTGGTGAGACGGTCCACAACAACCCAAATACTGCTATGGCCTGACCTCGAATGAGGTAAGCCATCAACGAAATCCATAGAAACTTGATCCCACTTCCACAATGGAACCTCTAAAGGCTGAAGAAGACCAATGGGTCGTTGATGCTCGGCCTTAATAAGCTGACAAGTCATGCAATTTCTCACATAACTTGCCACATCTCGCTTCAAACCTTCCCAGTAATACAAGCGGCGCATATCAGCATACATCTTGCTGCTGCCTGGATGGATAGTATACTTAGAACGGTGACATTCAGCTAGAATGTCCCACCTAAGTTCTGGAATAGGAGGCACGACTAGACGGTCCTTCTTTCGAAGGCACCCATGAATATCGATGCTGAAATCCCTCATCTTAATATCATCATGGGATTCAGACTTACACTTCTGAATAAGAGCAGATATATCGAAATCTTGCCACTGAGCCTCAGCAATCCGATCTAATAGAGTAGGACGATCTTCCATGGTATATAATAGAATAGGAGAGTTGGATGTGGAAGCATGATCATGAATATCACACATGGAAAGTTTCTCAAGAACTTTCCATTCTGCAATCACCATGGAAACAATAACTGAATGCTTGCGACTCAAAGCATCAGCCACTCGATTCCCCTTTCCAGGGGTATATTGAATATCAAAATCATATGAAGCTAGAAACTCGAGCCAACGCTGCTGTCGCATGTTGAGCTCCTTCTAGGTGAACAAGTACTTAAGAGACTTGTGATCGATGAAAAGAGTAAAGTGCTCTCCCAACAAATAATGACGCCGCATTTTTAAAGCAAAGACAATGGCGACAAGTTCTAAATCATGGGTAGCGTACCGAACCTCGTTTGGACGTAATTGCCTTGAAGCATAGGCAACTACCCTATCCTTCTGCATAAGAACTGCACCGAGGCCACTATGACTGGCATCAGTATAGACAATAAGATCCTGATTCCCGTCAGGAACCACAAGAACATGAGCATTAGGGAGAAGCTCCTTCAATATTTGAAAGGAAGCCTAACACTTATCTGACCATATATAGCGAACGCCTTTCTTCGTAAGGTTGGTCAATGGAAGCGCAATATGGGAAAAGTCTTTGATGAAGCGGCGGTAATAACCTGCCAAGTCAAGAAAGCTACGAATCTCATGAACATTCTCGGGCCTCTTCCAATTTCTGATGGCTTCGATCTTAGAATTATCGACCGAAATGCCTTCGAAAGAAACAACGTGGCCCAAGAATTTAACTTGCTTTTCCCAAAAATGACACTTAGAAAGTTTTGCTTTGAGTTGATGTTGTCGAAGAGTACTTAAAACAATTCTAAGATGTCTAGCATGGTCCGCTTCAGACTTAGAATATACAAGAATGTCGTCGATGAATACAAGAACGAACTTATCGAGGTATTCTCGGAATACTCGATTCATAAGGTCGACGAAATAAGCAGGGGCGTTTGTCAAACCGAACGGCATGACGAGCCACTCATATGAACCGTAGTGAGTGCGGAAAGTTGTAAGTGGAATGCTATCTTCCGCAACTCGGAGATGATGAAATCCTGTGGCTAGGTGAAGCTGTGAGAAGACCTTAGCGCCACTTAACTGATCGAACATATCGTCGATCCTAGGTAATGGATAGCGGTTCTTGATGGTTAACTCATTAAGCTTACAATAATCGACGCATAGCCTAAGAGTCCCATCGGATTTCCTCACAAATACCACCGCGGCTCCCCATGGTGAAAAACTAGATCGAATAAAATGCTTGGCTTCAAGCTCCAGGAGTTGCTTCTTGAGTTCCTCATTCTCTTTGGTAGACATCCTCGTGGGACGACGACTAACAGGCTGTGCGCCTAGAATAAGGTCGATGCGGAACTCGATAGCCCACTTGGGTGGTAACCCTAAAACAGGATCAAATAAGTCGGGAAAGTCATGAACAACAGGAATCCGAGACACATCATCATCATCATCTCGAGATTCAAGAGATAATAGAGAAGCTTCGGAATCACCATCGACGTCTCGAAGTATAAGAGACAACCGAGCAGGGGAGGCAGGATGTCGAAGGTATAGGATTCTCTCTAAACATAGAATCCTGGCATCGTATTGAACTAGCCAGTCCATACCCAATATCATATCAAACCACGAGAAGGAACCACATGTAGATTCGCACAGAAAGAAAAGCCACAAATAAGGATCTCAACATCTTCATAAAGCATACTAAGGGTTGCAGATCCTCCGATAGGATTCGCAATCCTCAACGAAGTAATCAAGTAAGAAACATCCAACTGTAAAGTATCAACGAGTTCCTTCGATACAAATGAATGCGACACACCCGTATCGAAGAGCACTCTAATAGAATGATCATGGAACAATATAAAACCCTCCAAAATAGTGGGAGATATACCTCGAGACTGAGAGGCACTACCAGAAGCCCGTTGCTACATTCATATTACCAGAACGAGCATTCTTCTTCTTCTTAAAGCAAGTAGAAATCATGTGTCCCTCTTGCTTGCAATATAGACACTTGCGAGGATGAGGACATTCACGAGCTAGATGGTCTCGAGAATCACAGTTGAAGCAGGATAAGACCTTTGCTGAATGAGGAGTGCCATGAGGATGAGAACTAGAATTGTCTTGCTTCTTCTTCTTCTTAGGAGGAAAGGACTTGGATCTCTGAAAAGGGAATTTCTTCTTGTGTGGGTTCTTTCGAATCTCGGCCTCATCACTACTATCCTTTTCCCTTTCGACAGCTTCGAGGTGAAGCGCTGAATCCATAAACTCCTCGAATGAGAGCTTAAGCTGAAGCATGAGAGATTTCTTCAAATACTTCTTAAGTCTAGATACAAACTTAAGATTCTTCTTGTATTGGGTGCTGATAAACTCAAGCCCATACTTAGATAGAGACTCGAAGGATGAAACATAATCAGATACGGAGGATTTGCCCTGTTTCAAATTAAGGAAGCGACGGGCAAGAAATGCCTTCTCAGATTCTGGCACGAACTTGAGCTCAAAGCGGTCTCTAAAATGTTTCCAAGTGAAGATGGACTCATCCATCTCTTCTATAAGGAGCTCGTACCAGTCTAAAGCCCGTTCTTGTAGCATACTGGATGCCACAAGAACTCGATGATGATCGGATATCTCCATGCGAGTGAAGATGCGCTCGCAAGTATGGAGTCAAGCCTGAACCTCAAGAACTGTCTCGGAGCCTATGAACGGCTTGCCTTCAAGGTGGGTGAAGTCGCTGCACATGCGTACAAATGCGGATTTGCACGAAGGAGAGGACTGACTGGGGTAGGAGGCTGAGTGCTCCTAATAAGCTCGAGAATCTGGTCAATCCACATATAAATTCCTTCAAGACGAGAACCACTGGACGGTCCTGCCTCCGAAGTGCGACCTCTTCCTCTTCTAGACATAGCTGAAAGTTAAGATAAGATAGAATTATTCACAGGGGTAGATATTAGAAAATCAAATGCATTAAATAAGGAATACTACGAAATTTAAAATTAACATTCCTAGACATATTCCTTTCTATCTATCCCCAAATAAACTAAAAGGGTAAGGACAAAGTCGAGTTTGTTTACGATTGCGGATGATGTTTACACTTATTATACTTGATGTATGGTAATCGTGTATATTGTTCTGTGTTTATTACATTTTTGTTCTGAACCCAGCTCTAATACCAAGCTGTGACTCCCCACCCTGAGACCCATATTAACAAAGAGAATTACATAGTAATTCTGTCTGCTAATACGGAGAATAGGGCCGGTTAAGGGTGACCATCATAGTCTTGCATTTGATAAGAGCTAAGTACGTCGATATTTATACTCCTCTTTTTTTTCATTTCATCTCGAGTATTCGACATACTTAATTCCTATCTAATACACTACTATGACGGCTACAGGATCGATTCGGAAACAAAATATAATAACTATCAATTACAAGTTGTAGGATCTAGATTAACCCTAGAGGGGGGTGAATAGGGTTATAGAAAATTTTATCGATTTAAACGTAAAAACAAACTGCAGAAATAAATATGCTGAAAAGTAAATCACACAAAAAATTTACCCAGCTTCGGCAACCCCTGCCTACTGCTGCATTCCCAGATTTCTATTAGAATTAAACAGTATCCCGCTTACAAACACTCTACTAGACTCGAAAACCCTTGCTCCCGCTCACAAAAACTCTCATAGACTCGCACACCCTGCTCCGCCTATAGAGTTTCGCTTACTCGCAAACTCTGCTCCGCCTATAGAGTTTTGCAAACTCGCACACCCTGCTCACTGAACTAATTCTAACTAGACAATCTGACACTACCTACAACCTAGGTGGTGATTTACAAATTATTTGACTTGAAAAGTAAAAACAACTTCAAAAATACAAGCAGGAGCAAAAATTAAAATATAAACTTGAATCCCTAATTTTTGCTCAAATTAAAAATTAAAAAACCCCCTTTACTTAAAACCCTAAGTAAAAAACAAATGCCCTTTATAATAAAGGCCGGCCCACTATTTCTTTAACCCGATCCTCTGTTCTTCCTTCTGAAACAATTGCGGCCGACGTTGTATTCTTTGTTCGTTCTGAAATTAGGCTTCGGCTCGCGATCCAAATTTGGGGCTTTTCTGGAGCACGCCAATGTTGATTCTCTGGTTAACGTGTTGCTCCTCTGTTGATCGATTCTTGTTCCTTGGCTTGCTCGTTCTCTGATGATCGAGTTGTTGATTCGGTACGTAATTTTTTTTCGTTGCTCGTTTGATTGTTTTCTTTTTAACTCGATGCCGATGATGAGTTTTTTGGTTCAGTATTTATATGAATTCGAATCACTTGATTAATTCGATACTTTCCTAATTTTTTCTATTTCTTGATGCGCACGGCTTTCCTGATATAACTTCGACTTGTTACTCACGGCTTTGATTTATCTCGTGGATAATGCGGCAGAAACTTTCCCTTTTAATTTGTGACTCTTTCAAACATTGCACGCACTTGATTTTCTTGACCTGGTCATCTCTAATCTTTTGTCAACTCTGACTTTGGCTTTGCTGTGAATTACGGCTTTGACTTTCTGCATTGTTAATCTTTCGACTTTCACTGTGAATTACTTTAGTTGATTGCCACTGCTTCGTCCATCTTTGTGTTCATCCCTGTGAGCTTTGACTCTGGTCGACACTTGCAGTTTACTGTGTCAAGTAGTTGTCTTCATATTGTCACTATATCACGTTTGATACAGTTTTCATGCTTGTGACATTCATTTGATTGTCTGCACTGTCCACTGCCCTTGTGTTGCTCACCATGTTGCATACATATTTTCATTCACTTGAGTCTTGTATCACTGCATCCATTCTGTAGCATGGTTTGGAGTTGTTGTACTTGTTGTTTGCTTCCATCCATTTGGTTTGACAGTGTTTGTTGTGTTGGTTGTTCTTTGAATGCATCTTGTGGTTGCCACTGTTTTGCATTGAGCATGACATATTCATCATTATGGTGGTTGTTATGTTGGTGCTGAATTTTGCTGTAATCTTTATTATTTTGGCCTGGTCTGGTGCATATTGTTTGCTGTGATATTGCTCTGACTTGATGATGCTGGTATTTGCTGTTATATCACTTCGAATTGCATACACTTCATTGTTGACATTTGCTATGCTTTGACACAGATGCTACACTTGTTCATTGTGTTGTTGTCTGGACACATGTTTTATCACTTGAGCTTGTAGTCTTCATTTTTGCTGTGACACTTGTGATATTCATGTTGATTACTTCATGACTTCGACTGTTTGCATACACTTCATGCAGTCTTCAGTTTGTACTTCTGGTCTTTGCATCCTTTCATGTTGATTTTTGAAATTTTACTTGAGTTGAATCCAGTTTCAAAAAACTCGCGTATGACCTTGTGCTTGTGTCGTGATTTTAAATATACTGCACGTGAGTTGAACCCGACTTTTCATTTGGGTTTGACCTGTGCTCACCTGTCCCTGTAGCATTATCAAGTGTATACCGATGTGCACGGCCTTGTGGCATGTACAGTGATACACTGTGCATGTCACATTGTTCGTGTGTGATGAATTCAAACATGAATGATGACGAACAACCCAAATACCTGAGGTAAATAATATTTTCAAAAATCATATTTTATTTTATATTGCAAAAATAATTCTTTTTCAATTTTACTGCGTTAGTGAATATTTTTGCAAATTGCTCAGATGCTGGATTCAAACTGGAATGCAGTTGAAGACAAAATACTAGTGTGAGTGATATGTAGTGAGGTTATTAATGTAAACTGAATTGTGATGTAATCAAAAATGTAAATGTATAGTGAGAGCTTGAATTTGTACTATTTAAGATTGTAATAAATATTTGTTTGAATAAACTTTCTGTTTGAATTCAAATTCTGTGCAACTTGTTCTGTTTGAATTCAAATTCTGTGTAATTTATTTTATTCAACAATTATTTATTTAATCTATGAAAAACAAAATAGTACATTACCAAATACATTTAAATGAATATATATGTTTATTATCATCAAACAAAAATCATGTACTTGCATATTCCACAATCTCCCCCTTTTGATGATAACAAACATATATTTAAGATTTTGACCTTGTTAAATGTATTTGATCAATGATATACTCTAATTGCTCCCCCTATTTAAATATTTCCTCTCTACAAGATGCTCCCCCTACATATATGCATGCAAATAGAAATATTCAAATAAGCCTAGATGCAAATGGAAAATTATTTGAACTTTGCTTGATTCTATTTGACAAAATCTTAACTTTTCTCCCCCCTTTTGTTATCAGCAAAAGAATAATAGTGTTAGAGAAAAATAGAGATTAAGTGATCAATATTAATCCAACATTAAACTCAAATTGAATATAAATTTTAAACTTCAATAAAAATCAAACAAAAATCATAACTACCCTTGTTAGGCGCATATTCCACTTTTAGAAAGAATGGAAATAATATTCTAATATAAAATCATACAATTGTATCTTCTTGTGGTACATTTATATCAGGAATTTGAAAATCTACTAATCATGCATAACCGTTAGGACTTTTAAATGAGATTAGTAGTATTCCAATTTAGTTTTAAAAATGAAATCAAGTATCTTCTAACCACGCATGACCGTGAGGACTTTTAAATGGGATTAGAATCAACTTGTCTATTAAATCAATTAATTTTGATATGCGTTCCATACATGCATAACCGTGAGGACTTTTAAATGAGCATGGAAGCACATAATCAAAAATCCAAGTAATTCACCCATGCATAACCATGAGGACTTTTAAATGAGAGTGAATACTTTGGATATTTATTTATTTTTACAAAAAAAATATGACATGAAAAACAAATGATTCCTGATTATAGTACCACATATCGATAAACTATATTTAAGATTTGATAAACAATGGTCGATAGAAATATGATAGATATATGAATGGTCATGGAATCTTTACCCAACAAAAAGTTTTATAACTCTTGTTTGAATTCCTAAAGAAATTTTCCAAATATAATCTCTTGAGTAATGTATGCTAAATATCAACACTTATCACTTTTTCAATCACTGTTTATCTTTTTGATAATTAGTAGGGAGTCGGATTAGTCAAAATTTGTCATTTAAAATAAAATAAAATGACTAATCTGAAAATATGGTCAAACAATTATTTTCTCGAAGGGGTTATATGAAGAAGAAAAATTTTGCTAAATGAAAAATTATTTAAAATGAACAATATGCAGATATTTTCTATGAAAAACGATGCAGTTACTAAATGTCTCAAAAATCACGTTCAACAAGTAATTTTTCTATCAACTAGATTACCAGTGTAAT
The DNA here is from genome assembly GCA_030765085.1 of Allium cepa. Lineage (NCBI taxonomy): Eukaryota > Viridiplantae > Streptophyta > Magnoliopsida > Asparagales > Amaryllidaceae > Allium > Allium cepa. The sequence goes on from CM060935.1 coordinate 600,438,309, forward strand.
CTACATCTGAGTTTCTCTTTCAATCCAAAATATCACTAACTAAAATTGATAAACCAGACCATGAAGTGCATCAAAAATTTCAAACTCAATTTTTCACAGCATTTTAAATGACATTCTCTTGAATTTGGATTGAAGCCATGTAAATCAATCAGAAACTGAGAATATAGAGTTAGCCGAATTATGACCAAATGTATCCAACAAAAACACAATGTTTAATCCAAACAAATATATATGAAGTCATTCGAAGAATAGTGATTTTGGCATAAATGTAGTTGGCCAACTATGTTGAACAAGTCAGAATCAAAATCATCATCACATCATTATCACAATTTTGGCTGATTTAATTCAGAGTATGGTGTAGATTATCACATTTAATATACCTTCACCTGTTTTACCTTTACGATAATTTTTCGTGGTTGCCCATTGTGATTCTGTCACCTTTATACTAGGCTAACTTTTCTTTGTTGCCCGTTGTGTTTCTGGAACAGCCAAAATCCAAAGAACACCGTTGTTGTTCCTTAGCCTGCCATCATACCCACACGATGAAAGATTTTTGTGACCTATTTGTTTTTATAGGTCCATGATTGTTAGTGGCAGATATTTGTGAATAAACAAACCCTTTGGAACCCAAACTTGATTAGTCCTTTCATTCTTGTTCCAATAGACATGAAATTTGTTTGTAGAATTCTTAGGAACCCAAACTTGTATAAATTTTGTGTTCTTGTTCCTATGACTACAATTTTCAAAACGATGTTCAATTATTTCACATCGATCAAAGACACTCTTACCTTTTGCACTATCATCAACTTGTGATTTCCTAAAACCTAGTCCTTTTCTGTTGTTAGCAAAAATTTGATTTCCCAATAACATGTTGAATGATTTTTCTCCTCTTGAAAAGTTATTCAGAGATTTCTCAAGATTTTGGACTTCGGTTTCTGGCGTTGTGTTTTCAGTGACAAGTGAGGTGCATCTATTTATAAAGTCCTTTTTCCTAGTGTCAATGATTTCCTAAAGACTCAAGTTTTCTTTTTCAAGATTCTCAAAGCTATTCTTAAGTCTTGATAATTCTGAATCTTAAATTTTACATTTTTTACATTCTAGGTTTTGAATATTTTCAAGTTTAGTTTCTAACATAAAATTTTCACGAGCAAGTTCTCTCCTATCAGATTTCAGTTTTTCAATTTTAGATTCAAGAGCGTCAACTACTTTAGTGAGATCAAGACACATAAAAACAAGTTCTTTATAAGTATAGTCACCTCCCTCACTAGATTCCTCTGAGCTTGCTTCTGAATCTGATTTTGCCATGAGACACAAGTTAGCCTCCTCTGGGCTATTATTCGAGACTTCCTCTCCTTCTTCATCATCCCAAGTCGCTGCAAAGACCTTCTTCGTCTTTTTCTTTCCTCGATTGTTTTTGAGAAGTGGGCATTCTTGTTTGAAGTGGCCAGGCTTGTTGCAGTTATAGCACGTCAGTTCATTATCGGAATTGTCAGAATCTTTTGACCTATTACCCTTTGTTTTCTTCTTGCATGGCTTGAATCTTGACTATTTTCTAAGATTATTGACAGCCATTGCAAGCTCTTCAATTGGATCTTCTTCTATATCGCTTTCTTCTTTGCTCTTTAAGGCAATCGTCTTCTTCTTTGGTTCGGAGTTGTTGCGTTCCTCCTTTGCTTTTAGCTCAAGCTCATATGTCATCAAGTTACCAATCAACTCCTCCATACTCAGTTTACTCAAATCTTTTGATTCTTGGATTGCCGTGACTTTTGCCTCAAAGTTCATCGGTAAAACTCGCAGTATCTTCCGCACAAGCTCTATCTCAGTGAATACCTTCCCAAGTGCTCTAGCATTGTATACCAAAGTTGAAAAGCGTCCAAACATGTCCTTTATGCTCTCGCCTTTGTCCATCACAAAGTTCTCGTATTCATTGCTGAATAGGGCTAGACGAGACTCCTTGACTTGAGAACTTCCTTCATGTGTCACCTCCAAGGTATGCCAAATTTCCTGTGCAGTTTTACAATGAGAAATTCTATTAAATTCATTCTTATCAAGAGCACATATCAAATCATTCATGGCTTTAGCATTTGCGGTTTTTAATCTCTTATCGTTGCCATCCCACCTATCCTTAGGTTTAGGAATCTCGGTATCACCAACAGTTATAGTGGGAGATTTATAGCCAGTTTCAGTAATATCCCAAACATCATAATCAACAGAACTAAGATAAATGCCCATCCTAACCTTCCAATAAGCATAATCACTCCCATTAAACATGGGTGGCCTAACAATAGATTGCCCCTCAGCAAAAGCATTATTTGATGAATTCATGACTTTAGAGTTAAAGAAAAATAATGTGCTCTGATACCACTTGTAGGATCTAGATTAACCATAGAGGGGGGTGAATAGGGTTATAGCAAATTTTCTCGATTTAAACGTAAAAACAAACTGCAGAAATAAATATGCTGAAAAGTAAATCACACACAAAATTTACCCAGCTTCGGCAACCCCTGCCTGCTGCTGCATTCCCAGATTTCTATTAGAATTAAACAGTATCTCGCTTACAAACACTCTACTAGACTCGCAAACCCTTGCTACAGCTCACAAACACTCTCATAGACTCGCACACCCTGCTCCGCCTATAGAGTTTCGCTTACTCGTAAACTCTGCTCCGCCTATAGAGTTTTGCAAACTCGTACACCCTGCTCACTGAACTAATTCTAACTAGACAATCTGACACTACCTACAACCTAGGTGGTGATTTACAAATTCTTTGACTCGAAAAGTAAAAACAACTTCAAAAATACAAGCAGGAGCAAAAATTAAAATATAAACTTGAATCCCTAATTTTTGCTCAAATTAAAAATTAAAAAAACCCCTTTAATTAAAACCCTAAGTAAAAAAAAAATGCCCTTTATAATAAAGGCCGACCACTATTTCTTTAACCCGATCCTCTGTTCTTCCTTCTGAAACAATTGCGGCCGACGTTGTATTCTTTGTTCGTTCTGAAATTAGGGCTTCGGCTCGCGATCCAAATTTGGGGCTTTTCTGGAGCATGCCTATGTTGATTCTTTGGTTAACGTGTTTCTCCTCTGTTGATCGATTCTTGTTCCTTGGCTTGCTCGTTCTCTGATGATCGAGTTGTTGATTCGGTATGTAATTTTTTTTCGTTGCTCGTTTGATTGTTTGCTTTTTAACTCGATGCCAATGATGAGTTTTTTGGTTCAGTATTTATATGAATTCGAATCACTTGATTAATTCGACACTTTCCTAATTTTTTCTATTGCTTGATGCGCACGGCTTTCCTGATATAACTTCGACTTGTTACTCACAGCTTTGTTTGATTTATCTCTTGGATAATGCGACAGAAACTTTCCCTTTTAATTTGTGACTTTTTCAAACATTGCACGCACTTGATTTTCTTGACCTGGTCATCTCTAATCTTTTGTCAACTCTGACTTTGGCTTTGCTGTGAATTACGGCTTTGACTTTCTGCATTGTTAATCTTTTGACTTTCACCGTGAATTACTTTAGTTGATTGCCACTGCTTCGTCCATCTTTGTGTTCATCCCTGTGAGCTTTGACTCACTTGCATTTTACTGTGTCAAGTAGTTGTCTTCATATTGTCACTATATCACGTTCGATATAGTTTTCATGCTTGTGACATTCATTTGATTGTCTGCACTGTCCACTGCCCTTGTGTTGCTCACCATGTTGCATACATGTTTTCATTCACTTGAGTCTTGTATCACTACGTCCATTCTGCAGCATGGTCTGGAGTTGTTGTACTTGTTGTTTGCTTCCATCCATTGTGTTTGACAGTGTTTGTTGTGTTGGTTGTTCTTTGAATGCATCTTGTGGTTGCCACTGTTTTGCATTGAGCATGACATATTCATCTTTATGGTGGTTGTTATGTTGGTGCTGAATTTTGTTGTAATCTTTATTATTGTGGCCTGGTCTGGTGCATATTGTTTGCTGTGATATTGCTCTGACTTGATGATGCTGTTATTTGCTGTTATATCACTTCGAATTGCATACACTTCATTGTTGACATTTGTTATGCTTTGACACAGATGCTACACTTGTTCATTGTGTTGTTGTCTGCACACATGTTTTATCACTTGAGCTTGCAGTCTTCATTTTTGCTGTGACACTTGTGATATTCATGTTGATTTCTTCGTGACTTCGACTGTTTGCATACACTTCATGCAGTCTTTAGTTTGTACTTCTGGTCTTTGCATCCTTTCATGTTGATTTTTGAAATTTTACTTGAATTGAATCCAGTTTCAAAAAACTCGGGTTTGACCTTGTGCTTGTGTCGTGATTTTAAATATACTGCACGTGAGTTGAACCCGGATTTTCATTTGGGTTTGACATGTGCTCACCTGTCCCTGTAGCATTATCAAGTGTATACCGATGTGCACGGCCTTGTTGCATGTACAGTGATACACTGTGCATGTCACACTGTTCGTGTGTGATGAATTCAAATATGAATGATGAGGAACAACCTAAATAACTGAGGCAAATAATATTTTCAAAAATCATAATTTATTTTATATTGCAAAAATAATTCTTTTTCAATTTTACTGCGTTAGTGAATATTTTTGCAGATTGCTCAGATGCTGGATTCAAACTGGAATGCAGTTGAAGACAAAATGCGAGTGTGAGTGATATGTAGTGAGGTTATTAATGTAAACTGAATTGTGATGTAATCAAAAATGTATATGTATAGTGAGAGCTTGAATTTGTACTATTTAAGATTGTAATAAATATTTGTTTGAATAAAATTTCTGTTTGAATTCAAATTCTTAGTAACTTGTTCTGTTTGAATTCAAATTCTGTGTAATTTATTTTATTCAACAAATATTTATTTAATCTATGAAAAACAAAATAGTACATTACCAAATACATTTAAATGAATATATATGTTTATTATCATCAAACAAAAATCATATACTTGCATATTCCACACAAGTCACAGAACAGCAACACAGAAATGATACATATGGATACAAACATCAAATGTAATATACCTGTCACTAGTGGTATACAACCACAATATATATACATGCATTCCCCACAAAAGAATATATACATCAAAATTTCCCAACAAAAGGCTACTACACAAAAACTATGTCATGTCCCGAGTCAATAGTGAAGTCCAAAAGATAAAGCAAGCTAAGAGTCCAACTACCTAACCTGCAACTCGGTCTGACCCGAGTAATAAATACACGGGTCAGGCTAGCTAGAACTTGATATTAGTATAAGATAAGAGGAATATAAGTGCATAAGGGAATTCATCCTTTAACTATAAAGGATGGGCACAAGTATAGTATAATCTCAATGCATGATATATGTTCACCAAGGGTTGTCGCATGAATAGGTTTAATTCAACATAAGAAACTCATACTTAATGGCATGCAACTCAAATGCAAGGAATCATATGAAAGTCATGAGAGAAACTCATTAAAATTCCAATATGAATCTCATGGAACTCCATATTAAATTCAAATATCATAAAAACGAAATCACTATATATAACATCTCACGTAGCACTGGGCTATCGATGTAATAAAAATATCTCAAAATAGTGAAATCGTATAAAACTATAAAAAAAATACTCAAAAACCCGGATTGGCCAGATCCTTGAGTGCAAAGCTGAAGCAATGTTGCACGTGCTAAACTCTTGTCCAGTGCTATTTACAATTTAGGTACCTAACTCGTGGACCCGAAGGTCATACTCGTGGTGACCGATGTCACATAACTCGTGGTGACCGAATTCACATAACTCGTGGTGACCGAAATTACATAACTCGTGGCGACCGAAGCCACATAACTCAGATAACACGAAGGTCTAAGCACTGGCATACTCGTGGATGTGTCACAAACTCTCAAAAAGGAACCCGAAAAGTGTTAGCGTGCGTCCCATACCACACGTTCGTACTAAACGGTTTACTAACCGCTAGTTAACTCCACATCATAAAACTAAAATCTCAAACACCAAAAATGAAAGCTCAGAATGCTCATATATCTTGCCTCGTATCATCGCCAAGTGCAAATGAATCTCATAATAGTTTCTCATAAACCATAACTCCTGCAAGGGGAAAATCTCATCTCAAGACTCGCCTCATCTCATCGGCGAGTAATACAACATCTATAAGTAGTTCTCATCGATTATTACTCCTATAATAAGAGATCTCAAACGTCTCAACTAGTCAAATATTGGCTAAAACAAATTCTAAGATCAACAATCATGGTTGCTGTCATTTTGATCTCAGGACAGCAACAATCAAGCGCATTTTTTGTCAACAAAACTTCAAAATTTCAAAAATATCAACAAAGAAACTTCTAGAGCAATTCTAAGCTTTTCGAAACTTCTAAGATTATCGAATTTGAATAAAAACTGAAAGAGTTATGCTTAAAATGGTTCAGATGTCTAAAGTTAATACTGATGTAACTTTAGTCTCGGGATAGCAGCAAAAAAATGAAATTTTGATCAAATTAACTTCAGAATTTCAAAAATCTCAAAACATGAAACTTTTAGAGAAAATTTTTAGCTTTCCGAAACATCTAATATTATTGAGTTTGGATAAAAATTGAAAGAGTTATGCTTAAAATGGTTCAGATGTCTAAATTTAACACTGCTGTAACTTTAGTCTCGGTATAGCAGCAAAAAAATATAGTTTTGATCAATTTAACTTCAGAATTTCAAAAATCTCAAAACTTGAAACTTTTAGAGCAAATTCTTAGATTTTCGAAACATCTAATTTTATTGAATTTGGATAAAAATTGAAAGAGTTAGGCTTAAAATGGTTCAGATGTCTAAATTTAACACTGCTGTTAGTCTCGGTATAACAGCAAAAAAAATACAATTTTGATCAATTTAACTTCAGAATTTCAAAAATCTTAAAACATGAAACTTTTAGATAAAATTCTAAAGTTTCCGGAACATCTAAAATTATTGAATTTGGACAAAAATTGAAAGAGTTATGCTTAAAATGGTTCATATGTCTAAATTTAACACTCCGGTAACTTTAGTCTCAGGATAGCAGCAAAAAAATGCAATTTTGATCAATTTAACTTCAGAATTTCAAAAATCTCAAAACTTGAAACTTTTAGAGCAAATTCTAAGATTTGCAGAACATCTAAGGTTATTGAATTTGGATAAAAATTGATAGAGTTATGCTTAAAATAGTTCAGATGTCTAAATTTAACATTGCTGTAACTTTAGACTCGGGATACAGCAAAAAAATGCAATTTCAATCAATTTAACTTCATAATTTCAAAAATCTCAAAACATGAAACTTTAGAAAAAATTCTTAGCTTTTTGGAACATCTAAGATGATAGAATTTGGATAACAAACGACAAAGTTATGCCAAAATTCGCTTTCAGCTAGGCAATTTGTGAGCTTACACTCACCTTAAAGATTTAGCAGCGAATTTGGTTGCAAATTATGATCTTTGGTGATGAATTGAAGCCCTAAGCACCTGAAATGGCTGAAATAAAACATGCACAATAAAGAAAATTTGTTATAGACAAGATCATTTTAGGTTCTAAGAATTTAAATGAAAAGCTTTTGGTATTGGTTGTGATTACCTTTTCTATTCTTGATATAAGTAGATTTCTTTTTTAATTTGCAGCAAATTGGGTGAAATTTGGTTTTAATTGAAAGTAGCCATTGTTTTCTTCTGTTTACTGTAACCCTTTTTTTTACCAAAAAGAGGAGAGAAAGAAACTACATACAGCAACTTATTTCTCACCAGAAGTTTCTAGACTAGGGCTAATGGATCAGTTCTTACCCAAAAAGCTCAATAGAAAAATACTGAGTAAAAAAAATGCAAGGTTATGAACATGCATTAACCTCTGTTACATTAAATTCACGTAATTTCACATTTTAAAGTCAAGAATATGCAAACCCCCATTTGTTATGCAATAAAAATTTTATTAGAACCAAAGTTAGTTTGTTTTTACAATTAAAACCATATTTTACACAATATTTAACAATTTACACAATTTAGTGTAAAAATACTATTTTTAAAGCATAACTTGTAGAAAAATTATTTTCTTTGTCAAATAAATTAACATAAACTATTTTAACTTTATTAAAACATCAAAATATTATTTTCAAACAATATATCATCCTTTATTTTAGTAAAATACACATTTTCTTCATATTTCTCCTTTTAAATTCTATAAAAGGTTAATAATGGCAATAATTACCAATATCAATGCATTGATTCAACTAAAATCCAATAAGTAATTATTTTCACTCCAAATTCTCAGAATAAAGTTTTTAAACCTCTATTTTCATCAATTTGTATTTATTTCAACAATTATATGTTGAAACACATCAATTGATTAATTGATTAATTCTAGTTTAATAAGATCCCATTATTTTCCATTTATTAACTCAAAGTAAATAAAAACTCAATATTTATACTCAAATCACATTGTCTATTTGAAATAAACAATTTAAATCAAATTTATTTTCTCCATTTTATTCTTAGTATTAAATTTAACTAAGGTTATAATTTAATATCATAGGTAATCACCAATACCCGGGTTGTTACAAAAAGAATAAGAAATGAACACACATAGATTTATAGTGGTTCGGCAAACTCTAGCCTATGTCCACTAAATGATTTTATTGTTTATCTTCTTACTTAGGGCAGAACTTCTTAGGGTCGGTACAACTCTGTCACTTAGATTTTCAAAATTACAAGAATATAGAGTAGAGTAGAACTAGAGCCAAAAAATCATAAAAATGAGCCCTACCCTTCTATTTATAGAGGTAGGGAGCCTATAATCTCGCATCAAAGATCTCCAAGCTGTTCTCCTTGATATAAAACAGTTCTACATAAAAATAGGCTGCCGCCTCATTAATTAACTATGTGTCGGTACGACTCCAAAGGTAGGGGCCGCTACCAACCCTTAAGATGGCCAATATGATAACTTGGCCTCCTCGCTTCAGCTCATCTTGCAGTTAGCATTGTGAATCCATAGTTGTTTGCACCAGTAGTAGCTTGTTTCAAAGTCCAAATGATGAAGTTATTGAAAAGTGAAGTTTTTGATTCGGGAGTTTGTGGGGATCGATAGAGAATTGCATTGAATCAACAAAGCAGCATTGAAAATGGGGTTTTTGACACTAAGAAGGGTACATAGGCAAAAGATGGCCCCGCTAGAAGGAGTTTCTATGGGTTGGTACCGACCCCACACTATGGGGCTTTGGGTCTATGAATTTGTGTGGCGGTTTGGTATTTGTGTTGTGATCTTGGTTGTACTTTACTTTTCGGCTTTGTAGTCATCTCTTCAGGCATCTTGCCATGATAACTTTGAAGTATAACTCGTCAGGTTCACCTGTATACTGCCTAATTAAAAGGTGACTACTTCCCCCCCAAAGCACACTCTGCAAACGGAAGGTGTGCTTTGTTCAAGAACAAAGGTGATGTCAATCTTTAATAGTTGATCTCTTTGGCTACTTCAATCTTAGCGAATCATCCATTTCCTTCGGATTCTCTTATTAGTTATGGGTCATTCCAAATTTATCACAGCCTAAGGCTCTAGATAGCCTAGGTGTTGTCTATACATTATCACAATTCCAATTTCATTCGAATCCATCATATCACATGTCAAAACCATCCTTAGTTCATTTGGGATTTACAGCATTATCGTTCTGATTTCATTCAGAGTCATTACATATCAAAATCGTCCCATGTTCATTCGAGATATATCTGTTTCGTTCTAGTTTCAAGGTGTTCAAAACGTTATATCAAATTAATGTATGTTCTTAGATTTGAATTCTCTAGATATTTCCAAATTTAGTTTTGTGCACGGTCTCCCTAAATCGTCTAATATTTAGTTTCACCATCCAATCTCTCCGGACTATTTTATAGTTAATTTAATGTGCAAACTCTACGGATCATTTATTGTTCAAGTTAAGGTGAGATTTTTTTTGAATCATTAATTGAGATTGTGCCCGTTTAGGGCCAATAGTTAAATCCACGGTCTCTCTGAATCGTTAATTAAGTCGATGACCGTTCATGTTCGATAATCAAATTCTATGTTAGTTACGGTGTATTCCAGATTTGTTATAGCCTAAGGCTCTAGACTGCCTAGATATTGTGTATGCGTTAGTACAATTCCAATTTCAATCGAATCCATCATATCACATATCAAAACCATCTTGTGTTCATATGGGATTTACATCATTATCGTTCTGATTTCATTCAGAGTTATTACATATCAAAATCGTCCCATGTTCATCTGAGATATACCTGTTTCATTCTAATTTCAAGGCATTCAAATCCTTATATCAAATTAGTGTATGTTATTAGATTTAAACTCTAAATCATTCCAGATTCAGTTTTATGCACGATCTCTCTCCATCACTTTATATTTAGTTTCAACATGCGATCTCTCCGGATTATTTTTTAGTTAATTTAATGTGCAGTCTCTCTAGATAATTTATTGTTCATGTTAAGAGAATGATTTTTCCAAATCGTTAATTTAGTTTGTGCCCATTTAGGGCCAATAGTTAAATCCACGACCTCTCTGGATCGTTAATCAAGTTGATGACCATTCAGGACGATAATTAAATTCCATGGTTGTTCAAGGCCGGTAATCGTAATCCATGGTCGTTCGGGACCGATGGACACTCGAAGATGATGGTTGATTAGTGCCGATAATCAAATCCGTAGTGTTCTGGACCGATGGCCATTCGAGGCCGATGTCAAATCCATGGTTGTTCAGAACCAATAATCAAATATGTGGTCATTCAAGACCGATAATTAAATCCATGGCCATTCGAGGGGCCATGCTGAGCCTAATCTGCTTGCTCTTTTGGAAGAGACTCGGCGATAAGTAATCCGATCTGCTCACTCTTTAGTGAGGAGACTTGCTTCTTGCACACTCGTCCCATCCTACCGGATTGTACATAAAGCAATCAATATCAGTCATAACGTTCAAGTGGGTTTTAGTAATCAAACCCAAACATTCAAAACAACATAAAGTCTAAAATCAAGGTAACTGCCTCGCCGGGCATTATAGTCTAGCATCCACCCAGAAAATGCCTAGAGAGCCATACATGAGTAAGTGTCCAGACTATATTATACATGGTTTATTGAAAAGGGGAAATAGAGTATGAGAACAAGACCTCATTCCCCGTCATCTCAATTAGGAGATAACTATCCTTGACCTTGATCCAGAGCAATTTTCATTTGCTGTTGTTGAAAACTACTCCGGTTCCGCCATCGTAGTTTGATTTCTCACATACTGATGTAATCGATTATCTCTAACATGTTCCTTGATGGGATCCACTAGGTGCCTACACTCGTTAATGTTATATCCATTCAATTCATGGAATATGAAATATTTTCTAGGTGCCCTTTCCTACTCCATGGGCTCTCTTCCTTCTGGTTTTTGATAGGGAATTTGCCTTCGGTATCCAGATAAAGCCATTTCGGTGTTTCGTTTAAATCCATGTAAGAAGAGAATCTCAATTCTCTACTTTTCCACTTTGATCCTTCAAAGCTATTGTCTATCTTATGTTTTCCTTTATCCTCGCTAGATACTACTCCGAGCGATCCTATACCCTCTAGAGCATTGACTTCTTCCTCTAAGGCCTTAGCATCCTCTTGGCGCAGAAACCTTGCAGCCTCGTGATAAAATTCTACAAGATCTCTCAAAGGATCCTATTTTAAAGATTTGAAATCTATCTTAGCGACTATCACTGAAACTGCCTCCATCAAGACCATTAAAGGGCCTAGCTTGTCGACTACGGTAGTTTCCACATTAAACTTTGTTGGAAAACTTCTAAGGGTCTCTCGGGCTCTTTGCTTCATACTTGCTAACGTCATTACATTCTTGGTCATGAGATATGAACCCAAAACTGCTTCATAGGAATCGCTCTCTGGCTGTTTAAACCATTATAGTACCAAACTTATCAAATATAAAGGGAAACACCATCCCATTACCAATTCAAACGCACCCAACACTTCCATATGCCAAATGTACCTCATCAAGTAAACTGTTGGATCTGTCTTTCCATTATACATTTTTAACATTGGCAACCTGAAATCTGGTAGATGCCTAGCATATCGTATATTCGAATTGAATGGACTTCTGTTCACATCTTCTATGTTCTGATTAGGTAATCCACCCTCACAACATGCCTTACCATCTCGGCAAGTCTGTCATCATCACTCAAAAGAATTCTAAAGTTAAAGTTCTTAGCCTGCCCCCTGAATCTGTAAGGCAATTCTAGTATATACTCCTCCGGTTGTGATTTTGCATTCTGATTCATACCCAAACACTTCGCTTCAGCTCCAAAACCATACATCATTCCTTCCAAGGCCAGGATGACCCATGCCTCCAAGCCCTTAGGGATCGGTACCGACCCTTAGGGATGGTTTGGTTCTGACATGTATGTTTGGGTCGGGGTTTTCTCTAGGTCATTCTACTCCATCTCCAGCTTCCTACGTTTGGACTTCGAGTCTTTTATTCTGATTTGCTATAACTCCAGTTGTTCCCATCCATCCCATCCTCTTAAAGAAGTTCTCCTTCATTTCTTTTCGATGAGCTATCGTCCTTTCCTGCAATCCGTTCATCATGGCTTCAATCTCATTCCTGGTTATGTAGATAGATGGGGGTTTTCTCCTAAGGATGCTTCTTTGCCTCCTTCTAGTTGATTTCCTCCAACAAAAATCCTTCTAGTTGATTGTCTAGCCATTTAGAATCCTTTTTAAATCTTAAATCATCAAGTTCAAGTGTCTCTTAATGAAAGCACCAAAATATTGAACCAAAAATGGCATAAACGCCCAATAGAACGCAGAAGAGAACAAAAGTAAAGGAAATTAACAAATTAAAATGAATAAGAAATGAATACATAGAGATTTAAAGTGGTTTAGAAAACTTTGACCTACGTCCACTCAATGATTTTATTACTTATCTTCGGACTTGGGGGCAGAAGCTCTTAAGGGCCGGTACAACTTCAACATTTAGATTTTAGAATTACAAGAATGGGGATAAGAGTAGAACTAGAGCCAAAATATTATGAAAATGAACCCTGCCCCTCTATTTATAAAGGTAGGGAGCTTAAAATCTCACACTAGGGATCCCTAGGCCATTATCCTTGCTATAAACTAGTTCTCCATAAAAATATGTTGCCACTTATCAAATAACTATAGGTCGATACGACTCTAAGGGTAGAGGACGATACCAACCCCTAAGAGGGCCAATCTAAGCATCTTGAACTCTTTGCTTCGGATTGTATTGCAGCTACCTTCGTGATTCCATAGTTGTTTACATCGATAATACCTTGTTTGGGAGTCCAAATTACAGAGTTATAGAAGAGTGAAGTTGTTGATTCGGGAGTTCATGAGGATCAATAGAGAACTGTATTAAATCAACAAAGCAGCCATATAAATGAGGTCTTGACACCAAGAAGGGTTCAAAGGTAGAAGATGGGCCACTAGGAGGTTTTATGGGTCGGTACCAAATCCACCCTATAGGGCTTTGGGTCCTTGAGTTTTTGGTGGTTTGGTACTTGTGTGTGACCTTAGTTGTACTTTGGTTTTGGGCTTCATGGTCATCTCTTTGGGAATCTTACCTTCATAATTTCGAAGCATGACTCAATGAATTTTCTTTTATACTGCTTGCCAAAAGGCAACATAACAAAAACCTTTCTCTTTCTCTCTTTAAAACTTCCTATTTTGATTTGCTAATTAATTATCGATTAGCTCTCATTCAAAGCACCTCTCCCTCTAGTAAGGTCGGCCATATCTTTCCATCAAATGGATCAATATTCCCTAATACCTGTTAGGTAATCAACAATATCTAAAAACCCTTTTAAATATATATCAACATTATACATCGATACATGTATACATAACTTTTACATAAATACCAAATAATTACTAATAACACCCAAAACATAAAATAAGCTAAAAATAACATTTCATAAATATTAATTACATTTAGTTAATATATAACATTTTATAAACTAATTAAATCATGTGGTTTTTCGAAGAATTCGCAAATGCAATTTTGTGACTTTGTGGTGTGAATTAGGGGTGCACTCATGGTTGGTTCAGGTTGAAACCAATCAAAAAAGTTAAAATAGTAATAACTATTCAAGAAACATTAATTGAATCAAACCAAACCGATATTTTTTCAAATTGAAATCAACTAAACCAATAATATTTGGTTTGGTTTGGTTGGTTTGTTTGGATTAACTCAAAATAAATAGATCTTTTGATTATTGATATAATATAAGACTAAAATGATTAATTGGGTCCATATGACACAAACATTTTGAAAAATAACCTCCTCTTCTAAAAATATTAATATGAATTGAAGGAAAAAATAATATTCTTTGAAAAATACTGTAAATAATAACGTTGCCACGGTAATTTTGTTATTTTATAGTAACTAAATTTTTAAATCTATTTTAATTGGTTGATTCGGTTTTGAAATATTGAAAACCAAACTCGACAAATAAACCAAAGGAATATCAAAATAGAAACCAAAACCAACCATTAACTTACCAAACCAAACCGACCAAACTTAATTGGTTGGATTGGTTTATTTAGTTTTAACTAATAAATGTTTACCTTAATGTGAATTCATTCCATGGTTAATACCGAACAATTCAAGTATTAATGTTCACACGTCATCTTAGCTAGTGGTGTGATAATTTGGTCGAATTAGTTGCTTATAGATCTTTTTGGTAAGATCATACTTTACACTATTTTTAGTGGTACCAATAGTGAAAATAATTTACAACCTTCTCTTCGCCCAATGCTATTTTACATAGAACGTATGGAGTCAGTTATTCATCAAAACTTCAATATTGTTTATCTTCAAATCGGTTAGTCCATAAACAAAATCCTTTGTTCAGTAGTAACATTTATTATTAATTGTTATACTCTCACTAGAGATTTTGACTTTGAGTTGACTATAGTTAACCATGACAAACCTCATACAGTTGAGAAGACAAATTCTCTATTGAATAATTATTCACTTCAAATGCTTTAACTCAGACTGAACTATAGTCAATGATTTATCACCATGCATAATTTTACAATAATCAAAGTGGAGTATCCACATTAAATTTCCATCGTATTCTCAAGTCGAGGGAACTATCTAACATCATCACACTGAGATTTTCTATTTAACCTAGTTGTTGTCAACCAATAGGAAACTCTCGGATGATTCATTCCACAGTTATCTAATAACTACGACTACGATTCCCTCAGCAGCCATGAGCAATATACTTCCTAATATATAAAGACCGTTACATATTCTGGTCTTAATGGATGTATCGATATCCTTTCTCAGAACGTCTTAACTAGGAATATTTAAAACAAAATGTTATTTTCTTTAATGGTTAATTAATCACGGTTGCACTTATTTGCAACTATAATGACGTAACATTTGATTTAAAGATTTTCTTATTAATATATTTTAAATTACTTACGTAATTAATTATAGCACAATATAACAAAGTATATAATAGAAATCAAACACCTTTATTATGAACCAAATTGACTAAAGAGTTAAATACATATA
This sequence comes from Allium cepa, assembly GCA_030765085.1. NCBI lineage: Eukaryota > Viridiplantae > Streptophyta > Magnoliopsida > Asparagales > Amaryllidaceae > Allium > Allium cepa. The sequence goes on from CM060935.1 coordinate 600,453,871, forward strand.
ACAGGTTACATAATTGCACCTAGGGCATACCCTTACTCTTTTAGTACACAAACACACACATAAGCACACACTACATATGACACAAATACTACCCAGCCGATGCACAAGATCTTATGGGTCGACAAATCAACGTTTGTTGGATGATATACATCCTCTACACTATGGTTTAACTCAAGTATAGTAGGATAAAAATTAACAAAATTACGTGACCATGGTAGTTATTGGAGATTTCTACTAAAGTTTTGGAATTTGGTCGCCCTCTTCGTTTTTCCATAGTTGCCGCCGCTTCTTCCGCTTCTATATCACATATGATGACTTCCAGCTCGGTATCGACATTCACTCTGCTATTGCCGATGTTTTCTTGCCTCTAGCTTATATGTCCTTTCTAATGATCATTAAGAAGCTACACAATGAGATTCCTTTTAATGCTAACCTAGAAGGAGTTACGATCTTGGACAATTTGCTAGACTCCCCCACTACTCCTTTATATGCCATTGAGTTTCAATGAATTTGCTACGGGAATGAAATCCCTTTTGATGAATTTAGGCTCTAGTAGCCATATGAGAGAGCCCACAATTCTCTATAGAGTATGTCACTAATTCTGATCTTGAGGTGATATGAGCTTTGGTGGAAGGCAATGAGCCTGCTAGCAACTCTAATGATGAAGAAGAGATCACCATCACAGACACTTCTGGCCTAAATCCATCCATCGTTACGGCTATTGAAAGTCAAAAGAAAAAATATATTCAGGTGAAACAAGGAAAATATCCTCCACCTTCCATTAAGCTTCGACTTTTGAGCCCGTTACCTTTTCTTTGCCAATATATGTTGCGGTTGCCTCCAGGTTGTCCCAGTCCTCGAAGAATAAGCAATACGATATATATACAAATGAGTCATCACATATTAAATATGAAACCCCTCCTAATGGCAGCATATCGAAGAAGAGGTAAAAGAAGAAGGTGATCCACACGGGTAAAAAGAAGTAGTTTTTGTTTATTAGTTTTTGGAGTTTCTATTCTTCTTTTTACATATACATAGGCCGTTGAGTTGTACGGGTCCGATCCATAAACTTTTGTATACAAAGTAAAAGTGAAGTAATGTAAAAGTTCGTTTCTACTATTTGTGTCATGCACTTTATTTCCTATACCTACATAATGTTCCTGCAAAAGTATATATATATAATTTCCAGTAAAGTTTTTATTATATTTATCATACCAACCTATGTATGTCCTCTATGTACTATATTTATTTACATTATATTTATTTACTTTAACTTTATATAAATAAATAAATTTCCACTGTAATACGATATTCGCTTTTCACTTACCATTATTTACTACCAGTTAAACACATCCCTTTTAACCATAAATAATGTTGTAATGCCATGACTGCATTTTCATGGCTTTCCTTCATAAGTTCAATTATACATCGACACTTATCCACTTGCATCGGTGTTTTTGATGCCTTCTCCAGCCATTAATCCTTGATGTCACCTATCACCAGGTGTTCGTCGAAGATCAGATGTAGAGGGGAAAATACCCAATGTGCCCCTAGTCCGATTATGCTCCATCAAATGGATCATCATTCAATGGAATCCATCGTTACCTATCTTCGAATACCTAGACATTTAGATTTCTATACACACTATGCATATTTGTTCTTTGCATCCTGTAACATGATGTTAAAATTAATGAATATGGTTCCATTGATTTAAAAAGCTAATTTTATTCCTATTCCAATAGTGAATGTCGCTTTATTACATCGAATCATATCTAAGGAATATTTGATTCAAAGAAATTTATTATAAATAAAAGAAATCAAGTGAAATAATGACACAAATGCTTGCTATTCGACGCCTATGAAATCGGGTGCCCATCAATCGTTGATGGTTTCAAAGTATTATCTTCTAGCTTCTACCTTATCACATTGGGTCCTTCCTAGTTTGGACCAAGTACCCCATACTTGAATGGACCCATTTCAATATGAGGTTTCTTATCTCAAAAGTAGGGTTTTGGATCTTGGTGTTGAACTGTCGCACCACTCTTTACTTATGAGTAGCTACCCTTTAATTCACCTCTTCTTGCTTTTCCTTTACCAAGTCGATGGATGTTAGCAATATTTCCTTTTTCATCTTGCAGTTACAATGCAGTACTAGTGACAAGGGTCTTCTGCTTCAATGCATATCATCACTTCAATTTTATATGCCAGTGTGAACGGAGTACGTCTAGTTACTGACTTTTAGGTGGTTCGATAAGCCCACAAAACTAATGGTAACTTATCGATCTAGTTACCCATTTCACATTTTAATCACTTCTTAATGATGGATTTGATGTTCTTATTCACCTCCTCGACCTATCCATTTACTTGCGGATGCACTATCATCGATAAATTCTTTTCAATCTGATATCTTGAATAGAATTCGTAGAATTGCACTTTTGAATTGAGTTCCATTATCCATTAATCTCAGTGGTACTTCGAAACTACACAAAATGTTCTTGATTATAAAGCTAATCATATTCGCTGAGGTGATTACGGTTAGAGGCTCCGCCTCAATCCATTTTGAGAATATTCCATGCTACGAGTGCAAATTTCGCTCCTCCTCAGGCCATTAGTAACACTTCAATAATATTGATTCCTAAACCGCCAACAACCAGGGGGAAGATTTTCATAAATTCATTAGACGGGGCTCATGGTACCTTCACAAATCTACCTCTTATCACATTTCCTCGTGTCTTCAGCTTCATCTCGATTGATAATTGGCCAAAAATATCCACAATGAAGTACCTTTTTGGCTAATTTTTATCCCTTAGCGCAATCTCTAGAATTCCTTGTTGAACACCCCAAAGGATTTTTTTTCCCTCCTTAAATTTTTCGAAACACTTCGGCAAGGGGATTGAGACTCTCGTTTGAAATAGTATTCCATTTTTCATAATATAATGTCATACTTTATGCAAGGGCTTCCACTTCTTGTTCCTAACCTTCGAAAGAGTTCCCTTCGTTAGATATCACTTAAACCGAGTCATCCATGATTGCTTATCCTCGACCTTTAAGATGTAATCAATATCCACCTCATTAATACTCGTAGTCCTGTATGCTTATACTGGAATAATCCCTAACAGTTGCACTGCTCCAGAGCAGTCTAGCTTGGCTAATGAATCCACATTCGATCTTGCCGTTTAGTTCTAACATCTATGACTGGTAAGGGGCGAGTCAAGCACCCTTAGCCGGAAATTCTTTCTTCACCTGGAAAACCACCAATTGGGAGTCCCTAAATATTTGTAGTCCATTCTCTCAATTCCTTCGCCATCTTGAGTTGCACAATGAATGCCTCACACTCCGGTTCATTATTTGTAGCATAGAACTCAAGTTTTGATGCAAAACATATCCTCCAAACTTCCAAAGTTACCAAGGCTGCTCCTACTCTAGAATCACAGTCTTTCAATGATCCATCCAGATACAATTTTCGCTTATAAAGATCAATCATCTTCTCTTCTATCTTGTTATCCTAATAGTAAATTCGGTAATTAAGTACACTAATGCATGTCTGTGAATCTTCTTTCTAGGATATTAAGTGTTGACTCATATCAATGTTCCGTTTGACTAATTGTCTTGAAGTCTTTGTGCGATGCAATAATTCTCTGAGAGGTTGATCCAACAACACTCTTACTGGATGTAACTAGAAGTATGATCGCAACTTCATTGCTATCGGTAAATAATAGGCTACATTTTCCAATTTAGGATAATGTAATTCCATGCTTAAGAACTATTTACTGATGTAATATACAGGCCTTTGGACCTCCACTAAACACAAGCTGCAGTCAAAGCATGAGTTGATACTGCTAAATAGATGTACAGCTCTTCCCTTCCAAAGGATTCGAACGTATTGGTCTTCGAATACGTTCCATGAGCCATTGAAAAAAATTTACATTCGTCCATCCATCAAAACTACCCCTTTTCTTTCTTGAGGGAATCAAAAAATGACATGTACTTTTTAGTTATCTTCAAGAGATACGTATTCAAAGTAGCAATCTCGCCATTCATGCTTTGCATTCCCCTCAAAGTCCATGGAGTTGCAACCTGTTTTAATACTTCAATTTGCTTCGAGTTATATCCGATATCTCCAGAATTCATACGAACCCTAAAAACTTTCTAGATACAATTTTGAAAGAAAATTTTAACGGATTTAATTTCAATTTGTATTTTCAAAGCACATTAAAAATTTATGATAAACTACCTATATGGTATGCTGATCTTCTTGATTAGCATATCATCTATATAGACCTCCATTATATGTCCAATTTTTTTCAAAAACATCTCATTAATCAAACACTGGTAAGTTGCTTTAGTGTTCTTTAAACCAAATGATATCACCTTGTAGCAGTATAGTCCAAAGTCTATAATGAAGCCATATGCTCCTGATGAGGATGGGAACCACCGGAATATACATCTATGAAACATAGTAGCTCATGTCTAATAGTTCTATCCATGATTTGACCAATCCATGGAATTTGAAAGAAGTTATTCGAGCATGTTTATTCAAATCTGAATAATCGATGCATGTCCACCACTTGTCATTGGCCTTTCTAACAATTATGAGATTCGCTATTCTTGGATAAAATTGTTTGCTAATAACTTATCCATTTCCTCCTACGTTGCATTGGATCACTCTTGTTCCTTGTTGCACCTCTTCTACTTTACAAGAATGAATGTTGGGTTAACATACAATATGTAGCATATAACTCAAAGATAAATTGCATATATGTCAGAATGAGTCCATGTGAACATGTCTCGGTTCAATCTCAAATACTCATTTAGTTCCTTTTCAACCTCAAGTTGATTTTAAACCCAATATTGACAATCTTTGTTGAATCACCTTCGTCCACTTGAATCTTGTCCATCAGCTTCACCACTCCTGCTCTTACCTCTTCCAGCTCTTTCCATGGGTTAATAGCTTTATACTGATTGCTGGTGGACCCAAGACGAGGCTTGGACGATAATTACAATGCATTTAGGGCTTTAGTGTAGAGAGACTTATCTATATTCTTTCCTTTCTCTCCATCTCTTGCTTCCTACGATTATGCAATGTAGCATTCTCATCTAGTGCTTTGACGACCTTAGATTACTCCAATCCTGCAATCTAATGGAAACTTCACAATTATACACCATGGATTAAAAGCAATTCTAAAGTTAGTAAAGGCCAGTCATCCCAAAAAAGCATTGTAAGTAGAATATCCATCACTACACTGGAGTTTTGTACCCATGTTGCCCTGTAGGTTATCTCTACTACCTACACTGTTAGTTTGGTATATCCAATTAGATATTTTGCCTCTCCAATAAATCCTTGAAGTTGGAATTTCAAAGGAAATAAATTATTTAAATCTAGTTACAAATCAACTAGCTGTAATTGGTCTAATCATGGCTGTTATCGCTATTGGGTTAATGGTTAGAGCTTTATCCCTCTCGACATTCACGTTTCTAAAGACGAGAACATCATCTACCCTCCTATGCTTCTTGGTGAGAGTGACATCCTTGATAGCATAACACATCTTCTATGGTATGTTCTTCAAGGAACTCCCAAAGCATTCCATGTCATTCCATCCATGGGATGTAGACCACCAGATATCGTATTGATCACTAAATCTAGCATATGTAAGCTTGGACACTCTGTACTGGTCCCTTCGATACCACCCTAAGGTTGCTACCTCGGGATTTGATTATTTCTTTGACTGCCACCCTATAGATTCCTGACATAATATTAAAGTAGCTTTTTTCTTACCAACTCTCCTATCATATCCTTCAAGTGTCTAGACTCATTAATATTATGTCCATGTGTCTTATTAAATCGACAATACTATCCAAAGAACTTTTCAACCTCGGTAGCCTCTCTCGGAGCTAGCTCTCTATATCTAGCATTACCTTGGGTTGCAAGGTAGATATTCTCCAAAGATTCATTCAACCCCGTATACTTATCATCTTTATTAAATTAAAAACATTTCATGGGGTTAAGCTTTTTGCCCTCAGTATTGTTGCTTTTCCTTTTATTATCCTTTCCATTGTTACCACCATTATCATCATGCTTAACTACTTCATTCTCTTAGTTATACTGCTTGGTCTAGCTTGATCTCCATTGTTTATCCTCCTCTCTTTCTTTTCTACATAAATCCTTTAACATGGATGGCTTCTTCATTGTCAACCACTTTCCAAAATCCACCTCACTGTCCACTCCACTAATTATCGCCATCAATACCAGATTATCCTCCATATTTTTAGTTATATCCACATTGAATCTCTTTGGATAATCCTTAACTGTTTCTCCATGCCTCTTATGGATGTTTGCTATTAACAATGCATCCTTAGGTTGCGTGAAGTGATCTTAGAATTTACTCAAGATTTATTCATCAATCTATCGCATAGCGGTACAAATTCTAGCTCTAGCTCATAGAACCACATCATTGCTACTCCTTCCACCAAAAACGCGAAGCATTTACACTTTACATAGTCATTTTCCTTGGTACCATCCATGTGCCAATCGTATTTTAGTGAGTGGGCAAATGATCTGTCAATTCATTGTTACACGGAATCATCGACATCACAAATTTCTTTCGGTATTCTATCCACCTAATATCTATTGTGAAGGGATTCCAAATTGAGGTAGCTTCCAAGTTATTTTCCTGCTTATGTTTATAAATAAATATTTAGATTTCTCTTGTAATCGTCTCATTAGTATCTTTAGTCTTCCCCAAACGACGACCATTGCATGCATCACCATTTGTTCGGTTCTATAAGTGGTCTTTACGTCCATTGCTTGAACAACTATAACTACCATCATGACGACTATGTCTCTAAGACTCTGAGGAACTAAGTAGTTAATATCTATATGGAATACGTATCAGTCAAGTACCGATATAAGATATTTTAAAATATCATGATAATATTGGTAAAATATTAGACAAGTTTAAAGAATGTTATAAATGATATTTTACTATGTTATAAAGTTATAAATGATGTTAAATTTTTGCATGTTTGGATCTATATTACCAAAATACTAATAAAGACTGATTGTATATATTTTACAAATTACAATATGTTTATTAGGATATTCTATTAAACATAAATCTTAAAATAGCCCCATAAAAATCAAAAAATTCATATAATGTAAACATTTATTATTTACTTCATGTTTATACTATAATCTTTATTTCTTCGGTCATTTAAACATCTATACCGTTTTTTGTTTTTTATTTTCCATATTTTTAATTTCTTCATTTTCATTATCACTTAAGGTACAAGTAATGTTGATTTGGTGTCGATTATTATTTCTATCCTGTTATTTATCAATAGGTTAAATATATAACTTTACTATTCTTCAACATTTAGTGCTTGGTGCATGCTAATAACTAAAATAAAAAATATAAATTAGCTAACTTGCAAATTAGAAATAGTGAACAAAGAAAATAACTAAAAAGATAAGTAGCTCTTTCATGATTTATTTTTAGTGGTTTTCACACAAAATGAAACAGTTTTATTTATTGAAGAATGATTAAAAAGTCTTTGATCTCCTGAAACACTAAAATGAATGTTTTTCTTGAATTAGGTATCCCACTTGTTATTAAAAAAGACTAATGAAAAAGGTTGAAAATAATATGGTTAAAACATGAAGATCAGCGCATGGGATTTCTACTATGGTGTGCATATTTTCATTCTTTTGTACTAAAAATAAACATTAAGAATGCATTGATATTCATTAGTAATTTTATATTCACCATCAATAACAAAAATGATGGACATTCTTAAAAAATATCGGGTATTTACACTAAATATCATAGCGATATACCGATAAATATCGGGTGACCACTAACGATATTGTAAGCGATATTTTAGAAAAAAATATTGACTTTGGAGCAATATGAGATATATTGGCGAAATATCAGTGATATTTTCTGATATTAACTATTTAGCTAAGGGGTCCATTTGTTTTGGCTATCTCTGATGTTGATCAGTGTCGCGTCCTTAAGATTTACTCCTTCTGTGAGCATTTCTCTCAGAATTTCTTCTAGTTATTCCACCTGTAGGACTCACATACCTTCATTAACATCACCAACAACATTTCCTTCAACATTTCTCTTCCTTGACGAGTTGGCTCTGATACACAATTGATCGACCCCGATCCTTCCTAGTGCCATCACATTTGCTTTATTTCATTTCTGTTAGTTTCTTCTAAACTTTGAATATTCGTCTCTAGTAAGTTCCTTTCCTGGTCTGCACAGCATAATTTCCTTCACTACATTCAATTGGAGAATTTTCTCTAACTCTATGATATCTAGGACTAGATCCTTCTTCGAGGTTTCTATGCAAATTGCTTTTCTAATTCCACCATGATCGCTTGTTGCGTCACTTCAATTCTTTAATTCGTTGCACACTTTCCTTGTCACCAAATCTGATAGAGATTGCGTAACTCCTTCCATCGTGTGCTCCTTCAGATTCCTCTTCAATGATCATCTTTCTAGAGTTCTTCTTTGGACCTATATCTTTTAGATCGATTTGGAGATTTTTTCAAATCCTAGTAGCATATAGAGATCCAGGGAAATCTTCTATTTCTCTATGAAAACACCCAAAAATGTTACTCAATATTTTGGCCTAATACTCCCAAATGCATCAAAAATAAAATGAAAAATAGTGATAATAAAAGGGAAATAAAGAAGAAAGATAAGATCTTTTTACAGTGGTTCGACAAATCTCTAGCCTTCATCCATATTATTATTTTATTACCTGTGTTTGCTAGATCTACCAAAATTACAAAGATAATTACGATCTCGAAGTGCAAAAATGATAGTATTTCCTCTAATAAAAAGTCCTTTCCTAATTAAAGATAGCCTCGTATTTGTAGCTAAATTGGGCTTTTTAGAGGTTGTAGATTTGTTAGATCACATTTGAATTCGTTAGTCGATCAGATTTAGAAGAATAGGAAAGAGATCGGGTCAACCTTTGACCAAATACCTAGGCCTGATGGATCACCATCGATCCATCCATTACTTTCTATGCCTTGATTCAAAAACTTATGCATTACTCCAATGTGCAATAGTCTTCATTGCCTTTGAGTTTAACTGGCAAAATAATCTTTGGGATGGATCTGTATTGATCCACCACTTTGACATCCCAATTTCGAGACCAAAAAATGAACACTGATGATGCTGCAGTCATTACCGGAATTATTTTCAAAGGACAATGAGGTTAATTTTTTCCATAACATTAAATAAACATAAGAGCTAAATATTTTTCGTTATATACATTCTTTACATTTTTCATAATCCCAAATTGTGCCTACGTAGGGTAAACATAATAAAAACATAAATAATAGTGTCTTGCCTAACATATGAAGCTGGTAATATGAGCAAACCAAGTATATAATCTAGTTTTACTACTGTGGAATTTAAAATAATTTTTATTACCTACTAAGCTTCCTTCTTTGCCTTTGGAGCTTTTATTCGCATTCAAGAAAAAATTTCCAATCCCATAAACTTTGCCTGCTCAAATGGATAACCATGAGATTACGGGAAAAATAATAATAGAAACATAAATTATACGTAAATCTGGCATGAGCAACCCATTTTCTTAATTACAACATATAATGAGACCACGCCGCCTAGCAAAACAAGTTTTTCCTTCACTAAATCAAAAATAGCATTTACATCATATCATATAATAAAATCATCATATCATGAGCATACATACAACAGCATTTCAAAAATAAGTATCCCATAACCTTACTATTCATTTCGAAACGATTCTATATATTCATCAATTTCAATTTAAGTATTTCCAATGTTTATCAATAATTTGTTATGAACCATGTATTATAACCATTATGAACATTCACCATCATAACCTATACACTTATTTAGGTGTCAATCTTAAAATTATTCTTAACTTAATTTGATGATTACCTCCTTCGGCCTTTGTATCACTAATTTATCGTTTTCTTGAATAACATCACCAATGAAATGACCACTCATTTCACTATAGGGGCCACTCTAACTGCGGCCACCTTGAATTTTCTAGATGGTTGAATGCAAGTACCCTTAATTCATTCTAACAAGCATCCTTACTAAGTGTCGGTAGTCCCTACTAGTGCCGGAAACACTTTCGTTTACATTGCTAATTTATTCATTGAATACATTGATTCTTATTTTATTACTCACATAAGAGTTAAATTTATAAATTGAACCAAATAGACTTCATAACTCTTAGCACCCTACCATATACTGTTGAATAGACTTCCCTAAACATTGACCACCGACCATTCAATAACTCCATGAGTTGTTTATTTTTAGATTTTAGGTTCAAATCATTTCTTTCATACATTTGTGTAACATCCTTCTATTTGGAGGCCCAAAACTAACAACTACGAATGTTGTAGTCAACCATAGTTATTAATCTTCGACGACCAAATACGGCGGTGCTAGATTCATTGATACACAGATCATAAGAATATGGAAAAGAAATTAGCAATTCAAAAATATTTTTCCACATTACATTCAAAATATTTCATGTTCATTACATAATCCTAAAACGTTAACCACGTTCAGTAAAAATATAATTGTTACACATACGCGAAGTGCGGGATATGGAGATGCCCCCTTGGTTGATCAGAGTATATAATAAGGCTAATAAATCTTCCTTTACAAACAAAACACATAGCGGAAAAGATATCTCTAAATAATTATATGCCTTCTGCATGCCATTGGAAGCTTTATTCATCTAAGAAGAGAACCTGAAAACCTTAAAAACTACTCAAAATCAATTGAGTGCCCGAGAGTATAAGGGGAAAACAAAAACTTCGATTCAAACATAAATCCTGGTATGAATAATAATCTAACATCTCAATCCTTTTGGATATCTAGTGAGACCACGCCGCTTAGCAGAATGGATTTTCCCCTCACTGGTATCCTGAAAACCTTTACAAAACCATATTTTGTGCTTCTACATCCACAATGGTTAAAATATACATTTTAAAATATTACGATGATATGCATACATGAAAATAATTAGGTTTTACCATTCCCAGTTTAATCTACACCTTGTCATAATTATAGTTTCTAGGGTCACTATTGACCTGTTTAGTTTTTCATGGGTTTACTAATAACCTTGTTATAATTAGTAGACATCCTATCATATTCATAGTTTTCATGGGATCACTTAAGAACCTATAGGCTCCTACTAGTTAACTTAATTAAACTATGGGTCCCCTTGAACCTATTTGTCATTCCTCCTAATTTTCATGGGTTTATTAGGAACTTATGGAATTATCCAGTAACTCACTTCACATCCTAGTTTTTGTCAGTTGACTAGGAACCTACCGATACTTCCATTAGCCCCTCTCTTATCCTAGTTTTCATGGGTTACTAGGAACCTATTGATTGGTGTCAATTCTTAATCCAGATATAATTTTCATGGGTTCATTACAAATTAATTGACCCTGCCAACTGTCTTTAATGCATAGTTTACATGGGTTAACCATGAACCTTTTTGTCATGCACCAATAACTACCTTATCATAGTTTTCATGGGTTTACTATGAACATTTTTGGTCTGCACCAATAACTATCTTATCGTAGTTTTTATGGGTTTATTATGAACCTTTTGGTATGCACCAATAACCATAAAGTTTAGGCATCCTATATTTTTGGTCACCTTGACTCGTTTGATGCAATTCTACTCATTTAGGAGTTTAAGCAATTTATATTCACTATTGAGTTAACCTAGCTGATTCTTCTACCCCTTTTTCCCTAAAACATAGTTATGGGTTATCATGTGAATATACTCGTGTTTAAAGACCAAAACGATAATTTAACAATACCACTCCTGTGGGTTTAAGGTACTTGAAATACATAGCGTAAAACATAATTAACACCTATAATTTATATATTTATCAAGGCAATACTTCTTCGAAATTACATACTTAAAGCCATTACAAAAATCCTTATATAATCCGTGGGTTTTTCCTTTAAAAATTAGAGTGTGGGTTTTTCAAACCTTTCGACAACATCGAACGGTTACACTTACAACCTCTTCGAATGGTTTAATCATCCGCTTTAAAACAATAGGCTCACCCCCCCTTTTATACTTTAAACACTTCCTTCGCAACCTTTCGACTTGGATAAAGCATTACTATCATAAATATTAGGGGAGAACCTTTTGAAACCAATTGAAAGCAAACCTTTCGAAATCATTGAAATTCATACCTATCGAAAGCATTAGGTTTCTACTTAAAAATATTACTTTAGGGTCATAAGTGAAAGTTTTCAAAACCACTATCTACTTTATAAAAGTTGGGGAAAACATTTAAACCTTTCGACCATGTCGAAAGCTCTTGCTTTCGACCCCTTCGGAAGGTTGGGAAGCAGCTTGTATTTATAAAACCAGTAAACCTTTCGACTAAGTCGAAAGCTTCTTCTTTTGACCCCTTTAGAAGGTTGAATAAAAACAAATGCGGCAGTTCTTTTCAAAATTTCTTTAAAACAATCTTTCGACCTCTTCAAAAGGTCTCTTAAATCCTTTCAAAACATAACCTTTCGAACTTATCGAAAGGTCTTATAAAAAAACTCGTAAAAACCAAACCTTTCGACCTTGCCAAAAAGTTTTTTGAAACAACCTTTTGAAAACCAAACCTTTCGACAAAGTCGAAAGGTCTTTAGAAAACAGGCAAGTGATTTCTCTTTCCAAATCAATATAAACTAAGGATCCATCACCTTTGGAAGCAACCCTTCGAATACAACCCTCTGACGCCATACCTTTCTACTTAGTTCAATTCACTACATACCACCTAAATGATATCATGTGCATTTCTTTCAACCTTGTTGGTCAATGAAGTCAAAAGGTCATGGTCGAGAGGTCTGAATCGAAAGGTTTACCAAAGAAGGCAGGACCACTTTTTCTAGGTAAAAGTTGATTTTTCCAAAATAAGTAAACTTTTTGCAACTAACTTGCCAAATTGTAAACCTTTGATTGGCTTTCACAACTTTTTAAATATTTTGGATAATATTTGCTGCAATTTTCTCAGATCTAAACCAATTTAACATTTAACAAATAAGCCCCTCCTCTTTTAAATCGATTAAATTATTTAGATCCTCCTTTCAAAATAATTTAATTTCCATACTAAATAACTTTGTAAAAATTCATAAAAATTCCAAAAAATTCACTTTAATCATGTTGTCTAACATTCTAAAATTTCAGATCCAAATTCTTAATATATTTTCCAAATGAAATTTATAAACCCAAATAACCATATTTTCCTTTGAACATTGATAATAAATTCTTCACAACTTGAAAAGAATAAAAATTGAAACGCAACCAAAAAATCATATTTTCTATAACATAAAATTTTCCCATGGCATTAAAAATTCATTTCATCTTGGTTTAACCTTAAACCTTGCATATCACTTTTTAAACAACCATGTTTAATCCATATAAATCATATATCAAGCATATCATCTTTCAACATATCATAAAAACAGATTTTTATCATTAAATTCAAAAACATAAGATGTAAAAACAAAAAATTGAGATGTAGAAATTATTAGCCACCTTAGATTGGATAAGGAAATTGAAGTATGATTGAGATTGATTCCTTCTAACTTGACTCCTAAGCTTCTAGTTGAGTTTTTTCTTCTCTTTTTCCTAATGGCCGACCTTGCTTTTCACGGTTATAAATTTGTTTTGGCGAAATGAACATGTACGACTAAGAAAGATAGTATAAGGGTGGGAAATATGGGCGGCTATTTACCCTAATACCCTTGTGTTTAATTTCCTAACCATTTATATATGTTCATTTGATTTTAAATAAGCATGGCCACATAGTTTAATAATCAACCTCAATTTCCTTATCTATATTATTCTATTTAATTTATTATAAATAAATTTCTTGAATAATGTTAATAAAAATAAGGGTGTTACAATTAGTTCTGTATCTTGCACGTTCTTTAGATCATCATGTTAAATCAATAAATTTCAATTCTTTAGGTAAAACATTAATATCTTTTTTTAATGATGCACTTATCATTCCTTAGCTTCCTTAAGCTTGACCATTTTTTTATTTTAGCAAGTTATTGCATTTTTAACTTATTATTATTATTTACAATTTCATCACTATGAAATTTAAATTAAACATCTTGAAAATTGGCTTTTAAAATGCAACCCAAAATTCATATATTTAAATAATGGATTTATTATTGATAGTTAAGCTATTGATCTACTATACTTATGTTATTGTCAATTACTATCGTAAGTATAGTAGTATCACACGTCAAAAAAGGTTATCGAAAGTTTAGGGCTATCGATTTTCAAAATCGGACATATTAACAGCCTATACGACTTGAAATGCTAAAAAAAAGTATCTCGTGGCACAATCTTGGATTTTTACGAAATTAGTACCATTGGAACGGGAATAATAATATGAGTCACATCATCGAAAAATCATCGCAATCTGACATACGTTGAAGTCGCACAACCACAAAACGTGCATTGGAATTTCAAAAATAAGATAAAAGTGGTACATTCAAACCCTAACCCTACCTATTAGCCTATAAATATTTTCTCTTCATTATAGCCGTGTAGTTTCATTTCCTCTTTGTCATATCTCCCCCCTCTATGGCAACCTATTCCTTGTTTCTAGAGCAAACAATCACTATTTTGAGGGAAATAATAGTTCGGTCTCTTTATTTTTCCAAGAGCTATAGAACCGTAGCCTCGGTTTAACCTAACTTTGACTGTGGTAGCCAGAATTAGAGAATCTAGCAAAGGGTGATTTTGGGGGAGGGGGAACCAAATGGATTTGGATGATATTAGTTTGTTCATTTCGGTGAGGGAAGTTCAAAAATGTGGATCTTATGAGTCGCAAGTGACCGTAGTGGTGGTGGGAAGGCAAAAATTAGTGAGATATATGGTTACATCATTTTTCATGTATTGATGTGGGTGGTAAGGACGTCTTGGTTGGCTAGGATAGGTAGCCGTAGTGGAGAAAAGTCAGGTAGCGGTGCATGTAGGATCTCAGGTAGTGGTGCGGTGTGGCATTAGGTTTGCATGCATGTGTAGTGATTCCAAGCAGCGAGCACATAAAGAAAAGAAAAAAAGCATCGTAGAAACAAATTCATGGAGGAAGGCCGGAGCTAACAACGGCAGTGTAGAGCTAGGCGGAGGTGCAGGCGGTAGGAAGGTGGCGGTTGGCGACAATGTGTGGTGGCATGCGATGGTGTGAAGCTTGCGTGAATGAGCATGGTTGCGTGCAAATTAGCTACAAGGAGAAAAGCTTACGTGGGATATGTAGGAGAATGTGAATTATGAAAGAAAATAATTACTCGATTAGGTGATTAATTGATCAACTAAATAGCATATATTGAAATAACAATCTTATATCATCAATGTCTTTTACATACGAGGTCCGATTTGGATGTAGTTTTTTTTTGCATTGTGCTCTTATTGCATCCTTCTACGACTTGATGTAGGATTTGGATAACTTTTGTTAAGGTGAGCAATATTACCTCTCACCATACTATAATTATTAGAATAGTTTCTTGAATAGATTTCCAACTTTTGAACGTTATTTATATTAGATTTAAATCCAAATCTGATTTCATAAAAGAATTTGAAAGAATTTTAAAATGGTGTTAAGTTAGATATCACATACGTCCTTATGGACAAAATATTTTCTTAGAAATTGCAAGATTTAGGATTTTTTTTGATATGAATCCCTAATTAGTTGATATGCGGCGTATTGTGCATGTTGTATCTATGCTATGGTAGATAAATGTGTGCTTGTCGGTTAAATGTTTGCTAGTTTGGTTTGATTGAAAAGTTCGCTCGATGGGCGATATAGTGTCGGGAAATATCCCATAAGATAGAGTTTCATGCCTATCAACAGAGTGCACTCATAATGTTTACCCAAATGGATGGGATAAGTATGTAGAAGAGTGCATTTGGCTTTAGGAGCGATGTAAGATGTTTTCATTTGGTTTTTACATAGCCATTTAGGTCTAAGTACAAAATGAAGATGGATGGCACAGACCTCCAGAGTGGTTGATTCTTACCATTATTGATGATGGCTGATTTGGCCAATTTTTGATGTGGATGATAAAGATGCTTTGAGAAGAGTGATGTGATGGTTCGTTCGACATTCGAATCTGGCGTTATAGCTCATTGACGAATGGTTTTGATGGCGAAGCGATGATGCGATTGTAGGATCGATTTCATCCAGAGGGGGGTGAACAGGGTGGTGCTATTAGTTATAAAAATTATTGCAGAAGTTTATGAAATATTTTCAACCCAGATATATCATAATAATAGCAGCACAAATAATAGCAGAATAATAAATGCAGAAATAGAACAACATAGAATTTATCCAGCTTCGGCAAAACCCTGCCTACGTGCTGCCCCAAGGTTTCTACTATAAATTAAGCAATCAGACGCTTACACACGTAAACTCGCGACACACGCTATCGACTAGCCTTAATTCTACGCTCAAAACCCTGCCACAGCTCAGCCACTGAGTTGTGAATTCTCAAACTACGCCACGTAGTTTGTCCCCTAGTCACACGATTAGACATTACAATTGTTTAAAAGAGAAAAATATAAATTTAAACACAAATTAAAATCAGAACCCTAATTTTAAAATTATAAGCCCAAAACCGTATATAATAACCGGCCCACAAATAATACGTCCCTCTTCTAATTTTTATTTTATTAGCTCACTTCCTTGTTCTTCGAAGGCTTCAGCCTCCTTTCGTTACTCGAAAATTAGGGCTTCGAATATATTGAAGACGACGACTTTAATTGCTCGATCGAATGATGATTTACGTCCTTACTTTGTCGATCGATGCACTCTTCTCTTAGCACACGGCTCCTTCAATTTCGATCGAGTTCAAACTTGCTTCGATATGTAATTTGTTACTTTTGCTTTACTATTTTTGCTTACTTGAACTCGATCGATTATTTGAGTTGAATGATTGTTCTTTGTTGCTTGAACTCGAATAATTTTTGCCGATGATGTTTAGGGTTTATATAGGATTCAATCTACTATAATTTCATTTGTATATTGTACAAGAATTCATCTGAAACTTTTATGCTTGGCCATTTGATTTTGATCGAATGCTGTGATTTATTTTTGACTTGTTCAAATTCGTACATTTTTTGGTAGCATGATTTACACGGCTTCGATTGATTTCGTGCCCATCATGGCTTGACTTTGAATTGTTCGATTCTGTTCTTGTTGATTTCGGCTTAATACTGTGATAATGTTTGACTTCGTCCTTCGTGGTTGAACTTGCTACTATTGGTTTCTTACTTATTCCAATTTTTTTATTTCTGCTTCAACTTATTTTTCAATATCATCGAAGTTTGGCTTTGACTTCTGGTAGCACTGGCTTTGACTCGACTTGATAATTGTAGTTCTCTTCACTCCACATGTAAATGCTGCACCACTATTATCCCTGTTTCATATCTGAACTTGTCTTAACTTCTTGTGTTTCACTTGAACTTGGTCACTGTCACTGGCTATAGTTTTGTAAATACATCTGCACTTGTTTTGGTTGTTGCATTTCAATTTGTAACTTGAATTACACACTGTCTGTTGTAGTTTGCACTGTGCATTCGTACTTGAATCCATAACCTTCATCATGTATACACATGCATATGTATGTGTGTGTGTATATATGCTTGTGTTCGCTGCTGTGCATTGCATATGTTTGCATATTTGTCTGGTCATTCGTTGCCTCTGGTTTCATTGATTGTTTAAGTTAGTCTGCACTTTTATATTCCGTTGAGATTGTTAGTTCTTTCCAGTCAAGTATCATGTAGTATTTGTCACTTTTGCCTTTTGACTTCATGTTGCAGTTTCTGTTGTCTGATGGCATTTGTTCCTGACTTGCTTAAGTCTGGTTCAGGTTGAAGTGACACTGCTTGAACCTTGTTGTATATATTATATGTTGTTTCACTGGATTGTGTTTTGCATTCAGCTGTACTCATTTCTGGTTTGCATTGTGTTGTTTCTTCGAGCCAATGTCATTACTGCAATCATATTGTCACTGTGTATTGTGTATGTTCTTCGTTTCACTGGTGTATTTGCTTATGCAGTTTGGTTTCATTTTGTTTGATAATTAGCTTGTTGTTGCCTCTGATTTCACTGAACTTTGAAAGTCTTAACTCATGTGCATTTATGTGTACATTAGTTCAGTTGGATATTAAACTTGATCATTTCCCTGAACTTGCATCTATGTTGAATCCAGCTTTAAAGCTCGTGTTTGACCTTGTGCTTATGATGTGACTTTATATTTATTTCAATTGAGTTGAACCAGGCTTTTGATTTGGGTTTGACCTTGTGCTCACCTGTCCCTGTAACTTTATCAAGTGTATATTGGTGTGCACGACCTTGTGGCATGTACAGTTATCCACTGTGCATGCAAAAGCTATTTGTGTATGATGAATTCAAATTTAAATGATGACGAACAACCCAAATAACCAAGGCAAATAATATTTTCAAAATACATTTTATTTTACACTGCAAAAATATTTTCTTTTCAATTTTATTGCGTCAGTATTTATTTTTGCAGATTGCGCAGATGCAGGATTCAATCTGCAATGAAGTTGAAGATTAATACGAGTGAATGAGTGAGATGTAGTGAGGTGCATACGTAAATGATAATTGTAATGTAATCGAAATTGTATTGAAATTAAAATTGTGTGCATATATATAGCGAGAGCTTGAATTTATACTATTCAAAATTGTAATAAATATTTGTTTGAATAAAATATCTATTTGAATTTAAATTCCGTGTCATTTATTTTACTTACCAAGTATTTATTTAATTATATGAGAAATAAAATAGTATATTAACAAATACATTTAAATGAATATATATATATATATGTTTATTATCATCAAACAAAAATCATATACTCGCAAACAATAGTCTCCCCCTTTTGATGATAACAAACATATATTTAAGATTTTGAATTTATGAAATGTATTTGATCATTCAACTTGCTCCCCTATTTGAATGCTTCCTCTCTACACTAAGCTCCCCCATCATATATGTATGTAAATAAAAATATGCAAATGAGCCTAGATGAAAATAGAAAATATTTGACCTTTATTTGTCAAAATCTTAACTATTCTCTCCCCCTTTTGTTATCAGCAAATAAGTAATAGTGTTAGAAAAATAGAGATAAAGTGATAGACATTAATACAACATTAAACTCAATCGAATAAAAATATTAAATTTCACTAAAAAATCAAACAAAAATCATAAATACTCTGTTTGACACATATTCCACTTTTAGAATGATAGGGATGATGCAAAAACCATATAATTGTATCCATTTATGGTATATTTATTTCAGGAATTTGAATTTCTACTAACCTTGCATAACCGTTAGGACTTTTAAATGAGATTAGTAATATTCCAATTTTTTTTAAAATAAATTCAATTATCTTCTAACCATGCATAATCTTGAGGACTTTTAAATGAGATTAGAATCAAATTGTCTATTTAATCAATCAATTTTGATATGCATTCCATACATGCATAACCGTGAGGACTTTTAAATGAGCATGGAAGCACATAATCAAAAATTCCAAGTAATTCACCTATGCATAACCGTGAGGACTTTTAAATGAGAGTGAATACTTTGGATTTTTAAAAAAATATATAAAATGAAAAACGAATGGTTTCCTGTTTAAAATACCACACATTGACAAACTATATTGAATTTTGATGAGTGATGGTCGTTAGAAATATGATAGAAATAGAGATGGTCATGGAATTTTTACCAACAAAAAGTTTTTATAACTCTTGTTCAAATTTCTAAAGAAATTTTGCTAAATATACCGTCTCAAGTTATAATATATGATTAATATCAACACTCATCACTTTATCAATCACTATTTATCTTTTTGATAATTAGTAGGGAGTCAGATTTGTCAATATAATCATTTAAGATCAAATCCAAAAATAATATTAAAATCAATTTTTATAAAAATGATTAATTTGAAAACAAGGTCAACTATTCTTTGAAGGGGTTTTATAAGACAAATGTCTGCTAATTGAAGCTTATTTGAAATGAAAAGTATGTAGAAATTTTCTTTAAAAAAAATGACGCAGCTATAGAATGTCTCATCATAAATCACGTTCCACTAGTAATTTTTCTAAACCCATTAGATTACCAGTGTAATCTACATCTAAATTTTTCTTTCACTCGAGATTATCATTAATTGAATGTCATGCACCAAACCGTGAAATTAGCAACGATTTCTTGTAATCCTTTTTTCAACTTTTTAAATGAAATTCTTTTGGAATTTAATTGAAGCCATGTAAACAAACAAATAATGACCATAGTGTCAGAACAAATATATCCACTTGTATTGGAGTAATCAACAATCAATAAAACATCATCATTAGTCCAAGAAAATCTATAGTTCAAAGATGATTGGTCAACATTTTGAATAAACCAGAATCAAAATTATCGTCCATCTCTTTATAACATAACCAGCCGACTTAAATTCAAATTATGGTACAGATTATCACATTAACTATATTATTTAAAATAAATATACCATTACCTGTCTTACCTATACGATAATTTTTCGTTGTAGCCCATTGAGATTCTGTCACCTTTGTATTAGGCTAAGGAACTTTGATTTGTTGCCCGTTGTGTCCCTGGAATAGGCAGAATCCAAGTAACACTATTGTAGTTCCTTAGCCTGCCACCATACCTACACGATGAAAATTTTTTGCGACCTATTTCTTTTATAGGTCCATGGTTGTTAGTGGAAAATGATTTTGATAAATATGTTTGTGATGACCCAAAACTATTTATGTTTGTTCCTTTTGGCACCTAGATTTGTTTTACTTTGAGGGATTTTATATTCGTGCCTTTTGGAACCCAAATTGGTATAGTTTTCATGTGTCTAGGTCAATACCAGCAATTGTTTTGATTGTGTCTAATTTTTCTACAAATTGTGCACATAGAATTGACTTGTTTAATTACATTTCTAGCATGTTCAGATTGATTATACCTAAGTCCTCGTCTAATAGTATTAACATTTTGTTTCCCTAATAGCATATTCAACGATCTTTCACTTTTGGAAAAAATTTCTAAAGTCGTTGACAGTTGTTGGACTTGTGTTTTCAGTGATTCGTTTTCGTTCAAAAGTCGAGTGCACTATTTAATAGAAATTTCTCTCCTTGTATTTCACTTTCTTTAAAAATCAGAATTTCATTTTCAAGCGATTTAATTTTAATTTCTGATTTTTTAATTTCTTCTTCGAATGTTGGACACTTATTACACTTAGGGATCCTACTTTGATAGTTTTTAACTAATTGATCAAGCTGTTTATTTAAATCTATCAAAGTATCATTTTGTGATTCAAGTTTAGCATACTTCTCCCTAAGTCATTCAAAATTGACACTTACTTCATGGAAATATATAAGTAATTCTGAATGAGTGAGTTTTGATACCTCACTTGGCTCATCATCGTCACTATCAGTTATATCACTTCGAAGGCATAGATCTCCTTTCTCACTCTCACTTCTAGTACTTTTATAATCATCATCACTTTTATTCCACATGGCTACAAAAGTTCTTCTTTTTTATTTCTTTTCTTGGTCGAATTGAATTCGGGGACAATTTGCCTTGATGTGACCGATTTTGTTGCACTTGCGACAGATGATCTCCCGTTCTTCTGAGTTGTCTAGTGCTTTGACTATTCTGCATTTCAATTGTTGATTTGAAGTTGGATTTCCGTATTTGTGGTTCTACTTTTTGAACCTCTTTATTAGTAGTGCCAGCTCAGCTACTTTGTCATCATCCTCATCACTACTGGTTTTTACCAATCCTATTTAGCTTGTTTCTTTAACTGAGTCGATTGAGGAGGATTTCTCATTGTTGTTGACTTTTGCACCATATATCGCATCAAAAGCATTCCAGATTTTCTGTGCATTTTCACAATGAGAGATAAAGTTAAAATTATCTTGATTAATATGAGAATATAATATATGCATAGTAAGAGAATTAATCGAGATAATTTTCTCGTCTGTTATATTTCATCCATTTTCAATAATATCCCAACATTTAACATTAACAGATTTTAAATAAAATTCTATTTTCAGTTTCCAATTCAAAAAATATGTTCCATCAAAAATTGGAGGGACAATACTAGACTAACCCTCACCAAAAGTAGCCATTTTAAAAATTCAAATTTGTAAAAAATTGGTCTTCAAAAAATCAATCTTTATTTAAAACAAAATTGACTTTTGTACCTAGCTCCGATACCACTTGTAGGATCGATTTCACCCTAGATGGGGGTGAATAAGGTGATGCTATTAATTATAATAATTATTGCGGAAGTTTATAAAATATTTTCAACACAGATATATCAGAATAATAGCAGCACAGATAATAGCAAAATAATAAATGCAGAAATAGAACAACGTAGAATTTACCCAGCTTCGGCAAAACGCTGCCTACGTGTTGCCTCCAAGGTTTCTACTAGAATTTAAGCAGTCAGACACTTACACACGTAAAATCGCGACAACAACTATCGACTCGCCTTAACTATTCGCTCAAAACCCTACCACAACTCAGCCATTGAGTTTCGAATTCTCAAACCGCGCCACGTAATTTGTCCCCTAGTCACACGACTAAAACATACAATTGTTTAAAAGAGAAAAATACAAATTTAAACACAAATTAAAATCAAAACCCTAATTTTAAAATTAAAATCCCAAAACCGTATATAATAACCGGCCCATAAATAATACGTTCCTCTTCTCCTTTTTATCTTATTGGCCCGCTTCCTTGTTCTTTTTCACGACCTGCCATTCATTCCATAAAATGACGCATCATTATTAAGAAAGAAAGAGATAGAAAAGAAAAAAGATAGAGAAGAAATAAAGAAACAACATCAGAATCTCAACAGCGGAACGAACAAATTATATTAATCACAAAAGATATTACATAGTATCATATATATCAGAGATATATAGCTTATACAACACATATTAGACGGTTATAAACATTTGTCTAGTTATTACAACTCAAATCAACAACACAGAGAAACCAACACAGCGGAACACTATAAATATCTATAACGCTGAAGCCTCCTGCTCCATTGCTCCTCCATAATTCGTCAGAGCTAACCTGAATCCCTTGACTACTGTAAAAATTTGAGTACCCAAGAGTTTAAGAAAACAGAAAATAAACTCCGGGTCAGACATGGGTCTGGTGTGAGTAACAGGTTAAAGTTGCTTAACTTTAGAAAACCTTTGAAAACAAAGGTATAACGTAAAACTCCCTACACATAAACATGGGCAAGTTTTTATCTTACGCTAACCAAGACATTTGCTAGGAAATCCAATAATATTATAATAGGGTCTAGGATTTTCAACTAAAATACAGAAATAGCTGGAATGCTTACATCTCACATTCCAACATAGTTGGGCACAACTAAAACGTACGGCACTTATTGGAGTTTGGATTCCATGCAATGGCAGGGATACTGGGGGTGCCGCCTGTCACAGTACGGGGCCTAGATCACCGTACCGAGAATTACTCCCAATCCCTTGTAACACAAGGCTGGAACCATCCCTTACTGGATAGTCCTGGACAAGACAACCCTGCAGTTGGCCGCGAACTAACTGCCCACACAGCCGAATAAAAAGGCACTTCTGGACGGGAAAATCTTGTCCTACTTGAGCGTGACCCACTTAGCCTTGCTGCACCTCCCATATTTTAGCCATTCCCGGTTGATAAGGCTTGAGGATACGATTACCTTTATAGAACATATCTATCTTAGAATGCTCATCGTCCACCTGACGACGTTCTGAAAGCATTCAATCCATACAAGTTCGCTCCGAGTTCGAACCAAATCGAAGGCATTATCTCGTTACACTCGTTTTGAAATCACCTCAGAGTTAACGACAATAACCCTTGCACTCTGAATCTTCATCTTCACTTGAGATTCATGACCTACCATTAATTTGAATCGATGTGTTTTTCGGATATCCAAATCCGAAAACCAGATCCCGGTCTCATCGAAATCCAAAATGCCATCTTTTAGGTCCATGTTGTTTAAAGTAAAACAATTTGATTTTTATTATCTATATACACACACATAGATAATTCACATATCGCAATAGATAATCCACATTATCATCACAAACAGATAATTCACATTATCATCATAAACAGATAATCCACATCATCATCACACTTCAACCAAAGCATCCATATCACACAGCATTACTAATCTCATATCTGAGATCTCAAACGATCCAAGGCAATCAATATCATCCATCCATATATAAGCAAGGATTAATAAATCACACTATAATTAATTTAAAATGAATTAAATTAATTACTTCATCTCTAATTAATTTAAAGTAAATTAAATTAATTACTTTCATCATTATAAATCTTGCTTACATAACCATTAATTATTTACAAATAAATTAATTAATTGTCCTCTAATTATCCACTTTAATTAATCATCCTTGATTAATTATCCTTTAATTACATTCAAGTAATTATCCTTTAATTAATTTCATAAATTAATTATTCTTAACTAAATACAGTAACTAATCCTTTACTTACTTCATTAATTAATAATTATAATTAATCACATTAATCCTTAATTAATTATAATTAATTAATCACTCTATAATTAATTATCATTTATTAATTAATCTTAATTAATCAACCCTTAATTACATCATTAATTATATTAATTAATGATCCCTAATTACTTCTTTAATTATTAATTACTCTATTTAATTGAATTACATTAAGTAATTAATCTTTAATTAAACCACATTTATTAATCACTCTTGATTAATCTCATCCAGTAATTAACTACCCTTAACTACTTCATTAAATAAATTAATTACTCCTTAATTAATTATCTTTAATTAATCCCTTGATTAATTAAAAAAACTAATTTTACTCAAATTACTTCCAATAATAAATCACCCTTCAACTAATTACATCCATAATTATCATTAATTACTTTACTTGGTAATTATACTTGTCAAATCATCAAATGATTATTTTAATTAATTAAACTTAATTAATTAACTTAAACTAATCAAGTTTATTTAATTAATTACCTTGAGTAATTAATTCCTTTAATTACTTTCATTAAGTAATTATACTTAAACAATTCCATAAATGATTATCTTCAATTAATTAATCTAATTAATTATTAAAATTATTCTCATTAATTAATCATTACATAATCCTTAGTTAATTATCTTTATTAACTGTTAACAATTCTTTAATTACTTTTCTTAAGTAATTAAATTAGATTAATCATTATTAATTACAAATTAATAAATCTTTAATAACCATTTAATTAATTAAGTGCTTAACTGTAACTTAATTAATCTTAATTACCTGATTAATTAATTTCTAATCATTAATTAAAAATCTTAACTTATCAAATTAATGATCTTATTTTCCAATTAATTAACCATATTTAATTAACTTAAACCTTAATTAATTTTTTCAAACCCTTAATTACTTAATTAATCCAAATTATTAATTAATTAAATTAATTAATTATCCATTTTAATTACCTTGATAATTTAATGAATCACAAATCATTAAATCTTTATTAACGTTAAAATAAAAACATTTTCCTTATTAATGATTTAATTACAACACATTTGGAAACATTTTACTTTCAAATTTACTTTTAAATTTCATTTCAATTTTAAGATTTAAAATGAATACAAATTTAACTTTAACAAAGTTTAAAAACAATTTAAAAACCTTTTAAATCACATATTAAAGAAATACTTATCTTATAAAAGAATTTTAAAAGAATTTTAAAAGAATTTAAACCAAATTCATTTTAAATTCAAATCATTTAAATATACTTCAGCATTCTAAGTTTGTTAAAACATTTAAATTTTATAAAACTTTATTTAATTTAAAACTAGGATAAAAATTCAATTGAATCCATACTTTAAAATTTGGTTTTAAACTTTGTTTAAAGCTTGCTTTCAAATTTAAATTTAAATTTGAAATAGACAGGTTTTCAGAAAAACCTGTAACAACTACTACATGAGCCAACCCTTCAATTGCTTCGAGTAAAACCCTACATTACTTCGAGCCAAAACTCGAACCACTCGAGATAAACTCGAGTGTACCATTTTTCCCAAATCAAACATCACCAGGAACAGGAAGTGCACCGTGCACATGCACGGTGGCTCCCTCCAACTCCAGCCATCTCCGGTGATCTTCCCACATCGGCAATCGCCCTTACACCCTCTCGCGATCATGAGATCATCATCCCATACTCGAAATCGAGTTTGAGCTGTTCAAAAACCAAACCTGGAACAAAGCCTGGAACCACCTTATCAAAACCTGAAACTGCCTCGCCCTTGCATCTCCAACCACCGGAGTACCTATACTTTCAAATCACAAATTCACCAACAACTAAGCTTTCATCTCCTCGAGTTCTGATGAACTCGATCAACCAACAAAGACGTGATGATCAAAATACCCAACCTAGTTAAAACTAGGGCTATAAACTGAAATCAACCGCCGCCGCCTTCCCAATGATCTGATCCTCTTCCTAACAATTTCCTTTCATCTCTGATAATCCTACTAACACCAGAAGAAAACCCGAACTCCCAGATCCTCGAGATCACCAGAATTTCCCCAGAACATCATTTCTGGTCAAACCAGAACTGCACACTCCTCCTCAAACTAAAAATTATGATTTTTAGTTTTAAAAATCATGTTTTCGAATGATGTTTCAGATCCTAAGCCTGAAACTTCGAATTATGATGTTTGAATTTTCACTATTTCAAAGTTTGATCAGTTGTTTATGATTTCCAGATACATTTCAGTATTATTTTAAATTAAGTATAATTTTAAACTAAAATTTATGATGAACCAAACAAGTTTGATTTAATCTTAAGTTTAAACAGAGATAAAATCAAGAGATATTAAATTTAAATCAAAACTTGAATCCTGTGAACTATAAACAGAGAGACTCAGATGAAAACAAAACATGCATATCATACGTTCATATATACACAACAGATTGCATTTTTAAATATACACTACATATTCATTCTAGAAAACTTACATGCAACCAAACTATTCAAAAAACTTAAGTTTTCTTTAAAAAAATGATGTTACTCACCAGATTGAATATTGAAGAACAGAGCTTCCAGATTTGAAATAGCTCGAAAACTTTTGAATATCTTTAAAACCGAAATGCCCCTTTGATTTAAAAAATTGAGTGCTTGATTTTGAAATTTGAAAACTGAGTTGCTGTCTCAGATTTGCATGCAGGCTTGATTCATAAACTTGAATTTCATATTTGCTTTCGATAAACCCAGGTTGAAGGTAAATGCAGGCAGGCTTTGTTCTTTGCTTTTGAAAATGAGTTTATAGGTTTATGATTTTGATCTTCATTTTGAAAGAGGATTTCAGGATTTGGATTGAAATTAGTTTCTGGTTAGAGGGAATTTATTAAAGATTTTGATTTGAACATGATTTCTGGTTTGAGGAGTTTGATTACTGATTTGTGAATGTTGATTACCAGATTTTATTTTTAAAATTGCAGCTTGAAGATTTCTTGATTTTTAGAAAGGTAGAAAAATGAGATGAAGGTGAAAACGCATGTTTTTATAAGTTACAATGATTTAGTTTAAAATAAAAGAAAAAAAACTTAAAACAAAATATGACACTTGTCTAACATTACAACATTTGTCGTATCTATTAATTTATTAAATTACACATGTCACTATGGTTACTTAATATATTAACACTTGTTATTTAAGTATTTAATACTTAATCTAAATGTTAATAAAAGTTTTTACCTAATTTATTTATTCTTATGTAAATGTATATGTGAATATCTTTTTAAAAAAATGTAATAAAATAAATTATATATATAAATAAAAGCTTATCGAAATATGTTAAAAATGTTTATCCTTTTGAATTCCATAATTAATTCAAATTCAAATCCAAATTAAATTTAAAAATCCAAATTTTTAAAGCCAACACATTCAATTCAAAATACCAATTCTATTGTCTTTAAAACCATCTTTATCTATGCATTTATTAATATTATTTGAAAATAACACATTTATCAATTTAAATAATTTATAAAAAGAGATTATAAATTGCTTATTACTTATCTTACTTAAATGAATTAATGTTTTATATTTAAATTGTATTTTAAACTTTCGCATCTAATTATAAATCATATTTATCAAGTAATATTTAAAAATAAAATAAACCTTTTTATTAATTTGATATTTAAACTTAAGCTAAGATATAGTTTTGAACAATTAACATTTACCTTAAGTATTTAAAACCATATAGTTATTTATTAAATAGCTTTGAAAAGTTATATATATATATATATATATATATATATTAAATTAAATCATAATTTCCAAATTATCAAAATGTATATTTTATTTAAAAACAAGATTTTATTTATTTATTAAATTTCAAACCAAAGCTTATCTATTTACAATATATACATTTATATATATACATTATAAATAGAAAACATTTTATTAGCTTTTTCAAAAAGATAAAATTCATTAATTAAATATTTATTTAATTAGATTATTAAATTAAATTCAAATTTTATTAATAAAGATTATCAAATCAACTTAGATTTTAATACAGATTATTAAATTGATATTGTCTAAAATTCCAAGTCATCACAACCCTCTACCCTTAAAAGAATTTCGTCCCCGAAATTTAAAAGCAAAGGTAATTTAATAATATATCTAAGATTTTAATTTTAAATCACAAGCATCTTAGCAACCATATGCTAACAACCATAGCAACCAATTCACTTAATCAAACAAATCTAACTATCCAGACAAAATCTGGATAAAATTTCCTAGAGTTTCTCAGGTATAAATACCGGGATACTCGCTCTACAGAATCCAAACTAGCTATACTACTAACCTACAGAGCTCCTACTCATCTAGATTTACAAAACTGAACAGGATATCAGACTACAGATAAGTCTGACTCACTACCAAGACTTCCTGAACTACTGATTCCACAACTAGAGATGAATCATACACGTACTCCCTTAGAGATACGTGAAACACATCGAATCCCAGTTATCCAAGCTGGCAATTCAACTCTGAAGACCAAAGCACAAATCCTCACAAGAACACAGAAAGATCCAATACCTCGGAGCTAACTTCCCATTCTTACCAAATCTTATACCTCCTTTGATCAAAGAAAACATATCCAAAATCAAATCTTCGATTCTGAAATCCAAATTCCTCAGTCTCTTATCCACAAAACTCTTTTAGCGATCCTGGGTTGCCTCCATCCTTACAGATCAGCTCAACCTTCACTGATGCCTCTAAAAACAAACTCCAGATAAGAAGACTCAATCTCCAGATGCTAAGGCAAACCTTGGCTTCCCTGAAGACATCCAAAAAAATCTCCAACAATCCAAGAGAACACTCAAACTATCGCAATTCACTTTTGTGATTAACCCAGCCTAATTCCAAAGAAATTGTTCTCTCTTTACTAATCAGAACAACTTATGCTTATCTAACCAATCCATCGAAGAAAAGGATCTACTCTCCTGCTTCTGAACTCCACCTCTAGAAAATTTCTTAGCCAAAAGACCTTCCTCCTGGTACACATAACATTCTGAGCTGCACTGCTGACCCAGATGCCAAAGACTTCCAAATCTAAAGCTCTTCGAGAAACTCAGACCTCAAACCAAATAGAAACACCCCGCTGAACTCAGCTACATCACAGATGCAGACACACTTCCGTAAACTTGCTCCTAAGGAAACATTATTGGAAACATCCATAGTCACTGCATCTCATCACAAGGCTACTACTTCCTGAGGTATCAAGATGCCATCACTCACTTCTGCTCAGCTGACAGATTCAAACCTTACTCATCCAAACTTGCACCTCAAAGATGGACTCCAAACCTTAACAGGTTTCCTTCAGAGATTGATGAAATCTGTACACCACTAAAAGCTTACTCGAGACGTTTTTGGGTCTATAGTCTCGACAGATACACTTCCAACTCAAAACTCAGACTCCTTCCATTGGTAGTCGTGCTACACACACCACTACCCCTTCTACCTTTAGAGCACATATTGGAAAACCAAAATAGGTAACCCAACAAACAGGTAGAAATATATATATATATATATATAAATTACAAATACGCTCTCTCAAGATAGGCACCACTCCAGAGCCTAGGTATTATCTCAACCTATGCTCTGATACCAACTGTAATGATCTAGGCTTTTCAACCATCGATAGCAGCCACTCTCCACCGTGGCTCACAATGATACCTCGGGTTTGCTTTTACGGCCAGCCTCTCGACTCACAACCAACCCCTCAATGCCTTATACTACTTCAGGGGACATGTAGGGGTAATAATCTCCCATTCGCCACCTAACGCAAAGCGAGAACCCCCTATCATGTTGTAATGTAGCAAACCCAATCCCGGTCTCATCAAAATCCAAAACGCCATCTTTTAGGTCCAAGTTGTTTAAAGTAAAACAATTTGACTTTTATTTTCTATACACACACAGATAGATAATTCACATATCACAATAGACAATCCACATTATCATCACAAACAGATAATTCATATTATCATCACAAACAGATAATCCACATTATCATCACACTTCAACCAAAGCATCCATATCACATAGCATTACTTATCTCTTATCTGAGATCTCAAACCATTCAAGGCAATCAATATCATCCATCCGTACATAAGCAAGGATTAATAAATCACACTATAATTAATTTAAAATGAATCAAATTAATTACTTCATCTCTAATTAATTTAAAGTAAATTAAATTAATTACTTTCATCATTATAAATCTTGCTTACATAACCATGAATTAATTACAAATCAATTAATTAATTATCCTTAAAGTATCCACCTTAATTAATCATCCTTGATTAATTATCCTTTAATTACATTCAAGTAATTATACTTTAATTAATTTCACAAATTAATTATTCTTAACCAAATACAGTAATAAATCCTTTAATTACTTAATCAATTAATTATAATTAATCACATTAATCCTTAATTAATTACAATTAATCAGTCACTCTATAATTACTTATCATTGATTAATTAATCTTAATTAATCAACCCTTAAGTACATCATTAATTATATTAATTAATGATCCCTAATTACTTCTTTAATTATTAATTACACTATTTAATTGAATTACATTAAGTAATTAATCTTTAATTAAACCACATTTATTAATCACTCTTGATTTATCTCATCCAGTAATTAACTATCCTTAATTACTTCATTAAATAAATAAATTACTCCTTAATTAATTATCTTTAATTAATCCCTTGATTAATTACAAAAAGTAACTATACTCAAATTACTTCCAATAATAAACCACCCTTCAACTAATTGCATCGAGTAATTATCATTAAATACTTTACTAAGTAATTATACTTATCAAATCATCAAATGATTATCCTAAATTAATTAAACTTAATTAATTAAATTAAACTAATCAAATTTATGTAATTAATTACCTTACGTAATTAATTCCTTTAATTACTTTCATTAAGTAATTATACTTAAACAATTCCATAAATGATTGTCCTTAATTAATTAATCTAATTAATTATTAAAATTAATCTCATTAATTAATCATTACACAATCCTTAGTTAATTATCTTCATTAACTATTAACAATTCTTTAATTACTTTTCTTAAGTAATTAAACTTATATTAATCATTATTAATTACAAATTAATTAATCTTTAATAACCAATCAATTAATCACTAAGTATTTAATTAATTAAGTGCTTAACTGTAACCTAATTAATCTAAATTACCTGATTAATTAATTTCTAGTCATTAATTAAAAATCTTATCTTATCAAATTAATGATCTTATTTTCCAATTAATTAACCTTAATTAATTAACATAAACCTTAATTAATTTATTCAAACACATAATTTCTTAACTAATCCAAATTATTGATTAATTAAATTAATTAATTATCCATTTTAATTACCTTAATAATTTAATGAATCACAAATCATTAAATCTTTATTAACTTTAAAATAAAAACATTTTCCTTATTGATGATTTAATTACAACACATTTCAAACATTTTACTTTCAAATTTACTTTCAAATTTCATTTCAAATTTAAGATTTAAAATGAATACAAATTTAACTTTAAAAAAATTTAAAAACAATTTAAAAACCTTTTGAATCGCATGTTAAAGAAATACTTATCTTATAAAAGAATTTAAACCAAATTCATTTTAAATTCAAATCATTTAAATATACTTAACATTCTAAGTTTGTTAAAACATTTAAATTTTATTAAACTTTATTTAATTTAAAACTAGGATACAAATTCAATTTTGAATCCATACTTTAAAATTTGGTTTTAAACTTTGTTTAAAGTTTGCTTTCAAATTTAAATTTGAAACAAAAATGGTTTTCAGAAAAACCTGTAACAACTACACGAGCCAACCCTTCAATTGCTTCGAGTAAAACCCTACATTACTTCGAGCCAAAACTCGAACCACTCGAGATAAACTCGAGTGTACCATTTTTCCCAAATCAAACATCACCAGGAACAGGAAGTGCACCGTGCACATGCACGGTGGCTCCCTCCAACTCCAGCCATCTTCGGTGATCTTCCCACATCGGCAATCGCCCTTACACCCTCTCGCGATCATTAGATCATCATCCCATACTCGAAATCGAATTTGAGCTGTTCAAAAACCAAACCTGGAACAAAGCCTGGAACCACTTTATCAAAACCTGAAACTGCCTCGCCCTTGCATCTCCAACCACCGGAGTACCTATACTTTCAATCATAAATTCACCAACAACTAAGCTTTCATCTCCTCGAGTTCTGATGAACTCAATCAACCAACAAAGACGTGATGATCAAAATACCCAACCTAGTTAAAACTAGGGTTATAAACTGAAATCAACCACTGCCACCTTCCTAATGATCTGATCCTCTTCCTAACAATTTCCTTCCATGTCTGATAATCCTACTACGACCAGAAGAAAACCCAAACTCCCATATCCTCGAGATCACCAGAATTTCCCCAAAACATCATTTCTGGTCAAAACTGAACTGCACAATCCTCCCCAAACTCAAAATTATGATTTTAGTTTTAAAAATCATGTTTTCGAATGATGTTTCAGATCCTAAGCCTGAAACTTCGAATTATGATGTTTGAATTTTCACTATTTCAAAGTTTGATCAGTTGTTTATGATT
This sequence comes from Allium cepa, assembly GCA_030765085.1. Classification (NCBI taxonomy): domain Eukaryota; kingdom Viridiplantae; phylum Streptophyta; class Magnoliopsida; order Asparagales; family Amaryllidaceae; genus Allium; species Allium cepa. The sequence goes on from CM060935.1 coordinate 600,487,189, forward strand.
TCCAAAGACATTTCAATATTATTTTAACTTAAGTATAATTTTAAACTAAAATTTGCGATGAAACAAACAAGTTTGGTTTAAATCTTAAGTTTAAACAGAGACATAATCAAGAGATATTAAATTTAAATCAAAACTTGAATCCGGGGAACTATAAACAGAGAAGACTCAGATGAAAACAAAACATGAATATCATACATTCATATATAGACAACATATTGCACTTATAAATATACACTACATATTCATTGCAGAAAACTTGCATGCAACCAAACTATTCAAAAAACTTAAGTTTTTTTTTTAAAAAATGATGTTATTCACCAGATTGAATATTGAAGAACAGAGCTTCCAGATTTGAAATAGCTTGAAAACTTTTGAATCTCTTTAAAACTGAAATGCCCATTTGATTTAAAAACTTGAGTGCTTTCTTTTGAAATTTGAAAACTGAGTTGGTGCCTCAGATTTGCATGCAGGCTTGATTTATAAACTTGAATTTCAGATTTGCTTTTGATAAACCCAGGTTGAAGGTAAATGCAGGCAGGCTTTGATCTTTGCTTTTGAAAATGAGTTTACAGGTTTATGATTTTGATCTTCATTTTGAAAGTGGATTTCAAGCTTTGGATTGAAATTAGTTTCTAGTTTGATGGAATTTATTACAGATTTTGATTTGAACATGATTTCTGGTTTGAGGAGTTTGATTACTGATTTGTGAATGTTGATTGCCCGATTTTATTTTGAAAATTGCAGGTTGAAGATTTCTTGATTTTAGAAAGGTAGAAAAAGAGATGAAGGTGAGAAAGCATGTTTTTATAAGTTACAATGATTTAATTTAAAATAAAAGAAAAAAATTAAAACAAAATATGACACTTGTCTAATATTACAACATTTGTCGTATATATTAATTTATTAAATTACACATGTCACTATGGTTACTTAATATATGAACACTTGTTATTTAAGTATTTAATACTTAATTTAAATGTTAATAAAAGTTTTTACTTAATTTATTTATTCTTATTTAAATGTATATGTGAATTTTTAAAGAAAATGTAATAAAACAAATTATATATATAAATAAAAGCTTATCCGAATATTTTAAAAATGTTTATCCTTTTGAATTTCAAAATTAATTCAGATTCAAATCCAAATTAAATTTAAAAATCCAAATTTTAAAGCCAACACATTCAATTCAAAAATAGAAATTCTATTGTCTTTAAAACCATCTTATCTATACATTTATTAATATTATTTGAAAATAACACATTTATCGATTTTAAATAATTTATAAAAAGAGTTTATAAATTGCTTATTACTTATCTTACTTAAATGAATTAATGTTTTATATTTAAATTGCATTTTAAACTTTCATATCGAATTACAAATCATTTCTATCAAGTAATATTTAAAAAGAAAAGAAAATAAAACTTTTTATTAATTCGATATTTAAACTTAAGCTAAGATATAATTTTAAACAATTAACATTTACCTTAAGTATTTAAAACCATATAGTTATTTATTAAATAGCTTTGAAAAGTTATATATATATACATTAAATTAAATCATAATTTCCAAATTATCAAAATGTATGTTTTATTTAAACACAAGATTTTATTTATTTATTAAATTTCAAACCAAAGCTTATCTATTTACAATATATACATATATATATATACATTATAAATAGAAAACATTTTATTAGCTTCTTTAAAAAGATTCAAATCTTATTAACAAAGATTATCAAATCAACTTAGATTTTAATACAGATTATTAAATTGATATTGCCCAAAATTTCGAGTCATCACATTCCTCCACACTTAAAAGAATTTCGTCCCCGAAATTTAAAAGCAAAGGTAATTTAATAATATATCCAAGATTTTAATTTTAAATCACAAGCATCTTATCAACCATATGCTAACAACCGTATCAACCAGTTCACTTAATCAAACAAATCTAACTATCCAGACAAAATCTAGATAAAATTTCCTAGAGTTTCTCGGGTATAAATACCGGGATACTCGCTCTACAGAATCCAAACTAGCTATACCACTAAGCTACAGAGCTCCTACTCATCTAGATTTACAAAACTGAACAGGATATCAGACTACAGATAAGTCTGACTCACTAGCAAAACCTCCTGAACTACCGATTCCACAACTAGAGATGAATCATACACGTACTCCCTCAAAGATACGTGAAACACATCGAATCCCAGTTATCCAAACTAGTAATTCAACTTTGAAGACCAAAGCACAAATCCTCAAAAGAACACAGAATGATCCAACACCTCGGAGCTAGCTTCCCATTCTTACTATATCTTATAGCTCCTTTGATCAAAGAAAACTTATCCAAAATCAAATCTTCGATTTTGAAATCCAAATTCCTTAGTCTTTTATCCATAAAACTCTTTTAGCGATCCTGGGTTGCCTTCATCCTTACTGATCAACTCAACCTTCGTTGATGCCTCTAAAAACAAACTGGACCGAAAATGACCTATCAGAATGATCTTCTCATGATCATCCAAAACCAAGAACACAAACTTCACTCCTCAGTAGATTGATCTAACTTCTCCTATCCGGAAAATATAAAACAGAATCACTTCCAAACTGCTTCCGCTGCCCAACTCTGATCTGGAGTAGATGAAAATACTGGTGATGAACACGAGCACAAACTAGACAACATATTCCAAAAATATGGTTCAACAGATCCATAAAAGGAAACTCAGATGTTCCACTAAAACCTGAGTTGCTTCATTAAATCCTATCTCTAGGAACTATCCTTCTACTAAGCTGAACCACCGGTACCATTACTAGAATCCTAGTCGATAAGAAGACTCAATCTCCAGATGCTATGTCGAACCTCGACTTCCCTGAAGACATCCGGAAAAATCTCCAACAATCCAAGAGAACACTCAAACTATCGCAAGTCACTTTTGCGATTAACCCAGCCTAATTCCAAAGAAACCGTTCTCTCTTTACCAATCAGAACAACTTATGCTTATCTAACCAATCCATCGAAGAAAAGGATCTACTCTCTTGCTTCTGAACTCCACCTTTAGAAAATTGCTTAGCCAAAAGACATTCCTGCTGGCACACAGAACACTCCGAGCTGCACTGCTGACTCAGATGCCAAAGACTTCCTAATCCAAAGCTCTTCGAGAAACTCAGACCTCAAACCAAATAGAAACATCCCGCTGAACTCAGCTACATCACCGATGCAGACATGCTTCCTTAAACTTGCTCCAAAGGAAACATCTTCAAAAACATCCATAGTCACTGCATCTCATCACACAGCTACTACTTCCTGAGGTATCAAGATACCATCACTTGCTTCTGCTCAGCCGACAGATCCAAAACTTACTCATCCAAACTTGCACCTCAAAGATGGACTCCGAACCTTAACAGGTTTCCTTCAGAGATTCACTTCAACTCAACATTCAGACTCCTTCCATTGGTAGTCGTGCTATACACACCACTACCCCTTCTACCTTTAAAACTCATATTGGAAAACCAAAACAGGTAACCCAACAAATAGGTAGAAATATATATATATATATATATATATATATATATATATATTACAAATACGCTCTCTCAAGATAGACACCACTCCGGAGCCTAGGTATTATCTCAACCTATGCTCTGGTACCAACTGTAACGATCTAGGCTTTTCAACCATCGACAACGGCCACTCTCCGTCGTGGCTCACAATGATACCTCGGGTTTGCTTTTACGGCCAGCCTCTCGACTCGCAACTAACCCCTCAAGGCCTTATACTACTTCAGGGGACATGTAGGGGTAAGAGTCTCCCGTTCGCCACCTAACACAAAGAGAGAACCCACTATCGTGTTATAATATAGCAAACCCAATCTCGGTCTCAACGAAATCCAAAACGCCATCTTTTATGTCCAAGTTGTTTAAAGTAAAACAATATGATTTTTATTATCTATATACACGCAGATAGATAATTGACATATCACAATAGATAATCCAAATTATCATCACAAACAGATAATTCATATTATCATCATAAACAGATAATCCACATTATCATCACACAGCATTACTTACCTCATATTTGAGATCTCAAACCATTCAAGGCAATCAATATCATCCATCAATACATAAGCAAGGATTAATAAATCATACTATAATTAATTTAAAATGAATCAAATTAATTACTTCATCTCTAATTAATTTAAAGTGAATTAAATTAATTACTTTCATCATTATAAATCTTACTTACATAACCATTAATTAATTACAAATCAATTAATTAATTATCCTCTAAGTATCCACCTTAATTAATCATCCTTGATTAATTATCCTTCAATTACATTCAAGTAATTATCCTTTAATTAATTTCACAAATTAATTATTCTTAACCAAATACAGCAATTAATCCTTTAATTACTTCATTAATTAATTAACTATAATTAATCACACTAATCCTTAATTAATTACAATTAATTAATCACTCTATAATTACTTATCATTGATTAATTAATCTTAATTAATCAACCATTAATTATATCATTAATTATATTAATTAATGATCCCTAATTACTTCTTTAATTATTAATTACTCTATTTAATTGAATTACATTAAGTAATTAATCTTTAATTAAACCACATTTATTAATCACTCTTGATTAATCTCATCCAGTAATTAACTACCCTTAATTACTTCATTAAATAAATTAATTACTCCTTAATTAATTATCTTTAATTAATCCCTTGATTATTTACAAAAAGTAATTATACTCAAATTACTTCCAATAATAAATCACCCTTCAACTAATTACATCCAGTAATTACCATTAATTACTTTACTAAGTAATTATACTTATCAAATCATCAAATGATTATTCTAAATTAATTAATCTTAATTAATTAACTTAAACTAATCAAATTTATTTAATTAATTGCCTTGAGTAATTAATTCCTTTAATTACTTTCATTGAGTAATTATACTTAAACAATTCCATAAATGATTATCCTTAATTAATTAATCTAATTAATTATTAAAATTAATCTTATTAATTAATCATTACATAATCCTTAATTAATTATCTTCATTAACTATTAACAATTCTTTAATAACTTTTCTTAAGTAATTAAACTTAGATTAATCATTATTAATTAAAAATTAATTAATCTATAATAACCAATTAATTAATCACTAATTATTTAATTAATTAAGTGCTTAACTGTAACTTGATTAATCTTAATTACCTGATTAATTAATTTCTAATCATTAATTAAAAATCTTAGCTTATCAAATTTATGATCTTATTTTCCAATTAATTAACCTTAATTAATTAACTTAAACCTTAATTAATTTATTCAAACCCTTAATTACTTAATTAATCCAAATTATTAATTAATTAAATTATTTAATTATCCATTTTAATTACCTTAATAATTTAATGAATCACAAATCATTAAATCTTTATTAACTTTAAGTAAAAACATTTTCCTTATTGATGATTTAATTACAACACATTTGGAAACATTTTACTTTCAAATTTACTTTCAAATTTCATTTCAAATTTAAGGTTTAAAATGAATACAAATTTAACTTTAACAAATTTTAAAAACAATTTAAAACCTCTTAAATCATATATTAAAGAAATACTTATCTTATAAAAGAATTTTAAAAGAATTTAAACCAAATTCATTTTATATTCAAACCATTTAAATATACTTTAATATTCTAAGTTTGTTAAAACATTTAAATTTTGTAAAACTTTATTCAATTTAAAACTAGGATACAAATTCAATTTTGAACCCATACTTCAAAATTTGGTTTTAAACTTTATTTAAAACTTGCTGTCAAATTCAAATTTAAATTTAAATTTGAAGCAGACAGGTTTTCAGAAAAAACCTGTAAAAACTACTACCCGAGCCAACCCTTCAATTGCTTCGCGTAAAACTCGACATTACTTCGAGCCAAAACTCGACGTTACTTCGAGCCAAACTCGAACTACTTGAGATAAACTCGAGTATACCATTTTTCCCAAATCAAACATCACCAGGAACAGGAAGTGTACCGTGCACATGCACAGTGGCGCCGTCCAACTCCAGCCATCTCCGGTGATCTTCCCACATTGGCAATCGCCCTTACACCCTCTCACGATCATCGGATTATCAACCCATACTCGAAATCGAATCCGAGCTGTTCAAAACCAAACCTGGAACAAAGCCTGGAACCACCTTATCAAAACCTGTAACCGCCTCGTCTTTGCATCTCCGACCACCGGAGTGCCTGTACTTCCGGTCACTCATTCCCCATCAACTAAGCTTCCATCTCCCCGAGTTTAGATGAACTCGATCAACCAGCAAAGACGTGATGATCAAAATACCCGACCTAGTTAAAATTAGGGTTACAAACTGAAATCAACCACCACCACCTTCCCAATGATCTGATCCTCTTCCTGACAATTTTCCTTCCATCTCTGATAATCCTACTACCACCAGAAGAAAATCCGAATTCCCATATCCTCGAGATCACCAAAATTTCCCCAAAACATTATTTCTGGTCAAACCAGAACTGCACACTCCTCCTCAAACTAAAAATTATGATCTTAGTTTTAAAAATCATGTTTTCAAATGATGTTTCAGATCCTAAGCCTGAAATTTCGAATTATGATGTTTGAATTTTCACTATTTCAAAGTTTGATCAGTTGTTTATGATTTCCAGAGACATTTCAATATTATTTTAACTTAAGTATAATTTTAAACTAAAATTTGTGATGAAACAAACAAGTTTGATTTAAATCTTAAGTTTAAACAGAGACAAAATCAAGAGATATTAAATTTATATCAAAACTTGAATCCTGGGAACTATAAATAGAGAAGACTCGGATGAAAACAAAACATGCATATCATACATTCATATATACACAATAGATTGCATTTATAAAGATACACTACATATTCATTCCAGAAAAATTGCATGAAACCAAACTATTCGAAAAACTTAAGTGTTTTTTTTAAAAATGATGTAACTCACCAGATTGAATAATGAAGAACAGAGCTTCCTGATTTGAAAGAGCTTGAAAACTTTTGAATCTCTTTAAAACTGAAATGCCCCTTTGATTTAAAAACTTGAGTGCTTGCTTTTGAAATTTGAAAACTGAGTTGTTGTCTCAGATTTTGCATGCAGGCTAGATTTATAAACTTGAATTACAGATTTGCTTTTGATAAACCCAGGTTGAAGTAAATGCAGGCAGGCCTTGTTCTTTACTTTTGAAAATGAGTTTACAGGTTTATGATTTTGATCTTCATTTTGAAAGTGGATTTCAGGCTTTGGATTGAAATCAGTGTCTGGTTTGAGGGAATTTGTTACAGATTTTGATTGAACATGATTTATGGTTTGAGGAATTTGATTACTGATTTGTGAATGTTGATTACCGGATTTTATTTTGAAAATTGTAGGTTGAAGATTTCTTGGTTTTAGAAAGGTAGAAAAAGGAGATGAAGGTGAGAAAGCTTGTTTTTATAAGTTATAATGATTTAATTTAAAATAAAAGAAAAAAATTAAAAAAATATGACACTTGTCTAATATTACAACATTTGTCATATATATTAATTTATTAAATTACACATGTCACAATAGTTACTTAATATATTAACACTTTTTATTTAAGTATTTAATACTTAATTTAAATGTTAATAAAAGTGTTTACTTAATTTATTTATTCTTAAGTAAATGTATATGTGAATTTCTTTTTAAAGAAAATGTAATAAAACAAATTATATATCTATAAATAAAAGCTTATCTAAATATTTTAAAAATGTTTATCCTCTTTAATTTCAAAATTAATTCAAATTCAAATCCAACTTAAATTTAAAAATCCAAATTTTAAAACCAACACATTCAATTCAAAAATAGCAATTTTATTGTCTTTAATACCCATCTTTATATATACATTTATTAATATTATTTGAAAATAACACATTTATCAATTTTAAATAATTTATAAAAGAGATTATAAATTACTTACTACTTCTATTACTTAAATGAATTAATGTTTTATATGTAAATTGTATTTTAAACTTTCATATCTAATTACAAATCATATTTATCAAGTAATATTTAAAAAGAAAATAAAATAAACCTTTTTATTAATTTGATATTTAAACTTAAGCTAAGATATAATTTTAAACAGTAAACATTTACATTAAGTATTTAAAACCATATGGTTATTTATTAAATAGCTTTGAAAAGTTATATATTAAATTAAATCATAATTTCCAAATTATCAAAATGTATATTTTATTTAAAAACAAGATTTTATTTATTTATTAAATTTCAAACCAAAGCTTATCTATGTACAATATATGCGTAAATACATATATATATATATATATTTACATTATAAATTGAAAACATTTTATTAGCGTTTTTAAAAAAGATAAAATTCACTAATTAAATATTTATTTAATTAGATTATTAAATTAAATTCAAATTTTATTAACAAAGATTATCAAATCAACTTAAATTTTAATACATATTATTAAATTGATATTACCCAAAATTTCGGGTCATCACATTCTTCGATGGCTTCAGCCACCTTTCTTTTACTCGAAAATTAGGGCTTTGAATATATTGAAGACGCCGACTTTAGTAGCTTAATCGTATGATGATTTACGTCCTTACTTTGTCGATCAATGCTCTCTTCTCTTAGCACACAGCTCCTTCAATTTCGATCGAGTTCGAACTTGCTTCGGTATGTAATTTGTTAATTTTGCTTTACTGTTTTTGCTTACTTGAACTCGATCGATGATTCGAGTTAAATGATTGTTCGTTGTTGCTTGAACTCGAACAACTTTTTGCCGATGATGTTTAGGGTTTATATAGGATTCAATCTCCTATAATTTCATTTGTATATTGTATACAAATTCATCTGATACTTTTATGCGTGGCAGTTTGATTTTGATCGAATGCTGTGATTTACTTTTGACTTGTTCAAATTCTTATATTTTCCGGTAGCTTGATTCACACGGCTTCGATTGATTTCGTGCCCACCATGGCTTGATTTTGAACTGTTCGATTCTATTCTTGTTGACTTCGGCTTGATACTGTGATAATGTTTGACTTCGGCCTTCGTGGTTGAACTTGCTACTGTTGGTTTCTGACTTGTTTCAATTTTTGTTTTCTGCTTCAACTTGTTTTTCAACATCACCTGACTTCGGCTTTGACTTCTGGTAGCACTGGCTTTGACTCAACTTGACAATTGTAGTTGTCTTCGCTACATATGTATATGCTACACCATAGTTATCCCTATTTCATATCTGAACTTGTCTGAACTTCTTGTGTTTCACTTGCACTTGGTCACTGTCACTGGTTACAGTTTTGTAAATATATCTGCATTTGTTTTGGTTGCTGCATTTCAACTTGTAACTTGAATTACACACTGTCTGTTGTAGTTTGCACCGTGCACTCATACTTGAATCTGTAACCTTCGTCATGTGTACACATGCATATGTATGTGCGTGTGTATATGCTTGTGTTGGCTGATGTGCACTGCATATGTTTGCATATTTGTCTGGTCATTCGTTGCCTCTGGTTTCATTGTATTGTTTAAGTTAGTCTGTACTTTTATATTCAGTTGAGATTGTTGGTTCTTTCCAGTCAAGTATCATGTAGTATTTATCACTTTTGCCTTTTGACTTCATGTAGCATTTTCTGCTGTCTGGTGGTATTTGGTCTTGACTTGCTCGAGTCTGGTTCAGGTTGAAGTGACACAGCTTGAACCTTGTTGTATATATTATATGTTGTTTCACTGGCTTGTGTTTTGTATTGAGCTATACTCATTTCTAGTTTGCATTGTGTTGTTTCTTCGAGCCAGTGTCATTATTGCAATCATATTGTCCCTGAATGTTTTGTCTGTTCTTCGTTTCACGGGTGCATGTGCTTATGTAGTATGGTTTCATTTTGTTTGATAATTAGCTTGTTGTTGCCTCTGATTTTGCTGAACTTTGAAAGTCTTGACTCATGTGCATTTATGTGTACATTAGTTCGGTTGGATGTGGAACTTGATCATTTCCTTGAACTTGCACCTGTGTTAAATCCAGCTTTAAACTCGGGTTTGACCTTGTGCTTGTGACATGACTTTATATTTATTTTACTTGAGTTGAACCCGGCTTTTGATTTGGGTTTGACCTTGTGCTCACCTATCCCTGTAACTTTACCATGTTTATATTGGTGTGCACGGCCTTGTGGCATGTACAGTGATCCACTGTGCATGTCATAAGCTGTTCTTGTATGATGAATTCAAATTTAAATAATGATGAACACGAATAACTGAGGCAAATAATATTTTCAAAATATACATTTTATTTTACACTGCAAAAATATTTTCTTCTCAATTTACCGCATCAGTATTTATTTTTGCAGATTGCTCAGATGTTGGATTCAATCTGGAATGAAGTTGAAGATCAATACGATTGAAATTGTGTGTATATGTATAGTGAGAGCTTGAATTTGTAGTATTCAAAATTGCAATAAATATTTGTTTGAATAAAATATCTATTTGAATTTAAATTCTATGTCATTTATTTTATTCACCAAATATTTATTTAATTATATGAGAAATAAAATAGTATATTAACAAATACATTTAAATGAAGATATATATGTTTATTATCATAAAAAGAAATCATATATTTGCATATTCAACAGCGATTCTTCGACACGATGACTTCAGGATTTGGTGATGATGGCTCTATGACTTAGGATGGATGTCTAGTGGATTCTTTGGGAAAAAACGATGATACTCTACGACTACTGATGTATGTCTAGAGGTTTTTTGAACTTTACAACTCAGTGATAAAAGTTGTATGATGATCCAAAGGACAAGTTCAAGGACGCGAACTTGTGAACTAGAGCAAGGACATGCGGTACTATGGATATGATAGTTTAAAGGGATCCTTGATGCTAGGAGGTTTCAATTGTATTCGTAAAGCAAGGTTACTTGAGTATGTGATCGGAGTTTGTTGACGTTAATACATAGTCTTCATGTGTCCCCGCGTCCATTGAGGTCAGGACCTAGGTGTAACGCGATACAAAATCCACTGACGTTAGTATCTACTTTACCCTAGACCGTCGAAGGTAGTCTAGTTCTCAAAATACTGAGTGGCGTGGATTCGAGTACTGAGAAATTTTGACATTGGGTAATCTCTGACAGGGTGATATGAGTATCCTATATCCAACGCACTGAGTGGCTGATGTGAGGACGGACGATTAATGCTATGTTTGTTTTGTTTAACTAAGAATGTCACATGATGTAAGTATCATTGATATATATATATATATATATATATATATATATATATCTGGACACCCACTTGTACCTTGTTGTATAGTACACCCATGATGACTACGATGTAGAGTAACATATATAACATATATCCAATGTTATGTGCTAACTCTTTGGATGCATGGATATGCCAGTTATGGTTCTTTTTAACTTATGTCTTATATACTATATCGACATTCATAGTATTTTGAGATTTTATATCGCTCACATCAGACTGTTGTTTGACTCGGGGTTTTATGCTTTTCTTCTTATTATATCATATACTTTTAAAGGAGCGGACTAAATAGTAGGTGCAGAAGACATGCGGAGTTGTGTAGATGGACTAGCAAGAGGTGACGTTTTCTCATATTCATAATATTGGGCTTATTGTTGCTTATTTCGCCGTGCAATACTGTGGAGCCTATACAGTGTTTGTTAATGTTACTTTGAGACATCTTATCTTTTGATTTTATTATCTATGATATAAACTCTACTACTTCTTTGTATAATTGTTTGAACCTATGTACTCTTATCATGTGGTTCATTTGGTTATTACTGTCTTGCATGTTTTATATCTGTGGTGATTACTATATTTTATTCGGTATGCTGTGAGATATATCATAGGTTCTATGATTGTATTATTTACTTTACAACCTTTATGATTGTCCTACATTGGTCGAACGACGTTACAGCGCATTGTACAGGTTAGATTAGGTGATGGGCGTGTAGGGCGATAGTCACAAATAACCCCCGATCATCAATACAAAGCATAAACACTAGTACCAATAATTACATTAACATGCTACTATTGAAAGTCGTCGCCTAATAAAGTATATACAAGTACACAAGTTACATTAATACCCTACTAATGTAAAATCATCAATCATAATGAATTAGTGCAACTGCAGACACATAATCATATCATAATCACAAAAAATACTAGTGTCGCTGCTAGTTCATACTATATACAAACAAAACACACTAATAACAGTCGTGAATGTTTAAAAACAATTCGAGATAGATATTCCTAATCTTATCCTCTATCTCCTAGGTATAATCATCTTTATTATAACTCCACTAAGCACAAATAAGTCTAATAAATTTATTCCTTAACTCCTTCGTATATAAACCCACTATCCCTCTCGGTCTTTAAATAAACATCAATGGTTCTACAGATAAGTCTTCAATTTCCATTGGTTCCATTACTGTACTAGGGTCTTGCATACATTTCCTCAAATGTGACACATGAAAAACATTATGCACATCCGCCAAACTACTAGTAGTAAGTAACTCAACTTGATATGCGAGTTTACCAATTCTCTCTTTCAAAGGGAATGGATCTACATATCTAGGAGCCAATTTTCTTGACTTCCCAAAATGCATAACGCCTTTCATCGATGAAATATTTATGAACAAAAGATCACTCAATATGAATTTTTGCTCATATCCCTTCCTATCAGCATAACTCTTTTGCCTCGATTGTGCAACTTTCATTCTACAATGAATCAAACATATCTTCTCAATGGCATCTCTTGCCAAATTGCATCCTAACATGAGTCTATCAACTGTGTCATACCAACAAATAGGTTACTTTCACCATCTAGCACAATGTGCCTAAAATGGTGTCGTTTCAGCACTCGACTAGTAAATATTATTATGAAAAATTCTACCAAATGCAAATGATCTTCCCATGATCCTTTGAAATCTAGGGCACATGCTTTTAATAAATCCTCTAGTATTTAATTCATCCTTTTCGTCTGAACATCAATCCATAGATGGTAAGCCTTACTCATGTTCAACTTTGTTCCCAAAATGCTCCGCAAACTTCCCTAAAATTCTTTTGTGAACAACAAGTTTCTATCACTAAAAATACTGCTCAGAATCTTCTGGAGTCGCATATCATTGTTCACATATAACTTTGCTCAGCTAATTGTCACCTTTGTCATCTTTACTAGGGTAAAATTGGCGATTTAATCAATCTATCAACTATTATCCATATCTATCATTTTCCATTCTTTACCATAGTAGTCCTTTTATGGATTCCATAGAAATTGAATCCTACTTCGAAGTCACCATTTCCAATGGTTGAAGTAGTCCAGTTGGCTTTAAATGTCCAACCTTAACTCGTTGATATGTTAAACATTTCTGCAAACATTCACCAACATCCCTTTATATCCTTCCCAAAAGGCAGCTTTATGTCACGGTACATCTTTGTTCCTTTAAGATGAACTGTAAACCGAGACCGCTGATTTTCTTCCAAGACTTCTCTTTAAAGATCTCCCACATTTGGGTCACACGATCTTCCCTTCTTCCTAAGTCATCCTTTTGAGTCTAACTAAAATTCTTTTAGATCTTCCGCACCCACACCTATCTCTAATCGCCTGATTCTCTTTGCTAACAATAGGTCTTCTCTTTGCCTTGCAGCAATTCTACCCATAAGTGTTGGACAAATTTACAAACTTGCTAATGCACTTGGATTCTGACTTGATCCTACATTCGGCCTAAAATTCAAGCCGCGAGAAGGTAAGGCCTCTAATGCCTTTTCATTCCTCAATTATGCATAATACTCCTTTCTACTACTATCTACTCAAAGCAACATCAACCTCGCTCCCTTTTCCCGATGTTTATTCTATGTCAAAGTCATAAGCTGTTAAGAACTCTAACCACCTCTGTTCCCTCATATTCGACTACTTTTTAGCAAACTCCCAACAAATAATGCCTCAAAATATTCAATGCAAAGATTATTGGAGCTAAGTCTAAGTCATGAGTTGGATAGCAAACTTCATGTGATTTCAATGGCCGAAATGCATAAGGTATCACTCCTTCCTACATCAATATCGCTCCCAATCCAATTACATAAGCATTGGTGTACAACATTAATTCCTAGTTCCCTTCGGGTACAACTAAAATATAAGCGTTTGTCAATAACCTATTTACCTTCTGAAATGATCCTTCACACTTATCAGTCCACTTGAACTTTTTGTTCTTCCTGTTCAACTTAGTTAATGGCGCTACTATACATGAGAAATCCTCAATGAACCTAGGGTAATAGCCAGCCAATCCTCTAAAAATTCTCATCTTCATAATCGTCTATGGTCTCTTCCAATCCTTAATGGTCTCTACCATAGATGGATCTATTGCTAATCCATTCTCTTAAATAGCATGGCCAAGAAACTTTACCTCTCGCTTTCAAAAATGGCATTTGGAAAACTTCACGATCAACTTAAGTTGTCTCAAAATCTCCAACACCAATCCAAGATGGATTCACGGTCCTGGTTATTCTTAAAGTATAATAGAATAACGACAATGAAGACCAACACGTACCTATCCAAATGACTAGGAAAGACTGGTTCATAAGATCCACAAAGAATGCGAGGGCATTGGTTAGTCATATGGGTATGACTAACCACTCATATGAACCGTACCTTGTTCTAAACTTGGTTAAAGGAACACCATCCTTAGATACCCTTAGTCGATGGAATCACATTGCCAAATCTAGCTATGAGAATACTCTAGCATCACTCAATTGGTTAAACAAGTTGTCTACCTAAGAAACAGATAGCAATTCTTTAAAGTCTACTCTTTTATATAGTCAGTTTACATCCGAGGTGATCCATATAACTTTTTTTATAGACACCACAAAGGCTCCACGTAGTGAGCTACTCGGCCCAATGAAATTTCTATGCTCATGTTCCACTAGTTGTTTCTTCAACTCCTCTATCTCCTTAGATAGAATTCAAATAGGCGGTCCACTAATTAGTTGTGCCTTGAGTATCTATTTTGAATTAGATCCCGCTTCCAGACAACAATCCCGACACGGGTTCATAAACATTTGCAAATTCCCTAACCACTTGTACGATGTTAATATCATTTTTTTAGCTTCCAATGCACACAATATGATTCTAGACTTCCCTTTATCATGTCTAATGCTACCATTACCCTTTCTCCTCATCTTCGTTTTCATAGTGATAATTCTATCGATGCTATTGAATCTAATGTCATTACGCACTAACCAATCCATCCCAAAATTGCCCATATGGTTTGCAAACAAACAGATGACCACTTAAAATAAACTCTACATTGTAGTTTAATCCGTATGCACATACCCACCGATCGAATTAACCACATGCAAAAATGTAACTAAACATATAATATCTAAATCCAACCTATCAGCTAAATCTTTTGAAATGAAAGAATGTTTAGCCCAATATCAAACAAAAACCTATTTGAAATATTGTAAATTAAAATCATACCTCCAAGCACTACACTCTTCCTTTTCTTCTCAAAAATTGGTCTAATCAATGGTCCTTTCGAAGAAAAAACTTTCGCCTACCTCAACCCTTGACAATCTCACTTTTTATGGTCAGGCTTGTTACAGTTCAAACCCTTCCTCGGTCCTTTAATAAATTTATCATCCTTTTTCAATGGAACCATAATATGTTCCTTTCCATATGTTGAAAAAGCATTAAAACACTAGATATACTCTGCCAAAGTCATTTCTTCTTGCTTTAGGTCTAAAAATTCATAGCACAAAGTACCCTTCTACGATTTATGTAACATCCTATAAATGTAATAAGAAATAAATAAAATGTGTAACTTAATTAAATAAGATAAGGATAAAAATGAAAGTTTTGCAAAAGTTAGAATTTGGCTACGAAAGTTATGTCACTACGTTCATGGCAAAAATCTAATCTTTCTATATATAATGTTCTTGAAATTTAGCTCAAACAAAAAAGTTATTAATGTTTAAAGTTTTTGGATCTAAAAAAATTTGAATAGAATTCAAATTCAAATAACTAAATAATTCTTAATTTTGAAAGTTAATAGTGATTAGACTTTAGGGTTAAGTAAACATTATAAATAACGTTAACGTTAAATAATAATTAGGGAAGAAAATAAATTAAAAACTAATGGCATAAAATCTTCCCAAAATAGCACGTATAGTTCGAGTGCTCCCTTTGGACCGGTCGATTGCTGGCGGTCGACTGATGGGTAGCTGCGGTCGACCTATGTTGCTGAGTGGTGGCTAGGGTTTTAGACATTTAACATACTAAATTCTATTATTTTTAGCGACCTTAATCCAACAGTTTCGATGCATTTCAACCACTATAAATAGGTTCCTAGCCCCTTCTTTTTTGTTCATAAAATATTTTGTGAGTCTAGCAAAGCTCCGACGATCCATCTATTCACAGATTCGGAAAAACTTAGGGTTACAATTAAAAAATATTACATATCTATTTTATTTTCAATTTATTTTCCTAACATATTCTTCTTCAATTTTTTGAATCTAACGTATATACACAAATTTTTTATTGTACATACACACACACACGTATGTATGTGTATGTTTGTGTGTGTGTGTATATCAAAAGGAAGATATCTGGTAGAGATTATTAAAGGCATGTCAAATCCAAAGGAAGCAAAGCTAAGGATATACTGTGATTGAAAATCTTAGTTTTTTTACTTTAGTAATTGATTCATACGATAACCTCCAAAATTCCTTCAACGTGAAATGTTAATTCTATAATGGTAATTGTTTATGTAAGAAAAATGAAAATTGTGTAGATTTATAGTTTTGATAATTTTACCTTCTATTCCACTTTTCATTTTTTTCCTTTGAAATTGTTTAAAGGGTTTTAATTAAATATTACTATGTAAGATACAAATTTATTCGTTGTTTCCATTGTTTATTCCCATGAATTAAATAGCAATTCCTTTGCTTATTTTTACGTGAAAAAGAAGTTTAATACAATGTAGAATTGGAATTGTGGTTTCTATTATCAATATATTCCATTATTTTGATGTAATAAGTTGAGTTTAAATTTTTATTGTATACAAGCCTATTGATTGGAATATCTGAATATGAATATTGGTGTTTTGGTATTGTTGTAATATGAGATAAAATTTATATAATTATTGAAAGAGTTGGCATTTAAATGTTATTTTAGAGCGTAAATTCTGCATTGTTTAAAAATATAAGGACACAAATGTACACCATATTAATTTTCGAATATTTAATTAACTTTAAATATTTAAATAATAGGTTTTATTATTAAAATAAAATAATTTAAACAATAAATATTGAAAATAAAATAATTTTCAAATTTAGTTTACAAAATATTTAGTTCGATGAAATATAGAAAATGTGACCGAAAACCATTTTTCGAATTTTCGAAGTTTCGTCGTATAAAAGTTGTTTGAAATGTTGTAATCAAAATAGCATAAGTACATACATATTTAGGATATGTATGTATTCATACATGCATTAGTTAAGTTTATGTATGTATATATACTTAAGATAATATAATATAAAATTATGTAAAAGTAAACATCATATCTAAAAACATAATGTACACATGCATTTAAGTAATGGCTTTGAAAAGAGAGAAGGGGAAAAGAAGGTGGCTGAAAGACTTGAGGTTTAGGAGGCTAGGTGAGATGGCAAGAGAGTAGTGGAGGGTAAAGGACATGGGCATTTAGGTAATTTACACTTTCACTTGCATATAAATACCCTTTTCACTTTTCAATTTCATTTCTTTTACCTCTGCCATATCTTTCTCAAAACTTAATCAAATGAAGCATTTATTTTTTACAGACCGTATAAAATTCTAGTAGCTACAACTTTTGTTTGTACCACTTCTTCAAATTATGAGTGTAAACATGTCCAAAGCTCATTACTTCACTGAGCATTTTCGGATCCAGAATTTCAAGTCCGAAAATGGTCCTTCTTATTTCAACCATATCTTACTCATATATAACTGAAATCGATTTTTTCTTTTTCTCAAATGGTAGAGGAAATAATTTCCTAAAAATTCCTTTTGGCCACTTTTTCAAAATTTGAGAATTACATATCCAAAAATCGAGGGAAAGTTGACCTATTTTCGAGTAGATTTTGGGATTTTCCAAGCATTCCGAATTCCAAAATGTTTCAAGTTTTCAAAAGATTTCGGTGACTAAAAACTCTAAACTATTTTTGGGAAATATTTTGCTTTAGTTACATTGTGATATGTCTTGGTTTGGATATGATGTGAATTTGTTCATGTTTGGTTTGGAAATGTATATATGTGATGGATGCAAAAATGTTAAGTAAATGTTAATTAGCCAACTAGTTAGTAAGTAAAATTATACCCTCAAATTCCAAAGCTTTATAACTATATTCATGTTCATGTTTATTTCCTATGAACGCTTGTTATATGTATGCTTAAACCATTTTTATGTGATGTTTTGTTGTGTTGATAATATTATAAACTCGTTTGCCGAACTATCCGTATAGCGATAGTCGCTCTATCGGCACTTTTGAAAAATCACTTCTTATCAAGCCATTTGATTTCTTCTCTGTGCTTGGAACTGTTTTACAAGTTAAGAAAGGTTTTGATTAGTGATGTTTTCGAAAATAATTAATTATTTTATTTAATTAATTATTAAATTAATAAGGACTAGGTTAACTAATTAACTTATTAATGACGTGTTTTAAATTTAAAAAATTACTTAGTTAATAATGTTTTAAATTTAATTAATCATTTTATTTAATGATGTTTAAGGCTAATAATCTTTTGAAAATGATGAATTAAAATCAATCAATCAATTAATTAATGATGTTTTAAAATCAATTAATCTTTTTAATTAAAGACTTTTAAAAGGAAATCAACTTGTTTTAACCTTAATTAATCTTTCCTTTAATGATGCTTTAAATTGATTAATCGTTTTAATATAATGATATTTAATTATTAGTTAACTAATTTAATTAAATATGTTTAAATATTATTAACTAATTAAATTAATGATGTTTTAAAGGTGATTTACCCTTTTTTATTAAAGGTTATTGGAGTTAATTAATCAATTTATTTATGAAGTTTCAAAGTGAATTTATCAAAGTAACATGGATGTTTTGACTTTGTTATTCATTTAAATAATGATAATTAATTATTCATTAATATAACTAATTACATTTTACTAATTAATTGGATTAATAAGGTTTACAGAGGTTACCTTTTTTATTATTTAAAGTCATTTGAAGTTCAAAAATAAAATTGTGTGATGAAGTTTAAAGTTAATTAATTAAAGTAATAAGGATGTTTTAAGTTATTAAATCCTTTTAAATTGATGTTTTGAAGTAAGTAAACTCTTTTAACAAATTGTTTTAAAGCTAATACTTATAATGTGAGGCTAAGCACGAATTGGGTTTTTAAAAGAAAAGATTTGATTCGTTTATGGAAATGAATTAATTTCCATAAAGTGATTCACTTACATGGAAACGATTTATTTGTATACTTATCACTAAATGTCGAAGAAGTAGACTTGTCGCTATTTTGAAAGTTAAGAATAATAGTGATACATAACACTACCTTATCTTATCAGATATTATTATTAACCAAGAAATAGTATAAGTTGGAATTCGATGAATGGTAATAAGTATACAAGATTTAATTTCCATATACGATCGTTTTTATATCCTAGATAGTTGGTTTTCTAACTATTGGTTACCTCAGCCTTCTTTGTACTTCGTCGTTCTAAGATGAGGTGTTTCTCACTTGAGCTTTGTTTTCCCTTATCAGAAATGACTAAACCCAAAGAGCGAGTGGAAGCCAAGCTATGTGGGGTTGCTCCCATTAGGGTATCTTCACATCCACTCTAGATTGGAATCAGTTTTGCACATTGTGATGCAAAATACTCGGACTCTTGGTAACCGTTGGCGGGGTCCGGCTTGGACGTGTCCGAGAGCCATCGGAGTTCTCAAGTATATTTCTAGAAGTATACTTCTCAGTAGGGGAGCAACCTCCTAATCTTTGTTGGAAAATTTCATTTTCTTATTTGATTCGAACCTTTGAGTTTGTTTTCTTTAATTACAATGGAAAGAGTCAACCACTCTACGTGGTGTTAAATCATTGGTTTTGTCAATTCTATCGAGTTTAGATAGTTATCTTTTTTAGTCCATTCTATCGAGTTTGGACTGCTGTCTTATTTTATCTGTTCTATCTAGTTTGGAATTTTATTCAAACTATTTTCATTCTACAAGTCTGAATGTTATAGTAATTGTATCCATCATCTATGTTTGGGTTTGTTCCCAATCGTTCATTTCCATTTTTTTATGTTTGGTTGTTGTTTATGTGGGAGAAACCCTGTTCCACGTTAGTGGCGTGGTCCTCCATATTATTGTTTAAATGTACCACATTTGTTTCATAGTTTTACTCATACCAGACATTTTTGTTTGATACAAATTATTCATTTTCCTTAAACTCTCTCAGGCACTCAAGTATATTTGGGTAGTCCGAGAATAGCACGTTTTCTTTGGATCTCTTTGAAGACGGTGATCGAGCGGGTGGCTGCTTACTTATCTAGTTATTTATTTCCACCGTGTGATTATGTAGGTGTATTTTGTATCTTTAAAACAAAAATTCAGAATGTATAACTATCAATCTGTTAGATGTAGTACTTTTTTATAACTCCGATAACTCCTTATAAGGAGTAACCTTTTGTACTATATCATTTTATATTATATGTAACCATTCCGCTGTGAGGTTTATCTACTGTCTTGTTCTGTTCTTTATTTTAGCCCAAGGCAACTTATCTTTTAGGTTCTTATGCAACGACACACAAATACCGAGAATGTATTAAGTGTCATTCTCAGGGATCAGAAAGATAGGTCATCACAGGTGGTATTAGAGCTTAGGTTTAGCGAACCCCCAAGCCCTGGTGGGGTAAACTCTCAAAGGATATGTTTAGTAATATCTTAGGATAAGGTTTGCGTGTATAAGTATATATTGAGTGCGTATTTATTAGTGCTATAAAAATATTTTATATTATGTTGTTTGATCCATTGAGTGGTATATGAATTCTAGTCGATGCGTCTGATCAGTGTTATCGATAGTGATTCCTAAACAATTGAACAAATCTACCAATACATATATATTTTTAAATTGCAAATGAAATAATTTTACCTAGGAATATATTATACATATATAAGAATGATTTTTAAAATTAATATAATTTATAGTTGAGTGGATTATTTAGAAATTATAAAATTTTGTTGTTATTATTTAGGAATTTGATAAGTTATGCTCGTCTAGTTTGAGCATTAACTACTGTTGAATAGTACATAAGGGATTGTCCTTAGAAAGACCATTGTCGAGTAGATGGGAATTAGGGAATCTTGGAACGAACCCTTGTGAATTAAGTTTCACAATTTGATTATAAGGTGTTTGGCCAAAGGGTTAAATTAAAAGTCATCTTTCAATATTGTTAAGCTAAAAATAAACTTTTAATAAAAAAAGTTGTTTAATATAATCTGAATAGTAGGACAATACATTTGGAGGACAAATATATGAGAAAATTTAGTTATAATAAAGAAGAATTATTTAAATATGAATTAACCCTTACCCAAATTTACTATATCATATATGTGATGCTATCAACTATTGTTGATTTCTTGGATGATAGTTAGATTTGTTTAATTGATTAATTAATCTGAATATTCCATTTAAATTGTTTAAGTGTCATTATAGCAATTTTTGCTATATCATCATTTATTAAATATCATCCCCTAAGCCTTTGTTTGTGTTTGAACTTGAGTTTGCATTTTCCCAAAAGTGGATGTTTAAAATTCATTAATCATTTTGATTAATGATATTTAAATTAATTAATTTTTTCGATTAATGGGATTTGGATTTAATTAATCGTTTTAAGTAATGATATTTTAATTTAATTAATTATTTCAATTAATGATATTTGAAAATTAATAATCATTTTATTTAATGATATTTAAAAGTAATTCTTCATTTTAATTCATGATTGTTTGAATTTAATAAATTGTTTGATAAATAATATTTTAAGTTGGTTAATTGATTTAATAAGTGAGTTTAAAATAAATTAATTGGTTTGATGAAAGCGTTTTTGAAGTGATTAACTATTTTACTAAAGATAATTGATTTATTTATTAAAGAAATTTATAAATTTGATTAATTATCTTACCGGATAGTTAATATTGTTTTAGATTTACAAAAGATATTATAAATGTGATTTATTATCTTTTAGGATAATTAATGTTATTTTAAATTTAATAAAAGAACTTAAATGGTTTATTTTCTTTGGAAAATTTGTATGGTTTTAAGGTTTTAAAAACAAATTTTATAAATCATCCTCCAGGATGATTAATATTGTTTTCAAATTTTCAAATGATGTTTATAAATAAGAAAATCCTTCAAAAAGAATTATTTGTAAATAAAGCAAAGTGTAAATTGTTATGGGATTTTAGTAAACGATGTTTAAAATGACATTTGTTTTGACCCTTGTTTTAATACGCTTAGGATTATAGATTTGTCTTTTCGAATAATATTTAAAGCGTTTTTGAAAAATTTAAATCCCGGAATTTTTTAAAATAATTTCAAAAGATTTTGAGAATAAGTAATGGTGATATTATTTGGAAATATTTATAAGTATTAATATTTTGAAATTTTTTTGGGGTAATTTGGAGACAAAAATTTCCGTTAGTTTTGTGGTAATATGAATAATCTTATAAGTGACGATCGGATGTTGCTTAAGCGAATGTGGTGGAGTACTTAGTAAATTATTCTCTTTATCATTGTGCAATCGAAATGAATTCAAATCCGAACGAACCCAAAGTAAGTTTTAATAAACAAATTGTTTGAAGTTATTTTATAAAAAAAGGTAAGGGGTATAATTTCAGAGACGAGTTTTGAAAGTAAAAATTGAGCATTCAATTTTTAAGCTCCCTAAAAGGGAATTGATTTCCAAAATAAAAAGTATTGTTGATAAGAGATTGTTTCAATAAATGAATTTTACCCTTAATCATATACGAGGTAATTTAACATCAACTTAATTGAGTTAAATCGGATATAAAGGTTTTGATAACATTGTTTTATCAAAACCACAAATATTATTTAAGTATCTAAGCAGTATAAACTAATTGATGTTATTGGGGCAGTTCATAAACTTGATTTATTATAACACCTTAATGTGAAAAAGGTAGGAAGGTTTTAGTAGACACTGTTTTATTAAAACCGTAGGTTTTGTTTAAAACATGTAAATAGTATAAACTATTTGTTATTTTGAGTCAATCGATAAACATCGTCCATCTTAACACTCTAAGTTAAAGAGGTCGAGAGGTTGACTTAGTTTTAAAGACCCAAATTTTGGTTTGATATTTACCTAAATTGTGAAAAAAAATATTGTTTTTTATATACACTCTTAGGATTCAGAAGGGTATTACACAAGTAAATAAAGTGGAATAAGTTATTATTTGGTGTTTTATAAAGAAAGGACCTTGTAAAAATATTTTTATACTTAGATAAATGTCTATAAAACAATTTTGGAATTGAATAAAATATTAGATGTAAAATTAAGTGATTTAGAAATATTGGTGTAGTCAAGAAATCAACAATTTTAGAGTATAACTTTCAATTTTGTCCAAGTAAGTTTGGATAATCTTTTAAGCAATAACCAAAGGCTAATGACAAAGAATGGTACACTTAAAAAATTATCTATATATTGGGTAATCAAGAAAGTTTTGACCCTAAATTAGGAGTCTGTTGTTAATCTCTTGTCATTTTAAATAATGTTGAGTGTTCGATTTTTCCTCGTGGAATTTGAAAGATTGATAGTGTTAGTATATTCCTTTATGGAATTTGGTTGATTTGATTTAATTGAGCTTGATTGGTTGATTGTGTTCTAATGTACCATAGTTTCTAAAGTTAAAAAAATTTATAAACCAAGGTTTTTGAATTATTGTTATTTAGGACTTAAATCCCAGTGCTTTTGAAAATGTGATTTTGGATTTTTTTGGGAAAAGAGATAATAATTATTCGCTCTAGTTGTCGTATTAGGAGGAACCGAAATACCATTGGATGCTTCAGGTTGTTTTAATTCTAGAGGTTTACTTGTTATGTTAGTAGGACCCTCTTATAGTTATTTTTCTGTTTGGGTTTTCATACATTTCTATATGAAGAAATTTAAAAATAAATTTTTGAATATAAGAGCCTGAGCGTTTAGTTCTAAATTTACCTTTTGATACGATTGTATGCGCAGTATTTTATTTCAGGGTACTCTTTGAATTTGGTTGCATATAGATTTATACCATACTCGTTTTTGCTAGATAAATTACATCTGATTAATGTCTTAGTATTTCTAGGATAGAATTGTGGTAAATTTCGGGGATAAAATTCTTTTAAAGGGGGAAGAGTGTAATGACCCCAAAGTTCACCATATTAATTTCTAAATATTTAATTAATTTTACATATTCAAATAACATGTTTTATAATTAAAATAAAAACAATTTTCAATAATAAATATTGAAAAAAAATAGTTTTCAAATTTAGTTCACAAAAATAATTAATGCGATGAAAAACAGAAAATGTGATCGAAAATCATTTTTTCGACGTTTTATCGTATAAAAGTGTTTGAAATATTGTAATCAATATAGCATAAGTTCAAACATATTCATTTAGAAATAAATTAGGATATGTAAGTATTCATGTATGCATTAGTAAAGTGTATGTTTGTATATACTTAAGATAATATAATATAAAATTATGTAAAAGTAAACATCGCATCTAAAAACATAATGTGCATATGCATTTAAGTAATTTGCTTTGAAAAGAGAGAAGGAGACAAGAAGGTGGCTGAAAAACATGAGGTTTAGGAGGCTAGGTGAGGTGGCAAGAGAGTAGTGGAGGGTAAAGGACATGGGAATTTAGGAAATTTACACTTTCACTTGCATATAAATACCCCTTTCACTTCTTCAATTTTATCTCTTTTACTTCTGCCATATCTTACTTGCATATAAATAACAATTGTTAGATGGGTAAGAGTCATAAATTACCACTTTTAGACTCTAGAACTCAATATATTAAACCTTTGGAATTAGCTGCTACTGATTTGTGGGGACCTGCTTTAATACAAACTGATTATGGATATAAATAATATATATCATTTGTAGATGCTTTCCCTAGGTATGTATGGATATATTTTTAAAATCAAAGTCAGAAACTCATTGTAACTACCCGCATATTTTACAATTATATATTTAAATATTTTATTTAAAAATAGCATCGTTAGTCGGGTTAATGTCTGAAATGCTACTTTTTGTAAACAGTCGAATTAAGATCCGATACTATTTTCATTGAGTTCAAAATGGCATTTACAACCTTTTTGAATATAAACTTAGTTGTGTTTGGAGTTGTTTAGGATTTTGGTATTTTGTTTGGACTGTGGGTTATATTCTAGCCCACTAAGCAAACAAGTGAACCCATACGCCTTACCATATACATCCTACTCCACTCCTCTCCTCTTCATTCATTTTCATTTCTTATTAATCTCAAGCCAAAAGGAAAATGGGGGAAAGAGATAGGAAATTAAAATTCCTAAGCCCTAGTTTACTAGGAAATTCAAATTCAAGTTCTAGAAATCGAGGAGAAGCTTAGGTAAGCATCCTCTTCATTTTCCCCATCTCAATCTCTCTTCTATTCTTAAAAATTCCTAAACCCTAACTTAGAAAATTCATTTCAATTGATAATAGATTGAAGATTCTTGATGTCTTGTTGAAGTGGAAAAGGTCTTGCTTTGTTTTTGAGCTTCTCATTCATTGTTTTTGGGTTTAAAAGTGAGTTATTTAACTCACATCTATGTCTATACCTTTGATAGTTGTTAGGTATGAATTATTAACATCTATTTGATGTCCATTTGCTTTTGAATCGAATTGGTTTGGCGAATTTTGTGACGACCCGACTTTCCACTCCCAGAAAATCGCATCATCAATTAAGAAAGAAAAGGATAGAAGAAGAAAAGAAAGAAGAGAAAGAAGAAACAACACTAGAATCTCAACAGCGGAACGGATAAATTATATTAATAATATAAGTATTTACATAATATACAATACCAATCAGAGATACACAACATACATATCACATATACTAGACAGTTATAAACACCTGTCTAGTATTTACAACTCAATACAACACAACACAGAGAACACACAGCGGAACTATATATCTACAACGCAGAAGCCTCCTGCTCCATTGCTCCTCTAATATTCGTCAAAGCAAACCTGAATCCCTTGGCTACCCGTAAAAATTTGAGTACCCAAGAGTTTAAGAAAACAAAGATAAACTCCGGGTTAGACATGGGTCTGGTGTGAGTAACAGGTTAAGGTTGCTTAACTTTAAAAAACCTTTTGAAAGAAAGGTATTACGTAAGACTTCCCACACATAAACATGGAAAAGTTTTTACCTTACGCTAACCAAAACATTTGATAGGAAATCCGATGATATTATAATAGTGTCTAGGGTTTTCAAGTAAAATACAGAAATAGCTGGAATGCTTACATCTCACGTTCCAACATAGTTGGGCACAACTAATACGTACGGCACTTATTGGATTTTGGATTCCATACAATGGCAGGGCTACTGGGGTACCGCCCATCAAAGTACGTGGCCTAGATCACCGTACCGAGGAGTACGCCCATTCCCCTGCAACACAAAGCCGGAATCATTCCTTACTGAATAGTTCCGAACAAGACAAACCCGCAGTTCTTTGCAACCAACTGCCCACACAGCCGAATATAAAGGGACTTCTAGACAGGGATCAATCTCGCTCTCCAGTGGGAGCTACCCACGAAGCCTTGCTGCACCTCCCCTGTTTTAGCCATTCCCGGTTGATGAGGCTTGAGGCTACGATTACCTTTATAGAACACATCTCTTAGAATGCTCATCGTTCACCTGACGATGTGCTAAAAGCATTCAATCCATACAAGTTCGTTCCGAGTTCGAACGAAACCGAAGGCATTATCTCGTTACACTCATTTTGGAATCACCCTCAGAGTTAACGATGATAACCCTTGCACTCTAAATCTTCATCTCGAACCTGTAAGTACTAGTTCTGTCAAACTCATCACGGAATCACCCCCAGAGTTATACTGACGAATAGTCCTTACACCTCGAGTCTTCACTCTTCACATAAGATTCACGACCTATCGTTAATTTGGATCGATGTGGTTTCCGGATATCCAAATATGGAAACCCGATCCCGGTCTCATCGAAATCCAAAGCGTGTCTTTTAGGTCCAAGTTGTTTTAAAGTTTAAAACAATTCAATTCAATATTATCTATATACACAGATAGATAATTCTCAACATCACAATAGATAATCAATATTATCATCACAATAGATAATCTATATTATCAACTCAAACAGATAATTCATATTATCAACTCAATGCAACCATAGCATCCAAATCACATAACATCATTTATCTCATATCTGAGATCCCAACCATTCAGGGTAATAAATATCAATCATCATTCATAAGAAACGACTTATTAAATTATCATTCTATAATTAATTTAAAATGAATTAAATTAATTACTTCTTCCTATAATTAATTTAAAATGAATTAAATTAATTACTTATCCATATAAATCTTGCTTACATATTCCTTAATTAATTATAAATCAAATAATTAATTACCCTCAAATAAATTACCCTAATCAATCATCTTGATTAATTATTTTTAATTTACATTCAAATAATTAACTTCTAATTAATTTCAAAAGTTAATTATTCTAAAACAAATTAGTAATTAACCTGTAATTACTTTATTAATTAATTATAATTAATTACATTAATCCTTAACTAATTACATTAATTAATTCCTTCATTGATTAATTGTTCTTATTAACCAATCCTTAATTATATAATTAATTATATAAATTAATGATCATAAATTATTTTATTTAATTCCCTTATTAAATTAATTATCAATTATCCCTATTGATCAATCATTCTTGATTAATCACATTAAGCAATTAACTTAATCAATTTTATTTTAATTATCCTTAAATAACTTAAATATCAAACCCAAAATTAATTACACTAAATAATTTATTATGAATTACTTATCTTAAGTAATTAAACACACTAATAATAATTACACAAAGTAATTAATTCCAAAAACTCCTCCATCATTCAAGTATGCTTTAATTAAATTACATCAAGTAATTTATCTTCTTAATTACTCTTCTAAGTAATTATTCACTTTTAATTACATTGGTAATTACTCCTCAAATCATCCAGTAATTAAATTAAATTAATTAAACTTAATTAATTAACTTAATTAACCAACAACTTAATTAATTACAATTCAGTAATTAATTTCCTTAATTACTTTCATTAAGTAATTATACTTAAATAATTCTCAAATGATTATCTTTAAATTAATTAATACAATTAATCATTAAAAAAATTACATTAATTAATTATAAAATAATACTAGGCTAATGACCTTCATTAACCAATAACAAATCTTTAATTACGTTTCCAAAGTAATTAATTGAATTAATCAATATTAATTCTTCATTTGTTTAAAGAAACTCATTAATGTATTTCTAATTAGTTAATTAATCAAGTGATAATTAAAAACTTAATTAATTATTAATTACTTGATTAATAATTCAATTCATTAATTAAATTAATCAAATCTTATTTAAATTAATTTCTAAATCACACTTTAATCAAGTTTAATTAACTTACTTAATCCTTTTAATTAATTAAATAAAACCCTTAATTATTTAATTAATTAACCTAATTATTAATTAATTAAATTAATTAATTATAAACTTAATTACCTTAATCAAGTAATAAATTATTAAGTTCAAAATAATTTAATGAAAATCATTAACCTCATTAATGATTTAATTATCATTATCAAAGTAATTTAAAAACAAATTCCTATTAAATTTTTTCCAAATTTCATTTTAAATTAAAATTAAAATGAAACTAAATTCAAACTTAAACAAGATTTTAAGTATTTCAAAACTCTTTAGTTTTCATTTTAAAAGATCACTTATCTCTCAAAGAAATTTTAAAAGAATAGTTTAACTTTAGCCCATATTCAATTTAAACAAATCTAAAATACCTTAAATATTTCAAATGATATTGAAACATTTAAATTCAAATCTCATTTACATTACAACCAAAATTCAAATCATGCTTCAGATTTAAATTCAAAGATTAAATTTAAACCCTGTTTTAAATTTCATTTCATATGTTATAAAATTCTAAAATATTCAACTTAATTATAACATTTGAATTTATAACTTGTTTTTATTTGAAACTTCCAGATTCAACTTCAAATTTGGATTCAGGTTTAAAATTCAGATTTGACTTAGAAATTTAAATCTTGTTTAAATTTTACTTCCAGATTTAAATTCACTTTTTAAAAAAAAACATGTGCAGGCTTCAGTTTTTACATATTTCATTTTCTGCAAATCTTGTTTATCTAAAATCTGGAATTCAAACCTATTTGAATTCATAATTTAATCTTGCTTTAAAACTTTTTTTAAAATCAGGCTTTGCTTCTCTTTTTTTTAGATTAAATTTAGTTTTAAAATTTGAAAACCTGAAACAGTTCAGGTTTCAGAAAACAAAACACTGCATAAAAAAAACTACCCGAGCCAAAACTATCTTACTTCGAGACATAACCTAAATTACTTCGAGTAAAAACTTGAACTACCCGAGACATACTCCAGTATACTTCACCAATGCTAAAACCTATTTCCCCAGAAAACATTAGTGCACGGTGCACATGCACCGTGACTTTGATCAACTACGGCATCTCTCTAATCCTCCATCTCATTGGCAACCACCCACTCATCATCTCGCGATCACCAAAATTCCACCATCCACCTAAAATCAAAATCCAGTCTCTACTCCCAAACCTGGAAACACCGAGCTTTCCCAAACGCAAACCTGTCAACGGCCCAAACTCCGACCCCTAACCACAGTTAGTGCTGAAATTCCGGCCAAACCCTAGTCATTGACCCAACTACCCATGCTCAAAGTCCCATCACGCTCGATCAATCCTAGAGACCGAGGTGATCAAATTCCTTATTTGTTAAAAACTTAGGGTTACAGAATAAAAACCCTTATCACTGCTAATCCCAAAAATCAATTGTAATATCCCGGAATTTTTAACAATATCAATTTAATAATCTGTATTTAAAATTAAATTGATATTGATATTCTATTAATAATTATTCAGATAAATTTGATAATCTTCTTCAATAAATATTTAAATTGGTTATTTTATCTTTTGAAAATGATAAATTGATTTCTATTTACAATATAAATATTTGGTTTATATTTTAAATAGCTGGGTATTGTTTTAATTTTAATTAGTGAAGCATATTTTCTAGTTCAATATTTGTAGTAATTTGGAAATTTTGTTTTATTTAATATCTAAGCTTTTTAAAGTTAAATAAATGATTTTGGTTTAAATTTAATATTGAATCATGTTTTAAAATTCTAATATATACATTGTAAATTGGAAATTTTAATTTTAATTAATATTGAGTTTTTAAAACTATTTCATAAATAAAATATGATTTTGAAAAAAATTAATAAGAAAAATATTAAATGTTTAAATTAAATTAGCTTGAGTTTTAAATTTAGAATAAATTTAACAAAATGATTTCATGACTTAATAAAATGGATATTTTATTGATAAAAATATAATTTCTTGAAAAATGATTTTTATTTAATAAAAAGAGATTTATAAAAGCAATATTAATATTGTATTGTCCTTATAAATAAGTTTTGAATAAGATTTGTAATTTTTATTTCAAATTGAATTTATATTTATAACTTGATTTAAAAATATTTGATTTTGAATTTAGTTTGAATCTAAGTTCAAAAGTATAAATTTTAAATTGTTTTAATTTTTATATGTATAAGTTTCATTTATAAACAAGATTTGTTTTTGTTTTCATTTATAAATTTATACACATGTTAAATATAAACTAACAAATTTAATTTAAGCTAACACACACTTTTCTTTGTGAATTTAAATGCTAATTACCTTTAAAAGAAAACAAGTGTTGCATTCATTAGCATTGATTTAAACAAATGTTCGAATTTAACATTAACAAATTGACAAGTGTTGTATAGTTGTACAAGTGTTAAATTTTGGTCTTAATTTTTCTTTTATTTCCTTAAAACTGAAATATATTAGTTAAGATTACATCTTCATTCATATTTCATTTTTATTTTCCTTAATCAAAGGAGAAATCATGAACTCATCTTCAAAATTTACAACATTCCCCAAAAATCTGCATATACAAATTCACCAAAACCATGTTCTAATCTGCATATTCAAATACACAAATCCGCAAATTCCTGTAACTCCTCATCAAAACTAAATCTTTCATAAACATGCATCCTCAAATCCTTCATCTGCATATTACTCAAAGATCAAATCTGCATTTCCTAAAAAGCAAAGTGAAGCCTGCATTTTTTCTGCACTCTGTTTTAAATTGGGAATCATAGCATGTATTTGAGGATTTAGCAACTGCATTCTTTCTGCATGCAAGTAACTAGAGTATGGATCATGAGCAACTCAGATTTTTAAATCCGATAGAGCATGCCTGCATATTTTTCTGGTCAACAGGAGCTCTGCATTTTTATGTCTTCTGCAAAAAGGAAAACAGAGGTCTGCATTTTTTATTGGTGAGTAACTTAAATTTTTAAATTTAAATAGGTTGCATGCTTATGTTAGATATAATTTAGTAATGTTTGTGTTTATAAAAGCCAGGTAATATGTTTGTGAATGCATGTTGGCTATGCTCTGTTGTGACTTTGAATTCATCTTCCTATTTAAAGGAATCCACCAAATATTGTTTAAATTTGTGTTAGTATCTGTTCTTAAAATAACTAAGATTTGTTTGCTTATTTAGATTAGAATCAAATATATTTTTTAGGTGAGTTGTTTTACTGCCTGAAGATAATTAACTTTAGCAAGTTAAAAATATAAGTAGTGTGGCCTCTGCATGTTAATTCAAAACATAATTTAATGAGTTAATCTTGTATTTCAGTATCACCAAACTATGTATTAATTAAAAATTGATTTTTAAATCAAGTGTTAGTATTTCTAGATGTAGATTTTAGTAGCAATTTGTTATTGAACAATAATATGAATTGGGCCAAATGGATGCAATCTGTAGTTTAAGGAAACTCAAATTTCTTTTGAGTTATTATGTAAGGATCATAGATCCCTGGAAAAATCAGAGATGTGGATATATTTGATTAGGATGATTGCAGTTTTGATTTTTCAGTATTGAACCCTAATTTTGAACAAGGGTTAAGATTGGGTCAGTGTGAAGTGATTGGATGGATCGAGTGATTTGGTTTTTGGTGAGTGGGTAGTTGGTGTGTAGAGTAGCTCGAGGCCGGAGGGGTTGAACGCCAAGAGGTCGGAGTGGCGAACTGTCGTCGTTGACATGGTTGTAGCTGAAACCTGATTGAAGTTTACAGGTTTGGATTTGGAAACTAAATTTTGAACTCCTGTATAATTGCTAGATCTGGGTTGATGTTTGAAGTTGTGGTGGGTTTCTGGTTGGTGTTGGATCATCTATGATGATGAGAAGGGAGAGTGATCGTCGTGCATATGCACGGCGACATGTTTTCTGGCAACAGTTTGGGGTGTTTGGATGTTACAGGGGGGGTTTTTGTTTTGGCTCGAAGTAAGTTATTAAACAACTCGAAGCAGGGAAGCTTAAAACCCGAAGTAAAAATCTTGGTTTCTCGGGTCACTGATTTGTTCAGGTTTCAGAACCTGTTTTCTGTTTTTTTTTAAATATGGGTTTTCAAATTTTAAAATCTGTAGTTTTAGGTTTTAAGCAAGGTTTAAGTTTAAATTTTAATTCAAGTTTGAATTTCTAATTTAAATTTAAATTCCAGTTTTTAAAATTAAATTAAAATTTTAAAATTTTAAACTTAATTAACCATTTGGTTTGATAAAATAGTTTAAACACTCCTAGAAATGAGATTTTAAAAATATGAGTGGATTTGAGGTTATTTAAAATCTGGAAATTCAAAAGTTTAATTTGAATTTCAGGTTCAAATTTTAAATGAAAGTGAAATTTTTTAGTTATTAAAGATTTTGAAATGTATTTAACTTTAAAAAAATTCATATAGTATTGCTTGATTTGTAATTTAAAAAGTTTTAAATTATTTAAAACTTTGATAAGTTTTAAATTATTCTATTTTATATTTGAATTCAAATTGAAATTTAAAGGTAATTTCAAAAGTACTTATTTTTGAATTAAATTGTTTTAAACATAATTAAGTTATGTTTTTGAAATTAAAATTAAGATTTATGTTTTAGAATTAATTAAGATTTATTCATTTAATTAATTAATTGAATTTGGAATTAAATATTGATTAATGATTAATCAATTAAGATCATTAATTTGATTATTAATTAATGATGAATGGTTAGTAATTATATAATTAAGATTTAAATTAAGGTTAATTAATTTAATAATTAACTTTAATTAATAAATGATTAAAGATAATTTAAATGGTAATTAATTTAAGTTAATTACCTTATAAAATAATTAGATAATGGTTAATGAAGTCATTAACCATGATTATTTAACAATTATTTAACATGGTTAATTTTTATAATTAATTAGATTAATTAATTTAATAATAATCAATTATGAATGGTTTGAGTATAATTACTTGATAAAGTAATTAAGAAATTAATTACTTAATGTAATTAATTTAGTTTAATATGATTGTTTAATTTAATTAATTAAGTTTAATTAATTTTAAACACTTGGGTTTTGAAAATAATGATAATTACTTAATGTAATTAATGATTTGGGAAATTACTTAGTTAAGTAATTGATTGATAATTACATGTTGTAATTTATTTGAAGATGTTAAGAATGAAGTAATTTGGATTAAAATTACTTATTAATTAATCAAGGGATTGATTAAGAAATTAATTAAGAGATAATTGATTTAGTTTAAATAAAGTAATTAAGTTAGTTAATTACTAAATGTAATTAATTTGAAATGATTAATAATTATAAGTTAATTACTTAAGGTAATTAATAAAAGGGAATCGTTAATTATTTTAATTAATGATGTAATTAAAGTTGATTAATTTAGATTAATTAATCAATAATAAGTAATTAAAGGAAATTAATTAATGTAATTAATTAAGGATAAATGTAATTAATTATGATTAATTAATTAATTGAAATAATTAAAGGTTAATTACTGTTTGTTTGAGAATAATTAATTTGTGAAATTAATTAAGGATAATTACATGAATGTAATTAAGGGTAATTAATCAAAGGTGATTAATTAAGGTAATTAATAATGAATCATTAACTGATTGTAATCAATTAAATGATTGATAAGCAAGATTTATATTGGTGAAGTATTTAATTTATTTTAAATTAATTAAAGATGAAGGAATTAATTTAATTAATTTTAAATTAATTAGAGATAGAGATAGTTAATTTAATTCATTTTAAATTAATTATATTGAGATGAGTAAATCATTGCTTATGTATGAATGAGTGACATTGATTGTCTTGGATGCTTGTTGATCTCAGTAATGAGATAAATGATATTGTGTGGTATGAATGGCTTGATTGTATTGTGATGACAACATAGGTTATCTATTGTGATGGTAGTATATGGATTATCTATTTTGATATTGATAATGTGGATTACCTGTTATGTGATAATGTTGATTATCAATTGTGAATGTGTGATTATCCATCTGTGTATATAGATACTGTATTAAATTGCTTTAAACCTTTAATACAACTTGGACCTAAAAGACACGCTTTGGATTTCGATGAGACCGGGATCGGGTTTCCATATTTGGATATCCGAAAACCACATCGATTCCAAATAACGTTAGGTCGTGAATCCAAGTGGAGCGAGTGAAGACTCGAGGTGTAAGGGCTATACGTCAGTATAACTCTATGGGTGATTCCGTAATGAGTTTGATGCAATAGTACTCATAGATTCGAGATGGTGGTTTAGAGTACAAGGGTTATTGTCGTTGACTCTGAGGGTGATTCCAATATGAGTGTAACGAGATAATGCCTTCGGTTTCGTTCGAACACGGAACGAACTTGTATGGATTGAATGCTTTCAGAACATCGTCAGGCGGACGATGAGCATTCTAAGATGATATGTCCTATAAAGGTAACCGTAACCTCAAGCCACATCAACCGGGAATGGCTAAAACAGGGGAGGTGCAGCAAGGCTTCGTGGGTCGTACCCACTGGAGAGCGAGATTTACCCCTGTCTAGAGGTCCCTTTTATTTCGGTTGTGTAGACGGTTTTGAGCTCCAACCGTCGGGGTTATCTTGTTCGGAACTATTCAGTAAGGAATGGGTCCGGCCTTGTGTTGCAGGGGAGTTAGGGTGGCTCCTCGGTACGTGATCTAGGCCACGTACTGTGGCGGGCGGTACCCCAGTAGTCCTGCCATTATATGGAATGCAAAATCCAATAAGTGCCTACGGTTTTGATTGTATTACTCACTTTTGTGGCTAGTAGCTGGAATTTAATAGACGTAACAATTTCGGCTATTTCAAATTTATTTGAAATCCCTAGACCTATTATAATATCATCGGATTTCCTGCAAATGATTTGGTTAGCGTAAGGTAAAAACTTTTCCATGTTTATGTGTGGGAAGTCTTACGTGATACCTTTCTTTTCAAAAGGATTTTGAAAGTTAAGCAACTTTAACCTATTACTCACACCAGACTCATGTCTAACCCGGAGTTTATTTTTGTTTTCATAAACTCTTGGGTACTCAAATTTTTACGAGTAGCCAAGGGAATTCAGGTTAGGATTCAGGTTAGCTTTGACGAATTATGGAGGAGCAAATGGAGCAGGAGGCTTCCGCGTGTAGATATATATCTAGTATTCCGTTGTGTTCATGTTGCGTATCTCTGATGTATATGATACTATGTAAAGTATTATGTGATTAATATAATTTATTCGTTCCGCTGTGTAGATTCTGATGTTGTTTCTTTCTTCTCGTATTTCTTTTATTTTTCTATCCCTTTCTTTCTTAAAGATGATGCGATTTTTCGGGAGTGGAAAGTCGGGTCGTCACATCAATTCACAAATTTGATAATTTTTGTAAAGAGCTTGATCACTCTTCTTCATTCAAACAGAAGCACGGCCAACATTACTACTTGGATCACCAGAGACACCCTAAAACCCCTATTTTGCTCCACACCCATATGGACAGTCAAAACCCATTTTTAATTTATGATTTTACACTTAAAAATCATGAATTAATCTAAAGTTTTGATTTGTATTTCTGAATTGCACAATCATCAGTGTTTGAATTTTAACAGTGACATGATTTTTACCTCTAAACTTGATTTACTGAGAAATTACAGTTTCTATTTAAGTAAATCAAAATTTTATAATTTAGTTCATAGCTTAATCAAACAATACTTTCTAAATCCTAAGTTTTAAATATTAATGTCAAGGGAATGATTTAAGTTGAAACCAGGCATGGAATCTTTAGAACAGAAATGTTCTACAGGTAATCCAAATTTTCAGATAACTCTCATCATAAATTCACAAGAGTTTTACCAAATATACCAATACAACTTATATTAAAACATGATTCAATAACCAGATTCACCTTAGAATTTTTAAAAATAAAAGTTACTCACCTTAAATCTGAAGAACAGAGCATTCAAACTTTAATGTTTGGAGTAGTTTGTCAACTGATTTAATTGTTGCAGGGGTATGCTTCTTCAATTCTTGATAAAGATACAGACTTGAAATTACTTGCATTTGAATTTATGACCAACATAGATGCATGCAGGTCATTTTAATAAAAATGCAGGCTTCATTTTGATTTGCTCAAATTTGCAGTGATCTTCAGGTAAAAATGCAGACTTGATAATGCTTTGCAGTAACTTTGAAATTGCATGTTGATGTTCTTGTTACAGGTTTTGGTTTTGAGAGGAGTTACAGATCTTAGAGTTTGCTTTTGAAATGAATATGCAGATTTTGTTTTTGAGGGGTTTTGAGAGTTTCAAATTTTAAGTGAAATGTTTCTTTTGATTCATCTAGCACTTGATCTTTAAAAGATAATAAAGGAAAGTGGAAAATGTTTTAAAAGGCTGAAAATACTTTAAAAAAATAAAGAAAAGATCAAACGACACTTGTCATTTGTTTGCTTACAACTTAACACATGTAGCTTAGATTGTTAAATTGTTAACATTTGTCTTTTACTTAAGTAAGTTATATTTTTAAATATTTAAAAAGAGTTTTCTTTAATTCATTTTATGTTTGAATGAATATATATGATTTTCTTATTTTAAGAAAATGTAAATAAACAATTTATAAATTAAAACTTACACAAATATTTTAAAGAAACAATTAATTTGAATTTCAAAAACAATTTCAATTCAATTTAATCCTTTAAATCCCAAATTAAAATCAATTTATTTAATTTAAAATGATAATACTATTTCCTTATTTTAATTCCTTTTATATTTATGAAAAATAGTACATTTATTAATATGGCTTAAAAATAACAATTTAAATTTTTTTATATGATTTATAAAGAAATTATAAATCACTTTTATATTTAAATGAATTTAAATCATAGGCTATTTTATAATTTAGACTTATATAAAATATTTCTAAATCATATATAATCAAATAATATTACTCAAATAATATTTAAAAAGAAATAAAATCAACCTTTATTTAAATTTAAAACAAAAATTAAGCTAAGATAAAATTCTAAACAATATAGCATTTATTATTAATATTACAAACCATATAATCACTAATTTAAATAGATTTTTAAAAGCTTAATATTAATTTAAAACATAATTTCCTAATTACTCAATATTTTATTAGAATTTAAAAACAACACTTCATTTATTTATTTTCATGTAAGTTAAATTCCAAACAAAGATAAACTATAATATATATACAAATATATATATACATTATAATTTAAACATTTATTTTAGCTTTTTAAAAGACAAATCACAAATTAAATATTTATTTATTCAGATTATTAAACCAAAACATATTTTTATTAATCAATATTGTCAATATCAATTTAATTTTATATAAAGATTATTAAATTGATATTGTCTAAAATTCCAGGATATCACATTCCTTCCCCCTTAAAAGAATTTCGTCCCCGAAATTTAAAACAAAAGTAATTTAATAATCTACTTTAGATTTTAAATTTTAAAACCAAGCATATATCAAACATATGCTAACAACCATAGCAATCAATTCACCCAATCAAACAAAATTAACTGTCCAGACAAAATTCTGGATAGAGTTTCCTCGAGTTCCCCAAGTAAACATCGGGTTACTCGCTCTATAAAAACCCAAACAATCAACACTACTGAGTTACAGAACTCCTACTCATCTATATCTATAACTGAACATGATATCAGACTACAAACGAGTCTGACTCAACAAACGAAATCTCCCAGAACAGCTGATTTCAAAACCAGAGATATATCATACACGTACTCCCTCAGAGATACGTGAAACACATCGAATTCCTGTTGTCCAAACTAGCAATTCAATCCAGAAAAATTAAACACTTATCCAAACAGAACACAGAAGAAATCCAAAACATCTCAGAGCTAGCTTACCCAACCTTGCCAAAATTTATAGCTCCTAAAAACTGAGAAACTTATCCAAAACCAGACTTCAGATTCACAAAACTCTTCGGACTATCTCGGGCTGCCTACTTCCTACCTGATCAGCTCAATCCTTGCTGATGTCTCAAGAAATAAACTGGACCAAACTCAATCCACTAGAATGATCTTCCCTGATCAATCAAGATCAAGAACACACTCCACTCATAACCATCAGAAGAAAACAAACATCTCTTATCTGGAAAAGAAAAGCAGATGCACTCCCCAACTGCTTCCGCTGCATAACTCTGATCTGGAGTAGAAAAGAATACTGATGAAAAACACAAGCACAACTAGACAGCAAAACCAAGAAGATCTCAGATAACCAAGAGAAAACTCAGAAGTTCCTCCAATCCTGAGCTGCTTCAACAAGTTCCATCTCAAGGAACCAACCTTCAACTAGTTGAACCACCGGTATCACTGAATCTCTAGATGAAGACAAACTCTGACCTCTCTGAAAATATTCAGAAAAATTTCCAACAATCCAAGAGAATACTCAACTATCGCAAGTCACTTTTGTGATCAACTCAATCCAATTCCAAAGAAAACTGTTCTCTCTTTACCAATTAGAACAGCTTATGCTGGTCTTGCCAACCCATCGAAGAAATGGATTCACTCATCTACTTCTAAACTCCTTCTCTAGAAAACTGGTAAGCCAGAAAATTCTGCCTACACACTGAATACTCCGAGCTGCACTGCTGACAACAATGCCAAAGAATTGTCAATCCAAAGCTCTTCGAGAAACTTTGACTTCAAAACACACAAAAACACCCTGCTGAACTCAGCCACAACACCGAAGCACACCTACTTCCTTAAACTTGTTCCAAAAATCTTCGGAAACATCCATAGTCACTGCATCTCATCACGCAGTTACTACTTCCCTGGGATATCAAGATATCATCACTTGCTTCTGCTCAGCCAATAGATTCAAACTCCACTCATTCAACTTCAATGATGAACCCCGAACCTTATCAGGCTACCTTCAGAGTTAAATGAAGTCTTTACACCACTTCAAAACTCACTCGAGATGGTATTAGGTCTACAGTCTGGACAGATACACTTCCAACCTAACATACAAACTCGAACCAATCGGTAGTCGTGTTACACACACTTCTACCTCAACCTACCTTTATAACCTATATTGGAAAACCCGAACAGGTAACCCAATAGATAGGTAGAAATAAAATATATGTATATAAATATATTAAAATTACAAATATGCTCTCTTAAGATATACACCACTCCAGAGCCTAGGTATTCACTTAACCTAACGCTCTGATACCACCTATGACGACCCGACTTTCCACTCCCAGAAAATCGCATCATCAATTAAGAAAGAAAGGATAGAAGAAGAAAAGAAAGAAGAGAAAGAAGAAACAACACTAGAATCTCAAAAGCGGAACGGATAAATTATATTAATAATATAAGTATTTACATAATATACAATACCAATCAGAGATACACAACATACATATCACATATACTAGACAGTTCTAAACACCTATCTAGTATTTAAAACTCAATACAACACAACACAGAGAACACACATCGAAACTATATATCTACAACGCAGAAGCCTCCTGCGCCATTGCTCCTCCAATATTCGTCAAAGCAAACCTGAATCCCTTGGCTACTCGTAAAAATTTGAGTACCCAAGAGTTTAAGAAAACAATGATAAACTATGGGTCAGACATGGGTCTGGTGTGAGTAACAGGTTAAGGTTGCTTAACTTTAAAAAACCTTTTGAAAGAAAGGTATTACGTAAGACTTCCCACACATAAACATGGAAAAGTTTTTACCTTACGCTAACCAAAACATTTGATAGGAAATCCGATGATATTATAACAGTGTCTAGGGTTTTCAAGTAAAATACAGAAATAGCTGGAATGCTTACATCTCACGTTCCAACATAGTTGGGCACAACTAATACGTATGTCAATTATTGGATTTTGGATTCCATACAATGGCAGGGCTACTGGGGTACCGCCCATCAAAGTACGTGGCCTAGATCACCGTACCGAGGAGTACGCCCGCTCCCCTGCAACACAAAGCCGGAACCATTCCTTACTGAACAGTTTCGAACAAGACAACCCGCAGTTGTTTGCAACCAACTGCCCACACAGCCGAATATAAAGGGACTTCTAGACAGGGATCAATCTCGCTCTCCAGTGGGAGCTACCCACGAAGCCTTGCTGCACCTCCCTTGTTTTAGCCATTCCCGATTGATGAGGCTACGATTACCTTTATAGCACACATCTCTTAGAATGCTCATCGTCCACCTGACGATGTGCTGAAAGCATTCAATCCATACAAGTTCGTTCCGGGTTCGAACGAAACCGAAGGCATTATCTCGTTACACTCATTTTGGAATCACCCTCAGAGTTAACGATGATAACCCTTGCACTCTAAATCTTCATCTCGAACCTATAAGAACTAGTTCCGTCAAACTCATCACGGAATCACCCCTAGAGTTATACTGACGAATAGTCGTTACACCTCGAATCTTCACTCTTCACATAAGATTCACGGCCTATCGTTAATTTGGATCGATGTGGTTTCCGGATATCCAAATATGGAAACCCGATCCCGGTCTCATCGAAATCCAAAGCGTGTCTTTTAGGTCCAAGTTGTTTTAAAGTTTAAAACAATTCAATTCAATATTATCTATATACACAGATAGATAATTCTCAACATCACAATAGATAATCAATATTATCATCACAACAGATAATCTATATTATCAACTCAAACAGATAATTCATGTTATCAACTCAATGCAACCATAACATCCAAATCACACAACATCATTTATCTCATATCTGAGATCTCAACCATTCAGGGTAATAAATATCAATCATCATTCATAAGCAACGACTTATTAAATTATCATTCTATAATTAATTTAAAATGAATTAAATTAATTACTTCTTCCTATAATTAATTTAAAATGAATTAAATTAATTACTTATCCATATAAATCTTGCTTACATATTCCTTAATTAATTATAAATCAAATAATTAATTACCCTCAAATAAATTACCCTAACTAATCATCTTGATTAATTATTTTTAATTTACATTCAAATAATTAACCTCTAATTAATTTCACAAGTTAATTATTCTAAAACAAATTAGTAATTAACCTGTAATTACTTTATTAATTAATTATAATTAATTACATTAATCCTTAATTAATTACATTAATTAATTCCTACATTGATTAATTATTTTTATTAACCAATCCTTAATTATATCATTAATTATATAAATTAATGATCACAAATTATTTTATTTAATTCCCCTATTAAATTAATTATCAATTATCCCTATTGATCAATCATTCTTGATTAATCACATTAAGCAATTAACTTAATCAATTTTATTTTAATTATCTTTAAATAACTTAATTATAAAACCCAAAATTAATTACACTAAATAATTTATTATGAATTACTTATCTTAAGTAATTAAACACACTAATAATAATTACACAAAGTAATTAATTCCAAAAACTCCTCCATCATTCATGTATCCTTTAATTAAATTACATCAAGTAATTTATCTTCTTAATTACTCTTCTAAGTAATTATTCACTTTTAATTACATTGGTAATTACTCCTCAAATCATCCAGTGATTAAATTAAATTAATTAAACTTAATTAATTAACTTAATTAACCAACAACTTAATTAATTACAATTCAGTAATTAATTTCCTTAATTACTTTCATTAAGTAATTATACTTAAATAATTCTCAAATGATTATCTTTAAATTAATTAATACAATTAATCATTAAAAATAATTACATTAATTAATTATAAAATAATACTAGGCTAATGACCTTCATTAACCAATAACAAATCTTTAATTACTTTTCCAAAGTAATTAATTGAATTAATCAATATTAATTCTTAATTTATTTAAAGAAACTCATTAATGTATTTCTAATTATTTAATTAATCAAGTGATAATTAAAAACTTAATTAATTATTAATTACTTGATTAATAAAACAATTCATTAATTAAATTAATCAAATCTTATTTAAATTAATTTCTAAATCACACTTTAATCAAGTTTAATTAATTTAATCCTTTTAATTAATTAAATAAAACCCTTAATTATTTAATTAATTAGCCTAATTATTAATTAATCAAATTAATTAATTATAAACTTAATTACCTTAATCAAGTAATAAATTATTAAGTTCAAAAAAATTTAATGAAAATCATTGACCTCATTAATGATTTAATTATCATTATCAAAGTAATTTAAAAACAAATTCCTTTTAAAAAATTTCCAAATTTCATTTTAAATTAAAATTAAAGTGAAACTAAATTCAAACTTAAACAAGATTTTAAGTATTTAAAAACTCTTTAGTTTTCATTTTAAAAGATCACTTATCTCTTAAAGAAATTTTAAAAGAATAGTTTAACTTTAGCCCATATTCAATTTAAACAAATCTGAAATACCTTAAATATTTCAAATGATATTGAAACATTTAAATTCAAATCTCATTTACATTACAACCAAAATTAGAATCATGCTTCAGATTTAAATTCAAAGATTAAATTTAAACCCTGTTTTAAATTTCATTTCATATGTTATAAAATTCTAAAATATTCAACTTAATTATAACATTTGAATTTATAACTTGTTTTTATTTGAAACTTCCAGATTCAACTTCAAATTTGGATTCAAGTTTAAAATTCAGATTTGACTTAGAAATTTAAATCTTGTTTAAAATTTACTTCCAGATTTAAATTCACTTTTTTTAAAAAAAAACCCGTGCAGGTTTCAGTTTTTACATATTTCATTTTTCTGCAAATCTTGTTTATCTAAAATCTGGAATTCAAACCTATTTGAATTCATAATTTAGTCTTGCTTTAAAACTTGTTTTAAAATCAGGCTTTGCATCTCTTTTTTTTAGATTAAATTTAGTTTTAAAATTTGAAAACCTGAAACAGTTCAGGTTTCAGAAAACAAAACACTGCATAAAAAAAACCACCCGAGCCAAAACTATCTTACTTCGAGACATAACCTAAATTACTTCGAGTAAAAACTTGAACTACCCGAGACATACTCGAGTATACTTCACCAATGCTAAAACATAATTCCCCAGAAAACATTAGTGCATGGTGCACATGCATCGTGACTTTGATCAACTACGGCATCTCTCTAATCCTCCATCTCATCGGCAACCACCCACTCATCATCTCGCAATCACCAAAATTCCACCATCCACCTAAAATCAAAATCCAGTATCTACTCCCAAACCTGGAAACACCGAGCTTTCCCAAACACAAACCTGTCAACGGCCCAAACTCCGACCCCTAACCACAGTTAGTGCTGAAATT
This sequence comes from Allium cepa, assembly GCA_030765085.1. Lineage (NCBI taxonomy): Eukaryota > Viridiplantae > Streptophyta > Magnoliopsida > Asparagales > Amaryllidaceae > Allium > Allium cepa. Next base: position 600,531,363 of record CM060935.1, read on the forward strand.
CTGGCCAAACCCTAGTCATTGACCCAACTACCCATGCTCAAAGTCCCATCACGCTCGATCAATCCTAGAGACCGAGGTGATCAAATTCCTTATTTGTTAAAAACTTAGGGTTACAGAATAAAAACCCTTATCACTGCTAATCCCAAAAATCAATTCACAAATTTGATATTTTTTGTAAAGAGCTTGATCACTCTTCTTCATTCAAACAGAAGTAGAGCCACCATTAATACCTGAATCACCAGAGACACCCTAAAACCCCAATTTTGCTCTATATCCATATGCACAGTCAAAACCCAGTTTTAATTTATGATTTTACTTTTAAAAATCATGAATTAATCTAAAGTTTTGATTTGTATATCTGAATTGCACAATCATCAGTGTTTGAATTTTAACAGTGACATGATTTTTACCTCTAAACTTAATTTACTGAGAAATTACAGTTTCTATTTAAGTAAATCAAAATTTTATAATTTAGTTCATAGCTTAATCAAACAATACTTTCTAAATCCTATGTTTTAAATATTAATGTCAAGGGAATGATTTAAGTTGAAACCAGGCATGGAATCTTTAGAACAGAAATGTTCTACAGGTAATCCAAATTTTCAGATAACTCTCATCACAAATTCACAAGAGTTTTACCAAATATACCAATACAACTTATATTAAAACATGATTCAATAACCAGATTCACCTTAGAATTTTTAAAAATAAAAGTTACTCACCTTAAATCTGAAGAACTGAGCATTCAAACTTTAAAGTTTGGAGTAGTTTGTCAACTGATTTAATTATTGCAGGGGTATGATTCTTTAATTCTTGATAAAGATGCAGACTTGAAATTACTTGCATTTGAATTTCTGACCAACACAGATGCATGCAGGTCATTTTGATAAAAATGCGGGCTTCATTTTGATTTGCTCAAATTTGCAGTGATCTTCAGGTAAAAATGCAGACTTGATAATGCTTTGCAGTAACTTTGAAATTGCATGTTGATGTTCTTGTTACAGGTTTTGGTTTTGAGAGGAGTTACAGATCTTAGAGTTTGCTTTTGAAATGAATATGCAGATTTTATTTTTGAGGGGTTTTGAGAGTTTTAGATTTTAAGTGAAATGTTTCTTTTGATTCATCTAGCACTTGATCTTTAAAAGATAATAAAGGAAAGTGGAAAATGTTTTAAAAGGCTGAAAATACTTTAATAAAAATAAAGAAAATATCAAATGACACTTGTCATTTGTTTGCTTACAACTTAACACATGTAGCTTAGATTGTTAAATTGTTAACATTTGTCTTTTACTTAAGTAAGTTATATTTTTAAATATTTAAAAAGAGTTTTCTTTAATTCATTTTATGTTTGAATGAATATATATGATTTTCTTATTTTAAGAAAATGTAAATAACAATTTATAAATTAAAACTTACACAAATATTTTAAAGAATCAATTAATTTGAATTTCAAAAAAAATTTCAATTCAATTTAATCCTTTGAATCCCAAATTAAAATCAATTTATTTAATTTAAAATGATAATACTATTTCCTTATTTTAATTCCTTTTATATTTATGAAAAATAGTACATTTATTAATATGGCTTAAAAATAACAATTTAACAAATTTTATATGATTTATAAAGAAATTATAAATCACTTTTATATTTAAATGAATTTAAATCATAGGCTATTTTATAATTTAGACTTATATAAAATATTTCTATATCATATATAATCAAATAATATTACTCAAATAATATTTAAAAAGAAATAAAATCAACCTTTATTTAAATTTAAAACAAAAATTAAGCTAAGATAAAATTTTAAACAATATAACATTTATTATTAATATTACAAACCATATAATCACTAATTTAAATAGATCTTTAAAAGCTTAATATTAATTTAAAACATAATTTCCTAATTACTCAATATTTTATTAGAATTTAAAAACAACACTTCATTTATTTATTTTCATGTAAGTTAAATTCCAAACAAAGATAAACTATAATATATATACATATATATATACACATTATAATTTAAACATTTATTTTAGCTTTTTAAAAGACAAATCACAAATTAAATATTTATTTATTCAGATTATTAAACCAAAACATATTTTTATTAATCAATATTGTCAATATCAATTTAATTTTATATAAATATTTTTAAATTGATATTGTCTAAAATTCCGGGATATCACAAATTATCCAATTTTTGGTATTTTTTATTCAAAATCTACGGAAATCCTATTTTGGATGTTTGGACATGTTTTTTAGAGTGTATTGATGAGTTTATAGGGCTGGATGGTCGCTTGGCATAAATCGCTAGCCATTGTTGCTCATTCAATTGCCTCCGAGATGATTTGGCCATCATTGGCCTAGGCAAATTTTTGCTTGAGCTTCAGCTCGGACGTCTGGGCCATCGGAATAAAAATTCCAGATGCACAGCTTAGACGTCTGAGCTTACTTCCCAGAAGTCTGGGCGATTTGGAAGAAAATTCCAGTCTTTCAACTCAGACATCTGGCAAAACCACAAGACGTTATGGGCTATTAAATTCAGCCAATTTGCCTTCTTACGTAGGTTTCCATTTCTATTGATTTTTGTTTGACCCGATTAGTTATTATCACTTTTATTGACTTTGATGACTTCTTTTATGGATTTTCGGAGTATCTATTTGATGGGTTTGATATCGGTTTTTATGGTTTTAATTCACGTCATCGAATGTGAATTTTTGATGATAGATTGTTTCTACAATCATTTCTATGATTTGTCACTTTAAAATACAAAGGTTTCTATACTAGTAGTAAATACTCGAACTCTTTTGCAAACATGATTTCAACAATTACTTTCAATACAAAGCTCGCTTTTAAAACTATTTTTCGATCTATTAGTATATACAAACATTTACCTCATTCGTATGAGAAATCTAATCTAATGACTTAGCAAAACAAGTGGTTTGAAACACTTGCGTTTTTTTGTCGGTTAATTTGGGACTTGTTCGATTGAAATCTTATGACAATTTTTGAGTGGAAATCTACAATTTGTTTGTAAATATTTAAGTTAAGCCAATGGTTATGAGACATGAAGCTAAGCTCATTTATTTACTGGCTTAGTGTAATTTACACTTCTTATTGATCAAGGATGATCATTTTATGGTTTATTAGCGATATGCGATGTCTCTTTGTCCGCATGGGGGACTGTACCTCATTTTATGGAGCTTCGTCTCACTTTTATAGGCTAGTGACCTATATGTTTTTTGGAGTTCAGTTCATAAGGAGTAACGCTGTACTACGTCCTTGTTTCGGATTGTTTGAGTTTCAGGTTCGTCGGGCATAACGCTGTACTACGTCATTGTTTCAGATTATTTTAGTTTCAGGTCCATCGGGCATAATGTTGTACTACATCTTGTTCCGGCTTATGGGAGTTTCAGGTTCATCGAGCGTAACGCTGTACTACGTTGTTGCACCGGCTCTATGGTTAGCGACCATGGGATAGCAACTCGTTTGTGATGCACGTATTGGTGATTTTTCATGCTTCCATTTGTGATAGGCCTCCCCCCTTTGTGTTTCTGGATTTCTAATTATTGATTTCTCGAATTTGTGTTTCACCATTTATTACGAATTGGCATTGATATGTTTGGCCAATATTTGGGGTTTGGTGGATAAGCTAAAGAATATGACATTCTTTTTGGTGTTTGAGAAGATTTGAAATATTCTATGATTTTCATTGTCATCGTATATATTTGATATATCTCTTATTCTGTCTCATCTTATATGATATTTATAGCTAGACCGATCCTTTTATTATTTTTCTTCTTAAATAATAATCGGTCGGGTCGAGGTGTTTCAGGTGCTTCTACTTGACTTCTTATCAGGGATCGTCATCTGACTTTTGGCTAACTTAGCCTAGTAGTTTTTGCTTTTATATATTCAAGATAGAGACTCGTTGATGTATACATATTCTTTTGTGATGTAGTTGATCTTGTTTGATCACTACTTTGATGTACACTTCTATGTGTTATATTCATATCTATTTCCGCCTTAGTGATATGAATATATGTGCATTGATTTTATGTTATACATATTTTATATTTGTTTCTGAAGAACACATAGCCACTTTGTAGTAGCCTTGAGTTTGTATTTGATATGTCAGATTTCCTCTTGGAAAGAAATGCATGTCATATTATCTGACATATAGATACTCGCACAAAGCAATTGCACAGATGGTTGCTCCTTAACAGCCTTATTCTTCGTGCTAGTCAACGGCATTACCCTATAGTGTCCTTGCTAGTGTGATTATAGAGGTGGGGCGTCACAGCTTGGTGTCAAAGCCAAACTTTGGAACAATATAGAATATTATAGCAAGGATCATCGTCCTAAGTCTTTCTTAGGAATCGTGCCTTAGGTTTAATCTGAGTCTTTGAACCCGTTCTATCCTATTTTCTTTGATGATGCTTTGCTCTATCAATCAAGTTTTTTTGATATTCATTCTGAGAATAACCTTTTCCTCTTCTTTCTTTCTTTCTTAAAGAAGAGAAACAGTTAGATCTGGTCGTCCCAGCGCTGGTTAATCCAGTGCCACTCCTTAGGATGGCATATTCATGTTTGCACAACAGCTTTTAGATCTTATAAAGAATGCCCAAGCTGCCAGACCAATTCCAGATCCTACTCACCTTAAATCCGGGTTTGCACGCTTGTGCAAGGATTATACCAATTTAGGTGGAAGGCCATTCAAGGGTTCCGAAAGCGTTATAGAAATCCAAGCTTGGCTTAGAACATGCGATCGCATATTTTCTCGCATGAATCTTATGGATAGTCCAAGTGGCTTCTAGCATGCTCCAGGAGAGAGCATTAGATTGGTATGAGATTTTGATTTTGAAAATCGTTGAAGCGGATTTTACTTGGGAGCAATTCCGAGAAAGGTTCGAGTTGAAGTTTGTGTCGGAAGCTGAAAAGTATCTTTATCTCGATGCTTTATTGACCTTGTTCAAGATGAATCTTCTATGATAGATTACGTCGCATCTTTTGAATCTCTTTCTAAATATGGGGTCGAGTATATTAATACCTCATTGAAGAAAAATCAAAGGTTTGTCTATGGGTTGAATAAGAACCTCAAAAAAGCTTTACTTCTGAAATTAGAAATTTCTTTTGATCGGCTTGTTTATATCACTCTTTGACTTGAAGAGGCCGATAAAGAAAGTGATGATGATTATGGGTGTCAAACAGAACTTCAACATCAACAAGAAGAGGCCTATTAAGTTCAAAGGCCCTAATCCCAACAAGAAGGGGAAGCAAGCAACTTCGGTAGCAAAGACTCCTACTTGTAGTCGTGGACAATGCTTCTACAGACCACTATGAAAATAGGTGCCCGGAAATCCTTTTTTGTCGTTATTGAAAAAGTTCGGGTCGTCTTATATCTAAATGTCCCATACTTCAAAGTAGGAGAGAGGGAGAGCTGAATGTTGTGCAAGCTCCTAGTTACCCTTCTCTTGGTCAAGGTATATCTCATTTAGTAGATGACATTAATTTTTTCAAATGATTATCCTATCCTGAGTTCTTTATGATACAGGTGCATCTCAATCTTTTATATCAAAGGAACTTTCTGATACTTTGTCTTTAAATGTTATGAGCTTGATGACTTCAATGAGAATTGCGAATTCGATTAGTGGATCCGCAACACTCGATTTACTTTGTAAAGATGTTGAGATTATTTTATGTGATTATGCTTTCAGATCCGATTTGCATGTTATGTGCTACTTAGGTTTCAGAATTGATTTTTGGGAAGGATTGGCTTAATCATTATAAATCCCATATCCTATATCCCGATAGGATAATCCATCTTCGACATTTTCAATCGGTTAAGCAGGTTTTTATTTTTCTTAATGATTTTGATTCTAATTCGGTGGCATCATTTTATTCTTTAAACCTACATGATGAGGAAAATGTTACTTCCCTCATTCAAGTAGTTCGTGAATTTCCCGGTATCTTTGAGCTTGTCTTAGGATTATCACCTGTGCGATCTATTAAGTGGTGGTAAGGTCTTTTCAGTTCGACTTTGCCACCAGTTTTCATTCGCTATGAGTTGCGGACGATAGCGTTCCACTAACCGCATTCCGCACTCATTATGATTATTATGAATGGCTTGTTATGCCATTTGGTTTAGCGAACCCTCCAGCTTATTTCATCCATCTTATGAATCGAGTATTCTGCGAGTATCTCGATGACTCCATCCTTGTATTAATTGATTATGGGTGAAAACAATAACTAAAAATTGCAAATCTTTCTAATAAGATATATTTATAAGTATACTTGGATTTTATTCTTAAAACGAACAAAGAATATTCGTAAAAAATTTAAGAGATATTTTTATCATATAGAAGATGATTTTGTGCTGTATTGCCCATTAAGTGCTTTAACAATTCTGGTCGATGCGCCTGATAAACGTTATCAATAGGAATCTCCTAAATGCTATGATCAGACAGTCAGACACAGTAAACTGACTTGGAATAAGCAAATTTTTCTAAAAAGATGATTACATAAAGTTAATTATAATTATGAAAGTCTTAGCTTTTCGGAAAAGAGGATCAATTAAAAAGAACTCCTTTCTGATACTCCTATTCTTGTGATTCCCGAAGGGAACCAAGACTTCATTGTTTTTACCGACTTCCTTGTTATCTCTTCTACCTTACATTTGTACTTCGAACGACATTAGATTTTCAATCAATTCTTCAATCTTTAAAGTACTGATATCATTTGCTTCTTCGATTGCAAGAGTTTTCTGATCCCATTCTGGAGTAAGAGAACTTAGAATTTTCTTGACTTGATCTACTTTGAAAAACCTTTTTCCTAATGATATTAGAGAACGCACAATATCATGAAATCTACTATACATATCAAAAATGGACTCATTAGGATTCATTTTGAATAAGTGAAACTGATTTGTGAGTATGGATATTTTGGTCTGTTTGACTTTGCTTGTTCCTTCATGAGTAACTTGCAAAGTTTTTCAGATATCATATGCAGATTTACAAATAGATACTCTATTGAATTCTTTCCTATCAAGTGAACAAAATAAAATATTCATGGCTTTGGAATTATTTTTTGCAATAGTCTTTCGCTCAGCAGTCCACTATGCAAAACTAGTTGTGGGTTCAGAATATTCAGTTTGTGTGATATTCCAAAGTGTCTAATCCTATTGACTATAAATTTATTTTCATTCTACATGCCCAATATGCATAGTTGCTGCCATTAAAAAGTGGTGGTCTGGCAGTAGATTAACCCTCTACAAATGAACTAGTGATAGTGTTAACAGAACCAGTGCTGATAGCCATTTTAAAAACTTTTCAAAATTCAGATTATGAAAACTTTGAAAACCAATGCTCTGATACCAAATGTGAGAAATGCAGATTACAAATCTTAAGGCTAGAATAACACTAGAAGGGGGGTGAATAGTGTTTTATGGATTTTCTAAATCTTTTTGAAACTTAATCCAACAAATGCAATTCACAGACACAAATATAATCACAGAATCAGACATAGATGCAAATACTAAATAAATGCAATAAAGGAAAGAATACACCAGGATTTTATAATGGTTCGGAGTTATCCTACATCCAGTCCCGTACAATCATATGGATTTCTTATCAAAATAATCTTCCAGATTACACCCTCGGTTTCAAGACTAAAAGCTACACCCTCCTGTATTTGAATTCAGGGCAACGATCTTGATTTAAACAGACTACAAGATCACCTAATTGATTTTCGGGGCTACAATCACACCCAATTGATTTCAAGGCTCAGCCGCACCTTTTTCTCAATAGTTTGATTTACAAAAGATCCTATAACTCTAAATAGCACTGAGATCTTATGGAGAGAGTGCAGAGAATCAATCAAGAGATAATTAAGTTTGATTCACTTAGTAGTTCGGTAGAATATAGTTTAGGATTCTTTAGAATAAATGTGGAAGATGAAGAGAAGAGAAAAATAAGTAAAATTATGATTAAAATTTCATTCAAAACAACATGTATATATAGTAGAGCAACTGTCATATCTCTTCGCGAAAGGTTACGATGAATAGACACTTCTTTTGAAAACTTGTATTTTGAATTTAACGGACACCATGTCGACATGAGGGGTTGAGGGATGTCGACATGCTCAAGGCAAATATGATATTTTGATTTTCTTATTGAAATTGGTTTTTATATTTTTGTCAAAACAATTTCTAAACTTTGTAAATATATTTGAATATAATTTAAACATATAAAAGAGTTTAGAAAGTAATTTTTAATATATATAATCTTAATCTATAAAGTGATTTAAAATCTGAGTATGTAAATAATTTAAAGCTAAATATTTAAAACAAGAGATGGTTTCAAAACAAGAAAAATTTTGAAATCAAAATATTAGAAATTATAAAAATAGTTTTAAGGCTAAAATATTTAAAACCAAGAGAGATGTCTTTTTGAAAAGAAAGTTTTGAAAACATTTTTAAAAACAAGAGATATATTTTTGAAAATCATTTTTATAAAATTAGTAGATATCAAAATAGGACCACTATACGTTCCACTAGATATTGTCGTGGGTTCCATCCCTTTAACAGGCTCGAAGTGGATTCCATTCCACGAATAAATTTCGAATAAAGATGTAAGTGGTTTCAAGAAGTTTTAACATAACTCTAGAGTCAATACTTATCTTGCACTATTGAAATCTTGAACTCTTGATATCTTGATACTCATGAGTCTTCAATGTTGATATATTCAGTCTTGAATCTCTATACTATACAGTCTTCATCCTTGGTACCTGCATGTTTTATCCTGCATATACATATATATCTAAACTATAATGTTAGTATTTATATTTTATAACAAATCCTATGGTTGTTGTCAAATCATCATCTCAAGGACTAACAAACAACGTTGGCTCGAATTCGTTGCATCTTATGTTCTTGATATTCTCTATACTGCCGAGAAGAGAAATCGTGTTGTCGATGCCCTTAGTCGTAAGCAACAAGCAGTTGTTTCCATGATGATATCCGAATGGAATGATCTTGAGACATTGTCCACCTGTGAGATTCGAGATCATGAATCCAATCCATGTAAATCTCTTATTTTATATAGCCTTGATGCTCATCCTTCGCTTTTAGCACCGCTTATCGTCCTCAATCCGATGGGCAAACAGAGCGTGTGAATCAAACTCTTGAAGATCTTCATCGTGCATGAGTTCTTGATTTTGGTGGAAGTTGGGAAGATCATATTTCCCTTCTTGAGTTCTCTTATAATAATATCTTCCAATCTTGTATTGGTATGGCACCTATCGAGGCACTCTATGGAAGGCCATGTCGATCTCCTTCTTGTTGGCTTGTGGCCGGTGAGAAGTTGGTTTAAGGTCCAGATTTTATTTGTGATTCCATGGAAAAGATTGACCTTATTCATCATAGAATGAAAGAAGCACAAAGTAGACAAAAATCCTATGCCGATAACTGAAGAAGGAAATTAGGATTTTCTATGGGAGATTTGGTATTCATTCGTGTTTCACCTATGAAGGGTGTTGTGCATTTCAGTCAAGTGGGAAAATTAGCGCCTCGATATGTTGGTCCATTTTCCATCACCGTACGTATTAGTTCCATGGCTTATTACCTTTTATTACCGGCTCATTTTTCAGCTATGCATGATGTATTTCACATTTCTCAACTATAGAATGCCTTAGGGAATCCGATTCTATTCTTGAGCCCAGTGTTATTGAAAAATTTGAAGTTTCACCTAATTTGACTTATAAGCAACATCTTATTCATACCATTGCTATGGAGGTTAAACGCCTTCGTAATAAAGATGTTCTGCTTGTGAAAATTCAATGGTCCTTAAATCCTAAGAGTTGTTCTTGGGAATCGAGAGAATTCATCGAGCGAACACATCCGGACTTACTTTCTCGTGCTTCTTAAGATGAACTTATCACTTCGAAATTTCCTTTTGTGTTGTTATGCCATAGTGTGGTTGTTACCTTTTGTTTTCTTCTTAGGTATTGCGAGGGCGCAATTTCTTTAAGGAGGGGAGTCTGTAACAATCCGCATATTTTACGATTATATACATTTAAATATTTTATTTAAATATAGCATCATTAGTCGGATTAATGTCTGAAATGCTACTTTTTAAAAACAGTCGAATTAGGATTTGAGACTACTTTCATTGAGTTCAAAACGGCATTTACAACCTTTTTGAGTATAAACATCGATATGTTTAGAGTTGATTATGATTTTGGTATTTTGTTTGGGCTTTGGGTTGTAATCTAGCCCACTAACCCAATAAGTGAACCCAAACCCCTTACCATATACATCCCACTCCACTGCTCTCCTCTTCATTGATTTTCATTTCCTAACACTCTCAAGCTAAACGAAAAATAGGGGAAGAGATAGGAAATTAAAATTATTAAGCCCTAGTTTACTAGGAAATTCAAATTCAAGTTCTAGAAATCAAGGAGAAGCTTAGGTAAGCATCCTCTTCATCTTCTCCATCTCAATCTCTCTTCAATTCTCAGAAATTCCTAAACCTAACTTAGGAAATTCATTTCATTTGATAATATATTGAAGATTCTTGAAGTCTTGTTGAAAGGAATCAGTCTTGCTTTGTTTTTGAGTTTCTCATTCGTTGTTTTTGTGTTTAAAGGTGAGTTCTTGAACTCAAATCTATGTCTATACCTTTCATAGTTGTTAGGTATGAATTTCTAACATTTATTTCATGTCCATTTTCTTTTGAATTGAATTAGTTTGACGAATTTTCCAATTTTCGGTATTTTGAAGTCAAAATATATGAAAATCCTATTTTGGATGTTTGGACATGTTGTTTAGAGTGTATTGATGAGTTTATAGGGTTGGTGGTCGCTTGGCATAAATCCCTAGCCATTATCGCTCATTCGATCGCCTTTGAGATGATTTGGCCATCATTGGCATGGGCTGATTTTTGCCTGAGCTTCAGCTCAGACGTCTGGTATAAGACTCAGACGTCTAGGCCATCGAAATAAATATTCCAGATGTATAGCTCAGAAGTCTGAGCTTACTTCCAAGACGTATGGGTGATCCGAAAGAAAATTCCAGTCTTTCAGCTCAAACATCTGGGAAAACCACCAGACGTCTTGAGCTGTTAAATTCAGCCAATTTGCCTATTTTACGTGTCCATCTCTATTGATTTTTAGTTGATCCGATTAGTTATTATCACTTTTATCGACTTTGATGACTTCTTTTCAAGATTTTTTGGAGTATCTATTTGATGGATTTGATATCGATTTTCATGGTTTTAATTCACATCGTCGAATGTGAATTTTTTATGATGGATTTTTCTACAATCATTTCTATGATTTGTCACTTTAAAATACAAAATTTTCTATACTAGTAGTAATACTCAAACTCTTTTGCAAACATGATTTCAACAATTACTTTCAATACAAAGCTCGCTTTTAAACAATTTTCCGATCTATTAGTATATACAAACCTTTACCTTATTCGTATGGGAAATCTAATTAAATGACTTAGCAAAATAAGTGAAATTAAATGATTATGTTTTCTTTGTCAGTTAATTTTTGGACTTGTTCGATTGAAATCTTGTGATAATTTTCAAGTGAAAATCTACAATTTGTTCGTAAATATTTAAGTTAAGCCAGTAGTTATGCGACATGAAGCTAAACTCATTTATTTACTGGATTAGTGTAATTTACACTTCTTATTAGTCAATGGTGATCAATTTATGGTTTAGAATAGCGATATGCGATGTTTCTTTGTCCATGTGGGGGACCATACTTCGTTTTATGAAGTTCCTCTCACTTTTATAGGCTAGCGACTATGGGTTTTATGGAGTTTGGTTCATCGGGCGTAACGTTGTACTACGTTGTTGTTGTGGATTATATGAGTTTCTAGTTCATCAAGCGTAACGCTCTGCAACGTCGTTGTTCCGGATTATTTGAGTTTCAGATTCATCGGTCCTAATGCTGTACTACGTCGTTATTCTGGCTTATGGGAGTTTCAGGTTCATCGAGCATAATGTTGTACTACGTTGTTGCACTGGTTCTATGGTTAGCGACCATGGGATGGCGACCCTTTGTGATGCACGTGTTAGTGAGTTTTCATGCTCCCGTTTGTGATAGGCCTCCCCCCTTTGTGTTTTTTGGATTTCTAATTATTGATTTCTGGAATTTGTATTTCACCAATTATTGCGAATTGGCATTGATATGTTTTGCTAATATTTGAGGTTTGGTGAATAAGCTAAAGAAATATGATATTATTTTTGGTGTTTGAGAAGATTTGAGATATTATATGATTTTCATTTATCACATATATTTGTTTTATCTCTTATTCTGTCTCATCTTATATGAGATTTATAGCTAGACTGATCTGTTTATTATTTTTCTTCTTAAATAATACTCGAATCAGACCGAGTTATTTCATGTGCTTCTACTTGACATCTTATCAGGGATCGTCGTATAACTTTTGGCTAACTACTTAGCCTAGGAGTTTTTGCTTTTATATATTCGAGATAGAGACTCACTGATGTATGCTTATTCTTTTGTGATGTAGTGGATCTTATTTGACCACTACTTTGATGTACACTTCTATGTGTTATATTCATATCTGCTTCCGCCATTGTGATATGAATATCTATGCATTGATTTTATGTTATGCTTATTTTATATTTGTTTTTAAAGGCCACATAGCCACTGTGTAGTAGCCTTGAGTTTGTATTTGATATGTCAGATTTCCTATTGAATAGAAATGCATGTCATATTATCTGACATATAGGTAGTCGCATGAAGCAACTACACAGATGGTCGTTTCTTAACAGCCTTATTCTTTATGCTAGTCGATGGCATTATCCTGTAGTGTCCTTAGCTAATGTGAGTATAGAGGTGGGGTGTCACACTCATAATGCAGTTCTGCAATTTATAGCTTAAGTAGAAAATCAAACAAATTGTAAAGTCAAACTCATACAAACTAATGGTGGAATAGAGTACTTACTACTAAAAGAGTATTTTCAAAAAAAGGGATTATTCATAGAAAAACATGTCCTTACACATCAGAATAAAATGGACTCTCTGAAAGAAGACACATACAAATTGTTGAAACTGGACTTACCCTATTATCTCAAGCATCTATGCCACTAAAATTTTAGCCAGATGCTTTTTCTACAACTGTTTTCTTAATTAACAGGCTACCATCAAAAGTTTTAAAACAATAAAGTCTAATAGAAGTGCTATTTGGTATCATCATTAATTATCCATAGTTACAAAATGTTTGGATGCTCATGTTTCCCATATATTTGAACCTTGAATGCTTACAAATTAAACTTTAGGTCATCCTCATGTACTTTCTTAGGCTATGTTTCCAATCAAAAAGGGTATAAATGTTCAGATAGAATGGAAAAATATTCATTTCAGACATGTGTTTTTAATGAAAAGGTTTTCCTTTTAAAGAATTTGGTGTAGGACCACTAAGAAGTTATATAACACAAAAGAATCATTACCACCAATACCTTCTCTATTAGAAGAGATAGTGCAGACTCAGGGAGAACCAATTCATAATAACATAAACCATTAAGCAATCCCCTTAGGTTCACAACACATAGTGTCCAGACTTGAACTAGGTGATGAACAAACCGAGTCATTCAATGCACCTGATCAAACATCTCAACAAAGAACAAGAGTGCAACCCACTTCTCATCAAACACAAGATAACTCACAATATGCTGATGTGGAAACATAACAAGAAGTAGAAGGTACTTTCAACAACAGACTACAACAAAGATCAATCATCACATGATGACTGGATCAAAAAGTGGCATATTCAAACCAAAAATTTACAATGCAGTCTTAGATATAAAGGAACTGAGCACACATTATCAAGCCATGCAAAATAAAAATAGGAGAACAGCCATGGCTGAAGAATGATGCATTGATGAGAAACATGACATGGAATCTTGTTCATATGCCAAAGAACAAAAATATTGTTGGCTGCAAATGGGCTTATAAATTGAAAAGAAACGCAGATGGTTCAATTTCTAAGTACAAGGCAAGATTAGTAGCTAAACGATATTCACAATAAAGTGGCTTTAATTTTAGTGAAACTTTTTCACCAGTTACGAAGCCTACTACAATTAGAATATTTATTACAATTGCCTTGCATAGACATTGGAGTATCAAGCAATTAGATGTAAATAATGCCTTCTCAAATGGTGTTTTGCAGGAAGACGTCTACATAGAGTAGCCACATGGATCCAAGGAAAAAGGGAAAGAGGAGCTTGTGTGCAAATTAAATGAATAAATTTATGCAAACAAGCACCTAGAGTGTGGTTTGAAAAATTAAAGGCAACAATGATTGGAGTGGGCTACAATCCAACAAAATCTAATAACTCTCTATTTACAAAATTCAGTAAAGACATAATAGTTTATGTACTGATATATGTTGATGATTTTGTCATTACAGGAAACAGTGAGATGGTAATCAACAATCTTATAAAGCACTTGAACCAAGAATTCACAATCAAAGACCTTGGCAATCTAAGTTACTTTCTCGACATTGAAGCAAAAAGATTATCCAGCACATCAATTTACCTAAATCAAAGAAAGTACATAACAGAAATTCTATATAAAGCTAAAATGGATCAAGCTAATCCAATTTCCATTCCAATGGTCAGCAATATACATGTATCTAAATATAAAGGAGAATCTAATCTAATGACAATCAATATAGAAGTATTGTTGGTTGCACTTCAGTGTGCAACTATCACTAGACCGTAGGTCACTTTCATTATAAATAAAGCAAGTCAATATATGCAAAATCCAACCGATGAACACTAGAAAGTAGTGAAAATGGTATTAAGATATCTCAAAGGAACCATAAACTTTGGATTAACAGCAAGCAAGACAATCAATATCACTGGCTATGCTGATGTAAACTGGGCTGTTGATCTAGATGATAGAAGGTCAACAATTGGATATTGCATATTTTTAGGTAAAAATCCCATATCGTGGTGTTCAAAAACACAACCTACTATTTCAAGATCTAGCACTGAGGCCGAATTTAGAAGTTTAGCAAATGCGACAATAGAAGTAATGTGGATAGAATCTGTACTTGGTGAACTACGAGTTAAGCCAAAAAGCAAAACTACTATATGGTGTGATAACTTAAGCACGGTTCATCTTACAACTAATCTTGTATTACACTCCAGAACAAAGCATATGGAGTTATATCTCTATTTCATTCATGAACAAGTACCAAAGGGAATCTAAACGCAAATCACATACCTTCAACTAATCAAACTCCAATATTCTGACCAAATCATTGTCTAAAGAAAACTTCGTTCGATTCAGGGAAAGGTTGAAAGTCAGCAACATCAATGGCAATCTTCAATGTGAGAAGCGAAGGCCAATAAGGATGACTATTCTCAGGAAATATAGAACTCAAAATTTAAATTTAAATTCGTTGAAGATTGTCTGGTTGAACTTCAAATTGAAATTCGTTGAAGTTTATCTGATCGAGATCATGTATTGGAGTGCGATACTATCATATTAGTGTTCAGCTTCAATATGAGCAAAGAAATTTTAGCATATTTGAGCTCAAATTGAAAAGTCGTGAATTCAGGGATGAATTTTACAAACCCTAGCTGAAGTAGTGTTTGAGGGGGAGTACTGAAATAAATGGAGTATCTGCTGTTGTATGTATCGTACGATATAAACATTCTTATGTCTCAACCGCTCATCCATTAATCAAACGACACAGAACAAATTTACAAATACAAAGTGGATAACAGGTCATGGGCCAGCAACAAACCGAATCCCAACATTATAAAATTTGTTATAAATAGCTTGTATATTCTATGTATTGATGTATGATTCATTTTGTCTACATTCTGTAATCAATACAATACATCAAATAAAGATTTGCTCAAAATTCTTAATATTTTCAATATCTCAAAGTCTTATAACCTCTCAAAAGAATCTACCATCAATAGATGATGTACACTCTATTCTATTACCACATGAAGCAAAATTTGATATAAAGAAACCACGAGAATCAGATTTCTTTGCCAACTTTATCGCTACCTACAATTTTAAGGGTCAAAACAATAACAAAGGAGAACAACAACATAAAAGGGTGGATACTCAAATGGGTCTAGAGAAAGAGGCAGATGGAACAGAGTTAAGATTCAGTCTGAAATAATACTTTGTAGCAGTATGTCCAAGTTTTCACATATTGGACATTTTGGTCTATTGTTGTTGTTCCATCCGCCTCTTCCTCTAAACCTATTTGAATATCCACCCCTTTGTGTTTATTGTTCTCCTCTATTATTATTTTTACCTTTACTCTTGTAATTAGAAAGAAAGTTGGCAAAGAAATATGATTCTTGTGGTTTCTTGATATCAATTCTTGCTTCATGTGATAATAGAATAGAGTTTACATCATCTGTTGATGGTGGATTCTTTTGATAGGTTATAATTGCTACCACTGTTTCATATTCATCACCTAACTCATTCAGTATTGTCATGATTTGTTCTAAATCTGAGAACTTTTTATTTGCTGCCTCTAAAATGTCACAAATTGACTTAATCTTGAAAAGATATTCTTTCATGCTTTGATGATCCTTTTTGATGTTATGAAGTTGCCTTTTATGAAACATTACCATTACTACAGATCGAGGATTGAAAACTTTTTCAATTGTTGCTCAAATCTCACTTGTAGTTTTGCAACCTATCACATGTGACAGTAGATTCACATTTATTGATGATAGCGGCCATGAACATATAAGTCTGTCATGTCTATGATGTTTCACATACTCTTCATTATTGATGATCTTGTTTTTTTGATCAGCGATACAGTTTGGGGGAATTGGTATGGTTCCTTAAATGAAACCTTCAAGGCCATACCCTTGAATAGCAGTTTCAACCTGTAGCTTTCAAAGAAGATAGTTCTTTTCACTCAGATGAACTGTATGCAGTTGACTTTGTGGACTGATTACAGTTTTTACAAGATTTTCAGCATATATTCTTGTTAGCATAGAGTTATTCTTACTGATGGGTGTTATAGAGTGTCCTACTTCCTCAGTCATGATGATTTTGAACTAAAAGTAAAAATGGAACAATGAAGATTGCAAATCTTGATTAGAAATCAGAATCAGGGACTGCAATTGTGGGCATAATCAGGTTTGTTGCAACCAGAAAGCTTAAATGATGATTATTCTAATGATCGTTTCTCAGGATGACACTTTCTTTGAAATTGTGTTGATCATTCTGTTTTCTTGATTCTGTTTTTCTGAATTCTGATTGCTGATCTTCAAGATTTGATAAAGAATTCTAATGCAGCCAGAACAGTTAGAAAATAACATGGCAATAGTGATTCTTTAATGAATATTCTTCTTATATGATGATTCTAAACTCTGATGAGAAGAAAAGAAATTCAAATGATGACTTTTCTGATGAGTTTTGATCGATGATACAAAGCCTGATGCTGTTAGGCTACAGCTCTAATACCATATAAGATTTTGAGATATTGAAAATGTTGACAAGTTTATGCAAATCTTTATCTGATGTATTGTATTGATTACAAACTGAAGAGAAAATGAATCATACATCGTATATACAAGCTATTTATAACATATTTTTGTAATGGTTGGCTTCGCTACTATTGTTGGCCCATGATCTATTATCTACTTTGTATTTGTAAATTTGTTCTCTACCGTTTGATCAATGGATGAGCGGTTGAGAAGCAAGAATGTTTATATTCTGTGATATATACAGCAGCCGATACTCCATTTACTTCAATACTATTGGCATCTATAAATTTTAAACTGGTTTTTCCATCTCCTTAAATCAACATGCATGAAGCAATATAACTATGTTCTTCAAGCTATCTTCTTTTTCCATTGTAATAGTATTTCTTAGCGTATCAGTATCACCGTTATAATTCAAAATGATGGTTCCATAGTTTCCAGCTGACGATTATTACATCACCAATAAATACAAAATTAAGAACGTTTTTTCGATAAAAGATGTGGAATATATTAGGTATATTATCAAAATTTATTATTATTTTCTTGGAAAAATAGAAGTACGCTTTCTAGACTAATTTACTTTTTACTGCGATGGTTTTTATGTCTTAAAAAGCATAATTCGTTTGGCTACAAACATCATTAATTAGATAAGAAGATTTGCGCTTCTAAAAATTGAAATTGGTGGTAAGTACAGTTGGTGAAGTTTTTCTTAAACACCAACACTCCACTCCCCCATGATTGAAGAGGAAACTTCAATCAATTTCTTTTATGGTTTCAGTAAGCCAGTTAAGTTTAAGACGATTGGTGGAAGTTGTATTAAGTCTTTTAGGTGAATGCCGACAGAATGAGTCAAGGATGAGCTTAGTAAGTAATGGCTAAAGTAAAAATGCAGAAAGGAAAACATCAAGTTATAGTTTTCCGGGCCAAATCTCTACATCCAATTTGTCCTTTACTTTTTTAGAGCTCTATACTGAAACCGAAAGGCTATAATGCTCTCGAATTGGAAAGGTCCATCATTGGTGAGTTTTAATAAGGAGCTCTAATATGTGAAAGTATCGTTTTACTTAGTATATGAATTATGCAGGTGTCAAAAAGATCCTTGATGCATTGCGATATGCTACCATTTATAGCATCTTGTAGCTTTGTCATTGGGGGAGGGTCTTTCCCTTAGATTTTTGATTTGTTTCGCATGGCGCCTAGGATTCTTACACGTGTTGATATATCTCTTATTTACAAATTGACTTAGATGTTGACATGGCATTATATATAGCATTTTTAGGTGCCTTGACCTGTACACTTTATACAAGCTCTAGGCTATTTAAGCCATTGATATATCTAAAGGCTATTTTGCCTGTTGATTTCGGTTGTCTACTGAAAGCGCTTTCATTTTTGAGCTCCCATCTTAGGTCGAGCCTTCGGTCTTTGCCTATGTACATATAACTTGGGCAAATGGTTATGTCACCATAGCCCTTTTGGGTTTATAAGTGTTATTTTTGCATTTAGGTTTCGAGGCTAGTTTCCTGGTTATCTCTTTCTTTTGGTTTTGCGTATCTAAGTGGAAATTATGTTTTTGAAATTTTTTAGTATAACACATGCCCCAATGTTTGTTTTGGATGAATAAAAAGCAAACTTTGATACTTTTAAAAGGGTTTAGATCATATTTGCATATTCGACTAATCAATATTTATTGATTTAGAATCTATCCTTAACGCATAGCAAGGATTTGATAGTCAAACTCCATTTTATAGTGATGATTTGAAATATGAAATAGGAAAATCTAGCCTCATCATATATTGAGGATTTGGCACCAATGTTTTAGTTGACAGAGTATCGTAAAGTTTTAGTTGTTAGAGTGCGGTAAGGCTCAGTTCATTAGATGTCGAAGGCGTGTGCTGTAAGGCTAGTAGGTAGAATGCCATAAAGCTTTATTTAATATAATGTCACAAAGCTTAGTTAACTTGCCGCCAAAGGCAAATACCTTTGCTTAACAGATAGATTGCCATATGGCTTTACTTATTTAATGGAGTGTCGTAAGGCTTAGCTGATTAGATGTCCAAGATGAAGTAAAATTTCATAGACGGTAAGTGTCATTTTCGATTATTTCACCGAGATTAGTACTTAAGAATAAAGCAATTGATCTTTTATATATTGTGTGCAATTGTGACATAGCGTCAGCTAATTAGGTTTTCTGAAAAAGTGGTTCTCTAAGGCATTTTACCTTTTGTCATGGCTGCTTTTTAAAAATATTATTTTACAATGGCCATGTAGATGACATGGTTGAGATCTTCTTAATTACTTATTAATTAAATAGTGAAATATATCAAAAAAATTCTTCTTCTTCTCTTATTTACTTTTGCTGTAAAATCTTACTATTGCAATGAAAGTTTGAAATAAACTTAAGTTTATTCTCTTCAGTAAAATTAGTAAAAAAAAAATCATCAAAAAAATTAGTAAGCTTTCTTTCTTTTATTTCTTGTAATTTTGATCACAATGTTTACCTCATGCTTTTTTTGAATTGCAATTTAATTTAATTAATATTTTTTAATGATATATGGGCATTTTGTTGCATTTATGAACTTTTGGCTTATTTAGTTGTATAAAGCAATGAATCTTCACCTTTTGTTGAATCATTACTCACTAATAATTGTTTTATATCCATTGAATTGTAATTGAGTATTTTACTTAGAATTTCATAGATTTTTGCTTAATTTGTAGTATTACATCTAGATTCACAAACCTTTACCTATAGAAGGTTACTTGCAAAATTTGAATTTCTATTTGGATTTTTGATATGAATTTAACCCTGCTTCAATTTGGTCATTTTGTTCACGATTTTTGCATATGATTATGCTTGTTTGATTAATGATAAATTATTGTAATGTTGAGATTTAATTTTTGGGGTTTATATTAGACTAAACTATTAACAGTTTTGGCCAATCTAGACTGAAATGAATTCTGCTTTGAACACTCAGTCGGTCCTGATAGAGTTTCATCTCATTTTGGAGTAATAGGGGTCGAGACCATTGCCTTAATATTCGAGGATACTTAAGATGGTCCTTGGGAGGGTTACTTCCCATAGACTGTAGAAAATCTAGTGAGTGGAACCACTCTCCCCTTAATTCCCTTCTTTGTGGATTTACTTAACTTTTACAGCTTTAATCCATTACAACTTCCCCTATTTTATATAAAAACCTCTCGGCTTTAAAAGCTATGTATTTAATGAAAGGTTACGAAGCTTATCGATGGTCAAGATCAACTTCTCGTTTGATTTGAAAGATTAGAAGCCCGTTACTTGGTTCCCATGTACTAATTGAAAATTCAAAAGGAGCAACCTTTGATTATGCGTATTAGCAAGATTGTTGTAAAGAAGTAGTTTCATGTTCGATCCAACAATCCTCGGATTATAAGCGCTTTCTCGAAGGCTAGTAAGTTGCATTTATGTTTAAGTAATTTTATTTATTAACCAAATTTCCCATCCTAACCTGATATTTTTGTTATTAGGGAGATCTGAAAGGACTTGACAAACTAAGGAGTGTTCACTTTGTTCAAATAATGCCTTGCGCTTACCATAAAGCTAACGTCAACGCCACTTAAAATTAACCAAAGATTGTTAAAAAGGTTAACGTTTGATGCTCCTTAATGCTTCATTTAGGGCACATTCACAACCAAGAATTTTTAACTTATCCTAGAGTAATAATCGAAAATCCAAATTCAAAGGAAGGGGATAGTTCTCCTACCCCTAATCTCTCTTATTCATCTAGAATCGATATGGAGGGTAGACCTTGGGCTCAAACCTCTAATCTTAAGATCTTTTGTTTTAGGAGCAGTCTAACATTTTAATATAGATTCATGTTTATTATGTTTTTACCTAGTTTCTTTATTTGATTTCAGACATGGATCTTAAATATGATGAAATTAGTTCCATGTTGCTTTCTAGTGGGATAAGCCTGAAGCTAAAACGACATTAAGAAAAAATGACCCCCTCTCTCCAAAGGGGTTATAGATGACGTGGACGTAAATGTACATATTTTTACTTTCATATTTAATCTACTTTTATTTTAAATAAATGTCATGATTGCGTGTTTTTACATGTTTAAAGCCAAATTTCAAAAATGCTTTCAAGTCATCATTCATGCATCTACATGGGGAGTAAAATGGTAATTTTTGTATGATTTAATTTGAGAAATTTACTTGAACATTTTAATGTTGTTTTGTAGGGATTTGGATTCAACTTGGAATGGTTTCCTATATATATGCATGCACAAAGGTTGGAAGACAATGGAATAAAGAAATAAAAGAACTCATGAAATCATGGAAGACCCCACCTACCCACTAACCATAAACCAAAATTAAAAGTTCATGCACATGCACATTTAATGGAGGATTAAGCTCATGCTAATGATTATTTGGAGGTTACATTTCCTAAAGGCCATTTTGGGTAGCTTCCTAAAATATGAATTAGGGTTATAGGCATGTATAAATAACCCTCTTATGTTCATGTAAGGAGTTTTTTAATCTTCTTATCATATTACATGAGTTATAGCTACAAATAAAAAGAGAAATAAAATGTTTTTCTAAGTCTCTTCTTCTTTTTCTACTTGCTTGTATTTCATGCTTGTTTTTATTTACTCTTATATTAGTAGATTAGCCTTCTTTTCAATGCAAGTAGCTTAGATTAAATTTATGCAAGCAGTTTAGTTCTCTTTTATTTTAGTTAGCTTGCACTTTCTTTGGTTTGTTCTATGATAAAGTTTACATATGTTGAAATGATAACACAAATGAGTAGTTAAACTCCTTCAATTTAGGGGTAATGAAGCTCTCTAAAATTATGTAAAAATAATATAATCTATTGTTTATGATGTCTTTTTAATGCTTCATGAACACTTGGATTATGATGTAAGTTTACTAGGGAATTTGATAGCCTATGTTGTAATCGCAAATGGGCCATGGTTAATCCAACATAAACACAATTTACATCATAGCTAAGAGATTTTGATCATGGAATTAAAATAGAAAAAAAAATTGATGATCTATGTTACTAATCAAAAATAGTAAATATATCATGCTTAAATTTGATTTTGTTTTAGTTTCATATTCATTTTCATAAGAGTTGACAAGTGGTCTTAGTTGTTGTATTAAAGTTTGATGATTTAAGTTATGTTAATTAATAAATTAAATAGACCAAACTTATGATAAATACAACACTAATTCTACTTAGATAAAAATAGAGAGATCATCGATTGTTTCTGCGTTGATTTATGAAAAAATATGAGAGTGGATTTTCCTCTAAATTGTCTTCTAATCTGCTATTTTTAATCACTTTTGCTCTAATTTAACCTTTTCTATTTTTCTTAGTTTAAACAAACTTGCAAATTTGGGTTAATTTGATTGAGTAGAATTTAAAATCAATTCAATTCCCTACGGATTGACCGGTACTCGCCATGCACTAAACTTATACGTCGTGCGCTTGCGTTATTTTATGACAATATTTTTTGGCAATTTGCCGTTGAACAAGTTTTTGTTATTCGTCTAGTATATGAAAACAGAGGATAATCAATTATAAACCATTTCACAAGTTTATCAATTAGATTTCCACTACTCGGGAAGTCTGTATTTGCTAAATTAAGCAATATGTCATAATTAAATTACAACCACAATCTAACAACTATAGCAATAATAACTATAGCGACAGATCAAACGTTATACTATTTAAAGAAATAGTACAACGTAGAAACAAAAATGATATATATAAATAAATATATAAATCAATTATAAACCTAACCGTTTTGATGAAGGAAATTCCGTCTGAGGCTTGTCGTAACAATTTCCTTAAGACTTTATTTAAAGTCTCCCAAGATGCAACAGACGTAATTTGCACGAGATTGTAATGAGTATGTCAACTCTGTGATATATTGTATAGAGTAGTAGAAAGGAAGAAGCAGAAGAAATTAGAATTGGAATTGAAAATGAGAATGTGATCAGGATTCTCTCCTATTTATAATTTCGTCCGCATCCCTTCAAACAATCGTGTCCGCTTTACGGGTCACACCCAATTAATTACGTCTTGAGTTACTCAGAACTGGTTTGCCTATTGATCCTAGTCCATGGGATGTCCAGTCGCTAGGATAGGTTTCCGTATAAGATAACTCTTGGTGGTTTAGGCTTTTAAACCCATTTCCCTCGATGCGCAGCCAATTTTCTCTCTTGATAAACTTTTAGTAAATAGATCCACTAGGTTATCATTTGTTCTCACATAATCTATAATAAATAGTTCCATTTGAGAGTAACTGCCTAATTGTATTATGGCGTCGACGAATATGTCGTGACTTTCCATTATACACAAAGTTGTGCGCGCTACTTAGCGCAGCTTGGTTATCACAGTGTATGCATATGGCCGGTACAGGTTTAGGCCAAAACAAACTATCTTCTAAAAAGTGACCAAGCCATTCTGCTTCTTCCCTGCTTTATCTAAAGCGATGAACTCGGATTCCATAGTGGATCAAGCTATGCATATTTGTTTAGTAGATTTCCATGACACTGCTGCCCTGCTAAGGTAAGGCCATAACCACTTATTGATTTTGATTCCTCTGAATCAGCAATCCAATTTGCACCACTATATCCTTCTAAGACGGCAGGATATTTTCCATAATCTAAGGAATAATTTGTGGTATTTTTTAAATATCCAAGCACTCTCATTAGTGCTTTCCAGTGTTCCTTTCCTGAATTGCTTGTATACCTGCTTAATCTACTTACTGCGTAAGCTATATATGGTCTTGTGCAACTCATGAGATACATGAGACATCCTATTACACCAGAGTATTCCAGTTGCATTACACTCTCATTAGTGTTTTTATGCAGTACTTTTGATGGATTAAAAGGTGTTCTTACTCCTTTAGTTTCAAAATTTTGAAATTTTTTAATCACTTTGTCTACATAGTGTGACTGAGATAATTTAATTCCATTATGTGTTCTTATGATTTTGATTCCCAAAATAACATCTGCAACTCCTAAGTCTTTCATATCGAAATTGCAAATTAACATCTTCTTTGTGGTCTCTATTACCTGAGTGTTTGGACCAAATATTAACATATCGTCTACATATAAATAAATCATCACACATGATTGTCCAATTTGCTTATAATAAACACACTTATCACATTCATTTATAAGAAAATCATTTCTCATCAGGACACTATCAAATTTTGCGTGCCATTATTTTGGAGCTTGTTTTAGTCCGTATAATGATTTTACTTATCTACAGATTTTGTTTTCATTTCCTTTGAAAACAAAACCTTCAGGTTGCTCCATGTAGATCTCCTGATCAAGATCTCCATTTAAAAATGCTGTCTTTACATCCATTTGATGAATTTCTAGCTTATAGATCGATGCAATTGCTATTAGCATTCCTATAGAGGTTATTCGTGTTATCGGCGAATATATATCAAAGAAGTCTACTTCTTCTTTTTGACGATATCCTTTGGCTACTAATCTGGCTTTATACTTGTCGATAGAGCCATCTGCTTTCATTTTCTTCTTGAAAATCCATTTATAGCCAATAGGTTTTATTCCAGGTGGAATATCAACAATTTTCCAAGTTTTATTACTTAGAATTGAATCAATCTCACTTTGGATTGCTTCTTTCCAACATGAAGACTCAGAAGATGACATTGCTTCCTTTACGTTTGAGGTTCGTGTTCTAACACATATGTGAAAAAATCCGAACCAAATGTCTTGGAAGTCCTAGCCCTTACGCTTCTTCTTGGTTCAACTTCCTCAATCTCATAATGAGTTTCATCTTCATTTGAATTGCTTGATTCTTCTCTTGTCCTTTTAGGAACATTATTCCCTTCATTCCTTTTGTGTGGAAACACATCTTCAAAGAATGAGGCATCTCTAGATTCCATGATTATATTTACATGGATATCAGCTATATCAGGCTTGAATACCAAAAATCTTTGGTCCAAGTTTGACTTTCTTGGGAGGCGGAACTGGAACTTTTGCCAAGCATTCCCACACTTTGAGGTATTTAAAACTTGGTTTGTGTCTTTTCCATGACTCATATGGAATTGTTCCTGTTTTATTGTGAGGGACTTTGTTTAATATGTGATTAGACATATTTATGGCTTCCCCCCACAAGTTTGTCGGTAGACCAGAGGTTAAAAGCATGACATTAATCATATCTTTTAACGTTCTGTTCTTCCTCTCGTCTATACCATTTTGTTGTGGTGAATATGGAGCTGTTGTTTGATGAATTACACCATTTTCTGCACAGAACTTTTCAAGTGGCGATTCATATTCTCCACCTCGATCAGATCTCAATATCTTGATCTTTTTATTTAATGATTTTCTACCTCGGCTTTGTACTTCATAAATGATGTAATTGCTTCATCCTTACTATTTAAAAGCTATACATAGCAATACCGTGTATAGTCATCAATAAAATTGATAAAGTACATTTTTCCATCTCTTGTAGGTAACGATTTAAAATCACATAAATCTGTATGAACCAAACCTAGTGGTTCGGTGCTTCTTTCAACAGATTGAAATGGTTTTTTAACCATTTTTGCTTCTACACATGTCTCACATTTGTAGTTCTTATGTAATTGGAATTTCGAAATTAATCCCAACTTTGATAATATTTTCATTTTTCGGAAATTTATGTGTCCCAATCTATCACGCCATAGTAAAATTCATGCTCAAGCAAGTAAGAAACTTCAATTTTATTAATAACACAATCAGAATACATAGTTTTATTGCCAATAATGGCTACATTTGCCTTAAATAGGCCATCACGTAAATAACCCCTTCTGATATACATTCCAGCTTTGAACAGAACCATCTTGTCTGACTCGAACACCATTCTGAATCCTTTCTTTGATAGTACTACACCAGAGATGAGATTTTTGCGTATGTCTGGAACGTGAAGCACGTCATTCAAATTAACAGTTTTTCCAGATGTAAACTTGAGGATTATTGTGCCACTGCCTTCGATCATGGATACTGCAGAATTACCCATATAGAGTTTTTCTTCGTGATCGAATTTCTAGTATGTAGAAAACATGGATTTGTAAGAGCAGACATGACGAGTAGCGCCTATATCTACCCACCATTGGTTAGGATTCTAAACCAAATTGCATTCAAATACAACTGCCGAGAAGTTGGACTCATCTACTTCCGTATTGTCTACTATATTTGCCTCTTTGTTGCGGTCCTTTTTGAGTCTGCAATCTCTAGCGGCATGTCCAACTTCTCCACAAACCTAATACTCGCCATTAAACTTTTTGGTTCGTTTGTTTTCTTTTGGTTTGTTGTCTGGAGCTTTCCTTTTCTTCTGGAAATTCTTCTTTTTGTTTTTGGCCTTTGAACCTTCAGCCACAAATGCCTCCTCGCTTTGTTTTGTAACTCCATGGTTATCTGCCTCAATTTTCAGTCGGACTATGAGATCCTGTAAAGAGATTTCCTTCTTCATATGCTTTAGATAATTGCGGTAATCTCTCCATGACGGCGGTAGTTTTCCCATGATGGCTTCTACCAAAAACGATTATCCAACCTTATGACCTTCCGCTTCGAGTTCATGAATGATGATTTGTAGTTCATGCAGTTGAGCAGTCGCCGGTTTGGAGTCAACGATCTTATAGTCCATGAATTTGTCTACAATGAATTTCTTAAGGCTGATATTCTGTGTCTTATATTTCGTGGCAAGTGCATTCCAGAGTGCTTTTGTTATCTTTAGAGGCTGATATACTTTGTATAGCATCTTGTCGAGACAATTCAGAATATAGTTTCTTCATAGAAAATCGGAATGATTCCATATATCAACATCTGATTCCTTGCTTGGTGCAGGAATTAGTTCCTCCTCCTCGAGATATCGTTGCAGACCGAGTGTGGTGAGATAAAATAACATCTGATTCTGCCATGTTAGAAAATCGTCACCATCTCCTTTAAAAGGATCGAGCCTGTTGTATGTAATAGCCTTTGTTGATAATTCAACTGTTGTCATCTCTGTTTTAGCAAAAAACAGGAAAGTCTTAAGATGTTATACGTCTAGTATACCAAAACAGAGAATAATCAATTATAAACTCGTCTCATAAGTTTATCAATTAGATTTCCACTACTCAGGAAGGCTGTATTTGCTAAATTAAGCAATATGTCATAATTAAATTACAACCACAATCTAACAACTATAGCAATAATAACTATAGCGATAAATCAAACGTTGTACTATTTAAAGAAATAGTACAACGTAGAAACAAAAATGATATATATATATATAAATAAATATATAAATCAATTATAAACCTAACCGGTTTGAAGAAGGAAATTCCGTCTGAGGCTAGTCGTAACAATTTCCTTAAGACTTTACTTAAAGTCTCCCAAGATACAACAGACGTAATCTGCACGAGATTGTAATGAGTATGTCAACTCTGTGATATATTGTATAGAGCAGTTGAAAAGAAGAAGTAGAAGAAATTAGAATTGGAATTGAAAATGAGAATGTGATCAGGATTCTCTCCTATTTATAATTTCGTCTGCATCCCTTCAAACAGTCGCGTCTGCTTGACGGGTCGCACCCGTTGCCTTTTGAACCGCTACTGTTCGTTAACGGGTCGTACCCGCCTGCTCCTCACATTTGTTCGACCGTCAGTCAGGCGGCAAATCCGAGCCCGGCCTGGTCCGGCGGCGGCACGCGCGCGCATGTGGTGGAGATGCATGATCTCCCTCCTCACACGAAGCACACATTTGGGTGCCCCTAGGCCCCAACCCCTTCATTGCAAAGCTATTAATATACTAGAATAGCTTTGCAATTTTGACGATGTGGGACTATGTGTGTTTTCGTTCATTTAGGAATTCCAACAGTTTTCAGCATTGTTGACGAGGAAATAGATTTGATTTTTGTTTTATTCTTTGAATTATTTTTTTGTTTGATTTTATTGTGTGCTCATATAGTGCATTGATTTGCATTTAAAAAATATATTTGGTGTTATGTTGTGTGTTGTTGCTTGATTTGTGCTTTCATTTGATTTGTGTGCTTATTGTTTTTCTATTTACATTTGCACTATATATATAACATACATAATTTCAAACAAAATTAGTTTATTATATTTGCATTACATTTACATTTTCTGTTTTGGTTTTACAAATTTCTTTTGTTTTTTAACAACAGTTGCCAACCCTTTGCACATCCTCAAACCTGTGCACACCCTCTGCCTGCTCAACCACTTGTCTGATCACTTCTTAACAACAAGCCTCTGTCCATACTTCAGCCTTCACACAAACCCACATTGTTGTTACAAACTTCCACTTTGCACAAACCATTCTTAAACTGTCAATTGTCCCTGCCACCATCCAATAACACCAGACTCTGCCTCCAACTTCCATTACAATCCCCTGCTTCCATCAAACCACAATCACTATCCTCCTTTTTCATATAACCGAGACTGCCAACATCTGCACTTCTGCACAACTTCATCATGCTCCTGTTGCCCATAAATGAACAGAAATCCTCCAGAAACACTTCACTCGCCATATCACACTTCTGCACTGCCATCAACCCTAGAAACATCCTTAACTTCTGCGTGCACCAAAACTACTTCTGTTCAAGCAACTGTTATCCACCCTGAACATCATCCAACCATCATCCAACCTCCATACTTCACTTCGTCCTCGTTGTTACATACGTCCCTGTGCATACATTTGCATAACAAAAACTGCTGCTCTGTGCACATTTACATCAACCTGCACACCGCATTTAATCGTACACTCCCTTCTACTACAACCACAAACTACTTCACTCCTATCCATAACACTGCTCATCCATAACTTCTGCACCAACCAAGCACTGCTCAAATTGCTCCATCCCCTTTGTCATTAACCAAACTATGCGCATTTACATCAACACTCCAGCACTGCCTTGTGCATCCCATACTTCTACAAACTTCATACAACCTACATTACAGCAATCATCTACATTACAACTTCATACAATAGTGCAACCTACATTACTGCCTTGCACATAAATCTCCCTTTACCAGATATCAGCGCAACATACAAACCACTCAATTACAACCTTTCTTCATCCCACTTACCTATCACCTGAACTGCTGCACTTCAGCTTTCCCTTGTGCCATCTTCCCCTGCTTTGCCTTCCCAAACAACCACACTTCCATTTACTGCCTTGCATTTAATCTCCAGCTATAGTTAACTCCTCTATCAACCTTCCTCATTACTTAACCACAACCATATACAAACATTTCACTATTACTTCACACATCCAACCTTCAAACCACCATACAAAAACCTTCAATTCACTCTTCAAAACTGCTTTGCTTCCTCGGCTCTTTCACCGACTAACTGAACTCCAGCAACACCTCATCCATCACAAGTTCACAATTCTAAACTCAAACTGTAACCTAATAACCAACAACATACCCAAACTTGAAATCACAGTCTCCAACACGAACGCAAACCTCACGCCTTATCACCCCAAATCGCCTGCTTCAACTTCCTCCACCAAACACAAACAACCTTCGACTACATACCGAACATCATCCACAACATCGATCCATAACCAAAAAACAAATCGAACGACCCAAATCCCCTAATCCCATCGAACCCACGACCAAGTCTCCATGCGCACCACCCAGTTCATGAAACCAGAATCGCAATTTTCTCCTTTGTTGTTTCTGTGTATTTAATCATTTTTTTATTTTACCTTTTTTTAAAAGAAGAATCGTGTTTGGCAGAGAGAAGAGAGGATTAGGAATTAAAAAAATAGCACATTGGGTCGGGCTTGTAGGCTTGAGTAAATTTTTTTAATTTGTTTTAGGTTTCTTCATATATATATATATATATATATATATATATATATATATATATATACACTAGTGCAAACACGTGCTACGCACACGGATTGTATTTATACGATGTATTTGTAGCCGTTGTTGAATCTTCTCTTTTATTTTAAATCAAGCCAACATTCTTTTTCCCATATAAGGTAAGTACAAAAGTTAAATTCTATTGTGGTTAATGCGAACAAATGCATTAGCTTTTAAGAATATTGAACTAAAAGGAAGGGAAAACATATGACGACAGCATACGCACATGAGGGCAGGTTGCATTTAATGATGGAAGTATGAAAAGCGCATAGCTATAAAGAAGTTGGGCAAATAAAAATAAAATGTATATTTTGTTTGGCAAAACATGCAACCATTGAGGCTTTCGAACCATAATATTGGAGTTCAAGGTTAACGTATGTTTTCTTTGGTAGCAAGCATAGATTAAACTTATAGTAGTTGTCAATGCATATTACAATTGCAAAAGAAGTAAAAGATTAGCCAAAAAAAGGATGAAATTTTGGTTAACACAGTGACACCAACGATCTTGAGCAAGATGTTTGTGTATAAACTATAAACATGAATTAATAAGCTAACATGACTCTGAAATTAGTCATGATGCATCACTTGGACCCACACAAAAACAGGTTTATTGCAAATAAGTCAGCCATGGGGGAATTACCTTTCCTGCCAGAAATTAAAATTTATATCAAATAATTATTTGCAGCTCACAATGTTAGTTTGCATTTGGCAAAAGGCAGAGACTTCTAAATTTACACCAAACAATGAGGGGGAAAAACGTAACAATAAAAAGTGAACGATGTTTGCAGTTTAGCAAAAACTAACCATTGGTATTATATACCTCATAAGTACAAAAAATACGAAATGTATTGAGACTAATTACACAGTTTCATATTTGAAAAAATAAATACATGGCCACATTCAGATTCATTAAAGCATGTAAAGAGAGCCTAGCAAGTTTAAGTATAAAATAATTAAATATCACGTTTTCCTACACATAACGTCATACAATAAACTAAATTCAGTCAATTAGCATTGTTTGAAGTAGTTGAATAACACTGGATCCTGAATGCTATACCACTTGACAGTGCTTGAGTTCATATTAGCCTTCATTCTTCTTCAGTTCCTACAAAAGTATACAAACTTCAGTTTATGTATAACTGAAAGAAAATAGAATAATCAACATAAACGACGAAAAATTAACATGTATTGCTAAATTTGTGTTTGACTATGCATAAGCTTAGTCCATGGTAGTTGTAGGAAAAACCAAAAAAGAAGAAAGTGATCTTTTGGCATTTAGATAAAATACGTAACTAAAATGAGTGGCCATAAAATATAACAGTTGCATCGTTGTGAGCCCAAAAGTCAAGAAATAAATAAATGTGTTACCATGGTAATTGACTTTAAGGCATAATAGGCACACGTCCACATTGATGATGGATAAAAACGGAAAACGGAATCAAAACTAAGTAAGGTTGATAGTTTATAGCAAATGTAAGTATAGTAGGTATTAGGAGCACAACAAACCCATGCTCTACAGTCGATTTATAAGGTTTAAGTAAAAAAAAAAATTATAGCAATTGTCTCAAAAAAAATGAGGTGGATATAACCTTAGTTGCGTATTATAAACTAACTAACTGAGGAAGACATGTATAAAGCTTACCACCGGTTTATACGTAGATATGTTATTGCTTTAACCATTGTAGTTTACCAAATTATCTGCCTACAAATTAAACAAAGAAGACACTGTAATTTCAAAATCTAGATATAAAAATTAAACAGGTATTTTGGACTGAGCTATTCAATAGTTATTCCATATGATGCAATAAAAAAATTCGCTACTTCTGACAACCAAGCACCAAAGCATACATAATGAAACTAATTGTCATGGTAGCTCAATTAAGCATAATGTTTGGCAAGTTTCCAAATGAACAAAAAGTAATGTGCTTACTTCTTCCTTATTTATAGCAATCTATTAATTCTACCATAAAAAAAAATCAGGAAATTGGCAAAAGCTATATAAAACCTATAGCACAATCTTCATTTCACCCTTATTTATTGTATTGTTTGCTTCATGCTACACAAACCAAAAAAAGGTCGATATTCGGATCTGCCCTTAGTTTCAAAATAATTACATGGAAAACTCTCAAAACCATGCATTAAATTAAAATGTAAAATTATTTTTGTAATCATTCTTTATTTTTTCCTTAAAAATCATATCTACAGCAATAGCAGATTTCTTCGATCGAAACTGCTTTTTAATTTTTCTTGCTTTTTTAGTAATTTGACTTCTCCATTAGATTAATTACAGGATATAAAGGACCGATATGTAATGGCTTTTTTACTTTAGTATAGTCGAATGTTGCTGGTTTCGACCAAACTAATCAGGAAAAAGCAACAAATATCTGAAAACTTCAATAACTTGGATTCTGTGGCAAAAATTTATTATATGACGGTAGCAAGAGGCAGTTGAATGTGATTAGCTAATAATATCAACTTTTAATTTATCTTGAAAAAATGGTATTGCCAAAGGCTTTTCATGCATGTTTATACATATTGGAAAAGTCTGGATACATGAGTGCTGTGATTTAAAGTTTTTTTTTTGAAATGGTAATTTATATACAATATGTCACTGGAACAACATATCACATATCAATAAACGTTCGAATCACGATACGCAAGTTTCGAATTTTTGACCTCTCGCACCAAAGTCGAATCCCTTAACCACCGGGACAATGGTGCTTGTCGTGATCAAAAGTTAGATGTACAAACAAATGGAGATGAACTGTGCATAGAAAATGAATGTTACAAATTTAAGGTGTGGGGAGATGTTTCAAAAACTTAATTTGGTTATCAATTTTGCAGATTTACTATAATATGTATCCCAACAAATGATAGTTATATTTGAGTCAGTGGACGACTAAAGTCATATTCATGAAAAGCAACCAAGACAACTACCTGATTATAATCCATATTTGAATATGGTCACGGCTATGAATCTAAAGTCCTTATCCGAATCAGGACCGAGGACTATAAATTGGTTGAATAAATGTAACGGAAAGGAGCTAAACTTGACCAAAGAGCCACGGGAAAAAAAATTGGTGGCCGTTAGAATGTACCATTTTGCAGAATTTACAACTGCATTTGAGAATGAGTGCAATTTGAACACGCTTGCAAATGTTGCAGAATCGATTGTTACAGCTATATAGGAGTTGTTAATTCCAACTCAAATCTATTTGGTAATTAATGAAAAAAAATAGTTAATATTTTAGATGATGTGTGAGCACATGATCAATAATTTGTTGTACCTTATTTTTAGACGACCAAAGTCCTTCGTTGAAAGGTTGACTGCTTAGGCGTTACTTTAAAAAAAAAACGAATCATCTTTTCATGTTCTACTTTTCAAAGCTGTTGATATATGGTCAAATTAAGTTAGATAATAGTGTTGAAGGGAACGAAATTAGTGGTAAAAAAAATTAATTTGGAGTTAAGCGTACCTTATGATGGGATATATAGGGGCTTACACTTTTTATATAGTCCAATCTCATATATAAAGCAAAAGATTGTTCTTCTATTAAACCAACTGGTTACGATGTAAGATGGGGCTGCAGTGTACGATCACATGCGTGGTTGGTGGAGTATATTTGAGTAGTTATATAATGACGAATTGTATTGGTTACCTTATTTTGTGATCACTTGATTTTGATACCTTCCCTGTTAAACTATCTACACCTTGGAGCACGAAATCATCCACCTATGGAAATAAACAGTATAACAGGTTGATTTATATAATAATTAAAAACTTTATGAAGTTTAGAGTTCGAGAGTAGACGTAAACGTTGGTGGAACGCACCATTCCATATATGTAAACCACAGTATGGCACTCTATATTGTTTTTAGTAGATTGCACACCTGATTAATTTTACTTCAGTCCTTTCCACTTACACGTGCTTGAATAAAAACCAAAACCAATAAAATTGTTTAGTCATAGAAATTGAGGTAGAACAGTCGTATAAATTCTTTATGTAAACACAATATAATCTTCTTATACAGTCATTTAAAATGAGGAAACTATGTTACCAAAAGATAATGGATAAAAAAATTTGTTAGACAACATAATGGTAGAAATCAATATATAACTGCATAAATATTTCAATGGCCAGAAACAAAAAAAAAAAAAAAAAAAAAAAAAAAAAAAAAAAAAACTTTTTAGCCATCTCTTAAGCTTTCCATTGTGATCGCTATGATCTTTATATAGGAAATCCTAATTTCGTCAAATGAAACAGAGCTTTATAATGGAAAATTGAATAATATGTATGAGATATAACTTAAGAACTTTAAAATGTGATTATTTTCTGTGATAGTCAATGAGTCAACCATATAGGACAGGATTTATGCAAGAAATATTCGTTTTATTTGGCATAAGATTTTCTTAACTAAATTTAGGTCCCATTTAAAATTATTAAGACATTGTTTCCCATATTTTAACCATGTTAAAGAATAAATAGCAAGGGACTAACTGAAGTGAATATATCCCAGCCATTTTAACTGTAGATCGATTATGATAGGCCTTGTGTCAACAAAAATATCGAAGGTAAGAAGTTAGTGATCATTGTACTTAAATCAGTGATATCAAGATGAATATATGTAGAAAAATAACATGACTGTAGCAATAAATATGCCTTTTGTTTCTGATCCATAGACATCACATATAGAGCTTTATCTATAAAATAAACTGTCCACCCAAGCAACTTTACAGTAGTAATGTGAAGTGGCTGATGGCAACAAATATTTGACATTCTCAACATGGGCTAAATTAACTATTATAACTTGGATCATAATTTGAATAAATTTTCAGGCAATTAAATTTCTGTGCACCGCACTGGATCATGTTGCAAAATAATTACAGTAAGTAATCTTAGTTTCTCTAATATTTTACCTGATTATTATATTGTGCAAAATAGTAGATATTTTGTTGTTAATAATATAAACTGGTTCTCCAAACATGAACATAGCACAACATAAGTGCTAGTATCATCGTTTCTTTACAAACTATTGAATATATATATGTGTGTGTGTGTGTCCATTAGAAACATAAATAGTTTTTTTTTCCTTATGGATCAAATGACTTGCAGTAAACAATACACGAATTCACCTAAAATTTAAAACAAATGATACTATTAAGAATAGATATAAGTTATGATATTTAGATAACTTACAAATAATGACATTATATACTACCAAATTATAATAAATCATCAACTGATATATACCACATTATAAAGAGTGAAATATACAAATATTACAGAGCAATGAGGTATAATACTCATATCTTCAATAATATTTAGTAGTAAAATCAGAAATGATATTTACTCGCTTCATTTTTTTTTTTGAAAGCCAAAACTTATTCATTGTGGCTTTCGAAAAGCCAAAAAGTAGCATATTTAAGTCAAACCAAAGGGACGTTTAAATTACATTTCTATCAAATGATTTCAGAATTGAAAACTATCTCATGTAATTTAACCATCATACTCAATTCTTATGAAAGACATTATGAATCATTTCTTTTGTACATAAGAAATATATGATTTGAAGTTGCCTTGATCAGATATGAAATCCCTATTCGATAAA
Organism: Allium cepa; assembly: GCA_030765085.1. Lineage (NCBI taxonomy): Eukaryota > Viridiplantae > Streptophyta > Magnoliopsida > Asparagales > Amaryllidaceae > Allium > Allium cepa. The sequence goes on from CM060935.1 coordinate 600,567,361, forward strand.
GCAGTAAACTGCAGACCTTCAACATTCATAAGAAAAGAATGCTTAATAAGTTGGTAAGTACAAGATTAAACATTATGAAATTATGTGAACAATGCAAATGAATTAATATGTCTCAGATATTTAATGAAAAATTTCGAGTAAGGCACTTCAAAAATTACAGCAATCGGTTGAAATTATAAAATTGCTATTTTTGATAAGTTTGTGAATTAAAAGTGGCAAATGGATACACCATTTCAACATGTACTCAGAATAGTATCAATTAAACATAACTCCATGACCAAATATGTACCACCTGTGTCACTAACAAATAATGACATGTCAAGATTCGCGTATTAATCTGAAAATTAGGAGCATGAAGAATATCCAACTGAGATGTCTTCTAATCTTGGAAAAACAAAAGACGAATAACAAATTCTCACTATTTTGTTGTAAAGAGATAAGGTTCAGATAAATATACTTTTACACATGTCGGTAAGTCGATGAAAACTTTTTTGTAATGCTTTTCATATTGTTAGTTTTTACTATTTTGATATGTCAAACTAAAAGACAGTAAATTTAACTGTATTTAAATGTAAATGGATAAGTACGATGGGATCATGTGAAATGGTTAAAGCATTTCAGTATGTGGTGAATAGATCATTTCAGTATTTGTTAAATTTGGAACTGCTGTTGTTGCAAATTTTGACAAATAGATCATTTCAGTATAGGAATAAAGCGACTACTCATGTAATAAAACCATACAAAATTTCAATTTCATTGAAATTCATGAAAGAATGACAATCCAGCAAGGAAAATTTCACAAATTATCTAGACTGAGACACATGCTTACTTATTCAGACATGGAGTTCATAAAGAGTGAACCGTATAAAATACCAAGTTGATCAAAGTTCATAAAAAAATAAAATTTAGGATAATTTATCGTGCATATGTATAAAAAAACAAAAAACAAACAAAAGCATGGACAAACTAACCCAAGATTCGATGATTAAGGATCGGAGAACGCAGCAGTCATGCAATAAACAATTTTTCTGCATCAAAAAATAGAAAAACCAACATAAATTTACAACATGCCATAAATGACATGATATGTAGTCTGTAGTAGCATATCAAAAGTTGGGGCCAGCCATAAGAACGTTGTTCATATACCTGGTTAAACTGACAAATTGCTTCACTTCCACTTCAGCCTGCAAGCAACATCTTATTCTGTTCTGGGAGAATCAAATCAGTCACTGCACGTAGAAAATATAATAAGATTAAACCCAACTATCCAAGTACAGGTATTTTTACAAAACAATATATAAATATATACTTTTTCAGTTTATATACTTGTTACTACAAAACATATATAAAATAAAAAAACAATATTCTATTGTGATCTATCTCAAGCTATAGTAACAACATGCCAAATAATATATTGTCACGTAATGAAATGAAAGGAAAAATGGGGGAAAATGAAAACTATTTTCATATAACACACCTTGAGAAAATAAATATTTGAAAAGAAGAATTATGAAGTAAATGAGGTTACCACTAAACAAACAGTTTGTTTTTTTTTCGCCTACAAATAGATGTCTACCAAACAATCTTTCTACAAACGAATGGCTACCTGGTCAATTATTATTGTATAATCTCGTACCATATTTGAATAGTACTCCTCATCCAAAAAAAGACATGCTATAATTGAAAAAAACAAACTATATGCTATAAAACAAAACTTTAACATAGTGATATATATCTGAATTCATTACTGCATTTCCTAAAACAAAAGGGTGTATTTTTTTTTTTCATTCTATACCAGTAGTTCGTTATCGATGTTTTAATATATGATTCCTAAGTATAGATATTTTCACATTTCTATACAAATTTATTTTTACTGTAGGATTATGCAAGAACCAAACATTTTGTCTAGTATATACAATGTTAACACATCAAATACACATTCTAATCAATGAAAAGCGTTATGAATTAATTTTTTGAGATAGATCAAGCCTTTAAGTTTGTTTATGGTTAAAATTCTAACAATTAGTTAGTCTAATAAATAATTCTATGTTTCTCGAATTAAATAATTATTAGTTGTTTAAAGTTGTTAATTCAGCTATTTTTAACAATGATTTATATGTAGTCAATTTGTTCCATGCATTAGCACTTTTTGATATTTAAGCATTGTCAACAAACTATAATACCTCAATGTTGTAGGGGAAACCAATTTCGAATTAGTATTATTACTGTCATAGTTTGCTTGAACCAAAATCATAGGTTGTGTAATATGGCAATTAAAATTATCAAGTTGCACAAAAAAAGGCAGTTTAGCAGTATGTCACTTTTATCATTGAAGTCCGTCCAGGTAGGGTTCAACCACTACGTAAAAGTAAATTAAGATATAACATGATTAATTAAGCATCGCAGAAGTAAGTGAAAAATAAACGGTAAAGTAAAGTTGAAATTAATTTTTATATATATCATACTTTGTTGAAAATGTAGGCGGTTGCATAACTGTAGTTGATCCACCAATCTTATTCTTGAAATCAAAACAAAAAATCCAGGAAGAACCAAGTTTAGTGATATATAACAATTAGAATCATGTAAACCAACAAAAAATAAGGATTTTTACCTAAAATGCAATGGTTAATTGGGTAAATAAGGGAGCACCATCGATTGGACGAACAAAACCACATGCCATCTCAAATCATGTTGAGCTAGGGCAAGCTAGCTGCCGGTCTGCTGCCGGAATGGACCGATGGGAAAAGACTTGGAGCTGTCGAGTAGCACAATTAACAACCGCTGGGCACTGTGTCGTCAATGAATCACGACGGTCATTACAGGAAAGAGAGAGCACTGGAAATAAGTTGAAATAATAGAAGAGGAGATAAGCTGGAGGGGAATCGATCGATTTGTGGTAAGGAAATTGGGAGGAGGAGATTGCTGGAAAGAACGGAAGGTTTTAGTGGAGAAGAGGGAGTAAATAAAAACATGGACCTAAAATTCGGAGACGGTTCAGTTGCTCAAATTCAACGTGGCTTCAGTGCTCTTGAAATCATTCTCACTAATCATAGTATAGTATAGATATATAGATATATATATATATATATATATATATATATATATCTTGTTTAAGTTTTTAGATTGCAAAAGCAGAAATTTAGTAGAAGAAGATTTGCTTGCTAAATAATTGCCGTGCTTGCTTATATGAAAATTTTACCACTTAAAAATAAATGTGCAAATTCTGCACACTCTGGTATCGTGCTCTTATCACTAGTCTTTATTTGCATTACATTGTTGGTTGCTTGCATTTTAGAAAATTTCAAAAACAAAAACAAAAACAAATTTCAGTCGTATTTTCATCGTTAATTCACATTTAATTTTAGTTTTGCATTTATATCATCTTATTTACTTTTCTAAGGGTAATACCCAAATCCACTTAAGGTGGGGTGTTTCATCACCCCTTTCTTAGCCCACAAATTGCATACCATCCTAGAATTTGACTAATAATAACAGTTAGACTTTGGACTTAAGGGTGTCACGAGCTCACCTAAGGCTTAATTGTATCTTGACAAGTTGTCCTCTTTCGATAGTTTATATTCTTGATGTCTAAGCCACGGAAAGCTGCAATCATATATAAATATTACAGTGATTGTTTCTTTGAAGATACTAAACCTTCGGCTGCATTGTTACGGTGGTTCGTGGTGCGCCGACAACTCCTGCCTGTTACTTAGCTAAGAAATATATTGTTGGATTAAGACAAAGTGTGATTATACAATTTTTAGGTTAGTAGCTACTAAGGACAGAAAATTTGTAATTAAGTCCTTACATTCATTTAGTTACATTAGTTCATGCATATTTATAAAAAAGAAAAAAAATATCAAAATCCAAAACTAAAAAAAAACTTTCACATTTTCTTAACTTAGTTTTTTTCCAAAAGAAAAAAAAGCCTTTTTACATCTTTCCCTTTGAAAAAAAGAAATTATTTTTTTACTTAGGTTTTTTTAGAAAAACAAAAATTCAAAAAATATAATCTTTATAAAAAAAGAAAAACTATATAAAAAAATTGAAATCCAAAAAATAAAACAAAAATCAAAATTTTCTTGAAAAATAAATTCTTTTTGGTAAATATTTTCCCATTATTAAAAAAACAATTTTCACTTCATTTCCTAAACTCTTCTCATTCTCTTAAACTTGATTCTAACTTCTTTCCCTTCCCTTATTCTTCTCGCTAGTGCATGAGTACTTGGACTCGTGACACAGCCTTGGACTCGTAACACAGCCATAAATCGTTTAACTCGAACAAACGATCCTCCTGAAATGGAAAATGAGAAAGCGCCTCGAACACTTATGGATAGGATCTTTCCCGATAGAGTTGTTATTCCTTCTTAATCTCCTTACATGCCCCTAAGGGTAATCAATTCGAAATTCATTTAAATCATATCGCCACGCTTTGGAAATTTGGCAACTTCAAACACGATGATCCATACATGGTCTTAACGAAATTCGAACAAGTTTTCACAACCATTAAACTCCAACAACTTTGTGATGACGGAATCAAATTCCAATTAATTCCGTTTGCTCTTACTGATTACGTTGAAAAATGGTTGTATAGCTTACCATCAAACTCGATTAAAACTTAGGAAGAATTCGTTAAGGCTTTCTTGAAAAGGTTCTACATCTTAGAAAAAACAACTAAAATCCGAAATGAAATTGTCAATTTTCATCAATTCAGGGGTGAACCATTTGGAAAATATTTTGAAAGATTTAAAGAGCTTTTGATAAAATGTCCACACCATAATTTCGAGTGCTTGAATCTATATGCCAAGGCAACTTTCTTACCCAACATGACGATGATGCTTGGTAATTTCTTGAAAACCTAACCGAAAAGTCATCCCAATGGGAATGTTCTAACGAAAAATCAATTTATTTACGACCGAGCGCACATTTGATAGGATCGTCTTTGGCTTTAGAAGTTAAGGTCGACGCATTGATTAATAAATTCGATAATGTTTTCTCATCCAACCAAATGAACCAAGCTTCCCAACCCATGTGCCATAAATGTAGCGATCCAAATCACATAGTCAATTGGTAACCTAATTCGATCAAACAACTCAATACTTTCAATAAGGTTAAAAATGACATTTTTTCACCAATATACAATCCTGGTTGGAGAAATCATCCAAACTTTGCTTGGAACCAAAAAAATCCCAACGCGAATTTGATTCGTCCCAATTTCAAGCATTTCTGAATAACACTTCAAATCCACCATTTCAACTCAATCAGTTCCAACAAAATTTTGTGGGTCCATCCCAAAATCAACCTCAATAACCTTTTGCTCCGCAAGATGATAAACGATTAAGTTCATGACTTTGCATTTCGGTAAACAAATCAATAATCCAGTCGTTAATCCAAACGATTTACCAAAATCTCCTCTCGATGCTTCAAAAACTACATATGAATCTGAATAGAACGTTGAGCCAAACATCGAATCAAACCCCAACCTAAATTCTTCCTCTGCTCAAGTAGACCCACCTACCGAGTACTGTGTTCCATTTCCATATTGTCTTCGACCCAAGAAACATTCTGACCCAATGGAAAAGATGTAGGAAATTTTCAAGCAAGTCAAAGTTAACATCCCGCTTCTTGATATCGTTCAATAATCCCTAACTTACGCTAAATTTCTCGAGTACTTGTGTACCCAAAAACGACACACTCATGTATCCAAGAAAGTTTTCTTAGCCACCGGACTTAGCAAGTCTTGTCTCTATCAATTCCTATCAAATACAAAGATCCTGGATGTCCGACGATCTAGTGCATGATAGGAGACAAAAGGATTAACAAATGCTTACTCGATTCTGGTGCAAGTGTCAATTTGATTACATTTCCATTTACCAGCAACTTGGCTTGCGTGAACTAAAACCGATAAAAGTAACTCTTCAATTTTTCGAACAATTGATAAAGAAACCCTTGGTAGAAATCGAGGGTACTCATCAAAATCAATCAATTCATATTCCTTATCGATTTTATCGTTTTGGAGACTCAACCTATGAATAATCGGATGAGTCAGATTATATTGATTTTCGTTCGACCTTTCTTGGCTACTTCGAATGCTTTAATCAATTGTCAAAATGGTTCGGTGAAAAATTCTTTTGAAAACATGACTTTGGATCTTAAAACCTTCAATCTTGAAAATCAATCTAATAAAACGCTTGACCAAACATTGGAAGTTAGCTTCATTCAAGAAGATATTGATAATGAAACAATTGGCCTTAACAACAAATGCGGGACCGAATACGAACAACTGTTCCAAGATGAGCCTAACGAGATTGAAATTGCATTTCCATTTGAACCCCTCACCATTGAGTAAGAACTTCAACCAAATTCTTTGATTGAGCAACCCCCGCGGTTGGACTATAAACCCCTTCTCAATCACCTTAAGTAAATAGCATATAGAGTCAGGCTTGTAGGCTTGAGTAAATTTTTTTAATTTGTTTTAAATTTCGTCCTTTATATATATATATATATATCTTGTTTAAGTTTTAAGGTTGCAAAAGCAGAAATTCAGCAGGAGAAGACTTGCTTGCTCAAAAAATTACTTTGTTTGCTTATATAAAAAATATAATATTTATAAAAAAAGAAAAACTATATAAAAAAAATTGAAAATCCAAAAAATAAAACAAAAATTAAATTTCCCTTTTGAAAATTAAATTATTTTTGGTAAATATTTCCCCTTTATTAAAAAAACAAATTTTCACTTCATTTCCTAAACTCTTCTCGTTCTCTTAAACTTGATTCTAACTTCTTTCACTTCCCTTATTCTTCTCGCCAGTGCATGAGTACTTGGACTCGTCACAAAGCCACCGGACACGTAACACAACCATAAATCGTTTAACACGAACAAATGATCCTCCTGAAATGGTGAATGAGAAAGCGCCTCGAACACTTATGGATAGAATCTTTCCCGATAGAGTTGATATTCCTTCTTAATCACGTTACCCGCCCGTGAGGGTAATCAAATCGAAATTCATTCAAATCATATCGCCACGCTTCAAAATTTTGGCAACTTCGAACACGATGATCTATACATGGTCTTAACGAAATTCGAACAAGTTTTCACAACCATTAAACTCCAACAACTTTGTGATGATGGAATCAAATTCCGATTAATTCCGTTTGCTCTTACTGATTACGCTAAAAAATGGTTGTATAGCTTACCATCAAACTCGATTAAAACTTAGGAAGAATTCGTTAAGGTTTTCTTGAAAAGTTCTACATCTTGGAAAAAAAATTAAAATCCGAAATGAAATTGTCAATTTTCATCAATTCAGGGATGAACCATATGGAAAATATTTTGAAAGATTTAAAGAGCTTTTGATAAAATGTCCACACTATAATTTCGAGTGCTTGAATCTATATGCCAAGGCAACTTTCTTACCCAACATGACAATGATGCTTGGCAATTCCTTGAAAACCTAACCGAAAAGTCATCCCAATGGGAATGTTCTAACGAAAAATCAATTTATTTACGACCAAGCGCACATTTGATAGGATCATCTATGGCTTTGGAAGCTAAGGTCGACGCATTAATTAATAAATTCGATAACGTTTTCTCATCCAACCAAATGAACCAAGCTTGCAACCCATGTGCTATAAATATAGCGATCCAAATCACATAGCCAATCGGTGCCCTAATTCGATCGAACAACTCAATGCTTTCAATAAGGTTTAAAATGTCACGTTTTCTCCAATGTACAATCCTGGTTGGAGAAATCATCCAAACTTTGCTTGGAACCAAAATAATCCCAACGCGAATTTGATTCGTCCCAATTTTCAAGCATTTATGAAAAATACTTCAAATCCACCATTTCAACTCAATCAGTTCCAATAAAATTTTGTGGGCCCATCCCAAATCAACCTCAATAATCTTTTGCTCCTCAAGACGATAGACGATTAAGTTCATGACTTTGCATTCCGATAAAAAAATCAATAATCCAGTCGTTAATCCAAACGATTTACCAAAATCTCCACTCGATGCTTCAAAAATGACATATGAATCTGAGCAGAACGTTGCGCCAAACATCGAATCAAACCCCAATCCAAATTCTTCTTCTGCTCAAGTAGACCCACCTACTGAGTATCGTGCTACATTTCCATATCGTCTTCAACCCAAGAAACATTCCGACTAAATGGAAAAGATATAGGAAATTTTGAAACAAGTCAAAGTTAACATCCTGCTTTTTGATATCGTTCAACAAGTCCTAACTTACGCTAAATTTCTTGAGTACTTGTGTACCCAAAAACAACACACTCATGTACCCAAGAATGTTTTCTTAGCCATCGGACTTAGCAAGTCTTGTCTCTATCAATTCCTATCAAATACAAAGATCCTGGATGTCCTATGATCTCGTGCATGATAGGATACAAAACGATTAACAAATGCTTACTCGATTCGGGTGCAAGTGTCAATTTGATTACTTATTCCATTTACCAGCAACTTGGCTTGGGTGAACTAAAACCGATAAAAGCAACTCTTCAATTTTTCGAACGTTCGATAAAGAAACCCATGGTAGAAATCGAGGGTACTCATCAAAATTAATCAATTCATATTCCCTATCGATTTCATCGTTTTGGAGATTCAACCTACGAATAACCGGATGAGTCAGATTATATTGATTTTCGCTCAACCTTTCTTGGCTACTTTGAATGCATTAATCAATTGTCAAAATGGTTTGATGAAAATTTCTTTTGAAAACATGACTTTGGATCTTAAAACCTTCAATCTTGATGTCACGACCCGACTTTCCACTCCCAGAAAATCGCGTCATGAATTAAGAAAGAAAGGGATAGAAGAAGAAAAGAAAGAAGAGAAGAAGAAACAACATCAGAATCTAACACAGCGGAACGAATAAATTATATTAATAACATAAATATTACATAGTATCATTTACATCAGAGATACACAGCACAATCAACTCATACTAGACAGTTATAGATACCTGTCTAGTTATACAACTCAATACAATCCAGAGACAATACAAAATGCACAACGGAATTCTCAATAGCTATACGTAGAAGCCTCCTGCTCCATTGCTCCCCCACAAATCGTCAAAGCTAATCCAGAATCCTAACCTGAATTCCCTTGACTACTCATAAAAATTTGAGTACCCAAGAGTTTATGAAAAACAAAAAAAATAAACTCCGGGTCAGACATGGGTCTGGTGTGAGTAACAGGTTAAAGTTGCTTAACTTTGAAAAACCTTTGAAAAGAAAAGATATCACGTAAGACTTCCCACACATAAACATGGAAAAGTTTTTACCTTACGCTAACCAAAACATTTGATAGGAAATCCGATGATATTATAATAGTGTCTAGGGTTTTCAAGTAAATAAGAAAATAGCCGAAATTGTTACATTCATTAAATTCCAGCTACTAGCCACAAAAGTGGGTAATACAATCAAAACCGTTGGCACTTATTGGATTTTGGATTCCATACAATGGCAGGGCTACTGGGGTACCGCCCGTCACAGTACGTGGCCTAGATCACCGTACCGAGGATTACTCCCTTCATCCCCTGCAACACAAAGCCGGACCCGTTCCTTACTGAACAGTTCCAAACAAGACAACCCCGTGGTTGTAGCTAGCAACCACCCACACAGCCGAATATAAAGGGACTTCTAGACAGGGATCCATCTTGCTCTCCAGTGGGCGCGACCCACGAAGCTTTGCTGCACCTCCCCTGTTTTAGCCATTCCCGGTTGATGAGGCTTGAGGCTACGATTACCTTTATAGGACATATCACTTAGAATGCTCATCGTCCACCTGACGATGTGCTGAAAGCATTCAATCCATACAAGTTCGTTCCGGGTTCGAACGAAACCGAAGGCATTATCTCGTTACACTCATATTGGAATCACCCTCAGAGTTAACGACAATAACCCTTGCACTCTAAACCACCATCTCGAATCTATAAGGACTAATTCCGTCAACTCATTACGGAATCACCCACAGAGTTATAATGACTCATAGTCCTTACACCTCGAGTCTTCACAAAGCTCCACTTTGATACACGACCTATCGTTATTTGGAATCGATGTGGTTTTCGGATATCCAAATATGGAAACCCGATCCCGGTCTCATCGAAAACCAAAGCGTGTCTTTTAAGGTCCAAGTTGTTTTAAAGGTTTTAAAACAATTCAATACAGTATCTATATACACACAGATAGATAACATAAAACATAACTGATAATCAACATTATCACATAACAGGTAATTCACATCATCAATATCATATAGATATACCATTTATCATCACAATAGATAACCTATGTTATCATCACAATACCATCAAACATCCATACCACACAATATCATTCATCTCACTATTGAGATCACAAAGCATCCAAGACAATCATCAACATCCATTCATACATAAGCAAGGATTTACTCATACCATATAATTAATTTAGAATGAATTAAATTAATTATCTCTATCTCAAATTAATTTAAAATGAATTAAATTAATTCCTTCATCTATAATTAATTTAAAATAAATTAAATCAATTACTTTACCAAATTATCTTGCTTACTCAATCATTTAATTGATTACAATCAATTAATCCATCATTCAAAATAAATTGCCTTAATTAGTCACTCTTGATTAATTAAACTTAATTACATTCATGTAATTATTCTTAATTAATTTTACAAATTAATTATTCTCACTAAACAGTAATTAACCTTTAATTACTCCAACTAATTAATTAATCATAATTAATTATCCTAATCCTTAATTAATTACATTAATTAAGTACCTATTATTGATTAATTAATCATAATTAATCACCTTTAATTACATCATTAATTAGAATAATTAATGATCCTTAATTATTCCTTAAATTAATTACTCAAAGTAAATAACAAACTTAATTACTATATTAAACCAAATTAATTATCCTTAAATTAATTTCTTAATTAATACCTTGATTAATTATTTAAATAATTAATCCAAATTATTTCATACTTAAACATCTCCTTAATTACAACCTGTAATTATTAAACAATTACTTAACTAAGTAATTTTCAAATCATTAATTACATAAAGTAATTATCCTTAACCCAAGTGTTTAAAATTAATTAAACTTAATTAATTAAATTAAACAATCTCATTCAATTAAATTAATTACTTTATCAAGTAATTACTCAAACCATTTATAATTGATTATTATTAAATTAATTAATCTAATTAATTTTAAAAATTAACTACATTAATTAATTGTTAAATAATCATGGTTAATGACCTTCATTAACCATCCTCTAATTATTTTAAAAAGTAATTAACTTAAATTAATTACCAATTAAATTATTTTTAATCATTATTAATTAAAGTTAATTATTAAATTAATTAACCTTAAATTAAAACTTAATTACATAATTAATATTCATTTATCATTAATTAATAACTTAATTAATGATCTTAATTCCAAATTGATTAATCATTAATCAATTAATTCCAAATTTAATTAATTTAAATAAATTAACAAATCTTAATTACCTTGTAAATAAATTCTAAAACATAATTCTTAATCAAAAATAAACATAACTTAATTCTGTTTTAAACAATTTGATTCAAAACAAAATACAATTACCTTTAAATTCCAATTTAAATTTCAAGTTTAAAATAAAATAAATTTTAAACTTATCAAAGTTTTAAATAAATTTAAAACTTATTTAAATTTACAAGTCCAAACAAATGTTTGACTTAAAATGCAATTATAAGAATTTGAAATTAAATTTATTTCAAAATTCTAGAAGTTTCAAATCATTTATATTTTAAAACTTTCAAATTTGAATCTTCTTTTAAAATTTGAAACTGAACTTCATTTAAACTCAGTTTTCCAGTTTAAATTTAATTCTTAAATCTTAATCATATTTTAAAACTTCATTACCAAAGTTTCAACTATTTTACACAAAATAAAATAGTTAATTAAGTTAAATTTAAAGCTTAAGTTTCTGTTTTAAAAACTGAAATTTGAATTTCAAATCAGTAATGCAAACTTGAATTGCATTTAAATTCAAACTTTGCTTTAAATAAAAATTGCAGATTCAAATTTTAAACTCAGATTTTGAAAAACAGAAACAGGGTTTTCAAAACCTGGAATTTTGAATTCAAATCAAAATACAAATTTAAATTCAAAAATACAACCTGAATTTGATTTTTAAACCTGAACCTTAATCTACACAAAAGCTACAGATTCTTGTTTAAAAGTTAAAACCAGATTTCAAAAAAAAAAAAACAGTTTCTATAACCTGCAAATTACAGTGACCCGAGAAACATCAATCTCTACTTCGAGTTTTCCTCACATCTACTCCGAGTTTCACACTGTCCTGCTTCGAGTTCTTTTACTACTTACTTCGAGCCAAATTTTCCCCTTTCCCTCATCTCCCCTGAAACACCACCAAATCCAAAAGTTGATCAGAGAACTCATCACCGCCCCCTTTGCCGACCATTTCAGATGATCCACTACCAACCAGTAACCCCTCAACCCACTAACATTTCACCAAATCGAACAGATAAACAAGAATTCAAAGATTTATCTCTGAAACCCGAAGTTTCATAACCTGTAAATATTTTTACAGGTTTCAACATCAAAACCTGACAACGTTCATACATCGCCACTCCGATCACCTGACATCCATCCTTCCCGTCCACAAATGCTTCTACACATCAACTATCAATACACCAAAATCAAGAACACTCGATCCACCCTATGTCCCGAAATTGATTGATTCAAGAACACAGTAAAAACTAGGGTAAAAAAAAAAAAATTTGAAATCCAAACTGCAACTTAACAAGCAAACTTTAAATTCTCCTCTGATTTTTCTTAGGATCTAGGAACCTTACTTAATAACTCAGAAGAGTTTGAATTTTTCTGAAACTACAGATTGTAAGTATTTGCTCAAAATCATATTTGTTCAAGAACACACAGTAAAGGAACCTATACTCTTTAATTCCTATTACTTGATTTAAAAAAATCAAGTTCCAGTTAAAAGTTTTTAGTTTATAAAACTAGATTTCAATGTTAATAGGTTTGGATTTGATCAAGATTTAACCTATAATGTTATTATCTGTTTTATCAGAAACATCACCCTGTATTTGACTTCACTTAAAATTTAAATCTGAATTCAAGAAATTTAAACAACCATACTTTATAAATTCTGCATTCTAATCTATACTAAACAAAACTTCTTTATTTATTTATCTATTCTAAAATCCAGATACTACTTCAACTTGGATCAATCACAGGAAATTCTTTTAAATATGTTAGTAAATCTGGGAACACAGCAAAGTAAAATGCACATCCAAGCATAATTCCATCAGATCTTATATAAGCACACAAGCATATTCATCTTAACATTTAATAAGCAACCTAATTCTAGTTTTAAGATTTAATGTTACTCACTTTTGAAAAATACAGTGCTCAGTTGAATATGCAGAAAACTCAAAAATGCAAGCATTCCATCTCATACACAAACACAGGCATATCCATCATACTCAACAGGCAATAGATTTAAGCAACTATATCATTTTAATTTAGTTTTTAAAATAAATTGTTACTCACCTTTATTTGAATTTGCAGAGCACCAAAAAAATGCAGGCTTCATGAAAAAATGCAGGTGCTCCTCTCTGTTGATCATTAGATGATATGCTCATGCTCACAGCCTAATTGCTTGCATGTAGGAAATAGATGATGCTGAGCCACTTTCCATATGCATGCAAATGCCTTTCCACCCAGGCTTAAACATAGATGCATGCAGAGACAAAAGTGTGCAGGTTCACTTGAATTTTTGTGGAAATGTAAATTGAATTTGATGAGAAATTTGGTCTTTTAATATGCAGGGGAATTTGCAGATTTGTTTTGATTATGCAGAGGTCTGAATTGAATTTGAGGGAATGTAAATTGATGGATTTGAATGTGGTTTGGTGAATTGTATATGCAGATCTGATCTTTATTTGATTAAAGAAGAATGAAAATTATATGCATGAATGAGGATGTAAACTATGCAAATGTATCCTCAGATTTTAGGAAATAAAAGAAAGATTAAAACTAATTTTACACTTGTCATGAATGAGACACTTGTCTATATGAATACATATTAATTTAACACATGTTATCTCTTTTAAAATGATTAGTTTTTAATTAGAAATTAATGTTATATTAGCTAAAATTAAGTTACTAGTTTATATGTATAAATTTATAAATGAAAACAAAAACAAATCATGTTTATAAACTTATACAACTAAAAATTAAATCAATTTAAAGACTTTATACTTTTAAATATAAATTCAACTAAATTAAAAATCAAATATTTTCAAATCAAGTTATAAATAAAAATTCAATTTGAAATAAACATTACAAATTCTTATTCAAAACTTATTTATAAAGTCAATACAATATTAATATTATTTTTATAAATATCTTCTATTAAATTAAAAATCATTTTTCAAGAAATTATATTTTTATAAGTAAAATATGTATTTTATTAAACCATAAAATATTTTATTGAATTATTCAAAATTTAAAACAATACCAATCTATTTAAAATATAAATCAAATATTTATATTGAAAACAGAAATCAATTTATATCATTTAAAAGATAAAATGACCAATTTAAACAATTATTGAAGGAGATTATTAAATTTATCTGAGTAATTATTAACAGATTATCAATATCAATTTTATTTTAACTACAGATTATTAAACTGATATTGTCAAAAATTCCGGGATGTTACAATCCTTCCCCCTTAAAAGAATTTCGTCCTCGAAATTTAAAACAAAGGTAATTTAATAATCTTATTATATTAAATTTTAAACACAAGCATATATCAAACATATGCTAACAACCAATCAACCAATCAAACAAACCTAATTATCCAGACAAAATCTGGATAAAATTTCATCGAGTTTCCCCAGGTGTATATATATATCCACCGGGATACTCGCCCTAGAAAAACCAAACAAACAATACTATGAAGCTACAAAGCTCCTATACAACTATATCTACAACATTAGACAAGATATCAGACTACAAACGAGTCTGACTCAACAACCAAAACTCCAGAACTGCTGGTTCCACAACCAGAGACAGATCATACACGTACTCCCACAGAGATACGTGAAACCCATCGAACCCCAGTTGTCCAAACTGGCAACTCAATCCTGAAGATCAATCACTTATCTCCAAAATCACAGAAAAGATCCAAAATCACTTCAGAGCTAACTTCTCAGACTCACCCAAACTTATAGCTCACTTTTGATCGGAGAAAACTTATCCAAAATTAAATCTCCGTCTTCAGAGTCCAAATCTCTCCGACTCTTATCCATAAATCTCCTCAGATGATCCTGGGCTGCCTACAACCTTACTGCTCAACTCAACCTTCGCTGAGGCTTCTAGAAACAAACTAGACCAATCAACTCACCAAAATGATCTCCTCAAGATCAACCAAAATCAAAAACTCAAACTCAACTTCTCAACATCAGAAGACAACAACTCACTTCTCCTGAGCGGGAAAAGAAAAGCAGATACACTTCCAAACTGCTTCCGCTGCCCAACTCTGATCCGAAGTAGAAGAGAATACTGAAGAAGAACACAAGCACAAACTGGACAACACACCCCAGAGATATGGTTCAACAAGTCCATAAGAATCATTCAGGAGTTCCTCCAAAACTCCGAGCTGCTACTCCAACTTAACTCTTGGAACCATTCTTCTATAAAGCTGAACCACACGGTACCACTTCTGGAATCCCAGCCTATAAGGAAGCTCAATCTCCAGATGCAAACCAAACTCTGACTTTCTGAAGACATCCAGAAAAACTCAGATAACCCAAGAGAATACTCAAACAATCGCAAGTCACTTTTGCGATCCACTCAAACCAAATCCAAGAAAACTGTTCTTTCTTAACCAAATAGAACAGCTCAAACTCAACTAGCCAACCCATCAAAGAAACGGGTCCACTAAACTGCTTCTGAACTCCACTCCAGAAAAACTACTAAGCCAGAAGATCTCTTGCCAACATCGAGAACATTCCAACACAAAGCTCTCCGAGAAACTCGGACCTCAAAGCAACCAGAAACTCAAGCTGACCCCAGCCACAACGCTGAAGCAGACTCACCTCCTTAATTTGTTCCAAAGAAAACATCTTCGGGAACATTCATAGTCACTGCATCTCATCACGCAGCTACTATTCCCTAAGGTATTCAAAATACCATCACTCACTTCTGCCAACCAACAGATCCAAACACTACTCATCCAACTTCAGAAATGAACTCCGAACCTTAACAGGTTTCCTTCAGAGATCAATGAAGTTCTACATCACTACAGAATTCAATCGAGACGGTATTAGGTCTACAGTCTCAACAGATACACCTCCAACCTCAAAACATTCAAACTCCAACCAATGGTAGTAATCGTGTAACACACAATACTACCTCATCTACCTTCATAACTTATATTGGAAAACCTGAACGGGTAACCCAACAGATAGGTAGAAATATATATAGTTATATATAAAAATTACAAATACGCTCTCTCAAGAAAGACACCACTACTGAGCCTAGGTATTCACTCAACCTAATGCTCCCTAAAGAAAGATACACTTCAGAGCCTAGGTATTCACTCAACCTAATGCTCTGATACCAAAATGTCACGACCCGACTTTCCACTCCCAGAAAATCGCGTCATGAATTAAGAAAGAAAGGGATAGAAGAAGAAAAGAAAGAAGAGAAGAAGAAACAACATCAGAATCTAACACAGCGGAACGAATAAATTATATTAATAACATAAATATTACATAGTATCATTTACATCAGAGATACACAGCACAATCAACTCATACTAGACAGTTATAGATACCTGTCTAGTTATACAACTCAATACAATCCAGAGACAATACAAAATGCACAACGGAATTCTCAATAGCTATACGTAGAAGCCTCCTGCTCCATTGCTCCCCCACAAATCGTCAAAGCTAATCCAGAATCCTAACCTGAATTCCCTTGACTACTCATAAAAATTTGAGTACCCAAGAGTTTATGAAAAACAAAAAAAATAAACTCCGGGTCAGACATGGGTCTGGTGTGAGTAACAGGTTAAAGTTGCTTAACTTTGAAAAACCTTTGAAAAGAAAAGATATCACGTAAGACTTCCCACACATAAACATGGAAAAGTTTTTACCTTACGCTAACCAAAACATTTGATAGGAAATCCGATGATATTATAATAGTGTCTAGGGTTTTCAAGTAAATAAGAAAATAGCCGAAATTGTTACATTCATTAAATTCCAGCTACTAGCCACAAAAGTGGGTAATACAATCAAAACCGTTGGCACTTATTGGATTTTGGATTCCATACAATGGCAGGGCTACTGGGGTACCGCCCGTCACAGTACGTGGCCTAGATCACCGTACCGAGGATTACTCCCTTCATCCCCTGCAACACAAAGCCGGACCCGTTCCTTACTGAACAGTTCCAAACAAGACAACCCCGTGGTTGTAGCTAGCAACCACCCACACAGCCGAATATAAAGGGACTTCTAGACAGGGATCCATCTTGCTCTCCAGTGGGCGCGACCCACGAAGCTTTGCTGCACCTCCCCTGTTTTAGCCATTCCCGGTTGATGAGGCTTGAGGCTACGATTACCTTTATAGGACATATCACTTAGAATGCTCATCGTCCACCTGACGATGTGCTGAAAGCATTCAATCCATACAAGTTCGTTCCGGGTTCGAACGAAACCGAAGGCATTATCTCGTTACACTCATATTGGAATCACCCTCAGAGTTAACGACAATAACCCTTGCACTCTAAACCACCATCTCGAATCTATAAGGACTAATTCCGTCAACTCATTACGGAATCACCCACAGAGTTATAATGACTCATAGTCCTTACACCTCGAGTCTTCACAAAGCTCCACTTTGATACACGACCTATCGTTATTTGGAATCGATGTGGTTTTCGGATATCCAAATATGGAAACCCGATCCCGGTCTCATCGAAAACCAAAGCGTGTCTTTTAAGGTCCAAGTTGTTTTAAAGGTTTTAAAACAATTCAATACAGTATCTATATACACACAGATAGATAACATAAAACATAACTGATAATCAACATTATCACATAACAGGTAATTCACATCATCAATATCATATAGATATACCATTTATCATCACAATAGATAACCTATGTTATCATCACAATACCATCAAACATCCATACCACACAATATCATTCATCTCACTATTGAGATCACAAAGCATCCAAGACAATCATCAACATCCATTCATACATAAGCAAGGATTTACTCATACCATATAATTAATTTAGAATGAATTAAATTAATTATCTCTATCTCAAATTAATTTAAAATGAATTAAATTAATTCCTTCATCTATAATTAATTTAAAATAAATTAAATCAATTACTTTACCAAATTATCTTGCTTACTCAATCATTTAATTGATTACAATCAATTAATCCATCATTCAAAATAAATTGCCTTAATTAGTCACTCTTGATTAATTAAACTTAATTACATTCATGTAATTATTCTTAATTAATTTTACAAATTAATTATTCTCACTAAACAGTAATTAACCTTTAATTACTCCAACTAATTAATTAATCATAATTAATTATCCTAATCCTTAATTAATTACATTAATTAAGTACCTATTATTGATTAATTAATCATAATTAATCACCTTTAATTACATCATTAATTAGAATAATTAATGATCCTTAATTATTCCTTAAATTAATTACTCAAAGTAAATAACAAACTTAATTACTATATTAAACCAAATTAATTATCCTTAAATTAATTTCTTAATTAATACCTTGATTAATTATTTAAATAATTAATCCAAATTATTTCATACTTAAACATCTCCTTAATTACAACCTGTAATTATTAAACAATTACTTAACTAAGTAATTTTCAAATCATTAATTACATAAAGTAATTATCCTTAACCCAAGTGTTTAAAATTAATTAAACTTAATTAATTAAATTAAACAATCTCATTCAATTAAATTAATTACTTTATCAAGTAATTACTCAAACCATTTATAATTGATTATTATTAAATTAATTAATCTAATTAATTTTAAAAATTAACTACATTAATTAATTGTTAAATAATCATGGTTAATGACCTTCATTAACCATCCTCTAATTATTTTAAAAAGTAATTAACTTAAATTAATTACCAATTAAATTATTTTTAATCATTATTAATTAAAGTTAATTATTAAATTAATTAACCTTAAATTAAAACTTAATTACATAATTAATATTCATTTATCATTAATTAATAACTTAATTAATGATCTTAATTCCAAATTGATTAATCATTAATCAATTAATTCCAAATTTAATTAATTTAAATAAATTAACAAATCTTAATTACCTTGTAAATAAATTCTAAAACATAATTCTTAATCAAAAATAAACATAACTTAATTCTGTTTTAAACAATTTGATTCAAAACAAAATACAATTACCTTTAAATTCCAATTTAAATTTCAAGTTTAAAATAAAATAAATTTTAAACTTATCAAAGTTTTAAATAAATTTAAAACTTATTTAAATTTACAAGTCCAAACAAATGTTTGACTTAAAATGCAATTATAAGAATTTGAAATTAAATTTATTTCAAAATTCTAGAAGTTTCAAATCATTTATATTTTAAAACTTTCAAATTTGAATCTTCTTTTAAAATTTGAAACTGAACTTCATTTAAACTCAGTTTTCCAGTTTAAATTTAATTCTTAAATCTTAATCATATTTTAAAACTTCATTACCAAAGTTTCAACTATTTTACACAAAATAAAATAGTTAATTAAGTTAAATTTAAAGCTTAAGTTTCTGTTTTAAAAACTGAAATTTGAATTTCAAATCAGTAATGCAAACTTGAATTGCATTTAAATTCAAACTTTGCTTTAAATAAAAATTGCAGATTCAAATTTTAAACTCAGATTTTGAAAAACAGAAACAGGGTTTTCAAAACCTGGAATTTTGAATTCAAATCAAAATACAAATTTAAATTCAAAAATACAACCTGAATTTGATTTTTAAACCTGAACCTTAATCTACACAAAAGCTACAGATTCTTGTTTAAAAGTTAAAACCAGATTTCAAAAAAAAAAAAACAGTTTCTATAACCTGCAAATTACAGTGACCCGAGAAACATCAATCTCTACTTCGAGTTTTCCTCACATCTACTCCGAGTTTCACACTGTCCTGCTTCGAGTTCTTTTACTACTTACTTCGAGCCAAATTTTCCCCTTTCCCTCATCTCCCCTGAAACACCACCAAATCCAAAAGTTGATCAGAGAACTCATCACCGCCCCCTTTGCCGACCATTTCAGATGATCCACTACCAACCAGTAACCCCTCAACCCACTAACATTTCACCAAATCGAACAGATAAACAAGAATTCAAAGATTTATCTCTGAAACCCGAAGTTTCATAACCTGTAAATATTTTTACAGGTTTCAACATCAAAACCTGACAACGTTCATACATCGCCACTCCGATCACCTGACATCCATCCTTCCCGTCCACAAATGCTTCTACACATCAACTATCAATACACCAAAATCAAGAACACTCGATCCACCCTATGTCCCGAAATTGATTGATTCAAGAACACAGTAAAAACTAGGGTAAAAAAAAAAAATTTTGAAATCCAAACTGCAACTTAACAAGCAAACTTTAAATTCTCCTCTGATTTTTCTTAGGATCTAGGAACCTTACTTAATAACTCAGAAGAGTTTGAATTTTTCTGAAACTACAGATTGTAAGTATTTGCTCAAAATCATATTTGTTCAAGAACACACAGTAAAGGAACCTATACTCTTTAATTCCTATTACTTGATTTAAAAAAATCAAGTTCCAGTTAAAAGTTTTTAGTTTATAAAACTAGATTTCAATGTTAATAGGTTTGGATTTGATCAAGATTTAACCTATAATGTTATTATCTGTTTTATCAGAAACATCACCCTGTATTTGACTTCACTTAAAATTTAAATCTGAATTCAAGAAATTTAAACAACCATACTTTATAAATTCTGCATTCTAATCTATACTAAACAAAACTTCTTTATTTATTTATCTATTCTAAAATCCAGATACTACTTCAACTTGGATCAATCACAGGAAATTCTTTTAAATATGTTAGTAAATCTGGGAACACAGCAAAGTAAAATGCACATCCAAGCATAATTCCATCAGATCTTATATAAGCACACAAGCATATTCATCTTAACATTTAATAAGCAACCTAATTCTAGTTTTAAGATTTAATGTTACTCACTTTTGAAAAATACAGTGCTCAGTTGAATATGCAGAAAACTCAAAAATGCAAGCATTCCATCTCATACACAAACACAGGCATATCCATCATACTCAACAGGCAATAGATTTAAGCAACTATATCATTTTAATTTAGTTTTTAAAATAAATTGTTACTCACCTTTATTTGAATTTGCAGAGCACCAAAAAAATGCAGGCTTCATGAAAAAATGCAGGTGCTCCTCTCTGTTGATCATTAGATGATATGCTCATGCTCACAGCCTAATTGCTTGCATGTAGGAAATAGATGATGCTGAGCCACTTTCCATATGCATGCAAATGCCTTTCCACCCAGGCTTAAACATAGATGCATGCAGAGACAAAAGTGTGCAGGTTCACTTGAATTTTTGTGGAAATGTAAATTGAATTTGATGAGAAATTTGGTCTTTTAATATGCAGGGGAATTTGCAGATTTGTTTTGATTATGCAGAGGTCTGAATTGAATTTGAGGGAATGTAAATTGATGGATTTGAATGTGGTTTGGTGAATTGTATATGCAGATCTGATCTTTATTTGATTAAAGAAGAATGAAAATTATATGCATGAATGAGGATGTAAACTATGCAAATGTATCCTCAGATTTTAGGAAATAAAAGAAAGATTAAAACTAATTTTACACTTGTCATGAATGAGACACTTGTCTATATGAATACATATTAATTTAACACATGTTATCTCTTTTAAAATGATTAGTTTTTAATTAGAAATTAATGTTATATTAGCTAAAATTAAGTTACTAGTTTATATGTATAAATTTATAAATGAAAACAAAAACAAATCATGTTTATAAACTTATACAACTAAAAATTAAATCAATTTAAAGACTTTATACTTTTAAATATAAATTCAACTAAATTAAAAATCAAATATTTTCAAATCAAGTTATAAATAAAAATTCAATTTGAAATAAACATTACAAATTCTTATTCAAAACTTATTTATAAAGTCAATACAATATTAATATTATTTTTATAAATATCTTCTATTAAATTAAAAATCATTTTTCAAGAAATTATATTTTTATAAGTAAAATATGTATTTTATTAAACCATAAAATATTTTATTGAATTATTCAAAATTTAAAACAATACCAATCTATTTAAAATATAAATCAAATATTTATATTGAAAACAGAAATCAATTTATATCATTTAAAAGATAAAATGACCAATTTAAACAATTATTGAAGGAGATTATTAAATTTATCTGAGTAATTATTAACAGATTATCAATATCAATTTTATTTTAACTACAGATTATTAAACTGATATTGTCAAAAATTCTGGGATGTTACACTTGAGAATCAATCTAATAAACTGCATGACCAAACGTTGGAAGTTAGCTTCATTCAAGAATACATTGATAATGAAACAATTGACCTTAACAATAAACGCGGGACCGAATATGAACAACTGTTCCAAGACAAGCCTAATGAGATTGAAATTGCACTTCCATTTGAACCCCTCACCATTGAGTAAGAACTTCAACCAAATTCTTTGATTGGGCAACCCCTACGACTAGACCATAAACCCCTTCTCAATCACCTTAAGTACACATACTTGGTGACAGCGAACGTTTCCTATCATAATTCTTTAACTCCCTCTTGATCAAGAAGCTTTTCTTTCAATTCTGTTGAAAAACAAAGAAGCAATTGGATGGTCGATCACCGGTATAAAGGTGAAATAGTCCTGCTCTTGTTCAACATCGCATCTATTTAATTGACGATGCCAAGCCTGTTCGTGACGCTCAATGAAGGCTTAACTTAAAAATGAAGGATGCGATTCATGACGAAATTGTTAAGCTCCTTGATAACGGAATCATATACCCAATCTTTGATAGTTCGTGGGTTAGCCCAATTCATGTCGTGCCTAAAAAGTTCGGACTTACCATTATCAAAAACGACTCTAATAAACTCATTCCAACTTGTACTTAAACGGGTTGGCATGTTTGCATTGATTATCGAAAACTAAATGCTGCAACACGTGAGGATCATTTCCCTCTTCCTTTTGTCGACCAAATGCTTGAACGTTTAGTGGTCACGAATTCTATTATTTTCTTGAATTAGTTCTTAAATGATGCAAAGACAAACACTTAATGTTAAACTAGGAAAAATGCCACTTCATGGTCACTCATGGCATTGTACTTAGGCATGTAATTTCAAAAAAGGAATTGAGGTAGATAAGGCAAAAGTCGATGTAATTGCAAATCTATCCATTCCTAAATCTGTTAAAGACATTCATTTATCCTTAAACACACTGTTTTCTACTGATACTTTGTGAAAGACTTCGAAAAAATTGCTCGACCTCTTATGACTCTTCTTGGAAAAGATGTTCCATTTGACTTTAATTCTAACCGTGTTTCTGCTTTCGAACATCTCAAAAACGAACTCATTTCTGCTCTCATCATTTACTTACCCAATTGGGATCTTCCTTTCGAAATAATGTGTGATGCTTCTAACTTTGTGTTTGGTGTTGTCTTAGGACAACATATCAACAATATTCTTAATGTCATCTACTATGCTAGTATGACTCTAAACGATGCTCAACTCAATTACACGACCACTAAAAAAGAGCTTCTAGTGGTAGTCTTTGCGCTTGAAAAGTTTCAACCTTATCTGATTGGCTCGCATATTACTACTTACACTGACCATTCCGCTCTTAGGTACCTTTTCCCTAAAAAGGATGCTAAACCTCGTTTGATTCATTGGATCCTTCTACTCCAAGAATTTGACCCTACGATCAAAGACAAAAAAGGATCCGATAACGTAATTGCCGATCATTTGTCTTGTCATCCACATGCACCGTCTTCTTTATCAATGAAAACTTTTCTAATGAACAACTCCTTTCTATTTCTATTGATCCATGGTATGCAGACATACTGAACTATTTAGTCACTAAGGAAACTCCTTCGTTTTAGTCGAAAATACACACACACACACACACACATACATACATACATACATACATACATACATACATACATACATACATATATATATATCTTTCCCAAGTCAGGTACTTCTATTCGGATGATCCATACTTGTTTAAATTATTCCGACCAAATCATTCGATGTTGCATTTCTGATTGTGAAATCAAAAGTGTTCTTCCGTTTTGTCACGATCAAGCATGTGGTGGACATTTTGGTCCTCGAAAAACTGTGTAAAAAGTACTTCAATATAGCATTTACTGGCCCACTCTTTTCAAAGAATCTTTTGAATTTGGTAAAAATTGCGATCGCTGCCAAATGTAGGAAGAAGCTCTTGATGAAACATGATGTCTTTGAGCTTCATTCTTACGATCGAAATCTTTAACGTTTAGGGTATTGGCTTTATAGGACCATTTCCCAATTCTTTCAAAAATTTGTACATTCTTCTTGCTGTTGATTACGTCTCTAAATGGGTTGAGGCAATTCCATGTAAAACCAACGACCATAGAATTGTTGTGAAATTCCTTAAAGAAAATATCTTTTCGAGCTTCGACACACCTCGCACAGTAATAAGCGATAACGGAACCCACTTTTGCAATCGATCATTTGAAACTCTAACGAAGAAATACTCAATAGCCCATAAGTTATCCACTCCATATCTATAACAACCCTAATTTTATTGACATTACTCAGGAGCTTTAATTAGAATAAATTAAATAGAATAATGTAGATAAGGAGATTGAGATTGATTAATAAACTAAGTGGTCATGCTTATTTAAAACAAATGAACTTCAAATTGGTTAAGAAATTAAACACAAGGGCATTAGAGTAAATAGTCGCCTATATTTTCCACCCTTATACTATTCCCATTAGTCATACACATTCATTTTTATCCAAAACAAAAATTGTAACCATAAGAAAGCATGGCTGGCCAGTAGAAAGAAAGAAGAGAACAGAAAATCAATGTAAAGCTTAGAATCATGCTAGAAGAAATCAATCTCATTCAAACTTCAATTTCCATATCCAATCTAAGGTGAATAATGATTTCTACATCTCTATTTTAATTTTATTATCATACGGTTTAAGGTTAAATCATAGATATTCTTTATGATATATATTGATTGATGATGTGCTTGATTCATGATTTATACAATTTAAACAAAGTTGTTTAAAGGAGACATATACGATTTTAGTGAGAAACCAAGATTAATGATTTTGAAAATCCATGGGAAAATTTTATGTTATAGAAAACATGATTTTGGAGTTGGGGTTCAATTTTTGTAATTTTCCAAGCTGTGGAGAATTGATTATGAATTTTCAAAGGAAAATATGGTTATTTGGGTTTATGAATTTATTTTGAAAAATATATTAAGAATTTGGGTCTAAAATTTTAATATTTTAGATGATATGATTAAAGTAAATTTATGGATTTTTAGGGATTTTTACCAGGTGATTTAGCATGGAAATTACATTATTTCGAAAGCAAGACCTAAATGATTTAATTGTTTTTATAAGAGGAATGGCTTATTTGTTAAAAGTTAGCTTGAATTTAGATCTAAGAAAATGCGGCATATATTATCCAAACTATTTAAAAGTTTTTAAGAGCCAATCAAATGTTCACAGGTAGGCAAGTTTGTTACAAAATATTTCCTTATTTTGGCAAAATCAGCTTTTACCCAGAAAAGGTGGTTCCGCCTTCTTTGGCAAACCTTTCGACTTGGACCTTTCGACTAAGACCTTTCGACTTCATTGACTAGCCAGGTCAAAATAAATTCACATGATATCATTTGGGTGGTATGCAGTGAATTGGAGAAACTCGAAAGGTAAGGTGTCGAAGGGTTCCTTTCGATGGAGATGGTCCTTGAGTTTACTTTGATTTGAAAAAGAAAATCACTTGCCTGTTTTAGAGAGCTTCCGACAAGGTCAAAATCTATGTTTGCTTTCGACAAAGTCGAAAGCTATGATTTCGAAAGGTTGGTTTTTAAAGAGCTCCCACAAGGTCGAAAGCTATGCTTGCTTTTGTCAAGGTCGAAAATTATGATTCGAAAGTTTTTTCAAAGAGATTTTTGAAAGAGGGCGGCCGTCTCTATTTTTATTTAAACCTTTCGAAGGGTTTGAAAGCAAGAGCTTTTGACGTTATCGAAAGGTTTAATTGTTTATAAAAATGCAAGCTTCTTCCTATACCTTTCGAAGGGTTCGAAAGCAGAAGCTTTCGAAATTGTCAAAAGCTTCAATTGTCTCCCCAATAATTTATAAATAAAGAGTGGTTTTGAAAGAGATACTTTCACCTATGACCCAAAGTAATATTTTTAAGTATAAACCCAATGGCTTCAAAAGGTTTGAGTTTCAATGGTTTCGAAAGGTTTGGTTTTTAATGGCTTCGAAAGGTTTGAGTTTCAACGGTTTCGAAGGGTTTGACTTCCGACGCTTTTGAAAGGTTTAATTTCAAGTGGTTTCAAAGTTTTGCTTCCACTCTTGTTTACTGATACTTTAAAAAGGTTGAAAGGTTTCTAAAGAAGTGTTTTGAAGTAGTAAAAGGGCTGGAACCTATTGTATTAAAAGATATGATCTATGCTTTCGAAGCGGTCAAAAGCAAAGCCTTCGAATGGGTTTAAAGTAGAAGCTTTGGACATTGTCGAAAGGTTTTAAAATCCATACTCTAATTTTTTAAAAGGAAAACCAATGGCTTATATAAAGGAATTTTGTAATGATTTTAAGTATGGAATTTTGAAGAAGTTTTGCCTTGATAAAAATATAAGCTAAAGGTGTTTACTATGTTTTATGAAATGTATTTCAAGGTCCTTATACCTACAAGAGTGGTATTGTTAAATTGTTATTTTGCTTCTTCAAATATGAATATATTCACAAGATAACTCATAACCGTATTTTGGGGAAAAAGGGTAGAAGAACCAGCTAGATTAACTCAATAGTGAATATAAATGGCTTAAACTCCTGAATAGGCAGAATGGAGTCAGGCTGGCCAAAAATATAGGATGCCTAAACTTTATGGTTATTGGTGTAAACCAAAAGGTTCATAGCAAACCCATGAAAACTATGATTAAATAGTTATTGGAGGAAACCAACAAGTTCATAGTTAACCAATGAAAACTGTGTATTAAGGACAGTTGGCAGAGGTAATTGGTTTATAGTGAATCCATGAAAACTATATCCGGATTAAGAACTGATATTAGTCAGTAGGTTCCCAGTAAACCCATAAAAACTAAAATAAGAAAGTGGCTAATGGAAGTATCAGTAGGTTCTTAGTCAACCCATGAAAATTAGGATGTGAAGTGAGTTATTGGATAAATCCATAGGTTCCTAGTCAACCCATGAAAACTAGGATAATAACTAATTAGTTCAAAGGAACCCATGAACTAATTAAATTAACTATTAGGAGGCTATAGGTTCCTAGTGATCCCATGAAAACTATGAATAGGACATGGTGTTCTTTAATTATATAAAGGTTATCAGTAAATCCATGAAAACTATAAGGTTAATAGTGACCCTAGGAACTATTATTATGACAGGGTGTCAAACTAAAAAGGGGGATGAGAAATCCTAATTGTTTTCAAGTATGCATATCATCATAATATTTTGAAAATGTATGTTTTAGCCATTATGGATGTAGGAGCATATTATATGGTTTTATAAAGGTTTTAGGATGCTAGTGATGGGAAAACCCGCTCCGCTAAGCAGCGTGGTCTCACTATATATCTAAAAGGACTGAGATGTTAGATTATTATTCATACCAGGCTTTATGTCTGACTCATAGTTTTTGGTTTCTCCTTCAAATCTCGTGTACTCAATTGACTTTGAGTAGTTTGAGATTTAAGGTTTTCTTTTTAGACGAATAAAGCTTCCAGAGGCGTATAGAAGGCTGGTAGCTATTTAGAGTTTTCTTTTTCGCTGTGTATTTGTTTGTAAATTCTGATTTATTAGCCTTACTATATACTGTGATCAACCATGGGGGCATCTTCATATGTCGCTCTTAGCTTAATTTTAATAACTATTTTTTTTTAAACGTGTTTAACGTTTTTTGGGATTATGTAATGAACATGAAATGTTTTAATCTGAATGAGGAAATATTTTTTTGAATTATCAAGATTTTTCCATATTCTTGTGATTTGTGTATCAATGTATTTAGAACCACCGTATTTGGCCATCGAAGATTAATAAGTACGGATGGCTGCAGCAACTGTAGCCGTTATTTTTGGGCCTCCAAGTAGAGGGATGTTATAAGTTGGTATCAGAGCATAGGTTTCTGAAACTTTAAAGGAAAAGTTAAATACAAAAGCTTTTTGAAACATAATCCAATGAATTTGAAAATATAAATGGGTTTGGATTAATGCTATAATAACGTAATTGTATTTGATATAAATAGGTATATATCTAAGTACGTATTTTCCTCTCTCTTAGACCGTTCTTCAGTATATTACTAAGTCTTGTATCCAGAAGTATGGGAAAGAGGATATGGAGGCAGGAAATGGAAGAGGAAATCTAGGTGGAGGAAGCACCACAAACACTAGAATTGCTCGACCTAATACTTAGAGAAACCAATGTCGACAGGCTAATGCTAATCCGAATGCTGAGGCCAATGTATGTGCTGGAAATTATCCAGTAGACGCAGGGATGGTGTTTCAGTTGTTGGCTTATCTTTTGCAAGTAGGAGTCCCATAGTTTTAGTTGGACATAACTATGCTAAGCTAAGTCGAGACCAGTCTTGGTAAGAAGCTGTTTGTTGGAACGGAGGATGCAGTTGAAGTTGAGAACTGGTTTTTCAACTGTGAAAGGATCTTTACAGATTTAGGATTGAATGACGGAGAGAAGAAAAGGCTATCCTTTAGACTATTGCAAGGGGTAGCGCTTCATTGGTGGAACAGTGTGACGGATGAAGTTCCGGAAGAATAGCTGACATGGGCTGATTTCAGGAGAAGATTTGAGCAGAGGTTCTTGTTTGAGGTTGCCAAATCAGCATTAACGAAGAAGTTTATGGATCTTTCCTAAGGAGACATGTCTGTGATCAAGTATACTGCTAAATTAGATGAGCTATCTTGATATGGTTATGCTTTAGCTGAAACGGATGACAGAAGAAATGAGAGAATCATTATAGGTTTGAGACCAGAGCTAGGCAGAATGTCTATGACTCGTATTAGAGAACCTTATCATGTGATGGTGGAGATGACCATCCGCCATGATGAGATGCTTGCTATTTCAGCTAGGGAGAGGCCAGTTGAGTCCTAGGGTCCTCAGGAAAGGAAAAGGAAATTCTTTAAGAAGAAAGAAGCCCAAAATAGGGAGGCCGCTAAGAAGGCAAAGGCTAATTTGGTGTGTTATAAGTGTGATAAGAAGGGCCATTATGCTCATGAGGGTAGAACTGGTAAGGAAAGAAGCCTGGAGAGAAGAAGAATGTGAAATGCTTCAACTGTGAGCAAGTTGGACATTATAAGAACTAGTGTTCAGAGGCAATCAGGGCAGACAGAGGGAAGGTGTTTGCTATTGGATCGCCATCTTCTTATAGACCTACTATAGAAAAGAAAGGGAAAAATGTGATGGAAGGTATGCTTTTAATTCAACGTATACCAATTAGGGTACTTTTTGGTACCGGTGCGTCACATTCATTTATATCACAATATTTGGTGGATAGGTTATGTATAAAACCCACATACCTTGTTACTTCCTTAAGGGTTGCGAATCCAATAGGAGGGTATGCAACTCTGTTAGTCCTTGAGATGATAGTTTTGATGACAACAACCTTAGAATAGATTATAAAATATAAATACTAACGGTATAAGTTTAGATATATATGTATATGCAGGATTTAACCATGAAAGTACCAAGAATGAAGATGTACAGTATAGAGATTCAAGATATCAAGATTGAAGACTCATGAGTATCAAGAATATCAATAGCTCAAGAGTTCAAGTAATTTATCTTTTAATTAGAAATTGTGTTAAAACTCCTAGAAAAGCACTGACATCTTAAAATCCAATTTATTCGTGGAATGGAATCCACTTCGAGCCTGTTAAAGGGATGGAACCCTAAGTAGGATGGAACCTACGAAAAATCTAGTGGAACATTGTTTTATATCCGCTAAACTTTTATTCAAAATGATTTTTCAAAATTATATCTTATTTTCAAAATGATTTCAAAACCTTCTTTTTAAAAGAATCAAAAACATCTATCCTGATTTCAAATACTTTTAGCCTCAAAATAATCTTGAATTTCAAAATTAAATTATCCTTGGTTTTAAACTATCTTTTAAAATAAAAGTATATTTAATTTTTTAATATTTAATATACTTAGATTTAAATATAAAGTTATAGTCAAATTTTATGTATACCAAAATATTATTCTATATATTTATTTATGTATTTCAACTATATTTAAGTATATTTATGAAAGTTTAAAATAGTTTTAAAATAAGATAAAAGTTATTCCAAAGAAAAACAAAACATCAAAAATTCCTTTGGGATGTCGACATGCCCAAGCACCCCATGTCGACATAGTGTCACTTGAGTTCAAAATTTAAATTTCAAAAAAAGTCTATTCGTCATAACTCTTCACGAATGGACATGGCTGTTGTTCTTCTATAAATAGGGGTTGGTTTCAACGAATTTTAATTCAGTTTTTCTGGTTTTTTGCTCCTCTTCTTCTTCCACATTTCTATATACATATTCTTACCATTACTCTGTCGAAATCAACATTGAATCTAACTAGATTGTCTCTGGTTTGATTCTCTATCACTATCTCAACAGGATCCCCAGTGCTATTCAGAGTTATAGGCTTTTTGTAATCAACTTAGCGAGAAAAGGTGCGATTATAGCCTTGGAAATCAATCAGGCGAGATAAGGTGTGATTGTAGCCTTGGGAAATCAATTGGGTGAACTTGTTGCCCGGGAAATCAAGTATCTCTACCCAGAGAATTGTGATTCTGGAGGGTGTACCTCATTGCTTGAAATCGAGAGTGTAATTGTACAATTTCTTTTGAAAATAAATATGTACTTGTATGCGGGACATGATGTAGGATAACTCCGAACCAGTATAAAATCTGGTGTGTTCTTTCCTTTACTGCTTTTACTTTATTTCTGCATCTGTGTTTATTTCTGTGATCATATCTGTGTCTGAATATTGCATATATCTTTTTTCAAATTTACATAAACTTAAAAAGATTTAATAATTCTTTATAAACACTATTCACTCCCCCTCTAGTGTTAATCCTAGCCTTAAGATCCGCAATTCGCATTTCTCACATTTGGTATTAGAGAAAGGTTTTCAAAGTTTCATAATCTAATTTTTTAAAAGTTTTAAAATGGCTATGTTTGTTAATACTAGTTTAGAAATATTCAGATCATCATTGTCTTTTGATCTGCATATAATCAATGTTCAAATTCAAGTTGTCTACCAAAATTGTTTGATGTGCAGGAATTATGCTTTATGGCTATTGAAGAATCAATACACAACGGACAAATTCTGCAGATCAGAAAGGACAAATGGATACTCGATAGTGGATGTTCTAGACACATGACTGGCAATCCACATACGTTAAATGATATAATATACAAAGACGGAGGACTGGTTAACTTTGGAGACAATTCAAAAGGATATGTGATTGGCATCGACAAAGTCGGTAAATCTGAAACTCCTATTATTACTAATGTTTTGCTAGTTAAAAATCTGAAACATAATCTGCTAAGTATAAGTCAACTTTGCGATAAAGGATATAAAATTAAATTTAAAAAAGATAAATGTCACATTGAAGATAATAATTCAACAATAATATTTGAGGGAATTAGGAAAAAGAATATTTATATTCTTAGAATGAAAGTTTCAAACAATAACTTATGCCTTTTGACAAATACAAGTGACCCTTGGATTTGGCATAAGAGATTTGGGCATTTGAATTTAAAACACTTATCTAGACTATCAAAACATGATCTAGTAAGAGGTCTCCCTAACATGAATTTTAAAGTAGATAGTCTATGTGATGCATGTTAATTAGGAAAACGTAGAAAAAGTTCTTTTAAATTAAAAGATATGATTTCAACTTCAATACCTCTTGAATTACTTCACCTTGATTTATTTGGTCCGTCTCAAATTCTGTCAATAAATCATAGTAAATATGTTTTTATAATTATAGATGATTATTCAAGATTTACATGGATAATATTTTTGAAACATAAAAGTGATACTTTTGAATGTTTTAAGAACTTTACAAAAAGGATTCAAAATCAACTTTCTCTAAAAATTATAACCATTCGTAGTGATCACGGTGGTGAATTTGAAAACGAAAAGTTTGAGGAATTCTACAATAAAAAGGGAATAACTCACAATTTTTCATTTCAAAGAACTCCACTACAAAACGGAGTAGTAGAACGTAAAAATAGGACGATTCAAGAGTGTGCGAGAACTATGCTTTTAGACAGTAAATTACCAAAGAATTTTTGGACAGAAGCAGTTGCTACTGCCTGTTATATTCTAAATAGAATTTTAATTAGACCTTTAACTAATAAGACTTCTTATGAACTTCTTCACTCAAAGAAACCTAAAGTATCTTATTTTAGAATTTTCGTAAGTAAATGTTTATTTTAAATACTAAAGATAACTTGGATAAATTTGATCCTAAATCTGACGAAGGTATCTTTACTGGATATTCTAATAGAAGTAAAGCGTACAGGGTATTTAATTTAAGAACTAACACCATCGAAGAAACAATGCATGTAACATTCGATGAAAATTTTGAAAATTTTGAAAATACAAATGATGAAGATGATTTAATTACTCAAAATCAAGAGTCAACTGAAACTAATAATGAAATTAATCAACCTAATAAAAGGACTAAACTTTTAAAAGATCATCCTATAGAAAATATACTATGAGATATGCAATCTGTTGTTAAAACTAGAAATCAACTAAGTCAAATGAGTAATGTAGCTTTTATATCAACTATTGAACCCAAAAATCCAAAAGAAGCATCAACTGATGATTCATGGTTTTGGCTATGCAAGAAGAATTAAATCAATTCACTAGAAATAATGTTTAGGAACTTGTTCCTAGACCTGAGAATAAAACTGTAATTGAAACTAAATGGGTTTATAAAAATAAAATGAATGAACAAGGAGAGGTAGTTAGAAATAAAGCACGTTTAGTCGCTAAAGGTTTTTGTCAAGAAGAAGGAATAGATTTTGATGAAACCTTTGCTCCCATAGCAAGATTAGAAGCTATTAGGATTCTACTTGCTATCGCAAATCATAATAATTTTAAACTATATCAAATGGAAGTTAAATGTGCCTTTTAAAATGGATTTGTAAAAGACGAAGTATATGTTGAACAACCACCACTTTTTGAAAATGAAAAATTACCAAATCATGCTTACAAACTTAAGAAATCTTTATATGGTCTAAAACAAGCTCTTAGAGCCTGGTATGATAGGCTAAGATCTTACTTATTACAATCAAATTTCAAAATTGGTAAAGTAGATAATACTCTTTTTATTAAAAGAAATAAAAATGATATTCAACTAGTACAAGTTTACGTAGATGATATCATTTTTGGATCAACTAACTTTGAAATGAATAAAGAATTTTCTGAAATAATGACAAAATAATTTGAGATGAGTCATATGAGCGAATTAAATTTCTTTTTGGATTACAAATAAAACAATTAGATAATGGTATATTTATTAGTCAAGAAAAATATGCTTAAGACCTAATTAATAAATTTGGTTTGACTACTGCGAGTAGAAAATCCACTCCCAGGCAACCAATGAGTACCTTAGTAAAGAAGATCTCTCGAAAGATGTAGATCAAAAGTTATATAGAGGAATGACTGGATCACTACTCTATATTACTACTAGTAGACCTCATATCATGCATAGTGTTTGTCTTTGTGCAAGGTATCTATCCTAACCTAAAGAGACCCACTTAAAAGTCATAAAACGTATCATAAGATATGTTAAACACACTTCTGACTATGGCTTATTTTATCCTAAAAATGATTCCTTTGACTTAGTATCTTACTGTGATGCTGATTATGCTGGTTGTAAATCAGACCGAAAAAGTACAAGTGGAACTTGTCACTTTTTAGGGCATTCTCTGATTTCCTGGTCTAGTAAAAAGCAAAACACAGTTTCTTTATCAATAACTAAAGCAGAATATATTTCTGCTGCTTTGGCTTGTTCTCAAGTAATATATATGCAATAAACTTTAAAAGATTACGGCTTAAAATTTTCAAAATCACCAATTTATTGTGATAGTACTAGTGCGATAAATTTATCCAAAAATACTACTCAACATGCTCGAACTAAACATATTGATATAAGACATCATTTTCTCAGGGATAATATAAATATGGAAGTAATTACTCTAGATTATATTAATTCTGAAAATCAAATTGCTGATATATTAACAAAACCATTAAATGAATCTGTATTTACTAAATTAAGAAGAGAATTAGGTATTTGTTCAATAACTGAAATATAAAATATAAATAAACAAAGTATAGTTAAAATTAAATCAAAATAAATCAATTAATAAAAAATTTAAAGGACCATATCGACATACCCCGCCAACCCATGTCAACATATAACGTTTTTTGCTTTTAAATTTTTCCAGCCAAAATTCAAAGCAATCGATTATATATTCTTGTCATTGTCAAAATTTTATTCATCCTTTCTGTTATTTCTCTATTCTATCCTCTGAAAACAAATAATCAATGGCCTCCTCTTCAAAATCAAACAAAAATTCTACCTTTTCATTTTCTTCTCCCACTTCTGGTCCATTTCAACATACTACTTTCGCTTGTGTGACAAAAATGGAGGATTCTCTAAAGGATGCACTTCAGTTGATGACTGAAATCCAAGTAATGCAACTTCGAATAGCCAAGGAACAAGAGAAGCAAGGCAAAATCCTTAGGAATTTGCAAAAAATTCTAATGGACAATCATGCTAACCCAATCTTGATTGACAAAGACTCTTCAGGAGATCAAATACAAGAGGCCAGCGAAGAAGAATAAGAAGAAGTCCACATGGAAGAAGTGCATGCGGAAGATGGTGACAAAGTCATTTGCATTGGAGAAGTATGCTTTGACAAAGATGGAAATCTTGTCGAACAACATGGAAATTTCTGTTTCCACTATCCAAACTGTTCGATTCATAGATCTCCCATTTTCAAAGACACTCATTAGTTTCTTTTCTCTTTTTACTTTTGGTGTATATTATTTCTTACGTTTCCCACGAAAATGTAAATACAACAATACAATTAATAAATAATTTGTTTTTTTATTATATGAATACTTAGTTACGATAATTAGTAGTTTAGGACTAAGTTCAAATTTTAGATCTAAGTGTTGATTATTTATGATAACACTATCATTATAATCACATGTCATAGAGTATTAGATTTAGGGGAAGTGATTTAGTTTTTGTTGATGACATAGGGGGAGAAATATAAAATAAGGTAGTTAGGCATAGATTAAGGGGGAATTATTAGGACAGAAGTTATATTTTATAAACAAAGGTTGTCGTCATCAAAAATGGAGAGATTGTTAGTCCTTGAGATGATAGTTTTGATGACAACAACCTTAGAATAGATTATAAAATATAAATACTAATAGTATAAGTTTAGATATATATGTATATGCAGGATTTAATCATGTAGGTACCAAGAATGAAGACTGTACAGTATAGAGATTCAAGATATCGAGATTGAAGACTCATGAGTATCAAGATTATCAAGAGCTCAAGAGTTCAAGTAATTTATGTTTTAATTAGAAATTTTGTTAAAACTCCTAGAAAAGCACTGGCATCTTAAAATCCAATTTATTCATGGAATGGAATTCACTTCGAGCATGTTAAAGGGATGGAACCCTAAGTAGGATGGAACCTACGAAAAATCTAGTGGTACATTGTTTTATATCTGCTAACTTTTTATTCAAAATGATTTTTCAAAATTATATCTTGTTTTCAAAATGATTTCAAAACCTTCCTTTTAAAAGAATCAAAAACAGTTATCCTGATTTCAAATACTTTTAGCCTCAAAATAATCTTGAATTTCTAAATCAAATTATCCTTGGTTTTAAACTATCTTCTAAAATAAAAGTATATTTAATTTTTTAATATTTATATACTTTGATTTAAAAATAAAATTATAGTAAAATTTTAAATATACCAAAATATTATTATATATATTTATTTATGTATTTCAACTATATTTAAGTATATTAATAAAAGTTTAAAATAGTTTTAAAATAAGATAAAAGTTATTTTCAAAGAAAAACAAAACATCAAAAATTCCTTTGGGATGTCGACATGCCCAAGTACCCCATGTCGACATAGTGTCAGTTGAGTTTAAAATTTAAATTTCAAAAGAAGTGTCTATTCGTAATAACTCTTCACGAGTGGACATGACTGTTGTTCTTCTATAAATAGGGGTCGGTTTCAACGAATTTTAATTCAGTTTTTTTGGTTTTTCACTGCTCTTCTTCTTCCACATTTCTATATACATATTCTTACCATCACCCTTCCGAAATCAACATTGAATCTAACTAGATTATCTCTGGTTTGATTCTCTATCACTATCTCAACAAGATCCTCAGTGCTACTCAGAGTTATAGGCTTTTTGTAATCAACTTAGCGAGAAAAGGTGTGACTGTAGCCTTGGAAATCAATCAAGCGAGATAAGGTGTGATTGTAGCCTTGGGAAATCAATTGGTGAGCTTGTTGCCCAGGAAATCAAGTATCTCTATCCAGAGGATTGTGATTCTGGAGGGTGTACCTCGTTGCCTTGAAATCGAGGGTGTAATTGTACAATTTCTTTTGAAAGGAAATTCATACTTGTGTGCGGGACTGGATGTAGGATAACTCTGAACCGGTATAAAATCGGGTGTGTTCTTTCTTTACTGCTTTTACTTTATTTCTGCATCTGTGTTTGTTTCTGTGATCATATCTGTGTCTGAATATTGCATACATCTTTGTTCAAATTAACATAAACTTAAAAAGATTTAGTAATTCTTTATAAACACTATTCACCCCCTCTAGTGTTAATCCTAGCCTTAAGATCCATAATCCGCATTTCTCACAAACTTTTGGGATGATATGTGACCAGTTAGAGCTTGATTTGTTAGGTCATAAGTTTTCATGCAATTTATATGTTTTTGACTTCACAGATTTCGGGATCATTTTGGGTATGGATTGGTTGGGTAAGTATGAAGCTAGGATATTTTTCCAGGATCAGGAAATATCATTGAGGCACCCTTATAGTCATAACCAAATATTTTCTTAGTAGAGAATTCCAGTAAGTGTGTTTGTGCTTTTTTGAGTACCATAGAGTTTGGAGATGAGCTTAGTCGGATTCATATAGCGAGAGAATATGTAGGTGTATTTGAGCCAATCACTAGATTACCCCTGAAACGAGCTGTTAAGTTTCGGATAGACCTTTTGCCGGGAGCTGAACCTGTCAGTAGACCGCTTAGCAGTATGACATCGACAAAGATGAAGGAATTGAAGGTGTGGCCAGTGGATATGGAGGGAAGAAATTTAATCGGACCAAGCAGTTCGCCTTGGGAGCAGCTGCGATGTTTGTAAAGAAACTAGATGGGTCGTTAAGAATGTGCATCGACTATCGTAAGTTAAACAAAAGGACGATCAGGAATAGGTACCCTCTGCCAAGGATAGAAGATCTGTTTGATCAATTGACTGGAGCCAGAGCATTTTCCCAATTGGATTTGATGATGAGGTTCCATCAGTTGAGAGTGGCGGAGGATAGTATTTCTTTGACGGCATTTCGGACTAGATATGGTTCATACGAGTGGTTGGTGATGCCATTTGGATTGACAAATGCACCTGCTTTCTTTGTTGATTTGATGCACTGGATTTTCCGAGAGCACTTGGATA
The DNA here is from genome assembly GCA_030765085.1 of Allium cepa. NCBI lineage: Eukaryota > Viridiplantae > Streptophyta > Magnoliopsida > Asparagales > Amaryllidaceae > Allium > Allium cepa. The sequence continues at coordinate 600,605,574 of CM060935.1, forward strand.
GGTTTGTATTGGTATTTATAGACATTTTGGTGTACTCTAACAATGCAAGGGAGCACGAGATTCATCTTAGAGTTGTGCTGGAGACGCTGAAACAAAATCGGCTAAAGGCGAAGTTTTTCGAGGATCCTTTTTGGAAGAAAGAGGTTAAGCTTCTTGGTCATGTGGTTTTAGATAAGGGATTGTCAGTCGATCCAATTAAGATCGAAGCTATCAATAATTGGAAGAGACCGGAGATAGTAACCGAGGTCAGGAATTTTCTTGGACTTGTTGCTATTACTGGAGATTCATTAAGGGTTTCTAGCAGATATCGGCGCCTTTGACTAAGTTAACCAGGAAAGATGTGAAGTTTGTTTGGTCCGATAAATATGAGGAAGTATTCCTTAAGTTAAAGCATTTGTTTACCAATGCGCCAACGTTAGTAGTCTCGGATGGTAACAAGGGTTAGTGGTATACATTGATGCATATGGCACTGGATGGGGAGCAGTATTGATGCAGAAGGAAAAGGTTATTGCTTATGTATCAAGGCAGCTTAGATCGCACAAAGTTAGATATTCTACTCATGACTTGGAGTTAGCTGCGGTGATCTTTACCTTGAAGATTTGGAGTCATTATCTTTTGGGAGAGAGATTTGAGTTGTATACCGATCATAAGTCATTAAAGTATCTATTCTTTTAAAAGGAGTTGAATATGAGGCAGCAGAGATGGTTGAAGTTTTTGGCTGCTTATGATTTTGATATAGACTATACTCCTGGGAAATGAAATAAGGTAGCAGATGCTCTCAGTAGAAAGCATCAAAATGTGGCATTAGCAATGTTGATAAAATGGAGGGATCTATAGGCTTTAGCCAGTTGTGGGGTGCAGTTAAGTTCGCCCGCTAGTTCTAGTTAGGGTACTGCCATGTTATCTTGTTTAGAAGTTCGACCAGTGCTGATCGAAAGGATAGCTTATAAGCAGAGGGAAGATCTGGTTTTAGCCAAGAGGATTAGGAGGCTTGAGGTCGGATCAGAGATTGACAACCTAAAAGATTTTAGTCTTGACCAAAGAGGATGGTTGAGAAAGAAAGGACGATTATGCGTTCCGCATGTAGAGAACTTAAGGAGGGAAGTTCTCGAGGAATGTCATCGAGCGAAGTTTACGATTCATCCTGGAGGAACCAAGATGTATCAAGATATGAAGAGGAGTTTTTATTGGGCAGGCATGAAGAGGGATGTTGGCTTGTAGATTAGGTAGTGTGTAAACTGTCAATAAGTGAAGGTCGAACATCAGAAATCGAGTGGATTACTTCAGCCTTTAGATATTCCAGTCTGGAAATGGAATTCGATATCGACGGATTTTCTAGACGGGTTGCCAAGGTCAAGTAGAGGAAGCGAGAGTCTATGGGTTATTGTAGACAAGTTGATCATTAGTGCTCATTTCATTCTAGTAAAGTCGACCAGAACGGCACCTATTTTGGCTAAGTTGTTCATTAAGAACATAGTTAGACTTCGTGGGATTCATTGTAGCACAGTTAGCGACAGAGATACATTATTCACTACCGAATTTTGGAGGATTCTACAAGAGGTATTAGGTACCAAGCTCAAGATGAGTACAACATATCACCCACTGATGGATGGGAAGACAGAGAGAGTCAACAAGTTAACCAAAGATTTATTGAGAGCTTTGTATTGGACTTTGGTGGATATTAGGAAAATCACCTACATTTGATCGAGTTTTCCTATAATAATTGTTATCATACTAGTAAAGGAATGTCACCTTTTGAAGCTTTGTATGGAAGATCATGCAAACTGTTAGCCTGTTGGTTGAAGAGTGGAGATAGATTGGTCTTAGGTCCGAATTTGGTTAGAGAGGCGTTAGAAAAGATTGAGTTAATCCGAGGATGGATGAAAGAGGCTCAATCTAGACATAAGAGTTATGCAGATAAGAGGCATGAAGACCTAGAGTTCTCATTGGAAGACAGAGTTTTCATTAAAGTAATGCCGATGAAGGGTGCAGTACAATTTGAAAAATCGAAAAAATTGACCCCGAGATATGTTGGACCACTCCAGATTATAGAAAAGATTGGAAAGCTCGCATATGGTGTAGAATTGCCGAGCAGGCTGGGAGGTGTCTATAATGTATTCCATGTATCTCATCTTTGTAAGTATGTGCATGGTCCAGAGGCTACTATTCATCAGGCAGAGTTGGAGGATTTGGTAGTGGAGCCTGATTTGACTTTTATTAGACAACCAGATTGGGTGGTAGCAAGAGATGAGAAGATATAAAGGACCAAGACAGTCAAGTTGGTGGAAGTTCAGTAGAGGAACAACGAGAAAGACTATACTTAGGAGACAAAGGACTGAATTCGCGAGGCTTATCCTGATGTGCTTTGATGGTATGTCTATATTAGATCTATATAGATTGGTTGCTAGTCGGGTAGGCCAGTATGGTTGTTAGGAGATGATACGTATGATTGTTGTGTTCGCTAGTTAGTCCTTACTGAATTTCGAGGACGAAATTCTTTAAGGAGAGGAGCTTGTAACACCCCTAATTTTAATGACAATATTCAGGAGATTTCATTAGAATAAATTAAATAGAAAAATGTAGATAAGGAGATTGAGATTGATTAATAAACTAAGTGGCCATGCTTATTTAAAACAAGTGAACTTCAAAATGGTTACGAAATTAAACACAAGGGCATTAGGATTAATAGCCATCCATATTTCCCACCTTTATACTATTACCCTTGGTCGTACACATTCATTTTTATCTAAAACAAAATTTATAACCGTAAGAAAGTAAGGCTGACGATTAGAAAGAAACAGGAGAAGATAAAATCAATGTAAAGCTTAGGATCAAGCTAGAAGAAATCAATCTTAATCAAACTTCGATTTCTTTATCCACTCTAAGGTTAATAATAATTTATACATCTCTATTTTAATTTTGTTAACATATGGTTTCGGATTTAATCATAAATCTGTTTTAGGATATATATTAATTAATGATATGTTTGATTCATTATTTTTACGATTTAAACAAGGTTGTTTAAAGGTGATATATATGGTTTCAGCGCAAAACCGAGACTTAATGATTTTGAAATGCCATGGGAAAATCTTATGTTATAGAAAACATGATTTTGGAGTTGCGGTTCAATTTTTTTAACTTTCCAAGCCATAGAGAATTAATTATGATTTTTCAAAGGAAAATATGGTTATTTGGGTTTATAGATTATTTTAGGAAATAAATTAAGAATTTGGTCTGAAATTTTAATATGTTAGATGACAAGATTGAAGTGAATTTCTAGAATTTTTGGGGATTTTTACCAAATGATTTAGTATGGAAATTAAATTATTTCGAAAGGAGGACCTAGATGATTTAATTGTTTTTATAACAGGAAGGGATTATTTGTTAAAAGTTAACTTGATTTTCGATCTGAGAAAATGCAGCAAATATTATCCAAATTATTTAAAAGTTTGTGAGAGCCAATCAAATATTTAAAAGTATGAAAGCTTGTTACAAATAGTTTACTTATTTTTTCAAAATCAGCTTTTACTCACAAAAGGTGGTTCCACCTTCTTTGGCAAACCTTTCGACTTAGACCTTTCGACTAAGACCTTTCGACTTCATTGACCAACAAGGTCAAAAGTAATGCACATGATATCATTATGTTGGTATGTAGTGAATTGGACCAAGTCGAAAGGTAAGGTGTCGAAGGGTTTCTTTCGAAGGAGATGGTTCCTTAGTTTACTTTGATTTGAAAAAAAATTACTTGCCCATTTTAAAGAGCTTCCGACAAGGTTGAAAGCTATGTTTGCTTTCGACAAAGTCCAAAGCTATGATTTCGAAAGGTTGGTTTTCCAAGAGCTTTCGACAAGGTCGAAAGTTATGATTCGAAAGGTTTTTCAAAGAGATTTTTAAAAGAGAGCTGCCGCCTTTTTTTTGTTTAAACCTTCCAAAGGGTCAAAAGCAGGAGCTTTCAACATTGTCGAAAGGTTTAATTGTTTATAAAAATACAAGCCGTTCTCCAAACCTTTCGAAGGGATCAAAAGCAGAAGCTTTCGACGTTGTCGAAAGGTTCAGTTGTCTCCCTAATATTTTATAAAATAAAGAGTGGTTTTGAAAGAGATACTTTCACCTATGATCTAAAGTAATATTGTTAAGTTTAAACCCAATGGCCACGAAAGGTTTGAGTTTCAATGGTTTCGAAAGGTTTGGTTTTCAATGGCTTCGAAAGGATTGAGTTTCAATGGTTTCTAAAGGTTTGATTTTCAATGGCTTTGAAAGGTTTGAGTTTCAATGGCTTCGAAAGGTTTGAGTTTCAATGGCTTCGAAAGGTTTGAGTTTCAATGGTTTCGAAAAGTTTGATTTCCAATGCTTTCGAAAGGTTTACTTTCAAGTGTTTTTAAAGTTATGCTTCTACTCTTATTTACTAATACTTTAACATGATCGAAAGTTTTGAAAGAAGTGTTTTAAAGTATTAAAAGGGCTAAAGCCTATTGTTTTAAAAGATATGATTTATGATTTCGAATGGGTCGAAGGCAAAGCCTTCGAAGGGGCTGAAAGTAGAAGCTATCGACGTTATTGAAAGGTTTTAAAACTCATACTCTAATTTTTTAAAAGGAAAACCCACAGCTGATATAAAGGAGTTTTGCAATGACTTTAAATATGGGATTTTTAAGAAGTTTTGCCTTGATAAAAATATAAGTTAAAGGTGTTAACTATGTTTTATGAAATGTATTTCGGGGTCCTTATACCCAAAGGAGTGGTATTGTTAAATTTTTTTTTCGCTTCTTCAAATATGAATATATTCACATGATAACCCATAACTGTATTTTAGGGAAAAAGGGTAGAAGAACCAGCTAGTTTAACTCAATAGTGAGTATAAATTGCTTAAACTCTTGAATTGGTAGAATTGCATCCAAGGAGTCAGGGTGACCGAGAATATAAGATGCCTAAATTTTATGGTTATTGGTGTAAACCAAAAGGTTCATAGCAAACCCATGAAAACTATGATTAAGTAGTTATTGGAGAAAACCAACAGGTTCATAGTTAACCCATGAAAACCATGTATTAAGGACAGTTATCAGGGGCTAATTAGTTTGTAGCGAGCCCATGAAAACTATATCTGGGTTAAGAATTGATACCAGTCAATAGTTTCATAGTAAACCCATGAAAACTAGGATAAGAAAGTGGCTAATGGAAGTATCAGTAGATTCCTAGTCAACCTATGAAAACTAGGATGTGAAATGAGTTACTGGATAAATCCATAGGTTCCTAGTCAACCCATGAAAACTAGGATAAGGTTATTAGTTATTGAAATGACTAATTGGTTCAGGGGAACCCATGAATTAATTAATTTAACTAGCAGAAGCTTATAGGTTCTTAGTGATCCCATAAAAATTGTGAATAGAACAGGGTGTTCTTTAATTATATAATGGTTATTAGTAAACCTATGGAAACTATAAAGTTAATAGTGACCCTAGAAACTACAATTATGACGGGGTGCCGGATTGAAACGGGGGATGCGAAATCCTAATTGTTTTAAAGTATGCATATCATCATAATATTTTGAAAATATATGTTTTAAACATTGGGGATGCAGGAGCACGGTATATGGTTTTATAATGATTTTAGGATACTAGTGATGGGAAAACTCGTTCCGCTAAGCGGCGTGGTCTCACTAGATGTCTAAAAGGATTGAGATGTTAGATTATTATTCATACCAGGCTTTATAAAGGAGTTCTTTTGAATGATAATATCAATGAAAGATGTTGGACAATCTTAATTGTAGATTTGTAATATTCTTTTATGTTACTTTTACATTTATTTTTGGTTGTAGTGATGGATTAGATGTTTTTCTTTTTGCTTATATTTCATTTTTTATTGAAACATCTATTTTTGTTTACACTAAATTGAAGAAGCCACTTCAACTTCTTTCTCACACTAAAATTTCCGTGGAGTCATATAAAGACCAAAAATTATCAGTTGCTGAAACTATTAGTACTCTTAAGAGTCGCTTTTATGCAAGTAGACTGTGTAATATCAATCTAGCTAGTTGTCTTGAAGATGTGAAGTATTCCCATGATAAATCTTGTGCTAAACTTAATAAATCTCTTAGAATAAAGCTTCTAGGTTGATAAACTAAAATTTGAGTTTGACTGACCAATTTAAGTTGGTCATACAAGATTGGGATGAGGTTTTCCAAGAATTTTCGAAGTTATCAAAACAACACCAAGGGATAGGATTTTAAAACCTAAAAGGCTAGAATTGTTTCGCAAGTGTTATGGTCTTGATTGAATATAACTTCATAAGATATTCTTCGGTTTAAATTCGTATCCCCGTCTCTTTTGGCTATTACAGAAGAGATCTCATTTGAGAGTGGTTCTATTTCTAGATAAGTTATGTAGTATATTCTGGATATTATTTCCATATCGGATTCTAAGGACTCTTCACCTTTAGAGCTTTCGATACTTAGGGCAGGGTTAGGTAAAAATATCTCATCTTACGATATGGCGAAGTCCTCAAAGACTTTTTTTGAAGCTAGGTCTAGGGTTTTTGGAATAATTTGAATACAAAAGAAAATTTTGGTCGAGTGCTCTATCTAGCTTTTTCAGATTTTAGCATTCGTAACCTCTCAGCGTCATAATGAAAATAATTTTGACCTTTCTTGAATTTTTTTGACTTTATTAATTATTTAACTCTTTAAGGAATTGACATGTTCAAATTTTTTAAGCAATAAACCAGCTTATGTTTTTATACAAAAGGCATACAATAGCAAGGTTATCGAGATGCGTCTTCTCAACGTGGAGCTCGAGGCATTAAATTGTCGATTTTTGGTCTCATTACGACTTGGAACTTTTGAAACAAAATGAGGCGCTTAAATAAAAAGTGGAGGTATTAGAAAAACATGCAACTTAGTTTCAAAAGCTGTTCCACTTTCGACCAAGCTTCTCTAAGCTTGTTTCAAACTTATTTGATTCAATATCCGATCATAGGCATCAATTAGATAATGCCAATGAGGAGCTTCAAATATCATTACAACAAAAATTACATATAGCAGCGTCCAAAAAAAAGCAACCATAACTTATAGTAGTGTTTAAAGAACGGTGTTGTACGATATGTAATTAAAAGTCCATGAATTTCTGTTGCTTTTTCATAAATACTATCGAAAAGCAACACATTACAGCATTCTATAAACGCAACCAATTTTTTTATCATAGCGTTGTATTAATGCGACTAAAAATTATTATTGATGCAGCTACAAAATATTATAATAGCGTTTTTGTCTGTCACCATATATATTTGGGTAGCGTTTAATAGACAATGCTAAAAATTATTGATTTTTTGTACAGATTTCCCTCGCTATGGTAGCGGATTCTACTTCATTTTATTCACAACATATATATTATATAGTAATAATTAACAAATTTTAGTGTAAAACCAACAATCACTCATATAATTATCACATTCAAAAATTAAAAAAACATATTAATCGCATAGTGAAGTATGGTGTACAAACAATTAGATATGAAAAATTTTAAACAAAAAAACCACATTCACAATGGTTCCACCGTTCGTAGCCTTAAAAGGATAATTGAAACCCGTAACGTTAGTGAAATATTAGCCTTTTCTATAAACTTCAGTAATTCTATCAATTGTATCTTCATAGTTGCTGCTCGAGACTCCATAAATTCTTTATTTTTTGGAACAAAATCAACCTCAGCTAAAAGCTCTCCAATACACCACTATGTTTATTCATTTGTCTCCTTTATAGCATTTGAAGCATCTTTTCAGAGCTCTGAGTTACATATTAAGGATTCGTCATGTTGTATTATTTCAATAATTTATGCCACACGTGTAAAGTAAAATGTGTGGTGCTATTTCGGTGTAAAGTCTAAATAAAGTAATCAATCTTTGAGATAAGGCTAAGTGGTTTAAAGAAATAACTGTCATGATATTAATGTGTAAATTCTGGGGCAATTCTAATTTTTTGAAAGGATAAATTAGAAAATTTAAATATTATAAATAAAGGGTTATGGTTACCAAATTACACAAGCTCTATTTATTCTTATAATATCTTCTATGGAAATAGTTCAGATCTATAGTTGTATTAATTTGGAAGATCAAACTAATTCTTCTTCTCTTTCAGTCAACAATTATGGATTCGGGTATGGCTTCTGCTAATTTATTTATCTTTCTCTAATTTATTCTCAATCAAATCAATATGGGCAACTTATTCGGACCAACGGTTCATGATTAATCGATCCTAAAGTATATTAAAATCCTAAAGAGCCATCCATCATTGACTTCATGGGAAATTTTTATGCTTTTTTACTATGAATATGTTTTGAATTGAACTTCATTTAGACGTCATTAAATTCTACTTAAATTTCATATTTGCTTGATTTATGTATCAAGGTTTTTTGGTGATGATTTTGAAATTGGTTTAGTATCATTTTTTTATATTATAAACTGATAGACTGATTTGTGAAACTTTTTTGATGTAGAAAGATAGAAAATCTAAGTGATCTGTATGTTATTATGATACAAGTTAGAATTTTGAGGTCATTAAATTATGGAAAATAATCCAAATTCCTCTAAATTTTGGAAGCAACTTATGGTGGTTAAAGCATCCACATGTATATTATTATATATTTTGTAAATAAATCATGAATTTTAATGTCAGAAATAATTTTAATTTGTTATGTGCAGTTATTTTCTTTTAATGTTTATTAATGGTATAGATAGATCTACATAGTTTAGAACCATTTATGCACAAAAAATAAATCCGGTTCTATAATTATTTTACCTTACTTAACTTTTTGATAAAGTAATTTGAATATATAAGGTATTTGCGTTATTTTGGAAATTTTGATTAATTAGAAATGAAGTATGCTCCTTTAAGGTATTTATGTTGATTTTATTACTAAGTAATATCATACCTAGAAATAAATTTTAATATGGCACTAGTCTACATTTTTAGACCACATAATGGTCATTTGCATTTACTTTTATCATAAATACATTAAATGCGGTTGTTATTATAATGAATTAGTTAACTTATTATCATAAATGCACTAAATAAGTCCGTTATAATACATTAAATAATGCAGCTTATTTGAATTTGGAAAAAGAAGATGTATATAGTTTATTATTTGATGCATTTAGATTTGATGATTGCATATATTTTGTACGTATAACTCATGCTTGTTTAAAATATATTTCATTTTCCTATATTAGATTGAGTAGTAGTTAAATAAGATAGAGAAATACCGAACTCACTATTTATTGCAAATATTTTATATTTATATATTTTAACCGATGTCGATTTTTTCCGATAGTGAATATAAATTTTTTGCATAGGTTTTTCCTTTGTGTACATATGTTGGAATTTGACATTCATATTTATGGCAAATACAGAAATGAATGAATTAAGATAATATAAAAATAATAAACTAACGGTAAAGTGACAAGTATCATTCTATATGGATATATTATGGTTCAATATACTGCATAGCTGCTACATTTATTCATGTTATTTAGTATGCCATTTACTATGTCTTATACCTAATTTTATGTGGTTGTTATGTGATTTATTTATGATTCAGATATACAACTGTGATAGTTGTTATGTGATTTATTGATGATGCTCTGTATCATATTTATTTAGGGAAAGTCATGAATGTAACGACCCGCTATTTTCAACCATTCGCATCCACACAAGTCGGACTTGAATTGCTCAAAATATCAGATTGTTAATTTAAATTTGGCAAACTTAACATATACAGTAAATAAATCAATCACAGAATCACAGATACAGATAGTACAATAATATGCAGCGGACTAAATGAATAGTAGCTCATGAAACTACTATATAAACATCAGAGTTAGAAATAAAATACAGCAGAATATCTCAGATGCATTGAAGTCTCCAGTACGAGCAGATGACTTCTCTGAACCAATCAAGTGGATGACTAAAAGGATAGATAGCTGGATCTTCAAGCAAAGCTCCAACTTCGAAGGTGAGTCTCAAATGCTATATCACTCAGTTTGACCCGAGCGCAAAGCAAAACAAAAAAACACTCGAGTCAGGATTAACATTCTTATATCTATAAATCCAACTCAAGTGAAATATCAACTGAAATACAAGTAGCTCAAGGGATGTTTGGGATAACCATCCCTTAAGGATCTACAGAACTATCTACAAGGTAGAAATATACACTATAACACCGTGATCCTTTCAAATTAATTTATATTTCAAAACCAAAATATCATTTTCGCTTCAATATATATATATATATATATATATATATATATATATATATATATATTGAAAATTTTATAAAGTAAAGTATTTATAGTTTCCTCAAGTTTCACCGATCACTTCAACAATCAACTCGACTTTCCTATTCAGATTAAATTAAATCTCAAATTTCAATTTCCATTCAATTTAGTCTTCTAAAGAACAAATTCAAATTTTATCAATTTCAAATACAGATCTGAATCACAATTTAACTATTTAAGTCCTGTATTTCAAAGCTTCAACATTTCAAACTAAACCTAACAGTTTCATATAGATCTTGATTTAACTTCAGTATTATTTATTCTTGAAATATCCACTCAATATTACTTATATAGCCTTATATTACAATTCATTCTATTTGCCTTCAATTTCTTTAAACGTGAATATTCATTAAATCACTAAAGTCAAAGTTATGTTATGAACTACATTTTAAGTTTTCAAATTCAATAAGTTTCGAATTTGATTTAATTAAACAAAAATTATTAATTAAATACCATTCCAATCAATTCAATTTTATCTTCCTTAACATATAAAAACATTGGAAATCTATTTAAAATAAAATACTTAAACATATTCTATTAATTAAATCAAACTTTATTAAATTAAAGTTTATCTACTTTACATTAAACATATTTATATATATAAATATTTCCAATATTAACTAAAACCCTATATTTCTCCTAAAACCATATAAAATCATTTCAAAATATTTTATATATGGACCAACGGCGTCTGTATATACTTCTATCATATGGTTAAGTGATACGGATATTTATCATTTCAATCCGTAATTAAGTGTGTGTGTGTGTGTGCGCGTATATATATACGGGTAGATATTATTTCGACCCTTAATCCCAATTCAGTTCAAATGAAAATCGCTTGGGTTTATCATTTCAACCCATAACGATTTTCTCCTGTTCTAAAGTCCATTCGGGTATGTATCATTTCAACCCATAGTGAATTCTATACTAACAGGGAACTTGCAGAGTGATAGTAGATAATAAAATAATAACAGGCATATATCACCAATAATTTAAATAAAATATAAACAACAGGATATGGTGTCATATCCTACAGGTGAACAGTTACATATAATAGCATATATAAAAAAATAACTACAGCATTATATTTCAGTTGTCGTTTCAATTGAAATCAAATTTAATAAAATACAAGAACGTTAATCGTGAGTGATTTCTCACCTTTCGAGGCTAGAGATTTTGACGACTCGACAAGATACGAATTGGATCACGATCTAGATCATCGAATAGTCCAAACAACAACTCAAAGAAAAGTAAGATTTGAACGCGAATTGGACGAACAAGGCTGATGATCAAGAATTGATAAAACGAATCAGAACTGGATCGATGAAGCTAAAAGGTATATAGGTGGATTTATATACTAAAGTCAAACATATAAAATAAATTGTATGCTATAATTAAAATAATATTTGTTATAAATTTAGTATCGAGGAAATCAACTTAAGTCTAAAATAGTATGTATATGTATAAACAAATATATGTAAGATATTTATATATATACCACCCACTACATTCATGTTACTCAAATGTATACAGACCCATTATAAATCTATGCAGACCCATCAGAATACAAGTATAAGTTATATAGTAACCTTTATAATTTTGTTATGACTCACACTTTAAAATATAAATGTAACTATTTATAACAAAATATATATAATAGGTTTTAGACTATGAATATATGCACAGCCTTTACAAAATATATGCACAGCCTTTTACAAAACATATGCACAGCCTTTTAAATTTCCAAATATCTACAAATCCTCACTGCTATCAGCTAACCCGCCCACTACAACACGCAACTACCTACATATGATTTTTTATGAATTATTTTAAATATAAAGTAACGTGCCTATAACACAAATATAAACTTATATACTAATATATCTTTACGTATCAGTTATGCGCATAATTACAGTGACATATGTAACTTACATTTTTATCAATAATAAAATTTATTACTGCAAACGAGATATGTAATAAATTTGAATATAACCAAGAGATTATAACATACCATTTAATATAAATTGTAAATAAAAGGTCTGAATGTAAAACTCATGTGTTAAAACACATACATTAAACTGTAAAATACATATACTTATATATGTGAACATATTATTTATATAAGACTATTTGCAAAAAAAATTGTAACAGCCCGCAAATCCGTACCCCTTGAGCTAACACTATTCTACAACAATCAACTCAAGTTGCACAGAAATACGAACCATTTGGGTTTAAGAAGAAGAGGTAGAAGAAGAGAAAACAAAATCAACATCAGAATCTAACCATCGCAGCGGAATAAAATATAATAGATAATAAATAATCTTTACACAAAAACAAATATATCTGTTTACATACATTACATTATCAGAGTACATCAGTCACAGGTCACATCAGTAACATGCACTGAATACACAACAACTCAAATAGCGGAAATATGTATATACAAATACGAGAATACGTATCGTCATCCAGCTCGTCTCCTGAGCTCCACAGCATCATATCCTGTATTCTATAATACTCGGTCTGACCCGAGCATTATAGTTAAATAACACCCGAGTCAGTCTGGATTACCAGCGTGAGAAAATCACACCCAATTGATTTTTAAAGTTTCAAAAATCCTTTGAAAACAAAAGCATCTCGTAAGACCACGCCACAAATAAACATGTCGGGTTTTTACCTTACGATAGCTAAAACAATTTTTATAGAAATCCTCTGATATTATAATAGGGTCTATTTACAAATACTTATAAAATAGCCGAAATTGTTACATGATTAAATTCCAGCTACTAGCCACCGAAGTAGGTAATACAAACAAAACTCGTACAAGGCTCGTAGGGAGAATGGATTTCCAACAATGACTAGGCACTGGGGTACCACCTGTCACAGTACGGGGCCTAGATCACCGTACCGAGGATTACTCCCTTCATCCCCTGCAACACAAGGCCGGAACCATTCCTTACTGAACAGTCCCGAACAAGATAAACCCCGTGGTTGGCGCGACCAACCACCCACTAAGCCGAAAAATATAAGGGACATCTAGACAGGGGAAATATCTTGTCCTGCTTGGGCATGACCCACCTAACCTTGCTGCATATCCCCTGATTTTCAGTCATTCCCGGTTGATGAGGCTTGAGGCTAAGCGTTACCTTTAGAACGTTTTCACTTAGAATGCCCATCGTCCACCTGACGATGTTTCGCAAGCATTCATCCATACAAGTCCGTCCCGGGTTCGAACGGAACCGAAGGCACTATTCCTACTACATCCATTTTGGAAATATCCTCAGGATTAGTAGCGACTAGCCCTTGCACTTCACTGCTCCATCTTTGACTCCGAACACATTTTTCGCACGAAACGTACAAACCGGATCGAAGTGGCTTCGAGAAATAAATCCCGATCCCGGTCTCTTCGAAACGATCAGCGCAGTTGGCCAATATTGATAGTCGGTTATTTAACTATCAATTAATATTCACAAACAACCATCAACCAATAAATAATTTCCTAAATTATTTATTTATCTCCAAAAATATCTTCACAAGATATATTTCTATTTCCAATCCTTTGAAAACAGTTTCAAATCCCTCATTCTTTTCAGAATCAACTTTCCCAAATATTTTCTATCTCCTCTGAAATCACCAAGCACAAAAAATAGATTTTTTTTTTTTTAAAATAATTTAAATCACTTTGCTTTAAAATATAAACTTTAAAATATTTAGGATAAAACTTCTTAAATAATTTGTTAAAAATACATATTATATGAATTTGAGAAAGTAAGGTTACTTTATAAAATATAAAACCAGGTTTCCACTTTTAAAACAAATACTAAGTCACTTTAAAATAAGAAATGTTTTAATATATTAAAAGGAAGTACTTGCTTTAGAAATTAAATATTAGGATCAATAAATTTTACAAACTTGCTTTCTTTAAAAACAACTTTAAAACATTCAATTTATATTTACAAATTTACTCTTAAAAACGTATACTTGGCCATCCAAAGGAAAATCCCAACTACAAGCACTTAAATCAATTTCCCAAATTGATTTCCAATTTATTCTATTCGAAATAAATTTCTTTACTTCCTTGGTTCATTTCAAAATTCATTAATTATGGATTTTTATTTTATTTTATTATTTTAAGTGAAACCTATCAATTTCAGGCTTTCCCAAATCCTTCTTTATTCCTTTCCATAATTTTGATCTTAAAGTATTAAATAAATATTTTGTTCCATTAAATAATATCACTGAAGTTTCAAACTTCATTAATCTTCTGTTTATTCAAAAATTCATTTCCATATACAGAATTTTATTAATTAGTATTTGAAACTACTAACATTCTTATCCAATTCACTTTAATTTATATATATTCGTTATAATTATTTCTTAAGAGTTCACTTCTTTATTTCTTTTCCAAGATCTAATTCTATATATTTGAATAAAACAGAGTACCAAAATATTCAAGCAGATGATAACCTTTAATATTCTAATATAATTCATCACAGTATATCAATCAATCACAGCAGTGGATATTAAATAATTTAAATACATGTTGAGGGATCCAGTTGGATCCCTCCAACCTGTTTTTCCTGCATCCACAGATGTTAGCACAATAATATACCAATTTCAAAATAAATCATACTTTATCACATCACTCAATTCAACCATTCAAACAATTATTTAAATTTAATCATTTAAATCAAATTTTAACTGAGTGAGATTTACTCACCTTTGCCTCTTAAATTTGCACGTCCATTTCAATATTGCCTCAGATTCTCTGATATTTAACCTTAAATCAACAATTTACAATTTATTTCTATTTGAATTATCAAACAATTTATCACCATTTACATATTTGATTTTAACTTAAAATTTGATTTAACTAATTTCCCTTGAAAACTTTAGTATCTAAAATAATTAAAAAAAACAGATTAAACAATGTAATCACTACAATACAATTTAAAATAGACTAGTGGGTAAAACTATATATATATTCCTATAAAATAATCTATATAGGTTTAACAAACTATTTCTTTATTTATATATATAGATAAACTCCTCACATTTAAAATACCTCCCCTTTTTCTTCTTCTCTTTTTTTTTTCTTATTAAAACCTTATCCAAAATCATATATATATATATGGCTCACGATCTATTATATTATTATTTTAATATATCGTTCTAACTCAAACATTCAAAATTTCTGTGTATCCGTATTAACTCAAATGGACAGAAAATTCATGTTAATACCTTATTTCTGTTTATAGGTTAAAACAAACTGCAAATATTATATATATATATATATATATTTAATTCGTAAATAAATTTAGCTAAGTAAAATCGAAATAAATGAATTAAACACCCTACTGTTATATTCATTCTAACTTCTGATCATTCAATTAGTATTATTATTTAATTTTTTATTCTTTTAAAAAAAACAAATGAAACGCAAGTTTGAAATTAACAAGTTGTAAGTTATACCTCGATGGAAAAGCATAATCAGGATATTCCCCCCCTCGATCGACACCACGAGACTTCACCAAGCTCGAATCACCGCGAAACCTTACTGCTACAGCTCGAGATGAAGTCGCGACACTCCACTATCTGACAGTGACCATCCCCACTCGCGAGCTCCCTCTCAGTCATCGCGACCACGCGAACACCCTAATGACATCGCCTTGCCCTCGAGCCGCCGCCTCGCCTCCCAGATCGAACACATCCAAGACGCCGCGCCCTAAGACTCGAACAACCCTTACGCGCGAGTTTCCCCCCTTCACGACACCAACACGAGCTCGCGTTCAAGCTAAATAATTCCATCGCAAAGCACAGAGACGCGATTTTAAAATCCTAGAACAATCGCCACTTTCATTTTTTTTTTCGAGCAGAACGAGGGGGGTTTTGAGAAAAAAGGGAACTCGGCTAAGAATAATAGGGAATAGGAGATTGCTTATTTTCTTCTGAAGGAAGCCATTGTTTTATTTTAAATTTTATCATTATCTTGTTTACGTCTAAAGGAAGATTGGAAGGGAACGTAATTAAATGGAGGGGAGTGGCGTATAAAGAAAGCTTTGCGTTAGTGATTGAAAATAAAATTAATGTGACAAGATTTTGACTAATCAACAATGTGTATTTTATTAAATTTCTGATAAATTCAGCGCGTTTATATGTCGTACACTCCCACACTAACTCCGATCAATACGAAAATTGAAACCCGATAATAATTCAATACTACGGACCCAATGGAACTGGTTTCGTCAAATTCCGAGACTGCGCCTCGGAAGACTATTTTTAAATTCAATTTAAACGATATAAATTTCAAAACTTAACAAATCAATGTTAAACTCAATTTTAAAACTTCTATTATCTTCCATGTTATCAATATAAATTTCATAAGCCTTCAAATTTATTTTCAACAGGCTTAAAATTCCAGATTCAACATTTTATTCATATTCAGGTTATTTAATTCAATAATTTAATTATCAAATAAATTGTGATATTCGTAATTCAAGTTAAAATTATTCTATTGAATATTCCAAGTCAATTAAATATTCCGATTTTACATGCTCAAAATTCTGGGTCGTCACATTCCTCCCCCCTTAAAAGAATTTCGTCCCCGAAATTATAAGTTAGGAAGAATGACTCAATATCCGTTTACTTTTCCCAAAACCAATTAGTTCTTAACAATTTAACATCTTACCAACTATCTTTTTAATAGAAGGCCCATTACAATTCTTACTAACTTCCCAAACTTTTCCCTTAATTCTCTAACAACTTTACTTATACAATCATTCAAATTATAATTCAAAACTAAATTTTGAATTATCAAAAAGTTTCACAAAAATTTTCTAACTCCCTAAATTCCCGAAAAATTTCGCCAGCGTCTCTTTTGCGCGGCTAGCTCGGTACAACTACAAAATGGCTCTACGGCCTCCCAAATCCAAAAAGAAAACAAAAAGCCAAGTGGCTCAATCCAAATCCAAATCCAAATCCCAATCAAAATTTCATACCAAATTTAAATACATACCTTTTTGTCGAGCATTTCAACTTTTATCTTTTTGAAATTAAATCCAATTTTCTTTTTCCTTTTATAATACCTGCATACCTGCTTAGCACCAATATCCAAACACAATATTCCCAAAACATTTTATCGACTTTCTTACAAAATGTCAATATCTATCCATTTCAATATTATCTTAGATTTTATTTGTAATATCAAATTTCCAATCTAGAATTTACCATTCCTTTCTTAAGTTAGTATAAACATTTTATATGTTTCTTATCTTTATTTCTCTTTACCTCTTTTAGTTTATACCTATTTCTATTCAAATCGATTTCCACATTACATATGTATTTCATTTATTTTCAACTTTGAATTTTTACATGTTATCCTTCATTTATAACTAATTTAAGTCATTACTTTAATTAGTTTCATTTACTCACTTATTTTAGTTTCCAATCCTAAATAGTTTTGTCGTTAACAAAATTTTCCAAAATTTTCAAAAAAAATTCTAACTCCCAAAATTTCTGAAAATTTTTGGCAGAGTCCCCTTTGTACGAAGGAGCTTTTGCAATTTGACAAAAGAGATAAATATATATACATCGACCCACACGGTCGGAAAAACCAAAAACAGTTCATATTTCCTATTTTAATTGCGTAGGCGTACCTTATTTAGCATTTTAAGCAAGCGGCTTATTTTTTTTAGCAAATAGCACAACCAAATCCAGCCACACGGCTTCCAGGTACCTGTACTTACTCAATTTAAACATGTAAGTGCCAAATATATGCAGTCTAACTATATTTCACTTATTAGCAATAGTTAAAACATATGAATTCTAAAAGAAACTCATACCAAACATTTTCCGTAAGCTATTTATATAGTTTCCAAGCAAATTCAACTGTTTCAATTTATTTACAAACCATTTTCATTAAATTTGAATGGTCTTCCATCTATTCGTACACAACTTCATCAATTTGAATAATTTAAAACTCAATTGCTTATATTTAATTTATTCTTAAGCAAACTGAACTCATTTTAATTCAATTGCTTTCAAAATTAATTTATTTTACTTCTATCGACTCATAGAATTTTAATTACTTCCATTTGCATTCAATGATAATTTATTCTTTGCAATTTGACAAGATCTATGTGAATAAATAAGTATTTATGTTTTATAACCAATTTAAATGGATTTTAACTCAATTTATTCTTAATTCTATTCCATTAGAAAATTTATTCACAATCCATATATTCTCAGTTCCATTGCATTTCAATTTTGAATCTATTCACTCGCATTCCATTTCATATTTGAATACATTCACTTGTATTTCATTTATTAACCCAACTAGTTCCATTATTCAAACAAGTTCCATCCGAAACCATTAACAATTTAGGTTCATCTTATTTACCAATTAATCTTCCCTTTTATTTTAATCCATTTACAATCATTTATTTAGCTCGACACATTCCATTTAAATTTTATTTACGATTCATTCCAAATTTGTTTATTCCAAACTATTTTATTTAGCTCGAAGAAAATCCAGGCTATTTCATTCAATAACCATTTCTCAACTAATTTAAATCACATTTCATTTGATACTTATTTATTTCATCCATTTATATTTATTCAATAATATTAATTTATCCACATTCACTTAAACCATTCTAATAAACTTGAAACATTCTATTTTCCTTATTGTCTCCAATTATTTCAATTCCTTAATAATTTTTAAATGGTTTACAATTATTTATTCTGGAATTCCATTCCATTAATATTAACTAATACTCATCGAATTTTATTTCGATTAACAATTTATTTTCACTTAATTTAAATCCAACCCAATATCATTAAACTTGGTTCAAGTTGAATTCAATTCAACTCTCCTCCATTCATTTAGCTTAAGTCAATTTACTTCAATTTATTCAAATTTTATACTTAAACTCATTTCCATCTTATAAGTATATTTTCTCTTTTATACTCAGCTTGACTCAATTTATTACAGAGCCATATCCAATTTATTTTCACACATTTGGATTTTATTTGCAATTCATACCATTACTATTTTAAATCCAGATCCATTTTTTTTTTATTAACACTTCAAGTTAAATTTTAATTAATAACTCAAATTCTGATTTCACCATTTACATTTTAACTTACCATCCAATTTATTAACTTACATTGCAATTTGGTTCACAAATCAATTAATTAATTCCAAGGCCACTTTCCATTATGTTTTCTTCATCTACAATGTAAGTCGAATTTAATTATAACTTGAGTTTTATTTTCAAACCTCATCATAAACTCACAATTCAATTTCATTAACTAATTTATTATCCAATTAGTTCTCCCATTATTCATAATCCAACACTTGAAATTTTATTTAAAATATCACTCCATTTAATTTTCTTAAGTTCAATATTTATTTTATACTTCAAGTTTGGATCCTCATTTCATTTTTCAATTTATCAAAATATTGATTTTGGGCATTGTATTCCATTTTCAATTTAATTTTAACTCAGATTTATTTAATCCAATTTGATTTCAACTTAATCCGAATACACTGGATATTATTTTCAACTTATTCAATCAATCTCAATCCAATCAAATCTTTATTTCCAAATCCAAGTTAATTTCATTTTAACTTTTCACTTTAGATTTATATTCCATTATCCAAAGCTTAAATTTCTTCCTGATTTACAAATCATTTCCGTTTATAAGCTTACAACTTATCTTATTCGGATTTTAAAAACACCCAGCTTTGGTTTCAAATCATTTTGAAATCTTCAACATCTCAAATCACATTTCTCAAAAGCCAAACCAATCTTGGTTTTATTCCCCACAAATTTCCTTGAGCTTTCAAAAACAACTAGCTTTCAAAACAACCAGCTTTTCCTGAACAAAACAATTTGGTAGCAATCCATCACTTCGAAATTCGAAAATGAATACTGATGATGCGGCCGTCATCATCAGAATTATTTTCCAATAATCCAAGTGATTTCAATGCTATATCACTTTCAAAATCCATTTAAAACAGATTTCCATTCAGAAATATCTCCAAAACAATAATGCTATCATTTATCTCCAAAACACTTCCAAATTTTCGGGATTTAAATTTCCCAATCCTGCTTAACTCAATTTTAACTATATTTCTTTTGTACAGTTTATGCTTATACAAATTCTCACTTGAATACATTTCAATTTTATAATTACTTTTATATTTCATATTTATACATTTCATTTCATTATGACTTTATTTCCTTCAAACTTTGGTTATTTATTTTTTTCCAATTTCTAGTTAAATTTTCATTTAACAATGATAATACTTTAATATTATCATTTCTAACATCCAAGCAACCATATATTAGTCAAACAGTTTACAAAAACTATTCTTTATATCAAAATATGTTTTTGGGTAAAATTATTTCATTCACCCATATTTAAAACAATATCGTGTCGATTGCTCTATTCAAGTGTTTAGAAACCCCTTCGATACAGTTGCGCAGACTGTGTCGACGAAGGTTCATATGCCACTCAATAAATCAACCAACACAATATTAAAACAATTTATATTCACTAACAAATACGCGCTCATATCTATTTATACGCTCAAACTCATTTTAGAGTACTATAGACTCTATTTTAAATGAGTAATTCCCACCAGAGCCAAGGTTATCTCCAACCTAAGCTCTGATACCAACTGTAACAGCCCGCAAATCCGTACCCCTTGAGCTAACACTATTCTACAACAATCAACTCAAGTTGCACAGAAATACGAACCATTTGGGTTTAAGAAGAAGAGGTAGAAGAAGAGAAAACAAAATCAACATCAGAATCTAACCATCGCAGCGGAGTAAAATATAATAAATAATAAATAATCTTTACACAAAAACAAATATATCTGTTTACATACATTACATCATCAGAGTACATCAGTCACAGCTCACATCAGTAACATGCACTGAATACACAACAACTCAAACAGCGGAAATATGTATATACAAATACGAGAATACGTATCGTCATCCAGCTCGTCTCCTGAGCTCCACAACATCATATCCTGTATTCTATAATACTCGGTCTGACCCGAGCATTATAGTTAAATAACACCCGAGTCAGTCTGGATTACCAGCGTGAGAAAATCACACCCAATTGATTTTTAAAGTTTCAAAAATCCTTTGAAAACAAAAGCATCTCGTAAGACCACGCCACAAATAAACATGTCGGGTTTTTACCTTACGATAGTTAAAACAATTTTTATAGAAATCCTCTGATATTATAATAGGGTCTATTTACAAATACTTATAAAATAGCCGAAATTGTTACATGATTAAATTCCAGCTACTAGCCACCGAAGTGGGTAATACAAACAAAACTCGTACAAGGCTCGTAGGGAGAATGGATTTTCAACAATGACTAGGCACTGGGGTACCACCTGTCACAGTACGGGGCCTAGATCACCGTACCGAGGATTACTCCCTTCATCCCCTGCAACACAAGGCCGGAACCATTCCTTACTGAACAGTCCCGAACAAGATAAACCCCGTGGTTGGCGCGACCAACCACCCACTAAGCCGAAAAATATAAGGGACATCTAGACAGGGGAAATATCTTGTCCTGCTTGGGCATGACCCACCTAACCTTGCTGCATATCCCCTGATTTTCAGTCATTCCCGGTTGATGAGGCTTGAGTCTAAGCGTTACCTTTAGAACGTTTTCACTTAGAATTCCCATCGTCCACCTGACGATGTTTCGCAAGCATTCATCCATACAAGTCCGTCCCGGGTTCGAACGGAACCGAAGGCACTATTCCTACTACATCCATTTTGGAAATATCCTCAGGATTAGTAGCGACTAGCCCTTGCACTTCACTGCTCCATCTTCGACTCCGAACACATTTTTCGCACGAAACGTACAAACCGGATCGAAGTGGTTTTCGAGAAATAAATCTCGATCCCGGTCTCTTCGAAACGATCAGCGCAGTTGGCCAATATTGATAGTCGGTTATTTAACTATCAATTAATATTCACAAACAACCATCAACCAATAAATAATTTCCCAAATTATTTATTTATCTCCAAAAATATCTTCACAAGATATATTTCTATTTCCAATCCTTTGAAAACAGTTTCAAATCCCTCATTCTTTTCAGAATCAACTTTCCCATATATTTTCTATCTCCTCTGAAATCACCAAGCACAAAAAATAGATTTTTTTTTTTAAAATAATTTAAATCACTTTGCTTTAAAATATAAACTTTAAAATATTTAGGATAAAACTTCTTAAATAATTTGTTAAAAATACATATTATATGAATTTGAGAAAGTAAGGTTACTTTATAAAATATAAAACCAGGTTTCCACTTTTAAAACAAATACTAAGTCACTTTAAAATAAGAAATGTTTTAATACATTAAAAGGAAGTACTTGCTTTAGAAATTAAATATTAGGATCAATAAATTTTACAAACTTGCTTTCTTTAAAAACAACTTAAAAACATTCAATTTATATTTACAAATTTACTCTTAAAAACGTATACTTGGCCATCCAAAGGAAAATCCCAACTACAAGCACTTAAATCAATTTCCCAAATTGATTTCCAATTTATTCTATTCGAAATAAATTTCTTTACTTCCTTGGTTCATTTCAAAATTCATTAATTATGGATTTTTTTTTTTATTATTATTTTAAGTGAAACCTATCAATTTCAGGCTTTCCCAAATCCTTCTTTATTCCTTTCCATAATTTTGATCTTAAAGTATTAAATAAATATTTTGTTCCATTAAATAATATCACTGAAGTTTCAAACTTCATTAATCTTATGTTTATTCAAAAATTCATTTCCATATACAGAATTTTATTAATTAGTATTTGAAACTACTAACATTCTTATCCAATTCACTTTAATTTATATATATTCGTTATAATTATTTCTTAAGAGTTCACTTCTTTATTTCTTTTCCAAGATCCAATTCTATATATTTGAATAAAACAGAGTACCAAAATATTCAAGCAGATGATAACCTTTAATATTCTAATATAATTCATCACAGTATATCAATCAATCACAGCAGTGGATATTAAATAATTTAAATACATGTTGAGGGATCCAGTTAGATCCCTCCAACCTGTTTTTCCTGCATCCACAGATGTTAGCACAATAATATACCAATTTCAAAATAAATCATACTTTATCACATCACTCAATTCAACCATTCAAACAATTATTTAAATTTAATCATTTAAATCAAATTTTAACTGAGTGAGATTTACTCACCTTTGCCTCTTAAATTTGCACGTCCATTTCAATATTGCCTCAGATTCTCTGATATTTAACCTTAAATCAACAATTTACAATTTATTTCTATTTGAATTATCAAACAATTTATCACCATTTACATATTTGATTTTAACTTAAAATTTGATTTAACTAATTTCCCTTGAAAACTTTAGTATCTAAAATAATTAAAAAAACAGATTAAACAATGTAATCACTACAATACAATTTAAAATAGACTAGTAGGTAAAACTATATATATATTCCTATAAAATAATCTATATAGGTTTAACAAACTATTTCTTTATTTATATATATAGACAAACTCCTCACATTTAAAATACCTCCCCTTTTTCTTCTTCTCTTTTTTTTTCTTATTAAAACCTTATCTAAAATCATATATATATATATGGCTCACGATCTATTATATTATTATTTTAATATATCGTTCTAACTCAAACATTCAAAATTTCTGTGTATCCGTATTAACTCAAATGGACAGAAAATTCATGTTAATACCTTATTTCTGTTTATAGGTTAAAACAAACTGCAAATATTATATATATATATATATATATATATATTTAATTCGTAAATAAATTTAGCTAAGTAAAATCGAAATAAATGAATTAAACACCCTACTGTTATATTCATTCTAACTTCTGATCATTCAATTAGTATTATTATTTATTTTTTAATTCTTTTAAAAAAAACAAATGAAACGCAAGTTTGAAATTAACAAGTTGTAAGTTATACCTCGATGGAAAAGCATAATCAGGATATTCCCCCCCTCGATCGACACCACGAGACTTCACCAAGCTCGAATCACCGCGAAACCTTACTGCTACAGCTCGAGATGAAGTCGCGACACTCCACTATCTGACAGCGACCATCCCCACTCGCGAGCTCCCTCTCAGTCATCGCGACCACGCGAACACCCTAATGACATCGCCTTGCCCTCGAGCCGCCGCCTCGCCTCCCAGATCGAACACATCCAAGACGCCGCGCCCTAAGACTCGAACAACCCTTACGCGCGAGTTTCCCCCCTTCACGACACCAACACGAGCTCGCGTTCAAGCTAAATAATTCCATCGCAAAGTACAGAGACGCGATTTTAAAATCCTAGAACAATCGCCACTTTCATTTTTTTTTTTTTTCGAGCAGAACGAGGGGGGTTTTGAGAAAAAGGGGAACTCGGCTAAGAATAATAGGGAATAGGAGATTGCTTATTTTCTTCTGAAGGAAGCCATTGTTTTATTTTAAATTTTATCATTATCTTGTTTACGTCTAAAGGAAGATTGGAAGGGAACGTAATTAAATGGAGGGGAGTGGCGTATAAAGAAAGCTTTGCGTTAGTGATTGAAAATAAAATTAATGTGACAAGATTTTGACTAATCAACAATGTGTATTTTATTAAATTTCCGATAAAATTCAGCGCGTTTATATGTCGTACACTCCCACACTAACTCCGATCAATACGAAAATTGAAACCCGATAATAATTCAATACTACGGACCCAATGGAACTGGTTTCGTCAAATTCCGAGACTGCGCCTTGGAAGACTATTTTTAAATTCAATTTAAACGATATAAATTTCAAAACTTAACAAATCAATGTCAAACTCAATTTTAAAACTTCTATTATCTTCCATGTTATCAATATAAATTTCATAAGCCTTCAAATTTATTTTCAACAGGCTTAAAATTCCAGATTCAACATTTTATTCATATTCAGGTTATTTAATTCAATAATTTAATTATCAAATAAATTGTGATATTCGTAATTCAAGTTAAAATTATTCTATTGAATATTCCAAGTCAATTAAATATTCCGATTTTACATGCTCAAAATTCTGGGTCGTCACAAAAATGATCGATTTAAAAATAATGATATAAATCTAAATATATTCAGCTCTTACAGTTATATATACAAACAAATATGCAGACCCTATATGTAAAATATGGCTAAATTGCACACATGCTCCTGTTTATGTAACCAATTGTATGTTGACAAGTGTGTATATAACAATTGTATACATAAGCTATTTACAAATCATCAGTGTACTATATATACAGATAAGACAACTTGTAATAATTCGTATGAATTCATATATATAAGTATAAAAAGGTAAACAGATTATAGCTTTTAACTTTTAGGTTAATACAACACAATATATTTATAATATAGATATTACCTTGTATAAAAGAATTGCGAAGGTTGTAGAGGAAAGGAGAAATGTGGGGTTCGGGAAATAAAGGAGAAGGGGACTGCTATCTACAAGCATGCGAAATATTATTTTTTTCCAAAGAGAACAAAATCAGCAGTTGAATGGAGAAGAAGGCCACTTATATCCTTTGTTGTATTCTCTCACAAGCAACACCAGATGACTGAGAAGAGAAAGTGAAAGGACAAAGACAAACGTAAAGATTTATATGGGAATATCAAGGCCAAAAGTGAATAAATATAGAGGTGAATAAAGTGGGCCGTTCGAAATTTAATGAATGAAAGTAACGTATAACGTTTTATGAACGCAAAAATAACGTACTAATATAAATGTAAAGTAACGAATATGGAAAAATTCAAGCGCATATAAATGAAATGAAACATACACAAACAAATGAAAACCAATGAAATTAAAAAGGTAATAATAGTGTAAATGTGAATCATTACCACATAAACAAATAAAGCTTATACAAAACTTTTACCGGTTATGTGATGGCAATGGTCACCCTTAATTGAGCTGAATAATAAAAGCATATTTCTATTGTTTGAGCACCACATTTCAAATTTGAAATGTAAAGTAAAAATACAAGGGAGGAAATCAATTGAAAAGTAAATGAAAAGCTGCACGTTTTAGGCCTATCCACTTTCTTTTGAACGAACATGTGTATGCGGTGCATTTTGTTTCAGTCTCAAGATGAAAGCAATATTATAAAACGTTATAAAGAAACGTATGGAATTAAATATAAGCAGTTTTAGTGGAAAGAAAATGAACGGCTTGAGTGACCAAGTGGCGTGAAATTTTTTAATACATACATAACATATATATTAAAATTTTAAAGCAGGGACAAAATAGTGAAAAAAAGAAAGTAGAAATAAAAGGTCAAGAAAAAATGCAATGAGTATATATGTTAGAAAAGTAATAATTTTATTAGCAACGTTCATCCCCTGATTTAGCTTCCTTATTCAAGCGAATAAATAATGTGGTCCAGCTGTAACATTTCAAATTTTGAAACGAAGGAAATAGAAATGGTACGGGTTGCAAAAGGAAAGCCACACATAAATGGAATAAAACGTTAACCATGAAACGTGCCACATTCAATGGAAAGAACTGAAATGATAACGTCAAGCACGGGAATTAAGGACAATAAAGTAGAAAGTATGAGAAACGTAAAAGTGAATAAACGAATGAATGCAAGCTACAGATATATATATATATATATATTTATATATATATATAATGATGTAAAATATTATGTTTTTGCCAGAGAGAAGAGAAAATGTTTGAAATGGAATAAATAGGGAAGGGACAAACCCGAATGAAATAGCAACGGATAAAAAATTAAAGAGCTACAGCACAAATATAGGAAGTAATAAAGGTAAGGTATTGATTGGTTTGTAACTGATGTAAAATTTGAATGGGCAGGAAAATAAAATTTATGGTAACAGTCGATTCCCTTGATTTCATGCAAATTTCTGAATCAATTATAATTATACGTAATCCAAAAAAAATTCTTTTTTTATTTAAAATTTTTATTATTAATAATTTATCAAAAATCCAATTCAATACGTAATAAACCAATTAAAAATTGCTAAAATTTTATGGGTTGTTACACTCTCCCCCACTCAAAACTTTTCGTCCCCGAAAAGGAACAAAGTAGGAGAATAGAAACAACCAGATGAAAAAATTAGACTTTGAACAACAAATTAAACAATTTATTTAAAACCATATACTTTTTTTTATTTAAATTAATTAATATTTAATAGTTTGGTTAAACTCATTTTATTAAATCCATTCGATTAATTATGAGATCAACTATTTATAAAACACTAAATTTTTTACTATTAAACCAGGTAGTATAAAAATAAACAATATTTTAAAGGATATATTTAAAAGAGGGAAAGAAGAAAAGAAGAAAGATTCGGAAAAGAGAATATAGGTGAATAAATAAAGCAGGGAAGATAAGGTAGATTCAGAAGAATAGTATCGGGCTCGAATAGTTAATTTCAAACCAAAAGAATTTCAATTTCAAATATTAATACAAAATTTATATTTCAAATAATTTAGATAAATTGAGGTTAGGAAGATAAATTGGGATTTAGTTGAAATGATATTAAATAAAGAATTTTATTTGTTGGAAACATCTTTATAATAAAATACTTTTATATTGAAACCAATTTTCCTTTCGAAAATACTTTTATAACTAGATTTTTCAACAAGCTTATCTTCGTTCTTGCAGACTCTGGTCATGCGTTGGTCAGGCGCAAAGCTAGAATTCTTCAAGTACTTAGTAGACCTGTTTCAACACCCAGTGAAAATACTTGAAAAACTTTTAAAATATATATGGAAAGTACAATCCAAACAAAACAACCAAACCAAAACCTTTGTCTAACCATGGTTCGCAGATACATAATGGTTACGCCTGGATCCCCCAGGAAACAATCCATATCCGTAAGCTTTCTCAACCCTACGAGTTACGCCATGATGACTAGTAGAGTGCAGGATACACAATGGTTACGCCTGGATCCCCCAGGAAATAATCCGTACCCCTAGGCCATCTCAGCCAGGCGGTTTCTCTACTAATGCGACCTACATAGAGTGCAGGATACACAATGGTTACGCCTGGATCCCCCAGGAAACAATCCGTACCCCTAGGCCAGCTCAGCCAGGCAGTTGCGCTATGCAGTCACGCTCATAAGAACAACCGTGGGTTACGCCATGGTGGGACACTCGAGTATCACATCCGAAAAACCAAAAATCAGAGAGAATAATATCGATAGAATGAATCCACAATGTGGCCACATAGCGGATCAAGCAGAAGGCACTTTCCATATCTTTACTTCGAAAATATATATCATATAGTACCTTTCCAATCACTTTCAAATGTCATATTTATATAAAGTCTATTATATAGGATTTCATTATCAAATCGAATACTTTCCAAAATCAATAGTATATCAAATCATACTTATATAGACTTCGATTATACAAGATTTCTCTTTCAAAATTGAGTATCTTTCTTATACAAATTCATTTTATATAAGTTCGATAACTTCCAAATCAAGTATTTAGTAACATATGGTTCTCAAATTTCAATCTATTTCAATATCAATTCAGTTTCAAAATCATATATGATTTCACCAAATCATTTCTTCCAAATTAAATATCTTCAGTTTCAAAGTTTCCAAAATGATAGGTTTAGAAAACAATCCCAGTTGCCAAATTAACAAAATTCAAGTCAAACAAATTCATTTCCAAAATCATCATATAAATACTGGGTTTTACATTCTAATCTATTTTCAAAACCAAATGTTTTCTGAAAATCAATTATACTCAAAATGGTTTCCAAATTTATAACTATCCATTTAAAACCTTTAAACTATTTATTTCTATATGAAAAATCCAATTCTCCTTTGCAAATAATTTATTTAACAAAACTTTCAAATTTACTTAAGTCATACTCTTCATACTTTAAACATACAAAACTAAATTTATATTCTTTATCAAATATTTTTACTCTTCTAAATTTATTAGTTTTAAAAATTTAAACCTTGATTTGGAAGTGCTCGAACCTTCAAAATAGTCGGTGAAAACAAATTTCAAATCCAAGAGTTGGAAATCAGCAACAGATCGGTAAATTAATTTTTATAAATGAAATTATACTAAATCAAATCGAAAACTAGAGGATTGAACACCAGCTTCCTTTAAATTATTTCAAATATATATACCTATATCTTTCGAATATCAAATCATACTTCAGAATTTGAAAATAAAAATTGGTTTCACAAAATCACTCGCATAGCAAAGCTATTAAAGTGGCATCTCCTTCACTCTGAAACTCAAAAATCAATGTCGATGATGTGTGCACTCATCACCGAAATTATTTTCCAACGACACAAGTGAGTTCTGGACTTCCATTTTCTTGAAAACTTCTCGAAATTTCTTCGAAATCAATGGAATTCATTTGAACTCATTTGAAACATTTCCTATTTGGAAAATACTTTTAAATCCTATTATTATATTTTTTTCTCAAAACCTTAAAACCAATTTCAAAACACCGAAGTTCAATCTCTCGAATTTCAAATTAAGACCCCTCAGTTATAAATTATTTTTATACTAATCCATTTCTTATATAATCTTAGAAATTTCAAATCCTTTCGAAACTTCAGACTTTCGTTTTTAAAAGATATATAATCCTTGTCGAAAATATTTCTCTTTTATATATAGAATAAAATCATAGTTACCCAAATAAAAATTTCAGTATATAAACAAATTTAAAATACAAACAAAACCCGATTTTCAAAGGATGATTCAAGAATGGATTTCAAACAAAGATAAAGATTTAAATTAGAGGAACTCTAATCAATAGAATCCTGATTCGAAGATAGACTTGATCAAAGATGAGATAACTAAATTACAAAATAGAAGATGGATATATTTCTATAAATCACGGGCGACCTTAACCGGGTCAACCGTGACTTCAGGAATATAATCGATGCGGAATTCCAAAACAAATCGACATTCGATCGCCAAAGATAGAATTCGGCATATCAAGATAAAACAGCATCGTAAACCGAGGATACAGAAATCTTCGATGAATCAATGCCAATTGTAAAGGAGTTTTCACCCCCTTTACAAACCATTCAGTGGAGTTATAGGATACTCCAGAATCAAATGAATATAAATAGGGAGAGAAGAGAATGAATATCGGAACCGAGGGACATTCAAAAATTCAAAGGAACTTCCAATCAAAAGAAAGGAGTTCAAGCCTGAATGAAAGTGATTCCGTAATTAAATTTTCCATACATGCTAAATTTTCCTAGAGCCAAAGCTTTGATACCAACCATAACGACCCGTTATTTTCAACCATTCGCATTCACACAAGTCGGACTTGAATTTCTCAAAATATCAGATTGTTAATTTAAATTTGGCAAACTAAACATATACAGTAAATAAATCAATCACAGATCACGGATACAGAGTAGTACAATAATACGCAGCGCAATAAATGAATTCATGAAGCTACTTTATAAACATCGGAGTTAGAAATAAAATACAGCAGAATATCTCAGATGTAGTGAAGTCTCCAGTACGAGCAGATGACTTCTCTGAACCAATCAACTAGATGAATGAAAGGATAGATAGCTGGATCTTCAAGCAAAGCTCCAACTTCTAAGGTGAGTCTCAATTGTTGTATCACTCAGTCTGACCCGAGCATAAAACAAAACACAAAAACACTCGAGTCAGGATTAACATTCTTATATCTATAAATCCAACTCAAGTGAAATATCAACTGAAATACAAGTAACTTAAAGGATGTTTGGGATAACCATCCCCTAAGGGTCTACAGAACTATCTACAAGGTAGAAATATACACTATAACACCATGATCCTTTCAAATTAATTTATATTTCAAAACCAAAATATCATTTTCGCTTCCATATAAAAATAGATATATATATATTTTGAAAATTTTATAAAGTACATAATTTATAATTTCCTCAAGTTTCACCGATCACTTCAAAAATCAACTCGACTTTCCTATTCAGATTAAATTAAATCTCAAATTTCAATTTCCATTCAATTTAGTCTTCTAAAGAACAAATTCAAATTTTATCAATTTCAATACAGATCTGAATCACAATTTAACTATTTAAGTCCAGTATTTCAAAGCTCCAACATTTCAAACTAAACCTAACAGTTTCATATAGATCTTGATTTAACTTCATTATTATTTATTCTTGAAATATCCACTCAATATTACTTATGTAGCCTTATATTACAATTCATTATATTTGCCTTCAATTTCTTTAAACGTGAATATTCATTAAATCACTAAAGTCAAAGTTATGTTATGAACTATATTTTAAGTTTTCAAATTCAATAAGTTTCAAATTTGATTTAATTAAACAAAATTATTAATTAAATACCATTCCAATCAATTCAACTTTATCTTCCTTAACATACAAAAGTATTGGAAATCTAATTAAAATAAAATACTTAAACATATTCTATTAATTAAATCAAACTTTATTAAATTAAAGTTTACTATTAAATCTACTTTACATTAAACATATTTATATTTAAAAATATTTCCAATATTAACTAAAACCCTATATTTCTCCTAAAACCAAAGAAAATCATTTCAAAGTATTTTATATATGGACCAATGGCGTCTGTATATACTTCTATCATATGGTTAAGTGATACGGATATTTATCAGTTCAATCCGTAATTAAGTGTGTGTGTGTGTGTGTGTATACGGGTAGATATTATTTCGACCCGTAATCCCAATTCAGTTCAAATGAAAATCGCTTGGGTTTATCATTTCAACCCATAACGATTTTCTCCTATTCTAAAGTTCATTCGGGTATGTATCATTTCAACCCATAGTGAATTCTATACTAACAGGGAACTTGCAGAGTGATAGCAGATAATAAAATATAACAGTTATATATCACCAATAATTTAAATAAAATATAAACAACAGGATATGGTGTCATATCCTACAGGTGAACAGTTACAGATAATAACATATATAAAAAAATAACTACAGCATTATATTTCAATTGTCGTTTCAATTGAAATCAAATTTAATAAAATACAAGAACGTTAATCGTGAGTGATTGCTCAACTTTCGAGGCTAGAGATTTTGACGACTCGACAAGATACGAATTGGATCACGATCTAGACCATCGAATAGTCCAAAAAACAACTCAAAGCAAAGTAAGATTTGAACACGAATTGGACGAACAAGGCTGATGATCAAGAATTGATAAAACGAATCAGAACTGGATCGATGAAGGTAAAAGGTATATAGGTGAATTTATATACTAAATTCAAACATATAAAATAATTTATATGCTATAATTAAAACAATATTTGTTATAAATTTAGTATCGACGAAATCAACTTAAGTCCAAAATAGTATGTATATGGATAAACAAATATATGTAAGATATTTATATATATACCACCCACTACATTCATGTTATTCAAATGTATACAGACCCATTATAAATCTATACAGACCCATCAGCATACAAGTTTAAGTTATATAGTAACCTTTATAATTCTGTTATGACTGACACTTTAAAATATAACTGTAACTATTTATAACAAAATATATATAATAGGTTTTAGACTATGAATATATGCACAGCCTTTTCAAAATATATGCACAGCCTTTTACAAAATATATGCACAGCCTTTTAAATTTCCAAATATCAACAAATCCTCACTGCTATAAGCTAATCCACCCACTGCAACACGCAACTGCCTACATATGATTATTTATGTATTATTTTAAATATAAAGTAACGTGCCTATAACACAAATATAAACTTATATACTAATATATCTTTACGTATCAGTTATGCGCATAATTACAGTGACATATGTAACTTACATTTTTATTAATAATAAAATTTATTACAACAGACGATATATATAATAAATTTGAATATAACCAAGAGATTATAACATACTTTTTAATATAAATTGTGAATAAAAGGTTTGAATGTATAACCCATGTGTCAAAACACATACATTAAAACTGTAAAATACATATACTTATATATATGTGAACATATTATTTATATGACTTGTTGCAAAAAAATGATCGATTTCAAAATAATGATATAAATCTAAATATATTCAGCTCTTACAATTATATATACAAACAAATATGCAGACCCTATATGTAAAATATGGCTAAATATGCACACTTGCTTCTGTTTATGTAACGAATTGTATGTTGACAAGTGTGTATATAACAATTGTATATATAAGCTATTTACAAATCATTAGCGTATTATATATATAAATAAGACAACTTGTAATAGTTCATATGAATTCATATATATAAGTGTAAAAAGGTAAACAGATTATAGCTTTTATCTTTTAAGTAAATACAACACAATATATTTATTGTATGGATGTTACCTTGTATAAAAGAATTGCGAAGGTTGCAGAGGAAAGGAAAAAGGTGGGGTTCGGGAAATAAAGGAGGAGGGGACTGCTATCTACAAGCATGCGAAATATTTTCTTTTTCCAAGAGAACAAAATGAGCAGTTGAATGGAGAAGAAGGCCACTTATATCCTTTGTTGTATTCTCTCACAAGCAACACCAGATGACTGAGAAGAGAAGGTGAAAGGACAAAGAAAAACATAAAGATTTATATTGGGAATATCAAGGCCAAAAGTGAATAAATATAAAGGTGAATAAAGTGGGCTGTTTAAAATTTAATGAATGCAAAGTAACGTATAACGTTTTATGAACGCAAAAATAACATACTGATATAAATGTAAAGTAACGAATATGGAAAAATTCAAGCGCAAATAAATGAAACGAAACGTACACAAATAAATGAAAACCAATGAAATTAAAAAGGTAATAATAGTGTAAATGTGAATCGTTGCCACATAAATAAATAAAACGTATACAAATCTTTTACCGGTTATGTGATTGCAACGGCCACCCTTAATTGAGATGAATAATAAAAGCAAATTTCTATTGTTTGAGCACCACGTTTCAAATTTGAAATGTAAAGTAAAAATATAAGGGAGGAAATCAATTGAAAAGTAAATGAAAAGCTGCACGTTTTAGGCCTATCCACTTTCTTTTGAACGAACATGTGTATGCGGTGCATTTTTTTTTAGTCTCAAGATGAAAGCAATATTATAAAACGTTATAAAGAAATGTATGGAATTAAATATAAGCAGTTTTAGTGGAAAGAAAATGAACGGCTTGAGTGACCAAGTGACGTGAAATTTTTTAATACATACATAACATATGTATTAAAATTTTAATGCGGGAACGAAATAGTGAAAAAAAGAAAGTAGAAATAAAAAGTCAAGAAAAATAGCAATGAGTATATATGTTAGAAAAGTAATAATTTTATTAGCAACGGTCATCCCCTGATGTAGCTTCCTTATTCAAGCGAATAAATATTGTGGTCCAGCTGTAACGTTTCAAACTTTGAAACGAAGGAAATAGAAATGGGACAGGTTGTAAAAGGAAAGCCACACATAAATGGGATAAAACGTTAACCATGAAACGTGCCACATTCAATGGAAAGAACTGCAATGATAACGTCAAGCACGTGAATTAAGGACAATAAAGTATAAAGTATGAGAAACGTAAAAGTGAATAAAGGAATGAATGCAAGCTACAGATATATATACATACATACATACATACATACATATATATATATATATAAATGATGTAAAATATTATGTTTCCGCCAGGGAGAAGAGAAAATGTTTGAAATGGAATAAATAGGGAAGGAACAAACCCGAAATGAAATAGCAATGGATAGAAAATTAAAGAGCTACAGCACGAATACGGGTAGTAATAAAGGTAAGGTATTGATTGGTTTGTAACTGATGTAAAATTTGAATGCGTAGGAAAATAAAATTTATGGTAAACAGTCGATTCCCTTGATTTCATGCAAATTTCTGAATCAATTATAATTATACATAATCCAAAAAAAAAAATTCTTTTTTTAAATTTCAAAATTTTATTATTAATAATTTCTCAAAAATCCAATTCAATACGTTATAAACCAATTAAAAATTGCTAAAAATTTATGGGTCATTACAATGAATATAACCACATACTTAAAGTAAAAGATTATAACAGCTATGATTAAAAATGTTGTGCCTTGGTATAATTTTGAGTTTCTCAAGTGTCATATAGACCAAAAGCATTTTGATGCTGTTTTCTAGCACTCGAAATATATTGTACATACTTAAGAAATAAATTCAAATATACTTTTGGCATCTCTTTGTAAACAAATTGCAAGTATCTTACATTCCACATAAGCTAACATGTCACCAAAGTGATCTCTCTTATTTTAATTGTTCATGAAAAGGTTTGATATTTATATGTATTTATTATGCGGATGTTAGTCTATAATGAATCACCTTTTTAGACAGTTTAAATCAACAATAAATCACACATGTCAACTCAAACCATTCAAGAGGGAGGATTGTTGATGGGGTAAATAAGAAAATAAAATAAAATAAAGGAGAAAACAAACTCAGAATCTAGCAGCGGAACGATAAAATATAATAAGAAAATAAACAGTTCATGAAGCTGTTTATATTTTACATTTGATTATAATCTATACAACATTCATTAGAGTTATATATATACATCAGAGATAAATAAGTAATGCAGCAGACACACATGATGCGGGGATAATAATAGTAGTAATATATCAAATTTCATCTTCGTCCTCTGAAGTAAGTCTTTAATAAGCTAAAAATCTCAGGACTTGTCCGAGTGTAATGAAAAGACAAAACACTCGAGTCGGGACTAATATATCCTTATGTAAATCAAACTGATATTGTAGATAACATGAGTGCGACGACGTCAGAGACGTTTATGGGATTTCACATCTTCTATCCAGTGTATAACATGCGTGCGATAACTCAAGAGATGTTACCGGATATTCCGTCTCCAAGGATCCATCAAAATATTTATATGTATTAGAATATGCTACATATATAATGTCTAATCAAGAAAATAAATATTTTTCTCAGTGTTAAGGCTTTTGTAACGAACCGGATTTTGTCCGTTCGAAAATCGACATCCATACTTTACATCGTACTCGAATGCCGCAGATTCGACCGTTCAAATCCGATTCGCCGGAGCTTATAACACAATTAAGTAAATAACACAGCGGAAGAAATAATGAATATCAATATACAACATCTGATACAACATCCTGGTACAACAGATGATATAATAGATATCGATATACATCAGAGATATGATACAATAAAATAGCAGCGGAAAGGAGAATAGCTAATACCAGCAGCGGAACAAATAACTCTAATAGTCTTCAAGAGAGAACTCCAACAGCAGCTCGAACCATCATCACGATACACTAAGACAAGCAAGTCTCGTCCATATCCAAAGAATGAACTAGATCCACACAATCTACCGAACCTAATTATCTGAAAAACCCAACTCTAGACTGCTCGTGTGGAAAATAATGAGCACCCAGAGTTTAGGAAAGGAACAATAAACTCCGAGTTAGTCATGGGACTGGTGTGAGTAACAAAACAGTTTATCTTTTAAATAAACAAGATTTATAAAAGAAAATCCGATATGCTTTTTAGAAAATGAAACTACCATAAGACCTCCCGCCACACACACAATGCAAACGCAGAATTGGAGGAGATTTCTTCTTATGATAGTCAAACATGCTTAATACGTAGAAAGTTCTTTGATATTATTATTATAAGTGCAAAGTGCAGAAAATATTTCGAAAGTAGAATATAAATCTTAGCCAACATAGGCATTCCGCACTATGCCTACTATAGCTACCATGTTCAATAGCAGGTTACCACCACATTCCATGGCAGGTACTACAACTAAAACCGTACAGGGCTCGTATTGTTTCTTTGGATTTTCCAACAAATGGTCAGGCTAAGGAACTTCCTACTGCCACATGGGATCGCCTCTGGCGGGACGTCCCAAGAACCTAACCGGATCTCTGCCAACACAAGGCCGGGTTACCTCTGTAACTAGGTAACTACTACTCGAGCAAGCCATTCCCCGGTCCTTTGGGACCTTTATCCGAGGCGCCTCTAAGCAACAACCACACAGTAAATGAGATTGGAGCTACCACATAGGTAAATATCTGGGCTCCATACCATGATACCACCCTTTACCAGAAGGGAATGACACACCCTAAAGGGCGCGACCCTCATAACCTTGCCGCATCTTTACAGTTTTGACCATTTCCGGGGTGTGAGGTCCTGATAGAGTCTCGTCCACAAAGCTACGCTTTGGTACAAAGCCATGCTTTGGGTCAACAAATGATCAAAGTAATGATCACAAAGATAAATGATCAAACAAATGATCATATCACAAATGATCAAACAATGATCATTAACACATAGCAGCACTCAGCATGCCACACTACCAAATTGGGAGTATATCGCTGATAACCTTCAACTACATAACCTCTGAGCTCGTACGTCTCAGAGAAGGGTGTTAAGCTAAGAGAATAAATTCTCCGCCACCAACAGATATGTATTTGAAAGAAATCCGCTTTATATCTCAAAGTGTAGTGTTAGACATACAATCCATACAAGTCGGTTCCGGGTTCGAACAGAACCGAAGGCACTTCCAAAGAAGTCCTTGCAATCCGGGTATTCACAATCCCGATCGGACTTTCCATCACTTAGGAAATCTCTATATCGGTGCGACTCGGTGCAGAGACAATCGATAGGTCATCCTATCGTTTTCACAAATACCCGGTCTTCACCACCGGTCTTCAAATGCTATCCATAACGACGAATCACA
Organism: Allium cepa; assembly: GCA_030765085.1. Lineage (NCBI taxonomy): Eukaryota > Viridiplantae > Streptophyta > Magnoliopsida > Asparagales > Amaryllidaceae > Allium > Allium cepa. The sequence continues at coordinate 600,643,703 of CM060935.1, forward strand.
TATTTGGAATGGGCTATACGACACAAAGGTCCTCTCCCGGCTAAACCGAATAGTGAGCGCAACATTTAAAACATATGGATATAGGAATTTCAATTAAATCACAACTTAATGATTCAAAACTTTCTTTCAAATGGTTAAACAAATTACCATTTCAAATCTTTTAAACGAAAAGATTTATTTCACAAAGTTCACCCATTTTCACAAAGATCCATTTATGGATTTCAAATCAATTCCCATTTCAATTGGATTAACTCGTTTTAAATCTTTAAATTAAAGATTTAACTAATAGCTTTCAAACCGTTTCCATAACTTGGAAAATCATTTTCATTTTTTAACTTGAAATCCCTTTTTAACACAATTTGAAAGTTCACTTCTTATATGAAAGCTTTTATTATTCGAAAACAAATAGTTTCCATGTCAGAAAGATCCAATTATATTTACACGAGTTAAAGCCTTTGAATTTAAATTTAAATTCCCAAATCAATACCTTTAAAATAGTTTAACCCATGTATCACTGGGATAATATCTTTATTCCCTAGTTTTCAAATCATAGAATTCGATTTCAAATATTGAATTCAAATTTAATTCAAAATATTTAAATTTCAAAACTCAATCAAGTTATTCAAAATAAATTTCATCTTTGAAATTTCATTTCAAAAGCTTTTCACTTTAAATCCAATCCATTTCCAAAATACTTGAATTTAAATATTCAACTTTATAAATTATTTCAAAATCTGTGAGTTAATCGATTTCCCCGTGAAACCCATATTTGTGTGTGTATAGGTGTGGTCCAGGGGTTTAACACAATAGTGCAACATCATTCAACCATCACAGATCAAATACAGAAATATAGTTGATAAGCGGTATAAACTATAACGCTTATCCATCATTCACATATCGCAGATATATAAATCATAGATAATGAATTACATTTATCCCAAATAAATAACTACATTGCAGATCACAGATAAACCAGTATATATCACAAAGTGTCACGGATCAGGGATATCAGACAACTAAATCATTTAGTCAAGTCCAAACATTCACGGGTAAAATTTATTAATTATCAGATTTATTTAATCCTTTATTAGTTAATCTTTTATTATTAACTAATCAATCTTGATAAATGAACCAAGTAATCTTCAATTATTTAAATTATCTTAATTATTTACAATTATTATTAACCCTTTAATTGATAATTTCAACTAACCCCTTGATAAATTATTTTGAGCAATTAAACCTTTAATTACTTTCACTAGTTAATAACCCTTGCTTAAATTGGTTAATCTCAGATTAATTACTTAATTAATTTATCACTTTAATCATTAATTAATGTTTAATTAAAGATCCTTAGTTACCAATAAATTAATCTTTAAACCTTCATATATTACTTTATCCTTCAATTATTTATTTAATTAATCCAAATTAATTAATTTAAATAAACAAATTATCCATTTCAATCAACTTGATAATTAATGAATTATAAATCATTAAATCTTCATTACTTAAAGTAAAACTTATTTATATATATACATATAGTTTAATTGTTATTTATAATATATTGAAACATTGTTACAAATCCCCTTTTTGTAATTTAAATTTAAAATTCCAAATTTGAAATGGAGTCTTGTTTAACTTCAAATAAGTTTAAATCAAATTCTTCTAACATTCTTAAATTCACTTATTAAAAATGACCATTAATTACAAAAGAAATTTAAAGAGTTAAAAAAAAAATCAAATTTTCTATTTAACCTTAACATATTTGACTTATTGCCACCACTTAAGTAAAAAAAAATTAATTAAACTTCAAAGTCTTTGAATCTGATTTAGGATTTATTTCGGGTTCTAAATTTTTCTTATCTTAACTTATTTAAGTTTCTATTTTATATTTCCAAATTCAATTCTATTTTGAATTCAAATTCCCCTATACATTTAATTGTCTTTAAATTATTGAAACAAATTAGATTTGAAACTTTGTTTATTTTCAAACTAGATTTCAATTCAAACTAGGATTTACAATGTAGTTTTGACTTAAAATTCAGTTTTTTTTAAGTTTAAATTTGGATTTTAACTTCTGAAGACAAAACAGGTTCAAAACCCTATAACCAACTTGACCCGACCCTGGACAAATTTACTTCGACTTTCCCCCGAGTCAAACCAACATCTGCTTCGAGTCTCCCATCCAACCTAAAACAACAGAAGCCCCAAATCAACACACTGGCATAGTCCACCCCCTCGTGCACCTGCACCGACAACGAAGGCGACTTCGAACGCCGACGAACCTCGTGACACATCACTTATCACCGACGATTGTAGTTCCGACCCTCAAAACACTCAAAACAACTTCACATCAAAATTGAGTATCCTCGAGCACCACTGGAACAAAAACTGGAACCCCCCATCAACCTGTCAACGGCAACTTCTCGCTCCACCGACCATTTGAAGGTCGGCAGCTCCGGCTACATCTTCGTTCACTATCCCTCCACCACCTCCTACGGTCGCGTGCAACTCGATGCACGAGAGAGGCAGTGGTGCACGATTTTCCTTCTCATTTAAAAACTAGGTTAAAAAAATTTAATCCCTTGCCGCCGACGCCGCCGTCGCTTCCATCCCCTCCGGTCATTTTTCCTAGCAACTCTGTAGGCTCGTCTACCACCCCAAACAACCCCGACACCTCCAGATCAACACGTCGCCGGAAATTGGTTAAAATACCAATTTCGATCACCCACAAACTGCTCTCAACCCCTTCACTTAAAAATTGGGATTTTAGTTTTAAAAATCCAATTTTGGTATTAGCATTTGATACATATACCTGAATCAAAGAATCTTGACATTTTATTTTTGACTTAATTTAACTCTGCTGTGTTGTTTTGTTATATCCAGAGGCAAATGCAATTTGTTTGTAACTTAAACAAATTTTGAACTAAAACTGATGACATAACAAATATATTTTGTTCAACACTTAAATCATAATATAGATTGGATTATTGGCAAATGATTTTTTTTTTCTCTTGATTATCTTTCGAACCTGGAACTAAAGCCAGAGATCAGAAATTCAAACACACAGCATTTCACACACCAACATATCTATATCTACACAGAGTTTTAAAACATATTCACAAGCATATTATACTTCAAAGATAAGCAGGCAACCTAATTATATACTTAACAATTTTAAAAGGGTGATTTTACTCACAGTGGTAGGAAAGAACAAAGAATACAGGGGACTGGAGTTTTGTTTTGATAAGTTGTTGAATTTAATCCACCACTTGATGTCCTGATTGTTTTTTTTTTGGTTTGTATAAATGGAAATGTTTGCTATTATTTCTTATTTTCAGGTTTGATATGGTATGAACGAACCAAAATGAGTATGGGTATAAAAGAGTTTGTACAGGGGGTAGGTGATATTTGGGTTAAACAATTTGCAGGTTGATAATTATGTTTTGTACAAATATAATCAGAGATTTTTTCTAAGCTTGGAGGCTGATGGATGTTGCATGGTGGCTGCATTAATTATACTTGACTTCTTTTTATTTTATCTTGTTTTCTTCTTTTGCAAGCTTCAACTCATGTGTATATATTTTTTTTTTTTCATCAGGGAGACATATATTTGTTTTGTATACTTTATTTGCATTGCCTAGCTTGTTTTTATTTAGTGGCTGCAACTTTATTTTGTTTGCTTATTTTTACTTTGTTTATAGATTTTCTTTGTTTGTTTCCTTGCATTCTTTTCTTAGCTTACATTTGTATTGTTAACACTTTATATTTTATTTGTTTACATATTTTATGTTTCATATTATATTTTTACATTGTATCTTGCATTACTACTTTGTTTGTCTCGGCTGAAATGTTTTTGTTTGTTACTTTACTTTGTTTTGCTTGTTCATACTTTTTGTTTTAATGTTTAAGTGTATCTGGTTTATTTTTGCAAGCTGTTATACTTGTTCATTTTTATTTTATTTTTATTACTTTGAAATATGAATGAAGTTCTATATTAAACGAGATGTTAGAATTTATCTAATATGTTTTACTTTATATTTTGTAATTTATCTTGTATATAACTATAAACTTTTTTTTTGACATATTTTTATTTTTTATTTAAATCTAGAGAAACTCAAATCAATATATCATTTACTTTCACAATTTTAAATCAAAAATGAATTTAATTACCAATTTAAAATAAATTAAAATTCGAGATCGTTACAGACTTCCCCTCTTAAAAAGAATTTCGTCCTCGAAATTCGCCAGAGAGACAATGAAGATAGATACACCAAGATAGAGAAACAATTTTTTTTTTTCCAGATCAAACTGGATGTTTATTCTGCATTTGGCTTACCAAATCAGAATATCAATAATAGATACGAGAACAAATCTATTTAACACTTCACAAGATATTCGGGTTATCCAGATCTACAAAATATGTAGTGGCATTGGTTAGTTCGAAAGGATAACTAACCATTCGTAGTATTTATCTGGACCCAAATATTGACAGATATATGGATACAATTTTAAAATATTGAGTTTAAAAACCAATTCATACCTATCAACGATAGCAACCAAAGCAAATAAAACAACCAATACATCCAAACAAACAATTTGGTCTATCCGGAGTTTGTGTCCCATACTAATATATCAAATCATCTTCCTGGATCTACCAGGGACCATTGAAGAATTGACAAGAGATGCTGAACAAAAGAGATAGATTTAATCTTCTATAATTTTTCCAATACTAGAAATGTATTGCAAATTCAAATCAAAACATCTCAAAGTATACATCAACTTGTCCCTCTTCGGACTTCGATCAACCCAAGAAATTATAATAGTTTCAATTCGGTTTTACATGAAATCGATTTATCGATACAATTCAAATTATCCTTCATATTCTATTAATCGAGTTAACTAAAACTAAAATTTCCAATTTATTTCAAATTTCAGTTTCAAATTTTCGATTCATATTCATTAAGGTTTAAATTGAAACCGATAAGAAACCGATGAAGATACGAAGTAAGGATTTCCTACAACGATTCATAGGGCCATCATCACACTGAAACTTCTTCTGGAGCAGGCACGAAGCAATCAAAAGAATTTGAAAATGAATCAAAGGAAATTGATACAGGAAAATTGTTTCCACTGTTGCAGGGCATTGACCAATTATAGTCGTACTTCCCTGTCCCTTATCTCGTTCTCTTCTTGCACTCATACTCACTATCAGTGGATAGAAAGAGAATTTACTGAGACATACGAACGGATATCTTAGGGATTACTCATTCTAGGGATACTTCACCCTATCTCTAATGAGCTACTTAACGTGTTATACTCCTGAGCTAAAGTTTAACCCTCAGCTCTGATAGCAAATGTAACGAACCGGATTTTGTCCGTTCGAAAATCGACATCCATACTTTACATCGTACTCGAATGCCGCAGATTCGACCGTTCAAATCCGATTCGTCGGAGCTTATAACACAATTAAGTAAATAACACAGCGGAAGAAATAATGAATATCAATATACAACATCTGATACAACATCCTGATACAACAGATGATACAATAAATATCGATATACATCAGAGGTATGATACAATAAAATAGCGGCGGAAAGGAGAATAGCTAATACCAGCAACGGAACAAATAACTCTAATAGTCTTCAAGAGAGAACTCCAACAGCAGCTCGAACCATCATCACGATACACTAAGACAAGCAAGTCTCGTCCATATTCAAAGACTGAACTAGCTCCAGACAATCTACTGAACCTAATTATCTGAAAAACCCAACTCTAGACTGCTCGTGTGGAAAATAATGAGCACCCAGAGTTTAGGAAAGGAACAATAAACTCCGAGTCAGTCATGGGACTGGTGTGAGTAACAAAATAGTTTATCTTTTAAATAAACAAGATTTATAAAAGAAAATCCGATATGCTTTTTAGAAAATGCAACTACCATAAGACCTCCCGCCACACACACAATGCAAACGCAGAATTGGAGGAGATTTCTTCTTATGATAGTCAAACATGCTTAATACGTAGAAAGTTCTTTGATATTATTATTATAAGTGCAAAGTGCAGAAAATATTTCAAAAGTAGAATATAAATCTTAGCCAACATAGGCATTCCGCACTATGCCTACTATAGCTACCATGTTCAATAGCAGGTTACCACCACATTCCATGGCAGGTACTACAACTAAAACCGTACAGGGCTCGTATTGTTTCTTTGGATTTTCCAACAAATGGTCAGGCTAAGGAACTTCCTACTGCCACATGGGATCGCCTCTGGCGGGACGTCCCGAGAACCTAACCGGATCTCTGCCAACACAAGGCCGAGTTACCTCTGTAACTAGGTAACTACTACTCGAGCAAGCCATTCCCCGGTCCTTTGGGACCTTTATCTGAGGCGCCTCTAAGCAACAACCACACAGTAAATGAGATTGGAGCTACCACATAGGTAAATATCTGGGCTCCGTACCATGATACCACCCTTTACCAGAAGGGAATGACACACCCTAAAGGGCGCGACCCTCATAACCTTGCCGCATCTTTCCTGTTTTGACCATTTCCGAGGTGTGAGGTCCTGATGCAGTCTCGTCCACAAAGCTACGCTTTGGTACAATGCCATGCTTTGGGTCAACAAATGATCAAAGTAATGATCACAAAGATAAATGATCAAACAAATGATCATATCACAAATGATCAAACAATGATCATTAACACACAGCAGCACTCAGCAAGCCATACTACCAAATTGGGAGTATATCGCTGATAACCTTCAACTACATAACCTCTGAGCTCGTACGTCTCAGAGAAGGGTGTTAAGCTAAGAGAATAAATTCTCCGCCACCAACAGATATGTATTTGAAAGAAATCCGCTTTATATCTCAAAGTGTAGTGTCAGACATACAATCCATACAAGTCTGTTCCGGGTTCGAACAGAACCGAAGGCACTTCCAAAGAAGTCCTTGCAATCCGGGTATTCACAACAATCCCGATCGGACTTCCCATCACTTAGGAAATCTCTATACCGGCGCGACTCGATGCAGAGATAATCGATAGGTCATCCTATCGTTTTCACAAATACCCGGTCTTCACCATCGGTCTTCAAATGCTATCCATAACGACGAATCACATATTCGGAATGGGTTATACGACACAAAGGTCCTCTCCCGGCTAAACCGAATAGTGAGCGCAACATTTAAAACATATGGATATAGGAATTTCAATTAAATCACAACTTAATGATTCAAAACTTTCTTTCAAATGGTTAAACAAATTACCATTTCAAATCTTTTAAACGAAAAGATTTATTTCACAAAGTTCACCCATTTTCACAAAGATCCATTTATGGATTTCAAATCAATTCCCATTTCAATTGGATTAACTCGTTTTAAATCTTTAAATTAAAGATTTAACTAATAGCTTTCAAACCGTTTCCATAACTTGGAAAATCATTTTCATTTTTTAACTTGGAAATCCCTTTTTAACACAATTTGAAAGTTCACTGCTTATATGAAAGCTTTTATTATTCGAAAACAAATAGTTTCCATGTCAGAAAGATCCAATTATATTTACACGAGTTAAAGCCTTTGAATTTAAATTTAAATTCCCAAATCAATACCTTTAAAATAGTTTAACCCATGTATCACTGGGATAATATCTTTATTCCCTAGTTTTCAAATCATAGAATTCGATTTCAAATATTGAATTCAAATTTAATTCAAAATATTTAAATTTCAAAACTCAATCAAGTTATTCAAAATAAATTTCATCTTTGAAATTTCATTTCAAAAGCTTTTCACTTTAAATCCAATCCATTTCCAAAATACTTGAATTTAAATATTCAACTTTATAAATTATTTCAAAATCTGTGAGTTAATCGATTTCCCCGTGAAACCCATATTTGTGTGTGTATAGGTGTGGTCCAGGGGTTTAACACAATAGTGCAACATCATTCAACCATCACAGATCAAATACAGAAATATAGTTGATAAGCGGTATAAACTATAACGCTTATCCATCATTCATAGATCGCAGATATATAAATCATAGATAATGAATTACATTTATCCCAAATAAATAACTACATTGCAGATCACAGATAAACCAGTATATATCACAAAGTGTCACAGATCAGAGATATCAGACAATTAAATCATTTAGTCAAGTCCAAACATTCACGGGTAAAATTTATTAATTATCAGATTTATTTAATCCTTTATTAGTTAATCTTTTATTATTAACTAATCAATCTTGATAAATGAACCAAGTAATCTTCAATTAATTAAATTATCTTAATTATTTACAATTATTATTAACCCTTTAATTGATAATTTCAACTAACCCCTTGATAGACTATTTTGAGCAATTAAACCTTTAATTACTTTCACTAGTTAATAACCCTTGCTTAAATTGGTTAATCTCAGATTAATTACGTAATTAATTTATCACTTTAATCATTAATTAATGTTTAACTAAAGATCCTTAGTTACCAATAAATTAATCTTTAAACCTTCATATATTACTTTATCCTTCAATTATTTATTTAATTAATCCAAATTAATTAATTTAAATGAACAAATTATCCATTTCAATCAACTTAATAATTAATGAATTATAAATCATTAAATCTTCATTACTTAAAGTAAAACTTATTTATATATATACGTATAGTTTAATTGTTATTTATAATATATTGAAACATTGTTACAAATCCCCTTTTTGTAATTTCAATTTAAAATTCCAAATTTGAAATGGATTCTTGTTTATCTTCAAATAAGTTTAAATCAAATTCTTCTAACATTCTTAAATTCACTTATTAAAAATGACCATTAATTACAAAAGAAATTTAAAGAGTTAAAAAAAAATCAAATTTTCTATTTAACCTTAACATATTTGACTTATTGCCACCACTTAAGTAAAAAAAAAAATTAATTAAACTTCAAAGTCTTTGAATCTGATTTAGGATTTATTTCGGGTTCTAAATTTTTCTTATCTTAACTTATTTAAGTTTCTATTTTATATTTCCAAATTCAATTCTATTTTGAATTCAAATTCCCCTATACATTTAATTGTCTTTAAATTATTGAAACAAATTAGATTTGAAACTTTGTTTATTTTCAAACTAGATTTCAATTCAAACTAGGATTTACAATGTAGTTTTGACTTAAAATTCAGTTTTTTTTTTAAGTTTAAATTTGGATTTTAACTTCTGAAGACAAAACAGGTTCAAAACCCTGTAACCAACTTGACCCGAGCCTGGACAAATTTACTTCGAGTTTCCCCCGAGTCAAACCAACATCTGCTTCGAGTCTCCCATCCAACCTAAAACAACAGAAGCCCCAAATCAACACACTGGCACAGTCCACCCCCTCATGCACCTGCACCGACGCCGGAGGCGACTTCGAACGCCGACGAACCTCGTGACACATCACTTATCACCGACGATTGTAGTTCCGACCCTCAAAACACTCAAAACAACTTCACATCAAAATCGAGTATCCTCGAGCACCACTGGAACAAAAACTGGAACCCCCCATCAACCTGTCAACGGCAACTTGTAACGACCCGATATTTTCAACCATTCGCATCCGCACATGTCGGACTTGAATTGTTCAAAATACCGCGTTGTAAATAAAATTTGGCAAATCTCAAAATATACAGTAAATAATTAATCACAGACACAGAATCAGAATACTCGCAGCGGAATTTAAAAATACTTAGTGGTTCATGAAGCCACTATAAATAGTCTCAATCAAATAAAAAAATTCATATTCTTTAAACCAAATAAAGTTTTAAATCATCAGTAGAGCAATCCAAATGTCCACTAGTCTTGATTTCATAAATTTAGATAAAGAACTGGAAGGGAAGTTTGCCAGCAGCTTGAAAGTGATCTACAGAAATCCTAGCTCCGGGATGAAAACTGAACCGCAACTCAGGCTGACCAGAGCGTAAAATAAAACATAAGCACTCGAGTCGGGACATACATATTTATATAGTGTAAGCTATTCCAAGTGTACTGTAATATAGAGCAAGTAACTTAAAGGATGCTTGGGACTGCCCATCCTCTAAGGATCCGTTAAACTATTTACTATGTAGTATATTGCGCTATTATAATAGTGTCTATTTATAAAATAAACTTACTTTTAAATAGCGTTAAGGCTTTACATTTTCCACCTTAACACATTTATATATTCCCATAGTCTATACAGTACCGTAATCTCCCCCGTACTGGGCGTCGTCAGAGGGCACTCCATAGGTATGGTACAAACCAAAATCGTATAAGGCTCGGTATGGTAGGTGACACGGCACAACTAGGCAATGCCAGGGTAGATATACCAATTGCTACTCGGACCGATGGAAACGCGTAGCCGCAGTTACCGCCCACCTCGAACAACACTCCCAAATCAAAGGTGCGCACCAAAACAATCACAAGAGTAATAGAATGGCATACGAAGAAGTGCGTTCGATCAGAGGTGCTACCTCATTAATCCGAGAATCGCTCCTGTTTTAGCCACCTTATGCCAACTCACGGGAGTCGGGTCCACGTATTTACCTTAAAGGAACCGTCACCACCATCCTACTTCATTCTGGAATCTCCACTGCGTACACGGTTGGTAAAGTGGTTTTCGGTATCGACAGAGAGTATGCCAGATATCCGTTCCCGGTCTCTTTAACAACCAAACGTTATTATAACCCGTGGTTACAACTTTAAAAATGGTATTTACTTTATAAATCAAAATATATTTCCAATACTACAATATCAAAATATTGTTTTTAAACATTGGTCATTTTAATATACCTTTTAAGTCTATTCAATTTATTTAGGAATTAAATTTTCTTTTCTCACCTTTTAAAATTAAATTCTTCCATAAAACCCATTCAAAAAAATCAATTCCTTATTTTATTAATTACATATTAAATTCCAAATTTTAATCCCCTTTTCCCAAAGATTATTTCCACAAATTGATTAAAAATATCAAATTTCAGTTTCTATAGCACTTATGAAATGCTACCTAAAGTTTACAGGTTAAAACAGTCCAATTTTAAAAGACAGCATTTAAATGCTGTAATAGATTAATAACTTAACAATTTAGTTTTAAATTCCAAATATAACTTATTATCAATTATTTTCTTAACCGAATTCTTACTTTTACCAAAACCCAGAATTTCCAAAATAAGTTATATTCCAAAATTTTATTCAAACAATTATTTATTTATTTAATATTTTTAACTCATTCAAAATCATTATAAATAAAATCCTTTACATACATTTAAATCGGAATATTATAAACTTCCAAAATGAATTTAAAATATTTCTGAATAATACTATAGAAACCACGGGTCTGTATATAGTTTTCTAGCCTAGGTCAAGTGATACGGATTTATATCATTTCAATCCGCAATTTACAAAAACCCCGGGTTCTATCATTTCAAACCCGCAATCCCAAGTTAAATATTTAAAATTAAACAATTAAATAAATAAATGAATAAATAATTATCGTACAGGCCTATCGTTTCAGCCTATAACGATCTCAATTTACAGGGAACTTGCAGTGATGATTTAACAGTAAATAAGCATTAAATAATATAACTGCAACTATATTACAACAGATAAACAACTGATTAGGTGTCAATTTAAAATGGGGTTTAACATCATACGTTATATTACAGACAGATGACATTTAATAAATAATTTACAAATACACTTGCGATAATTCACATAAATATAGGTATGTTTGTCTGGTGAGAAATACTTACCTTAAACTGCAGATAATCAGATTCAAACGATTTTACCACTTGATAAAGGATCGTACAAATGGCACGATTAGGTTTCCGCGGATTCCACGCCTTGATTCAAATCTAAAATAAGATCCAAATACCAAATACGCGACTTTTAAAAATTATGGTCAAAGCAAAATTTTCGAAACAACTGGAACGAATAGAATAAAAGAAATTTTGGTTCAGCTTTTGCTCGACTGCCTCACCCCACATCCCGACCCCAACTTCATAGGCTTGGCAATACTATTTATTATTATTATACATTTTATTATTATTATTATTTCCACCGGCATACCCTAACTTATCTAGTTTTGAAAAATATGTATTTACACAAACTTGCGCCTCTGCCTAAACTATTCTTCAATGCAACTCTCTCTGTTTCTTAATTACAACACGTCTCTGCCACTTCAATTTCAAAACATTGTCGAATTCAGAAACATTAAGATTTAAATTTTTAACCATTCTTAACTTTAAAAATCATATTCCTACTTCAGAAAAATGTTCATTTGGATACCATTTATCTTATGATTAAATAAAATAAATTTTATAAATAAAATATCCAAATTTACTATGAATCATTTGTAAGTCAGAATTTCCCAATTTTACTAAACTTGTATATATATTTTTTCAAATAACTTTACACTTAGTTTAAAAATACCCACTTCCTAAATAAAACTAAATTCTCATTTATTTACTTAACTTAACAATTTTATTTAAAACCCAATTTCAAAATTTCAAGTTAGGTCATAAATTGAAATTTCACCTTTCCATTTGAAAACAACATTTTCAATTATTTACTTACAAAACACATCCGTTCCATAAAAAAAAATTCCTTTTATAGTTAATATACACTAAATTTTCTTTACAACTTTATTCATTTATACATCAATTCAACTATGATTCAAATTAAATAAAAGTTATTCCAAAATGTTCCATTTCAACCGTCTTTCATTTTATCAATTCAAAGTACATTATTTATTATACCAAACATATCCATTTTCGGAAATAACTTTTATTAAAATTTCTAGGTTAGATTTCAACTCCATATTAAATCAAATTTAATTATTATGTCATTTATCGTAAATAAAATTTTTAAATTCACTTTAAAACCAATTATTAACTTACAAAAATTTAACTTAAAAAAACAAAACACCTTTAAAATTTTAAAGCCTTAAGTCAAACTTTTAGTTGAATTACATAAATTTTATTTCAAAAATACTTAAAAAAATTTAGAAAAATATTATAATATATTAACCATGGGCTTGTTCGGGATATAAGCTTGGTTATGAAAACTTAGAGGGACGTGACGTGGTGGAGAAGTAGCCGAGCAAGGCAAAAGGGAAACAGAGAACAACAAGAAGAAGAAAGGGAAAAACTGAAAGAAGAAAAGAAAAAGTAAAACCATTACCTGATAAAGGCTTCAGCACAAAAGAAGAAGAAGGCAAATTTTAGATGCAATATAAAGTTTTTGTGTGAGGCTTTATATATATATAAGAAAACAAGTTGAGAGTTATGAAGGCACGTGAGATCTTCTGAGATGCGAGTTGCACAATAATGTATATGGGAGGCTTGCGTGATTATAGGAAAACAGTAATCAAATATAATTTGCTTTGAACTGAATAGACTATACAAAATTTTGATTTAATTAATTCCTAGAATGATGCGTGAATTTAGGCAAGAGATTGATTCTTAATTTATAAAATTCTTTCTTATGTATTCATGGATAAGGCTTGCGAAATATAGGGGACCAAACAAGCAGGCAAGAATGGCAAGTGATAATAAACATTTAGGCAGACCAGAAAGTTGCGTGATTTATTATTGCCAGTTATACGAAAATCTTGATTAAATGCATGCGTTGATTACTTTCCAGTTTCTTTAGTTTGCACGTTATTTTATATGCGTGATTTATGCTGCCAATTTATGAAAATTTGATTTCAACATTTTATACCATTTAATAGTTGCGTGATCAGCTATATGAAATTTTGATCTTTATTAAATGAAAGGCAAGAATTGGCAAAGATTTTGGAATTTAAAGTCATATACAAAAATTAAAACCCAATTGAAAGCTATGAAAAAGAGTTAACGTTTGCTATAGAAACTACTGACTGATATTTTAATCCATATAGATATAAATATGATTTTTACAATACGCCAAACTGACGCAAGACAAAACACCCAAATTTATACAAAAGTAACGTTTTTAATTTATACGTTTTTACGTTACTTATATCATTACAATGCATGCCCTTTTTAAATGCGAAATTTAACAGTCTGTAAAACACTGAATTTTACAAAGTTATTACTTAAATTAAATTTGCTTACAATTTTTGTATTTTAAATATACAAAATTCATTTTTTATTAACATTGCGAATTTGAGTTGTCTTTTAAAAACTTCAAAACTTTCAGTTTATGTTTAGACTTTTAGGAAATGATTTAATCAAATTAATATGTACATAAATTGGGAAGTAAATTTTACTGGAAAGAGAAAAATAACGGATTAAAATTCTATACGTTTTCTTATATATAATCTTATATATATATATATATATATATACGGTATTTATTCCCTAAATTTACGCGCCCTTTTTAACGCGTAATTTCCCAGTTCATTTATACACTAAAAAAAAATTGAAATTCTGACCATGCTTGGACTCAAACTCGTGACCTGTCGTGAATAGCCCAGATGTCTTAACCACCTAAGCTATTAATGTTTTCTTAATTAAAACATGATTTTGCTAGACATTAAGTTATTTACCATCTTCGAAAAAAACCCAAATTTCCAAATTAAAGTTAATTCTTAACCATGTCAAAATTTCAGAGATCTTATTATTTAATTAAAAATTTGGTCAATTGTTTTTTATTTTTATTTTTAATCACTTTAAAATTTAGATTTTTATATAATAAACCCCAAAGTTTTTAAAAATACAAGTGAAAAATACTTGTTAAAAATTTGGGCAGTTACACCCTCCCCCACTCAGAACTTTTCGTCCTCGAAAAGGAAGAAGGTAGGGGAATAGAAACAACCTGAAAGAAAACTAAATTGAAACTTAAATTAGAATCATTAATCTAAACAATAAAAATTCAATTTTAAATTAATCATTGATTTCATCTATTTATACTTAAAATTTTAACATTTATTTATTTACATATTTACTTGTATAATATCCCTACACTTAAAAAAATCATTCATTTTTTATTTTTTTATTATCCAAATTTTTCACAAGGTATTATAACATTCTAATTTAGAATGTTTAATTTTAGTCCAAATTTGAAATGGTAATTTAACTTAATTTTTAAAGTAAAATTACCATTTCCCAAAATAAACTAAATTCCCCATTTAGTTTCTTCTTTATTCCAAACTATAATTAAATTTATTTTTCTCAAAAATTTTCTCATCTATGTCAAATATTTTTCTCAATATCTAAACCATATAAATTCAATTTAAATTAATTAATATTCAATAATTGATTTAATTCATTTGATTTTTACAGAAGTTAAATCAATCTTAACTATTTCCAAATTAATTATCTTATTATCCAATTATTTTCTAAAATCAGAAATTTGTATAGTCATTTATAATAATCATCTTTTATTCAACAAATTTAATTCTTCTTTATTCCAGATTATTATTAAATATATTCTACTTAATATATCTTATCGCACATATTAAGTAGATTATATTTAATATAACTATTCCAATATATTTCTAAATTTCCTTTAACACCATTTGATATTGTATATTATTCAATTATTATTTTATTTCTATTTACCTCTATTTGTCTTGTTGTAACTAAAACTTTAAATGTATAACATTTATTATAACCACTAAAATTTTATTTATAAAATCCTTTTATATTATACATTATCCAATTACATAGTTAATTTCTGAATGATTTAGGTAAGTTATATTAGCATGCAATTATACAAGTAAAATTTTCCAACTATATTATTCAAGTTTAAATATTCATTCCAAATTTGACTTTATTTTATCATTAGAATCACCTTTTAACATAAATTTATGAATTAAATTTCCAATTAACTTCAAACCCTTTAGAGATAAATAAATACATACATATAGCATATGTCAAATCAAATTTAAATCATATATCTGAATATATTATAAATTAAGTCATATTTAGAAATTCAAATCAATTAAATTTTTGAAGCAAAACTACAACGTGGTCTCTTTACTTCGATACTCGAAAATGAATGTCGATGATGCTGTAGTCATCACCGAAATTATTTTCCAGCGACAAAGAGAAGAGCACTAATTTTTAAAACTTTAAAATTCTTTGGAAACAAATTTATATTCGAAAATAATCTAAATAATAATATATCCTTTTAAGACTTTAAACACAAGGTTTGAAACTATCAGCAATTAAATTCTTAAATTCTTGTTTTAAATCCATTTCTGTTTCCAAATAAATTTATAACCATGTTTTATAGTTCAATTATTTATATAAGACAAAACCAATGGTTTACAAAACCATAAATAAAATCAAACACTATTATCTCTAAACAACTAGTTAAATTCTGAAATTATACTTATATATATATAATATTAGATTTTTCTCAAATATAGGAATAAATTTTTTTCAAAACAAGGATAGATATTCAAATTTTGAAGGACTCAAATTAAAGAGAATTTTGATTTAAAGATAAGTTGGAATCAGAAGATCCGATGGTTAAATAACAGAATAAGGAACCAGATAAGTTTATATAAATCGCGGGCAACCTTGACCTGGTCAACCGTGACTTAAAGAGTCAGATCGAATGTAGATTTACCATTCGATCCGAAGAGATAGAGTTCGAAATAACCAAAGATACTAGCATCTAAACCGAGGTTAAATATAAATCTCTGGTGAATCCATGATAATTGTAAAGGAGTTTCACCCCTTTATTAGAATATTGGCGAGACCGCCAATTCACTATAAAGATCATCCGAAATGGAGTTATGGGATACTCCAGAATCAAAAGAAAATGAATAGTGAGGGACACGAATGAACTTCGAAACCGCAGGGAACGTTCAAAAATTCAAAGGAAATTGAATCAAAAGGAAGAGATTCAAGCTCGAATGAAAGTGATTCTGTAAATCAAATTTACCATACATTCTAAGTTTTGCCTAGAGCCAAAGCTCTGATACCAAACTGTAACGACCCGATATTTTCAACCATTCGCATCCGCACATGTCGGACTTGAATTGTTCAAAATACCGCTTTGTAAATAAAATTTGGCAAATCTCAAAATATACAGTAAATAATTAATCACAGAATCACAGACACAGAATCAGAATACTCGCAGCGGAATTTAAAAATACTTAGTGGTTCATGAAGCCACTATAAATAGTCTCAATCAAATAAAAAAATTCATAGTCTTTAAACCAAATAAAGTTTTAAATCATCAGTAGAGCAATCCAAATGTCCACTAGTCTTGATTTCATAAATTTAGATAAAGAACTGGAAGGGAAGTTTGCCAGCAGCTTGAAAGTGATCTACATAAATCCTAGCTCCGGGATGAAAACTGAACTGCAACTCCGGCTGACCTGAGCGTAAAATAAAACATAAACACTCGAGTCAGGACATACATATTTATATAGTGTAAGCTAATTCAAGTGTACTGTAATATAGAGCAAGTAACTTAAAGGATGCTTGGGACCGCCCATCCTCTAAGGATCCGTTAAACTATTTATTATGTAGTATATTGCGCTATTATAATAGTGTCTATTTATAAAATAAACTTACTTTTAAATAGCGTTAAGGCTTTACATTTTCCACCTTAACACATTTATATATTCGCATAGTCTATACAGTACCGTAATCTCCCCTGTACTGGGCATCGTCAGAGGGCACTCCATAGGTATGGTACAAACCAAAATCGTATAAGGCTCGGTATGGTAGGTGACACGGCACAACTAGGCAATGCCAGAGTAGATATACCAATTGCTACTCGGACCGATGGAAACGCGTAGCCGCAGTTACCGCCCACCTCGAACAACACTCCCAAATCAAATGTGCGCACCAAAAAAATCACAAGAGTAATAGAATGGCATACGAAGAAGTGCGTTCGATCAGAGGTGCTACCTCATTAATCCGAGAATCGCTCCTGTTTTAGCCACCTTATGCCAACTCACGGGAGTCGGGTCCACGTATTTACCTTAAAGGAACCGTCACCACCATCCTACTTCATTCTGGAATCTCCACCGCGTACACGGTTGGTAAAGTGGTTTTCGGTATCGACAGAGAGTATGCCAGATATCCGATCCCGGTCACTTTAACAACCAAACGTTATTATAACCCGTGGTTACAACTTTAAAAATGGTATTTACTTTATAAATCAAAATATATTTCCAAATATAAAAACAATATCAAAATATTGTTTTTAAACATTGGTCATTTTAATATACCATTTAAATCTATTCAATTTATTTAGGAATTAAATTTTCTTTTCTCACCTTTTAAAATTAAATTCTTCCATAAAACCCATTCAAAAAATCAATTCCTTATTTTATTAATTACATATTAAATTCCAAATTTTAATCCCCTTTTCCCAAAGATTATTTCCACAAATTGATTAAAAATATCAAATTTTAGTTTCTATAGCACTTATGAAATGCTACCTAAAGTTTACAGGTTAAAACAGTCCAATTTTAAAAGACAGCATTTAAATGTTGTAATAGATTAATAACTTAACAATTTAGTTTTAAATTCCAAATATAACTTATTATCAATTATTTTCTTAACTGAATTCGTACTTTTACCAAAACCCAGAATTTCCAAAATAAGTTATATTCCAAAATTTTATTCAAACATTTATTTAACATTTTTAACTCATTCAAAATCATTATAAATAAAATCCTTTACATACATTTAAATCGGAATATTATAAACTTGCGAAATAAATTTAAAATATTTCTGAAAAATACTATAGAAACCACGGGTCTGTATATAATTTTCTAGCCTAGGTCAAGTGATACGGATTTATATCATTTCAATCCGCAATTTACAAAAACCCCGGGTTCTATCATTTCAAACCCGCAATCCCATGTTAAATATTTAAAATTAAACAATTAAATAAATAAATGAATAAATAATTATCGTACAGGCCTATCATTTCAGCCTATAACGATCTCAATTTACAGGGAACTTGCAGTGATGATTTAACAGTAAATAAGCATTAAATAATATAACTGCAACTATATTACAGCAGATAAACAACTGATTAGGTGTCAATTTAAAATGGGGTTTAACATCATACGTTATATTACAGACAGATGACATTTAATAAATAATTTACAAATACACTTGCGATAATTCACATAAATATAGGTATGTTTGTTTGGTGAGAAATACTCACCTTAAACTGCAGATAATCAGATTCAAACGATTTTACCACTTGATAAAGGATCGTACAAATGGCATGATTAGGTTTCCGCGGATTCCACGCCTTGATTCAAATCTAAAATAAGATCCAAATACCAAATACGCGACTTTTAAAAATTATGGTCAAAGCAAAATTTTCGAAACAACTGGAACGAATAGAATAAAAGAAATTTTGGTTCAGCTTTTGCTCGACTGCCTCACCCCACATCCCGACCCCAACTTCATAGGCTTGGCAATACTATTTATTATTATTATACATTTTATTATTATTATTATTTCCACCGGCATACCCTAACTTATCTAGTTTTGAAAAATATGTATTTACACAAACTTGCGTCTCTGCCTAAACTATTCTTCAATGCAACTCTCTCTGTTTCTTAATTACAACACTTCTCCGCCACTTCAATTTCAAAACATTGTCGAATTCAGAAACATTAAGATTTAAATTTTTAACCATTCTTAACTTTAAAAATCATATTCCTACTTCAGAAAAATGTTCATTTGGATACCATTTATCTTATGATTAAATAAAATAAATTTTATAAATAAAATATCCAAATTTACTATGAATCATTTGTAAGTCAGAATTTCCCAATTTTACTTAACTTGTATATATATTATTTCAAATAACTTTACACTTAATTTAAAAATACCCACTTCCTAAATAAAACTAAATTCTCATTTATTTACTTAACTTAACAATTTTATTTAAAACCCAATTTCAAAATTTCAAGTTAGGTCATAAATTGAAATTTCACCTTTCCATTTGAAAACAACATTTTCAATTATTTACTTACAAAACACATCCGTTCCATAAAAAAAAATTCCTTTTATAGTTAATATACACTAAATTTTCTTTACAACTTTATTCATTTATACATCAATTCAACTATGATTCAAGTTAAATAAAAGTTATTCCAAAATGTTCCATTTCAACCGTCTTTCATTTTATCAATTCAAAGTACATTATTTATTATACCAAACATATCCATTTTTGGAAATAACTTTTATTAAAATTTCTAGGTTAGATTTCAACTCCATATTAAATCAAATTTAATTATTATGTCATTTATCGTAAATAAAATCTTTAAATTCACTTTAAAACCAATTATTAACTTACAAAAATTTAACTTAAAAAAACAAAACACCTTTAAAATTTTAAAGCCTTAAGTCAAACTTTTAGTTGAATTACATAAATTTTATTTCAAAAATACTTAAAAAAATTTAGAAAAATATTATAATATATTAACCATGGGCTTGTTCGGGATATAAGCTTGGTTATGAAAACTTAGAGGGACGTGACGTGGTGGAGAAGTAGCCGAGCAAGGCAAAAGAAAAACAGAGAACAACAAGAAGAAGAAAGGGAAAAACTGAAAGAAGAAAAGAAAAAGTAAAACCATTACCTGATAAAGGCTTCAGCACAAAAGAAGAAGAAGGCAAATTTTAGATGCAATATAAAGTTTTTGTGTGAGGCTTTATATATATATAAGAAAACAAGTTGAGAGTTATGAAGGCACGTGAGATCTTCTGAGATGCGAGTTGCACAATAATGTATATGGGAGGCTTGCGTGATTATAGGAAAACAGTAATCAAATATAATTTGCTTTGAACTGAATAGACTATACAAAATTTTGATTTAATTAATTCCTAGAATGATGCGTGAATTTAGGCAAGAGATTGATTCTTAATTTATAAAATTCTTTCTTATGTATTCATGGATAAGGCTTGCGAAATATAGGGGACCAAACAAGCAGGCAAGAATGGCAAGTGATAATAAACATTTAGGCAGACCAGAAAGTTGCGTGATTTATTATTGCCAGTTATACGAAAATCTTGATTAAATGCATGCGTTGATTACTTTCCAGTTTCTTTAGTTTGCACGTTATTTTATATGCGTGATTTATGATGCCAATTTATGAAAATTTGATTTCAACATTTTATACCATTTAATAGTTGCGTGATCAGCTATATGAAATTTTGATCTTTATTAAATGAAAGGCAAGAATTGGCAAAGATTTTGGAATTTAAAGTCATATACAAAAATTAAAACCCAATTGAAAGCTATGAAAAAGAGTTAACGTTTGCTATAGAAACTACTGACTAATATTTTAATCCATATAGATATAAATATGATTTTTACAATATGCCAAACTGACGCAATACAAAACACCCAAATTTATACAAAAGTAACGTTTTTAATTTATACGTTTTTACGTTACTTATATCATTACAATGCATGCCCTTTTTAAATGCGAAATTTAACAGTCTGTAAAACACTGAATTTTACAAAGTTATTACTTAAATTAAATTTGCTTACAATTTTTGTATTTTAAATATACAAAATTCATTTTTTATTAACATTGCGAATTTGAGTTGTCTTTTAAAAACTTCAAAACTTTCAGTTTATGTTTAGACTTTTAGGAAATGATTTAATCAAATTAATATGTATATAAATTGGGAAGTAAATTTTACTGGAAAGAGAAAAATAACGGATTAAAATTCTATACGTTTTCTTATATATAATCTTATATATATACGGTATTTATTCCCTAAATTTACGCGCCCTTTTTAACGCGTAATTTCCCAGTTCATTTATACACTAAAAAAAATTTAAAATTCTGATCTTGCTGAGACTCGAACCGTGACCTGTCGTGAATAGCCCAGATGTCTTAACCACCTAAGCTATTAATGTTTTCTTAATTAAAACATGATTTTGCTAGAGATTAAGTTATTTACCATCTTCGACAAAACCCCAAATTTCCAAATTAAAGTTAATTCTTAACCATGTCAAAATTTCAGAGATCTTATTATTTAATTAAAAATTTGGTCAATTGTTTTTTATTTTTATTTTTAATCACTTTAAAATTTAGATTTTTATATAATAAACCCCAAAGTTTTTAAAAATACAAGTGAAAAATACTTGTTAAAAATTTGGGCTGTTACACAACTTCTCGCTCCACCGACCATTTGAAGGTCGGCAGCTCCGGCTACATCTTCGTTCACTATCCCTCCACCACCTCCTACGGTCGCGTGCAACTCGATGCACGAGAGAGGCAGTGGTGCACGATTTTCCTTCTCGTTTAAAAATTAGGTTAAAAAAATTTAATCCCTTCCCGCCGACGCCACCGTCGCTTCCATCCCCTCCGGTCATTTTTCCTAGCAACTCCGTAGGCTCGTCTACTACCCCAAACAACCCTGACACCTCCAGATCAACACGTCGCCGGAAATTGGTTAAAATACCAATTTCGGTCACCCACAAACTGCTCTCAACCCCTTCACTAAAAAATTGGGATTTTAGTTTTAAAAATCCAATTTTGGTATTAGCATTTGATACATATACCTGAATCAAAGAATCTTGACATTTTATTTTTGACTTAATTTAACTCTGCTGTGTTGTTTTGTTATGTCCAGAGGCAAATGCAATTTGTTTGTAACTTAAACAAATTTTGAACTAAAACTGATGACATAACAAATATATTTTGTTCAGCACTTAAATCATAACATAGATTGGATTATTGGCAAATGACTTTTTTTTCTCTTGATTATCTTTCGAACCTGGAACTAAAGCCAGAGATCAGAAATTCAAACACACAGCATTTCACACACCAACATATCTATGTCTACACAGAGTTTTAAAACATATTCACAAGCATATTATACTTCGAAGATAAGCAGGCAACCTAATTATATACTTAACAATTTTAAAAGGGTGATTTTACTCACAGTGGTAGGAAAGAACAAAGAATACAGGGGACCGGAGTTTTGTTTTGATAATTTGTTGAATTTAATCCTCCACTTGATGTCCTGATTGTTTTTTTTTTTGGTTTGTATAAATGGAAATGTTTGCTATTATTTCTTATTTTCAGGTTTGATATGGTATGAACGAACCATATGAGTATGGGTATAAAAGAGTTTGTACAGGGGGTAGGTGATATTTGGGTTAAACAATTTGCAGGTTGATAATTATGTTTTGTACAAATACAATCAGAGATTTTTTCTAAGTTTGGAGGCTGATGGATGTTGCATGGTAGATGCATTAATTATACTTGACTTCTTTTTATTTTATCTTGTTTTCTTCTTTTGCAAGCTTCAACTCATGTGTATATATTTTTGTTTGTTTGTTTCATCAGGGAGACATATATTTGTTTTGTATACTTTATTTGCATTGCCTAACTTGTTTTTATTTAGTGGCTGCAACTTTATTTTGTTTGCTTATTTTTACTTTGTTTATAGATTTTCTTTGTTTGTTTCCTTGCATTCTTTTCTTAGCTTACATTTGTATTGTTAACACTTTATATTTTATTTGTTTACATATTTTATGTTTCATATTATATTTTTACATTGTATCTTGCATTACTACTTTGTTTGTCTCGGCTGAAATGTTTTTGTTTGTTATTTTACTTTGTTTTGTTTGTTCATACTTTTTGTTTTAATGTTTAAGTGTATCTGGTTTATTTTTGCAAGCTGTTATACTTGTTCATTTTTATTTTATTTTTATTACTTTGAAATATGGATGAAGTTCTATATTAAACGAGATGTTAGAATTTATCTAATATGTTTTACTTTATATTTTGTAATTTATCTTTTATATAACTATAAACTTTTTTTTTTGAGATATTTTTATTTTTTATTTAAATCTAGAGAAACTCAAATCAATATATCATTTACTTTCACAATTTTAAATCAAAAATGAATTTAATTATCAATTTAAAATAAATTAAAATTCGGGATCGTTGCAGCTTTACATTAATCCCCATTAATGCATTTTTAAGCATTGTCATACAGTTTTCATATAAAACACCAGTTAAACGGTCCGTGGATAGCGATGCACTGTGGTACGACAATACTAAACCAAAATCCTAGGGGTCTCGTTTAGGGATAAAAGTATGACATGGCACGTGAGGCAATGCCTAAGATAGGATACTACAGTTTACCCTTCCTGGTGGTAACGCATCATAGCCATGATCGTCCACCGAGTCCAATGCTACCATAACCCGGAGGGTTCCACCAATCAATCACAATGTAAATAATGGTAATATGAAGAAGTGCGTCCGTTTGGGGTAGCTAACCCACTTGGCCGGTACGGCTCCTGTTTCAGTCATTTCAAATCTGCACAAATGCCAAGCTAATCCACCATTATTCTCTTTCTTCAAATCAAGCAAACAACGCCAAATCCAACCACTTCGTTTGGATCATCACTCCATGTACACAATTGTCAAAGTGGTTCTGGTATCAACATAGAGTATGCCCATATCCGACTCCGATCTCTTTAACAATCAAATGTCGTTTTACACATCGGTTGGTACTTTTAAAATTCAAAAATCGTTCATACTTGATACCAAAATATCATATTTGCTTCAAAATAAAATCCGTTTCGATTATATTTACTCAAGATATACCATTTGATTTCAAAATCCTTTTCTTCTTAATATCTTTATTCCATTTCCAAAATTGTTTCGAATTTCAATATGGTTTATAACTTCAGTTAACCCAATTTGTATTTATATCCATGCTTAGAAATATAACATTCCACCCTTGACCGGTTTGAATTTTTGAAAAATAGTTTGAATATTTTTAAGATAGTTTAAGTATTAAAATAGTTAGAAAAGTTTAAATAGTTGAAATAGTTAAAAATAGTTAAAATGGTTAAAATAACTAAAAATAGTTTAAATGGTAAAAATAGTTTAATAAAATGATTTAAGTATTTGGAATGGTTTAGATAGCAAAATAATTTAGAAAACTAAAATAATTTTTATATTTAAAAAGACAGCTTTTAAATAGTTTTACATTATATAATTTATTTGAAAATTGTTTTAAAGTCAAACTGATTCAATTCTTACTTCCCAACTCGAATCAATCCCAATTTCCATTCAATCGATTCAATTTCGATTTTAGTTCAAATCAATTTCAACTCCGATTTCAAATTCATACAACTCTACTTTCAAATCCAATTAAATCAATTTCAATTTCAATTTATATAGATTTCGAGCTCGATTTCAAAATATTGATTCAAACCTTTAAATTAAATTATCCTTCAATACTCAGTTTAAAATTCCAATCTTAAAATATGATTAAATTCCGAGCTCAATTTTGAAATATTAATTTTATATCACTTTTACTTAGTAATATTCAAGGTTCGAATAAAAGTTCAATCTTTCAAAGCAAATCGATTTCCAAAAATTCCAATTATATTTCGATTATAACTTCAAAACCTCAACTTCGATTTTTTTTAAAACAATTCCTTTTCCAAAATTTTGTTTCACATTTTAAACTCGAATTCATGATTAATTCGATTTCTATAAATTTGATTTTTATTTCTTTTAAATCAGAACCATTTAAATAATTTCAAATCAAAGAATTTAAAATCATTTAATTTAACCAATCTGGTGTCCGTATATAATTTTCTATCATATGGCCAAATTTCAGGAATGGATATATATCATTTCAATCCAAATCACAGTGTCATAGGTACATATCATTTCAACATATTTCTTAATTTATTCGAAATAATTCAATTTACAGTTCATATACTGTAAATAATGTACAGGGTGATAATAGAATATATATATAAAAACAAATAAACATCCAAACATCCAAATTTGCATCCATCACAATCAATTATACAAACTGACAATAAAATTCACATCAGTTTCATAGTTATTAATATCGGGTAATTTATTGGCAATTCAATTTCAGTTACAAATTTAACCATAAATTTTCATTTATAACGGTTAATTAGAATAACAATCAATTTATCAAACAACGACCAATAAATTCACATCACTTCATAAATTTAAAATTTAACTAGTATAAAAATATTTTAGCATGTTGTGAACGTTATAAAACACTCACCTTGTTTTTCTGTTGTCGCCGAGACATTCCGATTTGGAACTGAAACCGGACGACGCCCGATTTAAATCCAAATTTTGATTATCTTCAAATCCGCTCAAACTAGTTTCACTGCGAAGCTCTTATCATCATGACCGCAATGCAAAAGGTCTCGTCCCAGTCGGACCTCGTATGTAGAAGTTATAGATTTTATAAGTTATCGATATAGTCAATTTTAAAATTTAATAATTTTAGCTTAATTACCAAATACCCCGAGACCTTCTTCCCTAAACAAGCCTACACACGAGAATCCTCCACAAACCCACTCGTAGTTGTGCCTGCACTTAGTAATATGGAGCACTGGTCTTCTAATCAACAATCCGACTTTACTAATGAACAACTCTCAACAAACCGCACCTACCCATACCCATATCATCGAG
Organism: Allium cepa; assembly: GCA_030765085.1. Classification (NCBI taxonomy): domain Eukaryota; kingdom Viridiplantae; phylum Streptophyta; class Magnoliopsida; order Asparagales; family Amaryllidaceae; genus Allium; species Allium cepa. Next base: position 600,670,119 of record CM060935.1, read on the forward strand.
CTCGGCATCTTCAAAGAAGTCGTGACCTAGAGTATCTTCCCTCGACCACGCTAATGTCACATGCACCATACTAGGGTCGCACCTCACCAAATTCTCACCGGAGATGCAAACTTCCACCATGAATTCAAAAATGATAACCAAAATACAAATAGATGCTTATATCTTCAAAAAACGCGAACCCTAGAAAACCATCGTGCGTCCAATACAAGTCGAGCTTCCAAAACATTAGCCGCACCATACAAAAGTTATACCAAATCGAAGAGAAAGCTAAAACTTGATTTTGGAAGCCAGTTTGGAATTTTTTTTGTTGAGTAATTCGTGTGAAATAATTTTTTAAAGTTACCATGTTAAACATTTTTTTTCCCTTTTTGTTAACTTTTTGGGTTTGGCTGGGAATATAGGGTGGAGGAAACGTGCGTGAGTAGAGAAAGTAAAATCCAGGGTAGCTGAGAAAAGAAAAAGGGTAAGTTGATGTGAAATAGTTAAATCAATCAATCAATATTTATATATTTAAATTTTTAAATCTTCTCGATTACGTAACTTAAAATTTCAAACTAATATTGAGGCGTGCCGCTAGTCATTTATAATGTTATAGCCCTATTTCGAGCGCAATGGAAAAGGGTTCGAGTCCTAATTCGATCATACGGAGAAGATGGTTTTTTTAACCTAATTATTATATTGAATTTTTGATGTTAAATTCAGCGTGTTTCCATCCCTTACAACCAAACAATAACTCCAAATGCTATGAAATTTTAAATCCAATAATAATACACTATTACGGATCGAACAAAACTAGTTTCGTGAAATTCCGAGACTGTGTCCCGGATAGCTATTTTAACGTCTCGATTATAATATAAAATTTTAAATTTCTATTATTCACTTTTAAAAGTTAACAATCTTTATTGAATTTTAAATAAAATTTACATCAACTTCCGATATTGTTTTCAATCATATTAAATTTAGAATTCACTTATTCAAACAATTAACAATATTAAATTTAAACAATTTAATTGTTCAATATTCAACAAATTTCGATATTAGATTTTAAATGGATTTTAGTTAACAATCAGTTACATATTTACATCTAACGAATTCAACATTTACTATTTAATTTAACTTATTGATTGTAACACATTCAATATATAGCATTATCTTAAAATACCTCTCATTACTTAAATTTTCAGAATTGGTTTATTTAAAAATCTTATTCAAGCTCATATCCAATACTTACATTCAAGATCATTAAATTTATATTTTTAACCATTTTTATTCATTAATTACAATAAATTTAATAATTTAAATTAGCTAAAAATATGGGTCGTTACATAGTCGTCCCAAAGAAAAGTTAATATTTTGTAGAAGTACTTACACATATGTGCTGATAAATATGCGACAATTATAAGGTTTTAGTAGTGAATAACTAATTAGCCTAATGAAAGATTGTTATTTGACTAGAATTAATTGTCAATGTTTGATCATTAGAATAAGAGTGCCACTTACAGTCAATATTATTGTTTAAAAACTTGATATTAATGTTGTACTAAGTACGTTGAAAAGAGACCTCCCAGTTATTTGAATTTACTATGGCCGAATTTGGAATATGAGCATTTACGGTCTATCTTTATTTTTGTTCAATTTTCAATTAATTTTACTTAAGTATCTAACAGTTTTAATAATATTCTCTTCTTGTTTACAACTAACTCTAAGGATTTGTAAGAGAACATGTTGTATATTCTTGACTCCGTGGATCTAGCTCTTGCATTTAGCAGGATCGCGCCCACCTCTCTAATGGTTGAATGCTCTTGCAATGTTATGAACAACATTGAGAGGTGAGATAATCCAAATTGCAAAAGAAATGATCATAACGTAGAATATTTCAAAAAAATTCAATTGTGTGATATCTGTAGGGATAATCAATTTTAAGGACTTATTTTCAAATTAAAAAGCATTTTTTTCCAAAGACAATAAAAGGAACAAGCGCGTTTTATATTACTTGATTCCATGAGGTCAAAGTAAGGGGATATAAACGGGTATTATATGAAAAAATATTACTTCAAAAGTAAAAGACGCTCAAGTTATTTTTAATTTTTTTATCACACTTTTTATTCACAGTATAACCATTTTAAGATTATTAAAAAAAGTAAGAATAAAATGACTTCTAGTTGAGCTTATTTCACATTGTGGTAAGAAAAAGAGAGTTTGAAGCACGATAAGATAGAAGTACTCATTTAATGTACATTGTAAACGCATGTATAATAAGGGCAGAGAAGTCGCTAAGGATCTAGAAGAAAAGAAATAACATACAAATATACTTGTAGTTGTCTCTTTTATGAAATCTATGGATATATAAAGTGAATTTTACTAGATGTCACACATATCGTGTCTAAAATGATATGCATATTGTTTGATATTTTTGTTATATTGTCACTTAGACAATTATGGTATTCAATTTTAATGTGAACAAATTTGGTTATTATTTTTCCTTTATAAATAATAAAATTAATCTATCAATAAACTCATATTATTGGAATTGAGTACCTTGAAACTCATGAAAATACCTCGTATAATGAAGTGAATTTGGATATGGCAGTTGATGTAATTATTTATTCCATCTTACTAAATCATTCAAGAATGAGGCACTAAAGATAGCAAATATTTTATTGATATCCTAAGCAACATAAAAGCTATAAGTTCTATAAACTCACGCTGTAACGACCCCTAAATTTTAGTGGTTTTATTTATTTAATTAATTTAATTAATTTAATTTTGTGAAATTTTAAATAATATAATTTTGAAATAAAACTTTAATATTTGGAATACGTCTAATTAAACATAGCAAATGGTACCATCAGATAATATTGAAGTCTATTGTATTGTGAAATTTTGTTTCAATTCAAATCAGTTAATATTTGATGATAATAAAATGTTTTCCAAATCTGAATATTTTTATACAACAAATTTGTCAATCATCTTCTGGGTGAGACATCATATTTGGTTTCTTCAAATTCGAACAACTATTTCTTCGTTTAGCTTATTTTCGACAGATCTACCGCATTTTTGGTACCGAATATCGACTTTTGATAGGATGATCATATCACTAATATCTGTATACCGTTTTGATCATCTCATCATGCTAATCTCTGGGTACATTCAATTTCATGTTTTGAAGTCCGGTACGTCATGGGAACCACGAAACGACCAATAGTATCGGTACATGTTCGAGTCATTTGTTTTCCATAACTATTCAAATTTTCCACTGGTTAAAAATCAACGGTCATCGGTTTCATTATTAGCCTTGAATTCCAACATTTTGGGTTCCTCTATTCCAACGTATATTTTTTTTGCTGGTTTTTATTTACAGTTGCATTCACTTTTTTTTACAGCCTGTTCCTTCTTCTTATATTCATTCCTATTGAATCTTGCTTTCACAACTCATCTTCTTCCTCTTCCCACAATCGGCCAACCCCACCACCAGGCAACCAAACCCCTCCCCTCGACTTGGCATGCCCCACCTTCTCCAGCCTTGGCCGCTATCCAACACAACCCCGACAAATGCATTCACCACCGCAGCCTACATCGGACTCTCACCCTCTTCCTCGCTCACGCCTATTCCTCACCTTTCCTCCTCCAACTTCAATCGAGATTCCATCAACCCGACTAACCAAAGCCTCCTCGTGAAGCACAACCTTCCCCTCGACCTGTGCCACAAACTCTAGTGCAAACCGAACCCAGCAACCGGTGCATCTCCTCTATCTTGTTTGTGCCAAGACACTTCATCTTCCTCCACCCATGCCCAAATCCACTACACCACCTCCACTCTCACCCCTGGCCAATCTCTGCTGCATATATACGCCGTGTATATATGTATGCGAAATGGTTAGTAATGTTTTCTGCGTATATAGAGATATTGATTTTATATATATGTTTTGTTTACATATTAGTATATACTTACTAAGTAATACATGTATAGACTGTTTGTTTGTGCTTAAAGATATATATGTGTTGTATATATGATAGATTATATAAATTTACATATATTAAGGCACGTAAGTTTATGTATTTTATTTATAAGTTCTGTTTATATGAAAGGAATATAATTAAGTTATATTCAAGCTAATATTCATATAGTACACATATAGTATAGGTTGCGTGAGTTTATATATACTAATATATTATGCATTTTGTTATGTATGTATATAGATTTTTCCTAGCAAAACGTAGTTATACATATTTATATATATGTTAGTTATATAAGTATGTCTACACCACATATATACCGTTACAGAATATTGTTTACGGTTAGTTCATATGTAAGGGTATTTCAAAATTTGTTTACATGATGTATTTTGTTTTCAAGGAAGAATATAAGTTATATATTAATATGTCTGTAATGGTATAGGTTTATTAGCATACTAGCATTTGTTGTTTGTATATAAATGTTTATAACATGAATACTTAAAAAAAGATATATACATTAGTTTAAGAAGCTGATTTACGTGTAGTGTATATATATTTCAGGTTGTTCAAATTTTGACTTTTATGACATATATTGTTTTGAAGTATAATGTTATTGTTATATGTGTTTATAATATATTTGTCCATATGCTAAATTTTGAAAAGGTTATATCTATTTACTGTATATAGGCTTACAGTATCCTATATTTCAATGTTGCTGTTGGATTTATATGTTATATCGATTCAAGTCTGCACATATTTTAGAGCTGTTATATACATTGGATAATCTGCACATATTATTATGTATATTGTACGCATCATTTGTTTTGTTATATGGTCTACACATAGGTATGTATATATACTAACCTGCATATGTATGTTCTGTTGATAGTTTATAATACTTTGATAGTTTATAATAGCTGTAATATTTTATATACTCGATTTTGAAATATATGCACTTTTAATTCTATTTTGACCTTATATATATACTTTGATTTCGAATATATGAGGCTTTAAAATTATATATATATATACATATACATATACATATGTATATTATTTTATTTTATTCGTACTTTAAATAGATATTGATTTTTAAACAAATAATAATACATATAAAGGTTGTCCTGATATGTGTCGAATTGAATTACCATAAATATTGATTTATAGATATAAGGGTTTATTTTGATGTGGTTTAAATGAATGTATAGAAATCTTAATTTGTATTTTATTTCATCAATTCTAGTTCGCTGTGCCTGCTTTCTTCATCAAATTTGTGCCAATCTTACTTTGCTTTGGAATTCGTGCTTTGATTCATAGCTCATTCTATTGTCTAACCACTCTATCGAAAGGTGAGAAATCACTCATGATTAACGTTCTTATATTTATTAAATTTGTCATTTCAATTAGAATGACAATTGAAATATGCTGTTGTTAGTTGTTTACATTGTTATATATAGGCTGTTATCTGTATCCGTTCGCATGTGACATCTGACATCATTATTTGTTATTTATATTGATGATATATGCATGTCAATTATTATCATATCTGTTATCATTTTGCAAGTTCCCTGTTAGTATAGAATTCTCTATGGGTTGAAATGATACATACCTGAACGATCTTTAGAATAGAGGAAAATTGTTATAGCTTAAAATGATAAACCCAAACAATCTTCATTGAATTGAATTTGCAATTGCGGGTTGAAATGATATATACCCGTGTATGTGTATGTGTATATATATATATATATATATATATTTAAATTGCAAATTAAAATGATAAATATCCATATCACTTGACTGTAGGATAGAAAATTATATACAGACACTTGATATATATATTTTGAAATGATTTCCAAGATTTTGAAAGGAAATATATGGGTTTAAATAAATATTAGTTTTTAAAAATGTAATGTATATAAATGTTCTTTTTATATATGTCTAAATTGTAAATTTTAAAAATTATATGTTTTGGAATTTTAAATATATAAGTTAGTTTTGAAATTATAAATTTTAAGATTTTTCTTATAATTTTATCTTCTTAAAATATATATATAATAAGATCTAATTTAATAAAATTTAATTTAATTAGTATATAATATATTTTTTAAATATTTATTTAAAATTTATATTAATAATTTAAAATAGATTTATAACTTAAATAATAGAGGCTGGAAAGATAAATAACAGTTGACTTGGGATTTAAATTGGAAATAGTTGGATTTAAGAAAGAATTGATTTAAATTAAATGGTTTTGAGATTTTGAAAAGATATGATTATAACTTGGTTTATAACTTGATTTGGTAAAAAGGTGATTAAACGAATATTCTCAGTTGTAAATAAAATTAGATTGAATATTTGATATTGATTTAAATATATAAATTGGGGTTTAAATAAATTGTTATCAAAATGGTTAAGTGGATATTTTCCAATTTGAATAGAACTCAAAGCTAAATGTTGAAATATAATTGAAATTTATATTGTAATTGCTTGAATATTTAAATTGGAATATTTAAATTTTAAGTTGAAATGGTTAGGCTGGAATTAATTTAGATTGGATTTCTAAATTTAAATGATTTAAATCGGTTTATGAAATTTGAGGAAACAAATTTTACTATATAAAGTATTTAATATATAACTAGTTTATTTTATGAAGTATTGTAAAATATATACTATTTTCGATATCTAAACTATTTATGTGGAAAGTGTTATGATTTCAAAGTGTTATGGTTTCAAAGTATTACGATTTCAAAGGGTTATGATTTCGAAAGTGCTACAAATTTTGAAAGTGTTACGATTCTGAAAATGAATACTATTTAAAGGGTATAATGATACCAAATTAATATGGTTTGAAATGATATGATATTTTGGTTTGAAGTATAAACTATTTGAAATGAAATGACCACCGTGTTATAATAAAGCTTGGTTGTCAAAGAGACCGGGATCAGACATTGTCATACTCTCTACCAATACCAAAAACAACTTTAAAAACTGTGTAAGTGGTGGAGATTCCAGAATGAAGTAGGATGGTTTGGTGATGATTCTATATGGTATTTACGTAGCCTTGACTACCGTGAATCAGCTTAATGTGGCTAAAACATGAGCTATATCGGGCCGAGTGATGTCATTCCTCCTATTGGACACATTTCTTCGATACAATTCTATTGCTTTTGTGATGTGATTGGGTGTACCCTTTAATTTGTGAGTGTGTCACGAGGTGGGCGATAGTAGCTGCTATGTGTTACCACCAGTCCGAGAGTACAAATGGTATATCTACCCTGGCATTGCCTCGAGTGCCTTGTCGCATTCCCTATCGCGCTTTCTATGAGTTTTTGTTGTACCATATCTATGGAGTGACCTTTGATAGCCCTCCAGTTTACGAGGGGAGTTACGGTACTGTATAGACTGTGGGAATATATAAAATGTGTTAAAGGGATATGGGTAACATCTTAACGCTATTTTAATACCTTTACTTTACTATAGGCATATTATAATTGCGTATATTACTAATTAGTAGATATTCTATGGATCCTCAGAGGATGGTTATCCCAAACATCCTTTAAGTTACTTGTATTTCAGTTGATATTCCACTTGAGTTGGATTTATTGATATAAGAATGTTAATCCTGACTCGAGTGTTTTATGTTTGTCTTTACGCTTGGGTCAGACTGAGTGCCATAGCATTTGAGACTCACCTTTGGAGTTGGAGCTTCAGTTGGAGATCCATCTGCATCTATTCAGCTTTCAGCTTTTCCGATTGCTTGATTCAGACTTGTCATCCATTTGTATTCGGGAATACATTGTATTTGAGATATTCTGTTGTATTTTACTTTAAACTCTGTTGTTTATATAGTAGCTTCAAGAACTACTATTTATCTATTCCACTGCTTATGTTTATATTACTCTACGTCTGTGATTCTGTGATTAATTTATTTACTATATATGTTGAGTTTTTCCAAATATAAATTAACAATTTTATATTTTGAGCAATTCAAGTCCAACGTGTGCGGATGCGAATGGTTGAAAATACTGGGTCGTTACAGTTGGTATCAGAGCTCTTGTTTTAGGAAAACTTAGCATATAGAGTAAAAGTTAATTACAGAATCACCTTCGTTCGAGCTTGAACTTCTTACACTTTGATTCGGATTTCCTTCGAACTGTGGAACTCTCCCCTTTGTTCTGAAATCCATTCTTGTCTCTCCCTATTTGTGTTTTCTTAATTCTGGGGTATCCCATAACTCCACTTTGATTGATCTCTACAATGAATCGGCGGTCCTACCAATCCTAGAATGATTTATAAAGGGGTGAAACTCCTTTACAACAAGCATTGATTCACCAGAGATTCTGTATCATCGGTTTAGATGTTTCTGTCTCTTGCTATGCCCGAATTCTATCACTTGTGACAGGATGTCGATTGCTTCAGAATTCTGCATCAATCTAATTCTTGAAGTCACAGTTGACCCGGTTACGGTCGTCCGCGATTTATATAAGTCTGTACATCTTTTCTCTTTTGTTATTTAATCATCGTATCTTCGTTTCGAGCCTATCTTCTAGTTAAAATTCTTTTGATTAAGAGCTACCTTGTATTTAAATCTCTATCCTTGCATTGAAATTTATTCTTGAATCATCGAGTGAGGGAGTGTATTTGTAACTAATATAAATATATTTTATATATTGTGTTGATTGAGATGTTAAGTTTGAATTTTGGGTTTCGATGAATTCGTCTAGCTAATGCTATCGATAGGAATTCCAAAACACTTGAATAGAGAAAGCTGACACAATATTGTTTTTAAAATTTGTAAATGAAATAAATTAATGTATAGTTATATTATATATATATATAAAAGTATAATTTCCTAAAATTGGATAGTTAATAAAATTTGGTTATTCGAAATGATAATACTAGATTATCATTTATTGTTTGTCAACCATCAACTGTTGTTATATGTTATAAGAAGTTGAAATTATAAAACATGGTTTAAAAATATTAATTTGGAAATGAAATAAATTTAAACTTAGAATTTAAGAATTTAAATTTTCGGAATTTTCAATAATATGGTTTTTAAAGTTTTGGAATATATTATTTGAAAGTATTTTCGAAAAGAAATTATTCCAAAAGAATAATTTAAAAGTTTAAAACCTATACTCTTCTCCATTTATCGCTAGAAAATAGTTTCAGCGATAACTGTAGCATGATTGACATTTATTTTCGAGTTTTAAAGTGGAGAAATGAGTTAGTAGCTTTGCTACACTTTTGTTTTGGAAAATTGGCTTGATTTGAATTCTTTTGATTGACATAATATATATGTATATAATTATTTCAAAATAATTTGAAGTGAAACTGGAAATATAATTCTTAAATTCTGTGTAAAATGATGGTCTCAAATTATTGAAATAAAGAAAAAAATTAACTAGTTTAAGTATTTAAAATAAGAAATGGAATTTGAAATAACTTGAAACTAGAAAAAAATTCGTTTGTATAACACCTAATTTCACTCTAAAACATATATATAACTCACTTGAAATATTCAAAGAGTCAAAATGTTTATGTGAAATGAAGGTTATACAAGGGAAGTTTTAGTAATAAAATTTGCTCATACTAAATTTGTTTAATAGATAATATTGTAAATAACAGGAAAATTTGTGTAGTATTTAATTACACTCAAAACCTTAATATGACTTACCTAGAATCGTTAAATGTTAATGAGAATAGGCAATTGAATAATATATAATATAAATGTAAAAAATAGGATATCAAAATGATATTCGTAAAGAGAATTTACTGATAATAAACTTGATAATAAAAAAGGAAAATTTATTTGATGAAAAATATATGGCTATAAAATGTATATGCCTAATATATATTGCAAAATATGTTAAGTAAAAAAAATTAAATAAATAAAAGAGAAGACTATGTAAGCAGGTAAATATGAACTTAAGCATAGTGAACTTGAATTTTTTGTTGAATCAACTTAGCTGAAGATAAATGGATAAAATAATGAGTAAATTTAAAAATGAATTTTTTTGAAAGAAACGATGATAAAATGAAAGAAAATCAATTTTAAATTGAATGATTATATATTAAAGGATAAATTGGATTAAACCAAATTTCTGAATATTAAGTTATCAAAAATTGAAATCTATATGGTTTTGAATTGTTGAAGTGAATCTTGAAGTGGAATTTACTATGGCCGATCTAATAAATTTAATAAATGAGTAAAATAAAACAAATTTTGTTGTGCAATAAATGTTAATGAATTTGAAACAAATCAATTGAATGAAAACATATGAAAATGAAATCAATCAAATGTGATGACCTAAATAAAATGAACTGGAAGCATTTAATTAAATATACACCAACTTTAAAACAAATGGGGTTTATATGGTTTAAATTAATTGTGTATTGTTGTATTTCAATCTATTTTTCTTTATGGTTGCACCTATTCTCCTACCTCCGTCCTTTTCGGGGATAACAAATTTTGAGTGGGCAAGAGTGTAACGACCCGTAAATTTTAGTAGTTTTATTTATTTAATCAATTGAATTTTGTGAAATTTTAAATAATAAAATTTTGAGATAAAACTTTAATATTTGGAATACGTCTAATTAAACATAGCAAATGGTAAATTTCCATCAGATAATATTGAGGTTTATTTTATTGTGAAATTTTGTTTCAATTCAGTCAGTTAATATTTGATGACAATAAAATGTTTTTCAAACCTGAAAATTTTTATACAATAAATTTGTAAATCATCTTCTGAGTGAGACATCATATTTGGTTTCTTCAAATTCGAACCACAATTGCTTCGTTTAGCTTATTTTCGACAGATCGACAGCATTTTTGGTACCGAATACCGACTTTCGATAGGATGATCACATCATTAATATCTACATACCATTTTGATCATTTCGTCGTGCTGATCTCTGCGGTATATTCAATTCTTTGTTTTGAAGTCCGGTACGTCATGGGGACCGTGAAACGATCAATCGTATCGGTACCCGTTCGTGTCCATTTGTGTTCCATGACTATTCAAATTTTCCACCGGTTAAAAATCAACGGTCATCGGTTTTATTATTAGCTTGAATTCCAACATTTTGGGTGTTGAATATGCGATTATATGATTTTTATTTGATGATAATAAACATATATATTCATTAAACTGTATTTTTAATGCACTATTATATTTTTCACATAATTAAATATATATTTGCTAAATAAAATAAATAACACAGAATTTGAATTCGAACGGATATTTTATTCAAACAAATATTTATTACAATTTTGAATAGTACAAATTCGAGCTCTCACTATACATACACAATTTTGATTACAATATAAATTCAATTACATCACAATCTTTCATTTTCAAATGTTCTCACTCCATATCGCTCGTTCACTCATAATTTATCTTCAACTTCATTCCAGATTAAATACAGCATATGAGCAATCTGCAAAAATAAATACAAACGCAGTAAAATTGAAAAGAAAATATTTTTGCAGTCTAAAATAAAATGTAATTTTGATAATATTATTTGCCTCGGTTATTTGGGTTGTCCATCATCATTTAAATTTGAATTCATCATACACGAGCAGCTTGTGACATGCACATTGTATCACTGTACATGCCACAAGGCCATGCACACAGATATATACACTTGATAAAATTAAAGGGACAGGTGAGCACAGTCAAACCCAAAACGTTGGGTTCAACTCAAGTGCAATAAAAATAATGTCACAATATCAGCACAAGGTCAAACCCGAGCTTTAAGCTGGATTCAACTCAGGTGCAATACAAAATTGTCAAGTACAAGTGAAAAATGCTCGATCAAAGCAACACAGCCTCAACAATGCAATGGGCATGTTCAAAACAACACCAAAACTGGAAACAAAAGCCCCAAACAAAATGAACAAATTTTCAATACTGTATCTATGCAATTTCAAATAAGAATCCTAGACTAGAGAATACGACTAGTGCAGCAAGTGGTCAAACCAGGCTATACAATGAACACAACCACTTGAATATGCAACAGCGGTGCAACATACATATGCACAATGATATATGATATGGATTGATACAAGTAGTGACTCAGTGAAACTCATCACAAACATGTACCAGCTCAACATATATATGCAGCCTCGACTAAAGTTCGAGTCATACACATGAAAACAACTCAAATGAACAAAGTGCAAACCCAGACCAACGTACCAAATGAATACTTGAACAAAGGCAATACTCGAGTACAGATAATGAAAGATACAGGTGCAGCTCCAATGAGCAACTGCACAAGACAGGTTAACATGAAAGTAATATCAAAGGCAACAAAGATCAGGCAACAGGACAACACAATACATCATAGAAGTATGGAAGCAAGACTACATTAATCAACACTTCAACTTGAGCCAGACACAGTGCAGACACAAGTGATACAAGACCGGACCAAATACAATACAACTGAAATTCAAACTATCTCAAACATGATACAGTGACAACATGGATGCAAGCGAATACAACTGATTCAAGTGAATACAAGTACAGCTAGCAAAACCAAAATGGACAGCAGCTACAACACATCAAATGAAACAGTACCAGAATAAGCAAGTGACACAGCTAGTTCGAACAAGTATGCATGTATCAGAGAGTATATGCAGAGTATAACAAAGTCAAGGCCGTAGGTAAATCAAGTTTATAATGGCCGAAGCCAATACACAAAGAAAATGCAAAGTCAAAGTCAGGTGAAGACATGAAACAAATTAAAGTCAAGCCAGAAAATCATCAACTGGCCGAAGTCATGAAACAGCAGCTCCATGAAGACCAACAGCAAGTGGATATGACCATCAAGCCGCAAGTCAATCAAATTCAAATTTGCAGATTTCAAACCAAAATCAATGCCGTTTAAATCAAAATAAAAGTTTTGAAAAAGTCATAAGAAACAAATTCAAACCACTGGCCGAGATAAATCAACATCGTCAAACCAGAATCGAAACTGTGGTGCTCAAGAAATCGAACCCAGTCAGAAATCAACACCATGGGAATCAAGTAACAAATATATGAAATTGAAAAAGTCAGTAATCATCTCAAGCATCCAAACGAAGATCAATAGCCAACGCAAAGTAATTGACGAATTCAAATAAATATATACGAACGAAAATATAAGGGTTCGAAACCTATATAAATAATAAACATCATCGACAAATGGATACAATTCGAGTTCAAGAATATCACAGATCACAACATTAATTAGGAACTCGAATCAAGTCGAGCACAGTATAAATCGAAAGGAATTTCATGTACCAATCTTTCAATAAAATAAAGGCACTCGACAACTTGAAGCCGCAATGAATCAACCGAAGGAAGAAATCGAAGTATCAGCAAAAAAATTGAAGCGGCGGCTCAATTTCTCAAAGCCCTAAATTCGATCAGAGAGGAACGAACGAGAACGAGCAACAGGAAGCCACCATTTTTCAAAGGAAGCGGGTCAATAAAAATAAAGGGAATAATATTTCACTTAACAAAAATTTGGGTCGGCCTTTACCTTTGTATTGGGTTTATAACAAAAGGCTTATAATTAGGGTTCTATTCTTGTTTTTAAATTGTGTTTAAATTGTATTTTCCATTTTAAACCGTTGTAATTTCTAATCGTGTGACTAGGGGACAAACTACGTGGCGTAGTTTGAGAATTCGCAAATCAACGGCTAAGTTGTGGTAGGGTTTTGAGCATAGAGTTAAGGCTAGTCGATAGCGGGTGTCACGAGTTTACGTGTGTAAGCGTCTGACTGCTTAATTTCTAGTAGAAACCTTAGGGGCAGCACGTAGGCAGGGTTTTGCCGAAGCTGGGTAAATTCTGTGTCGTTCTATTTCTGCATTTATTATTCTGCTATTATCTGTGCTGCTATTTTGATATATCTGTGTTGAAAATATTCTATAAACTTCCGCAATAATTTTTATAATTAATAGCATCACCCTATTCACCTCCCCTCTAGGGTTAAATCGATCCTACAAGTGGTATCAGAGCTAGGTACAAAAGCCATTTTTGTTTTACAATTTTTGATTTTTCAAAAACCAATTTCTGTTTTAAAATTTTGAATTTTAAAATGGCTACTTTTGCTAAGGGTCGTTCCAATATTATTCCTTCGATTTTTTATGGAACGGATTTTTTAAATTGGAAATTGAAAATGGAATTTTATTTAAAATCTGTTAATATTAAATGTTGGAATATTATTGAAAATGGGTGTGATATAAATGACAAGAAAATTATCTCGATTAATGCTCTTGCTATGCATATATTATATTCTTATATTAATCAAAATAATTTTAATTTCATCTCTCATTGTGAAAATACATAGGAAATCTGGAATACTTTCAATGCAATATAAGGTGCAAAAGTCAACAGCAATGAGAAATCCTCCACAACCAACTCAGTTAAAGAAATGTGCTTAACAGGATCAGAAAAGGGCAGTTGTAATGAGGATGATGATGGAGCAGTTGAGCTGGCGCTACTAATAAAGAGATTCAAAAAGTGGAACCACAAATACGGAAATCCAGCTCCAGATCAACAATTGAGAAGCAGAATATTCAAAGCACTAGACAATCCATAAGAACGGGAGATCATATGCCTCGGGTGCAACAAACCCAAACACATCAAGCCCAGTTGTCCTCGAATTGACACGACATAGAAAAGAATTCAAAAAGGAAAAATTTTACAGCCACGTGGAATACAAGTGATGAAGATAACAAAGTACTAGCAGTGAGAGTGAGAAAGCAGATATGTGCCTTCAAGGTAATATAACTGATAGCGAAGATGATGAGCCAAGCGAGGTATCAAAACTCACTCACTCAGAATTACTTATATATTTCCACGAAGTAAATGGTTGTTTTGAAAGACTTAGGGAGAAATATGCTAAAATTGAATCACAAAGAGATAGTTTGATAGAAGTAAATGAACAGCTTGAACAATTAGTTAATACCTATCAAAGTAGGATCCCTAAGTGTGACAAGTGTCCAACATTCGAAGAAGAGATTAAAAAATAAGAAATCAAAATTAAATCGCTTGAAAATGAAATTCAGATTTTGAAAGAGGGTGAAAATACTAGGAGAGAAAATTCAATTAAAAAGTGCACATAATTATTGAATGAAAATGAATCTCTTAAAACACAAGTCCAACAATTGTCTACAATTTTGGAAAAATTCTCCAAAAGTGAAAGATCACTAAATATGCTAATAGGAAAACAAAATGCTAATATAGATAGACAAGGACTTGGATATAATCAATCTGAAAATATTAGAAATGAAATTATTCAAGCCAATTCAATGTGCACCATTTGTAGAAAATTTGGGCACAATCAAATTAATTGCTGGTATAGACCCAAACACGTAAAAACTATACCAATTTGGGTTCCAAAAGGCACAAATATAAAATTTCTCAAAGTTAAACAAATCTGGGTGCCGAAAGGAACATATATAAATAGTTTTGGGTCTCCACAAATTATTTTTCAAAATATTCTGCCACTAACAATCATGGACCTATAAAAACAAATAGGTCACAAAAATCTTTTATCGTGTAGGAGTGGTGGCAGGCTAAGGAACAACAACAGTGTTATCTGGATTCTGGCTGTTCCAGAAACACAACGGGGAACAAAGCAATGTTCCTTAGCCTAGTACAAAGGAGACAGAATCACAATGGACAACAACGAAAAATTATTGTAAAGGTAAAACAGGTAACGGTATATTTTGAACGATATATTAAATGTGATAATCTGCACCATAGTTTGAATTAAATTAGCCAGTAATGTGATGATGAAATAAATGATGATGTTGATTCTAACTTTTTCAAAAATTGTTGGCCAATTATTCTTTTATGCCTAGTACGCTACAATCCTTGAAATAATTCATATAGATTTGATTGATGATAATACATTTGGCTGACTCTATATTAATGATTTTTGATTATTTACACGGCTTCAATCAAATTCATGAGGATTTCATTCAAAAAGTTGTTAAAAATGATTTTGAGATATTTTGTTGCACAACTCATGATCTGGTCTGTAACATTCAACTAACAATAAGTTTGAGTGAAAAGAAATTCAGATGCAGATTACACTGCTAATCTAGTTGATAGAAAAATTACTAGTGGAACGTGATATATGATGAGACGTTTAGTAACTGCATCGTTTTTTAAAGAAAATGTCTACATATTTTCACTTCAAATAATTTTCAAATTGCAGACATTTTTTTTAAAACCCCTTCTAGAAAATCATTTTTGACCTTGTTTTAGATTAGTCATTTTGGAAAATTTGGTTTTATAACAATTTTTTAATACGATTTTAAATGATTACATTGACTATCTGACTCCCTAATGATTATCAAAAATATAAATAGTGATTGAAAAAGTGATGAGTGTTAATATTAATCATATACTATAACTTGAGACGGTATATTTAGTAAATTTCTTTAGAAATTTGAACAAGAGTTATAAAAACTTTTTGTTGGTAAAAATTCCATGACCATTTCTATTTCTCTCATAATTCTGTCAACCATCACTCATCAAAATCCATTATAGTATGTCAATATGTGGTGATTTAAACAGGAATCATTCGTTTTTCATTTTACATTTTTTAAATTAAAAAAACAAAGTATTCACTCTCATTTAAAAGTCCTCACGGTTATGCATGGGTGAATTACTTGGAATTTTTGATTATGTGCTTCTATGCTCATTTAAAAGTCCGAACGGTTACGCATGTATGGAACGCATATCAAAATTGATTTATTAAATAAACAAGTTGATTCTAATCCCATTTAAAAGTCCTTACGGTTATGCGTGGTTAGAAGATACATGAATTCATTTTAAAAAAAAATGGAATACTACTAATCTTATTTAAAAGTCCTAAGGTTATGCATGGTTAGTAGCTTTTCAAATTCCTATAATAAATATACCATAAATAGACACAACCGCATGGTTTAAATGATGACGTCATTCACATCATTCTAAAAGTGGAATATGCGCCTAACAGAGTATTTATGATTTTTATTTGATTTTTTATTGAAATTTAATATTTATATTCGATTGAGTTTTAATATTGTATTAATATCTATCACTTTATCTCTATTTTTCTAATACTATTACTCTTTTGCTGATAACAAAACGGAGAAAGAAAAGTTAAGATTTTGTCAAATAAAATCAAGTAAAGGTCAAATATTTTCTATTTGCATCTAGGCTCATTTGCATATTTTTAATTGTATGCATATATGAAGGGGGAGCTTTGTGTAGAGAGGAAGCATTCAAATAGGGGGAGCAAATTGAATGATCAAATACATTTAATAAATTCAAAATCTTAAATATATGTTTGTTATCATCAAAAGGGGGAGATTGTTGAATATGCAATTATATGGTTTTTGTTTGATAATAATAAACATATATATATATATTAATTTAAATGTATTTGTTAATATACTATTATATTTTTCACAAAATTAAATATATATTTGCTGAATAAAATAAATAACACAGAATTTGAATTCAAACAGATATTTTATTCAAACAAATATTTATTACAATTTTGAATAGTACAAATTCAAGCTCTCACTATACATACACAATTTTGATTACAATATCAATTCAATTACATCACAATCTTTCATTTACAAACGTCCTCACTACATATCGCTCGTCACTCATAATTTATCTTCAACTTCATTCCAGATTAAATCCAGCATCTGAGCAATCTGCAAAAATTAATACTAACGCAGTAAAATTGAAAATGAAATATTTTTGCAGTGTAAAATAAAATGTGACTATGAAAATATTGTTTACCTCAGTTATTTGGGTTGTTCGTCATCATTTAAATTTGAATTCATCATACACGAACAACTTGTGACATGCACAGTGTATCACTGTACATGCCACAAGGCCGTGCACACCGATATATACACTTGATAAAATTACAGGGGCAGGTGCGCACAGGTCAAACCCAAAATGCCGGGTTCAACTCAAGTGCAATAAAAATAATGTCATAATATCAGCACAAGGTCAAACCTGAGCTTTAAGCTGGTTTCAACTCAGGTGCAATACAAAATTGTCAAGTACAAGTGAAAATGCTCGATCAAAGCAACACAGCCTCAACAATGCAATGGGCATGTTCAAAACAACACCAAAATTGGAAACAAAAGCCCCAAACAAAATGAACAAATTGTCAATATTGCATCTATGCAATTTCAAATAAGAATCCTAGAACAAAGAATACAACTAGTGCAGCAAGTGGTCAAACCAGGCTATACAATGAACATAACCACTTGAATAAGCAATAGAGATGCAACATACATATGCACAATGATATATGATATGGATTGATACAAGTAGTGACTCAGTGAAACTCATCACAAACATGTACCAGCTCAATACATATATGCAGCCTCGACTAAAGTTCGAGTCATACACATGAAAATGACTCAAATGAACAAAGTGCAAACCCAGACCAACGTACCAAATGAATACTTGAACAAAGGCAATACTCGAGTACAGATAATGAAAATATACAAGTGCACACAGTAGCTCCAATGAGCAATTGCACAAGACAGGTTAACATGAAAGTAATATCAAAGGCAACAAAGATCAGGAAACAGGACAACGCAATACATCATAGCAGTATGGAAGCAAGACTACATCAATCAACACTTCAACCTGAGCTTGACACAGTGCAGATACAAGTGATACAAGACCAAACCAAACACAATACAACTGAAATGCAAACTATCTCAAACATGATACAGTGACAATATGGATGCAAGCAAATACAATTGATTCAAGTGAATACATGTACAGCTAGCAAAACCAAAATGAACAGCAGCTACAACACATCAAATGAAACAGTACCAGCATAAGCAAGTGACACAGCTAGTTCAAACAAGTATACATGTATCAAAGAGTATATGCAGAGTATAACAAAGTCAAGGCCGCATGTAAATGAATGCATAATGGCCGAAGTCAATACACAAAGAAAATGCAAAGTCGAAGTCAGATGAAGACATGAAACAAATTAAAGTCAAACCAGAAAATCATCAACTGGCCGAAGACATGAAACAACAGCTACATGAAGACAAACAGCAAGTGGATATGACCATCAAGCCGCAAGTCAATCAAATTCAAATTTGCAGATTTCAAACCAAAACCAATGTCGTTTAGATCAATATAACAGTTTTGAAAAAGTCATAAGAAACAAATTCAAATCACTGGCCGAGATAAATCAACATCGTCAAACCAGAATCGAAACCGTGGTGCTCAAGAAATCGAACCAAGTCAAAAATCAACACCGTGGGAATCAAGTAACAAATATATGAAGTTGAAAAAGTCAGTAATCATCTCAAGCATCCAAACGAAGATTAATGGCCAACACAAAGTAATTGATGAATTCAAATAAATATATACGAACGAAAATATAGAGGTTCGAACCCTATATAAATAATAAACATCATTGGCAAATGAATACAATTCGAGTTCAAGCATATCACAGATCACAACGTTAATTAGGAACTCGAATCAAGTCGAGTACAGTATAAATCGGAAAAGGAATTTCACGTACCAATCTTTCAATCAAGTAAAGGAACTCGACAACTTGAAGCCGCAATGAATCAACCGAAGGAAGAAATCGAAGCACCAGCAAAAAAATTGAAGCGGTGGCTCAATTTCTCAAAGCCTTAATTTCGATCAGAGAGGAACGAACGAGAACGAGCAACAGGAAGCCACCATTTTTCACAAGGAAGCGGGCCGATAAAAATAAAGGGAATAATATTTCACTTAACAAAAATTTGGGCCGGCCTTTACCTTTGTGTTGGGTTTATAATAAAAAGGCTTATAATTAGGGTTTTGTTCTTGTTTTTAAATTGTGTTTAAATTGTATTTTCCAATTTAAACCGTTGTAATTTCTAGTTGTGTGACTAGGGGACAAACTACGTGGCGTAGTTTGAGAATTCGCAACTCAGCGGCTGAGTTGTGCTAGGGTTTTGAGCGTAGAGTTAAGGCTAGTCGATAGCGGGTGTCGCGAGTGTACGTGTGTAAGCGTCTGACTGCTTAATTTCTAGTAGAAACCTTGGGGCCAGCACGTAGGCAGGGTTTTGCCGAAGCTGGGTAAATTCTGTGTCGTTCTATTTCTGCGTTTATTATTCTGCTATTATCTATGCGGCTATTTTGATATATCTGTGTTGAAAATATTTTACAAACTTCCGCAATAATTTTTATAATTAATAGCATCACCCTATTCACCCCCCCCCCTCTAGGGTGAATTCGATCTTACATTGGGTTCCTCTATTCCAACATAAATTTGTTTTTTTGCTGGTTCATTTTATTTAAAGTTGTGTTCACTTTTTTTATAGCCTGTTCTTTCTTCTTATATTCTTTCCTATTGAATATTTCTTCCACTGCTCGTCTTCTTCCTCTCCCCACAATCGGCCAACCCCACCACCAGGCAACCAGACCCCTCCCCTCGACCTGGCACGCCTCACCTTCTCTGACCTTGGCTGCTACCCAATGCCACCCTGACAAATGCATCCACCACCGCAGCCTACATCGGCCTCTCACCCTCCTCCTCGTGCATGCCGGTTCCTCACCTTTCCTCCTCCAACTTCGGGTCAGATTCCATCAACCCGACCGATGAAAGCCTCCTCGTGAAGCGCAACCTTCCCCTCGATCTATGCCACAACCTCCAGTGTAGACCGAACCCAGCAACCGGTGCATCCCCTCCATCTCGTTTGTGTCGAGACACTTCATCTTCCTCCACCCTATGTCCAGATCCGCTATACCTCCTCCACTCTCACCCCTGGCCGATCTCTGCTGCATATATACGTCGTGTATATATGCATGCAAAATAGTTAGTAATGTTTTCTGCGTATATAGAGATATTGATTTTATATATATGTTTTGTTAATATATTAGTATATACTTACTAAGTAATATATGTATAAATTGTTTGTTTGTGCTTAAATATATATCTGTGTGTGTGTTGTATATATGATAGATTATATAAATTTACATATATTAAGGCACGTAAGTTTATGTATTTTATTTATAAGTTCTTTATATGAAAGGAATATAATTAAGTTATATTCAAGCTAATATGCATATAATATACATATAGTATAGGTTGCGTGAGTTTATATATATACTAATATATTATGCGTTTTGTTATGTATATATACATGTCGATTTTTCCTAGCAAAACGTAGTTATACATATTTATATATATGTTAGTTATATAAGTATGTCTACATCACATATATACTGTTATAGAATATTTTACGGTTAGTTCATATGTAAGGGTATTTTGAAATTTGTTTATAGGATGTATTTTGTTTTCAAGGAAGAATATAAGTTATGTATTAATCTGTCTATAATAGTATAGGTTTATTTGCATACTAGCATTTGCATATAAATGTTTATAGCATGAATACTTATATATATATATATATATATATATATATTAGTTTAAGAAACTGATTTACATGTAGTGTACATATATTTCAGGTTGTACAAATTTTGACTTTTATGATATATATTGTTTTGAAGTATAATGTTGTTGTTATATGCGTTTATAATATATTTGTCCATATGCTAAATTTTGAAAAGGTTATATGTATTTACCGTATATAGGCTTACAGTATCCTATTTTTTAATGTTGTTGTTGGACTTATATGTTATATCGATTCAAGTCTGCACATATTTTAGAGTTGTTATATACATTGGATAATCTGCACATATTGTTATGTATATTGTATGCATCTTTTGTTTTGTTGTATGGTCGTTACATAAATGTGTATATATATATTGACATGCATATGTATGTTCTGTTGATAGTTTACAATAGCTATAATATTTTATATACTCGATTTTGAAATATATGCACTTTTAATTCTATTTTGACCTTATATATATACTTTGATTTCAAATATATGACGCTTTAAAATAATATATATGTATATATTATTTTATTTTATTTGTGCTTTAAATAGATATTGATTTTTAAACAAATAATATATATATAAAGGTTGTCCTGATATTTGTCGAATTGAATTATCATAAATATTGATTTATAGATATAAGGGTTTATTTTTATGTGGTCTAAACGTATGTATAGAAATCTTAATTTGTATTTTGTTTCGTCAATTCTAGTTCGTCGTGCCTGCTTTCTTCATCAAATTAGTGCCAATCTTACTTTGCTTTGGAATTCATGCTTGGATTCGTAACTCATTCTATTGTCTAATCTCTCTAGCCTCGCAAGGTGAGCAATCACTCATGATTAACGTTCTTATATTTATTAAATTTGATTTCAATTGGAACAACAATTGAAATATGTTGCTGTTAGTTATTTACATTGTATATATATGCTGTTATATGTATCTGTGCACCTATGACATCTAACACCATTATCTATTATTTATATTGATGATAAATGTTTGTTCTATTATTATCATATCTTTATCACTCTGCAAATTCCCTGTTAGTATAGAATTCCCTATGCATTGAAATGAATCATAGCCGAACGATCTTTAGAATATGTCAAAATTGTTATGGGTTGAAATGATAAACCCAAGCGATTTTCATTGAAATGAATTTGAGATTACGGGTTGAAATGATATGCACCCGTATATATATTTAAATTGCACATTGAAATGATAAATATCTATATCACTTGACCATAGGATAGAAAATTATATACAGACACCGTTGATCTATATATATATATATATATTGAAAATGATTTCCAAGGTTTTGAAAGGAAATATATGGGTTTGAATAAATATTGGATTTTAAAAATACAATATATTTAAACGTTCTTTTTATACATGTCTAAATTATAGATTTAAAAAATTATATGTTTTGGAATTTTAAATTCATAAGTTAGTTTTGAAACTATAAATTTTAATATTTTTCTTATAATTTTATCTTCTTAAAATATGTATAATAAGATCTAATTTAATAAAATTAAATTTAATTAGTATATAATATTTTTTTTAAATATTTTTTTAAAATTTGTATTAATATTTTAAAATAGATTTATAACTTAAATAATAAAGGTTGGAAAGATAAAAAAACTATTGACTTGGGATTTAAATTGGGAATATTTGGATTTAAGAAAGAATTGATTTAAATTTACTGGTTTTGAAATTTTGAAAAGATGTGATTATAACTTGGTTTATAACTTGATTTGGTAAAAGAGTGATTAAACGAATATTCTCAATTGTAAATAAAATTTAGATTGAATATTTGATATGGATTAAAGTATATAAATTGGGATTTAAATAAATTGCTATCAAAATGGTTAAGTGGACATTTTCCAATTTGAATAGAACTCAAAGCTAAATGTTGAAATATAATTGAAAATTATATTGTAAATGTTTGAATATTTAAAGTAGAATATTTAAACTTTAAGTTAAAATGGTTAAGCTGGAATCGATTTAGATTGGATTTCTGAATTTAAATGATTTAAATCGATTTGTGAAATTTGAGGAAACAAATTTTATTATATAAAGTGTTTAATATATAAAGTATTGTAATATATATATACTATTTTCGATATCTAAACTGTTTAAGTGGAAAGTGTTATGATTTCAAAGTGTTATGGTTTTCAAAGTATTAGATGTCAAAGGGTAACGATTTCGAAAGTGTTATAGATTTTGAAAGTGTTATAATTTTGAAAATGAATATTATTTAAAGGGTCTAATGATACCAAATTGATATGGTTTGAAATGTTATGATATTTTGGTTTGAAGTATGAACTATTTGAAATGAAATGACCACGGTGTTATAGTAACATTTGGTTGTTGAAGGTACCAGGATCAGATATTGTCATACTCTTTGCCAATACCGAAATCACTTTAACAACTGTCCACGTGGTGGAGATTCCAAAATGAAGTAGGATGGTTTGATGACGATTCTATATGGTATTTACGTAGCCTGGACTCCCGTGAGTCAGCTTGATATGGCTAAAAAAGAAGCTATACCGAGCCAAGTGAGGTCATTCCTCCTATCAGACATATTTCTTCGATACCATTCTATTGCTTTTGTGATGTGATTGGGTGCATCCTTTGATTTGGAGTGTGTAACGAGGTGGGCGATAGTAGCTGCTATGAGTTAACACCAGTCCGGGAGTGCAAATGGTATATCTACCCAGGCATTGCCTCGAGTGCCTTGTCGCATGCCCTTTGTGCTTTCTACGAGTTTGTTTTGTACCATACCTATGGAGTGCCCTCTGATAGCCCTCTAGTTTATGGGGTGTTACGGTACTGTATACACTATGGGAATATATAATATGTGTAAGGGGGATATGGGCAACGCCTTAATGCGTTTTTTTTATACCTTTACTTTACTATAGACATATTATAATAGCGTATATTACTACATAGTAGATAGTTCCATGGATCCTTAGAGGATGGTTATCCCAAACATCCTTTAAGTTACTTGTATTTCAGTTGATATTTCACTTGAGTTGGATTTATTGATATAAGAATGTTAATCCCGACTCGAGTGTTTTGTGTTTTGTGTTTTGCTTTACGCTCGGGTCAAACTGAGTGTCACAGCATTTTAGACTCAACTTTGGAGTTGGAGCTTCACTTGAAGATCCATCTGCATCTATTCAGCTTTCAGCTTTTCTGATTATTTGATTCAGACTTTTCATCTATTTGTATTTGAGACTACATTGTATTTGAGATATTCTGTTGTATTTTACTTTAAACTATTTATATAGTAGCTTCATGAACAACTATTTATCTATTCCACTGCTTATGTTTATATTACTCTATGTCTGTGATTGATTTATTTACTGTATATGCTAAGTTTTTCCAAATATAAATTAACAATCTAATATTTTGAGCAATTCAAGTCCGACATGTGCGGACGCGAATGGTTGAAAATACAGAGTCGTTACACACACTAAGGAAAAATTTTAAGATGGGAAATATAACGATTTTTTAAAGGATGTTGAGCTTGGGAGAAGAAATAAAATATGGATCATTCTCTTTAAAGAGAATCATTATTTTTGACTCAACTTTAGTTACTTCTGCGGATAATGTGTAGGATTTATTTTATTTCATTGATAAGAAGTAAATTAGGAATCATAATATGACAATGTTGAACAAAGTTTTCTTCAACTTAAAGTTAATGGTTCAAGAAAATGAAATACCACAAGGTACAAGGTCACCAAGGAAATCCACTTAAAATGGAAGAGTTCGTATTCCGGATGACCGTGTACTAGTTCTTTGTAAAGATAAATAATGGATTGGTGAAGATGTTTCTGTTGGCTTACATCAGTACATACAAGATATTAATTTGAAATGTGAATTTACGGTATAAACATATAGTGTAAATCTATAAAGGACAATAAAGTTTGGGATCTTTTCCCCTACCTTAGGGGTATATAGTTAATATCAAGTATTATCGCTGGTATATCGTTGATATGTCTCATATCGCTTCTTAGTCAATATTTTACTTAAAATATAGCTTAAAATATCGCTATCGATATAATGCCCAATATTTGCCGATATATCACATCGACGTTTAGTGTAGAATACCCTTTTTTTAAGAATATCATCCATTAATTAATGTGTTGAAGAAAATAAATTTACAAAGAAATATCTTCACATTCTCAATATTATTTAGCATATGGTGAATGACAATATGTGCACCATATTAGAAATCCCAATGCACCATTTTTTTTGTTTTTACCATATTTTTTCAGGCTTTTTCTTCAGTCTTTCAATAAAAAAATCTCTATTTATTTCATTATTTTATATGTTTTATTTTGTGCAAAGACCTTACCACAATAAACAAGATCGTGTAAGAGCTACCTCTCATTTTGATTTCTTTGGTTCACCACTTCTAATGGGTAAGTAGCATATAAAAATTCATTTATTAGTTATTATCATCCACTAAGAACTAAACTTTGAAGAATGGTAAAGTTATATATTTGACATGTTGATAAACTAAAAAGTAGTAATCTACATCAAGTTAACATTACTTGTTAAAGTGAAAATGAAAAACGAAGAAACTGCAAATAAGGAAAAATTTGGAAAGTAATATAGATAATTAGATGACTAAATAATGAATATAGCACCAAAACGAAGAAAATAATAAAGAAGCTCATTATATGAATATCTCGATTTTTATGGGCCTATGTTGTAACCTGTATTTAGTATAATATGATGGTGAAAAGATTGTAATCCGTAAACTATATGCAATAGGTCTTTAATAGTAATTTGGCAATATTTATCCAAATATTTTAAAAATTAACATCACCATGACATAGTTCAATATCATTTATAACATGATTAACAGAAGTCTGGCATTTTGCCGATATTATCACGATATTTTAAAATATCTTATATCGATACTCGATCGATACGTACCCGATACAGATATTAACTACTTAGCCTTACGGTAACAAGATCATTGGTTATTTCAAAACCAACTGGGCTTAAGTGAATAATATGGAAAGGTATAAGGCTCATTGTAGAAAAGACTATATTCAAAAGGAAAATGATCTTTTCTTTTAAAGAGACTTTCTCTTTGGTTTTACTGAAAGACTCTTTATAATCATTTTGAAACATGTTGCAGATTATAATATTAACCAATATCAGAAGGATATTAAAGTGTCTTACTCAATGGAGTCTTCAATGAAGCAACTTAATAAACTCACTTAGGGATTACTCTTTTGTGTTAAGGGTTCAAATACACCACTATTATTCATGGAGTAATATTTGGATTATCACAAAAAAGATAAGCAGACAAGTGCTTAAAAAGGTTTCGTATACAAACTGTAAATCAGTCATTTCTCTTTTGCAAAAAAAGACAAATGCTGTCTTATAAAGTAATATAAGAACAACCTTACAGCTAAAGAAATGCAAAAGATTACTCATGCATTTGCAGTGTAAAGACTAATGCAAGCTAAGGCATATACACGTAGATATTGTGTGAATAATTTGGTACATATTTTACAGACATTGAAAGTGGATTACCGGTTAGTAACCAAAATGGTTATGAGGTATCTTTAAGGAACAAAAAAAGGATATATGCTCATAAATGGAAGATCGGGTTGGTTGGAGATCATAAAGCATTACGATTTGAATATTTTGATGCTAAGAGTAAAAAAGATCTACTTCTGGTAATAATAACATTATTACTTTTTGGGTGAATCTATATAAGGAAAGTTTTCATGTAGAATCTTATAGCCTCCTCTACTATGAAATTAATGTTTATTTTCTATTACAGGGTATCCAATAATGAAAAATAATTGCAAAATTTTAACACAGAGTTGTGGAATATTAAAAGAAACAAACTGAAAGACCATTAAAGTAATATTGTGATAATAAACAACATATTATTTTTCAATAAGATGAAAGTGAAAAATATATTGTAATTCATAGAGCATATTTTAACAAACTCCATTAGACGGATCCGCATACAAAAGGATTACCACCCAAGGTCTTTCATGAGCATGTTGCTCAATTGATGTAGCTTTTACATAAGAATATTTTGGTTCAGAGAGAGTTTGTTTTTGGGATAGTCATATGAGACATCGCTCTATACTTCGGTTACAGATATATTAAGTATTTTTTACCCAATCAAAAATATATAATAAAATTTTCTTTGCGGTCGATGAAGTTCAAATACTGAATTTTTTTCAATCTCACTAAAGTTGGACCAGTTTAAAATAGACATGTATAAATCACAGTTCATGCAATTTACATGCTATACATTCATGATTAATCTATGTCGTTGTTGTGGAAAATCCCTTTAGATAATTAGTCTAAGGGAATAAAAACGAACGCTGTGAAAAACAACTGGATTGTGATTGTAGTGAGACCGAAAAAACTAAGATAAATACCAGAACAGACAGTCACAGATCAATAAATTGTATAAAAATAAATAACACCAGTATTTATAGTGGTTCCACCAGCGCAAGGCAGTGTACGTCCACTTGGGGAGAGAAGATTTTCTTAATCACTAAAAGATTAGAGTTACAAGATTGATTCACTTTGGAGGCTATATATAAGAAGAATTTAGTATACAGACAAAATTCTGCAGAGTTTCAGCTCTCTAGGATGGTTGTCATTATTGTCCAGAAGCTCCACTATTTATATAATGAAGATACGAGAAGGGGTAGCTGCTATATAGCAGCCCTAGGGTTTGGCTCGGCAGATCTGGTTCAGCAATGGCATTTAGTTCAGCAAAGCCCATATCAATCTGTTTCGGCATCTCCACTTTAAGTCTGGATCTACATTCCCAAATACCAAACGGTATCTTTCGTTCGACATCCATCAAGTTCAGCATGCCATCGAACGAAATATTTCTTTCGGCATTATCCCCTTTATTGCACTGACCACTGAACGAAATAACTTCCTTCTTGCCTTCGCTATCGATCGATGCACTACCACGGGTCGAGATATTTCGTCTGTTCCTCCTTACTTCCGAACAAAACATCAACGAATGAAACTTCTCCACCAAACGAGATTACTTGTTCCGTCTTTATCGCATCAATGCTGAACGGACGTCACCAAACCAAAGATTTGGTCTGGCATCTCCTCTACCGAACCAATGTTTGGTTCGGTATCTTCTTCACCAAAGCCTAGATCCAAGCCCCGTGACTTCCCTTCCGCTTTGCTTCAACAATGTGACTTAGGGTTTGGGGCTTCTCCTCGAAGCTTCTCACCAATGGCGATGCTTCTTCACGAATTCCAGGTGTCATCTCTAACAATCTCCACCTTGATACCAAATTCCAAACAAGTCTTCCAACTCCATCTACACCTTCATGCTCCGATCAATATTACCCAATGAGCTTCGGCAATGCCATCACCCAATACGCTCTGTCAACGAACTCCGACAAGGCCATCGTCCGTCAGCAAAGTGTTCGAAGTACCCAGTCCGCGTAGAACCTATCAATCTCCACCATTAAAACACCCATGAACCATCTCAACTCTCCCCCCATGCCACCCTGTGGCACCTAGCACTTCATTAAGCGAATCAAGTCCAAGCAATGCTCGAACTTAGGAACAGCCAACGACATGGTAAATGTGTCTACCGCATTCTCCTTTGCGTAAACTTTTTGAAGATGACCTAGCTTCTCTTCACTCATCGAGACAAGAAACGACTCTCTCACCTCAATATGCCTCGTCCTTGAGTTGAATGCCAGATTTTCAACTAAGTGAATTGCATTCTGACTATTACAGTATACATCCACTCCTTCGTATACGAAGCCCAAATCACACAACAGTCGCCTCAAATAAAGCGCTTCCTTAGCTCCTTTAACCGCAGCTATGAGCTCTGCCTCTGTAGTAGACAAAGCCACAATCGTCTGCATCCTCGCTGTCCAACTAATCATTGTCCCACCAGTGGTGAAAACAAATCCTGAGGTTGACTTCTTTCGATCTCTATCACCGACATAGTCAGAATCACAAAATCCAACCAAGCTCAAATCTGTTCCTCTATGCCAAAAGACAAGTCCACGGTTTGGAGTTCCTCTAAGGTATCAGAAGATACACTTCACTGCTTCACAAAGAATCGCAAAATCCAACCAAGCTGAAATCTGTTCCTCTACTGCCAAAGACAAGTCCACGGTTTGGAGTTCCTCTAAGGTATCCGAAGATACACTTCACTGCATCCCAATGCCTATTTCCTGGATTTTCCATGAACCTACTTACCAATCCAACAGCCTGTGCAATGTCAGGCCTAGTGCAGACCATAGCATACATCAAGCTGCCAACTGCACTTGCATATGAGTCCTTCATCATTTAAGCCTTATCCTTTTCCAAGATCTGAGAGCCTATACAAGAAAGCTGTATATGCAAAGACATGGGTGTGCTGATTGCCTTTGCCCCTTCTACGGTAAACCGAGCAAGTACCTTTCGAATGTAATCCTTTCAAGTGAGGCTCAAAAGTACTAGCTTTCTATCCCTTTGGATTTCCATACCCAAAATTTTCTTTGCTTCTCCAAGGTCTTTTATTTCGAATTTCACTTTTAGCTTTCGATTTAAAATATCGATTTTAGCCTTATCCTTGGAAGCAATCAACATATCATCCATGTACAAGAGTAGGTACACCCATCATCATTCTTTAAATGCTTGAAGTACACACATGCGTCTTTGTGTTATGATCAAAAGCAAGTGAAAGTATAAAAGAGTCAAACTTCTTGTACCATTGTATAGACGATTGCTTAAGTCCATAAATGACTTCTTTAATTTGAAAACCCAATTTTCTTTCCCATCTACAATAAATCCTTCTGGTTGTTTCATGTAGATCGTCCCGTCTAAGTCTCTGTGCAAGAAAACGGTTTTCACGTCCAATTGCTCCAGCTTCAAGTCAAGAGCTGCGACGATAGCGAGCAAAATGCAGATGGACGTATATCTCATCATACTTCAATCCCTTTCTTTGCGAAAACCCTTCAACAACTAGTCTAGCCTTGTATCTCCCATCATCCATCACCTTCAACACCCACTTGTAACCTAAGATTCGGCTTCCTTGAGAAGATGGTGCCAAATCCTAAGTCTTATTCTTTTTGAATGTCTAACTCCTCTTCTATAGCACACATCCACTTTGAACTGTCACATGACTTCAAAGCTTCACCAAGGTCAAGCAGCTCCAAATGAACCACATGTAAGGCATAGTCAAACTGATCATCAAGGCTAAGATTCGTAAATTGCCAATCACCGTACCTTTCGAGCAGCCTAATAGCCTACGACTGACCTGGGTAGGTACTGCTTCGTCTAATCTCTTTTCAGCTCCACCTTGAACTGAACTTCCTCTAGATTCATACACATCACCAGCACTACTAGAAGGTACCTATGGACTATCCTATGATGTTTCATCAACTGCATTTTCCTCGACAGTTACTATATGGCTGGAACATGGGAACATCTTCCATCTCCTTAGGCCTTTCAGAATCTTCTGATATGGTAGGTAGCTTCTCCTTCGGATTGAACATAGCAGACTCACCAAAAGTAACATGTCTGGAATAAACAATATTCCGGTCAACAAGGTTCCAAATTCGATACCCTTTGATACCATCGGTGTATCCCATTATCATGCCCTTATATGATCTAGCCTCCAACTTGTCATCACCTGTATGGTGAACGTACATGGGACAACTAAAAATTCAAAAGTAAACAAGATACACCACTTTACCTCTCCACTTTTCCTCTAGAATCTTTCCATCTATGGCTGAGCACGAAATTCGATTTATGATATGCACTGCAGTTGATAATACCCCAGATCAAACGCCTCTAGACAAGCCCGCCATCAGTCTCAAGCAAGGAATCTTCTCTAGTAGAGTCATGCTCACCTTTTTTGCAACCCCATTGGATTACGGATCTTTGGGTGTTGTGAAATGTCTCTGAATGTCATGCTATCTACAAAAGTCGAGGAACTCACTAGAGAAAAATTAATTGCCATCATCAGATCTTAGCATGATCAACCTAGAATCAGATCGGTTCTTAACAAGCACTTTCCAATCTTTAAATTTCTCAAAACTCTCTGATTTGGCCTTCATCACATTCACCCATACTTTTCGAGAAAAATCATCAATGAAAGAGATAAAATACTTTGCTCATCCAAGAGAAGGAGTAACAACCAGTCCTCAACATTTGTATGCACATACTCAAGTACTCGCCTCGATCTACGGAGTCCAACTCCAAAAGATACTTTAGTTTTCTTGCCTAACACACACTCCTAGAAAAATTCTGATTTTTCAAAGCTTTCTCCTTTGATCAACTTCCATCTCCGAAGCAACTCTATGCCCTTCTCTAAAATATGACCCAACCTGAGATATTAAAGCTTTGTAGCATCCAATGCACGAGAACTATCTACTCCAATACACGACTCTCCAAGAATTGTGGTTTATTTCAGCAAATACAGATTTTGGAACACATCTCCTTTCATAAGAACTAGTGCACCTCTCAAAACCTTCAGACTATTCTTCTCGATAGTTACCTTGCATCCCAAAGACGCTAATTGTCCTAAAGAAATTAAGGACTTCTGAAGACCTGTAACATACCGGACACCTCTCAAAGTGCGTACCACTCTGTCAAACATCCTGATCCTCATTGTAAATTCACCCATTTCTCTATAGCTAGCATCATTACCCATAACAATAGAGCTTCCCTCTTGTCCAATGAAAGAACTGAAGTAATCCTTATTAGGCGTCATTTGGAAAAACACCCCTGAGTCTAGCACCCAATGTTCTGAGACATCTGATACTACTGTAGACAGCACATCATCGGAAATAGACTTCTCCACCGCAAATGATGGAGATCCGTATTCTTCTAGCTTCTTCAAATCAGGACAATCCTTTTTCTAATGACAAGGTTTCTTACAGATAAAGCACTTCATGTCCTTAGACTTTCCTCTCATGCCATTACCGGGCTTCCTGGACTTGGAACGCCCTCTAGAGTGCCAATTCTTCTTATCTTCTCTACCTCTTTTAACAAACAGGCCGTGACTACTGCTATTACCTCTACTTCCTTCACTTATCTCCTTAATATGATCTCTCAAGCCCTCAGATAGAAGGCCTAACTTCACATCTTCAACTATCAATGTATCTCTAGCAAAGATAAAGCTATTAGTAAAACCTATGTAACGCTCCAAAAGAGAACACAAAAGAATCATTACCGTTTGCTTCTCGTCCATTGTCAAGTCATCAGTCTTCATCCTCATCACGGGATCATCAAAGAAATTAAGATGTTCCTTTACTGAAGTACCCTCTTTCATCCGCATGGTGAAAAATGTCTTCAGTGATATCAGATGGTTAGTAAAGATTTCTTCAAGTAGAGATTTTCTAGCTTGGTCCAAATGCCCCTCGTAGTGGTCTCACTGCTAATTTCTGAGATGACATTCTCTCCGATGGCTAGTTGTAAAATAGTAAACGCTCGTATATCCATCTCCTCCCTTTCCTCTACTGAGATGTCAGTCGTCAACTCCTCAGGGGCAAACACTATTGGATGGAATTCATTCCTTATTAGAATAGCCTTCATCCTCCATTGCCACTTCTTGAAGTCTTTATCCCCATTCCATTTCTCAATTGCCAACTGTGATCCTAACGCAATATACATCTCTCTGGTATAAGGTCTTGCAACTACTAGATTCGCTTCATCTCTTGTCATAGGATCTAAAACTTCTCAATCAACCTTGCAGCTCCGATACTAGAGTGTTGGAGAAAATCCCTTTATATGATCAGTCTAAGGGAATAAAAACTCAACACAGCCGAAAAGAAATGGATCATGATTGTAGTGAGATGGAACAAACATAGATAAACACCAGAATAGACAGTCAAAGATCAATGCAGAGCGAAAAAATAAATAACACCAATATTTATAATGGTTCCACTACCGCGAGGTAGTGTACGTCCACTTGGGGAGAGGAGATTTTATTAATCACTAAAAGATGAGAGTTACAAGATTGATTCACCTTTGGAAGCTATACATAAGAAAATTTTACTATACAGACAAAATTCTACAGAATTTTAGCTCTCTAGGATGGCTGCCATTATTGTCCATAAGCTCCACTATTTATATAGTGAAGATATGAGGAGGGGTGGCTACTATATAGTATCCTTGGGGTTTGGTTCGACAGATCTAGTTCGACAATGACCTTTGGTTCGGCAAAGCCCATATCAACTGATTCGGCATCTCCACTTTAAATATGGACCGACATTCTTGAATACTGAATGATATATTTCGTTCGGCATCCATCTAGTTCATCATGCCACCAAATGAAATATTTCATTCCACAACATCCCCTTCATTGCACTGGCCACCGAACGAAATAACTTCCTTTTTGCCTTCACCACCGATCGATGTACTACCACCGGTCGAGATATTTCGTCCAGTCCTCCAAACTGCCAAACAAACATCACCAAATGAAACTGCTCCACCGAACGAAATTACTCGTTCGGTCTTCATAGCATCAACACCGAACGAAGTTCACTGGACCAAACATTTGGTCCGGCATATCCTCCACCGAACACCAATGTTTGGTTCGGTATCTTCTTCACCACAGCCTACATCCAAGCCCGTGACTTCCTCCTCCACTTTGCTTCAGTAATGTGACTTAGGATTTAGGGCTCCTCCTCGAAGCTTCTCTCCAATGGCGCTTCTTCATAAATTACAGGTATCATCTCTAACATTCGTTTGACTGTGTTGGTATATGTGACCCTTAATGAGTTTGGTTACACTAAAGACAATGAAAGCCACTTGGATTCTTTCCTAGCATAGGTAACATGGACGAGATTATTTTGGAACATCTTATGTTATAAATAGCAAAGTTTGGAACTCATAAAATTATACACATTTATAAGGGTGTTAAATATGTGACACAAGGAGAGATTGTTGAAATATTTCAATAATTTGGGCCATATATATAAAATAAAATATGGTGTACTATTTTAGTAAAGTGTAATTAAAGTGCTTAATTTTGGGATCAAAGTCGAGAGGCTTAAATATAACTGTCATGACATTAATGTCTAGATACCGAGACAATTCTAATTTGTTAAAGGGCCAAGTTAGAAAGTACAAACATTATAAATAAAGGGTAATGATCCCCAAATTACACAAGCTCTTGTTATTCATCTAATCTCTTCTATATAAATAATTCAGATCTAGGGTTTATGTCAATTTGAAAAATCAAACTAATCCTTTTTTATTTCAATCAACAACTATGGATTCAGGTATGGCTTTCTCTAATTTATTTATCTTTCTCTAATATCTTATCAATAAATCAGTACGGATCAACTATCCAGTTCTAAGATTTTATGATTAATCAATCCTAAAGTATATTGTAATCCTACTACGTTATACAATTAGTAATCACAAATTTACATTAAGAATAAAAAAGCAATGGATACCTTAAAGAACTCTTCTGACTGCTTTTCATGTGAGTTCAAATCTATTTCTTCTCTTGCATGCTCTTTCTGTAATCTTTTAACATTAGCTGCACATTTGGGAGCAAAACTATCAATTTCTTTCTGTACCACACTCGGTCGGGCTTCACCTTGAAATAAGTTATTGTATAAATTCTTTAAAAAAAACAAGAAACATAGAAAGCCATATATAATATAATTAACTTAGATCACAATTGGTGAGAGATAAATCTTTGGCAGTCCGGTTGTCATATCTGGATCTCATTTCATCTTTATAACAGTTCAATCTTCGTATCTGCTTATTTCAAATCAGGATCCTCCAGTCCAACATTTTGTTATGTTATAGCTTACCTACTCCTCATTCCACGCACCACTTAAGCAAGCAAGCGTAATATAAGATATTTTTCAAAAACAAAAGATGACATTTTTGCTTGCCTATAAGACAGATAGAGTTAAAACAGAAGTAATGTTTATGTTTGTTATGAGTGCAACAGAAATAGTTTCGAAAAATGCTAATATTATAAGCTTTAACCTTACAATTTATTCGCGATGATGTATGATAATTACCATTGAGTCTGAATACCCTAGCCTCAATTTCTAAGCATAAGCATCACAACAAGCTTATGAATAAAATCTTCTAAAGATGAAGGAAAAGAATCTTGAAAAGATTACCTCCTGCTGAGTTATGATTAGAGCGGCCAACAACCACCCGAGCAAAGATGCAGACATGGATAGTGATAGAGGGCTGGAACTAGAAGGTAGAAATGCAAGCTAGAAGAAGACAATTTAGAGAAGGAAGAAGAATGAAGAAGTTATAGGAACGAGAATTAGCATCATGAAGGAGAATATTTCATTCACTCCCATTTCATTACAAATATCATGTATATAAAGATCCTAAATTGTAACAATTAATGCCAGCTGGCCATTAGAAACCTAGGCAATTGTAATTCTGGCCCTACATTTGTAACGGTAAAAAGAAATAAAGCAAATTTGTTATAACTAATTTAATATATTGTGTAGCTTTATTCCAATAGTTTGGCAGGTGCATAAGGTGGGCCAGGTCACAGGTAAATGTAGCTGTGTCATTGTCGCCAGCTTGGAAAATGACCTTGTCCTCAAGGTCAAACTCCGAATATGTTTCTTTACATGAGATACTCCACCCCGATCGAATATGAGAACTTTACTTTCAATCGTTTTTATCTTGCATTCAACCCGATCCATCAATGACTCTAGAAAACAATTTCTTATCATAGCAACACCAAAACCAACAATCATATTCACCATGGGACTAGTTCGATACTGAATTAAACCCATCAAAAAGGGTTTGTAATTTTTACTACATAATTCCCATTGTCAACTATTAGTGGTATTGCTTGATAATCATAGAAGAGTGTGGACAGCCGCGTCGCTTTCAGATCTGAAGCATGGTCGAGGGCATGGAGTGAAATATTTTGGCTGTTGAGCTGCTATGGAACTATCGGTACATGTATCTCTATAGATTGTTGCTCGATATTTGGATCTTCATCAGGTAGCACAAGAAGGATTCTCTTAACCAGACAGCGATGGCTAGGGATGTCTATGTCGTTGCAGTTGAGGAATAATCCTTGGTCACGGAGTTGCTGCATCTCCAAGTAGGTAAGGCATTTAATGAGGTATGATGATGGTAATGTTGGTTTTGAGGGAAAGATCGAAAGAGGTGTTGTCGGATTTGAAGGTAGAGGTAGTGAAAGAGGTGCTGGTGTGTTAATGAGTTGTACAGATGGAGTATGTGGTGGCTTGTTGATTCTTGCAGAGAGTTCAGTTAGTGAATGGAGGATGTGGTTAAGGGAGGTTTTGATTTCATACATAATTGGGTTGTGGATGATGGTGTTAGACATGGTTCAAAGTATGTGAAATAGTGAGGAGTGGAGGAGGAGAGGTTAATGGTGAAAGCACTAAATGATAGAGGGCTAGGACTAAAAGGTAGAAATGCAAGCTAGAAGAAGACAATTTAGAGGAGGAAGAAGAATGAAGAAGTTATAGGAAGGAGAATTAGCACCAAGAAAGAAAAAAAAATTCATTCACTCCCATTTCATCACAAATATATGAATATATAGATTCTAAACTATAACAACTAATGCCAGTTGACCATTAGAATCCTAGGCAATTGTAATTCTGGCCCTACATTTGTAACGGTAAAAATAAATAAAGGAAATTTGTTATAACTAATTTTATATATTGCGTAGCTTTATTCCAGTAGTTAGGTAGATGCACAAGGTGGGTCGGGTCACAGGTAAATGTAGCTGTATGAGATAGTTGAATTGATTCTGCCATCAAATCCTAAAATAACATCACTGCCATCTTTGGACATTGGGATTCGGTGTCAGAAATACCACACTTCTCCATTTCTGTTTCTCTTCATTTTATCTTTATATTTTTTCGCTTGACCTCTGATTAGGTGTTATATAAAGACTTTATGTATACATTTTTTGTTGACAGCATCGTAACAAACGACAAAAAAAAATCCAAATAGAAAATGAAACTTGAAAGGAGTTGGAAGGGGGTTGCCATTTTACACGTGTGACATTGACATGCTACATACAAATGAAAACCGCAATTTCATATGGAAATAACCATAGGTAGAGTTTAAGCAAATGTACAAATATACTATAGAAATGGTACGATTAATTATTTTTTATTTTTAAAGTTTCATCTCACCCACGTGAATGCTATGTATACACACACACACATTGCCTTAACTTTTTTTAAAGATGATGAATCCTAAATTTGATGTTTGCTCACTCACATGAATGCAAGTAAGGCCATCAGTGCATAGGCACCATACATGGCCAACATGCTATTTTATTCTCCATTTTCGCCATTCTCATAAGCGAAACTTGTAGAATTCATCCCTATAGCCCAGCATTAGGGGTTGATCGGTTTGATCCGAATACCAAAGAAGGAGAAATTGTATCGCCGACTTCTTCAACTAGTATTACTACATAATTAAATATTATATAAATAAATGTTTGATTTTATAATACATTAATAAGACGAACTTTTATGAAACTGGTTCATTTAACTCAAAGCTACTACACTGAACAGTTCAGGTAATCAAATTATACACACATACACACAATAACAACAACAGCAAAACACATTATGTGTGTTGTACTTTTTTAGACATGACTACATAAATAGCACTAGATGATAAAACG
Organism: Allium cepa; assembly: GCA_030765085.1. Classification (NCBI taxonomy): domain Eukaryota; kingdom Viridiplantae; phylum Streptophyta; class Magnoliopsida; order Asparagales; family Amaryllidaceae; genus Allium; species Allium cepa. Next base: position 600,708,153 of record CM060935.1, read on the forward strand.
AAAACCAAAGAATAGAGACTTTGAGCGCTCCATTAAGTTGAAAAAATTAAGGCCGTGGTTGGTTTACTTTTTTAGTTTTGAGTTTTCATCCACACAAAAATACGCACGACGCATGCATGTTACTCAAAACGACCAATTTAAAAAATTAAGTTAACATATAAAATAAAAAACAAATTATTTTTTATTTTTCGTGTTTTGAAAATAACAGAAGAATGAGAAACAATTCATTCTTCCATCATCTTTTCATCCCTTATATCTTCCTTTCATTCCCTCCGTCCAACCTCCACTCTTTTTCTATTTTTTCATTAATGTTAAAAACTCAAAATACAAAATAAAAATTAAACTACACTGACCCTAAATCTCTACTAAGGATTATACCAGTATGGTTATTTGGGTTTCTATGAGAAAACACAATATTAGAAAACGTATATCAATGTCAAATAATCGTATCGTAAGAAATATTAATTGTTGTTTCCATCTTGTCTCTAGTTAGTACCCAAATTTTAATTCTAGCTTCAAAAAGAGTTTCTATATAATCTGGCACTCCTTCCTGAACTTATCTTCAATGGCAGTACACCCAATTAGTATTAGCTTCTTCTCTCTAGTTTCTGCTACCTCCAGAAAATCAAAAGAGATGAACTGTCCGGCTACAGAAAATTGGAAAGGTAAAATTTACATAAGCAACTTACAACATATGGTTCAATAAGAAAATTCATGTATATAATATCGTAATCTTCCCAGTACTAAAATGTAGTTCCTATTATATTGAAATTTGAAATTTATACTGCTTCTATAATAAAATAAACTATATTTTCCAAATCCAATTATTCCATTCTATTTGCACCTTTGGACCATTACAAAGAAAGAACGAAAATTCTGGTTTCTGAATTCAAAAAAGGTTACAAAATTGTCAGGCAAAGCCATAAAATCTAAAACTGAATGAAACAATAATTGAATATAATAATTGAATATAACGATAACTCCTAAACAAAAAAGAAAAAAGAAAAAAAATACTATAACCCTTTAAGCATTGTTAATAAACATGTCAGAAAAAAGAAATATGCATGTTACTTTGTTTGCAATTAAAAGCCCAAGTAAATTGTAAACCTAATTGTTTTAACTAAAAAGATAAAATGGTATTCTTAAGGAACAACGAACCGACTAAAACAGCTCAAGAGAGCTGACATAACTAATTCAAATAAGTATATGTATTTTGTAAATTATCAGGGACATTATATGATATATAGTTGTACAACAGTGAAACATGTTAGAAAAATACATCATCAAGTTTCTTTTTACGATCGTGAAGCGACGATTTAGCTTGAATAAATATCTCATTCCACTTCTTATAAAAGGAATTTGATACTTTTTATTTATCGAAGAAGAATGAAAAAATGATACATAGCATTGTTATATTCTTTCGTATTTACAAAGTGTAAAATTGCGCAGCTGTACAAAATTTGAGAAATTGACTTTGGGCCTAGATGGGCTGAAAAGTGTCTTTCAACCCACTTTGCTTGTGAGATCTGGTTATATCTAATTTTCGTACTCTTGAGCCGCATACTACTCTCATTTTCCCCTCTCAAACATAACCCTAGGGTTAGAGTTTCAATCAGATGACAAAAAAAAATACCAAAATCGCTTTCAAAAAACTATATCGATTACATCAGATCTTGATATGGGACATTCTCCTTAAGGCTTTAAATCCTTATTACTTCTCTTCGATAATTCCAAAGATTGAGGTATGGTGTCTTTTGGTAATTCCTTGCTTCGGCAAGTGGAAACCAAAGAAAGTTCGTGGGTTAAACTTGTTCTTTCATGATGCTTTAAGTTGCTGATCAGATCCGAAGTAGTAATAGGAACTTGCTTCTCATCATCTTAGACTTTCAGGTCTGATCTGAACTTGTTGAAATTCCTTGCTGGTAGAGCCTTAGTGAGAATATCTGCGTGTTGGTAAGTAGCAGGTATGTGGCTTATTTATAGCTTTCCTTTCTGAACATGTTCTCAAACAAAGTATAAATCTATCTCTATGTGTTTGGTTCGAGAATGACCATTGGATTAGTAGATATATAGACTGTGCTTTGGCTGACACACCATAGAATTGGTACAGTATCTGATTTTTGCTTTAGTTCACCCAGTATAGATGGTAGCCAAATGATTTATGCAGTAGCGCTTGCTATACTTCTATATTCGGCTTCCGTACTTGATCATGATATAGTTGCTTGTTTTTTTGAACACCGTGAGATAAGATTATTTCCAATATATGTATAGTAGCCGGTTACTGAGTTTCTATCATCTGGGTCTGAGGCCCAATCTGCATCTGCATATCCTACTATATTTAAGTTGCTGCGTGTTTTGAATGATAGGCCATAATTCAATATTCCCTTCAAATATCTAAGAATTCTATTTACAGCTCTCCGATGCTCGTCAAGTGGATTTTGTAAAAGTTGAGAGACTTTGTTAACACTGTAAGCAATGTTAGATCATGTTATAGTTGCATACTGTAATATCCCTACAACACTTCTATATTGTTTAATATTAAGTATGGCTTCTCCCTTTTTTTAGAGTAGTGTTGACTGCTTATCATGAGAGTTGGTTGTGGCTTTGCATCACTTAATTTTGTTTTGTCTAGTAGCTCTTGAATATATTTTCTTTGGCATAAGATTATTTCAGATTTTCTTTCCACTTGACTTCTATGCATAAGAAGCAGCTGATGTCTCCAAGATCTTTTACAGAGAATTGCTTGTTTAAATAAGGGATGATGTGCTTGATTTCTTCTCTATTGTTACCTGTAATAATTAAATCATCAACATATATTAGTATATAGACAGTTGACACATCATTGATTTTGATGAAAAGTGAGTTGTCTGATTTGGTAGAATGATATCCTTGATCTGTTAATGTTTATTTCAGTCTATCAAACCAGACTCTTGGAGCTTGCTTAAGGCCATAAATAGCCTTATTCAATTTGCATACATAAATTTCATTTTTGCTGAAACCTTGTGGTTGTTCCATATAAATTTTCTCTTATAAAACACCACTGAGGGATGCATTATTGACATCCAATTGCCTTATGTCTCATTTCTTGTGTAGTGCAATAGTGAGAATAAGTCTTATTGTGGATGGTTTTACTACCGGGGAAAAGGTTTCATTGAAGTCAAACCCATATTGTTGTGTGTAACCCTTTGCAACTAGTCTTGCTTTGTATTTGTTTATGGTCCCATTTGGATTTTTCTTAATCTTGTATGTCCACTTGCATCCCAGAATGTTTTTAATGTCTAGTGGATATATAAGATCCCATGTTCTGTTCTTAATAAGGGAACTATACTCTTCACTCATGGCATTTCTCCAATTTTTGTCTTTGACAGCTTGATCATATGTAACTGGTTCATGAGTACTTAAGCTTGCTGTATAAGTTTTTAGTTTGAAGATGCCATTCTTGGCTCTTGTAACCACAGGTCTTATTTGAGTATCATTATGAGGTAAGTTTCTGTATCAATGTCATCTGTTGACCTTTGAGAATCATCTTTATGACTATCTACCTGACTTTATTCTCTATTTTATGTTGGCTCTACAGGTGAAGGACTGGCATGACTAAGATTGAGATTGTCTGTTCAATCTGGGTCTTGCTGAACAGATTCTCTAGATTGTATATTCTGATTCTCAGTAGCCTCCTTTTCCTTATATGATGTTCAATCTCAGTGTAAACCGGTAAGTCAAATATGGATGGATTGTAGAGTTTTCTTGTTGTTTTCATCTTAGATTTGCTAAAAGGAAATGCATATTCATTAAAAAAAACATGTCTAGTCATAAAGAATTTTGCACTATCATCTAGACGTTTGTGTCCTTCCTAGTGTGTAGTGTACCCAGAAAAGTACATGGTTTAGATCTAAAATTCAACTTGTTTGTGTTGTATGGTTTAGTATAAGGAAAACAAAGACACCCAAAGGTTCTTAAGCTAAAGTAATCCGGTTTGTCCTTATAGAACTTCTCATTCCCATAAGAACCATTGTTGGCAGTCTGTTTACTAGATAAACAGTTGTATTGAATGCTTCAGGCCAAAATTTCAACGGCATTGAGGCATGAGCTAATAAAGTAAAACCAGATTCAACAATATACCTATATATTCTTTATACTAGACCATTTTGTTTAGATGTGTTGGGACATGTACTTCTGTGTATGATTCCCTTTTTCTGAAAATAGCTGTTAAGAGTTTTATATTCAGTCCCACCATCAGACTGAATGATTTTAATTTGAGAATTAGTTTTTTTTTCAGCCATTGTTATAAAACATATGAATGCATTATATGCCTCGGATTTTATTTTTAAGAAGTATATCTAAGTATATCTTGAATATGCATCTACAAATGAAATATAGTACTTATGTCCAAAATCTGAGCATATGGGTACAGGACCCCATAAATCAGTAACAACCAATTCTAATGGTTTAGTGTATTATGTTGATGAGTCATTAAAAGCTAACTTGTGGCTCTTGCCCATTTGACAATAAGTACATACATAGGGTAAAGAGATATCATCAAACTTTATTTTATTTTCAACAAGAATTTGTCTTACAACTTTACTACTTGGGTGACCAAGTTTGTTATGCCAATGATCAAATTTGTCTCTACTATTTCTTTTTATACTCAAGTTACAGTGGTTTTGTTCCTTTGTGGTATTGCTACAGTTGATAGATTTAAATTTATAAAGCCCTTTTTCTATGTCACCCTGCAACAGAATATCCCTAGTCAGTATCTCTCTAATTAAACAGTATTTAGGATAAAACTCAAAATATACATTGTTATCAAGAGCAAACTGAGATACACTTATAAGATTCCTTTTGATTTTTGACACTCCTAGTAAATTATGTAAGAATAACTGCCTTTTACCACTGATATAGGCATTACCAGTATGAGAAATTTTGACACACTTACCATTCTCCATGCAAATTTTTTGATTACCTCTGTATCCTTGCATCCAAGGTTCAAATTGTCAAGGTTGATAGTGATATGATTTGTGGCCCCAGAGTCTGGATACCAAGATTCATCCTGAATGTGTTCAGCTCTAGTAGTATCACTTGAACTCGGACCTTTGTTGCTGTTATCGTTTTGACTGTCACTATTTTGTGCCATATTAACATTGTAGTTGGTTCTTCTCTGAATGTTATTATTCTGATTGGAGTACCTGAAATAACATTTTACTATTGTATGACCCCTTTTTTTTATGGATCTGAAATTTTGGCTTGTTGTTATTATTGCTCCATCTTCCTCTTCCTCTTGATATGTTAGTGTGGCCACCTCTTTAAGTTGTTTGTTCGATTTTGCTGTTGTTTTGATTTTTATTTCTTTGGTTAGCTGTGTAATTGATGAAGAAATCTGATTCTTGTGGCCTTTATTATCAATTCTTGCTTCATGTGCCAGTAAGATTGAATGTACAACATCTATAGATGGTAAAACCTTTTGAGAAGCTATCACAGCAATCATTGATTCATATTCTTCACTTAAACCATTGAGTATGGTCAAGATTTGTTCTAAATTTGAAACTTTATGATATGCCGCTTCAAGAAGATCACATGTTGTTTTGATCTTGGACAGATATTGCCTCATGGTATGATTGTCTTTCTTGATATTTTGAAGTTGTCTTTTGTGGTACAAAACCTTTGCTGCAGACTGAGTGTTTAAAACTTTTTCCATTGTTGTCCATATTTCGTTAGCAGTTTTGCATCCTATTGCATGTGATAGTAGTTTTGTGTTTGTGGATGACAGTAGCCAAGAGAAAATCAGTCTGTCTTGTCTGTGATACTTTGTGTATTCTTCATTACTGACAACATTGTTTTCATGAACAATGATGAATTTTGGTGGGATTGAGATGGTTCCAAGAATGTATCCTTCAAGTTCATAACCTTGAATGGCAGTTTTAACCTGAAGCCTCCACAGTAAATAATTTTCTTTATCTAGTTGGACAGTCATGAGTTGGCTCTGTGGGATGATGATGGACTTGATAAGGTTCTCAGTTGTTATTGAAGTTTGCTGAGGGTTATTTGCATCCTCTGATGATGCAGTGTTGGATTCATTACTCATGATGGAAACAAATACCAAGAACACAAAGACGAAGAATTTGAGTAAACAGAAATGAAAAACTATCATGAAATAGTTTAAAACTCAGTCAAGATTTCAATTACTAAGACAGAACAAGATCACTCGCACAGGTATGATGCAACCACAAAGTCTCAGGTGATGAGTGATATTCTGATGAGCTTTGCTGGTTGGCACTTTTTTTATGCTATGATCTGTTTGTTGAATTTCTTGATTTGAGAATGATTGATTTCTTTCTGTTTTTCCTTAAGATCCAATTTGGAGTTTTGATGCATCCAGATTCAAAAATGGCAAGGCACGACACTTTAGACTTGGATTTGAAACTCAGATGATGACAAAAGTTCTGATGAGTTTCTCTCCCTTTTTCTTTAAGATATTTCCATTAGGCAGTGAGTGCTCTGATACCAAAAAGAAATTTGATACTTTTTATTGAAGAATGATAAAAAAATTGATACATAGCTGTACAAAATTTGAGAAATTGACTTTAGGGCTAGATGGGTGGAAGAGTGCCTTTCAACCCGCTTTGCTTATGAGATCTGGTTATATTCGATTTTTGTATCCTTGAGCCGCATACTACTCTCATTTCTTATAAAATTCATCACTTAAATCTCGATAAGCAAGGCATAGTGCTCGTAATCCAGCAGCACCAAACTATTCTAAATGGTACCTGGTTATATTTTTTATATCCTTATTTACATTAGCTAGCCTCTCATAAACAACAGTCACTACTAAAACATCCATATAAAGACCAAAAAGTAAAGACTGAAATTACTTGGTCTTTAAATAGAGACAAATTAAAAACTAAAATAATTAGTCTTTAAAATTTTAAGTTAGAGACTGCGGTTCAATCTCAAATCGATTTATAAATATTAAGACTTCTTAGAAATCAAATCTTAGTCTTTATTTTGGTCTTTAATTCAGCTTTGAAGAAGTCTTAAAACAACTAAACATTCAATATTTTAATCTTAAATAAATCTAATGGTTAATATTGGTAATTTATGTGAACGGTTAAAACTTTTTACAGTTTACATAATAACCCAATTCATGCGTGATAATATATATTTAGTATCATCGTCCTTACAAAAGAATTTAAGTTGTATTTATTGTTGGTTAGCACAAACCTAATAGGACAACGCTCAAACTTATCAGTTAAAAATAACATTACAAAAATATTTGATAAATATTCTTTTCTATACATGTTTAAGACCTATCTTGTTAAAACTTGCATTTTCGATCCTTAGATGTCGACACTAATACATCTATGATATTCACGTAATGAGCAATCAAGTGCTGAAAAAACATATTGTTCGAAAAAAAGAAAAAAAAAATAACCAGGTCTCACAACGTGCTGAATATATATAATATCCCAAATCAACTTTACAAAAGAAACCTTTAATACTCAAACAACATCAGAGTCAAACATATCATCGGCGTGGGCAGTTATAATAGCATGTCCATACAAATGCTGGTAAACAGAATCAATAAAACACATCGGAAATAGAACATGAGAATATGTCTTGGACATTCAACTTGACTCCTTAAGCTCTAAAAGAATCCAAAGCTAATTTTGAAAAAAAACTTGGGTCTGACTCAAGCATTATAAGAAAGTAATGCTCCGATCAGTCTGGTAAACCAGCGTGAGAAATTCAACTTACAAGGAATTGTTATATCATATAAAATACTTTTAGAATAAATTGTATTTTGTAAGACCACACTGGACATAAACACAGACGAGATTTTACCTTACGATAACCAAACCATTTTTATAGAAATTCCGGTGATATTTTAATAATGTCTATGGTTTATATTAAATTATGGAATCATAACCGATATTGTTACATTAATTAAATTTCAGGATAATGGGTATACAACTAAGTCCGTAAAGGCATGTATTGGAGAATGAACTCCATATAATGACAAGACTACTGGGGTACCGTCTACCATGTTACATTATAAGAAAATGTGCGGAGGGCCTCAGATGGACCCCTTGTAAATCAGAACCAGCCTACAACTTATTAGATAGTATCGAATATTTCATTACCCCGGTTGCTTTGCAACCTTTATCGAGAGCTCACATGCACAAGTAAATCCATAAACGTATATATCTAGAGGAGTGATGACAATGCCCTAATGGGTGCGACCCACAAAGCCTTGAAACATATCTCAATGTTTTAGTCATTTCTGGTTGTTGAGGCTACGATTACCCTTCTTATATAAAATCCCACTTGGAATGCTAACATTGTCCTCCAAGCGGCAATGCAGTGTCAACATTCGTCCTTTCAAATTGTTTGTGGTATGAACAAACCGAGTGCACTACTTCTACTGCATATCCATTTTCAAATTACCCGCAGGATTAATAGTAAGTAGCCCTTGCATTTCAAGAGCTCCATCTTCAATTCCATCATCATCAAGATACTTCCAAATTGAATGCTTGATTTTGTTGAGATTAGTCCCACATCGGACAATTTACAATATAAATCATGCATAAATACTAAGACACCGTCCTTCACATTACCAATTGGTTTTGTGATAATATATGGTTCTCTAACATGGTATCAAAGCATGTTGAATTATGTCACACGTCACCCTCAATGAATGTCCACGTGTTTGGCTGATGATGCACCACATATGCGAGGGCGTGTTGAGATTATTCCCACATCAGACAATTTACAATATAAATCATGCATAAATATTAAAAGACCGCCCTTCACATTACTAATTGGTTCTATGATAATATATGGTTCTCTACTAGGGTTGGTTCAAAGTGGTTTTCGAATAATTTATACTTATTCGATCCTAGTCTCTTCAAACCAACATTCGATGATTTCCAGTAAACTCAATTCCGGTTATTTTGAAAATAATCAGACAATACATAAGAGTGGGGATCACCCCATAACCGTTTAAATGGACGGGTCTCCGTATCATTTATCTTAGAAGAACACATGAGTTTACACGTACAATAGCATAAACAAAGATAACCATACTATATAATTCTCGTGCCTCTTTTAGATATTTCAAGAGTTAAAAATTGATCACGATTTGAAAGTTGGTTATTAAACTATCAAATAAAAAAAAACCCAAATCTAAATTTAATTCCATATGGGATCCACTAAGCCTCTTTCTTCAATAAATAAATTCTTCAATGAATTTACCAAAATATTTATATATTTATCTCATCAGTATAAGTATATTCTCAAACCATTTTACCTTCTATATACCATATACTTATACAATGGTATAAGAATATTCACAAAATATTTCAGAAAGATATCTTATTTTCAAAATCATATTAAGTGGATCGAAAACAATGTCATTCAAAACATTGTTTACTCAATCAAATTTATAGCCTCTTTTAATAAACCAATCAGTTATCTTTATTAAAACGGTTAATTATATCTAGAACACTTTTATTTAAGCAGTAAATTAACTTTAAACCTTTACTACATCGGTTAATTAACTTTAAAACACTAGATCAATTAATTCACTTTAATACACTTTTACTAAATTGGTTAATTTACTTTAAAACACCTTTAGTAAATTAGTTAATTAACTTCAAATATCATTAGTTAAAACGATTAATTAAATTCAAACACAGTTTGATTGCAATCATTAATTATATCCAAATATCATTAACTAGATGGATTAATTAAATTCAAACATCATTAATTAAAATGAGTAACTAAATTTCAAATATCATTAAGTAAAATGATGAATTAAATCCAAACAACATTAATTAGAATGGTTTATTAATTTCAACCATCATTAATTAAAATGATTGATTAAACTCAAATATCATTATTAGAATGATTAATTAAACTTGAACATCATTAGTTAAAATGGTTAATAAACTTAAAACAACACTAATTGAAATGATTAATAAGATTTACATATCATTAATCAAACTAATTAATGAACTTTAAACATCTTTTTTATGAAAATACAAACTCAAGTTCAACATACACAAGGATTAAGGGATGATATTCAATAAGTAATGGTATAGTGAAAATCGCTATATTGACACTTAAACAATTCAAATAGAATGTCACGATTATTTTTAACCAAGCATCAATATAGACAACATAAGAAGATAAATAAAATAGTATTGGCAGGAAAACCCTTAGGTTTTCTCTACAAATATTCCCAGCAAAACAATGGTCATGGGCAATACATACATACATACATACATACACACACACATACATACATACATACATACATATATATATAGTCATAGGGATTCACTGCAAATTAGATAATATGTCGTTCGTTTTCCAAAATGGGAATCTAACCAAACAATCAATTAAACAACAATATACTAATATCCAAGCATACAACAATAATCCATAGCATCACCAATATTATATAATTTATTTAAATGGTATTAACGATGAACAACATTGATGAAGGACGGCTTGATGATCCTTGGCGTCAATGTCCAGTGGCTGATGAAGTGCGACAAGGTACATACCATTACTTGGTAGCTGAGATGGAGGAATTACACTATCGACACTCATTGAAATGTGTTGTAGGTTTCATCGACACTTGTTGATGGCTTATGATATTGATTAAGCTCGATACTCTTGCTCCTTTGGTTATATGCGATGTTTTAGACGCATCTTCAAAGCTAATCTGACTAATAATCCTATATGCATCTACTATTGGGACTGACCCAATGTTATATCGAGCCGTGGGCAAACTTCAAGTTTGGGCTCTCCATTTTGTAAACAAACCTCATAGGTTAATAAAAATTGAAAAATTACATAATAGGTCTTTATGTTTTTTTATTTCACTTTTATAGCAAAAATATCTTGCTTAATACTTCTTTGCATATTCTTCTATTCGCATGATGCTCGATTTATTTAATCAATTTGACACATACATGGAACATAATTTATTAAACGTGAATTTTAATAATTCAATTTGGAATCCTCACAACTACCCATTCAAGAGAATAAGCCAAATAAGAAATTTAAAAAAATGCAAAAAAATACCAAATAAGTCAGAAAAATGTTCAAGTAATTTTATTCAGTGATATTTTAGCTTCCATATCTCTAAATCAAGCAGACTGATCATAGGCCGTTAAACATAGAAATAAAATTTTGTTTATTTATGGATAACTTAACTGGTAAACGTAAGAGAGAGGAGAAAGCTATTTATAGAAATAATGACTTGGGAAGAAAACGAGGAGGTTATGCTTTATGAAATGCTTTTGTTTGTTTTTTAAAGTAAATTACCCAAATATGATACATAAACCCGGCCCCCTTTAGCAGCTGGGCTATGGGCGGTTGCCCAGCTCGCCCAAACTAAGGGCCAACACTATCTACTACCCAACTAAAGATTTATAAAAATCATAAACTCGTTTTTATTACAAAAAGGAGAAATGCATATAAGTACTTTTATCATTCAGAAGAGCATGAAATCTTAAACAGGAAGCTGCTGTGTTGTATCTCTGATGAGTAGGCTTACGTTGAAATGGAGAAGTCGGTGTTGTAGACAACAATTGTAACATGTTGTTGTGTGTTGATGCTGGAGTTATCTCGTGCTGCAGTGTAGTGCTAAAATGAGTATGAAATCTGAAACGCGCTACCGAATGTAGGGCACTTGAAACAGTTTGAAACCTGAAATGCGAAGCAGCATGATGGTTGAAACGTGCTAATGGATTGCAAGATGGATGCATGATAGCTGAAATGTGTTGTTCTATAGCATGAAAAATCAACAGGGTCGGCCAGTGTGTCGATAGGCGGTACATGCTGTGCATCAGTTCTTAGTTGGCTTGAAAACAAGCTGGTCATATAATAAAACATGGTATAAAATCTGCAGCCTTTGAAACAAGTTGGTCATATAATAGAACAAGCGACTGCCTTTAAAACTGGAAGGGCGATCTGTGAAAGCTGCTGCCTAAAACATGGCACAAAAACTGCACCAAATATGTAAATTAGAACAGGTGCATTTAAGTGGCAAACAAGTCTTCAAAGCTGAAGTCATAGTTTTGAAAACCGAACCGTACGTCTAACCGCGATGATTGAAGGTTCAAGGTTCTAAGGGTCGGATCGATTGAACCATTAGGACCATGCATTTTTTTTTAAACTTATAGTTCATGGTAATGACGTAAACATAACCATAAATTCAGTCCAATATGCAAACTCATAAATAACATAGTCCCATTTCACAATATAACATACTGTACATTAACCGAAGTGCTGCATATATTATTGTTGCTAGTTTACTAGTTTACACCTTCCCATAGCAGTATAACACAACAAACTAAAATATCCAAAATTTTAGCTACCCTGACAAATCAAATGGACGAGCGACTGATTGATTGATTGATGTCAAAACAACACTTCTTTTACAGCTAGTAATTTCTAGGAAGTAAACTCTTCTTCTTAACACTCCAAGTTATATTATAACATCACGGTTACTGTTATTCTTCTTCACTTTAAAAAGCATGGTGAAAAATACGATTAAGATAAATTTTGATTTTTTTGGTACTTCTATGGCTCACAGTGTTCATACGCGGAGGCTCTTGGGTTGCGATTGCACTGTCTATTTCAGTGATGATTGCGGTGAAAGATTTGATGACTTAGACACTAGGGTTAGAAAATTTTGGGTAATGGAATAAAGGCACCGCACGTTTTAAGGTTGAATCGCTAGTTTTTTCGGCGGTTCTTCGGTTCAACCTAGGGTTTAGACGGATGCGAGGTCCAATTCGCCTCCCACCGCAGCGACCTACGGTCCACGGTTATCCACGGTCGGAACGCGGCAAGGTACGGTCTTCAAAACACCGGCTGAAGTATTATTTTTAATATCATGCATGTAAATTAAAAGTTGGGAAGTTACAGTGGAATGTCAATAAGAAGACTAGAAGAAAAGATAGAAAATAAGCAATACATGTTCCATTTTATTCGCATTTTTATGTTTTTCCGTGTTCGTAAATGAGGTAGAAAATTCTACTTTCAAAATTTCTTCTTGTCCTAATAATACTTTGTATGTATTTTATATATCAGGTCACAGATCTATGTCGTTGGTAGCATGTCCGTCGCAACAATCACCTTTGCATTCAATCACATTCGAGACTGTGCAACAGAGCATGTCATTCTTTGACTAATGCAACAACTACCATTGTGCAACAATATTCACATATGCAATAGTTTTAAGAACCTTTTATGCCTTATCAGTCACCTTGCAATTTCGAAGAACATCAACATCATGAGGGTATGGAGTGATTAGCGTTAGAACTTCATCTGTTTGCTTTGTTTTCCTTGTTGAATCAATATATGTACATATATGTTAGTGGACAGGTTTGGCTTTCTTTTTTTCTTTTAGAAGTAACATGTATACATGTTTTACTGAACATGTTGGATTATCTTTTTTTTAATGAAATATGTTTGGACATTTATCTTAGCTTTCTTGTTAAAGTAACGTATATACATATCTTCTTGAATGCATGAGTTATAAAAAATTCTGTACTTTATCACTTGTGTGTTGTTGTTAGATACTATATAATTTCTATATAATACTGAATATATTTTGACACTTATGAATTCCTACAAGGGAGAAGCTCACTGGAGGTCGCCTCGTCCCAGTTGTCCCCTGCCTAGAGGTCGCCTCCTAGTTGCCGAGCCAGTATGTTAATTGGCAAAATAAGGGGCGACTAAAAGACAACTAACAACGAAGGCCTGGGTTTTCACGAGCGTTGGGAGGTCTTGGGTGTATTGCTATTAAATTCATGATAATATTTCATATTTTACTGTTGTGGATATTATATGTGTCTAAATTATGCAAACTTAAGACTGATAAAACATAGAATTTTTGTCTTTGAAATTCAGTATTAAATATGTTTAAGACTGCAATACCAGTCTTTACAATTTAAGACTGAAATGTCAGTCTTACTATATATTTTTGCGACTAGAAATTCAGAGTCTGAAATTTCGGTCTTTGATCGATATTCAGATATAATTTAAAGACTGAATTATTTGATTAATGACTGGTAATTTTCAATCATTAATCCAATATTTTTTTTATAGTGAGTGTCAGCAACTCCTGCATATCACGAATTTATTTTTATTATTATTACAAGTAGCTTGACAAGAAAAATACCAGCACTTAGAATTTTAGAAGTTGACCTTGCAGTGCAGTACAAGTCTTCCATTTGCATAACGGCATATAACTGATTGCCGCTTTCTCATACTGCAATCAAAAGACACCATTATGTGCTACCAACAAAAAAAGATAAATGAATTGGTAAGTAATTACGTTTTACCTTCTGAATTCTAAGACATTCAAAATTTTGAAAGATCTTGAACTTTTCCCATCTTATCAACGTGTGATTCACGAACCATGATGGTGGTTAGTGTGCGCCTACAAAATTGCAGTAACTTGGTTACTTTTTACAAGAGGTTAGCTGAAACGGTATAAAACAACTATTTATTCATTCAGCAAATTTTATTGCCCATTTATATTACCCATCAATGTGATACCTTGAAGGGTAAATGGATTTCTTACATTGTCATACGTTACAACACAGTGATAATATATCATATCAGTGGTTGTATACAAGGAAAATATATGTTACAGCATTACAGTTTACAATAATATTTCCATTATTTTTCTAGTACTATACTACCTTCATGATTTTAATCAGGTTCATAGGTGATAAAAAGGAATAGACACATGCAGGAAACAACTAAACGATTACATACATCTTGACACAAAAGACAGTATAATAACTGTCAAGTATGCAAATCCCATAGGGGTTACATGAAAACAGACAAGTAGCTTACTAATGCAGCGGTGCACGTAAATAAATGTGCAATCTATCCGATCATGTTAAGTAATGAATACAAGCAAATTTAAATAAAACAAAAATGATGGCAGTTACAAGTAAAAGAAAAATCCATAGTTTTTTTTGCAACAACTACAAGAGCAGATTCATTTCACAAGGCAGCTTGGTATTTTATCTTTTCAGGAGTTTCCTCACCTTCTGGTAGCACAGTATGGTGATCTTGCAGACATCCGAAGAATTCCTAAGGTATATAAGACAATAAACTTAAACAATTATTGTTGTCCTGACGTAACAAACATAATTGGATACAAACTAAATATATTCATTTGTTCTATTTTCTGTACTGTAAAACAATATGCAAAATAACGTTTAGCTGAAATGTATAGAATAAGCATTAAATTCTAAAATATCATGATCCGCACTAATCCGTATAAACAATGGTAGTTTAATTATGCATTCCCTCAATGAACTCATTACCATGAAGGTCCGTAGATATTTCCCTTTCAAAATTTCAAAATAATTGATAGCACACTTCCTGTCTATCAGCAAATTTATATTATGAATGTAAAATACTTATTTTCAATCATGATAAAGAGTTAAAGAAATTCTAATACGTTTACCATTGAAATGATAATTATATTGTCTACTTCGATAAATTGCCGTGCTAATCTGCCGATATATAGATCTGACCATAGTTTGACTCAACCAAACTTCTAGGTGTTCAGTTAACTATTTTTTATTGTAGTATATTGCTTACTAAAAAATGTATTTCATGGTAATAAAAATGAATCAATTACATTCTACCTAGGCTATTTTTTGTATTTAAAGAACATGAACAACAATGATCATAAATTTTTGAATTGAAAAACAAAAAATAATCAAATTCTTATCATATATTTGTAACAAGGATAAAATATTTATACATTTGATTTTTGTTTTTATTTCTAATTCTGGGTTAATACGAAGATGTATACAAATAGCAAATATGACAATTGCAAGTATTTGTAAACTCAATGTTACATCTGCATTGCTCTTTGCCATATCAAACTGTATCAGTTCAAGATTTTAATCTAAAATTACATCGAAATACCACATGATCAAAATTCAGAAGAAGAACAAAATGAACATAATGTTTTGGGAATTATATCTTCGAAGAGAATGTACAAATGAATGCATATACACACACACACACACACACACACATATGTGTAATATGTATATGTACATATATGTATATGTATATGTACATATATGTATATGTATATGTATATGTATAATATATATGTATGTATATGTATAATATATATGTATGTATATGCTCATTCTTTTAGATTTAAACATGCTAGTTTGGTGTGTACGTATGATTAAATTTCAAAGGTTCAAACAATAAAAATCTATTTTCCTTTGATGTAATTTGACTTTTAATTCTCATCTCAACACACAAGTTTTTTTCTCTCCTTACGTTGTTACAGTAAAAATAATAACCGATATCTTTGAACCCTTAATGTATATTGGTTTCTTCAATTTCATACACTTGTAGAATAGTGGTCAGTGATTAACTTGTCATGTTTTAACATGGCAATGATTAAAGGAGGTTCCCTATGTCTTGTAAGTACTCTTTAAATTCATTTGCCATTAAGTTTATAAACGATTAAGCTTCTTATTCCTCATTTGTTTTCCATTCATGGTAGTACTTGTTGGGTTACAAAACTTCTGTATCTCTTCTTGATAAACGGTTGAACTTATTGATCATAGAAACATGCCTCCCGAATGTACGGTTTAGCATTGTTCTATTTTGATTATATCAGAGACAAGTCATTTAAATTGTTAGCATAATACGCAAAAAAAAAGGTCAAATGATTGATGATTAATGTAACATTGTGTTCAAACAAACAGACAGAACACTCACATTGCTCCTTGTTTGATGGAAAGATGTAAGATAACAGTAGTAGTTTTTACAAACGCAGATATTATATTACCGAGAGATTTATTTGAGGAAGAGAAAATTTTATTACAGTGGACTATATTACAAAGAGTATGCTATCTGCCATTACAATAACTTAGCAAACTTTAAATTTTTCATTACAAACTCTGCCCCCGACATAGAATACACACACACACACACACATATATATATACTAGTACATTCGGTTATTAGGTTTGCATAAACCGACATCTTCCATTCTTCAGCATCCTTATCAACAAGCTTTCCATCTTTTCTTCAGCAATAATTAAGCTTTTGTCACATCATCATTTGTCTTTAGCCATCCATTTGTCACCTTATTCCTTATCTTTAGCAATTATAATGCTTTTGTCACATCATCACCTTTTGAAATAACATACGTGTATAAAATATTTGCTGGCATTATTTCATCCTTATCTTTATTAGATATTTTTGGCTATAATTTTATCCTGTCTGCGGAGAGCCTTTTGAAACGTGTCCAAGTGGAGGAAATCCTGGAGGCGGTGACAATGGTATTTCATTCATAATGAAAGTTACAATACCTGGCTGGTGAAAATATACATATACTATCCAGACTCCATTAACTTTCTTTTTAACGCATCTCACATTGTGCCTTTGGCTTTTAGCATATAATCTTCCATTTCTTCTTGGTCCCTTCATGAACTTGGATCTGTAGACATGCTCATAAGCTCATCATCACTATCTGAATCCAATATGGCTTTGAGTTGTATTTTTAAATTTCTTTTTGAAAAACTTGTCATTAATTCTTTTAGTAAGTCAGATAATTCTCTTTTAGGTGAATCTATTATTTTTTGCGATTCATGGCTAATTAAACTCTTTTGTGAATAAATTTAATCTTTGAAAAATTTAAATTTATCCCACCATTTAATTAACATCCTTCCACCTAAATAAGGAATATTTTCAAATTTTATTTCAAACTTTTGTAAAGTCCTTGGAACAACAATGACGTCCCATTTCATAATCCAGGGTACTTGATAAAGTGCTGCAAAATGTAGATTATGATGTTTCATGGAAATATTTATTCGAACAAATTCATCATAAATATTTCTTATTTTTCGTGGTAAAATCACTGGATAAAATCCAAAGTTTGAAAACCAAACTACAAATCAATTTGGAAAATTTGTGATATTTTGAGTTTTAAATTGAATAAACCAATTATGTTTTCTCTGCCTGTTTTCATAAGAGAAAGCAAGCTCCCAAGCTTTAATATAGTCAAAGTAGTTAAAATTTAATTTGTTCCTATAAGGATTTTTTGAATTTGTAACTAATTCTTTAGGTTTATATAAATCACTTTCCCATTGTTCTGGGATAACTATTTTAACAATGGTGGCCTTTGAGAAAGCCCATTATCCACCAGTTCTCATGGCGGATTCAAATTGTATATAACCTGTGTAGGTTAAAATTTTTTGGTAGAAATTAAAATCCTTTGGATAAAGGTATGGATCGGTAGAGTTTTTTAAATAGAAGGTCATAACCTCTTCTGCAGATAAATGAATATATTTTTCTCTACAGGAGATACCCATATGGTTGATGTCGGAATATACGGGTATAGGTATTCTCTTGTAGATGCAGACTTTACTGCCAACTCATAAGCATCAGCTCTGAGTTGTTCATCAACTGGAGTAGTCTTTAAGACCTCTTCTCTAAGATTTTTTTCATCCTTCTGAAAATCCGACTTATAAGTCGTTATGGGCCGAGATAGTGCAGTTTTACTGTTTTCTGCCTTTTCTTTGCCTTTATTCATTTTTTCTATAAAAATTCTAGAGTTAAGAAATCTGGTAACGCATTATCAGATCTTTTAATAAACTCAATATTAAAATCGAATAGTGATAATATTGCTTGTCATCTAGCAAATATTTGTTTTGATGCTATGTTTTTAACATCCTTTTATAAAATTTCTTTGGCAGACTTACAATCTACTCTTAGCAAGAAGTTTTGATTTAATAAATCACTTTCAAATTTTTGCACATAATACGATTGCTAATATTTCTTTTTTAACAGTAGAGTAATTAACTCTAGGTCCTTACCAAATTCCTGAAGTAAATCTGACTAAGGATTCTTTATTATTAATTCTTTGTTTAAGAATACCACCATATCCTTTACATGATGCATCAGTTTCGACTATTTTAAGTGCATCAGGATTAGGAATTGCAAGACAAGTAATTTCTTTTATTTTTATAACCGCTTTAGTATGTTCCTCTGTCCAAGCAGGTGGATTTTTTCTTAATCTTTCAAATAATAGTTTAGCATCATAAGCTATATCTTTATAAAATTCGAAAACATAGTTTAAGCTTCCTAAAAATCTTTTTAACTGATTTTTATTCTTAATTTAATTTAAAAAAAATTCTGCAAATATAATTGCTCTATCAATAGAAAATATTGTTCCATCTTTTATAATATGTCCAAGAAATCTAATTTCTGTTTGAAAAAGCTTTATATTTTTAGCTGATACAGCTAATCCAGCTCTTTTAGTGACATTTATAAAAATATTTAAGTGTTTAAAATGTTGGTCAAAGAAAATATAAGAACATCGTCAATATATACTATGGTAAATGTTGTATAAGCACTATAAATATCATTCACAATTTTTTGAAATTCTGAAGGGGCATTTTTTAACCCAAACGGCATTACATTTCATTCAAATTGGCCAAATGGAACAGTAAATGCAGTTTTATATCTATCTTCTTCTTTAATCTGAATTTGCCAAAATCCAAATTTCATGTCAAATTTAGACATTACTTTGGCCGAATAAAGCCTTGCTAATAAATCATTTTTATTAGGAATTGGATATCCAATCCATCTTAATGCTTTGTTCAAAGGTTTATAATTTATCACTAGTCTTGCGACTCCTCTTTCTAGTTCTGCTGCATTTTCTACATAAAATGCTGAACAGCTCCATGGACTTTTAGATGGTCTAATAAGGCCTTTCTGTAGTAATTCTTCAATTTCCTTTTTACAAATTTCTAGATGTCTTTGAGACATGACTATAGGTCTAGTTTTTGTTGGGATTTGACTTTCTTTAAAGTCTGGTTCGTAAGGTAAACATATTTCATGTTTTTTTCTCTGCCAAAAGGCATTAAGAGTGTCTGCACAAATAGTTTTCTCAATATAATTTTGTAGATTTTCAATCTTTTGTTGTAAACTGGGTTGCAATAATTTTTCTTTTATTCTTTTGTAATTTATCTCCTGAGATAAAGAGTTTAGAAAACTCTCTTTTCTTTTAATACTTTTTTGAATAATATCAATTTTATGATGTTGTGGTTGAGATACAAATTTAAATGTTAATTCTTGATTATTAATAGTACTAGCAATTCCTTTTTTTGATATTTTTGTTATAGGATATAACAAATGTAAGAAGAGATTTCCTAGTATAACATTATGGGATAAATTTTTAACTATTATAAATGGCATTTCAAGACAAATACCTCTATTGCAAACAGCTGTGTTTTATAGCTTATAATTAACTAACAACTTTCCACTATCTGCAGCATTTAGTATTTCGGTAGTTTTAGAAAAATATTTTGAAGGTACTAACCTTCATTAATGCAGTTTAAGTCTGCACCCGAATCTATCATTGCTATTGTAGTAAAATAATATTCTTTGTGGATTACAATAGTAACTTTAGTGTGTCATTTATGGGTGATTACCTTGTCAACAGCATTAATAAATGTTAAAGAGTTTAATTTTTCCTCTCCCAAAATGTTGTTATTATTGTGGTTATCGTTTTTAAAGTTTATCTCTATTAAAGACATTCTTTCTTTCAATTCCTTTATTTCTTGTTTAAGCATTTTGACTTCATGCTGTAATTCTGCAATTGTAGTTTCAGTACTTACTGGGTTAATATTATTGAAAGTTTTAACTCTGTTTAATATATTTTTTAAACTATAAGTTTCTGGTTCTTTTAATTTTAGTTTCTTTTCTCCTTTATGTGATTCCAAATATTTTTTAAACATATTTTTCTTTTGTTCAGGATCAGAAATTTTGTCTATGATGTCCAGAATAATATTTTCTTCTTTTGTTAACATAAATAGTCAATTTGCTTTACATAAAGCTTTATAATAGTCACAATTTCCATCGCAACTATTAGATTCTGAATCGTTAGCTGAATCATTTTCATTTTCAGTTTCTAAATCAATTTCTGTGATAACAGATAATTTTAAATTTTCTTTCTCCGAATCAGAGCTTGATATAAATAATTTTGTGAATGAATTTTTTTAATTCTTCATCTATTTCAAGATTATTTATCTTATTTTTGAATTTACACTTATTAGCATAGTGATCTGGTGTTTTACATTTCCAACATATTGGAATTTTTCTTTTAGTGGGTTTATTTTGCTCTTTTCTTTTATAGGGTCTTTGTGATTTCCTTTCAGAAATTTTACTACTTACTGCGTAATTTTCTTTTCGAAAATTTTTATTTTTATAAAAAAATTTCTTAGATGGTTTTCTAAATCTTCTTTCTTCATTGGTTGGTTTTATAGGTGATAAACCAAGTTGTTCACAGAAATCTCCTAGAATTATTTTTCCATAAATTTTCTCATTTTGGATTTGTTTATGTAATTTTATTTCATTACATAAATGAATTCCTTCTGCAACAACTTCTGCTCCTAATTCACCATAAGTATATTGATTATAAGGAATAGTTCCATTATTTTTTGTTTTATTCGATTTTTAACTCTCTCTGAAAAGAAATGAGGTAGTCCTGATAAGAACTTTTCTTTTCAAAATTCATGATTACTATCACTTCTAGTAAATAGCTTTGAGAAATATACATCTTTATTCCATCTGAACTGAGATAAATTCTGACATTTTAGATTCATTAATTGTTCTTGTGTTCTGTCTGTTTAAAGAGCAGTTGCTCCAATGAAGTGTTTAGCTATTGTATATATTAGCGTATTTACGCAATCGGTTTTGGGCATTCCATCTTCTAATTTTATCGCAGTAAATATATGCGCTTCATTGGAAAGATGAAAATCTCACCAACCTTTTAGTTGTCCTGTAAATCATTGTACAATAGCTTTTGCATACTACCGTCTGAATTATTTTTAAATAAAATGGGAAATGACTTACAAGAAAATTATGATATCTTTATAATGATAGAAAAATCTTACAAAATAGGAAAACAAAAGGATAGTTTTTCAGATTTTGATGATTTATTAACAGTTTTCAATATAAATTCTGCCTATAAAGAGTATACAACAAAAGCAGGAAAAACTATTAGGAGCATACATCCCCCAGAAGCAAACTTATCAGTTAAAATTGGTAAAGAAGAAATTGTAGCTACTCCTTATAGAAAAGATAGAACATTTGAAGCTATTATTGAGCAGAATAATTTCACAAATTTAACATTACAATCAATAGGTAATCAACTTATAAGAATTGAACAAGGATCTAATAAAGATCAAACAAAAATCTGCGATACAGATGAAGTTTTATTCAAACCCTGGTCTGCACAAAATTTAGGAATGAATATAGATAAACCAAGAGAAAACTCCGAATTGTTAAAAGAAATAATGAAAAGGTTAGACGCCTTAAACGTTAAGAAAAAGAAGTTGCACCCATAATCGAAAGTAAGGAATCTAGAGAACTTCAGAACTAGAATCTGATAATAATTCAGACGAAGAAGCAATTTACAAAATATGTTTTTAAATATAGAACAAAATAAACCAGAAAATAATTTTGAAATTAATAAAATTAATCATAGAAATACCTCTTATTGTAAACCTTATTATACGAGACCAACACCAGTCGACCTCTTATTTGAAGAACAAAACAATTATGGAGCTGTATCTTTTGACGGTACCTCCATTGTAGAATGGAATATAGACGGTTATTCAGAATACCAAATACAAACTTGTCTGAATTATATGACAATATACGCTAATGCATGTTTAATTAAAAATAATTCAGACGATAGGATAGCAAAAGCTATTGTACAAGGATTTACAGGACAACTGAAAGGTTGGTGAGATTTTCATCTTTCTAATGAAGCGAAAGTGCATATATTTACTACGACAAAATTAGAAGATGGAATGCTCAAAACCGATTGCATAAATACGCTAATATATACAATAGCTAAACACTTCATTAGAGCAACTGCTCTTCAAACAGACATAACACAAGAACAAGTAATGAATCTAAAATGTCAGAATTTATCTCAGTTCAGATGGTATAAAGATGTATATTTCTCAGAGCTATTTACTAGAAGTGATAGTAATCATGAATTTTGGAAAGAAAAGTTCTTATCAGGACTACCTCATTTCTTTTTAGAAAGAGTTAAAAGTCGAATAAAACAAAAAAAATAATGGAACTATTTCTTATAATCAATATACTTATGGTGAATTAGCAGCAGAAGTTGTTGCAGAAGAAATTCATTTATGTAATGAAATAAAATTACATAAACAAATCCAAAAGGAGAAAATTTATGGAAAAATAATTCTAGAAGATTTCTGTGAACAACTTGTTTTATCACCTATAAAACCAACCAAACAAGAAAGAAGATTTAGAAAACCATCTAAGAAAAAAAATTATAAAAATAAAAATTTTCGAAAAGAAAATTACGCAGTAAGTAGTAAAATTTCTGAAAGGAAATCACAAAGACCCTATAAAAGAAAAAAGCAAAATAAACTCACTAAAAGAAAAATTCCAATACGTTGGAAATGTAAAACACCAGATCACTATGCTAATAAGTGTAAATTAAAAAATAAGATAAATAATCTTGAAATAGATGAAGAATTAAAAAATTCATTCACAAAATTATTTATATCAAGCTCTGATTCAGAGAAAGAAAATTTAAAATTATCTGTTATCACAGAAATTGATTCAGAAACTGAAAATGATTCAGCTAACGATTCAGAATCTAATAGTTGCGATGGAAATTGCGACTATTATAAAGCTTTATGTAAAACAAATGGACTATTTATGTTAACAAAAGAAGAAAAATTTATTCTGGACATCATAGACAAAATTTCTGATCTAGGAGAAAAGAAAAATATGTTAAAAAAATATTTGAAATCACATAAAGAAGAAAAGAAACTAAAATTAAAAGAACCAGAAACTTATAGTTTAAAAGATATATTAAACAGAGTTAAAACTTCCAATAATATTAACCCAGTAAGTACTGAAACTACAATTGTAGAATTACAGCATGAAGTCAAAATGCTTAAACAAGAAATAAAGGAATTAAAAGAAAGAATGTCTTTAATAGAGATAAATCTTAAAAACGATAACCACAATAATAACATTTTGAGAGAGGAAGAATTAAACTCTTTAACATTTATTAATGTTGTTGACAAGGTAATCACTCATAAATGACACACTAAAGTTACTATTGTAGTTCACAAAGAATATTATTTTACTACAATAGCAATGATAGATTCGGGTGCAGACTTAAACTGCATTAATGAAGGGTTAGTACCTTCAAAATATTTTTCTAAAACTACCGAAATACTAAATACTGCAGATGGTAGAAAGTTGTTAGTTAATTATAAGCTACAAAACACAGTTGTTTGCAATAAAGGTATTTGTCTAGAAATGCCATTTATAATGATTAAAAATTTATTCCATAATGTTATACTAGGAAATCCCTTCTTACATTTGTTATATCCTATAACAAAAATATCAAAAGAAGGAATTACTAGTACTATTAATCTTTAATAATAGTTGTAATAGCTTTGATGTCACACTTTTTTGGTATCAACGTGAACTACCAAAAATGCCCATCTATATATTATCTCATCTTAATTACTTAAAAATAGAATCAAATACTAATTTTTTTTTACAAATTCAAATGCACATAAAAGTAGGATCTAATAACTAAACATGCTTTAAAATTCAAAACGCTTCTAAAAATAGGATCTAAAATTAAACCTTCTTTATAGATTCAAAATACTTTTTTACAAAATATCACTTGAAAATAAAAAATTATTATTTTTACTGATTTAAACATATACAATTGATAAGAAAAACAATTCACGCGCGAAGCGCGTGCCATTACACTCGTAATCAAGAATTAACATTCAAATTTGTATCTCAACCACAACATCATAAAATTGATATTATTCAAAAAAGTATTAAAAGAAAAGAGAATTTTCTACTCTTTATCTCAGGGGATAAATTACAAAAGAATAAAAGAAAAATTATTGCAACCCAATTTACAACAAAAGATTAAAGATCTATAAAATTATATTGAAAAAACTATTTGTGCAGACACTCCTAATGCCTTTTGGCAGAGAAAAAAAACATGAAATGGGTTTACCTTACGAACCAGACTTTAAGAAAAGTCAAATCCCAACAAAAGCTAGACCTATAGTCATATCTCAAAGACATCTAGAAATTTGTAAAAAGAAAATTGAAGAATTACTACAGAAAGGCCTTATTAGACCATCTAAAAGTCCATGGAGCTGTTCAGCATTTTATGTAGAAAATGCAGTAGAACTAGAAAGAGGAGTCTCAAGACTAGTGATGAATTATAAACCTTTGAATAAAGCATTAAGATGGATTAGATATCCAATTCCTAATAAAAATGATTTATTAGCAAGGCTTTATTCGGCCAAAGTAATGTCTAAATTTGACATGAAATTTGGATTTTGGCAAATTCAGATTAAAGAAGAAGATAGATATAAAACTGCATTTACTGTTCCATTTGGCCAATATGAATGAAATGTAATGCCGTTTGGGTTAAAAAACGCCCCTTCAGAATTTCAAAAAATTATGCTTATACAGCATTTACCATAGTATAAATTAACGATGTTCTTATATTTTCAGAATCAGTTGACCAACATTTTAAACACTTAAATATTTTTATAAATGCCACTAAAAGAGCTGGATTAGCTGTATCAACTAAAAAGATAAAGCTTTTTCAAACAGAAATTAGATTTCTTGGACATATTATAAACGATGGAACTATATTTCCTATTGATAGAGCAATTATATTTGCAGAAAAATTTTCAAATGAAATTAAGGATAAAAATCAATTGCAAAGATTTTTAGAAAGCTTAAACTATGTTTCCTAAATTTATAAAGATCTAGCTTATGATGCTAAACCATTATTTGAAAGATTAAGAAAAAATCCACCTGCTTGGACAGAGGAACATACTAAAGCGGTTATAAAAATAAAAGAAATTCCTTGTCTTGCAATTCCTAATCCTGATGCGCTTAAAATAGTCGAAACTGATGCATCAGATAAAGGATATGGTGGTATTCTTAAACAAAGAATTAATAATAAAGAATCCTTAGTCAGATTTACTTCGGGAATTTGGCAAGGACCCAGAGTTAATTACTCTACCGTTAAAAAGAAATATTAGCAATCGTATTATGTGTGCAAAAATT
Source organism: Allium cepa (assembly GCA_030765085.1). Taxonomy (NCBI): domain Eukaryota; kingdom Viridiplantae; phylum Streptophyta; class Magnoliopsida; order Asparagales; family Amaryllidaceae; genus Allium; species Allium cepa. The sequence continues at coordinate 600,734,346 of CM060935.1, forward strand.
TGAAAGTGATTTATTAAATCAAAACTTCTTACTAAGAGTAGATTGTAAGTCTGTCAAATTTTTTTACAAAAGAATGTTAAAAACATAGCATCAAAACAAATATTTGCTAGATGACAAGCAATATTATCAGTATTCGATTTTGATATTGAGTTTATTAAAGGATCTGATAATGCGTTACCAGATTTCTTAACTCGAGAATTTTTATAGGAAAAAATGAATAAAGGCTAAGAAAAGACAGAAAGCAGTAAAACTGCACTATTTCGGCCCATAACGACTTATAAGTCGAATTTTCAGAAGGATAAAAAAAATCTTAGAGAAGATGTCTTAAAGACTACTCCAGTTGATGAACAACTCAGAGCTGATGCTTATGAGTTGGCAATAAAGTCTGCATCTACAAGAGAATACCTATACCCGTATATTCCGACATCAACTATATGGGTATCTCCTGTAGAGAAAAAGTATATTCATTTATCGGCAGAAGAGGTTATGACATTCTATTTAAAAAAACTTTACCGATCCATACCTTTATCCAAAGGATTTTAATTTCTACCAAGAAATTTTAACCTACACAGGTTCTGTACAATTTGAATCCGCCATGAGAACTAGTGGAGAATGGGCTTTCTCAAAGGCCACCATTGTTAAAATAATTACCCCAGAACAATGGGAAAATGATTTATATAAACCTAAAGAATTAATTACAAATTCAAAAAATACTTATAGGAACAAATTAAATTTTAACTACTTCGACTATATTAAAGCTTGGGAGCTTGCTTTCTTTTATGAAAACAGGCAGAGAAAACATAGTTGGTTTATTCAATCTAAAACTCAAAATATCACAAATTTTCCAAATTGGTTTGTAGTTTGGTTTTCAAACTTTAGATTATATCCAGTGATTTTACCACGAAAAATAAGAAATATTTATGATGAATTTGTTCGAATAAATATTTCCATGAAACATCATAATCTACATTTTGCAGCACTTTATCAAGTACCCTGCATTATGAAATGGGACGTCATTGTTGTTCCAAGAACTTTACAAAAGTTTGAAATAAAATTTGAAAATATTCCTTATTTAGGTAGAAGGATTTTAATTAAATGGTGAGATAAATTTGAATTTTTCAAAGATTCAATTTATTCACAAAAGGGTTTAATTAGCCATGAACCGCAAAAAATACCAGATTCACCTAAAAGGGAATTATCTGACTTACTAAAAGAATTAATTGCAAGTTTCTCAAAAAGAAATTTAAAAATACAACTCAAAGCCATATTGGATTCGGATAGTGATGATGAGCTTATGAGCATGTCTACAGATCCAAGTTCATTAAGAGACCAAGGAGAAATGGAAGATTATATGCTAAAAGCCAAAGGCACAATGTGAGATGCGTTAAAAAGAAAGTTAATGGAATCTGAATAGTATATGTATATTTTCACCAGGCATGTATTGTAACTTTCATTATGGATGAAATACAATTGTCACCGCCTTTAGGATTTTCTCCACTTGGCCACGTTTCAGAAGGCCCTCCGCAGACAGGATAAAATTCTAGCCAAAAATATCTAATAAAGATAAGGATGAAATAATGCCAGCAAATATTTCATACACGTAGTGTTATTTCAAAAGGTAATGTGACCTGATGTGACAAAAGCATTATAATTGCTAAATATAATGAATAAGGTGGCAAATGGATGGCTAAAGACAAATGATGATGTGACAAAAGCTTAATTATTGCTGAAGAAAAGATGGAAAGCTTGTTGATAAGGATGTAGAAGAATGGAAGATGTCGGTTTATGCAAACCTAATAACCGAATGTACTAGTGTATATGTGTGTATTCTATGTTAGGGGGCAGATTTTGTAATCAAAAATTTAAAGTTTGCTAAGTTATTGTAATGGCAGATAGCCTACTCATTGTAATATAGTCCACTGTAATAAAATTTTCTTTTTCTCAAATAAATCTCTTTCTGTAATATAATATATGCGCTTGCAAAAACTACTACTGTTATTTTACATCTTTCCATCAAACAAGGAGCAAACGAAGAAGCTCACCAGAGATCGCTCGTCCCGGTTGTCCCCTGCCTAGAGGTCTCCCCTTGGTTGTCGAGCCAGTATATTAATTGGCAAGGTAAGGGGCGACTAAAAGACAACCAACAAGGAGGACCTGAGTTTTCACGAGCGCGTTGGCGGGTCTTGGGTGTATTGCTATTAGATTCATGATAATATTTCATATTTTACTGTTATGGATATTATATGTGTCTAAATTATGCAAATTTAAGACTGATAAAAGATAGAATTTCCGTCTTTAAAATTCACTTTTAAATATGTTTAATACTGTAATATCAGTCTTCACATTTTAAGACTGAAATGTCAGTCTTAACATTTCAGTCTTAATTTTTTTTTTGCGACTAGGAATTCAGAGACTGAAATTTGGGTCTTTGATCGTTGGTCTTCGATTTCTCATTGCTGAAGGGTGGTGCATCATGGTACTGTTCCGTTTCAAATCCATGCATCCATTTCTAAAAGTTGTACGGCACTGTTTTAGTATTTTGGATGGATGCTGCACCTTGCACCGTAAATGTTGCACCATGTGGATATCGATTCTTCAGACGATCATAACTGTTGGCTCGTTTAGAGTTATGGGAGGCATAACCAGTCGAATCGAAGATCTCTGTGAGTTCTACGGCTTTGACAGCTTTAAGCCGTCAATGGATAGTTCCATATCCAAAAAAGACTATCCGAACCTCAATCGGGAATCGGAAGTTTTTTACCATTCGTTTTTTAGGTATAATTTGAAGACTGAATTACTTGATTAAAAACTGGTTATTTTCAATCGTTAATCCAAATTTTTTGTATTGAGTGTCAGCAACCCTGCATATCATCAATTTATTTTTATTAGGACTACACAAGTAGCTTGACAAGAAAAATACAAGCATAACGGCATGTAACTGATTGTCGCTTTCTCGTACTGCAATCAAAAGTTATGTGCTACCAACAAAAAAAGATAAATGAAATGGTAAGTAATTACGTTTTACCTTCAGAATTCTAAGACATTTAAAATTTTGAAAGATCTTGAACTTTTTCCCATCTTATCAACGTGTGATTCACGAACCATGAAGGCGGTTGGTGTGCGCCTACAAAATTGCAGTAACTTAGTTACTTTTTACAAGAGGTTAGCTGAAACAGTAAAACAAATATTTATTCATTCAGCAAATTTTATTGCCCATTTATATTACCCATCCATGTGATACCTTGAAGGGTAAATGGATATCTTACATTGTCATACGTTGCAACACAGTGATAATATATCATACCAGTGGTTGTATACAAGGAAAATATATGTTACAGCATTACAGTTTACAATAATATTTCCATTATTTTTCTAGTACTATGCTACCTTCATGATTTTAATCAGGTTCATAGATGATAAAAAGGAATAGACGCATGCAGGAAACAACTAAACAATTACATACATATTGTCACAAAAGACAGTATAATAATTGTCAAGTACGCAAATCCCATAGGGGCTACATGAAAACAGACAAGTAGCTTACTAATGTAGCGGTGCACATAAATAAATGTGCAATCTATCCGATCATGTTAAGTAATGAATACAAGCAAATTTAAATAAAACAAAAATGATGGCAGTTACATGTAAAAGAAAAATCCATAGTTTTTTTGCAACAACTACAAGAGCAGATTCATTTCACAAGGCAGCTTGGTATTTTATCTTTTCAGGAGTTTCCTCACCTTCTGGTAGCACAGTATGGTGATCTTGCAGACATCCGAAGAATTCCTAAGGTATATAAGACAATAAACTTAAACAATTATTGTTGTCCTGACGTAACAAACATAATTGGATACAAACTAAATATATTCATTTGTTCTATTTTCTGTACTGTAAAACAATATGCAAAATAACGTTTAGCTGAAATGTATAGAATAAGCATTAAATTCTAAAATATCATGATCCGCACTAATCCGTATAAACAATGGTAGTTTAATTATGCATTCCCTCTATGAACTCATTACCATAAAGGTCCGTAGATATTTCCCTTTCAAAATTTCAAAATAATTGATAGCACACTTCCTGTCTATCAGCAAATTTATATTATGAAATGTAAAATACTTATTTTCAATCATGATAAAGAGTTAAAGAAATTCTAATACGTTTACCATTGAAATGATAATTATATTGTCTACTTCGATAAATTGTCGTGCTAATCTGCCGATATATAGATCTGACCATAGTTTGACTCAACCAAACTTCTAGGTGTTCAGTTAACTATTTTTTATTGTAGTATATTGCTTACTAAAAAATGTATTTCATGGTAATAAAAATGAATCAATTACATTCTACCTAGGCTATTTTTTGTATTTAAAGAACATGAACAACAATGATCATAAATTTTTGAATTGAAAAACAAAAAATGATCAAATTCTTATCATATATTTGTAACAAGGATAAAATATTTATACATTTGATTTTTGTTTTTATTTCTAATTCTGGGTTAATACGAAGATGTATACAAATAGCAAATATGACAATTTCAAGTATTTGTAAACTCAATGTTACATCTGCATTGCTCTTTGCCATATCAAACTGTATCAGTTCAAGATTTTAATCTAAAATTACTACCACATGATCAAAATTCAGAAGAAGATCAAAATGAACATAATGTTTTGGGAATTATATCTTCGAAGAGAATGTGCAAATGAATGTGTGTGTGTGCGCACGCGCTCGCTCATTCTTTTAGGTTTAAACATGCTAGTTTGGTGTGTACGCATGATTAAATTTCAAAGGTTCAAACGATAAAAATCTATTTTCCTTTGATGTAATTTGACTTTTAATTCTCATCTCAACACACAAGTTTTTGCGTTGTTACAGTAAAAATAATAACAGATATCTTTTAACCCTTAATGTATATTGGTTTCTTTAATTTCATACACTTGTAGAATAGTGGTCAGTGATTAACTTGTCATGTTTTAACATGGCAATGATTAAAGGAGGTTCCCTATGTCTTGTAAGTATTCTTTAAATTCATTTGCCATTAAGTTTATAAACGGTTAAGCTTCTTATTCCTCATTTGTTTTCCATTCATGGTAGTATTTGTTGAGTTACAAAACTTGTGTATCTCTTCTTGATAAACGGTTGAACTTATTGATCATAGAAACATGCCTCCTGAATGTACGGTTTAGCATTGTTCTATTTTGATTATATCAGAGAAAAGTCATTTAAATTGTTAGCATAATACGCAAAAAAAATGGTCAAATGATTGACGATCAATAACAAAAAGGTCAACAATACAATAACATGCTAGTAACAGAAGAATATTTGATGTACTTAATCTTCATAATTTCATAACTGAAAGTTGGAACCAGAGTTTAGGAGTTTCAAAATCAAGCATTACCAACCACTGCGAACGTTAGGCAAAGCGAAATCAATGACATAAGCTAAATAAGAAAATTGAAATCGGAAATTCAGACTAGGGTTATATGTTACCCATGGTATATAGCAGCGGTAAGGTGGTGAAGAAGCTAACCTAAGTTGAGATATCGGAACAACGGTAGTGCAGGGTGACATTGATGAGTGATTGCAGCTAAGGTTCAAAGCCGATGACTCTATATGACTTGATACTATTAGCATGAAACCCAATACTCCATCCAACTCCATCCGTTTGTCTTGACAAGGGAGAAAAATTAGCAACTGAATACTTTTGGGTAAAAGTTGATCTTGAAGTGTGAAGAGAAAAGGAGGAGAGGGTAGAGATGAGGAGCGGAAAATTAAGCCCAATGAAGTGATGATATTTATTTTGTATTTTGCGTTTTCAATGCTAATTACAACAAATAAGAAAGTGGACGATGGAGAGAGACGATTTTTTAAAACACGAAACATATATATAAAATAAAAAAAATTGTTTTTTATTTTGTGCGTTTTACGCCAGGTGCTAAAGCATGGGTGTTTTGTGTCCATTAAGCAAAGATAGGCTGTAATTGTATAGCGGTATCTGAAAATATATCTTGAGGACGTCCTAAAGCGCTCATGGTATCATTATGAATATACATACCAAAACTGTGAAAACCTAGAATTATACATGCCCAGTTTAGGTGTGATATGATTGCATCGCGGTGCCTAAGGACACGATCTAATAGATCATTGTATCGAGTAGTTGGATCGTAGTCTTTTACCATGAAAATGGCTACATGTGCAGCAGCACCAACTATAAGAAAACCACCGATCCACATGTGATATGTAAACAACGAAAGTTGTGTACCATAGTCAGTAGCTAGACATGGATAGGGGGGCAACCGTAGCCTCAGCCTACCGCCAAAGCATTTTCAACGCCGACCTTTTGGTTTTTTTTTTTTTTGGCTTTTTTTAGTTCTTCTTTCCTTTTTCATGTTTACTTATACTAGCATTTAGTACATATACGCTAATAATTAGTGCAACAAATAATTACTTTTTTTAATAACGAATCAAGCTTAAGTAGATTGTGACAGATGAAAAATCTCAAGTAGTTATTGTAGCTACTACTCCTGCTAAGAGAAGGGGAAAAGGTCGAAGTAGGGGTTCATCTATACCTTCCTGCTTGCATACAACTTTCCTTTTCTCTCCTTCTAAAGGTTCGGCTAACGTCATGGTTGAACTTAAATGTGGGAGAGTTGTTCATGTTAAACAATATAGAAAAACATGGTTTAGGAATATGTATGATCGCTTAGAGAAGCATTTCAAAGAGTTTTCAAATGAGGTTATTGCTAAAGCCAAGAGTCAAACAAGCAAAGTATTTGATCGCTTACTTAGAATCAGAGGCCACGTGAGTATGTTTTAGAATCTTTTGTAGCTTGTGGTGGCCCATTGTATTTATCTTTTGTTTCAGATGAGTAGGAGATTTACCGTATTATGATGATGGTGCATGATGCAAGTCTTCATATTGCTACAGCTCCTTCCCCCTATTCAGTCATGGCGAATCCTCGAAGGGTAACCCGAACTACAACTATACGAGACCTAGGGGAGGTCCACGTTTTGAGGTGTTTCTCCTCCAAAAGTGACTGAAGAGGTATTAGGACACGGAAAAGCTACTGTAGTAGCATAAGTTTTTGTTTACTTTTGATCATCAGTACCCGCCTATTAGTAAATTTAGTTCATAACTTTATAACATTTATCTAGGTTTTTTCTTTTGCCTCTAATATAATGTTTTTTGAAATATGGATATTGTTTTACTGTCTTGGGTTTTTGCATACTTGATAGATATATCATCGTTTAGCATAATATAAAGATTTTGGTTGCTTTGAAATCATTTCATTTTCGGATTCAAGATCCACCGAGATCAATATCCTACCTTTAGGGGTGCTTTTGCCACCTGGCGTCTTGTTGTGTACGGTTCCATAGCCTGGTAAAGATTCGAGTATATCCGAGCTTGTCTAATCAGATGTTTCAACATTTAGCCATTCGTAATTCTATAGCTTAGTTAGGTCTCGGGGTCTACCGAGCCTCTCTTAGGATTGTGAGCTAGTGATGCCTTGGCCATATCCTAATAACGTTTCGAGTTCTTTCAATACTTTCTAAATAGCGATGTCAACCTTATGGCCTATCCATTTGAATTTGAACAATCTTTGTGGTCTCAATTTTCATATGCCAGCTTTATGGTTTTTTTAAGCTTTTTCTTTGGGGCATACCAAGAATTGCTTGATGCCAACCTTATGACAAATGTTCTTTTGGTGGGAATCTACCCACTTTGTGGCTTAGGACTACCTAATTAAGGCTTTTTTATTTGGATGAAAATCTACCCACTAGATACTTGAATCTGAACGCTATGGCTTTCCATTTGAAATCTATCCACTATATACTTGAGTTTGAACCTTAATATTTTCTATTTGGATTAGAATCTACATGCTAGGCAGTTGAGTCTGTGCCCTAAGGCTTTCTATTTGGATAGGAATCTACCCATTAGATACTTGAGTTTGAAATCCAAGGGTTTCTGTTTGGATGGGAATCTACCCATGTGACGACTGAACTTCTTGACCCTCAGAAATTGACACTAATACATCCCTGGTATGTTGAACATGCTAGTATAGTATTTCTGTTTGATGATAATAAATATATATTCATTTAAATGTATTTGTTAGTGTACTATTTTATTTTTCACGTAATTAATAAATATTTTCTGAATAAAATGAATAACATAGAATTTAAATTCAAACATATATTTTGTTCAAACAAATATTTATTACAATTTTTGAATAGTACAATTTGAGCTCTCACTATATATATACAATTTTTACAATTATCATTTACATCAACACCTCACTACATGTTACTGTTCACTCAAAATTGTTCTTCAACTTATTGAATCCAACATCTGAGCAATCTGCAAAATAAACACTAACGCGGTAAAATTGAAAAGAAAATACTTTGCAGTGTAAAATAAAATGTGATTTTGAAAGTATTATTTGCCTCAGTTAGTTGGGTTGTTCATCATCACTTAATTTTGAATTCATCATACATGAATAGCTTGTGACATATGCAGTGTATCACTGGATATGCCACAAGGTCGTGCACATCGATATACACTCGATAAATCTGCAGGGACAAGTGAGCACAAGGTCAAACCCAAATCAAAAGTCGGGTTCAACTCAAGTGTAATAAAAATAAAGTCACGACATCGGCACAAGGTCAAACCCGAGCTATAAGCTGGATTCAACTCAGTAACAAACCATAATTCAACTCAGATGCAAGTAGACTCGAGCACACATGTAGCAGTTCAAGGTTTCAGTTGCAACATGACTTAAAAAACAAAGTGAACCGTGCAGTCGAATGAAATGTCAAAGACCATATAACAAAATACAACATAGCAATGTGGAAGTGCAGACCATACATCAAACACAACATACAGTGATGCAATATACACATGTATAAGGACATGTATCATAACCATACTCCAAGAAGCGCTAGTGCATATGAAACCAGACAAGGCACAGACCACATTCAAGACTACATGAGTGAACATATACATATATGTATGTAGTGAAAACAGAGACAACAGTATATAAATGGAAAACTACAGACTTCAAATTATGAAACAACAAGCGTTACAAGTTAAAGACTGCAACACAACGGCAACTACAAGTGATCAAGCATCAAGTCAAAGACAACTACAGTCTTACAAGAACCAATCACCAACATTCAATCAAAATCATATGGCCAAGCAAATTATCAGAACGAACGATAATCAAGGGGTTCGAACCTTATTTAAACCCGGTAACATCATAGGCCAATACTCATTCGAGTTTAAGCAACAAAGAATAATCATTCAACTTGAATCAAGATCGAGTTCAAGCAAGCCAACGAGTAAAGCAGAAAATCATAAATTACAGACCAGATTTTACGAATTGAACTCGATCAAAGAAGCAGCCAAAACTAAGCAACGAACTGTTGATCGATAGAGCAAAGAAAGGGAAACCACATATTCGATCGATCAAATTAAAATCGGTGCTTCTTTAATTGCAAAGCCTTAATTTTATCAGAGAGAAACGAACAAGCATAAAGGAAGCCAACATTTTTTCACAAACAAAAGAAACGTCGAACAATATAAAGGAAACAAAAGGAGGCCGTTATTTTGTCGTGTGACTAGGGGACGAACTACGGTGGTGTAGTCTGAGAATTCGTAACTCAACGGTTGAGTTGTGGTAGGGTTTTGAGCGTAGAGTTAGGTTATTTGATAGCGGGTGTCACGAGTTTACATGTGTAAGCGTCAGACTACTTAATTTCTAGTTTAAACCTTGGGGGCAACATGTAGGCAGAGTTTAGCTGAAGTTGGGTAAATATGTGTGTTCTGTTTTTTGTTTTATATATTCTGCTATTATCTATGATGCTATTATTTTGCTGTGATCTATGTTGAAATTATTTTATATAAACTTCCACACAAAAAATTATAATTAATAGTATCACCCTATTCACCCCCCTCTAGGGTGAAATCGATCCTACAAGTGGCATTAGAACAAGGAACAAAAGCCACTTTTGTTTAAATTTGATTTTTCAAGAACCAATTTTGTTTTAAAAATTTGAATTTTCAAAATGGTGTCTTTTAATAATGCTTTTACTGAGGGTCGTCCAATATTATTCCTCCTGTTTTTGATGGAACGGATTTTATGAATTAGAAATTAAAAATGGAATTTTATTTAAAATCTATTAATATTAAATGTTGGGATATTGTTGATAATGGGTGTGATATAACAGACGAGAAAATTACTTCGACTAATGCTCTTACTATGCATATACCAATTCTCATATTAATCAAGATAATTTTAACTTTATCTCTCATTGTGAAAATGCACAGGAAATCTGGAATACTTTTGATGCAATATATGGTACAAAAGACAACAACAATGAGAAATCCTCCACAATCGACTCAGTTAAAGAAATGTGCTTAACAGGACTGGTAAAAGGCAGTAGTGATGAGGATGATGATGATGGAGCATCCGAGCTAGCACTATTAATAAAGAAACTCAAAAGGTGGAATCACAAATATGGAAATCCAGCTCTAAATCAACAATTGAAAACCAAAAAATCAAAGCACTAGGCAACCCAGAAGAGCGGGAGATCATCTGTCACAAGTGCAACAAACCTAGCCACATCAAGCCCAATTGTCCTCGAAATCGACTCAGCCAAGAAAAGAATTCGAAAATAATTTTTTTTACAGCCACATGGAAAAGCACTAGCAATGAGAGTGAAAGAGCAGATTTGTGCTTTCAAGGTAATGTAGCTGATAGCGATGATGATGAGCCAAGCTAGGTATCAACACTCACTCACTCGGAATTACTCATATATTTCCACGAAGTAAATGGCTGTTTTAAACGACTTAGGGAGAAATATGCCAAAATTGAATCATAAAGAGATAGTTTGATAGAATCAAATAAATAGCTTAATTAATTGGTTAAAAACTATCAAACTAAGGGCCCTAAGTGTAATGAGTGTCCAACATTCGAAGAAGAGATCAAAAAATAAGAAATTAAAACCAAATCACTTGAAAATAAAATTCTGATTTTGAAAGAAAGTGAAAATACTAGGAGAGAAAATTCTATAAAAAAGTGCACTCAATTATTGAATGAAAATGAATCACCTAAAATACAAGTCCAACAATTGTCTACAACTTTAGGAAAATTTTCCAAAAGTAAAAAATCGTTGAATGTGCTATTAGAGAAACAAACTGTTAATACTGTTAGACAAGAACTTGGGTATAATCACTCTGAACGTATTAGAGGTGAAATTAAATAAGTCAATTTCATGTGCACAATTTGTAGAAAATTTGGACATAATCAAAATAATTGTTGGTATTGACCCCAAACATGTGAAAACTATTTCAATTTGAGTTCCAAAAGGTACAAATATAAAATCCCTTAAAGTCAAACAAATCTAGGTGCCGAAAGGAACATATATAAATAGTTTTGGGTCTCCACAAACATATTTTTCAAAATCATCTGTCACTAACAACCATGGACTTATAAAAACAAATAGGTCACAAAAATCTTTTATCATGTAGGTGTGGTGGCAGGCTAAGGAATTACAATAGTGTTATTTGAATTCTGGCTGCTCCAGGGACACAACAGACAATAAAGCAAAGTTCCTTAGCCTACAACAACGAAATATTATCGGCAAAGTTAAAATAGGTAATGGTATATTGAACAATTTACTAAATATGATAATCTGCACCTTAATTCAGCCAGTAATGTGATAATGAAATAAAAGTTGATTTTGATTTTAAAAATGTTGATTATGATTTTGACTTTTTCAAATTTGTTGGTCAATTATACTTTTATGTCACGAATTCTATAAGAGTCTTTGAATTAGTTCATATTCGTTTGTTTGGATTAATGATGGTATTTCATTGATTGATGATTGCTCATGATACACATGGATATATTTGCTTATCTTACTGCTTTTGGATCAGACACTATGGTCACTGTTTGAAAATCTGCACGATTTCAATTCAATAGAATTTCATTTAAAAGTGGTTTTAAGATATTGTGTTGCACACTTCATGGCCTGGTAAATCAAATTCAGCTAATGATAATTTTATTCAAAGGAAATTTAGATGCAGATTACATTGGTAATCCAGTGATAAAAAATTACTAGTGGAACGTGATTTATGATGAGACATTTATTAGTTGCATCACATTTTCAAAGAAAATATCTGCATATTTTTCATTTCAAATAATTTTCAAATAGCAGACATTTTTCTTATAAAACCCCTTGTAGAAAATCATTTTTGACCTTGTTTCAGATTAGTCATTTCTAGAAAATTTTATAATTATTTTTGAATTTGAGCTTAAAGGATTACATTAACTAATCTGACTCGCTGCTGATTATCGAAAAGATAAATAGTGACTGAAAAAGTGATGAGTGCTGATATTGATCATATATTATAAATTGAGACAGTATAATTAGTAAATTTCTTTAGAAACTTAAACAAGAGTTATAAAAAATTTTTGTTGGTAAAAATTCCACGATCATTTCTTCTTCTATCATATTTCTATCGACCATCACTCATCAAAATCCAATATAGTATGTCAATATGTGGTATTTTAAACGGCAAATCATTCAATTTTCATTTTATTATATTTTTAGCAATAAAAACATCCAAAGTATTCACCGTCATTTAAAAGTCCTCACGGTTATGCATGGGTGAATTACATGGAATTTTTGATTATGTGCTTCCACGCTCATTTAAAAGTCCTCACAGTTATGCATGTATGGAACGCGTATCAAACTTGATTAATTAAATAGACAAGTTAATTCTAATCCCATTTAAAAGTCCTCGCGATTATGCGTGGTTAGAAGATACTTGAATTCATTTTTTTTTAAATTTGGAACACTACTAATCTCATTTAATAGTCCTAAAGGTTATGCATGGTTAGTAGATATTCAAATTCCTGATATAAATATTCCACAAATAGACACAACTATATGGTTTTATATGATGATATTATCCCTATCATTCTAAAGTGGAATATGCGTCAAAAAGAGTATTAATGATTTTTTTTATTGAAATTTCATATTTATACTCTATTGGGTATTAATATTGTATTAATGTCTATCACTTTATCTCTATTTTAACACTGTTAATCTTTTGCTGATAACAAAATGGGGAGAGAAAATTAAGATTTTGGCAAATAAAGGTCACATATTATTCTTATTTGCATCTGGGCTCATTTTCATATCTTTATTTATTTTCATGCATATATGAAGGGGAAGCTTTGTGTAGAGAGGGAGCATTCAAACAGGGGAAGCAAATTGAATAATCAAATACATTTAATAAAATACAAAATCTTAAATATATGTTTGTTATCATCAAAAGGGAGAGATTATTGAATATGCTAGTATATGACTTTTGTTTGATGATAATAAATATATATATATATATATATATATTCTTTTAAATGTATTTGTTAAGGTACTATTTTATTTTTCACGTAATTAATAAATATTTGCTGAATAAAATGAATAACATAGAATTTAAATTCAAACAGATATTTTATTCAAAAATATTCAAACAAATATTTATTACAATTTTTGAATAGTACAAACTTGAGCTCTCACTATATATACACAATTTTTACAATTATCATTTACATCAGCACCTCACTACATATCACTCGTTCACTCAAAAATTGATCTTCAACTTATTGAATCCAGCATATGAGCAATCTGCAAAATAAACACTAACCCAGTAAAATTGAAAAGAAAATATTTTGTAGTGTAAAATAAAATGTGATTTTGAAAATATTATTTGCCTTGGTTATTTGGGTTGTTCGTCATCATTTAATTTTGAATTCATCATACACGAATAGCTTGTGACATATACATTGTATCACTGGATATGCCACGAGGCCGTGCACACCGATATACACTTGATAAATTTGCAAGGACAGGTGACAAAAGGTCAAACCCAAATCAAAAGCTGGGTTCAACTCAAGTGCAATAAAAATAAAGTCACAATATCGGCACAAGGTCAACCCGAGCTATAAGTTGGATTCAACTCAGTAACAAAACCATAATTCAACTCAGATGCAAGCAGACTCGAGCACACATGTAGCAGTTCAAAGTTTCAGCTACAACACGACTCAAAATTAACAAAGTGCACTGTGCAGTCGAAAGAAATGTCAAAGACCAGACAACACCATACAACATTGCAATGTGGAAGTGCAGACCATACATCAAACACAACATGCAGTGGTGCAATATACATATGTATAAGGACATGTATCAAAACCACACTCCAAGAAGCACTAATGCATATGAAACCAGACAAGGCACCGACCACATTCAAGACTAAATGAGTGAACATATACATATATGTATGCAGTGAAAATAGAGACAATAGTATATAAATGGAAAACTACAGACTTCAAATTATAAAACAACAAGTGGTACAAGTTAAAAACTGCAACACAACGACAACTACAAGTGATCAAGCATCAAGTCAAAGACAACTACAGTCTTATAGGAACCAATCACCAACATTCAATCAAAATCATATGGCCAAGCAAATTATCAGAACGAACGGTAATCAAGGGGTTCGAACCCTATTTAAACCCAGTAACATCATAGGCCAATATTCATTCGAGTTTAAGCAACGAAGAATAATCATTCAACTTGAATCAAGATCGAGTTTAAGCAAGCTAACGAGTAAAGTAGAAAAGCATAAATTATATACCAGATTTTATAAATTGAACTCGATCAAAGAAGCAACTAAGGCTAAGCAACGAACGGTCGATCGACAGAGCAAAGAAAGGGAAATTACATATTCGATCGATCAAATTGAAGTCGGTGCTTCTTCAATTGCAAATCCCAAATTTTATCAGAGAGAAACGAACGAGCATAAAGGAAGCCGACATTTTTTTAACAATCAAAGAAACGGGTCGAACAATATAAAAGGAAACAAAAGGAGGCCAGCCTTGTTTTATTTTTTTATATAAAGGCTTTGGTTTATTTAAATTAGGATTTAATTGTTTTTAAATTATTTCAAATTTGTATTTTTCTTTTAAACAGTTGTAATTTATAGTCATGTGACTAGGGGATGAACTACGGTGGTGTAGTACGAGAATTCACAACTTAGTGGCTGAGTTGTGGTAGGGTTTTGAGTGTAGAGTTAGGTTAGTCGATAGCGGGTGTCGCGAGTTTACATGTGTAAGTGTCAGACTAATTAATTTCTAGTAGAAACCTTGGAGGCAGCACGTGGGCAAGGTTTTGCCAAAGCTGGGTAAATCTGTATGTTACGTTTTTCTTTTTTTTATATTCTGCTATTATCTGTGCTACTATTATTCTGCTGTGATCTTGTTGAAATTATTTTATATAAACTTCTGCAATAATTTTTATAATTAATAGTGTCACCGTATTCACACCCTCTCTAGGGTGAAATCGATCCTACATGGTATTCACGTGCCACAAATCCAAGTGCCGAAGAGGTGGATTATCATGGGTAAAAGAAAATAAAGATAGAAGAAAGAATAAAATAGATTCTCACATCGCATTTAATAACTAGTAATTATACATATAGATAGTACATCCAATCACTCTCAAAATGAGATATCAGAGTCATAGCAAGTACTAACCCAGCTAGGGACAGTTATAACTATCTATTCCTACAAGTGCTGGTAGATACTTATATATAATAAAATGAAAATAGAAATAGATAAATATCGACCTAGGACCCTTCGACTTCATGTTCCATGCTCCTTCCAATGTGCTCCAAACTACCTAACTATTTGGTTGCTTGGAAAAATAGGGCACCTAGAGTTTAAGGGAAAAGAAAAATAAACTCCAGGTCAGTCGTGGGACTGGTATGAGAAACTCAAATACGAATACTTTTAAACAAAGGGTATCTCATAAGACCACGCTGCACATAAACACTGAAAGAGTTATTTTACCTTATGATAATCAAAATATTTGCTACGCAAAATCTAGGAAAATTATTTTTAATGACATTCTTTTGGAAACACTTTTCAAGTAAACTTATATAATCTTAGCTGAAATTGTTACATTGATTAAATTCCAGCATAATGGGTTCTACAATCAGGTTCAAAGGCATTTGTTGGAGAATGGATTTCCATAAAATAGTAAGTAATAGACTACCTTTCGTACATTACATCTCTATAAGGATGTATCGAGAATCAACACCTTCAAAACCTTTGCACCTTGCAAGATCGGCCTACCCAGAGACCCATGTAGTGTCGGAAATAGAACCGAATATGACATCACCCCGGTCGTAACCGACCTATCTGGGATCCCGTAGCATACGCAGCATACTCGACATATGGAGAGTAATCTAGAAAGGTGATGATCATACCCTGATGGTTGCGAAACACATAGCTTTATGGAATGCCCTGTTTAAGCCATTTTCGAATGATGAGACTTAGGTAACGATTACCTTTCTCATAGCACACATTTCACTTGAATGCTACATTGCCAATTCCATCACATTATTGATTTCTCCAAATGTGCAACTTATGAGCTCGTACATCTTAGAGAAGGTTGTTAGTTATAGGAGAGTTACCTCTTACCCCACTAAATAGATGTACATTTGTAAAAATCAATGTACGTGAATTTTAAAAATGCAATGTCGGAAATTCGACCATACAAGTTGTCCAGAAAGTGCTGTGAAAAAAATGCTGCAAATATTCTTTTTAAGGCTTCTTTGATAAAAACAACTTTTCTATCAATTGGAAGTCCATTTTTATAACTCAAATCTCTTTTAGAACATTTAAATATATTTGTAAAAATAATTTTTTATATTTTTAAAGAATTAAAAATATCCATTTAAGAATTTATTGTTTTGGTTTTCGAACTGCCAAAGCACAACTATTTCGAAAATTTGTTTTGCTCATGTTTCAAAATCTACTAAATGAAATCTAGATTTCTTTCTTCTATTTGAAAATTAATATTATGATAGTTCGGAAGATTCTTATTTCATTGAATTATCACTTTGAATCCATCATACAAATGGGTTTAAACTATTACGTGTGAAATTCACGAACCACTGTTACACGACGCACCTATTATTGACTCCAATTTCAGTTCTTTCCAAAACTACATCAAATTGATTTTTAGTGATTATAAACCATTTATAAACCAATTTAAAGAAGTTTAATAATCTCGTAACACTTTAAAAATTCATTTCGAAAAGTGATTTTCGTTGTGTAATTTCGATGTGTGTTAAACGTGAATTGTCTACAAATCCAAAGAACAATATTTTCACGATCAAAACATTATGATCAAAACATAAAAACCAATCATTCCAAACATATCATATCATCATCCATATCATAATATAAACAGAGTTTTCTCTTCTTAGATTCAATTGAACTAACTTCAAAATGACTATAGCTTCACTATTCCGAAATCAGAGCTCGGGAAGCTTGCACTAATGCTTCCTAGGGGGTTCGGCCTTGGCCTTTAGTGCTTGGATGCTCTCAGCCTAGCTCGGAAGAGAGGGAAGGCTCGGCCTTGGGAGGTAGGAGGTGGTGGCCATGGGTTTCAAGGGGAGAAAGGAGGAGTTTTTCTTTGGTTTTGAGGTGTTTGGATAATATATATTTACTATATAAATTTAATTATTTTTTGCAATATTTTTCTCTATAAATTCCTATGGCAAGAAGCCGTTAGTAAGGAGTACAAAGGGTGAAGAAGCTTTGGAAAATGAAGGATGATATATGAATGGAAGTGAAGATGGATGGTGGGTATTTATAGGAAAATGGAAGTGATAAAATATCATGATATTTAAGTGCAAACACTTCATCATTTCATCACCACCACACTCCTCCCTTACATCACTACCCATGGTCGAAAATACGCACCCCATGTGCCTATTCAAGTGTATGTATGACCGTAAGTTGATGATTGGCTTTGGTTGGAAAATATCATGATATTTTCTTTTATCTTTTATTTTTTTTATTTGTATATATGTGTATATGTATATGCATGTGTGTTTTTTAATGTGCATGTGTATATGTATCTGTATGTGCACATGTATACATGCATAACTATGTCACAATGATCCATAATATTATACAACTTTTCTACGTTGAATCATTACGAAATTCGATTTTGGTCATATTTTCACTTTTTAGTTAATATAAGTATCTTTGTAATCAAAGTTCAAAATAATATTTCTATAATTATATAATAATTAAAAGGGATTCACTTGACTTTTAAAATTATTATTAGATCAATTAAACTCAACTTAAATTCAAAAATCAGTTAATAAAAAATAGCGATATCATTAATGATATCATAAAGACATTTTATTTTCAAAAATAAAATAAATAATTTTATTACATATTCTTACTTATATATATAAATGAGTGTATGTATCCAGCTCCACGCATGATTTCGAATGGCCAAAGAGCTGTTTATTGATAAAACGATTTTCGGTTATTTTATCGATATATCTTCTAAAGTATATTTTTTATAAATATTTGTTTAAATAAGATCAATAATATTATTTATTTTTCAAAACATCATTATTTATGTTTGAAAATCTTATATTTGAATATTTAAAAAAAAAATCAAAATGATAAATTTTTGGATCGTTACATACTTCCTCTCTTAAAAGAATCTCATCCTTGAAATTAAGGATAAGAAGAAGATAACTCAAAAACGAATATATATATTTGACAAGGTGAAATGTATATAAGATATGATAAGTGACTGTGCCACAGGCCATAAGTATGCTAATAAATATAATATATATACGTACTATCCATCCATCCTAAATTCAAAATATGCTTTCCTCATTCTATCTTTCGTTTCTCGGGTGCAGTCTTTTACATCACCACTCCATTGAACTTTAACCATTCTTAAAACCTTTTATTTCAATCGTTGGTCATCACGATCTACGATTCGAATTGGTCATTTGATAACTTCCAAGTTGGGTTCTATTTATAAATCTTCCTTGGCAGCTGTTTCTATAATTTGCTTCGGATCTTGCACATATTTTCGTAGATGAGACACGTGAAAGACATTGTGCACACTAGACAACCTCTTGTGCAATTCCACTCGATAAGATAATGGGTTGATCCGCTCAAGAATGGAAAAAGTTCTAATAAACTGAGCTGCTAACTTTCCTACCCTTCCAAATCTTACTACTCCTCTCGTTGAAGAGACTTTCAAAAATAAAAAATCTCCAATTTAAAATTCCAAATTTCTATGCCTTTGATTAATATAACTCTTCTACCTGTTCTTGGTTTTTTTCATTTGTTTTCTAATTAAGTCTACCTTTTCAATGGATTCTTGAATCATATTTGGACCCAGTACTAACCAATCTTCGGTTTTGATCCAACATGCCGGGGATCTATATGGATGATCATATAAAGCTTGCTATGGTGCCAAACCAATACTTGCCTGATAGTTGTTATTATAAGAGAATTCCACTAGATGAAGATAGTTTTCCCATAAACCTCCAAAATCTAAGATGCAAGCTCTTAGAAGATCATCCAACACTCGATTTACCCTTTCAGTTTATCCATCAGTCTGGGGATGGTGTGCGGTGCTTATACTCAAATTCGTTCCCAAAGCTGTATGTATTGCCTCCTAGAATTTATTAGTAAAGATTGGATCTCGATCGCTGACTATGCTACTTGGGATACCATGCAATAAAACAATTTCTCTCATGTATATCTCTGCAAGACTTGTAGCAGTTCTTATTGGTTTATTGGGATAAAACATGTGCTTTTGGTTAATCGTCCTACAATGACCCAAATGCCTTCATTTTCTTTCTTTATTGAGGTAAACCATCGGTGAAATCCATCGATATTTGGTCCCATTTCCAAGTCAGAATATCAAGAGGTTGAAGTAATCCAGTAGTTTTTTATTGACCTCTTTTAATTTGTTGGCAATTTGCACATCTACTAACACGGATAGAGATATCCCTTTTTATGCCTTTCCACCAGAAAGTCTTTTTCATGTCTCGGTGCATTTTAGTAACCCCATGATGTATTGAAAGTCGAGAATTGCAGCACTCGGCCGATTTTTCATAATCAAAAGAAGAAAAGAGAAGCCCCAAAAGATCTTAGGTTTCGGCTGATTAGAACTTCCTACCTAATCCCATTAATATTTGGAACATAATTTCTACCCTGCATTCTTAAGTTTCCTTGATCATCCACATTGAATCCTATCCATCTTCATGGTAAAAAAAGTTTCCTCCACTTCCCTGGCTATTCTTGAAATAAATGGGTCACGAAGCTGGTACTCTTTTATACGATTGATCAAAGTGGGATGTACTACTAAATATGCTATAACGACATGCCTTCTTCTTAGCGCATCTGCCACTAAATTGGCTTTCCTGGGTGTGTATAAGATATCAAGATTATATGATGGGAGAAATTCTATCCAATGTTGTTGCCTCATATTTAAATCCTTCAGAGTGAAAACATACTTTAAAGATTTGTGATCTGTGAAGAGGTCAAACTTTTCACATATTTAAAAAAGGAATGTTAATTACTAAGGTGACCAAAGTTTATTTAAAATAAATCATAAGGAATCATTACCCAGCAAATAATGCCTCTGTGTCTTTAATGTGAATACAACGGCTAATAATTCTAAGTCATGTATTGCATAAGTTCTTTAATCCGTCTTTAGTTTCCTGCTCGCATAAGCGATAACTTTCCCATACTGCATTAGAACTGCATCTACATCTTCTCTACAAGCATCAGTATAGACAGTTAAACCTTCGGTTCCACCAGCAATGGCTAGGATGGGAGCGGAAGTTAACCTTTTCTTGAGCTCTTGGAATGTTGCTTCACATTTTGGATTCCAATCGAATTTAGAGAAATTTTAGCTAAACCTCTGGCAGTATCCGCCTAATCCTAAGAATCTTCGGACATTCGTCGAAGTCTATAGTTGCTTCCAATGTTCTATAGGGGAAATCTTTACTAGATCTATTGAGATCCCTTCTCTTGACATAATATGTGTTTGCGTAAAAAATGGTCACAAACACCCAATACCGTGAAAGCACCAGTGTATGAATATAAATCAGCGATATTCAAACACAAATCACAGATCTCAGCAAATAACCCAAATACGTTTGTACAAAAGATGGGCAAACAACTCCAAGTTGTATGATTTAGTTGATTTTATGTTGTTCGTAATGATTTAGGTGGTTTATGCAAATACGTAAAAAGCAGGGACTGAACTGTAAAAGACACACAGATTTATAGTGGTTCGGCCAAAATGTGCCTACGTCCACTTTATATGTTATTCTCCTTTTCCAATCCGATTACGAGTACAAAGCTTGTAGTACAAGTGTATGAAAGTTGTTTGAAAGTTCCTTCCAGGTTTGAGCTCTCAAAAACTTCTCCCCCATTGTTGTACCCCTGCCCCTTTATTTATAGAGTAAGGCTGGGGGCGGAGGTCTTGGATGTATATAGCTGCTGGTGGGCTTGGGCTGATGCAATCTGGCCTTGCAGCATTCTGGTTCGGCAGCGTCTTGGTTTGGCGGTGAGTGGTAACATGGGTGATTCGGCAGGTAGTGGAGATAGGGGTTCGGTGGTAGGTTGGACCGGTGGTAGCGTGGAGATGGAGCTGGACCGGTGGTTGGTTCGGTAGTATGGTAGGTAGAGGAGGTTGGTTCGGCAGTAGTTAGTCCGGCAGCTGGTTCGGTATGGTTGGTTCGGTAGGTAGTGGGGACAAGGGTGATTCGGCAGTGGAATGGAGGCAGGGGTGATTCGGCAGTGGCATGGAGAGGTGGTGGTTCGGTGAGGGTACTACCGAATGGAGCTTATAGAATGCCGAATGATCCCTTCATATTCGAGAATGCCGAATGAGCCTTCGGATCCGAGAATGCCGAATGAACCAGGGGGAGTTCGAATACCGAACGAACTCTTGCCTCGCTTCCAATCGATTTTCAATCCCGACATCCATCATTCCTTGCCAGTTTGTTGATATTCTAGTTTTGACCAAAAAATGGGATAACACTTTGCCCGCCAAAACATGCCTTGTGATAACAAGGCGTGTTTTGAATAGTTCCGAATCCAATATCCAAGGTCCATAGCCATATCGGCAGAGTAGATCATCCTTGACTGCTCCGAGTCGATATCCAATTCCAAATCCAATAACCAAAGCTTGAGCCAATTCCATGTCCATCCGAACTCGACAACCGAGCCCCAAACCATCCTTATCCAATAGCCAATAACCGAATCCAGGACCTCTCTGGGTCGATATCCAAATCCATAACCTCTCCAGGCTCTTGCCAAGCGCAATCCACACCTGACGGTCGTGATCCAGTGTCCCTAGACGTTAAGCTAGCCTCCTCGTGTTCTTGTCGAGCGTAATCCACACATGACGACCTTGGTCCAGTGTCCCTGGATGTTGAGCTAACCTCTCCGGGTTCTTGCCAAGCGCAATTCACACTTGACGATCTTGGTCCAGTGTCCCTGGACGTTGAGCTAACCTCTCCGAGTTCTTGCCAAGCGTAATCCACACTTGACGACCTTGGCCCAGTGTCCCTGGGCACTGTACAATGCCATGGCTTAAGTCCTAAGCCGAATCCTGGTCTCTCCGGACCCTTGCCGAGCATAGTCCATACTCGACGACCTGAAAATAACAATTGATAATATAGGGCCTAAGTCCTAGGCCGAATCCTGGTCACTCCGGACCCTTGCCGAGCATAGTCCATACTCGACGACCTGAATGAGTCAATTTACCACGTTCGGGCAAAGCGACTCACCCCTTGCCAGGCATAATCCATACCCGACGACCGTTTATCAAAAATCAGATAAAAATCCAATCAAAATCCAATCCAAAATCCAAATCCAACTCCAAAATCCAAATCCAGAATCCAAATCCGAAAATCCAAATCCAGAATCCAAATTCAAAATCCAAATCCAAAACCAGAAAACTAGAAATCCAAATCAGCATCCAAAGTTGAAAATAATCGTCCAGAGGAAAATCCAAATCAAAAGGCGAGAAAAACCAGGAGCTCAATCCAAGCTCCAAAACCGAAAACCAAAAAGAAAAGCAGTGTCCAATCCAAAAGCAAAAGATAAATTTCACAAACCATAGCATCGCAGCTTATTATCATTCAGAGCATGCCTAGGGGCCATCTCCGTCCCCGTACATGTGTAAATGACTTGGTTGCTTGCCAATAGTTTGCTACTTATTTCATATTAACCTGGTCAAGGGACGATCAACCGACCATCATTCCTGGGCCTCCCACCATCGTAGCTTGAGGCAGGCGGCGGTTGCTCCTGCCTCGCTGTTGCATTCCGAGGTCCAACATATTGTGGCAGCTGTCCATTCCTCACATGCTCCTCAATTATGTCCTTTAAGTGCCTGCAGCTGTTGGTGTCGTGTCCATCCAAATCATGGAAGAGACAGTGCCTTCCCGATGTCCTTTCCCGTTCTGTTGGTTCTCTCCTAGCCGGCCTCCGGTAGTGAAGGCGATTTCGAGTATCCAGGTATATCCGCTCCAGTGTCTCGTTCAATCCTGTGTATGTGGAAAACTTTGGATCCTTCCATTGCTTCCTAGCATTTCCAGAATCACCGTCCAACTTCCTTTTTCCTTTGTCTTTATCCGAACCATTGCTGGATGGTCCTCCCACCTCAACTGCATTAACCTTCTTCAATTTTAAATCCGTACTCGCATCTTCTTGTCGAAGGAACCTTTCTGCCTCATGAAAGAATTCGTCGAGATTCCGTGGGGGATCTCGTATCAGAGATACCTTGAAATCCGAGTTCTCCTTGACTCCTGATACTGCTGCCATTAAAACCATCGATGGATCGGGCCGATCCACCGAAGCAACTGCGGCACTGAATCGAGTTAGAAAAGCTCTAAGCGATTCATCCATCCTTTGCCTTACCGATGTCAATGTCATTACGTTCTTCGGTCTCTTGACATGAACCCGAAACTGTCCCAAAAACCTTTCCACCAATTCCCTCCAAGTCCTGATAGATCCTTCTTCCAGCTGCCTGAACCACATCGCAGCTAAGTCCGTCAAGTACAAAGGGAAGCATCGGGCCATCACCACCTCTGATTCCCCCAGCACCTCCATGTGTCTGGTGTATCTCAGCAAGTGATCCGTAGGGTCTTCCTTGCCATTGTATACCTCCACGCTAGGTAGCTTGAACTTAGGTGAATTCTGAGCCATCCTTATTTCCCGAGTGAACGGACTCCTGTTTACTCCTTCCAAGTCTCCGTTGGTCAAACCACCTCGCACAGTCTTCCTGATTATATCTACCAATCCACCGTTGTCTGACGGAGGTTGCCCCCGAGGGAACTCCGGTACATACTCTTCGTGTAGCTCGTTAGTAGCAACGTTGGTTCTAGCCTGTTGAACTCCTTCCAAAGGTTCTCCTGTGTTGAATCCTGTGGGCCTGCCCCCAAGCCCTTGTTGATTGCCACCTGGCTCCGTATCCTGTCCTTCATTGGGTTCTGTAACCCTAGCTTCTTGTCCTGCATCCACAGCCGTTGTAGCTGTTCCTAAGTTCTGCATCCCTGCAGCTCTCATTTGCTCCAAGAAAGTTTGCATCATTTCCTGTTGACTTTTCAACAACCTCTCTTGCAGTGAATTTGTTATGGCTTCCATTTCATCCCGGGTTATGTAGATCGAAGCCGGTCCTTCCTCACCTCCGGAGGATGCTTGTTGACTTCCTCCTTGTTGGCTTCTCTCAGCCCTTAGCCTTCTACTGTTTTGCCTAGTCATTGTCTTCCAAATCCAAACTTCTATCCGATGTAGCGGGTGCTGGTCCTTCTCAGTGAAAGCACCAAAATGTTTGCGTAAAAAATGGTCACAAACACCCAATACCGTGAAAGCACCAGTGTATGAATATAAATCAGCGATATTCAAACACAAATCACAGATCTCAGCAAATAACCCAAATACGTTTGTACAAAAGATGGGCAAACAACTCCAAGTTGTATGATTTAGTTGATTTTATGTTGTTCGTAATGATTTAGGTGGTTTATGCAAATACGTAAAAAGCAGGGACTGAACTGTAAAAGACACACAGATTTATAGTGGTTCGGCCAAAATGTGCCTACGTCCACTTTATATGTTATTCTCCTTTTCCAATCCGATTACGAGTACAAAGCTTGTAGTACAAGTGTATGAAAGTTGTTTGAAAGTTCCTTCCAGGTTTGAGCTCTCAAAAACTTCTCCCCCATTGTTGTACCCCTGCCCCTTTATTTATAGAGTGAGGCTGGGGGCGGAGGTCTTGGATGTATATAGCTGCTGGTGGGCTTGGGCTGATGCAATCTGGCCTTGCAGCATTCTGGTTCGGCAGCGTCTTGGTTCGGCGATGAGTGGTAACATGGGTGATTCGGCAGGTAGTGGAGATAGGGGTTCGGTGGTAGGTTGGACCGGTGGTAGCGTGGAGATGGAGCTGGACCGGTGGTTGGTTCGGTAGTATGGTAGGTAGAGGAGGTTGGTTCGGCAGTAGTTAGTCCGGCAGCTGGTTCGGTATGGTTGGTTCGGTAGGTAGTGGGGACAAGGGTGATTCGGCGGTGGAATGGAGGCATGGGTGATTCGGCAGTGGCGTGGAGAGGTGGTGGTTCGGTGAGGGTACTACCGAATGGAGCTTATAGAATGCCGAATGATCCCTTCATATTCGAGAATGCCGAATGAGCCTTCGGATCCGAGAATGCCGAATGAACCAGGGGGAGTTCGAATACCGAACGAACTCTTGCCTCGCTTCCAATCGATTTTCAATCCCGACATCCATCATTCCTTGCCAGTTTGTTGATATTCTAGTTTTGACCAAAAAATGGGATAACAATATGCTCAAGGAATCTTACTTCTTTCCCCCAAAAGTGACATTTCAAGAATTTTTCTTTAAGTACATTTCTTCTCAATATTTCCAACACAATCTCCGGATGCCTTCCGCATTCCTCCCTATTCTTAATCCTCTAAATACCATTTTTAAACATCTCATAATGAAATTGTGAAATTCTAATCACAAGATGTTTATTCTTGATTTAACTAACTTGTTTTTAAATTATCCAATTTATGCCTTTAATATCATAACTAACTATAATTTCTAAAATATATTTTGCATATTTGAAATATGACCCGAGGAAAAATTATTTCATTTACTATATTTTCAAAACAAATCATTTTTATATATCATTAACAAATACACGCTCTTATGTAAATTAATTAAACTCATTCTAAGGTGTTACGAACCCTAACTCTGATGAGTTACTCATCGTATGGTATTACTAACCCTATCTCTGATCAGACTTTACCCCTATTAAGCTCAAGTGTTTGCTCAACCTAAGCTCTGATATCAAATGTGACGATCCACCTTCTCGACCCTCAAAAATCGACAATAATACATTCTTGGTATTCACGTGCCACAAATCTAAGTGCCGTAGAGGTGGATTAACGTGGGTAAAAGAAAATAAAGATAGAAGAAAGAAAAAAAATAGATTCTCGCATTGCATTTAACTACTTGTGATTATACATATAGATAGTACATACAGCCACTCTCAAAGTGAGGTATTAGTGTGATAACCCAGATTTTTGATATCTGTTAATTGATAATTAACATGATTAATTTATTTAACAATGATTTATAGATGAAACAAATAATAATGATAGTTTGTTTAAATAAAAATATATGTATATGAGTTGATTTTAAATTGGATATTAAATTAAAATTGAATTGAATGGGAAATTCAAAGGATAAAACAACTTAAAATATTTGGATTTAAATGTATTTGTATATAGTAAACACTTGAAACACAATAGATTAATTAAGGAAAGAATAAATTACATAATTTACAAAACTTAAGAAATTAAGAAAGATATATGTGTGTGTGTATATATATATATAAGTTTTGACATTTGTTAAATAATAAAAATATGTTTTGTACATTTGTAAATATAATACATCAATATATTAACATAAGAAAGTATTAATAAAATTGAAGTAAGGATTTAAAACAAACTTATAAAAATCAATTTAAACAAGGACATAAACACAATTAATTTAACAAATGACATTTGTGAAACCATGAATATAGAAAATAAACACTTGTAAACTTATGATAACAAGCGGCAAAGTTTTTCCCATTTGAAATTGTAAAATAAATAAAAAAATATAGCCAGGCCATTTTCCTTCATTTTTGTTCAAACCGATCTAAAGGAAACTAAAATATGTTAAACATTTATCAACCAAATCAAAAACAACAACAGTTCAAAAATCTTCAACCTGGAAATGAATAAAATCAAATAAATTGAGACTAGAAATAAATCTGAGGAAGTTTAATTAAAACTGAATCAAGCTAAGCAAGGATTCAACTCTTATACATCATGCAAGGTCAACTCGGCAGGGATACAAATTCAACTTAACAAATCAAGGAATCGACTCAACAGGATTATCTCAGTCATCTTTGTTATAATTTACCATGAGTAAACTAGATTTTAAAAACAGTTTTATAACTTGATTTCACTTTGGTATGTGAATGAAAATCATGTGTTAGCCTGAATATCTGGATTGAAATGGTGCATGTGTATGAGTTAGAATTGAATGCCTGTATATATGCAAAAGTGAACTCTGCTGTTTTTAACAGGGTTGGGTTTCTCTATTTAATTCAATATCTCACCATTGAATCCCAATTAGCTTATGATTTGTAAATGAAAATTGTTTGAAATCATGTAACATCACTCCTAAAAATAATTACAGGAATTTAAAATGAATATTTGGCTCGAAAATTTCAAATTTACAGTGAAATTTGTATTTGGGTCAAAATTTTATAAATTTTGATATTTGATCTCATGATTGAATTAGTGATAAGAAACCATGAATTTTAATGGTTATATCATGATTTTTTGTTTAGGATTTAATGGGTATTTCCGAGATGAACGTTTGGGTTATCTCAAGCAATTTTCGTCGTTCAATGACGAACTGGTCATCGTGAGTTGGGCTTGAAGGTCGAGGGGAAGACGAGGATCATCAGAAAAATACTCCGATGATTTATTGTTGGCCGTGATGATCAGAGTGAGGCGAAGTAGGATTTTCATGCCTGTTGTGTCGTCGAGTTTCAGATGGAATTCTCGATGTCGAGGTGCGATCGGAGTCGATTGCGAGGGGTTCTAGAGGTGCGGGAAGAGGTGGCGAAGCTACGGTGAGAACGACGTGGTGTCTTGAGGTCTAGATCATCGGAGGTGGTCGATTTTCTGGTGATGATCTTTTCCATGCTGAGTGGGTTTGGGGTTGAATTCGATTCTTGATCGAATCGAGGTAGTTGAGTGTTCACGTGTTGTTGTCATGGTCATAGGTGATGTGTCGGAGGCCAGAGCGAAGTTCATTGGCGATCAGAGACGTCGTGCATGAGAACGTGCACGTTTTTCATGTATCTGGAGTTTGGTTTGGGGGAAGAAGGCGAGTGCTCGGGTTATCATTCGAGAATGACCGTGTTTTTCTCGAAGCAGGAGAACATGAGTGGTCCAGTGTTTCAATCGGGAAGGTTGTGTGTTTGGCTCGGGGATTTGAGCTGTTCAGGCTTTAAGATGGAACAGGAAATGTTTAAGTTCTTAAAACAAAGAAGATTAATTTTGTAAATAATTCAAGTTTTAACAAAGGTAAACAAGTTTTATGTTATGAAAATAAATTGTTTTCAAAGAGAGACAACAGGTTGTAAATAACTCGTTTTAGGTCTGATAGAATGAAGTAAGAAATAAAGAAGAAGTAGAAGTAGTAGGCCAAAGAAAATTTGGGCCGAAGTTATGGGAAAATTCTAAGAATAGATAAACGAATATAAGAATAAGGAAATTTAAAACTCTATTTACTTGATTATTACCTAGTTTAAAGGTTTAAATAAAATTGTTTATCTTAAATAGTTAAGCTTACAGTTGCTGTATTATATGTCCTTTATTTTAAAGAAATTTTCTAGAGAAATTTAGATAAGATCTAACCATGTATTAAAGGATTAAGATAAAGGTTTAAACATTAATTAATTAGGGATTTAATTAAAAATTTCTGAATTTATAAAGGATAATTTTTAAATGTAATTAATTAAAAAGAATAATTACTTAATGTAAGTAATTAAAGGATAAATTTGTTTGGGGTTAAGTAGTTTAATTATGAATTAAATGTTAAATTAATTAATGATTAGAGGTTAATGGATTAAGGATAATTAACCAATAGGATGATTACTTGATGAAAGTAATTTAAGGAAAATTACTTAATGAAAGAAACTAAGGGTTATTTACTTAGTGTAATTAATAAAGGATTGATTAATTAAGGAAATTATTCAAGAATTAGTTAAATAATGAATATGATTAATTAAGGGATAATTGATCAATGAAGTGGTTATAAGATAATTAATTTGAGTAATTGATTAAGGATCAATGTAATTAATATGGATGGGTAAAGGATAATTAATTTGTGTAAATAATTAAGAGCTAATTACTTAGTGTAGTGAAAGAATAATTACTCAAAAATGATTAATTTAGATGGATAATTAAAAGATGATTAATTAATTGGGTTGTGATTAATTAATGATAAGTAAGAAAAATCTAAGTGATTAAGATTCACTAGTACAAAAAGTGCATATTGCTTCGCCTCATTTGCATCGGTTGACGTAAAAACTGATGCAAATAGAACTATTTGCATCAATTCTATCTTAATAACCGATGCAATTGGTACGTGGGAAGCAATCGGTAATAAAAAAAAAATCAAATTTGCATCGGTTCTCACCAACAACCGATGCAAATAGTTTTAGTCGCATCGGTTTTAAAGTCAACCGATGCAACTACATGTTGATGGCGACATGAAATTTAGGTGGAAAATAATGAAAAATTGGCTCAAAGTTGTATACTCCTTCCTCCTCAAAAACCCACTTTGAAAAAAAATAAAAAAAATAACAATACCGTGCCCTCCTCTTCTTTTCATTTTCAAAATCGAACAAAAGAAGAAAAAAAATTAAAAACGAAGCTTTTGAAAATTTTAATGGCGAAGATGGCAGCAAACTCGAAATACACTAAGAAATCTACGGCCGAGCATCTCAAACAAATAAAAATCGAAATCAAAGCAGTTCGATAAAATTTCACTTCCCACCGATCTTCTTCACTAAATTCCCAAAGTGCAAATTAGAAAATTTAACGATTGTCGACTCCATCGTGTAGGGCTCCTTCGGCCATACCATTCAAAGCCTCAAATTACCGAGTTATCCCTGTCCTCTATCGTCCAGCGGCGCCGCCGTCTGAGACTTCCCTGTTCATTCATTTTGCTCCTAATTGGATCCGATAGATGCTCAAAAATATCTTTTGTTAGTGTTGCAGATCTGCATAAGGATTTGAATCCGAGCCAAAATCACTTGCTCAGTTTTGCAAATTTTTCAAGGTGGAAGCTGAAAGTTAAAGGCACACATTTCTTCCTTTACTTATTTCATCGGTTAGTTTTTATTTGATTTTGTTTTTGTATTGGGTTCTTTTTGCATGACAGAATAATGTTTCTTATGCATGCGGTTATTGAATTAATGCATTTGCACTTCCAATTTCAAATCAATGAGCACTTACAATGATTTTCTATATAAATATCGTCATGATTCTGAAATTTAGTTGTATGACTTAGTTGCCTAAGCATTTGATAAACGCGATTAAATTATTGAAGTTGCAACATTCCAAATTCAATTTGTGTTCAGATTTATTTATACAATTTTAATTTGATAACAGATATGTGTATATTCTGTAATTTAATAGAGTATAAAATAGTTAATGCATCTTTCGATCTAACCTCGATGTTACCCTTAAATTTTTTATAGCTTCATTTTCATAATAATCCCTAAAATCTCAACCGTTTTATGCAGTAATGGTAGACTGCACAAGTTCTTGCACGTGACAGTTTTAGTAGGGAATTGCCCGACTTATGGCTGCTTCTGAAGCTGATATGTTTCATTGGTTCTTTTGTTTTATTTTGTGCACTCAATAGCAAGAATTGATGTATGGCCTGGGAAGAAAATGCATTGCCAAATACCATATCTTCCAAGTGGTTCCTATCAACATGTCTTTTATAGTCCCACCAGTTTTTTATATTGCTTCATAAATAATTATGATACATACCAATGATACTATTATATTGCAAATTGATTCAGCAGTTGCCAATGAATTCATTTTGTTTGTAACTATGAAAAAATAGTCCATTTGTAATACTGTTATTATCATCTTCTCCTACCAAAGAAATTCAACTTTTAGCTTAGGCCTATAGCTTATTGGATATGTGATTCTATATCATATATTTCCATATTTTTATGATACAATGTAGCCCAAGTTTGTACTAGTCGTTCAATTAATATATATTTTTGCAGAAAATGGTGGCATACATAAATGAGAAGGGGTCGTCCAATGAATTTGGATGAGGTGCTAGAGAATCTTTGGACAATCCTTTTCTCTTTTGGTTTTCAAAAAGGTTTCTTTTTTATCTTTTCTTATATTAGTCCATATTCTTAAGACTCTAATAGAAGAATAGTTTACTTAATTATCATATGCATGCATTTCCTGGTCATTAGCAAGCTAATATTAGTATAAGATTTGGATGGGTGGAGCTTAAGTAAATAAAGTACTGGTGGAAAAACTCATTGTCCTATTCATACATTATTGGCCTTTCTATGTCAGTTTTATGTATACCTAATTAAGTGAATTTTAAATTTATTACTATGGAACAGTTTTTCATTGAACCTTTAATTGTTAAGTCGTAGGCAGGTAACTAATAACAATGCTAAATATATATGCCATGGAGTTATCAACTGTAAGTATATAACTTTTCATGTACTTAATCACTAAACCTAATTTCCAATATTCGTACTATATTTTCATACAGATCTTACAAGGGAAATGAGGTTAGTTTCACACTTATAATAATTATATCCAAGAGTGTTTTTGTATTTTCTTTTATTCCCCATCAATAAATATATATATCCAATGAATAAAGATTGGAAAAGCAACGAGTGTAGACCCTCACGTATATATTTAAAAGCGAGAAATGATGCAGTTAACCCTTCTTTTACAGAAGTCAATATCTGATGCAAATGTTATAGTTGTTTGACTCTTATATAAGAATACCTATTGGACATGATTTCACATTTGGAGCTAAGTGCGTGGTTAGTGGAATGGACAAGTTATAAAGTATTTATAAGAGCTATATTTTTCTTACTGTATTATTAGCTTATTCCACTTCGGAGGGAAGTAAAAATTGAAAGTGGGATCCCAATGTCTTAATGACTTATAGCATTTTAAGAGTACCATCATTATATACTTCATTCAAAGTTATGATAGATGAAATCTTGAGATGTAAGTAATATTTTCCGTAGAAATGAGGAGTGTATTAGGCCATATTACCCCTTGATTCATGTTTTTCTCCTCAACAACTGATAATCTTTTTTTCACTCCAAGCTATAAAACTGAACATAGAATGGATCTTACATTAAAGATTATGGTGAAAAAATGTATGTATGTATATATATATATGGCAGATTTTAAGATAACTTTTAACTCTTATGTCAAAACGGATCTTTTTATCATTTCAAACTTTAATTTATGTTATACCTGCAACATATATGTTTGATAAATATGTCAAAGACATTGAGCTACACAAGGGGTCAAATATCTTAAAATAGTACAAAAAAGATACATGGTAGTGTTATTCTTTTCACATGCAGCTTATATATTGTTTTTATTGATGGAAACAAAAAATGGTATACGTGTAGTTTTCACTATTCAATTTTTATTTAGTATCGGATAAATTGAACTCAATATTTGGATTATCATTACTACTATTAGATAGGGTATGCAGGTATTCACATTACAACATTGCACTATAGTTATGAGACCACACAATTGGTGAATAATCTGTTGGTGGATGCATATAATGCAGGGTATTGTTTCAATACTTTGGGCATGATATGATGTTTCAAATTAAAAAAGAGAGAAAATACCTAGACTACCTTGACTTTGTCAATGTCTATGTAATTGCTATACAATTGTGCCGATATAACGAAAAAAATACATCTTTTAGGACTTCTTACAGAGAAAAACCATGCATAAGGGATACGTAAGAACTTTGCAAAACCGGTGCAATCATTATTGATACACATTTTACTAGATATGGTTAATTAATATGAATTTCCAGGAAGAATTCAAAGAAGGGGAAAAATGCCCAAGGATATGGAGGAGTTTGAGATGTAGTCATACCACCTAAAGGACCAATCGGTATCAAAATTCTACCCAACAGTTGAAATTGATAAAACTGGGTGCACGCAGGAAAAGTTGTTCCTTATGAATGGAAAGCTTGGGGATTCTTAAGCCTGGATGATGGTGTTTGTTAGTGTTTCTTTGAGGTAAATATATATTCTCTATAATTTTTTTGATTTTCAAATTATTGATCGCCAATATTACTGTCGCTGTCATCAATATGCAAAAAAAGAAGTTTCAGTTGCTTTTTATTTTATCCAATGGTATGAAATTTTTTTAATTACATCATTCAAATACAGAGCCATTAGTTCCATTTTTTAATTTTACTTCATACGCAATGACTATGAGATGCATTGTGAACGGATTTAGCACACGCACTTATGCAAAAGCTTGATTTCCGAACACATAAATTTTTCACTCCGTGTATATATGAAAGTTTAGCTAGACTTATTTGTTGTATGCTATTAACCTTCATTCTCTACCTTTATGCTGAACATCTACAGCAATGGCCACTGTAGTAGATCACCGCAGTGACTCAATCATGGCATTTTTTGGGGTTGGATTTGTTATCACAATACTCAAAACTCAAAAACTGTCTTCTGCATCTAACTATAGTGGGCTGCTGTCCTTGTCTTATTTTGCATATTATATTTCTCCCTACGTCAAATTTAATGTTCTGCTACCGATTTTTTCCCTTTCTAAGATTGGGCCTGCTCTTTTTATTTTGTACTGAACATCCAATATGTTGATGAACCTTGCACTTTCATATTATTAGATGTTTCATTCAGTCTGTTTAAATGTTATTAATTGTTTCCATGTAAAATTCCATTTTGTCCATCTTCGTCTAAAAGAAAGGAAACTCTTTTGAATTAAATATACGAGTCTCAATATTTGTTGAAAACTGACCCTTGCCTTTTAAAAATTGATATTATTTGCTCTCTGAAACCTATGATGATGACTGCTGATTATAAATTATTTTACACTTATCGTTGCCCTATTTATAACTTAACTCGAGATCAGCAATTCCATTTTGTACTATCACTGTTCCACATTGTTTCTATGGTGAGTTTAATTTTTTATTCTGTTGCAATGTTTTTACAACTAAATTTATATCCAAACTATTACTCACAAACCCATTGTAATATGCAACACATTAGATTACTGCATATAGATTACTTCTAACTGTTACATGATGCACCTCTCGTCGCGTAGCAAAGCAAACCAGTTTCAGCAATCTCGGATAATATTGTAGTATAATGAGTCATATTTAACATATCACTATAATATGTAGAAGTGACATAGGATTGATATCTAAATTGAGCTCACATCCTCCTAGCACCAGACCTTATTCTCCCAACTTAGTAGTTGGATTCCCATGTCCACTGTCATTGTTTTTGATCTTTAGAACTATTTATTTTTAAACTTTGAAAAAAGAAAATGCAAGTTCATTTTCCCTAGCCGACTCTCTATGTTGCAACTTAAAACGGGAGATTAATATCATTATGATTTTGCAGAGTAACAACAAGATTTTTCTACTCTCAGCTCAACCTAAGCTGCACTTCTCTTCATTAGTATCAAGAATGGATAAAACTCTACAATCTGCTGTGTAGGTATGGAAAGAATAGTTTGCTTTGGATAGATCAAAAGAATAATTTTATGGTGGATTTTTCAAAATTTGGATGTATCAGACAAATATTTTGACAACCAATTGCAGTTATGTGATTTGTTGTATCATTTTGATGTATCTGACAACTGTTAGCACAGTTAATTACTTTTATGAATGAAAATATATTTATCATAATGTTTGATTATATAATCTTCATGTTGTGTTTTTATTTGTTACATGCTGAATTACATATTTGGATATGTTCCGCAGCCTCACGCTATTTTGTATTATTCTCAGAGAGCTACAGACAGCGGCCTTTTGCTAACTGAAGCTACTGGTGTTTCAGATACTTCTATAGGGTAATTATTTCACTTTTATTAGTTTCTACTTGTCTCTAATTTTAGATGGAGAAATTTTCTTGTATATATTTCTATCAGTAATAATTATACGGAAAATAGAACTCTTAAGTTAATAACTGGATGCCTGAATCTGTGCGGAAAAAAAATAGATACAATTTTTCAGGAGTTTTACCCGTGCAACTTGATTTTTTATTTTTTATTTGCAAGCCGGAAAACAACGATTGATAGCCAAATACTTCTGTTTACATCTTTTTGTATACCTAAGCTTTTATGATAGTAAAAAAAAACGTTCCACTTGTTAAAGCAGAAACAAAAAGGTCTGCTCTTGTTATTTTATTTTATTTATTTATTTTTATTTTTTACTGAAATTTACGCTCTTATTTATTTAGTAAAAAGCTTTGTTTTGTTAGCTGCTAAATGAAGTTTTATGTAGCGTGATATGCAAAATAGATGATTGCATAAATGAGTGAAACCGATGTAAAGAACAGACGATGGCGATATGAATTGGGATTGCTGGATCAAATTTTGTGTTCTTAAATTTTATTTTTGGATTAACTATAGGCTGTTTTTAACTTGCACATGTTAACATTTATGTGATTTATTTGTTTAAAATATCTATTTTATCCCTGAAACATACAAAAATAGGTATTGCTGTGGCATGACAAGGGTGCAATTTTTTCTTTGCCAACTGTTTTCTGTGGCATGACGAGGATGGTTTGCAGAGGTTTGCAAATGAACAGGTTGTTATTGCTTGTGGCGTGCGGTGAAGTTGCACAGTAAGGAGGCAGTAATTGGTGGATATGAAGTATATAGCTGTAGCAAGTGGTAGTTTGGGTAGGATGGTAGAAGTTGGAGGGCAGTGGGCTGGTGTAAAATTGAATGGCAGTGTAGTTGATGTGGCAAGAAGTTTAGTGATGGGCAGTGTAAATGAAATGTGGGGAGAGACTGGCCAGAGAAGGCACAGTGAACAATGTGCAGTGCACGGTAAATGAAATGAACTTATGTAAAAAAAAATCTTTTTGAAAGTTGTACAAATGAAAATCGTAAATGAAATGGAATAATTGATATATGTTTATTTTGGTATTATGTTATTCAGTTTGTATTTGCCATCAAATTTAATTTTGAATGATTGTAATATTGCATGCAATAATTGTTTGTTATAATCAATAATATATATATATATATATATATATATATATATATATATATGATGTATAGTCTATTTGAGTACTGTAATAATGGTTTAT
This sequence comes from Allium cepa, assembly GCA_030765085.1. NCBI lineage: Eukaryota > Viridiplantae > Streptophyta > Magnoliopsida > Asparagales > Amaryllidaceae > Allium > Allium cepa. Next base: position 600,770,731 of record CM060935.1, read on the forward strand.
GAGAATGACTTTTTTGCATCAGGTATAAATAGCTAATGCAATAGAGGGATTAGTTTGCATCAGTTGTTATAAAAAACCGATGCAACAGGTTACTTTGTTGCATCGGTTTTCCTTACAACCGATGCAACATGGGGGCTGTGTTCAAGCAACCAACCATGATATTTTGCATTAGTTGTTAGTAACAACCGATGCAAAAAGGATCCTTTTGCATCGGTTTCAGAACTGATGCAAAAGTGTTAAGCCTGTTGCATCGGTTGCATATGCATCGGTTGTTGAACTGATGCAAAAGGGGGGTAAACAACCGATGCAAATGACCTGTTTTGTAGTAGTGATTATTAATTAATTTAATTAGAGATAAATTAATTTAATTTTGGAAGTGATCAATCTTGCTTATGAATGGTTGAATGATGTTAAATGCTTTGAATTGGTTGATATCTCTGATATGAAATATTTTATGATATGATATGTTTGGGTAGACAGTGATAATGTGGTTATTTATCAATGGTGAATTGATGTGTAAAAGTGACATCCAGTATTTAAATTTAAATCGTATTCACTTGAACAACTTGGGTTAAGATGACATTGGATTCAAAGAGACCAGAGTCGGGTGTTAGTAAATACCCAAAACCATTTCGGTACTTTATAGATTGATATGTGAATTCAATAGATTAGAATGGAATGATTTAAGTGTATTGGACCATTTAATCTAAGTTTTTCTACTTAGAAATTGATGTGTGAAATAAGTGATGTCTATATCAAATTGTGAATTTGTAATCAGATACGAGTTACCCCGGGTTTTATTTATGTTTTATGCTTTTGTATTCCATGTTAGATGGGTTTACTCACGTTGGTTTCCATCCTGACCTGGGCGTTACTTTGATGTAATGCTCGGGTCAGACCAAGTATTACAGTTTTTTAGGAAAGGACGATCTGGAGCTCAGCAGGCGAGCTGGATGGCGGGAACTTATAGAGTGTATACTGTTGTGATATTGTAGCTTCTCTGGGATAGGTTGATTGAATTTGTCCAGTGTTGTAAATATTGTAACTCTGATGTATTATAGTGTAATTTGACAAGTACAGTTTTTCTTTGTAAACTTGTATTATTGATATTATATTTTATCCGATGCGAATGCGAAATTGTGCTTTGGTGTTTCTGTTCTTCTTCTTCTATCTCTTTTCTTCTTTTTTCTAACTATCTGAAATTTTCAAGATCGAAAATTCCGGATTGTCGCATTTTGGTATCAGAGCAAAATGTTAAGCGAGAACCTTGGCTCTGGTGGGATTACTCATTAAGGATAGGGTCAATGGTACCCTAGAATGAGTTGAGTGTACATATTTATGAGAGCGTACTTGTTATTTTCTTATATAAAGATTTTATATAAAATATATTTTGATACATAAAGCAATATTTCTTTCTAATAAATATTAAGGTAATTGGTTGTTAAATTGTTGGAGTTAAATTAAGTGGTAATAGAAATACAACCAAATTGAAATTAAATAAAGATAAGATTCAAATGGATTCAAACTGAAATTAAAATCTTGAATTTGGGGAAGAGTTTCAGAGTAAGATAATAATGAATTGGTTTCCAGATATGCTAATCTTGGTTATTATCATAAATGATTGTCGTGCTTAATAATAAAATGTGTATTAATGAATGAGCAAAATGAAATGTTTTAGGGAAGTAAAACATTTAGGTAAGTATGACTTATAAATTGGAAATGAAGATGGGTATAACTTCTAAATTAAAGTAGGTTTCAAATTGTGAAGTTTTAAAATCTAAGTCTAGAAACATTTGAATTGTTTCAAAGTGATAAAGAAATAATAAACAATATTATTTAATGAATTTGAATGAAAAGGATTCTATTTCAAACAAGAGTTGTTTGAAAATTTAAAGGAATTTGTTTTGAATTAAAACCAAGGTGGTTTAAAATTTAAAGTAACTTGGTGTGCAAAGGAAATAAATATGTACATTTGAAATAAACTCTAAGGTTGAGTTTGGAATTTTCCTTGGAACGTGATGTGAAAACCCATAGTGATAAGTTTTTGAACTTATAAATGGGATCGGATTTGCTACATTACAACATGATAGGGGGTTCTCGCTTTGCGTTAGGTGGCGAACGGGAGACTCTTACCCCTACATGTCCCATGAGGTAGTATAAGGCCTTGAGGGATTGGTTGTGAGTCGAGAGGCTGGCCGTAAAAGCAAACCCGAGGTACCAGTGTAAGCTACGGCGGGGCTGGGATGGTTTAAATTTGAAATTTGAATTGAATTTGATTTGAATTAATTGAAATTGTGATTGAAGATGTATAAGTTTAAAAATTCAAATGGAAACTTTGAATTGGATTGATTTGAAATGATTTGAAATTTGAGGTGGGTTCAATTTGAAATTATTCCAAATTGATTTGAATAATTTGAAATTGTGATTAATGTTGAATAGGTTTAGAATTCAAATGGAATTTGATTTGAATTTGGAAAGAATCGAGGTTAATTCAACTTGAATTTGGATTAATTCAAACTGGAATTGAAATGAATTGAGATTGAAATCGAAGTGGAATAAAGTTAAATTTGGAGTGGGAATTGAAGTTGTTTAAATTGATTTGAGATTGAATCAATATTAGGAGGAAGTGGAAATTTAAAATTCAATTGATTGGAATAAAGATTGGGTAGTGGAACAGTTTGGGTTTGAACTACTTTCAAACAAATTTTTTTAATATAAGCTTTCTTAAATCTATTTTTCCAACCTATTTACTATATACAATCTTTCTTTTTAAAGCCAAATTATTTTATACTTATTTACAATAATTTTTGGAACTATTTGACTATTTTACAACTTTTTTATAAACTAATTACTATTTTTCAACTACTTTATAACTAATTACTATTTCACAACTATTTTACAATTATTTAACTATTTGATAACTGTTTTACAATTACTTAAATATTTTACAGCTATTTTACAAACTAATAATTACTTTTCAAATATTTATCTTTTTTAAACTTTTTAAGCTATTTTCTAAATTTAAAGCTGGTCAGAGTGCAAACTGTTTATGATTAAATACCCAATTGAGATAAGAATTGAGGTGATAATCCAAATGGGATTGAAACAACCGTGAATAAGTGAATAAAAATTAAAGTGAATGTGAATAGAAAAGGGGATTGATTTGGCTAATAATCAATAGAGATAAATACGTAGGATGTACGTTTATTATTCTATTTGCATAGTGATTTGATCCAAATTCAAGCACAGAATTTCAAGATAGTATATCGATCTGAGTTGAGATTTTTCTCTCGATCTTCGACGATGAACCTGGATATGGATTGTTAATTGATTCTGGATATTCTCTATCATAGTTATGGCTATGAAAGGGGAATGACGGTTTCTAATCAAGAAACCAGATCTGAGTCTGCACTAGGAAGTCGGGTGGACGATACTAGTTCGGAAGAGAAATTGTGCGATCGAGTGAGCGATCAGATTGATATTGCATACAGATGATATGCATACATCATACGGATTGGAATGAAATTGATATTGAAAGTTTGTGGATAAGAACTGTAAAATGGTTTTTGAAGTGAAAAATATATTTTGTGAAATATATGATGAAATGAAGTAGAAATTAGATATTTCTATGGTAGTAATTTACTTTATGAAAGTAAGTAAATTGGTAAGTGACTTTACAGAGTAATCAAATTTGAATATTTGATTTAGAATAAATAAAGTTAATATATCTTTGTTATATAAGATAAATCTCCCCCTTGTTGAATCTTTTGCCAGAAGAAAAAGGGTTTTGAAAGTTTTTGAAGTATAAAAAGGGAATTTATACAAGTATGAAGTGATCCAAAGATTTTTGAAGTTATATATATATATATATATATATATATATATATATGTAAAGGATCTTATTAGAATGATTTTGAGAGAAAAAATTCGGAACCTATGGATTATGGAAAGGCTTTTGATTTTCGGGTAAAATCAATATTGGGATTTGGAAAGCCTAGTTTGAGAATTATCGATTTTGGAAATCGATTTTGTATGAAAATCATAAAGGGTATGATTTGAAAGATACTATAAGAGTATAGTATAAAGTGTTTTGAGATTGGGTCTAGGGAAAAAGGCGCTCCCTTGAAATGAACTTCTCAGGAGTGCCACAGGTTGGTACTGCCTTGAGTCTCAAAGTGGGGGAGGCTCTAAAGTGGATCCTGTGAGAAAGTCTGAACAAACTGAAGTTCATGAGGATTATTGGGTAGCGAAAGTCGAGGCGCTGATGCCTACAGATGCATTTGGGTTATGCTGTGACGACAATGTAACTCGATGTCACTGCCATCTACTGTGGACTATAGCGGAAAACATGTGGAGGTGAGTGTCAACAGTCTACGCTTGATTTTGCTGGGAAGGCAACGTAACATCGGTATACTGCGATCTATGGTCGATTGGTGTGGAGAAGTTTCATTCTTTTGGCAGCGAAATTCGAGGGCGCTTAGGCCTGTAGTTATATGGGTTTTTGCTGTGACAACAACTTAGCCCTGGTTGTAGCTGCGATCTATAGCGGGTTCCATGGCGTAATCGAGGAGCCTACAGTTATCTATGGATTTTGCCTGGATGGCAACGTGACCATGGGGTTAACGGCGACCGTGGATGGAGGTGATGATTTCCAGAGCATTCTCACCAAAGAAGTTTCCTCGATTTCAATTTTTTTTTCTATATTTTCAATAAAATTATTTTTCAAGTATTTTCATTGGGTGTTGAAAATGAGTTTACCAAGTACTTGTAGATTTTCAGTCTTACACCTGATCAACATATGACCGAATTTTTGTGAGAACGAGGACGGACTTGTTGAAACATCGAGTTATAAAAAATATTTTTATAAAACTATTTTTGTGATGCTATGTAGATTTAAAAAAATGTAAAATATTTTTTAAAAAAATTCTTAATAGAAGAGTAGTTTTCTTGAGAACTATAATTTTATTAAATTCTGGCTTCGTTCCTTTTCCAGGACGAAAGGATTCTAAAGGGGGAGGAATGTGATAACCCTGATTTTTGATATCTGTTAATTGGTAATTAATAGGATTAATTTATTAAACAATGATTTATAGATGAAACAAATAATAATGATAGTTTGTTTAAATAAAAATATATGTATATGAGTTGATTTTAAATTGGATATTAAATTAAAATCGAATTGAATGGGAAATTCAAAGGATTAAACATCTTAAAATATTTGGATTTTAATGTATTTGTATATAGTAAACATTTGAAACACAATAGCTTAATTAAGGAAAGAATAAACTACATAATTTACAAAACTAAGAAATTAATACACACACACACATATATATTTAAATATAAGTTTTGACATTTGTTAAATAATAAAAATATGTTTTATACGCTTGTAAATATAATACATAGATATATTAACATAATAAAGTATAAATAAAATTTAATTAAGGATTTAAAACAAAGTTATAAAAATCAATTTAAACAAGGACATAAACACAATTAATTTAACAAATGACATTTGTGAAACCATGAATATAGGAAATAAACACTTGTAAACTTATGATAACAAGTGGCAAAGTTTTTCCCATTTGAAATTGTAAAATAAATAAATAAAATATAGCCAGGCAATTTTTCTTCATTTTTGTTCAAACTGATCTAAAGGAAACTAAAATATGTTAAACATTTATCAACCAAATCAAAAACAACAATAGTTCAAAAATATTCAACCTGGAAATGAATGGAATCAAAATAAATCAAGACTGGAAATAGATATGAGGAAGTTTAATCAAAACTGAATCAAACTAAGCAAGGATTCAACTCTTATGCATCGTGTAAGATCAACTCGGCAGGGATACAAATTCAACTTAACAATTCAAGTAATCAACTCAACAGGATCATCTCAGTCTTCTCTGTTATAATTTACTATGAGTAAACTAGATTTTAAAAACTGTTTTATAACTTGATTTCACTTTGGTATGTGAATGAAAATCATGTGTTAGCCTGAATATCTGGATTGAAATGGATGCATGTGTATGTATTAGTATTGAATGCATGTATGTATGCAAAAGTGAACTCTGCTGTTTTTAACAGGGTTGGTTTTCTCTATTTAATTCAATATCTCACCATTGAATCCCAATTAGCTTATGATTTGTAAATGAAAATTGTTTGAAATCATGTAACATCACTCCTAAAAATAATTACAGGAATTTAAAATGAATATTTGGCTTGAAAATTTCAAATTTATAGTGAAATTTGTATTTGGGTCAAAATTTTATAAATTAAATTTTGAGATTTGATCTCATGATTGAATTAGTGATAAGAAACCATGAATTTTAATGGTTATATCACGATTTTTTGTTTAGGATTTAATGGGAATTTCCAAGGTGAACGTTTTCTCGAGCAATTTTCGTCGATCAATGACGAACTGGTCATTGCGATTGGGCTTGAAGGTCGAGGGGAAGACGAGGATCATCAGAAAAATACTCCGGTGATTTATTGTTAGCCATGATGATCAGAGTGAGGCGAAGTAGGGATTTCATGCATGTTGTGTCATCGAGTTTCAGATGGAATTCTCGATGTCGAGGTGCGATCGGAGTCGATCACGAGGGGTTCTAGAGGTGCGGGAAGAGGTAGCAAAGCTACGGTGAGAACGGAGAGGTGTCCCGAGGTCTAGATCATCGAAGGTGGTCGATTTTTCGATGATGATCGTTTCCAGGCTGAGTGGGTTTGGGGTCGAGTTCGATTCTCGATGGAATCGAGGTAGTTGAGTGTTCGCCTGTTGTTGTCATGGTCATAGGTGATGTGTCAGAGGCCGGAGCGAAGTGCATCGGCGATCAGAGACGTCGTGCATGAGAACGTGCATGTTTTTCATGTATCTGGAGTTTGATTTGGGGGGAAGAAGGCGAGTGCTCGAGTTATCGTTCGAGAATGACTGTGTTTTTCTCGAACAGGAGAACGTGTGTGGTCTAGTGTTTCAATCGGGAAGGTTATGTGCTTGGCTTGGGGATTTGAGTTGTTCAGGCTTTAAGATTGAACAGGAAATGTTTAAGTTCTTAAAAAAAAGAAGATTAATTTTGTAAATAATTCAAGTTTTAACAAAGATAAACAAGTTTTATATTATGAAAATAAATTGTTTTCAAAGAGAGACAACAGGTTGTAAATAACTCATTTTAGGTCTAATAGAATGAAGTAAGTAAAGGAAGTAAGAAATAAAGAAGAAGTAGAAGTAGTGGGCCAAAGAAGATTTGGGCCGAAGTTATGGGAAAATTCTAAGAATAGATAAATGAATACAAGAATGAAGAAATTTAAAACTCTACTTACTTGATTATTACCTGGTTTAAAGGTTTAAATAAAATTGTTTGTCTTAAATAGTTAAGCTTAGAGTTGTTGTATTATACGTCCTTTATATTAAAGAAATTTTCTAAAGAAATTTTGATAAGATCTAACCATGTATTAAAGGATTAAGATAAAGGTTTAAGCATTAATTAATTAGGGTTTTAAGTAAAAATTTCTGAATTTATAAAGGATAATTTTTAAATGTAATTAATTGAAAAGAATAATTACTTAATGTAAGTAATTAATGGATAAATTTGTTAGGGGTTAACTAGTTTAATTATGAATTAAAGGTTCAATTAATTAATGATTAGAGGTTAATGGATTAAGGATAATTAACCATTAGGATGATTACTTGATGAAAGTAATTTGCGGAAAATTACTTAATGAAAGAAATTAAGGGTTAATTACTTAGTGTAGTTAATTAAGGATTGATTGATTAAGGAAACTAAGTAAGAATTAGTTAAATAATGAATATGATTAATTAAGGGATAATTGATCAACAAAGTGGTTATAAGATAATTAATTTGAGTAATTAATTAAGAATCAATGTAATTAATATGGATGGGTAAAGGATAATTAATTTGTGTAAATAATTGAGAGCTAATCAATTAGTGTAATTAAAGAATAATTAATCAAAAATGATTAATTAAGATGGATAATTAAAAGATGATTAATTAATTGGGTTGTGATTAATTAATGTTAAGGAAAATATAAGTGATTAAGATTAGTAATTAATTTAATTAGAGATAAATTGAATTAATTTTGGAAGTGATCACTCTTGCTTATGGATGATTGAATGATGTTAAATGCTTTGAATTGGTTGATATCTCTGATATGAAATATTTTATGATATGATATGTTTGGGTGGACAGTGATAATGTGGTTATTTATCAATGGTGAATTGCTGTGTAAAAGTGACATCCAGTATTTAAATTTAAATTGTATTCACTTGAACAACTTAAGTTAAGATGACACTGGATTTAAAGAGATCGGAGTCGGGTGTTAGTAAATACCCGAAACCATTTCGATTCTTTATAGATTGATATGTGAATTCAATAGACTGGAATGGAATGATTTAAGTATATTGGACCATTTAATCTAAGCTTTGGTACATAGAAATTGATGTGTGAAATAAGTGATGCCTATATCAAATTGTGAATTTGTAATTAGATACGAGTTACCCCGGGTTTTATTTAAGTTTTATGCTTTTGTATTCCATGTTAGATGGGTTCACTCATGCTGGTTTCCAGCCTAACCCTAGTGTTACTTTGATGTAATGCTCGGGTCAGACCGAGTATTACAGTTTTTCAGGGAAGGACGATCTAGAGCTCAACAGGCGAGCTGGATGGCGGGAATGTATGGAGTGTATACCGCTGTGATATTGTAGTTTGTCTGGGACAGGTTGAATGAATCTGTCCAGTGCTTGTAAATATTGTAACTCTGATGTATTATAGTGTAATTTGACATGTACAGTTTTCCTTTGTAAACTGGTATTATTGATATTATATTTTATTCGCTGCAAATGTGAGATTGTGCTTTGGTGTTTCTGTTCTTCTTCTTCTATCTCTTTTCTTCTTTTCTCTAACTATCTGGAATTTTCGGGATCGAAAATTCCGGGTCGTCACAATCAGAGTCACAGAAAGTACAAACCCAACCAACCAGGGATATGTATAATTATCTATCCCTACAGGTGCTGGTAGATACTTATACATAATATAGTAGAAATAGAAATAAATAACTATTTACATATGACCCTCCAGCTTCATGTTCCAGGCTCCTTCCAAAATGCTCCAAGCTACCTAACTATTTGGCTACTCGAAAAAATAGGGCACCCAGAGTTTAAGGGAAGATAAAAATAAAATCCTGCTCGGTCATGGGACTGGTGTGACAAACACACACACACACACACACACACACATATATATATTGGAACAAAGGGCATCTCATAAACCCACGCCGCACATAAACACGAAACATGTTTTTCTACCTTATGATAACCGAAACATTTTCTATGCAAAATCTAGAAATAATATTTCTAATGACATTCTTTTGGAAACACTTTCAAGTAAGCTTATATAATCTTAGCCAAAATTGTTACATCGATTAAATTCCAGCATAATAGGTTCTACAATCAAGTCTAAAGGCACTTATTAGAGAATGAATTTCCATAAAATGGATGGTAAGGGACTACCTTCCATACATCACATCTCTAAAGGGATGTACCGAGGATCAACACCTTTGAAACCTCTGTACCTGGCAAGAACAACCTATCCGAAGACCCATCTAGTGTCGGAAATAGAATCGAATATGACATTACCCCAATCGTAATCGACCTATCTAGGATCCCATAGCATACACAGCATACTCGACATATAGAGAGTAATCTAGGAAGGAGATGACCATACCCTAATGGGTCCTAACCACATAGCCTTACGGCATGCCTTACTTAAGCCATTTCCGAGTAATGAGGCTCGAGGTAACGATTACCTTTCTCATAGCACACATTTCACCTGAATAGCACATTGCCAATTCCATCACACACTATTTATTTTCACAAATGTACAACCTCTGAGCTTGTACGTCTCAGAGAAGGGTGTTAAGTATAAGAGAGTTACCTCCTACACCACCAAACAGATGTACATTTGTAAAAATCAATGTATGTGCATTTTAGAAATGCAATGTCGGACATTCTTCCACACAAGTTGTTTGAGAACAGGACAAATCAAAGGAACTCTACTGCTATATACTATCACGAATCACCTTTAGGATTAGTAGCGAGCCCTTGCATCGAAGATCAAATAAAGATAATACTGCCATATATATATATATATATATATGTTATGGGAAATTTCCAAGGGTCAATGATAAGCAGCCCGATATTCCATCTTTTAATTTATTATCATTCCATGTCTTCACTTTGAATGATCATATTGGTTCGAAGTGGTTTTTGGATAGGAATCACTCAAATCCAGTCCTAGTTCCTTCGAACCAATCATCGATAAAAGATATTAAGTTTGAGAGTGATTATCATTTTCATTTATCAATATCTTTTATCAAATAAAATATCTCTTTTATAGATATAAATCTTTAAATCATATTATTTTCAAGTGTATAATCGTTAAATCACTCTTTAACCATGGAAATACCAAATCAAAATCATCTCTTATAAATCACATTGCAAACCTTATTGAGTAAAAAGGGTCAAGAGAAATTATACCAATTCTACTCAATAACAATTTCTGTATTCAATCTTTACTATCCATCGAATAATAGTAAAATCACCATTTAAATTCTCACGGATAGTACAGGTTCCCTCCTTGGAATTCAATACCAAGTATAAGAAGGCTGTTTCAACATAATCCAAGTTGTATTAAATTTGTAAATTTGAATCTTTTATACTTGCCTCGTTTCTGACATTTCGATCTTATTTATTCCTCACCCAAAAAAGAGGCCAGCTAAGCCAGAGCACTGGTTGCTCCTAAACATCTCCTTAGTTTAACCAACCCACATTTGGATCTCATAAATAGAAAAATCTAGTTTACTCATCGGCATTTAGAGCCAAGATTAAATCATTTATTTATAACAGCATTTTTTACCATTTATTTAAGCTCCTATAAAAGTAATTTTAAACTTCCAAATTGTCTTTAAAATACTTCACTATTTATTTTAAAATGTTTATAAAAGATTCGAGAAAGAATAATTAAGTTATAAACGTTGTTTGCAAAAGTTAGTAGAAAGCGCTGTGAAAAAACGCTACAAATGATGTTTTTAAGGCTTCTTTGATCAAAACAACTTTTCTATCAATTGAAAGTCCATTTTTATAACTAAATCTCTTTGAATATATTTTAATATATTTATAGAAATTATTTTGTATTTTTAAAGAAATAAAAATATCCTTTCAAATAATTTATCGCTTCGGTTTTCGAACTGCCAAAGCGCGACTATTTTGAAAACTTGTTTTGCTCATATTTCTAAATCTACTAAATGAAATCTTGATCTCTTTCTTTGTTTGAAAACTATGATTATAAGCGTATGGAAAATTCTTATTCCAACCAATTCTGACTCCAAATCCATCGTATAAATGGTTTAAACTATTACGACGCGAGATCACAAACTACCGTTACGCGATTTGCAACGTGCCTATTATTGACTTCAATTTCAATTCTTTTCAAAACTTCATAAAATTGAGTTTTAGTGATTATAAACCATTTATAAACCAATTTAAAGAGGTTTAATAATCTTGTAACACTTTTATAATTCATTTCGAAGAGTGATTTCCATTGTGTAATTTTGACATGTATTAAACCTGAATTATCTACACATCCAAATAACCATATTTTCACAATTAAAACATGATGGTCAAAACATAACAACCAATCATTAGAAGCGTATCATATCATCAACCATATTTTAATATAAATAGAATTTTCTCACTTAGATTCAATCAAAGTAACTTTAAAACAACTATACTTTCGCTATTCCGGAATCGGAGCTCACGAAGCTTGCAATAATTCTTCCTAAGGGGATCGTCCTTGGCCTTTATTGCTTGGATGCTCTCGGCCTAGCTTGGAAGTGAGATAAGACTCGACCTTGGGAGGTAGGAGGTGGTGGCCGTGGGTTTCAAGGGGAGAAAAGAGGAGTTTTTCTTTAGTTTTAAGGTGTTTTTTATAATACATACTTACCATATAAATTTAATTACATTTTGCAATATTTTTCTCTATAAATTCCTAAGGTACGAAGCCATTAATGAGGAGCATGAAGAGGTAAAGAAGCTTAGGGAAATGAAGGAGGAAATATGAATGGAAGTGAGCATGGATGGTCGATACCTATAGACAAATGGAAGTGATAAAATATCATGATATTCAAATACAAACACTTCATCGTCTCATCACTACCACACTCCTCCCTTACATCAATACCCATGGTTGAAAGTACCCTTCCCCTCTATTCCTACTTAATTGTGTGTGTGTGATGGTAAGTTCATGGTTGACTTTGGTTGGAAAATATAATGATATTTATAAATAATATCATGATATTTTCTTTTATCTTTTACTTTTTATTTTGTTTATATGTATATATGTCTTAATGTGCATGTGTATATTTATAAGTATCTACACATGTATATATGCATATGTATGTCACAATGATCCATAACATTATATAACTTTTCTATATTGAATCGTTATGAAATCCGATTCCAAATTCCTGTTATATTTTCACTTTTTAGTTAATATACGTATCTTTGTAAACCAGGTTTGAAAATAATATGTCTATCATTATATAATAATTCAAAGGGATTCATTTGACTTTTAAAATAATTATTAAATCAGTTAAACTCAATCTAAATTCAAAAATCAGTTATTCAAAAATATTGATATCATTAATGATGTTATGAAGACATTTTATTTTAAAAAATAAAATAAATAATTTTATTAAGTGTATGTATCCAGCACCGTGCATGATTTTGGATAGCCAAAGAGCTATTTATCAATAAAACGATTTTCAGTCATTTTATCATATATCTTTCAAAGTATATATTTTTGTAAATATTCATTCAAATGAGATTACCAATATTATTTATTGTTCAAAACATCATTATTTATGTTTAAAATCTTGTATTTGAATATGTTAAAAAAATTCAAAGCGATGAATTTCCAGGTTTTTACAACCCACTATGTACTTGAGTCTGAAACCAAATGCTTTCTATTTGGATGGGAGTATACCGACTAGGCACTTGAGTTTAAATCCTAAGGCTTTCTATTTGGATGGAAGTCTGCCCATTCGGCATTTGAGTCCAAACCTAAGGCTTTTTTGGATGAGAATCTACCCACTAACTACTTGAGTAACCCTAAGGATTTCCTTTTACACAACATTACTTGACCGTGACTTACTTTAGCATGCATTTTCGATCGTTTAGAAAGCCTATGTAATATGGCCTTCTCTTACCAGAAGTTTTAATAAGACTTTTGCTGAGGGTGCATTGTAGTGGGGGTATATGGGAAATGGATCCCTCTAGAGGTCAATTCTCCCTTTGCCAAGGGTACTCAACTAAATTTATTATTGAAAAGAGGGTTAGGTGTTGAAAATACTTATGATAATATTATTATTAATGAAACACATTCACTTATGGTGAGGGTTAACTATTGAAATAATCTGCACTTACTATGTAATATTTTCCAATGGAGTAATGCACTTTTCACTACCACATTGCATTAAAATGGTAAAGATTTCTACTTGTTAAAGAAATATTCCTTTAGTGGAGAAGCTTTATTTTGGTATATTTTTTTTGGGTATTGAAAACTTCTACAAGGTTGTACTTCTGGACGCACCATTTTTTTGAAAAAAATTATTTTGTTAAAAACTTTTCAGGTTTGGTGATTTTAGTGTATGACTTGTAAATAGGACCTAAGCTCGTGTTTTAAAAGAAGTTTTTTAGAAATACTTACACAGAAAAAATCCTATGGCTAACCATAAAGACAAAAGAATGGGAGCAAGGTGAGATAAAGCTCGTTTAGTTTGAAATTTTGAAATAGGGACTCTAAGAAACCCAAAGGTTTCATGAAGAAAATGCAATAAGCACCCCTCGGTTATAAACCTAATTGAGAGAACAATTGGTGAAGGAAGAAGTCTAAGAATATCGAAGGAATTCCAAAAATACCGAAAATCGAATAAGAAGTCCAATAAATGCTCCTATGTATAAATTTAGTAGAAAAGATAATAACTGAAGGCCGTGTATAATGAAATCCAAAAATATCAAAGATCGAATAAGAAGTCTAATAAATGCCCTTATGTATGAACTTAGTTGAAAGGTCAATAATAGAAGGGCATACATATTGAAATCCAAAAAATACCAAAGGAAATCGAAGAATACTAAAGACCGATTAAGGAGTCTATTAAATATTCCTTAGGTATAAACTTAGTAGAAAGGACGATAACCAAAGGGCGTATATAATGAAATCCTAGAATACCAAAGATCTCCCGGTCTTGTAATATATATTAGGAATATGGTAAATATGCTAAATGGCAAAGGACGTTATTGTAATCTCCATTGCATTTGGAGTCTATAAATATAGAACTCATTTGTATTATATAGGGATCTGTATGAATAAAAAATGTCTTCTCTATCTAATGGTTTCTATTCTTATTTTATACTACGTTATCAGCACGAATGCTTTGGACATTTTTTTATTTTATTCTTTCGTCCATTCTTCTTTTATTTATTTGAACAGGTAGCCAAACATATCCATTCTCCACTTTATGAAAATAAAAATCAGCTGCTACCTATTCAGTACTACCTGTTCTCTAGGTGGATATTTAATCCTCTATGCTAGCTATATACTTTGGCTTTTACTGGTACAATATAATACTCTATATTATTTACAAGATCAAACCTTTTTATCTCTCTGTTTTTGTGAAAACGCTTCAGGATTTGATCTCTCTGTTTATCAACCTACTTCATTTCTTCAACAACAGACGAGGTACAATTTATACTTATATTTTGGTTGCAACTATTTTATTTCCCACAGACGGTACCATTTTATGTTTGTTAGTTATTTATGAATTTGAATCATGGGTTTGTGATTATTGTCTGCTGTAGTTTTTTTTATGATAGTGGAGTTACCAATCATTTAGGACACCCATGCAAATATATATTATTTATAGTATAGTTAGATCATCCCTGTTTCTTATGTTATATGCCTTCAGTTCATAGACGTCTAGTTGATTATCAAAATCAATATTTGGAATTGTATGCCTCCATCTAAATTAGCATCTTGCTTCGCCTTGTGTGTTAGCACCTATTGACTTTTATGTTGTGTTACAAAGAATTCTTGTTTTACGATATGCAATATATATATATATATATATATATATATATATGAAAATATGCATTATATTTGAAATAATGACCATAGTTTAGTTACACTTGTTATCTTCTTATGCTATTGATTTGTTGAAACTTCATATCCACAAAACAAGTTCAAATCTCTTTCTAAATGGCAAGTACCCTTATTATCCTCTATTGATGGACATAGCCCTAAATTTTCTAGTGTTTGATGCTAAATTTAAAGACATCTGAGTACTTATATAAGTTAGTTTGGCCACCATCCTATAAGCTATGTCAATAATGACCATTGTTATTTTATTTTATGACAAACAATACATGTTTATACGTGCAAGGTCATTCTTACTTTGTTTCCTGGCATTGAAGAACTATCATTCCAAAATATTTTCATTTCATTCTCTCTATAAAAAATCTTACAAATATTTACCGGTCACATGTCTTCTTTTAGCTTGTGAATTAACGATACTCTTAAGATATCAATATCATTATTAATACCGTAAGGACAACTATGTATTTGTTCCCCAAAAAGATAGTTCTACCCTTACAGTTATATTCTATATATCCAATAAAAATTTAGATCATATTTTTAGTTTAAGATATTTTATGTTCGTTCATGTACATTGGTTGTATATATAATAATAAAATTTCTATTTTTATATTGTCCTAGATGAATTCTCATGCCTTAAATTTTGCTCTTTTTCTACCAAAAGTAAGTTTTGCTTCTATAGTATAACTTTATCATGTCTAACAATTGAACCGGGAATAATTTTTAGATGTGAATGTGACATCTTTGAGTTCACACTATACTCTATGTAGAATGTTGATACAAGTTTTGTTCCATTGTATTTTAATACTAAAGGCTTGGAGAGAAGTTTGAATGTGGCAATAGATTAATCAAGTAGCCAACTACCGTCTTAATGTTATTTGCATATGCTCCTTATTAGCTTTATTGAATCTAAATTAACTTGCTAACATTTGATGTGCATTTTGGTTGATATAAAAATTAAAATGTACCATTACAAACTATTTTAACGTTCTATATGTATATCTCTATAGTGACCATTTGCTAACTCCAGTATTGCATGTTTACTTACAATTTGATTTTAAAAGCCCATGCACAATTCTATAATTTCCTTTTGTGATGCTCAAATACACATTAGAGACCATTTGCTAACTCCAACATTCCATGTTTACTTACAATTTGATTTTAAAAGCCCATGCACAATTCGATAATTTCCTTTTGTGATGCCCAAATACACATTTCAGTAACTTATTCAAATAAACAATTTTTTCAAGTGATAGGTTATTTTCCAACACCTTTGGTCCTTTTATTGTTTTCTCTTATTACTGAACTTACCCCGGCAATTGTTCTTGACACTAAGAATTCATGGCAAACATTGTTAAGCTTAAATTCAAAGCGTTGGACATATCTGGAGTTAACTATTTGCCATGGATACTGAATGCTGAGATCCACTTCCAATCACAATGCTTTGAAAATGGCATTAAAAATGTAATAATATGTCCTGGTAGGACAAAGCAAAGGCTCTAATGTTTTTAAGATGTTACACTCATGATGATCTAAAAATAGAAAATTCAATGTAAAAGGATCCTCTTCAGAACTCTCTGAAGGAGCGCTATGACCACCAAAAGATGGTTATACTTCCAAGTACTAGGAAAGAATGGTTGAACATGAGGTTTCAAGACTTCACATCTGTAAGGAAATATAATTCTTCTATGTTTAGAATTACTTATAAACTGAAATTATGTGGAGAAAAGGTAGATGATGCATAAATGATTGAAAAGACATTTTTTTCATGCCTCAAACATACAGCTGCAGCAGCAATATCGAGAGCATGATCTTACAAAATATTTCGAAGTTATAATTTTTTATTAATTGCTGAGAAAAACAATGAATTGCTTATTAAAAATCACTCCTCAAGGCCAACTGGTTCGACTGCATTACCAGAAGTTAATGCTAATTTTGCTCACTCCGAAAGAGGTAGAGGTCGAGGTAAAGGACATGGTCGTGGCCGTGGCCGTGGATGTGGATATAACTCCTGTAGAGGTGGTTATGGTGGTTTTAAAGGCAACTAAACTACCAACTTTTAAAATCAACAAAAGGAAAAAAATCCTTAAAAGACTAATGATTTTGCTCAAAAAAAATAAAAAGCACTATGAGTAAGTTTGTTATTGATGTGGACGCTCTGGTCATTAGTCATGGACAGGTAGATCATCAAAGAAAACAATCGAAGAATATTGAAACAAATAACGCTGAAGGACTATATGATAACATTAACTTGAAGTTAGATGATTTCTTCGAAGATGATGATGGTAATTTCATAAATGATGAAAATCTCAATGCGACGATTGATGATATGACCGATCTGATCAACTAGAAGTAGCCTGAAGCTTGTTGTGTGGTTTTTCCATTTTATTTTAGATAGTTTGAAGTTGATGTTTTTTTATTTTATTTTTCTAGAAATAGTTGAAATAATGTGTACTGATGGATATTGATTTGGATTAGTAGTTTTCTTTGTACTCCTTTTTAGAAAACATTAGCATTTATTTATGTTCAGAATTATTTTCAACAATTACTTACTATATTGTCTTTAATTCTTAAGGTATAGACCATCACTACTTGAACGATGATATATGCCTACTAAACAGTGTAACTTTTTATATAATTTTGAAAAACCAGAAGTTTTTCTTTGAATTATCTATAAATATTTCCACTAAAGTTTCCACCATAGCTGGATCTGCTAATATAATTGAAGGCTCCAGAATAGCCCATGTAGTATTACCAAATGGTACATATATCTTCATTCAAAAGGCGTTATATTCAAGCAATTCTAAAAGAAATATCATGATATCCCGAAAATTTGGCAATATAAATTTAATAATCTGTGTTAAAAATTAAGTTGATTTGATAATTTTTGTTAATAAAATTTGAATTGATTTAATAATCTTCTTTTAATAAATATTTAAATTTGTAGATTTTATCTTTTTAAAGCTAATAAATTGTTTTATGTTTATAATATATATAATTGTATATATTGTAAATTGATAAACTTTGATTTGGAATTTAGTAAATGAATCAATTTTCTAATTCTAATTTATTTTGGGAAATTGGAAATTTTGATTTAAATTTAACATTTAACTTTTCAAAACAATTTAATAAATAATTATATGGTTTATACTTAAGCTAAACCTTATTTGTTTTAAATTTTATTTAATTAACTTTAATACGAATTTAAATTAGATTAACATAAAAGCTTTGTTTTATTTTCTTTTTAAATATTGCTTGAAATTATATATAAGAATTTAAATTACAAATTACATATGATTTTAATATATTGAGTAATAGAAGTAATTTATGGTCTCTTTTATAAATTATTTAAATTATTTAATTTATTATTTTCAAATGATAATTTTAATACCTAGTTTTTTATAAACATAGATAGATTTTTTTAGAAATAGGATTTGTTATTTTTAAATTCTTTAGTTAGTGTTATATATGCATATATATATATAACTTGATTTTTAAATTAGGTTTTATAATTTAATTCAAATTTGAATATAATGTTTTTAAATTAAAAGAAATAAATACTTAAAAATATTAAAATAAGCTTATATTTATAATTTGTTTGTTTCATTTCTTTTTAATTAAAAAAGGGATAATTTGTAAATATATACAAAAATAATAATAAATTAAGAACCAATTTAAATTAAATTAAAATACTCTTAAATTACATGTGTAAGTTTCTTAAGACACTTTAATGACATGTGTTAAGCATAAAATAAACATTTTGACGAATGTTAAAACTAAGAAACAAGTGTCCTATCTGATTTATTTTTCTTTTTCTTTTATTTTAATTAAATCAAAGTCTACTTATATAAACCTATTACTCCTCATTTTATCTTCTTTTCTATTCTTCTTTTTCAAAACTTAAGATCTTCAGCTAACAATAAAAATCTGCAAACTTCTTCTTCAAAACAGAAAACTCTGTTCAAACATAATCTGTAAATTTCCCCTCAAAATCAAATCTAAAACAAATGTTTCCTCTTACCAAATCAACACTCAAACCAACCTTCTTCAAAGCTATCTGAAATTCATTTTGCAAATCAAGTATAAACCTGTAGCCCTTCAAATACATTAACCTGAAAATCATTCTGCAAATTCAAAAGACTGCAGATCTCTGCATTTCTGTTTGAAACAACCAGGCCTGCAATTTATTTTCAAACTTGAAGTTTTAAAAGCATGCATGCAACTGTAAATCTGGAAGCAAAAGCAAACTGCAGTTTTAAAGAACTTCAGCAACTCAAAGTTTTTAAATCAAAACAATTCAGGTTCAAACTTTTCAAAAACATGTGCTCTGCTCACAAAAAATTCTGGTGAGTAACATTTTATGTTAAATAAACTTAAATATAAATTAGTTGCTTGTTTTACTCTAGAAATAAGTGTGTTTGCATGCACTTTACAAGTTCATTACTGATAGATATATGATTGTATGTAGTTTTGAGCAAGTTGCTGTGATTTTTTTTCTCTATGCATAAGTTCCCAGGCTCAAGAAATTGCTTAGAGATTCCATTTCTTTGGATCTAATCTGTGTTAAGGACTAAGATTTAAGCAAAATGTAGCTGCGTAACATAAGCTAAAGTTTTAATTTTTTTTAATATGAAGAAAAACCTGTAATGTCTCTGAAAACACAAATACAACAGAACAAACTTTTGAAAGTAAGAATTTAATCATCTAGATTCTTTGATTTAAGATTATCAACAGGTTACATAAATAAAGACATGAATTTTAAAACTAAAATTAGAATTTTTAGTTTGAATATGATTAAGTATTTCTGGTTTAACCAGAAATGGTGTTTTGGGTTGGAACTGTCAACCTAGGAGGTCGGGGTAGCCAGTGTTTTCTCTGGTGATAGAGTGATGATCGAAGATTCAAGGAAAAATATTGGGAGGAGGGTTAAAGCATTGAGGCAGTAATGATTTGGGATTGAAATTTATAACCGTAGTTTATTTAGTTGATTAGTAATTTGATCGCCGCAATTTCTAGAGGCAACCAAGCTGTTCCAGATTTAGGGTGATGATTGATGGGGTATGGAAGTGGTTGTGGCCGGAGGTGAAGCTTCTCTGGTGATCGGATTTTGGTGTTTGAAGCGAATTACAGTTTTGACATTTTTTCCACTTTTGGAGCTTGAATGCTTGTTTTTGATTTTGGGGTTCTGTAGTTGGTTTGAAGGTCGAAATGGTATTGGGTGATGATCGACGACTTGTGTGAGTGGTCGCGAATGGTCGGAATTGACGGCGGGATTGGTGCAGGTGCACGGGGGAACTTGGTGTGTCAGCTGTGTTTTGGGGAAGATGATTACTCGTGTTTTGTTTCGGGCTAATTCATGTTTTGCTTGAAGTTGTGGTCGACGACTTGCTTGAGCTAGAATATGTTTTAAATCTAATTTTAAATCATGAATTCAAGTTTTAATTTGAATCATAGCTGGAAATAAATAAGTTTTTAAATTCAAATTTGTTTAAAATACTCTAAAAGGTTTATGGTTAAAAATGTTTTTGAATAAATTTGAATTTAAATTGGAAATTGAAATGTAAAGAAATGTTTTAAACAAAGTTTAAACTAATTCAAATCTGAATTTGAATCTTTGGTTTAAAATAAATTTAAGTTTTATAAATTTAAGTGTTTAACAATTTTGAATGATAAAAATTTAAATGTTTGAATTTAAAAAAAAAGAATTTGTTTTAAACTCTTGTAAAATTTCTTTTATAAGAAAAGTATTATTTATCATGTAAATTTAAAGGTTTTAAATTGATTTTAAAACTTGTTAAAGGTAAATTAGAATTTAATGATTTGTTATGCATTTAATTATTAGGGTAATTAAATGTGTAATTAATTTATCTGATAAATTAATGAAATGGATAATTACTTAAAGTAATTAAGGGTTTAAACTTAAGTTTAAGATTAATTATTCTTAGAATAATTAACTTGTAATTAAGAATCATTAATTAAATAAGATTTGATTTTTAATTAATGATTAGTAATTAATTAATCAAGTAATAAAAGATTAATTAAGTTACAGTTAACACTTAATTAATTAAATAATTAAAGGTTAATTAATGATTAATTAAATTGTAATTAATAATGATTAAAATAGTTAATTACTTTAGAAAAATAATTGATGAATTGTTAAATACTTAATAAAGATTATTAACTAAGGATTATTTAAATAATTAATTAATGTGATTAATTTTTAATAATTAATTAGATTAATTAATTTAAAGTTAACCATTTGTGTAAATTGTTAAGTATAATTACTTATGGAAGTAGTTAAGGAATTAATTACTAATTGTAATTAATTGAGTTTAATTTGATTAGATTAATTTAATTAATTCAGTTTAATTAATTTAAAATAATCATTTGATGATTTGTGAAGTATAATTACTTAATGTAATTAAATGAAGAAAATTACTTAGGAAAGTAATTAATGAGTAATTACTCTATGTAATTAATTGAAGGTGATTTGATGATGAAGTAATTTGAGTATAATTGTTTTGTAAAATTAATCAAGGGATTAATTAGGAATAATTAATTAAGGAGTAATTAATTTATTTTGTGAAGTAATTAAGGGAAGTTAATTACTGAATGCAGTTAATCAAGGGTGATTAGCAATTATGGATTAAATAAAGATTAATTACTTCATGTAATTAATTTAAAAAGAAATTTAATTAGAAATCATCAATTATTATAATTAATGATGTAATTAAGAATAGATTTATTTAGAAATAATTAATAAATGAAGGGATTAATTAATGTAATTAAGAAGTAATGTAATTAATTTTAGTTAATTAATAAATAAGTAATTAAAGGTTAATTGCTATATTTGGTTAAGTATAATTAATTTGAGAAATTAATTAGTGGATAATTACTTGAATGTAATTAAAGGTTAATTAATCAGTGATGATTAATTAAAATGAATAATTGGTTGATGATTAATTTATTTATTGATAATTAATTAATAGTAATGTAAGCAAGATTTATATTGATGATGTAATTAATTTAATTCATTTTAAATTAATTATATTTGGTGTGATTATTAATCATTGCTTATATGGATGGATGATGTTGTTTGCCTTGAATGGTTTGAACCTCAGACATGAGATAAGTAATGTTGAGTGATATGGATGCATTGGTTGCATTGTGATGATGATTTGGATTATCTTTTGATAATGATAATATGGATTATCTGTTGTGTTGATTACCTATTGTGAATTTGTGAATTATCTATCTGTGTGTATATAGATAATTGAATTGTTTTAAACTTTAAAACAACTTGGCCTTAAAAGACACGTTATGGAATTCGATGAGATCGGGATCGGGTTTCCAGATTTGGATATCCGAAAACCACATCGATCCAAATTAACGATAGGTCGTGAATCTCTTGTGAATAGTGAAGACTCAAGGTGTAAGAACTATTCGTCAGTATAAGTCTAAGGGTGATTCCGAGATGAGTTTGACGGAGTAGTACTTTCAGATTCGTGATGAAGATTCAGAGTGCAAGGGTTATCGTCGTTAACTCTGAGGGTGATTCCAAAATGAGTGTAACGAGATAATGCCTTCGGTTTCGTTCGAACCCGGAACGAGCTTGTATGGATTGAATGCTTCCAGAACATCGTCAGGTGGACGATAAGCATTCTAAGAGGTGTGTTCTCTAAAGGTAATCGTAGCCTCAAGCCTCATTAACCGGGAATGACTAAAACAGAGGAGGTGCAGCAAGGCTAAGTGGGTCATGCCTAAGTAGGACGAGATTTTCCCTTGTCTAGAAGTCCCTTTTTATTTCGGGTGTGTGGGCGGTTGGGACGTACGCCAACTGCGGGGCTGTCTTGTTCGGGACTGTCCAGTAAGGGATGGTTCCGGTCTTGTGTTGCAGGGGATTGGGAGTGATCATCGGTACGTTGATCTAGGCCACGTACTGTGACGGGCGATCCCCCGGTAGCCCTGCCATTGATGGAATCCAAAAATCCAATAAGTGCCCACGGTTTTGATTGTATTACCCACTTTTGTGGCTAATAGCTGGAATTTAATGAATGTAACAATTTCAGCTATTTTCTTTCTACTTGAAAATCCTAGACCTATTATAATATCATTGGATTTATATCTATAAATTAATTTAAATTCTAGGTTTAAATATTGCTTTTCCATATTTCTTTCTACTCTAAACCTATTATAATATCATTGAATTTAAATATTATAATAGGTTGGAAGTCTTACGTAATACAACTCAAAGATGAACTCCGAACCTTTATAGGTTTCCTTCAGAGATCTATGAAATATTTATACTCTTCACAACTCACTCGAGACGGTATTAGGCCTACAGTCTCGACAGATACACTTCCAACCTCAACACTCAAATTCCAACCTATTATAATATCATATGTTCTTTTTAAATATTGCTTGAAATTATATATAAGAATTTAAATTACAAATTACAATATATTGAGTAATAGAAGTAATTTATATTCTCTTTTATAAATTATTTAAATTATTTAATTTGTTATTTTCAAATGATAATTTTAATACCTAGTTTTTTATAAACATAGATAGATTTTTTTTAGAAATAGGATTTGCTATTTTTAAATTCTTTACTAAGAGTTATATATGCATATACATATAACTTGATTTTTAAATTAGGTTTTATAATTTAATTCAAATATGAATTTAATGTTTTGAAATTTAAGGGAATAAATACTTAAAAATAGTATAATAAGCTTATATTTATAATTTGTTTGTTAATTTTTTTTTAATTAAAAAAGGGAGAATTTATTTATATATATAAAAAAATTAAGATTTAAAGCTTTTATAACCAATTTAAATTAAATTAAAATACTCTTAAATTACATGTGTAAGTTTCTTAAGACACTTTAATGACATGTGTTAAGCATAGAATAAACATTTTGACAAATGTTAAAACTAAGAAACAAGTGTCCTATCTGATTTATTTTTCTTTTTCTTTTATTTTAGTTAAATCAAAGTCTACTTATATAAACCTATTACTCCTCATTTTATCTTCTTTTCTATTCTTCTTTTTCAAAACTTAAGATCTTCAGCTAACAATAAAAATCTGCAAACTTCTTCTTCAAAACAGAAAACTCTGTTCAAACATAATCTGTAAATTTCCCCTCAAAATCAAATCTAAAACAAATGTTTCCTCTTACCAAATCAACACTCAAACCAACCTTCTTCAAAGCTATCTGAAATTCATTTTGCAAATCAAGTATAAACCTGTAGCCCTTCAAATACATTAACCTGAAAATCATTCTGCAAATTCAAAAGACTGCAGATCTCTGCATTTCTGTTTGAAACAACCAGGCCTGCAATTTATTTTCAAACTTGAAGTTTTAAAAGCATGCATGCAACTGTAAATCTGGAAGCAAAAGAAAACTGCAGTTTTAAAGAACTTCAACAACTCAAAGTTTTTAAATCAAAGCAATTCAGGTTCAAGCTTTTCAAAAACATGTGCTCTTCTCATAAAAGTTTCTGGTGAGTAACATTTTATATTAAATAAACTTAAGTGTAAATTAGTTGCTTGTTTTACTCTAGAAATAAGTGTGTTTGCATGCAATTTACAAGTTCATTACTGATAGACATATGAATGTATGTGGTTTTGAGCAAGTTGCTGTGAATTTTTTTCTTCTGTGCATAAGTTCCCAGGCTCAAGAAATTGCTTAGAAATTCCATTTCTTTGGATCTAATCTGTGTTAAGGACTAAGATTTAAGCAAAATGTAGCTGTGTAACATAAGCTAAAGTTCTAATTTTTTTAATATGAAGAAAAACCTGTAATGTCTCCGAAAACACAAATACAACAGAACAAACTTTTGAAAGTAAGAATTTAATCATCTAGATTCTTTGATTTAAGATTATCAATAGGTTACACAAACAAAGACATGAATTTTAAAACTAAAATTAGAATTTTTAGTTTGAATATGATTACGTATTTCTGGTTTAACCAGAAATGGTGTTTTGGGTTGGAACTGTCAACCTAGGAGGTTGGGGTGGCCAGTGTTTTCTTTGGTGATAGAGTGATGATCGAAGGTTCAAGGAAAAATATTGGGAGGAGGGTTAAAGCATTGAGGCAGTAATGATTTGGGATTGAAATTTATAACCCTAGTTTCTTTAGTTGATCAGTAATTTGATCGCCGCAATTTCTAGAGGCAACCGAGCTGTTCCAGATTTAGGGTGATGATTGATGGGGTGTGGAAGTGGTTGTGGCCGGAGGTGAAGCTTCTCTGGTGATCGGATTTTGGTGTTTGAAGCGAATTACAGTTTCGACATTTTTTCCAGTTTTGGAGCTTAAATGCTCGTTTTTGATTTTGGGGTTCTGCAGTTGGTTTGAAGGTCGAAATAGCATTGGGTGACGATCGACGACTTGCGTGAGTGGCCGCGAATGGTCGGAGTTGACGGCGGGATTGATGCAGGTGCACGGGGGAACTTGGTGTGTCAGCTGTGTTTTGGGGAAGATGATTACTCGTGTTTTGTTTCGGGTTAATTCATGTTTTGCTCGAAGTTGTGGGATGTTGGACTCGAAGTCATGGTTGAGTGGTCTCGGGTGTGTTGATGTTTCAGGTTTATGTATAAACCTGTCAGTACTTGGTTTGAATGTTTTCAAATAGAAAGGTTACTCGAGTTTACTTTAGTGTTTGCTCGAGCTAGAATAGGTTCGGCTCGAATAATTTAATTATAGTTCGAGTTGGGTTGTTACAGGTTAGAAATCCTGTTATGTTATCAAATTTAAACTGAAATTTAAAACCTTAAGCAAAGATTTAAAATATGTTTTAAATCTAATTTTAAATCATGAATTCAAGTTTTAATTTGAATCATAGCTGGAAATAAATAAGTTTTTAAATTCAAATTTGTTTAAAATACTCTAAAAGGTTTATGGTTAAAAATGTTTTTGAATAAATTTGAATTTAAATTGGAAATTGAAATGTAAAGAAATGTTTTAAACAAAGTTTAAACTAATTCAAATCTGAATTTGAATCTTTGGTTTAAAATAAATTTAAGTTTTATAAATTTAAGTGTTTAACAATTTTGAATGATAAAAATTTAAATGTTTGAATTTAAAAAAAAAGAATTTGTTTTAAACTCTTGTAAAATTTCTTTTATAAGAAAAGTATTATTTATCATGTAAATTTAAAGGTTTTAAATTGATTTTAAAACTTGTTAAAGATAAATTAGAATTTAATGATTTGTTATGCATTTAATTATTAGGGTAATTAAATGTGTAATTAATTTATCTGATAAATTAATGAAATGGATAATTACTTAAAGTAATTAAGGGTTTAAACTTAAGTTTAAGATTAATTATTCTTAGAATAATTAACTTGTAATTAAGAATCATTAATTAAATAAGATTTGATTTTTAATTAATGATTAGTAATTAATTAATCAAGTAATAAAAGATTAATTAAGTTACAGTTAACACTTAATTAATTAAATAATTAAAGGTTAATTAATGATTAATTAAATTGTAATTAATAATGATTAAAATAGTTAATTACTTTAGAAAAATAATTGATGAATTGTTAAATACTTAATAAAGATTATTAACTAAGGATTATTTAAATAATTAATTAATGTGATTAATTTTTAATAATTAATTAGATTAATTAATTTAAAGTTAACCATTTGTGTAAATTGTTAAGTATAATTACTTATGGAAGTAGTTAAGGAATTAATTACTAATTGTAATTAATTGAGTTTAATTTGATTAGATTAATTTAATTAATTCAGTTTAATTAATTTAAAATAATCATTTGATGATTTGTGAAGTATAATTACTTAATGTAATTAAATGAAGAAAATTACTTAGGAAAGTAATTAATGAGTAATTACTCTATGTAATTAATTGAAGGTGATTTGATGATGAAGTAATTTGAGTATAATTGTTTTGTAAAATTAATCAAGGGATTAATTAGGAATAATTAATTAAGGAGTAATTAATTTATTTTGTGAAGTAATTAAGGGAAGTTAATTACTGAATGCAGTTAATCAAGGGTGATTAGCAATTATGGATTAAATAAAGATTAATTACTTCATGTAATTAATTTAAAAAGAAATTTAATTAGAAATCATCAATTA
This sequence comes from Allium cepa, assembly GCA_030765085.1. NCBI lineage: Eukaryota > Viridiplantae > Streptophyta > Magnoliopsida > Asparagales > Amaryllidaceae > Allium > Allium cepa. The sequence continues at coordinate 600,798,058 of CM060935.1, forward strand.
TTATAATTAATGATGTAATTAAGAATAGATTTATTTAGAAATAATTAATAAATGAAGGGATTAATTAATGTAATTAAGAAGTAATGTAATTAATTTTAGTTAATTAATAAATAAGTAATTAAAGGTTAATTGCTATATTTGGTTAAGTATAATTAATTTGAGAAATTAATTAGTGGATAATTACTTGAATGTAATTAAAGGTTAATTAATCAGTGATGATTAATTAAAATGAATAATTGGTTGATGATTAATTTATTTATTGATAATTAATTAATAGTAATGTAAGCAAGATTTATATTGATGATGTAATTAATTTAATTCATTTTAAATTAATTATATTTGGTGTGATTATTAATCATTGCTTATATGGATGGATGATGTTGTTTGCCTTGAATGGTTTGAACCTCAGACATGAGATAAGTAATGTTGAGTGATATGGATGCATTGGTTGCATTGTGATGATGATTTGGATTATCTTTTGATAATGATAATATGGATTATCTGTTGTGTTGATTACCTATTGTGAATTTGTGAATTATCTATCTGTGTGTATATAGATAATTGAATTGTTTTAAACTTTAAAACAACTTGGCCTTAAAAGACACGTTATGGAATTCGATGAGATCGGGATCGGGTTTCCAGATTTGGATATCCGAAAACCACATCGATCCAAATTAACGATAGGTCGTGAATCTCTTGTGAATAGTGAAGACTCAAGGTGTAAGAACTATTCGTCAGTATAAGTCTAAGGGTGATTCCGAGATGAGTTTGACGGAGTAGTACTTTCAGATTCGTGATGAAGATTCAGAGTGCAAGGGTTATCGTCGTTAACTCTGAGGGTGATTCCAAAATGAGTGTAACGAGATAATGCCTTCGGTTTCGTTCGAACCCGGAACGAGCTTGTATGGATTGAATGCTTCCAGAACATCGTCAGGTGGACGATAAGCATTCTAAGAGGTGTGTTCTCTAAAGGTAATCGTAGCCTCAAGCCTCATTAACCGGGAATGACTAAAACAGAGGAGGTGCAGCAAGGCTAAGTGGGTCATGCCTAAGTAGGACGAGATTTTCCCTTGTCTAGAAGTCCCTTTTTATTTCGGGTGTGTGGGCGGTTGGGACGTACGCCAACTGCGGGGTTGTCTTGTTCGGGACTGTCCAGTAAGGGATGGTTCCGGTCTTGTGTTGCAGGGGATTGGGAGTGATCATCGGTACGTTGATCTAGGCCACGTACTGTGACGGGCGATCCCCCGGTAGCCCTGCCATTGATGGAATCCAAAAATCCAATAAGTGCCCACGGTTTTGATTGTATTACCCACTTTTGTGGCTAATAGCTGGAATTTAATGAATGTAACAATTTCAGCTATTTTCTTTCTACTTGAAAACCCTAGACCTATTATAATATCATTGGATTTATATCTATAAATTAATTTAAATTCTAGGTTTAAATATTGCTTTTCCATATTTCTTTCTACTCTAAACCTATTATAATATCATTGAATTTAAATATTATAATAGGTTGGAAGTCTTACGTAATACAACTCAAAGATGAACTCCGAACCTTTATAGGTTTCCTTCAGAGATCTATGAAATATTTATACTCTTCACAACTCACTCGAGACGGTATTAGGCCTACAGTCTCGACAGATACACTTCCAACCTCAACACTCAAATTCCAACCTATTATAATATCATATGTTCTTTTTAAATATTGCTTGAAATTATATATAAGAATTTAAATTACAAATTACAATATATTGAGTAATAGAAGTAATTTATATTCTCTTTTATAAATTATTTAAATTATTTAATTTGTTATTTTCAAATGATAATTTTAATACCTAGTTTTTTATAAACATAGATAGATTTTTTTTAGAAATAGGATTTGCTATTTTTAAATTCTTTACTAAGAGTTATATATGCATATACATATAACTTGATTTTTAAATTAGGTTTTATAATTTAATTCAAATATGAATTTAATGTTTTGAAATTTAAGGGAATAAATACTTAAAAATAGTAGAATAAGCTTATATTTATAATTTGTTTGTTAATTTTTTTTTAATTAAAAAAGGGAGAATTTATTTATATATATAAAAAAATTAAGATTTAAAGCTTTTATAACCAATTTAAATTAAATTAAAATACTCTTAAATTACATGTGTAAGTTTCTTAAGACACTTTAATGACATGTGTTAAGCATAGAATAAACATTTTGACAAATGTTAAAACTAAGAAACAAGTGTCCTATCTGATTTATTTTTCTTTTTCTTTTATTTTAGTTAAATCAAAGTCTACTTATATAAACCTATTACTCCTCATTTTATCTTCTTTTCTATTCTTCTTTTTCAAAACTTAAGATCTTCAGCTAACAATAAAAATCTGCAAACTTCTTCTTCAAAACAGAAAACTCTGTTCAAACATAATCTGTAAATTTCCCCTCAAAATCAAATCTAAAACAAATGTTTCCTCTTACCAAATCAACACTCAAACCAACCTTCTTCAAAGCTATCTGAAATTCATTTTGCAAATCAAGTATAAACCTGTAGCCCTTCAAATACATTAACCTGAAAATCATTCTGCAAATTCAAAAGACTGCAGATCTCTGCATTTCTGTTTGAAACAACCAGGCCTGCAATTTATTTTCAAACTTGAAGTTTTAAAAGCATGCATGCAACTGTAAATCTGGAAGCAAAAGAAAACTGCAGTTTTAAAGAACTTCAGCAACTCAAAGTTTTTAAATCAAAGCAATTCAGGTTCAAGCTTTTCAAAAACATGTGCTCTTCTCATAAAAGTTTCTGGTGAGTAACATTTTATATTAAATAAACTTAAGTGTAAATTAGTTGCTTGTTTTACTCTAGAAATAAGTGTGTTTGCATGCAATTTACAAGTTCATTACTGATAGACATATGAATGTATGTGGTTTTGAGCAAGTTGCTGTGAATTTTTTTCTTCTGTGCATAAGTTCCCAGGCTCAAGAAATTGCTTAGAAATTCCATTTCTTTGGATCTAATCTGTGTTAAGGACTAAGATTTAAGCAAAATGTAGCTGTGTAACATAAGCTAAAGTTCTAATTTTTTTAATATGAAGAAAAACCTGTAATGTCTCCGAAAACACAAATACAACAGAACAAACTTTTGAAAGTAAGAATTTAATCATCTAGATTCTTTGATTTAAGATTATCAATAGGTTACACAAACAAAGACATGAATTTTAAAACTAAAATTAGAATTTTTAGTTTGAATATGATTACGTATTTCTGGTTTAACCAGAAATGGTGTTTTGGGTTGGAACTGTCAACCTAGGAGGTTGGGGTGGCCAGTGTTTTCTTTGGTGATAGAGTGATGATCGAAGGTTCAAGGAAAAATATTGGGAGAAGGGTTAAAGCATTGAGGCAGTAATGATTTGGGATTGAAATTTATAACCCTAGTTTCTTTAGTTGATCAGTAATTTGATCGCCGCAATTTCTAGAGGCAACCGAGCTGTTCCAGATTTAGGGTGATGATTGATGGGGTGTGGAAGTGGTTGTGGCCGGAGGTGAAGCTTCTCTGGTGATCGGATTTTGGTGTTTGAAGCGAATTACAGTTTCGACATTTTTTCCAGTTTTGGAGCTTAAATGCTCGTTTTTGATTTTGGGGTTCTGCAGTTGGTTTGAAGGTCGAAATAGCATTGGGTGACGATCGACGACTTGCGTGAGTGGCCGCGAATGGTCGGAGTTGACGGCGGGATTGATGCAGGTGCACGGGGGAACTTGGTGTGTCAGCTGTGTTTTGGGAAAGATGATTACTCATGTTTTGTTTCGGGTTAATTCATGTTTTGCTCGAAGTTGTTGTATGTTGGACTCGAAGTCATGGTTGAGTGGGCTCGGGTGTGTTGATGTTTTAGGTTCATGTATAAACCTGTCAGTACTTGGTTTGAATGTTTTCAAATACAAAGGTTACTCAAGTTACTCGAGTTTATTTTAGTGTTTGTTTGAGCTAGAATAGGTTCGGCTCGAATAATTTAATTATAGCTCGAGTTGGGTTGTTACAGGTTAGCAATCATGTTATGTTTTCAAATTCAAACTGAAATTTAAAATATTAAGAAAAGATTTAAAATATGTCTTAAGTCTAATTTTAAATTATGAATTCAAGTTTTAATTTGAGTCATAGCTGGAAATAAATAAGTTTTTAAATTCAAATTTGTTTAAAATACTTTAAAGGGTTTATTGTTAAAAATGTTTTTAAAGAAATTTGAATTTAAATTGGAAATTGAAATGTAAAGAAATGTTTTAAACACAGTTTAAACTGATTCAAATCTGAATTTGAATCTTTGATTTAAAATAAATTTAAGTTTTATAAATTTAAGCGTTTAACAATTTTCAATGATAAAAATTTAAATGTTTGAATTTAAAAAAAAAGAATTTGTTTTAAACTCTTGTAAAATTTCTTTTATAAGAAAAGTATTATTTATCATGTAAATTTAAAGGTTCTAAATTGATTTTAAAACTTGTTAAAGCTAAATTAGAATTTAATGATTTGTTATGCATTTAATTATTAGGGTAATTAAATGGATAATTAATTTATCTGATAAATTAATGAAATGGATAATTACTTAAAGTAATTAAGGGCTTCAACTTAAGTTTAAGATTAATTATTCTTAGAATAACTAACTTGTAATTAAGAATCATTAATTAAATAAGATTTGATTTTTAATTAATGATTAGTAATTAATTAATCAAGTAATAAAAGATTAATTAAGTTACAGTTAACACTTAATTAATTAAATAATTAGGGGTTAATTAATGGGTTATTGGTGATTAATTAAATTGTAATTAATAACGATTAAAATAGTTAATTACTTTAGAAAAATAATTGATGAATTGTTAAATAGTTAATAAAGGTTATTAACTAAGGATTATTTAAATAATTAATTAATGTGATTAATTTTTAATAATTAATTAGATTAATTAATTTAAAGTTAATCATTTGTGTAAATTGTTAAGTATAATTACTTATGGAAGTAATTAAGGAACTAATTGTAATTAATTGAGTTTAATTTGATTAGATTAAGTTAAATAATTCAGTTTAATTAATTTAAAATAATCATTCGATGATTTGTGAAGTATAATTACTTAATGTAATTAAATGAAGAGAAATTACTTAGGAAAGTAATTAATGGGTAATTACTCTATGTAATTGATTGAAGGTGATTTGATGATGAAGTAATTTGAGTATAATTGTTTTGTAAAATTAATCAAGGGATTAATTAGAAATAATTAATTAAGGAGTAATTTATTTATTTCGTGAAGCAATTAAGGGAAGTTAATTACTGAATGCAGTTAATGAAGGGTGATTAACAATTATGGATTAAATAAAGATTAATTACTTAATGTAATTAATTTAAAAAGAAAACGTAATTAGAAATCATTAATTATTATAATTAATGATGTAATTAAGAATAGATTTATTTAGAAATAATTAATAAATGAAGGGATTAATTAATGCAATTAATAAGTAATGTAATTAGTTTTAGTTAATTAACAAACAAGTAATTAAAGGTTAATTACTATATTTGGTTAAGTATAATTAATTTGAAAAATTAATTAGTGGATAATTACTTGAATGTAATTAAAGGTTAATTAATCAATGATAATAATTAAAATGAATAGTTGGTTGACGATTAATTTATTTGTTGATAATTAATTAATAGTAATGTAAGCAAGATTTATATTGATGATGTAATTAATTTAATTCATTTTAAATTAATTATACTTGGTGTGATTATTAATCATTGCTTATATGGATGGATGATGTTGTTTGCCTTGAATGGTTTGAATCTCAGATATAAGATAAGTAATGCTGAGTGATATGGATGTATTGGTTGCATTGTGATGATGATTTGGATTATCTTTTGATAATGATAGTATGGATTATCTGTTGTGTTGATTACCTATTGTGAATCTGTGAATTATCTATATGTGTGTATATAGGTAATTGAATTATTTTAAACTTTAAAACAACTTGGCCTTAAAAGACACATTTTGGATTTTGATGAGACTGGGATCGGGTTTTCAGATTTGGATATCCGAAAACCACAACGATCCAAATTAACAATAGGTCGTGAATCTCTTGTGAATAGTGAAGGCTCGAGGTGTAAGAACTATTCGTCAGTATAACTCCGAGGGTGATTCCGATATGAGTTTGACAGAGTAGTACTTTCAGATTCGAGATGAAGATTCAGAGTGCAAGGGTTATCGTCGTTAACTTTGAGGGTGATTCCAAAATGGGTGTAACGAGATAATGCCTTTGGTTTCGTTCGAACCCGGAATGAACTTATATGGATTGAATGCTTTCAGAACATCGTTAGGTGGATGATGAGCATTCTAAGAGATGTTGTTCTCTAAAGGTAATCGTAGTCTCAAGCCTCATCAAACGGGAATGGCTAAAACAGGGGAGGTGCAGCAAGGCTTAGTGGGTCATGCCCAAGTATGACGAGATTTTCCCCTGTCTAGAAGTCCCTTTTTATTTTGACTGTGTGGGCGGTTGGAACGTACGCCAACTGCGGGGTTGTCTTGTTCGGGACTGTCCAGTAAGGGATGGTCCCGGTCTTGTGTTGTAGGGGATTGGGAGTGATCCTCGGTACATTGATCTAGGCTACGTACTGTGACGGACGGTACCTCGGTAGCCCTGCCATTGATGGAATCCAAAAATCCAATAAGTGCCAACGGTTTTGATTGTATTACCCACTTTTGTGGCTAGTAGCTGGAATTTAATGAATGTAACAATTTCGGCTATTTTCTATTTACTTGAAAACCCTAGACCTATTATAATATCACTGGATTTCCTATCAAATGATTTGGTTAGCGTAAGGTAAAAACTTTTCCATATTTATGTGTGGGAAGTCTTACGTGAACCTTTCTTTTCAAATGTTTTTCAAAGTTAAGCAACTTTAACCTGTTACTCACACCAGACCCATGTTCGACCTGGAGTTTATCTTTTGTTTTCTTAAACTCTTGGGTACTCAAATTTTTACGAGTAGCCAAGGGATTCAGGTTAGCTTTGACGAATTATGGAGGAGCAATGGAGCAGGAGGCTTCGGTGTTAGATATATAGTTTCCGCTGTGTGTTCTCTGTGTTGGTATCTCTTGTTGAGTTGTATTGAGTTGTAATAACTAGACAGGTGTTTATAACTGTCTACTATGTGATGTAAATTCTTGTAACTCTGATTAGTGTTGTATACTATGTAATATTTATGTTATTAATATAATTTATTCGTTCCGCTGTTTGACATTCTGATGTTGTTTTCTTCTTTCTTCTCTTTCTTTTCTCTTTTCTATCCCTTTCTTTCTTCAAGATGATGCGATTTTCTATGGTGAGAAAATCGGGTCGTCACAAATATGCTAAGATTTAATGATAGAAAAATGAATGGTTATCATATTGAAACTATGAATGAAAACAATAGAGAATATCTTTGTATTATTTCTAGAATTGAAAGCCGGAAGCTTATATAGAAAAATTTAAAACAATTTCGACTGGATTATATTTCATGAAAATTGGCATAGTTGAATCTCATTCTATAAACATGAGCCAAAAGCTCATAAATACAAAGACATTGATTCTTTGGCATGATCGCTTGGGTCATCCTGGGTCAACCACAATGCGTAAAATTGCTAAAAATTCAAATGGGCATGATTTATCAAACCAATTGAAATTACCAAGTGATTACTTGTGTGCTCCATGTGCACAAGAAAAATTAAACACTTGACCTTCATATAGTAAAATCACTTCTGAATCTCCAACATTTCTATAAAGAATTCAAGATGGTATATATAGCTCAATCCACCCAGAATGTGGACCATTTAAATATTTTATTGTATTAATTGATGCATCAACTCCTTGGTCACATGTATGTTTTCTTTCTATAAGAAACATGACATTTTTCAAATTACTTCCTTAAATAATCAAATTTAGAGCACACTTCCATGACCATCATATTAAATCAATTCGACTAGATAATGCAAAAGAGTTTACTTCTCAAGTATTTGATGATTATTGTCTATCATTGGGAATTGAAGTTAAACATCCAGTAGCTCATTTTCACACTCAAAATGGTCTGGTAGAATCATTAATTAAGCATTTACAACTTATTGTAAGAATGTTGCTTATGCAATCAAAGCTACCTGTTTTAGCTTGGGGACATGCAATTTTGCATGCGTCAAAATTGATTAAAATTAGACCAACAACTTTATCATCAATTTTCACCATCACAGCTTTTAACCGGGTCCCAATCAAATATTTCACATTTATGAAAATTTGATTGCACTATGCATGTGCCAATTAGTCTCCCACTTCGTACTAAAATGGGTCCTCAACGTAGATTGGGAATTTATGTGGGATTTGATTCATCCTCGATAATTCATTATCTTGAAACTCTCACGGGTAATGTCTTCACTACAAGATTTTCAGACTGTAAATTTTATGAGACAATCTTCTCATCGTTAAGGGGAGGAAAGACTGTTTCAGTAGAATGGCGTGAAATATCATGAAATAATCCATCTATATCTCATTTGGATCGATGTACAAAACCATGCCAATATGAGGTACAGAGAATTTTGCATCTTTAGAATATCGTAAATCAAATGCCTGACGCATTTAGTGATGCTGCAAAAATAACAAATTACACATTCCAACAGCAAATGCACCAGCTAGAATTGAAATCCCAAAAGAACCAAAAGCAGAAAATGAATCTAAAGCAAGATAAAAACATCGAAGACCAATTGGTTCAAAAGACTTGGCGCCTAGAAAAAGAAGTCCAGTATAAACATTTAAGTAATCGGAGAAAGAAAACTGGTAAGATAGGTGCGTTAGCGAACAACAAACCTCCACCTTAATTAATATATGAGGATAAAATATGGACAGATTGTTGTTCTAATGTTTAGGAATGCAGACTATAGCAACAAGAAGCCAAGGGTATATTATCTTACTCGTCAAGTCATGAGACTTCGACGTTCGATACGCTAACAAAAAAATCATTAGTTGATAAACCTTCCGAAGAGGTTATAAATGATCTAAAAGATAACTTAAATGAAAATCCCAATTCTCCTAAACATGCCGAAGAAATTATTATCCCAGAAGAAATAATAGAAGCTTCCAAAAATAAAATGGTATTTAACAATAATGAGATCTCAATATTTTATACAAACTATGGAGAAATGTGGGATCAAGGTAAAATATTAATTGGTGATGTATTCTTATTCATAAAAGCTACCGAAATAAATTAAAGTCATGACTATAATGAAAACAATGATAATGATAATGAATGAGCTAGCATAAATGAATGTCGAAAAAGACATGATTGGCCAAAATGGAAAGATGCTATCCAAGTTGAGCTAGATTCACTTCAAAAACATGGTGTATTTCGACCAATATAGAAAACAACAGAAAACGTTGAACCTGTAGGTTATAAATAGGTATTCGTTAGAAAACGAAATGATGAAAAATGAAGTCATAAGGTACAAGGCAGACTAGCAGCACAAGGTTTTCTGCAGGGACTAGGTTCGAATTTTGAAGAAACATATTCTCATGTGATGGATGTCATAACATTTCGATACTTGATAAGCCTTATAGTTTTTAGAAAACTAGATATAAGATTAACTAATGTTACGACGGCTTATCCTTACGGTGAATTAGATACCGGCATTTACATGAAGATCCCTGATGGATATAGGTTGCCTGAAGAAAAATCAAAGTCGATGTACTCATTAAAACTGAGACGATCACTATATTGCTTGAAACAATCTGGAAGAACATGGTATAACCATCTTAGTGAATATTTGGTAAAAGTCGGATATAAAAACAATCTCATTTGTCCATGTGTTTTTATAAAGAAATCGATAAAGGAATTTGCTATTCTAGCAGTTTACGTTGATGATATACATTTGATTGGAACTGCAGAAGAGATTGATGAAACAATAAATTACTTAAAGAAAGAATTTGAAATGAAAGATCTTGGAAAAAATAAATACTGTCTCGGTCTACAAATTGAGCATAGTACTAATGGAATATTGATCCATTAGTTAAACTATATTGAGAAAATCCTGAAGCGTTTTAAAATGGATAAAGCATATCCACTTAGCACGCCTATGGTTGTCAGATCTTTAGATATTAAAAAGGACCCTTACTGCCCAAAAGAAGACGATGAAAGTGTGTTTGGTCAAGAAGTACCATATCTTAGTGTCATTCATGCATTATTATATTTAGCGCAATGCACGAGACCAGATATTGCATTCTCAGTAAATCTTCTAGTAAGAAACAGTTCAGCACCAACAAAAATACACTGAAATGGTATAAAACATATCATGAGATATCTTTGTGGAACGACAAATTTAGGCTTGTTTTATTCTGACATAGGTAATAACCCGAATCTAGTTGGCTATGGTGATGCAAGTTTATGATCCACATAAAGCAAGATCACACTGGATACATGTTTAGTAGCAGTAATGCAGCTATTTCATGGCGATCTACGAAGCAAACATTAATAGCAACATCATCCAATCATTCTGAAATGCTAGCACTACATGAAGCAAGTCGAGAATGTATTTAGTTAAGATCATTAATTGAGCATATTTGAAATACGTGTCATCTTCCCTTATTAAAGAATCAACAACTTTTTATGAAGATAATGTAGCTTGCGTAGCTCAGATTTAGGCAGGTTACATCTAGGGTGATAGGACGAAACACATTTCTCCTAAGTTTTCTTCACACACGAACTACAAAAAGACAACAAAATAGGGGTGAAACAAATCCAATCCTAAGAAAATCTGGTAGATCTATTCACAAAAGCACTTCCAAAATCAACGTTTCAGAAGACGGTGTACAAAATTGGTATGCATCGGATGCATCAATAGACTAACTGAATAATGCATTATAAATCAGGGAGAGCATTCAAAGTATGTTGTAATGTACTCTTTTCCTTCATTAATATTTTTCCCATTGGGTTTTTGTCAGTATGGTTTTGGTGAGGCATTATCTTGATCCAGAAGCATCAAACCTCATAATACCATAGGCTTTTAATGAGGCAATTGTTCTTATAAAATGCATATTTAAGTGGTAGTGTTGTAATATATATTAGGAATATAGGTGAATATGCTAAATGGCAAAGGACATTAGTGTAATCTCCGTTGCATTTTGAGTCTATAAATATAGAACTCATTTGTATTATATAAGGATCTCTATGAATAAAAATTGTCTTCTCTCTTTGATAGTTTCTGTTCTTTTTTTATTTTATAACACTCGAAGAATTATTAGGAAATCCAAAAGATGATTGAGAATGCCAAAATCTTTTATAATAATCATTCGAGAATATAATAATATCCAACTTCCCTAGAGTATGGATAACCTATGCTTTTGTATATATGTTTAAGTATTGATTTTTGACAGTAAGTCTTGCACTTATACATATATATGTATGTACGTGTGTGTGTTGAAAGAGGTAACATGAGGGTTTTTCCTTAAAAGAGAAATAGAACAAAGTTAAACGAAGCATTAATGTAATTGTATTTAAAGCTGCATTTTAATAAATTCTGAGAGTTCTCTATTTATAACCATTATTTCAATGACATAAGCAAGCTTTCGACATTCATCTATCTTATCCGCATTCATATGATGGTAGATACAATAATTCTAGCTTTTTAGGCTGTCTCCTTCTCGTGGGGAATAGTCTGGATAAAGGAGTTGTTATGAGTTTTTTTGGAAGATATGGGACAAAGTATCATTGAATGGGGTAAGTACTTAGTCCTTATTCAATTTCTTTCGAGGTTCATTAGTTGTAGTTGTAGGAAGATGTTTTTTAACCTTTTGGGTCTGATCTTTATAGGCCATCAATTTAGTGCTTAAGTCTTATACTTTATTGTTCATGGCCTAGATAAATTTTTTTAAGGAGGACCAACTCATAAAGTGATTCCTCAAAATATCTCGACAGTTGTCTAGTTTGAAAAGCCTAAAGTTTATAGACATGATCGTGTTCTTCGGCCTTTTCGGTGTTGAGACAAGATTGGCTAAGCGTCCATTATTTTCCTTATTTATGAGCCAAATTCGAATGTTAAAAGGCATTTCTGAACCAAAGTCTACATTCCTTTCATTATCAAACTATTCCTGGTCAGTTAATGAAACTTGTTGATTTCTGAATAAGGAAACGGAGGTTCAGGGCCCTCCTTCTAGTGCCAAAATGTTAGTGGAATTTTTCTTTAAATGCCAACACCAAAGATTGAAGAGTGAACATTAATCAATTTCTTTTATTGGTATTCGGGTAGACTGGTTACTGAAAGTTTAAGATGATTGCTGGAAGTTGGATTAAGACTTTTAGATGAATGCTGAGAAACGGTTAATAATAAGCTAAGTAGGTAAAGCCTAAAGTAAAAATTTAGAAAGTAAAAATGTAGAAAGTAAAAACACTGAAATTTATAGTGGTTCGAGATAAATTCTAATGTCCACTTATCCTTTTCTTCTTTAGAGTTCTATACCAAAGCCGAAAGGCTATTACAGTATTGAGCTGGTCATGTCCACCATTATGAGTTTTAACAAGGAGCTCTAATATAGCAAAGTACAATTTTTCTTAGTAACCAAGGTGCCAAAAAAAATCACTGATGCATTAGGATCTCTTTCCATTTACGTGCAGCGCTTCGCTATTAGTAGAGAGCCCTTGGATTGATGATTTATCCCACATATGCAGCTAGGATTCTGTGACGGCCCGAACTAGATGCCCGACAAATGACATCGAATCTGTATCGTCGGTGCTTGCAACAACATTAGATGATAAACAACACATCGGAAACAAAAGATAATTGCATTGATATACACAATATAGATATAATGTGATATACATCATGATACAACATATCTAACACCATCAGAGAATATATACAACACAACGCCACGGTGGAAATATATATCGACATGAGCAAAGTCTTTAAGAGAATCCAATACTTCTACTCCAACCTAAGAACTCCAAAGCCAAAGCTCTAAACTTCAAGCTCGAACCATCATGAAGTTGAACTTGTACCGAATGCGATCCCAAACTCCATTGCCAAACCAAAAACTTCAAAGATCCAAAAGCTGAAGAAGATCTCCAATTGCTACCAAACTAAAGACTTTGAAAGCTATCAAATCTACACCTATTATTGGATTATCTGAAAAACCCAACTCTAGATTGCCCGTTGGAAAATTATGGGCTCCCAGAGTTTAGGAAGGGAACAATAAACTCTGGGTCGGTCGTGGGACTGGTATGAGCAAATAAAAACATTTTGTCCTTTAAACAAACAACAAAAGAATTTAAAACATTAAAATCCGCAATGCTTTTTTGAAAAATGAAACTACCATAAGCCCTCCCGCCACACACACCATGCAAACGCAGAATTGGAGGAGATTTCTCCTTATGATAGTCAAAAATGCTTGATACGCGAAAACCATTTTGATATTATTATTAGTGCATAGTGCAGAAAACATTTCGAAAGTATAATATTAATCTTAGCCAGCATAGACATTTCGAACTATGCCTACTATAGCTACCATGTAAACAGTGGTGACCACCATAAGTAAATGGCATGTTATACAACTAAACCCGTACAGGGTGCGTATTGGAGATTGGATTTTCCAACAAATGGTCAGGCTAAGGAACTTCATATTGCCATATGGGAACGTCTCTGGAGGGACGCCCCGAGAACTTGCCCCGCTCTCCGCCAACACAAGGCCGGTTTCCTCCCTGACAGGGAGTAATACCTAAAGATATGCCACCCCCGATCGTTTGCGACCTTTATCCGAGGATCCTCAACCATAAAGCAACATCACACAGTAATAAATATACAGTGTCCACATGAGTTAAGTATCTAAGCTACATACCATGATACCGCCCTTTTCCAGAAGGAATGATAGTCATTCTTTCCTGAAACTTCTTGTTCACTCCCCGAATAAACTTTTCATTCTTTTTCAAAGGTGTATTCACCAACTCTAGACCAAATCGAGATAATTCGTTGAATTTGTTCAAGTACTCCTCAAACGATAAACTTCCCTGCTTCAAATTCGTGAACTCCTAGTACACTCTAGAGCTGTGCAGTTAATGCCTCGCTATTACCCCGCTATAACCCTGCTATATCTCATAGCGGGTTTCTACCGCTATGATTTTTCCATATAGCCCCAAATATAGCCTTTCCGCTTTAAGCCCCGCTATTTCCGCTATATCCCGTTATTCCCGCTGTATTCCGCTATTTCCGCTATATTTTGTTTGAAAAATGAATTGAAAAATGACATTTATACATTATAAAAATTATGAAATTAATTTATTTAATTGAATTTTTAATATATTTTTAAAAACGAAAATATTCTAATATTCTACTAAATTCAATTATGTTATATATAATAGTTTTACGTTTATTTATAGTATATTCGCACATGTTTTTATTTAAAATTATTTATGTGTTAACTATAATTCAATTAAATGTTAATATTTCATTTAATTACCATTTATATATTTGTAAAAACAGTAAATATGAGTTTTATATGCTATTTTAGAGTCATCCGCTATATCCCGCTGTATTCTCGTTGTGTCCCCGCTTTGACTTTTTGCACCTCCACCACATTGAATCTGCCGAGCGCATTAACTGCACAGTTCTAGAGATACCATCAGACGACATATATCGCTGCTCGAACACTCCCTTGAAATGAATCCAAGTATACTCATCCGTCGGCTCATCCACAGTAACTGTCTCCCACCAAACTAAAGCCTCTTCCTGAAGTTTCCAAGAAGCTATCAATCGCATCTGATCATCTTCCAAATTTAGTCCTTCGAAAATCCTTTCACACGATCGAATCCAGGCTTGTGCTTCGATAATGTTTTCCTTGCCAGTGAATGGCTTTCCACCAAGTCTAGAAAAGCTTCGATATAGATCAGCCAGATTTGGTTGAGGTTGAGTGGGAATATCTGCTGTTGCAGGGCTTTGACCGGTTGAAGTGGTACTTTCCCGTACCCTACCTCGTCCTCTTCTTCCACTAATTCTTACTATCTGTAAATAGTAAGAAAACCGATTTAGGCATACGAACGAGATATCTTAGGGAATAATAACAGTTAAAGAAAATAGACTGAGTAACTTGGGTTTCAAATTTCACGGGTTGTACTCATTCTAGGGTATACTTCACCCTATCTCTAATGAGCCATCTAATGTGTTACACTCCGTAGCTAAAGTTCTTACTCAACCTTTAGCTCCAATACCAAATGTGACGACCCGAACTCGATGCCCGACAAATGACATCGAATCTGTATCACCGGAGCTTGCAACAACATTAGATGATAAACAACACAGCGGAAGCAAAAGATAATTGCATTGATATACACAATATAGATACAATGTGATATACATCATGATACAACATATATAACACCATCAGAGAATATATACAACACAACGCCATAGAGGAAATATATATCGACATGAGCAAAGTCTTCAAGAGAATCCAATACTTCAACTCCAACCCAAAAACTCCAAAGCCAAAGCTCTAAACTTCAAGCTCGAACCACCATCATGTTGAACTTGTATCAAACGCGATCCCAAATGCCATTACCAAACCAAAAACTTCATAGATCTAAAAGCTGAAGAAGATCTCCAATTGCTACCAAACTAAAGACTTCGAAAGCTATCGAATCTACACCTATTATTGGATTATCTGAAAAACCCAACTCTAGACTGCCCGTGTGGAAAATTGTGGGCATCCAAAATTTAGGAAGGGAACATTAAAATTCAGGTCATTCGTGGGACTGGTATGAGCAAACAAAAACATGTTGTCCTTTAAACAAACAACAAAAGAATTTAAAACATTGAAATCTGCAATGCTTTTTTGAAAAATCAAAATACCATATGGCCTCCCACCACACACACCATGCAAACGCAGAATTAGAGGAGATTTCTCCTTATGATAATCAAAAATGCTTGATACGCGAAAACCATTTTGATATTATTATTAGTGCATAGTGCAGAAAACATTTCAAAAGTATAATATTAAACTTAGCCAGCATAAACATTTCAAACTATGCGTACTATAGCTACCATCTAAACAGTGGTAACAACCATAAGTAAATGGCAGGTTATATAACTAAAACCGTACAGGGCGTGTATTAGAGATTGGATTTTCCAACAAATGGTCAGGCTAAGGAACTTCTTATTGCCACATGGGAATGCCTCTGGAGGGACTCCCCGAGAACTTACCCAGCTCTCAGCCAACACAAGGCTGGTTTCCTCTCTGCCCGGGAGTAATACCTAAAGATATGCCACCCTCGATCGTTTGCAACCTTTATCTGAGGATCCTCAACCACAAAGCAACATCACACAGTAATAAATATACAGTGTCCACATGATTAAGTATCTGGGCTCCATACCATGATACCACCCTTTTCCAGGAGGAATGATGCTTTGATCAACAAATGATTAACATTCTCGAATTTTAGCCAAGTTTAATTTGATAATAAATTTAATTTTGGAATTAAATTGTGAATTTATTTGTGAATCAATTAGAAAATTTCCAAGAAAAATAATTTTTTTTTAGATTATAAATAGAATTTTGGTTTGAAATTTAAAGATAAGTATTTTATAATTGAATATTGGATTTAAAAATAAACGTGTTGAAAATAAATAGGATTATAAAGTTTTAAGATTAATAAAAGTTTGTTTTCTAAATTTTAATATATAATAATATTTGGAAGATGTAATAATTTCCAAACTATTATTTTAAGTTAAATCTCTTATATATATAAATAAATGTGATTATCTATTTTTAAATCATTCTCTTTCTAAAATTTATGCAAATAGAAATGATAAGAAAATTATGAATGTAAAATATATATAAGTATATATGTAAATATATTGAACTAAATTAAGATTTAATATGAAAAATAATTGAAATAAATTTTATTTGTGCAAATGTAAATATATAAAAAGACATAAACATTTTAAAAATAAAAATATATGTTAAACTATGAAATTTTATTTGCATAAAGGGTTAAAAACAAATTTACAAAAATATTTGAATCAAAGATATAAACATAATTTGGTTCACTTAAGACATTTGTAAGAAGATTTACAAAAGAGATTACAAATGTAATAAAATAGGACAAGTGGCGAAGGAATTATTTTATTTGAATTAAATTTGAAAAGAAAAAAAACATGCAAAAGAAAAAAACATGCAAAAGAAAAAAAGGTCAGGCTGTTTCATTTCTCTTAAAAAATTTCTCATACCTGAGTAAACAAAAGAATTCGAAATCTTTTCAAATCTCAAAATTGAATCAAAGATCAACCTTGAAAACAAATTATAAAGCAGATCAAAGCCAAAGATCTAAATCACAGCCTGGAAATCTAAAACCGGGGCAAAAGGAAATCAAAAAAATAAACAAAGATCAAATCTGAAAGATAAAAAGAAGATCGGGCAAACAAATCTCAAGCAAAGGAAAAAAAACTTAGATCAAAGCAAACTTAAAATCTCAAAGCCCAAGTCTCCCCTGTTCTTCATTTCAAGGTGAGTAAACTCATTTTTGAACCTGAGTTTGTTTGAATCACTGGTTTGCATGTGATAATCTGGAAAGTTATGAATTAAATATGCTGAAATGGATATATATTTATGCTCGTATGTATGTATAATGGTGTGCATGTATCTGGAGTTAAGAAAATGATGTCTCTGTTAAAAAAATTACAGGGTCTAATTAAGTTTTAAATTCAATTCTATCTTCCTTAATCCTTTCTGGTTTGTAATGTTAAAACAAAACATGTTTAAAATCATCATAACTAAATTTTAAAAATATAATTTCAAGATAAGACGAAATAGTTTTGTCCAGAAGATGAATAAACAGTGAAAATTTAAATCTATTGAAATTTCAACCTATATGAATTTTTGATTCGATTACATCATCTAAAACCATTTCGAAAATGATGATTTTTAAAACGAAAATTAGAATTTTTAGTGGCGAATTGAGGACGAATTGATTGTTGAATGGAGAATGGTTTTCATGTGTTTTTGGTGATCGGAAAACTTTCGATGGTCGAAATTTGGCATGGAGGTAGCTGGAGTATCGTAGATTGTAGGAAAAATGCAAGATAAAAATTTAATTTATTAAGGATGGAGATTTGGATTGAATTAGGTTTTTAGCCCTGTGTTTTGTAGGAGGTAGTCGCGATGTATTTCCGTCGTTGACATGATGTTTCAAACGACCGGTCCTACGGGATTCGAAGCATTGGACATTAGGGAAGCTTCGAGCACGATGGCATGATAGCCGATGGCCAGAGTTGGCAGTTTCGAGGCGGGTTTAGATAACCCATTTTTTATTCCATTCGAACCCATATGCTTAATTTTCGAATTCGTGATAATTTTTGGTTCGGGATGTTCGAGGTGTTTGGGGGAGTTGATGATGACTTATCGGAAGGGGAGGCGACGGCCAGAACGCCGTTGATCAATTATGCACGTGTATGTGCACTTGAGAATGTCTGGGTTGAGAGGATGGTGACTGACTCCAAATAGGATTCAAGGAAGCATGGGTTTGGTTCGAGTACACAATCGGGTAAATTTTTGTTGCATCAGGTTCTAATACTTAAACAATAGTTGAAGTTTGAAAAAAAATTATATGGGTTGATTTGTGGAAGGACTCGAAGAGAACGGGTTTTCGTCTCAGGGTGAACTCGAGGATGGCTCGGGTTTGCTGAGTTTATACAAAAGGCAGTTTTAAAATTTAAAGGAAATCGAGTTTAAAAAAATAAATTTGGTTTAAACCAATTCTCTTTTTATATTAAATGTTATTTAATTTTTTTTGAAAAAATTAGTTAAAGAAGGTTTTTAAATAAATTGTTTTAAATTTACCAAGTTTTAAAACAGGTTAAAATAAATATAACCTTTGTTTTAAAAAGTTTATTTTAACTTAATAATAATTAAAGGTTAATTAATTAATATAAAGGATGTTTTAAAATTGTTAATTAACTTTTAAAGGTTAAGTTAAATTTATTTGTTAAAGGAAATTAGTTACTTGAAGTTAATTACTTAATAGAAATTAAGATAAATTAATTAATAATTCAAGTTTAACTAATCAAGTAATTAATGAATAGTTAATTAAAAATAATTACTTAGTGAAAGTAATTAAGAATGGATAATTAATGATTAAAGATTGACTAATCAAGTATTTAAAGGTTAATTAATTTAAAGAACAATTAATTAAGGTGATTATTAATTAAGGTAATTTATTTGAGAATAATTAATTAAAGGTTAATTAATTAATGAAAATAATTAAGGGATGATTTTTAATTAAGGTAATTAATCAAAGGATTAATTATAATTAAAGGATAATCAATGATTAAAGAATAACTAATCAAAATGGTTTGTAATTAATTAATATTAATTAACCAGGATTAGTAATTCATAAGTAATTAATCTGATTTAAATTAGTCAGACAATTAACTGATCTTACTTATGAATGTTTGGATTGAATTGGATGCTTTGAATTGTGTGTTATCCCTGATGTATGATATTCTGTGATATGATTAGCTGTGAAATGTAACTTATTATTTGTGATGAATGTAATTTATTTATCTATGATGTACCTATATTATTTACTGTGATCTGTGAATAAAGATAAGCTTTATAGTTTATACCGCTTATCAAATATATTGATATATTTGAATCTGTGTTGATTGATGATGTTGCACTATTGTGTGTAAAACCCCTGGACTACACCATACACACAAAATATGCATTGCATGTGAAAATTGGTTAAGTCACAGATTTTTGAAATAGTTTTAAAATTGAATTTTTGAATCCAAATGGTTTTGGAAATGGATTGGGTTTAAAGTGAAACGCTTTTGAAAAGGTGTTTTCAAAGATAAAAAGATCATTTTGAATAACTTGATAAAGTTTTGAAATTTAAATTATTTGATTTAAATTTGAATTCAAAATTTAAAATTGAATTCTATGTTGGAAATTATGGTTTAAAAATGTTATTCAAGTTATAAAAGTGTTATATAGGTTTTAAACCATTTTAAAAGTATTGTTTTGGGAATTCGAATTTAACCCTAGTTTGAAAGACTATAACTTGTATAAATGAAATCGGATTTTTCCGAAACGGAAACTATTTGTTTCAAAATAATAAAAGCTTTCATATAAGGAAAGAATTTCCAATTTGTGTAAAAGGGATTTCAAGTTTGAAATGAAAATGGTTTTCCAAGTTATGAATGAACCTTAGGAAACGGGTTGAAAGCTATAAGCTAAATCTTTGATTTCAAGATGGGATGAGTTAATCCAAATGGAAGTGGAAATTGTTTTGAAAATCTGTGAATGAATCTTTATGAAAATTGGGTGAACTTTATGAAATGAATCTTTTTGTTTAAAGATTTGAAATGGTAATTGGTTTAAACCATTTGAAAGGAAAGTTTTGGATTTCAAATTGTGACTTAACTGAAATCCAATATCCATGTGTTTTTAAATATTGCGCTCATTGTTCGGTTTAGCCAGGAGAGGACATTGTGTCATATAACCCATTTCGAATAATGATACGAAGTTATGGATAGCATTTGAAGACCGGTGGTGAAGACCGGGTATTTTTAAAAATGAAAGGATAACCCATCGAATGACTCTGCACTGAGTAGCTACGGTATAGAGATCTCCATATGTGATGGAGAGTACGACCGGGATCGTGAATATTCGAATTTGCAAGGGCTTCTTTGGAAGTGCCTTCGGTTCTGTTCGAACCCGGAATAGACTTGTATAGATGTGTGTCTGACATTACAATTTGAGATGTAAAATCGGTTTCTATCAAATACATTTCTGTTTGGTGGTGGAGATTTATTCTCTTAGCTTAACACCCTTCTCTGAGATGTACGAGCTCAGAGGTTATGTAGTTGATGGTTACTAGTGATACATTCCCAATTTGGTAATGTGGCATACGAAGTGCTGCTGATCATTTGTTGATCAGAGCATGGCTTTGTCAAAAAGCATAGCTTTGTGGATGAGACTGCATCAGGACCTCACTCCCCGGAAATGGTCGAAATGGGAAAGATGCGGCAAGGTTGCATGGTTAGCACCCCTATGATACGTCCATTTCTTCAGGAAAAGGTGGTATCATGGTATGGATCCCAGATACTTAACTCATGTGGAACTGTATATTTATTACTGTGTGATGTTGCTTTGTGGTTAAGGATCCTCGGATAAAGGTCGCAAACGACCGGGGGTGGCATATCTTTAGGTATTACTCCCGGGCAAGGAGGAAACCGGCCTAGTGTTGGCAGAGAGATGGGTAAGTTCTCGAGGCGTCCCTCCAGAGGCGTTCCCATGTGGAAATAGGAAGTTCCTTAGCCTGGCATTTGTTGGAAAATCCAATCTCCAATATGCGCCCTGTACGGTTTTAGTTGTATAACCTGCCATTTACTTATGGTGGTCACCACTGTTTAGATGGTAGTTATAGTAGGCATAGTTCGCAATGCCTATGCTGGCTGAAATTAATATTATACTTTCGAAATGTTTTCTGCACTATGCACCAATAATAATATCAAAATGGATTTCGCGTATCAAGCATTTTTGACTATTATAAGGAGAAATCTCCTCTAATTCTGCGTTTGCATGGTGTGTGTGGTGGGAACCTTATGGTAGTTTCACTTTTCAAAAAAGAATTGCGGATTTCAATGTTTTAAATTCTTTTGTTGTTTGTTTAAAGGACAACATGTTTTTGTTTGCTCATACCAGTCCCACTAATGACCCAGATTTTAATGTTCCCTTCCTAAATTTTGGATGCCCACAATTTTCAACACGGGCAATCTAGAGTTGGGTTTTTCAGATAATCCAATAATAGGTGTAGATTCGATAGCTTTCGAAGTCTTTAGTTTGGTAGCAATTGGAGATTTTCTTCAGCTTTTGGATCTATGAAGTTTTTGGTTTGGCAATGGCGTTTGGGATCGCGTTTGATACAAGTTCAACTTGATGGTGGTTCGAGTTTGATGTTTAGAGCTTTGGCTTTGGAGTTTTTTTGGAGGGTTGTAGTTGAAGTATTGGATTCTCTTGAAGACTTTGCTCATGTCGATATATATTTCCGCTGTGGCGTTGTGTTGTATATATTCTCTGATGGTGTTAGATATGTTGTATCATGATGTATATCACGTTGTATATATACTGTGTATATCGATGCAATTATCTTTTGTTTTCGCTGTGTTGTTTATCATCTAATATTGTTGTAAGCTCCGACGATACGGATTCGATGTCGTTTGTCGGGCATCCAGTTCGGATCATCACAGATTCTCACACATTGATATGTGGATTATTTGCAAATTGACGTGAACTGGTGGCATGACATTCTTTATATATAGCTTTTAGGCGTCTTGACCTACACACTTTGAGTAAGCTTTGGGCTATCTAAGAAGTTGATATATATCTGAAGGCTTTGGCTGTTGATTTCGGTTGTCTACTGAAAGTGCTTTAGGTTTTGTGCTCGTCTTAGATTGATACTTCGGTCATTTCCCTTGCACAAATAATGTGGACAAATGGTTATGTCAATATAGCCCTTTCATGTTTTTAAGTCTTATATTCGCCATTTGGTTTCGAGGCTAGTTGCCCGGTTATCTTATCAAGTTAAAAATCTTTTGGTATGAACAAATTCTATAGGCTTTCGATTTTGCATGTCTGAGTTGAAATTATGCTTTTGACAAAATTTTGTATAACAAGTACTATGCATATTGTAATGGTTGTTTATATGCCACTTTTATTTAGCTTGCAAACTAAATTGTTCTCTGTAGTGTACATTATAATATTCACACGTCTATATATCTAACTTTTAACTTGTTTGGCTTTTTGTAACGCCCCACCCCGAGACCCACCTTAGTAAAGAGAATTAACAAGTGATTCTGTCTACTAAAGCAGAGAATAGGGCTAGTTAAGGGCGACCATCTATAATTTTGTCTTAAACATCTATTGAATAAGTCGATAAATGCAATATTTTTTTTCCTTTCTATCTCAAGTGGATCGACATACCCAGTAAATGCTTAATCCAAAACCATAGGTGGCTAACGGATCTATCAGAACAAAATACAATAACTGAATGTAAATCACATCACAGAGCAGTAACCAACATAATATATATACATATACATTGATACACGTTCAGTACTATACAATATGAATACAATAACGGTGGTACACGACCACACCATATACATCGAATCAAATGTAAAAAACATCAGAGTATGCGGAAGAAATAAACTACTCAAGAGAAAGAAGAGCTGTCAGCCAACATCAACTTCAAGCTTAGCCCAATAGATGATACCTGAAACAACTCGGTCTGACCCGAGTGAAAACACACGGGTCATGCTAGCTAGAACAAATCATTAGTAATGGCGATGATAAGAGATAAGGGGAAAACCATTCCATTGTTACCAATGAAATGATATAGGTCACCAAGTTATCTCTAGAGTGATACATCAATGGTTCATCATGATTGCATAGAGGAATACAATATGTATATTAGATAGACATGGTTCATCTAATTATATATAACCGAATGAAATGGGTGAGGATATGAACCATAAAGTAAATCTTCATAAGATAATTAAAACTTCAAGAATGCATCATAAATAAAACTCATCTAATAGAAACTTCTTAATTATTATACCTCATCTCATCGGTATAAATATAAATATATCTCAAATCCATCATTAAACTCATTATAAAGATTCTTCATAATCATTTATACCTCATATCATTGGTATAAATATAAATATATCTTAAATATATTAACAACACTCATCATAAAAGCATTACCATAATTTATACCTTATCTCATTGGTATAAATATATATAGTGTCTCAAATCCATCTTGATAGAGCCCGGAAAGAATCCAAAACATCATATTCGAAATCACAAATAAAACCATGTATGTTAATAAGCCTTTTTCTTACATAAGGCTATACTAAAGCATCATCATCAAAATAGTGAAATCGAAAAACCTAAAACCTCATGGAAAATAGCACGTGCATTTGCATCTTGACTAGTACTACCATTCTTTGGTACCATTCATCGTGATGACTTGGGGTCACATAACAGCATAACATCGTGATCATCTTGATTGACTATAGTCGGAAACATCTTGATGACACCCAGTCACAAAAACCTGAGTAATAACATCGTGATGATTGGAGTCGAGTAATAACATCATGAACATCGTGATGACTCCAATCGAGTACTCGGTCTACAGTACTAATAACATCGTGAATGTGTCTTAACTTCTCGACTAGGAACCCAATAGGAGTCAACGTACGTCCCATACCATACGTTTGCACCTATTGGTTTACTAATCGTCAGTCGATACCACATTAGAAAACCATCATAAAACATCATCAAATAAACACTGCCTCATCTCATTGGAGAGTGTAAGATACCTAACTCGTCTTATCGATTACTTGGACGAGTTTAAGTGACATTAAGACTTGTCTCATTTCATCGACAAGTAAAAATTTATCATAAATATCGAAATCATCATCAATCCATCATAACAATTTGCCTCATCTCCTTGGCAAGTAAAAGAACATCGTGATGGTTATTTCTAACCATAGTTGCAAATTAAAACTTAACATCAATATTGCCTCATTTCATCGGCCATCACAAAATGCATCTAGATCGTCGTCGAATGTACTCAAAGAGTAATTCTCAAACCAATAATCTTCACCAAAATTTGGCAACTTCTAAATCAACTCAAAATAACACTTCAAATTGGTTTCGATCGTACAAGTCCGATATTAAGCGATAAAGCAAAAATACATGTCCCATACCATATTTTTTTTTTTACTAAATTGTTTAATTCTCATTCTCATACGTCGAAACTCATAAACATAGGCTAAATTATATTTAAATTTTTTTTTTGGAGAAAATAGAATTCTTAAACAATCTAGAAACCATTTTAAAAGCTTTGTATAAAAAAATCCATTATTTTAAAGAGAACATCTATTATACAAACACTTTAAAATAATGAATAATTAATATAAAAAAATCTCTTAAAAATGCTACAAAATACTTATTTCATAAACAATGATTTACTTTTATTTAATAAATTTTCAAGAATTTATTTGAAATTAAAATCATTTAAAACCCTCAAAGTACTCACATATCGGTATTAACCGTTATTTAAATTTAAATGGAATTTAAATAAAACTTTAATCTCAAACTTCTTCAAATCTAAGATAATATATTCATGGACATCATTTCCATATAATAACATCAAGTTTTTTAAAAAAAGAATGCGACTGAAATCATAGAAATCGTCAGAATATCATCAAACACGGAAATTAAACACTACATATATTTCGGTTCTACTATAAAGCATATATATTTTCACATAGAAATATACAAAATCTGAGAATAATTATAATATAAAAGCTGTGGAATAAATCCTCAGGTTTCCATAACTTCAAAAATTTCTAAATTCTGATTGGTAACAAGGAAGTTATAATCAAATTACTTTCTAGGTGAATATTTAACACTCTCTGTCAATGACAGAACAGTCATAAAGATATGGATTTTTCACCATATATACATCAAAAATACTCAAAAATCAAAACATAAAGTTATATCCTAAATCATAAGGTTTCCAGAACTTCAAAAATTTCTAAATTCCGACTGGTAACAAGAAAGTTATGATCAAATTACTTTCCTGGTGAATATATAAACACTCTCTGTCAATGACAGGACAGTCACAAAGATATGGATTTTTCACCTTATAAACATCAAATAATCAAAACTCAAAACATCAAACTTGTAGATCTATGTCTATGCTTTCCAGATTATCTAAGATTATTGAATTCCGACTTAAAACGAAAGAGTTATGTCCAATTTACTGACGGCAATTTCACAATTAAACATGCAACAAACGAAATTGAGATTTCTTACCTTGAAATCTCAATCAAAGCTAGAAAATGTGAGTTTTAAAACTCACCTTTGATTTTAGATAGCAAACACCCAAATTTGTGAAGAAAGACATGAGCTTGAAGGTGAAGTCCTTTCTCTATTCTTATTTTGGTGAAGTTCTTCTTGAATTAACGGCAAAATTGAGATTCAATTAGAGAAAGCCATTGTTTTTCTTTCTTTCTATTTACTGTATCTTTTGTTTTGGGGAGGAAGATGAGAAAAAAAATTACTTTACACATATTTCATCTTTTCTAGATGGTTCTGGAGAATGTTAATGGATTCAAACCTTACCCAAATAAGCCCAAGACAAATATACTTAGAGATATTCCTATGTTATATACATATTTAACCTATTTAATCAATTTATACACTAGTTTTCTCATTTTTAACCAAACAAAATAACTACAACAAATTGTTTGCAACAAAATTTTTATTATATATAAAAAAATTATTTTGACAATAAAAAGTTATTTTTATAAATAAAACTCTATCTTTCACAATATTTTACAAATTACACCATTTTAGTGTAAAAACACTATTTTTAATGCAATAACTTAAACAAAAATTTCTTTCGGGTCAAATAAATTGCAATAAATCATTCTAACACTTTTTAATCATAAAAATATTTTTTTTCCAGTCAAAAATATTATTTTCCCCATATAACACAATATTACCAATATTCCCATTTTTAGTGAAAAATCACCATTTTCATCCATTTCAACCAAATAAAATTTATTTTTAAGTCTGATGAAGTGTATTAAAATGTTTTAACATTTTCATAACATTAATACATCATTCCAAGGCTAATCACACTTCTAAAATTTATTTTCTTCATATTATTCCTTTTATTTTACAATAGAAAGCTAACATTGGAATAAATTTTCAATAGTACTAATTAACTAAAATTAAACCATCAAAATTATTTATTTTGAATCCAAACCCAAATATAAAGTTTTTCAAACTTTGTTTCATTCATTTACACTTTTTTTTCAACCATCAAATGTTGAAATAGGCTTCAAATAAAATAATATGACTTATTTAAATTTCAAATCCCAAATTGTATTCATCAAGATATTACTTATATAAAATAAACAATATAATCACTCATTTTATTATCCGATTCATTTTTAAACAAAATATTAAATTATAGTTTTCATTATAATTTAATATTAACAGTAACCTCCAAAATCCTGGGTTGTTACACTTTTGGTATCAAAAGGTGAGCTTTATGTAACCATTTATTCCTTTATTCAGATATTACATCTTAGCTTCAAATAGAAGAATTATATTTACTAATTCAACTATGTCAAAAGATTTAACTTACTTCCTTCGAATCTAGAACATTATTTTTAGACAAAAAGATAGTGTTGCATTTTATTATGCTAATTAGAATTTGAAATATTATATATACAGTATTTCAATGGTATAATGCTAAAATCATTAAGGTAATACTTAGCTCAAAAGCCTTAATCATGCATGCAATAATATTAAATTTCAATGAAGGATTTGTATATTTATTTCAAGTACAAAATATACTGGGAATAAAGTAAACAAAATGAGATTAAAATTGAACATAGAGTCAATATTTTATTGAAAACTAGATTTGATCTAATATAACTGATTTAGACTTCATAGGCCCAATAGATTCAAAATAGAATTATTTTTGAAATCTACCTATTTCACTCGCTTTTGACTAGCCCAGTTCCAACAGTTCAATCATATATGTATCCTGAATTTTGGTGGAATTTTGGTATGTAGTAAAGGGGAGAGATCTAAACACATACCAGAGAAACTACAAAAGTTTCATGAGGATTTCACCATGAAGAAACCCATTCCCTATGCTCTAAATGAATAGTATTCATCTTCTTTCAAGGATGTCACATTGGCAGTTAGATGAAATAGTGAGCAAAAGTCGTAGAGATGGTCACCAGATTGTATTATTGAAATAGATGCAGCATCCATCAACATAAGTTTGGTGAAAGTGATGAATTTATCCAAGGTTAGTCGAAATAACTATGGGGAAATGGAAGAGGGGGCAACACTGTTCAACTAAGGGTTAGTCCAGAAGGCAGTTTTCTTTCCGTTCATAATCGAGATTGAAGTAAAAATATGTAGTTCTCTGTAGCAGAGAAAAATATTTTTTTAGAAGTGTAAGGACCTAGCTAGAGGATTGAGCTTGAGGTAAGATATCGAAAAACTTTCCAAATAGTCGCAGTGGTTGACTTACACAACGCAAGGTTTAGATCTACTAATCACTAATGAACAGCCCTATCTACCTAATAGAGCTTTGTTGAATTGTTGAATATTGATGACTCTTAGGCCCTCCTATCTCAGAATATGTTCCAGGTAACTAAGCAATCAGTTCCAGAAATGCTATCCATACTGTTCTAAGGAAATCTCGTCTAATACAGTATATCTTTTTAATGGCCCAGGAATGAGTCTTGTAAAAAGAGAACCAATAAGTTAGAAGGGTTGAAAGGACCTAGTTTACGAGTACTAACTTATCTGCCCTGGACAAGGAAGTTCCTTTCCACCCAGCAATCCTCCTACGAATCTTGTCTAAGACAATTTTCCATTCTTCACGCAATAGCCTAGAAGGTCTGATTGTAAGTCTAAGGTGAGAGAAATGAAAGGTTTGGTGTGCACGATTCACGTAACACCCTGTAGTTTTATGGAAATTAATTCAAAATAAATTTATTAATAAATGATAACACCAAAAAATAGAAATTTTCTAAATGTTATAATTTGGCTACGAAACTTACACTATTAGGTTCGTCGTGATTTTTTAACCGGTTTCATAGATAAAGTTTTCCAATCGAAATTCAACTGAAAAAGTTATTAACGTTTGAAGATTTTGACGTGGACATAATTATATATGTAGTTATGGTAATAAAAGTTAATTGACGTTAATAAATAATGGTAACAGAAACTTAAACATTAGGAAATGATAACGTTAAATCAAATCTAAAAAGTAAGAAACAAATTATATCGATCAAGTTAAACACATGAAACAAATAAATTGACTCCCTTAATCATCGCTTAAACAAACGGTAGGTTAATCCAATATACACCCAGGTCAACTAGTAGCGGTCCAACCTAGGTCAAGAGCGGTTGACTGTTGCTAGAGCAAAATTGACAATAAAGAATGGCATGAATGGCCCGGATTTAAAAAAGTTTAATCAAACAACTGCTATTGATTTGAACCCTCATAGATATAAATCTAGATCCTCACTTCTAAACTCATATTTTCGGAGCGAAGCCGAGGCTCTGGAATTTTCTCTTCTCCACCAAATCCTAAATTCTTAGAAATAGTTCTAGTTTATGTATATACAATTGGAGAATCATAGAAGATTATTGAGGAAGAGAATAAGTTCAAATCAAATCGCTAAAGCTAAGGTAAATTGTAAATCTGAATCTAAAATATAAATCAAATTCCAAAATATCTTTTCTAATCTAGATCTTTAATAAATCTTGTTACACCCACATCAACCTCGAACTTCATTAAAGGAAAATGGGGTAGGGCATGACGCCAGGAAGGCCTCCCTCATATCGAGAAGGTAAGATGTAAAAAAAGGAATTGAATATCAAATTCATATCGCATAGGAAGCCATCTTAAAGCTGTAGTGCTTAACCCAACCTGAACCCATAGTCAAAGGAGTAGCACCAGAAGACGAGTACTACACTTATATGGAAACAAGGGTAGATCATAATGACAATATATAACATCGAAGCAGAATAAAATACCACGGTAAAGCATAGGATGTGGTACATGCCGAATTGAGCCGATCGCATCTCCAAAACACCTACTTTGTCAACATTTACAAGAACAGGTCTACATAGCACATATCGGGGCAACCTAAGCACTGCCGCAAGGGGTCAAATGTAATACAAATGGCTACATATCGGGCCACTCAGAATACGCTACAACGCAGAACCATATTTATAGGTACACAACAAAGATACGGAGCTCCTACTTTCTCTTATCAACAACCTAAGCATACTTGCAATGAGGGCGACTCAAATCGCAATCTATTCAGATCAAGGCTATCCCCGAATACATTCTGAGCATATATCAAATAAACTCTTGGAATGAAACAAGGCAGTGCAATTCCATTTTTGCATTATAAGATAGCAAGTTAAGTAAAGACAATAGAGACACCAAACCCTTAACTTCTATTAACAACCGGTGCAAATCAACAACAAAACCAAACCTGAGTCATATCCAGCTCAGGTCATATCCACAAGCGCTGCAAACTAACGCCCAAGCTATGGCAGGGCGGTATAACTTCACCTCGATACGATGTAAAACAAGAAAGTGCAAATAAGCACCATAGCATCACATAAAGATCATACATTGATTGGTACAGATATAAGGGTAATATCTCATAGCCAACAAGTGACACTTAATGTTCCCCTAAGAACTCATATGCAATGCCGACTAAAATTTAAATCCTCTCACCACAACTTCGAATATTCCCGCTCTAATTTTGGGTTTTCCCAACATTACTCAAGCATCTCGCCACGTCAGCAATCCAGATCCATCAAACAAACAAGACAGATAGATGGCATTTGACAAAATCCAAGGGCTGAAGTGTAACGACAAGGAAAGAATTCCAGTAATACGCATAAATCTTAATACTATAAATAGAAAAGGCATTATAGAATGAAAGGGACTTTCACCTTTTTCTCTTTTATGTACATTTAAGGTTTTTCTATACTCTATGCCATGGAAAAATGCACCAAACTAATGAGAAAGGAAGAAAGAGAAATTTCCCTATGGATGTAGGATTCCTTAATATCCGAACCACATAAATTCCATATGTCCTTTACTATTTCTTACTTTTGCTATTTTACTGCTTAGTTTTAAGTACCAGATCTGACCTTATCCGTACTTGAAATAAATACTAGTTGGATTTGAAATTTTAATAAACAGTTAAAGTGCAACTACTTGATTGTGTAAGCATCCAGTAGCATAATCCCTACTTCATAGAAAAATTAAAACCACTTAATTTTTCTAATTCAATTTATTGAGGTAATTGGCATGCTAATTACTTTTCACTTAATTAAGGAGTTAGAAGACGAAAAATTTTGCCAGTATCTTTTATGCTAGAAGGATGGCTTGAACCTCCATTCATTTCCCACAACTAGTTAAACTTACACCACGTACCATGAATCCTATTGATTTACCTATCACTCCAATCTAAGAATCATTACAGTGGGTAACAAAGATCGCCAACAAATCACTTATACCTTTGAAAAATCAAGACGAAGCAGGAGCTTCAACCGAGGTCCACGTAGACCCCATCCTAACCGCATTCCAATCCTTCATACACCAAATAAACCAACGCATGGAAGTATTAGAAAAAACAATGACCCAACACGTTATTCATTTACCATCTTCACCTCCCTACTCCATATGTCACTGCCTTTGTTCTCCTACCACGTTGGATATTCATCAAAAGAACGATAATGACACTCCCATAAATAGAAGCGGTGATGCTGGACTAAAATCCGATGCTAAGATGAAAGGAAGAATCCATGCTATCCCTTGGATCAAAACCAAGTCAGCCAACATAAACTCCCTTCTGTTGTTAAAACAAACTCGATCTCCAAAGATGATGAAAACACCACATATAATGGTAATTCATCC
The DNA here is from genome assembly GCA_030765085.1 of Allium cepa. Classification (NCBI taxonomy): domain Eukaryota; kingdom Viridiplantae; phylum Streptophyta; class Magnoliopsida; order Asparagales; family Amaryllidaceae; genus Allium; species Allium cepa. The sequence goes on from CM060935.1 coordinate 600,829,642, forward strand.
TAGATTTACCCGAGAGAATGCAAAATCCATCAGCTAAAAACTCAAGAAGAGCAGCTACAAGGATCTTCCAACAAAATACTTTCGAATGCTTCAAGGACATCCTGAAGGCCGAAAGGATAGCTCGATGCAAGTTGTTCCCTGTATACTTATCCGGTGCAGCCTCATGGTGGTTCAGAAGATACGAACTAGGAGATTTTCGGCCTTGGAGACAATTATTTGCTCATTTCTAAGGTAATTCAATTCGGGAAGAGAAGCCTCTCCGGTTGTCAATACCATATCATGTGTGAAGCATGGGGAGAACAAAAGCCTATGCATTTTCATTAGGCGCTTTAAGGAAGAAGCTCTCTGAATTGGGGCGACCAACGAAGAAGCATTAATAATAGCAGCTCATACCAAAATTAGGAGAAGAACTGCTATATGGGACAAAAACAACATAAAGTCTTTCCATAGTAAGAAGGCTTTCTATGAAAGGGTAGCTGGTTATATCAGGATGGAGGAAGCCAGGTTTGTAGCACAATCTCATAGGACTTCCGCCCTCAATTATGACAAGAAAATAAGGGCATACAGATATCACCCACATGTGAAACGGCAAAAGGAGCTAAACCTCACTTCAAAAACACTCCTCACTCATACACTCGAGAAAATATATTCGATGACTAAGGCTAAGCTAGTATACAACATGACGAATGAGGGAAAGAAACCAAAAAAAAACCAAGATGGAGCACACTGCAGCTTTCACCATGCAAATGGTCATCATACTGATAACTGCGAATACCTATAGAATAAAATAGAGAGGTTGATTGAGAAGGGTTATTTGGGTAGATTTTGGAGGGAAATGGTGGCGACAGGACTAGAAATCTGACTCCCGACCCTAAAGAATACCAAGTTGGCAACCTTTCAAAACTGATTGCCTCAATCCATTGGGGTCCACACCTTGCTGTTTCAAGCTAAGGCACGGGAGAGATATGTGCAGGAGGCCAGGACCCATAAGAAAATCTTCCACATCAAACAGAAATCTGCACCAGAAATAACCTTCATAACAGCCAATGTGGCAGGAGTTGTGTTCCCATACAAAGGCCCACTTATCATTACAATGCAAGTATCAAATTGTATTACGAAGAAAATCTTTTGTGATTCTGGAAATTCAGTAAATGTCATCTTCAAGTTTTTCTTATGATCAAATGGAATTACCATAAAAAATTCTAAAACCCAGCCCTGAATCGATCTTTGGTTTTAAAAACACCGCTACCATTCCAGTGATGTTTACACGTCTACTCGTTACAGCTAGAACCGACACATTACATATGTCATTTTATGTAAGTTTCCTAATCATCGATCAGCCCTCACCATACAATGCTTTCTTTGGAAGACCCGCTCTGATTGATCTGGGAGAAATCATTTCTCAAAATGACGTGCTAATGAAATTCATCACTTCAGCAGGAATAAGGTCAGCGAGAGGGGAACAATTTTTAGCTAGGGAACTACACAATATCACTCTTAACCCTATCAATAAAATTGTTCCAAACTATTCTGCTATCTCTTTTGATATTTGTAATAACAACAACAAAATAGATGTTAAATCGGAATATAAAATTGCGACGGTGTCAGATACTCGAACAAATACAAAGGCGAGTAATCCTGTTGTTATGCCATCTTTTGACAAGGCTATGACACCAAGAAATTAACTAGAAACCAAGGACAATACATCTCGATGATTGACTATGCATAGGTTAACTATGGATATTGGTGAATTTTGCCTGAGTCCGGATCAAGCCATAATTTGATAAAGTGCAACAGGAAAAGCTATAAGAGCCAACGTTTCAAATTTCAAGTCAATCAGAGTTCATATACTTAAGATATTGATCGATTAAGGTCAAAAAACCCCACTATATTAGTATCCATCTAATCCCTTCGTATCTGTCGTCCAAGCCGCTTTGGTTCGTATCCATCAACTGCTTCAGGTTGCTTCATAACGATCCACTACCAAGAATGCTTTGTATCAATCAGCTAGCGGCTTACTCTCCAACTCCATGCCAATGCAGAGTTGACCAACCAACTGAATCGTCAAAGACGAAGGAGATCTAGAAGGGATCAGGCTTCCTATTCATCCACCGTGAGTTCAGCCTCTTCTGACTACCACCATAGATCAATGCGCCCACGGCTGGACGGAAGCTATACACAAGCTACTGGACAAAAGCGCACCCTAAGCCTTGGGAAACCAAGGGTTGGCCCGTGAACTAGCCATCAGACTAGACCCTCCTCCCAGGGAGGTAATGTTCCTTATCTTACTACTGATGATCACGCTGCCACCACTGCCATTGATTTGGGAGTTGATTCCTAAAACCGGACAGATCTGAACCATCTCCAACATGAATACATTCCTGAACCTTACGTTCCAGAAGGCCTAGAACCAAGGAGGCGAAACATGGACCGTCGATCGCATCCGGCCCATCATCGCATTGTGGAACCCGACCACACCTTGGCCTAGCAGGCTCAAAATGTCCAGATGCCGGACATCCTGACGATCCGTCAGATGTGAAAGTTGGGGTCTCACCAACGACGATTGGGGAATCTCCCAGAGTCATACCCCTTTCAGTGATGATATATCTATGCTGAGCCACTGGGCGATTCAGGATGCCAGCTCTACCCGTCTATGAAGGGAACTCTGATCCTAATCAACATATGTTAAAGTATGAATCGTTAATCAACGCTGCACGAGCCGATGACACAGTTAAGTGTCGAAGCTTCTCGATTTCTCTAAGGGGTATAGCAACTCTATGGTTTATTCATTTGCCACCTCGATTTATCTCGTGTTTTGATAAGTTGGCAACAAAGTTTGTTGAGCAATTTCACATGCATGGCACAAGGCCGAAAGATGTTAATACCTTGTCTAGTGTCACTCAAGCTCCTGCAGAGACACTTAGACGCTATCTGGAGAGGTTTCACGCTGCATGCGTCTAGATTGGTAATACCAATGACAACTCAATCCTGATGGCGCTAACAAAGGGGATTGACCTTGATTCCGATTTCGGCAACTGTTGGCCGAAAAATCTCCTGCATCATTGGACTGTTTCTATTCCAAGGCATCCTAATTCTTGAGAATGGAGGATGCGAAACAGTCTAGGAAAAAGGATGACGTAGGGCCTAGTATGGAAAGAATCCAAAGCAATGTGGCTGTTAAACAAACCGAAGTGAGTTTCGAAAAAGTGCAATTGAACATGAGGAATAAACAAAGTCAACATAAAGGCAATGGAAATCAAAACAGGAAATGAGACCAGAATCGTGGGCCGCGACGTAGGGCTCCTATGTTTGACTATTGTACTCCTTTAAATACGTCACTGGAAAATGTGTATTTACAAACCTGCAATACTAATCAGTATAAGAAACCTGCTTCGAAACAATCATCAGAAAAACAAATTCAAATGGCTAAGTTTTGTAGATTCCACAATTGTTATGGCCATAACACGAACGAGTGCCATCATTTGCAGGATATCATTAAAAAGTTGACACATGAGAGAAAGTTGGAGTAGTTGTGCGGGAGCCGCAGTCTGGAGCCGCGGGCCCATCGAATCAAAACCATATACCAAATCAGGCAAGACAGGAGGAACCCACATGTACCGACGGTAGGTTGGTGATAAATGCTGTTAGTAACGGTCCTCATCCAGCAGACCAAAGTTAGAAGGAAATGGAGTCGTATGCCAGTTCCATTAGGCATGCGATCTTCATATGTTGTAGTAGTTTGGAAGAGGGGGCTCCGACCAAGCAACAGTAAACGATGGCAGATGACATCATATTTCGAGACAGGGAACCGATAGGGTTGAAGCCCCAACTATTGATCCACTTGTCATTTCAGCTTAGGTAGGTCCTGCTTGGATGAAGATGATCTTAGTAGACAGTGGAAGTTCTGTGAACATACTATTCAAGAGAGCCTATGACTAGATCAAAATGGAAACAAAAGACTTCAAGCCTTGTCCGTTTCGTATATATGGCTTTAATCGGAGTGCAATTATACACACTAGAGCGGTGGAACTTCCAGTGGAGTTAGGAATTGGAGAATGCCAAAGATTTCGAATATTACAGTTTGTTATATTGGACATAGACTTTCCATACAATGCTTTCTTGGGCCGACCGGCCATAGCTGAATTTAGGACTGCCATAGCCCCTTGGTGTCTGTCTTTAAAATTCCTTGCCGGGAATGGAGTTGGAGTCGTTTAGGGAGACCAGACTGCTGGACGAGCCTGTTATGTTGCTGAGCTACAAGAGGCGCAGCGAAAAAAAAAGGAAAGGACGTAGAGGAATCTGTCTGCTTCCGCTTTGTTGAAAATTGATAGTTAACGCCTGGGCCTAGGCCCAGGCACCACAACTAATTCTCGAGGGATCTTGAACCGAGGGATACCAAACGTGAAGATGAAAGTAAAGACAATCAAGCTTCCCTGGCCGAGCTGACGATCGATGTCCCGATCGACGATAATGACGATTCTAAAATGATAAAGATTGGATCTCAACTAAGCCAACAAATGCAAGAGAAATCGGTTGAATTCCTATGGGCAAACCTCGACATGTTTGTCTGGACACATTTCGATATGTGTAGAATCTCCCTATACATTGCGAGTCACACATTGAATATTGACCCATGACTTGTCCTGGTCAAGGAAAAAAGACATGGTATGGATCCAAAGAGATCTGCCGCCCTTACAGAAGAGGTAGAACAACTCAAATCGAATAGGTTTATCCAGGATGCATTATATTCGAAATGGGTGTCAAATCCTGTACTTGTCCGAAAGCCGAACGAGAAATGGAGAACATGCATTGATTACTCAGACTTGAATAAAGCTTGTCCTAAAGACAGTTTTCCACTTCCCCATATCGATCGGCTTGTAGACTCAACAACTGGACATGTGCTATTATCCTTCATGGATTAGTATTCCGGCTACAATCAAATACCTATGCACTTGCCTAACCAAGATCATACTAGCTTTGTAACCGATCTGGGACATTACTGCTACAAAGTCATGCCATTTGGAATCAAGAACGCCGGTGCAACTTACCGACGATTGGTTAATCGAATGATCCCCAACCAGATTGGAAAAACCATGGAGGTATATGTGGATGACATGCTAGAGAAGTCATGATTCTCCGCTGACTATATTAGAGACCTGAAATTGATGTTCAACATCCTCCGAGAATATAGAATGAAGCTCGACCCATTGAAATGTCACTTTTGGGTCGCATCCGGAAAATTCCTTGGGTTTATTATCAATACTCGAGGGATTGAATCCAATCCCGAGAAGATCTGGGCGATCAAAAATCTTGAGACTCCAAGAACTATAAAGCAAGTCTAAAGCCTCAACGTGAAAGTAGCAGCACTGAGTAGGTTCATTTCAAAATCCACTGACAAATGCATTCCCATTTTCGACTTGAACAGAAAAGGGAAACAAAACTTTGAATGGACTGCAGAATGTGAGGGTGCATTTCGAGCACTAAGTCAACACCTCTCCACACCACATATTCTGCCAAAGCCCATTGATCATGAGAGAATATACATTTACTTGGTGGTGTCAGAGAACGCAATCAGTGCAGCCCTAATTCGGAAGAAAGACTGAATACAACGGTCGGTCTATTATATTAGTAAAATACTAATGGAAGCAAAGAGAAATTATCCAAAGCTGGAGAAGTTGGCTTATGCCTTATCATTGCCTCAAGGAAGATTCGTCCATATTGCCAGGCTCATCCTATCACCTTTTACACCGACTAGCCTTTACGATAGGTCCTTACATGGCCCGAGACGTCTGGTAGGTTACTTAAGTGGAATATTGAGCTAAGTCGGTTTGACATTACTTACTCTCCAAGGTGAGCTATCCAAGGACAAGTCTTGGCAAACTTTATCGTTGAATTCACTATCCCAGAGGACTTGCCCGAAACAAGTGAATCTCCCAAGTATATTTAGAAGCTCCATACTGATGGTGCATCAAATGACCGTTGCTCAAGAGCCGGAGTTGTAATGGAAACTCCTAAAGGACGATCTATATGCTATGCTTTAAATTTTGATTTTCGTGCGACCAAAAACGAAGCCGAATACGAAGCCTTACTGGCTGGATTGAGACTTGCCAGAGATTTAAGAATAATTACCGTGGAGATTTATTATGGTTTGCAGTTGGTCTTGTGTCAAGTTCGGGGAGAGTTCCAGGCCAAAGACCGAAGGCTGGCTACTTAACTTGCTCGGGTGTAGGAGATATTGAATTAGTTTGATTATTATGCCATCTATTGCATACCGTGAGAGCGTAATCAGAAAGCTGATTCGTTAGCAAAGTTAGCCAATACGAGTGAAGCACAACAAATGGGAATCGTTCCCGTTGAAACATTATCTTTCCCAAGCATCGATCAGATGGAAACAGATTAGGTACTTGAGGTCATTCCCGATAAGGAGTCATGAATGACTCCGTTCAGAAAATATCTCGAGCATGGAAACCTGCCGGAGCACGGGAGTGAAAAGAGACAAGTTCTTCGAAAATCTTCGCGGTTCACTATCCAGAATGGAGCCATGTATATAAGAGGGTACTCTGCTCCTTTACTCCATTGTACCACTCACGATGAAATCGAACGAGTATTGCATGATGTGCACGAAGGAGAATGTGGCGATCACACCAGGGGGCAAGCTCTTACCAAAAAGCTGCTCCGATATAGATACTATTGGTCGGTTGTAAACCACGATGCATCGGACTATGCCATGAAATGTGACAGATGTTAAAAATACGCTCGAATTCCTAGAGCCCCAGCTTTTGAAATAAGTCAGATGGTCAGTCCAAGGCCGTTCGCATTATGGATCATTGACATTATTGTTTCTCCACCTCTAGCCAAAGATGGTGCGAGATACGCCATCATCGTAATTGATTACTTTACTAAGTGGGCAAAAGATGAACCCCTTGCTATAATCATGACAAAGAAAGTGATCAACTTTGTGGTGTGCAACATTATTTGCTGATTTAGTCTCCTACATACCATCGTCACAGACAATAGAGTCCAATTCAATAGTATTGGGTTTATGAATTTCTATCAACGGTTCCACATCCAAAAGAAGTTCTCTGTAGTTGCAAACCCTCAGGCAAATGGACAGGTTGAAGCTGTTAATAAAGTTATAAAGTCTATTCTGAAGAAACGATTAGAAAAGTCCGAAGGCAAATGGGTCGATGAACTCCCTTTGGCTTTATGGGCTTACTGGACAACCCACAAATCTACGACCCGCCATACACCATTTTCTCTTTCTTATGACTTCGAAGCCGTTATTCCAGTCGAGATGGAAGTACCTTCTCATCGCGTGACTTATTATGGTCCAAAAACGAATGCTATATTACTTACCTAATCTTTGGATTTAGTGGATGAGAAGCGTGAAGAGGCTGATTTGAGGGTAGCCGCATATCGGAGAAGAGTCGCCCGGATATACAATGCCAAGGTCCGACTCCAAACCTTCGAACTCAGTGATCTTGTACTTAAGAGAATTTATCTGGTTCCCTCACATATGAAACCAATATGGAAAGGAGCGTATGTCATTGAACAAAAGCTCAGAGATAGCACATTCAAATTATCGACCATTGATGGTCTCGTTCTACCGAGAGCCTGGAACAGTGAAAGTCTACGTTGCTACTACATATAACAGGCTCTGTTTATTTATTCAATCTATTTTTCATCTGCAATCTGTTTATGCATTTAAAATTTGAATTTGTAATAAGGTAGCTGACTTTGCCGTATTTCCTTATTTCAACAATAAAATGCAATCTCTTTGAGCCATAACTGTGATTTTTTTAAATGCATCATATGACCATCACTATGCATGGAGAGCTAAGTTCCACCATATGGTGGGATTTATTCAAATAGGGAGTGATTGTGATACGATCGGTCACTAGCTAAGTGAAACCTGAGCTCAGGGACAAGTCATCACACAGAAGCCAAAAGAGCATTGATACACGACAATCATCTAACTAACTCCAGATTCCCAGAGTGAAAACTGAAGTACAAACATATAAATGTGGTTTAGAAGAGGGTGGATCCGTCCACCTAATGACTTCACCCGTATTCAAACCAAGTTTGAGGAGGATGGCCCTGTCCATCTAACTTAGGGTGGATGTGAGCCGACCATCCACGATCCTGATAGATTCGTTGTTTCCGGAGTGCGAATAAAGTCCTAAAGCCTCAAAAGATGTAACTGACCATCTATCGAACAACTCTAGATTCTCAGAGTGCAAATTGAAGTATAAACATCAAATAACCGGATTCCAAGAGTGTGAATCAGAGTATAAGTATCGACTAACTCTAAATCCCCAGAGTGTGGATTGGAGTATAGACACAAGCCGGGTGTGAAACAACCACCGTAAGACAACTCCGAGCCCCCGGAGTGCGGGCCAGAGTATAAACGCAAACCGAGTGTGACTGACTGCCCCCAAATCAATCTAAATCCACAGAGTGTGGACGAAGTTCTGAATATCAAGCGGGCGTGACTGACCGCCCATAAAATAACTTAAGTCCCCGGAGCGCGGACGTATCTTAAAACCTTGTGTGGGCATGACAGACTACCGATCTATAAGTGCAATCCCCAAAGTGTGGATACAATCAGCAATTGACGAGCAAGTGTGTTTTAACCACTTGAGCTCGTCTTGTTTCAATTCTGCTTCAACGAAGTTAAGCTCGATGTATTAAAGGCAATCCACAATTGTTAACCAATCCTTTCGACTTATCCCCGGAATTGGGGGCAAAACTTAAGAGCAGCCACTAATTGAGACGTGCAATATCAGGATTCGACTTAGCGCTTGATCGCGACCCAAAACCATGACTCCGAAACATAGCAACTAAACCCGGGTTCGATTTTAAGACTAAAACTCCACAAGTGTATTGAAATAAAGTTCGAGCGCTGAAGCACTTTGACAAATGAACACGAACCGAGCTAGAGATAAAATGAAGTTTTATTTCGACTATTCTTTGGAAGAAAAAGATTGATTGCAAAATTTTAACAAAAATCCTAATAGCGGGCCGAACCCGCATCTATACACGACCTACAAAAAGAAAGCAAAACTAGATTCATATCTATCTACAAAAAATGAGCCGAAAAGACATGTCCATTATTTCTTTTTTCTCGGCTTCTTCTTCAACGTTGACCCACCGGATTCACCGCTTGGCTTCCTCTTCAAGCACTTACGTTTTGGCGGCTGATCTCCAGTCCGAGGCATTATGTTAACTTCATCCTCCGAACTCACATGGATAGGAAGGCTTCCTTAAGGTGGAGTTATAGGGATAGGATCAATGTTAGCAAGCGGAGAAGGCAAACTTGTATCAACGACCGTTCCTTCCGGAGAGATCATCTGCAAAGGGGCTAGGCCAGGATCTGCCATTCCACCTCCAAAGCTATGGGCCCGTGTAGTTGCTTCCATCTCAGCATTAATCTTGGCTATTATCTCCTGCTCATGAATTGTTTGAGCCTTACTGGAAACGCTAGCAGTTGGGTCCGAGGAGCTAGCCACAAGTGCACTTCCACTCAGAACAAAAGGCAGATCAGCAAACGGGTCGCTGTGAAGACCGAGAAGTTCCTCCATCATCTTTTCATCGAAAGTAAGTGTGCTCCCTTGTACCCCATCCGTAGGTGCAGTAGTCGTTTTCATGGTCGCTTCCATTATGATAGCTTCCTGCTCGTGATGTAACTCTTGGGTTGCAGGAGGCATGGCAGATGATGCTCCTATCACTGAATAGATATAAATAAAAAGAGTTAGTGATTAATTCAATGAACATTTCCAGCTTTGGGTGAGCATAAGGAATTCTTAGAATACCTTCCTCGGTTTGGTTCGCAGGTGATGGAGCAGCTATAGAGACATGCTCACGAACTGGAGATAACCGTGGTTGATCAGGATTATAAGCAGGAACGGACTGAGGATCAACCACGGATGTAGATTCAAGTTGAATTGGCACAAGAGTTTCCGAGCTCACATCATGGTTCTCAATACTAGAACCTTCTCCAAATTTCGGATGTTAAGAACCAAGTTTCTCCTTTTTGTATGTGATCGAAATATCATGGAGAACTTTTCTTTCATCCTCACGCAGCATCCGGTTCTCAAGTTCGAATTCGTCTTGGTGATTCAGCTTGGTGTTCAGCCTTCTCATCTTCTACCAATTGGTCCCAAGCGTTATACTGGTGTGTTGGATAATTATCGAGCCATGTTAGATTTCTGTGCTTCGGAACATTAGCATTGTATGTGATCAGAAGGTTTTCAATATCGGCCTCTAACCTGGCCTTTTCCATCTTAACTTCATCCTCAACCCTGGCCTCAGCCTTTCGAATTTTAAGTGTTGCCGCATCCCTTTTACCCTGAAGCGCTACAGATTGTTCGCACGCTTCCTGTGCTACTTTGTTTGCATCATCCTTTTCTTTGATGATTTTGAAGAGTTTGGCTTTAAGATTGTTAAGTTCCTTCACCGCAGCATCCCTTTTGGCTGTAATAGTGATGTTTTGGTGGCCCTTCTCCATAATTAAAGCAAAATGCGTCTGTCACATCCTTTCCATGGTCTGATTTGCATCATCCACTTTCTTAGTGGCCTCTATTTCCGACTTCTTGGAGGATTCGGCCTCATTATTAAGAACTTGAATTATATGGTCCTTTTGAGCGATATCGGTTTTTAACTTCTCGATTGTTTTTGCCCCCTCAAAGGCCACCGCTGAGACTTTATCCACGGTCTTCATCCACTGCCGATATTGGATATATACATCATGGATGTAATCATGCATAGTTTGCTCTGCCTTGATTGGGATTCTCTTTAAATGCGGACGGAAGACGAAGCCGTCGGAATAAATATTCGGGAAGTCTTTTTTTCAACTGGGCAATTTTGATTGCTCCTTCCTCAATAGGCTCGGTAATGGCTTGTTCAACGACAGTGGGAGTTTCGGTCTCAGTTCTACGGCATTGTGAATTGGGCTTGGGAGCTTGAGAAAGCAGTTTTTGATATGGAGGCTCTAATGGTTTTTTCCATAACTAGAGGGTTGTGTTGGAGCTCGAGGAGGTGGAGAACGTGATCGATGTATGTATTCTCTATCTCTATCTCTCTCCCTCTCATAACGTTCTTGACTGGAATAACCACGATCACGGTCTCTATCGGGTTCCCTTCTATAGGACTCGTAGTAAGAACTGGATGACTGGCATGCCGAGCGAAGGCTTCCTAACATAAATTCTCGCCTAGTCATCATATCTGTAGAATAGAAAGAAAAGCAGAGTCGGTGATCTCCAAAAAAGAATTACTTATGATTGGAAATCATGTAGTGCGGTGAAGTGTATGTATGCATGTGTTAAACCCTCCGACCAACTAGATATGTCGGCCACACTTGCAGGAAGTGACTCGCTTAAATCTAAGGCACTTTGAAGCCCTTCCAATCCAGTGTCGTGTTGGAGCGACACATGGTCTGGAATTGGAATGTCGGCAAGCCCATCAATAGGATTTTCCATTTTCGAGGGAGGAGCCTCCGAAATTCTAACACCGGGGACAGGCAGGGACACAACCACAGTTTTCTTCTTAAAGACTTATGACGCATATGCGCTATTGCCTTGCCTTTCCTCCTTCCCTCTAAATCTTGAAAACTATCAAAAGGCCCGGCTACGGGTTCGTCGTCAGTGGGCGTATTTTCTTCATCACCTTCCTCGGCTATTACGATCCCAGGCGCTCTATATTTAGCCCATCTCACCGGGGCTGCCCTAAGCGATCCCTTAAGTCTTATGTTGTGGTTTAGATCAATTAGCCCGACAATCATCAAGTTTTTATCTGTCAGCACCAAATCAATTTCCCTCACCTCACTAGGCACTTCTTGGAGAATCCTCACTATTTCATTAAACTGAGCAACTTTGGGTCACGGAATTGCGGTTGTCGAGAAAATAAAGAATTAGATTCAATGTCAATTACAACTATCTCGTAAGCCACCAGAGGAGTGGTAACACTTATGTCTGACTAACCACCTGTTGGCGAACCCTGGAGGGAACTGTACATAGAACCACTCCATCTTAAAGTAACCAAGCTTGGTCCAAGATCCCGCCACCACTTGGCAATTCCTAACTGCCTCTAGAAACGTAAATAAAGGGTTGTCACCCCAACTCTTGACATTAAATAAGTATTTGACTTCTTTCGGAATCGAGGGTTGAAAGAGATGTTCCATAAAAATGATGAATAGACTGTTCAACAGTGCATATTCGTTTGGATGTAATTGTGATGGAGCGAATCTAAAGGAAGCTAGCAATTCTCAAATATACTAGTTGAATGGAGGAAGTGTTCCTGCTATGCACGAATGGCGATTAAAGGTTGTAAATCCTTCTGGGGGAGCGTGTGGCCTGTCAGTTGGGTCGGGTAGTAGAACGTCATCTAATGGTAAACTATGTCTTAAGCATATTCGCCCCAACATATCTTTGGAAATATTGGAATGCATAGAATCTTGAGGGTTCGCGATAGAAGTTGCTCCTGGCAGCTCGTTCGGATCAGGACCTATTACTTCGGTTGCAATGGCCGACATCTCTATTATTGGAGAAGACGAACTTTGAGGCTCATGCTGTTGTGAACTTATAGATTCCATAACTAATCAACTATTAAAAAACCATCATTAGATGATAATAAGCTCGTGTGTTCCACAGTGTGAAGTGCATGAATGTGTTGGGCAGTGCAGTGCTACATGATACTTAAGAGATTCTACAAAATTTGGGAAATGTTCAAGCACAGGACTTCGGAATTCAACTGGGGTGACTGTCATCGTTGACCATCACAACCATGCCATCCAGACTTTAGAGACCGATCCAAGTTAAAGTTTGTTAAATTCAGTCAAGTTATAGTTCCATCAACGAGCTTCAAAAGAAAGTCGAATGTGTAGTGAAATGGTTATGTTCAAACATGCAAGGCTAAAGCTTGTCGGAGTCAAATGTTCGGCCATACAAAGAGTTCGTATCCATCAAAATGCAGGTTTAGATCGATCACCTGAAGTCTCTTTTGTATCAATCGCCAAAGGAAAAGATTTTGAATCAATCACCTTAAGGCCAGCTCTTATCGATCGAAACCTCTCATCTTGTACCGATCGCGGGTCATGTTTTTCGTATCGATCGGCAGAACCAATACCTCATATCGATCGTGCGACTAGAACTTCGTATCGATTGCCGTGGATCGATACGAACTCCGACTATCTTCGATCAATATGAAGCCACTCTCTTTCTCGATACGAAACTCTATATATGGCCATTGACATGAGCTTTGGTTGCTATCAGAGCGATGCAAATCACAATTCTCCGATCGATACAAGTGATCTCTTCGAATCCATCCACCTTCCTTCTTCTCCAAGCAACACAAAAATCATTCAAACCTTCTCGACCTTGCCCTGATTCATCTCCGGCCTCCTCTTCAATAGAATCGGCCTCGAATGAGGGTAGAATGACACATGAACCCAAGTCTCATCATTTCTTATGTGGATTTATTCATTAATTACCTAAATCGAAGTGTAGATTCGAGAGTTTAATGTGTTGTATTGATTTGGGGATGAAGACAATTTCCAATTCCCGGTTCTTCTATCGATACGAAAGCCAGAGATAAAAAAAGCAAGAGAAAGTAATAAATTTGGCTAAGTACAAGTCCTTTTATATGGATTCGTAACCAAGCAAAAAACACTTCATCTCCCAGTGCTAGATAACCGGTGTAAACAGCTTCTCGTGTTATCGGTATCCATCCACTATCGGTCCAAGACGAAATTATTCCTACCCATCGACAACCCAACGATACGAAGTGAAATTTCATATCCCTCTGTTCAAAGACCTTGAAAGTCGTATCCATCGATACGAACAACATCGAGACTCCAAGCAATTCGTGTCCATTGATGCGAGATATCCTAAAGTGCCAACAGATTCGTACTGATCGCCATTGATACAAAAACAAATTTTCAATTCTTCGAATCGATCCAGGAGAGGATCAATACGAAGAGATACACCAAAATAACCATCCAACACTGTTATAATTCAAATTTCACATCGATTCAAGAGCGGATTGATACAAAATTTGATACGAGAAAACTGACAATGACCCGTGAACGTGCGAACGTTAACGGGAGTCAGGTTGACATACGTACATGTATATCAGACAAATATTCAAATTTTAAAATTTACAGAAAGTGAATGTCACCTGATGACAATTACAACAACGAACAACAGTTTTCTATCATTTAATACTCAGTCACAATAGTGCACAGTACAACAATTGGCAGTCGACAATTCATTATTTGTGTTACTAAAGATCAATCAAAGGTTATATCTTTCGATAAAAAGGAAACTACTCAATAGATCAGCTAGAACTTTTCAGAATGAAGATTGCAGCTTTTTAAATCATGTCATGTTCACACGAGACGTACTTTGGGGGGCAAATGTTATCCCGCCTTTTGGCAAGGCTGTGACGCCAAGAAATTAACTAGAAACCAAGGACAATACATCTCGAAGTGTGATGTCCCGGAAATTTGGGCAATATTTATTTAATAATTTCATTTATAATTTATTTTAAAATGTGAAATACTGATTTAATAATCCAATTTAAACATGTTTTTCTTTTGAAAATTTATAATCAGGATTTAAATTGAGAATCTTATTGTCTTAAAATGTTGAAAATATTTTAATGATAAAATTTTCTTTATAAGCTGATTTAAAAATATTTATTTATAATGTATATATGTGTATACATTGTAAATAGGAGTTTTGATTTTAAATTTTAATTTTAAATTTAATAAAGGATCTTTTCAAATTTATAATATATATAGGTGTATAATTTATGGATTGATTTATATTAAATTGAAAATAGTATTGAACTTTGTATAAGTCAAGTTATAAATCTATCTTGTATTTTTTGGAAGAAATTATAGTAAATATTTTGTTATAAATATACATAGTTAAGAATTGTATTTTTATAATAAAGTTTATTTTGTTTTATTTTAAAATTGTTTTGAAATAAATTTAGTTTATTTATATTAAAGTATATGTTAATTTGAAACTCTTGAATAAAATATAATTCAACATTTGTTCTTTTCTTTTTAAAAAGTTTCTCTTTTGAAATTTGTTTTAAATAATTCTTAAAATATTCAAACAAATATTTGTATATGTTTGGATAATTCATTTGTAAAGACTAAATATAGATAAACATATTAAAACATCATAATTTAAATTAGAAATAGTTTTATCTCTAATTAAAACAATTGTAAAACAAAGAAATTTATTTTTATTTTTAAAATCTTACATGTGTTAAGTTTCATGTTTTAAATTTGACACTTGTAAATTTATTTTCTTACTTAAGCAACAAGTGGCAATACAAATCAATTTTGAATAAAACTTAAAACATTATCTTCTATACTAAATGAAAATTCAGATCTGAGAAACTGAAATTCCAATTTACTCTAAAAATTCCACAACCCAAACTCAATCTTTATTCTACAAATATCAACTATTTAGATCTGCAAACAAACTAAATTCAAATGCCTGCAGTTTGTAAAATGTGCAATGAAAACCATATTAGAACTGCAAATCAAAGGTTTTAACACCTGCAAAAGAAATACATCTGCAAGTCAAATCATCAAATTGTGAAATCAATTCTGCAAACAAAGTTCTGCAACCTGTAATAAATCAATGCAAGCAAGTTGAAATGGGAAGCATGCAGTTCCAAAGCCTGAAGCATCATGGCATCATCAAATGCAAATTCAATAGGCCTGCAAGCATCAAGATTAATACCATCTTCAAGTGAAGCAAGCACAGATTCAATCATGCAAGAAGAATTCAGGCTGCAGGGATGAATTCATCTGGATTGCTCTCTGTCTGTTTCCATTTTTAAAGGTGAGTAAATTTATGGTTTAAAAACAGTTCTTCATTTAATAATAAAAAAATAAATAAATCAAGCTATCAAGATTTACAGAAACTAAGGTTAATTCCAAATGCCTTCAAATAAGAACTGTAAATCAGGGATAACTAAAGACTGTTCTGTTTCTTTTAATAAGTAACCTTAAAATTTTATAGGACGTACTAAATTTATCTTTGCATAAGTATTGATAGAACTGAGTATGTCTTGATTTTTGTATGATGGATGCTCTGTGTTTTTCTGGAATATGCAGGAATGTGTAGTGTAATTTGTTTAACAGTCATTCTTATGTTGTTAATAGAATTTAATTACAAAACCATTTCTTTATGTCTGAATCTTGCTTTGGAATTACTGTGTAAACAAATGGTGTTGTTTAACATAGATGTAGGTTTGTAAAATTTCAATTTAATTGAATTAAAAGTCTGTAACTCAAGAAAACAGTAGTAACTGATGCATTTCTTTCCAAAAATAAAAATTACCCAACCCCTTGAAATTACTCAATCTGGTTTAAAGCTTAAATGCATGTTTTAAAACCATGGATATAAAAACAAGCATCAGTCTTAAAGCTTCTATGGGGTTAGTTGTTTAGGACTGTGCAGTAAAGTTTGGTGTATTGGGGATATCAAATCATAAATTAAATTTTGGAACTTGGAATTCATTTCTGGAGGTTGATTTATGACTGGAGAGAGTGGGAAGAATGAAGGGAAGATGGTCAGAGATTGAAGGTGATGATAGTGGGCATTTTTCTCAAGTTTGAATTCCCAGTTTTAATGTAGCAGAGATTTTGTAAGTCTTTGAACTTTGTGGTGATTTGAGTAGCATGAGATTTTGGGGTTTTGCAGTGGGTGTATAGGAGGAGCAGTGGCTGGAGTTAGAGGCCATAAGATGACCAGAGTGAGTTGTGATGATGGTTGACAGGTTTTGTTGACTCTGGTGCAAGTGTTGGTGGTGCAGGTTTGGTGACTCGGAGATGCTCCCGTGCAGTTTTGATTTTGACTCGAAGTGGGAGAAGTTTTAACCCGAAGTAAATTTGATATGGTCTCGGGTTGGTTGTGCAGGTTGCAGACCTGAGAGTTTTGTTTTTTTTAAAAATCTGGAAAACTAAACTTGTTTAAAAGCAATGATTTAATTTAAGAATAGTTTGAATTGAATTCAAATAAGTTTATGAATTCAAAAAAGTTTAAATGATGAATTTAAATTTAAAATAAGGTTTAAGTTCAAATTTGAAAACCAAGTGTAATATAGTTTCAGGTTGAATCTAGATTTTTTATTTAAAACAGTTTGTTCTTTTAAAAATTTAAAGGTGGACTCAATATTTAAAAACAAGATTCAAATTTTGGTTTGAATTGGAATTAAGATTTAAATTCAGGATTGAATTTGAATTAGATTCAGGAATATTTTGAATTCAAATGAAACATTTGAATGATAAGCAAGATTTAAAATTGGGTTAGAAATCAAATTCAAAATATGATTTCAGTTTTTACTTTAAAACCTGTTTTAATTCAAATCAGTTTGAAAAGTTTTGAATATTGAACAAAAATGTTATTAAGTAGAATTTAAATATGAATTTGATTTCTAATAAGGTTTGAATTTAAAAGAATTCTTTCTTTAAGTATTAAATAAAATTATGATATGTTAACTTTAAATTGAAAGTTGAATTAAATTTTAGGAATGTATTATTTTAATACATTTTGAATATTAATTAAGTTATAAATAAGTAAATGAATTATTTTGAAAATAATTAAGGATTTACTTATTTATTTGATTTTTAAATAATAACTTGAATTAATTTATAATTAAAGATGATTAATGAATAATTAATTTAAAGTAATTATTCTTAAGTAAGGAATTAATGAAATGTTGTTAATTATCTAAGGATAATTAATAATTAATTAATGTAATTAATTTTGATGGATTAATTAGATTAATTAATTTAAGATAATCAATTGTAATTTAAGTATAATTACTTTATAAAAGTAATTAAGGGATTAATTATTTATTGTAATTAATTCTGATAATGTATTTTGTTAAATTAATTAATTTAGTTTAATTAATTTAAGAATAATTTAATAATTAAATGATAATAATTACTTAATGTAATTTATGGAGCAGGATTTCTTAGAGAAGTTTTAATTGATAATTACTGGAATGTAATTAAGGAAAGGTGATTTATTTTAGTAATTTGGATAATTACTTTTGTAATTAATCAAGGATTAATTAATAAAGATAATTGATTATTGGATAATTAATTTATAAATGAGTAATTAAGGTAGTTAATTACTGGATTTAAGTATTAATCAAGGTGATTAATAATGGTATTTAATTTAATTAGTAAATGTAATTAATTTTTAATTGAGTAATCAATTTAAATATTAATTAGAGATCATTAATTATTATAATTAATGATGTAATTAAGAATTGTTTAATTAAATATTAATTAATTAATTAAGTGATTAATTAATTGTAATTAATTAAGGGTGAATGTAATTAATTATAGTTAATTAATAAATTAAGTAATTAAATGTTAATTACTTATGATAAGGTTAATTAATTTTATGGAGTTAATTTAAGACTAATTACTTATTGTAATTAGTGAATGATTAATCAGAGATGTTTAATCAAGTTTAATACTTAATGATTAATTAACTAGGTTGATTAATCAATATATTTATAAGCAGGATTTATAGGTGAGTAATTAATTTAATTTATTTTAAATTAATTAAGGTTAGTTGTAATTAATTTAATTCATTTTAAATTAATTATAAATGATGGATAATATATCATTACTTATGGATGATATTGTTATACCTTTGGATGTTGTGATCTCAGAAATGAGATGAGTAGTATCTATAGGATATGGATGCTTAGTTATAGTATGATGGATTATTTGGTTGTGATGATTGTTGTTATGATGTTTGATTATTGTGATTGATTACCTGTTGTGATAATGTTATGGGTTATCGTTATGATAAGAATGTGTAGTTTATCTATCTGTGTGAAATAGATAAAATTAAATGAGTTAATTGTTTAAAACCCTTAAGTATAACTTGGACATTAAAATGGCGTTTGGTTTCGGTGAGACCGGGATCGGGTTTCCATATTTGGATATCCGAAAACCACATCGATTCCAATTAAACGTTAGGTCGTTTATCCAAGTGGAGCAAGTGAAGACTCGAGGTGTAAGGGCTATACGTCAGTATAACTCTGTGGGTGATTCCGTAATGAGTTTGACGGAATAGTACTTATAGGTTCGAGATGGTGGTTTAGAGTGCAAGGGTTATTGTCGTTAACTCTGAGGGTGATTCCAAAACGAGTGTAACGAGATAATGCCTTCGGTTTCGTTCGAACCCGGAACGAACTTGTATGGATTGAATGCTTTCAGAACATCGTCAGGTGGACGATGAGCATTCTAAGATAGATGTGTTCTTTAAAGGTAATCGCAGCCTCAAGCCTCATCAACCGGGAATGGCTAAAACAGGGGAGGTGCAGCAAGGCTTCGTGGGTCGCGCCCACTGGAGGGCAAGATACATCCCTGTCTAGAGGTCCCTTTATATTTCGGCTGTGTGGACGGTTTTTGAGCTCCAACCGTCGGGGTGGTCTTGTTCGGGACTGTTCAGTAAGGAACGGTGCCGGCCTTGTGTTGCAGGGGAGTTAGGGTGGCTCCTCGGTACGGTGATCTAGGCCACGTACTGTGACGGGCGGTACCCCAGTAGCCCTGCCATTGTTGGAAACCCATTTTCCCTACGAGACCCTACGGTTTTGTTTGTATTACCCACTTTTGTGGCTAGTAGCTGGAATTTAATAGATGTAACAATTTCGGCTATTTCATATTTACTTGAAAACCCTAGACACTATTATAATATCACTGGATTTCCTATCAAATGTTTTGGTTAGCGTAAGGTAAAAACTTTTCCATGTTTATGTGTGGGAAGTCTTACGTGATACCTTTTGTTTTCAAAAGGATTTTCTAAAGTTAAGCAACTTTTAAACTATTTACTCACACCAGACCCCTGTCTGACCCGAGTGTTTATTTTCTGTTTTATTAAACTCTTGGGTACTCATATTATGTATGAGTAGTCAAGTGATTCAGGATTGCTTTGACGAGTTATGGAGGAGCAAATGGAGCAGGAGGCTTCTGCGTTGTAGTTATCTATTTTCCGCTGTGTTGGTATCTCTGAGTCTCTCTCTGAGTTGTATCTTGTACTGTTTAGAGTTGTATAACTAGACAGGTGTTTATAACTGTCTAGTATGTGTTGTATTGGCTGTAAAACTCTGATGTATATGATACTATGAAAAGTATTATGTGATATATTATATTTTATTCGTTCCGCTGTGAGATTCTGATGTTGTTTGTGTTCTTCTTTCTCTTTCTTTTCTTCTTCTATCCCTTTCTTTCTTCTTAGCGATGCAACTTCCTGGAGTATGGAAGTTGGGTCGTTACAGTGGTATCAGAGCAGTAGGTTGAGTGAATACCTAGGCTCTGTAGTGGTGTCTTTCTTGAGAGAGCGTACTTGTAATTTTATATATAAATATATTTAATTCTACCTATCTGTTGGGTTACTTGTTCAGGTTTTCCAATATAAGTAATAAAGGTAGATGGGGTAGTGGTGTGTGTAACACAACTACCAATGGTGAAGTTCCGAGTGTTTGAGCTTGGAAGTGATCTGCTAGGGCAGTATTGGGCATCTTGAGTAGTTTGGCAGTTTGATGTGAAGGATTTTTCTGATCTCTGAAGGAGAATCTTTTCAAGATTCGGAGTGTATCTTTGGATTTTTAAGCTTGATCTCACTCGTGTGAGTGGATTTTTCTTGAGTCTGGATCAGTTTGGATTACTAAAGCCAGCAATGGTATTTTGGCAACCTTTGATAGGAGTTCTGTCTGTATTTGAGTTCGAGACTCAGTTTGGCAAAGTGTTTTGTGCTTGATAGGAGTCGAGTTTCCTGAGGGATATCTGTCTTCTGAAGGCTCTTTTGTGGAAGTGGCTGGTATAGTTTTGAGGTTTGATAAGTTTTTGGGTAAGGAAGTTTTGGCAGCAGTAGCAGCAGTGAGTGGCCTGTCTCTTTGATGGCTCTGAAGTTTTTGTGATTCTTTTGTCAGTAGGCCAGGCAGATGGTGAAGCTTGTCCATTTCTTCTGGAAGATCAGCTGGGTGTGATATTTGTGGTTGAAGGTGGACCACTGGTTTCCCTTTTGATTTGAAGGCTTTAGCTGTTCTGTTTGTTGAAGAGAGAACGATCTGAACTGAGTAGAATCGCAAAAGTGACTTGCGATGATCCGGAAGTTTTTTGAGTAACCTTTGTTTGGATTGAAGCATCTCTAGAAGATGTTTGAGTTATCGAAGTGGTTTGATATTTTCTGGATGTCTTCGAAGGAGTTAAGTTTTGCATCCGCATCAGGAGATTGAGTTCTGTTTCGACTTGGTTTTTTGAGATTTTATGGGATTTGATGAACAATGTTTTCGGGGTAAGTTGATCAAGTTTATACCTGTGTTCGTCAACAGCATTCTCAAATCAGAGTTGCGCAGTGGAAGCATGGTGGCAGCTATTCCAGAATAGGAGCACCCGATTCATTTGGGGATTTGTGTTTTGTCTTGGATCAGAGGATTTCTACGGGAAATTCGCTTAATCTGGAGACTTGGATGTCTTGTGCATCTGTTCTGTTTTCCGAATAAGTGTTGTTTGTCTGAAGTCTTCTGTTATCTGTAGTAGAGTTTGTGTGATGGATTGGATTGATCTAGAAGATTGGAAGCAGCCCAGGATCGACAGGAAAGATTTGTGGATAAGAGATTAGACCTTTCTGTTTTTCTCAAAGGTTAAGTGATTGATCTACAGGATTGGATTGCCAGTTTGGATAACTGGAATTCGATAAGTTTCACGTATCTCTGAGGGAATACGTGTATGATCTATCTCTGGTTGTGGAACCAGCAGTTCTGGAGTTTTGGTTGTTGAGTCAGACTCGTTTGTAGTCTGATATCTTTTCTTGTGTTATAGATATAGTTGTATAAGAGTTTTGGAGCTTCTTAGTATTGATTGTTTGGATTCTCTAGAGCGAGTATCCCGGTATATATATATATATATATATATATTCGGGGAAACTCGATAGAATTTTATTCAGAATTTGTCTGGATAATTAGATTTGTTTGATTGGTTGAATTGGTTGTTTTGATTGTTAGCATATGTTTGATATATGCTTGTGTTTTAAATAAAATCTTTAAAGAGATTATTAAATTACCTTTGCTTTTAAATTTCGGGGACGAAATTCTTTTAAGGGGGGAGGAATGTGATGTCCCGGAAATTTGGGCAATATTTATTTAATAATTTCATTTATAATTTATTTTAAAATGTGAAATACTGATTTAATAATCCAATTTAAACATGTTTTTCTTTTGAAAATTTATAATCAGGATTTAAATTGAGAATCTTATTGTCTTAAAATGTTGAAAATATTTTAATGATAAAATTTTCTTTATAAGCTGATTTAAAAATATTTATTTATAATGTATATATGTGTATACATTGTAAATAGGAGTTTTGATTTTAAATTTTAATTTTAAATTTAATAAAGGATCTTTTCAAATTTATAATATATATAGGTGTATAATTTATGGATTGATTTATATTAAATTGAAAATAGTATTGAACTTTGTATAAGTCAAGTTATAAATCTATCTTGTATTTTTTGGAAGAAATTATAGTAAATATTTTGTTATAAATATACATAGTTAAGAATTGTATTTTTATAATAAAGTTTATTTTGTTTTATTTTAAAATTGTTTTGAAATAAATTTAGTTTATTTATATTAAAGTATATGTTAATTTGAAACTCTTGAATAAAATATAATTCAACATTTGTTCTTTTCTTTTTAAAAAGTTTCTCTTTTGAAATTTGTTTTAAATAATTCTTAAAATATTCAAACAAATATTTGTATATGTTTGGATAATTCATTTGTAAAGACTAAATATAGATAAACATATTAAAACATCATAATTTAAATTAGAAATAGTTTTATCTCTAATTAAAACAATTGTAAAACAAAGAAATTTATTTTTATTTTTAAAATCTTACATGTGTTAAGTTTCATGTTTTAAATTTGACACTTGTAAATTTATTTTCTTACTTAAGCAACAAGTGGCAATACAAATCAATTTTGAATAAAACTTAAAACATTATCTTCTATACTAAATGAAAATTCAGATCTGAGAAACTGAAATTCCAATTTACTCTAAAAATTCCACAACCCAAACTCAATCTTTATTCTACAAATATCAACTATTTAGATCTGCAAACAAACTAAATTCAAATGCCTGCAGTTTGTAAAATGTGCAATGAAAACCATATTAGAACTGCAAATCAAAGGTTTTAACACCTGCAAAAGAAATACATCTGCAAGTCAAATCATCAAATTGTGAAATCAATTCTGCAAACAAAGTTCTGCAACCTGTAATAAATCAATGCAAGCAAGTTGAAATGGGAAGCATGCAGTTCCAAAGCCTGAAGCATCATGGCATCATCAAATGCAAATTCAATAGGCCTGCAAGCATCAAGATTAATACCATCTTCAAGTGAAGCAAGCACAGATTCAATCATGCAAGAAGAATTCAGGCTGCAGGGATGAATTCATCTGGATTGCTCTCTGTCTGTTTCCATTTTTAAAGGTGAGTAAATTTATGGTTTAAAAACAGTTCTTCATTTAATAATAAAAAAATAAATAAATCAAGCTATCAAGATTTACAGAAACTAAGGTTAATTCCAAATGCCTTCAAATAAGAACTGTAAATCAGGGATAACTAAAGACTGTTCTGTTTCTTTTAATAAGTAACCTTAAAATTTTATAGGACGTACTAAATTTATCTTTGCATAAGTATTGATAGAACTGAGTATGTCTTGATTTTTGTATGATGGATGCTCTGTGTTTTTCTGGAATATGCAGGAATGTGTAGTGTAATTTGTTTAACAGTCATTCTTATGTTGTTAATAGAATTTAATTACAAAACCATTTCTTTATGTCTGAATCTTGCTTTGGAATTACTGTGTAAACAAATGGTGTTGTTTAACATAGATGTAGGTTTGTAAAATTTCAATTTAATTGAATTAAAAGTCTGTAACTCAAGAAAACAGTAGTAACTGATGCATTTCTTTCCAAAAATAAAAATTACCCAACCCCTTGAAATTACTCAATCTGGTTTAAAGCTTAAATGCATGTTTTAAAACCATGGATATAAAAACAAGCATCAGTCTTAAAGCTTCTATGGGGTTAGTTGTTTAGGACTGTGCAGTAAAGTTTGGTGTATTGGGGATATCAAATCATAAATTAAATTTTGGAACTTGGAATTCATTTCTGGAGGTTGATTTATGACTGGAGAGAGTGGGAAGAATGAAGGGAAGATGGTCAGAGATTGAAGGTGATGATAGTGGGCATTTTTCTCAAGTTTGAATTCCCAGTTTTAATGTAGCAGAGATTTTGTAAGTCTTTGAACTTTGTGGTGATTTGAGTAGCATGAGATTTTGGGGTTTTGCAGTGGGTGTATAGGAGGAGCAGTGGCTGGAGTTAGAGGCCATAAGATGACCAGAGTGAGTTGTGATGATGGTTGACAGGTTTTGTTGACTCTGGTGCAAGTGTTGGTGGTGCAGGTTTGGTGACTCGCAGATGCTCCCGTGCAGTTTTGATTTTGACTCGAAGTGGGAGAAGTTTTAACCCGAAGTAAATTTGATATGGTCTCGGGTTGGTTGTGCAGGTTGCAGACCTGAGAGTTTTGTTTTTTTTAAAAATCTGGAAAACTAAACTTGTTTAAAAGCAATGATTTAATTTAAGAATAGTTTGAATTGAATTCAAATAAGTTTATGAATTCAAAAAAGTTTAAATGATGAATTTAAATTTAAAATAAGGTTTAAGTTCAAATTTGAAAACCAAGTGTAATATAGTTTCAGGTTGAATCTAGATTTTTTATTTAAAACAGTTTGTTCTTTTAAAAATTTAAAGGTGGATTCAATATTTAAAAACAAGATTCAAATTTTGGTTTGAATTGGAATTAAGATTTAAATTCAGGATTGAATTTGAATTAGATTCAGGAATATTTTGAATTCAAATGAAACATTTGAATGATAAGCAAGATTTAAAATTGGGTTAGAAATCAAATTCAAAATATGATTTTAGTTTTTACTTTAAAACCTGTTTTAATTCAAATCAGTTTGAAAAGTTTTGAATATTGAACAAAAATGTTATTAAGTAGAATTTAAATATGAATTTGATTTCTAATAAGGTTTGAATTTAAAAGAATTCTTTCTTTAAGTATTAAATAAAATTATGATATGTTAACTTTAAATTGAAAGTTGAATTAAATTTTAGGAATGTATTATTTTAATACATTTTGAATATTAATTAAGTTATAAATAAGTAAATGAATTATTTTGAAAATAATTAAGGATTTACTTATTTATTTGATTTTTAAATAATAACTTGAATTAATTTATAATTAAAGATGATTAATGAATAATTAATTTAAAGTAATTATTCTTAAGTAAGGAATTAATGAAATGTTGTTAATTATCTAAGGATAATTAATAATTAATTAATGTAATTAATTTTGATGGATTAATTAGATTAATTAATTTAAGATAATCAATTGTAATTTAAGTATAATTACTTTATAAAAGTAATTAAGGGATTAATTATTTATTGTAATTAATTCTGATAATGTATTTTGTTAAATTAATTAATTTAGTTTAATTAATTTAAGAATAATTTAATAATTAAATGATAATAATTACTTAATGTAATTTATGGAGCAGGATTTCTTAGAGAAGTTTTAATTGATAATTACTGGAATGTAATTAAGGAAAGGTGATTTATTTTAGTAATTTGGATAATTACTTTTGTAATTAATCAAGGATTAATTAATAAAGATAATTGATTATTGGATAATTAATTTATAAATGAGTAATTAAGGTAGTTAATTACTGGATTTAAGTATTAATCAAGGTGATTAATAATGGTATTTAATTTAATTAGTAAATGTAATTAATTTTTAATTGAGTAATCAATTTAAATATTAATTAGAGATCATTAATTATTATAATTAATGATGTAATTAAGAATTGTTTAATTAAATATTAATTAATTAATTAAGTGATTAATTAATTGTAATTAATTAAGGGTGAATGTAATTAATTATAGTTAATTAATAAATTAAGTAATTAAATGTTAATTACTTATGATAAGGTTAATTAATTTTATGGAGTTAATTTAAGACTAATTACTTATTGTAATTAGTGAATGATTAATCAGAGATGTTTAATCAAGTTTAATACTTAATGATTAATTAACTAGGTTGATTAATCAATATATTTATAAGCAGGATTTATAGGTGAGTAATTAATTTAATTTATTTTAAATTAATTAAGGTTAGTTGTAATTAATTTAATTCATTTTAAATTAATTATAAATGATGGATAATATATCATTACTTATGGATGATATTGTTATACCTTTGGATGTTGTGATCTCAGAAATGAGATGAGTAGTATCTATAGGATATGGATGCTTAGTTATAGTATGATGGATTATTTGGTTGTGATGATTGTTGTTATGATGTTTGATTATTGTGATTGATTACCTGTTGTGATAATGTTATGGGTTATCGTTATGATAAGAATGTGTAGTTTATCTATCTGTGTGAAATAGATAAAATTAAATGAGTTAATTGTTTAAAACCCTTAAGTATAACTTGGACATTAAAATGGCGTTTGGTTTCGGTGAGACCGGGATCGGGTTTCCATATTTGGATATCCGAAAACCACATCGATTCCAATTAAACGTTAGGTCGTTTATCCAAGTGGAGCAAGTGAAGACTCGAGGTGTAAGGGCTATACGTCAGTATAACTCTGTGGGTGATTCCGTAATGAGTTTGACGGAATAGTACTTATAGGTTCGAGATGGTGGTTTAGAGTGCAAGGGTTATTGTCGTTAACTCTGAGGGTGATTCCAAAACGAGTGTAACGAGATAATGCCTTCGGTTTCGTTCGAACCCGGAACGAACTTGTATGGATTGAATGCTTTCAGAACATCGTCAGGTGGACGATGAGCATTCTAAGATAGATGTGTTCTTTAAAGGTAATCGCAGCCTCAAGCCTCATCAACCGGGAATGGCTAAAACAGGGGAGGTGCAGCAAGGCTTCGTGGGTCGCGCCCACTGGAGGGCAAGATACATCCCTGTCTAGAGGTCCCTTTATATTTCGGCTGTGTGGACGGTTTTTGAGCTCCAACCGTCGGGGTGGTCTTGTTCGGGACTGTTCAGTAAGGAACGGTGCCGGCCTTGTGTTGCAGGGGAGTTAGGGTGGCTCCTCGGTACGGTGATCTAGGCCACGTACTGTGACGGGCGGTACCCCAGTAGCCCTGCCATTGTTGGAAACCCATTTTCCCTACGAGACCCTACGGTTTTGTTTGTATTACCCACTTTTGTGGCTAGTAGCTGGAATTTAATAGATGTAACAATTTCGGCTATTTCATATTTACTTGAAAACCCTAGACACTATTATAATATCACTGGATTTCCTATCAAATGTTTTGGTTAGCGTAAGGTAAAAACTTTTCCATGTTTATGTGTGGGAAGTCTTACGTGATACCTTTTGTTTTCAAAAGGATTTTCTAAAGTTAAGCAACTTTTAAACTATTTACTCACACCAGACCCCTGTCTGACCCGAGTGTTTATTTTCTGTTTTATTAAACTCTTGGGTACTCATATTATGTATGAGTAGTCAAGTGATTCAGGATTGCTTTGACGAGTTATGGAGGAGCAAATGGAGCAGGAGGCTTCTGCGTTGTAGTTATCTATTTTCCGCTGTGTTGGTATCTCTGAGTCTCTCTCTGAGTTGTATCTTGTACTGTTTAGAGTTGTATAACTAGACAGGTGTTTATAACTGTCTAGTATGTGTTGTATTGGCTGTAAAACTCTGATGTATATGATACTATGAAAAGTATTATGTGATATATTATATTTTATTCGTTCCGCTGTGAGATTCTGATGTTGTTTGTGTTCTTCTTTCTCTTTCTTTTCTTCTTCTATCCCTTTCTTTATTCTTAGCGATGCAACTTCCTGGAGTATGGAAGTTGGGTCGTCACACGAAGATTGGCTATGCACATGTTCACTATGGATATTGGTGAATTTTATCCGAGTCCAGATCGAGCCATAACCGATAAGGTACAATAAGAAAAACTATAAGAGCCAACATTTCAAATTACAAGTTAATCGGAGTTCATATGCTCAAAATATTAATCGACCAAGGTCAAGAAACCCCACTCTATTCGTATTCATCGAGTCGGCTTCGTATCCATCCTCCAAGCCACTTTGGTTCGTATCCATCAATTGCTCAAGGTCGCTGCATAATGATCCACTACCAAGAATGGTTTGTATCAATCAGCCACTGATCGATACGAAGTCGACATCATCCATCGATAAAGAATCGGCACCTCCTGTTAATACGAAGAACATAAGTTCATATCGATACGAAACGGCTATAAAGGATCGATAGGAAAGTCAATCAACGCTTTGATACATCCCGCGGCTATCAATACGAATCCACCAAGTGCCATTGATACGAAACAGCTCCAAACATATGTACGAAATGAAACCAATAAATCGATACGAAGTAGAGCACAAAGCATCGATACAAAGTGAATTGCAAAAGTGCGATACGAAAAGAGTTGAACTAGATCGATATGAAGAAAACACATTCAAGTGGAAGACTCGGTCACTCGACATAAAAAGTGGATTGATCCAAAAAGTTAGCACCACGTCATCAGGCATCACGTGCCCAGAAGCGATGCGAACATATCGATGCAAATCGAAGCGATGCGAACTTAGTAGCCTTCAACAAATCAAAACTTGCAACAATCATAACTCAAGATCTGCAAGTCCTAATGCCACCAAATTTTCATAGGAGCTTGCGTACAACCTCGGGAATATTCATGATCGATCTCGACTCGATTAGATGAAATCTTGATTGATATGAATTTCATTCGTATCTGTTGAATATGTGCTTATATGATTTTTGTTTGATGATAATAAACATATATATATTCGTTTAGATGTATTTGTTAATGTACTATTTTATTTTTCATAGATTAAATAAATATTTTCTGAATAAAATTAAATAACACAGAATTTGAATTCAAACTGAAATTTTATTCAAACAAATATTTATTACAATTTTTGAATAGTACAAATTCAAGCTCTCACTATATACATATACAATTTCAATTACAATACAATTTCTAATTACATCACAATCTAATTTACATAAATTCCTCACTACATATCACTCACACTCGTAGTTCATCTTCAACTTCATTCCAGTTAGAATCCAACATCTGAGCAATCTGCAAAAATATTCACTAACGCGGTAAAATTGAAAAAGAAATATTTTTCCAATATAAAATAAAATGTGAATTTTTGAAAATAATATTTTCCTCAGTTATTTGGGTTGTTCGTCATCATTTAAATTTGAATTCATCATACATGAACAGCTTGTGACATACATAGTGTATCACTGTATATGCCACAAGGCCGTGCACATCGAAATATACACTTGATTGATTTACAGGGACATGTGAGCACAGGTCAAACCCAAATGAAAAGCCGGGTTCAACTTAAATGCAATATAAATAAAATCACAACATGCGCACAAGGTCAAACCCGAGCTATTAGCTGGATTCAACACAGGGCAGTTGTATAGGCTACGACTTCAAGCATGCAAGCAAGATGGTGATCAATATGCAGTACAGTGAAGTACAAAACAAGTGCATCACAAATCAACAAAGGAAAAACCGGGCAAGATCAAATGCCATCAAGCAAGCAAGACCAAATAATGATCAGACCATAAATACACAAAGAGGCGCATTAATGTACAACAGCAAAATTCAAGCATCAGGATATACCACAGTGATGAACACACGAGAATGGAATGCACAGGTCAGGGAAGCAACAAAGTGCCAATGAAACATGTGCAGCCCAATGAACAGAGGCAACAAAGGTCAGGGAACAGGGCAACATCAAGTGATGCAACATCACATAACCAAATGAAGCCAAAGCAAACAGAGGGATCAATATGGCAACACAGCAAGCACATGAATGCACAGTGCAAGCTACAACTCCAAAAGACCAAGTCGAAGTCAATGTCAAACTATACAAAGCAACTGACTGGAGTGGAAAAAAATCAGAAGAAACAAAATAGCAAGGTAAAACCGAAGTCACAGTGAAATCGTCAAAACAAAACTCAGGTCATGCTGAAGTCAGTCAAAAATCAAAATGGCCAATGTCCACAGAGTGAAGAACATATCAAGTACCGAAGTCAACATAGCTGTCCAAGGAAACATCGTCAAGCCGTGTTTCTGATCAAAGTCAAAATCATGGTGACCATGGAATGAATCAAAGCCGTGACCATCAAGTAACGGAGTATATACGTATTCTGAACAAGTCAATACAATCTCAAGCAAACAATCGAAATCCAACGATCAAGCTATATCAGTTGACAAATTCAAATAAAGAATATAGGACGAAAATCAAGGGTTACAAACCCTATATAAGCAAATCATCATCGACAAATTAAAGTTAAGAGTTCGAGTACGAAGCATATAAAAGCACAAAAGCATAAATTCTTACTGAAGCAACAATCGAACTCGTCGAAGCAACCGAAGTGAGAAACAAGGATTCGATCGAACAAGACTTCGCGCAATTAACCACTGATTCGATCAATTTAGAGTCAGAGCTTCGAAAAAGCCCTAAATCTCAGAGCTAAGAGAAAACGAAGCCGCCATATTTCTTTCTCAAGATTCTCAGAGCAAATCGAAGAAGGATCGGGACATAAAGAGAAAAGGGGCCGGCTTATTATTAAGCTTAATTACAAAAAGGGCCGGCTCGTTAATTTAAAGGGGCTTTATTTTTTTAAGGGTTTTAACATTTGTTTTTATTTTTGATTTCAAAACTCTTTTAACCGTTTAAATTTCTAGTCGTGTGACTAGGGGACAAGCTACGTGGCGTAGTTTGAGAATTCGCAACTCAGTGGCTGAGTTGTGGCAGGGCTTTGAGCGTAGAGTTAGGTTTAGTCGGTAGCGGGTGTCACGAGTTTACGTGTGTAAGCGTCTGACTATCTAATTTCTAGTAGAAACCTTGGGGGCAGCACGTGGGCAGGGCTTTGCCGAAGCTGGGTAAATTCTGTGTCGTTCTATCTCTGCATTTTATTATTTTGCTATTTTTCTGTGCTGCTATTAATCTGTGATCTGTGTTGAAATAATTTTATAAGCTTCCGCAGTTAATTTTTATAATTTATACCATCACCCTATTCACCCCCCTCTAGGGTGAAATCGATCCTACAAGTGGTATCAGAGCTAGGAATAGAAGTCAAATTCCATTTTAAAAAATTCGTTTTTCGAAAACCAATTTTTGTTTTAAAATTTTGAATTTTTAAAATGGCTTCTTTTAATACTGCTTTTGCTAAGGGTCAATCCATAGTTGTACCACCAATGTTCAATGGTGAATATGCTTATTGGAAAAATAGGATGGAAATCTTTCTGAAAACCATTGACGCTTGGAATATTGTTGAGACAGGTTATAGAACACCGACTATAGCTGTAGATAACCAGGAAGTAGATAAACCAAAGGAACAATGGACAAAACTAGAAAATAAATTACAAAATACTAATGCTAAAGCTATGAATTCTATTATCTGTTCATTGGATCAATTTGAATTTAATCGTGTCCCACATTGTCTAACTGCGCAGGAAATATGGCACACACTAGAAGTGACTCGCGAAGGAACATCTTAAGTCAAAAAATCTCGCCTTGCCATGCTAAGCAGCGAATACGAGAACTTCACAATGGCGAAGGAAGAAAATGTCAAAGAGATGCATGGACGACTTTCCAATATCGTTTACAAATCAAAAGCTCTTGGAAAATCATACACAGAGTTGGAGATAGTCCGAAAAATCCTCAAAGTCCTTCCACGAAAATTTGAAGCAAAGGTGACTGCCATTCAAGAATCAAAAGACTTAAAACAAATGAAAGTTGAAGAACTCATCGGAAATATCACCACTTACGAGCTAGAAATGAAATTCAAGGAAGAGCGTGAAGGAGGAGATACTCGAAAGAAATCAATAGCGCTCAAAGGAACAACTGAAAGTGATGATGATGACGATGATGATGATGGAGCAGCAGAGCTGGCACTGCTAATAAAGAAATTCAAAAGGTGGAATCGCAAATACGGAAATCCAGCTCGAAATCAGGAATTGAAAAGCAGAATAGGTAAAGCACTAGACTACTCAGAAGAACAGAAAATCATCTGTCACAAGTGCAATAGACCCAGTCATATCAAGCCAAATTGCCCACAGAATCAATTCAGCCATGGAAAGAAACAGAAAAGGAAAAGTTTTGCAGCCACTTGGGATGAAATGGATGAGGATGATAAAAGCACTGGCAGTGAAAGCGAAAAAGCAGATTTGTGCCTTCGAGGTGATATAACTGACAGTGATGATGATGAGCCAAGCGAGGTATAAAAACTTACTCATTCAGAGTTGCTTATATATTTTCATGAAGTAAATGGCTGTTTTGAACGACTTAGGAAAAAATACGCTAAACTTGAATCAGAAAAAGACACTTTGATAGAATTAAATGAAAAATTTGACCAATTAGTTAAAACCTATCAAAGTAGGATCCCTAAGTGTGATAAGTGTCCAACATTTGATGAAGAAATTAAAAAATCAGAAATTAAAATGAAATCGCTTGAAAATGAAATTCTGATTTTAAAAGAGAACGAAAATACTAGAAGAGAGAATTCTATTAAAAAGTGCACACAATTGTTAAACGAAAATGAGTCTCTCAAAACACAAGTCCAACAATTGTCAACGACTTTAGATAAATTTTCAAATAGTGAAAAATCGTTGAATATGCTATTAGGAAAGCAAACTGTTAATACAGTTAGACAAGGACTTGGATATAATAAAACAAAAATTGTTGAAAGCAATATTAATCAAGTCAACTCTATGTGCACAATTTGTAGAAAATATGGACACAATCACAATAATTGTTGGTATAGACCCAAACATGTGAAAACTATAATGATTTGGGCTCCAAAAGGCACAAATATAAAATCTCTCAATGTTAAACAAATTTGGGTGCCGAAGGGAACAATTATAAATAGTTTTAGGTCTCCACAAAATTATTTTTCTAAATATTCTGCCACTAACAACCATGGACCTATAAAAACAAATAGATCACAAAAATCTTTTTCCGTGTAGGTATGGTGGCAGGCTAAGGAACAACAACAGTGTTCTCTGGATTTTTGGCTGTTCCAGAAACACAACAGGCGACAAAGCAAAGTTCCTTAGCCTAGTATAAAGGTGACAGAATCACAATGGACAACAACGAAAAATATCGTAAAGGTAAAACAGGTAATGGTATATTTATTTGAATGATATATTAAATGTGATAATCTGCACCATATTCTGAATTAAAATCAGCCAATATTGAGATGATGAAAAGATGATGATTTTGATTCTGACTTCTTCAAAATTGTTGGCCAATTATGCTTTTATGCCAGAAAACTCTACAACCCTTGAAATACTTAATATAGATTAATTTGGATTACTGATGGTGTTATTGATTGATAATACTTGTGGCTAACCATACATTCACAATTTCTTTTAACACGACTTCAAAGAATTTCATTTAGAATTTGTAGAAAGGATTTTAAGAAAATTTTGAAACTTCAAGAAACTGTTTGGAATAATAATGATGTTTTAATGACTGATGATTACTCATGAATATAGTTGTTTATCCTATGGCTTCTAAGATTAACACTATGATATTTGTTTGATTGTTAACATGGCTTCATTTCAAATTCAAGAGAATTTCATTCTGAGATAGTTTGTTGAAATTTCACAATCTGGTCTATGTCATTCAACGAGTGATGATTGAGTAAAATTAAAATTCAGATGTAGATTACACTAGTAATCTAGTTGATAGAAAAATTACTAGTGAAACGTGATTTTTTTAAACATTTAGTAACTGCATCGTTTTTCAAAGAAAATATCTGCATATTTTTCATTTCAAAAAATTTTCAAATAGAAGAAATTTTTCTTATAAAACCCCTTCTAGAAAATTATTTTTGACCATATTTTCAGATTAGTCATTTTGAAAAATTGATTTCATAATTATTTTTGAATTTGATTTCAAATGACTATTTTGACTAATCTGACTCCCTAATAATTATCAAAAAGATAAATAGTGATTGAAAAAGTGATGAGTGCTAATATTAATCATATATTATGGCTCGAGACGGTGTAATTAGTAAATTTCTTTAAAAATTTAAACAAGAGATATAAAACTTTTGTTGGCAAAAATTCCATGAACATCTCTATTTCTATCATATTTCTAACAACCATCACTCATCAAAATCCTATGTAGTTTATTGATATGTGGTACTTTAAATAGGAATCATTCGTTTTTCATTTTACATTTAAAAAAAATTAATAATAAATAAATACCAAAGTATTCACTCTCATTTAAAAGTCCTCACGGTTATGCATGAGTGAATTACTTGGAATTTGTTATGTGCTTCTATGCTCATTTAAAAGTCCTCACGGTTATGCATGTATGGAACGCATATCAAAAGTTGATTTTTAAAATAAACAACTTGATTCTAATCCCATTTAAAAGTCCTCACGGTTATGCGTGGTTAGAAGATACTTGAATTTATTTATTTTTAAAATAAAATTGGAATACTAATAATCTCATTTAAAAGTCCTAACGGTTATGCATGGTTAGTAGATATTCAAATTCCTGATATAAATATACCACAAATAGACACAACTGTATGGTTTTATATGATGACATCATTCCCATCATTCTAAAAGTGGAATATGCGCCTAACAAAATATTTATGATTTTTGTTTGATTTTTTATTGAAATTTAATATTTATATTCAACTAGGTTTTAATGTTGGATTAATATCGATCACTTTATCTCTATTTTCTCTAACACTATTATTCTTTTGCCGATAACAAAAGGGGGAGAGAAAAGTTAAGATTTTGTCAAATAACATCAAGCAAAGGTCAAATAAATTTCTATTTGCATCTAGGCTCATTTGCATATTTTTACTTGTATGCATATATGTAGGGGAGCTTTGTGTAGAGAGGAAGCATTTAAATAGGGGGAGCAATTAGGATATATTTGTGATCAAATACATTTAACATATTCAAAATCTTAAATATATGTTTGTTATCATCAAAAGGGGGAGATTGTTGAATATGTGCTTATATGATTTTTGTTTGATGATAATAAACATATATATTCGTTTAAATGTATTTGTTAATGTACTATTTTATTTTTCATAGATTAAATAAATATTTGCTGAATAAAATTAAATAACACAGAATTTGAATTCAAACAGAAATTTTATTCAAACAAATATTTATCACAATTTTTGAATAGTACAAATTCAAGCTCTCACTATATACATATACAATTTCAATTACAATACAATTTCTAATTACGTCACAATCTAATTTACATAAATTCCTCACTACATATCACTCACACTCGTAGTTCATCTTCAACTTCATTCCAGTTAGAATCCAACATTTGAGCAATCTGCAAAAATATTCACTAACGCGGTAAAATTGAAATAGAAATATTTTTCCAATATAAAATAAAATGTGAATTTTTGAAAATAATATTTGCCTCAGTTATTTGGGTTGTTCGTCATCATTTAAATTTGAATTCATCATACACGAACAGCTTGTGACATACATAGTGTATCACTGTATATGCCACAAGGCCGTGCACATCGAAATATACACTTGATTGATTTACAGGGACGGGTGAGCACAGGTCAAACCCAAATGAAAAGCCGGGTTCAACTCAAATGCAATATAAATAAAATCACAACACACGCACAAGGTCAAACCCGAGCTATTAGCTGGATTCAACACAGGGAAGTAGTACAGGCTACGACTTCAAGCATGCAAGCAAGATGGTGATCAATATGCAGTACAGTGAAGTACAAAACAAGTGCATCACAAATCAACAAAGGAAAAACCAGGCAAGATCAAATGCCATCAAGCAAGCAAGACCAAATAATGATCAGACCTTAAATACACAAAGAGGCACATTAATGTACAACAGCAAAATTCAAGCATCAGGATATACTACAGGGATGAACACACGAGAATGGAATGCACAGGTCAGGGAAGCAACAAAGTGCCAATGAAACATGTGCAGCCCAATGAACAGAGGCAACAAAGGTCAGGGAACAGGGCAACATCAAGTGATGCAACATCACATAATCAAATGAAGCCAAAGCAAATAGAGGGATCAATATGGCAGCACAGCAAGCATATGAATGCACAGTGCAAGCTACAACTCTAAAAGACCTAGTCGAAGTCAATGTCGAACTATTCAAAGCAACTGACCGGAGTGAAAAAAACCAGAAGAAACATAATGGCAAGGTAAAACCGAAGTCAAAGTGAAATCGTCAAAACAAAACTCAGGTCATCCTGAAGTCAGTCAAAAATTAAAATGGCCAAAGTCCACAGAGTGAAGAACATATCAAGTGCCGAAGTCAACATAGGTGTCCAAGGAAACATCGTCAAGCCATGTTTCTGATCAAAGTCAAAATCGTGGTGACCACGAAATGAATCAAAGCCGTGACCATCAAGTAATGGATTATATACGTATTCTGAACAAGTCAATACAATCTCAAGCAAACAATCGAAATCCAACGATCAAGCTATATCAGTTGACAAATTCAAATAAAGAATATACGATGAAAATCAAGGGTTAAAAACCCTATATAAACAAATCATCATCGGCAAATTAAAGATAAGAGTTCGGGTATGAAGCACATAAAAGCACAAAAGCATAAATTCTTACTGAAGCAACAATCGAACTCGTCGAAGCAACCGAAGTGAGCAACAAGGATTCGATCGAACAAGACTTCACGCAATTAACCACTGATTCGATCTATTTAGAGTCGGAGCTTCGAAAAAGCCCTAAATCTTAGAGCTAAGAGAAAACGAAGCCGCCATATTTCTTTCTCAAGATTCTCAGAGTAAATCGAAGAAGGATCGGGACATAAAGAGAAAAGGGGCCGACTTATTATTAAGCTTAACTACAAAAAGGGTCGGCTTGTTAATTTAAAGGGCTTTATTTTTTTAAGGGTTTTAACATTTGTTTTTTATTTTTAATTTCAAATACTCTTTTAACTGTTTAAATTTCTAGTCGTGTGATTAGGGGACAAGCTACGTGGCGTAGTTTGAGAATTCACAACTCAGTGGTTGAGTTGTGGCACGGTTTTGAGCGTAGAGTTAGGTTTAGTCGCTAGCGGGTGTCGCGAGTTTACGTGTATAAGCGTCTGACTATCTAATTTCTAGTAGAAACCTTGGGGGCAACATGTAGGCAGGGTTTTGCCGAAGATGGTTAAATTTTGTGTCGTTCTATCTCTGCATTTTATTATTCTGCTATTTTCTGTGCTGCTATTAATCTGTGATCTGTGTTGAAATAATTTTATAAGCTTCCGCAATTAATTTTTATAATTTATACCATCACCCTATGCACCCCCCCTCTAGGGTGAAATCGATCCTACAGTATCGATCACGGATCGAGTTCAAGCGACTGGGAACGATCATGTGGGCCAACCCACATGAGAGAAGAGGTCTTTCGATATCTGAGCGAGGTATTTGCTGCCTACGTTTATAAATAGTAGCCTAGGACCTACTGAAAAAGGACTTTTGGCACTTCTACGTCCAGACTCTGCTAAAATCACTATTGTATTTCAGTTTTACTATCGTAACACGTTGTAACCAACAAGCAAAAAGTCAATAAAGTCAATCATTTCATAGTGGACATAGGCCATACGCCGAACCACTCTAAATCTGTGTGTTTCTGTGTGTTTTTCTTGCTTAATATAGGTGTGTTTTTCATATTTTCCTCCTTTTCCATTTATATTCTTCACTTTATCTCCTCAAATACATCCGAAGAGTGTTGTGCCCAATTTTGGTACAAACACCTACACCCCTAAAACCTAAGAGGAAAGGGAAGATAACATATATGCACATGATCAGCACTGATGAATATCATTTAGTTTACGTGCAATTTCTCTTAGGAAGCTCAGAAACAAGAGTCTTTTATGAACTCACCATCAGAAGAGTAATCAGAAAGTGAAATTGACCTGAGGTTAGGGATGATAAGGAAAGAGTTAAAGCCAGTAAATAATCTTGAAGACATATAAATATATCAATAGGACCCCACCAAGGTGCTCATGATAGGAAAGAATCTTAGTTCAAAGGCACGAGATGACTTATAGACTTCCTAAAAAGGTTAGTAGACCAGAAACACACTGGTTTTGTAATAAATAAAGGGTTATATTGCTATAAAGACATGCCATTTGGCCTCAAGAACGCAAGGGCAACCTACCAGAGGTTGGTCAATATGATGTTCGCGAATAGATTGGAAAGAATATGGAGGTATATATGGATGAAATGCTGGTTGAGTCATGTAACATCTCGCTATTCTTGCCATTCGCGTCCACACATGTCGGATTTGAATTGTTCAGAATACCAGATTGCTAATTTATATTGGCAAAACTCAGCATATAAAATAGATAAAATAATCAAAGAATCACAGACACAGAGTAATATAATCAATAAGCAGCGGAAACAAAAGAATTGTAATTCATGAAGCTACTATATATATAATAAAGTTAAATATACATAGAAGTCTCAATACAGTAGTCAAATAAAAGATCAGAACATATCACATGAGTTAACTGAATAAATGCAAGCTGAAAAGACAGATGGATCTCCAAGCGAAGCTCGAACCCTAAAGGTGAGTCTCAAATACTGTGACACTCAGTCTGACCCGAGTGTAAAGCAAAACACAAACACTCGAGTCAGGATTAAAATTCTTATATTAATAAATTCAACTCAAGTGAAATGTCAATTGAAATACAAGTAACTTAAAGGATGTTTGCGATTTCCATCCTCTAAGGATTCATGGAACTATCTATTATGTAGTAATATACATTATTATAACAATGTCTATAGTAAAGTAAACTACTAAAATAGTGTTAAGGCGTTACCCAAACCCCCTTAACACATTTTATATAATGTCGTAGTCTATATAGATACTGTAAACTCCACCCACGGGTAGGCTATCAGGGAGCACTCCATAGGTACGATACAAAACAAACTCGTAGAATGCACGCTATGGCATGCGACAAGGCACTCGAGGCAATGCTAGGGTAGATATACCATTTGCGGATCCGGACTGGTGGTAACGCATAGCAGCTACTACCGCCCACCTCGTGAAACAATTCCTAATCAAAGGGTGTACCAAATCAAATCACAAAAGCAATAGAATGGTATCAAAGAAATGTGTCTGATAGGAGGAATGACCTTACTTGTCCCGACGTAGCTCCTATTTTAGCCGCATCAAGCTGACTCACGGGAGTCGGGTTCACGTAAATACCGTATAGAACCGTCACCAAACCATCCTACTTCATTCTGGAATCTCCACTACGTACACAGTTGTTAAAATGGTTTTCGGTGTTGGCAGATAGTATGACAATATACGATCTCGGTCTCATTAACAACCAATCGTTACTATAACACCGCGGTCATTTCAAAATAGTTTATACTTCAAAACCAAAATATCATTTCCATTTCAAAAAACCATATCAATAAGATATCATTACCATTTCAAAACCATAGCAATACAATATCATTTCCATTTTCAAAATCATAGCACTTCAAAGTTATAACACTTTCGAAATCAAAACACTTGAAATTATAACACTTTGAAAATCAGAACACTTTGAAATTATACACTTTGAAATCATAATACTTTGGAAAACCATAACACTTTCCTTAAATAGTATAGATACTAATAATAGTATATATATATATAATAAAATAGTTTATAAAATAAAATAATTTATATAAAGTAGTTATAAGTTAAAATAGTTTATATTAAAATAATTAGTATATTAAAAATAGTTTTTGTATTAAAAATGATTTGTAGTAAAATAGTTTATATTAAAATAATTTATAAAGTAAAACATATAAAAAGTTTAAAAATAATTTAAAATTACTTTACATGATAAAATAAATTCCTCAAATTTCACAAATTGATTCAAATCAACAGGAATTCCAAAATTCAAATTTAATTCAATCTTAATTCATCGATTTCAATTCAATTCACTTTCTAAATAAACCATTTCAAATTATATCGATTTCAAATACAGATTTGAACCACAAAATGAACCATTCCAATTTCAATATTTCAAAGCTTTAAATATCCAATATTTCAAAAATAAATTTGATAATTTCATTTATATCTCAATTAACTTCATTATTATTTTGTTTTGAAATATTCACTTAATAAAATCAAATATCATTTAAATAAAACCCCAAATTACAATAAACTAAATATTTCCTTCAAT
The DNA here is from genome assembly GCA_030765085.1 of Allium cepa. NCBI lineage: Eukaryota > Viridiplantae > Streptophyta > Magnoliopsida > Asparagales > Amaryllidaceae > Allium > Allium cepa. The sequence goes on from CM060935.1 coordinate 600,870,012, forward strand.
TTATTCAAACTTGAAATATTCATTTAATCACCTTAAACCAAAATCAAGTTATAAAATCGTATCCTTTAAAACCTTAAGTTCAATAAATTTCGAATCGATTTAATTAAATAAAATTCTTAATTAATAACAATTTCAAATAAATTCAAATTTATCTTCCCAATCTTAACTTAAAAAAATCAATATAAAAATCTATTTCTGTTAAAATCAAAATTTAAATGAATATTTAAACATATTACATATTAATTAAATCAAGCTTTATTTAATTAAATCTTATTTTCAACCTATTTTATATTAAAACTAATTTATACATACTTTAAAAAAGTTAAATTATTAGTAAATTTTTAAAATTTATAATTTCAAAACTAACTTAAAATTTTAAATCTTTCAAAACATATTATTTAAAATCTAAAATTTAAACCTTTAAAAAAATACATTTATTTAATATCTTAAAATCAATATTTATTAAACCATATATTTCTTTCCAAAACCATAGAAATCATTTTCAAAATATTTATGTGTAGACCAACAGTTTCTGTATATAATTTTCTATCCTACGGTCAAGTGATACAGATATATCATTTCAATCCATAATTTAAATTATATACGGGTATATATCATTTCAACCCGCAACCCCAAATTCAATCCAAATGAAAATCGCTTGGGTTTATCATTTCAACCCATAATGATTTTCTCCTATTCTACAGATCGTTCGGGTATGTGTCATTTCAACCCATAGTGAATATTATGCTAACAGGGAACTTGTAGAGTGAGAACATATATAATATAACAGACATATATCGTCAATATAAATAATAGATAATGGTGTCCGATGTCACAGGTGAATAGATACAGATAATAGTGTATATGTAGCAATGTAAATAACTAACAGCAGCATATTTCAAATGTCATTTCAACTGAAGTCGAATTTAATAAATATAAGGACGTTAACCGTGAGTGATTGCTCATCTTTGGAGGCTAGAGAGATTCGACAATGAGATGGGTTACGAATCCAAGCAGAGTTCCAAAGCAAGCACGATTGAACATGAATTTGACGAGCAAAGCTGATAAATAGGGATCGATGAGAACAAATAGAAATCCACTTGATGTAAATGGAAAATATGTATTATTATTATTATCTTAAAATCAACAATTTAGACTTATATAAACTAGTATTGTATACTTTAAGGTCCACATTTAATATAAAATCAATAATAAATTTTAAAACACATACATATTTAAATCAAAATCTACACACACACACACACATATATATATCAAAACCAATTCACTATATTTTATAGTATATACATACAGATATAAAACTGTAACAAAAGAAATACCAGACTGTATAACATATATATAAGTATAACGTATATAGTAGAAACAACTTTATAACTTTCATATATATATATATATACACACACACACAAAATTTATATATACATGCAAGCATCAAGGATCAATATATATATATATATATATATATATAGTTACCTTTTTAGACTAATATAGATAACCATCGACCGACCCATATATGCTGTATATAAAAACTATAAATTCTACATACTAATATATATATATATAAGTTTAAACCAATCATAAAAAAATAAAAATGCAGCTGACCTATATACAAATAAGGATTGAAATATTATTATATATATATATATAATATTGTACATATCATATTTATAAATATGCAGTAAAAAGCTTCAGACAGATTGAACAAAATAAATGATGTAAGTATATTCAAACATATAATATGCATCTCTATTCAAAATTCTACCAACATATACATATAGATAAAATACTGTACCTAATATATATATTTATATATAAACCGTAACAATGAAAAATACTGCCTTTGTTTTATACTAACAGATCAATTGAAGCAAAATATACAAATGATAAATATAATAATATATAAACTAAGCCCATATACAAACAATATATAAATAAATAAACTTATACTTTTATACTCAGGCAAACTTACATCTATAAGAACATAACAGCTCCAATATATATACCGAAAACTATTTCCAAGCAAATTTTAAATATATGTACTTTAACTTATTATATAAACAACAATTGACATAAAAATTAACAAATCATATAGAAGCTAATTGATATACACCTTTATATATATATACACATTAACAAATATATATATATCCTATATAAACTAAAATAAAAACAACATATATATATAGTACCTTATATATCATGGGTGGACAAATAAAAGATGACGCCTCAGAAGATCTAAGTGGAGAGAAAAGTCGCACGTGGAGGGTGGATGCTGTGGAGGGTGAAATAGTGGTTAAGAGGAGTGGCGCGCGGTGTTGCTGGAGAACATGTGGCTGCGTCGATTGGTTTCTCGCATGGAATGATGAGAAGGCTCGAGTTGTTGGTCGGCGTTCGGGAGGCAAGGTCACATGTTTTTCGGTGGAAGGAGGGGAAAGCGGAGATGCTCGGTGTGGTGAGGTGATGGGTAGGCTACGGCTGGGCGCGTGGAAACAAGGGTGGAGATAGGGAAATGGCGATAAAGGAAGAAAAGAGAGAAGAAGGGAAGGAAAAATTAGAATAAAGAAGAAAAAACGAACGAATATGGTGGGAATGGTAAAGAGTAAAGGTCAAAAGGCCGTGGAGGTTCAGGCTTTACAGAAGGTATGGTTTGTATAAATCTTATACGCGTTTTAATATATATATTTAGAGTGAAAGGCCGGGCAAATTTGCTCTGCTATATAAAATTTTATATATTATATATTTCAAACTATGTGAGCAGAGACTAGAGAGACAGGAAGAGAAAAACAGACCGCTGTATAATAAGTTGAAATGATGGGATGGTAACAACTATCCATTGTTTCAGCAAAAGTTATTAAAGCAATTCATTATATTGCTTTGGCTGCACTTCAAATTTGAAAAGGCACGGGAAGAAAAGTTTGCAATTTTATGGTACCTATAACGACCCACCTTTTTGGACAGTTTAAATCGACAATAAACCACACATGTCAACTCAAACCATTCAAAAGGGAGGATTGTTAATGGGGTAAATAAGAAAATAAGAGAAAAAGAAGAAGAAACAAACACATAATCTCGCAGCGGAACGATAAAATATAATAACCAAATAAACAGTTCATGAAACTGTTTAATATGCTTTTGGTTATTATTTATACAACATTTATCAGAGTTATACATATACATTAGAGATAAATAAATGATGAAATTGGCAACACGATGCAAGGTTAATAATAGTAGTAGCATACCAAAACTTCATCTATGTCCTTCAGAATAGATCTTCAGTAAGCTGAAAAACTCAAGCTGACCCGAGCATAATGAAAAAAACAAAACCTCGAGTCAGGACTAAGATATCCTTATGTAATCAAACAAATATTGCATAAATATGAGTGTAACGACGTCAAAGATATTTACGGAATGTCACATCACCTATCCACCGTATAACATGCGTGCAATAACTCAAGAGATGTTACGGGATTTTACACCTCTTAAGGATCCATTAACATATTATATGTAGTAGAATACGCTATATATAATGTCTAATTAGTAAAATAAATATTAACATAGCGTTAAGGCTTTACATTGATCCCCCTTAATGCATTTTTAAGCATTGTCGTACAGTTTGCATATAAAACACTAGTTAAATAGTCGATGGATAGGGATGTGCCGTGATACGACAACACTAAACTAAAATCAAATGGGTCTTATTTAGGGTTAAAAGTATGACAATGCACGTGAAGCAATGCCCAAGGTAGGATACTACCAGTTTACCCTTCTCGGATGGAGGTAACGCATCATAGCCATGATCGCCCACCGCGTCCAACACTCCCATTCAAATTCAGAAGGTGCACGCCAATCAAACACAATAATGATATTAATACAAAGAAGTGTGTCCACTTAGGGTAGCTAACCCCTTGGCCGGTACGGCTATGTTTTAGTCATTTCAAATTGGCACAAGTGCCAGGTCAATCCATCATCGTTCTCTTTCTTCAAATCCAGTAAACGACGCCAAATCCAACCACTTCGTCCTGGATCATCACTCCACATGCACGGTTGTCAAAGTGGTTCCAGTATCGATACAGATTATGCCCATATCCGGCTCAAATCTCTTTAACAACCAAACGTCGTTTTACACACCGGTCGGTTCTTTTACTTTTCGAAATTAGTCCCTGATTGATATCAAAATATCACATTTTCTTCAAAATCAAATCCATTTCGAAAGCATCACATTTACTCAAAATATACAATTACAATTCATAATTGTGTTCACTTCAATATCTCAACTTCGATTCCAAAACTGCTTTAAGTTCCAATTTGATTTATAACTTCAATTAAATCTGATTCGTATTTAAATCCAAGATTTAAATATAAACATTTCACTCTTGACCAGTTTGAATTTTTTTAAAATAGTTTGAATACTTTTAAAATATTTTAAGTAATTAAAATAGTTAAAATAGTTTAATGTAAAATATTTTTAATAGTTAAAATAGTTTAATATAAAATAGTTTAGTATAAAATGGTTTATATTGTAAAATACTTGGAAAACCACAATAATTTAAAGATTTAAAGAATATATATTTTCAACAAATTATACTAAAATAATTTATTTAAATATGGTTTCAAAGTCAAACCGGTCCAATTTCAACTTTCCAATTCACATCAATTTGGATTTTCATTCGGTCGATTCAATTTCAGTACCAATTCAAATCGATTTCAACTTCGATTTCAAATTAATTCAATTCCATTATCAAATCAATTCATTCCAATTCAATCAATTCAATTCAATTCTCACTAATTCAATTCAGTTCAATCAATTCAATTCAATTCTAATTTGAAACCATTTCAATTACATCAATTCTAAATACAATTTCCTAAATCATTGTTTTAAAACACTTCATCAATTTACCTTCAATATTTAATTTAAAAATCACAATTTCAAATATAATTCAAATCCAAGCTTAAGTCAAAATATCGTTTTATATCACTTTTATATATTCAAGATCCAAAAAAAATTCAATATTTTAAAACAATCAATTTTCAAAAGTCTAAATTATATCTCAATTATAAATTTCAATCTTAACTTAGCTTATTTAAACAACTTCGATTCCCATGGGTTCAGTTCAAAAAATTTGAACTCAAGTTCGAAGATAATTTGATCTCTATAAACCCAATTTTATTTAAACTAAGTCCAATTTATTTCAACTCAAAATTTAAAACCAATTCATTTAACCAATCCAGTGCTCGTATAAAATTTTCCACCCTACGGCCAAGTGATCAGTTATTTCAATTTAATTTCAGGGATGGATATATATATATATATATATATATATATATATATATATCATTTTAATCCAAATCACAATGTCATAGGAATATATCAATTCAACTTATTTCTTAGTGTTATCCCGCCTTTTGGCAAGGCCGAGATATCAAAGAACCGGTTCCAAGCTTAAGATCAATCATCCTGGGTATCGAGCATGCACGGGCTCGCTATGGATATCGATGAATTTTATCCGAGTTCGGATCGAGCTACAATTGATATGACACAACAAGCATAGCCAGGGAAGCCTGCATTCTAAATTTCAAGTCAATCCGAGTTCGTATGCTCGAGTTATGATTGATTCAATATGGAGGAAACAACCTTGTTTTCGTATCCATCAGTGAACCGCAGTTCGACTCGATCCAATTCGTATCCATCACCCACTTCGCATCGGTCAATTCCCATGAGTTCGTATCGATCAAGTTGGCATTGTTCGAATCCATCGAGTTCATATCGATAGACTTCGTACCCATCAACAGATAATGTGCCTCGTAACAATCGGCCAGTATCTACTTCGCATCCATCATAGAAGCCTCTATTCGAATCCATCTGAACAGAGCAATTCGTATCCATCGGGTGACCTTAGTTCGTATCCATCAATGACAGCAAGTCACTATTTTGTATCCATGAAATAACTGCCCTGTTCGTATCCATCCACTTTCGTTGGTTCGAAACCATCATGAAGCTACTGTTCGAAACCATAGGAATGTGTTAGTTCGAACCCAACAGGCAGCTATTCTTCGTCTCCATCATGGGTCCATGTTTGAATCCATGTGCAAAGACTTGTTCGCGTCCATCAAGTCAACGAGCCTGGGTGACGTGTTATTCTTCGATACGAGCAAGACGAAATTCATGGAGTCGACACGGTCAACTCGGAGTAAAGAACGGGTCGATGCGACGTATGTGCGCCACATCACCACGAGAGCACATGCAGGTGATCGATTCGAAGGCATCGATTCGAATTGGTCGATTTGAACTGAACAGCTACCGAGAAGCTCCATTTCGTAACGACGATATCCAGTGATCTACCAACCCAAATGCTATGAAATTTTCACAGGAGATTGCACACGAGCCAAGGAACGTTCACACCAAATTTCAGCTCCGTCGGACATGATCTTGATCGATACGAAATGATTTCGTATCAATCATAGATCATGTCGAAACTTTCTGGAATTGGTCGTGCGGGCCCCTTCACGTGCCAGAGCGAATCTCCTGAAGTTTGAGCGAAGTCTCAGCCTTCTACGCCTATAAATAGAGCCCTGGAGCCTACAGAAGAAGGATCTTTTGACTCTCAAGCGCCTAGACTCTGTCGGATCAAGACTTACATCATATTTTTGCTGTTGAATTCGAATTTCAAGTTGTAATTTGCTATTGCTTGCTGTAATCACTTGTAATCGGCAAAAGAGAATCAATAAAATTGCAAAAACTTCATAGTCGACGTAGGCAACACGCCGAACCACTCTAAATCGCTTGTCTGTGCATTTACATTCTTGTTGTTTGGAGTTTTTATTAGATAATCCTTGTTTTAAATTTATATTCTTCATTATTATCTCTTTAAAAACTTCTGAAGAGTGTTGTGTCCAATTTTGGTGCAAACACTTTGTGCTTTCACTGAGAAAACGTTGATTTTCTCCTGCTCGTTGGATCTGTCGTCGATACTGGATTGAATAAATCTAAGAGAGAGATCCAGATCGCCAATTCGAGTTCCTTCCCTTCTATTCAGATTTGCATAAATTCTAGGAAAGGAGTTCAACCCCCAAGATGGTTAGCACAAGGACCACCTCTAATGCTATCAATCAAGAAGACCAGGATAGACAGAATCCTGCGCCACTACCTCCCTCTAACCAAGACGCTACTGGACACTCGAAACTATCAGGTCCGGTTACCCTACAAGAGTTTCAGCTGCTGCTTCAAGAGCTGACCCAGAGTCGGCAACAACTAACAGAACAACTACACACTAACGCCGAGCTGACCAACCAGTTGAATCGCCAGAAGCGAAGGTGATTTAGGAGAGATCATGCTTCTCGATCCTCCAGCAAAATTTCTTCCTCTTCTGATTATCATCATCGATCTCCGCGACCCTGACTAGATGGGAGTCACCTGCAAACTGCTGGATATCAACCGACAATGACCGTTGGATAACAAAGAGTTGGTCCATCGGCCAGTTTCCCGACCGGGCCCTCCTCCCGAGGGGGTACCGCTCCTCACTACACCATAGACTACGGCGCCACGACAATCGCGGGTGAACCAGGGGTCGATGCCCAAAATCAGTCAAACCTGGACCGTCGTCGGTATGGATGTACTCCTGAACCGTACGTCCCAGAGGACTATGAGCCAAGAAGGCAAGATGTGGACCATCGACAGCATCCGGTCCAACCTCATAATATGGAATACAATCACACTCCGGCACAAGCCGCACAGAACGAACAAATGCCGGATCTTCCGACTATGATACGTCAGATGATCCGTGAGAGCCAGAGTCTCACGAATGATGACCGGGGAATCTCCAAAAATCACACTCCTTTTACGGATGATATTCTTACTGCTAAACCCCCGCGACGATTCAGGATGCCGACTCTACCCATGTACGAGGGAAAATCAGACCCTAACCAACATAATTTGAAATATGAATGGTCGATGAGTGCTGCTAGAGCTGACGATGCAGTGAAGTGTCGTAGTTTCCCCATCTCCTTGGAGGGCATCGCTACCATGTGGTTCACTCGACTGCCACCTTGATCCATTTCCTCCTTTGACCAGTTGGCCACAAAATTTGTTGAGCAATTCCGCATGCACGTCGCAAGGCCAAAAGATGTCAACACTCTGTCTAGCGTCACCCAAGCTCCTGGAGAGAAGCTCAGACACTACTTAGAGAGATTCCATGCTGCATGTGCGGAAATCAGCAATCCGAACGATAACTCCATTCTTATGGCGTTGACTAAGGGGATTGACCCCGATTCTAAGTTTGGAAACTGGTTGGGTGGAAAACCACCTGCATCGTTGGACCGTTTCTACGCCAAGGCGGCTCAATTCCTGAGAAGGCAAGATGAGAAACAGTCTAGGAAGCAGACTGATGCAGGGCCAAGCTCGAAAGGGATCCAAACTAATGTCGCGATCAGACAGTCCGGTGAGAGTTCCGGAAAAGTTCAGTTGAACGTTCAAAACAAACAAACTCAGCGGAGAGAGAGCGTGAAGCAAAATAGAAAGCGAGATCAAAATCGAGGCCCACCACACAAGAACCTTATGTTTGACAGTTACACTCCTTTGAATACATCACTGGAAAACTTGTATCTACAAACCTGTAATACAATTTAGTACAAAAAACCTGCTCCAAAACCGTCGTCAGAAAGACAAATCCAGACGGGAAAATTTTGCAGGTTTCATGAAAGCTACGGGCACAATACGAATGAATGTCGTCATTTGCAAGATCTCGTTGAAAAATTGATTAGAGAAAGGAAGCTGGAACAGTTTGTGCGGGCGACACATCCTGGCGGAGCGGGCCCATCAAATCAACATAATGAACCCGATCGACCGAGACAGGAGGACTCCACCTATCCCGACGGGATATTAATGATAAATGCCGTCAGTGGTGGACCCACTTTGTCAGGAGCCTGGAATGACGAGGATCTTCGTCACTGTTACACATGACAGGCTTTATTTAGTCTATGAATACTTTGCAATTTTCTTTGAATTTTGAAGTTTGAATTTGTAATAGGGCACTGACTTTGCCATGTTTTTTCGTTCCAGCAATAAACCAACATCTCTTCAAGTTAGAGTTGTGATTCACCGAATGCGACATTTAACAATCACGACGCACGAAGAGCTAAGTTCTATCGCACGATGGAATTTATTTAAATAGCGAGCGACTGTGATACGACCGACCACTCACTAAGTGAAACCTCAGCTCGAGGGGCAAGCCATCACATCAAAGGCTGAACTGGACCGGCACCCGGCTGTCCTATAATCAACTCCAAATTCCCGAAGTGCGAATTAGAGAATAAACATCAACTCTAGGTTCCCAGAGTGCGAACCAGAGTATAAACACTAACTCCACTTTCCCAGAGTGCGAATTGGAGTATAAACATCAACTCTAGGTTCCTAGAGTGCAAACTGGAGTATAAACACTAACTCCACTTTCCCAGAGTGCGAATTGGAGCATAAACATCAACTCTAGGTTCCCAGAGTGCGAACCGGAGTATAAACACTAACTCCATTTTCCCAGAGAGCGAATTGGAGTATAAACATCAACTCTAGGTTCTCAGAGTGCGAACTGGAGCATAAAAACTAACTCCAAACTCCCAGAGTGCGAGTTGGGGTATAAACATATAAATGCGGTTCCGAAGAGGGTGGACCCGTTTGCCTAATGACTCGGTCGTATGCTAACCAAGTTTGAGGAGGATGGACCTGTCCGTCTAACGACCTCGCTTGTTAACTCAGGGTGGATGTGATCCGTCCATCCACGATCCCGATAAACCCATCATTTCCAGAGTGTGAACGAATTCCTAAAAAGCCCAAACAAATGTGACTGGCCATCTGTCGGCTAACTCCAAGTTTCCAGAGCGTGAATTGGAGTATAAACATCAATTCCAGGTTCCCGGAGTGCGAACCGAAACGTACATGCTAACTCCAAGTTCCCAGAGCGTGAATTGGAGTATAAACATCAATTTCAGGTTCCCGGAGTGCGAACCGAAACGTACATGCTAACTCCAAGTTCTCAGAGCGTGAATTGGAGTATAAACATCAATTCCAGGTTCCCAAAGAGCGAACCGAAATGTACATGCTAACTCCAAATTCCCAGAGCATGAATTGGAGTATAAACATCAATTCCAGGTTCCCGGAGTGCGAACCGAAATATAAATGCTAACTCCAAGTTCCTAGAGCATGAATTGGAGTACAAACATCAATTCTAGGTTCCCGGAGTGCGAACCGAAATATATATGTCGACTCCTAATTCCCAGAGTGTGAATTAGAGTACAAATACCAAGTCAAAGTTCCTGGAGCGCGAACTGTGTTACAAACAACGATAACTTTCAAATTCCCAGAGTGTAAACCAGATTATCGATCACAGAATATCCTAAGTCCCCGGAGTGTGGACATGTGCTCAAGATTTGCAATAGGTGCGATCGACCACCGAAATATAGATGCCGGTCCCCGGAACTGGGGGCAAAAGCTTAAGTGCTAATCACTGACCAAAGTGATACAATGTCCAAAATTCAACTCAGTCATCGATTACGACGTGTGATCAAGATTTTTAGACTCGGAAAATAAAACGAACTCAACTAGAAGGTAAAAACACCACAAGTGCACTGGACTGAAATTCAAATGCTGCAAATACTTAAGCATTAAAGAAATGAGAGTTGAAGCAAGGAAACTAAATTTTATTTCAACTAACTATATGTGAAGATTCATGCACAAGTTATTCCGAAAATTCCTACTAGCAGGGGGCCGAGCCTGCATATATACATGGCCTATGAAAGAAAAATAAAAACAACTTTCTAGGTGCCAAAAATGCGCCAAAGGGGGATTATCTACGTTTTCTTCTTTGGCTTTTTCTTCAACGCGGAACCACTGGAACCGCTAATAGTCTTCCTCTTCGAGCCCTTACCCTTTGGCGGATCATCCTTTGATGAAGGCATGATATCGACATCTTCCTCCGAACTTGAACTTAAAGGAATATTCTCTTCTGGAGGAGTCGAAGGAGTCGGGTCCACCGAGGGCGGAATGGGCATGCTGGTACCGATGAGCGTGTCCCCAGAAGATGCCACCATAAGAGGAGTGGGGCCAACCATCGTCGTAACACTCTCGGAACTACCACCGTGTGCCGCCGCCTCCATCTCTGCGTTAATTTCGGCCAAAATCTTTGCTTCACGAGCGGCACGGGCTTCACGATAGGCAGTGGTGGACTGTGACGAAGTAATGGAAGCAGGTAGGAACGTGCCAAGAATGAATGGCATGTCCACAAAAGGTTCGCTGCTTTGACCTAGGAGCTCGTTCATCATATGCTTGTCTAAAGACAGTGAGCTCCCCTGTGTCGTCTCCGTCAATGCGAACGTAGTCGTGATGATCGCCTCAGTAGTGATGGCCTCCTGCACTTGATGTGACTCTTGGATTGCAGGAGGCATTGTCAGTGTAACTTCAGTCACTGAGCAAGGAAAAAGAAAAGAAGTTGTTAGAACACACTTCAAGAACAAGCCCTTCACTTCAAATACACACAAGATTTGTGCAGAGTACCTTCCTCAGTTCGGCTCATGGCTGGCTGAACGGCTTCTGAAGGATGTTCCCTTATGGGGGATAAGCGTGGCTGCTCAGGGTCATAGCCCGGAACCGACCGCGGCTCAATCGCTGGCGTCGGCTCGGATCCAGATGAAGTAATCATCTCAGTACTTGTAACCTGATGTGCGACGCCAGAGCCTTCACCAACTTCTAGATGTTGGGTTCCCAACCTCTCTCTTGCATGAGAGATCATAGAATCGTGGAGAATTTTCTTTTCATCTTCGCTTAAAATGCGGTTCTCCAATTCAAATTCATCGAGAGCACCACCCAACAGCATCGCCTTCTCTTCCTCGACCACCAAGTTCTAGGCGTTGTATAAATGTGTCGAATAATCATCAAGCCAAGCCAGATTCATGTGTCTCAACACATTGGCGTTATAAGTGATGAGAAGCTATTCAATCTCCGTCTCGAGCTTGATCTCTGCCTGGCTAAATTTCTCATCAACTCCGGCCTCCACCTCATGGACCTTTCCCACGGCCACATCTCTTTCCCTCCGAAACTCCACCGCCTGATCGCACGCTTCCTGTGCGGAAACGTTAGCGACGTCCCTCTCCTTCATGATTTTCGAAACTTTGGCCTTAAGCTCATTTAGCTCCTTCAAGGCCGCATCCCGCTCGGCGGTTACGATGGTGTTTTGATGGCCCATATCCTCCACCGTGGCATAATGCTCATGCTTCATCCTTTCCACTGCCGCCTGGGTCTCATCGGCTTTATTAAGAGCCTCGATTTCAGATTTGCGAGAAGACTCAGCCTCGCTACTAAGCGCTTGCATAATCCGGTCTTTTTGGCCAAGTTCTTTCTCTAGTTTCTCGATCATGGTCGCACGGTCGAAGGCCACCTTTGATGCTTTCTTTGCTTTTTTTACCATTCCTGGTACTAGAAAAATATATCGGCAAGATAATGATGCATCATGGGTTCGACCCACGTTGGTACCCTTTTCAAACGCGGAGGGAAGACGAACCCATCGAAGCAAATGTCGGGGAAGTATTTCTTTAGTTGAGCAAGCCTCGCTGCTCCTTCCCCCAAAGGCTCGGTCATTGTCTGCTCTACGGTTGTGGGAGCCACAATCTCAGTCCTACAGTGAGTTTTAGACCTTGATGATTGGGAGGACGGCTTGTGTCGCGGAGCTTCTGAAGGTCGCGAGGCGTGGGCTAGAGGCTGTGCAGAGACTCTAGGAAGGGGTGTGCGAGATCGAGACCGACGCCTATACTCTTTATCTCTATCAGAGCGTTCATGACTTGAGTACCACTGGTCATAGTCTCTATCTCCTTCTCTCCTATATGATTCATAATATGATGAAGACTTGCGTTTGCTGCGAAGAATGCCAAGCATCGAGCTTCGACCAGACATGATATCTGCGAAGAAAAAACATAAAACGGAGTTAGTAATCTCTCACGGTGAGCGTATTACATTCAGGAATTGTGTAGTGCCGTGAAGTGTGAATGTATGTGCAACCCCTCGACCAACCAGATGTGTCAACCGCACTAGTGGGAAGAGACTTGCTTAAAACTAAGGCTTGTGAAAGTTCGTCCAATCCGACATCATGCTGCAAGGACACATCGTCCGGAATTGGAAGATCGACGAGCCCTTCATAAAGATTCTCAGTTCTTGGGGGAGACATCTCCGGAATTCTAATTCCGGAGGCGGACTGGGACGTGACAACAGATTTCCATCTTATCTTTTAAGATGGCTTAGCAATGGCTGCCTTGCCTTTTCTCTGCTCTTCGATGTCCTGGGCTACATCCGTAGGTTCGCCCAACGGTTCCTCATCGGTATGGGTTCTCTCGGAGTCAGCCTCCTCGATTATGACAACTCTAGGATTTCTTCGTTTACCTTGTTCTTTCGAGGAAGTCCTTAAGGCACCGTCGAGCATTATACTTTATCTCCGCTCGATCAACCCAAGAGTTCTGAGATTCCTGTCCGTCAAAAGCAATTCGATATTCCTCTCTTCGCTTGGGAATTCGTGGAAAACCCGAACCATCTCCTTGAAATATCCACCTTCGGGTCGCTGGAATATTGCTGAAAAGAAAAGGAGATGTGAGTCCGAATTCATTTATATATGTCTTATCAACTACCGAGAAGATAGCAATACTCACGTCTAAATAGCCATCGCCTAGCAAATCCAAGGGGGCATCTAACATCGAACCAGTCCGTCTTGAAGTAGCCCAGTCTAGTCCAAGACCCCGTAATCACTTGGCAGTTTCTTGCCGCTTCCAGGAATGTGAAAGATGGACTATCAGTTCGACTCTTGAAGTTGAACAAGTATCTGATCTCGGTCAGGTTCGGTGGTCGATAGAGGTACTCTATGAATGCAATGAACGAGCTATTGAGCGAGGCATATCCGTTCTGGTGTAGCTGAGATGGGGCGATCCCCAAAATGACAACACTTCTCTTATATATTCATTGAACGGAGGAAGCATCCCAACTGCACACGCGTGGCAATTGAATGTGGTATATCGCTCCGGTGGATTGTGCGGTCTATCATTTGGTCCTGGCAATAATATGTCGTCCATCGACAAACCATGCCTTAAGCGTATTCTTCCTAGCATGTCTTCTGAAATGTTGGCGGAACAGAGTCTGATGGGTTGCTAATGAAGGATGCGTCAGGTAACTCGTCCGGAGCTGGACCGATAACTTCAACCTCAATCTTCGGTACTTCAAACACGGGAGGGCCTGAACTTTGAGTTTCTTGCGGCTGCGAACTTAAAGTTTCCATAACTGGCAAACTCACAAGAAACCATCATTAGATGCTGAAGAGCTCGTGTGTACCCCTCGTGTAAAGTGTGTGTTGTGCAATGCTGTGCATTACTTGGATAAATTTTGCAGAGTTAAAGAAAATAAGCAAACGACAAAGCTTCGAAGTCCAGTTGTAATGACCGTCATCATTGACTGTCATCACCAAATCATTTAAATATTGGCAATCAATCCGGAGTAAAGTTGTTATGGTTCCATCGACGAGCTTCGGAAGGTAGTCAAGTATGCAATTTAACTATCAAGTCCAGATATGCAAGAATGAAGCTGGCTGGAATTGTGCTGAAAGGTTTCGAAATTTCATATCCATCATGGGAGGTTTCGAACCGATCACAAGAAGCTCGTTCGAGTCCATCAGGATACAAGTTCGAATCGATCCCAGGGAGCGTGTTTCGAATCGATCGTCAAGGGCTGAGTTCGTATCGATCATAATATGATGTTTTCAAATCGATCCTTGATTGCTTAGTTCGTACCGATCATGAAGGTCTCAGCTTTAGATTCATCACGTTCGAGTCGATACTTTTCGTATTGAGCATAAAGGTAAACTTCGTATTGATCTAAGGCTGAGTACTTCGGATCGATCGTTAACTTATTTTTCATATCGATCATTTCGTGTCGATACGATCCACCACCATAGCTATCTGTACGAACTGCATCACCTCCCTTGGAATATTCTAGGGATCGATGCAAAATCCAAGGAGAAATGTCACTGTCTTCATCGATTCGAAGGCAAGCCCCCAGATTGATTCGTTTTTTGCCTTTTTCGTTTTTTCTTCTCCAATCTACAGTAGCGTTGCTATGGCCATTTTTGACCAAGCTCACACCTAGATCTGACTTTAAGAATTATCAGAATTGATAATTAGTGAAGAAAAGAGGGATCTGGGATTCGAACTTTGTCGTCAGAATGTAGTAGAAATCGATTAATTACCTAATTTGAGATTGGGATTCAAAGAATTAAAGGGTTGTATTTGGTCGAATCGAAATCACTGGCACTGTTATTCTCTCTCTCGAGTTTCTGGATCGATACGAAGATTAAATGAGGCAGTGAAAAGTAAGAAAGTGAAAATTGGCTAAGTCCCAGGTATTTATATGGAACCTAAAAGAGACTGGGTCGATTCGCCTCCGAGTCCACTTGCCCGGTCGCAACCAGTCAAACTCCGCATCGAGTCGAACGCCCTGTTCGAATCCATCTGACCAAGAATTTCTATCGATTCGAAATGGACAGTGAATCCATCGATACGAAGCTCACGGCGAGGACGGCTGAAGACGATGGAGCCCATCGACTCAAAATCCCCTATTCGCATCGACAAGTTCACAACTCCATCTACTGCGCATCGGTACGAATAGCTGTTTCGTATCCTTCAATATACAAAGACCTCTTGGAGTCATTAAGCATCGATACGAATGAACATTCCGCATCCACAGAATTCTCCATTTACCGATGTGAAGTCAATCTTTCAACCTTCTATATCAATTCAGGAGAGGATCGATACGAAGGAACTTCCTAAAACAACTGACAAACGTTGTTACAACTCAAATTTCACATCGGTCCAGGAGAGGATCGATATGAAATTCTACAAAAAAAACTAGCAACGACTCGTGAGCATGCGACGTTAACGAGAATTAGACCAATATATATATATATATATATATATATATATATATGTATGTATATCAAAACACTATCCCATTTTTAGCATTAACAAGGATTAGATATTCATTCACTAACGATTACGGCAACAAAAAGCTAAGCACTATCATACAGTAATCAAGTATAGCAATGCAAGGTTACGACCTTCGACAAAAGAGCAATGACTGTTCAGAATAAAGATTGCAGCTGTTTCAAAGCACGTCATGTTTCCACAAGACGTACTTTGGGGGGCAAATGTTATCCCGCCTTTTGGCAAGGCCGAGATATCAAAGAACTGGTTCCAAGATTAAGATCAATCGTCCTGGGTATCGGGCATGCACAAGCTCGCTATGGATATCGATGAATTTTATCCAAGTCCGGATCGAGCTATAATTGATATGACACGACAAGCATAACTAGCGAAGCCTGCGTTTCAAATTTCATGTCAATCCGAGTTCGTATGCTCGAGTTATGATCGATTCAATCTGGAGGAAACAGCCTCGTTTTCGTATCCATCAGTGAACCGCAGTTCGACTCGATCCAGTTCTTATCCATCACCTACTTCGCATCGGCCAATTCCCATGAGTTTGTATCGATCATGTTGGCAGTGTTCGAATCCATTGAGTTCGTATCGATGGACTTCGTACCCATCAACAGATAATGCACCTCGTAACAATCGGCCAGTATCTACTTCGCATCCATCATAGAAGCCTCTATTTGAATCCATCTGAACGGAGCAATTCGTATCCATCGGGTGACCGTAGTTCGTATCCATCAATGACAACAAGTCATTGTTTCGTATCCATGAAATAACTGCCCTGTTCATATCCATCCACTTTCATTGGTTCGAAACCATCACGAAGCTACTGTTCGAAACCACACGAGTGTGTTAGTTCGAACCCATCAGGCAACTATTCTTCGTCTCCATCGTGGGTCCATGTTCGAATCCATGTGCAAAGACTTGTTCGCATCCATCGAGTCAACGAGCCTGGGTGACGTGTTATTCTTCGATATGAGCAAGGTGAAATTCATGGAGTCGACACGGTCAACTCGGAGTAAAGAATGGATCGATGCGAGGTATGCTCGCCACATCACCACGAGAGCACGTGCAGGTGATCGATTCGAAGGCATCGATTCGAATTCGTCGATTCGAACCGAATAACCACCGAGAAGCTCCATTTTGTATCGACGATATCCAGAGATCTACCAACCCAAATGCAATGAAATTTTCATAGGAGATTGCACACGAGCCAAGGAACGTTCACACCAAATTTCAGCTCCATCGGACATGATCTTGATCGATACAAAATCATTTCGTATCGATCACAGATCGTGTCGAAACTTTCTGGATTTGGTCGTGTGGGCCCCCTCACGTGCCAGAGCGTATCTCTCAAAGTTTGAGCGAAGTCTCAGCCTCCTACGCCTATAAATAGAGCCCTAGAGCCTACAAAAGAAGGATCTTTTGACTCTCAAGCGCCCAGACTCTGCCAGATCAAGACTTCATATTTTTGCTGTTGAATTCGAATTTCAAGTTGTAATTTGCTGTTGCTTCCTGTAATCACTTGTAATCGACAAAGGAGAATCATTAAAGTTGCAAAAACTTCATAGTGGACGTAGGCAACACGCCGAACCACTCTAAATCGCTTGTCTGTGCATTTACATTCTTATTGTTTGGAATTTTTGTTAGATAATCCTCATTTTAAATTTATATTCTTCATTATTATCTCTTCAAAAACTTCCGAAGAGTGTTGTGCCCAATTTTGGTGCAAACACTTAGTTTATTCGAAATAGTTCAGTTTACAGTTTAATATACTATAAACAATTTATAGGGTAATATCAGGATATTCCAAAATAACAACAATTCGAAGCATCCAAATATCAATCAATAGCACTCATTGCAATCAACCATTCAAACAGTCAATATAATTCATAGTAATTTCACTGTTACTACTGTCGGGTATTTTTTGGCAATTATATTCCAATTTTCAATTTCAACTGTCAATTTATAGTTATAACGATTAACTTCCAATGACCATCCAAATTTATCAAACATGGATCAATAAACTCAAACCAAATTCATAAATTCGAGTTAAACTAGCATAAGAATATTCTAGTACGTTGTTAGCGTTATAAAACACTAACCTTGAGTTTTCAATTTCAAATTAAATCCAATGATGTTCGATTTAATCTAAAATTTTAGTTAGCTCCAAACGTTTCGGATCTGCACTGTAACGTAGACCTCGTCGTTGTGATTCCAGGGTTGCCAGTTTCATCCGATTCCGACCTTATATGATCATGATATGAAATTTTAAAACTTGAATATACTTTTTATAATAAAATTTCACTTTCCCTTTTATTTTAAATGTTGAAACCTAGATCAGGGCCGTTCAATTACCAACAGAAATCAAGGCCGCACAAAACTCTTTCTTCAATTTTCGTTCAAAACGCAAAAATAACCCATTACGCTACAAGCGTCGACCGTTGCCGCTCTCACCTCATCGTGTTCGGCAATGATCAGACCTCGTCAAATCGAAGCTCAACACGCCATCTCCCTTCGGCCTTGAACCCACGAAGCTCGGTCATGTATTAAGCAAGAGAAAGCGCACGAACGTTCGCCGCTTCTTGGCAATTTGCCACTGTCGTGGACCGCCGTACTCGATCTCGACCATTGGATTTGAAGCTCTCGATGAGCTCTACAATTCTCTAATTGGAAGTTTTTGATAAAAGTTGAAATATTAAAGAAAAATCGAGGGGAAAATGGAAGCATTTCGGCCATTAAAATGAAAATAAGCGGCCGCGCACTAGAACTAGGGTTTACTGAAGAACCCGTGTGTGTATATATATACACATATAACGAATTTTTTAATATTATTTTCAACTTTTAAATAATTTTTCAAACGAACTCCAAAACGGCATGCCGACAGGTGCTTATAATGTTTTACCCGCATTTCAAATGCAATGGAATATGTTTCGAGGTCTAATTCGGTCGTTTGTACGAGTTGCAACACTAAACGATCGATTTTAAATCGAATCGATTAAATAAATTACTAAGCGTTTTCAGCAGCCACGGTCAAACGACAACTCTTATTGCTATGAAATTTGAAATCCGATAATAATAAACTATTATGAATCCAATGGGACTAGTTTCGTCAAATCATAAGACTGTGTCCTGAAAAGATATTTTAATTCGTCGATTAAATCGACGACTTTTCCAAAATTTACAGAATTGCTTAAAATTTCAATTTTAAAAGCTTATTAACTCAATTATAAATCGTAAAGAATTTATATTCGTATTGGAAACCGATTCGAATCATATTAAATCAAAATTTGATTATTCACACTATTCTCATATATTAAATTTCAATATTAAATTAATATATATATATATATATAATTCACATTTTAACTTATCGAATTCTAATTCCATTCTAATATTCAGTATTATATTTCTAACTTCAATGGAATCTTAACTCACCATAGAAATCTTATTAAGTCCATAATTGAATTATCCAAATAATTTTCAATATTAAATTAAAAAATTTAATTAGTCAATATTAAACAAATTTCAATATTTGATTTCACTTAAATTTTTATCAACCATCATTTGCTTTATTTCCATCTACTGAGTACACAATTATTACTTAGTCTAACTACTGATTGTAAACACAGTTCAATACATAGCATTATCTTTCAATGCTCGTTGTTACTTAAATCTTCAAAATAAGTTTATTTCTAAATTCTATTCAAGTTCATATCCAATAACTTACATTCAAAATCATTAAATTTTTTATTTTAACCATTTTTATTTAATAAACATATTAAATTTAATAATTTATAATAGTTAAAAATTCGGGTCATTACATTCTCTCCAACTCAAAACTTTTCGTCCCGAAAAGGAACTAGGTAGAGAATTCAACATTTGATATATTTTATTCAAAGTTATCAACTTATAAAACAACGACTTTAATTTATACAGCCATTACTACGCTCCCACTACGCTACTCCGATTGGCTTACGAAATTTACAGGTTAGTTATCAAAACAAGTTATAAATGTTTAAACCTTGAAATTTTTTCTAACATCCGGATTTATGGAAAATTTCGGCCGAGTCTCCTTTGCACGGCTCGATCGGTACAGTGATAAAATGCCTTTACTGGCCCGTAGCCAACAAAAGAAAACCAAAAGCCAAGTGGTTCCATCAAAAATCACCAAATCCAATGACAAAATAAACACGTACCTTTTTGTCGGGCAATCCAATTCCTTGATTTTAAATACCTGCATCTTATTTATCAATGATATTCAATCATATAATTTAAAATCTTCTTATATTTCACATTGTCAATTTCCAATATTTACTTTACTTAAACCTATACGATGTATATATATCATCCGTACGCAAAATCAAATCTGATCACCCACTCGATCATACAATTTCACTTACAAACTAGTATCGTTCACATGACTCTCTAGTGCGGACTCAGATTTGGTTCCTTGATCGGAAGCCTTTATTCTCCTTGCCTAGCCACATACTATGAGAGAGAATTCCAGAATCAAATCAAAATCCATATCCAGGGTTTGCCGTTGAGAATTGAGTGAAAAATCCTAACTTGGATCGATATAAATTATCTCAAAATTCCGTGCTCGAATCCCTATCAAATCGTAATGCGAAATAAATAATATACATACAACTTACGTATTAACTTTCAATGGACTTCTTTCAAATTTAATCTACATTAAATTTCTTTTACTTACCTACATTTCATTTTCAATCAATTATCCACAATCCATCTGTAACATCCTACAAATCCGTACCCCTTTGAGTCGACACTATTCTCCATCAATCAACTCAAGATGAACGAAAATATGAACCATTAGGGTTGAAGAAAAAGAGGTAGAAGGAGAAAATAGAAAACAACATCAGAATCTGACCATCGCAGCGGAATAAAATATAATAGATAATAAATGATCTTTACACAAAAGAAAATATATCTGTTTATACATTACATCATCAGAGTACAACATCAGAGTTCAACACAAACAACAACACAACTCAGGACGGCCATAATATCTCATCCTTCCAAAAACCAAATACACAGTGGAATATTTCATACAAGTACAGAAGTACGTATCGCCATCCAGCTCCATAGCATCCTTTCCTGTAATCTATAATACTCGGTTTGACCTAAGCATTATAGTTAAATAACACCAGAGTCGGTCTGGAATAGCAGCGTGAGAAAACCACACTCAATTGGATTACAAAAGTTTCAAAATCCTTTGAAATCAAAAGCATCTCGTAAGAACACGCCACAATTAAACATGTCGGGTTTTTACCTTACGATAGCCAAAACACTTTTTATCAAAATCCTCTGATATTATAATAGTGTCTATATACAAATACTTATTAAAATAGCTGAAATTGTTACATGATTAAATTCTAGCATACTAGCCACAAAGTGTGTTCTACAAACAAAAATCGTAAAGGCACGTATGGAGAATGGATTTCCAACTAATGACTAAGCATTGGGGTACCACCTGTCACAGTACCTGGTCTAGATCAGCGTACCAAGGATCCACCCTAAATCCCCTGTAATACAAGATCGAAACTACCCCTTTCTGGATAACTCCGAGTAACATCACCCCGCGGTTGGGATCAGCAACCGCCCACACAGCCGAAATAAAAAGGGACCTCTAGACAGGGATGACCTCACCCAAATGGGAACGACCCACTTAGCCTTGCTGCATAACCCCTGATTTTCAGTCATTCCCGGTTGATGAGGCTCGAGGCTAAGCGTTACCTTTTTAGAACACATCTCTTAGAATGCTCATCGCCCACCTGACGATGTTCTGAAAGCATTCATCCATACAAGTTCGTCCCGGGTTCGAATGGAACCGAAGGCACTACTCCTACTACGTCCATTTTGGAATCACCTCTAGATTAGTAACGACTAGACCTTGCACTTCACTGCTCCACCTTCGAATCCAAACTCGTCTTCCTCACGAAAACGCACAAATCGGATCGAAGTGGTTTTCAGGAAATAAATCCCAATCACGGTCTCTTCAAAACGATCAGCGCATTGGCCAATATTGATAGTCGGTTATTTACCAATCAACTAACATTCCCAAACAACCATCAAACATAAATAATTTCCCCAAATTATTTATTAATCTCGAAATATCTTCACAAGATATATTTCCACTTTCCAACCCTTTGAAACCAGTTTCAAACCACACTCTTCTTATGGAATGAATTCCTAAATATTTATTTCTACTGAAAACACCAAGTACAATACTTTAGATTTCTAAAATAATTTAAAACACTTTATTATAAATTATAATTTAAAACATTTAAAATAAAAACTACTTTAATACCTTATTCAAAAATATATACTTTAAGAATATTTAAAATAAAGCTAATTAATAAAATAATAAAACTAAATCTTTATCCTTTTAAAACATAATACTAAGTCACCTTTAAATAATTACCACTAGAATAAATTTGAACAAAATACTTACTTTAAAATTTAACATTTAAAATAATAAATTTCTAAACATGCTTTTGAAACAACTTTAAACTTTTAACTTATACTTAAAAATTTGCTTTGAAAACGTACTTGGCTATCCAGGAAAATACACTCCTCTTTCACATCTTTTAAAAATAAGTCACTATTTATTTTTAAACAAATTTACCCATTCCTTTAATAAATTTCCACTGTGAACTTATTCTTCCAAATATCTACGGATATATTACTTCACTTTTATAAACCCAGTTTACAAATTTCTTAGTCCCGTCCTTCTTAAAATTCCAATTTCAAACACTTAAATCAATTTTCAAATTGATTTTCAAATTACTCTATTAGGAATAAATTCATTTACACTCATTTATTTCAAAACCCATTGACTTCAGATTTTTAATTCTTACTTGTACTTTGAAATCTTTTAACTGAAAATACCAATTTCATATTTCCTAATTTCCTTCTTTATCCTTTTCACTAATTTTAAACCTTGAATTTTAAAATGAAATCTTTATTCCTTTAAATAATATCATTTGAGTTTTAAAATTCATTATCTCTATTTTTTTCAAAATCTCCCTTCCCATACTCGGATTTTATTTATTAAAATTTTAAAATCCACTTTTATCCTTTTCTCATTCATTCTATAGTTTATCTCAAATTCTCTCTAATCATTTTACTTACAAATCCTCATTTTTATTTTCTTTTCAAAATCCAATTTATATATTTTGGTAACTCAGTACACCCAAATATTTTCAATCAAACATAGCATCCAACATTTCTATTACCAATATAATTTGTCACAGATTATCAATGACCAAATCATAGAATATTAAAACATTCTAAATAAATATGAGGAATCCCGTTGGATTCCTCCAACCTGTTTCCCTGCATCCACAGACGTTAGCACAATATAAAATACCAATTCCACTTCGAGGTGGAATATCGCGGTATATGGGATTTATATAATATCATCTGCTATTATGCATCGCATAGGGTCTTGTCCGCTATATAATGCGGGAAATCAACCACTCCAATATATACTATATACTACTATTGATATAATATAGCATATCAAACCAATTCAATCATTCAATCAATTATTTAAATTTAACCATTTAAATTTCAATAATACCCAGATGAGTGAGATTAACTCACCTTTAAATTTGTTGGCAGTCCGCTTCAATTTCAACTTGGTTTCCTGGGTTATAACCTTGTATAAACATTTATAAATTTTTATCAATATTTGTGTCAATTGAAAAATTAAAGTTTTCATTTGATAATTTAATTAACCAGATATTTCATTTTAAACAAATAAATTTAAATTTTAAACTAGTTCCCATTTACAGAATATTTTAGCACCCAAACAATTAAATAAGTTAGTTAAATAAATAAATTTCCAAAAATACACTATTTTTGTTAAAATTTATAGATTCAAAAATCTAGCTTTTGTTAAAATCCTTCGGTATTTAAAATCCTTATATACCTTTACTTAAACTAACTTCCCTAAATAAAAACATTTCTATTTACCAAAATAATTAAATAAATTTACTAATAGGTTAATCACTATAATACATATTGTTATATTTATTTTTATTCCTAAAATAAGCTAATAAGTTTTATATGTAAATCCCTCCTTCTTTCTTTTTTCTTACCTTATTTATAAAACTACACACATTTAAAATAACAAGTACAGATGTAAAAACTATTTTCCTTTTCTGTAAAGCACAACAGTAGTTTACTTTACTATGTGAATACATACATACATACATACATACATACATACATACATACATACATACATACATACATACATACATACATACATACATACATACATATATATATATATAAATTTATAAATGCAGAAAATAGATTGTTTAATAAAATCTACTATTAAACTATTAATATCCTGTTTCTGTATATATCCCTACGGTATTCGAAACTAAAACGAAAAGAACATCACGAATACCTTACGGCTAAAAGCCAAAACCTTGCTCGAGCAAGAAATGTCATCACGAAAGCCCCTTCATGATGCTCGAAGACCAAAATTTTCGAGCTCACTTGTTCTCCTTCGTCCTACGATCTTGAGAATTTTGTGATATGAATCGCACTCCCCAATAAAGTCGAACCTCCAACACAACTCAAGCCCTCGATTCCAGCAACAGTTCGACACCCATGTCGAACGACTTCACTCGAACCCGTACTTCGATTTGAGCCACCCAGGTGCAGTTTATCGGGAATCTGAATTAAGGCAGTGGTTTCGGGTTTAAGTCGAGGTATTAGGGAGGAAAATGATTTTGAAATCCCTATTGCCCATTTTCTTAAAACAAAATTAATTTGTGCACTGCCATTAATTTGATTTTTCGAAAGATAATCGTTCGCCCCTTTTTTTTATCTGAGCTCGAGAAAAGGATAGGGTAATGAAGCATAAAGGAACAAGCTCGGCCATTAGTATTTATTTTCTGTTTAAAATGAATTGAGGTACCAGGAGAAGATAACGTGATTTTTAAAGAAGGAAAAGATCCCTTACGTTTTGAAGATGCTTTGCTACAGTGATTTTGAGGTGAAGTGATAAAGTTTTGATATTGATAGAAAGTAGGCTGCTGTTGAAATAGTTTGACCAGTTCAACAATATATTTATAAATTTAAAATTTAAATTCAAATTGACTTAAATCCACAACTTAAAATCCTGACTTCCTATCGAGGCATGTCACTAGGCGTTTATAATGTTATACCCCTATTCCGAACGCAACTGAAAAGGTTTCGAGGCCAAATTCGATCGTATGGAGAAGATAGCTTTTTGGACCTAGT
This sequence comes from Allium cepa, assembly GCA_030765085.1. NCBI lineage: Eukaryota > Viridiplantae > Streptophyta > Magnoliopsida > Asparagales > Amaryllidaceae > Allium > Allium cepa. The sequence continues at coordinate 600,895,317 of CM060935.1, forward strand.
TATTATATTTAATTTTTGATGTAAATTTCAGCGCGTTTACTTACCGTACAATCACACAACAAATCACGAAATTTGAAATATGATAATAATACACTATTATGGATCCAATGAAACTGGTTTCATCGAAATCCAAGACTATGCCTCAGAAGGCTATTTTTAAATATCAATTTAAACGATATATTTTCAAAACTTAACAGAACACTTCCAAATTCAATTTTAACACTTTTACTATCTTCACTACTATCAATATAAATTTTAAAAGCCTTTAAAACCTTTTTGACAAGCTCGAAACTCAAGATTAAATATTTTACTCAATCTTCAATTATTGAATTGAATAATTATATTATTCAACAAATTGCTGTATCTACATTCTGAATAGATAAATCTAATTTTTCCATATTCAAAACCAATTTATAATTCAATTCCTATATTTAAAACCATTTAAATATTCCAGATTCAATGCTAAAAAATCCGGGTCCACACCATCATTCATATCCCTTATTTGCTTAGTATTTATTACTTCACGCATCATATTCTTTAATACTATCCTTTCTTAAACATCATTCCATAGAATTTGCTTACTTAAGTTCATTTTAAACACTCTATAGAATTTAATTAAATCCAATTTCATTTTCCAGTTGATTCTCAGCTATACCAAATTCTTCTGTTTACATTTACTTTATTTTCATAATTTCATTTAAATACAAATTTATTTATGGAACATTTTATTAATCACCACTTTAGTTTATAATCATTCTATAAAAATCTAACTTCTTATATACGACTTACTTTAGTTTATAGTTATCTCAAAAGTTACAAATTCAATTTCACAATTTCTTTGTAAATTTATATTAAATCCTTTAACCAATTTACAAAGAAATTATTTATTTCATTTATCTACTTTCTTAAGTTCACCTACTGATTCTACTCTGTCATTAATCATTTCATAATATACCAATTAACTATATATAACATTCTAATTACTTTTAAGTTGGTTTACTTGTATAAAATCACATTACATATCCAAGTCATATTTCAACTTGTAACATTTGTTAAGTCTTATTATATGCTATTAGAATGCTTTGATATTATACAAATTTAGGATTCATTTTCCTTAATTAGAAGTTGACAATTTTACTTGGTTAAATTTCTTTACTTTTCCATTTTAAGGGTTACACATCAACTCTAAAGTTTTCTCAAAACATTAAGCTTAGAATTATTAATCCTCTTATTTTATAAGTTCTGGTTGTACACATTTCATTAAAATAATTTGAAAACTATTAATCAACAGAACTAAAAAATTTAAATGCCTAGTTCAAGTCAAATCATTTGAAATAAATATATACACTTATGTCTTTTGTATATCAAATCATACCTTTGGACTTTAAACCAAAATCCATTTATCAAAACAATTTCGAAGAAAAGCTTCTTAGAAGTCTCCCCCACTTTGAGACTCGAAAATGAACGTCGATGATGCTGCGCAGTCATCATCGAAATTATTTCCCAGTGACATAAGAGGGGAGTACTGAATTCATTCCTTTTAAAAATCCTTTCAGAAACATTCTCTTCAAATATTTTACACCTAATATCACTATATATTTTCTTCAAAGTTTTAAAAACCATTTCCAAAATCCTCGAGACTTAAATCCAATACTTCTCAGTTTAAATATATTTTAATTTATAAGTCATCTTTATAAACTATTTTTACAAAATTTTTACTTCCTTAAACATTCCACAAGTTGTTTTTTCATTTTTTATTTTATAATAAACCTTATTTATTAAAACATAATATCCAATTAATGATAACAATCAATATTATCATTCTTGACAACCAAACAAGCTAGGTAAATCATACTAATTTTTGAAAATTATTCCTTTATGTACAAAATATAGTTAGGATAAAATTATCTCATTTATCCAATTTCAAAATGATACTATGTCGAATTGTTCTGTTCAAGCGATTAGAGATCCCTATCAATGACGTTAATTACTCGTATTAACCAGAATCCATAAGCCACTCAACAAATCAAGCAACACAATATAAAACAATTTTATATCACTAACAAATATGCTCTCTCATATACACACTCAGTGACTCATCATAGGGTATTACTACCCTATTTATAAAGAGTCGGACCCCACAAAGCTAAGGTTATCGCTAAACCAAAGCTCTGATACCAACTGTATTGACCCACCTTTTTGGACAACTTAAATCGACAATAAACCACACATGTCGACTAAAACCATTCAAAAGGGAGGATTGTTAATGGGGTAAATAATAAAATAAGAGAAAAAGAAGAAGAAACAAACATAGAATCTCGCAGCGGAACGATAAAATATAATAATCAAATAAACAGTTCATGAAACTGTTTAATATACTTTTGATTATTATTTATACAACATTTATCAGAGTTATACATACATACATACATACATATACATATATATATATATATATATATATATATATATATGAGATAAATAAATAATGCAGCAGACAACATGATGTAGGGTTAATAATAGTAGTAGCATACCAAAACTTCGTCTTCTTCCTCCAGAATATATCTTCAGTAAGCTGAAAAACTCAGGGCTGACCGAGCGTAATGAAAAAAACAAAACACTCGAGTCGGTACTAAAATATCCTTATTTAAGTCAGATCAATATCGCATAAACATGAGTGTAGCGACGTCAGAGATGTTTACGGGATTTCACATCTCCTATCCAATGTACAACGTGCGTGCAATAACTCAAGAGATGTTATGGGATTTTCCATCTCTTAAGGATCCATCAAAATATTATATGTAGTAGAATACGCTATATATATAATGTCTAATCAGTAAACTAAATATTAACATAGCGTTAAGGCTTTAAATTGATCCCCCTTAACGCGTTTTAAGCATTTTCGTACAGTTTGCATATAAAACACCAATTAAACGGTCAGTGGATAGGGATGCTCCGTGATACGGCAATACTAAACCAAAATCGTTTGGGTATCGTTTAAGGATAAAAATATGACAAGGCACATGAGGCAGTGCCTAAGGTAGGATACTACCAGTTTACCCTTCCCGGTTGGTGATAACGCATCATAGCCATGATCTCCCACCACGTCCAACACTCCCGTACAATTCGAAGGGTGCACACTAATCGAACACAAAAAATGATATTAATACGAAGAAGTGAGTCCACTTAGGGTAGCTAACCCCTTGGCCAGTACAGCTCCTGTTTTAGTCATTTCAAATAGCATAAGTGCCATGTCAATTCGTCATCGTTCTCTTTCTTAAAATCCAGTCAATGACGCCAAATCCAACCACTTCGTTCTAGATCATCACTCTACTAAATTATTGTGGTTTTCAAAGTGGTTCCGGTATCGATAGAGAATATGCCCATATCCGGCTCCGGTCTCTTTAACAACCAAACGTCGTTTTACACACTGGTCGGTTCTTTTACATTTTGAAAACAGTCCCTAATTGATATCAAAATATCATATTCGCTTCGAACTAAAATCCATTTCGAAATCATCACATTTACTCAAAATATACAATTTCAATTCATAATCGTGTTCACTTCAGTATCTCAACTTCGATTCCAAAATTGCTTCAAGTTCCAATTTGATTTATAACTTCAATTAAATCTGATTCGTATTTAAATCCAACATTTAAATATAAACATTTCACTCTTGACCAGTTTGAATTTTTGAAAAATAGTTTGAATACTTTTAAAATAGTTTGAATACTTTTAAAATAGTTTAAGTGATTAAAATAGTTAAAATAGTTTTAATAGTTAAAATAGTTAATATAAAATACTTTAGTATAAAATGGTTTATATAGTAAAATACTTGGAAAGCCACAATAATTTAATGATTTAAAGAATATAGATTTTCAACAAATTATACTAAAATAATTTATTTAAAAAAGGTTTCAAAGTCAAATGGGTCCAATTTTAACTTTCCAATTCAAACCAATTTCGATTTTCATTCGGTCGATTCAATTTCAGTACCAATTCAAATCGATTTCAACTTCGATTTCAAATTAATTCAATTCCATTATCATCCAATTCAATCAATGCAATTCAATTCTCACTAATTCAATTCAAGCCAATCAATTCAATTCAATTCTTATTTGAAACCATTTCAATTTACATCAATTCCAAGTTCGATTTTCAAAATCATCGGTTTTAAACACTTCATGAATTTACCTTCAATATTTAATTTAAAAATCCCAATTTCAAATACAATTCAAATCCAAGCTTAAGTCAAAATATCGTTTTATACCACTTTCATATATTCAAGATCCAAATAAAAATTCAATCATTTAAAACAATAGATTTTCAATAGTCTAAATTATATCTAAATTATAAATTTCAACCTTGACATAGCTTATTTGAACAACTTCGATTCCCACGAGTTCAGTCCACAAATTTGAACTCAAGTTCGAAGATAAGTTGATCTCTATAAACCCGATTTTATTCATTTTAAACTAAGTCCAATAAATTTATTTCAACTCAAAATTTAAAACCAATTCATTTAGCCAATCCGGTGCTCGTATAAAATTTTCTACCCTATTGCCAAGTGATCATTTATTTCAATGTAATTTCAGGGATGGATATATATATATATATATATCATTTCAGTCCAAATCACAATGTCATAGGTATATATCATTTCAACCTATTTCTTAGTTTATTCAAAATAGTTCAATTTATAGTTTAATATACTATAAACAATTTATAGGGTAATAACATGATATTCTAGAAATAACTAACATTCAAATCATCCAAATATCAATCTATAGCACCCATCGCAATCAACCATTCAAACAGTCGATATAATTCATAATAATTTCACAGTTACTACTGTCGGGTATTTTCTGGCAATTGTATTCCAATTTTCAATTTCAACTATCAATTTACATTATAACGATTAACTTCCAATGACCATACAAATTTATTAAATAATGATCAATAAATTCAAACCAATTCATAAATTCTAATTAAACTAGCATAAGAATATTCTAGTACATTGTGAGCGTTATAAAAGACTCACCTTGAGTTTTCAATTTCAAATCAAATCAAACGATCGATTTAATCTAAAATTTTAGTTAGCTCCAAATGTTCTTGGTTCTACACTGCAACGTAGATCTCGTCGTTGTGATTCCAGTGTCGCCAGTTTCGTCCGATTCTGACCTTGTATGATCAAGATATGAAATTTTAAAACTTGAATATACTTTTAATATTAAAATTTCACTTTCCTTTTTATTTTAAATTTTGAAACCTAGATAAGGGCCGTTCAATTACCAACATAAATCTAGGCCACACAAAACTCTTTCTTCTCTGCCCGTTCAAAACACAAAAATAACCCATCACACTACGAGCGTCGACTGATGCCGCTCTCACCTCGTCGTGTTCGGCAATGATTAGACCTCGTCAAATCGAAACTCAACACGCCACCTCCTTTTAGCCTTGAACCCGCGAAGCTCGGTCGTATATTAAGCAAGAGAAACGCGCACGAACGTTCGTCACTCCCTGGCAATTTGCCACCGTCTTGGACCGTCATACTCGATCTCGACCGTTGGATTTGAAGCTCTCGATGAGCTCTACAATTCTCTAGTTGGAAGTTTTTGATAAAAGTTGAAGGATTTGAATAAAAATCGAGGGAAAATGGAAGCATTTCGGCCATTAAAACAATAATAGGCGGCTGCGCACTAGAACAAGGGTTTACTGAAGAACCCGTGTCTATATATATACGTATGATGATTTTTTTGAATATTATTTTCGACTTTTAATTGCTTTCTCAAACGAACTCCAAACGAGGCATGCCGACAGGCGCTTATAATGTTTTACCTGCATTCCGAACGCAATGGAATATGTTTCGAGACCTAATTCTTCATCTGTGCGAGTGACGACACTAAACGATCAATTTTAAATCAAATCTATTAAATAAATTTCGAAGCGTTTACAACTGCCATGGTCAAACGACAACTCTGATTGCTAAGAAATTTGAAATCCGATAATAATAAACTATTACGGATCCAATGAAACTAGTTTCATCGAACTCCGAGACTGTGCTTCGGAAGGATATTTTAACTCGTCGATTAAATCGACGACTTTTCCAAAATTTACAGAATTGCTTAAATTTTCAATTTTAAAAGCTTACTAACTCAATTATAAATCATAAAGAATTTATATTCGTATTGGAAACTGATTCGAATGATATTAAATCAAAAATTGATTATTCACACTATTCTCATATATTAAATTTCAATATCAAAATTAATATATATAAAATTCACATTTTAACCTATCGAATTTTAATTCCATTCAAATGTTCAGTATTACATTTCTAACTCCAATGGAATCTTAATTCACCTCAGAAATTTTATTAAGTCCATAATTGAATTATCCAAACAATTTTCAATATTAAATTAAATAATTTAATTAGTCAATATTAAAAAAAATTCAATATTTAATTTCACTTAAATTTTTGTCAACCTTCATTTGCTTTATTTCCATCTACTGAGTGCACATTTATTATTTAGTCTAACTACTGATTGGAAACACAATCCAATACATAGCATTATCTTTCAATATTCGTTGTTACTTAAATATTCGAAATCAGTTTATTTCTAAATTCTATTCAAGTTCATATCCAATAACTTACATTCAAAATCATTAATTTTTTTATTTTTAACCCTTTTTATTTAATAATCATATTAAATTTAATAATTTAAAATGGTTAAAAATTCGGGTCGTTACAGTACCGACACGACGTATAGTTTTATCTTTTCCGTCGCGTGTCAAACTTCAAAACAAAAAACAAATATACTACGGCGATCAACACGATTAGACGATTAAAACAGTGTACAGATATCATTGGTACGACTATCCTATCAAAAGTCAATATCCGGTACCGAAAATCCTGCTAAAATGCCGAAATAAGATAAATGGAGCAATAGCGTTCGAAATTGAACGAAACGAAATATGACGTCACATTGAGAAGATGATTTATAAATTTATAATATAAAAATATTTTGGTTTGGAAAATATTTTATTATCATCTAATATCAGCTGATTTAAGTTGAAATGAAATTACTTAACAAAATTAACTTCTATATTATCTGATGAAAATTTACCATTTCTTATGTTTATATAGACGTATTTCAAATAAATAATTTCTATTTTCAAAATCAATTATTTAAATTTAACAAAAGTTCATTTAATTAAATTATTTAAAACTATTAAAATTTACGGATCGTTACACTCTCCCCCACTCAAAACTTTTCGTCCCCGAAAAAGAAGAAAGTAGGAGAATAGAAACAACCAGAAAGAAAATAGATTAAAATATAAAATACCAGATACCACAACCAATTTCAAACCATAAATTTTCATTTGTTTTAAAATTGGTTTATACTCAATTAATTGATTTCAATTCATTTTATCTAATCAATCAAATTTACCGTGTTCCCATTTAATTGGTTTCATTTCCACATATTTTTATTCAAGTGATTTGTTTCCCATTTATTAACATTTACTACAAAAAATTTCACAACAATATTTGTTTTATTTCCCTTATCTATTAAATATATTTGATCAACCATAGTTAATTCCACCACAACATTCAGCTTCAAAAATTCAAAACCATATAAATTTCTATTTAAATAAATTAATATTCAACAATTTGGTTTAATCCATTTTATTCATCTAATAAACAGTCATTCAATTTAAAATTTTGATTTTCTTTCATTTTATCAACATTTCTTTCAAACATTTTCATTTTTTTAAATTAACTCATTTATTTATCCATGTACCTTCAACTAAATTGATTTCACTAAAATTCAAGTTCACTGTTCTTAAGTTCATACTTATCTGCTTAAATAGTCTTCTTTTTATTTATTTCACTTGACATATTTTGCAACATATATTAGGTGTATACATTTTATAACCATATATTATTCAACAACTAAATTTTCCTTTTTTTATTACCTAATTTATTTTCCAATTTATTATCAATAAATTCCCTTAACAAAACACCATCCTTTGATATCCTATTGCTTATATCATAGTGAATATTATACAATTACATTCTAATTACATTTCAACTTTCTAGGTAAGTTATATTAATGTTTATGAGTGCAATTAAATACTATACAAATTTTGCTTCTATCTACAACATTTATATTATGCTAATTTTTAGTTCGAACAATTTGTTACTTAATATTTCATCTTGTACAACCCTATCATATCCTAACATTTTAACTTTTTGAATATTTTCGGCAAGTTATATATATATTAGAATGCAATTTAGTATTATAAAAATAAGTTTTTATTCAAAATTCAACTATTTCAAGTTATTTTACTCCATTTTTCATTTTAGACCTTCCAATTATTCAAAATCTCCTTTCATTTCAATAGTTGAAAACCTAACTTAAAACAAAATTGAAGGGTTAAATTTCCGGTTGGACTTCAGTTTATTTTGAAATAAATATCTATACGTACATATTTTATAAATCAAATTACACTCAATTTTTTTTCAAATTAAACCATATTTTCAAAATAAAGTGTAGCTAAGCTACTAAGTGGTCTTTGCACTATGAGACTCGAAAATGAATGTCAATGATGCTGCAATCACCATCGAAATTATTTTCCAGCGACAAACGAAGAGAGTACTGATTTAATTCATTTAAAATTCTTTGGAAACAATTCCTATTCGAAAATACACTTAAATAATATATTCTTTCAAACCAAATTTTGTAAAGCACCGAAAATTAAATTCTTAAACCTTAATTTAAATTTATTTCATTTTCAAATCAAATAAACCTTGTTTATAAAATCTCAACACCTTATAAGATATAATAATAGAAAATGATTTATTATTGTTGACAAAATAAGAAATGATAATCTAATATTATCATTCCTAACAACCAATTCACTTAACTATCAAATTTCAGAAAGTTTCTACTTACATATATAATATAATCATACAAAATTTATTAATTCTAAAAACAATATTATGTCAATTTGCTCTCTTCAAATTTTTTGGAATTTTTATCGATAGTGTTAATCAGACGAATCGATCGAAACCCAAAATTCAAACTTAACAACTCAAACAGCACACTATAAATTTTTTTTATATTAATTACAAATGCACCCCTCGCTCTATGATACAAGGATGGGTTTCAAAACAAGGATAGAGATTCAAATTAGAGGAACCCTAATCAAAAGAATTCTAACTAGATGATAGGCTCAAAAAGGAGATAAGATGATTAAATAACAAAAGAGAAGAGGTGGATAGACTTGTATAAATCGCGGGTGACCTTAACCGGTCTACCATTACTTCAAGAATAAGATTGATGCAGAATTCTAAGGCAATAGACATCCAATCACAAGAGATAGAATTCGGGAATAGGAAGAGATAGCAACATCGTAAACCGAGGATATAGAAATCTTTGGTGAATCAATGCATGTTGTGAAGGAATTTCACCCCCTTACAAATCGTACAGTGGAGCTATAAGATACTCCAGAATCAAGAAGAACACGAATAGGAAGGATAAGGATGGATTTCAGAACGAAGGGAAAAGTTCCAAAGTTCGAAGGAAATTGAGTCAAAAGGAAGGAATTCAAGCTTGACGAAAGTGATTCTGTAATAAAATTTACTACAAATGCTAAGTTTTGTCTAAATCAGAGCTCTAATACCAACTGTAACATCCCGTTATTTCTTGCCATTCGCATCCACACATGTCGGACTTGAATTGCTCAAATTATAAGATTGTTAATTTATATTGGCAAAACTCAACATATACAATAAATAAAATAATCAGAGAAACACAAATACAGAGTAATATAATCAATAAGCAATGAAAACAAAAGAATAGTGGTACATGATGCTACCATGTATATAACAGAGTTAAAATAAGATACAACAAAAGTCTCGAATACATAGAAGTCTCAATACAATAGTCAAATACATGATTAGAATATATCACAGGAGTCAACTGAATAACTGCAAGCTGAATAGATAGATGGATCTCCAAGCGAACTCGAACCCCAAAGGTGAGTCTCAAATGCCGTGACACTAAGTCTGACCCAAGCGTAAAGCAAAACACAAACACTCGAGTCAGGATTTGTCACAACCCATTCTTCCGTACTGATTTAAACCGACTCTAAATCACACTTGTCAAACAAACTGCACGGGAAGATGGATAGTGAAAGAAAGAGGGAAGGTAGAAATAGAAAGAAGATAGAAGAAAGAGAACAATCAGAATCTCACAGCGGATCAAATAAACGATAATATAAATAAATCCTTACATGAAACTAAATCTGTTTCTTTATAACATATCAGACTTTAAATCACACAACTCGGACAGTTTATATCAATCCTGTCCTTACAACTAGTTGACCACACAACAAATGTAAACTAAATATAAGCATCTAGGTGAATATAACTCCTGATCCAGTTCCTTCTCCTGAAGTTTCCACTCTTCCAGCTAAACCTGGAAATATGCTCGATCTGACCCGAGCATATAGGAAAAACACCAAGCCCGGGTCAGTCTTGTAGACTAGCGTGAGAAACACACTCAACTTGATTATTAAAGTTTTAAAATCCTTTTGAAATCAAAGGTATCTCATAAGACCATGCCACAAATAAACATGTCAGGTTTTTAATTTACGATAACCAAAACGTTTCTTATAAAATCCTCTGATATTATAATAAGGACTGTATACAAATACTTATTCAGTTGCTGAAATTGTTACATTATTAAATTCCAGCATACTAGCCACAAGGTGGGTTCTACAATAAAAACTGTAAAAGGCTCGTAGGGAGAATGGATTTTCAATGAATGACTAGGCACTGGGGTGCCACCTACCACAGTACCTAATCTAGATCAACGTACCGAGGACCGCTACATTCCCCTGCAACACAAGATCGAACTACCCCTTACTGGATAGTCCGAGTAAGATCACCCCACGGTTGGGATTAGCAACCACCTATACAGCCGAAATATGAAGGGACTTCTAGACAGGGATGATTTTACCCTACTTGGGTGCTACCCACTTAGCCTTGCTACATATCCCCTAATTTTCAGTCATTCCCAGTTGATGAGGATCGAGGCTAAGCGTTACCTTTTTAGAACATATCACGTAGAATGCTCACTGTCCACCTGACGATGTTTTGAACACATTCATCCATACAAGTCCGTTCCAGGTTCGTACGGAACCGAAGGCACTGTTCCTACTACATCCATTTTGGAATCACCCTCAAGATTAGTAGCGGGTAGCCCTTGCACTTCACTGCTCCGTCTTCGACTCCAAGCTCTTGTCATCACGAAAATGTTCTCGTTGGATCGAAGTGGTTTTCGAATTTCAAATCCGATCCCGGTCTCTTCGAAACAACGTTTGCTATTTCCTGGTAAACTCAACCCCGGTTCTTTAAGAAATACACAGACGAAATACAAGATTGGAGTTCACCTCCCAACCGTTAGTGGACGGGTCTCCTCATAATTCGTCCTAGAGAAGATACGAGTTTATACGTACGGTATAGCACCTCGAATGGTAACCGTACCATATAATTCTCGAGTCTCCTCTAGATATTTCCAAAGTTAGGTTTTATTTCCAAATTTGATAGTCGGTTGTTTAACTATCAAAACAATAAATCAATTCAAACAAGTTATTTCCCATTGCAACTATTAAGCCTAGTTCCCATTTAAAATTACTAGGAAAGCTTAATTTATTGTGTAAATATATATTTAAAACAATTTCTTCCAAATCATACTTATGAAATTCCCAAATACACTCCTTAAATTTGTTAAGATAAAATACTCTTTATAAAAGTTTACTATACAATATATTATTTAAAACAACAATTATTTAATAGATTGTATTAAAAAAATATACTTAAATGATAGCTTAATAAAAATTAACCTTTAAAGAATCATTACAGAATAGTTTAATACTTGGATTAGTTTAAATAATACATACTTATAAAAAATTATACCTTTAAAAAGATTTCCAAACATAATAAATAAATTACTTTTGATATTTCCAAAATATTTATCAATTATTTTAAAACATTTCTACAAATAGTATTTATTTTTAAAAACAAAACAAAACTAGTTTCAAAAACAATCCAAACAGAATAAGGCTTATCAGTCTCAATGGTACTTATCAATTTACAATTCATAATTCACAGTCACACAGATATTCAAATCAATCAGCTTCCTTAGATCGATTCACATTGTATTCTAAAATACAATTAATACACAAATAACAAATATATGCATGAATAACATATTAGAGATTACCAATGCTAGTAACAATTACACAGTTAATATCAGATAGATCGCTTATACTACCCATATAAATTAAATTAACTATTCAGCGGAATGGTGTTTTTTTCCACTGTTTAGATGTCAACTAGTTTGAATAATCTACAACTAACACATCTATTCAGTTGGAAACATCTTACCGGATAGGTCATAAAAAATTATACAACGGCATTCATTACCAACGGTTATTAAATTCAATTAGAACAAGTTCATAAAATTTTCTTATTTAACTTCACAATGGATCATACGACGGCATACCACCCGTCGATACGAACCATCTTCTTAATAACACATTATTATATGAGAAATTAAGAAATTACTATAAATATAATATTACTTAAGAACTTGAATTAATTCAACGATTTAATATTTAATTTCCCTTAATTATCTTAATTATACTTAAATTATTCAATTAAACTGAAGTATAATAATAATAAAAAATATTTTTTAAAATCTTGTTCAAATTATAATAAAATAACTTATTTCAATGTCCTAAAATTTTTAAAGCAAATCAAACTTATTTTCCAAATTTCCTTAGTCTATATAAGCTTTAAGTAAATATTTGAATATAAAAGAGGATTTGTTTAAAAGATTTATTTTAAAACAACATGTTTGTTATAACTTTGAAAAGATAATGGATTTTCTTCTAACAAATCCTTTATTAATAAACCTTTCTTAAAACAAAAACCAAATCCATTGGCTCAAAACCCATAACCCATAGATAAAGAAACAACCCGATCCCATAAATTTGCACAGCCCAAACGAAATCTATTTGAACCGAAGCCCAATACAAAAACGCATCAGGACGAACCCGAAGACCTTATCTCCTTCCCTCTTCTTCCTCATCATCACTCTGCTTCCAGGCAATCAATCCTAAATTCACTCGAATGAATGCCACGAGCCGAAGAACATCTCCGACCAACTCGATGTCTTCGAATTGAACATATATACCAATGAAATGTCCCAGCCTGGAACAAAACCCACTCTTCTCGCCTACCCGTAGTTCATCCATGCCAAGACATCATGTGCACACGGTGCATGTGCACCACCTCTCTGATGACTCTACCGGCGTCATGAACCTCTGAGTCGACGTCCCTTCTTCTACTGATCAACATCGCCACCTCAACGATGACTAGAATCCATCCCAAATGAAAAACAATACTCTCTCGAACCATCGGAAAAAATCCGGCCCAAAAATCGACGAACTGCTCTCACCTTCGACCACTATCATGTATGCCACTTATCTCTGATGAAAGCCCACTCCAGCAGCTACCTTTGAGCCAAGCCACAGAAACCTCGGTTGCACCTCCTTCCCTCACGAGCATCTCGATTCCACCATAGCCGAAACTTCCTTAAAATCCTAAAATCCAATGACTTACCCAAACCAAGACCAAATTCAAAAATTGGCCACGAATCGATACCTTCCCGATGTCCACTAGCCCCTCCCAAAGTTAGCCGCTCCACCCCACGACGTCGAGATCGCCTGAAATCTATTTTTGAATGTAAATCGTTCATCTACTAATTTCTCAAGCTATAGATCATTAAAAAATTCAATCTAACTGCTAAAATTCATAATTTCATACAAGCATCCCAACTGCATGCATGAATCTTTGAAATAAATACATTAAATTTTACTAAAATATTTTATTTACTGTAAAACCTGTCATGAAGGAACTGCATAGCATAATTATCCATAAATCTATTTTTAACACAAGCTAAACTAGAAAACATACAGATTCCTAGTTTACATCAACATGCAAAATGAGCTAGGTGAAGAGATATATATATTTTTGAATACTAGAATGAACAATGCAATACAGTCAATAGAGAAATTCAGTTTCCAGATTCAAAATTCAGTTTCTCACCTTCCACATTTGCTTCCAGATGCTTTTAAAGTTGAAGTGTTTGATTTGAAAACTTGAAATCTTTGATTTGAACTTGAAATCCTTTAAAACTGAAAATTGAATCCTGCTTTTAGGTAGCCTGATTCTTTAAACAGACAGTGTTTTCTTGAGCTTTCAACAAGTTACAGAGTATTACTTCTTATCTTTTTTTTATTTTAATTCCAGTTTTTATTTAATGCTTGCTTACAATTTTTAGACAGAGGATGTTTAAGTTACAGGTATTTAGATTCTCAAACCACAACTCAGATCTAAATGCTCTCCTTTATATACACATGTTTGTAGCCAAAAATGATAGCCTGAAAAGATTTTTGGTGGCTGAGATAGATATTGTCTTAGCTGAGAGGAAATTTGAAAAGAAAAGAAAATTATTACAAACGTTTATTACTGCCAAATGTTAATATTAACTGCCAAGTGTATTAATATTCTTGCTAATTCAAGTGTTCATCACTTGTTTCCATGGTTTGTTTGATTAAGAACTGTTTTATTAACTTGTTAATGTTAACCTGTATTGCTCTTAATCAGTATATACTCAAAGTCTTTTATTATATATATAAACTGAAATTATGAATGTATACTTCAGAGAATAAACATCCCAAATATATTTTTAAAGTAGAAATGCATTTGTCTTTAATACATTTTAAAACAAAATAAGTAACTAGATTAACATAATACCTTTTGGTTTATACTTATATATAAATATGCTGTTACTTAAATAACAAAATGAAATAACATTCCCAATATACATATGTTATTTAAAAACAAGTATTACAAAGTGATATTAAACTATTTCTAAGCCTTTCCGTATATATGTAACCATATATAAATTTTTTAATGATAATATAAAATATATTATCTTCAAATAAATCAAGTCATTTATTATCTATGTACATATATAACTTCTATTATAAATATTTATGTGATTGCACATCATTTTATTCATAACCTTTTCTATCTATTAAATATTATAAATTTCCTTTTTAACTTATCATTACATATATACAACTTTTCTTACCCAATGTATATATATTATTATTTTAGAATTTTTCGACTTAAACTCTTTTTATTTTATATAAATGAGACGACCAGACTTCCTATCTCCAGGAAGACGTGTCACTAGTTAAGAAAGAAAGGGATAGAAGAAGAAAAGAAAGAGAAAGAAGAAACAACAACAACATCGGATAACTCAAAACGGAACGAATGAAATATAATATATCGCATAAAATATTACATAGTATCATATTACATCAGAGTACACAACTTATACAACACATATTAGACAGTTATAAACATCTGTCTAACTATACAACTTAAGATATCACAAGATACAGATATCATACAAACACAGCGGAACCATAATATATCTACACGTAGAAGCCTCCTGCTCGATATCTCCTCCATAATTCGTCAAGCTAACCTGAATCACCTGACTACTCATACATAATATGAGTACCCAAGAGTTTAATAAAACAGAAAATAAACACTCGGGTCAGACAGGGGTCTGGTGTGAGTAAACGGGTTAAAATTGCTTAACTTTAGAAAAACCTTTGAAAAGAAAAGGTATCACGTAAGACTTCCCACACATAAACATGGAAAAGTTTTTACCTTACGCTAACCAAAACATTTGATAGGAAATCCAGTGATATGATAATAATGCCTAGGGTTTTCAAAATAAAATACAGAAATAGCTGGAATGCTTATATCTCACGTTCCAACATAGTTGGGCACAATCAAAATCGTACAGGCACTTATTGGATTCTGGATTCCATCAATGGCAGGGCTACTAAGGTACCGCCCGTCTCAGTAGGTGGCCTAGATCAACGTACCGAGCCGCCACCCTAACTCCCCTGCAACATAAGATCGGGATCATTCCTTACCGAACAGTTTCGAACAAGACCACCTCGTGGTTGGCGCGACCAACCACACACTAAGCCGAAATAGAAAGGGACCTCTAGACAGGGGTAAATCTCGTCCTACTTGGGCATGACCCACTTAACCTTGCTGCACCTCCCCTATTTTAGCCATTCCCGGTTGATGAGGCTTGAGGCTGCGATTACCTTTATAGAACACATCTATCTTAGAATGCTCATCGTCCACCTGACGATGTTCTGAAAGCATTCAATCCATACAAGTTCGTTCCGGGTTCGAACGAAACTGAAGGCACTATCTCGTTGCACTCATTTTGGAATCACCCTCAGAGTCAACGACCATAGCCCTTGCACTCTAAATCACCATCTCGAACCTATAAGTACTATTCCGTCAAACTCATTACGGAATCACCCACAGAGTTATTCTGACGTATAGTCCTTACACCTCGAGTCTTTACAAAGCTCCACTGGGATTCACGACCTAATGTTTAATTGGAATCGATGTGGTTTTCGGATATCCAAATATGGAAACCCGATCCCGGTCTCATCGAAACCAAACGCCATTTTAATGTCCAAGTTGTTTTAAGGGTTTAAACAGTTAACTTATATTCAGGATGATATAAACAGATAGATGAATCACATTATCACAACAAATAATTCATATCAAACATTCATCTCACAAAGCAGCATATCTGATATCATAGATATTCAAATAATCCATTATCAACCAAACACCTAATATCAATCATCCAATATTAATCACCCAATATCAATCAATCAATATTAACCAATCATCCATAAACAGAATTGATTAACTCTAAATCAATTGGATTACCAAAATCCTTCTTCATTTATTTATTCCAAATAAATAAATTAATCATCTATTAATGATCTTCCGTAATTAATCTTCCTTGATTAATCATTTTTAATTACATTCAAGTAATTTCTCTTAACCATATACAGTAATTAACCTTTAATTACTATCATTAATTACAATAATTAATGATCCTTCATTTGCTTCCATTAATTAATTAACTATAATTAATTATATTAAATCTCAATTAATTACAATTAATAATCACTCTTAAATTAATTACTTTTATTAATCAACCTTGATTAATTAATTAATTAGCTAATGATCCTTATTAATTAATAATTAACTTGTAATTAACCATCTTATTAATTAGTCTTCATTAATCATAAACAGTAACTAACAATTTGTAATTACTTAACTTCTTAATTAATTATATTAACCTTTGATTGATTATTCTAATTAATTAATATTTAATTACTTCATTAAATATAATTAATCAATTAAATTAATAAATAATCCTTAATTAATTACTTTATTTATTAATTACATTTTAATTAAGTACACTTAGTAATTAATCTTAAATTAATCACATTCATTAATTAATTAATCACATTAATTAATTAACCAAATTAACTTAGTAATTAACCCTTAATTACTCCATAAGTAATTATCTTCTAATTACTTCCATTAATAAACCTTGATTACTCTCTTAATTAATTACTTATCAAGTAATTAATTTCATCATTAATAATCCTTAATTCATAAATTAATTAATTACTCCATAATTAATTAACTTCAAATCCATTATATTAATCAATTCCTTAATTAATAACATCTAGTGATTAACCATTAATCACTTCCACTAATTACTCCCATGAGTAATACCATTCTTAATTACATTCAATAATTAACCATTGATTACTTCATTAAGTAATCACACTTAATTAATCCATATTAAGTGAATATTAAAAATTAAATAGACAATTAATTAATTATTTAAAATTAATTAAACAATTAATTAATTAACTTCTTATATTTAACAATCCTTAATTACATAAGAAAACCTTAATCTAAATTAATCTTTTACGTATTAACAAATCATGTAGTCAAGTATTCTTAAGTTCATATAAAAATAAATTAACGATATTTATTTACATAAATTAATTATTTGAATTTAATTAAATTTTAATAACCTAACAACAAATCATTCTATTTGGATTACAAAATCATAATAATAACCTTATTTGGAAATAAGGCATTTAGAAATCAAATTTCAAATTTCAAATACTTTAAATTTATTTAAATTTAAACTTATTTATTTTCAAAACAATTTGAAAACTTTGTTATTAAAACATTACTTAAAACCTTGATTTAATACTTAAAATTGGAACATTTCTATTAAAATTTAAATTCAAAATTAATTTAAGATAATTACTTTAAAAGAAATCATCTTTAAACAATTTAAATTTGAAAATTGAATTCAATTACCCTTTTTTTTAAAGTTTGATTTATATCTATTTTAAAACAACAAGCTTTTAACTTTGTATTTTGTTTCCTTTATGAACTTGCTTTATAACTTAAACTGGATTTTTATTTATTTCAATCAACAAGTTTATTTGCAAACCTCATTCACACAGTACTAAAAAACATAACAACCTATATACTCAGGTAAAACACTGCAAAATCACGAGCCTTCCCCCCGAGTAAACTCAGCCACCCCTCAACTTCGAGACGACATGCGAGAAACACGAGTGCTCCTTCGGGTCATAACCCTTCTTTCCCAACACTTCAAAATCCCAGTGCACATGAACTTGCACGTTGCACATGCCCAAACACTTCCGGCCACCCACGTTCGTCGTCACTATCGACGACGGTCACAATATCATGCGTGATCACAAAACTAAACCCAGATTCGAGATTAAACACTCGAATCAAAATCTGAGCCTTAAGCTTGAAAAATCTTCAGAACAACACGACACCAAAATACCCACAACCGACCATCGACGCCGATGAACCCTCGCCGCTCTCATCATCAAGACGCCACGACCCTGAACTTTAACATCCCTAAATGCAAACAACTCCTGTTCAACAATCACGTCGCAAAGTCCACAACAGTCAAGCCGAGCCGAAAACCATAATAAAACCCTAGATCCATCCAATATGATTAATTCACTCACTTGAAAAATTCCATTGCATTTTTCCCGTAATCCTTAATCCATAAACAAGCTTGAACAAAATTACAGTTGCAACCATCATGCTGTTCTTCAGCAATTCACCAAAACAACCCAAATGTTCAAACCCCAAATTCTCATGATTCATTAAACTAAAAATCATGATTTCTAACCACTAAATCATTCATGTAATCCAAATCAAAAATTAAGATTGTTGATTTATCATGTATAACAGTATTTTTAGTGTTATTCTTATTTTAAAAATTATTTGTGAACTAAAAATTCCACAAACTATTTTTAAAATTTCCATTAAACATTAACAAACAATTTTCATTCATATTCCAAGATCTAATTTTGTTTAGATTGAAAGAATTTGAATTTTTCTTAAAAACTACTTCTGTAAATGACATAGATGAAACAGACACCTTTCAATAGACACTTTAAACCTTTAATCTACATACATAACAATATTTTCTGTAAACATATATCCATCATCATATCATAAATCAACACATGCAATAACATTCAATCACAGATTTGATAAAAACTGTTTCAAAAAGAATTTTACTCACCTTATAAATAATATGCAGAGCAATTTCTTTAAATTTCCAGGCTCTTGAACATTTTAATTAGAAAAGAATGCTTTGATGGTTGATGTTGAAATTTAATGCCTTTGCATGCTTTACAAATTTATGCTTAAAGGTTGAAACAGCTATTGATTTCCCTTTGAAATGCAGGTGATCAAATGCAGATTTGAAAAAGATGCAGATTTAAAAGATGTTGAAACTGATCTGGGTTGCTCATCCATTTGCATTACAGGTTGAAGTTTGTAGATTTTACTTTGCTTTGGGTTTAATTTCAGATTTGAAAAAGGGTTTTCTGTTTGCCATTAATTTTTAAAGGAATGAAGGAAAAAGAAATTTGAGAAGAAGAAGAAAGATTTGAAAAAAAATGAAAGAGAAAACAAATCTTCTTTATGTTTAAATCCAAATAAATAAAAATGTAGGCCACTTGTAGATTAAACTTACATTTGTCATAATCTTGTTTATTTGCCTTACAAGTGTTATTAAAATGTGTTAACATGTTTACAAATGTTTATTAGTATTTTATAAATTTTTATTTATCTTAAAATGTAAAATATAACTTACTTAATTTAGCTCTTTTAATAAATATAATTTACATATGTATATATAAATTTACTTTTAAAAGAAATTATTCTAAAACTAATTAAAATATAAATAAATCTCTTATACATGGATTTAAAAATCTAAAACATATATATATACACACACACATTTATAACCATTTTATATTAAGCACTTTAAAGAAAACAAAACAAAATGTTTAAATCCTTTTAAATTATCATATTTAAAATAAATAACAATCTTATATTTTAAAAAAAAACAATTATCTTATAATTGAAAACAATTGAATAAATCTTAAATTATCTTTTGAAAAATACTAATTTTAAAACAAAGCTTTAAATCACAATATTCATACATATATAAATTATCAATAGATTAAATTAAATTTCAAAACAATATCAAATTATAACATATGCATACATATATATTACAATTTGAAAATTCATATTTTATTTAAAACAAAAGATTTTCTATTCGTAATATATATCAAATATATATATTATAAATAGAATAAAATTTCATTAGCTTTGAAAAATAAATCTTTCAATATTGCAAATTAAATATTTATTAAGCTTCAAAAGATTAAATTTATCAGTTTAAATCAAAATTATAAAGAAAAATTATCAAATCAATTTAATTATTAATACAGATTATTAAATTGATATTGCCTAAAATTCCGGGTCATTACAATCGACCCCCCTTAATAGAATTTCGTCACCGAAATTTAAATGCAAAGGTAATTTAATAACCCTCAAAAGATTTCAATTTCAAACAGCAAAGCATTCCTATCAACCAGTTGCTAACAATTATTGCAATCAAACAAACAAACAAACCTAAATAATTATCCTAACATAAATCAAAATAAATCTTAATATCACTATCAAGAGTTTCCCAAGGATAAATCACCGGGAGACTCGCTATACAGAAGCTAACGAACTGCACCACAAAAATCCAGAGCTCCTCATCTCTATCAATTTCTTTTCAACCATTTTACAATAAACTAGATCATCAATCTGAACAGAACATCAGACTATACTCAAGTCCAGCACAACTTTCAAATCCAACTGAACTGCAGATTCCACAACAACAATGAATCATACACGTACTCCCTCAGAGATACGTGAAATATAATGAATTACAGCTATCCAAACTGGCAATTCAATCTTATCCAATCAAAAATACAGATAAGAAATCTCAAATGCCTCAAAACCAACACCCAATTACTGCTCTTAACCAGAGAAATACTAAAAACAATGAAGTCTCCAACTTCGAATT
This sequence comes from Allium cepa, assembly GCA_030765085.1. Taxonomy (NCBI): domain Eukaryota; kingdom Viridiplantae; phylum Streptophyta; class Magnoliopsida; order Asparagales; family Amaryllidaceae; genus Allium; species Allium cepa. The sequence goes on from CM060935.1 coordinate 600,916,808, forward strand.
CAAAACTCCTTATCTCATATCCACACAACTCAACAAACAATCCTAGGCTGCCAATCTTCTTCCTGATCAGCTCATCCTATGCTGATGCTTCCAGAAACAACTAGACCAAAGCAAACCAGTTTCTGGATTCTATCCAACAGAAAAGTCTTCTAAGATCCGTCGAAATCCAGAACACAAGCTTTACTTCCCAAGCAATAACAAACTGAACTTGCTTCCTCCCTCGCACAGCTGCTACCTCGCTCCGCTGCACAACTCTGATTTTGAAATAGATGAGAGTACTGTTGATGAACACAAGCACAAACTTATCCAATATATTCGGAAAACTTTGTTCATCAAATCCATAAAATCTTGTGACCCATCTGACTCGGACATACAACCTTATAACAGAAATCCAACTCGAAAAGTAGATCCGACCAATCCAAATCCAAAGAAATTTCTGAGCTACTACACCAACTCTTCTACTAGACTAACTACCAAAATCACTTCTGGAACCAAAACAATATGGAACTCAACTCCAGATGCAGACAAACTTCTGATTACTTCAGTAGCTCCTACATCTATATGAGAACCCTCAATCTCAAACAACAGATTGCTCAAGAAAAATTCCCAAATTAATCGCAAGTCATTTTTGCGATCCAACCTAGTTCGGATTCCAAAGAAACTGTCCTCTCTTTACCAATTAGAACAGCTTTAAGCTTTTCCAAACAAGGTTAACCTTTCAAGAAAACTTACTCCAACTGCCCGGACTGCTGAAGAAGAACCACAAAGATTCCTGAACCATCGAAGAAACGGACACACTACTGCTTCCAAACTCTACCTTGATGATGCTGCAAAACTAAAAGACCTCCTCAACAGCACATCGAACACTTCGAGTCGAACTGCTACCACAGTTAACCAAAGACTTCTAATCCAAAGGGCTCCTCGAAAACCAAAACCATCAACAAACCACACAACGGACCTTAGAGATGACAGACATCCTCTCAAGAAATTCGGGCTCCAAACCAAGCGTCAACATCTCGCTCTCCTTAAGGAATGACAAAGAGACCATGCCGAAGCGAAACAACTTATAGACCTTAGTCTCATATTCCAGAACAGCCAACCTCCTTGCTACAGATCCAGATAACTTCTACTCAGATTAATCTTTCCTGCGGAAGGTAAAGACTGCTCCTCAACTACTTCTAAAACAGCTTCAAGAGAAAACATCCTCGGAAATATCCATGGATACTGCATCTCATCACGCAGTTATCAAGATATCATCACTTACTTCTGCACTTCTGACAAATCCAAACTTACACTTAAAAGATAAACTCCAAATCTTTAAAAAAATTCCTTCGAATATCAGAGAAATCCTTACTCCAAACTACAAATCCTACTCGAGACGGTATTAGGTCTACAGTCTTGACAAAATCACTTCCAATCTCAACATATGGACCTCTTCCATCAGTGGTAGTCGTGTTACACACACACACCACTATTCCATCTATCTCTAAAACTTATGTTGGAAAATCCAAATAGATAACCCAACAGATCAGGTAGATATAGATATATATAAATATATAGTTATATAAAAATTACAAGTACGCTCTCTCAAGAAAGACACCACTCCAGCCTAGGTATTCACTCAACCTAACGCTCTGATACCAAATGAGACGACCCGACTTCCTATCTCCAGGAAGACGTGTCACTAATTAAGAAAGAATGGGATAGAAGAAGAAAAGAAAGAGAAAGAAGAAACACAACAACATCAGATAACTCACAGCGGAACGAATGAAATATAATATATCACACAAAATATTACATAGTATCATATTACATCAGAGTACGCAACTTATACAACACATATTAGCCAGTTATAAACATCTTTCTAACTATACAACTCAAGATAACACAAGATACAGATATCATACAAACACAGCGGAACCATAATATATCTACACGTGGAACCTTGCTGCACCTCCCCTGTTTTAGCCATTCCCGGTTGATGAGGCTTGAGGCTGCGATTACCTTTATAGAACACATCTATCTTAGAATGCTCATCGTCCACCTGACGATGTTCTAAAAGCATTCAATCCATACAAGTTCGTTCCAGGTTCGAACGAAACCGAAGGCACTATCTCGTTGCACTCATTTTGGAATCACTCTCAGAGTCAACGACCATAGCCCTTGCACTCTAAATCACCATCTCGAACCTATAAGTACTATTCCGTCAAATTCATTACGGAATCACCCACAGAGTTATTCTGACGTATAGTCCTTACACCTCGAGTCTTCACAAAGCTCCACTTGGATTCACGACCTAACGTTTAGTTAGAATCGATGTGGTTTTCGGATATCCAAATATGAAAACCAGATCCGGTCTCATCGAAACCAAATGCCATTTTAATGTCCAAGTTGTTTTAAGGGTTTAAATAGTTAACTTATATCAGGATGATATAAACAGATAGATGAATCACATTATCACAACAGATAATTCATATCAAACATTCATCTCACAAAGCAGCATATCATATATCATAGATATTCAAATCATCCAGTATCAACCAAACACCTAATGTCAATCATCCAATATTAATCACCCAATATCAATCAATCAATATTAACCAATCATCCATAAACAGAATTGATTAACTCTAAATCAATTGGATTACCAAAATCCTTCTTCATTTATTTATTCCAAATAAATAAATTAATCATCTATTAATGATCTTCCTTAATTAATCTTCCTTGATTAATCATTTTTAAATACATTCAAGTAATTTCTCTTAACCATATACAGTAATTAACCTTTAATTACTATCATTAATTACAATAATTAACGATCCTTCATTTGCTTCCATTAATTAATTAACTATAATTAATTATATTAAATCTCAATTAATTACAATTAATTAATTACTATTAAATTAATTACTTTTATTAATCAACCTTGATTGATTAATTAATTAGCTAATGATCCTTATTAATTAATAATTAACTTGTAATTAATCATCTTATTAATTAGTCTTAATTAATCATAAACAGTAATTAACAATTTGTCATTACTTAACTTAATTAATTAACTTCTTAATTAATTATATTAACCTTTGATTAATTATTCTATAATTACTTTATTAAATATTATTAATCAATTAAATTAATAAATAATCCTTAATTAATTACTTTATTAATTAATTACATTTTAATTAATTACACTTAATAATTAATCTTAAATTAATCACATTAATTAATTACTTAATCACATTAATTAATTAACCAAATTAACTTAGTAATTAATCCTTAATTACTCCATAAGTAATTATCTTCTAAATACTTCCATTAATAAACCTTGATTACTCTCTTAATTAATTACTTATCAAGTAATTAATTTCATTATTAATAATCCTTAATTCATAAATTAATTAATTACTCCATAATTAATTAACTTCAAATCCATTATATCAATCAATTCCTTAATTAATAACATCTAATGATTAACCATTAATCACTTCCATTAATAACTCCCATGAGTAATACCATTCTTAAGTACATTCAATAATTAACCATTGATTACTTCATTAAGTAATCACACTTAATTAATCCATATTAAGTGATTATTAAAAATTAAATAAACAATCAATTAATTATTTAAAATTAATTAAACAATTAATTAATTAACTTTTTACATTTAACAATCCTTAATTACTTAAGAAAACCTTAATCTAAATTAATCTTTTACTTATTAACAAATCATGTAGTCAAGTATTCTTAAGTTCATATAAAAATAAATTAACCATATTTATTTACACAAATTAATTATTTGAATTTAATAAAATTTTAGTAACCTCACAACAAATTATTCTGTTTGGATTACAAAATCATAATAATAACCTTATTTGGAAATAAGGCATTTAGAAATCAAATCTAAAATTTCAAATACTTTAAATTTATTTAAATTTAAAACTATTTATTTTCAAAACAATTTGAAAACTTTGTTATTAAAACATTACTTAAAACCTTGATTTAATACTTAAAATTGGAACACTTCTTTTAAAATTTAAATTCAAAATTTATTTAAGATAATTACTTTAAAAGAAATCATCTTTAAACAATTTAAATTTGAAAATTGAATTCAATTACCCTTTTATTTAAAGTTTGATTTATATCTATTTTAAATCAACAAGTTTTTAACTTTCTATTTTGTTTCCTTTATGAACTTGCTTTATAACTTAAACTGGATTTTTATTTATTTCAATCAACAAGTTTATTTGCAAACCTCATTTACACAGTACCAACAAAACACAACAACTTATATACTCGGGTAAAACACTGCAAAATCACGAGGCTTCCCCCGAATAAACCCAGCTACCCCTCAACTTCGAGATGACACGCGAGAAACACGAGTGCTCCTTCGGGTCATAACCCTTCTTCCTCGACACTTCAAAATCCCAGTGCACACGAACTTGCACGGTGCACTTGCCCAAACACTTTCGGCCACCCACGTTCGTCGTCACTATCGACGACGGTCACAATATCATGCGCGATCACAAAACTAAACCCAGATTCGAGATTAAACACTCGAATCAAAATCCGAGCCTTAAGCTCGAAAAATCTGCAGAATAACACGACACCCAAACACCCACGACCGACCATCGACGCCGATGGCCCCTCGCTGCTCTCACCATCAAGACGCCACGACCCTGAACTTCAACTTCCCCAAACGCGAACAACTCCGATTCAACAATCACGTCGCGAAGTCCACAACAGTCAAGCCGAGCCAAAAACCATAATAAAACCCTAGATCCATCCAATACGATCAATTCACTCACTTGAAAAATTCCATAGCATTTTTCTCATAATCCTTGATTCATAAACAAGCTTCGAACAAAATTACAGCTGCAACCATCATGTTGTTCTTCGGCAATTCACCAAAACAACCCAAATGTTCAAACCCCAAATTCTCATGATTCATTAAACTAAAAATCATGAAACATGTAATAGAAATCATGATTTCTAACCACTAAATCATTCATGTAATCCAAATCAAAAAATAAGATTGTTGATTTATCATGTATAACAGTATTTTTAGTGTTATTCTTATTTTAAAAATTATTTGTGAACTAAAAATTCCACAAACTATTTTTAAAATTTCCATTAAACATTAATAAACAATTTTCATTCATATGCCAAGATCTAATTTTGTTTAGATTGAAAGATTTTGAATTTTTCTTAAAAACTACTTCTGTAAATAACATAGATGAAATAGACACCTTTCAATCGACACTTTAAACCTTTAATCTACACACATAACAATATTTCCTGTAAACATATATCCATCAACATATCATAATTCAACACATGCAATAACATTCAATCACAAATTTGATAAAAACTGTTTCTAAATGTATTTTACTCACCTTATAAATAATATGCAGAGCAGTTTCTTTAAATTTCCAGGCTCTTGAACATTTTAATCAGAAAAGAATGCTTTGATGCTTGATGTTGAAATTTAATGCCTTTGCATGCTTTACAAATTGATGCTTAATGGTTGAAACAGCTATTGATTTCCCTTTGAAATGCAGGTGATCAAATGCAGATTTGAAAAAGATGCAGATTTAAAAGATGTTGAAACTGATCTGGGTTGCTCATCCATTTGCATTACAGGTTGAAGTTTGTAGATTTTACTTTGCTTTGGGTTTAATTTCAGATTTGAAAAAGGGTTTTCTGTTTGCCATTAATTTTTAAAGGAATGAAGGAAAAAGAAATCTGAGAAGAAGAAGAAAGATTTGAAAAAAACTGAAAGATAAAACAAATCTTCTTTATGTTTAAATCCAAATAAATAAAAATGTAGGCCACTTGTAGATTAAACTTACATTTGTCATAATCTTGTTTATTTGCCTTACAAGTGTTATTAAAATGTGTTAACATGTTTACACATGTTTATTAGTATTTTATAAATTTTTATTTAATTTAAAATGTAAATATAACTTACTTAATTTAGTTCCCTTAATAAATATAATTTACATATGTATACATAAATTTACTTTTAAAAGAAATTATTCTAAAACTAATTAAAATATAAATAAATCTCTTATACATGGATTTAAAAATCTAAAACATCTATATATGTACATTTATAACCATTTTATATTAAGCATTTTAAAGAAAACAAAACAAAATGTTTAAATCCTTTTAAATTATCATATTTAAAATAAATAACAATCTTATATTTTAAAAACAAACAATTATCTTATAATTGAAAACAATTGAATATATCTTAAATTATCTTTTGAAAAATACTAATTTTAAAACAAAGCTTTAAATCACTATATTCATACATATATTAATTATCAACAGATTAAATTAAATTTCAAAACAATATCAAATTATAACATATGCATACATATATATTATAATTTGAAAATTCATCTTTTATTTAAAACAAAAGATCTTCTATTCGCAATATATATCAAATATATATATTATAAATAGAATAATATTTCATTAGCTTTGAAAAATAAATCTTTCAATATTGCCAGATTAAATATTTATTAACCTTCAAAAGATTAAATTTATCAGTTTAAATTAAAATTATAAAGAAAAATTATCAAATCAATTTAATTATTAATACAGATTATTAAATTGATATTGCCTAAAATTTTGGGTCGTTACAATAAACAACGTTGTTTATATTCAAAAAAAACCAAAAATTTCCTTTAACTTTATTATCTAATTAGTGCCATAAATTTCTATCCAAATTTTATATACCAATCTTATCCTCCTCATAAGTAAAATATATGTATATGAATTTTTCAATGAATTAAATTTTCCATTATATTTCACCTTTAGAAAAAAATATACATATTTATTTTTAAAACAAAATACATATATTTAATCTAATACAATATATACGTATTTTACTTTTTAAAACAAAAATACATTTAAGAAATTCTAGTTAAATCAATCTGTATTTTAATATAGATTTGAAAACTCAAGTTATATTGGTTTTGAAAAATTGTGTACAATTATTAATCATTGATTAATGGAAATATTGTATATTAAAGTACGATATTGTTGGATATTATAAATTAACTTTCACAACTCGGAATGTCAAAAATCTCGGGTCGTTACAGGATTAACATTCTTGTATTAATAAATTCAACTCAAGTGAAATGTCAACTGAAAAACAAGTAACTTAAAGGATGTTTGGGATAACCATCCTCTAAGGATCCATGAAACTATCTACTATGTTGTAATATATGTTATTATAATAATGTCTATACTAAAGTAAACTATTAAAATAGCACTAAGCAATTACCCATATCCCCCTTAACGCAATTTATATAATTCCATAGTCTATACAGATAATGTAAACTCCACCTGTGGTTGGGCTATCAGGGAGCACTCCATAGGCACGACACAAAAAAACTCATAGAAGGCATACTAGGGAATGCGACAAGGCACTCGAGGCAATGCCAGGGTAGATATACCATTTGCGGATCCGGACTGGTGGTAACGCATAGCAGCTACTGCCACCCACCTCGTGACACACTCCTAAATCAAAGAGTGTACCCAATCAAATCGCAAAAGCAATAGAATGGCATCGAAAAATGTGTCCGATAGGAGGAATGACCTCACTTAGCCCAGCGTGGCTCCTGTTTTAACCGCATCAAGCTGACTCACGGGAGTCAGGGTCACATAAATACCATATAAAACCGTCACCAAACCAACCTACTTCATTTTGGAAACTCCACCACGTACACAGTGTTAAAGTGGTTTTCAGTATTGGTAGAGAGTATGACAATATCCGATCTCGGTCTCTTTAACAACCAATCGTTATTATAACACCGCGGTCATTTTAAAATAGTTTATACTTCAAAACCAAAATATCATTTACATTTCAAAAAACCATATCAATATGATATCATTACCATTTCAAAACCATATCAATACAATATCATTTCCATTTTCAAAATCATGGCACTTCAAGTTATAACACGTTCGAAATCAAAACACTTGAAATCATGACACTTTGAAAATCATAACACTTTGAAATATTAACACTTTGAAATCATAACACTTTGAAATCATAATACTTTGGAAAACCATAACTCATTCCTTTAAACAGTTGAGATATTATTAATAGTATATATAATAAAATAGTTTATATAAAATAGTTATAAGTTAAAATAGTTTATATTAAAATAATTAGTATATTAAAAATAATTTCTGTATTAAAAATGATTTGTAGTAAAATAGTTTATATTAAAATAATTTATAAAGTAAAATATATAAATAGTTTAAAATAACTTAAAAATACTTTATATAATAAAATAGCTTCCTCAAATCTCATAAATCGAATCAAATCAACTCGAATTCCTAAATTCAAATTTAATTCAATCTCAATTCATCGATCTGAATTCAGTTCAGTTTCTAAATAAACCATTTTAAATTATATCGATTTCAAATATAGATTTGAACCACAAAATAAACCATTCCAGTTTCAATATTTCAAAGCTTTAAATATCCAACATTTCAAAACTAAATTTGATAATTTCATTTATATCTCAATTAACTTCATTATTATTTAGTTTTGAAATATTCTCTTAATAAAATCAAATGTCATTTAAATAAAACCCCAAATTACAATAAACTAAATGTTTCCTTCAATTTATTCAAACTTGAAATATTCATTTAATCACCTTAAACCAAAATCAAGTAATATAATCATATCCTTTAAAATCTCAAATTCAATAAATTTCAAATCGATTTAATTAAATAAAATTCTTAATTAATTACAATTTCAAATAAATTCAAACATATCTTCCCAATCTTAACTTAAAATAATCAATATGAAAATCTGTTTCTTTAAATAAATACTTAAACATATTACATATTAATTAAATCAAACTTTATTTAATTAGATCTTATTATCAACTTATTTTATATTAAAACAAATTTATACATATTTTAAAATAGTTAAATTATAAGTAAATTCTTAAAATTTATAATTTCAAAACTAACTTAAAATTTTAAAATTTTCAAATAATATAATTTAAAATCTAAAATTTAAACCTGTACAAAAATACATTTATGTAATATCTTAAAATCAATATTTATTCCACCATATATTTCTTTCCAAAACCATAGAAACCATTTTCAAAATATTTATACGTATACCAACGGTGTCTGTATATAATTTTATATCCTATGGTCAAGTGTGACAGATATTTATCATTTCAATCCACAATTTAAATTATATACGGGTATATATCATTTCAACCCGCAATCTCAAATTCAATCCAAATGGAAATCGCATGCGTTGATCATTTCAACCCATAACGATTTTCTCCTATTCTACAAATTGTTCAGGTATGTATTATTTCAACCCATAGTGAATACTATACTAACAGAGAACTTGTAGAGTGAGAACATATATAATATAACAGGCATATATCATCAAGTTAAATAACAGATAATGGTGTCAGATGTCACAGGTGAACAGATACAAATAATAGCATATATGTAGCAATGTAAACAACTAACAACAACATATTTCAATTGTCGTTTCAATTGAAATCGAATTTAATAAATATAAGAATGTTAATCGTGAGTGACTGCTCACCTTTCGAGGCTAGAGAGATTCGACAATGGGATAGGCTACAAATCTAAGCACGAATTCCAAAGTAATCAAGATTGAACGTGAATTTGACGAGCAAAACTGATAAATAGGGATCGATGAGAACAAATAAAAATCCACCTAATGTAAATGGAAAATATATACTATTAATCAATAATTTAAACTTATATAAACTAACATAGAATATTTTAAGGTCCATATTTAATATAAAATCAATAATAAATTTTAAAACACATAAATATTAAAATCAATATATATATATATATATATCAAAACCAATTCACTTTATTTAATAGTATATACATACAGATATAAAACTGTAACAAAAGAAATATTAGACTTTATAACATATATATATATATATATATATATATATATAAGTATAACGTATATAGTAGAAACAACTTTATAACTTTCATATATATATATATATATATATATATATATATATATATATATATATACGGAACATATATATACACGCAAACATCAGGGATCAGAAATATATATAAAATTACCGTTTTAGACTAATATAAATAACCATCAACCGACCCATATATATACTATATATATAAACTATAAATTCTACATAGCAATATATTTATAAGTTTAAACCAATTATAAAAAAATAATAAGGATTGAAATATTATCTTATATATATAATATGTACATATTATATTTATAAATATATGTACTTTAACTTATTTTATAAACAAAAACTGACATAAAAATTAACATATCATATATAAGCTAATTGTATACATCTTTGTATATATACTAACAAATATATATATCCTATATAAACAAAAATAAAATTATATATATATAGTACCTTATATATCATGGGTGGACAAATAAAAGATGACGTCTCGGCAGATCTGGGTGGTGAGAAAAGTCGCACGTGTAGGATGGATGCTGCGAAGGGTGAAACAACGGTTAAGAGGAGTAGTGCATGGAGTTGCCGGAGAACATGTGGCTGCGTCGATTGGTTGCTCGCATGGAATGATGAGAAGGCTCGAGTTATTGGTCAGCGTTCGGGAGGAAAGGTCGCATGCTGTTCGGTGGAAGGAGGGGAAAGCGGAGATGCTCGGCGTAGGGAGGTGATGGGTAGGCTATGGCTGGGCGCATGGAAACGAGGGTGGAGACAGGGAAATGGCGAGAGAGGAAGAAAAGAGAGAAGAAGGGAAGGAAAAATTAGAAGAAAGAAGAAAAAACGAACAAATATGAGTATGGTGGAAATGGGAAAGAGTGAAGGTCAGAAGGCTGTGGAGGTTCAGGCTTTACAGAAGGTATGGTTTATATAAATCTTATATATGTTTTAATATATATATTTAGAGTGAAAGGACGGGCAAATTTGCTTTGCTATATAAATTTGTATACATTATATATTTCCAACTTTGTAAATAGAGACTAGAGAGACAGGCAGAGAAAAACAGACCGCTGTATAATAATTTGAAATGATGGGATGGTAACAGTTGTCCATTGATTCAGCAAAAGTTATTAAAGCAATTTATTATATTGCTTGGGCTGCACGTTCAAATTTGAAAAGTCACAGGAAGAAAAGGTTGCAATTTTGTGGTACCGATACGACGTATCATTTTACCTTTTCCATCACGTATCAGACCTCAAAATATAGAAATAAATATACTGCGGTGATCAACATGATGAGACGATCAAAACGGTTTACAGATATTAGTGGCACGACCATCCAATCAAAAGTCAATGTCCGGTACCGAAAATGCTGCTAAAACGCCAAAAATAAGATAAATGGAAAAATGGCAGTCTAAATTTAACGAAATGAAATAGGACGTCACAATCAGAAGATGATTTACGAATTTATTCTATAAAAATATTCGGGTTTGGAAAATATTTTATTATCAACTAATATCAACGGATTTAAATTGAAATAAAATTACGCAACAAAATTTACTTCTATATTATCTGATGAAAATTTACCATTGGTTATGTTTAAATAGACGTATTTCAAATAAATAATTTCTATTTCCAAATTCAATTATTTAAAATTTAATAAAAGTTTAGTTAGTTACATGATTTAAAACTATTAAAATTTATGGGTTGTTACAAGTCAAAAGCAGCATCCAACCATGTCAAAGACTTAGAGCAGACATTCGCTTTCTCAATGCAATACTATGTGAAGCTAAACCCTCTAAATTTCACCTTCACCATCTAGTTAGAAAAGTTCCTAGGGTACATTGTGAATTCACGTAGCACTGAAGCGAACCCAAAAAAGATTATAGCCATAAGAGGAATGAGAATCCCAAAGAAGCCGAAGGATCTAATGAGGTTAAATGGTAGGGTAGTGGTCCTAAGTAGGTTAATATCAAAATCCATAGAAAAATGCATCACATTCTTCGAACAAGTGAAGAAGGGGAAAAACTTCGAATGGACCAAGGAGTGCTAAGCTGTATTCCAAAACCTAAAGGATCATTTGGTCAATACTCCTATATTATCAAAATCGGCCATATGTGAGAACTTATAGGATGTAACTGATCAACCTATTAGTATTGCAGTAATAAGAGAGGATAAAGGGACGCAAAGGCTCATCAACTTCACAAGCAAGTGGTTATCGAGGGCAGAGCTAAACTACTCGGTTGTTAAAAAGCTTGCATACAACCTGTTGCTTACAGCGAGAAATCTATGACCCTATTTCCAGACGCATTCCATCATAGACAAACCTCTTAGGCAAATACTGCAGAAACTAAGGACATCGGGTCGCCTAATAAAATAAGCAATGGAGCTTAGCCAGTACGACATCACCTACTGTTCCAGGATGGCAATCAAAAGCTAAACACTTGCAGATTTCATCGTAGAATGCACCATACCAGCTGAACCCTATTTAGACGAAGAAGCAAACACCCTATAGTTCTTTAGTTGTTTGTAAGTGGAGCATCGAATGAATAAGGGGTAGGAATCAGATATGTACCAATCACCCTGAATGGACAGAACTACATGGAGTAGTACAGCTTAATGTTAGTTCCTAAGATGATGGTATTTATGATAACAACCTTAGGACTTGTTATACAATATAAATACTAATATTTTTGTCTAGATATATATGAATATGCAGGATATATATGTAGGTACTGAAGAATGAAGACTGTACAGTATAGAGATTCAAGATCGACGAATTCAAGATTGAAGAATTCAAGACGAAGACTCATAAGTATCAAGAGTTCAAGATTTTAAAAGTTCAAGATATTAAGATAAGAAATAGAGTCCAGATTTATGTTAAAAATTCATAAAAGCACTCAAATCTTTATTCGGATTTTAATTATGGAATGGAATCCACACACTCGCTTTAACAGTGGGATAGAAGCCACGACTTTCTCTAGTGGGATGGAACCCACAAAATTTTCAAAATAGTTTATTTTAAGTATTTTTTCAAAAACTTTTTAAAAGTCATCTCTAGTTTATATTTTAGCCTTAAACTATTTTTATCCTTTATTTTTTGATTTCAAAATCATCTCTTGTTTTTAAACTATCTCCTCGTTTTAATATTATAAGCTTTAAATCTCAAAAATATATTATATATTTTGTTTTTAATATTATTTTTATATTATAGATTATATATTTTTAAGATTACCTTTTAAATCTCTTTTATAAGTTTAAACTATATTCAAAATGGTTTATAAACTTCAGGAATTGTTTTGAAAAGTTTTAAAAAAGAAAATGTCTTTTAAAAACAAAAATCAATTTTCAAAATTTACTAGGGCATGTCGACATACCCCATCCCCCATGTTGACATGATAGCCGTAGAATTTAAAATTCAAATTTTCAAATGAAGTGTCTATTCTTCATAACCTTTCACGAATGGACATGATTGTTATTCTTGTATAAATACTAGTTGTTTTCAACGAATTTTAAGTTGGTTTTTATTCATTTCTTCACTACTTCTTCTCCACTCAAATATTCTCTTATATTTTAGTAAAATTCCATTGAAATCCTAAGTGAATCAAACTTGATCATCCCTAGTTTGATTCTCTGCCACTCTCTCTCAAAGATCTTAGTGCTTTCAGAGTTATATGATCATTCATAATCAAAGAAGTGTATCAAATCTTTCTATCTATCAAAGTGATATTGGAAACGGTGTGATTGTGGCTCGTAAATCAATTGGGTGATGTTTTAGCCCGTAAATCAATTAGGTGATCTTGTATCCTAGTTAAATCAAGAGAGTTTGCCCTGGAGTCGAAGACAGGAGGGTGTATTCTTGTGGCCTTGAAATAGAGGTTGTAATATCGACATTATATTTGAAAAGAAATCTGCACAAGAAATTGTGTGGGACTAGATGTAGGGTAACTCTGAACCAATATAAAATTCCAGTGTTCTTTCCTTAACTGCTTTTATTTATTATTTGCATCTGTGTCTGATTCTGCAATTGTTTCTATGTTTGTGAATTGCATCTATTTGGGTTTAATTTGAAAAGCTTTCGAAAAGTCTCATAAAATTAATTAAACACTATTCACCTCCTTCTAATGTTAATTCTTCCTTAAGATTCGTAATCCGCATCTCCTACACTTAGTTTCGAAGCAACCAAAAATATGGTAGAATAAGAGGCCCTCCTTACAAACTTACAAATGGCCTAGTTAATGAAGGTAACCCATATTAAAATTCACAGTGATTCCCAATTAGTTGTGAACCAAATGCAGGGTCATTACCAAGTGTAGGAACCGTCCTTAGCTGATTATATGAAATTATCTATGAAATTACTAGAGTAGTTCAAATAATCCAAGATAGAGAAATTTTACGTGATAGCAATTCAGCCACCGACTCTTTAGCAAAACTAGCTAGCACCAAAATGGCCAATGAAAGAAGGCAGTACCAATGGGGCATTAAGCAGAGCCAAGTATAATAGAGTCGAATCAAATACTGGTCCTGACCTAAGCCCAACGGGCTGCCATTTAAGGCACATAAAATCAGAAGACAACAGGAAATCAAGGGCAATTCATAACCCTGCTCCTGCCTTAAAAAACCGAGGAGAGTGACTGGATGACTCCCATCAAAAAATTCCCAAATGGAGTTTATCTCCGAATAGGAATGAGGCTTGAAAGATAAGATACCAGGCTTCATACTACTCTTTCTTTGATGGCATATTATGTAAGAGAGGATATTATACCCCTTATCTTAGGTGCGTTTCTAAGTAATTGGAGGTACAGGTCATGAGAGAAGTATATGAGGGCCAATGCGGGGATCACTCTAGGGGAAACAAATTAGCAAAAAAATACTGAGGCACAGCTACTATTGGCCCAACGTGCTCCAAGATGCAAAGGAATTTATGGGGAAGTGTGACAGATGTCAATGATTTGTATGTATTCCCAAACAACCATCCAATGAGCTCATCTCATTTGCAAGCCCATGTCCATTCAACATATTGGGTATAGACTTGATAGGACCACTTTCAATGTCAAAATGAAGAGCTAAATATGCTATAATAGCCATAGATTACTTCACCAAATAGGTATAGGTAGATCCCCTAGCCACGATTATTGCATATAAGATAGTCACTTTTGTAGTAAGGAAAAAAATCATTAGATATGGGATACCTTGCAAAATCATTTTTGACAATGGTACCTACTTCAAAAGCAAAGAATTCATAGATTATGAGATGAACAATATAATAAAAGTTTTTCCTCAATCGCATACCCATAGGAAAATGGACAGATTGAAGCTGCAAAAAAACCATCAAAAATCTACTCAAGAAAAGGCTGTAGATAGTTAAAGGAAAGTGGGCAAAGGATTTATCTTTTGTACTATGGGCCAACTGAACTTCAACTAGATCCAGTATAAGCCACACTCCTTTTTCGCTAACCTACGAATATGAGGCCATTTTTCCCGTCGAAGTAGAAGTCTCATCACATAGAAGAATATCATATACCATAGAAAAGAATATGAAATTGTAAGAAGCTGCCTTAGATCTCATCCAGGAAAGCGGTGGTGATATCAGCCGCATATCGACAAAGGATGGCAAAGAATTATAATGCAAGACTCAAAGAAAGAAACTTATGTAAAGGGGACTTGGTACTATGGAAAGTGATTGCGAATACAAAGGATCCAGCGAGTAGGGCGTTAGGACCAAATTGGGAAGATCCACTAGTCATAGCAGAAGTTTTAGCAAAAAGGGCATATCGATTACCGAGACCTGATAGCAACTTAGTACCAAGAACTTAGAACTTAGAGCACCTCAGACCTTGCTCTATCTAATTTACATTGCTTATGTAATGTACATTGTAGTTATTATAAAGAAGTAACAATACAATGAACTAGATGTAGGTATATTAGACAGCCTGAATCAATATAATCTTTTTTATATCATCTCCCTCTGGTATGATTAAATGATCTCCCCTTGTACATCCTTAGTTCACCACCAACAGTCACTGACACGTGAGCTTGGAAAATGAGAACAACACTAGCAGCAATGAGAATGGTGAAACTGGACTCAAACACTTGGAAGTGCATCAACGCAATCCGACTCTTCAGCTAAATTACTACACTGTATGTAGGGATATTAGACTGCCCAAACCAGTTATCAAAATAGAGTTACAAACAGAAAAGCTCGACTTTTCAGCCTAATAGGTCGTTGGGATATTGAACAGCTCGAACTGGTATGAAACCCTTTTATGTTAATAATGTTAACATTTCACATCGGATGTTGGGACATTAGACTGCCCGAACCAATTATCAAAATGGAGCTAGAAACAACATAGCTTGGCTTTTCAGCCCAACTAGTTATAGGAATAATGGATGGCCCAAACCAATAAAACCCCTCTATATTAGTACTACTAACATAGCACACTAGATGGATGGATATTAAAAAGCCAGAACCAATACAAAAATCACGTGCATGCAAAGATTGTAAATAAAAGACTTGACTCCATTGTCAAACTCCTTTTTAGTCCCCCCTCATACCGTGGAGAAGACAGTGGCAAGCACAAGAACAAATTTCTCACAGCTCACCACCATCATTTAATAGTTGTACTAACAACACAACATATGAGTGATAATGGCAATCTCAGAAATGAGAATGATGATGCTAAATTTAGACCATGCTAAGTGCACAAGAAAGTTTTTCACAGCCCACCACTGTCGCTCATTGGTTGAAATAACCACACTAGAAGGACAACGACAATCTTAGAAATGGGAATAGTTGGCTAAGCTAAATGCAATGTGTCAAAGTGTAGGACAGAGAAAAACAGGCCTACGTCCCAGATGGTAGATAAGGCAAGTTTACACCGACCTACGATCACCATAGACTTGCGGGCATGTGTTACACCCACATCTACCTCGAACTGCATTGAAGGAAAATGGGACAGGGCTTGATGCCAGGAAGGCTACCCACATATTGATAATATTAGATGTAAAGAATAAGGAATTGAATCAATCAAACTCATATTGCACAGGAAGCCATCTTGAAGCTGTAACACTTAACCCGAACTGAACTCTGCAGTCAAGGAAGGAGCGGTAGATGACAGAAACTATGCTTATTTGAAAATAAGGGCAGGTCGTAGTAATAATACATAAGAACAAAGTAGAATAAAAATACTTCGCCAAGGAATAGGAGGCAATACATGCTGAACTGAACCAATCTCATCTCCAAAACTCATACGTCGTCAAAATTTACAAGAACAGGTCTACACAACACATACCGGAGGCAACCTAAGAAGTACTAAAAGAGGTCAAAAGCACCCTAAAGGGTTGCATGCATGTACACTCAAAATACACTACAATATAGAACCATACTTATAGGTACACACAAAGATACAAAGCTCCTCCTTTCTCTCATCAACAACCCGAGCATATTGTAATAAGGGAAACTCAAATCACAATCACTATTTTGTATAAAAAAGAGGTATTTACCTTAATTTGTATTATCTATTTCAATAACTATGAAAGATAATTTCTTGTGATTCCAAATGTAACACAATTCCTTTTTGGATAAGATATAGAAATTTATAGCTTTAACCATTTGTTAAAAAATGCACTTTAATGGGCCTAAATTTCGATAAAAATCAAAACCCAAATACATCAGAGCATCGATCTTTGGATTTGATACCTGTAAATAACCATGAGCATATCAAAAGATTGATAAAATCTAAACTCATAGCGAAAATAATAATAGGATAAAGATACAGACTATGGCTACTACCTTGGAATTAATGGTATTCCTTGGATATGAAATCGCCATATTAGCATCGAGCATGAGATATAAAAAGACTTCTCCAACAACCAATCATATCTAGCTCTAGTGACTTGTCCCTCTAAATCTATCATATGGGTTGTAATGAAGAAGGGGTCAGTACAACATTCCGGTGACTGGAAAATCTACACAATGTCCATAACATAAATTTATACTAATTGTTTCCTTTTAATTGTAATGTTTACATTTAAGGTTTATCGGTTTAACCTAATAGTGCATGCACGATATTCCTACTTGACATAATTTGTGAACCTACCCTTATCCCAAAGTACAAAATACATGCATAAGTCTATAGCCACTTAATACTTCCAAATATGAAGAGGGCTCCTAGCATCGTCATCGTCGGTCTATTGGTCCTAGCTATAGAGACCTTTGACAACTATTTATGGCTTTATGATTTATAATAGTTGTACTACTAATGCATCTATCATCATTAAAGTCTTAACCATGTGAGAGACGATACCCAAGCCACTTATCACCTTATTAATAAGGACTAAATATACCCCTGACCATTTAACACCTATATTGTAAGTAGACCTTTGTCATTCAATACCTAACCCCAAAGGCGGACCCCTCACTAGTATTATCTAGTTGACATCGCTTTGGAATCTCACTGGGACACTTAATACTTCTTTCTAGAAGAGAGGAGGACCCTATATCAGTCACTTAATACCTCAAACCTAAAGTGGGCCCTTCTCGATATTCCACTACAGCCCCTAACCGTAAATTCAGACCATTTATAACTTTTGAATTAGTAAAGAGGCGAGCCCTCAAAGATACACTTAATACCTCTAACCTCTAAGAAAATCCTATTTTTCACATAATCGTTTCCCATGGGTCTTACGATTGGTGATGCCTCACATCAATAGAAAGTGTACACACCTACTGGTAGCCTCTGAGCGAAGGGCAGACTTCCCTTGTGTCACTCTACCAACCTCGCATCCCAACCTACTAAGTCTAATTAATTGTTCCAGGCTTTGCAAGTTTAAGTCATATTATCCTGGGCTTTATTATTACTAAGCTTTATCATCCTAAATTGAATATTGAACATAGCTTACTAACTTCCTGTTATTTATTTAAGGCTATAAAACATAATTAAAATTATCAATTACCTACGAATCTCCTTTATTTACTTCTTCCATAAATGTCAATTTGTCCACGATAAAAGAGTATCATCCTAATAGATATTTCCTATGACATTTATGTATATTCACAAATTTTCAATTAGTAACCTTGTCTAATTACTACATAGTTATTAACCTAACTTCTTATTTATTAATCTCGCTAATCCATTTACTATTAATTATTTATAACAGCCAAATTCATTTCACATTCATTACCTATTAATTGAAGTTGCAACCTTCCTAAACCTTCTTTCCTATTTCTCGTTTTCTCTTATCTGCAATTCAATCTTATTTCTATGTTTAACTAATACCCTAAGCGGGCATTACACGTAAATCATCGTATTAATTAAGTTTCATTCTTATTTATTAGTGCCTATAAAATATATGTAAATATCTACTTCTACCAAATATATTCTAATCATAAATCTTTAACAAGAATATTCTTTCCAAATTTAATTTAATAAAATTATATTTCTTCGTAAGATTCTCCATTGCAAATTCCACAAATTAGTTTTGAACAAAGGACCAAAAATAAAAGGAATGATTTGCCTCGTTTAAAATTACAAGGAATGGTTATTTTCATTTTATTGGAATAGATAGTGTAAACTACAAAGAATAAATTTATACGTTACGCATCTCTTCCTTTTCATTTGCATATATTCCTTTTCAAATCAAACATTGCATTTTCTATGAGATTTAGAAACATAAAAAATTTATAAGACTCAAACGGACATTCTTCCCACAAATTAAACTATGGAAAATTCCCAATTCAACATAATAAGGGTCAAAATCACACTAATAACCTACTACCCTAATTCAAATCTAGAATGAATTTCATTTAAATCAATATACATATTTATAACTTTTGGAATTGATATCCAGATTAGAGCATAACACTATTTCTAATTAGATCTCCTAAGAATATGTAGGCGATGTTTATTACATTCAAACTTAGCCTATAATTCACATATATTTATTCATTTGGGCGTAAAAATCAAACGAATGCCAACAGAATAGATTCAATATCAAATTCATAAATTCCCAACTCACCTTCTAAAAGAGTTCCAAATCAGATCTGAAGTAAAACCGTTGATTCAACTCCATTTCCTTCTTATTCCAAGAAATATTTATAAAAAGAGTATATACATATATTAGAATTATAGGTCTAAGAAGAGATTAGGGGTTGAAGGGAAATACAAACACATAAATATAAATATATATTGCGTATTATTGATTCGCGTCTATTCTTCTTTTATTTGGTTTCGATTCTTCTCCAATTTTCATATATACAAATATAAATATTATTTTATAATTTAGAAAATGATGGAGAAGAGAAGATGATAAAGCTTCGTTAATGTTTCCAGAAAAATATAAGAAGATAAGAGAGGGTTAGGCCTGACTTTATTGGCACTCGAATCAATCACAGTCGTTAGATTTAATTATATAAAATCCACGTCGATTAGGCCAAGGCAAACTCTGGCCATCACATTACCCACCGATCAACCGCCTCTAGGTATTGATCGACCACTACAGGTCAGTTGATCACAATAAGGCCGTTGACCTGTTGGTCCCGGTAATTAATATATAAACATTAACTTTTCTAATTTATTTATCTCATTCCAAAATCGACGACTGTCTGTAGCTTCTTCTTTGAACTCCAATTATGAAACTCCAAACATGAAAGTTGCTTAGAATTTTACCACAACCGCAATAGTATAGGTTTCATAGTCAAATTCCATCGTCTGCATAATTTCCCTTTTTGGAGCCTAATTAACTAAATATCTAATTAATTGAACAAATAATTATAAAATTTAGAGGTGTTACATTCTTCCTCTCTTAAAAAAATTTCATTCTTGAAATTATACCAATAAGTCATAGTTATAGCTCACAGTTACCCTAAACTGCACAACTAATTAGTGTACAATCCATTTTGCAACCAACGTGCTTGAGCTCATAGTGTATCACAACATAGGAAATATGTATGCAGAATGATTCTAAATCGGGCCCTCCTATATGAATTCTTTTGTTTTGAAAACATAGTGCAACAACATATATATACCGACGGTTCTACATGCACGTAGATTTTGAAAATTCTTTTTACCAGAAGTCCTCATACTCCTACGAATAGAAGTATGGTGCAACCAATTTGCATCAAATTCCTACCAACTAAAAATCTAACGCTTTGAAATATTACTTCCTAAATGCTATTGTTATCACCATTGTCGACCTCGAAGATGTTCGACATACTACTTGATTATGGCTCTACATCAATAAGAAGTGCCAAAGTAATGAAATGAGTTAGTGCTAACACCAACGATGTCGACTCTCATCAACATTGACATCATATTTCTCCAGTAAAGTCATGGAACGTTAAACAGCATCAGTGCTACCAATCACCCATAAGGTTAGGTGGAATTGCGTCACAAAGCAATGCTGAATGGAATCAGCATTGTAAGTTATCAAAGAAAGTAAGGACATCGAGCATGATCGACATCGCTTATCAATGATATTGCACTTCATCAATTATTGAATGTTACCACATAACGATACCTAGAATCATAGTTGCCTAAGGTATAAGGGATGAAGCCGCCTCCTATCAACGTTGCATCTCATTGATGTCGTGCATAATCAATGCCACCATCCACTTAAGAAGTGATGTCGTACACCATTGTTGCCAAAAAGAGTTTATGGCCGATGCTAATCGAAGTTAATAACGTCCTCATCGATGTCGCTACAATTCCATACCGCCGTTCATCTAGGATGTTAAGGAATGATGTCACATCTCCATGATGTTGCTTCAATACCAATGTTGCCACTTCTTAGAGTTAACTTCCAAATAGAACCACCCATCATTATTATTACCAATGATCAAAGCTGCCACTTTAAAATGTTAATGACGAACGTCATCAATGCCTACAGAGGCTACATATGCGATGTTGATAGTCAACGCCATCAATATCTGTAGAAGTTATTGTTGCCAACACTAAATTATATGAAGTTGCTCTTTCTAAATATTTCCATATATCAACATCGTTCTTCATAAATGCTTAGTGCGACCTTCAATTAATGTTGCCGACAATCAATCAGGAGCGTCTCGGTACACATTGTTGATGCCAAAAACCATCAATGCTGACTCCAAGCCATTGTGCCGCTTACCTACCCCTATAAATATGGAACTAGGGGTCTTGGAGAGGGGACGAATTATTCTTACCTCTCTTCTTAATTTTTTCACTTTGTAACGCTAAATCAATTTGGGGATTTTCAGCCGATTGTAACACTTAAACATTTTACATATAAAGAATTGAATACTGAACTATTGCATACCATATTTGATAAATTGACTTGAATTTTAACTTGCATATTGACTTGACTTGTGACTTGCATATTTATCTGGTTCCTCTATGACATTCGAAAAAGATGGCTTTGAACTCAACATCGAGCATACTCCTTCCTAGTGACTTCGACCACGATTAACTTAGCCATCCCTTAACCAACTCCACTTTCGCTACACTTTTAGGGTTGGCTAAGAAAGTCTTTAATATTTGGTGCAAGATGGAGGGCCAGAACCTCTGTCTCCATTAAAACCCTAAGTGAAACTACCCTATCTTGCATATTCAATGTTCAAAGGACTTGCCCCTAAAAAGGATATCCTATTCCAATCCGACTTACCTTTGATCTTCAACACTAGTTGATTGCATCACCTAGGTTTTGTTTAGCTATGCCAATTAATCATGATGAGATCTCCGAATAAGGATCCTCCGAGCCTCAAACGATAGGCCAACTTATCGGATCACTAACAATCCCCGGCTTCATGAAGAACAAGTACTAAGAATCAAGGCACTACAAATCATGGAAAATAAGAGAAGACAAGTAGCATATTACAAGCCAAATAGATGGAGTTTGAATCCATTTCACATAAGGCCAGTGATCTTTGCTGTAGGAAAGCAATGCAAAAAGGATAACATCTTCTTCAAAATAAGGAAATTCAACTCAAAACAAAGGGAACCATTTTTGAAAAAGAAATAACAAAGATTTTTGATCGGTTCACTAGAAAGTGGGAAAATGTCCTTAACCATTCTCAAGAGCTAAGTGAAACTCGAGACACTTCAAAAAGAAAGCTTGTTATGGAAGCCAAAGATCCTATCCTGCATAAGAGAGCCAAATGAAATTCTGAAGGATCAAGTTCAAAAAGCTCATGGCTTCCTAAAAATTACTCTCTTATCACCTCTTATGAGAATATCTACTTCTTGACAAAGGATGAACTCAACTATTGGCCTTCACAAAAAAAGCATCCAAAAAATGAAAGGAATTTTAGAGGGTTATACTGTCATTATTATTGAGCCAATGGGCATAGCAAAAATCAACGTCGAAAGGCTTGATCAACAATTTCCTAGGGCAAGGAAAGCTAAATGAATTTGTATAAAGATGTTAAGTCGGTCATCAATAAAATAAGATATTCTAACTAAAAAAGAATGTCTAGTGAATCAGGAGTATAACTATCCTTAAACAAACAAAAAAGCCTTTAGTTCCATCATCAAAGGCCTCACTAAAGTGTCTCCTAAAGGAAGGTTGGGTAAGTCTGTAGTTTCACTTAAGATAATTACCCAGAGTGTCAGACTAAGCCTTTAGTGCTATCATCAATGGCCTCACTGAAGCGTCTGCTAGAGGGAGATCGGGTAAGACCCTGTTTCTACTTAAGATAGCTATCTAGAATGTCGGACCAGCCTTTAGTGCCATCCTCAAAGGCCTTACTAAAGCACCTCCTAGAGGAAGGTTGGGTAAGCCTATAGTTCTGCATGATATAGCTACCCAAATGCACCAGACTAAGCCTTTAGTGCGACCATCAAATGCCTCACTAAATACCTCTTAGAGGAAGGTCGAGTAAGTCTACGGTATTGCTTGATGAAGCTAACCAGATGCCCCGGAAAATAAAATCTATGTCATTACTTAAGATGGTAATAAGAGATTCGATCCAAGCTGAGATTGTCACTTCAGATGGTGCCAAACAAATCAATCGAAATAAGAGCAAAGTAATGCTCTGAATCAATCAATCTTATGGTGGAAGATCTATCAAAAATTGGAGCTAGTTAATGCTCCAAGTCAAATAATGTTCTAGAGAAAGATAATCGAATATGAGCCATTTGTGCTCCTCAACAAACACAGTCTTCAGTTTCAAAAAAGAATTTTTTGTCTGCTATTATTATTGCCATATAAGGTTTTATGTAATCTTCTATCTATTGTCAGATTGAGTTTTCTGGTCTTCTGTCTATTACTAGATTGGTGTTTTGGACTTCTATTATTATTCACTAGATAATGTTTTATGTTCATCTATCTATTGTCGGATTGGTTTTCCGGTCTTCTATCTGTTACTAGATTGGTTTTTTGATCTTCTATCTATAGCTGAATTAGATTTTTGGTCTCAATTATTATTACCTGATAAAGATTTCTGGTCTTCTTCTATTATTGCCGGATAAGGATTTCCGGTCTCCTTCTACTATTGCCAATTAGGGATTTCTAGTCTTCTACTATTATTGTTAAATTGGGTATTCTGGTCTTTTCTTTATTATCGTATTGGTGTTTTGGTCTTCCATTACCATGTTAGACAGGTGTTCTAAACATCTATTATTATTGCCAGATAAGGCTTTTTGGTCTTCTATCCATTGCCAGATTGGGTTTTTAGTCTTCTATCTATTATTGAATTAGTTTTCCAACCTTCTGTTAAAACGTGCCGAATTTGTTCTTTAACTGTCAGTCGACATACAGAATGCTTTCAGAAATCATTTAAAGAGTTTATTGCTTTGATGACAAAGTTTCACCAAATTGATTCTTAGTTCAAACTCATTTAATGGGAATCTCCATTACTAGAAAAGCTACTGAATGTTATGGGAAAGCAACTTCTTATGTCAAGTTCTGAAGAGTTCAATAAGTAAGATTATCAGTTCCCTTAACAAGCAGAATATTAATATATACATCAAAAGCTCAAAACGAAAAAAGCAGGATACTAATTGCCAGTTAATTTCAAATAAGTGCCAGTATTTTATTTAAAGCTACATTCCTAACATTTGAGGTAATATACATTCAAATATAAATTTATTTATAGTCTAATATACTATTTGCAAAGTTGCAGGTACAAAAACTAGGCAAAAACAAGAATTTATTTAAAGTAGATCTTCGCTAAAGATCAAGGCTTCGTCCTAGCTTGTCCAAATCTTTGGCCATTAAAGGGTCGGTATTGTGGTGAAAGGCCACGTCCAAAAATTCTTTGAATTTCTTGTCCTTCTTTCGAATGGTACCAGCATCACCAACTAGATCGATTTG
Organism: Allium cepa; assembly: GCA_030765085.1. Classification (NCBI taxonomy): domain Eukaryota; kingdom Viridiplantae; phylum Streptophyta; class Magnoliopsida; order Asparagales; family Amaryllidaceae; genus Allium; species Allium cepa. The sequence continues at coordinate 600,942,078 of CM060935.1, forward strand.
ACTTTGCGAAGCATTCTGGAGTATCTTATTGGCTCCTCTCAAAGTTTTAACCATGCGTTTTATCACCAATTTCTTGCTTAAGAATACGTTTCTCACATTCAAGCTTTTCAACTTTGCTTACATAGTCATTAAGACGCTGAGATACTTTTTCGTTCAACTTCTTGTTGAAGTGTTGCATGAACTCAAATTTAACTTGTTTACCCTAAGATTACTTCATTACTTAGGACAGGAGGTGGGCTTGTCAGAGTGGGAAATTCTTGACTAGCTAAAGACCGAGATATATTCGCTCTTTTGGAGATAGGAAGGCTGGATTCGCCTCCACTGGCGATAAGTTCCGTAGGTTGACAAGGTACTTGACTCTTTATTAACTCCACTTCAAGATCATTTTTCTTTTGATGCAATTTGGAAATCTCGGCATTGATCTCAACCTAGGGTTTAGAAATTTAAACTATGTCTATATTTTCTCTCAATGCTCGAGATTCTTTGATCTTCTCGTCAATCTGATTCACTAAGCTCAAGGTTACTTCTTTATGCTTTCTAAATTTCAACCTTTGTTGATAGTATTTCTCTACCACTCTTAGGCATCTGGATTGTTCAAAAACTATAAAGCAGAAGCATTTTGGAAGGACTTCCTCTCTTCAGTGTCAGCTAGTAATTTATCTTTAATCTCAATCACTTGCGGGAAAACATCTACTGATCAGATGCATGCACTAATTGGGTTTCCTATTCATAATAAGTAAAGCGGGGATTAATACACGAAAAAAAACATTTTCATTAATAAAAATAAAGTTTACAAACAATAAAGAAAGTCGAATTATGTTGCAATTCCATTTCCTAAACATTCAACTAACTTTTAGAGTTTTGAAACTGAAGTTTTGGCCTTTTCAAATGACCTAACAGATAAGGCGAGGGTGGAATTAAAAGAAGTTTTAATACCATCCGGAATGTTAACCAGAGGGAATGGATGGTAATCCCATTCCCCGACAGAGGACTAGTTTGATTGCATATTAATCTAGCATGATAGGTTTGAATTTCACTAAGTAAGTTATCCTTTTCATCACCCACGAAGTCAATATGGTGATGCGGAAACCAAACTCTTGTAGATCTCTAAGAAAGAAGTGTCTCTCTTAATGTGATGTCTTGAGAATTAAAGACCTTTCTTTAATATCTTTCTTTAACTCGACAAATTTATTCGAGAGTTCCATTGAAACCGGACTGCTTGAGACGTCCTTAGTCTATACGATATGATAAAATTAGACTAAAAGAAGAAAAAGAAGAACAAGAAGTGACAAAGTTGATAAGCTACTAATATATAATTATATAATCATTCGGGTTCATACAAAATTGATTTCTTATATAATTTGGAAATAAATCTTTTCTTATAGTATTTGAGTTTTTTGGAGGGAAGAGAACGAGAAGAAAGAGGAATAGAGGCAACTCTTGGTAGACTCCAACACAACCCGAGATGAGGATCAGACCTATGCGCATCCAGGTATCTACGATGAAAGCGCCTGAGCAAACCCCCACAGTTGTCGCCTAAATATGAGAAGTCAATGAACTTACCCCTAGAGTAAGCTCTATATAGAAACTCTTCCAAATTATTCCTATCATCAATCAACATCCAAAAAAGAGTTATTAACTCTGTGTTCTCTATTAAAAGTTTATCCTGATAGAGGCATGCTCTCTCCATTCATGGAGAAACTTCCCTTTCTTTGAAAAATCTTAATTTTGACGCACTTGTAGCAAGGTTCTTGTATTTCTTAGATAACTCAATATAATTTTTAAGTTGCTCATCCAACTCTCTGTTCAATCAATCTACTTCCATTTGCTTCTTTTCAAGCATAACGTCATAAAGATATTTTAATTTTCTCTTTAACTAAAATAACCAACATATTAACTAAGAGTAGTTTGGTAATTTAAGACATTTACGTAGAGAAAAACATACCAGAGAGAGTGGGATTGGAGAGGAAGAAATTTTTTCTTTGGTCTTGTGGCTTTGAGAAGCATTGTCTTTTTAGGAAGAATCTCTAATTGTGGGATCGGGAATTTTAGTAGCTTCTGTACCTTGGGCCGTCAAGCCCGGGTGAGCATCCCCCAATCCATCTACGTTATCTGGTGGCAAAGAGAGACCCTTTCTATCACATCCACCCTTACCATCATCATTATAATTGCTATCATCATCATCATCACCATGGCTATCACTGCCTTTGTTCTCATTGATATCGTCCTCTTCCTCATCTAACTTCGTTTCCTCATCGGCTGGAGGATGATCAAAAGTCAATAGCTTCTTAGTGTCAATTTCCTCCTTTTACTCGAAGGGTCCCTCTCCAGGTGCTTGAGCTTTATTTAGCACTGCTTTGAATTTCTCCATAAACTTCTTATTCCAAAATGGAAGAAGAGAAGGAAAGTCAAAATCTAGACTTTTGTGCGTGTTGTCAATATATGCTATAAAAAGAGCCTTCTTATAGGATCTCTTAACGATGGTATTGAGAGCAGAGTCAAGGAAATGTGATACCTTCTGCTTTGCGTTAATAATCATGCCAATTGATTTGTTTGGGAGGACTCTTTTCTTTTGCAACTTTCTCCTGAGAGATGCATTCTCTTCTATAAGCTTGGCCTCCCTCATGCCAGCTTTCTCAAGTGCTATTTCCAAAGCTTTTTCCTTATCATCTGAAATCAATTCGGCATTTCTTTTTTTTATGAAGTAAAGTTTATGTTTCCTCAAGTAAGGCGGTAAGCTTTTCATTTTCTTTTATAGCTTCATCCCTTGCCGTTGAGATGTCACTTATGTGATCTTTAAGCGAAGAAACTTGTTCTTTAAGCATGGACAATTCATTAGAAGATCTCGAAGCATCCTCTTAAAGCATAAATATATGTTTAGCAACTTGAATGAGTAGAAAACATGAATAACGATGTTATGCATGAAAGATCAAGCAACATGAAACAATTAAGTAGGAAGAGTAAATACTAACAAAAATTGTTTAAGAATTGAAAATTGATGATCTTGAGTATAGAGGAAGGCTGTGGCGGCTTAAGGGCAGCAAAATATAGGGATTGAATGATCAATTGGAGAACATCGTCAAACTTACTAATAGAAGTTAGGGATTGAGACTTAAAAGGAAGCAGGTCTTTTGGAGAGATACATAGTCCAAGCTCCTCGCAAAGATGGTTTAGTGCCATAGGGGTACCCGAAAAAGTAATATGAAGGAGTGGGCCTTGAGACTTCCCTGCCTCAGTCATTTGATGAATTCTTTTAGAAGGGATGAGGTCTAGGGCACCATAATCTGAGTCGATGTCTATATGTGGAACCTTCTCTATAATAATGGGAGCATGCACGTCCCCAATCTAGGCTTCTAAGTAGAGGTGGAAGAGTTGTAGAACCATTGCTGAGTTTTTTTATAAAGATTTGAATGAATTAGCAGTGGCATCCTTGAGAGATTGGGATTCGAGAGCCTGAACCGGGGCATAATCATCATCCTTACTCATTTTATCTTTAGGGGCATTACTTGTGGCCACTTCTTTGCAGAAGCTACCGCTAATATGGAAGAGCCTAGATATGGAAAATAAATTTATGAGATAATGCTACAAGAGATAGTATATAAAGGCAATGATATCTTACCAATCATCTCGGGTTTAACTAGAGAAGTAGAAGTAAAGGAATTTAACTTGTTCATTACTATGGAACATTTTCCTTGAGCAATGTACTTGACCGTTGGAGGCTCCGCCGACATCATGGCAATCCAAAATAATTGAATATTGAAGAAGTTTAGCTACAGTTGATAGTTTGAGCAAGTTCCCCATTTCCTATGCTGCTTGAGTTACAGACAACACAATTTTTTGATCTTCAGGGTTTAGCTTCTTGGAGGAGGGATTTAAAAGAAAAACACCAATTAGCAAAGGATAATAATGAGAATAACCAGAAACAAGAAAATTTCTAGCTACAAAGAATATTTCTCTAATGTTAGAGAAGCACTTGATGAAATAGAATTGTGTTTCGCATCGTTATGTTTTATTGACACCATCAGAAATTATGCTTTTTGGGCGAGGATGATTTCAATACAGTTGATGATCTAATTATTCACCGACCTTAGTAGGACTGGCTATTGAATTGAGAATTTCGGCACTAAAGGAAGGAAGTCCTGCTTTTTGAGCTGAGACTTTAATGCAAGTCAGATATGTATAGGAGTTTGGCAAGAATTGAATTGGTGCAATGTCTAGATGTTCTAGATATCTTAAGAAAAAGTCGGGGAAAGGAAGGAAACCTGTGTACCGGATATGTGTGGGAGTAATAGTGAAACACCACTTTATGGATTATAGACGTTGTCTACAGGGCTGTTGGAAATGGATTCAATTCCAATAATTACAAACCCCTCATAGATGGAATTCGCTTCTTCCTTGGTCGTGATATATGATGGTTTAAAAAGATTATATCTTTCTTACGAATCGAGGTCAAAGGTTTGAGTCCTTTGCTAGGCTTCTTGATGGACTTCTTATTGGGCTTTGAACTTTCCATTGGCCAATGATATTATTCCAATTTTAAGAAATGATATTGTTCATATTATGTAGAAATAATAACTGCGTGCTAAGTTAGAAATTATTATCCAGATGATTTACCTACTATCTAAGTCAAGAATCAAGATGCTTAAAATATATGTTAGCCGTAAGTTAATAACCCTTAAAGGTGTATGTCGAGTTTACTAAAGACTTAAACTTTAACTTTAACAAAGGAATTCCATGGAAAAGATATAGGAACATTCAATAAGGGTAGATATGCGGCTTAATAAATCTACTTCAATAGCCATGTCAATGTTGAATGTCACGAAGCTTGTATAATAAAACACTAGACAACACCGCAACTATAACCTACGTTGAAGTACTAAGGTTGTCAACATTAATGAATAGCAATGGCATGAGTTCGTGGAGGCGTAAATCAATTAAATAAGGTGTAATATGTTAAGTCAGCTAGGTTGTAGGTAGTGATACTATAATTTATGATGTTAGAAATGGTTACAGAACAATAGCGATGAATAGTGAGACTGCCGATATTAAATTAAAACTTCATAAACCAATGCCGAAAGTAAGTAACGTCACCCACAACAAATATCAAACTACGTGACGTTGCATATAACCGATGTAGATTTTCTCATAATAATAAAGGGTTATCGCACTTCATCTCATTCATTAACGATATAAGAGTCACACGACATAAATGTTAATATATTAGGATAACAAGTTAATATAGAGCTTCGTTGGTATCGAGTATCATAAAAATGTCATAAATGATTGACGTTGATATAGTGAAAGTCGACATCGAGTTTTAAGTCTAATAAGTCAACTTCGTCGCTAGAAAACCTAGAAGATATTGGTTGTTGTTCCAATATCGAGTAATATTAGAACCTATTTATGCTATATGAAATCCATGTGCTACTGATTGATCAATATCAAACTTTTATTGATGTCGTGAATGTCGGTACCAACACAGGTCTGAGTAGTGATGGGTTTGGGTTTGATAAGCTACGTGCTTCATCATAAAGTGGGAAATCCCCAAAAATCGATGCCACCAAACAATTAATCAATCTAAAATTAATAAAATAGTTCCATGTGTTCAAATTTTAACAATGACAATCAACAATCAAAATTTAAATATTGGAGCTGGATGATCAAACCCAAGCGCCGATTTAAAAATATTAAAATCTAAGCTAAAACCTAACCATGATTTCAATACAGAAATCATGTAAACTAACTTGTGATTTTATCAAATGAAATTCGTACCATAGCTTTAAAAGTTGACATCGAAGAACTACAATTTGCAGTTGATTTTAGAATGTTTAATTTCTTGCTTGAGTGTCTCAATTATAGGTGAAAGAATGAGGAAGAGGAAGCTCGACTTTTATAGAATAAAAGAAGGACGAGCCGGCATCTTTGATTCAATTTAAATAAAAGGTTCGGATCTGCTTGGGATACCAATAAGCGGCAAATTCAATGTCAACAATATTGAATTGGAAAGTCTATAACTCCTTTACATTATCGGGGAAATGTTATCACTATTGTCGGCCTCGAAGATGCTCAACATATTACTTGATCATGATGCCGCATCAATAAGCAGTGCCAAAGTAATGAAATGAGTTAGTGCCAACCCCAACGACGTCGACTCTCATCAAAGTTGACATCGCATTTCACCGGTAAAGTCAAAGAAAACTAGAAAACATCAGTGCCGCCAATCATCCATAGGGTTAGGTGGACTTGCATCACAAACTAATGTTGAATGAAATCAGCATCATAAGTTATCAAAGAAAGTAAGGATATCAAGCATGACCGATGTCGCACATCGATGATACCGTACTTCATCAATTATTGAATGTTGCCACATAACTATACCAAGAACAATAGTTGCCTAAGCTATAGTGGAGGAAGCCGCTTCCTATCAACGTCGCATCTCATTGATGTCGTGCCTAATCAGTGGCGCTATCCACTTAATAAGAGATTTCATGCACTCTTGTCACTGAAAAGAGTTATGGGAAATGCTACTCGAAGTTAGTAACGTTATCACCAATGTCACCACTATTCCATATCATTATTCAAGTATGATGTTAAGTAATGATGTCACATCTCCACGATGTTGCTTCAATATCAACATCGCTGCTCCTTAGAGCCATCTTCCAAATAGAATGAACCAATATTAATGTCGCCAATGATCAAAGCCGCCACTCTACAATGTTGATGATGAACGACATCAATGCCTACAAAGGCTACACATGCATGTTGATGGTGAACACCATCAATATCCATAGAAGTTATCGATGCCGACACTAAATTAGATGAAGTTGATCATTCTTAATACTGCTATATATCAACGCCACTTTCCATCAATGCTTAGTGTCGCCTTCAACTAATGCCGCCATGGTCAATCAAGAGTATCTCAGTACACATTATCGATGCTGAAAACCATCATTACCTCTCCAAGCTACTATGCCGCTTATCTACCCCTATAAATACAGACCTAGGGGTCATAGAGAGGGGGCAAATCATTCTTACCTCTATTCTTACATTTTTCACTTTGTAACCCTAAATCAATTTGAGGATTTTGGCTGGTTATAACACTTAAACTTTGTACGTATAAGGGATTGAATATTGAATTATAGCATAACATATTTAACAAATTGACTTGACTTGTAACTTGCATATTTACTTTCCTTGTGACTTACATATTGACTTGGTTTCTTTATGACAATCGACGAAGATGGCTTTGAACCTAACATCAAACATACTCCTTCCTAGTGACTTCGACTAGGATTATATTAGCCATCTCTTAACTAACTCCACTCTCCCTGCACTTTTGGGGTTAACTAAGAAATTTGTTAACAATCACTCCTATGTTAGAAAAATAAATTTAGATAGAGAATTTTACATTCATACCAACCTATAAGCTATCAATTTCCCGTTGTACAGTGGAAATTTCTTCGCTGTCCCGGATTCACTCTAAAATTTTCATGCACAAAACACATAAAGGATCTTGTTTCCAAACTCTAAAACGGAATTGAGCCTAAAAATAGACTCACGCATATCGTTAACAAGGTATGGAAATAGAAATTCCAAGGCTAAAACGTTTTTTTCCTTATAATCGCTTGCATTTTATCTGATCATCGTTTCTAATGCACTACTAAATTCGCATTTTCTAATCTATTTACTTTCCCTATGCTTAGCACGTGGCCGTAAAAATCAAAAACTTCATGAAAACCTTTTTCTCTTTCCAAATTGTATATCATTTAAAAAATAGATTTTCAAAATATTTGAACGCAATTTTCCCTTAAAAAAATCGTGCAAAAACTTTAAACATTATTTGAGCACCAAAAATAATTTAAAAACCAAATCTTTTTTCAAGTGAAACCTTTTAAATCAAGAGAAAATTTTCAAAATATTTTCCTTCTCAAAATTTTGATAATTCAAGCTACATTTTAGCATAGTCGGAAGTTCGTTATGCACTAAACACATAAGCTCAATTCTAACATTCTATCACTGATCTTAACCCATAAAACTTGACATTTTAATTAAAAATGTCATAATACTCGATTATTCAAAAAAAAATTAGCTTTTGAGGAACGTGAACCATAACCCATGATTCTAGAACAATCCTAGCCTGTCATTCTCTTGCTAAAATTTCTATCTATTTAAAACTCTCAGTCTTACATTGCATATTAGCGTTAGTTAATTGTCTTGATGAGATTTTCATATTTATAGTATTTCTTCCTACATACATTTAAGAGCATTTCATATATATGGAAAATGTAACAACCTGTATTTTATGTATTGAGTGATCGTAAAATATTTCTATTTTATTCATATGTGGTCATAAGATTTTATAAATTTGGGATATGACTCTTAGGGACATTTTACACACTTGTAATTTTTCTCAAATTCCTATGTCACCATTTTGACCCTGAAAACTTTGTTTGGACTATAAGTTTTAGTAGAATCTGAATTAGGGTCTTAAACAAGACCCATTGCTTCGGGATTATGGTTTCCTTTTCTATAGATTGGTCATAATAGAAAAATAGACTTACGATTAGGAAGTTATGTACGTTTAAAGTTTTAAAAGCCGCTGGCCAGAATTAATGTATAATTAATTAAGCCCACAAGTCTAATTGGAGAATCACTATAAATAGAGGGATAGAGAGTCAAATTAAAACTTTTTTTTTTGAAAACGCGGGAGAACTCGGCGAGTCGGTAAACTCCTGAGGAGGGTATAGTAAAGCCATCCGCTGATCCAAGCCCCCATGCCCCCTTATTTTAAATCAGGTCTAAACCCTAATTATCCCTAAATTCATTCCAATTCATCTAAATTTATTTCTAAATCAAACTAGATTGTTGAGTATTGATTAGATCGCCAATTAGAAGATAGAGATCATTAATTTGTTTGAATTAGAGTGTGTTTCTTCGATATCGGGATTAGATCTACGTACAGATTGATTGAATTTTGTAATTGTTGTGTGGTTTATAACTTCACACTATGTCGTGCATGTTTATATAGAAGAATTATAGGATTTAACATGTTTTAAATTGATTATTGTCCATAAAACCTTTTCAAACTCTAATTACATTTTAATCCATGCATGATATAGACTGATTAGAAATAACCTTTGTTTATGTTCATATATTAATGCTAGATTTATGTTAGAGATTTACTTGTTTATCTTATTTCTATGGATAACATGTCTAATTTGATGAAATTGCTTATTGTTCTATGTTTGTATGATGTGACTGATGTTATTTATTAGTATTTTGGTTGTTTAGAAAGATAGGTAGATAATTGAGCATATTGAAGGTAAAGATGGTTGGAATTGGACGAAACTTGGTGTGGAGGCTCTAGAGTATAGGAAGAGCGTAGGGTTCAAGTCATGAACTCCAATTATGAAGTACACATGCTGAATCAACATGAAGAGCCCGACACTAAAAAGATTTGTTTGGTCCTATATGTTATTAGTTTTGTAAGCGTGAGAGTAAGACTAGTGGAGGTTTCCCAAGATGATGTATCAGTGATTGACTGAGTGATGGATGCTATGCTGACTTGTTTTTAGATCATGAAGTGGAGTGCTTTGAAGAAGGGGCTTATTTCTATATCGAGATGTTTGGGATGGATAGGTTAGGGTCAAAACATGTATGAATGGGGTATTAGAAGCAAGGAAGAAGTGGAAGAAAACTCAGCCATTAGTTGGCTAAGTAGAGAGATCGACATCGACATGAAGAGGTTAGTGCCATCTTGTCATAGTGAGTCCAGTAGAGTGGAACTTCTAGGGAATGGTGTAGAAGTCATATAGATCGTACTAGAGGTGTTAGCTCGTTCGCATCAGGGTTGGATGGCGATGTGATAGCATGATGAAAAGCTAGAATCTTTAGATGTTGGCTCGTATTGGGAGTAGGTTTCAAAGATGGCAGCTCGATAATGGACGTAGTCATAGGATCGGGGAACATGGATGGGTTCCTCGTAAATAATGGAAACTAGATTGAGCAAGAAGGGCTCGGTGTCCAAAGAAGCAGATGAGGGCTCAGGTAAGTATATGTTAAGGAATCATTGATGCTCTGAGTGTTTTATTTTGTACTCGAAGCATGGGTATTATAAGTGGGGACACCCATTAATTGGTAGTGAGGATCTGAATATCCTAGACCCATGGCTTTGGGTCAAGTGTCCAGCTTTGGGGCTACAAGGCATGTATCGAGCTTTGGGCTGCATGATACAAGAGTACACAGAGAATTAGGATTCAATTAGTCCTTGGTAGTAAGGAGGCCATATGAGTTGTCATATATTCAAAGCACATGGATGAGTGATAGTAAGTCTTGTTTAATGGATGCTATGGTTGCTTTCCTTTAGTAAGCTATCACTCGGGAATATCATTGGGAGTAGGTACTGGTGATAGGAATATTTGGACATCCACTATAGTATTTTATATTGTATCTTTATGGTATTGTAGAGTAGCATACTATACTATTATGTGCTAGCTCGTTGGTTATAAGGACAGGACGGGTATGGTCCTGTGTATTCTTATTCCTTACCAAATTTACCTATATAGTACCTTGAGATTTATTTATGACTCACACCAGACTGTTGTATAACCAAGTTTTTACGTTTTGCTTCTTATTATCGTAGGTACTCCTCGATTAATAGACTAGATAACAGGTCTAGGTGACGCAGTAGTTATTCAAAAGACAAGCTAGATGGAGCTATCTTGCATTATATATATCTAATATGGAGTCTACGCTTATTTCGCTATACAACACTAGGAAGCCTTAGCAGTGACTGCTTACTATTTGTATTTAAGAAAGTTTTTGAGTTTGTTTCCATTTTATAAACTCTACTATTGATGTATTACTTTGTGGATAGTATACTCTAATAATGATTTGTTCATATTAATATTAGTATCTCTTCTATTGTATATGTGATATTATATTTTGTGCATTCGCTATGAGATATACAACATGTTGTATGCTACTTTTTTTCATTCTAAACCCTGATGATCATCCTATATTGGTTGGGTATGAATGCAGTGCACTATTTATACTCTACTAATGCTGGTGGTATAGGGTGGTCGTCATAGAAACAATTATATAGTAAATAAATAGAAATACATCTCATAATATCGTGCTCATCTTAAAAAGAGACAACTACGAGTTACAATACAACAACCTAAAATGGAAAGAACAAATACTAGAAGGGAAAGATACAACAACACACTACAGAACCTAAAGCGCTACCTACAAACTATGGGACGATCCCGATCCTCGATGGGAGCTTGAGTCGCTGTCGCGGCCACAAAAAGGGCGAAACATAGTGGCTAAGCACCTAATCTCATGACTTTAGCATTGTAGCTTGGTCGTTATCTCTCGCTGGTTAGCACGGATTCCCTACAGCTCGATCTAGACCGACCGAATAGCGACCAGATCAGGACTCTAATATCCCTTGACACCCTGTCCCTGGTCTTCCTCTTACTGCTGCTCTATCACGACTAATGCTACTGGTTGGAAAAGGAATCCCCATCTTTCTAAGGGAGGCTCTAGTAATGGTAGGCGGGACCTTTGCCTAGGCAGTCTCCTTACTAAGATTTACCTGTATCGCATAAAGATGAGAGTGAATAGGTGACAATATGGAAAATAACTCCTTGGGGTGTCAAACTTCTCAGTCAATGAAATGAATCATAAGAGTGCGTGCCCAATTGATGGCTATACCGGCAATAACTGCGTAGGTGGCCCTTCACACCTAAGGATAAATCTAATCACAACTACTCGTTGTAAAAGATAATGTTGTGTTGAATAATGCACATAGACAGATGGGCAGTCGAACATAGATTTTCTGTCTTCCAAACAAATGACATCTTGAGAAAAAATCCATTGTAATATCCCTGGGTTGGCCATCTCAATATCACCCAAGTCCATGTCATCCGTGGAAATCTCCAAAGTATCGCTGAACTCGTTGTTAGACATCTCGATCCTAACTCCCTTCACTTAAATCTGTATGAAACCATTGCCTTCATCAAAATTGGGCATCCAGTAAGCGTGAAAAGGTGAACGCAAAGTGGGTGGCATTTCCTCTCAAAAAACTTGAAGCGAAGGATCGATGCAAGTCCTATCGCTTGGAATAGCTCTTCTAGCCCAAAAGCGGCGAAGTCTCCAAACTTATCCGGTCAACCTTGAAGGAATTTGAAGTTAGCAGAGCCAAGAAAGCTGGAGATCATTTGGTCATTCTGGTCCAACCTTCTGATCTCTTGAGGGGTGATACCAGGGTTGCACGAGAGGAACCATCAGTGTGGGGTGGTGTTATGGGCTGAGAAGTGGTCGGAGTGGAGAAATTGGATTTAGATCTAGAGCAACAGTGGGGCATGATCTAACATGATAAAATTGGTGAAAGGAGGAGGCAAGGCTACTGCTCAATGGAGAGGGGGAGAAACGGTGTCGTCTGGAGGTGAAATGGAGGGAGTAGGTGCTGATTTGGAGGAGGAGGACATGGAATGTTTTGGGTTCGGCTGATATGGAGAGGGGGAGCATAAATGTGGCTGGGGAAAATTGGATGCGACTTTATTTCTAGGTTTGGGCTGGGCAAATACCCATTGACAAGTCGACTAGTCTATGTTTACCGGTCGACCACTAGGTGGTTGATATAGGGATTTTGCACAAGTTAAACCTAGACTCTTTTGGGCAGGATTAATTTGTAACGTTAACATAATAATAACGATAAAAACAATAATCGTTCTACGCCATCTCCTTCATCTCAATGCGATCCAAAAAATCCCTACACTCTTCACGATGGTTAGCTGTTTAGCTTTCTGAAATATTCCTTCGATATTCTACAGTGCTAACTTATACTGCTTCAACCATCAACAATTCCAAAAACTCGATAATATTCCAACTACTATTCTCAACATACTTCGTATGGAAATATTCCGTCTAATAGCTGGCCGGTAACACAACACTTCTAACTTCATATCCAATAAAATTAAATGTCATTCCTATTTTGTCCATCCATTAGGAAAGAGAAAACTTTTAAAACCTTGACTTTTATAAATAGGAAAATCATTGGACTAAATATTCACCCTTGAAACTCATTTCCAAACTGAAAAACTATTTTCTTGCCAAAAATCAAAATCAAGCCCTTATTGATATATATATATATATATATATATATATAAATATAAATATTTAAGGATTTCAAAACTTACTACTTTATAAACCAATATTCCTTAACACGACTAAACTTAGTGGTGTTATTTAAAAATTAAAATTTCAAAACTTCATAAAACAAAAGTTCCAAAATAAATCATTGGAAAGAGAAATATTCTAAAAACCCCTTTTCCAAAATCTAAGGCATTTCCAAAATATATTTTTATCAAAATTCTCATATGGGTTTAGACTAAGCAATTGACTTCAATTCTTTAAATAAAAATCTGGTTTGCTATCAATAGGTGATTGAAGGACATTCTCTTTCCCACACTCATCTCCGGACGTTTATGACATACACAATTTTATTTCCTGCTTATTTGGAATAATTATGTATCTTCGACTGCAGGTCGTCATCAAAATCCAAAATCATAAGGTAGCTAGATGTCAACCATCAAGTAAAACACCTTCCAGTCTCCGGGATTCTGCCATATGTCATACTCATATTCTTTTAGATTATCACCTTACACATCGGCAATGCTCTATAGGTAATTTAGGGTCAGCGTGAAAATATCAACTTTAAGATATTTCCAACCCATAGGTTCTTTTCCCATTCCTTCAAAATGGAAATACAAGTACTTCTATAGTCAGGATTCTTAAAGTCTAGCATAAAAATATAGTAGTAATAGATAGGAAAGTACGATTATGTTCTCTTAATTTATCATAATCCCTCTGATCGACTAACCTTGGCTCAGATACCAAATGTAACAACTCACACTTTAATGAGCCTAAATTCCAAAAAAAATTAAAACCAAAGTTAATTAGAGCATGGATCGTTGGATTTGGTACCTGCAAATAAGCATGAGCATATCAGAGATTGATAAATCCTAAACTCATAGCGAAAATAATAGAAATACCGACTATGACTACTGGCTTGGAATTAATGGTATTCCTTGGATATGAAATCTCCATAAACCGAACATGAAAGATTAAAAGACTTCTCCAACAACCATCATGTCTAGCTCTATTGACATGTTCCTCTAATCTATCGTGTGGGTTGTAATGTGGAGGGGGTCAGAACAACGTTCTGATGCTTGGAAAATATACACAGTGCCGGTAACATAAATTTATACCGATAGGTTTTCTTTTAATTGCTATGTCCACTATTTAAGGTTAATCGATTTAACCTAATATTGCACGCACGATATTCCTACATGACATAATTTGACTACCACCCTTATCCTAAGATACAAAATACAGTTGTAAATCTATTAGTAACTTAATACTTCCAAATATGAAGTGGACTACTAGCATCGTCATTGGTTGGTATATTGGTCTTAGCTACAAAGATCTTTGACCATAACTTTTATCTTTATAATTCATAATAGCCATACTACTAATGCATCTAGCGTCATTAAAGTCTTAACCATATTAGAGATAGTACACAAGCCAATTAATACCTTATTAATAAGGACAAGGCGGACCCCTGACCATTTAATACCTATATTCTATGCAAGCCTTTTTCATTGAATACCAAACCCCAAAGGCAGACTACTCACTAGTAATATCTGGCCGACATAAGTAGGGACATTTAATACTTCTTTATAGGAGAGATGAAAATCCTATATTATTCACTTAATACCTAAAACCAAAATCGGACTCTTCTTGAGATATCCACTACCGCTCCTAACAGTTAATTCGGACCATTTAATACTTTTGAATTTGAAAAGAGGCAGGCTCTCAAACAACCACTTAATATCTCTAATCTCTAAGAATATCCTATAGTTCACATTATAGTTTCCCACCGGTCCTACAATTGGTGATGTCTCACATCAATAGGAAGTGTACACAACTGCTAGCAGCCTCTAAGTGAAGGACAGACTTCCATTGTGTCACTCTATCGACCTTCATCCTAACCTACTAAGTACAATTAATTATCTTGGCTTTACTAATTTAAGCCATATTATCGTAGGCTTTATTACAACTAAGCTTTATTATCCTAAATCTAATATTGGACTTAGCATACTAACTTCCTTTTATTTATTTAAGGCTGTATAACTTACCATAAGTATTCAATTACCGATGAATCCCTTTTATTTACTCCTTCCACAGATGTCAATTGTCCATCATAAAAGAACATCATCGTAACGGACATTTCCTACAACATTTATGTATATTTACTAATTTTCAATTGGTAACCTTTTCTAACTATTCCATAGCAATTAACCTAACTTCCTATTTATAAGTCCCATTATCCATTTATGTTATTAATCATTTGTAACTCCCAAATTCATTTTGCATTTATTACCTATTAATTAGAGTTACAACCTTTGCAAACCTTCTTTCCTATTTTTCCTATTTGCTTTGCAATCTAATTTTTACATATCACTAATACCGTAAGTGAGTGTTATGCATAAATCGTCGTATTAGTTAAGTTTTGTTCTTATTATTAGCATGTATAAAATACATGTAACTTCTATTAAATATGTTCTAGTCATAAATCTTTAACTAGAATATTCTTGGCATATTTAATTTGCTCAAGTTATATTTTTTAGGAAGATTTTCAATTGTGATTTCCATAAATTAGTTTTGAACAAAAGACCCAAAATAAAAGGAAAGATTTGCCTCGTTTAAAATTACAAGGAATGATTATTTTCTTTTTATTAGAATAGACAGTGTAAACTATGAAGAATAAATCTATACTTTACACATCTTTTCCTTTTCGTTTTCATATGTTCCTTGTTGAATCAAATATTGCATTTTATATCCAATTTAGAAACATAAACAAATTTATAAAAATAAAACGGACGTTCTTCCCATAAATTAAACAATGAAAAATCCTAACTCAACATAATTAGGGTCAAAATCATACTAATAATCTACAACCCAACTTCAAATCTAGAATAAATTTCATATATAATCGATATTAATGTCTATAACTTTTACGATTGATTACCAGATTAGCGTGTAGCGTTATATCTAATCAAATCTCCTAAGAATATGTAGGCGGTGTTTATTACATTAAAATTTAGCCTATAGTTCATAAATATTTATTTATTTAGGTGTAAAATCAAACGAATACTAGCAGAATAAATTCAATTTCATAAACAATTTATAAATTTCTCACTCATCTTCTAAAATCATTCCAAATCTCCAGATCTAAAGTAAAACCTTTAATTCAACTCCATTTCTTTCTTATTCACAGAAATATGTACAAAAAGGTTATATGCATATATACTAGAATTATAGGTTTGAGAACTGGATTGAGGTTAAAGGGAAATATAAATATATATTACCCCGTTATTGTGTAGTGTTGATTGGCCTCTTTCCTACTTTTATTTGGTTTCTTATCTTCTTCAATTTGCATATATAAATATAAATATTATATTTTATAATTTAGAAAATAGTGGAGAAGAGAATATGACAGAGCTTCGCTGATGTTTCCAAAAAAATATGAAAAGAAAAGAGATGGTTATGCTTGAATTTATAGGCACTCGAATCAACCACATTCATTAGATTTAATTATATAAAATCTGGGCCGTCTTGGCCGAGGCAAACCCTAGCCGGCACGTTACCCACCGGTTGACCGCTTCTATGTACCGGTCGACCGGCCATAATGAGGCTATTGACCTATGATCCTGGTAATTAATATATAAATGTTAACTTTTCTAATTTAATTATTTTCATACTGAAATCGTCAATTGTCTATAACTTCTTCATTTGAACTCCGATTGCAAAACCCTAAATATGAAATTTGCTTAGAATTTAGGAATGAACATAATAGTATAATTTTTATGGTCAAATTCCATCTTTTGGATAAATTCTGTTTTTGGAGCCTAATTAATTAATTAAACAATTAATCGCAAAATTTATGGGTTGTTACACCATTTTATTTAGGAGAAATATGATTCCAATGGATGGAAATACATAAATCCCTAAGGGTAAATTAAAAGAGTTATAAATATTATAAAAATGGTCTAAGAAAAGATTATGTATAAAATAAATAAAATAGAAATGAAATAAAGAGAAATGTAACGATAGACAATTCATAATTTAAAATAAAAGGGTATAGATAGTCCTCCAAAACAAAGTAGGACATTAAAGGTTAAGAAGGAAAAGAAATAGGAAATTGAATAATGAGGGTAAGGGAAAGAAAATGAGAAAAGATATTTAAAAGATAGCAGTAAATGACCTTAAATTAAAATAAGATGAAAATGCATAAATAACTAAGGAAATATCGTCGATAGTGAATGGTAGAGGCACAGTAATTAAATAAGTATGAATGAATATATATATATATATATATATATATATATATATATATATATATATATAAACACGCACGCAGCCTCTAGTATGCGTTTATGGCGAGCGTGAATTATGTAAGTATGTAAATAACTTAAATGGATAAGAATGACATAGTCATTAGAATGAGTTGGAATGTGAGGTCAGTTGTGTTACAGAATAGGTGTCTTCCAACCGTAAGGAGCCATCCATAGTTGTATATACATTATACTAATGTGGGTAGATCCAACCGTAGGACTCATTGAGTATATACACTTGCATATAGGTGAAGTAATACCCTTTGTAGATTCTGCTTTAATAAATTAAGGAGAGGGTATTGTCTTGACTGCATTAGGCAACCTAAATAGGATGGTGAGCGACTTGATGCTATGTTAGTATGTGTTGGTACCGAATTAGGAGTACGAGCTATACATAGGTTCAGTGCATCATCGGTCCTGCCTGGTCAAAGGGAAATATATGGTTTGTAACGACCCGCCTTTTTGGACAGTTTAAGCCGACGATCAAATACACATGCCGATTCCAAACCATTCAAAAGGGCAGATGGTTATTGGGGTAAATAAGAAAAGAAAAGAAAGAGAAATAAAGGAAATGAAACAACATAGAATCTCGCAGCGGAACGATAAAATATAATAGTCAAATAAACAGTTCATGAAGCTGTTTACTATACTTTGATAATTATTTATACAACACTTATCAGAGTTATACATATACAATAGATCAATTAAAATAATGCAGTAGATAGCATGATGCAAGGGTAATAATAGTAATAGTACACCAAATCTTCGTCTTCATCCTCCAGAATAGTTCTTCAAAAATCTGAAAAACTCGGGACTGACCCGAGCGTAATGAAAAGACAAAACACTCGAGTCAGGAATAAAATATCCTTATCGTAAATAAATATGAGTGTAACGGCATCAGAGATGTTTACGGGGTTTGACATCTCATATCCAGTGTCAACTGTGATATCATTATTAGGTACCACAAGATGAATACAAGGCCTAAACTATCATTGAGATTTGAACACGGATGATGACGATGAGACACACCGGCAAGTCAACTTTTCGGGTTCCCCTCCCTAATGTGTAATTGTACAGGTAGTCATAATGTGAGATGTAATTCCATACGGACGTGATATTACGGTTATGATGGATTCTCATGTGGTGCCAGATTACGAACACTTAGTATTTTGGTCTAAAGGTGGACTGTGGTACTTATATATATATATATATATATATATATATATAAGTATGTCGTTATGGTCTACTTTGGGTAGATGGGACGTATCGTACACGTACGTGGAGAAGAGACGACCAAGTAAAAGTAAAAGCCATAACATGCAATGGAAGACAATTGGTATAAATTAGTGTTATATGTAAAATGTATAACTCACCAATCACCAGAACAATATTTTGACCCCTCTCCTAATTACAACCCACGGGATAGATTTCGAGATACAAGTACCAGTGCGAGGCGGGAACAGTGGAAGGACATGTTTCCTTAGACATGCTAGGCACTAACATGGACATTGGACGTTGGAAATGTAAACCTTGGTCAATCACTATATGTTCTACTATACTTTACTATTCCGTTGTGAGATATATTGATAATGGTCTAGTATGCAGTCATTTGTTTATTTAAAGGATACTAAACCAATGATCCATACTTTGGTGGACTTGGGTTTTCGATTTAGTGAAAATTCATGCTCGTTGGGGTGCGGGTTGTTACATTTTGTATTAGAGCTTAGGATAGCCGACCTTGGAAAAAATTAGAAAATAATGAGTGAACGTATTTGAATTTTACCCAAAAATATAAATATATCATATGCAAAATCCTATAATTTCCCGCTATAGAGTAGTTGCAAACATACATTGAAATATGGATAGGTTGATTATAAGACGAATAATGGAAGAAGTTGAAGATGTACATCTACCCCGATTACCCCTGGAAAATAAGGTGCATGGAAAGGCGTTACTTGAAAAGAACATGAGTGCAGCATATTGAAGGTCTTTGAAGCTGGATAGTACGTAATTCCCTAGTCGGGCCCCCAATAGCACAATGATTGTGGATCCCTATGAAAAAGTAGGCTATGCAGTAGGATCGTATAATATGGAATAACGGAATAGTCTAGGTAGATAAAGTAGGTAAATGCAAGGAGACGCCAGGATTTTATACTGGTTCGGACCTCTCGTCCTACGTCCAGTCCCTAAGCTTCACTTAGAAATTTCACTAACTAACACCCGCGCTTCACCGGGAGGAATAGGTTTACAAATTACCCGAACAACCGAACGGGATTTCTTGCCTCAACTACCGAAGAGGACTTCAACTCAATTACTAAAATACAATATTCGACTTGTTGTGTTCTTGTCAACACTAACAAGTCTAATGTAGTACAATATTCCTATAATCTTATCCTCGAGAGTATGCAATGTGCTTGTGAAGATCTAGGAAATGTGAATTGCTATGAATCAAAAGGATGTTATAAACAAAAAACAATGATTCAAGCAATAGATTAGTGATTGCTTTGAGAATATCTAGAAAATATGAACAAGAGAATAGTTAGATTAAAGCAAGAGAATTCGGTGAATTAAATGATGTTAGAATCATGTATATATACTTGTAGAAGAGATGCATATGTTGTCAAAGGTTGCAAACAAGAGATGCTTCCATTTCCATTGATGAATGGTTGCAACTCTTGGGAGGAAGAAGGTGTCTTTTCATTGAAAATTCGCATGTTCAAATTCAGTCGACGGAGCAGGGAATTCAGTCAACTGAAAATATGAAGTAAAATTTTCGGGACCAAATTCAATCGACTGTGCATGAACATTCAGTCGACTGAAACTGTGCATGTGTATAAATTTGTTCCAGTTTCATTCGACTGACTGTTCCTGTTCAGTCGACTGAACTCATAAAACCTGCATAGTTAAAACTTAATTGAAAAATGAAGTTCATAAAATTTTTCTAGTGTTCGTGCAAGCTTCTTGAGGATAGATTTTAACAATATATTTAGACTAATGACATATGTAAAAACATACTTTAAGTTTGTTTAGTCTTCATCTATCTTCATTTAGCATTTGCATATATTTCTTCCTTGTTTGTCAAAGCACATTGTCATTGATCAAAATCTTCGCGTATCAACATTCTCCCTCTTTTTGATTGATGACAATACTGAACTATTCTAGAGACGTTTTGCTTATTTTCTCCCCCTGAATGTATGCACTATCTTTCCTATAAAACAAAGTTAGTACCATAGATTTTCTCCCCCTTTGTCATCGACAAAAAGGAAGAACTAACAGCAGTAATAATTTATCAAAACAATCACTGAAGCATAGAGATTATTTGCATAATCATGACTGAAGAAAAATAAAAATGTTGTAATAGACAAGCATAAAATGGCTATTTAAACAAGCCACTAGAAAATTAAAAATACACATCAAAAAAAAATCACTCATCTCTATCCCAGTCATATGAACCTTCTCTTCCTGTTCGTTCACATATGACGGGTCCTCCTGTTGGTGGTATATGTGCTCTTCCTCCTTGGCCACAACTAGCTCCGCTAGCGCTGCTACTCATATGATCTTCGGATGTCGTCCATGTAAACATAGGTGTCGTACGTTTGCCGCGAGATGTTGAAGCAGTAGTGGTGCTTGAGCACGAGATTGCATCCCAAAGCTTGTTGAAGAATCCATTGATTTTGTCAAGATTATGATCTACCTTTTTAAGGCGAGTGTCAAGAATTTGTTGATTTCTTGACAATATCCCCAAGGATTGGTTGGTAGTGAAGCTTGGGTCAACAAGACGAATTTCATCATCTTGCTCGAGATGTTCTTCATGGCGAAGTTGAGGAGGTTGTTGTTGTTGTTGTTCTTGATGCCTTGCTTCCCATTCGGCGAGTGATATTATGCGAGGAGGTCGAGATGGGAGTTGCATTAGGCTTACGATCCTGTGGTTAATTTGATGGACCATTGTATTCTCCGATTCAGGTAATGGCATATCGACATTGAGGAGAAGTCGCATGATGTACTCTCCAAAGTAGATAGTGCGCATTTTGCCATTATTGAAAGTGAGAAACTCATCAAGAATAATCTGTACCCAATTAACTTGTATATTTCCAAAAATAGCATATAGAGCTCGATAGTTATTTGGGTAGACAATTTCGTATGAGCCCGTCCGAGGAGTAATCGTTCTCATTAGGGCTTTATAGAGGATTCTCGCCATAGGTCGAAGGGAGGTGGACTTAAAATCCCTAAAGTTTATATTATCATCCATAAATCGATGGTTGATGTTGTCGCGAATGTGTAGATTGAATTCTATCTCCTCTAGCTTTCTCCCGACATTTGGAGACTCTAAAATATGCGCTATTCTATCCAAGGAAAACCAAACTTTCTTTCCACACACCATACTCCAAACACTATTATTTGGATTTCTTGGAGTTTGGTGTCCAAGATTAAGATTGGCATAAAATAATTTTACCCTTACATGATTAATGGCATGGTCATTTCTTTTCAAATCTAAGAGAGAAGTTAAACCTGCCGGATCTGTTAACGCTTGGATGTTGTAGGTTTGAAAACTTTGAAAATCAACGAAAGAATGCTCGAAAATTCGGGAATTCTTCATCTTGTTCCATCGAGTGACAGCGGTTCCATCGTAAAGCCATTGTGCTATTTGAGCATCAATTGGCTCAGAGGATGAAGAAGATGAAGCTCGTGATCTTTTTGGTGCCATTTGGGTGAGAATTTAGTTGATTTTGAGGAATTTGGGGGCTAGGGTTTCAAAATTGATTTGGGGAAGAAAGTTTGTAGGAGGTAAAAAGTGAATTGGTAGGGTAAAATCTGGTGATTAAAAGGGGAAATTTTGCCAGCGAAGTGGCGTTCAGTCGACTGAATGTTCTATTCAGTCGACTAAATTAAAGGCCGAAATTTTCTGTGATAGATTCAGTCGACTGAACAGCACATTTAGTCGATTGAAATTTTTGCTGGAAATTTTCTGTTGAATTTTTAGTCGACTGTGCAGATGATTCCAGTCGACTGAACTATGTAAATATTGTTTTCTGTTATATTTTCAGTCGAGTAAGTAGGGGCGGTCAGTCGACTGAAACATGCATTTTTGTTGTTTCAGTTAATTTTTGAAATTAAACAATTTATTTAAAGAAATAGTTACAAAAATATTGATGTAACAACATACAAATATTTCAAAATTTAACTATTTCTTTGGGGACGGATTTGGAGACTTCTTTCCTTCATTCTTCATGTAATTTATATCCCATGAATTCGGACTATATTGAGGAGTCTTAGGAGACGTCCAAGGATTCATAGGATCGATTAGTGTACGATAAGATGAAGATGGATCAAGTGAGCTAACAGGGCGAGGTAGGAGTTTAGCCACTTCGTTCTTCTTTGATCCACAGAAGCGTAAACCGATTTGTTTTAGGAAGCTCAAACGTCTTGTCGTAACTTTTTGCTCGAAGTATAGCTCTCGTTGAAGATCTATCTGTTGTTGTTGAAAGTGATGAATTTCATCAATCTTTCTTTTTGTGTCAGGTGAAATAAAGAGTCCGCGTTTCGCCTTTTTAGATTCTGGTGTGAAACCGGTACGATAATCTTCCCATTTATAAACCGGTTCATGTGCTGGTGTTGGTGTGGGAAGTTTTGGCGACGTTGGAGTGTTATCAACTGATAAGGTGATATTGATTGGAGAGAAGGAGTTATTGGACGACATTTTATGTTGAATTAAGATTTTATATATAAAATCTGTAACGCCCCGAAATTTTCGGACTTTCGAAAATTCAACATCGATACTCACTTTATCGACTGCCGAGAAATCGAAAGCCAAAAACCCGAAATGTTATGGTTTAAGAAAAAGAAAAAGACAGAAGAAGAGATAAGGAGAGAGAAGATAGAAAATATAGAGAAGAAAATAGAGCATAGAACGGAACAGAAAACAAAGAACAAAAACAACAGAACAACATCAGAATCTAACAATTCGCAGCGGAACAACATATAATAATAAATGAATAATCTTTAAACAAAGAACTATATCAGTTATTACATTTTATACATCACATTTCATTACATCATATCATCAGAGTGTACAACAACAACAAACAGTGCAGCGGAAAAGAAATACTATATAAGTAATACGCCATGCCATCCAGCTTGCCTCCAGCAACTCCAGAATATCCAGAATATCCTGATAAACCTAACTCTTAACTGCCCGTGTGGAAATTGGTGGGCATCCAGAGTTTAGGAAGGAAAACAATAAACTCCGAGTCAGTCATGTGACTGGTGTGAGAACTCAAAACAGTTTATTTATCTTTGAAAACAAAATAGAGAGATATTTTTAAATTCAATTCGCAATGCTTTTAAAAATGAGACTACCATAAGGCCTCCCGCACACACACACATGCAAACGCAGAATCGGAGGAGATTTCTCCTTATGATAGTCAAAGATGCTTGATACGCATTTAAAAGAACATTTTGATATTATTACTAGTGTATAGTGTAGGAAAAATTCATTTCGAAAGTAGAATATAAATCTTAGCCAACATACGACCATTATCGTATGCCTACTATAGCTACCATCCAAACAGTGGTGACCACCATAAGTGAATGGCAGGTCCTACAACTAATACCGTACAAATTTTCGTATTGGGAATTGGATTTCCAACGAATGATCAGGCCAAGGAACTTCCCATTGCCACATGAGAATGCCTCTGGATGGACATCCCCGAGAACCAAACCGGATCTCTACCAACACAAGGCCGGGTTACCCCTAACTGAGTAACAACTGACCGAATATGCCATCCCCCGGTCCTTTGGGACCTTTTCACCGAGCGCTCGTAATCAATTCACACAATCATAACAAAGTGTTTTCAACATGAGTAAGTATCTGGGCTCCATACCATGATACCACCCTTTTCCAGAAGGAAATGCACACATCCTAAAGGGCGCTACCCCTCATAACCTTGCTGCATCTTTCCTGTTTTGACCATTCACGGGGTGTGAGGCTCGACGAAGTCACGTCCTCAAAAACATACTTTATACAAAAGCCATGCTTTGGGTCAACAAATGATCAACACAATGATCACCCAGATAGACGATCAAATAAATGATCCTATCACAAATAATCAACACAATGATCATTTCAGCAACACTCAGCATGTCACATTACCAATTTGGGAATATATCGCTGATAACTTCAACTATATAACCTCTGAGCTCGTACGTCTCAGAGAAGGGTGTTAAGCTAAAAGAATAAATTCTCCGCCACCAACAGAAATATATTTGAAAGAAATCGGCTTTATATCTCAACTTGTAATGTCAGACATACAATCCATACAAGTCTGTTCCGGGCTCGAACAAAACCGAAGGCACTTACAAAGAAGTCCTTGCAATCCGGATATTCACAATCCTGATCGGATTTCCCATCACTTAGGGAGTCTCAATACCGTTGCAACTCAGTGCAGAGACAATCGACAGGTCATCCTATCGCTCTCGCAAATACCGGGTCTTCAACACCGATCTTCAATGCAATTCATAACGACGTATCACATATTCGGAATGGGTTATACGACCCCATGGTCCTTTCCCGGTTAACCCGAATAGTGAGCGCTTATTCAAAAATAAGTGTGGCTTTCACATTCAATCAAATCACATCAATTACCCATTCAAAGGGAAATATTGATAGTCGGTTATTGAACTATCAATGGATATGCACAACATCACCAGATTCCAAATAATTTTCCAAATTATTTATTTTCCAAAATATCTTCACTAGATATATAATTTCAATACTTCAAAAATAAATCAATATTTATTTTTAAACAAATTCTCCTTTCCTTTATAAATTCAATAGTGAATTTATATTTCACAATATCTATTGATATACGTTTTCAATTATCCATTTTCAATTTATCTTCAAAAAGATAAATTCTAAATATCACTTCATATTGGAAAACAATTCCATACTTATTTAATAAGTAATTCACAAATTTTATTTATTTTCAACACTTGGAAAATATTCAATATACTTAAATCGAAATTAAGTATATATTTCATTCTTTAAGGAAATCATTCTCTTAAACATATTTATTTGGGCCAAAACGAATGTTACGTAAAACATCGTTACGACGTCCCAAAATCACTAGTATAAGGATTCGAAATTAAAATAGATATATAAATCCCAATACTATACAAAACATTTCCTTTCGGAAATCATTTACTATAACAACAGTGTTATAGTCCACCATTTCCTTTTATTTCTCGAAACATCTATTTCAACAATCAATGTTGAAATCTATGGTTTCGAATCTCAACATATCTTAAAACATCGTTAGATCGTTTTAATTCTATTTAAAATATCACATTCTAAACATTTCCTTTAACATATTATTCACTATTCAAAAACGTGAATATACTACGTTAATAAATTTCATTCTTTTGTTCATTTTATTTCAAAGGATTATTCACAGTCAAAATGTGAATATAACTCCATAAATAAATCATAACAATTTACTTATCAAAATAAGTCGTTTGTGAATTTATAAAACAACGTTTATAAATTCCATTTCTATTTATTTATAACAACTTCGTTTTATAAATTCCTTTATTAACCTATTCGATTTATAACTCAATTATAAAACAAAGGTTCATATTATAAGTTAAATACCTATAATTTATTCGTTCACAAAAATCGTTCCTTTGAACTTCATAATCATAAATCCTATAACTTATAAGATTCGATTATTTATCCAAAACCATTCTTTTAATGACTTTATAAATTTTATAAACCTACTGTTTATAAAATTCCATTTATAATTTCACCGTTTATAATTCTATAAATCTCATTCAATTTATGAAATTCATTTTCACTTCATTCAAACACTTATAAAAACTCGTTTTATAATTTCAATATCTCAATTTATAAATATCCATTTATAAATCTCTTAATATAAATCAATTTATATTATTCTTTAAAACGTCTTTAATCTCCTTTATTATTTCACCGTTCTCTTGATTTATAAAATAATTAAATTTTATAAATCCTATATTTAAACTTTTCACAATAATTCTAAAATCCCGATTAAACTATTTTATAAAATCATTAGCATCATATTCTCAAAAATCAGTTTTTTTTTAACTATATTTCTCAAAAATCATAATTTTTATAACTTTAAAAATTATAACGTTTATTTATTTAAAATGGATCAATTTCAAAATTATTTTATAAAACGTATACTTTTCAAAAATCATTTTAAAAATCATTTTTAAAGTTTCAAAATTTGGTCCAATGATGCTACACACCAAATAGTCAATCACAACAAACAACGATATCATATATCGATATGAAAATCAATGAATATCAAAATATCTGAAATCAAATAAATACTGTTGAGAAATCCAGTTGGATCCCTCCAACTTGTTTTCCTGCATCCACAAACATTAGCACAATACCAATTCCGTTCCAGTACGAAATTATCGCGGTATATGTTCTTATTAAATATTATCCGCTTAATAACGGCGCAATAGGGTCTCATCCGCTAAACAAAAAATGCGGGAAATCAATAACTCCAATATATACATATGCCAATATATATATTGCTACTATATATAATACCAATTTCACTGTTTATGAAATATTCGCGGTATATGTTTTTAATAAATAACATCCGCTTACTAACGGCGTATAATGTCTATTTTAACAATCAATTGATATCAATCATCATTCAAACATGCAATCAAATATTTTAAATCTAACTATTTAAAATAAAATCGAAACTGATTCGATTGAGTGAGAAGTTCTCACCTTGATTTTAAATTCCGTTTTAGCGATTTATTTCGAATAAAATTAAACGGACGTTTAATTTTACCCAAAATTCTCACTAACTCCAAACGACTCTAATCCAACTCCATCGCGTAGTGCTCATCCATACGATTCCAACGCAACTGAGTTTGCATTTTTTCGACCTCGTATGAAAAAGTTATGAATTTTTGAAGTTTATACGCGATTTTATAACTAAATTATACAACAAAATTTTATAATTAAAACTTAACAAGATCATGGCCGTTGATCTCACCCCCCCCCTTCATCAGGCCCGTGCGCACACCCCCCTCCCCTTTCTTCTTCGTTCCCATCTACAGACATTCACACGCACACAAAACCCATACATCAATTACTAGGGTTTAATATTACAACCTCAAACGACGACGAGACTCCATCATACCACCTTCATTCTCACCGCCTACGCGAGAGCTAAGCTCGGCTGCAACTAGGGTGAATTCAGCCACCTGTAGAGCCTGGAATTTCGTGATGAACGTGCATGCGTCGGCCTCCCCTAGCTCCCTCCACGTCGCTCCAAATCACATCTCCACCGTTGAGAACGTAGAGCTCGCGAAGCTCGACAAGTTTGCAGTTGAAGCCTTAGTCTAAATGTTGATGGATTGGGAGATCGGAGGGGAAGTTGATGGTGAATCTCTGGCCGTTCATATGATAGAGGCGGCTGCAGTTTAGAGATTAGGGTTTTGTGTTTTTTTTGTTTTTTTTAGAGTGAGGGTGCCTATTTATAGAATTTCGAACGACACTATTCATCCGAAATTTCCAAACTCCGATTTACGCGCCGAAACTGACATTCCTAGGGTTTATCCCGCGTTCCGGACACAATGGAACAGGTTTCGGAAGCTAATTCGATCATCTGTGCGAGTTATGGCTATAAACGCTCAATTTAAATTAAACCGATTTAAATCGATTTCTAAGCGTTTTAATTCGTATCGGACAAACGGTAAATCCAATTGACTTGAAATTTGAAACCTTACAATAATATCACATTACGGATCCGATGAAACTGGTTTCGTCGAAATCCGAGACTTTTTGAAAAATGGCTATTTTAACTCGCCAAATTAAAATTAAAAATAAATCGATGCGTTTCAAGCTGCCACGATCAAACGATAACTCCGATTGACATGAAATTTGAAATCCGGTAATAACTAACTATTATGGATCCAATGAAACTGGTTTCGTTCAATTCTGAGACTGTTCAAAAATTGGCTATTTTCACTAGTCGATTTTAATATTAAAATATTCAATTTTCACAAATTAACTTTAAATTCAATTTTAAAAGTTCTAAAATATCGTTCTAACTTCAATATGATAAAATAAAATTTCCCAAATCATTTTCAATCATATTTAACTCGATTTTTCAATTATTTCCATAATTTAACGTATAAAATTATTGATTTAATTATCCAATTAAATCCAATAATTCAAATAAAAATTTATTCGACTTATAATTTCACTTATTAATATTTAAAATTAATTAAATATTCAAATTTTAATTTCTAAAAATTCTGGGTCGTTACAATCTTCCCCCCTTAAAAGAATTTCGTCCTCGAAATTACAAGTAAGAAAAGTTACAGAATTTATTAATTTTCCAAAATTCATAGTTAAACTTCTTACAATAACTTTACTAAGTTTTCAAATCATACTTAGTTATCTTTTCAAAAACAATTACTATTGTTTAACTTTCAACTTCAAAATCAATTAAAGTTTTCAAAATTTTTCAATTTTCCTCAAAAATTTTCTAACGCCTTAAATTTCCGGAAAAATTCGCCATAGTCTCCTTTGCGCGGCTCGATCCGAAAAAAAAATGACAGTATATATATCACAAATATACATCTCATCAAGTAATGAGGCATCCCGCAGGGAAAAATTTGTAAAAGTACGGTTTGTAATCCGAGATATGTACCTTATATTTTATTAGCGAGCATATACGGCTAATATAGCGCGAAAGCGAGCTCTAAATGCGAAGCAAACGCGATCCGCACCTACTAAACACTCAACAAACAACATGAGAAACATGCATATATGAAAATAATATCGATATACAACATATAGCAACATAATAACTATATATGCCAACATAGCAAATGCAAACAAACAACAAATGCAATATATATTCAACCATCAACCAACTATAATCCATAACCAATAAATATTCATTCATATCCTCATTAATATTCAGTGAAATGGTTTTTTCAATTTAAATCACATTCGATTCATATACAGTGGATGTTTTTACTAACATTCATTTTCAATTAGTTTATATTCACTAATTCATATTCAAGTTGGTTCACTTCCAAATCAAATTCAATTTTATTTAAGATTCATTTAACTTCCAATTGAATTTCAATTACTTTAGCTTTCAATTTCATTAATACTTAATGAATTATATATTCAATCAATTTAACAACCATATAACAACCAATGTATATTAATTACAACCAAATTCCTTTGCTTATAATTGGTTTAATTAAATTGATTTGCATTCAATTATTCAACTTTCAATAACATTAGATTTTAATGAATTAACACTTATATTCATTATTTCATATCAATTATTCACATTCAATTGATTTACATTCAATCCATTCATTCAATTCAATTTCAACAGTTGAATTTCATTTATATAACTCAAGTTCACCTTTATAAATCAATTCAGCTTCAAAATCCTAAAGTAAATTTCCATTTAACTTTAAATTCATTTTTATTTACAACTCATATTCATAAATATATTCATATAGTTTCACTTCTTATATATATAAGTTTATTTCACAATTGTAAATCACATTAATTATAATTAAATTCTTATAATTCTTTTGCTTATACAATTATTCTTCGATTTAGATTTTTCAAACAACTAAACAATCACTTATATACACTTTAATAATTCTGAAAAATTATTTCTTTATATATAAAATATAATCAAGGTAAAATTATTCCATTTACCCAATTTAAAACAATACTGTGTCGAATTGTTCTATTCAAGCGTTTAGAAACCCCTTCGGCATAGTTGTCGAGACCACGCTGACGAAAGTTCATATGCCACTCAATAAACCAATCATCACAATATAAAACAATTTTTATATTCACTAACCAATACGCTCTCATAGCTATTATTACACTCAACTCATTCTAGAGTACTACTGACTCTATCTCTAACGAGTAATACCCAACAGAACCATGGTTGTCGCTTAACCATATGCTTTGATACCAAATGTAACGCCCCGAAATTTTTGGACTTTCGAAAATTCAACATCGATACTCACTTTATCGACTGCCGAGAAATCGAAAGCCAAAAACCCGAAATGTTATGGTTTAAGAAAAAGAAAAAGACAGAAGAAGAGATAAGGAGAGAGAAGATAGAAAATATAGAGAAGAAAATAGAGCATAGAACGGAACAGAAAACAAAGAACAAAAACAACAGAACAACATCAGAATCTAACAATTCGCAGCGGAACAACATATAATAATAAATGAATAATCTTTAAACAAAGAACTATATCAGTTATTACATTTTATACATCACATTTCATTACATCATATCATCAGAGTGTACAACAACAACAAACAGTGCAGCGGAAAAGAAATACTATATAAGTAATACGCCATGCCATCCAGCTTGCCTCCAGCAACTCCAGAATATCCAGAATATCCTGATAAACCTAACTCTTAACTGCCCGTGTGGAAATTGGTGGGCATCCAGAGTTTAGGAAGGAAAACAATAAACTCCGAGTCAGTCATGTGACTGGTGTGAGAACTCAAAACAGTTTATTTATCTTTGAAAACAAAATAGAGAGATATTTTTAAATTCAATTCGCAATGCTTTTAAAAATGAGACTACCATAAGGCCTCCCGCACACACACACATGCAAACGCAGAATCGGAGGAGATTTCTCCTTATGATAGTCAAAGATGCTTGATACGCATTTAAAAGAACATTTTGATATTATTACTAGTGTATAGTGTAGGAAAAATTCATTTCGAAAGTAGAATATAAATCTTAGCCAACATACGACCATTATCGTATGCCTACTATAGCTACCATCCAAACAGTGGTGACCACCATAAGTGAATGGCAGGTCCTACAACTAATACCGTACAAATTTTCGTATTGGGAATTGGATTTCCAACGAATGATCAGGCCAAGGAACTTCCCATTGCCACATGAGAATGCCTCTGGATGGACATCCCCGAGAACCAAACCGGATCTCTACCAACACAAGGCCGGGTTACCCCTAACTGAGTAACAACTGACCGAATATGCCATCCCCCGGTCCTTTGGGACCTTTTCACCGAGCGCTCGTAATCAATTCACACAATCATAACAAAGTGTTTTCAACATGAGTAAGTATCTGGGCTCCATACCATGATACCACCCTTTTCCAGAAGGAAATGCACACATCCTAAAGGGCGCTACCCCTCATAACCTTGCTGCATCTTTCCTGTTTTGACCATTCACGGGGTGTGAGGCTCGACGAAGTCACGTCCTCAAAAACATACTTTATACAAAAGCCATGCTTTGGGTCAACAAATGATCAACACAATGATCACCCAGATAGACGATCAAATAAATGATCCTATCACAAATAATCAACACAATGATCATTTCAGCAACACTCAGCATGTCACATTACCAATTTGGGAATATATCGCTGATAACTTCAACTATATAACCTCTGAGCTCGTACGTCTCAGAGAAGGGTGTTAAGCTAAAAGAATAAATTCTCCGCCACCAACAGAAATATATTTGAAAGAAATCGGCTTTATATCTCAACTTGTAATGTCAGACATACAATCCATACAAGTCTGTTCCGGGCTCGAACAAAATCGAAGGCACTTACAAAGAAGTCCTTGCAATCCGGATATTCACAATCCTGATCGGATTTCCCATCACTTAGGGAGTCTCAATACCCTTGCAACTCAGTGCAGAGACAATCGACAGGTCATCCTATCGCTCTCGCAAATACCGGGTCTTCAACACCGATCTTCAATGCAATTCATAACGACGTATCACATATTCGGAATGGGTTATACGACCCCATGGTCCTTTCCCGGTTAACCCGAATAGTGAGCGCTTATTCAAAAATAAGTGTGGCTTTCACATTCAATCAAATCACATCAATTACCCATTCAAAGGGAAATATTGATAGTCGGTTATTGAACTATCAATGGATATGCACAACATCACCAGATTCCAAATAATTTTCCAAATTATTTATTTTCCAAAATATCTTCACTAGATATATAATTTCAATACTTCAAAAATAAATCAATATTTATTTTTAAACAAATTCTCCTTTCCTTTATAAATTCAATAGTGAATTTATATTTCACAATATCTATTGATATACGTTTTCAATTATCCATTTTCAATTTATCTTCAAAAAGATAAATTCTAAATATCACTTCATATTGGAAAACAATTCCATACTTATTTAATAAGTAATTCACAAATTTTATTTATTTTCAACACTTGGAAAATATTCAATATACTTAAATCGAAATTAAGTATATATTTCATTCTTTAAGGAAATCATTCTCTTAAACATATTTATTGGGGCCAAAACGAATGTTACGTAAAACATCGTTACGACGTCCCAAAATCACTAGTATAAGGATTCGAAATTAAAATAGATATATAAATCCCAATACTATACAAAACATTTCCTTTCGGAAATCATTTACTATAACAACAGTGTTATAGTCCACCATTTCCTTTTATTTCTCGAAACATCTATTTCAACAATCAATGTTGAAATCTATGGTTTCGAATCTCAACATATCTTAAAACATCGTTAGATCGTTTTAATTCTATTTAAAATATCACATTCTAAACATTTCCTTTAACATATTATTCACTATTCAAAAACGTGAATATACTACGTTAATAAATTTCATTCTTTTATTCATTTTATTTCAAAGGATTATTCACAGTCAAAACGTGAATATAACTCCATAAATAAATCATAACAATTTACTTATCAAAATAAGTCGTTTGTGAATTTATAAAACAACGTTTATAAATTCCATTTCTATTTATTTATAACAACTTCCTTTTATAAATTCCTTTATTAACCTATTCGATTTATAACTCAATTATAAAACAAAGGTTCATATTATAAGTTAAATACCTATAATTTATTCGTTCACAAAAATCGTTCCTTTGAACTTCATAATCATAAATCTTATAACTTATAAGATTCGATTATTTATCCAAAACCATTCTTTTAATGACTTTATAAATTTTATAAACCTACTGTTTATAAAATTCCATTTATAATTTCACCGTTTATAATTCTGTAAATCTCATTCAATTTATGAAATTCATTTTCACTTCATTCAAACACTTATAAAAACTCGTTTTATAATTTCAATATTTCAATTTATAAATATCCATTTATAAATCTCTTAATATAAATCAATTTATATTATTCTTTAAAATGTCTTTAATCTCCTTTATTATTTCACCGTTCTCTTGATTTATAAAATAATTAAATTTTATAAATCCTATATTTAAACTTTTCACAATAATTCTAAAATCCCGATTAAACTATTTTATAAAATCATTAGCATCATATTCTCAAAAATCAGTTTTTTTTTAACTATATTTCTCAAAAATCATAATTTTTATAACTTTAAAAATTATAACGTTTATTTATTTAAAATGGATCAATTTCAAAATTATTTTATAAAACGTATACTTTTCAAAAATCATTTTAAAAATCATTTTTAAAGTTTCAAAATTTGGTCCAATGATGCTACACACCAAATAGTCAATCACAACAAACAACGATATCATATATCGATATGAAAATCAATGAATATCAAAATATCTGAAATCAAATAAATACTGTTGAGGAATCCAGTTGGATCCCTCCAACCTGTTTTCCTGCATCCACAAACATTAGCACAATACCAATTCCGTTCCAGTACGAAATTATCGCGGTATATGTTCTTATTAAATATTATCCGCTTAATAACGGCGCAATAGGGTCTCATCCGCTAAACAAAAAATGCAGGAAATCAATAACTCCAATATATACATACGCCAATATATATATTGCTACTATATATAATACCAATTTCACTGTTTATGAAATATTCGCGGTATATGTTTTTAATAAATAAAATCCGCTTACTAACGGCGTATAATGTCTATTTTAACAATCAATAGATATCAATCATCATTCAAACATGCATTCAAATATTTTAAATCTAAGTATTTAAAATAAAATCGAAACTGATTCGATTGAGTGAGAAGTTCTCACCTTGATTTTAAATTCCGTTTTAGCGATTTATTTCGAATAAAATTAAACGGACGTTTAATTTTACCCAAAATTCTCACTAACTCCAAACGACTCCAATCCAACTTCATCGCGTAGTGCTCGTCCATACGATTCCAATGTAACTGAGTTTGCATTTTTTCGACCTCGTATGAAAAAGTTATGAATTTTTGAAGTTTATACGCGATTTTATAACTAAATTATACAACAAAATTTTATAATTAAAACTTAACAAGATCATGGCCGTTGATCTCACCCCCTCCCCTTCATCAGGCCCGTGCGCACACCCCCCTCCCCTTTCTTCTTCGTTCCCATCTACAGACATTCACACGCACACAAAACCCATACATCAATTACTAGGGTTTAATATTACAACCTCAAACGACGACGAGACTCCATCATACCACCTTCATTCTCACCGCCTACGCGAGAGCTAAGCTCGGCTGCAACTAGGGTGAATTCGGCCACCTGTAGAGCCTGGAATTTCGTGATGAACGTGCATGCGTCGGCCTCCCCTAGCTCCCTCCACGTTGCTCCAAATCACATCTCCACCGTTGAGAACGTAGAGCTCGCGAAGCTCGACAAGTTTGCAGTTGAAGCCTTAGTCTAAATGTTGATGGATTGGGAGATCGGAGGGGAAGTTGATGGTGAATCTCTGGCCGTTCATATGATAGAGGCGGCTGCAGTTTAGAGATTAGGATTTTGTGTTTTTTTTGTTTTTTTAGAGTGAAGGTGCCTATTTATAGAATTTCGAACGACACTATTCATCCGGAATTTCCAAACTCCGATTTACACGCCGAAACTGACATTCCTAGGGTTTATCCTGCGTTCCGGACACAATGGAACAGATTTCGGAAGCTAATTCGATCATCTGTGCGAGTTATGGCTATAAACGCTCAATTTAAATTAAACCGATTTAAATCGATTTCTAGGCGTTTTGATTCGTATCGGACAAACGGTAAATCCAATTGACTTGAAATTTGAAACCTTACAATAATATCACATTACGGATCCGATGAAACTGGTTTCGTCGAAATCCGAGACTTTTGAAAAATGGCTATTTTAACTCGCCAAATTAAAATTAAAAATAAATCGATGCGTTTCAAGCTGCCACGATCAAACGATAACTCCGATTGACACGAAATTTGAAATCCGGTAATAACTAACTATTATGGATCCAATGAAACTGGTTTCGTTCAATTCTGAGACTGTTCAAAAATTGGCTATTTTCACTAGTCGATTTTAATATTAAAATATTCAATTTTCACAAATTAACTTTAAATTCAATTTTAAAAGTTCTAAAATATCGTTCTAACTTCAATATGATAAAATAAAATTTCCCAAATCATTTTCAATCATATTTTACTCGATTTTTCAATTATTTCCATAATTTAACGTATAAAATTATTGATTTAATTATCCAATTAAATCCAATAATTCAAATAAAAATTTATTCGACTTATAATTTCACTTATTAATATTTAAAATTAATTAAATATTCAAATTTTTATTTCTAAAAATTCTGGGTCGTTACAAAATCGAGATGAAAATAAAAATATTTTTAAGAATTTATTTATAGTAGAATTTTACTAAACAAATAATGGTTATAATTTAATAAGATTTTTTAACCGCATAGAAATTTAATGGTAAAGAGAATTTTGTTAAAATATATGGTTCTTATTTAATAATTAAGTTTAAAAATGAGTGGTCTATAAGTTATATAATGTAGCATATAACATAGCTGAAAATATTTGAAATTCTTATTCAGTTGACTAAGTATTTTGTTTTAGTCGACTGAAATGTGGGAATATTTCTAATGTATTTCTAATTAGTATCTTTAAAGGATATTATACCTAATTCTCGTCGAAGTTTTATAAAGGAGTTTTCTAATAGAGGTTTAGTAAATATATCGGCAATTTGATTTTCGGTAGAAATATGTTCTAAATTAATTATTCCTTTTTCGATATTATCACGTAGAAAATGGTGACGAATATCTATATGTTTTGTACGAGAATGATTAACGGATTTTTAGATAAGTTTATTGTACTTATATTATCACAATATATTGTAGAATTTGTTAAATTTATATTATAATCTTTAAGTGTTTGTTGCATGTATATAACTTGAGTGCAAGCTAAAGCAGCTGATATATACTCTGCTTCGCAAGTGGAAAGCGAGACACAATTTTGTTTCTTACTAAACCAAGATACAAGTGATTTTCCAATGAAATGGCAAGTACCACTTGTACTTTTTCTATCTGTTCGAGATCCACCAAAATCAGCATCACTATATGATACTAACTCAAATAAACACTCCTTTGGGTAGAAAAGACCGAAATCTTTAGTTTTGTTAAGATATCGCATTATTCGTTTTACTGCTCTTAAATGTGAATCTTTAGGATCAGATTGAAAACGTGCACATAAACAAACACTCATCATTATGTCAGGTCTACTAGCGGTTAAATAAAGTAAGGAACCTATAATACTTCTAAACAATTTTTGATCTAAACTTTTGCCATTTTCATCTCGATCGAGATGTGTAGTTGTACTCATAGGAGTGGGTTTAGCAGAAGTGTTTTTCATGCCGAATCACTTAATTAAATTAGTAAAATATTTTTCTTGGTTTATAAAAATTCCATTTGTTAATTGTTTGATTTGAAGTCCGAGAAAATATGATAATTCTCCCATATGAGACATTTCGAACTCATTACTCATTATATTTGAAAATTCTTTACATAAATTTTCATTTGTTGAACCAAAAATAATATTGTCTACGTATATTTGAATTATTAAAATATCTTTAGTAGTATTTTTAATAAAAAGCGTTTGATCTACTTTTCCAATTTTAAATCCCGAGTTTAATAAATAACTTTTAAGTCTTTCATACAAGCACGAGGTGCTTGTTTAAGACCATATAGTGCCTTTTTTAATTTAAAAACATGATCCGGATATTTTTCTTGTATAAACAACGGAGGTTGTTCTACATGTACATTTTCTTTAATAAAACCATTTAAAAATGCACTTTTAACATCCATTTGATAAATTTTAAAATTGTGAAAACATGCAAAGGCTAATAGAATACGTATTGCTTCAAGTCTTGCAATGGGAGCAAAAGTTTCTTCAAAATCAATACCTTCTTCTTGATTATACCCTTGTGCTACTAGTCTTGCTTTATTCCTTGTTATATTATCTTGTTCGTCTACTTTATTTTTGTAAATCCATTTTGTTCCAATTACTTATTGATTAGTAGGACGGGGAACTAATTCCCAAACATCATTACGTTCAAAGTGATATTATTCTTCTTGCATTGCGATAATCCAATAATCATCTTTTGATGCTTCTTTTGGATTTTTAGGTTCTATTGATGAAATGAAAGCTACATGGCCCATTTGATTTAGTTTATTTCTTGTTCTAACTTGAGAATTTATTTCTCCTATTATATTTTGAGTTGGATGATCTCGTAATATTCTCGGAGGATATCTTAGTTCATTATTATTATTTTCAAGATTTTCTTCTATATTTATTAATTCTTCATCATCTTTTATATTTAAATTTTTATTAAAATTTTCATCAAAAGATATATGCAAAGTTTTTTCAATTAAATTTGTTCGTTTATTAAATACTCGATATGCTTTGCTTCGTTCGGAGTATCCTACGAAAATTCCTTCATCAGCTTTTGAATCGAATTTTCCTAGTTGATCTTTTGTATTCAAAATGAAACATTTTGATCCAAATATTTTAAAATAAGATATATTTGCCTTTTTATTATTAAATAGTTCATAAGAAGTATTTTTGGTTAATGGTCTAATTGATATTCTATTTAATACATAACATGCAGTAGCAACGGCTTCTGCCCAAAAATGTTTTGGTAGAGAACATCCATTTAACAATGTTCTTGCGCATTCTTGTAATGTTCTATTCTTTCTTTCTACAACTCCATTTTGTTGAGGAGTTCAAGGAAAAGAAAAATTATGATTTATTCCTTTCTTTTTACAAAAAGTTTCAAAAACTTCATTTTCGAATTCGCCTCCATGATCGCTTCGAATATTTTTAATTTTCAAATCTTTAGTGTTTTGAATTCTTTTGACAAATGTTTTAAAATGCTCAAAAGTGTCACTTTTATTTTTCATAAAAATAGTCCATGTATATCTTAAAAAATCATCAACTATTACAAATACGCATCGATTATGATTAATGGATTGAATTTGTGTTGGTCTAAATAAATCCATATGTAGTAATTCTAATGGGTGTAAAGTCGAAATATTTTTCTTAGATTTGAAAGATGATTTCGTCAATTTTCCCTTTAGACAATCATCACAAAGATTTTTTATTTTAAAGTTTATTTTGGGTAAACCTCTTACTAATTCATTTTAGAGAGTTTTCTAATGGTTTTAAAATTTATATGACAAAATCTTTTGTGCCATAACCAAGGATCCTTATCTTTGGCAAGTAAACACATACTTGAATTATGATTAATATTCATATTTAAAACATAAATATTTCTATCTCTATTTCCTTCAAAAATAAGATTTTGGTTTTGATCAAAAATACTACATTTATTATTCGAGAAAGTTATTTTAAAACCTTTGTCACACAATTGACTTATGCTAAGTAGATTATGTTTTAAATTTTCAACTAATGAAACATTTGTTATAAAAGGTAAATTTGATGTACCGTAGTTGTTCACATCTCCTTTGCCAATGATATACCCTTTTGAATTGTCTCCAAAGGTAGCCGAGCCACCATCAAAGTATGTGATGTTTGTAAGCATATCTTTGTCTCCGGTCATGTGTTTTGAACAATAACTGTTTAATATCCATTTCTTCTTTTTGAGTGGGACCTAAAAATAAATATGAAATTATTGGTACCCACCTTTTAATAGGGTCCTAAAAAGTTAGAGTTTAGGAAACCAAACCCAATTTGGTTTAGTATCCTTTTTATAAATATAGTTTTCATTAAGATGAACATTATCCATAAATGTTTTAATATATTTATTTCTTATTAATATATTGTTAGTTTTTGGTAGCCAAATTTTAACTACTTTGTTTTCTACTTTAGTTTTAATAGTTTTCTTTGGCAATATTTATTGTTTTGAATCCATATTCCTCTTAAAATTTGTATCTTTCTTTTTAGGAATTTTTGACTCCTTTTTATATCCTAATCCATGTTTACTTGAAGAGGATTGAGAGTTTTCTAAAATTTTAGATAAATTTTCTCTTCCTTTGTTAAAGTTAGAAACATTTTTAGTAATGTTATCTAATCTAGCTTGAAGACTATTATTTTCTAACTCAACTTGTTTAATCTTAGTTTTTAACTCATGATTTTCAGAAGCAATTATATCATTCTTTGTTTTTTGAGTTTCAATTTCTTGACTTAAAAGTGATAATTGAGTTTCCAAATTTGAATGAGATTCTTGAACTTTTTCAAGTTCTTCTTCTAAGATTTTCTTTTCATCTTTTAACATATCTCTTTAAAATTCATCTTTGTTTTGATTTTCACGAGTTTCTTTGAGTTTCTTTTTAAGAGTTTTTATAGTGCTTAAAAGTTCAGTGTTTACTTCAATTAAATCATCGAAAGTTAAATTATTTACCTCAGATTCTTGAGCCATGAAGCATACATTTGCCTGTTCATTGTCGCTATCACTATCATTTTCGGATGAAGATGAATCTGAATCGTCCCACGTTACAGAAAATGCCTTTTTTCTGAATTTATCCTTCTTGTTTTTGTTGTTGAAGTTTTTCTGATTTTCCTTCATTTGTTCTTGACAATCTTTTTGCATGTGTCCTTTCTTATGACAATTGAAGCACTCTATATTTGAGGATGAAGGTTTTATTTAAGAAATTCTTTTTGAATCCATTTTTGTTTCCTTTTCTATACTTTAAGAATTTCTTTAAATTTTTGGCTATAAATGCTAGATCCTCATCTTCAGACTCTGATTCTTCCTTTTCCGCATGAAAAGCAACATTCTTTCTTTCTTGAGCTTGATCCTTTTTAGCTTGCATATTTACTTACGACATAAGATTTCCAATCAATTCTTCTGGTTTCATTGTAGATAGATCATTTGCTTCCTCGAGTGCTAGTACTTTTCTCTCCCATTCAGTGAGTGAATTTAGAACTTTAGACACAATGTCAAAGTCCGTGTATCTTTCTCCTGGTCCGATTAGAGCATGATGAATATCTTGAAATCTTGAGTACATGTCATTGATGGATTCATTCTGTGGCATTCTGAAATTTTGGAATTGATTCTTCAGCATGGATATCTTTGTTCGCTTAACCTTGTTTGTGCCTTCATGTATGACTTTAAGTGTTTCCTATATCTAATATGCAGTAGTACATATGCTAACACGGTTGAATTCATTTCTATCCAGGGCACAAAATAGCATATTCATAGCTTTGGCATTTGCACTATCTTCATTCTTTTGAATTTGTGTCCATGTAGGATAATCGGTTGTGAATACAACGAACTTTGCTTGAGTAGCATTCCAGGCTTCGAAACTTATTGCTTGCATATAAATCCTCATCCTTGTAGCCCAATAGTTATAGTTTAGTCCATTGAATAGAGGAGGTCTTTGGGTAGATTGTCCTTCCGCAAATGTAGAACTATAGGCAGATGTTGTGCTTGTACCTGCGTTATTTTCCATATTATCAATATGTCTAATAACGGTGTTATGGTTATAGGACGACCACGCTCTGATACCAATTGAAAAAGTAGGCTATGCGGTAGGATCGTGTAATATGGAATAACGGAATAGTCTAGGTAGATTAAGTTGGTAAATGCAAGGAGACACCAGGATTTTATATTGGTTCGGACCTCTCGTCCTACGTCCAGTCCCTAAACTTCACTTAGGAATTTTACTAACTAACACCCTCATTTCACCCGGAGGAATAGGTTTACAAATTACCCGAACAACCGAACGGGATTTCTTGCCTCAACTATCGAAGAGGACTTCAACTCAATTACTAAAATACAATATTCGACTTGTTGTGTTCTTGTCAACACTAATGAGTCAAATGTAGTACAATATTCATATAATCTTATCCTCGAGAGTATGCAATGTGTTTGTGAAGATTTAGGAAATGTGAATTGCTATGAATCAAAAGCATGTTATAAACAAAAAACAATGATTCAAGCAATAGATTAGTGATTGCTTTGAGAATATCTAGAAAATATGAGCAAGTGAATAGTTAGATTAAAGCAAGAGAATTCGGTGAATTAAATGATGTTAGAATCATGTATATATACTTGTAGAAGAGATGCATATGTTGTCAAAGATTGCAAACAAGAGATGCTTCCATTTCCATTGATGAATGGTTGCAACTCTTGGGAGGAAGAATGTGTCTTTTCATAGAAAATTCGCAGGTTCAAATTCAGTTGACTGAGCAGGGAATTCAGTCAACTGAAAATATGAAGTAAAATTTTCGGGACCAAATTCAATCGACTGTGCAGGAACATTCAGTCGACTGAAACTGTGCATGTGTATAAATTTGTTCCAGTTTCAGTCGACTGACTATTCCTGTTCAGTCGACTGAACTCATAAAACCTGCATAGTTGAAACTTAATTGAAAAATGAAGTTTATAAAAATTTTGTAGTGTTCGTGCAAGCTTCTTGAGGATAGATTTTAATAATATATCTAGACTAATGACACATGTAAAAACATACTTTAAGTTTGTTTGGTCTTCATCTATCTTCATTTAGCATTTTCATATATTTCTTCCTTATTTGTCAAAGCACATTGTCATTGATCAAAATCTTCGCGTATCAACACCATGTATGATGCTGATTGATGATGTACTGAAGGTCCATGTAAAGGGAAAATAAGAGTCCATACATCGCAGATACCTAGAAGTAATTGAGTTCCTAAAGGATGATGTGAAGTAGTCACTCCAAGATAGTAGCTTACTTTTTTATATTTAGACAAATGAGATAAGTCAGAAAGTAAGTAGAAAAGAAAAAAAGTCCAAAAGAAGGTACGAATAAAAATCCACTCTAAGTTGACCCTATATAAAAGAATTTAGTATAAAAGTTGAAATGATTTTTATATAAAATTTAGAGAAAATATATAAATGGTAAGTTTGAAATGATTTTCGAAGTGTTTATTTAAAATAGAGAAACCCTATTTTTGAAAAGTAAGAAAATATTAAAATTTTCGAGAAAATAATATATATATATATTATTTAAATATAAAATCCTAGTGGAAATTAAAACTTGTTAAAAATTAAAATTTTAGTAAATGGGTTTTTATACAAAGAAAGGTTATTTTGTTTGAAAAATATAGTAGAGCATATGTAGCTCATTGATTTTTCTTAGGCGAAATGTTTTTAAGTTGAAAATTCTTTTTTGGGTGGATAATATGAAGTGGTATAAGTTAGAAATGGGGTGAAAAGAACGGGAAAGAAGAATAGAACTTGAAATAAGCAGTAGACGAATGAACTATGATGGTAATTTAGGAGACAGTCAATTAAGAGTGGAGCTATATAAATATACATCATTTAAATAAGAGTAGTTTAGGTAGTAGAAAGTTAAATAGCAGTAACATTAAGAAATAATGTTAGTAATTAGAAATAACATTAGAAGATTATGTTGAACATAATTCTAGTAATCTAATTAGAAGCAACATAGGAAATTAAAGGCAAAAAAAGGAAAATAGACATTTTTCATTTATTGTGTGCATTTATTATGTCTTTTAAATGTCCTCCTCACATGATATTAGAAACTCGACCAAAGGCTAGAAGTGGAGATAATATGAGTGATAAGAAAATGATAGAGTAAGAGTTGTTCTTACTACTTCAGTTTTTATTGTTTAAAATTATAAAAGATGTTTAGAAACACTATAAAGTGCATTTTTGAAAAGAAATATTTTGTTGTAACAATTGAGTTTTTAAAAGAAAAATTTAACAAACGTTTGAATTAAAAATCCCAATTTTTAAGAAATAAAAGTTAAAAAGATATATATAAGGAAAATAACTTTTAAATATTTAATTATAGTTTTAAAAGCTAAGGCACTAAGTTATTTTGACTTTTCTAAAAAGTTTCTAAGTTGTACTTTTAAATATAAAATTTTTGGCATTAAATACTTTAGAATTTTGTAGTTTTAATTTTTGACGAAAAATTTGCAAAGACTAAACCAAAATTTTAGTTATGGAGTAGATAGGAATAACTGTCCAGGTAAGACAATGTAAAAGATAAGACTACAAAGAAGATAGCGAGGACTACTCTTAGAGTAGCAATAAGAAATCCTCGTAAAATGTAAAAAATACTGGTGAGAACCTAAGAATATTTTGTTAAATATGTATGCAAGCCATAAAAAGAGCCGCAATGAAATGATAAATGGTATTGAAGTATACCTATAGGGTATGCTTATACGAAAGATCAAAGTAAAGGAAGTAAATACTAAGATTTGAGATTACTATCAAGAGATTAGGATTAACAGAAGAAAGTAACGGAGGGCAATGAGATGTCAAATACGCATAGATGATATTAGTAGAATCAAAGTTAAGGAAGGCAAGATAAGGGTGGAAAATTTATTTTGCCAAGCCAGTTGCCATTGAGCTATTCAAAGGGTGCATGGTTTGTATTTTTTAACCACTACAATGTGGGAGGATGCATAATTTTTTTTCCATAATTGGGCATGGTAACGAAAGTAATGGATGGACCTTATTC
Organism: Allium cepa; assembly: GCA_030765085.1. NCBI lineage: Eukaryota > Viridiplantae > Streptophyta > Magnoliopsida > Asparagales > Amaryllidaceae > Allium > Allium cepa. The sequence continues at coordinate 600,986,301 of CM060935.1, forward strand.
ATTAAAAGCTATAGAAGAAAGTTAAGGTATTTGGGTTGTAGAATGATGACACGTTAGAAAGTCCATAGGTAGTAGTAATTAGTAGCTAATGGTCGTAGTTGTTTTTCTTTTAATTGGGTTGTAAACGTTAATTGTTTATGTTATGTAAAAGCGCGTAGGACATTTATGAAAATGTTTTTTATGTGTTTTTTATATGGACCGCGAAATTATTGGAAAAAAAACAAGCTAACGAAATTGCAGGAAAAGCATTTAACTATTGCAGAAGAAAAGAAAACAGTAGAAGGCTGAAGTATAAAATAAATTAAGGAAATTTTACTTAATTAGCTACTAAAGTAAAAGAAATAAGATTTAAATCCCGAAAAGTAGAATTTTTTTTGGGAAGATACATTTTGGTGAGTTAAGGACATGGAAAGTTTGCTGCGAAGCCACAGTTCAATGTCCATGTACCTTAAAAGTTGAAATTTATAAATAAACTTGTGTGATGGCTGTTATTATAGATAAAGAAAAGCTTTTGAAACGTTGAAATTTACGGCGTAGTTAAATAGAGTCCACCATGGACGTTTAGTTATTGACTAAACCTCGATTACATATGCTGTAGTATACCTGGTTTGAAAAAAAAAATATGTATACTTTAAAAAAAGTACCAAAGTTCTTGTTTTTGGAAAAAAATACCTTTGTGGAAAGTTTTTGAAATTTTTTAAGATGAAATTTTTTAAAGATTAAATTCTATATCGAAATTTCAAAAAGTTATACATAAAAGTCTTTTGAGCAGAAAAGGAAAATAAAATTCTAATTTTCGGAATGCCACATACTTAACATAAGGGAATAATTGATGGGTTAGTTAGTATGTATTTTACTATGCAGCAGAAGTGACAGTAAAATAAAATATGGTTAGAGACAAAGGAAAAATCTATGTAAGCCATAGAGTCATTTCCTCTATACCTTGTTAGTAGATGAATTAAACTAATTTTAAAATAATTCTATTTTAAAATTTTAAAGATTTAAAACAAAATTTACTTATGGGAACTCTACTTAGAAACGTTGGAAGAGAATTGAGGAAAAAATGAGGTTCTAAGTTATAGTAGAAAAGTGGTACATATGAAAAGGATGGAAATATGGAATTTTCCATTAAGACCTTTTACGGCATAGGAATATAGATTTAGAAAACTGCATTTTTCTAAACGTAAGATGTTAGTAATGGTGTGTTAGGATTTTGGATGGTGGGATTCAGATGAAATTTATTGAACTATATTTCGATTCGTGGAAATATGTGAAAATTTGGATGCACAAACAAGTTTTTGATTTCCAAAATCTGCAACATATAGAATTGCTAATGTTTTAGGTTGTTTGCATCATATTTTAAAAATTGTTTTAAATGGATGCATTTATATTAGAGGCACTAATTTAGAATTTCTTAGTATGCATATCATATATATTGTGATATACCATGCATTTATACACGATTGGTTAAAAAATTGGTGTCACACTAATTAATTAGTTAGTTTAGACTAGTTATGTGTTGTGTTACGTTCTTCGAACCTTAAGGGATTTCAGGGATGAAATTCTATTAAGGGGACATGAGTGTAATACCCGGTAGTTTACAACAACTAATTAAAAAGAAATTGATTAATAAATGATAACACAGAAAAATAGAATTTTTACAAAATCCAGAATTTGGCTACAAAACTTGCATTGTTGGTTCGCAACAATTTTCTGATCAATTTCCATATACAAAATTTTCTAATCGGATATCAAATGAAAACATTATGGACGTTTGAAGATTTTGAATCAAGAATAACTATATATGTACTTATGGTAATAAAAGGTAATTGATGTTATTTAATAACGTTAATGGAAACTTAAACATTAAGAAACGTTAGCATCCAATCAATTCTGAAAAGTGAGAAACAAATTAAATGATCGGGTTAAACACAGGAAATAAATCGAACAAATCAAAGGATGCCCTTAATCACCGCTTAAACAAATGGTAGGTCGACCCAATATGCACATGGATCGGCCGCTAGTAATCGACCCTAGGTTAAGAGTGGTTGACTATCGCCAGAGTAAAATCGACAGTAAAGAATGGCCTGGATTTAAAACAATTAATCAAACGGCTGCTGTTGATTTGAACCCCTATAAATATAGACCTAGACCCTCACTTCTAAACTCATATTTTTGAATCGATGCTCGAGATCTACCATTTTCTTTTCTCCACCAAATCCTAAATTCTTAGAAATAGTTCTAGTTTATATGTATATACAATTGAAGAATCATAGACGATGATTGACGAAGAGAATAGATTCAAATAAAATCGCCAAAGTCAAGGTAAATTGTAAATCCAGATCTAAAATATAAATAAAATTCCAGATCTCTTTTCTAATCGAGATCTCTAATAAATCTATATGCACTCGTGCATATGAATCCAAATAGAGAGAAAAGGGATTCAAACTGTAATAACAGGCAATAGATATGGAGATTTGAAAACTTAAAAATATGAGTGAGAAATTATATATTTTATATAATATTGGATTTATATCGTTTTATATTTATTCATGTATGCCTGAAATGTAAATTGGAGTTCTAGGCTAAAAATTATATACGTGATAAAATTATGAACCCTGCCTTCATATTCTATTATGATAATATGAAATTGTATATTGCATGTGTCTGGAAAATATTGGGTATTAATAGTCCCTGAATATAGTCTCTGAAATTTATAGAATATAAGACAATTCTAGATTTTTGATTAAATACGAATCGTGCAGATAAAATGGTAAATTGAGTTATCACAGTAAAACATAGAAATTTAAGCGGTATTTTAATTTATTGGATTATATAGCATGTTGCAATGTGAATTTCTATAAATTATAAAATTTTGGATTTATAAATAGACGTGTAAAGGTTGACATAACAAGGAATACATTTAAAAAAGAAAGAGATGTATAAAATATGGATATTTACCATATTTTGTATTGTCTATTTCAACAAGTTTGAAAAGATAATTCCTTGGATTTCCAACCGAAATGAAAATTCTCTTTTTGGAAAGATATAGAAATTTATAGTGTTAAACATTCCATTTGGGAGAAACGTAATTCCAATGCATTAATATAGAAAAATCCCTAAGGACAAATTAAAATAATTATAAATGTGATAAAAAAATGGTCCAGGAAAAGAATACACGAAAAACAAGTAAAGCATAAATGAAATAAAAATAAATGTAAAGATGGACAAGTCATAATCTAAAATAAAAGGGTATAGATAGTCCTTTAGAATAAGGTAGGGAATAAAAGGATAAAAAGGAATAGAAAGTGGTAAATGACCTTAAATTAAATAAGATGTAAACTCATAGAAACCAAAGAAATATTGTCAACGGTGAACAGTAGAGGCACGGTAATTAAATAAGAATGAATGAAGATATACACACACATACATATATATAGATATATATATACACACACATAAACATATATACATACATATACATAACCTCAAATATGCATTTATGGAGGATTTGTATTATATAAGTATGTAAATAACTTGAATGGATAAGAATGACATAGTCATTAGAATGAGTTGGAATGCGAGGTCGGTAATGTTACACAATAGAAGTCTGCCTTCCGTAAGGGGTCAGAAGCACTGTGTATACATTATACTGATGTGGGATGATGTGGGACATATCTAACTATAGGACCCATGTATTATATACGCTTGTGTATTAGGTGAAGGAATACCCTCGTAAAATCTACTTCAATAAATTAAGTGGAGGGTATTTCCTTGATTGCAGTAGGCAATCTAAATAGGATGGTGAGTTTCTCGACGCTATACTAGTATGTGTTTGTATCAAATTAGGAGTAGATTGAGTGCATTATCGGTCCTATGCGGTTAATGGGAAAGACAGGGTTACACCTAATGGACTATGCTTCCTACTATAGTAAGTCGCATTAAGTAATGCACAACCACATTTTTTACTAATTTTTTTGTTAGGGCAACGCTAGTTAACCCATAAAAGAGTTCTTTCACAAATGAATGGGGTTCGTCCAATAAGTTGAGTCCTCTATAGTCAATAGAGCTAAGTCCAAAATAAGAAGCAGATAAGTATTAAATCCCCAAGGTGAGATAGAATATGGCTAAGCTATTATGACGTCGTTATTAGGCACAATAAGATGCACAATGAGGCTTATACTACCATTGAGATGCATATACATATGAAGACGATGAGACATATAAATTAGTCGATATTTTGGGTTCCCCTTCCTGATGCGTAGTTGCACGGTTAGTCATAACACGAGATGCAGTTCCATACGATGTGATATTACGGCGATGATGGATCTTGACGCGGTGATTACAGATACTAACGGGGATAGTATTTCAGTTCAGAAGGGGACAATGGTACTTACATACATACATATACATATGTGTGTGTGTGTGTGTCTGTACGCAGGTATATATGTATGCATGTATGTATGTATGTATGTATGTCGTTATGGTCTACTTTGGGTAAATAGGGTGTATCGTACACGTACATGAAGTTGAAAAGACTAAGTACAAGTAAAAGACATACCATATAATGGAAGAAAAAATCGACATAAACTAGTATTATGTGTAAAATTTATAATTCACCAGTCACTAGAACGTTGGTCTGACCCTCTCCTTAGTACAACCCATAGGATAGCTTTAGAGGTACAAGTACTGGTGCGAGACGGAAACAGTGGGGATTTGTTTACTTAGGCATGCTCTTCACTGACAATAACACTAGACATTAGAAGTGTCAATCTTGGTTGGTCACTATATGTTCTATTATACTTTACTATTCCGCTGTGAGATATATCAATAGTGTTATGATATGCAATTATTTGTGTGCTTGTGGATACCAAACCAATGATCCGTACTTTGTTGGACTTGGGTTTCCGATATAGTGAAAATTCGGACCCACTGGGGTGCGAGATATAACATTCCCGACCACAAGCCTTTAACAACCCTCCCCTAAATGAGCCTAAATTCCGACCCAGAAAAGGCCCATCGAAACATAGAATCACCTCAAAGCTGGCTGTTGGTTGGTAAAAGGAACAATACAGAGCTATTTATCTACATATTAAGAATCCCACAGCGGATGGATACAACATAATAATAACAATAGTACTCATCTCATTAAGGATTCAAAATATCATTCAAAACCATAATAAAATATCCAAAATGTCAAAATCCAACAATATCCGTACATAACTACAATATTTCAAAATTACGACATTATTATTATTTTATGGGTACATCAAAAACTACTTGAACTAACAAGAAAATAAATAGTCTACTGCCACAAGAACCATCGTCATCTCCGCCTTCAGCATCGCTCTTCCTAACCTATGTTATAATGAGAAGGGAGTTAGAACAATATATTACTGGTGAATACAAATCTCAAGCTTTACTACATCGGCACGTGGGCAGTATAATTTAAATAAGAATATGTCCTACGTTTTTATCTATAACATAAGTCTTTTCAAATGTAAGCCCTAAAATTTTACTCAAACTTAAATAAAAGAATTTCCAAATATAAGCCCACAGTTAACTTTTTATCGTTCCAATAACCCATTTCTATCGTCCACAATGTCCTATCAATGTAAGAGATAGTAATTAGGTCACTTAATAACTTTTGAGAATTAGGCAGAACCTAACCATTTAATGTCTTATTTAATGTAGGTCCACATGATTTACTACCATAATCCTAAGGTGGACTCCTCGGTAGTAACTATTTAGCTGACATTGCATGGAATCTCTTTACCACTGAATACTTCTTATTGAAGTAGGCCCCTTTTCAAAATATCATATACCATGCCTAACCCAAAACCCCGACCATTTACTACTTCCTACATAAAGAAAATACAAGCTCTCACACAACCCCATAATACCATTAATCTCCGAAGCAGATCCTTCGTATTATGACATGTACCCCATGGTGGTGTCTTACATGAGCCTTACTATTCGTAGGTACCGATAGCTAGACTAGCTCGGCAGATTTATCCTTTAATATTTAGGACTAACCTAGCGTCATCATAGTTACTTATTATAGGTGATGTCTTACATCATCCCCAAAGTGACACTACTGTGGCCAGATTAGCTGGGCAGATTTACCCTACAAAATTTAGGACTAACCTCGCGTCATTGCTACTTATTATAGGTGATGTCTTTACTAGTCGCCGGATTAGCTGGGTAGACTTCCATGTGCTTTTGAGTGACCTTGCATCTCTATAACCTAGTCATAAACTATATCACACTCTACATATATTATCCCATACCTCAACGTTTCTATACTCAAGGCTTTATAAGAAAAATCTTTCTTAATTCACCTTTGACATTAATTCCCTTCCTAAGGAAGATCTAATAGAATTAATAACCTATTTAACTACACAATTATATGTTATAATTATATGTTAATTATACTAATAAATGTATATAAATATGCGCCTAGTAATTTCTAAACGTGCAGAATATACGTCCTAAACTAGAGTTCAAATATCAACTCTTTAAACAATTAGACAAATCTCATTCCATATTATCAATAATACCAAAATTTCAATATTTATATCTAAAAAATTCCTATCAATAGATATATATACAATAAATATTTGAACCCAACTTGTTACATCAAAATAATGGAATATATTTTACAACTTTAATTTTACACTCTATTCAACTACTTTTTCACATAAAAATAAACAAAGGAATTCTATTTAATTCATGAGAATAAGCAGTGCAAAGTAAATAAATTCATACCTTACTATCAATTAATCGGAACTCTTTATTTAATTCAAAGAAGAAATATAAGGAGTGGAATAGAAGGTAAATTATCAAAACTGCAAATATACACAATTTCCATTATTTCGTCATAAACAATTGAGATTCCAACCTAAAATTGACATTTCACATTAAAGGAGTTTAGGGGTTTATAATATGATGTTTTTGTGAACCTAAACTCCCTAAGGCGTATTCAAACCAAAATTACACTAATCAGTCACTAAAATATAAAGGCTAAGATTATTACTCACAGTATATCCTTAGCTTTGCCTCCTTTAGATTTGACACGCCTTTAATAAGCTCTATCAGATCTCTTCTTTAAGATATATACAACAAAGGATTTGTATATATATTAGATTTAGAAATTTGGAGAAGAATATGTTGGGAAAATAAATAGAAAAAAATTGATATAGAGGTATTCTTAGTTGAAACCTTAATGGAGTGTTTTGAATCTTAGAAGAAATGGACTGCAGAGCTTCACTAAGTTCCTAAAATATTTATAGTACCAGAATAGTCAGATTTATAGTGGTGGGAAAGCACCAGAACAGTCATATTTAAATAATTAAATCTAGAATGTTCACACAATTAAATACCCTAGCCGCAAATGCACTACTAATCGGCCGCCTCTATACTATCAGTCGATCGCTAGCAGTCGACCGGTCCTAGGGAGTGGTCGACCATGATGCGTATTTTGGAAGATTATCTTCGTGTCACTTTTTATTTTATTTAATTACTTAACTAACTCTGAATGTTAATGTTAACTTTAATGTTTAACTTTCAAATTTAAGAATTATTTGTATTTGAATTCTATTTAAATTATTTTGAATCCAAAATTTTCAAAAGTCCATAACTTTTCCGTTTGAGCTCCATTTTCTACATATTATATCTGGAAATTGATCAGAATTTCACCACGAACACAACAACATAACTTTCATTGTTAGATTTTGACTTTTACAAATTTTTTTATCCATATCATATTTAATTTAATTTATTTAACTTATTTATTTACGGTTGATTTTACGAGGCGTTACATTCTCCCCTAAAAGGATTTCGTTCTCGAAATCTTTCCTGAGGGCGAACGGTGTATCATGCAATAAACATCCAAGTTATACAACCAAATTATCTGCACAACCGTCTACTCAATCAAAAGTGCAATGTGATTTTGTACTGTAGACATACAATAAGTGAGCTCAATCCTACCATGAGCGTATGATCGTTACAGATAAATATGTACGCAAACATTCTAAACATGTAAAAAAAGCGTTTTATATGAGTACAAAAGTGATAGTAAATGTAGCTATCATATCCTACTATCTAATCTAGCAACATGGTGCGACCAAAACCTAATTTTGGAGAGAAAAGTTTGCCAGTAAAATTCTTAAGATGAGAAGTCCTCATGCTTTCCGTTGGATTTTCCCTCCATTGTACTCGAACTAGTCTAATTTCTTTATTGCAGAGCTTTCTAGTTCCGTGCCCCACAATGTTTATGGTGGCATGGGATGCTATTGGATTTGTCTTAATATCCCCCAACATATTAAGCTCTACCATAGTAGTTGTGCTATGAAGGCATTTCCTCAAATGCGAAACGAAAAAATACGGGTTACAAGATTATGAATCTTAAGGCTAATTAAACACCAAAGGAAGGATGAATAGTGTTTTCTAACTTTTATAAATCTATTTAAAATTCTTTTAAGTTAAATATTAAATCTAAAATTAACAACAAAGAATTATACTATTAAACAGTCATAGATGCAATCACAGATAAAAATAAAAGCAGTAAAGCAAAGTAAAGAGTTAGAGAGATGAAACCAGGGATTTTATACTGGATCAGATTTATCCTACATCCAATACCATACAATTTCTTGTGTAGATTTCTTTTCAAATGCCAATCTTTAAATGAGCAAAATGTAACGACCTAGAATTTTAATTAATAAAAAAATTGAATATTTAATTAATTTTAAATATTAATAAGTGAATTTATAAGTCGAATAAATTTTATTTCGAATAATTGGATTTAATTGGATAATTAAATCGATAATTTAATATGTTAAATTATGGAAATAATTGAAAATTGAGTTAAATATGATTGAAATTGATTTTCAAAATTTTATTTTATCATATTGAAGTTAGAATGATATTTTAGAACTTTTAAAATTGAATTAAAAGTTAATTTGTGAAAATTGAATATTTTAATATTTAAATCGACTAGTGAAAATAGTCAATTTTTGAACAGTCTCAGAATTGAACGAAACCAGTTCCATTGGATCCGTAATAGTTAGTTATTACCGGATTTCAATTTTCGTGTCAATCGGAGTTATCGTTTGATCGTGGCAGCTCGAAACGCATCGAATTATTTTTAATATTAATTTGGCGAGTTAAAATAGCCATTTTTCAAACAGTCTCGGATTTCGACGAAACCAGTTTCATCGGATCCGTAATGTGATATTATTGTAAGGTTTCAAATTTCGTGTCAATTGGATTTACCGTTTGTCCGGTACAAATTAAAATGCCTAGAAAATCGTTTGAATCGGTTTAATTTAAATTGAACGTTTATTGCCATAACTCGCACAGATGTCCGAATTAGCTTTCGAAACCTGTTCCATTGTGTCCGGAACGCGGGGTAAACCCTAGGAACGTTAGTTTCGACGCGTGAATCGGAGTTCGGAATTTCCGGATGAATAGTGTTCGTTTTTTTCTCTATAAATAGCTCATAATTCTCAAAACTAAAAAAAAAATTAAAAAAAAGAACCTAAACCTAAAAACTGAAGCCGCCAGTTCAAGCTTCAATGGCCAGTATTTCTCCTCCTTCTTCCTCAATTAACTCGAAATCCATTGATTAATTCCAAAATTGTTCAACTACAATGTTGAAGAGGGCAACACGAACTACAAGATCAACGGTCACGATCGAGATTGGAGCTACGAATCAACGGATACTTGCGTTCAAAGGCCATAGAGTCGGCCTCGAACTGCGTGCTACAGGGACAACCGAGCTCTAAGATTTTTGGGCCGAGCATAGCTCTCGCATGGGCGCACGTGTTGATGCTAGTTGATCGAGTTGTAATGCGTCGAGGAGGCTTGGAAATCAAAACCTAAATTGGAGCTCTATGGGTTTATATGCGTTTTGATTACCTGTAGAAGCAACGTGATGATGGAAGGAGTTAGGGTCGGCTATGATTTGCAGGGAGATGAAATGGAGGGCTGTGATGGGCTAGGTTTAAAAATAGTTAAGTTATATTGTAAATTGTTTATAAAAAATTTGTGTAATGTTCAAATATATCTTTTTCATACGAGGTCGAAACCGCGCGAAACCAGTTGCGTTGGAATCGTATGGACGAGCACTACGCGATGGAGTTGGATTGGAGTCGTTTGGAGTTAGTGAGAATTTTGGGTAAAATTAAACGCACGTTTAATTTTATTCGAAATAAATCGCTAAAACGAAATTTAAATCAAGGTGAGAACTTCTCACTCAATCGAATCAGTTTCGATTTTATTTTAAATAGTTAGATTTAAAATATTTGAATGCATGTTTGAATGATGACTGTTATCTATTGATTGTTAAAATAGACATTATACGCCGTTAGTAAGCGGATGTTATTTATTAAAAACATATACCGCGAATATTTCATAAACAGTGAAATTGGTATTATATATAATAGCAATATATATATATTGGCATATGTATATATTGCAGTTGTTGATTTCCCGCATTTGTTTAGCGGATGAGACCCTATTGCGCCGTCTATTAAGCGGATAATATTTAAATCGCATATGCCGCGATAATTTCGTACTGGAGTGAAATTGGTATTGTGCTAATGTTTTTGGATGCAGGAAAACAGGTTGGAGGGATCCAACTGGATTCCTCAACAGTATTTATTTGATTTCAGATATTTTGATATTTGATGGATTATCATATCGATATATGATGTCGTTGTTGTCGTGATTGACTATTTGGTATGTAGCATCATTGGACCCAGATTTTGGGATTTTAAAATGATTTTAAAAGTGATTTTTGAAAATATAAAATATTTTTTTGAATTGATTCATTATAAATAAATAACGATATAATTTTTAATGTTATAAAAATTATGATTTTTGAGAAATATAATTAAAAGTTGATTTTTTGAAAATATGGTATTAATGATCTTATAAAGTAATTTAAATTGGGATTTTTGAATGTATTGTGAAAAGTTTAAATATAGGATTTATAAAATTTAATTATTGTATAAATCAAGAGAATGGTGAAATTATAAAGGAATTTAAAGACGTTTTAAAGAATAATATAAATTGATTTATATTAAGAGATTTATAAATGGATATTTATAGATTGAAATATTGACATTATAAAACGAGTTTTTATAAGTGTTTGAATGAAGTGAAAATAGATTGCATAAGTGAATGAAATTTATAGAATAAAAACGGTGAAGTTATAAATGAAATTTTATAAGCAGTAGGTTTATAAAATTTATGAAAGTTATTAAAAGAATGGTTTTGGATAAATCATTGAATCTTATAAGTTATAAGATTTATAATTTGGGGAAGTTTAAAAGAACAATTTTGTAAATAATCGTTTTATAAGCATTTAACTTATAATGTGAACTTTTGATTTATAATTGAGTTATAAATCGAATAGGTTACTAAAGGAAATTTATAAATGGAAGTTGTTATAAAATAAATAGAAATAGAATTTATAAACGTTGTTTTATAAATTCGCAAACGACTTATTTTGATAAGTAAATTGTTATAACATGTTTATGAAGTTATATTCACGTTGTAGACAGTGAATAATCCTTTAGAATAAAGTATATAGAAAGGATGAAATTTTGGTTAACAAGTATATTCACGTTTTTGAATAATGAATAATATGTTAAAGAAAATGTTTTAGATGTGATGTTTTAAATAGAATTAAAACGATCTAACGATGTTTTTAAATATGTTGAGATTCGAAACCATAGATTTCAACATTTATTGTTGAAATAGATGTTTCGAGGAATAAAAGGGAATGGTGGACTATAACACTGTTGTTATAATAAATGATTTCTGAAAGGAAATGTTTTGTATAGTATTGGGATTTATATATCTATTTTAATTTCGAATCCCTATACTAGTGATTTTGGGTTGTCGTAACGATGTTTTACGTAACATTCGTTTTGGCCCAAATAAATATGTTTAAGAGAATGATTTCCTTAAAGAATGAAATATATACTTAATTTCGATTTAAGTATATTGAATATTTTCCAAGTGTTGAAAATAAATAACTTTGTGAATTACTTATTAATAAATAAGTATGGAAATGTTTTCCAATATGAAGTGAATATTATGAGAATTTATCTTTTGAAGATAAATTGAAATGAATACTTGAAATCGTATATTCATAGATATTTTGAAATATACATTCACTATGGAATTTATGAATAGAAAGGGAAGTTGTTTAAAAATAAATATTGATTTATTTTTGAAGTGTGAAAACTATATATATAGTAAAGATATTTTGGAAAATAAATAATTTGGAAAATTATTTGGAATCTGGTGATGTTGTGCATATCCATTGATAGTTCAATAACCGACTATCAATATTTCCCTTTGAATGGGTAATTGATGTGATTTGTTTGAATTTGAATGCCACACTTATTTTTGGAATAAGCGCTCACTATTCGGGTTAACCGGGAAAGGACCATGGGGTCGTATAACCCATTCCGAATATATGATACGTCGTTATGAATTGCATTTGAAGATCGGTGTTGAAGACCCGGTATTTGCGAGAGCGATAGGATGACCTGTCGATTGTCTCTGCACTGAGTTGCAACGGTATAGAGACTCCCTAAGTGATGGGAAATCCGATCGGGGTTGTGAATATCCGGATTGCAAGGGCTTCTTTGTAAGTGCCTTCGGTTCTGTTCGATCCCGGAACAGACTTGTATGGATTGTATGTCTGACGTTACAAATTGAGATATAAAGCCGTTTTCATTCAAATATATTTCTGTTGGTGGCGGAGAATTTATTCTTTTAGCTTAACACCCTTCTCTGAGACGTACGAGCTCAGAGGTTATGTAGTTGAAGGTTATCAGCGATATATTCCCAATTTGGTAATGTGACATGCTGAGTGTTGCTGTAAATGATCATTGTGTTGATTATTTGTGATAGGATCATTTATTTGATCGTCTATCCTGGTGATCATTTCTATGATCATTTGTTGACCCAAAGCATGGCTTTTGTATAAAGTATGTTTTTGTGGACGTGACTTCGTCGAGCCTCACACCCCGTGAATGGTCAAAACAGGAAAGATGCAGCAAGGTTATGAGGGGTAGCGCCCTTTAGGGTATGTGCATTTCCTTCTGGAAAAGGGTGGTATCATGGTATGGAGCCCAGATACTTACTCATGTTGAAAACACTTTATGATTGTGTGAATTGATTGCGAGCGCTCGGTTGAAAGGTCCCAAAGGACCGGGGGATGGCATATTCGGTCAGTTGTTACTCAGTTAGGGGTAACCCGGCCTTGTGTTGGTAGAGATCCGGTTTGGTTCTCGGGGATGTCCATCCAGAGGCATTCTCATGTGGCAATGGGAAGTTCCTTGGCCTGATCATTCGTTGGAAATCGAAAGAAACAATACGAGACTTGTACAGTTTTAGTTGTAGAACCTGCCATCTAATATGGTAGCTATTAGTAGGCATTATATAATGGTACCTATGCTGGCTAAGATTTATATTCTACTTTCGAAATATCTCCTACACTATGCACTAATAATAATATCAAATGTTTCTTTTTAACGCGTATCAAGCATCTTTGACTATCATAAGGAGAAATCTCCTCCAAGTCTGCGTTTGCATTGTGTGTGTGGCGGGAGGTCTTATGGTAGTCTCATTTTTAAAAGCATTGCGAATTGACTTTAAAAATATTCCTCTATTTTGATTTTAAAGATAAATAAACTGTTTTGAGTTCTCACACCAGTCACATGACTGACTCGGAGTTTATTGTTTTCCTTCGTAAACTCTGGGTGCCCACCAATTTCCACACGGGCAGTCAAGAGTTAAGGTTTATCAGGATATTCTGGATATTCAGGAGTTGCTGGAGGCAAGCTGGATGGCATGGCGTATTACTAGTATATAGTATTTCTTTTTCCGCTGTTTGTTGTTGTATGATGTTGTACACTCTGATGTAATGAAATGTAATGTATAAAATGTAATAACTGATATAGTTCTTTGTTTAAAGATTATTCATTTATTATTATATGTTGTTCCGCTGCGAATTGTGAGATTCTGATATTGTTGTGTTGTGTTCTGTTCCGTTCTATTTTCTATTCTCTTTCCTCTCTATTTTCTCTCCTCTTATCTTTTCTTCTTTTCTTCTTTCTTAAAACCCTCGGTGTTCGGTTTTCCGTCGTTCGATTACTCGGCAGTCGATAAAGTGAGTATCGACGTTGAATTTTCGGAAGACGAAGAATCGGATCCTGACAATTTGGTATCAGAGCTGTTGGTTAAGCGACAACCATGGTTCTGTTGGGTATTACTCATTAGAGATAGAGTCAGTAGTACTCTAGAATGAGTTTGAGTGTAATAATAGCTATGAGAGCGTATTTGTTAGTGAATACAAAATTGTTTTATATTGTGATGATTGGTTTACTGAGTGGTATATGAACCTTCGTCAGCACGGTCTGGACAACTATGCCGAAGGGGTTTATAAACATTTGAATAGAACAATTCGGCATAATATTGTTTTAAATTGGGTAAATGAAATAATTTTACCTTGATTATATTTTTATATATAAAAGAATAATTTTTCAAAATTATCAAAGTGTATATAAGTTGATTGTTTAGTTGTTTGAATAATCTAAATAAAAGAATAATTGTATAAGCAAATGAATTATAAGAATTGAATTATAATTAATGTGATTTACAATTGTGAAATAAATTTATATATATAAGAAGTGAAACTATATGAATATATTTATGAATATGAGTTGTAAATAAAAATGAATTTAAAGTTAAATGGAATATAACTTAAGAGATGTTGAATGAAGTTGATATGAGTATCAAAGTAAAATAATAAAGTGAAGTGATAAATGTGAACTTAAGTTATATGTAATGAAACTCAACTTGAAATGGTTAAATGAATTACCAATTGAATTGAATTAATGGATTGAATGATAATCAATTGAATGTGAATAAAATTGATAGGAAGTAATGAATATAAGAGTTAATTCATTAAAATCTAATGTTATTGGAAGTTGAATAATTGAATGAAAATCAATTTAATTAAACCAATTGTAAGCAAAGGAATTTGGTTGTAATAAATAAACATTGGTTGTTATATGGTTGTTAGTTGATTGTATATAATTCATTAAGTATTAATGAAATTGAGTTAATGAAATTGAAAGCTAAAGTAGTTTAAACTCAATTGGAAGTTAAGTGAATCTTAAATAGAATTGAATTTGATTTGGAAGTGAACCAACTTGAATATGAATTAGTAAATATAAACTAATTAAAGAAAATGAATGTTAGTAAGAACATCCACCGTTAATGAATCAAATGTGATTAAATTGATAACCCAATTCATTAAATATTAATGAGAATACGAATGAATATTCATTGATTATGAATGGTAGTTGGTTGATGTTTGCATTTGTTGTTTGGTTGCATTTGCTATGTTGACATATATAGTTATTATGTTGCTATATGTTGTATATCGATACTATTGTCTATATGCATGTTCTCATGTTGTTTGTTGAGTGTTTAGTAGGTGCGGATCGCGTTTGCTTCGCATTTGGAGCTCGCTTTCGCGCTATATTAGCCGTATATGCTTGCTAATAAAATATAAGGTACATATCTCGGATTAAATATCGTACTTTTATACTTTTTTCCCTTCGGGATGCCTCATTACTTGATGAGATGTATATTTGTGATATATATACTGTCATTTTTTTTCGGATCGAGCCGCGCAAAGGAGACTATGGCGAATTTTTCCGGAAATTTAAGGTGTTAGAAAAAATTTGAGAAAATTGAAATTTTTTTGAAAACTTTAACTTTGATTTGGAGTTGAAAGTTAAACAATAGTAGTTGTTTTTGAAAAGATAACTAAGTATGATTTGAAAACTTAGTAAGTTATTATAAGAAGTTTAAACTATGGATTTTGGAAAATTAATAGATTTTGTAACTTTTCTTACTTGTTAATTTCGAGGACGAAATTCTTTTAAGGGGGGAAGATTGTAACGACCCAGAATTTTAATTAATAAAAAAATTGAATATTTAATTAATTTTAAATATTAATAAGTGAATTTATAAGTCGAATAAATTTTATTTCGAATAATTGGATTTAATTGGATAATTAAATCGATAATTTAATATGTTAAATTATGGAAATAATTGAAAATTGAGTTAAATATGATTGAAATTGATTTGTAAATTTTTTTTTATCATATTGAAGTTAGAATGGTATTTTAGAACTTTTAAAATCGAATTAAAAGTTAATTTGTGAAAATTGAATATTTTAATATTTAAATCGACTAGTGAAAATAGTCAATTTTTGAACAATCTCAGAATTGAACGAAACTAGTTCCATTGGATCCGTAATAGTTAGTTATTATCGGATTTCAATTTTCGTGTCAATCGGAGTTATCGTTTGATCGTGGCAGCTCGAAACGCATCGAATTATTTTTAATATTAATTTGGCGAGTTAAAATAGCCATTTTTCAAACAGTCTCGGATTTCGACGAAACCAGTTTCATCGGATCCGTAATGTGATATTATTGTAAGGTTTCAAATTTCGTGTCAATTGGATTTACCGTTTGTCCGGTACAAATTAAAACGCCTAGAAAATCGTTTGAATCGGTTTAATTTAAATTGAACGTTTATTGCCATAACTCGCACAGATGTCCGAATTAGCTTCCGAAACCTGTTCCATTGTGTCCGGAGCGCGGGGTAAACCCTAGGAACGTCAGTTTCGACGCGTGAATCGGAGTTCGGAATTTCCGGATGAATAGTGTTCGTTTTTTCTCTCTATAAATAGCTCATAATTCTCAAAAATAAAAAAAAATAAAAAAAAAATAAAAGAACCTAAACCTAAAAACTGAAGCTGCCAGTTCAAGCTTCAATGGCCAGTATTTCTCCTCCTTCTTCCTCAATTAACTCGAAATCCATTGATTAATTCCAAAATTGTTCAACTACAATGTTGAAGAGGGCAACACGAACTACAAGATCAACGGTCACGATCGAGATTGGAGCTACGAATCAACGGATACTTGCGTTCAAAGGCCATAGGGTCAGCCTCGAACTATGTGCTATAGGGACAACCGAGCTCTGAAATTTTTGGGCCGAGCATAGCTCTCGCATGGGCGCACGTGTTGATGCTAGTTGATCGAGTTGTAATGCGTCGAGGAGGCTTGGAAATCAAAACCTAAATTGGAGCTCTATGGGTTTATATGCGTTTTGATTACCTGTAGAAGCAACGTGATGATGGAAGGAGTTGGGGTCGGCTATGATTTGCAGGGAGATGAAATGGAGGGCTGTGATGGGCTAGGTTTAAAAATAGTTAAGTTATATTGTAAATTGTTTATAAAAAATTTGTGTAATGTTCAAATATTCATATCTTTTTCATACGAGGTCGAAACCGCGCGAAACCAGTTGCGTGGGAATCGTATGGACGAGCACTACGCGATGGAGTTGGATTGGAGTCGTTTGGAGTTAGTGAGAATTTTGGGTAAATTAAACGCGCGTTTAATTTTATTCGAAATAAATCGCTAAAACGAAATTTAAATCAAGGTGAGAACTTCTCACTCAATCGAATCAGTTTCGATTTTATTTTAAATAGTTATATTTAAAATATTTGAATGCATGTTTGAATGATGACTGTTATCTATTGATTGTTAAAATAGACATTATGCGCCGTTAGTAAGCGGATGTTATTTATTAAAAACATATACCGCGAATATTTCATAAACAGTGAAATTGGTATTATATATAATAGCAATATATGTATATTGGCATATGTATATATTGCAGTTGTTGATTTCCCGCATTTGTTTAGCGGATGAGACCCTATTGCGCCGTCTATTAAGCGGATAATATTTAAATCGCATATACCGCGATAATTTCGTACTGGAGCGAAATTGGTATTGTGCTAATGTTTTTGGATGTAGGAAAACAGGTTGGAGGGATCCAACTGGATTCCTCAACAGTATTTATTTGATTTCAGATATTTTGATATTTGATGGATTATCATATCGATATATGATGTCGTTGTTGTCGTGATTGACTATTTGGTATGTAGCATCATTGGACCCAGATTTTGGGATTTTAAAATGATTTTTAAAGTGATTTTTGAAAATATAAAATATTTTTTTGAATTGATTCATTATAAATAAATAACGATATAATTTTTAATGTTATAAAAATTATGATTTTTGAGAAATATAGTTAAAAGTTGATTTTTTGAAAATATGGTATTAATGATCTTATAAAGTAATTTAAATTGGGATTTTTGAATGTATTGTGAAAAGTTTAAATATAGGATTTATAAAATTTAATTATTGTATAAATCAAGAGAACGGTGAAATTATAAAGGAATTTAAAGACGTTTTAAAGAATAATATAAATTGATTTATATTAAGAGATTTATAAATGGATATTTATAGATTGAAATATTGACATTATAAAACGAGTTTTTATAAGTGTTTGAATGAAGTGAAAATAGATTGCATAAGTGAATGAAATTGATAGAATAAAAACGGTGAAGTTATAAATGAAATTTTATAAGCAGTAGGTTTATAAAATTTATAAAAGTTATTAAAAGAATGGTTTTGGATAAATCATTGAATCTTATAAGTTATAAGATTTATAATTTGGGGAAGTTTAAAAGAACGATTTTGTAAATAATCGTTTTATAAGCATTTAACTTATAATGTGAACTTTTGATTTATAATTGAGTTATAAATCGAATAGGTTACTAAAGGAAATTTATAAATGGAAGTTGTTATAAAATAAATAGAAATAGAATTTATAAACGTTGTTTTATAAATTCGCAAACGACTTATTTTGATAAGTAAATTGTTATAACTTGTTTATGAAGTTATATTCACGTTGTAGACAGTGAATAATCCTTTAGAATAAAGTATATAGAAAGGATGAAATTTTGTTTAACAAGTATATTCACGTTTTTGAATAATGAATAATATGTTAAAGAAAATGTTTTAGATGTGATGTTTTAAATAGAATTAAAACGATCTAACGATGTTTTTAAATATGTTGAGATTCGAAACCATAGATTTCAACATTTATTGTTGAAATAGATGTTTCGAGGAATAAAAGGGAATGGTGGACTATAACACTGTTGTTATAGTAAATGATTTCCGAAAGGAAATGTTTTGTATAGTATTGGGATTTATATATCTATTTTAATTTCGAATCCCTATACTAGTGATTTTGGGTTGTCGTAACGATGTTTTACGTAACATTCGTTTTGGCCCAAATAAATATGTTTAAGAGAATGATTTCCTTAAAGAATGAAATATATACTTAATTTCGATTTAAGTATATTGAATATTTTCCAAGTGTTGAAAATAAATAACTTTGTGAATTACTTATTAATAAATAAGTATGGAAATGTTTTCCAATATGAAGTGAATATTATGAGAATTTATCTTTTGAAGATAAATTGAAATGAATACTTGAAATCGTATATTCATAGATATTTTGAAATATACATTCACTATGGAATTTATGAATAGAAAGGGAAGTTGTTTAAAAATAAATATTGATTTATTTTTGAAGTGTGAAAACTATATATCTAGTAAAGATATTTTGGAAAATAAATAATTTGGAAAATTATTTGGAATCTGGTGATGTTGTGCATATCCATTGATAGTTCAATAACCGACTATCAATATTTCCCTTTGAATGGGTAATTGATGTGATTTGTTTGAATTTGAATGCCACACTTATTTTGGAATAAGCGCTCACTATTCGGGTTAACCGGGAAAGGACCATGGGGTCGTATAACCCATTCCGAATATGTGATACGTCGTTATGAATTGCATTTGAAGATCGGTGTTGAAGACCCGGTATTTGCGAGAGCGATAGGATGACCTGTCGATTGTCTCTGCACTGAGTTGCAACGGTATAGAGACTCCCTAAGTGATGGGAAATCCGATCGGGGTTGTGAATATCCGGATTGCAAGGGCTTCTTTGTAAGTGCCTTCGGTTCTGTTCGATCCCGGAACAGACTTGTATGGATTGTATGTCTGACGTTACAAATTGAGATATAAAGCCGTTTTCATTCAAATATATTTCTGTTGGTGGCGGAGAATTTATTCTTTTAGCTTAACACCCTTCTCTGAGACGTACGAGCTCAGAGGTTATGTAGTTGAAGGTTATCAGCGATATATTCCCAATTTGGTAATGTGACATGCTGAGTGTTGCTGTAAATGATCATTTGTTGACCCAAAGCATGGCTTTTGTATAAAGTATGTTTTTGTGGACGTGACTTCGTCGAGCCTCACACCTCGTGAATGGTCAAAACAGGAAAGATGCAGCAAGGTTATGAGGGGTAGCGCCCTTTAGGGTATGTGCATTTCCTTCTGGAAAAGGGTGGTATCATGGTATGGAGCCCAGATACTTACTCATGTTGAAAACACTTTATGATTGTGTGAATTGATTGCGAGCGCTCGGTTGAAAGGTCCCAAAGGACCGGGGGATGGCATATTCGGTCAGTTGTTACTCAGTTAGGGGTAACCCGGCCTTGTGTTGGTAGAGATCCGGTTTGGTTTTCGGGGATGTCCATCCAGAGGCATTCTCATGTGGCAATGGGAAGTTCCTTGGCCTGATCATTCGTTGGAAATCCAAAGAAACAATACGAGACTTGTACAGTTTTAGTTGTAGAACCTGCCATCTAATATGGTAGCTATTAGTAGGCATTATATAATGGTACCTATGCTGGCTAAGATTTATATTCTACTTTCGAAATATCTCCTACACTATGCACTAATAATAATATCAAATGTTTCTTTTTAATGCGTATCAAGCATCTTTGACTATCATAAGGAGAAATCTACTCCAAGTCTGCGTTTGCATTGTGTTTGTGGCGGGAGGTCTTATGGTAGTCTCATTTTTAAAAGCATTGCGAATTGACTTTAAAAATATTCCTCTATTTTGATTTTAAAGATAAATAAACTGTTTTGAGTTCTCACACCAGTCACATGACTGACTCGGAGTTTATTGTTTTCCTTCCTAAACTCTGGGTGCCCACCAATTTCCACACGGGCAGTCAAGATTTAAGGTTTATCAGGATATTCTGGATATTCAGGAGTTGCTGGAGGCAAGCTGGATGGCATGGCGTATTACTAGTATATAGTATTTCTTTTTCCGTTGTTTGTTGTTGTATGATGTTGTACACTCTGATGTAATGAAATGTAATGTACAAAATGTAATAACTGATATAGTTCTTTGTTTAAAGATTATTCATTTATTATTATATGTTGTTCCGCTGCGAATTGTGAGATTCTGATATTGTTGTGTTGTGTTCTGTTCCGTTCTATTTTCTATTCTCTTTCCTCTCTATTTTCTCTCCTCTTATCTTTTCTTCTTTTCTTCTTTCTTAAAACCCTCAGTGTTCGGTTTTCCGTCGTTCGATTACTCGGCAGTCGATAAAGTGAGTATCGATGTTGAATTTTCGGAAGACGAAGAATCGGGTCCTGACACAAAAGGTAAAACCAATTATTATCTCGATTCCGAGGCTACGAGACACACCCTCCTGATTTATCGGGCTCAGGGTACACCCACTTGATTTGGACGACCAACAAGCACACCCACTTAGATTTTTGGCTACCAAGCACGCCCACTTGATTTGAATGGGCTAAAAGCACACCCAAGAAAATAAAAATAGGTTTAATTGTTTTTTCAAGGGCAATTTCTTAAACTTTGGATACAATGGATGTTATTTAGCGAAAGATGGATCTTGTAACGATCCGTAAATTTCGATAATAAAATTTATTATTTTAACAAGATTTTGTAATTTAATGTAAAAAAATAAAAATAAAATTTAATATTGAAATGAACACAAAAATGAAATATAACAATGATAATAAAAACTAATTACTAACAATTTGAATAAAATTCTAATAAATGAAGTAGTGAAAATGTTATACCTGGTTATAAATTGAACATGAGAAAATAAAAGTAAGTATTGAATTAATTAATGAAGTAACGCATTGTTAACAGCAATTGAATGCAGATTAAGGTAATAATGTTAATGCAAATTAATAAATAATTTATTCGGTGCAATCCCAATTAATTAAAACCAATTGTAAGGTTATAATGGATTGTAATTAGTAAATTAGGAAATAAATTCAAAGTTATATTAATTGATGAAATAATACGCAGTAAGCTGTAATTTGATAGAATCAATGTTAGATAAATAATTATAATATTTATTGTTGATAATGAAGTATGATTAAGAGTTAGGGCAACAATTATTATAAGTTACCAATACATTTTTAATCCATTAAATTGAATCAATTGCAATAAATCTAAATTAAATATTACGTTAATGTTAATTAAGGTAATATTTGGAAATAATGTTAACGTTATTCATAATAGGACAATTTGTTGAATTAAAGGAACATAAATAAAGATTTATCAATTTTTTGGGATTTGAACTATAATAATTGGATTAATTGCAATTAAATGAAATTTAATGTCTAAATATTATTTTAATTGAAATTTAGATGGAATTTGAGAATATTAATGTAATAGATCATGAATCTAATGTTAATTTCATCCAGCCAACAGTAATGAATTGAATAATAGAATGAAAAGTGAATGGAATTATTGGAAATTAAATTTATAATTTCTGAATTTAACGAAATTGAGATTAACACTGGAATTGATAAATTTATCAACTCTAAATTGCCATCTAAATTTATTTAAATTTGTGTAAATGGTTAAGAAATTTAAAAATGATAAAATTAGTCAATTATAGGATCGAAATTAAAATACTGATTTAATTAATTAATTATTAATTTATTTAATTAATGTAGAAATAGCCATTTTGGCCACTGACTCGGATTTCGATGAAACCAGTTCATCGGATTCGTAACAGTGAATTATTATAGGATTTCAAGTTTTGTAGCGATCGGACTTGTCATTTGATCGTACGGGCTCGAAACGCCTAGAAATCAATTAATTGAAATCAATTGAAATCAATTTGAAATAACTTGATTTTAGCATAACTTCTTCAAACGATGCAATTTGGACTTGAAACCTATTCCATTACGTTTAAAATATTTGAAAACATGTATTTGATATATAGTTGACCCATTTCCGTTTCAGAATCGAAACGGGCTTTTCGGTTCAATTATCGTTAAAAACTCAAACCAATCGGGCCTATTCCTTTCTATTTTGTCCTTCTTATATATGTATATATCGTTATAAACCCTCGAAGCCTTTCTATTTTTCATTTCTGTACGTACAGAAATTTCTGCTTCTCCTCTTCCTCAATGGCTGAAAAACCTAATCTTCCCAATCCGATTTCAATTCCAAAAAAAAAGCGAATCTGCAACAACTTTGGGTCGCGCTTCGAGTTTCAGAGGCCAAAACCCTACATCAACTTCGGGTCAAGAAGAAAATGTCTCGAGTCGCTCTAGGTTGTTTTGGCAAAAACTCAGAGCAAGTACCGGGAATTTAAGGCGGTGGACCGAAGTTGAACCCGAAGTCGACCCAGGACCAGAATTTTCCAATCTTCTAATTTTCATAACTTTTTCATACGAGCTCGGATTCATACGCGGTTTGTTTTGCTGGGACCGTATTAGAATTCCGGACATTTTGAAACTGGTTGGGATGAATTCTGAGACTGTTCAATTTTTGAGTTTAAATTGGATTTAAATTCAATTTAAATTCAAAAGGTGGGTGTTTTAACTCACTCACAACGTCTAAAATTTCTTATGCTTGTTAAATTGATTTATGATGTGATTAGAAATTTATTTATGACTGTTTGGCATATTTTGAATCATCATCTCAGTTTATTTGAGTTTATTTGGATAAAATAGTTATTTAATTTATTATTGAATATAAACTGTCAGTAAATACCTATTATTTATTATCTGTTCTATGTTGATGTTGTTGATTGAATTGGATGATGATTGTGATAAATGTTTGATGAATGATATTGGATAAATGGATGTTGTATTTTATATTATTATAAACTGCAAGTTGTTATGGATTTTTATTTCATTTGGGATTGCGAATTGAAATGATATATAACCGTAATTATATTTTAAATTACGGATTGAAATGATAAATATCCGTATCACTTGACCATAGGATAGAAAATTATATATAGACACTGTGGTCTATATATAAACATATTTTGAAATGATTTCTATGGTTTTGTAAAGAAATATATGGTTTTAGATGAATATTGATTTTAGATATTATACAAATGTTATTTTATCCTTAATTTTAAGTTATCTATAATCTGTTTTAATACAGAATAAGCTTTATTTATTGGAGATAATATGGTTAAGTATTTATATAAATTATATTTTAATAAAGAGTTTATAATGATTCAAATAAATTAAGGTTGGAAGATAAATTGGAAATTTAATTGAAATTGAATTTATTTAAGAATTAAACTCAAATAAGTTTGATGTGAAATTTATTAAATTTGAAATTTTAAAAGGTATGATTTGTAAATTGATTTTGATTTAGGCGAATTAAATGAATATTTCAAGTATAAATAAATTGAAGGAAATATTTAGTTATTTGTAATTTGAGTTTTATTTAAATGATAATGGATTTATTAAGTAAAATATTTCGAAACTAAATAATAGAAAATTGAGTCATTGAATCTTAATTACAAAACTTAGTTTTGAAATTGTTGAATACTTAAAGTTTGGAATATGTTGAATTCGAAATGGCTTATTTTGTTGATCAAATCTGTTTTGAAATCGAATTTTTTTTGGAATAGTTTATTGGGAAACTGAGTCGAATTGAAATCTATGATTTGGGATTTGGTTAAATATAAAATGTAGAAATTCGAGTTGTTTTGAAATTGATTTGTGAAATTCAAGGAGCTATTGTATTATATAAAGTATTTAAATTTTTTAACCATTTAAGTAGTGGGAGTTATGTTTCAAAGTTATGAGTTTCAAAGTATTATGATTTTAAAGTGTTATATTTCAAGTGTTTTGATTTCGAAATGTTATAACTTTAAAAGCGTTATGATTCTAGAAAGAATATATTTGAAATGAAAATGATATCGTATTGAATTGGTTTTGAAAGGGCAATGATATTTGGTTTTAAAGTATAAACTATTTTAAAAATGACCGCGGTGTTATAATAACGTTTGGTTGTTAAAGGGACCGGGATTGGAAGTTGTCATACTCTCTGCCAACTCCGAATACCACTTTAACAACCATGTACACGGTGTAGATTCCAGAATGAAGTAGGATAGTGGCGATGTTTCCTTTGAGGTATATATGTAGACACGACTCCTGTGAGTTGGCATAAGGTGGCTAAAACAGGAGCGATTCTGGGCCAGTGAGGTAGCTCCTCTTATCGGACACACTCATTCGATATTATATTCTGACTTTGAGATTGATTTGGTGGCCACATTTGATTTTT
Organism: Allium cepa; assembly: GCA_030765085.1. Lineage (NCBI taxonomy): Eukaryota > Viridiplantae > Streptophyta > Magnoliopsida > Asparagales > Amaryllidaceae > Allium > Allium cepa. The sequence continues at coordinate 601,011,696 of CM060935.1, forward strand.
TATTTTGGGGGTGTGGGTCGAGGTGGGCGGTAGTTATGCGCTATGCATCACCACTAGTCTGGATAGTAATCGGTCTATCTACCCTGGCATTGCCTTGTGTGCCGTGTCACCTACCCTAGCGAGCCTTATACGAGATTGGTTTTCTCTCGTAGCCCGTGGAGTATTTAGGGTAGTCTCCCGATTTGGAGATACGCTGATACTGGATGGACTACTGGAACTATTAAGTGGTAAGGGCTATATGGGTAACCCCTTAACGCTATTTAAGAGTAAGTTTATTTTACTATAGGCATTATTATAATAGTGAAATATTGCTACATAGTAAATAGTTTAACTGATCCTTAGGAGATGTGAATCCCAAGCATCTCTTAAGTTACTGCACACATGTTTAACACTGGATAGGAGATGTCAAATCCCGTAAACATCTCTGATGCCGTTCCACTCATATTTTACCATTGGTTTAACTCACATAAGATCTTTTAGTTGTGACTCGAGTGTTTTGTCTTTTCAATTCACTTGGGTCTGTCTGAGCATTTCAGGGTTTGAAGATCTTATTCTGGAGGACGAAGACGAAGATTGTATTACTATTATTTATATTATTCCATTACATTCATACTGTTCCGCTGCATTATTTATTATTCTCTAGTATGTGTAACTCTGATCCATATTGTATTAGTATAATCAAATGTTTGTGAACAGCTTCATGGACCGTATATGGTTATTATATTTTGTCATTCCGCTGCAGGATTCTATTTTGTTTTCTTTCTTTCTTTTTCTTATTCACTCCAATAACAATTCGCCCTTTTGTATGGTTTGAGTCTGACGTGTGTGCTTTATCGTCGATTTAAAGCATACAAAAAGGCGAATGTTATAGATCTTAAAACAATTTAACAATAAAGGGGGGGGGGGTAAATAGTGTTTTTCATTTTTTATGAATCCTTTTGAATTCTTTTAAGACTATAGTTGAAACAATATAATTAACAATCACATATTCAAAAACATATAAATATAAATAAAGTAAAAATAAAAAAGAAAAGAACACACCAACATTTTATACTAGTTTAGAGTTACCATATATCCAATCTTGTAAAATTCCTTACATGGATTTCTTTTCAAATAGTAAAGTCAATGCAATCTCGATTTCAAGGAAAAGAGGCACACCCTGCAGACTTTTCGAGCTTTAGGTAGACTCGCTTGATTTACGCGGGCCACAAGCATAACTCCTTGAATTTTTAGATCACCAAGTACAACCAATTAATTTACACGAGCTACAATCACACCCATAATATATGAGTATGATTAGATAGAGTTTTACAGACACAGATCATTGGTCGTGAATATAAATTTTTCTATAACCTCTTGAATAGCACTTTGATCTTGTTTATGTGAGAGAGATGAGAGGGATCAAAGTGTAATTAATAGGGAATCAAATCAGTGGAGTTTATTCTGATTCTAATTGAGACGAATTTGAGTAGAATTTATTTTAGAAAACAAGAGAGTGAAAGAGCAGAGAAAATATGAGAAAGTTGTTAACAAATTTTTGTTGGTCTGCCCCATATATATAGAGAAACAACAGTCATGTCCATTCGCGAAGAAATACGATGAAAAGACACTTCCTATAATGACCCATAATTTCGCTACTTCGGAAATGAGGGATTTCGTTTATTTTAAATTTAAAAGGAATTTAAAAATTAAATAAATATTTTATATATAATAAATAATTATCTATTCTCATAGTTAATAATTTAAAAGGTATAAATTTGAATTTAGAACAATCAACTAAAGTTAGTTTTGTTAAAAATAAATAAAGGCTCAAATAAATAGGTTTAACTATTTATTTAAAAAGATAAATCTTATTTAAAACATCTAATAAAGATAATAAAAGTATGTTAATATATTTAAAAATATGTTAATAACCTTTTAAAAAAATAATCAAATTTGGTCGCATTTTATCAATTTTACATACACGGTAAAATTAGAGATTTTGATATTATTTAAATATGATTTTAAAATATAAAGAGAAATGTTTTAATTTATTTAAAGAAGTAAAAAGTTCATTTTAAAGTTTGTTTTACTTCGATATATAACTTCATAAAAACATCAAAATTTGACTGTAAAATTTGTCAATAAAAACACTGTTTTCAACCAAAACACGTTGTCATCAAGTTGTTCAACATGATTTGTTTTCTAATACATATATGAACTTAACAAACTATGTTACATATTACATTTAACATATAAAAGCAAATGCACTTTGAAAAGTCAAAGCAAACAAATAATTCACAAAGTAACATGATTTGACAATTTTCCATTTAAATAAAATTAGTAAATCTCATCATTACAAAAAGGACTTGCCACCTTATTTCTCATTAATGCATTAACACTAAAATGTCAAATCTAAGCATGGAAAATAGGAATTTCTTATTTTATACATTTTGTTAAGCAATAAAGTAACATAATCATTTCGTAAAAGTACTCATTCAAATCAAAGCATCTTATTTCATTAAAAGACATCAAATCATGTCTTGGAAAGGAAATAAAATAAGTTGAAAATTCAAAAAGTAGAAGGGTATTTTAGTCATTTTGGCTAAGGTTAAAAAGGTAATTTACATAGGAAATTTTTGCTATAAATACCATCTCACTTTCACACATTTATTCACACCAAAATTCTTCTTCTTTCTTCTTAAAGCTTTCCTTAAGCTTCTCTAATGGCTTCCAAAAGGAAGTTCTTGCTTTTCTTTTCTTTTTAAGATTTGGTAGGAGGGTTAAAAATAGTGGAGTGTTTAAGCACCAATCCGCTAACTACTCTCTAAACACTTCTTAAAACTACTTCTCTTCTCTATAATGGCCATGGGCCGTGAGGATGAAGGTGTTTAAGAGCTTAGGCCAAGAGTAAGGTGGTGGAGGAGCGTCATGGTCGTGAGCAAAGCAAGTAGTGGTGGAGATGGTTGAGAACTTGAAAGCATGGTTACGATAAGGTTTAGAAATACTTAGTGAAGCATTGGTTTGGATAAGAATGTAGGTAAGTAGTGAAACGATTTTGGTTAAAGGTGAGAAAAATCCTCATCGCTTTTGAAATTACATTTTGGCTAGATTAAAACAATCACATTTATACCCTCATGACATATGAATGTTTATACCAAATCGATTGTTAATCTGGATGATTGATAGTTTGTTTAAATAATTGAATTTTGATAATATATCCTGTTATGGTATTAATAGAGAATGTTGGATTTGAAATCACATGTTATGCGATTGGTTGAATGGATGTTATGTTAGTGATAATTATGGGCATTGGTTATGTTCATTTTTGATTTAATAATCTCTTTGTTAATTGGACCATATTTTAGTGATATGAGATATTTTGAAAAAAATAAGTCTCTTTGTAATTAGAAGTGAAATTAATGTAAAAATAAAAGAGAATTTGAAATTTGAAGTGAAATGGGTTTTAAAAAGGATAGTTAAATTGAAATTGAAATTGAGATTACTAGTGAAATTGAAATTGAAATCGATTTCCGAAATTGAAGTCGAGATTAAGGTTGAATTGAAGTTTAAATTGAAATTACATTTGAAATCTAAGTTTTAAATGAGTTTAATTTTAAGTTAGAATTAAAATTGAATTGAAATTGGAATTTAAAATCTTATATTAAAATAATGTGAATATAATAATATGGAAATGGTGAAAATTCATTTTAAATACTTTAAAAAGTGGAAATATTGATTTAAAATGATTTGTAACGATTTTATAAGTAATAGAATTCATCTTGAATGATTTATTTCAAATATTGAAAAATAAGTTAAAATTAGGTGCGTCGCGCAACGATAATTTGCGATTTCGCGCTGAAAAGTTCAAATGAATGTTTAGAGTGGAATATAGCTCGAAATTCTTCGAGATAAGAAAATTCCGGACTGTTATATCCATATCTTCTAAATGAAGAAAGAAAATCAAAATTTCGTCGAGAATATTTTGAAATAAGTCCAAATCATTTTTCTAGAAAAATCGCACTAGTGTAGTTAAGTGACCATAACAGGAAATCTATTTAAATGAACGTTTTTAATATTGGAAAAATGTAGAATAAATTTGATAAATCTATTTAAATGTTTGAAAGAGATTTGGATTGGAATATATGAATTATGGAATGTTTAAAAGTTGATTTAATCAAATAAGCTTATATAGCACTTTCCGCGACACTTTTATGCTGCGAATTTTATAACTTTTGGAATATAAGTTTAATTATAACGATTTTTCCTAGAATAAATTATGAATGTTTTTAAAAGAAAAACTAAGTGTTTGAAAGATAATTTGGAATCTTTCGAATCAATTCCAAAATAAATTTGATAAATGAGTATACGGAAACGACTAGTACATTATCCCGCCTGTGAGATCTGGGAAGACAAAACAAGATGTTTAACTAAGGTTAGAAATGGAGCAACCGATGCGCTGAACTTGCCTGGCCTACCTTTTCTTTTCTTAAGCGATAGGTGGAACAGATCGAAAAGAAAGCCCGGATGCTCTAAGATAAAAAGATTCTATTAAGTTTTTCCAAAATAAAAGAAGATTGGTATTATCCAAAATTTAAGCAATCTCCAAAATGAATGATTTCTATGATCCTATTTACTCAAAAGGAAAAATGTTTGCTAAGATTCATTTTAGGGCTTATCGTTAACGATGTCTTAAATAACATTGTTATTGACCCGTCTAAAAGCTAAGGAATTTGGATCAGGAGTTAAGTGAGGAAATTTGAAATATAATTCAAAGTTAAAGAATGGATTACTTAGAATTATTCTAAGTCAAAAGAAAGGGATTTCCAAATCATCCGGAAAGGAATTAAAGTGAAAGGAGACAAAATAAATCCTGTATACTCATATTCACTTTTTATCGATAATTGGATTTCGAAGGAACCGAGGTCGGATTTTGGTGATTCCTATCCGAAAACCACTTCGAACCTATTTACATGTTCTAAGATTGAAGATGTTTGAAGACAGAGATATTGTGATGAATAATAACGAGGGACTACTTGTTGATTAATTGGGAATAAACTCCCGATTCACTATATTGTGGCTGTGATCTCTTTGTTATGAAAAACCTCAAAACCACAAGGGCCTTTTGCCTAGTAATGGATGAGGAAAGTGTCTTCAGTTTCGTTCGGTCCCAGAACGAACTTGTATCGATGAATATCTAACCTTACATTCCATATCACAATGAGTGATCTCTATAAAAGTATATCAGTCGATGGTGGGGAAAACACCTTCTTTTAGCTTAACACCCTTTCCCAAGACAAACGAGCTCAGGAAGTTATACGTTTATAGAAATCAGTCGTGTGAATGTGGAATGACAATGTGACATTCAAAGTGAAAGATGATGTGCTATGTGAAAAGGTAATCGTTGCCTCGAACCCCATCAACCGAAAATGACCGAAATATGTTTAGATGTAGCAGGCTAAGTGGGTCATTTCTAATTAGGGAATGATCATCCCCTTCTAGATATATGTTTTCCCGCTATGACATTCGGGATGTAAATTAATGTGGTTTGTATGAAATAGGCCGGTCTTGTGTTGGTAGAGGATCCTTTGTGATGGTCCTCGATACATTCCTCTAGAGATGTACTGCCGGAAGGTAGTCCGTTCACCTAGTCATTTGTATGGAATTCCATTCCCCAATAAGAACCTGTGGTTTTGTTTGTATTGACGTAATGAATAGCCTCAGAATGCTATATGGGTAACCATTTGGGATAAGATTAATTAGTTTATTTGCAAATGATTTTAAAGAGATGTCATTAAAAATAATATCAAATTTTTTGATATATAAAGTGTTTTAGTTATCATAAGGTAAAAAACCATTCGTATTTATGTGTGGGCATGGTGTTATGAGATGCTCTTTCTTTTCCAAGGATTTTATTCAAAGGCTGATATATGACACTGTCATTTATTATTGAGTTTTTCTCATGCTGGTTTATCATGCCTGATCCGGGTATTTTCAATACTCGGGACATATCCAAGTAGTTTTAGGTTTGGTCGAAAACGGTTGATGTTTCCAGAGGAGAGATGGAGATATTCATCTATGTATTTTATTTTTCGCTTCTGGTTGTTTTTTTATGTTGGTTAGCAATTGTAAGGACTGATGTTTATAACTATCCAGGCTGAGTTTAGGTTAGACTCTGATAGATGTATTTAAAAGTTTTCCATTGTAAATATATTTGTTCAATGTTATATATTATTCCATTCGTATGAGACTCTGTTCTGTCATATTTTCTTTATTACCCTTGGTCATCCATACTTCCGCGCAACATGGGTCGGACATGAGTGTTCTATTATCGGCTCAAAGGGTACGGAATTATGGGTCGTCGCATTTGGTATAGAGCTTTTGGTTGAGCGAACATCGAATCCCAATATGGGTAAGTCTCATCATAGATAGGATTAGCAATATCCTAGGATGAGTAACTCATTAGAGATAGGGTTAGGAACACCCTAGAGATATTATGAGAGTGTTATATATATATATGAGCGTGTATTTGTTAATTTTATAAAAGTGATTTTGTTTTAAATAAATTGGTAAATGGAATAATTTTACCTTGGGTTTATATTTTAAATATCAAAAAGGGATATTATTATTATTATTTGGTTAGAAATTAAGGATTGATTGTAATTTAGCTTAGTAAAATATGAATATCTTGTGATTAGAATTGTACAATTTGACTATAAGATATTCTATATAGAATCAATTAGTTGAAAGCTAGAATTTAGAACATTAATCATATACACCAAGACATTTAGTTATTAAGGAATAGTTATTTAATGATCATCATAATGGATGGATGTAAAAGCTAAGTACAAATATACTGTGAAGTAAAATTCATGATTTAACTATAAGATATTTGATGATAATATTGAAGCTAGAAGTTGTAATTGGAGAAAGTAAAAAGAAAATGCACACTTAGAAAAATTCTTATCAACAAGATAGGAAAAGGACAAACCTAAATGAGACTATAGGTAAATATAATATAAAGGAGTAAGTTCTATAACTTATAAAGGAGATAAGTTAATTTGAAATTTAGAAATTTTGATTAGGTTAAAATCAAAGTGAAATTTTGGAATAAGGGATATAAGAAATATTATCTTAATATAAAACTTTGAATTGGCGATACATTTAGGTAGAATTTGTAATTCAGAATGAAGTAATATTTGAAGTGGATAGTTTTGAATAATATGGTTAGTAGGTTGATTGTTGGATGAAAATGTTTAAATAACAATCACCATGTGAATTAAGTTTCACAATTTGACTATAAGGTATTTGATGGATGTAAGGTTAAGAAATTTGATATAGAAATGTATAGGTAAATAAGTTGAGTAGATAATCATAGAATTAGTAAGAAAAAGATGTACACTTAATAAAGTTGTCTTATTAATATACGGATAAGATAAATAATATTAGCTAAATTAAGACCTTAGATAAATAAAACTAAGGATTGAATTTTATAACTTATTAATTTGGAATAATAGTATAATTCTACATTGGTTAAACACCCTAATTAAAGTAAAAAGTGTTTGAAGTTTGGGGACATGTATATATACTCTAAGGAAGTAAAGGTATATTATACAAGTTTAAGTCATATTTGTATGCTTAAGTAATAATGGATTTAGTAGAAAATAAATGGTTGTGAAATAAACTTGCGTTAATAGGAATTTTGAAAAAAATGTATTAAGTAAAAAATGAATGTGAATAAAAACATAAGTTATATGTAGATCACTTCAGCACATAAATTTTGATCTAAGATTTTAGTACAGAACTTTGAGGTGTTTACACCAATCTAAAAAAGGATTTATCACTCGATACTTGACGGCGAGCACTGATGAGATTTTATGATTATGTACTCAAGTTTTCTATCATAGTTGAGATACTCTTTCTTTTCGAAGGATTTTATTCAAAGGGTGATGTATGACCCTGTCATTTATTATTAATTTTTTCTCACGCTGGTTTATCATGCCTGATCCAGGTATTTTCCAGTACTTGGGTCAGATTCGAGTAGTTTCAGGTTTGGTCGAAGACGGTTGAAGTTTCCAAAGGAGAGCTGGAGATGTTCGTTTATGTATTTTATTATTTGTTGCTGGTTGTTTTGTTTGATGTTGGTTAGCAATTATAAATGTAGATGTTTATAACTGTCCGAGCTGAATTTAAATTAGACTCCGATATATGTATTTAAAAGTTTTCTGCTGTAAAGATATTTGTTCAATATTACATATTATTCCATTCGTGTGAGATTCTGTTCTGTCTTATTTTCTGTATTACCCTTGATCATCCACACTTCCGTGCAACTTGGGTCGGACATGATTATTTTATTCTTGGCTCAATGGGTACGGAATTGTGGGCCGTCACACTTCCTTTCGAAATTCGAGTTTTGAAAATTTCGATCCATTCATCGACATACTTCATGGGGATATGTCGACATACCCCTTGTAATTTTGAAAAACACTTTATAAAAATTAATTTAAAAATATTAACGTTTGTCAAATATTTTGATACTTTGTAAAATCATTTAAACGTTGTTTGTACATATTTTAGTTATATCAAAACTTAAGAAAACTTTATAAAATTATTTTTAGAGTATTTTAAGTATATAAAGGATTTTTAATATAAATGATAAAGTATAAGTGAATATATTTAAAATCGAATTCATAAAAAATATTACAATATACTTATAAATATATAGAAATCCTTAACTAAATTGTGACAAAATATAATATTCAAATTATATTTTAAAACACATTAAAAACTTAATTTCCCAAGGTATAATAAACTCGAAAAGTAGAAATAATATGAATGTTTTTTTGAAAGATATTCGAGATTGAAAAACATTAGAAAATCATTTGAAAAGGAAAAATAGAGAGAGAGAGAGATTAAAAAAGAGCTATCGGTGTTTTAACTAATGAAAGTCTACAGGGTGGATTATATAGTGTATATGCAAGTATATGCGAAAAATATTTGATGCAACTAAAACAATATTAATCTAAGTAAATATAGAATAAGCACACCAGGATTTTATACTAGTTCGGACCTCCCATCCTACATCCAGTTCCGAAGCTCCCCTTTGGAGTTCGACTATCAAATACCCTCGCTTCGTCCGGAGGAATAGGCTTGGTTACAATAAGTTGTTCTTGTCAATTGTGTGTTCTATAACACAGATATTGACTAATTAGTACAAATGCTTCCAATTTATATTTAGAGAGTATTGTCTGTGAAGAACTGAATATATGGAAGAGTGAAATACAAGTAATTACATACTCTATCATACATTCTTGACCTCTAGCAATCTATACTTGTATTTCACTCTTCCATATATTCAGTTCTTCATAGACAATACTCTCTAGATATATATTCGAAGAATTTGTACTAATTAGTCAACATCTATGTTATAGAAAGCATATTTGACAAGAACAACTTATTGTAACCAATCCAATCCCTCCGGGCGAAGCAAGGGTGTTTGATAGTCAAATTCCAAAGCGGAGCTTCGCGACTAAATGTAGGACGGGAGGTCCGAACCAGTATAAAATCCTGCTGTGCTTATTCTATATTTACCTAGATTAATATTGTTTTAGTTGCATCATATATTTTTTCACATATATTTGCATATACACTATACGATCCACCCTGTAGACTTTCAATTGGTATCAGAGCGACGTTTGATTAAAGTACAGTAACACGTTTTTGAATCACTTTAATATGGCAAGTATTTTTCAAGACGGTTAATCCACAACGCGACCCCCACTTTTTAATGATTCTAACTATGCATATTGGTCAACACGTATGAGAATTTTTATGGAAGCTAATGGATTAGAAACTTGGTCAGCCACTTAAAATAAATATGAAGTACCTGACACTGCTATGAATACATGGAATGATGCATAAAAAACCGCAGCTTCTAATAATGCCAAAGCTACGAATGTTTTGTTTTGTTCATTTGATAAGAATTAATTTTCATGTGTATATTACACTGCATATGATATTTGGCAAACCTTATAAGTTACATACGAAGGCACAAACAAAGTTAAACAAACTAAGATTTTAGTTTTTCAAAATAAATTTCATCATTTAAAATGAAACAAAATGAATCTATTGTAGATATACACTCTAGATTCCAAACCATTCAACACGATTTAATGGCACTTGGGATCAAATTCACAAATTGTGACTTAATATCTAGAGTCCTCAATTCTTTAACTCTAGAGTGGGAAAGAAAAGTATTAACTATCAAAGAAGCTAATGATCCCTCAACACTCTTAGTTGAAGAATTGATAGAAAATTTAATGTCCTATGAAGCAAATTTGCAGGCATGAAAAGAACAAAATTCGAAAAAGAAGAACATAGCATTCCCAGCAACAAATGAAGACTCCGACTTAGACGAAGAAGAAATTGTATTTATTGCCAAAATCTACAACAAAATCAAGAAGTTTAGAAAAATGACTAGATTTCAAAAAAGAGGAAAATCAATCTCAACCAAATCAAACATCAATCAATGCTATGAATGTGACCAATTTGGACATATGAAGAAAGATTGTCCCAAACTCAACAATGTTAAAAAGAAGAACAAATTTGAAAAATTCAAAAAGAAGAAAGCTTTCAAAGTAACATAGGATGTCTCAGATTCTTCATCATCATCATACATTGATGGCGATAGTGATGGAGAACAAGCTAATGCATGCTTTATGACACAAACTGATGAGGTATGTCCTGAACTTAGCTATGATGAATTATTAAAACTTAGCATGAAACTAGATGATAAGTTTAGACAAATTAAAAAATTGAATAAAGAACATATAGCCAAAATAAATAGATTAGAACTTAAAGTAGGAATGTTAAAGGAAGAAAAAACTATTTTAGAGGAGGAACTAGAATTATCTCAAGAAAAAATTAAAAATATTTTGGTTGAAAATGAGACTATGGCTATTGATTTTAGAAAAACTAGACTAGAAAACGATAACTTGTTAAAAGAAAATATCAACTTGAAGAGTAATATAGAAATGTTGAAAATTGAAAATTTAGAATTAAAAAAAATTAGATAAAATTACAAATAATGTTTCAAAATTTAATAAAGGAAAACAAGATTCGGAAAATCTTATTAAAACTTTAAAACCATCAGGTAATAGAAATTGAATAGGATTTAAAAATATTTCTAAACAAAATGGGAATAATATTAAGAAATATAGTTGTATTTATCGAAAGACTAAAAGATCACCTAAGTCTATTACGAATACCAAAAACACAAAAATTTGGATACCTAAGACAAATAATAATTTGAGTAAAAAAACATATTAATAATTTTTTAGATAATGTAGTCTATAATAAAAATTATGTTCATAAAGGTACCAAACTTTCTTGGGTATGGCTACCTACTCTACCTAACATTTAGGACCCTAATAAAGTATATGGGCAACAATTAAATCATCTTTTATTTTGTAGGTACCCAAAATAAAAAATAAGGAGAAATTGATACTTGATAGTAGGTGCTCCAAGCATATGACCAAAAATTCAAAAATGTTATCAAATATAACATACATCGATGGTGGAACGGTAACTTTTGGAGATAACTCAAATGGATATGTCATTGGCATTGGAGAAATCATCAGCTCTGGTGTTTCTAACTCTCCTATTATTACAAATGTTTTGTTAGTAGAGAATTTAAAACACAACCTGCTTAGTATTAGTCAATTATGCGATAAAGGTTTTCAAATCAATTTCGAAAAAGAAAGCTGTAATATTTTCGACAATAATAAACAACTTATCTTAGAGGGTTTTGGAAACAAAAATAATTATGTCTTAAATATGAATATAAATCGAAATTCAAATTTATGTTTAACTATCAAACATGACGGTCCATGATTGTGGCATAAACGATTTTGTCATATTAATTTTAAATATATCAATAATTAGCAAAATATGAGCTAGTTAGAGGCTTATCTAAAATAAATTACAAAGTAGAAAATTTATGTGACGATCGTCAAATTGGAAAACTAAAGAAAAGCTCTTTTAAATCTAAAATAATATTTTTACAAAACAACCATTAGAATTATTACATTTAGACTTATTTAGTCCAACTCAAGTAAGATCTATAAATCATAACAAATATGTTTTTATAATAGTTGATGATTTTTTACGATATGCATGGACTTTATTTTTGAAACATAAAAGTTACACCTTTGCTATGTTTAGAATTTTTGCTAAAAGAATTAAAACTCAAATGGATTTGAAAATTAAGAATATTCGAAGTGATCACGGTAGAGAATTCAAAAATGATCTTTTTACTAATTTTTATAACAAAAAAGATATAAGTCATAATTTTTCTTTTTTCTGCACACCTCAACAAAATGGCGTAGTAGAAAGAAAAAATCGTACGTGACAAGAATGTGCACGAACACTATTAAATTGTAGTGGTCTACCAAAATATTTTTGGGCTAAAGCTATTGCCACGGCTTGTCATGTTTTGAGTCGAGTAACTATACGGTCTATGACTAAACATACTTGTTTTGAAATATTTTTTGAAAGAAAACCTAAAGTATCATACTTTAAAACTTTCGGATCAAAATGTTTTATACTAAATACAAAAGATAGTTTAGAAATATTCGACCCGAAGGCCGATGAAGGAATCTTTGTTGGATATTCGGATCGTAGCTAGGCATATAGAATTTTTAATAAACGAAATAACACAATTGAAGAAAGTTTACATGTTTCGTTTAAAGAAAATCTTCTTAACTATCATACTAATGATGATGAAGAAGTAATTCCAATAACAAATACAATAAATTCTTTTAATAATGAGACAAATGCACAAAATACTTTAGTATCATCTCCTAGAATTCTAAAAGATCATCCAAAAGATAATATCATTGGAGATCTCAATTCCAAAGTAAGTAGAAATCAACTTAACCAAATAAGTCATATAGCATTTGTGTCAAATTTTGAACCAAGAAATTATAAAGAAGCTTCAAAAAATAATTTTTGGATAATATCCATGCAAGAAGAATTAAATCAATTTAAATGTAATAATATTTGGGCAAGGCCACAAAATCGATCGATTATAGGAACAAAATGTGTATTTAAAAATAGAGCAGATGAAAACGGAAATATAGTTGAAAATAAAACACGTCTAGTCGCTCAAGGTTATAATCAAGTAGAAGGTATCGACAACGACGAAACCTTTGCTACAGTAGTAAGACTCGAGGTTATACATACATTACTCGCTTTTGCAAATCGTCATAATTTTAAATTATTTCAAATGAATATAAAAAGTGCTTTTTTAAATGGTTTTATTAAAGAATACGTATATGTTGAACAACCTCCATTGTTTGTTCATGAAATATATCCCGATCATATTTTTAAATTACAAAAAGCATTATATGGTTTTAAACAAGCCCCCGTGCCTGGTACGAACGTCTTAAAAATCATTTAGTTACATCTGGTTTTCAAATATGTAAAATCGATATGACTTCATTTATTAAAGGAGAAAATAACAACATTTTAGTTGTACAAATTTACGTAGACGATATTATTTTTGGTTCAACTAATGAAAATCTTTGTAATCAATTTTCAAAAATTATGAAAAATGAATTTGAAATGTCTCACGTGGGGGAATTAAATTTCTTTTTAGGTTTACAAATAAAACAATTTGAAAATGGTATCTTTATTCATCAAGAAAAATATTGTAATGATCTATTATGTCGTTTTGAAATGGATAAAAATTCTAGTAAACCAACACCGAAGAGTGCTGGTGTTCACTTGGAAAAGGATGATGACGGAAAAGATTTTGATGAAAAATTATATCGTAGTATGATTGGCTCCTTACTTTATTTAATGGCTAGTCGACCCGACATTTTGATGAGTGTATGTCTTTATGCCCGATTTCAAGAAAAACCAAAAGAATCTCACCAAACAGTTGTTAAACGTATCTTATGATATCTGTCTAGTACTAGAGACTACAGTTTGTTTTACCCTAAGGGATCATCATTTGAACTAGTTTCATATAGTGATGCAGATTTCGGTGGATGTAAAATAGATCATAAGAGTACTAGCAGAACATGTCACTTTATCGGACAATCATGAGTTTCATGGTTTAACAAAAAGCAAAATTGTGTCTCCTTATCTACTTGCAAAGCCGAATATATTTCAGCAGCTCTAGCATATGCACAAGTAATATATATGCAACAAATACTTACGGATTTCGGCAAAGTTATTAATAAGTCACCAAAATATGGCGATAATACGAGTGCAATAAATCTATCAAAAAATCTTGTAAATCACTCGCATACTAAACATATAGATATACGACATTATTTTTTACGCGACAATGTAGAAAAAAAATTATTACATTACAATACGTAAATACCGAGAATCAAATAGCATATATTTTCACAAAATCACTAAATGAACAAACATTTATCAAGCTGCGATGTGATTTAGGAATATGCTCTCTTAATGATCTTCTAAACTAATACTACATTTTCATTTATTCTATTTTTGGCTAAAAAAATTTATCCACAAATTAAAATTGTTTACTCCTTCACCTCAAATTTCTTAGGTGGTTATTTTCTGAAATAACCTATGAATAACTTTTAAAATCATATATAAATATCTTTTTACAAGACAAAATGAAAAGAATATATAGATTTCATATTTTTACAACATAAAATATAAGCATGTCTTCCGATAACTCTCATCTCTCCTTTTCGACACCAACAACGGATACACCTCAACGCCTTCCTACTCCTACACCAAATCAGGAACCGACATATAGGTGGTCCTCCTACCATATGGGATTCACTCCCGATAAAAGAAGTCCAAACGATCTCTATTTGTCTCTCATAACACGAAGGAGAAAATCGATGAGATACATCACTATCAAAAGCAACAAATAAATCAACAACGAGAATTATACTTTGAGCAAAAGGTCACGGCGCAACGACTAAGTTTCCTGGAGCAAGTAGCGATAAAATTTTGTAATTCACGAAAGAAGGATGTACACGAACCACTTTCGATTCCTTGCAATCCTTTGGATCCCTTTGCCTCGTATCGTATACATTTAGATCCTTCACCGAGGCGATTCTCTGGTTCCCTAAGAACCCATGAATGTGGAAATATATGGTCTCCACTCAAGCCATGGTGGGATGAGAAGTCTGAAATCGCAATGCTCCATCGTCATCTAAATAAATTTAATTATTCTCATTGTATTTTTTTTATCTAAATATATTTGTATTCTATTTCACAAATAATAATACTATGTTTTATTAAAATCAAACTCTCGAAAAATAAGCAACACCCTTCACAATTAGGCTATTTTAAGGCAAATTGGTTATTTTAAACGTTTGAACTTTGCCATCAGACGTCTGACCCTCTGGTATCACACAAATTTTTAACCATCGTGCATATATCGGACGTCTGATATAACCTTCCAAACGTCTGAAAATTATCTCTGCTTAATAAAAACAGAAACCAGTCTATTTCAGAAGTCTGAACTATTGACCAGACGTCTGAACAAAGTCTCTACTTTAATAAAATAAAACTTGGGCCATTTTCAAACGTCTAATATTATATCTAGACGTTTGAGAAAACTATCTGTCCTACAAAAATAACATTTCGACCTATTCTAGACGCTTGATTATACAAGCAGACGTTTGATAATTCTCTCTGACTATCAAAATTTACAATTCGATCAATTCCAGACGTCCACCATAAACAATCAGACGTCTGATTCTATTTACTGCCTTCAAATTAGGTTAAATCAGACGTCGGATTTACCTTCCAGACGTCTAAAATTCAATCGACGCTCTTAAGTGCCCAGATAACGTCTATTTTTTTTAACTTCTCTCACTTCGTTTCATCTAATTTCTACTGCAAAATCAATTCCTCATTTCTCAAAAATACTTCCTCTTCCAAAATCGCTCAAATTCAATGGCTCCTAAAACAAAAACTTTAAGATCTCTAAGCGAAAACAAGACTAGGCAACTTCATCCAATCCTCAAGTTTGCTCTGATGATCAAATAGAACGATGGATGAATCGTATACTGCATTCGCTCTAGAGATACAAGGATATTCAAAAGAAGAAACTCCATATAGGTCCATTTTATAATTTGCTAATGTTCCCAATGTACGATTTAGACGAAATGTGTGAAAGTGTTGGTTTAGAAACTTTGACATCCTTTAATACCAATAGCATCCAAATTGATTAGTTAGCCATATTTATTTTCTATGCTAATTTGAATAACATAGCAGTTTGGAACACTGACAAAAATGATAATTGGCTATGGTCTAGTGTTTACGGCAGCACAATTAGGCTTACTTCAGGGATCATAGGCCGAACTCTCGGATGTTCCGACACCGGAGAAGATTTATATAATATTCTGGATATTCGTCTGAAACCGAGAGGTAAAATAACACATCAAATATGGGAAGATGAAAGATGAAATACCTAGATTTGCATCCAAATACCTATGACGTAAGGCAAGACTTCTCACTAGAATGATTATCAATACTATCGTTCCTTGCCTTGGAAGTAACAAGCAAATCACGGAATTAGAGCACAAGGCCCTATATGCTATATTCAATGGAACAAGGGTCAATTGGGCAAAATTTATATTTGACGAACTCAAACATTTTTGGACTCGATCATGCCCATCAATCATCTGTCATACATATATCATATGACTTCTACGAGCTTACAACATCCCCTTATATTTATCCACTTTTGAAGAAATTTCTTCGAAATATGCACCCACAAAATTTTTCTCCCTAATGCACCTACCGAAAAATCCTCTGGATTTTATATCATTTGAAGAGTGGACGCAGCGTATCAAGCCAGACAAGTCAGGCCTCCACCTCAAACACAAACCGAACCATCACAAGAGGTGAAGCAACATGTGAGACTACTCCTTCTCATCCTGCACCATTTGATTATACGTGCCAAGATGATATTTTGGAGACTCGCACAGAGACGAATCCAAATGAGAGTATTCGTGACCTAACTCTCCAAAATCAGCATATTTTGTCTCGGAATCAAAAATTGTTGCCTAAGCGCATTGATAGTTTTGAAACATCTTTTGCTTATCGCCTAGCTACAGTTGAAAATTCATTTTCAACTACATTATCTGTTCTAAAGGAGGTTCTTCAAAGGGTTCATGGTCCTACACCACATTCAAAAGATTAGCCAACTCCAGTGCCTTCTCCTCCTCCTTCAAAGCATTCCAAACTTTTTGATGAGGAGAACAAACCTCTCGAACAAAATCCGAGATCTCCTATAAAACAAGCTAGCTCTTCCAAAAAAGAAGATGAAGGAAATGATCAAGATAAAGTTCCCCCAAAGATCCTTAGATTTCTTAGGATTCCAACTTTTGTATAAAAAAGATACAAATCTTTGGATGCAATCGATTAATGTGATTAATGAAATTTCCTTTTTGGTATGTTATTTCTTGTATATTTATGGATCTTACAACGATTGGTAAAAACTTGATGGAATGAACATGATGTCTACAATTAAAAAGTTACAAATCCTTTTTGATAATGCCAAAGAAGGAGAAATAATAAAGATCACAATAAATGATGGAAAGCATATGTTCAGGAGGAGATTTATAAAACTATATATAAGTACATTGTATAGTTGTCATCATAAAAAAAGGGAGATTGTTTGGAAATCAAATGTACTATTTCGATGACAAAAACTATACAATGAAAATCGAATATGCATATATATATTTATATATATGGGTACTTGCTAGAACAATGTCTCTAGAAAGACAAGAACAAGGCTCGAAGAACACTACAAGAGACTACAAGTCGATAGGTACAAAGAAGCAACAAAAACGATGCACAAAATAGACATGCACAAGTTTCAGACGTCTGAATGCGCAAGCCAAACATCTGGTAAAGTCCTTGGAACAACAAACAGACTAAAGCAGACGCCTAGTAGTAGCACTCAGAAGTCTGAAAATCTACTATGTACAAAAAATATATAGTATCAAACGTCTAATACAAATACCAGATGTCTGATTTCAAACTCGAATTTTAAATTTAAACTTCAACTGCCACATTCGAATAGACATCTCCGCTTCTCTTTGCTGCAACTCTTCATCATCAATAGAAGCAACTGTATAGCACTTGTTAATGGATGCAACTACTCAAGGAACCTCTCTACAACTATAAATATCATCAAGAATCAAGAGATACATTACTTACTTACGCTCTCTAATTACATACTCTATCATACATTCTTGATCTCCAGTAATCTATACTTGTATTTCACTCTTTTGTATATTTAGTTCTTCACAGACAATACTCTCTAGATATATATATATTGGAAGCATTTGTACTAATTAGTCAATACACGTGTTATAGAACACACATTTGACAAGAAAAACTTATTATAATCAAGCCCATTCCTCCAGGCGAAGCGAGGGTGTTTGATAGTCGAATTCCGAAGGGGAGCTTCGGGACTAGACGTAGGATGGAAGGTTAGAACTGGTATAAACTCCTAGTGTGCTTATTCTATATTTACTTAGATTACTATTATTTTAGTTGCATCATATATTTTTCACATATACTTGCATATACACTATACGATCCACCCTATAGACTTTCACCGTTTAATTTTTCTCAAACTTTACACTAGCTCCAGTCAACTCCAAACTAGCTCTAAAATGTAGTGCTCGTTAATACGAACCCAACGCAACTTATTTCGTAAAAAACGGACCTCGTATGAAGAAGTCATGGCATTTTAAAGTTTATACGAATTATAAAATATAAATTATTTACAAATATTTTTAATTTTAAACCTCATCTAAATCGCAGCCACACGTTTTATACAAAACAAGATCTGGCCGTTGTTTTAGTCTTCTCCCTCAGGGCAAAAATCGCATAAGGAAATCCAACCTTCACCATCTTTGACCGACCGCCATTCCTTCTACGAGCCACCAGAAAATGATCGGCCACAATCGTCGCGAAGCCCTACACGAGCTCCATCAGTGGCCAAAGTAGGTTGAACTCGGTTCCATCTTCCTCTTTGAAAACCATGTTCGAAAGTCGGCGTTTTATTGAAGTTTGCCGTCGATTGGCCATGCCTTTAGCGATGGCGACCGTTGATCGTGGAGAGCTCGACGAGCTCTCCAACATTGATGCTGGTACCAAAGCTTGATAGTGAAGGGATCAGGAGAAAAACGAGGAGAAATGTGGGACATTTCTGGCTATTAAAGCTTGGTGGCGGCTAGGGTTTAAAACCCTAGTTCCTGTGAAAAAAATGAAATGATGGAGGGCTTTTATAGAAAATTTTGCGACACCATTCACCCGAAAAAAATTTGAACACCAAACGAAGCGTGCCGCCTGGCGTTTATGATGTTTTACCCCTATTCCGAACACAATGGAATATATATATTGGAAGTCAATTCGATTAAATTTGAATGATGAGATTTCGAATCGAATTATTTAAATTTGAAATTCAGTTAAACGAATTTCCATGCATTTCAGCTTGCCACGGACAAACCTTAAATTCGATTGACACGAAATTTGAAATCTTACAATAATATAATATTAAAGATCCAATGAAACACGTTTTGTCGAAATCCGAGACTGTATAAAAAATGGCTATTTTTACTCATCAATTAAATATTAAAATATTCAATTTATGCAAATTAACTTTTAATTCAATTTTAAAAGTTCACTAACATCGTTATAATTTAAATATAATTTAACACAACTTTATAAATCATTTTCATTCACATTTAAATTCAATTTTATATTATTTCTGCATTTTCAAATATTAAATTAACAATTTAATTATCTAATTAAATCCTTACATTAGAGATATAATTTATTTAGCTTATAAAATTAACTTTTGAATATTTAAAATCAACTAAAGATCCGAATTTCATATGAAAGAAATTCTGGGTCGTTACATTCTCTCCTACTTAAAAGAGTTTCGTCCTTAAAATTACCAAGTAAGAAAAAGTCGCAAAATCTATTATCTTTTCAAAAAAAATTCGTTCAAATTCTGTTTCAAATTCATTTAAACATTTTAAAATTTCCAAAAATCATTAATTAAACTTTTTACAAAAACTTTTCTAAGTTTCAAATCCATACTTAATTATTTTCAAAACCAACTAATATCTTTTAACTTTAACTCAATATCAAAATTTCTCCAAAATTCTCAAAAAAATTCTAACACTTTAAATTTTCAGAAAAAATTCGCCAGAAGTGTCCGCTTTGCGTGGTTCGATCGTAGTAGGATCACAACATATATATATATATCGCAAATATACATCTCATTTTCGAGGATGAGGCATCCCGTAGGAAAAAAAATAAAAGACGATATGCAATCCTAGATATGCACCTTATATATTATTAGCGAGCATATACAGCTAATATAGCGCGAAAGCGAGCTCCAAATGCGAAGCGAGCTCCAAATGCGAAGCAAGCGCCATCTGCACCTACTAAACGCTCAATAAACAAATGAGAAACATATGTATAAAAAGTAATATCAATATACAACATATACTAATACAACAACTATATATGCCACTATAGCAATGCAATCAAAAGCAACAAATCCAACCATCAAGCCACTATCATCCAACTAACATCCAACAAACCAATCCCTATCCAACAAATCCATAACCAGATCGATATACATTCATTTCTTATTAATATTATTGAATTGGTTTTCAATTTATTCACATTCGATTCATTAACATTGGATTTTTTACAAACATTCATTTATCCATATTCAATTAGTTTACATTCACTAATTTACATTCAAGTTACTTCGCTTTCAAATCAAATCAAATTCAATTCTGTTTAGATTCACTTACTTCCAGTCTGAATTCGATTATTTTAGCTTCCAGTTTCATTAATTCAATTTCATATGAATTTCTATACAATCAACTAACATCCATCTAACAACCAATGTATAACCAACATTACCAAATTAATTTACTTCGCTTACATTTAATTTGGTTTAACATGTTTAATTTCACTTGTTTGAAATTCAATTTAGATTGAATTCTAGCATTCACTTTATTCACATTTCTATACAACATTTCATATGTTTATTATCAATCCACAACTTAAGTTCACTACTAATTTAATTCAAATCCTATTTTATTTAACTTTTACCTAAGTCAAATTCATATCACTATTCAAAATTTAGATTTTGTTTTGCTTAACAAAACTGTTTAACCATTTTAACAATTGGTTTTACTTACATTTTGTCACTTAATAAGCTATACAACTTGTTTAATTAAACTTCCAAATTCATACTATATAACCCCTTATCTAATCCAATTAAAATTATTTAATTTTACTTTAGTTATTTCTGCTATTAATCGGCTGTGTAGCCACACACTACACACCCGTTTCACTCAAAAAAACTTTACTTTAGTTAATTTCAAATCATATATTTTATTATACTAATTCAAATTTATTTCAACGTTACTAATGTTAAAATTTTAATATTTCATATTATGTTCAACCCATTCTACTTATACTTATCAATTTCATCTTGGATTTTAAAT
The DNA here is from genome assembly GCA_030765085.1 of Allium cepa. Classification (NCBI taxonomy): domain Eukaryota; kingdom Viridiplantae; phylum Streptophyta; class Magnoliopsida; order Asparagales; family Amaryllidaceae; genus Allium; species Allium cepa. Next base: position 601,033,232 of record CM060935.1, read on the forward strand.
TCAAATTTGTTCATCAAAACAAAACTTAAATTGTCAATTTACTATTAGTAGCAAATCCATCATATAGAAACTCGAAAATGATAACGATGATGTTGCAGTCATCACCCTTATTATTTCCCAGCAATAGTAGTGAATTCAGTGCTTTTAATTCTTTCAAAAATCCTTTTTATATTTATATATCACATTTATAAATCTTCTAACTTGTATAATTTCACTATTTCACTTTACTTACATAAGATCATTCCAAATTTATTTATTTTATTTAGATTTATGCTAATATAACCTTTTTAAATTTGAAAAAAAACTTTCAAAATCAACTTTCAAAATAATGGGATACAAAATTTCAACTTCTTAGTTTAAATTCATTTTTATTTATAACTCATATTTATAAATATACTTATGTTGTTTCATTTCTTATATATAAGATTATTTCATAGTTGCAAATCATATTAACTATAATTCCATACTATATAATTCATTCGCTTATATAATTTATTCTTTCTACAAATTGTTGTTTTTTTCTTAGATTATTCAAACAACTTTTATTAACTTATATATATTTACATTTTCAACAACCAAACAATCAATTATATACACTTTAATATTTCTAAAAAATTATTTACTTTATATATAAAATATAATCGAGGTAAAATTATTTCATTTACCTAATTCAAAATGATATTATGTCGACTTGCCTTGTAACAACCCTGAATTTTGAACAATTTAAAAATGAAAATATTTAATTAATTTTAAATATTTGAATGATGGTTTAAATTGAATTTCCAATATAACTATAAATTTGGCGATTAAATTTTAGAATTTAATCTATTGAAAGTTGAACAAAATTTGAATTTAACTTTGAAGTTGAATTGAATATTGAATTTGTATTTTAAATTCAAACTAATGACTTAGAAAAATAATTTGGATACAAGAATTATTATTTATTTTTATTTATGTAAATTAATAAATTGATGGTTAGTTTTAATAACATTTTTCTTAACTTAAATAAAATGGAATAAAATTTTATCAATATAAAATACAAGTATAAAATCTAATTGTGAAACACGTTAATATAAATTTATGCTTGATAGTTGAACTGCAAAACGTTTATATGTTTATTAAAGAAAATAATTTACAAAACAAATTGGATTTAGAATAAAAAAAATAAGAAAAAATAATATATATAATATAAAGAGTACATTACCTTACTCTTATCAGCCGAAAACGTGCCTTGATCCACGCCTTTGTTTCAGCCATAACCCACGACCAAAATCACGTCTCCCCCTCTCTTATATTCGAAACCCTACCTCCTTCTTCCATCATTCGAAACGACAGAAAAAAAAAATAAACAAAGAAAATAATGGCGGCCTCTCCAATTTTCGTCCCCACAAATTAGGGCTTCAATTTTGCTCGACTCTCCTCTTCGCTTTCAAATTAGGGCTTCAGCTTCTTTGCGTTCGTCTTCATTTCGGTGAAAGGTGAGTGACCCTCACATCTGATTCAAAACCATGTTTCGGCTGTCGATTTTGTCAATATTGATGTTTTCAGTGACTGTATAAATTTCGTATATTTTGAGTTGGTTTAAATTTCATGATGTTGTTTTGTTTGACTTTGGCCATACAGTTCACTGTCACTGGCAACAGTTGTTCGTTTTCACCTGACACTCTCGGTGTAGATTCGCGACTGGGTTACTGTTCTTGGTCATCATGGCATCGAATTGATTTTTATTTTTTCTGATATTGGTTTCGTTTATGATTTTTGGTATTACCATCTTTAACATAACTGATCTTTGGCATTGCTTGGATTTTGTGAAACCGGCTACTTGATTTCTTTAAAAATGCAATTTTGTCACTCTGGTCATTTTTGCTCATCCCTGATGCATTTTCCACCTTGTTCTGATGCACTTTTATGCATTACATCTGGACTTGTTCATCTAGTCTTTGAGGCTGCAATTTTGTTCAGTGATTATATAGGTTCATTGATATAAATTATGTTGTATTGCACTATATCACCACAGTTGCAAGTAAATTATGTTCATACCTGGTCGTTAATTCATGTGTTTTATCAACCACTTGAAGTTCTCTTGCATCACCTGGGTAACTGCAGTTTCATTACTGCCTCTTCATAAAAGTATGCTTGCATTCTGTTGTACTTTGTTCTTTTAGGCATGTTCATTTGCACTATACCTTCCTAGTGCATTCCACACTTGCATGACCTTATCACCTGTACAATGTTTAATTTTGCAAATCTTGAGAAGTCTATGCATACTTATTCATCATATTGTCCACTGTATTGGGTTCGAACATGGCTAATTCATTGTATATTTTAAGTTAGTCTACATTTGGTAGTTGCATTTCTTTTTGCTCGAGCCTAATGCTTTTTGAAGCCTGAACCTGTAGTCGAGTTTCCAGTCTGCATATATGTTGTTTCATGTACGTTGGTCTCTCAAGATAGCTGCACTGGAATTGATTGAATATGTGTTGAAGCATCTTAATGTATACTTGCATTTCTCTGATTTTCATTCATGTAATGCTCAACTATTTTAGTCATTACAAATTAACTTTTAAATTATAATTTGTTTCACTTTATTAGATATGGTTAATAATGAATTTTTTGGTTTAAAATATTTTTTTTTTAGAAAACCAGCCTTGGGTGTATTGTTAAAGCTAAAAATTTATCTTATTTTTCACATCTGGAGTATGCACATGTATTTATATTTGCTGGCTACATGTATTGCATCTGTGTTTATATGTGAACCTTGATATAATGTTCATATATGTTACCGTGACTCTTGATTTGGGCACTGACTTAGGATTGCCAAATTTCCTTGCTCATTTTGAAACTGAATCACAACTGTCTACAGCCTGATACTTCTACTATGCTAGAGCCTTTTGCTTATATGTCACTGCGCTATGTGTAAATTCCTTGGACCTTAACTAGCACCTGACTACTTTGTTTATGCATTGTTGACTGCCCTGTTGTTATGTCCATGAGCATTTGCTCAAGTCTGGGTATTTGCATATCTTTGGGTATTGAACTGTTTTCATGTTTCATTCGAGCCTTCGTGCTTTGTGTACTTGTGGTGACTGCATTATTGTTGCAGTTCGCCCTTGTATTCATTAGTGACTGCAGTTTCATTGTTTTTATATGCAGTTTTGTCTTGTTGATTTGCGTCGCATTGATGCAATTGGATTTGTTTTTCCTAATTTCAGTTGAGTTCGGCACTTACGTTGTCGTTGCTCGACTGTTTAGTTCCGTGGCCATTTGCTTGTTTCAAATGCAGATTCTATGTGCAGTTGTTTCTTGCTTTACTTTGATATCTGCAGTTTTCCCCTGTTTGGTAATTGCTTCTATACATTGAGTTGAATCCAGCTCAAATGCTTGGGTTTGACCTTGTGCTCGTTTGTGAACTTCCATTGAGCTTTTGGGTACATCATCACTATAGTGGCGAGGCAGTGCACGCGAGCGTGAACTGCAGCCACACGGAATTAACGTTTATATGTGGCGAGGCAGTGCACGCGTGCGTGTACTACAGCCAATGGGTTTGGATGTTTTTAAGTAACTTTTCAATTATTTGAATTGATTTGATTTAATTTGATGATATTATTGTTAATTGCCGTTTAGGCAATTCTGATTTTTTTCTCTAAATTATCTTCATCAATAATCCCTTCATCTATCTGCGTTGATAATTTGAAACTACTGATTTATTGTTTAACACTGATAAGTGTTATATTTACCGTTATCCGATTTCTTGTTAAAGGATCGGATAGGTGAATTCATATTTGACTGTCGTCTAATTGTCAATTGATTATTATTGCCTCTATGCACTAATAACTGAGTTTGAATTAGACTGACCTGTGTATTATTTTCTTTTGAATGTAATACTTGGGTCAGACCAAGTATTTTACAGCTTGAAGATTTTCAGGCAGCGAAGTTAAAGAGAGAGAGGGGAAACCGCTTCACTTTGGTTTTCAGGATTTTGTACTTAAAAGAGATATTCCGCTATATAAATTTTTTTAATGCATTGTATAAACTCTGATATATGTAAGAAAATTCATTTAATGTGAAATATTATGATTATTTTGTGATTCTGTGGCTGTTTCTGTTTAAACTTTATAAACTGAATAACAATCCGTCATTTTGAACGTCTCAAGTTGGTTTAATTACTGACTGGGGGCGGTCAGAACGGCGGGTCGTTACAAAAGTGGTATCAGAGCTTTGGTTTACACAAAGCTCAGTTTATGATGTTTAATATGAATAGTTACTAGAATCACTTTAAAGAAAGCGTTTTTCAAATCTAAAGAAGTAAATAAAAGGTATTTTGAAAATTCAAATCTTTTTTTTTCGGAAATTCCCCTCTCTGAATTTAGGATTGCAATAGTTTCTCATTCGAAAATCCATTATTGAATTATTGAGACTTATGAAAAATAAAATATAAGTGAAGTGAATTAATGAATTGGCTTAAATCAAATATTTTGAATATCTCCAAAATAATAAATTGGGAAATAAAATGATATGTCAATTAAGTATAGCAAAGAGGATAATTAAACTATAACTTGGGAATTTGATTCTGAATTCTTTTGAAAATTGATTTCAAATGTTTTGAAGAATGATTTAATAAATAAATGGATTATAAGTACTTAACTTATAAATGGACTTTTGATATATAATTGAGTTATATAAATTGAATTGAATTAATAAAGAAGATTTATAAATCGAAGTTTATAAATAGAAATGGAATTTGTAAAGATTGTTTATAAATTCGAAACCAAATTGAATTTGATAAATGAAAAATAGAAGTTATTAAAGGAGATATATTCGTGATTTTGGACAGCGAATTATCCTTTAAGTTAAATATTGTGATAGTAAATGTTGGTTGGGAATTTTATCCATGATTTTGGACAGTGGATAATCTTTTAAATAAAAAGTGTAGAAAAACTGAATTGATTAAATAAGTATATTCACGATTTTGGACAGTGAATATATTATTGAATAAAATGGATATGTTTTAGGGAAGTGATATTATGAAATGAGGTTAATGTGGAAATATAAATTTAATGGAACCAAGTCGATGAATGACTTACTAAAGAACTAGTTGATTATTTTTGGGAATAGAAAGCAAATGCAAAGTTTAAATAGAATTTAAATTTCAAATTTGAAGTTGTCAACATGATAATCCATTATAGGTTTAATAAATTCAATGATGAATTTGAATTTAAACGTGCGGAAAATTAAGTTAAGTGAAAAATTTAATATTGAAAAGTTTGAAATTGATTTAAAACTAATATTGTGAAAAGTATGAGGAATTCAAACTATGAATTAAGTTGAAATTGAAAATTTTAATGGTTTTAAAGATGTTTTAAAATGCATTAAGTATCGAATACATAGATTTCAACATTCATTGTTGAAATAGGCGTTTTCGAGAAATAAGGAAATGGTAGACTATAACACTGTTGTTATAGTAAATGGGTTCCAAAAGGAAATGTTGTTTATAGTATTGGGATTTATATATCTATCTTAAACTTCGAATCCCTATACTAGTGATTTTGAGTTGTCGTAACAATGTTTTACGCAACATTCGTTTTGACTCAAATAAATGTGTTTAAAAGAACGCCTTCCTTAAAGAATGGAATATATACTTAATTTTGATTCAAGTATATTGAATATTTTCCGTGTTGAAAATAAATGAATTTGTGAGTTACTTATTATTTAATAAGTATGGAAATGTTTTCCGATAGGAAATGAAAGGTTTGAAATCTTATCTTTTAAAAGAGAAATTGAAAAATGAATATTTGAAATTTGTTTCAAATGGTTAAGTTGGAAAATTATATATATCTTGTAAAGATATTTTTGGGAAATTTGAACAATTAGTTCAACTTGGAAAATTTTCAAAAAGATTGAATCTTGAGTTAAAATTGAGTTTAACTTTGACACCAAAAACAATATAAGTTGAGTTTTGAATTTTGGATAGTCGATTTGGATTGTATGTCTAGCATTGTGAATTGATGACATAGCAATTGATCTCTATTAAATATATATCTGTTGATGGCGGAGAATTTATTCTTTTAGCTTAACACCCTTCACGTACGAGCTTAGAGGTTATATATCGGTAGACATCAATTATGTTTTGAGAATTGACGATGTAACGTGAAATCCAAATCGAATGTGAAATCGATAATGAATTGGATTATGAATGTGAATTGGGTTTGAGATAACCTTAAATTTTCAAATCGATTTAGAGGAAAATTTTAAACGAGATGGAAAATTTTGGAATCCTCTATTTGTTATGAATGTGAATTGAGTTTTCGTAACTTATATATGTGAATGTAATAATTCGAAAACCATCAGTTTGGAAAGTCATTATTATGAAAAGTCCTGTGTAGGTTTACATAGGTATGATATGTACGAAATGTGAAATGAAGTACTATATGTATATGACATATGTTTTCTAAAACTGAGGATATGGAAATGTACCCTCCATTTATTATTTGTGAAGGTGATTGGAACTCGGTGTGAGTGTCCATTGGAAATCGTAGCTACGTAAAATTTCCATTAGTGGAATGTCCATTAGGACTGGAATCCCCCACGATGGATCATCGTGTTGGGATTATGTGAATTGATGCTGGCGTAATTCGTGGGGCATGATGCCTACAGTTACAAGCGATTCCACTGGGATAGTGGCGCAACCGCCGTGTAAACTGCGATCTAGAGGCCGAAGCGTAATTTGAAGGGCGAGATGCCTACGGCCACGAGCGATTCTACTGGGATAGTAGCGTAACCGCCGTGTGAACCGCGATCTATGGCAACAACCATGGCGAAATTCAAGAGAGATGTGAAATCTACAGTTACAAGCGATTCTACTGGGATAGTGGCGTAACCGCCGGGTAAACTGTGATCCATGGGGGAACGTGCTTTCCATATCCATTTTTAAAAGAATTTTTAAAAAAAGTATTTTCACTGGGAGTTGAAGCAAGTATATTTAGTACTTGGAGATTTTTAGACTTGCGCCTGGCCAGCGTATGCCTAAAGTCTGTGAGAACGACGATAGACTTGTTAAACTTCGAGTTAGCAAGTATTTTCAAACTTTGAATAGCAAATCAATAGTCTGAAATTAGAATTACATAATTCTAACCTAATGAATTGAGGAAGAAGATTTTTAAAATATCTTGAAAGCACACAGCTTTGGAAAAGATATAATATGCAAATATCTAGCATGAAGAATTTCAAGTTTAAAAATCTGAGTTTTATAAGTCGAAAATTTTGGTAAAAGACTTTTGCGTCTTGATTGTAGAAATCGATGAATAAAGCTAGTGAAATAAAATAAATGGAATGAATCCTATATTTATTTGTGAGTTTGGAACTTGGCAAAAAAAATGTGTAGGGTATAAATATCGGTGAGATTTTAGCAATCGTTTTCCTAACTTATAATTTCGGGACGAAATTCTTTAAGGAGGGAAGATTGTAACAACCCTGAATTTTGAACAATTTAAAAATGAAAATATTTAATTAATTTTAAATATTTGAATGATGGTTTAAATTGAATTCCCAATATAACTATAAATTTGGCGATTAAATTTTAGAATTTAATCTATTGAAAGTTGAATAAAAATTTGAATTTAACTTTAAAGTTGAATTGAATATTGAATTTGTATTTTAAATTCAAACTAACGACTTAGAAAAATAATTTGGATACAAGAATTATTATTTATTTTTATTTATGTAAATTAATAAATTGATGGTTAGTTTTAATAACATTTTTCTTAACTTAAATAAAATGGAATAAAATTTTATCAATATAAAATACAAGTATAAAATCTAATTGTGAAACACGTTAATATAAATTTATGTTTGATAGTTGAACTGCAAAACGTTTATATGTTTATTAAAGAAAATAATTTACAAAACAAATTGGATTTAGAATAAAAAAAATAAGAAAAAATAATATATATAATATAAAGAGTACATTACCTTACTCTTATCAGCCGAAAACGTGCCTTGATCCACGCCTTTGTTTCAGCCATAACCCACGACCAAAATCACGTCTCCCCCTCTCTTATATTCGAAACCCTACCTCCTTCTTCCATCATTCGAAATGACAGGAAAAAAAAACGAAGAAAATAATGGCGGCCTCTCTAATTTTCGTCCCCACAAATTAGGGCTTCAATTTTGCTCGACTCTCCTCTTCGCTTTCAAATTAGGGCTTCAGCTTCTTTGCGTTCGTCTTCATTTTGGTGAAAGGTGAGTGACCCTCACATCTGATTCAAAACCATGTTTCGGCTGTCGATTTTGTCAATATTGATGTTTTCAGTGACTGTATAAATTTCGTATATTTTGAGTTGGTTTAAATTTCATGATTTTGTTTTGTTTGACTTTGGCCATACAGTTCACTGTCACTGGCAACAGTTGTTCGTTTTCACCTGACACTCTCGGTGTAGATTCGCGACTGGGTTACTGTTCTTGGTCATCATGGCCTCGAATTGATTTTTATTTTTTCTGATATTGGTTTCGTTTATGATTTTTGGTATTACCATCTTTAACATAACTGATCTTTGGCATTGCTTGGATTTTGTGAAACCGGCTACTTGATTTCTTTAAAAATGCAATTTTATCACTCTGGTCATTTTTGCTCATCCCTGATGTATTTTCCACCTTGTTCTGATGCACTTTTATGCATTACATCTGGACTTGTTCGTCTAGTCTTTGAGGCTGCAATTTTGTTCAGTGATTATATAGGTTCATTGATATAAATTATGTTGTATTGCACTATATCACCACAGTTGCAAGTAAATTATGTTCATACCTGTAGCATGGTCGTTAATTCATGTGTTTTATCAACCACTTGAAGTTCTCTTGCATCACCTGGGTAACTGCAGTTTCATTACTGCCTCTTCATAAAAGTCTGCTTGCATTCTGTTGTACTTTGTTCTTTCAGGCATGTTCATTTGCACTATACCTTCCTAGTGCATTCCACACTTGCATGACCTTATTACCTGTACAATGTTTAATTTTGCAAATCTTGAGAAGTCTATGCACAAATCTTGAGAAGTCTATGCATACTTATTCATCATATTGTCCACTGTATTGGGTTCGAACATGGCTAATTCATTGTATATTTTAAGTTAGTCTACATTTGGTAGTTGCATTTCTTTTTGCTCGAGCCTAATGCTTTTTGAAGCCTGAACCTGTAGTCGAGTTTCCAGTCTGCATATATGTTGTTTCATGTACGTTGGTCTCTCAAGACAGCTGCATTGGAATTGATTGAATATGTGCTGAAGCATCTTAATGTATACTTGCATTTCTCTGATTTTCATTCATGTAATGCTTAACTATTTTAGTCATTACAAATTAACTTTTATATTATAATTTGTTTCACTTTATTAGATATGGTTAATAATGAATGTTTTGGTTTAAAATATATATTTTTTTTTTAGAAAACCAGCCTTGGGTGTATTGTTAAAGCTAAAAATTTATCTTATTTTTCACATTTGGAGTATGCACATGTATTTATATTTGCTGGCTACATGTATTGCATCTGTGTTTATATGTGAACCTTGATATAATGTTCAGATATGTTACCGTGACTCTTGATTTGGGCACTGACTTAGGATTGCCAAATTTCCTTGCTCATTTTGAAACTGAATCACAACTGTCTACAACCTGACACTTCTACTACGCTAGAGCCTTTTGCTTATATGTCACTGCGCTATGTGTAAATTCCTTGGACCTTAACTAGCACCTGACTACTTTGTTTATGCATTGTTGACTGCCCTGTTGTTATGTCCATGAGCATTTGCTCAAGTCTGGGTATTTGCATATCTTTGGGTATTGAACTGTTTTCATGTTTCATTCGAGCCTTCGTGCTTTGTTTACTTATGGTGACTGCATTATTGTTGCAGTTCGCCCTTGTATTCATTAGTGACTGCAGTTTCATTGTTTTTATATGCAGTTTTGTCTTGTTGATTTGCGTCGCATTGATGCAATTGGATTTGTTTTTCCTAATTTCAGTTGAGTTCGGCACTTACGTTGTCGTTGCTCGACTGTTTAGTTCCGTGGCCATTTGCTTGTTTCAACTGCAGATTCTATGTGCAGTTGTTTCTTGCTTTACTTTGATATCTGCAGTTTTCCCCTGTTTGGTATTTGTTTCTATACATTGAGTTGAATCCAGCTCAAATGCTTGGGTTTGACCTTGTGCTCGTTTGTGAACTTCCATTGAGCTTTTGGGTACATCATCACTATAGTGGCGAGGCAGTGCACGCGAGCGTGAACTGCAGCCACACGGAATTAACGTTTATATGTGGCGAGGCAGTGCACGCGTGCGTGTACTGCAGCCAATGGGTTTGGATGTTTTTTAAGTAACTTTTCAATTATTTGAATTGATTTGATTTAATTTGATGATTTTATTGTTAATTGCCGTTTAGGCAATTCTGATTTTTTTTCCTGAAGTATCTTCATCAATAATCCCTTCATCTATCTGCGTTGATAATTTGAAACTACTGATTTATTGTTTAACACTGATAAGTGTTATATTTACCGTTATCCGATTTCTTGTTAAAGGATCAGATAGGTGAATTCATATTTGACTGTCGTCTAATTGTCAATTGATTATTATTGCCTCTATGCACTAATAACTGAGTTTGAATTAGACTGACCTGTGTATTATTTTCTTTTGAATTTAATACTCGGGTCAGACCGAGTATTTTACAGCTTGAAGATTTTCTGGCAGCGAAATTAGAGAGAGAAGGGAAACCGCTTCACTTTGGTTTTCATGATTTTGTACTTAAAAGAGATATTCCGCTGTATAAAATTTTTAATGCATTGTATAAACTCTGATATATGTAAGAAAATTCATTTAATGTGAAATATTATGATTATTCTGTGATTCTGTGGCTGTTTCTGTTTAAACTCTGTAAATTGAATAACAATCCGTCATTTTGAACGTCTCAAGTTGGTTTAATTACCGACTGGGGGCGGTCAGAACGGCGGGTCGTTACTCGTTTAAGTGTTTGGAAATCCCTATCGATAATATGGCGTCCCATACATCGACCAAAATTCACAAACAGCTCAACGCATAAGCAAACAAATATAAAACATTTTTATATTCACTAACAAATACACGCTCATATATATAATACACTCAAACTCAATCTAGGGTGTTACTATCCCTATCTATACTGAGTACACAGCAAAGCTTAGGAATGTACAAAATCTAAGCTTTGATACCAAATGTGACGAATCGCAAATCCATACCCTTTGAATCGATAATAAACCATACATGTTCGACCCAAAAAGCACAAACTGATGGAAAGTCAAGAGAAAGAAAAGAAGAGAGAAGAAGAGAAGAGAAAACAAAATAGAACAATACAGAATCTCGCATCGCAGCGGAAAACATATAATATCATATCAATGATCTTTACAAAACAGAAACTGTATATACATACATCAATCAAAGTTCAACAATCAATTACTAGTTATCAGTATGGACAGTTACAATAACATGTCCTCACAATTGCTGATAATATACAACAACTAAGCAGTGCAGCAGATAATCAATAATCAAAACAGATACGTGTATACGAAAATGAAGATCCTCAGCTCATTTGCTGAAGCACTAAAAACACCAAATCTGACTTGTAAATATATTCGGTTTGACTCGAGCGTTGAAAGGGAAGAACGTCTGGATCAGTTTGGTAAACTAGCGTTAGAAACACACTCAACTGAAGTTATTAAATTACCAAACTTTTCCTTTATCAAAACAAAAGTTTCTCGTAAGACAAGTCCACACATAAACACGGACATGTTTTTACCTTACGATAACTAAAACATTTCATATAAAATCATCTAATATTATACTAGTGTCTAGTATACAAATAATATTAATCATAACTGAAATTGTTACATTGATTAAATTCCAACATATAGCCCAAAATGGGTAATACAATCAAAATGGCAGGTACGTAGTGGAGTTTGGATTCCATACAAATGACCAGGTGAAGGGACTATCTTCCAGCAGTACATCTCCAAAGGAATGTACCGAGGACCATCACAAAGGATCCTCTACCAACACAAGACCGGCCCACCTCTATAACTAGATGGTATCGAATATATCATCCTCCGGTCGTTACCGACCTTTTCTGAGGGCCCTAGTTGCATACAAACCACAATAATCAGATACACGACGTCATAGCGTGTAAAAATATATCTAGAAGAGGATGATCATACCCCACTTGGGAGCGACACTTAGCGCTGCTGCATCTAATCCTTTTTTGGTCATTTTCGGTTGATGAGGCCTGAGGTAATGATTACCTTTCACAAATCATAATCACATCACTTTGAATGCCATACGACCATTTCCGTTGACTACTAATTGCCTTCCACAAAAATGCAACCCTTAAGCTCATACGTCTCGAGGAGAGTGTTAAGCTAAGAGAAGTTTCCTTCTCCACCACCACTAATGTACATTTGTAAAAACCAATGTACATAATCTATAGAAATGCAATGTTAGACAAACATCCATACAGGTTGTTCAGGAACAGGACAAACCGAAGGTACTGTCCTATCACATCCTATCGGAAAATCCCTAGAATTAGTAGCGAATAGTCCTTGCATTGGATACTTCATAATGAAGAGACCACTGCTATAATATGTATATTGGAATTTTAACCCCAAACGACCAACAAGCAGTCCCCCACTATAAAAATCCGGAACATCAATATCATCACAAGCAACCGGCACAGTCGTTGCATATACGTTGGTTCGAAGTGGTTTTCAGATAAATATAATCCCGGTCTCTTCGCACCAACAACGCAAAAGCATTTCTCAACCTCACACAGAAACTAAGTCTCATAGACTTATCACGTCTCCAACTTTCAACTTGCTATCCTTCGGGCTAAGAAGGAAGCTCGATAGATTGGAGTAATACACCGCACTATAGGAATCAACATACTCAACATAAATGATAATCAGGCCTACACGGAAGACTACGTATTGTGTACGACTAAATAGTTCCCACATCAAGTCGAGGAACTAAAATTTGGTCAAATTTGATAGTCGATTATTTAACTATCAAAGCAAACAAACAAATATTTAGCATCATATACAATCACTAGGCCCTTTTAACTAATCTTTTATTAATTAAATCACTTTCCAAATATTTACTTCAAATTATCCTTAAAAAGATATACTCTCAAAACCATTTCAACTTTTCTATGTTGGAAAACATTTCCATATACTTATTTCAATAATATAAGTATATTCACAAATCTCTTTATTTTCAACACTTAGAAAATATTCCATATACTTAAATCGATATTAAGAATATATTCATTCTTTTAAGGAAAACATTCTCTTTAAACACATTTATTTGTGTCAAAACGAATGTTGCATAAAACATCGTTATGACAACCCAAAATCACTAGTATAGAGATTCAAAAATTAGATAGATATATAAATCCCATATAATATACAATACATTTCCTTTCGAAAACTATTTACTACAACAATAGTGTTATAGTCCACCATTTCCTTACTTCTCGAAAACGTCTATTTCAACAATGCATGTTGAAATCGAAATCTAAGTATTCGATACTTAACTCATTTTAAAACATCTTCAAAACATTTAAATCCATTTAAAATATCACTTTTCCAAACCTGTCTTTAAACTTAAAACATCACTTTCCAAAACATATCCATTTTATTTAATATATTATTCACTGTTCAAAATCGTGAGTATAGTTCATTTACCAAATCCAATATTTCTGCACATTTATTAAAGGATTATCCACTGCCCAAAATCGTAAATATATCTCCTTTGCCAAATTCATCACTTCTGCATATTTATTAAAGGATTATCCACTGTCCAAAATCGTAGATATAATACCTTTAATAAACTTCTAGATTTAACTTGTCAAATTTAATTGATTTTGAATTTTTAAAACAATGTTTATAAATTCCATTTATATATTATATAATCTTCCATTTATAAAATAAAATTCCATTTAATATTTTATAAGAACTTCAACTTATAAATCCCTTAATTAACAAATTCTATTTATATCTCATTTACATTCAAAAATCCAATTTATAAGTTAATTGCTTATAAATCATTCATTTCCAAAATTCATTCTTTTTATAACTTCAAAAATTCATAAATCTTAATCACTTATAAGATTCATTTATAACTTCATTTTAACACTTATAAAAACTTCTTTATAATTCCATTATTTCGATTTATAAAAATTCAGTTTTATAAATCTTATATATAAACCATTTATAATAAGCTTAAAATCTCAATCTAAATAACTTCGTTCTTTTAGTAATTTACAATCGTTATTAAAACTTATATAACTCCAAAAAATCGTACTTAAGCATATTTCACAAAAATCATAATTTTTCATAACATAAAAATTATAACATTTATTTATTTAAAATAAATTCATTCTTTTAACAATTCAAGATTAATAAAATATCTATTTTCAAAATCACTTGAAAATCCTTTTTAATTTGGAAATCATCACTTTAACATTTTTAAAATTCCAAAAATAGGCCCAATGCTGCAACAGCACTAAATACATCAATCACGGCATCTAAAATATCATATATCATATGTTAACAACATATATCATAATATCTGTAAATAAAACCGATACGGGTGAGGAATCCAGTTGGATCCCTCCAACCTATCACCTGCAACAAATATACATATTAGATTATGTGTACAATGTCCGCTTTGAGGCAGACACGTGTACAAAGGGTCATCCACTCATACACGGAAACGTATAGGGTCTCATCTGCTCCAATAGGCAGGAATATATCCAAATACCAATCAATATATATATATAATATACTATATATCATCCAAACAAACATCAATCAGCATAAACAACAATTATTCTAATTTATATAAAAATATCACTGAGTCGAAAAGAGTGAGTGATACTCACTTTGGTTCCAATAGCAGTTGCAGTGTTTTATTCCGAATAAAATTAAACAATCGTTTAATTTTACCTTAAATTTACACTAGCTCCAATTAACTCCAAACAAGCTCTAAATGAAGTTCCCATCAATACGAACCTAACGCAACTTGTTTCTTCAAAAACAGACCTCGTATGAAGAAGTTACGGCATTTTAAAGTTTATACGAATTATAATATATAAATTATTTACAAATCTTTTTAATTTTAAACCTCATCTCAGTCGTAGCCGCACATTTATACAAAGCAAGATATGGCCGTTGTTTTAGTCTTCTCCCTTACCAGGCTACAATCGTCCAAGGAAACCCAACCTTCACCATCTTTGATCGACCGTTGTTCCTTCTATGAGTCACCCGAAAATGATCGGCCACCATCATCGTGAAGCCCTACGCGAGCTCCATCAATGGCCAAGCACGGTTGAACTCGGTGCCATCTTCCTCTTCGAAAATCATGTTCGAACATCGGCTTTTGAATAAATTTTGCCGTCGATTGGCCAAGCCTTTGGCGATCGCGACCGTTGATTGTGGAGAGCTCGACGAGCTCTCCAACATTGATGTTGTAACCGAAGCTTGATAGTGAAGGAATGAAGAGAAAAATGAGGAGGAAGGTGGGAAATTTTTGGAAATCAAAGCTTGGTGGCGCGTAGGGTTTAAAACCCTAATGCTTGTGAAAAATGAAATGATGGAAGGCTTTTATATAAAATTTTGCGACACTATTCACCTGAAAAATTTTCGAACTCCAAACGAAGCGTCCTGCCTGACGTTTATAATATTTTACTCATATTCCAAACACAATGGAATATATATCAAAATCCAATTTGATTATATTTGAAAGATAGGTTTTCGAATCGAATTATTTAAATATAAAATTCACTTAAATGAATTTCTACGCATTTCAGCTTGCCAGGGACAAACCGTATATCCGATTGACACGAAATTTGAAATCTTGCAATAATATAACATTACGGATCCAATGAAATAGGATTCATCAAAATCCGAGACTGTATGAAAAATGGCTATTTTTACTCGTCAATTAAATATTAAAATATTCAATTTATACAAATTAACTTTTAATTCAATTTTAAAAGTTCACCAACATCATTCTAGTTTAAATATAATTTAATACAACTTTATAAATCATTTTCATTCACATTTAAATTCAATTTCCAATTATTTATGCAATTTCAAATATTAAATTAGCAATTTAATTGCCCAATTAAATCCTTATATTCGGGATATAATTAATTCAGCTTATAAAATTAACTTTTGAATATTTAAAAATTAATTAAATATCCAAATTTCAAATGATAGAAATTCCAGGTCGATATAGACGAAGAATTGCGTTGGTTTAATAGAACGATTTCGAAAATAGGGCTTTGACATCGAGATAAGCATGTGGGAATCAAATAGGGTCCACCCAAGCCATATTTGGAGTCGATATCGATCCTCGAGTAGGAATCAATTCTGAATCCCAACTTGAAGAATCCCATTGTCTTGTTGCCTTGGGTTGTCTTGGCTCAGATTTTGTGACTCTGTTTATGTTTTTTTTTAGATTCCTAGGCTATCTCTCTGGGCTTCCTGCCTTAATAACTCCAATTTCTATCTGTCCAGTCTACCCAGATTCTGTCTAGTTAAAAAGCTAGATAACAGCCGCACTTTTATACATAATTTGGAATTGGAATACTTATGGAAGTTGCACGGAGATAGCTCCAAATAAATCAAAACATACAAATTTACATTCCAAGTCAACTAGGGCAACCTAACTTACAACCTCATTAAAAATCTGAAATATTCTCACAACTTTATTAATATTCTACAATTAAATATTTGAGATCGATTTCACATTTACATATTAGGTTGTACATACTATTCTTATTTTATTCATGTCTTAAAACATTTACACTGTTTTACCTAGGTAGTGATCCCTATTTACTCCACAAAAAAATTTGGTTTGGCTCTGACCCTTTAAAAATAAAATTTCACAATTATAAAGTACATTACTTGAAACCTTTGTCTTTAAAAATGTAAACATTTGAAACCCTTTTTGCCAATTTTCAAATACTGCGTAGTTCCCAAAACGAGCCATGAAATTTTTTCCTTTCTAACCAATTTTTCTTTTTTAAGAACTTTCCACAACAGAGGTTTATTTTTTTAAAAGTTGGACTTTTAATTCAAAACATTTAAAACTCAATTATCAAACCAAACCAATTATTAAATCAAAAATTAAAAATTTGCTCAATTCCATAAAGGAGCAAAATAATTTCCTTTCTCAGAAACCTTCTACAACATACAAAATAAATTTCATAAACTTATTACATTAAATTCAAAATCAGCTCTTACTATCCATGAAATTATGACGTACACTTATGAAAAGTTCGTTGACCCCTATTGTTTTCCAAATTTAACCCCTTTAAACCTGTTTCAAAGATAGCATTCCAAAATATAGATTTTTTCTTTATAGTCGTTTATTATTTCAACGATAATTTTAGTTATGAGACAAGTAGACTTCAAACTACAATCCATTCGTATGCATGCCAAATTCCTAATTTCTTTCTCTTTTATTACCATTTTAAAAACATATTAAAATGAATATATAAAAGTATTATCCTCGTATAAATGATTTTCCTTATAACATTCACAAAATTACCCTGTCTCATTTATTAATTATCATCTTTAATTCTATTCAATAATATAAAAAATTCATAAACATCTTTTATAGCTTTAAACAATGAAAAGTGGAGTAAACATGGATAACTTCAATCCTATTAATTTATAACTAGATTGTTGATCTTGTTTTATATAAATTCATAATGTTATTTCAATCCCAATCTCCCAATATTGCCACTTTTTATATTTCTCCTCACTAACTGGCTACTACTTCAGCTGTTATTCTCCATATTTTCCTTATACGGAAATGTTTTTCCTATCCTAGTTATTCTTATCCTTTTGTTCTTTATTCCTTAATTTAATTAAGTTCCTTTTCCATTTATTCAGCCCTTTTAGAAAGAAGTAAATAAAAATAACTTCCTAATTTATGAAAAGAAGAAAAATCATCAAGTCCATCCTACGCATCATTTCATGTTTATTTTAAAAACGAAGAATCTTACCAAAAACCTTTTAACCAGAAACCTTTGACTCGAAATTTTTTTAAATTATGAGTTCCAAATTTCCTTACTTTTTCAAACAATTTTTCAATAAATCCTTTGAAAACTTATTCAAATTTTCAAAGAATTTTTTATAAATCTTTTATCAAATTCTTATCCATGGGGTTGGATCTAAAAATTGTCTTTAATTGTCCTTCCTATTGAACTTTCCTACTCAACCTTTAAAAATCAGATTATCTTCTTATGGTGATTAATGTACGCCCTCTTATGGAAACTTGCTCTACTCCTTCTTCACATCTTGCTTCATTCCTTACTTTCGGCTGTGTACAACACATAGATTATAATCTCTCATCATTTCAATGTATTAGGCTTAGGCTAGGACCACTAATCTTTGTCTGTATAATTTAGGCTACATAATTTACTAAAATAACAATTATACTGCTTCATAATATGTAAGTGCTACTTAACAAGTTTATTTGCTATTTCTATAAATGTCAATTGTCTGTAATTAATGTTTTTTATTCTAACGGATAATCTTTAATGACATTTATTTATTCATTCAGATTTTACCTATTATGCTTTTCTTATCTCTTAGTAAGTACCCTAATAATCTCTTTAATTAGTCCATTTATATCCTTATTAAATTCATGTAACTCCATATTTATTATACGTTTATTGTCTTCTTAACTTTGGAGTTACGATCTTTTCCTTCTACATTTCCTAAGAAAGTATTATATGCTGAAGCAAAGATGTGCCTAGTATTTTTACATACGTTTAAAATGAGTATATATATTTATATATTGTAGTATTTTCGTAAAACATTTTCAAAATTAATAAGTACGTCTCTCATACGTATACTTATCCCTGTTGATCGGGTAAGCTATGCTTTGGTAGCAAATCTAACAACCCGCCCACTTGACTGGCCAGACCATTCGCCGCCAACCCATATTGTTGGGACATGTTGGAGTAAGAGACAAATCTTCGCCACAGTTCACTATGCGAGAACCCCTTATCACGTTACATCAACATGCTACCAGGTGTGGTGAATAAAAATGTCGAGCCTTACTACATCAGTTGTAACGATCCTGATTTTTATGCTAAATTTAAATTAATAATTAATTTAAATTTTTGAATTTAATTGTGAATTAATGTGAGTTAATTTGAATTATGGGTCGAAATTCAAATAATATTTATTAATAACAATAGTAGTTCGAGATAATATTGGATTTGAAAATAAATATTTTGAATAAATTGGGTTTGGAAGAAAAACTCTATCTTTTAAAATTTATAGAGATTTGTTTCCAAATACATAACATACATATGTAATACGTATTTTGAAAATTATATTTGAATTCAATATGGTAAACTTATAAAAATTAACCCAATAAATATGTATAAATATATATTTATATATGTGAATAAATACTTATTTAAAAGTACAATAGTTTGAAATATAAATAGAATTTGATTCAGAATTTAAGAAATTATTCTGTATCTATAACATGAAGATTTGGAAATTATGTTTTGAAATCGATATAAATAAATTCACAGAAAGTAGTTAAAAGGTTAAAAAAATCAAATGTATACATATCTTTTGAAAAATTAATAAGATTTAAATAAAGTAATTATAAAACTAAATTTAGAATATAATGTATATGTAAAATGGGTTGGTAAATTTATAAAATGAGATTTTAAAGAAATTGTTTCTAATCTTATTTAAACTATGCATTATAATTTAAAAATGAATTTTGAATATATTTTTAATTTTTAAAAGGGTTAGTTAAGAATTAATTTTTTTTATTCATGAGTATTTGAAATTTTCCTTTGAAAATAAATAAGAAAAAATGATTTATAAATTTACATAAGGGTTTAAAAATGTAAACAAATTTAAGTTTAACAAGGATATAAACACAAATTTTAAATAAATTTCAAGAGAAGGTCTAAAACATAAAATTGTTATTTTTAACAAGTGTTAAGGTAAATAACAAATGTTTACAAATGTAATATGAAGATTGACAAGTGGCAAGATGTTTGATTTTCTTTTCAAAAACTTCAACATCTTCATGTAATCAAAAAGAAAAAAACAAAAAAAACTTGAAAGCAAACCAAAGGAGGATCAGATCAAAACTCAACAAAGCAAAGTATTCTTAATACAATCATGCTAATCTGAGAATCAAATACTTTCTAAAATCTGGAAATCAAGTTATCTGCATGCATGAAGTTTTTTAAATCTGAAGCAACAAGATCAAAGCAAACAAAGTGATTCAATGTCTTCAACCTGGAGTTTAAAATCAGAGGAGAAGAAAATCAAAACTTAGCATTTTAAAAATGTGAAATGGATTCAACTAAGCAAGCAAATCAAAAGAAAGCTGCATGCAACAAATTTCAAATCTGCAAAATCAAATAAAAACCAGAAAAGCATTTCAGATATGTGTTATCTGCTTCCAAAAACAAAGGTGAACAAACCATCTATTTCTGATTTTATCTTGGTGATCCTGAAGTGTGATAATGAAATGTGTTTGAATGATGTGTATATTGGCCTGCATGTTTATAATCTGAGTGCATTCATCTGTACATAGGAAGTAAGTTCTGCTCTACTTCACAGGGTCTTGAAACAAGAAAAAAAATTCCACATCACTTCCAGTAATTGATGTTAAGCTTCAAGAAATTTCGATTATATTAACCTAATGCCATTTTTAAAAATGCATTTCAAATTAAAAATGAAAGGTTGCTGCCTGGAAGTAGGAATAATAGTAGGAATTTAAAGTTTTACATCATTTTCGAATTTCATGAACTCGAATTTGGGTTGCATCATCTAAAAATATTTTTGAAGTGATGATTTTTACAATAAAATCCAGAATTTATAGTTGCGAAATTAAGGCGAAATCACGAGATGAATGGGAAATGTTTCTCGGTCAATTACCATTGATTGAGACCCAATTAGAGCTTGAAATTTTTGTTAGGGAGGACTCGTAGTTCGAGGATGATAGGAAAAATACTCGTTTAATTTATTGATAACCATGGTGGAGGCACTGTGAGATTATAGGGTTTAAGGTGAAGTTTCTGGTTAGCACGGTTCTCGTGTTCATGTGGGGTCCGTAGTTGATCGAGCTTGATGAAATTCAGGTGGATGTTAGCTGGGAGGTTGTTGAAGGTGTGGATGGAGTTGTTGATGCTCCGATGGTCGAAGGCGTTTGGGTGAGGTTGTTATAGGTTGAGTTACGAACTGCAGATTGGGTCTTAGTGCCCGATTTCGTTCTGTCATCATTTTCTTTAAGCTGGGGGTTCGGATAGCTTGTGATGGTCATAGTTGACTTGTGGATGGCTTCAGCATGGATCGGAGGTAGACAGAACGTCGTGCACCGTGCACGCATGGGTTGGGTGTATCAGTAGATTGGGGAGAAGAAGAATGATGGAAGAAGAAGAAGTCTCGTGTTCAAGCACGAGGGAGCAGCAATTCGACTCGAAGCCGAACTCGGAGTAGGGTTTGGTGTTAAGCGAAATACTTAGGAAAAATTTTAAAATGTAAAATTTGGGTCACTCGAGTAGAATTGTGCAAAAACTTGAAACAGGGTTCGTGTATGTGGGGGATTGGCTCGGGTTTTCACTCGGGCCGGCCTGGGATGGTTATTTTCCAGTTTAAACTTTACTGGATTAGCTAAAGGGATTCCTGAATTATTCTTTTTGATAAATTGAGTAGAGAGTATAATTAAAGGTCTTGAAAATAAAGGGTTTTAAAAATAATTAAGTTTGTAAATGGTTTTAAATTTTAGTAAAGTTAAAATTGTTTTCATTTTAAATTTGAGATTTGAAATGAAATTTGAAAGTAGAAAGTTAAATGTTTCAAATATGTTTTTGAATGGAAATTATCATTAATAAGGAAATGTTTTAATAAAGACTCAATGATTTGTGTTAAATTAAATTAATAAGGAAAATTAAAATGGATAATTAATTAATTAATTAAATGGTTAAGGATTTGAATTAATTTATTAAGGTTGAAGTTAATTAGTTAAGATTTATTAATTTAAAAATAAGATCATTAATTAGATAATTTAAGATTTTTTTAATAATTAGGGATTAATTTAATCAAATAGTTATGAATTAATTAAGTTATGGTTAACACTTAATTAATTAAATAATTAAAGAAATGTTTTTATCTTAAAGTTAAAATCATTAAATATTTAAGGTAATTAAAAATGGTTTAAATAATTTAATTAATTAATGATTTGGATTAATTAATTAAGTAATTAAGGGTTTAAATTTATTTATTTATGGAGGAATAATTAATTAATTAGAGTATAATTAAATAAATTATGGTTAATTATTTAAATAATTAAAGGTCGATTTATGTGTAATCAAGATTAATTAATTAATTAAAGGTCAATTAATAAATGATTTAAGTTTAATTAATTTAAACACCAAATGATTTAATAATAATAACTTAATGTAATTAATGGATGGTAATTACTTAGTAAAGTAATTAATTGATAATTACTTGATAATGGAAGTAATTAAGAGTAATTATTAATTAAGGATTAATTAATTAGTTATTGTAATTTATTAAGAATAATTAATTAAGGATCAATTATTAATTAATTATTGTAATCAATTAAGAATAATTAATTAAGATGGTTTGTAATTAATTAACATTAATTAACTAAGATTAGTGACTAATCTGATTTGAATTAATCAGATAATTAATTGATATTGCTTAGGGATGTTTGGATTCTATTGAATGATTGAACTGTTTAATATTCTTGATTGAGATGTCCTGTTTTGATTTGAACAATGTTTAATGTGATTTATTATCTGTGATATGTACCTGTGATCTGTGAATGAAAGATAAGCGTTACAATTGGTTTGTATCGCTTGTCAAATATAAGCGTTATAATTTATACCGCTTATTAATAGATAGCGGTATTTAAATCTGTGCTGATTGATGTTGTGCACTATTGTGTAAAACCCCTGGACCACACTTATACACACACAAATATGGATTTCACATGGAAATCGGTTAAGTCACAAACTTTTAAAATAAGCTTTAAATTTTAAATTTTAAATTCAAATAGTTTTTGGAAATAAATTAATTTTAATATGGAAAGCTTTGAAAAGGTGTTTTAAGAATGAAAGTTATTTTGAATAACTAATAAAGATTTGGAATTTGAATGATTCGATTTAAATTGGAATTCAATATCTAGAATTGAATTCTGTATTCGGTATTTATGATTTAGAAAGAGGTATACAAGCTTATATCGATTTAAACCATTTTAAAAATGTTGTTTTGGGAATTTGAATTAACCCAAGGATTTTAACCTGTACAAATGAAATCGGGTTTTCCGAAAATAAAACTGTTTGATTTCAAATGATAAAAGCTTTCACATAAGTAATGAATTTCCAATTCATAAGAAATTTCAAATTTGAATTGAAATAGTTTTCCAAGTTATAAATGAATCTTTGGAAATAACTTTGAAAGCTATGAAATGAGTCTTTGATTTAAAGACCGGATGAGTTAATCCAATTTATTGTTTTGAAAAGCTATGAATGAATCTTTGTGACAGATTGATAAACCTTGTTTTAAAATTGAAAAGGGTCTTAAAAGTGAATCTTTTGTTTAAAAGATTTAAATGTGAAATTTTTTTAAACCATTGAAGGTTGTTGAAATGAATCTTTTTGTTTAAAAGATTGGAAATAGTGTGATTTGTTTTAACCATTTGCATAAAAGGTTTTGGGTTTTAAGTTGTGACTTAACCGAGAACCCATATCCATATGTTTTTAAATATTGCGCTCACTATTCGGTTTAGCCAGGAGAAGACTTTTGTGTCATATAGCCCATTCCGAATATGTGATACGACGTTATGGATAGCATTTGAAGACCGGTGGTGAAGACCGGGTGTTTGCGAGAACGATAGGATGACCTATCAATTGTCTCTGCACTGAGTAGCTACGGTATAGAGATTCCTTAAGTGATGGGAAGTCCGATTGGAATTGTGAATACCCGGATTGCAAGGGCTTCTTCGGAAGTGCCTTCGGTTATGTTCGAATTCGGAACAGACTTGTATGGATGTGTGTCTGACGTTACACTTTGAGATGTAAAACCAGTTTCTATCAAATACATTTCTATTTGGTGGCGGAGATTTATTCTCTAAGCTTAACACCGTTCTCTGAGATGTACGAGCTCAAAGATTATATAGTTTATGGTTACTAGTGATACATTCCTAATTTGGTAATGTGGCATACGAAGTGCTGCTGATCATTTGTTGATCAAAGCAAGGCTTTGTGAAAAGCGTAGCTTTGTGGACGATACTGCATCAAGACCTCACACCCCGAAAATGGTCGAAACAGGAAAGATGCAGCAAGGTTTCAGGGGTAGCCCCCCTAGGGTATGACCATTCTTTCTGGAAAAGGGTAGTATCATGGTATGGACCCCAGATACTTACTCGTGTGGACACTGTATATTTATTACCGTGTGATGTTGTTGTTGGAGGTCCCTCGGATGAAAGGTCCCAAAGGACCGGGGGTGGCATATCTTAGGTTTTATTCCCCGGGAAGGGGGTAGCCAGCCTTGTGTTGGTAGAGAACGAAGGATAGTTCTCGGGGCGTCCCTCCAGAGGTGTACCCATGTGGAAATGGGAAGTTCCTTGGCCTGACCATTTGTTGGAAATCCAATCATCCAATACGCACCTTGTACTGTTTTAGTTGTAGAACCTGCCATCTAATATGGTAGCTATAGTAGGCATACTATAATGGTACGTATGCTGGCTAAGATTAATATTATACTTTCGAAAGGGTTTTTCTACACTGTGCACTTATAATAATAATATCAAATGGTTTTCGCGTATCAAGCATTTTTAACTGTCATAAGGAGAAATCTCCTCCAAGTGTGCGCTTGCATTGTGTGTGTGGCGGGAGGCCTTACAGCAGTTTCATTTTCCAAAAAGCATTTCAGATTTCAACTTAAAATTTCTTTTGTTTGTTTTAAAGATTAAATGTTTTTGTTTGCTCGTACCAGTCCCATTACTGACCCGGAGTTTATTGCTCCCTTCCTAAACTCTGGGTGCCCACAATTTTCCACACGGGCAGTCTAGAGTTGGGTTTTTTTCAGATAGTAGATTGTAGACATCGATTTGATACCCTTTAGCTCTCTGCTTGGGATTCTTTGGAATCTTTGGATTCACGTACGAGACTTGCTTAGCTTGGTGAACAGATGGTGGTTCGAGCTTATGGCTTGAGTTTGGCTTTGGAGCATCGGATTGGAGTTGCAGTTTGATCATTGGAGATATCTCTTCTGCTGGTTCATTTTGTTTTTCCGCTGTAGCATTGTTATTTTGTATCTCTGATAGACTGTATCATATTGTATCAGTGTTGTTCCATATTTGGATATTGTATTTATTGGAATTGTATATGATATTCATTTCTTTTTCTTCCGCTGTGTTGTTATACTTGATGTGTTATAAGCTCCGGCGACTCGGATTTGAACGATCGAATCTGCGGCATTCGAGTACGATGTAAAAGTGTGGATGTCGATTTTCGAACGTGAAAAATCCATGCCGTCACATCAGTACTTACATAGTATAATTTAACAGAAATATGGCTTATGTTTCTACATACAACATAAGTCATTTCAAATGTAAGCCAAAAGGCTTTACTCAAACTTAAATAAAATGCTTTCCAAATATAAGCCCATAGTTAGCTTGCTATCATTCCAGTAACCTATATCTATTGTCCATAATGATCTATCAATGTAAGAGATATTGCTAAAAGTCACTTAATACCTTTTAATGGGAATTAGGGAAATTCCTTATTTAAGGCTGGTCCACGCCATTTACTATTTATAATCCCAAGACGGACTCCTCACTGTCAACTATTTGGTTGACATTGCATGGAATCTCTCCAGCCACTTAATACTTCTTATTAAAGCAGGCTCTTTCTTGAAATATCCTATATCGTCCTAACCCAT
Source organism: Allium cepa (assembly GCA_030765085.1). Classification (NCBI taxonomy): domain Eukaryota; kingdom Viridiplantae; phylum Streptophyta; class Magnoliopsida; order Asparagales; family Amaryllidaceae; genus Allium; species Allium cepa. Next base: position 601,059,260 of record CM060935.1, read on the forward strand.
AACCCTAACCATTTACTGCTTCCTACATAAAGAAGAGACAGACCCTCACACTATCACTTAATACCTTCAATCTCTGAAGCATGTCCTTCGTATTATGACCAGTATCCCATAGTCATGTCTCACATTAGTCCAACTATTTGTAGTTCTGGTAGCCAAATTAGATGGGTGGATTTATCCCACAAAATATGGAGCCAACCTCGCGTCAATGTAGTTACTTATTATAGGTGATGTCTCACATCAGCCCTAAAGTCACACAACTATTAACTAGATTAGCTTAGCAGACTTCCTTGTGCTTTTGACTGACATCGCATCCCTATAACTTAGTCATAATCTATATCACCTTCTACATATATTATCACACACTTCACTATTTCTATAATCAAGCCCTTATAAGCAATCTTTCTTATTTTGCCTTTAACATTAATTACCTTAATAAGAGGGATCTAACAGAATTAGTAACCTATTTGACTATGCAATTATACGTTAATTACGCTAATATATGTATATAAATAGACGCCTAGTAATATCTAAGCATGCAGAATATACGCTGCAAACTAGAGTTTAAATGTCAACTCTTTAAACAATTATGCAAGTTTTATTCCATATTATTAACAATACAAAAATTTCAATATAATTTCAATATGCATATCTAAAGATTCTGATCAATAGACTTGTATATAATAAATTTTGACTCAACTTACTACGCCAAAATAATAGGATTTATTGATAATAGAAACTTACAATTCCAATTTGATGCTCTATTCAACTCCTTTTTCACATAAAAATGAACAAAGGAATTTCTATTTAATTTATGGGAATAAGCGGTGCAAACTACGAATAAATTTGTACCCCACAGACTATTCCTTAATCAGAACTCTTTAATCAAATTCAAAGAAGATGAATGAGGAGTGGAATAGAAGGTAAAATTATCAAAACTGCAAATTTACACAATTTTCATTATTTTGTCACAAACAATTAAGATTCCAACCGAGAATTGACATTTTGCATTGAAGGAGTTTTTGAGGTTTATAATATCATGTTTTCACAAAGCAAAACTCACCAAGGCATATTCAAACCCAAATTACACTAAACAATTACTAAAATAGAAAAGCTAAGATTTTCACTCATGGTTCCTTAGCTTTGCATCCTTCGGATTTGACATGCCTTTGACAATCTCTATCAAATCTTTTCTTTTAGATATATACAACAAGAGATTTATATATTTATTTAGATTCAGAAAGTTGGAGAAGAATAGTTTGGGAAAATAGATAGAAAACAATATATATATATATATATATATATATATATATAATTTCTTACCTGAAACCCTAGTGGATTTTTTATGGATCTTAGAAGAGATGAACTGCGGAGCTTTGCTAGGTTCCCAAAATTTTTGTGAATTAAAGTGAGGGGTCAAGCGTCTTATTTATAGTGGTGAGAAAACACCAAAACCATCGGATTTAAATAATTAAATTTGAAATGTTCACACAATTAAAAACCCTAGTCGCAAATGCATGTACCAATCGATCGGCCCTATACTACCAGTTGACCTCTAGCGGTCGACTGGTCCTAGGAAGCTGTCGACTGCTATGCCTGTTTTGAGAAGAATTTCAATATATCATTGTTTTATTTTATTTAATTCCTTAGCTTCAAACGTTAATGTTAATTGTAACATTTACTTAACCCTAAATATAATTGCAATTAACTTTCAAATTTCAAATTTCAAATTTAAGAATTGTTTAATTATTTGAATTTTTATTCTATTTAAACTATTTTGATTTCAAAAACTTCAAACGTCTATAACTTTTTCGTTTGAGCTCCATTTTCAACACACACACACACACACACACACACACACATATATATATATATATATATATAGAAACTGTTCAAAAATTCGCCATAAACACAATGGCATAACTTTCGTCGTGAGATTCTAACTTTTACAAAATTTCCATTTTTATACCTATCTAATTTAATTTAATTTATTCAACTTATTTATTTGTGGTCGATTTTACAGGTATTACAAAACCACTCTTGGGCGGTATTCAGATCAAGCCTAATCATTAATGCAAAGCACTTGGAGAAGTTGATTTGTAGCCCGGAGGCCATCTCGAAGGAATAAAGAATGAGCTTGTTGGTGGCTATTGATGATGGATGCAGAAGAGATTGTAGCTTGGTATATCCATACATTGGAATGAGTTGATTCCAAGTGGGACAATGTAATTGCCTGGATAAGCCAGTAGCCCGATCGAATATGCGACATCAGTCATGTTTGCAAAGGCATCAGCAACAAGATTGAACAATAGTGGAGAAATATGGTCACCTTGTCCAAGGCCTCTAATGGAAGCAAATCAGTTACCCTTTCTTCCATTAACAGGGACATAGGATGATGAGGTTGAAAGGATGGGTCTAATCCAATTAGTGACCTTGGAGGGAGACCTTATGCCTTAAATTTTTCAAGATAAATTTCCTGTTAAGAAAGTCAATGGCCTTAGAGAAGTTAAGCTTGATGATGGCACAGCTAACTTGGTTTGAGTGGTAGTAGCTGATCACTTCTTGGACCGACGTTGCATTATAAGCAAAGATCTACTATAAGTGAATGTCGATTGTCTCAGGGTGATCATATAGTCCATGAGAGGCTAGATTCAGTTTGTTAGAACTTTAGTAACTAATTTGAAAATTGTTACTTCCAAGTTAATCAGGTGGAAGTCCATGGTAGACATAGCTCCATCAAATTTAGGGACGAGGATTATTTTAGAATAATTAATCCTAAAAATTAGATTTGTATTTGAATGGAATTCCACAAAAATGCTAAAGCAGTTGAATTTAAGGCATCCCTAATTCTCTTGAAGAAGGCTGTGGAAACCGATTTGGTCCAAGCATCTTGTCGCTAGCAATCTCATAGAGCATTTTCCAGATCTCATTAACCTCAAATTCAGAGTGGATGTCTGCATTTACCTGGGAAGCCTCGGGGAAGTTCATATTCCAGTCTACTATATCCAAGTTGGTGTTTGGCTTTTAGAACATCTTCTTAAAGTGTCTGTGAATACCTCTAGGATCTCGGACCCATCTATGGATTTCTCTACCTTCTTGAACAATACTAGAGATTGTGTTGGATCTACAGCTTCCATTCGCTATCCGATGGAAGTAGGTACTATTGAGATCTTCTTCTCTAAGCCATTGTTGTTTGTATCGTGTTCATCGTTGTTATTTAAAAGAATTTTGACCATCATCCTATTAGTTTGGATTTCACATTAACTGACCATGAATCATCAATGAAAATTGGAATTTACTAAAAATTTCAATGTACATTTGATTTCATCATATTAGTTTGCATTTCACATCAGATGGCCAGGAATCACTAATGAAAATCGAATTTCCTAAGAAAAAATTATTGATTTATCTTTGATGTCATTGTATTTGTTTGCATTTCACAAGAAATGACCATGAATCATCGATGAAAACGGGAATTTACTTAGAAATAAATTTGAAATTTTAATGTTGATTTCATCATATTATTTTAGCATTACAAAATATGACCATAAATCACGAATGAAAAAGGATTCTAGTATGAAAAATGTTTTAAAAGTTTATGATTGTTTGATAGTAGATTTTTTTTCTTTCATCATTATTAATGTTGGTTAACCAACTACCGTCCATAGAAATGTCAGTTAAAGGTCATATAGTAGGATTCTTTGCATAGTGTGATATAACTAATCAAATCGATCGTTAGAAGATTTGCTTACTGTCACCAACAAAAGTAAAATACTTTAATCCCAAATAACTAGCCCCATTTCCCTACTTTGTTTTCTTTTAAAACTCTGGGCATCTTCTTGATTTTTACGACATGTTGTTTCTTCTTAAACTAGTGTGAACCCGTGCTTCGCATACGGACCGCACTCAACCTCTTATTATCATAACATGTTTAAATGATTTATATGGTTCATTGATTAAGAAATAGTGATCTTTTTTTATCAATTTTCAATTTTGTCTAAAACTTGTGTATAAATCTTTGAAAACAGTAATGTAGATAGTACTGGTGCTTGATAAACAATTGCAAAAAATCGAGCAAAAACGATTTCAAAGCTAAAATTTCCACAATACACATATAAATTATACACATATAAATTTATTGTGTGCATCAGTTGTTGCTCCATGCATCAGCTGTATTATATGTAACTTCATTTGGTGAGATACTTGTATCAATCATTTCCTTTAATACTTGATATCGTTAATTCCATTTGCTGCTTCGGTAATAACTTTCTATAAGAGCAGTGCAGGTATCAACATTTGGTTTACACTTGACCATTGATCCAAAAATACCAAAAGCAACGTTGACATGATTCATGAGAACGCAAGTGTTGATGATGATCCCATAACTAACTATGTCTAGGAATACATTATGCAGCATCGTATTATTATAAAATGATAAGATTAGAGGATAAAGAGATTTATTTCTGTTTTGAACGATTCTTGTGAAAAATATGCTAAATCTAAAGCATGCGTATTTTATATCTGAAGTGTTGGAACTAACAACCATTATTCAACAATATTTATTTTAATGTGAAGAATATCATTGTATTTTTTTACAGTCAAAGCAAATTCAATATAATAAGAAGCATATAATTGTATTTAATGCTTTTGAGCCTTCGGGTTCCATTTCTAATTCCATCTAACATTGTTGCTATATTTTGGTAATGTTGGATTTCACCAGACTTGACTGCAATTTGTGAAAGTAGAATCAGAGGCTGGAAATTTTCAAAACAATCAACGACATAGATTAGTTAAAAGAAATAAAGTCAAACAGATTTAACAACTTTAATAGTATAAATAATCCGAAAAACTATGATTTTAAAATTTTTATTTTTAGCTATCAACAATGGATATCATTGGAAAGCATATTAAATTTGAGATTAATAGTGAAATCGATTCTTAAACCCAATAATGTAGAAAAAGTTATCACATTTCAAAGTTCGGAATAGAAAGAAATTAAAAACGTGACTGTTCATTTCTCAAAATATGAAGGAGGCCTGTGTGCTCTTGAAATCTAACACAATAATAATATTATAGTATAGATTTCAAATCTAATTACACTGAATCGTAGTATCGACTCTTTATAGCTCCTCATTTCTCTTTATATTTCCCTTTCATCGCTCTTGATTTTCTTTATTCTCCCATAAATTCTTTTACCTCTAAATCCATGCATAAAGATATTGCTGCCAACTATTAATTTAGGTCATTTATCCAGAATAAAATTAAGATCTCAGACACCCAGAACCTCATTTCTCATCTTCCTCCGGCCTTAATTTCTAGAAATGGTTAATTTTTTCTCATGGATTTAGGCCTACAGTCGAAATCACTTGTCGTACTTCTTCTATCTATAATTATCGTTGTAGCGTTGTAGCTGATTTACATGTGGAAACTTCTGATTTGGATTCTCATCTTCAATTAGAAGGTATTAGAACATTCTTTATATCCCTATTTCAATTTTAATGTGTTTGTTTTACTATCTGATGGTTTTGCTATAAACCAAGTTTGTTATTATTATTTTTTCCTTTTGGATGGCTTGGAGGTGGTAATCTCTAAAACCTAGCGAAATCTTTATGCTTTTTGTTGGTCTGACACATTTATAGATAAAAATGAGCACGTTACTTACTCAAAATTTCCTTAATTAAACATATTGCTCATTATCTTTTCAATTTGTCTGTTAGTTAAATTGATCATGTAGAACATTAAGCTTCAGCTCAGTCCATACCGTAATATTAATCAAATCTGGATTATAACACTGGCTCTTAAGGTCATATGGGATATATCAAACCTTTTAGACAATATTACATGGTTATATGTATTGGAATTGAGAAATAAGTGAATAAACAACCTCACCACCTTGTCATATTATCTTGTATTACCGGTTCGGGTATTAGAGCATATGGGCTGCATTCTTACTCCAGCCCTAGTAAACTTGTACCCTATAAAGCAAACCATATGTATCATGAAAATTACAAGTTGTATCAGAGATCATTTTTCAATAAAATAAAACATCAGTTTGCTCTTTACTTCAGCATTTCGTTTCTGCAAATCGAAATCTCTCAATTCTTTACATCATATCAGAGCATCATTAAGCCTAGCGACATTCATATCAAGTTTTGAAGGAAATCAAAGCCTCATCATCAAAAGTAGGGGCATTCATAATAAGATATCATTAGAACATCCTCATCACTTGAAATCATGAAAAACTATCAAGTATATTCTCATCATTTGGGTTGTAACTAAATTTACTTATGAAAAAACATGTGTCGTGCAAAAGAAATCAATTTACTTTCTGGTTGTAATGAGTTTTCATCAAGAAAATAAGAAAATTCTCAAACAAGAAGATTCAGAATACCGAAAACAGAAATCAAGAAAGAAATCAAAAGTAGAAAGAAAGCAATCGCCTCTCCAAGAGCCATAAAAACTCGCTCATCACTTGAGTTTAGCTGCAAATAACTATTCACACTGCAGCCGAAGTTACCTTGCATCTGCAAGATCCTGAATCATCAAGTTTGATCGTCTCTTTATTGTATCATCAAGGTTGCAGGGGACAACACCTTAGCAATTTTTGAAAATATGGCTAACTCTCAACAACAGATTGCAGAAGCCACTAAAAACTGATCAAAACTATCATCGGTCCACAAAGCCAGCTAATCACCATTCATCTTGAAAAAAACAACTATCTTCTATGGAGACTTCAAGTTGAAACCGCAATTCGAGGATATGGCCTTGAAGGGTTTATCCTTGGTATCATTTCCATCCCACCAAGAATGATCACTGATTCACAAAATAACATGGTTAGTAATGAAGAATATACAAAGTATTATAGGCAAATAGGTTAATAAGTTCTTGGCTACTATCATCCATCAACAAAAACCTATTATCTTAAGTAACAGGTTGCGAACTTGCTAATGAAATTTAGATTATAGTGGAAAAAAAATTAAATACTCAATCTGCTGCAAAGGTTATGCACTACAAAAGACAATTGCAAAACTCCAGTAAAGGCAATCAGCCAATGAGGGAATACTTATCATAAGTCAATAATATATGTAATCTGTTGGAGGTTGTAGGATACAAAGTGTTAGAAACTGAACAAGTGCTGACCATTTTGAATAGACTCGGAATATGAAGTAGTTGTGGCAGTTGTATCATCTTAAACAACTCTACCATCTGTACAGTATGTTCAAGCAACCTTACTTGCACATGAAGCAAGAATTGATTACAAGAAGCCACAAGATTCAGATTTATCAATCAAGTATGCAACCAGTTCTAAGAACAAAGGTCAAAACTTCAACAAACAATGCCAATCATATCAAAGAGATGGTTATTCTAACCGATCAAGTGGCAGAGGAAGGTGGAATAACAACAATGATAGACCAAAGTGTCAAACATGTGACAAACTTGGAAATACTGCAATGAAGTGCTATTTCAGATTTAGTGCCAGTTATGTACTTAATCAGAATTCATATAATCAAAGAAGAGGCAATCCCAGTGTAAACATGTCCCAAACACAACAGGAATCAAGTATACAATTAGATGGCAATAGTGTGAGCAATCAAAATGTTATCACAAGAACTGAATACATTCAGGATGAGAGTTGGTACCCTGACTCAAGGGCAACTAATCACATAACAAGCAATCTTGACAACTTAAACCTTGGCAATAAGGAGTACAGAAGTAAACTGCCAATTTGCATGGGAAATGGTGAGGCTATTAATATCACTCATACTGGCAATGCTTCTATTGAAGGTGCAAGGCAGTTATTCTTAAATAATATATTGAGAGCACCAAAGGTAAAGAAAAATTTCATGAGTGTGTCACAATTTGCAAAAGATAACAAAATCTATTTTGAAGTCTAACCTAATTATTTTCTAGGTATGGACATATTAACAAAGGAAATTCTCTTGCAGGGTGATGCAGTCGGAGGATCATATAGATTCAATCTACTAAATTGCAGCAATTCTGTAAAACAAAAATGTTGTAGCATGGTTGAAACTGCTCAACCAAAAAGAAATAGAAGTGTATTTGATCTATGGCATTACAAACTTGGCCAGCTAAATGCAAGTGTGGTCAGACAAGTACTTAACGAAAATAAAATTGTGTTTGATTATATCTCTTGACCATATGTTTATACTTACTACCAAATGGGTAAGAGTCATAAATTAGCATTTAATGATTCATTAACCAAGTATTCAAAGCCTTTAGAATTAGTTGCTACTGGTTTGTGCGGTCCATCCCCAATATGTTCATACTATGGATATAAATAGATATTATATATCATTTATAGATGCATATTCCAAATATACCTGGATTTGATTTTTGAAAACAAAATTTGAAACATATAATGCAGTGTACATTTTATATCTTTAGCCATCAAGCTAAAATTATGCAATATGATGGTGGTGTCGAGTACAAAATACTCAGTAATTTTTTAAATAAATAGTTCATAGAACTACTATACATCAAAACAAAATGATTTGATTGAGAGAAAACATAGACATATAGTTAAATCAAGTCTAACTTTATTAGCTCAAGCATCTTTGCCATTAAAATTTTGTGTTGCCTTCTTTAACACAGCTGTATATCTAATTAATAGATTACCAACAAAAGTTCTTAAAGGAATAAACCCAACAGAAAAGTTATATGGCATTAAACCTGATTATCAAAATTTGAGAACCTTTGGATGTCTATGTTTTCCCTACTTAAGAGCATACAATGCTAACAAATTGAGTTTCAGGTCAAGGCCATGCACCTTCTTAGGGTATGGAACAAATCAGAAGGGTTATAAATGTCTTGATGATAGTGGAAAAATCTTTATGAGCAGGCATGTTGTATTTAATGGACATGTTTTTCCTTTCTGCAATGCAAGTCTAAAGACAGCTTGGAAAATCTATAACCCAAAGGCATCAATACTTGATTTACTTATGGAGTTCATAATCCACAACTCATAATGTCAAACCAACCAAGTCTTGAATCACTAGAATTGTCCAACTATCACAATTAATCTCATGCACATTCAAATGATCAAATACACCAAATCAGCGAAGAAAATTCAGTTAGTCCACAAAGGCAACTAGGAAACAATGGTGATCAAGTATATGTAGAAGCACCATCACAAGTATGAGCCGGCCATCCCATGGCCACAAGATTAAAAAGTGGGATTTTTAAGCCAAAGTTATACATAGTAGCCACTAATTTAAACGAGCCTGAAACAACTGAACAACCTACAAAGGACAAAATTGGAAAGCAGCAATGGATGAGGAGTATAATGCACTAATAAGAAACAAAACACGGGGACTTAGTTTTTCCACCAGACAATAAGAACATAGTTTGGTGGAAGTGGACATATAAACTAAGAGGAATCCATACGGGACTATGGCTAGATACAAAGCAAGATTGGTAGCTAAGGGATACACTCAATAATATAGGTTTGACTTTAATGAAACATTTTCTTCGGTGGTCAAGTCAACAACTATAAGAATTATTTTAAGTATTTCCTTGCATAAATAGCGGAATACTAGGCAATTTGATGTTAATATTGCTTTTCTAAATGGTATATTGCTGGAAGAAATATACATGGAGCAGCCATAGGGATATAAGCAAAATTTAAATCTTGTGTGCAAATTAAATAAGGCAATATATGGTCTTAAACAAGCACCAAGAGTATGGTTTGATAGACTGAAGGCCATCCTATCTTGTATGGGCTACCAGTCTACCAAATCAGACAATTCATTAATTATCAAAATCAACAAAGAATCAAGTATATACATTCTCATATATGTTGATAATCAAATCATTACAGAGGATAGGGAATGATGAGACTGAAATCAACAAACTTGCTTAGTGTCTAGATAAGAAGTTTTCAATCAAGGATCTTAGAGACTTAAGCTATTTTTTGGGCATAGAAGTCAAAAGAAAATCAAATTTAGAAATAATTCTAAGCCAAAAGAAATATATTTCAGAGTTGTCGAACAAGACTAAAATGGATAATGCGAAGCTACAACCAACTCCAATGTTAAGCCATCAACATTTGATCAAAAATAGGAGAGAACCTATGCAGTTAAAGCGCTCAGCAGATTCAATACGGTGGAGGTGCAAAAAGTCATAGCGGGGATATAGCAAACGAGTCTAAAATAACATATAAAACTCATACTTAATGTTTTTACAAATATATAAACGGTAATTAAATGAAAAATAAACATTCATTTAACTATAATTAATATATATTTAATTTTAAATAAAAACATGTGTAAATATATTGTAAATAAACGTAAAATGTTATTTAACATAATTAAATTTAATAGAATACCAAGTAATTTTGTTTCTGCAAATATGTTAAAAAATTCAATTAAAAGAATTGATTTCAAAAAAATTATAATGTATAAATGTCATTTTTAAGTTCATTTCTTTTAAAGTAGATATAGCGGAATAGCGAAATTTAACGGGAATAACGAGATATAGCGGAAATAGCAGGGCTAAAACAGAAAGGCTATTTTTAAGGCTATTTGGGAAAATCATAATGGCAGAAATCTGTTATGAGATACAGTGTGGTTATAACGGAGTAATAGCGGGGCATTAACTGTACAGGGGAGAACCCATAACTAACACTAAATAGTATAGAAGTGTTGTTGGTGCTTTACAGTATGTAACAGTCACTAGACCAACTATTTCGTTTAGTGTTAATAAATTGTGCCAATTCATGCAGGAACCATGAGATGATATAATAGAAGGTAGTAAAAAGTATACCGAGGTACATAAACAGAACAACAAACTATGGCTTATCATTAAAGAAATGCAGCGGTCTTAACATAATTGGCTACTCGGATGCCGATTGGGGTACTGATCTAGATGATAGAAAGCCGATAATTGGATACTGCATATATATACTGGTGACAACCTTGTATCATGGTGTTCAAAGAAGCAATCAACCATCTCCCGATCCAACACTAAAGTTGAATACAGGAGTGTTGCAAGCATAACAGCAGAAATAATGTGGATACGGTCCCTTCTTAATGAGTTAAATATCAAATCAAAGACCAAACCGACATTATGGTGTGACAATCAAAGTACAATCTACATGTCAGCAAATCCTATTCTACACTCGAAAACAAAGCATATTGAAATAGATCTCTATTTCGTTAGAGAACAAATTCAAAAAGGAAACTTGCAAGTTAATCACATACCGGAACCTTACCAACATGCGGATGTACTTATCAAGGCGTTATCAGCTTAAAATTTCATCAGATTCCAAAATGATCTAAAGGTAGAAAGATCTAAGCAAATATAAGAGAATCTGTTTAACGTACTGGAGCTCAGAAAGCAAAATCACCAGTACCTCAAGAACTCAGCAAAGCTGCCAACAAGCTCAGTAAAGACATAGAGAGTCAAGCTAAGAAGCACTTGCAATCTAAAGAAATTTATCTAATTTGATGAGATTCGAAGAAAATTTGAAGCGGCTAATAGAATTGGGGAATCGCCTAACCCTAACCATAATATCGGTTTGAGGGGGGTATTGCAATTAAGAAATAAGTGAACCGAACATCCTTACCTCTTTGCCATATTATCTTGTATTACCGGTTCATGTATTAGAGCATATGGGTTGCATTCTTATTCCAGCCCAAATAAACTTGCACTATGTAAAAGTAAGCCATATGTGTCATGAAAATTACAAGTTTCAATAAAATAAAACATTAGTTTGCTCTTTACACTACACCAAAAAGGTGTATTTGTAACGAATATAGTCGTTACAAATGAAATTTATAACAGATATAGTCGTGAGCGGTACAGGCGTGAGGTATGTCGTTACAAATATTTATAACGGCCTCTACCCGTTATTAGATATATCACTTACCAACGGACTTTGTCGTTAGAAATTCAAATTTTTGTAACGAAAAATTTTGTTATTAGTTGCATCGGTTTGTAACGGGTATTTTCCGTTACTTAGTTTCCCCTTTCATGGTAGAAGAAGGGGTTGTCATTCTAAATTATCACGACCTTGTCCGTTACAAATTTCATCATTAGTAACGCACTTGTTCGTTACAAATTTCATCAATAGTAACGACTATGCTCGTTACAAATTTCGTCTTTAGTAACGAATATGTTCGTTACAGCTACCAAACCATGTAGAGCTGCATTTTTGCTAGCATTTACACTACAGAATTATCTATTATAATACAGTAGGTACATACACATCAAAAATTACAGAATTTCGATAACAATAAGCAATTACACATCCAAACATACAACTTAAATTGCACAAATATTTGACAACAAATTAAAGGAAGATTCGAAATTTCACAAGTTCGTCATACATAACTAAAGAGTATGAAATCAAAATATTACAAGTTCTAACATTACTTCAAAATAAATTCTAGATCCTACAAACAACGAACACGACACTCAGGCCAAATAACAAAACCTCCATCGATTATATCAAATAGCTTGTAATTACCATTTTGTGGTGCTTCATAAATAGGTGTTTCAGGATCAACCACTTTCTCCACCCATACAACTCTTTCCCCATTCATCACCTCTCTATGGTGGCATATTTTCTATGTCCCAAGATGGCCCTTAGCAACCTCTTTCAACTCTTCTGACAATAAGACTACAGATTGCCTATCTCTTGTGGAAAATTCAATAGCACCATTGGATTGAACACCCAAGCTAGCTCTAGGACTATCATGCTGACTGTTGGAAGCAACTTCATTTCTTGGTGTCGCGTTCTCTCCAAACTGATTCATAAATTGTAACAAACTTTGTTGCATACTCATCATAGTCGCATGCATCGATCTAAATTCTTCGGTTAGTCTATTTTGATTGTTCTCCATCTTTTCTTTCCATTTTCTATCTTCATCTTCCTTTAAATTAGCTATTGCTTTTGATGCTTGTGTAAGCTTCACTTGCTTCATAGTCGATGTAGAGCTAATTGCAAGACGATAGTTTTTTCTTTTCTCCTTTCCAAACACTTCAGCAATGGGATCATTCTCAAAATCTTCAAAACTTCTACTTCCATTGCTACCATTGACAATAGAGTTTTCCTTTTGTCTTTCCTCCGCTGCTTCAACTAACGCCTGCATAATACCCTAGTAAATTATAAAAAAAAGTTGAACTTGAAAATATTTTGCATATTAAATAAAGTAAAAGCATAAACTAAAGAATATACTATCAATATCTTGCATATTGGTTGATAGAAAATGATGAACATGTGAATACTGTAAAAAAAAATCCTGTCAAATTATGAATGCTGTAAAACAAAATATGGAGAGGATAAACTATAATGCATAAGATTAACTATAAAAGCAAGTTCAATCATGTAAACAACTTTTTTCTATGGGAATATGAACTATAGTGGTATGTTGCCATTATTTAATTAAGGCTTAAACTGCCTGAGCTTGCGAAAGTCGCAAGCTTGAGCTTACATATATTCAAATAGTTATCTCTGTCATAACTCTGAAATTTTAATACGTTGGAAAATTTATGAACATCGATTTGCATATCCTGTATTTAGAGAAATAGCAACGAGTAACCGTGTTCTAACCTACAATTAGTTTTCATATCATTGGGCAGCTTGTATGTATTTTTGCCTAACTTCTACTGTTCGTATGCTAATACAGTTGAATGTGTAATGAATTTAACAAATTGAATTCGCCCTTCATTAACTTATCTACACTGATTATGCCAATTGTCAAAGACTTTGCAACTTCTAACAATGTTAATCTATTATATCTCAATAATATTAGAACACAATCAACCAATTGGGTGTTTCTGAACCAAAACTCAGTTCAGGTTTTCTTCCCAAATAGAGCAACAACTGCATAGATATTTATGGTGTGCACAATTGAAGCAACATGAGTGTTTTGAGATACTCTATGCATTAGCAACTAGACAGTGTGATTCTTCATCGACTATATCACAAATAATAACATTCCTACTATCATCTTTCACTACCATTTCATTATCTAAACAGTAGACCACGACAACATTTCCATTTGCATCTTCTATTTCAATATCACTATTCTTCATCAACTCCATCACAAGTAATAACATTCCTACTATCATCTTTCACTACTATTTCATCATCTAAACATCTGATGATGACAACATTTCCATTTGTATCTTCCATTTCAGTATCACTGTGCACACTTGAATCTACATTGGAACTAGTTTGATTGTCCCTGTGCACATTGTCAGTATCACAACACAAAATTCCAATATCATCATCTGAAATGACAGTATTCCTGCAACCATTTTCATCCTCAAATTTATCATTTAAATAGCTTATCATGACACCATAATCTACACCATCCTGCTGTAATAGATCGGAATTTATGTCTAGATCATCCAAGGCCCTTAATACATCAAAGCTATTAGAAGTAACAATCTCAAAATTTGCCATCTTGCAAGATCTTGTTTTATGCATTCTGTTTCCTCAGCCCAGCAAAACTCAGTTTAGGTTTTCTTCCCAAACAGAGTAACAAAATCATCTTAACTACTTCAACAGTAGAAAAACACACTCATACTTAACATAAACCAACACCGTTTAAATAAATCTTATATTACATTTTAAGCTGAACCATTACTTGTCTTGATAAATGGAATTAGCACCTCTTACGTTTCAATTTTACATTAACCATGTAGCCATTTTTTTCAGGCTTAAATGTGTAAATCTTACATGAACAATCATATATGAATCTTTTATAATAAAGAGAGCACAGCCTAAAAAGCAGGGCCATACTAGTTATAGTTCGATACTGCTTGCAAGGGGTGTGGTTCTACTTATATGCTCTCTGCAAATATATCTCAATAAGTGCTTCTATTATACTATACATATATGCTCTTCCAACATCAATAATATTGATAGTCATACGTAAATAAAAGCTCTATCTAACGTAAAATACATACAAGCTGCCCGATGTATGAATATGGCATATCATCAAACATTATTTAAGCTCTATCTATCTAACGTAAATTGGTTTTCCTATCTTCGCAAGCTGTTAGATAGTTTGCTTGTTCATTTATTTTTCCAATTAGCTGATATCATTTTCTGGCATTAATCATTCAAATTTGGGGTAGTTTATAATTTTGTAAATGTAGATAATGATGCTAATTCTCAAGTCTGATCCCGTATATAGAAAATGATAAAACTTTTTACAGCTAAAAATATGATATGATTGAACTAACTAAACTAATATAACTGATATAGAACAAATAACCATGGGATGTTCATAACTGTGAAGCTTATATATGTAACAAAAAACAAAACAAAAATAAAGCAATCAACTAAGTACTATGCTATTGAAAATTTGTATTTTTTAATTAGTGATGATGTACAAGTAAATATTTTATGACCAAGGTTAATTCAAAGCACTTGCTGTTAGTTCAAAGCACAATGCATTAAGTATTATACAATGTCTAGATTTTAAAACCGGGGTTTGTACTCGGTTTTAAAACTGAGTACTTAACTTTGTACTCAGTTTTTAAAACTGAGTATAGTTTGTACTCAGATTTAAAATTGAGTATCATACTCAAAATTTAAGAAGAACCTCCAACTATCGGTGAAAGTGTGGAGGTGCAAACTGCAAACTGTTTTCATCAAGTGCATTTTTATTTTTTCATTGTTCAACTTAATTAATTAGCATTTGTAGATTTCAAACCCGATAGTTATTTTTCAACATCAAAATGAAGCATAAACAAGCCTTAAACTGTAAACTTCATGATACAAAGAACTGAAGGGTGATCAAAACTGTAAACTCAAGAACATGGTAATTATTTACCTCTATATTATTAGGAGAAGTGCATATTCTCAAATCCAACTCTCAAACCCAATGGGCAATACTTACAGTTACCGATACAGTCTTGAATAGATGTTGAAGTACTTACAAATTTTTCGGCAACACATGGAATCACCTTTCCCATTTTTCTACTTGTATGAGCCACTTTCCATACCACTGTACGTGTGATCTTCTGTCCTATATTCTCAGCTGCCTGCATTTGAATAATTTCATAAAGTATATTTTTGTCACTAAAATATTAACCTAAAAAATGTTTTTACATACCAATTCTTCATATAGTCTAAGATAAGGTTTCCTTCCCAATGTATGAGTTAGAGTACTTTTGGCCTTATTTTCAGAATTTGTCTTACATCGTTTCATTTTCTTGTCACTATATTCGATGTCAACAAACCTCTGCCACCATACTTTATCAACGTCATCAGGACGACTATTAAGTGCAACATGTTTGGGCATGAGTTGTCCATCTTTTTTGAGGAATCTCTGACGTACCGTTGCTTTGAATGTTCGATACGTTGTGAAAACTTCTTCTCCAATATTGGTCTAGCTACCATGGGGTCGTTATTCAAGTCAAACTCTTTCTTTGAAATAAAAAAATCAAATAACAATGTCAATTTTTTGTTATTCAATGGAGAAAATATGAAAAATGGATGGAGCAGACAGTAGTTTGTGTTGAATGAGAGACCTGAAAAGTTAATGACATTATTTGATCTTTAAACTTTTAGCATCATCAATATTTTAAACATAATTTGGTTCCTAACCTCTTCTATGCAGCTTGGATACATAAAAAAGGCAGAGGAGAGACAATTTTGTAGTCTCATTATTTTGGAGGTATATTTTTATCGTTTTCGGTCTTTACTGCAAATATTGTAAAAAACATTATTCACATATGAAACCAAAATTGACCGACGCTCGTTATTTATCTATAGCTCATATGTTTCTTTAATCATTGTTATTTTTGTAAAGCGTTAAGACTATGTGTTATCATTCTTGTTATTTCATCATTTGTCCATAGCTCACTGTTTGACTTAGCTACTCTTTAATTGACTAAAATATACCATTAAGTTTTCTATTTTGCGATTTTAAAAACTTAATGCGACAACATGCTACTCGCAAAATAACAAAACTTTGCATTAATGAGACTATAGTGACAACAACATGCTACTGTGATTGCTAAAGGCTGTGACCTAAAACATTTTGAAACCGAACTTATCTGCGATCTTTTGGAACATTGAATGTGTGTGGTTTCCGTAGTTATTGTATGAAAAATTGCAATTGTCTGTGTTAATTATTTTTTAGTTCACATGTCTGTTGTTAAAAATTAATCAAATAGTTTTTGGGACAGCAAAATAGAAGGGTATATATCAGGCAGAATGAACATGTACAAGAGAGACAACAGAGATGGCATAACAAGGCAAGGTTTAAACATATGTATACATATACATATTCAGGCTATTCAAGGTCCAGACTAAGCAAACCAACAGAGATGCACAACAACTGAAACAATAACTAGAGTGTACCGAGGTAGTAAGACACAACTGCTAAACAAAAAGGGCAAGAGTACAAAAAACAAGTTGTAGATGAACCAGACAAAACAGATTCAAGCATAATGAAGTATAAACAGTTACAAATAAATAGTTAAATATATTACGAATAAACAGCTACGTACCATTAGTGCTTTCCACAGGCTATCTTTGAAAACAGCATCTCCATCATTCCATCCTTCATAACCAATCGGAATGAGAGAACGAAGCAAAACATCACAACGAGAGGCCCATTTTTTTCATCACTGCCTTTTTCACCTTCTAAGTCCACAATTATTAAGTACTTTTTATTTGGAGGGGGAGCAGGAACATCAACTTCCTCTGCGTCATTTGTATGTAGTGACGTGGCATTACAATTGCCTAACATTCTACAATGCAAATAATTTGAAGACGATGAATGCATATTAAAGCATAAAAGAAAATTTATAGGATAATGGCTCATCCAAGATGGAGAACATAGCAAAAGCTTAATCCATGTTTATTTATTGTTCATACCAATTCATATTTGTAAAAGGTATCAATTATACACAAAAAGATTAAATCATAGCATTAATATGATGCGTTCAAGACAAGTGTAATAACTTCAAAAATATTCAACAATAGAGAAACATACCCAAGTGTATAGTAATCAATACAACATTGTAACAAGTAAACAAAATAATTATTGTTCAATCAAGTGTGTCTATTTTGATTCGATACATTTCAACAATGCAGTTAAATTAGGCCGCTCCTTCAAAATAGATTGAAAGCTCATTG
Organism: Allium cepa; assembly: GCA_030765085.1. NCBI lineage: Eukaryota > Viridiplantae > Streptophyta > Magnoliopsida > Asparagales > Amaryllidaceae > Allium > Allium cepa. The sequence continues at coordinate 601,077,381 of CM060935.1, forward strand.
GCATCTCATAATCATATATGCTATCAGTCATGCGCTTAGGCAAGTGTTGTACGATGGACCAATTAGGATCATGCATGTCGCTTATGTAAAAGACTTGACTTGCTTCGGACGATAGAATGACGGGATCATCATATTCTCCACTACTGCTTTTCAATTTCCTTAGATTCACCATTAACAAATTGGAGTCACTATAAATCTTACAGCTATTTGATTTATCTGCTACATTGATCCAATCACAGTAGAATACTACATGTTGAGATTCATAATAATCAACTTCAATAATCTCTTTGATAACACCATACCACGTAGCATCATCATCCATAGGATTTAAATCTTTCGCACTTGCAACAAATGTTGTAATCACGTTCATGCAAACACCACTATTTTGGGTTGATAATGTGTTATCATAATGTTGTGGAGAGAATATATAACCATTGATTCTATACTTAAAATGAGTTCTAGCTTCCCATTGTGGTCCACTAACATAACGCCACAACATTGAATCCATGCTTTTTTCTCCAATTAGCTGTTAAATCCACTGAAATATATTAAACACTATTATTTTTATTATTAAACTATGAACTAGGAAGCAAGTTCGACAAACCTTATTGTGCAACCAATCAATAAATTCAGATTGTACTACCACTTCCGCCTTTGTCTGTAGTCTTTTTTTACCACGCTGAGCATCTTCTAAGGACAACCGATACTCGCTACAAATTTTAAGTAATATTCTCAATAAATATAATGTTATACCTTATGAAATGCACAAAAAATACAAACCTATAATAATCATCTAGATCTGGAATGTCAATTCTGAAAAGTATCCATCTTCGAATCTGCGTACGTTGCACACTAGATAACTTGATATTTTTGCCTTCCATAATTGAACATTCATATATATCATTGTCGTTCTCATCCAAAAATGACGCTTGTGTAGAACTATGATTACCCATACGTGGATTTGGCATATATTCCATTGCATATCTAATAGATTCTGAAACAAGATACGCTTCGGAAATTGAGCCTTCCACATATCGCTTGTTACTTGGTATGTCCTTACACTCCTTCATAGCTCTAGTCAAGAAAAAAAAATTATATTACCTTATATATATATATATATATTTTTAAATATAAAACAAGTAATTTTATAAAGATGTATTGTACCTCTTAAACGGATACATCCATATATAATTAACAGGTCCACAAAGTAATGCTTAATCAGCTAAATGCAACATTAGATGTACGCTTGTATCAAAGAAGTGAGCAGGAAAGTAGTGAACCAACACACATAACGCCTCTGAAATCATATCTTTAGCAGCTTGGACATGCTCTCGAACTAAAACCTTCGAACAAATAATTTTGAAGTATAAACATACTTGCAAAATTGCACATCTTAAGTCGCGACATTTTGGATAGGCATGTTGAACCATGATTGGAAGAAAATATTGAAGAATGATATGATAATCATAAGATTTTCTAATGCTCAAGTTAGGTGGTTGAACGTTGACTAAATTTCCTATCTTTGATGAAAAGCATGATGGAAGCTTTGCAACTTTTAAGACTTGGCAGCATTGAATTTTGTAAGTCTTATCAAATGCAAACTTGGAAAATTGTTTCCTATCAAAAACAAGTTAATAATATGCTTCGCTACATTCTTTTCAGTATTCATCACATCAATCGTATGTCTCACTTTATGACTACTCCAATACTCTAAGGTAAAAAGAATCGACTTCTTATACCACGTTGGTCTTTCTTCATCGTCATTCTCATTTACAAAATGATCTTCATCACTATCATCAAATTCTTTACGTTTTAGTTTTTTTTACCCGGTACATATTTGATATGGGCAAGCTTTTCCAAAAGTGCCAATCCTACCAATCGTGTGGGAGGTTCCTTATGCTCTACATCTTTGTACCATCCATGTTTCAATGCTCTATATGGATGACCATTATTCACAAATCTTCTATACTTTGTATAAATAATCTTATTACCAATACGTTTTGACTCGGTCTCAGTAGCACAAATGGGACATGCTTTGTAACCATGTGTCACACAACCAGATAAATTTCCAAATGCTGGTAAGTCATGAATTCTATAACGACCCGATATTTTGAACCATTCGCATCCATTATAAGTGTATAGATAAGACACTCATGCCAGAATTGGATTGCTCAAAATACCGCGTTGTAAATAAAAATTTGGCAAATCTCAGAATATACAGTAAATAAAAATCACAGATCACAGACACAGGGTATATAAAAATGCAGCGGAAGAAAAAGAGATAGTAGTTGATGAAGCTACTATATAAATATGAGATACATCAGAGTTAAATAAGACACAACAGAAGAGTAATAGGATACATCAGGTACAAATCAGATACATCACTGAACCACTGGATACTGAAACAAAATAGATGGCTGGATCTTCAAGGAAAGCTCCAACGCCGAAGGTGAATCTTGAATGCTAACTCAATCAATCTGACCCGAGCGTAAAGCAAAACATAAAACCCTCGAGTCAGGACATAAATACTTATAAACTGTAAATCAACTCAAGTGAACAGTAACAAAATGCATCAGTAACTTAAAGGATGCTTGGGACCGACCATCCTCTAATGATCCGTTAAACTATTTACTATGTAGTAATATACGCTATATACGGTAGTGTCTAATCAGTAAAGTATAATCATATAGAAAATAGCGTTAAGGGGATGGTGAACCTTAACGCGGTCGGATCTTTAAAACCAAAATCGTAGTGGGCTCGATATAAGGATATGACACGGCACGCGAGGCAATGCCAGGGTGGATACACCGTTTGCACTCCCGGACCGGTGGTGACGGCAAGCCTGCAGCTTCCGCCCACCTCGAACAATACCCCCGAATCAAAGTGGCGCCACCAAATCGAATCACAACAGTAATAGAATGGTTTCCGATGGAGCATGCTCGATGAAAGGGTGCGACCCTTTGTGTAGCCCGGTATAGCTCCTGTTTTAGTCATATATGCCAACTCACGGAAGTTGGGTCCACGTAATATATACCTCGAGAACGTCGCCACCATCCTACTTCATTCTGGAATCTCCACCGCGTATACAGTTGTTAAAGTGGTTTTCGGTATTGGCCGGCTATAAGACAATATCTGATCCCGGTCTCTTTAACAACCAATCGTTATTATAACTCGTAGTTATAACTTTAAAACAATATTTTATACTTCAAAATAAAATATCCTTTTCAATCCAAATCTTTATCAAAATAAAGATTAAATCATTTCCAAAACCATTTCAATATATCATCGTAAAATATCTTTCAATTCAAATATTTATCAAAATAAATATAATGTCATTTCTAATCATTTCAATATATTAAATTTTCATACCCTTTCAACACTATCTTTCAAATCATTCTAATATATCAAAATATCATAACCTTTCAAAGCTTCAGTTTCAAAATATCATATCTTTCAGAACTTCTTTTTAAATCATGTTAATATCAAAATGTCCTATCTTTAAAACTCCGTTTTTCAAATCATTTAATATCAAAAATATCATATCTTTCAAAACTTCGTTTCAAATCATTTTAATATATCAAAATATCATATCCTTTCAAAACTTCTTTCAAATCATTTTAATATATCTAAATATCATATCTTTTCAAACTTCATTCATTTCAAATCATTATTCATTTTATTCAATCTAAAATACCATTTCAATTCATATTTCAAAACAGTTTATATTCCAAAAATTCTTTTTTATCATTTCAATGAAGTAATTATGTTTAATAATTAAATTATTAAATTTCCAAAAATTTCAACTTCCAAAGTTTATTTATTCACTTAAGTTTATCAAAACCGTGAAAATTCACTTTTCGCATCATTTAGAAAACTTATACGGAAAGTTACATTCAAAACAGTTCAATTTAACAAAAGACAGCATTTTAAAATGTTATAATAGGTTTACTTAAATTTCGAATAACTTAGTTAAATTCAAAAATTATAGCACTTACAAAGATTGCTATAATAGCTTTTAATTCAACTTAGCTTTTTAGTTCATTATCATCAACTACAGCGTTTACAAATGTTGTAATATCATTTACATTGTAATTAATAGCATTTCAAAAATGCAGTCAATTAACTTCAAATATTCAATAAAATTTCTCAACCAATTATATTTTTATTAAAAACATTTTTAAATTATAAAATCATACATTTTCACATTTATAACATCATTTAATTTTCCTCAAGTTCATGATTTTACAGGGTTAAATTTCCATTCAAAAATCAAGATTTAATAATAATCCACTTATTAAAATGCAATGTTCAATTTTAAAATCCATTACATTAAATTCAACTTAACACTTAAGTTCAAATTCTCAAATATAACTTAGTTTTATTTTTATTTGCTTAACTAAAAGTTCACTTTACGTCAATTTCATAAATTTCCAATTCTAGTTATATTTCAAAGTTTCAACTTAAAATATTTATTCATTTTACATTTCGACTTTATTAAAAAATCATAAATATGATAAAAATCATTTTAAATTCATTTAAATTCAAATTATCATAAATTTATCATAATTTCATACCCAATTAAATTTCCAATTAAAATTAAATCAAAATTTCCAAAATAACTTACGTTCAAAATTTCTAACTTTTTCATTAATTCATTTCACTTACAATTATTCAGAAAATCAATAATATTTTACAAAAATTTTATTTTTATTAAATTTCAAATCAAAATATTATAATAATTAAATTTCTAAAATATTTTAAAATTTTTAGAAAAGCATATTTTAACTACGGGCCTGCATAAAATTTTCCACGCTAGGTAAAGTGATACGGTAATATATCATTTCAACCCGTAATTTACAAAGAAAATCCGGGTTTTATCATTTCAAACCCTCAATCCCAAGACAAAATGAAAAATTTAAAACCATTCAGGCCTATCATTTCAGCCCATAACATTTTTTTCTAACAGGGAACTTGCAGTGTGATCATATGCAGAAATAATATAAACAAGGTCAATATCACAATATACAGTCATATATCAGATGTCAGGTGAAAATTAACAGTTTTAACATGGTAATAATATGGTAATAACATGGCATAGCATATCATATGATCATCATTAACTTGCATAAACATATTTTATTACTAAACACTTGTCATCAATTCACTTTTCATAAGTATAAATGTCAGAGTGAGAAAGACTCACTTTTTCAAGTTGAAGACCAAAACAACAAACACAAGAGCGATTCCAAAAGCACGACAAGCACGATATAGAACGACTTTTGATTTGAATGAATGGAGAGCCTTGATATTTGTCTTGTAAACAATAACCAAAACAAGACAATACACACATAAATATTCAACGCAAAACAATGTTGAAACAATGAAAATACGAAGCAACAAAGGAATAGATTACTTGACCTTGCTTTAACCATTCAAATGCTTGGCCTAGGAGGTTCTTGGGTTCAGCCATGATGATGATATAGCTCAGGTTTGGCACCATAACTCACGGCTAGAAGGAGTATGGAGTGGTAGGGTTATAACATGAAGCATACAATTGATCAAGGCAACATATATGAAGTTTTTGAGCACAACAAGGCACGGCCTTGGGTCAAGTGGGGCTTGGACATACTTGTACAGGTAGATGGAGGGGTGTGGGAAGGTCTGCAAAAGGTGGTGGTGGAGGCCTATGGTGGTGGCCAAGGTGGTGGATGAAGATATGAAGTGATAGGGTGGCTATCATGAATGTTTCAAGGCTTTATGCAGTGTTTTTTGTGGAGTTTTGGTTCATGGAGTCTTGGCCATGTCAATTTCAGATCTGGACAGAGGCTAAAATGAAGTGTAGTGGTGGTAGCAAGGTGGTGGTCATGGCTAGAGGTGGTGGCCATGGTGAAGTATGAAGGTGGTGAAGTAATAGTGGTGGCTAGTGCATTGTTTTGGACATTATTTGCAATTTTGTGGAGTTTTGTCACCAAGGGAGGTGTGGCCATGGATGGATATGAAATGATGGCTGGAGATGATGCCAAGGAAGAGTGGTAGGAGATGGTGGAGAGTGGATGGATCTGAAATGATGGCTGGAGATGATGCCAAGGAAGAGTGGTAGGAGATGGTGGAGAGTATGGTGGTGATGGTGGGTGGTAGAGGCCAATCCAGAAAGCATAGAAAACTAGGCAAAATACATAGAAAATGAGAAGAAAAAGGTAGAAAAAAGATGTAGCCATTACCAGATTTTTCTCAAGATGGAGGCCATGATTTTTAGGGTTTTGGAGCTTGAAAATTCGTGAATAATATGAGGGAGTCGGCTGCAAAGGATGAGGAAAGGAATGGCTAAGATAAATTGATGTATTAATTGCAAAAAGAAACGGATAAAACGCCTTTACGTTTCAGGCTTTTAAGATCTCTTAACTTTCTAAACCTTTTGCATTTCCTGTTCTTTTTAATTTTATAAAAACAAAATAAACTCAGAAATTTTATTTAAAACCGAAACTAAGTAAGAATAAAATAAAATAAATAATTTATTTTAAGTAAAATAGAAAAAGGAAATAAGAAATTGCTTAAAAATAGCAACCCTGACATAAAAATTACAAGAAGATCTCCAATGACTTTGGAAAATTTATTACTTCATAAAAAAAATATTAAAACACAAAATTTGAATTAAAAATGGTTTTAAAACATTTTCAAGGTAAAATAATAATTTAATTTTTATTAAATAGAAAGTTAAATAAAGAAAAATGCAGTAAATACCAACTAGGCTTTATAAATTGAAATAAATTCAAATAAACTTTAGAAAAATTATATTATCATTTTAAAAATACTTAAAAGTCAAAATATACATAATATAACATATTATCACATATTAATATAAAATATAACAAAGAAGAAGTAATTTATACAATTTAAAATAGTCATTGTTAAATAACCCTATATACGCACAATATTGTAAAGGGTATAACTTTCACAATTTACATCCAAATTCAACGAAACGAAAAGTGGTGTTATTAGAATTTTATGTACTTTCATAATAAAAGAAAAAAAATTAATCTTTTAAAATTTTAAGTTGAAAGTCACAGTTTGACTATTTTGACCAAAATCAGCATTTCAGACAAATATTCAACTTACACAAGTTTGGAATTATAACTCATATAAAAATCAAGATTATATTTAAATAATAAATTTAATCATTTCAAATAAGTAAAATAAGTTTTTAAATCAAAATCTTACATTAAAAATAATTAAAATATATAATAAAATAATTACAAAATACAGGGTTGTTACAAATTCCCCACAAAAGCATCACTCTCAGTGTAAATTTCTCTTTCTTATCCATGTCAAATGCAGACACTCCTATCCAAAGCTGCTTTAACTCATCCATAAGAGGTTCTAAGTATACATAAATGTCTTGGCTTGGTGATCTAGGTCCAGGAATCAACAAACATAACATTTCAAAATCGGGTTTCATACATAATGAATGGGGCAAATTATATGGGATCATGTACACGGGCCAACAACTATAACTATTAGATTGAGCTCCACTAGGATTAAATCCATCAGTAGCAATACCAAGCCAAACATTTCATCCGTTAGTAGCAAAATTCGGCCATTTATTTTTAAGCGATCTCCATTCAGCCGAATCAATAGGATGGCGCATGGAGTCCCAAGAAGGCTTTGCTTGACTATGTCATAACATTTTTCGGGCTATCTAAGGTACAGTGTACAACCTAGTTAATCTCGGAATAATGGGAAAATATTTCAAAACTTTTCTTGGTTGTTTTGTGACTTCGACTATTTTCCCATGTTCTTTAACTTTAAATCTCGAAGTATTATAGTGCGGACATTCCAATGCATCTTCATACCCCTTCCAAAATAATATACAATTATTTTCACAAGCATGTATTCCTTTTACATTCATTCCTAGATCTTTTAATATTTTTTTCATTGTAGGGTACTTATCGAGTAGTGTATTTTTCTTTGGAAGCCATAGTTTCAACCTCTTCAATAACTCGGTCATACTGTTTCTTGACCAGTTGAATACTTTTTACAAGCCATTAAGCTCTATGAGGACACTTAATGTTGTAAGACCATCTTCACAAGAAGGATATAATTTTTCACTTGCTTTTCTTTCGTATTCATTATACTTTTTCATGGTTTCCACCAAAAGTTGCTTGTGTACCATGAGATAATCCATATACATCATCAACAAGATTTCCAAGACCACCTTCTATTGGGTTTTTCCTCTTGAAATTGATGAGACACGAAATCATCATTGACAACATGGGGTGTAGGATTGACCATTACTTCAATGCCATTACTATCTCCATGAAAAAATCATTCATCATATGCTGGATCCATACCATAAAGAATTAAGTGCTTCTCAACTATTTCAAAAGGAAATTTTTTAGAATTTCTACACTTTATACAAGGACAATAGCATATTTCAAAATCAGGTGGTGAATGACGCTTTACGAAATTCATAAAATATCGAACACCTTGTATATATTTGTTTGTGTTCCTATGTCGAATTCTGATCGAATCTCTCGAGGTAGGTTCTGACATTAGCAAAAACTCGTGGATCACCTAATTCATTATGAAAATAAAGATTATTGATTCAATGTCGTTTCTTATATGAATGAAGCAAAAGCACATATAATAAAATATTATGGCAAAAAATGACACAATGATTCAAATTCAGTCAAAGTTCTCAAAATAAGATCCAAATTCAAAATTACCATTGTATATACATTTATATTTCTGGTAAAATATTATAATTTATACATTTAAAACAGCCATTTTGCATCTTTCCTTTTACAATTGCATATAAACTTCTATGTTATGTTTTCTGCTGCAAAATAGTGTATACTATTATTATTTTGGCATATAAATAAACACTTAGAGTGGAGTAATTGTTCCATTGCCCCACAAATGCTGGACATAATATAATATGATGTAAAAGAGCAGCATTCGACAACAAATCCAAACTGGAGAGTCAATGCAACATGTCTTGCATTGCTTTATATTCTACTAAAAAAATTAATCTTGCATTCTTTAAGATAACCTGTGCTGTTATAAATTATTCTTGCATTACTTTAAGGAAAGGGAGAATGTTGCAGTTATTAGCCCCTACCATGGTCACATGCATCTGTAAGCATTTTGATCAATTCTTTTAAAACTAATCTGATGTAGTACTGTCAAACTGTTACACAACTTTCAAACATATTAGATAATGGTAAATTGTTAGATAAGGGCATGGTAAACTTTCAAACATATTAGACAAGAGCATGGTATAATAACAAGGAATAAGAATAATTGTGTGAAATGATCTAAATTATGCTAAAAACAAGGTAGTTGAAGATCTAGTGATTCTATGCTTCATGTGCCCATTATCATGATAGTATAAAAGAAAATTTAAGCAGTTAAATCATCAAACAAATGAACGTATGTATGTAATATAAATGCTGCATGTCAAATTTTTTACTACCATTTACAAAGAAATTCCAATTCTATAGGCAACAAGCCATAAAAACACTGTCAGTATCACATTATACCTCACTACAACAGTGGAAGCAAAACTGAAATCCTACAACTATAAAACCATGTTCACGTATATTAACAAATCAAGTAACAAAATTTAGAATGGAAAATTAGAAGCATTCAGCATACGTTCAAAAATTTAAGCACCCATCATTCTGAAGGAGAGTAAAATGAAATGACTACAACTTCCGGTTGGTAGTTTCCACACACAATTAAGATGGAAGATTAGTCGAATACAACTGCTCTACACATATAAATTAGAAATGAACAAACTAAAACATCACAGAATTTAGGTTCATGTTAAAAGGGTGTCGCTTGCAAATTCCAATTAAAGATTCAAATTCATCATAAATACAGAGCATACAAATTTAAAAGTTTAAAATCATTGGAAAACAAAAATCCACAAATTTTGTGATTGCAAAGCTAAATTATACTTAAATAAACTTTAGTTGATTTAGCCCTTGATTTTGCTTGAGAAGGTTTTACGATTAGAAAAGTAAAAGCGATCCTGAAGCGCGAATGTGGGGAGGAAATGGGGATTTGGCGGAAAGTGAAAATAATTTGGAGATTTGGCGGCCAAAGAAAGTGGGAAGCGTAATGAGCTTAAGCGTTGTGAGTCCAGATGTTATTTTCCATCTTTTACCCTTTTGTTTTCAATTTATTTTCATTTTTACCAAATTTTATAACGGTGTAAAGCAGTGATAAACTATTTACAGCTCCTTTTACAACGGCTTTGAAAGTTTTATAATGGGATTTAAGTGTTATTATTTTAGAACGGCATTTCATTGTTAGTAATTTAGAAATATTTTTGTTGGGAATTTCATGTTTTGGTGTAGTGTTACTTCAACATTTCATTTCTGCAAATTAAAATCTCTCAATTCTTTACAATAGGTAATTTTTTTAGTTTTTCAATAAATATTTGCATTTAATCTTTAGAATGGATAAACAATGTTCTTTCACTACCTTTTGATAATCGAGTACAATTTTGTACACCTCAGTTTATCATATGTTATAATAACATCTTAACACCGTTTGCTATCAATCAAAACAATGACCACATGTTCTCTTTCCATCCATTTAATAGTTCTTATAATAACATATTGTTTCACATTTCCTTGCATTTTTTATTTATTGTACTAATAATCAAACCTATGATTCCACATTTTCGTTCATTTTTTATTTCTCATATTATTTTATTCATTAACTTTATATGTGTACCTTATTAATTTATAATTACATTGTATTATAAACATTTAAGAACAAGACAAACTTTAGAATACTTACAGTTTGTCTCTTTCTTATCAGTTTAATCCAAAAAATTAAACAACCCACTTTTTAGTTATTGCTCAACATTGTAAATAAAGAAGAAGAAGAAAAATTCTAGGCTATTTATTCTTCATTTGATTAGAGAAGAAGGTAGAATTGCTTGAAATTTTTTATGTTCATTTTATTTCTTCATACATGGAGCTATTTTATATTCATTTTTTCTCCTCATTCTTAACATATTGAACTTATTTGTTTATGTGTTTTTAAGATATCAAACTAATTTTTTTCCGTAATGAGCTCTTGCATGTAGAAATGATGAAATGAAACAATTATATGTAGGGTTTCTTTAAGTAATCAAAATGGTCTGAATCCAAGATGATAGTAGTAGTTCTCGCTTTGGAACAATATTAATTTTGGCATTACATTTTATCAATGTTGTGGACAAGTGTGATTTTGTACACCTTTATAGGTCGGCTATGGATGATGATAGTAGTAGTTCTTGCAAAGAAATGAATATTGTAGACATTGATCTAAATGATGAGATACCTCGCAAATTTGATATGGGTGTGGAGATTCATGCAATAAATTTGAAGAGACTAAGCCTGGTATGATATTTGACTCAACAAAAGAAGTGTACCAATTTTATAGCACATATGCTAGACATGTTGGATTCAGCGTAATAATATTTAGAAAAAATAGTAGAAGATCAATTGTGCAAAGGTAAGAATTAGTGTGCTCATGCGAAGGAACTTATAAAAAAATCAAGATAGCTAAAAAAGACAATCGATGCTTTAATTGTAAAGCAAAATTCAGAGTTAATCGTATTTCTGGTGGTAAATTTAGACTAATTAAGTTTAAATCAGAATATTCCCATGATCTCGTTCCATTAGAGCTTTCTCATTGTTTGAAGTTGTAGAGAAAATTTGATTTTTTAGAAGCCGAACTTATGAAAAAAATGCATTCTTCTAGAATAAAACAAGGTCAAATTTTCTCCTACATGTGTGAAGAAGGTGGTGCAGCTAAAAATTTAAATTTCACAAGGTCGGATAGCAAAAATTTGATACAAAGAGCATGGAGTGAGTTTCTTAGAAAAGGCGATGTGGGGTGTCTTCTTGAATACTTCAAGCAACAATAAATAGGAAAACAAACTTGTTTTTTACTCTTTTCGAACACATGAAAACAGTGAGATAAATGGTGTATTCTTTTATGATGCTAAATTAAGAAGGGATTATGGATTATTTGGCGATGTGGTGTGTTTTGATACAACATTTCAAACAAATAATTATGACATGTTATGTCACCAATTATTGGCATCAATCATCATGGACAAACATCACTTTTTGGATGTGGCCTATTAGATGGTGATACAATTGATGCAGTAATGTGGTTATTCAACACTTTCTTGGAGGCTATAGGAGGTGAAAAAAAAACCAAAAGTTGTATTTACATATCTGTTATCGGCTATATCATATGTTGTTAATAATTTATTTCACGAATCCTATCATGGTTTATATTTGTGGTATTTGTATCAAAATGCTGCAAAGAACTTAAGTAATAGTTAATATAAATCTTTTTCAGCACAATTTAGAGATTGCGTATATAATCCAGAAACCATTGAAGAATTTGAAAAGAGTTGGGATAAATTGCTTGAAGTTAATGGGCATAAAAATAATGAATGGTTACAAAAACATATGACCTCAGAAGGAAATGGCCACAAGTCTATAATTGTTCTCATTTTTGTGCTAGTTTGACCACGTCTCATGGAGTGAGAGCATAAATACGTTCTTAAAAGATTATTTTAACAATGGTAGAAATTTTCTTCGAGAGTTTGTAAGTCTCTACTTTAAATCTATGGAAAATCATCGTGAAAAGGAATAGAAGACTGAATATCGAACACATCAAACAACACCTAATTTTATATCTAGTTGGTCTATAGAATATGAAGCAGCTAAAATACACATGAAAACGTTATTTTATTGTTTTCAAGAGTGTATTAAGCAAACCATTGACTTATCATTAGAGTTAGAGAATGACAATGGAATTACTGGCACATATAAGGTTAATGAAATTGAAGGTTGGAAAAGGACTCGCAAACTGATATATAATCATTCGGAACAGTTGTTGCCTTGCTCATGTAGAAAATTTGAGTTTGATGGAATTCTTTGTTCATATACATTAAAGGTCTTTCGTCACTCAAAGTATAAAAGTTTACCTCCTTGATACAATTTAAAGAGATGGACATGAGAAATTGTGGATGAAGTTATATATAATCCCATAGGAGAGATTATTCCAAATGACAATGATCCACGGCTAAAAATTTATTATAGTGAGCTATCTCATATTTCACAAAAAATTGTATGCAAAGGTTCAAGATGTTTTGATATTTATGCATTGAGAAAATCATTATTACTAGAAGTAGAGAGAAAGATTGAGGCTTTTGCAGTCTCCAAGGATGAGCACATGCCAAATTTCAAAGAGAGTACGTCAACAAGTCTTGATCATGACTCTATATTGAACATGCAAAAGGACCCTCAACTGCGAAATCTGACAAAAAGACGCCTTAAAGGTCAACCAATTAAAAGAACTAAAGGTCCTTTGGAAAAGAAATTTCAAAAAAGAAATTTAACAAAAGTTTTAAACTCTAATCGGTACACTATTGATTCCAAATTGATGCATCAACATGTAGATTTACATGTAGGAAAACATCCTCAAAGCTTATTTCGACCATTGAGTTATGAAGCACCTCACAAAGATATGGTATTTCTCTCACATAACTTCTTTGTGTCGTAGGAAATTTCAAAAAGAAATTTACTAAAAGCTTTAAACTCTAATCTGTACACTAATTATTCCAAATCGATGAATCAACATGCAGATTTACATATAGGAAAACATCCTCAAAGCTTGTTACAACCATTAAGTTATGCAACACCTCAATAAGATATGGTATTTCTCTCAGAAAACTTCGTGTCACAAGAGGTACATATATATATTTATAGATATAAATTATATGGTTGTAACAACGATGCTATTCAAGTTATATGCTCAAGTTTCTCATGGTATATATACATATGTAGGTTTCCACTTCTCATATGTGTACACTTCCTAATGATCCTCCAAATGAACAAGGCCAAAATTATACAAGTTAATCAACGTCGGAATTCAAAGATTTTCTAACATTATAGACGTAATGTTCAGTAAGCAATTTTTGACTTGGCTTGCATTGGAATATTCTTGTTCATGCATAGTTTTGGTCCTAATATTTTTTTATATGTTTTTTGAATACTTTTCAAGCTATTATTCTGGAAGTTTTTGTTAGAACATCAATTGTTGGATTTTAATGACAACAATTATACAATTATGTCAAAGAATCTCTAAGCTAATTTGCAGGTACATGAGCATCAAAAAGAGATAAACAAATATGTTCAAAATGATGATTCACGGTACAAAAAAAGAATGAAAGTATGTATATGGAGATACAACAAGAGATATGCACGATAGAGACAAGATGAAGGTGACAAACAAAGTTTTATTAGTCATCGAGTGTCATGTCTAGAGTTTACAAATGCTAAAATCTTCTCCAAATGGTATATACACATATACTTTCATATTTTAAATGAAAAATCAAGTTTTCAAAAATTGCATGAAGCGAGGCTCGAACTCGGGTCTCTAGTTTAGAAGGTAAGTGCTCTAACCAAATGAGCTATAATACTTTTCATTACAGGTTGAATTCAGATGTCTGAAATACTTCATTCAGACGTCTAAATGCTAAAACAAAATTGTGGTTCCATAATATTCAGACGTCTGAATGAAAATATTCAAACGTCTGAATAAGGCCAAAAATAGCATATTTCCTTGCTATTTGCGTATCAATCCAATTCAGAAGTCTGAATTTTTTATTCAGACATCTGAATATTTCTAACTGCTATTTTCTTGAAAAGTCACTTCTCTTCGCCGAAGAGAAACATCTTCAAAATCAATGGTTGCACCTGTTCTTTTCAATATAACTTTTCATCTATAGTTGCAACTCTTTATACACTATAAATAGATTATAGAATTCAACAAACAATCAACTGAAACTGAATTTACTTTTAGCATTCTTGAATTCTCATCTATTCTCAAGCTTTCAAATTGCATTCAAATTGCTTACATACTTTGATCATTAATCTCTTTATCTTCCACAATTCTCAAAGCACATCACACTATATATCACAAAGGAGAAGATTATAGGAAGATTGTACTTAATTGACTTATCAATGTATTTAAGAACACACTATAGTCAGATACATTTGTTATTTGTAAAGAAGTCATATTCGGTTGCTTGGGCAGTTGAAGTCCTATTCAGTTGCTTAGGCGGGTGAAGTTCTGTTCGGTTGTTCAGGCAGTGTAAACCTGTTCCTCCGGGTTAAGTGAGGGTTGTCGTAGTAGAAATTCCAGAAGGTGTCTGAGACTGGACGTAGAACGGGAAGTTCGAACCAGTATAAAAATTCCTGGTGTGCTTGTTTTATTTTACTTATTTTAATTTTCTTTTCTATTATCATCTGTTTTCGCATTTATATTTAATTATATTCCATATTACACGATCCTAAGTAATAGCTAGCCACAGTAGTTACTTTCATTTGGTATCAGAGCATAGCGACTTACAGTTTTTGTCATGAAGCCTTACTATATATGCGGAGGTTGCCACGACATTTCCTTTTGAATGTATAACAATTTGGCATGTAGTATATTTTGTTTGATGTACTGTGTTTTGGGGATTGAATTAGGGATAGCAATGTGGTAGGCTGGGGCGAGTTTTATGTGCCCTATACCCTCCCTGAGTTTTTTAATCTCTCCTCCAAACATGGATATTGGGATTGGAGATCTTGGAATCAAGGCTGCAGTCGATGTCGTCAAAATTTGGTCAAGCCCCGATCGGGACGAAATTGGTTGGAGATGATGATAACGACTAGGAAAGGCTATGTTTCAAATTTCAGGTTAATCGGAGTTCGTATGAAGGAGATATGATCGATGTAAGGTAGGAAGAACATGCTGTTCGTATCCATCGGTGTGCAGGAAATGGTTCATATCGTTGCATTTCGCATCGATCAGTAGGGATGGCTCGTATCAATACGTTTCGTATCGATCAGGTAGTTGGTGTATCGTATCGATCGGCTTCGTATCGATCGGTTTTGGTTCGACTCGATGGGGTTCGTATCGATCAAAGGCAGAGCAGGATGAAGGACTTTGAATCGACACTGTTCGTATCGATCATCATGGACACGACTCGGTGGTTTCGTATCGGTTAGGATGGAAAGAGGTGGCATGTCTCGAATCGATACTTTCGTATCGATGGCAGAAGGGTTTGGCACTTTCCTATCCGTCAGGTATTACTTTGTTCGTGTCCATCATGTAGGGCTTTGTTCGTATCCATTAGGTACGGTCTTGTTCGTATCCATCCCAAGGATGAGCTTCGTATCCATCCTCTGCTTCATCACAACTACTTCGTATCGATAGCCTCCATGGTCATTTTGTATCGATCGATTCGTGAATGATCGATGCGAAGTATACTCCAAGGATCGATGCAAAGGGAAACACGAATCAATGGGTATGAACATGCCGTTGCGAAGTTATGGATATGGACGAAGCATAAAACATGGATGAAATCTCACGTCTCCATGAAAGAAGCGGTCAAAGCAGCAAGAAGAATGGATCGAGCCTTGGAAGTAGCGCCACGTCATCGATGCGCACGTGCCTCCATCGAGTCAAAAGTGATGGATTCGAACAGATGGATTCGAAGACGACTGCCAACGGAAAACCCAAGTTTGAATCGATCATATCTCCCAAACCGCTGATCCAAATGCAACAAAATTTTCACAGCAGCTTGCATACAAGGTAAAGAATGTTCCTGCCCAGTTTCAGCTCGATTGGATCATTTTTTGATGGATACGAAATCACTTCGTATCGATCACAAATCGAGTCGAAACTTGGTGGGGTCGGTCGCGTGGGTCCACTCACGTGTCAGAAGAAGTATCCCGAAGTTTGAGCGCGATCTCAGCCACCTACGCTTATAAATAGCCTCTTGAAGCCTACAAAAAAGGGACCTTTTGGCTATTGGACGTCCAGACTCTGCCGGATTCATTTCTACACTTCAATACAACTATTGTACTCGAAACTCTTCATTACTACAGCTGTAATGATCTGTAACCAGCAAGGATAATCAATAAAAGGTTAAAACTTTGAAGTGGGCGTAGGCCGGAGATAGCCGAACCACTATAAATCTTGTGTCTCTATTCATTATTTCTGGATTATTGCTTGTTATTTGATGTAATCTGTGATTTATGTTTGGAATATTGCTGATTTATATCTATACTTTGGTGCTTTCACGGTATTTGGGGTTCGTGACCAATTTTGGCGCAAACACTTTGGTGCTTTCATTGAGAGGGACTAGCACCCGCTACATCGGATTCGAAGTTTAGATTTGAAGAGTTTGAGGAGTCTTGACTTGAAGACAATGACTAGGCAAAATAGTAGAAGACAAAGAGCTGAGAGAAGTCAACAAGGAGGAAGCCAGGAGGCATCCTCTGGAGACGAAGAAGGACAAGCTTCCGTTTACATCACCAGGGATGAAATGGAAGCTATGACAAATTCTTTGCAAGAGAGATTATTGAAAAGTCAACAGGAAATGATGCAGACTTTCTTTGAGCAAATGAGAGCTGCAAGGATGCAAAACTTAAGACCAACTACGGTGGCTACAAGTGCAGGACAAGGAACTAGAGTCGCGGAACCCAATGGTGGACAGGATACAGAACCAGAAGGCAATCAACGAGGGCTTGGGGGCAGGCCCGCAGGATCCAATACAGGAGGACCTTTGGAAGGAGTTCAACAGGCTAGAGCCAATGTTGCTGAGCCACATGAAGAATATGTGCCGGAGTTCCCTCAGGGGCATGGGGGGCAACCCTTGACAGACAATACTGGATTAGTGGAGATCATCAGGAAAACCATGCATGGAGGCTTGACCAATAAAGACTTGGAAGGGGTGAACATGAGTTTCGTTCGCTCGAGAAATAAGGATGGCCCAGAATCCACCTAAGTTTAAGTTACCTAGCGTGGAGGTATATGATGGCAAGGCAGACCCAACTGATCACTTGATGAGGCACACCAGACACATGGAGGTGCTGGGGGCATCGGAGGAAGTAATGGCCCGATGCTTCCCTTTGTACTTGACGGACTTAGCTGCGATGTGGTTTAGGCAGCTGGGAGAAGGATCTATCAGGACTTGGAGGGAATTGGTGGATAGATTTTTGGGACAGTTTCGGGTCCATATCAAGAGACCGAAGAACGTGATGACGTTGACATCGGTAAAGCAAAGGATGGATGAATCGCTTAGAGCTTTTCTAACACGATTTAATGCGGCGGTTGCTTCGGTGGATCGGCCAGATCCATCGATGGTTTTAATGGCGGCAGTATCAGGAGTCAGGGAGGATTCAGATTTCAAGGTATCTTTGATACGAGACCCACCACTGGATCTCGGGGAATTCTTTCACGAAGCTGAGAGGTTCCTTCGACAAGAGGATGCGTGTGCAGATTTAAAGTTGAAGGAGGTGAATGCAACTGAGGGTGGAAGACCATCCAGCAAAGGTTCGGATAAAGACAAAGGAAAAAGGAAGTTGGACGATGATTCTGGAAAAAATAGGAAGCGATGGAAGGATCCAAAGTTCTCTACATACACAGGAATGAACGAGACGCTGGAGCGGATATACCTGGATACTCGGAATCATCTTCCCTACCGAAGGCCGGCTAGGAGAGAACCATCAGAACGGAAGAGGACATCAGGAAGGCACTGTCTTTTCCATGATTTGGATGGACGTGATACCAACAGCTGCAGGCACTTAAAGGACATAATTGAGGAGCATGTAAGGAATGGACAATTGAGACAGTATGTTGGGACACGGAATGCAGCGGTAGAGCAGGAGCAACCACTGCCTACCTCACACCATGTTGATGTGAGGCCCAGGAATGACGGTCGATTGATTATCCATTGACCAGGATAACATGAAATAAGTAACAAGCTACTGGCAAACGGCAAAGTCATTTACACATGTATGGGGACGGAGATAGACCCTAGGCATGCTCTGAATGATGATAAACCGCAGTGCTATAGTTTTTGAAATTTATCTTTTGCTTTTGGACTAGACACTGATTCTTCTTCTGGTTTGGTTTTGGAGTTTGGATTGAACTCCTGGTTTTGCTTGCTTTTTGATTTGGATTTTCCTTTGGATGGTTGTTTTCAGTTTTGAATGCTGGTTTGAATTTCTGATTTTCTAGTTTTGATTTGGATTTTGGATTGGATTATGATTGGGTTTCTATCTGGTTTTTGATAAAAGGTCGTCGGGTATGGATTATGTCTGGCAAGGGGTGAGTCGCTTTGCCCGAACGTGGTAAATTGACTCATTCAGGTCGTCGAGTATGGACTATGCTCGACAAGGGTCCGGAGAGTCCAGGATTCGGCCTTGGACTTAAGCCATGCATTATTAATTATTATTTTCAGGTCGTTGAGTATGGACAATGCTCAACAAGGGTCCGGAGAGACCAGGATTCAGCTTAGGACTTAAGCTATGGCATTGTAAAACGTCTAGGGACACTGGACCACGGTTGTCAAGTATGGATTGCGCTTGGTAAGAACCCGGAGAGGTTAGCTCAACGTCCAGGGACACTGGACCACGATCGTCAATTATGGATTGCGCTTGGCAAGAGCCCGGAGAGGTTATGGATTTGGATATCGACCCGGAGAGGTCCTGGATTCAGTTATTGGCTATTGGATAAGGATGGATTAGGACTCGGTTGTCGAGTTCGGATGGATATGGAATTGGCTAAGGCTTTGGTTATTGGATTTGGAATTGGGTATCGACTCGAAGCAGCCAAGGATGACATACTTTGGCGATATGGCTATGGACTTTGGATATCGGATTCGGAACTATTCAAAACACGCCTTCTTATCACAAGGCATGTTTTGGAGGGCAAATGTTATCCCACCTTTTGGTCAAGGCTGGAATATCAACAAAATGGTAAGGAATGATGGATATTGGGATTGGAGATCAATTGGAATCAAGGCTGCAATCGATGTCGTCAAAATTTGGTCTAGCTCCAATCGGGACGAAATTGGTTGGAGACGATGATAACGACTAGGAAAGGCTATGTTTCAAATTTAAGGTTAATTGGAGTTCGTATGAAGGAGATATGATCGATGCAAGGTAGGAAGAACATGCTGTTCGTATCCATCGGTGTGCAGGAAATGGTTCGTATGGATGCATTTCGCATCGATCAGTAGGGATGGTTCGCATCGATACGTTTCGTATCGATTAGGTAGTTGGTGTTTCGTATCGATCGGATTCGTATCGATTGGTTTTGGTTCGACTCGATGGGGTTTGTATCGATCAAAGGCAGAGCAGGGTAAAGGACTTCAAATAGATACTGTTCGTATCGATCATCATGGACACGACTCAGTGGTTTCGTATCGGTTAGGATGGAAAGAGGCGACATGTCTCGAATCGATACTTTCGTATCGATGGCAGATTGGCACTTTCGTATCCGTCAGGTATAACTTTGTTTGTGTCCATCAGGTAAGGCTTTGTTCGTATCCATTAGGTACGGTCTTGTTCATATCCATCCCAAGGATGAGCTTCGTATCCATCCTCCGCTTCATCACAACTACTTCGTATCGATGGCCTCCATGGTCATTTCGTATCGATCGATTCGTGAATGATCGATGCGAAGTATACTCCAGGGATCGATGCAAAGGGAAACACGAATCAATGGGTACGAACATGCCGTTGCGAAGTTATTGATATGGACGAAGCATAAAACATGGATGAAAGCCCACATCTCCAGGAAAGAAGCGGTCAAAGCGGCAAGAAGAATGGATCGAGCCTTGGAAGTAGCGCCACGTCATCGATGCGCACGTGCCTCCATCGAGTCAAAAGTGATGGATTCGAACAGATGGATTCGAAGACGACAGCCAACGGAAAACCCAAGTTTGAATCGATCATATCTCCCAAACCGCTGATCCAAATGCAATGAAATTTTCACAGCAGCTTGCATACAAGGTAAGGAATGTTCCTGCCAAGTTTCAGCTCGATTGGATCATTTTTTGATGGATACGAAATCACTTCGTATCGATCACAAATCGAGTCGAAATTTGGTGGGGTCGGTCGCGTGGGTCCACTCACGTGTCAGAAGAAGTATCCTGAAGTTTGAGCGCGATCTCAGCCTCCTACGCCTATAAATAGCCTCTTGAAGCCTATAGAAAAGGGACCTTTTGGCTATTGGACGTCCAGACTCTACCGGATTCATTTCTACACTTCAATACAACTATTGTACTCGAAATTCTTCATTACTATAGCTGTAATCATCTGTAACCAGCAAGGATAATCAGTAAAAGGATAAAACTTTGAAGTGGACTATACTTTGGTGCTTTCACGGTATTTGGGGTTTGTGACCAATTTTGGCACAAACAAACGGTTCAATAAAAACATTTATATGTTATTATATAATTATTAGTGATGCAACTAAATACCTTAAAAATCGTGTAACTTATTGAACAAAACATTAGAATATCTGTATTATAACCACTTATTTATAAAAGGATTAACAAACCATCATTATAGTAATGAAACAATTTTATGAGATTTCACTAATGGGGATCGGGTTGGGGCAGATCAGCTAAGCTCCAACCCGACCCAAGACCCGGATCTTTTAAGAACGGGGCATGTACCTACCCACCCCGATGACCCAATGGTGTGGGTCTCGGTAGGTCAAAATAGAGGCAGATCTACGTGGTTTGGATCCTAGGCCCATTGTCATTCATAGAGTAAATCTTTTGATTTTATTTGAAATGAATTTAAAATGACATGTAGTATATATTTTTTGATGTACAATATATGCTTGGCTAATGATTTGGTTTATAAAAAGAATTTCTACTATTCCAATTCGACAATTTAAGCTCAACAAATATTGCAAGATGATTTAGATTTCAGTTAAAAAAAGAGGAAGAAGGGAGGAAATTAAGATGAGGAGGTGTAAATTGTTTGCGTACGACTTTTTATGTACAATTTTTTTCTCAATGCATCAAATATATAACTTTTGCTGTGAAGTTGGTTAGCTCATTGTGATGAGGATGGGTTTGGAGTTTTGATCAATATATAACTTAAGATACATATAAGTTTGCTTAATGTGTTTAAGGAGGGAATTATGAAGAAGGGAGTTTGGAGTTTTAATTGATATATAACTTTGGCTATGAACTTTGGAGTTTTGAAGTATGGAAATGTGAAGTTTGGAGTTTGGAGTTTTTATCAATATGTGTGTGGGGAAGGTGAGGGGGGGGGGGTTGGGGGGTTATTAGTGCAGCAATTAATAATGCATGGAAACCTGAAGCAAGATGTTGGTATTCTTTAAGTTTGTCTTGTTCTTAAATTTTTATAATACAAAGTAATTATAAGTTAATAAGGTGTACCGATAAATTTAATGAACAAAGTAGTATGAGAAATAAAAATTAAATGAAATTGTGGAGTCATATGTTTGATTATTAGTACAGTAAATAAAAATGCAAGCAAATGTGAAATAATACGTTATTATAAGAACAGTTAAATGGACGGAAAGAGAATGTGTGGTTCTAGTTTTGATTGGTAGCAAAAGGTGTTAAGATGTTATTATAACATCTGTTAAATTGAGGTGTACAAATTTATACTCTTGATAACCTAGTGTAATTTTTTACAAAACGTTAGAGGAAGCATCCTATTGAGATGCAATCTATAATGTATAAGCATATCTATTAAAATCAATTTATGACTAGAACTTGGCGGTTGGCACCCATGCATATATCTGTTGAATTAAAGTTTTAGCTTTCATAAATATGTATGATAAAGAATGTTTTATCAAAAAAGGATACTGATATTATTTCTGTTAATAGTTTAACAGAAGTATTTGGGTTATAGGCTACAGATTTAAAAATTCGGATTTTATATATAGACTATATGCAATTTCCTACACGTCGCAACTGAAAATCAAGATTGGTAAAGAAAATTGTAAGCAGAAAGAAGCTTAACTCTCTACATTTATTCATATTATGGTTGGGAAAATACATTTTCTATGGAATTTGATGAATATTTTTCAAACGATTGATGTTTTCTAAAAGATAAATTTAGACTGTTATAAAAGACCACATCAAAAGAAAAGAAAAAAGAAAATTTTTCTTTTTGTATGGATTCTTTTG
Organism: Allium cepa; assembly: GCA_030765085.1. NCBI lineage: Eukaryota > Viridiplantae > Streptophyta > Magnoliopsida > Asparagales > Amaryllidaceae > Allium > Allium cepa. The sequence continues at coordinate 601,100,419 of CM060935.1, forward strand.
CTTTTCAAACTATAATTTGAAGTCATTTCCTACGCAATTCTGCACGCTTATTTGCAAAAGAAATTTATGTTCTTTCATTGGTTCTCTTTATAACAAATGACTTTTAATCAATCCTTGTTTTTTAAACCTTTTTACTAATAATCGAAATGAGTTATTAACCTGCTAAATAATCAAACATAAAATCGTTCTTTCAAAATGGATCATTTATGGGTTTTCCCTTTGATTCATGGAATATGCCTTCGTTTTAGCTGGTTTCAAAACTTTCTTATAGTAATTTTTTATTCTATTTTTCTTTCAATTTATTTGTTCTTTCCTGCGGATCAAATGTGTAATTACTTACTCTTTCATTACATGTCATTGCATTACCCTTTAAAGTACTACGACATATCTAAGGCCCAATTTAGTTTTTTTTTGTTAATGTTTCTAGTGCACTATTTTAGTTTTATGGTTAATATTTCCAGTGCACTTGGCCATCATGGGTTAAAATCTGTAACCAATTGTCTAACTAGCATTACTATACTAACAAGAAGTGTTAACAATTGTGGTTTGGATCAATTCAACCAAACAAACTTATTCTTTGCTGAACATGTTGGCCTTTTGTAACTAGAGCATCTTTATCTCGGCCCCAAAATTATATTAGACTTTAAAGTTATTCTATGGATGGCTGGTAATTAATTAAAACATTGTCATTGATTTATTACGATAATTTTCTGATTAAAAAAGTACATTATTTTGGTAGGTGTGATTTGACATGTTGTTTTATATATTTTAATTTATTCTACCTTTGAACTTTAGAAATGGTTGGATTATGGCATTGTGTGATATGTAGATGGTTGTATCATTTCTTGTCATAGTAATAATCGATTATGGAGGGCTTAAACGATTGATTGTGCACCAAATGATCCCATGATTTGTTCCAAATTTCGGTCTTTTCTACTAAATTTTCTTCTTTCATTACATATTACCACTCATAAACAGACTCGACCTCACAACGTGGCTGACAAGACGGCTGCTTAGGACAACTAATCCGGTAGGGGCAACGATCGGGTGGTGTTAATGAGTGTATTATTCTATTAAAAAAAGTTTTGCATACTGGTAATATAATATTGTTATGTGATGTTGTGGAAGCACCATTGTTAATAGAGCGTGACAACTTGAGTTCAATTCCTACATTGATAATTTCTACATTGATAAAATTTAAGCTAATGGAACATGCAAATATGCTTAAGGTTCTGATCAACTTTTGCAATTGAGGAAGGCGTCGTGTTGAAGGTCAAGTAACATATTGAATAGTCAAAATTTTGCTCAAATCACTCACTTGTCATTATTACCTCCCATGCCTAAAATATTTTGACCTTCTAGATAGCTTGGGGTTTACATAAAAAAACCTAAATTGCAAATTGCACGATTAAATTTCATTTTTTTTCTTATTTTTGTTGTTGTTCCATTCCTTATTTATCAAAACGATCATATTCAAATTGACACATTACTCGCAAAATTTATGCAGGAACATAGATAATGAGAACAATATAATAGAAGGGTTTTGAAAACTATGAAATCTTAATTGAGAAATTTGGCAACTTAGAATTCTTGCATGGTGCATTTGACTTGTAAAATGGAAACGATTTGCATTTTTTAATTGGGGTATTTAAAAATTCATTTGACTTCTCTATCCTCTAATTTTATGTTTACGTCATATAACATCAAGGTGTTTTTCTTTTTGGAGGAAATGATGCCTGCAAAAAATGATGAATATGTTAATGTTAGCAGTAAGTAATAGTAATAAACTATCTTTTTATTCTTTTCGCCTTGTGATATCATTGTTGTTATTTACCTTGAAGCGTACTTTTTTCTATACTATATAATTTGAACCAGTTATCATGAAGTATATGCTCATGTATGTTTATCTTGTTAATGCAGTCACTTTGTTGAAAATTGAAGATTATCATGTACTTTGTGATATTTCTTGTGTTTGTTGATGGTGTTCTAGTCATACAGTGAGATGCATGTTCCTTTGATCTATAAAGCTCAACATCCACTTTAGAAATGGCTGATTAAGAGGTAGAGATCCTATTATCAGTTGTGAAAGGTGGACAAGTTAAAATATTAGACGATAAATGCTATGTTTTTTGAAATTATTCTGCTATATTTATAAAGATCCCTGTAAGTATATTTTATTGGATGACAATGGACGATTTCTATAATATTGATTATTAGTCACCCAGGTCTTTTATTTTTACTAACAAAAATGCTACTTGACCGAAAAAGTGTATGTTATTTCATGCGAAAATCATACTAGTAGGATCGATTTCATCCTAGAGGGGGGGTGAATAGGGTGACACTATTAATTATAAAAATTATTTGCGGAAGTTTATAATATTTTCAACACAGATATTTCAGAATTATAGCAGCACAGATAATCGTAGAATAATAAATGCAGAAACAGAACAAGACATAATTTACCTAGCTTCGGCAAAACCCTGCCTACAGGCTGCCCCTAAGGTTTCTATTAGAAATTAAGCAGTCAGACGCTTACACACGTAAACTCGCGACACCCGCTATCGACTAGCCTTAACTCTACGCACAAAACCCTGCCACAACAGCCACTGAGTTACGAATTCTCAAACTACGCCACACAGTTTGTCCGCTAGTCACACGACTAGAAATTACAATGGTTTAAAGTGGAAAATACAATTTAAACACAATTTAAAACAAAAGAAAAAACCTAATTTAAATTGAGCCTAATAATCAGGCCGGCCCACAAGTGATAAACTTTAACCCTTTTTTATTTTATCTCTATGCCGGCCCATTCCTTTGTTTAACAATGGCTGTCGATCCTCTTTGCTTCTGAAATTAGGGTTTGGAAAATTGAAGTGCACCGCTTGAATTATGAAGCTTCGATTCCTCTCTTCTCTCTATCGATCATTTTCGGCTACTTCAAATCGATGCTTTCTTCTCTTTGCACTCGGCTTGTTCAATTTTGATCGAGTTCGAAGTTGCTTCGGTATGTAATTTGTTACTTTCGATTTATGGCCGATGATGATAATGTTTATATAGGGTTCGAGTCCCTATTTTCTCGTTCCTCTGATAGTTGTTTGATTTCGTTAATTGATTTGCGTTGGCCATTCGATCTTCATTTGGATGCTTGAGATTGATTACCGACTTTTTCAATTTACTTAAATAACACGATGTTGATTTTGAACTGTTCATTTTTCTTGGTTGCTACGGTGTTGATTTTGGTATTTTGATTTTTTGGCCCACGGCTTGATTTCTTGTTCCTATGTTTGACACCGTGTTCATCACGGCTCTGACATTTGCTTTGACCAGTTGAATTTTTGACTGTTGTCGTGGTTGACTTTGGCCACTTCGATTTGTAAGACTATTTGCTTTCGGCATTTAGTTCCTTCCCTGATGATCTTGATTTGTACCTTGATTTTGTTCATCCCTGTAGCATACTTGACCTGTTTAATTTTTCTTTGCCGTTCCATGAAATTCTGATGACTTTGGCTATGGTGATAACATTTGACATTGTTACTGACTTTGTACATGTGTGTTTTAACCCCAGGTTGTCTGCATTGCTTGATTCGAAGTCTGGTTCATGATATTTGTGCACTGCATATTTTTGCTGAGACTATACTTGTACATGTCTCTGGTATCACAGTTTCATTCTAGTATGTGCATTCTTCTCTGGCTTGAATTTTGGTTGTATGCATATTGCCTGACCATTTCCATGTATTGTAGCTGCTATCTTGTTCATGCTAGCCTAGTGTCCTGTTGCACTGCCTTTTTGTTTTCTGCTAGTTCATTGTGTAGTCTGGTCAATAATTATGGTGTATGCATTGAGTTGCATCACTAGTCTTTGCATTTGTTTTCATTTACTTCGAGACAGTTTCAGTTGCAAGTGCATTTGTAGTTGTATATGCATATTTGTTTGGTTTCATTGTGGTCTACTGCACCACTGTTGTCATTCCTTTGGTGTAGTTTCATGTTGCCACCTCTGTTTGCTTTCACCACTTTACACTATGGTTTCTCTGACCAATCGGGGTTGAACATTTTGATTTGTGATTGAAAACTTGTCTGGTTGTTGTTTGATTTTGTTGTTCAATTTTAGCTTTGACCACTTTGGCTCTGACTTGATGCTAAACTTTGGCATGATTGTTTTGTATCGTCACTGCATACAAGTTTGCATATCAACTTGTTGAAGTCACTTTTTCTTGTATCACACATCTCTGGTCTTTGCTTCGTGTATGCACTGCCTGTGTGCAGTTTGCACTGTGCATTCGAACTTGAATCTGTAACCTTCATCATGTATACACTTTGATAATCATGTTGCCAGCCTTGTGTATATATGCACATGTTCACTGTATATATGGGTTGCTGCAGTTTCATTTTGTTTGCAGTTTTTCCCTTGTTTGGTTTGTAGTGCACTTGCTTGCTCAGTTGTATTGTGTTCACTTGAGCTTGAGTTCATATTGCATTTATACATTTGGATTTTGGTCGAGGCATGTTTTAGTTGTCTTGACCATTTTCATGAACTTGCACCTGTGTTGAATCCAGCTTGGAGCTCGGATTTGACCTTGTGCTGATATCGTGACATTATTTTTATTACACTTGAGTTGAACCTGGCGATTTGGGTTTGACCTGTGCTCACCTGTCCCCGTAATTTTATCAAGTGTATATATTGGTGTGCACGGCCTTATGGCATGTACAGTGATACGCTGTGCATGTCACAAGCTGTTCGTGTATGACGAATTCGAATTTAAATGATGACGATTAACCCAAAGAACTGAGGCAAATATTATTTTCAAAATCCATATTTTATTTTATACTGTAAAAATATTTCCTTTTCAATTTTATTACGTCAATATTTATTTTTGCAGATTGCTCATATCCTGGATTCATACTGGAATGAAGTTGAAGATAAATACGAGTGTGAGTGATATGTAGTGAGGTGCAAATGTAAATGTGATTGTAATGTAATCAAATTTGTATTATAATTGAAATAGTATATATATATAGTGAGAGCTTGAAATTTATACTATACAAAAATTGTAATAAATATTGTTTGAATAAAATATCCGTTTGAATTCAAATTCTGTGTTATTTATTTTATTCATCAAATATTTATTTAATCTGTGAAAATAAAATAGTATATTAACGAATACATTTAAATGAATGTATATATGTTTATTATCATCAAACAAAAATCATATACTCGCATATTCAACAATCTTCCCCTTTTGATAATAACAAACATATATTTAAGATTTTGAATTTGTTAAATGTATATGAACATTCAATTTGCTCCCCCTATTTGAATGCTTACTCTCTACATAAAGCTCCCCCTTCGTATATGCATGTAAATAAAAATATGCAAATGAGTCTAGATGCAAATAGAAAATATTTGACCTTTATTTGTCAAAATCTTAACTTTTCTCTCCCCCTTTTGTTATCAGCAAAAGAGTAATAGTGTTAGAAAAAATAGAGATAAAGTGATAAATATTAATACAACATTAAAAACTCAATTGAATATAAATATTAAATTTCAATAAAAAATCAAACAAAAATCATAAATACTCTGTTAGGCGCATATTCCACTTTTAGAATGATGGGAATGATATCATCGTATAAAACCATACAGTTTTGTCTATTTTTGGTATATCTATATCAGGAATTTGAATATCTACCAACCATGCATAACCGTTAGGACTTTTAAATGAGATTAGTAGTATTTCAATTTTATTTTAAAAAAATGAATTCAAGTATCTTCTAACCACGCATAACCGTGAGGACTTTTAAATGGGATTAGGATCAACTTGTTTATTTTAAAACAATCAATTTTGATATGCGTTCCATACATGCATACCCGTGAGGACTTTTAAATGAGCATGGAAGCGCATAACAAATTCCGAGTAATTCACTCATGCATAACCGTAAGGACTTTCAAATGAGAGTGAATACTTTGGATTTCATTTTATTTTTTATTTTATTTTTTATTAAAAAAATATAAAATGAAAAACGAATGATTCCTGTTTAAAGTACCACATATCGACAAACTATATTGAATTTTGATGAGTGATGGTCGTTAGAAATATGATAGAAATAGAGATGGTCTTGGAATTTTTACCAACAAAAAGTTTTATAACTCTTGTTCAAATTTCTATAGAAATTTACTAAATATACCGTCTCAAGTTATAATATATGATTAATATTAACACTCGTCACTTTTTCAATCACTATTTATCTTTTTGATAAGCATTTGGGAGTCAGATTAGTCAATGTAGTTATCAAATTCAAAAATAATTATAAAATCAATTTTTCTAAAAATGACCAATCTGAAAACAAGGTCAAAATTGATTTTCTAGAAGGGTTTTATGAGAAAAATTTCTGCTATTTGAAAAATATTTGAAATGAAAAATATGCAGATATTTTCTTTGAAAAACGATGCAGTTACTAAATGTCTCAACATAAATCACGTTCCACTATTAATTTTTCTATCAACTAGAATACCAGTGTAATCTGTATCTGAATTTTACTTTCACTCAAAATTATCATTAATTGAATTTGATAGACAAGACTATGAAGTGTGCATCAAAATATCTTAAAATCAACTTTAACAGCTTTTTAAATGACATTCTCTTGAATTTGAATTGAAACCGTGCAAATAATCAAAAACCGTGAATATAGAGTTAGCCGTAAAATAACCAAATGTATTATCATCCAATAAAACCCTATTATTAATCCAAACTAATATATGTGAAGTAATTCAAAGACTCTATAGATTTGTAAAGTGTTCTTGGCATAAGAATATAATTGGCTAACAATTTTGAATAAGTCAGAGTCAAAATCATCGTTATTTCATCATCACATTATTGGTTGATTTAATTCAGAATACGGTGCAGATTATCACATTTGATATATCGTTCAAAATATACCATTACCTATTTTACCTTTACGATAATTTTTCGTGGTTGCCCATTGTGATTCTGTCACCTTTGTACTAGACTAAGGAACTTTGCTTTGTCGCCCGTTGTGTCTCTGGAACAGCCAGAATTCAGATAATACCATTATTGTTCCTTAGCCTGCCACCACTCCTACACGATAAAAGATTTTTGTGACCTTTTGTTTTTATAGGTCCATGATTGTTAGTGGCAGAATATTTTGAAAAATAATTTTGTGGAGACCCAAATCTATTTATATATGTTCCTTTCGGCACCCAGATTTGTTTAACTTTGAGAGATTTTATATTTGTACCTTTTGGAACCCATATTGGTATAGTTTTCACGTGTTGGGTCTATACCAAAAAATGTTTTGATCGTGTCCAAATTTTCTACAAATTGTGCATATTGAATTGACTTGATTAATTTTTCTTTTAACAGGTTCAGATTGATTTTATCCAAGTACTTGTCTGACTGTATTAATAGTTTGTTTCCCTAAGAGCATATTCAACGATTTTTAACTTTTGGAAAATTTATCTAAAGTCGTTGACAGTTGTTGGACTTGAGTTTTGAGAGATTCATTTTCGTTTAAAAATTGTGTGCATTTTTTAGTAGAAATTTCTCTCCTAGTATTTTCACTCTCTTTCAAAATCAGAATTTCATTTTCAAGTGATTTTATATTAATTTCTGATTTTTTAGTTTCTTCTTCGAATGTTGGACACTTATCACACTTAAGGATCCTACTTTGATAGGTTTTAACTAAATGGTCAAGTTGTTTATTTAAATATATCATAGTATCTTTTTGTGATTCAAGTTTGGCATACTTCTTCCTATGTCGTTCAAAACAGCCATTTACTTCGTGGAAATATATAAGTAATTCTGACTGAGTGATTTTTGATACCTCACTTGGCTCGTCATCATCACTGTCAGTTATTTCACCATGAAGACACAAATTTTCTCTTTCACTCTCATACCGATGCTATCACTTTCATCTTCATCGATTTCATCCCAAGTAACTGCAAAACTTCTCCTCTTCAGTTTCTTTTCTTGACTGGGTCGATTTTGAGGACAATTTGGCTTGATATGGCCTGGTTTATTACACTTTGTGGCAGACGATCTCTTGTTTTTCTGAGTTGTCTAGAACTTTGTTTATTCTGCTCTTTACTTGATGATTTTTGGTCGGATTGCCATATTTGTGATTCCACTTTTTGATTCTTTTTATTAACAGTGCTAATTCAGCTTCATCACCATCATCATCTTCATTTTCAGTTGTTCCTTTGAGAGCTATTGATTTCTTTCGAGTATCACCTCCTTCACGCTCTTCCTTGAATTTCATTTCTAGCTCATAAGTGGTGAGATTTCCAATGAGCTCTTCCACCTTGATTTGTTTCAAATCCTTTGATTCTTGAATAGCTGTGACTTTTGCTTCAAAACTCCATGGAAGGACTCTAAGAATTTTTCGAACAATTTCCAATTCCGTGTATGTGTATGATTTTCCAAGAGCTTTTGATTTGTATACAATATTGAAAAGTCGTCCGTACATCTCTTTGACATTTTCTTCCTTGGCCATTATGAAATTCTCGTGTTCGCGGCTTAGCATGGCAAGGCGAGATTCTTTGACTTGAGACGTTCCTTCGTGAGTCACTTCGAGTGTGTGCCATATTTCCTGCGCAGTTCGACAATGTGAGACACGATTAAATTCAGATTGATCCAATGAACATATGATAGAATTCATAGCTTTAGTATTAGCATTTTGTAATTTATTTTCTAGTTCTGTCCATTGATCCCTCGGTTTATCTATTTCCTGATTATCTACAATTATAGTTGGTGCTCTATAACATGTCTCAACAATATTCCAAGCATCAATGGCTTTCAAAAAAATTGTCATTCCATTTTTTCAGTAGGCGAATTCACCATTGAACATTGTTGGTCTAACTATGGATTGACCCTCCACAAAAGCATTATTAAAAGAAGCCATTCTAAAAATTCAAATTTTTAAAACAAAAATTGGTTTTTGTAAAATCAAATTTTTTAAAACAAAAATGGCTTTTGTATCTTGCTCTGATACCACTTGTAGGATCGATTTCACCCTAGAGGGGGTGAATAGGGTGATTCTATTAATTATAAAAATTATTTGTGGAAGTTTATAATATTTTCAACACAGATATATCAGAATTATAGCAGCACAGGTAGTCGTAGAATAATAATTGCAGAAATAGAACGACATAGAATTTACCTAGCATCGGCAAAACCCTGCCTACGTGCTGCCCCCAAGGTTTCTACTAGAAATTGAGCAGTCAGATGCTTATACACATAAACTCGCGACACCCGTTATCGACTAGCCTTAACTCTACGCTCAAAACCCTGCCACAACTCAGCCACTGAGTTGCGAATTCTCAAACTACACCACGTAGTTTGTCCCCTAGTCACACGACTAGAAATTACAACGGTTTAAAGTTGAAAATACAATTTAAACACAATTTAAAACAAAAGAAACAAAACCCTAATTAAAATTGAGCCCAATAATTAGGCCGGCCCACAAGTGATAAACTTTAACCCCTTTTTCTTTTATCTCTATGTCGGCCCGTTCCTTTGTTTAACAATAGATGTCGATCCTCTTTGCTTCTGAAATTAGGGTTTGGAAAATTGAAGTGCGCCGCTTGAATTCTCAAGCTTCGATTCCTCTCTTCTCTCTGTCGATTGTTTTCGGCTACATCAAATCGATGCTTTCTCCTCTTTGCACACGGCTTGTTCAATTTTGATCGAGTTCGAAGTTGCTTCGGTATGTAATTTGTTACTTTTGCTTTATTGTTTTTGCTTTCTTGAACTCGATGGATTTACGGCCGACGATGATAATGTTTATATAGGGTTCGAATCCCTATTTTCTCGTTCGTCTGATAGTTGTTTGATTTCGTCAATTGATTTGTGTTGGCCATTCGATCTTCATTTGGATGCTTGAGATTGAATACTGACTTTTTCAATTTACTTGAATAACACGGTGTTGATTTTGAACTGTTCATTTTTCTTGGCTACTATGGTGTTGATTTTGGTATTTTGATTTTTTGACCCACGGCTTGATTTCTTGTTCCTTTTTTCAACACCTTGTTCATCACGGCTCTGACATTTACTTTGACCAGTTGAATTTTTGACTTTTGTCGTGGTTGACTTTGGCCACTTTGATTTGTGAGACTATTTGCTTCCGGCATTTAGTTCCTTCCCTGATGATCTTGATTTGTACCTTGATTTTGTTCATCCCTGTAGCATACTTGACCTGTTCAATTTTTCTTTGCCGTTCCATGAAATTTTGATGACTTCGGATATGGTGATAACATTTGACATTGTCACTGACTCTGTACATGTGTGTTCAAGCCCCTGTTGTCTGCATTGCTTGATTCGAAGTCTGGTTCATGATACTTGTGCGCTGCATATTTTTGCTGAGACTATACGAGTACATGTCTCTGGTATTACAGTTTCATTCTAGTCTGTGCATTCTTCTCTAGCTTGAATTTTGGTTGTATGCATATTGCCTGACCATTTCCATGTATTGTAGTTGTTATCTTGTTCATGCTAGCCTAGTGTCCTGTTGCACTGCCTTTTTGTTTCCTGCTAGTTCATTGTGTAGTCTGGTCGATAATTATGGTGTATGGATTGAGTTGCATCACTGGCCTTTGCATTTGTTTTCATTTACTTCGAGAAAGTTTCAGTTGCAAGTGCATTTGTTGTTGTATATGCATATTGGTTTGGTTTCATTATGGTCTACTGCACCACTTTTGTCATTCCTTTGGTACAGTTTCATGTTGCCACCTCTGTTTGCTTCCACCACTTTACACTATGGTTTCTCTGACCAATCGGGGTTGAACATTTTGATTTGTGATTGAAAACTTGTCTGGTTGTTGTTTGATTTTGTTGTTCAATTTTAGCTTTGACCACTTTGGCTCTGACTTGATGCTAAACTTCGGCATGATTGTTCTGTATCGTCACTACATACATGTTTGCATATCAAATTATTGAAGTCACTTTTTCTTGTATCACACATCTCTGGTCTTTGCTTCATGTATGCACTTCCTGTGTGCAGTTTGCACTGTGCATTCGAACTTGAATCTGTAACCTTCATCATGTATACACTTTGACAATCATGTTGCCAGCCTTGTGTATATATGCACATGTTCACTGTATATATGGGTTGCTGCAGTTTCATTCTGTTTGCAGTTTTTCCCTTGTTTGCTTTGTGGTGCACTTTCTTGCTCAGTTGTATTGTGTTCACTTGAGCTTGAGTTCATATTGCATTTGTACATTTGGATTCTGGTCGAGGCTTTTTTTAGTTATCTTGACCATTTTCATGAACTTGCACCTATGTTGAATCCAGCTTGGAGCTCGGGTTTGACCTTGTGCTGATATTGTTACATTATTTTTATTACACTTGAGTTGAACCTGGCGATTTGGGTTTGACCTGTGTCACTTGTCCCTGTAATTTTATCAAGTGTATAAATTGGTGCGCACGGCCTTGTGGTATGTACAGTGATACGCTATGCATGTCACAAGCTGTTCGTGTATGATGACTTCGAATTTAAATGATGATGAACGACCCAAATAACTGAGGCAAATATTATTTTCAAAATCCACATTTTATTTTATACTGCAAAAAATATTTCCTTTTCAATTTTGCTGCGTCAATATTTATTTTTGCAGATTGCGCATATGCTGGATTCACATTGGAATGAAGTTGAAGATAAATACGAGTGTGAGTGATATGTAGTGAGGTGCAAATGTAAATGTGAATTGTAATGTAATTAAATTTGTATTGTAATTGAAATGGTATATATAGTGAGAGCTTGAAATTTGTACTATTCAAAAATTGTAATAAATATTGGTTTGATTGAAATATCCGTTTGAATTCATATTCTGTGTTATTTATTTTATTCATCAAATATTTATTTAATCTGTGAAAATAAAATAGTATATTAACTAATACATTTAAATGAATGTATATATGTTTATTATCATCAAACAAAAATCATATACTCACATATTCAACAATACTGACCGTTGGATTATCCAGACCCCCTGAATACCACCCCTCCATTTTGAAATCCGCACTTTTTTACTCACTATTTTCGGTTAAGGTAGCATTTCTCTTTTATTGCCGGTGTTTTTCGTTTTTGCCAATTTATTGTGGTAAATAATTAACCTATATTTGCCATATGTTTTACATATTCTAATCCTAACGTGAGTACATGTGAGTACAATCGAGTAAACATGGAATTTTTAAGCATCTCTATTCCATGTAAACTCACAAACTTAATTAACAATATGAGTATGTGGAATTGGTTTATACATCCCACATGACAAGTTTATTAGTAGGGGTATTTTAAAACCCCAATATCACTCTAATTGTACTCACATTGTAATTTTCGTTTATATTGTTTTTCATATTTATATTTGGATATTAAATGGAAAAATTGATATGTATTTTCATATACTTTTAAACAAAAAACACATTAAATTATCTTACTGCTAAATATGCATAATCCACAAAAAGTATGAATGGAAAAGAGTGAAAAATAAAAGAAGCATCTTACACCGTTTCCAAAGGGAAGCAAGATATTACCACTGAAGAATTAACAAAAATAAATGAAAGTTGACGGACTTGGGGACATAGATGATAAGGCAAAAACTAGACTTTAAAAGAAATATTATTCTGAATTATTTATTAGGCAGTGATCGTCGGGACATAAAAATAAAATTTAAAATTCAAAGAAAATAATATTAGATTGGAACGACAATGTACCTACAGAATAATAGATTATTTGTATTTGTTTCTTTCGAAAGTAAATAATAACACTGCTAAAACAGCATCATTTGGCGACGGCATATGGCGACGGTTTGCGTCGGCTGAAAAACGCGGTCGTCACAAGCCGACGCCTACCTAAATATAACCCACAAACGTTTCCATCATTTCCCTCCCGCCCCCTTTCTCTCTTCCTCTTCCCAATTTCGACCCCAATCGACTCCAGCCTCTAGCCGACGATCCCTTTCCGACTCTTTTCTCCTACTCTTTATCATCATTTTTAGGTACATATTTTTAAACTCTGTTTGTAAAAAATTTAGTAATTTTAGTTTGAATAGGTTAGATTAATTAGTATTAGATGATGGTATAGTTTATTAGTTGATTTGGAGATAAAATTAAAAACATAATTTAGAAAATTAGTTGATAATTGATTTGAAATTGATGATTATTGTGTATTAGTTGATGAAAATAGTGTGTTAGTTTATTTGGGTATGTTAGTAAGCGGTTTGATCGTTTAATTTGTAATTAAAAAGTAGGATTGATTTAAAATTCGAAACTTAGTATTATCGATTAACATGCTTATTGTTAAGTTTACGTGAATGTTTGTTACTGTGGAAAACGATGTTTATTACAGTTTACATGAAAATAAATGTATAATTATTAATTAATATGTCCATAAGTAGGTACGTGTAAACATAAGCAATATTTTTTAATTAATTATTGCGTATTAATTATAACTACGGGTGCTTAGTATAAAATTAATTTATTTTAATTTGTTATTATTAGTGGTAACTTCTAATTTTAGCTTACAAAACTGTAAATTAAAATTTTAGCTTACAAAATCTGTTATTATTAGTGGTATGTTTATTTAAGGTTTTGTACTGTGATGATTGTGGATTTGATGAATATGAGTACTTGTGTAGATATGGTTGTGTTGGTTGATGAAAGTTTATGTAAATATTGATATTTGCATTGTGTCTCTAATTATTTGGGATATGTATGATATTATATGTTGCATATGATGCTATTGGTTGTGATATTGGGTTTATATGCCTTGGGAATGAAGTGAGATTGAGATATGACGTTTATTGTGTGGTTGTAAGCTTAAAAGCGGCTCTGTGGAAAATTACAGGATCCAGGTTTGCGTCGGCTAATGATGGCTAACGAAAGCCAAATTGTTCAGATTAACGACGACTAGCGACGGCTTTCTGGTTACAGACTTGTGTCGTCTAGCGGCGGCTAGCGAGGCCAATTTTCCCAGGTATCCGACGTGAATATGACGATGAAACCGTTGCTATTTTGCTTGCGTCGTGTGTTTTTGCTGCGGCATTTTGCGACGGCCGCCGGTCATGAAACTCTATTATTAACTATAATCGCGTTTCATAAACGCTATTATAGGCTTTAATACTGTTTCATAAACGCTATTATAGGTTTGAACAGCATTTCATAAACGCTTTTAAATCCTTTAACAACATTTTAAAAATCATTTTTGCAGCACGTACATATCCATTATCACACTATAATCAACAAATTTACATAAACACCGTATCGTTTCACGCAATCATATATATCACAATTAACAGAAATAACCAACCATTCAACATTCACATAGAGTAATGCATAATATATCGTAATATTTAATGAACATTACATTAAAAGTGTAAATAATACAAGTGATAAAAGATCGTACGACACATGATGATTAAATATGCAAACCAAAAAGTTGTTACTTCAAAAAAACCCATGTTACCATTTGTATGCACCAAAGATGAGTAATGACCTATGAAAAAGAAATTCAACAATTAGTAATTATAATCGTACCTACATACATATGTGTGTGTAACGACCCGTAAATTTTGATAAATAAATTGGTTAATTTAATTAGATTTTTGTAATTAAATTTAGGAGGGAAAAAAATTAAAATTTTAATTTATATTGAAGTAAATGTTTAGAATGAGTTGTAGCAATGGTTATTAAAATTAAATTTTGACAATTGAAGTGAAATCCCAATAATGAATAGTGTAAATTGTTACATTTGGTTATAAAATAGAAAATGAGTAAATAAAAGTAACTGTTGAATTAATCAATGCAATAATATATTGCTTAATAGTAACTGAACGTAAATTAAGGAAATATGTTAATGCAAGTTAATAATTTATGAATTGAATGGAATACCAATTAATGAAAATAAATCTAAATGTTATACTTGGTTATAAATGAAATATACGAAACAAAATGTAAGTATGGAATAGATTTATGAAATACCACAAATTTAATGGTAATTGGATAAAATCAATATCATATGAGTCATGGCAACATTTGTTTGTAAACTATAAACCTATAAATGTGATTTAGGGCAAATAATGACCATTATTATTTGTTACCAGTTTATTTAGGCTACTAAACTTTGGTTGGGAATCAATTGAAATTTAAAATGAAACTTGTTATTTCATTTATGAGTTTAAGACAATAATTACATGATATGAATGTAATAAGATGCATAGAAATGTTTGTTTATTTTGTAAAGTAATGATGCAATAAAAGAATGAAATCAAGATAAGCAAATTCACTTGAGACTTTAATTATAAATAATGTGTGAAATTGACCAAAATATAATAAATAGAAATAGGGTAGTTAATACAGAGAAGTTAGGGTAGGTTTGATTGTCATTGAAGATTGTTAATTCAACGGTAAGTAACCAATGTAAACTCTATCCGTAATATGGCAATTGATTGAATGAAAACAATTGAAATTCATGATGATTTATTTATTG
Source organism: Allium cepa (assembly GCA_030765085.1). Classification (NCBI taxonomy): domain Eukaryota; kingdom Viridiplantae; phylum Streptophyta; class Magnoliopsida; order Asparagales; family Amaryllidaceae; genus Allium; species Allium cepa. The sequence goes on from CM060935.1 coordinate 601,115,918, forward strand.
GATTTGAACTATAATAATTGTAATTGCAATTAAATGAAATTAAAATATCTAAATATTACGTTAATTGAAATGATGATGGAATGGGAGAATATTAATATAATAGATTTGAATCCAATGCTAATTTCATCTGTTTGAGAATAATGAATTGAATAATAGAATGAAAGGTAAATTATATAGAATTATTGAAATTAAATTTATAATTTCTGAATATAATGGAATTTAGGCTAACAATGAAAATTGAAAAATTAATATAATTATATAGAATTATGTGTGCGCGGTGTCGCGCGTGGGGATAGGAGGCGTCTGCGCGTCAGAGGAGGTGGCAGCGATGGGTTTTGTGCGACGACGGCCTGGTGTGTTCGTCGATAAGTGGGTTAGGGTTCTTCAGTTGCGTGTGTTCAAAACTTTGGATAAGGGTTGATGCTCTATAGAGTTGCGTGTGTGCTGAGGCAAAGAGGGAATAACGTGGACTGGTATCATTTGTTTCCTTTCTCTTGTTTTATTTTATTTAGATTTTGATTTCCTATCTTCTATTGATTATAACTTTCACATACGATATCCGATTTACGCTCGGTTTTCTTCACTAGGTTCGTATTGGAGTTCTGGACATTTTGACGCTGGTTTGGACGGATTCTGACCTGTTCAATTTTTGGGTTTAAATTGAATTTAAATTCAATTTAAATTCAAAAGGTGAGTGTTTTAACCCACTCACAACATTCAACATTTCTTATGTTTGTTAAATTAATTTTTGATGTGATTAGAAATTTATTTATTGTTGTTTGGTATATTTTTTCATCATTCCAGTTAAGTTAATTTATTGAATTAGTTTGTTATTCAATTTATTATTGCAAATAAACTGCCAGTTAAATTAATTTATTATTGTATATAAGCTACCAGTAATTATCTGTTATTTATATATTCTCTATAGTGATGTTATTGTTTAAATCGGATGATGATTGTAATAAATGGTTGATGATTGATATTGGATGAATGGATGTTGTATTTTATACTATTTTAAACTGCAAATTGTTATGCACTTTATTTCATTCGGGATTGCGGTTTGAAATGATATAACCGTAATTTTTGTTTTAAATTGCGGATTGAAATGATAAATATGTGTATCACTTGACCATAGGGTAGAAAATTATATACAGACACCGTGGTCTATATATTAAATATTTTGAAATAATTTTCTATGGTTTTGTATAGAATTATAAGGTTTAATAAATATGGATTCTTTTTGATATTATATAAAAATATTTTATATATAGCTAAATTCATGTATTTAAGCTGTGTATAAATTTGTTTAATAAAAATAAGTTAAATAATTGAGTTTGATTTTTATTGAAATAAAATACGGTTAAGTATTTAAATCATACTTTAATATAAAGGTTATAATGATTTAAAATAAATTAAGATTTGAAGGTAAATTCAAAATTTATTTGAAATTGAGAAGTATTTAAGAATTTGACTCCATAAGTTGATGTAAAGTATTAAACTTGGAATTTTAAAAGGTATGATATTTATAACTGGATTTTTATTCAAGATGAATTAAATGAATATTTATAGTACAAATAAATTGAAGGAAATATTTGGTTATTGGTAATTTGAGTTTTATTTAAATGATTATGGATTTATTATGCAAATATTTCAAAATTAAATAAGAGGACATTGAATTGCTAAATAGTAAATTCCAACCTTAGTTTTGAAAAAAAAAATTATACTCAAAGTTTGAAATATATTGAAATTGAGGTGGTTTATTGAAACTAAAAGTAAGTTGAAATCTTATAAATTTAGATTTAATATAAAGTGAATAAAATTGTAAAGTCGTGGAAATTATTTTACTTTGTTAAGTAATTTCAAACTATTTTACTTTATATACTATTTGAATATCCAAACCATTTAAGTTTTGGAAGTTATGGTTTTTAAGCTATGAAATTCGAAGTATTATGTTTTGAAAAGTTATATTTCAAATGTTTGGTTTCGAAGTATATAAATTTGAAAGTGCTATGATTTTTGAAAAGAATATATTTGATATAAAAATGATATTATATTGATTTGGGTTTTAGAAATAATATCTTATTGATTTTTAAACGAAAATGATATCGTATTTATATGGTTTCGAAATGGATATTATATTCTGGTTTTAAAAGTATAAACTATTTTGAAAGACCGCGGTGTTATAATAACGTTTGGTCGTTGAAGAGACTGGGATCGGAAGTTGTCATACTCTCTGCCAACTCCGAAATCCACTTTAACAACCGTGTACACGGTGGAGATTCCAGAATGAAGTAGGATGGTGGCGACGTTTCCTTTGAGGTAAATACGTGGACCCGACTCCCGTGAGTTGGCGTAAGGTGGCTAAAAAAGGAGCGATTGACGGGTTAAGAAGGTAGCCCATTTTATCGGACACATCCCTCCGATATTATACTCTGACTTTTGGATTGATTCGGTGTGACGACCTGGAATTTCTAACAATTTAAATTGGAATAATAAATTGATTTTAAATATTTAAAGGTTAATTTTAACTTGATTCCAAATATTAATATTTACGTGATAATTAAATTATTGAATTATATAATTTAAAATTGGGTAAAATGTGGAATCTAGAATTTTAAGCTTATTAAGAATAATTTGAAGGCTTATAAAATTTATAATGATGATACTGAAGATAATAGAATGGTTGAAATTTAATTTAAAGGTGATTTGTTCAGTTTTGAAAATATATCGTTTAAATCGATATTTAAAAATAGCCTTCCGAGGTAGTCTCGGAATTCAACGAAACCAGTTTCATTGGATCCGTAATAGTTAGTTGTTACCGAATTTCAAATTTCGTAGCATTTGGATTTACCGTTTGCTCGTACGGGTGAGAAGCGTGTTGAAATTAAAACCGATAATTTAATATTTTAAATCGATTTAAAAGGCTAACTACCACATACAATTAAATTAGCTTCCGAAACACGTTCCATTAAGTTCGAAATATGGGTAAAACCTTATAAACACCTGTCGGCATGTCTGATTCGGGGTTGAAATTTCGCGTTATGCGTAACAAGATATTTTAGAAATTTAATAATTTTGAAAAAAAATAAAAGTCAATCAGCCACCCTACCTCCTGAAACGCACAGACCTACTTTCCTCCTTTTTCGTGTTAATCGCTGCAACATTCCTCTAGACGTTATTTTCACGCGTCTCCTACTTTTACATTAACAGAAAGAAAAAAATACTGCTTTATAAATCAATGGCCAAGGGTTTCCTTCTCTCTTCCTTCAGTTTCAAATCGCGATTTTTTTAAAAAAAAGTACAATAGGGTTCAAAATCTTTTGACCCGAAAATTCCATGGCCACCTCCTTCCTATTTGAATCCTATTGCCTCGTAAATAATAAAAAAAACGGAGGGGAAAGAACAAGAGCCACGCTCGAATTTGAAGCCGATTTTAACGCAAGCTCGGTGGTGACTGTGAGTTGCGATCGTTCGACTTCTGTTTGAGGCAGAGGCGCGCGCTCGCGCGAAGTAAAGGAAATTGAAGTTCGCATCTGGGGTAGGGTTTTGAGGAGACTCGGCCGCCATCAGGGCGTGCGTCGCTACAGTGATTTTTAGGGTGTGGCTCGGTCGCGAATCGCTTGAGTGGGTTGCCGTGTTCGTGTTCAGACAGTGACAAAAGGGGGAAAGATGATGCTTTGTGGCTGGGTTTCTTTGGTCTGAAAATCATGGAAATAATCGAGAATGAAGTGGGTGGTAATCAAAAAACTAAGGTGAGTAATCTTCGATCCGTATAACTGATTTGCTGTTATGAATTTGTGTAGGCTTTAATTAGTTGGTTGCTGTTATCTATTTTTGTTGTTTGAAAGAAAACTATTTTAAATTTAAAAATGAATTTGGAAGAAAACATTTTAAATGTGTTTGAGAATGATGAGTAAATCGGATATAAAATGATTTTTATCTTAAAGTTAATTAAAAATTTAATGATTTGAAATTCATTAAATTGTTAAGGTAAATAAAGGGTTAAATAAATAAGTTGATTAATTAATGATATGGATTAATTAATTAAGTTATTAAGGTTTCTAAATTAATGATTTGGACTAAGGTTATTAATTTAGGGTTAAATTAAATGGAAATTAAGAATGTTAATTAAATAAGTTTGGATTGTAAATCGATGATTAGGAATTAGTTAATCGAGTAATTAAAGATAAATTTAGTAAAAATTTAGAAATTAATTATGTAATTAGAAATTAAATAATTTGTAATTGATAATTAATTAACTAATTAATTTTGTAATTAAAGCGATTAATTAAAGTTAAGTACCTAGAGAAGTAATTAAAGGATTGGTTAATGAATATAGCTAATGAAAGATCATAGGTTAAGGGTTATTAAATGGTTTATTAATATGATTAATTTAAGGTAATTAATTTTATTAATTAATTAATTAAAGATAATCAATTGTGAAAGTTGGTAGGTATAGTTACTTAATGTAATATATAAAACTATAATTACTTGGTGGAGTAATTAGTGATAATTGTTGGATGTAATAAATTAATGGATGGCTAATAAAAGGAAGTACTTTGGATTTAAATTACTTGGTGAAATTGATAAGAAGGATAATTACTTAGTAGACGTAATTGAAGGTTAACTTATCAGGGGGTTAATTAGAGTTAACTTATCTGAATTTGAAGGCATTTCTAAAACTTTAAAATAAAGGGGTGGATTTTGGAAATTGAAAGAAAATCCAAACTGGAAATATGAAAAACAAAATTTGAACTCAGGAAAATTTAATAAAGTGATTTTTTGCAATAGAAGTTGGAAGTAAACTAATTAACTAAATAAAATATTTGATAGAGTATATTAATAAAATTTAACTCGGTTAAATAAAATGGATGGTAAGTTGATAATGGAGTTTGGAAATGAGCTCGAATTTAAATAGAATTCGACTTGGATTTGATGAGGAATTAAAATAAGTAGAGATGTTGTTAAGATAAAATAGAGTTGGATCAAAATAGTGAAGGTTTGAATTACAAATAAAATTCGAGTGTGATATGAAATAAATCTAATGAAATTTGTAAATAAATTAGACATAGGGAGGGTTATCGAATGAAATGAAATTGAATTATAATAGAAATGGTTTGAGTTGTAAACAAAACCCAGGTGAATAGAAATAAATTGAGAATGGCTTTGTATAAATAAAATAAATTCGAAAAAAATTAAGTAGATGAATTTAAAATTTAAAATGGGGTGAATAAATGGGTTAATTGAATTAAATAATAAATGGATGAAGTCTGCTTGGATAAAAATTAAATCAAAGTTTTAATTGGAATTTGGTTATCAGAATGAACTTAAGCTATGAGGCGAATTAATTTGAAGTAAAATTACTTAAATAAAAGCTTGGTTTCGAATGGGAATAGAATACCATTAAATTAAAGCTCGGGTTAAATTTATTTGGAAATAAAACAAATGATATTAATATAAGCATCGAATGTTATCAAGCTCAATGAAATAGTTTTAAAATGAAACCATTGTAGAGATGAAATGAAATGCAATGAATGGTTGGTGAATAAATTAGAAATGAAACGGAATTAATACAGGATGAGTTGAAATTAAATTGAAGTAGTTATAAACTAAAATAGATACTCTATTAAGCGAGTATCGCCGAATTTGCATAAAAATAGTTGTCGTTTGATGTAAACGAAGGTAAAGAAATTCTATGAATTAATAGAAGTAAATAAAATTGATTTTTAATCTTTTGAAGTGAATATGAGCTTATTTGGATTAAAAATAATTTGAATGTAATAAATTGAGTTAAAAACCATTAAAAATGGAAGGAAATGGTATATGAATTGGTTGAAAGCAATTGAATTAGTTTGAAAACATATAAATTGCTCGTGGAAGTTATTTTGAATGCATTTCTTTTAGAATTGAGGTGTTATAGTTGTTTAAGTAAGGGAAATGTTATAAACTTCATATATATAGTGCTTATATGTTTAAATTGAGTAAGTACAGGCACCTGAAGGCCGTTTGGCTAGATTTGGATTACGCTAATTGCTAAAATAATAAGTTGCTTGCTTAAAATGCTAAATAAAGGTACGCCTACGCAATAAAGATAGGAAATATGAACTGTTTTTGCTTTTTCCGACAGGGTGGGTCGATGTATATATATTTATATCTCTTGTCAAATTGCAAAAGCTCCTCCGTACAAAGGAGACTCTGCCAGAATTTTCTGAAAATTTTGGGAGTTAGAAAATTTTTGGGAAAATTTTTCCATTAGAAACAAAACGATTTCTTATTGGGAATTTGAAATAAACAAATGGATGAAACTAATGTAAAATAATGATATGAATCATTTATAAATGGAAGATAAAATTCAATATTCAAAATTGAAAATAAATTGAATTCATATAAAAACGAGGAAAACTAATTTGCATAGAAATAGATATGAAAACTTCTGTAAGGAAATGTATAAAATGATTTGAAAACTTACGATTGAATATTATTGTTAAGTAAGATATGCAGGTATTATAAAGGGAAAAGAAAATTGGATTTGATTTCAAGAGATAATTTGAATTGCCCGACTAAAAGGTATGTATTTAAATTTCTATAGGAAATTGGATTGGGTTTTTGATCTAGCCACCTGGCTTTCTGTTTTCTTTTTGGAATTTGGGAGCCCGTAGAGGCCTTTTGTAGTTGTACCGAGCTAGCCGCGCAAAGGAGACGCTGGCAAAATTTTCCGGAAATTTAGAGAGTTAGAATTTTTTTTGAGAAAGTTGTGATAATTTAAATTTGAATTTTAAATTTAAATTTGAATAAGTTGAATGAATAATGTTGTTGGAAACTACAGAGGTTTTAGGAAGTTGGTTGAGGTGATAGTGGGTCTTTTATAAAAGATAGTTGGTAGGATGTTGAATTGTGAGTTTTGGGAAAAGGTAAACGGGTATTGGACCATTCTTCCTAACAAGTAATTTCAGGGACGAAATTCTTTTAAGGGAGGAGGAATGTGACGACCCGGAATTTCTAACAATTTAAATTGGAATAATAAATTGATTTTAAATATTTAAAGGGTAACTTTAACTTGAATTCCAAATATTAATATTTATATGATAATTAAATTATTGAATTATATAATTTGAAATTGGGTAAAATGTGGAATCTGGAATTTTAAACCTATAAAGAATAATTTGAAGGCTTATAAAATTTGTAATGATGATACTGAAAATAATAGAATGGTTGAAATTTAATTTAAAGGTGATTTGTTCAGTTTTGAAAATATATCATTTGAATCGATATTTAAAAATAGCCTTCCAAGGCACAGTCTCGGAATTCGACGAAACCAGTTCCATTGGATCCGTAATAGTTAATTATTATAGGATTTCAAATTTCATAGCGTTTGGATTTACCGTTTGCTCGTACGGGTGAGAAACGCTTTGAAATTAAAACCGATAATTAATATTTTAAATCTATTTAAAAGGCTAACTTCCACATACGATTAAATTAGCTTCCGAAACACGTTCCATTGTGTTCAGAATAAGGATAAAACCTTATAAAAGCCTGTCGGCATGTCTGATTCGGGGTTCGAGATTTCGCGTTATGCGTAACAAGATATTTTGGAAATTTAATAATTTTGAAAAAAAATAAAAGACAATCAGCCACCCTACCTCCTGAAACGCACAGACGTACTTTCCTCCTTTTTCGTGTTAATCACTGTAACCTTCCTCTACACGTCATTTTCACGCTTCTCTTTCTTTTATATTAACAGAAAGAAAAAAAATACTGCTTTATAAATCAATGGCCGAGGGTTTCCTACTCTCTTCCTTCAGTTTCAAATCGTGATTTTTTTTAAAAAAAGTATAATAGAGTTCAAAATCATTTGACCCGAAAATTCCATGGTCGCCTCCTTCCTATTTGAATCCTATCGCCTCGTAAATAATAATAAAAAGGAGGGGAAAGAAGAAGAGCCGCGCTCGAATTAGAAGCCGATTTTAACGCAAGCTCGGTGGTGACTGTGAGTTGCGATCGTTTGACTTCTGTTTGAGGCAGAGGCGCGCGCTCGCGCGAAGTCAAGGAAATCGAAGTTCGCATCTGGGGTAGGGTTTTGAGGAGACTCGACCGCCATCAGGGCGTGCGTCGCTACAGTGATTTTTAGGGTGTGGCTTGGTCGCGAATCGCTTGAGTGGGTTGCCGTGTTCGTGTTCAGACAGTGGCAAAAGGGGGAAAGATGATGCTTTGTGGCGGGGTTTCTTTGGTCTGAAAATCGTGGAACTAATCGAGAATGAAGTGGGTGGTAATCAGAAAACTAAGGCGAGTAATCTTCGATCCGTATAACTGATTTGCTGTTATGAATTTGTGTAGGCTTTAATTAGTTGGTTGTTGTTATCTATTTTTTTGTTTGAAAGAAAACTATTTTAAATTTAAAAATGAATTTGGAAGAAAACATTTTAAATATGTTTGAGAATGATAAGTAAATCAGATATAAAATGATTTTTATCTTAAAGGTAATTAAAAATTTAATGATTTGAAATTCATTAAATTGTTAAGGTAAATAAAGGGTTAAATAAATAAGTTGATTAATTAATGATATGGATTAATTAAGTTATTAAGGTTTCTAAATTAATGATTTGGATTAAGGTTATTAATTTAGGGTCAAATTAAATGGAAATTAAGAATTGTTAATTAAATAAGTTTGGATTGTAAATCGATGATTAGGAATTAGTTAATCGAGTAATTAAGGATAAATTTAGTAAAAATTTAGAAATTAATTATGTAATTAGAAATTAAATAATTTGTAATTAATAATTAATTAACTAATTAATTAATTTTGTAATCAAAGTGATTGATTAAAGTTAAGTACCTAGAGAAGTAATTAAAGGATTGGTTAATGAATATACCTAATGAAAGATCATAGGTTAAGGGTTATTAAATGGTTTATTAATATGATTAATTTAAGGTAATTAATTTTATTAATTAATTAGTTAAGGATAATCAATTGTGAAATTTGGTAGGTATAGTTACTTAATGTAATCTATAAAAGTATAATTACTTGGTGGATTAATTAGTGATAATTGTTGGATGTAATAAATTAATGGATGGTTAATAAAAAGAAGTAATTTGGATTTAAATTACTTGGTGAAATTGATAAGAAGGATAATTACTTAGTAGACGTAATTGAAGGTTAACTTATCAGGGGATTAATTAGAGATAACTAACTATCCTTTAAACAATTACACTAATCAGGGATTACTTAGAGATAACTTATCAGGGCATGCACGTGGACGCACGGCGTTAACAAGGGTCAAACTAACATATGTGCATATAGGTCGAGCTAACATTCGATTTTAAACATTCACAGGGATCGAATACTCATCTTGTTACAAATGCAACAGCCAACGGCTGAGCGCTATTATACGGCAATCAACCATATCAGATCAAGGTTATAGCAATACGAAATACGAGTCTCAACAAAAAAGAGAGCAATGATTGTTCGGAGAGAAATTGCAGCTATTCAAAGCACGTCATGTTCCCACAAGACGTACTTTGGGGGGCAAAATGTTATCCCGCTTTTTGGCAAAGCCGCGATACCAAAAGATTGATCGAAAACGGAGAACAGTTCGCCTCAGAGATTGGTCATACTTCGTTTCGCTATGGATATCACTGAATTTTTCTGAGTCCAGATTAAGCTACAATTGATAGGACATGATAGAAAAGATCATAGAAATCCGCGTCACAAATTTCAAGCCAATCCGAGTTCATACGCTCAAGTTATGATCGATTCAACTTGAAGGGAAAAACACTGGTTTCGAATCCATCGTTATAGGTGTCTTCGAATCCATCACCGAACACCGTTCGAACCGATCACCTTCGTATCGATTAGCTTCGAATCCATCAGAGTACCTCGGTTCGACTCCGTCAACTTTGAATCCATCGAGTTCGTATCGATGGACCTCGTATCCATGGAGAAGTTGCAAAGCTCGTATCCATTAGAGAAACGCAAGTTCGAATCCATCAAGCATCAGTTGTTCGAACCCATCATTGAAGCCTTATTCGAACCCATCTGTGAAGCTTCGTTCGAATCCACTGGGTCAACTAGCCATGATGACGTGTCCTTCATCGGTTCGAATGCGCCGAGATATATGGAGTCGAAACAGTCAACTCGGAGCAAAACCTGGATCGAAGCGAAGTGTGCGCTCCACGTCAATACGAAGTCACGTGCCGCCATCGATTCGAAACCATCGATTCGAAGGGATGGTTTCGAACCAAACAGCCACTCGAAGAACGTCATCTCGAACCCATCATATCTCTCAATCTACTGATCCAAATGCCACAAAATTTTCACAAAAGCTTGCATTCATGTTGAAGAATGTCCATACCAAATTTCACCTCGATTGGATGAATTCATGATCGATTCGAATGGAGTTCGAATCGATGCCAGAGTGGGCCCAAATTTTCTGAAACCGGGCGTGTGGGCCCCCTCACGTGCCAGAAGTAGTATTCCGAGTTTTCAGCAAAATATCAGCATCCTACGCGTATAAATAGAGCCCCAGGGCCAACAGAAAAAGGATCTTTCGACTCTCAAGTGCCGAGACTCTGCCGGATCGAGATCTCCACCATCTTACATCATAACTTTGCTGTTGATTTCGAATTTCCAGTTGTAACTTGCTGTTGATTGCTGTAACAACTTGTAATCATTGAAAAAGAATCAATAAAACATCAAAAAACTTCACAGTGGACGTAGGCGACACGCCGAACCACTATAAATCGCTTGTCTACGCATTTACTTTACTATTGGTTGGAGTTTTTGTTAGATAATATTCGATTTGAATTTATATTCTTCATTATTATCTCTTCAACGACTCCCGAAGGGTGTTGTGACCAATTTTGGTGCAAACAACCGGACTCATATTTATTTCTGTTAATTTAACTCACATAAGATCTTTTAGTTCTGACTCGAGTGTTTTTGTCTTTTCAGATTCGCTCGGGTCAGTCCGAACGTTTCAGAATTTGAAGATTTTATTCTGGAGGATGAAGACGTAGATTTGTAGTATTACTACCTATTATATTATTCCACTACACAATTTTGTTCCGCTACATTGATATTTATTGGTATGTGAACTCTGATATTTATTGTATAAAGAAGAATCAAATGTTTTGTAAACAGTTTTATGAACTGTATATTTATTATTATATTTTATCCTTCCGCTGTGAGATTCTCTTTTGTTTCCTTTCCCTGCTTTTCTTATTTAACATATAACAATCCGCCCTTCCGTATGATTTGAATTGGCACGTGTGTCGATTAAAGCGTGCGAAAAGGTTGGACGTTACAGCATATCTATTGACAAAGCAAAAATTATTGTAAGATATTTATCAACAAAGCTAAAATTATGCCAAACACATCTATTAAGAAAGCTAAAATTATGACCAAACATTTTATGGTAAGCCTAAAATAACTGCCAAAGATTGCATGCATGCAAGATGTAGTATGCAATTTATTTATCATAATTTCCTCTGTGCTCCAAACATGAATATAAATATGAATAGAACCCTTAGGTTTAAGTTGAAAAAACACCCATTACACCAAGAGTAAAATAAATACAAACTGCTATCCTTATCTCCATTCCTATTAATACGGTTGATTTTTTACTCCTCACAGCCTAGAGCATAAAGCTTCTTGCTAAAGTTTAGGTAACCATTAGGCTCATTCTTCATCTTCATGTTTCAACAAATTCGTTAAGATGTTATACAGATAACATTGAACATAGACATAAATGCATTGTTAAAAATTGAATTGCTTCAAAAATTCATAAATCAGGTATACGATACAATAGCTGCTTGTTTTTAGCACATGTCCATGGATATAATTAATCAATCTTTGTTAAATAGTCGATCTAATTTTCGTAAATGAAAACATAATTTGTCTTCATAAATAATTGACCTACAAAATACCAAATGTGTGCATAAATCAAATAATCCAACATTCCATCGACAGAATAACAAACATATGTATGTGAAATTGAAAATGCTCATTAATGAACACATGCACATACATGCACACTCATATATTAAGCTTTATGTGTAATTGTTATCCCGCCTTTTGGAAAAGCAGCGATACCAAAAGATCGATCGGAAACGGAGGGCAGTTCGTCTCAGAGATTGGTCATACTTCATCTCGCTATGGATATCACTGAATTACGTCCGAGTCTGAATTGTACTACAATTGATAGGACATGACAAAAGAGATCATAGAAGTCGTCATCTCAAATTTCGAGTCAATCCGAGTTCATACGCTCAAGTTATGATCGGTTCAACTTGAAGGGAAAACACTGGTTTCGAACCCATCATGGTAGGTGTCTTCGAATCCGTCATCCAACACCATTCAAACCGATCACCTTCGAACCAATGGACTTCGAACCCATCGGAATGCCTCGGTTCGACTCCATCAACTTTGAATCCATCTGGTTCGCGCCGGTGGGCCTCATGTCCCTGGAGAGTTTGCAAGGCTCGTATCCATCCAAAGATCCTTGTTCGAATCCACTAGGCTTCGGTTGTTCGAACCCATTGCTGGAGCCTTGTTCGAACCCACCCATGAAGCCTTGTTCGAACCCATCTGTGAAGCTTCATTCGAATCCACTGGGACAACTAGCCACGATGACGTGTCATCCATCGGTTCGAATGCGCCGAGATACATGGAGTCAAAGCGGTCAACTCGGAGTGAAGACCGAATCGGTTCGAAGTTTGCGCTCCACGTCACCATGAAGGCGCGTGCCACCATCGGTTCGAAACCATCGGTTCGAATGGATGGTTTTGAACCAAACAGCCACGCAATGAACCCCATCTCGAATCCATCATATCTCACTATTCCAAATGCCACGAAATTTTCACAGAAGCTCGTATTTGTCGAAGAGTGTGCACACCAAATTTCACCTCGATTGAATGAATTCTTGATCGGTTCGAATGGAGTTCGAACCGATGCCAAAGTGGGCCCAAATTTTTTGAGGCTGGGCGTGTGGGCCCCCTCACGTGCCAGAAGTGGTCTCCCGAGTTTTCAGCGAAATATCAACAGCCTGCGCCTATAAATAGAGCCCCAGAGCCAACAGAAAAAGGACTTTTTTTCGACTCTCAAGAATCTAGACTCTGCCGGATTGACATTGTCATCATCCTATATAGTATATTAGCTGTTGATTTCGAATTTTCAGTTGTAACCTACTGTTGCTTGCTGTAATTGCTTGTAAACGTTGAAAGAGAATCAATAAAATCGCTAAAAACTTCACAATGGACGTAGGCAACGTGCCGAACAACTATAAATCGCTCGCCTTCGTTTTTGTCTTACTGCTATTGGAGTTTTTGTTAGATAATTCTCATTTTCAATTCATATTTTTCATTTATTATCTCTTCAAAAGACTCCCGAAGAGTGTTGTGCCCAATTTTAGTACAAACACTTTGGTGCTTTCACCGAGAAAACCCAGTTTTTCTCCTGCTCCTTGGATCTGTCGCCGATACCGGATTGCATAAATCTAAGGGAGAGATCCAGATTTCAGCTTCAGATTCCTTCCATTCTATTCAGATTTGCCAAAGTCTAGGGAAGGAGTTCACTATCTAAAATGGTTAGCACAAGAACCGCATCTACCGCTGGTCAAGAAGGTCGGGATAGACAAAATCCCACGCAACTACCTCCACCTAACAAGGATGATACCGGGCATTCCGACCCCTCAGGCCCGGTCACCAGGCAAGAGTTCCAGACATTGCTCCAAGAACTGACTCAAAGTCAGCAACAGCTAGCCGAGCAGTTGCACGTCAACACTGAGTTAGCCAACCAACTGGATCGCCAAGGGCGTAGAAGATTTAGGAGGGATCATGCGTCTCGTTCCTCCACGAAAAGTTCTGCTTCATCCGACTACAATCACAGATCCAACCATCCCAGGTTAGAGGGAAACTATGCATAGGCCGTTGACCACCAGCCAGCATTAACCGTGGGACAGATAAGAGTTGGCCCATCCGCTAGTTTTCATACAGGGCCCTCATCCCGAGGGGGCGCTGTTCCGCAACACACCGCGGATAACCATGCCACCACCACTGCGGTTGACATAGGAGTTGATACCCGAAATCACTCCAACCAGACTTACCACCAGCAGGAACGAGCACCAGAACCCTATGTCCCGGAAGACATTGTGCAAAGGAGGCGAGACACGGATCGTCGACAGCATCCGATCCCATCTCTCACTGTGAAACCCGACCACACTTTGGCTCACCACCCTCAGAATGTAGCAACACCAGATCTCTCAGCCATGGTACGCCAGATGATCCGCGAGAGTCAAGGCCTAACAAATGACGATTGGGGAATCTCCCGAAGTCATACCCCGTTCACCGATGACATATTGTATGCTGAACCTCCACGGCGTTTCAGAATGCCAACCCTGCCCATGTATGAAGGGAATTCCGACCCAAATCAACATATTTTGAAATACGAATGGTCGATGACAGCTGCGAGAGCTGATGACGCAGTAAAATGCCATAGTTTTCCCATTTCCTTAGGGGGAATTGTGACGATGTGGTTTAGACGACTACCACCGCGATCTATTTCTTCTTTTGATCAGTTAGCTACCAAATTTGTTGAGCAATTTCGTATGCATATTGTCAGACCTAAGGATGTTAATACCTTATCAAGTGTTACTCAAGCTCCCGGAGAAACACTTAGACGGTATTTGGAGAGGTTTTATGCTGCGTGCACAGAGATCACCAACCCCAATGATAATTCTATCTTAATGGCTTTGACTAAAGGAATCGATCCTGATTCCGAGTTTGGCAATTAGTTGGCTGGAAAGCCTTCCGCATCGTTGGACCGTTTCTATTCCGAAGCCGCTCAATTCTTGAGGCGAGAGGATGCGAAACAGTCTAGGAAACAGGACGATGCAAGGCCCAGCAGTGAAGGGATTCAGAGTAATGCTGTGGTTAAACAATCCGGAGAAAGTTCAGGAAAAGTCGAGTTGAATATTCAAAATAAACAGACTCAACGATCGAGAAACGGTGATAGCCGAAGCAAGAAGCAAGACCAGAATCGTGGTCCGAGGCGTAGGGCTGCAATGTTTGACAGTTATACACCGCTTAACACGTCGCTGGAAAACGTATACCTACAGACTTGTAATATTATGCAATACAAGAAGCCTGCTCCGAAGCTTTTGTCGGAGAGGCAGATTCAAACAGGAAAATTCTGTAGGTTTCATGAAAGTTATGGGCGTAATACCAACGAGTGTAGGCATTTGCAAGACCTCGTTGAAAAGTTGATCAGAGAGAGAAAGTTGGACCAATTTGTTTGGGCGCCGCAGTCTGGCGGAGCGGGCCCATCCAATCAAAATCGTACGCAGAATCAGGAAAGACAGGGTGAACCCGCTCGTACGGGCGGGAGGTTGGTTATCAATACAATAAGTGATGGTCCCCATCCAGCAGACAGAAGCTGGAGGGAAATGGAGTCGTATGCCAGTTCGATCAGGCATGCGGACTTCGAGTGTCGTAGCAATTCTGAAGACGGGGCTCCGGCTAAACAACAGAAGACGATGACAGACGACATCGTGTTTAGAAGTCGAGATGCCGATAGAATCAAAGCCCCCACGATCGACCCACTGGTTATATCCGCTCAATTGGTCCTGCTTGGATGAAGAGGATCTTGGTAGACAGCGGGAGTTCTGTGAACATACTATTTAAAAGAGCATATGATTTAATGAAAATGGAAGCTAAGGACTTAAAACCTTGTCAATCACGAGTCCACGGCTTCAACGGAAGGGCGACGATACCAACCGGAATGGTTGAATTGCTGGTGGAGTTGGGAGTGGGAGAATGCCGAAGAGTTCGAATGTTGCAATTCATTGTCTTGGATATTCCTTCTCTGTATAATGCTTTCTTGGGCCGACCGGCCCTCGCTGAATTTAGGGCTGCTATTGCCCCATAGTGTTTGACCCTTAAGTTCCCTACTGGTCGCGGGATAGGGGTTGTACAAGGAGATCAAGCTGCGGGGAGATCTTGCTATGTTGTTGAGCTGTGAGAGGCTTAGCGGAAGGAAAAAGGAAAGGGCGTAGAGGAATCTCTCTGCGTCCGTTTTGCCGACAACTGACAATTAACGCCTGGGCCTCGGCCCGGGCATCACGACCAATTCCAGAAGGATCTAGACCCCCGAGACAATGAGAATAGAGATGAATCTAGAGAAAGTCAGGCTTCACCAGCTGAATTAACAATCGATGTTCCGATCAGTGGTAACGATAATTCAAAGATGTTGAAAATTGGGTCGCAGTTGAGCCTGCGAGCACAACGGGAATTGGTCGAGTTTCTCCAAGAAAATCTGGACGTATTTGCATGGACGCATTTTGATATGTGTGGGATCTCGCCAGACATCGCGAGCCACACCCTAAATATTGAACCGCGGTTTGTCCCGGTCAAGCAAAAAAGACGTGGTATGGATCCAGAGAGATCTGCCGCCCTGAAAGAAGAGGTTGATAAATTGTAATCAAATGGGTTCATTCGAGACGCTTTATACCCAGAGTGGGTGTCCAATCCCGTACTTGTCCGGAAACCAAATGGGAAATGGAGAACGTGTATCGATTACTTAGACATGAATAAAGCCTGCCCGAAAGACAGCTTTCCACTTCCCCGAATCGATCAACTGGTAGATTCAACCGCAGGACATGAATTATTATCCTTCATGGACGCTCACTCAGGTTACAATCAGATACCCATGCATGTGCCCGATCAAGAGCACACAAGCTTCGTAACTGACTTGGGATTATGCTGCTACAAGGTCATGCCTTTTGGATTAAAGAATGCTGGCGCAACTTATCAACGCTTAGTCAACCGAATGTTCGCCGATCAGATTGGGAAGACTATGGAGGTTTATGTAGATGACATGTTGGCGTAATCACGATATTCCATTGATCATGTCAAAGACTTGGAGTCAATGTTCAGTATCCTCCAGAAATACGGGATGAAGCTTAATCCACTAAAGTGTCATTTCGGAGTCGCATCCGGAAAAT
Organism: Allium cepa; assembly: GCA_030765085.1. Classification (NCBI taxonomy): domain Eukaryota; kingdom Viridiplantae; phylum Streptophyta; class Magnoliopsida; order Asparagales; family Amaryllidaceae; genus Allium; species Allium cepa. Next base: position 601,132,912 of record CM060935.1, read on the forward strand.
TCCTTGGGTTCATTGTCAATGCCCGAGGAATAGAGGCCAACCCCGAGAAGATCTGGGCTATCAGAAATCTTCAGACTCCGAGAACCATAAAGCAAGTTCAGAGCCTTAATGGGAAAGTTGCAGCACTGAGCAGGTTTATCTCGAAGTCGACCGACAAATGCATTCCCTTCTTCGATTTGATTCGAAAAGGGAAACGAAACTTCGAATGGACTGCAGAATGTGAGGGCGCATTTCAATCGCTAGTCCAACATCTTTCCATACCACCAATCCTTTCAAAGCCTGTAGATCATGAACAATTATATCTCTACCTGGCGGTATCTGAAAATGCAATCAGTGCTGCATTAATTCGGGAGGAAGACCGAGTGCAAAAACCGGTCTACTATGTGAGTAAACGATTGACCGGAGCCGAGAGAAATTATCCGATGCTCGAAAAGCTGGCATATTGCCTAATCATTGCCTCGAGGAAGCTCCGTCCATATTTTCAAGCTCATCCTATTACTGTGTACACCGATCAGCCGTTACGACAGGTCCTCACGCGGCCTGAGACGTCTGGTAGGTTACTAAAATGGAACATTGAACTGAGTCAATTCGACATCACTTATACTCCGAGGAGAGACATTCACGGCCAAGTCCTAGCAGATTTTATAGCCGAGTTCACTATTCCTGAAGATTTGCCTGAGACCAGCAAATCTCCTGAGTATATCTGGAAGCTACATACTGACGGTGCATCCAACGATCGGTGCTCGGGCGCTGGGGTAATACTTGAAACCCCTGAGGGCCGATCCATATGTTATGCCCCAAGGTTCGAGTTCCGTGCAACCAATAATGAAGCCGAATACGAAGCTCTACTTGCTGGTCTAAAGCTTGCCCATGATCTGAAAATCATTGCTGTAGAGATCTACTGTGATTCCCAGTTGATAGTATGTCAAGTTCGAGGAGAATATCAGGCCAAAGACCGAAGATTGGCCGCCTTATCTAACTCGAGTTCTGGAGATGCTTGATCAATTCGATTACTATGCCATTTTCTACATACCCCGAGAGCACAATCAGAAAGCTGATTCGTTGGCAAAGTTAGCAAGTACGGGTGAGGCTCAACAGTTGGGGGTCGTTCCGGTTGAAACCCTATCCTCTCCGAGCATTGATCGATGGGAGACCGATTTCACATTTGAAGCTACCTCCAATAGGGAGTCGTGGATGACTCCTTACCGAGATTATATCGAACGTGGTGTATTGCCTAAGCGTCGAAGCGAGAAAAGACAAATTCTACGAAAGGCCTCATGATTTGTTATTCAAAATGGAGTTATGTATCGAAGGGGATATTCCATTCCTCTTCTCCGGTGTACCGCACACGACGAAATCAAACGAGTGTTACACGATGTACACGAAGAATGTGGCGATCACATTGGGGGACAAGCATTTGCCAAGAAAATACTCCGATACGGATATTATTGGCCTACCGTAAATCGCGATGCCATGGACTATGCCAAAAAATGTGATAGATGCCAAAAACACGCTCGGATTCCTAGAGCCCCGCCTACTGAGATAACCCAAATGGTCAATCCATGGCCATTTGCAATATGGGGGATTGATATAATTGGTACATTGCCTTTGGCCAAAGGTGGCGCGAGGTATGCCATCGTCGTAGTCAATTACTTCACAAAATGGGCGGAAGCCGAACCTCTTGCAACAATCACGATGAAAAAAGTTATCAACTTTGTAGTACGCAATATCATCTGTCGGTTCGGTCTCCCGCATACTATTATTACCGATAACGGAGCCCAATTTGACAGCGCTGAATTCAAAAATTTCTGTCTACGATTCCATATCCATAAGAAATTTTCCGTTGTTGCACACCCGCAAGCAAATGGCCAAGTCGAAGCCGTTAATAAGGTCATCAAATCTATTTTGAAGAAACAACTGGAAAAGGCCGGGGGCAAGTGGGTTGATGAACTTCCCATGGCCTTATGGGCTTATCAGACGACTCACAAAACTGCAACCGGCCACACTCCATTTTCTCTATCTTATGGCGCTGAAGCCGTTATTCCGGTCGAAATGGAAGTTCATTCTCATCATGTGACATATTATGATCCGAAAATGAATGCTATACTACTTGCCGAATCCCTGGATCTGCTCGATGAGAGGCGCGAAGTGGCTGATTTAAAGGCAGCCGCATATCGGAGTCGAGTCGCCCGAATGTAAAATGCCAAGGTCCGACCGCGGACCTTCGAACTTGGCGACCTTGTACTCAAAAGAATTTATCCGGTTCCTTCTCACATGAAGCCAAATTGGGTAGGACCATATGTGATTTCACAAAAGCTTGGAGATGGCACATTCAAGTTATCGACCGTTGACGGCCTGACTCTGCCGAGAGCCTGGAATAGCGAGAGTCTCCGTCGCTACTATACATAACAGGCTTTATTTGTTTTAGCCCGTTATTTCCTTTGCATTTTATTTTCGCATTTTAAAACTTGGACTTGTAATAAGGCAGCTGACTTTGCCATATTTTCTTATTTCAGCAATAAAGTGCTATCTCTTCAAGCCAGAGCTGCGATTTATTGAATACGCCGCAAAACATCACAATGCGCGAAGAGCTAAGTTCCATCATACGGTGGGATTTAATTCAAATAGGGAGTGACTGTGATACGACCGGTCACTCGCTATGTGAAGCCCAAGCTCGGGGGCATGCCACCACGTTAATACTTAAAAGGATTGATATACGACAATCCTCACACCAACTCCAGATTCCCAGAGTGCGAACTGGAGTATAAACGTTGAAATAACTCTAAGTCCCCGGAGCGTGGACTAGAGCATAAACATGGACTCCAACTTCCCAGAGTGTGAATTGGAGTATAAATATTCAATAACTCGTTCCCGGAGTGCGAACGGACTCCAACTTTCTAGAGTGTGAATTGGAGTATAAATATTCAATAACTCGTTCCCGGAGTGCGAACGGACTCCAACTTCCCAGAGTGTGAATTGGAGTATAAATATTCAATAACTCGTTCCCGGAGTGCGAACGGACTCCAACTTCCCAGAGTGTGAATTGGAGTATAAATATTCAATAACTCGTTCCCGGAGTGCGAGCGGACTCCAAATTCCCAGAGTATGAATTGGAGTATAGACATTCAACAAATCACTCCCAGAGTGCGAGCGGACTCTAGATTCTCGAAGCACGAATCGGAGTGCAAACATCAATTCTAGGTTCCCGGAATGCGAATCGGATTATCGATCTCGAATTATCCTAAGTCCCTAGAATGTGGACATGTGCTAAAGGTTTGCAATAAATGCGGTCAACAACCGAAATACAAATGTTATTCCCTGAGACTGGGGGCGGAAAAAGAAAGCTAAGTGTTGATCACTAACCAAAGTGATGCGATGTCCAAAGTTCAACTTATTCGCCGATCACAACTCACGACCAAGACTCTCAGACTTGGCAGATAAAACGAACTCTACTTGACGGTAAGGACACCACAAGTACACCGGACTAGAAGCTAAACACTGCAGGTGCTTAAGCACAAATAAAACGAGAATTGAAATAAAGAAACCGAATTTTATTTCAACTAACTGGAAACAAAGATTTACATGCAAAAAAGTTCTTCCAAATAAAAAGAATTCCTACTTGCAGGGTCGAACTTGCATCTATACACAACCTATCTACCAAAAAATCTGCTCAAACGACCCATCTACTTCTTCTTTTTGGATCTCCTTATCAGCAGTTCGTCTTCAGACTCGCTGGAGACGGAGATCCTTCGTTTGGAGCGCTTTCTCTCTGGTGGCTGCTCTTCGGCGGGGGGCATAATGTCAATGTCCCCCTCAGAGCTCGAATCTATGTGAAGGCTTTCCACCGGAGGAGTAGGAGGAACTGGGTCTGCGACTGAAGGTGTGATAATGCCGCCTGATGATGTTACCCTTACAGGTGCTGGGCTATGCGCTGCCGTGCCGCCACCAATACTACCACGTTGCCCCGCAGCCTCTATTTCAGCGTTGATCTCGGCCAATATTTCCTCGTCCCGGACTGATTGGGCCTGGCTGGGGGCAGCTGTGGTCTGTGTCACAAAACCAGAGGTCGGCGGAAGATCACTGATGATAAATGGCAAGTCTGTAAAGGGATCACCCTGTTGACCAAGCAGCTCACTCACCATCTGTTTGTCAATAGATAAGGATCTCCCCTGCGCCACCTCAGTAGACACTACCGTCGTCACGGCAGTTGTTTCAGTGGTGATGGCTTTTTGCCCTTGAATAGGCTCCTGAGCCGAAGATGTCGGATTGGTTTCAGTTACTGAACAAAGAGGAGAAGGGAATATAAGCAATCACTTCAAAACAAATGCTTTACTAAAAACACACTTGAGTTATGTTCAAAGTACCTTCCTCAGTTTGACTCGGTGACGGTTGGACGGCCTCAGAGACGTGTTCCCGAATGGGAGATAACCGCGGCTGTTCTGGGTCATAAGAAGGAACAGATTGTGAATCGACCACAGATACAGGCACTATCGAAGGTGGAGCGGTGATTTCGGTAACAGTAGAGTGATGCTCAACACCTGATCCCTCTCCAACCTCCAGAGATCGGCCACCAACCATCTCCTTCTCATGAGCAATAATAGCGTCGTGGAGGATCTTCTTCTCATCATCTGTCAGCAACCGGTTTTCGAGTTCGAATCGGTCGATCGATTCGTCCGGATGCGCTTCCTCTTCTTCCTCAACCAATCGACCCCAAGCGCTGTGGAGGTGTACCGGATAATCTTGGAGCCAGGCCAAATTTCTGTGTCTCAACACATTGGCATTGTAAGTGATGAACAAATCTTCAATATCGGCCTCCAGCCTGGCCTCCGCTTGTTGTACTTTCTCCTCAACCTCCGTCTCGACCGCCTGGGCCTTGGCTACTACCGCATCCCATTCAGTCCGGAGAATCATGGCTTGTTCACACGCCTCTTGGGCTGCAGTATTTGCATCATCCCTATCCTTGGCGATTTCGGAAAATTTGGACATAAGCTCGTTTAACTCCTTCAGGGCTGCATCCCTCTCGGCAGTGACCAGGGTGTTACGATGACCCATGTCCTCTACTGTGGCATAATGCTCACGTTTCATCCTATCCATCGTTGCTTGGGCCTCGTCGGCTTTTTTGATAGCCTCCATTTCAGATTTTCGAGAAGATTCAGCCTCAGTGTTTTGCACCCCAATAATACGTCTCTTTTGAGCTAGCTCGGCCTGCAATCTCGCGATGGTAGCCCCAAGCTCAAAGGCCAATGCCGACGCTTTGTCAGCTGCTTTCAACCACACTTTGTACTGAGCGTAAAAATCGTGTACGTAGTCATGTACCAGCTGCTCAGCTTCCTCAGGGATCTTCTTTAAATGTAGGGGAAAGATATAGTTGTCGAAGCAGATGTTTGGAAAATCTTTCTTTAACTGAGCAAGCCTGATTGCTCCTTCCCCTGAAATTTCCACGGGGGGCTGTTCTGTAATGGCAGTAGTTATTGTTTCACTCCTAGAACGGCGAGATTCATGCCTAGAAGATTGAGAGCCTGACACATAATGTGAAGATTCAGAAGGACGAGAGACATGAACAGGAGGTTGTATGGGATCTCTGGGAGGAGGAGGAGTACGCGATCGAGATCGATGCTTATAACCTCTGTTTGTATCATATCTTTCCTGACCAGAGTACCCAGAGCGTCCCTGGTCGTAGTCTCTGTCCCCTTCTCATCTGCGCGAATCATAATATGAAGACTTGCGGGCCTGTCGGAGACTCCCTAGCATCGAACCTCGCCTAGACATGGTATCTGCAGAGCAAAATAAAATAGAATTAATCACTCTTCGATACAGATGGTTTATCGTCGAAGGTTATGCAGTGTTGTGAAATATGAATGAATGTGCAACCCCCCGACCAACCGGATGTGTCTGCCACACCAGTGGGAAAAGACTCGCTCAAAACTAGAGTTTCTGAAAGCTCTTCCAATCCGGCATCGTGCTGCAGGGACACATCGTCCAGAATTGGAATATTGGCGAGCCCTTCATAAAGATTTTTAGTTTTTGGAGGAGACATCTCTGAAATTCTAACTCCGGGAGAGGATCGGGCCGTGACAACCAATTTCCATCTCCCCTTCTTAGTCGGCGTGACGACGGATGCCTTGCCTTTTCTCTGCTCCGCGACATCCTGAACTACATCCGTAGGCTCAGTCAGAGGCTCATCGTTGGTATGGGTCCTTTCAGAATCAGCCTCCTCGGCTAATAACTTTGGGCTTCTTGTGCTTGGCTCGTTTTTAGAGACAGTCCTTAGTGCCCCGTCAAACAGTATGCTCTGCCCTCATTCAATCAACCCGTAAGTCCGGAGATTCCTATCCGTCAAGAGTAGCTCGATATCCCTATCTTCCCCCGGGACTCCCCGGAGTATTCTTACTACCTCCTTAAACCGTTCACCTTCAGGCCGCTGAATCGTTGCTGTAAAAAGGAAAAATATAAGTTCCAGTTTGGCGTTGCCTTAATAATTACTTGATAACTCAGTTACACTCACGTTTGAATAACCATCGCCGGGCAAACCCCGGAGGACACCTAACATAGAACCATTCCGTCCTGTAATAACTCAACCTGGTCCAGGACCCAGTGACCACTTGGAAGTTCCTCACCACTTCCAGAAATGTGAAGGAAGGGTAATCACCTCGAGTTTTAAAATTAAATACATATCTGATCTCGGTCGGCATCGGTGGTCTATGAAGGTACTCCATGAAAACGATGAATAAACTATTCACGGAAGCATATCTGTTTGGGTGTAGTTGTGATGGAGCGATCCTCAAAAAAGACAACACTTCCCTTATGTACTCGTTGAACGGAGGAAGCGTCCCAGCTGCGCACGTGTGGCGATTAAATGCTGTATATCCCTCCGGTGGGTTGTGTGGTCTATCATTTGGCCCTGGAAATAACACGTCATCCAGTGACAGACCGTGCCTCAAGCATATTCTCCCTAACATGTCTTCAGAAATATTGGATTGAACAGAATCCGACGGATTGGCAATGAAAGACGCATTGGGAAGTTCGTCCGGAGCTGGACCGATGATCTCAGGTTCAATGTTTGGAACCTCTAGTCTCGGGGTGACTGTACTTTGAATCCCCTGCTGCTGTGAACTCGAAGGTTCCATAACTAGCTAACTCATGAGACCCCATCGTTAGACGACAAAGGACCCGTGCATTTCCCTAGTGTAAAGTGTATGAATGTATGTTGTGCAGTGCCATGCATTACTTGAATAAGTGTCACAGAGTTAAAGGAAATATGCAAATGACAAAGCTAATTTCCCTGGTTATAATGGCCGTCATCGTTGACCGTCATCACTAAACCGTTTGTATGATGGAATTTGATTTGGATAGAAGTTGTTACGGTTCCATCGACGAGCTTCGAAAGGTGGTCAAGTATGCAGTGTGATTATCAAGTCCAAATATGCAAGGATGAAGCTTGCCGGAATTATGCTTAGAAAGTGTCAAACTTTGGTATCCATCATAGAGGGTTCGAACCGAACAAAGGGAGCTCATTCGAACCCATACTAACGTCGCTTCGAATCGATATAGGAAGGCGCGCTTCGAATCGATTGTCAGGTGTCAAGTTTGAATCGATCAATGAAGGATGACTTCGAATCCATCCTTGGTTAACTGGTTCGAACCGATAAGGAAACCCTCAACTTAACATCGACCATGTTCGAATTGATACCCTTCGTATCGATGCAAAGTTGAGAACTTCGAACCGATAGCTGATGGATTCGAAACCATCGATTCGAATGGACCCATCAAAGATGGTCTATCGGTGCGAACTGCGTCACCCCCATAAAGTCATTCCAGGGATCGATGCGAAATCCAAGGGAAAGTGACGCCGCCATCACCGATTCGAACTCGAGCCCATGAATCGATTCGAAGTCCACCCAAACCATATATGGTTTTGCCAACCACCGGAGTGAGCAATTGATGAAGAAGAGATGGGTTCGAAATTAGCTTTGCCGTTTGAATTCGAAGCTAATTACCTAGTTTGAATAATGGATTCGAGGAATTGAAGACTTGAATCTTGATTGGTTCAGTGACGCGACACAGTGTTTTTCTTCTCTGAGGCTTCGAAACGATGCAGAGCACAAAAAACACAAGGCAAAAAGTAAAAAAGTAAAAAGTGAAAAAGTGAGGCCCCCTGCTATTTATATGAGCCTAGGAAGTGACCGGACCGTTTCGTATCCCAGTTAACTCAACCGGTCACAACCGGTCCATTGTCGTATCGATTCGAGGTCGACCTTCGAATCCATCGGCCTAGGACCCTATCGGTTCGAAATTACCCCCGCACTTCATCGGTACGAAGCACACAGCAGGACGACGAACTGCATCGATGCGAAACAAACAATGGGCACATCGGTTCGAAAACCCTATTCACATCAGCAAACCCACAACTCCATCCACAACCTACCGATACGAACGACTGTTTCGTATCCATCATAACCTATCGATGCGAACTACTATTTCGTATCCATTCTTTCCCATCGGCATGAACGAACGCTCCATACTCGTCCAAGCCATCGGTTCGAATGACAGATTCGTACCCATCATAACATAAGCGTACTCCATCCATGCGAATATAGATTTCGAATCCATCAATGCTCCAACACATCGGTTCGAAGTGTTGCATTCGCACAACCCAAAGTAGTTTCTTTCGACCTTCCATATCGATTCAGGAGAGGATCGATACGAAGGAGCCTTTCAAGACAACCATCAAGCGTTATCTCAAATCGAATTTCCAAATCGGTTCAGGAGAGAATCGATATGGAATTCAATAGCAAATCAAACTGACAACGGCTCATGAACGCACGACGTTAACAACGGTCAATCAGACATATGTGCATATATGTCGAACTAACATTCGATTTTCAACGTTTATAGGGTACGAGTCTCAACAAAAAAGAGAACAATGGTTGTTCAGAGAGAAATCGCAACTACTCAAAGCACGTCATGTTCCCACAAGACGTACTTTGGGGGGCAAAATGTTATCCCGCTTTTTGGCAAAGTCGCGATACCAAAAGATCGATCGGAAACGGAGGGCAGTTCGTCTCAGAGATTGGTCATACTTCGTCTCGCTATGGATATCACTGAATTACGTCCGAGTCTGAATTGTGCTACAATTGATAGGACGTAACAAGAGAGATCATAGAAGCCGTTATCTTAAATTTCGAGTCAATCCGAGTTCATACGCTCAAGTTATGATCGGTTCAACTTGAAGGGAAAACATTGGTTTCGAACCCATCATGGTAGGTGTCTTCGAATCCGTCATCCAACACCATTCGAACCGATCACCTTCGAACCAATGGACTTTGAACCCATCGGAATGCCTCGGTTCGACTCCATCAACTTCAAATCCATCTGGTTCACGCCGGTGGGCCTCATGTCCCTGGAGAGTTTGCAAGGCTCGTATCCATCCAAAGATCCTTGTTCGAATCCACTAGGCTTCGGTTGCTTGAACCCATTGCTGGAGCCTTGTTCGAACCCCCCCATGAAGCCTTGTTCGAACCCATCTATGAAGCTTCATTCGAATCCACTGGGTCAACTAGCCACGATGACGTGTCATCCATCAGTTCGAATGCGCCGAGGTACATGGAGTCGAAGCGGTCAACTCGGAGTGACGACCGGATCGGTTCGAAGTTTGCGCTCCACGTCACCACGAAGGCGCGTGCCACCATCGTTCGAAACCATCGGTTCGAATGGATGGTTTTGAACCAAACAGCCACGCAATGAACCCCATCTCGAATCCATCATATCTCTCAATCCACTGATCCAAATTCCACGAAATTTTCATAGAAGCTCGTATTCATGTCGAAGAGTGTGCACACCAAATTTCACCTCGATTGAATGAATTCTTGATCGGTTCAAATGGAGTTCGAACCGATGCCAAAGTGGGCCCAAATTTCCTGAGGCTGGGCGTGTGGGCCCCCTCACGTGCCAGAAGTGGTCTCCCGAGTTTTCAGCGAAATATCAGCAGCCTGCGCCTATAAATAAAGCCCCAGAGCCAACAGAAAAAGGACCTTTTTTCGACTCTCAAGCGTCCAGACTCTGCCGGATTGAAATTGTCGTCATCCTACATAGTATATTAGCTGTTGATTTTGAATTTTCAGTTGTAACCTGTTGTTGCTCGCTGTAATTGCTTGTAAACTTTGAAAGAGAATCAATAAAATCGCTAAAAACTTCACAGTGGACGTAGGCAACGTGCCGAACCACTATAAATCGCTCGCCTTTGTTTTTGTCTTACTGCTATTTGGAGTTTTTGTTAGATAATCCTCATTTTCAATTCATATTCTTCATTTATTATCTCTTCAAAAGACTCACGAAGAGTGTTGTGCCCAATTTTGGTACAAACAGTAATATCGTTCCCGAGGAAATGTTTGTAGAAGGTTTTTCTTGTTTGATGATGGCCTATTATTTTTCATAATATAATGATGTTGTTTCCTACCTACAGCCACCTTATGCTCCATACCTAGCTAATAATTTTGTGTTTGTATCACAAAAATACTCCATAATTCACACAATGTTTATTTGAATGCAAAAACGAAATTATTAATATCAATTATTAGATGTGCAACACATTTCAAAATGAGATAGTGAAAGAATATAAAATCTACTGAAACTACGTAAAACAATTTAAATCTGAAACAATAATATGAAAAAAATGAACTTCCAACTGAACATTCGTTTCACTGTGCTCATTAGTAAGCAACCTTGAATAGAAGCTTTATTTGAAGGTCCAAGTGATTTGAAAACAAATTAGTTTATTAACCAACAATTAATTAATATCTAAGTTTGTGGTATTATGCAATGAAGAAGAAGATTTGGACTCCAAACAAAATGAAGAAGATTTTCATCATTAAATATAGTTGTTAACGTGAGATAGAATTGATTGGTAGTTTGCAATGAAAAGCAAAATGAAAAACTATAAATGGCAAAGTATTTGATGAAAAGGAAACAAAATAAAAATTTGTAACCGGCAAACAATTTGTTCTATGTCACGTTTAAGGTATAGATTTACACTGAAAGTATATATTACAACATGGCCAAGTTTAAATTCCACTTTTCCACATTGGTACTTGACCTCTTCATCTTTATCAAACACCAAGAAAAAGCTTTATGAATTTTGAAATAAGAGTAGCATATGAAAACACATTAAAATACTTACACAACCTCTGGGGCTTCACATCCCATGTAGATAGTGTTCTACCTAACATTATATATTATTATTTCTTTAATGAATGACATACATTAATGAATTATAAGTTAGATGACATTTTCAGATGATTGATTGTGTGCATGATACAACTATAGTTTTTCCATTATAAAAAAAGTAAATGATGTAACACTTGTGACAAAATCCATTCTTGCATCGCACATATGGGGTAAGAAATTGGTAATTACTTTCATCTCTATTTTTCTCAAAGCATAATAGATTGCATCAATTTCTTAATGGGATTATACGTTCTTTCATGTGTAGTTCATCTGTGAATATTTGATGTTATGGATATTTCATATGATATAACATAAAGAATAAAAAGAAAAAAAAACAAATTCACTTTGCAGTAATTATAACCGTAGATTTTGAAGCCAATACTATGCCTAAATATTTTCTACTTTTCACGGATCGTAAATCAAAATTTATTTATCATTGATCAACTTTTCAGTATTTTATTATACGCGTGTATGTAGGTAGGTTTTGACTAAGTAAATAGAGTTATTGACCTTGGTTGTATGAGTTGTTACACCTGCATTCATGTCAATCTATTGATTTTCTATCAACTTAAAATCTGTATGATACAAAAATATTACAACTCGTTATAATAGCTCCCACCAATGCAAACATTAAATAAAATGCTTCCAGCAATGCAAATGACCATATAAATTAGAGTTGTGATATATACGGGAATATTCTAAAATTATGGATATTTCTTATGATATAACATAAAGAATGAAAAGAAAAAAACAAATTCACTTTGCAGTAATTATAACCGTAGATTTTGAAGCCAATACTATGCCTAAATATTTTCTACTTTTCAAAAATCGTAAATCAAAATTTATTTATCATTGATCATATTTTCATTATTTTATTATATGCGTGTATTTAGGTAGGCTTTGACTAAGTAAATAGAGTTATTGACCCTGGTTGTATGAGTTGTTACGCCTGCATTCATATCAATCTATTAACTTTTATCAACTTGAAATCTGTATGATGCTAAAATATTACAACTTGTTATGATAGCTCCCACCAATGCAAACATTAAATAAAATGCTTCCAGCAATGTAGACGACCATATAAATTAGAGTTGTGATATATATATATATATATATATATATAATACCCATAAATAATTATTTTACAATGTAAAAGAAATGGATGAGTAAATAGTAACCTTATCTTGCATATTACCGCAATAATCATGCCAACTTTCATTTTCAAGTAATCAACCACTGATAGTCAACTCAAATTTAATTTGAGAACAAATCCAACAAAACTAAACAAAGATGCAGGCTATCTTACAGCATATAATTTATTCAATGGGTTCTAATAATATACAAATAAATAAGATTAACTATAATCAAAGATAACTTGGGTCAACTATGAATTCCTTTTTTTTACTTTAGGAAATAAAATTTTGGTCGATGATGTAAGAAGAGAAAATATATAGATGTTATTTCCGCAAAACCTAGTGACCGCTGAAGAAAATCAACTAAAATTATTGCTTAAAATAAAGGAACGATGTACAAAAATTCACTCTGATAAACTGTTCGCCTTTTAATTCCTTATTTTTGGAGCTAATTTTCATATTCCCAACCAATAAAAACAGAAAATTGAAGAGATAAAAACTTCTGGAATAAATAACCAAATCAATGTTAATGATTACTGAATATTTATTTATGAAAATAATGATGACTTTAAGATTAAGTTCATATTTCTTTCCATCAATGTGTAAGCCGTTTAAAACGATTAATGTAATGATGAATTTAAGGTTCAAATTCATATATTACTGCAATAATCATGCCATCTTGCACTTTCAAGTAATCAATCACCAATGGTTATCTCAAACCCAATATGGGAACAAATTCAACAAAACTAAACAAATATGCATGTTATCTTACAACATATAACTTATTCAATGGGTTCTGATAATATAAAAATAAATAATATCAAATATAATCAAAGATAACTTGGGTCACATATGAATTCTTCTAGAATAAATAACCAAGTCAAAAACTTCTGGAATAAATAACCAAGTCAAAAATTTCTGGAATAAATAACCAAATAAAAAACATCTGGAATAAAAAAAATTACATTCAAAAATCAAAGGTATAGAATTTACTTGACATTTGAGATGGGTGTAGATCGGTTGTCTTCTACTTTTCAATTTAGGCATCTTGACTTGAGATTCGATTTCTAATTCTGGCGTTGAAGAACCATTTCGATCTCATCGTTAAACGTCCGTAAACACCTTCAAGGAAGAGAAAAGAGATCGCATTGATTTCAAAAAAAAAGAAATAATAGCAAAAAAAAACATCGTACCTATAGGAAGCTTAGATGAAAGACCAACCTCCAGCCTGTCGATCTTCTTGCACGCCGGTTGAATACCGATTATGGAAGTATGAAAAATTACATGAATCTCATGACTAATTTGAAAAGAAGAGAATAGTTATTGAGTTTATTGAGTGGTTGACTATGGGAGAAATAATAGGATAAAGGGACCGAGAAAAATGAGGAGAGATGATGTCGTGCCAAATGAAAACAATTATGAATGACTCTTTTGTCCTTACCGAGTTTATGGAAGCTGGTTTATAACTGTGGTCATTTTCAAAATAGTAAAAAAAGCTTTACTTTGACTTGGTTTGACCAAGTATTTGCTTTATATACAAGATGTGTGTGTGTGTATAGCAATAATTGAAATTCCATTTGAACAGTAATCAAGAAAACCCTTTTGATTTTGCAAAATGAGACAAATTAGGCTTGCTTGTTTATTTGCCAATCTGCATAGGTAAACTATTGTCTGCCAGTTTTCTTAGAAATAGTTCTGATTTGTAAACAAGTAATTAATAATCTCGTTTTTTAGTTTGCCAAAGTGCAGTATAATCAGCTTTGTTTTCTTAAGGCACGTGGGTCATAGTTGTTGTTTGACTTTTTTCAATACATGCGTAACCGCGTTCATCTTTATAAAAATGCAAACACTTCACTCGGCGTCGACATACTGAAACTGATAAAAAAATAGACTTCTAAAGATATTAACTTGAAAGCATTTGGACATGTAGTGTACTACACTAGTTAATACTTATCAAGGATACTAATTAGAAGATAGGTAAGTTGTCCTATGTATAACATATATGTCAATAGTAGACTGAGAAAATTAATACCTTCGTATAACCATTATGGTTAATCAAAATTTGAATTTTGTCATCATTGATCATTTTAGCAATAGCCTCAAAAGTCATGGAAGATACGTCAATGAAGTGCGCAGCATCAGACTGAATGCGCTATCTCCATTCCGTACCATCATTATGACTCAATGCATAGTAGAAGACCTGTTGACAAATTTAAATTATATCAATATAGAATAGTTAACAACAGATAACAATAGTCAATTAACATTATAAACCTCAATGGATTCTTGATTGTGCAATCCAAACGCAGAGTCCATGTGCAAAAGCATAAAAATTATTACACTATAATTAAGAAAATTCAATGATTTGATTTGTAAAACATGCTCAACGTTGATTTATGTTTTCGACTTTGGTATTATGGGTTCCCATAGTCAAGCAAATGAGAATATTATTTATTCTATATCAGCCTAACATATAGGGGTTGCCTCTTGTAGACATGGCCCGTCCTATTCACTAAATTTCCATAGGTTACTGCACTCATAATTTACCACAACAAAAATATGTATATGCTGCTTTTGAGTCAACTTAGTAGTGTGTTTTATGAGGGTATATTACAATGGGTAGCATGGGTTAAGTTAATACAAACACGACTAAACAGAATTGTTGTGCGACTGACCTTGGTGATCTCCTATTTTTTGTGTGACTTCTGCCTAAACAGCAAGAGAACTTGACTTCAGCGACTTCAGCGAGATTATGATCTTTAGTTCCCATGCTCATAGATAGGCCAGCAAAACCTGCATTAATTTTGGTACTATTATCTCGTAAAAGAATGTTGTAACTCATGGTTGACGTAGTTAACATCGCACATAAATTCTACAAAGATGATACTTATGATGTTTCATATACAAAATTAATATAAAGAAGATAAAGTTTGAAGATAAAAGAAAGTTACCAAAATTTTATTAAAAGAACAGTAAATTGTCGCATGATTATTAAAACTATGACAAACAATTTGCACCAAAAAAGAAAGGCAAAAAAAATGCTAATACAACTGCAATTGCATAATAAGGTACTCCTGTTAGAAATTTAAGGAGCAACCCCAAAAATTGTTAACTGATGACAATTATTTGCTGGAATGTTAGGATATAGACTCTAACACCAAGCAGTTAGACTTGTTCAATTTGAAAGCTAAACATAATACAATTGTTGGAACTTTGGAGAAAAAGTTTGATGCTGACAGTTTAAGTTTGGTCAAAAACTTATTAGGAGAAAAGTGGTCTATAACGCGTAAGAAACACACTTCCATTTAGAAAGGCGCACAGAATACGTACACTAGTATGTACCTTTTTAAGTGACTGAATATGGTATATATAATATTTCAAATAAAATTAGTGGATATTGAAAAGAATGTAAGGAACCTAAAGATGCAAATTTATAGTCGATGAGCCAGCTTGCCCCAACTATTTTCATAATTTACATGCGTAGAATGAAGATGAATGGAGTTATATTAGGAACAGTTATAATTTAGTAGTATGAATATGAAAAAAAAAACTAACACATCAAAAATTCTAGAAACTATACATGCTAAAAAAATAAATGAAAAGAAAAATCTTTGATCTGATCCATAAATTCACTTTTGCAGAACTTAAGCATGGTTTTGGTAGCGATGGTGAAGAGTTATTGTTGAAAAAATAAACGCAGTACATATCAATTGAATACATAAATGGATCCATCTTAGTTTGAATTCCGGTTAAACACAATAAATGAATAAATAAATAACTCTTTGATGAAGTGAAATAGTTAGAGGATACCTTTGTAAGCATAGAATCTTCAGTTGAATACTCATCATGGAAAACATATTGATGAAAAAAATACTCATCATGGAAAACATCTGAAAGATTATCAATTACAGCTACAGCTGCAATACATATTGATGGGTATATTTAATAGAGAAACTTGCAGATTTAGTAGATTAAGAATATTATATCAACAACAACCACTATGTATTCTCATATATGATGTGACATGGGTTCACAAACCAGTAATCATTTCATGTTGATGAAAATATGTTTCAGGCACTAAATTGAAGAGATAAGTATATGATTATAATAACTGAAGTAAGGCGTAAGAATGCACTGTACCATTTTCGTTTCTATTCTAATCAAGTATGAGCGTCAAGAATTAGTTTAAAAAATGTAGTTGGTAGATATACAAAATAGTTAGAGGGCATATATATTTTATTATAACCCATTATTTTTCTAAGAAAGGAAAACGGTGGATCCTAATGGGTGACTGATATGCACAAACACAAACTAAGGACATTGTTAACTTGTATATATTATGATACAAATCATTGCAATATTGATCAGGTGAAATAATACAGTCTGGAACTGTAAGTATGAATTATAAAATACTTCGACGGATCAGTGAGTTCTTACTGTTAAACCGAACATATATTACACTACTGATAAGCTTAGCTCATGTAAAAGAAAGTATCTAATAAACCAAACAAATTTATAAATGAAAATAAAAATAAAGAAACTGTATATTTTGTAGTGGAAATATAGAACTGTAGACATCAACTCCAATATATTCAAGAGATTTATTAGCATAATGTTTGGTGTATATAGAATCCATTCATGAGATTATCTTACAGCTACACTAGTTGCCTGTTTTATGAAACCATGAAATTGCATATAAAAGAAACAAATGTAAAACTATGTGATACACACAAAAGGTGGAACAATTATAACCAGGTATTTGTTTAGTATAGTTATATAATTATTAAGTTCAAGAACAGAACAAACAAGAAGATGAATATGCCCTAATTTATAAGAAATTACTTGTGTATCGTCAGTAAGCATCGAATATGTAATTTTATAGCACGGTAGTAATTTAAATGCTTACTTACTTCATAAATCTTTGAACTGTAAAAGCCTCCACAACTCTCTTATTACTTCTAACCCTTCAATATGTTGATGGCGGGATGACTCTAATGACAATGTAGCCATTGTTACACCCATCATTATAGCTCCATGTATTCCCCAATAATCCCATCATTTCTACGGCCTCTTCCTAGATTGATCTACTGCCACCTATGCTGCATCTCGGTTATGCATCATGCTTATCCCAACATCACACTTATCTCTAGTTGCAACAAGCCTCACTTTTACTGCATATCGTCTGCACTTTCAGTTTTTAGTATTAGTTCAGTCGCTTTTCTACTTTTCCAGCTTTATTGTTGTTTATTCCACTTGTTAATTGACCCTATGCTACCAGAACTATGCATTATATTCCGCACAAGTTTTCTTAGCTTGATTTCGCTGCTCTATCCATGTTACTTTGTCCATGTTCATGTTCACCCTCTCTTTTATTTTCATTTGTCATGTTTGTCACTAGGACATTTGTTACATGCTCATAATTATCTGATGATCTATCTTCTGTTGTGCCTCATCGCTCTACAATGCATGTTGTTCTTTGATGCTTCTTCACTGCTCTGCAATGCATGTATGTGGATATTGTTTGCGCCAAAATTGGTCACAAACACCTGATAATTGATAATTAACAATCACAGATTTCATATAAATAACAAGTATGAAGATCACTCAGAAAATTCAAGGGAAAGCAGTAAACAATACAGAATTTATAGTGGTTCGGTGATCTGGCCTATGTCCACTTTGAAGTTTATGACTTTATTGATTCACTTGATGATTTCAATCAATTACAGCATGTTACAGTTGACAATAGCTCTGATATTCGAATACAATGATGGTAGTGAATTGTAGAATTGAATCCGGCAGAGTCTAGACGTTCAAAAGCTGAAAGATCCCTTTTCCGAAGGTTCCAGGAGGCTATTTATAGGCATAGGAGGCAGATATCATGCTCAAACTTCGAGAGACTTCTTTTGGCATGTGAGTGGGCCCACCAAACTGGTCCCGGAAAGTTTCGACTCGATCCGTGATCGGTACAAACCAATTTCGTATCGATCAAAAAATGATCCAATCGAGCTGAAAATTGGCAGTATTGTTCTTTAGCTTGTACGTAAGCTTTTGTGAAAATTTCGTTGCATTTGGACCTATGGTTTGTGAGATATGATCGATGAAAGATTGTGTTTTTTGTATACTGCTGAGTTCGAATCCATGGTTTCGTATCCATCCCTACGAATCGATTTGGACACATGACAACGCGACGACGTGGTGCGCACTCCCCGCATTGATCCACCTTTTTCTCCGAGTAGACCGTGTCGCATCCATGAACTTTGCCTCATTTATATCGATGACCGTTGCCTTGTTTGATTCGATACCCGTTGCCAATTCTTATTGATGGAAGTGGGTTTGTTCGTATCGATGTTTGGGGTGCTATTTCGTATGGATCACTAAAGGGAGTACTGCTCGTATCGATTGGCTTTGGCTTTTGCTCGTATCGATCGGCCGATGGATACAAAATAAAGGCTCCTATGATCGGTGCGAACAATAATCCATGATTTCTGAGGATTGACACGAGCAAGGCTTCCACAAGATCGACACGAATAGATGACCTTGATCGATTCGAACATGGGGATACGAACATTCTAATGGGTACGAAGCTGATGGATTCGAATAGTACGGCTAAGGATCGATTCGAGCCTGATCGATTCGAACAGATGCTGATCGAGTCGAATTCGATGGATTCGAAATTCAACCTCCCTCTATGGATACGAACAGCGTCTTTCTTCTAACTTATACCAATCATATCTCATTCATACGAACTCCGATTAACCTGAAATTTGAAACGCTAGCTTTTATGGATTTGCTTGTCATGTCTGGTCAATTGTGGCCCGATCCGGACTTGGACAGTATTTATCGATATCCATAGCGAAGCAGTGTATAACCGATCTTCGGAACGAACTGTCTTTGATTTTCGATTAATCTTTAGTATCACGGCCTTGCCGAAAGGCGGGATAACACTTGCCCCCCGAAACATGCCTTGCGATAGGAAGGAGTGTTTTGTAATGCTATAAGCTAGATGTTCATATCCCGTCGATGACCTGTAAAGAACTTGATAGTTTCATATGACCTCGAATGGCGATCGTTCGGGATCATATGCCATTTGAGGTGAAACGTGACCGTTCGCGGCAAATGGTGAAACGTGACCGTTCGCGGCATCTGTTTGAGGTTCGACTTCGTTCTAGACGATTTGCGATCGTTCGCGATCGGGCGTCATTCTTGTCGAATAGTGGCCGTTTGCAGTCGGGTGCCACACGAGGCAGAATGTGATCGTTCGCGATCGGATGCCGCTCGAGGTAGAATGTGATCGTTCGCGATCGGATGCCGCACGATGCAGAATGTGATCGTTCGCGATCTGATGCCGCACAAGGCAGAATGTGATCGTTCGCGATCGAATGTTGAGGGGGGCTTGGCATTACTAGGTCAGATATCACGTTCGGGTGAATTTCTGAATTAGCGACTTTGGCAGTTCATCGCCATACAAGGTGTGCTTGTGGACCGTTCGTGATCCAACGGCTATACAAGTAACTTCTTTTACAGAATTGCAAATATCAAATTAATGCTCATATGAATTCTCTAACTGAAATGTCCAAATAAACCTAATCCAAATGTTCAAATCAAAACTAAACAGAAGCAAGACAAGGATGTCAAAGTGCAAATTCTTACTACGATATGGTCAATAGTCATTCAGAGCATGCCTGTGGATCGTTCGCGATCCCGTACATGTGTAAATGGTTTAACCGCGTTAGTGAGAAATTTACAACTTGTTCATCATTATTTGAATCAATTGATAACCATCCGGTGTCCCGGTTCAGGGTCACCCCTAGCTGATCTAGACGGTGGTCGTTCTGGCTCCACCGTTGGAGCTCGCCTCCTCACATACTGAAGTAGCCTACTGTTCTTAATATGCCCTTCCACCTCATCCTTCATATGTCTACAGTCGTTTGTGTTATGACCGTTCAGTTCGTGGAATAAGCAATATTTGTCCGATTTCCTCTCATCAACAATTGGATCCCTTCGCATTGGTCTATGATTGGGAACTTGCTCTCTGGTGTCTTGGTAGATTCGCTCCAAACTTTCATTCAGCTTCGAATAAGGGGTGAATCGCGACTCCCTCCGCAGCCGCTTTGACCTGTCATCATTATCCTCAGCCTTTCGTTTCCCTTTACCAATCTCTACACCTTTTCCAAATGGGTTTCCACCCTTGATAGCATAAATATCGATTCCCTATTCTCTTTCTGCACTAGCATCCTCCAATCGTAAAAACTTTTCGGCCTCATGATAGAATTCTCCCAGATCCATAGGTGGATCTTTAGTTAACGAATATTTGAACTCTGTGCCATCAGCTATTTCGGTTACAACCGCCATCATAACAATGGATGGATCTCGTCAGTCTACTGATGCTGCTGCCACATTGAATCGCATCAGAAAATTCCTCAAAGACTCCCCAGTTTTCTGCTTTAAAGTTGCCAAACTCATTACATTCTTGGGTCTTGCGATGTGAACCCTGAATTGCCTCATGAATTTCTCGGTTAAATCAGCCCATGTTCCTATGGAGCCGCTCTCCAGCTGCCTAAACCATAGTGTCGCGATATCTGTCAGATATAATGGAAAGCACCGGGACATGACTTCCTGTGATGCCCCCTGCACTTCGATGTGCCTCATATACTTTGTCAGATGGACCGCGGGGTCCGTCCTCCCATCGTACATCTCCACTGATAGTAACTTGAATTCTGGTGGGTTCCTAGCCATCCTAATCGTAGGAGAAAAGGAACTCCTATTCACATCTTCAAGATCTCTATTTACTAATCCGCCCCTCAAGGCTCGTCTGACCATCTCTGCCAATCTATCATTGTTTCCAAGCTGTAGTCCTCGTTCACTGCCTTCGATCTGCCCCACGAGTCCGTGTGAGCCTTCGGGAATCTGCCCCCTGGCTAAGCATTCATCCCTCTACCACTACCAGGTTGCTCGGATGCCCCTGTCTCTCTCCCCGGGATTGGATCAACATGCTCTAAGTGTGTGCCCCCTAGTCCTGGTGCTACGCTGGATTGTCATGCTCCATTTTGAACTCCATCAGCTCCTCGATTCTACGCTCCAAGTTGCCTAATCTGTCGAAACAAAATGCTTGCTCCAAAATTGGTCACAAACACCCGATAGTTGATAATTCACAATCACAGATTTCAGATAAATAACAAGTATGAAGATCACACAGAAAATTCAAGGGAAAGCAGTAAACAACACAGAATTTATAGTGGTTCGATGATCTGGCCTACGTTCACTGTGAAGTTTATGACTTTATGATTCACTTTATGATTTCAATCAATAAAAGCAGGTTAAAGTTGACAATAGCTCTGATGTTCGAATAAAATGTGGTAGTGAATTACAGAATTGAATCCGGCAGAGTCTAGATGTTCCAAAGCTGAAAGATCCCTTTCTGAAGCTTCCAGCGGGCTATTTCAGGCACAGGAGGCTGATATCATGCTCAAACTTCGGGAGACTTCTTCTGGCACGTGAGTGGGCCTACGCGACCGATCCCGAAAAGTTTCGACTCGATCCGTGATCGATACGAACCAATTTCATATCGATCAAAAAATTATCCAATCGAGCTGAAAATTGGCAGTATTGTTCTTTAGCATGTACGTAAGCTTCTGTGAAAATTTCGTTGCATTTGTACCCGTGGTTTGTGAGATATGATCGATGCAAGATTTTGTTTTTTGTATGCTGAGTTCGAATCCATGGTTTCGTATCCACCCTACGAATCGATCTGGACACGTGACAACGTGGCGACGTGGCACGCACTCCCCGCATTGATCCAACTTTTGCTCCAAGTAGACCATGTCACATCCATGAACTTCGCCTCGTTTGTATCGATGACCATTGCCTTGTTCGATTCGATAGCCGTTGCCAATTCGTATTGATGGAAGTGGGTTTGCTCGTAGCGATGTTTGGGGTGCTATTTCGTATCGATCACTAAAGGGAGTACTGCTCGTATCGATTGGCTTTGGCTTTATTTTGTATCTATCGGCCGATCAATACGAAATAAAGGCTCCTATTGATCGATGCGAACAATAATCCACGATTTCTAGGGATCGATACGAAAGGCGAATCTAGGATCAAAGGCTTCCACGAGATCGACACGAACAGTTGACCTTGATCGATTCGAACATGGGGATACGAACATTCTGATGGGTACGAAGCTGATGGATTCGAATAGTACGGCCAAGGATCGATTCGAGCCCGATCGATTCGAACAGATGCTGATCGAGCTCCCTTTGTGGATACGAACAGCGTGTTTCTTCTAACTTGTACCAATCATATCTCATTCATACGAACTTCGATTAACCTGAAATTTGAAACGTTGGCTTATATGGCTTTGCTTGTCCTGTCTGGTCAATTGTGGCCCGATTCGAACTCGGAAAAATTTCATCGATATCCATAGTGAAACAGTGCATAACCAATCTTCTGGACGAACTGTCTTTGATTTTCGATTAATCTTTTGGTATCACGGCCTTGCCAAAAGGCAGGATAACACTTCCCCCCCAAAACATGCCTTGCGATAGGAAGGTGTGCTTTGTAATGCTATAAGCTGGATGTTCATATCCTGTCAACGATTTGTAAAGAACTTGATAGTTTCATATGACCTCAAATGGCGATCGTTCGAGATCGTATGCCATTCGAGGTGAAATGTGACCGTTCGCGGTCGAATGCCATTCGCGGCAAATGGTGGAACGGGACCGTTCGTAGTCGGATGCTGCTTCAAACGAAGGGCGGCTGTTTGAGGTTGGACGTCATTCTAGACGATGCGATCGTTCGCGATTGGGCGTCGTTCTTGTCGAATAGTGACCATTCGCGGTCGGGTGCCGCACGAGGCAGAATGTGATCGTTCGCGGTCGGATGCCGCACGATGTAGAATGTGATCGTTCACGATCGGATGTCGCATGAGGCAGAATGTGATTGTTCGCGATCGGATGCCACACGAGGCAGAATGTGATCGTTCGCGATCTAATGCCGCACGAGGAAGAATGTGATCATTCGCGATCAAATGTTGAGGGGGACTTGGCATTACTAGAGTCAGATATCACGTTCCGGTGAATTTATGAATTAGCGACTTTGGTGGTTCATCGCCATACAAGGTGTGCTTGTGGACCGTTCGCGATCCAACGGCTATACAAGTAACTTCTTTTACAAAATTGCAAATATCAAATTAATGCTCGTATGAATTCTCTAACTGAAATGTCCAAATAAACCAAATCCAAATGTTCAACTCAAAACTAAACAGAAGCAAGACAAGGATGTCAAAGTGCAAATTCTTACTACGATACGGTCAATAGTCATTCCGAGCATGCCTGTGGATTGTTCGTGATCCCGTACATGTGAAAATGGTTTAAACGCGTTAGTGAGAAATTTACAACTTGTTCATGGGTATTTCAATCAATTGATAACCATCCGGTGTCTCGGTTCAGGGTCACCCCTAGCTGATTTAGACTGGTCGTTCTGGCTCCACCGCTGGAGCTTGCCCCCTCACATACCGAAGTAGCCTCCCGTTCTTGATATGCCCTTCCACCTCATCCTTCAGATGTCTACAGTCGTTTGTGTTATGACCGTTCAGTTCGTGGAATAAGAGATATTTGTCTGATTTCCTCTCGTCAACAGTTGGATCCCTTCGCATTGGT
The DNA here is from genome assembly GCA_030765085.1 of Allium cepa. Classification (NCBI taxonomy): domain Eukaryota; kingdom Viridiplantae; phylum Streptophyta; class Magnoliopsida; order Asparagales; family Amaryllidaceae; genus Allium; species Allium cepa. The sequence goes on from CM060935.1 coordinate 601,156,925, forward strand.
CTACGATAGGGAACTTGCTCTCTGGTGTCTTGGTAGATTCGCTCCAAACTTTCATTCAGCTCCGAATAAGGGGTCAAAAAATTCCTCAGAGACTCCCCATCTTTTTGCTTTAAAGTTTCCAAACTCATCACATTCTTGGGTCTTGCGATGTGAACCCTGAATTGCCTCATGAATTTCTCGGTTAAATCAGCCCGTGTTCCTATGGAGCCGCTCTCCAGCTGCCTAAACCATAGTGCTGCGATATCTTTCAGATACAATAGAAAGCACTGGGCCATGATTTCCTGTGTGCCCCTAGCACTTCCATGTGCTTCATATAATTTGTCAGATGGACCGCGGGGTGCGTCCTCCCATCGTACATCTCCACTGATGGTAACTTGAATTCGGGTGGGTTCCTAGCCATCCTAATCGTATGAGAAAAGGGACTCCTGTTCACATCTTCAAGATCTCTATTTACTAATCCGCCCCTCATGGCTTGCCTGACCATCTCTGCCAATTTATCATTGTCTCTAAGCTGTAGTCCTTGTTCACTGCCCTCGATCTGCCCCCCGAGTCCGTGTGAGCCTTCAGGAATCTGCCCCCCGGCTGAGCGTTTATCCCCCTACCACCACCAGGTTGCTCGGATGCCCCAGTCTCTCTCCCTGGGATTGGATAAACATGCTCTAAGTGTGTGCCCCCTAGTCCTGGTGCTACGCCGGATTATCCTGCTCCATTCTGAACTCCATCTGCTCCTCGATTCTACGCTCCAAATTTCCCAGTTTGTCGAAACAAATTTTGGATCATTTCCTCTTGTCTTCTCATCATTGCCTCCATCTCATCCCTGGTGATGAAGATTGAAGCTTGGTTCGCTCCTGAGGAAGCCTCTTGACTCCCTTCGTGTTGACTTCTCTTTGATCTCTGCCTTCTACTTGATTACCTTGTCATGACTCTTCAGATCTGGATCTCTAAACTTTCAAATTCAACTGACAGAACTTCTGAATTAGCTTTCTCAGTGAAAGCGCCAAAATGTTTGCACCAAAATTGGTCACAAACACCCGATAGTTGATAATTCACAATCACATATTTTAGATAAATAACAAGTATGAAGATCACTCAGAAAATTCAAGGGAAAGCAGTAAAGAACATAGAATTTATAGTGGTTCGGCGATCTGGCCTACGTCCACTTTGAAGTTTAAGACTTTATTGATTCACTTGATGATTTCAATCAATTACAGCAGGTTACAGTTGACAATAGCTCTGATGTTCGAATACAATGATGGTAGTGAATTGCAGAATTGAATCCGGCAAAGTCTAGACGTTCCAAAGCTAAAAGATCCCTTTTTTGAAGGTTCCAGAGGGCTATTTATAGGCGTAGGAGGCTGATATCGCGCTCAAACTTCGGGAGACTTCTTCTGGTCATTGCCAAAGATGCAAGATTGTGTTTTTCGTATGCTGCTGAGTTCGAATCCATGGTTTCGTATCCATCCCTACGAATTGATCTAGACACGTGACAACGCGGCGACGTGGCGCGCACTCCCCGCGTTGATCCACCTTTTGCTCCGAGTAGACCGTGTCGCATCCATGAACTTTGCCTCGTTTGTATCGATGATTGTTGCCTTGTTCGATTCGATAGCCGTTGCCAATTCGTATTGATGGAAGTGGGTTTGTTCGTATCGATGTTTGGGGTGCTATTTCGTATCGATCGCTAAAGGGAGTACTGCTCGTATCGATTGGCTTTGGCTTTATTTCGTATCTATCGGCCGATCGATACGAAATAAAGGCTTCTATTGATCGATGCGAACAATAATCCATGATTTTTGGGGATCGATACGAAAGGCGAATCTAGGATTGATGCGAGCAAGGCTTCCACAAGATCGACACGAACAGATGACCTTGATCGATTCGAACATGGGGATACGAACATTCTGATGGGTACGAAGCTGATGGATTTGAATAGTAAGGCCAAGGATCGATTCGAGCTCGATCGATTCGAACAGATGCTGATCGAGTCGAATTCGATCGATTCGAAATTCAACCCCCCTCTATGGATACGAACAACGTGTTTCTTCTAACTTGTACCAATCACATCTCATTCATACGAACTTCGATTAACCTGAAATTTGAAACGCTGGCTTTTATGTCTTTGCTTGTCATGTCTGGTCAATTGTGGCCCGATTCGGACTCGGACAAAATTCATCGATATCCATAGCGAAGCAGTGTATAACTGATCTTCGGGATGAACTGTCTTTGATTTTCGATTAATCTTTTGGTATCACGGCCTTGCCAATAGGTAGGATAACAGATATGAAAATATATATGCATAAAACATATGAAAACACATATGCATACAGTGTATGAAAAGACATATGCATCTACTGAAACAAAGTTATAACCATAAGTTCAGAAGTATTTAAATGCTATATGTACATACATAGACAAATAAAACTCTAAATATCATATACATAAATATCTACCATCATTAATACATTTGGCACATCTCTTTTTAAGAAACCTAAGAAATTTGCGAAGGAAAACACATAGTTATGACTTAATAAGTTTACTTACATATGTAGTTGTTATTAAATCTAATAGGAACATGCATATTTCATCAAATATATAAAATTTACATAAAGTACAATAGAATTCAGAGAAGTAACCTGGTATCGATTCTAAATATGGCATATTGTGATCATTACATTACATTACATTACATTACATAATGCAAATTACTCAAAGGTTAGAAAATAAAGAACAAAGTTACATTATCAATTTTCAGAATAGTTCATTTCTTGAAAAAAAGTATAGATAAACTTTGACATCGATTTGAATTCTTCTGCATAAAGAGAAAGCAATATCAATGTTCATATAAAAATGAGAATCAAGATGAATAATGGCTCACTAAGCCATTTTCTAGGTTAAAAGATTATGCGACGATGTCTAAGTTACATGGATTATTTTGTCTGAACCTTGTCGTTACAGTTGTGGACATAACATTAAACATATCAACATAATTATTTAAAGTATATTAATAACAAAATCACAAAAGATGCCATGATAGGGATTCTTAAAATAGTTATACCCAGTGGCACAACCAGCTTCAAACTATAGGGAGGGCAAAAAAAACTCAACTGAGAAAGAAATAATTCTTCTACATATGGCTTTGCAGTCATTTTAAGTAAAAATTAGTTGATAATAACTTAACAGCAAAAGAAGCTTCAAGCTTTGACACTAACAGAAAAAGAAACTTAGCAGTAATATATACCATGCTACTTAATCCAAGTTTATATCTTGACTTGGACATTAAGAATCGGGTATGAGACCTTTTTTTGTAACTAATTTGAAATAACAAGGTAATTTCATAACTTAATTGTTACCCGGGAGATATATTATATGTCGTTCAGAATCTGCTTGGTTTTTTAAGGTGTTTAATACATAGAATTATTATCGATGAAAGCCGGATGACAAACAAAATTCAAATTATTTACATTTCCCGGATTGAAACCTAACAGAAAATCTTGGATCCAAACCTAACATATGTAGACATTAAAATTACTAAATTATTAATTAGCGATCAAGATGTGAAAGTAACTCATTTAATTAGTTAGAAGAAAGAAGATAGTAGATTAGGTGGGTTAGAGTCCGGAGCACACAACGGTGGTACTCTAGAAGGTCGTGCGGCATTGGAAAGGATCTGGAGATGGTCGATGGATAAGCAGAGACATTGGAAAGCCTATCAAAGGAAGCGACAATGAAGATGGATACTTAAATCCATTAGCCATTTTGATTTTCTTTTCTCCCCTAGTCGTTCTGTTTCCCTAGACCACGATTATCTAGAGGTAGGATCGGTGATGAATGATGTTGCAGAGTGCTAGCCGAAGATAATGAAGTCTTAATCGACGAAGAAAGAAGGAAAGTATGGTTTTTTAGGATTCCATGCAAAGAGGGCTTTGATGTAGAATTGTATAATAAGATGTATGTTTTCCTGCTTAGATTTACTTTTGGGGGAAAACAGATGGCGTAGCAACACGATTTATTTATTTATTAACACCCTAGTGCTCAAAGATGGTAGGATGTGTTTCAACGCTGTTACCTGCTGCAGTTATTGAAGAATTTTGTTGTAGTGAGTATGGATGACAAAATTTATACTATGGTTTGATTAAGTGCATCACATCATTTTACAAATTTAGTTAATTCTTATAAAATTTAATTAACTAGTATTTAACAAAATCTATTTTTCTCTTTGCCGTACCTATAATGTGCTCTTTATTCTCTTGGCAGAGTTGAAGAGATTTGGCGATAACAAAGCCACAGTACAGGCCATCAGCACTAACAATTCCATCTACATACCCTTCACCTCCCATATTGGATGAAGTCCACTTGGCAATGTTCTTCCAAATGTTTCCAGATGTCATTGAATTTGAACTGGAGGTTTGTTTGAGTCTTCATAATAGAAATATACAGGTTAATGAGATAAACAAAGAACTTTCTTTATCTCTTCATCTACTAAAGAATCATTTACAAGATTTTGGCTTTATGTAAAAACTAGAAAGGAAATTTAGTAATGCAAACTTACAAGCTTAATTCGCCTGGAACAAAAAATTTTATTAAAATATAATTTAATTTAGCTTTCTTACAAAAAGCTAAATGAATTTACTATCCATATTTTAAACTCATTTTGTTACTAAAAGATCAATGTTTATTTTTTTTAAATAATGATGTATAAAATTGGTTCAAAACGGTAAACGCTTTCATATTTTTTAATTTTTAATTTTGTATATTGTTAAAAAAAATATAAAAGTTATATAATAAGGTTAATCTTTTTTTGTTTTGGAACAAATCGGGCTTTTCGACCCTCGAAAATCGATATTAATACGTCCATTTATCACATGCTGAGAAATCGAATGCCGGAAGACCCGGTTCTTTAGGAAAAGAAAGAAGATAATAAGAAAACAATAAAACACAGAATCTCTCAGCAGAACGAATAATCTATAATATACCACATATCTTAACACAAAAACAAAATTGTAATATGTATATAAAAACGTCAACCAGAGTGTACTAACCTATTCCAGCCTAAATAGTTATAACAGTCCATCCTCACAATTACTGGCAACACAACAATGAATACAGCGGAAAATAACCATCTACGTGAATACGTCTTTGGGCCTCCAACTCGTCTTTTGAAGCTCCAAGCATCCAAACCAATCTGTAATATGCTCAGTCAGACCCGAGCGTTGTAATAAAATAATACCCTAGTCAGTCTGGAAAACCGGCATGAGAAAACACACCCAATTGGATTTTAAGTTATATAAAAACTTTGAAATCAAAGGTATCTCGTAAGACCACGCCGCACATAAACACAGATGGGTTTTTACCCCACGAAAACCAAACATTTTCTATAGAAAATTCATTGATGTTATAATAATGCCTAAGGGTGAAAATATTAATAATCAAGTAGTTGTGATGCTCGTGAGTGTACATCACAATAATACCACATATATAATCGAAAATCGATAAGCCGCGTTCGCTAATTATGTAGGATTTCCATAGAGGTTCCCTCAGTACTTCGAGGAACGGTCCTTCTACACAAGGATCAGAGATATCCTCCTGAAGCAGCATACATCCCTAGTGAAGTACCATAGGAAAAACATAGTTGGTCTCGCTAAGACCGAATGCACCATCCCATGCATGCCTAACAACTATAAGTGACATCTTGGAGGAGCCAACTACACCCTATGGATTTGCCAACCTATTGGCAATGCCTCCTATCTCTGGTTTTAGTCATTCTCACTGATGAGGTTACGTCTGGCATTCCAGCTTACACACCGCTACCAAATAGATAACGGAATCCTACATGGATTCCAATACCCCAATGGGTCTCGGAATCCCACATAGATTCTCACATCTCAATCAAATCTTGAAATCACACCCGGATTCCCATACCTTAATGGGTCTTGAAATCACACATGGATCTCACATTCTAATATATCGTGAATCTACTCCACATAACCGTATATGTTTTTTTTTGGAGTGGTTACATGTTCGAGTCATCTCTTACGAGTACACTCCTCTGCTACCCAGGTGCTCCACGAAACCAAATACCGATTTCCAGAATGATCAATACCGATTCCATTGAAAATAATCAGACAATACATAGGAGCGGGGATAATCCCCTAACCATTTAAGTAGACAGATTTCCTTATCATTTGTCCTAGAAGAACAAAATGAGTTTATGCGTACATTATAGCACCATCGATGGTAATTGTACCGTATAATTCCTGTGTTTCCCCTAGATATTTCCAGAGTCAAAATTCTTCGGTGTTTAGTAGGGAATATTTTCGTACCGCCAAAATTAAGAAAAATTACATATTTAGGCTAAGATTTGATAGTCGTTATTTAACTATCAAATAAACAAACATTCAAACAAAAATAATATTTCATAGGGAAAACCAATATTGGTTAAGCATATAAGCACTCACTAGCCGCATTTCGTACATCTTCATTAATAAAACCAACTTTGCAAATTGCTTGTATACATACACCTTTACAAAGATATATTCGCAAATCTCTATATTTTAATACTTAGAAATATCCATATACTTGTCTCAAGTATATCCACAAAATTTAGAAAGTTTTCCTTTATTTGATTCTCCAATCATTTATAAAACTCCTTGTAACACTTCTTAAACATTTATAACTCATTTATAAATCTTACGGACCATTTATAGAATTCCTTTATACATTCCTATCGTTCATAAATTCTTTTGTACATTTCTAAATCATTCTTGAGCCTTTATAAATCCATAAAACCATTTATAAAACTTCTTTCATGAATCTATAAATCTGTTTCTAAAAATTGGTTTATATATATCTAGCCATTTATAAACTCTTCCACCTTACAAATACCCCTTCCTTTAGTTCTTTAAAACGTTTGATAACTCTTTTACAAAATTTAAGTCTTTCCATTCCATTCATGGGTCTTAGAAACATTTAAAAATCTTTTGCTTCAAAACACCACTGTATAATAATTATTTACAATAAACATCATAAATAAATGGAATTTATTAATTTATAAAATATCTTAAAAATAATGATTAATAATTTCAAAATATTATTTAAGAACAATAATAATTAATCTTTACCATTTTTATAAATAATAACAATTTATTTTTAAAACCTTATTAATAATCCTTATTATTAATTCCAACCCATAATTATTCTTAAATAAATAACCTTATCGCATTTTGATGACTCTTTAAATACATACTATAAAAAGTAAACTTTAAAAGATTACCAATAACATTAAATAACCTTAAATTAATGTTATCATAATTATTTAACCTTAAACTTATATTAATAGAATTAAATACTTCTTAAACATTAATACTTTAATTAAACACTTGAAATCAATATTACTATAATAAAATAACTTTAAAACAACATCAATATAATTAAATAACCATAAAATAATATTATTAAAATAAAATAGAAAATCCTTAAAACAAAATATTTTTCGAAACCCAATTTCGGATTAAAAAAATGTTTCTTGTCTCCAAAACCCAATTTCAACTTGAATGGCAATTTACAGTATTTTTAAAATATTAATTTGAGGCCAATAGCCACACAACACTTAACCAATATCGATATTGATTTTCTATCACTATTGGGTTTTATTTCCTAACATATATGATGTTATAATCACAGCATCTACAATCATATTTATTATTCAATAATCCATATAAAGAAAATATTATTGAAACAATAAAATTCAATAACAGCTAGAAATCACGTTGGATCCCTCCAACATGTTTGCCCTTGCATCACAAATGTTAGATAATCATAAAATATAAATCAACCGCTTCGAGGCGAGATTCATATAAAAATGTTCATTCCCTCTTACATGGAAACGTAATAGGGTTTCATTCGCTCCAATAATCGGGAATATATCCAACTAATAAATATAGTAATTTATCGAAACAATCATCCAATTTTTTTTATCAACTATATATTATACCAGTTAACTAAACAAGTGAGTTTGACTCACTGAAATTTTCTGTTGTCGCCGACGCGTTTCGGTTTGGAACTAAAACCGGACGACGCACGATTTTAGCCCAAAATTCAACATTCTCCAAATTTGTTCAAACCAGTTCCATTGAAAATCTTACGTCGTTACGAGCATAATATAAAAATTCGTACCTCAAATGGACCTCGTATGGGAGAGTTATTAAACTTTTAAGTTTCAATAATTAATATAATAATAAAATAACAAATTATATAATTATCATTTTTACAGATTTACCCTTCTTCTTCCCAATATGGATACTCCCTTATGCAAGCCTTCATGCACCATTGACATGCACTGCTCCTCCTCTAGCTCCTCCATCAATCCACTCCACGCCCCGAGACTACCACCATTCTCTCTCTCTTCCCAACCCGCATCCATCCATCCTCATTTCCCTCCACTCGAACCTCTTCCCCATACGCGATCCCAGCCTACGCCCATCGCCAGGTCGACTTCACGGCCCCTCCCAAAACGTGACCGGTCTCCTTAAAAAAATGGCCATTGCCTCTATTCGCTTCTCCGAGCTCGAATATGATCTCATTGTCGCCAATCGATCACGACAATGATCGATTTCTCAAGCCCTAGTTTGCAAACTCCACAACTTCCACTGTCGATCATTCAAAAACTCTTACGTAACCTTTGAAACGAATATTGGATCGAAGATTTAGTTGAGATGAGATTTTTAAAACAAGTTTTCAGATTTTTAGATGACTGACATTTTAAATTTTCAAAATCTTGTTTTCTCCCTTTTTTCCCTCTGCTTATAGGCAGTGTTATATAACATGAAGAAGGATGGGAAAGAACGAGGAAGGTATAGGCTCTTTATGAGTTTGTGGGTTGACGTGAAAAAATAGGGTTGCGTAGTCAAATCCAAGTAAATATATTATGTAAATTCAAAATATCTAGCTATATAATTTCGGACTCCAATCGAGACGTGTCATCTATCATTTTATATTTTATACCCCTATTTCAAATGCAATGGAACTTGTTTCGATACCTAATTCGATCATATGCAGAAGATAGCCTTTTGAACCCAATTATTATACTAAATTTTTAGTAATTGAATTTACGTGTTTCTATCCCGTACAACCAAATGACACGTCCAATCGCTACGAAATTTAAAGGTGTATTATAATTCATTATCACGGACCCAATGACATCGGTTTCCTCGAAATTCGAGACACTGCCCCGGAAGGCTATTTTTGCTTGTTAATTAAAATGGGTTATTTTCAAAATCAGTTAAATCACCTTTAAATCCAATTTAAAAGTCTCCTTATTCTTATTAAATAGAAATTTAATAAGCCTTTAAATCATTTTTATCCAACATAAAATCCAAGATTCAATTATTTAAACAATTTTCAATTATTAAATTGAACAAATAAATTATCCAATAAATTTCTATATTTGAAATTTGAGTTATTTAACCTATAAAATTAACTTTCCAATATTTAATATTCTAATTTTAAATAACTATAATTCTGGATTGTTACATTCTTCCCTCCTTAAAAGAATTTCTTCCTCGAAATTGCCAAGGTAGGAAAAATGCCCAAACTCGTTACTTTTTAAAACCAATTAGTTCAAATAACTTACCAAATCCCTTTAAGCCTTTAACTTCCCAAAACTAACTTGTTGAAACCTTGTTATTACTTTTACCAAGTTTCTGAATTCATTCATAGATTTCCAACTAATATCTTCCCACCCAGTCATTTCAGGTTATAACTCAAAATTCAAGTTTTAGTTATCACAAATTTCTTCAAAATTTGTAATTCTTTAATTTTTGAAAAATTTCACAAGTGTCTCCTTTACGCGACTCGATCATAATAGCCACTAATAGCCACTACGGGCCTAAACCAGCAGAAGAAAATAAAAGCCAAGTGGCTCAACTATAAAACCATAAAATTTAATCAACAAAATAAATATGTACCATTTTATTGGGCGACCAATTTTACTCATGAAATCAAGGGCATCAAATTAGCTCTTGCTTTTATATACCTGCATCTTATTTACCAATGATATCCAATCATATAATTCATAATCATATTACTCTGCAATTTCAATTTTCAATGTTTTCTTTACCAAAACCGTACGATGTACATATATCATCCATATGCAATATCAATCTGATCACTCGCTCGATCACACAATTTCTCTTCCGAACTAGTATCGTTCATACGACCACTGTAGTGTGAACTTAGATCTGGTTCCTTGATTAGAAACCGCCATTCTCCTTGCATAAACATATACTATGATAGAAAATTTCAGGATCAATCAAAAATCCATATCCAGTATTCATCGACAAGAATTGACTGAAAAGTCCTAACTCGGATCGATGTAAATCAGTTCGAAATTATGTACTCGAATCTAGATCAAATCGTTGCGCGAATACAATAATACACATACAATTTACCTATTTCCATTGATTTCTTACCAATAATAATCCTTTTATTCACTTTTATCATGCTCTCCTTCATTTTATCCACATTTAATTGATCTACATTTAATTATCCACATTCACTTATTACTTAGTATTTTTTTTTTCAATACCAATATCTCTAGGGACCATTTCATCGAATTTCATGTTTAACATATTTTACTCTATATTAATTTTATTTATGAATTATTTCATTAAATTTTACTTAAGTTTATAAACATTTTACACAACTCTTCTCATGTTTATTCCTACTTCATAACTTAAGTCCTTATCCATTTTAACCAAATTCAATTCCATTTTCCAATTTCAGCATTCAATTTTAATCAATCAACATTCCAAAGCATATCTAATTCACTAACCAATTTAATTAGTTCATTCATTAATCCATTTCAAATCTAAATCAAATTTATTTCAAAAACTATTTCATTTAACTTAGATTGAATTTCTTTTCACAATTCACTTTATTCAACTCAAGTTAATTAGATTCCTTTCAATTTTGCTTTTCACAACATTCATATCAACAATTAAAACATTGATTCTCTTATAATTCTCAATTCTTATAAGTTATAAAACTTTTTTTCTCATGTTATCATAAAACACTAAATTGAAAATTTCCAGAGTCTAAACATCCTTATTCTTATTTCAAACCATTTGAAAATCATATATATACATAATCCCCTTGGTATATCCAATCATTCTTTTGAATTTTAAAATCAAAAGTAGTTTTACCAAATTAAAAGTCCAATGATAGCAATTCCTCTATTAGAAATTCGAAAATGAACATCGATGATGTTGCAGTCATTACCGGAATTATTTTCCAACGACCGAGGCGAGTTTAGTACTTTCTATCTCTTAAGAATCCTTTTGAATATTTCTATTCGAAATATTTTTCAAATATTATTATTATTATTTTCTAAAACTATTAAAAATCATTTTCAAAACCAATGGGGTTTAAATTCCTAAATTCCCATCTTTTAAACTCTTTTTACTTACAATTATATTTATCATGTGCTTCAGGAATTTCGTTACCTTTTAATTTATAAATCACATTTATAAATCATATTTATAAATCATATTTATATAATTCTATTTTGTTATATAAAATCATTCCGTAGTTGTTAATCTTGTTTGCATTATAATAATAATACTTTTATTCGATCATAACAACTATATATAATGATAATAAAATATTATCATTCTCTAACAACCAAACACATAATATAAAACTATAATAATTTATGAAAAAATATTCCTTCATATATAAAATATAATCAATGTAAAAATTATTTCATTTACCCTAATTTCAAAACAATACTATGTCAAACTCCTCTGTTCAAGAGTTTAGAAATACCTATCAATAACGTTAATTACTCGTATTGACCATAAGCCATTCAATAGATAAACCAACACAATATAAAATGATTTTTATATCACTAACAAATATACGCTCATATTTATATATATTACACACACTCTAACCTATTCTAGGGTGCTACTGACCCTATCTCAAATGAGTTATCTAATCTAAGCCGAGGATCTGGCTTAACCTTCAACTCTGATACCAAATGTAATGAACGAGCTTGTCGACCTTCAAAAATCGACATTAATACATCCATTGTATCACATGCCGAGAAATCGAATGCCATAAGACCTGATTGTTAGGGAAAAGAAAGAAGGAAGAAGATAATAAGAAAACTATACAACATAGAATCTCTCAGCGGAACGAATAATCTATAATATACCATAAATCTTTAAACAAAAACATCAATCAGAGTGTACTAACATAATTTAGTCTGGATAACTATAATTGTCTGTCCTCATAATTACTGACAACACAACAACGAATACAGCGGAAAATAACCATCTACGTGAATACGTCTCTGGACCTCCAACTCGTCTTCTGAAGCTCAAAGCATCCAAACCAATCTGTAAATGCTCAGTCAGACCGCGAGCATTATAATAAAATAACACCCGAGTCAGTTTGGAAAACAAACGTAAGTAAACACAACCAACTGGGTTTTAAGCATATAAAAACTTTGAAATCAAAGGTATCTCGTAAGACCACGCTGCACTTAAACACGGATGGGTTTTTACCTTACGGTAACCAAACATTTTCTATAGGAAATTCATTGATATTATGATAATGCCTAAGGGTGAAAATAATAATAATCAAATATCTATGATGCTCATGGGTGTACATCACAAAAATACTAGGTATATAATCAAAAATCGATAAGGTGCGTTCGTTGGTTGTGTAGGATTTCCATGGAGGTTCCCTCAGTATTTCGAGGAACGGTCCTTCTGCACAAGGACCAGAGATATCCTTCCAAAGCAGCATACATCCCTAGTGATGTACCATAGGAAAAACATAGCTGGCCTCGCTAAAACCGAGTGCATCTCCCCATGCATGCATAACAACTATAAGTGACATCTAGGAGGAGCCGACTACACCCTATGGATTTTCCATCCCTACTGGCCATGCCTCCTATCTCTGTTTTTAGTCATTCTTACTAATGAGATTACGTCCGGCATTCCAGCTTGCGCATTGCCACCAAATAGATCATGGAATCCCACGTCTATTCCAATACCCCAACGGGTCTCAGAATCACGTATAGATTCCCACATCTCAATTAGATCTTGGAATCATACTCGGATTCCAATATCACAACGAGTCTCGGAATCACACATGGAACTCAACATTCCAATATATCATGAATCCCCTCCATGGTTTAAGAGTGATTATGGGTTTGATTCATCTCTTATGAGTACACTCCTTCGCTTCTCGGGTGCTCTACAAAACCAAACATCGATTTTCGTAATGCTCAATACCGGTTCTTTTGGAAATAATCAGATAATACATAAGAGTGGGTATCACCTCCTAACTGTTTAAGTGGACAAATCTCCTTATTATTTGTCCTGAAAGTATGAAATGAGTTTATAAGTATAGTATAGCACCACCGATAGTAACTATACCATATAATTTTCGTGTTTCCCCTAGATATTTCTAGAGTTATAATCCTTTGGTGTTAATTAGGGAATATTTCCGTACCACCAAAATTAAGAAGAATTACATATTTAGACCAAGATTTGGTAGTCGGTTATTTAACTATAAAATAAACAAGCATTCAAACAAAGATTATATTTCTTAGGGAAAACCAACATTGGTTAAGAAAATAATCACTCACTAGCCTCATTTCATACATCTTCATAAATAAACCCACTTTGTAAATTACTTGTACATATAAATCTTTACAAAGATATACTCGCAAATCTCTATATTTCAATATTTAGAAATATCCATATACTTATATCAACGGTATAAGTATATCCACAAAATTTAGAAAGTTTTCTTTTATTTGATTCTCCAGTCATTTATAAAACTCCTTGTAATTCTTTTTAAACATTTATAACTCACTTATAAATCTTACGGACCATTTACAAAATTCCTTTACAAATTCCCAACATTCATAAATTCTTTTGTACATTTCTAAATCATCTGTAAGCCTTTACAAATCCATAAAACCATTTATAAAATTTCTTTCATGAATCTGTAAACCTGTTTCTAAAAATTGGTTTATAAATATTTAGCCATTTATAAACTCTTACACCTTGCAAATACCACTTCCTTTAGTTCTTTAAAACATTTGATAACTCCTCTATAAAATTTATGTCTTTCCACTCCATTCATTGGTCTCAAAAACATTTAAAAATCTTTTACTTCAAAACACCATTATATAATAATTATTTACAATAAACATTATAAATAAATGGAATCTATTAATTTATAAAATATCTTAAAGATAATAATTAATAATTTCAAAATATTTTTTAAGAACGAATAATAATTAATCTTTATCATTCCTATATATACTAAAAATTTATTTTTAAAACCTTATTAATAATCCTTATTATTAATTCCAAACCATAATTATTCTTAAACAAATAACCTTATCACATTTTAATGACTCTTTAAATCCATGTTACTATAAAAAATTAACTTTAAAACATTGCTAATAAAATTAAATAACCTTAAATTAATGTTAGCATGATTATTTAACTTTAAACCCATATTAACATAATTAAATAATTTTAAACATTAATACTTAAATTAAACACTTTAAAACAATATTACTATAACAAAATAACTTTAAAACAACATTAATATAATTAAATAACCTTTAAAATAATATTATTAAAATTAAATAGATAATCCTTAAAACAAAATATTTTCGGGAACCTAATTTTGGATTTAAAATTCGTTTCTTGTCTCCAAAACCCAATTTCAACTTGAACGACAATTTACAGTACTTTTAAAATACTAATTTGAGGCCAATAAAAACCCAACACTTAACCAATATTGATATTTTCTATCACTACTGGGTTTTATTTTTAAACATATAACGATGTTATAATCACAGCATGCACAATAATATTTATTATTCAATAATCCATATAAAGGAAATATTATTGAAACAATAAAATTCAATAATAGCATGGAATCTCGTTCGATCCCTCCAATATGTTTCCCTCTGCATCACAAATTTATATAATCATAAAATATAAATCAACTGCTTTGAGGTGGTATTCGTATACAAAGAGTCATCCGCTCTTACACGGGAACGTAATAGGGTCTCATCTGCTCCAATAGGTGGGAATATATCCAACTAACAGATATAATAATTTATCCAAACAATCCTCCAACAATTTTTATTAACTATATATTTTACCAATTAACCAAAAACATGAGTTTAAATCACCAAAATTTTCTTTTATCGCCGAGGCATTCCGGTTTGGAACTGAAACCAAACAACGTCCTATTTTAGCCCAAAATTCAGCAGTCTCCAAATTCATCCACACTAGTTCCATTGCGAAGCTTACATCGTTACAAGTGCAATCCAAAAATCCTTACCTCGATTGGACCTCGAATGAGAAAGTTATTAAATTTTTAGGTTTCGATAATTAATCTAATAATAAAATAACAAATTATATAATTATCCAATTTACAGATTTACCCTTCTTCTTCCCCAATACCGATACTCCCCTGTACACGCCTTCGTGCACCATTGTCGTCCACTGCTCCTTCCCTAGGTCTTCCATCAATCCATGCCGCGCCTCGAGACTACCACCACTCTCTCTCTCTTCCCAAACAGTATCCATCCATCCTCATTTTCCTCCACTCGAACCTCTCCCCAATACCGCGATCCAAGCCTATGCCCATTGCGAGATCGACTTCACGATCCCTCCCAAAACGTGATCGGTCCCGTCAGAAAAATTGCCACTGCCTCTCTTCGCTTCTCCAATCTCCAATATGATCATGATGTCCCCAATCGATCACGAAAATGATCGATTTGTCAAGCCCTATTTCGCAACCTCCACAACTTCCACTGTCGATCATTCAAATTTTTTTACGTAACTCTCAAAGCAAATATAGGATCAAAGATCTAGTTGAGATGAGATTTTTAAAACAAATTTTCAGATTTTTGGATGACTATAATAATGAATACAGCGGAAAATAACCATCTATGTGAATACGTCTCTGGGCCTCCAACTCGTCTTCTGAAGCTCCAAGCATCCAAAGCAATCTGTAATTTGCTCTGTTGGACCCGAGCATTATAATGAAATAACATCCGAGTTAGTCTGGAAAACTAGCGTGAGAAAACACACCCAATTGGATTTTAAGTTATATAAAAATTTTAAAATCAAAGGTATCTCGTAAGACCACGCCGCACATAAACACGGACGGGTTTTTACCTTACGATAACCAAACATTTTCTATACAAAATCCATTGATATTATAATAATGCCTAAGGGTGAAAATAATAATAATCAAGTAGCTGTGATGCTCATGAATGTAAATCACAACAATACTACGTATATAATCGAAAATCAATAAGCCATGTTCGTTAATTGTGTAGGATTTTCATGGAGGCGCCTTCCGTACTTCGAGGAACGGTACTCCTGCACAAGGATCAGAGATATCTTCCGCAGCAGCATACATCCCTAGTGATGTACCATAGGAAAAACATAGCTGGCCTTGCTAAAACCGAGTACATCTCCCCATGCATGCATAACAACTATAAGTGGCATTTAGGAGGAGCTGACTACACCATATGGGTTTGCCAACCCTACTGGCCATGCCTCCCATCTATGTTTTTAGTCATTCCCACTGATGAGGTTACGTCCGGCATTCCAGCTTATGCACCGCCACTAAATAGATCACGGAATCCCACACGGATTCCAATACCCCCAACGGATCTTGAAATCACACATAAATTCCCACATCTCAATTAGATCTTGGAATCATATCTGGATTTCCATACCTCAACGGGTCTCGGAATCACACATGGATCCCAACATTCCAATATATCGTGAATCACCTCCACAGAATCGTATATGTTTATCGGAGTGTTTACCGGTTCGAGTCATCTCTTACGAGTACACTCCTCCACTTCCCGGGTGCTCTACAAAACCAAATGCCGATTTCCCGAATGCTCAATATCGGTTCCTTTGGAAATAATCGGATAATAAATAAGAGTGGGGATCACCATCTAACAATTTAAATGGGCGGATCTCCTTATCATTTATCCTATAAGAACGAAATGGGTTTGTACGTACAGTATAGCACAACCGACGGTAACTATATCATATAATTCCTGTGTTTCCCCTAGATATTTCTAGAGTTAAAATCCTTGAGTGCTAAGTAGGGAATATTTTCATACCATCAAAATTAAGAAAGATTACATATTTAGGCCAAGATTTGATAGTTGGTTATTTAACTATCAAATAAACAAACATTCAAACAAAAATTATATTTCATAGGGAAAACCAACGTTGGTTAAGCATATAAGCACTTATTAGCCGCATTTCATACATCTTCACAAATAAACCCACTTTGCAAATTGCTTGTATATATACACCTTTACAAAGATATACTTGTAAATCTCTATATTTCAATACTTAGAAATATCCATATACTTATCTCAACGGTATAAGTATATCCACAAAATTTAGAAAGTTTTCTTTTATTTGATTCTCCAATCATTTATAAAACTCCTTGTAATTCTTCTTAAACATTTAGAACTTATTTACAAATCTTACGGACCATTTATAGAATTCCTTTATACATTCCCGTCGTTCGCAAATTCTTTTGTACATTTCTAAATCATTCATAAGCCTTTATAAATCTATAAAACCATTTATAAAACTTCTTTCATGAATCTATAAATCTATTTCTAAAAATTAGTTTATAAATATCTAGCCATTTATAAACTCTTCCACCTTGCAAATACCTCTTTCTTTAGTTCTTTAAAACATATGATAACTCCTTTACAAAATTTAAGTCTTTCCACTCCATTCATGGGTCTCGGAAACATTTAAAAATCTTTTACTTCAAAACACCATTGTATAATAATTATTTACAATAAACGTCATAAATAAATGACATTTATTGATTTATAAAACATCTTAAAAATAATAATTAATAATTTCAAAATATTGTTTAAGAATAATAATAATTAATCTTTACCATTTTTATAAATAAAAACAATTTATTTTTAAAACCTTATTAATAATCATTATTATTAATTCCAAACCATAATTATTCTTAAATAAACAACCTTATCACATTTTGATGACTCTTTAAATCCATATTACTATAAACAATTAACTATAAAACATTTTCAATAAAATTATATAAACTTAAATTAATGTTACCATAGTAATTTAACTTTAAACCCATATTATTATAAATAAATACTTTTTAAACATTAACACTTTAATTAAACACTTAAAACAATGTTATTATAATAACATGACTTTAAAACAACATTTATAATTAAATAATATTATTAAATTTTAATAGAAAAGCCTTAAAACATAATATTTTCCGAAACCCAATTTTGGATTTAAAAATCGTTTCTTGTCTCCAAAATCCTATTTCAACTTGAACAACAATTTACAGTATTTTTAAAATATTAATTTAAGGCTAATAGCCACCCAACGCTTAACCAATATCGATATTGATTTTCTATCACCACTGAGTTTTATTTTCAAACATATAACGATGTTATAATCAGAGCATTCGCAATGATATTTATTATTCAATAATCCATATAAAGGAAATATTATTGAAATAATAAATTCAATAATAGCAAGGAATCGCGTTAGATCCCCAAACCTGCTTCCCCCCGCATCGCAAATGTTAGATAATCATAAAATATAAATCACCTGCTTCGAGGCGGGATTTGTATACAAATGGTCGTCCGCTCTTACACGGGAACGTAATAGGGTCTCATCCGCTCTAATAATCGGGAATATATCCAACTAATAAATATAATAACCAAACAATCATCCAACAATTTTTATCAACTATATATTATACGAGTTAACCAAAAAGGTGAGTTTAACTCTCCAAAATTTTCTGTTGTTGCCAAGGCGTTCCGGTTTGGAACTAAAACTGGACGACGTTTGATTTTAGCCAAAAATTCAACAGTCTCCAAATTTGTCCAAACCAGTTCCATTGTGAAGCTTTCGTTGTTACGAACGCAACACAAAAATCTTTGCCTTGATTGGACCTCATAAGAGAGAGTCATTAAAATTTTAAGTTTCGATAATTAATCTAATAATAAAATAACAAATTATCTTATTTACAGATTTACCCTTCTTCTTCTTCCCCAATACATATACTCCCCTATGCACGCCTTCGTGCACCATTGTCGTGCACTGCTTCTCCCTTAGCTCCTCCATCAATCCACGCCGCGTCCCGAGACTACCACTATTCTCTTTCTCTTCAGAACCCACATCCATCCATCCTCATTTTTCTCCACTCGAACTTCTCCCCCATACCACGATCCCGGCTTACGCCCATCGTTAGGTCGACTTCACCCCCCCCCCCCCCCAAAAAAAACATGACCGGTCCCCTGAAAATAATCGCCACTACCTTTCTTCGCTTCTCCAAGCTCGAATATGATCTTGATGTCTCCAATCGATCACGACAATGATCAATTTCTCAAGCCCTAGTTCGCAAACTCCGCAACTTCCACTATCGATCATTCATAAACTCTTACGTAACTCTCAAAACGAATATTGGATCGAAGATCTAGGTGAGATGAGATTTTTAAAACAAATCTTTATACTTTTAGAAGACTATAATATTTTATTTTAAATTTTCAAAATCTTTTTTCCCCTCTGCTTACAGGCAGTGTTATATAACGTGAAGAAGGATAGGAAAGAACGAGGAAGGTGTGAGCTCTGTACGGTTTGTGGGCTGATGTGAAAAAACATGGCTGCGTAGTCAAATCTAAGTAAATATATTATTTATATTCAAAATATCTAGCTATATAATTCCCGACTCCAATCGAGACCTGTTTCCTAGCGTTCTATATTTTATACCCCTATTCCGAATGCAATGGAACTTGTTTCGAGATTTGAATCGATAATATGCAGAAGATAGGTTTTTAAACCTAATTATTATATTAAATTTTCAATAATGAATTCTACATGTTTATATCCCGTATGACCAAACGATATGTCTGATCGTTATGAAATTTGACGGTGTATTATAATTCATTATTACGGACTCAATGACACTAGTTCCGTCGAAATCCAAGACAGTGCCTCAGAAGGCTATTTTTGCTTGTTAATTAAAGCGAGTTATTTTCAATACCAGTTAAATCGCTTTTAAATCCAATTTAAAAGTTTTTTATCCTCATTTTTATTAAATAGAAATTTAATAAGCCTTTAAATCATTTTTATCCGACTTAAGATCAAAGATTCAATTATTTAAACAATTTTCAATTATTAAATTCAAAAATTAAATTATCCAATAAATTGCTATATTTCAAATTCGAGTTATTTAACTATACATTTAACTTTTCAATAATAAATTAAATATTCTAATTTTAAATAACTAAAATTCTGGATCATTACACGTTTTATATAAAAGCATTTATTATTCTATGAACTATTATGTGGTTAAAAATAAGATTATTGTGCCGATGATTTCACTGTTTTATGGAGAAAAATTAATGAGTTATCGTTTTAATAGAATTATATTTTTAATGATATAATCAAACTTTATTGAGGAATCGGTTAAATAGAGATGAATTTATTTATATTGTCTGATTTTATAAAAGAGGGGATTCTCAATAAAAACCCCAAGCATGTGGTAATGACATTCAAAAGCTGAATATTGTCCACTTAGTTCCTTAAGTAGCATGCCAAATGCTGAGCCTGGGATATGATCAAAGATATAAGTGGATGCCAGATAATATTCACCACAGCTTGCTTATAACCGCACACTGTCCATTAATCTTTTTATTTGAAAACCCAACAAATCCTTGGATATTTACTTATTCTTAAGCCTAATATATGATCTAAACTAGTACAAAAAAATGATAAGTGGTGATCCTGTATGCTAGTAATAAACACAACTCTTTATAAAGTTACTTTTTATTTTTGTTTGTAGGTGTGACCAACAATATAAAGTATGGTTGTGCACAGAATATTTTATTGATGGAAAACCAAAGAATTATAATGCCATAGATTCTACTACAGGTTACACAAGCCATGAACCAGCTTGGCTAAAGATATATTGTCTGTGCTTTACTAGCGTTCCTTATCTAATACCATAGAAAATAGAAACCATGAGTTATAGCCTGGATACAGGTTTTTATATTGCATCCATTGAACTCAAAGACTGACTAAAATGTGTAGGACAAATAATTCTTCTCAAGTGAGGAGGGTTACTCAAAAATGCGTTTCTTAATTTCTTAGTTTATTTGTCTACATCACTTAATATCCTATTATGTCACCATTATGACTACCTCTAACTATAGCTTGACAAATCTGTCTAGTCACCTACCCTACCCTACCCAGCTAATAATGTCACTGCATTTACTCATGTACGAACTCGATTCTTTTATCAAAAGGATAATATTACAACGTAGCCATGGTCAGACTATATATATTATAGAAATACTAATGCAATACATAAATAATTCAAACTTTGTAGTGAGCCAAACTTTGACTCCTCACTGCTCGTCATATTATGCATCACATTTCACCATGCATATGTGACCTAATTCAAAGATGAATTAAAATAGTAATTATATAAAGGCTAAACATGTATATAACTTAACTAGTCATGCATTAAATGATACAAGGTGTAGACATTGAGTCTAAAAACTCAAATGAACATAATTTATATAAAAGAAGACTTTCTGCTTGACAGGATATAAAAGTTAGGAACCTGGACAAAGGAACATTGAATTGTCTAGGTTGAAAAGTCAGTGTACAATCACAACTTCACTCATGTTTCCTTTTCCTTCTTCTTATTATAATATGCACCAAACCTTACCTAAATATAAGGTGTATGTGCAAAGGCATGAGAGGAAAGGACTGTCTGTTTCTCTGTTTATTATTTGTTTGTGCTACAAAAAATGAATGAGACTATAAGACATATGTTGAACATGATAGAACTTGCTGAATCTTGTTTGTAGTCTGTGTGTTTTCTATGAAGTGAATTTAGCCACTAGTTTTGTATGTCTAGTCTAGATTTGTAGAAGATCCCTAGATAACTTTTATGTTTGGTGATGCCCATTTGATTCTTTACTTATCAAGGAAATACATTTATTCTCCATATATAATACTCAAAATATACCAGTATACAATAACCGAATATACAAGCTAAATTAAAAGTTATTATGACTGAACCAGGTAGTAGCAACAGAAATAAATCAATACAAGGGCATTAAAACAATGAGCAGTATATCACATCATTGATGAATGAAATTGAGCTCCAGGCTCAGCGATACTCAACATACATATATGTACCTTCATTGCTTCCAGATATATATACTCAAATATGTGCATGCAATTATGCACTATGAACATCTAAATGATTAAAATTAAATTGCTAAGACTCTTCTTAACCCAACCTTAAATGACTTAGTTCAATAAAAATTAAGTGCACAAAACTATTCATACTACAAACTTAGATTAAAATAGATATCTTCCCAGATCAATGATAATAAAAGTCAAACTCAAGCGATTACGTTATAAAATCACATCGCAAAAAGATTAAAGTTGGGGCTTGCGGATCTAAACATTCTAAACAAAATCAAACAAATCGGAAGACAATAAATTATATTATATACTTACCTAACATCGAATTTGTGAAGTCGCGTATTCTTCTTCTCGGTGCAATTAACAAAGATCGTGCGAGGGGCGATTATGTTTCCTATAAGGTTCAATTAAGTCTGCAACAAATATGATAATTCTTTCATAGACATCTTCGAATAGGAAAAGAATTAGGATAATTTTAGGGTTCAGTGAGTTTTGTTTAGATTTGAGAAGGAATGAACTTCTTTACCTAAGTTTTGATAAAGCAGCAGCATGGGGAACAATTTTTTTTGCTTAAGTGTTAAGCAGTGGGAGGGAAAGAATTTGTTAGCGGAAAGGAACAAAATTTTCACCGCCTTACGGTTGACAGCATTTTAAACCTTTTTTATTTTTGTCAAATAACTAATAATTGCAGTGTACGTTAAAATCCAGTCATGTTATGCCATCAAAAGTGACTTTTCTTGTAGCGTGCAAACAATTATTTTTGAACATGCTATTACTGTTTGTTTGAAATCAAAGAAAAACTACAATAAATATTTATTTCTTAAATTATACAATCAAACAGTCAATTCTCACAGCTATACAGTTGTGCTTGTTAAGGATAAAAAACCGTGATACATGACAAAACATGTTTATAATATATAAGGATGTTATGGTAATGGTAACCATTATCGGTACAAGAAAACTGTTACTGTACTTGTAATATCGGTAATCAAAAACAATTATGTATTCTTTACTGTTACCGTTGATAAAACGATTGTTGGTATACTGATAAATTGATATGCAATTGACTGGTAATGATAAATTTAGCCGTAAATAAAACATTAAATTTTGAATGCATTAAAATTTTGATAATGATAAAAAGATAAACATCTTTTACCTAGTTTTAACTCCGTTAGTATTTGTACCAACATTGTGACTTATTTATTTAACGTGAGATTAATCATAAATTATTTGCAACAATATGAAACAATAACCTTGTTTATCTTACACTTTGAACCTAATGAACCTAATAAGAAACATCGTCATAAATAATATTACAAACATTTGATATACCTTCAAATGTATCCGTGGTCAGATTAATATAAATGGTGGAAAGGCAAAATTAATATATCCGATAAATTTACTATTAGCACAGATTTTGGCATTTGTTTATCGTAATATTTACCATTAACAACGATGAATCTACCATTATCATACATACCGATAGCACCGATAAACCAATGTGAATTAAAATCGTTTCCCGGTTGTTTGGTATTGGGACGAGGATATAATAATATATATTCTCAATCAAATTTATTTTATATTTGTCGGAGGGGGTTGGATCAAAGTCACACAGCAACTTCAAGTCCGGTTTAAAAAAGACTTCTGACCGGCCCAGTAAAGACAGCTAAATGGAATTTCAATGGACGATAGCAATCCAAGCAAAGTATATTTGTTAATTCTCCTCCCAAATTTGTAAGTTCCTAATCCTATTTCCAGCCAAGTGCTTCTAGATTACGTGCGACCAATAGTAGGAACAAAATGGTGAGAAGGGATAATGTCAAGCATGTTGATAAGCTCAATCTAGGTATGTAGTATGTACTCTAAAGTTTTCGAATTAGGTTATTTAGGAGTAAATGGCTTCGTTAGATGTTTTATGTGCTATTGGGATTTTCGAATGTAAACCCTAATTATTTGAAAAACTTATTCAGTTGGAATTGGGCTTGATCGAATAAAGAAAAAAACGCGAAAGATGCCCCAAAATCTGGCATTTATCAAAAAATAACATGATTAAATTAAAGTGTACAAACGTGGAATTTGTGTGACATCTACATATTACATAGGCTTTAGTTGAAGTGTACCAACTGTATATGACTGTTAGTGTTTAATAGATATATAGGCAGTCTACCGACAGTGTGCATGTAGTCCAAGTTTTACATGTTTTGTATGTGATGCTGGCATAAAGGTTCAGGTACCGTGGTTCATGTAATCTCTTTTAGGTTGTTAAATATAAAGTCCGTGTATTTGTTGGTGCAATTGGTCATGTTGTGTTTAATTTATTTGTATGGAACTTAGTATGCCTCGCTTCTGTTGTATCTTGTTTCCGTTATTGGTAAGTCCAAGGAAAGAAGAACATAAATCAGAAAAGGGAAGCTGAAAGGGAAAACTGCATTTATGTTCGAAGAAAAAAAAAGAAAAGATAAAGCGAGGATAATGTTGAACCGAGTTATTTTGGAGGCAGAAAAAGATGGCTTGTGATGTATTCCATAAGTCAGAGGCTTAAAGGATCAAATTGCTTGAGTAATTTGTGGTCTAGGAATATATTTCATTAGAGGTGGACATAAACTGTCATGCCATACACGAACCACCCAAACCGAACCACTAAAACAGTTGGAAAAACCGCATTGGACCTTCTAAACAAAGCAAGTACCCCTATCGGAACAACCTGTATCAATACGGTACGGCTGCGGTTTAAACATTTAACTAGTAACATTAAACCGGACCGGATTGGTTATTCGCGTTTGTGATCTTTTGATGAGAATATAAGTAGAAGATTTTCATTTTAGATTCTGGTAATGTATATTTTATTTTCGGCATTTAGTGCTATGATAATAATCATAACTGGTATCATAAATGAAGCCGTGTTGTTTTGGTATAGTATTGTGACTATTGTCATCTCTTTTTTCTGGGACAAATTGCGCATCTTTCATGAAAATCCATCTAACAGTTTTATTCTAGTACCCATCACTTTGCTCAATCCATCTAACAGTTTTATTCTAGTACCCATCACTTTGCTTAATGATTATGCATTGATTAACGTTGATGTATTGTTAATCTACCGAAAAGATCTCCCGCATAGTCTATGACTAATTTAAACTATTCACACAATCAACAACTAATGTTTGACTGTAGTATAATGTTGCGTAGTTTAACTAAAAGCTTCGCAAAATTTCCTTTGTAAATTGAATGTTGATATGATGGTTACTCTATTATTTCATGTATATAATCCGAGTTCAAACCGAATCAAATCAGACTGTAATATGTTAAAACCAAATCGAAATTGGAATAAAAAAGTTAGTTTTATGGCTTGCAATATGAGCAACCGTTTCCAAACGAATACCAGAAGGTGCACTGAATCCGTACTTCTCGGTAAATCCCATTATTTAACTTTGATGCATGTATATGTGTATATTTATTCATAAATCTAGATCTTCAATGTCTGCCAGTTTGATTTTTATGTCTCTGTGCCATTCATGTATTATTTAATGTTAATATGCAAGCAGTTATTCAGCTACTATTACAATTTATAACACTATGTTACTGTTTTTGTTATGAGCAATACTATATGCGTTCATCAAGATGCGTTCTCGACGAGTGATAACGGAGAATCTGAGCAGGGTATTTGAACATAGAAGTTGAATGAACGGGAAATGTGTTTGTGTGCTGCGAACGGAGAATCTGAGCGGAGTATTTAAAATGTGATTTTTAATTTAATTAATTTGTAGTAAACTAATTATTATTTTTGTTGTGTAATATGCGATTAATTGAAATGAAATAGAAGTACAAAAATCCAAATAATCGCAAATTAATTATACAATTCTAGTAAGTACAGATAAAACGAAACAATGTTTCAGTGCAGCTCCACGGCAATAATTTCATCTTTTTGCGGTAGTTCTCATACTATAATAGTCCTGCTACTTGTTTAGATTAAGATCGGGACCATCATCAAACCGGATTGAACCGTTCCGTGCGTACTGTTAGATTTGTGATGCACTCGGTTTTTAATTTCATTGAAGGTGTTAAACTTAAAATTGTAAATGGGCATTTGGTCTAGTGGTATGATTCTCGCTTAGGGTGTGAGAGGTCCCGAGTTCAATTCTTGTTGGATGATTCTACCAGCCTTGTTGGATGATTCTACGCACATCTGCCTTGTTGGATGATTCTGCCAGTTCCGTGCGACAACATATTGACCATTTGTACCAGTGTAATTGATGATGATAAACTGAATAAAGGTTTCAAAAGATAAGTCCAATAATTGTTCATGTACATTTTAATTCTCCTTGATATACATCAAAATATTCCAACAATTGTTCATGATTTTCTGATTTTCTCCGTCTTAGCATATCCAGTCCCAGTTCTGGGGTTAGGCACCCTAGGCAGACGTCTGAAGGGGAACCTTTGTTGTGAAGATCAAGTTCGATGGTGAACGGTTGTATTTTCTCTATTGCCAGTTTTTTAGTATTTTTTTTCCAACCATCCATCTTAATGTTATTTATATTGGTTTTATTTACTTGAATTGTGAATGTGCCTGCATTGGTTTACTAATCACGTGTATATTCCACAAAATACCGGTTGATATTGTTTACAAAAACGGTTAGATTTGATTTCAAATATTAGACAAAAGGCAATTAGAAAGTTCATGTCTAGGGCAATCCATATGGTCGAACCGGCCTGATTTTTGTTCAGGCTAAGTTAATAGCATGATGTTTCAACCATCTTAGATTCTTAGATGGTATAGATTTCTACATCCAGAGGTTGTTTTGTTGATTGTTATTTGATGCTTTTAATATGGTGTTGCAAAATAATTTGGCTCACATCCTGTTAAATAGAACCAGGCCAAATATCTCTTCCATCTAAACAATATAAATCATGTATTTGGATTTATATTTGTAAAATTATTGTTGAGAACGATGATAAAATTGATCATTGAGGTTTTTGCATCTCACATTAATGTCTTAATGTTTTGATAAGATGTTTTATTTTTCATTGAGATTTTTAGTCTTAACCGCCCATGATAATTGAAATATTGGAGTTAACCTTCTTGTGTCAATTATATTAGAGTTAATCCCTTCTCAGTATACAAAAGTGGATTTGTTTTTTGATAAATAAGTTCATAAATTTGAAATTAGATAAGAATGGCACGTTTAAACACTAGTGGATCAAGTCTATATCCAGACAGCATGTGGGGAAGTTATGTAAAAGAATATCGCTGTTGTTTCCGTTTAGAAATGAGCATAGGTTCATCGCCGATTATGTGAAATTCCCTGATATTCCACCTTCCTCACCTGTTAACTTGGATATTTTATTATTTTTACCTAGCGTCCTCAGTGATATGAGTTAAAATTCATTGGTGTTTTTGGCTTTTCGCGGCTTGCTTGTAATTTTCATATGTTATTATAACATGATCTGAAAGCATGCTCATTTGAACTGTACGTGTACCTATTAGTTTCTATAAATTATGCATTTACCATTCAGTATATTGCAGTTAAAATATGCAATTGCTAACAAATCTGAATCCTCCAACTTTGGATTATGATGCATTGATTTTGTTGGGTAGTCCAGCCCGCTCATAGCAATATTTCTTGCTGGACATGCTTTTGCTGGTGGGCTATATTTGTGAACTGCTTTCATCCAGTTTTTTTAGGTGGTCATCCTCTTTTTCGGCCTTGTTTTTCCTGTGGAGGCTATATTGCTGTGCACACACTATTTTTAGCGGGGCAATATTTTTTTGATGCAGGAGCACTTTTGTCAGAGGCGACACAAAAAATAAAAGCACAACAAAAAGCATGCATACTAAAAAAAACGGTTATATATAGCACGGTTTATTCTATTTGGGATCTGAGATCTAGCCAAAAAAATACAACAGCTGATTTAGAAATCATGGGGATCATTTTCAAGACGATCTAATCATCTTGTGAAGATCAGTTAGATCTGAATCTTTGCTGGCCAAAAGTGCTGTTAACAGAGTCGTTTCTAAATTTTTATACTCTGTTTTATCTCTTATTGCATTGGATATTATTGATGGGTAGTGAATCCTTTGTAAACAATCATGGGGTTTTTTCCCCAGAGTTTATCAATAAGAGAAGTATAGGGTGGACTTCTTTAACAGTCTCGTGGTTTTTATCCTTCACATCGAAGGGGTTTTCCACGTAAAAGTTTTTGTGTGTGTTGCTTGCTATTTTTTTTTTTTTTTTTTTGATATACCTATTTTTGTTACTGTTCCATTGTTGTTCTTGATCTCTTATTTTTTCGGATTATATCTATCTAATCCTATCAAGTGGTATCAGAGCACGGTTTAATTTGTTACATTATAGAGTCAAGTAACAGCAGCTCAATGGTGAAATTGACATCTACCAACTATTCAATCTGGAGACCTATGATGGAAGACTTGTTATATTGTAAGGATCTACATGACCCAATAGAAACTGCCAGCAGTTCGAATGGTAGTATCTCTAAACCATCTAAACCAGATAAAATGGAAGAGAGTGAATGGGTAAAAATGAAAAGGAAAACTTTAGGGACCATTAGACAATGGGTTGACATCAGTATTTTCAACCACGTGTCACAAGAATCTGACCCATATGATTTGTGGAAGAAATTAGAAGGTCTGTATGAGCGGAAAACAGCCCATAATAAAGCTTTATTGATTAAAAGGCTTGTTAATTTGAAATTGAAAGATGGAAAGTCAGTTTCTGAACATCTTAGTGACTTCAAAGATATTATTAACAAGTTGACAACTATGAAGATTAACTTTGGTGATGAGTTGCAAGCTCTATTCTTATTGAGTTGTCTGCCGGATAGTTGGGAAACCTTGGCTGTGACTATTAGTAATTCTGCTCCTAATGGCGTGCTATCTTTGGATGTAATCAAAGAAAGCATGTTTAATGAAGAAATTAGAAGAAAGGAGATGGGAGTTGACAATTTACAAGCTCTTGTTGCTGAGAACAGAGGAAGAAGCAAAAGCAAAGGATCCAAAGGCCGCGATAACTCAAGGGGTAGATCCAAGTCTAGTGATGGGAAAAATTATATTATATGCAACTACTACAAGAAGTCTAGCCATATCAAAAAGTATTGTTTTCATTGGAAAAGAGAACACAGAAAGAAGAATGATTTTCAGAAAGAAGGTGATGACAAAAATACTGCAGCAACAGCCTCTAAGAGTGATGATGAGGTCACTTTGATTTGTGCAACTAGTGAATGTCATCATGTTAATAATACAGACTCTGAGTGGCTTGTAGATACAGGTGCTTCATATCATTGTGTTCCTAAAAGGGAGTACTTCTTAAACTATCAAGCTGGTGATTTTGGTAGTGTTAAAATGGGTAACCAGAGCTCAGCAAGCATTGTTGGGATAGGTGATATTCATGTGAAGACTAATGTTGGATGCATACTTATATTGAAAGGTGTGCGCCACATTCCAGATCTACGCCTTAATTTGTTGTCTGCTTATGTTCTTGACCAAGAAGGTTTTCGACACACCTTCGGAAATGGCAAGTGGAGATTATCAAAGGGATCTATGACAGTTGCGCGGGGCGAGTTGTGTTTCTCTTTGTACAAGACATATTTGACTGTATCTTATAGTGAGCTAAATGCAGTCGAAGAGACAGATTCTCTTAATTTGTGGCACCGAAGATTGGGACACATGAGTGAAAAGGGTTTAAAATGCCTAGCA
This sequence comes from Allium cepa, assembly GCA_030765085.1. Taxonomy (NCBI): domain Eukaryota; kingdom Viridiplantae; phylum Streptophyta; class Magnoliopsida; order Asparagales; family Amaryllidaceae; genus Allium; species Allium cepa. The sequence continues at coordinate 601,186,949 of CM060935.1, forward strand.
GGTAAATCTCTAATTCCTGTTGATACAACAATTTCTCTTGATCCTTGTGATCATTGTAGGATCGATTTCACCCTAGAGAGGGGGTGAATATGGTGATAGTGTCAATTATAAAAATTGATCGCGGAAGCTTATAAAATATTCAATTCAGATCACAGAATAGCAGCACAGATATCGTAGAATATAAATAACAGAAAAAACAGAACAACACAGAATTTACCCGGCTTCGGCAAAACCCTGCTTACGTGCTGCCCCCAAGGTTTCTACTAGAAATTAGATAGTCCCTCGCTTACACACGTAAACTCGCTATACCCGCTATTGACTAATCTAACTCTACGCTCAAAACCTTGCCACAACTCAACTACCGAGTTGCGAATTCTCAAGCTACGCCACGTAGCTTGTCCCGTAGTCACACGACTAGAAATTAAACGGTTTAAAAAGAAAAATTACAAATTAAAAACAATTTAAAATAAAATAACCCTAATTTAAAATTTAAAGCCCTTATTAAAAAATGCCGGCCCCTTTCTAGCCCGTCTCTTTTATTTTCTTCCTTCGTTTATTTGGAGATGCCGGCCGTTCCACTTTGAAACTAAATTAGGGCTTTTCCTCATGCGATCCAATTTAGGGTTATTCGAAGAGCCGTTATTGCTTCGATCGAATCTGTGTTTGTTCGAGATTGCCTTGGTCGATCGATTTCTCGTTGCTCTCTCTCTGGCTACTTCGAGTTGATGGAGTTCAACTTCGATTCGGTATGTTATTTTTGTTTATGCTGTTCTGTTATGCTTCATTGAACTCCATACCTATTGCCGATGATGTGAATTTGATTATATAGGGTTTGTAACCCTAGATTTGCGTCGTATATTCTCTATTTGAATTTGTCATATTATTCACCTCGGCCACTTGATTTTGTTTCGATGATTGAGATGTTTTCTGACCTTTTCAATTCCTGTATATTCATTGCTTGGTGGTCACGGCTTTAATTCATTTTCGTGATGACCACGACTTGATTGTTTCTGACTTTGACTATTTCAAAGAATAATGATATGCACTTGATTTTTGAAATTGATTTCGTCCATCTCGTAGTCTTCGTCTCTGGCCATCTTCTCTGGTCGAATTTAACATGAACGTGACTTGACATTTTCTTTGTTGTGACTGGACGCGAACTTGTAGTATTTTGTTTGTGTGCTCGAGTCTGCATTGACTTGTCTCTGCTCCATTCTGGTTGCTTCCCTGATCTTGTAGTTGTACACTTTGGTTTTGATACTTGCAGTTGTATCGCTTGATATTCATTGCATAGCATATTTGTGCATTTTAAAAATGTTGATTTTGTTTATGCTGGACTTCGTTCAGTAACACATGGTGTTGATCATGCTTGCTTCCTGTACTGATGTATTAGTTGTTGGCATATTTGCTTAGTCTTGAACATTGGTGATTTGTGTTGTGCTTATGTCCACTGATGCATCCAATCTGCACTTGTTACTTCTGTTCACCCGTATCATGTTTTGGCTTCACTGATGCTGCACATTTTTAGCCTTGGTCTTTGTTGTTGTCGCATGCACGACCATGCTTGTAGTACTTGAATTGAATGCTACATGTACTTGTTACTTGTATACTGCAGCTTGGTCTTGCCTTGGTTCTGGCCATTCCTAGTTTGATTGTGCTGTTTAGACCTCTGCACTGTGTTGCATTTGTATCACTGGTATATGCTTCCATCTATTTGGTTGTTGCAGTCATATGCAGTTGCTATGCCTTGTGTTCTTGTAGCTTTCATCACTGGTGCATGTACATTGCTTCATGTTACCTTCATGTAGCTTGTTCTCTACATTTGCTTGATTGTTTACATGCATGTGGTCTTGGTACACTTCTTACTGTTATTTGATTGCTGAGTCTTGTTCATCCTTCTGGTATACCTGGTGTATCATTCACTATGAATTATGGCTCTGGCTATGTTTTCTGTTGACATGTCCACTTGGTCGAGTTTATTTGCATTCTTCAGTTAGTCTTGATGTTTGGTCTGACCTTTGCACATATGATTCTCTTCATGTTGCAGCTGATTTTTTTATTTTGATGTTGCCACTGTCTTTTTGTTTGGTCTGACCATCTGTATACATGATTGTTGCAATCCATTTTGTTGTTGGTCTTCATTGCATTCATGTCATGTCGCCTTGTGTTGAATCCAGTTTCAAAACTAGGGTTTGACCTTGTGCTGAGAGTTGTAACTTTTATGTTATTGCACGTGAGTTGAACCCGTCTTTTTATTTGGGTTTGACCTGTGCTCACCTGTCCCAGTAGCATTATCAAGTGTATATATCGGTGTGCACGGCCTTGTGGCATGTACAGTAATACACTGTGTATGTCACAAGTTGTTCATGTATGATGAATTCAAATTTAAATTATGACGAACAACCCAAATAACTGAGGCAAATCATATTTTCAAAGTTCACGTTTTATTTTATACTGCAAAAATATTTCTTTTTCAATTTTACTGCGTTAGATTATATTTTTGCAGATTGCTCAGATGCTGGATTCAAACTAGAAGGAAGTTGAAGATAAATACGAGTGTGAGTGATATGTAGTGAGGTCAACTGTAAATATGAAATTGTGATATGTTGTAATCAAAGTTGTATATGTATAGTGAGAGCTTGAAATTGTACTATTCAAAAAATGTAATAAATATTCATTTGAATAAAATATCTGTTTGAATTCAAATTCTGTGTAATTTATTTTATTCAACAAATATTTATTTAAACTGTGAAAAATAGAATAGTATATTAACAAATACATTTGAATGAATGTATATATGTTTATTATCATCAAACAAAAATCATATAAGCGCATATTCAACAATCATTGCTTAGCAGGAAAACAACATAGAGCTTCTTTTGCCAGAAAGTCTACAAGAAGGCAAGCTAAGCTGGAGCTTGTATACTCTGATGTTTGTGGTCCTATTGAGGTGGAATCTAATGGTGGCAACAAATATTTTGTCACTTTCATTGATGATGCTACTAGAAAAACTTGGATTTACATATTGAAAGCCAAAAGCCAAGTGTTTGAAACATTTCAAAATTTTCATGTTATGTTGGAAAGGGAGGCAGAAAGAAAATTGAAGTGTCTTCGTTCAGACAATGGTGGTGAGTATACTTCACATGAGTTCAAGAATTATTGTTCACAACATGGTATTCGACATGTCAAGACAGTTCCAGGCACTCCACAACATAATGACGTAGCTAAGAGGATGAATAGAACCATTGTAAAGAAGGTGAGATGCATGTTGAAGATGTCTGATCTACCAAAGTCTTTTTGGGCAGAGGCAGTGAATACTGCAGTTTACTTGATTAATCGTTCTCCATCTATTCCATTGGGTCTAGATATACTGGAGAGAGCATGGAAGGGTTGTGATCCCACATATTCACACCTTAGAGTCTTTGGAAGCAAGGCCTACATGCATGTGCCGAAAGATCAAAGATCAAAGCTGGATTCCAAGATTACTCCATGCGTGTTTGTTGGCTATGGTGATGAAAAGTATGGTTTCAGGCTTTATGATCTGGAAAAGGAAAAGGTAGTAAGAAGTAGAGATGTAGTGTTCTTTGAGCATGAAAAAGGTGCAGAACTTTTGAGTGCAAGGTATCATACTAACTCGAATTCTTTTATTAATACTACTGATGTTTCTTCGGCTCCTACTTCTATATCTATTGAACAGCCAACACATGATGATTTTGATACAACACATGATGATGTTGAAGAGGTACAACTTGATGATGATAATGCTGTACCACAATTTAATGATGCTCCTAATGATGCTCAACCAGATGAAGAAGAGGCTTATGAGCAGGGGGAGCAAACAGCCCCACCAGTGGATAATGTTCAAGTTAGAAGGTCAGCTAGAGAACGTAAACCATCTATGAGATATTCGAGCACAGATTATATCTTAGTTACCGTTTATGGTGAGCCCGAGAGTTTTCAAGAAGTGTTGTCTAGTGAAGACAAGAATCTTTGGTTCAAAGCTATGAGGGAGGAGATGGATTCTTTGATGAAGAATCAGACTTATGAGTTAGTGAATCTTCCTAAAGGCAAGAAAGTCTTGAAAAACATATGGGTTTTTAAGAAAAAGAAAGATGGCGAGAAGATGGTAAAGCGAAAAGCTAGATTGGTGGTCAAAGGATGCAACCAGAAAAAAGGCATTGATTTTGATGATATTTTTTCACCTGTTGTGAAGATGTCTTCTATCAGAACTATTTTGGGTTAACTGCAGATTTTGATCTTGAGTTGGAGCAACTTGATGTAAAAACTGCATTTTTACATGGTGATTTGCATGAAGAAATCTACATGGAGCAACCGGAAGGGTTTGAAGAAAAAGAAAAAAAGGAACTTGTTTGCAAGTTGAAGAAGAGTCTTTATGGACTTAAGCAAGCACCGAGGCAGTGATATCACAAATTTGATTCATTTATGACTAACACGGGTTATAAGCGGACTGCTACAGATCCCCTGTGTGTATTTAAGAAAGTTCCCTGGAGACAACTTCATTATTCTTCTTTTATATGTAGATGATATGTTGATTGTTGGACAAGATTTAGAGATGATTGGCAATTTGAAGAAAGAACTGTCCAAGTCATTTGATATGAAAGATTTGGGTCCTGCAAAGAAAATCTTAGGCATGGAAATTTCTCGTGAAAGGAAAGCTAGAAAGTTGTGGCTATCTCAAGAAAAATATATTGAACGTGTGCTTGAAAACTTCAATATGAAGCATGCAAAGCCGGTTTGTACACCACTCGCATCTCATTTTAAGTTAAGTAAGCGAGACTGTCCAACAATAGAGAAGGAAAAAACATGTATGTCTTCTATTCCTTATTCATCTGCTGTTGGTTCTTTGATGTATGTTACGGTGTGCACTAGGCCAGATATTGCACATTCGGTTAGTTTAGTGAGTAGAATCTTATCCAATCCGTGTAAGGGTCATTGGAATGCAGTGAAGTGGATTTTCAGATGCTTGCGTGGCACTTCCAAACTTTGTTTGTGTTATAGAGGTGGCAGACATGTTCTTGAGGGGTATACAGATGCAGACATGGCTGGAGATCTTGATGGAAGAAAATCTACCTCAGGTTATGTGTTCACATTTTCAGGGGGAGCTATTTCTTGGCAATCAAAGTTACAAAAGTGTGTGGCTTTGTCTACAACCGAGGCTGAGTATATAGCAGCAGTGGAAGCAAGTAAAGAAATGCTTTGGTTGAAGATCTTCCTTCAGGAGTTGGGTTTGCATCAAGATGAGTATGTAGTATTCTATGATAGTCAGAATGCTATGGATTTGAGCAAGAACTCCATGTATCATGCTCGCACCAAGCATATTGATATTCGATATCATTGGCTGCGAAATGTGATTGAAGAAAAGTTGCTGAAGCTGAAGAAGGTTCACACAAACAAGAACGGTGCATATATGTTAACTAAAGTGGTTCCTGGAAACAAGCTTGATGTTTGTGGCAAGCTTGTGGGAATGGTTTTCAAATAGTGATTGAAACATGCACATCTTCCCCATGTTGGGCTGGAGGGGGAGATTGTTGGGTAGTCCATCCCACTCATAGCAATATTTCTTGCTATTCTGGACGTGCTTTTGTCGGTGGGCTATATTTGTGAACTGCTTTCATCCAGTTTTTTTTAGGTGGTCATCCTCTTTTTCGGCCTTGTTTTTTCCTATAGAGGCTATATTGCTGTGCATATAGTATTTTTAGCGGGGGAATATTTTTTTGATGCAGGAGCACTTTTGTCATAGGAGACACAAAAAATAAAAGCACAGCAAAAAGCATGCATACTAAAAAAAAGGGTTATATATAGCACGGTTTATTCTTTTTTGGGGATCTGAGATCTAGCCAAAAAAAATACAACAGCTGATTTAGAAATCATGGGGATCATTTTCAAGACGATCTAATCATCTTGTGAAGCTCAGTTAGATCTGAATCTTTGCTGGCCAGAAGTGCTGTTAACAGAGCCGTTTCTAAATTTTTATACTCTGTTTTATCTCTTATTGCATTGGATATTATTGATGGGTAGTGAATCCTTTGTAAACGATCATGGGTTTTTTTTCCCCACAATTTATCAATAAGAGAAGTATAGGGTGGACTCCTTTAACAGTCTCGTGGTTTTTATCCTTCACATCGAAGGGGTTTTCCACGTAAAAGTTTTGTGTGTGTTGCCTGCTGTTTTTTTTATATACCTATTTTTGTTACTGTTCCATTGCTGTTCTTGATCTCTTATTTTTTCGGATTATATCTATCTGATCCTATCAGATTTTTAGTTTTTGTAAATCATTAACAATCGCATGTTTTTTTTTCTGTCTTGTGCATTTACCATTCAGTGCACTGCAGTCACAAATGCAGCTGTCAACAAATGCAAATCCTCCAAATTTGTGTTATGATCCATCGACCTCTTCTCACATATATTTTTTGCTACGGCCAATAAGTTGCGTCATTTCTCAAAGGTTCACTTGTTCCAGTCTCAAATCTTGCACTAACACCTTGAGTTTTTTAGTTACATGTGATTTTTACACCAATTCAATTACTTCAGTTGGTCCAATAATGAAAATTGTCAAACCAAAATAAAACCAATAAAATAAAAACAAAACAAAACCAATTGAATTAAGTTCGGTTGGTTCGGCTGATTTTCCATTTTAATCGAACTATAAATGATTTATATTTTATGTTTGGAATATTATTGTATTTTAAAATAAAATATATATATATATATGATTAAGGTGTTCTTTTTTTTTTTTAATAGTAACTTTTACACATGTATATGATGTATGATAAATAATATTTATCTAGACCAGTCAACTTATCTAAAAAAATCATTATAACATAGTAATTTTGATGATATAATAAAAGTTCGGTTAATTTGGTTAAACCGATAATTGAACTATTTTCTTTTTACGGGGTGATTATAAATTAGTCTCAAAACCAAACCGAACCGACCAAAATAAACTGATTTGATTAGTTTATTTGGTTTAACAAAAAATTGCTCATTTTCATTTTTTTGGACAGTGAAATTGCTCATCCTTACCTTGTGACTGTAGAATCGATTTCACTCTAGAGGGGGTGTCAATAGGGTGATACTAATAATTATAAAAATTTAATGTGGAAATATATAAAATGATTTTCAACACAGATAATAGCAGAATAATAGCAGCATAGATAATAACAGAATATTAAAAATAGAGATAGAACAACACAGATTTACTCAGCTTCGGTAAAACCCTGCCTATGTGCTGCCTCCAAGGTTTCTGCTAGAAATTAAATAGTCAGACGCTTACACAAGTAAACTCGCGACACCTGCTATCGACTAACCTAACTCTACGCTCAAAACCCTGCCGCAACTCAGCCACTGAGTTGCGAATTCTCGAATTACACCACCGTAGTTCGTCCCCTAGTCACACGACTCTAATTTACAAACGTTTAAAAATAAATTATTAAAAAAACCCTATTTTAAAATAACAGCCCAAAATAATTAAGACTGACGCAATTTAAAAGCTAAAAAAATGAATCCCCTTTTTCCTTTTTCTCTAGTAAAAATGTTGGTTGATTCCTTTTTGCCTTCGTTCATTCTTCTTTAAGGAAATTAGGGTTTTTGGAATTCAAGTAGCCGATTGATTGTTGATCGATTGAATTGATATTCTCTTGATTACTTTGTCGATCGATCATCTCTTTGATTTGCGAACAGCTGCTTCAATTCGTCAAGTTCGATTTGACTTGGTATGTGATTTCCTTTTTGCTTTTCGTGTTAATTTGCTTGAACTCGATTGCGATTCGAGTTATTGGTTTGAAACTATGCTATGTGATATTGTTTGAACTCGAATGCCTTTTCCATGCCGATGATGATATGGGTTATATAGGGTTTAATTCCCTTAATTTCCATTCGAATTGATTCATTTGAATTTGCCAGTAAATTTAACTCGGCCATTCGATTATGCTTCAATGCTGGTGATGTTTTCTGACTTCTTCGATTCGTATATATGTGGTTGCTTGGTCACCACGGCTTGTTTTCTAATTTGGTTCCTTTTTTTATTTTGACTTCGGCCACTTTGATTTTGTAAAAATATTTACTTATTCGATTCTGCCTTGGTCACCACGGCTTTGGCATTTTGAACTTATTCTGACTGTTGTTTCATTCACTTGTACATCATGATACTGTTACAATTTTTGTGTTGACTTTTTCGGCTTGATCAATTCTTGTTATCACTTTGACCACTACGGCTTTGACTTTGTTATTTGAAATTTGATAGATTAGATGAAAATTCCTATTGACTTCGAACTGTTTCTGTTTTTATCTCATATTGTCACTGCATTTGTTGTTTAAGACTTGGTCTTGTAGTCTGCATTGCACTGTCAACTGTCGTGTACTTCAGCATGCATTGTTCTGTAGATTTGAGCCCTATTGTTTTCTCTGTTGCATATATATATATATATATATATATATATATGGTGCATCAATATTTCTCTTTCCATATGACCATATACATTGCCATATTATTTTCTGTTTCACTGCAACCCATATTTTTCACTGCATATTTCTGTGATGATTGTTTCATTTGTGTATGAACTCGCTGTATCACCATATACATACATACATACATACATACATACATATATATGTATGTGTGTATATGTTTGCTGTTGCAATTTGGTTTGATATGGACTCTAGTTGTTGTATTATCATGTGGTCTTATTCTTTTGAAACTGTCTTTGAGCTTTGTACATGTTGAAAGTAGATTCTGCACCGTGTCTTCATTTGGCCTTGCTCATCGACTTGTATTTGCATGCTTGGAGTCTTGATTGATTTGCTCACTGGTCTTCACAATTGAGGCGGTTGCACCATGTAGTAGCTTTGCTTGCATATTGAACTACTTCTATTGTATCCCATATATCACTGCATATGTATATATGTTGTTTACTCATGTATATATGTATGCTTGTGATTTGGATTTGTCTCCATTTGTTTGGGATTTTTGTTTCACTGGTGGTCTAGTAATTCGATTTACCAGTCCTGGTACTTTTTATAGCTTGCTTGTGCACCCTTGAGTTTGTATTGTCTATTTTCAAGTCATGCGAGTATGTTGGATTCATGAAGCTACAAGTTGTTGTGTACCGTGCCTTGTTTGAAGTGCTGCATTCACTACTTCTATACATTTTGATTGTTGAGGCTTCTTGCAGTTTTAGTGGTGATTGTTTTGCATTGAGTTGTATTCAAGTGTATACAATTGTGTTTTTGGTTGAAGTTTGTTCCAGTCATTAAAACTTGACCATTCTATTTTTTTATTGCACCTGACTTGAATCTAGCTTTGGCTCGGGTTTGACTTTGTGCTCATATCGTGACTTTATTTGTATTGCACTTGATTTGAACCTAGCTTTGGCTCGGGTTTGACCTTGTGCTTACCTGTCCCTATAATTTTATCAAGTGTATATCGGTGTGTGCGACCTTTTGGCATGTATAGTGATACATTATGCATGTCACAAGTTGTTCATGTATGATGCATTCAAAATAATGATGACGAACAACCCAAATAACTAAGGCAAATAATATTTTCAAAACATATATTTTTTTCATTGTAAAAATATTTATTTTTCAAATTTACCACATCAGTGGTTATTTTTCAGATAACTCAGATGCTAGATTCGGTCTGGAGTAGAGTTGAAGATAAAATATGAGTAAATGAGTGATATTTAGTGAGGTGCAGATGTATGTAAACATTGTACAGTGAAAAATTATGATGTAATCGAAATTGTATTATAATTGCAAATTATATATAGCGTGCTCAAATTTGTACTATTCGAAATTGTAATAACATATTTGTTTGTGTAAAATATGTGTTTGAATTTAAATTCTGTGTTATTTATTTCATTCAGCAAATATTTATTTATTATATGAAAAATAAAATTGTACAATAACAAATACATATAAATGAATATATATATATATATATATGTTTACTATTATCAAACAAAACTTATATACTAGCATATTCAACAGTGGCAATATATCATTAGTTTGATGAAGGGAGGATTACTGCTCATTACTGAATTTTGGGAAAAGAGGATGTTGACAGTAAACTAATATTAATTTTAATTGTTAATTTTGTTAAAAGAAGCATAGTTTTTGTTCAGATTTATGGGTTTCTTGTGTTGTAGAAAATCTAAAGACTTTCAATCAAATAAATTATAGTTTAACTCGATTTGTATTTGAAACTGTTTAACAAATTGTATTCCTTTTTTTATTACCGCAAATATAAAATTTTATCTTGCGAAGAATCATATTTTCAAATTGAAATTTAAAATTATTCAAAAGGAAAAGTTAGATTACGACCGAGTCATATTACATAGCATGATGTTTTTGAGAAAACAACAGTTGAGAAGTTCAACCAGAAAAAAAATAAAATGAATGAAGGTGCAAGAATCACTAAGGGGGCCTTTAAACAAATTATAGAATCGACTGTTGTTGAATTTCTTATGTCAAATTTGTGAGTTTTGAATCTCGACCTTCTTTTAAATGTTGGTTCATAGAAGTATTAGGTACTTATTTATATATAAACAATGTAATATTTAATCTGGCATTATTGTAAGATGTCATGTTCTCTTTTTTTGTATTAAGTTCCATAAAATTATGATGTATAAATTAGAGTGTTAGTCACAAGTTTCTAAGCGAATTTATACGTATAGATAATCATTCAGAAAACCGCATTAGACATCATAATTCTTAGGACCAAATTAATATTTATAGGGCAGTTAACCACCAGGAAAATGTTTTTCCACGGCGCTTAACCATCGTATCAAGCATTTTTGCACGGTCGTTAACCATCATTCGTATCATTTTTGCACACCCAACAACCACAAATCTACCTTTATCCACACCAACCCATCTGCATGACCATGAAACACTATACAAATCATGTTTTCATGGCCAACAACCGCCAATATACCATTTTCTATACCAACCCATCTACACAGCCAACAACCGCCGAATCAATACAATTTGAAAGGCATAGCCAAATCAACTCTTTGGTAGCTATTAAAAGGATATGGTGCTAAGAAAAAAGTTGTATGTTATTTTCTAGCACTGATATTAGTTAGCACTTTTAGCGGTGATTTTAGCACCAAACTAAAAAAAATGATATTAAATGCTCGGCCATATGCAACAAACATGTCATAAACAAAAATGAAATGAAACTACAAAATGTAACATAAATCAAACCAAAATAAATAAACTTGCATCAAATGATAAAATAATACCGCATGGTAGCATTATAACATGTATTGCTTTATAAGATTCCAAAGAACTCAAAACTATTATAAAAAGAATAATAAAAAAATGTTACTATGAAGTAGCATTGTAACATAAAATATTAGTTTAACTTTTAATTCGCATAATATTATTATAGCTAACATTAGATTATGAAATGATACTTTAATTTTATAAAAATCATTAAATTCTACTACATGGTAGAATCATAAAAGAAATTACTTCATTTTAAAATGCTACCACAAATTTGCTTTATATGTTGATATATACATTCCATCTAAAAATGATATTACAATTCATAAAATGCCACTATAATGTAGTTTTATAATCAAGGATATACATAGTTCTCCCAAAAAATGCTATTACAAGCACCATTGTCCCAGTGGTTAAGTGATTCGACTTTGGTGCGAGAGGTCACAAGTTCAAATCTTGCGTAGCGTGATTCGAACATATATTGATATGTGATTTGTGTTATGTTGTTCCAGTGACCTGTTGTATCTAAGTACCATCTCAAAAAAATTATGTTTTATAATCAAGGATATACATAGTTCTTCCAAAAATGTTACTATAATTCATAAATTGCTACTATAAAGTATAAAATACTACTACAGAATAGCATTGTGAGCTAAGATATATACTTTGCTCAAAAATGATACTATAATTCATAAAAGGGAATTGCTTGAATGGCCGATTGATATTCGACCAGAAATTGCGGCATGGTTATAATTTGGAATTGAAGGAGGTATAATGTAGCGATCCGTAATTTCTAATGCTTTGTCTTTGAATATTGAAACATTTGAAATTTGGTTAAGTGTTATAAAAGTACTTTTATAATCTTGTTAAACTCATTTCAATTAATAATTAAAATGAGTGGAAACTTGTTTTTGAAATTTGTTTAAAAAAATAAATACCTTGAAAAAATATCAATAACGTGACCAAAAATTATTTTATCGATAAACGGATTTTTATTCAATATAAGTTGTCCAAGTGTTGTGTACATGTCTAAATAACATATAATGTCATTAACAGCTAATAAAAATAATTTGACTAAATATGGTTAACTAATTAACTTTTGAAAGCTTCTAAAAGGTCATTAGGAAGGAGATATTTTCTTTGCCTTGTGGGTTGGAAAGTTGGCCACATTGGTTAAGGGGGCCCTTTGGCCAGCTAAAGGAGGTATGGAGTTGGGTGGTTACGGTAATCTCTTGACTACCTATATAAGTCCACGAAAGGGTTTATGAATCTCTTTCACATTTTTATATACAAACACCAAGCTCTTCATTCTCTTAGTCTCTTTTATTTTAACCTCCTAAAACTCAAAACAAATCAGCCAAAACTTGCACCGAACTATTGCAATAAGCCTTAAATGACATAGCAATAAGTATTATCAACTTGAAGCTTGAAGGGGTGGAGCACAAGCCCAAAAGGCCTAAGGCCGTGAGCATTATATGCAAATTCTTACTTAGGCCATGAGCATTTGTAAAGGGTAGGAGAATTTTGGAGCTTGCTTTGGTTGAGAAGGAAGTGATGACAAGGTTGAGGCTTGTAGGCACGAACCAGATTTTCGACGCTCGAAAATCGACCCCAATACGTCCACTGTATTAGATGTCGAGCAATCGAGTGTTGGAAATACCAGATCGTTAGAGGTGAAGAAGAAAGAGATAGAGGAAGAAAATAGAAGCAACAACACAGAATCTCACAATCGCAACGGAACAATATACAATAGATAATAACATGTCTTTATACAAAAAGGATTATAACTGTTACTTATACATTACATCATCAGAGTACAACAAATCAGTAAATCAATACCGAACAGTTATAGTAACTTGTCCTCACAAGTGCTGAATATATAGCCTACAATACACATCGGAATATAATCAAGTATATGTAATACGTCTTCATCATCCAGCTCATCTTCTGAGCTCCGTAGCATCCTAACTTGAATCTATAATACTCGGCCCGACCCTAGCATTATAATAAAATTATGCCCGAGTCTGTTTGTAAAACCAGCATGAGAAAACGCACTCAATTTGAATTATTAAAAGTAATCAAAATCCTTTGAAAAACAAAGGTATCTCGTAAGACCGCGTCACACATAAACACGATGGATTTTTACCTTATGATGACCAAAACACTTTATACCAAAATCGATTGATATTATAATAGTGTCTAAACAAAGTAAGTAGAAAATAGCTTAAATGCTTCCATCTCACGTTTCAGCATAGTTGGGCACAATCAAAACCGTATGGCGCTTTTTGGAGAATGGATTCCATACAATGACCAGGCATTGGGGTACCACCTACCACGATACACATCTAGAAAAATATACCAAGGACCTCATCGGGATCCCCTACAACACAAGACTGGCTCTGTCCCTAGCCTGGATAGAACCGAATATATTATCACCCCGGTTGTTCCCACCCTTATCGAGAGCTCATTATCCATGCACCATCGTATCCATAATTAATAATATATCCGAGGGTATCTAGAAAGATGATAACATACCCTAATTGGGTATGACCCACTTAGTCGTTTTACATATCCCCTAATTTTCAGTCATTCCGGTTGATAAGGCTTGAGGCTACGGTTACTTTTTCAAGAACAATTTCACTTAGAATGCTCATCGTCCTCCAATGACGATGTTCTGATAGCATTCGTCCATACAAATTGTCCTGGGTCTGGACAAGCTGAATCATTGTCTTCACCATCTTCACAATACTCATTCGTAACACTCAAATCGGATCGAAGTTGTTTTTGGGTAATGAAATCCGATCCCGATCTCTTCGAAACGATCAATGAAGCTGGCCAGATGTTTGATAATTGGTTATTTGACTATCAATATAACATCAATAAGTAGTCACTAGGCCTATATTATTATTTTTCCAAAATTTATTCCCAAAATATCATTATGAGATATATATTCAAATCCCTTCCAAGTTTCAATTTTTGAGATAACTCATATATTTGTATCCATATCAGGATATTTCAAACCATCTCCTATTTTAACACTTAGAAAATATTTAAAAATATATTTTCCTAATCCCCTTACTTCCCAACACTTAGGAAAGTTCCATTTATGTCTCTATCCTCAAAACCCTTCACAATTTATATTGTGAAATCCTTAAATCAATTATAATGAATTCTATAAGTTCCGGGGTTTCTTAATTAAATCTCTTTATTCAAAAGTATATACTTATCTCACCGAAATAAGTATATTCACAAACCAATTCCTTTAAAAATATTTTAATTTTTTAAAAATAAATATGGAAAGCACACCGCTGTATCAACCATAGATTCACAGCTCAATGATTATATCTCTATCCCAGAGAATTCCAAAACTTAACTACAACTAATCTCTGCCTCCAATTTCACCATGAAATTATACCATTACTTTCCGAAAACTTTATTTAATAATTAAATATACTTTTAAACAATTTAATTAATTACATAACTTTGAAACAATAAATAAATTTTGATTTATTATTAAAATTCTAATCAATTTACAAGACTCGTTTATTAAACTTATAATTCATTTTGACAATTTAAAAATATTTAAATAACCAACTTTCTGAAATATTTTCATGCTAAAACATTTTTAAATTACCCATTTAAAAATCTAGAAATATAAAAAAATCCTCCTTTTAAAACAAACTCAACTTCTCGATAAAATATATTTTTCAATTCCAATATGACCAATCTAATATTTACAAATCTCTCTCGATTTATCACTAATCGATTTTTGTCCCCAATTTCATAAATCCCTTTTTTCACATTTTCAAAAGTAAAATATATAATTTCATTTTAAACCGATTTACCCATCTCATTATAAATTCTTACCGTGAATCTATATCTTCAATTTATCAAATGATATTCATTTCACTTTATTTGTAACATTGTTTATAAATCCCATAGTCTCATTTCCCGTTTACAATGGTTTCACATCACTTAAATCCATTATAAATCGATTTCTAATTTAAATTCCATTTATAAATCAGTTTTCTTAAATAAACCAAATGATATCCCAAAAGTCATCCAAATCTCGATTATACTTCCATTTCGTAATTTAAAATCTTATTTAAGATCTCGTATAAACAATTTTATACTTATTTCTAGATTTTCTTCATTTTTCCCAATCCATTTAAAATCTTGATTTTTAAAAATCCTTTTCACACTGAAACAAATATCAATTAAGTTTTATTATTTAAAATCCTTCATATACATATTTTTCCAAAATCTCTATTTAGAATATCAAGAAAATAGTTAGGTACAAATTTAGCTCCCATTGACTTTGAGATACTTCAGTTATTATGTCCAAATAGTTTACTCTAAATCATTATTTAGTATTTTCTATTTTAACACATACATAACAAAACATAAATTCATACTATGCGATAATTTTGTGAGTAAAATTCAAACCTACTCGGGCACATTGAATGGTGAATCTGTTACGTGAATTACAACAATTGAAATTCACGATAATATTATTATCATCAATGTGGCTCACTATATTTCAACTACATTTGTCTTTCTCATAAAAACACATATGCGGCCAATGGATCATATCCCTCCAGATATAGTTATCAAAATCATATTCTATGAATCTATTTTGGATCAACGCATCAATCGTACAATACCAAAAAGTCAATATTCTTAAAAAATTAAACAACCGAGGATTATTTATTCTTAACATTGAAAAGAAACTCGTAATTTCCCTTCAACAAGAATATCATTAGTCGTTCTAATACATTTATGTTCATTTTGGTTTGATTAATTTCATTTCATCTCGTATAATCAGTTTTACCATTGGATCATATCCAAATTCATTTTATATCAATAGTTTCTTAAGAAATTCCTTCGCTACAAAGTTAGAATTTCTCGAAACAACGGTTGTTTTTTAACGCAATAAAATAGGATTTATAGACATTTAATGAATTGCCTTATATAAAGAATGATTTTACATTTGTTCATAGTAAATTTCTACTCATAATATAAATCAGTCATCTAATGACCACCGTTAAAAAAAATCTCTTAGGACGACCCATACAAGATCCTTTATGTAAAGTTATTACATACGGACTTTCGACTCGCACAACCTGCTTACTACTTGGCCTATGATATATATGAGTTCCTTATAGACCCTTATCTCATGTAGTTTTGTAAACTAATCTTTGGATGATATTAATTAACCTTGTATGCTACTCTTAAGTATACACCTTATTGAAAGTATTTATGTAACAACCCGTAATTTTACGTTATTAAATAATAAATTTTATTGGGGCAAAATCGTAATCTTACATAAACGGTAAAAATATATTTTTACAGAAGTAGGAGTTACGCCTCGGGACCTATTTCAATACATCCAAAATGTCGTTTATAGTCAGAAAATATGTATAATTTGTTTGATTAAATGAGTTGGAAATTAAAATAAGTCAAAACTCAATGGCATTTTCATAATATATTGGTTTGAAAATTTTACTCCAACTATGAGTCATTTCAGCCTATAAATAGGTACTAAATTCCATTGCCCTAATCATACTTCTATTTAAACATACTATCCTTAATCTCTATCTTTTCCATCATCTAATGTCTTAAAAAAACAAACTAATACTACATCAAATTAAAAGGTAATAATTGGACAATTCAAAACAAGGAACTACAAAGCAAATCAAGGCTACTCGAGAAGGTTATGCATTAGGCTAGTAAGATAAAGGTGGATTTTAATCAAATCGGAAAGGAAACAAAACCAATCGGTGAGTGAGACTCTTCATATATGGTATATATTGATAGGTTATAGTAAATCACCATTTATATTTGTAAATTACCGTGCATATGATGAAACTGAAAATTAAATTTATTTGTTTTTGTATACACCTGATTAAAATTTCGTACGTCATGACATGATGATTGAAAATCGAATTTCTATCAGTTGTAAACAACCATTAATTTACCTTTAATTTAAAAAGTGTGAAATACATAATGTTCCAAACTAGGCATACTATATATCAAAATCGTAGTTCACGATGACATAAATTCACTGTTGGTGTTTGTTTGTTGTTTAGGTGTGTTGATTGATCAGTAAATACGTCGAAATTTTGATAAATGTAGGTCGGTCGTTTCGATTTCAACCATAAAACAGTGATTATATGACAATCCGAATCTATGGACTTATAGAGAAGGTGTAGCGGGTCATTTTTGTGGTTCCTGATGGGCTTAGTTGGTCATGGATGGTTGTAGATCATTAGAAAAGCATGGCGACGTGGGGATCACCAAAGGCAATTGAAAGTGGAAAAGCTGACACTCGCAAGGACGACGTGGCGCACATAGAAGGTTGCTTGGTCGGATTTGGTTATTAGTCACCGTAGCGGTGGCTATAGGGAGTTGAAGTGGTGGCAGGTTAAATGATCGTATTTTTTTGAGTACCTTAGCTCAACATTAGGGTAGCTTATATAATATTAAAGAAAAATTAAACTAGAAATTATGATATCGATCCTAGTTTTGTAATGCCTATAACTTTCATGTATGATCAACCTTCTTTTCACGCGCGATTCATGAATTTGCAATCATGGCGGGACAAGGAATGTTTTAGTATATTGGTTGCTGTATTTTGAGACTCTTTTGAAAAGTTCATTGTTTGGTAGATCCATTATATATGGGTATTATCTGCATTGTTTTGGTACACGAATGGGGAAATTAATTCTTGGTTGTACTAGTAACAGTTTCTACATTTGAGCTAGGACTTTGGGCTTGGTCGTTTGCATGCATTATTGTCATTCAAACTGGGACTTTAGGCTAAGTCGTTTGCATAAGTTTTCGGCATTCGAACTTGGACTTTGTGTTCAGTCATTTGCATATGTTTTCGGCATTCGAACTGGGACTTTGGGCTCAGTCTTTTGCATGCGGTTACAGAAATATGAGCTGGGACTTTTAAGCTTGGTCAAATGCACATATTAATGGTTGGACTTTAGGTTTGATAGGTTGTATATGATTAGGTATGGGCTAGATATTAGTGAGACCTTTTCCTATGTTGTCACTATGGCATTATATTATATTTGGCTGTCTTGTTAAGTGCAGATGACACAGGTTAAGGTATGATTTTTAAATGTAATTTTTGTTTTACTAGCTTATTAATATTATATATACATATGATGTGCATCACTCACCAGTGTATGACCCCTTTTATTCCTTTCTCTTTTCTGTTTACTCTAGTAAGTAGGTAGAAAGGATCAACACTGATTTCGAAGACGTGGGGGACGATGGAGATCCGCATCTACTTATTAGCTATGTACTACTTATTTGATGTTTTCCCCAAATATTCAAACTATTTATTTATTTGTAGTATCTAGAGACTCTAAAGTATTGTTTATTGTACTTATCTGGGATTACAGTATTTTTGTTCAATATTATGTTTGGTTCCTTCCGTTCCGAGTTTCAAAAAGTGTAGAATATTATAGATAGCTCTATGATCTATTTTATAATTTATTTAAAAATGATCCATTTTTTATGAGGTCCGCAATGCCAATTCCACTTTTAAACGAGTTAAGACATCGTGGATGGAGGGTTAATACATTTGGTATCAGAGCTTAGATTAAGCGATTCCTACTATACTAGGATGTATTGAGAGAGCGTACTTGTATTTTTATGAATATCCATATATATATATATATGTATATGTAATAAGATATAAAATAGTACAAACACACCACATTTAATCCATTCTAGTTCACTGTCATTAAAGGAATAGTTGCTAGTAGTCTTTTTATAGATAGTCAAAATGAGTAACCATACTGGAGAGTGCTCTTAGTATGTGTTGCCAAAGGTACATGGCATGAACATACCTATATGGTTTCGTAGGTTCTTAAAAGCCACCAGCCAAGCCCACGTTAATCTCACCATATCCGTATCCCGTACACCTGCAGTGGTTCCCAATAAACCACCCTTTGCTAGTTTCCAGAAGTTGTGCAAAGACTTTATGAGCATGAGTGGGAAGCCTTTCATGCGAACCAAGTCCTTAATGGATACGAGTGCGTGGCTTCACACATGTGAGCATTGCTAGTTCCTAAGATGATGGTTTTGATGACAATAACCTTAGGACTTGTTATAAGATATATTCTAATATTCTTGTTTAGATATATGTGTATATGCAGGTACTAAGAATGAAGATTGTACAGTATAGAGATTCAAGACTGTTATAAAGATTTAAGATTGAGTATAGAGATTCAAGACTGATGAATTCAAGATTGAAGAAATCAAGACCGAAGTCTCATGAGTATCAATAGTTCAAGATTTCAAGAGTTTAAGATATCAAGATAAGTAATAGTTTTAGATTTATGTTTAAACTTCATAGTAGCACTAAAATCTTTATTCTGATTTTAATTATGGAATGGAATCTGCCTTCTCGCTTTAATAGTGGGATGGAACCCATAACCTCTTTAGTGGGATGGAACCCATGATCTTCTTTAGTGGAATGCAATCCACTTAATTTTCAAAATGATTTATTTTAAATATTTTTCCAAAACTTTTTAAATTCATCTCTCGTAGTTTAAATATTTTAGCCTTAAACTATTTTTATTATCTTTTATATTCTGATTTTAAAATCATCTCTTGTTTTTAAAATATTTCCTGGTTTTAATATTATGATCTTTAAATATCAAAAATATATTCTATACTTAATTCTTAATATTACTTTTAAATTATAGATTATTTATTTTTAAGATAACTTTTTAAATCTCCTTTATAAATTTAAACTATATTCAAAATGGTTTATAAACTTCAGAAATTATTTTGACAAGTATTAAAAATAAAATATCTTTTAACAACAAAAATCAATTTTCAAAATTTACTGGGGCATGTCAACATACCCCATCCCCTTATGTCGACATGTTGACCGTAGAAATTCAAATTTCAAATTTTCAAAAGAAGTGTCTATTCGTCATAACCTTTCATGAATGGACATGGCTGTTGATCTTCTATAAATACCAGTAGTTTTTAATGAATTTTAAGTTAGTTTTTCTTCATTTCTTTACTCCTTCTCCACTCAAATATTCTCTTATATTTTAACAAAACTCTGTCGAAATCCTAAGTGGATCAAACTCGATCATCTCTATTTTGATTCTCTGCCACTCTCTCTCAAAGATCTCGATGCTATTCAAAGTTATAGGATCATTTGTAATCAAAGAAGTGTATTGAGTCTCTTTATCTATCAAAGTCATATTGGAAATGGTGTGATCGTGGCCAGTAAATCAATTGGGTGTGATTGCAGTCCGTAAATCAATTAGGTGATCTTATAGCCAAGTTAAATCAATGGAGTTTACCCTGGACGCAAAGACATGAGGGTGTATCTCATGGCCTTGAAATCGAGGTTGTAATATCAATATATATTTGAAAAGAAATCTGCACGAGAAATTATGTGGGACTGGATGTAGGGTAACTCCGAACTAGCATAAAATTCTGGTGCGTTCTTTCCTTTGATTTATTTACTATTTGCATCTGTGTCTGATTTTGAGATTGTCTCTGTGTTTGTGAATTGCATCTGTCAATGTTTAATTTCAAAAAATTTCAAAAATTCCATTAAACACTATTCACGTCCCTCTAGTGTTAATCCAGCCTTAAGATCCGTA
Organism: Allium cepa; assembly: GCA_030765085.1. Classification (NCBI taxonomy): domain Eukaryota; kingdom Viridiplantae; phylum Streptophyta; class Magnoliopsida; order Asparagales; family Amaryllidaceae; genus Allium; species Allium cepa. Next base: position 601,207,843 of record CM060935.1, read on the forward strand.
ATTCTCTTTTTCTACATTTGGTATCAGAGCATTGGTTTTCAAAGTTTTCATAATCCGATTTTTGAAAAAAGTTTTCAAATATCTACCGAAACTGGTAATGCTAACACTATCACTAGTTCATTTGTAAAGGGCCAGTCTATTGCCAGACCATCACTTTTTAATGGCAGCAACTATGGATACTGGACATATATGATGAAAATCTATTTACAATCGATAGAATTAGACACTTGGAATGTCATACAAACTGAGTACATTGAACCCACAACAAATTTTGCACAATTGACTGCTGGGCAAAAGACCGTTGCACAAAAAATTCTGAAGCCATGCATATTCTATTATGTTCACTTGATAGGAATGAGTTTAATAGAGTTTTAGTCTATAAGTCTACATATGAGATCTGGAAAACTTTGCAAGTTACTCATGAAGGAACAAGCAAAGTTAAACAAACCAAAATATCCATTTTGACCAATTAGTTTCAATTATTCAGGATGAATCCAAATGAGTCCATTTCAGACATGTACAGTCGGTTTCAAGACATTGTGCACTCACTAATTGCATTAGAAAAGAACTTCTTCGAAGAAGATCAAGTTAGTAAAATTCTGAATTCACTCACTCCAGAATGGGAGCAGAAGACTCTAGCAATTGAAGAGGCTAATGATATCAGTACACTGAAAATTGAATAATTAATTAGGAATTTGATGTCGTTTGAAGTAAAAATGCAAGGGAGAAGAGAAAGCAAGGCCTCAGAAAAAGTCAACAGTGTCCAATGCAATAGCAGATGGTTCAGATTCAAACAGCGACGACGACGAAGAAATAGCCTTGATGACAAGAAATTTTAGAAAGTTTCTGAAATACATAAACATGAAAAGCTACAAGAGAAATGATCAAAAGAATTCTAGAAATAATAATGAGACTCACAACAACATCAGATGCTACAACTGTGATGAAACAGGCCACTTAAAAATAGATTGCCCGCATCCGGATAAGCAGAAATTTCCTCCAAGCAATGATTCATCAAAGAAAAGGAAGGGAGAATGTACTACTATACTAGAAAATTCAGACTCATCCTCCAGTGATAATGATCAAAAGATGGAAAATTCAAATATGCACTTTAGAGCTATTCACAAATCTGATGATCTTGGAAATATGGATCTAAAATAGGTACACATTTAAATTATATTGGTTGAAATTGCTTGTTTGAATGTTTGATTGTTTGCATGTTTTGGAATTGCTTATTATTTGAATTTAAAATTTCCATTTTCAAAATAATTTTATTTTAAATATTAAAATATTAATATTAAAGTGTTATTATATTTATATTATTTCATATAAGATATAAATTAGATTATAGGATATATATATATATATATATATTAAACAAAATAAAAAAATTAGTCACATATATTATAAGACCTGTGTCGACATGGCCCTACCCACTATGTCAACATCGCCCTAGAAATTTGAAATTCAAATTTGAATTCAAAAAATTTGAATTTCCCTCCACCTTTTCACCAACTTCAAAGCTTTGGAAACGTGTGTCGTGACTAGAGAACATGACTATTAGATGTCTATTTATCTCCTTAATTTTATCCTATCTTTTCACTTTCATTTCAAAAAGCTCTCTACTCTCTTCAAAAATGGCTTCCACAAGCATCCCATCCACTATTAGACTATCCAAGGCCATCAAAGAGTTCCTTTACAATGACCTGGATGCTATCTAAGCTTACATAAGCTAGGTAAACTTTGGAAAAGTCCATGCGGGAAAATTTGCATTCTTTAATGATTTTCCTTCTTATGAACTCAATATTTTTTTGAAGAGAATCAAATTCTTAGTTTAATTGATGATTTTCAAAATGATTTTGTTTGTCATCCAAATCTTGTTAAAATGTTTTATGCAAATTTGAATCGTGGTTTTGATGATGGTAATGAAGGCGAAGTTTGGGGTAAGGTTAAAGGAATACAAATTGTTTTAAATAGTGAGATTTTGGGAAATATTCTTGATCGTGAGTATACAGGAATGAATCTTTCAGATTTTCAAATTGATGAACATGATCGTAAGACATTTCATCGCATTTTTGAAGGAAGTAATAACTTTGAATTTATGAATCGAAATTTTCGTCCAAAAGCAAGAATTGTAAACCTTATTTTGCAACAAACCATAACTCCAAGACTGGGAAATTTCAATCACCCGACCTTAAAAGTTTGTAAGGCTCTTTTTGCTATTTATGGGCACTATGACATTAATTGGGCACAAGTAATTTTGGATGAAATTCGTCCCAAAAATTTTACTTTAGGAGAAAACACTTTGTATCATGGGATTTATCTTACTCGAATATTTAACTATTTTGGTGTTGATTATAAGAGAGATAGGAGTTTGTTTCTCGAAAAGTGTGTAACCATGCAAATATCTCTCTTATGAAAATTCCGCTTGTGTTTTAACCATATGAAACACTTACCGAAAAAGATGAAAGGTTGGCTCATGAAGAGATGGAAGAAGAAGAGGAGGAGGAGGAAGAAGGAAAGGAGATGGAAATTAAAGCAGAAGGAGAGAAGGAGGAAGAAACTTCATTGGAAAATAGTGAATACCTTATCACTGCTAACAATCCATCCAACAAAACACTTCTCAAAAGCCAAAAGATTATCGTGGAAAACCAACGGATTCTCAAATGATCCGTTAGTAAAATTTGGAAAAAATTTCCACCAAAACAAACAAGTTCTTTGGGAAAGTGAGTCACAATCTTGGACTATCATCACCTTCATCATCCTCTATCTAATACAAGTTTCATTTCAAGTTGTATAAGTTTGTATCTTTCAATTAGTTAATGTTATGTATTGTATGTAATGTTAAATAAAATTTGTCAATGAAAATCGTTTATTTCTGTTCATTAGCTCTATAACATCTCCGGAATGCTTGTTATTATATTATACAAGTTTATATGTATAGACTTGTACATAGTATAAAGAAACAAAGCATATTGCCAAAATCAACAGGGGCATATCGACAACCCGTACCCCCATGTCAACATGTAATGGCCAGAAAGTAATTTTTGTTTTGAATTTGAAATTGACACAACCACTTTGTGTATTTTCATTTCAAATGACTTTTTATCTATTTAAATACCCGTTTCTTCCATAAAAATGCACATTTTCAATTCTCCTTATTTTCTATTGAATTTCTTCTTATTTTATCAAAAATAGCCTCTTCTATTCATAATCTACGTGAGAATCTTAAAGAAACTCTCAAATCTTCCAAGAACATACTTACTTTTCTCCTTTACAATCAAAGACACTTAGAATTAAGCCAAATGAAGACGATAAAGGAATAAGAAAGGCACTATGATGCCATTTGATGAATGATTTCGTCCCTCAACAAAGAAGAACTCGAAGCCAATCCAGAAGGATTCTGAACAAGGATAATGAAGAATGAAATGCTATAAAGTCAAATCCTATCTTTGTAAAGAGGGATGGGTTGAAGTTCCAAGAAATGTTTAATTTGACTTGTATGGTTTGATTTACTTTGATTTGATCTGGTTTGGTGTGGTTTGAATTGTTTGGTTTGAATTGATTTGAACATAGTATATAATATATGATTTATATGGTGTTGTTTGATAAATATATTAATTGATTATGTTTGATATTTTCATATCTCTCACTGTTACCTTAATATATTTTACTCATATTTTTATCTGTATCATTTATATTCTACTTTACTATATATTATCCTATATAGTGCTATAGTATAAGATTTAGTGGGAGGTGTGTAGTTTAGAATTAGTTTTTGTTGATGGAAAAGGGGGAGAATTATAAAATAGGTTATATAGGATTAGATTAAGAGGGAGTTAGTAGATTAAGGGGGAGTTGTTGGAGTAAGGGGGAGTTAGAGTAGAGTTAGAGTTTTATGGAGTATCTTTTATAAACATAGGTTGTCATCATCAGAAAGGGGAGTTTGTTAGTTCCTGAGATAATGGTTTTGATGAAAACAACCTTAAGACTTGTTATAAAATATATATTCTAATATTCTTGTCCATATATATATATATATATATATACACATGCAATATATATTTACATACATACATACACACATACATATATATATGCAGGTACTAAGAATGAAGACTGTATAGTACAAAGATTCAAGACTGAGTATAAAGATTCAAGACTAAGTATAGAGATTCAAAACTGACGAATTCAAGACCGAAGAAATCAAGAATGATGTCTCATGAGTATCAAGAGTTTAAGATTTCAAGAGTTCAAGATATCAAGATAAGTAATAGTATCTAGATTTATTCTGATTTTAATTATGGAACGAAATCTACCTTCTCGCTTTAATAGTGGGATGGAACCCACGATCCTCTCTAGTGGAATCCATGAAATTTTTAAAATGATTTATTTAAAATCTTTTTCCAAAATCTTTTTAAAAGCTATCTCTCTCATTTTAAATATTATAACCTTAAACTATTTTTATTATCTTATATATTTTGATTTTAAAACCATTTTTGTTTTTAAACTATCTCCTTGTTTTAATATTATAAGCTTTAAATCTCAAAAATATATTCTATACTTAGTTCTTAATATTACTTTTAAATTATAGATTATATATTTTTAAGATTACTTTTTAAATCTCTTTTATAAGTTTAAACTATATTCAAAAAGGTTTATAAACTTCAGAAATTGTTTTGACAAGTTTTAGAAAGAAAATATCTTTTAAAAACAAAAATCAATATTTAAAATTTACTAGGGCATGTCGACATACTCCATCCCTCCATGTCGACATGGCGACCGAAGAAATTCAAATTCAAAATTTCAAAAGCAATGTCTATTCGTCATACCTTTCACGAATGGACATGACTGTTGTTCTTCTATAAATACGAGTTATTTTCAAAGAATTTTAAGTTAGTTTTTCATTATTTTTTCACTCCTTCTTCTCCACTCAAATATTCTCTTATAGTTAGACAAAACTCTGCCAAAATTTTAAGTGAATCAAACTCGATCATCTCTAGTTTGATTCTCTGCCACTCTCTCTCAAAGATCTCAGTGCTATTCAGAGTTACAGGGTCATTTGTAATCAAAAAAGTGCATCGAGTCTCTTTATCTATCAAAGTGATATTGGAAACGGTGTGATTGCGGCCTGTAAATCAATTGGGTATGATTGCAGCTCATAAATCAATTAGGTGATCTTGTAGCCTAGTTAAATCAAGAGAGTTTATCTTGGACTTAAAGATAGGATGGTGTATCTCATGGCCTTGAAATCGAGGTTGTAATATCGACATTATATTTGAAAGAAATCTGCACAAGAAATTATGCGGGACTGGATATAGGATAACTCTGAACCAGTATAAAATTCTAGTGTATTCTTTCCTTTTACTACTTTTATTTACTTTTTGCACCTGTGTCCGATTCTGTGGTTGTCTCTGTGTTTGTGAATTGCATCTATATATGTTGAATTTCAAAAGATATCAAAAATTCCATAAAATCCATTAAACACTATTCACCCCCCTTAGTATTAATCCAACCTTAAGATCCGTAATCCGCTTTTCGTACATGTGTATCCTTTTGTCTTGAGTATGCTACGAGGCGACAGCTTGCAGCATGGCACCTACAGGGAGAGGCCTTAAATTGGTTGGAGAGGTAGTAGCCGAGACAAATAAAGAGGACATCACTTAGGGAAACTTCAAATAAAGGTTCGAGGCTAAGTTTATCTCAGAGACAAGGAAAGGAGTTCATATAGAAAAGTTCATTCATCAGTAGTAATGTAACATGACGATGAAGGATTATGTGAACCAATTGAACGAGATTGTAGTATTTAGGATGGAGCTAATTGATACACCAGGGAAGAAGCCAAGAGGTTTGCAAACAGATTGAATCAACCACTAAAGGATCTAACACCGAGTCACATTCCAATGCGGGCTACATATGAGAAGTTATTGGAGATGGCGCTGCTCAACACCATCACAAAGGAAGAAATTAAGAAGCCCAAGAAGGAGATCAAGTAAGCACATTCGAAGGGGAAATGAAAGAACAGAATTGGGAAAAATAGACATGGAGAAGGGAAAAAGTTGGTTCTTATCTGCGACCGTTGTCGAAAGAGAGGCCAAAGTCATAGGGAGTGTAAAGTAGATTTGATAAAGATAAAGTGATATGATTGCAATCAGTTTGGACACATGAATAATACATGTCCTACCTTGGAGGAACGGTTGCTTGAAACTGTCAGATTGTGAAGGATTATCCACAGGAGGTTGTTCTTAGTGCTAGTGCGCCACCAATCGAAGTAAACGATAATGTAGCTTCTACATCCACTATGGAAGGTATTTTACTTATCTCTAATTTTCCCTTTTGTACTTATTTGACACTAGAGCGTCACATTCTTTTATTTCTAGAAGTATGGTCGATAAATTAGAGTTAGAGACTTACATGGTGCCTAATTCCATGGTGGTGTCGAATCTCGTTAGGGGAGGGGGTCATCCTACTTATCTATGGATTGCCAAAAATTAAAGCCGTTGATTTGTGGTGTGGAATTTACATGTAATGCTTTTGTGTTAAGGTTTTTAAGGTATGGATTGATATTGGGGATGGCTTAGATGTCATGCTATGGGGCAGTACTAGATTGTGATAGGAGGATGATTCGCATGAGGAGTGACACGGGGTGTAACCAAGGTGTTTATTGTGAGCCCAGTGGATTGATGATGTTGAGTTACTTATATTCGTTGGATTTGTCCCAAGATGAATTTGCATCCATTCCTATCCTACAGAGTTTTCTTGATGTATTTGGGGAGATTCCTAGTCTTCCTTCCCGTTGAGAAACAGTGTTTCATATTGATTTGGTTGAAGGCACGAAGCCAGTTATATTACCCATTAGGTGAATGACGCCTCGAGAAAGAAAGGAGTTGGAGACCCAAGTTTTCAACATTCTATAGAACAAGGTTTATACAAAGAAGCACGTCTGAGTTGTGTTCGCCATTAAGGTCGATGGATCTTTATGGTTGTGTGTCGACTACCATGAGTTAAACAAGTTAATGAGGAAGAATGAATACCCATGGTCATGCATCAATGATTTGTTTGGCCAATTATTTGGAGGGAGGGCATTTTCATAGTTAGACCTTGCCATGGGCTTTCATCATTTTAGGATGACCAATGAGAGCATGCCAAAAACTATCTTTCATATGCCAGGGGTTCTTATGAGTGGTTACTCATGCCTTTCAAACTGACCACCGCCTCAGCCTATTTTTGGATCTTCTGAGTCATGATTTTTGAAAATAGCTAAATTGATCTATAGTGGTGTTTATGAATGATATCCTCATTTAGTCCAAGATGAAGGGGAGTACGATGCGCATTTAGAAGAGGCACTCGATGCCTTGAGAAAGACCAATTGAGGCGAAATTCTCCAAGTGCCATTTTTTGGAGAAAAGAGGTACATTTTCTTGGATATGTTGTGTCTGATCATGGGTTAGCAGTTGATCCAAGCTAAAATGCCGTGTACAAGACTGGAAGGTATTGAATAATGTCATCGAAGTTAGGAGCTTTCTTGATTCGGTGGGGTTTTATCAAAAGTTCATCAAGGACTTTGCAAAGGTTTCCATACCCTTAACTCGCCTTGTTAAGAAAGATCTTATTTTCTCTTGGTATGCGAAGTGTGAACATGCCTTTGTACGTATAAAGGAGATTTTGATGAGTGAACTTGTTTTGGTTATTGCCGATGGTATGAAGCTTATTACCGTATATACTGATACTTGCGGTACGGGACCAGGAGCTCTTCTTATGCAGGAAGGAATGATTCTGGCATACTCCATTAGGTAGTTGAAGGTTTATGATAGGAGTTATCTAATCCACGATCTTGAGCCAGCAGCTCATTTTTGTGTTGAAGTCATGGAGACATTATTTATTGGGTTAAAGGTTTGAATTATTTATGCACCACAAGTCGCTTATATATTTATTCCCGTAGAAAGATTTAAATCTGAGATAACAAAGGTGGATGAAGTTTTCATCCTTATATAATTTTGATATTTCACATACATCGAAGAAAGGCAATGTGGTGGCAGATGCCATAAGTAAGAGGCATGCTATGTTGGGCTCGATGTTTACATAATGGAAGAAATTGGAGTACATTGAAAGTTTCAATTCCTAACCTTCGACAAAGTGGTTTTCGAACTTATTAGCGGTGTTGGAAGTTAGACCGATGTTTATGGGCCGTATTGGAGTTGGTCAGAAGGAAGATCTGAATTGGTTAGTATCTTTCAACAGTTAAGGAGAGGCGAGTGATCTACTCACTTGGATCGTTATTCCATCGATGACAAAAGTAGGCTAAGGTAAGATAGAAGGTTATGTGTACCAACAGTTAGTGAGGTGATAGATGAGGTACTTAGTAAATGTCACCATTCTAAGATGAAAAATCGTCCAAGCAACGATAAAATGTACCGCAATATGAAGAGGGTAATCTATTGGCCGAAGATGAAGAGGCAGATAACGGAATACGCTTTTAGGTGCTTAACTTGTCAAAGGGTGAAGAAGGAGAAAAAAAGCCTAGTGGACTATTATTTCCATTGGACATTCCATGGCGGAAGTGGGAGCATATTTTTATGGACTTTATTGATGGACTATCTAGAAGTAGGAGGGGAAATGGAAGCATTTGAGTTATGGTGGACCATTAGACTAAATGCACCCATTTCATTCCTGTAAAGAGTATGAGGACACAGTATCATTGACTGCACTATATGTTAAGAGATTATACACTTGCATGGGATGCCTTCTAGCATCGTTAGCGATTGAGACCCACTTTTTATGGGTGAGTTACGCCTTCAACATTCGTTGAATATAGAGTTGAATTTAAGCACCTATTACCATCCATAAATGAATGGGCAAACCGAACGGGTGAATAGAGTTTTGGAGGATCTATTTAGCTTGCATACTAAATTTTGGTGGAGTGTGGGAAGACTATTTACCACTAGTGGTGTTCACTTATAATAATATCTATCAAGCTAGTATAGGCGTGGCACCTTCCAAGGCTTTATATGGGAGGCTATGCGAGTCTATTTTATATTGGTAGGAGGCAACAGATAGGGTTATACTTGGACTAGAAAAGATTAGAGATACCTTGGAGAAAGTATATCCAAACCGCAAAAGAATAAAGGCTGCACAAGATAGGCAGAAGTGTATGTAGATAGAAGACAAATGGTTTGGAGTTTGAAGTAGGCCACATAATGTTTGTGAAAGTATCTCCATTGAGATATGTCATGCATTTTGGTATTACGTGGAAGTTAACACCACAATTTGGTGGGCCTTTTTCGATCTCGGAGAGAGTAGAGAAGTTAACCTACATGGTAGAACTTCCTGAAAAGTTGGGAACATCCACAATGTGTTCCATGTGTCGCATCTACGGAAATGCATTTATGATACAACAGTGGTAGTGGAGCCTAGTCAACTAGAGGAAGTGGATGTGAAATTTTGTTTTTGTTTGGATGTTTTGATTTCATTTTCCATCATTTGGAATTTCAGGGACGAAATTCATTTAAGGGGGAAGAATGTAACACCTCGTAATTTTTCGATATTAAATAATTAATTTTATAGGGGAAAAATTAAAATTTTGATTAAGCAGTGAAAAAAATTAAAATTTTAAATTGGAATTAGGCCTCGAAATCTATTCCAATGTGTCCAGAATGTTATTTACAGTCAAAAAACATGTATAATTTGTTGAATTTCTTTAAACGAACTGAAAATTAGAATGAGTCAAAAATCAATGGCATTTTTATAATATGTTGGTCTCGAAATTTTAGTCCAATTATGAGTTGTTTTAGCCTATAAATAGAAACCAAATCCTATTCGCCTAATCATACTTCAGCCTAAACATTCTATCTTTGTCTCCATCGTCCTCATCATCTAATCTCTTAGTGAAAATCAAATTAATACACATCAAATCAAAAGGCAATAATCGGGCATTTAAAAACAAGGAATTTCAAAGCAAATCAAGGTGAGTCGAGAAGGTTATGCATCAGGCTAGCAAGGGATAGGTGGATTCTAATTAAATCGGAAAGGAAGCAAAACTAACTGGTGAGTGAGACTCTTCATATATGCGTGTATACTGATAGGTTATAGCAAATCACCACTTATATTCGTAAATTAATGTGCATATAATGAAATTGAAAATTAATTAGCAACCGTTAATCTACCTTTAATTTAAAAAGTGCAAAATATACAAGTGTTCAAAATTAGGTGTACTGTGTATCAAAATTGCAGTTCTCGACGACATTTATTCACTGGTGGTGTCCGTTCGTTGATTGGGTGTGTAGATTGACCAGAAAACATGTTGGAGGTTCGATAAATGTTGGTCGTTCATTTCAATTCATAGGTACAAGAACGACTATACAATGATCCGAAACTATGTGCTTGTGGAGAAGGTCGAGCATGTCTCGATGGTTCTCGATGGGCTCAGTTGATGATGGATATTCGTAGATCATCAGAAAAGCATAGCGACATAGGTATTCCAGAGGCGGTCGAAGGTGGAAAAGTTAGCACTGGCTGGGATGGCGTGGCACGAAGGGAAGGTTGGTAAGGTCGGATTTGTTTCTCAGTCACCATAGCGGCTACGGCAGGGAGATAAAGTGGTGGTAGGCTGAACGATCTTGTTTTTCTACGTACCATAGCGTGGCATTAGGGTAATCAATATAATATTGAATAAAAATTAAACTAGAAATTGCGGTACCGCCTCTAATCTTCTAATGCTTATAGCTTTCACATACGATCTCCATTTGTCGCATAGTTCGTGGCATTGCGATTATGGTGGGACCAGAAATGTTTTTGTATATTGGTTGCAATCTTTTAAGATAGTTTTGAAAAGTTCCTTTTTTGGTAGATTTGTTATATGAGGGTACTATCTGCGATGTTTCCAAACACATATGGGGAAATTAGTTCTCGGTTGCACTAGTGATGGTTTCGGCATTTGAGCTGGGACTTTGGGCTCGGTCGGTTGTATACATTTTCAGCATTCAAGTTGGGAGATTCTACTTAGTCATTTGGATATGTTTTTCGTATTCTAGCTGGGACTGTGGGCTCGTCATTTGCATACGATTACGGGCATACGAGCTGGGACTTTAGGGCCTAGTCGTATGCACACGTTTGTGGTTTGGGTTTAATCAAGTATATATGATTAGTTATGGGCTAGAGATTAATGAGACGTTATCCTATATTGTCACAATAGTATTATATTATATTTGGTTGACTTGTCGAGTGCAGTTGACATAGGCTAAGGTATGATTTCCAAATGTAATTGATATTTAACTAGCTTATTAATATTATGCACACATATGATGCATATCACTCACCAAATGTATGTTCGAGCCCCTTTGTTCCTTTCTCCTTTTTGTTTAGTCTGATAGGTAGGAAAAGAGGATCAATAATGATTTCGAAGACGTGGTGGTGCGTTGGAGATGCGAATCTAATACTTATCTGATGTTTTTCCTCAATATTCAGACTATTTATTTATTTGTAGTATCTAAGAGACTACAAACTATAATTTATTGTATTTATTTCGGATTACAGTATTTTTATTTAGTATTTAATTTGGTTTCTTCCATTGTGAGTTTCAAAAAAGGCAGAATATTATAGATAGCTCTGTGATCTGTTTTATGATTTATTTAAAAACAATCCATTGTCTATGAGGTCCGCGATGCCAGTTCCACTTTAGACGATTCAGGGGTGTCGTAGATAGTGAGTTGTTACAATTTAACTCGACTTCACTCATCTTTAATCGTGTTTTGTCCAACAAAGTTCAATTACTCCTTATCAATACATCATTATGTATTATCGAGAGGAGTGACCTTTGAAACTGAGTCATTATTCATATTAGGCATATGCGGAACTCTTTCAAATATACTCACTTATTCGGTCAAATCAAATCATTTTAGTTTTTTTGCAAATATTTTATTTACTTTCGTTTTACACTCTATGAGTTTACCATAGACATACAACATGTGTATCAAATATACATGTCTATGTTGATGATAACTCATCAGTGAATATAACGAAGTATGTGTAACCATTTTGGTTTTAATAAACATGCAATTGCGTATGTCAATATGTATCAATCTAAAAAGTTCATCGACTCTTATGATGCTGCTACTAAATAGGTGTATAGCCTTTAATTATCCGAGATATAATTAACTAGTATCATATGATTCATAATTGTATAATTAAATTATTTCTTAGAATTACGACCTAGTTTAATTCCAAAATAACTGTAAATTTTTTTATATACTTCGGTATTTTCAATTACATTTGATGTTGTGAAAATAAATGCCATGTTATAACTTTATTTCGTAACGAATGTATATAATATCTATATTAAAATATAACTATGTCTATTGTTCAATCGACACTGAAAAATAAACATTATTTCATAAATAATGTTCAGTACGTTTTACGAAAACAATTTTTGTAACTTGATGCAATCAATAAATACAATGTGGTATGCTACCACTATTCTCGCCATTACTATAATAGCGTAATGAATTCAAAGGTCCATCATTCACTTAATATAAATTATATATTTCATATACTGTAATTACTTTATAGCGGAGAGTCTTTGATCGAATATCTAGAACTCAAAGAAATAAATTCTCATAGAAAAAAATTTCTATATGAAAATATATTTCGAAATGGAAATTCTTATTCCAATTTTAAGCATCAATTATTATTATTACAATTCTCATTTTTGATGTTTTTTGATGAAGTAGAAGTGAGCATTCACTCTCTTCATTGCAACTATACATTAAATCACATTGCTCTTGTACACTCGTCTTTCTTTCTAAATGGTCGAACCATTCAAAAGAATGCACTTACTACAATATCATAACGAACTCTTTACAAAAGTGCATTCGATTATCCTTAACATCTAAGGAGATCAAACATGTTACACTTTACATAAACCAATCAAACTGATAGTTCAGTAATCGAATTCTTAGATCATTCTTGTAGTTTATGTCTAGTGTTACATTTAACATAATACAATCGTTTTGTAATCAATCAAATTGAATACTCAATCTCACAGTACTATTTATTGGTTATTTCGAATGAATCACTTCATCGAAGTATCGTACATTCTGAACTTTGACCGTTCCCTATATAACACTTATATGCGATAGAATATGGATCATATATCCGTAGTTTCATATTTCTCTTAAAGTTTGAAACTCATATAATGCAATACATGGTCTCGACCAAATAAACACGTAAGCGACCAAATTATGAATATATTTAGCAGCTGTAAAATCAGGAACTTGCATGGGTGTTGAAACATTAACATAGAAGAAGCATTTATTGGTAAGTATATGTTATATTTCTATTTGTCAATCTTCAATTCAGTTCATTTGCATATCATAATTGATAAACATTTTATAAATCATATTAAATGCATAAATTTATTAATATAGATTATTATAATATTATATAACATATGTTCTTATAATATTATCATTTTCATTTTTCTAATAAGGCTCCCACTTGTCTCTTATATTTTACCAAACCCTAAGTCGAAACATAGAAGTCTTTCGACTTCACTAGTGCATGTTAGGACTTGTCCATCTTGAAATTATGACTTTGAGTTTGCTCAACAAGTCGTAGGTCCATGAACGATGGATAACGCCTTATCAGTTGTATCACATATAACCCTTAACCTTTGGTACTTTGTCCAAATTTCGCTTCGACCTTGAGTTTGGTTAACAAATCAACATAAATTTATTCAATCATACCTACCATATCGTGATGGCCTAAGTATTTATATGTACCTTGAGTTTGCTCAACAATATACATATAGTTATCTTACGTCGTCTATTCAATATATAAATAATACTACATATAACATCCTTGACTTGAGTTTGCTTAACAACTAAGGAATGTGCAAGTAATTTGTTAATATATATATATATATATATATATATATATATATATATATATATGGTAGAGGACAACATTATATTGATGGATTCATATTCTTTAATATATTATACTGAGTGATATCGACGTATGAAATAATGTACTTCTTATAAAATACCATATGATTCAAGTGTCAAGCACATATGAAATCATAGTATACGTATAGTACGTATGTATTTAACCCTTAAGTCCATTTGGGTTTCTTTGATGTTCCATCTTTAGTTTATACATTCTTATTATATAAGTTTTACTATTATACAACTTCTATATTTTAATTAACTTAGATAATAGTCTTATGTATAATAATATATTAATTAAATCTTATTTAATTAATTTTAATGAATTAACATTTTAATTAATTTCACATTACTATAACATTTGTATTTGATAAATATTATGTACTATAACATTTATATTATAACACATATATCATATACATGTGTATATTATTTAATTTATTTAATAAACTATTTTATTTAAATGATATTAATTTCAAAATTCAATTCATATATATACACGTATACCTATGCTATTTTAAACATTTTAAAATAGCATAACATATATCATAATATATAATACATGTACATATATTAATTAACTTATTTAATTAATTTATTTTATTGATCTTATTAATAAATTTTTTAAATTTTGAGTTATATTATTTTTCAAACATTTTGAAAATTTTTATTGTATTATAAATTTTATAATATCTACATATTATATTTTAAAGTTAACATTTAAAATTTAAAAATATTAGATTTTCAATTTTCAAAAAAAAATTAAAATTTATATTATAACATTTATAATATTTTTCTTATTTCAAATTTAGCTTTTAAATTTAAAACCCTAACCTTAAACACTACTTTTCTAGACACCTTACTATAAAGGTAGACTTAATTAATGAATGTCAAAAAAATTCTCTTATTGGATCTATATTGGGTCTATGAAGTCTAATTCATTTAGAACATGTTTAAATATTATGTAAATATAATGGTTTTATCTAAATTTATAAATTATGTATAATTTTATTTAATATGCATGCATGAATGTATGTATCATATATATACATACGTACATACATATACATATACATACATACATACATATATATATATATACACATATTTGTGTGTGCGCATGTGTGACTTGTTAACCCTTGCAAGGTATAACATGCACATGTATAGATATTGGGATTTACATCGTAACAAATAGATTCGCTCATCCGATATGCAAATATATATTGTCCAAATATATGTATGCGTATAAACTATAACTTATATATAAACAGATGTTGTAAATAGATATATATGTGTGTATGTGCGCGCTGTGCGCATGCATATTAAGTTTGTTTAAATAATTTTATGTAAATGTGTATATAGTGAGGTTGAAGCTGCCGAACTCAATTCTAGTGATATTCCAGTACTTAATGTTTGTACACGAGGTGTTTGTAGGATTGCCAATATCAATTCTTCTTCGCAAACTGTAAACGCAGCTTTGGCTTGTCTCCTTTAGTTTCTAGTTTATATAATCCTTCTCTGATTGCTGATAAAAGGAACAACTGGTCTTCTTTATTTAAATCCTTGGCCATGAATGATGGTGCTTACATTCCTCGTTCATTCGATACAGTGGTTGTTGATGTTTGTTGGTTGCACCGTTAGAAGTTCTTCAAGCTGGTGTTAATTATTGGTCTAATTATTTGGTTGGATTTTTTTTGGATTCGTCCCAATTTACAAAGATGTCCATGATCATTGCAATCTGTTTGGAAATTAAGAGGTAGGCTACATGTTCAGTATATTGATACCATGCACTATCTCAAATTCTCTAATAAATATGACAAGCTACGTGTTCATGCATATCTGATGGTCATTGATGATAATCCTTTTATTATCACTCCATGGAGCTTGACGGTTGGCAAGGCTAGGGAGCAAGTTTCCAATAAATCTTTTATTATCACTCCATGGAGCTTGATGGTCATTGATGATAATCCATGAAATCTTTTAAAAATTTAAGTTTCCAATAAATCACAAATTATATTTAGAAGTTTGGAAAAAATTCATAATTTTTATGTTAAATTTTATTTTTAATTAATTTATTAATTTTTGGTCGATTTGAATAATATTTTTTAAACGTAACAAAGAAATATATTTAATTTTTACTTTTTGGCTGAGAGCTTGTCTAATGTTAAGATAATTTTAAAAATTAAAAAAATAAATTTCATGACATATTTGATTTTATATGATTTATTTATATAGTATGTTGATTTAAATAATATTAAACAATAGTCGGTTAAGTATAAAAATTATTTTTTTCTATCAAAAATAAATATTACCATGAATTTACATATATAAAATTATATGACAATTTTGACCATGGTATAATGTTGTAATTAAACATAAACCATATATATGTAATTAAATATATATATTTATTTATATATATAATATTAATTAATATGTATATTATGCTTCTGTACTAATCTGATATGTAAAAAGATGATTTTTTTTACAAGTATATACATCCATTTAACTAAATGAATTTGTGACAATGTTAATTCATATCAGAATTATCATCCGACTAACAATATAATACATATACGCACATAATAAATATTATTCAAAGAATTATAAACTTTAAATTGATAAACCATACCAAAGAACCAAAGTCTTGAAGTACACCTTGAATGGATGAACTCACACCTTTCAAACCCTTTCCGATTTGGCAAATTGCTAGTTTTTGAACCATTGACCTTTGACTATCGGATAATGATCGACTTTAAGTTGATTTAAACTTGATATGATGAAGCATTAATGCAGTAATTTCGGCCAGCAAAATATGGTGGAGGTGGCTGCTAAAAAGTCCTATTTTGATTAATTTAGGTTTGGTTATATAGTGGATAGAAAAGAGGAAATAGTGAATCTCATCCCATATTAATTCTCTTTTGATCTTAGCCATCCAAAATCTAGCATCTAAACCCTACTTTGAGTTGCCCCCTTGTCATATTATTATCAAAATTTCACCCATCATGATGGGTCGAAATCCCATTTGAGCCCAAAGAAAATATTATTTAATTAAATCCAATTTAATCGCTTATCGATATCGTACATAGATTAATATATTTATAACTATAGTAAATATATTTAATAATACTTATTCCCCAATCATAATTTTATGATTAATATTTCATAAATATTAATTAATTTAGTTAGTTTATAACAACTATAAACTAATGAATTATTTGTCAAAAGAGAATTCATCATTTCGATTGCGTAACTCGTCGTGTGTAAATTTGGTCAACGATTATTATCGAACTATTCAAATATTAATGTTCACACGTTGCTTAGCCGATGATGTGAAATTTTGGTCAAATTTATCATTTACTTAGCTTTTGTAAAACCTAATTTCACTTTGTTAAACGTTACTGGGTTATGATTTTTATTTACACCAATTCTATTCGTTAAAACTATATCACGTTGAACTTATGGAATTTGGTAATAGTTAAAATTCCAATATCATTCATATTACACTCTATAGTCCAGATACAAAGTCCTTTTTTCAATGATAACAATTATCATTAATTGAAATCTTTTGGCCAGAGACTTTGAGTTGACTTGAGTTGACCGTGATACTAACCCTAGATACCTGAGGAGACGAATCCTCTCTTTAAAAGTGCTTCATTTCCAATGCTTCCACTTGACCTAACTACAGTCACTCAATCTCGGTGTACGCCATGCCTTGATTTGACTATAACTAAAGTGTAGCTTTTATATTGAAGATCGACGGTATTCTTAAGTCCAGAGAACTGTGTAAGGTAGTCACATCAATATTTTCTATTTAACCTTAGTTATATCAACTACAAAAAGCTATTGAATGAGTCATCCAATGTTATCTAACAACTATTAGTACGTAACCATTTGGTGCCCTTAGCAGCCATGAGTAATAAACCTCCCAAACATTTGAAGAGAATTATGTACTCTAGTCTCAACGGATGTATTAATATCCAATCTCGATACATCTTGACTATGAATATTTAAAATGGTATATTTATTTTCATTATAATAACTTACTTACGGTTACAACACTTTGTAACTACTATCACAAAACATACCATTTATGGATTTTCAATTAAATATATTTTTAATTAAATTAATTAATCAATTAACATAACATATAATATCAAGTATGTAATAGAAAGAAAACGCCTTTTATTTCGAACAAGATTAATTATCGAGTTAGGTATATGTAATAAATTACATAGTTGCCCTTAGGGAGTACTCTTAACTCAGCATATAGGTTTGGTTGGACAGTGATTGAATGAGACATGAATATTGAATGGTTTCTACAGCATATAATCGCTATAGAAGAACTTCAAAATGCCATTGTTGAATTTTTGTAATATTTTGTAAAAGGATCCTGTTATCTTGCCTTTTGACCTGGCTATATCCACACTGATTGGACAAGTTTGACTCGACGGTACATAAGGTAAATAGCCTAGGGGAATGATCACGAAATCCGTAGATCATGCACAGACAATGGTATGAAGCAACGATCAAGCGAAACCAAGAGTTAAACTCTCTGCAATGTTCTAAGTATGAATTAGTGACTCCTCTAGGTAGGCGATCGATACCTATCCCTTCCCCTAGGTAATGGTTCGCATCGAATCACTTTGGCTATAAACAACTTAAACCAGCTGTTCAATTCAACAGAAATCGATCAATATCTCCAAAAACATGCAGGAAACTATGCAAAAATACTTTAGAAATGCTAAGCTAGCATGGAAGGGACCCACTAAAGGGATCGTGTGACATCGCATAGCTATTTGGACCGATCGGGCCCGATCACCCACCATTAGGGGTTTGGCCATGAAAACTTTTGGGTGACATAGTCTATATCGTGAGATTTTGTCGGTGAAATCCCAGAAAGATATTTGGTCGTTTACACTTATAAATATAGAGTTCGTTGCTTATTTAAGGGATCTTTAGGCTGTTGTTTTGCTTCAACTCGATTGTGATCGATGATCTATTATGATCTGATTCCTTTATAACCAGAAAGTAAGTTTTGAATAAAGCAGTTCTTTTAAACGGATGTAGGCAATCAACTTCGAACCACTATAGAATTGTTTCTTCTTATTTCTTCTTATTTACTCTTTGTTTTAAGTTTAATTCTTTACTTTATTTCTCTACATTCAATCTATTGGGTTATTGTACCAATTTTTGGTGTAAACATTTTAGTGCTTCCACCAAGAAACAATTCTTAAATTGATTGTATGTCATCATCAGCTTGTGGATTCCCATATTCGCAAGATAGATCTAGATTTTTACCGATAAGTTTCTGTTTCTTCTCAGATTTGAAGAAGATCTATAAGGAAGCTATTAGCCATGGCTAAAGGAAATAAGTACACTACTTCCCATGCTGTTCGAAATAATGAAGATACCAACATTCAACAAGCTGATCGAAATGTGAAACTGTTGGCTACCGATGCCCTAAATCCAGCTGATTACATCACTAAATCCTACTTTGAAGTCCCAATGAAGGAACTGTTAAATAGCCATTAGTAGCTCAATCAACATACCCAGGACAATATCGACCTAACAAACCAGTTAAAAGACCAATGTGGGAAGACAAGGAGGGAGCCTACTCCATACTCAGGATTAGAGAGCTCCTCTTCATCTGACGACTATCATAGGAGTAGATGGCGTAAGGCAGATGTGTATGATGTTGGAACATCGAGGGGCAACTACGTGATCAACTATCGCCAAACTACCTGGATCGGCATCGAACCCTCCAACCAAGGGGGAACCATCATGCTGGTGGAGGAGCCAACTCTGGACACACCGCAACTGACTAAGGCACTAGAACCCAAGAGAATGAGATTGAACCGCAGCCGAGAGGCGATGATAGGATATTTCTCAGGAGGCACATGAAGAGCACACTAAGCCCAGGAAACATGGTGCTTCCCAAAGGCGTGGATTGGGTCATTTATGTGAGGTAGAACATGACCTAGGTGAACTAACGGTTATGGTAAGACAACCTGTGAGAGAAAGTCAAGGCATGACCAACGATGATTGGGGACTCTCCAAAAGTCATACTCCATTCACTGACAACATCCTATACATAGAGTATCCAAGGAGGTTTAATATGCCTAAGATACTTGGTTATGCTAGAAAAAATGACCCCATGTAGCATCCTATGAAGTATGAGTGGAACATGGTCTCCATCAGAGCCACTGATGCAGTCAATTGCAGATGTATTTTTCCATTTTTTGAAGGGGGCTGCGGGCATGTGGTTCAACAAGCTACCACCACGACCAGGTAGTTCGTGGAGCAATTCTGTATGCACACAGCTCGCCCCTAAGATGTATGTCCCTCTTCAACTTGATCCAGGCTCCGGAGGAATTATTGAAAGATTATGTGAAAAGGTTTAATATGGCTGTTACAGAAATTGGTAATCCAGAAGATGATGCAAAAATGATGGCACTGACTATGGGAGCCCACCTTGATTTTAATTTTGACGATTGGTTAGCGTGAAAGCCTCCTTCTAAGTTGGACCGTTTTAATGTTAAGGCAACTCAGTACCTAAGGAAGGAGGAGAAAAACGGATTAGGAAGAGTGATGTTGTAGGCCAACGTTCCGAGGGATACAAAGTAATGTGGCGGTAAAACAATCCAGGGAGAGTTTCGAGAAAGTTGAAGTTAATGTTCAAAACAAAGAAAATAAGCAAAAGAGAGGCGGTGATAGAAACCATGATTGAAGACGAGATTTTGGGAAAGAGAAGCCAAGGATCCCAACGTTTGACACCCATACACTATTGAACACACCGTTAGAGAACATACATCTATCGACTTGTAATGCCATCTAGTATAGAAAACCACCCATGAAAGAACCGATGGAGAATCAGAGACAGACAAGGAAGTACTGTAGATTCCATGAAAGTTTTGGTCATACCACAGACAAGTGCCTCCAGTTCCGTGATGTCATTGAAAAGTTGATTCATAAAAGAATGTTACAACTATTCATTAAAGCCCCACAAAATGAAGGGAAGTGAACATCTGAACCTAATAAAGGACAAGCCTTGCTAGTGCTAAGGAACCTAGATGGGTGACAGGAAGGTTAGCCACTAATACTATTGTTAGAGGACCACATCTAGCTGACAAAAGCTGGAATAAGATGGAGCATTACGTGAACGCGTAAGACATGTTGATATGGAGTACTTCTCGAACACAGAGGACTATGCTTCGACAAAGTAGCAAAGAACTATGACTAATGATATCGTATTTCGATGTAGAGATGCGGATAGGGTGGAGGCCCCTACAATAGACCCAATGGTGATCTCGGTCATGATCAGCCCTGCCTTGATGAGAAAGAATCTGATTTTCCTCGGAAGTTTAGTCAATATCCTTTTTAAGAAGGCCTATGACCAAATGTTACTGAAGGCCAAAGGTTTGAAATTGTGTAAATCTTGTATTCATGGCTTTAAAAGTAATGCTACTGAAGCAGTAGGCTATGTCGAGATACCAGTGGAGTTGGGAGATGATAACCGTAGGAGAGTGTGAGTGCTTTCACTTACTGTGATGGATGTGAACTCTCTGTATACTACTTTCTTGGGTCGACCAACCCTTGCTGAATTCAGGGCAGCTATCGCCCGTTAGTTCTTAACACTCAAATTCCTGACAAAGAATGGCGTGGGAATTATTCATGGAGATCAGGCGACTGGCTATGCTTGCTATGCTGTAGAGTTAAGGAATGCTCAGTAGAAAGAAAAACGAAAGGATGTAGAGAAGCCTCTCTCTGTCAAAACTAACGAAGCCTAATAATCAACGTCTAAGCCTTGGCTTGGGCACCACAGTCGGTTCTATAAATATACAGGTCCAAGGATGTGGAAGTGGAGCCTAAAGAACCTAAGGCTACACATATTGAGCTGATGATTGACATCACGACCAGCCACGATGACCAATCATGGGTCTTAAAGATCGGATCACCACTCAGTGCAACGATGATGAGGGAATTAGCTAGCTTTCTTTGGCGAATCTTGATGTCTTCACCTAGACCCATTCTGACATGTGTGGGATCTCGCGAGCTATGTATTCAATATCAACATGAGGCATGTACTAATGAAACAAAAATAAGGAGGAGGTGGATAAACTTAAATATAATGGGTTTATCTACAACACCCTCTATCCGTAATGGGAATCTAATATTGTACTCGTAAGAAAGGCTAATGGAAGGTAGAGGATATGCGTCGATTATTCAGACCTGAATAAAGCATGTCCAAAGGATAGCTTTCCACTTCCAAGGATCGACCAAGACTGACCGCTAGATATGAACTACTTTCATTTATGGACGCGTATTCTGGGTACAACCAGATCCTGATGCATGTCCAAGACCAGGAACACACCAGCTTCATTACTGATCTAGGGTTATACTGCTACATTGTGATGCCTTTTGGACTGAAAAACATTGGAGATACTAATCGAAGACTGGTCACCTGGATGTTCATAGAATTGATCGGACGATCAATGGAAGTGCATGTGGATGGCATGCTCGTGAGGTCACAACAACCAAATGACCACATCAGTGATTTGGCAGAGATATTCAATGTTCTTCAAAAATACAGAATAAAACTCAACCCCTTAAAATGCTCTTTCGGTGTCGCATCAGGGAAATTCTTGGGTTTCATCATTAACTCTCATTGGATTGAAGCCAATCCCGAGAAGATTCAGGTGATAAGAGATATCTGAGCACCCAAGATGATTAAGCAGGTGCAAAGCCTAAATGGAAAGGTCATCACCCTGAGTCGATTAATCTCCAGGGCCATAGATAAGTTCATTCCCTTCTTCGACTTGATCAGAAGGGGGAAGAGGAACTTCACATGAACGTAGGATTATATTGATGTGTTCCAAGCTCTAGTACATCACTTAGAGAGACACCCCATCTTGTCTAATACACTGGATCATGAAGACCTCTATATCTACTTAGCGATGTCGGTACATGCCATAAGTGTTGCACTGTTGCGCGAAGTGAATCGGATCCAGAGGCTAGTATACTATATTAGTATGTGGTTGACATGTGCAGAAAGAAACAATTCAAAGCTGGAGAAGCTTGCAAACTGCCAAATGATTGCATCAAGGAAGCTCTATCCTAATTTTTAGGTTCAACCCACGAAACTTTTAACCAACCCACCATTACGATAGGTCCTACAACGACCTGAGATGTTTGGGAGGTTACTGAAATGGAACTGTTTGCACCAAAATTGGGCACAACACTCTTCGGAAGTTTTTTAAGAGAACACAATGAAGAATATAAATATAAAACGAGGATTATCTAAAAAAAACTCCAAACAACAGGAAAGTAAATGCACAAACAAGCGATTTAGAGTGGTTCGACGTGTTGCCTACATCCACTATGAAGTTTTTATAACTTTATTAATTCTTTTTCAGCGATTACAAGTGATTACAGCGAACAACAGCAAGATACAACTTGAAATTCGAATTTCAACAGAAAAAATATGATGTAAGTCTTGATCCGACGGAGTCTGGGCGCTTGAGAATCAAAAAGATCCCTCTTTTGTAGGCTCTAGGGCTCTATTTATAGGCGTAGGAAGCTGAGACTTCGCTCAAACATCGGGAGATTCGCTCTGGCACGTGAGGGGGCCTAC
Source organism: Allium cepa (assembly GCA_030765085.1). NCBI lineage: Eukaryota > Viridiplantae > Streptophyta > Magnoliopsida > Asparagales > Amaryllidaceae > Allium > Allium cepa. The sequence goes on from CM060935.1 coordinate 601,231,417, forward strand.
ACGACCAATTCCAGAAAGTTTCGACTCGATTTGTGATCGATACGAAATAATTTCGTATCGATCAAGGTCATGTCCGATCCACCTTTTGCTCCCAGTTGACCGTGTCACCCCAAGTATCTCGTCGCATCCGTATCCATAATTAACATGTCATACCAGATCGGTTCGAACCTATGGATATGAACAAGACATCAGCCACAGATTCGAATGTGAATCTCCAAGTGCACAATGTAACCTTCTGATGGATACAAATATCGGGTATCTGATGGATACGAATCCTTGCTTTGTGATGGAAACTAACTAACAAAGGTGGAAGAATACGAAAGAGGTAGTTATTTCATGGATATGAGACAATGACTTGTCGCAGCTGATGGATGCGAAGTAGTCATAACTCGATGGATTCGAACAGCAGCAATCATTGATCATTATGAACAGATGAAGACCGATGGTTACGAACTAGGCACTAGTTGACCGTTACGAAGCATACTACTCATCGATCGATACGAAACCGATCGATTCGAAGTATGGCATAACGATGGATGCGAAGTAGTACCTGGCCGATCGACACGAAACATACGCCCTGTTGATGGATACGAATGAAATCGATACGACCCGGGGTTCCTTGATGGATACGAAAGTGTTGCTGCTTCAATGGATACGAAGATGATGGATTCGAATCGAAGCTCGGTGATGGATACGAAAATGGGGTTATCACCTCCAACTTGCATCGATTATAACTTGAGCATACGAACTCGGATTGACTTGAAATTTGGAATGCGGGCTTTCATGGCTTAGTTTGTCATGTCTTCTTAATTATAGCCCGATCCGGACTCGGACAAAATTCATCGATATCCATAGCGAGCCTGTGCATACTGGTTATCCAGGACGTTCAATCTTGAGCTTGTAATCAGTTCTTTGATATCTCAGCCTTGCCAAAAGGCCGGATGATATTTGCCCCCCAAAGTATGTCTTGTGGAAACATGACGTGCTTTGAAAAGCTGCAGTCTGCACTTTGAACAACCATTGCTCTTTTGTCGAAGGTTGTAACATTGCATTGCTATAACTGATTGTTGTATGATAGGGCTTAGCTATTTGTCGCCGCAATCATTATTAAATGAATATCCAATTCCTGTTAATGCTGAAAATGGGATATTGTTTTGACATATGCACATATGTTAATCTGACTCTCGTTAATGTTGCACGCTCACGAGTCATTATCAGTTTTCTTGTATTGAATTTCATGTCGATCCTCTCCTGAACCAATGTGAAATTTGAGTTGCAACAACAATTAACAGTCGTTTTCTAGCGTTCCTTCGTATCGTTCCTCTCATGGATCGATATAGAAGTCTGAAAAATTGTTCTCGCATCGATATGTTTGGCAGTGATGGATGTCCATCGCTGTTTTCATGTCGATGAATCCTGCTGTTTGTCATGGATAGGTGATTCACAATTCGTATCGATGCTAATGTAAAGGTTATGATGGATACGAAATCGCTTTCGTATCGATGTGCAGTGGATGGAGTTGCGAACTCATCGATGCGAACAAGGGCTTCGAGCCGATAGACTTCATCATCTTCAGCCGTCCTAGTTGTGTGCTTCGTATCGATGGATTCATTGTCAATTTTGAATCAATGGAAAATTTTGGTTAGATGGATACGAACAGGGCATTCGACTCGATCCGTGGGTAGACCGGTTGTGACCGGTCACGTGGACTGGGAGGCAAATCAACCTGGTTTCTCTCTGGGCTCCATATAAATACTCTGGACTTCGTCCATTTTCACTTTTTACGTTTTTACTGCCGCCTTTAACCTTCTCATTGATTCAGAAACCTAAGAGAAGAGAACTGCGCCGTGCTTTCGACTCGATCAAATTCAGCCCTTCAAATATTCGAATTCCAATTCTAAATTAGGTAATTAATCACGAATCCAAACGACGAAGTTATCTCAGATCCACTCCTTCTTCATCAATTATCCATTCTGGCAATTGGTAAAACCAAATTTGGGTCAAAGCTCGGTCGTGAATGGCCATGGCGGTGCTCCTATAAATTAGAGAAGAAAGAGTGGAAAAGACAAGAAATAGATCGATGTGGGGGCTTGCGTCCGAATCGATGAAGGTAATGGTATTTCTCCTTGGATTTCGCATCGATCCCTGGAATATTCTAATGGAGATGATGCAGTTCGTACCGATTATGATGGTGGCGGATCGTATCGACATGAAATGATCGATACGAAAAATAAGTAATCGGTCGTTTCGAAGTCCTCAGCTTTAGGTCGATACGAATTTTACTTTTATGTTCGGTACGAAAAGTATCGACTCGAACGTGATCGATGTTTAGCTGAGACCTTCCTGATCGGTACGAACCAGGCAATCAAGGATCGATTCGAAGTCATCCTTTTTTGATCGATACGAACTCGACCCTCGACGATCGATTTGAAACATGCCCCCGGGATCGGTACGAACGTGCATCCTGATGGATTCGAACAAGCTTCCTGTGATCGATTTGAGTCAATGCCATGATGGGTACGAAATATTTTAACACTCTTCCACACAGTTCCAACGAGCTTCATTCTTGCATATTTGGACTTGACAGTTAAATTGCATACTTGACTACCTTTCGAAGCTCATCGATGGAACCATAACAACTTCAAATCGGATCGATTGCTATCATCTAGATGGTTTGGTGATGACGGTCAGCGATGACGGTCATTCCAACCGGAATTCGATTATCTTCATAGTTTGCCAATTTTTCTCTAACTCTGCAAAATTAGCCATGTATTGCACCACACTGCACAACACACGCTTTACATGAGGGGAACACACGGGTTGTTTGTTGTCTAATGATGATTTCTCGTGAGTTATTTAGCTATGGAAACTCCAAGCTCGCAACTACAGGAAACTCAGAGTTTGACTCCTCCCAGACTTGAAATACCGGACATCGAGGCCGAAGTCATTGGTCTGTCCTCGGACGAATTACCCGACGCATCCTTCATCAACAATCCATCAGACTTTGTATCGTCTCATATTTCTGAAGATATGCTAGGTAGAATATGCTTAAGGCATGGTCTATTGATGGATGATGTATTATTGCCAAGACCAAGCGACAGACACACAACCCATCGGAGGGGTACACCGCTTTCAACCGACATGCATGCACAGCCGGGACGCTCCCTCCGTTCAATCAGTATATAAGAGAAGTGTTGTCCTTTATAGGGATCGTCTCATCTCAGCTACACCCAAATTGATACGCTTTACTCAATAGCTTGTTCATTGCATTTATGGAGCACCTCTAACGCCCACCCCGACTGACTGAGATAAGATACCTGTTCTATTTCAAGAGTCGGACAGACAGTCCATCTGTCACATTTCTGGAGGCCGTGAGAAATTGTCAAGTAATTACGGGATCGTGGACCAGGCTGAGCTACTTCAAGACGGAGTGGTTCTATGTTAGATGCCCCCCAGGATTTGCCCGACAATGGCTATTTAGACGTGAGTATTGCTATCTTTTCGAGTAGTTGGCAAGTCAGTTGCAAATGAAACCCAACTCATACTCCCTTTTTCTTTACAGCGATAATTCAGCGACCCAAATGCAGTTATTACAAGGAGATAGTTCGGGTTCTTCAAGAGGTCCCGGGCAAAGACAGGAATATTGACTCGGTCCTGACAGATAGGAATCTCAGAACCTTGGGCTGATCGAGCGAAGGTAAAGTATAATGCTCGACGGTGCATTAAGAACTGCCTCGAAGGAACGAGTTAAACGAAAAAAGCCTAGAGTTGTTATAATCGAGGAGGCTGATTCCGAGAAAACTCACACTGATGAGGAACCATTGGGCGAACCTGTGGATGTAGCCCAGGATATTGAAGAGCAGAGAAAAGGCAAGGCAGCCGTTTTTAAGCCATCTAAAAAGGGAAGATGGAAATCTGTTGTCACGTCCCTGCCCGCCTTCGGAATTAGAATTTCGAAGATGTCTCCCCAAAAAACAGAGAATCTTTATGAAGGGCTCGCCGATCTTCCAATTTCGGATGATGTGTCCTTACATCATGATGCCGGATTGGACGAACTTTCACAAGCCTTAGTTTTAAGCGAGTATCTGCCTACTAGCGCTGTTGACACATCCCGTTGGTCGGGGGGTTGCACATACATTCACACTTCATGGCACTACACGATTTCTAAATGTATTACACTCACTGTGAGAGATTACTAACTTCGTTTTATGTTTTTGCTTCGCAGATACCATGTCTGGTCGAAGCTCGATGCTTGGCAGTCTTCGCAGCAAACGCAAGTCTTCATCATATTATGAATCATATAGGAGAGAAGGAAACAAAGACTATGACCAGGGGTACCCAAGTCATGAACACTCTGACAGAGATAAAGAGTATGGGCGTCGGTCTCGATCTCGTACGCCACCTCCCAGAGTCTCTACACAACCTCCTGCCCATGCCTCGCGACCTTCCGAGGCTCCGCAACATAAGCCATCCTCCCAATCGTCAAGGTCTGAAACTCACCGTAGGACTGAGATTGTGGCCCTCGCAACAACAGAGCACGTACTGACCGAGCCTTCGGGGGAAGGAGCAGCAAGGCTAGCTCAGCTGAAGAAAGATTTTCTTGACATTTGCTTCGATGATTTTGTCTTCCCCCCATGGTTAAAAAGGGTACCAGCGTCGGTCGAACCCATAGTGCATGATTATATCACCGATATATTTTTCCAGTATCAGGAATGGTCGAAAGCAGCGGAAAAAGCATCAAAGGTGGCCTTCGACCGGGCGGTCATGATCGAGAAGCTGGAGAAAGAACTTGGCCAAAAAGACCGAATTATTCAGGCGCTCAATAGTGAGGCCGAGTCTTCTCGCAAATCAGAAATCGAGTCCCTTAAAAAAGCCGATGAGGCCAGGCGGTGATGGAAAGTATGAAGTAGGAGCATTATGTCACGGTGGAGGACATGGGCCACTGGAATACCATCGTAACCGCCGAGCGGGATGCGGCCCTGAAGGAGCTAAATGAGCTAAAGGCCAAAGTCTCGGAGATCATGAAGGAGAGGGACGTCGCTAACGTTTCCGCATAGGAAGCGTGCGATTAGGCGATGGAGTTTCGGAGGGAAAGAGATGCGGCCATGGAAAAGGTCCGCGAGGTGGAGGTCAGAGTTGATGAGAAAGTTCGACAGGCAGAGATCAAGCTCGAGACGGAGATAGAGGAGCTTCTCATCACTTATAACGCCAATGTGTTGAGACACAGGAATCTGGCTTGGCTTGATGATTACTCGACACATCTATACAATGCCTGGAACTTGGTAATCGAGGAAGAGAAGGCGGTGCTATCGGGTGGTGCCCTTGACGAATTTGAGTTGGAGAACCGCATTTTAAGAGAAGATGAAAAGAAAGTTCTCCATGACTCTATGACTTCTTATGAAAGAGAGTGATTGGGCACCCAGCACCTAGAAATTGGTGAGGGCTCCGGTACCACGCACCAAGCTACAAGTCCTGAGATTGCAACTTCATCTCGATCCGAGCCGACGCCAGCGATTGAGCCGCAGCCGGTCCCAGGCTATGATCCGGAACAGTCACACTTATCTCCTATAAAGGAACACCCTTCGGAAGCTGTTCAGGTAGTCACAAGCCAAGTTGAGGAAGGTACTCTGCACAAATCTCGTGTTGTCTAAAATGAAGTACTTGTATTGAAGCTTGCACTGACAACTTCTTTTCTTTCTTGTCCAGTGAGCAATGTTACACTGACAGCGCCTCCTGCAAGCAAAGAATCACATCAAGTGCAGAAGGCCATTATTACTGAGGTGATTACCACGACTGCGGTCACGCCGACGGAGATGACACAGGGGAGCTCGCTGTCTTTGGATGAGCAGATGATGAACGAGCTCCTAGGTCAAAGCAGCGATCCTTTTGCGGACATGCCATTCGTTCTTGGTGCATTCCCACCTGCTTCCATTGTTTCGTCACTGGCCACCACTGCCTACCGTGAAGCCCGTGCCACTCGTGAAACTGAGATACTGGCTCAAATCAACGCAGAGATGGAGGTGGCGACACACGGTGGTAGTTACGAGAGTGTTACGACGGCGCTTGGCCCCACTCCTCTTGTGGTGATATCTCCTAGAGGCACGCTCGTTGACACCAGCATTCCCATTCCACCCCCTGTTGTAGATCCGAATCCTCCGACTTCTCCCGAAGAGAGTATTCCTTTAAGCTCAAGTTTGGAGGAAGATGTCGATATCATGCCTTCATCAGAGGATGATCCGCCAAAGGGTAAGGGCTTGAAGCGAAAGACTGTTAGCGGTTCCAGTGGTTCTGCGTCGAAGAAAAAGCCGAAGAAGAAAAAGTAGATAATCCCCCTTTGGCGCATTTTTGGCAGTTAGGAGTGTACTTTTGTTTTTCTTTTTATAGGCCGTGTATAGATGCAGGCTCGGCCCCCTACTAGTAGAATTTTTTTGGAATAACTTGTACATGAATCTTCACATGCAATTTAGTTGAAATGACATTTAGTTTCTTTGCTTCAACTCTCATTTCTTTTGTGCTTAAGTATTTGCAATATTCGAATTTCAGTCCAATGTACTTGTGGTGTTTTTACCTTCAAGTTGAGTTTGTTTTATTTGTCAAGTCTGAAAATCTTGATCACACGTCGTAGTTGATGAATGAGTTGAATTTTGGACATTGTATCGCTCCTGTTAGTGATTAACACTTAAGCTTTGTCCCCAGTTCCAGGGACCATCACTTGTATTTCGGTGGTCAATGCGCACCTATTGCAAACCTTGAGCACATATCCACACTCCGAGGACTTAGGATAATCTGCGATCGATATTCTGGTTCACATTCTAAGAATCCGAGAACTATCAACGTTTGCAACATAGTTCGCACTATGGGAACTTTGGTTTATTATTTATACTCCAATTCACACTCTGAGAATTTGGAGTTTGCATTTATATTTCGGTTCGCACTCTGAGAACATGGAATTGACGTTTATACTCCAATTTGCACTCTGGGAATTCGGAGTTAGCATGTATACTTTGGTTCGCACTCCGAGAACATGGAATTGATGTTTATACTCCAATTCACGCTCTGGGAATTTGATGTTAGCCGACAGATGGTCAGTCACATCCGTTTAAGCTTTTTAGGAATTCGTTCATACTCTGGGAACGACGGATTTATCGAGATCGTGGATGGTCGGATCGCATCCACCCTGAGTTAACAAGAGAGGTCGTTAGATGGAAGGGTCTATCCTCCCCGAACTTGGTTAGGATACGGCTGAAGTCGTTAGGCGGACGGGTCCACCCTCGGAACCGCATTTATATGTTTATACTCCAACTCGCACTCTAAGAGTTTGGAGTTGGTGTTTATACTCTGGTTCGCACTCTGGGAACCTAGAGTTTATGTTTATACTCCAATTTGCACTTTAGGAATTTGGTGTTGGTGTTTATACTCCGGTTCGCACTTTGGGAACCTAGAGTTGATGTTTATACTCCAATTCGCACTCTGGGAATTTGGAGTTGGTTATAGGACTGTCGTGTGTCGGTCCAGTTCAGCCTTTAATGTGATGGCTTGCCCCCGAGCCGAGGTTTCACTTAGTGAGTGGCCGGTCATATCACAATCACTCGCTATTTGAATAAATTCCATCGTGCGATATAACTTAGCTCTTCGTGCGTCGTGATTGTTGAATGTCGCATTCGGTGAATCACAGCTCTAGCTTGAAGAGATGGTAATTTATTGCTGGAACGGAAAAACATGGCAAAGTCAGTGCCTTATTACAAATTCAAACTTCAGAATGTAAAGAAAATTGCAGAGTATTCCTAGACTAAATAAAGTTTGTCATGTGTAACAGTGACGAAGATCCTCGGCTTTCCAGGCTCCTGACAAAGTGGGCCCACCGCTGACGGCGTTTATCACTAATCTCCTGCCGGGACGGGTAGAGTCCTCCTGTCTCGGTCAATCGGGCTTATTATTATGATTTGATGGGCCCACTCCTCCTGGCTGCGGTGCCCGCACAAACTGTTCCAGCTTCCTTTCTCTAATCAATTTATCTACGAGATCTTGCAAGTGATGACATTCATTCGTATTGTGCCCGTAGCTTTCATGAAACGTGCAAAACTTTCCCGTCTGGATTTGCCTTTATGACGATGGTTTTGGAGAAGGTTTTTTTTATTGAATTGTATTACAGGTTTGTAAATACAAGTTCTCCAGTGATGTATTCAAAGGAGTGCAGTTGTCAGACATAGGATTCTTTCGTGGTGGGCCACGGTTCTGATCTCGCTTTCTATTTTGATTCACGTTCTTCCTCCACTGAGTTTGTTTGTTTTGAACGTTCAATTGAACTTTTCTGGAACTCTCGCCGGACTGTTTGATGGCGACATTGCTTTGGATCCCTTCCGTGCTTGGCTCTGCATCAGTTTGTTTTCTGGACTGTTTCGCATCTTCTCTTCTCAGGAATTCAGCCACCTTGGCGTAGAAACGGTCCAATGATGCAGGTGGTTTTCCAGCCAACCAGTTGCCAAACTCAGAATCGGGGTCAATCCCCTTAGTCAACGCCATAAGAATGCAGTAATCGTTCGGATTGCTGATTTCCACACACGCAGCATGGAATCTTTCTAAATAGTGTCTTAGTGTCTCTCCTGGAGCTTGGGTGACGCTAGATAGAGTGTTGACATCTTTCGGCCTTGCGACGTGCATGCGGAATTGCTCAACAAATTTAGTGGCCAACTGGTCAAAGGAGGAAACAGGTCATGGTGGCAGTCGGGTGAACTACATGGTAGCAATACCCTCCAAGGAAATGGGAAAACTACGACACTTCACTGCATCGTCAGCTCTAGCTGCGCTCATTGACCATTCATATTTCAGAATATGTTGGTTGGGGTTGGAGTTTCCCTCGTACATGGGTAGAGTCGGCATCCTGAATTGTCGAGGGGGTTCAGCTGTAAGTATATCATCTGTAAAAGGAGTGTGACTTCAGAAAATTCCCTAGTCATCATCCGTGAGACCCTGGCTCTCACGGATCATCTGACATATCATGGTCGGGAGATTCGGCATTTGTACATTGTGTGTGTTGAGCCAAAATGTGGTTGGGTCCCAAATTCTGAGGTTGGACCGGATGCTGTCGATGGTCCATATCTCGCGTTCTCGGCTCATAGTCTTCCAGGATGTATGGTTCAGGAGTACATCCATGATGACGACGGTCCAGGTTCGACTGATTTTGAGCATCGACCCCTGGTTCAACCGCGAAGGTCGTGGCGTGGTAGTCTGTGGTGTAGTGAGGAGCGGTACCCCCTCGGGAGGAGGGTCCGCTTTGGAAACTGGCCGATGGACCAACTCTTAGCTATCCAGTGGTCATTGCCGGTTGATGTCCAACAGTTCGTATGTGACTCCCATTGTAACGACCCAGAATTTCTATTTATTTAAAATTCGTTTATTTAATTGAATTAAAATATTAACAAGTAAGATTTGTAAGTCAAATAATTTATTTGTCGAATATCTGGATTTAGTTGGATATTTAAATCGATAGTTTAATATTTGAAAATACAGAAATAATTGAATAACAAGTTTAATATGATTGAAAATGATTTGTAAAATTTTATTATATCATATTGGAGTTATAATAATGTTATAGAACTTTTAAAATTGAATTTAAATTTGATTTGTGTGAATATTTTAAAATTTAATTGACGAGTTAAAATAGCCATTTTTCAAACAGTCTCGGATTTCGACGAAACCAGTTTCATCGGATCTGTAATGTGATATTATTATAAGATTTCAAATTTCGTGTCAATCGGATTTAAGGTTTGTCCGGGGCAAGCCAAAACGCATAGAAAATTCGTTTAATCGATTTAATTTAAAATCGATCTTTTGTTGACGTAACTCGCACAGATGATCGAATTAGCCTCCGAAACATGCTCCATTGTGTTCGAAACGTGGGGTAAACCTTAAAAATGCCAGCCGGCACGCTTCGTTTGGAGTTCGGAAAATTTCGATGAATAGTAATTCGAAAAATTTTCTATAAAAGCCCATGTTATTCACAATTTGCAACAACATTGAAACCCTAACCCTAATTCTTGTTTCAGCCGCCTCCCCCTATACCAATGGCCGAAAATTCATAACTTTCCCCTCCGATTATCTTCCAATCCAAACCCTTTTAGCTTTCGATTCCTAAAAGAAAGTTAAAGAGCTTCGCGAGCTCTACGTTGTGAACGGCTATGATCGTTTAACTCGAAGTGGATCGATGGGAAGTTGAGCTCAAAGCCATCACGTTCAAGCATGTTTTTCTAGCAAAATACTAAGCCGAGCACATTGAAACTTGGGCCGGTGGTGGTGCTAGGCAGGGCGCTTCGAACGGCGGTGGTTGATCAAGGTGGTAGTGCTCGTATTGGGTGCGAAAATTTAGGGTTTTGAACGTAAGTGGGTTCGGTCGCATTTTCTGGAGAGGGAGAAGGAGAGGGCCGAACGGCATGATGTGCTTGAACTTGAAATGGACGGTGATGATTTTGATTAGGATTTGAAAATAACTAAAAGTGTAAAATTATTATATTTATAATTCGTTCAAAGTTTAAATTGATGTATCTTTGTCATACGAGGTCCGTTTTGGACGAAATGAATTGCATTGGCTTCGTTTCGTCGAGCACTACGCAATGGAACTGGATTGGAGTCATTTGGAGCTAGCTTGAATTTTGGGTAAAATTAAACGCGTGTTTAATTTTATTCGAAATAAAACGCTGAAACTGAATTAAAAGCAAGGTGAGAACTTCTCACTCAATCGAATTGTTTCGATTTAAATTTTAAATAGTTAGATTTAAAATTGTTGATTGTATGCCTGGATGATAAATTATTATCTATTGATTATTGAAATAGACATTATACGCCGTTAGTAAGCGGAGGTTATTTATTAAAAACATATACCGCGAATATTTCACTGCAAAGTGAAATTGGTATTATTTATGTTCTTGGGGTTGATTTCCCGCAGTATATAGCGGATGAGACCATATTGCGCCGCCTATTAAGCGGATAATATTTTTATAAATCCCATATACTGTGATAATTCCGTACTGGAACAAAATTGGTATTGTGCTAATGTCTGTGGATGCAGGGAAACAGGTTGGAGGGATCCAACTAGATTCCTCACCAGTATTTATTTGATTACAGATATTTTGATATGTGTTGGTCATCATATACTGATATATGATGTTTGGATGACGTGATTGACTATTTGGTGCTGTTGCATCATCGGATCCATTTCTGAAGTTTAAAAATAACGATTTTGATTTTAGAAACAATTTTAAAGTGATTTTTCAAAGTATACGTTTTATTAAACTTTTGAATTGATTCATTTTAAATAAATAAACGTTAAAATTTTAAAGTTATAAAAATTATGATTTTTGGTGAAATATAACCAAAGTGTGATTTTTGGAATAAATAGTTGAGTAGTTTATAAAATGGTTTAAATTGGGATTTTTTAATTATTAAAAACGATGTACATAAAAGATATATAAAATTGAAATTTTATAAATTAAAAATATTGGAATATTAAAACGAGTTTTTGTAAGTGTTAAAAAAATGAAATAAAAATTGGATTTCATAAGTGAACAAAATTTATAGATTTATAAATTGTGAAGTTATAAAATGAATAGATTTCGTAAAATAAAATATTTATAAGTAATTATCTTATAAATCGGATTTTGGCATTTAAATGGGATATAAATAGAAATTGTTAATAAAGGGATTTTTATAAGTTGAAGTTGTTATAAAATATAAAAGAATCTTAAAAGTAATAAGATTATAATGCATGAAGTTTTTTTTTTAAAGAATGATTTTGTAAATAAATGGATTATAAGTATTTAACTTATATGGACTTTTGGTATATAATTGAGTTATGTAAATTGAATTGGATTAATAAAGGAGATTTATAAATCGAAACATATAAATAGAAATGGAATTTATAAACATTGTTTATAAATCCGAAATCAATTGAATTTGGTGAATTAAACATAGAAGTTTATTAAAGGGGATATATTCGCAATTTTGGATAGCGAATTATCTTTTGTATAATATGTATTATAATAAAGAGTTTGGATCGGGAGTATATTCAAGATTTTGGATAGTGAATATATTATTAAAGAAAATGGATATGTTTTTGGGGAAGTGATATTATAAAATGAAGTTAATTGTTTTAAAGATGTACTAAAATGGATTAACTATCGAAACCATAGATTTCAACATTCATTGTTGAAATAGACATTTTCGAGAAATAGATGGAAATGGTGGACTATAACACTGTTGTTATAGTAAATGATTTCCGAAAGGAAAAGTTTTGTATAGTATCGGGATATATATATCTATCTTAATTTCGAATCCCTATACTAGTGATTTTGGGTTGTCGTAACGATGTTTCACGCAACATTCGTTTTGGGCCCAAATAAATATGTTTAAGCACACGTTTTCTTTAAAGAATGAAATATATACTTAATTTCGATTTCAGTATATTGAATATTTTCCAAGTGTAGAAAATAAAAAGATTTGTGAATTACTTATTAAATAAGTATGGAAATGTTTTCCAATGTGAAGTGAAATGTTTGAGATTACATCTTCTAAAGATAAATTGAAAATGAATATTAGAAATTGATTTGAAAATCGTATATTCATAGATATTTTGAAAATGTAAATTCACTATGGAATTTATAAAAGAAAGGGAATTTGTTTAAAAATAAATATTGATTTATTTTTGAAGTGTGGAAATTATATATCTTGTAAAGATATTTTTGAAAAATGAATAATTTGGGAAATTATTTGGAATCTGGTGATGTTGAGCATGCCTATTGATAATTAAATAACCGACTATCAATATTTACCTTTAAATAGGTATTTATTGTGATTGCTTGAATTTGAATGCTACACTTATTTTTGAATAAGCGCTCACTATTCGGGTTAGCCGGGAAAGGACCTTGGGGTCGTATAACCCATTCCGAATATGTGATACGTCGTTATGGATTGCATTTGATGACCGGTGTTGAAGACCGGATATTTGTGAAAATGGAAGGATTACCGTCGAATGTTTCTGCATCGGCTGATCTCCGATATAGAAATTTATTACCCTTTGTGATGGGAAGTCCGGTCGTGATTAGTGAATACCCGGATTGCAAGGACTTCTTTGGAAGTGCCTTCGGTTCCGTTCGATCCTGGAACGGACTTGTATGGATGTATGTCTGACGTTACAATTTGAGATGTAAAGTTAGTTTCTATCAAATATATTTCCGTTGGTGGCGGAGAATTTATTCTCTTAGCTTAACACCCTTAGAGGTTATGTAGTTGATGGTTACTAGTGATACATTCCCAAATTGGTAATGTGGCATACGAAGTGCTGTTGAGCATTTGATGATCAAAGCACAAATTTTGTATAAAGCGTGGCTTTGTGGACGAAACTTCGTCGGACCTCACACCCCGGAAATGGTCAAAACAGGAAGGATGCAGCAAGATTGTTAGGGGGTGGCGCCCCTTTAGTGTATGTCATTCCTTCTGGATAGAGGTGGTATCATGGTATGGAGCCCAGATACTTAACCTATATTGTTGCTGCAAATTTATTACTTTGTGGTTATTGGAATCGAGGATCCTCGGATATAGATCGGTTACGATCGGGGAATGACATATTCGTGTCAGTAGTTGCCTAGTTTGAAAGGTAACCCGGCCTTGTGTTGGCAGAGATTCGGTTAGGTTCTCGGGTCGTCTTTCCAGAGGCGTACCCATGTGGCAGTGGGAAGTTTCTTTGCCTGACCATTTGTTGGAAATCCAAAGAAACAATACGATCTTGTATGGTTTTAGTTGTAGAACCTATCATTCACTTATGGTGGTCACCACTGTTTGGATGGTAGCTATAGTAAGCATAAGTGCGGAATGCCTATGCTGGCTAAGATTTATATCTTTACTTTCGAAATGTTTTCTACACTATGCACTAGTAATAATATCAAATGTTTCTTTTTAATGCGTATCATGCATCTTTGACTATCATAAGGAGAAATCTCCTCCGATTCTGCGTTTGCATTGTGTGTGTGTGCGGGAGGCCTTATGGTAGTCTCATTTTCTAAAAAGCATTGCGAATCTATTTTAAAATTATCATGTTCTTTTTTTTAAAGATAAACTGTTTTAAGTTCTCACACCAGTCCCATGACTGACTCGGAGTTTATTGTTTTCCTTCCTAAACTCTGGGTGCCCGCCAATTTCCACACGGGCAGTCAAGAGTCAGGTTCATCAGGATATTCTGGAATTCAGAAGTTGTAGGAGGCAAGCTGGATGGCATGGCGTATTCACTAGTATATAGTATTTCTTTTCCGCTGTTTGTTGTTGTTTGTTGTTGTACACTCTGATGATGTAATGTAATGTAATATGATGTAATGTAATAACTGATATAATTCTTTGTCTAAAGATTATTCATTTATCTATTATATGTTGTTCCGCTGCGATTGTGAGATTCTGATATTGTTTTGTTGTTTCTTTCTGTTCTGTTCTATCTTTTCTCTCTTCTTCTACCTTTTTCTTCTTCTTTAACCATAACGGTACGGTTTTTCGGCATTCGATTGCTCGATAGTTGACACAGTGGACGTATTGATGTCGGTTTTCGAGCGTCGAAAAGTCTCACCCGTCACATTTGGTATCAAAGCATATGGTTAAGGGACAACCATGGCTCTGTTGGGTGTTACTCATTAGAGATAGAGTCAGTAGTACTCTAGAATGAGTTTGAGTGTAATAATAGCTATGAGAGCGTATTTGTTAGTGAAAATAATTTTTTTTTATGTTGTGATGATTGGTTTGTTGAGTGATATATGGATTCTGATCGGTATGGTCTGGACAACTCTATCGATAGGGATCTCTAAACACTTGTTCAGAACAATTCGGCACGATATGTTTTAAAATAGGGTAAATGAAATAATTTTACCTCGATTATATTTTGTATATAAAGGAAATAATTTTTCAGAATTATTAAAGTGTATATAAATTGACTGTTTGATTGTTGAATAAAAACAACAATTTTTAAAGAATAATTGTATAAGCAAATGAATTATAAGTATGAAGTTATAATTAAAATGATTTACAATTGGGAAATAATCTTATATATAATAAGTGAAATTATATAAGAAAAAGATTTATAAATGTGATTTACAATCTGAAAATAAAATTCCAGAGAAGTGTTTTGAAAGGACTTGATATTTTGGAAAAAAAATTGTTTTGGAGAAATTAAAGCTCTAAACTCTTTACGGTCGCTAGAAATTGATTCCGATGATGATCGCGACATCATTGGTGTTCATTTTCGAGTTTCCAAAAGAGGGATTGCTGCCAAATTGTTTTATATGGAAATTGTTTGGAAAATTTGGATTTGGTTTTGGAAATTCAAAAGGTAATCTGAATTGGTTTCAAAAATGGTTTTGAAAGATTTAAAAGACTATGGAATCCTATTTAAAATATTTATAGGAATGATAAATGAGTTGATAACTTATACAATTCGAATTTGGATAGAATAAATTTAACTTAAAGGATGGAGTTAAATTAAAGGAAGTATAAGTGAATCAATAAAAATCCAAGTGGTAATTGTTGAATATAAGTTGTATAACTTATAAAATGATGAATATAAGTGAAATAAGTTTTGAACTTTTAATATGAGTTAATAAATTTAGCTTTGGTAAAAAGTTAAATAGAACTGGAATTGGAATATGAATTGGATTTATATGTGGAATATAACTTAAGTGATGTTGAATAAAGTTGAATTTGGTGTCGAAGTAAATGAATAAGTGAATTAATGAAATGAAGTCATTAAGAATATGAACTTGAGTTATATAAAAGGGGATTCAACTTTATTTGTTAAATAAATTAGCAATTGAATAAATAAATGTATTGAATGTTAATCAATTGAATGTAAATAATTGATATGAAATAATGAATGTAAGTGTAAATTCATTAAAAGTTAATGTTATTAGAAGTTGAATAATTGAATGAAAGTCAATTTAATATCAACCAATTGGAATTAAAAGTGTTGGACCAAATTGAATGTAAATTAAATAATTTGGTTATGTTGAATACGCATTGGTTGTCATATGAATGTTAGTAAATCCAATGTTAATGAATCAAATGTGATTTAAATTGGAAAACCAATTCATTGAATATTAATGAGAAGTGAATGTAATTGATTTGGTTATGGATTTGTTGGATGTTTATTGGTTGGATAGTTGGTTGATGGATGCATTTGTTGATTGAATGCATTGCTATGTTGGCACATGTAGTGGTTATGTTGCTATATGCTGTATATTGATATTACTTTCATATATACATGTTTCTCATTTGTTTGTTGAGTGTTTAGTAGGTGTGGATTGCGCTTGCTTCGCATTTGAAGCTCGCTTTCGCGCTATATTAGCCGTATATGCTCGCTAATAATATATAAGGTACATATCGCGGATTAAATATCGTACTTTTACACTTTTTTCCCTGCGGGATGCCTCGTCACTTGATGAGATGTATATTTGCGATATATATACTGTCATTTTTTTCGGATCGAGCCGCGCAAAGGAGACTCTGGCGAAATTTTCCGAAAATTTAAGGCGTTAGAATATTTTTGAGAAAAATTGGGAAATTTTTGAAAAGTAAGTTTGGATTTGGAAACTTAGTAGAGATTTTGTAAGAAATTTAACTATAAATTTTGGGAAAGTTAAACACTTAAGAGATTTGTGAAGTCCAATTTGAACGGTTTGTTTTGGAAAGTTAATGGATTCTGTAACTTTTTCTTACTTGGTAATTTCGAGGACGAAATTCTTTTAAGGGGGAAATTTGTAATGACCCAGAATTTCTATTTATTTAAAATTCATTTATTTAATTGAATTTAAATATTAACAAGCAAGATTTGTAAGTCAAATAAATTATTTGTCGAATATCTGGATTTAATTGGATATTTAAATCGATAGTTTAATATTTGAAAATACAGAAATAATTGAATAACAAGTTTAATATGATTGAAAATGATTTGTAAAATTTTATTATATCATATTGGAGTTATAATAATGTTATAGAACTTTTAAAATTGAATTTAAAGTTGATTTGTGAAAATTGAATATTTTAATATTTAATTGACGAGTTAAAATAGCCATTTTTCAAACAGTCTCGGATTTCGACAAAACCAGTTTCATCGGATCCGTAATGCGATATTATTGTAAGATTTCAAATTTCGTGTCAATCGGATTTACGGTTTGTCCGGGGCAAGCCAAAACGCATAGAAAATTCGTTTAATTGATTTAATTTAAAATCGATCGTTTATTGCCGTAACTCGCACAGATGATCGAATTAGCCTCCGAAACATGTTCCATTGTGTTCGGAACGCGGGGTAAACCTTAAAAAGCCAGCTTGCACGCTTCGTTTGGAGTTCGGAAAATTTCGATGAATAGTAATTCGAGAATTTTCTATAAAAGCCCATGTTATTCACAATTTGCAACAACATTGAAACCCTAACCCATTCTTGTTTCAGCCGCCTCCTCCTATACCAATGGCCGAAAATTCATAACTTTCCCCTCCAATTATCTTCCAATCCAAACCCTTTTAGCTTTCGATTCCTAAAAGAAAGTTAAAGAGCTTCGCGAGCTCTACGTTGTGAACAGCTATGATCGTTTAACTCGAAGTGGATCGATGGGAATTTGAGCTCAAAGTCATCACGTTCAAGCACGTTTTTCTAGCAGAATATGAAGCTGAGCACGTTGAAACTTGGGCCGGTGGTGGTGCTAGGCTGGGCGATTCGAACGGCGGTGGTTGATCGAGGTGGTAGTGCTCGTATTGGGTGCGAAAATTTTGGGTTTTGAACATAAGTGGGTTCGGTCGCGTTTTCTGAAGAGGGAGAAGGAGAGGCCGAACGGCCTGATGTGCTTGAACTTGAAATGGACGGTGATGATTTTGGTTAGGATTTGAAAATAATTAAAAGTGTAATATTATTATATTTATAATTCGTTCAAAGTTTAAATTGATGTATCTTTGTCATACGAGGTCCGTTTTGGACGAAACGAATTGCGTTGGCTTCGTTTTGTCGAGCACTACGCAATGGAAATGGATTGGAGTCGTTTGAAGCTAGATTGAATTTGGGTAAAATTAAACGCGTGTTTAATTTTATTTGAAATAAAACGTTGAAACTGAATTGAAAGCAAGGTGAAAACTTCTCACTCAATCGAATTGTTTCGATTTAAATTTTAAATAGTTAGATTTAAAATTGTTGATTATATGCCTGGATGATAAATTATTATCTGTTGATGATTTAAATAGACATTATATGCCGTTAGTAAGCGGAGATTATTTATTAAAAACATATACCGCGAATATTTCACTACAAAGTGAAATTGGTATTATTTATGTACTTGGAGTTGATTTCCCGCAGTATATAGCGGATGAGACCCTATTGCGCTGCCTATTAAGCGGATAATATTTTTATAAATCCCATATACCACGATAATTCCGTACTGGAACGGAATTGGTATTGTGCTACTGTCTGTGGATGCAGGGAAACAGGTTGGAGGGATCCAACTGGATTCCTCACCAGTATTTGTTTGATTACAGATATTTTCATATGTGTTGGTTATCATATTATGATATATGATGTTTGGATGACGTGATTGACTATTTGGTGCTGTTACATCTTCGGATCCATTTTTGAAGTTTAAAAATAAGGATTTTGATTTTAAAATGAATTTTAAAGTGATTTTTCAAAGTATACGTTTTATTAAACTTTTGAATTGATTCATTTTAAATAAATAAATGTTAAAATTTTAAAGTTATAAAAATTAAGATTTTTGGTGAAATATAACCAAAGTGTGATTTTTGGAATAAATAGTTAAGTAATTTATAAAATGGTTTAAATTGGGATTTTTGAATTAATAAAAACAATGTATATAAAAGATTTATAAAATTGAAATTTTATAAATTAAAAATATTGGAATATTAAAACGAGTTTTTAAAAGTGTTAAAAAAAATGAAACAAAAATTGGATTTCATAAGTGAACGAACATTTATAGATTTATAAATTGTGAAGTTATAAAATGAATAGATTTCGTAAAATAAAAGATTTACAACTAATTATCTTATAAATCGGACTTTGGCTTTTAAATGGGATATAAATAGAAATTGTTAATAAAGGGATTTTTATAAGTTGAAGTTGTTATAAAATATAAAAGAATCTTAAAAGTAATAAGATTATAATGTGTGAAGTTTTTTTTTAAAGAACGATTTTGTAAATAAATGGATTATAAGTATTTAACTTATATGGACTTTTGGTATATAATTGAGTTATATAAATTGAATTGGATTAATAAAGGAGATTTATAAATCGAAGCTTATAAATAGAAATGGAATTTATAAACATTGTTTATAAATCCGAAATCAATTGAATTTGGTGAATAAACATAGAAGTTTATTAAAGGGATATATTCGCAATTTTGGATAGCGAATTATCTTTTGTATAATATGTGTAATAATAAAGAGTTTGGATCGGGAGTATATTCATGATTTTGGATAGTGAATATATTATTAAAGAAAATTGATATGTTTTTGGGGAAGTGATATTATAAAATGAAGTTAATTGTTTTAAAGATGTACTAAAATGGATTAACTATCGAAACCATAGATTTCAACATTCATTGTTGAAATAGACGTTTTCGAGAAATAGAAGGAAATGGTGGACTATAACACCGTTGTTATAGTAAATGATTTCCGAAAGAAAAGTTTTGTATAGTATTGGGATTTATATATCTATCTTAATTTCGAATCCCTATACTAGTGATTTTGGGTTGTCGTAACGATGTTTTATGCAACATTCGTTTTGGGCCCAAATAAATGTGTTTAAGCGCACGTTTTCTTTAAAGAATGAAATATATACTTAATTTCGATTTAAGTATATTGAATATTTTCCAAGTGTAGAAATAAAAAGATTTGTGAATTACTTATTAAATAAGTATGGAAATGTTTTCCAATGTGAAGTGAAATGTTTGAATTACATCTTTTAAAGATAAATTGAAAATGAATATTAGAAATCGATTTGAAAATCATATATTCATAGATATTTTGGAAATGTAAATTCACTATGGAATTTATAAAAGAATGGGAATTTGTTTAAAAATAAATATTGATTTATTTTTGAAGTGTGGAAATTATATATCTTGTAAAGATATTTTTGAAAAATAAATAATTTGGGAAATTATTTGGAATCTGGTGATGTTGAGCATGCTTATTGATAGTTAAATAACCGACTATCAATATTTACCTTTAAATAGGTATTTGTTGTGATTGTTTGAATTTGAATGCTACACTTATTTTTGAATAAGCGCTCACTATTCGGGTTAGCCGGGAAAGGACCTTGGGGTCGTATAACCCATTCCGAATATGTGATACGTCGTTATGGATTGCATTTGATGACTGGTATTGAAGACTAGATATTTGTGAAAACGGAAGGATTACCGTCGAATGTTCCTGCATCGGCTGATCTCCGATATAGAAATTTATTACCCTTTGTGATGGGAAGTCCGGTCGTGATTAGTGAATATCCGAATTGCAAGGACTTCTTTAAAAGTGCCTTCGGTTCCGTTCGATCCCGGAACGGTCTTGTATGGATGTATGTCTGACGTTACAATTTGAGATGTAAAGCTGGTTTCTATCAAATATATTTCCGTTGGAGGCGGAGAATTTATTCTCTTAGCTTAACACCCTTAGAGGTTATGTAGTTGATGGTTACTAGTGATACATTCCCAAATTGGTAATGTGGCATACGAAGTGCTGTTGAGCATTTGATGATCAAAGCATAGCTTTTGTATAAAGCGTGGCTTTGTGGACAAGACTTCGTCGGACCTCACATCCCGGAAATGGTCAAAACAGAAAGGATGCGACAAGGTTATTAGGGGGTAGCGCCCCTTTAGTGTATGTCATTCCTTCTGGATAGAGGTAGTATCATGGTATGGAGCCCAGATACTTAACCTATGTTGTTGCTGTAAATTTATTACTTTATGGTTGTTGGAATCGAGGATCCTCGGATATAGATCGGTTACGATCGGGGAATGACATATTCGTGTCAGTAGTTACCTAGTTTGAAAGGTAACCTGGCCTTGTGTTGGCAGAGATCCGGTTAGGTTCTCGGGTCGTCTTTCCAGAGGCGTACCCATGTGGCAGTGGGAAGTTCCTTGGCCTGACCATTTGTTGGAAATCCAAAGAAACAATACGATCTTGTACGGTTTTAGTTGTAGAACCTATCATTCACTTATGGTGGTCACCACTGTTTGGATGGTAGCTATAGTAGGCATAAGTGCGGAATGCCTATGCTGGCTAAGATTTATATCTTTACTTTCGAAATGTTTTCTACACTATACACTAGTAATAATATCAAATGTTTCTTTTAAATGCATATCAAGCATCTTTGACTATCATAAGGAGAAATCTCCCCCGTTTCTACGTTTGCATTGTGTGTGTGTGCGGGAGGCCTTATGGTAGTCTCATTTTCTAAAAAGCATTGTGAATCTATTTTAAAATTATCATGTTCTTTGTTTTAAAGATAAACTGTTTTAAGTTCTCACACAAGTCCCATGACTGACTCAGAGTTTATTGTTTTTCTTCCTAAACTCTGGGTCCCCACCAATTTCCATACGGGCAGTCAAGAGTCTGGTTCATCAGGATATTCTGGAATTCAAAAGTTAGAAGAGGCAAGCTGGATGGCATGGCGTATTCACTAGCATATAGTATTTCTTTTCTGCTGTTTGTTGTTGTTTGTTGTTGTACACTCTGTTGATGTAATGTAATGTAATATGATGTAATTTAATAACTGATATAGTTCTTTGCTTAAAGATTATTCATTTATCTATTATATGTTGTTCCGCTGCGATTGTGAGATTCGGATATATTTTTGTTGTTTCTTTCTGTTCTGTTCTATCTTTTCTCTCTTCTTCTACCTTTTTCTTCTTTTTTAACCATAACTGTACGGTTTTCCGGCATTCGATTGCTCGACAGCTGATACAGTGGACGTATTGATGTCAGTTTTTGAGCGTCGAAAAGTCTCACCTGTTACACCCATCCATCCGAGGTCGCGGAGATCGATGATGATAATCATAAGAGCAAGAACTTTCGCTGGAGGAGTGAGAACCATGATCTCTCTTGGATCTCCTCCGCTTCTGGCGATTCAGTCGGTTGGTCAGCTCGGCGTTAGCACGTAGCTGCTCTGTTAGTTGTTGCCGACTTTGGGTTAGTTCCTGAAGCAACAACTGGAACTCTTGTCTGGTAACTGGACCTGATGGTTCCGAGTGTCCGGCAGCATCTTGGTTAGAGGGAGGTAGTGGCGCATGATTCTGTCTATCCTGGTCTTATTGATTGACAGCGTTGGAGGTGGTCCTTGTGCTAACTATCTTGGGGGTTGAACTCCTTTCCTAGACTTTATGCAAATCTGAATAGAAGGGAAGGAACTCAAATTAGTGATCTGGATCTCTCTCTTAGATTTATGCAATCCGGTATCGACGACAAATCCAACGAGCAGGAGAAAATCTGGTTTTTCTCAGTGAAAGCACCAAAGAGTTTGTACCAAAATTGGGCACAACACTCTTCGAAAGTTTTTGAAGAGATAACAATGAAGAATATAAATTTAAAACGAGGATTATCTAACAGAAAGTCTAAACAAAAGGAAAGTAAATGCACAGACAAGCGATTTAGAGTGGTTCGGCATGTTGCCTACGTCCACTATGAAGTTTTTGCAACTTTATTGATTCTTTTTCAGCGATTACAAGCGATTACAGCGAATAATAGCAAGATACAACTTGAAATTCGAATATAAACAGCAAAAATATGATGTAAGTCTTGATCCGGCGGAGTCTGGGCGCTTGAGAATAAAAAAGATCCCTCTTCTGTAGGCTCTGGGGCTCTATTTATAGGCGTAGGAGGCTGAGACTTCGCTCAAACTTCGGAAGATTCGCTCTGGCACGTGAGGGGGCCCACATGACCAATTCCAGAAAGTTTCGACTCGATCTGTGATCGATATGAAATTATTTCGTATCGATCAAGATCATGTCCGATGGAGCTGAAATTTAGTGTGAACGTTTCTTGGCTTGTATGTAATCTTCAGTGAAAATTTCATAGCATTTGGATCGGTGGATCTTGAGATATGATCGATACGAGTTGAGATTTCTCGGATGGCTATTTGGTTCGACTACGTAGCTTCGAATCGATCCCCTCGTATTGATGGTTGCACGTGTTTCTAAGATGATGTGGCGCGCGTATTTCGAACCGATCCACCTTTTGCTCCGAGTTGACCGTGTCACCCCAAGTATCTCGCCGCGTCCGTATCCATAATTAACGTGTCATCCCAGATCGGTTCGAATCTATGGATACGAACAAGCCATCACCTACGGATTCGAATGTGAATCTCTAAGTGCACAACGTAACCTTCTGATGGATACGAATATTGGGTATCTGATGGACACGAATCCTTGCTTTGTGATGGAAATGAACTAACAAAGGTGGATGGATACGAAAGAGGCAGTTACTTCAGGGATATGAGACAATGACTTGTCGCAGCTGATGGATGTGAAGTAGTCATAACTCGATGGATTCGAACAGCAGCAATCATTGATCGATACGAACAGATGAAGACCGACGGTTACAAACTAGGCACTAGTTGACCGTTACGAAGCATACTACTCATCGATCGATACGAAACCGATCAATTCGAAGTATGGCATAACGATGGATGCGAAGTAGGACCTGGCGATCGATACGAAACATACGCCCTGTTGATGGATACGAATGAGATCGATACGACCCGGGGTTCCTTGATGGATATGAAGGTGCTGCCGCTCTGATGGATACGAAGATGATGGATTCGAATCGAAGATGATGGATTCGAATCGAAGGTGATGGATACGAAAATGAGGTTATCACCTCCAACTTGCATCGATCATAACTTGAGCATACGAACTTGGATTGACTTGAAATTTGGAATGCGGGCTTTCATGGCTTAGTTTGTCCTGTCTTGTTAATTATAACCCGATCTGGACTTGGACAAAATTCGTCGATATCCATAGTGAGCATGTGCATACTGGTTATCCAGGACGTTCAATCTTGAGCTTGTAATCAGTTCTTTGATATCTCGGTCTTGCCAAAAGGCGGGATAACAGGAACATCGAACTGAGCCAGTTTGATATCACTTATCTCTTTTAGAGAGCCATCCAGGGACAAGCATTGGTGGACTTCATAGCCAAATTCACTTCACAAGATGACTCTCTTGAGAGTAGTGGAGAACTTACCATCCAATGGTATATGGATGGAACATCTAACGATTGGTGTTTTGGAGTCGAGGCCATACTAGGAACTCTTGAGGAACGCTCGATCTGCTATGCTCTGAAACTCGACTTTTCTGCGATGAACAACAAAACCGAATATGAAGATTTGATCTTCGGGCTCAAATTCGCTACAGAGCTGGGAGTAAAAGCTTTGAAAATTTTCTGTGATTCCCGTTTAGTAGTGTGCCACATCAGGGGAGAATATCAGGCCAAGGGAGCGCTACTTGCTTCTTACCTCAACCGGGTCCAAGAGCTACTAGCCGCTTTTGAGCATTACATTATTACACATATCCCCAGAGAATAGAATGGGAAAGTTGACTCACTGGCCAAACTGGCCAGTTCCAAGAATGCATAACTTATGGGCTTGGTCCCAATTGAAATACTTAATGCTCCAAGTATTGACTAGATGGAGACCTATTAGGTCTTAGAGATTGAAATTGAGAAAGAGTTATGGATAAATCCGATAAAAGAATATTTGCAAAGGGGAATACTTCCGAAACGGAGGAATGAAAAATGACAGGTCCTTCATAAAGCTTCGTGATACATCCTTCAAGAAGTGACCATATATAGGAAGGGTTTTTCCATCCCCTGCTTTGGTGTATCGCGAACGATGAAGTCAACCAAGTATTAAGAGAAGTGCATGAAGGAGAATATAGCGATCACGGTGGGTACGCAAACTTTGGCAAAGAAGATACTTCACTATGGATATTACCAGCTGACTATTAATCGAGACGCAGTTGATTATGCTAGAAGATGCGACAAATGCTAGAGATATGAAAAGATTCCAAGAGCTCCATCGACCGAGATTATTCAAATGATTAGTCCATGGCCGTTAGCTACATAGGGTATTGACATCATCGGCACCCTGTCGATTTCCAAAGGTGGCACGAAGTACGCCATCGTAGCAGTCGATTAGTTTACTACATGGGCTGAAGCTGAGCCTTTGGCCAGGATCATTATGAAGAAAGTGATCAACTTTGTTATATGAAATATCATTTATCATTCTGGTCTCCCTCGAACAATCATAACTGATAACGTGACCTAGTTCAACAGTGATGAATTCAAAGACTTATGTCTGGCATCATATTGAAAAAAAATTTGCGACAATTGCTCACCCTCAAGCTAATGGGAAGGTCGAAGCTATTAATAAAATCTTAAAGTTGTAAAGGCCAGAGGCAAGTGGGTCGATGAACTCCCATTAGCACTATAGGATATAGAACCATCCACAAGTTTGTGACCAGTCACACTCCATTTGCCCTTGCTTATGGCTCCGAAGATGTTCCCATATAACCTGATGTCCATAGCTACTTACTATGACCCAAAAAGATATAAAGATCTCCTTTTAGAATCTCTAGATTTGATAAACAAGAAGCGTGAAGAGGCGGACTTGAGGACAACTACACACCGGCGCCGAGTCGCTTAGTACTATAGTGTTAAAGTACAAGCTAGGAACTTTAAAATTGGCGATCTTGTCTAAAATGGATCATTTTTAGCTTTGCCAACATATGTTCGAGATGGGAAGGACCGTGTATCATCGATCAAACTATTGGAGATAGGACTTTCAAACTAACGACTATCGATGGCGCACTCCCCTAGGGTATTGAACATCAAGATGCTACTTCACTTAATTTTGTTTCATCAGTTGTATTTCATTTAGAATTTTCTTTTGCATTTTACCTCAAAGCCATGTAACAAGACGGACTGTATCGTTGTATCTTTCATCTTGCAATAAAATTTGAATTTTTTTCCATATCTGTGAATTTTTTATGCGTAGTATAACATTTATGATATGTGATCGACTTACAACTACGTAAGCCTAATATAGACAAACGAGTACCTGGAATTTGGTGCCAAGCAAGCTCTCCGATCCATGATCGAATTGATCAAAATGAACATGATTCGACCATTTATATGATAATTATGGCCTACGATCCGACGGGCTGAGTATAAAACGTAAAATGGAAGTGACTTGACCATCGTTAACTAATTTCATCCCATGATTCAACACGAGGAATATATGTAAAGGTGGATGTGGTATGACATGCCACTCTTCGACTATTTCCCTTGACTTAGAGGAAAAATAATTAACCAATGAAAATGCGATTCAACCATTTACCAGTATAATTCCAGTTCCCAAAGTGTGAGTCAGAGTATAAACCTCAAACTGGTGTGATTAACCACACGTTAACTAACTCTGACTCCTAGCGTATAGATAAAAGTATAAACAAATGAAAGAGTGCAACTTGAGCATTCATTTACCAGCTCTGACCTAAATCTGATAGGAGGAGTATAAACTTGTAATGGATGGAATCCGACCATCCATGAGCTAGATCCACCAACCAGAGATTCGGGGGAGGAGTATAATCACTTAATCACCGAATACGATAGCGTAACACCATGGCTCTTGCCCAGTGCTTAATGCGACTTGAGGCGATGATCGATAAGAGGCCTTGAGATAGACTTATTGGATCGACGCTCGAAGTAATTGGTGGCCCAATGACATTGTAACTTAAATGATGAGCAACAAATTACAAGTACATTGAATGGAAAACGTAACAGCTTGAAAACTTCAACGAATTCATACAAAGGTTAAATTGAAACGAAGAAGTTTTTATTCATACGTTGAAACTTAGAAAGTTAAATACAAGTTTATTCGAAAACTAGAAACCAAAAGCAGGAGCCATACCCGCACAATCACGGCTAACAAAAGACTTGCTACCTAGCCATCCCTAACCAAGCCAATTCAGCGGCTATTTTTTGTCCTTCTTAGGGTTCTTCGGGATAGATTCACTAGAGCTATCACATTACCCATCCTCCTCGATTTTCCTCCGCTCTTACGATCCTCGGCCGAAATGTTTCTAAAAATAGAAACAGAAGCAGTAGCACTCAAGGAAAGGGAAATGTCGATCTCCTTAGGGATGATACCATCCGGAAGTACGGTTTTGAGTGGACTGACATCCACCTCAGCATGCTTCATCTTGCTCTTCTTATCCAGCTCCTCCTTCACGATGCGCTCTTTCAAGCTGAGCTCGTCCCTATGCTTAGAGGTATGTGTCACTATAACCTTCTATTTCATCTTGGGCCTGCAGATTGTCATTTGTTTCCTCATTTATGGCCTCTATGATTTTAGCATCCGAGTCAGGAGTCTTAGTGGATTAGATGGTCAGGACCATCTGTATAGTAACGACTACTGTGGACTCCATGGACAATGCCTACCATCCCAAATGACCTCACAACCAGGAGCAGGGACGGATGCAGAAAGACCTGCAATTTCATAAGGTTCAATAGCTAAGCCCATGACTTTTATGAATAAGATGTAAACCTGCTTGAACATCAGGGAGCTGAGAGACATATATTCATCAGACTGGCCTTCGGTTTGAACCGAAGTGCCGCCTTCAAGAATCAGAGATAGCTTAAAAGACTTATGCATATCAGGCTTATCTAGATTATAGCCTGTAACCTTGTTAAGGGCATGAGAAGCCGAGGCACAAGTTTCATGACTTGTAAGAAGATCTTGAGAGCCGTACCTAGAGGCTTAACCGCCTTCTTTCTCCTGCTTGATGGTTGCTGGGTCACGAAATAGACTAAGCCGAGCAACCTTGAGTTCATCAGGCTCTTCTTTGTGCAAGATTTCATGCATAAACTACTCCTTGTTAATCTCAACGCTACCTAGAGATTTCTTCTTTAATTGCACGATATAGTCCCAAGCCTAGACTAAACACTTCTGGTATCCTTCTCCGAGGAATCAGAGATTGCAATTAAGGAGGACACTTGCAATTTAATAAGAACTTCAACTTATAAAATCCCTTAATTAATAAATTTTATTTATGTCTCATTTACATTCAAAAATCCAATTTATAAGTTAACTGCTTATAAATCATTCACTTCCAAAATTCGTTCTTTTTATAACTTCACAAATTCATAAATCTTAATTATTTATTAGATTAATTTATAACTTCATTTTAACACTTATAAAAACTTCTTTGTAATTCCATTATTTCGATTTATAAAAAATCAATTTTATAAATCTTATACAAACCATTTATAATAAGCTCAAAATATCAATTTAAATAAATTTATTCTTTTAATAATTTACAATCGTCATTAAAGCTTATATAACTCCAAAAAATCATACTTAAGTATATTTCACAAAAATCATAATTTTTTATAACATAAAATTTAAAACATTTATTTATTTTAAATAAATTCATTCTTTTAACAATTCAAAATTAATAAAATATCTATCTTCAAAATCACTTGAAAATCCTTTTTAGTTTGGAAATCATCACTTTAACATTTTTAAAATTCGAAAATAGGCCCAATGCTGCAATAGCATATATCATATATCATATCATAACAGCATATATCACAATATCTGTAAATAAAACCAATACGGGTGAGGAATCCAGTTGGATCCCTCCAACCTGTCATTTGCAACAAATATACAAATTAGAATATGTGTACAATGTCCGCATCGAGGCTGACGCGTGTACAAAAGGTCATCCGCTCATACACGGGAACGTATAGGGTCTCATCTGCTCCAATAGGCAGGAATATATCCAAATACCAACCAATATATATCATATACTATATATCATCCAAACAATCATCAATCAGAATAAATAACAATTATTCTCACTTATATAAAAATACCAGTGAGTCAGAAAGAGTGAGTTGCACTCACTTTGGTTCCAATAGCAGTTGCAGCGTTTTGTTCCGAATAAAATTAAACAGCCGTTTAATTTTACCTAAAATTTACACTAGTTCCAATCAACTCCAAACCATCTCTAAAATGAAATGCTCATTAATATGAACCCAACGCAATTTGTTTCGTCAAAAATAGACCCCGTACGAAGAAGTTACAGCATTTTAAAGTTTATACGAATTATAATATATAAATTATTTACAAACCTTTTTAATTTTAAACCTCATCTCAATCGCAGCCGCCCATTTTATACAAAACAAGATCTGGTCGTTTTTTAATCTTCTCCCTCACCTGGCTACAATCACGCAAGGAAACCCAACCTTCACCATCTTTGACCGACCATCGTTCCTTCTACGAGCCACCAGAAATGATCGACCACCATCATCGCAAAGCCCTACGCCAGCTCCATTAGTGGCCAAAGCACGGTTGAACTCGGTGCCATCTTCCTCATCGAAAATATTGTTTGAACACCAGTGTTTGAATGAAGTTTGCCGTCGATTGGCCAAGCCTTTGGCCATCGTGACCGTTGATCGTGGAGAGCTCAACGAGCTCTCTAACATTGATGTTGGAATCTATGCTTGATAGTGAAGGGATCGAGAGAAAATTGTAACGACCCAGAATTTTTAATAATTAAAATTTGAATATTTAATTTATTTTAAATATAAATGAGTGAATTATAAGTCGAATAAATTTTTATTTGAATTATTGAATTTAATTGGATTATTAAATCGATAATTTAATACGTTAAATTATGGAAATAATTGAAAATTGAGTTAAATATGATTGAAAATGATTTGTAAAATTTTATTTTATCATATTGAAGTTAGAACGATATTTTAGAACTTTTAGAATCAATTTAAAAGTTTATTTGTGAAAATTGAATATTTTAATATTTAAATCGACTAGTGAAAATAGTCAATTTTTGAACAGTCTCAGAATTGAACGAAACTAGTTTCATTGGATCCGTAATAGTTAGTTATTATCGGATTTCAAATTTCGTGTCAATCGGAGTTATCGTTTGATCGTGGCAGCTCGAAACGCATCGAATTATTTTTTAATTTTAATTTGGCGAGTCAAAATAGCCATTTTTCAAAAAGTCTCGGATTTCGACGAAACCAGTTTCATCGGATCCGTAATGTGATATTATTGTAAGGTTTCAAATTTCGTGTCAATTGGATTTACGGTTTGTCCTGTACAAATTAAAACGCCTAGAAATCGACTTAAATCGGTTTAATTCAAATTGAGCGTTTATAGCCATAACTCGCACATACTTCCGAATTAGCTTCCGAAACCTGTTCCATTGTGTCCGGAATGCGGGGTAAACCCTAGAAACGCTGGTTACGGCGCGTAAATCGAAGTTCGGAATTTCCGGGATGAATAGTGTTTCGTCGGTTCCTTATAAATAGCCCACTATCTCAAAAAAATAAAAAAATAAAAAGAAAAAAACCCTAAACATATACTGCAGCCGGCCCTAACCAATGTATGGCCAGAATTTTCTCAACTTCATCCCTCGATTCCTCCAAATCCATCAAGAATTAGCAAGAATGTTCAACTACAAAGTGGTAGAGCACGACGAGAGCTTGGAGATCAACGATGGAGATCGTGTTTGGTGTCGTGTGGAGTGAGCTACAGGGGGCCGTTCCCTACAGGTCGCGCACGCATTCCTAGGAGGAGGAGGGGGCCGAGCTTGCTGGTGTTTGGGCCGAGTGTGGTTGTGGTGGAGAGCTTCGAGTTGCAACGTCTTGATCGAGTTATTGTTGAGTGTGGTGGTAGTATTATTTAACCCTAATGGAGAAGCTATGGGTTGAGCTTGCGTTTTGGAGCCTGTAGGCGTGAGATAGAGGAGAAGAGAAAATGCACGGGCCTGATTTCTTGGCCTTGGAATGCACGGCTATGATCTAGCCTACGTTTAAAATTTTATATTTAAGTTGTAATTTATAAGTTAAAATTCGAGTAAACTTCAATAATTCATAACTTTTTCATACGAGGTCGAAAAAATGCGAAACCAGTTGCGTTGGAATCGTATGGACGAGCACTACGCGATGGAGTTGGTTTGGAGTCGTTTGTAGAATTTTGGGTAAAATTAAACGTCCGTTTAATTTTATTCGAAATAAATCCTTAAAACGGAAAATAAAATCAAGGTGAGAATTTCTCACTCAATCGAATCAGTTTCGATTTTATTTTAAATAGTTAGATTTAAAATATTTGAATGCATGTTTGAAAGTTGATTGATATATATTGATTGTTAAAATAGACATTATACGCCGTTAGTAAGCGGATGTTATTTATTAAAAACATATACCGCGAATATTTCATAAACAGTGAAATTGGTATTATATATAATATAAATATATATATATATTGGCATATGTATATATTGCAGTTGTTGATTTCCCGCATTTATTTGTTTAGCGGATGAGACCCTATTACGCCGTTATTAAGCGGATAATATTTAATAAGAACATGTACCACGATAATTTCGTACTGGAGCGAAATTGGTATTGTGCTAATGTTTGTGGATGCAGGAAAACAGGTTGGAGGGATCCAACTGGATTCCTCAACAGTTTTTATTTGATTTCAGATATTTTGATATTTGATGGATTTTCATATCGATATATGATATCGTTGTAGTCGTGATTGACTATTTGGTGTGTAGCATCATTGGACCCAAATTATGGGATTTTAAAATGATTTATAAAGTGATTTTTGAAAGTATACGTTTATAAAATATTTTTGGAATTGATTCATTTTAAATAAATAAACGTTATAATTTTTAAAAGTTACAAAAATTATGATTCTTGAGAAATATAGTAAAAAACTGATTTTTGAGAATATGATGCTATTGAGTTTATAAAATAGTTTAATCGAGATATTTTAGAATTTATTGTGAAAAGTTTAAATATAGGATTTATAAAATTTAATTGTTTTATGAATCAAAACGGTGAAATAATAAAGGAGATTAAAGACGTTTTAAAGGATAATATAAATTGATTTATATTAAGAGATTTATAAATGGATATTTATAAATTAGAATATTGAAATTATAAAACGAGTTTTTATAAGTGTTTGAATGAAGTGAAAATGAATTTCATAATTGAATGGAATTTATAGAATTTTATACGGTGAAGTTATAAATGGAATTTTATAAGCAGTAGGTTTATAAAATTTATTAAGTTATTAAAATAATGATTTTGGATAAATGAATGAATCTTATAAGTTATAAGATTTATAATTTGGGAAGTTAAAAAGAACGATTTTGTAAAATAATCGTTTTATAAGTATTTAACTTATAATATGAACCTTTGTTTTATAATTGAATTATAAATCGAATAGGTTAATAAAGGAATTTATAAAAGGAAGTTGTTATAAAATAAATAGAAATGGAGTTTATAAACGTTGTTTTATAAATTCGCAAATGACTTATTTTGATAAGTAAATTGTTGAAACCTATAAATGGAGTTATATTCACATTTTTGAATAGTGAATAATCCTTTGAATTAAAATGAATAAAAGGATGAAATTGTTAATGAAGTATATTCACGTTTTTGAATAGTGAATAATAAGTTAAAGAAATTGTTTATAATGTGATATTTTAAATAGAATTTAAAACGATCTAACGATGTTTTAAAATGTGTTGAGATTCGAAACCATAGATTTCAACGTTAATTGTTGAAATAGACGTTTTCGAGAAATAGAAGGAGATGATGGACTATAACACTGTTGTTATAGTAAATAATTTCCGAAAGGAAATGTTTTGTATATTATTGGGATTTATATATCTATTTTTAATTTCGAATCCCTATACTAGTGATTTTGAGTTGTCGTAACGATGTTTTACGCAACATTCGTTTTGGCCCAAATAAATATGTTTAAGAGAATGATTTCCTTAAAGAATGAGATATGTACTTAATTTCGATTTAAGTATATTGAATATTTTCTAAGTGTTGAAAATAAATAAAATTTATGAATTACTTATGAATAAATAAGTATGGAAATGTTTTCCAATATAAAGCGAATATTTTGAGAATTTATCTTTTTGAAGATAAATTGAAAAGGAATATTGAAATGAATGATCGAAATCGAATATTCATAGATATTTTGGATTATAAATTCACTAAGGATTTTATAAATGGAAGGGGGAAACTTGTTTAAAAGTAAATATTGATTTATTTTTGAAGTGTTGAAATTATATATCTAGTGAAGATATTTTTGGAAAATAAATAATTTGGAAAATTATTTGGAAACTGGTGATGTGTGCATATCTATTGATAGTTCAATAACCGACTATCAATATTTCCCTTTGAATGGGTAATTGATGTGATTTGTTTGAATGTGAATGCTACACTTATTTTTGAATAAGCGCTCACTATTCGGGTTAACCGGGAAAGGACCATGGGGTCGTATAACCCATTCCGAATATGTGATACGTCGTTATAATTGCATTGAAGATCGGTGTTGAAGACCCGGTATTTGCGAGAGCGATAGGATGACCTATCGATTGTCTCTGCACTGAGTTGCAACGGTATAGAGACTTCCTAAGTGATGGGAAATCCGATCAGGATTGTGAATATCCGGATTGCAAGGACTTCTTTGTAAGTGCCTTCGTTTTTGTTCGAGCCCGGAACAGACTTGTATGGATTGTGTGTCTGACATTACAAGTTGAGATATAAAGCCGATTTCTTTCAAATATATTTCTGTTGGTGGCGAAGAATTTATTCTTTTAGCTTAACACCCTTCTCTGAGACGTACGAGCTTAGAGGTTATGTAGTTGAATGTTATCAGCGATATATTCCCAATTTGGTAATGTGATATGCTGAGTGATGCTGAAATGATCATTGTGTTGATTATTGTGATAGGATCGTTTATTTGATCGTCTATCTTGGTGATCATTGTGTTGATCATTTGTTGACCCAAAGCATGGCTTTTGTATAAAGTATGTTTTTGTGGACGTGACTTCGTCGAGCCTCACACCCCGGAAATGGTCAAAACAGGAAAGATGCGGCAAGGTTATGAGGGGTAGCACCCTTTAGGGTATGTACATTTCCTTCTGGATAGAGGTGGTATCATGGTATGGAGCCCAGATATTTAACCTATGTGGTTACTACGAATTTATTACTTTGTGGTTGTTGGCTTTCGGGATCCCGTGAGAAAGGTCGTTTACGATCGGGGAATGGCGTTCTTGTGTCAGTAGTTACCCAGTTAGGGGTAACCCGGCCTTGTGTTGGCAGAGTTCCGGTTTGGTTCTCGGGGATGTCTTTCCAGAGGCATTCTCATGTGGCAATGGGAAGTTCCTTGGCCTGACCATTTGTTGGAAATCCAAAGAAACAATACGAAATTTGTATGGTATTAGTTGTAGAACCTGCTATTCACTTATGGTGGTCACCACTGTTTGGATAGTAGCTATAGTAGGCATACGATAATGGTCGTATGTTGGCTAAGATTTATATTCTACTTTCAAAATGAATTTTCCCTACACTATGCACTAGTAATAATATCAAATGTTATTTTAAATGCGTATCAAGCATCTTTGACTATCATAAGGAGAAATCTCCTCCGATTCTGCGTTTGCATGTGTGTGTGTGCGGGAGGCCTTATGGTAGTCTCATTTTTAAAAGCATTGCGAATTGAAATAAAAATATCTCTCTATTTTTGATTTTAAAGATAAATAAACTGTTTTGAGTTCTCACACCAGTCACATGACTGACTTGGAGTTTATTGTTTTCCTTCCTAAACTCTGGGTGCCCACCAATTTCTACACGGGCAGTCAAGAGTTAGGTTTATCAGGATATTTTGGATATTCTGGAGTTGCTGGAGGCAAGCTGGATGGCATGGCGTATTATTTATATAGTATTTCTTTTTCCGCTGCACTGTTTGTTGTTGTATGATGTTGTACACTCTGATGATATGATGTAATGTATAAAATGTAATAACTGATATAGTTCTTTGTTTAAAGATTATTCATTTATTATTATATGTTGTTCCGCTGCGAATTATGAGATTCTGATGTTGTTCTTGTTTTCTGTTCCGTCCTATTTTCTTTCTGTTCTATTTCTCTTTTCCTTCTATTTTAAATTTATATCTTTCTGTTTTTCTATTTTTCTTTCCCCTCTATTTTCTATTCTCTCTAATTTCTATTTTAAAATTTTCTGTTCTCTCTCCATTTTCTACCTTCTTATCTTTTCTATGTCTTTTTCTTTCCTTCTCTTTTCTTCTTTTCTTTTTCTTAAACCCATAACTATTCGGTTTTTCGGCAACGAAAAATCGCGTACGTTACAAAAAGCGAGGAGGAAGATGGGATATTTCTAGCTATTAAAGCTTGGTGGCAGATAGGGTTTAAAACCCTAATGCTTGTGAAAAAATGAAACGATGGACGGCTTTTATAAAAAAATTACGACACTATTCACCCGAAAATTTTTCGAACTCCAAGCGAAGCGTGCCGCCTGGCGTATATAATATTTTACCCCTATTCTGAACACAATGGAATATATATCGAAATCCAATTCAATTATATTTGAAAGATAGATTTTCGAATTGAATTATTTAAATTTAAAATTCACTTAAACGAATTTCTACGCATTTCAGCTTACTACGGACAAACCATAAATCTCATTGACACGAAATTTGAAATCATATAATAATATAACATTACGGATCCAATGAAACTGGTTTCGTCGAAATCTGAAGCTGTATGAAAAATGGCAATTCTTACTCGTCAATTAAATATTAAAATATTTAATTTATACAAATTAACTTTTAATTCGGTTTTTAAAGTTCATTTTAATTTAAATATAATTTAATACAACTTCATAAATCATTTTCATTCACATTTAAATTCAATTTTCAATTGTTTATGCAATTTCAAATATTAAATTAATAATTTAATTATCCAATTAAATCCTTATATTCGAGATATAATTTATTCAGCTTATAAAATTAACTTTTGAATATTTAAAATCAATTAAAAATCTAAATTTCAAATGATAGAAACTGGGTCGTTACAAACGAAGAATTGCGTTGAT
The DNA here is from genome assembly GCA_030765085.1 of Allium cepa. Taxonomy (NCBI): domain Eukaryota; kingdom Viridiplantae; phylum Streptophyta; class Magnoliopsida; order Asparagales; family Amaryllidaceae; genus Allium; species Allium cepa. Next base: position 601,267,434 of record CM060935.1, read on the forward strand.
TTAATAGAACGACTTTGAAAATAGGACCTTGGCATCAAGATAGACATGTGGGAAGCAAAAAGGGTCCACCCAAGAAATATTTGGAGTCGGTATGGATCCCCGATTAGGAGTCGGTTTCGAACCCCAACTTGGAGAATCACATTGCCTTGTTGCCTTGGGTTGTCTTGGCTCTGATTTTCTATCTCTATCTATGTTTGTTTTCTAGATTCCTAGATTATCTCTCTGGGATTTCTGCTTTGATAACTCCAAGTTCTATCTGTCCAGTTTGTCCAGATTCTGTCTAGTTAAAAAGCTGGACGACAGCCGCACTTTTATACATAATTTGGAATTGGAATATTTATGGAAGTTGCACGGAGACAGCTCCAAATAAATCAAAACATACAAATTTACATTCCAAGTCAACTAGGGCAACCTAGCTTACAACCTAATTATAAATTTGGAATATCTTCACTAATTTATTAATATTCTACAATTAAATATTTGGAATCGATTTCACATTTACATATTTGGTTGTACATACTATTCCTATTTTATTCATATCTTAAAACATTTACACTGTTTTACCAGGTAGTGATCCCTATTTACTCCATAAAAAATTTGGTTTGGCTCTGACCCTTTAAAATTAAAACCTTTATCTTTAAAAATGTAAACATTGGAAACCCTTTTTACCAATTTTCAAAAATTGCGTAGTTCCCAAAATGAGCCATGAAAAATTTTCCTTTCTCTAACCAACTTTTCCTTTTTAAGAACTTTCTACAACTGAGGTTTATTTTTTCAAAAGTTGGACTTTTGATTCAAAACATTTAAAACTCAATTATCAAACCAAACCAATTACTAAAGCAAAAATTCAAAAATTGCTCACTTCCATAAAGGAGCAAAATAATTTCCCTTCTCACAAATCTTCTACAACATACAATATAAATTTCATAAACTTATTACATTAAATTCGAAATCAGCTCTTACTACTCCATGAAATTATGACGTATACTTATGAAAAGTTCGTTGACCCCTATTATTTTCCAAATTTAACCCCTTTAAACCTGTTTCAAAGATAGCATTCCAAAATATAGATTTTGCTTTATAGTCATTTATTATTTCAACGGTAATTTTAGTTACGAGACAAGTAGACTTCCAACTACAATCTATTTGTATGCATGCCAAATTCCTCATTTCTTTCTCTTTTATTACCATTTTGAAAACATATTAAAATGAATACATAAAAGTCTCATCCTCATATAAATGATTTTCCTTATAACATTCACAAAATTACCCTATCTCATTTATAAATTATCATCTTTAATTCTATTCAATAATATAAAAAAAAATCATAAACATCTTTTATAACTTTAAATAATGAAAAGTGGAGTAGACATGGTTAACTTCTATCCTATTAATTTGTGACTAGATTGTTGATCTTGTTTTATATAAATTCATAATGCTATTTCTATCCCAATCTCCTAATATTGCCTCTATTTATATTTCTCCTCGCTAATTGGCTACTATTCAGCTGTTATTCTCCACACTTATACGGAAATGTTTCTCCTATCCTATTTATTCTTATCCTTATATTCTTTATTCCTTAATTTACTTAAGTTCCATTACCATTTATTCACCCCTTTTAGAAAGAATTAAATAAAAAGAACTTTCTAATATATGAAACAGAAGAAAAATCATCAAGTCCATCCTATGCTTCATTTCATGTTTATTTTAAAAATGAAGAATCCCTTTCTCCAATAATCGAAAACATTTTAACCCAACCCATTTTGAACTAGAATTTCAAAAATAAATCCTTTTCTACCAAAAACCTTTTAATCAGGAACCTTTGACTGGGCAAAATTTTAAATTATGAGTTCCAAATTTCCTTACTTTTTCAAACAATTTTTCAGTAAATCCTTTGAAAACTTATTCGAAACATTACAAAGAATTTTTTAAAAATCTTTTATCAAATTCTTATCCATGGAGTTGGATCTAGAAATTGTCTTTAATTGTCCTTCCTATTGAACTTTCCTACTCAACCTTTAAAAATTGGATTATCTTCTTATGGTGATTAATGTACACCCTCTTATGGAAACTTGCTCCACTCCTTCTTCACATTTTGCTTCATTCCTTACTTCCAGTTGTGTACAACACATAGATTCTTATCTCTTATTTATTTCAATGTATTAGGCTAGGCCCACTTATCTTTGTCTGTATAATTTAGGCTACATAATTTACTAAAATAACAATTATACCGCTTTATAATATATATTTGCTACTTAACAAGTTTATTTGTTATTTCTATAAATGTCAGTTGTCCGTAATAAATGATTTTTATTTTAATGGATAATCTTAAAAGACATTTATTTATTCACTCAGATTTTACCTATTACGCTTTTCTTATCTCTCAGTAATTACCCTAATGATCTCTTTAATTAGTCCATTTATATCCTTATTAAATTCCCGTAACTCCATATTTATTGTATGTTCATTGTCTTCCTAACTTTGGAGTTACAATCTTTTCCTTCTACATTTCCTAAGAAAGTATTATACGTTGAAGTAAAGATGTGCCTAATATTTATACATACGTTTAAAATATGTATATATATTATATAGTAGTATTTTCGTAAAACATTTTCAGAAATAACAAGTATGTCTCTCATACATGTACTTATCCCTATTGATCGGGTAAGCTATACTCTGGTAGCAAATCTAACAACACACCCACTTGACTGCCCAGGTCATTCGCCGCCAATCCATATTGTTGGGACATGTTGGAGTAAGAGACAAAGCTTCGCCACAGTTCACTATGTGAGAACCCCTTATTATGTTACATCAACATGCAATCAGGTCTGGTGAATAAAATCTCGAGCCTTACTACATCAGTACTTATGTAGTGTAATTTAAACAGAAATATGGCTCATGTTTCTACCTACAACATTAGTCTTTTCAAATGTAAGCCAAAAGGCTTTACTCAAACTTAAATAAAATGCTTTCCAAATATAAGTCCATAGCTAGCTGGTTATCATTCCAATAACCCAAATCTATTGTCCATAATTTTCTATCAATGTAAGAGATATTGCTCAAGCCACTTAATACATTTTAATGGGAATTAGGCAAATTTCGACCATTTAATGCCTTATTTAAGGCTGGTCCACGTCTTCTAATATTTATAATCCCAAGGCGGACTCCTCACTTTTAACCATTTGGTTGATATTGCATGGAATCTCTTCAGCCACTTAATACTTCTTATTAAAGCAGGCCCTTTCTTTAGACATCCTCTACCGTCCTAACCCATAACCTCGACAATTTACTGCTTCCTACATAAAGAAGAGACAGACCCTCACACAATCACTTAATACCTTTAATCTTTGAAGCATGTCCTTAGTATTATGACCAGTATCCCATGGTGATGTCTCACATTAGTCCAACTATTTGTAGTTCTGATAGCCAGATTAAATGGGCGGATTTAACCTACAAAATATGAAACCAACCTTGCGTCGGCGTAGTTACTTATTATAGGTGATGTCTCACATCAGCCCTAAAGTCACACAGCTATTAACTAGATTAGCATGGCAGACTTCTAAGTGCTTTTGATTGACCTCGCATCCCTATAACTTAGTTATAATCTATACCGCCCACTACATATATTATCACACACCTCACTATTTCTATAATCAAGGTCTTATAAGCAATCTTTCTTATTACGCCTTTAACATTAATTAACTTAATAAGAGGGATCTAACATAATAAGTAACCTATTTAACTATGCAATTATATGTTAATTACGCAAATATATGTAAATACACGCCTAGTAAGAATGCAGAATATACGCCCTAAACTAGTGTTTACATGTCAACTCTTTAAACAATTATGCAAGTCTTATTCCATATTATTAACAATACCAAAAATTCAATATTCATATCTAAAGATTCTGATCAATAGAATTGTATACAATAAATTTTAATTAACTTACTAAATCAAAAAAATGGGATATATTGATAATAGAAACTTACAATTCCAATTTGACGCTCTATTCAACTCCTTTTCCACATAAAAATAAACAAAGGAATTTCTATTTAATTTATGGGAATGAACGGTGCAAACTACAAATAAATTCGTACCTTACACACTATTCCTTAATCAGAACTCTTTAATCAAATTCAAAGAAGAAGGATAAGGAGTGGAATAGAAGGTAAAATTATCAAAACAGCAAATTTTGCACAATTTTCATTATTTTGTCATAAATAATTAAGATTCCAACTGAGAATTGACATTTCACATTAAAGGAGTTTTTGAGGTTTATAATATCATGTTTTCGCAAACCAAAACTCGCCAAGGCACATTCAAAACCAAATTACACCAAACAATTACTAAAAAGAAAAGCTAAGATTTTCACTCATGGTACATCCTTAGCTTTGCATCCTTTGGATTTGACATGCCTTTGACAATATCTATCGGATCTTTTCTTTTAAATGTATACAACAAGAGATTTGCATATTTATTTAGATTTAGAAAGTTGGAGAAGAATAGATTGGGAAAATAAATAGAAAACATTATATATATAGTATTTCTTACCTGAAACCCTAGTGGAGTTTTTTTTAAATCTTAGAACAGATGAATGGCCGGAGCTTTGCTATGTTCCCAAAATATTTGTGAATTAAAGTGAAGGGTCAATGATCTTATTTGTAGTGGTGAGAAAGCACCAGAACCATCAGATTTAAATAATTAAATTTGAAATGTTCACACAATTAAAACCCTAGCCGCAAATGCATGTACAAATCGATCACCCCTATACTACCAGTTGACCTCTAACGTCGACCGGTCCTAGGAAGCTGTCGACCGTTATGGCTGTTTTGAGAAGAATTTTTTTCATATCATTGTTTTATTTTATTTAATTCCATAGCTCCAAACGTTAATGTTAATTGTAACGTGTACTTAACCCTAAATATAATTACAGTTAATTTTCAAATTCAAATTTAAGAATTATTTAATTATTTGAATTGGTATTCTATTTAAATTATTTTGATTTTAAAAACTTCAAACGTCTATTACTTTTTTATTCGAGCTCCATTTTTGTAACAACCCGGAATTTTCGGGCATTTAAAATCGGAATATTTAGACGATTTTAAAATATTCATTAGAGTAATTTTAACTTGAATTCAAATCACTATTTATTTGATAATTAAATAATAGGATTTAATAATTAGAAGTTGGACAAAGTATTTAATCTGGAATTCTAAGCCGTTCGATCAACAATCAAAATGCTCGAAGAAAATAATAATAATAATAAGATAAAACAAATGATATTAATAATAATAATAAAAAAAAAGTTTCTAAGGGAAGCCGCGTTATAGAAAAATAATAATAAGAACAAACTCAACATAATAGGGGTCGAACCCCTTTCTCCTTTTCAAAACCTTACAGCACTTGGTAAAAAAAATGAATGAAAATCGAAATAAAATGGCCGATGGTACCCTCATCGCTCTCGTCTTCATTCTTCGAAAATCGTTCGATCTATAAAAAAAAAGGGAAATGGCGGACGATCTGAAATCATCGTGCTTCTTCTCGAGTATGGGGGTTTTGCGATTTGGGAGGCTCCGCGTTCGATTTGGGTTTCGCGATTTGGAGGCTGGTCGTTCGTTGATGGCCGCGATGCCTGGGTGTAATTCGAGTATCGTGCCGACATCGGGGAAGCAAGGGGAGCAGTGACCACGTGAAGCCGATGTGGGTCGAGACAGTAGATGGTATGTCAGCGAAGTGTGAGGAAAGGGGTATTCGTGATGAACTCGCGAGCGAGTTTGAAGCTTGCGACGTGGGGTTGTAGGCACAGTAGCGAGTTCGTCAAGGAGGTATACCATATGTTTAATCCTTCTTAATAAAATCTATATTCATACAGATTGAAATTATGGGGGTGGAAATTTAATTCAACTGTAAGATACAGAAGATAGTATGATTTAATTTAATTAATATATATGTAACAGGTTCAAATATATGTATATTTAGCTTACTGTTAATTTTAGGATACGTACAATGTTGATTAAGATATACATACACACGCACATTGTAGGTTTATTATTTTATTTTAATAACATAATTGATCGATTAACTTATTTAATTTAGTATAGCCATTGAAAGATTTTTTTTTAAAAGGGGGAACTTTTCTATTTAAATTCTTAGTCAATTGAATTTATTAAAACAAGATAATTGATTTTTTTTCGATTTATATATCGAATATTAATAAATCATAAATTGGTTTGTACAAGGTTAAAAAAAAATATTAATAGCGGAAACAAGACGAGTTTGAGGTGAATGGCAATCTTAGACCAAAGGTGAGTTAATCTCACTCAGTTTAAATTTGAATTTAAATGATTGAATTTAAATAATTGATTGAATGGTTGAATTGAGTGATGTGATATAGTATAGTATCATTTGGAATTGGCATATTATGTGATGCTAATGTCTGTGGATGCAGGGAAAACAGGTTGGAGGGATCCAACTGGACCCCTCAACTTTTATTTAAATTATTTAGTATTCTTTGTTCTGATTATTTGATAATTCTATAATGGATTATGTGGAAGCGTTGAATGCTATGGCTTGGTTAATATGAATGGGTATAATGAATTACCAGAAATATAAATTTGATTTCGGAAAGAGAAATAAAGGAAATGAATTTATAAGTAAAATAATTATGGAAACTTGAATAAATTTAAGAATGAATTGAAAAAGAAATAAAGTGTCCGTAAAATTCTAATAAATATGTCTTAAGTTTAGTAAGGAAAATTTGAATAATCAAAAGATTAATGAATTTTAAGTTTCAGTGTTATTATTTTAAAAAGAATAAAACATTTATTTAAATTTTAAATTTAGGATCTAATTTATTGAAAAGAACACAGAAGAAATTGGGAAGAAGATGAAATTGGTAAATTTCAGTTAAATGATATAAAATCAATCGGAAAAAAAAATAAGGTCCATAATTAATGAATTTTGAGATAAACTGATAAGTAAAGAAATTTATTTCAAATGGAATAAATTGGGAATCAATTTGGAAAATTAATTTAAGTGATTGAGATTGAGAATTCTCTCTGGATAACCAAGTACGTTTTCAAATAAATTTTAAAATATAAATTAAAAGCTTTAAAGTTGTTTAAGAAGGTATGTTTTGAAAAACTTATTATTTCTAAATATTTAAATTATAAAAGTAGGTATTTCCTTAAATCTATTATAACAGTAATTATTTAAAGAGCGACTTGGTATTTTGTTTTTTTAAAGGTAGAAATCTAGTTTTATATTTTATTAAGTAACCTTATTTTCAAATATTCATATAGTATGTATTCTTAACAAATTATTAAAGTAATTTTAACTTGAATGTTTTAAAGTATATTTTAAAGTAAAGTGATTTAAATTATTTTAAAAATCTAGTTTGTGCTTGGAGATTTCAGTGGAGATAGAAAATATTTGGGAAAGTTTATCCTGAAAAGAAAGATGGTTTTTGAAACTGTTTCCAAAGGATTGAAAATAGAAATATATCTTGTGAAGATATTTTGAAGGTAATAAATAATTGGAAAATTACTTATTGTTGTGTTTGTGAATATAAATTGATAGTTAAATCACCGACTATCAATATTGGACAAATGCGTTGATCGTTTCGAAGAGACCGGGATCGAGATTAATTTCTCGAAAACCACTTCGATCCGGTTTGTACGTTTCGTGAAGAAAAAAACGATTTTGGATTCGAAGATGGAGCAGTGAAGTGCAAGGGCTAATCGTTACTAATCCTGAAATATTTCCAACATGGATGTAGTAGGAATAGTGCCTTCGGTTCCGTTCGAACCCGAGACGGACTTGTATGGATGAATGCTTGCGGAACATCGTCAAGTGGACGATGGGCATTCTAAGGGATATATTCTAAAAAGGTAACGCTTAGCCTCAAGCCTCATCAAATGGGAATGACTGAAAATCAAGGGTTATGCAGCAAGGCTAGGTGGGTAGCACCCAAGCAGGGTGAGGTCATCCCTGTCTAGATGTCCCTTTTTATTTCGGCTTAGTGGGCGGTTGCTGATCTCAACCGCGGGGTGATCTCACTCGGGATTATCCAGTAAGGGGTAGTCCCGGCCTTGTGTTGCAGGGGAGCGGGCGTACTCCTCGGTACGGTGATCTAGGCCCCGTACTGTGACAGGTGGTACCCCAGTGCCTAGTCATTAGTTGGAAATCCATTCTCCCTACGAGCCTTGTACGATTTTTGTTTGTATTACCCACTCTGTGGCTAGTAGCTGAAATTTAATGAATGCAACAATTTTGGCTATTTTATAAGTATTTGTAAATAGACACTATTATAATATCAGGGGATTTCTATAAAAATTGTTTTAGCTATCGTAAGGTAAAAACCCGACATGTTTATTTGTGGCGTGGACTTACGAGATGCTTTTGTTTTCAAAGGATTTTTGAAACGTTAATAATCAATTGGGTGTGATTTTCTCACGCTGGAATTCCAGACTGACTCGGGTGTTATTGAACTATAATGCTCGGGTCAGACCGAGTATTATAGGATACAGGATGATGCTGTGGAGCTCAGGAGACGAGCTGGATGACGATACGTACTCTCGTACTTGTTTATATATATATATTTCCGATGTGTTGAGTTTTTGTGTATCCATTTGTATGATATAGTTGTTGAGCTGTGATTGATGTACTTTGATGATGTAATATATAAACAGAGATTTTGATTTTGAGTAAAGATCATTTAATACCTATTATATTTTATTTCGCTGCGATGGTTAGATTCTGATATTGATTTCAATCTTCTTCTTCTACCTCTTCTTCTTTACCCCAAATGGTTCGTATTTCTGTACAACTTGAGTTGATTATTGTTGAATAGTGTTGATTCAAGGGGTACGGATTTGCGGGCTGTCACAGATGGTATCAGAGCTTAGGTTGGTGATAACCTTGGCTCTGGTGGGAATTACTCATAAAATAGAGTCTATAGTGCTCTAAAATGAGTTTGAGCGTATTAATAAATATGAGCGCGTATTTGTTAGTGAATATAAACTGTTTTAATATTGTGTTGATTGGTTTATTGAGTGGCATATGAACCTTCATAGACACAGTCTGCGCAACTGTATTGAAGGGGTTTCTAAACACTTGAATAGAACAATCGACACGATATTGTTTTAAATATGGGTAAATGAAATAATTTTACCCAAAAACATATTTTGATATAAAGAATAGTTTTTGAAAACTATTTAGCTAATATATGGTTGCTTGGATGTTAGAAATGATAATATTAAAGTATTATCATTGTTAAGTAAAAATTTAAATAGAAATTGAAATATAACTAAAATTTAGGGGAATAAATTCATTATATAATGAAGTTTATAAATATGAATTATAAATGTAATTTATAAATTGAAATACAATCAAATGGAAATTTGTAAGCATAAATTGTACAAATGAATTATAGTTAAAATTTGTTAAACAAGGATTTGGAAATTCAAAATTTCAGAGATTTTGGGAATGTTTATCGAAGTGTTTTGAAGATAAATGATAACATTATTGTTTTGGAGGTATTTCTGGGTGGAAATTTGTTTTAAATGGATTTTGAAATTGATATAGCATTGAAATCACTTGGATTATTGGAAAATAATTCTGATGATGACGGCCGCATCATCAGTATTCATTTTCGAATTTTTAAGTGACGGATTGCTGCTAAGAATTGATTTGTTCAGAAAAGTTGGTTGTTTTTGGCAATCTCAAGGGAAATTTATTAGGAATAAAACCATGATTGGTTTGACTTTTGAGAAATGTGATTTGAGAAGTTGAAGATTTCAAAATAAATTTGAAACAAAGCCAGATGTTTAAAAATCCTGATAAGATGGATTGTAAACTTATAAATTGAGATTATTTTTAAATCAGGAAGGAAATATAAGCTTTGAATGTCGGAAATTTAAGTTTAAAATGAAAAGTTAAAATGGAATTAGCTTGGATTGGGAAATAAAAATTTGACTAGATTGAAATTAATTGGATAGGCTGAAAATAATATCCAGTGTATTCGAATTAAGTTGAAGTTGGATTGAGTTGAATAAATCTGAGTTAAAGTAAAACTGAATTGGAATGAGAATTCAATTAATTAACGAATGAAATTAAATTCTTACCTGAACAAATGGAAAATAAGTTGGATAAGAATTGGAATTGAAATGAATAAATAAGAATAACTTATAAAAGAATCAGAATTAGAAATCCATGGAATAAAATATTCTTGGGTTATAAATAAGCATAAGGCTTGAGTTAAAATAAAACATGAATATATTCAAGCCTATAATGAACGGAATAGCGTAAATAATAAGTTGTGACTTATAAAATTTGAAAAAAAGTGGGATAGAAAACCCAAATTAAATATTTTGGTGAATTGAAAATTAAATGAAATCAAACTTGAATTATAAAATAAATTTGAACTTAAGAAAATTAAATTAAGAGATTTCGAGATTAAAATCAAGTTCTGGATTATAAGTTGGGGAAAAACTATTTAGATGATAATTAGATAATGAAATATGTAATGAGAACCCAATGTTGTTTATTAGAAGCTGAATTGTGAATTTATGATGAAGTTTGGAAATAAAACTCAAGTTATTAATTGAATTCGACTTGAATTTTCAGTAAAGTAAATGTAACTGAATTGTGAATTCATGAAATTTGGTGGTAAATTGAAAATAGCTAGTGAATTCAAAACTTGAGTTATAAATTAAAAAAAATTAACTTGAAGTGTTAATAAATTATTTATAATTAGAACTGTGTCGAATAAAGGAAAATGAAATTGGATTAAAATAGTGATGGGTCGAGTTGCAAGTAAATCCAAATAAATGGAAATAAATTGGAAATGGCCTTGAAATAAATTGAATGAGCTGAATCTTAAGGGTTAAAATGTATAATAACCAATCAAATAAATTTGTAGTTTGAAATGAGTTTAAAAAATTTGAATATAGTGAAGCAAATTAACTTAAACTTAACAAAAGGAAGAGTTGAATTGAATTCAACTTAAAACTAAGTTTAATAATATTGGATTGGATTTTTATCAGGTAAAAATAAATTTTAATTGAAATAAAATTCGGTGAGTTGCCGATAATATTTAATGGAATGAAATTCTTAAATAAATAATAGTAAACCATTTAAATTGTTACGGAATTGAAATAATTAGAGACAATAAGGAAATGGAATGTTTTTAAGTTAATAGAATGGATTTAAATGAATGCGGATAAGGAATGAAACACTATTGAATATATCGTGCATAACATTGAAATAGTTATTGGATGAAATAGCTTGGATTGTCTTCGAGCGAAATAAAACAGTTTGGAGTAAACAAATATGGAATGAAATGTAAATAAATGGATTGTAAATGAAATTTAAAAGGAGTGTGTCGAGCTAAATAAATGGTTGTGAATGGATTAAAATAAAAGGGAAATTTAATTGGCGATTAAGATGAACCTAGGTTGTAAATGGTTTGAATGAACTAGTTAGTTAATAAAATGAAAGGCAAGTGAATGGATTCAAATTTAAAATGCAATGAAAATGAGAATATATGGATTGTGAATAAGTTGAAAATGGAAAAGAATTAAGTATAAATTGAGTTAAAATCAATTTAAATTGAGTATAAAACATAAATACTTATTTATTCACATAGATCTCGTCAAATTGCATTGAATAAATTGTCATAGGATGTAAATTGAAGTAATTAAAATTCTATGTGTTGATAAGAGTAAAATAAATTGATTTTGAAAGCAACTGAATTAAATATGAGTTCAGTTTGCTTAAGAATAAATTAAATGTAAGCGATTGAGTTTTAAACCATTCAAATTGATGATGCGGTATACGAATGGATTGAAAACCATTTGTATTGAATGAAAATGGTTTATAAATTAATTGAAACAGTTGAATTAGTATGAAAGTTGTAAAATTTTCTTACGGAAAATGTGGGATGTGCATTTCTTTAGAATCCATATGTTTAACTATTGCAACTAAGTGACATATTGATAAAACTGCATATATTTGGCACTTACATGTTTAAATTGAGTAAGTACAGGTACCGGGAAGCCGTGTGGCTGGATTTTAGGCACGCTAACTGCTAAATTAATAAGCTGTTTGCTTAAAATGCTAAATAAGGTACGCCTACGCAATAAAAATAGGAAATATGAACTGTTTTTGGTTTTTCCGACCGGGTGGGTCGATGTATATATATTTATCTCTTTTGTCAAATTGTAAAAGCTCCTCCGTACAAAGGAGACTCTGCCAAAAAATTTCAGAAATTTTGGGAGTTAGAAAATTTTTGGAAAATTTTGTTAACGACAAAATGATTTAGAATTGGAATTTGAAATAAGTTAGTAAATGAAGCTAATTAAAATAATGATATGAATTAGTTAAAAAATGAAAAATAAATTTCAAAAATTCGAAGTTAAAGATAAATTGAATTCATATGGAAATGAAAGAATTAATTTGAATAGAAATAGATATAAACTAAAGTGGTAAGGTGAAAATAAGTATAAGAAACATATAAAATGCTTATATTAAACTTAAGTATAAGGAATGGTGAATTCTTAATTGGAAATTGAATATTGCAAATATAATCTAAGTCAACATTTGAATGAATAGATATTGGCATTTTCTGAGAAGGTCGATAAAATGTTTTTGGAATATTGTGACTGGATATTAGTGCTAAGCAGGTTATGCAGGTATTATTGAGGGAGAAGAAAATTTGTTTTGATTTCAGAAGATGAATTTTGAAATGCTCGAAAAAAAGGTATGTGTTTAAGTTTCTATATGAAATTTGATTGGGTTTTTGGATAGAGCCACTTGGCCTTTTGTTTTCTTTTGGAAAGTGGGAGCCCGTAGAGGCCTTTTGTAGTTGTACCGAGCTAGCCGCGCAAAGGAGACGCTGGCAAAAAATTTCAGAAATTTAGGGAGTTAGAAAAATTTTGAGAAAATTTTGATAATTCAAAATTTAGTTTTGAATTATAATTTGAATAGCTGAACAAGTAAGTTTTCTGAAAACTATAGAAGGTTTTGGAAACGTTTGGAAAGTTAATAAGGATAATAATGGGTCTTTTATGGAAGGGTAGTTGGTAAGATGTTGAATTGTTAGAAACCGGCTGGTTTCGGGGGAAAAGTAAACGAGTATTAGACCATTCTTCCTAACTAGTAATTTCGGGGACGAAATTCTTTTAAGGAGGGAGGAATGTAACGACCCGGAATTTTCGGGCATTTAAAATCGGAATATTTAGATGATTTTAAAATATTCATTAGAGTAATTTTAACTTGAATTAAAATCACTATTTATTTGATAATTAAATAATAGGATTTAATAATTAGAAGTTGGACAAAGTATTTAATCTGGAATTCTAAGCCGTTCGATCAACAATCAAAATGCTCGAAGAAAATAATAATAATAATAAGATAAAACAAATGATATTAATAAAAAAAAAACTTCCAAGGGAAGCCGCGTTATAGAAAAAAAAAATATAATAAGAACAAACTCAACATAATAGGGGCCGAACCCCTTTCTCCTTTTCAAAACCTTACAGCACTTGGTAAAAAAAAATGAATGAAAATCGAAATAAAATGGCCGATGGTACCCTCATCCCTCTCGTCTTCATTCTTCGAAAATCGTTCGATCTATAAATAAAAAAAAGGGAAATGGCGGACGATCTGAAATCATCGTGCTTCTTCTCGAGTATGGAGGTTTCGCGATTTGGGAGGCTCAACGTTCGATTTGGGTTTCGCAATTTGGAGGCTCGTCGTTCGTTGATGGCCGCGATGCCTAGGTGTAATTCGAGTATCGTGCCGACATAGGGGAAGCAAGGGGAGAAGTGATCACGTGAAGCAGATGTGGGTCGAGACAGTAGATGGTATGTCAGCGAAGTGTCAGGCAAGGGGTATTCGTGATGAACTCGCGAGCGAGTTTGAAGCATGCGGCGTGGGGTTGTAGGCACAGTGGTGAGTTCGTCAACGAGGTATACCATCTGTTTAATCCTTCTTAATAAAATCTATATTCATACAGATTGAAATTATGTGGGTGGAAATTTAATTCAACTGTAAGATACAGAAGATAGTATGATTTAAATTTAATTAATATATATGTAACAGGTTCAAATATATGTATATTTAGCTTACTGTTAATTTTAGGATACGTACAATGTTGATTAAGATATACATACACACGCACATTGTAGGTTTATTATTTTATTTTAATATAATTGATCGATTAACTTATTTAATTTAGTATAGCCATTGAAAGATTTTTTTTTAAAAGGGGGAACTTGTCTATTTAAATTCTTAGTCAATTGAATTTATTAAAAGAAGATAATTGATTTTTTTTTGATTTATATATCGAATATTAATAAATCATAAATTGGTTTGTACAAGGTTAAAAAAAATATTAATAGCGGAAACAAGACGAGTTTGAGGTGAATGGCAATCTTAGACCAAAGCTGAGTTAATCTCACTCAGTTTAAATTTGAATTTAAATGATTGAATTTAAATAATTGATTGAATGGTTGAATTGAGTGATGTGATATAGTATAGTATCATTTGGAATTGGCATATTATGTGATGCTAATGTCTGTGGATGCAGGGAAAACAGGTTGGAGGGATCCAACTGGACCCCTCAACTTTTATTTAAATTATTTAGTATTCTCTGTTTTGATTATTTGATAATTCTATAATGGATTATGTGGAAGTGTTGAATGCTATGGCTTGGTTGATATAATTGGGTATAATGAATTACCAGAAATATAAATTTGATTTCGGAAAGAGAAATAAAGGAAATGAATTTATAAGTAAAATAATTATGGAAACTTGAATAAATTTAAGAACGAATTGAAAAAGAAATAAAGTGTTTGTAAAATTCTAATAAATATGTCTTAAGTTTAGTAAGGGAAATTTGAATAATCAGAAGATTAATGAATTTTAAGTTTCAGTGTTATTATTTTAAAAAGAATAAAACATTTATTTAAAATTTAAATTTAGGATCTAATTTATTGAAAAGAACACAGAAGAAATTGGGAAGAAGCTGAAATTGGTAAATTTCAGTTAAATGATATAAAATCAATCGGAAAAAAAGGTCCATAACTAATGAATTTTGTGATAAACTGATAAGTAAAGAAATTTATTTCAAATGTAATAAATTGGGAATCAATTTGGAAAATTGATTTAAGTGATTGAGATTGAGAATTCTCTCTGGATAACCAAGTACGTTTTCAATTAAATTTTTAAATATAAATTAAAAGCTTTAAAGTTGTTTAAGAAGGTATGTTTTGAAAAACTTATTATTTCTAAATATTTAAATTATAAAAGTAAGTATTTCCTTAAATCTATTATAACAGTAACTATTTAAAGAGCGACTTGGTATTTTGTTTTTTTAAAGGTAGAAATCTAGTTTTATATTTTATTAAGTAACCTTATTTTCAAATATTCATATAGTATGTATTTTTAACAAATTATTAAAGTAATTTTAACTTGAATGTTTTAAAGTATATTTTAAAGTAAAGTGATTTAAATTATTTTAAAAATCTAGTTTGTGCTTGGAGATTTCAGTGGAGATAGAAAATATTTGGGAAAGTTTATCCTAAAAAGAAAGATTGTTTTTGAAACTGTTTCCAAAGGATTGAAAATAGAAATATATCTTGTGAAGATATTTTGAAGGTAATAAATAATTGGAAAATTATTTATTGTTGGATGGTTATTTGTGAATATAAATTGATAGTTAAATCACCGACTATCAATATTGGACAAATGCGTTGATCGTTTCGAAGAGACCGGGATCGAGATTAATTTCTCGAAAACAATTTTGGATTCGAAGATGGAGCAGTGAAGTGCAAGGGCTAATCGCTACTAATCCTGAAGATATTTCCAACATGGATGTAGTAGGAATAATGCCTTCGGTTCCGTTCGAACCCGAGACAGACTTGTATGTATGAATGCTTGCGGAACATCGTCAGGTGGACGATGGGCATTCTAAGGGATATATTCTAAAAAGGTAACGCTTAGCCTCAAGCCTCATCAAATGGGAATGACTGAAAATTAGGGGTTATGCAGCAAGGCTAGGTGGGTAGCACCCAAGCAGGGTGAGGTCATCCCTGTCTAGATGTCCCTTTTTATTTCGGCTTAGTGGGCGGTTGCTGATCCCAACCGCGGGGTGATCTCACTCGGGATTATCCAGTGAGCGGGCGTACTCCTCGGTACGGTGATCTAGGCCCCGTACTGTGACAGGTGGTACCCCAGTGCCTAGTCATTAGTTGGAAATTCATTCTCCCTACGAGCCTTGTACGAGTTTTGTTTGTATTACCCACTCTGTGGCTAGTAGCTGAAATTTAATGAATGTAAAAATTTCGGCTATTTTATAAGTATTTGTAAACAGACCCTATTATAATATCAGAGGATTTCTATAAAAATTGTTTTAGCTATCGTAAGGTAAAAACCCGACATGTTTATTTGTGGCATGTTCTTACGAGATGCTTTTGTTTTCAAAGGATTTTTGAAACGTTAATAATCAATTGGGTGTGATTTTCTGACGTTGGAATTCCAGACTGACTCGGGTGTTATTGAACTGTAATGCTCGGGTCAGACCGAGTATTATAGGATACAGGATGATGCTGTGGAGCTCAGGAGACGAGATGGATGACGATACGTACTCTCGTACTTGTTTATATATATATATATATATATATATATCCGCTATGTTGAGTTGTTGTGTATCCATTTGTATGATATAGTTGTTGAGCTGTGATTGATGTACTCTGATGATGTAATATATAAACAGATATTTTGATTTTGAGTAAAGATCATTTAATACCTATTATATTTTATTTCGCTGCGATGGTTAGATTCTGATATTGATTTCTATCTTCTTCTTCTACCTCTTCTTATTTAACCCAAATGGTTCGTATTTCTGTACAACTTGAGTTGATTATTGTTGAATAGTGTTGATTCAAACGGTACAGATTTGTGGGCTGTCACAATTTTCAACACACATACACACACACACACACACACACACACACACACATATATATATATATATATAGGAACTATTCGAAATTTCATCTTGAACACAATGGCACAACTTTCGTGGTCAAATTCTAACTTTTACAAAACTTCCATTTTTATACCTATCTTATTTAATTTATTTTATTCAACTTACTTATTTGCGATTGATTTTATGAGGTGTTACAAAACCACTCTTGGGCCGGTATTCAGATCAGGCCCAATCATTAGCACAAAGCACTTGGAGAATTTGATTTGTAGCCAGGAGGCCATCTCGAAGGAATAAAGCAGGAGCTTATTGGTGGCTTTTGATGACAGATGCAGAAGAGATTATAGGTTGGTATATCCATATATTGGAATGAGTTGATTCTAAGTGGGACAATGTAATTGCCCAAACATGCCAGTAGCTCTATCGAATAGGCGACGTCGATCATGTTTGCAAAGGCATCAGCAGCTAGATTGAACAATAGTGGGGAAATATGGTCACCTTTTCTAAGGCCCCTAGTGGGAGCAAATCAGTTACACTTTCTGCCATTAACACGGACATAGGAGGATGAGGTTGAAAGGATGGATTTAATCCAATTAGTGAACCTAGGATGGAGACCTTATGCCTTAAAATTTTCAAGATAAATTTCATGTTAAGAGAGTCAATGGCCTTGGAGAAGTTAAGTTTAATGATGGCACGACTAACTCGGTTAGAGTGGTAGTAGCTGATCTCTTCTTAGACCGACGTTGCATTACAAGCAAAGATCTGCTACGAGTGAATGTCGATTGTCTTAGGGTGATCAGACAGTCCATGAGAGGCTAGATTCAATTTGCTAGCACTTTGGTAACTAATTTGAAAATTGTGACTTCCAAGTTAACCGGATGGAAGTCCATGGTGGACATAGCTCCATCAAATTTAAGGATGAGGATTATTTTAGAATAATTAATTCTAGAAATTAGATTTTGAATTGAGTGGAATTCCACAAAAATGCTAAAGATGTTGAATTTAAGGAATCCCTAATATCTCTTGAAGAAGGCTGGGGAAACCGATTTGATCCAAGCATCTTGCCGCTAGCAATCTCAAAGAGCACTTTCCAGATCTCATTAACCTCAAATTCAGAGTGGATGTCTGCATTTACCTGGGAAGCCTCAGGGAAGTTCATATTCCAGTCTACTATACCCAAGTCGATGTTTGGCTTTTAGAACATCTTCTTAAAGTGTCTGTGAATACCTTTAGGATTCAGAACCATCTACGGATTTCTCTACCTTCTACAACAATACTGGAGATTGTGTTGGATCTACATCTTCCATTCTCCATCCGATGGAAGTAGGTAGTATTGAGATCTTCTTCTCTAAGCTATTTTGTTTGTATCGTGTTCATCATTGTTATTTAAATAATTTTGACCATCATCCTATTAGTTTGGATTTCACATTAACTGACCATGAATCAACGAAAATTGGAATTTACTAAAAATAAAATTTCAATGTACATTTGATTTCATTATATTAGTTTGCATTTCACATCAGATGGCCAGGAATCACCAATGAAAATCGAATTTGCTAAGAATTTTTTTATTGATTTATCTTTGATGTCACCGTATTTGTTTGCATTTCACAACAGACGACCATGAATCATCGATGAAAATGGTGATTTACTTAGAAATAAATTTGAAATTTCAATGTTGATTTCATCATATTAGTTTAGCATTACAAAATTTGACCACAAATCATGAATGAAAAAGGATTGTACTAAGAAAAACGTTTAAAAGTTTACCTGTGATTGCTTGATAGTAGATTTTTTTTCTTTCGTCATTACTAATGTTGGTTGACCGACCACCGTTCGTAGAAATGTCAATTAAAGGTCATATAGTAGGATTCTTTGCATAATGTGATATAACTAATCAAATTGACAGCTAAAAGGTCTACTCACTGTCACCGACCAAACTAAAATTCTCTAAACCCAAATAACTTGCCCTGTTTCCCTACTTCGTTTTCTTTTAAAACTCTGGGAATCTCCTTGATTTTTGCCGCATATTGTTTCTTCTTAAATTTCAAATTTAATTACACTGAATCGTAATATCCGACTCTTTACAGTTCCTCATTTCTCTCTATATTTCCATTTCATCGCTCTTGATTTTCTTTATTCTCCCATAAATTCTTTTACAGCTAAATCCATGCATGAAGATATTGCTGCCAACTATTAATTTGAGTCATTTATCCAGAATAAAATTAAGATCTCAAACACTCAGAACCTCATTTCTCACCTTCCTCCAACCTTAATTTCTAGAAATGGTTAATTTTTTCTCACGTATCTAGGCCTGCAGTCGAAATTACTTGTCGTATTTCTTCCATATATAATTACCGTTGCAGCGCTGTAGCGGATTTGCAAGTGGAAACTTCTGATTTGGATTCTCATCTTCAATTAGAAGGTATTAGAACATTCCTTATATCCCTGTTTCAATTTTAATTTGTTTGTTTTACTATCTTGATGGATTTGCTATAAATCAAGTTTGTTATTATTATTTTTTCCTTTTGGATGGCTATGAGATGGTAATCTCTAAAACCTAGCAAAATCTTTATGGTTTTTGTTGGTCTGACACATTTATAGATAAAAATGAGCACGTTACTTACTCAAAATTTCCTTAATTAAGCACACTGCTCATTATCTTTTCAATTTATCTGTTAGTTAAATTGATCATGTAGAACACTAAGCTTTAGTTCAGTCCATACCGTAATATTAGTTAAATCTGGATTATAACACTGGCTCTTAAGGTCATATGGGATATATCAATCCTTTTAGACAATATTACATGATTATAGTATTGGAATTGAGAAATAAGTGAACTGAACATCCTCACCTCTTTGTCATATTATCTTGTATTACCAGTTTGGGTATTAGAGCATATGGGCTGCATTCTTGCTCCAGCCCTAGTAAACTTGTACCCTATAAAGCAAACCATAAGCATCATGAAAATTACAAGTTGTATCAGAGATCATTTTTCAATAAAATAAAACATCAGTTGGCTCTTTACTTCAGCATTTCATTTCTGCAAATTGAAATCTCTCAATTCTTTACATGGTATCAGAGCATCATTATGCCTAGCGGCATTCATATCACTTGAAGGAAATCAAAGTCTCATCATCGAAAGCAGGGGCATTCATAATAAGATATCATTAGAACATCCTCATCACTTGAAATCATGATAAACTATCAAGTATATTCTCATCATTTAGGTTGTAACTAAATTTGCTTATGAAAAACATGTGCCATGCAAAAGAAATCAATCTACTTTCTGGTTGCAACAAGTTTTCATCAAGAAAATAAGCAAATTCTCAAACAAGAAGATACACAATACTGAAAACAGAAATCAAGAAAGCAATCAAAAGTAGAAAGAAAGCAATCACCTCGCAAGAGCTCATAAAAACTTACTCATCACTTGAGTTTAGCTGCAACTAACATATTCACACTGCAGTTGAAGTAATCTTGCATCTGCAGGATCCTGAATCATCAAGTTTGATCGTCTCTCTGTTGTATCATCAAGGTTGCAGGGGACAACACATTAGCAATTTTTGGAAATATGGCTAACTCTCAACAATGGATTGCAGAAGCCACTATAAAAACCGATCAAAACTATCATCGGTCCACAAAGCCAGCTAATCACCATTCATCTTGAAGAAGACAACTATCTTCTATGGAGACTTCAAGTTGAAACCACAGTTCGAGGATATGGCCTTGAAGGGTTCAACCTTGGTACCATTTCTATCGGTACCATTTCTATGCCACCAAGATTCATCACTGATTCATAAAATAAGATGGTCAGTAATGAAGAATATACAAAGTGTTATAGGCAAGATATGTTAATAAGTTCTGGCTACTATCATCCATCAACAAAAACCTATTATCTTAAGTAATAGGTTGCGAACTTGCTAACGAAATTTAGATTATAGTGGAAAGAATTTTCAATACTCAATCTGCTGCAAAGGTTATGCACTACAAAAGACAATAGCAAAATTTCAGTAAAGGCAATCAGCCAATAAGGGAATACTTTTCACAAGTCAATAATATATGTATTCTGTTGGAGATTGCAAGACAAAGTGTCAAAAACTGAACAAGTGCTGACCATTTTGAATGGACTTAGTGAAGAATATGAAGCAGTTGTAGTAGTTGTATCATCTCAAACAACTTTACCATCTATACAGTATGTTCATGCAACCTTACTTGCACATAAAGTAAGAATTGATTACAAGAAGCCACAAGATTCAGATTTATCAATCAATTAAGCAACCAATTCTAAGAACAAAGGCCAAAATTTCAACAAACAATGCCAATCCTATCAAAGAGATGGTTATTCTAACCGATCAAGGGGCGGAGGAAGGTGGAATAACAACAATAATAGACCAAAGTGTCAAACATGTAACAAACTTGGACATACTGCACCGAAGTGCTAATTCATATTTAATGTCGGTTATGTATCTAATCAGAATTCAAATAATCAAAGAAGAGGCAATCCCATAACAAGCAATCTTGACAACTTAAACCTTGGAAATATGGAGTACAGAAGTAAACAGCCAATTTGCATGGGAAATAATGAGACTATTAATATCACTCATACTGGCAATGCTTCTATCGAAGTTGCAAGGCAGTTGTCCTTAATCAATTTATTGAGAGTACCAAAGGTAAAGAA
Organism: Allium cepa; assembly: GCA_030765085.1. Taxonomy (NCBI): domain Eukaryota; kingdom Viridiplantae; phylum Streptophyta; class Magnoliopsida; order Asparagales; family Amaryllidaceae; genus Allium; species Allium cepa. The sequence goes on from CM060935.1 coordinate 601,289,108, forward strand.
AAATTTCATGAGTGTGCTACAATTTGCAAAAGATAACAATATCTATTTTGAAGTGTAACCTAATTATTGTCTAGGTAGAGACATATTAACAAAGGAAATTCTCTTGCAGGTTGATGCAGTCAGAAGATCGTACAGATTCAATCTACTAAACTGCAGCAATTCTGTAAGAAAACAAAAATGTTATAGCATGGTTGACACTGCTCAACCAAAAAGAAATAGAAATGTATTTGATCTATGGCATTACAAACTTGGCCACCTAAATGCAAGTGTGGTCAGGCAAGTAATTAATGAAAATAAAATTGTGTTTGATTATATCTCTTGACCATATGTTTGTACTTACTACCAAATGGGTAAGAGTTATAAATTAGCATTTATTGATTCATTAACCAAGTATTCAAAGCCTTTAGAATTAGTTGTTATTAGTCTGCGGGGTCTAACCCCAATATGTTCATACTATGGATATAGATATTATATATCATTTATAGATGCATATTCCAGATATACCTGGATTTGATTTTTGAAAACAAAGTTTGAAACATATAATGCAGTGTTACATTTTATATCTTTAGCTGAAAAGCAAACTGGTCATCAAGCTAAAATTATGCAATATGATGGTGGTACCGAGTACAAAATACTCGGTAATTTTTTCTATAAATAGTTCATAGAGCTACATATCCTTATACATCAAAACAAATGATTTGACTGAGAGAAAACATAGACATATAGTTAAATCGGTTCTAACTTTATTAGCTCAAGCATCTTTTGCCATTAAAATTTTGGCATGCCTTCTTTAACACAGTTGTATATCTAATCAATAGATTACCAACAAAAGTTCATGAAGGAATAAGCCTAATGGAAAAGTTATATGGCATTAAAGCTGATTATCAGAATTTGAGAACCTTTGGAAGTCTATGTTTTCCCTACTTATAAGCATACAATGCTAACAAATTGAGTTTCAGGTCAAGGCCATGCACCTTCGTATGGTATGGAACAAATCAGAAGAGTTATAAATGCCTTGATGATAGTGGAAAAATCTTTATAAGCAGGCATGTTGTATTTAACGGACAGGTTTTTCCTTTCTGCAATGCAGGTCTAAAGACAACTCAGAAAATCTATAACCCAAAGGAATCAATACCTGATTTACATGTGGAGTTCATAATCCACAACTCACAATGTCTAACCAACCAAGTCTTGAATCATCAGAACTATCCAGCTATCACAATTAATTCATGTACATTCAAATGATCAAATACAACAAATCAGCGAAGAAAATTCGGTTAGTCCACAAAGGCAACAAGGAAACAATGGTGATCAAGTAAACGTAGAAGCACCATCACAAGTATGAGTCGGTCATCCCATGGTCACAAGATTAAAAAGTGGGATTTTTAAGCCAAAGGTATACATAATAGCCACTATTTCAAAGGAGACTGAAACATTTGAACAACCTGTAAAGAACAAAAATTGGAAAGTGCAATGGATGTGGAGTATAATGCACTAATATGAAACAAAACATGGGACTTAGTGTGTCCACTAGACAACAAGAACATAGTTGGGTGCAAGTGGACTTATAAACTAAAGAGGAATTCATATGGGACTGTGGCTAGATACAAATAAGGGATACACTCAATAATATAGGTTTGACTTTAATGAAACATTTTCTTCGGCGGTCAAGCCAACAACTATAAGAATTGTTCTAAGTATTGCCTTGCACAGATAGTGGAATATTAGGTAATCTGATGTTAATAATGCTTTTCTAAATGGTATATTGCAGGAAGAAATATACATGGAGCAGCCATAGGGATATAAGCAAAATTTAAATCTTTTGTGCAAATTAAATAAGGCAATATACGGTCTTAAACAATCACCAAGAGTATGGTTGATAGACTGGGCTATCGGTCTACCAAACTAGACACTTCATTAATTATCAAAATCAATAAAGAATCAAGTATATACATTCTAATATATGTTGATAATCAAATCATTACAGAGGATAGGGAATGATGAGAATAAAATCAACACTTGCTTATTATCAAGATAAGAAGTTTTCAATCACGAATTTTAGAGACTTAAGCTATTTTTTGGGCATAGAAGTCAAAAGATAATCAAATTCAGAAATAATTCTAAGCCAAAAGAAATATATTTCAGAGTTGTTGAACAAGACTAAAATGGATAATGCAAAGCTACAACCAACTCCAATGATAAGCCATCAACATTTGATCAAAAATAGGAGAGAACCTGTATAGTTAAAGAGCTCAGCAGATTTAATGCGGTGGAGGTGCAAAATGTCATAGCGGAGATATAGCAGATGAGTCTAAAATAACATATAAAACTCATACTTAATGTTTTTACAATTATATAAACGGTAATTAAAATGAAAAATAAACATTAAATTTAACTATAATTAATACATATTCAATTTTAAGTAAAAACATGTGTAAATATATTATAAATAAAAGTAAACTATTATTTAACATAATTAAATTTAATAAAATATTAAAGTATTTTTGTTTCTGAAAATATGTTAAAAAATTCAATTAAAAGAATTAATTTCAAAATTTGTATAATGTATAAATGTCATTTTTCTGTTCATTTCTTTTAAAGAAGATATAGCGGAATTGCGAAATTTAGCGGGAATAATGGGATATAGTGGAAATAGCAGGGCCAAAAGCGGAAAGGCTATTTTTAAGGCTATTTAGGAAAATTATAATAGCAGAAATCCGCTATGGATACAGCTTGGTTATAATGGGGTAATAGTGGGGCATTAACTGTACAGGGAAGAACCCATAACTAACACTAAATAGTATAGAAGTGTTGTTGGTGCTTTATAGTATGTAACAATCACTAGACCAACTCTTTCGTTTGGTGTTAATAAATTGTGCCAATTCATGCAGGAACCACGAGATGGTATATTAGAAGGCAATAAAAAGAATACGAGGTACATAAAATGGCTTATCATTATACTTTGATGGCGATTGGGGTACTTTTCTAGATGATAGAAAGCCGATAACTGGATACTGCATATATATTGGTGACAACTGTGATAACCCAGATATCTTTGGCATCAGATAATTGTATAATTATCTGATTTAAATAAATAAATATATATAAAATAAAATATAGAATATTGATTTATGGATTAAATAAATAATCTAATGATAAATATTTAGGCTGGGATAAATATTTATTTGATAATCTTCTAATACAGTAATTTTAAAATTTGCAAAATCATTATTTTCAAAACACATGAATGTATGTTTGTTTAAAATATGTATATGAGTCAATTTAAATTGAATTTGGATTTGAATTTGAGGTTTGAAATTCAAAGAATATAAATATAAACAATAAATTGATAAAATTGTTATCTTTGAATATAAATAACCAATTAATTTATAATGTGATGTTTTAAATCATGATTTTAGATTGTATTTATATAAATTTATAAATGTATTTGTTAATTAGGAATTTAATAAGAAAAGCTTTTTATATCATTTAAAAATAAAGTCAATATAAATAATGACAAGTGGCATCATGTATCTATTTAAATTTGAATAAAATTAGATAAAGAATTTAATATACTTAGGACATTTATATAAGAACTAAATTGAGCATATTATAAATATATATATATATATATATATATATATATATATATATATATTAAAACTACTTATACATGAAATTTCAAATGTAACATGTAGTCATATACAAAATAATAAATGTAAACTAAATTGATAATACATATTAATATATGTACATATGAATAAAACATAAAGAATTTTAAGATCAAATTTTTAACATTTGTAAATACATACGGCATGTAAAATCCAAGTGGAAGTTAAGGGCAATATACGTTGACATTTGTTAACTTAGTGTTACAAGTGGCAAACTTAAACTTTCTTTAAAATTTTAATTTCAAATAAAAGAAGAAGAAAAAAAGAAAGGAAAATAAAAAAAATGAGGGAAGAAGAGAGAAACTCAGATCTGTTAAACATTCTCAACTAATCAGAACAAATCTTCAACCAGATCTGTTAAACATTCTCAACTAATCAGAACAAATCTTCAACCAGATCTGTTAAACAATTTTAATCCATCAGATAATCAAAAGGGTGACCAAATTTGCAAACCTGAGAGCCAGAGGAAAATGCAACATCAGTTTCCAAGTTTCATACCTGAGATCAAACAAAGCAGTTTCCAGCAAGCAACCTGAAATAAGCATTAACATCAAAGTTGTTTCAATGTTTAAATCAAAACTATAGCTCAAACATTCCATTTTAAAGCAAATCAAAGAAATGAAGCATTTATGTTTCAAAAGCTTCAGTTTCAAGTTCGAGATATTTTGCATGCCTTCCAGTTTTTCAAAGAATTCCAGTTCTTCCAAAAAGAAAACCTCTGCACTTCATTAAAGAAGTGAGTAATCCACTTCTCTTGTTAAATGCTTATATCTGTTTTGAAATTTCTGTTTGTGAGTAAGCTAATCATTTCAAAACTTACTTGTGTGTACGGTGATTGATGTTAGGTTGGCTTGACTTTTGTTTGCATGTATGTTTGTGGTTAAGTTTTGCCTGGAAAAAAAAAATGAATGATGTAATACTGTATGCATACCTGACTAAAGAAGGAAGTTCTCTGTTTCAAATTCAATCAGGTTAAATCAAGTTCTTAACTCAAACTTCCTTTGCTAAATCTCTTTCAGGTTAGGATCTTAAAAAAAAAAAGATCTGTTATAACTAAATACTAATTTTAAAAAGTAGCTTTAAATGGAAGTAGTGGTTTATTTCCTAGGAATCTGAAATACACGGTATGAAATAAAACATCCCAGAAATCGACTAATATAATTTCTTGTTATACATATATAATCTGAGTTGTGAGTAAAAGTTAGGATTTTTTGGTGGTGGTTTTAATTTTTTTTTTAAGTTAATAATTGGAAGAAAATGTATGTTGAACAGAATTGGGTTTAAAACCAAAATTCTGTTGATCAGAGTATTGGATGTGGTTGTACTCATTGCTTGAGGAGGAATGAGTGGCGAGAAGCATCGGAGAAATGTACTAAAAAATTTTCGATCGCCAGAGCAACCTGGCGATGTAAATTTAGGGTTTAAAACCCTGTCAGAGTTATTGTCGAATTCGACGGTAGTTTGGCTTCGTCATCGAATCGAACTCGATTGGAGATAGGAAATTTGCATCGTGGGATCTTGGCGAAGTTCTGGTCATGGTGGCCAGGTTTCAGACGATCGTGACTGGTCAGGGCGTGAAGTTTTGTGATACGATGTTGTTTTCACGAACGGTGGACATGTCATTTTCTATCGTGGTTGAAGGTATCGGGTTTTCGGTATTGAAAGCGATTGAGAGGGTCATCGTTCTAGAGGAAGAAAGGTTAGCCGAAGTGATGGCATGTGTTGTGCAGGTGCACGCGTATCACTGTATCAAGAAGAAGAAAGGTTGGCCGAAGCGATGGCATGTGTTGTGCAGGGGCACGCGTATCAATGTATCGGGGGGGGGGGGGGGGGGGTTGCTGGAATTCAGGACGAAGAAGAAGTAGGATGAGTAAGGATGGGTTTTTCTCAGGGAATTGTTCTCGAGATTGTTTTGTTTGTTTGCCGAGATTGTTCTCGAGATTTTAAAAGGGCAAATTCGAGCATTGCTCGAAGGATTTTATAGCAAGGCAACTTTAATCAATACATTTTTTTAGAAATTGTTAAACAAGTTTCAAGTTTAGAAATAAAGGTTAAATGTTTAAGATTGTTTGATTTACAATTTGGTTTTGAAAAGAAATAGAATATGAGACAGTTTCATAAATAATATAGGTTATAGAAATGTTTAATTAAGTTTTAAAGGTTTATTTAAATGTAAATTTTCAAAAGAAAATACAAACCAAGTTCAAAAACAAAGTATTAGCAAAAATTTAAACGAGATTTCAAGTTTTAGAATATTTTAAAATTTTTGTTAAAAGGAGTTGTATGATGTTTCAAGGGTGATTTAATAATATATTGATTATTTAATGTATTGAAGGATTGTTAAATTGATTAATGTAATCAATTAAGAAAATAATTAATTATTTTTATGATAATTAATAAAAGTTAATTAATTTGAGAAATCAATTTAATGGATTGATTTACTAATGTGATTAATTGAGAATTAATCACTTAATGAAATAAATTAGTGATGATAAAGAAAGCAATTAAAGAACAATTACTGAATGTCATTAATTAAGTAAAGTAATTAATGGATAATTACAGAATATAATTAATTAATGGGTAATTACTTGATGGAAAGAAATTAGAGAATGATTACTTAGTGGAAGTAATTTAAGCATTAATTACTCAGTGTAATTAATTAAAGGATTTATTAATTAATTAAGTGGATTATTACTTAATGCAAGTAACTAGGAATAAGTAATTACTGAATGTGATTAATCAAGGTTGATTAATAAATGAGGTAAATTAGTTAAAGGCTAATTACTGAATGTAATTAGAAAGGATAATTTGGGAATGATTAATTAGTGGTTTGTAATTAATTATTGTTAAGTAAGCAAGATTTAAAAGTGATTAAGGAAGTTAATTTGATTTAATTATGAGTGGGTGACTAATCAATCTTGCTTATGAATGATTGGTTGATATTTCTGGTATAAATGTTTGTGATATGATATGATTGTCTTGTATAGTGATTATGCGGTTATCTGTCGTTGATGAATTGCTATATTAAAAGTGACATCTTGTATTAAAGGTTGAATTGTGTTTCACTTAATCAATGGGGGTTAAGATGGAAATTGAATTCGAAGAGACCGGAGTCGGGTATTAGTGAATACCCGAAACCACTTCGATTCATTATAGATTGATACGTGAAATCAATAAGCTGGTTTGGAATGATTTAAGTAAATTGGACCATTTAATCTAAGTTTTGACATTTAGAAAGTAATGTATGAAATAGGTGATGTCTATAACAACTTGTAAAGTTGTAAATTGATAAATTACCCGGGTTTATATAAGTTGTATGCTTTTGTATTCTATGCTAGATGGGTTTTCTCACGCTGGTTTCCAGCCTGACCCGGGTGTTACTTTGATGTAATGCTCGGGTCAGACCGAGTATTACAGATTTTTAGGTAAGGACGTTCTGAAGCTCAGGAGGCGAGCTGGATGGCAGGGTCGTATGGAGAGTTTACTATATGATATTGTATATGTCTGAGACATGTTAAATTGTATCTGTCCAATGTTGTATAAAAATTGTTGTAACTCTGACATATCGATATAAATTGATAAATACAGTTTCTCTTGTATAACTGTTATTATTATGTGATATTATATTTTGATCCGCTGCGAATGTGAGGTTTCTGTGTTTCTTTTCTGTTCTTCTTCTTTCTCTTTCTTATTCTTTCTAACTATCTGGAATTTTCGGGATCGAAAATTCTGGGTCGTCACATTTGGTATCAGAGCTGAAGGTTAAGCGAGAAACTTGGCTCTGGTGGGATTACTCATTAAGGATAGGGTAAGTAGTACCCTATAATGAGTTGAGTGTATAAGTATGAGAGAGCGTACTTGTTATTTTCTTATATAAATGTTTCTAAATGATTTCAAAAGTAAATGAATCTTATATAAGGAAAAGATTATCTATTATATTAAGGAAATTGGTTGTAGTATTAATTAAACTAAAAGTAATAGTAGGAATTAAGTGGTAATAGAATTACAACCAAATTGAAATTAAATTAAAGACAAGTTTGAAATGGATTCAAACTGAAATTAAATCTTGAAATTGGAAAGGGTTTCAGGATAAGGATAATCAATTAATTTATGTAATTAATTAAACTTTATTTAATGAGATTAATTAATGGATAATAATTGGAAATGATAAATAAAGAGGGAGTTACTTAATGAAGTAACTAGAGGTAAGTAATTTAAGGGACAATTACTTAATGAAGATAATTAAGAAATAAGTTAATTACCGAATGTGATTGATTAATGATGTAGTTAATTTAAAGAAATGACAAATAATATTATTTAGTGCATTTGAATGAAATTGTCCTATTTCAAACAAGAGTTGTTTGAAAATTTAAAGGAAATTTGTTTTGAATTAAAAACCAAAGGTGGATTAAAATTTTAAAGTATAACTTGGTATGTAAAAGAAATTAATATGTATATATGTGGATATACATAATATCGAAGGTGGTTGGAAATAAACTCTAAATGGTGAGTTTTGAATTTGGAATAAGATGTGATACCAAAATGATAAGTTTTTGAACTTAATTAGTGGGAAGATTATTTATGAGAAATTTAAAATTTGAAATGAAAGTTCAAATTGGGTAAGGTTGACTGGATTAAGTGAATTGAGTTTAACTTGGGAAAGGATAAATATGTTGGGATGTTCAATCTGATTTGGAAATTTCAAGATGAAATTGGGATTTAACTTGGAAAGTTAAATGGTTAATTCGAATTTGGAGTTTGTGTGATCTCAAAACGGGTTTGAGATCTGGAAATTGAAAATATTTAAATTGTGAAATTGGATTTGTTTAAATGATTAAAAAAATGAAGTGTGGTGATATATCCATTATTGAGATAAAAGAAAATCTAACTTTAATTTGAAATTAAATTGTTTAAAAGCTTTTAATAAAGGTTAACTTGGTTTAAAGGGTTAAACCAACCTTAGTGAATTTAACTCGAATTTATATAATTTGAGATGGTTTAAATTTGGAATTTGAATTGAAATTAATTAAAATTTAATTTGATTTGAATTAATTGACATTGTGATTGAAGATGTATAAGTATAAAATTCAAATGGAAAATTTGAATTGAATTAATTTGAAACAATTTGAAATTGAAGTGGGTTCAATTTGAAATTAGTCCGAATTGATTTGAATAATTTGGAATTGTAATTAAAGTTGAATAAATTTTAAATTCAAATGGAATTTGAATTTAATTTGGAGGAAATCAAGAATAATTCAACTTGATTTGGAAATGGAGTTTGAAATTGGGATTAATTCAAGCTGGAGTTGAAATGAATTGAAATTGGAACTAGTTCAATTGAAATTTATTTGAATTAGTAGAATTTGATATCAAGGTTGAATAAAGTTAAATTTTGGAAAGAAACTAAGGTTAATTCAACTTGAATTGGGGTTGAATCGATTTCAAATGGAAATTGAAGTTATTTAAATTGGAATTGGGTCAATTTAAATAGTAGAGGAAATTTAAATTGAATTGATGGGAATGGAGATTGGGAAGTGAGCAGTTTTGACTCTGGACTATTATATATATATATATAAATAAATTGTTTTAATATAAACCTATTTTTCCTAGTTATTCATTATATATACAACCTTCTTTTAAAAGCCAAACTATCTTATACTTGTTTTACAATTATTTTTGAAACCGTTTAACAATTTTTCAACTGTGTTGTAAACTAATTATTATATTTCAACTATTTTACAAAATTAATTACTATCCTACTATTATTTTGCAATTATTTAAAATTTCTATAATTATTTGACTATTTTCCAACTATTTTACAACTACCTAACTATTTTACACCTATTTTACAAACTAGTTATTATTTTCCAACTACTTATCTATTTTTAAATATTTCAAGCTATTTTCTAAATAAACTGGTCGGAGTTCAAACTGTTATTGGTTAAATACCCAATCGAGATAAGAATAGAGTTGATAATCCAAATGGATTGAAGCAACTGTGAGTAAGTGAATGACAATCAAAGTGAATGTGAATAGAAATAGAATTAATTTGGCTAATAACTAATAAAGATAAATACGTAGGGTGTACGTATGTTATTCTATTCGCATAGTGATTTGATCCAGATTCGAGCATAGAATTTCGAGATAGTATGTCGATCCGAGTTGGAATTTTTCACTCGATTTTTTGATGGCGAACCTAGATATGGATTGCTGATTGGTTCTGGATATTCTCTATCATAGTTATGACTATGCAAGGAGAATGACGGTTTTTGATCAAGAAACCAGATCTGTGTCCGCACTAGGAGGTCGGGTGGACGATACTAGTTCGGAAGTGGAATTGTGTGGTCGAGTGAGCGATCAAATTGGTAAAGCGTACGGATGATATGTGTACATCGTACGGATTCGAATGAAAATGATATTGAAAGGAGTAATCAAATTTGAATTTTTGATTTTGAGTAAACAAAGTTAAATATCTTTGTTTTATAAAATGAAACTTCCCTTGTTGAATCTTTTGCCAGAAGAAAAGGATTTTTGAAAATGTTTGAAGTATAAAAGGAGTTTTATACAAGTTTGAAATGATCCTTAGTTTTAAAAATTATATATATATGTATATATATAAAGGATCTTATGAGGACTTTGGAAAAAGGTTTTGGGAACCTATGGATTTGGAAAGGCTTTTGATTTTTGGGTAAAATCAATATTGAATTTGGAAAGCCTAGTTTGAGAATTATCGATTTTTGGATAATCGATTTTGTGTAAAGGAGCTTTGTATGAGATCATACTAGGTGTATGATTTAAAGATACTATATATGTATAGTATAAAATGTTTTGACGATGGCTCTGGGGAAAAAGGCGCTCCCTTGAAATGAACTTCTCAGGAGTACCACCGGGTGGTGTTGCCTTGAGCCCCAAGGGGGGTTCTAAAGTTGATCCTGTGAGGAGTCCGGATAAAACTGGTTCCTAGGGATTATGAGTAGAGTATACCATAGCGGAAGTCGTGTGTGTCGCTGAGAGCCAACAGTCTACGTTTGATTTTATACCGGTAGAATGCGACCTATGGTATAACATAGCGAAAGTCGTGTGTGCCGCTGAGAGCCAGCAGTCTGCGTTTGATTTTATATCGGCAGACTGCGACCTATGTGGGAGTAGAGAAGTTTTCATTTCGACAGCGAAAATCAGAGGCCGTTGAGAGCCTGCAGTTACATGGACTTTTGCTGCGACGGCAACGTAACCCTGGGTGCAACTGTGATCTGTTATGTGTGGGATCCATGGCGTAATCGAGAGGCCGCGGAGAGCCTGCAGTTACATGGACTTTTGCTGCGACGGCAACGTAACCCTGGAATGTAACTGTGACCATGGATGGGGGTGATGATTTCCAGAGCATTCTCACCAAAGATATATCCTCTATTTTCAAAAACTATTTTTTATATTTTTAATAAAATTATTTTCCAAGCATTTTCACTGGGTGTTGAAAATGGGTCTGCTAAGTACTTATAGATTTTCAGTCATACGCCTGATCAACGTATGACCGAATTTCTGTGAGAACGATGATGGACTTATTGAAACATCGAGTTATAAAAACTACTTTCATAAAAACTAATTTATAATACTATATAGATTTTGAAAGTATTTTAAAGAATCAAAGAGAAATTTATCTGATTACAAGCATTTTAATAAAATCTGGCTTCGTTCCTTTTCGAGGACGAAAAGTTTCAAAGGGGGGAGGAATGTGATAACCCGGATAACTTTGGCATCAGATAATTGTATAATGATCTGATTTAAATAAATAAATATATATAAAATAAAATATAGAATATTGATTTATGGATTAAACAAGTAATCTGATGATAAATATTTAGACTGGGATAAATATTTATTTGATAATCTTCTAGTATAGTAATTTTAAAATTTGCAAAATCATTATTTTCAAAACACATGTAATGTGTGTTTGTTTAAAATATGTATATGAGTCAATTTAAATTGAATTTGAATTTAAGGTTTGAAATTCAAAGAATATAAATATAAAAAATAAATTGATAAAATTGTTATCTTTGAATATAAATAACCAATTAATATATAATGTGATGTTTTAAATCATGATTTTAAATTGTATTTATATAAAATTTATAAATGTATTTGTTAATTAGGAATTTAATAAGAAAAGCTTTTTATATCATTTAAAAATAAAGTCAATATAAATAATTACAAGTGGCATCATGTATCTACTTAAATTTGAATAAAATTAGATAAAGAATTTAATATACATAGGACATTTACATAAGCACTAAATTGGGCATATTATAAATATAAAATATATATATATATATATATATATATATATATATATATATATATGACTATATGTTACATTTGAAATTTCATGTATAAGTATGTTTTAATATATTATATATATATATATATATATATATATAATATATTAAAACATACTTATACATGAAATTTCAAATGTAACATATAGTCATATACAAAATAATAAATGTAAACTAAATTGATAATACACATTAATATATGTACATATGAATAAAACATAAAGAATTTTAAGATAAAAATTTTAACATTTGTAAATACATAAGGCATGTAAAATCCAAGTGGAAGTTAAGGACAACATACATTGACATTTGTTAACTTAGTGTTACAAGTGGCAAACTTAAACTTTCTTTAAAATTTTAATTTCAAATAAAAGAAGAAGAAAAAAAGAAAGGAAAATAAAAAAAATGAGGGAAGAAGAGAGAAACTCAGATCTGTTAAACATTCTCAACTAATCAGAACAAATCTTCAACCAGATCTGTTAAATAATTTTAATCCATCAGATAATCAAAAGGGTGACCAAATTTGCAAACCTGAGAGCCAGAGGAAAATGCAACATCAGTTTCCAAGTTTCATACCTGGGATCAAACAAAGCAGTTTCCAGCAAGCAACCTGAAATAAGCATTAACATCAAAGTTGTTTCAATGTTTAAATCAAAATTATAGCTCAAACATTCCAGTTTAAAGCAAATCAAAGAAATGAAGCATTTCTGTTTCAAAAGCTTCAGTTTCAAGTTCGAGATGTTTTGCATGCCTTCCAGTTTTTCAAAGAATTCCAGTTCTTCCAAAAAGAAAACCTCTGCACTTCATTAAAGAGGTGAGTAATCCACTTCTCTTGTTAAATGCTTATATCTGTTTTGAAATTTCTGTTTGTGAGTAAACTAATCATTTCAAAACTTACTTGTGTGTACGGTGGTTGATGTTAGGTTGGCTTGACTTTTGTTTGCATGTATGTTTGTGGTTAAGTTTTGCCTGGAAAAAAAAATGAATGATGTAATACTCTATGCATACTTGACTAAAGAAGGAAGTTCTCTGTTTCAAATTCAATTAGGTTAAATCAAGTTCTTAACTCAAACTTCCTTTGCTAAATCTCTTTCAGGTTAGGATCTTAAAAAAAAAAGATCTGTTATAACTAAATACTAATTTTAAAAAGTAGCTTTAAATGGAAGTAGTGGTTTATTTCCTGGGAATCTGAAATACACGGTATGAAATAAAACATCCCAGAAATCGACTAATATAACTTCTTGTTATACGTATATAATCTGAGTTGTGAGTAAAAGTTAGGATTTTTTGGTGGTGGTTTTAATTTTAATTTTTTTAAGTTAATAATTGGAAGAAAATGTATGTTGAACAGAATTGGGTTCAAAACCAAAATTCTGTTGATCAGAGTGTTGGATGTGGTTGTACTCATTGCTTGAGGAGGAATGAGTGGCGAGAAGCATCGGAAAAATATACTAAAATTTTTCCGATCGCCAGAGCAACTTGGCGATGTTAATTTAGGGTTTAAAACCCTGTCAGAGTTATTGTCGAATTCGAAGCTAGTTTGGCTTCGTCGTTGAATCGAACTCGATTGGAGATAGGAAATTTGCATCGTGGGATCTTGGCGAAGTTCTGGTCATGGTGGCCAAGTTTCAGACGATCGTGACTGGTCAGGGCATGAAGTTTTGTGGTACGATGTTGTTTTCACGAATGGTGGACATTTCATTTTCTATCGTGGTTGAAGGTATCAGGTTTTCGGTGTTGAAAGCGATTGAGAGGGTCATCGCCGATTTGCTAGAGGAAGAAAGGTTTTGCCGAAGCGATGGCATGTGTTGTGCAGGTGCACGCGTATCACTGTATCAGGGGGGTTGCTAGAATTCAGGACGAAGAAGAAGTAGGATGAGTAAGGATGGGTTTTTCTCAGGGAATTGTTCTCGAGATTGTTTTGTTTGTTTGCCGAGATTGTTCTCGAGATTTTGAAAGGGCAAATTCGAGCATTGCTTGAAGGATTTTATAGCAAGGCAACTTTAATCAATACATTTTTTTAGAAATTGTTAAACAAGTTTCAAGTTTAGAAATAAAGGTTAAATGTTTAAGATTGTTTGATTTACAATTTGGTTTTGAAAAGAAATAGAATATGAGACAGTTTCATGAATAATATAGGTTATAGAAATGTTTAATCAAGTTTTAAAGGTTTATTTAAATGTAAATTTTCAAAAGAAAATACAAACAAAGTTCAAAAACAAAGTATTAGCAAAAATTTAAACGAGATTTCAAGTTTTAGAGTATTTTAAAAAATTTGTTAAAAGGAGTTGTATGATGTTTCAAGGGTGATTTAAATAATATATTGATTATCTAATGTATTGAAGGATTGTTAAATTGATTAATGTAATCAATTAAGAAAATAATTAATTATTTTTATGATAATTAATAAAAGTTAATTAATTTGAGAAATCAATAATGGATTGATTTACTAATGTGATTAATTGAGAATTAATCACTTAATGAAATAAATTAGTGATGATAAAGAAAGCAATTAAAGAACAATTACTGAATGTCATTAATTAAGTAAAGTAATTAATGGATAATTACAGAATATAATTAATTAATGGGTAACTACTTGATGGAAAGAAATTAAAGAATGAGTACTTAGTGGAAGTAATTTAAGCATTAATTACTCAGTGTAATTAACTAAAGGATTTATTAATTAATTAAGTGGATTATTACTTAATGCAAGTAACTAGGAATAAGTAATTACTGAATGTGATTAATCAAGGTTGATTAATAAATGGGGTAAATTAGTTAAAGGCTAATTACTGAATGTAATTAGAAAGGATAATTTGGGAATGATTAATTAGTGGTTTGTAATTAATTATTGTTAAGTAAGCAAGATTTAAAAGTGATTAAGGAAGTTAATTTGATTTAATTATGAGTGGGTGACTAATCAATCTTGCTTATGAATGATTGGTTGATATTTCTGGTATAAATGTTTGTGATATGATATGATTGTCTTGTATAGCGATTATGCGGTTATCTATCGTTGATGAATTGCTATATTAAAAGTGACATCTTGTATTAAAGGTTGAATTGTGTTTCACTTAATCAATGGGGGTTAAGATGGAAATTGAATTCGAAGAGACCGGAGTCGGGTATTAGTAAATACCCGAAACCACTTCGATTCATTATAAATTGATATGTGAAATCAATAAGCTGGTTTGGAATGATTTAAGTAAATTGGACCATTTAATCTAAGTTTTGACACTTAGAAAGTAATGTGTGAAATAGGTGATGTCTATAACAACTTGTATAGTTGTAAATTGATAAATTACCTGGGTTTATATAAGTTGTATGCTTTTGTATTCTATGCTAGATGGGTTTTCTCACGCTGGTTTCTAGCCTGACCCGGGTGTTACTTTGATGTAATGCTCGAGTCAGACCGAGTATTACAGATTTTCAGGTAAGGACGTTCTGGAGCTCAGGAGGCGAGCTGGATGGCAGGGTCGTATGGAGAGTTTACTATATGATATTGTATATGTCTGAGACATGTTAAATTGTATCTGTCCAATGTTGTATAAAAATTGTTGTAACTCTGATATATCGATATAAATTGATAAATACAGTTTCTCTTGTATAACTGTTATTATTATGTGATATTATGTTTTGATCCGCTGCGAATGTGAGGTTTTGGTGTTTCTTTTCTTTTCTTCTTCTTTCTCTTTCTTATTCTTTCTAACTATCTGGAATTTTCAGGATCGAAAATTCTGGGTCGTCACAACAACCCTGTATCATGGTGTTCAAAGAAGCAATCAGCCATCTCCCGATCCAGCACTAAAGCTGAATACAAGAGTGTTGCAAGCGCAACAGTAGAAATAATGTGGACACAATCCCTTAATGAGTTAAATATCAAATCAAAGACCAAACCGATATTATGATGTGACAATCAAAGTACAATCTACGTGTCAGCAAATCCTATTCTACACTCGAGAATAAAGCATATTGAAATAGATCTCTATTTCGTTAGAGAACAAATTCAAAAAGGAAACTTGCAAATTAATCACATACCAAAACCTTACCAACTTGCAGATGTACTTATCAAGGCGCTATTAGCTCGAAATTTCATTAGATTCCAAAATGATCTGAAGGTAGAAGAGATCTAAGCAAATATAAGAGAATCTGTTGACCGTACTGGAGCTCAGAAAGAAAAATCACCAGTACCTCAAGAGCTCAGCAAAGCTGCCAACAAGCTCAGAAAAGACATAGAGAGAAGCTAAGAAACACTTGCAATCTAAAGAAATTTATCTAATTTGATGAGATTCGAAGAAAATTTGAAGCGGCTGATAAAATTGGGGAATCGCCTAACCCTAATATTGGGTTGAGGGGGGTATTGCAATTAAGAAATAAGTGAACCAAACATCCTTACATCTTTGCCATATTATCTTTTATTACATGTTCACGTATTAGAGCATATGGGTTTCATTCTTATTCCAGCCCAAATAAACTTGTACTCTGTAAAAGTAAGCCATATGTAACATGAAAATTACAAGTTTCAGTAAAATAAAGCATTAGTTTGCTCTTTACTTAAGCATTTCATTTCTGCAAATCAAAATCTCTCAATTCTTTACAATAGGTAATTTTTTTAGTTTTTCAATAAATATTTGCATTTAATCTTTAGAATAGATAAACAATGTTCTTTCACTATCTTTCGATAATCAAGTACAATTTTGTACACCTCAATTTAACATATGTTATAATAACATCTTAACACCGTTTGCTATCAGTTAAAACTATGACCCCATGTTCTCTTTCTATCCATTTAATAGTTCTTATAATAACATATGGTTTCCTATTTTCTTGCATTTTTTATTTATTGTACTAATAATCAAACCTATGACTCCACATTTTCATTCGTTTTTTTATTTCTCATATTATTTTGTTCATTAAATTTATATGTGTACCTTATTAACTTATAATTACATTGTATTATAAACATTTAAGAACAAGACAAACTTAAGAATACCTACAGTTTGTCTCTTTCTTATCAGTTTAATCCGAGAAATTAAACAACCCACTTTTTGGTTATTGTTCAACATTGGAAATAAAGAAGAAGAAGAAGAAGAAGAAGATGAAAGATTCTAGGCTATTTATTCTTCATTTGATTAAGAAGAAGGTAGAATTGCTTGAAATTTTTTATGTTCATTTTCTTTCTTCATACATGGAGCTATTTTATATTCATTTGTTCTCCTGAATCTTGAAATATTGAACTTATTTGTTTATGTGTTGTTGAGATATCAAACTAATTGTTTTTTGTAATGAGCTCTTGCATGTAGAAATGATGAAATGAAACAGTTATATGTAGGGTTGCTTTAACTAATCAAAATGGTCTGAATCCAAGATGATAGTAGTAGTTCTCGCTATGGAACAATATTATTTTTGGCATTGCATTTTATCAATGCTGTAAACAAGTGTGATTTTGTACACCTTTACAGGTCATCTATGGGTGATGATAGTAGTAGTTCTTGCAAAGAAATGAATAATGTAGACATTGGTCTAAATGATGAGACACCTCACAAATTTGATGATGGGTGTGGAGATTCATGCAATAAATTTGATGAGACTAAGCTTGGTATGATATTTGACTCAACAAAAGAAGCGTACCATTTTTATAGCACATATGCTAGACATGTTGGATTCATCGTAATGATGCTTAGAAAAAATAGTAGAAGATCAGTTGTTCAAAGACAAGAATTAGTGTGTTCATGCGAAGGAACTTATAAAAAAATTAAGACACCTAAAAAAAGACAATCGACCCTTTAATTGTAAAACAAAATTCATAGTTAATTGTATTTCTGGTGATAAATTTAGACTAACTCAGTTTAAATCAGAATATTGCCATGATCTCGTTCCATTAGAGCTTTCTCAATGTTTGAAGCTGTAGAGAAAAATTGATTTTTTTAAAAGCCGAACTTATGAAGAAAATGCATTCTTCTAGAGTAAAACAAGGTCAAATTTTCTCCTACATGTGTGAAGAAGCTGGTGCAGCCAAAAATTTAAATTTCACAAGGTCGGATAGCAATAATTTGATACAAAGAGCATGGAGTAAGTTTCTTAAAAAAGGTGTTGTGGAGTGTCTTCGTGAATACTTCAAGCAAAAATAAAAAGGAAAACAATTTTTACTCTTTTCGAACACATGAAAACGGTGAGATACATGGTGTATTCTTTTATGATGCTAAATCAAGAACTGTGGATTATTTGGCGATGTGGTGTGCTTTGATACAACATTTCAAACAAATAATTATGACATGTTATGTCACTAATTATTGGCATCAATCATCATGGACAAACATCACTTTTTGGATGCGGCCTATTAGATGGTGAAACGATTGATGCAGTAATGTGGTTATTCAACACTTTCTTGGAGGCTATAGGAGGTAAAAAACCAAAAGGGATATTTACATGTCAGTTATCGGCTATATCATATGTTAATAATTTATTTCACGAATCCTATCATGGTTTATGTTTGTGGTATTTGTATCAAAATGCTGCAAAGAACTAAAGTAATAGTGAATATAAATCTTTTCAACACAATTTAGAGATTGCATATATAATCCGGATACCATTGAAGAATTTGAAAAGAGTTGGGATAAATTGCTAGAAGTTAATGGGCATAAAAATAATGAATGGTTACAAAAAACATATGACCTTCGTCTGTAGTCGTTCTCATTTTTATGCTGGATTGACCACGTCTCAAAGGAGTGAGAGCATAAATAAGTTCTTAAAAGATTATTTTAACTTCGAGAATTTGTAAATCTCTACTCTAAATCTATGGAAAATCATCGTGAAAAGGAATAGGAGACTGAATATCGTACACATCAAACGACACCTAATTTTATATCTAGTTGGTCTATAGAATATGAAGCAGCAAAAAATATACACGAAAATATTATTTTATTATTTTCAAGGGTGCATTAAGAAAATCGTTAATTTATCATTATAGTTAGAGAATGAGAATGGAATTATTCACACATATAAGGTTAATGAAATTGAAGGTTGGAAAAGGACTTGCAAACTGATATATAATCATTCGGAACAGTCGTTGCCTTTTTCATGTAGAAAATTTAAGTTTGATGGAATTCTTTGTTCACACACGTTAAAGTTCTTTCGTCACACGAAGTATAAAAGTTTACCTCCTTGATATTATTTAAAAAGATGGACACGAGAAATTATGGGTGAAGTTATATATAATCCAATAGGAGAGATTATTCCAAATGGCAACGATCCACGGCTAACAACTTATTACAGTAAGCTATCTCATATTTCACAAAAAATTGCATGCAAAGATTCAGGAAGTTTTGATATTTATGCATTAAGCAAATCATTATTACTAGAAGTAGAGAGAAAGATTGAGGCTTTCGCAGTCTCCAAGGATGAGCATATGCCAAATTTCAAAGAGAGTATGTCAACTAATCTTGATCATGACTCTATATTGAACATGCAAAAGGACCCTCAACTACGAAATCTAACAAAAAGACGCCTTAAAGATCAACCAAGTAAAATAATTAAAGGTCCGTTGGAAAAGAAATTTCAAAAAAGAAATTTCAAAAAAAAATAAACTATAATCGTTACACTAATGATTCCAAATCGACGCATCAACATGTAGATTTACATGTAGGAAAACATCCTCAAAGCTTGTTCTAACCATTGAGTTATGCAGCACCTCACCAAGATATGGTATTTCCCTCACATAACTTATTTGTGTTACAGGAAATTTCAAAAAAGAAATTTACCAAAAGCTTTTAACTCTAATCGGTGCACTAATGATTCCAAATCTATGCATCAACTTGTAGATTTACATGTAGGAAAACATCCTCAAAGCTTGTTACAGCCATTGAGTTATGCAACACCTCAACAAGATATGGTATTTCTCTCAAATAACTTTTTCGTGTCACAGGAGGTACATATATATTTATAGATATAAATTATATGGTCGTAACTACTATGCTATTCAAATTACATGCTAAATTTTGTCATGGTATATATACATATGCAGGTTTCCACTTCTCATATGTGTACATTTCCTAATGATCCTCCAATTGCATAAGGCCAAAATTGTACAAGTTAATCAATGTCGGAATTCAAACATTTTCTAACATCATAGACGTAATGTTCAGTAAGCAATTTTTGACTTGGCTTGCAATGGAATATTCTTGTTCATGCATAGTTTAGGTCCTAATATATTTTTTATATGTTTTTTAAATACTTTTCAAGCTCTTATTCTGGAAGTTTTTATCGTGAAGCCTTATTATATATGCAGAGGTTGCCACAACATTTCCTTTTGAATGAATAACAATTTGGCATGTAGTATATTTTGTTTGATGTACTGTGTTTAGGGATTGACTTAGGGATGGAAATGTGGTGGGTTGGGGCGAGTTTTATGTGCCCTAAACCCTCCCCGGGTTTTTTAATCCCTACTCCAAACCTGCCCCGTAGACCCGGTGCTGGGCTGGATTTTCGTCCCGTAGCCGGAGCCCATATAGGGTCAGGGTAGACCCGTCACATGCCAAGACCTGGCGTGGCTTTATAGATTCATTTAAAATTATGTATTAATGTACATATATATATATATATATACTATTTCTAAGAGAGATTGTCACTAAATGATACAATAAATATGGATATCAATGTGTTTACAATGATATGTAAGGTGATAAAAATGAGGCGTAAGACAACGTTTCAATAAAAACATTTATATGTTATGATATAATTATTAGTGATGCAACTTAATACCTTAAAAATTATGTAACTTATTGAACGAAACATTTGAATATCCATATTATAACCACTTATGTATAAAAGGATTAACAAACCATCATTATAGTAATGAAACAATTATATGAGATTTTAGTAGTGGGGATCGGGTTGGGGCAGATCAGCTAAGCCCCAACTCGACCCTAGACCTAGATCTTTTAAGAACAGGGCATGGGCCTACACACACCGATGACCTAATGGTGCGGGTCTCGGTGGGTCAAAACAGAGGCAGGTCTACCTGGTTTAGACCTAAGACCCGGCCCATTGTCATCCCTAGAGTGAATCTTTTGATTTTATTTAAAAAGAATTTTAAATGGCATGTAGTATATTTTGTTTGATGTACAATATGTGCTTGGCTAATGATTTGGTTTATAAAAAGAATTTCTACTATTCCAGTATGACAATTTAAGCTCAACAAATGTTGCAAGATGATTCAGATTTCAGTTAAAAAAAGAGGAAGAAGAGAAGAAATTAAGATGAGGAGGTGTAGATTGTTTGCATACAATTTTTTATGTACAATTTTTTTCTCAATGCATCAAATATATAACTTTTGCTGTGAAGTTGGTTAGCTCATTGTGATGAGGAGGGGTTTGGAGTTTTGATCAATATATAACTTAAGATACATATAAGTGTGCTTAGTGTGTTTAAGGAGGGAATTATGAAGAAGGGAGTTTGGAGTTTTAATTGATATATAACTTTGGCTATGAACTTTGGAGTTTTGAAGTTTGGAAACGTGAAGTTTGGAGTTTTTATCAATATATGTGTGGGGGAGGTGGGGGGAGGGGGGTTATTAGTGCAGCAATTAAAAATGCATGGAAACATGAAGCAACATATTGGTATTCTTTAAGTTTGCCTTGTTCTTAAATTTTATAATACAAAGTAATTATAAGTTAATAAGGTACACCTATAAGTTTAATGAACTAAGTAATATGAGAAATAAAAAATGAATGAAAATGTGGGATCATAGGTTTGATTATTAGTACAACAAATAAAAAATGCAAGGAAATATGAAACAATACGTTATTATAAGAACTAAATGGATGGAAAGAGATTGTGGGGTCCTAGCTTTTATTGATAGCAAAAGGTGTTAAGATGTTATTATAACATTTGTTAAATTGAGGTGTACAAAATTGTACTCTTGATAACCTAGTGTAATTTTCTACGTTAGAGGAAGCTTCTTATTGACATGCAATTAGGGCTGATAATTTTCTACGATTGTCTGATGTCCGTTCATGACCGTAACAGAAATACGCCCGTCCGAGTCCATTCGATTTTCATTTAGGACACGAGCTAGGACAATAAAATTTGTACGTGCAAAAATATTGTCCGGTCCGAGTTCGTTCGAATTCGTCCGAATTTCTTATAATTCAGTATATCCAATGGAAATTCTATTAAACAACATAAAATTTGATGTAAATAGGAATGTCCGTCCATGTCCGTTCGAGTCCATGTCCGAAAAATGTATTTACGAGTCCGTCCAATTTTATTTAGGATACGGGCTAGGACAACAAAATTTGTATGAACATAACTCTCGTCCGGTCCACGTCCGGTTCGATTTTATTTAGGACGTAAACTGAACACACCTTCGTCCGGTCAGGTCCGACCGATTTACACCCCTATATGCAATCTATAATGTATAAGCATATCTATTAAAATCAATTTATGACTAGTACTTGGCGGTTGGCACTCCTGCACATATCTGTTGAACTAAAGTTTTAGCTTTCTTAAATATGTATGATAAAGAATGTTATATCAGAAAAGGATACTGATATTATTTCTGTTAATAGATTAATGGAAGTATTTGGATTATAGGCTATAGATTTAAAAATTTGGATTTTATATATAGACTATATGCAATTTCCTACACGTCACAATTGAAAATCATGATTGGTAAAGAAAATTGTAGGCAGAAAGAAGCTTAACTCTCTACATTTATTCATATTATGGCTTGGAAAAATACATTTTCTATGGAATTTGATGAATTTTTTTCAAACAATTGATGTTTTCTAAAAGTTAAATTTAGATTGTTATAAAAAACCACATCAAAAGAAAAGCAAAAAGAAATTTTCCTTCTTTTTGTATAGAGTCTTTTGCTTTTCAAACTATAATTTGAAGACATTTCCTATGCAATTCTGCACGCTTATTGGCGAAAGAAAATTATGTTCTTCCATTGGTTCTCCTTATAATAAATGACTTTTAATCAATCCTTGTTTTTTAAACCTTTTTACTAATAATTGTAATGAGTTATTAACATGCTAAGTAATCAAACATAAAACCGTTCTTTCAAAATGGATCATTTATGGGTTTTCCCTTTGATTCATGGAATATGCCTAAATCTTTAATTCATGGAATATGCCTACATTTTAGCTGGTTTCAAAACTTTCTTATAGTAATTTTTGACTCGATTGAACTCTAACATTTCCGTGCTTCTATCTTTCTTTCAGTTTATTTGTTTTTCCTGTGGATCAAATGTGTAATTACTTATTCGTTCATTTACATGTCATTGCATTACCCTTTAAAGTACTACGGCCTATTTAAGGCCCATTTTAGTTTTTTGGTTAATATTTCTAGTGCACTATTTTAGTTTTATGGTTAATATTTCTAGTGCACTTGGCCATCATGGGTTAGAATCGGTAACTAATTGTCTAACCGGCATTACTATACTAACCAGAACCGTTAACAATTGTGGTTTGGATCAATTCAACCGAACAAACTTATTCTTTTGCTGAACCATATTGGTCTTTCGTAACTAGAGCATCTTTAATCTCGGCCTCAAAATCATATTAGACTTTAAAGTTATTCTATGGATGACAAGTAATCAATTGAAACATTGTCATTGATTTATTATGGCAATTTTCTGATAAAAAAGTACATTATTTTGGTAGGTGTGATTTGACATGTTTTATATATTTTAATTTATTATACCTTTGAACTTTAGAAATGGTTGGATTTATGGTATTGTGTGATATCCAGATGGTTGTACCATTTCTGTAACGACCCACAATTTTGGACCATTCAAATCGACAATAAAACCATACATATCCGACTTGAATAATTCAAAATACTGAATTGTTAATTAAAATTTGGCAAAACTTAAAATATACAGTAAATAAATCAATCACAGATCACAGAGTAATATAATGCAGCGGAATAGATAAAGAATAGTAGTTCATGAAGCTACTATATACATCAGAGTTAGAAAAATACAACCGAATAGTTCAAATGCAGTGAAGTCTCCAATGCAACAGATGACTTCTCTGAACCAATCAACAGGAAAGGCTGGAATCTGAATCGATAGTTAGATTTCCAAATGAAGCTCCAAACTCCAAAGGTGAGTCTTAAATGCTGTATCACTCAGTCTGACCCGAGCGTAAAGCAAAACACAAAACACTCGAGTCAGGATTAACATTCTTACATCAATAAATCCAACTCAAGTGAAATATCAACTGAAATACAAATAACTTAAAGGATGTTTGGGATAACCATCCTCCAAGGGTCCATGGAACTTTCTACAAGGTAGAAATATATACTATAACACCGTGGTCATTTCAGCTTAATTTATACTTCAAAACCAAATCTCATTTTCACTTCAAATATCTCTATATTTTCCAAAATAGTATTTATATATATTAAATAATTTATACAGTAAAGTATTTTCAATTTCCTCAACTTAACAAATCGTTCCAACATCAACCCGACCTTCCCATTCAAATTAAATTCAATCTCAATTTATCAATTTAAATTCAACTCAATTTCTAAAATAACCACTTAAATTTTATCGATCTCAAATTCGGATTTATAATCACAAATACCCCTTTATATTTCCATATATTTCAAAACTTTAAGTATTCAATGTTTCATCTAAATTTTCATTCAATTTAGTTTTCTAAATAATAAATTCAAATTTAGTTCAAACTAAATTTTCATTTTAATTCAATTTAGTTGCTAAATAACAAATTCAACTACGTTGATTTCAAATACAGATCCGAATCTCAACATAAACCATTTAAATTCCAATATAGTTCAAGTCTTTAATATTTAAATGTTCTATATAACAGTTTCATATAAATATCGATTTAACCTCCTTATTATTTAGTCTTGAAATACTCCCTTATTAGATTCAATATCATTTAAGTAACCTTAAATTACATTTTACTCAATATATTTTTTAATTTATTTAAATGTGAAATATTCATTAAATCACTTAAATCAAAAATCCAGTTATAAAATCATACCCTTTAAATTTCCCATTCAAAAATTTCAAATCGATTTAATTAAATAAATCCTTATTTAAATACCATTTTTATAAACCCAAGTTTATCTCCCAATCTTAATTATTCAATTTATTACAAGAGAATCTATTTGAAATATAGATTTACATAAATACTTAACCATATTATATGTATTAAATCAATCTAATTTAAATCAAATATTACTACTAAATCTATATATACAATTTTCATTTATATAATATCTTAAGAATCAAATTTATTAAACCATATATTTCTTTCCAAAATTATAGAAATTATTTTCAAAATATTTATATGGACCAACGGTGTCTGTATATATTTCCTATCATATAGTCAAGTGCTACGGATATTTATCATTTCAATCCGTATACTAAATATATACGGGTGGATATCATTTCAACCCGTAATCCCAAATTCAATTAAATGAAAATCGCTTGGGTTTATCATTTCAACCCATAACGATTTTCTCCTATTCTAAAGTCTGTTCGGGTATGTATCATTTCAACTCATAGTGATTTCTAAACTACAGGGAACTTGCAGAGTGATAACAGAAAATACAATAAAATAACAGGCATATATCATCAATAACAATATAATATAAACAACAGGATATGGTGTCATATCCCGCAGGTGAACAGTTACAGATAATAGCATATATAACAAATTTAAATAACTACAGCAACATATTTCAGTTGTCATTTCAATTGAAATCAAATTTGATGAATAAAAAAATGTTAATCGTGAGTGATTGCTCACCTTTCGTGGTTAGAGGGTTAGACAAATGAAGTTGAGTTACGAAAACCAAGCACGAATCTCAAAGCCAAGTAAGATCGGCACGAATCGACGATCAAAGCTGATAAAAGAAATCGATAATGAATCAGAACCGGATTGATGAAGATAGATGGTATAAAAGAACTTATATGTCTAAATATATAACTATTTGTATACGGTCATATATATTTTTTCTTTTCTTCAAACGCATATTAAATTAAATGTATATATTTATTTCAAAAACCTTGTTTCAATTTGAAACATACATAGAAGAAATCAAACGTATAAATGTTATACCTTATATATAACTCACGCAGGGCAAATAAAAAAAACTTATACCGCAACTTCATATATTCAAGTATAGATACAAAACACATATAGTCCTGAATATAAAATAACCTATATTAACCATGCAAGTTATAGCTAATATAAATGGTATATTACACAAATTTGTATGCGATATTATTTAAGAATCTGTATATATGCATGCACTACGAACCTAAGCATGTCTACAAATTTATCAACAAAACTTTGAAGTAATAAAACTGTTTTGAATCAAAAATCTATATATTATTCAAAGTCCAACAGAGTATCGTACATACTAACATATATAAAGCATTATATATGTATTATTATTAAAACTGTTTAATCATAGCTTACAAATTGTAGATACATTTTCAAAACAACCCATGAACTCCTACATGCCTTTTATATTTTTAAGACCAGTGCTAGTATCCAAATCAAAATACTTTGTATACTTTAAAATATATATTGTAATGTTTTAAAATATGCTATAGCTTATATGTTGTAATATACCATAGTATCTTTATAATAAAACTTACATACTGTAACTACAAAAATGACATACCATAATTTAAAAAAATATAAACATACCCAAATATACATGAAGCCGAACCAAAGTATAAATAAGCCTATACTAACACACAATTTTATAAAATATATTATATGTAGTACTTTATAAAACGCAAACAGCTACAGATAACATGAATATAACAACTTAAACTTTTAAAACTCATTGTTTAAACTAACAATTTTCATATATATGTACTGCACACACACTACACACGCAACACATATTTTAAGATAAACTAAATATATTTTAAAATCCTTATCCATTTATAAAGTCAACATAAATTAAAACATGCACATATTAAAACATATATGTATACAATACTATACAACGTAACCCATATATATTTAAGCGCATATAACATACTGCTCACCTAACTCTCAAAAACAGGTACATATACACCTCGCTTGTTGCTATGAAGGAGGGGCGGTGGACATCGGCAAGGCGGAGCACGAGGTGCCGCGAGCTTTAGCTCAACAAATGGGAAGAGAAGGTGGGGAAAGGCCGAAGGTGACAGGAGCAGAGGTGGATGAGCCTCGGCTGGCGGTGAGTGCAGGTACGGCGAAGTGGGGCCGTGGTGGAATTGAAGCAACGGTGGTCGGGGCGTGTTGTGAGGTGACGGGCACAGAAAATGATGGTGGTTACATGCTCGGTGCTGGTCAGGGTGGCGGAGGCCGATGGCAAGGGGAGGCTCGGTCGGTGTAGGTGGCTAAGGCGAGGGGTCGAGAGCATCGGCCCTTGGTTGGAGGAGGCGCGGTTGAGGTGATGGGCTTTCTCACGTGAGGCCGGGTGGAGGTTGTGAGTGGGTTCGGCCAAAGTTAGTGCGGCGGAGGTGGGTGGAGAGTAGTCGGCGACGCTGGTGTAGGCTGGAGCAAGGGTCGTGCGAGGGTGGCTGAAGTTTTGGTGGGCTGTGGTGCGGGCGGCAAAAGGGTTTTGGTAGGGGAGAGGAGGCAGAGAGAGGCGAAAAAGGTCGGGGAGAATGGAAGCTTGGTGGAGAGAAGAATGCTTTACTATAGTTAAATTATGGAGAGGAGAAGGAAAGAAATAAATAAAGGAGAGGAAGATGGAGTTAGGAATAAAAAGGATAGGAGAAGTAACAGCTATATGGAAAAATAAAGAAGGAGAGGAGTGCGCGTGCTCTGATTTTGCTAAAATAAATTTCAACGTTTGGAATAATAAAGGATGGAATTCATTTCAAAAGTAACAGCAGTACCCTAGATTAACGGGCAGATAATTAAAGCAATTTATTGTCTGGTTGGACAGTGCGTTTCAAATTTGAAAACAAAGAAAAGTTAAGAAGGCACAATTTATGGTGTTGTTACAACGAACAATTTATTGCTTCCGTTGTGCACCGGATTTCAAAATACAGAAATAAATATACTGCTGAGATCAGCATGACGAGACGATCAAAACGGTATACAGATATCGGTGGTACGATTGAATTAGAAAATTCGAATTTTCTACTAAGGGAAAGTGCAGCAAAACACATAAAATAAGATCGACGGAGCTAAAGAAGTCCGAATATAGAAAAACGAAAAATGACGTCTCCGTCAGAAGATGATTTAGAATTTTCTTATGTAAAAATATTCAGGCTAGGAAATAAATTTATTATCAGCAATATTTAACCGATATAGATTGAAATAGAATTATACAAAAAATAAAATCCCATATAATTAAGTGAAAAATTACTATCTGCTATATCTTCATATACGTATTCCAAATATAAAAATTTTATTTCAAAATTCAATTATTTAAAATTTTCTCAAAATTCAATTAAATACGTAAATAAAAACGTTCAAAATTATTAAAATTTTATGGGTCGTTACACTCTCCCCCTCTCAAAACTTTTCGTCCCCGAAAAGGAAGGAGGTAGGAGAATAGAACAACCAGAAATAAAGGTAGATTGAAAGTCAAAGGTAATTATTAATTTTAAAACTATATAAATTTTACTTGAAATATTCATTTGCAATTCAATTATCTTTAATACTTTAAAATTTTAAAAACTCATTGGAATTTAATATGTTTAACTAACACCTTTATACATATATGAAAGCTATTTGAGAACAATTATTTGCATCATTAATTATATTTACAAAGAAGCTACTGAAAACATTAAATACATAATTCATAAATTTATAAATTTGTCTTTAGATCCTTTTCAAACATTATTAATAAATCATTCCTTTAAATATGTTTTATTTAATTAATAACTTCAAAAATATTTACAATATTTAAAATCTTTTGTTAAACCAAGCAAAACAGTATTTTAAAGATTATATTCAAAAGGAAAGGAAGGTAGATTCAGGAAACAGAATATAGATGAATAAATAAGCTGAGCAGATAGGGTAGATTCAAAAGAATAGAATTAGGCACGAATAGTTAATTTCAACCCAAAGATTTTCAATTTTTAGATAATAATACAAAATTTCTTGTTGGAAATACTTATATAATAAAATACCTTTATATCGAAACCAATTTTCCTTTCGAAAATACTTTTATAACTCGATGTTTCAACAAGTTTATCCTAGTCCTTGCAGACTCTAGCCATGCGTTGATTAGGCGCAAAGCTAGAATTTTTCAAGTACTTAGTAGACTTGTTTCAACACCCAGTGAAAATACTTGAAAAACCTTTAAAACAGATATGGAAAGTACAATCCAAACAAAACAACCAAACCAAAAACTTTGTCCGACCATGGTTCGCAGATACACAATGGTTATGCCTGGATCCCTCAGGAAACAATCTGTATCCGTAAGCTTTCTCAGCCCTGCGAGTTACGCCATGATGACTAGTAGAGTGCAGGATACACAATGGTTACGCTTTGGTCCCCCAGGAACAATCCGTACCCCTAGGCTGTCTCAGCCAGGCAGTTTTGCTACTATTCGCAACCTACACAGATTGCAGGATACACAATGGTTACGCCTGGATCCCCCAGGAAACAATCTGTACCCCTAGGCCAGACTCAGCCAGGCAATTGCGCTATGCAGTCGCGAGAGAAAAAAAACCATGGGTTACGCCACGGTGGAAACACTCGAGTATTACATCCGGAAAACCAAAAATCAGAGAGAATAATATCGATAGAATGAATCCACGATATGACCACAAAGCGGATATCAAGCAGAAGGCACTTTCCATATCTTTACTACGAAAATATATATCATATAGTACCTTTTCAAATCACTTTCAAATATCGTACTTATATAAAGTCCATTTATATATAGGATTCCATTTTCAAATCGAATACTTTCCAAATCAATAGTATATCAAATCATACTTATATAGACTTTGATTATATAAAATTCTCTTTCCAAATTGAGTACCTTTCAAATCAATGGATTTCAAATCAATTTCATACTTTTACAATCCATTTTATATAAGTTCGACCACTCCCAAATCAAGTGCTTAATAATATAAGGTTCTCAAATTTCAAATCATTTCAATATCAATTCAGTTTCAAAATCATATATGATTTCACCAAATTTTCTTCCAAATTAAATATCTAAATTTCAAAGTTCCCAAAATAATAGGTTTAGAAAATTATCCCATTTTCCAAATTAAAATAATTCAAGTCAAACAAATTCGTTTCCAAAAATCACCATATAAGTACTGGTTTTTAATTCCAATTTAATTTCAAAACCAAATATTTTCCAAAATCAATTATACTCAAAATGGTTTCCAAATTTATAATTATCCCTTTTTTTAAAACTTTTAAACTATCTATTTATATGTGAAATATCCAATTTACCTTTCTGAAAACCATTATTCAACTATTTTTTTCAAAACATTTCAAAACTAAATTTATATTCTTTATCAAACATTTTATACTCTTCGAAATTTCTTAGCTTTGAAAATTTAAATCTCGATTTGGAAGTGTTCGAACATTCAAAATAGTTAGGGAAATCAAATTTCCAAATTCAAGAGTTGAAAATCAACATAAATCAATAAAATCAGTTTCAATAGATAGGACTATACTAAATCAAATCCGAAACTCGAGGACTGAACACCGGTCTCACTTTAAATTGTTTCAAATATATACATATATCTTTCGAAAATATCAAATTATACTTCGAAATTTGAAATCAAAACGGTTTTACAAAATCACTCGCATAGCGAAGCTATTAAAGAGGCCTCTCCCCCACTCTGAAACTCGAAAATCAATGTTGATGATGCGTGCACTCATCACCGAAATTATTTTCCAGCGACATAAGTGAGTTCTGGACTTCTATTTTCTTGAAAACTTCTTTGAAATTTCTTCAAAATTATTGGAATTCATTTGAACTCATTTGAAACATTTCTTATTCGGAAAAATACTTTTGAATCGTATTATTTTTATATATCTTCCAAAATCTTAAAACCAATTTCAAAATACCGAAATTCAATTCTCGAATTTCAAATTTAACTCTACAGTTATAAATCATTTTTATATAAATCAATTTCTTATAATTTTTCAAAATTTCAAATCCTTTCAAAACTTTTTTATATAGAATAACATTTCTTATTTTCTTTATATATATTGGTATATAATCCTTATCGAAAACATTTTCACTTTTATATATATAAAAAATCATAGTTATCAAAATAAAATTTCGGTACAAACAATTTCAAAAATACAAACAAAACTCGATTTTCAAAGGATGATTCAAGAATGATTTTCAAAACAAAGATAGCGATTTAATTTAGAGGAACTCCAATCAATAGAATCCTGATTCGAAGATAGACTTGATCGAAGATGAGATAATTAAATTACAAAATAGAAGATGGATATACTTCTATAAATCGCGGGCGACCTTTACCGGTCAAACGTGATTCCAAAATTAGATCGGTGTAGAATTCTGAGGCAATTCGACATTCGATCGCCAGAGATATAGAATTTGTAATAACAAGATATAGCAGCATCGTAAACCGAGGATACATAAATCTTCGGTGAGTCAATGCCAATTGAAAAGGAGTTTTCACCCCCTTTACAAATCATTCAGTGGAGTTATGGGATACTCCGGAATCAAACGAATATAAATAGGGAGAGACGGAATGAATTTCGGAACCGAGGGACATTCCAAAATCTAAAGGAAATCGAGTCAAAAGGAAGAGTTTCAACTCGAGCGAAAGTGATTCTGTAAATAAATTTACCATATATGCTAAGTTTTGCCTAGAGCCAAAGCTATGATACCAACTGTAACGACCTGCTATTTTGGACCATTCAAATCGACAATAAAACCATACATATCCGACTTGAATAATTCAAAATACTGAATTGTTAATTAAAATTTGGCAAAACTTAAAATATACAGTAAATAAATCAATCACAGAGTAATATAATGCAGCGGAATAGATAAAGAATAGTAGTTCATGAAGCTACCATATACATCAGAGTTAGAAAAATACAACCGAATAGTTCAAATGCAGTGAAGTCTCCAATGCAACAGATGACTTCTTTGAACCAATCAACTGGAAAGGCTGGAATCTGAATCGATAGTTAGATTTCCAAATGAAGCTCCGAACACCAAAGGTGAGTCTCAAATGCTGTATCACTTAGTCTGACCCGAGCGTAAAGCAAAACACAAAACACTCGAGTCAGGATTAACATTCTTATATCAATAAATCCAACTCAAGTGAAATATCAACTGAAATACAAATAATTTAAAGGATGTTTGGGATAACCATCCTCCAAGGGTCCATGGAACTTTCTACAAGGTAGAAATATACACTATAACACCGTGGTCATTTTAGCTTAATTTATACTTCAAAACCAAATCTCATTTTCACTTCAAATATCTCTATATTTTCCAAAATAGTATTTATATATATTAAATAATTTATACAGTAAAGTATTTTCAATTTCCTCAACTTAACAAATCGTTCCAACATCAGCCCGACCTTCCCATTCAAATTAAATTCAATCTCAATTTATCAATTTAAGTTCAACTCAATTTCTAAAATAACCACTTAAATTTTATCGATCTCAAATTCGGATTTATAATCACAAGTACCCCTTTATATTTCCATATATTTCAAAACTTTAAGTATTCAACGTTTCATCTAAATTTTCATTCAATTTAGTTTTCTAAATAATAAATTCAAATTTAGTTCAACCTAAATTTTCATTTTAATTCAATTTAGTTGCTAAATAACAAATTCAACTACGTTGATTTCAAATATAGATCCGAATCTCAACATAAACCATTTAAATTCCAATATAGTTCAAGGCTTTAATATTTAAATGTTCTATACAACAGTTTCATATAAATCTAGATTTAACCTCATTATTATTTAGTCTTGAAATACTCCCTTATTAGATTCAATATCATTTAAGTAACCTTAAATTACATTTTACTCAATATTTTCTTTAATTTATTTAAACGTGAAATATTCATTAAATCACTTAAATCAAAAATTCAGTTATAAAATCATACCCTTTAAATTTCCCATTCAAAAATTTCAAATCGATTTAATTAAATAAATCCTTATTTAAATACCATTTTTATAAACCCAAATTTATCTCCCAATCTTAATTATTCAATTTATTACAAGAGAATCTATTTGAAATATAGATTTACATAAATACTTAACCATATTATATGTATTAAATCAATCTAATTTAAATCAAATATTACTACTAAATCTATATATACAATTTTCATTTATATAATATCTTAAGAATCAAATTTATTAAACCATATATTTCTTTCCAAAATTATAGAAATTATTTTCAAAATATTTATATGGACCAACGGTGTCTGTATATATTTCCTATCATATAGTCAAGTGCTACGGATATTTATCATTTCAATCCGTATACTAAATATATACGGGTGGATATCATTTCAACCCGTAATCCCAAATTCAATTAAATGAAAATCGCTTGGGTTTATCATTTCAACCCATAACGATTTTCTCCTATTCTAAAGTCTGTTCGGGTATGTATCATTTCAACCCATAGTGATTTCTAAACTACAGGGAACTTGCAGAGTGATAACAGAAAATACAATAAAATAACAGGCATATATCATCAATAACAATATAATATAAACAACAGGATATGGTGTCATATCCCGCAGGTGAACAGTTACAGATAATAGCATATATAACAAATTTAAATAACTACAGCAACATATTTCAGTTGTCGTTTCAATTGAAATCAAATTTAATGAATAAAAAAATGTTAATTGTGAGTGATTGCTCACCTTTCGTGGTTAGAGGGTTAGACAAATGAAGTTGAGTTACGAAAACCAAGCACGAATCTCAAAGCCAAGTAAGATCGGCACGAATCGACGATCAAAGCTGATAAAAGAAATCGATAATGAATCAGAACCGGATTGATGAAGATAGATGGTATAAAAGAACTTATATGTCTAAATATATAACTATTTGTATACGTGTGACGCCCCACCTCTATACCCACGCTAGCCAAGAACACTCCGAAGTAGTGCTGTCAACTAGCACGGAGAATAAGGCTGTTGAGGAGCGACCATCCATGTAATTGCTTATCACACGGTGGCTATAAATAATCTTCGGAAACAAATATAGAAATAATCATATCACAAATCAGTCACAGATATCCATATCACAAAGGCGGAAGAAGATATGAATATATAACTAACACATGAAAGTGTACATCAGAGTAGTGGTCAGTAAGATCCACGATAATAAAAAAGAATAGCAACACGTTCTATACAAAAGAATACAACTATGAGTCTATATCTCAAGTGTATACAACAAAAACTGCTAATCTAAACAGTTAGCCAAAAGTCAGAGTGATGAATCCCTGGGAAAAAGTCAAGCAGAAGCACCTGTAACATCTCGGTCTGACCCGAGTATTATTTAAGAAAATAATAAACGGATCAGTCTAGCTATAAATATCAGATGACATGAGATAACATAAAAGATATGGCATAAACATAAACATCCATAATGACATACCGCTATAAGTATGTAAATAATGATCAACAGAAGATCAATCAATAAGAGATAATCAATATCACAAGAATCTTCTCAAAGATTCGGAAAGGGCATCATACCCCAAACTTGTACTCATAACAAGTCAATGACATAAATTCTAGAAACCAATGCAAGAAGTCCAGAAATCATAGAAAAGAGAAAGAGGCCTATCACATGACGGTCCGAAGACCAAGGGGAGCTACCCCACATGTGTGAATGGAATCACACAGATTAAGGTCCAGACTAACCAAAAAGCAAAAAGGTATGTGTGAGTGGAATCACACAAGTGGTGTCTAGTCTAACCTCGCAACAAGAGACATCGCACAGTTGCTAGTCTAAATCATCAGAATGATCGTCATGATCAACGAGAAGTGTCAATTACACTAAGCTAGTAAATATAGAAGTTTAGCTTCATGTCCCATAACCACTTGCTTAACTTAAATATTTACGAACAAACTGTAAATCTTCACTAATAAAATTGTCACAAGAGGTTCAATCGAACAAGTCCAGGAATTAACCGACGAAGTGAACGCAAGCGTTTCATACCACTTGTTTTACTAAGTCGTTTAATTAGATTTCTCATCCGAGTGAGGTAAAGGGTTGTATATACTAATAGATTGGAAAACGGTTTAAGAAAAGAGCTTTGTTATTAAAAATAGAGTTGAAATTGTTTGTTAAAAGAGTTTTGATATTTACTACTAGTATTGAAACCTTTATATTTTTAAAATGACAAATCACAGAAGAGATTGTAGAAACAATCATCACAAAGATCACATTCGGAGATGTGAATAAAATCCAAGGAAATCAGCTCAAAAGCATCAAAGTGGAAGTTCCCCAACGACCAAACGTGGCCGAGATAACCAGAGATGGTTTGTCTCGAAGAATGGTCAACTCAGCATCTCAACAAAGCAAGTTCTGTTGAATGTTTTTCAGATAAGATCGCCTACGGAGGGAGGGTCCAGGGGGGGTGGCAACCCCCCAAGGTGGGGGTGCGGGGGCAACTCCACCGCTTACGGGGTTCGACCTGCCCGGTCAGGTCGCGGGGGTCCAGGGGGCAGCGCCCCCGGCGGGGTGCGGGGCAGCGCCCCGACCAAAACGGTACGACCTAGTGAAGACAAAATGAGGTCTAACGACCTAACGATTCAAGGGTCTAACGACCTAACGACTCAAGGGTCATACGACCTAACGACTCAAGGGTCATACGACCTAACGACTCATGGGTCATACGACCTAACGACTCATGGGTCATACGACCTAACGACTCAAGGGTCATACGACCTAACGACTCAAGGGTCATACGACCTAACGACTCATGGGTCATACGACCTAACGACTCAAGGGTCATACGACCTAACGACTCAAGGGTCATACGACCTAACGACTCATGGGTCATACGACCTAACGACTCAAGGGTCATACGACCTAACGACTCAAGGGTCATACGACCTAACGACTCATGGGTCATACGACCTAACGACTCAAGGGTCATACGACCTAACGACTCAAGGGTCATACGACCTAACGACTCATGGGTCATACGACCTAACGACTCATGGGTCATACGACCTAACGACTCATGGGTCATACGACCTAACGACTCAAGGGTCATACGACCTAACGACTCAAGGGTCATACGACCTAGGGTTAACTCGTGAACGACTCACGACCTATGGACGAACGACTTAACTCCGAACGACCTAAAAATGGCCAGAACGACTCAAGTGCAGAAAATTCAACAAAACGCTAAAAATTGGAGTTTTTCGCCAATCCAATCCAAACCAAATGCTAACATGCATGCAAAAAGATAGGGAATCATTCCCAACAGTCCAATATAGTTATAGGCTAGAATTGTGAGATAAAAATCTCACCTTTGCACCAAATATCAATGAAAATGAAGTTTTAAGCAAGCAAGAATCAATCCTTCTTCTATCTAAGCACAAGAAGCTTGAATCCAATGTCTTCTTCTTGAATTTGGAGTAGAAAGATGGATTGCAATTGAATTTGAGTTTTTGGAATTTTAATTTCCCATTCCCTCCACCATTAATGCCAAAGCTTGATTAGTTAGAAAATTTATGAAGAGTGAGGAGAAGAGGGTTGGAACTTGGGCTTAATAGGCTAAACTAACCCAAAGTCCAAAGCGGGAAAAGTTAGTGAAATTTCACTAACTCCAAACCTATCGATGTTTATACTTAAAAAAGTTGTAAACGACATTTCGAACTCAATGGAAGTGGTCTCGAGTCCTAATTTGACCATTGCAAAAAGTAGCTTTTCGGACCAAAATCCGATTAACGAGTTAATATTTAAATAAAATACTTAAATACAAACTCGATAAATATGCGGGTTGTTACAATACGGTCATATATATTTTTTCTTTTCTTCAAACGCATATTAAATTAAATGTATATATTTATTTCAAAAACCTTGTTTCAATTTGAAACACACATAGAAGAAATCAAACGTATAAATGTTATACCTTATATATAAATCACGCAGGGCAAATAAAAAAAAACTTATACCGCAACTTCATATATTCAAGTATAGATACAAAACACATATAGTCCTGAATATAAAATAACCTATATTAACCATGCAAGTTATAGCTAATATAAATGGTATATTACACAAATTTGTGTGCGATATTATTTAAGAATCTGTATATATGCATGCACTACGAACCTAAGCATGTCTACAAATTTATCAACAAAACTTTGAAGTAATAAAACTGTTTTGAATCAAAAATCTATATATTATTCAAAGTCCAACAGAGTATCGTACATACTAACATATATAAAGCATTATATATGTATTATTATTAAAACTGTTTAATCATAGCTTACAAATTGTAGATACATTTTCAAAACAACCCATGAACTCCTACATGCCTTTTATATTTTTAAGACCAGTGCTAGTATCCAAATCAAAATACTTTGTATACTTTAAAATATATATTGTAAAGTTTTAAAATATGCGATAGCTTATATGTTGTAATATACCATAGTATCTTTATAATAAAACTTACATACTGTAACTACAAAAATGACATACCATAATTAAAAATATAAACAGACCCAAATATACATGAAGCCAAACCAAAGTATAAATAAGCCAATACTAACACACAATTTTATAAAATATATTATATGTAGTACTTTATAAAACGCAAAGAGCTACATATAACATGAATATACCAACTTAAACTTTTAAAACCCATTGTATAAACTAACAGTTTTCATATATATGTACTGCACACACACTACACACGCAACACATATTTTAAGATAAACTAAATATATTTTAAAATTCTTATCCATTTATAAAGTCAACATAAATTAAAACACGAACATATTAAAACATATACATATACAATACTATACACCGTAACCCATATATATTTAAGTGCATATAACATACTGCTTACCTAACTCTCAAAAACAGGTACATATACACCTCGCTTGTTGCTATGAAGGAGGGGCGGTGGACATCGGTAAGGCGGAGCACGAGGTGCTGCGAGCTTTAGCTCGACAAATGGGGAGAGAAGGTGGGGAAAGGCCGAAGGTGACAGGAGCAGAGGCGGATGAGCCTCGGTTGGCGGTGAGTGCAGGTACGGCTAAGTGGGGCCGTGGTGGAAATGAAGCAACGGTGGTCGGGGCGTGTTGTGAGATGACGGGCACGGAAAATGATGGTGGTTACATGCTCGGTGCTGGTCAGGGTGGCAGAGGCCGACGGCAAGGGGAGGCCCGGTCGGTGTAGGTGGCTAAGGCGAGGGGTCAAGAGCATCGGCCCTTGGTTGGAGGAGACGCGGTTGAGGTGGTGGGCTTGCTCACGTGAGGCCGGGTGGAGGTTGTGAGTAGGTTCGGCTAAAGTTAGTGCGGCAGAGGTGGGTAGAGAGTAGTCGGCGACACTGGTGTGTGCTGGAGCAAGGGTCGTGTGAGGGTGGCTGAAGCTTTGGTGGGCTGTGGTGCGGGCGGCGAAAGGGTTTTGGTAGGGGAGAGGAGGTAGAGAGAGGCGAAAGAGGTCGGGGAGAATGGAAGCTTGGTGGAGAGAAGAATGCTTTGTTGTAGTTAAATTATGGAGAGGAGAAGGAAAGAAATAAATAAAGGAGAGGAAGATGGAGTCAGGAATAAAAAGGACAGGAGAAGTAACAGCTACAGGGAAAAATAAAGAAGGAGAGGAGTGCGCGTGCTCTGATTTTGCTAAAATAAATTTCAACGTTTGGAATAATAAAGGATGGACTTCATTTCAAAAGTAGCAGCAGTACCCTAGATTAACGGGCAGATAATTAAAGCAATTTATTGTCTGGTTGGACAGTGCGTTTCAAATTTGAAAACAAAGAAAAGTTAAGAAGGCACAATTTATGGTGTCGTTACAACGAACAATTTATTGGTTCCGTTGTGCATCGGATTTCAAAATACAGAAATAAATATACCGCTAAGATCAGCATGACGAGACGATCAAAACGGTATACAGATATCAGTGGTACGATTGAATCATAAAATTTGAATTTTCTACTAAAGGAAAGTGCAGCAAAACACATAAAATAAGATCGACGGAGCTAAAGAAGTCCGAATTTAGAAAAACGAAAAATGACGTCTCCTTCAGAAGATGATTTAGAATTTTCTTATGTAAAAATATTCAGGCTTGGAAATAAATTTATTATCAGCAATATTTAACCAATATAGATTGAAATAGAATTATACAAAAAATAAACTCCCATATAATTAAGTGAAAATTTACTATCTGCTATATCTTCATATACGTATTCCAAATATAAAAATTTTATTTCAAAATTCAATTATTTAAAATTTTCTCAAAATTCAATTAAATACGTAAATAAAACCATTCAAAATTATTAAAATTTTATGGGTCGTTACAATTTCTTGTCATGGTATAGTCGATTATCGAGGGCTTAAACCGATTGATTGTGCACCAAATGGTCCCATCATTTGCTCCAAATTTCAATCTTTTCTACTAAATTTTCTTCTTTCATTACATATCACTTATAGACAGACTCAACCTCAAAGCGTGGCTGGCAAGACGGCTGCTTAGGACAACCGATCCGGCAGGGGCAACGATCGGATGGTGTTAATGAGTATGGTGTTCTATTAAAAAAAGTTTTACATAGTGGTAATATAAAATGGTTTTGTGATGTCGTGGAAGTACAATTTCTAATAGATCGTGGCAACTTTAGTTCAATTTCGGACAAAAGTGAATTATTCTTGTTCAACTACTAACTGGCTGGGCGGGAGCAACCAAAAGGCTTGGGCCAGCCATGCTTATAGATGCTGATGTCTACATTGATAAAATTTAAGCTAATGGAACATGCAAATATGCTTAAGTATCTGATCAACTTTTGCAATTGAGTAAGGCATCGTGTTGAAGGTCAATTAACATACTGACTAGTCAAAATTTTGCTAAAATCACTCACTTATCATTATTACCTCCCATGCCTAAAATATTTTGACCTTCTAAATATCCCCGGGTTTACATAATTAGGGCTGTCAACGGATACTTTCGGAAACGGATAGTGCCATATCCGTATCCGTATCCGAAATCATTTTCGGACATCGGATATCCATATATGTTTAATTTTCGGATATCGGATATCCATATCCATTTAATTTTTGAATACAGGTTGATATCATATATTTATCCGCTCCGTCCATAATCAATTAATTTAAAGTATAAATGAAAAGGTTTGGATCAACATAAAACAGTTTTTGTACTAATGTTCATAAAAAATCAATAAATAAAAAATATGATGATAAAACATTGTTTTATACTAATATCCATATGTGTATCCAAAAATATTCGAAAATTAGACATTAAAACAATCTGTTTTCACTAAAAATGAGCAAAAAATCATATTATTGTAACATCCAATGATTAGAAAATAGTTGGAAAATCATATATTAATTAAATATAATTTTAATTGAATATATATATATATATATATGCATCAGCTAAACAGAATGCTATTTTTCGAATACGGATACCACAACAACTATATCCGTATCCGGAAAGCTTTTCGGATATCGGATATCCGTATCCACTTTTCGAATAACGGATATTTTTCACATTTTTGGATATGGATTCGGACGGATACCAGGTTTTTCGGATACCCTATGTAACATAATGAAAACCTAAATTGCAAATCGCACGATTAAATTTAATTTTTTTTCTCTTATTTTTGTTGTTGTTCCATTCCTTATTTATCAAAACAATCATATTCAAAATGACACATTACTCGCAAAATTTGTGCAGGAACATAGATAAATGAGAACAATATAATAGAAGGGTTTTGAAAACTATGAAACCTTAATTGAGAAATTCGACAACTTAGAATTTCTTGCATGATGCATTTGACTTATAAAATGGAAATGATTTACATTTTTTAAATGGGGTATTTAAAAAGGGAAAGTCTACTTGAATACAATTTGGTGACATAGGTGACACAAGGGATCTCTGCCATTAGATTGCCTCCTGAATTCCACCTTTCATGTAAAGACAAAAAGATCCAATGGTCCAGATCTTTTATGTTTCCATTTGTGTCATCAGTTTGTGTTCAAATAGGTGGTCCATTTAAAAATGCATATGACTTCTCTATCCTCTAATTTTATGTTTACGTCATATAACATCGAGCTGTTATTTTTTTGAGGAAATGATGCCTGCAAAAAATGATGAATATGTTAATGTTAGCAGTAAGTAATAGTAATAAACTATCTTTTTATTCTTTTGGCCTTGTGATATCATTGTTGTTATTTACCTTGAAGCATACTTTTTTCTATACTACATAATTTGAACCATCTATCATGAAGTATATGCTCATGTATGTTTATCTTGTTAATGCAATCACTTTGTTGAAAATTGAAGATTAGCACGTACTTTATGATACTGCTTGTGTTTGTTGATAGTGTTCTAAACATTCAGTGAGGTGCATGTTCCTTTGATCTATAAAGCTCAACATCCACTTTAAAAATGGCTGATTAAGAGGTAGAGATCCCATTATCAGTTGTGAAAGGTGGACAAGTTCAAATATTAGATGATAAATGCTATGTTTTTTTGAAATTATTCCGCTATATTTATTAAGGTCCCTGTAACTATATTTTTTTGGATGAGAATGGACGATTTCTGTAATATTGATTATTAGTCATCCAGGTCTTTTATTTTTATTAACAAAAATGCCACTTAACCGAAAATGAGTACGTCATTTCATGCGAAAATCATACTGACCGTTGGATTATCCAGACCCCCTGAATTCCAGCCCTCCATTTTGAGATCCACACTTTACTACTCACTATTTTCGGTTAAGGTAGCATTTCTCTTTTATTGCCGGTATTTGTCAATTTATTGTGGTAAATAATTAATCTATATTTGCAATACGTTTTACATATTCTAATCCTAACGTGAGTACATGTGAGTACAATCGAGTAAACATGGAATTTTTAAGCATCTCTATTCCGTGTAAACTCACAAACTTAATTAACAATATGAGTATGTAGAATTGGTTTATTCATCCCACGTGACAACTTTATTAGAAGTATTTTAAAATCCCCAATATCCGTCTAATTGTACCGATATTGTAATTTTCGTTTATATTGTTTTTCATATTTATTTTTGGATATTAAATGGAAAAATTGATATGTATTTTCATATACTTTTAAACAAAAAAAATAGTAAATTATCTTACTGATAAATCTCTACTACTAATAAAGAAAATTGGTTGAACTAATTTACTTGGTGTCTTTTTGAAATTTCAAAAATGTCATTGCTTCCCGTTTACATGTTTTTCACTCAAACAAAATATCAACATATATAATAATACAAACAACCCAATACGAAGCATGGGCACATACTAGTATGCATAATCCACAAAAAATACGAATGGAAAAGAGTGAAAAATAAAAGAAGCATCTTACACCATTTCCAAAGGGAAGCAAGATATTACCATTGAATAATTAACAAAAATAGATGAAAGTTGATAGACTTGGGGACATAGATGATAAGGCGAAAACTAGACTTTAAAAAGAAACATTATTCTGAATTATTTATTGGGAAGTGATTGTTGGGACATAAAAATAAAATTTAAAATTTAAAGCAAATAATATTTTAGATTGGAATGACAATATTCCAACAGAATAATAGATTATTTGTATTTATTTCTTTCGAAAATAAATAAATAGCACTACTAGAACGGCATTATTGGTGACGGCACATGGCGACGGTTTGCGTCAGCTAAAAAACGCGGCCGTCGCAAGCCGTCGTCTACCTAAATATAACGCGCGAACGTTTCCATCATTTCCCTCCAACCCCCTTTCACTCTTCCTCTTCCCAATTTCGCTCCCAATCGACTCCAGCCTCTAGCCGACGATCCCTTTCCGCTGTGTAACGACCCGATATTTTCAACCATTCGCATCCGCACATGTCGGACTTGAATTGTTCAAAATACCGCGTCGTAAATAAATTTTTGGCAAAACTCATAATATACAGTAAATAAATCATAGACACAGATATCAGAAATCTCGCAGCGGAATTTAAAATACTTAGTGGTTCATGAAGCCACTAAAAATCTCAACCAAATAAAATTTTACATGGTTTAGAATCTCCAGTACGGTTTAAAGCATCAATAGAAATCCAAATATTCCAAAGTCTCCATTACATAAATAAGATATAGACTGAAAGTTTTTGCCAGCAGCTCGAAAGGTCTACAGAATGTCCTAGCTCTGGGAAGAAAACTGAAACTGCAACTCAGGCTGACCCGAGTGTAAAATAAAACATAAACACTCGAGTCAGGACACACATACTTATATAGTGTAAGCTAATTCAAGTGTACTGTAATATAGAGCAAGTAACTTAAAGGATGCTTGGGACCGCCCATCCTCTAAGGATCCGTTAAACTATTTACTATGTAGTAATATTCGCTGTTATAATAGTGTCTATATTAAAATAAACTTACTTTTAAATAGCGTTAAGGAGTGACCCAATATTCCCCTGAACACGTAATAGTCCCAGTAGTCCATCCAATATCATAGTCCTCCTGATCGGGAAGCCACCAGAGGATACCACACGGGCTACGGGAGAAAACCAAACTCGTACAAGGATCGCTATGGTAGGTGACACGGCAAAACTAGGCAATGCCAGGGTAGATATACCAATTACGCTTCCGGACCGATGGAAACGCGCAGCGCGCAGCTACCGCCCACCTCGAACAACACTCCCAAATCAAAGGTGCGCACCAAACAATCACAAAAGCAATAGAATGGCATACGAAGAAGTGCGTCCGATCAGAGGTGCTACCTCATTAATCCGTCAATCGCTCCTGTTTTAGCCACCTTATGCCAACTCACGGGAGTCGGGTCCACGTATTTACCTTAAAGGAAACGTCACCGCCATCCTACTTCATTCTGAAATCTCCACCGCGTACACGGTTGGTAAAGTGGTTTTCGGTATCGACAGAGAGTATGCCAGATATCCGATCCCGGTCTCTTTCACAACCAAACGTTATTATAACCCGTGGTTACAGCTTTTAAAAATGGTATTTATACTTTGAAATCAAAATAAATTTCAAATAACTTCAATATCAAATATTGTTTGTAAACATTGGTCATTTTATAAAATACCATTTAAATCTATTCAATTTAATTAGAAATTTATTTGCCTTTTTCTCCCTTTTTAAAATTAAATTCTTCCATTTAAAACCATTCAAAGTCAATTCCTTATTTTTATTAATTACATATTAACTTCCAAAATTTAAACCCATTTCCCCAAAGATTATTTCCATAAATTTATTTTTAAATAATTAAAATCCCAGTTTCTGTAGCACTTATGAAATGCTACTTAAAGTCTATAGGTTAAAACAGTTCGTTTATAAAAGACAGCATTTAAGTGCTGTAATAGACTATTAACTTAACCATCAAGTTTTAAATTCCCAAATATAACCTTTTATCAATTATTTACTTAACTTAAACCTTATTTTTAACAAAATTCAGAAATTCCCAAAATAAGTTATATTCCAAAATTTATTTAAACATTTATTTATTTATTTAACATTTTTAACTCATTCAAAACATTATAAATCTTATAAAAATCCTTTAAATATATTTAAACCAGAATATTATAAACTTCCATTTTAAAATAAATTTAAAATATTTCAGAAAAACATTATATAAACCACGGGTCTGTATATAGTTTTCTAGCCTAGGTCAAGTGATACGGATTTATATCATTTCAATCCGCAATTTACAAAACCCCGGGTTCTATCATTTCAAACCCGCAATCCCAAGTTAACAAATCAAATTTAAACAATTAAATAATATATATGGATAATAATTGTCGTTCAGGCCTATCATTTC
Organism: Allium cepa; assembly: GCA_030765085.1. Classification (NCBI taxonomy): domain Eukaryota; kingdom Viridiplantae; phylum Streptophyta; class Magnoliopsida; order Asparagales; family Amaryllidaceae; genus Allium; species Allium cepa. The sequence continues at coordinate 601,334,064 of CM060935.1, forward strand.
AGCCTATAATGATCTCAATTTACATGGAACTTGCAGTGATGATTTAACAGTAAATAAGCATTAAATAATATAACTGCAACTATATTACAACAGATAAACAACTGATGAAGTGTCAATTTAAAATGGGGTTTAACATCATACGTTATATTACAGACAGATAAAATTTAATAAAATTTTTACAAATACACTTGCGATAATTCACAGAAATATAAGAGTATAGAAAGCACGATCAATTCACAGCGGAAGCAACGAATTGATCAAAATCTAGAAGAAAATCAAAATAAAACCAATACGCGACTTCAATTTACGGTTAAAGCAAATATTTTGAACAACTGGAACGAATGGAGTAAAAGAAATTTTGGTTCAACTTTTGCTCGACTGCCTCACCCCACATCCCGACCCCAACTTCATAGGCTTGGCAATACTATTTATTATTATTATTATTTATATATATATTTTTTCTTTTTTTTTCCCACGGCATGTCCAACTTATCTAGTTTGAAAAATATGTATTTACACAAAACTTGCGTCTCTGCCTAATGCAAACTCTCTCTGTTCATAAATACAACACGTCTCTGCCACATTAATTTCAAAACATTGTCGAATTCAGAAACATAAAAATTTAAATTTTTAACCATTCTTAACTTATAAAATCATATTCCTGCTTCAGAAAAATGTTCATTTGGATACCATTTATCTTATGATTAAATAAAATAAATTTTATAAATAAAATATCCAAATTTACTATGAATCATTTGTAAGTCAGAATTTCCCAATTTTACTTAACTTGTATACATATTTTTCCAAATAACTTTACACTTAATTTAAAAATACCCACTTCCTAAATAAAACTAAATTCTCATTTATTTACTTAACTTAACAATTTTATTTAAAACCCAATTTCCAATTTTCAAGTTAAGTCATAAATGGAAATTTCACCTTTCCATTTGAAAACAACATTTTCAATTATTTACTTACAAAACACCTCCGTTCCATAAAATTTTTTTTCCTTTTATAGTTAATGTACACTAAATTTTCTTCACAACTTTATTCATTTAGACATCAATTCAACTATGATTCAAGTTAAATAAAAGTTATTCCAAAATGTTCCATTTCAACCGTCTTTCATTTTATCAATTCAAAGTACATTATTTATTATACCAAACATATCCATTTTCGGAAATAACTTTTATTAAAATTTCTAGATTAGATTTCAACTCCATATTAAATCAAATTTAATTATTATGTCATTTATCGTAAATAAAATCTTTAAATTCACTTTAAAACCAATTATTAACTTATAAAAATTTAACTTATAGAAAACAAAACACCTTTAAAATTTTAAAGCCTTAAGTCAAATTTTTAGTTAAATTACATAAATTTTATTTCAAAAATACTTAATAATCTTTAGAAAAATATTATAATATATTAACCATGGGCTTGTTCGGGATATAAGCTCGGTTATGAAAACTTAGAGGGACGTGACGTGGTGGAGAAGTAGCCGAGCAAGGCAAAAGGGAAAAAGAGAACAACAAGAAGAAGAAGAAAGGGAAAAACTGGAAGAAGAAAAGAAAAAGTAAAACCATTACCTGATAGAGGCTTCAGCACAAAAAAAGAAGAAGGCTAAACTATGAGATGCAGAGGAAAGTTTTGGACGAGGCTATGTATTTATAAAGAGGAGTTGCTTTGTATGCAAGGAAGTGAAGTATACTTGGTCCAAAATGGAACATAGGCACGACATGCAGGGAAACAAATAGGTGAAAATTGGCAAGAGATCTCTAAAAAAAATATGCGGGATTTACTTTCCAGTTTGTTATGCTTGAACGTTGTTTCTTTTTTTTTTCATGGATAAGCTTGCGTGATTTTAGGCAAAACGGTCAGCGAATATAAATTTGCTCTGTATTGAAAAGGCAAATGAAATAAATGTTTACATAATTTGCTTGATCAGTTGTACGAAAATTTGCAAAACAAATTGCAGTGGGAAACAAGAAGCAAGAGATATGGATTCGTGCTTTATGAAATAGAGGAGCGTGATTCACTATTCCCAGTTATACGAAAATCTTGATTAAATGCATGCGTTGATTACTTTCCAGTTTCTTTAGTTTGAACGTTATTTTATATGCGTGATTTATGCTGCCAATTAAGAAAATTTGATTTCAACATTTTATACCATTTAATAGTTGCGTGATCAGCTATATGAAATTATCTTTATTTTGATTGAATTAAATGAAACGGCAAGAATTGGCAAAGATTTTGGAATGAAAAAGTCATATACAAAAATTAAAACCCAATTGAAAGCTATGGAAAAGGTAACGTTTACTATAAAACTACTGACTGATATTTTAATCCATATAGATATAAATATGATTTTTAAAATACGCCAAACCGACGCAATGCACCAGACAAACATACCTATATTTCTGTGAATTATCGCAAGTGTATTTGTAAAATTTTTATTAAATTTTATCTGTCTGTAATATAACGTATGATGTTAAACCCCATTTTAAATTGACACCTCATCAGTTGTTTATCTGTTGTAATATAGTTGCAGTTATATTATTTAATGCTTATTTACTGTTAAATCATCACTGCAAGTTCCCTGTAAATTGAGATCGTTATAGGCTGAAATGATAGGCCTGAACGACAATTATTATCCATATATATTATTTAATTGTTTAAATTTGATTTGTTAACTTGAGATTGCGGGTTTGAAATGATAGAACCCGGGGTTTTGTAAATTGCGGATTGAAATGATATAAATCCGTATCACTTGACCTAGGCTAGAAAACTATATACAGACCCGTGGTTTATATAATGTTTTTCTGAAATATTTTAAATTTATTTTAAAATGGAAGTTTATAATATTCTGGTTTAAATATATTTAAAGGATTTTTATAAGATTTATAATGTTTTGAATGAGTTAAAAATGTTAAATAAATAAATAAATGTTTAAATAAATTTTGGAATATAACTTATTTTGGGAATTTCTGAATTTTGTTAAAAATAGGGTTTAAGTTAAGTAAATAATTGATAAAAGGTTATATTTGGGAATTTAAAACTTGATGGTTAAGTTAATAGTCTATTACAGCACTTAAATGCTGTCTTTTATAAACGAACTGTTTTAACCTATAGACTTTAAGTAGCATTTCATAAGTGCTACAGAAACTGGGATTTTAATTATTTAAAAATAAATTTATGGAAATAATCTTTGGGGAAATGGGTTTAAATTTTGGAAGTTAATATGTAATTAATAAAAATAAGGAATTGACTTTGAATGGTTTTAAATGGAAGAATTTAATTTTAAAAAGGGAGAAAAAGGCAAATAAATTTCTAATTAAATTGAATAGATTTAAATGGTATTTTATAAAATGACCAATGTTTACAAACAATATTTGATATTGAAGGTATTTGAAATTTATTTTGATTTCAAAGTATAAATACCATTTTTAAAAGCTGTAACCACGGGTTATAATAACGTTTGGTTGTGAAAGAGACCGGGATCGGATATCTGGCATACTCTCTGTCAATACCGAAAACCACTTTACCAACCGTGTACGCGGTGGAGATTCCAGAATGAAGTAGGATGGCGGTGACGTTTTCCTTGAGGTAAATACGTGGACCCGACTCCCGTGAGTTGGCATAAGGTGGCTAAAACAAGAGCGATTCTCGAATTAATGAGGTAGCACCTCTGATCGGACGCACTTCTTCGTATGCCATTCTATTGCTTTTGTGATTGTTTTGGTGTGCACCTTTGATTTGGGAGTGTTGTTCGAGGTGGGCGGCAGCTGCGCGCTGCGCATTTCCATCGGTCCGGATAGCAATTGGTATATCTACCCTGGCATTGCCTAGTTGTGCCATGTCACCTACCATAGCGAGACTTCTACGAGTTTCTATTTGTGTCGTATCTATGGAGTATCCTCTGGTAGCTTCCCGATCAGAAGGTATTACGATACTGTATAGACTACTGGCATTATTTGTGTTAAGGTGGAAAATGTAAAGCCTTAACGCTATTTAAAAGTAAGTTTAATTTACAAATAGACACTATTATAATAGCGATGTATTACTACATAGTAAATAGTTTAACGGATCCTTAGAGGATGGGCAGTCCCAAGCATCCTTTAAGTTACTTGTTCTATATTACAGTACATTTGAATTAACTTACACTATATAAGTATGTATGTCCTGACTCGAGTGTTTATGTTTTATTTTACGCTCGGGTCAGCCTGAGTTGCAGTTTCAGTTTTCTTCCCGGAGCTAGGACATTCTGTAGACCTTTCGAGCTGCTGGCAAAAACTTTCAGTCTATATCTTATTTATGTAATGGAGACTTTGGAATATTTGGATTTCTATTGATGTTTTAAACTGTACTGGAGATTCTAAACCATGTAAAATTTTATTTGGTTGAGATTTTAGTGGCTTCATGAACCACTAAGTATTTTAAATTCTCCTGCGAGATTTCTGATATCTGTGTCTGTGATTAATTATTTACTGCATATTCTGAGTTTTGCCAAATTTATTTTTACAACGCGGTATTTTGAACAATTCAAGTCCGACATGTGCGGATGCGAATGGTTGAAAATACCGGGTCGTTACACGCTGCGCACTCCTTTCTCCTTTCTCTTTATCATATTTTTTGAGGTATATATTTTTAAACTCTATTTATAAAATAATTAGTAATTTTGGTTTGAATATGTTAGATTAATTGGTATTAGATGATGGTATAGTTTATTAGTTGATTTGGAAATAAAATTAAAAGTTTAAAGCCATAATTTAGAAAGTTAGTTGATTATTGATTTGAAATTGATGATTATAGTGTATTAGTTGATGAAAATAGTGTGTTAGTTTATTTGGGTATGTTAGTAAGTGGTTTGATTGTTTAATTTGTAATTAAAAATTAGGATTGATTCAAAATTCGAAAATTAGTATTATTGATAAACATGCTTATTGATAAGTTTACGCGAATGTTTGTAATAGTGGAAAAAGATGTTTATTACAGTTCACATGAAAATAAATGTATAATTATTTATTAATATGTTCATAAGTAGGTACATGTAAACATGAGTAATATTCTTTAATTAATCAGTGTGTATTAATTATAACTACCGGTGCTTAGTATAAAATTAATTTAATTTAATTTGTTATTATAAGTGCTAAGTTTATTTATGGTTTTGTACTATGATGATTGCAGATTTGATGAACATGAGTATTTGTGTAAATATGGTTGTGCTGGTTGATGGAATATTGGTTTTAGTAGATGAAAGTTTATGTAAATATTAATATTTGCATTGTGTTTTTAATTATTTGGGATATGTATGAGATTATACGTTGTATGTGATGTTATTGGTTGTGATATTGAGTTTATATGTCTTAAAAATGAAGTGAGATTGAGATACAACGTTTATTGTGTGATTGCAAAGCTTAAAAGCAGCTTTGCAGAAAATTACAGGACACAGGTTTGCGTCGGATCGCGACGGCTAACGACAACCAAATTGTTCAGATTAACGACGACTAGCGACAGCTTTCTGCTTCCAGACTTGTGTCGTCTACCGACGGCTGGCGATGGCTAATTTTCGCAGGTTTCCGACGCGAATATGACGACGAAACCATTGCTAAAGCTGTCACTATTTTGCTTGCGTCGTGTATTTTTGCTGCAGCATTTAACGACGGCCGCCGGTCATAAAATGCTATTATTAACTGTAATAGCATTTCATAAACGCTATTATAGGCTTTAACAGTATTTCATAAGCGCTATTATAGGTTTGAACAGCGTTTCATAAATGCTTTTAAATCCTTTAGGAACGTTTTAAAAATCATTTTTGCGGTACGTACATATTCATTATCACACTATAATCAATAAACTTACATAAACACAATGTATCATTTCACCCAATCATATAGATCACAATTAACGAAAAGTAGCTAACCATTCAACATTCACATAGAATAATGCATAATATATCGTAATATTTAATGAACATTATATTAAAAGTGTAAATAATACAAGTGATAAAATATCGTACTACACATCTCTACTATTAATAATGAGAATTCAATCCATTAGTTTCAACCATGTCTTTTTGAAATTCCGAAAATGCCCTTTACATTAATAAAGATTGTAAAACATAAACATCATTTTTCAACTGCCATGCGATCAACTTGACTTCATTTACCCTTCCACCTCATCACAATTTTATAAGTTCAACGTAACAGGACAACCTACTATTTTCTCTCTTACCTTGTATACACTAACAATTAAGACGTTTTATGTAATGTGGGACTAGTTAAAATTATTTAGTTTCCATGTACAACTACTTTTCAATAATTAAACTGTATTAAGTACGACCATTTACTACTCTAATATTATTTGCTCTCAGCGCATTTGCACCTGGAACATTTAATTTCAAACAACATAAACTAAATGTGTGTACATCATAACAGAACATGTGATGCAATACTTAAATTTTAATATCTAATACACACTGTAAATACTGTACATGTGACCACTTGGAATTTAGTAATTTTTTTGCTGGAATGAGATGTTTCATGTTTTCCATCATAAATTCCGATCCCACATTTATTGCTACAATCTGTAAATGCAATTTATTATTAGATAAATTAATATCATGCAAGCATCTAGCTGATAGCGCAATGGAATTAATCTATACTCCGGTGCCAGCATGAATGAACGAATGTTGTCCCCTGTGCATGAATTGTAAATGATACTTCTACAAAAAATTGAGCAATCAAGTCATATGCTCCAACTTTCAACTGATAAACGTTATGCTGATTGCATTAAATTACCAGTACAAATTAAATTTAGATTTATAAATGATTGACGCTTTCAGCTACCTATGTTGCAAAAGTAATACGATAAAGATATCTTCCAACTAGAAACAAACTTACAAACTCTAATATGAGTACAACTCATCAAATACTAAATAAATTTTTTTAAATAATAGACAACAATCAATATATTTAAACATACATCAATCTATCATACTCAGCTGCCTGTGTGCGTAGCATGGGCTACGCACTAGTGATGAATAAATGTGCAAACCAAAAAGTTGTTACTTCAAAAAAAAACCCATGTTGCCATTTGTATGCATCATAGATGGGTAATTACCTATGAAAAAGATATTCAACAATTAACAATTATAACTATACCTACACGTGTGTGTGTGTGAAACTTAAATATATATATATTTAATTAATTTATATGATACTTAATTAATTTATATGAAACTTGATTAAGTTAGTTAATTTTTGTAAAATTAGATTGATTTATATAAACTTTAATTATGTTATAAAATTTAGTTAATTTATATAATCATATGGAAACAATATCAATAACATATGGAATTTCCTGCAATGGATGTAAATTTTGTTTAAAACAGTTTATTCAACAATTGCATGTATGTTGTTATAAACTTATTGATTTTGTTAAACTTAATTAAATTTTATAAACTCATTTAATTTTAAGGCTTATTTAATTATTATAAAACTTAATTAACTTAGTTACTTATTTTAAACTTAGTTAATTTGTTGTTGTTGTCATTATATTATTTTATTACTATTATTATTATATTAATTATTATTATTCTTCTAAATTTAGTTAACTTTTATAAACTTAATTAATTTTTTTAAAAATGAGACAATTTTCACAATACTTAGTCAATTTTTATAACAATTTAACAAAGATTTCAAAATAGAAACACGATTTTTATAAAACTAATTTTTATAAAACTTAATTAAATTTTATAATCTTATTTAAATTTAAAAACGGTTAGCTTATTTAATTATTATAAAACTTAATTAACTTGGTTACTTATTTTAACGTAGTTAATTTATTATTATTATTATATTATTATTGTATTACTACTATTAATATATTATATTATATTATATTATTATACTTCTTTTAAATTTAGTTAATTTTTATAAACTTAATTAATTTTTATGAAACTTAGTTAACTTAGTTAATTTTTACGTCCTTTAGTTAATTTTATAAAACTCACTTAATTAACTTAGTGAATATTTATAAGACTTAGTTTATTAATTTAGTTAAATAATTTTAGTTGATTTTTATATAACTTTAGTTAAATTTTATAAACTTTCAGTTAATCTAGTTAAATTTGTAGAAAACTTGATAACGGAGTTAACTTTTATAAAAATTAGTTAACTTTTAGAAAAACAGTTTGCTTATTTAATTATTATAAAACTTAATTAACTTAGTTAATTATTTTTTATATAACTTAGTTATCTTAGTTAAATTTTTATACGTTGTTAATTTTCATAAATTTATTTAAATTTAATAAAATTTTATGGATATTTAGATATTAATTTAATTTTATACAACTTAGTTAATTTTTAGAAAATTATTTAATTTCTATAAAACTCGATTAACTTAGTTAATTCTTATAAACTTTATTGATTTACATTAACGGATTTGATGAATTTTCGACAGCACCTCCTTTGCGCGGTTAGTGCTTTCTCACACACCCCAATCCAATATACATTTGCACGATTAAAAAAGATCGGATTTATATCATATACAATAAAATATACTTCATAATAGAACACACATTCAAATGTATAAAAACATATACCTTTTATTAGCAACTTTAGATACCAATCTTCCATATAGCAAATGAATGTTTGTGTACCTAAATAATAAGTAAAGGGAATAATTAGGATGCAAATCTACAAAATAGTTATGTAATTATGCAAAAGGCGTAAATGCCAATATTATTTATCAAGTAATATTTGCACACTTAGAGATAGAGCGCAAGTTGTTCCATAAGACGAGCGAAAAATGAGCTTGATGATAATTCAGTTCTTCTAGTCAGTAATCGCTATTCCATTCAGTGTTGAAAAGTATAGCTACACCATGAGACAGTGATTTTGCATTAAAAATTGAAGCTCAGTCATAAACACAACTAGCCTACCCGAAGAAGAATATAACCTTCTTAATGATTCTCAGAGCAAGCATTAACAAGAAAAATCAAGAAAAATCAATAGATCAATAATAGAGAGACATTTACTTGATTTACCAATCAAATTTGACATAGGAGCATCAGTCAATGGACTCAAAAATTTCTCAAATTTTGATTTAATTTCGATATTAAGGTTAAATAAAATGCAAAAATACAGAACTTTGCAAAATTTAAGTTTAGGGTCTTAAGAGTATCGAAAATGAATAGTGATTTCATCATGAGGACTGTTTATCTAGATTATTTTTATAATAGGAAAAATTAGTTGCAACTCTTCCCTTAACGCTTTACTTTTGCCCATATATCACACAATTTTGTATCCCCTTAACAAAATTAATAGTCCATTTCATTCTCACCTATAGTAAGATAAAAGAATTGTTTATAGAAATCTAGCTAACAAGTCAACACCGATGGCTCAAATAATTGGAAATGTGGGACCAATAACTTGCAAAAACTGAATTATTATTGTTCTACCTAGGGAGACATCCCTCATTGTAAAAAAAATTAAAACTATACGCATGGTTCAATTTCAAAAGTAGGTAATAAAGCAGGCACTAATATATATATATATATATATATATATATATATAATTGAAATTCCATTTGAATAGTAATCAATAAAACCCATATGATTTTGCAAAATGAGATAAATTAGGCTTACTTGTTTATTTGCCGATCTGCATAGGTAAACTTTTGTCTGCCAGTTTGCTTAGATATAGTTCTGATTTGTAACAAGTACTTAATAATCTCGATTTTTAGTGTGCCAAAGTGCAGTATAATCTGTTTTGTTTTCTTAAGGCACGTGGGTCATAGTTGTTGTTTGACTTTTTTCAGTACTCGCGTAACCGTGTTCATCTTTATGAAAAACGCAAACACTTCACTTGGCATCCATGTACCGAAACTAATGAAAAAAATAGGCTTCAAAAAATATTGACTTGAATACATTTGGACATGTAGTGTACTACACTAGATAACACTTATCAAGGATACTAATTAGAAGATAGGTAAGTTGCCCTATGTATAACATATATGTTAATAATAGACTGAGAAAATTAATACCTTAGTACAACCATTAAGGTTAATAAAAATTTGAATTTTGTCATCATTGATCATTTTAGCAATAGCCTCAAAAGTCATGGAAGATACGTCAATGAATTGCGCAGCTTCAGACTGAATGCGCTACCTCCATTCCGTACCATCATTATGACTCAATGCATTATAGAAGATCTGTTGACAAATTTAAATTACATCATTACAGAACAGTTAACAACAGATAGCAACAGTCAATTAACATTGTAAACCTCAATGGATTCTTGATTGTGCAATCCAAACACAGAGTCGATGTGCCAAAGCAAAAAAATTACTACACTATAATTAAGAAAATTTAATGATTTGATTTGTAAAACATGCTCAACGTTAGATTTATGTTTCCAACTTTTGTATTATGGGTTCCATAGTCAAGCTAATGAGAACATATTATTATTCATATACCAGCTAACATATAAGGGTTGCCTCTTGTAGACATGGCCCATCCTATTCATTAAATTTCCATAGGTTACTGCACTCATAGTATACCACAACAAAAATACGTATATGCTGCTTTTGAGTCAACTTAGTAGTGTGTTTTATGATGGTATATTACAATGGGTAGCATGTAGGGAAATGGTTAATTTAGTACAAACATGACTAAACAGAATTGTTGTGCGACTGACCTTGGTGATCTCCAACTGTTTTTGTGACTTCATGCCTAAACAGCAAGTGAACTTGACTTCAGCGACTTCAGCGAGATTATGAGTCTTTAGTTTCCATGCTCATAGAAAGGCCAGCAAAACCTGACATTAATTTTGGAACTATTATCTCAAAAAAGAATGTTGTAACTCATGGTTGATGTAGTTAACATCGCACATAAATTCTAGAAAGATGATACTTATGATGTTTCATATACATAATTAATATAAAGAAGATAAAATTTGAAGATAAATGTAGCGATTCGAGATTTTTCACGTTTGAAAATCGATATCCATACTTTACATCGTACTCGAATGCCGTAGATTCGAGCTTCGAATCCGAGTCGCCGGAGCTTATAGCACCATTAAGTACAACACAGCGGTAGAAAATGAATAATATTATACACACACCTGATACAATATCCAGATAAAATGATGATACAATAGAATGAAACAATAGATATCAATACTATCAGAGATACAAGAAATAGCAGCGGAAAGGAAATAGATAACACCAGCAGCGGAACAATAATGTCTTCAATGGGATATATCCCCAAATCCAATGCTCCAATCCAAATCTAGCTCTCGACCCAACATCGTGGGACACCTAGATAAGCAAGTCTCATCCAAATACTGGTCTAACTCCAGATAATCTACTAAATCCGACTATCTGAAAAACCAACTCTAGACTGCCCGTGTGGAAAATAGTGGGCACCCAAAGTTTAGGAAAGGAACAATAAACTCCAAGTCAATCGTGGGACTAGTGTGAGTAACAAAAATAGTTTTATCTTTTATCTTTAAAACAAGCAACAAAGGAATTTAAAATCGCAATGATTTTTGAAAATGAAACTACCATAAGGCCTCCCGGCAAACACACAATGTAGGCGTACACATGGGGGAGATTTCTTCTTATGATAGTCAAACATGCTTCCTACGCAAAATTCTTCTTTTTATATTATTATTAGTGCATAGTGGAAAACATATCGAAAGTAGAATATAAATCTTAGCCATCATAGGTACCATTATATTATGCCAGCTATAACTACCATTTTAAATGGAAGGTTCTACAACTAAAACCATACAAGGCTTTTATCGTTTTGTTTGGATTTCCAACAAATGGTCAGGCTAAGGAACTTCCTACTACGACATAGGAACGCCTCTGGCGGGACTCCCCGAGAACCTACCCGACTCTCTGCCAACACAAGGCCGGTTTCCTCCCTGCCCGGGAGTAATTCCTACAAATATGCCACCTCCGGTCCTTTGGGACCTTTATACGAGGATCCTCTACGCCAACAACATCAGACGATAATAAAATATACTACAGTGCCCACATGAGTTATATCTGGGCTCCATACCGTGATACTACCCTTTTCTAGAAGGAATGGTCACACCTTAGGGGAGCTACCCCTGAAACCTTGCCGCATCTTTCATGTTTTGATCATTACCGGTTTGTGAGGCTCGAAGAGGTTTCGTCCACAAAGCCATGCTTTACACGAAAGCCATGCTTTGATCACAAATGATCATCAACACACATCAGCACTTAGCATGCCACACTACCAAATTGGGAGTATATCACTGATAACCTTCAACTACATAACCTCTGAGCTCGTACGTCTCAGAGAAGGGTGTTAAGCTAAGAGAATAAATTCTCCGCCACCAACAGATATGTATTTGAAAGAAATCTTCTTTATATCTCAAAGTGTAGTGTCATACATACAATCATACAAGTCTATTCCAGGTTCGAACAGAACCGAAGGCACTTCCGAAGAAGCCCTTGCAAATCCGGGTATTCACAATCCCGATCGGACTTCCCATCACTTAGGAAATCTCTATACCGGCGCGACTCGTGCAGAGACAATCGATGGGTCATCCTATCGCTCTCGCAAATATCTGGTCTACACCACCGGTCTTCAAGTGCTATCCATATCGACGTATCATTATTCGAAATGAGTTATATGACACAAGGTCCTCTCCCGGCTAAACCGAATAATGAGCACAATATTTAAAACATATGGATATGGGATTTCAATTAAGTCACAATTTATAAAATCCAAAATTTTTCTCTTAAATGGTTAAACAAATTACCATTTTAAATCTTTGAACAAAAAGATTTATTTCACAAAATTCACCCAGTTTCACCAAGGTCCATTTACGGATTTCAAAACAATTTCCATTTCAATTGGATTAAGTCGTTAAATCTTTTAAATCAAAGATTTAACTTAAAGCTTTCAAACCATTTCCATAACTTGGAAAACCATTTTCATTTTAGACTAGAAACCCTTTTAACCCAATTTGGACGTTTATTTCTTATATGAAAGCTTTTATTATATGAAAACAAATAGTTTTCATTTCGGAAGAATCCAATTATATTTGCACGGGTTAAAGCCTTTGAATTTAAATTCAAATTCCCAAATTAATACCTTTAAAATGGTTTAATCCATATAAACTTGTATAACATCTTTAGTCCTTAGATTCAAATTATAAAATTCAGTTTCAAATATTGAATTCAAATTTAAATCAAATTATTTAAATTTCAAAGTGTTATCAAGTTATTCAAAAATAAATTTTATCTTTGAAACGCCTTTTTCAAAAGCTTTTCACATTTAACCCGATTCCATTTCCAAACCATTGAATTCAAATTGTCTATTCAAAAATCTATGACTTAATCGATTTTCTCATGAAATCCATATTTGTGTGTGTATGGTGTGGTCTAGGGGTTTAACACAATAGTGCAACAACATTATCATCACAGATAAAGCACAGAAATATATTTGATAAGCGGTATAAACTATAACGCTTATCATTCATTCACAGAGTCATAGATAAAAATAAACAAACGTATTACAAATAAATGAATAAATTATACACAGCTCAATCCACAGAACAAACTATCACAGATCAGATAGGACAATCAATTCAAGGCATCTTATATAATACAATCATTCATAAGTAAGGTCAAGCATTCAATAATCATTTATAAGAAGGATTAATTAATTGTTTAATCCTAATTAATTCAGTTTATCTCCAATTAAATTAATTACTTATGAATTTATTATCCAATCCTGATAAATTTATTACAAATCATTTGATATAAATTAATTAATCAATTATCTTAATTAATTAAATTATCCTTAATTAATCATATTAATTGAATCAACCTTTAAACCAATTACATAATTAATTAACCCCTTAATTAATTATTTTAAAAAAAATAATCCTTTAATTACTTATCATAAAGTAATTACACTTCCACAATTTCATAAATGATTATCATTAATTAATTAATCTAATTAATTGTTAAAATTAATCGCATTAATTAATTATTTAAATAGTCTTAGTTAATGACCTTCATAAAAAAATTCTTTAATTATTTTGCTGAATTAATCTACTTACATTAATCATTACTAATTAGAATTGATTAACCATTAGTAACTCATTAATTAATCCTTAATTATTTAATTAAGTCTCAATTGTAATTTAGTTAATTCTTAATTACTTGATAAATTAATTACTAATCATTGATTAAAAATTTAAATCTTTTTAATGATTCTTAATTACCAATTTATTTATCCCAAATTAATTAGCTAAAACCTTAATTAACTAATTTTAAACTCTTAATTATTAATTTATCCAAATCATTAATTATCCATTTTAATTAATTTAATCATTACAAATCATTAATCTTTATTTATTTTAAAGATAAAAGCATTTTTTTATCTTATTAATGAATCAAGTTATCATTAACAAGTCACTTAAACAATTTACCTTTATATTTCACTTTTAAATTTCATTTTTAAATTTTAAGATTTAAAATGAAAACAAATTAACTTTAACAAAGTTTAAAACAATTTCAAAACCCTTTTTATTTTAGAAGTTCAAAGGACTTTAAAAAACCCAATTTCATTTTAGATTCAGATCAATTTAAAAATTCACTTTAGCATTCAAACTATTTAAACCAAATTGAATTTAAAAACTTCTTTTATTTTAAAAACAAAGATTCAACTTTATATTTGAATTCAGATTTAAACTTTTGATTTCAAACTTCTCTTATAATTGAAACCTCACTTTAAAAATCAAACTACTCAAACATTTTAAAGTAGTCACACAATTTAAATAAAAACTTTATTTATTTTTAAACTGAGATTCAATCTAACTTCAATTTAAACTCTGCTATTTATTTACTGAGCTTTAATTTTATTTTTATTTTAAATTTAGAACTATGTAACAGGTTTCAGTAAAAACCTGTAGCTAGCAATCAACTCGAGAACACACTGAAATGCTTCGAGCCCAATACCCAGTTACTTCGAGTAGAAACGCGAGTTGCTTGAGACAAACACGCGAGTTCACCCTGCACACAAACTAAATTCCCAGATCACCAGAAATATAGTGCATGGTGCACGTGCACGGCACCGCTGCTTGCCTCTGGCCGACCCCACATCATCGAGCAAGTCGACGTTCATCCACGCCTCAACCTCCGACTATCAAAATCCCCATCATCTTCTCGAAATTAAAATCGAGCTCGAAGACGAAACCTGGAACACGCGAACCCCATCACCTCCCAACCTGTCATCGCCTCGTTTTCACCACTCCGACCACCAGGAGGTCAACAACTCCGATTACGACTTCGTCAACTCCCCCTCTTCCATCACCCAGAGCCACGCCGCACTCGGTCCAATGTAGACGACAAATGAGGCAAATTTCTCAACTACATCTACACTAGGTTTAGGAAATCAAAATGACAACCGTTGCCGCCACCATGCTCAGACCATCCACCAGTCAATTTTGCCAAACACACCGGTCACTCTATCTCCAGCCACAAACCTGGCCACTCAAATTACTGGGTTCACCAGTGATTCCCAAAAACCCCAATATTCATCAACACAGAAAATGTACATCCTATACTTAATTAAAAAGTATGATTTCGGTTTTAAAAATCCTAATTTTGATTGAATGTTCGATTCATCTTTCTAAATCCAGGAATTATAAAGTTAAAGTTTTTACAAACTCAAGTTTTCATACAGTTCTTAAGGTTCCAGAGCAGAATCTACTTTATTTAAGTTAAATACAAATTTTAAATTTTGCTTTATAATCAAACAAACCCTTTTTGTTTAGATCCTAGGTCATGATACAAATAGATCAAGCAGAATTGATTTTTAAAGTAAGATATGAACTTGAGATTTATAACAGGATCTCTTACATGGTATACAATATGCAGAAATTTCATCTCACAAACACCCAGAGAAATGAATATATAAATATTCACACAAGTATATTTAAGCATTCAAATATTAACAGGCAACAAGTTTAAAATTTAAGTTATTTAAAAGTGTTACTCACAGTGGTTTGAGGCTGAACGGAGCTTTTTATGTAGAAACAAGCTTGAATTCTTGCTAGCTGAAGCCTCTTTGATCTCTGGTTGCACGGATTTGTTTGATGTTCTAAATGGAATGTTGTTCGAATTTTCAAGCTGTTTTTTACTTCATTTTAACATAGCTATGAATAAATGAACTGATGAAGATATATGGGAAAGCAAGTTTATAGGTTGATGTTATTATTTGTACAAGTGATGTTATGTATATTTGTACAACACAGGGTAGATATTATTTGGTTTGTACAAAATAAGATCAGAGATCTTTTTCTTTGGAGGCTGAAATTAAATTTTTGAATGTATGTCATTTAATGCCTTGTCTCCTGTCATGTTTATACATATCTTTGTTGTATTGTTTATAAGCTTGCATATTATATTAATTATCCAATTCTGTTTGTTTACTTTGTATTGCCTAAGAGATTTCCTTGGCTACTTTGGTGGCTGCAGCTTTGTTTTGGTGGGGTGAAATTATTTGTAAAAGCGTGCTAAGATTTTGTATTAATTAACTCTTTTCTTATTTCATACTTGAATGTATTTGCACTGTCTTGTTTTGCAAGCTTGTAGATATTGATATTTTTATTTTTCCATACTTGTCTCTGTTTGCTTCTACATACTTATATCTTTTCTTTTGTCTTTGCTTTGTAATATAAATGAAGTTCTAAAATTAACATATCGTTTGAATTTATTTATGTATTTATTTTATTTTAAATAATTTTGAAAGACTTTATTTTAAATTTTCAAACCATGGCTTTTTTTTAGAATACACACACACAAACACACACATATATAAATAAATTTGAAATAACCATTTCTGTTTATATCAAAATCCATTTGTAAAGACATTACATTATTAACATTGTCTAAAAATAACTCATTATTAAATTAAAACAATTTACAAAAGAAACTATCTCTTTATTAATAAATAACATATTTTATTTGAATTTGGAAAAACTCAAATCGATTAACCAATTAATTTCACAGTTTTTTTAATCAAAAATTAAATAAATTATCAATTTAAATTTAGTCAAAATCCGGGATCGTTACAGATTCCCCCCCTCCCCCTTTAAGAAATTTCGTCCCCGAAATTTGCCAGGAAGACAACAAAGGCAGATGAAGAATGTTTCATCAAATCAAACTGAATATCTATTCTGCATTTGGCTTACCAAATCAGAATGTTAGAAATATGAGAACGAACTCATACAATACTACATAGGATACTCGGGTTATCAAATCTACGAAATATTCAAGGCACTGGTTAGTTCGAAAGAATAATTAACCGTTCGTACAATATATATAGACCAAAAATGACAGATATATGGATACCATTTCAAAAAATTTAGTTTAGAACTGAAGTATATCTATCAACCATATCAATCAAAGCAACCAATTCATCCAAACAAACAATTCTGACCTATTTAGAGTTTATGTCCTATGCAAATATATCAAATCTTCTTCCTAGATCTACCAGGAACCATCGTAGAATTGAAAAGAGATGCTGAATAAAAGAGATTGATAGATGGATTCAATCTTCTACAATTTTTCAAGCATAAGATATAGATTCCAAACTCAAGTCGGAATACCCCAAAGTATATACCAACTCGTCCCTCTTTGGACTTCGATATACACAAGAAATTATAATAGAATTTCAAATTTGGTTTTTCAAACGATATCGTTTCATCGATACAATCCAAATTTAGCTTTATATCAATCAATTTAACTCAATTTAATATTTCCAATTTATTTAAAATTTTCAGTTTCAAATTTTTAATTCATTAAAATTTAAATCGGAAAGCTGATAAGAAACCGATGAAGATACGAAGTAAAGATTTTCTACAATGATTCATAGGGCCACCATCACACTGAAACTTCTTCTCGTAGCTGGTACGAAGCAATCAAAGAATTTGGAAACGAATCAAAGGATATTGATAGAGAAAATTGTTTCCACTGTCACAGGGTATTGACCATTTGTACTGGTATTTCCCTGTCCCGTATCTCGTTCTCTTCTTGCAATCATACTCACTATTAGTGGATACTAAGAGAATTTACTGAGGCATTCGAACGGATATCTTAGGGATTACTCATTCTAGGGTATATTTCACCCTATCTCTAATGAGCTACTTAATGTGTTATACACCTGAGCTAAAGTTTTAACCTCCAGCTCTGATACCAAATGTAGTAGTCTAGACTTTTCAACCATCGACAGCGGCCAATCTCGACTGGTAGGCTTTTCAACCATCACAGCCCTGTCGTGGCCTACACTGGTACCCCAGACTTGCTTTTACAGCCATCCTTTCGACTGCCACAGCTTACGCCTAACCAACCCCTTAAAGAGGACATGTGGGGGTAAGAGTCTCCCATTCGCCACCTAACGCGAAGCGAGAACCCCCCATCACATTTCACTAAGACAAGCAAGACTGGTGTAAGTAACAAAAACAGCTTTATCTTTTATCTTTAAAACAAGTAACAAAGGAATTTAAAACCGCAATGCATTTTGAAAATGAAACTACCATAAGGCCTCTCGGCGCACACACAATGCAAGCGCACACATGGGAGAGATTTCTCCTCATGATAGTCAAACATGCTTCCTACGCAAAATTCTTCTTTTTATATTATTATTAGTGCATAGTGGAAAACATTTCAAAAGTAGAATATAAATCTTAGCCAGCATAGATACCATTATATTATGCCAGCTATAACTACCATTTTAAATGGCAGGTTCTACAACTAAAACCGTACAAGGCTCATATCGTTTTGTTTGGATTTCCAACAAATGGTCAGGCTAAGGAACTTCCTACTGCCACATGGGAACGCCTCTGGCGGGACTCCCGAGAACCTACCGGGCTCTCTGCCAACACAAGGTCGGTTTCCTCCCTGCCCGAGAGTAATTCCTATAGATATGCCACGCCCGGTCCTTTGGGACCTTTATACGAGGATCCTCTATGCCAACAACATCACACGGTAATAAAATATACTACAGTGCCCACATGAGTAAGTATCTGGGCTCCATACCATGATACTACCCTTTTCCAGAAGGAATGGTCACACCTTAGGGGTGCTACCCCTGAAACCTTGCCGCATCTTTCCTGTTTTAACCATTACCAGTTTGTGAGGCTCGATGAGGTTTCGTCCACAAAGCTATGCTTTACACGAAAGCCATGTTTTGATCAACAAATGATCATCAACACACAGCAGCACTTAGCATGCCATGCTACCAAACTGGGAGTATATCGCTGATAACCTTCAAGTACAAAACCTCTGAGCTCGTATGTCTCAGAGAAGGGTGTTAAGCTAAGAGAATAAATTCTCCGCCACCAACAGATATGTATTTGAAAGAAATCTGCTTTATATCTCAAAGTGTAATGTCAGACATACAATCATACAAGTCTGTTCCGGGTTCGAACAGAACCGAAGGCACTTCCGAAGAAGCCCTTGCAAATCCGGGTATTCACAATCCCGATCGGACTTTCCATCACTTAGGAAATCTCTATACCGGCGCGACTTAGTGTAGAGACAATCGATGGGTCATCCTATCGCTCTCGAAAATATCCGGTCTTCACCATCGGTCTTCAAATGCTATTCATATCGACGTATCATTATTCGGAATGGGTTATATGACACAAGGTCCTCTCCCGGCTAAACCTAATAATGAGCACAATATTTAAAACATATGGATATGGGATTTCAATTAAGTCACAACTTATAAAATCCAAAACTTTCCTCCCAAATGGTTAAACAAATTACCATTTTAAATCTTTAAACAAAAAGATTTATTTCACAAAGTTCACCCAGTTTCACCAAGATCCATTTACGGATTTCAAAACAATTTCCATTTCAATTGGATTAACTCGTTAAATCTTTTAAATCAAAGATTTTACTTATAGCTTTCAAACCGTTTCCATAACTTGGAAAACCATTTTCATTTTAGACTAGAAATCCTTTTAACCCAATTTGGACGTTCATTTCTTATGTGAAAGCTTTTATTATTTGAAAACAAATAGTTTTCACTTTGAAAGAATCCAATTATATTTGCACGAGTTAAAGCCTTTGAATTTAAATTCAAATTCCTAAATTAATACCTTTAAAATGGTTTAATCCATATAAACTTGTATAACATCTTTAGTCCTCAGATACAAATTATAGAATTTCAGTTTCAAATATTGAATTCAAATTTAAATCAAATTATTTAAATTTCAAAGCGTTATCAAGTTATTCAAAAATAAATCTTATCTTCGAAACTCCTTTTTCAAAAGCTTTTCGCATTTAACCCGATTCCATTTCCAAACCATTGAATTCAAATTGTCTATTCAAAAATCTATGACTTAATCGATTCCCTCATGAAATCCATATTTGTGTGTGTATGGTGTGGTCCATGTTTAACACAATAGTGCAACAACATTATCATCACAGATCAAAGCACAGAAATATAGTTGATAAGCGGTATAAACTATAACGCTTATCATTCATTCACAGAGTCACAGACAAAAATAAACAAACGTATTACAAATAATGAATAAATTATACACAGCTCAATCCATAGAAGAAACTATCACAGATTAGATAGGACAATCAATTCAAGGCATCTTGTACAATACAATCATTCATAAGTAAGGTCAAGCATTCAATAATCATTTATAAGCAGGATTAATTAATTGTTTAATCCTAATTAATTCAATTTATCTCCAATTAAATTAATTACTTATGAATTTATTATCCAATCTTGATAAATTTATTACAAGTCATTTGATATAAATTAATTAATCAATTATCTTAATTAATTAAATTATCCTTAATTAATCATGTTAATTAAATCAACCTTTAAACCAATTACATAATTAATTGACCCCTTAATTAATTATTTTTAAAAAAATTAATCCTTTAATTACTTATCATAAAATAATTACACTTCCACAATTTCGTATATGATTATCATTAATTAATTAATCTAATTAATTGTTAAAATTAATCGCATTAATTAATTATTTAAATAGTCTTAGTTAATGACCTTCATAAAAAAAATTCTTTAATTATTTTGCTAAAGTAATCTACTTACATTAATCATTACTAATTAGAATTGATTAACCATTAGTAACTCATTAATTAATCCTTAATTATTTAATTAAGTCTCAATTGTAATATAATTAATTCTTAATTACTTGATAAATTAATTACTAATCATTAATTAAAAATTTAAATCTTTTTAATGATTCTTAATTACTAATTTATTTATCCCAAATTAATTAGCTAAAACCTTAATTAACTAATTTTAAACTCTTAATTATTAATTTATCCAAATCATTAATTATCCATTTTAATTAATTTAATCATTACAAATCATTAATCTTTATTTATTTTAAAGATAAAAACATTTTTTTTATCTTATTAATGAATCAAGTTATCATTAACAAGTCACTTAAGCAATTTACCTTTATATTTCACTTTTAAATTTCATTTTTAAATTTTAAGATTTAAAATGAAAACAAATTAACTTTAACAAAGTTTAAAACAATTTCAAAACCCTTTTTATTTTAGAAGTTAAAAGGACTTAAAAAACCCAATTTCATTTTAGATTCAGATCAATTTAAAAATTCACTTTAGCATTCAAACTATTTAAACCAAATTGAATTTAAAAACTTCTTTTATTTTAAAAACTAAGATTCAAATTTATATTTGAATTCAGATTTAAACTTTTGATTTCAAACTTCTGTTACAATTGAAACCTCACTTTGAAATTCAAACTACTCAAACATTTTAAAGTAGTCAACACAATTTACATAAAAACTTTATTTATTTTTAAACTGAGATGCAATCTAACTTCAATTTAAACTCTGCTATTTATTTACTGAGCTTATATTTTAATTTTTTTTAAATTTAAAACTATGTAACAGGTTTCAGTAAAAACCTGTAGCTAGCAATCAACTCGAGAACACACTGAAATGCTTCGAGTCCAATACCCAGTTACTTCGAGTAGAAACGCGAGTTGCTCGAGAAGAATGCACGAGTTCACCCTGCACACAAACTAAATACCCAGATCACTAGAAATCTAGTGCACGGTGCACGTGCACGGCACCGCTGCTTGCCTCTGGCCGACCCCACATCATCGAGCAAGTCGACGTTCATCCATGTATGAACCTCGGGCCGTCAAAATCCTCATCATCTTCTCGAAATTAAAATCGAGATCGAAGAAGAAACCTAGAACACGCGAACCCCATCACCTCCCAACCTGTCATCGCCTCGTTTTCACCGCTCCGACAACCAGGAGGTCAACAACTCCGGCTACGACTTTGTCAACTCCCCCTCTTCCATCACCCAGAGCCACGTCGCACTCGGTCCAGTGTAGACGACGAAAGAGGCAAATTTCTCAACTACGTCTAAACTAGGTTTAGGAAATCAAAATGACAACCGCTGCCACCACCATGCTTAGACCATCCACCAGTCAATTTTTCCAGACACACCGGTCACTCTACGATCTCCAGCCACAAACCCCGCCACTCAAATTACTGGGTTCACCAGTGATTCCCAAAAACCCCAATATTCATCAACACTGAAATGTACATCCTATACTTAATAAAAAAGTATGATTTCAGTTTTAAAAATCCTAATTTTGATTGAATGTTTGATTCATCTTCTGAATCCAGGAATTATAAAGTTAGAGTTTTTACAAAACTCAAGTTTTCATACAGTTCTTAAGGTTCCAGAGCAGAATCTACTATTTAAGTTAAATACAAATTTTAAAATTTGCTTTATAATCAAACAAACCCTTTTTGTTTAGATCCTAGGTCATGATACAAACAGATCAAGCAGAATTGATTTTTGAAGTAATATATGAACTTGAGATTTATAACAGGATGTCTTACAGGGTATACAATATGCAGAAATTTCATCTCACAAACACCCAGAGAAATGAATATATAAATATTCACACAAATATATTTAAGAATTCAAATATTAACAGGCAACGAGTTTACAACTTAAGTTATTTAAAAGTGTTACTCACAATGGTTTGAGGCTGAACAGAGCTTTTTATGTAGAAACAAGCTTGAATTCTTGCTAGCTGAAGCCTCTTTGATCTCTGGTTGCACGGATTTGTTTGATGTTCTAAATGGAATGTTGTTCGAATTTTCAAGCTGTTGTTTACTTCAGTTTAACATAGCTATGAATAAACGAACTGATGAAGATATATGGGAAAGCAAGTTTACAGGTTGATGTTATTATTTGTACAAGTGATGTTATGTATATTTGTAAAACACAGGGTAGATATATTTGGTTTGTACAAAATAAGATCAGAGATCTTTTTCTTTGGAGGCTGAAAGTAAATTTTTGAATGTATGCCATTTAATGCCTTGTCTCCTTTCATGTTTATACATATCTTTGTTGTATTGTTTATAAGCTTGCATATTATATTTCTGTTTGTTTACTTTGTATTGACTAAGAGATTTCCTTGGATACTTTGGTGGCTGCAGCTTTGTTTTGGTGGGGTGAAATTATTTGTAAAAGCGTGCTAAGATTTTGTATTAATTAACTCTTGTCTTGTTTCATATTTGAATGTATTTGCACTGTATTGTTTTGCAAGCTCGTAGATATTGATATTTTTATTTGTCCATACTTGTCTCTGTTTGCTTCTACATACTTATATCTTTTCTTTTGTCTTTGCTTTGTAATATAAATGAAGTTCTAAAATTAACATATCGTTTGAATTTATTTATGTATTTATTTTATTTTAAATAATTTTGAAAGACTTTATTTTAAATTTTCAAACCATGGCTTTTTTTTAGAATACACACACACAAACACACACATATATAAATAAATTTGAAATAACCATTTCTGTTTATATCAAAATCCATTTGTAAAGACATTACATTATTAACATTGTCTAAAAATAACTCATTATTAAATTAAAACAATTTACAAAAGAAACTATCTCTTTATTAATAAATAACATATTTTATTTGAATTTGGAAAAACTCAAATCGATTAACCAATTAATTCCACAGTTTTTTTTATCAAAAATTAAATAAATTATCAATTTAAATTTAGTCAAAATCCGGGATCGTTACAATAAAAGAAAGTTGCCAACATTTTGTTAAAAGACCAATAAATTGTCGCGTGATTATTAAAACTATGACAAACAATTTGCACCAAAAAAGAAAGGAAAAAACAATGCTAATACAACTACAATTGCAGTTGCAATTGCACAATAATGTACTCTATTAGAAATTTAAGGAGCAACCCCAAAAATTGTTAACTAATGACAATTATTTGCTGGAGTGTTAGGATATAGACTCTAACACCAAGCAGTTAGACTTGTTCAATTTGAAAGCTAAACATAATACAATTGTTGGAACTTTAGAGAAAAAGTTTGATGCTGATAGTTTAAGTTTGGTCAAAAACTTATTTGGAGAAAAGTGGTCTATAACGCATAAGAAACATAACTTCCATTTAGAAAGGTGCACAGAATACATACACTAGTATGTTCCTTTTTAAGTGACTGAATATGGTGTATATATAATATTTCAAATAAAATTAGTAGATATTGAAAAGAATGTAAGGAACCTAAAGATGCAAATTTGTAGTCAATGAGACAGCTTGCCCCACTATTTTCATAATTTACATGCGTAGAATAATGATGAATGGAGTTATATTAGAAACAATTATAATTTAGTAGTATGAATCTGAAAAGAAAAACTAACACATCAAAAATTTGAGAAACTGTACGTGCTAAAAAAATTAATGAAAAGAAAAATCTATGATCTGATCCACAAATTCACTTTTGTAGAACTTAAGCTTGGTTTTGGTAGCGATGGTGAAGAGTTATTGTTGAAAAAATAAACACAATACATATCAATTGAATACATAAATGCATCCATCTTAGTTTGAATTTCATTTTAAACGCAATAAATAAATAAATAAATAACTCTTTGATGAAGTGAAATAGTTAGAAGATACGTTTGTGAGCATTGAATCTTCATTTGAATACTCATCGTGAAAAACATCTGAAAGATTATCAATTACGGCTCCAGCTATAATACATATTAGTGGGTATATTTAATAGAGAAACTTGCAGATTTAGAAGGTCAAGAAGATTATGTCAACAACATCCACTATGTATTCTCATATATAATGTAACATGGGTTCACAAACCAGTAATCATTTCATGTTGATGACAATATGTTTCAGGCATTAAATTGAAGAGATAAGTATATGATTATGATAACTGAAGCAAGGCGTAAGAATGCACTATACTATTTTTGGTTTTATTTTCATCAAGTATGAGTGTCAAGAACTGGTTTAAACAATGTAGTTGGTAGCTATACAAAATAGCTAGAGGCATGATATATTTTGTTATAACCCGTTATTTTTCTAAGAAAGGACAACGGTGGATCCTAATGGGTGACAGAAATGCTCAAATGCAAACTAAGGACATTGTTAACTTGTATATATTATGATACAAATCATTGCAATATTGATCAGGTGAAATAATACAGTCTGGAACTGTAAGTATGAATTATAAAATACTTCGACGGATCTGTGAGTTCTTACTCTTAAATCAAACATATATTACACTACTGAGAAGCTTAGCTCATCTAAAAGAAAGCATCTAATAAACCAAACAAATATATAAATGAAAATAATAAAAAGGAAACTATATATTTTGTTTCATTTAGTGGAAATATAGAATTGTAGGCATCAACTCCAATAGATTCAAGGGCATTATTTGAATCATTCATGATATTATCATACAGCTACACAAGTTGCCTTTTTTATAAAGCCATGAAATTGCATATAAAAGAAACAAATGTAAAACTATGCGATACACGCAAAAGGTGGAACAATTATAACCAGGTATTTTTTTAGTATAGTTATATAATTATTAAGTTCAAGAACAGAACAAACAAGAAGTATGAATATGCCCCAATTTATAAGAAATTACTTGTATATCGTCAGTAAGCATCGAATATGTAATTTTACAGCACGACAGCAATTTAAATGCTCACTTCATAAATCTTTGAAATGAAAAAGCCTCCACAACCCTCTTATTACTTCTAACCCTTCGATATGTTCATGGCAGGACGACTCTAATGACAATCTAGCCATTGTTACACCCATCATTATAGCTCCATGTATTCCCCGTTGATCCCAGCATTTCTACGGCCTCTTTCTAGATTGATCTACTGCCACCTATGCTCTCGGTTATGCATCGTGCTTATCCAAACATCAAGCTTATCTCTAGCTGCAACAAGTTTTCTCAGCTTGATTTCGCTGCTCTGTCCATGCAACTTTGTCCATGTTCACCCTCTCTCTTATTTTCATTTGTCTTGGTTACCACTGGGACATTTGTTACATGCTCATAATTATCTGATGATCCATCTTCTGTTTTGCCTCATCGCTCTACAATGCATGATGTTCTTTGCTGCTTCTTCAATGCTCTACAACGCATGTATGTGGATATGAAAATATATATGCATAAAACATATGAAAACACATATGCATACAACGTACGAAAAGACATGCATCTACAGAAACAAAGTTATAACCATAAGTTCAGAAGTATTTAAATGCTATATGTGCATACATAGACAAATAAAACTCTAATTATCATATACATACATATCTACCATCATTAACACATTTGGCACATCTCTGTTTAAGCAACCTAAGAAATTGCAAAGGAAAACACATAGTTATGACTTAATAAGTTTACTTACACATGCAGTTTTTATTAAATTTAAAA
The DNA here is from genome assembly GCA_030765085.1 of Allium cepa. NCBI lineage: Eukaryota > Viridiplantae > Streptophyta > Magnoliopsida > Asparagales > Amaryllidaceae > Allium > Allium cepa. The sequence continues at coordinate 601,360,879 of CM060935.1, forward strand.
GGAACATGCATATTTCACTAAATGTATAAAATTTATATCAAGCATAGTAGAATTTAGAGAAGTTGCCTGGTATCGATTCTAAATATGGCATACTGTGATCCCTACATTACATTACATTACATAATGAAAATTACTCAAAGATTAGAAAATAAAGAACAAAGTTGCATTATCAATTTTGAAAACAGTTCATTTCCTGAAAAAAATATAGATAAACTTAGACATCAATTTGAATTCATCTGCACAAAGAGAAAGCAAAATCAATGTTCACATAAAAATGAGAATCAAGATGAATAATGGCTCACTAAGCCATTTTCTAGGTTAAAAAATTATGCGACGATGTCTAAGTTACATGGATTATTTTGTCTGAACCATGTCGCTACAGTCATGGACATAACATTAAATATACCAACATAATTATTTAAAGTATATTAATAAAAAATCACAAAAGGTGCCATGATAGGGATTCTTAAAATAGTTATAGCCAGTGGCACAGCCAGCTTCAAACTATAGGGAGGGCAAAAAAACTCAACTGAGAAAGAAATAATTCTTCAACATATGGCTTTGCAGTTATTTTAAGTAAAAATTAGTTGATAATAACTTAACAGCAAAAGAAACTTAAAGCTTTGACGCTAACAGCAAAAGAAGCTTAGCAGTAATATATACCATGCTACTTAATCCAAGTTTATATCTTGACTTGGACAGTAAGAATCAAGTCTCAGAAGTTTTTTTTGTAACTAATTTGAAATAACAAGGTAATTTCACAACTTAATTGTTACCCAGGAGATATATTATATGTCGTTCAGAATCTTCTTGATTTTTTAAGGTGTGTAATACATAGAATTGTTGTCGACGAAAGCCGGATGACAAACAAAATTAAAATTATTTACATCTTCCGGATTGAAACTTAATAGAAAATCTTGGATCTAAACCTAACATATGTAGATATTAAAATTACTAAATTACTAATTAGCGGTCAAGATGTGAAAGTAACTCACTTAATTAGTTAGCAGACAGAAGATAGCAGAGTAGGTGGGTTAGAGTTTGTAGCACACGATGGTGGCACTCCAGAAGGTCGTGTGGCATTGGAAAGGATCTGGAGATGGTCGACGGATAAGCAGAGGCATTGGAAAGCCTATCAAAGGAAACGACAATGAAGACAGATACTTAAATCCATTCGCTATTTTGATTTTCTTTTTGCCCCTAGTCATTCTGTTGCCGTAGACCACGATTATCTAGAGGTAGGATCGATGATGAAAGAAGGTTGCAAGGTGCTAGCCGAAGATAATGAAGTCTTCATCGACGAAGAAAGAAGGAAAGTAGGGTTTTTTAAGGATTCCACATGAAGAGGGCTCTAATGTAGAATTGTGTAACAAGATGTATGTTTCCTACTTAGGTTTACTTTTGGGGGAAAACAGATGGCGTAAGAACACAATTTATTTAATTATTAACACCCCGTGCTCAAAGATGGCAAGATGTGTTTCAACGCTATTACCTGCTGCAATTGTTGAACAATTTTGTTGTAGTGATTATGGATGACAAAATTTCTACTATGGTTTGATCAAGTGCATTACATCATTTACAAATTTATTTAATTCGTATAAAATTTAATTAACTAGTATTTAACAAAACCTATTTTTCTTTGTGCCGTATCTGCAATGTGCTCTTCATTCTCTTGGCAGAGTGGAAGAGATTTGGCGATAACAAAGCCACAATACATGCCAGCAGCACTAACAGTTCCACCTACATACCCTGCACCTCCCATATTGGATGAAGTCCACTTGGCAGTGTTCTTCCAAATGTTTCCAAATGTCTCTGAACTTGAACTGGAGGTTTTTCGAGTCTGCATAATAGAAATATAAAGGTTAATGATATAAACATAGAACTTTCTTTATCTCTTCATCTACTAAAGAATAATTTACAAGCTTTTGGATTTATGTAAAAACTAGAAAGGAAATTTAGTAATGCAAACTTAAAAGCTTAATTCGCTTGGAACAAAAATTTCTTATTAAATATAAATTAGTTTAGCTTTCTTACAAAAAGCTAAATGATTTTATCATCCATATTTTAAACTCATTTTTGTTACTAAAAGATCAATGTTTATTTATTTTTTTAAATAATGATGTATAAAATCAGTGCAGAACGGTAAACGCTTTCATATTTTTTATTTACCATTTTGTATATTGTTATTAAAAAAGATATAATTTATATCATAAGATTAATCTTTTGTTTTTTAGGAACAAATCGGATTTTTCGACCCTCGAAAATCGACATTAATACGTCCATTATATCGCATGCCGAGAAATCGAATGTCGAAAGACCTGATTGTTGAGGAAAAGAAAGAAGGAAGAAGATAATAAGAAAACAATACAACACAGAATCTCTCATCAGAACGAATAATCTACAATATACCATAAATCCTAACGCAAAAGCAAAATTGTAATATATGTATATAAAAACGTCAACCAGAGTGTACTAACCTATTTTAGCCTAGATAGTTATAACAGTCGGTCCTCACAATTACTGACTACACAATAATGAATACAGCGAAAAATAATCATCTACGTGAATACGTCTTTGGGCCTCCAACTCGCCTTTTGAAGCTCCAAGCATCCAAACCAATCTGTAATATGCTCAATCAGACCCGAGCATTGCAATAAAATAGCCCCCGAGTCAGTCTGGAAAACCAGTGTGAGTAAACACACCCAATTGGATTTTAAGTTATATAAAAACTTTGAAATCAAAGGTATCTTGTAAGACCACGCCACACATAAACACAGATGAGTTTTTACCTTACGATAACCAAACATTTTCTGTAGAAAATACATTGATGCTATAATAATGCCTAAGGGTGAAAATAATAATAATCAAGTAGATGTGATGCTCGTGAGTGTACATCACAACAATACCACATATATAATCGAAAATCGATAAGCCGCGTTAGCTAATTGTGTAGGATTTCCAAAGAGGTGCCCTCATTACTTCGAGGAATGGTCCTCCTACACATGAATCAGAGATATCCTTCTGAAGCATCATACTTCCCTAGTGAAGTACCACAAGAAAACATAGATGGTCTCGCTAAGACCGAGTGCATCGCCCCATGCATGCACAACAACTATAAGTGACATCTAGAAGGAGCTGATTACACCCTATGGATTTGCCAACCCTACTAGTCATGCCTCCTATCTCTGGTTTCAGTCATTCCCACTGATGAGGTTACGTCCGGCATTCCAGCTTATGCACCACCACCAAATAGATCACGGGATCCCACATGGATTCCAATACACCAATGGGTCTTGGAATCACACATAGATTCTCACATCTCAATCAGATCTTGGAATCATACCCGGATTCCCATACCTTAACGAGTCTCGAAATCACACATGGATTCCAACATTCTACTATATCGCGAATCTACTCCATATAACCGTATATGTTTTTGGAGTGGTTACATTTTGAGTCATCTCTTACAAATACATTCCTCCGCTTCCTAGGTGCTTCACAAAACCAAATGTCGATTTCTAGAATGCTCAATACCGGTTCCATTGAAAATAATCAGACAATACATAAGAGCGAGGATCATCCCCTAACTATTTAAGTGGACATATCTCCTTATCATTTGTCCCAGAAGAATGAAATGAGTTTATGCGTACATTATAGCACCATCGATAGTAATTGTACCGTATAATTCCTGTGTTTTCCCTATATATTTCCAGAGTCAAAATCCTTCGGTGTTTAGTAGGGAATATTTCTGTACCACCAAAATCAAGAAAGATTACATGTTTAGGATAAGATTTGATAGTCGGTAATTTAAATATCAAATAAAAAAACATTCAAACAAAAACAATATTTTATAGGGAAAACCAATGTTGGTTAAGCATATAAGTACTCACTAGCCGCATTTCATACATCTTCATAAATAAAACCCACTTTTCAAATTGCTTGTATATATACACCTTTACAAAGATATACTCGCAAATCTCTATATTTCAATACTTAGAAATATCCACATACTTATCTCAATGGTATAAGTATATCCACAAAATTTAGAAAGTTTTCTTTTATTTGATTCTCCAATCATTTATAAAACTACTTGTAATTCTTCTAAAATAATTATAACTCATTTATAAATCTTACGGACCATTTATAAAATTCCTTTATACATTCCCATCGTTCATAAATTCTTTTGTACATTTCTAAATCATTCATAAGCCTTTATAAATCCATAAAACCATTTATAAAACTTCTTTCATGAATCTATAAATCTGTTTCTAAAAATTGGTTTATAAATATCTAGCCATTTATAAACTCTTCCACCTTGCAAATACCCCTTCCTTTAGTTCTTTAAAACATTTGATAGCTCCTTTACAATATTTAAGTCTTTCCACTTCATTCATGGGTCTCAGAAACATTTAAAATTCTTTTACTTCAAAACACCATTGTATAATAATTATTTATAATAAACATCATAAATAAATGGAATTTATTAATTTATAAAATATCTTAAAAATAATAATTAATAATTTCAAAATATTGTTTAAGAACAATAATAATTAATCTTTACCATTTTTATAAGTAATAACAATTTATTTTTAAAACCTTATTAATAATCCTTATTATTAGTTCCAAACCATAATTATCTTAAATAAATAACCTTATCGCATTTTGATGACTCTTTAAATACATATTACTATAAAAAAAATTAACTTTAAAAGGTTACCAATAACATTAAATAACCTTAAATTAATGTTACCATAATGATTTAACGTTAAACTTATATTAATATAATTAAATGCTTCTTAAATATTAGTACTTTAATTAAGCACTTTAAAAAATATTACTATAATAAAATAACATTAAAACAACATCAATATAGTTAAATAACCATAAATAATAGTTTTAAAATAAAATAGAAAATCCTTGAAGAAAAATATTTTTCGAAACCCAATTTCGGATTAAAAAATTGTTTCTTGTCTCCAAAACTCAATTCCAACTTGAATGCCAATTTACAGTATTTTTAAAATACTAATTTGAGGCCAATAGCCACACAACATTTAACCAATATCGATATTGATTTTCTATCACTACTGGGTTTTATTTTCTAACATATAACGATGTTATAATCACAACATCGACAATCATATTTATTATTCAGTAATCCATATAAAGAAAATATTATTTAAACAATAAAATTCAATAATAGCCAGGAATCCCGTTGGATCCCTCCAACATGTTTACCCATGCAACACAAATGTTAGATAATTATAAAATATAAATCAACCGCTTCGAGGCGGGATTCGTATAAAAATGCTCATCCTCTCTTCCATGGAAACATAATAGGGTTTCATTCGCTCCAATAATCGGGAATATATCCAACTAATAAATATAGTAATTTATCCAAAAATCATCCAAAAAAATTTATCAAGTATATATTATACCAATTAACCAAAAAGGTGAGTTTGACTCAATGAAATTCTCTGTTGTCGCCGAGGCGTTCCGGTTTGGAACTAAAACCGGACAACGCACTATTTTAGCCCAAAATTCAACGGTCTCCAAATTCGTCCAACCCAGTTCCACTGCGAAGCTTATGTCATTACGAGAACAATGCAAAAATTCATGCCTCGATTGGACCTCGTATGAGGGAGTTATTAAATTGTTAAGTTTCGATAATTAATCCAATAATAAAATGACAAATTATATAATTATCCTATTTACAGATTTACCCTTCTTCTTCCCTAATACAGATACTCCCTTATGCACACCTTCGTGCACCACTGACGTGCACTGCCCCTCCTCTAGCTCCTCCATCAATCCACGTCGTGCCCTGAGACTACCACCATTCTCTCTTTTCCCAACCAGCATCCATCCATCCTCATTTCCCTCCACTCGAACTTCTCCCCCATCGCCAGGTCGACTTTACGGCCCCTCCCAAAACAAGACCGGTCTCCTCAAAAAAATGTCCATTGCCTCTCTTCGCTTCTCCGAGCTTGAATATGACCTCGATGTCTCCAATCGATCACGACAATGATCGATTTCTCAAGCCCTAGTTTGCAAACTCCACAACTTCCACTGTCGATCATTCAAAAACTCTTACGTAACTCTCGAAACGAATATCGGATCGAAGATCTAGTTGAGATGAGATTTTTAAAACAAATTTTCAGATTTTTAGATGACTATAACATTTTATTTTAAATTTTCAAAATCTTATTTTCTCCTTTTTCCCTCTGCTTATAGGCAGTATTATATAACGTGAAGAAGGATGGGAAAGAACGAGGATGTATGGGCTCTGTACGGGTTTATGGGCTGATGTGAAAAAATAGGGTTGCGTAGTCAAATCCAAGTAAATATATTATATAAATTCAAAATATCTAGCTATATAATTTCAGACTCCAATTGAGACGTGCCACCTGGCATTTTATATTTTATACCTCTATCCTGAACGCAATGGAACTTGTTTCAATACCTAATTTGATAGTATGCAGAAGATAGCATCTTGAACCCAATTATTATATTAAATTTTTAGTAATTGAATTTGTGTGTTTATACCCTATACAACCAAACGATACGTCTGATCGCTACGAAATTTGACGGCATATTATAAATCATTATCACAGACCCAATGACATCGGTTTCGTCGAAATTCGAGACACTGCTCCAGAAGGCTATTTTTGCTTGTTAATTAAAACGGGTTATTTTCAAAATCAGTTAAATCGCCTTTAAATCCAATTTAAAAGTTTATTCTCCTCATTCTTATTAAATAGAAATTTAATAAGCCTTTAAATCATTTTTATCCAACATAAAATCCAAGATTCAATTATTTAAACAATTTTCAATTATTAAATTCAACAAATAAATTATCCAATAAATTGCTATATTTGATATTTGAGTTTTTAACCTATAAATTTAAATTTTCAATATTTAAAATAAATTAAATATTCTAATTTTAAATAACTAAAATTCTGGGTCGTTACATTCTTCTCTCCTTAAAAGAATTTCGTCCTCGAAATTGCCAAGGTAGAAAAAATGCCCAAACCTATTACTTTTTAAAACCAATTAGTTCAAATAACTTACCAAATCTCTTTAAGCCTTTGACTTCCCAAAACTAACTTGTTGAAACCTTATTATTACATTTACCAAGTTTCAAAATTCATTCATAGATTTCCAACTAATATCTTCCCACTCAATCATTTCAGGTTATAACTCAAAATTCAAATTTTAGTTATCACAAATTTCTTCAAAATTTCAAATTCTTTAATTTTTGAAAAATTTCGCTACCACCTCCTTTGTGCGACTCGATCGTAACAACCACTATAGCCACTAGGAGCCTAAACCAGCAAAAGAAAATAAAAGCCAAGTGGCTCAACCATAAAACCATCAAATTCAATCAACAATATAAATATGTACCATTTTACTGGGCAACCAATTTTACTCATGAAATCAAGGGCATCAAATTAACTCTTGCTTTTATATACCTGCATCTTATTTACTAATGATATCCAATCATATAATTCATAATCATATTATTCTACATTTTCAATTTTCAACATTTTCTTTACCAAAACCATACGATGTACATATATCATTCGTATGCAATATCAATCTGATTGCTTGCTTGATCACACAATTTCTCTTCCGAACTAGTATCGTTCACACGACCACTCTAATGCGAACTCAAATCTGGTTCCTTGATTAGAAATAGCCATTCTCCTTGCATAGCCATATACCATGATAGAGAATTTTAGGATCAATCAAAAATACATATCTAGTATTCGCCGACGAGAATTGAGTGAAAAGTCCTAACTCGGACCGATGTAAATCATCTCAAAATCATGTACTCGAATGTGGATCAAATCGTCGTGCGAATACAAAAATATACATACAACTTACTTATTTCCATTGATTTCTTACCAATAATAATCCTTTTATTCACTTGTATCTCGTTCTCCTTCATTTTATCCACATTCAGCTGTTCTACATTTAATTATCCACATTCACTTATTACTTAGTATATTATTTTTTTCAATACCAATATCTCTATGGGACCATTTCATCAAATTTCATGCTTAACATATTTTACTCTATATTAATTTTATTTATAAATTATGTCTTAAAATTTTACTTAAGTTTATAAACATTTTACACAACTCTTCTCATATTTATTCCTATTTCATAACTTAAGTCCTTATCCATTTTTAACCAAATTCAATTCCATTTTCCAATTTCAGCATTCAATTTTAATCAATCAACATTCCAGAGCATATCTAATTCACTAACTAATTTGATTAGTTCATTCATCAATCCATTTCAAATTTAAATCAAATTTATTTCAAAAACTATTTCATTTAACTTAGATTGAATTTCTTTTCACAATTCACTTTATTCAACTTAAGTTAAGATTCCTTTCAATTTTGCTTTTCACAACATTCATATCAACAATTAAAACATTGATTTACTTATTATTCTCAAATTTTATAAGTTATAAAACTCTTTTTCTCATGTTTTCATAAAACACTAAACTGAAAATTTCCAGATCCTAAACATCCTTATTCTTATTTCAAACTATTTGAAATCATATATATACATAATCCCCTTGGTATATCCAATCATTCTTCTAAATTTTAAAATCAAAAGTAGTTTTTCAAAATCAAAAGTCCAATGGTAGCAATTCCTCATTTGGAAATCCGAAAATGAACATCGATGATGCTGCAGTCATCTCGAAATTATTTTTCGACGATCGAAGCGAGTTCACTGCTTTCTATCTCTTAAGAATCCTTTTGAATATTTCTATTCAAAATATTTTCCAAATATTACTATTATTATTTTCCAAAACTTTGAAAAATCATTTTCAAAACCAACGGGATTTAAATTCCTAAATTCCCATCTTTTAAACTCTTTTTAGTCACAATTATGTTTATAATATACTTCAGGAATTTCATTTTCTTTCAATTTATAAACCATATTTATATAATTCCATTTTGTTATATAAAATCATTTCGTAGTTGTTAATCTTGTTTGCATTATAATAATAACACTTTTATTTTATCATAACAACAACAAATAATGATAATAAAATATTATCATTCTCTAACAACCAAACACATAATATAAAACTATAATAATTTATGAAAAATTATTCCTTCATGCATAAAATATAATCAATGTAAGATTATTTCATTTACCCTAATTTCAAAACAATACTACGTCGAATTCCTTTGTTCAAGAGTTTAGAAATCCTTATCAATAACTTTAATTACTCATATTGACCAGAATCCATAAGCCATTCAATAGATCAACCAACACAATATAAAATGATTTTTATATCACTAACAAATACAGGCAAACACACACACACACACATATACACTCCAACCCATTCTAGGGTACTACTGACCGTATCTTAAATGAGTTGCCCCATCTAAGCCGAGGATCTCGCTTAACCTTCAACTCTGATACCAAATGTAACGAACGAGCTTGTCGACCTTCGAAAATCGACATTGATATGTCCATTGTATCACATGCCGAGAAATCGAATGCCAGAAGACTTGATTGTCAGGAAAAGAAAGAAGGAAGAAGATAATGAGAAAACTATACAACACAGAATTTCTCAGCGGAATGAATAATCTATAATGTACCATAAATCTTTACACAAAAACAAAACTGTAATGTATGTATATACAAACATCAATCAGAGTGTACTAACATAATTTAGCCTGGATAGTTATAATAATCGGTCCTCACAACTACTGACAACACAACAACGAATACATCGGAAAATAACCATCTACGTGAAACGTCTCTAGGCCTCCAACTCGTCTTCTGAAGCTCAAAGCGTCCAAACCAATCTGTAAATACTCAGTCAGATCCCGAGCATTATAATTAAACAACACCCGAGTCAGTTTAGAAAACCAACGTGAGAAAACACACCCAACTGGATTTTAAGTTATATAAAAACTTTGAAATCAAAGGTATCTCGTAAGACCACGCTGCACATAAACATGGACGGGTTTTTACCTACGATAACCAAACATTTTCTATAAGAAATTCATTAATATTATAATAATGCCTAAGGGTGAATATAATAATAATCAAATAGCTTTGATGCTCGTTGGTGTACATCACAAAAATACTAGGTATATAATCAAAAATTGATAAGGCACGTTCATTGGTTGTGTAGGATTTTCATGGAGGTCCCCTCAGTACTTCGAGGAACGGTCCTCCTGCACAAGGATCAGAGATATCCTTTTGAAGCAGCATACATCCCTAGTGATGTACCATAGGAAAAATATAGCTGGTCTCGCTAAGACCGAGTGCATCGCCCCATGCATGCATAACAACTGTAAGTGACATCTAGGAGGAGCCGATTACACCCTATGGGTTTTCCTACCCTACTGGTCATGCTTCCTATCTCTGGTTTTAGTCATTCTCACTGATAAGGTTACGTCCTGTATTCCAGCTTACGCATCGCCACCAAAAAGATCATGGAATCCCACATGGATTCGAATATCCTAACGGGTCTTGGAATTACATATAGATTCCCACATCTCAATTAGATCTTAGAATCACACCCGGATTCCAATACCCCAACGGTTCTCGGAATCGTACATGGAACTCAACATTCCAATATATCACGAATCTCCTCCATGGTTTTTAGAGTGGTTATGGGTTTGAGTCATCTCTTACGAGTACACTCCTTCGCTTCCCGAGTGCTCTTCAAAACCAAATGCCGATTTTCGGAATGCTCAATACCGGTTCTTTTGGAAATAATCAGGTAATACATAAGAGTGGATATCATCCCCTAACTTTTTAAATGGATGGATCTCCTTATCATTTGTCCTGAAAGAATGAAACAAGTTTATACGTACAGTATAACACCACCGATAGTAATTGTACCATATAATTCCCGTGTTTCCTCTAGATATTTCTAGAGTTATAATCCTTCCGTGTTAATTAGGGAATATTTCCTACCATCAAAATTAAGAAGAATTACATATTTAGACCAAGATTTGGTAGTCGGTTATTTAACTATCAAATAAACAAGCATTCAAACAAAGATTATATTTCATAAGGAAAACCAACATTGGTTGAGCAAATAATTACTCACTAGCATCGTTTCATACATCTTCATAAATAAACCCACTTTGTAAATTACTTGTACATACACACCTTTACAAAGATATACTTACAAATCTCTATATTTCAATACGTAGAAATATCCATATACTTATATCAACGGTATAACTATATCCATAAAATTTAGAAAGTTTTCTTTTATTTGATTCTCCAATCATTTATAAAACTCCTTGAAATTCTTTTTAAACATTTATAACTCATTTATAAATCTTACGGACCATTTATAATATTCTTTTATACATTCCCATCATTCATAAATTCTTATGTACATTTCTAAATCATTTGCAAGCCTTCATAAATCCATAAAATCATTTATAAAACTTCTTTCATGAATCTGTAAACCTGTTTCTAAAAATAGGTTTATAAATATCTAGCCATTTATAAACTCTACCACCTTGCAAATACTCGTTCCTTTAGGTCTTTAAAACATTTGATAACGCTTTTATAAAATTTAAGTCTTTCCACTCCATTCATGGGTCTCAAAAACATTAAAAAATCTTTTACTTCAAAACACCATTATATGATAATTATTTATAATAAACATTATAAATAAATGGAATCTATTAATTTATAAAATATCTTGAAAATAATAATTAATAATTTCAAAATATTGTTTAAGAACAAATAATAATTAATCTTTATCATTCCTATAAATAATAAAAATTATTTTTAAAATCTTATTAATAATCCTTATTATTAATTCCAAACTATAATTATTCTTAAATAAATAACCTTATCGCATTTTGATGACTCTCTAAATCCATATCACTATAAAAAAATTAACTTTAAAACATTATCAATAAAATTAAATAACCTTAAATTAATATTATCATGATTATTTAACTTTAAACCCATATTAATATAATTAAATAATTTTTAAACATTAATGCTTTAATTAAACACTTTAAAACAATATTACTATAATAAAATAACTTTAAAACAACATTAATATAATTAAATAACCTTAAAATAATATTATTAAAATTAAATAGATAATTCTTAAAAAATATTGGAACCTAATTTTGGATTTAGAAATCGTTTCTTGTCTCCAAAACCTAATTTCAACTTGAACGATAATTTACAGTTCTTTTAAAATACTAATTTGAGGCCAATAAAAACCCAACACTTAACCAATATCGATATTGATTTTCTATCACTACTGGGTTTTATTTTTAAACATATAACGATGTTATAATCACAATATCCACAATCATATTTATTATTCAATAATCCATATAAAAGAAATATTATTTGAAACAATAAAATTAAATATTAGCGAGGAATCCCGTTCGATCCCTCCAACATGTTTTCCCATTCATCATAAATTTCAGATAACCATAAAATATAAATCAACCACTATGAGGCGGTATTCGTATACAAAGAGCTATCCGCTCTTATACGGGAACGAAAATAAAGTTTCATCCGCTCCAATAGGCGGGAATATATCATACTAATAGATATAATAATTTATCCAAACAATCATCCAACAATTTTTATCCACTATATATTGTACTAGTTAGCCAAAAAGGTGAGTTTAAATCACCAAAATTTTCTGTCGTTGCCGAGGCATTCCGGTTTGGAACTAAAACCAGACAACGTCCGATTTTAGCCAAAAATTCATCAGTCTCCAAATTCATCCATACTAGTTCCATTGTGAAGCTTACATCGTTATGAGCGTAATACAAAAATCCTTGCCTCGATTGGACCTCGTGTAAGAGAGTTATTAAATTTTTAGGTTTCAATAATTAATCTAATAATAAATTAACAAATTATATAATCATACAATTTACATATTACCCTTCTTCTTCTCCAATACAGATACTCCCCTGCACACGCCTACGTGCACCATTGCTGTGTACTGCTCCTCCCACAGGTCCTCCATCAATCCACACTGCGCCCCGAGACTACCACCATTCTTTCTCTCTCTTCCCAAACAGCATCCATCCATCCTCATTTTCCTCCACTCAAACCTCTCTCCCATACCGCGATCCCAGCCTATGCCCATTTCCAGGTCTACTTCACGATCCCCTGCAAAACGTAACCGGTCCTGTCAAAAAAATCGCCACTACCTCTCTTCGCTTCTCCGAGTTCCAATATGATCTCGATGTCCTCAATCGATCACAACAATGATCGATTTCTCAAGCCCGATTTCGCAACCTCCACAACTTCCACTGTCGATCATTCAAAAACTCTTACGTAACTCTCGAAGCAATATAGGATCAAAGATCTGGTTAAGATGATATTTTTAAAACAAATTTTCAGATTTTTGGATAACTATAATAATGAATACAGCGGAAAATAACCATCTACGTGAATACGTATTTGGGCCTCCAACTCGTCTTCTAAAGTTCCAAGCATCCAAACCAATCTATAATATGCTCTGTCTAACTCGAGCATTATAATAAAATAACATCCGAGTCAGTCTGGAAAACCAGCATGAGAAAACACATCCAATTGGATTTTAGGTTATATAAAAACTTTGAAATCAAAGGTATCTCGTAAGACCATGCCGCACGTAAACACGGACATGTTTTAACCTTACGATAACCAAAATTTTCTATAGAAAATCCATTGATATTATAATAATGCCTAAGGGTGAAAATAATAATAATCAAGTAGCTGTGATGCTCGTGAGTGTACATCACAACAATACTACGCATATAATCGAAAATCAATAAGGCGCTTTCGCTAATTGTGTAGGATTTCCACGGAGGTGCCCTCAATACTTCGAGGAACGGTCCATGCATCTCCCCAAATAGATCACGGAATCCTACATGGATTCCAATATCCTAACGGGTCTCGGAATCTCACATAGATTCCCACATATCAATTAGATCGTGGAATCATACCCGGATTCCTACACCTCAGCGGGTCTCGGAATCACACATGGATCCCGACATTCTAATATATCATGAATCTCCTCTGTAGAATCGTATATCTTTATTGGTGTGTTTACCGGTTCGAGTCATCTCTTACGAACACACCCCTCCGCTTCTCGGAATCTCCATAAAACCAAATGCCGATTTCCCGAATGCTCAATATCGGTTCCTTTGGAAATAATCGGATAATACGTAAGGGTGGGCATCACCCTTTAACCGTTTGAATGGGTGGATCTCCTTATCATTTGTCCTATAAGAACGAAACAATTTTAAATGTATAGTATAGCACCACCGATGGTAACTGTATCATATAATTTCTGTGTTTCCCCTAGATATTTCTTGAGTTAAAATCCTTCAGTGTTGAGTAGGGAATATTTCTGTACCATCAAAATTAAGAAAGATTACATATTTAGGCCAAGGTTTGATAATTGGTTATTTAACTATCAAATAAACAAACATTCAAACAAAGATATTATTTCGTAGGGAAAACCAACGTTGGTTAAGCATATAAGCACTCACTAGCCTCATTTCATATATCTTCAGAAATAAAACCCACTTTGTAAATTACTTGTATATATAAACCTATCAAAGATATACTCGCAAATGTCTATATTTCAATACTTAGAAATATCCATATACTTATTTCAACGGTATAAGTATATCCACAAAATTTAGAAAGTTTTCTTTTATTTGATTTTTCAATCATTCATAAATAATTCTTATTAAACATTTATAACTCATTTATAAATCTTACGGACCATTTATAGAATTCCTTTATACATTCCCATCGTTCATAAATTCTTTTGTACATTTCTAAATCATTCATAAGCCTTTATAAATCCATAAAACCATTTATAAAACTTCTTTCATGAATCTATAAATCTGTTTCTAGAACTTGGTTTATAAATATCTAGCAATTTATAAACTCTTCCACTTGGCAAATACCCCTTCCTTTAGTTCTTTAAAACATTTGATAACTCCTTTATAGAATTTAAGTCTTTCCACTCCATTCATGGGTCTCGAAAACATTTAAAAACCTTTTACTTCAAAACACTATTGTATAATAATTATTTACAATAAACATCATAAATATATGAAATTTATTAATTTATAAAACATCTTAAAAATAATAATTAATAATTTCAAAATATTGTTTAAGAACAATAATTAATCTTTACCATTTTTATAAATAATAACAATTTATTTTTAAAACCTTATTAATAATCATTATTATTAACTCCAAACCATAATTATTCTTAAATAAATAACCTTATCACATTTTGATGACTCTTTAAATTCATATTACTATAAACAATTAACTATAAAACATTTCCAATAAAATTAAATAACTTTAAATTAATGCTACCATAATTATTTAACTTTAAACCCATACTAATATAAATAAACACTTGTTAAACATTAATACTTTAATTAAACACTTTAAAACAATGTTACTATAATAAAATGACTTTAAAACAACATTATGTAATTACATAATATTACTAAAATTAAATAGAAAAGCCTTAAAACATAATATTTTCCGAAACCCAATTTTGGATTTAAAAATCGTTTCTTGTCTCCAAAATCCAATTTCAACTTGAACGGTAATTTACAGCATTTTTAAAATACTGATTTGAGGCTACTAGCCACCCAACACTTAAACCAATATCGATATTGATTTTCTATCACTACTGAGTTTTATTTTCAAACATATAACGATGTTATAATCAGAGCATCCACAATCATATTTATTATTAAATAATCCATATAAAGGAAATATTAAACAATAAATTCAATAATAGAAAGGAATCCCGTTGGATCCCCCCAACCTGTTTTACTCTGAATCACAAATGTTAGATAATCATAAAATATAAATCAACTGCTTTGAGGCGGGATTCGTATACAAAGGGTCGTCTGCTCTTACACAGGAACGTAATAGGGTCTCATCCGCTCCAACAATCGGGAACATATGCAGCTAATAAAAATAATAAGCAAACAATCATCCAATAATTTTTATCAACTATATGTAATACTAGTTAATCAAAATATGAGTTTAACTCACTGAAATTTTCTGTTGTCGCCGAGGCGTTCCGGTTTGGAACTAAAACGGGACGATTTTCGATTTTAGCCCAAAATTCAACAGTCTCCAAATTCGTCCAAACCAGTTCCATTGCGAAGCTTACATCGTTACGAAAACAACATAAAAATCTATGCCACGATTGGACCTCATAAGAGAGAGTTATTAAATTTTTATGTTTCGATAATTAATCTAATAATAAAATAATAAATTATATAATCTTATTTACAGATTTACCCTTCATCTTCCCCAATACAGATACTCCCTTATGCATGCCTTTGTGCACCATTGTCGTGCACTGCTTCTCCCCTAGCTCTTCCATCAATCCATGCCACGTCCCGAGACTACCACTATTCTTTCTCTTCCCAACCCATATCCATCCATCCTCATTTTCCTCCATTGAACTTCTCCCCTATACCGCGATCCCAGCTTACGTTTATCGCTAGGTCGACTTCACCCCCTCTCAAAACGTGACCAGTCCCCTCAAAATAATCGCCACTGCCTCTCTTCGCTTCTCCGAGCTCGAATATGATCTCGTTGATTCCAATCGATCACGACAATGATCGATTTCTCAAGCCCTAGTTCGCACTCCACAACTTCCACTATCGATCATTCAAAAACTCTTATGTAACTCTCAAAACGAATATTGGATCGAAGATCTAGGTGAGATGAGATTTTTAAAACAAATTTTCGTACTTTTAGATGAGTATAACATTTTATTTTAAATTTTCAAAATCATGTTTTCTCCTTTTTTCCCCTCTACTTACAAGCAGTGTTATATAACATGAAGAAGGATGGGAAAGAACGAGGAGGGTGTGGGCTCTGTATGGGTTTGTGGGTTGATGTGAAAAAACATGGCTGCATAGTCAAATCTAAGTAAATATATTATTTATATCCAAAATATATAGCTATATAATTCCGGACTCCAATCGAGATGTGCCGCCTAGCATTCTATATTTTATACCCTTATTCCCGAATGCAATGGAACTTGTTTCGAGATCTAATTCGATCGTATGCAGAAGATAGGTTTTTGAACCCAATTATTATATTAAATTTTCAATAATGAATTCTATGTGTTTCTATCCCGTACGACCAAATAATATGTCCGATCGCTATGAAATTTGACGGTATATTGTAATAAATTATTACGGATCCAATGACGCTAGTTTCGTCGAAATCCGAGATAGTGCCTCGGAAGGCTATTTTTGCTTGTTAATTAAAGCGAGTTATTTTCAATATCAGTTAAATCTCTTTTAAATCCAATTTAAAAGTTTTTTTATGTGATTCTTATTAAATAGAAATTTGACAAGCCATTAAATCATTTTTATCCAACTTAAAATCTAAGATTCTATTATTTAAACAATTTTCAATTATTAAATTCAACAATTAAATTATCCAATAAATTTCCATTTTCGAAATTCGAATTATTTAAATATAAATTTAACTTTTCAATATTTAAAATAAATTAAATATTCTAATTTTAAATAGCTAAAATTCTGGATCATTACACGTTTTATATAAAAGCGTTTGTTATTCTATGAACTATTATGTGGGTAAAAATAAGATTATTATGAAGATGATTTCAATGTTTTATGGAGAAAAATTAATGATTTATCATTTTAATAGAATTATATTTTTAATGATATAATCTAACTTTATTGAGGAATCAGTTAAATTGAGTTGAATTTATTTATATTTTATGATTTTATAAAAGAGGGGATTCTCAACAAAATCTCAAGCATGTGGTAATGACATTCAAAAGCTGAATATTGTCTAGTTAGTTCCTTAAGTAGCATCCCAAATATTGAGCCTGGGATATGATCAGAGATATAAGTGGATGCTAGATAATATTCACCACAGCTTGCTTATAACCGCACGCTGTCCATTAATCTTTTTATTTGACAACCTAACAAATCCTTGGATATTTACTTATTCTTAAGCCTAATATATGATCTTATTTATTATTTTGAGAACTAGTACAAAAAATGATAAGTGGTGATCCTGTAATGCTAGCAAATAAACACAACTCTTTATAAAGTTACTTTTTATTTTTGTTTGCAGGTATGACCAGCAATACAAAGTCTGGTTATGCACATAATATTTTATTGATGGAAAACCAAAGAATTATAATGCCATAGATTCTACTACAGGTTACACAAGCCATGAACCAGCTCGGCTAAAGATATACTGTCTGTGCTTTATTAGCATTCCTTATATAATACCATAGAAAATAAAACCATGAGTTATAGCCTGGACACAGGGTTTTTTTTATTGCATCTATTGAACTCAAAGACTGACTAAAATGTGTAGGACGAATAATTCTTCTCAAGTGAAGAGGGTTACTCAAAAATGCATCTCTTAATTGCTTAGTTTATTTGTATACATCACTTAATATCCTATTATGCCACCATTATGACTACTTCTAACTATAGCTTGACAAATCTATCTCACCTACCCTACCCTACTCAGCCAATAATGTTACTGCATTTACTCATGTACGAACTAGATTCCTTTGTCAAAAGAATAATATTACAATGCTGATATGGTCAGACTATATATACTATAAAAATACTAATGCAATACATAAATAATTCGAACTTTGCAGTGAGCCAGACTATGACTCCTCACTGCTCGTCATATTATACATCACATTTCACCATGTATATGTGATCTGATTCAAAGATGAATTAAAATAGTAATTATACAGAGGCTAAACATATATATAACTAAAATGGTCATGCATTAAATGATACAAGGTGTAGACATTGAGTTTAAAAACTCAAATGAACATAAATTATATAAAAAAAGCCTTTCCACTTGACAGGATACAAAAGCTAGGAACCTAGACAAAGGAACATTGAATTGTCTAGGTTGAAAAGTCAGTGTACAATCACAACTTCACTCATGTTTCCTTTTTCGTCTTCTTATTATAATATGCACCAAACCTTATCTAAATACAAGGTGTATGTGCAAAGTCATGAGAGGAAAGGACTGTCTATTTCTCTGTTTATTATTTGTTTGTGCTACAAAAATGAATGAGACTATAAGACATATCTTAAACATGATAGAACTTGCTGAATCTTGCTTTTAGTCTGTGTGTTTTCTATGAAGTGAATTTAGCCACTAGTTTTGTATGCGTAGTCTAGATTTGTAGAAGATCTCTAGATAATTTTAATGTTTGGTAATGCCCATTTGACTCTTTACTTATCAAGGAAATGCATTTATTCTCCATATATAATACTCAAAATCTACCAATATACAATAACCAAATATACAAGCTAAATTAAAAAGTTGTTATGACTGAACCAGGTAGTAGCAACAAAAATAAATCAATACAAGGGCATTAAAACAAAGAGTAGTATATTACATTGTTGATGAATGAAATTGAGCTTCAGGCTCAGCGATACTTAACATACATATATGTATCTTCATTGCTTCTAAATATCGTACAACTTATATACTCAAATATGTGCATGCAATCATGCACTATGAACATCTAAATGATTAAAATTAAATTGCTAAGACTCTTCTTAACCCAACCTTAAACGATTTAGTTCGATAAAAATTAAGTGCATAAAACTATTCATACAAACTTAGATTACAATAGATATCTTCCCAGATCAATGATATAATAAAAGTCATTCTCAAGTGATTACGTTATAAAATCACCTCACAAGAAGATTAGAGTTGGGGCTTGCAAATCTGAACATTCTAAACAAAATCAAACAAATCGGAAGACAATAAATTATATTATATACTTACCTAACATCGAATTCGTGAAGTCATGTATTCTTCTTCTTGGTGCAATTAACAAAGATCGTGCGAGGGGCGATTAGGTTTCCTATAAGATTTAAATAAGTCTGTAATGAATATGATAATTCTTTTATAGACATCTTCGAATAGGAAAAGATTAGGATAATTTTAGGGTTCATTGAGTTTTGTTTAGATTTGAGAGGGAATGAACTTCTTTGCCTAAGTTTTGATAAAGCAGTAGCATGGGGGGAACAATTTTTTTTGCTTAAGTGTTAAGCGGTGGGAGGGAAAGAATTTGTTCGTGGAAAGGAACAAAATTTTCACCGCCTTACGGTTGACAGTGTTTTAAACCTTTTTTAATTTTGTCAAATAACTAATAATTTCAATGCATGTTAAAATCCAGTCATGTTATGCCATCAAAAGTGACTTTTCTTGTAGTGTGCAAACAACTATTTTTGAACATACTATTACTGTTTGTTTGAAATCAAAGAAAAACTACAATAAATATTTATTTCTTAAATCATACAATCAAACGGCAAATTCTCACCGCTACATGGTTGTGCTAGTTAAGGATAAAAAACCGTGATACATGACAAAACATGTTTATAATATACAAGGATTGTTTGCACCAAAATTGGTCACAAACCCCAAATACCGTGAAAGCACCAAAGTATGAATATAAATCAGCAATATCAATCACATATCTAAGTAAACAACAAGCAACAATTCAGAAACAATGAACAGAGACACAAGATTTATAGTGGTTCGGTTATCTTCGGCCTACGTCCACTTCAAAGTTATATCTTTTATTGATTATCCTTGCTGGTTACGGATGATTACAGGAGTAGCAATGAAGAATTTCGAGTACAATAGTTGTATTGAAGTTGTAGAAATGAATCCGGCAGAGTGTGGGCGTTGAATGACCAAAAGATCTCCTTTCTGTAGGCTTCGGGAGGCTATTTATAGGCGTTGGAGGCTGAGATCGAGCTAAAATTTTAGGAGACTTCTTCTGGCACGTGAGTGGGCCCACGCGACCGACGCCACCAAGTTTCGACTCGATCTGCGATCGATACGAATCCATTTCGTATCCATCAAAACATGATCTGATCGAGATGAAACTTGGCAGGATTGTTCTTTACTTTGTATGCATGTTGCTGTGAAAAATTCATTGCATTTGGATCAGTGGTTTGGGAGATATGATCGATACGAATTGCATTTTCGTGAGTGCTGTTGCGTTCATATCCGCTGGTTCGAATCCATCCTGTTCGACTCGATCAGAAACACGCGCTTGCTTGTGACGTGGCGCGAGCTTCCTGGACCGGTCCATCTTGTGCGTCGAGTTGAACGCTTCTTCCCTGGATTCGTGCATGTATCCACGCTTCACGCTTGTACGTGTCCATCACTTCTCCAGAATGTTTGTACTCAACTGTTTGCATCGCATGTTCTCTCATATCGATTGCAAGAGTGTATTTCGTATCGATCTATGATCCGGTCGATACGAAATAATGAATTTGATCGATACGAATGAAAGGCCAACAGATGGGTAAGAAACTAAACTCAATAATGGATACGAACGAAGCCTTACCTGATGGATACGAGCGAGATTTTACCTGATGGAGTCGAACTGAGCTTCGGTGATCAATACGAGATCACGGACTCGAAATGTACCACCTGTCCCCATCCTGATCGATACGAAATGTATCGATTCGAACAAACCTCCGCATGCTTGCCTACCAATCTGGGTGTGTTGCCATCGAGTCGAAATCCATCTAGCCTTCCTATCCGATCGATACGAAATCATTGAGTCGTGTCCATGCTGATCAATACGAACAGTATCGATTCGAGGTCCACCACTATGCTCTGCCTTTGATCGATATGAACACTATTGATTCGAAACACCATCTTTCGATCGACACGAAATGCATCGATACGAAACATCCCCTGCGCACCAATGGATATGAACAGCATGTTCTTCCTACCTTGCATCGATCATATCTCCTTCATACGAACTCCGATTAACCTGAAATTTGAAGCACAACCTCTCCTAGTCCTCATCATCTCCAATCGATTCTGTCCCGATCGGAGCCCGGCCAAACTTTGACGACATCCATTGCAGTCTTGTTTCCCATTGAACTCCAATCTTGATATCCATCATCCCTTTCCAATTCTGTTGATATTCCAGCTTTGACCAAAAAGTGGGATAACATATATCCCCCAAAACATGCCTTGTGATAATAAGGCGTGTTTTGAATAGTTCCGAATCCGATATCCGAAGTCCATAGCCGTATCGTTTGAGTATATCATCCTTGATTGTTCAGAGTCGATGCCCAATTCCAAATCCAATAACCAAAGCCTTAGCCAATTCCATATCCATCCGAACTCGACAACCGAGTCCTAATCCATCCTTATCCAATAGCCGATAACCGAATTCAAAACCTCTCCGAGTCGATATCCAAATCCATAACCGCTCCGGTTTCTTGCCAAGCGCAATCCACACCTGACGACCGTGGTCCAGTGTCCCTGGATGTTGAGCTAACCTCTCCGGGTTCTTGCCAAGCGTAATCCACACCTGACGACCGTGGTCCAGTGTCCTTGGACGTTGAGCTAACCTCTCCGGGTTCTTGCCAAGCGTAATCCACACTTGGAGACCTTGGTCCAGTGTCCCTGGACGTTGTACAATGCCATGGCTTAAGTCCTAATCCAAATCCTGGTCTCTCCGGACCCTTGTTGAGCATAGTCCATATTCAACGACCTGAAACAATAAACGATAATATGGGGCCTAAGTCCTAGGCCGAATCCTGGTCACTCCGGACCCTTGCTGAGCATAGTCCATACTCAGCGACCTGAATAAGCCAATTCGCAACATGCGGACGAAGAGACTTATCCCTTGCCAGGTATAATCCAT
The DNA here is from genome assembly GCA_030765085.1 of Allium cepa. Lineage (NCBI taxonomy): Eukaryota > Viridiplantae > Streptophyta > Magnoliopsida > Asparagales > Amaryllidaceae > Allium > Allium cepa. The sequence goes on from CM060935.1 coordinate 601,383,620, forward strand.
ACCTGACGACCATTTACCAAAAACCAGATAAAAATCCAATCGAAATCCAATCCGAAATCCAAATCAAACTAGAAAATCAGAAATCCAAACCAACAACCAAAACAGAAAACAATCATCCAAGTAAAAATCCAAATCAGAAAGCAAGCAAAACCAGGAGTTCAATCCAAACTCCAAAACCAAACCAAAAAAGTAAGTGTCCAATCCAAAACACAAAACAGATTTCGCAAACCATAGCTTCGCGGTTTATCGTCATTCAGAGCATGCCTAGGGGCTATCTCCGTCCCCATACACGTGTAAATGATTTGGTTGCTTGCCAGTAGTTTATTACTTATTTCATACTATCCCTGTCAATTGATAATCAATCGACCATCATTCCAGGGTCTCACATCATCATGGTGTGAGGTAGGCGGTGGCTGCTCCTGCTCCACCGCTGTATTCCGAGTTTCGACATATTGTCGCAACTGTCCATTCCTTACATGCTCCTCGATTATATCCTTTAAGTGCCTACAGCTGTTGGTGTCGTGCCTATCCAAATCATGAAAGAGGCAATGCCTCACTGATGCCCTCTCCCGCTCAGTAGGCTCTCTCCTAGCCGGCCTCCGGTAAGGAAGGCGATTTTCGAATTTCCATGTATATCCGCTCCAGTGTCTCGTTTAATCCTGTGTATATGGAAAACTTTGGATCCTTCCATTGCTTTCTGGCTTTTCCTTGATTGTCATCCAGCTTCCTCTTTCATTTATCCTTATCCGAGCCTCCGTTTAATGGTCCTCCACACTCAGTCGCATTCACCCTCTTTAACTTTAAATCCAGAGCGTCTTCTTGCCGAAGGAATCTTTCGGATTTGTGGAAGAATTCCCCAAGATCCAGTGGTGGGTCTCATATTAAAGATACTTTAAAATCTGAGTCCTCTCTGACTTATCAAAACCATCGATGGATCTGGCCGATCCACCGAAGTAACCGCCGCATTGAATCGAGTAAGATAAGCTCTAAGCGATCCATCCGTCCTTTTCTTTACCGTCGTTAATGTCATTACGTTCTTTGGTCTCTTGATATGAACCCGAAAATGCCCCAAAAATCTATCCACCAATTCCCTCCAGGTTCTGATAGATCCTTCTTCCAACTGCCTAAACCACATGGCAGCCAAGTCCGTCAAGTATAAAGGGAAACATCAGGCCATCACTTCCTCCAATGCCCCCCAGCACTTCCATATGTCTAGTGTATCTCATCAAGTGATCGGTCGGGTCAGTCTTGCCATCTTATACTTCCGCGCTAGGTAGCTTGAACTTGGGTGGATTCCAAGCTATCCTGATTTCCTGAGTAAACGGACTCCTGTTCACTCCTTCCAAATCTTTATTGGTCAAACCTCCACGCATAGTTCTCCTGATAATCTCAACTAATCCTGCATTGTCTGTCAAAGATTGCCCCCCATGCCCCCGAGGGAACTCTGGTACATATTCTTCATGCGTTTCACTGATGTTAGCACTTGCTCTAACCTGTTGAGCTCCATCCATAGGCCTTCCAGTATCAGATCCTGCGGGTCTGCCCCCAAGCCTTTGTTGATTGCCATCTAGTTCTGCATTCTGTCCTCCATCGGGTTTTGCGACACTAGTTCCTTGTCCTGCACTTGTAGCCGCCATAGTTGGTCCAAGGTTCTGTATTCCTGCTGCTCTCATTTGTTCAAAAAAGGTTTGCATCATATCCTGCTGGCTTTTCAACAATCTCTCTTGCAATGAATTTGTCATAGCTTCCATTTCATCCCTGGTTTTGTAAATTGAAGCTTGTCCTTCCCTGGCTGCGGAGGATGCTTCTTGACTTCCTTCCTATCGGCTTCTCTCAGCCCTTTGCCTCCTACTGGTTTGTCTAGTCATTCTTTCTGGATCTGAATCTTTCAAGCCTTTCAAATCTCAACTTCAATCCGATGTAGCGGGTGCCAGTCCTTCTCATTGAAAGCACCAAAGTGTTTGCACCAAAATTGGTCACAAACCCCAAATACCGTGAAAGCACCAAAGTATGAATATAAATCAGCAATATCAATCATAGATCTAAGTAAACAGCAAGCAACAATTCAGAAACAATGAACAGAGACACAAGGTTTATAGTGGTTCGGCTATCATCGGCCTACGTCCACTTCAAAGTTATATCTTTTATTGATTATCCTTGCTGGTTACAGATGATTACAGCAGTAGCAATGAAGAATTTCGAGTACAATAGTTGTATTGAAATGTAGAAATGAATCCGGCAGAGTCTAGGCGTTGAATGGCCAAAAGATTTCCTTTCTGTAGGCTTCAGGAGGCTATTTATAGGCGTTGGAGGCTGAGATCGAGCTAAAATTTTGGGAGACTTCTTCTGGCACGTGAGTGGGCCCACGTGACCAACTCCACCAAGTTTCGACTCGATCTGCAATCGATATGAATCCATTTCGTATCCATCAAAAAATGATCGGATCGAGGTGAAACTTGGCAGGATTGTTCTTTACCTTGTATGCAAGTTGCTGTGAAAATTTCATTGCATTTGGATCAGCGGTTTGGGAGGTATGATCGATACGAATTGCATTTTTGTGAGTGTTGTTGCGTTCATATCCGCTGGTTTGAATCCATCCTATTCGACTCGATCAGAAGCACGCGCTTGCTCGTGACGTGGTGCGAGCTTCATGGACCAGTCCGTCTTGTGCGTCGAGTTGAACGCTTTTTCCCTGGATTCATGCACGTATCCACGCTTCACGCTTGTACGTGTCGATCACTTCTCCAGAACGTTTGTACTCAACTGTTTGCATCGCATGCTCTCTCGTATCGATTGCAGGAGTGTATTTCATATCGATCTATGATTCGATCAATACGAAATGATGAATTTGATCCGTACGAATGAATGGCCAATAGATGGGTATGAAACTAAACTCAATGATGGATACGAACGAAGCCTTACCTGATGGATACGAGCGAGATTTTACCTGATGAGTTGAACTGAGCTACGTTGATTGATACGAGATCACGGACTCGAAGTGTACCACCTGTCCCCATCCTGATCGATACGATATGTATCGATTCGAACGAACCTCTGCATGCTTGCCTACCAATCTGGGTGTGTTTCCATCGAGTCAAAATCCATCTAGCCTTCCTATCCGATCGATACGAAATCATTGAGTCGTGTCCATGCTGATCGATACGAACAGTATCGATTCGAGGTCCACCACTATGCTCTGCCTTTGATCGATACGAACACTATCGATTCGAAACACCATCTTTCGATCGACACGAAATGCATCGATACGAAACATCCCCTGCGCACCAATGGATATGAACAGCATGTTCTTCCTACCTTGCATCGATCATATCTCCTTCATACGAACTCCGATTAACCTGAAATTTGAAGCACAGCCTCTCCTAGTCCTCATCATCATCTCCAATCGATTTCGTCCCGATCGGATCCCGGCCAAACTTTGACGACATCCATTGCAGCCTTGTTTCCAATTGAACTCCAATCCTGATATCCATCATCCCTTGCCAATTCTATTGATATTCCAGCTTTGACCAAAAAATGGGATAACAAGGATATTATGGTAATGGTAACCATTATCGGTACAAGGAAACTGTTACTATACTTGTAATATTGGTAAATCAAAAACAATTATATATTCTTTACCGCCACCATTGATAAAACGATTGTTGGTATATTGATAAATTGATATATAATTGACTGGTAATGACAAATTTACCAGTAAATAAAAATTAAATTTTTAATTCAATAAAATTTTGTTAATGATAAAAAGATAAACATTTTTTACGTGGTTTTAGCTCCATTAGTATTTGTACCAACATTTTGACTTATTTATTTAACATGAGAAATTTATTAATTAATCATAAACTATTTGCAACAATATGAAATAATAACCCTGCTTATCTTACACTTTGAACCTAACGAAACTAAATAAGTAACATCATTATAAATAATATTACAAACATTTGACATTTAATGTATCCGTGGTCGGATTAATATAAATGGTGGAAATGCAAAATTAATATATCTGATAAATTTACCGTTACCATTGATTTTGACATTTATTTATCGTTATATTTACCATTAACAATGATGAATTTACCATTATCATACATACTGATAACATCGATATACCAGTCTGACTTAAAATCGTTTACCGATTGTTTGGTATTGGTATGATGATATAATTATATATTCTCATCAAATTTATTTTATATTTGTCGTAGGGGTTATATCGAAGTCACACAGCAACTTCAAGTCCGGTTTAAAAAAGACTTCTGACCGGCCCAGTAAAGACAGCTAAATGGAATTTCAATGGACAATAGCAATCCAAACATAGTATATTTGTTAATTCTCCTCCCAAATTTGTAAACCCCTAATCCTACTTCAGCCAAGTGCTTCTAGATTACGTGCGACCAATAGTAGGAACAAAACGGTGAGAAGAGATAATGTCAAGCAAGTTGATAAGCTCCATTTAGGTATGTTGTAAGTACTCTAAATTTTTCGAATTAGGCTATTTTGGAGTAAATGGCTTCGTTAGATGTTTTATGTGCTATTGGGATTTTCGAATGTAAATGTAATAGCAGGGGAATGGTAGCATTGATTTTAGAGAAGGATGGAGATCATCTACTTCAGGGGAATGGTGTAAGTAAGGAAGAAGGGTCAAATGTAAATGAGGAGAAGGCTGAAGCTCGAGCATTGGGATGATGGAATGTAACAGTTGACACATGTGCACGTGCACGGCTGAAGAAAAAAAAATTGTTACAGTAGTACCAGTTGATGTTGGGCTGTATTAGCTGTTTGGGCTTGTATAGGCAAAGTGTTATTAATGATGTGTATAAATACAATGGAAAAATTGTAACTGAAAAGAGTGGAAAAAAAATCCAGAAATAAAATTGTTCTTCTTTTATATTGATGTTGTTGCCATTAGTGATACTTGTCTTCTTTAATCTTTGCATATTGCTCATTCCTGTGCTTATACCTATATGCTTCATTCTGGTTAAATCATATCTGCTCAGTTAAGTATTGTTCTCTGCATATTGATGCTATCAGTTTTCATATATTTGTTCATATTTGTTTTGATTTTAACTACTCTTGAATATTCACTTGCAAAATATTGTTGATATACTTCTGATATTAGTTGTTTCAGATTTTGATGCATCACTTTATTTGAATGATTAATTGATTACCGTGGTTCAATTATTCCTTAGTTCTTGTTCATTTTGGACCTCTATCTTGTAATTTGTTTCATTCTTATGCTTATGTAAATCCGAAGCTTTGTTACATATACTTGCAAAGATTTATCATTCCTGTTGATGTTTGGCAGCGGTTATAAATCTTGATCATCCTTTTGCAATATATTTCCTATTCTTGAATCTGCACTCAATTTGTCTTGATACATAATACCTTGTTTTGATATTCATTAAATTGGAAATCAGTATTTCCTGTTATAAAATCTTGCAAGTAATTTGTCAACTTCATTTTCTTGGCTAAATTCATTGTACAAATTTTCTGTGTATCAACTTTAAGGTAAAACCTGTTGTTCATGCATATATCAATCTCGTATTTGGTATAAATTTGTATAACTGACATTTTATCTTTCATAAATGCTGATCTTTCAATTTTCTGTAATTCAATACATAAGTTCTTGATCCCTGTTAATGCATTGTCCCATTCTTGTCCAAGTAAAGGTTCAAATTTATCATTTCTTGGTTCAATAACTCATCTCTTATACAAATTCAGTACACCTTCAACCCATAACTCTCTGTTGTGTACATGTAATTTGTGCACAGTTTCTTGCTACAGTTTACATTTTAGTTCAGTCTCTTCTTCCTTCCCACATATTAATTCCTCCACTTCATCAAACACATTGTTCACCACCAGTAAATTCATCATTCCATCATGAGTAAGGAATCAGAGCCACCATGCTCTTCCAATTTGGTATCAGAGCCATTAAATGGGGATGAAATAGAACCCCAGATCGATCCAAGCCTCAATAAAAACAACTCTTACACACATCCACTCTTTCTTGATCAAGAACTACTACGGCAACGGCAGGGAGACTTTAATGAACATATCACTAAATCTTTAACCCAGTTAGAGCATAGCAACCGAAAGCTGGAGCATGACATCACCACCAGATTCAAAGGATTCCACAATGTCCTTACATCTCTTGCCAATAATATGCAACAATTGAAGTTCAAACCTTAAGCACCACCACCTGCACATCCCACAGGCCCTCCATCCATACCTCAATTTCATCCACCAAACCAAAACAATGAGAATCTCCCTTATATGGCATCCATTAGTACAAGAAACCATCCACCACAACCTAGAAATGCTCATTATCCTTTGAATCCATTGAATCCAGACCTTTCCGTTCCAAGACATCCCGGTCCAAACTATCCCAATCCACCTCCCAATTATACCACTATGCATTATCCAAATGTTATGACCTCTTACAAACTAGACTTCCCTACTTTTTCTGGTGATGAAGGAGTGGCTGATTGGTTGAGACAAGTCGAACAATTTTTTAAATTCCAACATACTGAGGAGCAGTATTGGGTAGAGATTTGTTCTTTTTACTTAAAGAAGGAGGCGCTGCAGTGGTATCACTGGTATACAAATACAGTACTTAATCATGATTTATGGCCCGTTTTTAAGGAAGAGATTTTAGTGAGGTTTAACCCGGAGGAGATGGAGAGGCCCTATGAAACATTATCCAAACTCAAACAACATACCACAGTGAGAGCATACCTTAGTCGCTTTAAACAATTACAGGCAGTAATTGAGACCCTACCACCTAAATTTTGCTTGATAGATTTATTGGAGGGTTGAAGGAGGAGATTCGATATGATGTTATGACTTCAAGGCCAGTTGATTTCAGAGAAGCAGTAGCACTAGACAAAATGTTTGAATGCAAGTATACACAGACCCGAAAGAACCATAAGACTTCCACTGCTAACCAGTCCCATACTCCTATCCTTAAGCCTACCACCACTTATCCTACCCCTTCCCATGTCAAAGACTCAACACAAAATCAACCTAACACCATATCTTGGGGCAGCAGCAACACTACTGTTGAAAGTATAGCAAAAAGTAGAGGGTTGACCCTAATCAGATTGTGGAAATGAGAAGACAAAATTTGTGCTATGGTTGCAAGGAGAAGTGGTCAAAGGATCATAAATGTAAAAGTTCTCATGTGTATGTTTTAGGAGGGTTAATGTCACCCAAGGAAGAGGAGGATGCAAAAAATAATTTTCAGGATGATTCATATGAATCTGAAGATGAGATAGTGGCAGAAGAAGCACTCTCCATCACTTTGCAAGCAATGTGTGGAATTCCAGCTTTATCTACCATTAAGGTGAAGGGAATCATCAACAGGAAAACCGTGCAAGTTCTCATTGACTCAGGATCGACACATAGTTTTATCAATACACATCTTGCCAAGAAGTTAGAACTGCCTATCGATGAATCTAAGGTTTATGAAGTGACTGTGTCCAATGGTGAAAATTTGACTGGCTCTGGTATATGTAGAAATGTAATGCTAAAATGTCAAGGGCGCAAAATGCCCATTGATTTGTTATTATTGCCTTTGGAGGGTTGCCAAATTGTATTGGGTGCTCAATGGATGAAAAGTTTGGGTGATGCGACTTTAAACTTAGAGCAGTTGCAAGTTAAATTTCGATATAATAACAAGTATTATACTTGGCAATGGCTCAGTCAAGAAGAGACGAAAATTGTTGATAAAAAAGGCTATAGAGAAGGAGAATGCACATGGTCAGTTGAGTATGTTACTATGCTATCAAGTTGACTTGAAGGAAGAGCAGACCACAATCCTACTCCCAGCCATCCAAGCCCCGATTAACCAATACCCTGACATTACCTCAACTGTTCCATTCCTACCCCCAAAAAGACAACATGATCACAAAATCCCTCTTCTTCCAAACATTAAACCTATTTGCCTTAAACCTTATAGACATTCATATCACATTAAAAATGAGTTGGAAAAAATTGTAAACGAATTGTTAGCAATGGGAGTTATCAAGCATAGCAGCAGCCCATTCTCTTCCCCTGTGGTGATGGTTTGAAAAAAAGATGGAACGTGGAGATTGTGTGTTGATTATAGAAACCTAAACGCTTGCACTATTAAGGATAAATTTCCCATACCTCTGATTGATGACCTGTTTGATGAGTTACAAGGAGCTGCCTATTTTTCTAAACTGGATTCGAGATCAGGGTACCATCAAGTTCGTATGTGTGAAGAAGATGTACACAAGACAGCCTTTAAGACACATGAGGGACATTATGAGTTCCTTGTGATGCTTTTGGTCTAGTTAATGCTCCATCCACCTTTCAATCCCTGATGAACCATGTGTTTAAACCCTATTTGAGAAAGTTTGTTCTGGTATTTTTTGGTGACACTTTACTCTACAGCAGGGACTGGGAAGATCACCTTGATCATCTCAAGACCACCTTTCATACATTGCAACAGAATAGACTGGTGATTAAATTGACAAAATGCAGCTTTGCGAAACAGTCTCTGGAGTAGTTGGGCCACATTATCTCATATCAAGGCCTAGCTGTTGATCCAAGCAAGGTTCAAGCAATCATGGAATGGCCATTACCCAAAAGTTTAAAATCACTCCGAGGATTTTTGGGGTTAACTGGCTACTATAGAAAATTTATTAAAGATTATGGAAAAATTGCAAGTCCCCTTACTGACATGCTTAAGAAAAATGCCTTCATATGGACCGATCATTCAAGAGAAGCTTTCGAAAAATTGAAGCACTGTCTCACCAGACCTCCCATATTAGCTATGCTAGATTTTTCTCTACCTTTTACTCTCGAGTGTGATGCAAGTGGTCAGGGCGTAGGAGCAGTATTACTTCAGAATAACCGACCCATAGCATACATGAGCAAAGCATTACATGGAAGAAATTTGTTGTTGTCTACTTATGAAAAGGAGTTATTAGCCATTATTCTAGCTACTAAAAAATGGGCTCAATATCTTTTGGGAAGGCAATTTATTATTAAAACCGATCATCAAAGTTTAAAGTTTTTGTTGACTCAGAAATTGAATACAGGGTTGCAACACAAGTGGCTAATTAAATTGCACGGCTTTGACTATAAAGTAGAGTATAAATCTGGAAAAGATAATATAATTGCAGATGCATTGTCGAGGAAGGATGCAAGCAATTGGGATGACGCAGAAACACAAGCTATCTCTGTAGTACAAACCCCATGGTTGCAGGAGCTTAAGCATACTTTACACTCATCTGATTGGTATAAACGGCAGATCAAAAGAGTTCAGGATAATATGGTGAGACAGTGCTTGGGTGGATATGGGAAATATGGAGGTATGGAGGTATACTTTGGGTGGAAAAGAGTTTGCAACAATCACTGATACAAGAGCATCATTCAACACCTTTGGGTGGACATGCGGGAATTAAACCTACCTTAAAGAAGTTAAAGCAAGTATTTTACTGGAAAAAAATGAGAAAAGATGTGGAGATTTTTGTGAAAGAATGTGAACAATGTCAACGAAATAAAAGGGAGAATGTTCTGCTAACTGGATTGCTGCAGCCATTACCCATTCCTGTGATGATTTGGACAGATATAGCTATGGATTTTATCACTGGCTTGCCAAGGAGTGATAAATATACTGTTATACTAGTTGTTGTTGATCGGCTAAGCAAGTATGCCCACTTCTTTCCTCTCGGCCACCCCTACACTGCTAAAGATGTTGCTACCGTGTTGTTTAATGGTGTGTTTAAGCTACATGGCTTACCCAAAACCATAGTTAGCGACAGAGACTCTATATTCACAAGAAAATTTTGGCAAGAACTATTCAAGTTGCAAGGCAGTAGCTTAAAGCTAAGCACTGCCTACCATCCTCAAAGCGATGTGCAGTCAGAAGTGATTAACAAGATATTGGAGAGGTATTTGAGGTGCTCCATCTGCCATAAACCTAATGAGTGGAGTAAGTGGATAATACTAGCTGAGTATTGGTATAATACTACTTGGAAAGTTTCAACCAACACCACTCCATTCAAAGCTTTGTATGGTATTGACCCACCCACACTTCTATCCTATGTCCAGAACACAACTAAAGTGGAACAAGTCGAGGAGATGTTGTTTACTAGAGACATAATGTTAGAATATTTGAAGGATAGTTTGAGATTGGCACGTGAACGGATGAAGAAGTATACAGATTTGAGAAGATCGGAGAGAAAGTTTGAAATAGGTGATTGGGTGCTTCTTAAGCTTCAGCCTTACAAGCAATTGACAGCCAGAATTCATAAGACTTGCAAACTCTCACCTAAGTACTATGGGCCATATGAAGTAATTGAAAAAATTGGAGAAGTAGCTTATAAACTTCATCTTCCAGCCACTGTAAAAATCCACCCTATCTTTCATGTCTCTCAGCTGAAGAAAAAGGTAGGAAGTTCTGTGATTGTGCAAGATGACATTCCTAGTTTTGTAGAAGAAATTGTAGAAAAACCCGAGTATATAATTGATAGAAGAATAATACCCAGAAATAATGAAGCAGTGGTTCAAATTTTGATTAAATGGAAGGAGAAATCTGTAGAAGAAGCCACCTGGGAAGATTATTGGCCTATGATAAAAAAATTCCCTACCTTAGACCTTGAGACAAGGTCTCTTCTTAAAGTGGAAGGGAGATGTAACAACAAGGGAATAGTAGCACTGATTTTAGAGAAGGATGGAGATCATCTGCTTTAGGGGAATGGTGTAAGTAAGAAAGAAGGGTCAAAGGTAAATGAGGAGAAGGCTGAAGCTCGAGCATTGGGATGATGGAATGTAACAGTTTACACATGTGCACGTGCACGGCTGAAGAAAAAAAATTGTTACAGTAGTACCGGTTGATGTTGGGCTGTATTTGCTGTTTGGGCTTGTATAGGCAAAGTGTTATGATGATTCTATGATGTGTATAAATACAGTGGAAAAATTGTAACTGAAAAGAGTGGAAAAAAAATTCAGAAATAAAATTGTTCTTCTTTTATATTGATGTTGTTGCCATTAGTGATACTTGTCTTCTTTAACCTTTGCATATTGCTCATTCCTATGCTTATACCTATATGCTTCATTCTTGTTAAATCATATCTGCTCAGTTAAGTATTGTTCTCTGCATATTGATGCTATCAGTTTTCATATATTTGTTCATATTTGTTTTGATTTTAACTACTCTTGAATATTCACTTGCAAAATATTGTTGATATACTTCTGATATTAGTTGTTTCAGATTTTGATGCATCACTTTATTTGAATAATTAATTGATTATTGTGGTTCAATTATTCCTTAGTTCTTGTTCATTTTGGATCTCTATCTTGTAATTTGTTTCATTCTTATGCTTCTGTAAATCTGAAGTTTTGTTACATATACTTGCAAAGATTTATCATTCTTGTTGAAGTTTGGCAGCGGTTATAAATCTTGATCATCCTTTTGCAATATATTTCCTATTCTTGAATCTGCACTCAATTTGCCTTGATACATAATACCTTGTTTTGATATTCATTAAATTGGAAATCAGTATTTCCTGTTATAAAATCTTGCAAGTAATTTGTCAACTTCATTTTCTTGGCTAAATTCATTGTACAAATTTTCTGTGTATCAACTTTAAGGTAAAACCTGTTGTTCTTGCATATATCAATCTCGTATTTGGTATAAATTTGTATAACTGACATTTTATCTTCCATAAATGCTGATCTTTCAATTTTCTGTAATTCAATACATAAGTTCTTGATCCCTGTTAATGCATTGTCCCATTCTTGTCCATGTAAAGGTTCAAATTTACCATTTCTTGGTTCAATAACTCATCTCTTATACAAATTCAGTACACCTTCAGCCCATAACTCTTTGCTGTGTACATGTAATTTGTGCATAGTTTCTTGCTACAGTTTACATTTTAGTTCAGTCTCTTCTTCCTTCCCACATATTATTCCTCCACTTCATCAAACACATTGTTCACCACCAGTAAATTCATCATTCCATCATGAGAAAGGAATCAGACCCACCATGCTCTTCCAGTAAACCCTAATTATTTGAAAAACTTATTCAGTTGGAATTGGGCTTGATCGAATTTAAAGAAAAAACGTGAAAGATGCCCCAAAATCTGGCATTTATCGAAAAATAAAATGATTAAATTAAAGTGTACAAACGTGGAATTTGTGTGACATCTACATATTACATAGGCTTTTAGTTGAAGTGTACCAACTATATATCACTGTTAGTGTTTAATAGATATATAGGCAGTCTGCTGACAGGGTGCATGTTGTCCAAGTTTTACATGTTTTGTATGTGATGCTGGCAAAAAGATTCAGGTACCGTTGTTCATGTAATCTCTTTTAGGTTGTTAAATATAAAGTCCGTGTATTTGTTGGTGCAATTGGTCATGTTGTGTTTAATTTATTTGTATGGAACTTAGTATGCCTCACTTCTGTTGTATCTTATTTCCGTTATTGGTAAGTCCAAGGAAAAAAGAACATAAATCAAAAAAAGGGAAGCTGAAAGGGAAAACTGCATTTATGTTCAAAGGAAGAAAAAAAAAGCTAAAGCGAGGATAATGTCGAACTGAGTTGTTTGGAGGCAGAAAAAGATGGCTTGTGATGTATTCCATAAGTCATAGGCTCAAAGGATCAAATTGCTTGAGTAATTTGTGGTCTAGGAATATATTTTATTAGCGATGGACATAATCCGTCATGCCATACACGAACCGCCCAAACCGAACCACTAAAACGGTTGGAAAAACCGCATTGGACCTTCTAAACAAAGCAAGTACCCCTACCGGATCAACCTGTATCAATACGGTACGGTTGCGGTTTAAACATTTGAACTAGTAATATTAAACCGGACCGGATTGGTTGTTCACGTTTGTGATCTTTTGATGAGAATATAAGCAGAAGATTTTCATTTTAGATTTTGGTAATGTATATTTTATTTTTGGCATTTAGTGCTATGATAATAATCATAACTGGTATCATAAACGAAGCCATGTTGTTTTGGTATAGTACCGTCATCTCATTTTTCTGGGACCCATCACTTTGCTTAATGATTATGCATTGATTAGCGTTGATGTATTGTTAATCTACCTAAAAGATCTCCCGCATAGTCAAACACTAATTTAAACTTTTCACACAATCAATAACTAATGTTTCACTGTAGTATAATGTTGCGTAGTTTAACTAAAAGCTTCACAAAATTACCTTTGTAAATTGAATGTTGATATGATGGTAACTCTATTATTTCATGTATATAATCCGAGTTCAAACCTAAATAAATCAGACTGTAATATGTTAAAGCCAAATCGAAATGGGAATAAAAAAGTTTACTTTATGGCTTGCATTTTGAGCAACCGTTTCGAAACGAATACCAGAAGGTGCACTGAATCCGTACTTCTTTGTAAATCCCATTATTTTACTTTGATGCATGTATATGTGTATATTTATTCATAAATCTAGATCTTCAATGTCTGCCAGTTTGATTTTTATGTCTCTGTGCCATTCATGTATTATTTATACTCCATATTAATATGCAAGTAGTTATTCAGCTACTATTACAATTTATAACACTATGTTACTGTTTTTGTTATGAGCAATACTATATGCATTCATCAAGATGCGTTCTCGACGAGTGATAACGAAGAATCTGAGCAGGGTATTTGAACAGTGAAGTTGAATGAACGAGAAATGTGTTTGTGTGCTGCGAACGGAGAATCAGAGCGGAGTATTTAAAATGTGATTGTTAATTTAATTAATTTGTAGTTAGCTAATTATTTGTTTTGTTGTATAATATGCATTTAATTGAAATGAAATAGAAGTACAAAAATCCAACAACAACAACAGAGCTATTATTGCCAAACAAGTTAGGGTCGGTTAGAGATGGAACCCGAAACTAAACGACAAAAGTAATTTAAAGGTTATAACAATAACAATAGCAATGATAAATTTAAGTAAAATAGGTAGATTAATAATAACGATAACCAAGTAAAATAAAGATAGAAATACATATGTAAAAAATAATAATGATAATAATAAATAAATAAAATAATAAAAATGATGATAATAGTGCAAATAGTAATAATGGGACTGATAGTAACATTGATCAAGGACCAAACGCTATGTTTTGGGCTCTTTTTCCCTAATCCTATAATATAACACTTATAAGACCCATAGCTCAGGGTTCTGCTATGTGGATCGCTAACTTCCACGCGCTTTTATCCGTTACCAGCTTTTCGGCTATATTCCAACCCTTCAAGTTCCTTTTAATAACTTCCTCCCATATCAATTTTGGTCGACATCTACCTCTTTTTGAGCAAACAATAAGGCCTATGATTCCAACGCGCACAAGTACCTCGGGCAGCCTTCGTTGGAGATGTTCAAACCATCTTAAGCGATGTTGAATTAGTTTCTCCTCAATTGGCGCTACTCCATGTTTTTCACATAAATCATTATTTTTAATTTGGTCTCTTCTTGTGTGACCGCAACTTCATCGCAGCATACGCATCTCTGCTACGCTTATCTTTTGGACGTGTTGGTTTTTAGTAGGCCAACATTCTGCACCAACAACATCGCAGGCCTAATTGCCATTCTATAGAACTTTCCTTTAAGTTTCTGTAGGACTTTCTTGTTACAGAGAATGTCAGATGCTTGTCGCCACTTCACCCATCCTGCTCGAATTCAGAAAATAACATCTTCACCAATCTCACCATTACACTGCAACATTGATCCTAGATATCGAAAGGATTCATTTTTAGGAACTATTTGTCCGGTCAGAATAACATCTCCGTTCTCTGACCTGACACCCCTGAACTTGCACTTCATATATTTCGTTTTAGTTCTATTAAGCCTAAATCCCTTAGATTCTAAAGTATGTCTCCACAGCTCGAGTTGTCTATCAACCTCAATCCTACTATCATCAATTGACACAACATCATTAGCAAATAGCATATACTAAGGAATCTCCCCTTGTATACTCTTCGTAACCTCATTCATCAGTAGGGCAAAAATGTAGAGGCTCAAAGCTGACCCTTGATGAAATCCTATGTTAATGTGGAAGTCACAGATTACACCATCGCATCGCATGCTCTGACACTAGTCACAACATCATTGTACATATCCTTGATAAGGGTAATGTACTTTGTTAAGATTCTCTTCTTTTTCAGAGCCCACCCGTCACATTTCGTCGTACTTTGTCATAAGCTTTCTCCAAATCGATAAAAATCATGTGTAAATGCTTGTTTTGCTTCTTAAATCTCTCCATAAGTTGTCTTATCAAGAAAATAGCTTTCGTGGTCGACCTCCCAGGCATGAAACTAAATTGGTTATACAATTATACAACAATCCAAATAAACGAAAATTAATTATACAATTCTAGTAAGTACGGATAAAACGATACAATGTTTTAGTACAGCTCCGCTGCAACAATTTCACCTCTTATGGTATTTCGAATTATTAACATTTCATGGGCTACGTGTCGTGCTCATTAAGTCGTTCTGTTTGTGGTAGTTCTCGTACTATAATACTCCGGCTACTCATTTAGATTAAGATCGGGATCAGCATCAAACTGGACTGAACCGATCCGTGCATGCCCTAAGATTTTGTGATGCACTCCGGTTTTAATTTAATTGAAGGTGTTAAACTTTAAATTGTAAATGGGCATTTGGTCTAGTGGTATGATTCTCGCTTAGGGTGTGAGAGGTCTCAAGTTCAATTCTCGAGATTGCCCCCTTATGTATCTCCACTTTTTTGCTGTTTAAACATCTGCGTTGTTGGAAAATAAGAGGCTATTGCTGTGCCGGGAGATTCAAGAGAAAAACTGGGATGGTTAAAAAGTACAATGGTTCACAAGATTTTTATAGCGAGAAAAACTGGGATGGTTAAAAACGACAATGGTTCACAAGATTTTTATAGTGCTGATTCTACTAGTTCTGTGCCGGGAGATTCAAGAGAACCTGTGTAATTGATGATGATAAACTGAATAAAAGGTTTCAAAAGATAAGTCCAATAATTGTTCATATACATTTTTATTCTCCTTGATATACATAAAAGTATTCCAACAATTGTTCATGATTTTCTCCGTCTTAGCATATGCAGTCCCACTTCTAGGGTATGGCACCCTAGGCAGGCGAATATGGCATCCCACATTGGAAGGGGAACCTTTGTCGTGAAGAGATGTAGCAATCGATAACAAATATTTTCTATACAAAAAAAAATGTTGTACGGTGGATAGGTTGCCAGGTTATATGGATATTCCAAGCATCTCACAAGTTCGATGGTGAACGGTTGTATTTTCTCTATTACCAGTTTTTTAGTATTTTTTTCCAACCTTCTATCTTAATGTTATTTATATTGGTTTTATTTACTTGAATTTTGAATGTGCCTACATTGGTCAAAACGCTACTAATCACGTGTATATTCCACAAAATACCGGTTGATATTGTTTACAAAAACGGTTAGATTTGATTTCAAATCTATACTATAATAGTATTATTACGTTGGATTTCAAGAGCACACATGCCTCCTTCATATTTTGAAAAATAAACAGTCACGTTTTTAATTTCTTTCTATTCCAAACTTTGAAATGTGATAACTATTTCTACATTAGTTGGATTTAAGAATCAATTTCACTATTAAATCTCAAATTTTTGCTTTCCAGTGATATCCATTGTTGATAGCTAAAAATAAATTTTTTAAAATCATAGTTTTTTGAATTATTCATATTATTAAATTTATTAAATCTGTTTAACTTTATTTCTTTTAACTAATCTATGTCGTTGATTGTTTTGAAAATTTTCAGCCTCTGATTCTACTTTCACAAATTGCAGTCAAGTCTGGTGAAATCCAACATTACCAAAATACAGCAACAATGTTAGGTGGAATTAGAAATGGAATCAAAAAGTTCAAAAGCATTAAATACAATTATATGCTTCTTATTATGTTGAATTTGCTTTGACTGTAAAAGCAATACAATGATATTCTTCACATTAAAATAAGTATTGTTGAATAATGGTTGTTAGTTCCAACACTTCCGACATAAAATATGTATGCTTTAGATTTAGCATATTTTTCACAAGAATCGTTTAAAACAGGAATAAATCTCTTTATCCTCTAATCTTATCCTTCTACAATAATATGATGTTGCGTAATGTGTTCCTAAACATAGTCAGTTATGGATCATCATCAACACTTGCGTTCTCATGAATCATGTCAACATTGCTTTTGGCATTTTTGGATCAATGGTAAAGTATAAACCAAATGTTTTTACCTACGCTGCTCTTATAGATAGTTATTACCGAGGCAGCAAATGGAATCAACGACATCAAGTGTTAAAGAAAATGATTGATAAAGGTATCTCACCAAATGAAGTTACATATAATACAGCTGATGTATTGATGCACACAATAAATTTATATGTGTATTGTGTGGAAATTTTATCTTTGAAATCATTTTTGCTCGATATTTTGCAATTGTTTATCAAGCACCAGTACTATCTGTATTACCGTTTTCAAAGATTTATACGCAAGTTTTAGACAAAATGCAAACTTATTTGAAAATTGATTAAAAGATCACTCTTTCTTAATAAATGAATCATATAAATCAATCAAACATGTTATGATGATAAGATATTGAATTCAGTCCGTATGCGAAGCACGAGTTCGCATTAGTATTAGACTAAAGGCAATTAGAAAGTTCATGTCTAGGGCAATCCATATGGTCGAACCGGCCTGATTTTTGTTCAGGCTAAGTTAATGGCATGATGTTTCAACCATCTTAGATTCTTAGATGGTATAGATTTCTACATCCAGAGGTTGTTTTGTTGATTGTTATTTGATGCTTTTAATATGGTGTTGCAAAATAATTTGGCTCACATCCTGTTAAATAGAACCAGGCCAAATATCTCTTCCATTTAAATAATCTAAATCATGTATTTGGATTTATATTTGTAAAATTATCGTTGAGGACTCTCAACGATAAAATTGATCATTGAGGTTTTTGCATCTCACATTGATGTCTTAATGTTTTCATAAGATGTTTTATTTTTCATTGAGATTTTTAGTCTTAACCGCCCATGATAATTGAAATATTGGAGTTAACCTTCATGTGTCAATTATATTAGAGTTACCCTTCCTCACCTGTTAACTTGGATATTTATTATTTTTACCTAGCGTCCCCAGTGATATGAGTTAAAATTCATTGGTGTTTTTGGCTTTTCGCGGCTTGCTTGTAATTTTCGTATGTTATTATAACATGATCTGAAAGCATGCTCATTTGAACTGTACGTGTACCTATTAGTTTCTATAAATTATGCATTTACCATTCAGTATACTGCAGTTAAAATATACAGTTGCTAACAAATCTGAATCCTCCAACTTTGGATTATGATGCATTGATTTTTAGTTTTTGTAAATCATTAACAATCGCATGTGTTTGTTTTCTGTCTTGTGCAATTACCATTCAGTGCACTGCAGTCACAAATGCAGTTGCCAACAAATGCAAATCCTCCAAATTTGTGTTATGATGCATCGACTTCTTCTCACATATTTTTTTTGCTACGGCCAATAATTTGCGTCATTTCTCAAAGGTCCACTTGTTCTAGTCTTAAATCTTGCACTAACACCTTGAGTTTTCTAGTTACATGTGATTTTTACACCAATTCAATTACTTCGGTTGATCCAATAATGAAAATCGTCAAGCCGAACTAAAACCAATAAAATAAAAACAAAACGAAACCAATTGAATTAAGTTTGGTTGGTTCGGTTGATTTTCCATCTTAATCGAACTATAAATGATTTATATTTTATGTTTGGAATATTATTGTATTTTAAAATAAAACGTATATATATATATATATATATATATGATTAAGGTGTTCTTTTTTTAGTAGTAACTTTTACACATGTATGATGTATGATAAATATTATTTATCTAGACCAGTCAACTTATCTAAAAAAATCATTATAACATAGTAATTTTGATGACATAATAAAAGTTCGGTTAATTTGGTTAAACCGATAATTGAACTAGTTTCTTTTTACGGGGTGATTATAAATCAGTCTCAAAACCAAACCGAACCGACCAAAATAAACTGATTTGATTAGTTTATTTGTTTAACAAAAAATTGCTCATTTTCATTTTTTTAGACAGTGAAATTGCTCATCCTTACCTTGTGACTGTATGATCGATTTCACCCTAGAGGGGGTGTCAATAGGGTGATACTAATAATTATAAAAATTTAATGTGGAAACATATCAAATGATTTTCAACACAGATAGTAGCAAAATAATAGCAGCATAGATAATAACAGAATATTAAAAACAGAGATAGAACAACACGGATTTACCCAGCTTTGGTAAAACCCTGCCTATGTGCTGCCTCCAAGGTTTATACTAGAAATTAAGTAGTCAGACGCTTACAAAAGTAAACTAGCGACACCCGCTATCGACTAACCTAACTCTACGCTCAAAACTCTGCCACAACTCAGCCACTGAGTTGCAAATTCTCGAATTACACCACCGTAGTTCATCCCCTAGTCACATGACTAGAATTTACAAACGTTTAAAATAAATTATTAAAAAAAACTTAAAACAAAACACTAGAAACCCTATTTTAAAATAACAGCCCAAAATAATTAAGACCGACGCAATTTAAAAGTTAAAAAATGAATCCCCTTTTTCCATTTTCTCTAGTAAAAACGTTGGTTGATTCCTTTTTGCCTTCGTTCGTTCTTCTTTAAGAAAATTAGGGTTTTTGGAATTCAAGTAGCCGATTGATTGTTGATCGATTGAATTGATATTCTCATGATTACTTTGTCGATCGATCATCTCTCTGATTTGCGAACAGCTGCTTCAATTCATCGAGTTCGATTTGACTTGGTATGTGATTTCCTCTCTGCATTTTGTGTTAATTTGCTTGAATTCGATTGCGATTCGAGTTATTGATTTGAAACTAGGCTATGTGATGTTGTTTGAACTCGAATGCCTTTTCCATGCCGATGATGATATGGTTATATAGGGTTTAATTCCCTTAATTTCCATTCGAATTGATTCATTTGAATTTGCCGGTTAATTTAACTCGGCCATTTGATTATGCTTCAATGCTGGTGATGTTTTCTGACTTCTTCAATTCGTATATATGTGGTTGCTTGGTCACAACGGCTTGTTTTCTAATTTGGTTCCCTTTTTTTTCTTTTGACTTCGGCCACTTTGATTTTGTAAAAATATTTACTTATTCGATTCTGCCTTGGTCACCACGGCTTTGGCATTTTGAACTTATTCTGACTGTTGTTTCATTCACTTGTACATCATGATACTGTTACAATTTTTGTGTTGACTTTTTCGGCTTGATCAATTCCTGTTATCACTTGGACCACCACGGCTTTGACTTTGTTATTTGAAATTTGATAGATCAGATAAAAATTCCTATTGACTTCGAACTGTTTCTGTTTTTATCTCATATTGTCACTGCATTTGTTGTTTAAGACTTGGTCTTATAGTCTGCATTGCACTGTCAACTGCTGTGTACTTCAAAAAAAAATAACCTTTAAAATAATATTATTAAAATTAAATAGGTAATTCTTAAAACAAAATATTTTTCGGAACCTAATTTTGGATTTAGAAATCGTTTCTTGTCTCCAAAACCCAATTTCAACCTAAACGACAATTTACAGTACTTTTAAAATACTAATTTGAGGCCAATAAAAACCCAACACTTAACCAATATTGATATTTTCTATCACTACTGGGTTTTATTGTTAAACATATAACGATGTTATAATCACAGCATGCACAATAATATTTGTTATTCAATAATCCATATAAAGGAAATATTGTTGAAACAACATAATTTAGTAATAGCGAGGAATCGCATTCGATCCCTCCAATTTGTTTCCCTCTGCATCACAAATTTTAGATAATCATAAAATATAAATCAACTGCTTTGAGGCGGTATTCGTATACAAAGTGTCATCCGCTCTTACACGGGAACGTAATAGGGTCTCATCCGCTCCAACAGGCGGGAATATATCCAACTAATAGTTATAATAATTTATCCAAACAATCATCCAACAATTTTTATTAACTATATATTGTACCAGTTAACAAAAAAGGTGAGTTTAAATCACCAAAATTTTCTGTTGTCGCCGAGGCATTCCGGTTTGGAACAAAACTAGACAACGTCCTATTTTAGCCCAAAATTAAGTAGTCTCCAAATTCATCCACACTAGTTCCATTGCGAAGCTTACATCGTTACGAGCGCAATCTAAAAATCCTTGCCTCGATTGGATCTCGAATGAGAAAGTTATTAAATTTTAGGTTTCGATAATTAAATTAATAATAAAATAACAAATTATATAATTATCCAATTTACAGATTTACCCTTCTTCTTCCCCAATACCGATATTCCCCTATACATGCCTTCGTGCACCATTGTCATCCACTGCTCCTCCCCTAGGTCCTCCATCAATCCACGCCGCTCCCCGAGACTACCACCATTCTCTCTCTCTCTCTCTCTCTCTCTTCCCAAACAGTATCCATCCATCCTCATTTTCCTCCACTCGAACCTCTCCCCCATACCGCGATCCAAGCCTATACCCAATGCGAGATTGACTTCACGATCCCTCCCAAAACGTGATCGGTCCCGTCAGGAAAATCGCCACTGCCTCTCTTCGCTTCTCCGAGCTCCAATATGATCTCGATGTCCCCAATCGATCACAACCATGATCGGTTTCTCAAGCCCTATTTCGCAATCTCCACAACTTCCACTGTCAATCATTCAAAAAAAATTACGTAACTCTCAAAGCAATATAGGATCAAAGATCTAGTTGAGATTAGATTTTTAAAACAAATTTTCAGATTTTTGGATGACTATAATAATGAATACAGCGGAAATAACCATATATGTGAATACGTCTTTGGGCCTCCAACTCTCCTTCTAAAGCTCTAAGCATCCAAACCAATCTGTAATATGCTCTGTCTGACCCGAGCATTATAATAAAATAACATCTGAGTTGGTCTGAAAAACTAGCATGAGAAAACACACCCAATTGGATTTTAAATTATATAAAAACTTTGAAACCAAAGGTATCTCGTAAGACCACGCCGCACGTAAACACAGACGGGTTTTTACCTTACGATAACTAAACATTTTCTATAAAAATCCATTGATATTATAATAATTCCTAAGGGTGAAAATAATAATAATCAAGTAGCTGTGATGCTTATGAGTGTACATCACAACAATACTATGTATATAATCGAAAATCAATAAGCTGCGTTCGTTAATTGTGTAGGATTTCCATGGAGGCGCCCTCGGTACTTCGAGGAACGGTACTCCTGCACAAGGATTAGAGATATCCTTCCGTAGCAGCATACATCCCTAGTGATGTACCATAGGAAAAACATAGCTGGCCTTGCTAAAACCGAGTACATCACCTCATGCATGCATAACAACTATAAGTGGCTTCTAGAGGAGTCGACTACACCATATGGGTTTGCCAACCCTACTGGCCATGCCTTCCATCTATGTTTTTAGTCATTCCCACTAATGAGGTTACATCCGTCATTCCAGCTTACACACCACCACTAAATAGATCATGGAATCCCACACGGATTCCAATACCCCAACGGATCTCGAAATCACACATAGATTCCCACATCTTAATTAGATCTTGGAATCATACCCGGATTCCCATACCTCAACGGGTCTCGGAATCACACATGGATCCCAACATTCCAATATACCGTGAATCACCTCCACAGAATCGTATATGTTTATCGGAGTGTTTACCGGTTCGAGTCATCTCTTACGAGTACACTCCTCCACTTCCCGGGCGCTCCACAAAAACCAAATGCCGATTTTCCGAATGCTCAATATCGGTTCCTTTGGAAATAATCGGATAATTCATAAGAGTGGGGATCACCCCCTAACCGTTTAAATGGACGAATCTCCTTATCATTTGTCCTATAAGAACGAAACGAGTTTATACGTACAGTATAGCACAACCGATGGTAAATGTATCATATAATTCCTGTGTTTCCCCTAGATATTTCTAGAGTTAAAATCCTTGAGTGTTAAGTAGAGAATATTTTCGTACCATCAAAATTAAGAAAGATTACATATTTAGGCCAAGATTTGATAGTTGGTTATTTAACTATCAAATAAACAAACATTCAAACAAAGATTATATTTCATAGGGAAAACCAACGTTGGTTAAGCATATAAGCACTCACTAGTCTCATTTCATACATCTTCACAGATAAAACCCACTTTGCAATTTGCTTGTATGTATACACCTTTACAAAGATATACTTGCAAATTTCTATATTTCAATACTTAGAAATTTCCATATACTTATCTCAACGGTATAAGTATATCCACAAAATTTAGAAAGTTTTCTTTTATTTGATTCTCCAATCATTTTTAAAACTCCTTGTAATTCTTCTTAAACATTTATAACTTATTTATAAATCTCACGGACTATTTATAGAATTCCTTTATACATTCCCATCGTTCGCAAATCCTTTTGTACATTTCTAAATCATTCATAAGCCTTTATAAATCCATAAATCCATTTATAAAACTTCTTTCATGAATCTATAAATCTGTTTCTAAAAATTGGTTTATAAATACCTAGCCATTTATAAACTCTTCCACCATGCAAATACCTCTTCCTTTAGTTCTTTAAAACATATGATAACTCCTTTACAAAATTTAAGTCTTTCCACTCCATTCATAGGCTTCAGAAACATTTAAAAATCTTTTACTTCAAAACACCATTGTATAATAATTATTTACAATAAACGTCATAAATAAATGAAATTTATTAATTTATAAAACATCTTAAAAATAATAATTAATAATTTCAAAATATTTTTTAAGAACAATAATAATTAATCTTTACCATTTTTATAAATAATAAAAATTTATTTTTAAAACCTTATTAATAATCATTATTATTAATTCCAAACCATAATTATTCTTAAATAAACAACCTTATCACATTTTGATGACTCTTTAAATCCATATTACTATAAACAATTAACTATAAAACATTTCCAATAAAATTATATAACCTTAAATTAATGTTACCTAATTATTTAACTTTAAACCCATATTAATATAAATATATACTTTTTAAACATTAACATTTTAATTAAACACTTTAAAGCAATGTTATTATAATAAAATGACATTAAAACAACATTATATAATTAAATAATATTATTAAAATTTAATAGAAAAGCCTTAAAACATAATATTTTCCGAAACCCAATTTTGGATATAAAAATCGTTTCTTGTCTCCAAAATCCTATTTCAACTTGAACAACAATTTACACTATTTTTAAAATACTAATTTGAGGCTAATAGCCACCCAACACTTAACAATATCGATATTGATTTTCTATCACCACTGAGTTTTATTTTCAACATATAACGATGTTATAATCAGAGCATCCACAATGATATTTATTATTCAATAATCCATATGAAGGAAATATTATTGAAACGATAAATTCAATAATAGCAAGGAATCCCGTTGGATCCCCAAACCTGCTTCCCCCCGCATCACAAATGTTAGATAATTATAAAATATAAATCACCTGCTTTGAGGCGGGATTTGTATACAAATGGTCATCCGCTCTTACAGGGGAACGTAATAGGGTCTCATCCCACCATTAATCGGGAATATATCCAATTAATAAATATAATAACCAAACAATCATCCAACAATTTTTATCAACTATATATTATACCAGTTAACCAAAAAGGTGAGTTTAACTCTCCAAAATTTTCTGTTGTCACCGAGGCGTTCCGGTTTGGAACTAAAACTGGACGACGTTCCATTTTAGCCAAAAATTCAGCAGTCTCTAAATTTGTCCAAACCAGTTCCATTGCGAAGCTTACGTCATTCAACACAAAAATTTGTGCCTTGATTGGACCTCATAAGAGAGAGTCATTAAAATTTTAAGTTTCGATAATTAATCTAATAATAAAATAACAAATTATCTTATTTATGGATTTACCCTTCTTCTTCTTCCCCAATACATATACTCCCCTATGCATGCCTTCGTGCACCATTGCCGTGCATTGCTTCTCCCTCAGCTCCTCCATCAATCCACGCCGCGTCCCGAGACTACCACTATTCTCTTTCTCTTCCCAACCCACATCCATCCATCCATCCTCATTTTTCTCCACTCGAACTTCTCCTCCATATCGCGATCCCAGCTCACTCCCATCACTAGGTCGCCTTCACCACCCCAAAACGTGACCGGTCCCTTCAAAATAATCGCCACTACCTCTCTTCGCTTCCCCAAGCTCGAATATGATCTCGATCTCTCCAATCGATCACGACAATGATTGAATTCTCAAGCCCTAATTCGCAAACTCCACAACTTCCACTATCGATCATTCATAAACTCTTACGTAACTCTCAAAATGAATATTGGATCGAAGATCTAGGTGAGATGAGATTTTTAAAACAAATTTTCATACTTTTAGAAGACCGTAACATTTTATTTTAAATTTTCAAATTCTTTTTTTCTCCTTTTTTCCCCTCTGCTTACAGGCCGTGTTATATAACGTGAAGAAGGATAGGAAAGAACGAGGAGGGTGTGAGCACTATACGGTTTGTGGTATGATGTGAAAAAACATGGCTGCGTAGTCAAATCTAAGTAAATATATTATTTATATTCAAAATATCTAGCTATATAATTCCCGACTCCATTCGAGACCTGTTGCCTAGAGTTCTATATTTTATACCCCTATTCAGAATGCAATGGAACTTGTTTCAAGATTTGATTCGACCGTATGCAGAAGATAGGTTTTTGAACCTAATTATTGTATTAAATTTTCAATAATGAATTCTACGTGTTTCTATGCCGTATGACAAAACGATACGTCTGATCACTATGAAATTTGACGGCGTATTATAATTCATTATTACGGACCCAATGACACTAGTTTCGTCGAAATCCAAGACAGTGCCTCGGAAGGCTATTTTTGCTTGTTAATTAAAGCGAGTTATTTTCAATATCAGTTAAATCGCTTTTAAATCCAATTTAATTTTTTTTATCCTCATGCTTATTAAATAGAAATTTAATAAGCCTTTAAATCATTTTTATCCAACTTAAGATCCAAGATTCAATTATTTAAACAATTTTCAATTATTGAATTTAACAATTAAATTATCCAATAAATTGCTATATTCGAAATTCGAGATATTTAACTATACATTTAACTTTTCAATATTTAAAATAAATTAAATATTCTAATTTTAAATAACTAAAATTCTGGATCATTACACATTTTATATAAAAGCATTTATTATTCTATGAACTATTATGTGGGTAAAAATAAGATTATTGTGCAGATGATTTCATTGTTTTATGGAGAAAAATTAATGAGTTATCATTTTAATAGAATTATATTTTTAATAATATAATCTTACTTTATTGAGGAATCAGTTAAATAGAGATGAAATTATTTATATTGTATGATTTTATAAAAGAGGGGATTCTCAAAAAAATCCCAAGCATGTGGTAATGACATTCAAAAGCTGAATAATGTCCAGTTAGTTCCTTAAGTAGCATGCCAAATAGTGAGCCTGGGATATGATCAAAGATATAAGTGGATGCCAGATAATATTCACCACAGCTTGCTTATAACCGCACACTATCCATTAATCTTTTTATTTGACAACCCAACAAATCCTTGGATATTGACTTATTCTTAAGCCTAATATATGATCTAACTAGTACAAAAAATGATAAATGGTGATCCTATAATGCTAATAAATAAACACAACTCTTTATAAAGTTACTTTTATTTTTGTTTGCAGGTATGACCAGCAACATAAAGTCTGGTTGTGCACAGAATATTTTATTGATGGAAAACCAAAGAATTATAATGCCATAGATTCTACTACAGGTTACACAAGCCATGAACCAGCTGGGCTAAAGATATACTGCCTGTGCTTTAGTAGCGTTCCTTATCTAATACCATAGAAAATAGAAACCATGAGTTATAGCCTGGATATAGGTTTTTATATTGCATCCATTGAACTCAAAGGTTGACTAAAATGTGTAGAACATATAATTCTTCTCAAGTTAGGAGGGTTACTCAAAAATGCGTTTCTTAATTGCTTAGTTTATTTGTCTACATCACTTAATATCCTATTATGTCACCATTATGATTACCTCTACCTGTAGCTTGACAAATCTGTCTAGTCACCTACCCTACCCTACTCAGCTAATAATGTCACTGCATTTGCTCATGTACAAACTCGATTCTTTTATCAAAAGGATAATATTACAATGCAGACATGGTCAGACTATATATATTATAGAAATACTAATGCAATACATAAATAATTCAAACTTTGCAGTGAGCCAAACTATGACTCCTCACTGCTCGTCATATTATGCATCACATTTCACCATGCATATGTGACCTAATTCAAAGACGAATTAAAATAGTAATTATACAGAGGCTAAACATGTATATAACTAAACTAGTCATGCATTAAATGATACAAGGTGTAGACATTGAGTCAAAAACTCAAATGAACATAATTTATATAAAAAAAGCCTTTCCACTTGACAGGATACAAAAGTTAGGAACCTAGACAAAGGAACATTGAATTGTCTAGGTTGAAAAGTCAGTGTACAATCACAACTTCACTCATGTTTCCTTTTTCGTCTTCTTATTACAATATGCATCAAACCTTACATGAATACAAGGTGTATGTGCAAAGGAATGAGAGGAAAGGACTGTCTGTTTCTCTGTTTATTATTTGTTTGTGTTACAAAAAATGAATGAGACTATAAGACATATGTTGAACATGATAGAACTTGCTGAATCTTGCTTGTAGTATGTGTGTTTTCTACGAAGTGAATTTAGCCACTAGTTTTGTATGCCTAGTCTAGATTTGTAGAAGATCCCTAGATAACTTTTATGTTTGGTGATGCCCATTTGATTCTTTACTTATCAAGGAAATGCATTTATTCTCCATATATAATACTCAAAATCTACCAGTATACAATAACCGAATGTACAAGCTAAATTAAAAGTTATTATGACTGAACTAGGAAGTAGCAATAGAAATAAATCAATACAAGGGCATTAAAACAAAGAGCAGTATATTACAACATTGATGAATGAAATTGAGCTCCAGGCTCAGCAATACTTAACATACATATATGTACCTTCATTGCTTCCGGATATCTTACAACTTATACACTCAAATATGTGCATGCAATCATGCACTATGAACATCTAAATGATTAAAATTAAATTGCTAAGACTCTTCTTAACCCAACCTTAAATGACTTAGTTCAATAAAAATTAAGTGCACAAAACTATTCATACTACAAACTTAGATTACAATAGATATCTTCCCAGATCAATGATAATAAAAGTCAAACTCAAGTGATTACGTTATAAAATCACATCACAAGAAGATTAGAGTTGGGGCTTGCAGATCTAAACATTCTAAACAAAATCAAACAAATCGGAAGGCAATAAATTATATTATATACTTACCTAACATCGAATTTGTGAAGTCGCGTATTCTTCTTCTCGGTGCAATTAACAAAGATCGTGCGAGGGGCGATTATGTTTCCTATAAGGTTCAATTAAATCTGAAACAAATATGATAATTCTTTTATAGACATCTTCGAATAGGAAAAGAATTAGGATAATTTTAGGGTTCAGTGAGTTTTATTTAGATTTAAGAAGGAATGAACTTCTTTGCCTAAGTTTTGATAAAGCAACAGCATGGGGGAAATTTTTTTTTTCTTAAGTGTTAAGCGGTGGGAGGGAAATAATTTGTTAGAGGAAAGGAACAAAATTTTCACCGCCTTACGGTTGACAGCATTTTAAACCTTTTTTAATCTTGTCAAGTAACTAATAATTGCAATGTACGTTAAAATCCAGTCATGTTATGCCATCAAAAGTGACTTTTCTTGTAACGTGCAAACAATTATTTTTGAACATACTATTACTATTTGTTTGAAATCAAAGAAAAACTACAATTAACATTTATTCCTTAAATTATACAATCAAACTGTCAATTCTCACCGCTATACAGTTGTGCTTGTTAAGGATAAAAAACTGTGATACATGACAAAACATGTTTATAATACATAAGGATGTTATGGTAATGGTAACCATTATTGGTACAAGAAAACCTTTACTGTACTTGTAATATCGGTAATCGAAAACAATTATGTATTCTTTACCGTTACCATTGATAAAACGATTGTTGGTATACCGATAAATTGATATGCAATTGACTGATAATGATAAATTTAGCCGTAAATAAAACGTTAAATTTTTGAATGTCATTAAAATTTTGATAATGATAAAAAGATAAACATTTTTTAGCTGGTTTTAACTCCGTTAGTATTTGTACCAACATTATGACTTATTTATTTAACGTGAGAAATTTATTAATTAATCATAAATTATTTGCAACAATATGAAATAATAACCTTTCTTATCTTACACTTTGAACCTAATGAAACTAAATAAGAAACATCATCGTAAATAATATTACAAACACTCGATATACCTTCAAATGTATCCGTGGTCAGATTAATATAAATGGGGAAAAGGCAAAATTAATATATTCGATAAATTTACTATTACCACTGATTTTGGTATTTATTTATCGTTATATCTACCACTAACAATGATGAATTTACCATTATCATACATACCGATAGCACCGATATACCAACGTGACTTAAAATCGTATTGGGACGAGGATATAATAATATATATTCTCAATCAAATTTATTTTATATTTGTCGGAGGGAGTTGGATCAAAGTCACACAGCAACTTCAAGTCCGGTTTAAAAAAGACTTCTGACCGGCCCAGTAAAGACAGCTAAATGGAATTTCAATGGACGATAGCAATCCAAGCAAAGTATATTTGTTAATTCTCCTCCCAAATTTGTAAATCCCTAATCCTACTTCCTGTCAAGTGCTTCTAGATTATGTGCGACCAATAGTAGGAACAAAATGGTGAGAAGGGATAATGTCAAGCATGTTGATAAGCTCAATCTAGGTATGTAGTATGTACTCTAAATTTTTCGAATTAGGTTATTTTGGAGTAAATGGCTTCGTTAGATGTTTTATGTGCTATTGGGATTTTCGAATGTAAACCCTAATTATTTGAAAAACTTATTCAGTTGGAATTGGGCTTGATCGAATAAAGAAAAAAGGCAAAAGATGCCCCAAAATCTGGCATTTATCAAAAAATAACATGATTAAATTAAAGTGCAAGAATTTGTGTGAGATCTACATATTACATAGGCTTTTAGTTGAAGTGTACCAATTGTATATGACTGCTAGTGTTTAATAGATATATAGGCAGTCTACTGACAGTGTGCATGTAGTCTAAGTTTTACATGTTTTGTATGTGATGCTGGCATAAAGGTTCAGGTACTGTGGTTCATGTAATCTCTTTTAGGCTATTAAATATAAAGTCCGTGTATTTGTTGGTCAATTGGTCATGTTGTGTTTAATTTATTTGTATGAAACTTAGTATGCCTCGCTTCTGTTGTATCTTATTTCCGTTATTGTTAAGTCCAAGGAAAGAAAGAACATAAATTAGAAAAAGGGAAGCTGAAAGGGAAAACTGCATTTATGTTCGAAGAAAGAAAAAAAGAAGAAGGCTAAAGCGAGGATAATGTTGAACCGAGTTATTTGGAGGCAGAAAAAGATGGCTTGTGATGTATTCCATAAGTCAGAGGCTTAAAGGATCAAATTGCTTGAGCAATTTGTGGTCTAGGAATATATTTTATTAGAGGTGGACATAAACTGTCATGCCATATACGAACCACCCAAACCGAACCACTAAAACAGTTGGAAAAACCGAATTGGACCTTCTAAACTAAGCAAGTACCCCTACCGGAACAACCTGTATCAATACGGTACGGTTGCGGTTTAAACATTTGAACTAGTAACATTAAACCGGACCGGATTGGTTATTCGCGTTTGTGATCTTTTGATGAGAATATAAGTAGAAGATTTTCATTTTAGATTCTGGTAATGTATATTTTATTTTCGGCATTTAGTGCTATGATAATAATCGTAGCTGGTATCATAAATGAAGCCGTGTTGTTTTAGTATAGTATTGTGACTATTGTCATCTCATTTTTCTAGGACAAATTGCGCATCTTTCATGAAAATTGATCTAACAGTTTTATTCTAGTACCCATCACTTTGCTCAATCCATCTAACAGTTTTATTCTAGTACCCATCACTCTGCTTAATGATTATGCATTGATTAACGTTGATGTATTGTTAATCTACCGAAAAGATCTCGCGCATAGTCAATGACTAATTTAAACTATTCACACAATCAATAACTAATGTTTGACTGTAGTATAATGTTGCGTAGTTTAACTAAAAGCTTCGCAAAATTACCTTTGTAAATTGAATGTTGATATGATGGTAACTCTATTATTTCATTTATATAATCCGAGTTCAAACCGAATCAAATCAGACTGTAATATGTTAAAGCCAAATCGAAATGGGAATAAAAAAGTTAGTCTTATGGCTTGCAATTTGAGCAACCGTTTCCAAACGAATACCAGAAGGTGCACTGAATCCGTACTTCTCGGTAAATCCCGTTATTTAACTTTGATGCATGTATATGTGTATATTTATTCATAAATCTATATCTTCAATGTCTACCATATTATAAAAGATGAAGATCAAACAGAACTTTTATTGATGATGATCCAATGTACAGAAGTGTTTTTGTAATCTGATTTTATACATTATTACATCCTTGTACTCAGTATTTATACAAAACGATATATTATGTATTGGGCCTAAATACAAAGCTCATGATCTGTTAGCCCATGTTCTGCTACATAATGCAATGAGAGAAGTAACAGTCTCCATATCTGTACAGTGCTGGTATTCTATCTTTATCTTATTACGCCCCTCTCAAATCCGGCTCCAGATCTAGGGTTTGCAATCTCTTCACAATACCATGTCGCATTGAAAAAAAATACCTAAAATAGTTCAGATCTGATGCAGAGGCAGGCTCTTCTCCATTTGCTTGAAAAATATCGAAAGGTATTCTTGCAATTGCCTTCAGATTAAGATAAAGGATGAGTCTTGAGCTGAAGAGTATGTCAGATCTGAAATAAAATGCAAAGATGATATACTACTATTTATGATTTGCCTTGTTGGTTTAGATCTGATACAAAGTTGAGTTCTCCTCTATTTGCCTGAAGATCTATGCGCATTTTGTTGGCTTGAGTGTATTTTGTAGGATATTCTTGCAAAATATGCTTACTGCCTTCAGGTTGAGATGAAGAGAAAGTCATGGATTGTTGGACTTGTGAGATCTGAAACAATAGAGTAAAGGTTGAATCTTTGATGATGAAAAGAGCCTCAAAATGGACATACTGCTGAAGTATGAGCGATTGTCGTTCTGATGATGATGCTTGCTGCAGCTTCAACTCAGAATAAAGGCAGCCATTATGTTCTATCTAACATTTGAGGTTTGCGACTCTAAGTTTGTCTCTGAACCGAGTGAAGTTCATCTTTGATAGTGGCTTTGTTAGTATATCAGCAACTTGGTAAGTAGCAGGTATGTGGTTAATGTCTAATTTTCCTTTTGCAACTTGCTCACGAACAAAGTACAAATCTAACTCCATGTGTTTAGTTCTGGAATATAAAACCGGGTTAGCCGTAAGTGACACTGCACTCAAGTTATCACACCATAATGTAGTTTTGCTATCTGTTTTGATTTGAAGTTCATTCAGTAGAGATTCAATCCACATTGTTTCTGCCACGACATTAGCAATACTTCTGTATTCAGCTTCTGTACTAGACCTGGATACAGTTGTTTGTTTTTTTGAACACCACGAAACTGGACTTTTGCCTAAGTAAATGCAGTCACAAATGACAGTCAATACAGGAGTATTGTAGGTGCACTACAGTATTCAACAATCACCAGACCAGAAATATCATTCCGTGTAAATAAAGTAAGTCAATTCATACAATGTCCAACAGATGACTGGAGAGCAATTACAAGAATACCTTTCGATATTTTTCAAGCAAATGGAGAAGAGCCTGCCTCTGCATCAAATCTGAACTATTTTAGGTATTTTTTTCAATGGCGGCATGGTATTGTGAAGAGATTGCAAACCCTAGATCTGGAGCCGGGTTTGAGAGGGGCGTAATAAGATAAAGATAGAATACCGGCACTGTATAGATATGGAGACCGTTACTTCTCTCATTGACTGATTTTCCTTTTTTACATTTTGTAACTGTCTCTTGTAGTACATGATCTTGGCTGCAGACTAAGTACTAAAGATTTGTTCTAATGTAGACCGGATCTCATGTGATGAATTGCATCCAATTAACTGTGGAAGAAGATTTGCACTTATTGATGATATTAGCCAAGAATTGACTAAACTGTCTTGTCTTTGATCTAGTATGAATTCTTGATTGTTAATGAGTTTCCCATCCTTGTCTGTAGTATACTTGGGTGGTATGATTATAGTGCCTTGAATATATTGCTCCAGTCCATAAGCTCTGACTGCAGTTTCGACTTGGAACTTCCAAAGTAAGAAATTGGTTTCTTCGAGTTGGATGGACAATAATTGACTCTGAGGCTTGACAATGTCTTTCAGAAGTTCCTCAGTGAGATTCAATCTAGCATTGGTGCGAGTGCTGGAGGAGACAGAAGCATCTTGATCTCCTTCGGCCATTGATTCAGAAACCAAGAAAAGGTGTGATTATCGAATCTGAAGGTTGCAGTGGATCAAGAAAGTTGTGCAGCCAGGAAGTTCTTGATTACTCCTAGGCAAGGCATAGCAGAAAACTCGATTGATAATCTCTGTACAGTTAAGTAAAACAGTTCAATGATGATGGGAAATGTTATATTTCCCAGATGACTCGTGAGAGATGTTTTCAGTTCTTGATATGATGATGTAGAGTCTGATCTTGATCTGAAAACAGTGAAACAGAAGAGAGAGAAAAAAATGATGATGAGAACTTTAAATTCTCAGATGATTTAGATAAACTGCAGTTTGATCAAGATATGATGATATTGTATCTGATCTTGATCAACAAACAAGAATGTAATGATGATGAGGATCTTCTTGATTCTCAAATGATTCAGAAGATGCAGCTTGATCGAGATATGATGATATTGTATCTGATCTCGATTACTGGCATGACATTTGCTGTTAGGCAGAAATAAGCTCTGATACCATATTATAAAAGAAGAAGATCAAACAGAACTTTTATTGATGATGATTCAATGTACAGAAGTGTTTTTGTAATCTGATTTTATACATTATTACATCCTTGTACTCGGTATTTATACAAAATGATATATTATGTATTGGGCCTAAATACAAAGCCCATGATCTGTTAGCCCATGTTCTGCTACATAATGCAATGAGAGAAGTAACGGTCTTCATATTTATACAGCGCTGGTATTCTATCTTTATCTTATTATGCCAGTTTGATTTTTATGTCTTTGTGCCATTCATGTATTATTTATACTCCATGTTAATATGCAAGCAGTTATTCAACTACTATTACAATTTATAACACTATGTTACTGTTTTTGTTATGAGCAATACTATATGCATTCATCAAGATGCGTTCTCGAGGAGTGATAACGGAGAATCTGGACAGGGTATTTGAACATAGAAGTTGAATGAACGGGAAATGTGTTTGTGTGCTACGAACGGAGAATCTGAGCGGAGTATTTAAAATGTGATTTTTAATTTAATTAATTTGTAGTAAACTAATTATTTGTTTTGTTGTGTAATATGCGATTAATTGAAATGAAATAGAAGTACAAAAATCCAAATAAACGCAAATTAATTATTCAATTCTAGTAAGTACAGATAAAACGAAACAATGTTTCAGTGCAGCTCTACTGCAACAATTTCATCTCTTTGCGGTAGTTCTCATACTATAATAGTCCTGCTACTTATTTAGATTAAGATCGGGATCATCATCAAACCGGATTGAACCGTTCCGTACGCACCCTTAGATTTTGTGATGCACTCCGGTTTTAATTTCATTGAAGGTGTTAAAGTCGTAAATGTGCATTTGGTCTAGTGGTATGATTCTCGCTTAGGGTGCGAGAGGTCCCGAGTTCAATTCTCGGAATGCCCCTTACATTTCTTAAGTTTTTGCTGTTTGAACATCTGCCTTGTTGGATGATTCTACTAGTTCCGACAACATATTGACCATTTGTACCAGTGTAATTGATGTGATAAACTGAATAAAGGTTTCAAAAGATAAGTCCAATAATTGTTCATAAGTTCTAGGGTAAGGCACCCTAGGCAGGCGAATATGGCATCCGACGTTGGAAGTGGAAACCTTGTCGTGAAGAGATGTAGCAATCGACAAGAAATTTTTTCTATATAAAAAAAAATGCTGTACGGTGGATAGGTTGCCAGGTTATATGGATATTCCAAGCATCTCACAAGTTCGATGGTGAACGGTTGTATTTTCTCTATTACCAGTTTTTTTTAGTATTTTTTTTCCAACCATCTATATTAATGTTATTTATATTGGTTTTATTTACTTTAATTTTGAATGTGCCTGCATTGGTCAAAACGCTACTAATCACGTGTATATTCCACAAAATACCAGTTGATATTGTTTACAAAAACAGTTAGATTTGATTTCAAATATTAGACTAAAGGCTGTAGGATCGATTTCACCCTAGAGGGGGGGTGAATAGGGTGATAGTGTCAATTATAAAAATTAATCGCGGAAGCTTATAAAATATTCAATTCAGATCACAGAATAGCAGCACAGATATCGCAGAATATAAATAACAGAAAAAACAGAACAACACAGAATTTACCCAGCTTCGGCAAAACCCTGCCTACGTGTTGCCCCCAAGGTTTCTACTAGAAATTAGATAGTCCCTCGCTTACACACGTAAACTCGCTATACCCGCTATTGACTAATCTAACTCTACGCTCAAAACCTTGCCACAACTCAACCACCGAGTTGCGAATTCTCAAGCTACGCCACGTAGCTTGTCCCCTAGTCACACGACTAGAAATTAAAACGGTTTAAAAAAGAAAATACAAATCAAAAATAATATAACTCAAAAACCCTAATTAATAAAATAAGAAGCCCTTAAAAATAAAAAGGCCGGCCCTCTTTGTAATTTGTCTTGACCATCTCCTTTTATTTCTTCGGCCCAATTTTTTTGTGAGATAATGGCGGCTCCGTGTTCGATCGTTCGTATCTCTTTGCAAAATTAGGGCTTTCCTCCTATCGATTCAAACTAGGGTTCTTGCAAATTGAAGCGCCGACCTTTGATACTGTTCGACTTCGATGCTCTTTGATTTGCTCACCGCGGCTGCTTCGTTGATCGAATTCCTTCTTCGGTATGTAATTGTATGCTTTTGCTTTTACTGATTTTGTGCTTTGCTCGAATTCGATAAATTGATTGCCAATGATGATTGGGCTTTTATATGCGTTCGAATTCCTTGAATTACGTTCGTCTAAATATATTTGAATTTGTCATTATCATGCTTTCGGCCATTCAATTATACTTGGATGCTCGTGATTTTTCCTTGACTAATTCATTTGTGTAAATACTCGATTGCTTGATTGACACGGCTTTAAAAATTCACGGCTAGAATTCCGATAATACTGCTGCTGTTGAAATTTTATTTCATGATTTTCTCTGGTTGACTTCGACTTGGATTTTGTGATCCATTGTTTTCTCAGTGGAGAGTCTGATACATACCTTTTATATTTTCATTGCTTGTCTGATTCATCATGCATCAGTTTGTACTTACTCTCTTGAGTTTCACTGCCATACTTGGTTCGAATTTATTTGCATTATGCAGTTGGTCTTTGACATGTTATCTGAATTGTGCTGCATTGTTGTGTTGAATAACAGCTCGACCATATGCAGATTACAACTTGTACATGCTTTGATTTTCATTTTACATCACTTGAACTTGCTTTTGTCTCGGCCTGAACCTTTGCATTACATACATATGTATATGCTCACTGTCTTTGTACCTGTGCATATATATATATATATATATATATATATATATATATATATATATATATATATATATATATATTGAGTTTGCATTTGATCTTGATCATACTTCGGCCATATGTGTTCATCTGCACTCGTTATTGGCATGATCTTCTGTCCATAGTACTGTTCATGTTGAGTTGATATATTTGTGGTCTTCATTTGGTGATTTGCACTTGCACACTTGCACTGCTTCATCAGTTCATTTTTTATTTGTTTCCTGTCATGTTGTTTGCAACTGTGTTGCACTTGCTTTTGATGTAGCTGATGGTCTTTGTGGTCACTTGTGCAGTTTGGTCTTGCTGTTTGTCGAGTTGCATTTGTTAGTTTAGTCGTGCACTTGGTCTCTTCACTGTGTTCTCTTCATGCCTGACTTGATGCTGCATACATGTTTGTTGCATTGACATGTTGTAGCTGGTCTTTGTATTGCTTGGTGGCATTGTGCATCTCAACTTGTTCTTGTATTCACTGTTATATTTGGGCTTCACTGAATCTTTTATTGCATACTTGGGCTGCTGGACTTGTTGTACATTGCATAGTGCATTGCCTTATTTGTTGAAGTTGTGCTTGCACACTTGCTATTATTGGCTGCGCACACGAGTTGGCGAGGCAATGCACACGTGTATGAATGTACACATGTGTATTGCAGCCACTTATGATTACCTGTCCCTGTAATATCTATGTGCACGACTTTGTGATGAATTCAAATGTGAATGATGACGAACAACCCAAATAACTAAGGCAAATGATATTTTCAAAAATCATATTTTATTTTATATTGCAATAATATTTCTTTTTCAATTTTACTGCGTTAGTGAATATTTTTGCAGATTGCTCAGATGCTGGATTCAAACTGGAATGAAGTTGAAGACAAAATACGAGTGTGAGTGATATGTAGTGAGGACATTTGTAAATGTGAAATTGTGATGTATTTGTAATCAAACTTGTATATGTATAGTGAGAGCTTGAATTTGTACTATTCAAAATTGTAATAAATATTTGTTTGAATAAAATTTCTGTTTGAATTCAAATTCTGTGTGTTTAATTTTATTCAGCAAATATTTATTTAATCTGTGAAAATAAAATAGTATATTAACAAATACATTTAAACGAATGTATATATGTTTATTATCATCAAACAAAAATCATATAAGCGCATATTCAACAAAGGCAATAAGAAAGTTCATGTCTAGGGCAATCCATGTGGTCGAACCGGCCTGATTTTTGTTCAGGCTAAGTTAATGGCATGATGTTTCAACCATCTTAGATTCTTAGATGGTATAGATTTCTACATCCAGAGGTTGTTTTGTCGATTGTTATTTGATGCTTTTAATATGGTGTTGCAAAATAATTTGGCTCACATCCTGTTAAAATAGAACCAGACCAAATATCTCTTCCATTTAAACAATATAAATCATGTATTTGGATTTAAATTTGTAAAATTATTGTTGAGAACGATGATAAAATTGATTATTGAGGTTTTTGCATCTCACACTGATGTCTTAATGTTTTGATAAGATGTTTTATTTTTCATTGAGATTTTTTTTTTGCATCTCACATTGATGTCTTAATGTTTTGATAAGATGTTTTATTTTTCATTGAGATTTTTAGTCTTAACCGCCCATGATAATTGAAATATTGGAGTAAACCTTCTTGTGTCAATTATATTAGAGTCAATCCCTTATCAGTATACAAAAGTGGATTTGTTTTTTGATAAATAAGTTCATAAATTTGAAATTAGATAAGAATGGTACGTCTAAACACTAGTGGATCAAGTCTAATATCCAGACAGCATGTGGGGAAGTTGTGTAAAAGAATATCGCTGTTGTTTCCGTTCAGAAATGAGCATAGGTTCATCGCCGATTATGTGAAATTCCCTGATATTCCACCTTCCTCACCTGTTAACTTCGATGTTTTATTATTTTTACGTAGCGTCCCCAGTGATATGAGTTAAAATTCATTGGTGTTTTTGGCTTTTCGCGGCTTGCATGTAATTTCCCTATGTTATTATATAACATGATTTGAAAGTATGCTCATTTGAACTGTACAACTGTACGTTTACCTGTTAGTTTCTATAAATTATGCATTTACCATTCAGTATACTGCAGTTGAAATATGCAGTTGCTAACAAATCTGAATCCTCCAACTTTGGATTATGATGCATTGATTTTTAGTTTTTGTAAATCATTGACAATCGCTTGTGTTTGTTTTCTGTCTTGTGCATTTACCATTCAGTGCACTCACAAATGCAGTTGTCAACAAATGCAAATCCTCCAAATTTGTGTTATGATGCATCGACTTCTTCTCACATATTTTTTTTTTGCTACGGCCAATAAGTTGCGTCATTTCTCAAAGGTTCACTTGTTCCAGTCTCAAATCTTGCACTAACACCTTGAGTTTTCTAGTTACATGTGATTTTTACACCAATTCAATTACTTCGGTTGGTCCGATAATGAAAATCGTCAAACTAAACTAAAACCAATAAAATAAAAACAAAACAAAACCAATTGAATTAAGTTTGGTTGGTTCGGCTGATTTTACATTTTAATCGAACTATAAATGATTTATATTTTATGTTTGGAATATTATTGTATTTTGAAATAAAACATATATATATGATTAAGGTGTTCTTTTTTTTAATAGTAACTTTTACACACGTATGATGTATGATAAATAATATTTATCTAGGCCAGTCAACTTATCTAAAAAAATCATTATAACATAGTAGTTTTGATGATATAATAAAAGTTCGGTTAATTTGGTTAAACCGATAATTGAACTATTTTCTTTTTACGGGGTGATTATAAATGAGTCTCAAAACCAAACCGAACCGAACAAAATAAACTGATTTGATTAGTTTATTTGGTTTAACAAAAAACTGCTCATTTTTTTTTTTGACAGTGAAACTGCTCATCCTTACCTTGTGACTGTAGCATCGATTTCACTCTAGATGGGTTTCAATAGGGTGATACTAATAATTATAAAAATTTAATGTGGAAATATATAAAATGATTTTCAACACAGATAATAGCAGACTAATAGCATCATAGATAATAACAGTATATTATAAACAGAGATAGAACAACACAGATTTACCCAGCTTCGGTAAAACCCTGTCTATGTGCCGTCTCTAAGGTTTCTACTAGAAATTAAGTAGTCAGACGCTTGCACAAGTAAACTCGCGACACCCGCTATCGACTAACTTAACTCTACGCTCAAAATTCCGCCACAACTCCGCCACTGAGTTGCGAATTCTCGAATTACATCGCCGTAGTTCGTCCACTAGTCACACGACTAGAATTTACAAACGTTTAAAAATAAATTATTAGAAAAAACAACTTAAAACAAAACACTAGAAACCCTATTTTAAAATAACAACCCAAAATAATTAAGACCGGCGCAATTTAAAAGTTAAAAAATGAATCCCCTTTTTCCTTTTTCTCTAGTAAAAATGTTGGTTGATTCCTTTTTGCCTTCCTTCGTTTTTCTTTAAGAAAATTAGGGTTTTTGGAATTCAAGTAGCTGATTGATTGTTGATCGATTGAATTGATATTCTCGTGATTACTTTGTCGATCGATCATCTCTCTGATTTGCGAACAACTGCTTCAATTCGTCGAGTTCGATTTGACTCGGTATGTGATTTCCTTTTTGCTTTTCGTGCTAATTAGCTTGAACTCGATTGCGATTCGAGTTATTGATTTGAAACTATGCTATGTGATATTGTTTGAACTCGAATGTCTTTTCCATGTCGATGATGATATGGGTTGTATAGGGTTTAATTCCCTTAATTTCCGTTCGAATTGATTCATTTGAATTTGCCAGTTAATTTAACTCGGCCATTCGATTATGCTTCAATGCTGGTGATGTTTTCTGACTTCTTCAATTCGTATATATGTGATTGCTTGGTCACCACGGCTTGTTTTCTAATTTGGTTCCCTTTTTTTCTTTTGACTTCGGTCACTTTGATTTTGTAGAAATATTTACTTATTCGATTCTGTCTTGGTCACCACGGCTTTGGCATTTTGAACTTATTCTGACTGTTGTTTCATTCACTTGTACATCATGATACTGTTACAATTTTTGTGTTGACTTTTTCGGCTTGATCAATTCCTGTTATCACTTTGACCACCACGGCTTTGACTTTGTTATTTGAAATTTGATAGATCAGATAAAAATTCCTATTGACTTCGAACTGTTTCTGTTTTTATCTCATATTGTCACTGCATTTGTTGTTTAAGACTTGGTCTTGCAGTCTGCATTGCACTGTCAACTGCCGTGTACTTCAATATGCATTGTTCTGTATATTTGAGCTCTATTGTTTTCACTATTGCATATATATATATGGTGCATCAATATTGCTCTGTCCATATGACCATATACATTGCCATACTATTTTCTGTTTCACTGCAACCCATATTTGTCACTGCATATTTCTGTGATGATTGTTTTCATTTGTGTATGAACTCGTTGTATCACCATATATGTACGTACATACATATGTGTGTGTGTGTGTGTGTGTTGTTGCAGTTTGGTTTGATATTGACTCTAGTTGTTGTATTATCATGTGGTCTTATTCTTTTGAAACTGTCTTTGAGCTTTGTACATGTTGAAAGTAGATTCTGCACCGTGCCTTCATTTGGCCTTGCTCATCGACTTGTATTTGCATGCTTGGAGTCTTGATTGATTTGCTCACTGGTCTTCACAATTGAGGCTGTTGCACCATGTAGTAGCTTTGCTTGCATATATCACTGCTTCTATTGTATCCCATATATCACTGCATATGTATATATGTTGTTTACTCATGTATATATGTATGCTTGTGATTTGGATTTGCCACCATTTGTTTGGGATTTTTGTTTCACTGGTGGTCTAGTAATCCGATTTACTAGTCCTGGTACTTTTTATAGCTTGCTTGTGCACCCTTGA
This sequence comes from Allium cepa, assembly GCA_030765085.1. NCBI lineage: Eukaryota > Viridiplantae > Streptophyta > Magnoliopsida > Asparagales > Amaryllidaceae > Allium > Allium cepa. The sequence goes on from CM060935.1 coordinate 601,425,627, forward strand.
GTTTGTATTGTCTATTTTCAAGTCATGCGAGTATGTTGGATTCATGAAGCTACAAGTTGCTGTGTACCGTGCCTTGTTTGAAGTGCTGCATTCACTACTTTTATACATTTTGACCGTTGAGGCTTGCTGCAGTTTCAGTGGTGATTGTTATGCATTGAGTTGTATTCATGTGTACACAATTGTATTTTTGGTTGAAGTTTGTTCCACTCATTAAAACTTGACCATTCTATTTTTTTATTGCACCTGACTTGAACATAGTTTTGGCTCGGGTTTGACCTTGTGTTTACCTGTCCCTGTAATTTTATCAAGTGTATATCGGTGTGCGCGGCCTTCTGGCATGTATAGTGATACACTATGCATGTCACAAGTTGTTCATGCATGATGAATTCAAAATAATGATGACGAACAACCCAAATAACTAAGGCAAATAATATTTTCAAAACACATTTTTTTTCACACTGTAAAAATATTTCTTTTTCAAATTTACCACATCAATGGTTATTTTTCAGATAAGTCAGATGCTAGATTCGGTCTGGAGTAGAGTTGAAGATAAAATACGAGTGAATGAGTGATATTTAGTGAGGTGCAGATGTATGTAAACATTGTACAGTGAAAAATTGTGATGTAATCGAAATTGTATTATAATTGCAAATTATATATAGTGTAAGCTTAAATTTGTACTATTCAAAATTGTAATAACATATTTGTTTGAATAAAATATCCGTTTGAATTTAAATTCTGTGTTATTTATTTCATTCAACAAATATTTATTTATTATATGAAAAATAAAATAGTACAATAATAAATGAATATATATATATATTTATTATCATCAAACAAAAATCATATACTATCATATTCAACAGTGGCAATATATCATTAGTTTGATGAAGCGAGGATTACCGCTCATTAATGAATTTTGAAAAAAGAAGATGTTAACAGTAAACTAATATTAATTTTAACTGTTAATTTTGTTAAAATAAGCATAGTTTTTATTTAGATTTATGGGTTTCTTGTGTTGTGGAAAATCTAAAGACTTTCAATCAAATAAATTATAGTTTAACTCAATTTGTATTTGAAACTGTTTAACAAATTGTATTCCTTTTTTCCTTACCGCAAATATAAAATTTTGTCTTGCGAAGACAAAATATTTTCAAATTGAAATTTAAAATTATTCAAAAGGAAAAGTTAGATTACAACCGAGTCATATTACCTAGCGTGATGTTTTTGAGAAAACAACAGTTGAGAAGTTCAACTAGAAATAAAATAAAATAAATGAAGGTGCAACGAATCACGCCATTAAACAAATTATAGAATCGACTATTGTTGAATTTCTTACGTCAAATTTGTGAGTTTTGAATCTCGGCCTTCTTTTAAATGTTGGTTCATAGAAGTATTAGGTACTTATTTATATATAAACAATGTAATATTTAATTTAGTATTATTCTAAGATGTCATGTTCTCTTTTTTTGTATTAAGTTCCATAAAATTATGATGTATAAATTAGAGTGTTAATCACAAGTTTCTGAGCGAATTTATACGTGCAGATAATCATTCAGAAAACCGCATTAGACATCATAATTCTTAGGACCAAATTAATATTTATAGGGCAATTAACCACCAGGAAAATGTTTTTCCACGGCGCTTAACCATCATATCAAGCATGAACATCATATCCAAAATGTTTTTCCACGGTGCTTAACCATCATATCCACACCAACCCATCTGCATGACCATCAAACACTATCCAAATCATGTTTTCATGGCCAACAATCGCAAATATACAATTTTCTATACCAACCCATCTACACAGCCAACAACCGCCGAATCAATACAATGTTGAAAGGCAGAGCCAAATCAACTCTTTGGTAGCTATTAAAAGGATATGGTACTAAGAAAAAAGTTGTATGTTATTTCTTAGCACCGATATTAGTTAGCACTTTTGGCGGTGATTTTAGCACCAAACTAAAAAAATGATATTAAATGCTCGGCCATATGCAACAAACATGTCATAAACAAAAATGAAATGAAACTACAAAATGTAACATAAATCAAACCAAAATATATAAACATGCATCAAATGATAAAATAATACTGCATGGTAGCATTATAACATGTATTGCTTTATAAGATTCCAATGAACTCAAAACTATCATAAAAAGAATAACAAAAAAATGTTACTATGAAGTAGCATTGTAACATAAATATTAGTTTAACTTTTAATACGCATAATATTATTATAACTAACATTAGATTATGAAATGATACTTTAATTTTGTAAAAATCATTAAATTCTACTACATGGTAGAATCATAAAAGAAATTACTTCATTTTAAAATGCTACCACAAATTTGCTTTATATGTTGATATATACATTCCATCTAAAAATGCTATTACAATTCATAAAATGCCACTATAACGTAGTTTTATAATCAAGGATATACATAGTTCTCCCAAAAAATGCTATTACAAGCACCGTTGTCCCAGTGGTTAAGTGATTCGACTTTGGTGCGAGATGTCACAAGTTCGAACCTTGCATAGCGTGATTCGAACATATATTGACATGTGATTTGTGTTATGTTGTTCCAGTGACCTGTTGTATCTAGGTACCATCTCAAAAAAAACTATGTTTTATAATCAAGGATATACATAGTTCTTCCAGAAATGTTACTATAATTCATAAAATGCTACTATAAAGTATAAAATACTACTACAAAAAGAATTGCTAAAAAATGCTACTATAATTCATAAAAGGGAATTGCTTGAATGGCCGATCGATATTCGACCAGAAATTGCGGCATGGTTATAAATTTGGAATTGAAGGGGGTAAATGGTAATGTAGCGATCTGTAATTTCGAATGCTTTGTCTTTGAATATAGAAACATTTGAAATTTGGTTAAGTGTTATAAAAGTGATTTTATAATCTTGTTAAACTCCTTTCAATTAATAAATAAAATGAGTGAAAACTTGTTTTTGAAATTTTTTTTAAAAAAATAAATACCTTGAAAAAATATCAATAACGTGACCAAAAATCGTTTTATCGATAAACGAATTTTTATTCAACATAAGTTGTCCAAGTGTTGTGTACATGTCTAAATAACATATAATGTCATTAACAGCTAATAAAAATAATTTGACTAAATATGGTTAGCTAATTAACTTTTGAAAGCTTCTAAAAGGTCATTAGGAAAGAGATATTTTCTTTGCCTTGTGTGTTGGAAAGTTGGCCACATTGGTTGGGGGGCCCTTTGGCCAGCTAAAGGAGGTATGGAGTTGGGGGGTTATGGTAACCTCTTGACTACCTATATATGTCCACGAAAGGGTTTATGAATCTCTTTCACATTTTTATATACAAACACCAAGCTCTTCATTCTCTTAGTCTCTTTTATTTTAATCTCCTAAAACTCAAAACAAATCAGCCCAAACTTGCACCAAACTCTTGCAATAAGCCTAAAATGACATAGCAATAAGTATTATCAACTTGAAGCTTGAAGGAGTGGAGCACACAAGCCCAAAAGGCCTAAGGTCGTGAGCATTATATGCAAATTCTTACTTAGGCCATGAGCATTTGTAAAGGGTAGGAGAATTTTGGAGCTTGCTTTGGTTGAGAAGGAAGTGATGACAAGATTGAGGCTTGTAGTCACGAACCAGATTTTCGACGCTCGAAAATCGACCCCAATACGTCCACTGTATTAGATGTCGAGCAATCGAGTGTCGGAAATACCAGATCGTTAGAGGTGAAGAATAAAGAGATAGAGGAAGAAAGCAGAAGCAGCAACAAAGAATCTCACAATCGCAACGGAACAATTTATAATAGATAATAACATGTCTTTATACAAAAAGAATTATAACTGTTACTTATACATTACATCATCAGAGTACAACAAATCAGTAAATCAATACCGAACAGTTATAGTAACTTGTCCTCACAAGTGCTGAATATATAGCCTACAATACACATCCGAATATAATCAAGTACATGTAATACGTCTTCATCATCCAGCTCATCTCCTGAGCTCAATAGCATCCTAACTTGAATCTATAATACTCGGTCTGACCCTAGCATTATAATAAAATGATGCCCGAGTCAGTTTGGAAAACCAGCGTGAGAAAACGCACTCAATTTGAATTATTAAAAGTAATCAAAATCCTTTGAAAAACAAAGGTATCTCATAAGACCGCGTCACATATAAACACGATGGGTTTTTACCTTACGATAACCAAAACACTTTATATCAAAATCGGCTGATATTATAATAGTGTCTAAACAAAGTAAGTAGAAAATAGCTGAAATGCTTGCATCTCACGTTTAAGCATAGTTGGGCACAATCAAAACCGTACGACGTTTATTGGAGAATGGATTCCATACAATGACCAGGCATTGGGGTACCACCTACCACAATACACATCTAGAAAAATGTACCGAGGACCTCATCGGGATCCCCTACAACCCAAGGCTGGCTCTGTCCCTAGCTTGGGTAGAACCGAATATATTATCACCCCGGGTGTTCCCACCCTTACCGAGAGCTCATTGTTCATGCACCATCGTATCCATAATTAATAATATATCTGAAGGTATCTAGAAAGATGATAACATACCCTAATTGGGTATGACCCACTTAGCCGTTTTACATATCTCCTCATTTTCAGTCATTCCGGTTGATAAGGCTTGAGGCTACGACTACTTTTTCAAGAACAATTTTACTTAGAATGCTCATCGTCCTCCAATGATGATATAATGATAGCATTCGTCCATGCAAGTTGTCTGGGTCTGGACAAACTGAATCACCGTCTTCACTATCTTCACAATACCTATTCGTAACACTCAAATCGAATCGAAGTTGTTTTCGGGTAATGAAATCTGATCCCTGTCTCCTCGAAATGATCAACGAAACTGGCCAAATACTTGATAGTTGGTTATTTGACTATCAATAAGTAGTCACTAGGCCTATATTATTATTTTTCCAAAATTTATTCCCAAAACATCTTTATGAGATATATATTCAAATCCCTTCCAAGTTTCAATTTTTGAGATAACTCAAATATTTGTATCCATATCAGGATATTTCAAACCATCTCTTATTTTAACACTTAGAAAATATTTAAAAATATATTTTCCTAAACCCTTTACTTCCCAACACTTAGGAAAGTTCCATTTATTTCTCTGTCCTCAAAACCCTTCACAATTTATATTGTGAAATCCTTAAATAGATTATAACGAATTCTGTAAGTTTCGGGGTTCCTTAGTTAAATCTCTTTATTCAAAAGTATATACTTGTCTCACCGAAATAAGTATATTCACAAACCATTTCCTTTAAAAATATTTCAATTTTCTAAAAATAAATATGGAAAGCACCATGCGGTATCAACCATAGATTCACAGCTCAATGATTATGTCTCTATCCCAGAGAATTCCAAAACTTAACTACAACTAATCTCTGCCTCCAATTTCGCCATGAAATTATACCATTACTTTCCGAAAAATTTATTTAATAATTAAATATACTTTTAAACAATTTAAATAATTACATAACTTTGAAATAATAAATAAATTCTGATTTATTAATAAAATTCTAATCAATTTACAAGACTCATTTGTAAAACTTATAATTCATTTTGACAATTTAAAAATATTTAAATAACTAACTTTCTGAAATATTTTCATGCTAAAATATTTTTAAATCACCCATTTAAAAATCTAGAAATCTAAAAATCCTCCTTTTAAAACAAACTCAACTTCTCGATAAAATATATTTTTCAATTCCAATATAACCAATCTCATTATAAATTCTTACCGTGAATCTATATCTTCAATTTATCAAATGATATTCATTTCACTTTATTTGTAAACATTGTTTATAAATCCCATAGTCTCATTTCCCGTTTACAATGGTTTCACATCACTTAAATCCATTATAAATCGATTTCTAATTTAAATTCCATTTATAAATCAATTTTCTTAAATAAACCAAACGATATACCAAAAGTCGTCCAAATCTTGATTCTACTTCCATTTCGTAATTTAAAATCTTATTTAAAATCTCGTATAACCAATTTTATACTTATTTCCAGATTTTTCATCATTTTTCCCAATCCGTTTAAAATCTTGATTTTTAAAAATCCTTTTCACACTGAAACAAATATCACTTATGTTTTCTTATTTAAAATCCTTTATATACATATTTTTCCAAAATCTCTATTTAGAATATCACGAAAATAGTTAGGTACAAATATAACGTCATACCATTTATTTTATTCAACTCGATTTCTTTTAACTAATCCAAAATTCTATATAAATACTTCACTTTAAAAATCCCTTTTTAATTTCTTTTCAAATTCAAAATATAGTTATGGTATTTTTTTAAAATACCAAAAATCTAGGCTAGTACCACCGTAGCATCCAATAAATTCAATCACATAATAATCTATCATAGATTTCTTGAACATATCATGTATCACTATATATGAAATTAAATTTAACATTTTTGAGGAATCTAGCTGGATTCTTCTAACCTGTTTTCCTACATCCACAGATGTTAAGACAACATAAAAATATCAATCCCTCTTCGAGGTGGGATATCGCGGTATATATCGTCATCCGCTATTATGCGGGACGCATAGAGTCTCATCCGCTCCAATAGGCGGGAATAATCAATCCAAATTTTAATATATACTACTATATATGTAATATACCATCCAATAGATAATATAATTTATCAGTTCATCTAATCTATCAACAAATAATTTTTAATTGCTATAAATAAATCCAATCAACCAAATTGAGTGAGATTTACTCACATTTATTTTCCTTTGTCGCCGAGACATTCCGGTCTGGAACTAAAACCCGACGTCGCCCGGTTTTAGCCTAAATTTTGACTGTCTCCAAATTCTTCCAAACTAGTTTCATTGTGAAGCTCTCGTTATCATGATCGTAGTGCGAAAAATCTCGTCCAAATTGGACCTCGTGTGAGAGAGCTATACATTTTTAAGTTCATCGATTAATTTAATAAAAATACAATTCAATCTCTTAATAAATAAATAAAAGAAAAACCCATACCAAAACAACACGACCCGACCCACAACTATAGTATCTTCCCTCCCCTTCTCCTCTTCATCTTCCAGTAAAAGAAACACGACCATAACACGCACGGGAAATCGCTGATACCACCAAATTCTGACTTTTCCACACTCTCTCTTGACGAACTCGACCTGACCATCCCCAAAAACCAACGTCCGAGCCACCAAGCACAAACGTGACCTACCATGCTCGAACTGCTACAGTACTTCGCATGCGATCTCCCAAAACAACGTCGTACACCCCCATCTTCGAGCCGTAGATGCTACACTCCTTCCTCATCGCTAATCCATCCTCCATTTTTCGAATTAACCCTTAATCGTAAACAATCAGCAACCCATGTTTCGAAACCCACTTCGACCTTCACTATCGATCACCACAACAAGTGCGGCACCCTCCAATACCACTACCAGATCGAAGCGAATGGCGAAATAGGATTTTAGAAACACATTTGGGATTTTTTTATCAAGTATTTTGAGGAGAAAGAAATTTTTGAAGTTTTAATTTTATTTTTTTCTTTCTCTGGCTTCTACCTTGCAGTTGCGTGTGTTTTTGAAAGAGGAGGGAAATGTATTACATTGCAATGCTACAGTGATTTGAGTGAAAGAAAGGAAGTTGATGTGAATATGGTCAAGTCAACATATAAATATATTATTCAAATTTTCAAATCGTCCTGATTACATAGCTTAAAATCTCGAACCCCTATTGAGGCGTGCCACTAGGCATTCATAATGTTATATCCTTATTCTGAACGCATATTGAGGCGTGCAACTAGGCTTCTACCTTGCAGTTGCGCTTAAAATGGTCACACTTCACTATTTTCTGTTTCACTGCAACCCATATTTGTCACTGCATATTTCTGTGATGATTGTTTTCATTTGTGTATGAACTCGTTGTATCACCATATATGTACGTACATACATATGTGTGTGTGTGTGTGCTGTTGCAGTTTGGTTTGATATTGACTCTAGTTGTTGTATTATCATGTGGTCTTATTCTTTTGAAACTGTCTTTGAGCTTTGTACATGTTGAAAGTAGATTCTGCACCGTGCCTTCATTTGGCCTTGCTCATCGACTTGTATTTGCATGCTTGGAGTCTTGATTGATTTGCTCACTGGTCTTCACAATTGAGGCTGTTGCACCATGTAGTAGCTTTGCTTGCATATATCACTGCTTCTATTGTATCCCATATATCACTGCATATGTATATATGTTGTTTACTCATGTATATATGTATGCTTGTGATTTGGATTTGCCACCATTTGTTTGGGATTTTTGTTTCACTGGTGGTCTAGTAATCCGATTTACTAGTCCTGGTACTTTTTATAGCTTGCTTGTGCACCCTTGAGTTTGTATTGTCTATTTTCAAGTCATGCGAGTATGTTGGATTCATGAAGCTACAAGTTGCTGTGTACCGTGCCTTGTTTGAAGTGCTGCATTCACTACTTTTATACATTTTGACCGTTGAGGCTTGCTGCAGTTTCAGTGGTGATTGTTATGCATTGAGTTGTATTCATGTGTACACAATTGTATTTTTGGTTGAAGTTTGTTCCACTCATTAAAACTTGACCATTCTATTTTTTTATTGCACCTGACTTGAACATAGTTTTGGCTCGGGTTTGACCTTGTGTTTACCTGTCCCTGTAATTTTATCAAGTGTATATCGGTGTGCGCGGCCTTCTGGCATGTATAGTGATACACTATGCATGTCACAAGTTGTTCATGCATGATGAATTCAAAATAATGATGACGAACAACCCAAATAACTAAGGCAAATAATATTTTCAAAACACATTTTTTTTCACACTGTAAAAATATTTCTTTTTCAAATTTACCACATCAATGGTTATTTTTCAGATAAGTCAGATGCTAGATTCGGTCTGGAGTAGAGTTGAAGATAAAATACGAGTGAATGAGTGATATTTAGTGAGGTGCAGATGTATGTAAACATTGTACAGTGAAAAATTGTGATGTAATCGAAATTGTATTATAATTGCAAATTATATATAGTGTAAGCTTAAATTTGTACTATTCAAAATTGTAATAACATATTTGTTTGAATAAAATATCCGTTTGAATTTAAATTCTGTGTTATTTATTTCATTCAACAAATATTTATTTATTATATGAAAAATAAAATAGTACAATAATAAATGAATATATATATATATATTTATTATCATCAAACAAAAATCATATACTATCATATTCAACAGTGGCAATATATCATTAGTTTGATGAAGCGAGGATTACCGCTCATTAATGAATTTTGAAAAAAGAAGATGTTAACAGTAAACTAATATTAATTTTAACTGTTAATTTTGTTAAAATAAGCATAGTTTTTATTTAGATTTATGGGTTTCTTGTGTTGTGGAAAATCTAAAGACTTTCAATCAAATAAATTATAGTTTAACTCAATTTGTATTTGAAACTGTTTAACAAATTGTATTCCTTTTTTCCTTACCGCAAATATAAAATTTTGTCTTGCGAAGACAAAATATTTTCAAATTGAAATTTAAAATTATTCAAAAGGAAAAGTTAGATTACAACCGAGTCATATTACCTAGCGTGATGTTTTTGAGAAAACAACAGTTGAGAAGTTCAACTAGAAATAAAATAAAATAAATGAAGGTGCAACGAATCACGCCATTAAACAAATTATAGAATCGACTATTGTTGAATTTCTTACGTCAAATTTGTGAGTTTTGAATCTCGGCCTTCTTTTAAATGTTGGTTCATAGAAGTATTAGGTACTTATTTATATATAAACAATGTAATATTTAATTTAGTATTATTCTAAGATGTCATGTTCTCTTTTTTTGTATTAAGTTCCATAAAATTATGATGTATAAATTAGAGTGTTAATCACAAGTTTCTGAGCGAATTTATACGTGCAGATAATCATTCAGAAAACCGCATTAGACATCATAATTCTTAGGACCAAATTAATATTTATAGGGCAATTAACCACCAGGAAAATGTTTTTCCACGGCGCTTAACCATCATATCAAGCATGAACATCATATCCAAAATGTTTTTCCACGGTGCTTAACCATCATATCCACACCAACCCATCTGCATGACCATCAAACACTATCCAAATCATGTTTTCATGGCCAACAATCGCAAATATACAATTTTCTATACCAACCCATCTACACAGCCAACAACCGCCGAATCAATACAATGTTGAAAGGCAGAGCCAAATCAACTCTTTGGTAGCTATTAAAAGGATATGGTACTAAGAAAAAAGTTGTATGTTATTTCTTAGCACCGATATTAGTTAGCACTTTTGGCGGTGATTTTAGCACCAAACTAAAAAAATGATATTAAATGCTCGGCCATATGCAACAAACATGTCATAAACAAAAATGAAATGAAACTACAAAATGTAACATAAATCAAACCAAAATATATAAACATGCATCAAATGATAAAATAATACTGCATGGTAGCATTATAACATGTATTGCTTTATAAGATTCCAATGAACTCAAAACTATCATAAAAAGAATAACAAAAAAATGTTACTATGAAGTAGCATTGTAACATAAATATTAGTTTAACTTTTAATACGCATAATATTATTATAACTAACATTAGATTATGAAATGATACTTTAATTTTGTAAAAATCATTAAATTCTACTACATGGTAGAATCATAAAAGAAATTACTTCATTTTAAAATGCTACCACAAATTTGCTTTATATGTTGATATATACATTCCATCTAAAAATGCTATTACAATTCATAAAATGCCACTATAACGTAGTTTTATAATCAAGGATATACATAGTTCTCCCAAAAAATGCTATTACAAGCACCGTTGTCCCAGTGGTTAAGTGATTCGACTTTGGTGCGAGATGTCACAAGTTCGAACCTTGCATAGCGTGATTCGAACATATATTGACATGTGATTTGTGTTATGTTGTTCCAGTGACCTGTTGTATCTAGGTACCATCTCAAAAAAAACTATGTTTTATAATCAAGGATATACATAGTTCTTCCAGAAATGTTACTATAATTCATAAAATGCTACTATAAAGTATAAAATACTACTACAAAAAGAATTGCTAAAAAATGCTACTATAATTCATAAAAGGGAATTGCTTGAATGGCCGATCGATATTCGACCAGAAATTGCGGCATGGTTATAAATTTGGAATTGAAGGGGGTAAATGGTAATGTAGCGATCTGTAATTTCGAATGCTTTGTCTTTGAATATAGAAACATTTGAAATTTGGTTAAGTGTTATAAAAGTGATTTTATAATCTTGTTAAACTCCTTTCAATTAATAAATAAAATGAGTGAAAACTTGTTTTTGAAATTTTTTTTAAAAAAATAAATACCTTGAAAAAATATCAATAACGTGACCAAAAATCGTTTTATCGATAAACGAATTTTTATTCAACATAAGTTGTCCAAGTGTTGTGTACATGTCTAAATAACATATAATGTCATTAACAGCTAATAAAAATAATTTGACTAAATATGGTTAGCTAATTAACTTTTGAAAGCTTCTAAAAGGTCATTAGGAAAGAGATATTTTCTTTGCCTTGTGTGTTGGAAAGTTGGCCACATTGGTTGGGGGGCCCTTTGGCCAGCTAAAGGAGGTATGGAGTTGGGGGGTTATGGTAACCTCTTGACTACCTATATATGTCCACGAAAGGGTTTATGAATCTCTTTCACATTTTTATATACAAACACCAAGCTCTTCATTCTCTTAGTCTCTTTTATTTTAATCTCCTAAAACTCAAAACAAATCAGCCCAAACTTGCACCAAACTCTTGCAATAAGCCTAAAATGACATAGCAATAAGTATTATCAACTTGAAGCTTGAAGGAGTGGAGCACACAAGCCCAAAAGGCCTAAGGTCGTGAGCATTATATGCAAATTCTTACTTAGGCCATGAGCATTTGTAAAGGGTAGGAGAATTTTGGAGCTTGCTTTGGTTGAGAAGGAAGTGATGACAAGATTGAGGCTTGTAGTCACGAACCAGATTTTCGACGCTCGAAAATCGACCCCAATACGTCCACTGTATTAGATGTCGAGCAATCGAGTGTCGGAAATACCAGATCGTTAGAGGTGAAGAATAAAGAGATAGAGGAAGAAAGCAGAAGCAGCAACAAAGAATCTCACAATCGCAACGGAACAATTTATAATAGATAATAACATGTCTTTATACAAAAAGAATTATAACTGTTACTTATACATTACATCATCAGAGTACAACAAATCAGTAAATCAATACCGAACAGTTATAGTAACTTGTCCTCACAAGTGCTGAATATATAGCCTACAATACACATCCGAATATAATCAAGTACATGTAATACGTCTTCATCATCCAGCTCATCTCCTGAGCTCAATAGCATCCTAACTTGAATCTATAATACTCGGTCTGACCCTAGCATTATAATAAAATGATGCCCGAGTCAGTTTGGAAAACCAGCGTGAGAAAACGCACTCAATTTGAATTATTAAAAGTAATCAAAATCCTTTGAAAAACAAAGGTATCTCATAAGACCGCGTCACATATAAACACGATGGGTTTTTACCTTACGATAACCAAAACACTTTATATCAAAATCGGCTGATATTATAATAGTGTCTAAACAAAGTAAGTAGAAAATAGCTGAAATGCTTGCATCTCACGTTTAAGCATAGTTGGGCACAATCAAAACCGTACGACGTTTATTGGAGAATGGATTCCATACAATGACCAGGCATTGGGGTACCACCTACCACAATACACATCTAGAAAAATGTACCGAGGACCTCATCGGGATCCCCTACAACCCAAGGCTGGCTCTGTCCCTAGCTTGGGTAGAACCGAATATATTATCACCCCGGGTGTTCCCACCCTTACCGAGAGCTCATTGTTCATGCACCATCGTATCCATAATTAATAATATATCTGAAGGTATCTAGAAAGATGATAACATACCCTAATTGGGTATGACCCACTTAGCCGTTTTACATATCTCCTCATTTTCAGTCATTCCGGCTGATAAGGCTTGAGGCTACGACTACTTTTTCAAGAACAATTTTACTTAGAATACTCATCGTCCTCCAATGATGATATAATGATAGCATTCGTCCATGCAAGTTGTCTGGGTCTGGACAAACTGAATCACCGTCTTCACTATCTTCACAATACCTATTCGTAACACTCAAATCGAATCGAAGTTGTTTTCGGGTAATGAAATCTGATCCCTGTCTCCTCGAAATGATCAACGAAACTGGCCAAATACTTGATAGTTGGTTATTTGACTATCAATAAGTAGTCACTAGGCCTATATTATTATTTTTCCAAAATTTATTCCCAAAACATCTTTATGAGATATATATTCAAATCCCTTCCAAGTTTCAATTTTTGAGATAACTCAAATATTTGTATCCATATCAGGATATTTCAAACCATCTCTTATTTTAACACTTAGAAAATATTTAAAAATATATTTTCCTAAACCCTTTACTTCCCAACACTTAGGAAAGTTCCATTTATTTCTCTGTCCTCAAAACCCTTCACAATTTATATTGTGAAATCCTTAAATAGATTATAACGAATTCTGTAAGTTTCGGGGTTCCTTAGTTAAATCTCTTTATTCAAAAGTATATACTTGTCTCACCGAAATAAGTATATTCACAAACCATTTCCTTTAAAAATATTTCAATTTTCTAAAAATAAATATGGAAAGCACCATGCGGTATCAACCATAGATTCACAGCTCAATGATTATGTCTCTATCCCAGAGAATTCCAAAACTTAACTACAACTAATCTCTGCCTCCAATTTCGCCATGAAATTATACCATTACTTTCCGAAAAATTTATTTAATAATTAAATATACTTTTAAACAATTTAAATAATTACATAACTTTGAAATAATAAATAAATTCTGATTTATTAATAAAATTCTAATCAATTTACAAGACTCATTTGTAAAACTTATAATTCATTTTGACAATTTAAAAATATTTAAATAACTAACTTTCTGAAATATTTTCATGCTAAAATATTTTTAAATCACCCATTTAAAAATCTAGAAATCTAAAAAATCCTCCTTTTAAAACAAACTCAACTTCTCGATAAAATATATTTTTCAATTCCAATATAACCAATCTCATTATAAATTCTTACCGTGAATCTATATCTTCAATTTATCAAATGATATTCATTTCACTTTATTTGTAAACATTGTTTATAAATCCCATAGTCTCATTTCCCGTTTACAATGGTTTCACATCACTTAAATCCATTATAAATCGATTTCTAATTTAAATTCCATTTATAAATCAATTTTCTTAAATAAACCAAACGATATACCAAAAGTCGTCCAAATCTTGATTCTACTTCCATTTCGTAATTTAAAATCTTATTTAAAATCTCGTATAACCAATTTTATACTTATTTCCAGATTTTTCATCATTTTTCCCAATCCGTTTAAAATCTTGATTTTTAAAAATCCTTTTCACACTGAAACAAATATCACTTATGTTTTCTTATTTAAAATCCTTTATATACATATTTTTCCAAAATCTCTATTTAGAATATCACGAAAATAGTTAGGTACAAATATAACGTCATACCATTTATTTTATTCAACTCGATTTCTTTTAACTAATCCAAAATTCTATATAAATACTTCACTTTAAAAATCCCTTTTTAATTTCTTTTCAAATTCAAAATATAGTTATGGTATTTTTTTAAAATACCAAAAATCTAGGCTAGTACCACCGTAGCATCCAATAAATTCAATCACATAATAATCTATCATAGATTTCTTGAACATATCATGTATCACTATATATGAAATTAAATTTAACATTTTTGAGGAATCTAGCTGGATTCTTCTAACCTGTTTTCCTACATCCACAGATGTTAAGACAACATAAAAATATCAATCCTTCTTCGAGGTGGGATATCGCGGTATATATCGTCATCCGCTATTATGCGGGACGCATAGAGTCTCATCCGCTCCAATAGGCGGGAATAATCAATCCAAATTTTAATATATACTACTATATATGTAATATACCATCCAATAGATAATATAATTTATCAGTTCATCTAATCTATCAACAAATAATTTTTAATTGCTATAAATAAATCCAATCAACCAAATTGAGTGAGATTTACTCACATTTATTTTCCGTTGTCGCCGAGACATTCCGGTCTGGAACTAAAACCCGACGTCGCCCGGTTTTAGCCTAAATTTTGACTGTCTCCAAATTCTTCCAAACTAGTTTCATTGTGAAGCTCTCGTTATCATGATCGTAGTGCGAAAAATCTCGTCCACATTGGACCTCGTGTGAGAGAGCTATACATTTTTAAGTTCATCGATTAATTTAATAAAAATACAATTCAATCTCTTAATAAATAAATAAAAGAAAAACCCATACCAAAACAACACGACCCGACCCACAACTATAGTATCTTCCCTCCCCTTCTCCTCTTCATCTTCCAGTAAAAGAAACACGACCATAACACGCACGAGAAATCGCTGACACCACCAAATTCTGACTTTTCCACACTCTCTCTTGACGAACTCGACCTGACCATCCCCAAAAACCAACGTCCGAGCCACCAAGCACAAACGTGACCTACCATGCTCGAACTGCTACAGTACTTCGCATGCGATCTCCCAAAACAACGTCGTACACCCCCATCTTCGAGCCGTAGATGCTACACTCCTTCCTCATCGCTAATCCATCCTCCATTTTTCGAATTAACCCTTAATCGTAAACAATCAGCAACCCATGTTTCGAAACCCACTTCGACCTTCACTATCGATCACCACAACAAGTGCGGCACCCTCCAATACCACTACCAGATCGAAGCGAATGGCGAAATAGGATTTTAGAAACACATTTGGGATTTTTTTATCAAGTATTTTGAGGAGAAAGAAATTTTTGAAGTTTTAATTTTATTTTTTTCTTTCTCTGGCTTCTACCTTGCAGTTGCGTGTGTTTTTGAAAGAGGAGGGAAATGTATTACATTGCAATGCTACAGTGATTTGAGTGAAAGAAAGGAAGTTGATGTGAATATGGTCAAGTCAACATATAAATATATTATTCAAATTTTCAAATCGTCCTGATTACATAGCTTAAAATCTCGAACCCCTATTGAGGCGTGCCACTAGGCATTCATAATGTTATATCCTTATTCTGAACGCAATGGAAAAGGTTTCGAGTTCTAATTCAATCACATGGAGAAGATAGCCTTTTGGACCCAATTATTATATTGAATTTTCGAAATTAAATTCAACGTGTTTATATTCCGTACGACCAAATGATAAATCCATACACTACGAAACTTCAAATCCGATAATAATATACTATTACGGATCTAATGGAATTGATTTCGTCGAATTTCGAGACTGTGCCCCAGAAGGCTATTTTTATATGTTAATATATACAAGTTATTTTAAAATTCGATTATATCGCTTTTAAATCCAATTCAAAAATTTATTTACCTTCATCATTATTAATATAAATTTTATAGGCTTTTAAATCATTTTTATCAAGCTGAAAATTCAAGATCCAAATATTTAGGTAAATTCCAATTATTAAATTATTCAATAAATTATTATATTTGAAACTCAAGTTGAAATTTAACATTTAATATTTAATATTTAAAATCAACTAAATATTCCAATTTTCAAATAATCAAAAATTCTAGGTCGTTACAGTTTGGTTGTAAGGTTGGAAAAGGGTGAGCAAACTCATCATTTGAATCTATGAAGTGTATAATATGCTTGTTTAAAACTATAGTAGTGCTTAGCTATGTATTGTTATAACTTCGTAATTCTTTATTTGGAAAGAAAATTACATATGTAAATTATGATTTAGACTTCTATGAATTTCTACGACTTGTTACATGGCATTGACATATGCATATGTTGGAACTGGACCGGCCCATAGCGGAAGTTATGGATGAATTTCAAAAATATTTATTTATTGGATCTATATTGGTCCTATGAATTCTAATTTATTTAGAATATTTCTAAATATTATTTGAATAAAATCTTTTATTTTATTTAATATATATATATACACACATACACACACGAATACATGTATATAAACTATTACTTATATGTAATATTGTAAATAACTAAATAAATAAATGCATATATTACGTTTGTTTATTTAATAAACGTGTATATATATATGTGTTTATGCATGTGTAGCATGTCAATTTATATAAGGTATAACATGCTTGTATATAGATGTTGGGATTTAAATCACAATAGAAAACGTAGGCTCATCCGATATGCAAATATATGTTGTCCAACACGTATGTATATAAACTATTACTTATATGTAAATATTGTAAATAACTAAATAAATAAATGCATATATTAAGTTTGTTAAAATAACTTGTGTAAATGAATATAATATATGTATGTATGTATTAAATTTTATAAATAAAATTATATTTATACATATATATTATTATAATATAACTATTTAAATGTAAATAAATTATTTAAATATTAAGAAAATAATAATTTGCTTATAAAACCATGAATAAAATATGTACTAGTATATACATAATACTAAAATAATATTTTATATTTATTTTTATATATATACGCATAAATATTTTTATAATATATATATTAACTGATAAAATTAAAAAGAAAAATAATTTCCGATAGAAATTTTTTATTATTTTAAAATATATTTTGACTAAATATTCATTCGAAATTACAAGAATAAATAAAAAATTATTTTTGAAACCATTTTTCAAAATTTAAATTTTTAGTAAACCATAGATAATATTTTAAGTATGGAAAAAAATTTCATAATTTTTTCAGTTAAATTTTATTTTTAATTAATTTATTAATTTTCAATTGATTTGAATAATAATTTTAAAAATAATGAAAAAAATTATTTTTGTTTTTGGCCAAAAGCTTATCCGATGTTAAAGTAATTTCATAAAAATTAAAAAAATTCATAACATACTTGATTTTATATAGTATATTGATTTAAATAATAATAAATAATAGTAAAAATTATTTTTGCTGTCAAAAATTATTGTTACCATTAGTTTAAATATATATATATATATATATATTATATGACCAATTTTGACCATAGTATAATGTTGTAATTAAATATAAACCACATATATATAACTAAATATATATAAATATTAATTAATATGTCTATTATACTTCTATGCTAATCTGATATGTAAAAAAATGATTTTTTTTATAAGTATATAAATACATATATCTAAACCAATTTGTGACAACATTAATTCATATCAGAATCCTCCCTAATTAACAATATAATACACACACTTGTTATAAAATATTGTCCAGAGAATTATAAACTATAATTTGATAAAACATACCTAAGAACGAAAGCCTTGAAGTACACCTTGAAAGGATGAACTCTCCCTTTTGAAATCCTTTTCGATTCGGTAGATTGCTAGTTCTTGAACCATTGACCTTTGACAATCGGATAATGATCAGCTTTAAGTTGATTTGAACTTGATATAATGGATCACTAATGGAGTAATTTTGACCAGCAAGATATGGTAGAGATGGTAGCCGCAAAACCTCAATCAGATTAGTTAAGGTTTACTTATATAGTGGATAGAAAAGAGGAAAAAGTGGATCTCATCCCATGCTTATTCTTCCTTGATCTGCATCATCCAAAATCTAGCATATAAACCCTATTTGGGGCCACCCCCATGTCATTTTGCTGTCGAAAATTTCACCTATCATGATGGGGCCAAAAACCCATTTAGGCCTAAAGAAAATGTTATTTAATTAAATCCAATTTAATCCTTTATTGATATTAAATATAGATTAATATATTTTTGACTATTATAGATATATTCAGTAATATTTATTCCTCAAATCATAATCAAAATTTTGTATTTAATATTTCATAAATATTAATTAATTTATGGCAATTGTAACCTAATTAAATCACTTGGTCAAAGCAGAATTCATCGTTATGGTTGTGTGACTCGTTAGGTGTAAATTTGGTCAGCGATTAATATCGAACTAATCGAATATTGATGGTCACATGTCATTTGGTAGTTGGTGTAACATTTTGGCCAAATTTATCGCTTTTGGTTTTGATTAATTCTAATTTCACTTTGTTAAGCATTACCCGATTATGACTTTTATTTACACCAATCTTTTCGTCAAAATTATATCACTTTGAACTTATGGAATTTGGTAATGGTCAAAATTCCAATAACGCTCATATTCAACTCTATAATCCAAACAAAAAGTCCTTGGTTTAATAAGAAAAATTATTATTAATCGAATGCTCTGGTCAGAGACTTTGACTTTGAATTGACTTTAGTTGACAGTGATATTAACTCCATATAATTGAGAAGACGAATCCTCTCTTGAATAGTGCTTCACTACCAATATTTCCACTTGACCCACCTATGATCACTCGATCGACATTGTGCCATGATTTGACAATAATCAAAGCGGAGCTTTCATACCGAAGACCAATGGTGTTCCTAAGTCGAGAGAACTGTGTAAGTTAGTCACATAGATATTTCTGTTTGACCTTAGTTATATTAACCAACAGAAACTATCGAGTAAGTCATTCCATAATTATCCAATAACTATAAGTACTTAAACCTTTGATGCCCCACAACAATAAGTAATACACTGCCCAACATTTGGAGAGCGTTATATACTCTAGTCTTAACGGGTGTATCGATATCCAGTCTCGATACATCTTGACTACAAATATTTAAAATGATATATTTATTTTCATTGTGATAAATTACTTATGGTTACAACATTTTGTAACTACTATCACAAAAACATACCATTTACAGATTTTTTATTAAATGTACTTTTAATTAAATTAAATAATTAATATAACATATTATATTAAGTATATAATAGAATGAAAACACGTTTTATTCTGAACAAAATTGGTTGTCGAGTTAGATATACGTAACAAATTACATAGTTACCCCTAGGACATACTTCTAACTCTATCAATCTCTCACTTGCACTTGGGATGAATTATGAAATCTTATTTCAACTTCTCCAATCGATCTCTCAAAACCCAAGCGGGTCAATCCCTCGGTGAATGGATATGCTATTACTTTTCAATTATCTACTTTGTCGATCAACTCTCTTCGACTCTAATAAACTACCTTTATCATGTGGAACAATTAAAAGTGTGTCCCTTGACTTCTAGTTAAGTTCTATTATGAAAATATATCATGATATTGTTATCATATTACAATGTTATGGGGATTCTTAGCATTTGGAATCACTATCGGCTCAATTATAAACTCGTGTATTGATTGTATATATGTGTGGATGTATACATTGCTTTTATTATGTCGCTGTTCAAGTCTGATATTTGCTTTTATTTTATGTATATGCATCTCTTTTAATTGGAACATTTCCAACTTAAGATTTTTAACTTGAATTTTTTATTGACATGTTATACTCAATATCACTAATGAAATTTGAGTCTGAACACTACTTCATAGGAAGTTCGTTGTTTCTGTAAACAATTCTCTAGTATTTCATAAATACACGAAAACAATTTTGAAAACCATTTAGTGATATCTATTAGGATTTGATATTTGCTTCATGTATCAAATACATAAACAAATCACGATATTGTAGACAACATAACATATATCATAATTCCTATCGCCAATGCATAAAGAATACATCTTACATGTTCCGTATTAACATTTTAATAAGGTGTCTTTGCATATCGTTTGGACATACCCTATATCTTTTATACTTACTATGAAAGATATCATCTATAAATCCAACGTCGACTATTAAAACAGCTAAAGTTGATTTTAACACAGGTACATCGTTAAGAATCAACATTGTGTTGTTTACTTATGGTTTAGGAATGTACCTTTTAACTTTCTTTCTTATGAGCACACGCTTCTTCTACTTTTTGGTTGACAATCAAACTATCTGCTATTTTTATTAAAACATTTTTTCAATGTTGATGCTTTTAAAATGATACTTTCTATCATTTCTTGGATCATATCCAAAACTCACAAACTAGATATAGCTCCCACTGACTTCGAGATACTTCATTTATTATGTCCAAATAGTTTACTCTAAATCATTATTTAGAATTTTCTATTTTAACACATACATAACAAAACATAAATTCATACTATGCGATAATTTTGTGAGTAAAATTCAAACCTACTCGGGCATATTGAATGGTGAATCTATTACGTGAATTACAACAACTGAAATTCACGATAATATTATTATCATCAATGTGGCTCACTATATTTCAACTGCATTTGTCTTTCTCATAAAAATACATATGCGACCAATGGATCATATCCCTTTAGATATAGTTATCAAAATTATATTTTTGATAATGTACTATGAATCTATTTTGGATCAGCGCATCAATCGTACAATACCAAAGAGTCAATATTCTTAAAAAATTAAACAACCGAGGATTATTTATTCTTAACATCGGAAAGAAACTCGTAATTTCCCTTCAATGTACAAGAATACTCATTAGACGTTCTAATATATTTGTGTTCATTTTGGTTCGATTAATTTCATTTCATCTTGTGTAATCGGTTTTACCATTGGATCATATCCAAATTCATTTTATATCAATAGTTTCTTAAAGAAATTCCTTCGCTACAAAGTTAGAATTTCTTAAAACAACGGTTGTTTTTTAATGCAATAGAACATGATTTATAGACATTTAATGAATTGCCTTATATAAAAATGATTTTACATTTGTTCATAGTAAATTTATGCTCACAATATAAATCAGTCATCTAATGACTACCGTTAACAAAATTCTCTTAGGATGACTCATACGAGATCCTTTATGTAAAGTTATTACGTACGGTCTTTCCACTCGCACAACCTGCTAACTACTTGGCCTAAGATATATATGAGTTCCTTATAGACCCTTATCTCATATAGTTTCGTAAACTAATCTTTGGATGATATTAATTAACCTTATATGCTACTCTTAAGTATACATCTTATTGAAAGTATTTATGTAACACCCCGTAATTTTACGTTATTAAATAATAAATTTTATTGGGGCAAAATCGTAATTTTACATAAACGGTAAAAAAATATTTTTACAGAAGTAGGAGTTATGCCTCGGGACCTATTTCAATACATCCAAAATGTCGTTTATAGTTAGAAAATATGTATAATTTGTTTGGTTAAATGAGTTGGAAATTAAAATAAGTCAAAACTCAATGGCATTTTCGTAATATATTTGTTTCAAAATTTTACTCCAACTATAAGTCATTTCAGCCTATAAATAGGTACCGAATTCCATTGCCCTCATCATACTTCTATCTAAACATTCTATCCTTAATCTCTATCTTTTCCATCGTCTAATGTCTTAAAAAACAAACTAATACTACATCAAATTAAAAGGCAATAATTGGACAGTTCAAAACAAGGAACTACAAAGAAAATCAAGGCTACTCGAGAAGGATATGCATTAGGCTAGTAAGATAAAGGTGGATTTTAATCAAATCGAAAAGGAAACAAAACCAATCGGTGAGTGAGACTCTTCATATACGGTATATATTGATAGGTTATAGTAAATCACCATTTATATTTGTAAATTACTGTGCATATGATGAAATAGAAAATCAAATTTATTTGTTTTTGTATACACCTGATTAAAATTTCATACGTCATGACATGATGATTAAAAATCGAATTTCTATCAGTTGTAATTAGCAACCATTAATTTACCTTTAATTTAAAAAGTGTGAAATACATAATGTTCCAAACTAGGCATACTATATATCAAAATCATAGTTCTCGATGACATAAATTCACTGTTGGTGTTTGTTTGTTGCTTAGGTGTGTAGATTGATCAGTAAATACGTCGAAATTTCGATAAATGTAGGTCAGTCATTTCGATTCAACCATAAAACAATGATTATATGACAATTCGAATCTATGGACTTATAGAGAAGGTGTAGCGGGTCATTTTTGTGGTTCCTGATGGGCTTAATTGGTCATGGATGGTTGCAGATCATTAGAAAAGCATGGCGACGTAGGGATCACCAAAGGCAATTGGAAGTGGAAAAGTTGACACTCGCAAGGACAACGTGGCACACATAGAAGGTTGCTTGGTCGGATTTGGTTATTAGTCACAGTGGCGGTGGCTATAGGGAATTGAAGTGGTGGCAGGTTGAATGATCATATTTTTTGAGTACCTTAGCTCAACGTTAGGGTAGCTTATATATATTAAAGAAAATTAAACTAGAAATTATGATATCGATCCTAATTTTGTAATGCCTATAACTTTCACGTACGACCGACCTTCTTTTCACGCGCGATTCGTGAATTTGCAATCATGGCGGGACGAGGAATGTTTTAGTATATTGGTCGCTGTATTTTGAGACTCTTCTGAAAATTTCATTGTTTGGTAGATCCATTATATATGGGTATTATCTGTATTGTTTTGGTACACGAATAGGGAAATTAATTCTCGGTTGTACTAGTGACAGTTTCGACATTTGAGCTAGGACTTTGGGCTTGGTCGTTTGCATGCATTATTGTCATTCAAACTAGGACTTCAGGCTCAGTCGTTTTCATAAGTTTTCGGCATTCGAGCTTGGACTTTGTGTTCAGTCATTTGCATATGTTTTCGGCATTCGAACTGGGACTTTGGGCTCAGTCGTTTGCATACGGTTACAGAAATACGAGTTGGGACTTTTAGGCTGGGTCAAATGCACTTATTAATGGTTGGACTTTAGGTTTGATCGGTTGTATATGATTAGGTATGGGCTAGATATTAGTGAGACCTTTTCCTATGTTGTCACAATGGCATTATATTATATTTGGCTGACTTGTTAAGTGCAGATGACACAGGTTAAGGTATGATTTTTGAATGTAATTTTTGTTTTACTAGCTTATTAATATTATATATACATATGATGTGCATCACTCACTAGTGTCTGACCCTTTTTAGTCCTTTCTCTTTTCTGTTTACTCTAATATGTAGGTAGAAAGGATCAACACTAATTTCGAAGACGTGGTGGGACGATGGAGATCCGCATCTACTTATTAGCTATGTACTGCTTATTTGATGTTTTTCCCAAATATTCAATCTATTTGTTTATTTGTAGTATCTAGAGACTCTAAAGTATTGTTTATTGTACTTATCTAGGATTACAGTATTTTTGTTCAGTATTATGTTTGGTTCCTTCCGTTACGAGTTTCAAAAAGTGTGGAATATTATAGATAGCTCTATGATCTATTTTACAATTTATTTAAAAATGATCCATTGTTTATGAGGTCCGCAATGCCAATTCCATTTTAAACGAGTTAAGACATCGTGGATGGAGGGTTAATACATTTGGTATCAGAGCTTAGATTAAGCGATTCCTACTATACTAGGATGTATTGAGAGAGCGTACTTGTATTTTTATGAATATCGGTGTATGTATGTGTGTATATATATATATATATATATATATATATGATAAGATATAAAATAGTACAAACACACCACATTTAATCCATTCTAGTTCACTGTCATTAAAGGAATAGTTGCTAGTAGTCTTTTTATAGACAGTCAAAATGAGTAACCATACTGGAGAGTGCTCTTAGTATGTGCTGCAGAGGTACATGGCATGAACATACCTATATGGTTCCGTAGGTTCTTACAAGCTACCAGCCAAACCCACGTTAATCTCACCATACCCGTATCCCGTACACCCGCAGTGGTTCCCAATAAACCACCCTTCGCTAGTTTCCAGAAGTTGTGCAAAGAATTTACGAGCATGAGTGGGAAGCCTTTCATGCGAACCAAGTCCTTAATGGATACGAGTGTGTGGCTTCGCACATGTGAGCATTGTTAGTTCCTAAGATGATGGTTTTAATGACAATAACCTAAGGACTTGCTATAAGATATATTCTAATATTCTTGTTAAGATATATGTGTATATGCAGGTACTAAGAATGAAGACTGTAAAGTATAAAGATTCAAGAAGACTGTGTATAAAGATTGAGTATAGAGATTCAAGACTGATGAATTCAAGATTGAAGAAATCAAGACTGAAGTCTCATGAGTATCAAGAGTTCAAGATTTCAAGATTCAAGATATCAAGATAAGTAATAGTGTTTAGATTTACGTTTAAACTTCGTAGTAGCACTAAAATCTTTATTCTGATTTTAATTGTGGAATGGAATCCACCTTCTCGCTTTAATAGTGGGATGGAACCCATAAACTCTTTAGTGGGATGGAACCCATGATCTTCTCTAGTGGAATGGAATCCACGAAATTTTCAAAATGATTTATTTTAAATATTTTTCTAAAAACTTTTTAAATTCATCACTCGTAGTTTAAATATTTTAGCCTTAAACTATTTTAATTATCATTTATATTTTGATTTTAAAATCATCTCTTGTTTTTAAAATATTTCCTCGTTTTAATATCATGAGCTTTAAATATCAAAAATATATTCTATACTTAATTCTTAATATTACTTTTAAATTATAGATTATTTATTTTTAAGATAACTTTTTAAATCGCTTTTATAGGTTTAAACTATATTCAAAATGGTTTATAAACTTCAGAAATTGTTTTGACAAGTATTAAAAAGAAAATAATTTTTAACAACAAAAATCAATTTTCAAAATTTACTGGTGCATGTCAACATACCCCATCCCCTTTTGTCGACATGCTAACCGTAGAAATTCAAATTTTAAATTTTCAAAAGAAGTGTCTATTCGTCATAACCTTTCACGAATGGACATGATTGTTGTTCTTCTATAAATACCAGTAGTTTTCAACGAATTTTAAGTTAGTTTTTCTTCATTTCTTCACTCCTTCTCCACTCAAATATTCTCTTATATTTTAACAAAACTCTGTCGAAATCCTAAGTGGATCAAACTTGAGCATCTCTAGTTTTATTCTCTGCCACTCTCTCTTAAAGATCTTGGTGCTATTCAAAGTTATAGGATCATTTGTAATCAAAGAAGTGTATTGAGTCCCTTTATCTATCAAAGTCATATTGGAAACGGTGTGATCGTGGCCGGTAAATCAATTGGGTGTGATTGTAGTCCGTAAATCAATTAGGTGATCTTATAGCCAAGTTAAATCAAGGGAGTTTACCCTAGACGCAAAGATAGGAGGGTGTATCTCGTGGCCTTGAAATCGAGGTTGTAATATCAACATTATATTTGAAAAGAAATTTGCACAAGAAATTATGTGGAACTGGATGTAGGGTAACTCTGAACTAGCATAAAATTCTGGTGCGTTCTTTCCTTTTATTTATTTACTATTTTTATCTGTGTCTGATTTTGAGATTGTCTCTATGTCTGTGAATTGCATCTGTCAATGTTTAATCTCAAAAAATTTCAAAAATTCCATAAAGTCCATTAAACACTATTCACGTCTCTCTAGTGTTGATCCAGCCTTAAGATCCATAATCCACTTTTTCTACATTTGGTATCAGAGCATTGGTTTTCAAAGTTTCCATAATCTGATTTTTGAAAAAAGTTTTCAAATGGCTACCAAAACTGGTAATGTCAACACTATCACTAGTTCATTTGTAAAGGCTAGTCTATTGCCAGACCATCACTTTTTAATGGCAGCAACTATGCATATTGGGCATATATGATGAAAATCTATTTACAATCAATAGGATTAGACACTTGGAATGTCATACAAACCGAGTACATTGAACCCACAACAAATTTTGCACAATTGACCACTGAGCAAAAGACCGTTGCACAAAACAATTCTGAAGCCATGCATATTCTATTCTGTTCACTTGATAGGAATGAGTTTAATAGAGTGTTAGTCTATAAGCCTACATATGAGATCTGGAAAACTTTGCAAGTTACTCATGAAGGAATAAGCAAAGTTAAACAAATCAAAATATCCATTTTGAACAATTAGTTTCAAGTATTCATGATGAATCTAAACGAGTCCATTTCAGACATGTACAGTCGATTTTAAGACATCGTGCACTCACTAATTACATTAGAAAAGAACTTCTTCGAAGAAGATCATGTTAGTAAAATTCTGAATTCACTCACTCTAGAATGGGAGCAGAAGACTCTAGCAATTGAAGAGGCTAATGATATCAGTACACTGAAAATTGAAGAATTAATTGGGAATTTGATGTCGTTTGAAGTAAAAATGCAAGGGAGAAGAGAAAGCAAGGCCTCAGAGAACAGTCAACAGTGTCCAATGCAATAGCAGATGGTTCAGATTCAAACAGTGAGGACGATGAAGAAATAGCCTTGATGACAAGAAATTTTAGAAAGTTTCTGAAATACACAAAGATGAAAAACTACAAGAGAAATGATCATAAGAATTCTAGAAATAATAACGAGACTCACAACAGCGTCAGATGCTACAATTGTGTTGAATCAGACTACTTAAAAATAGATTGTACGCATCCGGATAAGCAGAAATTTCCTCCAAGCAATGATTCATCAAAGAAAAGGAAGGCAGCATGTACTGCTATACTAGACGCTTCAGACTCATCCTCCAGTGATGAAGATCAAAAGATGGAAAATTTAAATATGCACTTTAGAGCTATTCACAAATCTGATGATCTTGGAAATATGGATCTAAAATAGGTACACATTTAAATTATATTGGTTGAAATTGCTTGTTTGAATGTTTGATTGTTTGCATGTTTTGGAATTGCTTATTATTTGAATTTAACATTTTCATTTCAAAATAATTTTATTTTAAATATTAAAATATTAATATTAAAGTGTTATTATATTTATATTCTTTCATATAAAATATAAATTAGGTTATAGGATATATATATATATATATATATATATTAAACAAACTAAAAAAATTAGTCACATGTATTATAAGACCCATGTCGACGTGGCCCTATCCACTATGTCAACATCGCCTTAGAAATTTGAAATTCAAATTTGAATTTTCCTCCACCTTTTCAACAACTCCAAAGCTTTGGAAAGGTGTGTCTTGACTAGAGAACATGACTATTGGATGTCTATTTATCTCCTTAACTTTATCCTATCTTTTCACTTTCATTTCAAAATTCAAACTATCAAGCTCTCTACGCTCTTCAAAAATGGCTTTCTCAAGCATCCCATCGACCATTAGACTATCCAAGGCCATCAAAGAGTTCCTTTACAGTGACCTGGAAGCTATCTAAGCTTACATAAGCTATGTAAACTTTGGAAAAGTCCATGTGGGAAAATTTGCAATCCTTAATGATTTTCCTTCTTATGAACTCAATATTTTTTTCGAAGATAATCAAATTCTTAGTTTAATTGATGATTCTCAAAATGATTTTGTTTGTTATCCATGTCTTGTTAAAATATTTTATGCAAATTTGAATCGTGGTTTTGATGATGGTAATGAAGGCGAAGTTTGGGGTAGGGTTAAAGGAATACAAATTGTTTTAAATAGTGAGATTTTTGGAAATATTCTTGGTCGTGAGTATACAGGAATGAATCTTTCAGATTTTCAAATTGATGAACATGGCCGTAAGACATTTCATCACATTTTTTAAGGAAGTGATAACTTTGAATTTATAAATCGAAATTTTCATCAAAAAGCAAGAATTGTAAACCTTCTTTTGCAACATACCATAACTTCAAGATTGGGAAATTTCAATCACCCGACCTTAAAAGTTTGTTTGGCACTTTTTGCTATTTATGGGCACTATGACATTAATTGGACGCAAGTAATTTTGGATGAAATTCGTCCCAAAAATTTTACTTTAGGAGAAAACACTTTGTATCATGGGATTTATCTTACTCGGATTTTTAACTATTTTGGTGTTGATTATAAGAGAGAGGAGTTTGTTTCTCGAAAAGTGTTTAACCATGTAAATATCTCTCTTATGAAAATTCCGCTTGTGTTTTAACCATATGAAACACTTACCGAAAAAGATGAAAGGTTGGCTCATGAAGAGATGGAAGAAGTAGAGGAGGAGGAGGAAGAAGGGAAGGAGATGGAAATTAAAGAAGAAGGGGAGGAGGAGGAAGAAACTTCATTGGAAAACATTGAATACCTTATCACTGCTAACCATCCATCCTACAAAAAACTTCTCAAAAACCAAAAGATTATCGTGGAAAACCAACGAATTCTCAAATGATCCGTTAGTAAAAATTTGGACAAAATTTCCACAAAAACAAACAAGTTCTTTGGGAAAGTGAGTCGCAATCTTGGACTATCATCACCTTCATCATCCTCTAACTAATACAAGTTTCATTTCAAGTTGTATAAGTTTGTATCTTTCAATTAGTTAATATGTATTGTTTATGTAATGTTAAATAAAATTTATCAATGAAAATCGTTTATTTCTGTTCATTAGCTCTATAATATCTCCGGAATGCTTGTTATTATATTATACAAGTTTATATGTATAGACTTGTACATAATATAAAGAAACAAAGCATATTGCCAAAATCAACAGGGGAATATCGACAACCCGTACCCCCATGTCAACATGTAATGGCCAGAAAGTAATTTTTGTTTTGAATTTGAAATTGACACAACCACTTTGTGTCTTTTCATTTCAAATGACTTTCTATCTATTTAAATACCCGTTTCTTCCATAAAAATGCACATTTTCAATTCTCCTTATTTTCTATTGAATTTCTTCATATTTTATCAAAAATAGCCTCTTCTATTCATAATCTACGTGAGAATCTTGAAGAAACTCTCAAATCTTTCAAGAACATACTTACTTTTATCCTTCACAATCAAAGACACTTAGAATTAAGCAAAATGAAGACGATAAAGGAATAAGAAAGGCACTTTGATGCCATTCGACGAATGATTTCATCCCTCAACAAAGAAGAACTCGAAGCGAATCCAGAAGGAATTCTGAACAAGGATAATGAAGAATGAAATGCTATAAAGTCAAATCCTATCTTCGTAAAGAAGGATGGGTTGAAGTTCTAAGAAATGTTTGATTTGATTTGTATGGTTTGATTTACTTTGATTTGATTTGATTTGATGTGGTTTGAATTATTTGGTTTGAATTGTTTGAATTGATTTGAACATGGTATATAATATATGATTTAAATGGTGTTGTTTGATAAATATATTAATTGATTATGGTTGAATTTTTCATATCTCTCACAGTTACCTTACTATATTTTACTCATATGTTTATCTGTCTCATTTATATTCTACTATACTATATTATTATCCTATATAGTGCTATAGTATAAGATTTAGTGGGAGGTATGTAGTTTCGAATTAGTTTTTGTTGATGGCAAAAGGGGAGAATTATAAAATAGGTTATATAGGCTTAGATTAAGAGGGAGTTAGTAGATTAAGGGGGAGTTGTTGGAGTAAGGGGGAGTTAGAGTAGAGTTAGAGTTTTATGGAGCATCTTTTATAAACATAGGTTGTCATCATCAAAAAGGGGGAGTTTGTTAGTTCCTGAGATAATGGTTTTGATGAAAACAACCTTAAGACTTGTTATAAAATATATATTCTAATATTCTTGTCTAGATATATATATATATATATATATACATGCAATATATATATTTACATACATACATATATATATATATGCAGGTACTAAGAATGAAGACTATACAGTATAAAGTTTCAAGACTGAGTATAAAGATTCAAGACCGAGTATAGAGATTCAAAACCGACGAATTCAAGACTGAAGAAATTAAGACCGATGTCTCATGAGTATCAAGAGTTTAAGATTTCAAGAGTTCAAGATAGCAAGATAAGTAATAGTATCTAGATTTATTCTGATTTAATTGTGGAATGGAATCCACCTTCTTGCATTAATAGTGGGATGGAACCCACGACCCTCTCTAGTGAAATCCATGAAATTTTCAAAATGATTTATTTAAAATAATTTTCCAAAATCATTTTAAAATCCATCTGTCACATTTTAAATATTGTAACCTTAAACTATTTTTATTATCTTATATATTTTGATTTTAAAACCATCTTTGTTTTTAAACTATCTCCTTGTTTTAATATTATAAGCTTTAAATCTCAAAAATATATTCTATACTTAGTTCTTAATATTACTTTAAAATTATAGATTATATATTTTTAAGATTACTTTTTAAATCTCTTTTATAAGTTTAAACTATATTCAAAATGGTTTATAAACTTCAGAAATTGTTTTGAAAAGTTTTAGAAAGAAAATCTCTTTTAAAAACAAAAATCAATATTCAAAATTTACTAGGGCGTGTCGACATACTCCATCCCTCCATGTCGACATGGCGACCGAAGAAATTCAAATTTCAAATTTTCAAAAAGCAATGTTTATTCGTCATAACCTTTTATGAATGGACATGACTATTTTTCTTCTATAAATACCAGTTGTTTTCAATGAATTTTAAGTTAGTTTTTCATTATTTTTTCACTCCTTCTCCACTCAAATATTCTCTTATAGTTTAACAAAACTCTGCCAAAATTTTACGTGAATCAAACTCGATCATCTCTAGTTTGATTCTCTGCCACTCTCTCTCAAAGATCTCAGTGCTATTCAGAGTTATAGGGTCATTTGTAATCAAAGAAGTGTATCGAGTCTCTTTATCTATCAAAGTGATATTAGAAACGGTGCGATTGCGGCCTGTAAATCAATTGGGTATGATTGCAGCTCGTAAACCTGTAAATCAATTGGGTATGATTGCAGCTCGTAAACCAATTAGGCGATCTTGTAGCTTAGTTAAATCAAGAGAGTTTATCTTGGACTCAAAGACAGGATGGTGTATCTCATGGCTTTGAAATCGAGGTTGTAATATCGACATTATATTTGAAAGAAATCTGCATAAGAAATTATGCGGGACTGGATGAAGGGTAACTCTAAACCAGTATAAAATTCTATTGTTCCTTTTGCTACTTTTATTTACTATTTGCATTTGTGTCTGATTCTGAGGTTGTCTCTGTGTTTGTGAATTGCATCTGTATATGTTTAATTTCAAAAGATTTCAAAAATTCCATAAAATCCATTAAACACTATTCGCCCCTCTTTAGTTTTAATCCAACCTTAAGATCCGTAATTCGCTTTTCCTACATGCGCATCCTTTTGTCTTGAGGATGCTACGAGGCGACAGCTTACAATATGGCACCTACAAGGAGAGGCCTTAAATTGGTTGGAGAGGTAGTAGCCGAGACAAATAAAGAGGACATCACTTGGGGAAACTTCAAACAAAGGTTCGAGGCTAAGTTTATCTCAGAGACAAGGAAAGGAGTTCATATTGAAAAGTTCATTCATCTGTAGTAAGGTAACATGACGATGAAGGAGTATGTGAACCAATTGAACGAGCTTGTAGTATTTAGGATGGAGCTAACTGATACACCGGGGAAGAAGGCCAAGAGGTTTGCAAACAGATTGAATCAACCACTAAACGATCTAACACTGAGTCACATTCCAATGCGGGCTATATGTGAGAAGTTATTGGAGATGGCGCTGCTCAACACCATCACAAAGGAAGAAATTAAGAAGCCCAAGAAGGAGATCGAGTAAGCACATTCGAAGGGGAAATGAAAGAACAGAATTGGGAAAAATAGACATGGAAAAGGGAAAAAGTAGGCTCTTATCTGCAACCATTGTCGAAAGAGAGGCCAAAGTCATAGGGAGTGCAAAGTAGATTTGATAAAGATAAAGTGATATGATTGCAATCAGTTTGGACACATGAAGAATACAAGTCCTACCTTGGAGGAACGGTTGCTTGAAACTGTCAGATTGTGAAGGATTATCCACAAGAGGTTGTTCTTAGTGCTAGTGCGCCACCAATCGAAGGAAACGATAATGTAGCTTCTACATCCACTATGGAAGGTAATTTACTTATCTTTAATTTTCCCTTTTGTACTTATTTGACACTAGAGCGTCGCATTCCTTTATTTCTTGAAGCATGGTCGATAAATTAGAGTTA
Source organism: Allium cepa (assembly GCA_030765085.1). Classification (NCBI taxonomy): domain Eukaryota; kingdom Viridiplantae; phylum Streptophyta; class Magnoliopsida; order Asparagales; family Amaryllidaceae; genus Allium; species Allium cepa. Next base: position 601,458,578 of record CM060935.1, read on the forward strand.
GAGGCTTACATTGTGCCTAATTCCATGGCGGTGTCGAATCTCGTTAGGGGAGGGGGTCAGCCTACTTATCTATGGTTTGCCAAAAATTAAAGTCGTTGATTTATGGTGTGGAATTTACATGTAATGCTTTTGTGTTAAGGTATTTAGGGTATGGATTGATATTGGGGATGGCTTAGATGTCATGCTATGGGGCAGTACTAGATTGTGATAGGAGGATGATTCGCATGAGGAGTGACACGGGGTGTAACCTAGGTGTTTATTGTGAGCCCAGTGGATTGATGATGTTGAGTTACTTATATTCGTTTGGATCTGTCCCAAGATGAATTTGCATCCATTCCTATCCTACAGAGATTTCCTGACGCGTTTGGGGAGATTCCTAGTCTTCCTTCCCGTTGAGAAACAGTGTTTCATATTGATTTGGTTGAAGGCACAAAGCCAGTTATATTACCCATTGGGCGAATGATGCCTCGAGAAAGAAAGGAGTTGGACACCCAAGTTTTTGAAATTCTATATAACAAGGTTTATACGTAGAAGCACGCCTGAGTGGGGAGAACCAATTGTGTTCGCCATTAAAGGCGATGGATCTTTATGGTCGTGTGTCGACTACCATAAGCTAAACAAGTTATTGAGGAAGAATGAATACCCATGGTCATGCATCAATGATTTGTTTGGCCAATTATTTGGAGGGAGGGTATTTTCGCAGTTGGACCTCGCCGCGGGCTTTCATCATTTTAGGGTGACCAATGAGAGCGTGCCAAAAACTATCTTTCATATGCCAGAGGTTCTTATGAGTGGTTACTCATGCCTTTCAGACTAACCAATGCCTCAGCCTATTTTTGGATCTTCCGAGTCATGATTTTTGAAAATAGCTAAATTGATCTATAGTGGTGTTTATGAATGATATCCTCGTTTAGTCCAAGATAGAGGAGGAGTACGATGCGCATTTAGAAGAGGCGCTCGATGCCTTGAGAAAGACCAACTGGAGGCGAAATTCTCCAAGTGCCGTTTTTTGGAGAAAAGAGGTACATTTTCTTGGATATGTTGTGTTTGATCATGGGTTAGCAGTTGATCCAAGCTAAAATTCCGTGTACAAGAATGGAAGGTATCTAATAATGTCATCGAAGTTAGGGGCTGTCTTGATTTGGTGGGGTTTTATCAAAAGTTCATCAAGGACTTTGCTAAGGTTTCCGTACCCCTAACTCACCTTATTAAGAAAGATCTTATTTTCTCTTGGTATGCGAAGTGTGAACATGCCTTTGTACGTATAAAGAAGCTTTTGATGAGTGAACTTGTTTTGGTTATTGCCGATGGTATGAAGCCTATAACCGTATATACTGATACTTGTGGTACAGGACCAGGAGTTGTTCTTATCCAGGAAGGAACGGTTGTGTCATACGCCATTAGGTAGTTGAAGGTTTATGAGAGGAGTTATCCAATCCACGATCTTGAGCCAGCAACTCATTTTTGTGTTGAAGTCATTTAGACATTATTTATTGGGTTAAAGGTTCGAATTATTTATGGATCACAAGTCGCTTATATATTTATTCCCGTAGGAATATTTGAATCCGAGACAACAAATGTGGATGAAGTTTTCGTCCTTATATAATTTTGATATTTCACATACATTGAAGAAAGGCAATGTGGTGGCAGATCCCATAAGTGAGTGGCATGCTATGTTGGGCTGGATGTTTACGTAATGGAAGAAATTGGAGTACATTGCAAGTTTCAATTCCTAACCTTCGACAAAGTGGTTTTCGAAATTAATAGCGGTGTTGGAAGTTAGACCGATGTTTATGGACCATATTGGGGTTGGTCAGAAGGAAGATCTGAATTGGTTAGTATCTTTCAACGGTTGAAGAGAGACGAGTGATCTACTCACTTGGATCGTTATTCTATCGATGACAAAAGTAGGCTAAGGCGAGACAGAAGGTTATGTGTACCAACAGTTGGTGAGGTGATAGATGAGGTACTTAGTGAATGTCACCATTCTAAGATGACAAATCTTCCAAGCAGCTATAAAATGTACCGCGATATGAAGAGGGTAATCTATTGGCCGAAGATGAAGAGGCAGATAATGGAATACGCTGTTAGGTGCTTAACTTGTCAAAGGGTGAAGAAGGAGAAAAAAAGCCTAGTGGACTATTATTTCCATTAGGCATTCCACGGCGGAAGTGGGAGCATATTTTTATGGACTTTATTGATGGACTATCTAGAAGTAGGAGGGGAAATGAAAGCATTTGAGTTATGGTGGACAATTTGACTAAATGCACCCATTTCATTCCTGTAAAGAGTATGAGGACACAGTATCATTGACTGCATTATACGTTAAGAGATTATTCACTTGCATGGGATGCCTTCTAGCATCGTTAGTGATTGGGACCACTTTTTATGGGCGAGTTATGCCTTCAACATGCGTTGAATATAGAGTTGAATCTAAGCACCTATTACCATCCACAAATGGATGGGCAGAACGAAAGAGTGAATAGGGTTTTGGAGGATCTATTTAGCTTGCATACTAAATTTTGGTGGAGTGTGGGAAGACTATTTACCACTAGTGGTGTTCACCTATAATAATATCTATCAAGCTATATAGGCGTGGCACCTTCTAAGGCTTTATATGGGAGGCTATGCGAGTCTATTTTATATTGGTAGGAGGCAACATATAGGGTTATACTTGGACTAGAAAAGATTAGAGATACCTTGGAGAAAGTATATCCAAACCGCAAAAGAATAAAGGTCGCACAAGATAGGCAGAAGTGTATGTAGAAAAAAGACAGATGGTTTGGAGTTCGAAGTAGGCCACATAATGTTTGTGAAAGTATCTCCATTGAGATATGTCATGCATTTTGGTAGTATGTGGAAGTTAACACCACAATTTGCTGGGACTTTTTCGATCTCGGAAGAGTAGGGAAGTTAACCTACAGGGTAGAACTTCCTGAAAAATTGGGAACATCCACATGTGTTCCATGTGTCGCATCTATGGAAATGCATTTATGATACAACAGTGGTAGTGGAGCCCAGTCAACTAGAGGAAGTGGGTGTGAAATTTTGTGTTTGTTTGGATGTTTTGATTTCATTTTCCATCCTTTGGAATTTCTAGGACGAAATTCATTTAAGGGGGAAGAATGTAATACCTCGTAATTTTTCGATATTTAATAATTAATTTTATAAAGAAAAATTTCTAATTTTGATTAAGCAGTAAAAAAATTAAAATTTTAAATTGGAATTAGGCCTTGAAATCTATTCCAATGTGTCCAGAATGTCATTCACAGTCAAAAAACATGTATTATTTGTTGAATTTCTTTAAACGAACTGAAAATTAGAATGAGTCAAAAATCAATGGCATTTTTATAATATGTTGGTTTCGAAATTTTAGTCCAACTATGAGTCTTTTAGCCTATAAATAGAAACCAAATCCTATTCTCCTAATCAAACTTCAGCCTAAACATTCTATCTTCGTCTCCATCGTCATCATCTAATCTCTTAGCGGAAATCAAATTAATACACATCAAATCAAAAGGAAATAATCAGGCATTTAAAAACAAGGAATTTCAAAGCAAATCAAGGTGAGTCAAGAAGGTTATGCATCAGGCTAGCAAGGGAAAGGTGGATTCTAATTAAATCGGAAAGGAAGCAAAACTAACTGGTGAGTGAGGCTCTTCATATATGCGTGTATACTGATAGGTTATAGCAAATCACCACTTATATTTGTAGATTAATGTGCATATAATGAAATTGAAAATTAATTAGCAACCGTTAATCTACCTCTAATTTAAAAAGTGCAAAATATACAAGTGTTCAAAATTAGGCGTACTATGTATCAAAATTGCAGTTCTCGACGGCACTTATTCACTGGTGGTGTTTGTTCGTTGATTGGGTGTGTAGATTGATCAGAAAACATGTTGGAAGTTCGATAAATGTAGGTCATTCATTTCAATTCATAGGTAAAATAACAACTATACAATGACCCAAAACTATGTGCTTGTGGAGAAGGTCGAGCATGTCTCGATGGTTCTCGATGGGCTCAGTTGACGATGGATGGTCGTAGATCATGAGAAAAGCATAGCAACATAGGTATTGCCAGAGGCGGTCGAAGGTGGAAAAGTTAGCACTGGCAGGGATGGCCTGGCACGAAGGGAAGGTTGGCAGGGTCAGATTTGTTTCTCAGTCACCATAGCGGCTACGACAGGGAGATAAAGTGGTGGTAGGCTGAACGATCGTGTTTTTCTACGTACTATAGCATGGCATTAGGGTAAGCAATATAATATTAAATAAAAATTAAACTAGAAATTGCGGTATCGCCTCTAATCTTCTAATGCTTATAGCTTTCACATACGATCTCCATTTCTCGCGCAATTCGTGGCATTGCGATTATGGTGGGACCAGCAATATTTTTGTATATTGGTTGCTATCTTTTAAGACACTTTTGAAAAGTTCCTTGTTTGGTAGATTTGTTATGTAAGGGCACTATCTGCGATGTTTCCAAACACATATAGGGAAATTAGTTATCGGTTGTACTAGTGATGGTTTCGGCATTTGAGTAGGGACTTTGGGCTCGGTCGGTTGTATGCATTTTCAGCATTCTAGCTAGGACTTTCGACTTAGTCGTTTGCATATGTTTTTGGTATTCTAGCTGGGACTGTGGGCTCGTCATTTGCATACGATTACGGGCATACGAGCTGGGACTTTAGGGCCTAGTCATATGCACACATTTGTGGTTGGACTTTGGATTTAATCAAGTATATATGATTAGTTATGGTCTAGAGATTAATGAGACGTTATCCTATATTGTCACAATAGTATTATATTATATTTGGCTGACTTGTTGAGTGCAGTTGACATAGGCTAAGGTATGATTTCCAAATGTAATTGTTATTTTACTAGCTTATTAATATTATGCACACATATGATGCATATCACTCACCAAATGTATGTTCGAGCCCCTTTGTTCCTTTCTCCTTTTTGTTTAGTCTGATAGGTAGGAAAAGAGGATCAATAATGATTTCAAAGACGTGGTGGTACGATGGAGATGCGAATCTAATACTTGTCTGATGTTTTTCCTCAATATTCAGACTATTTATTTATTTGTAGTATCTAAGAGACTATAAACTATAATTTATTTTTATTTGGGATTACAGTATTTTTATTTAGTATTGAATTTGGTTCCTTCCGTTTTGAGTTTCAGAAAAGGTAGAATATTATAGATAGCTCTGTGATCTGTTTTATGATTTATTTAAAAACAATCCATTGTCTGTGAGGTTCGTGATGCCAATTCAACTTTAGACGATTTGGGGCGTCGTAGATAGTGAGTTGTTACAATTTAACTCAACTTCACTCATCTTTAATCGTGTTTTGTCCAACAAAGTTCAATTACCCCTTATCAATACATCATTATGTATTATCGAGAGGAGTGACCTTTGAGACTGAGTCATTATTCATATTAGGCATATATAGAACTCCTTCAAATATACTCACTTATTCGGTCAAATCAAATCATTTTAATTTTTTGCAAATATTTTATTTACTTTCGTTTTATACTCTATGAGTTTACCATAGAAATACTACATGTGTATCAAATATACATGTCTATGTCGATGATAACTCATCAGTGAATATAACAAAGTATGTGTAACCATTTTGGTTTTAATAGACATGTAATTGCGTTTGTAAATATGTATCAATCTGAAAAGTTCATCGACTCTTATGATGCTGCTACTAAATGGGTGCATAGCCTTTAATTGTCCGAGATATAATTAACTAGTATCATATGATTCATAATTGTATAATTAAATTATTTCTTAGAACTACGACCTAGTTTATTATTCCAAAATAATTGTAAACAATTTTATATACTTCAGTATTTTCAATCATATTTGAGGTTGTGAAAATAAATTCCATGTTATAGTTTTATTTCGTAACGAATGTATATAATATCCATATTAAAATATAACTATGTCTATTTTTCAATCGACACTGAAAAATAGACATTATTTCATAAATAATGTTCAGTACATTTTACGAAAACAATTTTTGTAACTTGATGCAATCAATAAATGCAATGTGGTATGCTACCACTATTCTCGCCATTACTATAATAGCATAATGAATTCAAAGGTCAGTCATTCACTTAATATAAATTATATATTTCATATACTATAATTACTTTATAACGGAAAGTCTTTGATCAGATATCTAGAACTCAAAGAAATAAATTCTCGTAGAAAAAATTTCTATATGAAAATATATTTCGAAATGGAAATCGCATTCTTATTCCAATTTTAAGCATCAATTATTATTATTACAATTCTCATTTCTGATGTTTTTTGATGAAGTAGAAGTGAGCATTCACTCTTTTCATTGCAACTATACATTAAATCACATTGCTCTTGTACACTTGTCTTTCTTTCTAAATGGTCGAACCATTCAAAAGAATGCACTTATTACAATATCAAAACGAACTCTTTACAAAAGTGCATTCGATTATCCTTAACATCTAAGGAGATCAAACATGTTACACTTTACATAAACCAATCAAACTGACAGTTCAGTGATCGAATTCTTAGATCTTTCTTGTAGTTTAGGTCTAGTGTTACATTTAACACAATACAATCTTTTTGTAATCAATCAAATTGAATACTCAATCTCACAGTACTATTTATTGGTTATTTCGAACGAATCACTTCATCGAAGTATCGTACATTCTGAACTTTGACTGTTCCCTATATAACACTTATATTGGATAGAATATGGATCATATATCCATAATTTCATATTTCTTTTAAAGTTTGAAACTCGTATAATGCAATACATGGTCTCGACCAAATAAACACGTTAGCGACCAAATTATGAATATATTTAGCAGCTGTAAAATCATGAACTTGCATGGGTGTTGAAACATTAACATACAAGAAGCATTTATTAGTAAGTATATGTTATATTTCTATTTGTCAATCTTCAGTTCAGTTCATTTGCATATCATAATTGATAAACGTTTTATAAATCATATTAAATGCATAAATTTATTAATATAGATTATTATTACATTATATAACATATGTTCTTATAATATTAAATGCAGGTTCGATTCCCAGGTTGCCCATTTACAAGGGCTTACCATGTGTGTATGCTAAGATCAGCCTTCGAGTGCCCGCGGACCGGGTAGGCGCACTAGGGAGGGTTTTACGGCTCTGGTCGGTTTCCCTCCTGAACAAATTCAAAAAAAAAAATATTATCATTTTCATTTTTCTAATAAGGCTCCCACTTGTCTCTTTAATTTTACCAAACCCTAAGTCGAAACATAAAAGTCTTTCGACTTCACTAATCCATGTTAGGACTCGTCCATCTTGAAATTCTGACTTTGAGTTTGCTCAACAAGTCATAGGTCCATAAACGATGGCTAACGCCTTATCAGTTGTATCACATACAACCCTCAACCTTTGGTACTTTGTCCAAATTCCGCTTCGACCTTGAGTTTGGTTAACAAATCAAAATAAATTTATTCAATCATACCTACCATATCGTGATGGCCTAAGTATTTATATGTACCTTGAGTTTGCTCAACAATTTACATATAGTTATCTTACGTCGTCTATTCAATATATAAATAATACTACATATAACATCTTTAACTTGAGTTTGCTTAACAACTAAGGAGTGTGCAAGTAATTTGTTAATATATATATATATATGGTAGAGGACAACATTATATTAATGATTCACATTCTTTAATATATTATACTGAGTGATATCGACGTATGAAATAATGTACTTCTTATAAAATACCATACGATTCAAGCGTCAAGCACATATGAAATCATAGTATACGTATAGTACATATGTATTTAACCCTTAAGTCTATTTGGGTTTCTTTGATGTTTCACCTTTAGTTTATACATTCTTATTATATAAGTTTTACTATTATACAACTTCTATATTTTAATTAACTTAAATATTAGTCTTATGTATAATAATATATTAATTAAATCTTATTTAATTAATTTTAATGAATTAACATTTTAACTAATTTCACATTAATATAACATTTGTATTTGATAAATATTATGTACTATAACATTCATATTATAACACATATATCATACACATGTGTATATTATTTAATTTATTTAATAAACTATTTTATTTAAATTATATTAATTTCAAAATTCAATTCATATACATACACATATACATATGTTATTTTAAACATTTTAAAACAGCATAACATATATCATAATATATAATACATGTACATATATTAATTAACTTATTTAATTAATTTATTTTATTAATCTTATTAATAAATTTTTTAAAATTTTGAGTTACATTATTTTTCAAACATTTTGAAAAAATTTATTGTATTATAAATTTTATAATATCTACATATTATATTTTATAAGTTAACTTTTAAAATTTAAAAATCTTATATTTTCAATTTTCAAAAAAAATTAAAATTTATATTATAACATTTATAATATTTTTCTTATTTCAAATTTAGCTTTTAAATTTAAAAACCTAACCTTAAACACTACTTTTCTAGACACCTTACTACAAATGTAGACTTAATTAGAAAAATTCTCTTATTGGATCTATATTGGGCCTATGAAGTCTAATTCATTTAGAACATATTTAAATATTATGTAAATATTATGGTTTTATCTAAATTTATAAATTATGTATAATTTTATTTAATATGCATGCATGTATGTATGTATCATATACATATACATACGTACATACATACATACATACATACATGTACATACATACATACATACATACATGTACATACATACATACATACATGTACATACATACATACATACATACATGTACATACATATATATATATATATATATATATATATATATATATATATATATATTTGTGTGTGCGCATGTGTGACTTGTTAACCCATGCAAGGTATAACATGCACATGTATAGATATTGGGATTTACAACGTGACAAATAGATTCGCTCATCCGGTATGCAAATATATATTGTCCAAATATATGTATGCGTATAAACTATAACTTATATATAAACAAATGTTGTAAATAGATATATGTGTGTGTGCGCGCGCGCGTGTGCGTGTGCGCGCCGCGCGCACGTATATTAAGTTTGTTTAAATAATTTTATGTAAATGTATATATAGTGAGGTTGAAGCTGCCGAACTCAATTCTAGTGATATTCTAGTACTTAATGTTTGTACACCAGGTGTTTGTAGGATTGCCAATATCAATTTTGCTTCCCAAACTATAAACGAAGCTTTGGCTTGCCTCCTTTAGTTTCTAGTTTATATAATCCTTCTCTGATTGTTGATAAAAGGAACAACTGGTCTTCTTTATTTAAATCCTTGGCCATGAATGCTGGTGCTTACATTCCTCGTTCATTAGATACAATGGTTGTTGATGTTTGTTGGTTGCACTGTTAGAAGTTCTTCAAGATGGTGTTGATTATTTGTCTGATTATTTGGTTGAGTTTTTTTTGGATTCGTCCCCACTTTACAAAGATGTCCCTGATCATTGCAATCATGTTTGGAAATTAAGAGGTAGGCTACATGTTCAGTATATTGATACCATGCACTATCTCAAATTCTCTAATAAAGATGACAAGCTACGTGTTCTTGATGCATATCTGATGATCATTGATGGTAAGCCTTTTATTATCACTCCATGGAGCTTGACGGTTGGCAAGGCTAGGGAGCATGTCTTCTCTGTCCAAGTATGGGCCACTTTCTCGCACCTACCATCACTCCTTGAACCCCTTATTGGTTTGAATTGGTTGGCTATTTATATTGACAACCTTCACTGCTTTGATTCGAGTACAGTTGATCAGAAAAGTTTGAGGTATGCCATGGCTTTAATTGAAATATCTCCTTTGAAGCCTTTGCCGTCTATATTGAAAGTGAGATTAGCCAAAGATTATGTTATGGAGGTCGATGTGCATTATAGTTAGAAACCCAATATTTTTTCAGCTTGTAAGTGTTTTGATCATCCTACGGCCTCCTGCCCATCTGGTTCGAACTTTGATTCCCAGCCGCTTCCTGTCAAGATGCCTTTCCATCGACCAGTCTTGAAGTGGGTCACTAAGCCCATGGTTGCGGCTTCTCCAATTGACTATGTTGATGTCGATCCAGTTGTTACCACTCCTGTTGTTTCGAGAGGTTCCCTCTATTATTCCGATCCAGATGTGTCTTTAGTTTGCTTGGCTGATGTGACCATTGCTTCAATTTTGGCTACCTCTCCTTTGGAGGAGGCTTTCTAACGAGACTTTGTTGAGCATGCTTGGATCCATTCTGAATCGAAAAAAGGTATAATTCATCTACTGATAGATATCATATGTTCGTTGTTAAGGAAGGTGAAGAAAGGCGTCTCGTGTACCATGTTGAAAGGCTTAGTGATGTCAACTGAAGGTATTGATGACAGTAGCAATTGTGATTTATTGAAAGATGAGTCTTGGGACAGGCGATATCTTTACTCCAAGGACTCAGAGCTCTTTGTTCTTGATTTTGCATCCTTTTTCTATGAGTTTAGACATGCCATAGGTCCTTGAACTGACTCTATTATCAGTGCTGCAGTTGGGGACTAGTTTCCTGCTTGATAGTAGTATAGACCTTTTATCTAACTCATGTTCTTTTATTATTGTATTAGTTGTGAGCCTGCTCAGAGTGCTTTTTCAGAGTACCTGTTCTTTAAATTGTTTGAGTAATAATACTGGACGTCACGCTTTAAACGCCGATTGGCTTTGCATAAAAAATATATAATATAACTATTTAAATGTAAATAATTTATTTAAATACTAAATAAATAATAATTTTTATATAAAACCACAAATAAAATATGTACTAGTATATAAAAAATAAAAATATATGATTTTGTAATTATTTTAATATATACACACATATAAATATATCTCTCGTATATAAATATCAATCAATAAAATTAAAAATATTTTTTTCTAAATTGAAGATCGTGTGTATAGAACACAAAATTATTATTATTTTAGAATGTATATTAATTGACTATTCATTCGAAATTGCATAAAATATTGATAAAAAATTATTTATGAAATCTTTTAAAAATTTAAATTTCCAATAAATCACAAATGATATTTAGAAGTTTGGAAAAAATCCATAATTTTTCTGTTAAATTTTATTTTGAATTAATTTATTAATTTTCGGTTGATTTGAATAATAGTTTTTAAAAGTAACAAAGAAATATATTTAATTTTTACTTTTTGGCTGAGAGCTTATCTAATGTTAAGATAATTTTAAAAATTAAAAAAATAAATTCCATGACATATTTGATTTTATATGATTTATTTATGTAGTATGTTGATTTAAATAATATTAAACAATAGTCAATTAAGTATAAAAATTATTATTTTTTATCAAAAATAAATATTACCATGAATTTACATATACAAAATTATATGACAATTTTGACCATAGTATAATGTTGTAATTAAATATAAACCATATATATGTAATTAAATATATATATATATATATATATATATATATATAATATTAATTAATATGTATATTATGCTTCTATACTAATCTGATATTTTAAAAAATGATTTTTATATAAGTATATACATACATTTAACTAAATGAATTTGTGAAAATGTTAATTCATATCAGAATTGTCATCCTACTAATAATATAATACATATAGACACATAATAAATATTATTCAGAGAATTATATACTTTAAATTGATAAACCATACCTAAGAACCAAAGCTTTGAAGTACACCTTGAATGGACGAACTCTCACCTTTGAAACCCTTTCCGATTTGGCAAATTGCTAGTTTTTGAACCATTGACCTTTGACTATCGGATAATGATCGACTTTAAGTTGATTTAAACATGATATGATGAAGCACTAATGCAGTAATTTTGGCCAGCAAAATATGATGGAGGTGGCCGCTAAAAAGTCATAATCTGATTAATTTAGGTTTGGTTATATAGTGGATAGAAAAGAGGAAATAGTGGATCTCACCCCATATTAATTCTCTTTTGATCTTAGCCATCCAAAATCTAGCATCTAAACCCTATTTTGAGCTGCCCTCTTATCATATTGCTATCAAAATTTCACCCATCATGATGGGTCGAAAGCCCATTTGAGCCCAAAGAAAATATTATTTAATTAAATCCAATTTAATCGCTTATCGATATCGCATATCGATTAATATATTTATAACTATAATAAATATATTTAATAATACTTATTCCCCAATCATAATTTTATGATTAATATTTCATAAATATTAATTAATTTAGTTAGTTTATAACAACTATAAACTAATTGAATTGTTTGTCAAAGGAGAATTCATCATTTCGGTTATGTAACTCGTCGTGTGTAAATTTGGTCAACGATTATTATTGAACTATTCAAATATTAATGTTCACACGTCGCTTAGCCGATGATGTGAACTTTTGGTCAAATTTATCCTTTACTTGGCTTTTGTAAAACCTAATTTCACTTTGTTAAACGTTACTGGGTTATGATTTTTATTTACACCAATTCTATTCCTTAAAATTATATCACGTTGAACTTATGGAATTTGGTAATAGTTAAAATTCCAATATCATTCATATTACACTTTATAGTCCAGATACAAAGTCCTTGGTTCGATGATAACAATTATCGTTAATTGAATTGATTTGGCCAGAGACTTTAAGTTGACTTGAGTTGACTGTGATACTAGCCCTAGATACCTGAGGAGACGAATCCTCTCTTTAATAGTGCTTCATTTCCAATGCTTCCACTTGACCTAACTACAGTCACTCAACCTCGGTGTACGCCACGCCTTGATTTGACTATAACTAAAGTGTAGCTTTCATATTGAAGATCGACGGTATTCTCAAGTCCAGAGAACTGTGTAAGTTAGTCACATCAATATTTTCTATTTAACCTTAGTTATATCAACTACAAAAAGCTATTGAGTGAGTCATCCAATGTTATCTAACAACTATTAGTACGTAACCCCTTGGTGCCCTTAGCAGCCATGAGTAATACACCGCCCAAACATTTGAAGAGAATTATGTACTCTAGTCTCAACGGATGTATTAATATCCAATCTCGATACATCTTGACTATGAATGCTAAAATGGTATATTTATTTTCATTATAATAAATTACTTACGGTTACAACACTTAGTAACTACTATCACAAAACATACCATTTATGGATTTTCAATTAAATATATTTTTAATTAAATTAATTAATTAATTAATATAACATATAATATCAAGTATGTAATAGAAAGAAAACATCTTTTATTCCGAACAAGATTAGTTATCGAGTTAGGTATATGTAATAAATTACATAGTTGCCCTTAGGGCATACTCCTAACTCAGCATATAGGTTTGGTTGGACAGTGATTGAATGAGACTTGAATATCGAATGGTTTCTGCAACATATAATCGCTATAGAAGAACTTCAAAATGCCATTGTTGAATTTTTGTAATATTTTGTAAAAGGATCCTGTTATCTTGCCTTTTGACCTGGCTATATCCACACTGATTGGACAAGTTATGCTCGACGGTACATAAGGTAAATAGCCTAGGGGAATGCTCACGAAATCCGAAGATCATGCGTAGATAATGGTATGAAGCAACGATCAAGCGAAACCAAGAGTTAAACTCTCTGGAATGTTCCAAGTATGGATTAGTGACTCCCCTAGGTAGGCGATCGATACCTATCCCTTCCCCTAGGTAATGGTTCGCGTCGAATCTCTTTGTAAAACAACTTAAACCAGCAGTTCAACTCAACAGAAATCGATCAATATCTCCAAAAACATGCAGGAGACTACGCAAAAATACTTTAGAATTGCTAAGCTAGCACGAAAGGGACCCGCTAAAGGGGTCGTGTGACATCGCGTAGCCATTTGGACCGATCGGGCCAGATCACCCACCATTGGGGTTTAGCCATGAAATTTTTTGGGTGACATAGTCTATATCGTGAGATTCTGTTGGCGAAATCCCAGAAAGATATTTGGTCATTTACACTTATAAATATAGAGTTTGTTGCTTGTTTTAGGGATCTTTAGGTTTTTGTTTTACTTCAACTCTATTGTGATCGATGATCAATTATAATCCGATTCCTTTATAACCAAAAAAGTAAGTTTTGAATAAAGCAATTCTTTCAAAAGGACGTAGGCAATCAACTTCGAACCACTATAGAATTGTTTGTTCTTATTTCTGCTTATTTACTCTTTGTTTTAAGTTTAATTCTTTACTTTATTTCTCTACATTTAATCTATTGGGTGATTGTACCAACTTTTGGTGCAAACATTTTGGTGCTTTCACCGAGAAACAATTCTTAACTTGATTGTATGTCATCATCAGCTTGTGGATTCCTATATTCACAAGATAGATCTAGATTTTTACCGATAAGTTTCCGTTTCTTCTCAGATTTGAAGAAGATCTATAAGGAAGCTATTAGCCATGGCTAAAGGAAATAAGTACACTACTTTCCATGCTGTTGGAAATAATGAAGATACCAACATACAACAAGCTGATCGGAATGTGAAACCGATGGCTATCGATTCCCCAAATCCAGCTGATTACATCACCAAATCCTACTTTGAAGTCCAGATGAAGAAAATGTTAAATAGCCATTAGTAGCTCAATCAACATATCCAGGACAATATTGACCTAACGAACCAGTTAAAAGACCAATGTGGGAAGACAAGGAGGGAGCCTACTCCATACTCAGGATTAGAGAGCTCCTCTTCATCTGACGACTATCATAGGAGCAGACAAAGTAAGACAGATGTGTATGATGTTGGAACATCGAGGGGCAACTATGCAATCAACTATCGCCAAACTACCTGGATCAGCATCGAACCCTCCAACCAGGGGGGAACCATCATGCTGGTGGAGGAGCCAACTCCGGACACACCGCAACTGACTAAGGCACTAGAACCCAAGAGAATGAGACTGAACCGCAGCCGAGAGGCGATGATATGATATTTCTCAAGAGGCACATGAAGAGCACACTGAGCCAAGGCAACATGGTGCTTCCTAAAGGCATGGATCGGGTCATTTATGTGAGGTGAACATGACCTAGGTGAACTAACGGTTATGGTAAGACAACCTGTGAGAGAAAGTCAAGGCATGACCAACGATGATTGGGGACTCTCCAGAAGTCATACTCCATTCACTGACAACATCCTATACATAGAGTATCCAAGGAGGTTTAATATGCCTAAGATACTTGGTTATGATAGAAAAAATGACCCCATGTAGCATCCTATGAAGTATGAGTGGAACATGGTCTCCATCAGAGCTACTGATGCAGTCAAGTGTAGATGTATTTTCCATTTTTTGAAGGAGGCTGCGGCCATGTGGTTCGCCGAGCTACCACCACGGCCAGGCAGTTCGTGGAGCAATTCTATATGCACACAGCTCGCCACTAAGATGTATGTCCCTCTTCAACTTGATCCAGGCTCCAGAGGAATTATTGAAAGATTATCTGAAAAGGTTTAATACGGCTGTTACAGAAATCGGTAATCCAAAAGATGATGCAATAGTGATGGCAATGACTATGGGAGTCCACCTTGATTTTAATTTTGACGATTGGTTAGCGTGAAAGCCTCCTTCTACATTGGACCGTTTTAATGTTAAGGCAGCTCAGTACCTAAGGAAGGAGGAAGCAAAACGGATTAGGAAGAGTGATGTTGTAGGCCAAAGTTCCGAGGGGGTACAAAGTAATGTGGCGGTAAAACAATTCGAGGAGAGTTTCGAGAAAGTTGAAGTTAATGTTCAAAATAAAGAAAATAAGCAAAAGAGAGGCGGTGATAGAAACCATGATTGAAGACGAGATTTTGGGAAAGAGAAGCCAAGGATCCCAACATTTGACACCCATACACTATTGAACACACCGTTAGAGAAAATATATCTATCGACTTGTAATGCTATCTAGTATAGAAAATCACCCATGAAAGAACCGATGGAGAAGCGGAGACAGATAGGGAAGTACTGTAGATTCCATGAAAGTTATGGTCATGCCACAGACAAGTGCCTCCAGTTCCGTGATGTCATTGAAAATTTGATTCATAAGAGAATGTTACAACTGTTCATTAAAGCCCTACAAAATGAAGAAAAGTGAACATCTGAACCTAATAGTGGACAAGCCTTGCCTAGTGCTAAGGAACCTAGATGGGTGAGAGGAAGGTTAGTCACTAATACTATTGTTAGAGGACTACATCTAGCTGACAAAAGCCGGAATAAGATAGAGCATTACGTGAAGGCCTAAGACATGTTGATATAGAGTACTTCTCGAACACAGAGGACTATGCTTCGGCAAAGTAGCAAAGAACTATGACTAACGATATCGTATCTCGATGTAGAGATGCGGATAAGGTGGAGGCCCCTACAATAGACCCAATGGTTATCTCGGTCATGATCAGCCCTGCCTTGGTGAGAAAGAGTCTGATTTTCCGTCGAAGTTCAGTCAATATCCTTTTTAAGAAGGCTATGACCAAATGTTATTGAAGGCCAAAGATTTGAAATTGTGTAAATCTTGTATTCATGGCTTTAAAAGTAATACTACTAAAGTAGTAGGCTATGTCGAGATACCAGTGGAGTTGGGAGATGATAACCGTAGAAGAGTGTGAGTGCTTTCGTTTACTGTGATGGATGTGAACTCTCTGTACACTACTTTCTTGGGTCGACCGACCCTCGCTGAATTCAGGGCAGCTATCGCCCATTAGCTCTTAACACTCAAATTCCTAACAAAGAATGGCGTGGGAATTATTCATGGAGATCATGCAACTGGCCGTGCTTGCTATGCTGCAGAGTTGAGGAATGCTCAGTAGAAATAAAAAAGAAAGGATGTAGAGAAGCCTCTCTGTGTCAAAACTAACGAAGCCTAATAATCAACGTCCAAGCCTTGCCTTGGGCACCATAGTCGGTTCTATAAATATCTGACGATTGACATCACGACTAGCCACGATGACCAATCATGGGTCTTAAAGATCGGATCACTACTCAGTGCAACGATGATGAGGGAATTAGCCAGATTTCTTTGGCGAATCTTGATGTCCTCACCTAGACCCACTCTGACATGTGTGGGATCTCGCAAGCTATGCATTCAATATCAACATGAGGCATGTACCGATGAAACAAAAATAAGGAAAGTGGATAAACTTAAATATAATGGGTTTATCTACAACACCCTCTATCCGTAATGGGCATCTAATCTTGTACTCGTAAGAAAGGCTAATGGAAGGTGGAGGATGCTTCGATTACTCAAACCTGAATAAAGCATGCCATAAGGATAGCTTTCCACTTCCAAGGATTGACCAAGACTGACCGCTAGATATGAACTACTTTCATTTATGGACGCGTATTCTGGGTACAACCAGATCCTGATGCATGTCCAAGACCAGGAACACACCAGCTTCATTACTGATCAGGGGTTATACTGCTACATTGTGATGCATTTTGGATTGAAAAACATTGGAGATACTAATCAAAGATTGGTCAACTGGATGTTCATAGAATAGATCGGACGATCAATGGAAGTGCATGTGGATGGCATGCTCGTGAGGTCACAACAACCAAACGACCACATCATAGATTTGGCAGAGATGTTCAGTGTTCTTCGAAAATACAGAATAAAACTCAACCCCTTAAAATGCTCTTTCGACGTCGCATCAGGGAAATTCTTGGGTTTCATCATTAACTCTCGTTGGATTGAAGCCAATCCCGAGAAGATTCAGGTGATAAGAGATATCTGAGCACCCAAGATGATTAAGCAGGTGCAAAGCATAAATGGAAATGTCACCACCCCGAGTCGATTAATCTCCAGGGCCATAGATAAGTTCATTCCCTTCTTCGACTTGATCAGAAGGGGGTAGAGGAACTTCACATGAACATAGGATTATATTAATGTGTTCCAAGCTCTGGTACATCACTTAGAGAGACACCCCATCTTGTCTAAGACACTGGATCATGAAGACCTCTATATCTACTTAGCGGTGTCGGTACATGCCATAAGTGTTGCACTGTTGCGCGAAGTGAATCAGATCCAGAGGCTAGTATACTATGTTAGTATGTGGTTGACAGGTGCAGAAAGAAACAACTCGAAGCTGGAGAAGCTTGCAAACTGCCTACTGATTGCATCAAGGAAGCTCCGTCCTAATTTATAGGTTCAACCCATGACACTTTTAACCAACCCACCATTACGATAGGTCCTACAACGACCTGAGATGTTTGGGAGGTTAATGAAATGGAACATCGAACTAAGCCAGTTTGATATCACTTATCTCTCCTTGAGAGCGATCCAGGGACAAGCATTGGTGGACTTCATAGCTAAATTTACTTCACAAGATGACTCTCTTGAGAGTAGTGGAGAACTTACCATCCAATGGAAGATGTATATGGATGGAACATCTAACGACCGGTGTTTTGGCATCAAGGTCATACTAGTAACTCCTGAGGAACGCTCGATCTGCTATGCTCTGAAACTCGACTTTTCTGCGATGAACAACGAAACCGAATATGAAGATTTGATCTTCGGGCTCAAATTCGCTACAGAGCTGGAAGTAAAAGCTTTGCAAATTTTATGTGATTCCCATTTAGTAGTGTGCCACATCAGGGGAGAATATCAGGCCAAGGGAGCGCTACTTGCTTCTTACCTCAACTGGGTGCAAGAGCTACTAGCATCTTTTGAGCATTACATTATTACACATATCCTCAGAGAATAGAATGGGAAAGTTGACTCACTGGCCAAACTGGCCAGTTCCAAGAATGCACAACTTATGGGTTTGGTCCCAATTGAAATACTTAATGCTCCAAGTATTGACTAGATGGAGATTGATTGGGTCTTAGAGACAGAGATTGAGAAAGAGTTATGAATAAATCCGATAAAAGAATATTTACAAAGGGGAATACTTCCGAAACGGAGGAATGAAAAATGCTAGGTCCTTCATAAAGCTTCATGATACATCCTTCAAGAAGTGACCATATACAGGAAGGGTTTTTCCATCCCCTACTTTGGTGTATCGCGAACGATGAACTCAACCAAGTATTAAGAGAAGTGCATGAAGGAGAATGTAGCGATCACAGTGGGTACACAAACTTTGGCAAAGAAGATACTTCACTTTGGATATTACCGGACGACTATTAATCGAGACGCAGTTGATTACGCTAGACGATGCGACAAATGCTAGAGATATGCAAAGAATCCAAGAGCTCCATCGACTGGGATTATTCAAATGGTTAGTCCATGACCGTTAGCTACATAGGGTATTGACATCATCGGCACCCTATCGATTTCCAAAGGTGGCACGAAGTACGCCATCGTAGCAGTCGATTAGTTTACTACATGGGCTGAAGCTGAACCTTTGGCCAGGATCACTATGAAGAAAGTGATCAACTTTGTTATATGAAATATCATTTATCGTTTTGGTCTCCCTCGAACAATCATAACTGATAACGGGACCTAATTCAACAGTGATGAATTCAAAGACTTATTACCGGCATCATATTGGAAAAAAATTGCGGTAGTTGCTCACCCTCAAGCTAATGGGAAGGTCGAAGCTATTAATAAAATCATAAAGTCGGTTCTGAAGAAGCGTTTGGAAAAGGCCAGAGGCAAGTGGGTCGATGAACTCCCATTAGCACTATAGGATATAGAACCACCCACAAGTTTGTGACCGGTCACACTCCATTTGCCCTTGCTTACGGCTCTGAAGATGTTCCCATATAACCTGATGTCCATAGCTACTTACTATGATCCAAAAAGATATAAAGATATCCTTTTAGAATCTCTAGATTTGATAAATAAGAAGTGTGAAGAGGCTGACTTGAGGACAACTACACACCGGCACCGAGTCGTTCAGTACTATAGCATTAAAGTACGAGCTAGGAACTTTAAAATTGGCGATCTTGTCTAAAATGGATCTTTTTTAGCTTTGCTAACATATGTTCGAGATGGGAAGGACCGTGTATCATCAATCAAACTTTTGGGGATAGGACTTTCAAACTAACGACTACCGATGGCGCACTCCCCTAGGGTATTGAACATCAAGATGCTACTTCACTTAATTTTGTTTCATCAGTTGTATTTCATTTAGAATTTTCTTTTGCATTTTACCTCAAAGCCATGTAGCAAGACAGATTCTATCGTTGTATCTTTCATCTTGCAATAAAATTTGAAATTTTTTCCTTATCTGTGAATTTTTTGTGCGTAGTATAACAGTTATGATATGTGATCGACTTACAACTACATAAGCCTAATATAGACAAACGAGTACCTGGAATTTGGTGCCAATCAAGCTCTCCAGTCCATGATCGAATTGATCAAAATGAACATGATTCGACCATTTATACGATAATTCTGGCCTACGATCCGACGGGCTGAGTATAAAACGTAAAATGGAAGCGACTTGACCATCGTTAACTAACTTCATCCCATGATTCAACACGAGGAATATAAGTAAAAGTGGATGTGATATGACAGGCCACTCTTCGACTATTTCCCCTGACTTAGAGGAAAAAGAATTAAGCAAGGAATATGCGATTCAACCATTTACCAGTATAATTCCAATCCCCAAAGTGTGAGTCGGAGTATAAACCTCAAACTGGTGTGATTAACCACACGTTGGCTAACTCTGACTCCCAGAGTATATATAAAAGTATAAACAAATGAAAGAGTGCAACTTGAGCATTCATTCACCAGCTCTGACCTAAATTCGATAGGAGGAATATAAACTTGTAATGGATGGAATCCGACCATCCATGAACTAGATCCACCAACCAGAGATTGGGGGCAGGAGTATAATCACTTAATCACCGAATACGATAGAGTAACACCATGGCTCTTGCCCGGTGCTTAATGCGACTTGAAGCGATGATCGAAAAGAGGCCTTGAGATATACTTATCAGATCGACTCTCGAAGTAACCGGTGACCAAATGACATTGTAACTTAAACGATGAGCAACAAATTACAAGTACATTGAATGGAAAACGTAATAGCTCGAAAAATTTCAACGAATTCATACAAAAGTTAAATTGAAACGAAGAAGTTTTTATTCACATGTTGAACTTAGAAAGTTAAATACAAGTTTATTCGAAAACTAGAAACCAAAAGCAGGAGCCATACCCGCACAATCACGGCTAACAAAAGACTTGCTACCTAGCCATCCCTAACCAAGCCAATTCAGCGGCTATTTTTTGTCCTTCTTAGGCTTCTTTAGGATAGATTCACTGGAGCTATCACATTACCCCTCCCCCTCGATATTCGTTCGCTCTTGCGATCCTTGGGAGAAATGTTTCTAGAAATAGAAATAGAAGTAGTAGCACTCAAGGAAAGGGAAATGTTGATCTCCTCAGGGATGATACCGTCAGGAAGTATGGTTTTGAGTGGACTGACATCCACCTCGGCATGCTTCATCTTGCTCTTCTTATCCAGCTCCTCCTTCATGATGCGCTCTTTCAAGCTGAGCTCGTCCTTATGCTTAGAGGCATGTGTCACCATAACCTTCTATTTCATCTTGGGCCTACAGATTGTCATTTATTTCCTCATTTAAGGCTTCTATGATTTTAGCATCCGAGTCAGGAGTCTTAGTGGATTAGATGGTCAGGACCATCTGTATAGTAACGACCACTGTGGACTCCATGGTCAATGCCTACCATCCCAAATGACCTCACAACCAGGAGCAGGGACAGATGCAGACTGACCTGCAATTTCATAATGTTCAAGAGCTAAGCCCATGACTTTTATGAATAAGACGTAAACCTGCTCGAACATCAGGGAGCTGAGAGACATATATTCATCGGACTGGCCTTCGGTTTGAACCGAAGTGCCTCCTTCAAGAATCAGAGATAGCTTAAAAGACTTATGCATATCAGGCTTATCTAGATTATTGCCTGTATCCTTGTTAAGGGCATGAGAAGCCGAGGCACTAGTTTCCTGACTTGTAAGAGGGTGTTGAGAGCCATACCTAGAGGCTTAACCGCCTTCTTTCTCCTGCTCGATGGTCGCTGGGTCACGAAATAGACTAAGCCGAGAAACCTTGAGTTCATCAGGCTCTTCTTTGTGCAAGATTTCATGCATAAACTACTCCTTGTTAATCTCAACTCTGCCAAGAGATTTCTTCTTTAATTGCACGATATAGTGCCAAGCCTAGACTAAACACTTCTAGTATCCTTCTCCGAGGAATCAGAGATTGCAATTAAGGAGGATACTTGCAATCTAATAAGAACTTCAACTTATAAAATCCCTTAATTAATAAATTTTATTTATATCTCATTTACATTCAAAAATCCAATTTATAAGTTAACTGCTTATAAATCATTCACTTCCAAAATTCATTCTTTTATAAGTTCACAAATTCATAAATCTTAATTATTTATTAGATTAATTTATAACTTCATTTTAACACTTATAAAACTTCTTTATAATTCCATTATTTAGATTTATAATAAATCAATTTTATAAATCTTATATAAACCATTTATAATAAGCTCAAAATATCAATTTAAATAAATTTATTCTTTTAATAATTTACAATCGTCATTAAAACTTATATAACTCCAAAAATTCATACTTAAGTATATTTCAAAAAATCATAATTTTTATAACATAAAAATTATAACGTTTATTTATTTTAAATAAATTCATTCTTTTAACAACTCAAAAATAATAAAATATCTATTTTCAAAATCACTTGAAAATCCTTTTTAATTTGAAAATCATCACTTTAACATTTTTAAAATTCCAAAATAGGCCCAATGCTGCAACAGCACTAAATACATTAATCACGACATCCAAAATATCATATATCATATCATAACAGCATATATCACAATATCTGTAAATAAAACCAATACGGGCGAGGAATCCAGTTGGATCCCTCCAACCTGTCATCTGCAACAAATATACATATTAGAATATGTGTGCAATGTCTGCTTCGAGGCTGACGCGTGTACAAAAGGTCATCCGCTCATACACGGGAACATATAGGGTCTCATCTGCTCCAATAGGCACGAATATATCCAAATACTAACCAATATATATCATATACTATATATCATCCAAAAAATCATCAATTAGCATAAATAACAATTATTCTCACTTATACAAAAATATCAGTGGGTCAGAAAGAGTGAGTTGCACTCACTTTGGTTCCAATAGCAATTGTAGTGTTTTATTCCGAATAAAATTAAACGGCCGTTTAATTTTACCCAAAATTTACACTAGCTTCAATCAACTCCAAACCATCTCTAAAATGAAGTGGTCATAAATACGAACCCAAGGCAATTTGTTTCATCAAAAATAGACATCGTACAAAGAAGTTACAGCTTTTTAAAGTTTATACGAATTATAATATATAATTTTTTTACAAATCTTTTTAATTTTAAACTTCATCTCAATCGCAGCCACACATTTTATACAAAACAAGATCTGGCCATTTTTTAATCTTCTCCCTCGCCTGGCTACAATCGCGCAAGGAAACCCAACCTTCACCATCTTTGACCGACCGCCGTTCCTTCTACGAGCCACCAGAAATGATTGGCCACCATCGTCGCGAAGCCCTACGCCAGCTCCATTAGTGGCCAAAGCACGGTTGAACTCGGTGCCATCTTCCTCATCAAAAATATTGTTTGAACATAGGTGTTTGAATGAAGTTTGCCGTCGATTGGCCAAGCCTTTGGCCATCGTGACCGTTGATCGTGGAGAGCTCGACGAGCTCTCTAACATTGATGTTGGAATCTAAGCTTGATAGTGAAGGGATCAAGAGAAAAACGAGGAGGAAGGTGGGATAATTCTGGCCATTAAAGCTTGGTGGCAGCTAGGGTTAAAAACCCTAATGCTTGTGAAAAAATGAAATGATGGAGGGCTTTTATAAAAAAAATTGCGACACTATTCACTCGAAAAAATTTCAAACTCCAAGCGAAACGTGCCGCCTGGCGTTTATAATATTTTACCCCTATTCCAAACACAATGGAATATATATCGGAATCCAATTCGATCGTATTTGAAAGATAGGTTTTCGAATTGAATTATTTAAATTTAAAATTCACTTAAATGAATTTCTATGTATTTCAGCTTACTACGGACAAACCATAAATCCCATTGACACGAAATTTGAAATCTTATAATAATATAACATTACGGATCCAATGAAACTAGTTTCGTTGAAATCTGAAACAGTATGAAAAATGGCTATTCTTACTCGTCTATTAAATATTAAAATATTCAATTTATACAAATTAACTTTTAATTCAGTTTTTAAAGTTCATTCTAATTTAAATATAATTTAATACAACTTTATAAATCATTTTCATTCACATTTAAATTCAATTTTCAATTATTTCTGCAATTTCAAACATTAAATCAATAATTTAATTATCTAATTAAATCCTTATATTCGAGATATAATTTATTCAGCTTATAAAATTAACTTCTAAATATTTAAAATCAATTAAATATCCGAATTTCAAATGATAGAAACTGGGTCGTTATAGATGAAGAATTGCATTGATTTAATTGAACGACTTTGAAAATAGGGCCTTGGCATCAGATAGACATGTGGGTAGCAAAAAGGGTCCACCCAAGAAATATTTGGAGTCGGTATGGATCCCAGAGTAGGAGTCGGTTCTGAACTCCAACTTGGGGAATCACATTGCCTTGTTGCCTTAGGTTGCCTTGGCTCTGATTTTCTATCTCTGTCTATGTTTGTTTTCTAGATTCGTGGGCTATCTCTCTGGGCTTTCTGCTTTGATAACTCCAAGTTCTATCTGTCCAGTCTATCCAGATTCTATCTAGTTAAAAAGCTGGATGACAGCCACACTTTTATACATAGTTTGGAATTGGAATATTTATGGAAGTTGCACGGAGACAGCTCCAAATAAATCAAAACTACAAATTTACATTCCAAGTCAACTAGGGCAACCTAACTTACAACCTAATTATAAATTTGGAATATCTTCACTACTTTATTAATATTCTACAATTAAATATTTGGGATCGATTTCACATTTACATATTAGGTTGTACATACTATTCCTATTTTATTCATATCTTAAAACATTTACACTGTTTTACCTAGGTAGTGATCCCTATTTACTCTATAAAAAATTTGGTTTGGCTCTGACCCTTTAAAATTAAAATTTCACAATTATAAAGTACATTACCTGAAACCTTTATCTTTAAAAATGTAAACATTTGAAACCCTTTTTGCCAATTTTCAAAAATTGCGTAGTTCCCAAAATGAGCCATGAAAATTTTTCCTTTCTCTAACCAACTTTTCCTTTCTAAGAACTTTCAACAACTGAGGTTTATTTTTTCAAAAGTTGGACTTTTGATTCAAAACATTTAAAAATCAATTATCAAACCAAACCAATTACTAAAGCAAAAATTCAAAAATTGCTCAATTCCATCAAGGAGCAAAATAATTTCCCTTCTCAAAAACCTTCTACAACATACAATATAAATTTCACAAACTTATTACATTAAATTCGAAATCAGCTCTTACTATTCCATGAAATTATGACGTATATTTATGAAAAGTTCGTTGACCCCTATTATTTTCCAAATTTAACCCCTTTAAACCTGTTTCAAAGATAGCATTCCAAAATATAGATTTTGCTTTATAGTCATTTATTATTTCAACGGTAATTTTAGTTACGAGACAAGTAGACTTCCAACTACAATCTATTTGTATGCATGCCAAATTCCTAATTTCTTTCTCTTTTATTACCATTTTAAAAACATATTAAAATGAATATATAAAAGTCTCATCCTCGTATAAATGATTTTCCTTATAACATTCACAAAATTACTCTATCTCATTTATAAATTATCATCTTTAATTCTATTAAATAATATAAAAAAATTCATAAACATCTTTTATAACTTTAAATAATGAAAAGTGGAGTAGACATGGTTAACTTCTATCCTATTAATTTATAACTGGATTGTTGATCTTGTTTTATATAAATTCATAATGTTATTTCTATACCAATCTCCCAATATTGCCTCTATTTATATTTCTCCTCACTAATTGGCTACTATTCAGCTGTTATTCTCCATATTTTCCTTATACGGAAATGTTTCTCCTATCCTATTTATTCTTATCCTTATATTCTTTATTCCTTAATTTACTTAAGTTCCATTACCATTTATTCACCCATTTTAGAAAGAATTAAATAAAAATAACTTTCTAATATATGAAACAAAAGAAAAATCATCAAGTCCATCCTACGCTACATTTCATGTTTATTTTAAAAACGAAGAATCCCTTTCTCCCATAATCGAAAATAGTTTAACCCAACCCATTTTAAACTAGAATTTCAAAAATAAAATCCTTTTCTACCAAAAACATTTTAAGCAGGAACCTTTGACTCGGCAAAATTTTAAATTATGAGTTCCAAATTTCCTTACTTTTTCAAACAATTTTTCAATAAATCCTTTGAAAACTTATTCGAAACATTACAAAGAATTTTTTTAAAAATCTTTTATCAAATTCTTATCCATGGAGTTGGATCTAGAAATTGTCTTTAATTGTCCTTCCTATTGAACTTTCCTACTCAACCTTTAAAAATCGGATTATCTTCTTATGGTGATTAATGTACATCCTCTTATGGAAACTTGCTCCACTCCTTCTTCACATCTTGCTTCATTCCTTACTTCCAGTTGTGTACAACACATAGATTCTTATCTCTCATTTATTTCAATATATTAGGCTAGGCCCACTTATCTTTGTCTGTATAATTTAAGCTACGTAATTTACTAAAATAACAATTATACCGCTTTATAATATATATTTGCTACTTAACAAGTTTATTTGCTATTTCTATAAATGTCAATTGTCCGTAACAAATGATTTTTATTCTAATGGATAATCTTAAAAGGCATTTATTTATTCACTCAGATTTTACCTATTATGCTTTTCTTATCTCTCAGTAATTACCCTAATAATCTCCTTAATTAGTCCATTTATATCCTTATTAAATTCCCGTAACTCCATATTTATTGTACGTTTATTGTCTTCTTAACTTTGGAGTTACAATCTTTTCCTTCTACATTTCCTAAGAAAGTATTATACGCTGAAGTAAAGATGTGCCTAGTATTTATACATACGTTTAAAATATGTATATATATTTATATATAGTAGTATTTTCGTAAAACATTTTCAAAAATAACAAGTACGTCTCTCATATGTATACTTATCCCTGTTGATCGGGTAAGCTATGCTCCGGTAGCAAATCTAACAACCCGCCGACTTGACTGCCCAGGCCATTCGCCGCCAACCCATATTGTTGGGACATGTTGGAGTAAGAGAAAAAGCTTCACCACAGTTCACTATGTGAGAACCCTTATCATGCTACATCAACATGCAATCAAGTCTGGTGAATAAAAATCTCGAGCCTTACGACATCAGTACTTACGTAGTATAATTTAAATAGAAATATGGCTCATGCTTCTACCTACAGCATAAGTCTTTTCAAATGTAAGCCAAAAGGCTTTACTCAAACTTAAATAAAATGCTTTCCAAATATAAGTCCATAGCTAGCTTGTTATCATTCCAATAACCCAAATCTATTGTCCATAATTTTCTATCAATGTAAGAGAATTGCTCAAGTCACTTAATACCTTTTAATGGGAATCAGGAAAATTTCGACCATTTAATGCCTTATTTAAGGCTGGTCCACGCCTTTTAATATTTATAATCCCAAGGCGGATTCCTCACTTTTAACTATTTGGTTGACATTGCATGGAATCTCTTCAGCCACTTGATACTTCTTATTAAAGCAGGCACTTTCTTTAGACATCCTCTACCGTCCTAACCCATAACCTTGACCATTTACTGCTTCCTACATAAATAAGAGACAGACCCTCACACAATCACTTAATACCTTCAATCTTTGAAGCATGTCCTTAGTATTATGACCAGTATCCCATGGTGATGTCTCACATTAGTCCAACTATTTGTAGTTCTGATAGCCAGATTGAATGGGCGGATTTATCCTACAAAATATGGAACCAACCTCGCGTCAGCGTAGTTACTTATTATAGGTGATGTCTCACATCAGCCCTAAAGTCACACAGCTATTAACTAGATTAGCTTGGCAGACTTCCAACTGCTTTTGACTGACCTCGCATCCCTATAACTTAGTCATAATCTATACCACCCTCTACATATATTATCACACACCTCACTATTTCTATAATCAAGGTCTTATAAGCAATCTTTCTTATTTCGCCTTTAACATTAATTACCTTAATAAGAGGGATCTAACAGAATTAGTAACCTATTTAACTATGCAATTATACGTTAATTATGCCAATATATGTATGTAAATACACGCCTAGTAAGCATGCAGAATATACGCCCTAAACTAGCATTTACATGTCAACTCTTTAAACAATTATGCAAGTCTTATTCCATATTGTTAACAATACCAAAAATTCAATATTCATATCTAAAGATTCTGATCAATAGAATTGTTTACAATAAATTTTAATTTAATTTACTACATCAAAATAATGAGGTATATTGATAATAGAAACTTACAATTCCAATTTGACGCTCTATTCGACTCCTTTTTCACATAAAAATAAACAAAGGAATTTATATTTAATTTATGGGAATAAACGGTGCAAACTACGAATAAATTCGTACCTTACACACTATTTCTTAATCAGAACTCTTTAATCAAATTCAAAGAAGAAGAATAAGGAGTGGAATAGAAGGTAAAATTATCAAAACAGCAAATTTTGCACAATTTTCATTATTTAGTCATAAATAATTAAGATTCCAACTGAGAATTGACATTTCGCATTAAAGGAGTTTTTGAGGTTTATAATATCATGTTTTCACAAACCAAAACTCGCCAAGGCACATTCAAAACCAAATTACACCAAACAATTAATAAAAAAAGAAAAGCTAAGATTTTTACTCATGGTATATCCTTAGCTTTGCATCCTTTGGATTTGGCATGCCTTTGACAATCTCTATCAGATCTTTTCTTTTAAATGTGTACAACAAGAGATTTGTATATTTATTTAGATTTAGAAAGTTGGAGAAGAATAGGTTGGGAAAATAAATAGAAAACAATATATATATATATGTATATGTATATGTATATGTATATGTAGGATTTCTTATTTGAAACCCTAGTGGAGTTTTTTTGAATCTTAGAACAGATGAACGGCCGGAGCTTTGCTAGGTTCCCAAAATATTTGTGAATTAAGGTGAAGGGTCAAGGATCTTATTTATAATGGTGAGAAAGCACCAGAACCATCGAATTTAAATAATTAGATTTGAAATGTTCACACAATTAAAAACCCTAGCCGCAAATGCATGTACCAATCGATCACCCATATACTACCAGTTGACCTCTAGCGTCGACCGGTCCTAGGAAGCTGTCGACCATTATGCCTGTTTTGAGAAGAATTTTTTCATATCATTGTTTTATTTTATTTAATTCCATAGCTCCAAACGTTAATGTTAATTGTAACGTTTACTTAACCCCAAATATAATTACAGTTAATTTTCAAATTTCAAATTTAAGAATTATTTAATTATTTGAATTTGTATTCTATTTAAATTATTTTGATTTTAAAAACTTCAAACGTCTATTACTTTTTTATTCGAGCTCTATTTTCAACACACACACACACACACACACAGATATATATATATATATATATATATAGAAACTATTCGAAATTTCGTTGTGAACACAATGGCATAACTTTCGTGGTCAGATTCTAACTTTTACAAAATTTCCATTTTTATACCTATCTTATTTAATTTATTTTATTCAACTTACTTATTTGCGGTTGATTTTACGAGGTGTTACAAAACCACTCTTGGGCCGGTATTCAGATCAGGCCCAATCATTAGCACAAAGCACTTGTTGAATTTGATTTGTAGCCACGAGGCCATCTCGAAGGAATAAAGCAGGAGCTTATTGGTGGCTTTGGATGACGGATGCAGAAGAGATTACAGGTTGGTATATCCATATATTGGAATGAGTTGATTCCAAGTGGGACAATGTAATTGCCCAAACATGCCAGTAGCTCTATCGAATAGGTGACGTCGATCATGTTTGCAAAGGCATCAGCAGCTAGATTGAACAATAGTGAGGAAATATGGTCACCTTTTCTAAGGCCTCTAGTGGGAGAAAATCAGTTGCCCTTTCTGCCATTAACACAGACATAGGAGGATGAGGTTGAAAGGATGGATTTAATCCAATTAGTGAACCTAGGAGGGAGACCTTATGCCTTAAAATTTTCAAGATAAATTTCCTATTAAGAGAGTCACTGGCCTTGGAGAAGTTAAGTTTAATGATGGCACGACTAACTCGGTTAGAGTGGTAGTAGCTGATCTTTTCTTGGACCGACGTTGCATTACAAGCAAAGATCTGCTATGAGTGAATGTCGATTGTCTTAGGGTGATCAAACAGTCCATGAGAGGCTAGATTCAGTTTGCTAGCACTTTGGTAACTAATTTGAAAATTGTGACTTCCAAGTTAACTTGCTGGAAGTCCATGGTAGACATAGCTCCATCAAATTTAAGGATGAGGATTATTTTAGAATAATTAATTCTAGAAATTAGATTTTGAATTGAGTGGAATTCCACAAAAATGCTAAAGATGTTGAATTTAAGGAATCCCTAATATCTCTTGAAGAAGGCTGGGGAAACCGATTTGGTCCAAGCATCTTGCCGCTAGCAATCTCAAAGAGCACTTTCCAGATCTCATTAACCTCAAATTCAGAGTGGATGTTTGCATTTACCTAGGAAGCCTCAGGGAAGTTCATATTCTAGTCTACTATATCCAAGTTGGTGTCTGACTTTTAGAACATCTTCTTAAAGTGTCTGTGAACACCTCTAGGATCTCGGACCCATCTACGGATTTCTCTACCTACTTCAACAATACTAGAGATTGTGTTGGATCCACATCTTCCATTCTCCATCCGATGGAAGTAGGTAGTATTGAGATCTTCTTCTCTAAGCCATTTTGTTTGTATCGTGTTCATCATTGTTATTTAAAATAATTTTGACCATCATCCTATTAGTTTGGATTTCACATTAACTGACCATGAATCATCAACGAAAATTGGAATTTACTAAAAACAAAATTTCAGTGTACATTTGATTTCATCATATTAGTTTGCATTTCACATCAGATGGCCAGGAATCACCAATGAAAATCGAATTTGCTAAGAAAAAATTTATTGATTTATCTTTGATGTCATTGTATTTGTTTGCATTTCACAACAGGCGACCATGAATCATCGATGAAAATGGTAATTTACTTGGAAATAAATTTGAAATTTTAATGTTGATTTCGTCCTAGTTTAGCATTACAAAATGTGACCACAAATCATGAATGAAAAAGGATTGTACTAAGAAAAACGTTTAAAAGTTTACCTTTGATTGCTTGATAGTATTTTTTTTCTTTCGTCATTAATAATGTTGGTTGACCACCACCGTTCATAGAAATGTCAGTTAAAGGTCATATGTAGGGTTTGCTCACTGTCACCGACCAAAGTAAAATACACTAAGCCCAAATAACTTGCCCTGTTTTCCTATTTCGTTTTCTTTTCAAACTCTGGGAATCTCCTTGATTTTTTCCGCATGTTGTTTCTTCTTAAATTTCAAATTTAATTACACTGAATCATAATATCCGACTCTTTACAGTTCCTCGTTTCTCTCTATATTTCCCTTTCATCGTTCTTGATTTTCTTTATTCTCCCATAAATTCTTTTACAGCTAAATCCATGCATGAAGATATTGCTGCCAACTATTAATTTGAGTCATTTATCCAGAATAAAATTAAGATCTCAAAAACTCTGAACCTCATTTCTCATCTTCCTCCAACCTTAATTTCTAGAAATGGTTAATTTTTTCTCACGTATCTAGTCCTCAGTCGAAATTACTTGTCGTATTTCTTCCATATATAATTATCATTGTAGCGCTGTAGCGGATTTGCAAGTGGAAACTTCCGATTTGGATTCTCATCTTCAATTAAAAGGTATTAGAACATTCCTTATATCCCTGTTTCAATTTTAATTTATTTGTTTTACTATCTTGATGGATTTGCTATAAATCAAGTTTGTTATTATTATTATTTCCTTTTGGATGGCTATGAGGTGGTAATCTCTAAAACCTAGCAAAATCTTTATGGTTTTTGTTGGTCTGAGACATTTATAGATAAAAATGAGCACGTTACTTACTCAAAATTTCCTTAATTAAGCACACTGCTCATTATCTTTTCAATTTATCTGTTAGTTAAATTGATCATGTAGAACACTAAGCTTTAGTTCAGTCCATACCGTAATATTAGTTAAATCTGGATTATAACACTGGCTCTTAAGGTCATACGGGATATATCAAACCTTTTAGACAATATTACATGATTATAGTATTGGAATTGAGAAATAAGTGAACTGAACATCCTCACCTCTTTGTCATATTATCTTGTATTACCAGTTCGGGTATTAGAGCATATGGGCTGCATTCTTACTCTAGCCCTAGTAAACTTGTACCCTATAAAGCAAACCATAAGTATCATGAAAATTACAAGTTGTATCAGAGATCATTTTTCAACAAAATAAAACATCAGTTTGCTCTTTACTTCAGCATTTCATTTCTACAAATCGAAATCTCTCAATTCTTTACGTGGTACCAGAGCATCATTAAGCCTAGCGGCATTCATATCATTTGAAGGAAATCAAAGTCTCATCATCGAAAGCAGGGGCATTCATAATAAGATATCATTAGAACATCCTCATCACTTGAAATCATGATAAACTATCAAGTATATTCTCATCATTTAGGTTGTAACTAAATTTGCTTATGAAAAACATGTGCCATGCAAAAGAAGTCAATCTAATTTCTGGTTGCAACAAGTTTTCATCAAGAAAATAAGCAAATTCTCAAACAAGAAGATACACAATACTCAAAACAGAAATCAAGAAAGCAATCAAAAGTAGAAAGAAAGTAACCACCTCGCCAAGAGCCCATAAAAACTCACTCATCACTTGAGTTTAGCTGCAACTAACCTATTCACACTGTAGTTGAAGTAATCTTGCATCTGCAAGATCCTGAATCATCAAGTTTGATCGTCTATCTATTGTATCATCAAGGTTGCAGGGGACAGCACATTAGCAATTTTTGGAAATATGGCTAACTCTCAACAATGGATTACAGAAGCCACTAAAAAACCGACCAAAACTATCATCGGTCCACAAAGCTAGCTAATCACCATTCATCTTGAAGAAGACAACTATCTTCTATGGAGACTTAAAGTTGAAACCACAATTCGAGGATATGGCCTTGAAGGGTTCGACCTTGGTACCATTTTTATCGGTACCATTTCTATACCACCAAGGTTCATCACTGATTCATAATATAAAATGGTCAGTAATGAAGAATATACAAAGTGTTATTGGCAAGATAGGTTAATAAGTTCTTGGCTACCATCATCCATCAACAAAAACCTATTATCTTAAGTAATAGGTTGCGAACTTGCTAATGAAATTTAGATTATAGTGGAAAGAATTTTCAATACTCAATCTGTTGCAAAGGTTATGCACTACAAAAGACAATAGCAAAATTTCAGAAGGCAATCATCCAATGAGGGAATACTTATCACAAGTCAATAATATACATATTCTATATATATATATATATATATATATATATTCTGTTGGAGATTGCAAGACACAAAGTGTCAAAAACTGAACAAGTGCTGACCATTTTGAATGGACTTAGTGAAGAATATGAAGCAGTTGTAGTAGTTGTATCATCTCAAACAACTTTACCATCTATACAGTATGTTCATGCAACCTTACTTGCACATGAAGTAAGAATTGATCACAAGAAGCCACAAGATTCAGATTTATCAATCAGTTAAGCAACTAATTCTAAGAACAAAGGCCAAAACTTCAACAAACAATGCCAATCCTATCAAAGAGATGGTTATTCTAACCGATCAAGGGGCAGAGGAAGGTGGAATAACAACAATAATAGACCAAAGTGTCAAACATGTAACAAACTTGGATATACTGCAATGAAGTGTTATTTCATATTTAATGCCAGTTATGTACCTAATCAGAATTCAAATAATCAAAGAAGAGGCAATCCCATAACAAGCAACCTTGACAACTTAAACCTTGGCAATATGGAGTACAGAAGTAAACAACCAATTTGCATGGGAAATGGTGAGACTATTAATATCACTCATACTGGCAATGCTTCTATCGAAGTTGCAAGGCAGTTGTTTTTAAACAATTTATTGAGAGTACCAAAAGTAAAGAAAAATTTCATGAGTGTGCTACAATTTGCAAAAGATAACAATATCTATTTTGAAGTGTAACCTAATTATTGTCTAGGTAGAGACATATTAACAAAGGAAATTCTCTTGCAGGGTGATGCAGTCAGAAGATCGTACAGATTCAATCTACTAAACTGCAGCAATTCTGTAAGAAAACAAAAATGTTGTAGCATGGTTGACACTGCTCAACCAAAAAGAAATAGAAATGTATTTGATCTATGGCATTACAAACTTGGCCACCTAAATGCAAGTGTGGTCAGGCAAGTACTTAATGAAAATAAAATTGTGTTTGATTATATCTCTTGACCATATGTTTGTACTTACTACCAAATGGGTAAGAGTTATAAATTAGCATTTATTGACTCATTAACCAAGTTTCAAAGCCTTTAGAATTAGTTGCTATTAGTCTGCAGGGTCAAACCCCAATATGTTCATACTATGGATATAGATATTATATATCATTTATAGATGCATATTCTAGATATACCTGGATTTGATTTTTGAAAACAAAGTTTGAAACATATAATGCAGTGATACATTTTATATCTTTAGCTTAAAAGCAAACTGGTCATCAAGCTAAAAGTATGCAATATGATGGTGGCACCGAGTACAAAATACTCGGTAATTTTTTCAATAAATAGTTCATAGAACTACATATCCTTATACATCAAAACAAATGATTTGACTGAGAGAAAACATAGACATATAGTTAAATCGGGTCTAACTTTATTAGCTCAAGCATCTTTTGCCATTAAAATTTTGGCCTGCCTTCTTTAACAGAGCTGTATATCTAATTACTAGATTATCAACAAAAGTTTATGAAGGAATAAGCGTAACGAAAAATTATATGGCATTAAACCTGATTATCAGAATTTGAGAACCTTTGAATGTCTATGTTTTCCCTACTTATAAGCATACAATGCTAACAAATTGAGTTTCAGGTCAAGGCCATGCACCTTCTTAGGGTATGGAACAAATCAGAAGGGTTATAAATGCCTTGATGATAGTGGAAAAATCTTTATAAGCAGGCATGTTGTATTTAACAGACATGTTTTTCCTTTCTGCAATGCAGGTCTAAAGACAACTCAGAAAATCTATAACCCAAAGGAATCAATACCTGATTTACATGTGGAGTTCATAATCCACAACTCACAATGTCTAACCAACCAAGTCTTGAATCATCAGAACTGTCCACCTATCACAATTTATTCATGTACATTCAAATGATCAAATACAACAAATCAGCGAAGAAAATTCGGTTAGTCCACAAAGGCAACAAGGAAACAATGGTGATCAAGTAAATGTAGAAGCACCATCACAAGTATGAGCCGGTCATCCCATGGTCACAAGATTAAAAAGTGGGATTTTTAAGCCAAAGTTATACATAATAGTCACTATTTCAAAGGAGACTGAAACATTTGAACAACCTATAAAGAATAAAAATTAGAAAGTAGCAATGGATGAGGAGTATAATGCGCTAATAAGAAACAAAACATGGGACTTAGTGTGTCCACTAGACAACAAGAACATAGTTGGGTGCAATTGAACTTATAAACTAAAGAGGAATCCATATGGGACTGTGGATAGATACAAAGCAAGATTGGTAGCTAAGGGATACACTCAATAATATAGGTTTGACTTTAATGAAACATTTTCTTCGGCGGTCAAGCCAACAATTATAAGAATTATTCTAAGTATTGCCTTGCACAAATAGTGGAATATTAGGTAATCTGATGTTAATAATGCTTTTCTAAATGGTATATTGTAGGAAGAAATATACATGGAGCAGCCATAGGGATATAAGCAAAATTTAAATCTTTTGTGAAAATTAAATAAGGCAATATATGGTCTTGAACAAGCACCAAGAGTATGGTTTGATAGACTGGGCTATCGGTCTACCAAACCAGACAATTCATTAATTATCAAAATCAACAAAGAATCAAGTATATACAT
This sequence comes from Allium cepa, assembly GCA_030765085.1. Classification (NCBI taxonomy): domain Eukaryota; kingdom Viridiplantae; phylum Streptophyta; class Magnoliopsida; order Asparagales; family Amaryllidaceae; genus Allium; species Allium cepa. Next base: position 601,494,848 of record CM060935.1, read on the forward strand.
TCTAATATATGTTGATAATCAAATCATTACAGAGGATAGGGAATGATGAGAATAAAACCAACAAACTTGCTTATTATCAAGATAAGAAGTTTTCAATCAAGATCTTAGAGACTTAAGCTATTTTTTGGGCGTAGAAGTCAAAAGATAATCAAATTCAGAAATAATTCTAAGCCAAATGAAATATATTTCAGATTTGTTGAACAAGACTAAAATGGATAATGCAAAGCTACAACCAACTCCAATGATAAGCCATCAACATTTGATCAAAAATAGGAGAGAACCTGTGTAGTTAAAGCGCTCAGCAGATTCAATGCGGTGGAGGTGCAAAAAGTCATAGCGGAGATATAGCAGATGAGTCTAAAATAACATATAAAACTCCTACTTAATGTTTTTACAATTATATAAACTGTAATTAAAATGAAAAATAAACATTCAATTTAACTATAATTAATACATATTTAATTTTAAATCAAAACATGTGTAAATATATTGTAAATAAACGTAAACTGTTATTTAACATAATTAAATTTAATAAAATATTAAAGTATTTTTGTTTCTGAAAATATGTTAAAATATTCAATTAAAAGAATTAATTTCAAAATTTGTATAATGTATAAATGTCATTTTTATGTTCATTTCTTTTAAAGAAGATATAGCGGAATTGCGAAATTTAGCAGGAATAATGGGATATAGCGGAAATAGCAGGGAGCAAAGCGGAAAGGCTATTTTTAAGGCTATTTGGGAAAATCATAATAGCAAAAATCTGCTATGGATACAGCTTGGTTATAATAGGGGAATAGTGGGGCATTAACTGTACAGGGGAGAACCCATAACTAACACTAAATAGTATAGAAGTGTTGTTGGTGCTTTACAGTATGTAACAATCACTAGACCAACTCTTTCGTTTAGTGTTAATAAATTGTTCCAATTCATGTAGGAACCACGAGATGATATATTAGAAGGCAGTAAAAAGAATACCGAGGTACATAAAATGGCTTATCATTATACTTTGATGCCGATTGGGGTACTGGTCTAGATGATAGAAAGCCAATAACTGGATACTGCATATATACTGGTGACAACCCTGTATCATGGTGTTCAAAGAAGCAATCAGCCATCTCCCGATCCAGCACTAAAGCTGAATATAAGAGTGTTGCAAGCGCAACAGTAGAAATAATGTGGACACAATCCCTTCTTAATAAGTTAAATATCAAATCAAATACCAAACCGATATTATGGTGTGACAATCAAAGTACAATCTATATGTCAGCAAATCCTATTCTACACTCGAGAATAAAGCATATTGAAATAGATCTCTATTTCGTTAAAGAACAAATTCAAAAAGGAAACTTGCAAATTAATCATATACCAAAACCTTACCAACTTGCGGATGTACTTATCAAGGCGCTATCAGCTCGAAATTTCATTAGATTCCAAAATAATCTTAAGGTAGAAGAGATCTAAGCAAATATAAGAGAATCCATTGACCGTACCGGAGCTTAGAAAGAAAAATCACCAGTATCTCAAGAGCTCAGCAAAGCTGCCAACAAGCTCAGCAAAGACATAGAGAGTCAAGCTAAGAAACACGTGCAATCTAAAGAAATTTATCTAATTTGATGAGATTCGAAGAAAATTTGAAGCGGCTGATAAAATTGGGGAATCGCATAACCCTAATATTGGTTTGAGGGGGGTATTGCAATTAAGAAATAAGTGAAATGAACATCCTTACATCTTTGCCATATTATCTTGTATTACATGTTCACATATTAGAGCACATGGGTTTCATTCTTATTCCAGCCCAAATAAACTTGTACTCTGTAAAAGTAAGCCATATGTAACATGAAAATTACAAGTTTCAGTAAAATAAAGCATTAGTTTGCTCTTTACTTAAGCATTTCATTTCTGCAAATCAAAATCTCTCAATTCTTTACAATAGGTAATTTTTTTAGTTTTTCAGTAAATATTTGCATTTAATCTTTGGAATAGATAAACAATGTTCTTTCACTACATTTTGATAATTGAGTACAATTTTGTACATCTCAATTTAACATATGTTATAATAACATCTTAACACCGTTTACTATCAATCAAAATTATGACCCCATGTTCTCTTTCTATCCATTTAATAGTTCTTATAATAACATATGGTTTCCCATTTCCTTGCATTTTTTATTTATTGTACTAATAATAAAACCTATGACTCCACATTTTCATTCGTTTTTTATTTCTCATATTATTTTGTTCATTAAATTTATATGTGCACCTTATTAACTTATAATTACATTGTATTATAAACATTTAAGAACAAGACAAACTTAAGAATACCTACAGTTTGTCTCTTTCTTTTCAGTTTAATCCAAGAAATTAAAAAACCCACTTTTTAGTTATTGTTCAACATTGGAAATAAAGAAGAAGAAGAAAGATTCTAGGCTGTTTATTCTTCATTTGATTAAGAAGAAGATAGAATTGCCTGAAATTTTTTATGTTCATTTTCTTTCTTCATACATGGAGCTATTTTATATTCATTTGTTCTCCTGAATCTTGGCATATTGAACTTATTTGTTTATGTGTTTTTGAGATATCAAACTAATTGTTTTTTGTAATGAGCTCTTGCATGTAGAAATGATGAAATGAAACAGTTATATGTAGGGTTTCTTTAACTAGTCAAAATGGTCTGAATCCAAGATGATAGTAGTAGTTCTCGCTATGGAACAATATTATTTTTGGCATTGCATTTTATCAATGCTGTAAACAAGTGTGATTTTCTACACCTTTACATGTCAGCTATGGATGATGATAGTAGCAGTTCTTGCAAAGAAATGAATAATGTAGACATTGGTCTAAATGATGAGACACCTCACAAATTTGATGATATGTGTAGAGATTCATGCAATAAATTTGAAGAGACCAAGCTTGGTATGATACTTGACTCAACAAAAGAAGCGTACCAATTTGATAGCACATATGCTAGACATGTTGGATTCATCTTAATGATGCTTAGAAAAAATAGTAGAAGATTAATTGTTCAAAGACAAGAATTAGTGTGCTCATGCGAAGGAACTTATAAAAAAATTAAGACACCTAAAAAAAGACAATCGACGCTTTAATTGTAAAACAAAATTCATAGTTAATTGTATTTCTGGTGATAAATTTAGACTAATTCAGTTTAAATCAGAATATTGCCATGATCTCGTTCCATTAGAGCTTTCTCATTGTTTGAAGTTGCAGAGAAAAATTGATTTTTTTAGAAGCCGAATTTATAAAGAAAATGCATTCTTCTAGAATAAAACAAGGTCAAGTTTTCTCTTACATGTATGAAGAAGCTGGTGCAGCCAAAAAATTAAATTTCACAAGGTGGGATAGCAATAATTTGATACAAAGAGCATGGAGTGAGTTTCTTAAAAAAGGTGTTGTGGAGTGTCCTCTTGAATACTTCAAGCAAAAATAAAAAGGAAAACAATTTTTACTCTTTTCGAACACATGAAAACGGTGAGATACATGGTGTATTCTTTTGTGACGCTAAATCAAGAACTATGGATTATTTGGCGATGTGGTGTGCTTTGATACAACATTTCAAACAAATAATTATGACATGTTATGTCACCAATTATTGGCATTAATCATCATGGACAAACATCACTTTTTGGATGTGGCCTATTAGATGGTGAAACTATTAATGCAGTAATGTGGTTATTCAACACTTTCTTGGAGGCTATAGGAGGTAAAAAACCAAAAGGTATATTTACATATCAGTTATCGGCTATATCATATGTTAATAATTTATTTCATGAATCCTACCATGGTTTATGTTTGTGGTATTTCTATCAAAATGCTGCAAAGAACTAAAGTAATAGTGAATATAAATATTTTCAACACAATTTAGAGATTACATATATAATCCGGATACCATTGAAGAATTTGAAAAGAGTTGGGATAAATTGCTTGAAGTTAATGGGCATAAAAATAATGAATGGCTACAAAAAACATATGACCTTGGATGGAAATGGCCATAAGTCTATAGTCGTTCTCATTTTTATGCTGGTTTGACCACGTCTCAAAGGAGTGAGAGCATAAATAGGTTCTTAAAAGATTATTTTAACTTCGAGAATTTGTAAATCTCTACTCTAAATATATGGAAAATCGTCGTGAAAAGGAATAAGAGACTGAATATAGTGCACATCAAACGACACCTAATTTTATATCTAGTTGGTCTATAGAATATGAAGCAGCAAAAGTATACACGAAAACATTATTTTATTGTTTTCAAGGGTGTATTAAGCAAATCATTAACTTATTATTATAATTAGAGAATGACAATGGAATTATTCACACATATAAGGTTAATGAAATTGAAGGTTGGAAAAGGACTCGCAAACTGATATATAATCATTCAGAACAGTCGTTGCCTTGTTCATGTAGAAAATTTAAGTTTGATGGAATTCTTTGTTCACACACGTTAAAGTTCTTTCGTCACTCGAAGTATAAAAGTTTACCTCCTTGATATTATTTAAAAAGATGGACACGAGAAATTATGGATGAAGTTATATATAATCCAATAGGAGAGGTTATTCCAAATAGCAACGATCCACGGATAACAACTTATTACAGTGAGCTATCTCATGTTTCACAAAAAATTGTATGCAAAGATTCAGGATGTTTTGATACTTATGCATTAAGAAAATCATTATTACTAGAAGTAGAGAGAAAGATTGAGGCTTTTGCAGTCTTCAAGGATGAGCATATGCCAAATTTCAAAGAGAGTATGTCAACTAATCTTGATCATGACTCTATATTGAATATGCAAAAGGACCCTCAACTATGAAATCTGACAAAAAGACGCCTTAAAGATCAACCAAGTAAAATAATTAAAGGTCCGTTGGAAAAGAAATTTCAAAAATGAAATTTAAAAAAGTTTTAAACTATAATCGTTACACTAATGATTCCAAATCGACGCATCAACTTGTAGATTTACATGTAGGAAAACATCCTCAAAGCTTGTTCCAACCATTGAGTTATGCAGCACCTCACTAAGATATGGTATTTCTCTCACATAACTTCTTTGTGTCACAGGAAATTTCAAAAAAGAAATTTACCAAAAGCTTTAAACTCTAATCGGTACACTAATGATTCCAAATCTATGCATCAACATGTAGATTTACATGTAGGAAAACATCCTCAAAGCTTGTTGCATCCATTGAGTTATGCAACACCTCAACAAGATATGGTATTTCTCTAAAATAACTTTTTCATGTCACATGAGGTACATATATATTTGTAGATATAAATTATGTGGTCGTAACTACTATGTTATTCAAATTATATGCTAAAATTTCTCATGGTATATACATATGCAGGTTTTCACTTCTCATTTGTGTACATTTCCTAATGATCCTCCAAATGCACAAGGCCAAAATTGTACAAGTTAATCAACATCGGAATTCAAACATTTTCTAAGATCATAGACGTAATGTTCAGTAAGCAATTTTTGACTTGGCTTACATTGGAATATTCTTGTTCATGCATAGTTTAGGTCCTAATATATTTTTTATATGTTTTTTGAATACTTTTCAAGCTCTTATTCTAGAAGTTGTTGTCGTGAAGCCTTATTATATATGCAGAGGTTGCCACAACATTTCCTTTTGAATGTATAACAATTTGGCATGTAGTATATTTTTTGTGATGTACCGTGTTTAGGGATTGAATTAGGGATGGCAATGTGGCGGGTTGGGGCGAGTTTTATGTGCCCTAGACCCTCCCCTGGTTTTTTAATCCCTACTCCAAACCTGCCCCGTAGACCCGGTGCTGGGCTGGATTTTCGTCCCGTAGCCGGATCCCATATAGGGTCAGGGTAGACCGGTCCCGTCCCAAGACCCGGCGAGGCTTTATAGATTCATTTAAAATTATGTATTAATGTACATACATATACATATATATATAATATTTCTAAGAGAGATTGTCACTAAATGATATAATAAATATGGATATTAATATGTTTACAATGATTTGTAAGGTATTAAAAATGAGGCGTAAGACAACGTTTCAATAAAAACATATATATGTTATGATATAATTATTAGTGATGCAACTTAATTCCTAAAAAATTATGTAACTTATTGAACGAAACATTTGAATATCCATATTATAACCGCTTATGTATAAAAGGATTAACAAACCATCATTATAGTAATGAAACAATTATATGAGATTTTAGTAGTGGGGATCGGGTTGGGGCAGATCAGCCAAGCCCCAACACGACCCTAGACCTAGATCTTTTAAGAATGGGGCATGGGACTACACACACCAACGACCTAATGGTGCGGGTCTCGGTGGGTCAAAACAGAGGCAGGTCTACCTGGTTTAGACCCAAGACCCGGCCCATTGTCATCCCTAGAGTGAATCTTTTGATTTTATTTAAAAAGAATTTAAAATGGCATGTATTATATTTTGTTTGATGTACAATATGTGCTTGGCTAATGATTTGGTTTATAAAAAGAATTTCTACTATTCCAGTATGACAATTTAAGCTCAACAAATGTTGCAAGATGATTTAGATTTCCGTTAAAAAAAGAGGAAGAAGAGAAGAAATTAAGACGAGGAGGTGTAGATTGTTTGCATACAATTTTTTATGTACAATTTTTTCTCAATTCATAAAATATATAACTTTTGTTGTGAAGTTGGTTAGCTCATTGTGTTGAGGAGGGGTTTGGAGTTTTGATCAATATATAACTTAAGATACATATAAGTTTGCTTAGTGTGTTTAAGGAGGGAATTATGAAGAAGGGAGTTTGGAGTTTTAATTGATATATAACTTTAGCTATGAACTTTGGAGTTTTGAAGTTTGGAAACGTGAAGTTTGGAGTTTGGAGTTTTTGTCAATATATGTGTAGGGGAGGTGGGGGGAGGGAGGTTATTAGTGCAGAAATTAAAAATGCATGGAAACATGAAGCAACATGTTGGTATTCTTTAAGTTTACCCTGTTCTTAAATTTTAGAATACAAACTAATGATAAGTTAATAAGGTACAAAACAAAGTAATATGGGAAATAAAAAATGAATGAAAATGTGGGATCATAGGTTTGATTATTAGTACAACAAATAAAAAATGCAAGGAAATATGAAACAATATGTTATTATAAGAACCGTTAAATGGATGGAAAGAGATTATGGGGTCCTAGCTTTTATTGATAGCAAAAGGTGTTAGGATGTTATTATAACATTTGTTAAATTGAGGTGTACAAAATTGTACTCTTGATAACCTAATGTAATTTTCTACGTTAGAGGAAGCTTTCTATTGACATGCAATTAGGGCTGATAATTTTGTACGATTGTCTGATGTCCGTCCATGTCCGTAACCGAAATACGTCCGTCTGAGTCCATTCGATTTTCATTTAGGACACGAGCTAGGACAACAAAGTTTGTACGAGCAAAAATATTGTCCGGTCCGAGTTCGTTCGAATTCGTCCGAATTTCTTATAATTCAGTATATCTGATGGAAATTCTATTAAACAACATAAAATTTGATGTAAATAGCAATGTCCGTTCGAGTCCGTGTCCGAAAAATGTATTTACGAGTCCGTCCAATTTTATTTAGGATACGGGCTAGGACAACAAAATTTGTATGAAAATAAATCTCGTTCGGTCCATGTCCAGTTCAATTTTATTTCGGACATAAACTGAACACATCTTCGTCCGGTCAGGTCCGATCGATTTACACCCCTACATGAAATCTATAATGTATAAGCATATCTATTAAAATCAATTTATGACTAGTACTTGGCGGTTGGCACTCCTGCACATATCTGTTGAATTAAAGTTTTAGCTTTCTTAAATATGTATGATAAAGAATGTTATATCAGAAAAGGATACTGATATTATTTCTGTTAATAGTTTAACGGAAATAATTGGATTATAGGCTATAGATTTAAAAATTCGGATTTTATATATAGACTATATGCAATTTCCTACACGTCACAATTGAAAATCAAGATTGGTAAAGGAAATTGTAGACAGAAAGAAGCTTGACTCTCTACATTTATTCATATTATGGCTTGGAAAAATACATTTTCTATGGAATTTGATGAATTTTTTTTCAAACAACTGATGTTTTCTAAAAGTTCAATTTAGAATGTTATAAAAAGACCACATCAAAAGAAAAGAAAAAAGAATTTTTCCTCCTTTTTGTATAGAGTCTTTTGCTTTTCAAACTATAATTGGGAGACATTTCCTACGTAATTCTACACGTTTATTTGCGAAAGAAATTTATGTTCTTCCATCGGTTCTCCTTATAACAAATGACTTTTAATCAATCCTTGTTTTTTAAACCTTTTTACTAATAATTGTAATGAGTTATTAAGATTCTAAGTAATCAAACATAAAGCCGTTCTTTCAAAATGGATCATCCATGGGTTTTCCCTTTGATTCATGGAATATGCCTAAATCTTTAATTCATGGAATATGCCTACATTTTAGCTGGTTTCAAAACTTTCTTATAGTAATTTTTGACTCGATTGAACTGTAACTTTTCCATACTTCTATCTTTCTTTCAGTTTATTTGTTTTTCCTGTGGATCAAATGTGTAATTACTTATTCTTTCATTTACATGTCATTGCATTACCCTTTAAAGTACTATGACCTATCTAAGGTCCTTTTTAGTTTTTTGGTTAATATTTCTAGTGCACTATTTTAGTTTTATGGTTAATATTTCTAGTGCACTTGGCCATCATGGGTTAAAATCGGTAACTAATTGTCTAACTGGCATTACTATACTAACCAGAACTGTTAACGATTGTGGTTTGGATCAATTCAACCAAACAAACTTATTCTTCTGCTGAACCATGTTGGTCTTTTGTAACTAGAGCATCTTTAATCTCAGCCTCGAAATTATATTAGACTTTAAAGTTATTCTATGGATGACTGGTAATCAATTGAAACATTGTCATTGATTTATTATGGCAATTTTCTGATAAAAAAGTACATTATTTTGGTAGGTGTGATTTGACATGTTTTATATATTTTAATTTATTCTACCTTTGAACTTTAGAAATGGTTGGATGTATGGTATTGTGTGATATCCAGATGGTTGTACCATTTCTTGTCATGGTATTATTCGATTATGGAGGGCTTAAACCGATTGATTGTGCACCAAATGGTCCTATGATTTGTTCCAAATTTCGGTCTTTTCTACTAAATTTTCTTCTTTCGTTACGTACCACTTATAGACAGACTCGACCTCAAAGCATGGCTGGCAAGACGGCTGCTTAGGACAACCAATCCGGCATGGTCAACGATCGGATAGTATTTATAAGTATAGTGTTCTATTAAAAAAAGTTTTACATAGTGGTAATATAAAATGGTTTTGTGATGTCGTGGAAGTACAATTTCTAATAGATCGTGGCAACTTGAGTTCAATTCCAGACAAAAGTGAGTTATTCTTGCTCAACTGCTAGCTGGCTGGGCGGGAGCAACCAAAAGGCTTGGGCCAGCCATGCTTATGGATGCTGATGTCTACATTGATAAAATTTAAGCTAATGGAACATGCAAATATGCTTAAGGTTCTGATCAACTTTTGCAATTGAGTAAGGCGTCGTGTTGAAGGTCAATTAACATACTGACTAGTCAAAATTTTGCTCAAATCACTCACTTGTCATTATTACCTCCCATGCCTAAAATATTTTGACCTTCTAAATAGCCTGGGGTTTACATAATTAGGGCTGTCAACGGATACTTTCGGAAGCGGATATTGCCATATCCGTATCCGTATCCGAAATCATTTTCGGATATCGAATATCCATATCCGCTTAATTTTTGGATATCGGATATCTGTATCCGTTTAATTTTCGGATACAGACTGATATCATATATTTATCCGCTCCGCCCATAATCAATAAATTTAAAGTACAAATGAAAAGGTTTGGATCAACATAAAACAGTTTTTGTACTAATGTTCATAGAAAAACCAATAAATAAAAAATATAATGATAAAACATTGTTTTATACCAATATCCATATGTGTATCCAAAAATATTCGAAATTTAGACATTAAAACTATCCGTTTTCACTAAAAATAAGCAAAAAACCATATTATAGTAACATCCAATGATTAGGAAATAGTTGAAAAATCATATATTAATTAAATATAATTTTAATTGAATATATATATATATATATATATATATGCATCCGTTAATCAAATTGATATTTTTCGAATACGGATACCATAATAACCATATCCGTATCTGGAAAGCTTTCCGGATATCGGATATCCGTATCCGCTTTTCGGATAACGGATATTTTTCACGTTTTCGGATACGGATTCGGACGGATACCGGGTTTTTCGGGTACCCATTGACAGCCCTATGTAACATAATGAAAACCTAAATTGCAAATTGCACGATTAAATTTCATTTTTTTTCTTATTTTTATTGTTGTTCCATTCCTTATTTATCAAAACAATCATATTCAAAATGACACATTACTCGCAAAATTTGTGCAGGAACATAGATAAATGAGAATAATATAATAGAAGGGTTTTGAAAACTATGAAACCTTAATTGAGAAATTCGGCAACTTAGAATTTCTTGCATGATGCATTTGACTCATAAAATGGAAATGATTTACATTTTTTAATTAGGGTATTTAAAAAGGGAAAGTCTACTTGAACACAATTTGATGACACATGTGACACAAGGGATCTCTACCATTAGATTGCCCCCTGAATTCCACCTTTCATGTAAAGACAAAAAGATCCGATGGCCCAGATCTTTTATGTTTCCGTTTGTGTCATCGGTTTGTGTTCAAATAGCTGGTCCATTTAAAAATGCATGACTTCTTTATCCTCTAATTTAATGGTTACGTCATATAACATCGAGCTGTTATTTTTTTGAGGAAATGATGCCTGCAAAAAATGATGAATATGTTAATGTTAGCAGTAAGTAATAGTAATAAACTATCTTTTTATTCTTTTGGCCTAGTGATATCATTGTTTTTATTTAACTTGAAGCATACTTTTTTCTATACTACATAATTTGAACCAGCTATCATGAAGTATATGCTCATGTATGTTTATCTTGTTAATGCAGTCACTTTGTTGAAAATTGAAGATTAACACATACTTTATGATACTGCTTGTGTTTGTTGATGGTGTTCTAGACATTCAGTGAGGTGCATGTTCCTTTGATCTATAAAGCTCAACATCCACTTTAAAAATGGATGATTAAGAGGTAGAGATCCCATTATCAGTTGTGAAAGGTGGACAAGTTCAAATATTAGACGATAAATGCTATGTTTTTTGAAATTATTCCGCTATATTTATAAAGGTCCCTGTAACTATATTTTTTTGGATGAGAATGGACGATTTCTGTAATATTGATTATTAGTCATCCAGGTCTTTTATTTTTACTAACAAAAATGCCACTTGACAGAAAATGAGTATGTCATTTCATGCGAAAATCATACTGACCGTTGGATTATCCAAACCCCTTGAATTTCACCCCTCCATTTTGAGATCCACACTTTACTACTCACTATTTTCGGTTAAGGTGGCATTTCTCTTTTCTTTCCGGTATTTGTCAATTTATTGTGATAAATAATTAATCTATATTTGCAATACGTTTTACATATTCTAATCCTAACGTGAGTACATGTGAGTACAATCGAGTAAATATGGAATTTTTAAGCATCTCTATTCCATGTAAACTCAAACTTAATTAACAATATGAGTATGTAGAATTGGTTTATTCATCTCACATGACAACTTTATTATAAGTATTTTAAAAGCCCAATATCCGTCTAATTGTACCGATATTGCAATTTTCGTTTATATTGTTTTTCATATTTATTTTTGGATATTAAATGGAAAAATTGATATGTATTTTCATATACTTTTAAACAAAAAAAACATAGTAAATTATCTTACAGATAAATCTCTACTACTAATAAAGAAAATTGGTTGAACTAATTTACTTGGTGTCTTTTTGAAATTTCAAAAATGCCCTTGCTTTCCGTTTACATGTTTTTCACTCAAACAATATATCAACGTATATAATAATACAAACAGCCCAGTACGAAGCATGGGCCCATACTAGTATGCATAATCCACAAAAAATCGAATGGAAAAGAGTGAAAAATAAAAGAAGCATCTTACACCATTTCCAAAGGGAAGCAATATATTACCATTGAAGAATTAACAAAAATAAATGAAAGTTGATAGACTTGGGGACATAGATGATAAGGCGAAAACTAGACTTTAAAAAGAAATATTATTCTGAATTATTTATTAGGAAGTGATTGTCGGACATAAAAATAAAATTTAAAATTTAAATCAAATAATATTTTAGATTGGAATGACAATATTCCAACAGAATAATAGATTATTTCTATTTATTTCTTTCGAAAATAAATAAATAACACTACTAGAACGACATCATTGGCGACGGCACATGGCGACGGTTTGCATCGGCTAAAAAACGCGGCCGTCGCAAGCCGTCGTCTACCTAAATATAACGCGCAAACGTTTCCATCATTTCCCTCCAACCCCCTTTCTCTCTTCCTCTTCCCAATTTCGCTCCCAATTGACTCCATTCTCTAGCCGACGATCCCTTTCTGCTATGCACTCCTTTCTCCTTTCTCTTTATCATATTTTTTGAGGTATATATTTTTAAACTCTATTTATAAAATAATTAGTAATTTTGGTTTGACTAGGTTAGATTAATTGGTATTAGATGATGGTATAGTTTATTAGTTGATTTGGAAATAAAATTAAAAGTTTAAAGCCATAATTTAGAAAGTCAGTTGATTATTGATTTGAAATTGATGATTATTGTGTATAAGTTGATGAAAATAATATGTTAGTTTATTTGGGTATGTTAGTAGGTGGTTTGATTGTTTAATTTGTAATTAAAAATTAGGTTTGATTTAAAATTTGAAAATTAGTATTATTGATTAACATGCTTATTGATAAGTTTACGCGAATGTTTGTTATAGTGGAAAAAGATGTTTGTTACAGTTCACGTGAAAATAAATATATAATTATTTATTAATATGTTCATAAGTAGGTACGTGTAAACATGAGTAATATTCTTTAATTAATTAGTGCGTATTAATTATAACTACCGAAGCTTAGTATAAAGTTAATTTAATTTAATTTGTTATTATTAGTGCTAAGTTTATTTATGGTTTTGTACTATGATGATTGTAGATTTGATGAACATGAGTATTTGTGTAGATATTGGTGTGTTGGTTGATGGAATATTGATATTAGTGGATGAAAGTTTATGTAAATATTGATATTTGCATTGTGTTTTTAATGATTTGGGATATGTATGAGATTATACGTTGTATGTGATGTTATTGGTTGTGATATTGAGTTTGTATTTCTTGGAAATGAAGTGAGATTGAGATATGACGTTTATTGTGTGATTGCAAAGCTTAAAAGCAGCTTTGTGGAAAATTACAGGACCCGGGTTTGCGTCGGCTAGCGACGGCTAACGAAAACCAAATTGTTCAGATTAACGACGACTAGCGACGGCTTTCTGGTTCCAGACTTGTGTCGTCTACCGACGGCTGGAGATGGCCAATTTTCGCAGGTTTCCGATGCGAATATGACGACGAAACCATCTCTAAAGCTGTCACTATTTTGCTTGCGTCGTGTTTTTTTGCTGCAGCATTTAGCAACGGCCGCCGGTCATAAAATGCTATTATTAACTGTAATAGCATTTCATAAATTCTATTATAGGCTTTAATAGTATTTCATAAACGCTATTATAGGTTTGAACAGCGTTTCATAAACGCTTTTAAATCCTTTAACAACATTTTAAAAATCATTTTTGCAGTACGTACATATTCAATATCATACTATAATCAATAAACTTACATAAACACAATGTATCATTTCACACAATCATATAGATCACAATTAACGAAAAGTAACTAACCATTCAACATTCACATAGAATAATGCATAATATATCGTAATATTTAATGAACATTATATTAAAAGTGTAAATAAGACAAGTGATAAAAGATCGTACTATACATCTCTACTATTAATAATGAGAATTCAATCCATTAGTTTCAACCATGTCTTTTTGAAATTCGGAAAATGCCCTTTACATTAATAAAGATTGAAAAACATAAACATCATTTTTCAATTGTCATGCGATCAACTTGACTTCATCTACCCTTCCACCTCATCACAATTTTATAAGTTCAACATAACAGGACAATCTACTATTTTCTCTCTTACCTTATATACACTAACAATTAAGACGTTTTAGGTGATATGAGACTAGTTAAAATTATTTAGTTTCCATGTACAACTACTTTTCAATAACTAAACTATATTAAGTATGACCATTTACTACTCCAATATTATTTGCTCTCAGCGCGTTTGGACTTGGAACATTTAATTTCAAACAACATAAACTAAATGTGTGTACATCATAACAGAATATGTGATGCAATACTTAAATTTTAATATCTAATACACACTGTAAATATTGTACATGTGACCACTTGGAATTTAGTAATTTTTTTGCCGGAATGAGATGTTTCATGTTTTCCATCATAAATTCCGATCTCACATTTATTGCTACAATCTGTAAATTCAATTTATTATTAGATAAATTAATATCATGTAAACATCTAGCTGATAGCGCGAATGGAATTAATCTATATTCGAGTGCCAACATGAATGAACGAATGTTGTCCCATGTGCATGAATTGTAAATGATACTTCTACAACAATTGAGCAATCAAGTCATATGCTCCAACCTTCAACTAATAAACGTTATGCTGATTGCACTAAATTACCAGTACAAATTAAATTTAGATTTATAAATAGATTGACGCTATCAGTTACCTATGTTGCAAAAGTAATACGATAAAGATATCTTCCAACTAGAAACAAACTTACAAACTCTAATATGAGTACGACTCATCAAATACTAAATAAAATGTTTAAATAATAGACAACAATCAATATATTTAAACATACATCAATCTATCATACTCAGCTGCCAAGCGTAGCATGGGCTACGCACTAGTGATGAATAAATGTGCAAACCAAAAAGTTGTTACTTCAATAAAAAACCATGTTGCCAGTTGTATGCACCATAGATGAGTAATTACCTATGAAAAAGAAATTCAACAATTAACAATTATAACTATCCTACATACATATGTGTGTGTGTGAAACTTAATTATATATATTTAATTAATTTATATGAAACTTAATTAATTTATATGAAACTTGATTAAATTAGTTAATTTTTTTAAAATTAGATTGATTTATATAAACTTTAGTTAATTTTATAAAATTTAGTTAATTTATATAATCATGTGGAAACGATATCAATAACATATGGAATTTCCTTAAATGGATGTAAATTTTGTTTAAAACATTTTGTTCAACAATTGCATGTATGTTGTTATAAACTTATTAATTTTGTTAAACTTAATTAAATTTTATAAACTTATTTAATTTTAAGGCTTATTTAATTATTATAAAACTTAATTAACTTAGTTACTTATTTTAAACTAAGTTAATTTGTTGTTGTTGTTATTATATTATTTTATTACTATTATTATTATATTTATTATTATTATTCTTCTAAATTTAGTTAATTTTTATAAACTTAATTAATTTTTATAAAAATGAGATAATTTTTATAAAATGAGATAATTTTTACAAAACTTAGTCAGTTTTTATAAAAATTTAACAAAGATTCCAAAATAGAGAACATGATTTTTATAAAATTAATTTTTATAAAACTTAATTAAATTTCATAAACTTAATTAAATTTAAAAACAGTTAGCTTATTTAATTATTATAAAACTTAATTAACTTGGTTACTTATTTTAACGTAGTTAATTTATTATTATTATATTATTATTTTATTACTACTACTATTATATTATATTATATTATTATTCTTCTTTTAAATTTAGTTAATTTTTATAAACTTAATTAATTTTTTATGAAACTTTGTTAACTTAGTTAATTTTTATGTCCTTCAGTTAATTTTATAAAACTCACTTAATTAACTTAGTGAATATTTATAAGACTTAGTTTATTAATTTAGTTAAATAATTTTAGTTAATTTTTATAAAACTTTAGTTAAATTTTATAAACTTCAGTTAATCTAGTTAAATTTGTAGAAAACTTGATAAAGTAGTTAACTTTTACAAAAACTAGTTAACTTTTAGAAAAACAGTTTTGCTTATTTAATTATTATAAAACTTAATTAACTTAGTTAATTATTTTTTATATAACTTAGTTATCTTAGTTAAATTTTTACACGTTGTTAATTTTGATAAATTTATTTAAATTTAATAAAATTTTATGGATATTTAGATATTAATTTAATTTTATAAAACTAAGTTAATTTTTAGAAAATTATTTAATTTCTATAAAACTCGGTTAACTTAGTTAATTCTTACAAACTTTATTGATTCACATTAACGGATTTGATGAATTTTCGACAGCACCTCCTTTACGCAGTTAGTGCTTTCCCACACACCTCAATCCAATATACATTTACACGATTAAAAAAAGATCGGATTTATATAATATACAATAAAATATACTTCATAATAGCATACACATTCAAATGTATAAAAACATATACCTTTTATTAGCAACTTTAGCTACCAATCTTCCATATAGCAAATGAATGTTTGTGTACCTAAATAACAAGTAAAGGGAATAATTAGGATGCAAATCTACAAAAGAGTTATTTAATTATACAAAAGGTGTGAATGCCAATATTATTTATCAAGTAATATTGCGCACTTAGAGATAGAGCGCAAGTTGTTCCATAAGACGAGCGAAAAATGAGCTTGATGATAATTCAATTCTTCTAGTCAGTAATCGCCATTCCATTCAGTGTTGGAAAGTATAGCTACACCATGAGACAGTGTTTTTGCATTAAAAATTGAAGCTCAGTCATAAACACAACTAGCCTACCCGAAGAAGAATATAACCTTCTTAATGATTCTCAGAGCAAGCATTAATAAGAAAAATCAATAGATCAATAATAGAGAGACATTTACTTGATTTACCAATCAAATTTGACATAGGAGCATCAGTCAATGGACTCAAAAGTTTCTCATATTTTGCTTTAATTTTGATATTAAGGTTAAATAAAATGCAAAAATACAAAACTTTGCAAAGTATTAGTTTAGGGTATTAAGAGTATCAAAAATGAACAGTGATTTCATCATGAGGACTGTTTATCTAGATTATTTTCATAATAGGAAAAATTAGTTGCAACTCTTCCCTTAACGCTTTACTTTTGCCCATATATCACACAATTTTGTATCCCCTTAGCAAAATTAATAGTCCATTTCATTCTCACCTATAGTAAGATGAAAGAATTGTTTATAGAAATCTAGCTAACAAGTCAACACCGATGGCTCAAATAATTGGAAATGTGGGACCAATAACTTGCAAAAACTGAATTATTATTGTTCTACCTAGGGAGACATCCCTCATTGTAAAAAAATTAAAACTATTCGCGTGGTTCAGTTTCAAAAGTAGGTAATAAAGGTGGCACTAATATATATATATATATATATATATATATATATATATAATTGAAATTCCATTTGAACAGTAATCAAGAAAACCCTTTTGATTTTGCAAAATGAGAGAAATTAGGTGTGACGGCCTGAACTCGATGTCCGACAAACAACACCAAATTCGTATCGCCGGAGCTTGCAACAACATTAGATGATAAATAACACAGCGGAAACAAAAGATAATATCACTGATACAACATGAATACAATATCCAATACATCAATTTCATACAATGATAATCATCAACATCAGAGAATATATAACAAAAAATACAGCGGAACACGATACGTTATAAGATAAGTCTTCAACAGGATCAAATACTGCAACTCCAATCCAAACTCCAAAGCCAAAGCTCTAAAACTCCAAGCTCGAATCTCCATCAAGGTTGCACAAAGCTAAGCAAGTGCAGTCGTGGCCTCCAACGACTCCGAAATGTATCAAGCAGAAAGCTGAAGGTTACCAAAACGATATCTACTACCTGACTAGCTGAATTGTGGGCACCCAGAGTTTAGAAACGGAACAATAAACTCTGAGTCAGTCGTGGGACTGGTGTGAGCAAACAAAAACGGTTTGTCATTTAAAACAATCAAAAGATTTTAAATTTGAAATCCGTAATGCTTTTTGGAAATGAAACTACCATAAGGCCTCCCGGCACACACACCATGCAATCGCACACTTGGGCGATATTTCTCCTTATGATAGTCAAACATGCTTACTACGCAAAAATCCTTTCTGATATTATTATTAGTGCATAGTGGAAAACCTTTCGAAAATATAATATTAATCCTAGCAAGCATAGGCACCATTATACTATGCCTACTATGGCTACCACTTGAGGTGGCAGGTAATACAACTGCAATCGTAAAGGCTCGTATTGGATGATTGGATTTCCAACAAATGGTCAGGCTAACGAACTTCCTATTGCCACATGGGAACGCCTCTGGAGGGATGCCTCGAGAACCTACCCGGCTCTCTGCCAACACAAGGCTGTTACCCCCTTCCCGGGAAGTAAAACCTAAGATATCCCACCCTCGGTCGTTTGCGTCCTTTATCCGAGGATCCTCTACACCAACAACATCACACAGTAATAAATATACTACAATGCCCACATGAGTAAGTATCTGGGCTCCATACCATGATACCACCCTTTTCCAGAAGGAAAGGACATACCCTAGGGGAGCTACCCCTGAAACCTTGCCGCATCTTTCATGTTTCGACCATTACCGTTTTGTGAGGCCCGATGAGGTCTCGTCCATAAAGCTACGCTTTTTCACAAAGCCAAGCTTTGATCAACAAATGATCAGCAGCACTTCGTATGCCACATTACCAAATTGGGAATGTATCACTAGTAACCATCAACTACATAACCTCTGAGCTCGTACATTTCAGAGAAGGGTGTGAAGCTAAGAGAATAAATTCTCCGCCACCAAATAGAAATGTATTTGATGGAAACCAGCTTTACATCTCAAAGTGTAACGTCAGACACACATCCATACAAGTCTATTCCGGGTTCGAACAGAACCAAAGGCACTTTCGATGAAACCCTTGCAATCCGGGTATTCACAATCCCGATCGGACTTCCCATCACTTAGGAAATCTCTATACCGTAGCTACTCAGTGCAGAGACAATCGATAGGTTATCCTATCGTTCTCGCAAATACCCGGTCTTCATCACCGATCTTCAAATGTTATCCATAAAGTCGTATCATTATTCGAAATGGGTTATATGACACAAAGGTCCTCTCCCGACTAAACTGAAAAATGAGCGCAATATTTGAAACATATAGATAGAGGATCCCAATTAAGTCACAACTTCAAAATTCACAACTTTATTTCAAATGGTTTGAACAAATTACCATTTCAAATCTTTAAACAAAAAGATTTATCTTACGAAGTTCACCCAGTTTCACAAAAATTCATTCACAGTTTTCAAACAATTTCCATTTCAGTTGGATTAACTCATTTAATCTTTAAATATTTAAATCAAAGATGTAATTTATAGCTTCCAAAACCGTTTCCAAAGATTTATTCATAACTTGGAAAGCCGTTTTCCAATTCAAACTTGGAATTCCTTTAATACAAATTAGAAGTTCATTTCTTATATGAAAGCTTTTATCATTTAAAAACAAACAGTTTTTATTTTGAAAAAATCCGATTTCATTTATGTAACGATCCCGAATTTTTACTAAATTTAAATTGATAATTAAATTAATTTTTGAATTTAAATCTATAAAAATTTATTAGTAAATTGATTCGAGGTTCCCTAAATTCAAAATATATATATATATAATCTTATGAATTGAAATATTGTACATATGTGATTTGGATTTAAATTTCAAGTAAATGGATTTACAATAATATGAATATATATGTATATAGGTACATACATTGAGTTTGAGTTATTGTTTTAACTAAATGGTTTAACGATAAATTATAATGATAAAAATAAAAGTAAACAATTAATTGCTAAAGTTTTAACAACAAATTTAATATGGAAATTCATCGATATTATAAAATAAATAAATATATAGTTTATACAAAATGAAGTTAAGATGTAATTTTAATATCATAATACAAATAAAACAAACAATAATAATAAAAGTAGAACTTCATTGTATTTCAAAGTAACAAAACAAAGATAGCAAAATATATAAAATAGTATGAAAATATAAAAACAAAATAAGTATACAATGAGGCTTACAAAAGAAGCTAAAGGGAATATCTTCATCTTGTACAAATGAAATGAAAGAATATATGTGTAATGTATGGCCAAGATGAAGGTGTTCAACATATCTTCATATTGTATAACTGAAATAAGAAAATAAAATTGAAATGGTATAAATCAATTAATGCTCAGCCTAAAAGTAACAAAAAAAATACAGATATATGAAATTGTACAAGCCATTAATGCAGCCCCAAACAAGTATACTTCAGCCTCTAAACCAAAGAAAAAAATCCCTGTTCAATCTTTGTACAAAGTATAAACATTTTACAACATGAATCATCACCCTATAAATCTCCGTTTCTATATATCTACATTAACAATCTTTTTTATATCAGCCTTCTCATTTATCTTCGTCCATCAAAGCCATGAAAAACTGAAGTAAGAATCATTTTAAACTCAAACAAACATCCACTTAAAACCATCAAACAAATCTGTTGTTTAAAAATAAAAATAAGTACTACAAAGTAAAATAAAACACATAGATAAAAAAAACTAATGTCATCTCAGCCCATGATACAAACATCTCAGCCATACCCTATTGAATAAACAAATAAACATCACTTTGTACAAAAAGAACATACTATCACCTGTACAAATAATATTAACCTGTACAACTCATCTCTATATACCTCAACTTCATCTCAGCTCGTTCACTAAAAGCCGAGAGAATCTAAAGTAATATCATTTTAAAAGCTAGAACAAACTTAAATTTAAACATCAGATATCAAGGAAGCTTCAACTTGTAAACTCCTGGAGTTAATATGATCTGGAAGGTGAGTAACTCCACCTTTAAAAATTTAAAGTATAATATAGTTGAATATTATTGCTGTGATCAATATTGTATTGTGAAGTATGTTTGCAAAATTTTGAAGTATGATGTATACAGGCACTTGAATAATTGCAATTCCTCTGTTTCCAGTTTCTGTTCATGTTTGATTTAAAATTCAAAACCTTTTAAATTTAATCTTTGTTTAGACTTAAGTTTAAATAAAACTTGTTTGTTTCATTTCAAACTTTAGTTAGGATTCAACTTAAGTTAAACAACTTATTTATTTTTCTGGAAATTAAGAAACATAAGCCAAACTTCAAATTTGAAAATTTTCAAACTTCTTAATCTTCGAATTCAGTTATGCAAGCTGAATCAGTAAACAATAACATGATTTTTAAACCTAATTTGATGATTTTTAATGGTGTGGTATGAGAGTGGTTTGGGTTTGTTCGACTTTTGCATTTCGAGTCGCTGGGGTCGGTCTCGTTGATCAGAGGGGTCGGGGCTTGGGCTGGAGGTGGAGAAGCGAACAGGGAGTAGGGGAAAAATATTGCGATGGTCAATCGATGACCACGACGGTGGCGGGAGTCGTTTAAATTCCGGTGACCTAGTTTTGGGGTGGCTGATGTTTTCCACTCGCGCGTCGTCAATAATGGATCGAGTGCCACGCGAGTTTGTGGGGAGTAGAGGGAGATAGACGATGCTACGGACGGAGTTTGGTGGCCTCCGGTGGTCGGAGTGTCGAGCGAACGGCATTGACATGTTGGGAAGTCGAGGCGTGTGAGTGTTCCAGGTTTCAAATTTCACTCTAATTCGCGTTCGAGTTGAACTGGCCGGAGTTGTGTGGTTGGAAGCGGAGCTGGGGATGACCTTCGACTTGCTCGAAGTATTGGTGGCGAATGGCGGTGGCGAACGGAGGCGTACACGTGCACGCGTGATAGTTTGTGCCTGGGATTGTGAAGTTGGGAAGAAGAAGTTACTGGGTACTTTGGTTAGTTGGGTAAGAATAGGGTTTTCGCATGTGTGACTCGAGTGATTACTCGAAGATGGTAGGGGTTGGTCGCGGAGCAGGAACAAGGGTGTCTCGGGTAGAAAAATTGTACAGGTTTTGACAAAACCTGTTCCTGTTTTATTTTGAATTTAAAACCGAATCTTAAAGTTCAAAAGCAAAAGTTTAACTGTGTTAAAAATTTAAGTTCAACATAACTGAAGTTTAGTTTGAACACTTAAGTTAGGAATAAATAAGATTTAAAAAAAAAAATTAAACTTGTTTATTTTACTTTGAAGTATTTAAAAAGAAAAAAAAAGAATCTGCATTTAAACAATGGGATTTTTCACTTGTAAAGAAAGGACTTAGACCGGTTGAATCAAATTTTGGAATCTGGAACTAAATCTAAATTTGATTGAGTTATGGGGATAAAAGGAGTTTTTTTGAATTTAAATTGTTCTAAATAATTTGAATGATTTAATTTAATTAGAAATTAAATCTAAAATTGTAATGTGTAAAATACACTTAAATGATAATGGAATCATTAATAAAGGAATTAATTATCTTAGAGATAATTAAGGTAATAAAATGGTTTAATTATTAAGGGAATTTAAAGAGTGATTTATTTAATTTATAAATAAATAATTTAGATTAAAATTAAAAATGATTAATAATAAATTTATTTATCTAAGATAATTTCTTAAGAAGGTAATTAAGGAAATATTAGTAGTTAATGGGGATGATTAACTAAGGATTATTAAGTAATTAAAATTTATGCGATAAATTTTGATAATTAAATTTATTTATTTAAGATAATCGATTGTAATTGTTAATTACCTAATGAAAATAAATTAAGGGGTTAATTAAATTATGTAATTGGTTTAAAGGTTGATTTAATTAATATAATTAATTAAGAATTATTTAATTAATTAAAGTATTGATAAATTTATCTATATCAATTGATTTGTAATTAATAAATCAGAATTGGATAATTAATTCATAAGTAATTTATTTGATTTGAAATAAATTGAAATAATTAAGATTAAACGATTAATTAATCCTGCTTATAAATGATTATTTTAATACTTGACCTTAATACTCATGAATGATTGTATTGTATGAAATGCCTTGGATTGATTGTCCTATCTGATCTGTGATATTTTGTTCTGTATATTGAGTCGTGTATGATTATTCATTTATTTACATTTGTATACTACCTGTGAATCTGTGAATGAGCGATAAGCGTTATGTTTATATCGCTTATCAACTATATTTCTGTGTTTTAATCTTTGATGATTGAATGATGTTGCACTATTGTGTTAAAACCCTTGACCATACTTATACACACACCAATATGGATTTCACGAGGAAATCGATTAAGTCACAGAGTTTTGAAAACGATTTTTAATAGACAATCTGAATTCAAATGTTTTGAAAATGGATTGGGTTTAAAGTAAAAAGAAATTGAAATGGAATTTCAAAGATGAAATTATTTTGAATAACTTGATTAAGATTTGGGATTTAAATATTTTGATTTAAATTTGAATTCAATATTTGAAATTGAATTCTATGATCTGGAAACTAGGGACTAAAGATGTTATACCAGTTTATATGGGTTAAACTATTTTTAAGGTATTTGGTTTGGGAATTTGAATTTAAATTCAAAGGCTTTAACTCGTGTAAATAAAATTGGATCTTTCTGAAATGAAACTATTGTTTTGAAATAATAAAAGCTTTCATTAGGAAGTGAACTTCCAAATTGTGTTAAAAAGGATTTCAAGTTAAAAAAAGAAAATGATTTCCCAAGTCATGGAAACTGTTTGAAAACTATAAGATAAATCTTGATTTAAAGATTTAAATGAATTGATCCAATTAAGAGGAAATTGTTTTGAAATCCACGAATGAATCTTTATGAAACTAGGTGAACTTTATGAGGTAAATTTTTTGTTTAAAAGATTTGAAATGGAAATTGTTTAGACCATTTGAAAGAAAGTTTGAATTATTAAGTTGTGACTTAATTGAAATCTCATATCCATATGTTTTAAATATTGCGCTCACTATTCGGTTTAGCCGGAAAAGGACCTTTGTGTCGTATAACCCATTCCGAATATGTGATTCGACGTTACGGATAGCATTTGAAGACCGGTGATGAAGACCGGGTATTTACAAAAGTGATAGGATGACCTATCGATTGTCTCTGCACCGAGTCGCGCCAGTATAGAGATTCCCAAAGTGATGGGAAGTCCGATCGGGATTGTAAATGCCCGGATTGCAAGGACTTCTTTGGAAGTGCCTTCGGTTCTGTCTGAACCCAGAACAGACTTGTATGGATCGTATGTCCGACATTACAATTTGAGATATAAAGCAGATTTCTTTCAAATACATTTATGTTGGTGGCGGAGAATTTATTCTCTTAGCTTAACACCCTTCTCTAAGACATACGAGTTCAGATGTTATGTAGTTGAAGGTTATCAGCGATATAATCCCAATTTGGTAATGTGGCATGCTGAGTGTTGCTGATCATTTGTCGATCAAAGCATGGCTTTTGTAAAAAGCGTAGCTTTGTGGACGAGACTTCGTCGGACCTCACACCCCGGAATGGTCAAAACAGGAAAGATGCGGCAAGGTTATTGGGGGTAGCACCCCTTAGGGTATGCGCATTTCCTTCTGAATAGAAGTGGTATCATGTTATGGAGCCCAGATACTTAACTTATGTTGATATCGCAGATATATATATGTATTACTTTGTGATTTGTTGCTGGGGCCCCGGTTAAAGGTTGGTTACAACCGGGAGATGGCATACTCGTGTCAGTAGTTATCCAGTTAGGGGTAACCCGGCCTGTGTTGGCAGAGATCCGGTTTGGTTCTCGGGAACGTCCTTCCAGAGGCGTTCTCATGTGGCAATGGGAAGTTCCTTGGCCTGACCATTGTTGGAAATCCAATTCCCAATACGAAACTTGTACGGTATTAGTTGTATAACCTGCCATGGAACGTGGCAGTAACCTGCTATTGAACATGGTAGCTATAGTAGGCATACGATAATGGTCGTATGTTGGCTAAGATTTATATCTTTACTTTCGAAATGATTTTTTCTACACTTTGCACTTATAGTAATAATATCAAGGAAATTGCGTATCAAGCTTGTTTGACTATCACAAGAAGAAATCTCCTCCAATTCTGCGTTTGCATTGTGTGTGTGGCGCCCCACCTCTATGCTCATAATAACAAAGGGTATTAAAAGAAATACTGTTTGTTATTACGAAGAATAAGGCTGGATAGGAGCGGCCATCCGTAGTTAGGCCTTACACTAGTATTGGTTATCTCGATAGGAGTGGTACATATTTTTAATTTTTTTCATCTCTTATTTATTTACTCCCATCATCATATCCAATTCCAGTATAAAACAAACTACGATGGTTCATAATAGTTTAGGACAATAGATATAATAATAACACAGATAATATAAATGCAGAACACAGATAAAGCCAAAATGTCTCATATATATATAATAACAGATGTCAGTTACAATACATGTGATACAATACATATGATACAACTACAACTGTCGACTCTGGAAGTTACATATACAAATACATTATCATATATAATATACATGAATACATATCTTCCTATACAAATAAACCGACTACTATCAATGACTACGACTACTCCAAAAGATATGAAGTGACTTCATAGCTCAAGCAGCAACCCAAAGTAAGATATCAACAACCTATAAATACTCGGTCTGGCCCGAGTATTACATTCAAAAGAAAATAATACACGGGTCAGTCTAATTCAAACTTAGTTATTAGTGCACAGAAGCAATAATAATTAAATAATGAATAAACGACAGTTACAATAAATCTCGTTTATCCGATCCTTAAATAAAGAAATCGGATAACGATAAATATAACACGTAACAGGGTTAAACAACAAATTAGCAAATTAAACCAAATCAGAATATTGAATTTGAATAAACAAAACAGTTCAAAACATTAAAATCCCCATTAAAATATTAATTCGAGTAGGGCTGCAGTACACGCACGCGTGCACTGCCTCGCCACTACAGCATATGGAATATGCAAAGGATCAAATAATCAAAACAAGATAGAATATCATAAAAGCCATACCGTGTGGCTGCAGTTCACGCTTGCGTGCACTGCCTTGCCACTACCGTGATATGTACACAATGAAAATTCACAAACGAACACAAGGTCAAACCCAAGCTACAAGATGGATTCAACTCAAGTGAATTCGAAAAAATAACAAAATGCAAAGGTCAAGTCACTGCTGTCATGACTCAACTCAATGCAACCATTCAAGTTCCGCAATGTCAAGGGAAGGAGACAACAGTGGTACAACTACAGGGAGACAGGTATACAACAACAAGCATGAAGTATGCAAGCTCGACTAATGGCAAGACCAAACTGCATAAGTGACCACAAAGACAACAGCTAGTGCCAACAAAAGTCCAGAGACCAAGTTCATATGCAAAGTGCAGAATAATCAAAGACACGGTACACAAATGCAAGACAAAATTTATGTATCAAGTGATGCATTTGTGTAAGAGGCATAGCAACCACAAGATACTGCAACAAACAACTTCAACAAGGCAGACTCAAAGACACAGTGAAGCTCAAGTATAACACTGCAGGAGTTCAAATCAGTACTACAACTCAAAGCAATGAACAGTCCCACAATGAAACTACAGTGGACAGGGCATACATATGAAGCAACAAGGCCTGACTGGAAGGTTCAAACATGAACTATAATTCAATATCAACAAAACTACTCAGGAGATCAATACACATGACTCACATGAACCAGATCTTATATTGCACAAGTGAAATGGCCACAGCTTCAATTGAACAGAGAAAAGAACAACAAGCGGTATGAGACTGAACCAGACAAATGGAACTGAGTTCAAGTGAATAACACATCATGAACTCGATGCAGTGCAACTCAATGCAACAAAAGACCACAAGACTCAACCTAGGGAAATGGATCAGTTGCACTAATTGAAATTGGGAATTGCAAATAACAATTATAGTACCCAAAACATGGGTCAAAAGCAAACAAGTCCAGACACAACAAGCATCGTGTAGCAGTGCAACACGAAGTCAAGAAAAGCAACTGCAGCTCAAAAGCAGGCTCAATGTAACAAGTGAACACTTGTGTACATATACAAAAAAAACTGAAGTGAAGTCACAAGTGCACAACTTCAACAAACCAAACGTCATCAAGTAAACAAGATTCAAGCAGTAATAACACTGCAGCACAAGAGAATGCACAAAACTAAATGAACTCATATGGATAGCGCAGCAAGAATCACGCATGACACAGCAAGTATAAGTGTCAAAACTGGTCAGAGGCAGTGAGTATCAAAAGAAATTCGAACAAAAGGAATTTGCAATCAGAATTTTCATAAAAATGATCAAAGTCAATCAAACAGTTACACAAAACTATAACTGTAAATTTCAACCAAAGTCATCAGAAAATGAGAACAAAATTCCCATCTCAAAATTTGTTTTCACGATAACAAGATATATGTTTCAAACCTGTCAAGACCAGAGTGCAACAGAACTTATACTCAAAGAAAGAAAAATCACATGGACAGTACTACATGAATACAGACCATCATGAAGATTCCAACTGACCATAAGAATCAGGAATTCAAGTTCAATGTAGATACATGGAAATGCAACATCAAGGTATGGACTCAGTTAAATGCCAGAGAAACAAAGGAATGATCAGAGCAATAAAACTGAAGTGCAACAACCACTGGCCAGAGGAACATTTCGACATGACAAAACATATCAAGGCCAAAAGCACTTTAGGAATGCACTAGTGGACCAGAGAATGACTACAAGCATTAGGATAAAAACATGAATTCAGATGAAGGCAAGCGTACAGGCTCAGTGAAATGGCGCAGGCAACAAATAAATCAAATTAGAGTCGAGTAGTGACAATAGTCAACATCAACATTACCACATAAACAAAGTCATGGTAGAAGTCACTAGCAAAATCGATCGAAAACAGTTTCAAAGTTTTCAAGTGCAGTTTAACATAAACAAGACCAAATGGCCGAAGTCTTCAGACATTCACGGAACAAGTCAAAAATCACAGTCATACATAGATAATCAAGTGGCCGAACAAAATTCCAAATAAGCAGATGAGTTCAACAAATTTGAATTAGATGTGAGTGAAAAGAAATCACTCACCTTTTTCGACGCAACAAGGAGGAGATGAACGATCAGCGAAGCTACACGCAACCCACCATTGAATCGATCAATAAAAGACGCAGCCTCGATTCCAAATTCGAAAGCCCCAAATACTACAGCGAAGAAAACGAGAACGAGCAAGCCTTTATTTGACCAGAGGAACGTGTGAGGGGACGAGCCGCCATTCTTTCGTTTCTTTTTTTTTCGTTTGTTTTGATTTAGGTTTTTCGAATCCGAAGGTAAAGAGGGACGGGTATAAATAATTATCATGATCCAAAACAAACGAACGTGGGCCAGAATAAATTTTAAAGCCCGCATTCACTTTTAACCATTTATTTAAAAGGATTTTAACCCAATTTAAAAGAATTTCAATTGATTCAAAAACTCAAATTCAAATTAGCCAACAACGATAATTATTTGTTCTAAAACCACGGGTTGTTACAGACTCCCCTCCTTATAAAAATTGCGTCCCCGCAATTTTCATAATTAAGGTCGTCACTAGCAATAAATTTTCTAACATAAACTGGTTAAGCTAGAAAATGAAGGCAGAGAATTCAAACATCAAAGAAATCTTTTAATTTCAATAAAAGAAATTCAAAATTCTAAACAAAATCTAACTATCAATAGATAGTCAGAAAACAACAACAAAGGCCTAATTATCAAAAACGATAATTAGAATCTCAATCGACAAATATTTAATTATCAAAGGCGATAATCAAATTTCAAATCAACAAATATTTGATTATCTCAGTCGATAATCAAATTTCAAATCAACAAATATTTGATTACCTCAGTCGATGATCAAATTTCAAATCAACAAATATTCGATTATCAAAAACGATAATCAAAGCAACAAATATTCGATTATCAAAAACGATAGTCAAATCAACAAATATTCGATTATCAAAAATGATAATCAAATCAACAAATATTCGATTATCAAAAATGATAATCAAATCTCAAATCAACAAATATTCGATTATCAAAAACGATAATCAAAAATTTCAAATCAACAAATATTTGATTCTTTCAGTCGATAATCAAATTTCATATCAACAAATATTTGATTATCAAAAACGATAATCAAATCTCAAATCAACAAATATTCGATTATCAAAAACGATAATCAAATTTCAAATCAACAAATATTTGATTCTCTCAGTCGATAATCAAATTTCAAATCAACAAATATTTGATTATCAAAAACGATAATCAAATCAACAAATATTCGATTATCAAAAACGATAATCAAATCAACAAATATTCGATTATCAAAAACGATAATCAAATCAACAAATATTCGATTATCAAAAACGATAATCAAATGTCAAATCAACAAATATTTGATTATCTCAGTCGATAATCAAATTTCAAATCAACAAATATTTGATTATCAAAAACGATAATCAAATCAACAAATATTCGATTATCAAAAACGATAATCAAATCAACAAATATTCGATTATCAAAAACAATAATCAAATCAACAAATATCCAATTACATGCAGATAATTGGAAACAACAAATATCTAGAAATCAATTAAGATGATCTAGAAAATTAACATAAAAGGTGGATCGATCCCAACAAATGGCGAGTTTTAGCTACGCCGCACGTGCATCAACATATGGCCGAAGCCTACCAAGTACCCAACATAATTTTGGCGCCCAACAAATGACCCGAAGGTCCAACAAATGACCCGAAGGTCCGGTACTGGTATTGACCCGAAGGTCCAACATATGACCCGGAGGTCCAACATAGTGGCTCGAAAGCACATGAAAATCATCAAATATTCAATTAACGAGTCCGGAATTAACCGAAATAGTAAATGTGTGGTTTCATACTCTGCACTTTTGCTACATCGTTTAAATCTCTTCATCGTTTCCTTGAAAGTGCGAATTGTGTATTCCAAAAATAACATTTCACATTCTCAAACGGACAAGTCCGGAATTAAACGAATCAGTAAAAGAAAGGGGTCATAGTCCTCGATTTTGCTGAAACGTTTAAGTCACTTTCTCATTCTTCTGAAAACGCAAACTGTAAAAATTCTGAAAACAATTTCATTAATTTTATAAAAGTAATAATTTACATTCTCAAACGAACAAGTCCGGAATTAAGTGAATCAGTAAAAGAAAGGGTTCATAGTTCTCGATTTTGCTGAATCGTTTAAATCTCTTTCTCATTCTTTTGAAAACGTAAACTGAAAAATTTTGAAAACAATTTTTATTTTTGAAACCATTTGAAAATCTGTGCTCAAAACAGCAACATCAAAAACAATTTCGATATGGAAATTGTACTTCTCACAACACCGTAAAAAAACGAATCTCAAAATCAGAATTGCGGAATAACCACTTGAAAAATCCACTTTAAAAAAATTGACGGTTACTGAAGTCAAAGTGACAGTAATTTTTAAACGTCAAAATCTCATCAAAATAATTCGCAACAAAATATAACACTAGTGAATTTTCATTTATCAAAACATTCATCAAAAATGTCAACAAAACACCGTACTTCAAAAATTTAGCACAAGTGTTAAAATCCCGTTATAATAATAACGGCAACAAAATACGTATCATAACCAAGCATCGGTTTAACGTAAAATTAAAGTAGTAACGTGCAACTCATGTTTGCACGCACACTACAAACTAGACAAAGAAATTACTCAAATATATCTTCTATGAAGATATTTTAAAATAGTAGAAATCTAATCAGATATGATTATCATCAAAAAAAAACCAACAAGAAGTTTCAACAAATCAGAACCACTGGTTAAACACATAATGAAATTAATTTCATTTTCATATTTTGATTTTTAAATCAAAATAATTATCAGTTGTACTCAGCGAAGCAGTCACACTGTTTTCGCTGCGCACTCTGATAAACAAAGCACAAACCAATCAATCATAAAAACACAAATTCACTTTTTATTTTTAAATAAAGATATTTAAAAATTTCATCATAATTTCAAAACTTTAGTTTTGACTCAAAGCACAATAAAACATCGACATATAGTTGTAACACATGTTCCATCTAAGTTATGTTTTATATTATGTCCATAAACCCCAAGCTCTGATACCAACTGTGGCGCCCCACCTCTATGCTCATAATAACAAAGGGTATTAAAAGAAATACTGTCTGTTATTATGAAGAATAAGACTGGATAGGAGCGGCCATCCGTAGTTAGGCCTTACACTAGTATTGGTTATCTCGATAGGAGTGGTACATATTCTTAATTTTTTTCATCTCTTATTTATTTACTCCCATCAACATATCCAATTCCAGTATAAAACGAACTACGATGGTTCATAATAGTTTAGGACAATAGATATAATAATAACACAGATAATATAAAAGCGGAACACAGATAAAGCCAAAATGTCTCATATATATAATAACAGATGTCAGTTACAATACATGTGATACAATACATATGATACAACTACAACTGTCGACTCTGGAAGTTACATATACAAGTACATTATCGTATATAATATACATGAATACATATCTTCCTATACAAATAAACCGACTATTATCAATGACTACGACTACTCCAAAAGATATGAAGTGACTTCATAGCTCAAGCAGCAACCCAAAGTAAGATATCAACAACCTGTAAATACTCGGTCTGACCCGAGTATTACATTCAAAAGAAAATAATACACGGGTCAGTCTAATTCAAACTCAGTTATTAGTGCACAGAAGCAATAATAATTAAATAATGAATAGACGACAGTCACAATAAATCTCGTTTATCCGATCCTCAAATAAAGAAATCGGATAACGATAAATATAACACGTAACAGTGTTAAACAACAAATTAACAAATTAAACCAAATCAGAATATTGAATTTGAATAAACAAAACAGTTCAAAACATTGAAATCCCCATTAAAATATTAATTCGAGTAGGGCTGCAGTACACGCACGCGTGCACTGCCTCGCCACTACAGCATATGGAATATGCAAAGGATCAAATAATCAAAACAAGATAGAATATCGTAAAAGCCATACCGTGTGGCTGCAGTTCACGCTTGCGTGCACTGCCTTGCCACTACCGTGATATGTACACAATGAAAATTCACAAACGAACACAAGGTCAAACCCAAGCTACAAGTTGGATTCAACTCAAGTGAATTCGAAAAAATAATAAAATGCAAAGGTCAAGTCACTGCTGTCATGACTCAACTCAATGCAATCATTCAAGTTCCGCAATGTCAAGGGAAGGAGACAACAGTGGTACAACTACAGGGAGACATGTATACAACAACAAGCATGAAGTATGCAAGCTCGACTAATGGCAAGACCAAACTGCATAAGTGACCACAAAGACAACAGCTAGTGCCAACAAAAGTCCAGAGACCAAGTTCATATGCAAAGTGCAGAACAATCAAAGACACAGTACACAAATGCAAGACAAAATTTATGTATCAAGTGATGCATTTGTTTAAGAGGCATAGAAACCACAAGATACTGCAACAAACAACTTCAACAAGGCAGACTCAAAGACACAGTGAAGCTCAAGTATAACACTGCAGGAGTTCAAATCAGTACTACAACTCTAAGCAATGAACAGTCCCATAATGAAACTACAGTGGACAGGGCATACATATGAAGTAACAAGGCCTGACTGGAAGGTTCAAACATGAACTATAATTCAATATCAAAAAAACTACTCAGGAGATCAATACACATGACTCACATGAACCAGATCTTATATTGCACAAGTGAAATGGCCACAACTTCAATTGAACAGAGAAAAGAACAACAAGCGGTATAAGACTGAACCAGACAAATGGAACTGAGTTCAAGTGAATAACACATCATGAACTCGATGCAGTGCAACTCAATGCAACAAAAGACCACAAGACTCAACCTAGGGAAATGGATCAGTTGCACTAATTGAAATTGGGAATTGCAAATAACAATTATAGTACCCAAAACATGGGTCAAAAGCAAACAAGTCCAGACACAACAAGCATCGTGTAGCAGTGCAACACGAAGTCAAGAAAAGCAACTACAGCTCAAAAGGAGGCTCAATGTAACAAGTGAACACTTGTGTACATATACAAAAAAAAACTAAAGTGAAGTCACAAGTGCACAATTTCAACAAACCAAACGTCATCCAGTAAACAAGATTCAAGCAGTAATAACACTGCAGCACAAGAGAATGCACAGAACTAAATGAACTCATATGGATAGTGCAGTAAGAATCACGCATGACACAGCAAGTATAAGTGTCAAAACTGGTCAGAGGCAGTGAGTATCAAAAGAAATTCGAACAAAAGGAATTTGCAATCAGAATTTTAAGAAAAACGATCAAAGTCAATCAAACAGTTACACAAAACTATAACTGTAAATTTCAACCAAAGTCATTAGAAAATGAGAACAAAATTCTCATCTCAAAATTTGTTTTCACGAAAACAAGATATATGTCTCAAACCAGTCAAGACCAGAGTGCAAAAGAACTCATACTCAAAGAAAGAAAAATCACATGGACAGTACTACATGAATACAGACCATCATGAAGATTCCAACTGACCATAAGAATCAAGAATTCAAGTTCAATGTAGATACATGGAAATGCAACATCAAGGTATGGACTCAGTTAAATGCCAGAGAAACAAAGGAATGATCAGAGCAACAAAACTGAAGTGCAACAACCACTGGCCAGAGGAACATTTCGACATGACACAATATATCAAGGCCAAAAGCACTTTAGGAATGCACTAGTGGACCAGAGAATGACTACAAGCATTAGGATAAAAACATGAATTTAGATGAAGGCAAGCGTACAGGCTCAGTGAAATGGCGCAGGTAACAAATAAATCAAATTAGAGTCGAGTAGTGACAATAGTCAACATCAACATTACCACATAAACAAAGTCGTGGTAGAAGTCACCAGCAAAATCAATCGAAAACAGTTTCAAAGTTTTCAAGTGCAGTTTAACATAAACAAGACCAAATGGCCGAAGTCTTCAGACATTCACGGAACAAGTCAAAAATCACAGTCATACA
This sequence comes from Allium cepa, assembly GCA_030765085.1. Taxonomy (NCBI): domain Eukaryota; kingdom Viridiplantae; phylum Streptophyta; class Magnoliopsida; order Asparagales; family Amaryllidaceae; genus Allium; species Allium cepa. The sequence goes on from CM060935.1 coordinate 601,529,142, forward strand.
TAGATAATCAAGTGGCCGAACAAAATTCCAAATAAGCAGATGAGTTTAACAAATTTGAATTAGATGTGAGTGAAAAGAAATCACTCACCTTTTTTGACGCAACAAGGAGGAGATAAACGATCGACGAAGCTACACGCAACCCACCATTGAATCGATCAATAAAAGACGCAGCCTCGATTCCAAATTCAAAAGCCCCAAATACTACAGCGAAGAAAACGAGAACGAGCAAGCCTTTATTTGACCATAGGAACGTGTGAGGGGACGAGCCGCCATTCTTTCGTTTCTTTTTTTTTCGTTTGTTTTGATTTAGGTTTTTCGAATCCGAAGGTAAAGAGGGACGGGTATAGATAATTATCATGATCCAAAACAAACGAACGTGGGCCAGAATAAATTTTAAAGCCCGCATTCACTTTTAACCATTTATTAAAAAGGATTTTAACCCAATTTAAAAGAATTTCAATTGATTCAAAAACTCAAATTGAAATTAGCCAACAACGATAATTATTTGTTCTAAAACCACGGGTTGTTACAGTGTGTGTGGCGGGAGGTCTTATGGTAGTTTCATTTCTAAAAGCATTGCGAATTTATTTTAAAATCTTTTGTTGATTGTTTTAAAAGATAAACTGTTTTTGTTTCTCACACCAGTCCCATGACAGATCCGGAGTTTATTGTTTTTTCCTAAACTCTGGGTGCTCAAATTTTTTTCTACACGAGCAGTTTAGAGTTGGGTTTTTCAGGTAGTTAGGTTTAGTGAATTATCTGGAGCTAGTTCAGTCTTTAGATATGGATTGTACTTGCTTAGCTTGGTGCATCTTTATTGGGAGTTCGAGCTATTGCTGGATTGGTTCTTGGAAATGGAGTTGCGGTTTTGGAGTTCTCTTTTGAAGACTATTTTGGAGATTATCCGCTGCTGGGGTTATCGTTTGCTTTTCCGCTGCTATTTTATTGTATCATATCTCTGATGTATATTGATATCTATTGGATCATCTATTGTATCAGATATTATATCAAAGCTGTATATCAATGTATTATTCTTTATATTCCGCTGTGTTGTTTACTTAATGTTGTTATAAGCTCCGGGGAATCGGATTTGAACGATCGAATCTATGGCATTCGAATACGATATGAAGTATGGATGTCGATTTTCGAGCGCGAAAAATCCCGTTCGTCACATGTGGTATCAGAGCTAAGGCTAAACTTTAGCTCAGGAGTATAACACATTAAGTAGCTCATTAGAGATAGGGTGAAGTAAACCCTAGAATGAGTAATCCCTAAGATATCCGTTCGAATACCTCAGTAAATTCTCTTACTATCCACTGATAGTGAGTATGAGTGCAAGAAGAGAACGAGATAGGGGACAGGGGAATATGACTATAAATGGTCAATACCCTGCAACACTGAAAACAATCTTTCTCTATCAAATTTTCTTTGATTCGTTTCTAAATTCTTTTGATTGCTTCGTGATAGTTACAAGAAAAAGTTTCGGTGTGTTGATGGCCCGACGAATCGTTGTAGAAAATTCTTATTTCGTATCTTCATCGGTTTCTTATCAGTTTTTGATTTAAACTTTAATGAATTTGAAATTTTAAACAAATTAGAAATTTTGAATAAATTTGAAATTTAAATTGAGTTAAATTGGTTAATGAAATATAAGGATAAATTGAATTGTATCGATAAAACGATTTCATTTAGAACCAAACTTTGGATTTCTGTTATAACTTCTTGGGTAGAATAAAATCTGAAATATAAACTTTGTTGTATTTCTCAACCTATAAAATTCTAAAACCATTAGGATCTTAATATTTAGATTTTGATTTTAATTGTAGAGAACAAATAGCATCAGCCGAGGTGGAAAGGCTAGAAGGGTTGGTGATTTTGGTTCATCTAGTAGGATTCGGGATGATTTGGGTGAACCATCAGGACGTGAGGAGGTGCCAGAAGAACCTATGGTGCAGCCACAACCTCAAGTTGAAGAACCCAAGGAGGAGTCCGGAAATGAAGAAGAGTTTGAAGAGGAATTTGAAGAAGAATTCGAGGAGGAATTTGAAGAAGAGTTCGAAGAGGAGTTTGAGGAAGAGTTTGAGGTGGAAGAAGAACCTGAAATTGAGGTAGAGCCCGAAGGTGATGAAGCAATTTATTGGGATTTAGATAATGCCATAGAGGATGATGATGCCATAGAAGACGAGGAGCTAGATGGTGGAAGTTTTATTCCGGTAGAGTCTGACCCAGAGGAAGTTTTTCAGATAGACGATGAGGCTGAAGTTATAGAACTGTCAGGGCCCGAGAGAGGAAGCTCTGATAGTGAAGATCTGTAGTTGGTTGGATCGACTTCTTTTGGTTAGGGTATGTTTATGTACGTGTTTTGGAATTAGAATTGTAGTGAAGGTTGGATGTTAGTAGGGTTATGTATGACTATAACTTGTGTACTAATATTATGAGTAGTATTTAACCTAAGATATATTATGAATTACCCGAATATATCCATGTGTTTACTAGCATAGTTTGAATTGGCATTGGTCTATTCTGTGTGTGTATAATTCGTGAAGCGAGCTGTGTAATTTCGAGGACGAAATTCTTTTAAGGGGGGAAGTCTGTAACGATCCCAAATTTTTACTAAATTTAAACTGATAACTAAATTAATTTTTGCATTTAAATCTATAAAAATTTATTAGTAAATTGATTCGGGTTTCCCTAAATTCAAATAAAAAAATATATATATTAAATCATATGAATTTAAATATTGTACATATGTGATTTGGATTTAAATTTCAAGTAAATGGATTTAAAATAAATATGAATATATATGTACATACATTGAGTTTGAGTTATTGTTTTAACTAAATGGTTTAAAGATAAATTATAATGATAAAAATAAAAGTAAACAATTAATTGCTAAAGTTTTAACAACAAATTTAATATGGAAATTCATCGATATTATAAAATAAATAAATATATAGTTTATACAAAATGAAGTTAAGATGTAATTTCAATATCATAATACAAATTAAACAAACAATAATAATAAAAGTAGAACTTCATTGTATTTCAAAGTAACAAAACAAAGATAGCAAAATATATAAAATAGTATGAAAATATAAAAAAATAAGTATACAATGAGGCTTACAAAAGAAGCTAAAGGGAATATCGTCATCTTGTACAAATGAAATGAAAGAATATATGTGTATTGTACAGCCGAGATGAAGGTGTTCAACATATCTTCATATTGTACAACTGAAATAAGAAAAAAAAAATTGAAATGGTATAAATCAATTAATGCTCAGCCTAAAAGTAACAAAAAATATATATACATATATATGAAATTGTACAAGCCATTAATGCAGCCCCAAACAAGTATACTTCAGCCTCTAAACCAAAGAAAAAAAATCCTTGTTCAATCTTTGTACAAAGTATAAACATTTGTACAACATGAATCATCACCCAGTAAATCTCATTTTCTATATATATACATTAACAATCTTTTTTATATCAGCCTTCTTATTTATCTTTGTCCATCAAAGCCATGAAAAACTGAAGCAAGAATCATTTTAAACTCAAACAAACATCCACTTAAAACCATCAAACAAATCTGCTATTTAAAAATAAAAATAAGTACTACAAAGTAAAATAAAACACATAGATAAAAAAAACTAATGTCATCTCAGCCCATAATACAAACATCTCAGCCATACCCTATTGAATAAACAAATAAACATCACTTTGTACAAAAAGAACATACTATCACCTGTACAAATAATATTAACCTGTACAACTCATCTCTATATACCTCAACTTCATCTCAGCTCGTTCACTAAAAGCCGAGAGAATCTAAAGTAATATCATTTTAAAAGCTAGAACAAACTTAAATTTAAACATCAGATATCAAGGAAGCTTCAACTTGTAAACTCCTGGAGTCAATATGATCTGGAAGGTGAGTAACTCCACCATTAAAAATTTAAAGTATAATATAGTTGAATATTATTGCTGTGATCAATATTGTATTATGAAGTATGTTTGCAAAATTTTGAAGTATGATGTATACAGGCACTTGAATAATTGCAATTCCTCTGTTTCCAGTTTTTGTTCATGTTTGATTTAAAATTCAAAACCTTTTAAATTTAATCTTTGTTTAGACTTAAGTTTAAATAAAACTTGTTTGTTTCGTTTCAAACTTTAGTTAGGATTCAATTTAAGTTAAACAACTTATTTATTTTTCTGGAAATTAAGAAACATAAGTCAAACTTCAAATTTGAAAATTTTCAAACTTCTTAATCTTCGAATTCAGTTATGCAAGCTGAATCAGTAAACAATAACATGATTTTTAAACCTAATTTGATGATTTTTAATGGTGTGGTATGAGAGCAGTTTGGGTTTGTTCGATTTTTGCATTTCGAGTCGCCGGGGTCGGTCTCGTTGATCAGAGGGGTCGGGGCTTGGGCTGGAGGTGGAGGAGCGAACAGGGAGTAGGGGAAAAATATTGCGATGGTCAATCGATGACCACGGTGGCGGCGGGAGTCGTTTAATTCCGGTGACTTAGTTTTGGGGCGGCTGATGTTTTCCACTCGCGCGTCGTCAATAATGGATCGAGTGCCACACGAGTTTGTGGGGAGGTAGAGGGGAGATAGACGATGCTACGGACGGAGTTTGGTGGCCTCCGGTGGTCGGAGTGTCGAGCGAACGGCGTTGACAGGTTGGGAAGTCGAGGCGTGTGAGTGTTCCAGGTTTCGAATTTCACTCGAATTCGCATTCTAGTTGAACTGGCCGGAGTTGGGTAGTTGGAAGCGGAGCTGGGGATGACCTTCGACTTGCTCGAAGTATTGGTGGCGAATGGAGGTGGCGAACGGAGGCGTACACGTGCACGCGTGATAGTTTGTGCCTGGGATTGTGAAGTTGGGAAGAAGAAGTTACTGGGTACTTTGGTTAGTTGGGTAGGAACAGGGTTTTTGCATGTGTGACTCGAGTGATTACTCGAAGATGGTAGGGGTTGGTCTCGGAGCAGGAACAAGGGTGTCTCGGGTAGAAAAATTGTACAGGTTTTGACAAAACCCGTTTCTGTTTAATTTTGAATTTAAAACTGAATTTAAAGTTCAAAAGAAAAAGTTTAACTGTGTTTAAAATTTAAGTTCAACATAACTGAAGTTTAGTTCGAACACTTAAGTTAGGAATAAATAAGATTTAAAAAAAAATTTAAACTTGTTTATTTTACTTTGAAGTATTTAAAAGGGAAAAAAAAGAATCTGCATTTAAACAATAGGATTTTTGACTTGTAAAGAAAGGACTTAGACCAGTTGAATCAAATTTTGGAATCTGGAACTAAATCTAAATTTGATTGAGTTTTGGGGATGAAAGGAGTTTTTTTGAATTTAATTTGTTCTAAATAATTTGAATGATTTAATTTAATTAGAATTTAAATCTAAAAGTGTAATGTGTAAAATACACTTAAATGATAATGGAATCATTAATAAAGGAATTAATTATCTTAGAGATAACTAAGGTAATAAAATGGTTTAATTAATAAGGGAATTTAAAGAGTGATTTATTTAATTTATAAATAAATAATTTAGATTAAAATTAAAAATGATTAATAATAAATTTATTTATCTAAGATAATTTCTTAAGAAGGTAATTAAGGAAATATTAGTAGTTAATGGGGATGATTAACTAGGGATTATTAAGTAATTAAAATTTATGCGATAAATTTTGATAATTAAATTTATTCATTTAAGATAATCGATTGTAATTGTTAATTACCTAATGAAAATAAATTAAGGGGTTAATTAAATTATGTAATTGGTTTAAAGGTTGATTTAATTAATTAAGAATAATTTAATTAATTAAAGTATTGATAAATTTATCTATATCAATTGATTTGTAATTAATAAATCAGAATTGGATAATTAATTCATAAGTAATTTATTTGATTTGAAATAAATTGAATTAATTAAGATTAAACGATTAATTAATCCTGCTTATAAATGATTATTTTAATACTTGACCTTAATACTCATGAATGATTGTATTGTATGAAATGCCTTGGATTGATTGTCTTATTTGATCTGTGATATTTTGTTCTGTAGATTGAGCCGTGTATGACTATTCATTTATTTACATTTGTATATTATCTGTGAATCTGTGAATGAGCGATAAGCGTTATGTCTATATCGCCTATCAACTATATTTCTGTGTTTTAATCTGTGATGACTGAATGATGTTGCACTATTGTGTTAAACCCCTTGACCACACTTATACACACACCAATATGGATTTCACGAGAAAATCGATTAAGTCGCAGATTTTTGAAAACGATTTTTAATAGAAAATCTGAATTCAAATGTTTTAAAAATTGATTGGGTTTAAAGTAAAAAGAAATTGAAATGGAATTTCAAAGATGAAATTATTTTGAATAACTTGATTAAGATTTGGGATTTAAATATTTTGATTTAAATTTGAATTCAATATTTGAAATTGAATTCTACGATCTGGAAACTAGGGACTAAAGATGTTATACCAGTTTATATGGGTTAAACTATTTTAAAGGTATTTGGCTTGGGAATTTGAATTTAAATTCAAAGGCTTTAACTCGTGTAAATAAAATTGGATCTTTCTGAAATGAAACTATTATTTTGAAATAATAAAAGCTTTCATTAGGAAGTGAACTTCCAAATTGTGTTAAAAAGGATTTCAAGTTAAAAAAAGAAAATGATCCTAAGTCATGGAAACTGTTTGAAAACTATAAGATAAATCTTGATTTAAAGATTTAAATGAATTGATCCAATTAAGATGAAATTGTTTTGAAATCCGGGAATGAATCTTTATGAAACTAGGTGAACTTTATGAGGTAAACCTTTTGTTTAAAAGATTTGAAATGGTAATTGGTTTAAACCATTTGAAAGAAAGTTTGAATTATTAAGTTGTGACTTAATTGAAATCTCATATCCATATGTTTTAAATATTGCGCTCACTATTCGGTTTAGCCGGGAAAGGACCTTTGTTTCGTATAACCCATTCTGAATATGTGATTCGACGTTATGGATAGCATTTGAAGACCGGTGATGAAGACCGGGTATTTGCAAAAGCGATAGGATGACCTATCGATTGTCTCTGCACCGAGTGGCGCCGGTATAGAGATTCCCAAAGTGATGGGAAGTCCGATCGGGATTGTAAATGCCCGGATTGCAAGGACTTCTTTGGAAGTGCCTTCGGTTCTGTTCGAACCCAGAACAGACTTGTATGGATCGTATGTCCGACATTACAATTTGAGATATAAAGCAGATTTCTTTCAAATACATTTATGTTGGTGGCAGAGAATTTATTCTCTTAGCTAAACACCCTTCTCTGAGACATACGAGCTCAGATGTTATGTAGTTGAAGGTTATCAGCGATATATTCCCAATTTGGTAATGTGGCATGCTGAGTGATGCTAATCATTTGTTGATCAAAGCGTGGCTTTTGTAAAAAGCGTAGCTTTGTGGACGAGACTTCGTCGGACCTCACACCCCGGAATGGTCAAAACAGGAAAGATGCAGCAAGGTTATTGGGGGTAGCACCCCTTAGGGTATGCGATTTCCTTCTGGATAAAAGTGGTATCATGATATGGAACCCAGATACTTAACTTATGTTGATATCGCAGATATATATATGTATTACTTTGTGATTTTTTGCTGGGTCCCCGGTTAAAGGTTGGTTACAACCGGGAGATGGCATACTCGTGTCAGTAGTTACCCAGTTAGGGGTAACCCGGCCTTGTGTTGGCAGAGATCCGGTTTGGTTCTCGGGAACGTCCTTCCAAAGGCGTTCTCATGTGGCAATGGGAAGTTCCTTGGCCTGACCATTGTTGGAAATCCAATTCCCAATACGAAACCTTGTACGGTATTAGTTGTATAACCTGCCATGGAATGTGGCGGAACCTGCTATTGAACATGGTAGCTATAGTAGGCATACGATAATGGTAGTATGTTGGCTAAGATTTATATCTTTACTTTCGAAATGATTTTTCCTACACTTTGCACTTATAGTAATAATATCAAGGAAATTGCGTATCAAGCATGTTTGACTATCATAAGAAGAAATTTCCTCCAATTCTGCGTTTGCATTGTGTGTGTGGTGGGAGGTCTTATGGTAGTTTCATTTCTAAAAGCATTGCGAATTTATTTTAAAATCTTTTGTTGATTGTTTTAAAAGATAAACTGTTTTTGTTGCTCACACCAGTCTCATGACTGATCCGAAGTTTATTGTTTTTTTTCCTAAACTCTGGGTGCTCAATTTTTTTTCTACACGAGCAGTTTAGAGTTGGGTTTTTCAGATAGTTAGGTTCAGTGAATTATCTGGAGCTAGTTCAGTCTTTGGATATGGATTGTAGTTGCTTAGCTTGGTGCATCTTTATTGGGAGTTCAAGCTATTGCTGGATTGGTTCTTGGAAATGGAGTTGAAGTTTTGGAGTTCTCTTTTGAAGACTATTTTGGAGATTATCCGCTGCTGGGGTTATCGTTTTCTTTTTCGCTGCTATTTTATTGTATCATATCTCTGATGTATATTGATATCTATTGGATCATCTATTGTATCAGATATTGTATCAAAGCTGTATATCAATGTATTATTTTTTATATTCAGCTGTGTTGTTTACTTAATGTTGTTATAAGCTCCGGCGAATCGGATTTGAACGATCGAATCTATGGCATTCGAATACGATATGAAGTATGGATGTCGATTTTCGAGCGCGAAAAACCCTGTTCGTCACAATTTATACAAGTTAAAGTTTTTCAAACTTGGGTTAAATTCAAATTCCCAAAACAACACTTTTAAAATGGTTTAAATTCATGTAAACTTGTACAACCTTTTTTTTAATCATAAGTTCTCAAGATAGAATTCAATTTCAAATTTTTAATTCAATTTTAAATCAAATTCAAAATTAAATTAAGTTATTAAAAAATAACTTTTATCCTTGAAATTCCTTTTCAAAAGTTTTTCACTTTAAACCCGATCCATTTCAAAACCATTTGGATTCAAAAATTCAATTTCAAAACTATTTTAAAAATCTGTGACTTTACCAATTTCCACGTGCAATCCATATTTGTGTGTATTGTGTAGTCCAGAGGGTTTTACACAATAGTGCACAACATCAATCATCACAGATATATCAATATCGATAAGCGGTATAACCCATAACGCTTATCTATATACACAGATTCGTAGATAAAATAAATTTATCACAAAGATTCACCATTACGATTCGATCTGGTTTTTGGATAACCAACTGGAATCCGACCCCCTGTCGCATCGAAATTCAAATGTCGTTTTACGGGCCAAGGGGTTTTCATATTAATACAACAATATATTCATCACAGGTATAATAGCTTAGCACAAAGCATTACATAGCATCACATCTCATGTCAAATATATCAATCCATCACACAACATTCAATAGAATATAGTTATCCATAAGCAAAGCCAATTAAAATGTCTGATCGATCTAAACCAGAATCATTTGCCTATGGATAATTCCTAGTCAAGGTTAATTAATAATTCATTAATTACGATCATTTAAGTAATTATTCTTTAATTCATCATTAATTACCCTTTTAATTAATAATTAATCCTTAATTAAATATTCTTAATTGGTTACAATAATTAATTGCTCCTTAATTAAAAATTACTTCTTAATCACTTTAATTAATTAATTATTCTTAATTTAATTACTTTAATCAATTTATCATATTAATTAATTGTTCTTTAAATTAATTCACCTTCAACATGTGATTATCAATCTTCAATCATTTATTATCTACTCTTAATTACTTTCACTGAGTAATTATTATTTTTATTCAATCATTCATTAGTTACCTGTTAATTAACTTGAATTATTAATTAATTACTTTAATTACTTTCATTAAGTAATTCACTTCCAATAATAATTTCCCTTTAACAAATATTTTAGCTTAAACTTTGAAAGTTAGTTAACTATTTTAAAACATCCATTATAATAATCAACTTCTTTATATATTATTAAGAAAATAACTTTCAAATTAAAGTTAATTTATTTTAAACCTTTTTAGGATTAGGTTAATTAAAACAATATATTTAAAACCCTTCTTAACTTATTTTAAAACTTTGGAAACGTTAAATATTGAAAGAAAATTAATTTAACAAATTTTATTTTCAAAAACTTGAATTCCCTTTAAACTTCAAAACTGTTTTTGGCCAATATCAATCAACCCGAGAGAATCCCTGTCTGCTTCGAGTTGAACCCGAGCAAATTGCTTCACTGCTACGGGTTTTCCCAAAAATTAACCCGAGCGCCCCGAATTTTCAACCTTAAAATTTTCTAAGTACATTAACTCTCGCGCAAACATTCTACTTCGAGTTAAAACTCGAGTTAACACGTAAATTTCCCGAGACACGCTTCGAGTTCCACCTTTCTTCCCCAAATCAGTAGCATTCCCAGATATACAACTACACGCGTGCACATGCACACGAACCCCAACCACCTCCGGCCACCGTCGCGATCCTCAGCAAGTCCACGACGATGCCCTGAAACCTCGCGACCACTCAGACACGTGAAAAGTCCATCAAATCAAAATTGAATGTTTCAAAACCTGACAAGATGAAACTGATCGTCTAAAAATGCCACGCATCACGACCACTGGCCGATTCAACGCACGCCACTACGCCAACGTATTCTCCATCGACCAATGCGACTTTCCACCAGGTCCGAACAACTTCGATCAACCCACGGTTATGCAGTATCCCTTCATTCCAACCTTGACAGAAACTGGGCCTAAACCCTAATTATACCTCAACTAAGAGTACCAGCGATTTACAAAATTATTCACTAATTATCTGACGATCACAAGCTCTTAAGCTACCTGCAACATCGAACTCGAGCTTCAATTTGACATTGATCGACGGCAGTGGACAACAATAGGAATTCTGCTTAAATCAAGATAACACGATAATCCCAAGCTTAAAAATTTTGATTTCATCTTTAAAATTCATGTTTTGTGAAGGCGAGTGGGATCATGAAATCAAATTCAAGTTTTTGATCAACTAAGTTTTGAACAATTTTTTCATTTCACTGTGTTTTTAAACTTCCCAGTAGATCCATTTATCTTTGATACTTAAAAGTATTTTTAAAATTATACAATCATATTCTGTTTATATTTTTAAGCCTGAAAAGCATCAGAGGAAAGGCTTTTGAATTTATTTGAAACAGGATTTTGAAAGGAAAAAAAACTGGAAACAACAGAGGCATGTTTTTCTTGCCTGTACACTAATATACACACAGTCATTCATTTTTATAAAGGCATGCAAACACATTCACACCATCATCCCAACATAATTCATATCATATATCAGATATCAATCCAAACATCAATAGGTATAACAGAGTTAAGGGTTTGCTCACCTGACTTTTAACAGAGAAGAGCAGTTGTTGAATTTTGTTGCTTGCTTAAGCTTTGATATTTTCCAGATTTTGAATCTTGCATTTATTTTCTTGCATACACAACTTGTCATGTTTTGCATAATGTACATGCATGTAAATCTAGTTTTGCTTTATATTAACACATATTATTTAAAAGAGAATTATTTGAAATTAAATACATATCAAATAAATTACATAAATATAATTTTATAAGTTCAAATTATTTTTTAAAACATGTATTGCTTCAATCAAAAGAAATTGAAGTTTTACTCATATAAATTAACACATATTTTATTTGTTTTGAAACTTTTCAAATTAAATTCCAAAAGTTCAAATAAGTCACCAAATTTAAATTAATAAATTTTTGGATGTTACAAATATCCCCCCTTAAGGAAATTTCGTCCTCGAAATTTGCTAGGGAGACGAGAAAGAATAGATGATAGATAACGAAATGATTGATCAGATCAGATCGAAATATTTATTCTGCATTCGGTTTACCAAATCACAATATCAACAATAGATATGAGAACAAACTCAATCAACTATGAAATAATTGGGTTATCTGATCTACGAAGTATACAGGGGTATGGTTAGTTCGAATGGATAACTAACCATTCATAAATTTTATCGAAACCCAATGAAATAGACAAAAATAGATTCGATTACGATCTCAGATTCAAGATTTAACTCATTTACGAGTTGTTGAAAAATAAAACTATGGGTAGTTCTCATGTCGAACAAACTTGAAAATTTAATCGTAAACGAGAAAGTTAGCTTATAAAATTTCTTTTCCTTTATCAGCTTTTGAGGTTGAAGAATCGTCTCTAATTGCATACATCCTTGCTACTAGAGCTTGACAGTCCTTGATCCTATGTCCCGGCTTGTGGCAGTACTAGCATCCCGTAGATTCCTGATCTGGCCCCATAAATGGTTCTCTCATCCCTGGCTTCCAAAGATTCTTGCATTTATCCGAGTATGACCTTTCTCCAAGCAATTGAGACAAGTAACATCTTTCACCTTTTTCTTCTGTATATTATTCTTTCCTTTATCTTTCCTCGATTTCTTCCCACCAAACTTCTTTTTCCTCCAATTCAGATTACTCGTATTTCCATCCTCCTATGGAACTTCCTGCTTAACCAGAGTATCGTATTTATAACCCATATCAATTAATTCAGAAAATGATTCCTTTACGTGAGTAGTCATCCTCTCCTGAAACTCCTTGTTCATTCCCCGAATAAACTTTTCATTTTTCCTTAACGGTGTATTAACCAATTCGGGACCAAATCGAGATAATTCATTGAATTTGTTCAAGTATTCCTCAAATGATAAACTTCCTTGCTTCAAATCCATAAACTCCCGGTACATTCTAGAGATACCAGTAGACGGCATATATCGTTGCTCGAACACTTCCTTGAAACAACTCCAAGTAAATTCATCCACCGGCTCATCCAATGTAACTGTTTCCCACCAACCTAAAGCCTCTTCCTGGAGTTGCCATGAAGCTATCAATCGCATCTGATCATCTTCTAATTTTAGTCCCTTGAAAATCCTTTCGCACGATCAAATCCAGGCTTATGCTTCGATAACATATTCTTTGCCAGTGAATGGCTTTCCACCAAGTCTAGAAAAGCTTCGATATAAATCAGCCAGATTTGATTAAGACTGAAAAGGAATATCTTCTTCCACTCATTCTTACTTTCTATAAATAGTAAGAAGACCGATTTAGGCATTCGGACGAAATACCTTAGAGAATAACATCAGATAAAGAGAATAGACTAAGAAATTTGGATTTTGGTTTCACTGGTTGTACTCATTCTAGGGTATACTTTACCCTATCTCTAATGAGCCATCTAACGTGTTACACTCCGTAGCTAAAGTTCTTACTCAACCTTTAGCTCTGATACCAAATGTGACAACCCGAACTCGATGTCCGACAAACAACACCAAATTGGTATCGCCGGAGCTTGCAACAACATTAGATGATAAATAACACAGTGGAAACAAAAGATGATATCACTGATACAACATGAATACAATATCCAATACATCAATTTGATATAATGATAATCATCAACATCAGAGAATATATAACACAAAATACAGCGAAACACGATACGATATAACATAAGTCTTCAACAGGATCAAATACTACAACTCCAATCCAAACTCCAAAGTCAAAGCTCTAAAACTCCAAGCTCGGATCTCCATCAAGGTTGCACAAAGCTAAGAAAGTACAGTCGTGGCCTCCAAAGACTCCGAAATGTATCAAACAGAAAGCTGAAGGTTACCAAAACAATATCTACTACCTGACTATCTGAAAAACCAAACTCTAGACTGCCCGTGTTGAAAATTGTGGGCACCCAGTGTTTAGGAACAGAACAATAAACTCAGAGTCAGTCGTGGGACTGGTGTGAGCAAAGAAAAACGGTTTGTCATTTAAAATAATCAAAAGATTTTAAATTTGAAATCCGTAATGCTTTTTGGAAAATGAAACTACCATAAGGCCTCCCGGCACACACACCATGCAATCGCACACTTGGGGGAGATTTCTCCTTTTGATAGTCAAACATGCTTACTACGCAAAAATTCTTTTTGATATTATTATTAGTGCATAGTGGAAAACCTTTCAAAAATATAATATTAGTCCTAGCCAGCATAGGTACCATTATACTATGCCTACTATAGCTACCACCTGAGGTGGAAGGTAGTACAACTGCAATCGTAAAGGCTCGTATTTGATGATTGGATTTCCAACAAATGGTCAGGCTAAGGAACTTCCTATTGCTACATGGGAACGCCTCTGGAGGGACGCACCGAGAATCTACCCGGCTCTGTACTAACACAAGACCGGTTACCCCCTTCCCGGGAAGTAAAACCTAAGATATGCCACCTCCGGTCATTTGCGACCTTTATCCGAGGATCCTCTACACCAACAACATCACACAGTAAATATACTACAGTGCCCACATGAGTAAGTATCTGGGCTTCATACCATGATACCACCCTTTTCCAGAAGGAATGGACATACCCTGGGGGAGCTACCCCTGAAACCTTGCCGCATCTTTCCTGTTTCGACCATTACCGGTTAGTGAGGCTCGACGAGGTCTCGTCCATAAAGCTACGCTTTTTCACAAAGCCATGCTTTGATCAACAAATAATCAGCAGCACTTCATACGCCACATTACCAAATTGGGAATGTATCACTAGTAATCATCAACTACATAACCTCTGAGCTCATACGTCTCAGAGAAGGGTGTTAAGCTAAGAGAATAAATTCTCCGCCACCAAACAGAAATGTATTTGATAGAAACTAGCTTTACATCTCAAAGTGTAACGTCAGACACACATCCATACAAGTCTGTTCCGGGTTCGAACAGAACCGAATGCACTTCCAAAGAATCCCTTGCAATCTGGGTATTCACAATCCCGATCGAACTTCCATCACTTAGAAAATCTCTATACCGTAGCTACTCAGGGCAGAGATAATCGATAGGTTATCCTATCTTTCTCGCAAATACCTGGTCTTCATCGCCGGTCTTCAAATGCTATCCATAACGTCGTATCATTATTCGGAATGGGTTATATGGCACAAAGGTCCTCTCCCGACTAAACCGAATAATGAGCGCAATATTTGAAAACATATGAATATAGGATTTCAATTAAGTCACAACTTTAAAATTCACAACTTTCTTTCAAATGGTTTGAACAAATTACCATTTCAAATCTTTAAACAAAAAGATTTATCTTACAAAGTTCGCCCAGTTTCACAAAGA
Source organism: Allium cepa (assembly GCA_030765085.1). Lineage (NCBI taxonomy): Eukaryota > Viridiplantae > Streptophyta > Magnoliopsida > Asparagales > Amaryllidaceae > Allium > Allium cepa. The sequence goes on from CM060935.1 coordinate 601,544,331, forward strand.
TTCATTCACAGTTTTCGAACAATTTCGATTTCAATTGGATTAACTCATTTAATCTTTAAATCAAAGATTTAATTTATAGCTTCCAAAACCGTTTCCAAAGATCTATTCAAAACTTGGAAAGCCGTTTTCCAATTCAAACTTGGAATTCCTTTAATACAAATTGGAAGTTCATTTCTTATATGAAAGCTTTTATCATTTAAAAACAAACAGTTTTATTTCGAAAAAATCCGATTTCATTTATAAAAGTTAAAGTTTTTCAAACTTGGGTTAAATTCAAATTCCCAAAACAACACTTTTAAAATGGTTTAAATTCATGTAAACTTGTATAACCTTTTTTTAATCATAAGTTCTCAACATAGAATTCAGTTTCAAATTTTCAATTCAAATTTAAATCAAATTCAAAAGTAAATTAAGTTATTCAAAAATAACTTTTATCTTTGAAATTCATTTTCAAAAGTTTTTCACTTTAAATCCGATCCATTTCCAAAACCATTTGGATTCAAAAATTCAATTTCAAAACTATTTTAAAAATCTGTGACTTTACCAATTTCCACGTGCAATCCATATTTGTGTGTGTATAGTGTAGTCCAGGGGGTTTTACACAATAGTGCATAACATCAATCATCACAGATATATCAATATCGATAAGCGGTATAACCCATAACGCTTATCTATATACACAGATTCTTAGATAAAATAATTTATCACAAAGATTCACCATTACGATTCGATGTGGTTTTGGATAACCAACTGGAATCCGACTCCCTATCGCATCGAAATTCAAATGTCGTTTTACGGGCCAAGGGGTTTTCGTATTCATACAATAATATGTTCATCACAGATATAACAGCTTAGCACAAAGCATTACATAGCATCACATCACATGTCAAATATATCAATCCATCACACAACGTTCAATAGAATATAGTCATCCATAAGCAAAGCTAATTAAAATGTCTGATCAATCTAAACCAGAATCATTTGCCTATGGATAATTCCTAGTTAAGGTTAATTAATAATTCATTAATTACAAACATTTAAGTAATTATTCTTTAATTCATCATTAATTACCCTTTTAATTAATAATTAATACTTAATTAAATATTCTTAATTAATTACAATAATTAATTACTCCTCAATTAAAAATTATTTCTTAATCACTTTAATTAATTAATTATTCTTAATTTAATTACTTTAATTAATTTATCATATTAATTAATTGTTCTTTAAATTAATTAACCTTCAACATGTGATTAGTCAATCTTTAATCATTAATTATCTACTCTAAATTACTTTCACTAAGTAATTATTATTTTTATTTAATCATTCATTAATTACGTGGTTAATTAACTTGAATTATTAATTAATTACTTTAATTACTTTCGTTAAGTAATTCACTTCCAATAATAATTTCCCTTTAACAAATATGTTAACTTAAACTTTGAAAGTTAATTAACTATTTTAAAACATCCTTTATAATAATTAACTTCATTATATATTATTAAGAAAATAACTTTCAAATTAAAGTTAATTTATTTTAAACCTTTTTAGGATTAGGTTAATTAAAAAAATTAATTTAAAACCCTCCTTAACTTATTTTAAAACTTAGGAAATGTCAAATATTGAAAGAAAATTAATTTAACAAATTTTATGTTCAAAAACTTAAATTCCCTTTAAACTTCAAAACTATTTTTTGCCAATATCAATTAACCCGAGAAAATCCCTGTCTGCTTCGACTTGAACCTGAGCAAATTGCTCCACTGCTTCGTGTTTTCCCAAAAATTAACCCGAGCGCCCCAAATTTTCAACCTTAAAATTTTCTAAGTACTTTAACTCTCGCGCAAACATTCTACTTCAAGTCAAAACTCGAGTTAACGCGTAAATTTCCCAAGACACGCTTTGAGTTCCATCTTTCTTCCCCAAATCAGTAGCATTCCCAGATATACAACTACACGCGTGCACATGCACACGAACCCCAACCACCTCCGGCCACCGTCGCGATCCTCAGCAAGTCAACGACGATGCCCTGAAGCCTCGCGACCACTCAGACACGTTGAAAGTCCATCAAATCAAAATCGAATGTTTCGAAACCTGACAAGACGAAACCGATCGTCTAAAAACGCCACGCATCACCACTACTAACTGATTCAACGCACGCCACTACACCAACGTATTCGCCATCGACCAACGCGACTTTCCCTCCAGGTCCGAACAACTTTGATCAACCCACGGTGATGCAGTATCCCTTCATTCCGACCTTGACAAAAACTGGGCCTAAACCCTAATTATACCTTGACTAAAAGTACCAGCGATTTATAAAATTATTCACTAATTTTTTGACGATCACGAGCTCTTAAGCTACCTGCAAGATCGAACTCGAGCTTCAATTTGACATTAATCGACGGTAGTGGACAACAATAGGAATTCTGTTCAACTCAAGATAACACGATAATCCCAAGCTTAAAAATTTTGATTTCATCTTTAAAATTCATGTTTTATGAAGGCGAGTAGGATCATGAAATCAAATTCAAGTTTTTGATCAACTAAGTTTTGAACAATTTTTTCATTTCACTGTGTTTTTAAACTTCCCAGTAGATTCCTTTATCTTCAATACTTAAAAGTATTTTTAAAACTTGAATCTTGATTATACAATCATATTCTGTTTATATTTTTTAGCCTGAAAAGCATCAGAGGAAAGGCTTTTGAATTTATTTGAAACAGGGTTTTGAAAAAAAAAACTGAAAACAACAGAGGCATGTTTTTCTTGCCTGTACACTAATGTACACACAGTCATTCATTTTTATAAAGGCATGCAAACACATTCACACCATCATCCCAACATAATTCATATCATATATCATATACCAATCCAAACATCAATAGGTGTAGCAGAGTTAAGGGGGTATGCTCACCTGACTTTTAACTGAGAAGAATAGTTGTTGAATTTTTTTGCTTGCTTAAGCTTTGATATTTTCCAGATTTTGAATCTTGCATTTATTTTCTTGCATACACAACTTGTCATGTTTTGCATAATGTACATACATACAAATCTAGTTTTTCTTTATATTAACACATATTATTTAAAAGAGAATGATTTGAAATTAAATACATATCAAATAAATTACATAAATATATTTTTATAAGTTCAAATTATTTTTTAAAACATTTATTACTTCAATCAAAAGAAATTGAAGTTTTATTCATATAAATTAACACATATTTTATTTTATTTTGAAACTTTTCAAATTAAATTCCAAAAAGTTCAAATAAGTTACCAAATTTAAATTAATAAATTTTGGGATGTTACTTTAGGCTTACTTGTTTATTTGCCGATCTGCATAGGTAAACTTTTGTCTGCCAGTTTGCTTAGAAATAGTTTTGATTTGTAACACGTACATAATAATCTTGTTTTTTAGTGTGCCAAAGTGCAGTATAATCTGTTTTGTTTTCTTAAGGCACGTGGGTCATAGTTGTTTGACTTTTTTCAGTACTCGCGTAACCGTGTTCATCTTTATGAAAAACGCAAATACTTCACTTGTCATCGATGTACCGAAACCAATGAAAAAAAATAGGCTTCAAAAAATAATAACTTGAAAGCATTTGGACATGTAGTGTACTACACTAGTTAATACTTATCAAGGATACTAACTAGAAGATAGGTAAGTTGTCCTATGTATAACATATATGTTAATAGTAGACTGAGAAAATTAATACCTTAGTATAACCATTAAGTTTAATAAAAATCTGAATTTTGTCATCATTGGTCATTTTAGCAATAGCCTCAAAAGTCATGGAAGGTACGTCAATGAAGTGCGCAGCTTCAGACTGAATGCGCTACCTCCATTCCGTACCATCATTATGACTCAATGCATAATAGAAGACCTGTTGACAAATTTAAATTAATTCAATATAGAACAGTTAACAACAGATAAGAACAGTCAATTAACATTATAAACCTCAATGGATTCTTGATTGTGCAATCCAAATCCATGTGCCAAAGCAAAAAAATTATTACACTATAATTAAGAAAATTCAATGATTTGATTTGTAAAACATGCTCAACGTTAGATTCATGTTTCCAACTTTCGTATTATGGGTTCCATAGTCAAGCTAATGAGAGCACATTATTATTCATATACCAGCCTAACATATAAGGGTTGCCTCTTGTAGACATGGCCCATCCTATTCACTAAATTTCCATAGGTTACTGCACTCATAATATACCACAACAAAACTACGTATATGCTGCTTTTGAGTCAACTTAGTAGTGTGTTTTATGACGGTATATTACAATTGGTAGCATGTAGGGAAATGGTTAAGTTAGTACAAACATGACTAAACAGAATTGTTGTGCGACTGACCTTGGTGACTTCATGTCTAAACAGCAAGAGAACTTGACTTCAGCGACTTCAGCGAGATTATGAGTCTTTAGTTTCCATGCTCATAGAAAGGCCAGCAAAACATGACATTAATTTTGGAACTATTATCTCAAAAAAGAATGTTGTAACTCATGGTTGATGTAGTTAACATCGCACATAAATTCTAGAAAGATGATACTTATGATGTTTCATATACATAATTAATATAAAGAAGATAAAATTTGAAGATAAAAGAAAGTTGCCAACATTTTGTTAAAAGAGCAGTAAATTGTCGCGTGATTATTAAAACCATGACAAACAATTTGCACCAAAAAAGAAAAGAAATAAACAATGCTAATACAAATGCAATTGCAGTTGCAATTGCACAACAAGGTACTCTATTAGAAATTTAAGGAGCAACCCCAAAAATTGTTAACTAATGACAATTATTTGCTGGAGTGTTAGGATATAGACTCTAACACCAAGCAGTTAGACTTGTTCAATTTGAAAGCTAAACACAATACAATTGTTGGAACTTTGGAGAAAAAGTTTCATGCCGACAGTTTAAGTTTGGTCAAAAACTTATTCGGAGAAAAGTGGTCTATAACGCATAAGAAACATAACTTCCATTTAGAAAGGTGCACAGAATACATACATTAGTATGTTCCTTTTTAAGTGACTGAATACGGTATATATAATATTTCAAATAAAATTAGTGGATATTGAAAAGAATGTAAGGAACCTAAAGATGCAAATTTGTAGTCAATGAGCCAGCTTGCCCCAACTGTTTTCATAATTTACATGCGTAGAATAAAGATGAATGGAGTTATATTAGAAACAATTATAATTTAGTAGTATGAATCTGAAAAGAAAAACTAACACATCAAAAATTCTAGAAACTGTACGTGCTAAAAAAATAAATGAAAAGAAAAATCTTTGATCTGATCCATAAATTCACTTTTGTAGAACTTAAGCTTGGTTTTGGTAGCGATGGTGAAGAGTTATTGTTGAAAAAATAAACGCACTACATATCAATTGAATACATAAATGTATCCATCTTAGTTTGAATTTCGTTTTAAACACAATAAATGAATAAATAAATAACTCTTTGATGAAGTGAAACAGTTAGAAGATACCTTTGTAAGCAAAGAATCTTCAGTTGAATACTCATCGTGAAAAACATCTGAAAGATTATCAATTACGGCTCCAGCTGCAATACATATTAATGGGTATATTTAATAGAGAAACTTGCAGATTTAGAAGGTCAAGAAGATTATATCAACAACATCCACTGTGTATTCTCATATATAATGTGACATGGGTTCACAAACCAGTAATCATTTCATGTTGATGACAATATGTTTCAGGCATTAAATTGAAGAGATAAGTATATGATTATAATAACTGAAGCAAGGCGTAAGAATGCACTGTACTATTTTTGGTTCTATTCTCATCAAGTATGAATGTCAAGAATTAGTTTAAACAATGTAGTTGGTAGCAATACAAAAAGCTAGAGGCATGATATATTTTGTTATGACCCGTTATTTTTCTAAGAAAGGACAACGGTGGATCCTAATTGGTGACTGACCCCTAATCGAATTATTTTGGATTCAGAAGTGAAAGAAATCATTTTATCTACTAATAGTGGAAAAATTGGCGTATTACCAAACCACGCCCCTATTGCCACAGTGGTAGATATAGGTCTTTTGAGAATACGTCTCAACGACCAATGGTTAACGGTAGCCTTGATGGGTGGTTTCGCTAGGATGCACAAACGCAAACTAAGGACATTGTTAACTTGTATATATTATGATACAAATCATTGCAATATTGATCAGGTGAAATAATATAGTCTGAACTGCAAGTATGAATTATAAAATACTTCGACGGATCTGTGAGTTCTTACTCTTAAATCAAACATATATTAAATTACTGAGAAGCTTAGCTAATCTAAAAGAAAGCATCTAATAAACCAAACAAATGTATAAATGAAAATAATAAAAAGGAAACTATATATTTTGTTTCATTTAATGGAAATATAGAATTGTAGACATCAACTCCAATAGATTCAAGAGCATTATTCGAATCCATTCATGAGATTATCATACAGCTACACTAGTTGCCTGTTTTATAAAGCCATGAAATTGCATATAAAAGAAAGAAATGTAAAACTATGCGATACACACAAAAGGTGGAACAATTATAACCAGGTATTTTTTTTTGTATAGTTAAATAATTATTAAGTTCAAGAAAAGAACAAACAAGAAGTATGAATATGCCCCAATTTATAAGAAATTACTTGTGTATCGTCATTAAGCATAGAATATGTAATTTTATAGCACGACGGCAATTTAAATGCTCACTTACTTCATGAATCTTTGAAATGTAAAAGCCTCCACAACTCTCTTATTACTTCTAACCCTTCGATATGTTGATCGCAAGATGACTCTAATGACAATCTAGCCATTGTTACACCCATCATTATAGCTCCATGTATTCCCCGTTGAACCCAGCATTTCTACGGCCTCTTTCTAGATTGATCTACTGCCACCTATGCTCTCGATTATGCATCGTGCTTATCCAAACATCAAGCTTATCTCTAGCTGCTACAAGTTTTCTCAGCTTGATTTCGCTGCTCTGTCCATGCAACTTTGTCCACGTTCATGTTCACACTCTCTCTTATTTTCATTTGTCTTGGTTACCACTGGGACATTTGTTACATGCTCATAATTATCTGATGATCCATCTTCTGTTTTTCCTCATCGCTCTACAATGCATGATGTTCTTTGCTGCTTCTTCAATGCTCTACAAAGCATGTATGTGGATATGAAAATATATATGCATAAAACGTATGAAAACACATATGCATACAGTGTATGAAAAGACATGCATCTACTGAAACAAAGTTATAACCATAAGTTCAGAAGTATTTAAATGCTATATGTGCATACATAGACAAATAAAACTCTAATTATCATATACATACATATCTACCATCATTAATACATTTGGCACATCTCTATTTAAGCAACCTAAGAAATTGCAAAGGAAAACACTTAGTTATGACTTAATATGTTTACTTACATATGCAGTTGTTATTAAATCTAAAAGGAACAGGCATATTTCACTAAATGTATAAAATTTAAATCAAGCATAGTAGAATTTAGAGAAGTAACCTGGTATCGATTCTAAATATGGCATATTGTGATCACTACATTACATTACATTACATAATGCAAATTACTCAAAGATTAGAAAATAAAGAACAAAGTTGCATTATCAATTTTGAAAACAGTTCATTTCCTGAAAAAAATATAGATAAACTTAGACATCAATTTGAATTCGTCTGCACAAAGAGAAAGCAAAATCAATGTTCACATAAAAATGAGAATCAAGATGAATAATGGCTCACTAAGCCATTTTCTAGGTTAAAAAATTATGCGACGATGTCTAAGTTACATGGATTATTTTGTCTGAACCATGTCGTTACAGACATGGACATAACATTATATGCCAACATAATTATTTAACGTATATTAATAACAAAATCACAAAAGGTGCCATGATAGGGATTCTTAAAATAGTTATAGCCAGTGGCACAACCAGCTTCAAACTATAGGGAGGGCAAAAAACTCAACTGAGAAAGAAATAATTCTTCAACATATGGCTTTGCAGTTATTTTAAGTAAAAATTAGTTGATAATAACTTAACAGCAAAAGAAGCTTCAAGCTTTGACGCTAACAGCAAAAGAAGCTTAGTTGTAATATATACCATGCTACTTAATCCAAGTTTATATCTTGACTTGGACAGTAAGAATCAAGTCTCAGAAGTTTTTTCTGTAACTAATTTGAAATAACAAGGTAATTTCACAACTTAATTGTTACCCAGGAGATATATTATATGTCGTTCAGAATCTTCTTGATTTTTTAAGGTGTGTAATACATAGAATTGTTGTCGATGAAAGCCGAATGACAAACAAAATTAAAATTATTTACATTTCCCGGATTGAAACCTAACAGAAAATCTTGGATCTAAACCTAACATATGTAGATATTAAAATTATTGAATGAAGAATGATTCAACCTGACTGTTGTACTTTGTCCGAGTCTTAGGGGTTAGTTATTGTTTTGAATAAATCAGTAGCACGTTGTTATCTCTTCCAGTTTTCTAGCTTAAGTTGTTTTCATGTAAGCCTATATAAAGGCACAAGTATTGATCAATTATTATAAAAAAAGTAATATTAAAAAAAATTATTATCAGCTCTTCTTTTTGCTTTCTTAATCTATTTTGCCAACAAATTCTGGTATCAGAGCCTGACTAATTTCCTCAATCAAGCTCCACAAAAAATCAGCTCAAATCCCTCTCTTCTCTCACGCAGCTTCACCACTCAATCAAACAAGCTTCTACTATGTCAAGCAACGGCCTAAACCCTTCTGCACAACCTCTCATCCCAATCTTCAAAGGCGAAAAATATCACCTTTGGAGTATCAAAATGCAAACCATGTTCAAGTCTCAAGAATTATGGGACATTGTTGAAGGAGGTTACACCGAAGCATCAGGAGAACCTGATCAACGATTGCGTGAAAATCGTAAAAAGGATGCCAAAGCCCTATTTTTCATCCAATCTGCAGTGGATGATGACATATTCCCTCGCATATCGTCTGCCAAGACAGCCAAAGAAGCATGGGAGATCATACAGCACGAGTACTTTGGCGATAAGAAGGTAACCTCTGTTAAATTGCAAGCATTACGTTCTGAATTTGATGGTTTGCAGAAGACCAAGAAGGAGTCTATGCAACAATACCTATCAAAGGTATCAGGTATTGTTAATCAGATGAAATCATATGGTGAGTTTTTGAGCAACGAGAGAGTTGTAAGCAAGGTGTTGCGCAGCCTGGATCCTGACTTTAATGGGGTCGTTATTGCAATTGAGGAATCGAAAGATCTCTCAACTTACACATTCGATGAATTAATGTGTTCCTTGCTAGCTCATGAATCCAGGTTCAAGAAAGACGAGGAGAAAGGTGAAGAAAAGGCTCTGCAAGTGAGAGGTGAGCCTTTCGCAAAGGGAAAAGGCAGAGGTGGTTTTCGAGGAGCCTTTCGCGGCCGTGGTCGCAATAGAGGTCGCGGTTATGGTGGAAGGCACAATGGAGGATATAATCAAAACTCCAGAAGCAATATTCAGTGCGCTTACTGCAAAAAAAAATGGTCACACTGAGACCAACTGTTGGAGCAAGCAACAAGGAGAATCGAAGGCAAATTTCTTCGAGGCACCACAAGAGGAAAGCAATCTGTTTTTGGCTCATTCAAAGCTTGAACCGATGGAGCATGGAATCTGGTTCGTGGACAGTGGATGCTCTAATCATATGTCAGGTGAAAGGAAATGGTTCAAGTCAATCGATAACACAAAGCAGTCAGTTGTGCGACTCGGCAATGACAAGCAAGTTAAGGTGGAAGGTAAAGGCACAGTGGCAATTCCAACCTGTAATGGCGAGACGAAACTCATCCATGATGTTCAGTATGTACCTTCTCTTACTCACAACTTATTGAGTGTTGGTCAATTAATTAAGGGTGGATATTCTGTGATTTTTGAAGATGGCCATTGTAATATTCATGACCAAAATCGCAAAATTATGAGCATTAAAATGACACCAAACAAAATGTTTCCCTTAAATATTTCACATGGTGAAACCAGTAATGCCCTCATTGCAAAGGGAAATAGTGAATCAAGCTTGTGGCACTTAAGATATGGTCATCTGAATATTAATGGCTTACGGTTGTTAGGCAAGAAACAAATGGTTCTTGGCTTGCCTACAATCGAGTCTATTGAGTTTTGTGAAGGATGTGTGTTTGGTAAACAAAGCAGGCCAGCCTTTCCAAGTGGTGATTCATGGAGAGCTTCAACCTGTTTAGAGCTAGTTCATGCGGATTTATGTGGACCAATGTCAATTGATTCACTAGGTGGGAGTCGCTATTTCCTACTGTTTGTTGATGATTTTAGCCGCATGAATTGGGTCTATTTCCTGAAGAAAAAATCTGAAGCATTCGAGCACTTCAAGAAGATCAAGGCATTTGTGGAGAAGCAAAGTGGTTGTCAACTTAAAACTCTTCGCACTGATCGCGGAGGAGAGTTCGTTTCAGAAGAATTTAACCAATTTTGTGAAGAAAATGGCATTCACAGAGATCTCACTGCCCCTTATACGCCCCAGCAAAATGGCGTTGCCGAAAGGAAGAATCGCACAATTGTTGAGATGGGAAGAAGTATGCTAAATGCAAGAAATGTTCCAAAGAAATTCTGGGCTGAAGCCGTGGCTACTGCAGTCTATATCCTCAATATTTCTCCTACCAAAGCAGTCTATGATCAAACACCATATGAGGCATGGAAAGGTCGCAAGCCCAAGGTGAGTCACTTACGTATTTTTGGTTGTATAGCTTATGCTTTAGTCAATTCTCGTTCAAAACTTGATGAGAAATCACAAAAATGTATCTTTATTGGCTATAGCACCCAATCTAAGGCATATAAGCTATATAATCCTGTAAGTGGCAAAGTAATTATAAGCAGGAATGTCAAGTTTAATGAAGAGGCCAGTTGGGAAGATGCGAAAGTTGGTGCTCAATCACCTAATTCTCTCTTGACTAATGAAGAAGAAGAGACTGCACATGAGATGCCTCAACCGAATGACAATGAGGTTCACACACCTCCTATATCACCAACCAGAAGTGCGTCCTCAACACCAAGCAGTGAACGAAGCAGCTCATCAGATCAGTCCAGCTCATCATCAGACACACCACCACGAAAAATGAAGTCTTTAAGCGAAGTATATGAATCATGTTCGTTTGCCTTGTATGTGTCTGAACCAACCTGTTATGAAGAAGCAGTGGAGAATGAGCAATGGGAGGAGGCAATGCTAGAAGAACTGACTGCAATTGAGCGCAATCACACATGGGAATTGGTTGATCTTCCTCAAGGTAAAACTCCAATTGGACTCAAATGGGTTTACAAGGTGAAACATAATGCTGATGGTAGTGTTCAAAAATATAAGGCAAGGCTTGTTGCCAAAGGATATGCGCAAAATCCAGGTATTGATTACGACGAAACATTCTCTCCTGTTGCACGCTTTGAAACAGTGAGAATGCTTTTGTCTTTAGCTGCCAAATTAAAGCTTCCACTTTATCAGTTTGATGTTAAGTCTGCGTTCTTGAATGGCGACTTGGAGGAGGAAGTCTTTGTGTCTCAACCTGAAGGTTTTGTGGCAAATGGGAAGGAGCATAAGGTGTACAAGCTGAAGAAAGCACTCTATGGCCTAAAACAAGCTCCAAGAGCTTGGTACAAGCGAATTGACTCATATTTTCTGCAAAATGGCTTTGTGCGCAGTGATAATGAGCCAACCTTGTATGTGAAAGGGAGTAAGCTGTCTGATTTCCTGATTGTGTGCGTGTATGTGGATGATATGATCTATTTGGGATCATCACAAAATCTGATTGAAGAGTTCAAGTCCTCAATGACAAAAGAGTTCGAGATGACTGACTTAGGGAAGCTGAAATATTTTCTTGGACTCGAGGTGAATCAAGCTGAAGATGGTGTGTTTATCTCGCAAAGGAAATATGCAAAGGACCTGCTGCATAGGTTCCATATGTACAATGCTAAGCCTGCTGCAACACCTATGAATACGAGTGAGAAACTAAGGCATGATGATGGCACTGAAGCTGCGGATTCGAGCTATTATAGAAGCTTGGTTGGCGGACTGAACTATCTAACTCACACTCGTCCTGACATCGTGTATTCTGTAAGTGTTCTTTCTCGCTATATGCATGCTCCCACTATGCAACATCTTGGAGCTGCAAAGAGGGTGCTACGCTACATTGGAGGTACACTTGAGTATGGCATTTGGTATGCGCAAAATGCAGATTGCAAGCTGTTTGGGTTCAGTGACAGCGATTGGGCAGGCTGTCTTGATGATAGAAGAAGCACCTCAGGTCATACCTTCATCTTGGGGTCAGGAGCAATATCATGGAGCTCGAAGAAGCAGGATATAGTGGCACTCTCGTCGTCTGAAGCCGAGTATGTGGCTGTTACATCTGCAGCTTGTCAAATGGTTTGGTTGCGAAGACTGTTGAGTGAAGTTGGCTGTGAGCAAGAACAAGCTACTGAGATTTTCTGTGATAACAAGGCAACAATTGCCATGACTAAGAACCCAGCATATCATAGTCGAACCAAGCACATAGACATACGCTTTCACTACATCAGAAGTTTAGCTGCAAAGAAGGAAGTCGAGCTGAAATTTTGTGCAACAAACGATCAGACTGCAGACATACTCACGAAGGCTCTTTCTTTTGATAAGCACACTTACTTTAGGCAGAAGTTGGGTGTGTGTAGCTTTGAAGCAAGGGGGTGTATTGAATGAAGAATGCTTCAACCTGACTGTTGTACTTTGTCCGAGTCTTAGGGGTTAGTTATTGTTTTGAATAAATCAGTAGCACGTTGTTATCTCTTCCAGTTTTCTAGCTTAAGTTGTTTTCATGTAAGCCTATATAAAGGCACAAGTATTGATCAATTATTATAAAAAAAGTAATATTAAAAAAAATTATTATCAGCTCTTCTTTTTGCTTTCTTAATCTATTTTGCCAACAAAAATTACTAATTAGCGGTCAAGATGTGAAAGTAACTCACTTGATTAGTTAGCAGACAGAAGATAGCAGAGTAGGTGGGTTAGAGTTCGTAGCACACGACGGTGGTACTCGAGAAGGTCGTGTGGCATTGGAAAGGATCTGGAGATGGTCGACGGATAAGCAGAGGCATTGGAAAGCCTATCAAAGGAAGCGACAATGAAGACGAATACTTAAATCCATTCGCGATTTTTATTTTCTTTTTGCCCCTAGTCATTCTGTTGCCGTAGACCACGATTATCTTGGAGGTAGGATCGATGATGAAAGGAGGTTGCAAGGTGCTAGCCGAAGATAATGAAGTCTTAATCGACGAAGAAAGAAAGAAAGTAGGGTTTTTTTAGGATTCCACGTGAAGAGGGTTCTGATGTACAATTGTGTAATAAGATGTATGTTTTCCTACGTAGGTTTACTTTTGGGGGAAAACAGATGGCGTAAGAACACGATTTATTTATTTATTAACACCCAGCGCTCAAAGATGGCAGGATGTGTTTCAACGCTATTACCTGCTGCAATTATTGAAGAATTTTGTCGTAGTGATTATGGATGACAAAATTTCTACTATGGTTTGATCAAGTGCATTACATCATTTTACAAATTTAGTTAATTCTTATGAAATTAATTAACTAGTATTTAACAAAATCTATTTTTCTTTGTGTCGTATCTGCAATGTGCTCTTCATTCTCTTGGCAGAGTAGAAGAGATTTGACGATAACAAAGCCACAATACATGCCCAGCAGCACTAACAGTTCCACCTACATACCTTGCACCTCCCATATTGGATGAAGTCCACTTGGTAGTGTTCTTCCAAATGTCTCTGAACTTGAACTGGTGGTTTTTCGAGTCTGCATAATAGAAATGTACAGGTTAATGATATAAACATAGAACCTTCTTTATCTCTTCATCTACTAAAGAATAATTTACAAGCTTTTGGATTTATGTAAAAACTAGAAAGGAAATTTAGTAATGCAAACTTACAAGCTTAATTCGCCTGGAACAAAAATTTCTTATTAAATATAAATTAGTTTAGCTTTCTTACAAAAAGCTAAATGATTTTATCATCCATATTTTAAACTCATTTTTGTTACTAAAAGATCAATGTTTTTTTTTTTTTAAATAATGATGTATAAAATCGGTGCAAAACGGTAAACGCTTTCATATTTTTTTATTTTTCATTTTGTATGTTGTTATTAAAAAAGATAAAAGTTATATACTAAGATTAATCGTTTGTTGTTTTGGAACAAATCGTATTTTTCGATCCTCGAAAATCGACATTAATACGTCTATTATATCACATGCCGAGAAATCGAATGCCGGAAGACCTGATTGTTGAGGAAAAGAAAGAAGGAAGAAGATAATAAGAAAACAATACAACACAGAATCTCTCATCAGAACGAATAATCTATAATATACCATAAATCCTAACACAAAAACAAAATTATAATATATGGATATAAAAACGTCAACCAAAGTGTACTAACCTATTTTAGCCTAGATAGTTATAACAGTCGGTCCTCACAATTACTGACAACACAACAACGAATACAACGAAAAATAACCATCTACGTGAATACGTCTTTGGGCCTCCAACTCGCCTTTTGAAGCTCCAAGCATCCAAACCAATCTGTAATATGCTCAGTCAAACCCGAGCATTGTAATAAAATAGCATCCGAGTCAGTTTGGAAAACCAGTGTGAGAAAACACATCCAACTGGATTTTAAGTTATATAAAAACTTTGAAATCAAAGGTATCTCGTAAGACCGCGCCGCACATAAACACAAATGAGTTTTTACCTTACGATAACCAAACATTTTCTATAGAAAATACATTGATGTTATAATAATGCCTAAGGGTGAAAATAATAATAATCAAGTAGCTGTGATGCTCGTGAGTGTACATCACAACAATACCACATATATAATCGAAAATCGATAAGCCGCGTTAGCTAATTGTGTAGGATTTTCATAGAGGTGCCCTCATTACTTCGAGGAATGGTCCTCCTGCACATAGATCAGAGATATTCTCCCGAAGCAGCATACATCCCTAGTGAAGTACCACAAGAAAACATAGATGGTCTCGCTAAGACCGAGTGCATCGCCCCATGCATGCATAACAACTATAAGCGACATCTAGGAGGAGCCGACTACACCCTATGGATTTGCCAACCCTACTGGTCATGCCTCTTATCTCTGGTTTTAGTCATTCCCACTGATGAGGTTACGTCCGGCATTGCAGCTTACGCACCACCACCAAATAGATCAGGAATCCCACATGGATTCCAATACACTAATGGGTCTTGGAATCACACATAGATTCTCATATCTCAATCAGATCTTGGAATCATACCCGGATTCCCATACCTTAACGGGTCTCGAAATCACACATGGATTCCAACATTCTAATATATCGCGAATCTACTCCACATAACCATATATGTTTTTGGAGTGGTTACATTTTGAGTCATCTCTTACGAGTACACTCCTCCTCTTCCTAGGTGCTTCACAAAACCAAATGCCGATTTCCGGAATGCTCAATACCAGTTCCATTGGAAATAATCAGACAATACATAAGAGCGAGGATCATCCCCTAACCATTTAAGTGGACATATCTCCTTATAATTTGTACTAGAAGAATGAAATGAGTTTATGCGTACATTATATCACCATCGATAGTAATTATACCGTATAATTCCTGTGTTTTCCCTAGATATTTTCAAGATCAAAATCCTTCGGTGTTTAGTATGGAATATTTCCGTACCGCCAAAATCAAGAAAGATTACATGTTTTGGATAAGATTTGATAGTCGGTTATTTAAATATCAAGTAAAAAAACATTAAAACAAAAACAATATTTCATAGGGAAAACCAATATTGCTTAAGCATATAAGTACTCACTAGCCGCATTTCATACATCTTCATAAATAAAACCCACTTTTCAAATTGCTTGTATATATACACCTTTACAAAGATATACTCGCAAACCTCTATATTTCAGTACTTAGAAATATCCACATACTTATCTCAATGGTATAAGTATATCCACAAAATTTAGAAAGTTTTCTTTTATTTGATTCTCCTATCATTTATAAAACTACTTGTAATTCTTCCGAAACAATTGTAACTCATTTATAAATCTTACGGACCATTTATAAAATTCCTTTATACATTCCCATCGTTCATAAATTCTTTTGTACATTTCTAAATCATTCATAAGCCTTTATAAATCCATAAAACCATTTATAAAACTTCTTTCATGAATCTATAAATTTGTTTCTAAAAATTGGTTTATAAATATCTAGCCATTTATAAACTCTTCCACCTTGTAAATACCCCTTCCTTTAGTTCTTTAAAACATTTGATAACTCCTTTACAAAATTTAAGTCTTTCCACTCCATTCATGGGTCTCAGAAACATTTGAAATTCTTTTACTTCAAAACACCATTGTATAATAATTATTTATAATAAACATCATAAATAAATGGAATTTATTAATTTATAAAATATCTTAAAAATAATAATTAATAATTTCAAAATATTGTTTAAGAACAATAATAATTAATCTTTACCATTTTTATAAATAATAACAATTTATTTTTAAAACCTTATTAATAATCCTTATTATTAATTCCAAACCATAATTATCTTAAATAAATAATCTTATCACATTTTGATGACTCTTTAAATACATATTACTATAAAAAAATTAACTTTAAAAGGTTACCAATAACATTAAATAACCTTAAATTAATGTTACCATAATTATTTAACTTTAAACTTATATTAATATAATTAAATACTTCTTAAATATTAGTACTTTAATTAAACACTTTTAAAAAAATATTACTATAATAAAATAACTTTAAAACAACATAAATATAATTAAATAAACATAAAATAATATTTTTAAAATAAAATAGAAAATCCTTGAAACAAAATATTTTTCGAAATCCAGTTTCAGATTAAAAAATTGTTTCTTGTCTCCATAACTCAATTCCAACTTGAACGGAAATTTACAATATTTTTAAAATACTAATTTAAGGCCAATAGCCACACAACATTTAACCAATATCGATATTGATTTTCTATCACTACTGGGTTTTATTTTCTAATGTATAACGATGTTATGATCACAACATCGACAATCATATTTATTATTCAATAATCCATATAAAGAAAATATTATTTAAACAATAAAATTAAATAATAGCGAGGAATCCCGTTGGATCCTTCCAACATGTTTACCCCTGCAACACAAATGTTAGATAATCATAAAATATAAATCAACCGCTTCGAGGCGGGATTCGTATAAAAATGTTCATCCTCTCTTCCATGGAAACATAATAGGGTTTCATTCGCTCCAATAATCGGGAATATATCCAACTAATAAATATAGTAATTTATCCAAAAATCATCCAAAATTTTTTATCAACTATATATTATACCAGTTAACCAAAAAGGTGAGTTTGACTCAACGAAATTTTCTGTTGTCGCCGAGGCGTTCCAGTTTGGAACTAAAACCGGACAACGCACTATTTTAGCGCAAAATTCAACAGTCTCCAAATTCATCCAACCCAGTTCCATTGCGAAGCTTACGTCGTTACGAGCACAATGCAAAAATTTGTGCCTCGATTGGACCTCGTATGAGAGATTTATTACTTTTTTAAGTTTCGATAATTAATCGAATAATAAAATAACAAATTATATAATTATCCTATTTACAGATTTACCATTCTTCTTCCCTAATACAGATACTCCCTTATGCACACCATCGCGCACCATTGACGTGCACTGCCCCTCCTCTGGCTCCTCCATCAATCCACGCCGTGCCCCGAGACTACCATCATTCTCTCTTTTCCCAACCCGCATCCATCCATCCTCATTTCCCTCCACTCGAACTTCTCCCCCATCGCCAGGTCGACTTCATGGCCCCTCCCAAAACATGACCGGTCTCCTAAAAAAAATGGCATTGCCTCTCTTCGCTTCTCCGAGCTCAAATATGATCTCGATGTCTCCAATCGATCACGACAATGATCGATTTTTCAAGCCCTAGTTTGCAAACTCCACAACTTCCACTGTCGATCATTCAAAACCTCTTACGTAACTCTCGAAACGAATATCGGATCGAAGATCTAGTTGAGATGAGATTTTTAAAACAAATTTTCAGATTTTTAGATGACTATAACATTTTATTTTAAATTTTCAAAATTTTGTTTTCTCCTTTTTCCCTCTGCTTATAGGCAGTATTATATAACGTGAAGAAGGATGGGAAAGAACGAGGATGTATGGGCTCTGTACGTGTTTGTGGGCTGATGTGAAAAAATAGGGTTGCATAGTCAAATCCAAGTAAATATATTATGTAAATTCAAAATATCTACCTATATAATTTCAGACTCCAATTGAGACGTGCCACCTGGCCTTTTATATTTTATGCCCCTATTCTGAACGCAATGGAACTTGTTTCGATACCTAATTCGATAGTATGCAGAAGATAGCCTCTTGAACCCAATTATTATATTAAATTTTTAGTAATTGAATTTATGTGTTTCTACCCTGTACAACCAAACGATACGTCTGATCGCTACGAAATTTGACTGCATATTATAATTCATTATCACAGACCCAATGACATCGGTTTCGTCGAAATCCGAGGCACTGCCACGGAAGGCTATTTTTGCTTGTTAATTAAAACAAGTTATTTTCAAAATCAGTTAAATCACCTTTCAATCCAATTTAAAAGTTTATTCTCCTCATTCTTATTAAATAGAAATTTAATAAGCCTTTAAATCATTTTTATCCAACATAAAATCCAAGATTCAATTATTTAAACAATTTTCAATTATTAAATTCAACAAATAAATTATCCAATAAATTGCTATATTTGATATTTGAGTTTTTTAACCTATAAATTTAACTTTTCAATATTTAAAATAAATTAAATATTCTAATTTTAAATAACTAAAATTCTGGGTCGTTACATTCTTTCCTCCTTAAAAGAATTTCATCCTCGAAATTCCCAAGGTAGGAAAAATGCCCAAACCCATTACTTTTTAAAACCAATTAGTTCAACTAACTTACCAAATCCTTTTAAGCCTTTAACTTCCCAAAACTAACTTGTTGAAACCTTATTATTACATTTACCAAGTTTCCGAATTCATTCATAGATTTCCAACTAATATCTTCCCACTCAATCATTTCAGGTTATAACTCAAAATTCAAATTTTAGTTATCACAAATTTCTTCAAAATTTGTAATTCTTTAATTTTTGAAAAATTTCGCTACCATCTCCTTTATGCGACTCAATCGTAACAACCACTATAGCCACTACGAGCCTAAACCAACAAAAGAAAATAAAAAGCCAAGTGGCTCAACCATAAAACCATCAAATTCAATCAATAATATAAATATGTACCATTTTATTGGGCAACCAATTTTACTCATGAAATCAAGTGCATCAAATTAGCTCTTGCTTTTATATACCTGCATCTTATTTACCAATGATATCCAATCATATAATTCATAATCATATTATTCTACAATTTCAATTTTCAACATTTTCTTTACCAAAACCATACGATGTACATATATCATTCGTACACAATATCAATCTGATCGCTTGCTTGATCACACAATTTCACTTCCAAACTAGTATCGTTCACACGACCACTCTAATGCGAACTCAGATCTGGTTCCTTGATTAGAAACAGTCATTCTCCTTGCATAGCCATATACTATGATAGAGAATTCTAGGATCAATCAAAAATCCATATCTAGTATTCGCCGACGGGAATTGAGTGAAAAGTCCTAATTCGGATCGATGTAAATCATCTCGAAATCATGTACTCGAATCTGGATCAAATCGTCGTGCGAATACAAAAATATACGTACAACTTACTTATTTCCATTGATTTCTTACCAGTAATAATCCTTTTATTCACTTTTATCTCGTTCTCCTTCATTTTATCCACATTCAGCTGATCTACATTTAATTATCCACATTCACTTATTACTTAGTATATTATTTTTTTCAATACGGATATCTCTAAGGGACCATTTCATCAAATTTCATGCTTAACATATTTTACTCTATATTAATTTTATTTATGAATTATTTCTTAAAATTTTACTTAAGTTTATAAACATTTTACACGACTCTTCTCATGTTTATTCATATTTCATAACTTAAGTCCTTATTCATTTTTAACCAAATTCAATTCCATTTTCCAATTTCATCATTCAATTTTAATCAATCAACATTCCAAAGCATATGTAATTCACTAACTAATTTAATTAGTTCATTCATCAATCCATTTCAAATCTAAATCTAATTTATTTCAAAAACTATTTCATTTAACTTAGATTGAATTTCTTTTCACAATTCACTTTATTCAACGTAAGTTAAGATTCCTTTCAATTTTGCTTTTCACAAGATTCATATCAACAATTAAAACATTGATTTACTTATTATTCTCAAATTTTATAAGTTACAAAACTCTTTTTCTCATATTTTCATAAAACTCTAAATTGAAAATTTTCAGATTCTAAACATCCTTATTCTTATTTCAAACTATTTGAAATCATATATATACATAATCCCCTTGGTATATCCAATCATTCTTCTGAATTTTAAAATCAAAAGTAGTATTTCCAAATCAAAAGTCCAATGGTAGCAATTCCTCATTTGGAAATCCGAAAATGAACATCGATGATGCTGTAGTCATCACAAAATTATTTTTCGACGATCGAAGCGAGTTCAGTGCTTTCTATCTCTTAAGAATCCTTTTGAATATTTCTATTCAAAATATTTTCCAAATATTACTATTATTATTTTCCAAAACTTTGAAAAATCATTTTCAAAACCAACGGGATTTAAATTCCTAAATTCCCATCTTTTAAACTCTTTTTAGTTACAATTATATTTATAATATACTTCAGGAATTTCATTTCCTTTCAATTTATAAATCATATTTATATAATTCCATTTTGTTATATAAAATCATTCCGTAGTTGTTAATCTTGTTTGCATTATAATAATAACACTTTTATTCGATCATAACAACAATAAATAATGATAATAAAATATTATAATACTCTAACAACCAAACACATAATATAAAACTATGATAATTTATGAAAAATTATTCCTTCATATATAAAATATGATCAATGTAAAATTATTTCATTTACCCTAATTTCAAAACAATACTATGTCAAATTCCTCTATTCAAGAGTTTAGAAATCCTTATCAATAACTTTAATTACTCATTTTGACCAGAATCCATAAGCCATTCAATATATCAACCAACACAATATAAAATGATTTTTATATCACTAACAAATACACGCTCATACACACACACACACACACACACACACACACATACATACACTCCAACCCATTCTAGGGTACTACTGACCGTATCTTAAATGAGTTACCCCATCTAAGCCGAGGATCTCGCTTAACCTTCAGCTCTGATACCAAATGTAACGAACGAGCTTGTCGACCTTCGAAAATCGACATTAATATATCCATTGTATCACATGCCGAGAAATCGAATGCCAGAAGACTTGATTGTTAGGGAAAAGAAAGAAGGAAGAAGATAATAAGAAAACTATACAACATAGAATCTCTCAGCGGAACGAATAATCTATAATATACCATAAATCTTTACAGAAAAACAAAACTGTAATGTATGTATATACAAACATCAATCAGAGTGTACTAACATAATTTAGCCTGGATAGTTATAATAATCTGTCCTCACAACTACTGACAACATAATAACGAATACATCCGAAAATAACCATCTACGTGACTACGTCTCTAGGCCTCCAACTCGTCTTCTGAAGCTCAAAGCATCCAAACCAATCTGTAAATACTCATTCATACCCCGAGCGTTATAATAAAATAACACCCGAGTCAGTTTAGAAAACCAACGTGAGAAAACACACCCAACTGGATTTTAAGTTATATAAAAACTTTGAAATCAAAGGTATCTCGTAAGACCACACTGCACATAAACGCGGACGGGTTTTTACCTTATGAAAACCAAACATTTTCTATAGGAAATTCATTGATATTATAATAATGCCTAAGGATGAAAATAATAATAATCAAATAGCTTTGATGCTCATGGGTGTACATCACAAAAATACTAGGCATATAATCAAAAATTGATAAGGCGCGTTCGTTGGTTGTGTAGGATTTCCATGGAGGTTCCCTCAGTACTTCGAGGAACGGTCCTCCTGCACAAGGATCGGAGATATCCTTTTGAAGCAGCATACATCCTTAGTGATGTACCATAGGAAAAATATAGGTGGCCTCGCTAAGACCGAGTGCATCACCCCATGCATGCATAACAACTATAAGTGATATCTAGGAGGAGCCGACTACACCCTATGGGTTTGCCAACCCTGCTGGTCATGCTTCCTATCTCTGGTTTTAGTCATCCTCACTGATAAGGTTACGTCCTACATTCCAACTTACGCATCGCCACCAAAAAGATCATGGAATCCCACATGGATTCCAATATCCCAACGGGTCTTGGAATCACATATAGATTCCCACATCTCAATTAGATCTTGGAATCACACCCGGATTCCAATACCCCAACGGATCTCGGAATCGTACATGGAACTCAACATTCCAATATATCACGAATCTCCTCCATGGTTTTTATAGTGGTTACGGGTTTGATCCATCTCTTACGAGTACACTCCTTCGCTTCCCGAGTGCTCTACAAAACCAAATGTCGATTTTCGGAATGCTCAATACCGGTTCTTTTGGAAATAATCAGATAATACATAAGAGTGGGTATCACCCCCAACTGTTTAAATGGACGGATCTCCTTATCATTTGTCCTGAAAGAATGAAACAAGTTTACACGTACAGTATAACACCACCGATAGTAACCGTACCATATAATTCCCGTGTTTCCCTTAGATATTTCTAGAGTTATAATCCTTCAGTGTTAATTAGGGAATATTTCCTACCACCAAAATTAAGAAGAATTACATATTTAGACCAAGATTTGGTAGTTGGTTATTTAACTATCAAATAAACAAGCATTCTTTTGGTTGATCAAATAATTACTCACTAGCCTCGTTTCGCACATCTTCATAAATAAACCCACTTTGTAAATTACTTGTACATACAGACCTTTACAAAGATATACTCACAAATCTTTATATTTCAATACTTAGAAATATCCATATACTTGTATCAACGGTATAAGTATATCCATAAAATTTAGAAAGTTTTCTTTTATTTGATTCTCCAATCATTTATAAAACTCCTCGTAATTCTTTTTAAACATTTATAACTCATTTATAAATCTTACGGACCATTTATAAAATTCCTTTATACATTCCCATCATTCATAAATTCTCATGTACATTTCTAAATCATTTGCAAGCCTTCATAAATCGATAAAATCATTTATAAAACTTCTTTCATGAATCTGTAAACCTGTTTCTAAAAATTGGTTTATAAATATCTAGCCATTTATAAACTTTACCACCTTGCAAATACTCGTTCCTTTAGGTCTTTAAAACATTTGATAACGCTTTTATAAAATTTAAGTCTTTCCACTCCATTCATGGGTCTCAAAAACATTTAAAAATCTTTTACTTCAACACACCATTATATAATAATTATTTATAATAAACATTATAAATAAATAGAATCTATTAATTTATAAAATATCTTGAAAACAATAATTAATAATTTCAAACTATTGTTTAAGAACAAATAATAATTAATCTTTATCATTCCTATAAATAATAAAAATTATTTTTAAAACCTCATTAATAACCCTTATTATTAATTCCAAACTATAATTATTCTTAAATAAATAACCTTATCGCATTTTGATGACTCTTTAAATCCATATCACTATAAAAAATTAACTTTAAAACATTATCAATAAAATTAAATAACCTTATATTAATGTTACTGTGATTATTTAACTTTAAACCCATATTAATATAATTAAATAATTTTTAGACATTAATACTTTAATTAAACACTTTAAAACAATATTACTATAATAAAATAACTTTAAAACAACATTAATATAATTAAATAACCTTAAAATAATATTATTAAAATTAAATAGATAATTCTTAAAACAACATATTTTTCGGAACCTAATTTTGGATTTAGAAATCGTTTCTTGTCTCCAAAACCCAATTTCAACTTGAACGATAATTTACAGTTCTTTTGAAATACTAATTTGAGGCCAATAAAAACCCAACACTTAACCAATATCGATATTGATTTTCTATCACTACTGGGTTTTATTTTTAAACATATAACGATGTTATAATCACAACATCCACAATCATATTTATTATTCAATAATCCATATAAAAGAAATATTATTAAAAAAAATAAAATTAAATAATAGCGAGGAATCCCGTTCGATCCCTCCAACATGTTTCCCCCTTCATCATAAATTTCAGATAACCATAAAATATAAATCACCCACTTTGAGACTGTATTCGTATACAAAGAGCCATCCGCTCTTATACGGGAACGTAATAAAGTTTCATCCGCTCCAATAGGCGGGAATATATCCTACTAATAGATATAATAATTTATCCAAACAATCATCCAACAATTTTTATCCACTATATATTGTACTAGTTAGCCAAAAAGGTGAGTTTAAATCACCGAAATTTTCTGTCATCGCCGAGGCATTCCGGTTTGGAACTAAAACCAGACAACGTCCGATTTTAGACAAAAATTCATCAGTCTTCAAATTCATCCATACTAGTTCCATTGCGAGGCTTACATCGTTATGAGCGCAATATAAAAATCCTTGCCTCGATCGGACGTCGTATAAGAGAGTTATTAAATTTTTAGGTTTCGATAATTAATCTAACAATAAATTAACAAATTATATAATTATCCAATTTATAGATTACCCTTCTTCTTCCCCAATACAGATACTCCCCTGCACACGCCTTCGTTCACCATTGCTGTGTACTGCTCCTTCCCTAGGTCCTCCATTAATCCACGCCGCCTCCCGAGACTACCACCATTCTTTCTCTCTCTTCCCAAACAGCATCCATCCATCCTCATTTTCCTCCACTCGAACCTCTCTCCCATACCGCGATCCCAGCCTATGCCCATTTCCAGGTCTACTTCATGATCCCTTGCAAAACGTGACAGGCCCTATCAAAAAAATCGCCACTACCTCTCTTCGCTTTTCCGAGCTCCAATATGATCTCGATGTCCCTAATCGATCACGATAATGATCGATTTCTCAACCCCTATTTCGCAACCTCCACAACTTCCATTGTCGATCATTCAAAAACTCTTACGTAACTCTCGAAGCAAATATAGGATCAAAGATCTGGTTGAGATGATTTTTAAAACAAATTTTCAGATTTTTGGATGATTATAACAATGAATAGAGCGGAAAATAACCATCTACGTGAATACGTCTCTGGGCCTCCAACTCGTCTTTTGAAGCTCCAAGCATCCAAACCAATCTATAATATGCTCTGTCTGACTCGAGCATTATAATAAAATAACATCCAAGTCAGTCTGGAAAACCAGCGTAAGAAAACACATCCAATTGGATTTTAAGTTATATAAAAACTTTGAAATTAAAGGTATCTCGTAAGACCATGCCGCACATAAACACGGACATGTTTTAACCTTACAATAACCAAAATTTTCTATAGAAAATCCACTGATATTATAATAATGCCTAAGGGTGAAAATAATAATAATCAAGTAACTGTGATGCTCGTGAGTGTACATCACAACAATACTACATATATAATCGAAAATCAATAAGACGCGTTCGCTAATTGTGTAGGATTTCCATGGAGGTGCCCTCAATACTTCGAGGAACGGTCCATGCATCACCCCAAATAGATCATGGAATCCTACATGGATTCCAATACCCCAACGGGTCTCGGAATCACACATAGATTCCCACATCTCAATAAGATCCTGGGATCATACATGGATTCCCATACCTCATGGGTCTCGGAATCACACATGGATCCCGACATTCCAATATATCACGAATCTCCTCCATAGAATCGTATATCTTTATTGGTGTGTTTACCGGTTCGAGTCATCTCTTACGAGTACACCCCTCCGCTTCTCGAATGCTCCACAAAACCAAATGCCGATTTCTCGAATGCTCAATATCGGTTCCTTTGGAAATAATCGGACAATACGTAAGGGTGGGGATCACCCTTTAACCATTTAAATGGGTGGATCTCCTTATCATTTGTCCTATAAGAACGAAACGAGTTTATATGTACAGTATAGCACCACCGATGGTAACTATATCATATAATTTCTATGTTTCCCCTAGATATTTCTGGAGTTAAAATCCTTCAGTGTTGAGTAGGGAATATTTCTGTACCATCAAAATTAAGAAAGATTACATATTTAGGCCAAGATTTGATAATTGGTTATTTAACTATCAAATAACAAACATTCAAACAAAAATTATATTTCATAGGGAAAACCAATGTTGGTTAAGCATATAAGCACTCACTAGCCTCATTTCATATATCTTCAAAAATAAAACCCACCATGTAAATTACTTGTATATATAAACCTATCAAAGATATACTCGCAAATCTCTATATTTCAATACTTAGAAATATCCATATACTTATTTCAACAGTATAAGTATATCCACAAAATTTAGAAAGTTTTCTTTTATTTGATTTTTCAATCATTCATAAAGCTCCTTGTAATTCTTATTAAACATTTATAACTCGTATATAAATCTTACGGACCATTTATAGAATTCCTTTATACATTCCCATCATTCATAAATTCTTTTGTACATTTCTAAATCATTCATAAGCCTTTATAAATCCATAAAAACCATTTATAAAACTTCTTTCATGAATCTATAAATCTGTTTCTAAAACTTGGTTTATAAATATCTAGCCATTTATAAACTCTTCCACCTTGCAAATACCCCTTCCTTTAGTTCTTTAAAACATTTGATAACTCCTTTACAGAATTTAAGTCTTTCCACTCCATTCATGGGTCTCGGAAACATTTAAAAACCTTTTACTTCAAAACACTATTGTATAATAATTATTTACAATAAACATCATAAATATATGAAATTTATTAATTCAAAAAACATCTTAAAAATAATAATTAATAATTTCAAAATATTGTTTAAGAATAATAATTAATCTTTACCATTTTTATAAATAATAGCAATTTATTTTTAAAACCTTATTAATAATCATTATTATTAATTCCAAACCATAATTATTCTTAAATAAATAACCTTATCACATTTTGATGACTCTTTAAATCCATATTACTATAAACAATTAACTATAAAACATTTCCAATAAAATTAAATAACTTTAAATTAATGCTACCATAATTATTTAACTTTAAACCCATACTAATATAAATAAATACTCGTTAAACATTAATACTTTAATTAAACAATTAAAACAATGTTTCTATAATAAAATGACTTTAAAAGAACATTATGTAATTACATAATATTATTAAAACTAAATAGAAAAGCCTTAAAAATAATATTTTTCGAAACCCAATTTTGGATTTAAAAATCGTTTCTTGTCTCCAAAATCCAATTTCAACTTGAACGGTAATTTACAGTATTTTTAAAATACTAATTTGAGGCTAATAGCCACCCAACACTTAACCAATATCGATATTGATTTTCTATCACTACTGAGTTTTATTTTCAAACATATGACGATGTTATAATCAGAGCATCCACAATCATATTTATTATTCAATAATTCATATAAAGGAAATATTATTGAAACAATAAATTCAATAATAGCAAGGAATCCCGTTGGATCTCCCCAACCTGTTTCCCCCTGCATCCCCTCAACCTGTTTCCCCCCTGCGTCACAGATGTTAGATTATCATAAAATATAAGTCAACTGCTTCGAGACGGGATTCGTATATAAAGGGTCATCTGCTCTTACACAGGAACGTAATAGGGCCTCATCCGCTCCAATAATCGGGAATATATGCAGCTAATAAAAATAATAAGCAAACAATCATCCAATAACTTTTATCAACTATATATAATACTAGTTAACCAAGATATGAGTTTAACTCACCGAAATTTTCTGTTGTCGCCGAGGCGTTCCTGTCTGGAACTAAAAAGGGACGACGTTCGATTTTAGCCCAAAATTCAACTGTCTCCAAATTTTTCCAAACCAGTTCCATTGCGAAGCTTATGTCGTTACGAAAACAACACAAAAATATGTGCCACGATTGGACCTCATAAGAGAGAGTTATTAAATTTTTAAGTTTCGATAATTAATCTAATAATAAATAATAAATTATATAATTATCTTATTTACAGATTTACCCTTCATCTTCCCCAATACAGATACTCCCCTATGCATGCCTTTGGGCACCATTGTCGTGCACTGCTTCTCCCCTAGCTCCTCCATCAATCCATGCCACGTCCCAAGACTACCACTATTCTTTCTCTTCCCAACCCACATCCATCCTCCTTTTTTCCTCCACTCGAACTTCTCCCCTATACCGCGATCCAAGCTTACGCCTATCCACTACAAGAATAATAATTATTGATGGCAAGGGAATACAGCGTTTTAGTGCAGCCTGCAGTCTAAAACAGGAAGATATAAAAAATAACGAGTATGGACGCTGTAAAAAAAACAAGGGCACCAAATTTTTAGCGGGCTACCAAAATATTTCGTGGCCGCTCCTTTCCTAATTCTTCCCTCCTTTTCTTCCCTCCTCTCCATATTCTTCCACTATCTTTTATGAAAACCCAAAAGCTTCTACTTCATCTCTCTTCTCACATCTTATGTTATCTTCACCTGTTTTCTCCTTCCAACGCCCACCTCTACTACTGCCTTTGCAGGAATCTTCTTTGCAAAGTCTCCTCTTAAAAAACCTCTAGCCCTTTGTCGATGTAGGATTGCCTCACCTAAGTTGCTAATGTATTCTCTGGTTGCATCTGCGGGATGCAGATAATCATTCCTCTTTTATTTATTTTCCATTTTGATTTTTTTTCCTTTTTAGAATCACACGTTTGTACATGTTAAAGACAGAGAGTTGGTTAAATATAAAGGGGTAACTAGTTTTTAGTTTTGAGTATAATTACGTTTTATCTTTGTTCAATTTTATTTTGTTTTTTCAAATTTGCAGTTTGTAAGCTGAAAGAAGTGAAATTCACCTTTATCAATGCTAGAGGAGGTAGCTGGCTAATTATATCTGTAAGAGAAATTACGTTGCCATATTGCTAAACAATTGGCAGAGTCTAAAACATTTAATCAATTTTTAGTATTTCCAATTTAAAATTCAAACCCTACTTTGCAAAAATCAATTCGTTTTTATCAAAATTATAATATATGGACCAACAATTTCATCGCGCTTTTGGTGTATTGTTAAATGTCAATTAATCTTGTGAACTGACAATTCACAGTATGGTTGCCAGTTGACAAACAGCAACTAAAAATGAGTGCAATTTCTCTAAATAATACTGTATGGATGCTGAATTAGTGCATCCCCAAGCAAACACGAGTGGGTTAGGATCATTATGTGATGTCGCATAGTGTTTGAAGCAAATTGCAAGCACCAAATCATCAAATTGGCTGAATCGAAAGTTGTGTGAATGAAGTGACAAAGGTAAGCAGTGAATAAACTGTTTCTCGTTTGGCAAAACTAAGTTTATTGTTTTATGACCAATGAAATAATATTTGATACTCCGTAAAGTAATGATCATTTATGTGAAATTCTAATTTATATTATATTTTTATGTCATAGATTTGTGTTACTTGCTCTCTTGTTTATTACATGAAAATGGTCTACTGATTAAGTATTAAGAGATGTTTTTGCTATTAAGGAAAAAAATTCAGATATCATAACGTCTGGCTTCTCCCTTACAATGTGACTGAGGTTGTAATTCCTAAAATTTCTTAGCTTGAATTTTAGGAATAAGTCTAAGAATACTACAAGAAAAGTTTGTTTCCTTAGCACCAGTGCACAGCGTTTTTGAAACGGTTGCCGTGAAAGGGTAAACTTACGCTAAATTTTATTAGCGTGCACGCTGTGTAAAATAAAGGCGGTAATTTTATTTTCCTTCCCTCTTCTTTTATGAGCTAACCTTAACAAAGACTTCCCCCAATTTCAATTCCACATCCAAATCAATTCGCTTCCCCTGAAAAATAATTCGCCGTCCCTGTTGTAATTGTCGGGGTTGCAACCTCATTTCTCTATCCTTGTACGCATTATAGTGGTCCAACTCTCCCGTTTGCCCTCGTTCTCGTCTTCGTTGAAGTCGAGTTTTCATTAGCCATAGTTTAAGCTATAGTCAGCGGAAGTGAATTTGTGGCAATCAGCGCCATTTGTCCTTGAAGTTTAAGAGTAAGTTATAGCTGACTGGATTTTTTCCTTTATTTCTAATTTTGAGATTAAGTTTCGGATATTTGAGTTAGTATGCCTATCTAAGCATTTTAGGGTTACGTTAGTATGCTTATCTAAGCATATCTGGATTGAGTTAGTGTGTATTGTTTGTGGGTCTGCTGTTAGGGTGGTGATACTCATTTAGGTGGTGATGACTTTGACAAGATAATTTGTTAGCTGTTATGTGTTATAAATGGGTGTATATTACAAAAACTGTATGATAAGATAATTTTTTATATCCTAAATTGGTTGTAGAAGATTAAATTACATAAACATTTGTATTCAGGGTGATGTTACTTGCTGCGTCATCGGGGTTTGTCCAGTTTTCCTGTATTCTTTGTCTTTTGTTAAAACATTAAACGGTATTCGCTGATTTCTTTTTTCCTAAGATATTTACTTTGGTTTATGTAGTTCATAATTTTGTTGGCAGTTCAGTTCCTTTATATTTCTATGAATATAGTTCTCGGTGAGATGAATTCTTACCAATTTTGCAACATCCAACTGAAGTGAAAACTTTTCGACCATCACAAATTTCTAGGAACATTTTACTTCGCTGTGGTGAAAACAAGGCCAAGTTGTCATTTGAATTTAGCGTAATACCAATTATTTTTCAAGCTATTGACCTGGAGAAAACTGATTTGGTTCAAGGAATTAAATAATATTTCCTAACTGCCTGCCATGAACTAGAAGTTAATAGGATTAAAGAGGGATAACGAAGGCTCAAACATGTTACTAAAAATTCTAAGGTTCGTTTTGGTTTGAAAATGAGCTTTTATTTAGCGTTTTCAACATGTATTTTGAAGTATTTTGAAATGTAAGGTAGAGGAGAGAGAATTGGAAAATAGTAATTTGAAAAATGATTTCAATATATAAATTGAATATGATTTGTTTCTTTTTTTCCGTTACAAGAGAAATTTAAAAGTCTTATCTTTCTTCTCTTTTTCTCTTTTGATATAATAATAATGAATTTGCATCTACTTCTTTTTTTCTCACTTAAATTGAAGCTAAAAAAATACAAAACACAAAACTTATTTTCGAGACAACATACCTAAGTATTAGATATGATTGGATATTTATTTACACTTTCATATTGACACTGTTTTAGTCATGATTTGTGTGTGTTCTTATTTAATCTTATAAATGCTTAATCTTTTTTGCAACTATAAACTATAATATATGATTGTCATTTTGTTTAGTTAAAGCAATTTGAACATTTGTTTTAAATTATACACCAGTTCAAGATAAAATGGAAACTAATTTTAATAAATGCGACTCAAAGTATTTCAATACAAACAAAATTTTGAATAACGTGCAAACCAAATTTTGAATGAAATGTAGATTAATTTAACTACATGGCTTTGCTAAGCTTGATCACTTTGGTAGTATTCAGTAATCCATTGATTGACATAGTTTATTTTTTATTCTAGAAAATGAACAGAGGCACCCGCTGCAGTTAAACAGTCCAAAATGGCCAATAACAGTAATTAAAAGTATCATTTGGACTCTTATTGAAAGCGACTGGGCTTAGCAAATCGCTTTAACTATGATTCAACCATAATTTGATACAATGCGAAAAAAATTCAGTACACTGCAACTCAATTTTGACTATAGAGTAAGTTAATTTAGTAAGTCAATTTTGTATACAATGCAATGCAAGTCAGTTCTAAATAAAGTATTAGTTAATTTTTTATATGGGAAATTTTAATGTGTCGTTTGACATATGTTAACAACGGTTGAAATAACAAGTGATGAAAGAGAAAATGTGGTAAAATACCTCTTATATCGCCTAAATTCTACTTTTCCTTTTGTTTTCCCCCCTCTCTGGATCGTTGTTAACATGTTTCAATGGGCACATGTTAACAAACCATTTTTATATAAATCAGTTTACCACGACGGAAACCAATTATGAATGTAGTGCAAGTGAATCTGATTAAGTAACGAATTGTGCAAATCTAGTCCAGCGGAAAATATGTAAGGTTGATGTACTAAAGCAGGTATATCCACTCCATGAGAGAATATAAATGTTGTATGTGCTTATGATAAACATTTCTAGGTAGCTGAAAATAGGTTGAGGCCCTCATCTGCAAAATCAAAATATGAACTTATCAAAATCATTTTTCTGTAAAATCCAACATATAAATCTCAAATTCACAAGCTAGTAATTGTTATCTATATGTTCGACATGGAAAATAACATGTCCATTCAGGTCACGGAGAAGATAATGTTACTTATTACTTCTCATAAGGAGTAAAAAAATTTATGGACGATGATCACTATGACCATAATGTCTGTATAACAAAAAGTTAGAATTTATCTTTCAGTTTTATATTAGCAACATTATTTGAAGATTTTTTTCAAGTTCTTATTTTTGTTTGTAGTCGTTTATCTTTGTAGAAAGATTTGGTTATTATACTCTTACATGGATAGGTTCTAGTTGGTATATATTTGATATATAAGGAAAATATTAGAGTTCATTGTATTATTTTAGTTTTAACAAATTATACAGAAATTTAGTTTCCAAAAGAAATAATATGCAACATAACTAAAAATATATCTTAAATACAGATATTTACAACCTAAACGTGGTAAAATAACTAAATGACCAATGCTATGTCCATTGTAGAATGCCTCTACAAATTGTCCATGTAAGTATTTGATTGTCATCATTATAATATAAATCAAAATGAAGAACTATTTCATTTGAAAAGTACCATGTATGCAGGAGAAAAGGCTATAATTCTTCTAGGATATGATCTTGTTCAGCACTCTTACATTATTTTATCAAGAATATTGGACAAAGATATTAGCAAATATGGTTATTGATAAAGAAAGCCTTCTTCTCTCCTTAGTTAAAAATCGTGTAGAATTTAACAATAAATGCGAATCATTATTTCAGCCCGAAATTCAAATCTGAATCCAAACCTACTCGAATTGAGACTAAAAAGTAGGACTGAAATAAGTGATATATGCATTGTTTTTAATATGAATTAATCAAATGTTAGTGCATAGTTACAAAGTTATTCCTAGACAAACATGATAATGTAAATGAAATAAAGACAATGTAGTGAGGAGGAGATAGTCCAACATGAAATGCAATGTTGCACTTAACCTTTTCAATTTAGGTGTAATTAATATAAGTCATTTTCTTTTTCTTCCTATAGCCTTCATCGAATCCTATAAATAAAGACTTATGTGTATCAATTCAACAGCGTTTAGAAAACCTAGATCATATCAATTTTTATGTGAAGAGTGTTTATTATAATTTTGTCAGTTGGTAATTATCCAAGTCACCGAATCCCATAAATAATTCGGTCAGTCGGCAAATTTAAGGTAAATGATCTTAATGAATTTAGTTTGCTTAATCCCCTAGATTTTTTCCTACTTGGACTTCTAGAACATAAGTAATATACTTACAATTATCAATTCAATTTTGAATGTATGATTGAAATTCAATATTGAGCATGTGAATTTTTATTTAGTTGAACAAATATGAAATAGCTATTCTATTTGAATTCAGATCCTTTTAAACAATATTTAGTTGAAGAATACATGATATAAGATCTGTTTGAATAATATTTAATTATATATGATATTAGAATGTGAGTTTCTATTTGAACAATATTTAGTTATCTAAGTTATTAGATATAAGATCTGTTTGAACATGGTTACTGAAGCATGGTTATTAAAATTGTTTAACCAATGTAGTGTCCGTATTTTGTGTACATATATTAAAATAAGCTGAAATATATAATAGATTATATAACTAAACTATTAACAGTTCAAATAAATGTGTAGTGTTGATAAATATATACTTACTTGCACATATGATGTCACTGTAAGTTATAAAAATGCGCAGTTCCAATAAGTGTGTACTTATTTTCTTTTATGTTATCACCCATAAGTTATAAGTCTTTATAAATGTGCATTCTAACCTACCTTAGTTCTGTTCTAATAGTTAGTGAAGCGTGTGTAAATTATTGCGTAGCATTGTTCAGTTCTAATGCCTAGGTTAGTTTAGTTTTATCATTTCTGAAACATTTTCTTGAAGGCATTCTATATTGCGGCAAAATAGCAGAGCTAGATAAACTTGGTATTGATTACTGTTAGATTTAATAAACTCACTAATTCTGGTCAATGAACAGGAAAAACATGCTCTTAAGAATTTGAGAATCAAGACAGCCCTAAGTAACCAAGAGATCAAAATTTTTGATATGTAGGCTGACTATGCACATCTTGTATCAGGTGAATCAAAGTAATGCTCTGTTAATAGTTGGCCAATTGCTGGATGATGAGTGCCTTGAAGATTTTATTAAAGGTCTTATCCTCTCAGTTTGATCTCTTCTCCCTGTAGAGCCTCATGTGGATAAATGTGAAAAAAGGGTCTATAATATGATACTAATTTTTAAACAGTATACTCTTCTTGTTTTGATTTCTGCTGTTTACACCAGTGCCTTATGTCTTTGTAGAAATCGTCTTTGACTGCTCACACAATTCTTGGAACATCTTGTGAGTGAAGGAAGTCAAGATGTACATGTTCACAATGCTTTATGGAAAATCATCTTTGATAGCAACAATAATCCTGAGCATTTTCTCACCATAAACCCTTACTATGATTCACGAGTTGTTGGTAAATATTGTGAGAAACGGGATCATATTCTTGCAGTTGTTTCTTACAGACGATGGCAATGTGATGATGAACTTATACATGTAATAAACAAGAATTCTCTCTTCAAGTTGCAGGCTAGGTAGGCTTTGTTTATCTAAATGTTTAAGCTTCTCTTTTGATCGTACAATCAATTTACCCAAAAGGTAATTGTAATGACCCGCCATTCAATATAGAGAAAGTAATAATGAATGACATTTAGTGATACAATAGAGAAAAATGCTTCTGCAGTTGATAATGCTTCTGCAGTTGATAATGCTTCTGCAGTTTGTTGCTGAGGTGTTGTTGATAATGCTTCTGCAGTTTGTTAATGAGGTGTTGTTGATAATGCTTCTGCAGTTTGTTGCTGAGGATTGGTGATATTATCAGAGGTTGCTGAGTTGGTGTCTCCTTCAGCCGTGTTGAAATCAATAAAAGAGATAACTAGCTTGATGATTCAGAAACTTGCAGTTGCAAGATTGCTTCAGATGCAGTATGCTCAGGTTAGTTGCAGCCAGAATCAAATGATGAATGTGTTCTGATGATTTCTTGGCAGGGCAATTACTTTCTTTCTGCCTTTGATTGCTTTCTTGATATCTGTTTTTCTTTTCTGAATCTTCTTGCTTTGGAATTTGCTTAAAAACTTGTTGCAGTCAGAAACTTGTTGATTTCTTTGGCACGGCACCTGTTTTAATAAGCAAAATCAATTATGTAACCCAAATGATGAGATATACCTGATGGGTTATCAAGATATCAGATGATGATAATTCTCTGATGATATCTTGACTTCTTTCTTTCTTCAAAATCTGATTTCAATGCCGTTAAGCTTGAAACAGCTCTGATACCATGATAGAGAATTTGAAAAACTATGTTTAGCAAGAGAATTGATATACAAAGTAATAATTTGAAACAGCTCTGATAACATTAACAAAGTTATCTAAGTTTTATAAAAATTAAATAAATTTATAAAAATTAACCAACTTTATAAAAAGATAACTAATTGATAGAATATGGCCCTGTAAGTGTTCATATTTGGAATGAATCATTCATATTTGATGCTTTCCTCCTAATATAGTTACAACATGATATCAAATTAGATATATTAACTGAAATCTTCAATTCTACTTTAGATATAATGGATGCCCAAAATCTTTACACACATTCAAGCAGCATATCATTCTTTGCTTTGATTCAATCAATAAAGTCAGTTTGCATTTCTTCTTCATCAAATCAAAAGATTATTCACATCATAGTAAATTCTAACATGGTATAATAGCCAACCTCAATAGCTTAACAGCTTTTCAAACTTGTTTGAATTTGTAACCTAATCAATCAGAGAAGTCTCATAATTTGGATCATAAAATATAACAAGTTAATTAAGTTATACAAAAAAAAATTAAATCTTTCTGTTCTATGCTTGTCTGACTGTTCTTGCTCCGCATTTACTTTAATTGATTATTATGGCTATCAATGTATAATTTGGTCAGCAGATCTTTCAGACATCAGTGTACATGGAGGTACAGATCAGAAGCTCTACATAAGTGTGTCAGGTGATAACAATGATACGGCAGTATACTGTCTGCCTTAAGTGATTCGGTATATATGTATTGCAAACATGATATTAACTAGACAATTACAGTTTCACATGACATTTGTTCTTCTTCTTTTTTTCACTTTTTTGTACAGGTTTGTCTGATCAAGACAATAACTTGTCAAATGGAAATATTGGTACGTGGACATACTCTCCGTCTCTCCACCTAAAGAAGTGACATTGAATGAATCTAGTGTAGACATTATAAAGACTTCCACATTTTCCATATTCTATTAAACTTATAGGTAAATAACATGTATTTCAATTGAGAATTGTATCTTACAGATTCATCAAATCGACACAGAAACAAGATTAAACTTGTAGCAGGCATTGTGAGTGTCATCTTTGGCATATTACCACTAGCTTGTATTGGTGGTTTATTCTGCAGAGGGAAGAAGATAAAATATGGTAAGGAAACTTGGAGGCAATAGCTTGGCTAAATTAGTTTATGTTTCACTATTGTTCAATCTCCAATTCAACTGATTATTTAGAGCTACTTTGCTAACTGTTTAAATAGATTGTAAACGAATTTTAAATACTTATTGTTGTCTAATTCTGACATGCTTGTACGTAGCAGTTTGAATTTGATACTTGTTCAATGTTTTTTTTTGAGCTATTGACGACAAACTATTTATGTTTGGTGTAAGAATATTGTATATTTTGAATATGAAATTTCATACGTTGGTTATCAAATATGTGTCCAAAATGTGGTATTGATATAATATGTTGATTTTGAATTGTGATATTGATATAATATGTTTTGAAATGTGATACTGATATAATATGTTAATTTTGAAATGTGTATATACACACATTATGGTTGATGGTTGGTGAAATGGACTTAAACATTTAACAGCGTTTTTAAAATGCTGTTAAAACCTTCCATAGCGTTTATAAAACGCTGTGGAAAGTTTTAACAGCGTTTATTTCTTGTCATTGTATATCCTGACTTTTAACTGCATGTCGATATACAGCATACATAAAAACGCTGTTAAAAGTTTTTATAGCGTTTTTAAAACGCTGTTAAAACCTTCCATAGCGTTTATAAAACGTTGTTGAAAGTTTTAACAGCGTTTATTTCTTGGCATTGTATATCCCTGACTTTTAACTGCATGTCAATATACAGCATACATAAAAACGCTGTTAAAAGTTTTTATAGCGTTTTTAAAACGCTGTTAAAACCTTCCATAGCGTTTATAAAACGCTGTTGAAAGTTTTAACAGCGTTTATTTCTTGTCATTGTATATCCCCGACTTTTAACTGCATGTCGATATACAGCATACAAAAAAACGCTGTTAAAAGTTTTTATAGCGTTTTTAAAACGCTGTTAAAGGCCCTGTTTGTTGTAGTGATCCTAGGTCGACTTCACCCCCCCTCTCAAAACGTGACCAGTCCCTTCAAAATAATCGCCACTACCTCTCTTCGCTTCTCCGAGCTCGAATATGATCTCGTTGTCTCCAATCGATCACGACAATGATCGATTTCTCAAGCCCTAGTTCGCAAACTCCACAACTTCCACTATCGATCATTCAAAAACTCTTACGTAACTCTCAAAACGAATATTGGATCGAAGATCTAGGTGAGATGAGATTTTTAAAACAAAATTTCATACTTTTAGATGACTATAACATTTTGTTTTAAATTTTCAAAATCATGTTTTCTCTTTTTTTCCCTTCTACTTACAAGCAGTGTTATATAACATGAAGAAGGATGGGAAAGAACGAGGAGGCTGTGGGCTCTGTACGGGTTTGTGGGTTGATGTGAAAAAAAATGGCTGCGTAGTCAAATCTAAGTAAATATATTATTTATATCCAAAATATCTAGCTATATAATTCCGGACTCCAATCGAGATGTGCCGCCTAGCATTCTATATTTTATACCCCTATTCCGAATGCAATTGAACCTGTTTCGAGATCTAATTCGGTCGTATGCAGAAGATAGGTTTTTGAACCCAATTATTATATTAAATTTTCAATAATGAATTCTACGTGTTTCTATCCCGTACGACCAAATAATATGTATGATCGCTATGAAATTTGACGTTATATTATAATTCATTATTACGTATCCAATGACACTAGTTTCGTCGAAATCCGAGATAGTGTCTCGGAAGGCTATTTTTGCTTGTTAATTAAAGCGAGTTATTTTCAATATCAGTTAAATCTCTTTTAAATCCAATTTAAAAGTTTTTTATCCTATTCTTATTAAATAGAAATTAATAAGCCTTTAAATCATTTTTATCCAACTTAAAATCTAAGATTCTATTATTTAAACAATTTTCAATTATTAAATTCAACAATTAAATTATCCAATAAATTGCTATTTTCGAAATTCAAGTTATTTAACTATAATTTTAACTTTTCAATATTTAAAATAAATTAAATATTCTAATTTTAAATAGCTAAAATTCTGGATCATTACACGTTTTATATAAAAGCGTTTGTTATTCTATGAACTATTATGTGGGTAAAAATAAGATTATTATGCAGATGATTTCAATGTTTTACAGAGAAAAATTAATGATTTATCATTTTAATAGGATTATATTTTTAATGATATAATCTAACTTTATTGAGGAATCAGTTAAATAGAGTTGAATTTATTTATATTTTATGATTTTATAAAAGAGGGGATTCTCAACAAAATCTCAAGCATGTGGTAATGACATTCAAAAGCTGAATATTGTCTAGTTAGTTCCTTAAGTAGCATGCCAAATACCGAGCCTAGGATATGATCAAAGATATAAGTGGATGCTAGATAATATTCACCACAGCTTGCTTATAACCGCACACTATCCATTAATCTTTTTATTTGACAACCCAACAAATCCTTGGATATTTACTTATTCTTAAGCCTAATATATGATCTTATTTATTATTTTGAGAACTAGTACAAAAAAATGATAAGTGGTGATCCTGTAATGCTAGTAAATAAACACAACTCTTTATAAAGTTACTTTTTATTTTTGTTTGCAGGTATGGCCAGCAATACAAAGTCTGGTTATGCACAGAATATTTTATTGATGGAAAACCAAAGAATTATAATGCCATAGATTCTACTGCAGGTTACACAATCCATGAACCAGCTTGGCTAAAGATATACTGCATGTGCTTTATTAGCGTTCCTAATATAATACCAAAGAAAATAGAAACTATGAGTTATAGCCTGGATACCGGTTTTTTTTATTGCATCTATTGAACTCAAAGACTGACTAAAATGTGTAGGACGAATAATTCTTCTCAAATGAAAAGGGTAACTCAAAAATGCATTTCTTAATTGCTTAGTTTATTTGTAAACATCACTTAATATCCTATTATTCCACCATTGTGACTACTTCTAACTATAGCTTGAAAAATCTATCTCACCTACCCTACCCTACCCTACCCTACCCTACTCAGCCAATAATGTTACTACATTTACTCATGTACGAACTCGATTCTTTTATCAAAAGAATAATATTACAATGCTGATATGGTCAGACTATATATACTATAAAAATACTAATGCAATACATAAATAATTCAAACTTTGCAGTGAGCCAGACTATGACTCCTCACTGCTCGTCATATTATGCATCACATTTCACCATGTATATGTGACCTGATTCAAAGATGAATTAAAATAGTAATTATACAGAGGCTAAACATACATATAACTAAACTAGTTATGCATTAAATGATACAAGGTGTAGACATTGAGTCTAAAAACTCAAATGAACATAATTTATATAAAAAAAGCCTTTCCACTTGACAGGATACAAAAGTTAGGAACCTAGACAAAGG
Source organism: Allium cepa (assembly GCA_030765085.1). NCBI lineage: Eukaryota > Viridiplantae > Streptophyta > Magnoliopsida > Asparagales > Amaryllidaceae > Allium > Allium cepa. The sequence continues at coordinate 601,584,788 of CM060935.1, forward strand.
AACATTGAATTGTCTAGGTTGAAAAGTCAGTGTACAATCACAACTTCACTTATGTTTCCTTTTTCGTCTGCTTATTATAATATACACCAAACCTTACCTAAATACAAGGTGTATGTGCAAAGGCATGAGAGGAAAGGACTGTCTGTTTCTCTTTTTATTATTTGTTTATGCTAGAAAAAATGAATGAGACTATAAGACATATGTTAAACATGATAGAACCGGCTGAATCTTGCTTGTAGTCTGTGTGTTTTCTATGAAGTGAATTTAGCCACTAATTTTGTATGCCTAGTCTAGATTTGTAGAAGATCTCTGGATAATTTTAATGTTTGGTGATGCCCATTTGACTCTTTACTTATCAAGGAAATGCATTTATTCTCCATATATAATACTCAAAATCTACCAATATACAATAACCAAATATACAAGCTAAATTAAAAAGTTGTTATGACTGAACCAGGTAGTAGCAACAGAAATAAATCAATACAAGGGCATTAAAACAAAGAGTAGTACATTACATCGTTGATGAATGAAATTGAGCTTTAGGCTCAGCGATACTTAACATACATATATGTACCTTCATTGCTTCCAAATATCTTACAACTTATATACTCAAATATGTGCATGCAATCATGCACTATGAACATCTAAATGATTAAAATTAAATTGCTAAGACTCTTCTTAACCCAACCTTAAACGACTTAGTTCAATAAAAATTAAGTGCACAAAACTATTCATATACAAACTTAGATTACAATAGATATCTTCCCAGATCAATGATAATAAAAGTCAAACTCAAGTGATTACGTTATAAAATCACATCACAAGAAGATTAGAGTTGGGGCTTGCAGATCTAAACATTCTAAACAAAATCAAACAAATCGGAAGACAATAAATTATATTATATACTTACCTAACATCGAATTTGTGAAGTCGCATATTCTTCTTCTTGGTGCAATTAACAAAGATCGTGCGAGGGGCGATTAGGTTTCCTATAAGATTTAATTAAGTCTGCAATGAATATGATAATTCTTTTATAGACATCTTCGAATAGGAAAAGAATTAGGATAATTTTAGGGTTCTGTGAGTTTTGTTTAGATTTGAGAGGGAATGTACTTCTTTGCCTAAGTTTTGATAAAGCAGCAGCATGGGGGGAACAATTTTTTTTGCTTAAGTGTTAAGCGGTGGGAGGGAAAGAATTTGTTAGTGGAAAGGAACAAAATTTTCACCGCCTTACGGTTGACAGCATTTTAAATCTTTTTTAATTTTGTCAAATAACTAATAAGTTCAATGCATGTTAAAATTCAGTCATGTTATGCCATCAAAAGTGACTTTTCTTGTAGTGTGCAAACAACTATTTTTGAACATACTAATACTGTTTGTTTGAAATCAAAGAAAAACTACAATAAATATTTATTTCTTAAATTATACAATCAAACGGCAAATTCTCACCGCTATACGGTTGTGCTAGTTAAGGATAAAAAACCGTGATACATGACAAAACATGTTTATAATATACAAGGATATTATGGTAATGGTAACCATTATCGGTACAAGAAAACTGTTACTATACTTGTAATATTGGTAAATCAAAAACAATTATATATTCTTTACCGCCACCGTTGATAAAACGATTGTTGGTATACTGATAAATTGAAATACAATTGACTGGTAATGACACATTTACCGGTAAATAAAAAATTAATTTTTAATTCATTAAAATTTTGATAATGATAAAAAGATAAACATTTTTTACGTGGTTTTAACTCCATTAGTATTTGTACCAACATTTTGACTTATTTATTTAAAATGAGAAATTGATTAATTAATCATAAACTATTTGCAACAATATGAAATAATAACCCTACTTATCTTACACTTTGAACCTAACGAAACTAAATAAGAAACATCATTATAAATAATATTACAAACATTTGACAATTAATGTATCCGTGGTCGGATTAATATAAATGGTGTAAATGCAAAATTAATATATCTGATAAATTTACCGTTACCATTGATTTTGACATTTATTTATCGTTATATTTACCATTAAAAATGATGAATTTACTATTATCATACATACTGATAGCATCGATATACCAGTGTTAAAATCGTTTCCCGGTTGTTTGGTATTGGTCTGATGATATAATTATATATTCTGATCAAATTTATTTTATATTTGTCGGAGGGGCTGTATCAAAGTCACACAGCAACTTCAAGTCCGGTTTATAAAAGACTTCTGACCAGCCCAGTGAAGACAGCTAAATGGAATTTCAATGGACAATAGCAATCCAAACAAAGTATATTTGCTAATTCTCCTCCCAAATTTGTAAATCCCTAATCCCACTTCCAGCCAAGTGCTTCTAGATTACGTGCGACCAATAGTAGGAACAAAGCGGTGAGAAGAGATAATGTCAAGTATGTTGATAAGCTCAATCTAGGTATGTTGTAAGTACTCTAAATTTTTCGAATTAGGCTATTTTGGAGTAAATGGCTTCGTTAGATGTTTTATGTGCTATTGGGATTTTCGTATGTAAACCCTAATTATTTGATAAACTTATTCAGTTGGAATTGGGCTTGATCGAATTTAAAGAAAAAACATGAAAGAAGCCCCCAAAATCTGGCATTTATCGAAAAATAACATGATTAAATTAAAGTGTACAAACGTGGAATTTGTGTGACATCTACATATTACATAGGCTTTTAGTTGAAGTGTACCAACTATATATGACTGTTAGTGTTTAATAGATATATAGGCAGTTTACTGACAGTGTGCATGCAGTCCAAGTTTTACATGTTTTGTATGTGATGTTGGCATAAAGGTTCAGGTGTCGTGGTTCATGTAATCTCTTTTAGGTTGTTAATTATAAAGCCCGTGTATTTGTTGGTGCAATTGGTCATGTTGTGTTTAATTTATTTGTATGGAACTTAGTATGCCTCGCTTCTGTTGTATCTTGTTTCCGTTATTGGTAAGTCCAAGGAAAGAAGAACATAAATCAGAAAAAGGGAAGCTGAAAGGGAAAACTGCATTTATGTTCGAAGAAAGAAAAAAAGAAGCTAAAGCAAGGATAATGTCGAACTGAGTTATTTAGAGGCAGAAAAAGATGGCTTGTGATGTATTCCATAAGTCATAGGCTCAAAGGATCAAATTGCTTGAGTAATTTGTGGCCTAGGTATATATTTTATTAGCGGTGGACATAATCCGTCATGCCATCACGAACCGCCCAAACCGAACCACTAAAACGGTTGGAAAAACCACGTTGGACCTTCTAAACAAAGCAAATACCCCTGCCGGATCAACCTGTATCAATACGGTACAATTGCGGTTTAAACATTTGAACTAGTAATATTAAACCGGACCGGATTAGTTGTTCACGTTTGTGATCTTTTGATGAGAATATAAGCAGAAGATTTTCATTTTAGATTCCGGTAATGTATGTTCTATTTTCGGCATTTAGTGCTATGATAATAATCATAACTGGTATCATAAACGAAGCCATATTGTTCTGGTATAGTACTGTCGTCTCATTTTTCTGGGACCCATCACTTTGCTTAATGATTATGCATTGATTAGCGTTGATGTATTGTTAATCTACCTAAAAGATCTCCCGCATAGTCAATGACTAATTTAAACTATTCACACAATCAATAACTAATGTTTCACTGTAGTATAATGTTGCGTAGTTTAACTAAAAGCTTCGCAAAATTACCTTTGTAAATTGAATGTTGATATGATGGTAACTCTATTATTTCATGTATATAATCCGAGTTCAAACCGAATCAAATCAGACTGTAATATGTTAAAGCCAAATCGAAATGGGAATAGAAAAGTTAGTTTTATGGCTTGCATTTTGAGCAACCGTTTCCAAACGAATACCAGAAGGTGCACTGAATCTGTACGTCTCTGTAAATCCCATTATTTTACTTTGACGCATCTATATGTGTATATTTATTCATAAATCTAGATCTTCGTCTGCCAGTTTGATTTTTATGTCTCTATGCCATTCATGTAATATTTATACTCCATGTTAGTATGCAAGTAGTTATTCAGCTACTATTACAATTTATAACACTATGTTACTGTTTTTGTTATGAGCAATACTATATGCATTCATCAAGATGCGTTCTCGACGAGTGATAACGGAGAATCTGAGCAGAGTATTTGAACAGTGAAGTTGAATGAACGAGAAATGTGTTTGTGTGCTGCGAACGAAGAATCATAGCAGAGTATTTAAAATGTGATTTTTAATTTAATTAATTTGTAGTTAGCTAATTATTTGTTTTGTTGTGTAATATGCGTTTAATTGAAATGAAATAGAAGTACAAAAGTCCAACAACAACATAGCCATTATTCCCAAACAAGTTAGGGTCGGTTAGAGATGGAACCCGAAAATAAATGACAAAAGTAATTTAAAGGTTATAACAATAACAATAGCAATGATAAAATTAAGTCAAACAAGTAGATTAATAATAACGGTAACTAAGTAAAATAAAGATAGAAATACATATTAAAAAAATAATAATGATAATAATAAATAAATAATAAATAAAATAATAAAAATGATGATAATAGTACAAATAGTAATAATGGGGCTGATAGTAACAATGGTCAAGGACCAAACGCTACGTTTTGGGCTCTTTTTCCCTAATCCTATAATCTAACACTTATAAGACTCATAGCTCAGGGTTCTGCTACGTGGATAGCTAACTTCCTCGCTTTTTTATCCGTTACCAGCTCTTCGGTTATATTTCAAACCTTTAAGTTCCTTTTAACAACTTCCTCCCATGTCAACTTTGGTCGACATCTATCTCTCTTTGAGCAAACAACAAGGTCTATGATTCCAACGCGCACAGGTGTCTCGGGCGGCCTTCGTTGGAGATGTTCAAACCATCTTAAGCGATGTTGAATTGGTTTCTCCTCAATTGGCACTACTCAAAGTTTTTCACGTATATCATTATTTTTAATTTGGTCTCTTCTTGTGTGACCGAAACTTCATCGCAGCATACGCATCTCTGCTACGCTTATCTTCTGAACGTATTGGTTTTTAGTAGGCTAACATTCTGCACCGTACAACATCGCAAGCCTAATTCCCGTTCTATAAAACTTTCCTTTAAGCTTCAGTGGGACTTTCTTGTCATGGAGAATGCCAGATGCTTGTCGTCACTTCACCCAACCCGCTCGAATTCGGAAAATAACATCTTCATCAATCTCACCATTACACTGCAACATTGATCCTAGATGTCGAAAGGATTCATTTTTAGGAACTATTTGCCCGGCCAGAATAACATCTCCGTTCTCTGAGCTGACACCCCTGAACTCGCACTTTATATATTCCGTTTTAGTTCTACTAAGCCTAAATCCCTTAGATTCTGAAGTCTGTCTCCACAGCTCGAGCTGTCTATCAACCCCAATCCTACTATCATCAATTAGCACAACATCATTAGCAAATATTATACACCAAGGAATCTCCCCTTGTATACTCTTCGTAACCTCATTCATCAGTAGGGCAAAATGTATAGGCTCAAAGCTGACACTTGATGTAATTCTATGTTAATGTGGAAGTCACAGGCTACACCATCGCATGCTCTGACACTAGTCACAACATCATTGTACATATCGTTGATAAGGGTAATGTACTTTGTTGGAATTCTCTTCTTTTTCAGAGCCCACCACATCACCTTTCGTGGTACTTTGTCATAAGCTTTTTCCAAATCGATAAAAATCATGTGTAAATTCTTGTTTTGCTTCTTAAACCTCTCTATAAGTTGTCTTATCAAGAAAATAGTTTCCGTGGTCGACCTCCCTGGCATGAAACCAAATTGGTTGTACGATTATACAACAATCCAAATAAAAGAAAATTAATTATACAATTCTAGTAAGTACAGATAAAACGATACAATGTTTCAGTGCAGCTCCACTGCAACAATTTCATCTCTTATGGTATTTCGAATTATTAACATTTCATGGCCTACGTGTCGTGCTCATTAAGTCATTCTGTTTGTGGTGGTTCTTGTACTATAATACTCCTGCTACTCGTTTAGATTAAGATCGGGATCATCATCAAACCGGTCTGAACCGATCCGCGCATGCCCTAAGATTTTGTGACGCACTCCGGTTTTAATTTGATTGAAGATGTTAACTTTAAATTGTTAATGGGCATTTGGTCTAGTGGTATGATTCTCGCTTAGGGTGCGAGAGGTCCCGAGTTCAATTCTTGGAATGCCCCTTAAGTTTCTCTAGTTTTTGATGTTTAAACATCTGCCTTGGAAAATAAGAGGCTATTGCTGTGCCTTGAGATTCAACAGAAAAACCGGGATGGTTAAAAAGTACAATATTGATGATAATGATAAACTAAATAAAGGTTTCAAAAGATAAGTCCAATAATTGTTCGTATACATTTCTATTCTCCTTGATATACATAAAAATATTCCAACAATTGTTCATGATTTTCTCCGTCTTAGCATATGCAGTCCCAGTTCTAGGGTAAGGCACCCTAGGCAGGCGAATATGGCATATCCTACGTTGGAAGGGGAACCTTTGTCGTGAAGAGATGTAGGAAATATTTTGTATAAAAAAAATGTTGTACGGTGGATAGGTTGCCAGGTTATATGGATATTCCAAGCATCTCGCAAGTTCGATGGTGAACGGTTGTATTTTCTCTATTACAGTTTTTTAATATTTTTTTTCCAACCTTCTATCTGAATGTTATTTATATTTGTTTTATTTACTTCAATTTTGAATGTGCCTGCATTGGTCAAAACGCTACTAATCACGTGTATATTCCACAAAATACCCGTTGATATCGTTTACAAAAATGGTTAGATTTGATTTCAAATATTAGACTAAAGGCAATTAGAAAGTTCATGTCTAGGGCAATCCATATGGTCGAACCGGCCTGATTTTTGTTCAGGCTAAGTTAATGGCATGATGTTTCAACCATCTTAGATTCTTAGATGGTATAGATTTCTACATCCAGAGGTTGTTTTGTTGATTGTTATTTGATGCTTTTAATATGGTGTTGCAAAATAATTTGGCTCACATCCTGTTAAATAGAACCAGGCCAAATATCTCTTCCATTTAAATAATCTAAATCATGTATTTGGATTTATATTTGTAAAATTATCGTTGAGGACTCTCAACGATAAAATTGATCATTGAGGTTTTTGCATCTCACATTGATGTCTTAATGTTTTCATAAGATGTTTTATTTTTCATTGAGATTTTTAGTCTTAACCGCCCATGATAATTGAAATATTGGAGTTAACCTTCATGTGTCAATTATATTAGAGTTACCCTTCCTCACCTGTTAACTTGGATATTTTATTATTTTTACGTAGCGTCCCCAGTGATATGAGTTAAAATTCATTGGTGTTTTTGGCTTTTCGCGGCTTGCTTGTAATTTTCGTATGTTATTATAACATGATCTGAAAGCATGCTCATTTGAACTGTACGTGTAACTATTAGTTTCTATAAATTATGCATTTACCATTCAGTATACTGCAGTTAAAATATACAGCTGCTAACAAATCTGAATCCTCCAACTTTGGATTATGATGCATTGATTTTTAGTTTTTGTAAATCATTAACAATCGCATGTGTTTGTTTTCTGTCTTGTGCAATTACCATTCAGTGCACTGCAGTCACAAATGCAGTTGCCAACAAATGCAAATCCTCCAAATTTGTGTTATGATGCATCGACTTCTTCTCACATATTTTTTTTGCTACGGCCAATAAGTTGCGTCATTTCTCAAAGGTCCACTTGTTCTAGTCTTAAATCTTGCACTAACACCTTGAGTTTTCTAGTTACATGTGATTTTTACACCAATTCAATTACTTCGGTTGATCCAATAATGAAAATCGTCAAGCCGAACTAAAACCAATAAAATAAAAACAAAACGAAACCATTTGAATTAAGTTTGGTTGGTTCGGTTGATTTTCGATCTTAATCGAACTATAAATGATTTATATTTTATGTTTGGAATATTATTGTATTTTAAAATAAAACGTGTATATATATGATTAAGGTGTTCTTTTTTTTAGTAGTAACTTTTACACATGTATGATGTATGATAAATATTATTTATCTAGACCAGTCAACTTATCTAAAAAAATCATTATAACATAGTAATTTTGATGATATAATAAAAGTTCGGTTAATTTGGTTAAACCGATAATTGAACTATTTTCTTTTTACGGGGTGATTATAAATCAGTCTCAACCAAACCAAACCGAACAAAATAAACTGATTTGATTAGTTTATTTGGTTTAACAAAAAATTGCTCATTTTCATTTTTTTTGGACAGTGAAATTGCTCATCCTTACCTTGTGACTGTATGATAGATTTCACCCTAGAGTGGGTGTCAATAGGGTGATACTAATAATTATAAAAATTTAATGTGGAAACATATCAAATGATTTTCAACACAGATAGTAGCAAAATAATAGCAGCATAAATAATAACAGAATATTAAAAACAGAGATAGAACAACACGGATTTACCCAGCTTTGGTAAAACCCTGCCTATGTGCTGCCTCCAACGTTTCTACTAGAAATTAAGTAGTCAAACGCTTACACAAGTAAACTCGCGACACCCGCTATCGACTAACCTAACTCTACGCTCAAAACTCTGCCACAACTCAGCCACTGAGTTGCAAATTCTCGAATTACACCACCGTAGTTCATCCCCTAGTCACATGACTAGAATTTACAAACGTTTAAAATAAATTATTAAAAAAAAACTTAAAACAAAACACTAGAAACCCTATTTTAAAATAACAGCCCAAAATAATTAAGACCGACGCAATTTAAAAGTTAAAAAATGAATCCCCTTTTTCCATTTTCTCTAGTAAAAACGTTGGTTGATTCCTTTTTGCCTTCGTTCGTTCTTCTTTAAGAAAATTAGGGTTTTTAGAATTCAAGTAGCCGATTGATTGTTGATCGATTGAATTGATATTCTCATGATTACTTTGTCGATCGATCATCTCTCTGATTTGCGAACAGCTGCTTCAATTCATCGAGTTCGATTTGACTTGGTATGTGATTTCCTTTCTGCTTTTCGTGTTAATTTGCTTGAATTCGATTGCGATTCGAGTTATTGATTTGAAACTAGGCTATGTGATGTTGTTTGAACTCGAGTGCCTTTTCCATGCCGATGATGATATGGTTATATAGGGTTTAATTCCCTTAATTTCTGTTCGAATTGATTCATTTGAATTTGCCAGTTAATTTAACTCGGCCATTTGATTATGCTTCAATGATGGTGATGTTTTCTGACTTCTTCAATTCGTATATATGTGGTTTCTTGGCCACAACAGCTTGTTTTCTAATTTGGTTCCCTTTTTTTTCTTTTGACTTCGGCCACTTTGATTTTGTAAAAATATTTACTTATTCGATTCTGCCTTGGTCACCACGGCTTTGGCATTTTGAACTTATTCTGACTGTTGTTTCATTCACTTGTACATCATGATACTGTTACAATTTTTGTGTTGACTTTTTCGGCTTGATCAATTCCTGTTATCACTTGGACCACCACGGCTTTGACTTTGTTATTTGAAATTTGATAGATCAGATAAAAATTCCTATTGACTTCGAACTGTTTCTGTTTTTATCTCATATTGTCACTGCATTTGTTGTTTAAGACTTGGTCTTGTAGTCTGCATTGCACTGCCAACTGCTGTGTACTTCAAAACAAAATAACCTTTAAAATAATATTATTAAAATTAAATAGGTAATTATTAAAACAAAATATTTTTCGGAACCTAATTTTGGATTTAGAAATCGTTTCTTGTCTCCAAAACCCAATTTCAACCTGAACGACAATTTACAGTACTTTTAAAATACTAATTTGAGGCCAATAAAAACCCAACACTTAACCAATATTGATATTTTCTATCACTACTGGGTTTTATTTTTAAACATATAATGATGTTATAATCACAGCATGCACAATAATATTTGTTATTCAATAATCCATATAAAGGAAATATTATTGAAACAATAAAATTCAGTAATAGCGAGGAATCCCATTCGATCCCTCCAATTTGTTTCCCTTTGCATCACAAATTTTAGATAATCATAAAATATAAATCAACTGCTTTGAGGCGGTATTCGTATACAAAGAGTCGTCCGCTCTTACACGGGAACGTAATAGGGTCTCATCCGCTCCAATAGGCGGGAATATATCCAACTAATAGTTATAATAATTTATCCAAACAATCATCCAACAATTTTTATTAACTATATATTGTACCAGTTAACCAAAAAGGTGAGTTTAAATCACCAAAATTTTCTATTGTCGCCGAGGCATTCCGGTTTGGAACAAAACCAGACAACGTCCTATTTTAGCCCAAAATTCAGTAGTCTCCAAATTCATCCACACTAGTTCCATTGCGAAGCTTACATCGTTACGAGCGCAATCTAAAAATCCTTGCCTCGATTGGATCTCGAATGAGAAAGTTATTAAATTTTAGGTTTCGATAATTAATCTAATAATAAAATAACAAATTATATAATTATCCAATTTACAGATTTACCCTTCTTCTTCCCCAATACCGATATTCCCCTGTACATGCCTTCGTGCACCATTGTCATCCACTTCTCCTCCCCTAGGTCCTCCATCAATCCACGCCGCGCCTCGAGACTACCACCATTCTCTCTCTCTCTCTCTCTTCCCAAACAGTATCCATCCATCCTCATTTTCCTCCACTCGAACCTCTCCCCCATTCCGCGATCCAAGCCTATGCCCAATGCGAGATCGACTTCACAATCCCTCCCAAAACGTGATCGGTCCCGTCAGAAAAATCGCCACTGCCTCTCTTCGCTTCTTCGAGCTCCAATATGATCTCGATGTCCCCAATCGATCACAACAATGATCGGTTTCTCAAGCCCTATTTCGCAATCTCCACAACTTCCACTGTCAATCATTCAAAAAAAATTACGTAACTCTCGAAGCAATATAGGATCAAAGATCTAGTTGAGATGAGATTTTTAAAACAAATTTTCAGATTTTTGGATGACTATAATAATGAATACAACGGAAATAACCATATATGTGAATACGTCTTTGGGCCTCCAACTCTCCTTCTAAAGCTCCAAGCATCCAAACCAATCTGTAATATGCTCTGTCTGACCCGAGCATTATAATAAAATAACATCTGAGTTAGTCTGAAAAACTAGCGTGAGAAAACACACCCAATTGGATTTTAAATTATATAAAAACTTTGAAACCAAAGGTATCTCGTAAGACCACGCCGCACGTAAACACAGACGGGTTTTTACCTTACGATAACTAAACATTTTCTATAAAAATCCATTGATATTGTAATAATGCCTAAGGGTGAAAATAATAACAATCAAGTAGCTGTGATGCTCATGAGTGTACATCACAACAATACTATGTATATAATCGAAAATCAATAAGCTGCGTTCGTTAATTGTGTAGGATTTCCATGGAGGCGCCCTCGGTACTTCGAGGAACGGTACTCCTGCACAAGGATCAGAGATATCCTTCCGTAGCAGCATACATACCTAGTGATGTACCATAGGAAAAACATAGCTGGCCTTGCTAAAACCGAGTACATCACCTCATGCATGCATAACAACTATAAGTGGCTTCTAGAGGAGTCGACTACACCATATGGGTTTGCCAACCCTACTGGCCATGCCTCCCATCTATGTTTTTAGTCATTCCCACTGATGAGGTTACATCCGTCATTCCAGCTTACACGCCACCACTAAATAGATCATGGAATCCCACACGGATTCCAATACCCCAACGGATCTCGGAATCACATATAGATTCCCACATTTTAATTAGATCTTGGAATCATACCCAGATTCTCATACCTCAACGGGTCTCGGAATCACACATGGATCCCAACATTCCAATATATCGTGAATCACCTCCACAGAATCGTATATGTTTATCGGAGTGTTTACCGGTTCGAGTCATCTCTTACGAGTACACTCCTCCACTTCCCGGGTGCTCCACAAAAACCAAATGCCGATTTTCCGAATGCTCAATATCGGTTCCTTTGGAAATAATCGGATAATTCATAAGAGTGGGGATCACCCCCTAACCGTTTAAATGGACGGATCTCCTTATCATTTGTCCTATAAGAACGAAACGAGTTTATACGTACAGTATAGCACAACTGATGGTAAATGTATCATATAATTCCTGTGTTTCCCCTAGATATTTCTAGAGTTAAAATCCTTGAGTGTTAAGTAGGGAATATTTTCGTACCATCAAAATTAAGAAAGATTACATATTTAGGCCAAGATTTGATAGTTGGTTATTTAACTATCAAATAAACAAACATTCAAACAAAGATTATATTTCATAGGGAAAACCAACGTTGGTTAAGCATATAAGCACTCACTAGCCTCATTTCATACATCTTCACAGATAAAACCCACTTTGCAATTTGCTTGTATATATACACCTTTACAAAGATATACTTGCAAATTTCTATATTTCAATACTTAGAAATATCCATATACTTATCTCAACGGTATAAGTATATCCACAAAATTTAGAAAGTTTTCTTTTATTTGATTCTCCAATCATTTTTAAAACTCCTTGTAATTCTTCTTAAACATTTATAACTTATTTATAAATCTTACGGACTATTTATAGAATTCCTTTATACATTCCCATCGTTCGCAAATCCTTTTGTACATTTCTAAATCATTCATAAGCCTTTATAAATCCATAAATCCATTTATAAAACTTCTTTCATGAATCTAAAAATCTGTTTCTAAAAATTGGTTTATAAATATCTAGCCATTTATAAACTCTTCCACCATGCAAATACCTCTTCCTTTAGTTCTTTAAAACATATGATAACTCCTTTACAAAATTTAAGTCTTTCCACTCCATTCATAGGCTTCAGAAACATTTAAAAATCTTTTACTTCAAAACACCATTGTATAATAACTATTTACAATAAACGTCATAAATAAATGAAATTTATTAATTTATAAAACATCTTAAAATTAATAACTAATAATTTCAAAATATTTTTTAAGAACAATAATAATTAATCTTTACCATTTTTATAAATAATAAAAATTTATTTTTAAAACCTTATTAATAATCATTATTATTAATTCCAAACCATAATTATTCTTAAATAAACAACCTTATCACATTTTGATGACTCTTTAAATCCATATTACTATAAACAATTAACTATAAAACATTTCCAATAAAATTATATAACCTTAAATTAATGTTACCTAATTATTTAACTTTAAACCCATATTAATATAAATAAATGCTTTTTAAACATTAACATTTTAATTAAACACTTTAAAACAATGTTATTATAATAAAATGACTTTAAAACAACATTATATAATTAAATAATATTATTAAAATTTAATAGAAAAGCCTTAAAACATAATATTTTCCGAAACCTAATTTTGGATTTAAAAATCGTTTCTTGTCTCCAAAATCCTATTTCAACTTGAACAACAATTTACAGTATTTTTAAAATACTAATTTGAGGCTAATAGCCACCCAACACTTAACAATATCGATATTGATTTTCTATCACCACTGAGTTTTATTTTCAACATATAACGATGTTATAATCAGAGCATCCACAATGATATTTATTATTCAATAATCCATATGAAGGAAATATTATTGAAACGATAAATTCAATAATAGCAAGAAATCCCGTTGGATCCCCAAACCTGCTTCCCCCCGCATCACAAATGTTAGATAATTATAAAATATAAATCACCTGCTTTGAGGCGGGATTTGTATATAAATGGTCATCCGCTCTTACACGGGAACGTAATAGGATCTCATCCGCACCAATAATCGGGAATATATCCAATTATTAAATATAATAACCAAACAATCATCCAACAATTTTTATCAACTATATATTATACCAGTTAACCAAAAAGGTGAGTTTAACTCTCCAAAATTTTCTGTTGTCACCGAGGCGTTCCGGTTTGGAACTAAAACTGGACGACGTTCCATTTTAGCCAAAAATTCAGCGGTCTCTAAATTTGTCCAAACCAGTTCCATTGCGAAGCTTACGTCATTCAACACAAAAATTTGTGCCTTGATTGGACCTCATAAGAGAGAGTCATTAAAATTTTAAGTTTCGATAATTAATCTAATAATAAAATAACAAATTATCTTATTTACGGATTTACCTTTCTTCTTCTTCCCCAATACATATACTCCCCTATGCATGCCTTCGTGCACCATTGCCGTGCATTGCTTCTCTCTTAGCTCCTCCATCAATCCACGCCGCGTCCCGAGACTACCACTATTCTCTTTCTCTTCCCAACCCACATCCATCCATCCATCCTCATTTTTCTCCACTCGAACTTCTCCCCCATACCGCGATCCCAGCTTACTCCCATCACTAGGTCGCCTTCACCACCCCATAACGTGACCGGTCCCTTCAAAATAATCGCCACTACCTCTCTTCGCTTCCCCAAGCTCGAATATGATCTCGATCTCTCCAATCGATCACGACAATGATCGATTTCTCAAGCCCTAATTCGCAAACTCCACAACTTCCACTATCGATCATTCATAAACTCTTACGTAACTCTCAAAACGAATATTGGATCGAAGATCTAGGTGAGATGAGATTTTTAAAACAAATTTTCATACTTTTAGAAGACCGTAACATTTTATTTTAAATTTTCAAAATCTTTTTTTCTCCCTTTTTCCCCTCTGCTTACAGGCCGTGTTATATAACGTGAAGAAGGATAGGAAAGAACGAGGAGGGTGTGAGCACTATACGGTTTGTGGGATGATGTGAAAAAACACGGCTGCGTAGTCAAATCTAAGTAAATATATTATTTATATTCAAAATATCTAACTATATAATTCCCGACTCCAATCGAGACCTGTTGCCTAGAGTTCTATATTTTATATCCCTATTCAGAATGCAATGGAACTTGTTTCAAGGTTTGATTCGACCGTATGCAGAAGATAGGTTTTTGAACCTAATTATTGTATTAAATTTTCAATAATGAATTCTACGTGTTTCTATCCCGTATGACAAAACGATACGTCTGATCACTATGAAATTTGATGGCGTATTATAATTCATTATTACGGACCCAATGACACTAGTTTCGTCGAAATCCAAGACAGTGCCTCGGAAGGCTATTTTTGCTTGTTAATTAAAGCGAGTTATTTTCAATATCAGTTAAATCGCTTTTAAATCCAATTTAATTTTTTTTATCCTCATTCTTATTAAATAGAAATTTAATAATCCTTTAAATCATTTTTATCCAACTTAAGATCCAAGATTCAATTATTTAAACAATTTTCAATTATTAAATTCAACAATTAAATTATCCAATAAATTGCTATATTCGAAATTCGAGATATTTAACTATACATTTAACTTTTCAATATTTAAAATAAATTAAATATTCTAATTTTAAATAACTAAAATTCTGAATCATTACACATTTTATATAAAAGCATTTATTATTCTATGAACTATTATGTGGGTAAAAATAAGATTATTGTGCAGATGATTTCATTATTTTATGGAGAAAAATTAATGAGTTATCATTTTAATAGAATTATATTTTTAATGATATAATCTAACTTTATTGAGGAATCAGCTAAATAGAGATGAAATTATATATATTGTATGATTTTATAAAAGAGGGGATTCTCAAAAAAATCCCAAGCATGTGGTAATGACATTCAAAAGCTGAATATTGTCCAGTTAGTTCCTTAAGTAGCATGCCAAATAGTGAGCTTGGGATATGATCAAAGATATAAATGGATGCCAGATAATATTCACCACAGCTTGCTTACAACCGCACACTGTCCATTAATCTTTTTATTTGACAACCCAACAAATCCTTGGATATTGACTTATTCTTAAGCCTAATATATGATCTAACTAGTACAAAAAATGATAAATGGTGATCCTATAATGCTAATAAACAAACACAACTCTTTATAAAGTTACTTTTATTTTTGTTTGCAGGTATGACCAGCAACATAAAGTCTGGTTGTGCACAGAATATTTTATTGATGGAAAACCGAAGAATTATAATGCCATGGATTCTACTACAGGTTACACAAGCCATGAACCAGCTGGGCTAAAGATATACTACCTGTGCTTTAGTAGCGTTCCTTATCTAATACCATAGAAAATAGAAACCATGAGTTATAGCCTGGATATAGGTTTTTATATTGCATCCATTGAACTCAAAGGTGGACTAAAATGTGTAGAACAAATAATTCTTCTCAAGTTAGGAGGGTTACCCAAAAATGCGTTTCTTAATTTCTTAGTTTATTTGTCTACATCACTTAATATCCTATTATGTCACCATTATGATTACCTCTACCTGTAGCTTGACAAATCTGTCTAGTCACCTACCCTACCCTACTCAGCTAATAATGTCACTGCATTTGCTCATGTACAAACTCGATTCTTTTATCAAAAGGATAATATTACAATGCAGACATGGTCAAACTATATATATTATAGAAATACTAATGCAATACATAAATAATTCAAACTTTGCAGTGAGCCAAACTATGACTCCTCACTGCTCGTCATATTATGCATCACATTTCACCATGCATATGCGACCTAATTCAAAGACGAATTAAAATAGTAATTATACAGAGGCTAAACATGTATATAACTAAACTAGTCATGCGTTAAATGATACAAGGTGTAGACATTGAGTCAAAAACTCAAATGAACATAATTTATATAAAAAAAGCCTTTCCACTTGACAGGATACAAAAGTTAGGAACCTAGACAAAGGAACATTGAATTGTCTAGGTTGAAAAGTCAGTGTACAATCACAACTTCACTCATGTTTCCTTTTTCGTCTTCTTATTACAATATGCATCAAACCTTACATGAATACAAGGTGTATGTGCAAAGGAATGAGAGGAAAGGACTGTCTGTTTCTCCGTTTATTATTTGTTTGTGCTACAAAAAATGAATGAGACTATAAGACATATGTTGAACATGATAGAACTTGCTGAATCTTGCTCGTAGTATGTGTGTTTTCTACGAAGTGAATTTAGCCACTAGTTTTGTATGCCTAGTCTAGATTTGTAGAAGATCCCTAGATAACTTTTATGTTTGGTGATGCCCATTTGGTTCTTTACTTATCAAGGAAATGCATTTATTCTCCATATATAATACTCAAAATCTACCAGTATACAATAACCGAATGTACAAGCTAAATTAAAAGTTATTATGACTGAACTAGGAAGTAGCAACAGAAATAAATCAATAACAGGGCATTAAAACAAAGAGCAGTATATTACATCATTGATGAATGAAATTGAGCTCCAGGCTCAGCAATACTTAACATACATATATGTACCTTCATTGCTTCCGGATATCTTACAACTTATATACTCAAATATGTGCATGCAATCATGCACTATGAACATCAAATGATTAAAATTAAATTGCTAAGACTCTTCTTAACCCAACCTTAAATGACTTAGTTCAATAAAAATTAAGTGCACAAAACTATTCATACTACAAACTTAGATTACAATAGATATCTTCCCAGATCAATGATAATAAAAGTCAAACTCAAGTGATTACGTTATAAAATCACATCACAAGAAGATTAGAGTTGGGGCTTGCAGATCTAAACATTCTAAACAAAATCAAACAAATCGGAAGGCAATAAATTATATTATATACTTACCTAACATCGAATTTGTGAAGTCGCGTATTCTTCTTCTCGGTGCAATTAACAAAGATCGTGCGAGGGGCGATTATGTTTCCTATAAGGTTCAACTAAATCTGCAACAAATATGATAATTCTTTTATAGACATCTTCGAATAGGAAAAGAATTAGGATAATTTTAGGGTTCAGTGAGTTTTATTTAGATTTAAGAAGGAATGAACTTCTTTGCCTAAGTTTTGATAAAGCAGCAGCATGGGGGAACAATTTTTTTTGCTTAACTGTTAAGCGGTGGGAGGGAAATAATTTGTTAGCGGAAAGGAACAAAATTTTCACCGCCTTACGGTTGACAGCATTTTAAACCTTTTTTAATCTTGTCAAATAACTAATAATTGCAATGTACGTTAAAATCCAGTCATGTTATGCCATCAAAAGTGACTTTTCTTGTAGCGTGCAAACAATTATTTTTGAACATACTATTACTATTTGTTTGAAATCAAAGAAAAACTACAATTAATATTTATTCCTTAAATTATACAATCACACGGTCAATTCTCACCGCTATACAGTTGTGCTTGTTAAGGATAAAAAACTGTGATACATGACAAAACATGTTTATAATACATAAGGATGTTATGGTAATGGTAACCATTATCGGTACAAGAAAACCTTTACTGTACTTGTAATATCGGTAATCAAAAACAATTATGTATTCTTTACCGTTACCATTGATAAAACGATTGTTGGTATACCGATAAATTGATATGCAATTGACTGATGATGATAAATTTAGCCGTAAATAAAACGTTAAATTTTTGAATGTCATTAAAATTTTGATAATGATAAAAAGATAAACATTTTTTACCTAGTTTTAACTCCGTTAGTATTTGTACCAACATTATGACTTATTAATTTAACGTGAGAAATTTATTAATTAATCATAAATTATTTGCAACAATATGAAATAATAACCTTTCTTATCTTACACTTTGAACCTAATGAAACTAAATAAGAAACATCATCGTAAATAATATTACAAACATTCGATATACCTTCAAATGTATCCGTGGTCAGATTAGTATAAATGGTGAAAAGGCAAAATTAATATATTCGATAAATTTACTATTACCACAGATTTTGGTATTTATTTAGCGTTATATTTACCATTAACAATGATGAATTTACCATTATCATACATACCGATAGCACCGATATACCAACGTGACTTAAAATCGTATTGGGACGAGGATATAATAATATATATTCTCAATCAAATTTATTTTATATTTTTCGGAGGGAGTTGGATCAAAGTCACACAGCAACTTCAAGTCCGGTTTAAAAAAGACTTCTGAACGGCCCAGTAAAGACAGCTAAATGGAATTTCAATGGACGATAGCAATCCAAGCAAAGTATATTTGTTAATTCTCCTCCCAAATTTGTAAATCCCTAATCCTACTTCTTGCCAAGTGCTTCTAGATTACGTGCGACCAATAGTAGGAACAAAATGGTGAGAAGGGATAATGTCAAGCATGTTGATAAGCTCCATCTAGGTATGTAGTATGTACTCTAAATTTTTCGAATTAGGTTATTTTGGAGTAAATGCCTTCGTTAGATGTTTTATGTGCTATTGGGATTTTCGAATGTAAACCCTAATTATTTGAAAAACTTATTCAGTTGGAATTGGGATTGATCGAATAAAGAAAAAAGGCAAAAGATGCCCCAAAATCTGGCATTTATCAAAAAATAACATGATTAAATTAAAGTGCAAGAATTTGTGTGAGATCTACATATTACATAGGCTTTTAGTTGAAGTGTACCAATTGTATATGACTGTTAGTGTTTAATAGATATATAGGCAGTCTACTGACAGTGTGCATGTAGTCCAAGTTTTACATGTTTTGTATGTGATGCTGGCATAAAGGTTCAGGTATTGTGGTTCATGTAATCTCTTTTAGGCTGTTAAATATAAAGTCCGTGTATTTGTTGGTGCAATTGGTCATGTTGTGTTTAATTTATTTGTATGAAACTTAGTATGCCTCGCTTCTGTTGTATCTTATTTCCGTTATTGTTAAGTCCAAGGAAAGAAAGAACATAAATCGGAAAAAGGGAAGCTGAAAGGGAAAACTGCATTTATGTTCGAAGAAAGAAAAAAAGAAGAAGGCTAAAGCGAGGATAATGTTGAACCGAGTTATTTGGAGGCAGAAAAAGATGGCTTGTGATGTATTCCATAAGTCAGAGGCTTAAAGGATCAAATTGCTTGAGTAATTTGTGGTCTAGGAATATATTTTATTAGAGGTGGACATAAACTGTCATGCCATACACGAACCACCCAAACCGAACCACTAAAACAGTTGGAAAAACCGAATTGGACCTTCTAAACAAAGCAAGTACCCCTACCGAAACAACCTGTATCAATACGGTACGGTTGCGGTTTAAACATTTGAACTAGTAACATTAAACCGGACCGGATTGGTTATTCGCGTTTGTGATCTTTTGATGAGAATATAAGTAGAAGATTTTCATTTTAGATTCGGTAATGTATATTTTATTTTCGGCATTTAGTGCTATGATAATAATCATAACTGGTATCATAAATGAAGCCGTGTTGTTTTAGTATAGTATTGTGACTATTGTCATCTCATTTTTCTGGGACAAATTGCGCATCTTTCATAAAAATTGATCTAACAGTTTTATTCTAGTACCCATCACCTTGCTCAATCCATCTAACAGTTTTATTCTAGTACCCATCACTTTGCTTAATGATTATGCATTGATTAACGTTGATGTATTGTTAATCTGCCGAAAAGATCTCCCGCATAGTCAATGACTAATTTAAATCATTCACACAATCAATAACTAATGTTTGACTGTAGTATAATGTTGCGTAGTTTAACTAAAAGCTTCGCAAAATTACCTTTGTAAATTGAATGTTGAAATGATGGTAACTTTATTATTTCATTTATATAATCCGAGTTCAAACCGAATCAAATCAGACTGTAATATGTTAAAGCCAAATCGAAATGGGAATAAAAAAGTTAGTCTTATGGCTTGCAATTTGAGCAACCGTTTCCAAACGAATACCAGAAGGTGCACTGAATCCGTACTTCTCAGTAAATCCCATTATTTAACTTTGATGCATGTATATGTGTATATTTATTCATAAATCTAGATCTTCAATGTCTGCCATATTATAAAAGAAGAAGATCAAACAGAACTTTTATTGATGATGATCCAATGTACATAAGTGTTTTTGTAATCTGATTTTATACATTATTACATCCTTGTACTCAGTATTTATACAAAACGATATATTATGTATTGGGCCTAAATACAAAGCCCATGATCTGTTAGCCCATGTTCTGCTACATAATGCAATGAGAGAAGTAACAGTCTCCATATCTATACAGTGCTGGTATTCTATCTTTATCTTATTACGCCCCTCTCAAATCCGGCTCCAGATCTAGGGTTTGCAATCTCTTCACAATACCATGCCGCCATTGAATAAAATACCAAAAATAGTTCAGATCTGATGCAGAGGCAGGCTTTTCTCCATTTGCTTGAAAAATATCGAAAGGTATTCTTGCGATTGCCTTCAGATTAAGATAAAGGATGAGTCTTGAGCTGAAGAGTATGTCAGATCTGAAATAAAATGCAAAGATGATGTACTGCTATTTATGATTTGCCTTGTTGGTTCAGATCTGATGCAAAGTTGAGTTCTCCTCTCTTTGCCTGAAGATCTATGCGCGTTTTGTTGGCTTGAGTGTATTTTGTAGGATATTCTTGCAAAATATGCTTACTGCCTTCAGGTTGAGATGAAGAGCAAGTCATGGATTGTTGGACTTGTGAGATCCGAAACAACAGAATAAAGGTTGAATCTTTGATGATGAAAAGAGCCTCAAAATGGACATACTGCTGAAGTATGAGCGATTGTCGTTCTGATGATGATGCTTGCTGCAGCTTCAACTCAGAATGAAGGCAGCCATTATGTTCTATCTAACATTTGAGGTTTGCGACTCTAAGTTTGTCTCTGAACCGAGTGAAGTTCATCTTTGATAGTGGCTTTGTTAGTATATCAGCAACTTGGTAAGTAGCAGGTATGTGGTTAATGTCTAAGTTTCCTTTTGCAACTTGCTCACGAACAAAGTACAAATCTAGCTCCATGTGTTTAGTTCTGGAATGTAAAACCGGGTTAGCCGTAAGTGACACTGCACTCAAGTTATCACACCATAATGTAGTTTTTCTATCTGTTTTGATTTGAAGTTCATTCAGTAGAGATTCAATCCACATTGTTTCTACCACGACATTAGCAATACTTCTGTATTCAGCTTCTGTACTAGACCTGGATACAGTTGTTTGTTTTTTTGAATACCACGAAACTGGACTTTTGCCTAAGTAAATGCAGTCACAAATGACAGTCAATGCAGGAGTATTGTAGGTGCACTATAGTATGCAACAATCACCAGACCAGAAATATCATTCGGTGTAAATAAAGTAAGTCAATTCATGCAATGTCCAACAGATGACTGGAGAGCAATCACAAGAATACCTTTCGATATTTTTCAAGCAAATGGAGAAGAGCCTGCCTCTGCATCAGATCTGAACTATTTTAGGTATTTTTTGCAATGGCGGCATGGTATTGTGAAGAGATTGCAAACCCTAGATCTGGAGCCGGGTTTGAGAGGGGCGTAATAAGATAAAGATAGAATACCGGCACTGTATAGATATGGAGACCGTTACTTCTCTCATTGACTGATTTTCCTTTTTTACATTTTGTAACTGTCTCTTGTAGTACATGATCTTGGCTGCAGACTGAGTACTAAAGATTTGTTCTAATGTAGACCGGATCTCATGTGATGAATTGCATCCAATTAACTGTGGAAGAAGATTTGCACTTATTGATGATATTAGCCAAGAATTGACTAAACTGTCTTGTCTTTGATCTAGTATGAATTCTTGGTTGTTAATGAGTTTCCCATCCTTGTCTGCAGTATACTTGGGTGGTATGATTATAGTGCCTCGAATATATTGCTCCAGTCCATAAGCTCTGACTGCAGTTTCGACTTGGAACTTCCAAAGTAAGAAATTGGTTTCATCGAGTTGGATGGACAATAATTGACTCTGAGGCTTGACAATGTCTTTCAGAAGTTCCTCAGTGACATTCAATCTAGCATTGGTGCGAGTGCTGGAGGAGACAGAAGCATCTTGATCTCCTTCGGCCATTGATTCAGAAATCAAGAAAAGGTGTGATTATCGAATCTGAAGGTTGCAGTGGATCAAGAAAGTTGTGCAACCAGGAAGTTCTTGATTACTCCTAGGCAAGGCACAGCAGAAAACTCGATTGATAATCTCTGTACAGTTAAGTAAAACAGTTCAATGATGATGGGAAATGTTATATTTCCCAGATGACTCGTGAGAGATGTTTTCAGTTCTTGATATGATGATGTAGAGTCTGATCTTGATCTGAAAACAGTGAAACAGAAGAGAGAGAAAAAAAATGATGATGAGAACTTTAAATTCTCAGATGATTTAGATAAACTGCAATTTGATCAAGATATGATGATATTGTATCTGATCTTGATCAACAAACAAGAATGTAATGATGATGAGGATCTTCTTGATTCTCAGATGTTTCAGAAGATGCAGCTTGATCGAGATATGATGATATTGTATCTGATCTCGATTACTGGCATGACATTTGCTGTTAGGCAGAAATAAGCTCTGATACCATATTATAAAAGAAGAAGATCAAATAGAACTTTTATTGATGATGATTCAATGTACAGAAGTGTTTTTGTAATCTGATTTTATACATTATTACATCCTTGTACTCGGTATTTATACAAAACGATATATTATGTATTGGGCCTAAATACAAAGCCCATGATCTGTTAGCCCATGTTCTGCTACATAATGCAATGACAGAAGTAACGGTCTTCATATCTATACAGCGCTAGTATTCTATCTTTATCTTATTATGCCAGTTTGATTTTTATGTCTCTGTGCCATTCATGTATTATTTATACTCCATGTTAATATGCAAGCAGTTATTCAGCTACTATTACAATTTATAACACTATGTTACTGTTTTTGTTATGAGCAATTCTATATGCATTCATCAAGATGCGTTCTCGAGGAGTGATAACGGAGAATCTGGACAGGGTATTCGAACATAGAAGTTGAATGAACGGGAAATGTGTTTGTGTGCTGCGAACGGAGTATCTGAGCGGAGTATTTAAAATGTGATTTTTAATTTAATTAATTTGTAGTAAACTAATTATTTGTTTTGTTGTGTAATATGCGATTAATTGAAATGAAATAGAAGTACAAAAATCCAAATAAACGCAAATTAATTATTCAATTCTAGTAAGTACAGATAAAACGAAACAATGTTTCAGTGCAGATCTACTGCAACAATTTCATCTCTTTGCGGTAGTTCTCATACTATAATAGTCCTGCTACTTGTTTAGATTAAGATCGGGATCATCATCAAACCGGATTGAACCGTTCCGTACGTACCCTTAGATTTTGTGATGCACTCCGGTTTTAATTTCATTGAAGGTGTTAAAGTCGTAAATGGGCATTTGGTCTAGTGGTATGATTCTCGCTTAGGGTGCGAGAGGTCCCGAGTTCAATTCTCGGAATGCCCCTTACATTTTTTAAGTTTTTGCTGTTTGAACATCTGCCTTGTTGGATGATTCTACTAGTTCCGACAACATATTGACCATTTGTACCAGTGTAATTGATGTGATAAACTGAATAAAGGTTTCAAAAGATAAGTCCAATAATTGTTCATATACATTTTTATTCTCCTTGATATACATAAAAATATTCTAACAATTGTTCGTTATTTTCTCTGTCTTAGCATATGCAGTCCCAGTTCTAGGGTAAGGCACCCTAGGCAGGCGAATATGGCATCCGACATTGGAAGGGGAAACCTTGTCGTGAAGAGATGTAGCAATCGACAAGAAATATTTTCTATATTAAAAAAAATGCTGTACGGTGGATAGGTTGCCAGGTTATATGGATATTCCAAGCATCTCACAAGTTCGATGGTGAACGGTTGTATTTTCTCTATTACCATTTTTTTTAGTATTTTTTTCCAACCTTCTATATTAATGTTATTTATATTGGTTTTATTTACTTGAATTTTGAATGTGCCTGCATTGGTCAAAACGCTACTAATCCCGTGTATATTCCACAAAATACCAATTGATATTGTTTACAAAAACGGTTAGATTTGATTTCAAATATTAGACTAAAGGCTGTAGGATCGATTTCACCCTAGAGGGGGGTGAATAGGGTGATAGTGTCAATTATAAAAATTAATCGCGGAAGCTTATAAAATATTCAATTCAGATCACAGAATAGCAGCACAGATATCGCAGAATATAAATAACAAAAAAAACAGAACAACACAGAATTTACCCAGCTTCGGCAAAACCCTGCCTACGTGCTGCCCCCAAGGTTTCTACTAGAAATTAGATAGTCTCTCGCTTACACACGTAAACTCGCTATACCCGCTATTGACTAATCTAACTCTACGCTCAAAACTTTGCCACAACTCAACCACCGAGTTGCGAATTCTCAAGCTACGCCACGTAGCTTGTCCCCTAGTCACACGACTAGAAATTAAAACGGTTTAAAAAAGAAAATACAAATCAAAAATAATTTAAACTCAAAAACCCTAATTAATAAAATACAAAGCCCTTAAAAATAAAAAGGTCGGCCCTCTTTGTAATTTGTCTTGACCGTCTCCTTTTATTTCTTCGGCCCAATTTTTTTGTGAGATAATGGCGGCTCCGTGTTCGATCGTTCGTATCTCTTTGCAAAATTAGGGCTTTCCTCCTTCCGATTCAAAGTAGGGTTCTTGCAAATTGAAGCGCCGACCTTTGATACTGTTCGACTTCGATGCTCTTTGATTTGCTCACCGCGGCTGCTTCGTTGATCGAATTCCTTCTTCGGTATGTAATTGTATGCTTTTGCTTTTACTGATTTTGTGCTTTGCTCGAATTCGATAAATTGATTGCCAATGATGATTGGGCTTTTATATGCGTTCGAATTCCTTGAATTACGTTCGTCTAAATATATTTGAATTTGTCATTATCATGCTTTCGGCCATTCGATTATACTTGGATGCTCGTGATTTTTCCTTGACTAATTCATTTGTGTAAATACTCGATTGCTTGATTGACACGGCTTTAAAAATTCACGGCTAGAATTCCGATAATACTGCTGCTGTTGAAATTTTATTTCATGATTTTCTCTGGTTGACTTCGACTTGGATTTTGTGATCCATTGTTTTCTCGGTGGAGAGTCTGGTACATACCTTTTATATTTTCATTGCTTGTCTGATTCATCATGCATCAGTTTGTACTTACTCTCTTGAGTTTCACTGCCAAACTTGGTTTGAATTTATTTGCATTATGCAGTTGGTCTTTGACATGTTATCTGAATTATGCTGCATTGTTGTGTTGAATAACAGCTCGACCATATGCAGATTACAACTTGTACATGCTTTGATTTTCATTTTACATCACTTGAACTTGCTTTTGTCTCGGCCTGGACCTTTGCATTACATACATATGTATATGCTCACTGTCTTTGTACCTGTGCATATATATATTGAGTTTGCATTTGATCTTGATCATACTTCGGCCATATGTGTTCATCTGCACTCGTTATTGGCATGATCTTCTGTCCATGGTACTGTTCATGTTGAGTTGATATATTTGTGGTCTTCATTTGGTGATTTGCACTTGCACACTTGCACTGCTTCATCAGTTCATTTTTTATCTGTTTCCTGTCATGTTGTTTGCAACTGTGTTGCACTTGCTTTTGATGTAGCTGATGGTCTTTGTGGTCACTTGTGCAGTTTGGTCTTGCTGTTTGTCGAGTTGCATTTGTTAGTTTAGTCGTGCACTTGGTCTCTTCACTGTGTTCTCTTCATGCTTGACTTGATGCTGCATACATGTTTGTTGCATTGACATGTTGTAGCTGGTCTTTGTATTGCTTGGTGGCATTGTGCATCTCAACTTGTTCTTGTATTCACTGTTATATTTGGGCTTCACTGAATCTTTTATTGCATACTTGGGCTGCTGGACTTGTTGTACATTGCATAGTGCATTGCCTTGTTTGTTGAAGTTGTGCTTGCACACTTGCTATTGTTGGCTGCGCACACGAGTTGGCGAGGCAGTGCACACGTGTATGAATGTACACGTGTGTATTGCAGCCACTTATGATTACATGTCCCTGTAATATCTATGTGCACGACTTTGTGATGAATTCAAGTGTGAATGATGACGAACAACCCAAATAACTGAGGCAAATGATATTTTCAAAAACCATATTTTATTTTATTTTCAATAATATTTTTTTTTTCAATTTTACTGCGTTAGTGAATATTTTTGCAGATTGCTTAGATGCTGGATTCAAACTGAAATGAAGTTGAAAACAAAATACGAGTGTGAGTGATATGTAGTGAGGACATTTGTAAATGTGAAATTGTGATGTATTTGTAATCAAACTTGTATATGTATAGTGAGAGCTTGAATTTGTACTATTCAAAATTGTAATAAATATTTGTTTGAATAAAATTTCTGTTTGAATTCAAGTTCTGTGTATTTAATTTTATTCAGCAAATATTTATTTAATCTGTGAAAATAAAATAGTATATTAACAAATACATTTAAACGAATGTATATATGTTTATTATCATCAAACAAAAATCATATAAGCGCATATTCAACAAAGGCAATAAGAAAGTTCATGTCTAGGGCAATCCATATGGTCGAACCGGCCTGATTTTTGTTCAGGCTAAGTTAATGGCATGATGTTTCAACCATCTTAGATTCTTAGATGGTATAGATTTCTACATCCAGAGGTTGTTTTGTTGATTGTTATTTGATGCTTTTAATATGGTGTTGCAAAATAATTTGGCTCACATCCTGCTAAAATAGAACCAGACCAAATATCTCTTCCATTTAAACAATATAAATCATGTATTTGGATTTATATTTGTAAAATTATTGTTGAGAACGATGATAAAATTGATCATTGAGGTTTTTGCATCTCACACTGATGTCTTAATGTTTTGATAAGATGTTTTATTTTTCATTGAGATTTTTTTTTGCATCTCACATTGATGTCTTAATGTTTTGATAAGATGTTTTATTTTTCATTGAGATTTTTAGTCTTAACCGCCCATGATAATTGAAATATTGGAGTAAACCTTCTTGTGTCAATTATATTAGAGTCAATCCCTTATCTGTGACGACCCACTATTTTGTACCATTCAAATTCGACAATAAATTAAAACATGTCAAGCTTGAATAGTTCAAAACAATAGATTGTAAATAAATTAAGAGCAAATGAAATCAAATCACAGAATCACAGACACAGATATCAGAAAACTTGCAGCGGGATTTAAAATACTTAGTGGTTCATGAAGCCACTATAAAAATCTCAACCAACTAGAAATTACATAGTTTTAAAATCTCCAATACAGTTTAAAACTTCAATAGAAATCCAAATATTCCAAGGTCTCGATTACATAAATAAGATATAGACTGAAAGATTTCAGGCAGCTCGAAAAATCTACAGAATGTCCTAGCTCCGGGAAGAAAGCTGAAACTGCAACTCAGGCTGACCCGAGCGTAAGAAATAAACACAAACACTCGAGTCAGGACATACATACTCATATAATTGTAAGCTAATTCAAGTGTACTGTAATATAGAGCAAGTAACTTAAAGGATGCTTGGGACCGCCCATCCTCTAAGGATCCGTTAAACTATTTACTATATAGTAATACATCGCTATTATAATAGTGTCTATTTGTAAAATAAACTTACTTTTAAATAGCGTTAAGGATTTACATTTTCCACCTTAACACATAATATATTCCCATAGTCTATACAGTACCGTAATCTCCCCCGGAATGGGCGTCGTCAGAGGGCACTCCATAGGTATGGTACAAAACCAAAATCGCATAAGGCGCGCTAGGGTAGGTGACACGGCACAACTAGGCAATGCCAGGGTAGATATACCAATTACGCTTCCGGACCGATGGAAACGCGTAGCCGCAGCTACCGCCCACCTCGAACAACACTCCCAAATCAAAGGTGCGCACCAAAACAATCACAAAAGTAATAGAATGGCATACGAAGAAGTGCGTCGACCAGAGGTGCTACCTCATTAATCCGTCGATCGCTCCTGTTTTAGCCACCTTATGCCAACTCACGGGAGTCGGGCCACGTATTTACCTTAAAGGAACCGTCACCACCATCCTACTTCATTCTGGAATCTCCACCGTGTACACGGTTGGTAAAGTGGTTTTCGGTATCGACAGAGAGTATGTCAGATATCTGATCCCGGTCTCTTTAACAACCAAACGCTATTATAACCCGTGGTTTCAGCTTTTAAAAATGGTATTTATACTTTACAAATCAATACTACAATATCAAAATATTGTTTTTAAACATTGGTCATTTTAATATACCATTTTAAATCTATTCAATTTATTTAGGAATTAAATTTTCTTTCTCACCTTTTAAAATTAAATTCTTCCATTTCAAACTCATTCAAAGTCAATTCCTTATTTTATTAATTACATATTAAATTCCAAATTTTAATCCCTTTTTCCCAAAGATTATTTCCATAAATTTATTTAAAATATCAAATTTCAGTTTCTGTAGCACTTATGAAATGCTACCTAAAGTCTATAGGTTAAACAGTCCAAAAAAAGACAGCACTTAAATGCTGTAATAGATTATTTCTTAACAATTTAGTTTTAAATTTCAAATATAACTTATTATCAATTATTTTCTTAACTGAAATCTTACCTTTTACAAAAATCCAGAATTTTCCCAAATAAGTTATATTCCAAAATTTTGTTTAAACATTTATTTATTTATCTAACATTTTTAACTCATTCAAAATCATTATAAATCCTTATAAAAATCCTTTAAATACATTTAAACCAGAATATTATAAACTTCCATTTAAAATAATTTTAAAATATTTCAGAAAATTATTATAGAAACCACGGGTCTGTATATAGTTTTCTAGCCTAGATCAAGTGATACGGATTTATATCATTTCAATCCGCAATTTACAAAACCCCGGGTTCTATCCTTCAAACCCGCAATCCCAAGTTAAAATATTTTAAATTAAACAATTAAATAAATAAATGAATAAATAATTATCGTACAGGCCTATCATTTCAGCCTATAACGATTTAAATTTACAGGGAACTTACAGTGATGATTTAATCAGTAAATAAGAATTACATAGTATAACTGCAGTAATATTACAACAGATAAGTAACTGATGAGGTGTCAATTTAAAATGGGGTTCAACATCATACGTTATATCACAGGCAGATAAATTTAAATAATAATTTACAAATACACTTGCGATAATTCACAGAAATATAGGTATGTTGTCTGGTGAGAATTACTCACCTAAATGCTGCAGAAATTTTTTTGATTCAAAACGAAAATCCACCGAAAAAGAAACGCACAGAGGGTAACGATCAAATTGCTGCGGAGTCGACGCCCGGATCCAATGCTTGAAAAGGAACGAAATAAAACAAGACTTAGAAAAAATTTTAACACGAAAATTCGAACAAAAAGGACGAATGGAAACAAATCCGACTCGACCGCTTCACCACCCGTCTCTAATAATCCTTCCCAAACTCGGCTATACAGGATAAAGCACCTATCCTAACATCTTCACCCTTTAAACACGGGTGCCATAAACTAACGATCAACACACCCTACCACCTATGAAAACATGCACGTCAGAGGCTAAAGCATGCATTTAAAACACGTCAGAGGTTTTCAAACATAAGGCTGAACTACAAAACACGTCAGAGCTTGAACCTTTCCTTTCTTTTTCCTTCTACTCTTCTCTATTATACCCAATTCTCCCCTTTTATTTGCCTTATATAAATTTTTTTCCGAGCAACAGCTTCAACCCAGCACACACAGACAAAAGAACAACTGCACGAATCCAATCTTCCACATTACTGCCTCCCCTATAGTATCGGCTTGCATGCATATGTACGCTACTCCCTCCATTTTTTTTCTTTATATAGATGCATGCACAACACGGCAGTGCTAAACTCAAGTGGTTCATCCTTATATGCATGCATTCACTAAGTCAATACCAAATACATGAACATACTACCCTCGTACTAGAGCCTTCTACAGTCAAAATTTTTATTTGCTAATCTACTTTTGATAATCCCTGCCAATAATCTGCACTATAAAACATACTTGCTCTCTCTGCTACAAGAAGGCACGGCCAAGGCAACTTATTAACGGTCCAAACTACTGACTTATCAAAGCAAACATATCACCTCACTAGCGTTTTTTTTATATGCAAAAGGGGAACCGAGTTTCTCAGTTTTACATGCATGCATTTAGTACAGGTACACTCACTGATATATGCAAAAAGGCAAAACTTATCACCTCACTGATACACACATGTACTCAAAATCTCTCCTCTCCCTCCTCCCTTCCTCTCCTTCCTCTGTTTTACATATTATTATTTTTTCATAAATGGCCCGGCCCTTGCCTATTTAAAAACTTGGATGCATGCACGCCTGTCATGGCATATTTGACAAAATATAGGCAACAAAGGATCGGTCAAAAGCTACAGGTGGCGAAAATGCAAAATGATTGGCGCATGCTATTTGTATTCTTTTCCAACCAGGGATGCATGCCTATACTCAAATCAATATGATGTGATATCCTTTGGTACAGGTGGTTGGTGGGACAGTTGATGAAAGAAAAAGCAAAAAGAAGAAGGAAGAAAATTAAAAGAAAACAAGGTCATACCTCTTCAACAGTTTTCCCACGAGAGAGATGCAAGATGAGGAAACGAAAATATGAACGAGGCTAGTATATATATGAGCTTCAGGTTTAAAGTGGTCACGACAAGAAATTAGATTTGATTTTATATGCGTGATTAGGAAGATGGTAAGCAAATAAAATTTGCGAACTGAATAGGCAATCACATATATTGATCCATTTTTCTTTAATTTAGAGTCTGCGTGATTAATACTGCATATTTATGAAAAGATTTGATTGAGGAAGCAATAAGTTTCCGAGTGTGATCGTATTAAATGCAGAGAAGAAATATATGGTATGCTTGAATCAGAGAATATTTTTGGCAAAGCAAAATCCGAGCTCTTGCGTGATTTATGGATAACAGTAAGCAATTTAAAATTTTGCTTTAAACTAAATAGGCAAATTCGAACGCATTTGATTTAGGTGAGAGGAAAAACGGCAAAAGCATGATGTCTGAGCTCCACAATGTTTGATAAAGGCAAGAATTTGATTTAACAAAGATTTTGGAATTTAAAGTTTTATACCCAGTTTTTAAAACAATGAAAGCTGTGGGAAAAAGGTAACGTTTTGCTATAAAACTACTGACTGATTTATAAATCCATATAGATATTGAAATATGAATTTTAAAATACGCCAAACCGACGCAATACAATACACCCAAAATTTATACAAAAATAACGTTTTTTAATTTATACGTTTTTACGTTACTTATATCATAAATTTTATGCGCTCTTTAAACGCGAAATCCAACAGTTCATTAATACACTAAATTCTTCAAAGTTATTACTTAAACAAAAAATTTATTGGTTTACATTCTCCATATTATAAATATACGAAATTCAAATTTTTATTAAAAATTCCAAATGGAGTTGTCTTTTAACAAAGTTAAATACTTCAACTTTTAAATTTTATTTTTAGACCTTTGGAAAAAGTTTTACATCAAATATATATATATATATATTAAAATAAATTTTAAGATTTAAAAAGAAATAAATTGCTAGAGAAACTAGGGATGTTACACTCTTCCCCACTCAAAACTTTTCGTCCTCGAAAAGGAAAGAAAAAAAACAAAGGAAGATAAGATAACAAAACAAGGTACCTTAAACGAATAATTCCGGATTCGAAGCACGAATGCTCTCCTCCGTCTCCCATGTGCAATCTCGCTCATCAGTGCTCCATTGCACTTTGACCAATCGGACAGACTTTCTTCTTAGCTGTTTCGTACCTCGATCGACGATACGAAGCGACTTTCTTTCAATAGTTAGATCGGGCTCGATGGTGGATTTGTACAAAAGTGGATTTGTTTTTTGATAAACAAGGATATATACACGCCCAGGTGGGCTTGCATCTAATCACAATGTCTTGTTGCTAGATTACTTGCTCCGTCCTTTTTAGTGCTCCATGGTCAGTAGTCTCTCATATATCATTTACGTTGTATTTTTTTCTTTTTTAGATTCACATTTTGTTGAATATACTCGTTAATATTTTTGTTAAATTTGTGATTGTGAAAAGAATACACGTTAGATGATCAAAAAAAATTCAAAGTTTGAATCAAAGATGTTTTTACTTTAACCTTATGATACCATAATTTGCATAAGGTT
Organism: Allium cepa; assembly: GCA_030765085.1. NCBI lineage: Eukaryota > Viridiplantae > Streptophyta > Magnoliopsida > Asparagales > Amaryllidaceae > Allium > Allium cepa. The sequence continues at coordinate 601,617,911 of CM060935.1, forward strand.
AGGAAGTTAAATTTTATTTGCCTGGCTAATTCTTCCTCAAGAAAATGGAACTCCAACGCTGTTCAAAATGAATTTTATTTTCCTATTAAGTTTGTTCTTTCATCTTGGAACGTCCTGTGGCTTTGCTACTAACTATTGCAAATTATTGTTGGCATCTTTGGCGGGTTTTATACTCCTTTTAACATTACTTATCACATAATTTAGGCATTTAGCTCATTAGTCTGTTTAATTTTCGTACCCAGGTATATCTCTATATGTTGATAACTTTAAACTCTATAGCTAGTTCTCTATGTAGCTTTTTAATTTGAAGTGTAGTGGTAGTATGCGATGATGTTCATCTTTTAACGTGGGATATAAGTACATTAATATCTCAAAAATAAATTTGTCTTATTGACATCAAAAAGATTTGTACTTTGCTAGATAAGTTTGGAACCACTACATCACTCGGAAATAGAAATGATACAAATTCTTGCTGCTGTAATGAAGTTTATTTTTTTTCTGCAATACAATGCAACATAGAGTATATTGCTACTTTATATAATAGCAGTGTACATAAAAAAAATAAACTGGTTATTGGGCTTGTTAACTCAGTCCACTCACTTCAGAAGAGTAACCCGTATCATCTATCCTCTTTTATATTACACAACTCTCTACAAACTTCATATTATTCTAACTCCCCCTCTTCCTTTCTCGTCTCTCCGTTGCCATATTCTACTTTGAGCTATTGCTTTAATCTTATTGATTTTTTTTATAAAAGTGGCTTTGTAAATATATCTGTTCTCTGATATAAGGTTGGAACGTGGTTTACTTTCAGTTTCCACTCATAACTTTCTCAGGAACAAAGTATAAATCGATTTCAATATGCTTTATTCGTGAGTGCAAAATTGGATTTGCAGAGAGCAACACTGAGCTGAGATTATCACATACATGCAAGAAAAGAAGAACAGTATGCTCTATTTTATTCCTATTGCTACGACCTCTGAAATTAAAATGGCACAACAATTTATGATATTGTTTACCATCATGCCAAACATATGCAAACAGCATTAGGCACAAACAGCTTTAGACACAAACAACAACACGTATATAAGTTGAGATATCATTTGGCAATAAACAAATAGATATACCTTTCTAAAGAAAAAATAGAATATAAATCTTTAGTTCAATAAGAAGTGGACAAAAAAGATCACTCCCGAATAGGTACCAATATAAAAGGTTGTCGTACGTATTAAGCAATCTTCGTAATCAGTCATGTAAACGCAAAAATGGACATGTTCAAACAAAGAACTTATGCATAGAATCCCTAAGAATAATAATCATATAATGGCAGTTCCTGTCATGGATAACAGGGAAAATAAAACACAATTGACAGACAACTGCAAAACTTCAAGTTATGAGTTACTCTGTAGACCTGCCATATTCATTAAAATAATCTTAGTGACGACTATAGAAAACATGACTAAATTTTAAACATTAGAAGCATTTACAATAAACAGTAGGCGGAGTCGATTCATTGTATTTCCCCTCAGATATCCACTTATGTTGAAATATGCTTTACAATGTAGCAAGCAAAAAAAATATTTTCAGAGAAGATTCAAATGAAATCCATAAGCATTTAACACAAATGATAGTATCCTAAAATATATAATTTTCAAATTAAAATACAATTTAACAAAAAGTAACGGTTATGTTTAATTTTCAAATTAATAACATATGAAGTTTTAATTTTAATTCAGATTTTAAATGACATGCCTCTTTCATTTCTGTAAAAATAGAACTCTTCAATGCAGATGCATATAAATAAATGAGCGCGCATGCGCGCATCTACATGATATAATTTTAAGAACGTGCAGCCAGATAACTTTTGTTGACAACAACTAATTTTCAACAAAGAGTAAGAAATGAAACAAAACTGCACATTCACATAAAATTATTGTGCTAAGGGAAGCATACAACTTGTTTATTAGATGATGAAATTCTATAAGTTTAAAAAGCAACCTGATATAAAGTACACTTTATTATTTTTTACATGGAAAGGACATTGATTAGTGGTTGACAGTCTGAATAATCAAGTGTCTGATAATATAATTAATAAACATTGTAGCAAGCATGAGTAGCTTTGAGTTGGCAACTCCTTGATAGTAGTTAAAACTACTTACAGCTAATTATTTGAGTTTATATGTTTAAAAGCTCCTTATTAAAAGGTAGCATAAGTAGCTTAGAATATCAGAAATGATTTCATAAGTAGCTTAGAATTTCATAAGTAATCTTGATCAATTATATGGCTAAGATAAATTTGTTTAAGAGTGTCACCATTTACTATTCATCGTGCTTTTTGAAACGCTTAGTTATGTAATTTAGTATACAATAATTAACCATATATAATGGTGTACAAACAGAAAAATTAACTTATTTTAACTTGATAGTCAAATTAAATCTATATACTTTCGCTTATTACTATTCAATCAAAACCACTTAAAAGTTCCAATTCAAAAATACTTTTAAGGAATTTAAAATAAGTAGTTGCGAAACGGGTCAATCCGATTTTGATAATCAAATTAATTAACAATTATGAAAGAACATGGAGAAAAAGGATGAAGAAACAAACCTAAGCTGCGAGAAGGTAAAGTTTGTAGCTTTGATTTTCCATGAAAAGAGATCTGAATGCGTGATGCTTGTAATCGTACATATGACGACGACGTACCTTTTATGAATATATTTTCGTTTAAATAGGATGATGAAGAAGAAGAGATAGTAGCCATCATTCGCACAATCCACCTAATTGCCTGTATTATTAATTTTATAGGTTTAAACTTAAATTGAGCTTGAAAAAAAATGAGACGGAAGAATTGGGTATTTTAATAAATTCTCTCACCTACCCATCTCTACCTACCTACACCAACCCATAACCCATATCATTTCAACCTACTACATACAAATTAGTGCTGACTTTATAGATTTCAGTCAATCTAATAGCATTATACCAATCAGAGAAAAGTGCGAACATTTTCACAACATACAGATCTAGTGTTGATTAAATAAGTAAACGCTACAAAAGATTACTGAAAGTTGAATCAAATTAGGGTTCAAAGTGTAATTGCAAAAATCGTGAGACCATACGTTCCAAACCGCAATTTGGAAGCAATCGCAGCCGTCCCGATCAAGGAGTTAAATTGGATCGCAACCATGTAAAACGTACGATCCTATTTCAAAACGAAAATACTGAAGCCTAATACTAAATCGCGATTTCAATTCAAACATCGAATTGAGCAAAATCAAAAGAGATTTAGTTTAGCTTGCGATCTCGATTCACAGTAATAATACAAAAATAAAAATAAAGTAAATAAATAATAAAAGAGAGATAGAGAACGAAGGATAGAAGGAAGAAGTAGCAGCAAACCTAAATTGAAGAATCTAGGATTCAGAAGCAAGTTGAATTGAAGAATCTAGGATTTAGATTTTTGTTAATTGAGTTTTCTTTCACCTATCGTAAACCCAGCTTTACCTTAATCGACGAATTATCTTTATTAATAGTAGAGACAAGTTCATAAATTTGAAATTAGATAAGAATGGTACGTCTAAACACTAGTGGATCAAGTCTAATATCCAGACAGCATGTGGGGAAGTTATGTAAAAGAATATCGCTGTTGTTTCCGTTCAGAAATGAGCATAGGTTCATCGCCGATTATGTGAAATTCCCTGATATTCCACCTTCCTCACCTGTTAACTTCGATGTTTTATTATTTTTACGTAGCGTCCCCAGTGATATGAGTTAAAATTCATTGGTGTTTTTGGCTTTTCGCGGCTTGCTTGTAATTTCCCTATGTTATTATATAACATGATTTGAAAGTATGCTCATTTGAACTGTACAACTGTACGCTTACCTGTTAGTTTCTATAAATTATGCATTTACCATTCAGTATACTGCAGTTGAAATATGCAGTTGCTAACAAATCTGAATCCTCCAACTTTGGATTATGATGCATTGATTTTTAGTTTTTGTAAATCATTGACAATCGCTTGTGTTTGTTTTCTGTCTTGTGCATTTACCATTCAGTGCACTCACAAATGCAGTTGTCAACAAATGCAAATCCTCCAAATTTGTGTTATGATGCATGACTTCTTCTCACATATTTTTTTTTTGCTACGGCCAATAAGTTGCGTCATTTCTCAAAGGTTCACTTGTTCCAGTCTCAAATCTTGCACTAACACCTTGAGTTTTCTAGTTACATGTGATTTTTACACCAATTCAATTACTTCGGTTGGTCCGATAATGAAAATCTTCAAACCAAACTAAAACCAATAAAATAAAAACAAAACAAAACCAATTGAGTTAAATTTGGTTGGTTCGGTTGATTTTACATTTTAATCGAACTATAAATGATTTATATTTTATGTTTGGAATATTATTGTATTTTGAAATAAAACATATATATGATTAAGGTGTTCTTTTTTTTTTAATAGTAACTCTTACACATGTATGATAAATAATATTTATCTAGACCAGTCAACTTATCTAAAAAAATCACTATAACACAGTAATTTTGATAATATAATAAAAGTTTGGTTAATTTGGTTAAACTGATAACTGTACAATTTTCTTTTTACGGGGTGATTATAAATCAATCCAATCTCAAAACAAAACCGAACCGATCAAAATAAACTGATTTGATTAGTTTATTTGGTTTAACAAAAAATTGCTCATTTACATTTTTTTTCGACAGTGAAATTGCTCATCCTTACATTATGGCCGTATGATCGATTTCAGCCTAGAGGGGGTGTGATAGGGTGATACTAATAATTATAAAATTTTAATGCGAAAATATATAAAATGATTTCAACACAGATAATAGCAGCACAAATAATAGCAGAATATTAGAAACAAAAACAGATCAACACAGATTTACCCAGCTTCGGCAAAATCCTGCGTACGTGCTGCCCTCAAGGTTTCTATTAGAAATTAAGTAGTCAGACGCATACACACGTAAACTTGCGGCATACGCTATCGACTAACCTAACTCTACGCTCAAACCCCTGCCACAACTCAGCCACTAGTTGCGAATTCTCGAACTACACCACTGTAGTTCGTCCCCTAGTTACATGACTATTAAAAATAAATTACAAAAAAACCAACTTAAAACTAGAAACCCTGTTTTAAAATAACAGCCCAAAATAATTAAGGCCAACGCAATTTAAAAGTTAAAAAATGAATCCCTTTTTCCTTTTTCTCTAAGTAAAAATGTTGGTTGATTCCTTTTTGCCTTCGTTCGTTCCTCTTTAAGAAAATTAGGGTTTTTGGAATTCAAGTAGCAGATTGATTGTTGATCGATTGAATTGATATTCTCGTGATTATTTTGTCGATCGATCGTCTCTCTGATTTGCGAACAGCTACTTCAATTCGTCGAGTTCGATTTGACTTGGTATGTGATTTCCTTTTTCCTTTTCGTGTTAATTTGCTTGAACTCGATTGCGATTCAAGCTATTGATTTGAAACTTTGCTACGTGATATTGTTTGAACTCGAATGCCTTTTGATGATGGTATGGGTTGTATAGGGTTTAATACCCTTAATTTCCGTTCGAATTGATTCATTTGAATTTGTCAGTTAATTTAACTCGGCCATTCGATTATGCTTGAATGCTGGTGATATTTTCCGACTTCTTCAATTTGTATATGTGGTTGCTTGGTCACCACAGCTTGTTTTTTGATTTGGTTCTGATCCTTTTCTTTTGACTTCGGCCGCTTTGATTTTGTAAAAATATTTACTTATTTGATTCTGCCTTGGTCACCACGGCTTTGGCATTTTGAACTTATTTGACTATTGTTTCATTCACTTGTACATCATGACACTGTTACAATTTTTTTGTTGACTTTTTCGGCTTGATCAATTCCTGTTATCACTTTGACTACCACGGCTTTGACTTTGTTATTTGAAATCTGATATTGTCAGATAAAAATTCCTAATGACTTCGAACTGTTTCTGTTTTTATCTCATATTGTAACTGCATTTGTTGTTTAAGACTTGGTCTTGTAGTCTGCATTGCACTGCCCACTGCCGTGTGCTTCAATATACATTATTCTGTAGATTTGAGCCTTATTGTTTTCACTGTTGCATATATGTATGGTGCATCAGTATTGCTCTGCCCATATGATCGTATACATTGCCATACTGGTTTTTGTTTCACTGCAATCCATACTTGTCACTGCATATTTCTGTGATGATTGTTTTCATTTGTGTATGAACTCGCTGTATCACTATATATGTACGTACATACATATGTATGTGTGTATATGTGTGCTGTTGCAGTTTGGTTTGATATTGACTCTAGTTGTTGTATTATCATGTGGTCTTGTTCTTTTGAAACTGTATTTGAGCTTTGTACATGTTGAAAGTAGATTATGCACTATGTCTTCATTTGGCCTTGCTCATCGACTTGTATTTGCATGCTTGGAGTCTTGATTGATTTGCTCACTGGTCTTCACAATTGAGGCTGCTGCACCATGTAGTAGCTTTGCTTGCATATTGAACTGCTTCAATTGTATTCCATATATCACTGCATATGTATATATGTTGTTTACCCATGTATATACGTATGCTTATGATTTTGATTTGCCTCCATTTGTTTGGAATTTTTGTTTCACTGGTGGTCTTGTAATTTGACTCACTGGTCCTGGTACCTTTTGTAGCTTGCTTGTGCACACTTGAGCTTGTATTGTCAATTTTCAAGTCATGTGAGTATGTTGGATTCATGAAACTACATGTTGCTTTGTACAATGCCCTTGTTTGAAGTGATGCGTTCACTACTTTTGTACATTTTTACTGTTGAGATTTGTTGCAGTTTCACTGGTGGTGTTTTGCAATGAGTTGTATTCATGTGTACACAATTGTGTTTTTGGTCGAGGTTTGTTCCAGTCATTAAAACTTGACCATTCTATTTTTTTTGTATTGCACCTAAGTTGAACCTAGCTTTGGTTCGGGTTTGACTTTGTGCTCATATCGTGACTTTATTTGTATTGCACTTGAGTTGAACCTAGGCTCGGGTTTGGCCTTGTACTCACCAGTCCCTGCAGTTTTATCAAGTGTATATCGACGTGCACGGCCTTGTGGCTTGTACAATGATACACTACACATGTCACAAGTAGTTCGTGTATGATAAATTCAAAATAATGATGACGAAAAACCCAAATAATCGAGGCAAATAATATTTTCAAAACATATTTTACTTCACACTGCAAAAATATTTCTTTTTCAATTTTACTGTTTCAGTGGTTATTTTTCAGATAACTCAGATGCTGGATTCGGGCTGGAGTAGGGTTGTAGATAAAATACGAGTGAATGAGTGATATGTGGTGAGGTGCAGATGTATGTAAACATTGTACAGTGAAAAATTATGATGTAATCGAAATTGTATTGTAATTGCAAATTGTATATATACAGTGAGAGCTCAAATTTGTACGATTCAAAGTTGTAATAAAATATTCATTTGAATAAAATATCTGTTTGAATTTAAATTTTGTGTTATTTATTTTATTCAGCAAATATTTATTTAATTATGTGAAAAATAAAATAGTACAATAACAAATACATTTAAATGAATATATATATATATATATATATATTATCATCAAACAAAAATCATATACTAGCATATTCAATAATCTCCCCCTTTTGATGATTACAAACATATACTTAAGATTCTGAATTTATTAAATGTATTTGATCATTGATGATCTTTATTTTCTCCCCTTATTTGAATGCTCACTCTCTTCAACAAAGCTCCCCCTTCATATATGCTTGAAAATAAATAAATTATGCAAATGAATATAGATGCAAATAGAAAAATAAAGAATAAAATATTTGACCTTTATTTTCCAAAATCTTAACTTTTCTCCCTCCCTTTTGTTATCAGCAAAAGAGTACTAGCGCTAGAAAAATAGAGATAAAGTGATAGACATTAATACAATATTAATTCCCAATCGAGTATAAATATTAAATTTCAATAAAAAATCAAACAAAAATCATAAATACTCTGCTAGGCGCATATTCTACTTTAGAATGATAGGGATGATGTAGAACCATGTAGGTGTGTCTATTTGTGGTATATTTATTTCGGGAATTTGAATATCAACTAACCATGCATAACCCTTAGGACTTTTAAATGAGATTAACAGTATTCCTAATTTTAAAAAAATATAAAAAAAATGAATTCAAGCATCTTCTAACCACGCATAACCGTGAGGACTTTTAAATGGGATTAGAATCAAATTGTCTATTTAATAATCAATTTTGATATGTGTTCCATACATGTATAACCGTGAGGACTTTTAAATGAGTGTGAAAGCACATATGCAAATATTCCAAGTAATTCACCCATGCATAACCGTGAGGACTTTTAGATGAGAGTGAATACTTTGGATGTTTTTATTGCTAAAAATATAATAAAATGAAAAATGAATGATTTTTCATTTAAGATACCACATATTGACATACTATATTGGATTTTGATGAGTGATGATCGTTAGAAATATGATAGAAATAGAGATGGTCATGGATTTTTTTACCAAACAAGAGTTATTATAAATCTTGTGTAAAGTTTTTAAAGAAATTTGCTAGATATAATGTCTTAAGTTATAATATGTGATTGATATCAACACTCGCCACCTTTTTTAATCATTGTCTATTTTTTCGATAATCGGTAGGGAATCAGATTAGTTAATGTAGTTATTTAAAATCAAATCCAAAGGTGGTTATGAGATTAAATTTTCTAAATGACTAATCTAAAACAAGGTCAACAAGAACTATTTTCTTGAAGGGGTTTTATAAGAATAATGTCTGCTAATTTGAAAATCAGTTGGAATGAAGAATATGCAGATATTTTCTTTGAAAATGTGATGCACTTTAATGCATGTCTCTATATAAAACTCATTCCAGTGGTGATTTTTCTATCAACTAGATTACCAGTGTTATCTGCATCCGAATTTCCCTTTGACTCAAGATTATCATTAGTTAGATGTTATAGACCAGATTGTGAAGTGTGCAACAAAATACCTTAAAATCATTTTTAACAGCATCTAAATGAAATCCTTTTGAATTTGAATTGAAACCGTGCAAATAAGCAACTAGTGAACATAGTGTTAGATCCAGAATAAACAAATATATCCACATGTATCATGAGTAATCATTAAACAATAAATCACCATCATTAGTCCAAACAAATCTATATGAAGTAGTTCAAAGACTCTAGAGGTACTTATAGTGTTCTCAGCATAAAAAAGATAATTAGCCAACAATTTTGCATAAGTCAGAATCATTATCAATATTCATTATCACATAACCGACTGATTTAATTCAGATTATAGTGCAGATTATTACATTTAATATATCGTTCAAGATTGATGTACCGTTATCTATTTTACCTCTACGATAATTTTTCCGTTGTTTCCCATTGTGATTCTGCCACCTTTATACTAGGCTAAGGAACATTGATTTGTTTCCCGTTGTGTATCTGGAACGGCCAGAATCCAGGTAACACTATTGTTGTTCCTTAGTCTGGCACTACACCTTCATGAGAAAATATTTTTGTGACCTATTTGTTTATGTAGGTCCATGGTTGTTAGTGCAAAACTATTTATATTTATTCCTTTTAGCACCCAGATTTGTTTAACTTTAAGGGATTTTATATTCATGCCTTTTGGAACCCAAATTGGTATGTTTTTTACGTTTTTGGGTTTATACCAACAATTGTTTTGATTGTGAACAATTTTACTACGAATTGTGCATTCAGATTTAACTTGATTAATTTTTCTTCTAACAAGTTCAGATTGATTATATCCAAGTCATTGTCTATCTGTATTAATAGTTTGTTTCCCTAGTAGGATATTTAACGATCTTTCTCCTTTGGAAAATTTTCATAAAGTAGTAGACAATTGTTGGACTTGTGTTTTAAGGGTTTCATTTTCATTCAATAATTTGAGTGCACCTTTTAATAGAATTTTCTCTTCTAGTATTTTCACTCTCTTTCAAAATCAGAATTTCATTTTCAACCGTTTTAATTTCAATTTCTGATTTTTTAATTTCTTCTTTGAATGATGGAAAGTTGTCACACTTAGGTCACTTGTTTTAATAGTTTTTAACCAATTGATCAAGTTGTTTATTTAATTCTATCAACCTATCTCTTTGTGACTGAATTTTAGCATATTTCTCCCTGAGTCGTTCAAAACAACCATTTACCTCATGAAAATATATAAGTAATTCCGAATGAGTAAGTTTGGATACCTCACTTGGCTCGTCTTCATCACTATCAGTTATATCACCTTGAACGCAGAGATCTGCTTTTTCACTATCACTGCTAATGCTTTTATTATCATCATCAGTTTCATCCCAAGTAGCTGCAAAACTTCTCCTTTTCGGTTTCTTTCCTGGGCTGAATCGATTATGAGGACAATTGGGCTTGATATGATCGGGTTTATTGCACTTATGACAAATGATCTCCTGCTCTTCTGGATCGTCTAGAACTTTCACTATTCTGCTTTTCAGTTGTTGATTTAGAGCTGGATTTCCATATTTGTGATTCCGCTTTTTGAATCTTTTTATTATCAGCGCCAGCTCAGTTGCTCCATCATCATCATTGTTTGCACCAAAATTGGTCACAAACCCCAGTATCGCGAAAGCACCAGTATGTGAATACAAATCAGCAATATTCAAACACAAATCTCAGATCTAAGCAATATCAAGCACATCAATTCAGAAATAACAATCAGAAACACAAGATTTATAGTGGTTCGGCGATCTTGCCTACGTCCACACTGAAATTTATGACTTTATTGATTCTTTTGACGATTTCAATCCATTACAGCAGATTGCAATAGGTTATCGCTCTGATGTTTGAATACAATGGTAATAAAAAGATGCAGAATAGAATCCGGCAAAGTCTGGACGTCCAATAGCCAAAAGATCCCTTTTCTGTAGGCTTCAAGGGGCTATTTATAGGCGTAGGAGGCTGATACCGCGCTCAAACTTCGGGAGACTTCTTCTGGCACGTGAGTGGGCCCACGCGACCGACCCCACCAAGTTTCGACTCGATCTGTAATCGATACGAAATGATTTCGTATCTATCAAAAATTGATCCAATCGAGCTGAAACTTGGCAGGAACATTATTTACCTTGTATGGAAGATGCTGTGAAAATTTCGTAGCATTTGGATCAGCAGTTTAGGAGATATGATCGACGAAGATTGTGAGTTTCGTATGCTGTCGAGTTCGAATCCATGGTTTCGTATCCATCTGTTCGACTCCATCAAGGCACATGACAACGCGGCGACGTGGCGCGCATATCTCGCATCGATCCACCTTTTGCTCCGAGTTGACCGCGTCGTATACATAAGTTTTGCCTTGTTTGTATCGAGTGCCGTTACACAGTTTGAATCGATCAACTACATGCGCCTCGTATTGATTTGCATTTGCCTAGTTCGAATCGAGATGGTCACTTCGTATCAATATTTCTGATGGATACGAACTAAAGCTCCCTGATGGATTCGAATAAACGCCTCCTTCATGGATGCGAACTAGGCATTGGTCGATCGATACGAAGTGCGTTACTAGTTGATGGATGCAGAGTTGATCGATACGAAACAGTTGCTTTAGTGTGAAACTGATCGATACGAAGTAGGGCCTATCGATGGATGCGAAGTGGGATGGTCTGATCGATGCGAAATGGATGGATACAAAAATGCAGTTGTCCTGACCGATGCGAGGTCGATGGATTCGAACCGAGGCAAGATGGTGGATACGAGCTGCATCGATGTGAATCAGTGTGCACTGATGGATACGAAAATATGGTTTTTGCCTTCAATTTTCATCGATCATAACTTGAGCATACGAACTCGGATTGACTTGAAATTTAGAGTGCTGCCTTTCATGACTTCGCTTGCCGTGTCCTATCTATTGTGGCCTGATCCGGGCTTGGAAAAAATTCATCGATATCCATGGTGAAGCAAAGTATAACCAATCTTTGAGACGAACTGTGTTTTGTTTCCAACGGCCTTGCCAAAAGGCAGGATAACGTTTTCCCCTTAAAACATGCCTTGCGATAGGAAGGTGTGTTTTGTAATGCCATAAATTGGATGTTCATATCCTGTCAACAACCTGTAAAGAACTCGATGGTTTCATATGACCTCGAATGACGATCGTTCGGGATCGTATGCCATTTGAGGTGAATCGGGACCGTTCGCGGTCGATGCCGTTCGCGGCAAATGGTGGGATGGGATCGTGCGTGGTCGGATGCCGTTCGCGGCAAATGGTGAAATGTGACCGTTCGTGGCAAATGTTGATCGCTCGCGATCGGGTGCCGTTCAAGGCGAATTGTGACAGTTCGCGGTCGGGTGCCGTTCGAGGCGAGTTGTGACCGTTCGAGGTCGGGTGCCGTTCGAGGCGAGTTGTGACCGTTCGAGGTCGGGTGCCGTTCGAGGCTAATTGTGACCGTTCGTGGTCGGGTGCTGTTCGCGGAAAATTGGTGTGCCGGGGGGGGGGGGGGGGGGGGGCTTATTATTGTCGATGCCAGATTTCACGTTCAGGTGAGTTTCTGAATCAAAGACTTTGGCGGTTCATCGCCATACAAGAGGTGCTCGTGGACTGTTCGCGATCCAACGGGTATACAAGTAAAAAATTTCACAGAATTGCAAATATTAAAGCAATGATCATACGAATTACACAACAGAAATGTCCAAAAAAACTAAGTCCAAATGAAAATCAAAGCAAAAGCAAGACGGGGATGTCAAAGCGTAAACTCTTACTATGGTGCGGTCAGTAGTCATTCAGAGCATGCCTATGGATCGTGCACGATCTCATACATATGTAAATGATTTAACCGTGTTAGTGAGAGGTTTACGACTTGTTCATCATTATTTCAATCAATCAATCAATTGATAACCATACGGTGTCCCGGTTCAGGGTCACCTCTAGCTGATGTAGACGGTGGTCGCTCTGGCTCCACCGTTGGAGCTCGCCTCCCACATACTGAAGTAGCCTACCGTTCCTGATATGCCCTTCCACCTCATTCTTCAGATGTCTACAATCATTAGTGTTATGACCGTTCAGTTCATGGAATAAGCAATATTTATCTGATTTCCTCTCGTCAACAGTTAGATCCCTTCGCATTGGTCTACGATATGGAACATGCTCTCTGGTATCCTGATAGATTCGCTCCAAACTATCATTCAGCTCTGAGTATGTGGTTAATCTTGGTTCCTTTCATGGTCGCATTGATCTGTTATCGTTATTCTCAGCCTTTCGTTTTCCATTGCTAGTTTCTGTACCTTTCTCAGGGGGATTTCCATCTTTGACCGCATAAGCATTAATTTCTTCTCCTTCTTCTCTTTCGGCATTTGCATCCTCCAATCGCAAAAACTTTTCTGCCTCGTAATAGAATTCTCCTAGATCCATAGGCAGATATTTAGTTAATGAATTTTTGAACTCTGTGCCATCAGTTATTCCGGACACAGCTGCCATCATAACCATGGATGGATCTGGTCAATCCACCGATAATGTTGCCGCATTGAATCGCGTCAGAAAACTCCTCAAAGACTCCCAAGCTTTCTGCTTTAAAGTTGCCAAACTCATCACATTCTTGGGTCTTGCAATGTGAACCCTAAATTGCCTCATGAATTTCTCAGTTAAATCTGCCCATGTTCCTTTGGAGCCATTCTCTAGCTGCCTAAACCATAACGCTGCGATATCCGTCAGATAAAATGGAAAGCATCGGGCCATAACTTCCTGTGATGCCCCCAGCACTTACATGTGCCTCATATACTTTATCAGATGGACCGCGGGGTCCATCCTTCCATCGTACATCTCTACTGATGGTAACTTAAACTCTGGTGGGTTCCTAGCCGTCCTAATCGCAGGAGAAAAGGGAATCTTGTTCACGTCTTTAAGATCTCTGTTTACTAATCCGCCTCTCATAGCCCGTCTGACCATCTCTGCCAATCTGTCATTGTCTCCAAGATGTAATCCTCGTTCATCGCTTTCGACCTGCCCCCCGAGTTCACGAGGGAATTCTGAAATCTGCCCCCCTGGCTGAGCGTTTATTCCTCTACTACCACCAGGTTGCTCGGATGCCCCTGTCTCTCTCTTCGGGATTGGATCAACATCTCCAAGTGTGTGCCCCCTAATCCAGATGCTACGCCGGATGATCTTGCTCCGTTCTGAACTTCATCTTCTCCTCGGTTCTGCGCTCCAAGTTGCCCAATTTGTTGAAACAAGCCCTGGATCAACTCTTCTTGCCTCTTCATCATCGTCTCCATCTCATCCCTGGTGATGAAGATCGATGCCTGATTCGCTCCTGAGGAAGCCTCTTGACTTCTTTCGTGTTGACTTCTTTCTGGTCTCTGCCTTCTACTTGTTTGTCTTGTCATAGCTCCTTAGATCTGAATTCTCAAATCTTCAAATTCAACTTCCAAACGGTAGAATCCTTGAGTTAGCCTTCTCAGTGAAAGCACCAAAGTGTTTGCACCAAAATTGGTCACAAACCCCAGTATCGTGAAAGGTCCAGTATATGAATACAAATCAGCAATATTCAAACACAAATCTCAGATCTAAGCAATATCAAGCACAGCAATTCAGAAATAACAATCAGAAACGCAAGATTTATATTGGTTCGGCAATCTTGCCTACGTCCACTCTGAAGTTTATGACTTTATTGATTCTTTTGATGATTTCAATCCATTACAGCAGATTACAGTAGGTCATCGCTCTAATGTTTGAATACAATGGTGATAAAAAGATGCAGAATAGAATCCGACAGAGTATGGACGTCCAATAGCCAAAAGATCCTTTTTCTGTAGGCTTCAGGGGGCTATTTATAGACGTAGGAGGCTTAGATCGCGCTCAAACTTCGGGAGACTTCTTCTGGCACGTGAGTGGGCCCATGCGACCGACCCCACCAAGTTTCGACTCGATCTGTGATCGATACAAAACGATTTCGTATCCATCAAAAATTGATCCAATCGAGCTAAAACTTGGCAGGAACATTATTTACCTTGTATGGAAGATGCTGTGAAAATTTCGTAGCATTTGGATCAGTGGTTTTGGAGATATGAACGATGCAAGATTGTGAGTTTCGTATGCTGCCGAGTTCGAATCCATGGTTTCGTATCCATCTGTTCGACTCCATCAAGGCACGTGACAACGCGGCGACGTGGCGCGCATATCTCGCATCAATCCACCTTTTGCTCCGAGTTGACCGCGTCGTATCCATAAGTTTCGGCTCGTTTGTATCGAGTGCCGTTACAGAGTTTGAATCGATCAACTACATGCGCCTCGTATTGATTTGCATTTGCCTAGTTCGAGTCGAGATGGGTGGCTTAGTTCGTATCGATGGTCACTTTGTATCGATATTTCTGATGGATACGAACTAAAGCTCCCTGATGGATTCGAATAAATGCCTCCTTCACAGATGCAAATTAGGCATTGGTCGATCGATACGAAGTGCGTTACTAGTTGATGGATGCAGAGTTGATCGATACGAAACAGTTGCTTGAGTGCGAAACTGATCGATACGAAGTAGGGCCTATCGATGGATGCAAAGTGGGACGGTCTGATCGATGCGAAGACGTTCGATGCGAAATGGATGGATACAAAAATGTAGCTGTCCTAACCGATGCGAGGTCGATGGATTCGAACCGAGGCATGATGGTGGATACGAGCTACATCGATGCGAATCAGTGTGCACTGATGGATACGAAAATATGGTTTTTGCCTTCAATTTGAATCGATCATAACTTGAGCATACGAACTCGGATTGACTTGAAATTTGGAGTGCTGGATTTCATGACTTTGCTTGCCGTGTTATATCTATTGTAGCCTGATCCAGGCTCAGACAAAATTCATCGATATCCATGGTGAAGCAAAGTATAACCAATCTTTGAGACGAACTGTCTTTTGTTTCCGATCGATCTTTTGGTATCACGGCCTTGCCAAAAGACGGGATAACAATCATCATCAATTTTCGTTGTTCCTTTAAGAGCTATTTTTTTTTTCGTGTATCACCTCCTTCGCGTTCTTCCTTGAATTTCATTTCTAGCTCATAAGTGGTGAGATTTCCGATGAGTTCTTCAACTTTGATTTGTTTCAAATTCCCTTAATTTCCATTCGAATTAATTCATTTGGATTTGTCAGTTAATTTAACTCGGCCATTCGATTATGCTTGAATGCTGGTGATGTTTTCTGACTTCTTTAATTCGTATACGTGGTAGCTTGGTCACCACGGCTTGTTTTCTGATTTGGTTCCATTCGTTGTCTTTTGACTTCGGCCACATTGATTTTGTAAAAATATTTACTTATTTGATTCTGCCTTGGTCACTACGACTTTGGCATTTTGAACTTATTTTGACTGCTGTTTCATTCACTTGTACATCATGACATTGTTACAATTTTTGTGTTGACTTCTTCGGCTTGATCAATTCCTGTTATCACTTTGACCACCACGGCTTTGACTTTGTTATTTGAAATCTGATATTGTCAGATATAAATTCCTATTGACTTAGAACTATTTCTGTTTTTATCTCGTATTGTCACTACATTTGTTGTCTAAGACTTGGTCTTGTAGTCTGCATTGCACTGTCCACGGCCATGTGCATCAATATGCGTTGTTTTGTAGATTTGAGCCCTATTGTTTTCACTGTTGCATATATGTATGGTGCATCAATATTGCTCTGTCCATATAACCAAATACATTGCCATATTGTTTTCTGTTTCACTGCAACCCATATTTGTCATTGCATACTTCTGTGATGATTGTTTTCATTTTTGTATGAACTCGTTGTATCACCATATATGTACATACATACATATGTGTGTGTGTGTGTTGTTGCAGTTTGGTTTGATATTGACTCTAGTTGTTGTATTATCATGTGGTCTTGTTCTTTTGAAACTGTCTTTGAGCTTTGTACATATTGAAAGTAGATTCTGCACTGTGTCTTCATTTGGCCTTGCTCATCGACTTCTATTTGCATGCTTGGAGTCTTGATTGATTTGCTCACTGATCTTTACTGTTGAGGTTGCTGCACTATCTAGCATCTTTGCTTGCATATTAAACTGCTTCCACTGTATCCTATATATCACTACATTTGTATATATGTTGTTTACTCATGTATATATGTATGCTCTTGATTCTGCTTTTCCTCCATTTGTTTGTGATTTTTGTTTCACAGGTGGTCTTGTAATACGATTCATTGGTCCTGGTACCTTTTGTAGCTTGCTTGTGCACACTTGAGTTTGTATTGTCTATTTTCAAGTCATGTGAGTATGTTGGATTCATGGAGCTACATGTTGATTCATACTATGCCTTGTTGGAAGTGTTGCATTCACTACTTTTTTACATTTTGGTCGTTGAGGCTTATTGCAATTTCACTGGTGGTTGTTTTGCAATGAGTTGTATTCATGTGTACACAATTGTGTTTTTGGTCGAGGTTTGATCCAGTCATTAAAACTTGACCATTTTACTTTTTATTGCACCTGAGTTGAACTTAGCTTTTGCTCGAGTTTGACCTTGTGCTCATATCGTGACTTTATTTGTATTGAACTTGGGTTGAACCTAGCTTTGGCTCGGGTTTGACCTTATGCTTACCTGTCCATGCAGTTTTATCAAGTGTATATCGGTGTGCACGACCTTGTGGCATGTATGTTGATACATTGTGCATGTCACAAATTGTTCGTGTATGATGATTTCAAAATAATGATGACGAACAACCCAAATAACTGAGGCAAATAATATTTTTAAAACACATTTTATTTCACACAGCAAAAATATTTTTTGTTTTTCAATTTTACTGCGTTAATGGTTATTTTTCAGATAACTCAGATGCTGGATTCGGGCTGAAGCAGAGTTAAAGATAAAATATGAGTGAATGAGTGATATGTAGTGAGGCGCAGATGTATGTAAACATTGTACGGTGAAAATTATGATGTGATCGAAATTGTAATTGCAAATTGTATATATATAGTGAGAGCTCAAATTTGTACTATTCAAAATTGTAATAAAATATTTGTTTGAATTTAAATTCTATGTTACTTATTTTATTCAGCAAATATTTATTTAATTATGAGAAAAATAAAATAGTACAATAAGAAATGCATTTAAATAAATATATATGTTTATTATCATCAAACAAAAATCATATACTAGCATATTCAATAGTGGCAATATATCATTAGTTTGATGAAGGGCGGATTTATGCTCATTCCTGAATTTTGGGAAAAGAAGATGTTAACAATAAACTAATATTAATTTAACTGTTAAATTTGTTTTAAAAAAAGCATGGTTTTTGCTCAGATTTATGGGTTTCTTGTGTTGTAAAAAATCTAAAAACTTTCAGTCAAATAAATTATAGTTTAACTCAATTTATATTTGAAACTATTTAACAAATTGTATTCCTTTCATTTTCTTACCGAAAATATAAAATTTTGTCTTGCGAAGAATCATATTTTCAAATTGAAATTTAAAGTTATTCGAAAGGAAAAGTTAGATTACAACCGAGTCATATTAAATAGCATGATGTTTTTGAGAAAACAACAGTTGAGAAGTTCTACTAAAAAAAATGAACGAAGGTGCAGCGAATCACTAAGGGTCCTTTAAACATTATAGAACAGACTGTTGTTGAATTTCCTGCATCAAATTTGTGAATTTTGCATCTCGGCCTTGTTTTTAGTGTTGGTTCATAGAAGTATTAGGTACTTATTTGTACATAAACAATGTAATATTTAATCTGGTATTATTCTAAGATGTTATATTCTCTTTTTTGTATAAAGTTCAAGAAAATATGATGCATGAATTAGAGTGTTAATCACAAGTTTTTGAGCAAATATATATATATATAGATCATCATTTAGAAAACTGCGTTAGACATCATAATTCTAAGGACCAAATTAATACTTATAGAGCAATTAACCACTGGGCAAATGTTTTTCCACGGCGCTTAACCATCGTATCAAGCATTTTTGCACGCCTGTTAACCATCGTTCGTATCATTTTTGCACAGCCAACAACCACAGACCTACCTTTATCCACACCAACCCATCCACATGACCATCAAACACTGTCCAAATCATGTTTTCATGGCCAACAACCGCCATGAAAATGGTGGAAAACGGTTGTAAAAGACATATTACAACGGTGGATCAACAGTCGTATTTTAAGAAGTTGTAAAAGACTATCAATTTTTTACAACTGTGTTTTTTAGTTGCATATAACCGTTGTGATATTATATATAACAACTGTTTCTCACCCTTGCAAATAACAATTTTACAACTGTTGGTAACTCTTGTGGATATGTAACATTTCGTGCTGTAGCAGGTATGACAACTGCTAGATAACTGTTGTAGTTATCTACTACAACTGTTATTCACAGTTGCAATTAATCTTTTTACAACAGTTGATAGAAGTTATAGATTGTAACATTCGTCATATAGCAGGTATGACAACTACGTGGCCACCGTTGTAGTTATCCCTACTACAACTGTTACACGCAGTTGCAGTTTAGTATGTTCTGCGACCTCCTCCACAGTTGTTATATACTTTAATTACAACCACATCAATTGCAATTTAAACCCAAAAATATTTATATAATTCTAACAAAACACAATACATACCAAATAGAAGAATCTACAGTATTCGATCACATCACCAACTAAAACAGTACCAAAACAACATTCTCACATAACCATTCCAAAATAGGATACAACACAAAATACATAAGAAAGATAAAGTTTTGTATCGCAAAACACATACCCTAAGGAAATACACTAGTTGAAGGCAACGAAGTCTTTATGCCAAGCCACGGTCGATCCAACTGCTTCTCCAATGGTACACATCTCGGAACTCGGCCTCCACAAGAAAGCTTCCGGATCTACCGCCACATCAACCCAAACTTTACAACCATCTGGTCCTAGTTTTTTAAAATGCACCAAACAATCAGGATCAGTGGATACTACCGTTCCTTCTGCAACAACTTGCCTTTGCCAACTCAATATTTTACATTTTCCGACCTCAATTCCAGCATGCCTTGCATCCCGTTTAGGCCGTCCTTCAACAGTCAGAGTATTGCTCTCACGGTGTGACTGCATAAAAATAATTTACGAATACATTAGACTATTTATGGTATATGTATAACATCAACTAAAAATAATCTGTGTGTATGTTTGTTTTGTGTGTTAATTTGCATTTAAAAAACCAAAATATTTTACTGCATTGCATTAGCATTTTTCATTAACAATAACATTCAATAAACCACTTGGTTTTATACCTATCTGATTTCCAAATAATAACAACTAATATAAAAGTAAAGTACGACTAAACAGCTGGAATAAAATATATCATACTTTGTATTCCTGAAAGAGTGTCAATGCCAATACAAAACTAACATTTAAAGGAACGATGGTTTTCATAACATATACACAAGGGTCCAAGCTCATCATAAAACAATACTAGAAGCACTCGGTTCACTAATGTATGAATTTTGCACGATCACTGATGAGAAGATAAAGAAAAATGTAGCTTATGTAGAAGCATTTCAAACCAAAAATGTGATATTAACTATACAAAACTTTTAAAGACAAAAATATTGTTAACTTGTTTATTTTGTCATGGAATAATACAAGTTATCAAAAATCAAGCTAAGTAGAAATAATAAGGAAAATCCGATTAGAGTAGCCATTATTAGTATCAAACATACAATGCAATGTGGTTATATAAAAGGTTGCCTATTTTTATTAACTGATTAAATTAAGTTAGTAAACAGACACAAGGCATTTAGAAGCCTAGTATCAAGAGATGTTATGCTTAGTAAATTAATAGAATACAAGTTATTAAATCATTAGAATATTGGCGTTGGGCTTGCTTATTGTTTGCGATTTCCTCCTTAGTCCACTCTCTACCAAAAACCCTAGCAAAAAACAAATGACAGCACAGGAAATTTAAGTTACCCTCTTATATCATATTTTTACTCGATGAGTTTTTTATTGCTCCAAAACTAGTTGACATTTATGACGGTTCCTTCAAAATTCACAAACAACTGCATTTCTACTTCCCCTCCCCTTCAACACAACCATCCAACTCGAAGCAGCAACATCATACATCTTTGTGCCAATCACTCATATACATCCACTGACGGTTCCTTCAAACCCCTACAACATTGCCTATCTAACCAAAACTACCCACTGCTTCAACCTATTAACATTGCCTATCATACCACATACTTCATCCCTCTATTAACATCACGAACTGCTTCAAACAATCATACATCATCCCTCTGTTTACACCATACATCATTTGCACACTATCATCATAGAAACTGCTCAATAGCTACAACCATACGCAGTCGCACAATCCTCACATCACTCTTATAGTTGCTCTGTCCAACACAGACATCACATGCGTAGCTGCCTCAAACTCACACTGATTCCACTCACCTTGCATACAACTTTCAACTTAAATTGCCACCTCCTCCATAATCATAACAATCAAACCCAACTGTCCACCTTCGTATATCAATACAAACGCATCAGTTCACCACCCATATCAATGAACATATAACACAGTGCACAACTAACTACTCGTACATCCTCAACTCCTACCCCCTCTGATCTTCCTCAAACCAAACACAACCCACTTGAATCACAATCCAACCACCCCCCTTCAACACAACAGCGCAAAACATCCACCAACTACACTATGATTCATCAACAATTTCTTCTTACTATTACATTCATCATCATGCCATATTAAACATTTACTAACCACTACACTTTGTCTACATCTCTGCCACCATTGCTTGCAATCCCCCAAAACCTCACAGACACAACAAAACAACACACACCACCCAAACTTCAAATTGCAACATTCCCACTGTGACATATTCACGAATCTCCATTTCCTCTATACCGCAACACCTCATCAGAACTCACAAACTCCAAAACCATTACACCCCTTCAACTGCTCCATTCACAATCCATTCGCAAGCCATTCATAATTCCTTGCATTACCGTGCATCATCAAATCTCCAACTACACAGGTTCAAAACCTTCTCTGGCCATACAAACCACTGTCACCGCCCAGTGCTTCATTGTGCAGTGCACTATCCTTCTGTCCACTATATCTCAACCACTGTGCACTTTCTCATCAACCATTTGACCACCAAACATCCTCCCACATCCTACAACCCCTTGTTACCACCCCAAACCATCACTGCCACCTGCTTCGAACAACATACCATTCATTCCCATATACCATCATAACAAACTCCCTCCTGCATTCACCACTGCTGCTACAGCCATATACAACAGTAATACTCAGTCATCCCCCTGCCATCAACTACTTTTTAAACAAGTTGTCAAAGTGCATCTACTTGCCTTACCATTGACCATCATCCATCATACTTTTTAAATGCAATTTTCTTAATTTGTAAATAAATATTTTGTAAAAATAATTTTCCTGCTTTTTAAATGCCAAAATATATCTGAAAAATAAATAAAAGCAAGTCTGCTACCAAATTCTATACTATAACTCAGCAACATATGGAAACATATGCGGATGTCCTAGTCAAGTTCTATACTATATCACTAGAAACATACATATGGAAATGGTACCTGAGGCGTATTAGCAGGAGGAGTCTCTGGATTTTCCTCATTGACTCTTCGCTTTCCTTTCATATCCTGTAAAGATTGTATTATTACATATATAGCTAGTAATTTATAAGAACATGTCACATATTCATTAGCATGGCTAATTAACACTTACCAGTATAATCGCAGTAAGCTCTTGTAATTTAGCCTTCATGCCACTAACTTGGTTTCGCAATGCATGTACTTCACCTAAATTAGCCTGATGAATACGCAGATGAGATGGTACAACCCCAAAGCCTAATCCTCTTACACGTCCGCCATGTTCCTGACCAAAAAGCATTGACACTCCATCTTGAGTAATTGATGTTGTTCCCTGAGAACTCTGACTCATGGCATTATGCACTTTTATCTTAGACTACAAATTCAAAAA
Organism: Allium cepa; assembly: GCA_030765085.1. NCBI lineage: Eukaryota > Viridiplantae > Streptophyta > Magnoliopsida > Asparagales > Amaryllidaceae > Allium > Allium cepa. The sequence goes on from CM060935.1 coordinate 601,640,953, forward strand.
ACACCAATATTAAGCAACTAAAAAAATACTACATTAATAATAACATAAAACCGCGATCACTTATTTTTTTTGCTTATTTCGTATATTTGAAATTATCCTTACTATGCAGGTGGCAAACATCAAGGAATTTCGGCATTCTCCATCATTTCCTTAATACCTTCCCCATGTCTTTCATTAGCATTAGCTTCTACCTCCTCATCACAGATTTGTGCATCCAAATACATTATATGTATCTGTCGGTTCATCGCTTTTATTTTGCGAAGGGCGTTTTTCTCCATGAAAAATCCATACATCATAAGTTGGGTCAATTCCAAAACAAATCAAGTGTGACACAACATTCCTTGATGTTTGCCATATTAGATTCCTACATTTACAGCAGGGGCATATAATTTTTTATGGATTTCCTTTGCTTTCAGCATGCCTATATACAAAATTTCGAGCCGCTTGCTTATATTCTTCTGTCATTCTACGAAACAATAAACGAATTAATACTCATTCCAAAATGCTCATAACTATGAAAGTAATAATCAAAATAATGAAACCTTGGCAGGTTGACCCATGTTTTGTCCATTTTGATAAAATGCCTCTAATGCGTGAACCTAATGGAAAGACACAAACAAACACCACACTATTACCATAAAAGATTACAGTAATTACAATGTTATTGTTTACTAAATACATAATCTAACATGAAGTAAACGTTAAAACATCGACCACAAAATGTTATTGTTGTACTTTATTTCTAACTCTGATGTTTATATAGTAAATACCATTATTATTTCTAACTCTGACGTTATTATTGTAAAAGTAAATGCTATGACTGTTAAAAGTATAATTCATGCAGCTGTAAGTGGAGCGGTAAATAAAGCAACGAAACATATGTAATTTTGATAATACTAGCAAAAACAAAGCATTTGTAGGTTGAAACTCACATACACGCAGTGAAGAAAATGCTATTGTTATATGTGGACAGTTATCTTCTGGAATAATATGAAAATAACAGGAGAAACCTCCAAAATACAAGAAGATGTAATACAACACCTGATAAGCTTTATTTTGAAAATTCTAAATTTTCAATTACTCTTTTGCAAGTAGGTCTTGGTAACATTTATTCATGTCTCAAAAAGAAAAGTGTTTTTTTTTACTTCCACACTCAGTTTTGGTGATCCAGTACTGAGCATTTTGATTTACAATCTGAATGACCTTTGGCTTAATTGCAGTATTTTAAGTTTGTTGCTCGGTTGAATTGAGCGTGACTTATAATTACACAATGCAAATATAAGATTGAATACCATTGATAATTCTGGAACTTAAACTTTTGTAAATATGTACTGGATAGAGAAATCTTTTGGATGGCTGCATTACAGTTCACATCCAACTCAAGTAAATATGTAATGGATAGTAAAATGTAACAGAAACAACCCATATTCTACAAAGGAAAGGAAGAAAAGGGTAGTAAATGAATCCATCATTCATGCTAGACAGTAAAACATATGATGACAATTCTGTCCAAGCTTACCCTTAAGGCACAAGTAAATAATATTGCATTTTAGGCCCAAACAAAGCACATCTTTTCCAGTGTACAAAATAAGAAGTTATGATAAGTTTAATACATTGTAAATCACATATAAACAGTGGCACAATAATACACTGTTTCCACATCCATGCCTGTTTCCACATCCATGCCACTACAGCTTTTGCAACAAAGGCAAAACATGGAGAACTCCTAGACCGTTGAATCAATAACATCAATATAAACTCAAAAGGAATCCAATAAAATGCATGCTTCCTCCAAATGACATAAACAATAGCAATTTATAACGCTACTTCAAATAATTACTCAACATGCTTAATGTTGGCGTAGTCATAACTTTTATAGTGAGGATAACAACATCAAGCACTGATTACCTCAACAGAATTTTAGGAACGTGTTTTGGTCCTATTCAGTGGAAGAGTGATCAAATTTTGGATATTAAAGAGGTGCTAGTGGCAGATTTTGTCAGATAACAATCTGCAATACCAAGTTCAAGTATATATTATGAGTGTTGATATCAAATCATACTTCATTTGGTCATCCATGAAACACGTAATGCCCAACATATTGATATAAATCTTTCACATGTACATGATTTCCGTCCATTGAAAATATATCTGAAAAAACTGTCAATTATTGGATTTAAAACACGCAAACGGATAAAATGAAAAATAGTCAAAGCAATGGTATAAATTAAATAACTCAAAATTCAGAAAGCATGGTTAAAATTGCATCAAAAAAGTTGGAAAAAAAACATTATACCTTAATTTACAACTATTCGCGTGAGACACTTCCATTTAAAAATATCCCACAAATTCATTTAAAAACATCAGGAAAATAGAACCATTATGTAAGGGACCTTCATATAATGAAAATCAAGATTAACTGAATAAAATTAACCTGACCAAATATTAAGAAATCAATAACAGAACAACAAAACTTAAACTTGTAAAGTTTGAAACCCAAACTGGCTATAAAAGAGAGATAAAAATGTTCATAATTTGGAAGCAATTTACTTACTATAGTTTAACCACTATTTGAAATCATTAAGTTCTAATACATCACCCAAATTTCATGAACAAATATATTACAAATCCACAGACCTCATCTACTCTACTGTTCCTAACAGCATTGGACTTGCTGTTACACTAAGTCAAATTATATCAGTATGTGTTCCAAAATCATCATTATAGGTCATCAACTAGTCCACTGTTCCTACCAGCGTTGAATTTTTTATTTGCCAAGCTACAGTAAGCAGCTTACAACCAGATTATGTTTATGAACACCGATAGTTTCAGCATAAATTATGTACAACTTCGTTCTATAAAATATATTCAGATTATCAAGCTAACATAGTCAAAATTATCACTTAAGTCATACAAAAGCGCCCATCAGAATTCAAAACATATCAACACTTATTTTTCATCAATCAAAAGCTAATTTTTTTATGCAATACTCATATACCCCAATCTCATGTAAATTATATCGCACTCTCAATATTTTTCACTGGATGTTATCAAAGAGAGAACTCAACTTGTATTCCAATATAATTCATCCATTCATACAAAAAATATTAAATTTTACCCGAAGCAGGCTTGATCTAGAAGTATCTAGTAATATACACGATAAGCACAAACTGTTTTCATGACAGAATGCAATTAGTTTATCTACATAAGTAAGACACAATACCTATATCAGCGACAACGGCAAGAAAATCAAATGTAGAGCAGAGCGCGGTCAGGATTCGCAGGTTTCGTGGATGGTAAGGGCGGCGAGCGGCCTAGCTTCATGGAGGGCAAGGGCGGCGAGCGGGTTTAGTTTCATGGATGGCAAGGGCGGCGAGGTCAACGCAATGGGGTTAGGGTTTGCGTATGAAATTTTAACCGTGAGTTTTAGTACTTAGTGAATAAATTGAGCAGCCAAATTGAGCGGCCTAGGAAATGAAGGGAGGGAAGGGGAAAAATTTGTTTGAGGTGGAAAGCAACAATTATGTGTTCAGAAGATAACTGGTCCAAACGGTTGTAATAGTTAAGCATTTACAACTGGCACAGAAAAAATAGTTGTTATAGATGTATATTGCAACTGCTGGAAATAAACAGTTGTTAAAAATAACCTATAACAACTGTCAGTTTGTGTTAGTTGTAAAATAAAAGTTGTAATATGACTCTTTTGTTGTACACAGCCAACAACCGCCGAATCAACACAATGTTGAAAGGCATAGCCAAATCAACTCTTTGGTAGCTATCAAAAGGATATGGTACTACGAAGAAAAGAGAAAAAAGTTGTACGTTATTTTCTAGCGCTGATACTAGTTAGCACTTTTAGTGGTGACTTTAGCACCAAACTAAAAAAACGATATTAAATGCTCGGCCATATGCAATAAACATGTCATAAACAAAAATAAAACGAAACTATAAAATGTAACATAAATCAAACAAAAATAAATAAGCATGCATCAAATGATAAAATATACTACATGGTAGCATTATATTATGTATTGCTTTATAAGATTCCAAAGAACTCAAAACTATTATAAAAAGAATAACAAAAAAATGTTACTATGAAGTAGCATTGTAAAATAAAATATTTGTTTAACTTTTAATTCACATAATATTATTATAACTAATATTAGATTGTGAAATGATATTTTATTTTATAAAAATCATTAAATTCTACTGCATGGTAGAATCGTAAAATAAATTACTTCATTTTAAAATGCTACCACAAATTAGCTTCATACGTTGATATATACATTCCATCTAAAAATGCTATTACAATTCATAAAATGCCACTATAACGTAGTCTTATAATCAAGGATATATGTAGTTCTCCCAAAAATGGTATTACAAGCACCATTGTCCCAGTGGTTAAGTGATTCGACTTTGGTACGAGAGGTCACAAGTTCGAATCCTGCGTAGCGTGATTCGAACATATATTGACATGTGATTTGTGTTATGTTGTTCCTGCGACCTATTGTATCTAAGTACCATCTTAAAAAAACTATGTTTTATAATCAAGGATATACATAGTTCTTCCATAAATGTTACTATAATTCATAAAATGCTACTATAAAGTATAAAATACTACTACAAAATAGCATTGTGAGCTAAGATATATACTTTGCTCAAAAATGCTACTATAATTCATAAATGGGAATTGCTTGAATGACCGATTGATATTCGACCAGAAATTGCGGCATGGTTATAAATTTAGAATTGAAGGGAGTTAATGGTAATGTAACGATCCGTAATTTTGAATGCTTTGTCTTTGAATATCGAAACATTTTAAATTTGGTTAAGTGTTATAAAAGTGATTTTATAATCTTGTTAACCTCCTTTCAATTAATAACTAAAATGAAAGAATACTTGTTTTTGAAATTTGTTTAAAAAATATATCAATAATGTGACCAAAAATTGTTTTATCGATAAACGAATTTTTATTCAATATAAATTGTCCAAATATTATGTACATGTCTAAATAACAAACGATGTCACTAACAACTAATAAAAATAATTTGACTAAATATGGTTAACTAAATAACTTTTGAAAGCTTCTAAAAGGTCATTAGGAAGGAGATATTTTCTTTGCCTTGTGGGTTGGAATGTTGGCCATATTGGGAGGGGGCCCTTTGGCCAGCTAAAGGAGGTATGGAGGGGGGGGGGTTATGGTAACCTCTTGACTGCCTATATAAGCCCACTAAAGGGTTCATGAATCCCTTTCACATTTTTATATACAAACACCAAGATCTTCATTCTCTTAGTCTCTTTTATTTTAATTTCTTAAAACTAAAAAAAATCTGCCCAAACTTGCACCAAAATCTTGCAATAAGCCTTAAATGACATACCAACAAGTATTATCAACTTGAAGCTTGAAGGAGTGGAGCATACAAGCCCGAAAGTCCTAAGGCCATGAGCATTATAGGCAAATTCTTACCTAGGCAATAAGCATTTGTAAAGAGCAGGAGAATTTTAGAGCTTTCTTTGGTTGAGGAAGGAAGTGATGACAAGGTTGAGGCTTGTTGTCACGAACTGGATTTTCGATGCTCGAAAATCGACCCTAATATGTCCATTGTATTAGATGCCGAGCAATCGAGTGCCAGAAATACCAGATCGTTAGAGGTGAAGAAGAAAGAGATAGAGGAAGAAAACAGAAGCAACAACACAGAATCTCACAATCATAGCAGAACAATATATAATAGATAATAACATGTCTTTATACAAAAAGAATTATATACATTACATCATCAGAATACAATAAATCGACAAATCAATGCTGGACAGTTATAATAACTGTCCTCACAAGGGCTGAATATATAGCCTACAATACACATCAGAATATAATCAAGTACGTGTAATACGTCTTCATCATCCAGCTCATCTCCTAAGCTCCATAGCATCCTAACTTGAATATGCAATACTCGGTCTGACCCGGGCATTACAATAAAATGATGCCAGGGTCAGTTTGAAAAACCAGTGTGAGAAAACACACTCAATTTGAATTATTGAAAGTTATCAAAATCTTTTGAAAAATAAAGGTATCTCGTAAGATCGCGTCACACATAAACTCGATGGGTTTTTACCTTACGATAACCAAAACACTTTATATCAAAATCGTCTGATATTATAATAGTGTCTAAACAAAGTAAACAGAAATTAGTTGAAATGCTCGCATATCACGTTACAGCATAGTTGGGCACAATCAAAACTGTACGACGCTTATTGGAGAATGGATTTCATACAATGACCAGGCATTGGGGTACCACCTATCATGGTACATGTCTAGAAAAATATACAGAGGACCTCGCCGGAATCCCCTACAGCACAAGACTGGCCCTGTCCCTAAACTAGATAGAACCGAATATGTTATCAACTTAGATGTTCCCACCCTTATCGAAAGCTCTTTTCCATGCACCATCGTATCCATAATTAATAATATATCCGAGGGTATTTAGAAATGTGATAACATACCCTAATTGGGTATGACCCACTTGCCCTTTTGCATATCCCTTGACTTTCAGTCATTCCGGTTGATGAGGCTTGAGGCTACGATTACTGTTTCAAGAACAATTTCACTTAGAATGCTCATCGTCCTCCAATGACGATGTTCTGATAGCATTCGTCCATACAAGTTGTTTTGGGTCTGGACAAACCGAATCACCGTCTTCACCATCTTCACGATACCCATTCATAACGTTCAAATCGGATCGAAGTGGTTTTCGGATAATTAAATCCGATCTTGGTCTCTTCGAAATGATCAACGAAACTGGCCAAAACTTGATAGTTGGTTATTTAACTATCAATTTAACATCCATAAGCAGTCACTGCGCCCATATTATAATTTTTCCAAAATTTATTCCAAAAATATTTTTATAAGATATATATTCAAATCCCTTCCAAGTTTCAATATTTGAGATAACTCAAATATTTATGTCCATATCACGATATTTCAAACCATCTCTTATTTTAACACTTAGAAAATATTTAAAAATATATTTTCCTAAACCCCTTACTTCACAACACTTAGGAAAGTTCCATTTATTTCTCTTTCCTCAAAACCCTTCACAATTTATATGGTAAATTCCTTAACTCGATTATAATGAATTCTATAAGTTCTGGGGTTCCTTAATTAAATCTCTTTATTCAAAAGTATATAGTTATCTCACTGAAATAAGAACATTCACAAAACATTTCCTTTCAAAATATTGGAAATTTTTTAAAAACAAACATGGAAAGCACCATGCGGTATCAATCATGGATTCACGGCTCAATGATAACGTCTCTATCCCAGAGAAATCCAAAACTTAACTGCAGAAAATCTCTACATCCCATTGGCCATGAAATTATACCGTTACTTTTTGAAAACTTTATTTAACAATTAAATATACTTTTAAACAATTTAAATAATTACATAATTTTGAAACAATAAATAAATTCTGATATTAATAAAATTCTAATCGATTTACAAGACTTGTTTATAAAACTCATAATTCATTTTGACAATTTAAAAAAATTTAAATAACTAATTTTTTGAAATATTTTCATGCTAAAACCTTTTTAAATTACCCAGTTTAAAAATCTAAAAATCCGCTTTTTTAAAAAAAAACTCAACTTCTCGATAAAATATATTTTTCAATTCCAATATAACCAATCAAATATATATGAATCTCTCTCGATTTATCACCAATCAATTTTCGTCCCCAATTTCATAAATCCCTTTTTTCGCCTTTCCAGAAGTAAAATCTATAATTTCTTTTTAAACCGATTTACCCATCTCATTATAAATTCTTACCAATCTATATCTTCAATTTATCAAATGATATTCATTTCACTTTATTTGTAAACATTGTTTATAAATCCCATAGTCTCATTTCCCGTTTACAATGGTTTCACATCACTTAGTCCATTGTAAATCGATTTCCAATTTAAATTCCATTTATAAATCAGTTTTCTTAAATAAACCAAACTATATCCCAAAAACTGTCCAAATCTCGATTCTACTTCCATATCGTAATTTAAAATCTTATTTAAGATCTCGTATAACCAATTTTATACTTATTTTAAGATTTTCTTCATTTTTCCCAATCCACTTAAAATCTTGATTTTAAAAAATCCTTTTTACACTAAAGCAGATACCACTTAAGTTTTATTATTTAAAATCCTTTATATACATATTATTCCAAAATCTCTATTTGCAATATCGTGAAAATAGTTAGGTACAAATTTAATGTCAGACCATTTATTTTATCTAACTCGATTTCTTTTAACTAATCCAAAATTCTATATAAATACTTCACTTTAAAAATCACTTTTTGATTTCTTTACAAATTCAAAATATATATATTTATGGTATTTTTTAAAATACCAAAAATCTAGGCTAGTACCACTGTAGCATCTAATAAATTCAATCACACAACAATCTATCACAGATTTCTCAAACATATCATATATCACTATGTATGAAATCAAATTCAAATTTTCTAAGGAATCCAACTGGATTCTTCCAATCTGTTTTCTTGCATCCATATATGTTAAGACAATATAAAAATATCAATCCTACTTCGAGGTGGTATATCGCAATATATATAGTCATCCGCTATTATGCGAGACGCATAAGGTCTCATCCGCTCCAATAGGCGAAAAAAATCAATCCAAATTTTATTATATACTACTACGTATGTAATATACCATCCAACAGATAATATAATTTATCAATTCATCCAATCAACAACTAAATAATTTTTAATTACTATAAATAAATCCAGTCAACCAAATTGAGTGAGATTTACTCACATTTATTTTCCGTTGTTGCCGAGATGTTTCGGTTTGGAACTAAAATCGGACGGCGCCCGATTTTTGCCCAAATTTTAACTCTCTCGAAATTGTTCCAAACCAGTTTCATTGTGAAGCTCTCGTCATCATGATCACAACGCAGAAAATCTTGTCCAAATTGGACCTCGTACGAGAGAGTTATACATTTTTAAGTTCATCGATTAATTTAATAAAAATACAATTCAATCTCTTAATAAATAAATAAAAGAAAAACCCATACCAAAACAACATGACCCGGCCTAAACTACAATATCTTACCTCCCCCTCTCCTCTTCATCTTCTAATAAAAAAACACAACCATAACATGTGCGAGAAATAACTGACACCACCATCACTCGCCGAAACCAAATTCTGACTTCGCCACTCTCTCTCTCTCTCTCTCTCTCTCTTGACGAACTCGACCTGATCATCCTCAAAAACCAACGTCCAGACCACCAGTAACAAAGGCCACCTGCCATGCTCGAACTACTACAGTACTTCGTGTGTGATCTCCTAAAACAACGTCGCACACCCCCATCTTCGAGCCGTTGATGCTACACTCCTTCCTCATCGCTAATCCACCCTCTATTTCTCGAACTACACCCTTAATCGCAAACAATTAGCAACCCTATTTTCGACACCCACCTCGACCTTCACTATTGATCACCATAGCAGGTGCCGCCCCCTCCAATACCTCCACCAGATCGAAACGAAATAGGATTTTAGAAACACGTTTGGGATTTTTTTTATCAAGTATTTTGAGGAGAAAGGAATTTTTGAAGTTTTGATTTTTATTTTTTCTTTCTCTGGCTTCTACCGTGCAGTTGCATGTGTTTTTAAAAGAGGAGAGAAATGTATTGCATGGAAATGGTACAGTGATTTGAGTGAAAGAAAGGAAGTTGATGTGAATATGATTAGGTCAACATATAAATATATTATTCAAATTTTCAAATCGTCCCGATTATGTAGCTTAAAATCTCGAACTCCTATCGAGGCATGCCACTATGCATTCATAATGTTATACCCCTATTCCGAACGTAATGGAAAAGGTTTCGAGTTCTAATTCGATCGTATGGAGAAGATAGCCTTTTGGACCAATTATTACATTGAATTTTCGAAACTAAATTCAATGCATTTATATTCCGTACGACCAAATGATAACTCCATACACTACGAAACTTCAAATCCGATAATAATACACCATTACAGATATAACGAAATTGATTTCGTTGAATTTCGAGACTGTGTCCCAGAATGCCATTTTTATATGTTAATCTATACAAGTTGTTTTTAAAATCGAGTATATCGCTTTTAAATCCAATTCAAAAATTTATTTACCTTCATTATTAATATAAATTTTATAGGCTTTTAAATCATTTTTACCAAGCTTAAAACACAAGATCCAATTATTTAAGTAAATTCCAATTATTAAATTATCCAATAAATCATTATATTTGAAACTCAAGTTAAAATTAACATTTAATATTTAAAATCAATTAAATATTCCAATTTCAAATAACCAAAAATTCTGGGTCATTACAATTTGGTTGTAAGCTTGGAAAAGGGTGAGCAAACTCATCATTTGAATCTATGAAGTGTATAATATGCTTGTTTGAAACTATAGTAGTGCTTAACTATATATTGTTATAACTTTCGTAGTTCTTTCTTTGGAAAGCAAATTACATATATAAATTATGATTTAGACTTTTATGACTATCTAAGATTTGTTACATGGCATTGACATATGCATATGTTGGAACTGGACAAGCCTGTAGCGGAAGTTATGGATAAATTTCAAAAATATTTACTTATTGGATCTATATTGGTCCTTTGGAGTCTAATTCATTTAAAACATTTCTAAATATTATTTAGATAAAATCTTTTATTTTATTTAATATATATACATACACACATATACATGTATCATAACATATACATGCATATACATACATGCACGCACACACACACACATATATATATGTATATATATATGTGTGTGTGTGTGTGTTTATGCATATGTAGCATGTCAATTTGTATAAGGCATAACATGCTTGTGTATAAATATTGAGATTCACATCACAACAGAAAACGTTAGCTCATCCGATATGCAAATATATATTGTCCAATACGTATGTATATAAACTATTACTTATATGTAAATATTGTAAATAACTAGATAAATAAATGCATATATTAAGTTTGTTTAAATAATTTAAGTAAATGAATATAATATATATGTGTCTGTGTATGTATGTATGTATGTATAAAATTTTATAAATAAAATTATACATATACATATGTATATTATTATAATATAACTATTTAGATGTAAATAATTATTTAAATATTAAGCAAACAATAATTTGCTTATAATAAAACCGTGAATAAAATATTTACTAGTATATACATAATAATAAAATAATATTTTATATTTATTTGCATATATATATATATATATATACATAAATATTTTGATAAAATAAATATTAACTGATAAAATAAAGAAATATTTTTTTAATTTTCGATAGAAATTTTTTATTATTTTAAAATATATTTTGACTAAATATTCATTCGAAATTACAAGAATATTAATAAAACATTATTTTCGAAACTTTTTTCAAAAAAATTTAGTAAACCACAGATAATATTTTAAAGTATGGAAAAAATTTCATAATTTTTAAAATAAATTTTGTTTTTAATTAATTTATTAATTTTCGTTCGATTTGAATAATAATTTTTAAAAATAACAAAAAAAATATTTTTACTTTCTGGCCAAAAACTTATCCGATGTTAAAGTAAATTCACAAAAGTAAAAAAATAATTTTCATAACATATTTGATTTTATATGATTTATTTATGTGGTACATTAATTTAAATAATAATAAATAATAGTAAAAATTATTTTTTTGCTGTCAAAATTTATTGTGGCCATTAATTTAAGTATATATATATATTATGATCAATTTTAACCATAGTATAATGTTGTAATTAAATATAAACCATATATATGTAACTAAATATATATAAACATTAATTAATATGTATATTGTGCTTCTACACTAATTTGATATGTAAAAAAATTATTATTTTTTATAAGTATATATATACATATATCTAAACCAATTCGTGGCAATATTAATCATATCAGAATCTTCCTTGACTTACAATATAATACACACACTTGTTATAAAATATTATTTAGAGAATTATAATTTATAATTTGTTAAAACATGCCTAAGAATGAAAGCCTTGAAGTACACCTTAAAGGAGGAATGCTCCCCTTTGAAACCCTTTCTGATTCGATAGATTGTTAGTTCTTGAACCGTTGACCTTTGACTATCGGATAGTGATCAACTATAAGTTAATTTGAACTTGACATAATGGATCACTAATGGAGTAATTTTGACCATCAAGATATGGTGGAGAAGGTAGCCAAAAAAAAACCCAATCAAATTAGTTAAGATTCGCTTATATAATGGATAGAAAAGAGGAAAAGGTGGATCTCATCCCATGCTTATTCTCCCTTGATCTGTACTGTCCAAAATCTAGCATACAAACCCTATTTTGAGCCACCTCCATGTCATTTTGCGGTCGAAAATTTCATCTATCATGATGGTGCAAAAAACTCATTTAAGCCTAAAGAAAATGTTATTTAATTAAATCCAATTTAATCCCTTATCGATATCATATATAGATTAATATATTTTTAACCATTATAGATATATTTATTAATATTTATTCCTCAAATCATAATCAAAATTTTATAATTAATATGTCATAAATATTAATTAATTTATAACAATTATAAGCTAATTAAATCACTTGGTCAAAGCAGAATTCATCGTTTTGGTTGTGTGACTCGTCAGGTGTAAATTTGGTCAGCGATTAATATCGAACTATTCGAATATTGATGTTCAAATGTTATTTAGTAGCTGGTGTGACATTTTGGCCAAATTTATCGCTTTTGGTTTCAGTAAAATCTAATTTCACTTTATTAAGCATCACCTGATTATGACTTTTATTTACACAAATATCTTCGTCAAAATTATATTACTTTGAACTTACGGAATTTGGTAATGGTCAAAATTCCAATAGCGTTCATATTCAACTCTATAATCCAAACAAAAAGTCATTGGTTTAATCATAACAATTATTATTAATCGAATGCTCTGGTCAGAGACTTTGACTTGAAATTGACTTGAGTTGATCGTGATACTAAACCCATATAATTGAGAAGGCGAATCCTCTCTCGAATAGTGCTTCACTACCAATACTTCCACTTGATCCAGCTATGGTCACTCGATTGACGTCATGCCATGATTTGACTATAATCAAAGCGGAGCTTTTGTATTGAAGACCGACGATGTTCCTAAGTCAAGAGAAGTATGTAAGTTTGTCACATAGATATTTTCTGTTTGACCTTAGTTATATTAACCAGCAGAAACTATGGAGTGAGTCATTCCATAGTTATCCAATAACTATAAGTACTTAAACCTTTGGTGCCCCACAACTATAAGTAATACAATGCCCAACATTTGAAGAGCATTGCATACTCTAGTCTTAATGGATGTATCGATATCCATTCTTGATACATCTTGATTACGAATATTTAAAATGGTATATTTATTTTCATTGTGATAAATTACTTACGGTTACAACATTTTGTAACTACTATCACAAAAACATACCATTTACAGATTTTTTATTAAATATACTTTTAGTTAAATTAATTAATTAATATAACATATTATATTAAGTATATAATAGAAAGAAAATACGTTTTATTCTGAACAAGATTGGTTATCGAGTTAGATATATGTAATAAATTACATAGTTACCCCTAGGGCATACTTCTAACTCTATCAATCTCTCACTTGCACTTGGGGTGAATTATGGAATCTTATTTCAACTTCTCCAATCGGTTTATCAAAACCCAATCGGGTTAATCCCTCGGTGAACGGGTACGCTATTAATTTTCAATTATCTACTCTGTTAATCAACTCTCTACGACTCTAATAAACTACCTTTATCATGTGAAACAATTAAAAGTAGGTCCCTTGACTCCCATGAGCTCTAAGTTCTATTGTGAAATTATATAATGACATCGTTATCATATTACAATGTTATGGGGATTCTTAGCATTTGCAATCACCATCGGCTCAATTATAAATTTTTGCATTTATTATATATATATATATATCTGTGTGTGTGTGTGTGTATACATTGCTTTTATTATGGCGCTATTCAAGTCTAATATTTTCTTTTATTATATGTATATGCATCTCTTCTAATTGGAACATTTCCAACTTAAGATTCATAACTTGAATTTTTTATTGACATGTTATACCCAATATCACTAATGAAGTTTGGGTCTGAACACCACTTCATAGGAAGTTCGTTTTTTCTGTAAACAATTCTTTAGTATTTCATAAACACACGAGAACAATTCAAACAACCATTTAGTGATATCTATTTGGATTTGATATTTGCTTCATGTATCAAATACATAAACAAATCACGATAGTGCAGATAACATAACATATATGATAATTCCTATTGCCAATGCATATAGAATACATTTTACATGTTTCGTATTAAACATTTTAATAAGGTGTCATTGCATATCATTTGGAACATTATGTAACAAACGAGAATTTTTCGACTTTCGAAAATTCAACATCTATACTCACTTTATCGACTGCCGAGAAATCAAAGGCCGAAAAACCGGAATGTTATGGGTTTGAGAAAAAGAAAAGAAGAAGAGAAAGAAGAAAGAACATTTTAAAATAGAAGAAAAAGAGAATAGATAACAGAAAACAACAGAACAATAACAGAGTCTCACAATTCGCAGCGGAACAACATATAATAGATAAATGAATAATCTTTAAACAAAGAACTATATCAGTTATTACATTTTATACTTTACATCATATCATCATCAGAGTGTACAACAACAAACAATGCAGCGGAAAAAGAAGTACTATATAATTAGTAATACGCCATGCCATCCAGCTTGCCTCCAGCAATTCCAGAATATCCAGAATATCCTGATAAACCTTAACTCTTGACTGCCCGTGTGAAAATTGGTGGGCACCCAGAGTTTAGGAAGGAAAACAATAAACTCCAAGTCAGTCATGTGACTGGTGTGAGAACTCAAAACAGTTTATTTTTCTTTAAAAATTTAAAATAGAGGAATATTTTTAAATTCAATTCGCAATGCTTTTAAAAATGAGACTACCATAAGGCCTCCCGCACACACACACATGCAAACGCAGAATCGGAGGAGATTTCTCCTTATGATAGTCAAAGATGCTTGATACGCATTAAAAGAACATTTCATATTATTATTAGTGTATAGTGTAGAAAATTATTTCGAAAGTAGAATATAAATCTTAGCCAGCATAGACATTTCGAACTATGCCTACTATAGCTACCATCCAAACAGTGTTGCGACACTATAAGTGAATGATAGGTTCTACAACTAATACCGTACAAGTTTCGTATTGGGAATTGGATTTCCAACAAATGGTCAGGCCAAGGAACTTCCCGTTGCCACATGAGAATGCCTCTGGAAAGACATCCCCGAGAACCAAACCGGAACTCTGCCAACACAAGGCCAGGTTACCCCTAACTGGGTAACTACTGACACGAGCACGCCATTCCCCGATCGTAAACGACCTTTCTCACGGGATCCCGAAAAACCAACAACCACAAAGTAATAAATTCGCAGTAACCACATAGGTTAAATATCTGGGCTCCATACCATGATACCACCTCTATCCAGAAGGAAATGTACATACCCTAAAGGGTGCTACCCCTCATAACCTTGCCGCATCTTTCCTGTTTTGACCATTTCCGGGGTGTGAGGCTCGACGAAGTCACGTCCACAAAAACATACTTTATACAAAAGCCATGCTTTGGGTCAACAAATGATCAACACAATGATCACCAAGATAGACGATCAAATAAACGATCCTATCACAATAATCAACACAATGATCATTTCAGCAACACTCAGCATGTCACATTACCAAATTGGGAATACATCGCTGATAACTTCAACTATATAACCTCTGAGCTCGTACGTCTCAGAGAAGGGTGTTAAGCTAAAAGAATAAATTCTCCGCCACCACAGAAATATATTTGAAAGAAATCGGCTTTCATCTCAACTTGTAATGTCAGACACACAATCAATACAAGTCTGTTCCGGGCTCGAACAGAACCGAAGGCACTTACAAAGAAGTCCTTGCAATCCGAATAATCTCTAATCACGTTCGGATTTCCCATCACATATGGAGATCTCAATACCAGGGATCAGCCAGTGCAGAGACAATCAACAAGAAACCCTTTCGCTTTCGAAAATATCCGGTCTTCAACACCGATCTTCGAATGCAATTCATAACGACGTATCACATATTCGGAATGAGTTATACGACCCCAAGGTCCTTTCCCGGTTAACCCGAATAGTGAGCGCTTATTTTAAAAAAACAAGTGTGGCATTCAATTTCAAACAATTCACAACAAATACCTATTTAAAGGTAAATATTGATAGTCGGTCATTGAACTATCAATAGATATGCCAACATCACCAGATTCCAAATAATTTTCCAAATTATTTATTTCACAAAAATATCTTTAAAAGATATAAACATAATTTCCATACTTTAAAAATAAATCAATATTTATTTTTAAATCTAATTTCCCAATTTCATTTATAAATTCTATATTGAATTTACATTCCAAAATATTTATGAATATACGATTTCCATTCAATTTCTAATATTCATTTTCAATTTATCTTCAAAAAGATAAATTCCAAATATTCACTTAATATTGGAAAAGCATTTCTATACTTATTAAAAATAAGTAATTCACAGATCTTTTTATTTTCTATACTGAGAAAATATTTAATATACCCTAATCGAAATTAAGTATATATTTCATTCTTTTAAGGAAATCATTCACTTAATCATATTCATTTGGGTCAAAACGAATGTCGCGTAAAACATCGTTACGACAACCCAAAATCACTAGTATAGGGATTCGAAATTAAAATAGATATATAAATCCCAATACTATACAAAAACATTTCCTTTCGGAAATCATTTAATATAACAACAGTGCTATAGTCCACCATTTCCTTTTATTTCTCGAAAGCATCTATTTCAACAATAAATGTTGAAATCTATGGTTTCGAATCTTAACACATTTTAAAACATCGTTAGATCGTTTTAATTTAGTTTAAAATATCGCATTCTGAACATTTTCTTTAACATATTATTCACTATTCAAAAACGTGAATATACTACGTTAATAAATTTCATTCTTTTATTCATTTTACTTTAAAGAATTATTCACTGTCTAAAACATGAATATAATTCCATAAATAAATTACAACAATTCCTTATCAAAATAAGTCGTTGCGGATTTATAAAACAATGTTTATAAATTCTATTTCTATTTATTTTATATCAACTCCTTTTTATAAATTCCTTTATTAACCTATCTTAATTCATATCACAATGATATATTAAAAATTCATATTATAAGTCAAATACTTATAATTTATTTGTTTATAAAAATTGTTCCTTTAAACTTCATAATTATAAATCTTATAACTTATAAGATTCAATTATTTGTCCAAATTCCATTCCTTTAATAACTTTATGAATTTTATTTTGTTTTCCTTTATAAATTTTATAAACCTACTATTTATAAAATTCTATTTATAACTTCATCGTTATAATCCCATAAATTTCATTCATTTGTGAAATTCATTCACAATTCATTCTAACTCTTATAAAAGCTCGTTTAATAATCCCAATATTTTTAATTAATAAATATCAATTTATAAATCTTTTTAATATAAAACAATTTATATTACTATTTTAAAACGTCTTTTAACTCCTTTATAATTTATCATTATGATTTATAACATAATCAAATTTGATAAATTCTATAGATTTCATTCCTTTATGAAATCCATTTACAAATCATTCTATCACTTATAAAAGCTCGTTTTATAATTCAAGATATTCTAAATTTATAAATATCAACTTATAAATCTTTTAATATAAAACAATTTATATTATTACGTTAAACATCTTTAAACTCTTTTATAATTTCATCATTCTGATTTATAAAATAAAATTTTTATAAATCCTATCTTTAAACTTCTTATAATAAATTCAGAATTCCCAGTTCAAACTATTTTATAAAATCACTAATCCCATATTTTTCAAAAATCAACTTTTAGCTGTATTTCTCAAAAATCATAATTTTCATAATATTAAAATTATAACGTTTATTTATTTAAGA
Organism: Allium cepa; assembly: GCA_030765085.1. NCBI lineage: Eukaryota > Viridiplantae > Streptophyta > Magnoliopsida > Asparagales > Amaryllidaceae > Allium > Allium cepa. Next base: position 601,659,112 of record CM060935.1, read on the forward strand.
TGAATCAATTTCAAAAATATTTTATAAACGTATATTTCCAAAAATCACTTTAGAAATCAAAATCGTTATTTTTAAACTTCAAAAATTGGATCCGATGATGCAACACATCAATTAGTCAATCACGACTTTTCAAACATCATATATCATCCATGATAAACAATCAAATATCACAATATATGAAATCAAACAAATATTTGTGAGGAATCCAGTTGGATCCCTCCAACCTGTTTCCCTACATCCACAGACATTAGCACAATACCATTCCGTTTCAAGACGGAATATCGCGGTACATGGGATTTTATAAATATATATCCGCTTACTAACGGCGCAATAGGGTCTCATCCGCTAAAAGAAAATGCGGGAAATCAATCAACTGCAATATATACATATGCCAATATATATATATTGCTATATATAATATAATACCAATTCCACTTCAAGGTGGAATATTGCGGTATATGTGTGTAATAAATAACCTCCGCTTACTAACGGCGTATAGGGTCTATTCACATCCAATATATATATATATATATATATATATAACAATCATCATTCAATCATTCAATCATTCAATCAACACAGTCAAGCAAATTTTAAATCTAACTATTTAAAATTTAAATAAACAATAAAATTCCTTTTGAGTGAGAAGTTCTCACCTTTGCTTTTATTAGCAATCCATTTCCATCTTGACTCGATTTTCTTGATTTATACCTTGTATAAATATTATACAAAATTTATTAATATTCGAACAGATCGAATAATAAATTTTCATTTGATTATTTCGATTCATCGGTGATTTCATTTTAATAGTGTAAAACCAATTTGTAAATCCTCACCGACTTATTTAAATTTACTTCTCAAATCTATAAACTTATTTCACACTTAAGAATAAATCCGTGTTCATTTTTAAAACAAATTTTCCTTCTTAAATAGATTTAATTAACTTACCCTTTAATTAAATTCATTTTTAATAGTTAATTAAATTATAGGTTTTTTTTTATTTAACTAAAATTCTAAATTTTATACTAATGATTTTATTCAAACGAATCATAAATTTTTTTTAAACTAAATTTTCTTTAAATACATCTATTTAATCAACAATTTGGTTTTAAACTAATATTTTTAATTTAAACAAATTTCCTTTTCACACAATCTTTGGTAAAAATAATTAAATAAACTAATCAAAACAGTAAGATTATCAAATCCATTCTTTACAAAATAAACCAGTAGAATTAAAATTCTGCCTCTTTAAATTTAAATATTTTTTTTTCCTTCCTGTCTTAAACAGATTCAAAATATCTTACTGACAACATAATTTTTTTTTATCTACACAAATTACTTTATTTAACCAATGATTTTTTTTTTTTTTAAACTTACTGTAAATTCTAGCAAAATCTCTTTACTGCAATTTTTTTCTTTTTCTTTTCTCTGTTATGTAAATTTTTAAAACTTTATAAATTTAATTAAAATAAACGAAGACAATACCTCACATCATCAATCGATCGAGCACGTCGCTGCCGAGTGTCCTTCCAGTTACGAGCTTCAGGTCTGCAATCGGTCAAACTTCCACCTCCTCTCGCGCGCGCACGCGAGCTACACAACGACGCCGCCATCTCTTCGAGTCGCGCGCCGCCGCAACTGCCTCGTCACCATCGCGACCCCCCAGTTCCACGCGAAAGAGCTCGCCGCTCGATTCCCCCCCTACGCGTACACGAGCGCGTGCCAAGCCCTGAGTCGCCCCGCTACCACAGTGTCGTCGTCGCTTCACCGAACCCCGCGTGCCCCCAACTACTACATCGCCTCCTCAACGCGCCGTACCCCTCGACTTGCCTGCCCACGCGAGCGCCCACCGCCGCGAGCTCGTGCGATTCGATTTTGTTTTAGGGTTTTTTTTTTTTTATATTCTGCGGCCATTTTTTTTATTTCTGTTTTTTTTTATTATGAACGAGAGTAATGGGTTTCGTGATGGTTTAAAAAGAGACGGGGAGAAGATAGAGTTACGCGATTTTCTCCGTGATATTAGGCATATTCTCAGGCATAATCGAAGGAGGCAACATGCTGTGTTTGACTATATTTAAAAGTTTAAATTTAAATTGAATTCAATTTGATTTCAATGCGTTTGCGTGTCGTATGCTCACATAACAGCTCCGAAAAATACGAAACTTGAAATCCAGCAATAATTCAATATTACGGACCCAATGGAACTGGTTTCGTCGAATTCCGAGACTGTGCCTCGGACGGCTATTTTTAAAATATCGATTCAAACGATTAAATTTCAAAACTGAACAATTCACTTTCAAATTCAATTCTGAAGCTTCTAAAATCTTCAATACTATCAATATGAATTTTACAAGCCTTTGAAATATTTTTAGTTGGCTTAGAATTGAAGTTTCAAATTTTTATTCAGCTTTCAATAGATTAAATTCTATAATTTAATCGCCAAATTCAAAGTTATATTGAAAATTCAATCCAAACCATCATTCAAATATTTAAAATTAATTAAATATTTGCAAATTAAATTATTAAAATTTCTGGGTCGTTACACATTCCCTATATCTTTTATACTTCTGTGAAAGATATCATCGATAGATCCAATATCGACTAATAAAACAACTAAAGCTGATTTTAACACAAGTACACTGTTAACAATTAGCAGTGTGTTGTTTACTTATGGTTTAGAAATGTACCTTTTAACTTTCTTTCTTATGAGCACATGGTTCCTCTACTTTTTTTATAGACAATCAAACTATCTGATATTTTATCAAAATATTCTTTCAATGTTGATGCTTTTAAAATGATACTTTCTATCATTTCTTGGATCATATCCAAAACTCACAAACTCAATATCGGTCTCATTGACTTCGAGATACTTCAGTTATTATGTGTAAATAGTTTACTCTAAATCATTATTTAGAATTTTCTATTTTAACACATACATAAGAAAACATAAATTCAGACTATGCGATAATTTTGTGAGTAAAATTCAAACCTACTCGGGCACATTGAATGGTGAATCTGTTACGTGAATTACAACCATTACAATTCACGAAAATATTATTATCAATGTGGCTCACTATATTTCAACTGCATTTGTCTTTCTCATAAAAACACATATGCGACCAATGGATCATATCCCTACGGATATAATTATCAAACTCATATTTTTGATAATGTACTTTGAACCTATTTTCGATCAGCGCATCAATCGTAAAAATACCAAAGAGTCAATATTGTTAAAAAATTAAACAACCGAGTATTATTTATTCTTAACAATAAAAGAAACTCGTAGTTTCCCTTCAATGTACAAGAATACTCATTAGACGTTCTAATTTATTTGTGTTCATTTTGGTTCGATTAATTTCATTTCATTTCTTGTAATCAGTTTCATCATTGGATCATATCAAAATTCATTTTATATCAATAATTTCTTAAAGAAATTCCTTCGCTACGAAGTTGGAATTTCTTGAAACAACGATTGTTTTTCAATGTAATAGAATGGGATTTATAGACATTTAATGAATTGCCTTATATAAAACTGATTTCACATTAGTTCACAGTCTATTTATGCTCATGAGATATATCAGTCATCTAATGACTATCGTTCACAAAATTCTCTTAAGACGACTCATGCAAGATCCTTTATGTATATTTATTACCTGCGGTCTTTCGACTCATACAACCTGCTAACTACTTAGCCTAGGATGTATATGAGTTCCTTATAGACCCTTATCTCATATTGTTTTGTAAACTAATCTTGGATTATATTAATTAACCTTGTATGCTACTCTTAAGTACACACCTTATTGAAAGTATTTATGTAACACCCCATAATTTTACGCTATTAAATAATAAATTTTATTGGGGCAAAATCGTTATTTTACATAAATGGTAAAAAAATAGTTTTACTGAAGTAGGTGTTAGGCCTCGGGACCTATTTTAATACATCCAAAATGTTGTTTATAGTCATAAAACATGTATAATTTGTTTGGTTAAATGAGTTGGGAATTAAAATAAGTCAAAACTCAATGGCATTTTCGTAATATATTGGTTTCAAAATTTTATCCAACTATGAATCAATTCAGCCTATAAATAGGTACCTAATCCCATTGTCCTAATCAAACTTCAGTCTAAATATTCTATTCTTAATCTCTATCTTTTCCATCATCTAATGTCTTAAAAAAAATCAAACTAATACTACATCAAATTAAAAGGCAATAATTGGACAGTTCAAAACAAGGAATTACAAAGTAAATCAAGGTTATTCGAGAAGGTTATGCATTAGGCCAGCAAGGTAAAGGTGGATTTTAATCCAATCGAAAAGGAAACAAAACTAATCGGTGAGTGAGACTCTTCATATATGAGTATATATTGATAGGTTATAGTAAATCACCATTTATATTTGTAAATTACAGTGCATATGATGAAATTGAGAATCAAATTTATATGTTTTTATATACACCTGATTAAAATTTCATATGTCATGATATGATGATTAAAAATCGAATTTCTATCAGTTGTATTTAGCAACCATTAATCTACCTTTAATTTAAAAAGTGTGAAATACACAATGTTCCAAACTAGGCATACTATATATCACAATCATAGTTCTCGATGATATAAATTCACTATTGGTGTCTGTTCGTTGATTAGGTGTGTAGATTGATCAGTAAATACGTCGAAATTTCGATAAATGTAGGTCGGTCGTTTTGATTTCAACCATAAAATAGTTGTTATATGACAATTTGAATCTATGGACTTATAGAGAAGGTGTAGCGGGTCATTTTTGTGGTTCCTGATGGGCTTAATTGGTCATGGATGGTTGCAGATCTTTAGAAAAGCATGGTGACGTGGGGATCACCAGAGGTGATCGGAAGTGGAAAAGCTGGCACTGGAAAGGACTACATGGCACACATAGAAGGTTGCTTGGTCGGATTTGATTATTTGTCACCGTGGCGACGGCTGTAGGGAGTTGAAGTGACGGCAGGTTGAATGATCATTTTTTTTGAGTACCGTAGCTCAACGTGAGGGTACCTTATATAATATTAAAGAAAAATTAAATTAGAAATTATGATATCGCTCCTAATTTTGTAATGCTTATAACTTTCACGTACGACCTTCTTTTCACGTGTGATTCGTGAATTTGTGATCATGGCGGGATGAGGAATGTTATAGTATATTGGTTGATGTATTTTGAGACTCTTCTGAAAAGTTCATTGTTTGGTAGATCCATTATATGTGGGTATTATATGCATTGTTTCGGTACACGAATGGGGAAATTAATTCTCAAGTGTACTAGTGACAGTTTTGACATTTGAGTAGGACTTTGGGCTTGGTTGTTTACATGCATTATTGGCAATCAAGCTAGGACTTTAGGCTCAGTCGTTTGCATAAGTTTTCGGCATTTGAGATAGGACTTTGTTGTCAGTTATTTGCATATGTTTTCAGCATTTGAGCTGGGACTTTGGGCTCAGTCGTTTGCATACGTTACAGAAATACGAGCTGGGACTTTTAGGCTTGGTCAAATGCACTTATTGTTGTTGGACTTTAGGTTTGATCGGTTGTATATGATTTGGTATAGGTTAGATATTAGTGAGACCTTATCCTATGTTGTCACTTGGTATTATATTATATTTGGCTGACTTGTTAAGTGCAGATGACATAGGTTAAGATATGATTTTTGAACGTAATTTCTGTTTTACTAGCTTATCAATATTATATACATATGATGTGTATCACTCATCAGTATCTGGCCCCTTTTATTCCTTTCTCTTTTTTGTTTACTCTAATAGGTATGTAGAAAGGATCAACACTGATTTTGAAGACTTGGTGGGACGATGGAGATCCGCATCTACTTATTAGCTATGCACTACTTATTTGATGTTTTTCCCAAATATTCAAGCTATTTATTTATTTGTAGTATCTAGAGACTCTAAAATATAGTTTATTGTACTTATCTGGGATTACAGTATTTTTATTCAGTATTATGTTTGGTTCTTTCCGTTACGAGTTTCAAAAAGTGTAGAGTATTATGAATAGCGCTATGACCTATTTTATAATTTATTTAAAAATGATCCATTGTTTATGAGGTCCACAATGCCAACTCGACTTTTAAACGTGTTAAGACATCATAGATGGAGGGTTATTACATTTCGTATCAGAGCTTAGATTAAGTGATTCCTACTATACTAGGACGTATTGAGAGAGCGTACTTATATTTGTATAAATATCCATATATATAATATGATATAAAATAGTACAAACACACCACATTTAATCCATTCTAGTTCACTATCATTAAAGGAATAGTTGCTAATAGTCTTTTTATAGATACTCAAAATGAGTACCCATGCTGGAGAGTGCTCCTAGTATGTGTTGCCAAAGGTACATGGTATGAACATACCTATATGGTTTTGCAGGTTCTTACAAGCCACCAGCCAAACCCACATTAATCTCACCACACCCATATCCCGTACACCTGAAGTGGTTCCCAAAAAACCACTCGTCGCTAGTTTCCAGAAGTTATGCAAAGACTTTATGAGCATGGGTGGGAAGCCTTTCATGCGAACCAAGTCCTTAATGGATACAAGTACGTGGCTTCGCACATGTAAGCGTTGTTAGTTCTTGAGATGATGGTTTTGATGACAACAACCTTAGGACTTATTGTAAGATATATATTCTAATACTCTTGTCAAGATATATGTGTATATGCAGGTACTAAGACTGAAGATTTACAGTATAAAGATTCAAGACTGAGTTTAAAGATTTAAGACCGAGTAAAGAGATTCAAGACTGAAGAAATCAAGACTAAAGTCTCATGAGTATCAAGATTTCAAGATTTCAAGAGTTCAAGAGTTCATGATATCAAGATAAGTAATAGTGTCTAGATTTATGTTAAAACTTCATAATAGCACTAAAATCTTTATTCTGATTTTAATTATGAAATGGAATCCACCTTCTCGCTTTAGTAGTGGGATGGAACCCATGACCTCTTTAGTGGAATGGAACCCACAATCTTCTCTAATGGAATGGAATCCACCAAATTTTGAAAATGATTTATTTTAAATATTTTTCCAAAAACTTTTTAAATTCATCTCTCTCAGTTTAAGTATTTTAGCCTTAAATTATTTTTATTATCTTTTATATTTTGATTTTAAAATCATCTCTTATTTTTAAATTATCTCCTGGTTTTAATATTATAAGCTTTAAATCTCAAAAATATATTCTATACTTAGTTCTTAATATTACTTTTAAATAAAAAATTATATATTTTTAATATTACTTTTAAATCTCTTTTATAAGTTTAAACTATATTCAAAATGGTTTATAAACATCAGAAATTGTTTTGACAAGTTTTAAAAAGAAAATCTCTTTTAAAAACAAAATTCAATTTTCAAAATTTACTAGGGCATACATACCCCATCCCCTTATGTCGACATGGTGACCGTAGAAATTCAAATTTCAAAAAAAAGAAGTGTCTATTCGTCATATCCTTTCACGAATGGACATGGTTGTTGTTCTTCTATAAATACTAGTTGTTTTCAACGAATTTTGAGTTAGTTTTCTTCATTTCTTCACTCCTTCTCCACTCAAATATTCTCTTATATTTTAACAAAACTCTGTCGAAATTCTAAGTGAATCAAATTCAATCATCTCTAGTTTGATTCTCTGCTACTCTCTCTCTCAAGATCTCAGTGCTACTTAGAGTTATAGGACTATTTGTAATCAAAGAAGTGTATCGAGTCTCTCTATCTACCAAAGTGATATTGGAAACGGTGTGATCGTGGCCCGTATATCAATTAGGTGTGATTGTAGCCCGTAAATAAATTAGGTGATCTTGTAGCCAAGTTAAATCAAGAGAGTTTACGCTAGACGCGAAGACAGGAGGGCGTATCTCATGGCCTTAAAATCGAGGTTGTAATATTGATATTATATTTGAAAGGAAATCTGCACAAGAAATTATGTGGGACTAGTTGTAAGGTAACTCCGAATCTGTATAAAATTCCGATGTGTTCTTTCCTTTTACTTCTTTTTTTTACTTTGTGCATCTGTTTCTGATTTTGAGATTGTCTCTGTTGGTGAATTGCATCTGTCTATGTTTAATTTCAAAAAATTTCAAAAATTCCATAAAATCCATTGAACAGTATTCACCCCCTCTAGTGTTGATCCAACCTTAAGATCCGTAATCCACTTTTTTGACATTTGGCATCAGAGCATTGGTTTTCAAAGTTTTCATAATCCGATTTCTGGAGAAAAAAAAATTCAAATGGCTACCAACACTGGTAATGTCAACACTATCACTAGTTCATTTAAAGAGGGCCATTCTACTACCAGACCATCACTTTTTAATGGCAGCAACTATGCATACTGGCATATATGTTGAAGATCTATTTACAATCAATAGGATTAGACACTTGGAATATCACACAAACTGAGTACACTGAACCCACAACAAATTTTGCACAGTTGACCACTAAGCAGAAGACCGTTGCACAAAACAATTCCGAAGCCATGCATATTCAATTCTGTTCACTTGATAGGAATGAGTTTAATAGAGTATTAGTCTGTTAGTCTGCATATGAGATCTGGAAAACTTTGCAAGTTACTCATGAAGGAAAAAACAAAGTTAAACAAACCAAAATATCCATTTTGACCAATTAGTTTCAATTATTCAGGATGAATCCAAATGAGGCCATTTCAGATATGTACAGTCGATTTCAAGACATTGTGTTGTCACTAATTGCATTAGAAAAGAACTTCTTCGAAGAAGATCAAGTTAGAAATTTTTTGAATTCACTCACTCCAGAATGGGGCAGAAGACTAGAAATTGAAGAGGCTAATGATATCAGTACACTGAAAATTAAAGAATTAATTAGGAATTTGATGTCGTTTGAAGTACAAATGCAAGGGAGAAGAAAAGGCAAGGCCTTAGAAAAGAAGTCAACGGTGTTCAATGCAATAGCAGATGGTTTAGATTCAAACAGTGACGACGATGAAGAAATAGCCTTGATGACGAGAAATTTTAGAAAGTTTCTGAAATACAGAAAGATGAACAACTACAAGAGAAATGATCATAAGAATTCTTGAAATAATAACGAGACTCACAACAACGTCAGATGCTATAACTGTAACGAACCAGTCCACTTAAAAATAGATTGACCGCATCTAGATAAGTAGAAATTTCCTTCAAGCAATAATTTATCAAAGAAAAGGAAGACAGCATATACTGCTATACTAGACGATTCAAACTCATCCTCCGGTGATGAAGATCAAAATATGGAAAATTAAAATATGTGCTTTATAGCTATTCACAAATCTGATGATCTCAAAAATATGGATCTGAAATAGGTACGCATTTAAATTATATTGGTTAAAATTTCTTGTTTGAATGTTTGATTGTTTGCATGTTTGGGATTGCTTATTGTTTGAATTTAAAATTTTGATTTTCAAAATAATATTAATTTAAATATTAAAATACTAATATTAAAGTGTTATTATATTTATATTATTTTAGACAAAATATAAATTAGATTATAGGATATATATATATATATATATATAGTTATTAAAAAAATAAAAAAAATTGGTCACATGTATTATAAGACCCTTGTCGACATGGCCCTACCCACTATGTCAAAATCTCCCTAGAAATTTGAAATTCAAATTTGAATTCAAAACTTTGAATTTCCCTCCACCTTTTCACCAACTCCAAAGCTCTTGAAAGGTGTCGCTTGACCAGAGAACATGACTATTTGATGTCTATCTATCTTCTTAACTTTATCCTATCTTTTCACTTTCATTTCGAAATCCAAACTCTCTTTCAAACTCTCAAGCTCTCTACACTCTTCAAAAATGGCTTGCTCAAGCATCCCATCCACCATTAGACTATCCAAAGCAATCAAAGAGTTTCTTTACAATGACATGCAAGCTATCAAAGCTTACATATGCTGTGTAAACTTTGGAAAAGTCCATACGGGGAAATTTACAATCTTTAATGATTTTCCTTCTTATGAACTCGATATTTTTTTCGAAGAGAATCAAATTCTTAGTTTAATTGATGATTCTCAAAATGATTTCGTTTTATATCCAAATCTTGTTAAAATGTTTTTTGCAAAATTGGATCGTGGTTTTTATGATGGTATTGAAGGGGAAGTTTGGAGTAGTTTTAAAGGAACACAAATTGTTTTATATAGTGAGATTTTAGGAAATATTCTTGGCTGTAAGTATACAGGAATGAATCTTTTAGATTTTCAAATTAATGAACATGGTCGTAAGACATTTCATCACATTTTTAAAGGAGATGATAACTTTGAATTTATAAATCGAAATTTCCATCCAAAAGCAAGAATTGTAAACCTTCTTTTGCAACATACCATAACACCAAGACCAGGAAATTTCCATCACCCGACCTTAAAAGTTTGTAAGGCTCTTTTTGGTATTTACAGGCACTATGACATTAATTGGGCGCAAGTAATTTTGGATGAAATTCGTCGCAAAAATTTTACTTTATGATTAAAAAACTTTGTATCTTGGGATTTATCTTACGCAGATTTTTAACTATTTTGGTGTTGATTATAAGAGAGAGGAGTTTGTTTCTCGTAAAGTGTTTGATCATGCAAATATCTCTCTTATGAAAATTCCGCTTGTGTTTTAACCATATGAAACACTTACCAAAAAAGATGAAAGGTTGGCTCATGAAGAGATGGAAGAAGAAGAGGAGGAGGAGGAAGAAGGGGAGGAGATGGAAATTGAAGAAAAAGGAGAGGAGGAGGAAGAAATTTCATTGGAAAGCAATGAATACCTTACCACTTCTAACAATCCATCCAACAAATACTTCTCGAAAACCAAAAGATTATCGTGGAAAACCAATGGATTCTCAAAAGATCCATTAGTAAAAATTTGGACAAAATTTCCACCAAAACAAACAAGTTCTTTGGGAAAGTGAGTCACAAGCTTGGACTATCATCACCTTCATCATCCTCTGACTAATACTAGTTTCATTTCAAGTTTTATTAGTTTGTATCTTTCGATTAGTTAATGTTATGTATTACTTATGTAATGTTAACTAAAATTTATCAATGAAAGTCGTTTATTCCTGTTCGTTAGCTCTATAATATCTTTGGAATGCTTGTGATTATATTATACAAGTTTATATATATAGACTTGTACATAATATAAAGAAACAAAGCATATTGCCAAAATCAACAGAGGCATGTTGACAACCACTACCCCCAATGTCGACATGTAATGGTCAGAAAGTAATTTTTGTTTTGAATTTGAAATTGACACAACCACCTTGGTCTTTTCATTTCAAACGACTTTCTATCTATTTAAATACCTGTTTCTTCCATAAAAATGAACATTTTCAATTCTTCTTATTTTCTATTGGATTTCTTCATATTTTTATCAAAAATTGCATTTTCTATTCATAATCTAAGTATGAATCTTAAAGAAACTCTCAAATCTTTCAAGAACATACTTAATTTTATCCTTCGCAATCAACGACACTTAGAATTAAGCCAAATGCAGACGATAAAGGAACAAGAAAGGCGCTTTGATGCCATTCGATGGATGATTTTAGCCCTCAACAAAGAAGAACTCGAAGCGAATCCAGAATGAATTCTGAACAAGGATAATGAAGAATGAAATGCTATAAAGTCAAATCCTATCTTCGGTGAAGAAGGATGAGTTGAAGTTCCAAGAAATGCTTGATTTGACTTGTATGGTTTGATTTACTTTGATTTGATTTGGTTTGATGTGGTTTGAATTATTTGGTTTGATTTGACTTGATTTGAATTGTTTGAATTGATTTGAAAAAGGTATGTAATATATGATTGAAATGGTGTTGTTTGATAAATATATTAATTGATTATGTTTGAAATTTTCGTATCTCTCACAGTTACCTTACTATATTTTACTCATATTATTATCTGTCTCATTTATATTCTACTATACTATATTATTATCCTATATAGTGCTATAGCATAAGATTTAGAGGGCGGTATGTAGTTTAGGATTAGTTTCTGTTGATGATAAATGGGGAAAATTATAAAATAGGTTATATAGGCTTAGATTAAGGGGGAGTTAGTAGATTAAGGGGGAGTTGTTGGATTAAGGGGTGTTAGAGTAGAGTCAGAGTTTTGTGGAGTATATTTTATAAACTTAGGTTGTCATCATCAAAAAAGGGAAGATTGTTAGTTCCTGAGATGATGGTTTTGATGACAACAACCTTAGGACTTGTTGTAAAATATATATTCTAAATTCTTTTCTAGATATATATACATACACACACATATATATATATACATGCAATATACATACATACATACATACATACATACATACATATATATATATATATATATGCAGGTACTAAGAACAAAGACTGTACAGTATAAAGATTCAAGACTAAGTATAAGGATTCAAGACTAATTATAAAGATTTGAGACTGAGTACAGAGATTCAAAACTGACGAATTCAAGACTGAAGAAATCAAGACTGAAGTCTCATGAGTATCAAAAGTTCAAGATTTCAAGAGTTCAAGAGTTAAAGATATCAGGATAAGAAATAGTGTCAAGATTTATGTTAAAACTTCATAATAGCACTAAAATCTTTATTCTGATTTTAATTATGGAATGGAATCCACCTTCTCACTTTAATAGTGGGATGGAACCCACGACCCTCTCTAGTGCAATTTAATCCATGAAATTATCAAAATGATTTATTTAAAACATTTTTCCAAAAACTTTTTAAATGTCATCTCTCTTATTTTAAATATTTTAGCCTCAACTATTTTTATTATCTAATATATTTTGATTTTAAAACTATCGCCTGTTTTTAAACTATCTCATAGTTTTAATATTATAAGCTTTAAATCTCAAAAATATATTCTATACTTAGTTCTTTATATCACTTTTAAATTATAGATTATATATTTTTAAGATTACTTTTTAAATCTCTTTTATTAGTTTAAACTATATTCAAAATGGTTTATAAACATCAGAAATTGTTTTAACAAGTTTTAGAAAGAAAATCTCTTTTAAAAACAAAAATCAATTTTCAAAATTTACTAGGACATGTCGACATACCCCATCCCTCCATGTCAACATAGTGACCGTAGAAATTCAAATTTTAAAATTTCAAAAGCAGTGGACATGACTGTTATTCTTCTATAAATAGCAATTGTTTTCAATGAATTTTAAGTTAGTTTTTCTTCATTTTTTCACTCCTTCTTCTCGAATCAAATATTCTCTTATGTTTTAACAAAACTCTGCCGAAATTTTAAGTGAATCAAACTCGATCATCTCTAGTTTGATTCCCTGCCACTCTCTCTCAAAGAACTCAGTGCTATTTAGAGTTATAGGGTCATTTTAATCAAAGAAGTGTATCCAGTCTCTTTATCTATCAAAGTGATACTAGAAACGGTGTGATTATGGCTTGTAAATCAATTGGGTATGACTACAGCCCGTAAATAAATTAGGTGATCTTGTAGCCTAGTTAAATCAAGAGAGTTTACCCCAGACTTGTAGACATGATGGTGTATGTCATGGCCTTGAAATCGAGGTTGTAATATCGACATTATATTTGAAAAGAAATCTGCACAAGAAATTATGTGGGACTGGATGTAGGGTAACTCCGAACCAGTATAAAATTCCAGTGTATTCTTTCCTTTTACTACTTTATTTACTATTTGCATCTATGTCTTATTCTAAGGTTGTCTCTGTGTTTGTGAATTGCGTCTGTCTGTGTTTAATTTCAAAAGATTTCAAAAATTCCATAGAATACATTAAACACTATTCACCCCCCCTCTAGTGTTAATCTAGCCTTAAGATCTGCAATCCGCTTTTCCTATAAGCATATCCTTTTGTCTTGAGGATGGTACGAGGCGATAGCTTGCAGCATGACACCTGCAGGGAGAGACCTTAAATTGGTAGGAGAGGTAGTAGCCGAGACAAATGAAGAGGACATCACTTGGGGAAACTTCAAACAAAGGTTTGAGGCTAATTTATCTCAGAGGCAAGGAAAGGAGTTCAAATTGAAAAGTTCATTCATCTATTGTAAGGTAACGTGAAGATGAAGGAGTATGTGAACCAATTGAACGAGGTTGTAGTATTTAGGATGAAGCTAATTGATATACCGAGGAAGAAGACCAAGAGGTTTGAAATAGATTGAATCAACCCCTAAAGGATCTAACACTGAGTCACATTCCAATGCGGGCTACATATGAGAAGTTATTGGAGATGGAGCTGCTCAACACCATCACAAAGGAAGAAATTAAGAAGTGTAACAACCCTGAATTTTGAACAATTTAAATTGAAAATATTTAGTTAATTTTAAATATTTGAATGATGGTTTAGTTCGAATTCCCAATATAACTATGAATTTGGCGATTAAATTTTAGAATTTAATCTATTGAAAGTTGAATAAAAATTTGAATCTTCAATTTTAAGCCGATTAAAAATAATTTAAAGGCTTAGAAAATTCACATTAATAATACTGAAGATAATAGAAGCTTCGGAATTGAATTTGAAAGCGATTCGTACAGTTTTGAAATTTTATCGTTTAAATTGAATTTAAAAATAGCCTTCCGAGGCACAGTCTCGGAATTTGAAGAAACCAGTTCCATTGGGTCCATAATGTTGAATTATTACCGGATTTCAAATTTCGTATTTATTTGAGTTGTTTTGTGAGCATACGACGTATAAACGCGTTGATAAAAATTTGATTGTTGGGAAAAACCAAATTGAATTCAAAATGAAAAAAAAAGATATCTTTTCACCAGCACCCTAAAATCACGCCGTTACATACTCCTAAAACCACGCCTAAAATCATGAGATAAATCGTGAAGGCATGGCCTCAAATCAAAACACTGTAAAAGGTAAGGCAAGCACGATCTTTTCTTCGTGTCCTTTTCCCCCCTCCTCATAAAATACCCGATACCCCTTCCTTCATCACTTCAAAATCAAACGAAAAAAAATGGCTGTCGTTCCTTAATTCTCGTCTTCCTCTTGCGCTCTGAAGCTTAGGGCTTTTCAAATCGAAGGTGGCTTTCGTTTCTCGTTCGTCTCCAAAATCTAGGGCTTTTCAAAATCAAAAGCGCCGGCTTCAAATTTGCTCGATCGACACTTCCTTCATCTCTACTTCGATCTCGACTCTTCGTTCTAAGGTGAGTAATTCTAGTTACTCACATCTAGTTCATCTCTAAAATGGATATTCTGCAAATTCGATTTATATTTTGGTGATTTTTGTTTGTATGTTCATCCAGTAGCATACTTGACTTATTTGATTTTTGGTTTCACTTGTTCGAATTTCTGGAAATTGATTTTTGTTTCACTGTTGATTTTTCCTTGGACTACGGTCAGTAGCACACGGCTTGTTCATGTGTCTTCGGCTGTGACTTTGAGCATTTTTCTGCTGACATTAGTCTAGATCAATTAAACTTGATGTTTGCCTCGGCTTGTACTTAATCATGTATTAGCTTTGGCCATTATAATTTTGACCTTGTTTCAAAGTATGGCTTTCTTTGATGTTGGGATCGACACTGTCTTTGGTTTGTGAAAAAAAAATATACAGACTAAATTTTTTGACTTGTTCATATTGAGTACAATCAGTTGTTCATGGCTTCACCTAAATTATTGATATTACCAGATTTTGACACTTCGACATTAACTTGTTTATGTGATTCCATGAATTAATATTGACTTTGGCCATCACACTGATCGTGTTCACTTTGGCCTTTATTTTGACATCGTGTGCATTCCAGTTTAGCACTTATGTCTTCATTTAAGTTAACTGTGCATTCTTGTAGTCTTCATGTATGCTTGTTCTCATATTCATGTTGCTGGTATCACGTTTCATTTGTCTTGGGCATTGTTGCATCCATCCTTCACTTTTGATAATTGCAGTGCATTTGTTTGAATAAAGAGTAGCACTGCTTTATTATAATTTGAAAAGTATAAAATCTGTTGTATCTACATGTCTGTGAATAAGTATGTATGCATCTCTGTTCATCAAGTTTTGCAAGTGAGTAAAACTCATCTCTAGTACTGATTTAAAATGTTAGTTGAATCTAGTGATTAGTGATTATTAATGATCTATTGTTTTGCCATTAATTACTAGCATCCTCTGTCAATCTATGTTTTAATTTATTGCTTTAAAATGAAGTGCAATTGAACACATTTTGTTGGAGCTAAATACAAATTTTTTCTTTAGTGAACAGTAGCATATACTACTTGTTTTGTTGCATTGAACACCTCGTTTAATCTATTTGCATTTACTTCGGAAGTTGTTGGCTTCACTTGAGCATATTATAGCCTTAGTCATTGTTTTGTGGTCTTCATATCTGAAATGGTCACTGACCTGGATTTTGTTGCATTGGTTATCTTACTTGATTTTTATTAAGCCTCTCTCTGTTATATCTGACCTGGAGCTTGTAAGTGATATTGCCATTGACTTGAGTTTGATTTGTAACTTCATGCTAGAAATCTTCCTCTGCCTGTACTCAGTGTGGACCGACTTCATGTTTGTTATGATGTTAAGGTCTTTAACTTATGAAATATTGAGCCTGTTTCCACTGCCTGTTCTTTTGTTTCTTTGTTGTGTTTGTTTCACTAGTCTAGTTGGTCTTCATTACTGTAGCAGCTTGATGTACACGGCATTGACTTGAGATTTTACTTAACTGTTCTTTTTCACTGTATAATGATTCTTTGAATCTTTGCTTGCATATATGTTCACGGCACTGCAGTATACTTGGGTCTGCATTATCATGAGAATTGAGTTGGATCCTACTGTTGCATATATTGATGGAACAATTTTGGTTGTAGCTTTCTTGACCGTGCATCACTAAACCATTTTGTTCATGTATCAGCTATTGTTAATTTCATGACTTTGAGCTCTGCTCGAATATGAGATGGGTCGTAACTTTGTTTATTTGGAAAGGCACATGGATTTTGGCATTTATCTCGAACTAGCGTTGCGGTTGTGTTGAGTCACTGACTTGACCTCTACAGCTTTGATTGCTGTTAGTATTCACTGTTGTGATGACTTCATATGCTGTTGTGGCGAGGCAGTGCACGCGTGCGTGTACTGCAGCCACACAGTATTGATTTTAATTGATATTTCTTTTGCTTTTGATCCATTAATCCTTTGCGTATTTCATAGGCTGTATTGGCGAGGCAGTGCACGCGTGCGTGTACTGCAGCCAATCGGTTTTGATGTTTTTAAGTGACACTTCAATTGTTTGAATTGATTTGGTTATAATTTGATGATTTTGTTGTTAATTGCCATTTAGGAAATTTTGATGTTTTTCTAAATTATCTTCATTAAAAATTCCTTCATCTATCTTCGTTGATAATTTGAATCTACTGATTCGTTGTTTAACACTGTTAAGTGTTATGTTTACCGTTATCCGTTTTCTTTGTTGAAAGGATCGGATAGGTGAATTTATATTTGACTGTCATCTAATTGTTAATTGATTATTATTGCCTCTATGCACTAATAACTGAGTTTGGATTAGACTGACCCGTTTATTATTTTCTTTTGAATGTAATACTCGGGTCAGACCGAGTATTTTACAGCTTGAAGATTTTCAGGCAGTGAAGTTAGAGAGTAGGGGATAACACTTCACTTTAGCTTTTCAGGGATTTTTGGTACTTAAAAGAAATATTCCGTTGTATAAATTTAATTCATTGTATAAACTCTGATATATGTAAAAGAAATTCATTTATGTGAAATAAAATTATTCTGTGTTTCTGTGGCTGATTCTGTTTAAACTCTATAAACTGAATAACAATCTGTCATTTTGAACATTTCAAGTTGGTTTAATTACCGACTAGGGGCGGTCAGAAGGGCGGGTCGTTACAAAAGTGGTATCAGAGCTTTGGTTCATACAAAGCTCAGTTTATGATGTTTAATATGAATAGTTACTAGAATCACTTTAAAGAAAACGTTTTTGAAATTTAAAGAAGTATAAAATTATTTTTCTTAAAATAAAAGGTATTTTGAAAATTCAAATCTTTTTCGAAAATTTCCCTCTCTAAATTTAGGTTTGCGATAGTTTCTCTTCGGTGAGGCCTCCTTAGATTTGAGTTCCGATCATTCGAAAACCCATTATCGAACTGCTGAGATTTATGAAAAATAAAATGTAAGTTAAGTGAATTAATGAATTGGTTTGAATCAAATATTTTGAATATCTCCAGAGTAATAATTGTGAAATAAAATGACGTGTCAATTTAGTTATAGCCAAGGGGATAATTGAACTATAACTTGGGAATTTGATTCTGAATTCTTTTGAAAATTGATTTCAAATGTTTTGAAGAATGATTTAGTAAATAAATGGATTATAAGTACTCAACTTATAAATGGAATTTTGGTATATAATTGAGTTATATAAATTGAATTGAATTAATAAAGGAGATTTATAAATCGAAGTTCTATAAATAGAAATGGAATTTGTAAAGATTGTTTATAAATTTGAAACCAATTGAATTTGATAAATGAAACATAGAAGTTATTAAAGGAGATATATTCGTGATTTTGGACAGCGAATTATCCTTTAAGTTAAATATTGTGATAGTAAATGTTGGTTGGGAATTTTATCCACGATTTTGGACAGTGGATAATCCTTTAAATAAATGTGTAGAAACATTGAATTGAATAAATAAGTATATTCACGATTTTGGACAGTGAATATATTATTAAATAAAACGGATATGTTTTAGGGAAGTGATATTATGAAATGAAGTTAATGGTTTTAAAGATATTTTAAAATGCATTAAGTATCGAATACATAGATTTCAACATTCATTGTTGAAATAGAGGTTTTCGAGAGAAATAAAAGGAAATGGTGGACTATAACACTGTTGTTATAGTAAATGGTTTCCGAAAGGAAATGTTTTATATAGTATTGGGATTTATATATCTATCTTAAATTCGAATCCCTATACTAGTGATTTTGGGTCGTCATAACAATGTTTTACGCAACATTCGTTTTGACTCAAATAAATGTGTTTAAAAGAACGCTTTCCTTAAAAGAATGGAATATATACTTGATTATGATTTAAGTATATTGAATATTTTCCAAGTGTTGAAAATAAATGGATTTGTGAATTACTTATTATTAAATAAGTATGGAAATGTTTTCCAATATGAAATGAAAGGTTTGAAATTTTATCTTTTAAAGATAAATTGAAAAAATGAATATTTGAAATTTGTTTCAAATGGTTAAGTGTGGAAAATTATATATATCTTGTAAAGGTATTTATGGGAAATTTGAACAATTAGTTCAACTTGAAATTTTTCAAAAAGATTGAATCTTGAGTTAAATTCAGTTTAACTTCGAAACCAAAAATAATATAAGTTGAGCTTTGAATTTCAGATAGTCGATTGGGATTGTATGTCTAACATTGTGAATTGATGACATAGCAATTGATCTCTATTAAATATATATCTGTTTGGTGGGCAGAAAATTTATTCTTTTAGCTATATACACCCTTCTCTGAGACGTACGAGCTCAGTGGTTATATATCGGTAGACATCAATTATGTGTTGAGAATTGACGATGTAACGTGAAATTCAAATCGAATGTGAAATCGATAATGAATTGGATTATGAATGTGAATTGGGTTTGAGATAACCTTAAATTTTCAAATCGATTTAGAGGAAAATTTTAAATCGGTAACGAGATGGAAAATTTAGAAATCCTCTATTTGTTATAGGTATGAGATATTGTGGTTTTCGAAACTTATATATGTGAATGTAATAATTCGAAAACCATCAGTTTGGAAAGTCATTATTATATGTAAATTTACATAGGTATGATATGTACGAAATGTGAAATGAAGTACTATATGTATATGACATTATGTTTTCTAAACTGAGGATATGGACAAGTACCTTCCATTTAAAATTTGTGAAGGTGTTGAAACTCGGTGTGAGTGTCCATTTGAAATTCGTAGCTACGTAGAATTTCCATAAGTTGGAGTGTCCATTTGGACTAGAATCCCTCATGATGGATCATCGTGGTGGGATCATGTGAATTGATGATGATGTATGCTAGCGTAATTCGTGGGGCGTGATGCCTACAGTTACAAGCAATTCACTGGGATAGTGGCGCAATCGCCGCGTAAACTACGATCTAGAGGCCAAAGCGTAATTTGAGGGGCGAGATGCCTACGGTCACAAGCGATTCTACTGAGATAGTAGCGAAACCGCCGTGTGAACTGCGATCTATGGCAACAACCATGGCGAAATTCAAGAGATGTGAAATCTACAGATTACAAGCGTTTCTACTGGGATAGTAGCGTAACCGCCGGGTAAAACTATGATCCATGGGGGAATGTGCTTTCCATATCCATTTTTAAAAGAATTTTTAAAAGTATTTTCACTGGGAGTTGAAGCAAGTATATTTAGTACTTGGAGATTTTTAGTCCTACGCCTGGCCAGCGTATGCCTAATGTCTGTGAGAACGACGATAAACTTGTTAAACTTCGAGTTAGCAAGTATTTTCAAAACTTAGATAGCAAATCAATAGTCTAAAATTAAAATTACATAATTCCAACCTAATTGAATTAAAGAAGAAGATCTTTGAAATATCTTGAAAGTCCACAGTTTTGGAAAAAAAATATATATGATATGCAAATCTTTAGCATGAAGGATTTCAAGTTTAAATTTGAGTTTTGTAAGTCGAAAAAATTTAGGTAAAAGATTTTTGCGTCTTGTTGTAGAAAATAATGAACAAAGCTAGGGAGATAAAATAAATGGAATGAATCCTATATTTATTTATTTTAATAAGATTCGAACTTGGTAAAAATTGTGTAGGGTATAAATATCGGTGAGATTTTAACAATCATTTTTCCTAACTTATAATTTCGGGGCGAAATTCTTTTAAAGGGGGAAGATTGTAACAACCCTGAATTTTGAACAATTTAAATTGAAAATATTTAATTAATTTTAAATAATTGAATGATGGTTTAGTTTGAATTCCCAATATAACTATGAATTTGGCGATTAAATTTTAGAATTTAATCTATTGAAAGTTGAATAAAAATTTGAATCTTTAATTTTAAGCCGATTAAAAATAATTTAAAGGCTTAGAAAATTAACATTGATAATACTGAATATAATAGAAGCTTCGAAATTGAATTTGAAAGAGATTCGTACAGTTTTGAAATTTTATCGTTTAAATTGAATTTAAAAATAGCCTTCCGAGGCACAGTCTCGGAATTTGACGAAACTAGTTCCATTGGGTCCGTAATGTTGAATTATTACCGGATTTCAAATTTCGTATTTATTTGAGTTGTTTTGTGAGCATACGACGTATAAACGCGTCGATAAAAATTTGATTGTTGAGAAAAACCAAATTGAATTCAAAATGAAAAAAAAAGATATCTTTTCACCAGCACCCTGAAATCACGCCGTTACATACTCCTAAAACCACGCCTAAAATCATGAGATAAATCATGCAGGCATGGCCTCAAATCAAAACACTGTAAAAGGTAAGGCAAGCACGATCTTTTCTTCGTGTCTTTTTCCCCCTTCTTTATAAAATACCCGATACCCCTTCCTTCATCACTTCAAAATCAAACGAAAGAAAAAAAAGGCTGCCGTTCCTTAATTCTCGTCTTCCTCTTGCGCTCTGAAGCTTAGGGCTTTACAAATCAAAGGCGGCTTTCGTTTTTCGTTCGTCTCCAAAATCTAGGGCTTTTCAAAATCAAAAGCGCCGGCTTCGAATTTGCTCGATCGACACTTCCTTCGTCTCTGCTTCGATCTCGGCTCTTTGTTCTAAGGTGAGTAATTCTAGTTACTCACATCTAGTTCATCTCTAAAATGGATATTCTGCAAATTCGATTTATATTTTGGTGATTTTTGTTTGTATTTTCATCCAATAGCATACTTGACTTATTTTATTTTTGGTTTCACTTGTTCGAATTTCTGGAAATTGATTTTTGTTTCACTGTTGATTTTTCCTTGGACTATGGTCTGTTGTACATGGCTTGTTCATGTGTCTTCGGCTGTGACTTTGAGCATTTTTCTGTTGACATTGGTCTTGATCAATTAAACTTGATGTTTGCCTCGGCTTGTACTTGATCATGTATTAGCTTTGGCCATTATAATTCTGACCTTGTTTCAAAGTATGGCTTTCTTTGATGTTGGGATCGACACTGTCTTTGGTTTGTGAAAAAAAAATATACAGACTAAATTTTTTGACTTGTTCATATTGAGTACAATCAGTTGTTCATGGCTTCACCTAAATTTTTGATATTACCAGATTTTGACACTTCGGCATTAACTTGTTTATGTGATTCCATGAGTCAATATTGACTTCGGCCTTCACACTGATCTTTTTCACTTTGGCCTTTATTTTGACATCGTGTGCATTCCAGTTTAGCACTCATGTCTTCATTTAAGTTAATTGTGCATTCTTGTAGTCTTCATGTATGCTTGTTCTCATATTCATGTTGCTAATATCACGTTTCATTTGTCTTGGGCATTGTTGCATCCATCCTTCACTTTTGATAATTGCAGTGCATTTGTTTGAATAATGAGTAACACTGCTTTATTATAATTTGAAAAGTATAAAATCTGTTGTATCTACATGTCTGTGAATAAGTATGTATGCATCTCTGTTCATCAAGTTTTGCAAGTGAGTAAAACTCATCTCTAGTACTGATTTAAAATGTTAGTTGAATCTAGTGATAAGTGATTATTGATGATCTATTGTTTTGCCATTAATTACTAGCATCCTCTGTCGATCTATGTTTTAATTTATTGCTTTAAAATGAAGTGCAACTGAACATTGTTGGAGCTAAATACAAATTTTTCTTTAGTGAATAGTAGCTTATAGTACTTGTTTTGTTGCATTGAACACCTCGTTTAATCTATTTGCATTTACTTCAGAAGTTGTTGACTTCACTTGAGCATATTGTAGCCTTAGTCATTGTTTTGTGGTCTGCATATCTGAAATGGTCACTGGCCTGGATTTTGTTGCATTGGTTATCTTACTTGATTTTTATTGAGCCTGTCTCTGTTATCTCTGACCTGGAGCTTGTAAGTGATATTGCCATTGACTTGAATTTGATTTGTAACTTCATGCTAGAAATCTTTTTCTGCCTGTACTTAGTGTGGACCGACTTCATGCTTGTTATGATGTTAAGGTCTTTAACTTATGAAATATTGAGCCTGTTTGCACTGCCTGTTCTTTTGTTTCTCTGTTGTGTTTGTTTCACTAGTCTAGTTGGTCTTCATCCCTGTAGCAGCTTGATGTACACGACATTGACTTGCGATTTTACTTAACTGTTCTTTTTCACTGTATAATGATTCTTTGAATCTTTGCTTGCATATATGTTCACGGTACTACAGTATACTTGGGTCTGCATTATCATGAGAATTGAGTTGTATCATATTGTTGCATATATTGATGGAACCATTTTGGTTGTAGCTGTCTTGGCCGTGCATCAATAAACCATTTTGTTCATGTATCAGCTATTGTTAATTTCATAACTTTAAGCTCTACTCGAATATGAGATGGGTCGTAACTTTGTTTATTTTGAAAGGCACATGGATTTTGGCATTAATCTCGAACTGGCGTTGCAGTTGTGTTGAGTCACTGACTTGACCTCTGCAGCTTTGATTGCTGTTAGTATTCACTGTTGTGATGACTTCATATGCTGTTGTGGCGAGGCAGTGCACGCGTACGTGTACTGCAGCTACACAGTATTGATTTTAATTGATATTTCTTTTGCTTTTGATCCTTTGATCCTTTGCGTATTTCATAGGCTGTATTGGCGAGGAAGTGCACGCGTGCGTGTACTGCAGCCAATCGGTTTTGATGTTTTTAAGTGACACTTCAATTGTTTGAATTGATTTGGTTATAATTTGATGATTTTTTTGTTAATTGCCGTTTAGGAAATTTTGATGTTTTTCTAAATTATCTTCATTAAAAATCCCTTCATCTATCTTCGTTGATAATTTGAATCTACTGATTCATTGTTTAACACTGTTAAGTGTTATGTTTACCGTTATCCGCTTTCTTTGTTGAAAGGATCGGATAGGTGAATTTATATTTGACTGTCGTCTAATTGTTAATTGATTATTATTGCCTCTATGCCCTAATAACTGAGTTTGAATTAGACTGACCCGTGTATTATTTTCTTTTGAATGTAATACTCGGGTCAGACCGAGTATTTTACAGCTTGAAGATTTTCAAGCAGCGAAGTTAAAGAGAGTTGGGGATAACGCTTCACTTTAGCTTTTCAGGGATTTTTGGTACTTAAAAGAAATATTCCGCTGTATAAATTTAATTCATTGTATAAACTCTGATATATGTAAAAGAAATTCATTTATGTGAAATAAAATTATTCTGTGTTTCTGTGGATGATTCCGTTTAAACTCTATAAACTGAATAACAATCCGTCATTTTGAAAGTTTCAAGTTAATTTAATTACCGACTAGGGGCGGTCAGAAGGGCGGGTCGTTACAAGAAGCCCAAGAAGGAGATCAAGTAAGCACATACAAACGGGAAATGAAAGAACAGAATTAGGAAAAATAAACATGGAAAAGGGAAGAAGTAGGCTCTTATCTGCAACCGTTATTGAAAGAGAGGCCATTGTCATAGGGAGTGCAAAGTAGATTTGATAAAGATAAAGTGATACGATTGCAATCAGTTTGGACACATGAAGAATACATGTCCTACCTTAGCAGACCGGATGCTAGAAACTGTCAGATTAGGAAGGCTTATCCACAAGAGGTTGTTCTTAGTGCTAGTGCACCACCAACCGAAAGAAACGATATTGTAGCTTCTACATCCACTATGAAAGGTATGTTACTTATCTCTAATTTTCCCTTTCGTACTTATTTGACACTAGAGCGTCGCATTCTTTTATTTCTAAAAGTATGGTCGATTGATTATAATTAGAGACTTACATTGTGCCTAATTCCATGGTGGTGTCGAATCCCATTAGGGGAGGGCGGTCAGCCTACTTATCTATGGTTTGCCAAAAATTAAAGTCATTGATTTGTGGTGTGGAATTTACATGCAATGCTTTTGTGCTTAGGTTTTCAGGGTATGGATTGATATTGGGGATGGATTAGATGTCATGCTATGAGGCGGTACTAGATTGTGATAGGAGGGTGATTCACATGAGGAGTGACACGGGGTGTAACTTAGGTGTTTATTGTGAGCCATGTGAATCGATGATGTTGAGTGACTTATATTCGTTGGATCTGTCCCAAGATGAATTTGCATCTATTCCTGTCCTACAGAGATTTCCTGACGTATTTGGAGAGATTCCTAGTCTTCCTTCCCAACGAGAAACATTATTTCATGTTGATTTGGTTAAAGGCACGAATCCAGTTGTATTACCCATTAGGCGAATGATGACTCAAGAAAGAAAGGAGTTGGACACCCAAGTTTTCGAAATTCTATAGAACAGGGTTTATATGAAGAAGCACGTCCGAGTGGGGAGCAACAATTGTGTTCACCATTAAGGTTTATGGATCTTTATGGTTGTGTGTCGAAAACCATGAGCTAAACAAGTTAATGAGGAAGAATGAATACCCGTTGTCACACATCGATGATTTGTTTGTCCAATTAGTTAGAGAGAGGGTGTTTTCACAATTGGACCTTGCCTAGGGCTTTCATCATTTTAGGGTGGCCAATGAGAGCATACCAAAAACTATCTTTCGTATGCCAAGGATTCTTATGAGTGGTTAGTCATGCCTTTCGGACTAACCAACACCCCAGCCTATTTTTGGATCTTCCGAGTCATGATTTTTGAAAATAGCTAAATTGATCTGTAGTGGTGTTTATGAATGATATCCTCATTTAGTCCAAGATGGAGGAGGAGCACGATGCGCATTTAGAAGAGGTGCTCCATGCCTTGAGAAAGACCAATTTGAGGCAAAATTCTCCAAGGGCCATTTTTGGAAAAAAGAGGTATGTTTTCTTGGATATGTTGTGTCCGATCATGGATTAGCAGTTGATCCAAGCTAAAATGTCGTGTACAAGACTGGAAGGTATCGAAGACTGTCACCAAAGTTTGGATCTTTCTTAATTTGGTGGGGTTTTATCAAAAGTTCATCAAGGACTTTGCAAAGGTTTTCATCCCCCTAACTCACCTTATTAAGAAAGATCTTGTTTTCTCTTGGTATGCAAAGTGTGAACATGCCTTTGTACGTAAAAAGGAGATTTTGATGAGTGCACTTGTTTTGGTTATTGCCGATGGTATGAAGCCTATGGCCGTATATATTGATACTTATGGTATGGGACCAGGAGCTATTCTTATGCAGGAAAGAACGGTCGTGGCATACGCCAGTAGGTAGTTGAAGGTTTATGAGAGGAGTTATCCAATCCACGATCTTGAGCCAGCGGCTCATTTTTGTGTTGAAGTCATGGAGACATTATTTGGTTGGTTAAAGGTCCGAATTATTTATGGATCACAATTCGCTTATATATTTATTCTCGTAGAAAGATTTGAATCCGAGATAACAAAGGTGGATGAAGTTTTCATCCTCATATGATTTTGATATTTCATGTATATCGAAGAAAGGCAATGTGGTGGCAGATGCCATAATTGGGAGGCATGCTATGTTGGGCTCGATGTTTACATAATGGAAGAAATTGGAGTACCTTGCAAGTTTCAATTTCTAACCTTCGACAAAGTGATTGTCGAATTTATTAGCGGCATTGGAAGTTAGGCTGATGTTTATGGACCATATTGGGGTTGGTCAGAAGGAAGATCTGAATTGGTTAGCATCTTTCAATGGTAGGAGAGAGGCGAGCGATCTACTCACCTGGATCGTTATTCCATCGATGACAAAGGTAGGCTAAGGCGAGACAGAAGGTTATGCGTACCAACAGTTAGTGAGGTGATAGATGAGGTACTTAGTGAATGTCACCATTCTAAGATGAATATTCGTCCAAGTGGTGATAAAATGTACCGCGATATGAAGAGGGTAATCTATTGGCCGAAGATGAAGAGGCAGATGACGGAATGCGCTGTTAGGTACTTAACTTGTCAAAGGGTGAAGAAGGAGCAAAAAAGCCTAATGGACTATTACTTCCATTGGACATTCCACAGCAAAAGTGGGAGCATATTTCTATGGACTTTATTGATGAACTATCTAGGGGTAGGAGGGGAAATGAAAGCATTTGAGTTGTGATGGACCATTTGACTAAATGCGCCCGTTTCAGTCCTACAAAGAGTATGAGGACAAAGTATCATTGACTACACTATACGTTAAGAGATTATTCACTTGCATGGGATGCCTTCTAGCATCGTTAGCGATCGAGACTCACTTTTTACGGGTGAGTTGTGCCTTCAACATGCATTGAATACAGAGTTGAATCAGAGCATCTGTTACCATCTACAGATGGATGGGCAGACCGAAAGGGTGAATAGGGTTTTGGAATATCTATTTAGCTTGCATACTAAATTTCGGTGGAGCGTGGGAAGACTATTTACCGCTAGTGGTGTTCACCTACAATAATATCTATCAAGCTAGTATAGGCATGACACCTTCTAAGGCTTTATATGGGAGACTATGTGAGTCTCTTTTATATTGGTGGGAGGCAACAAATAGGGTTATACTTGGACCAGAAAAGATTAGAGATGTAGCCGATCCTCAAAAGAATAAAGGACGCACATGATAGGCAGAAGTGTACATAGATAAAAGATAGACGGTTTAGAGTTCAAAGTAGGCCACATAATGTTTGTGAAAGTATCTCCATTGAGATATGTCATGCAGTTAGGTAGTATGTGGAAGTTAACATCACGATTCGCTGGGCCTTTTTCGATCTTGGAGAGAGTAGGAAAGTTAACCTACAGGGTAGAACTTCCTGAAAAGTTGGGAACATCCACAATGTGTTCCATGTGTCGCATCTACGGAAATGCATTTATGATACAACAGTGGTAGTGGAGCCTAGTCAACTATAGGAAGTGGGTGTGAAATTTTGTGTGTGTTTGGATGTTTTGATTTCATTTTCCATCCTTTGGAATTTCACGGATGAAATTCATTTAAGGGGGAAGAATGTAACACCTCTTAATTTTTCAATATTAAATAATAAATTTTATAGGGGAAAAATTATAATTTTGCATAAACGGTAAAAAAATAATAATAATTTTAAGCTGGAATTAGGCCTCAAAATCTATTCCAATGTGTCCAGAATGTCATTTATAGTCAAAAAACATGTATAATTTTTTGAATTTCTTTAAACGAACTTAAAATTAGAATGAGTCAAAACTTAATGGCATTTTCATAATAAATTGGTTTCTAATTTTAGTCCAACTATGAGTCATTTTAGCCTATAAATAGAAACCAAATCCTATTCTCCTAATCATACTTCAGCCTAAACATTCTATCTAAGTCTCCATCTTCTCCATCATCTAAGCTCTTAATAAAATCAAATTAATACAATATCAAATCAAAAGGCAATAATCGGGCATTTAAAAACAAGGAATTTCAAAGCAAATCAAGGTGAGTCTAGAAGGTTATGCATTAGGCTAGCTAGGGAAAGGTGGATTCTAATTAAATTAGAAAGAAAGCAAAACTAACCGGTGAGTGAGACTCTTCATATATGCGTGTATATTGATAGCTTATAGTAAATCACAACTTATATTCGTAAATTAATGTGCATATGATGAAATTGAAAATCAATTAGAAATAGTTAATCTACCTTTAATTTAAAAAGTGCAAAACATACAAATGCTCAGTTGGTAATGAATAGTCGTAGATCATCAAAAAAGCATAGCGACATAAATATTGACACAGGAGGTCGAAGGTGGAAAAGTTAGCACTGACAAGGATGGCGTGGCACGAAGGGAAGGTTGGTAGGGTCGGATTTGTTTATCAGTCACCGTAGCGGCTACGACAGGGAGATGAAGTAGTGGTAGGTTAAACGATCATGTTTTTCTGAGTACTATAGCGTGGCATTAGGGTAGCCAATATAATATTAAATAAAAATTAAACTAGAAATTACGGTATTGCCTCTAATCTTCTAATGCTTATAGCTTTCACATATGATATCCATTTCTCGCGCAGTTCATGGCATTGCGATGATGGTGGGACTAGGAATATTTTAGTATATTGGTTGCCATCTTTTAAGACTCTTTTGAAAAGTTCCTTGTTTGGTAGATTTATTATATGAGGGTACTATCTACGATGTTTCCAAATACATACGGGGAAATTAGTCCTCGGTTGTATTAGTGATGATTCCGGCATTTGAGCTGGGACTTTTTGCTCGGTCGGTTGCATACATTTTCGACATTCGAGCAGGGACTTTTGGCCTGGTCGTTTGCATATGTTTTTGGCATTCCAACCGGGACTATGGGCATGGTCATTTGCATACGATTACGGGCATATGAGCTGGGACTTTAGGGCCTAGTTGTATACACACATTTGTGGTTGGATTTTCGGTTTAATCAAGTATATATGATTAGTTATGGGCTAGAAATTAATGAGACCTTATCCTATATTGTCACAATGGTATTATTTTGTATTTAGCTGACTTGTTGGGTTCAGTTGACATAGGATAAGGTATGATTTCCGAATGTAATTATTATTTTACTAGCTTATTAATATTATACACACATACGATGCATATTACTCACCAGATGTATGTCTGACCCTCTTTATTCCTTTCTCCTTTTTGTTTAATCCAATAGGTAGGAAGAGAGGATCAATAATGATTTCGAAGACGTGGTGGTGCGATGGAGATGCGCATCTAATACTTATCCAATGTTTTTCGTCAATATTTAGACTATTTATTTATTTGTAGTATCTAGAGACTATAAACTATAATTTATTGTATTTATTTGGGATTACAGTATTTTTATTTAGTATTGTATTTAGTTCCTTCTGTTGTGAGTTTTAGAAAATATAGAATATTATAGATAGCTCTGTGATCTGTTTTATGATTTATTTAAAAACGATCCATTGTCTATGAGGTCCGCGATCCAGTTCCACTTTAGACGATTTGGGGCGTCATAGATAGTGAGTTGTTCCAATTTAACTCAACTTCACTCATCTTTAATCATGATTTGTCGAACAAAGTTCGATTACTCCTTATCAATACATCATTATGTATTATCGAGAGGAGTGACCTTTGAGACTGAGTCATTATTCATATTAGGAATATACGAAACTCCTTCAAATATACTCACTTATTCGATCAAATCAAATCATTTTAATTTTTTGTAAGTATTTTATTTATTTTCGTTTTATACTCTATAAGTTTACCATAGACATACTACATGTGTATAAAATACATATGTCTATGTTGATGATAACTCATCAGTGAATATAACGAAGTATGTGTAACCATTTTGGTTTTAATAGACATGAAATTGCGTATGTCAATATGTATCAATCTGAAAAGTTCATCGACTCTTATGATATGTCGCTACAAAATAGGTGCAAAGCCCTTAATTATTTGAGACATAATTAATTAGTATCGTATGATTCATAATTGTATAACTAAATTATTTCTTAGAACTATGGCTTAGTTTATAACTCCAAAATAATTGTAAACAATTTTATATACTTCAGTATTTTCAATTTCATTTGATGTTGTGAAAATAAATGCCACGTTATAGCTTTATATCGTAACGAACGTATATAATATCCGTATTAAAATATAACTATGTCTATTTCTCAATCAACACTGAAAAATAGTCATTATTTCATAAATAATGTTTAGTACGTTTTACGAAAACAATTTTCGTAACTTGAGGCAATCAATAAATGCAATGTGGCATGCTACCAGTATTCTCGTCATTACTATAATAGCGTAATAAATTCAAAGGTCCGTCATTCACTTAATATAAATTATTTATTTCATATACTACAACTACTTTATAACCGAGATTCTTTGATCGTATATCTAGAATTCAAAGAAATAAATTCTCATAAAAACAATTTTCTATATGAAAATATATTTCGGAATGGAAATCGTATTTCTTATTCCAATATTAAGCATCAATTATTATTATTACAATTCTCGTTTTTGATGTTTTTTGATGAAGTAAAAGCAACCATTCACTCTCTTCATTCGAACTGTAACTTAAATCACATCTGCTCTTGTACACTCGTCTTTCTTTCTAAATGGTCGAACCATTCAAAAGAATGCACTTACTACAATATCAAAACGAACTCTTTGTAACAGTGCATTCGACTATTCTTAACATCTAAGGAGATCAAATATGTTACACTTTACATAAACCAATCAAACTAACGGTTCAGTGATCGAATACTTAGATCTTTCTTGTAGTTTAGGTCTAGTGTAAGTGTTACATTTAAAAAAATACAATCTTTTTGTAATCGATCAAATTGAATACTCAATCTCACAGTACTATTTATTGACTTATTTCGAACGAACCACGTCATTGAAGTATCGTACATTCTAAACTTTGACCGTTCCCCATATAACACTTATATGCGATAGAATATGGATATATATCCATAGTTTTTTAGAGTTTGAAACTCATATAATGCAATACACGTCTCGACCAAATAAACACGTAAGCGACCAAATTACGAATATATTTAGCAGTTGTAAAATCAGGAACTTGCATGGGTATTGAAACATTAACATGAAAGAAGCATTTATTAATAAGTATATGTTATATTTCTATTTGTCAATCTTCAATTCAGTTCATTTGCATATCACAATTGATAAACATTTTATAAATCATATTAAATGCATAAATTTATTAATGGATATTATTATAACATTATATAACATATGTTATTATAATATTAAAAAGATTAAATGTTATCATTTTAATTTTTCTAATAAGGCTCCCACTTGTTCTTATGTTTCACCAAACCCTAAGTCGAAAAATAGAAATCTTTCGACTTCAATAGTGCGTATTAGGACTCGTCCATCTTGAAATTCTGACTTTGAGTTTTCTCAACAAGTCATAGGTCCATGAACGATAGATAACTCCTTATTAGTTGTATCACATACAACCCTTAACCCTTCGTACTTTGTCCTAATTTCACTTCGACCTTGAGTTTGGTTAACAAATCAAAATAAAATTATTCAGTCATACCTACCATATCGTGATGGCCTAAGTATTTATATGTACCTTGAGTTTGCTCAACAATATACATATAGTTATCTTACTCGTCTATTCAATATATTAATAATACTACATATAGCATCCCTAGCTTGAATTTTCTCAACAACTAAGGAGTTTGCAAGTAATTCGTTAACATATATATATGGTAGAGGACAGCATTATATTGATGATTCATAATCTTTAATATATTATATTGAGTGATATTGACGTATGAAATAATGTACTTCTTATGAAATACCATATGATCCAAGTGTGAGACACATATGAAATCATAGTATACATATTTTACGTATGTATTTAACCCTTAAGTCTATTTGGGTTTCTTTGATGTTCCACCTTTAGTATATACATTCTTATTATATAAGTTTTACTATTATACAACTTCTATATTTTAATTAACTTAGATAATAGTCTTATGTATAATAAATCTTATTTAATTAATTTTAGTGGATTAACATTTGAATTAATTTTACATTAATATAAAATTTGTATTTAATAATTATCATGTACTATAACATTTATATTATAACGCATATATCATATACATGTGTATATTATTTAATTCATTAATTAATTTATTTAATAAACTATTTTATTTAAATTATATTAATTTCTAAATTCAATTCATATAGATACATGTATACCTATGCTATTTTAAACAGTTTAAAAACAACATAACATATATCATAATATATAATACATGTATATATATTAATTAACTTATTTAAATAATTTATTTTATTAATATTTTTAATATATTTTTTAAATTTCGAGTTATATTATTTTTCAAACATTTTGAAATTTTTTATCGTATTATAAATTTTATAATATCTACATATTATATTTTAAAGTTAACTTTTTAAATTTAAAAATCTTATATTTTCAATTTTCAAAAAATTTTGAAAATTTATATTATAACATTTATAATGTTTTTCTTATTTCAAATTTAGCATTTAAATTTAAAAATTTTAATTTCAAAACAATTTTGAAATTAGCTCAAGGCCTAATTCAAATTGGGTCTTTTCTATTAGGGATAACCTTTTGGGCTTACCTCATTATTTCGAGCCAGGCTAATAGCCAGATAGAGCAAAGTACTTACTTGCCTAAACCTAACCTTAGGCACTACTTTTCTAGACACCTTACTATATGGGTAGACTTAATTAGTGAATGTCAAAAAATTCTCCTATTTGATCTATATTGGGCCTATGAAGTCTAATTCATTTAGAACGTTTTTTTATATTATTTAAATAAAATATTTTGTTTATCTAAATTTATAAATCATATATAATTTTATTTAATATGCATGCATGCATGTATGTATCATATACATGTATGCACATACATATATATATTTGTGTGTGCGGATGTGTGACATGCCAACCCATGCAACGTATAACATGCACATGTATAGATATTGGGATTTACATCGTAACGAATAGATTCGCTCATCCGATATGCAAATATATATTGTCCAAATATATGTATGTGTATAAACTATAACTTATACATGAACAAATGTTATACATATATATGTGTGTGTGTGTGCACGAGCATGCAGATTAAGTTTATTTAAATAATTTTATGTAAATGTGTATACAATGAGGTTGAAGCTGCCGAACTCAATTCTAGTGATATTCAAGAACTTAATGTTTATACATCAGGTGTTTGTGGGATTTCCAATATCAATTCTGCTTCTCGAACTGTAAAAGCAGCTTTTGGCTTATCTCCTTTAGTTTCTAATTTATATAATCCTTCTCGGATTGCTGATAAAAGGAACAACTGGTCTTCTTTATTTAATCCTTGGCCATGAATGCTGGTGCTCACATTCCTCGTTCATTTGATACAGTGGTCATTGATGTGTGTTGGTTGCACCTCAGAAGTTCTCCAAGCTGGTGTTGATTATTGGTCTGATTATTTGGTTGGATTTTTTTTGGATTCGTTCCCGCTTTACAACGATGTCCATGATCATTGCAATCGTGTTAGGAAATTAAGAGGCAGGCTGCATGTTCAGTATATTGATACCATGCACTATCTTAAATTCTCTAATAAAGATGACAAGCTACATGTTCTTGACGCATATCTGATGCTCATTGATGGCAAGCCTTTTATTATCACTTCGTGGAGCTTGACGGTTGGCAAAGCTAGGGAGCAAGTCATCTGTATCCCAGTATGGGCCACTTTCTCGCATAAACCATCACTCCTTCAACCCCTTATTGGTTTGAATTGGTTGGCTATTTATATTAACAAACTTCGCTGCTTTGATTCGAGTACAGTTGATCGAAAAAGTTTGAGGTATGCCATAACTTTAATTGAAATATCTCCTTTGAAGCCTTTGCCATCTAAATTGAAAGTGAGATTAGCCAAAGATCATGATATGGAGGTCGATGTGCATTATAGTTAGAAACCCAATATTTTTTCAGCTTGTAAGTGTTTTGGTCATTCTACGGCCTCCTGCCCATCTAGTTCGAACTCTAATTCCCAGCCGCTTCCTGTCAAGATGCCTCTCCATCGACCAGTCTTGAAGTGGGTCACTAAGCCCATGGTTGCAGCTTCTCCAATTGACCATGTTGATATCGATTCAATTGCTACCACTCCTATTGTTTCAGTATCTTCTGGAGAGGTACCCTCTATTATTCTGATCCAGATGTGTCTTTTGTTTGCTTGGCCGTTATGACCACTGCTTCAATTTTGGCTACCTCTTCGCTGTAGTAGGTTTCTACTGAGACTTTATTGTGCATGCTTGGATCCATTCTGAATTGAAAATAAGGTATAATTCGTCTACTGATAAATATCATATATTCGTTGTTGAAGAAGGTAAAGAAAGGCGTCTTGTGTACCATGTTGAAGGGCTTAGTGATGTCAACTAAAGGTATTGATGGCGGTAGCAATTGTGATTTGTTGAAAGACGAGTCTTGGGACAGGCAATATCTTTACTCCAAGGACTCAGAGCTCTTTGTTCCTGATCTTGCATCCCTTTTCTATGAGTTTAGACATGTCGTAGGTCCTTGTACCAACTCTATTATCAGTGCTGCAGTTGGGGACTAGTTTCCCGCTTGATAGTAGTATAGACCTTTTGTCTAACTCATGTTCTTTTATTGTTGTATTACTTGTTTCAAAGCCAGTTCAGAGTACCTGTCCTTTAAATTATTTGAGTAATAATAATGGACGTCATACTATAAATACCAACTGCTTTGCTTAAAAAATATAATATAACCATTTAAATGTAAATAATTTATATAAATATTAAATAAATAATAATTTTTATATAAAACCATGAATAAAATATGTACTAGTATATATAAAATAAAAATATATGATTTTATAATTATTTTAATATATACACATATACAAATATATTTATAATATATAAATATTAATCAATAAAATTAAAAGATATTTTTTCTAAATTGAAGATCGTGTGTACAACACACAAAATTGTTATTATTTTAGAATATATATTAATTCAATATTCATTCGAAATTACGTAAAATATTGATAAAAAATTATTTCTGAATTTTTTTTAAAATTTTAAATTTCTAGTAAATCACAAATGATATTTAGAAGTTTGGAAAAAATTCATAATTTTTTCGGTTATATTTTATTTTTAATCAATTCATTAATTTTTTGTCGATTTGAATAATATTTTCTAAAAGTAACAAAGAAATATATTTAAGTTTTACTTTTTGGCTAAGAGCTTATCTAATGTTAAGATAATTTTAAAAAATTAAAAAAATAAATTTCATGACATATTTGATTTTATATGATTTATTTATGTAGTATTTTGATTTAATAATATTAAACAATAGTAAATTAATTATAAAAAAATTTTCTATCAAAAATTAATGTTACCGTGAATTTACATATATAAAATTATGTGACAATTTTAACCATAGTATAATGTTGTAATTAAATATAAACATGCATATGTAATTAAATATATATAATATTAATTAATATGTATATTATGCTTCTATACTAATCTGATATGTAAATAAAAGATTTTTTTATAAGTACATACATACATTTAACCAAATGAATTTGTGACAACGTTAATTCATATCAGAATTGTCATCCAACTAACAATATAACACACACACACACACAATAAATATTATTTAGAGAATTATAAACTTTAAATCCATAAACCATACTTAAGAACCAAAGCCTTGAAGTACATCTTGAATGGATGAACTCTCCCCTTTGAAACCCTTTCTGATTCGACAAATTGCTAATTTTTGAACCATTGACCTTTGACTATCGGATAATGATTGACTTTGAGTTGATTTAAACTTTATATGATGAGGCACTAATGCGGTAATTTCGGCCAGCGAAATATGATGGAGGTGGCCACTAAAAAGTCCTAATTTGATTAATTTAGGCTTGGTTATATAGTAGATAGAACAGAGGAAATAATGGATCTCATCACATATTGATTCTCTTTTGATCTTAGCCATCCAAAATCTAGCATCTAAACCCTATTTTAAGCTGCCCCTTGTCATGTTGCTATCGAAATTTCACCCATCGTGATGGGCTGAAACCCCATTTAAGCCAAAAGAAAATATTATTTAATCAAATCCAGTTTAATTGCTTATCGTTATCGTATATCGATTAATATATTTATAATTATTATAAATATATTTAATAATACTTATTCCTCAATCATAATTTTATGGTTAATATTTCATAAATATTAATTAATTATTTAGTTTATAACAACTATAAACTAATTGAATTGTTTGGTCAAAGGAAAATTCATCATTTCAGTTGTGTGACTTGTCATGTGTAAATTTGGTCAACGATTATTACCGAACTATTCAAATATAAACGTTCACACTTAGCCGATGATGTGAAATTTTAGTCAAATTTATCATTTAGTTGGCTTTTGTAAAACCTAATTTCACTTTGGTAAACGTTACAGGGTTGTGATTTTTATTTACAACAATTCTATTCATCAAAACTATATCATGCTGAACTTATGGAATTTGGTAATGATTAAAATTCCAATATCGTTCATATTAGACTTTGTAGTCCGTATACAAATTCCTTGGTTCAATGATAACAATTATCATTAATTGAAATGCTCTTGTCAGAGAATTTAAGTTGACTTGAGTTGACCGTGATACTAACCTTAGATACCCGAGGAGACGAATCCTCTCTTTAATAGTGCTTCACTTCCAATGCTTCCACTTGACCTAACTACAATCACTCAATCTCGATGTGTGTCATGCCTTGATTTGACTATAACTAAAGTGTAGCTTTCATATTGAAGATCGATGGTATTCTCAAGTCGAAAGAACTGTGTAAGTTAGTCACATCAATATTTTCTATTTAACCTTAGTTATATCAACTAACAAAAAACTATTGAGTGAGTCATCCATTGTTATCTAACAACTATTAGTACGTAACCCCTTAGTGCCTTTAGCAGCCATGAGTAATACACCGTCCAAACATTTAAACAGCATTATGTACTCTATCTCAGTGGATGTATCGATATCCAATCTCGATACATCTTGACTAGGAATATTTAAAATGGTATATTTATTTTCATTATAATAAATTACTTACGGTTACAACACTTTGTAACTACTATCACAAAACATACCATTTATGGATTTTCAATTAAATATACTTTTAATTAAATTAATTAATTAATATAACACATAACATCAAGTATATAATAGAAAGAAAACACCTTTTATTTTGAACAAGATTAGTTATCGAGTTAGGTATATGTAATAAATTACATTGTTTCCCTTAGGTCATACTCCTACCTCAGCATATAGGTTTGGTTCGACAGTGATTGAATGAGACTTGAATATTGAATGGTTTCTACAACATATAATCGCTATAGAAGAACTTCAAAATGCCTTTGTTGAATTTTTGTAATATTTTGTAGAGGGATCCTGTTATCTTGCCTTTTGACCCGGCTATATCCAGACTGGTTGGACAAGTTAGACTCGATGGTACATAAGGCAAGTAGCCTAGAGAAATGATCACGAAATGCGAAGATCATGCACAGACCATGGTATGAAGCAATGATCAAGCGAGACTAAGAGTTAAACTCTTTGGAATGTTCTAAGTATGGATTAGTGACTCTCCTAGGTAGGAGATCGATACCAGTCCCTTCCCTTAGGTAGATGTTCGCATCGAATCACTTTGGTTATAAACAACTTTAACTAGCATTTCAACTCAACGGAAATCGATCGATATCTCCAAAAACATGCAAAAGACTATGCAAAACTACTTTAGAAATGCCAAGCTAGCATGGAAGGACCCACTAAAGGGATCGTGTGACATCACGTAGCCATTTGGACCTATCACCCATCGTTGGGGGTTTGGCCATGAAACTTCTTGGGTGACATCGTCTACATCGTGAGATTCTGTCGGCGAAATCCTAGAAAGATATTTGTTCGTTAACACGTATAAATATAGAGTTCATTGCTCATTTTAGGGATCTTTCGGCTATTGTTTTACTTCAACTCTATTGTGATCGATGATCTATTATGATCTGATCCCTTTATAACCAGAAAAGTAAGCGACCCACTATAGAATTGTTTATTCTTATTTCTTCTTATTTACTCTTTGTTTTAAGTTTAATTCTTTACTTTATTTCTCTACATCCAATCTATTGGGTGATTGTACCAACTTTTGGTGCAAACATTTTGGTGCTTTCACCGAGAAACAATTCTTAACTTGATTGTATGTCATCACCAACTTGTGGATTCCCATATCATAAGATAGATCTAGATTTTTACCGACAAGTTTTTGTTTCTATCAGATTTGAAGAATACTATAAGGAAGCTATTACCCATGCCTAAAGGAAATAAGTACACTACTTCCTATGTTGTTGGAAATAACAAAGATACCAACATACAACAAGCTGATCGGAATGTGATGGCTACCGATGCCCCAAGTCCAGCTGATTACATCACCAAAGCCTACTTTGAAGTCTTGATGAAGGAACTATTAAATGGCCATCACCAGCTTAATCAACATATCCAGGCCAATATCGACCTAACAAACCAGTTAAAAGACCAATGTGGGAAGATAAGGAGGGAGCCTACTCCATACTCAGGATCAGAGAGCTCCTCTTCATCTGACGATTATCACAGGAGCGGACGACGTAAGGTAGATGCGTATGATGTTGGAACATCGAGGGGAAACTATGCGATCAACTATCGCCAAACTACTTGGATCGGCATCGAACCCTCCAACCAAAGGGGACCTTCATCTGGTGGAGGAGCCAACTCCGGACACACCGCAACTGACTAAGGCACTAGAACCCAAGAGAATGTGATTGAACCACAGTCGAGAGGCGATGATAGGATACTTCTCAGGAGGCACATGAGGAGCACGTTGAGCCAAGGCAACATGGTGCTTCCCAAAGGCATGGATTGGGTCATTTACGTGATGTAGAACACGACCTAGGTGAACTAACGGCTATGGTAAGACAATTTGTGAGAGAAAGTCAAGGCCAGACCAATGATGATTGGGGAATCTCCAGAAGTCATACTCCATTCACTGACAGCGTCCTACGCATAGTGTATCCGTGGAGGTTTAATATTCCTACGATACTTGATTATGTCAGAAAAACTGACCCCATGTAGCATCCCATGAAGTACGAGTGGCACATGGTCTTCATAAGAGCCACCGATGCAATCAAGTGCAGATGTTATTTCCATTTTTTGAAGGAGGTTGCGACCATGTGGTTCACCGAGCTACCACCTGTTAGGAACTGAGTTGATGATGTTTTGATGACAACAACCTTATATAGTTATTATACTTTACTTTATAAAATATATACTAACATTTTCATATATATATATATATGTATATGTATGTATATAGGAAGTATATGTAGGTATTATCGAAGACTGATCAGTATAAAGACTCAAGCATCAAGATGAAGATTAGAGATTCAAGATTCAAGACTCTAGAGAATCAAGATTTCAAGATCTCAAGATAAGTGTCTAGTATTTTTTTAAAACTTCATAATAGCACTCTCATCTTTCTTCCAATTTTCTTTTGGGATGGAACCCAATTTCTATAGAAACCAGTGGCTTACAAACCCATGACAAGTAGCTTACAAACCTACGACAAGTGGCTTACAAACCTATGAAAATCAAAATCATTTAAACTACTTTGTACAAGTTCTCGAGTCCTATGGAGGAGCTCTGTAGGAAGGCTCTTGCAATTTCAGTTTGAATAGATTTTTCAAAATGTTTTTAAATCTGTTTTTCAAAATGTTTTAGCTTTCAAAATCATGTTTTCAAAAATGTTTTCAAACTTTGTTTTAGGCTTGAAATATTCCTCCATTCTGATTTTTAAAACTTCTATTTTTAAAACATCAAAACTTATTCTGATTTTAAATATTACTTATATAATTGACGGTCTATATCAATTATATATATATATATATTTAAAATAATGCTTTATATTCATTCTCTATCTCAAAATATTGTTTCAACACTTTACTTTGCTTCAGAGAAGTTTCAACTTGTTTTAAATCCAAATGCTTTTACAAAACAACATCTCTACAATTTTGAACCGAGGGAAGTCGACATATGGGGATACCCCATGTTGACATGATGACAGTTGGATTCAAATTTCAAATTTCAAAAGAAGTGTCCATTCGTTCAAAAAACCTTTCGCCAATGGTTATGACTGTTGAGCATCCATATAAAGGCTTCCAAAATGAATTTTTTAATAACTACTTTCTTATTTTTCTTCACTCTTTCTTCTCCATCATTCCATATCCATAAAACTTCATATTTTCAAGATCATGCCATCATTCTGCCAAATTCTCAATAGGAAATCATTTAGATACTCTCTCTATTTGATTCTCCATCATTCTACTAAAGATCAAAGTGCTATTCAGAGTTATAGGATTAATTTGTAGTCAAAAAGTCCATAGAGTCTATCCATTCAAAAGGATTGTTATTAGAAAGTATTAGGGTGATCTTGTGTCCCATAAATCAAGAGAGTTTACCCCAGACTCGGAGATAGGAGGGTTCCTCAAGGCCTTAGAAATTGAGGGGTGTAATTTGGATATTGGCTTATAAACATCTGTACAAGGATATTGCCTTGGTGCAGGACTGGATGTAGGAGGATTCCGAACCAGTATAAAATCCAGTGTGTTCTTTCCTTTTACTTGCTTTACTTTACTATTTGCATTTGTTATATGTTCTGTGATCATTCTGTGTTAGAATTCTGTTTAGATTTGTGTTGAAAGTTTTAATTTAGTCATATAGTTCATATATTCTTTAAAACACTATTCACCCCCCCTCTAGTGTTATTTCTGCCTTAAGATCCTTAATCCGCATCCCCAACAATTGGTATCAGAGCATTGGTTTTCATTATTTTCATAATCTGAAATTTTGAAAAATTTTAGTGGCACAATCCACTAATAATGTCACTCCTGTCACCACTACTTTGGTCAACACAAGCACTAACACTAGTTCATTTGTAGAGGGTCAGTCTACTGTCAGACCACAACTTTTTAATGGCAGTAATTATGCATATTGGGCATGTAGGATGAAAATTTATTTACAATCCATAAGTTTAGATACTTGGAATATGACACAAATTGAATATGTTGAACCAACTACAAATTTTGCCCAGTGGACTACTGAGCAAAAGACAGTTGCACAAAACAATTCTAAGGCTATGAATACTATTTTGTTCACTAGATAGGAATGAGTTTAATAGAGTCTCTGTTTGTAAGTCTGCATTTGAAATCTGGAAAACTTTGCAAGTAACTCATGAAGGAACAAGCAAAGTTAAACAGACTAAAATTTCCATATTAACTAACCAGTTTCAGTTGTTTAAAATGCATGAAAATGAGTCTATTTTCGACATGTATTGTCGATTTCAAGACATTGTACACACATTGATTGCTTTAGGAAAGGGTTTCTCAGAAGAAGATCAAGTCAGAAAAATACTCAATTCACTCACTCCAGAATGGGATCAAAAGGCACTTACTATTGAAGAGGCAAATGATGTTAGTCAAATGAAGATCGAAGAGTTAATCGGTAATCTAATGTCTTATGAAGTTCAACTACAAGGGAGAAAAGAATCTAAGGCAACGGAAAAGAAATCGATCGCATTCAAAGCAACAACTGGAGATTCAGAACAAGAGAGTGATGAAGAAATTGCTTTCATGGCCAGAAATTTCAGGAAATTTCTGAAGTATAGAAAGATGAATAACTTTAAAAGAAATGATCAAAGAAATTCCAGAAATACTTCGAAG
Source organism: Allium cepa (assembly GCA_030765085.1). Classification (NCBI taxonomy): domain Eukaryota; kingdom Viridiplantae; phylum Streptophyta; class Magnoliopsida; order Asparagales; family Amaryllidaceae; genus Allium; species Allium cepa. The sequence continues at coordinate 601,701,436 of CM060935.1, forward strand.
AACTACAACAACAACAACAATAATGGTGATAGATGCTATAACTGCAACATAACAGGGCACTACAAGATGGATTGTCCATATCCAGACAAACAGACATTTCAACCAAACAACGAGCAACCAAAGAAAAGAAAGAAGGCATATGCAGCAACTCTTGACGATTCAGATTCATCCAGTGATGACGAGAAGAAAACTGATAATTCAAATCTGTGCTTCACGGCTATTCTCGAATCAGAAGACGATCGAAGTTTGGATCTAAAAATAGGTACACATTTATTTTAATTTTATTGGATGCTTGCTTGCTTTGATTTTGTTTGCAATTCCTTGAATTTTTAAATTCAAAACTACCCTTTGAAATTTGAATTTTTGAATTCAAAATAATATTATTTTAATAATATTTCAAATATTAAAATATTTTAATATTATTATATTTAATATTATTACTGAATTAAATATAGATATAGAATATAGATTAGTTTTCTTAGGATTTTAGGAATTTATTAGTTTGTAGGAACAGACACCTCTTTTCAAATTCAACAGGCACATGTCGACATGCCAGGATACCCCATGTCGACATGCCTCTCAGAAATTTCATTTCAAAATTTGAATTCAAACTTTTGAATTTCCCTCCACCTTTTCACCTACTTCAAAATTCTGAAAAGACGCCTCTTGACCAGAGAACATGACTTTAGAGAATCTATTTAATATACTTCTTTTATCATCTCTTTTCACTTTATTCTCATAATTCAAACTTTCTTCATTATCTTCTACTCCTCTCAAACACTCATCAATGGCTTCCTCAAGTAACCCATCAACTATGAGGCTGCCCAAATCCATCAAAAATGATCTTTTCAATGACTCGGAGGCTATCAAAGCTTACATAAGCTATGTAAACTATGGTAAAGTCAATTAGGGAAAATTTGCCATTTTTGATGATTTTTCTTCTTATGAAATCGATCAACTTTTTGAAGAAAACTCCATTCTTAGCTTGATTGATAACAAGCAAAATGATTTCATTTGTTATCCAAACCTTGTCAAAATGTTTTATGCAAACCTAAATCGTGGATTTTATAATGGAAATGAAGATCAAATTTGGAGTAGTGTTAAAGGAACACTTATTGTTTTGGATTCTGATATTTTGGGTACTATTTTGGGTTGCAAATCTACCGGTATAAATCTCTCGGAATTTCAAATCAATGAAACCGATCGAGAGACTTTTCATCACATTTTTGAAAGCGATGACCACATGGATTTTAAGAATCGCTTTTTCCGCCCAAAAGCAAGAATTGTCAACCTTCTTATTCAACACACAATTATTCCTAGGTCGGGAAACTACAATAATCCCACCTCAAAAGTGTGTAAAGCTCTTTTTGCTATTTTTGGAAAATATGATATTAATTGGGCACAAACTATTTTGGATGAGTTAAGACCCAAAAATTTTAATATGGGAGAAAACACTCTTTATCATGGAATTTACCTTACTCGGATTTTCAATTATTTTGGTGTGGATGTTAAAAAGGAAGAGTTTGTAAGTAGAAAAGTGTTCAATCATGGGAACATTTCTCTTATGAAAATCTCACTCATGTTTCAACCATATGAAACACTTGCCGAAAAGGAAGAGAGACTTGCTCATGAAGAGATGAAAGAAGAGGAAGAAGAAGGGGAAGGAATGGAAATTGAAGAAGAAGAGGAAGATGAAGAAACATCTTTGGAAAGTATAGAGTATCCACATACCCCCGCAAATCCATCCAACAAAACCATACTCAAGAACCAAAAGATACTTGCCCAAAACCAAAAGGTTCTTAAGAGATCTATTAGCAAGAAAATGGATAAAATCTCTACCAAGATCGACAAGTTCTTTGGAAAGATAGGCAGGAAACTTGGCTTGTCCTCATCATCATCTTCATCAAACTAATCCTAGCCATTATTTCTCTAGCTATCGTTTATCTATCTTTGTATTTTCTACTTTTTTAGTTAAGATTATGTAATGTTAACTAATATAAGTAATGCTATCTCATTATCTGTTTTCCAGCTTTATATATCTCTGTTAGTTGTTTATTTTAAGTTTTTATAAGTCCACTAGTATAAAAATAAACTTAAAAATAAAAAATAACTCAACTTGGTCATTCTGTCTAGACCATGTCGACATACCCCATCCCCCCATGTCGACATACCCCATCCCCCCATGTCGACATATAACAGTCAAAAAGGTAGTTACAATTTCTAACTTCAAATTCTTGTAACTACCAAGTGACAATTCATTTTGAACGGCCAATAACTCCTATAAATACATATTTCTTCCAGAAAAACTTCTCTACCTCCATTTCTATTCATCTCCTCTCATACTTCAACCTATTTCTTAAATTATGGCTTCTCCAATTAAGAATTTAAGTGAAAATCTTGAAGAAACTCTTACTTCTTTCAAGAATATGCTTTCTTTTATACTTAGAAATCAAAGGCACTTAGAATTAAGCCAAATGCAGATGATCAAAGAGCAAGAGAAACACTTCGACGCACTTCGTTGGATGATCTCAAGCCTTAGCAAAGACGAACCCGAAGCAAATCACCAGTTTCTCTCGACAAAGATAATTGAGACGTTATCAAAACTGATCCTATCTTTGGAGAAGATGGATGGGTGGATGTCCCAAGGAATGTCTGATCATTATGCATGTTTGTTTGTTTGTTTGATTTGATTTGATTTAGATTTGATTAGGATTTGATTGAATTGTTTACTTAAGTTTGATTTGGATTTGGTTTGTATATAACTTCATATACTATACATGATTGGTTTGCTATGTATGATATTGATTTGATTGTCAAGTTACACTTATATATATGCACACAAACTTGATCTCTTACACGTTCACTTTACACTTTTATTCTATATATACTTTAGAACAGGTAAATCTTTTTATTCCTTTTTGTTGATGACAAAAGGGGAGAAAGTTATAAAAATATATGTGCTTGGTGTAAGGGGGAGTCATAGAATAAATGGAAGTTGTAGTTTTAAGAAGAAGTCACAGAATTATGGAGAGTTATGGTATGGTAAGAATATTTTATAAATAAAGGTTGTCATCATCAAAAAGGGGGAGATTGTTAGGAACTGAGTTGATGATATTTTGATGACAACAACCTTATATAGTTATTATACTTTACTTTATAAAATATATACTAACATTTTCATATATATATATATATGTATGTATATGTATATAGGAAGTATATGCAGGTATTATCGAAGACTGATCAGTATAAAGACTCAAGAATCAAGATGAAGATTAGAGATTCAAGATTCAAGACTCTAGAGAATCAAGATTTCAAGATCTCAAGATAAGTGTCTAGTATTTTGTTAAAACTTCATAATAGCACTCTCATCTTTCTTTCAATTTTCTTTTGGGATGGAACCCAATTTCTATCGAAACCAGTGGCTTACAAACCCACGACAAGTAGCTTACAAACCTACGACAAGTGGCTTACAAACCCACGAAAATCAAAATCATTTAAACTACTTTGTACAAGTTCTCGAGTCCTATGGAGGAGCTCTGTAGGAAGGCTCTTTCAATTTCAGTTTGAATAGATTTTTCAAAATGTTTTTAAATCTGTTTTTCAAAATGTTTTAGCATTCAAAATCATGTTTTCAAAAATGTTTTCAAACTTTGTTTTAGCCTTGAAATATTCCTCCATTCTGATTTTTAAAACTTCTATTTTTAAAACATCAAAACTTATTCTGATTTTAAATATTACTTATATAATTGACGGTCTATATCGATTATATATATATTTAAAATAATGTTTTATATTCATTCTCTATCTCAAAATATTGTTTAAACACTTTACTTTGCTTCAGAGAAGTTTCAACTTGTTTTAAATTCAAATGCTTTTACAAAACAACATCTCTACAATTTTGAACTGAGGGATGTCGACATATGGGGATACCCCATGTCGACATGATGACAGTTGGATTCAAAATTCAAATTTCAAAAGAAGTGTCCATTCGTTCAAAAAACCTTTCGCCAATGGTTATGACTGTTGAGCATCTATATAAAGGCTTCCAAAACGAATTTTTTAATAACTACTTTCTTATTTTTCTTCACTCTTTCTTCTCCACCATTCCATATCCATAAAACTTCATATTTTCAAGATCGTGCCATCATTCTGCCAAATTCTCAATAGAAAATCATTTAGATACCCTCTCTATTTGATTCTCCATCATTCTACTAAAGATCAAAGTGCTATTCAGAGTTATAGGATTAATTTGTATTCAAAAAGTCCATAGAGTCTATCCATTCGAAAGGAATGTTATTAGAAAGTATTAGGGTGATCTTGTGTCCCGTAAATCAAGAGAGTTTACCCCAGACTCGGAGATAGGAGGGTTCCTCAAGGTCTTAGAAATTGAGGGTTGTAATTTGGATATTGGCTTATAAAAATCTGTACAAGGATATTGCCTTGGTACAGGACTGGATGTAGGAGGATTCTGAACCAGTATAAAATCCGGTGTGTTCTTTCCTTTTACTTGCTTTACTTTACTATTTGCAATTGTTATATGTTCTGTGATCATTCTGTGTTAGAATTCTGTTTAGATTTGTGTTGAAAGTTTTAATTTAGTCATATAGTTCATATATTCTTTAAAACACTATTCACCCCCCTCTAGTGTTATTTCTGCCTTAAGATCCTTAATCCGCATCCCCAACACCACCATGGCCAGTTTCGTCATTTGATGAGTTAGCAACGTAGTTCGTGGAGCAATTCTGTATGCACGCGGCTCACCCCTAAGATATATGTCCCTCTTCAACTTGATCCAGTCCCCGGGGGAATCATTGAAAGATTATCTGAAATGGTTTAATACGGCTGTTACAGAAGTCAGTAATCCAGAAGATGATGCAATACCAATGGCACTGACTAAGGGAGTCCACCCTGATTCTGATTTTGACAATTGGTTAGCGGGAAAGCCTCCTTCTACGTTGGACCATTTTTATGTGAAGGTAGCTTAGTATTTAAGGAAGGAGGAGGCAAAACGGATTAGGAAGAGAGATGTTGTAGGCCAGTGTGTCGAGAGGGCACAAAGTAATGTGGTGATGGAACAATCCGGGGAGAGTTTCGAGAAAGTTGAAGTTAATGTTCAAAACAAAGAAAATGAGCAAAAGAGAGGCGGTGATAGAAACCACGATTGAAGACAATATTCTAGGAAGGAGTAACCAAGGATCCCATCATTTGGCACCCGTACAACATTGAACACATCGTTAGAGAACACATATCGATCGACTTGTAATGCTATCCAATACAGAAAACCACCTATGAAAGAACCGATAGAGAAGTAGAGACAGAGAGGTAAGTACTATAGATTCCATGAAAGTTATGGTCATACCACAGACAAGTGCCTCTACTTCCGTGACGTCATTTAAAAGTTGATTCATAAAAGAATGTTGTAACTGTTCATAAAGCCCTACGAAATAAAGGGAAGTGAACATCCAAACCTAATAGAGGACAAGCCTTGCCTAGTGCTAAGGAACCTATATGAGTGAGAGGACGGTTAGTCACTAAAACTATTGTTGGAGGACCACATCTAGCTGACAAAAGCTGGAATGAGATGGAGCGTTATGTGAACGCCTAAGACATGTTGATATGGAGTACTGCTCGAACACGGAGGACAGTTCTCTGGAAAAGTAGGAAAGAATTATGACCACGATATCGTATTTCGTTGTAGAGATGCAGATAGGGTGAAGGCCTCTACAATAGACCCAATGGTGATCTCGGTCATGATCAGCCCCGCCTTGGTGAGAAAGATTCTGATTTCCTATAGAAGTTCAGTCAATTTCCTTTTTAAGAAGGCCTATGACCAAATCTTACTGGAGGCGGAAGATTTGAAATGTGTAAAGCTTGTATTCATGGCTTTAATACTATTGCTACTGAAGTAGCAGGCCATGTTGAGCTACCAGTGGAGTTGGGAGACGATAACCGTAGGAGAGTGCAAGTGCTGCCATTTATAGTGATGGATGTGAACTCTCTGTACAATGCTTTCTTGGGTCGACTGGCCATTGCTGAATTCAGGGTAGCTATCGCCTCTTAGTGCTTAACACTCAAATTCCTGACAAAGAATGGCGTGGAAATTATTCGTGGAGATCAGGCGACTAGCCGTGCTTGCTATCCTGTTGAGTTGAGGAATGCTCAGTAGAAAGAAAAAGGAAAGGACGTAGAGAATCCTCTCTGCGTCAAAACTAACGAAGCCTAACAATCAACATCCAAGCCTTGGCTCGGGCACCACGGTCGGTTCTATAAAGATACAGGTCTAAGAGATGTGGAAGAGAAGCCTAAAGAACCTAAGGCTGCACTTACTGAGCTGACGATCAACATCATGACCAACCACAATTACCCATCATGGGTCTTAAAGATCGGATCGCAGCTCGGTGCAACGATGATGAGGTAATTAGCTAGCTTTCTTTAGGCAAATCTTGATGTGTTCACCTAGACCCATTCTGACATGGGTGGGATCTTGCGAGCTATGCATTTAATATCGACCTGTGGCATGTCCCGATGAAACAAAAACAACGCAGCATGTATCCTAAGAGATCTGCTATGCTTACGGAGGAGGTGGATAAACTCAAGAATAATGGGTTTATCTACAACACCCTCTATCTGAAATAGGCATCTAATCTTGTACTCGTAAGAAAGGCTAATGGAAGGTGGAGGATATGCGTCGATTACTTAGACGTGAATAATGCATGCCCAAAGGATAGCTTTCCACTTCCAAGAATCGACCAGCTGGTACTGACCGCTAGATATAAACTACTTTCATTTATGGACTCGTATTCTGGGTTCAGCTAGATCCTGATGCATGTCCAAGACCAGGAGCACACCAGCTTCATTACTGAACTGGGGTTATACTGCTACATTGTGATGCCTTTTAGACAGAAAAACGTTGGAGATACTAATTAAAGACTGGTCAACCGAATGTTCAGAGATTAGATCAGACGATCAATGGAAGTGCATGTGGATGGCATGCTCGTGAGGTCACAACGACCAAACGACCACATCAGTGATTTGGCAGAGATGTTCGGTGTTCTTTGAAAATACAATATAAAACTCAACTCCTTAAAATGTGCTTTCTGCATTGCATCAGGGTTTCTTGGGTTTCATCATTAACTCTCATTGGATTGAAACAAATCCCAAGAAGTTTCAGGTGATAAGAGATATCTGAGCACCCAAGATGATTAAGCAGGTGCAAATCCTAAATGGAAAGGTCACCACCCTGAGTCAATTCCTCTCTGGGGCCATAGATAAGTTCATTCCCTTCTTCGAGTTGATCAGAAGGGGGATGAGGAACTTCGCATGAAAGTAGGATTATATTGATGTGTTCCAAGCTCCAGTACATCACTTAGAGATACACCCCATCTTGTCTAAGCCACAGGATCATGAAGACCTGTATATCTACTTAGCGGTGTCGGTACATGCCATAAGTGATGCACTGTTGCGCAAAGTGAATCGGATCCAGAGGCTAGTATACTAAGTTAGTATGCGGTTGACAGGTGCAGAAAGAAACAACTCGAAGCTGAAGAAACTCGCAAACTGCCTACTGATTGCATCAAGGAAGCTCTGTCATTATTTTTAGGTTCAACCTATGAATCTTTTAGCCAACCCGCCATTACGATAGGTCCTACAGTGACCTGAGACGTTTGGGAGGTTACTGAAATAGAACATCAAACCAAGCCAGTTTGATATCACTTATCTCTCTTAGAGAGCTATCCAAGTATAAGCATTGGTGGACTTTATAGCTGAATTCACTTCACAAGATGACTCTCTTGAGAGTAGTGAACTTACCATCCAATGGAAGATACATGGATGGAACATCCAACCATCGGTGTTTTGGCATCGAGGTCATATTAGTAACTCCTGAGGAACGCTCGATCTGCTATGCTCTGAAAATCGACTTCCCTGCGATGAATAACAAAACCGAATATGAAGATTTGATCCTCGGGCTCAAATTTTCTAAAGAGCTGGGAGTAAAAGCTTTGCAAATTTTCCATGATTTCCATTTAGTAGTGTGCCATATCAAGGGATAATATCAGGCCAAAAGAGCGTTGCTTGCTTCTTACCTTAACCGGGTCCAGGAGCTACTAGCCGCTTTTGAGCATTACACATATCCCCCAGAGAATATAATGGGAAAGTTGACTCACTGGCCAAACTGGCCAGTTCCATGGATGCACATCTTATAGGCTTGGTCCCAATTAAAATACTTAATGCTCCAAGCACTAACTGGATGGAGATTGATTGGGTCTTAGAGACAAAGATTGGGAAAGAGTTATGGATAACTCCGATAAAAGAATATTTGTAAACGGGGATACTTCCGGAACAGAGGAATGAAAAATGACAGGTCCTTCATAAAGCTTCATGATACATCATTTAACAAGTGACCATATACAGGAATGGTTTTTCCATCCCCCTACTTCGGTGTATCGCGAACGATGAAGTCAACCAAGTATTAAGAGAAGTGCATGAAGGAGAATGTAGCGATCACAGTGAGTATGCAAACCTTAGCAAAGAAAATACTTCACTTTGGATATTATTGGTCGACTATTAATCGAGACGCAGCTGATTACGCTAGACGATACGAGAAATGCTAGAGATATGCAAAGATTCCAAGAGCTCCATCGACTGAGATTATTCAAATGGTTAGTACATGGCCATTTGCTACAAAGGGTATTGACATCATCGACACCTTGTCAATTTCGAAAGGTGGCGCGAAGTACGCCATCGTAGCAGTCGATTACTTTACTGCATGGGCTGAAGCTAAACCTTTGGACAGGATCACTATAGAGAAAGTGATCAACTTTTTTCTATGAAACATCATCTGTCGTTTTGGTCTCCCTCGAACAATCATAACTGATAACGGGACCTAATTCAATAGTGATGAATTCAAAGACTTATGCCATTGGCATCATATTGAGAAAAGATTTGTGGCAGTTGCTCACCCTCAATCTAATGCAAAGGTTGAAGCTGTTAATAAAATCATAAAGTCAGCTCTGAAGAAGCGTTTGGAAAAGACCATAGGCAAGTGGGTCGATGAACTCCCATTAGCACTATAGGATATAGAATCACCCATAAGTTTGCGACTGGTCACACTCCATTCACCCTTGCTTACGGCTCTGAAGATGTGATTCCCATATAACCCGATATTCGTAGTTACTTACTATGACCCAAAAAATATAAAGATCTACTTTTGGAATCTCTAGATTTGATAGATGAGAAGCGTGAAGAGGCTGACTTGAGGGCAACTGCACACCGACACTGAGTCTCTCAGTACTACAACATTAAAGTTCGAGCTAGGACCTTTGAAATTTGTGATCTTTTCTAAAATAGATCCTTTTCAGCTCTGCTAACATATGTCCGAGATGGAAAGAAACGTATATCATCGATCAAAATCTTGGGGATAGGACTTTCAAACTAACGACTATCGATGGTGCACTCCCTAGGGTATGGAACATCAAGACACTACTTTGCTTAATTTTTTTTCGTCGGTTGTATTTCATTTAGAATTTTCTTTTGCATTTTACCTCAAAGTCATGTAATAAGACAGACTCTGTCGTTGTATCTTTCATCTTGCAATAAAATTTGAAATTTTTTCCATATCTATGAATTGTTTATGCGCAGTATAACAGTTATGATATGTGATCGACGTACAACTATGAAAGCCTAATATAGACAAACGAGTACCTAGAATTTGGTGCCAAGCAAGCTCTCTGGTCCATGATCGAATTGATCAAAATGGACATGGTTCAACCATTTATACGATAATTCTCGCTTACGATCCGATGGGATGAGTATAAAACATAAAATGGAAGTGACTTGACCATACATTAACTAACTTCATCACATATGAGGAATATAAGTAAAAGTGGATGTGATATGACAGACCACTGTTCGACTATTGCCCTTGACTTAGAGGAAAAAGTATTAATCCTGGAAAATGTGATTCAACCATTTACCAGAATAACTCCTGTCCCCAAAGTGTGAGCCGGAGTATAAACCTCAAATTGGTGTAACTAACCACACGTTGACTAACTCTGACTCCTAGAGTATAGATAAAAGTATAAACAAAGGAAAGAGTGCGACTTGACCATTCATTCACCAGCTCTGATCTAACTCCGACAGGAGGAGTATAAACTTGTAATGGATGGAATCCGACCATCCATGAACTAGCTCTACCAACCAGAGACTGGGGGCAGGAGTATAATCACTTAAGCACTAAATACGATAGCGTAACACCATGGCTCTTGCCCTATGCTTAATGCGACTTGAGGCGATAATCGAAAAGAGGCCTTGAGATAGACTTATCGGATCGATGCCCGAAGTAACTGGTGACCAAATGACATTGTAACTTAAACTACAAGCAACAAATTACAAGTACATTGAATAGAAAACGTAATAGCTCGAAAATTTAAACGAATTCATACAAAAGTTAAATTGAAACGAAGAAGTTTTTATTCACATGCCGAAACTTGGAAAGTTAAGTACAAGTTTATTCCAAAACTAGAAACCAAAAGCGGGGGCCATACCCGCAGAATCACAGCCAACAAAAAACGTGCTACCTAGCCATCCCTAACCCAAGCCAATTCAGCGGCTATTTTTTGTCCTTCTTAGGCTTCTTTGGGACAGATTCATTGGAGCTATCACCATTAACCCTCCTCCTCGATTTTCGTCCGCTCCTGCGATCCTCGGGCAAAATGTTTCTAGAAATAGAAATGGAAGCAGTAGCACTCTAGGAAAGGGAAATGTCGATCTCCTCAGGGATGATACCGTCAGGCAGTATGTTTTGAGTAGAGTGACATCCACCTCGGCATGCTCCATCTTGCTCTTCTTATCCAGCTCCTCCTTGGCGATGCGCTCTTTCAAGTTGAGCTCGTTCGTATGCTTAGAGGCATGAGTCATCACAGCCTTCTATTTCATCTTGTGCCTGTGGATTGTCATCTGTTTCCTCATTTAAGGCCTCTATGACTTTAGCATCCGGGATAGGAGTCTTAATGGAATAGATGATCGGGACCATCTGTATAGTAACGACCACTGTGGACTCCGTAGTTAAAGCCTACCATCCTAGATGACATCACAACCAGGAGCGGACGGATGCAGACAGACCTGAAATTTCATAAGGTTCAAGAGGTAATCCCATGACTTTTATGAATGAGACGTAAACCTTCTCAAACGTTGGGAAGCTGAGAGATATATATTCGCCGGACTGGCCCTTCGGTTTGAACAGAAGTGCCACCTTCAAGAATCAGAGATAGCTTAAAGGACTTATGCATATCAGCCTTATCTAGATTGTAGCATGTATCCTTGTTAAGGGCATGAGAAGTTGAGGCACTAGTTTCTTGACTTGTAAGAGGGTCTTGAGACTGGACCTAGAGGCTTAACTGCCTTCTTTCTCCTGCTCGATGGTCGCTGGATCACGAAATAGACTAAACCGAGCAACCTTGAGTTCATCAGGCTCTTCATTTTGCAAGATTTCATGCATAAGCTACTTCTCGTCAACCTCAACGCTGCCAAGATATTTCTTCTTTAATTGCACAATATAGTCCCAAGCCTAGACTGAACACTCTGGTATCCTTCTCTAAGGAATCAGAGATTGCGATTAAGGAGGAAACTTGCAATTTAATATATCAACGGGGGATCAAAGTCATCCTTTATCTCTGTCCTACCGGACTCCTTAGCCTCTTCTTTGAAGGTCTCTATTTGCTTAAATTGTTCTCAGCCTCCTCCTTAATCACGCAAGCATCAATGACATCCTTTCAATATTTTTGAGACTCTTGTTGAGTTTCAATCTTCACCTTCTTTACCCTTTCAAGCTCCTCCTCAAGCCGTCGAATACGAAGAGTCAGAGCATCGTTATCTTTTTTCAGAGCAACCAAGTCTTTCTGCAAAACATCCTTCTCGAGAACTAAATTACTACTACGATGAATTGCAGCATCCAGTTTAATTTGATTCTCTTTCTTTATATGTTCAGCTAATTCAAAAGATTTACTGGCTCACTTCTCAATGTCGACCAGCTTTGTGTTCACCCTTTAACTTCCTCGACCATGTGTTTGATGGTGTCTTTATCGTAGATCGCTTTGAGAGTTAAGCAATTGATCTCATGCTTCCTTTTCCTCGACACTTCAGAGATTAGCTCAGCCACATATAGAGCTGTGCTATGCTGGACATAGACATCACTGACATAAAAAAGAACTGTGTCCTTGGCCTCTAAAGGAATTGAGTGCGCGACAGAAACGAATTAGTACTCATCGAAACATATCTTTGGAATGTAGCCTTAAGTGATGCCATTCTTTCAGCAAAAGTAGCATCAAGCACTGTTGGAAGTTTAACTAGAGCAGTTGAAGCTACGATGTTTGCCATGTCTATGAAAAGATGTATCAAGGCTTCCTGTGCCAAACTGATGTTCAGAGTGTCGCCAAGTGTCGGAAGAACCCAAATGTTGCTCGGGTGCTAATGACGAAGCGGGTGCATGAGAAAATGACTTCCCACTGCTATATACGGCAGGATGTGGATCGACGTCCTTGTGACTAGAATACAAAGACTTCGACTTATGTCTAGACAATGAGTCCTTGGACGGTAGCTCCTATCCCAATCATCCCCTATGTCGCGGCCTTCCCTCTCGTGGCCAGATTGTCAACTAGAGTCTGGACTCGACTTGGCTTGAAATAAGAAAGCCGTAAGTGCGATGACCTCTTTAAATGATCGAAGTAATGAGAGTGTCCAATGGAACCAACAAATAAAATAAAGATGTATAAGCATCATTAGAATTAAAGATGGACAGGTGTCATATGGTGCAACGTGCATGGATGTGAGTGTCCTAGAGTTTCCCTGACGGACCATGTGTTGGAGTTGTTTTAGTCGAAGTGACCTCTCCCATGCTAGTGGGAGAAATGTCGGCACTAATTTGGATAGGAGAATCAAACCCCTCAAGGCTCATATTGGCAAAATCATAACTTTCGACATCCCCCAATATCGAGATGTTCGCCAGTTCCTCAAATATATCTTCTGAAGGCAAGGAAGTGGATCGATCAACAATAGTAGTGGTTGCCTTGGGCTGCTTGGTAATTTGCCCTTTGCAAATCTTATGGATGAGCTTTTTTGCTTTTCTCTCCTTCGAAGCGATAAGCGGTGTGTCTTGAGAGGACATGATTACAGGCTCGTGGCTTGAACCCATGTCGTCGCAACTAGGCTCATTAGCATCGCCCTTTATTTTGCCTTTTTCAGCATAATCATGAGCCTCCTTAACTGGCGGGATGGCAAGACTAACATCTCCACCTCCCGACCAAGCAGCACCTCTTCCTATTACCACTTCCTCCTCGAAGTTCTCTAATAAATGCTACCGCCCTCTTCTAGCAAGAATGAAAGCAAAAAAGGGGCTTGTCGGTAATAAGAGACTTAACATCTCTATCTTCCACTGTATATTCCTAAACTCTGAAACTGCCTTTAAATAGCTGTTACCACTGGGTTGTGGATAGTTACCTCCAAGATTCAAAGAACTGATTAGTTCAAGGTACGACTTGAATAATAGCACCCGAGATTGGGTTCAAAATGACACTTTTATCCATCCATCCATCGTCCTATGAAACCAGATGGGCAACGCACATAAAACCATTTGTTCTTAAATGCACTCAGCTTGTTCCAAGCACCAGTTACAACCTTGCATTTACTGATTGACCCAAGAAAAGTGTACGAGAGGCTCCCATTTCATGTTGCAGAAATGCATGTACAATAGCATATATAGAATATATGTACAATGCAGAAATGCATAGCCGTTTGGATGTAATCAAACCAAAGTCGATCTTAAATAATGTAGCATCTTTCGGATGAATGGTTTAAAAAGCAAAACGATTCTTGCCCAATGCATGTTGCAGGCAGTGTACCCTTTTGGAGGCAAGTGAACTCTATCATCATGAGACGAGGTTCGTACATCCTCATATGGGATTCTGTGCTTACTGCAAATTCTACGAAGAAAAGCCTCGTCGACTCTTGAAGCCATAGAGTCTTCAGGATCCTTTAAAAAGATGGCATCTTCCAAAGTGTCAGGGGCTGGCTCATTTTCTAGTTCTAGACTTGAAGGGATTTCTAGAACTCGATGTGAGCTTTTGGGTTGTTTTGATTGTTGACCTAGAGAATAGCGAGCAAAGACTGTTGCAGAGGTGATTCAGCATCGGATCCATCGTGTGTAGCAACTTGCTCACCAGCCAAACGCCCAAGCGTCTGGAACCCATAAACTATCACACTCAGCAGATAGTTGCAACTAGAGAAAGAAACCTATTCCCCCAATGTAAAGTGTAAACTAGTGTGGTGTGGTACAGTGTTGTGTAGTGCAGTGATAAACAAGTCAGGATTAAACGACAGCCGTGATGAGACCCTAGAATTCGATCGGAGTGACTGCCATCGTTGACCATCCCAACCGGCATTCACATCGATGGTTGTGGATTACACATAAGCTCTAGATCGGTTATCAGCGTGCGGAGATTCGACATTCCTGTTCAAGTTCATGTAAACAGTCAGATGTATGCAGGCATATGTGTTTGTTTCAAAGTTCAAGTTTTAGGCACAAGTCATGTGCGTTCACATTTAAGTTTAGAGTCATATGCAACTAATCCTAAGTGCTCAAGTTCACATTCATATGTTCAAGTATGTAAATGTTCAAGTTCAAGTGTGCTTAGATCAAGCAAGAATTTCCTATGTCCTGCCTGGGTAAGGGATCAATACCGATCCCATTGCCTAGTTGAACCCACTTAAGCTTATTTAGACTCAACTTTATCGTCTCCAACATGCCTGTATCGATACCTACCACACAGATCCCTTATACTTCTCCATTTCACTTCATCTTCTCCATAACTGCACCGATCCCTCCATGTCAACCAACAACCGATCCCGTCCTTATCCCGCAATTCTGCTTCCTTTCTTCCAATCCAACATCAACCTTAGGTTCACAACCATCAATGTAAATTCCACTGCCTAGTTTGACCTTGCCTTCACCGAATCAAAATTGTCGTCTACCTAAATACCTACCTTAAACATGTATATGGAGCTCGAGCGTTTAAGGGTGGATACGATCTAGGGCTCGAATTTAACTAAGTTCAAATCAATCAAAGTGAATGGAGATGTAGTTTAATATAGAGGCATAGGCGTTAGAAAGGATGCATGAGCATATCGATGATTGAATTTGGGGTGATTGAATGGATTTATTGGATTCGAGAATTCTAATGGTAGAACTAAAGCAAAGGGTTTGGAAACGAAGATAATGAAAGTGAAAGAAGAATTGTGTAGATGAGTGGGTTATATACTCAAGATTAACCAATATGTGTGGCCCGCTTCTTCTCATGTATAAGCGACTAAGTATGTGTGCAAGGAAAGGGATCGATACCGATCCTTCCCATAGGGATTGATACTGAACACTACCTTATGTAGAAAAAAATGGAAAATTACAATGCAAATACACCTGGACTACGTGGAATCAACGACAATCCATAAGCGTACAAACATGCTTGGAAGCTAATGACAAAAATGTGTACATTATTCAACATTTGATTTCTTGAATCAATAGAAATGGAATTGTTACCTGAGAACTATTGAGAAAGAAGATTAGTTCAAATAACCAAGCCTACTAACTTGATCGACAAGCTCAGTGGAACTTAGCATAGGCAAAGACTGAGGATTATACCATAGATTTATACTAACTAACATTAACCAAGCGTCACAGCGAACAGAGAGAGTTACAACTCTTTGGAGGGATAACTCGCAGAAGGATGACGTCTGTTAAAGAAACCAAATGGAATCCTTTCCGGTAACTCTAACTTGCTTCGATTCAAAGCACGTCATGTTTGAAATAAGACATACTTTAAGGGGCAAGTGATATCCGACCTTTGGACCCAGCATTATCCATATTGATTGGACAAGTTAGATTCGACGATAGACAAGGCAAGTAGCTAGAGGAATAACACAGAATTCGAAGATCATGATAGATAATGGTATGAAACAACGATTAAGCGAGAGTAAGAGATAAACTCTCTGGAATGTTCTAAGTATGGATTGGTGCCTCCTTTAGGTAGGGGATTAGTACTTTTCCCTTCTCCTAGGTAAAGGATCGAATTGGATCACTTTGGCTATGAACAACTTAAATTAGCAATTCAACTCAAAAGAAATCGATCGATACCTCCAAAAAGCATGTGTGCGACTATGTAAAACAACTTTGGAAACATGAAGCTAGCACAAAGGAGGACCCATAGGAGATATTGCATGACGTGACATAACCATTTGGACCGATCAGTCGCGTTCGCCCATCTTTGGGAGTTGGGCCATGAAACTTTTGGATGACCTCGTCTACATCATGAGATTCTGTCAGTGAAATTCCAGGAAGATATTTGGTTATCCACACCTATAAATATAGAGTTCATTATTCATTTTTGGGATCTTTAGGATACTTTTTTACTTCAACTCTATTGTAATCAAGGATCTATTATGATCCAATCCCTCTGTAACCAAAAAAGCAAGTATCGAATAAAGCAATTCCTTTAAATGGACGTAGGAAATCAACGTCGAACCACTAGAAAAAAATTGTTCTTGTTTCTGCTTGTTTACTATCTGTTTTAAGTTTAATTCTTCACTTTTTTTCTCTACTTTCAATCTATTGGGTGTTTATGCCAATTTCTCTACAAACAGGTCCCTTTGGGATTCTTGATAAGGTTGTGAGGTATATTGAGTATATTGTTTACTACAAAAAATGGACATGAAAAGGATTTTCATCATATTGGAAAGTGGCCAAATTTCTAAATGTTAAAACTACATAGTTCATAGCCTGATACAACACACAACAGTAGCACTTTTTAGCCGCCTCACTGGACCCTTTTTACAGCATTCTAAAAATGCTACAAATTGATGTTTTAAATTTTAATTGGTTTAAATGACTTTTAATTTAAGCATTTCTCTACAATCTTTTAATAAGTATTTAATAACAAATATTAGATTATTTTAAAAGTGGTTTGGAATTTAAATATATTTTAATAATTAATTGTAAATTATTAAAGCAGAAGGTTTAGTTTAATAAGAGAAAACATGCTTTTTGAGTTTTTAAATTAATCATAAAATAGTTATTTCAAGTAATATTTTAAAAAAACATTTAAACCATAAATATAAGTATTTTTTATATATAGTTTTAATAAATATTTTATTAATATATTAAAAACCTTATATAATATTTTATCTTTTATATTGTTTTAGAATTTTATTAAATATATTAGCATATAAATAGTATACGTACATACATACATATGTGTGTATATATATATCATTTTTAAGAAGCTCTTAAATTATAAACAAATGCTTTAAAAAAGGAGTTAGGAGCCATTTAAAAAACATAATCATGCTTTCTTTGTTTACTTGTTTATGGAAAGTAATTAATCATATACATAGCACTAAAAGTCGACAAAGTAGACTTGTTCTATCTATGGTAGCTAAGAATGATGTTCAAGTAGGCTTTAGAAGCAACAGTGCTCCAATCTACTGGCTACACTTTTAACAGAGGGATAGAGTAAGTTGAAAAGGTCGAAAACTTAATAAGTATAGGAGATTTGATTTTCGTATGCGTTCTTTTCTAGAATTATAGAGTCGATCGTTGACTATCGAACTTGGCTAAATTAACTTATGAAGTACATAAAAGCTTCACGGCTTTGTTTGGTTTGAGATCCTATGGAGACGGCTTATTGGTATGAAACATCTCTTGGTTTAATAATGTATATATATGAGATCCCTTGGATGGACTCCTTTACGTTGTTCGCTTACTTTTGAAACTTTTGGAATTGAGTTAACTAGAAATTCATTGATTTAGTTTTGAAGAGTCCAAGATCTAATAAGTATACTTACATATTACTAACTGAAAACCACTTCAAAACTAGTATACCAGTCTACATTTTGGAAGTGGTTGTGAAGTGAAATGTTTTAGAGTTGAACTGCTTAAGTCTAAGGGAAAGGTCAACATTAAAATTTTAGACTAATGCTATAGAGTTGAACTGTCTATCCTAAAGTTAAGTCCAAGGGAAAGGTTAGTGTTAGCATTTGTTAGACGACATGTACTGCAATCCATGGAGGGATTCATGATCTGTTCGAATAATGAAAACTAGTGCAAGAGAGCTGAACTTGACTTCACCATAGAAAATGCTAGAAAACAGAGTAGGCCTCATAGCCAGTGGGTTTAGCTAGCCCAAGGGTACATAAACTCTAAGTATCTAGAGATGCTTTCGATTGTTGCTAGCGAGAGTTGATGGTATTCGGTATCACGCATTCGGGCATGGCCAACTATGTTTTCCTAGTGGTATATTTTATCTAGAGATATACATGGTTTTGGAAGGTAGATTCTGACACTTGTTAGGAGGTCCGCCTCGATGTACTGAGGGTGCTTCCAATGAAAAATCCATATGCGAATGAACCTTAGCGATTTTAGATATACTTCCAATATTGTTTGTTGTGAGATGCAAGCAACACAACCATTTTCTGATTTATATTCTACGCCCTAGATACTATCCATTATATTGATACATTTACTTATCAAATGTTTTGGTTTCTTTTGAAAAAAATTGTTACGGTGATTCTTATAGCCTTAAAAGTTACTGTTGTATGGATGTATGTATCTTTAGTTTCTCATGCCAAAATTATGTTTGAGACGTGGTTTTTATTTTCACTAAATTTTTCATGTACTTCTTCGAGCAAGCTGAGTAAAAAAGTTTGACTTTGGATGCTTTAGAGATTCAGGAGATGAACTAGAGGCTCCATTTATATATCTATTTCTATTTTTGTTTCATTTAGCATTGTGACGACTTAGGTTTTGTAATTATGAAATTACTTTATATTTCATAGTAACGCTTTGTACTATCTTTTTAGATGTTGTATATTAGCATTTCGCTTATAAGATTCTGATGCCATGTTCTTTCTTTCTTGTTCTGTTTCTTTTTATGTTACCCTAAAAATCTATCTTTACGACACTTAGGTGCTTGGCACACGAATACCGTAGATGCATCAGTGTCGACATTCAAGGGTTGAAAAGTCGGGTCGTTACATTTGATATCAGAGTGAAGGTCTAGCAAATACCTTGGCTTTGGTTTGGTATGACTCATTAGAGATAGGGTTAGACACCCCTTAGAATGAGCCGAGTGTATTATATATATGTGTGTGTGTATATATATATGAATGTATTTGTATTTTTCTATAAACCTAACCCTTTATACTATTTACTTAGGAATAACTCTTTCTTAGCAATAACTCTATCCTCAAGTATCCAAAATATGTTTTGCTATGTTCAGGTAGTAAAAACGATGAGTACTTGAATTGTTAAACTAGAGGTAAAGGTAGGTGGAGTAGTACTGTTACTAATGGTGGGAATCAGACATAGAGGAATGCCGCTCCTATAGAGGAACTAAGGGTTAATGTTATGGAAGAGGTTGTGCAGGTTTGGCCGTAGATGAACTTTGTTTCGGCATGTCATCACTTTGAGAGTTTAGGCAGTAAGAGGTTCAATGGCACTAAGACCATCATCGAGGTTCAGACTTGGCTTAGTTTGTGTGATAGGATATCTAGAGACATGGATGTGGATGATGCAACGAAGCATCTTTTAGCATCCTGACATTTGTCCGAGGATACTATGGATTGGTGGAGCTCATTCACCGCAACTGTCTAGGAGAATGACTTTCCTTGGGCTTCCGATGGACGAAAAGACTAAGTTGTTTAGGAGCTTTCAAGATCTGAAGCAGGAGGCTATGTCAGTTAATAAGTATGAGAATAGGGTTAATGCATTATCTCAGTTCGGGCTAGGGTTGTGAGATACGCCACTAAAGAAAAATGAGATGTTTGTATTGGGTATGCGTCTAGAGTTTGAAATGGACATGACAATGCATATCTAGGGATCGTTTGTGAATATGATAGGTATAGCTTTTTGATTTGAGGGTTTTACTCCAAGGTCATCTACATCTGCACCAACCAAAAGCAACAAGCATAAATTTCAACCGCCGAAGGGTGTTTCCAATCTAGCTTGCTATAAATATGGATAGAAGTAACATTTTACTAGGAACCATAGGTAGGAGGAGGCGGGCAAGTGGCAAAAACGCCAAGAGCCAATTACAAGAGCACTAAAGCTTGAGCCATAGGCACCCAAAGCATAGTTTGCATCTAGGGGTTGTTACAACTGCCACCAGCTAGGTCATGTAGTTAGATATTGTACATTGTTGTAGAAAAGACAATATCCCAGAATCTTTGCACTTGCTTCAGCACTTTCCACTTCTGCAGCTGCAAAGGAAAGTAGGTTCTCGAAGGTCTATTATATTTTTATGACATTCATGCTCACTTTTTGTTTGATACTAGTGCTTTACATAGTTTTTTCTAGCAACCTTGTTGATAAACTGAAATTGGAACCAGTTATGTCTTTTGACTCTGTTTATGTGTCGGATCCTGTGGGTCGCTCAACCAACCTTAGTATGATATGTTTAGGAGTTCCCATTACTTATTCTGACCAACTCCTTCCATTTGATATGTATATTCAGGGTTTTCTAGGATTCAATGTGTTACTTTAGATGGATTGGTTGTCTCGGAATCATGCACTCTTGGATTGTGTTAGGCGAACTATATTATTGAGGAAAGAAATATCGATGCTTGTATTGTCTTATGAGGAACCTATCTCTTTAACGAGTAGTTTTCTTTATTCTCTTGACCAAAGAGGGGTTATGGTCGATCTTTGGTGTGGAAGAGTTTGCAGATGTGTCCGAAGAGGTGTTTGGTTTACCACCTCACCATGAGATTGAATTTTGTATTGATTTGGTTCGTGATGTCAAACCTATTATGTTGCCTATCCATAGGCTATCATCGAAGGAGAAGTTAGAGTCAACTAACCAGGTCAACTATTTGTTGCATAAAGGCTTAATCCGATCTTGTTGATAGTATTGGAGAGCGCCTATCGTCTTTTCTATGAAGGCAGACAGTTCCTTAAGACTTTACATGGATTACCGTAAGCTCAATAAGCGGAATATTAGGAATAGGTATCCATTGCCTAGGATAGATGACTTGTTCGATCCGCTGCATAGTGCTCGGGTATTTTCTCTACTAAATCTTACCATAGGGTTTCATCAACATAGGGTAGCATAAGAGAGTGCACCTTTGATGGCTTTTTGGTTTGATAAGTTTTATGAGTGGTTAGTTAAGCTGTTTGGCCTAACTCTCCAGCATATTTTATGGACTTGATGAATCAGATTTTTTGGAATGTGTTGAATAAGTTTGTTCTTGTATTTATTAATGATATTCTAATCTACTCCAAGATCGAGGAGGAACATACTCGCCATATGAGGATTGTACTTGAAACGTTGAAAGAGCATGTGTTAAAAGCTAAGTTCTCGAAGTCACTTTTGGCGGTCTAGAGTGAGGCTCTTAGGACATGTTTTCTCGATGAAGGTTATTTCTGTTGATCTAGCAAAGGTTATGGCTGTTTAGGATTGGAAGACACTGGAAGACGCAACCAAGATTACGAATTTCTTGAAATTAGCAAGTTATTATCGGAGGCTTATTTAGGATTTCTCAAAGAATGTTTTACATTTGATGAATTTCACAAAGAAAGACATCAAATTTTTTTGGATTGATAAATATGAAGAAACATTCAAAGAGTTGAAGACAAGATTGATGAGCGCTCATGTTCTAATTGTTTCGAACAGAGATGAGGGTTTAAATGTTTATATAGATGCATGTGGGACATGTTTAGTTGCAGTGTTGATGCAACTCAGAAGGTATATTATTTATGCTAGCCCGCAACTCAAGCTGCATGAATCAAGGTATCGACCCATGACTTGGAGTTGTTAGTAGTTTTGCATTGAACATGTGGAGGCATGACTTACTTAATGAGAATTTTGAGTTGTACACAGACCACCAATCCTTGAAGTATCTTTTCACCTAGAAAGACCTCAACATGAGACAACAACGTTGGTTAGAGTTTCTTATGGCTTATGATCTTGACATCTTATATACACCTGGGAAAGCAAATATTATAGCCGATGAGCTTAGTAGGAGGTAAGCGGTTATGGAAAATTAGAAGTGAGTCCAACCCTTATTAGTCGTATTAAAGGTAATTAGCCGAGAGATCTTCGTATTGCAAGGAGAGCTAAAGTGGTAAGTGAGAATGAGGCACCAGAGAGGTAGTCAGGATTCGAGGTTGATAACTATGGTATATTATGGATGAACATGAGGTTATGCATTCCAAATATTGACGGAATTAAGCAAGAGGTATTAGCGAAAAATCATCATTCAAGACTTATGGGAGTTAAAAAGGGAATCAGGATATAAAGTATACTTTCTAGTAGGAAGGTATGAAGGGAGATGTCTTAATATTTGTGAATAGGTGTTCTAACTGCTAGAAGTCAAAGGAAGCCATCAGAACATGACTGCTTCAGCCGCTTGAGATTCTAAAGTGGAAGTGGGAGTAGATATCTATGGACATTATAGATGGACTACCAAGGGAGAGGAAAGGAAACGAAGACGTTTGATTTATAGTGGATCGACTAACCAAGATTGCACACTTCTTACCGGTGAAGGCAATAAGAAAAACTTCGAGTTTAGCTAAGTTGTATTTTAAGGAGATTATCAGACTTTGTGGAATTCCCTATGGTATTTTCAGCGATAGAGATTCAGTATTCACTAATCAGTACCAGAAAGGGTTACATGATGCCTTAGGGACGGAGCTGATTTTGAGTAAAGCTTACCATCCACGGACTAATGAGCAAACAGAGAGAGTTAACCATGTATTGGAGGATTTGTTCGGGCTTGTATCTTAGACTTTGGTAGTTCTTGGGAAGAGTACTTAACTCTTGTTGAGTTTTCATATACCAATAGTTACGAAGCTAGCATTGGGATGTCACCTTTTGAAGCATTATATGGAAGACCACGTAAATCTCCATCGTGTTGGATAGAACTTGGAGATCATTTAGTACTCGGGCCAGATATGATTAGAGAGGCAACTAACAAGGTAATGGAGGTTTGGAAATGTATAAAGGAAGTGCATAATAGGCATAAGAGTTATGTAGATGAGAGGTGCATAGATTTGGAGTTCTCAGTTGGAGACTTTGTGTTAGTAAAGGTTTCTCCAATGAGGAATGTTGTTCAGTTTGGGAGGGCAAGGAAGTTGGCTTCCACTTTATAGGACCATTTTTGTAACACCTTAAAATTTTAAGTAGAAAATTTAAATAAAAGAATTAAATTTAAATATAAAAAGGCAAAAATGGAATTTTTAAAAATGTTAAAATCTAGCTACAAAACTTGCACCATTGAGTTCGTAGCAATTTTGCGAACGATTTTCATATATAACCTTTTAGAATCGAAGCTGGTATAAAGAAGTTATAAACACTTTAAATTTTGGAATAGAAAATAATTAATTAAGAAAATAAGGAAAGAAAATACATTGTAAATAGAGCTCTGCCGGTCGATAGATTGATGGACAGGTCGACTGCTTGCGGTCGACCGGTCGACTTATATTAGCTAGGGTTTTGAGCGGCCACCGGTCCAGATTTGATTTATTATTTTTCTTAACATCAAATTATATGATTGGAGATTAGGATTTGAATAAATATTTCCATAAGTCGATCAATGACCATATTGCTTCGAACCCCTATAAATACATAGTTAATGAATACCCTAATTCACAAAATATTAGTCAACACGTCTAGACTCCGTCAAATTCAAATCTCTTTCTCAACATACAAAATTCTTCAAAATAAAATAAAAATCAAAGTAGAAAAGTTGAATAAGGCTAAATCAAGTGGAGAATGGACAAATTGGGGGAGATTTCCAGACTTGGCTTGAATAGAAAGGCTTGGATTTGATGTGATAGGCATATTTTTAATAAGATGATTTCCAAACAGTTAATTTCAGTATACCTATTTGATTTAGGTATTGTTAGATTGTAAAAATATTATATAATTAAATTGGATATTGCCCTTTTCTAATCTAGATCTATTAACTTAAATTGGTAGACCAAAAAATTTAACATTACCTGTGACGTTAATAGTAACCCTAGGTTAAACTGTTTTTACTGTAAATCTATGTATTGGATTTGAATAGGAAGTTTTGAAGAATTGAAAATTTGGATTCACTGTAATTACTGTATGATGAAATTATAAGTTATTGCAATGGAATTTTATGAACGAATGTGATTATATTATAATTAACGAACCAAAAACAACACTAATCCCTGATTAAACAGCGAGGACCGGTCGACTGCTCTTACTGGAGCGTTCAACGGCAAGTGGTCGACCGCTCCAGTATATAGCGGTCGATCGGTTAGTGTTGCAGAAGCACATTATGAACCTTGGCCTAAGGCCTAGGTTATAAATAAAATAGTTACTGTACATATATATATTATACATTATATATATGTGTATGTGTGTGTGTTAGTATAGATAAGGATGCTAGCTCCTTATGTAGTGACTTTAGAATGTTGCAGGGCTGGGTAAATGCTATTTACCCAGCAATGTCTGATATTTGACTAGGGAAGCAATTTTCTCACAAATTGCAATCACATGAGGTTCTACGATGGGCGCGCAACACCGAATGATGATGCCCGATGAAGTGTGTGGCCTGACTCTAATGGGAGTTCCTTGGTATTCACGGATGATGCGACATGATGCTGTGTTGTTGTTGTATCCTAGTGCGGTGCAATAAGAGGCATTATGTTACCATTAAGAGGTGGACATGGATGCATATTATGAGACACTTCAATGAGTTGACATTGCTGGCTACCCCTAATTGCATAAGAGGTGTACGTGTAGTCTTAGTTGTAGGAAACTTAGTCCCATTGTAGAAAATTATAGGAAAACCCATCTTGGAATGGTTACATGTAGTCGTAATGTGAGAAATGGTAGGGTAATCCTATGTGAAACAGTTTCGGTAGCTATCAGCTGATTATTAGTTATTTAGAGGTTCGATTAATTATTCGATCCTAAACATGAGCCTATATAAGTAGTTAGTGTAAGTGTGTATTCAGCTAAACCCCTTAAGTAAAGAAAATAAGTAACCAATGAACAGTTGTAGGAAACCTAGGTCACGTACAGTATTACTAAAATCAACTGCATGTGATCATTATATATTAATAGCGTACTCACTCACCGAACTTTTTTTCTAACCCAATCCTTTTCCTTTCTTTTTCCCCACCATAGAAGGACAAAGTAGCAAGTGATAAGCCCGAGATCAGTAAGTGGAGGAAAGAGCTTAGCATTGGAGTTGCTATCTATTTTCCATTTCTATCTATGTATTTTCTTATCGTATTCAGTACTCAGTATTTATCAGACTATATGTCATGTTTCTTTGTACTCTGGACTTAACTATGTACTGTTTTCTAAGACTGTTTTGATATACTTTCCAAGATGATTATTTTCTATATTAATATTTTGTTGCCTTCCGTTGTGAGGTCTGAAAGTATAGAATATTTTAGATCATATCCTATATTTTTTGCACCAACGTGAGTCCAAAGGTCCCTTGGTCTTTGGATTATTGTGTCGGGATGTGTGGGTTGTCGCAGTTGATATCAGAGCCTAGGCTTGAAATTCCTTAGTGATTGGGGATTAGTGGCATATCGAGAGAATGTACTTGAAATATTTTTTTCGAAAAGAAAGGTTTTCAATTGTTTTTCCAAAAAGGTTTTCAAAACGAGTTTCCAAAGCGTGTATGTATGTATAGATAAAAGTTTTTCAAAAAGTTTTCAAAAGATTTTATATAAGTATAATGCGGATAACTCTTTTCCATATTCTTGCCAATACTATTTGTGGAAAAGTTTCTAATAAATTCCTAAATCTTAGATAGAAGATGAGTGATCCTGCTAGTTCAGGCTCAAGTGAGGTGGTAGAGATTTCGGGGTGAACATCCTGATTTGGTTCCTCTAATATCTTCGAACAAGAGGATAAGCCAAGCTTAACCTTAATAGAGGACCTACGGAGTGAGCACCGGGTGCAGTTCTTACCCACCCACCCGTCATCGATTTTGGTAAGCTATGTGAGGACTTCGCGAGCCTAGAAGGGAAGCTGTATGTAGGGACTGAGTCATATGTGGATTTGGGGACATGGATTCATATTTATGAGAGGATTTTTGAATTGACGAGTCTTGCTGATGAGGTGAGGAAACAACTCGCTACTTAGCATTTACAGGAAGAGGCCCTGAATTGGTGGGATGTAGTAAAGAAAGAGACTGGTAGGGGAGAGATCACTTAGGGGAGTTTAGGAGATGTTTTGAGATGACGTTTCTTTCCAGAGCATAGGAGGGTGTGTATTTAGAGAAGTTTTATTCATTTACGGCATGGAGAGATGTTGGTGAAAGAGTATGTGAATCAATTCAATGAGTTGCTAAGTTTGGGCTGGAGCTGATTAATACCCCTCACAAGAAGGCTTCGCGAAGGGGCTGAATCAACCTTTTTAAGTTTTGGCTCTTAGTCATAATCCTATTGGTGCAAATTATGAGGGTTTGGTGGAGATGGCCATGCTGAACACCATCTCCAATGAGGAAGTGAAGGAAGAACATAAGAAGTCCAAGGAAAGGTGCCATAACAGAATTAGTGCAAAGGCGAAATGGGACCCAAGGGAAAGATTAAGAAGTTGAACATGGAGTGTAGGACATATGGTAGGAAGGGGCACTTTGCTAAGGAGTGCATGATGGATAGCTCGAAGATTAAGTATTACAACTGTAATCAACTCGGGCACATGAGGTGGGAGTGTCCAGCACCTCAGAAGACCTCTACCTATGTGGTTCCTACTTACACACTGGATGCAATTCCTAGCTCGAGTGCGCCTCCAGTAACGAACAAGGGAAGAAGGTCATGATTGAAGGCATGTTAACTCTATTTGGTTTATTCATTCGTACCTTATTTGATATTAAAGCATCACACTCTTTTATTTCCAATAGACTTGTAGATGAGTTACACTTAGACACTAGCATAAATAGACCCTGTGGTTGTATCAACCTTATTGGAGGATCAAATTATTTTTCTTTAATATGTAAGGGTTTGAAAGTGTTTATTTTAAGGGTCGAGTTTGATCACGATGCTTTTGTCTTAGAATTTTATGGATTTAGGTTGATTTTAGGCATGGATTGGATGATGATGATGTATGGGTGATTATAGACTATGATAGGAAGGTTGTTTAGTTGAATACTTTTAGTAGGCTCGGTCTAAAGGTTTCTGAAAGTGAGCTATGGATCATGTAATATGGATATACGATAATACATAGTATAGTGATGATAGCTATACAGTAAACAGACATGACTATAAAAGCAGTATAATAAAAATAACACCAGAGATTTTTATACTGGTTCGGAGCTCCATCTTACGTCCAGTCTCAGACTCCTTCTGAAATTTCACTAAAACAACAACCCTCACTTAACCCGGAGGAATAAGTCTATACAACCCCTGAGCAGCCGAACAGGGAACTAAGCAGCGAAACAGGATTTCACCTCAGCAGCCGAAGAGGACTTCACACGCCTGAGCAGCAGAACAGGACTTCAACAAATACAAAAGATTGTTTGACTTTTTGTATTCTGATAACACAGATAAGTCTGTTTATAGTACACCCTTCCTATGAACTTCTCCTCGGGTATAAATATGTATAATTGAAGTTTATGAAGATTAGAAAGGAATAATATTGCTTAGAATATGATATATAAATCTAAATCAAGCAACAAGTATGTTAAGAATGCTGAGTATTTGAGAGTATAGTCACAAGAATATTCAAGAGAGTTAGATAAGGGAGACAAGCATATTAAGTGATGTGTAATGAAGTTAGGATATGTATTTATAGTTTTTAAATAGCACCGACCATTGGCGAAGAGTTTCGGTTAAAGCGCGCGTCCAAATCTCTTCATATAGATTCGTAACTCTTCACGAATGATCATGTCTTTTCAGAAAATATAGTCGTTATAGAAATTCAATCAACTGAGCCTCTGGGTCAGTCGACTAAATATTCAAACGATTTTTATTATATATTATATATATACACACTTGTGCACCTTGCACAGATACTAGCAGGTCAGTCGACTGACCTGGTATTATCTGTGCAATTTGCATAGTTTACACATGTATATAATATATTATATATGATTCTAATTTTAAAATTTTGATAATATATATATATATATATATTATATGCTTATATATGTATAAATCATTTGAAAATAAGAAGATTATATATATAAGCTAATATATACGTAAACGAAGAGAGATCTTAACAATATTGACTTAAGACTTAAAACAAAATAATATAAAGTTGATGCACCGATTTTGATGTCCTGTCTCCATGTAGTATATATTCTCTTTTTGTCATAACAATCGTTGAATATGTATGTTGCAGTGATAGCTTAATGTCATGAATCAAAACCAAGTCTCAACATTCTCCCTCTTTTTGATTGATGACAACCTGTACATAGATATAGATTTTGACTGTATATAATATAATATGAATGCTTACTCTCAATGAATTTTTGGCGATATATATCATGCATTCTTAATGTTAGTTATAATTTTCTCCCTCTTTGTCATCGATAAAAAGGAATAAAGAACATGAACAATTGTATGATGCATGTATAGATATTCAAATCATAGCAATAAAAGAAACAAGCATTCATACATTGCAACATCACAAACAAGAGTTTTAAGATAACAACATCATATATAAAACAAATAATACGAAACATTGGCTATTTGGTGCAAGCCATGTTTTAATGTTTTGAAATGAAAGACTAATGTTTTTAGATCATAAAAAGCAAATTCTAAGATAAGCAACAACTTACTCTATTATACGCTTACCCCTATCACCATAAGAACTTTGACCACCTATATCACCATGATCGCCTCCATTTCCACCACTGTTGCTGCTACCGCTTGATCATTGGAAGAGGAGGACCAAGTGAAGATGGGTTGTTTGCCCGTATCACCTAGTGTAGACGTGGAAGAGCCCAATGAACACGAGATCGCTTGCATTGTTTATTCCTGCAAATAGAGTTAGAGCAATATCTTTCTCCCCTTTTATCATCGACAAAAAGGAGAGTTTATATGATGGAAAAACTTATACTCCACATAAGTGTTAACATAGAACAATATAGAACAAAATAACCACTACTTATAATGTAAGGTATCAAAAAAGTAACATTTAAAGCATGCGATACCCAAGGTTCTTATAATTTCCTAATTGTTAGGAAACCATACCCATTCGGGCGTGGTTGAACCTTTATAAATATAATTTTCATTATTACTACCATATCAAAATAATCATCAATGTATTTTTCTCTATTTTCCAATTAACAGGAACCCAAATACTTAGGTAATTTTTATTCATGTTTTTCGTCAATGATTTTGTACTTCTAAAGAAATTATAAACACTAATGGTCGTAGCAGTATTTGAATTTCTATAAAAATTAGATTTAGACTTTACTCGTAATCTAGTACTAGTGCTAACATATTTACTATACATGAAAGTGTATCTAGTACTATTTCTACGATCAGTTTTATTATATCCTAAATCACTTTTATCATGTAAAGATTTAGAACTAGATAAAATCATGTTTAAATTATTTTGACCTTTTTTAAATTTTGTGACTTCAGTGTTAAGTTTATCAAATTTAACTTGAAAGTCACAATTATTATTTTCAAAAGAAATATTACTATTTTTCAAAATATCAATTTGCTTATTTAATTCAGAATTCTACCTTTTTAACGTACAGTTCTCATTTTCGAGAAGAAAAATTCAAGATTATGAATTAGCTAAAGATGATTGTAATAGATCATTTTGTCTTTTAAAATCTATAATTTCTTTTGAAAAATTTTCTTTTTCAAACATATTATTTTATTCATCTAGAAAATCTTTAAGAGCCTCAAAATTATTTTTTAAAACACCTTATTGATTTTCTAAATCTAATTTCTTATTTTTCAATTTGTCATTTTCAAGTTTGATTGATTGCATCTTTTCTAAAATGATAAAATTAAGCTTTGAGATCTTATCGCTTATACTAACTAATTCATTATTCTCATTTACTAAAAGTTGTAAATCAGAAAGTACATTTTTACAGTCCTCATTGGTCGTTGCTCTGATAGTTTCAGGCTTTTTGCTTGTTGTATTTCGACCGAATCTTTTTCTAGCCATTATTCTATGATGTTGTGACGATCGATAGAATTCCAGGCTCTGATACCAAATGTAAGTGATCTATGGATCGTGTAATATGGATATACGATAATACAGAGTATAGTGATGATAGCTATACAGTAAATAGATAGGAATATAAAAGCAGTATAATAAAAATAACACTAGAGATTTTTATACTGGTTCGTAGCTCCATCCTACGTCCAATCCCAGACTCCTTCTGGAATTTCACTAAAACAACAACCCTCACTTAACCCGGAGGAACAGGTTTATACAACCCTTGAGCATCCGAACAGGGATCTGAGCAGTGGAACTAGATTTCACCTCAGCAGTCGAAGTGGACTTCACACGCCTGAGCAGCAGAAAACAGGACTTCAACAAATACAAAAGATTGTTTGACTTTTTGTGTTCTGATAACATGGATAAGTTTGTTTATAGTACACCCTTCCTATGATCTTCTCCTCGAGTATAAATATGTATATTTGAAGTTTGTGAAGATTAGAAAGGAATAGTATTGCTTAGAATATGATACATAAATCTAATTCAAGCAATAAGTATGTTAAGAATGCTGAATATTTGAGAGCATAGTCACAAGAATATTCAAGAGAGTTAGATAAGAGAGATAAGCAGATTAAGTAATGTGGAATGAAGTTAGGATATGTATTTATAGTTGTTAAATAGCAGCGACCGTTGGTGAAAAGTTTCGGTTGAAGCGTCGCGTCCTAATCTCTTCGTAGAGATTCGTAACTCTTCATGAATGATCGTTTCTTTTTAGAAAATATAGTCGTTATAGAAATTTAGTCAACCGAGCCTCTGGTCAGTCGACTAAATATTCAAACGATTTTTATTATATATATTATATATATATACTTGTGCACCTGTGTATGTTGCACAGATACTAGTAGGTGAGTCGACTGACCTACCAGGTCAGTCTACTGACCTGGTATTATCTGTGCAATTTGCACAGTTTACACAGGTATATAATATATATATATATTATATATGATTCTAACTTTAAAAATTTGATAATATATATATGTATGTATTATGCTTATATATGTATAAATCATTTGAAAATAAGAAAATTATATATAAGCTAATATATACGTAAACGAGGAGAGATCTTAACAACATCGACTTAAGGCTCAAAAATAATAATATAAAAGTTGATGCACTGATTTTGATGTCTTGTCTCCATGTAGCATATATTCTCCTTTTGTCATAACAGTCGTCGAATCTGTATGTTGCAGTGATAGCTTCGTGTCATCAATCAAAACCAATTCTCAATAGTTTCTTGCGATCCCAAAGGTTCAGTTATGTTGATTTACCTATATTCATTAGACCTCATATGACAAGTTAGATTCAGTGCTTGTGGTTAGAGATTAACCAGATGTTCTTTCAAGGCTATCGGTCTTCCATCACAGAGGGAGATTGAGTTCCAAATTTATGACAGACCCATCACCTTACGCTTGAGGTTTATGGCTCCAAAGTGGATACGCGAACTGAACAAGTAAGTGAATGAGCTATTGGAGAAGGGCTTCATTAGGAGGAGCATTTCAAAATGGGGAGCACCAGTTGTATTTGCCACTATGCCACTAAGGCAAATGGTTCTCAGAGGCTTTGGGTCGATTATAGGGAGCTGAATAAGCTGGAAAAGAAGAATCATTACCCGTTGCTCCGTATAGACGATCTCTTTGATCATTTGGTTGGAGATAAGGTGTCCTCACAGCTTGATTTCACTACAAGATTCCATCTGTTGTGATTAGCTGAGGATAGCATTCAGAAGTCTGTTTTTCCTACACCCGATGGACTTTATGAATGGCTAGTAATGCCCTTCGGGCTAATCAGTGCATCTGCCTACTTTGTTGATCTGATGATCTGAGTTTTTAGAGGGTTTCTTGATAAGTTCGTAGTGGTATTTGAGGATGACATTTTAGTCCATTCTAAAAGTGAGGAGGAACATAGGTTGCATTTGAAAGAAATGCTCAATACACTGCGTAAGCATAAGTTGAAGGAAAAGTTTTCTAAGTGTCACTTTTAGGTATGCTTTTTGGGACACCTTGTCTCGAAAAGTGGGCTAGCAGTCGATCCTAATAAAGTAGCTGTAGTATAGGATTGGCATGAAGAAGAATACAATGAAAGTGAAGAGTTTCCTTGGTTTAGAGGGATGCTATAGGAAGTTCATTAAGGAATTTTCTAAAATCTCTACCCCTCTAACCCGCCTAACTAATAATAATTGGTTTTCTCGTAGGACGCAAAGTGTGAGGATGCTTTTACTAAAAAAGAGGGCTTGACCAGCGCACATGTTTTAGTGTTACCCGATGGCACAAAGGCATTCATAGTATTGTGGTATGGATTTAGGTGCGAGATTGATGCAGGAAGGAAGTGTAGTGATCTATACTAGTCGACAAGTGAAGGTCCATAAGAGATACTATCGACTCATGATCTAGAGTTGGCGGCCATTATTTTTGTACTCAAGTCATAGAGGCATTATCTACTGGGAGAGAGGTTCAAGCTATATATGGATCGTTAAGTCTCTATAATAGTTGTTTTCCCAGAAGGACTTGAAATTAAGGCAGCAAAGGTGGTTGGAGTTTTTAGAATCGTATGACTTTGATATCTCATATACTTCGGGGAAGGGAAATGTTGTTGCCGACGCCGTGAGTAGGCAACATATGGTGTTGAGACCTTTGTTCTTAGAGTGGAATTATTTGGAGTTCAATTATATGTTCGATTTCCGACCATCATCAGATATTACTCCAGGATTGTTAGTGGCATTGGATGTGCACCCTACATTTATGGACCATATAGGATTTAGTCAGAAGAAAGACAAGGAGCTACTAGACATTTTCAAGAAGACGTGTAGAGGAGACCAATCGAGTCACTTGAGGTGTTATGCCATTGACTCGAGAGAATAAATATAAAGGGATGGTACATTGTGTCTTCCTCCCATTATGGATTTGATTGACACGGTGCTAGCTAAGTCTCATCGTTCTAGGACAACCACTCATCCCAACAGAGATAATATGTGCCAAGACATGAAGAGAGTCTTTTATTGGCTTGGTATGAAGAAGTATGTGGAGAAGTATGTAGATTAATGTATGACTTGCTAAAAATTTTAAGCAGAGCAGAAAAAACAAGGAAAATTATTGCAGCCATTGATTATTCCTCAATGAAAGTGGAAGAGTATTTCTATGGACTTCATCGATGGAATACCTAGGAGTAGGAGAGGGAATGAGAGTATTTAGCTCGTAGTCGATTGACTAACCAAATATGCTTATTTTATTTCTGTCAGGAGTAAGAGGACTGCAGCGTCTTTGGTAACATAATACGTTAGAGAAATTATTAGGTTACATAGAGTTCCTTCTAGCACCGTTAGCGTCTGGGACTCACTTTTCACCAGAGAGTTTTGGAGGAGTCTATAGGAGGTCTTAAGCCTCGAGTTGAGCTTAAGTATCGCTTATCACCCACAGACGGATGGACGGATGGACGGACGGACAGATGAAGAGAGTAAACTGGGTGTTAAAGGACTTACTTCGGATGTGCATATTTAATTTAAAAGGCTCTTGGAAAGATCACTTACCACTGGTGGAGTTTACCCTTAATAAAAGCTATCAAACAAGGATTGGGATGGCACTATACGAGGCATTATATAAGAGAACCTGTAGATTATTTTCCTGTTGGCTAGACATTACAGATAGGATTATTCTTCGACCAGATATGGTGAAGGGGACATCAGAAAAGGCAGACTTGATTCGTAGGAGGATGAAAATTGCTTAGGATTGGTAGAAGTCTTATGCTGACAGAATTCATGCGAAGTTAAATTTTGCAGTGGGTGACATGGTTTTTGTGATGGTCTCATCGCTTAGG
This sequence comes from Allium cepa, assembly GCA_030765085.1. Taxonomy (NCBI): domain Eukaryota; kingdom Viridiplantae; phylum Streptophyta; class Magnoliopsida; order Asparagales; family Amaryllidaceae; genus Allium; species Allium cepa. The sequence continues at coordinate 601,735,467 of CM060935.1, forward strand.
CATGTTATGAGATTCGGTGGTTTGGGAAAGCAAGCATCAAGATTTGTACGGCCTTTTCCGATTACTGATAGGGTTGGAAAGTTAACATATAGGGTGAAGCTTTCCAAGATGTTAGCGGGAGTACATGACGTTTTTTCTATATGTCGCACTTCCAAGAGTGCTTAGACGATACAACCACCGTAGTTGAGCCGAGTTAGCTAGAGGAGGTTCAAGTAGAGAGGGAGTCACTCATTTGTCGTGCAACCACTTGTGTTCTTGAATATGGTACAAAGCGATTCTGCAAAAAGGTTATCAAGCTTATTAAAGTTCATTTGGGAGACGGTCCAACGGAGAGTACATGGGATTCTGAGGAGAGTATCCGAGCTACCCACTCACAACTTTTTTTTGGTACGTTTCAATTTAGATAATTAAGTGTAAGTCACTTATGTTTCTAGGTTCTAGCTTGGTATACCCCATAGGTAAAGATAATTGGACAATAGGAATGGTTGCAAACGTGTTATTTGGACATGCTTTGGATGATGGATGCTAGTGGATGTATTTATTGAATTGATCTTTGCATACTTAGGAAAATATATTCTCTAGTTAGTATACACACTTACACCATCACATATTCCCTTTTTTTAGTTATATGCATATGGTTGTTGCATATGGATTGAATGGTTGTGCATATATGTAGAATTGCCACTATGTTGCATAGGATGTTGTATACAATTGGATAAATGACATAAGCATGTGCATCTAAGGAGGCCGATTAGATCAGGAGATCATCTATTCTTTTACTAAGGATAATGGTTGTCAGTGGATGATGGATGAGTAGATGGTTTAGTTATTAATTTTTTTACACACGAGTTATATTTTTCCATCCTGGGAAATTTCGAGGACGAAATCCTTTTGAAGGGGGAAAAGTTTAGGCGGAAAATTTAAATAACTTAATTAAATTTAAATATAATAAGGGGAAAAATGGAATTTTTTACAAACATCGGAATTTAGCTATGATACTTGCACCATTGAGTTTGTGGCTATTTTCTAGACAGTTTTCATATATATTTGGAATCAGAGCTAGTATGAAGAAGTTATGAATGTTTTAAATTTCAAAATCTAATACAATAAATTAAGAACATAAGGAAAGAAAATATAAAAATAGAGTTGCACTAGTCGACAGATTGATTGGGATCGTTCGAGTTGTATCGGCTAGGGTTTTGATCAGCCAACGACCTAGATTTAATTTATTATCTTTCTATTAGCGATTAGGATTTAAATAAATATTTTCCATAGATCGATCAATGATCTAGATTTCTTTGAACCCCTATAAATACACAGCTAATGAAAACCCTAATTCACAAAATATTAGTCAACAAGTCCAAACTATATCAAATTCAAATCTCATCCTTAACTTACAATATTCTTCAAAATAAAATAGAAATCAAAGTAGAAAAGTTGAATAAGGCTAAATCAAGCGGAGAACAGACAGATTGGGGAGATTTTCAGACGTGATTCGAAGGGAAGAGCTTGGATTTGAGGTGAGCGGGTATATTGTTAATAAGATGATTTACATACAGTTAATTTAAGTATACCCTATTTGATTTAGGTTGTTAGAAATCAATTTGTAAACATTATGTATTTAAATGGATATTCCTCTTTTCTAATCTAGATCTATTAATATAAATTGGTAAACTAAAGAATATAACATAACCTGTGATGTTAGTAGTAACCCTAGGTTAAACTTTTTTTTACTGTAAATCTATAAATTGAATTTGAATAGGAAGTTTTGATAAATTGCAGATGTGGGTTCACTGTAATTGCTGCAAGATGGAATTATAATTTACTTTAATGGAAATTTGGGAATGAACGTGGTTAAATAATAATTAATGAACCAAAACAATGATAATCCCTAATTAAACAACAACGATCGGTCAACTACTTTTATTGGAGTGATCGACAACATGCGGTCGACCACTGTAGTACATAGCGGTCGACTAGTCATCATTATAGAAGCGCAATATGAACCTCGGCCTGATCCCTGGACTATAAATAAAATAGTTAGTCTATATATTATTTAAATATATATGGATGTTACTATTGGTAGGAAGCTAGTTCCTCATGTGGCGACTTTAGGATACTGCGAGACTAGGTAAATGCAACTTACCCAGCATGAGTCAATATTCACCTAGGGTCAATTCTATTGCAATATGCATGCACAGGAGGTTTTACGGTGGACGCAAAACTGATGATGATGCCTGATGAAGTATGTGGCCTGACACTAACGGGAGTTCTTTTGTATTCACGGATGATGCGACATGATGATGTGTTGTTGTTAGATCCTGGCATGGTGCAATAAGAGGCATTATGTTACCATTAAGAGGTGGACACGGATGTAGACAATGAGACACTTCAACATTTTGGCATTGCAAGCTCTTCCTCAATGTGTAAATGAGGTACGTGTAGTCGTAGTTGTGGGAAATTTAATCCTACGTTAGAAAATTGTAGGGAAACCCATCTTGGAATAGTTACATGTAACCATAATGTGGGAAATGATAGGGTAATCCTATGTGGAATAGTTCCATTAGCTATTAGTCGATCATTAGTTGTCTAGAGGTTCGATTAGTTGTTCGATCCTAAGTATGAGCCTACATAAGTAATTAGGGTAGGTGTCTATTCAGCTAAAACCCTTAAGTAAAGAAAATAAATAATTTCATGAACATATTATAGGAAATTCTAGGTCACATAGGGTATTACTAAAATCAACTGCATGAGATCACTATATATTAATAATGTACTCATTCACTAGACTTTTGTCTGACTCACCCCTTTTCCTTTCTTTTTCCCCATCACCGGAGGAAAGGGCAACATAAAATAGGCCCAAGATCAGTACGTGGAGAGATGAGCTTAGCATTAGAGTTGCTAATTGTTTTCCAATTTGCTCTATATATTTTCTTATCTTATTCAATACTCGGTATTTATCAGACATTGTATCATACTTCTATGTATTTTGGATTTGACTATGTACTATTTTTGCGATTGTGTTTTGAGATATTTTTTTGAGATGGTTATTTTCTGTATTTATATGTTGTTGCTTTCTGCTGTGAGATTTGTAACTATAGAATATCATAGAACGTATTTGTATATATTTAGTCTCTACAATGTTTTAAAAATCTGGATAACCCATACTTATTGACACTGATGCACGTTTGAAAGTCACCATGGGCTTTGGATCGGTGTATCGACGGTGTAGGTTGTCACAATTTTTGATTCTGAAAAGGATCGATACACTTACTTAGAGATTCGAGTTATCGATTAGGCTATTAGGTGTGCAAAATGTGTTTCATATATCGCATTTGCATAAGTTTATGCACGATCCTTCTTTGATAGTCGAAGCATCACAGCAAGAAGACTTGGAGATTGGGCCTAACTTGACTACACTAAGGAAACCTATATGCATTGTTGAGTGAGATACAAAGCAATAGAGGATGAAGGTTGTAAAGTTAGTTAAATTGCAGATGAGCGTCGATGCTAGGGACTATACTTGGGAAATCGACGATAGTGTGAGGGAGTCCTATCCAGGGTTGGTTCTTGATTAATTGTTTCGTTTTATATAATAACTTCTATAGTGTGCTCACTGCTTGAGGTGGAGTTGCTTAGTTGCATTTGGTTTGTATGTAGTATCAACAATACTCTACATTTGTACATTTTCTTCTGTTCAATTGTGTTGTCTTTCTTGATTGGATTCGAGGACCAAATATCTTAAGTGAGGAAGAATGTTGCGATCCATAATTTTGAACACTTCGTCTTTGAATACCAAAACATTTGAAATCTGGTTAAGTGTTTAAAAGTGATTTTATAACCTTATTAAACTCCTTTTAATTAAAAACCAATGATAGGAAACTTGGTTTTGAAATTTGTTTACAGTAATTACATTGAAAAAATATCGATAGTATGATTGAAAATCGTTTTACCAGTAAACAGATTTTAATTCAATCTGAGTTGTCAAAACTATGTGTACATGTCTAAATAAAATATAAAATCAGTAATAGCTAATAAAAGTAATTTGACTAAATATGGTTAAATAGTTTACTCTTAAAAGCTCTTAGAAGGTCATTATGAAGGGGATATTTCAGTGGAGATATTTTCTTTGGCTTGTATGGTGAAAAGTTGGTCACATATGGCGGGTGACTTTAGGTGCCTAAAAGAGGTGAGGGAGTTTATGGTAAGCTCATGAATGCCTGTATAAATCCACTGTGGGGTTCATGAATCCCTTTCATATTTTTATATACAAAAACTAAGCTCTTTATTCTCTTAGTTTCTTCAATTTTAACTTCCTAAAACTCAGAGGAAAATCAGCCCAAACTTGCAACAAACTCTTGCTATAAGCCTTAAACAAAATAGCAACAGGTATTATCAACTTAAAGCTCAATGAAATGGAGCACACAGTCATAAAAGGCTCAAGGCTGTGAGCATTATAGGCGAATTCTTGCTTAAGCCGTGAGCATTTGTAAAGGGTAGGAGGATTTTGGAGCTTTCTTTGATTGAGGTAGGAAGTGGTGCAAGATTGGGAAAGAGTGAGCAACTGACCATTTGAATGTATATGAAGTGTATAATATGCTTGTTTGAAACTGTAGTAAGTTGTTAATAATGTACAACTTTGGTGATTCTTACTTTGGAAAGCAAATGGCATACATAAATTGTATATTTAGGCTTCTTTGACTTTGTATGACTTGTTACATGGCACTGACATGACGCATATAGATTTGGTTGGACTGCAATTGAATGGGACTTGAGTGTAGAGTGGTTTCTATAATGAATAGTAGCTATAGAAGCACTTTAAAATGCCTTACTTTGTTGAATTTCTATAATATTTTGTAAAGGGTTCCCTAGGGGTTTCTTGGTATTTTTTTGTTGTATATTGAGTATATTTTTTACTGCAAAAAAATTGAACATTAAAAAGATTGTTATTATATAGAAAAGTGGCCAAACTTTATAGATGTTAAAACTTTCCAGTTCAAAACTTGTTACGCACACAAAAACAACATTTTTTAGCCGTTGTATATCTTTGACCCTTTTTACAACATTTTGGAAATGCTAGAGATTGTAGTTTCTAACTTTAATTGGTTTATATTGGCTTTCTTTTAAGTATTTCTCTACAATCTTTTTAGATGTATTTAATAACTTATATTAGAGTATTTTAAAGTGGTTTGGAATTTAAATATATTTTTAATAACAAATTATCAATTATTAAAGTAGAAGATTTAATTTAATAAATGAAAACATGCTTTTGGAAGTTTCTAAATAAATTATAAAATAGTTCCTTTAAGTAATATTTTAAATAAATGTTTAAACCATAATTATAAGTATTTTAAAGTATTTTTATTTACACATAGTTTATATAAAATTAGTTAAATACATTATTAACATATCAGAAAGCTAATGTAACATTTTATCTTTTATATTATGATAGAATTTTATTAAATATATTAGCTTATAAATAAATTAGTGTGTGTGTGTCATTTTTAAAAAGCTTTTAAATTATAAATGAATGTTTGAAAAAGGGGGTTAGTAGCCACTTAACTAACTTAATTGTGTTTTGTTTGTTTACTTGTTTATGGAAAGTAATTAATCTTATACCAAGCACTAGAAGCTAACAAAGTAGGCATATTCCATCAGTTAGAGTTACAAATGATGTTCTAGTAGAGTTTAGAAGTAATAGTGCTCTAACCTACCGGCTTTACCCTTGATCGAGGGATAGAGTAAGTTAAGAAGGCTTGAAACATATAAGTATACGAGACTTGATTTCCATATGCAATCATTTTTAGAACTAGATAGTCGATTAGTCGACTATTGAACTTGACCAAATTAATTTAGGAAGTATATAAAATCTTAACAGCTTCATACGGTTTGAGATCCCCCAAGGAGGACTCATGGTATGAAACATCTCTCGCTCTAAGAATATATATATACAAGATCCCCTAGGGTGGACTCCTTTGTATTGTTTGCTTACTTATGAAAGAACTAGAATTGAGTTAATCATCGATTTAGTTTTGAAGAGTCTGGGATTAGAAAGGTATTTGTATATATCACTTACTGAAAACCACATGAAAACTAGTATACGAGTCTACATTTTGGAAGCAGTTGTGAAGTAAAATGCTATAGAGTTGAAATGTCTATCCTAGTTTAAGTCCAAGGGAGAGGTCAATGTTAACATTTCAGACCAATCCTATAGAGTTGAAATGTCTATCCTAAGGTTAAGTCCAATGGAGAGGTCCGCATTAGTATTTGTCAAATGACTTATGCTGGAATCCATGGAGAGATTCATGATCTATTCGAGTGACGAAGACTAGTGTAAGAGATGTAGAATGTGTCTTCACTATTAGAAATGACAGAAAATCGAGTAGGCCTTATAGCTAGTGGGTTTAGCTAACCCAAGGGTAGAGGGAGTTAATGGTATTCAGTATCACATGTTCAGGCATGGACCAACTATGTTTCCCTAATGGTATGCTCATCTAGAGATATATGAGGTTTCAGAATGTAGATTCTACCACTTGTTAGGAGGTCCGCCCCGACATACTTATGGCGCCTCTAATGGAAAATCCATATGTGAACGAACCTTAGTAGTTTTATATGTACTTCTAATATTGTTTTGTTGTGAGATGCAAGCAACACAGCTATTTTTTATTTATATTCTTCACCCTAGACACATATGGACGGCGTACTGATTGCGTCTCAGCAGTACTGTTATATCGATGCATGTATCTTGAGTTTCTCATACTAGATTTATGCCTAACATGTGGTTTTATTTTCCCTAAATTCCTCGTGTACTTCTTCGCGTAGGCTAAGTAAACCAAGTTTGATTTTGGACACTTTGAAGCTTTAGGAGACAAGATGAAGGCTTCCATTTATATATCAATTTCTATTTCTATTGCACTATCATTATGTATGTATCAGCATTGTGAGTACGAACAATTATAACTGTCCAGACCGATGATAGCACTTAGGTTTTGTGACTCTGAAATTACTCTGTATTTTGGAGTAACCCTTTGTACTCTCTTTTTGGATATTGTATATTATCGTTCCACATGTGAGATTCTGATAGTGTTCTTTCTTTCTTGTTATGTTTAGTTTCCTTTTTATTTTACTCTAACAATTTGTCTTTTTGGTTCTTAGGTGCTCGGCACACGAATACTATAGATGTATCAACATCCAAGGGTCGAAAGTTTGGGTCATTACAAGTAAATTTATATGATTTACAATTGGATCCATCAAATTTTATGTTAGTGTCACGGATTTTAACGTAAACTATAGCATTATCATTCATAAGATGCTACTACAAAATAACATTATATGTTACTTCACTCGAAAACGTTACTATAGTTCATAATATCATGTTATTAAAGAACTTATAAGCTAAGATAAAGACACTTCACTTAAAATGCTCCTACAAAATGACATTTCCAAGTTAGGGTATGCTTTTAATTTTTAAACTTAATACCCAAAATACATCTCAAAAACAAGTTTCACGAAAGACCTTTACCAATGTTTTCAGCAAAAGTGTACAGTGTAGAATGCAAATATTTGCAGTTCTAATAGCACATATTTGTAAAATAATTATTTGCGATGTAGAATGCAAACATAAGCAAGTGTAGAATGAAAATATATACGGTGTAGACCGTAAATTTTTATTTTACAAAACTGCAATTAGAATTGCAAATATTTGCAGTTTAGAATGCAAATATTTGTAATGCGGACTGCAAATATATGCGGTGTTGAGTGTACATCTTCATTGAAAATATTGATACGTATTTTTGGGGAAACCGATTTTGACCGAAGGTGGAAGTGGATTGAAACTTACGAAGGGTGTTTGAAAAAATGTTCATTTCTTTAATTTAAAAATTCAATTATTAAAATGATTATGATACTACACAATGGTGTTATAATTATAATACTTATTCCTCTAATTTCATTATTCCTCGAGCCAACTAAATAATCGGCCACCACTTTCATCTTCACGTCATCTCCTTCCTTTATCATTGTTGGTCGCCTCAATCATCGTCTGTGTTGACCTCGACGAGACAATTGTTGGTACCGGCTAAATATAGTTGAACTTGTAGTACTAGTATAAGGACATGTTGCATGCACCACCATTATAGACTGGAGTGCCTCTCTTCTATCATTGGCATTCCATCACGTTAAATTTTGAAAATCCAATTTAGCATTCATGGCTTGGAAAAGAAATATCTAGATGTTCTTGGCTAATATCTTTTGTCTTTTAAATATAGGCTTTCCAAATATATTTTATGTTATTTCCTATGTTGGTTTACCTTCGATCCTTACTGAATCCTACTTAAATGTAGTTGTATGAGAGTTGATAGCCTTTAGTAACTGATCTCAATCCAGATCCTTATTCTTCAGTATTCGTTACACTTTTGATAAAGTATCTTCTTGGTCATAGCATAACTTTTGATTCACATATCTGCACTAGAAATAACAATGGTAAATATATTTGATATTCACATTATAACGGGAGGATTTCCCCTTCTAAAATTTTCATCAAGATAGATTAACCTTGTTATATAAGACCCTTTAATATATACTAATGGAAAATTAACCTTTGATTTCCTTATAAATCAACCTGTTATTTTAGTGTGGTTTATAGGAATGACGGAACCGGGCCAGTCTGTAATGAGTTAAATATGTAGATTTCAAAAAAAAAATCCTATTTTGAATCACAATGGGCATATGAAGTTTAATGGGTTGTACTAGTTCCAATCCAGAATATTTAAATAAAATTTGATGTTATTTAATTTTTTGATTTAATTAAGTAATATAAATTAAAACTTATTTATAGTTTACGAGTATATCGTTATATACTCATATTTGTACAACATGCATATGCAACATAATAATGTATACATATATAGATGTCGGGATTTGCAACTACAACGTATACAACATCTACAACATATGCTTTCGTAATTTTATATGCACTGATTGTCTCAAGACATTGTGTTGTGTGTGTATGCATCTACAACGATCTCACGTAATGGTTTACTTGCTCATTTCCAATGAACTAATTTCATCGAGGTTTCATACAATAGGAGTCTCGATTGTTCACCGTATAACATTTATATATGATTGAAATGGATCAAATATCCATATTCTTGTATTTCTTAAAAGTTCAATACTCATAGAAGACAACACACAGTCTCGGGCAAATAAACACCTAAGTGACCAAGGTACAAATGTGTTTAGTAGTTGTATGGTTTAGCTCTTGCAAGGGTCTTTGAATTAACAACATGCCAAAAGATTTGCTAATAAGTATGTTTTATATTTTTATATCAATCTTAATTAATTTCAATTGTATATTTTAGCTGATAAATATTCTATCAATTATATTGGTTGCACAAATTTATGAAAGTAGATTGTTTTAGCTTTTATAGCATACATTCTTACAATTTAGAAAGGTTAAATGTTATTTTAATTTTCTAATAAGGCTCCCATACTATTTTTATATTCCTTAAAACACTAAGAGAAATATAGAAATCTATTGATTCCACTAGTGAGTGTTAGAACTCGCTCGCCTTCAGATTCTAATCGGGGTTTTTGTCTTGATCTCGACCTTGAGTTTTCTCAACAAATCGAGAGATGTTATTCACTCGGACCAACCATTTCACGATGGCCTAAGTATAATAAATGTACCTTGAGTTTACTTAACAAATACATGCATGTATCTTACCTCATCTTGTCAATATATTGATAATACTACACATAACATCCCTAACTTGAGTTTACTCAACAACTAAAGAGATGCGAGTAATCTATTAATATATAAATGGTAGATGACAACTTTATATATTAAAGATTCATAATCTTAAATATATTATACATTTCGAGTGATATCAATTTAATTAATAATTCGTTTCTTATAAAACACTACCGTGATTCAAGTGTCGGACATATATAAAATCACGGTATACATACCATACTCATGCACTTACTCAAAAAAATATAAGGTTTATTTCAATATTACTTACAATATTTTATACATATGTAGTTATATAAGTTTAATTTGTTTATAACTGTCATGATTTGATTAATTTATATAATATATATATATATGCATTTTACTAATTAAATTATATTTAATTAATTTTAATTTATTAATTAAATCAAATTTAATTAACTTAGTTTATATAAAATTTCTGAAATTTATATTATTTACCTTAAACTATTTAAGTTAAACAATTAGTTATATCATTTATAATTTGTGTGTATACACACACAGACACATCAATATATGTATGCATTTTGTTATTAAATTTTAATTAATTTTATTAAATCGAACAATTTAATTAGATATTAAATTAATTCACAACTTTTAATATAATTTATCTTAAAGAAATTTAAGATAAATATATTAACAAGTTACATTATATATGTTTGTATCTAATTAATTAACCTTTTAAGTTATTATTTTATTTAATTTAATTACTCTAGTTAATTATAGATATATTAAAATTCAAAATTAATTAATTAATTTTTAAAACATATTTGAAAATTTTAAATTTATTTTACAACCTTTATAAATTTTTATTTTATATCAAATTTAATGTTAAACTACATTTGTAAAGTTTAAAATTGAATTTTGAAAATTAGCTCAATGCCCAAATCAATTTAGACCTTTACAATTGGACCACCCTTTTGGACTTACTCCACCAATCGAGCTAGCCTAATAGTCAGGAAGGAGAGAATACTTGATTATCCAATCCCAATGCTAGACGTTACTAATGTAGACAAACATTGGATATGTAGGCTTTATTAGTTGGTCCTAAAGTTGCTAGTTTAGATAGCATATATCATTCAGGCTCTGATATCATCGATGAAACCACGTTAATCTAAAGTGCATGAAACAGGTAGATTTCAAAAAAAAATTTCATATTTTGGATCATAATGGGCTTATGAAGTTTAATGGGCTGTACTAGATTCAGTCTGGATTATTATCTAATTTTATTTAATTTACCACTTTGATTAATTAATATATATTAATTGAGCAATATTTATTTATGGTTTATGAGTACACCATTATCCTCATTTGTATATAGCATGCAAGTGAAACATTATAATGCATACGTAGTTAATGTATGCACATATAGATATTGGAATTTGCATCTACAATATATACATTCACCATTTGTGTATGCATTGACTGTCTTAAAATATTGTCTCACACACACACGTATATATAAATTTATTTATACATTGCATAAAATAAGTTTATAAAATATTTTGATATCTATTGACTTATTCAGATGGATTTAAATTCAAATTTAATATTAGTTTTGACTTAATAAAATAATTTAAAATTCAAATCTAGATTTAAAATCTATTAAAGTATCTTCTAATTATTCAAGATAAATATATTTATATATAATAAAATATCTATTATTGCCAACGTTAATAAATTTTATTTTATTTATTTCACTTATAGAAACTATTTTAATTTTACATAAAAGAATAAAAATTTATATTTTGTAATAAAATAATTATCAAAATATTATATATATGTTTATATATATGTATCTATTTGGCCCTGTTAAAAACTATTTAAAAATAATAATAATACAAATTGTATTTAAATTTATGGCCACTAAACAACCCATTCCATTTGATAATTAAAGGCATTCGAATCGTATTTAAATGCGTATCGAAGCGTATATTGATATGTACATATATAACTTTTATATGCGCACCCAATTAATTAGTAATAACACCCAGAAAATACCAGCAGCACCATACATAACAAATAAATAATTAATATTTCATAAATGAAATATTAATTAATTTATAGTGATTTATAGATCAATTAAATCGTGTGGTGTTTCGAAGAAATCATCAGCGCGATTGTGCAACCCGTATGTGTAGATTAAATCAATGATTAATGTTAAAAAATTCGAATATTAACATTTATACATCACCTTCGCCAATGGTGTGACAATTTGGTAGAATTTATCACTTAAAGATCTTCATCTAAATATAATTTTACATTTTAAGCGGTACATTTTAGTAACAATTATTTACATCAATTCTCTTCGTCAACACTATATCATATTAGGCCTTATGAAATTTGGTTTTCGTCGAAATTCCAATACCATCCACATCCAACCGGTTAATCCATTAAACAAAGTTCATGGTTCAATAACAATATTTATTATTAACACACTACCTTCCCATAGATTTTGACTTTTAGTTGACTATAGTTAAATGTGATACTAACCTCAAACAACCGAGAAGACGAATTCTCTATCGAGTAGTGTTTCACGTTCAATGCTTCAACTGAGACCCAACTATAGTCGCTCAATGGTATGCATGTCATGATTTAACTATAATCAAAGTGGAGTATCCACATTGATGCTCAATAGTATTCTCAAGTCAAGAGAATTGTGTAGTATCATCTCTCAAAGATTTTCTCTTTTACCTAGTTATTATTAAGCAACAGAAAACTCTTAGGTAAGTTGTTCTATAGTTATCCAATAACAATAAGACGTAACGCCTTGGTTCCCTCAGCAGACTTGAGTAATAACACTTCAAAATTTTGTGAGCGTTATGTGCTCCATTTTCAACAAATGTATCGATATTCTTTCTCGAAATATCTTGACTAGAAATATTTAAAATAATATGTTATTTTATATTATGATAATTTTCTCATGATTACAACTTATTGTAATTATTATCACATAACATATCATTTAAGGGTCTTATATTTTAATATACTTGAAATTAACTTATGTGATTGACTCTATATAACAAAGTATATAATAGAAATCAAATACACTTAGTATGAATAAGATTGATTATCGAATTAAACATATATAACAAATTACATAATTGCTTCTATGACATACCTCTAAATCTCTCAAAGGAATCTTGGATATATGGTATAATATTGTCCTTATTTGTTTATTTATTTATTAAAAAAAACAGAATTTTCTTATAGTTACATTTAAATTATGGTACTAATATGCAATTTTACCATAAAAATTGGTGGAAATTATTAGGATGTCCTTATTTCTAGTCTTAATCCACTCCACCCATTTTGAAAAACTCAATACACAAAACATCCCTAAAATTATTTTTGAATATTTGCAATATTAGAATTAAACTCTGCAAATTTTTGACATACACACACACACGTATATGTGTGTGCGCGCGCACTCACATATATGTGTGTGAAAGATTTTTCTTTTCGTTATTCACTCATCTTAACATGAAGTAGATATAGGTTGTGCAAGAAAAAAAAATAGCAATAATAATTTGAACATGTTTTTGAATAGAGATTTTAGTTGTTTTAAAACTTGTAAGGAGTGAAAACCTTGCCCCAAGAATTAACCAAATCATCAATGTTACTAGCTATATGACCCTAAGTAAAAATTTAGAAGCTAGTAAACAATTCATCCCAAGACTAATTTAAGAGAAGCGTAATAATGTTTCAAATTATCACACATGAAAGAAAGTCAAAGGTACAAAGATTAACAAATTTTCGTTGAAGGACACATACTTGTGACTTTCGCATTCTAATTTATATTGCCATAAGAAACCAAGTCAAAAATACAAGACAAATTATTTTAATCCAATCACTCTCACCAAATGTTCCTGCATTTTTGTTGTCGGTACTGAGGCTGAGTTGTACTTCCTTTGGCTGCAATCACCAAATAATATATATATATATATATATATATATATATATATATAGGAGTATCTATAATATTTTGCAGTGAAGTAAACTAGTGTAAAAAGCACAAGCAATATAATACAAGTTATGCATATGGAATGATGATGAATTTGGTAACATAATTCAGATTACCCCCAAAATAAACGACGGAGAATTTGTACGAAGTCGACAATTTTCCCATTATGTATTTGTGGGTTATCATTTTCTAGCAAATACTAAAATATGAGCTGAGTTTTTCTTCTTCTTACATGATTGAAGATGTCAAAGAAATTCAATCCCATCATGTATGGTGCTTTACCATTACATCGACGACCATTGTGAGTTGTCGGCAAAAATTATTTTACCAACATGTTTTAAAATGAAAATTTAAAAGCATAATAAGCTTAAAACATTCCCATGATTTTTACAGGCGATCCACCAATTTCGAATAAAACCATCCTTGTTTCCAACAAGTATCAATACTTTAGGTATAAATATGACATTTAGTGACAACCGGCGAAAGACATAAAAACTTAAACAAAAGCAATAAGCCAAATGTTATTCGATAGCTTATGCAAATTCATGTAGTAGCGAACACCTGAATGCATATGACAATCAAATGAAAGTTGGTTTGAAAATAAAGGCATGTGCAATCAACCAAGTAAGCGATAAATTTGGTCAAAATGTCACACTACTTGATAAGTGACATGTGAGCATCGATATTCGATTAGTTTGACATTAGTCGTTGACTAAATTTACATCTAACGAGCCACACAACCGAAACGATGAATTCTCCTTTGACCAAACAATTTAATTAATTTATAATTGTTATAAATTAATTAATATTTATGAAATATTAATTTTAAAATTTGATTATAACTGATGAATAAATAATATTAGATATATTTATAATGCTTATAAATATATCAACCGATATACGATACCGATAAGCGATTAAATTGGATTTAGTTATATAATAGTTTATTTAGGCTCTATGAGTTTAAAAGCTCATAAAGGGGCTGGAAAATTCAGCCATAATGAGAGGTTAATGTGGCCATAAGATGGTGCGACACAGACTTTGAGATAGATGGCCAAGATGGAAGAGAATTAATAAGAGATGATGTAGGATGTTGATCCTAAAATATCTTTTAATTCTCCTCTATATAACATCTCTATCCTCAACCTTTAGATGATTTTTGGAAGTCTCCAACCTGTTCAATTGCTGGCCAAATTTCTCACTTCCATCTCCCTAATTTCTTAAGTGCAAATCAAATCAATTGATATCTGATAGCTAAAGGTCAACAGTTCAAAGACTAACAATCTACTGAATCGGAAAAGGTTCCAAACGGAAGAGCTCATCTTTTTAAGGTGTACTTCAAGGCTTTGGTACTTAGATATGGTTTCATTCAAATTATAGTTTATAATTCTCTGTATAATATTTTATTCTATATATATGGATATATATATATATATATATATATATATATCATTATTACATTATTAGCTATGTGACGATTCTGATACGTAATAATGTTGTCACAAATTAGTTCGGTTATATGCATGTATAATTATGTTAATATTAAAAAATCATTTTTTTCACACAGCGGATCAGTATAGCCGCATATTATATAATATAATTAATATTTTATTAAATTATGTATATATACATATATTATATTTAATTGCATATATATGATTTATATTTAATTACAACATCATAATATAGCTAGAATTAGTCGTGTAATTTTATAGCAATAGTAATTTTCCACAGTAAGAAAATAATTTTAAAATAATTTATTATTATTTAATATTATTTAATTCAATATAATACATAAATAAATCATATAAAATCAAATATGTTACTAAAATTATTTTTAAAATTTTATAAAATCATGTTAACATCATTTGAACTCATGGCCAAAATTTAAAATTGAAAAACATTTCTGTTATTTATAAAAATTATTATTTAATTCGATCGAAAACTAATAAATTATTTAAAAATAAATTTTAATGAATTTTTTTTCCAAACTTCAAAGTATCATTTATGATTTACTAGAAATTTAAATTTTGAAAAAGGTTTCGAAATTAAGTTTTTATTAATATTTTATGTAATTTCAAATGAATATTCAATTAAAATATATTTTAAAATAATAATAATATTTCTTGTGCTATACACATAATTTAGAATTTTATAAAAAGATGAATTTTTTTTCTAATAATTTATTATTTAATATATATTTATATGTTACAAATATATTTATATAAATATATATATAATTTTATTTTATTATTGTAAATATACTGTTCATGATTTAAAAAAATTAAATAAAATATTATTTATTTTAATATTTAAATAAATTATTTATATTTAAATAGATATACTATAATAATATGCATATATGCATATATATATATATATATATATATATATATAAACTATTAATATTTAATTTATAAGAATACATACATACATACATTATACATGTACCTAAAATTAATCAAACAAACTTAACATGTGTGTGTATGAGATAGTTTGTATACATACATATATTTAGACAATATATATTTGCATATTAGATGAGCTAACATGTCCGTTATATAAATCCTAACATCTATACACGGAGACGTTACACCTTTCACGGGTTAATATGTTACACGTGCGCGAGCATGCACGTGTGTTTGGAGAGGGGGGGGGGGGGGGAAGGTACATACATACATATATATTAATAAAATAATTAAGTTGAGTTATATAATTTATAAATTTAAATAAAATCAAAGATTTTATTTAAATAATATTTAGAAATATTCTAAATGGATTAGACTTCGTAGGCCCAATATAGATCAATAAGGGAACTGTTTTTGAAATTCAGCCATAACTTTCGCTTTGGGCTGGCCCGGTTCCAACAATTTTGAGAATTGCGGTGTTGTCCTATCACATCAAGATGGCGGCGCATCTTCATTACTTTAAAAAGCTCTGTCACATTAAATGTTAGTTTAAGATTGCGGCGTATCACTACGACATGCAATTGTTTTTAGGATAGTGTTGTAGTTCTATGTCTTCAAGGTTGCTTCTTCTGGGGCTACAACATAATCGTTTTGTTTTCCTATTATTTTAAGATTGTGCCGCATATCTGACCCCTTAAAGGCTTAGTTTTGGAACCATCGTACAACCTTTGCATTTTGTATTTGGGAGCTACGCAATTTTAAGGTTGTGCCGTAATCCCGCCCTTTGAGTAGTAGGGTTACAGATCAGTTCATGCACTTTTGTGGCTTTCTCTAATCGTAATATTATACTTGATCTAATGATGCAGTTATCACGTTTTGCTACTGCCTTAAGGCTTTGGCATGGTCTCACTTGGACTTTGTTCTTACTTTCTTTTCTTGGTCCAGTTTCTTCCTTAGAGCTGTTGTTTTAGTATCTTGCTTGTATCAATTTATCTTAGATATGATTAAGAAAATATGGATGTAACATATATATCCATATAGTTATAAATAATATATATAATATTAATATTTAATACTTACCTTATAAATATATGCATATACATTTATACAAAATTATCTATATAAAAATAGTTTGCACACACACGCACGCGCACAAAAGCATATAAACATACATTTAAACAATATATTTGCATATTAGATGAGCTAACGTGTCGGTTAGAGTGAAAATCTCAGCACCTATACACGAATATGTTATACCTTACACGGATTGATATGTTATACATGTGCACACACGCACACACATATGTTTATGGTACACACATAACATTAATTAAACAATATAAAATTATTTTACAATTTAAATAAAATAAAGGTTTTGATTAAATTAAATTTGAAAATGTTCTAAATAAATTAGACTTCGTAGACGCGGTTAAGATCCAAAATGATAACAAAAAATTAAAATTCATCCACTGCTTCTGCTGCGGGCTGGTCCAGTTCCACCACTCTCCATATATAACAACCGCATTTTCGCTGTTAATTTTTTATAAAACAAACCTTTTTGTGTTAATGGGGTTTACAAAAATACATCCTTGTATATAGGCATGGTGCAAACATGCAATTTTACCATAAAATTAGTGGAAATTCATAAGACGCTTTTCCATCTTCATTCACTTCCACCCATTCTGAAAAACTCAGTACACAACAATCTGTAAAATAATTTTCCATATTTGCAGTTTTCAGTACAGTTGTTTAATTGAATAATCGTGTTTTCTCTACAGCTTTAAGTGCATATATTTGCACTACAATCCGCAATTTTTTGAATATATATCATTTACTCGTAATTAAATGCGGTTCAATGCATATATGCATTCAAGCCGCGGGAAATAATAAATTGAACATATGCTTTTGAAGGGAGATTTGAACTATTTTAAAACTTTTAAAAGACATGTCAAAAATCATTAACCTAACCATCTTAGTAATCCACTAGATGACCCCAGGTCAAAATTTTGAAGCCTGTAAACAATTCATCACAATGCTAATGTAATAGAAGCATAATAATCTTCAAATTATCACATGAAAGCGAGTCAAAGGTACAAAGATCAACAGAATTTGGCTAAAGGAGACATACTTGTAATCCTCACATTCAAATTTACATTGCCACAAGAGACCAAGCAGAAACTACAAGACAAACTATTTTGATCCAATCACCCTTAACAAATGTTCCTGCATTGCTGTCCTTGCTGCTGCTACCACTTCCGGCTACAGGAGGTGTAGTTCCTGTGGCTGCAGTCACCAAATAAGGATCATCGACAATATTTTGCAGTGAAGTAAGATGATACAATGCGTGCATATGGAATGATGATGAATTTGGTAACATAATTCAGATTACCCTCAAAATAAACAACATAGAATCATGTATTTGTGAACTGTGAGCTATCATTTTCTAGCAAATAAAACATAAGCTTTTTTTCAAAGGAAAAAAGGAAAAAGAAAAAAAAAATGTCGATGAGATTCAATCTCACATCTTTCAGATCAATTCTTGAGCCTTACCACTACACCGATGGTCATTGTGAGCTGAAAAAAATATATTTTTTAACACTGGATTTTAAAATGAAAATTTAAAAGCATAATAAGATTAAAACATTCCCACAATTTTTATAGATGATCCACCAATTTCTAATAAAACCCGTACCCATTTTCCAACAAGTATCAATACTTTGGGTATAGATAAGACATTCAATGACAACGGATAAAAGACAACAGAAACTTAAACGAAAGCAATAAGGCAAATGTTATCCCATAGCTTATGCATATTCATGTAGCAGTGAACACTCGCATGACAATTAGACGCAAGTTGGTTTGAATAAAACGGCCTGTGCAATTAAATATATAAGGTTATTTGCTCAAGTTAATGTGTCATAGCAAAGGACATTTCTTAGACGATCTGTGTCAGAAGTTGCGTATATATGACTAAGAATGGATATTATACCTGAAGGAGACTTTGAAGCTGGGGGAGTTGTAGCTGAAAAGATAAAAAAGAAATGTTAGAACAAATTAATGTAGTCATGGAAATGAACTAAAACATGTGTTATGATTGTCTCGCATGTGGCAAATAAAAAGGACAGTTTAAAATTGATATAGTCCAACATCGCTAAAAACTGATGTAGTTGTGGTGTATAAATAAGCTGTTACATGACATTTTTCTTGTCACCAAATTAGTATTGAAAGAACAAATTAACCATATTCCAGCAAAAAGAAGTAAGAAAATGACTCTTCACTAGCCTTTTGTAAACAATGAATAGCATGTGAACAACTATGGTCTTTACTACTTTTCAACTAATTAACACAAGTACTTAATTGGTGAACTGATTCAAGAAAAAAATAACCTTATTTTCTCCAAAAGGTACTTCTAGAATCAAACTTCATTGTGGAAGTTTGTTTTTCCAAAATTCATTGCTGAATTTTGACAATTTCCCCATGGTATAAAGTTTTACCGTATATTTTCCATTGAAATTTTGACAAACCTTGGCCATCCCATTGTTCAAACCAAGTAAAAAATTAATGTCAGTGTAGTACTAAAAAAAAGTGTTTGTGTAATTGTTAAGGTCTGCAAAATCAGTTTATCAAACCAACATAAGCAGGACCTATACCACCAATCTATACTTGCACATTATCACGACTCAAGTAAAGCTTGGATTGATATTACAGGAGGAGTTTCAAATTGCTATATTGACGGCAAAAATTGATTTTTTTTTTTTTTAATTTATTTAATTTTTTTTTTTGGTACAGTTATTTCCACTTCAAATCACTCTCAGCTCAATACAGCCAATCTCACAAAATCAGCACCTAGACCTAGTTATCTGGAAAATCAAATTTCTCAGTAAAACCTAGTACAGACAGTAACATATCAAACCAAATTAGGAGATCCAAATTTAACCCAGCCTTAGTCTACTCGTTAGGTACAAATATTAGAAGTTAAATCATGTAAATTTCACAAGTGACCCAAATACTTTGTAAATCAAGATCAACAGAAGTAAAAATTCGGAAAATAATTTAATTACCATACCATAAAAACCTAAAAGTAAGAAACAGCTTGTTTCAAAAAGAAAACATGAGCAAGAAAATTGATACCTCCAGTTTTGGAACAAACATTTGGATCCTGGGCAATCCCACAATGCTTAGGAAGTTCAAGCGCCTGAGTAACATTAATTTGGAAAGCCTTCATCAAATCAGGGGAATTGAAAAGAGAACACAAGCAAGTTTGCTCGGTCTTCACTGCCTCTCTCAAAGGATCGCAGCATGAAGCAGGTGGCTTGGTCGAGTTCAAATAGTTGGCACACGGTACGAGTTTGGATGCACATGCTGGCATCCCCGACTGCTGCGCTAACGCCTGTGATGTCAGCAGAACTGCGGCTAAAATGAACAGACCGTGCTGGATGGCCATTAATTTGACACCTTTTTTCTTGATTCAATTACTTTTCAGTAGTTTGGGTTCTGAGTGAGAAGAGGTATTTCTTTATTTGACGCTCCTACCTGTGGGTACCTGTTAGCTGGCGTGCTCCGCGTGCGCCAGGTTATGATATCTGGTTAAATCAATTAAACTATGTATATTGTATATTTCAATACAGGAAACTATTGTCAAGAACAAAATTTCATAGCTTTTTAGCCTCAAGGACAGACCTTCAATATTTTATCCTGAAGGACAACTTTCTGTAGGTATCAGTTTTTAGTTATTGATAGCCGTTTTTAGGTATCAGTTTGTAGTTATGGGTAGCAGTTTTTAGGTATCAGTTTTAACCCGGTAACAGTTTTGTTGTCCTTATGAATAATTTTGGAAAACGTTTGTCTTTATGAATAATTTTTAGAAGAATGTTTGTCCTTGTGGTAAAAATATTGAGGTCGTGTCCTTAAGGCAAAAAATACACAAATCTTTGTCCTTTAAATTAATTCCCCCTATTTAATAGGCCGTTTTTGTTTACGCTGCTATAAGAACCACGCTAGAAGAGAATAATTTTCATAAAAAAACAATTTACATTTACAGGTAAAAAGGCACAAGGAATAAGTTACGAAAAAATTTAGTCAAAGGGACAACGGGCTTACTTTTTAGTTTGAAGGACACTTTTTTAGGGTAAACTAAAAATGATAATTAGAACTATCATTCTGTAAATTACACTAAAAAGTCTTGTTCAGCCTAAAAAATAAACTACTTGTCACTAAAACTAAATTTTTCTCTAACTTTTTCCTTGAGCCTAAAAGTTCCTTCCATTTATTTCAATTAAAATGTGCATGATTTTTAATGAAAACCTAAGATAAACCTATTTATGGATTAAAAAAAAATACTATTTGCATTACTGAAAACCTAAGATAAAAATATTTCAATTAAAATGTAATGATTTTTAATGATAAAGTGCAAAAGAAGAGATATAAGTATTCTATATTAGCAAAATAGAAGCAAATAGAAGAAAACAGATGAACATACAAAAAGAGAGAGAAAAAGACGTTATTTGAAGAAAATAGGAAAACACATTTAGTAGTACCAAGAGAGGTGCAAAACATTATTTGTCTTTGCACTAATTGATTTTGGTAAAAGGGAGAATGACAAACCTATCGGACGGTCTATTTGTTTAGTAACATTTAGCAAAATTTTTTTTTTTCTGTATTTTAGTTTGATTTCTAGTCAATCTCAGAGTGTAATTAGTGGTGGTTTTTATGAAGGTCATTCACAGAAAGTTTTTTAAAAATGTGAAATGAAAAGAAAATGAGAATTGAAAATGGTGCAAGTAATTGACATAAGGTGTGGAGTGTATCCATTATGCTTTCTTTTTTATTACTTTAGGCTTCTTGGTTTCCGGAGAAATTTTATGGCTATTACAAGAGCTTAGAACTAGCAATAATATCTGTTCAAGTTAGAAATTTCGATCCTCGTAGAAGTGCATGAGATTCCTTATTTATAGCTGTAACGACCCGTATTTTTCGTGTCGATAAATCGGAGAATTTCTAGGTCGTTAGAGTTGTTTAAGTCGTCCTTAGCCTAAGTCGTGTGGAGGTTAGCTCGTGTGAGCGACTTATAGTTGTGGCCGAGTTAAGGATTAAAAGGATTAGGGGTTAACTCGTGCGTTGATTAGGTCATGTACGAGCTATTGGTGAGCGGCTTAGCTGGGGTTTTAAGTCGTTAACGACTCATAGGCTTAGCTGACTTAGGATGTTGCCGAATTAGCGTGTTAACGAGTCAGTGGTGTTGCCGACTTAGTGTTAGACCGAGTTGAGATAGCGACCGACTCATAGGGTGACGACTTAAGAAGTTTTCGAGTTAAAGTAGCCAGCCGAGATAAGAGATGGAGCGACTTAAGTTAGTAGCCGACTCAAGGTTCGGCCGACTCAAGGGAATAGCCGATTTAGGACTTAGAGCGGCATGCATGAGTCTTATGCAGTTGGGTCGGCTCGGTGATGAGTCGTAGGCGAGATAAGGCTTGGGCTTGTGTCGTGTGTGTCTTGGGTCGTGTCTGGGTTAAGTCGTACGAAGGCTTGAGTGTTAGGTCGGGTACCTGATGAGTCGTGAGTCGTTGAGGCATAGGTTGCTAGGTCGTAAACGACCTAGTTAAGTCGCGGCATGTTGATCTGTGTTGTGTTAGGTCGGTGGTTCGAGTTAAGGGACACGGCAGTGTTTTTAAGTCGCGTGCTTTCTGTGGTCCTAGGTCGTAATGGGGTTAGGTCGTAGCATAGGCTAAGTCGTTAGGCAGTTGACTCGGAGGCTTTTGTGATGATAGGTCGCAGAGTTAGATGAGTCGTGGACGACTCATGGGATAAGTCGTGACCGACTTATAAGGGGCCGACTCAGGAGTTTTCCAGCCTATAAATAGAGGGGTTTGACTCACTTTTTGACACCGGATTTTGAAGCGACGAAGTGCTGCCATTTTGAGAGCTCGACTGCAACATTTCTTCATCTCCTTTTCTCCATTCCAATCTAGTTCTAACATCCATCCAAGATCGAAGATCCAAGAGCCAAAGTTGAAGATCTTCATCCAACCAAGCTAGATTTCATCGTTTAAAGCGGGATTTCGACGAATCAAGCCTTGTTCTTCGCTGTCCAGATCTGAAGTTGCTAGTTTTTTTGAAGTGTTTGGGTGATTTGGTGAGTGGTGGTTATCTCTCACGCGGACCCAAAAGAGTATATTGGTTTGGTGGTTTGTTGGAGTGTTGTAGATAGTGATTTTATGCATTTCTCCTAGATCCAAGCGTAGATCCATTACTTATGAAGATGTTTACTCATGCAAGTTCATTTATCAAGTTGTAGAGACAAAACCCATGATTTATATTTGTTAGATCTATGCTAAAAATCCTTGATTCATGTATGTTAGATCCATGCTCATTTATTTACGAAATTGCCATTTTAGTTATAAATGCCTATTTAGATCTTGATTGACTACTTATTTGTTTGGATTAATGTTTGCCTTGTTTGATTGTTGTGAATGAGTTATCTAGTTGATAGATTTGGACAAGTATGGTCAAAGACGATTCAAAAGCTACGGAAGAGGCTCTTGAATGGTGAAAGTTGCTTAAGGCATATGTAGTGGATGTTGAAGCTCATATGTATGGATTGGATGATATTGAGATGGAATTTTGCCATGGTGCGATGAGGCAAACCATGATGTTAAGATGAGCCTTTGCTATGATGAAGATGAGGCGAGGCATGATGTGATGTAACCTTGGTATAATCGAGAAGGATTACTCCAAGCATGTTGATAACTTGAAGGGTAGTTCGAGTTGATTGGTAATGGATGGCTAAAGAGGTAGTTTGGGCTAGGTTGAGAATAGTCGTCAAGGAGGATGACTAGAAGGCTTGGATTCATCGTTGTTGAAGGTTCTAGCAGACTCAAAGCAAGAGTACAAGGGTTGCCCTAAAGACTACAGGTAGGTGGTCTGGACACCCTAAAGACTACAGGTAGGTGGTCGAGTACTCTGGATAGTTGCGAAAATTCCTAGGCACGGGTCATGATGACGAGCGGAGTTATGTCTAGAACCGGGAATACCATTAGCCCTTGATACATGGCTCAGGAAGGAGTCGGTCATTCAATTAACGGTGATTTCGAAGCAAGGTTAACAGTGATAGGCAGAGTCATGGATATTTGATTGTACCATCATTCGGCCTCAAGAGCGGTGTTTTCTGGGTGCTTATCTGATCTTGGTTTAGGCCTTGGGGGTTTGTATTTGGAAAACATCGACCTTGACTCGAGTGGTTATTGCTTTACCTTAATTGTCTGTTATGTTATGCTTGCTTCTCCTTAGTGTGTTTGGGGGCTATCACTGTAGAAAGAGGTGGAGTAGGATGGTTTGGTTCCTATTCCTTTTATCCCATATGCTCTTTTGGTATGTTTGATAGTTGATTTACTGCTCACTAAGACTTTGTCTGACTCAAGGTTTTATGTCTCCTCTTATTACCTTGGGCTGTTCATCCATGTTGGGATGGGCAGACTAGGTAGCAGGTGACAGGTGCTGTTCATGTAGGTCTACGCTGATGACGACGAAGACGAGCAGGAGGCTTTTGCATATTATTTCTTATTATATGTACTGGGTGTTCCGCTGCTGTATTTGTTTGAGTGTTTTGTAGTGAGGCTTTGATGTATGGATGATTCATATGTTTGTATAAAACTACTATGATGCTTATATGATGGTGTTCTGTTCTATGGAGCTTCACTATATTATATTTCTCTATTGTATTTTATCTATGCGCTGTGAGTTGTACGATAGATTCTGCGATGTTTATTCTACCTCGACGGTCACCCATGGCTGCCTGGCACACCTTCAGCGCACCATTCCCTTGTTTCCGTGCGGGAGTCATGGGCGGTCGTCACATTTGGTATCAGAGCTTTGGTTAATCGATTTTAGCCAACGCTCGCTGACTTAACTACGTATGAGAGACGTAATTGTATTTTGATGGATGATTACTATATATAATATAGTAGCTTAGAAGGATTTGAACTCCTTATGCAGTTGTTTCTTAAAGTGTTCTAATCATTCTTTTTACAGATATTAAGGATGAGTCGAAGTGAGAGACAAACTGCGAGGGAAAGCCGTGCTGCTAGGGAAGCTGTTGATTATACTCCTATGTTTGAGGCCATGATGACTTCGATCATGAGGAGAATACCAGCTTCAGGATCATCAGTGGATGTGGGAGTTCAAGTTCAAGCTCCAAGACCAGTGGATTTTGCTAAGCTTTGCAAGGACTATACTTCTCTTGGAGGAAAGGTTTTCTTGGGAACGGAATCGACCATTGAGGTACAGAGATGGATTGATGCTTGTCAAAGGATTTTTGGTGACTTGGGAATTGAGTATGCAACTAAGAGGAAGCTCGCATCAAGGCAACTTCAAGGGAGAGCTTCGGATTGGTGGAATTCTATCACCATTGATACTCCGGAGGAGGAGATTACTTGGGAACAATTCCAAGCTAGATTTGAAGCTAAGTTCATCTCTACAGCTCAGAAATCTGTTTTGTTCAAGAAGTTTGTAGAGCTCAAGCAAGGTGGGAGATCGGTCCTTGAGTATGTTTCTGAGTTTGAGGCTTTGTCCAAGTATGCCAGATCGTATATTGATTCTCCCTATCAGAAGAATGAGAAGTTTGTGACAGGCTTGGACACTTATCTTGGGAGACAGTTGGTGGATCATTTGGACGATCCGTTTGAGAAGCTTGTGGAGAAAGCTCTCAGGCATGAGAGTTTGTTTCCTAAGGAAGGATCTGTTGTTGTTGTAACCAAGGAAGGGTCTAGGCCACAGCAGGGTGGAAACAAGAAGAGGAAGCAGCAGCAACAGAAGGGTAAGGATGGCCAGAAGAAGCCGAAGGGTGAAGTGACCTGCTACAACTGTCAGCAGAAGGGCCATCTCTTCAGAGATTGCAAGAATCCCAAGGTGCCGGGAAAGTGTTATAACTGTGATAAGCTGGGACATATCAAGAAGAATTGTCCAGAGCCGAGGAAGGACAGGCAGATCGTGCAAGCTTATGCTATGGGAGCTGTGCCGTCGTCTTCAAAAGCTCCTACTGCTGAAGAGAAGGGGAAGAGTGTGGTGGTTCAAGGTACTCTTTCCATTTGTGGTGTTCCAGTTAGAGTGTTGTTTGATACTGGAGCGTCGCATTCTTTTATTTGTGATGATCTTGTAGGCCGGTTAGGTTTGAAACCGGATATTGTTGATAGGCCATTGGTTGTGACTAATCCAGTTGGGGGTTCGTCATGTTTGTGTATGATATGCCGTGGTCTAGTTGTGTCGAGTCATGATTGCTCTTTTGCTTGTGATTGCTTTGTTCTGAACTTTGCGGGGTTCGGAATTATTTTGGGTATGGACTGGCTTAGGAAGTATGCGGCAAGGATTGATTGTGAGAGGCTGGAGGTGACAGTCGGGAATGTGGAAGGGCGAAAGGTTGTGATACGATGTAAGTATGAGGAAGGCGTCTTCATGAGCTTCATGTATTCGCTGGTTGTTCCACGGGATGGACTGTCATCGGTGCCTATTGTGAATGGATTTGAGGATGTCTTTGACGAAGTCAAAGGGTTACCGCCGCATAGGGAGATCGAGTTTCGTATCGATCTAGTTGAGGGAGCCAGACCTGTTGTGATGCCTCTTAGGCGGATGGCGCCTAGGGAGCAGCTAGAGTTGAAGGTGCAAGTTGATGACCTTTTGCAGAAAGGATTCATTCGGCGTAGTGTGTCCGAATGGGGTGCACCAGTTGTGTTCACAACCAAAGCGGATGGATCGTTAAGGTTGTATGTGGATTATCGTGAGCTGAATAAGGTGGCTAAGAAGAACAAGTATCCATTGCCGAGAATAGATGACTTGTTTGATCAGCTTCACGAGGCTAAGGTGTTTTCTCAGATGGATTTGGCGACGGGATTTCACCAGTTGAGAGTGGCGAAGGATAGTGTGCCGAAGACTGCTTTTAGGACACCATCCGGATTTTATAAGTGGCTGGTAATGCCGTTTGGATTGACCAACGCACCAGCATATTTTGTGGATCTTATGAATAGAGTGTTCAGAGATCAGTTGAATAAGTTCGTGCTTGTGTTCGTGGATGATATTCTGATTTATTTCAGAACTGAGGAGGAACACAAGACACACTTGAGGATTGTTTTGGAAATCTTGCGGAAACATCAGCTGAAGGCTAAGTTTTCAAAGTGTCACTTCTGGAAGGGTGAAGTGAGGTTCTTAGGCCATGTTATCTCTGGAAATGGAATCGCGGTTGATCCCGCTAAGGTAGCAGCAATCCAGGATTGGGTTAGACCTAAGAATGCATCTGATGTGAGAAGTTTTCTTGGATTAGCAGGATATTATCGTCGGTTTATCAAAGATTTTTCCAAGATAGCTGCACCGTTAACAGGATTGACGAAAAAGAACCAAGTGTTCAGATGGGATGATAAGTGTGAGCAAGCTTTCGTAATCCTGAAAGAGCGACTGACGAGTGCTCCTGTTTTGACTATTCCAAGTGGGAATGATGAGATGGTGGTTTACACCGATGCATGTGGTACTGGACTTGGAGCAGTGCTGATGCAGAAGGATAAAGTTGTTGCGTATGCTAGTCGACAACTGAAGCCGCATGAAAGGAATTACCCGACTCATGATTTGGAGTTAGCGGCGATTGTTTTTGCTTTGAAGATGTGGAGACATTACCTATTGGGGGTTCGATTCGAGTTGTTTACAGATCATAAGTCGTTGAAGCATCTATTCTCCCAAAAGGATTTGAATCTTCGACAGCAACGGTGGCTAGAGTTTTTAGCATCGTATGATTTTGGTATAGCCTATACTCCGGGAAAAGGCAACGCAGTGGCAGATGCGTTAAGTCGAAGACATGCAGGATTGGGAGCCATGTTTTCGGAATGGAAGAGTCTAGAGTATTTGGCTGAATTTGACTTCAGACCTAGATGTGAATTGGAACCTGAGATGTTAGCAAACTTATCGATAAGGCCTACTCTTGTGGAGAGAATTGGCGAGAGCCAAAAGCGAGACGATAAGCTTGTCAAGATTATCCAAGATTTGGAATCTGGATTGAATCCAGAAAAGGATAAAGGATTTGAAGTCGATCGAGAGGGTTGGCTTCGAAAGCAAGGACGACTAGTTGTTCTCGATGTGGATGGATTGAGAGATGAAGTCCTTAGGGAAAGTCATCACTCGAAGTTGACGATTCATCCGGGTGGCAATAAGATGTATCGGGATATGAAAAGAACCTATTATTGGGAAGGTATGAAGAAGGATGTTGGAAATTTTATTTCCAAGTGTATGAACTGCCAGTTGGTGAAAGCTGAGCAGAAGAAGCCCAGTGGATTACTTCAGCCATTAGAGGTTCCTACATGGAAGTGGGAGCAAGTGTCGATGGATTTTATTGATGGTCTACCTAGAACCAGGACAGGGAATGAAGGGATTTGGGTCATTGTAGATCGTTTGACTAAGAGTGCAAGGTTCATTCATGTTCGATCAACTAGGACTGCATCGAAGTTGGTTGAGCTTTATGTTAAGTGGATAGTTCGATTCCATGGTGTGCCAAAGAGTGTAGTGAGCGACCGAGATCCTTTGTTCACTAGTGGATTTTGGAAGAGCTTCCAGGAGGTTTTGGGAACTGAGTTGTGTTTGAGTACAGCTTATCACCCTCAAACAGATGGTCAGACTGAGAGAGTCAACCGGGTTTTGGAAGATCTCCTGAGGGCATGTGTTTTGGATTTCGGAGGATCATGGAAAGATCACCTACATTTGGTGGAATTTGCATATAATAACAGCTACCAGTCAAGTATTGGTATGGCACCATATGAGGCATTGTATGGAAGACTGTGTAACTCTCCGACATGTTGGTTGGAAACTGGAGAAAAGCTGATACTTGGGCCAGAAATGATTCAACAGACTTCGGATTGTATAAAGATCATTCGGCAACGAATGAAGGCAGCCCAAGATCGTCAGAAAAGTTATGCCAATAATCGTCGTAAGGATTTGGAATTTGACGTAGGTGATATGGTTTTTGTGAAGATTTCTCCTCTGAAGAATGTTATTCGATTTGGAAAGAAAGGAAAGTTAACTCCGAGATTTGTTGGACCATTCCCGATTATCGAGCGAATTGGAAAGCTCGCCTATAGATTGGAGTTACCGGAAAAGATGGCGGGTGTGCACAATGTTTTTCATGTATCTTATCTACGAAAGTATGTGCACGACCCAACTACGGTGGTTTCTGCTGATAGCTGTGAAGACTTGGAGGTTGATCCAGTTGTTACGAGACCTCGTAAGCCGCTTCGTGTTGTTGAAACCGACACGAAACAGCTTAGGAGGAAGACGATTACGTTGCTCAAGGTACAATGGAGTGATGATGTTGACGACTGTACGTGGGAGGAGGAAGAGAGGATGAAGGCAGCTCATCCTAAACTCTTCAAGGTATGGCCCTAAGGTGTCGTGACATCTTATGAATTTGTAACTTGTTCTAATCTTAGTATTCTGCATGCTAGGATAGTAATTGGATGCATGGTTTGTTGATTGCTATGGATGGTAGGCATGCGGAATAATTTTGATTGCTCTTATTTGCTTGGAATTTCGGTTGCGAAATTCCTAAGGGGGAGAGAATGTAACGACCCGTATTTTTCGTGTCGATAAATCGGAGAATTTCTAGGTCGTTAGAGTTGTTTAAGTCGTCCTTAGCCTAAGTCGTGTGGAGGTTAGCTCGTGTGAGCGACTTATAGTTGTGGCCGAGTTAAGGATTAAAGGGATTAGGGGTTAACTCGTGCGTTGATTAGGTCGTGTACGAGCTATTGGTGAGCGGCTTAGCTGGGGTTTTAAGTCGTTAACGACTCATAGGCTTAGCTGACTTAGGATGTTGCCGAATTAGCGTGTTAACAAGTCAGTGGTGTTGCCGACTTAGTGTTAGACCGAGTTGAGATAGCGACCGACTCATAGGGTGACGACTTAAGAAGTTTCCGAGTTAAAGTAGCCAGCCGAGATAAGAGATGGAGCGACTTGAGTTAGTAGCCGACTCAAGGTTCGGCCGACTCAAGGGAATAGCCGACTTAGGACTTAGAGTGGCATGCATGAGTCTTATGCAGTTGGGTCGGCTCGGTGATGAGTCGTAGGCGAGATAAGGCTTGGGCTTGTGTCGTGTGTGTCTTGGGTCGTGTCTGGGTTAATTCGTACGAAGGCTTGAGTGTTAGGTCGGGTACCTGATGAGTCGTGAGTCGTTGAGGCATAGGTTGCTAGGTCGTAAACGACCTAGTTAAGTCGCGGCATGTTGATCTGTGTTGTGTTAGGTCGGTGGTTCTAGTTAAGGGACACGGCAGTGTTTTTAAGTCGCGTGCTTTCTGTGGTCCTAGGTCGTAATGGGGTTAGGTCGTAGCATAGGCTAAGTCGTTAGGCAGTTGACTCGGAGGCTTTTGTGATGATAGGTCGCAGAGTTAGACGAGTCGTGGACGACTCATGGGATAAGTCGTGACCGACTTATAAGGGGCCGACTCAGGAGTTTTCCAGCCTATAAATAGAGGGGTTTGGCTCACTTTTTGACACCGGATTTTGAAGCGACGAAGTGCTGCCATTTTGAGAGCTCGACTACAACATTTCTTCATCTCCTTTTCTCCATTCCAATCTAGTTCTAACATCCATCCAAGATCGAATATCCAAGAGCCAAAGTTGAAGATCTTCATCCAACCAAGCTAGATTTCATCGTTTCAAGCGGGGTTTTGACGAATCAAGCCTTGTTCTTCGCTGTCCAGATCTGAAGTTGCTAGTTTTTTTTGAAGTGTTTGAGTGATTTGGTGAGTGGTGGTTATCTCTCACGCGGACCCAAAGGAGTATATTGGTTTGGTGGTTTGTTGGAGTGTTGTAGATAGTGATTTTATGCATTTTTCCCTAGATCCAAGCGTAGATCCATTACTTATGAAGATGTTTACTCATGCAAGTTCATTTATCAAGTTGTAGAGACAAAACCCATGATTTATATTTGTTAGATCTATGCTAAAAACCCTTGATTCATGTATGTTAGATCCATGCTCATTTATTTACGAAATTGTCATTTTAGTTATAAATGCCTATTTAGATCTTGATTGACTACTTATTTGTTTGGATTAATGTTTGCCTTGTTTGATTGTTGTGAATGAGTTATCTAGTTGATAGATTTGGACAAGTATGGTCAAAGACGATTCAAAAGCTACGGAAGAGGCTCTTGAATGGTGAAAGTTGCTTAAGGCATATGTAGTGGATGTTGAAGCTCATATGTATGGATTGGATGATATTGAGATGGAATTTTGCCATGGTGCGATGAGGCAAACCATGATGTTAAGATGAGCCTTTCCTATGATGAAGATGAGGCGAGGCATGATGTGATGTAACCTTGGTATAATCGAGAAGGATTACTCCAAGCATGTTGATAACTTGAAGGGTAGTTCGAGTTGATTGGTAATGGATGGCTAAAGAGGTAGTTTGGGCTAGGTTGAGAATGGTCATCAAGGAAGATGACTAGAAGGCTTGGATTTCATCGTTGTTGAAGGTTCTAGCAGACTCAAAGCAAGAGTACAAGGGTTGCCCTAAAGACTATAGGTAGGTGGTCTGGACACCCTAAAGACTACAGGTAGGTGGTCGAGTACTCTGGGTAGTTGCGAAAATTCCTAGGCACGGGTCATGATGACGTGCGGAGTTATGTCTAGAACCGGGGTTACCATTAGCCCTTGATAGATGGCTCAGGAAGGAGTCGGTCATTCAATTAACGGTGATTTCGAAACAAGGTTAACAGTGATAGCCAGAGTCATGGATATTTGATTGTACCATCATTCGGCCTCAAGAGCGGTGTTTTCTGGATGCTTATCTGATCTTGGTTTAGGCCTTGGGGGTTTGTATTTGGAAAACATCGACCTTGACTCGAGTGGTTATTGCTTTACCTTAATTGTCTGTTATGTTATGCTTGCTTCTCCTTAGTGTGTTTGGGGGCTATCACTGTAGAAAGAGGTGGAGTAGGATGGTTTGGTTCCTATTCCTTTTATCCCATATGCTCTTTTGGTATGTTTGATAGTTGATTTACTGCTCACTAAGACTTTGTCTGACTCAAGGTTTTATGTCTCCTCTTATTACCTTGGGCTGTTCATCCATGTTGGGATGGGCAGACTAGGTAGCAGGTGACAGGTGCTGTTCATGGAGGTCTACGCTGATGACGACGAAGACGAGCAGGAGGCTTTTGCATATTATTTCTTATTATATGTACTGGGTGTTCCGCTGCTGTATTTGTTTGAGTGTTTTGTAGTGAGGCTTTGATGTATGGATGATTCATATGTTTGTATAAAACTACTATGATGCTTATATGATGGTGTTCTGTTCTATGGAGCTTCACTATATTATTTCTCTATTGTATTTTATCCATGCGCTGTGAGTTGTACGATAGATTCTGCGATGTTTATTCTACCTTGACGGTCACCCATGGCTGCCTGGCACACCTTCAGCGCACCATTCCCTTGTTTTCGTGCGGGAGTCATGAGCGGTCGTCACAATAGCTATGAAGATCACATATTAAAGGGCTCAGATTGATGTCTGAGATGCTAATAAATTTCCTCGGAGCCGTTGCTTGCGATGTTTGGTCCACATGTGCCGAACTCGGATATTGTGTGGAAGGAATGGTTTAAATGGAGTACTATGGCACCGGCAATGGTTAATGCACGATGGTGTTTTAGCCAGGTGGGCAGTGAAGTACAAAGAGTGGTTATGGTATAGTGGTGCTTTGTCAAATGAACAATGCAATCATGGTGCTTTTATTAGCGAAACTGTATGGGATAGCCGTCTCTTTTCGCAAAGGCGGCTAGGAGTTTTTATCATAACTCTATCCGCTTGCGACAAAACGAAGCAAACGAAGCTGGTAAAAGGGGTCATTGAGGAGTCTTTATGAACAGGGAAAGCTTGGTAGGGGATCCGTGGGTGGATAACCGAGTTATGAGTTGACGTTATCTTACGTGACTTAGTTGTCGAAAAGTGGAGCTAGGGGATACAAGGATGGGTGTGACGCCCCACTCCGAGAGCCTCGTTAACAAAGAGTATTACATAGATAATACTGTCGGCTAACGCAGACAATAGAGTATAATGGAAGCGACCATGTGTAATCTTACCTTAACTATTCACTAAATACGTCGAAAAGTAGTCACATTAAAATTCGACCTATTCAATAAATATTTAAAGCAAAACTACAATGGCTAAAGGATCTATCAGAAGAAAATATAACAACTCAAATGTAATTCACATCACAGAAAAGTCGATCATAATATACACATAAACGGATACACAACAGAGTATACAAAATAATACATGTCAAGTGGTACAGGAGACCACAATATACAGACGAGACAAAAAGAGTATAAATAACAGAGTTACAACAGATAAGGACCACAAAAGACGCTACAACAAAATGAAGCTAGCGAATAGTCCATGCGGAAGCAAAATAGGCTAAGTCTAAAAGCACCTAACCTGAAACAACTCGGTCTGACCCGAGTATAAAATACACGGGTCAGTCTAGATAACAAATCAGTTAGATAAACTGAACCATAATAAACCTGCAAGGTCACAATATATATCAAATATCTCTAAAAGAGATAACCCAATCATCTAACATAAGATGAATCATATCATAACAAACAAGCCTCGTATCATCGGCAACTCATAGAAACAAAGGATAGGAATATCCCAAAACAAGCCAAAAAGGCAAATAACAAATACCAATATGGTATACAAGTTCACAAGGTGATCACTACATATCGTGTGGTTCAGAAAGACCTACACCGAGGGGCGATACCTAGGGAATATACATCTCAATTGAAACATCATAAAAGTTGCTCGAGCGGTAACGAATGACCAACTCCGAAAGCAATACAATAGGGCAACTTAATATCACCCATGTGGCGCATAACGGCCGACATCGGAAGCGATACAATAGCAACCCAATATCACCCATGTGGCGCATAACGGCCAACATCGGTAGCGATACTATAGCAACCCGATATCACCCATGTGGCGCATAACGGCCACATCGAAAGCGATACTAAAGGGCAACAAACCAGAAGGAGACATTCCGAAGACACTATCCCAAAGGCGATATGTGTCACAAACTCCCAGAAAGGAATCCGAAAAGTGGTAACGTGAGTCCCATAACCACCCGTTCGCACTAAATGGTTTACTATCCGTTAGTTTATTTCACACTCAAAACAGTACAAATTTACCTCATATCATCGGTAAACTAAACCCGAAGGTCAAAACGATCAATTGAATAGGTCGGGGATTAATCGAAAGGATAAACGCACAGATTCATGGTCCGTGTTTTGCCCAACCATTTAATCATCCTTCCACTTCGCTCGAAGTGCGAAAGTGTGTGTTTTAAATAGAATTTATAAATTGGAGAAACGAGCTTTTAAATGCGATTCGAGAAATTATTTTATAAAAACCCGTGGATGAAGTCAAGAGTAAGTTATCAAAGCCAAATATGCAATAACAACCACTAAAAAGCAACTTGAATCGATAAAGTCCGGAAAAATCAATCAAATA
This sequence comes from Allium cepa, assembly GCA_030765085.1. Lineage (NCBI taxonomy): Eukaryota > Viridiplantae > Streptophyta > Magnoliopsida > Asparagales > Amaryllidaceae > Allium > Allium cepa. The sequence continues at coordinate 601,770,127 of CM060935.1, forward strand.
CGCAAAAATAAACAAACCAGGCAAAACAAAGCAGGTCGGTCGACCGGACTGCAGGGCTCGGTCGGCCGGCCAGATGCAGGGAGCAAAATAAGGCTCGGGGCAGCAGGTCGGTCGACCGAAGCCTGCACTCGGTCGGCCGAGCCTGGTGATTTTGCACTTCCTGCCCTATTTCAATGAAAATGCAAATTCTTTCCAATTCCAAAACAATGGCACATGCATACTTGTTAGGAATTCATACCAACACCCATGAAATCAAGAGAAGTAGATGTGAGTTCAAAACTCACCTTTTAATCTCACAAACAAAGAAGATGAAGGAGCTAAAACACAAGGAGAAGACCAACTAATCACTACTTCAACCCAACAAGCTTCAATCTAAGAATCAAAGCAAGTATTTCCTAAGTTAGGGTTAGGAAAATTACTGAAATTGAAGAGGAGAAGAGATGGAGAAGATGGAGATGAACTTACCAATGGATTCTCTATGATTTTGGAGCAAGAAATCAAGATACAAAGGAGAATTAGGGCTTGCTAATTTCTAATTCCTCTTCCTTTCCCCCATTTTCAGTTCTAAGCCTAAGTTTTAAGAAATGAATAAGTGAATGAGAGGAGTGGCTAAGCTAGAGGATTAGTTAAGCTAGTGGACTGAACCCAAACCCAAACCCAATAGAAAAAGTAACCAAAATTCACAAACTCCAAACATATCAAAGGTTATACTCAAAAAGATCGCAAACGCCATTTTGGAACCAATGGAGGTAGTTTCGAGTTCCAATTCGGCCATTTGCAGAAAGTAACATTTCGGACCAAAATCCGACTAACGATGCTATATTTAAATTAAACATTTAAATATAAAATCGTTAAATATGCGGGTTGTTACAGATCTCCCCTCCTTACAAAATTGCGTCCCCGCAATTCCTAGAGACGATATTTGTAACAACTACATACAATCAACATCAAAAGAAAAAGAAAATAAGCTTGAGATGAAAAGACATACTCACCATTCTCAAGCTAAGAAAGAAAAACCAGATAAGATCGCTCAATAAATTCTCTGGTTTCCCAAGTACAGTCATTGGGATTAGCGGACCATTGAACTTTAACGAGCGGCACGTCCTTGTTCCGAAGGTGTCACACCTCTGTGTCAAGCACGCGAATAGGTTGTTGTACAATAGATAAGTCCGGTGAGATCTCAAGCTCTTGCAAATCAGGAGAAGTAATAACAGAATCCGACCCCCGAAGACACTTCCGAAGTTGCGAGATGTGAAACACGTCATGAATGCCAGATAAATGAGCTGGAAGTGAAACTCTATAAGCCACAAGGCCAATACGTTCAGTGATAGAAAATGGTCCTATATAACGAGGAGCCAATTTTCCAGTCGTACTGAAGCGCATAACCCCCTTCAAAGGAGAAACACGAATAAAAACAAGATCGCCGATCGAGAACTCGAGAGGCTTCCTACGGTTGTCCGCGTAGGATTTCTGGCGACTCTGTGCCTCTTTCATTCTCAACCGAATAAGATCAATCTTCTCGGAAGAATCACGAACAAAATCTGGACCAAGAATAAGCTTCTCACCAGATTCTAACCAACAAGACGGTGATCGACATGGCCTTCCGTATAAGGCTTCGAAAGGAGCCATACCGATACTAGACTGAAAACTATTGTTGTAGGAGAATTCTACAAGAGGTAGGTGATCCTCCCAATTACCACCGAAATCAAAAATACAAATACGGAGAAGATCTTCCAAAATACGATTCACCCGTTCAGTCTGTCCGTCAGACTGCGGATGATAAGCTGCAGAAAAATTAAGCTTTGTTCTCAAAGCTTGCTGAAGACTCTTCCAAAAATGACTCGTGAATAAAGGATCACGATCACTCACAATAGAACTAGGAACACCGTGAAGTCTCACGATTTCCTTGACATACAACTTAGCCAAATGCGAAGCAGTCCTATTAGACTTAACAGGGACAAAATGAGCAGACTTGGAAAGGCGATCAACAATAACCCAAATGCTAGAATGGCCAGATCTCGAACGAGGTAGGCCGTCAATGAAATCCATAGAAATCTGATCCCATTTCCACAATGGAATCTCAAGAGGCTGAAGAAGACCAGAAGGACGCTAATGCTCGGCTTTAAAACGCTGACAAGTTATGCAATTGCTCACATAACTCGCCACATCGCTCTTCATGCCTTCCCAATAATAAAGACGACGCATATCAGCATACATCTTGCTACTACCGGGATGAATGGTATACTTAGAACGGTGACAATCACCAAGAATGTCATGCCTAAGTGCAAAATCAGAAGGCACAAAAAGACGGTTCTTCTTACGAAGACACCCATGAGAATCCATGCTAAGATCTTGCAACGCCTCATCACAAGATCCAGACTCACAAAGCTGAATAAAATGCAACAAATCAGGATCATGCCGTTGACCATCGGCAATACGATCCAACAAAATAGGTCGAGCTCCCAAACTAAATAATAGAATAGGAGAATCGGAAGATGAACTTCGATCACGAATTTCACAAAAAGATAGAGTTTCAAGAATACTCCTTTCGGCAAGCATCATAGAAATAACAGCCGAATGTCTGCGACTAAACGCATCAGCAACACGATTACCCTTACCAGAGGTATACTGGATATCAAAGTCATAAGAAGCAAGAAACTCGAGCCAACGCTGTTGCCTCATATTGAGTTCTTTCTGAGTGAACAAATACTTCAAAGATTTATGATCGGTATAGAGAATGAAGCGCTCGCCCAATAAATAATGTCGCCAAATCTTCAAGGCAAAGACAATGGCGGCAAGCTCAAGATCATGAGTGGCATAGCGAACTTCATTCGGACGTAGTTGCCTAGAAGCATAAGCAACTATCCGATCCTTCTGCATAAGAACAACACCGAGACCACTACCACAAGCATCGGTGTAGACAACAAGGTCATGATTCCCTTCGGGAACCACAAGAATAGGAGCATTAGTGAGAAGTTCCTTTAATGTCTGAAAGGAAGCTTCACACTTGTCCGACCAATCAAAACGATTGCCTTTTCGAGTAAGGCAAGTGAGAGGAAGCACAATACGGGAAAAATCCTTAATGAACCGACGGTAATAACCCGCCAATCCAAGGAAACTACGAATTTCATGAACATTTTCGGGCCTCTTCCAATTCTGGATGGCTTCGATCTTTAGGGATCGACAGAAATGCCATCGGAAGATACAACATGGTCTAAAAACTTAACCTTATTCTCCCAAAAGTGGCACTTGGAGAATTTGGCTCTAAGCTGATGACGACGAAGAGTACTTAAGACAATTCTCAAGTGATTAGTATGCTCAGCTTCAGACTTAGAATAAATAAGGATATCATCAATGAAGACAAGCACGAACTTATCAAGATATTCCCGGAATACCCGATTCATGAGATCGACAAAGAAAGCAGGAGCGTTCGTCAAACCGAACGGCATAACGAGCCACTCAAAAGAACCATAACGAGTGCGGAAAGCGGTAAGAGGTATGCTATCCTCCGCGACTCGTAACTGATGAAAACCTATGGCAAGGTCAAGCTGAGAAAAGACCTTAGCACCACTCAATAGATCGAACATATCATCGATCCTAGGCAATGGATACCTATTTCTAATGGTCAACTCGTTAAGCTTGCGATAGTCAATGCAAAGCCTAAGAGTTCTATCAGACTTCTTCACAAAGACGACCGCGGATCCCCACGGAGAAAAACTAGATTGAATCAATTACTTAGATTCAAACTCTAAAAGCTTCTTCTTGAGTTCCTCATTTTCCTTTGTAGACATCCTCGTGGGAGGACGACTAACTGGCTGCGCGCCTGGAATGAGATCAATGCGGAACTCAATTGCCCGTTTGGGTGGCAAACCCGATACAGGATCAAAAACATCAGAAAAGTCACAAGCAATAGGAATACGAGATATATCATCATCATCTCGCGAATCAAGAGAATACAAAGCCATCTCGGAATTATCCACATCCCGAAGAACAAGAGATAGCTGAGAAGGCGAATCAGGATGACAAAGATATAAAATTCTCTCGGAACAAATAATCCTGGCATCGTACCTCACTAGCCAGTCCATACCAAAAATCATATCAAAACCCGAATGAGAAACAACGTGCAGATTCGCACGGAAAGAAAAGCCACATAAAACAATCTCAATATCATCACAAAACAAGCTAAGGGTCGCGGATCCCCCAATAGGATTCGCAATCCTTAAAGAAGTAACCATACAAGAAACATCCAAAGATAAATCATCAACGAGCTTCTTCGATACGAAAGAATGTGAAGCACCCGTATCGAAAAGAACTCGAATACTATGATCATGAAATAGAATAAAACCTTCCAAAATAGATGGAGATATACCTTTGGATTGAGAAGGACCTCCAGAAGCATTCGCTACATTTAACTTGCTAGATGAAGAATTATTCGGAGAAATGGGACAAGCTGAAACACGATGACCTTGCTTCTTGCAGTAGCGGCAGAAGAGAGGCTTAGGACAAGCTCGAATAATATGATCCGGAGAACCACAATTAAAACACTTTCGAACGAAAGGTGTTCCGGAAGACTGAGGCTGAGAGCTAGGACCACCGGTCTTCTTCTTCTTAGAAGGAAAAGGCTTCTTTTGAATTGGAAACGGCCTCTTGTTGGGGTTCTTAGAAACCTCAACATCTACATCACTATCACATTCCTTCTCGACGGTCTCGAGATGAAGTGCCGAATCAACCAACTCCTCAAAAAAAAGTTTAAGCTGGAGCAACAAAGACTTCCTAAGATATTTCTTAAGGCCAGAAACAAACTTCAAATTCTTCTTGTAAGAAGTGCTGATGAATTCAAGACCATGCTGAGATAAAGCCTCGAACGATGCGACATACTCAGAAACAGAAGATTTCCCTTGCTTCAACTCAAGGAAGCGACGGGTCAATAAAACTTTTTCAGATTCAGGAACGAACTTGAGTTCAAATCGTCCCCGAAACTGAGTCCAAGAAAGAGTAGACTCATCAATCTCGGCTACAAGAAGCTCATACCAATCAAGAGCACGCTCTTGCAATAAGCTAGAAGTCACAAGAACTCGATCATGGTCAGATAGATCCATGCGAGAGAAAATGCGCTCGCACGTGCGAAGCCAAGCTTGGACTTCAAGAACAGACTCGGAGCCCTTAAACGGTTTTCCTCCAAGATGAGCAAAATCACTGCACTGACGTGCAAAAGCAGACTTGCGAGGTGGAGACACTCGAGGAGGAACGGGAGGTTGAGTGCTCCTAAACAACTCCATAAACTGATCGGCAGACATATAAACGCCATCCGGATGTGAGCCACTAGATTGCCCAGCATCCGAACGTCGACCTCTGCCTCTTCCAGACATAAGCTGAAAGTCAAGATAAAGAAAAGATTATTCACAAGGTAGATATTGCAATATGGAATACTACGGAATTAAATGCATTCCTAGATGTATTCCCAAATTCAATCTAACCTTGATGGAATAAAGAGACACGATGATTCAAAGATTTGTATTACTTGTACACTTTGATGTACCATAATATGTGCATCTATTCTGTATTTATCATATTTTGTTCTGAACTCAGCTTTGATACCACGCTGTGACGCCCCACTCCGAGAGCCTCGTTAACAAAGAGTATTACATAGATAATACTGTCGGCTAACGCGGACAATAGAGTACAATGGAAGCGACCATGTGTAATCTTACCTTAACATTCACTAAATACGTCGAAAAGTAGTCACATTAAAATTCGACCTATTCAATAAATATTTAAAGCAAAACTACAATGGCTAAAGGATCTATCAGAAGAAAATATAACAACTCAAATGTAATTCACATCACAGAACAGTCGATCATAATATACACATAAACGGATATACAACAGAGTATACAAAATAATACATGTCAAGTGGTACAGGAGACCATAATATACAGACGAGACAAAAAGAGTATAAATAACAGAGTTACAACAGATAAGGACCACAAAAGACGCTACAACAAAATGAAGCTAGCGAATAGTCCATGCGGAAGCAAAATAGGCTAAGTCCAAAAGAACCTAACCTGAAACAACTCGGTCTGACCCGAGTATAAAATACACGGGTCAGTCTAGATAACAAATCAGTTAGATAAACTGAACCATAATAAACCTGCAAGGTCACAATATATATCAAATATCTCTAAAAGAGATAACCCAATCATCTAACATAAGATGAATCATATCATAACAAACAAGCCTCGTATCATCGGCAACTCATAGAAACAAAGGATAGGAATATCCCAAAACAAGCCAAAAAGGCAAATAACAAATACCAATATGGTATACAAGTTCACAAGGTGATCACTACATATCGTGTGGTTCAGAAAGACCTACACCGAGGGGCGATACCTAGGGAATATACATCTCAATTGAAACATCATAAATGTTGCTCGAGCGGTAACGAATGACCAACTCCGAAAGCAATACAATAGGGCAACTTAATATCACCCATGTGGCGCATAACGGCCGACATCGGAAGCGATACAATAGCAACCCAATATCACCCATGTGGCGCATAACGGCCAACATCGGAAGCGATACTATAGCAACCCGATATCACCCATGTGGCGCATAATGGCCACATCGAAAGCAATACTAAAGGGCAACAAACCAGAAGGAGACAGTCCGAAGACACTATCCCAAAGGCGATATGTGTCACAAACTCCCAGAAAGGAATCCGAAAAGTGGTAACGTGAGTCCCATAACCACCCGTTCGCACTAAACGGTTTACTATCCGTTAGTTTATTTCACACTCAAAACAGTACAAATTTACCTCATATCATCGGTAAACTAAACCCGAAGGTCAAAACGATCAATTGAATAGGATGGGGATTAATCGAAAGGATAAACGCACAGATTCATGGTCCGTGTTTTGCCCAACCATTTAATCATCCTTCCACTTCGCTCGAAGTGCGAAAGTGTGTGTTTTAAATAGAATTTATAAATTGGAGAAACGAGCTTTTAAATGCGATTCGAGAAATTATTTTATAAAAACCCGTGGATGAAGTCAAGAGTAAGTTATCAAAGCCAAATATGCAATAACAACCACTAAAAAGCAACTTGAATCGATAAAGTCCGGAAAAATCAATCAAATACGCAAAAATAAACAAACCAGGCAAAACAAAGCAGGTCGGTCGACCGGACTGCAGGGCTCGGTCGGCCGGCCAGATGCAGGGAGCAAAATAAGGCTCGGGGCAGCAGGTCGGTCGACCGAAGCCTGCACTCGGTCGGCCGAGCCTGGTGATTTTGCACTTCCTGCCCTATTTCAATGAAAATGCAAATTCTTTCCAATTCCAAAACAATGGCACATGCATACTTGTTAGGAATTCATACCAACACCCATGAAATCAAGAGAAGTAGATGTGAGTTCAAAACTCACCTTTTAATCTCACAAACAAAGAAGATGAAGGAGCTAAAACACAAGGAGAAGACCAACTAATCACTACTTCAACCCAACAAGCTTCAATCTAAGAATCAAAGCAAGTATTTCCTAAGTTAGGGTTAGGAAAATTACTGAAATTGAAGAGGAGAAGAGATGGAGAAGATGGAGATGAACTTACCAATGGATTCTCTATGATTTTGGAGCAAGAAATCAAGATACAAAGGAGAACTAGGGCTTGCTAATTTCTAATTCCTCTTCCTTTCCCCCATTTTCAGTTCTAAGCCTAAGTTTTAAGAAATGAATAAGTGAATGAGAGGAGTGGCTAAGCTAGAGGATTAGTTAAGCTAGTGGACTGAACCCAAACCCAAACCCAATAGAAAAAGTAACCAAAATTCACAAACTCCAAACATATCAAAGATTATACTCAAAAAGATCGCAAACGCCATTTTGGAACCAATGGAGGTAGTTTCGAGTTCCAATTCGGCCATTTGCAGAAAGTAACATTTCGGACCAAAATCCGACTAACGACGCTATATTTAAATTAAACATTTGAATATAAAATCGTTAAATATGCGGGTTGTTACAATAGGGGTTGTAAGATGTTTCCTATGAGGCACACCGTGGTTCTTGGGAGAATGATGGACCAAGTTTCTGGACAAAGATGACGAGATGACTAAACCTTGTGGGTGAGGATGTATAGATGGACATGCTATTGAGGCGGAAGAGATAACGATTGACATATTCTACATGGACAATTGTTATTGGACTAGGATCCGATGGGCTCTTTGATACTTTTGCAAGAAAACGAGCAAGATTTTTTCCTTCAAGTTCGCCTCTATAGGCAAAGGCGGACTTGCATTATTTGTAATTTATGCAAAAGATGCTTGACGTGCTCCCATTGGTCATGACGATTCATTTCTTACGGCGATTTTAAAGATTTGACGTTTGATGTAACAGCGCGCTCGATTAGAATTCGATGGTTCAAATTGTTTCTTTCGCATTCCATCAAATAGATGAGGTCGAAGACCAAAATCCATTGAAGGAAAGGGAGATCATCATTCTCTTTACTATTTCTCTAAAAATCCATTAAAAATCTTCAAGCTCTGTGAGAACTTGTAAGTTTCTCATTAAAATTGTACTTCCGATCTAACAAAAGTGAGTGATTTTTTATCCTCTTTTAGTTCTTTTTTCATTTGGCTTTTTGAAGTTAGTCATTAGTTTTCCATGTTGCCTTTTTGTTTTTTCCCCTGTTTTTCATCACCGGTATATTAGGGTTTTTACCATAATTTGTCGGTAATTCAATGTTGATAATTTGACCTTGATCTGTCGATGTTGATAGGTCGGCTTGCATCTGAGTTTTCCTTGAGTTAGAAACTCGAAAACCATTAAGTTACCAAACTTCCCCTTCCCCTTAGGGAAGAAGGCAGTAGATAGGGGATTGGACCGGGGCCTATTAAATTGTGTAAAAACAATATTTTTAAGTAATCGAGCCATACAATCGGGCCAATCGTTTAAGCTTTCTAATAACGTCCTAGGTAGGTGTGAGGTGATCGATCTTTATGCTTACGGGGCACCTTTACGGAGTGGTATAATATTCGGGATTGGACATCTTTGTGTGGAGGAGTGTTTGCCCTCCGTCTAATGTGTTCCCTTAATATCCCACGAGGTGTTTCGGTAATTAGATAGTGCTCGTGTTTTTCTACAGATGGTCAAACTTACCAAATTACACAAGTTAAAGTTAAGGGATTCAAAGTGTGTTTATCGCGACTATCGCTATATAGACAATTTCATATTCAATTCAATATCATTCTATTTTATTCACATATATGACTTTCAAATTCAAACCACGTCACTATGAAACATGTATTAATGTATGTACTTAATTTGCATGACCATATTAAGTGTTCAGATGTACTTAACATAATTCAAAGCTTTTAAGGCAACTAATTAAACAAGCATATAATTACGGGTTATAACTTTAAGTAGTTAGGGTATATTATCATAGTATATAACAAGCAATTTCAACAAGTTTTTGACTTAACTTATGACAAGTTTATAGTTTTATTTAAAGTGAGAATAACTCACTTTCTTTTAAATCAAACACTACCATCTTCCTACCAACATTCAAGCAAGCATCAAAACACTTCCTACTTCAACCAAAACTCATGTCCATGCCACCCTTTCTCTTATTACTCTCAGCCTAACCTCATACTCCCTACCTTGCTCTCGTCCAAGCCTTCCCTCTCCTCTCTTTTACACACAACGTTCCTATAAAGGCATCCATCACTCACGATCTCAAGGCCATTTCCCATATCTCTATCTTTCTTCAACTCTTTAGAAGCTAAAGTATGTTTCCAAGATGATATAAGAACTTCAGCAAAGTTTAGTGAAAAAAGGATTTTGTTTGATATGAGTTTAAGAAAATTAAAGAGGAGAAGATATGACAAGAGTGTAAGATTTGGAACTTTTGGTTTGTGAATTCGTGTAGAATGAAGAGAGCTAAGGATATGACTTTATAGACTTGAGAATGAGTGGCTAATGACCAAGAATACTCTCGTTCCTTCCATGCTTTGATACATGCAAACCATACCTCTTACACACCATAGCTTTCTTAAATCACTCCTTTATTTAAGTGTTGTTTTATTCCCTCTTACTTTTACTAATTAATTCTTAGTTTAATTAGTATTTTGTTATTAAAAGAGAGATGTTTAATTCTTGGTAATGTGTTCATATGTTAATAATCGATATACAAATATTCAAACAACTTTTGTTTAACAAAAAATTAATTTTTAACAAAACACTTTCCGGTCACATTTTCAGCATTTCTACAAAGTGCATATTTTTCAAACACATTTCAAAAATAGGTTTTCTACCATTCATTATTAGTTAAAAATGTTAAAAAGGTTATAAAATCATATTTAATCACATTAAATCTAAGCCTCAAATATTTAAACAATTCAGATATTTAAATACGAGGAGTTCGAAATTCCGGGTCGTTGCAGGCATACCCCTAACTTTCTCATAGTCTACATACTTAATTTCTGCAATACTCTCAGGTCGGAAGACAATTGTATGTAATTATTTAAATGTCTTCTATTTTTACTAAGTTATTTAACCTATAGAAGTCTCTCATTGAGTTGTTTTTTGATTGTTCTAAACAGATACAAGTGTGTAGCCTCTTGGTGCCCCAATCGTCATGAGTAAATCACCATCCATTATATGGAGAGCATTGTGTACGCTAGTCTTAACAATGTATCAATATCATTTTCTCGATATTTATAGACTAGAAACATTTAAGGAGTTGTGTTTTTGTTTGTGTTGATTCAATACTCATGGTTATGAACATTTCATAACTACAATTGATAAAAAACACTACTCCTAAAGATTTATTTCTTACATATATGATTAACGTTTTTGAAATCATTACTTATATCACAATATAACAAACATATATTGTACGAAACAAAACAAAAAAATATTTCATTTCAAATAAAATCGTTTATACATTACAATAACAATACTTCCCTTAGAGCACACCCTTAATCCTATCATGAATGAGTCAACCAGAGTCTTCAATAATTTAAAACAACTTAGTCAAAATAAAAGATCTCATGTAATAATGAAAAGTGGTCTTTAGACTTGAAATATTGTTGATCTTATGTATTTAGGCTATACTTTGATTATGGTCAATCATATAACATAATGATCTAGTTATGGCCATTGTTGGATACATGTTGTACTACTTGAAGTGAAACAATACTCAAGTTAGCATTCCTCTCTTTTACTGTAGATGGTTAGTATCATCATAATTGATAGTTAACACAAAGCTAAAATCTCCGATTAGAGTAACTTGGTTAATCGATTGATGTTATTGGATTGCTACGAGGTTTTAAATTAGAATTGCGCAATTGGATGCTGATTTTATTTGAGTTTTGACCATTGACTAAACTCTTAATATCTAAATGATATAGTAACAATGAAAAGAAAATATGGACAAATTATCATTACTTAAAATGTGGCTTAATAAAGATTAGTAATTGGGTTTCTCCTAAATGATTTGTAAGCAATTGAAGTTGCGCCTGATATTGTGCTTCAACAAAGTCCATACATGATTTATTTAGATATTTTAATTTGTTTAAGTATTATTGAGGACTGAATTCACACCATGGAGTCAACACAATAGTTTCGGTAGAATTTTTCGAATTTGGCTTATTTAAATTAATTTATAAATTTTGTAAATTAATACTGAAAATTAGAAAAAAGTTGTATTGAATTTTTATGTCTTTTAATTATTTATTTAAGGTCTTATAATTAATTAAAACAATATATATTATTATATACTAATTTAGTTAAATATATGAGCTAAAATAAATATTTACCTATTTAATATACGGTATTAATTAGCGTAAACATTATGGATGGTCCATAAAGGGGGAGTGGTAACAATAGATAAAGAGGATTTGAATATTTCTCTTTCATTGAGATGAGATCTAAAGTAAATACAATAGAAAATGGAGAGGATATTTGTGATATCTATGGCTATAGACACCGTCTCCTCCTATCATTATAAACAACACAATCAAACTTAAAACCAAGCCTCCATTAGCAACTAGTTGAAGCTATTAGTCCTTGAGATGATGGTTTTGATGACAACAACATTAGAATAAGATTATAAAATATAAATACTAACATTATAGTTTACATATATATATATATATATATGTATGTATATGCAGGATCTAACCATGCATGTAACAAGAATAAAGACTGTACAATATAGAGATTCAAGATATCAAGATTGAAGACTCATGAGTATCAAGGTTATCAAGAGTTCAAGATTTCAATAATAAGTAATTTAATTAGGAATTTTTGTTAAAACTCCTAGAAAAGAACTGGCATCTTAAAATCCAATTTATTCGTGGAATGAAATCCGCTTCGAGCCTGTTAAAGGGATGGAACCCTACGTAAGATGGAACCTACGAAAAATCTAGTGGAACATTGCTTTGTATCTGTTGAATATGCGTGTATATGATTTTTGTTTGATGATAATAAACATATATACATTCGTTTAAATGTATTTGATAATATACTATTTTATTTTTTCTCACAGATTAAATAAATATTTGCTGAATAAAATAAATAACACAGAATTTGAATTCAAACAAATATTTTATTCAAATATTTATTTATTACAACTTTGAATAGTACAACTTCAAGCTCTCATTATAACTATACAACTTTGATTACATCACATTTTTCACATTTACATCAGCACCTCACTACATATCACTCACACTCGTATTTTTATCTTCAACTGCATTCCAGTTTGAATCCAGCATCTGTGCAATCTGCAAAAATATAAACTAACGCAGTAAAATTGAAAATAAAATATTTTTGCAATATAAAATAAAAGATGAATTTTGAAAATAATATTTGCCTCAGTTATTTGGGTTGTTCGTCATAACTTAAATTTGAATTCATCATACACGAACAACTTGTGACATACACAGTGTATTACTGTATATGCCACAAGGCCGTGCTCGCCGATATATACACTTGATTGTTTTACAGGGACAGGTGAGCACAGGTCAAACCCAAATGAAAAATCGGGTTCAACTCACGTGCAATAACATTGAAAATCACGACACAAGCACAAGGTCAAATCCGAGTTTTGAAACTGGATTCAACACAAGGCGACATGACATGAATGCAACGAAGACCAACATTAAAATGGACTGCAACATGGATATCACAATCAAACTGCAACAAGGCAACTAGGAATGAACAGAACATAACAGCACCAATGCAAGCAAGTCAGTGGCAAAACACAAACTGCAGTGGACAGACCAGAGTGCATCAGTGCCAAGAAACTCAAGTGCACGACTAAACTGACGATGAATACAACTTGAAGCATACAAGCTCAATGAAGATTGCAGCAACAACAGTGAGCACACTCATATGAACAAATGCAAAGAACAATGAAGTATGCACAGCAAATAACATACACCAAAGCTAACAGCAGTGTCAAGAAATGAAACACTGCAACTCAGTGCATCAACCAAAGTTAAGGCGACATGAAGTCAGCAAACTGCAACAAACACATATATGGTCTAAGTGAATCAAGCAAATGCACAGAAGCCACTTCAGCTACATTGAGGCTCAATGGTGAAGCAGACTCAAGTGAACAGGTAGCACAAGAACCAGAAAAACCAAAACAGTGCACCAAAGCAAACTACAAGATGTAGAGCAACAATGCACAGTGACAATTTGGAGTATTATATGCAAAACAACTTGTAGATCAAACATGATGGAGCTACAGGAATGTACCAAGTTACATGAAGACAGAAGACTACAACTTAAAATGCAATGCACAGCAGGTATAACAAAGTCACAGGCCATAATGAAGACTGAATGAAATGCACAGCATGTATTGTTGAATATGTGTTACAGTGGTGATGCAAGTGCTAACCAGAATGAAGTCCAATACAACTTCAACAAAGACTCAAGCTACAGTGCATAATGGTCAACACAGTAAGCAATGAAGCAACAAGGTCAGAGAACCAAGCAACAATGTGCACAGGTGAATCATAATGAAGCAGTGCAACATCTTCCATCAACACACTCAAGTGACTCAACAATGCAACAAGGTGATATGCAAACAACATAACAGTATGCAAGCTCGAGCACAAGAACATGACAGCAAACAGAAGTGCACAGCAACAGTAAGGCAATGCACAAATACAGTGAATCAAGTGACCAACAAACTACTGAAGTTCAAATATCAAATTCAAGACAGACCAACATACTACAGTGAACCATCAAAGAATGCAACACAGTAATGAGAACAGATACAAGCTAGTTCCAGTGCCAACATATTCAACTCAGTGTGCAACTGCAAGTGTCGACCAAGTGACAATACAACTAAGACAACATCAACAGCACAAAGATGGGTCAAAGCAGTGTCAAAGCATCAGAGGGAATCATCAAATTTGTCAAAGCCGTGTGTTTTAACAAGTCAACAAAAAAAAGGAATGAAAACCGTGGTCATCAGGAAATTGATTCAAAGCCGTGGGACGCAAGAAATAAAATTATACGCGTATGAAAAAGTCAGAATCAATCTCATTCATTCAAGCATCATCAAGTGGCCGAAATGATTCAATGAAAAATTCAAACACGAATATACGAACGCAATTATAGGAACTGGAATCCTATAAATTACCACAAATCATCATCGGCAATTTAGAGAGTTCGAACAAGCCAAAATCAGACAAGCAAAAGGATAAAATACATACCGAAATCACGAATCGAACTCGATCAAAATTGAAGAGCCGTGAGCAAAGCAAACTGCATCGAAGCATACAATCAAACTGTATCGAGCGGCGCTTCGATTTTGCACAACCCTAGTTTAAATCGCAAGGAGCAATAACAAATTACCAGAAGCCCTAATTCGCAAAGAGGAACAAAGAGGGGCGACCATTTTCTTTCACGAAGAAAATAATAGTAAAAGGAACGGGTTGAAGAAAATAAAAGGCCGGCCTAGTTTATGTTAAAAGGGGTTTTAAAAATTTATAAGAAGGGTTTAAATTTAAATAGGGTTTTGTTATTTTAATTTGTTTTTGATTTTTATTTTCTTTTAAACCGTTTTTAATTTTCTAGTCGTGTGACTAGGGTACAAACTACGGTGTGCAGTTTGGGAATTCGCAACTCGGTAGTTGAGTTGTGGTCAGGGTTTTGAGCGTAGAGTTAGATTAGTCAATAGCGGGTATAGCAAGTTTACGTGTGTAAGCGAGGGACTATCTAATTTCTAGTAGAAACCTTGGGGGCAGCACGTAGGCAGGTTTTTGCCGAAGCTGGGTAAATTCTGTGTTGT
This sequence comes from Allium cepa, assembly GCA_030765085.1. Classification (NCBI taxonomy): domain Eukaryota; kingdom Viridiplantae; phylum Streptophyta; class Magnoliopsida; order Asparagales; family Amaryllidaceae; genus Allium; species Allium cepa. The sequence goes on from CM060935.1 coordinate 601,785,420, forward strand.
TCTGTTCTGTTATTTATATTCTGCTATATCTGTGCTGCTATTCTGTGATCTGAATTTAAATTAATTGATAAGCTTCCGCGATTAATTTTTATAATTTACACTATCACCCTATTCACCCCCCCCCCCTCTAGGGTGAAATCGATCCTACAGTATCCACTAACTTTTATTCAAAATGTTTTACAAAATTATATCTTATTTTCAAAATGATTTCAAAACCTTCCTTTTAAAAGAATCAAAAACATCTATCCTGGTTTTAAAATACTTTTAGCCTCAAAATAATCTTTATTTTCAAAATCAAAATTATCCTTGGTTTTAAACTATTTTTTAATAAATATTTATACTTAGATTAAAATATAAAATTATAGTAAAATTATATATATATATATATATATATATATATATATATACACACACCAAAATAGTATTCTTTATATTTACTTATGTATTTTAACTATAGTTAAGTATATTTATGAAGTTTAAAATAGTTTTAATATAAGATAGAAGTTATTTTCAAAGAAAAACAAATCATCAAAATTTCCTTTGGCATGTCGACATCCTCAAGTACCCCATGTCGATATAGTAGCAGCTTATTTCAAAATTTTGAATTTCAAAGGAAGTGTCTATTCGTCATATCCTTTCACGAATGGACATGGCTGTTGTTCTACTATAAATAGGGGCAGTTTCAAACGAATTTTCATTCATATTTTCTGGTTTTCACTCCTCTCTTCTTCCACATTTCTTTATATACATTCTTACCATTACTCTGCCGAAATCAACGTTGAATCTAACTAGATCATTTCTATTTTGATTCTCTATCACTATCTCAACAAGATCTCAGTGTTATTTAGAGTTATAGACTTCTTTGTGATCAATTTAACGAGAGAAGGTGTGATTGTAGCCTTGAAAATCAATCAAGTGAGAAAAGGTGTGATTGTAGCCTAGGAAATCAATAGGGTGAACTTGATGCCCTGGAAATCTAGTAATCTATCAAGAGGATTGTGAGACTGGAGTGGTGTACCTCATGGCCTTGAAATCGAGGGTGTAATTGTACAATTGCTTTTGAAAGGAAATCTGTAGTTGTGTGCGGGACTGGATATAGGGTTACTTCGAACCAGTATAAAGTCCAGCATGTTCTTTCCTTTGTTGCTTTTCTTTATTTCTACATCTGTGTTTGATTCTATAATCATATCTGTGTCTTAATATTGCATACATTTGTGTTCAAATTAACAAAAACTCAAAAACATTTAGTAATTCCTTTAAACAGTATTCACCCCCCCCCCTCTCAAGTGTTAATCCTAGCCTTAAGATCCGTATTCCACATTCCTCACATTTAGTATCAAAGCAAGGTTTTCAATGTTTCATAATATGATTTTTGAAAAAGTTTTTAAAATGGCTATGTTTGAAAAACTTGTTAATACTAGTTTAGAAATATTCAGATCACCATTTTCTCTTGAGTCTGCATATAATCAATATTCAAATTCAAGTTGTTTACCAAAATTGTATGATGTGCAGGAAACATGCTTTATGGGTGTTGAGGAGTCAATCCACAATGGACAAATTGTGCAGATCAAAAAGAATAAATGGATACTCGATAGTGGATGCTCTAGGCACATGACTGGCAATCCAGATATGCTGAATGATATAATATACAAAGACGGAGGACTGGTTAACTTTGGAGACAATTCAAAAGGACATATGATTGGCATCGGCAAAGTCGGTTACTCTGAAACTCCTACTATTACTAATGTTTTGCTAGTTAAGAATCTGAAACATAATCTGCTAAGTATAAGTCAACTTTGCAATAAAGGATATAAAATTAAATTTGAAAAAGATAAGTGTCACATTGAAGATAATAATTCAACCATAATATTTGGGGGAATTAGGAAAAAGAAAATTTATATTCTTAGTATGAAAGTCTCAAATGATAACTTATGTCTTTTGGCAAATATAAGTGACCCTTGGATTTGACATAAGAGATTTGGACACTTGAATTTAAAACTCTTATCTAGACTGTCAAAACGTGATCTAGTAAGAGGTCTCCCTAAAATGAATTTTAATGTGGATATTCTATGTGATTTGTGTCAATTAGGAAAACTTAGAAAAAGTTCCTTTAATTTAAAAGATATGATTTCAACTTCAAAACCTCTTGAATTACTTCACCTTGATTTATTTGGTCCATCTCAAATTCTGTCAATAAATCATAGTAAATATGTTTTTGTAATTGTAGATAATTATTCTAGATTTACATCGACAATATTTTTGAAACATAAAAGTATACTTTTGAATGTTTTAAGAACTTTACAAAAAGGATTCAAAATCAACTTTCTCTAAAAATTATAACATTCGAAGTGATCACGGTGGTGAATTTGAAAATGAAAAGTTTGAGGAATTCTGCAATAAAAAGGGAATAACTCACAATTTTTCATTTTCAAGAACTGCACAACAAAACGGAATAGTAGAACATAAAAATAGGACGATTCAAGAGTGTGCGAGAACTATGCTTTCAGATAGTAAATTACCAAAGTATTTTTGGGCAGAAGCAGTTGCTACCGCCTGTTATATTTTAAATAAAATTTTAATTAGACCTTTAACTGATAAGACATCTTATGAACGTCTTCACTCAAAGAAACCTAAGGTGTCTTATTTTAGAATTTTTGAAAGTAAATGTTTTTTTTTAAATACAAAAGATAACTTAGATAAATTTGATCCTAAATCCGACAAATGTATCTTTATCGGATATTCTAATAGAAGTAAAGCGTACAGAGTGTTTAATTTAAGAACAAACACCATCGAAGAAACAATGCATGTTTCATTCAATTAAAATCTCAAAATTTTTAAAGATACAAACGATGAAGAGGATATAATCACTCAAAATCAAGAGTCAACTAAAACTAATAATGAAATTAATCATCCTAATAAAAGGACTAAACTTTTAAAAGACCATCCTATAGAAAATATATTAGGAGATATGCAATCTGTTGTTAAAACTAGAAATCAACTAAGTAAAATGAGCAATGTATCCTTTATATCAACTATTGAACCCAAAAATCCAAAAGAAGCATCAACTGATGATTCATGAATTTTGGCTATGCAAGAAGAACTAAATCAATTCACTAGAAATGATATTTGGGAACTTGTTCCTAGAGCTGAAATAAAACTGTAATTGAAACTAAATGGGTTTATAAAAATAAAATGAATGAACAAGAAGAGGTTGTTAGAAATAAAGCCCGGTTAGTCGCTTAAGGTTTTTGTCAAGAAGAAGGAATAGATTTTGATGAAACCTTTTCTCCCGTAGCAAGATTAGAAGCCATTAGGATTCTACTTGCTTTCGCAAATCATAATAAATTCAAATTATATCAAATGGATGTTAAAAGTGCCTTTTTAAATGGATTTGTAAAATAGGAAGTATATGTTGAACAACCACCACTTTTTGAAAATGAAAAATTACCAAATCATGTTTACAAACTTAAGAAAGCTCTATATGGTCTAAAACAAGCTCCTAGAGCCTGGTATGATAGACTAAGATCTTATTTTATTACAATCAAACTTTGAAATTGGTAATGTAGATAATACTCTTTTTACTAAAAAGAAATAAAAACGATATTCAACTAGTACAAGTTTACGTAGATGATATCATTTTTGGATCAACTAATTTTGAAATGAATAAAGAATTTTTTGAAATAATGACAAAAGAGTTTGAGATGAGTCATATGGGTGAATTAAACTTCTTTCTAGGATTACAAATAAAACAGTTAGATAATGATATATTTATTAGTCAAGGAAAATATGCTAAATACCTAGTTAGTAGTTTGACTACTGCAAGTGGAAAACCCACTCACATGGCAACCAATGAATACCTAAGTGAAGAAGATCTCTCGAAAGATATAGATCAAAAATTATATAGAGGAATGATCGGATCACTACTCTGTATCACTGCTAGTACACCTGGTATCATGCATAGTGTTTGTCTCTGTGCAAGATATCAATCCCAACCTAAAGAGACCCACTTAAAAGCCGTAAAACGTATCATAAGATATGTTAAACACACCTCTGATTATGGCTTATTTTACCCTAAAAATGATTGTAAATCAAACCAAAAAAGTACAAGTGGAACTTGTCACTTTTTAAGGCATTCTCTGATTTCCTGGTTTAGTAAAAAGCAAAACACGGTTTCTTTGTCAACAACTGAAGCAAAGTATATTTCAGCTGCTTTGGCTTATTCTCAAGTAATATATATGAAACTTTAAAAGATTTGGTTTAAATATCTCAAAATCACCAATTTATTGTGATAATACTAGTGCAATAAATTTATCCAAAATACTATTCATCATACTCGAACTAAACATATTGATATCAGACATCATTTTCTCAGAGATATATAAGTGAGGAAGTAATTACTCTCGATTATATCAATTCCGAGAATCAAATTGCTGATATCTTTACAAAACCCTTAAATGAATCTATATTTACTAAATTAAGAAGAGAAGCAAGTATTTGTTCACTAACTGAAATATAAAATATAAATAACAAAGTGTAATTAAAAATTAAATCAAAATAAATCAAATAGTAAAAATATCAAGCACTATGTCGACATACCCCCTCTACCCATGTTGACATATAACGATTTTTATTTTTGAAATTTTTCCCATCAAAAGTCAAATAAGTGGTTATGTATTCTTCTTATTTTGAAATTTGGATCATTCTTTCTGTTCTTTCCCTGTTCTTATCTACTGAAAATATTTAAACAATGGCTTCCTCTTCCAAATCAAACAAAAATTCAACCTTTTCGTTCCCTTCTCCTACTTTTGGACCGTTTCAACGAACTACGCTTGCACGAGTGATGAAAATGGAGGATTCTTTGAAGGTGCACTGCAACTAATGACTGAAATTCAAGTGGTGCGACTTAGAATGGCCAAAGAACAAGAACGGCAAGGTAAAATCCTTAGAAATTTGCAAAATTTTCTATTGGACAATCACGCTAGCCCAATCTTGATTGATGAAGAGTCTTCACGAGATCAAATGCAAGAGGACAACGAGGAAGAAGAAGAAGAAACATTCATGGAAGAAGAGCATGCTGAAGATGACGGCAAAGTCGTTTGCGTTGGCGAAGTGTGCTTTGACAAGGATGGAAATCTTGTCGAACTACGTGGAAATTTCTGTTTCCACTATCCAAATTGTTCGGTTCATAGATCTCCAATTTTCAAAGACACACATTAGTTTCTTTTCTCTTTCCTATTGTTGTATGTTTTTACTTATGTTCTCTATGCACATGTAAATATAACAATATAATTAATAAATAATTTGTGTTCTTATATATGTTCTATTAAAAGTATTATTATATGGATACTTAGTTAGGATAGTTAGTAGTTTAGGACTAAGTTTTAGTTTTAGAATTAAATGTTGATTATTTATGATAACACTATCATTATAATCACATGTCATAGAGCATTAGATTTAGGGGAAGTTATATAGTTTGGAGTTAGTTTTTGTTGATGACAAAGGGGAAGAAGTATAAAATAGGATAGTTAGGCATAGATTAAGGAGGAGTTATTAGTTTTAAGGGGAGTTATTAGGATAGAAGTAATATTTTATAAACAAAGGTTGTCATCATCAAAAAGAGGGAGATTGTTAGTCCTTGAGATGATGGTTTTGATGACAACAGCCATATAATAAGATTATAAAATATAAATACTAACATTATAGTTTAGATATATATGTAAATGCAGGATCTAACCATGCAGGTACCAAGAATGAAGAATGTACAATATAGAGATTCAAGATATCAAGATTGGAGACTCATGAGTATCAAGATTATCAAGAGTTCAAAATTTCAATAATATGTAATTTAATTAGGATTTTTTGTTAAAACTCCTAGAAAAGCACTGGCATCTTAAAATCCAATTCATTCGTGGAATGGAATCCACTTCGAGCCTGTTAAAGGGATGGAACCCTAAGTAGGATGGAACCTACGAAAAATCTAGTGGAACATTGTTTTGTGTCCACTAACTTTTATTTCAAATGTTTTACAAAATTATATCTTGTTTTCAAAATGATTTCAAAACCTTCCTTTTAAAAGAATCAAAAACATCTATCTAGGTTTTATAATACTTTTAGCTTCAAAATAATCTTATTTTCAAAATCAAAATTATCCTTGGTTTTAAACTATTTTTTAATAAATATTTATACTTAGATTTAAATATAAAATTATAGTAAAATTTTATATATATATATATATACCAAAATATTATTCTCTATATTTACTTATGTATTTTAACTATAGTTAAGTATATTTATAAAGTTTAAAATAGTTTTAATATAAGATAGAAGTCATTTTCAAAGAAAAAAACAAATCACCAAAATTTCCTTTGGCATGTCGACATCCTCAAGTTCCCCATGTCGACATGGTAATATTTCAAAAATTTGAATATTAAAGGAAGTGTCTATTCATCATATCCTTTCACGAATGGACATGGCCGTTGTTCTACTATAAATAGGGGCAGTTTCAAACGAATTTTCATTCATATTTTCTAGTTTTCACTCCTCTTCTTCTTCCACATTTCTTTATACACATTCTTACCATTACTCTACCGAAATCAACATTGAATCTAACTAGATCATTTCTGGTTTGATTCTCTATCACCATCTCAACTAGATCTCAGTGCTATTCAGAGTTATAGACTTCTTTGTATAGCGAGAAAAGATGTGGTTGTAGCCTTGAAAATCAATCAAGTGAGAAAAGGTGTGATTGTAGCGTTGGAAATCAATCAAGTAAGAAAAGGTGTGATTATAGCCTTGGAAATCAACTGGGTGAACTTGTTTCCTCTGAAATCAAGTATCTCTACCCAGAGGATTGTGAATCTGGAGTGGTGTACCTCGTGGCCTTGAAATCAAGGGTGTAATTGTACAATTGCTTTTGAAAGGAAATCCGTACTTTTCTGCAGGATTGGATGTAGGGTAACTCCGAACTAGTATAAAATCCGGTGTGTTCTTTCCTTTATTGATTTTACTTTATTTCTACATCTGTGTTTGATTCTGTAATCGTATCTGTGTTTGAATATTGCATACATTTGTGTTCAAAATAACAAAAACTCAAAAAGATTTAGTAATTCCTTTAAACACTATTCACCCCCTCTAGTGTTAATCCTAGCCTTAAGATCCGTATTCCACATTCCTCACAGAAGCCTATAGTTGGGATTTGCACACTAAGCTAGGAGGAAGAAGGAATCACACTTTAAAAGGAAAGTATAGCAACATGGCATGTCAACAAACCATCCAGATCTAGAGATAGACATTTGATTTGAATTTATTTTATATTGTATCCCCTAATTATTTTTGACTAGACAAATATAAAAAAATTGGAATCAAATTATTATTTGTTTACTATATATATACACTAATATATATGTGTGTTATAAATACACACTTACACATATATCTGTATGCGTGTGTTAAAAACATTTTTTACATTCGGCAATAACATAATTATTATGCATATAATTTTATATTGATTACTATATATATGTGTGTGTAGTTAACTTTTAAATAATATATATAATTATAGATAAATTCTTATTTAAATATATTTTATTCTTCGATTTATATTAATAATATTATAATAATCAAACCAATTTTTTCTCTTCAGTTTTCAATGAAGAAATACGTTCACATACAAACACACGAACACACACACATACACACACAAATATATATATATATATATATATATATATATATATATATATATATATATATATATATATGTCTGTGTGTGTGCAACATACGCAATATACATACATATACATACATACATATATGTAACGACCCTAATTTACAATAATCTTATTTAGGACATTTAATTAGTTAAATTAAATGAAATAATGTAAATGGTTAAGAGATTGACATTTGTATACTAAAGGGTAGCCGTGCCAATTTAAACTAATGAACTAAGGGCTTAAAATGAAATAGATAAGGGAAATAGGAGAAGGGAAAAATAGGAAAGAGTTACATTCATATATCTTTTACCCTTAAGCTATATTCTTTTTACACATTCATAAAATAAAACAAACCTAAGAAGAGGTCGACCACCATTCACACCAGGCTTTATGTATGACTCGAAGTTTATGTTTTCCCCTTAAACTCTCGGGTGCTTAAAATTAATTTGAGTAGATTAAGAGTTAAGGTTTTCAAGTTTAGTAAGTGGACGAATAAAGCTTCCAAAGATGTGCAAGAGGCAAAATTGGCTATTTAGGAGTTGCTATTTAGTTTTATTTCCGCTATGATGTAGTAAGACTTTTGTGTCTATTTAGTACTCTGATTGTCCAAGGGGGCATCTTCATATGTCGCTCTTGGCGTATTTTATAATAATTGTATTTGGCCAAACCTGGGAATCGCTTATGGGATTATGTAAATGGAATATGAAATATTGCTTTGAAATGTAATCAGAAAAGTTGTTTTGATCTGTGATTATTTTATTTCATACTCATGTGCTTCTGATATTGTGGATACCATTAACATTATCGTATTTTGTCACCGGAAGTTAATACTATGGATGACTGCAGCATCTACAGCGCTTAGCTTTGGGCCTCAATATAGAGGATGTTGCAATATATATATATATATATATATATATATATATATATATATTTCAATTAAAACAAAGTTGAATCAAATAAATTTATGATTTTATTTATGAAGATGCATTATTTATAATTAAGACTAATTTTATACATAGGTCAAAAGCACTATATAATAACAATAATAAGAAAATTATAAGGCCAATAATATATATATATATATGTCTATAAATATGCATATATGTTAATGAGATATTACATTAAATATACGCGTCTAACACCACTGTCCTACTGGATAGGCGCTTTAGCTTTGGTTCATGAGGTCATAGTTTCAAATCCTAGGTAACGCATGATTCAATCCAATGGATATTGTATTGACTTGTAATATGTTATATGTTATTTTATACTTATAGTACAACTATGTACTACCAACTAAGGATCGAATTTAAAAAAAACAGAAATACTCATTACATGATTATTTAATATGATCTGATCGCAAATCCTAATAATCACATATGTCATATATTATTTATCTCGTGTATCACTCACATTAGTTATTCACTTTCATTTGCACATCATATGTTACTCTTCATATTGTGATATGAACTTTAATAAATAAAAGAAAATTAGTCTAATTCAAAATTAACAATAATTTAACTTGAAGCTAAAATTAAATTATGATTGATTTTAATAACAGATATTATAACAAAAATAAAAATATAATCAATTACAAATATTAAATTCTCCTTTTATGAAATGTACACTAAGTGTGGTTTAGTGTAATAGCATTATTCATGATAACACAAAATTAACATTTAGTGCAAAATAAATAGAAGGAACTTCATTTTAAATTTCCACTTTATGTTATGTTGTCAATGTATCTGATACAAAGATGGTATGAGAGCTCCTATTGTGATAACATGTATAATTTACAAACATATGGGGACGTTACTTGAAAAACCTAATTAAATGAGTGTCTAAGAAATGGTTATTTAACAAAGGAGAAGATTTTAACTAAGTAATGTTCTTATGAATGAAAAACATTCCAGCTCATGGTCCTTACATGGCCCATTCGAAGCAGTTTGTTTCAAAGGTAAGCCCTTAGTGGACGCCCTAAAAATTATTTTTGCCTTAGGTTGATCTAAATATGCATATTTGAATATTATGAATTTAAATTTAAAATTATTTTGAATTTAAATAAAATATAATTTACAAAGGTTAAAAATGCAAATTTAAAATTGCTTTAAATTTAACATAGGTATAAAAGTTATATTTACATTAATTAAAATATTTGTGATAATTAATCACATATGAATACACATACACAAAAAACTTTATAACTTATAAATGTTATAATAAATAAAAAGTGTATGTATAGATATAAATCACATATATATAGAAGAGGGAGTTTAAATGAATCACAACCCATATAAACTTAAGTGAGTGTACATAAGATGTAAAGACATATGATATCATAAGATATTTTACTCATCTCGCTTAAAATGTCGGTAATACTTGATTAGTATTATTTTAAATTATGATTTTAAAATAATTTTTCTCTTCGTTCTTTACAATATAAATAGAGTACTATACATACTTATGGTTGTTTAGCACTTTCAAGCTATAAAATATTTACAATGTTGTTTATATTGCTTTTTGATTAGCAAGAATATATTACAACTTTGTTAAGCACCCTAAAAGGTTACAAAATTTCCCTCATAAAATCATGAAATGGTGGTCAAGAGTATCTAACGTACTTAATAATTTGTTGAGCACCCTTAAGGTTATAAATACGAATATGACCAAATACATATAGATGTATATATGGTTAAAAATTATACATGGGATATAAGTGGTAAAGTGTTACTTGCCATTAAGGATATTACAGTTTGTTGAGTATCATTAAGGTTGCAGTAACATGATAAATGGATCTCAATAATTGTTAGAGGAATTTGAGAATTTTTCGCATCTTCTTTAGGAGTTTTAAAAAAAACAACAATCAACAATTACAAATCGAGTTGTTGTTTTTCATAGCCTTATTGTGGTTATTACACAAATTTTTAGCTGATAATTAGGTAGCATTATGTATATCATGAACTTAGTAGACAATATATACCACATGTTGTAAGTAAGTCTAGTATGCATGCCTGCAATAAAAAATTATTTGAAAGTGCTAATTAGAGTACTATGACATCTAAAATATACGCGCAATCATGGGCTGCATTATATAAAAAATTCTATAGGTGGTAGAAGGATATAGTGATGCAAACTGGATAGCTAGCTCAACTGGCACAAAATTCACCAGTAACTGTATGTTTACGTTAGAAAACGAATAATCTATTGGAAATCTTCCAAACAAACCTATATAGGTCGATCAACTATGGAGTGCGAACTTATTTCTTGAGATAAAGCAACAAAAGGCATACAAGCTTTGAGTTTTTATGAAGATATCGCAAATAAGGACAAATATGTGCCTCCAATAAGTATATATAGTAACGATTGGTCATTATTGGAAGAACAAACATTAAATTACATAATGGTAAGTCTACATTGTCATGGACATAAAATCTTTAGGAAACTTCTCTCTAATGGGGCTATCACCATCGATTATGTTAGGTCAAAAGACAAAAATAAAATAAGGGCCAACCCCAATTCTTTTCTACCTCGGTGATGGCCCAAGGCTCAATATAGGGACACGATCCATTCTTATTGTTTATTATATATAAATAAATAGTAGTATTGATTCAATTTTGAAAGAGTATTGATTTGGTAGCGTCTAAGTCCTACTAGCTTCATTTTTTATTTTATTTTCATGTATATGTTGGGTCCATTTTAAACTTTTATCCAAGATCCAGCTTAGCTTTTTGCCCAAGACCCAAAGTCACCTTGAATCGGGCTTGAATAAAATGAATTACATACATAAGGGTTCGAAATGCCTGCCATATGTGCGTGGCATGGATGATTGGACATTTGAGACGCTTTATTTACACACTTGGCATTATACACTACATAAGCACAGATCGAATATGACCATAATGGACCTTAACAATTCACTTTTAGTTGATGAATTTTAAATCATCTTTCTTTGACCATTAATAACTTCTACACCTATAAATAAAAGAGAAGACATGTGGTGAAGGGAATAGAAAAAAAATTCTAAAACTGATAATGTTAGAATGAATGAGTAGCATTGGGTAATATGAAGGCATTAAATGCCTTGGGAGACAAATAATCCCACATCTTAGAATAAAATAAACTATTTGTGTTTATATACTAAGATATGGACACTATGATAATTCCTATAAACAAAGAGAGACACAAGTCATGACTGGCGGCGCAACACACCACCCTGCACATGCAACCCCGCCCGCCTCCGCCCCCGATCCCAAAACCCAAACCCGCGGCGCGGGCGAATGAGCGTTTGAGGCGTATTAGAGGCACTTAGCACTTTGCAGTTGGCTATTGGCTTGGCGTGGCTGTTCGAAACGAACAGTTTTTTCTGTTCCAACTCAAATGGTCACACCACCTAGTAAGGGATCGCAACATTTTCAACGGTCCTATCCATTCAAATAGACACATATTACCGAATAGGTTTACCTCCCTACGCCTATATATAGGCAGAAGGAAAACAGTGAACACATAATTAAGTTTTTCTGCATTTTCTTTCTCCTCACAGCACTCTGTTCTTAATATACTCTCTTGAATTCCACATTGCTCTGCGATTGTTGCACAACATCGTAGAGAAGGTCCATTTCTGTGATGACCCGCCCTTCTCGACCCTCGAAATCGACACAAAATACTCCACAGTATAATATGCCGACGATCGAGTGTTGGAAAAGACAGATTGTTGAGGGAAAAGAAAGAAGATAGAAGAGAGAAGGAACTAAACAATAACAGAATCTCACAATCGCAGCGGAACAAAATATAATACATAATATCAGATCTTTACACAAAATGAAAACTCTATCTGTTTTATATATTACATCATCAGAGTATCACAAACAAACAATATTTACCAGTCTGACAATTTCTATCAATCACAGCAACAGATATAAACAAGTACGGATAATACGTCTCGGACTTCAGCTCCACTCCTGAGCTCCATGGCATCCTATCCTGTAGTCTATAATACTCGGTCTGACCCGAGCATTATAATGAAATAACACCCGAGTCAGTCTGGAATACCAGCTGATAAAAATACACCCAAATTGATTATTAAAGTTCAAAAAATCCTTTTGAAAACAATAGCATCTCGTAGGACCACGCCACAAATAAATATGTCGGGTTTTTACCTTACAATAGCTAAAACATTTCTTATAAAATCCTCTAATATTATAATGTGGAAATTTGGTTAAAGGGCTTCTATTTGAAAGGTAATAATTTTTAAGGACAACACTTTTGAATAATTAGTTTTAAGGACAATTTACAGCATAATGATAAATTCATTTATCTTTTTAAGTTATACAGGAAAATGATAAATCCTTTTATCATTATTTCTGTATAACTGAAAATGATAAATTCTTTTATCTTTTTCCTGTAAAATGTCCTTAAAACTAATTTTTCAGAAGTAGTGTCCTTAAAACTTATTGTCCTGCACAAATAAGCCCTTGAAGTGAAAATCCCCTATTATAATAGTGTCTATCTACAAATGCTTATTAAAATAGCCGAAATTATTACATCTATTAAATTCCAGCTACTAGCCACAAAGTGGGTATTACAAACAAAACTCGTAAAAGGCTCGTAGGGAGAATGGATTTCCAGATAATGACTAGGCACTGGGGTACCACCTGTCACAGTACATGGCCTAGATCACCGTACCGAGGACCACTCCCGATCCCCTGCAACATAAGACCGGGACTACCCCTTACTGGATAATCCCGCGTAAGGTCATCCCATAGTTGGGATCAACAACCGCACCACTAAGACGAATGAAAAGGGACATCTAGACAGGGATGACCTCACCCTAATGGGTGCTACCCACATAGCCTTGCTGCATACCCCTGATTTTCAGTCATTCCCGGTTGATGAGGCTTGAGGCTAAGCGTTACCTTTTAGAACGTTTCACTTAGAATGCCCATAGTCCACCTGACGATGTTCCGAAAACATTCATCCATACAAGTCCGTCCCGGGCTCGAACGGAACCGAAGGTGCTACTCCTACTACATCCATTTTGGAAACATCCTCAGGATTAGTAGCGACTAGCCCTTGCTGACTGTTACAACCCGCCTTTCAAACCACAGAAAGACGTATCATCAATAAGAAAAGAAAGAGATAGAAATAGAAAAGATAGAAAGAAAGAATAACAACATCAGAATATAACAGCGGAAACGGAACAAAATATAATACATCACATATCTATTACATAGTTTTACATATATCAAAGTTACACAACATCATACAAACAAGACAGCCATATATATCTGCCATTACATACATCCCAAAATACAACATACATCAACTAACACAGCGGAACTAGATAGATAGGTACGTCTGGACTCCTGTTCCAAGCTCCTCCAGACTCAACAATCCAAACCTATCACTTGGCTACTCATAAAAATTTGAGTACCCAAGAGTTTAAGAAGAAAAAAAACAGAATAAACTCCGGGTCAGACATGGGTTTGGTGTGAGTAAACGGGTTAAAGTTGTTTAACTTTGAAAATCTTTTGAAAATAAAGGTATCACGTAAGACTTCCCACACATAAACACGGGTAAGTTTTTCCCTTACGCTAACCAAAACATTTTATAGAAAATCTAGTGATATTATAATAGTGTCTAGGGTTTTCAAATAAACAGAAAACAGCCGAAATTGTTACATCTATTAAATTCCAGCTACTAGCCACTAAAGCGGGTAATACAAACAAAACCGTAGGGTCTCATAGGAAGAATGGGTTTCCATCAATGGCAAGGCTACTGGGGTACCGCCCGTCACAGTACGGGGCCTAGATCACCGTACCGAGGATCACTCCCGACCCCCTACAACAAAAGGCCGGAACCATTCCTTACCGAACAGTTTCGAATAAGATAATCCCGCAGTTGTGGCCAACAATGCGCACAACAGCCGAAATAAAGAGAAATCTGGACAGGGGTATATCTCGCCCTAGTTGGGTGCTACCCACCTAACCTTGCCGCACCTCCCCTGTTTTAGCCATTGCTGGTTGATGAGGCTTGAGGCTGTGATTACCTTTATAGAACACATCTCTTAGAATGCTCATCGTCCACCTGACAATGTTCTGAAAGCATTCAATCCATACAAGTTCGTTCCGGGTTTGAACGAAACCGAAGGCATTATCTCGTTACACTCATTTTGGAATCACCCTCAGAGTTAACGACGATAATCCTTGAATTCTGAAACACCATCTCGATCTTCACTTGGAGATGTCACGACCTATCGTTTAATTTGGATCGATATGATTTTTGGATAATCATAACTGACACCCGACCTCGGTCTCATCGGAATCCAAACGCCATTTTAAAGGTCAAGTTGTTTAATAGTTTAAACAATTTAATTCAATGCTTTGAATTCACATAGCATTTATCACAGATAAAACATACTCAAACATCATAGATAAATCCAAAGCATATCGCAGAGTATCACAGAGTATCACCCAATAGATATCACAAATCCAGATATCATACTCATACAACATCCAAACAGAAATTATTAATCCATGGTATAATTAATTTGATTATCTTAAATTAAATCAATTACTTAAGAATTAATCACTAGTCCTGCTCAATTAATAACTAATCAAGCCATTTAATCAATTAATCATTTCTTAATTACCCTTTTGAATCAATTAAATAAATCTTAATTATTTAATTAATTACTCCTTAATTTTCTGTTACTTAATTAATTCACCATTAATTACCGATTAATTGATCATTAACCCTTAATTAATTTAACTACTAATCATATATTAATTAACTTTAAATAGTTAATTTAAAATCCTTAATTTCAAATAAATTAAACACTTAATCATTTGTTAATCAATTTTTAATAACTAATTTATAAATCTCAATTTACTTAGTAAATTACCATTATTAATGAATTAACATTCTTAATTACCTTATAATATAAATTAATTAAATTAGAATCATTTATCTTACATCTTAAAAATCTTCCTTAATAACTTTAAATAAACTGGTTACTAACTTAAAAGCTTTAATGTTAATTAAATTTAAAACTTATCTTGCATTAACTACTTAATTAAAATATTAATTAAGATTTAAAACATTCTAAAGTATTAACTTAGTTAATGATGTCTCAAAAGAAATTCTTAACTTCAACTTTCAGACATTAATTAATTCATTAATGCTCAACTTGTTCAAGATGATTAACTTCAAATTTTAATTTTACTTAGCCTTTGAAAACCCAACCCGAGTAAATACTCAGTTTACTCGAGTTTCCACCTGAGTTTTCCACCATTTCCCCCGAGTCCCCCTCTTCTTCTTCATCACGTTTTTTTTTAAGTTTAAGTTTTAAACTTCAGTAATAGGAAACACTCACGCACTCAGGTCCAACCCGAAGCAACCCCTCATCTTTCTTGAGCAACAACTCGAGTTGCTCACGACCCAAACTTCCTGACACCATCTCAAGGTCGTGCATGTGCACGGCGCTTCGCCGGTGCTTCGGTGAACCACGCATCCTCCGGCAAGTCGCGTATCAATAATACACTCGAAAGAAAAGTTCAATTCGATGCGATCAAACCCATGGTGAAATCGAGCTTTCAGTTCGAAAATCTCGAACTTCCATCTTCATCTAAACCGCCTTGTCCAAGAGAATTCTAACCATCAGAAAATCCACAACTCCGACCTTACCTCGTCAATCCCCTATTCTACTCTTCCCCTCAATTTCGGCAGCTCGATCAATCCGAGGAGACGCAATCACCTTGCTTCTGACCACGTCCAAAACCCATGTGTTAAACCCTAAATTCATCTCGATCCATCATCTCTTGCAATAGAAAATTTATTTAACAAATTTCCTGAAATCATCGATTGCCAAACAAGCTTCAAGCAAAATCTCAACATCCAATATTTGTTCGATCATCATAAATTGGTCAAAATGCATTTCCAGATCATCTATGAACTGTTTTTAGTATACTTAACTAAAAATCACCATTTTAGTTTTAAAAATCGTACTTTTGAATGTCGATTCAAGCTATATAATCGAATCAATAATTTATAACATTCAAAATTATCATATATTTAAAATTTTCCCTGTACAACTAAATTTACAGCTGTAATATTTCACCAACATGCTTAAAACAATTTTTAGACCATAATTTAGGTTTAAACAATTTTATTTTGTTTTAAACTGTAAGCCTATAAATGGTTTGATGAAGATGTTTTGAATTTTGATTAACTATTAACTCTGTAACTAAAACAGAGAGGAACAGGTAAAATATATTCGCATAGAACAACTCATATATATACAGAGCTACATTTAAGAATACATATACAAACACCATATTATCCATGAACCACATACACAAATTAAGTTTTAAAAATGAGACGTTTATCCACTTGAAATATTTTTGAACAGAGAACAACTTTTGTTTTGAAACTGCTTGCCTGATCCCTTTGATCTTCTTGTTAATCTTCCTGTTTTGCCTAGTTGAGTTGTAAGTTTAGCTTCAGCTGATTTGTATTTGAGTTTGTAAAAATAGTGATGCTTATTTACTGGTTTTGCTAATTTTTTGTGAACGAACAGGAACAAAAGGATATATATATATATATATATGTATATATAAGGTTTTTACAGAGGCAGGCTTGCTGTACAAGATTATTTTCATTAGTCAGTGTTTTTTTGTCTTTGACCAGAAGATTTTTCTGAAATTGAAATGATTTTTAACATTTCGAATGACCTTGTTTTTGTGCTGGAGATGATGGTATTAAATGCAATGTCTCCATCTATGTTTATAGCCTTATTAATTTTTATTTTATTTTATCTGTACATAGATATTTTGTATGTAGATATTTTATTTTCTTGCATTGCTTACACATATAAATTTCCATAGTATATTACTATAATTATCATAAGTATTTATTTATGTTTTCATAGAACCATAAAATCTTACCTTATATATTTATTTCTATTTTAACATAAATCCTTGTTTTTTTTGTTTTTTTTTGAATTTAACGCTTAAACTATCAACACTTAATTATAATCATATACTTTATTTTATACTTATATTTAATATTGATAAGAATGATTTTATTTTAAACATTATTGTCTATGTTACATTCATATGCATAAATTTAGATTAAATGTTAATAATTTAGAGCTTTAATTAAATTGAATAAGACAGATTTTATTTTAAATTTCTAAATCAGAGTTTCCTTCATAATACATATATACATACATATATATATATGGCAAATGTCTAAAAAAATTATTCATTTTTTGTTTGTATTTTATTTAATTGGATTAAATGCTTATTAAAATAATATTACCGAAATCCCGGGTCGTCACATTCCTCCCCCCTTAAAAGAATTTCGTTCCCGAAATTTAAAACAAAAGATAATTCAAAAGCTTTTATATCAACAACCCAAGCATACATATCATCCATACATTAACAAACAATCAAACAGTCTATCCTAACAAATATCACTAGTTATCCGGACACAAATCCGGATAGGCTTTCCTAAAGCTATCCAGAGTTTCCCAGGTATAATATCTGGGATCCTCGCTCCACTGCACTTTGACGAGCTTCACAATTTTGCTCCTGAGTTGCCTCTCGTCTTGATCAACGATCTGAACAGGGTTCCTGACCACAGTCAAGTTTGGCTCGACCTCCAAATCTTCTTAGACTACTGGTTCTACAACCAGTGAGGGGTCATGGACAAATTTCCTTAGATGGGACACATGAAATACATTGTGAATTCAGAGATCCGTTCTGGCAATTTAATTTTGTAAGCTACAGCACCAATCCTTTCCAACACTCGGAATGGACCAATATATCTCGGGGCAAGTTTTCCCGCCTTTCCGAATCTAATAGCTCCTTTGATCGAGGAAACTTTGACAAAGACTAAATCTCTGATCTCAAATTCCAATTGTCTTCGCCTTTTATCTGCATATTTCTTTTGACGGTCCTGAGAAGCTTTCATTCTTTTCTTGATAAGCTCAACTTTCGCAGAAGCTTTACGGATCAAATCTGGTCCAAGCACAAGACGATCTCTCGACTCTATCCCATAAGATGGGGATCTACACGGTCTCCCATATAAAGCTTCATGAGGAGCCATCTTAATACTTGCTTGGTAACTATTATTATAAGAGAATTCTACTAGATGAAGATGGTCTTCCCACGATCCATCAAAATTCAAAACACAAGCTCGCAGCATATCCTCTAGAATTCGGTTAAGCTTCTCCGTCTGTCCATCTGTCTATGGATGATAGGCTGTACTCAATCTCAAACTCATTCCCATAGCTGATTGCAAAGCCTTCCAGAATTTTCTGGTGAAGGTAGGATCACGATCACTTACTATACTAACTGGAACACCATGCAATCTGACTATCTCTCTCAAGAAAATCTCTGCTAGAGAAGCTGTAGAACGAGTTGCCTTAACCGATATAAAATGGACCCTTTTAGTTAAACGATCCACAATCACCCATATTCCTTCGTTTCCCTTCTTGGTTCTAGGCAAACCATCGATGAAATCCATAGAAATCATCTCCCTTTTCCATTCTGGAACTTTCAAAGGTTGCAACAAACCTGCTGACTTCTGTTGATCTCCTTTAACTTGCTGGCAGATAGCACAACTATTAACGAATCTAGCAATATCTTTCTTCATGCCCGGCCACCAGAAAACTCTTCTCATATCCTTATACATCCTAGATATTCCTGGGTGAATATTTAATCTGGAGCGATGACTCTCTGACAACACCTCTTGTGTTATATCCCTATCATTCGGAACACAAATCCTCCCGTTAATCCTCAATGTTCCTTGGTCATCAACCTCAAAACTGGTACACTGATCTTTCCTAACTCTTCTAATGATTCTTTTCAACATTTCATCAGATTCTTGTTTGCTCGAAATCCTTTTCAGAAGAGATGGAACCACTTCCAAAAGAGACAGAACTACATTCCTGCTAAGAGCATCAGCCACAACATTCGCCTTTCCCGGGGTATACAGAATTTCCAAATCATATGATGCTAGAAACTCGACCCATCGCTGCTGCCACAGATTAAGATCCTTCCGAGAGAAAAGATATTTCAACGGTTTGTGATCCGTGAATAACTCGAACTTCTCTCCCAAAAGATAGTGTCTCCAGATCTTTAGAGCAAAAATAATGGCTAACAACTCAAGATCGTGCGTAGCGTAGTTCCTTTCATGTGGCTTTAATTACCGACTTGCATACGCAATTACTCTACCATTTTGCATCAGAACTGCTCCCAGTCCAACTATACAAGCATCCGTATAAACCTCAAATTTGCTCTTCTCATCTGGAATAGCTAGCACAGGTGCACTAGTTAGCCTCGTCTTCAACTCCTGGAAAGCTTCTTCACATTAGGGTGTCCATTTAAACTTAGCTTCTTTCCTTGTCAACTTAGTCAGATGCGAAGAAATCTTAGAATAATCCTTGATGAACTTTCTGTAGTAGCCAGCCAATCCCAAAAAACTACAAACTTCAGTCGATGTCTTCAGTTGCTTCCACTCCAAAATAGTCTCAACCTTTGCAAGATCTACAGAAATACCTTCTCCAGAAACAATTTTGCCCCAAAAATTTGACTTTCGATTTCCAAAAATGGCATTTAGAGAACTTCGCTTTCAAAACATGCCTCCTCACTGTCTCTAATACAATTCTCAAATGCTGCTTGTGCTCTTCTTCAGACTTAGAGTAGACCAGGATATCATCGATGAACACCAGAACGAACTTATTCAATACATCATGAAAGACTCGGTTCATAAGATCGACAAAGTAAGCAGGAGCGTTGGTTAACCCGAAAGGCATAACCAGCCATTCATAGAAACAATTTGGTCCCCTAAATGCAGTCAAGGGAATACTGTCCTCAGCTACCCTTAACTGATGGAAACCTAAAGCTAAATCCAGTTGAGAAAAGACAGAAGCTCCATGCAGCTGGTCAAAGAGATCATCAATACGAGGAAGAGGATATTTATTTCGAATGGTCACTTTGTTCAATTCTCGATAGTCTACACAGAATCTTAGCGATCCATCCGACTTGGTGACAAACACCGTAGCAGAATCCCAACAAGAAAAACTGGGCCTAATCAATCCCTTCTCCAAAAGATCCTGAATCTGCTTCACTAACTCCTCCCTCTCTCTAGGAGCCATCCTCCTGCTAGGCTGAATCACTGGTACTGCTCCTGTAACCAAATCAATGCGAAACTCTATCTCTCGATGCGGAGGTAAACATTTGACTTTGTCGAATACATCAGGGAAATCTTGGAACAAATCGATATCTTCAACCTTCTCTTGAGAAGTCTCAACTCCATGTAAAAGACTACTCAAGTGAATTCCAGAATTATCACACGTCACTCTAGCAATCCTACCCAGATCGGTTTTCAACGAAACTGTTCTCTCGTCACAATTCAGGACAGCCTTATACTTATCAAGCCAATCCATCCCCAAAATAAGGTCAAACCCCTTAAAATCCAACACATAAGGGTCACAAGAAAAACTATGAGACAGATAGAAAATCCGCAAAACTAATTTAAAATAAAGATCGACCCAGAATGATCATCTATAGGATCAAAACCTGGGCCTTGCTTCATGCACTGGTTTTAAAGGTAAGAAGAAATGGAGTTATTTTGTTATTAAAATGGCTTAAGAAAATTGAAAAATGATTGTAGTCGAGATTTATAAGGGGTCTTGAATGAGGTTTGTTTAGATAATAAAATTTTAATGCAAGTGAAAGAAATTTAATTTCTTATCGTGATGAAATAAGTATGTATGAGTTGTAAATAATACAGAATGAGATGATATTAATATGAACTTAAGTTGGATGATGAACTTGAAGTAAGAATAAGGATTTCTTTTAAAAATTGCAAGGAAATAAGAATATTTGGGATTGTGAAAAATTTCGAATGAAATAAAAATTAATATAAATCTATGTTGGAATTAATTTTAAATAGTTATAAGCTTAAGTGATGGTAACTTGCAAAGATAACTTTAAATTTGCATAGAAATTAGTCGTTTGTTGTAAGCGGAAGTGGATTGATTTGAAGAAGCAAATAAAGTTAGTTTTGACTCAATTGGAATAAGTGTAATATAGTTAAGTGGTTTTGCATAAAAATGAAAGTAGATCATAAAAAAATATGCAAAGGTATCAAATTGAAAATAAGAATTTGATTGTGAATCAATTTGGAATTGGATTGGAATAAATCAATGTAAGTAAAGCTTATGTTAATCATATTGAAGAGAGAGTGATTTGGTTGTAGTAAATATGAATTGTAAAAAAGTAAACTTGAATTTAAATCATTCGAGGAGATTAAAAATGAAGTTTGGATTTTTTAGGAAATTAAAATGGTGATTGAAATCTTTGGATTGCTGATAAAATATGGTTAACATGTTAAATTATGAGGTTTATTGGTTTAAACTATGTACTTGATGTGTTTGGCTAGAATAGAATGTTAATAAATTCTCATATTATTGAAAACCAATGTGTTTGTTTAAGTAAGTACCGGTACGAAAGGCAATCGATAGAGTTGGAGCGCGTATGTGCATAGTATAATAGCCGCTTGCTTTTAAAATGCTAATAAAAAGGTACGCCTACGCAATAAAATTGGGAAATTATATATATATATATATATATATATATATATTGTGATATATTTTGTTTTCCGACCGTGTGGGTCGATGTATATATATTTATATCTATTGTGATATTGTAAAATGCTCTCCGTACAAACGAGACGCTGTCAAAAAGTTTCAAAATTTTTGGGAGTTAGAAATTTTCTCGGAGTTTTGAAATTTTGGTTAACTTGGAAAGTTGATTTTTGAAATAATGTTGGAAACAAAAGCTTTTGAGTTAGAAATAAAAACAAATGGTTTTGGAATTGAGCTAAAAGGTTTGAAAAGTTTATGCAAGTTTTTAATTGAAAGAATTTTGGGGTAAGTGAGTGAGTCTGGAAGTATTTTTCTACCTTAGCAAATTTCGGGGACGAAATTTTTATAGGGGGGAGGAATGTAACGACCCAGAATTTTGGTGGTTAGATTTTGAACATTTAATTCATTTTAAATGTTGAATGTAAAATATAATCGGATTTTGAATAAAAAGATTTTGGTTAAATTAATAAAATAAGCTATAATTTCAAATATGGTAGTTAAATTGAATTTGAATAATAATAATTAACTATTTGAAATTGAAATAATTTGTGAATCTGGAGGCGAATGGAACGAAAATGGTTACTAAAATTTATTTTAAGTCTATTTGGATTTGAATTATAATATTGGACTGTTGGATGGAATTAAAAGTCGATAGGTTAAATTTGAAATTTTATATTAATTTAATAATATAATAATGCAAATTATCAGATTTTGGTTCGAAATGAATCAGAATGATTTCTGATGTGAATATAAATTCTGTATAATTTACAATAAAGCTAATAAAGTTTAAAAAGTGAAATTTTAGATGATTTCGACGATTTTGAAAATCGCTCGAATTAATCGACAAGTTAAATTAGCCTTCCAGGGCGCAGTCTCGTAATTCGACGAAACCTGTTCCATTGGAACCGTAATAGTTGGTTATTATCGGATTTCAATTTTCATAGCAATAGGAGTTGTCGTTTGACCCTGGCAGCTCAAAATGCATAGAAACTATTTTAATCGATTTAATTTAAAATTGAGTGTTTATTTCCGTAACTCACGCATATGATCAAATTAGCTCCCGAAACACATTCCATTATGTTAGGAATATGGGTAAAATCTTATAAGCGCCAGGCGGAACATGTGATTTGGAGTTTGTTTATAAAGGCTTATTAAATTTGATAATATTATTAAAATAATGTTTATAAACGTATGTATATATATATATATATATATGTATGTATATATGTATGTATGTATGTATAAGGGCAGAAACCCTCGTTCATCTTCTGAGCCACCACGAATTGTTTTAATGGCCGAAAAGCTCTAGCCTTCTCCTCCAGTTTTCTCTCCATCCACTCACCTACACCAAAAACTTCCAACTAGAAGATTGTAGAGGGCTTCGAGATCTACGCATCCAACGGTAGATTTGGTTTATCGTCGTCGCATGAAGCCAGAAGATGGCCATGAAGGGCACGAGTTCTTGCACGATTTTCTTTGCAACAGGGAGACCAAGCTCCGCATGCTTTTGGTCGAAAGTGGAGTTTGTCTGGGCATTTCATATGGAGGTAGTTGATCGATTTATTGTTGAGCGTAGTGGTCGTGTCATTTAGGGTTTCTCGGCGGCTATTGGTCCTTTTTCAACCTGGAACGCGATGTAGGAAATGATCAGGCATCGGCCTAGATTTGAAGTGCCTAACGTACGGTTACGATTTGTTTTGGTAAAAAATTAATTAAAATAAAAGCAAATATGGTTATATTATTATTATGCAAATGTTTAAAATACCATATCTCATCCATACGAGGTCGAAATCAGGCGAAACTGGTGGTGTTGGAATCGCAGCGACGGGATCTACACAGCAGTGTAGATCTGGGAATGATTGGAACTCGTGAAAATTTTAGATTAAATCGAAGGTGCTCGATTTAATTTGGAATTAAACGCTCGACATTTTGATCTCAAGGCGAGTTAATCTCACCCACATCTGGAATTTCAGCTGTTTTAAATCGTTAATATTTAAATGATTGGTTGATTAGTTTAATATGAAATTTTTTATCAAATTTGATCGATATTTATTTGTCGTTCTAACATCTGTTTGCATGGAAAAACAGGTTGGAGGGATCCAACTGGATTCCTCACAAATAGAAATTTTATTTATATTTTGTGATATATTTCATTGATATCCTGTGATAGGTTGGTTTGGAATTTTGTTATGCTGTGTTAGGTTGGATAATATAATTTGGTAGTTTAAAATATCAATAAATTGAAATGGGAGTAAAAAGGAAATAAAAAGAAATTTTAAGAAATGAATTTAAGGAAATTAAATTCAAGAATTAGTTTGGAAATTTGAAAGTGTTTTTGAAATAGGGATTTAAAAGGAAATGTTAAATGAAATTGTATAAACAGGGTTTAGAAATGAAATGGAATATTTATCGGTGGATAAATTTTGAAATATAGATTTTTGGTGGGAATTTCTATAAGAAATGCAAATTGTTTAAAAGTAATAGTGAAATTATTTTTAAATAGATGGAAAATGTGGTTTCCCTGGAAATTAAGTATGATTCCCAAGAAAGCTTTCAAATTATAAATTAGCAGATTAGAATGTGTTTTAGAATATTTTAGAAAAAATATATTATTTTTATTCATTTTTAAGTATAAGTAAATATTTAATTAATTAACTATGGTATTAAATTATTTTAAAGGTAAATTAGTATTATGTTTTCTAAAGGGAATTTTAATATAAATATTCGGTATCATAACTTTATATAAAAGGAAAATTTTAATTTAAGTTACTCAAGAAACTTTTATAGATTTCCAAAAGTATAATTTGAGTAAAGAATATAGTAATCATATTTTAAATATTTTAAGTATACCTTGGGTGTGATTTCTAGGAAATAGAAATGTGTTTAAAAATAAAAGAGGGTTTATTTTCTAAGCGTTGGAGGAATTTACGGGATTTAAACGTAAATTTAAACTGAGATAAATCGTGTAGGATTTATAAAAGGGTTCTTTGGTTTATTTTGAAAATGGGAGTGTACTTCCCTGAAAGGCCAAGTACGTTTTAAAGCATATTTTTAAGTAAAAGTTAAAATTTTTAAATTTGATTTTTAAAAGAATGTTTTAGAAAATTCTTATTTAAGTTGTAAAGATTTCAGAATTAAATATTTACTAAATTAGTTATAGTAATAATTATTTTAAAGGGTTAATTGGTTTTATGTTTTAAAAGAATATTATTAATATTTATATTTATAAAAATGGATTTATTTTAAAGATAGTTTAGTTAAGGTTTTGTTTAAAACTTATATAGGATTTCATAACTTTATTTTAAAATTTAGTATGACTTAACTTTATTTTGAAGAAAAACAGTTTATATTTTATAAAGCAGTTTATTTGAATCATTTAAAAAGTGTGTATATATTTCAAATAAAGTATGTAAATAGATTTAATTTAAATTATTTAAAATCTAAAGTATTGTACTTGGATGTTTTTCGAAGGAAGTAAAGATTTGGAAATTGATTCCATGAGAAGAGTAGAGTTTGAAAACTGTTTCCAAAAGGGTTGAAAATGGAAATATATCTTGTGAAGATATTTTGAGGTTAATAAATATTTTGGAAAATTATTTATTCTTTGAGGATGTTGTGAATGTTAATTGATAGTTAAATCACAGACTATCAATATTGGCCAATACGTTGATCGTTTCGAAGGGACCGGGATCGAGATTTATTTCTCGAAAACCACTTCGATCCGGTTTGTACGTTTTCGTGAGGAAGACGAGTTTGGATTCGAAGATGGAGCAGTGAATTGCAAGGGCTAGTCCCTACTAATCCTGAGGATGTTTCCAAAATGGATGTAGTAGGAGTAGTGCCTTCGGTTCCGTTTGAACCCGGGACAGACTTGTATGGATGAATGTTTTCGGAACATCTTCAGGTGGACGATGGGCATTCTAAGTGAAACGTTCTAAAAGGTAACGCTTAGCCTCAAGCCTCATCAACCAGGAATGACTGAAAATCAGGGGTTATGCAGCAAGGCTATGTGGGTAGCACCCATTAGGGTGAGGTCATCCCTGTCTAGATGTCCCTTTTTATTCGGCTTAGTGGTGCGGTTGCTGATCTCAACCGTGGGGTGATCTTACTCGGGATTATCCAGTAAGGGGTAGTCCCGGTCTTGTGTTGCAGGGGAACGGGAGTGGTCCTCAGTATGGTGATCTAGGCCACGTGCTGTGACAGGTGGTACCCCAGTGCCTAGCCATTAGTTGGAAATCCATTATCCCTACGAGCCTTTTACGAGTTTTGTTTGTATTACCCACTTTGTGGCTAATAGCTGGAATTTAATAGATGTAACAATTTCGGATATTTTAATAAGTATTTATAGATAGACACTATTATAATATCAGTGGATTTTATAAGAAATGTTTTAGCTATCGTAAGGTAAAAACCCGACATGTTTATTTGCGGCGTGGTCTTACGAGATGCTTTTGTTTTTAGAAGGATTTTTTGAACTTTAATAATCAATTTAGGTGTATTTTTATCAGCTGGTATTCCAGACTAACTCGGGTGTTATTTCATTATAATGATCGGGTCAGACTGATTATTATAGACTACAGGATATGATGCTATGGAGCTCAGGAGAGGAGCTGGGGTCCGAGACGTATTATCCGTACTTGTTTATATCCGCTACTGTGGTTGATAGAAATTGTTAGGCTGGTAAATGTTGTTTGTTTGTGATACTCTGATGATGTAATATATAAAACAGATATAGTTTTCATTTTGTGTAAAGATCTGATATTATGTATTATATTTTGTTCCGCTGCGATTGTGAGA
The DNA here is from genome assembly GCA_030765085.1 of Allium cepa. Lineage (NCBI taxonomy): Eukaryota > Viridiplantae > Streptophyta > Magnoliopsida > Asparagales > Amaryllidaceae > Allium > Allium cepa. The sequence goes on from CM060935.1 coordinate 601,812,579, forward strand.
TTCTGTTATTGTTTTGTTCCTTCTCTCTTCTATCTTCTTTCTTTTCCCTCAAAAATCTGTCTTTTCCGGCACTCGATCGTCGGTATATTATACCGTGGAGTATTTTGTGTCGATTTTCGAGGGTCGAGAAGGGCGGGTCATCACACTTGGTATCAGATCCAGGTTTCGATCCTGGGACCTTGCTTCATTATTCTACCTGATATTATGTATTATATTTTTATTATCAGAGTTGCGCAGCGGAACCATGGTGGGCCCTTAACCCACATGTCCTAGGATCGAAACCTGGCTCTGATATCAAGTATGACGACCCACCCTTCTCGACCCTCTAAAATCAACATAAAATACTCCACAGTATAATATGCCGATGATCGAGTACTAGAAAAGACAGATTGTTGAGGGAAAAGAAAGAACATAAAAGAGAGAAGGAAGTAAACAATAACAGATCTCACAATCGAAGCGGAACAAAATATAATATATAATATCATATCTTTACACAAAATGAAAACTATATCAGTTTTATATATTACATCATCAGAGTATCACAAACAAACAGCATTTACCAGTCTGACAATTTCAATCAATCACAGCAGCGGATATAAACAAGTACGGATAATACGTCTCGGACTCCACTCCTCTCCTGAGCTCCATTGCATCCTATCCAGTAGTCTATAATACTCGGTCTGGCCCGAACATTATAATGAAATAACACCCTAGTCAGTCTGGAATACCAGCTGATAAAAATACACCCAAATTGATTATTAAAGTTCAAAAATCCTTTTGAAAACAAAAGCATCTCGTAAGACCACGCCACAAATAAACATGTCGAGTTTTTACCTTACGATAGCTAAAACATTTCTTATAAAACCCTCTAATAGTGTCTATCTACAAATACTTAATAAAATAGCTGAAATTGTTACATCTATTAAATTCCAGCTACTAGCCACAAAGTGGGTAATACAAACAAAACTCGTAAAAGGCTCGTTGGGAGAATGGATTTCCAACTAATGACTAGGCATTGGGGTACCACCTGCAACAGTACGTAGCATAGATCACCATACCGAGGACCACTCCCGATCCCTTGCAACACACGACACCCCTTACCGGATAATCCCGAGTAAGATCACCCCACGGTTGGGATCAGCAACCGCACCACTAAGTCGAATAGAAAGGGACATCTAGACAGGGATGACATCTCCCTAATGGGTGCTACCCACATAGCCTTGCTGCATAACCCCTGATTTTCAGTCATTCCCGGTTGATGAGGCTTGAGGCTAAGCGTTACCTTTTAGAACGTGTCACTTAGAATGCCCATCGTCCAACTGAAGATGTTCCGAAAACATTGATCCATACAAGTCCATCCTGGGTTGGAACAGAACCAAAGGCACTACCTACTACATCTATTTTGAAAACATCCTCAGGATTAGTAGCAACTAGCCCTTGCACTTCACTGCTCCATCTTCGAATCCAAACTCGTCTTCCTCACAAAAACGTACAAACCGGATCGAAGTGGTTTTCGAGAAATAAATCTCGATCCCGATCTCTTCGAAACGATCAACGCATTGGCCAATATTGATAATCGGTGATTTAACTATCAATTAACATTCACAACATCCATCAGACAATAGATAATTTCCCAAATTATTTATTAACCTCAAAATATCTTCACAAGATATATTTTCATTTTCAACCCTTTTGTAAACTGTTTTCAAACTCTACTCTTCCCATGGAATAAATTTCCAAATCTTTACTTCCTCTGAAAACATCTAAGTACCAATACTTTAGATTTTAAATAATTTAAATTAAAGCTATTTACATAACAAATCTCGAAATTCTAAACTACCCGTTATCCAATAAAATCCAAAAATTCCTAATAATAAACCAAAATCCCTTATACGATTGGTTACAAAAGCTTTTTGACGATTTATTGAAATATACACACACTTTTTAAATGATTCAAATAAACTGCTTTATAAAATATAAACCATTTTTCTTCAAAATAAAGTTAAGTCATATTAAATTTTAAAATAAAGTAATAAAATCCTATACAAGTTTTAAATAAAACTTTAACCAAAATATCTTTAAAATAAATCCATTTTTTATAAATATAAATATTAATAATATTCTTTTAAAACATAATACTAATTAACCCTTTAAAATAATTATTACTGTAACTAATTTAGTAAATATTTACTTCTGAAATATTTACAACTTAAATAAGAATTTTATAAAACATTCTTTTAAAAATCAAATTTAAAACTTTTAACTTTTACTTAAAAATCTGCTTTAAAACGTACTTGGCTTTTCAGGGAACTACACTCCCATTTTCAGAATAAACCAAAGTACCCTTTTATAAATCCTACACAATTTATCTCATTTCAAATTTACGTTTAAATCCCGTAAATTCCTCCAACACTTAAAAAATAAACCCTCTTTTATTTTTAAACACATTTATATTTCCTGGAAATCACTCCCAAGGTATACTTAAAATATTTAAAATATGATTATTATATTCTTTACTCAAATTATACTTTTGGAAATCTATAAAAGTTTCTTGATTAACTTAAATTAAAAATTTCCTTTCGAATATTTATATTAAAATTCCCTTTAGAAAACATAATGCTAATTTACCTTTAAAATAATTTAATACCATAGTTACTTAATTAAATATTTACTTATACTTAAAAATGAATAAAAATAATATATTTTCTCTAAAATATTCTAAAACACATTCTAATCTGCTAATTTATAATTTGAAAGCTTTCTTGGGAATCATACCTAATTTCCGGGGAAACCATATTTTCCATCTATTTAAAAATAATTTCACTGTTACTTTTAAACAATTTGTATTTCTTATAGAAATTCCCACCGAAAATCTATCTTTCAAAATTTATCCACCGATAAATATTCCATTTCAATTATAAACCCTGTTTATACAATTTCATTTCACATTTTCTTTTAAATCCCTATTTCAAAAACACCTTCAAATTTCCAAACTAATTCTTGAATTTAATTTCCTTAAATTCATTCCTTAAAATTTCTTTTTATTTCCTTTTTACTCCCATTTCAATTTATTGATATTTTAAAATACCAAATTGTATTATTCAACCATAACACAGCATAACAAAATTCTAAACCAACCTATCACGGGATATCAATGAAATATATCACAGAATATAAATAAAATTTCGATTTATGAGGAATCCAGTTGGATCACTCCAACCTGTTTTTCCCTGTATCCACAGATGTTAGCACGACAAATAAATATCGATCTAATTTAATAATTTTTTTATATTAAACTAATTAACCAATCATTTAAATATTAACTATTTAAAACAGCTGAAAATCCAGATGTGAGTGAGATTAACTCACCTTGAGATCAAAACGCCGAGCGTTTAATTCCAAATTAAATCGAGCAACTTTGATTTAATCTAAAATTTTCACGAGTTCCAATCGTTCCTAGATACTGCAGCGTAGATCCCATCGCTGCGATTCCAGCGCTACCAGTTTCGCCCGATTTCAAACTCGTATGAATGAGATATGGTATTTTAAACATTTGCATAATAATAATATAACCATATTTTCTTTTCTTTTAATTAATTGTTTACCACAACAAATCGTGACCGTACGTTAGGCGCTCAAACCTAGGCCGATGCCTGATCATTTCCTACATCGCGTTCCAGGGTTAAAAAGAACCCATAGCCGCCGAGAAACCCTAAATGGCGCGACCACTACGCTCAACAATAAATCGATCAATAACCTCCATATGAAACGCCCAGACAAACTCTACTTTCGGGAAAAATCACGCGGAGCTCGGTCTCCCTATTGCAAAGAAAATCGTGCATGAACTCATGCCATTCATGGCCATCTTCTGGCTCCAAACGACGACGATAAACCAAATCTACCGTTGGATGCGTAGATCTCGAAGCCCTCTACAATCTTCTAGTTGGAAGGTTTTGGTATAGGTGAGTGGATGGAGAGAAAACTGGCGGAGAAGGAAAGAGATTTTCGGCCATTAAAACAATTCGTAGTGGCTCAAAAGATGAACGAGGGTTCCGGCCCTTATACATATATATATATACACATGTTTATAAACATTATTTTAATAATATTCTGAAATTTAACAAGCCTCTATAAACAAACTCCAAATCACATGTGCTGTCTGGCGTTTATAAGGTTTTACCCGCATTCCGAACACAATGGAATGTGCTTGGGGAGCTAATTTGATCATATGCGTGAGTTACGAAAATAAACACTCGATTTTAAATTAAATCGATTAAAATAGTTTCTGTGCGTTTTGAGCTGCCAGGGTCAAACGACAGCTCCTATTGCTACGAAAATTGAAATTCGATAATAACTAACTATTATGGATCCAATGGAACTGGTTTCGTCGAATTCCGAGATTGTGCCCCGGAAGGCTATTTTAACTTTTCGATTAATTCGAGCAATTTTCAAAATCATCGAAATCATCTAAAATTTCACTTTTTAAACTTTACTAACTTTATTATAAATCATACATAATTTATATTCACATCAGAAATCATTCTTATTCATTTCGAACCAAAATCTGATTATTTGCATTATTATATTATTAAATTCCATTAGTAAATTAATATAAAATTCCAAATTTAACCTATCGACTTTTAATTCCATCCAACAGTCCAATATTATAATTCAAATCCAAATAGACTTAAAATAAATTTTAGAAACCATTTCCGTTCCATTCGCCTCCAGATTCACAAATTATTTCAATTTCAAATAGATAATAATTATTATTCAAATTCAATTTAATTACCATATTTGAAATTATAACTTATTTTATTAATTTTGACCACAATATTTTTATTCAAAATCCAATTATATTTTACATTCAACATTTAAAATGAATTGAATGTTCAAAATCTAACGACCAAAATTCCGGGTCGTTACAGTTTCATCTTGGGAAACAATTGCTCGATATCATTAAGCACCGTAGTGGGAGCAATAATGTTTCAAGGAAACAGTTTTGGATTCGAACAATCTAGTCTATATTCTATTTACTGCTTTATTTGTTAGCTGCACAGTTTTACACGTAATATTTTTGTGACGTGCTTGTGATAGTTTGTTGTTGTTGTAATTTGCAACATGATTGTAACAATTTCATAACACTTTTGTAATGTTACTATTAGCAATCTTTGCATACAGTTTCGTAACACTTTTCTGACGTTACTGACTAACAATCTTGAAATAATATTGATTTAATATTGGTTGTTTTGGTAGATGAAAATGTCTCATGAAAGCTCTACACCAACACAGACTGTAATTACAACTCAGTCTGCAAGTATGGTTCCAACAATGGCGTTGTCTCATGGAGATTGGCCCGAAAGTTCATAGGGATGGACTTCAAATACTGGTAGCAAAAGATGTTGTTTTACTTGACGACTTTGGGCCTTGCACAGTTTCTTACAAAAGATGCTCCCGTAGTCGAAGAATTGGAACCTGATGCAACAAAAATTTAAGCCTTCAATGTCTGGATGAATTCTTCATTTATGTGCAAGAACTACATATTAAATAGGCTCGACAACAGCCTATACAACGTATACTGTACCGCTCGAACTTCCAAAGAACTTTAGACGACATTATAGAAAAGGTACAAAACTAGCATGGAAATTCCTTGACTTCAAAATGATAGATGCAAATACCGCTATCAACCATATTCAAGAGTTATAAGTCATCATTCATCAACTGCACGATGAAGGAATGACACTAAGGGAATCCTTTTAGGTTGTTTCTACATTCTAAAAGCTTCCTCCATTGTAGAAAGATTTCAAAAACTACTTTAAGCACAAGCGCAAGGAGATGACATTGGAGGAACTTGTAATCCTATCGAGGATTGAGGAAGATAAAAGAAAATCTAAGAAGAAGACTTTGCATGCCATGATTGCCAAGGCAAATGTAGCCGAGTTAGAGAAACCCAACAAATGGAAACTTGAGCATGCTCCTAAGAAATTACAGGGTTCATGCCATAATTGTGGAAAGAAAGGACACAAAGCCGCTGAATGTCGCGGACCCAAGAAAAAGAAATCAAAAGCAAACATGGCTGACATCTCAGAAGGCATGTCTGATATGGACTTATGTGCAGTAGTGTCCGAATGCAACCTTGTTGGTGACTCGAAATAATTGTTTGTAGACACTGGAGCTACACGATACATGTGTGCAGATAAGTGGATGTTTACAACCTACGAAATTGCTACCGAGGACGAAGGACTTTTTATGGGTAATTTATCCGCATCAAAAGTCTAAGGCAAAGGAGAGATTGTACCGAAAATGACTTCTGAAAAAGAACTAACTTTGGCAGATGTTCTTCATGTTCCAGAGATCCGTAAGAACCTGATTTTCGGATCGCAGCTTAGCAAGCATAGCTTCAAACTCACTTTTTTGTCTGATAAGTTTTTGTTGTCAAAGAATTGAGTGTATGTAGGAAGAGGATACGTTTTTGATGGTTTATTTAATCAAATGTAACCACTATTATACCAAACAATAATATGAATAAAATTGAATCTTCTGTTTATATTGTCGACTCCTCTAACATATGGCATTCTAGATTAGGTCATGTAAGTTTCAGTACCTTACAAAAATTGATTAATCTAGACTATATACGAAAATGCAACATAGATTCCAACTATAAATGTCAAGTTTTCGCAGAAACAAAAATTAATGAACCTTGTTTCATCATCTTGAATGAGAAACTAAACCTCTAGACCTAGTACACACATATATATATGTGTGACTTAAAAATGTGTCAGACTAGAGGAGAAAAAGGTATTCCATTACCTTCATTGATGACTGTATAAGGTATTGTTTTGTGTATCTCCTTAGAAGCAAGGATGAAGCATTACACATGTTTAAACCTATAAAGAAGAAGTTGAAAATCAACTCAACGAGAAAATAAAGGCTTTAAGAAGTGATAGAGGACGAGAATATGAATTTCTCTTTGAGGAATTCTGCGTTGAGCATGGTATTATACACCAAACTACAACCCTTTATTCACCGCAATCCAATGGTATAGCCGAACGGAAAAATAGAACTCTTAAATAAATGATGAATGCCTTACTAATTAGTTCTGGCTTGCCAGATAACTCCTGGGGAGAAGCTATTCTTTCTGGAAATCTTATTTTGAATAAGATACCACGAAAGAAAACATCTAAATCTCCCCACGAACTTTGGAAAAATATACCACCGTCCTACAAATATTTAAAATTATGGGGGTGTCTTGCAAAAGTAGAGGTACCTAAACCAAAAAAGTCAAAATTGGACCAAAAACAATTGATTGCGGATATGCAATAAACAGTGCCGCTTATCGGTTTTTTGTACATAAATCCTAAATTGATGATATTCACGTAAATACCATCATTGAGTCACGAAATGCTTGATTTTTAGAACATGTATACCCTTTAAAATAGGGTACTGAAAATTATCCTCAAATTAGACCAAGGGAAACTGACATCTCCAATTCTCTTAAGAACACTGAATAAAATATTGATAATCATCAGCAAAAAAGTGCTAATCAATAAGAGGAGGAACCAAGGAGAAGCAAAAGATCAAGGACATTAAAAACCTTTGGTTCAGACTTCTACACTTTTATGTTTGAAGAGGATCCGTTAACATACAAACAAACTATGTCCTCCACCGATTCCCTTATTGGAAGGAGGCAATTAATAATGAAATTGAATCCATTATGGAAATCATACATGGGAGTTAGTTGATTAACCTCAAGGATGCAAGACCTTGGGTAATAAATAGATATTTAAGAAGAAATTGAAATCTAATGGTTCAGTAGTCAAGTATAAAGCTCTATTTGTGGTTCAAGGTTTTAGACAAAAGGAAGACCTTGACTATTTTGATACATATTCTTTAGTAACTAGAATAACATCAATAAGAATGATGATAGCAATCGCATCTAACCTTGATTTACATCAAATGGATGTAAATACATCATTTTTAAATGGAGAATTGGAAGAAGAAATATAGATGAAACAACCTAAAGGTTTCCTAAAAACTGGAAATGAAAGTTTGGTTTGTTGATTAAGAAAATAAATGCATGGACTTAAACAAGCGCCTAAACAATGACATGACAAATTTGATGAAAATATGATACTAAATGGATTTCATATAAATGATTATGACAAATGTGTCTATTTTAAACATACAAATATGGGATGTGTCATTGTATGTCTATGTGTAGATGATATACTAATATTTGGAAGCAACAAGGAGATAATAAAATTTACGAAAGATATGCTCCCCGCCAGATTTAATACGAAAGATCTGGGAATCGCTGATGTGATACTTGGTGTAAGAATACATAAAATCAACCAAGGATATGTGTTGTCCCAATCACACTACATTGGGAAAATACTTGAAAAGTTTAAACAGTACAATATAATATCAGCAAAATCACCCATAGATTTGAACCAAAACAGGGTTAAAAATAGCGATGATAGTATTTATCAACTTGAGTACTCTCGTATACTAGGCAACATTATGTATATAATGAACTGCACTAGGCCTGATATAACATATGTTGGAAGTAAACTCAGTAGATGTACTAGCAATCCAGGAAAGAACCGCTAGAAAGCTATAATTCGAGTACTAGGATACCTAAGGTATAAACAAAGTCATGGACTATATTATGATAGGTACCCATCTATAATAGAAGGGTATTGCGATGCAAACTGGATAACTGGTTCATCGGATACAAAATCCACTAGTGGATATAAGTTTACTTTAGTTAGTGGGGCAATATCTTGGAGATCCTTTAAACAAACTTGTATAACAACATCAACCATGGAATCAGAATTTATTTCCTTAGATAAAGCTACAGAAGAAGAAGATTGGCTTCGAAGTTTCTTAGAAGGAATTTCGAATTGGGAAAAACACATACCTCTAATAATCATACATTGCGACAGCCAATCAGCTATTGGAATGGCCAATAGTAAACTTTATAATAGAAAATGTAGACATATTCATCTTAGACATAAAACTGTTAGACAACTTCTCTCCAATGGGATTATCATAATTGACTATGTAAGATCAAATGATAACATTGCGGATCCACTAATAAAAGGTTTACCTAGAAAGAAGGTTAATATTTTATCGATGGGAATGTGGTTAAGGCCATAAACTAAAAGTTTCTTTAAACGGAAACCCCATATAGCTGACTGGGGATTCCAAGATCTAGGTCCAAAGGGACAACTAAGTTTAGATAGAATTGATAGCACTATAAATATTCAAACCATTCCTAAGATAAGTCAGTGCACTACTCGTTGGAAAATAGGATAAGTTTTGATACTTTTAACGAGTGCAATACCCGTTATAGAATCACATACATGAGTGCAAAGGCACCGCTTCATGGAGAATTGTAAGGCCAAATTCTCCAAAGCACTCATGAGACCAAGCTGGTGCTCATGGAAAAAACAAACAAAAACAGAGAACTAAAGAGGATTAGAAACACTTACTGCGTATTGTCTATTTCGGATTTACACAAAAGGCTTACAGTTCAAAGACAACCTAGTCCGCTGATTCGCGATTAAGTCAAAAGGATAAACATTTGGAAATTTCAAGGCCAATATCCTACTTTAACCGATACGATAAATGTTTTATAGAATTTTAAGAACAAATTAAACAATTAATCATTCATGTGAGGGATTGTTAGAAATGAATGAGTAGTACTAGGGAATGTGAAGCATTAAATGGCTTGGGAGATGAATAGTCCTACATCCTAGAATAAAATAAACTATTTGTGTTTATATACTAAGATGTGCGGACAATATGTGGACGATCCACATTTCGGAAGGTTTGAATCGACAATAATCTACACATGTCCAACTTAAACAATCCGGAACATAGATGACCATTGAGGTTAATTTTGAAAAATAAGAAAAGAAGAAGAAAACAAACACAGAATCTCATAATGGAACGATAAAATATAATAATCAAGTAAACAGTTCCTGAAGCTGTTTATATTATACATTTGATTATAATTTATACAACATTTATCAGAGTTATACATACACAATAGGAACAAAATATAATGCAGTAGACAGCATGATGCAGAAACAATAATAGTATTAATATACCAAATCTTCATCTTCATCCTCAAGAGAATAATCTTCAATACGTTGAAAAATTCAGGACTGACCCGGGCGTAATGAAAAGACAAAACACTCGAGTCAGGACTAAAATATTCTTATGTGAGTTAAATCGATATCGAATATAACATGAGTGTTATGGCATCAACGATATTCATAGGGTTTTATATCTCCTATCCGGTGTATAACGTGCGTGCAATAAATCAAGAGATGTTACGGGATTTTCCATCACTTAAGGATCCATCAAAATATTATATGTAGTAAAATACGCTACATATATAATGTCTAATCGGTAAAATAAATATTTTTCTTAGTATTAAGGTGACATTGATCCCCTTTAACGCATTTTAAGCATTAACATACAGTTTGCATTTGATACAACCAGTAGCACGTCGGTAGTCAGCGATGAGCCGTGATACGACAACACTAAACCAGAATCGTAGGGTTCTCATATAAGGATAAAAGTATGAAAAGGCACGTGAGGCAATGCCTAACGTAGTATACTACCAGTTTACCCTTCCCGGCTGGTGGTAACCCTTAACGGCCCACCGCGTCCAACACTCCCAAAATCCGAGGGTGCACACCAATCAATAGTAATGTCATGATAGTAATACGAAGAAGCATGTCCGCTAGAAGTAACTAACCTTGTTGGCCGGTATGACTCCTATTTTAGTCACTTCAAATTGACAAAAGTGTCAGGCCAATCTATCATCGTTCTCTTTCTTCAAATCCAGTGAACGACGCCAAATTCAACCACTTCGTTTTGGAGTCTCCTCCTTATACACAGTTGCTAAAGTTGTTCCAGTATTGAAAGAGAGTACGCCAATAAGAGGCCATGGTCTCTTTAACAACCAAACGTTGTTTTATACACCGGTGGTACTTTATATTTCGAAAACAATCCATATTTGATACCAAAATATCATATTCGCTTCAAAATCAAATTCATTTCAAAATCGTCTTATCCACTTCAAAAACAATTTAATACATAAAAATATATTTTTCACCCGAAAACAACTCCATTTGAAAACCACTTTCCACTCCGAAATTAATTTCATTACAGAGTCATTTTAGTCCTTGAATTTCTACTTAGGTTATAACTTTGGTTTAACCAACTCGCATTTAAATCCATGATTTAAATATAAACATTTTCCATCTTGAACAGTTTGAATTCTGAAATAGTTTTAATAATTAAATAGTTAAAAATGGTTAAATAGTTTGATATAAAATAGTATAAGTGTTTAAAATATTTTATAAAAAATAATAGTTTGGAAAATAAAAATAATTTTAAATATTTAAAAAGATAGATTTTAAATAGTTTACATTAAAATAATTTATTTGAAAATATTTTCAATGTCAAACTGATTCAATTCCAAATTTCCAATCCAAAACAGTTTCAATTTTCATTGCAATTCAATCGATTCAATTATGATTTCAATTTGAATTACTTCGATTCCAATTTTTAATTCAAATCAATTTTGACTTCAATTCCAAATTAATTCAATTTCGATTTCAATTCCAATTAATTTCAACTCTATCCAATTTGAATTAATTTCAATTCAATTCTCAATTTCAACCATTTCGATATATATAAATTCGAGTTCGATTTCAGAATATCGATTTAAATTACTTAATTCAAATTAAACTTCAATCTTCGAATTTAGATTCAAACCTTAAAATAAATTCCATCCTTGAGTCCAAATCTATATATCCAATTATATGACTTTTACTAAGCAATAATTCAAAGTTCAACAAATCGATTTCCAAAACTCGAATCATATTTCGATTTTAATTTCAGATATCAAATTTCATTTTTAAACAATTTGTTTAATCAATTCTGATTCCAACGTTTTGAGCTCAATTTCAAAAATAATCTGATTCCCACAAATTCGATTTTCACTTCATTAAATCAAACTCATTTAAATAATTCTAAATCAAAAATTTTAAAAATCATTTAATTTAACCAACCCGATGTCCATATATAATTTTCTATACCACGGCCAAGTGAATCAGTTATTTCAATTTAATTCAGGGTTGGATATATATTATATCAATCCAAAATAAGTGTCATAGATATATATATTATTTTAACCTATTTCTCAATTTATTCGAAATAATTTGATTTACAGTTTTAGATAATATAAATAATATACGAGATGATAACAGGATATATATAAAAATAAATAAAACATCCAATCATCCAAGTATCAATCAATTGGCATCCACCACAATCAACATCCAAATCAGTCAAAATACCACAACAATTTTACTAGTTACCAATAATTAGGAATCTTATCTGAAATTTAATTTCCACCACAAATTTGAACTATCAATTCAAATTCCTATGGTTTTACTCCATATAAATTTAAACCTCGGTTAAATTTTCCAAGCAATAGTCGATAAAATTTAAATTACTTCATGATGTCGATTTAACTAACATAGAAGTTATTTCAGTACGTCATGAGAATTGTAAAATACTCACCTTTTATTTGAAACTGAAAATATTTTCAGCTCCAAATAAATACCACTTCGATTTCACACCAAAGGCTTCGTCGCAACGATTTCAACATCTCTCGTTTCGTCCGAAACGGACCTCATATGCAAATATTACGCGATAATTAATATAACGGTAAAATTAAAACCTAATTAACGAAATTAATAAAACTTGAATAAATAAATAAATAAAATTACAAACGTTACCACTCTCCCTCTTCATTAAGCAGCAGAGACACACGATTTAGAAACGTACCCACACGCATTCGACAACTCCACCGCCGCCTCCTCCACGAGCAACCGGACCTCACCGCAACCTCTCCTTCGCCTCGCTTGGAAACGCCTCTTCTTCCAGTTTCGCCATCATGCGACCCTAACCCGCCGCTTCGAAGTCGAGAACCTAATCTTGATTTGATGATTTGGCGATTGCGACCTTTATTTTGATCGAGGCTCTTTTTTTTTCCTTTTTTTTTCCTTTTTTTTTCACCTTAATTGATAGCTTTCTTTGATCGCCATGATTTGAGAAGAGGCAAAAAGACGATGGTACGGGGTAGACAAAAGAGCATGGGTTGTGGATGAAACGTGATGGAGAGGGTAAATATATAATATTATATTAGAAAATATCTAACCAATAGCCCATGAAAATTTCGAACTCCAAATAACTCGTGCCGTTTGGCGTTCATAATGTTTTACTCATATTTCCAACGTAATGGAACTAGTCTCAAGGCTTAGTTTGATCGTATACAGAATATAGCTTTTCAAACTCAAGTAATTAAATTAATTCCTTAATAAATTTCTATGCGTTTCAAGCTCGCATAGTCAAACGACAAGTCCGATCGCTACGAAACTTGAAATCCTATAATAATTCACTATTACGGATCCGATGGAACTTGTTTCATCGAAATCCGAGACAATGGCCAAAATGGCTATTTTCACTCGTTAATTATAATATAAAATTTCCAATTTCCAATTATTCATTTTAAATTCAATTTTAAATGTAAATGATCTTCATCCTGGTTTAAATAAAATTTAAATCAATTTCCGATATCATTTCATTTGCATTAATTCAACATTCAATTATTTAAATAATTGCAATATTAAATTTGAATAATTTGATTATCTCATAGATCACCATAGTTCAATATAAGATATCTAACTTATAAAATTTAATTTTAATATGAATTCAAATAATAAAATACTTCCGTTTCACAATAATTCAATATTCATTATTCAATTCAAACTATTGATTATAAACATGTTCAATATATAGAGTTTCATTTCAATACCGATTATTGCCCAAATCATTGAAATTGGTTATTTCAAAATTTTATTCAAGTTCACTTTCACTAACTTACATAAACAAAACATTAGATTTTTATTTCTAACCATTCTTATTCAATAATCAATTAAATTTAATAATTTAAAATAGTTAAAAATACGGGTCATTACACTCTCCTACACTCAAAACTTTTCGTCCTCGAAAAGGGCTAAGTACAGAATTTAACACTTGATATATTTTCTCAAAATAATTAACTTATAAGACATAAACATCTTATTTGCAAAACTAGTAATACGCTTCTTCTACGCCATTCCGATATCTATTTTATGGGAAAGATAACTTATATATAAAAACAAGCTATAATTTTTTTTAAAACTTTAAAAAAAATTAACTCCCGGATTTACGGAAAATTTCAGCAGAGTCTCCTTTGCGCGGCTCGATCGAATTTTTTAAATAATAGAATATATATCACAAATATGCCAAATAGATATCAAATATACATCTCAACTCAATGATGAGGCATCCCGTATGGAAAAATATAAAAGCGCGGTATGTAATCTGAGATGTGTACCTTATTTTTATAAATATGAGCGAGCTGGCTCGTATTAAGCAAGCAAAAGCATATAAAAACCTACGTATACATTCAAAAGGTCTTCGTTTGTACCTATCTCAACTAAATTTATAATATTAGTCGTTTATATGAGATATAGAACATGTATGAGTTTAATAAACTATAAAATATGCATTCCGAACTAATCATAACACAGGCACAAATATGTAACAAACCACAATAATATACAATCAAATACAGTTATAATGATGATTTATAATAAAAGAAACTGTTCATCACTTAATTGTTATCCGAATAATTCATAAACTATCACCATTTACATTTTCAATGTAAATATTTAATTTATACACTTCATTTTTCATTTACGTTCAATTTTTATTAACATTTAATCGGTTTGCTTCATATTTATTCACATCTATTTCATTTACATTCAATTTATTCAAAATAACAATATTTCACCTTTTGTTTAACACATTTCACATAAATTTATTTATAAACCATCCATAACCATTTAAGTCTATTACAATCATTTTATGAAACACAACTCATGTTTATTTTTCATAACTTAAGTTCATATTAATTCTTCGATTCACTTCATTAGTTCATTTCATAAATTTAAATTCATATTAATAATCTTACTTAAGTAAATTTTATTTTATAGCTCAATTCATATTAGCAACTCTCTTTTTATCACAATCAATTCATTCAACTTCTCTTAAGTTAGCTTCAATTTATAATTTATTCTATTAACTTATTTCATGTTCAATTAGTTACCATTCAATTATGTTGAAACTCATTCTATTTGCATTTAATTTATTTACATCCAGTTTATATCAAATTAATGACTCACGTTAATTTTACTTACTCGTTTATTTTTATTCAATTTCTTTCACAATTCAAATTGCGTTTCATTTTCATAATTTCAAATTCGTATTCATTCTATTATTCATTTTATAGCTTAAGTGGAATTAATTCACTTTACTTATTTATCTAATTAATTAAAATTCAACTCAATTCATTTAATCGTTATTAAGTTGCACTTTATTTTATTTAATCCATTACTCATTTTTATGTAACCTTATTCATGTTATTTTTTCCTTATCATTCACATTCATCGAATTTCAAATTTGTAAACCTTAATATTTCTCAACCATATAAGTTATACAAACATGTTCATTTAAAATTTCATTTTGTATTCCATTTAATTCAATTCAAATACAATTCACCCGTATTTAAGTTTTCTTGAGTTAAACCCTATTTTATTTACTTCATATCACTAACTCAATTTATTCACATTTCTCAAATTAATTCTCTTATTGCAGATCTCAAATTCAAATTTTCTTTTGTTTGCTTAACTAAAATGTTTAACCATTTAAAAATATTATTTACTTTCAGATACGAATTCAAAAATTATAAATCATTTTCTTTCATATTATTTCAATTTATAAGTTCAAACTATTTTTATATGTTTATCAAATCTTACTTAGAATATTTTTCAACAATCAAAACTTGTTTTAACCGGAAATAAATTCTTTTGGTAGCAATTCTCATTCAGAAACTCGAAAATGAATACTGACGATGCTGCAGTCATCCTCAGGATTATTTCCCATTAAAGCGAGTTTAATTCTTTTATTTCTCTCGAAACTATTTAAAAATATTTTTCTAATTAGAACACTTTCAAAATATATTATTGTTAATTTTGACGGCTTTGAAAACAATTTGAAAGCAACATGTTTTAAATTCAAAATTTCTTAACTTTTAAATCCTTTCCATTTATCAGCTATATTATAAATATATTTATACAATTTCATTACTTTATTATGAAAACGTTTCATTAGTTTACACTTTGTCATTTTAAACTATTTTTATTATAATTGATTTCAATTCAATTTAATTATCGAACACTTCGTGAAATGGAGTTCACAAAGTATTTGTTTTTAAATTTTATTCAACCAACAATCGATGATAATTAGATATTATCATCTCCTAAAAACTAACATTCATTAATAATTAACATTGTATATATAATATAATCTAGATAAAATTATTTCATTTATCCTATTTTAAAACAATATTATATCGACTTGTCTCATTTAAGTGTTTAGAAACTCCTATCGGCAGTATGGTGTGCCATGCATCGATTAGAATTCATAAATAACTCAACGGATAAGTAAATACAATACAAAACGATTTTTAACACTAACAAGTACGCTCTCTCATATATATACACTCACAAACTCATTCTAAGGAATTACTAACTTATCTCTAATAAGTCAAACCCAACAAAGCCAAGGTTATCGCTAAACCTCGCTCGGGTACCAACTGCGACGACCCACATTTTGGAAGATTTAAATAGACAATAATCCACACATGTCCAACTTAAACAATCCAAAACATAGATAACCATTGGGGTTAATTTAAAAAAAAAAAAAGAAGAAAGCAAACACATGATCTCGCAACGGAATGAAAAAATATAATAATCAAGTAAACAGTTCGTGAAGCTATTTATATTATACATTTGATTATAATTTTTACAACATTTACCAGAGTTATATACACAACAAGAAACAACAACAATAATGATAATATACAAAATCTTCGTCTTCGTTCTCTAGAGAATAATCTTTAATACACTGAAAAACTCAGGACTTATCCGAGCGTAATGAAAAGACAAAACACTCGAGTTTGGACTAAAACATCATTATGTGAGTTCAATCATATCGAATATAACATGGATGTAGTGATGTCAGAGATGTTCACGGGGTTTTACATCTCCTATCATGTGTATAACGTGCGTACGATAACTCAAGAGATGTTATGGGATTTTCCATCTCTTAAGGATCCGTTAAAATATTATATGTAGTAGAATACGCTACATATATATTGCCTATATGTAAAATAAATATTTTTCTTAGCGTTAAGGCTTTACATTGATCCCTCTTAACTCATTTAAGCATTGGCATATATTTTGCATTTGACACAACTAGCATCATGTCGGTAGTCAGTGATGCGCCATGATATGACAATACTAAACCAAAATCGTATGGATCTCGTATAAGGATAAAAATATGACAAGGCATGTGAGGAAATGCCCAAGGTAGGATACTACCTGTTTACCCTTCCCAGCTGGTGGTAAACACTAACGACCCAACGTGTCCAAAGCTCCCAAAATTCGAGAGGCGCACCAATCAATTACAATCTCATGATAGTTATACGTGTCCGCTAGAGACAGCTAACTTCATTGGCCGGTATGACTCCTGTTTTAGTCATTTCAAATTGACACAAGTGTCTGGCCAATCCATCATCATTCTCTTTCTTCAAATCCAACAAACGACGCCAAATCCAACCACTTCGTTCTGGAGTCTCCTCCACGTGCACAGTTATTATAAAGTTCCAATACTGGCAAAGAGTATGCCAATAAGAGGCCATGGTCTCTTTAACAACCTAATGTCGTTTTACACACCAATGGTACTTTTATATTTCGAAAACCATCCATACTTGACGTCAAAATATTATATTCGCATCAAAATCAAATTCATTTCGAAATCATCATATCCACATCGAAAATAATTTCATATATAAAAATATATTTTCCACTCGGAAAGAACTCCATTTCAAAATCCCTTTCCACTTCGAAATTAATTTCATTAGTCGTTTCAAGACCCGTTTCGAATTTCAACTTAGGTTATAACTTCAATTTAACCAACTCGCATTTAAATCCATGATTTAAATATAAACAATTTCCATCTTGAACAACTTGAAATTTGAAATAATTTGAATAATTAAATAGTTTAAATAGTTAAAATGGTTTGATATAAAATAGTTTAAGTATTTAAAATGTTTTATAAAATAAAATAGTTTCAAAAATCAAAATAACTTTGAATATTTAAAAGATAGGTTTTTAATAGTCCATGTTAAAATAATTTATTTGAAAATAGTTTCAGTGTCAAATTGATTCAATTTCAAATTTTCAAATCCAAAACAATTTCCATTTCAATTCAATCGATTCGATTTCTATTTGAATTAACTTTAATTCCAATTTTAATTCAAATCAATTTCAATTTCAAATCCAAATTAATTCAATTTTGATTTCTATTCCAATTAATTTCAACTTTATCCCAATTTGAATTAATTTCAATTCAAATCTCAATTTCAATAATTTCGATTTGTATAAATTCGATTTCGATTTTAGAATATCGATTTAAATTACCGAATTCAAATCAAACTTCAATCTTTAAATTTAGGTTTAAATCTTAAAATAAATTCATTCTCGAGTCCAAATCTATATATCCAATTACATAACTTTTACTTAGCAATAATTGGAAGTTCAACAAATCAATTTTCGGAATTCAAATCATATTTCAATTTTAAGTTCAAATCTTAAATTTCATTTTTAAACAATTTCGTTTAACCAGTTTCGATTCCAACATTTTGAGCTCAATTACAAAAATAATTCGATTTCCATAAATTCGATTTTCACTTCATTAAATCAAACTCGTTTAAATAATTTCAAATCGATTTTTTTTTAAAATCATTTAATTTAACCAACCTGATGTCCGTACATAGTTTTCTATCCTATGGCCAAGTAATCAATTATTTCAATTTAATTCAGGGATGGATATATATCATTTCAATCCAAAATAAATGTCATAGGTATATTTCATTTCAACCTATTTCTCAATTTAGTTGAAATAACTCGATTTACAGTTTTATATACTGTAAATAATATACAAGATGATAACATGATATATATAAAAATAAATATACATTTAATCATCCAAGTATTAATCAATTGGCATCTACCACAATCAACATCCAAACCAGTTATAATATCACATCAATTTACTAGTTACCAATAATCGAGAATCTAACTAGCAATTTAATTTCCATCACAAATTTGAACCGTCAATTCAAATTCCTATCATTTTAATCCATATCAATTTAAATGTCAGTTAAATTTTCCAAGCAACAGTCAATAAAATTTAAATTACTTCATGATGTCAATTTAACTAACATAAAAATTATTTCAATACGTCGTGAGCGTTGTAAAACACTCACCTTTTATTTGAAATTGAAAATATTTCAGCTCCAAATAAATACCATTTCGATTCCACGCCAAAGCCTTCGTAGCTATGACTCCAACACCTCTCCGTCCGAAACGGACTTTGTATGCAAAAATTACGCGATAATAAATATAATGATAAAATTAAAACCTAATTAACGAAATTAAATAAATAAATAAATTATAAATGTTGCCACTGTCCCTCTTCGTTCAAACAACAGAGACACGCGACTTAGAAACCCACCCACACGCGTTCGAAAACTCCACTGTCGCCTCCTCCACGAGCAACCGAACCTCGCCGCAATCTCTCCTCTGCCTAGCCTGGAAACGCCTCTCTTTCCAGCGTCGCCATCATGCAAACCCAACCCACCACTTCCTAGTCGAGAACCCAATATCGATATGATGATTTGCTGATCGCGATCTTTATTTTGATCGAGGCTCTTCTTTTTTCCATTTTTTTTTCAATTGATAGCATTCTTTGATCGGCTCGATTTGAGAATAGGCTAAAAGAAAATGGTACGGGATAGGCAAAAGAACGTGGGTTGGGTACGAGACGTGATGGAGAAGGTAAATATATATAATACTATATTAGAAAATGTCAAACCAATTGCCCACGATAATTTCGAACTCCAAATGACTCGGTCCGCCTGGCGTTCGTAATGTTTTACCCTGTTCTGAACGCAATAGAACTAGTCTCGAGGCCTAATTCGATCGTATGTAGAAGATAGCGTTTCAAATTCAACTATTTAAGTTAAATTCCTTTATAAATTTCTATGGGTTTCAAGATCGTGCGGCCAAACGCCAAGTCTGATTGTTACGAAACTTAAAATCCTATAACAATTCACTATGACGGATCTGATGAAACTAGTTTCATTGAAATCCGAGACAGTTGGCAAAATGACTATTTTTACTCATTAATTAGTATAAAATTTTCAATTTCTAATTATTCACTTTTAAATCCAATTGTAAATGTAAATAATCTTCGTCCTTGTTTAAATAATATTCAAATCAATTTTCAATATCGTTTTCATTCGCATTAATTCAAGATTCAATTATTCAAATAATTGCAATATTAAATTTAAATAATTTGATTATCTCATACATCACCATATTTCAATATAAGTTATTTAACTTATAAAATTTATTTTTAAAATGAATTCAAATAATAAAACAACTACTTCCATTTTACAATAATTCAACATTCATTATTCAGTTTCAACCATTGATTATAAATACGCTCAATATATCGAATTTCAATTCAATACTGATTATTGCCCAAATCATCGAAATTGGTTATTTCAAAATTTTATTCAAGTTCATTTTCACTAACTTACATAAACAAAACATTAAATTTTTATTTCTAACCATTCTTATTCAATAATCATATTCAATTTAATAATTTAAAATAGTTAAAAATATGGGTCGTTACAATATGATAATTCATGTTGACAAAGAAAGACACAAGCCATGACAGGTAGTGCAGGCACTTAGCATTTTGCAATTAACAGTTGGCTTGGCGTGGTTGTTCAAACCGAGCAGTTTTTATTTTTTTTACCCATTCAAACTCAAACTCAAATGGTCACACCGTCTGGTAAAAGGTCGCAACCTTTCCAACGGTCGCATCCGTTCGGACAAACACCTATTACCGAATAGACGCATCTCCCCGCGACTATATATAGGCAGAAAGAAAACAGTGAATACATAATTAAGTTTTTCTGCATTTTCTTTCTCAACACAGCACTATGTTCTTAAATGTACTCTTTTGAGTTCGTCATTGCTCTTTGATTGTTACGCAACATCAAAGAGAATGTCTGTTTCACTACTTTATTTGTTAACTGCACAGTTCTACTCGTAATATTTTTGTGACATGTTTGTGATAGTTTATTGTTGCTGCAATTTGCAATATAATTGTAACAGTTTCGTAACATTTTTGTAACATTACTATTAGCAATCTTTGTATATAGTTTCGTAACACATTTCTGACGTTACTGACTAACAAGTAAACTACGACTAATCTATGTTTAACTTCACCTGTCATTGTTCTGAGTTCGATAATCTTTAGCGTTCAACGTTCCATTGCCATGTAAGTGTTATTTTGCCGTGGAAGGTTCGTTTTATCTTAGGAAAAAAATTGCTTGAGAAGCATTTATTGTTATAGAATAAACAATCTTGTTTCAAGAAACAATGTATACAAACTCCGGTGGATTTAAATCGATACAAGAAGAAATCATTTGGGTACCTTTTTTGTTCCATGATTTTTTTTTAATTCAAAATTATTTTATTTGTGTGAAATGATTTCACAAGTAAAAACCACTATCGTGCTTTATATTTAATGAATTCTATTTTGTTCACACTAGTGTGAACAAAACACGACTCCTTATTGGGTGAAATCAGTGGGGTGCATGTGGAGCCCACTGATTTGAACCAATAGAGAGTGATGTTTTGTTCGCATGGTGTGAACAAACTAGCACTATGTGTCTCTCCTTACTTTTAAGAACCAGCGGTCAATTCATTGATGCATTCATGTCCTGAAACAGAGGATTAAGTATTATAGCATTAATTTTGAAGTATCATTACATTACATACCCCATCCTCTCTCTCACTGCTCCTATTGTTAAATCATGACAACTCGTTTGTCGACATATTTTCTAACAGAACTTCATTTATTCCATAACCCACTATCTATAAGAATCAAGTTGCGAAATGTAAATTGAAATTCAAATAGTTTTAAGTTTATTTATTTTTCGAAGATGTACTAACCATTCAAAGCGGAAGCAATTTAGAAATAGAATAGAATATACTGGTTGAAATGAAATAAGAACCAAATTGAAATTATTCCGGAAGTAACTAAATAAATAAATAACTTGAATTCACAGACTAAAGCACGGATACGAGTGTTGATACATGCCTGATTTTTTGAATGCGTTCATATGAATCCGATGAAAACAAAATCAACGACGACCTGTATACTGTATTGCTTAAACGTGACATTCAGTGATTTATTCTCAAAACCTGTGCACATTACTATAATTATGAATGAATGCCAATTTTGGCGTCACTTATGATAAGGGCACAACAGCTTTATGATAGGTACATGCACATGCCATGTTCGACACCGTCACTGTAGCCAGACATAAGCGAGAAGCATCTTAGTTGTATATTTCAATGCAAACAAATCCGTTCCAAGTTCACGTTCACACTTCTGGCTTATGCATTCTTGTGTTTGTATTTTCCTTTTTTATTTTGTATTTTTCTTTCTTACATTATTTTTTTATAGTCGGTACCCGGTGTATAAGTGATAAGTCATTATTTTTCCTCACCGCTATTTTATTAAATGGATGAGTATGTTCGTCTTCTAAGGTACAAATAAGCCGAAAAAGTTAATTTCATGATTACTTTCGATCGTATTTCCGAATTCAATTAAAAATATCCTTTGATAACTGTATCTACTAAAGGATTAAATTCGTAATCTCAATATTAGAAACCAATATAAGTTTGTAAAAAATTAAGAGTTCAAAGATTAAAAGAGCGGAGAGTTAGAGAAAATAAATTAAAACATTATCTAAATTTTGAAACTCTGGACCATATATATATATATATATATATATATATATATATATATATATTATAGTTGTAATAGATTTGGTGTCACACTTTTTTGGTATCAACGTGAAATACCAAAATTGTCTCTCTATATATTATCCAATCTTAATTACTTAAACATAGGATCTAATACTAAATTCTATTTACAAATTCAAATGCCCATAAAAGTAGGATCTAATACTAAATTTCGTTTACAAATTCAAATGCTCATAAAAGTAGGATCTAATACTAAACATACTTTAAAATTCAAAACGCTTTTAAAAATAGGATCTAAAATTAAAGCTTAAATATTGATTCAAAATACTTCTTTACAAAATATCACTCGAAAATAAAAAATTATTTTTTAACTGATTTAAACATATATAATTTATAAGAAAAACAATTTGCCACTACACTCGTGTGTGTGTGTGTGTATATATATATATATATATATATATATATATATCTTTAATAATAGTTGTAATATTTTTGATGTCACACTTTTTTGGTATAAACGTGAACTACCAAAAATGCCCCTATACAAGTATTATTAAATATTAATATTACTTAAAAATAGGATCTAACGGATAATTTTTCTTTACCAATTCAAAACACCCCTCTGTAGATATTATTGAAATCTTAATATCACTTGAAAATAGGATCTAACAAATAACATTTTTTTCAAAGTCATCTTTTATTAATTGATAATAGAAATAAAAATTCAAACTAATAAAAAAATAAGTTCGTTCTTTATTAATTAATAATAGAAATAAAAATTCAAACTAATCTTTAATAATAGTTGTAATAGCTTTGGTGTCACACTTTTTTGGTATCAACGTGAACTACCAAAAATGCCCCTTTGTATATTATTCAATCTTAAGTACTTAAAAATAGGATCTAATACTAATTTTTTTTTACAAATTCAAATACTCATAAAAGTAGGATCTAATAACTGAACATGCTTTAAAATTCAAAATGCTTCTAAATATAGGAACTAAAATTAAATATTCTTTACAGATTCAAAATACTTCTAAGAAATATCACTTGAAAATAAAAAATTAATTTTTTGACTGATTTGAACATATACAATTTATAAGAAAAACAATTTACGCGCGAAGCGCGTGCCATTACACTCGTAGTTATAATAGCTTTGGTGCCATACTTTTTTGGTATCAACGTGAATTACCAAAAACGTCCCTCTATATATTATCAAATCTTAATCATTTAAAAATAAGATATAATATTAAATTTTTTTACAAATTCAAACGCCCCTAAAGTAGGATCTAATCATTAAACATGCTTTACAAATTTAAAACGCTTCTAGAAGTAGGATTTAAAATTTTCCTTTATATATTCAAAATACTTCTTTACAAATATACAAATTAATATGACTTGAAGATAAAAAATATTTTTTGACTGATTTAAACATATACAATTTATCAGGAAAATAATTCACGCGCGAAGCGCGTGCCGTGACACTCGTAATAATAATATTTATAATAGCTTTGGTGTCACACTTTTTTGGTATCAACGTGAACTATCAGAAACACCCCTCTATATATTATCAAATCTTAATCACTTAAAAATAGAATCTAAATACAAACTTTTTTTACAAATTCAAACGCTCTTAAATGTAAGATCTAACAATTAAATATGCTTTACAAATTCAAAACGTCCCTAAAAGTGGAATCTAACAAAAAAAAATTCAAAGTCGTTTTTTATCAATTACTAACAGAAATAAAAGTACAAACTAACAAAAAATTAAGTTCATTCTTTATTAGTTAATAATAGAAAAAAATTCAAACAAATAAAAAATTAGATGTTGCAATTTAGAAAGTAAAATTAAAACCAACCGCATGTCATTTCAACGCAAAAATACGGTTAAATATTTGATCAAATCATATTTTTTCGAACGAGTTAAACATATACAATTTGTAATAAACAATTCACATACAAAGTGGGTGTCATCATCACAGACGAAACGCGTGCCGTACCACTCGTACAATGAAAAGAAGTGTCCTTTGAAAAGAGATACAACCATTTGAACCAAAAAGACTATTTTTAACGGATAGAAGTGCCTGCAAAGGCATTGTTTCATCCACAACAGTCATATTTGTCTCTTGATTCCTTTGATGCAAAATCAATTAGAGAACTGGTTGTTCTCATATTTTATGCTTGCATCATTGGGTCGAGAAGCTCATTTGGAAGTATATACAAAAATATTTTATGGATCCAAGTCCAACCTGGTTCAAAATGGTTGGTCGAACATATGGTGGCACGTACGCGTGTTATAGTGCACGACCTTCAATCCAAGAGAAAACAATGCTCAAAGGATTTAACTTGCCTTTGTGAAACAAATACTATTTAACATTTTCTAAGATGTGAGACTAATTTCATTCCTATTCTTCTCACTCTTTTCTTTCCAAAACCAAACTACCTTGTAATTCGCGAATTTTCATACGATACCGTCTCTACATGCTCATGGAATATTAGACTTTTCTAGTAGTGAAAAGAGAACTCTCTGAAACAGCTTGGCACAACTACTGGGGGTGGTAGCGACCTAATCTAAACCGATGGAGGAGTCAGCAACCTTATCCAAGTGTTTGAGAACTGTGTATAACTTCAAATTGAAATGAGAAATGCTCGCCAAGGTAGAGATCTGTTATGTATGACTCGTATTGTATTAGAGTGGATGCGTAGATTTGATTATGATTAGTCTCACATCGCAAGATATTCTAAAATAGATTAGCATATATATGTGACTGGTAGCATGTAACATCAAGAGATTTCTTTTATAACAACAATTGTTGCCATGAAATATATATACTAATCATATTTCGTATCGATTGCATGAATTCGGTTTCATATCCATCGAAGGAAGTCATTTCTTATCGACCGAAGTTTGAGATAGATATCTCCATCCTACACCTATAAATAGCAGCCTATGGCCTATAGAAATAGGATCTTTTGGCTTATTTACGTCCATACTCTGTCGAATTTATGATCAAACTTCAGTTGTGCTACTGTAACCCATCTGTAATCAACAAGTAAGGTCAATAAAAATTTACTATTCTAAAATAGATGTAGGCAGGAGATAGCTGAACTACTATAAATCGTGTGTTCTTGTTGTTTTCCTTTTAACTTTATGCATTCTTCGTATTTTGTTATCTATAAATCTTACTATATCTGTGATCTGAGATTGAAACGGATGTTTAAATTGCCATGAAAATACATATACTACACTAGTTTTTTTAATGTTAAATTTTCCCAACAATTTTCTAATCCAATTATTAAAGAAATTGGTGGAACAAAACTGTTTTTGACTGAAAATTATAACCATAGTTATTCATAGTTATTGCATCCAAATATATTTGAAAGCCATGAATGGAAAAAATGAGAGAACTTACGCAAATAATAGAATGCTGCATTGCAAACTGAAGTCATAATTGCGTAGCGTAATACATAATATGATAAAGGGAAGTTACTATGAAAAGATATTTGAATCTATGAAATAACCATAATCAGAACTTTCCCGTTAACTTTCATATGTGAATGAAAAATATAAACGAATTAATTTTGTTACTAAAGTTATTTTCATAAGATTAATTAAAATATTTAAATTAATCTAATTGATAAAGATAATTCAGAAAAGAAGGCCAAAAGAAAAAAAATATTTTAACCCTTTTATAAAAATAGCTACGTCGTAAAAACAATAATGTTTATTATAAGTAAAAAAAATATTACTGTAAAGAGATTAAACATTTTGCTTTTAATTAACAAGAAGGGGAAAATTAACGAGAAAGCTCACAGAGCTACTCAAGCTGTATTGTAATTTGGAATTTCTTATATGCAGCAGGACGTTGTGTGATGAAATGATCAATATGCAGAACATAGATTGTTTGATGACGGCGCCTGGTTGCATTCAAGAAGGTTCGTACTTCTTGCCTGCATTCCATTTTCAAAGATTCTTCTTTATCTTCAAATTTTAAGAAGATAAGATCATTTTTTAATTTTTTTTTATATGTAGGCTGAAATTTTTAATAAACCCTAAACAATAGGTGCTTGTTAACGGCATGAACGTTTGAAAAGCTACATCATCTTTTTGCAACTCATGAATTTCATGAAAAGATACAAGATAGTAAGAACATTTTATATTATCACAAGATTCACAACAGAAATATGGAATAACACCTCAAGTTCAGACCATGATTACACTTTTTATTTATAGTGGGTACATTTGACATACATACTTAATAGGTTTGAAAATACACAAAATATCCCTTCGTTTTAACTATAAGTTTCTCATTTTTATTTTTAAACGCGACAATTTTTTTTTCCTAAATACCCTTACGTCTTCTCCGAACAAAACTCAGAACCCTTCAAATTATTTTCATCGATTAACATCTTAAAAAAAGAAAACCCTAACCGCTTGAATTATAAATCGGAATTAGTTGCTACTTCAAAATTCAATTTCCGAATCGAGTCCTGAACCCAAAAAAGTTGAAATTCAGAAGATGAAAACAACACATATCAAAAAATCGTAGGTTATCTATCAAGAAATTTCGTCATTTTGATTTTTATTCTATTTTAATAACTAAATTTGAATTTTTCTGCAGATATTTGTTAAAAAAGCTCAAAAACATTCACATACAAACAATAGTATGCCTAATTTAATGCACTGAAATAGTTACATGAAAATTTAAACATATTTTCCCAAATTAATAAACAATATTCTGAATTAATATAAAATTTTCTACAAATTGTTTACTTACCGTAGTAGAAGTTTTATAACTATTAAAAAATGGTTAAATAGCGAAAGGGGGGCGAAGGTTTCCGACGGTCATTTTCCGACGGCTTCCGACGGACCGTCGGCAGCCGTCGGAAGCCGTCGGAAAATCGCATATTACAGGCTCCAGCCGAGCCTCTTCTTTCTCATTTTAGCCAAACCAAAACTTAATTACACATTCCCAAATTCACTCCCCAAGCCTCCAATTACTAATTTCGTATTTTTGAATCATCCCCGGCTACGAATTCAACCTCTCTTGTTTTCTAGCTCAAGTATAATATCTTATTTTCGTGAAAAATTCAATTTTTACTCTATTTCTAGATTTGTATAAGTTGATAAATTAGGGCTAATTGGTGATTGAAATTGTTTCCAATAGTGTTATAATAGTTTTTAGCATTCCATGGTATACCTATTTCTTCTTTTATCGTGAAATTGTGAAAAACGTGTATAATTTATGGTTGTTCGTGTTTATGTAAATCGTTGTGTATGCATTGGTTTTACGATTGTATATGTATGTAGTGCTGCTATCATTGTATTGTGTTAGTTGGAATAAGATAAAATGAATGCACGAGATATGAGTATTATATTGTCCACGTATTGACTTATGCAATAAAAAAAATGCATAAGTCTAAATTATAATTGTTTGTATTGAAAAATGACAAATTTTTTAAATCGCCTTAAGTTGATGTAATACGTCGAAAAAATATGTTAAATTAAAATATATTTTTGTAAATGTGAACAGATAGTAAAACTGTATTTTTTCGTAAATGCGCACATTTAATTAACTAATGTCCCTAATAGAGTTTTTGGCCCCGTCCGACGAGCGTTGTTTATGATCGTTATATAAATATTCGTTTTTTTTCTTCAAAAAACGACCATTTATATTCATCTGGTACAATATTTGTTGGATTTGTCACTATATTGGACAAGTTACAGTAAGCATTTACATTTTGTATACTACTTCGTCTCAAACGGTTCATAAAATTTCGGCTAAACTTTTCTTTTTTGTTTCCTGCGTACATTTGTGTACAATGCAGGGAACAAAAGAGAAATGTTGCCGAAATTTTGTTGAATCGTCTGAGACAAAATAATATGCGAAATGTAAATGCTTATTGTGTTTGTAATGCGAAGTAGGATGCCTGACCATGGGAAAAAAAATATCATTTTATACAAAATTTTGTATCGATACGTTAAAAAATCAAATGTGTCATATTTGAAAATATTTTTTTATTTTACGAAATAGTTCTTTAAATTCAAATATTATACGACCATTAAAAATAATCTTTTTCGAATTTGTATTCTTGAAAATAAATATTAAATTTTGAACTTATGACTCATTTTCTCAAATAAGAAAAATGATTGACTATTTTGTTAATCAGAGGAGATGGAAGTACCAAAGAAAAAGACTGGGAGGCTCAATAAAAGAAGACTTTTATATTGGTACAAACGTATTTGTTGAATTCGCTTTAAGTAATAACGGAAACGATGCAAAAGTTCGTTGTCCGTGTAGTAGGTGTAGACATTTGAAGTATTTGTTAACATATATTGTGAAAGTTCATTTGTGCCAAAACGGTTCCATGCTCGCGTATTATGTTTGGAATTGGCATGGAAAAGTTTTAGCAAACACTTCTGTAGAGTTTGAAAGTGTTGTTAACGAAGTAGTAACGACGACCCGTATGGAAAATATGGTCGAAGATGCAACACGATCAATGTTTCCTATGGTTGAAGTTGACGATGATGATGGAAATTTTGAAGAACCAAATATTGAAGCAATTTTTTTTATGATTTACTAGATACTGCTAAGAAACCTATTTGAGATGGTTGTAAAAGCGGCACTCAGCTGTCAGTAATCGCAGAATACACTGCGATGAAGTCAAAATACAACATCACTGAAGCAGGTTTACGGCTGCTGTACAAGCTGCAAGAAGACATATGCCGTCTGATAATCTAATGTGTGAAAATCACTGTGAATTTAAAAAACTTATGTCGGCTTTTGGTTTACCTTATCAAAAAATAGATACATGTTTAAAAGGCTGCATGTTGTTTGGGAAAGAAGACACAAATCTTAGAAATTGTAAAATTTGTAATCAGGAGAGATACAAACTAAGAAAAAAGAAGGGGAAGGAAGTTCCGTACAAGCATATGCATTACTTACGCATCACTCCAAGGCTTCAAAGATTATATGCATTTTCTGTAACTGCATCTAATATGAGATGGTATATTATGAGAACCGAGGAAGAGGGTACGTTGACACATCCGGCCGATAGAGAAGCGTGGAAGCATTTCGATAAACGTATCCAAATTTTGCAGCGGAGAGTCGAAATGTTAGATTAGGATTATGTACGGTTGTTTTTTCGCCATTTTCTCAATTTGATTCTAAATACTCATCCTGACCCATTATTGTCACACCGTATGTGTATGAAAACACAATATATGTTTCTTACTGTTGTCGTTTCTTACCCTGACGATCCGACACAAGGAATCGATGTGTATTTACAACCATTGATTAAGAAGTTAAAAATACCGTGGAACGAAGGAGTAGAAATATACGATGTATTCAAGAAGAAAATTTTTCGTATGTTTGCTTTTTTGTTGTGGACTATAAGTGATTTTCCTATCTATGCAATGCTTTCAGTAATGCCGGTCGTCTAGCATGTTCATATTACATGTATGAAACATGAGCGTTTTCTTTACATCATGGTAAGAAAATTTCATGGTTTGACTATCATTGATATTTTCTCCATGTAAATCATCCCTTCAGAAGAGACAAGAATAACTTTTTAGCTAATATAGTAGAAACCAGACAATCACCGACGATATGGTCATGCGAAGGCATATATGAACTTGTTAAGGACTATCCAAAGATATATGAAACTGGAGTGCAAACAGAAATTAAAGGCAAATCGATTGTTCATAACTGGTGCAAACAAACTATTTTTTGGGAGTTGCCATATTGGAAACATCTTCTGCTTCGTCATAATATAGATGTGATACACAATGAGAAAAATGTATTTGATAACGTTTTTAACACAATGTTGAATGTGAAAGGGAAGACGAAGGATGATTTGAAATCAAGACACGATATAGAAGAATTATGCAAACGTCCTAAGCTTCATATGAAACCAAATGACAGTAAAAAACCCAAAGCAAGTTACGAATTAGATAATAATCAAGTTAAAGTTGTGTTAAAATGGATGGAAGGGTTAAGATTTCCTAATGGGATATCATCAAATCTTCGTACATGTGCTAACTTTAAAAATGGTAGATTGAGCGGAATGAAAAGCCACGACTGTCACATAATGATGGAAAATTTATTTCCCGTTATGTTCAAAGAACTACTGCCATTAAAAGTTTGGAAAGTAGTAACGGAGCTTAGTATATTTTACAAAGAGCTTTGTTCGACTACTTTAAAAGTGCAACATTTACATAAATTTGAAGTAGATATTCCTATATTGCTCTGCAAATTAGAGAAAATATTTCCTCCAGGTTTTTTAATGTTACGGAGCATTTACCTGTTCATCACCCATCTGAAGCACGACTTCGAATTCCTGTCCAATATGGATGGATGTATCAATTTGAGAGGTATGTAATATGTTATCACGTAATTTAATTGCATTTGAAAGATGAAGTTATTGTATATTAATTTTTCATAGATATCTAAATCATCTGAAGAAAAAAGTGAGGCAGAAAGCACGAGCTGAAGGTTCAATATGTAAATCTTACATCAAAGAAGAAGCTTTGTTCTTTTTCTCTCAGTATTTCAGTGATCATGCGAATATATCATTTGAAAGTGTTTCTCGTAATGACGAAGGCGACAAAAAAGAGTCCTCTTAAACAATGTTATCTATTTTTAGACAACATGGTCGGCCTTTTGAAAAATGTGAAGAAATATGACTAGACGGTAGAGATCTTCAAGCAGCACACACTTCTAAATTGTGCCTAGGTTGCACCGTTTGTTAGGTAATCTGTACAATAATTTATGTTTTATTCTTTTCTATAATGCATGTGCGTGTATAGCATAATGTAATAATTTGTTTATATATACAGTGTTTATAAACGTGAACATCCGAACGGAGATCTCAGTAAAGAATTTTTCGGTTGGTTTTCAAATTACGTTTATGAGCCAAGAAATTGTGTTGTTGACGAAGGGTTGAAAATCTTACGATGGGACCAAAAAGAGTGATCAAGACATATCCAATATATTTCATCAGTGGAATAAATTTAACACCAAAGAATACGGTGCAGAAAAATTAACGAATAATATTGGTGTATTTATTAAAGGTAGTGACGATCCAGAAAATCATATAAATGAACTTTATGGCGTTATAACATAAATTTTGCAACTGACATATTTCTCACGACCCACGGAGGAGGTGTTTCTATTTTAGATGCAATTGCTTTAGCAATGTTCCAGGTTCTGGAATTAATGTGCACAATGATTATAATCTTATCGAAATAAAGCATACATCGCACTATCACAAGTATGATCCTTTTGTACTAGTCAAACAAGCATGTCAAATTTATGATCCTTTTGTACTAGCCAAACAAGCATGGCAAGTTTATTACGCTCGTTCTCCATCTTTAAAAAGAGATAAAGCAGATTGGTCTGCAGTTTTTAAAACAAAGGCTAGATTTACATTCGATGGGAAAAATATTACATACGAACAAGCTTATCAAACAGATCTTGAGTAAAATAACGAAATAATAATTACAGATAATCATACAGATTTTGGTCCTTTGATCAATGAATCAAATGTTTTGGTAGAAGCGTTTGACAGTGCAGAGGAAAATATCGTAGAAAACGAGACCGAATCTGAATCAGAAGACTATGATGATTGATAAAAATCTGAATCTGAATTTTTGACAATTGATGTAACTATGTTGAATTCTTGATGTATTATGAAATTGATGTAACTATGAAACCAAATCTGTACGTTTACCATTATTTACATGTTTTATGTCATTTACATTTGTCATTTATTTAGCAATTTTTATTAAAAATGCAATGTAAACTGCTTATCATCGGAACATGAGACCCATTATGAATCAGGTATAACACACTTCTATTTCTATTTCCATTTCAGCCATTAATTTAGCAATTTATACCGTTGATGTCATTTACGTATGAAATATATTTCATTATAATGTTATTATTCTCTTTTGAAATGATGTGTATATATGTCACAGGTTTATCGTAATGTCATCTAAAGGCAGGAGCTCTTTCCGATCTTCAGGAGGAGATGGCAGTGGTCCATCGCAAGCATCACAGCGTCCTGTGGTTTCTTCAGCACATAGAGGAGAGGGGTAAGAATTAAATTTTATTTAGAATCTAATTTATTTTTGATATACGTACGTATTTATCTGTATCATATTTAAAAACAGGGGGTTCGACCTACTTCCCTCGAAGTTTGTGTTGGATGGTTCAAGAGCTTCTTACCGGAGTAGAATGAGTGCATGTTGGCCGAAGTAGGATAACATCCCTCCCCACAAAGTAGAGTGTATTTGGCAGGATGTCCTAATAAGTATATTTTTCTGTTTTCTATTTTTAATTCGTTTTGTCGTTTTTTTACTGTTTATCGTTTACAGTTTAATATTATTTTTTATTTTTATCGTGAAACATAAGCTGAGATAGACATTCAGACAGACGATATGCACTTGGCACGAGAATATTCGACAAAGAAGATGCGTAAAAACTATAGGGACTCAATATCCGAAATCAAGAAATCAGGTAAGAAACCACGTTTGATGGGGAAGGGCGTATGGGAAGCATGGTTGGGATACTGGAAAATTGACGAGGTGAAGGCAAGTATACTATTTTTTTTAAATTATTTGACTGGTAGTAAATATCAAAAAATACATGATCGATAAATAATGTATCAAATTTTGAATGTACAGGCAGAGTCGGAAAAAAACTCTGCAAACAGAAATAAAAACTCCGTCACTTATCGCGGAGGGTCGAAGTTATTTCAGCAGTATCGGCAGGAATTGGTAAATTTACTGAATGCAAATTGTAAATACTTTGTACTATATAATTTTAAATGTACAATAATTGTATGTAAAAATCAATTTCAGGAAGCTGAGGCGCATGGTCCCGTGAACTATATGACGTGTTTACTCTTATGCACGCTGTCGAGCATGTAAATCTGGACGGTACAGTTTCGTATACATGGCACGACGATAAATCCAGCAAGAGCCATGTAAGCATGTTTCACTTTATGCAGTATTAGTAATGTTCTACTTATTGAAATAGAATGAAATAAGATATGATGATATTAATTTGTTAATGCAGGAAAAGTTTATGGAGCAGCGCCAGAAACTCCTTGCTGATACGGGTCGAGGTCAGTTGATGACGGATGAGAAGGATGCTATTTTTGAGTCAGTTATGGATCCATCGGAGCATGACAGACAATACGGATTTGACAATCAAGCGGTAAGTAAATAATATATTGGGTACATATAAGTTTTCAAATTCAGTACATTGGTTTTGAGTCACTTTGTTATGAAAGTATTATGCATTACCAAAGTATATTAATTTGTTACTTGAATGTCATTTCAAAAAAAATAACGAAAAAGACATGTTATTTAATTTTGTTTGCCCGATATATGCTGTACACATGCATATCTCGTAATGTTAAAGAGATCAAAAGCAGTGATATATCGTAATGTAACATACTATTATTTTTGTTAATAAATTTGTCTCATCCTTCCCTATAGTTACTTTACTTATGCTAAAATTTTCTGAAGTTATAGTATTTCAAAATATAAATCAACAATCTTGTCACTATAGTTATTTGGTGTTACCACAATCTAAGATGTTATCAACATGCACATACACTTACATAAACATGCATAAACTAATTTAAATAACATTATCACACTGCTAATCATTCACGTACCTGCACATACACTTACAGAGATCACACAGCTAAATTAAATATTTATTACAGGTCAGCAGTCAGAGACGGGGTAGGAAGACTAGAGCTCAGATCGAAGATTTACGGGCTAGAGTGGCGCAGTTGGAGGAGCAGAACCGTCAGCAGACCATAGAGACTACACAATTGCTAGACCAACGTATCGCCGAGTACATGCAGTAGTATGGTGGCCGCTTCCCTTCCCCTACTGGCTCAGGTTCTGGAGGAGATTGATTGATTGCTTTGGTCGGTATGTTTTTTTTCTGTTTTGTATGATTTGATAGATGGTGGATGTAGTTTTTGATTTGACAGAACATTTGATATTGTGGATATTATTATGTATTGTACATTAGTTAGGGTGATGATTATGTGTTTTGACTTAATTTTATGTATTTTTTGTTTGGTGAATTTATATAGTTTGGTTTTTTTGATATTTGGTTGGAATATTATATATTGGATTCTGCAGTATTGGAGGAATAATGTTTGTATGAGAAATATGGATGGAAGGCTATGTTGCAACAGAAATATAAAAAAAATGCTGCAGATTTTCGACGGCTTCCGACAGCTTTCAGGTTGTATTTTTCCAACGGCTTCCGATAGCTTTCAGGTTAATATTTCCGACGGCTTCCGACAAATGTCGGAATCCGTTGGAAGCCGTCGAATATACGAACGGCGAGATATGTCGGAAGCCGTCGGAAACACTGCACCCCGACGCCTTATTTTCCTACGGCATTTTTCGACGGCTTCTGACGGCCTCCGGCGACCGCCGACGGTTTCCACCCATCGGAAAATGCATTTTTCCTTAAAGTGTATATAAATGCTCTCATCTATACAATTATATGCAGTAATTGCAGCCATATATGATACTATATTTAGTATTTGCACATAAATCTGCAATTATTGCAAACCAGCATTGTGGTACAATTTTTGCAGTCAAATATGCAATTATTGAAAATAAATACATAAAACACTGCAAAAATATTGTTGACATTTACAGTGAAGAATCTAATTATGCAAATAAAAATGTGAAAAAATTTCAGTAAATATTTTCCCATCTATATGCAGATATGTTGATTATTTCTAGTTATATGCAATTTTATTGAAAAGTTGCAGACCTATAACATTTATTATGAATAATTGCATACATCTTTGCAATTACTATTAAAATTTGCATTTTTAAATGCATTTCACTTATGAAGTTATGAACTGCATCATTTTTAAATGTATGTCTGATATGCATCTTAATTACGGCTGTTATATGCAAATTTTAACTACATATAAAATATACAGTTAAGACGTACAAGTAAACGATACAGATTTTAAGTGCATTTCACTTACGCAGTTAAAAAGTCATAAGATTGTTATTATACTTGCAGACAAATATGAAATTATTATGAATGGTTGCATACATGTTTGCAATTATTTATGAACTACTGCATTTTTAACTGCATTTCACTTATACAGTTATAAATTGCACCATTTTTAACTACATATCCGTTGTGCAGTGAAAATAGCACATGTTAAATGCAATTTTCAACCGCATATAACATACGCAGTTAAAACATACACTTGAATCATGCAAATTTTGAAGTGCATTTTACTTTTGCAGTTAAAAATTCATATAATTCTTATTATACTTGCATACATATATAATATAAAGTTATGAATTTTATTATTTTTAACTACACACATCGTATGGAGTTAAAAATTGCGGTTGCTAAATGTGTTTTTTAACTGCATACTTGATGTGCAGTTAATAAATACAACTGTTAAATGCAAATTTTAACTGCATTTTATATATACAGTTAAAAACTTTAATTAATTTATAGATAATAATACAAAAATTGGACCTCCTAATCCATTAAAACACTTTAATTAATTTACAGTAATTGTAGAAAAACCTGCCATTATTAACAAATCAAAATACAACATATATAATCAAACAACAATAAATAAGATCAGACTTCTTATTATCAACACGCATAAAATTCTACTATAATTCTCGATAACTGCTGAAAAATACACATTTATTTAGATAACTAAAGATTTGATAAATGCAGCCATGAACGCATATACTTACAATAATTACAACAGAGTCTGTGGTTATTTTACTTAACTGTATACAACTCTGTATTTACATATAAGATTAAAAATTAAATTTCTTTGAACAAAAAACATCATATTATTCGAATTACTTAATATAACTTATACTTGCTATGAATAATTATACAAAAAACATTACTAAATTATCAAAAAATTGCAAAATACAATAATAAAAAGTCGATTGAAAATTAAATCAAGCGTTTGCCTACAAGATGATGAAACTATAATGAATCGGAAAAATAAAAGTGAACAGTAGATCGAATTAAATCTGATTTCCCTATGAAGATTTCAAATCTTGATCACCAATGCAATCACAAGAGAATAGTCGACATGAAGTAAACGAGGGTAATTAGGGAAACAAAATATTGTAATAAAAGTAGAGATCAGATATACAAGTTTAAAAGGAAGGAGTTTTGGGCTATTGAATTTGATTTTAGGGACGTGGGTCTAATTTTCAATTTTTTAATACAATAACAGTCTATTTTAAATTATCTAATGCCCAAATATGTTATTTAATCAATAGGTAATTACTGACATAAATGGTGTAGCTACAAGGGTATCCTAAAAGCGGTTAAGTGTAAATTATCTAATACCCAAGCATATTATATCAATCAATAGGAACTCAATGATATAAAGGATACTAGTGAAAAAAGACATTCGAAAATGAGTAAGTTGGCAGAAAGAAATTTCTTTTCCTTTTCTTCTTCTTTTCTTCTTTTTTTTTTCTTTTTTTAAAAAGAGTATAAGAAACATGAATAATTGTTTATATATTTATATGTTAGGTGTTGGGAATTTGAAGAATGATTGTTAGTAATTAATATTACATTATTAACTAATGCGGAAAAATAACAGCAATCCAAGGACGTATACCCAGACGAAAACTAAGTTCCCATTCACGACTCATGTAACAAGCCACACCAAGTAATAAGTGTAAAACAATTAGCTCATAAGGATCACCATTGTATAACCACTCATCAACAGATGCTGCTTTCCATATCGGGTAAAAATGCAAACCTATAGCTGCAGAAGTAGGAATAATGGCACCAGAGATAATATTGTTTTCATAAGCACGGAGATCCAAAAAACGCGTAGTTTCTCCTCCAATAATAACCTCTCCCGCAGGAGAACGCATTAGATATTTAGCTAAACCAGTGGGTCCTTGGGCAGATCCAACGTTGGCCCCAAGACGTTGGTCTCTAACTAGAAAAGTAAATGCTTGAGCTTGAGAAGCTTCTGGTCCGGTGGACCCGTAAAACTCACTAGGATAAGCGATATTATTGATGTACATTCAAAAAAAAAAATCAACGCGGTGAAAGATGGGACCAGTAAATGGAAAATAAACCACTGATGTCATCTTTTTTGTGAGATCGTCAATTTTGTACCAAAGGTGTATTTCGAGTATACTGAAGCTATCCTTCCGCTGGCCCAGCAACGCAGTCTCGATCAATATGAAAATGAAATACTACATAATTTCCTTCTTTTCGTTTTTTTTTTATGCATAATTTTATGTTATAGATCAATAGAAAATTAGAAAGTTCCTTATATCTGAAAATTAGAAATAAAAACTTATACGCTACCATTAGAAAGAATAGATATGACAAAAAGAAAACAAAATAATATAGATTAGGGTCAGACTTGTTGATTAAGTATTGCTTGTATTGAAAATTTTGTTTCATTCATGCTATCTTAACTGTCAACTAGCTCCTCGTTGTATCATTTTTTAAAGCAGCAAACATTTTTCTTTGTCTTTCTCCATTAGAATTGTTAATGCTTCGCCAACGTCTAGTTGATCAATTATCTTCACCCAACTAGCAAGAGCGATTTTCGAAAAAAACAGACCAGTAAAGCCTACGCTATTTGGACTTAGATTTGCGTTCGGATTTTCCATATCAAAATGAAATATTTTTCACTGCCTCTTGTATATTTGATCGATAAAAGGAGATATCTTCCATTTCATCAAGTTTTATTCAGCATGGCATTTTCTACTTGCCCTAGCACGATCTTCAAATATTTATTTTGAATTGAAAGATGGTGTAGACATGGAAGACGACGCCGTAGAATGTAGAGTCATGGATGATTATTTCATAATAGGAAAGAATTGCGTAGGTTGTACATGAACACCTTCGAGATTCCTGCACATATCATCGAATTTCCACGTTCGATCGAAAGCGGGCTTAAATGTTTGAGAAGGTGGAGGAGATCATGGAACGTTTGGGGACACGTCTTCGTGTGCAGTAGCAGAAGTAAATGCAACAGCTTTAGTTGCATGTGTACATCAAAATATTATTTGTAGTGATTCCATGTTTTCTATCAATCCTCTCTTTTCAAATAAAAACTATTTAGATGCAATTTTTTTATAAATAACTTGTTTAAACCAAAAAAAATACATACTTTTACACGATCAGCCCACTATTCTCTTCTGTACTATATACGGTTCTCTTAATCGGATCTCATCCATGCTCAGTTTTATTGCGCATTTGTCAAGCCAACCATTGTTTTCTAAGCGCATTGTATTTATCTTGGACATGATCATCAATCACACTGTTCGTGACATTCCTTTAAGATGTCATTCAATGCTGCAGCTATTTTTTTTGGGCTCCTTTTTAGTTATGGTCGGCGGCTTCGTATGGCTCAGTAGCGCATCAATGGAAGTATATTGTTACTGTTGTAGACCATATTTTCGTGCTTTTTTGCTATTTTTACGAAATTTTGATTTGAGTATTGTAATTGAAGTGATTAAGAAGAAGTAAAAAAAAAAAAAAAATTGTGTGTGGAGGAGAAGGATGGAGGAGGGTAATTCATACAAGGGGAGGAAATTTTAACCGTTGGCGTGATGCTTTCAATATTAACTATTCAATATATCTGCACTAAGCAAATTAGCCAAGTTGCTTTGTTAAGGCGTCGGACGTCCTCATTGAGCAAATAAAAGCTGAGATCGCAACGAAAATCACTAACGTTACGTTAGATCAGCATAAAGTGATGGTTGAATCGGCTATATCTAAGGTACAGTAAAATGTCAACTGAATAATTTAAGTGATTTCTGAAGCAAATTTTGATGTGTGTTTAAATACAACTTCACCATTTTACATCTTTTTTCCTTTCCCAAAAATGCGCTGCTCACTTTGCTTCTATGAGAAATTGTTTTCTTGGATGATTAAAATGAATATATTCCACTTTATCAAGACTGTTGGAAGAAGATTGTAGAACAATTTACCTGAAATTCAAGGAAAATCACTTTCGAGAAATCTTTCTTTATACATAAAGAATATCTCTCATATTCTCTTTCTAGAAATGTAAAGAATATCTTTGTATTTTTATTTTTCCACATTAACTTTTCTAGAATTCTTTTGTGTTAGAATAATTTTTTGAATGTACTATAGGCCAAATACTATTGGGTCAAAAGGTAATTCTACGATAAACTATGCATGAAAGAACACTCGGCTCCCTATGTATGATTTGTCGCTGTGTTTAGCGATAAAGTGTTGCAAATTGCATTTGTCATGTCAGCGAGCATTAACATAGGTATAGATTGCTGCAAAATCGTTAGAATGACAATATCAAATTGTAAAATTAAACACTAACAAAGTAAAAAATGTCATTCTTTCAAACTACGCAGATTTTCAAGAAACGATAACCCATTTGTTGTTTCGAGCTTTGACTCATGAGGCATGTATCATGTGCGAGTGTCTCGGATATAAATATATGCACTATGCGGATATATGATGTTGTATTATCTTGACAATGGAAATCAGCTTACTGTGTGGAGTTACTGTGTGAGTTAAGCTTCTATGCTATTGTTACATGATCAAGTTCCACACACAGCAGAAGTTACAATGAAAGCCATGATCGGTTCAGCTACTAAGCTGTTAATTAACATAATATACTTCTACAAATAAAACTATATACTTTGTTAAGTTATCAGCTAGTAGTCTGATTTAAAAATTGCCGAAGCTCTTTCATAAAAAGACATGATGATCTCAAAAGGGCGGATTTGACATCACAATAGATATTTTTTGTTTGTATGATCTTCCCGAGTATTAACTGATGTATGAATATGTTAAATTGTGATTTGTTCAGTTACTAAATTCCTGACATAGGATATGCTGACAAAAAGAACCATTAGTCCCCTTACAAACACTCTTTGTCCTAGGTTTACCCTGAGATGGTAAATGCAGGTATGAACTGTGTTCTATTTCGATTACAGTGTTGTAGGCGACCCAATGATGCTCCTCTAAAATGATACGATATGATACACTACCCTTGACCAGTCTTTTATCCTAATACGCTAAATGAGTGTAGAAAATTTGGCGTAGACATGTTAATAATAGCATAATATTCCATATATCCAGTTTTTTTCAACATATTGTATTTTATCAGGTGCAACCAATGTTCCGAAGACCGAACCGTGAGTTGAACCGCGACGATTTAAGGTTCCGACCGTCGGAACCGTGCATTTTTTTTTTATTTAATTTATACATGTTAAATTTTAGTTAAATGAAAAACTTGACTGCAACTGAACAATTATCATTACATATATAATGCCAGCAACATGATTGTATTCTGCATAAACAATTAAACTGGTATAATTGTTGTAAATTTTAATGAACAAATAAACAATATAAACAAAAACCGACTTCACAGCCCAACAAATAAGACCAGAAATGACATATAGAAGTATTAAACATTGTCTATGTTTCAGAAGAAAGTGAAATAGTAGCACAGTTGGTACGTATCAGTTCACAAACTAGTAGCATAAACTTTATATTGTATAGAACATACTGCCTTCAAAATATGGGCATAGAACACACATACTATACTACACATAAGTTGGTACATACCAGTTTGCAACACATGCATACTAACTGTAATCTAACAGTGCAGACTTCAGCTTTTTAAGTCCACAACAGAAGCGCACGCCCATACATAATATAACAATCCACCCACACTTTCACATATTTATTGTCCACAACGACGGTTGTCTCTTATTACCTCCGGCTTCATCGACTTCTCGTAACATTGCGATTTAAGATA
The DNA here is from genome assembly GCA_030765085.1 of Allium cepa. NCBI lineage: Eukaryota > Viridiplantae > Streptophyta > Magnoliopsida > Asparagales > Amaryllidaceae > Allium > Allium cepa. Next base: position 601,854,521 of record CM060935.1, read on the forward strand.
TTAGTGGATCAAAGTTAAAAGTATCTATACCATTATTTGTTTGTTGTAAACCAGGTTCATTGCCAACAACAACATCAACACCCGCTCCACTATCATCGTTCTCACGGGTATCAACCTCGATATCATCCAACGACACTTCTAAATCGTCATCTACTTGTGTATTCCCAATGTAGTCTACAAAAAGTAACGCACGCATGCAACGATTAATTAATATAACAAAAATGAAAACATAGATGAATAATTTGACAAAATGAATAAAAAGTTACCAGCTTCTTCATTATACAAAACACTAATTTCATCAACTGTCAATAATGGCGGTTCCTCTTCCACCATCCATGTATTGTTTTCATCAAACTCAAGAATACTAATAGGATCATAATTTCTCCCCTTTAATTCACGCCTAAAAAATTATCATAAATTGTCATATATTATTATTTAGCAATTGAATAACCAAAAGTTTATAAAGCATACCAACTTACTTTTGTCCAAGTCGTAGATTATAATGTACGAAAACTAAATCGTTCAATCTTTCGTGTTGTAATCGATTCCTTTTTTTAGAATGGATGTGTGCAAAAACACTCCAATTCCTCTCACACCCCAAAAGGAGCTACAAGTTTGACTCAATACTCGAATTGCCAATTTCTTTAAGTTTGGTGTATTAGTTCCGTATATCGACCATCATTCATTTGTTTGAAGCATAACATTGATTATTCACTAGATATTAATGATAATTGTAATACTTTGATTTAAAATATAAATGTTTACCTAGAAGCATTTGACAATGATTACTTATAGCCGAGTTTCTTTCAAAATCATCTTCCGCATTCTTGTAAAAATTTATCTCCTTGGTAAGGTCTCTAGTCAAATCCGGATCCCCATTCGAATATTTCTCAATCGCATCTAAAATAGCTGAATGGCAATAATAATGCTTCTCCATTATCTCTATATTATATTGATACACTGGATTAAACCAAAAACCAGCAGAGTGTAGATTTTTATGCAATTATCTGCAACGACTATCAATGATATCACTAAACATCAAATTTAGATAATGGGCGGCACAAGGGGACAATGAAATGGTAGGAAATTCATCCTCGATCAATCTCCCGGCAGTTACGTAATTTGCTGCATTATCGGTTACTACTTGCATTATGTTTTCAGCTCTTATTAGAAAAATAACTTCTTTAGATAGACCAAAAAGCATTACGACGGTTTTAGATACGGCAGATGCATCAACTGATTTTAGAAACAATGTACCTATATGATAATAGATAACAAATGATCAAATAATATTTTAAAATACATAGAATTAGTGATAATTATGTACTAAAAAGTAAAATACCTTTAGTAGAATACACCAAGAAGTTAATCAAACTTCTACCATTTTGATCTGACCATCCATCTGTCATTAGTGTACAACCAATTTCCTTTCATGAAACACGATGTTTTTTGACCTCATTATTCAATTGTTCAACGGAATTTTTTAATAATTTACCACGCAGTGAATCAAGATTGGGTCCTTCATATCCCTTTCCATAACTAGCTATAGCATTAATCATTGGTTGATACAACACAGAATTCACGGCATTAAAAGGGACTGACGCATCATAGAACCACTTTGCAGTGGCCAAAGCCACGGCATCCTTTATCGCTTGACCTTGAAGTACACTTTTTATAGTTGGTTGACAACCAATGGTGGTTCTTGGCATAAAAGTGGGACTCAAAAGGTTACTAGAATCAGAAGGTTGTACATTACTAGATGCAAATCTTTCCTAAAACCAATAGGCAAGTCTTCTTCTTCATTTTGGATAGCACAATCTCTAAATTTTTTTAATGCAATATTCTTCTTTAGAATTTCTCCACTTTCAATATTTAGCTTCATAACATGTTTAATTTCATCGCTCACTTTTGGACAAGTAGCACATCCTCCTCCCAATAAACCAGATATATGATATTTGCCTTTAAATACTTTATTGCAGAACACACACTTTATTTCCAAATTTCCATTAACTATTGTTTCTATGCAATAGCGCATGCTGGGTCGCTTTTGGGTCTATTCGATTTAGGGACCGTGCTTTCAGTACAAGGATTTGATGCTTCTCCAAAACTCCGATTCGAAGCCATTCCGTGAAGATTTAAAATAAATCATTACCTCAAATATTAAATCAGAATAATAGTACTCACACACAACTCAATGACTATTGTTATGCATCAAATTAGTTTAACTGAGGTAAAAAAAGTTAATTGGTATTACTGCTAAATTTAAAAAATGTCCTTTATTACTTTCTTAGGCATTATTTTGTAGAAGAATAGAACGATAGGTAAAAATTTAATTAAGCAATTAAATGAAGTACGGAAGTAATAGGTAAAAATGTTAAACTAGCGCTATCTTTATCACCCACTTTTGAGTTTTTGTGTGCCTTTATGCATGAAGACAAAGATGAAAAGATTTCTGCAGAGCATTAAGTTCATATAACATGATAACTTAACTTTGCACAATAAAAATACACAAAAGTATATAAATTGACCTACTGTCGTTCGAAGCTTGTAGGTCGGCAACCGCACGCAGATTTGTTGCAGAGTTCAGACCGGAGGCGACCACGAAGGTTGCTACGAAGGTGGTTGCGAAGGCGGCAACTGCGATAGCTGTATAGACAGCTAGGCAAAGAACTAGGTTTTTTTGGGGTAAAATTGAGTTACCGCAAATGAGTAGAGAAACGGAAAGAAAAGAAAAATATAAAATAGCAGTTCGCGGTTCTATTTGCGATTCTATACACGGTTTAATGGTCTAGCCGCTTGTTCACTCATGTGAACGTTTGATTGAGCTCCGGACCGGACGAACCCACGGTTCACGGTTGAATCGCGGTCCGGTCCGGTTCTCTAAACTATGGGTGCAACTACTCAATGCTAAGTTGCCCAAATCTAAGGTGGTGTTAACATAACCATAGTAATAACGCTTTAGGAATAAAAAAAGTCACATTTACATTCGCGCCCAATTTTGTCCACCCTCTTTCAATGGGCATTAATATTAACCCTTGATAATCGTACATGCATACATTTGCAGTTTTATAAATTTAAGTACACTTAATCATTTTTCCAACCATCGTCGCCAAGAATTTTGTTAAACCCCATCAAGTGTGGTACTGTGTTTGAAATTTTCTGTATTCATGTACATTTCATTTGCAAAAGAAAACAAGAATACGGTAGCCGTTGGAAATTGTTTAAGTGCATTTATTGTTTGAGTTGCACAACATAGAGATTATTGAAAGATATTCATATATCTATACTATTATATTATTAGTGAGTTTGGTTTCAAGAGCGCACATGCCTCATTAGTAATTTGTGAAATCAAGAGTCGCGTTTTTCATTCTTTTTATTCGTGCCGAACTCTCCATCTTTTCGTCCAGATGAAAATTTCTTTCTCACAGTTGCTAATCACCTCTTCCTCCCTTCTCTTCCAACTGAAATAATAAGATTCTCACGAAAACCCTAACCTAAATTAGATATCAGATAATTCTATCTTATATTTCAATCATCGATTACAAACTGGTACCACCGTTATCCTGCAAATCAGGTATCAATTGTCGCTCTGGAAGCAGATCTAAAGCATAAAAGGCTTCAAACCGAAATTCTGAAGAAATACGGTTAATTTATGGTAATTCATTTCTTTCAGGTTAAAGAATCTTCCCAATTTATCGCCTCTGCCTCATTCTGATTGATTTTTATATAATCTATTTAGGCGCTTACTTCCACTACTCTCCATTCAATTGCTCATACCAGACGGGATAGCTTATACCATGTTCGCTTCAATGGTAGGTTTTTAATGTTGTGTACTTTTGAAAAAGATTTGTTTTTTATGCAATTATAGTTGATTTTAGAGATGGATTTTTAATTTCAATTTCAACCCTATTTTTTTGCAGAGAAAGAAATGCTTAAACGACTAAGAAAAAGGAAATAATGAGCAAGAAGACAAATCTGTTAGTGAGGATTTAGATACTGCAAAGTTTTTAACTTCCAAATCAACAAAAAAATGATAGCCATAATCCTTTTGCAAAATAAGACTTAACTACATTCTGTTGAATTACTGATTTTGATTCATGACAAGACAGTTCAGAAGCTAAACAAGAATTTGCATTCATTCATGACAAAAAGAAGACAACAAAGGATCTCTAGACTTAAAGTAACTATTATAGATATTGAGTCCTAGACATATGTTAAAATCAATCCTCAACTTTTCAATTTTTAAATATTTCTTTACGAACAGAGTTCACTGTGCAATTTATGCACAACCAGTCGACTGACTGTTCTTGCCAGTCGACTGACTGTTCTTGCCAGTCGACTGACTGTGCATATGCACAACAGTGAACACTGTTCATATTTTTGAAACAGCAAATATGTCTAAATTTTTAAATATTCAAACACCAGTCGACTGAACCGGCTTCAACTGCAAAAATTCTGAATGGACATCTTCTTCCATGAAGGGATGCACTGCATGAATAGATGTCTCTCTTGGCTGAAACTCTTCACTAAGAGCTGCATCTCTCTGAAAACTATATATAGGAGTTATCACTCACTTCATAATCACTAATTTCTGATTCTAATTCTCTATATTCTCTCTTGTGATTTCTAGTGCATTCATATTCTCCATTGCTTTGAATCTTTGAATTATATTATATATACTTTGATTCTTAGCAATATTCTTCCTTTCAAATCTTCATATACTCTTTATATTCTTGAGGAATTGATTATAAGAAGTTTGTAATCTTAATAGACAAATTAGTGTTATCAAGAACACATTAAGTCAACTACATTTATACTGTTAAAAGTCCCGTTCTGCTGCTCAGGCAAGGGAAAGTCCTCTTCTGCTGCTGAGGCAAAAATCATGTTCTGCTGCTCAGGTGCTGTTTACCTATTCCTCCGGGTTAAGAGTGGGTATTGTTAGTTAAAGTCAGAAGTTAGTCTAGGACTGGACGTAGGATGGTGCTTCGAACCAGTATAAAATCTCTAATGTCATTTAACTTACTGCATTTATATTCCGTGTTATTAACTATCTATACTCTATATTACTGTTTATCCATATTATACGGTCCTATATACTTTCATTTGGTATCAGAGCAAGACATCTTATAACCGTTACAAAGTTATCTGATATCTTACTAATATGGAAAATAACACAAGCACTACCACTAACACTGTCACTAATACTAGTTTTATTGAAGGTCAATCCACTGCATGACCTCCATTCTTTAATGGTTTAAGCTATAATTATTGGTCTACTCGTATGAGAATTTATATGCAATCAAATAGTTTTGAATCATGGAATATCACACAAAATGAATATACTCTTCCTACTGGAGAATATTCCACTTGGTCAAACACACAAAAACTAGATGCTACTGCCAATGTTAAAGCTATGAACATGTTATTCTGTGCACTAGATAGAAATGAATTTAATCATGTTAGCATGTGTCAAACTGATTATGAAATATGGAGAACGCTTAAAATCACTCATGAAGGAACTAACAAGGTCAAACAAAGCAAAATCTCCATGCTCAAAAATCAGTTTCAAAACTTTAGAATGAAACAAGATGAATCCATCAATGATATGTACTCTAGATTTCAAGATATCTATCATTCACTATTAGGATTAGGAGAAAAGTACACTGATTTTGATATTGTATCAAAAATTCTAAACTCTTTAATGGATGAATGAGAAAGAAAAGTCTCATCAGAAATCTCTTTAATGGATAAAACATAAAGAGTTAATAGGAAATCTAATGTCCTATGAAGTGAATTTGTAGGCAAAACGAGTACAAGCACAAGATAAAAAGAACATAGCTTTTCATGCCGAAGAAGAAAAAGATGAAGATTCGGATGAAGAAGATCTAGCATTTATTGCCAAAAATTTCAAAAAGTTCTTGAAATTCCGAAAAAATAACAAAAATAATGGAAAAAGGAATTTTCCAAACAAATCATCATCCTCAGCTCTAGAATGTTTCAATTGTCATAAGAAAGGTCATATTCAGAAGGAATGCCCAGAATTAAAGAAGAAATATTTCAAAGGCAAACGTGGGATGATTCAGACACTTCTTCATCAGAAAACAGTAGTGACAGTGAAAACGAGCAAGCAAATGTTTGCTTCATGGCTACTGAAATTGAGGTTAGTGATTTTACTTTTGATGATATGATTGAGATAAATTCGGAGCTATTTGACACTCTAAAAAATCTCAAAAGAAAATATAAGGAGACTCGTGAATATCAGAACAAAGCAGAATTCGAAAGAGATATGCTTAAAGATGAGAAGAAAATATTAGAGGAAGAACTTGAAAAATTACAAGAATCATTCTCTAATATCAATTCTCAACTCACTCTCTTGAGTCAAGAAATTGAAACTCAAAAAGAGAAAAATGATGCTCTTGTTTCTGAAAATCATGAACTAAAAACAAAAATAAAATTAACAGAATTGGATAGTGCTAGTCTCAAAACTAAGTTAGAAAGCATCGCAAAAAATATTTCGAATTTTAATAAAGGAAGAGAAACATTATCAAAAATTATTGATAGCTCTCAATCTGTGTCAAGTAAGAAAGGGTTAGGATATGTTAAGAAAACAACAGCTCCATCTAAAAAGAAAATTAGGAGAAATATTAATCCTACTAAAGTTCAGACAAAAAGGAATTCTTACTAAAAAAACATAAAAATTTGGGTTCCTAAAACAAACAACTGTTTGATTAGAAAGAAATATATACACACCTTTTTACAAACTGTTCATAAATGTAACAACCCGATATTTTCAGCCATTCACATCCGCACATGTCGGACTTGAATTGCTCAAATACCGCATTGTAAATAAATTTGGAGCAAATGAAATACAATCACAGAATCACAGACACAGAAATATCAGAATAACTCGCAGCGGAAATAAAATACAAAGTAGTTCATGAAGCTACTACGGCAGAGTCTCAAACCAAATACATAATACAGTCTGAAAACAACATAATAGAAATCCCAATTACATAGAAGTTCACTAATACATGAGATAAACTAGAACAGCTGAAACAGAGAGTAGATATAAATGTAGATAAGCAGAAACTCCAGCAAAGACCAGCTCCAGAAAGAGAATCCAAAGCTGTGAATACTCAGGCTGACCCGAGCGTAAAGTAAAACACAAAACACTCGAGTCAGGACAATATATACTTATATAATGTAAACCAACTCAAGTGAACTGTAGTAGAAATGCACAATAACTTAAAGGATGCTTGGGATCGCCCATCCTTTAAGAATCAGTTAAACTATAGATTAAATACATCCCGTGGTTAAAATTTCAAAATGGTATTTTATACTTCAAAATAAAATATTATTTCAAAATTCAATATCATTCAAAATCCATTTCAAAATATCAAAAATATAATATCTTCCAACCCACATTCATTATTATTTAATTTAAATACCATTACCAAAAACATTTCAAAATAGTTTATATTTCGAAACATATTACTTCCTTTTTAAATCATAAAATGAAGTTATTATATTTAATAATTAAATTATTAAATTTACAAAATTTTAGTCTTTCGAAATTCATTTATCCACTTAATTTATTAAAACAGATGAAAATTCAACTTTCGCAGCATTTAGAAATTGCTACAGAAAGTTACATTCAAAACAGTTCAATTTAACAAAAGACAGCATAAAAAATGCTGTAATAGGGTTACATTAGTTTCAAATAAAACTTAGTTAAATTCAACAATTATAACATTTACAAAAATGCTTATGATAGCCTTTAATTAAACTTAGCCATTTGGTTCATTGTTATCAACTACAACATTTACAGATGCTGTATTATCATTTACATTAGAATTAATAGCATTTCAGAAATGCAGTTAATTAACTTCAAGTATTCAATTTAATTTCACAAACAATTATATTTCTATTTAAATCATTTTTAGCTTATAAAATCATATAATTTCTCTTTTAAAACAATCATTCAAATACCCTTCATTCATGATTTTATAAAGTTAAATCTCCATTCAAAAATCAAAATTTAATAATAATTCACTTATTAAATTCCAACATAAAATTTAAAGTTCATTAAATTAAATTTAACTTAACACTTAAGTTTAAAATTTTCAAATATAACTTAATTTCATTTTTATTTACTTAACTTAAAATTCACTTTTAAGACAAATTCACAAATTTTCAATTTTAGTTATATTTCAAAATTTCAACATAAATATTCATTCATTTCACATTTTAACTTTATTCAAAAATCATTAATATATTATAAAAATCATTTTTAATTCATTTAATTAAAAATATCATAAATTTATCATATTTTAATATTTAATTTAAATTCTATTTATCACCAAATTATAATTTCCAAAATAACTTACATTTCAGATTTCCTAATTTTACCATTTATTTATTTCACTTATAAATTTTTAGAAAATCAATAATGCTTTACAAAAATCATTTTTAATCAAATTTAAATCAAAATATTATAATATTTACATTTCTAAAATAATTTAAATTTTTTAGAAAAACATAATTTAACAACGGGTCTGTATTTCATTTTCTAGCCTAGGTAAAGTGATACGGGTAATATATCATTTCAACCCGTAATTTACAAAGAAAACCCGGGTTTGATCATTTCAAACCCGCAATCCCAAGTAAAAGAAAATAATTGAAAATCATTCAGGCCTATCATTTCAGCCCATAACGATTTTCTCCTATTCTAAAGTCCGTTCGGGTATGTATCATTTCAACCCATAGTGATTCTAATCTACAGGGAACTTGCAGTGTGATAAACTGATAAAAATAACAGAACAACATAATATAACAGTAACAGATGTTATAACAGGTGTATAATCATGGGTGAATATCATATAATCATAATATAGCAGGTGTATCATGATAATGCATTTTACAGATTCAAAAGGGGTCAATTTACTAGTTATATATGTACATATTGTCTGGTGAGAATAACTCACTGTTATGAGCTGGAGACACAACGACGAATGCACGAATGAGATCCAAACAAGCACGATAACACGACACAAAGATGAGTGGAAGAGCCAAAGATTAATTCCCCTTGGATACATAGACAAAACAAATAAATATAACATAAGTTTTCAACCCAAATTCAATTAAACAAAGCTAGAAATGAATACACAAAACATCACCGGAGTGTTTGCACTTGCTTTCTACCACCTATGCTTCAACTCCAGATCTGAAATGTATGGCTAAGGGGTGTGTTTGGATCTGGTTTTGGGTTCATTGGTCAGCCATTACATGGATATAAAGGAGTAGAGATATATGCGCAAAGGTATGAGCATGACACTACACTACAAGGCAAAAAAAAAAAAGGTTTCAAGGCAAAACAAGCCACGGCCAAAGGCAAGTGGTCACGGTCAGGTCTGGTGTGGTTAGTAGGAGGACATGGCAGTGGTGTCAGGTCAGGAATTTGCTGGAGATGGTGGTGCAAGTGGCGGCCAAGGTGATGGTTTGAGTGGTGGAACAAGATCGGCGCTCGGCTAGGTTGAACAAGTGGAGTGTTTGCATAACTTTGGTGGATCTAGTCATAGATGACCACGGCATGGTTTGGTCAATGGGCTGGAGGAGATGGTGACCTGATGTGGTGATGGTGGAGGCGGCTATGGTGGTGGAGGAGCAAGGGCCGAACCATGGAAGGTAGAAGGCATGTTCAAAAATCAAACAACAAGTAGAAAAAATGGAAAAAGAAGATGGAAGTTTACCAAATTTTCTTTGTTCAGATGGAGGCCGAAAATTTTGAGGTGAGAAGTGTTTCTATACGTGAAAAATGAATAGGAATGCAGCTGAAAGAATGAGACATGGTCAGCCCCAAAATGAATGCAAGCGTTGATGGAAAATGAAGAGGCAGGGAGGTGAAAAGTCTAAGGTAAATGAAAGGTTAAAAACTCTTCAAATTTCTCCATTTCTTTTGAATTTTTTTTATAACTGATATATATTTATAAATACAGATAAAAACACGAAAATTTAGTAAATAAACAAAAATAAATAAATAAATATTAATTAAATATAATTAGATTAAGAAAATAGCTTAAAATACAAACTTGTCTTGGAAATATGAAAATAAATGGAACAAACTTCGGAAAATTTCTATGTACTTGAAAATATTTATAAATAAAGGTAAGAACATAAAAATAAAATGCATACATAAAAATGAATAAATAAATTTTAATTAAATATAATTTAATGAAGAAAATAGCAGAAAAATGAAAACTAGCCTTTAAAAATAGAAAACAAATTCAATAAATTTTTGGAAAAATTCAAACATCACTTTAAAAATATTTAAAAGACAAAATATATAATATAACATATTACACACATATATATAAAAATTAAAATATTTTTTATATAAATTAAAATAGACAATTTTTTATTAAATAAATCAATTTACTTACAATATTGTAAAAAACATAACTTTCACAATATAAATCGGATTTCAACGAAACGAAAAGCAGTATTCTTAAATTTTAATATATTTTCATAATAAAAGATAAAATTTTAGAATTTAAATATTTAAATTTGAAATTTAAAAATCAAAGTTTGACTCAAATTGACCAAAGTCAACATTTCAGGAAAATATTCAATTTATACCATTTGGAATTGTAAATCACATAATAATCAAAGTTTATATTTAAAATGAAATGTTTGAAATGAAACAAGTTTTAAAAAAATCAAAATGAAATAAAGTCAAAATTAAAATATACATAAAAATCTAGGGTTGTTACACTCTCCCCCACTCAAATCCTTTCGTCCTCGAAAAGGAAGGAAGCGGAGAAACAACCAGAAAGAACAATAGGTTGGAATACATCCCCGAAAGGAGGTAGGGAAAAAAGATAGCTAGGAGGTAAAGTAGGCTGAAAGGCAAGGATGAACCTTATTTGAACCATTTTACATTTCAATTTAATTTAATTTTTTTTAGTATGATGAATAGTCATTTGATTCAAATCTGATGGTTCAAAGTAAACAATATTTAAAACATTTTAAATTTAAAAGGGAAAATAACTGATCAAAATATTTTTTTATATAGTACTTTATCAAGATACTTTTATCAAAATACTTTTATAACTCGATGTCTTAACAAGTTTATCCTCGTTCCTGTAGATTCTGGCAGTGCGTTGATCAGGCGCAAAGCTAGAATTCTCCAAGTACTTAGTAGACTTGTTTCAAAACCTAGTGAAAATAATGAAAACACTTTTAAAAACAGATATGGAAAGTACAATCCAAACAAATCAACAAAACCGGAACAGTTGTCTAACCATGGATCGCAGATACACAATGGTTACGCCTGCATCCCCCAGGAAACAATCCGTATCCGTAAGCTTTCTCAGCCCTGCGAGTTACGCCATGATGATGAGTAGAATACAGGATACACAATGGTTACGCCTGGATCCCCCAGGAAACAATCCGTACCCCTAGGCAAGACTCAGCCAGGCACTTGCGCTACTCTTCGCGACCTACACAGATTGCAGGATACACAATGGTTACGCCTGGATCCCCCAGGAAACAATCCGTACCCCTAGGCAAGACTCAGCCAGGCAGTTGCGCTATGCAGTCGCGATCATAAGACCATGGAGATCGCCATGGAATTCGATGGACACTCGAGTATCATATCCGGAAAACCCAAATCAGAAAGAGAATAATATCGATAGAATGAATCCTCAGTGTGGCCACAAAGCGGATATCAAGCAGAAGGCACTTTCCATATCTTTACTTCGAAAATATGTATCATATAGTACCTTTCAAAACTCACTTTCAAATATCATACTTATATAAAGTCCATTATATATAAGATTTCATTTCAAATCAAATACTTTCCAAAATAATAGTATATCAAATCACACTTATATAAATTTCGATTATATAAGATTTCATTTTTTCAAAATTGAGTACCTTTTCAAATCAACAGTTCTCAAATCAATGGTTTACTTATACAAATCATTTTTATATAAGTTCGATAGCTCCCAAATCAAGTATTAAATAAAACAGGTTCTAAATTTTAATTCATTTCAATAGTATTTCGGTTTAAAAATCATATATGATTTCACCAAATCATTTCTTTCAAGTTATACATATTCAGCTTCAAAATTTCTTAAAACAATAGGTTTAGAAAATAATCCAAATTTCCAAATCTACAAAATTTAAGTCAAACAAATTCATTTCCATTTCAAACATATATTCACTTCAAAAGTCATAATACTTTCAAAGTTATGAATCTTTCGAAACCAAAATACTTGAAATCATTTCACTTTGAAAATCATAACATTTAGAAATCATGCATTTGAAATCATAAAACATTCCTTTAGTTCTTTACATTTCAATTTTTTCAATTAAACCAAAATCTAAAATTTCCAATTTTAATTCAATTCAAACCATCAGTTTCAATTTAGTTTAGTTTTCCAACAAAACCATTTCAAATATTATCAAATTTCAAATATAGATTTGATTTACAAAATAAACTATTAAATCTTAAATATTTTTCAAGGCTTAAATATACCATATTTCAAACTAAATTTTATAATTTCATATATCCCAATTTTTCTTAATTATTACTTACATATGTCATCATTTCGCAACATTACATTCAATCGCTCGCTTGATCACACAAGTTCGCTTTCGAACTAGTATTGCCCATTCGACTTCCCTAATGCGGACTTCGATATGGTTTCTCGACTAGAAGCCATCAGTCTCCTTTCATAGCCATATACTATGATAGAGAATTCTAGAATCAAGCCCAAAATCCATATCAAATATTGCTCATCAAGAATCAAATGAAAAATCCTAACACGAAATGGTGTAATTCACCTCGAACTTGTGTACTCAAACTTAGATCAAATTAATTATGCGAATAAAACAGCATACGTACAACTTATGTATCTATTCCAACTTGTTAAATAAATAGTTTCATAAAGATGTTACTGAGTTAAAACATATAAAACCAAATTTTTCTCAAACATTTGAAGACTAATTTTGATCCAAAACATTTCGAACTAAATTTCGTATTAGTATAATTCAAAATAGTCTTATTTATTTACTTAACAAAACAGTTCAACTTATACAAATCATATTATTTCATACTTGAAGCATACAACTAAACTTATATTCTTTATCAAATACCTTATACCTTTCAAAATTTCTTAGCTTTGAAAAGTTAAAGTTGATTTGGAAGTGCTCGAACCTTCAAAATAGTCAAAGAAATCATAATTTCAAATCCAAGAGTGGGAAATCACTAACAAATCAGTAAATCAATTCCAATAGATAAGGTTATATCAAAACAAATCTGAATCTCGAGGACTGAACATCGACTTACTTTAAATCATTTCAAATATATATACATATGCATATATCTTTCGAATATCAAACCATATTTCAAAATTCGAAATCAAAATTGGTTTCACAAAATCACTCGCATAGCAAAGCTACTAGAGTGGTCTCTCCCCCACTCAGAAACTCGAAAATCAATGTCGATGATGCATGCATTCGCCACCGAAATTATTTTCCAGCGACATAAGTGGGTTCTGGACTTTTACTTTCTTGAAACTTCTTTAAAATCTCTTCAAAATCTTTGGAATTCATTCAAATACATTTGAAATATTTCTTATTCAGAAAATATCTTTAAATCATATTATTATTATATATTTTCCAAAATCTTAAAACCGATTTCAAAACACCAGAGTTCGATTCCCTGAAATTCAAATTCAAAACCTTTCAGTTATAAATCATTTTATATAAATTTAAATTTCTCATAAAGTTTCAAAATTTCAAATCCTTTCGAAATTTCAAATTTTCATTTTTGAAAGGTATATAATCCTTATCGAAAACATTTCACTTTTATATATAGAAAAATGGCCATCCTTAATAATTTCGATGTAAGCACAATATTAAAATACAACCAAACACAAATTTCCAAAGGATGATTCAAGGAAGGATTTCAAACAAACAAAGATTCAAAATTAGAGGAACTCTAATCAAATAGAATTCTAGTTCGAAGATAAACTCATATGAAGATGAGATAATTAAATTACCAAATAGAGAATAGATAAGCCTATATAAATCGCGGGCGACCTTAACCGGTCAACAGAGACTTTAGGAATATAATCAATACGGAAATCTAAGGCAAATTGAACTTTGATCGCCAGAGATAGAATCCGGGTAGAGCAGGAGATAGATAGCATCGACATCCGAGGATACAGAAATCTCCAGTGAATCAAAGCCAACTGTAAATGAGTTTCACCCATTTACAAATCATTCAACGATTTACAGAATCACCGCCCTTTAGAGAGATCATTCCAAAGTAGAGTTACAGAATGCTCCGAATCAAAAGGAAAAATGGGGAAAACAAGACTGGATTCCAGAACAAGTCGGAGCATTCCAAAGTTCAAGAAATCCTAATCGATAAGAATCTTAACCAAGAGATTTCTAACAGCTGTGGATACCGAAGGGATGAAGTTTAGAAAATCTTGATTTCGAAATAAGATAATTTTTATACCAAAATAATCTTTGAAAATCCTTTAAAATCATTTGGAAATCATTTTATACTTCGAAAATACGTTCTCTCACAAGGAAATGATTCTGAGATTGATTTCACCCATTCTATGATATTTCTACCCTATCTCTAATGAGTTTTTGCTCTGCAGGCTAAGGTTTGCCTAAAACCAAAGCTCTGATACCAAATGTAACAACCCGATATTTTCAGCCATTCGCATCCGCACATGTCGGACTTGAATTGCTCAAATACCGCGTTGTAAATAAATTTGGAGCAAATGAAATACAATCATAGAATCACAGGCACAAAAATATAAGAATAACTCGCAGCGGAAATAAAATACATAGTAGTTCATGAAGCTACTACGACAGAGTCTCAAACCAAATACATAATACAGTCTGAAAACAAAATAATAGAAATCCCAATTACATAGAAGTTCACTAATACATGAGATAAACTAGAACAGCTGAAACAGAGAGTAGATATAAATGTAGATAAGCAGAAACTCCAGCAAAGACCAGCTCCAGAAAGAGAATCCAAAGCTGTGAATACTCAGGCTGACCCGAGCGTAAAGTAAAACACAAAACACTCGAGTCAGGACAATATATACTTATATAATGTAAACCAACTCAAGTGAACTGTAGTAGAAATGCACAATAACTTAAAGGATGCTTGGGATCGCCCATCCTTTAAGAATCAGTTAAACTATAGATTAAATACATCCCGTGGTTAAAATTTCAAAATGGTATTTTATACTTCAAATAAAATATCATTTCAAAATTCAATATCATTCAAAATCCATTTCAAAATATCAAAAATATAATATCTTCCAACCCACATTCATTCTTATTTAATTTAAATACCATTACAAAATACATTTCAAAATAGTTTATATTTCGAAACATATTACTTCCTTTTTAAATCACAAAATGAAGTTATTATATTTAATAATTAAATTATTAAATTTACAAAATTTTAGTCTTTCAAAATTCATCTATCCACTTAATTTATTAAAACAGATGAAAATTCAACTTTCGCAGCATTTAGAAATTGCTACAGAAAGTTACATTCAAAACAGTTCAATTTAACAAAAGACAGCATAAAAAATGCTGTAATAGGGTTACATTAGTTTCAAATAAAACTTAGTTAAATTCAACAATTATAACATTTACAAAAATGCTATGATAGCCTTTAATTAAACTTAGCCATTTGGTTCATTATTATCAACTACAGCATTTACAAATGCTGTATTATCATTTACATTAGAATTAATAGCATTTCAGAAATGCAGCTAATTAACTTCAACTATTCAATATAATTTCACAAACAATTATATTTCTATTTAAATCATTTTTAGCTTATAAAATCATATAATTTCTCTTTTAAAACAATCATTCAAATACCCTTCATTCATATTTTATAAAATTAAATCTCCATTCAAAAATCAAAATTTAATAATAATTCACTTATTAAATTCCAACATAAAATTTAAAATTCATTAAATTAAATTTAACTTAACACTTAAGTTTAAAATTTTCAAATATAACTTAATTTCATTTTTATTTACTTAACTTAAAATTCACTTTTAAGACAAATTCACAAATTTCCAATTTTAGTTATATTTCAAAATTTCAACATAAATATTCATTCATTTCACATTTTAACTTTATTCAAAAATCATTAATATATTATAAAAATCATTTTTAATTCATTTAATTAAAAATATCATAAATTTATCATATTTTAATATTTAATTTAAATTCTATTTATCACCAAATTATAATTTCCAAAATAACTTACATTTCAGATTTCCTAACTTTACCATTTATTTATTTCACTTATAAATTTTTAGAAAATCAATAATGCTTTACAAAAATCATTTTTAATCAAATTTAAATCAAAATATTATAATATTTACATTTCTAAAATAATCTAAAATTTTTAGAAAAACACATTTTAACAACGGGTCTGTATTTCATTTTCTAGCCTAGGTAAAGTGATACGGGTAATATATCATTTCAACCCGTAATTTACAAAGAAAACCCGGGTTTGATCATTTCAAACCCGCAATCCCAAGTAAAAGAAAATAATTGAAAATTATTCAGGCCTATCATTTCAACCCATAACGATTTTCTCCTATTCTAAAGTCCGTTCGGGTATGTATCATTTCAACCCATAGTGATTCTAATCTACAGGGAACTTGCAGTGTGATAAACTGATAAAAATAACAGAACAACATAATATACCAGTAACAGATGTTATAACAGGTGTATAATCATGGATGAATATCATATAATCATAATATAGCAGGTGTATCATGATAATGCATTTTACAGATTCAAAAGGGGTCAATTTACTAGTTATATATGTACATATTGTCTGGTGAGAATAACTCACTGTTTTGAGCTGGAGACACAACGACGAATGCACGAATGAGATCCAAACAAGCACGATAACATGACACAAAGATGAGTGGAAGAGCCAAAGATTAATTCTCCTTGGATACATGAGACAAAACAAATAAATATAACATAAGTTTTCAACCCGAATTCAATTAAACAAAGCCAGAAATGAATACACAAAACATCACCGGAGTGTTTGCACTTGCTTTCTACCACCTATGCTTCAACTCCAGATCTGAAACGTATGGCTAAGGGGTGTGTTTGGATCTGGTTTTGGGTTCATAGGTCAGCCATTGCATGGATATAAAGGAGTAGAGATATATGCGCAAAGGTATGAGCATGACACTACACTACAAGGCAAAAAAAAATGGTTTCAAGGAAAAACAAGCCACGGCCAAAGGCAAGTGGTCACGGACAGGTCTGGTGTGGTTAGTAGGAGGACATGGCAGTGGTGTCAGGTCAGGAATTTGCTGGAGATGGTGGTGCAAGTGGCGGCTAAGGTGATGGTTTGAGTGGTGGAACAAGATCGGCGCTCGGCTAAGTTGAACAAGTGGAGTGTTTGCATAACTTTGGTGGATCTAGTCATAGATGACCACGACATGGCTTGGTCAGTGGGCTGGAGGAGATGGTGACCTGATGTGGTGATGGTGGAGGCGGCTATGGTGGTGGAGGAGCAAGGGCCGAACCATGGAAGGTAGAAGGCATGTTCAAAAATCAAACAACAAGTAGAAAAAAAATGGAAAAAGAAGATGAAAGTTTACCAAATTTTCTTTGTTCAGATGGAGGCCGAAAATTTTGAGGTGAGAAGTGTTTCTATACGTGAAAAATGAATAGGAATGCAGCTGAAAGAATGAGACATGGTCAGCCCCAAAATGAATGCAAGCGTTGGTGGAAAATGAAGAGGCAGGGAGGTGAAAAGTCTGAGGTAAATGAAAGGTTAAAAACTCTTCAAATTTCTCCATTTCTTTTGATTTTTTTTTTATAACTGATATATATTTATAAATACGGATAAAAACACAAAAATTTAGTAAATAAACAAAAATAAATAAATAAATATTAATTAAATATAATTAGATTAAGAAAATAGCTTAAAATACAAACTAGTCTTGGAAATATGAAAATAAATGGAACAAACTTCGGAAAATTTCTATGTACTTGAAAATATTTATAAATAATGGTAAGAACATAAAAATAAAATGCATATATAAAAATGAATAAATAAATTTTAATTAAATATAATTTAATGAAGAAAATAGCAGAAAAATGAAAACTAGCCTTTAAAAATAGAAAACAAATTCAATAAATTTTTGAAAAAATTCAAACATCACTTTAAAAATATTTAAAAGACAAAATATATAATATTACATATTACACACATATATATAATAATTAATTTTTTTTTATATAAATTAAAATAGACAATTTTTTATTAAATAAATCAATTTACTTACAATATTGTATAAAACATAACTTTCACAATATAAATCGGATTTCAACGAAACGAAAAGCAGTATTCTTAAATTTTAATATATTTTCATAATAAAAGATAAAATTTAAGAATTTAAATATTTAAATTTGAAATTTAAAAATCAAAGTTTGACCCAAATTGACCAAAGTCAACATTTCAGGAAAATATTCAATTTATACCATTTGGAATTGTAAATCACATAATAATCAAAGTTTATATTTAAAATGAAATGTTTGAAATGAAACAAGTTTTAAAAAAATCAAAATGAAATAAAGACTAAATTAAAATATACATAAAAATCTAGGGTTGTTACAATAAAAATAAAGAATATATTTTTAAATGGGATACCGAGCCCTCTTGGGTTTGATTCCCTAAGATTTAACTCTTAGGAATCTATTAAAAAGGTGGGTACCAATATTATATTATTATTTTTGTAGGTCCCACACAAGAAAAGAGGAAAATGGATACTCGACAGTGGTTGCTCAAAACATATGACAGGAGACAAAGATATGCTATCAAATATTATCTACACAGATGGAGGCTCCGTCACATTTGGTGACAACTCTAAAGGATATATCATCGGTAAAGGCGATGTGAGCAACAATGGTATTTCAAATTTACCACTTATTTCAAATGTTTTACTTATCAAAAATTTAAAACATAATTTACTTAGTATCAGCCAATTATGTGACAAAGGATTCAAAATCACTTTTTCTGAAAACAAATGTAGTATTTTTGATCAAAATAAAAATCTTATCTTTGAAGAAAATAGAGACAGAAATATCTATGTTCTGAATATGAAAATAAAACATAATTCAGATGTGTTTAATAGCCAAAGAAAATGATCCTTGGTTATGGCACAAACGATTCTGTCATATTAATTTCCAAACTATAAATAAGCTTTCTAAAAATGATTTAGTAAAAGGTTTACCAAAAATGAATTGTAAAATAGATCATATTTGTGATGCATGTCAGTTAGGAAAATTAACTAAATCATCTTTTAAATCTAAAAAGGTTATTTCAACCTTACAACCACTTGAATTATTGCATATGGACTTATTTGGACCAACTCAAGTACAATCCATTAATCACAGTAGATACGTGTTTGTAATTGTTGATGATTTTTCTAGATATACTCGGACTATTTTTATGAAAAATAAAAGTGATATTTTGATAATTTCAAATCGTTTGTCAAAAGAATTCAAAATTTTAAAGGTTTGAAAATCAAAAACATAAGAATTGATCATGGAGGTGAATTCGAAAATGAAGCCTTTGAACATTTCTGTAAGAAAAAAAAGGAATATTCCATAATTTTTCGTTTCCTAAAACTCCACAACAAAATGGGGTTGTAGAACGTAAAAGTAGAACCTTATAAGAATGCGCAAGGACTTTGTTAAATGGAAGTACATTACCAAAATTTTTTTGGTCTGAAGCAATTGCAACAGCTTGTTATGTTTTGAATCGTGTTTCTATTCGACCACTAACAAAGAATACTCCTTATGAACTTCTAAATGGACGAAAACCAAATATTTCCTATTTTAAAATTTTTGGTTCGAAATGTTTTATGTTAAACACAAAAGATCAGCTTGGTACATTTGATCCAAAATCCGATGAAGGAATCTTTTTAGGATATTCAGATCGTAGCAAAGCTTATCGAATTTACAATAAAAGAACTAATATCATCGAAGAAACTCTTCATGTATCTTTTGATGAGAATTTTAAACCAACTCCGAGTATAATAGATGATGAAGATTTCCCTGATAATACCACAAATAGAGAAACTACAACTTTTGAAATTAATGAAAACATTGCTCACAATAACAATGAATTAAGATCTCCACCTAGAGTATTAAGAGATCATCCTTCTACTAATGTTATTGGAGAACTAAATTCATCTGTTAGAACAAGAAGTCAATTAAATCAAATGGGTCATGTAGCTTTTCTTTCTCATATTGAACCTAAAAATATTAAAGAAACATCTACTGATGAAAACTGGTTAATCGTTATGCAAGAAGAACTAAACCAATTCGAAAGAAATGACGTTTGGGATTTAGTTCCACGACCTAGTGATCAATCAATTATTGGTACAAAATGGGTTTTCAAAAATAAAGTAGATGAACAAGGAAATATCACTAGAAATAAAGCTAGATTAGTTGCTCAAGGTTATAATCAAGTGGAAGGAATTGACTATGAAGAAACGTTTGCTCCAGTCGCTTGACTAGAAGCAATACGAATCTTAATAGCTTTTGCATGTTTTCGTAACTTTAAATTATATCAAATGGATGTCAAAAGTGCTGTTTTAAATGGTTTTATAAAAGAAAATGTTTATGTTGAAAAACCTCCATTTTATACATGAACAATTTCCTGACCATGTTTATAAACTCAAAAAGGCTTTATACGGTTTGAAACAAGCACGTCGTGCTTGGTACGATCGTCTTGAAAGTTATTTAATAAATTCTAGTTTTGAAATTGGAAAGGTTGATCAAACTCTTTTCATTAAAAGAAATAAGCATGATATTTTAATTATCCAAATATATGTTGATGATATAATTTTTGGATCTACAAATGAAAAGCTTTGTCAAGAATTTTCTAAGATAATGACAAATGAATTTGAAATGTCACATATGGGTGAGTTAAATTATTTTCTTGGTTTACAAATAAAACAACTAGAAAATGGTATTTTTATTAATCAAGAAAAATATTGTAACAATCTAATTAAACGCTTTGGTATGGAAAATACTTCTACCGAACCAACTCCTATGAGTACAACCATATATCTTGATAAAGATGAAAATGGAAAAAGTATTGACCAAAAATTATATCGAAGTATGATTGGATCGTAACTATATTTAACGGCTAGTAGACCTGACATAATGATGAGTGTTTGTCTGTGTGCACGATTTCATGCAGATCCCAAAGAATCACATTTACGAGCAGTGAAACGCATATTACAGTATCTTAATAAAACCAAGGACTTTGGACTATTCTATCTAAAGGAATGTCCTTTTGAATTGGTATCATATAGTGATGCTGATTTTGGAGGAAGCCGGACAGATAGAAAAAGTACAAGTGGGACTTGTCAATTTATTGGACGATCTCTTATATCTTGGTTTAGTAAGAAACAAAACTGTATTTCATTATCGACATGTGAAGCAGAATATATTTCTGCCGCTCTGGCATGTGCTCAAGTTATTTACATGCGACAAACACTACAAGATTTTGGTCTTAATTTAACTAAATCAACTATTTTCTATGATAATTCTAGTGCTATTAATTTATCTAAAAATCCTGTTAATCACTCATGAACAAAACACATTGACATTCGTCATCATTTTCTTCGTGATAATATTGAAAAGAATTTGATAAATCTAGAATTTGTTTCCTCTGATAAACAATTGGCAGATATATTTACAAAACCTTTAAACGAAAATAATTTTGTTAATTTAAGACGAGAGCTTGGTATTATTTCTTTCAAAAATTTATAAAATTATATATATATATATATATATATATATATATTTGTAGCTTCTAATAACACATTTTGGCAAAATATATTTATATATATCTTTCACTCAATTTTATCAAAACAAAAATAAAATTTTTATGACTCTAGTAAGACTTGAACTCATAACCACTCCTATGTTTTCAAATACTTCTTACCATTTGAGCTATGATTGTTTTTTGTTTCATATAGAAGATTGGTTCTATTTATTCCGAATATTTTCGTTAAAAAAATACAAAATAACATAGCCACCGGGACTTGAATCTGGATCTCCTAGTAGGAAACTCCATAGCTTACCAGTTATGCTATGATTGCATTCCCTATCAAGTCATATGCTTCATACATTCTTAACCATATATCTTTCATATCCTTAAATTATTCTGCCTCGCTATTTTTTTTATTTTAATCTCTGGTTATTAACTTTTGAAGGTTTATAACCATTCATTCTAAGCTCATATTCAACTATATAAACCCCTCTTCTCAGTTATTAATCATGATTACAAATTTTTTACAAAATCTTTACAAACTATAATCTTCTCAACGGCCTCTCAAAACTCTTATAATTCCTCTAACTCAAAATTATCCTTTTCTACACCAACCTCTTCGAGTACATATGATTCATCCAGTAGCTCGACTCCATCATTGCCAACCCCTACCCCTATTCATGAACCAGGAAGATACCACACCGGTTTTTCACCAAAACCAAAGAAGTCTTGAAGATCATTGTTTCTTTCTCCAAAAACAAAAACAAAAATTGACGAAATCCATCACTATCCACAGGAACAAGTCAATTTACAAAGAGAAATGTTTTACGAACAGTGGATGAATTCAAATCGTCAAAGCCTTATAGAATCTATTGCACTTAATTTTTGTGGCAAATCATCTAAGCATGATGTTGTTCAACCCTCAACATCCCGTCAGACAAATTCATCTGGCTGGAATAACTAGGAACAATATCCACCTCAACCTCCGGCATCTCCAAACTCATGGGAACGCCAAAATTATTGGTCTCCTTTGCAACCTCTTGTTGAGAATACCAAGGTCGAACCACAAGAATGCTCGCCAAAAACTCCAAAATAATTATCATTTCTTTTATATTATTGTTCCTGATTATTTGTATTTCAATTATATATTTGATTCTTTATAAAAAAAAATGTTTTCTCAGCTTCACTGCAGTTTTTAATTCCAGTCAGTCGACTGAAATTATACGTCAGTCCACTGAATGCAAGTTTTCAAAACTCTCGGGAAACCAGTCAGTCGACTGACCTAACACATTTAGTCGACTGACTGTTCAAATTTTTTGCAAATCACAGTACACTAGTCGACTGAATGCTTTTACCAGTCGACTGGCTGTGCGAAAACTGCCTTTATCTTCCCTATTTACTTACCTTTTTCCCAAATTTAACTTTACTCTTCTCAGTTTTTACCCAAATCTATTTCGCCCACAAACCCTAAATTCCCAATTACACTCGATTTTTTCACTAAAAACTCAATTAAATGGCTCCTCCAAAACGTCAAAGACAAGGCTCTTCTTCTGTCGATCCTACCGATGCCCAAATTGCACAATGGCTATACAGTGATGTGGCTGTAACAAGATGGCATAAAATGAAGAACTCAAGAATCTTTGAAGGTTCATTCATGGTCTACAGCGATTTCGCGGCTTATGGCTTACAAGAACTTATGCGTCGATCCGGATTGGAATCTCTACTTGACCTGAATGCCAATTCTCTCAAGATCAAGCACCTCACGGTAAAGTTATTCTATGCTAATATAAATCTTCCTCACCAACGTCCATCGAATAGGGATGATTGTGCTTGGAGTTTAGTGTGTGGTCAACAAGTATTCTTCTCTTTGATCGAATGGCACACATACTTCAAACTCCCAATCATGGCATTCCACTAGATGATGTCGAATGTAATATTCGACAAAGGGATCGAATTAGCCATATGTTTATGGGAGATAATATGACGGAGCAAAAATCTATTCTCCTTCGACCAAAAGCTAGAATTCTTCACAAATCTTTAATGCGGAGTATACTTCCAAGAACGGGGTCATATGAACTTATCTACCCAGAAAATTTTAAAGCTTTATATGCAATATGGGGAGGAATTCAAGTAAATTGGCTACGACGAATATTGGATGAGTTTCTCTCCTTCAACAACGGTAACATGAGAACAATTTATTTCGGTGAATATATAATGCGATTGCTTTTAAATGTGGGAACACCTCAATCGGAATCCGAAACTTCTTCCGTTGGAGTTATCAACATTCGCACAATAAGCCTCATGAAACTACCTTCAACTCCTCCGACATTTACCTCCTATGAAGAATGGCGTCAGCAACATCAACGTCAATCAAGCGGACCAACTATTCAAAAACGAACGTCTCATCCCGAAGAAGACGACGATATTCGTCTTGCACAATCAACTAGTTTGCGAGAATCCGTCGAGATCCTTTCTAGAAATCAACAAATACTAGGATCTCGTTTAAAGTAAATAGATAAAAAAATTAGACAAAGTAAAAGGATTCTTTTCTATCCCATGGGATGCAATTTCATGTTCGTCTTCCACAACTGCTTCTTTAATAGCACACGGTAAACGTCCAGAACCAAGATTTACATGGTCAACTTCCGAAGAGCATACTAGTAGTGATACTAGTGGTACAGGAAGTGGTGCTCATGGAACTTCTAGACCTAGAAAGGAGCCTGTACAGAGGAAGATGAGTAGGTTCTTTTCGTAAGTAAGTTGGATATGAACTATTTATTACTCTATTTCATAATTTGATCATATGAAAACTTGCAACTTATTTATTTTTTGAGACTTGTACTAAATAGTCACTCTTTTATACATTTCTGCACTTTTCTTTTATATTTTTGTTTACTGTATCTCCTTTTTTGTCGATGACAAAGAGGGAGAAAAAGTATGTGCACTAACGTATTTGATGCAGGAAAAAGATATCATACATTCAGGGGGAGAAATATTTTCTCTCTAACATATATACATGTTGTCATCAATCAAAAATGGGGAGAATGTTGAATTACTGGTTTTGATTCATGATAAGACAGTTCAGAAGCTAAAGAAGAATTTGCATTCATTCATGACAAAAAAAAGACAACAGAGGATCTGTAGGCTTAAAGTAACTATTATAGATATTAATTCTTAGACATATGTTAAAATCAATCCTCAAGTTTTCAATTTTTAAATTTTTCTTTACAAACAGAGTTCACTGTGCAATTTATGCACAGCCAGTCGACTGACTGTTCTTGCCAGTCGACTGACTGTGCATATGCACAGCAGTGAAAACTGTTCATATTTTTGAAACGGCAAATATGTTTAAATTTTTAAATATTCAAACACCAGTCGAATGACCCAATATACCATTCGACTGAACCGGCTTCAACTGCAAAAATTCTGAATGGACATCTTCTTCCATGAAGGGATGCACTGCATGAATAGATGTCTCTCTTGGCTGAAACTCTTCACTAAGAGTTGCATCTCTCTGAAAACTATATATAGGAGTTATCACTCACTTCATAATCACCAATTTCTGATTCTAATTCTCTATATTCTCTCTTGTGATTATTCTTGTGCATTCATATTCTCCATTGCTTTGTCTTTAAATTATATTATATATACTTTGATTCTTAGCAATATTGTTCCTTTCAAATATTCATATACTCTTTATATTCTTGAGGAATTGATTATAGGAAGTTTGTAATCTTAATAGACAAATCAGTGTTATCAAGAACACATTAAGTCAACTACATTTATACTTTGTTAAAAGTCCCGTTCTGCTGCTCAGGCAAGGGAAAGTCCTCTTCTGCTGTTGAGGCAAAAATCTTGTTCTGCTGCTCAGGTGTTGTTTACCTATTCCTCCGGGTTAAGACAGGGTATTGTTACTTAAAGCCAGAAGTTAGTCTGGGACTGGACGTAGGACGGTGCTCCGAACCAGTATAAAATCTCTAATGTCATTTTACTTACTGCATTTATATTCTGTGTTATTAACTATCTATACTCTGTATTACTGTTTATCCATATTATACGGTCCTATATACTTTCACATTCTTATGTATTATGTGTCTTAAAACAAAAATAACATTTGACATAACAAATTTTTTTATATTTATAAAGGTACAATTATCATTTCGGCATAAAAGTTTTGCAAGAGTATCACAACTTTCAAGATAAAGGGAGTTCAAGTGGATATAAGTCTGTCACCATTGGCATGTTGCTGAAGTTTGTTAGATAGATTTTTTATATGACCATCAAAGAAACACTAGGTAATTCAAGATTTTTTTTTATTAATTTGCTTAGAGAAAGACTACAACTTTTTGCATAATCATGCCACCATGTTAGACATTGAACAGAGAAAGCTTTTAATCAATTAGGTTGAGACTGAAATTTTAAACACTTTATCTTGCATGCAACATTTTGGAAGCTGAGATTTGAAAATTTATCGATCAATAATTAACTATCTTTGGTTATAAGTTATAGCAAAACAATGGAATGATCATCGATGTGTAGTTCAGATAGAAATATATTGTTAGAACATTGATGTTATTGATAAATCAAAATTAGTAATTTTTGGAATTTTTCCTACTACAGTCATTTCAAAATATATATAGTTTGAAGTAATAGATATACTAACTGATTGAAATCAGTACATCACTGCTGTAACTGAAATTTGCATCATGTAATTACTTATAGTTTGAAGTAATTGATATACTAGATGATTGAAATCAATATGTCACTGCTGTAACTAAAATTTGCATACTGTAATTGTTTATTTCACAACTTAAAAATAAATTTACAAAATCTTCTTGATTTCAAGCTCTAATAATTCATATCTTTGCTGTCAAATAAGTTAGCTATCTAAATTTTCCCTCTTATATCTATTATTGAAATGATTTAACACAACAGAAAATTATTGTCAAGGACAAAATTCCTCAGCATTTTAGCCTCAAGGACAGACCTTCAGTATTTTTACCCGAAGGACAACTTTTTTTAGGTATCGGTTTTTAGTTATAGATAGCTTTTTTAGGTATCAGTTTGTAGTTATCGGTAGCAGTTTTTAGTTCGGTGTAGTTTTGCAAGAATGTTTGTCCTTATGAATAATTTTGGAAGAATGTTTGTCCTTATTTAGGAGAATATTTTCCTTATGGTTAAAATATTGAGTCGTGTCCTTGAGGCAAAAAATATTCAAATTTTTGTCCTTTAAATTAATTCCCCCTTAACACAATTACTATTTATATCTTTGATGTATTGCATGTTATAATCTCTGAAAAAATATGCTTTACATTGTTATCCGATTTTTATCAATAACTCACATAGATATATTTATATCTACTTACAACTATGGTACCCAAATATAGAGCTAAGATAACATCTTATTTTTCAAATCTCAACTCTAATTTTTTTAAGAAATGTATATATTATTCACATTTTCTATTTTCTGTAGTTTTTGTGAATGTAATATAAAGAGATGATGCTAATCCCTTTAATTTGTTTTAGACTGTCATGATACACATGGAATTCATCATGGTTTGGTTTGTCTGAGTAGGTTTAACCAAAGCAACAAAAATGATAACCATAATCCTTTTGCAAAATAAGACTTAACTACATTCTTATGTATTATGTGTCATAAAACCAAAAATCATATTTGACATGACAAAATTTGTTACATTTATAAAGGTACAATTGTCATTTAAAATAGTCAGCATAAAAGTTTTGCAAGAGTATCCCAACTTTCAAGATACAAGGAGTTTAAGTGGATATAAGTCTGTCACCATTGGCATGTTACTAAAGTTTTGTTGGATAGATTTTTTATATGACCATCAAAGAAACACCAGATAATTCAATATTTTATTTATTAATTTGCTTAGAGAAAGACTACAACTTTTTGCATAATCATGCCACCATGTTAGACATTGAATAGAGAAAGCTTTTAATCAATTAGGTTGAGACTTAAAGTTTTATACACTTTATCTTGCATGCAACATTTTGGAAGCTAAGATTTGAAAATTTATCGATCAATAATTAATTATTTTGGTTTATAAGTTACAGCAAAACAATGGAATGATCATTGATGTGTATTTCAGATAGAAGTATATTGTTATAACGTTGATGTTGTTGATAAATCAAAATTAGTAATTTTTTGAATTTTTCCAACTTCAGTCATTTCAAAATATATATAGTTTGAAGTAATTGATATACTAACTGATTGAAATCAGTACATCACTGCTGTAACTGAAATTTGCATCATGTAATTACTTGTAGTTTGAAGTAATTGATATACTAGATGATTGAAATCAATATGTCACTGCTGTAACTAAAATTTGCATATTGTAATTGTTTATTTCACAACTTAAAAATAAATTTACAAAATCTTCTTGATTTCAAGCTCTAATAATTCATATCTTTGCTGTCAAATACGTTAGCTATCTAAATTTTCCATCTTATATCTATTATTGAAATGATTTAACATAATTACTATTTATATTTTTGCTGTATTGCATGTTATAATCTCTGAAAAAATACACTTTACATTGTTATCTGATTTTCATCAATAACTCACATAGATAGATTTATATCGACTTACAACTATGCTACCCAAATCTAGAGCTAAGATAACATTTTATTTTTCAAATCTCAACTCTAATTTTTTTTAAGAAATGTAGATATGATTCACATTTTCCATTTCCTGTAGTTTTTGTGAATGTAATATAAAGAGATGATGCTAATTCCTTTAATTTGTTTTATACTGTCCTGATACATTATGTTCCATTTCCATAAGAGAGGCTATGGTTTTTACGTTGGCTCGCCAAGCCTATCACAACCTTTCTCCTTAATCCTGGCTTGGGACAGGTTGCATAGAAAGCTACACAGGCGGAGTTACTAGAAGAGATGGTAACGAGCCAAATTGATTTTGTAGTGGTCAACACTGTAGCCAGATTGATTTTGTCCTTACTAGAAGAGATGACAAACAAGCTTGTGTAGATTGCAAAGTCATACATGAAGAATGTGTCGTCTCACAACATCAGCTTTTGATATCGGAGTTTCGTCTTCGGATACGTGTTCGACAGGATAAAGGAGCCAAGATTAGTCGAACGAAATGGTGGAAGCTCAAAGGAGACGCTTCACAAGTGTTTAAGGATAGAGTGATGGGAGAAGGGGCATGAAATTTGAAAGGAGAATCAAATTACATATGGGATGGGATGGCAACGCGCATTCGAAAAGTGGCTACTGAGGTGTTTGGGGTAACGAAAGGAAATAAACACGAATCTAAAGATTCATGGTATGGAACAGTGATGTACAAAAGGCTATCAAAGAGAAGAAAGAATGCTACAAGTGCTTGCATCATCATAGGAGCGAGGACAACATGCAAAGGTACAAAGTGGCAAAGAAGAACGCAAAGAGAGCGGTGAGTGAAGCAAGAGGTCGGGCGTATGAAGGCTTGTATCATAAGCTAAGTACGAAGGAGGGGAAAAAGACGTCTATAGGATAGCTAAGCTCCGTGAAAGGAAGATAAGAGACTTCGATCAAGTTAAATCATCAAAGATGCTAATAATAGACTTTTGGTTAAAAACAATGAGATAAAAAATAGATGGAGAGTTTATTTTAACAAGCTACTTAATGAAGAAGGTGATAGCACTACGATTGAGATAGACAACTCTTTTGATGACACCAATAGACATTTTGTTCGTAGAATTCAAGAATCCGAGATAAAGGAGACGCTAACACGGATGAAAGTAGGTAAAGCATTGGGGCCTGATGGCATCCCCATTGAGGTATGGAGATGCCTTGGGGATGCGGGGATAGCCTGGCTGACTAAGTTGTTCAATAATATTTTCAAATCAAACAAGACGGCAGATGAGTGGAGGAGAAGCATTCTAGTTCCAACTTTTAAGAATAAAGGAGATATCCAAAGTTGCACAAACTACAGAGGAATTAAACTTATGAGCCATATGATGAAGCTCTGGGAGAGAGTCATCCAACATCGATTAAGAAGAATGACAAGCGTTTCAAAAAACCAATTTGATTTCATGCCTAGGAGGTCGACTACGGAGGCTATTTTCTTGATAAGACAACTTATAAAGACGTTTAAGGAGCAAAAGAAGGATTTAAACATGGTTTTTGTTGATTTGAAGAAAGCTTATGACAAAGTACCACGAAATGTGATGTGGTGGGCTCTGGAAAAGAAGAGAGTTCCAATAAAGTATATTACCCTTATCAAGAATATGTACGATGATGTTGTGACTAGTGTTAGAGCATACGATGATGTAAGCAGTGACTTTTCCATTAACATAAGATTATCTCAAGGGTAGCTTTGAGCCCCTACATTTTTACCCTAGTGATGGATGAAGTTACGAAGGGTATACAAATATAGATTCCTTGGTGTATAGAAAAGTAAAAATTCATTCTTGATTTTACATATTGCTTATGTTTTTTAGCCAAAAAAATACAACTACTGCTGCTATTTTGTCTCCTTCTGAGTTGTTAAGGCATCCATTACTGCTGCCACTATTAATGAGTTTAACAAAATTCAACCGCAGGATTAAAACGAATGAGGCCAACTGACTAGAGAGCTTGCATCTGTGGCCAATGAAAAAGATGAAGAACAATTTCTTCCTGCTCACTTGCTCAAATATTTGGACATGATCGGAGAGCGCTTATAGGAGCTGAATAATTAAGGCCAGAATGCTTACTCAATTAATCACATGTTATAATACTAATGATGGAAACATAAACTGTGTTCTAATATAAGTTATGAATTTTAGTGTTTCATTGAGAGAATATGATATTAAATCATTTGCACAGAGCTATAAATTTATGTACTCTTAAAATTAAAACTGGATGTTGATTGATGAACTTGATTGTTATGTTCAAGACTATGTACACATTTTGGGTCATGCTTTAATCAATTTCAACTATTTGGTACCTAAATCGACTTAATTATATCTACTTATATGACACTGTGATACTTTTTATTGAAAAGTTCAACGTGTAACATCAGTATATGTTAGCCACGGAATGCTACTAAGACATGTACAAAGTTTAAATTTTGCAGTAAAAAATTAAGTGGAGAATTGAGAGCTTTGCATTATTCAACCTGTTGCTTGCAGTCACATATATTGTGGAGTAACATGATTGTAAAGATCAAAGAGGAAATATTGAAAAATATGTTCTACCTTGTTAGGACTATTTATCGGGTAATATGAACACTTGCATTTCTTTGGTTTTATGTTGTGTCTGGTTGATAGCATAATATTTTCTGTTGTATGCTACTATTTGGCATCAAAAACTTCAAATGCGTAATGCAGTTCCACCTGGGACTTCAATCCATATTATCATTTATGTTTGAAGAGAATTTCTTTTTAAATATAGGTTTCCAAAATAGCATACTGGTGAGACGAATGGAATGGTGGTTAATATATATGAAATGGTATGTTTCTATCCTCTTTAGTATACTATCGCTATTGTTCCCTACACATAGCTAAAATGATTGTACTCATCAACATGATTGTTATTCACACAAATAGGTTGATGACTTCATCCTTGATGGTGTTGATAAAATAGCTGGAAAAGAAATCACAACCACGTGGTCTCCATACAAGGTAACAAGTACAAATTTTAATACAATCTCACGTTTGCCTTTTCAAAGTATTTACACTTACATAATTCATAAATTAAAGCGCTCTTTACATTCAGCCTTCTGATTTTATTGAAGAAGAAATTTTAGTTTGCCAAGGAGATTACATATTTCGAAGCTTATAGAAAACCAAATGGTTGAAAAGTAGCGGTAGTTAGATTGGTACACATTTTTCAAAATGTTTTCGGTCCACTTAGCCATTGCAGTTCTAGGAGGACTAAACTAATTCTTACTGATATGAGATTAATGTTTGAAAAGACGGTTTTGTTAAGGAAACTGACCGCATCAAATGTCAATGTTTCGATGAATGTGTTTGGACAACGTCAAACAAAGTAATATTCAGTTATAGAGTGACAATGGAACTTTAAAATGACAACGTTTAGTTTTTTCGCAATTGATTGGAGTGGAAATAAACAACTCCTCCACTACGATTACTACTAATAGCCCTATGTTTGCACCAGTGTTCAAGACATACTCACTTTCAGCGGATAGCGCGAATCCAGATGAAAGGTAAGAAATTTCACCTTTAAGTTTTTTTAGTCCTTTGTATTTACTAAGAAATTATATAAAAATAATGGTTTATTACAAATTACAGCCGATTTTCACCTATTTTATTACATTACATAGAGTTGATTCTATATCTACTACTCTTTTCGGTCAGTTATTGCACAATGCACTTCATAATACCTTAGCATGTTGTAATGTCATAGAAATATGAAGACATATTTTTCATACACACTTGCATGTTGTAATGTCATAGAAATATCAAGACATATTTTTCATACACACTTATATGCTTGCTGTCTGACTCAATTTTTATTGTATATATAATTACATATTTAAACTTACTCTTTCTAGAAAAGTCCTCGTTGAATCACACCTACAGGAATTATGTTCAGCAAATTAAACTTTTAATCATTTTCTATAAACAGTGAGGGTGTGATTAACAAGTACTTATAATAACTATGCATATTAAGGCTTTGCCAATTTATTTTTATATAGAAGTCTCATATTCAGTGCACGTAGAACACTAGGTTCATATCTGTTTCTTCAATGACTTCAATACTACACTACACGGTAGTGCTTACAACACAATGTTCATATTCATGCAGTAAAAGAGTAGGGAATCTTTCCATTCCATGCTCAATTCTCATAGTTAAGAGAATGCAAGATATTATATTACTTTTTTTTGGACCTACCGATGAAGTACTCAAACCCAGAAACAGTATCCACAGACTACAACACAAGCGACCGTCTATACTTCAAGACTCTAACTGCAAAAGACGTCCTAAATGTCATCGACATAGAAAGACCCGATGGCATAATAGTACAATTTGGTGGTCAAACCCCTCTAAAGCTCGCCCTCCCCATCCAAAAATACCTCGAAGAAAACAAACCAACCTATGTCAGTGGCGAAGGCCTGGTAAAAATCTAGGGCACATCCCCTGATTTCATAGATGCAGTTGAAGACAGAGAGCGCTTCGATGCAATTCTCAATGAACTCGGCATCCAACAACCTAAAGGCGGAATAGAAAGAAGTGAATCCTAATCTAAAGACATTGCTTCCACCAAAGGGTACCCAGTAGTAGTTCGCCCATCTTATGTCCTAGGAGGCCGTGTTATGGAAATAGTGTGCACAAACGATGAGCTCATATCCTATTTAGAAAATGCAGTAAAAGTCGATCCAGACCAACCTGTAGTCAAACAAATTTCAAGTAGATATTTTATTTTAAGCTGATAAACATAATTTGGTATTTTCAGTCCCTTTGGACATTTAACATCAACAGTGCTCACTTTCATATTGATGTTTATTTGTATGCTTCTTATTATGTATTGATAGCACAAAAGTATACCTAGAACATGATGATGGTCACATAAAAACTGTCATGCTTTTACGCACGACTACTACAATAACTATCTCACTTTTCACTAGCAGTATACAATGTAATGTTCCAACTTATAACATTGTTTTTGGAGTACATTATTTCTTTGATATGTATGTGATTTATTTCAAATTACTGGAGTTTTCGCTTTGATATTTTTCCTGATATATCGTAGGTATTTTCTCTACTCCTTGGAATGGACGAGAATGGATAATATACAATTCTTGGTAATAAATTAAAATTATACGTATACATTATAGATTTCATTCAGGGTCGTTTATGCTAATAGCAATACAAAGCATGTATAGACATATAACATGTTACTAGGGTTCGCTTCTTTATTTAATCTTTTACTATATTATATGTACTGATGGAGATGTTCCAACTTTAATTATGCCTAACATGGTACTAACAACTAAATGTCAGATTTAGTTTGTGAATTTGTTGTGTCTACGAGATTTCACACTTCAGGTCTTTGATGCACTATTTAACATTATGAAGTGAAGTTCTATATTCTGAATCACTAACGTTGCTTCAAACATGTGACCATAAATTATCATACGTCAAACATCATTTGTTACCTATAAAATGTGTGCATTTATATTGCTGCTTTATATGTTTACATCTTTCTACCTAGGCCGCTTATACTAAGTACTATTAGGATCCAGTTTCAAAAATAGAATAGAATGAGATGATAAATTACTTATCACCATACTAATATTTCCTCAAGGAAATAAACAAACAGGCAGAGAGGTCGAAAAAATTTTAATTTTTGTTTTTTGCTACAGTGATTGCTACATTAATATGCAATCCTGATTGCTTAAGGGAGCTTAGGACATTAACCTTAATAAACATCAAAGGATTAGAAATTCAATTACTAGCATTTATAGATACAGGAGCAACTAGTTCAACAATGAACTCTGAACTAATACCCCAATACTTGATTACAAAAGCTAATAAACCAAAACAAAGTACCCAATTTGATGGAACGACCAATATTATAACAGATATAATCTCTAACGTACAACTACGATTTCATACTACTTGCAACAATTGGTCACCACATTACCACCTAAAACAATTATGGGTTACTAAATTAAATCTAGGAAATATAAATCTAATACTCGGATTAGACTTTCTCTTAAGCGACAATGGAAGTTTTTCCTTTAATAATTTAATGGCTAATACCATAATAGCAATGTTAACACAAATACAAGACAGACTAGACTTAATGGATAAACAAATTACAAGTCTAGATAGAAAATTAAATAACTTAGATAAAACCACACAAGAAAAAGATAATGACATTAATCAATTAACAGAAAAAATATCAGGCCTAAGTTTGGGTCCAATAGATCCGGACAAGGGAAGAAAAACAAAAATCAGCTTTTTAACCTTCAAAAAATTAGACACCATATGATGAATAGGAGATCATTTACAGGTCCATCCAGAACCTTAATGGATAGACCTATAGAAAGTAATACTCTGGCTACAAACACCTGGGTAGACAGCATATTAAGAAGGTCAGTAAATACACAATCCCATCTAGAAGAAATAATAAATATAGATAATGACTTAGAAATATTCTCAAATAACCAACTAAATACTTTAAACCCTAGAGAACTATATAGAACAGGTATATTTACCATAAATACAGGATTGCATAGACATCATAGAGAAGAAATTCTTTCCTTGAGTGATGGAAATCAACAGATTATAAACTTGATGTCTAATGAAGCTATTAAACAATTAAAAACACAAAACTATAAATTAATCCATCTAGGACTTATTGTTATAGGAATTAGAGGATTAATCAGACAAAAAATAGGAGCCAAATTATTAATAGTACTAATTGATGATAGACACCAAGACTTAGACAAAGCCATATTCGGGACAATAGAAGTAGACATGAACAATAACATTGGTATTGTTTATATATCACCAAATTTTACAGTGACATTACAAGATTTTTACAAACACATAAAAGTAGTTATCCAAACTAAAGGATTTGAAAATTTTAATGGTAAAAATATACTACTTGATATAACATTTTTAGGAAAATGTATGACAAAGTATACTCCCAAAATAAAAATAAAACTTGATGAAGTAATAAAAACACTAACATCCACTGGTATCAGATTTTTAAAACCAATGGAAATAGACACATCTATATTAGCAGGACATGAATGGACTATCCAAAATCCTAATGAAAATAGAGATACACTTAAACCAAATGATGTAGTAACTTATACAAACCCCAATGGTTCTATAGCCTTAAGATTCAAGGATTATGGACCCTCTAATCAAAAAGATATAGATACAGATGATGAATCAAATTCTGAACTCCAAAGGAATTTGTAATGGATAAAATAATATATCCTAAAGAATTAGGAATGGTTCTCGAACGATTCGAACTATACGAATTAGAACAACAACCAAAAACAAACAACCAAATAGACAACAACACATTTGTCTATATAGATGATGAAAATAATATTAGAATAAAAACAATAACCATGTTAGAAACCTTCTTGGAAGATTCAATCAAACAAAGTACAGAAGAACTTAATAACGAATTAATCAGTGAATATACATACCACATAGAATTAATGGAAGGACAAGGAGATAGTTCTACAGTAACTTATCCTAAAGAATCCCCTCACAAAATGGATTATCCACTAGGACACCCTCCTAGGATAAATGTCAATCCCTATAATAACGAAAATAAAGATTTAAGAACTATAGGAAAAAGAATACCTACTGAAAAAACATTTTTTGGAAAAAATTCTGTAATACTTAATGTTACAGAATGTCATCCACAACTATTAGACACATATCTAGAACAATGGACAGCTGCAATAGCCAGAGACTATTCAGCCAAACATACAAATATAACAACTGGTGAAGAAATGGTTAGGATAGCAGAAAACTATTTAGGAGATATAGCTAAAGGAATGTGGGAAGCATACAAAAGTAATTTCCCAGATGAAGTAGCGTCCCTAGTAGCACAAGGAGGGAATATATACAACTTTGCCTACTTAATACATAGGATAATAACAGGAAGGGAAGTAAATACTGGGCTAACCCTTAGACAACAAGAAGCTATGAGAGACTTGGAACAAATACAATTGTTAGACTGGAAACACATAATAAAATTCTTGAATGAATTCTTATATTATGCCACAACCTCTGGTAATTATTATTCTAAAGAAATAGGAGATAGATTATTTTCTAAATTACCTGGTGATTTAGGAAAGGAAATACATAAATCTTGGAATGAAACATACGCTAATATTCCTAAAACATATGATAACATAGGAATTAGAATAACTCACATCATTTCTGAATTAAAGAAGAAATGTACATATATACAAATCCAAAGAGAATTAAAACAAAAGAATTATGGATTCTGCTCACAAATATATACCCCCCAACAATATGGATCTAAAAACCCTATTGTTAAAAGGCATAAGCCTAAGAAACAGTATACTAAAAAATATTACCTTAGAAGATCAAATGCAAGAAAACCATACTTAAACAAAGAAAAACATGTTAGGAAATACAATCCAAAGAAAACATATGCAAGTACTATTACATGTTTCGCATGTAATGAAAAAGGACATTTATCTTCAACATGTCCTAAAAAACATAACTTATATACTAGAGAATCAAACCTAGTTGACTCAGTCAAAGAAGATTTACTTGAAGTAGCCTCAGATGTATCTGAAACTTCTACAATATACTCTATAGTGTCATTAGAAGGATTAGAAGAACAAGAAAATACTTCTAATTCAAACTACTCTTTAATAGAAGAACTAACAAATGAACAAGCAAAACTGGCTGAATTCCCATTTGAACAATTCCTAAATTTAATGAATTATGAAGAATGTATACATGATTTTAAATATAAAATGGGAACTGATACTACAAAATGCTACTTTTGCCCATGGTATCCAGCCTTTGACAAAAGGTTTAAATGCATAAAATGTACCACAGAAATATGTTACAAATGCGCCAAAACACATTTTAACTTAGAAACTCCTAATCAAAACAAATTACAATATATTGATAAAAACAAAATTAATGAAGATAGAATAAAAACCTTAGAAGACAGAATGAACAATTTTGAAATAGAAATAGATGAACTAAGAAAGATATTAGAAGAAACAAACAAATATAGTAAAGGGAAAAATATTATACAAGAAAATAATCTCACTAATACAGATGAATTAATACAAATCCCATTAATATGCAATCCTGATTGCTTAAGAGAGCTTAGGACATTAACCTTAATAAACATCAAAGGATTAGAAATTCAATTACTAGCATTTATAGATACAGGAGCAACTAGTTCAACAATAAACTCTGAACTAATACCCCAATACTTGATTACAAAAGCTAATAAACCAAAACAAAGTACCCAATTTGATGGAACGACCAATATTATAACAGATATAATCTCTAACGTACAACTACGATTTCATACTACTTGCAACAATTGGTCACCACATTACCACCTAAAACAATTATGGGTTACTAAATTAAATCTAGGAAATATAAATCTAATACTCGGATTAGACTTTCTCTTAAGCGACAATGGATGTTTTTCCTTTAATAAAGATTATTTACAAATAGCCAAAAAGACAACACTAACACCCCTCATATCAGAGTTTCTACCTGAGAAGCGTGGTGGGGATAGTACAACAAATAATACAACCCAAAAACAACAAAAAGAATGTACTTGTGACATTCCAGGCCAGTGCCAACAAAATGAAATAGAAACCAATAAAATAACAACAGAACAATTATATTGCTATGAACACATACAAGATATAGAAATAGATTTAATCCAACCAAACAAAATAAGCAACATCCTTTTAACAACTGATGACATAAACCAAATTATAAGTAGACTTGAAAAAATAGAAATAATAGGAGAAAAACCACTAAAGTACTGGGAAAAAGATTCTATTTACTGCAAATTAGACATAATTAACCCAGACATTACTATTAAAACCAGATCACCCAAATATGATAATTGGATGATTGATGAATTTAAAATGCACATAGATATTTTAAACAAACTAGGAATTATACGAAAGTCAGATTCCAGACATAGAACCTCAGCTTTTATAGTACAAAAAGAATCTGAAAGAAAAAAAGGACAAAGCAGGTTGGTCATGGATTATACCAGACTCAATGATAATACAAATGAAGACGGGTATTGTATTCCTGACAAAGATATATTAATTAACAAAATACAAAATAATTATTGGTATTCTAAATTTGATTTAAAATCTGGATTTTGGCAAGTCAAGATGCACCCAGATTCTATACCATGGACTGCTTTCACCTGTTCAGAAGGACATTATGAATGGCTGGTAATGCCATTTGAACTAAAAAATGCGCCACAAATATTCCAACGAAAAATGGATGATATATTTAAACATTGTAGTAAATTTACATGTGTATATATAGATGATATATTAGTTTTTTCAAAAACAAAAAAGGAACATATAGCACACCTATATACAATATTTAAGCTCTTTGAAGCACATGGGCTAATTATCTCCAAAAGGAAAATTGAATTATTCAAAAATTCCATAGATTTCCTAGGAGTAAAAATAGGAAAAGGACAAATAGAGCTCCAGCCCCATATATCCAGAAAAATATTAGAATTTCCAGATAAAATAGAAAATTTGAAACAATTACAATCATTTCTTGGACTTATAAATTATGCAAGACCTTTTATACAAAATTTATCCAAATATACTGGACCCTTGTATAATAAAGCAAGTCCCAAAGGAAAAAGAGAATTTAACAGTGAAGACATAAAGCAAATCCAAAAAATCAAAGAACTAGCAAAAAACCTAAAACCACTAACATTACCATTGGCTACAGATTATTTAATTGTAGAAACAGACGGTTCCTCATTAGGATGGGGAGGAATACTATTAAGTAAAAAACACAAAAATGATCCTAAATCTACTGAAAAAATATGTAGATATACTTCGGGAACGTATAAAGAAAAAGGCTACATGACTTCTTTAGATTATGAAATTTTAGCCATAATATATGTCTTAGAATCATTTAGACTTTTTATAATCTCACAAAAAGAAATAACAATAAGGACAGACTGTGAATCCATAGTAAAATATGCCAATAACAAAAAAGAAAAAGGTACAATAAATAATAGATGGCTAAAATTCAAAAATGCTGTTTTAAATTGTGGAACTAGAATAATATGGGAACATATTAAAGGTATTTCAAACATACTACCAGACAAATTATCAAGGCTACTCAACTCCTCCGAGAATTGTGATCTTACTAACTCATTTGAAGATTGTAATTTTGTTAACAGAGAAGAAGAAATAGAGATGGCTACTACGAATCAGTTAACAAATAGCAAAAGATTTCTGAAGACATACACACAAAACAGATTTGTCACAAATGTCCAACTGTCTGAAGAACAACAAATGATATTAGACAACATATGGAACCTGTCAACCACTTCCCAAGAAAATAAACAGAAGTTAAGTATATTATACACTTTGGTTGATTTATTCACAGAAACAAAAAACACAAAGAAGTTCACACACTATTGTTTGTTCAACGGGCCTAGTGCCGGCATATATCTTGATTGGGAAGAAATGGTTCCTAGACTTAAGGAACTTGAACAAAACCCAAAATATGGAAGACCATATTATAAAGGCTATTACACTTATGAGACAGCCAAGAATGCTATTGAAAAAATTCTTGGAACAGATTACATAGTCTCTGACACACTCAAACAAATACAAAATATAGCCTCGGGAGTACAGATAAAAGAAGAGATCACAACCCCTACAGAAATATGCTTAAAGCCCAGAACAACATTTGCAGCTATTACAAAGGAGGCCAATAAAGGAAAAATGGTACATCTTGGACATATCTCACAAGCTTCTCCGATACAAACAAAGAATCAGGAAATTTCTTTCCCTGAAACACTTGACAAGGAAATACAATTTCTACAAAATACAAAGAAGAAAAATGCTCCAACATACAAAGAGATTTATTCTCTAATCACAAAAATTTCTTCACAAAAAATCCTTGGATTCAAAATAAACTGGGAAATTTTGAGAAACCAAAATATTCCTTGCACTAATCAATTTGCAGATTGCAAAGAATTATCATTAGACTGCAGGTGTACTATTGTGGCATCCATGCCACTTGTCAGTCTTAAACTGTCACAATACAAATATCTTGTCCATAACAAATTCACTTTAGATCCAACTACTCTCTTAAACTATGGTTTTGTCAAAGACATCTATATAAATGGTTGGCATCCTACGGAACTACCAGAGCCTCTGCATTCGATAGCAGACTATTTCACAGAAGTCCTTGATACAGAATTACATTTGGATATATCTACAGTTCCTCCACATTACGGAAACAACATACTTGATCCCGCAAGACATATAGTAAAAATTAAAGCACACGGTTTTGATCATGACTACCCAACTTGGGAAGAGCCTACAGATTTCCTTGACAACTCAACACCCAAGATG
The DNA here is from genome assembly GCA_030765085.1 of Allium cepa. Lineage (NCBI taxonomy): Eukaryota > Viridiplantae > Streptophyta > Magnoliopsida > Asparagales > Amaryllidaceae > Allium > Allium cepa. The sequence goes on from CM060935.1 coordinate 601,895,498, forward strand.
TATGAACAACAGCATTATGAAAAATACAGAGCCTACATCATTGGACAAAACCTAAATTGGACAAGCACAGACAATAAATTTTTTAAACTACATGCTGAATCCCCAGTAACAAAAATATACATCTCCAGGAACATAGAAGAATTTGAACCAGAATACAGGCCTTTTGAAATCTTCCATCCCAGGCCCAATACTATAAAAATCTACAGAAAATTACATATGTCATTAGCAGGAGAAGACAAAGAAGGTTCTACTAGCAGCAAGACAAAAGAAGAAGATGACCTAATGGACTGATGTGACAGAAACCTACCGCACAAATAAAATATCCACTAAAAGTACATACGTGGCGAATACAAAGTCTAGTGGATTCTTGCTTTTATTTTTAATATCCTTTCTTTTTATAGTGCGCCATTATGTATTAATAAAGTGGGTATGAAACCCACAGCTGTAAGTTATTAAGTTGTATTTCGAGAGTGTTCTGAGCTTGGCTATATAAAGACATGTAAGGCCCTCAGAACATATATCGCTCTCTCTATCCTTTGCATTGTAATCTCAATCCTCTGCTGTAAAAATCTTTAATATTAGTTTTTTAATATTTACCATTTCTGTCTTCATGAACTAAACATCTAAGACGTGAATCAAGGAAGAAAAGTGAAGAGGCTACGGTATGGTTCTTATTTATGTTTCTTCTTTAGTTTATTGATTATGTTGTTCATATTTTTATGATCTCTGGAATTATCTTATATGTTGTTTAAATTCAAAAGACGTAAACTCGTTTGAAAGAGAAAAGTACCCGTTTTAGCCGTTAGTCATTAGGACGTTAGGCACTTAGGGGAAGAAACTCTTAGAGTGACAAGGTGAGAATTAACAACATATAGCAATTTTTTCAGAGTTTGTAAATATAATGGACATAGAGTTATGTTTGAAGAAGAAAGTAAATAATTTCAAAAATAGTGCCTGCCTAACTCGGTATTCCTTGATTCATGTCTGCTTTCTTAAATATTATCAACTTAACCAAAATAACGAACCTTTTAATGGAATTCCTACAAAATCATTTAGAAGAAGATTTTCTCACAAAATTATTCTTTGTTCTAAAAAATATGGACTTAAGTCAAAAAGACCAATATACCATTGCAAACATATTTAAAGACAAATGTGCAGTTCAAATACATTGCTACAGTGGCTGGTACAGTAGGCGCCACGACGTATTCCGTTTTGTACTACTTTAGCAGCAACTTGAAAGATTTTGTCCCAAGGGTGTGCTAAATGAATGTTTAAGCAAGGAATTAGGAACCTAATCACCTTTTCTTTATCCAATATTTCAGAGTCTTCTAATTTTCTACTTAACATTCTGTAGTTTCTCTGTCTTAACAGTAGATTTTTACCAGTCATGGTAAAGATGCATATCAAAATCATATTCTGTGGATCTGTTTCTTTCTTCATGTTGTACTAACATATTCATCCATTCTTTATGAAACTGTTTTAGAAACCTTTGGCTTTAAATATGTTTGCAATGGTATATTGGTCTTTTTGACTTAAGTCCATATTTTTTAGAACAAAGAATAATTTTGTGAGAAAATCTTCTTCTAAATGATTTTGTAGGAATTCCATTAAAAGGTTCGTTATTTTGGTTAAGTTGATAATATTTAAGAAAGCAGACATGAATCAAGGAATACCGAGTTAGGCAGGCACTATTTTTGAAATTATTTACTTTCTTCTTCAAACATAACTCTATGTCCATTATATTTACAAACTCTGAAAAAATTGCTATATGTTGTTAATTCTCACCTTGTCACTCTAAGAGTTTCTTCCCCTAAGTGCCTAACGTCCTAATGACTAACGGCTAAAACGGGTACTTTTCTCTTTCAAACGAGTTTACGTCTTTTGAATTTAAACAACATATAAGATAATTCCAGAGATCATAAAAATATGAACAACATAATCAATAAACTAAAGAAGAAACATAAATAAGAACCATACCGTAGCCTCTTCACTTTTCTTCCTTGATTCACGTCTTAGATGTTTAGTTCATGAAGACAGAAATGGTAAATATTAAAAAACTAATATTAAAGATTTTTACAGCAGAGGATTGAGATTACAATGCAAAGGATAGAGAGAGCGATATATGTTCTGAGGGCCTTACATGTCTTTATATAGCCAAGCTCAGAACACTCTCGAAATACAACTTAATAACTTACAGCTGTGGGTTTCATACCCACTTTATTAATACATAATGGCGCACTATAAAAAGAAAGGATATTAAAAATAAAAGCAAGAATCCACTAGACTTTGTATTCGCCACGTATGTACTTTTAGTGGATATTTTATTTGTGCGGTAGGTTTCTGTCACATCAGTCCATTAGGTCATCTTCTTCTTTTGTCTTGCTGCTAGTAGAACCTTCTTTGTCTTCTCCTGCTAATGACATATGTAATTTTCTGTAGATTTTTATAGTATTGGGCCTGGGATGGAAGATTTCAAAAGGCCTGTATTCTGGTTCAAATTCTTCTATGTTCCTGGAGATGTATATTTTTGTTACTGGGGATTCAGCATGTAGTTTAAAAAATTTATTGTCTGTGCTTGTCCAATTTAGGTTTTGTCCAATGATGTAGGCTCTGTATTTTTCATAATGCTGTTGTTCATACATCTTGGGTGTTGAGTTGTCAAGGAAATCTGTAGGCTCTTCCCAAGTTGGGTAGTCATGATCAAAACCGTGTGCTTTAATTTTTACTATATGTCTTGCGGGATCAAGTATGTTGTTTCCGTAATGTGGAGGAACTGTAGATATATCCAAATGTAATTCTGTATCAAGGACTTCTGTGAAATAGTCTGCTATCGAATGCAGAGGCTCTGGTAGTTCCGTAGGATGCCAACCATTTATATAGATGTCTTTGACAAAACCATAGTTTAAGAGAGTAGTTGGATCTAAAGTGAATTTGTTATGGACAAGATATTTGTATTGTGACAGTTTAAGACTGACAAGTGGCATGGATGCCACAATAGTACACCTGCAGTCTGATGATAATTCTTTGCAATCTGCAAATTGATTAGTGCAAGGAATATTTTGGTTTCTCAAAATTTCCCAGTTTATTTTGAATCCAAGGATTTTTTGTGAAGAAATTTTTGTGATTAGAGAATAAATCTCTTTGTATGTTGGAGCATTTTTCTTCTTTGTATTTTGTAGAAATTGTATTTCCTTGTCAAGTGTTTCAGGGAAAGAAATTTCCTGATTCTTTGTTTGTATCGGAGAAGCTTGTGGGATATGTCCAAGATGTACCATTTTTCCTTTATTGGCCTCCTTTGTAATAGCTGCAAATGTTGTTCTGGGCTTTAAGCATATTTCTGTAGGGGTTGTGATCTCTTCTTTTATCTGTACTCCCGAGGCTATATTTTGTATTTGTTTGAGTGTGTCAGAGACTATGTAATCTGTTCCAAGAATTTTTTCAATAGCATTCTTGGCTGTCTCATAAGTGTAATAGCCTTTATAATATGGTCTTCCATATTTTGGGTTTTGTTCAAGTTCCTTAAGTCTAGGAACCATTTCTTCCCAATCAAGATATATGCCGGCACTAGGCCCGTTGAACAAACAATAGTGTGTGAACTTCTTTGTGTTTTTTGTTTCTGTGAATAAATCAACCAAAGTGTATAATATACTTAACTTCTGTTTATTTTCTTGGGAAGTGGTTGACAGGTTCCATATGTTGTCTAATATCATTTGTTGTTCTTCAGACAGTTGGACATTTGTGACAAATCTGTTTTGTGTGTATGTCTTCAGAAATCTTTTGCTATTTGTTAACTGATTCGTAGTAGCCATCTCTATTTCTTCTTCTCTGTTAACAAAATTACAATCTTCAAATGAGTTAGTAAGATCACAATTCTCGGAGGAGTTGAGTAGCCTTGATAATTTGTCTGGTAGTATGTTTGAAATACCTTTAATATGTTCCCATATTATTCTAGTTCCACAATTTAAAACAGCATTTTTGAATTTTAGCCATCTATTATTTATTGTACCTTTTTCTTTTTTGTTATTGGCATATTTTACTGTGGATTCACAGTCTGTCCTTATTGTTATTTCTTTTTGTGAGATTATAAAAAGTCTAAATGATTCTAAGACATATATTATGGCTAAAATTTCATAATCTAAAGAAGTCATGTAGCCTTTTTCTTTATACGTTCCCGAAGTATATCTACATATTTTTTCAGTAGATTTAGGATCATTTTTGTGTTTTTTACTTAATAGTATTCCTCCCCATCCTAATGAGGAACCGTCTGTTTCTACAATTAAATAATCTGTAGCCAATGGTAATGTTAGTGGTTTTAGGTTTTTTGCTAGTTCTTTGATTTTTTGGATTTGCTTTATGTCTTCACTGTTAAATTCTCTTTTTCCTTTGGGACTTGCTTTATTATACAAGGGTCCAGTATATTTGGATAAATTTTTTATAAAAGGTCTTGCATAATTTATAAGTCCAAGAAATGATTGTAATTGTTTCAAATTTTCTATTTTATCTGGAAATTCTAATATTTTTCTGGATATATGGGGCTGGAGCTCTATTTGTCCTTTTCCTATTTTTACTCCTAGGAAATCTATGGAATTTTTGAATAATTCAATTTTCCTTTTGGAGATAATTAGCCCATGTGCTTCAAAGAGCTTAAATATTGTATATAGGTGTGCTATATGTTCCTTTTTTGTTTTTGAAAAAACTAATATATCATCTATATATACACATGTAAATTTACTACAATGTTTAAATATATCATCCATTTTTCGTTGGAATATTTGTGGCGCATTTTTTAGTCCAAATGGCATTACCAGCCATTCATAATGTCCTTCTGAACAGGTGAAAGCAGTCCATGGTATAGAATCTGGGTGCATCTTGACTTGCCAAAATCCAGATTTTAAATCAAATTTAGAATACCAATAATTATTTTGTATTTTGTTAATTAATATATCTTTGTCAGGAATACAATACCCGTCTTCATTTGTATTATCATTGAGTCTGGTATAATCCATGACCATCCTGCTTTGTCCTCTTTTTCTTTCAGATTCTTTTTGTACTATAAAAGCTGAGGTTCTATGTCTGGAATCTAACTTTCGTATAATTCCTAGTTTGTTTAAAATATCTATGTGCATTTTAAATTCATCAATCATCCAATTATCATATTTGGGTGATCTGGTTTTAATAGTAATGTCTGGGTTAATTATGTCTAATTTGCAGTAAATAGAATCTTTTTCCCAGTACTTTAGTGGTTTTTTTCCTATTATTTCTATTTTTTCAAGTCTACTTATAATTTGGTTTATGTCATCAGTTGTTAATAGGATGTTGCTTATTTTGTTTGGTTGGATTAAATCTATTTCTATATCTTGTATGTGTTCATAGCAATATAATTGTTCTGTTGTTATTTTATTGGTTTCTATTTCATTTTGTTGGCACTGGCCTGGAATGTCACAAGTACATTCTTTTTGTTGTTTTTGGGTTGTATTATTTGTTGTACTATCCCCACCACGCTTCTCAGGTAGAAACTCTGATATGAGGGGTGTTAGTGTTGTCTTTTTGGCTATTTGTAAATAATCTTTATTAAAGGAAAAACTTCCATTGTCGCTTAAGAGAAAGTCTAATCCGAGTATTAGATTTATATTTCCTAGATTTAATTTAGTAACCCATAATTGTTTTAGGTGGTAATGTGCTGACCAATTGTTGCAAGTAGTATGAAATCGTAGTTGTACGTTAGAGATTATATCTGTTATAATATTGGTCGTTCCATCAAATTGGGTACTTTGTTTTGGTTTGTTAGTTTTTGTAATCAAGTATTGGGGTATTAGTTCAGAGTTTATTGTTGAACTAGTTGCTCCTGTATCTATAAATGCTAGTAATTGAATTTCTAATCCTTTGATGTTTATTAAGGTTAATGTCCTAAGCTCTCTTAAGCAATCAGGATTGCATATTAATGGGATTTGTATTAATTCATCTGTATTAGTGAGATTATTTTCTTGTATAATATTTTTCCCTTTACTATATTTGTTTGTTTCTTCTAATATCTTTCTTAGTTCATCTATTTCTATTTCAAAATTGTTCATTCTGTCTTCTAAGGTTTTTATTCTATCTTCATTAATTTTGTTTTTATCAATATATTGTAATTTGTTTTGATTAGGAGTTTCTAAGTTAAAATGTGTTTTGGCGCATTTGTAACATATTTCTGTGGTACATTTTATGCATTTAAACCTTTTGTCAAAGGCTGGATACCATGGGCAAAAGTAGCATTTTGTAGTATCAGTTCCCATTTTATATTTAAAATCATGTATACATTCTTCATAATTCATTAAATTTAGGAATTGTTCAAATGGGAATTCAGCCAGTTTTGCTTGTTCATTTGTTAGTTCTTCTATTAAAGAGTAGTTTGAATTAGAAGTATTTTCTTGTTCTTCTAATCCTTCTAATGACACTATAGAGTATATTGTAGAAGTTTCAGATACATCTGAGGCTACTTCAAGTAAATCTTCTTTGACTGAGTCAACTAGGTTTGATTCTCTAGTATATAAGTTATGTTTTTTAGGACATGTTGAAGATAAATGTCCTTTTTCATTACATGCGAAACATGTAATAGTACTTGCATATGTTTTCTTTGGATTGTATTTCCTAACATGTTTTTCTTTGTTTAAGTATGGTTTTCTTGCATTTGATCTTCTAAGGTAATATTTTTTAGTATACTGTTTCTTAGGCTTATGCCTTTTAACAATAGGGTTTTTAGATCCATATTGTTGGGGGGTATATATTTGTGAGCAGAATCCATAATTCTTTTGTTTTAATTCTCTTTGGATTTGTATATATGTACATTTCTTCTTTAATTCAGAAATGATGTGAGTTATTCTAATTCCTATGTTATCATATGTTTTAGGAATATTAGCGTATGTTTCATTCCAAGATTTATGTATTTCCTTTCCTAAATCACCAGGTAATTTAGAAAATAATCTATCTCCTATTTCTTTAGAATAATAATTACCAGAGGTTGTGGCATAATATAAGAATTCATTCAAGAATTTTATTATGTGTTTCCAGTCTAACAATTGTATTTGTTCCAAGTCTCTCATAGCTTCTTGTTGTCTAAGGGTTAGCCCAGTATTTACTTCCCTTCCTGTTATTATCCTATGTATTAAGTAGGCAAAGTTGTATATATTCCCTCCTTGTGCTACTAGGGACGCTACTTCATCTGGGAAATTACTTTTGTATGCTTCCCACATTCCTTTAGCTATATCTCCTAAATAGTTTTCTGCTATCCTAACCATTTCTTCACCAGTTGTTATATTTGTATGTTTGGCTGAATAGTCTCTGGCTATTGCAGCTGTCCATTGTTCTAGATATGTGTCTAATAGTTGTGGATGACATTCTGTAACATTAAGTATTACAGAATTTTTTCCAAAAAATGTTTTTTCAGTAGGTATTCTTTTTCCTATAGTTCTTAAATCTTTATTTTCGTTATTATAGGGATTGACATTTATCCTAGGAGGGTGTCCTAGTGGATAATCCATTTTGTGAGGGGATTCTTTAGGATAAGTTACTGTAGAACTATCTCCTTGTCCTTCCATTAATTCTATGTGGTATGTATATTCACTGATTAATTCGTTATTAAGTTCTTCTGTACTTTGTTTGATTGAATCTTCCAAGAAGGTTTCTAACATGGTTATTGTTTTTATTCTAATATTATTTTCATCATCTATATAGACAAATGTGTTGTTGTCTATTTGGTTGTTTGTTTTTGGTTGTTGTTCTAATTCGTATAGTTCGAATCGTTCGAGAACCATTCCTAATTCTTTAGGATATATTATTTTATCCATTACAAATTCCTTTGGAGTTCAGAATTTGATTCATCATCTGTATCTATATCTTTTTGATTAGAGGGTCCATAATCCTTGAATCTTAAGGCTATAGAACCATTGGGGTTTGTATAAGTTACTACATCATTTGGTTTAAGTGTATCTCTGTTTTCATTAGGATTTTGGATAGTCCATTCATGTCCTGCTAATATAGATGAGTCTATTTCCATTTGTTTTAAAAATCTGATACCAGTGGATGTTAGTGTTTTTATTACTTCATCAAGTTTTATTTTTATTTTGGGAGTATACTTTGTCATACATTTTCCTAAAAATGTTATATCAAGTAGTATATTTTTACCATTAAAATTTTCAAATCCTTTAGTTTGGATAACTACTTTTATGTGTTTGTAAAAATCTTGTAATGTCATTGTAAAATTTGGTGATATATAAACAATACCAATGTTATTGTTCATGTCTACTTCTATTGTCCCGAATATGGCTTTGTCTAAGTCTTGGTGTCTATCATCAATTAGTACTATTAATAATTTGGCTCCTATTTTTTGTCTGATTAATCCTCTAATTCCTATAACAATAAGTCCTAGATGGATTAATTTATAGTTTTGTGTTTTTAATTGTTTAATAGCTTCATTAGACATCAAGTTTATAATCTGTTGATTTCCATCACTCAAGGAAAGAATTTCTTCTCTACGATGTCTATGCAATCCTGTATTTATGGTAAATATACCTGTTCTATATAGTTCTCTAGGGTTTAAAGTATTTAGTTGGTTATTTGAGAATATTTCTAAGTCATTATCTATATTTATTATTTCTTCTAGATGGGATTGTGTATTTACTGACCTTCTTAATATGCTGTCTACCCAGGTGTTTGTAGCCAGAGTATTACTTTCTATAGGTCTATCCATTAAGGTTCTGGATGGACCTGTAAATGATCTCCTATTCATCATATGGTGTCTAATTTTTTGAAGGTTAAAAAGCTGATTTTTGTTTTTCTTCCCTTGTCCGGATCTATTGGACCCAAACTTAGGCCTGATATTTTTTCTGTTAATTGATTAATGTCATTATCTTTTTCTTGTGTGGTTTTATCTAAGTTATTTAATTTTCTATCTAGACTTGTAATTTGTTTATCCATTAAGTCTAGTCTGTCTTGTATTTGTGTTAACATTGCTATTATGGTATTAGCCATTAAGCATAAGACATTATCTGCTTTACTTGTAAAAATGTCTTTATTATAACCTGCTGTTAATGCTTCTGTTTGTTTTAGTGACATATTAACATATTCTTTAGCTTCAGAATAATGTTTATTATCATATCCCATATTAATTTAATTGTATGTACTTGATTTCTTGTAGCATTCCTTTTATGTTGTTTATTTGGGATTCAAAGTGACTTTTATTTATTTCAGCTTGGCTTTTGATTTGCAATATTAAGTCTTTAGATTGTATCTTAATATCTTTAGGTTTATTTTCTTCAATCATTTGTTTTAAAGAGATTGTGTCATGTTTGTTTGGAAAATTCTTGAATTGTAGAGCTTTAAACTTTCTGGTTAGTTTTTGTAGAGTATTATCAAAGTTATCTATTTTTTGTAATCCTAACTTTAGATAATTTTGGTTATCTTGTATTTGTTGAAGTTTTTTATTTCTTGAAACCATGCTTTCTGAAATAAGTTCTACCAATCGATAGAATTTTTCATTATACCAATGTAAAGAGTCTCCGAGTTCAATAACCAAATCTGTTATTGAATTTAAATGATGTGAGTCTGAATGCAACACATGTTTATAATTATTGTTTATATGGCATACATGTTTTTGTTTATCTATAGAAACAATTCTTTTTGGGGAATTTATTATTTCCAAATTTAAGTATTCAAATTTCTTATAGTCTGTTATTTCAAATGGTTTTAGTTTATTCATATGTTGATCAATTGCTCTGATACCAAACAGGCATACATTTTAATTTTTAATTTTAATTTTAATTTTAATTTTAATTTTAAAATTTTTCCGACCTCTCTGCCTGTTTGGTATCAGAGCAATTGATCAACATATGAATAAACTAAAACCATTTGAAATAACAGACTATAAGAAATTTGAATACTTAAATTTGGAAATAATAAATTCCCCAAAAAGAATTGTTTCTATAGATAAACAAAAACATGTATGCCATATAAACAATAATTATAAACATGTGTTGCATTCAGACTCACATCATTTAAATTCAATAACAGATTTGGTTATTGAACTCGGAGACTCTTTACATTGGTATAATGAAAAATTCTATCGATTGGTAGAACTTATTTCAGAAAGCATGGTTTCAAGAAATAAAAAACTTCAACAAATACAAGATAACCAAAATTATCTAAAGTTAGGATTACAAAAAATAGATAACTTTGATAATACTCTACAAAAACTAACCAGAAAGTTTAAAGCTCTACAACTCAAAAATTTTCCAAACAAACATGACATAATCTCTTTAAAACAAATGATTGAAGAAAATAAACCTAAAGATATTGAGATACAATCTAAAGACTTAATATTGCAAATCAAAAGCCAAGCTGAAATAAATAAAAGTCACTTTGAATCCCAAATAAACAACATAAAAGGAATGCTACAAGAAATCAAGTACATACAATTAAATTAATATGGGATATGATAATAAACATTATTCTGAAGCTAAAGAATATGTTAATATGTCACTAAAACAAACAGAGGCATTAACAGCAGGTTATAATAAAGACATTTTTACAAGTAAAGCAGATAATGTCTTATGCTTAATGGCTAATACCATAATAGCAATGTTAACACAAATACAAGACAGACTAGACTTAATTAAAAAATTTCCGACCTCTCTGCCTGTTTAGACACTCAATGTTGCTCTTTTATGAGGAGGGAGACCAAGCTTGACTATCATAGGCGCGCTCGTCGACCGACCGACTTAACTTGACCCAGACCGAGGTTGTTTTAGTATAGCACCTGTATCTTTGGACGAATTGGTTTGTAGACGAGACCAAAGTAGATCAACATTTTTTTCTGAAAAATCTATCATCTTCTTCTCAATGAAACTATTTTTTCAAAAATCGAAAGACAAGCAATCGTTTTTGAGTAGCAACTGAGTCGATTCCGTTTGTGCAAGCGGATCGATACCAAATCCGAAAGAAGAGGCTGTTTTATCCTAGAGGCGGCGGCGTTTGTTAGACTGCTTTGCACCACTGGACAGAACGTCGAAACGACTTAGCCGAAGATCATTGTTTACAACAATTACATAGGAGAAATCACACATTCGAACCAACTCACGACTATTGCTTTTGGGATTGAAAGCATAGAGCTGAAGTTTACCTATGGAAAGACCGTCATTCTGAAAGACGTCATGTGCACTCCAGAGATTAGAAAAAATCTTGTTCGGATTATCTTCTTAATAAGGCTGGGTTTACACAGACTATTGGGGCTGACATGTACACCATCACTATGAATGATATTTTTGTGGTTAGGAGTTATGCAACTGATGGTATGTTTAAAACTGAACGTTGAATGTAATAAAATGTCTACTTCTCTGTATATATTGTGTGATTTTAATATCTGGCACTCTAGACTATGTCATGTAAATAAACGAATAATAAAGAACATGGATAGCTTAGGTTTAGTCCCTAATATGTCACTAAATAATTTTGAAAAATGTGATTTTTGTAGTCAACCATAAATAATAAAAACCCCAAATAAATTTGTAATTAGAGACTCATAACCCTTAGACTTGATTCATTCTGATATATGTGAGTTTGATGACACCCTGACTAAAAATGGACACCTCTACTTTATCACTTTTGTTGATGATTGCTCTGATCTTACTTATGTATATATGGAAATTAGCCATAAGGGCCTCTTTAGCAAATGCAATTAGTTTCTAGGACACACAACTGAAATAATTACTTTTAAAGATAAAACGAAAAATAAATAGATTCTAAGGCCTAAAAACCTATGAAATTATGTCCTTGAAAGTAATTGGACTGCTGATTTTGTCCTTAAAAGTAATTATTATGCTGATTTTGGCCTTGAAATTAATTTTTGTGGATGTGTGTGTCGTTGAAACTAATTGGACTACAAAGTTTGTCCTTCTAGTGAAATTGTCCCTATGTATGTCTTATGAAAAATAAAAGTGACGCATTTGAGATATTTAAATCTTTCATAATTGATATTGAATATCAGTCTAATAAGAAAGTTAAAAGATTGCGTAGTGATAGAGGAACTGAATATGAATCAAGTTTGTTATTGAATTGTACAACTCACATGGAATAATACATGAAAGAATGCATCATATTCACCTGAAATGAATGGTAAAGCTGAAAGAAAAATTAGAATATTAACTGAATTAGTAGGTTGCTATTTTACTTAATTCTGATACATCGTCATTTTGGTGGGGGGAAATTTTATCGACCGTGTGGTATGTTTTCAATAGGATTCCTAAGTCAAAAAGTAAAATTTCACCTTTTGAAATCTTAAGAAATTATAAACCGAATGTGTCTTATTTTAGAACTCGGTGATGTTTAGCATATGTTCATATACCTGACCCTAAGAGAATAAAATTAGTAAGTAGAGCATACGAATATGTACTTATTGGCTATGCTATTGGTAGCAAAGCATATAGATTTTATGATCTGAATAGACACAATATAATTAAATCTAATGATGCTGATTTTTATGGATCAAGATTTTCTTTTAAATTGAGGAATCGTTGGAGCACATGAAGTAACACTATGTCTAATAGAACAGAACACAATGAATCTTTTGAAAACAAACCTGGAAGAAGTAAAAGAGCAAGAATCATAAAAGATTATGGTTCATATTTTTTCCCTTTCACTATAGAGGAGGATCCTTTAAACCTCTAAGAAGCTTTATCTTCTTTAGATGTCGATTTTTGGCAAGAGGTTATAAATGATGAGATGGATTTTTTACAATCCAATAAGACATGGCACTTAGTAGATTTACCACCTAGTTGTAAGTCTATCGACTGTAAATGGGTACTTAAAAAAATTAAAATCTGATGGCATAGTTGGTAAATATAAAACCCGTTTAGTAGCTAAATGGTTTAAGCAAAGGTAAAAGTAGACTTTTTTGATACTTTTTCACCTGTAACTAGAATTACATCCATTCGAGTACTAATTTACTAGCATCTATTCATGATTTAATAATACAACAAATGAATGTTAAAACTGCTTTTTTTAAATGGTGAATTAGAAGAGAAAATTTATATGGACCAACCTGAAGACTTTATAATTCATGATGAAGAACATAAAGTTTGCAAGTTAGATAAATCATTATATGGTTTAAAACAAACACCTAAGCAAGGACATGAGAAATTTGATAACGTAATGATTTCACATGTTTTAAAGTTAATGAAAGCGACAATTGTATTTACTGTAAATATGAGAATGACATTTGCACTATTATATATATATATATATATCTGTATATATATGATCTACTTATTTTAGGGTCAAACATTCATGTCATAAACAACGTCAAATCTTTGTTAAGTGCCGACTTTGATATGAAAGATCTAGGTGAAGCGAGTGTAATCCTTGAAATTAAGATTATTAAGTCAGAAAAGAGAATTTCCTTGGATCAATCTTATTACATTGAGAAGATACTAAAGAAATACAATTACTTTGACTGTAAACCTGCATGTACACCATATGATTCTAATGTATAACTATTTAAGAACACCGGTAAATGTGTAAGACAGTCTGAATATGCGAGCATCATTGGCAGCCTTCGGTATGCCACTGATTGTACTAGACCCATCATTGCTTATGTCGTGGGATTATTATATAGGTTTACTAGTAGACTTATTATAGAGCTCTGACATGCTATCGAAAGGGTCATGAGATACCTAAAATGAAAAATGAACTATGAACCTTGGTTTACATTATGAAAAGTTTTCAACTATCCTTGAAGGATACACTGATTCGAAAGCAACCAGTGGCAATATCTTTAGTATTGATGGTGGACTATTTCTTGAAAATCTAAGAAACAGACTATTTTGGCTTAGTCCACTATAGAGTCTGAGATTATAGCACTAGCCACAGCTAGTTAAGAAGCAGATTACTTAAGAAATATACTATCTGAGATTGTTTTATAGGAAAAACCGATACCAGCTGTGTTGATCCATTGCGATAGTACCGCGACCATCACAAAAGTACAAAACCGTTATTACAATGGTAAGAGACGATAGATACGTCGTAAGCACAACACTGTTAAAAAGCTATTCTCTTCTGGAGTTGTTAGAGTGGATCACATACGCAATGATGAGGATTTGGCCGATCCATTGACGAAAGGACTAGCCAGAAGAAAAGTATTTAGAACCTCTAAAAGAACGGGACTATTGCCCTTAGATTGTTGAGTCACGCACAATGGTAACCCGACCTATTGACTAGAGATCCCAAGAACTAGGTTCAATGGGTAAGAACAAGTTGTGAAGTGATATGAGTTGAGCATGCTATTTTTATATATTTAGAAACATATATTTCTGAAATGATTAGAGAATGAGTTCATATAAACTTTTAATGAGATCTATAGTCTATATAGAGTGGAGTACCTACCTCAGTAGTACTCTTGATAGACTCATCTATGTGGATATGAAAATATGGATGTTTCTATGGAATTTTGGGTAAAATTCTAATAACGTTTACTAAACTGAGATAGACGTGCATGACTATATATGTACAGGCATATTTGATTGCACTCTAGAAAGATTGTGCATGGTTGATGTCAGAAATAGAGTTCAAGACTATGTGTCACTCTAGTAAAAACTAAATCTTATCCACTATACAAATGTTCAAGTCGAAAGACACCTTTATTTTTGTATAATCTTATATTTTCAGAAACTGCTCGAAAAATATTTTAAAAAATTTAAGTCGGGGATTTTTGAAAATTGTTTTTAAAAAATATAGGTTTGTGAATTGTTTAGAAATTAAATATCTTGGAATAAGCGAATTTATTTTTTGAGTCCCACACCATAGAGATTTTTGAAAGATACTCATATATATATATATATATATATATATGCATATATATATGCATATATATATATATATATATATGCATTTCTTAGCTTCTAAATTGGACTCTTTGGGCATCCAATGATGCTCTTTTGTGAGAAGGAAGACCATGCTTGGTCACCATACGTGCGCGCGCCGATCGACTGACTCGACCAGAGCTAGGCTGAGCTGGGCTCGGGCTTGTTATAGTGTAACACTTATATCTTCGAACGAATTTTTTCTGCGTTTTCTGACAGTTATTTTATTTGAAACAGTAAAATTTCAGATCTAAATTTTGAGCCAATGCCATCCCACTATTCAGTAATACGATGTACTTGGTATTCCGTGTATTAATTGGTTTGTAGACGAGACCAAAGCAGAGCTACCTTTTTTTGAAAAACCTATCATCTTCTTCTCCACGAAACTGTTTTCTTAAAAATAAAAAAACGAGCAGTCGTTTTTGAATGCAACTGAGTCGATTACATTTGTGCAAACCGGTCGATACTAAGTCCGAAAGAAGAGGCTTTTTTATTCTAGTGGCAGCGGCGTTTGTTAGACTGCTTTGCACCATTGGATAGAACGTCGAAACATCTTCAAGATAGTGACCAAGTAGACGACTCAACCGAAGATTATTGTTTACAACATATACTACTGTTCATTTTGACTCTATGTTATTCTTAGTGCAGTTAATTACAATTCTTTTGTAGCTTATAATCCGTTTATCAACACACAACTCTAACGTTAAGGAAAACCCTGTTATCTCATTACTTGTTTACCTATAATTTAACAAATACACCTTATTGCATCTATTTTCTTCAACATTGGGAAAACAAATCCTTTTATAGCACTCCAGTTCAACATACTTTTTCTTTAATATATTCTGAGTTATATGTCACAGGATTCTTGTTGCCTGAGAAATCACACAATTTCCATCTTTTACACACCACAATCTTTGTTGAATCAACTATAATTAAGCACTGCATACTTACGTACATATATACCCATGCGTATGCACATAAGCATTGCATACATACATACATATACAAGCGCATGTACATGCATGCGTGCGTGCGCACGCATACATGTGTATGTATGTATATACGTATGTATGTATACGTCAAGGTTTGAGATTCCGTCCGACATGTTGAAATTCCGACCGTTTTAATCCAGCAGTGACCGGGGAGGAAATCAGTAGAAATTTCGGTTGACGATGTTTGCAACAAGAAAATGGGTTAAACGGGTTAAAGTAAAAAAAACAGAGAAAGAGAGAAGGGGAGAGAAATTAACCCTAATCAAATGAAATTCAAAATAAATGAACTGAGATTATTGAAGTAAACAAAAGAAGAAAAAAATTTGACCTTTGTTTATCCAACAAGATGCGGAAGTTGAGCCAATAAATCGTTGAACTAGAAGAAGTCGAGGGAGAGGAAAGGAGAAAGAAACGGCGAGCGGCGGCCCTTTTGTTTTGTCGACATTTAGTAGTGGGCTGGGAACAAAAGTGTCCACCTTAGCAATGCCAATACCAGCTTCTTTCTAAGTGGGTTGGGCTCTTGAACTTGTTTTAAGCTAGTGTCTGTAGGCTGAATTATAAAAATAATTGAATGATTGAATTGATTGAAACGGTAAATTGCGTAAAATAATTGTATAAATGTTCTTATGGTTTTCATTAAACAATGTATTTTACCCATAATTCAAAGAATGTACAGTAACCTATGTTAGTACAGGACATTTATTAGTTTATTTAGTTATTTAAATATAAAAAAAATACCGAAATCTGAAAATGGGATTTCAATGGAATTTTCGAACCGAAATTTGAAAAATTACCAATAATCGAAGCAGAAAGCGAAATTTTAAACCTTAGTGTTTACACACATATACACAGAGGTACATATATATACATATGTATATATGTATGGATGCGTGCACGTGTATGCGTGTGTGTAAATACAGATACACGTATTATGCGTGCGCACGGGCCTGCATGGGGCATACGAAGAGAGAGACATTTAGAATTTAAAATGATAATGCATGTTTCTTAAGGAAAAAATAATAGAAGTGTTCAAATGAAAAGAAAAAAAAAGACATTTAGGTAGAAATTATACTTGCTGGTGTGATATGAGGACGTCAAATGTCAACCCTAGACTTTTTAGTGCAAGCAATCACCAAGATTGAAATCATTCTTCCAAATCCCACTTGTGATCCTCTGTTGTTTGGTATTCAAGCATGAATTAAACAAATATATAAAAATTCATTAGGTGGGTGTTCAATAATCATGGATTTGAAGTGCTTGAATTGAGAGTTGAGACCTATTATTTGTTAATTAAGAGATTGTAATAGAAAGTACTTATTGTAAAAGTTGATACTGATCGTTGAATGAGCTAATTGTTGACTTTGATTGAATGAGTGCATGTATAATATATCTACATATTCTCGTGTGAAAATTTTGATTATCATAGATCAACTTGAACGTATGTGTGAATCAGGTTAATAAGATGCACATTTCAATCACGTACAGCATGTAGCAATTGAAAGCAATTATAATTTCCATGCAAATGGTTGTCCAACTGTTGCTCTGATACTTCCAAGTAATTTTATTTGCCCAACTTATATTTCTAATTAAAGTTCAACAAAAATAATATCTTGTCAAAAATGAAGTGGTATGAGCATTGAACGTTAGTTCTATCTAATTTCTCGAAGAAACAGTCATTTAACAACATTTGCACTTCTTACTTATCAAATAAATTAATCATTTTGGCTTTAAAGCTCTTAAATAACGGTGGATAACCAACATGAGATGATATATGTATGAATTGAATGTTTAAAAACTATTGTATATGCCTTCGATACCCATATTCAATAATTCAACGTGTTAAATGGTACGATGATATTGATAGGTCGATTTCTCGAGTTATTTTTTATCATTTGATCAATTCTTAGTCCCAATCATATGCACATCTACCTGTCTTTAGCCATTATTTTCTTAAACTTGCCTTCACCAACTTATTAATTTACTGAGTATCTTCATGCAAATCTTTATATAAACTCTCACGCTGATCTTTCTATCAATAAAACGAAATTGTTAACCTTCAAAAACTGTTATACATGGGTTCCCAAAATCTTATCTCCCTCCTCATGTTATCCTCAATGGTTGTCTTCTCATTGTCTGATGATTCATCGTCTCTATTTACCCCTGATAATGCATGTAGTATCACTCCTTATCCTTCATTTTGCAAATCTATACTTTCTTCTCAAGGTTCTCAAAACCTCTATTCTTTTGGTCGTTTTTCTTTAGCCAAGTCACTCTTAAACACTAACAAATTCCTTGGAGCAATTAACAAATATGTTTCTGATCATACATCTTCATTATCCAAACTTGATCGCATGGCTTTAGAGGATTGTCAAATCTTGTTAGGTTTGAACATAGATTGCTTTTCATCTGCCAGTTCTAATTTAAATTCCACCACCTCATTACCCGATGCTGAGGCTGACACACTGCATACTTCTCTATCTGCCACGCTTACCAACATAGAAACTTGCCTCGAGGGCGTGCAATCATTATCTGATGTTCCTAATGTTTTATCAAATGCAACCAAGCATTATAGCGTATCGCTTGCATTTTTCAAACACGCTTGGTTTCCAAATAAACGAATTTCCTCGGCTAGAGGATTTACTGCCTCACGCATCCCAAAAAAGCCAGTTAAAGGAAGAGTAAATGGTAGAAAGTTGTTGTTTCATGAGGTGAAAATAGGAAGTAATGGTGAACTTCCGTTGAAGATGTCAACAAGTAATCGTAAAAAATATGAGAGGACAGGTAGGAAGATTTTGCAGTCTTCAAACCCAGTGTTGGTCACCAATGTAGTGATAGTCAGTCAAGATGGATCTGGAGACTTCACCACGATCATGGATGCAGTCAATAGAGCACCAAATAACACGAACGGTGTGAATGGATACCATTTAATTTTTATCGGTGCTGGGTTGTATGAGGAATATGTGTCGATTCCGAAGAATAAGAAGTATCTGATGATGGTCGGAGATGGGATAAATCAGACAATAATAACGGGTAATCGCAATGTTGTTGATGGATGGACTACTTTTGAATCAGCTACTTTCAGTAAGTGAAACATTTTTCAGTGCCTTTCATGCTTGAACTAGCATAGCTATTTGCATGCCCTTAAAATATCCTCACTCTATGCCATCAAACTCATTATTTGACGTCTTTCACGCTTCAGCAAGAGGAACAAAAAGTATGGCGAATGCCCAAAAATAGTATCTTGATTCTCTTGCATCTCATTTTTGATGTCACAGTGCATGGAGACCGTTACTGACTTATTATATCATTTTTCAGTTTACAATGAACTGAAGTTTATAGTTGTGGTAATTCGGTAGAAATTAATATTGAACACATTTTATACTGTGGGTGTTAGAAACTTAGAACACATGCTTATTTTCTTAGATGAGATATTCTAGATCGTGCAACAATTTTATTATACTCATATTTGTAGAATAAGTATGATATATTGTAGCCTTGCAGGAATCTTGTTATATTCAGGTTTGAATAATAAGTTTGGTGGGAAAGATAAGTTTTAGAAAGAAAATAACAATACATGATCATTAGTAGATTTTTTTCTTCATTTATAATTAGTTCTCAACGTGTGCACATCAACTGCAAATTAATTATTAGCATATTGGAATAGGAAACTAATATATAACGCCATTATATTTTGTTATCTGTCTTGCAGTTGTAGTTAGTCAAGGGTTTGTAGGAGTTGGCATGACCATTAGAAACACAGCAGGCCCTGCAAAGCATCAAGCAGTTGCGCTTCGCAGTGGAGCAGATCAATCCACATTCTACAGCTGCAGCTTTGAAGCTTACCAAGACACTCTTTACACACATTCTATGAGACAGTTCTACAGAGAATGCGACATTTATGGAACCGTCGACTTCATATTTGGAAATGCAGCAGTGGTTCTGCAAAACTGCAACATTTACCCGAGGCTCCCAATGCAGGGCCAAAGCAACATGGTCACTGCTCAAGGTCGAACTGACCCAAACCAGAACACTGGAACGGCCATACATAATTGTACGATAGTCCCCGCTGAGAATCTTGGTTCGACAAAAACTTATCTTGGAAGGCCATGGAAACAATATTCTAGAACAGTTGTGATGCAGTCGTTTATAGGCAGTTTGATTCAGCCAGCAGGTTGGATGATATGGAGCGGGGATTTTGCATTGAGTACTTTGTATTATGCGGAGTATAACAACACGGGTCCAGGGTCGGATACGAGCAATAGAGTTACATGGCCTGGTTATCATGTTATTGACAGCACGGATGCCTTGAACTTCACAGTTGAGAATTTTCTGTTTGGAGATGTATGGTTGCCCCAGACTGGAGTTCCGTTTGAAAGTGGTTTGATCTGAATAACTTGTATGCTTTGATTTATTTATTGTTCGGTTAATTTGTTTTTATTGCCATGTGAATAAAAAGGTATATATACTCTGTGTTTAAGAGTAGATGTCATCTAGAATTAAATATGTGAACGGTTGGATACGGATTCAGATAGTACCATATCCGCATCTGTATCCAAAATCGTTTTTTATATCCGATATCCGTATACGTGAGTGTGGACGCATATCAGATATTATTCGATCAGTTCACAATTAATAAATCTACACAAAATCAAAATTTTGATTTATTGTAAATCCATTTCAGTACTAAAAATATAAAAAATTGAAAATACGATATGAAAAATAATGTTAAACAACAGATATTCGTTTTTCTATGCATATTTTTTTAGTAAGGCTAGCCGATTTTCAATTGGACTGTCCACAGTTATAAATAAATTAGAGAACAAGTGTTCGACACATGCACCAAAACAAATAAATAAACAAATAAACCCAGAAAACAAGCAAAATACCGCTAGTCTTTTTCGAAGAGGATGATCCGTTTCCATCTTCAGAAAAGCCAGGGTCAACGACATGAATGTACCCAAAAAGGGAGAAACTAAAGAAGGAACATAGTCTATCGCATCAGCACCATAAATATACTTCATATTACAAGAGTCATTTGCCAACACGGATCTAGTACTATCACCAAGATCACACATAACACATAGAGAATGCACCATCTTCCACCTGATAGAAAATGCATCTCTCCTCGCCTTCAACTCCTACATGCTTAAAAAAAGACCATTAGACGACTTGAATCTCATTTTTGAAAACACATGGATCCACGCTTGCTCAAACGAACACTAGACTACCACTTGATCCACTGGCTAAGTGTAACAACCCGCACCCCAGTGGGCCTGAATGTTCACTAAATCGAAAACACAAATACACTAAAATACGGATCGCTGGTTTGATATCTTTCAAATAAAAAAATGAATACATCATAGCACTAACGGTACAAGTCACAGCGGAATAAATAAAATATAATAAGTCACATAAGTACTGATCAACATTTAACACTTTCAAGGTCAAGTGTCATTGTCGGCTTCGTATATGCCTAGTATCAATACCCGTCCTTTAAGATATCCTATGAGCCGTAATGAGTAGGGGATCAGGACAACGTTCTAGTGACTAGTAAATTCATACACTTTGTATATAACACTGTTTTATACCGATTGTCTTTCATCCCTTGTTGGGTTTTTATTTTTATTTTTAATTAGTCATCTCGACTTTCCATACATGTATGATATTTCTCATCTGTCCGAAGTAGACTATGGCTATCTACCCATACATATGTAAGTATCACGGTCTCCCATTTGACCAAGATACTATCCCGGCTTCTATCTAAAATTCTCCACTGCCGACCATCATCATCAATATCAAGGCCAAATTGTCCGTGTACAAAGTAGAACCACCCATTAGTGCGTAATAATGGCGTCACTATAATTTAGCCGTATTCTATCTCGCTTCGCTCTAGGGATTTACTTACTTGTCTACTTCCTATTGTGGACTCAGCCCCACGGACTACCTCATTCATTTTGGGAAGAACTCTATCATAGGTTAACTAGCTGTTAACGCTCAAATTTAAACGCTAACACCCTGGTGTATAGGATGTGATTGTGAAAGCACCACCCGTTCGTACGGGAAACAGAAATAAGCAGAAAGTATGCAGAAAAACAGTAAGAGACACAGTATTTATAGTGGTTCGGCTTATAATCCAGCCTACGTCCACTTTAATCTTTTTATCACTAGTTTGATTACAATCCTTTACAAAATCTTTCAATTACAACACACTTCAAGTGATGGGATATGTAAAACAAGTAGCTCAAGCTTTGATGTTAACAATCATCTTCAAATCCATGGTGAATGTAGATGATTTCTTCATGGAGTTCTTTTAGAAGTTTGTTGGATCCCAAAAGCTTTGAAGTAGTCTGGAATTCGGCAGAGTAATGGCGCCTGAAATTGATCAACCAAAAGTCCTTTGAATGTTGGAGGTAGGTTGGTATTTATAGGCAAAGATTTTGGACCTAAACTCGGTCTTAACTCCTCGCCGATCTAGTTAAGTCGCGGCCGACTTATAGGAGCTCTGATATGGTCAAGCTGTGTTGATCCTTCTTCGCTGAATTTGCACAAGTCCTAAGTCGTTTCCGACTTAGACTAAGTCGCCTCCGGTCTAACGCGCTACGCCTTAAATGGTTGAACCGCTTCTCCCTTCATCTCTCTGGATCGGTCGCGATTCATCGTAGTTAGGTCGGCACCATGTGAGGCATTGGGTCGGCAACCATGCTAAGTCGGACCCCTTTCTAATTAGCTAGGTCGGCCACCCTCTAATTAGTTAGGTCGGTTATTTCTTTAAGTCCTGAGCTATTTTAGGTCGGTCATTCTTGTTAACACATTAGGTCGGCATAGCCCTAGGTCGGCGTAGCCTTTAAAGCATTAGGTCGGTAAGCATGTTAAGTCCTTAAGTCGGATCGAATTAGGTCGGCAGCTTCATTAGGCAGTTAGGTCGGCGTCATCTCCACACACTAGACCTGCTGAGTCGTAACCGAGATAGGGTTAACATCTGCCCCTCGAAGTATACGCCTTAGACTTAAGTCGTGTGCTTCGAAATATCTTAGCTCGGCTTCTCTTAGGTCGGTAGATCGCGTACGACTTACCAGTTAGTGTTGTTTCGCATTTCTTCACCGTGGGATATAAACTGGCTCTCTTCCTTCTTCTTCTTCACTTAATTTCTTGCTCGATTCCGCCATTAAAGTGCTCCTGAGTTCCTTAAGGCGATTTCATCCCACCTGATCACCAGTAACTTCTAAACTTTAGTGCGTAAGTGATTCTTCTCCTCTTATGACTGCAAATTACCATCAATTCACGAATTATGTCGCTCAAATTCGAATTGCCTCCTTGCACGATGCTTCATCGCGAATCCTATCATGTTTACAGTTGATGAAACTTAGGTTGCCCGATTTCGGCTTCAGATGATCGTTAATACCATGAAGGCGGTTGATCGCTTCAGGCTCGATGATCTCCAATGGCTGGGCATTGAACTTGTGACAATCTCAGTTTGCTTTGTTGGATGATTGGTTGGTGTGAATGAAGGTGGCTGTTGATGGGAAGGTTATTGGGTTAACGGGTTGAATGCCGTGAGATGGTGGTTTTCAGGGAATTTGAGTGACTCAAATTTCTGCCGACTTAAACTTTAAAACTTGAATCGAAGCCGAGTTAATCGCTCGGTGGAACTTGCCGACCTAAGCCTTTGAACCGCGGCCGTGTTAATACTTGGAGAGATCCCTATCTGTCGCTTGCAACTTAGATGACTGCCGAGTTAGGGAACTAACAAACCGGCTTTAACTTGTAAGAGATCCTTAGGTCGTGACCGGGTTAACACTTGAGCATCTAACCTGAGTAGCCGAAGAAACTGCTCAGACCATGGAAACCGATATCAATTCGACTTTATTCGATTTTTATTTACACTGTGTCTTGGGACGCGGCAGCCTCTCTTTTCTTGGTCCTAAGTATGAAATCACCCTGGCCGAGGTGTGGGAAGCTGCTCTTAACATGTTTAAAGACGCCGGGTATGGCGATGAAGATTTTGAGGCGCGTTACCTGGATGAGGGAGCTCGCGCTGCTCTTGCGAAGGGGCGAGAACAACTTGCCAGGATGAGAACTGGAATGGCGGAAGAGGAACGTTCTGGAAAGGAATTAACGCTTACTTCCTCTGTCCAACCTCCAGTTTCTCCAGTGGTTGACATCACGGGTTCTAGCTCCTCTACTCCGCCTACAACTAAGACAGTAACTGAAACTACAAGTGCACAAGGCGGGGATGAAGGTGGTGAAAGCAACGAAGCACAGCGATATGAAATCAGCCTCAGAGATCCAACTGCCCCAGGTAAACTTGACACCGGACCAGCCCAAGTGGTGAACTGCTCGTTCGCTCCTTGTGAACTTGACGATCTTCTTGATTATTTTTCAAATGTCAATGAATTCCCGACTTTTGATTATTCCTCAAATGTCAATGAATTCCCGGCTTTTGACGAGCCGTCATCCCCTCTCTTTTCGAAAGATACTGATATTTTAAGTTTTTTCTCCTTTGTAGAGAAAGCAACGAGTCAAACTCAAGCTTCTTCTCCCCCGGTGATCCTTCCTCCATCTCTTCAAGTGGCGCCTCCTTCTGCCTCGCAACCTGGGTCACAAGAAGAACAAATAGAGGCTCTCCATGGCCTGGATGATCCCATTGCTTCGCAAGAGCAAAAAGATGAGGGACTTGAGGGAGGTGACATATCTCCGGAGCGGACTCCTTCTGACGATATAACTTTATCTAAACTTGTCACTCCAGGAAGTGAGTCTTCCTCAAAGAGGAGAAGGAAGCAAGGAGCATCAAGGAGGAGAGGGAAGATAATCACTGCCACTGAAGAGGAGCCAGAAGTTGGGCCAGCTGCGCCTACCTCTCCTTCCTCCCTTATACCCACTGGCCGACCTGAAAAGCTGGTCATTCGGTCGGGTAAAGGGTCCAAAGGCAGTAAAAAGAAGTGAAGACTTTAGCTTTTTGTCTTTTGTATGAACTGGCCGAGAGTTGTGCGGGTATCGGCCCCCGCTTTTATTTTGAGAACTTGTATCTGCATTATAGTTGAATAAAATGATTCTTCGTTTGTACAAACTTCTGTTTGAATTTGAGAATGCATTTACTATTTATTTTATTTTTTGCACAAGTTTATTTACACGATATTGCAGCGGGCTTATGGTATGTTGTTTGAGTATTACTTTACTGATGCAACTATACTATTATACCATGTTGCCCCCATACCTTAAACTTGCTGCAATATTTTATACTTTGAGGGGACTTGCACTCTTATTTGTTAAAGAATAATTATTTTATTCTTTAAAGAAAATTTTGGTAGAGTACAACTCCCTTCGTATAAGTTTTTACGCTTTGTCGTTCGAAGAAATCACTTTTTTCGTTTGCTTATGTGCATATTTTATCAAGTGAATTCCTCTATGTGCTAAAGCGGACCTCTGAAGGGTACTTTAACTTCTTTTCCTCTTTTTTTTTTTTTTTTTTACAATCATTTTCCATAGTGGGCAAATTACTCTTCCTTTGAAAGTTAAAGTACGCTTTTGATGAGGATTTTTTTTTTTATACAAAATTGTACCTCTGAGGAGGGATTTTTCACGTTTCAACACTTAGAAGTTTTATTTCAATCTCGGTGAAACGTGTACCCCCAAAGAGTTGTGCCTTCGAAGAAAGCCTTTTCACGTTTCAACACTTGGAAGTTTTATTTCAATCTCGGTGAAACGTGTGCTTCCAAAGAGGTCTTTTCTTTTTCTTGATTGTGCCTCCGAAGAGGTTCTTATTTTGCTTGTCTTTCAACTCCGGTGAAGTGAAATTCCGAAGAGCGGCTGTTACACTTCAACTCCTGGTGAAATATGCCCCCGAAGAGGTCTTTATTTTATTTGCATTTCAACCTTGGTGAAGTGAAACTCTGAAGAGTAACTACCCCAACTCTTGGTGAAATGTGCCTCCGAAGAGGGCTTTAGTTTTGTTTACATTTCAACTCTGGTGAAGTGAAATCCCGAAGAGCGGTCATAACACTTCAACTCCTGGTGAAATGGGCCTCCGAAGAGGGCTTTTATTTTGTTTACATTTCAACTCCGGTGAAGTGAAATCCCGAAGAGCGGTCATAACACTTCAACTCCTGGTGAAATGGGCCTCCGAAGAGGGCTTTTATTTTGTTTACATTTCAACTCCGGTGAAGTGAAATCCCGAAGAGCGGTCATAACACTTCAACTCCTGGTGAAATGGGCCTCCGAAGAGGGCTTTTATTTTATTTTATTTTTTTTTTTTTTTTTTTTTTTGCATTTCAACTCTGGTGAAGTGAAGTCCCGAAGAGCGGTCATAACACTTCAACTCCTGGTGAAATGTGCCTCAGAGAGGGTTTTCATCGCCTGGAAGTTACTCTCTCATGGTTGGAGGGTCATGACTCCTCCAATCTTTTTTGTTGAGTAGAGAACTTTCTTTTTTGTGGCGTATGACCCATTAGAGGTCTTTTCTCCTCCGAAGAGTTGCGCCTCCGAAGAGGACTTGTGCTGCTGGTGGCAGCTTTGGTTGTTCCTCTGTTCACTTGCTTATGCCTTTTCAGCGATCCTCTTTTTTTTTTTTTTTTTTTTTCAAGTTTTCATTCCCCTTTTCTCGCAAGTGGCTTGTTTAATCCAAGGAAGCGTACTTCATTGTCAGGCAAGTTCGTGAGAACGGGCACTAGCTTCCTAATTGGATGTTTGTTCGTTCAAACAATCTCAATTTATTAACAAGGGCTCGTTTCTATCGAAATCATAAGCCGTTCAATTGAAGCATTTCCTATCTAGGATTTGAATTCGGGGCCTTTATGACTTGAAATTTGTTTGCTGAATGATGGTGAGAATCACTCGGTCTTATTATGCGCAAGTTTCATTTCCATTGTCTGCAAAAATTTAAATTGACATTTCAGCAATACATTTTATGTATTTTTATATCGAAAACAAAGCAAACATATAATGATAATAAGGAACACAAGATTTATA
Organism: Allium cepa; assembly: GCA_030765085.1. NCBI lineage: Eukaryota > Viridiplantae > Streptophyta > Magnoliopsida > Asparagales > Amaryllidaceae > Allium > Allium cepa. The sequence continues at coordinate 601,922,343 of CM060935.1, forward strand.
GTGGTTCGGCCATGAAATTGGGCCTACATCCACTTTATATTCTTTCATTATTTACTTGCATCAGTTTCACAATTGCTTTCAATTACAAGAATCATACATTCATAATTCTTTTTACAATGTTTCAACAAAATTTTCAAGTAAAGTATGGACGCAAGTGGTTGCTGTTCCATGCCCTTGGAATTTGATCTCCATCAACAGTGGTGAGCTTGAATGTGCCGTCGAGAAGCTTCTGACCTATTACATATGGTCCTTCCCAATTTGGTCCAAACACACCTGTCGCGGTCATAATTCTTTTCAGGACTAGATCTCCAATTTCAAAGCTGCGTTGACGAACTTTGGAATTGAAATGTCTGGCTATCCTTTGCTGATGAGCTGCAACTCTGAGGTTAGCTTCATCTCTTTTTTCATCAAGGAGATCCAGCGCTTCAAGTTGCAGCTTTTCATTTTCTGCTTGATTGAAATGGATTCTTCTGTGTGAAGGGACCTCTGTTTCAACCGGGATCATTGCTTCCGATCCGTATGCTAACGAAAAAGGAGTATGCCCAGTTGCAGTTTTGTGAGTAGTTCTGTATGCCCATAGTGCAAGTGGTAGTTTATCGACCCAACCACCTTTTGCTCTTTCGAGTTGCTTTTTGATGGTTGATTTGATGATCTTGTTCACTGCTTCCACTTGCCCGTTTGCCTGCGGATGAGCTACTGCCGAAAAGCTTTTCTGGATTTTGAATCGTTTGCAAAAATCCTGGAATTCCTCACTTTCAAACTGAGTACCATTGTCTGTGATTATTTTCTGAGGCACACCGTATCTGCAAATGATATTCTTGGTCACAAAGCTTATCATTTTCTTAGAAGTGATAGTAGCCAATGGTTCAGCTTCAGCCCACTTAGTAAAATAATCAACCGCAACAATAGCATATTTAATCCCTGATTTAGCAGTTGGTAGCGGCCCAATGAGATCCATTCCCCAAATTGCAAATGGCCATGGACTGATCATCTGTGTGAGTTCGGTAGAAGGTGCTCTAGGAATTTTGGCATATCTTTGGCACTTGTCACATTTTCGGGAGTAATCTGCGGCATCACGATTAATTTCTGGCCAAAAATATCCGTATCGGAGAATTTTCTTTGCTAATGTTTGACCACCTGAATGATCACCGCATTCTCCTCCATGCACTTCAGTTAGGATTGTTTTGGACTCTTCCCGGGATACACATCGAAGCAATGGCATTGAGAATCCTCGTCTGTATAATTGACCATCCTGGATTATATATCGAGAAGCTTTTCTCAGTAGCTTTTGTCGTTCTTTAGAGTTTCCTGGTAAAGAGCCATTGAGTAGATACTTTGTTATTGGAGTCATCCATGATTCTTGCTCTTGCGACATACTCATAACCCAATCGATATCCATTTCATCAATGCTTGGATTTGACAAAACTTCCACTGGAACTAACCCTAAGGATTGGGTTTCGCCAGAACTTGAGTATTTTGCGAGAGAATCTGCTTTCATGTTTTCTTCTCGTGGAATATGACTTATCGTGTAATGGTCGAATTCACATAAAAGTTCCCAAGCCTTTGACACATAAGCGGGCAGATTTCCTCCTTTCGTTTGAAACTCCTTCTTGACTTGGCATACTATAAGCTGAGAATCACTGAAGATCTGTAACGCTCGAATGTTTAGTTCTTTAGCAATTTTCAAACCAGCGATCAGAGCTTCATATTCTGCTTCATTGTTTGTTGAAGGAAATTCTAATCTCAGCGCATAGCATAATGACCGGCCTTCAGGAGTTTCAAGAACAATTCCAGCACCTGAACAGTAATCATTTCTTGCGCCATCTACAAATAACTTCCATTGGGTTGGGGAGTTCTCGATTGTTTCTTCCTCGCTGTTACCCTTGTCTGTAAATTCTGCAATAAAATCTGCCAAAGCTTGTCCGTTGATCGCTTTTCTAGGATGATAAGTGATGTCATATTGGCTCAATTCAATATTCCACTTTAAAAGGCGGCCCGAAGTCTCAGGGCGAAACAAGACTTGCTTTAAAGGTTGATCAGTGAGGACTTTGATAGGATGAGCCTGGAAATATTGCCTCAACTTTCTTGAGGCAATCAATAGACAATAGGCGAGTTTTTCCAACTTGGAGTAATTCATTTCTGCCCCAGTGAGTCTTTTGCTGATATAGTAAACTGGATGTTGAATCCTTTTGTCTTCCCGTACCAGCGCTGCACTTAAAGCATGAGATGAAACTGCCAAGTATATTAGAAGATCCTCGCCATCGCCGGGCCTAGAAAGTATTGGAGGCGTTTCCATATGTTGAATCAATTCTTCAAAGGCTTTCTGGCATTCGGGAGTCCAGTCAAAGTTTTTCTTTCCTTTCTTTAGAGCGTCGAAGAATGGAATGCATTTATCAGTAGCTTTGGATATGAACCGACTTAAGGCGGCAATTTTTCCATTGAGACTTTGCAATTCCCTCTTTGTTTTAGGAGCTTTGACTTCTTTTAAAGCAGTGATTTGAGCTGGACTAGCTTCAATGCCCCTAGCGCTCACGATGAAACCCAAGAACTTTCCAGATTCTACCCCGAAAGAACATTTTAAAGGGTTAAGCTTCATTCCGTAACTTCGGAGGATTGCGAACATTTCTGCTAAGTGTTCGATGTGATCCACTGCTTTCTTAGATTTTACTAGCATGTCATCAACGTAAACTTCCATAGTCTTTCCCAACTGCGGTTTGAACATAGCATTGACCAGTCTTTGGTATGTTGCCCCCGCATTCTTCAACCCAAAGGGCATAACTCTGTAACAGTAAAGACCGACATCGGTGATAAAGCTTGTGTCCTCCTGATCTGGCTCATGCATCATGATCTGATTATATCCGGAGTAGGCATCCATAAAAGACAACAATTCATGACCCGCTGTTCCATCTACCAGTTGATCGATCCTGGGTAATGGGAAGCTGTCTTTGGGACAGGCCTTGTTTAGATCTGAAAAGTCGATGCACACTCTCCATTTACCATTGGCCTTCTTAACCATTACTGGATTTGAAACCCAATTTGGATAGGTAGATTCTCTGATGAAATTATTCTCCATGAGCCGGTCAACTTCCTCTTTCAATGCCGTCGACCTTTCTGGACCTTGGATTCTTCTTTTCTGCTTTACTGGTGTGAACTTTGGGTCAATATTCAGAGCATGTACCGCAACTTCTGGGGATATTCCGCACATATCGGCATGGGTCCAAGCGAAAACATCCAGGTTTGCTTTCAAAAAAGATATCAAGGCATTCTGAACTGACACATTAAGTTGTGAACCCACATTCAGCATCTTGTTTGGGTCCTTCAGATCAACGGGCACTGGTATCGTTGTTTCTGCTGGTACCACCCTACTCTCCCCCGCACTGGCCTTTCTAGGATCCATCACTTTTCGTGCCCCGCTATGCTCGCCAGTGCAGGGTCCGCCCTGTAGTTGCTATAGGGTTGGTGTTTTGATGCGGATTGGGATTGCCGCATCTTTTCCCATTTCTCTCTTCCTTGTTTCTCGCAGTTCTGTCATATAGCATTCTCGTCCAGCATTCTGGTCTCCTTTAATAACTCCTACTCCATTGTCGGTAGGGAATTTAATAGTAAGACACCATGGGGCAAGGACAGCTTTGAATGCTGCAAGAGTAGGACGACCAAAGAAAGCATTATAAGCAGAAAATTCATCTACTATCACAAAAGTCTGCTTGCGAACTACTTTTCTTTCTCCTTCTCCGAGTTCCACTAGCAAGTCAATGGTTCCTACTGGTTGCTTTGGCTCCCCGGCGAAGCCAGCAATTTTTTGCGATGATGCCTGCACTTCAACCATAGGAATCTTCATCTGGTCGAAGGTTTTCTTAAAGAGGATATTACAGGATGCGCCGTTGTCGATAAGAATCCTTCTGACGATGGCTGGCCCAATGCCGGCCGAGATGACCAAAGGATCCAAGGTTGGGGCTTCAATACCGATGGAATCCCTGGCTTTGAATACAATGTCATCGTTGAATGTCTTTCGTTGCTTCAAAGGCGTAGTGTCCTCTAGAACAAAAACATTTTCTTCCTCCGGTGCATATTTCAGGGCCCGGGAATACCTTTCCATCTCACCCCAGCTTTTGCCCGCTGGGTGAGGTCCGCCTGTAATGATATTGATAACAGGCCTTCCAGACTCAAAACCTGCGTCTTTGCCATTAGTCCCAGATTGATGAGCAGGAGTTTGCTGCCCCTGGTTCGACGAAGCAGGATTATTATTATCATTCTTCTTCACAAATTGTTGTAGTTTATTTTCCCTTAACAATTCTTCAATTAGATTCTTCAATTGACGGCAGTCATCAGTATCATGACCGGGCTGATTATGGAAGCGACAGAACCTCCCGCTTTGCACAGCTTTTTTCCCGGTTCTCAAGACTGGGGGTTTAGGATAATTGACAGAATCTTTGGTAGCCAGGTAGATTCGTTCTGGAGTATCTGACAAAGGTGTGTACTCTGAAGGCTTGAAGGATCTATGCTTCTTCTGATTATTCTGTTGTTTTCCATTATTGTTCTCCCTCTTCTGTCCCACAGACTCATTTTTGCGTGGAGCATTGGCGTTAGCTTCAACCTTTTCCAATGCTGCTTTTGTCGATACAGGGCGACTCTCCAGACGCATGAACTCGTCTGCTTTCTTGTAGAATTTTTCGAGAGAGCTTGGTTCCTTCATATTCAACCATCTTCCAAACTCACTAGATTTATCTATGGCCCTCATCAAATAGGTCAAGACCATGCGAGGTTCCGCATTATCAACCTCAGCTAACGCTATATTGAAGCGATTTAAGAAAGACTTGATAGTTTCCCCCGGATTCTGCTCCAAACCGGATAACGACATGATGTCTTTTGCCTTTGAAGCATATAGCCTAAATTGCTCTTTAAATTTCCTGGTTAGGTCTGAAAACTGATCGATGGACCGGACAGGTAGCTTTGTGAACCAAAGCAGAGCTACGCCTTCCAAATATACGGGGAAGTATCTGCATTTTACTTCATCTGAGGCTCGGGCACCCGTCATATGCCAATCATATTTATACAGAAATTCGTTTGGATCACTTGTCCCCCTATAAGCTGGGATAGTTGGAGGAGCAAATTTTCGTGGGAATTCAGCCTTTAGAATTTTTTCAGTAAATGGAGTCTTGCTCGGAGCAAAGCCCCATTCTTTCTCATCTTCGACTCTTTGCATGCTCTCCTTCATAATTTGGCGAACCATTCCGGAGAGATATTCTTCATCATTACGAGCCCTAGATCCGCCTACCTCAGGAAGTATTTGCTCAGCGGGGTTAGTATCCCTTTCGGAAACATTCCTTTCTTCAGTTTCATGAATATTACCAGCGAAATTCCTTTCATTAGCTGTTGATTGACGGTTTGCCCCGAGCAAATCGTTCAACTTATTCAGGATTAAGGCATTTTGGGCATTCTGGGCTTCCATTTGCACATTTTGAGCATGTATCTGTCTGTTCAACCCCAAAATTGCGGCATCCAACTCTGCTTTCGTAACCCCGACAGTTGGAGTGGCTTGATTTGGTGTTGGGGAAGCGGAGGTTCCCTCTTGAATGTTTGCAGATCTCATAGATTTACTTTTCCTTCCAGGAGCCATGATTTCGGATAGACTTCTGGTTCTTAAAGAAACTTTTCCTACAAATCTTTCTGAAGCAATGATGATAGATGTCCTGAGTTCATTTCTCAGTGAAAGCACCAAAAATGTTAACGCTCAAATTTAAACGCTAACACCCTGGTGTATAGGATGTGATTGTGAAAGCACCACCCGTTCGTACGGGAAACAGAAATAAGCAGAAAGTATGCAGAAAAACAGTAAGAGACACAGTATTTATAGTGGTTCGGCTTATAATCCAGCCTACGTCCACTTTAATCTTTTTATCACTAGTTTGATTACAATCCTTTACAAAATCTTTCAATTACAACACACTTCAAGTGATGGGATATGTAAAACAAGTAGCTCAAGCTTTGATGTTAACAATCATCTTCAAATCCATGGTGAATGTAGATGATTTCTTCATGGAGTTCTTTTAGAAGTTTGTTGGATCCCAAAAGCTTTGAAGTAGTCTGGAATTCGGCAGAGTAATGGCGCCTGAAATTGATCAACCAAAAGTCCTTTGAATGTTGGAGGTAGGTTGGTATTTATAGGCAAAGATTTTGGACCTAAACTCGGTCTTAACTCCTCGCCGATCTAGTTAAGTCGCGGCCGACTTATAGGAGCTCTGATATGGTCAAGCTGTGTTGATCCTTCTTCGCTGAATTTGCACAAGTCCTAAGTCGTTTCCGACTTAGACTAAGTCGCCTCCGGTCTAACGCGCTACGCCTTAAATGGTTGAACCGCTTCTCCCTTCATCTCTCTGGATCGGTCGCGATTCATCGTAGTTAGGTCGGCACCATGTGAGGCATTGGGTCGGCAACCATGCTAAGTCGGACCCCTTTCTAATTAGCTAGGTCGGCCACCCTCTAATTAGTTAGGTCGGTTATTTCTTTAAGTCCTGAGCTATTTTAGGTCGGTCATTCTTGTTAACACATTAGGTCGGCATAGCCCTAGGTCGGCGTAGCCTTTAAAGCATTAGGTCGGTAAGCATGTTAAGTCCTTAAGTCGGATCGAATTAGGTCGGCAGCTTCATTAGGCAGTTAGGTCGGCGTCATCTCCACACACTAGACCTGCTGAGTCGTAACCGAGATAGGGTTAACACTAGCTATGCCTTAACAACAAACTAGCAAACAAGTGCATCCGTGCATTACCAAACGTGGCCTACCCTAGTAGAAGGCGTAGCCCGTTATGTATAATCTTGTTTTTCCAGTTTTGACCACTTTGGACCGATGACGCACCCAACCTATGTAGCTCATACTCTTGATATGATGTCTTCTCTTGCTAACATAGCGTCGAGATGCTCATCATCTTATTTAGATTGCGTAGTGTAATTAAGGTAATACCAATTTTCCTATTTTTGAAGCAGACTCTTCTTACTATTGGGTTATTCCTTCATTTATATGCAAGTGTATACTCTCCACGGGTTATACGGTTGGATATGTCTCACTTCAGTATAATGTATACACAACTGATGGTAGCCCCTTACGGTAGACAGACTTCTATTGTGTAACACTATTGCCCTCGCATTCCAACATAAACTAATGATTGATGTCATTCTTATCTATTTAAGTTATTTACATACTTACATGATTCACACCCGTTATAAATGCATACATGAGAGAGAGAGTGTGTGTGTGTATACATATTCGTTTATGCTTAATTACCTTGCCCCTGCGTTTACTATTAACCGTAGGTCTTTATTTCATTGTGTGTTTTATCCTTTTCTTACTTTAGGTTTATTTGTCGCTTTCCTCGTTTCTGGTTCACCATATCATTTCCTTTTTTTTAATCCTTTTTCCCATTTTCCTACCTCTATTCCCATTTTTCTTCTTCTTGCCTATCCTTCAAATATCCTTTTTATTTACTTTCCATTTTTATTAGTATATCACATTTAATATTTTTAGAATATTCTTATTGCATTCATATCTTCCTATCCAACTCTTGGGGTTTACTGCATTTTAGTACATTGGAATCACATTTCTATCATAAAATGTTAACATCTGAAATTTTCATATCTTATCTAAAAAGTGAGATTTGTGTGATGTTTGTCATTACAAGGAACTATCTTTTTATTATTTCTAATAGACAGTACAAAATGTAGTGGATATCCTTATTATGTACATCCTTTTCTTTTTATGTTCATTCCTTGTCATTTCAAACATAACACTTTTATTTATTTTAAATTTGATAATACATAGAAATCTACTTGCAACTTTCAGATTCCAACGAATGAAAATATCGCTTAAACCTGTAATTCTTAATAAAATTTCTTTATTTTACAATTTTATCATTAATTCAAATACCAATTTATTATTAACAAATTCATAACAAGTTACTTGTATAGAATATGTAGGCAAGTTTTTTCAAATCAAATCAGATCTATTATACATGTATATAATTTATTATCCAATTCGTTATTTACATTAATTTATTACACCTATGTAATAAATTATCCAAACCTAAATTTATATCTAATCCTTCCGCACTTACAACTAAATATCCAAATCAATTATACATTGTCATAATTAAAATAGGTCACAACGATATAAATCTAATCTTATTACAAAACATATATTTTTTCACTCACCTTGCCTTCCGCTTTCCCATTCTCTAAATCTAGATCCGTTCTATTTTTATTTGACTTTTTCTTACTTCGAATTATAAATAATAATAAGGGTATTCACTTATTAAAATTACAGATCTGAGGAAATAATTGAATTAAATTAGAATTGGAGTTTAGATTTAAATTTTTACCTTTGTTTCTATTCTCAAAATTCATTTTCTTCTCTTCTCTTATTCTCTGCTTTTCTCCACTTATATATGTATGCATGCTTGCATGCATGTATGTATGTATAATATTTTACTTTTAGAAATCTTGAAGTTGTGGAGAAAAGAGAATGATAAAGCTCGGCTTCGTGACCTAGAACATATGGGAAGAGAAGTAAGAACTAGGCTTGTATTTATAGTGACGTGGAGCCTTAGATTTACTTACAAAATCTTTTAATTTAATCCTGGACATCCCTTAATTTCTTAGCATGCAAGAAAAATATTAAAGTGTGCAACGTTCATTCATCAGTTATTTAATAATCACGCTTTAACATCAACACGGGTCGACCGTCCATGCCTTATAGTCGACCACAACCTGTCACCCTGGGTATATTAATGGTCCACCTTTGTAGTGTTTCAACGTTAATTAATTTGCATTGTTTGATTTTTTTATTTTGATTCCTTAATTAATTAACTAATCTCGTTCATTTCTTTCATACTTTGTATATTTTTTGAGTTTGGTTTACTGTTAACATTTATTAACTTCTAAGTTTTCTTTAATGTTACTAATTAGTGTTAGTTAACTATTATTACCATACTTATGTGTATAATTATTTTTGACTCTAAAAATTCAAATGTCAATAATTTTTTCATTTGAACCCCGATCGAAAAAATTTATACATGAAAATTGATTAGAAAATCGGCATGAACCAAATAGTGTAAGTTTTTTTTGCCAAATTATGACATTTGCAAGAAAAATAGACATTTACTATTTATTAGTTAATTTCTTTTAAATTAATTATCGTAAAAATCATGGGGTTATAGAGAGGATCAACTTCGGTGGTAATAAATGGCACAGAAGGCACTGGCGGCAAGACCTCCAAAGGAGAAGTATAGGCTATAGGAACAACAGGTTCAACCATCTCAACAACTCTATGCTTCAAAACCCATTTTCTTATCGAGGGATGAGAAAGAGGGACCTTAGCAGTAACAGAAGAGGCAAATCCCAACATAGGAAAGACAACAGGAATACCATGCTTTAAGAATCAACTATATGACTAAAGAAACAACACGTCGTATAAATGTCAGGCTTCCAACTATAGTGAACATCAACAATAGCCACATGACCAGGAGCAGGGCAAACTCTAAGCTGGGAAGGCGGAGGCTTATCTGGAGTAATTTCAATCAAAGCCTTAGCATAAACAAGCTTTTTCCTAGCAACTATGTTTACATCAAAACATTTTAGTTTGCCAACAAGGCTCATCGGCCTATCTAAACCAATTATTGGTTGCAAACAGAAGGAATGTGAGAGGAATGAGCCCATACAGGTATAGATAAAAATTGCTCCTGGCACTATCAATAGGCGCACTCAAAGTAGTAATGATAAAGGGCTTTCCTTCAGTGAAAAAAGTATCGGTTTCGAGAACTTGAAATAATAGTCGTAGTGCACTTGCAAACCACCCCTAAGCATTCAAAAGCAACGACATTGATCCTTAACCACATAATAAGTGGGGTTGGAATCAAGAAAAAAGTCAACCAAATATTCCAAGCAGTAATCTACAACTTCTTAAATTACCTGTGTATGGTGAACCAACGCTCCATCAACTTCAGTTGTTTTAAAGGTCCAGGGAGTATATTTGCTAGCATTCCTAGGCAATGAAAGAAATAGAGAAGATAGTGTATTATATTTGTTCGTAGTAGCATTAGCAATAACAATCGGAAAAGCAGTAGCATTAGAACTGCTTATTTTACCGTTAACCCGCCTTTTGGCAAGGCCATGGAGAGACAGATTCAACTTAACCAACTCCGCGATTATCGAGGCTGAAATATGATGGATTCGGTTTAATAGGATGATGTTCACTTGGATAGATGCTCGGTCAGGATAGGTCGTTCAATCAGAATGAAGTGGTTCGAAGTGTTTGGAGTTCGACCATGTGGCTTGGCCGTTCGGCATGGCATGGTCTGGTTGTGGTATGGAAGTTCAGGAAGGTCGTTCTTTTCTGGTTTGACATTTTTGGACCGACATTTCTGGTTCGGCATGGTGCTTCGGTCAGGATCGCTCGGCATTGTGGCTCGGTATGGGTTGCTCGGCATTGTGGCTCGGCATGGGTCGCTCGGCATTGTGGCTCGGCATGGGTCGCTCGGCATTGTGGCTCGGCATGGTGGCTCGGTCGGAGTCACTCGGTGTTGTGGTTCAATCAAGGTGGCTCAGTAATGATGATTCGACATTGGAGGTCGTTGGGCCTAAGGGTTTTGGAAAATGTGGTTCGGTCTTAGTGTGGTTCGGCATCGAACATCCCTCAGCGTTGTGGTTCGGTTAGAACCACTCGGCGTTGCGACTTGGGCTTGGTTGCCATTCGGCATGTGGAGGTTCGGCATTAGTTTTGATAGGCATGCACCACTAGAAAGCCCAACAACTCAGGTTTTGCCTATAAATACAGTATGTGGGGTTCGGAAAAGGGATCTTCTTTCCGCTCTCTGGACTTTCTCTTCTTTGAGGCGAAGGCACTCGGCCATTGTTAAACTTTGAATTGTAACTGTAGTCGATTATTACAGCAATAAAAGGATATTTCCGAAGTGGACGTAGGCCGGAGTTATCCGAACCACTATAAAATCTGTTGTTCTTTATTTCTTTCATTTCAATTTTATGGTTTTTCATATTTATACTTTCTACATACACTTTATCTATGAGCTGTGACTGAAAGTTGGTGCTTTCATTTGGATTTGGGTGTTTATGACCAATTTTTGGCGCTAACATTTTGGTGCTTTCACTGAGAAAGCTATCACTCGGGAATTTTGGAGCTTGGATTCTGGAATCAGAAGCTTGGAAACTTGGATTTTAGAAAGCAATGGCTAGACCACCAATAAGAAAGCAGGTAGCGGAAAGAAGTCAGCAAGAGAGAAGTCAGGAGGCTTCCTCTGGAGCAAATCAAGCCTCCGTCTACATCAATAGGGACGAGATGCAGGTCGTGATGAATTCCATGCAGGAGTAGATGATGAAACGGCAAGAGGAGATGATGCAGGCTCTTCTTAGGCAATTTGGACAACCAGGAACTGCAGGTGCTCAAGTTCTTAGAGCTGGATTAGAAGGACTCGACCAATAGGAAGATGGAGTGACTCAGCAGGGGGCAGCTCCCAATCAACAAACAACAATTATTTTGGATGGACCAATACTTGGGGGCACATCGCCGGATAATGCTGCACCAACCCCCAGAGGGATATCAGATGATGCTGCGCAACCCCTCATCAACAGAAACACAGGAGTACATGATGAGGAATATGTGTCGAATTCCCGTGCGGAGTAGGGGAGCAGCTAGGAAATATGGATAGGGGGAAACCTTTGGTTGGAAATGTTGGATTGGCTGACATTATTAGGCGGACTCTTCACGGAGGTTGGACAAACAAGGATTCGGAGGGAGTCAACAAAAGTCTGTTCAGCCGGAACATTAGGACAGCTAGGAATTCGCCCGATTTCAAACTGCCCACTTTGGAAATATACAACGGGAAGACTGATCCCACCGACCACTTGATGAGGTACACAAGGCATATGGAAGTGCTGGGGGCAACATAGGAGGTCATTACTCGGTGTTTTCCCATGTACTTGACCAATATAGCTGCTATGTGGTTTAGACAGCTAGACGATGGATCTATTAGGACATGGACGGAACCAGTGGACAAGTTCTTAAGTCAGTTTCAAGTTCACATAAAAAGCCCAAATAACGTGATGGCACTGACGTCAGTTAAATAGGGGGATGAATCGCTCATGACATTCTTAACTCAATTTAATGCAGCAGTCGCTTCGTTGGATCGACCGGATCCATGAATGGTTCCGATGTCTGTGGTATCAGTAGTCAGAGATAATTCAGATTTCAAAGTATCATTGATGTGGGACCCACCATTGGATCTTGGAGAATTCTTTCATGAAGCTGAGAGGTTTCTTCGACAAGAGGATATATGTTTGGACATGAGGTCAAAGGAAGTAAACATGGTTAAGGATGGAGGACTACCCGACAAAAGCTCGGGTAAGGACAAGGATAAAGGAAAAAGGAAGCGCTGGGGAGAACCAAAGTTCTCCACTTACATAGGATTGAACGCGACATTGGAACGGATATTCTTAGACACTCGAGATCGCCTTCCGTATCGAAGGCCAGCGAGGAGGTATCCCTTGGAACGTGAAAGGGCGTCAGGAAGTTACTGTCTGTTTTATGACCTGGACGGGCATGATACTAACAACTGTCAGCATTTGAAGGACATAATCGATGAGCATGTAAGGAATGGTCAGTTGCGATAATATGTCGAAACTCAGAACGCGGCGGCGGAATAGAAGCAGCCATCGTCTACCTTGTACGACGAGGGCATGAGTCCCAAGAATGGTGGTCGGTTGGTCATCAACTAAACTTAATGGTTTGGAATAAGTAACAAACTCTGGGAAAACGGCTAAATCACTTACTCATGCACGGGGTTGGAGATAACCCTTAAGCATGCTCTGAGATGATGGTCACCGAGACGCTCTGGTTTATGGAATTTGTTTTTTTCTTTTGACTTGGACACTTGCTTTTTCTGCTTTGGTTTTGGAGTTTGGATCGAACACCCATTTTTGTTGGTTTTTTGTTTTTGAATTTTGGTTTGGATGTCTGATTTTTTATTGGGATTTTGATTTGGACTCTTGATATGGATTTTTGGTTTTTTGGTTGGAATTGGATTTCGATTGGATTTTCTTTGAATTTTGGCTAAAAGATCATCGAGTATGGACTATGCTCGGCAAGGGTCCGGAGAGACTAGGATTCGGCCTAGGAATTGGACCCCATATTATCTATCGGTTATTATTACAGGTTGTCAAGTGTGAACTACACTCGGCAAGGGTCCAGAGCGACCCGGATTCGGCTTAGGACTTAAGCCATGGTATCACTCAACGTTCAGGTACACTTAACTAGGAACACCATAGCATTACTTAGCACAGGTCGTCAAGTGTGGAATGCTCTTCGCAAGAAACCGGAGAGGTTACAGATTTGGATATTGGCTATTAACAGATAAGGATTTGAGCATGGACCTAAAACGGTCCTGGATTTGGACATCGACCCGGAGAGGTCATGGACGTGGTTATTGGTTGTTGGATATGGATGGATTAGAACTCGGTCGTCGAGTTCAGATGGATATGGATTTGGCTAAGGATTTGGTTCTTGGATTCTAAATTGGATATCGTCTTAGAGTAGTCGTAGGTTCAGATAAGAATACGGCGATGGCACTTGGATAAAATGGATTGGATTATGAATCGGAAAGTGTGGATGTGGATAACATACATACTTCGGATATCGGACTTGAGGCTATTCAAAACACACGTTCCAATAGCATGGCATGTATTGGGGGGCAAATGTTAACCCGCCTTTTGGCAAGGCCATGGAGAGGCGGATTCAATTTAACCAACTTCGCGATTATTGAGGCTGAAATATGATGGATTCGGTTTAAACGGATGATGTTCACTTGGATAGATGCTCGGTCAGCATAGGTCGTTCGGTCGGAATGAAGTGGTTCGAAGTGTTTGGAGTTCAACCATGTGGCTTGGCCATTCGGCATGGCATGGTCTGGTCATGGTATGGAAGTTCAGGAAGGTCGTTTGGTTGCTGTTCGACATTTGTGGATCGACATTTTTGGTCCGGCATGGAGCTTCGGTCAGGGTCGCTCGGCATTGTGGCTCGACATAGGTCGCTCGGCATGGGTCGCTCGGCATCGTGGCTCGCATGGGTCGCCCGACATGGTGGTTCGGTCGGAGTCGCTTGGTGTTGTGGTTCAGTCAGGGTGGCTCGATAATGATGATTCGGCATTGGAGATCGTTCGGCCTAAGGGTTTGGCAAAATGTGGTTCGGTCTTGATGTGGTTCGGCATTGAACATCCCTCAGCGTGATGGTTCGGTCAGAGCCACTCGGTGTTGTGGCTCGGCCTTAGTTGCCGTTCGGCATGTGGAGGTTCGACATTGGTTTTGATGGGCCTGTACCACTCAGAAAGCCCAACAACTCAGTATTTGCCTATAAATACAGCATGTGAGGTTCGGGAAAGGGATCTTCTTTCTGCTCTCTGGCTTTCTCTTCTCTAAGGCGAAGGCACTCGGCCATTGTTAAACTATGGATTGTAACTGTAATCGATTATTACAGCAATCAAAAGGAAATTTCAGGAGTTCAACCTTCGATATCCAACACATTGCCAATAGCCACATCACCAACTACCAAATCAGATGTACCAACAACCTACCATCGATTCACACCATAACTTGCAACAAGCATCGGGCATAATGGAGATATAATAGATACATAAAGCAGACCAGGAATAGGAGATGGACGGTTTAAAACACTACAGCGAAGCTTCCAAAACACTGAAAGGGTTTGAACTTAGCACGCAATCAGGCGCCAAAGCATTATTAGAATTCGAGGTTGAAGGATCTCATGCCAAAACAATGAGTGGAATTGATGGAACGTGTCCAGATCTCATTGGTGCAGGCGACATCACATTTGAATGATTGCCATATTTTGTGCTAGGTATGGAAGGATGGAAGGGAAGTGAAGTGGATCGAAGGAATTAGAAAGATGAGGGAGCGAATGAATAGTTGAGAGCAACAAAATAAATCACAGGTATTACCATTGATAATTTTATTAATTACATATTTTTTTACCTACATAAAATAGTAAAGACAATCGTTTTATGTACCAAAATACATAAAAGAACCATAATCTTAATAAAAACTGGATGGATGGTCATCAATACGGATATGGCCATAGTCGCATCCGTTTTTCGAACGGATAATTTTTTATATTTCAGATAAGGATATGGACTGATTTAGATTTTTCGGATACTCATTGACAGCCCTACCCTTAAACAAGAAAAGAATTGAAGCATCACTAAATGATAGTCAAAAGTGTCGAATTTGTTATCAATGGACGAGGCTCCATAAAATAAGTTGATGAATGTTGGAAATCGATCACAAGTAAGTTTACCTCTCCTTATTTGATCATAAATTTGCCTCTCTTGATAATCTTATTGTTTGTATTTAGATGATGATCATATTCCATCACGTAGTGGGAAGAATGAATGATACATTGTTTCTTCCAAATTTTGGCCTACAGGTCCATGAATGTGGCATTATTGGTGTATATTTACACTTTTTTGCAGTAAAAGGCTATGATTTTTGCAAGCCCAGTCTAAGTTGAATTTGGCTCTTGGATAGAAGGTTAAACTTATCATATATATATATATATATATATATATATGAAAATGACATAAAAAATGATGGTGATGGGACTTGAATTCTATTGGCTTGGTCAAGAATTATACTCTTTACCACACATTACCAGATTTTTTGGAAAAATAAATCAATACTACCATTTATTTAATAATAAATCTTAAGAATGGGTGTTGTCCCTAAGCTGGACACTGGGACATTGCTTGGTCCTAGGGCCAGCCCTTACGGTTTGAGCTAGTATAATAGGTGTAATTAATATTAAAGTTATATTTCCATTTAAATTATTAATTAATTAATTATATTGTTATTTAAATGTTAACTATTATATTTAAATCATTGATTATTTAGTTTAGTGGTTAATTATTATTTTAAACTAATTCTTTTTTGTAGTTACTAATTTGATTATAATATAGATAATGAACAATTAATAGCAATAAAAAGTAAATAACACAATATTATTCTCAACTCAACAAAGTTCAGACTGAACCATGGTTCAATGGACCTAACACACCATTTGATCCTAAGACCATTCTCGAACCAACAAAATAATCAATTGAAGTTGACCGTTGGGAATAATTTGTGTAAATAAAATGGTAAAGGCTTTACTGTTTTTATTTATCTTTCATTATGTCAACAAGAAATCATAGTCGTCTTCTCCGTGTTCCAAACCAAAAAAAAGCAAAACACCATCACTAAGGTAAAAAAAATTCCCAATTTTTGGCTAGTATGGAAGAGCTGGGCCAACCCATAGCGGAAGAAATGGATGAATTTCAATTTTTTTAACCATTTTGAATCTTTAGTGGGTTTACGAAGTATAAATTTCATTCAGAACATTTCTAGGTTTGGTTTAAATGAAATTTTATATTCTATTTAAGAGAGTTAAAAGGAAGTTTAAATAAATTGAATTTCAAATGTATAGTGTATCAAATACAGCTAACATTTATTTATAAGTGTTAATGTATGGGGAACTAAACTTTTCATTTCTTTCCCTAAAACAAGAATTAATTGAGAGAATTAATTGTATTAAATGGAGAGAGATACCTTTCATTTTCTTTCTTTAATTTGAATTAACTGATTCATTAAATGTTATTATTAATCATTTATTCATGGCAATATTGATTACTTTATCCATATGTATTCTAACTGTACAATTTGTAGTTTGAGATGTATTTAATTTAATTTAATTTATTTATACAAGTATAAATACATACATATATATATATATATATCTATGTATGTATGTATTTATGTATATATGTATCATACCCATATGTACATACATATATATGTGTGCATATGTAACATCATAATTCGTGAAGGGTATATTTTGCTCGTATATAGATGTTGGGATTTACTTTGCAATGGACACGTTAGCTCATTTTGTGTGTACTATAATTTGTCTAAATATGTGCTGGTATACTATGTTAAAAAATACTAATATATGTGTGTGTTTATGTGTGTGTGTAATTTATTGAATAAAACAAGTTTCTGCCATAACAAATTAATGTATAATAATTATATGATAATAATGCAAGTTTATAAAATTTTAGAAAATCTAGGAACACATTTTGGGCTTAATAATAATTTATGGAGTTTTTTACAATTAAATAATTGATAATAGCCCATAATCAAATTAATTCTTAAAAGTAGGAAATCAAGTTGAAAAATTCTAAACATTTTTCTGAAGGTATTCGTGACATATTTTGGGCTTAGAAAAAATTTCAGAAATTTTCTCAACTGAAATTATGTTTTTAATTGAATAATTAATTTCATTCTGAAAATAAATTAATTCAAAAAACTAATGAAATTTGTTATAAAAATCTAAAACTTTTTTTGAACGTTATCGATACATATTTAAGCCTTAAGAAAAATTTCTAGAATTTTCCCAATTGAAAATATATATTTAATTAAATAATTGATTGTAGGCCAAAAGTAAATTAATTTTAAAAAACAATAAAGTAAGTTTAAAAAATCTGAAATTTTTTACTGTAATCTTATTACATGATGCATCAAATATAAAAGAGAAACTTAAGGAAACATCCCTACTTTCCAAAATTAGTGCAAGTTTTCCCCTTCGAATTCAGCATTATAAATTTGGTCCCTATAATTTATACCGTACCACATAGACAATTATATACTATAATGAGTAGTTAATTTGCAATATTAAAAACGTGATATCTTTTAGTAGATTTATGGTATTTCAATTTCGTTTCTGCCATTAAATCACAAATTTTATTATCTTTCTATTAAGATCCATATATAATATGTTTTGAAGAAAAATTCTTTTAAGGGGCAAATATTTTCCATGTTGCCTGGCAAATATTCGCAAGTGCCTCGTAATCGTTGGGAAAACCGGGAAAATATTTGTTATGTTGCTTGGCAAATATTTGCTAGGTTTATGGGAACCGCTGAAAATTAAAAAGAATATTTGTTGCTTAGAAAATATGCAAATAATTGCCATGTTGCCTCGCAAATATTCAAATAATTGTCATGTTGTCTCGCAAATAGGCAAATAATTGCCATGTTGACTAGAAAACATTTTTCATGTTGCTTGTCAAGTATTTGCTGCTGAAAATAATTTTTTTTGTTAAAACATATTATACGTGGATCTTAATAGAAAGATAATAAAATTTGTGATTCGATGTTTAAAACGAAACTGAAATCCGATAAATCTATTAAAATATATCACGTTTGTAATATTGCAACTTAAATTGTTCATGGCAATGAATTTTTGATTGAGTGTACAGTATAAATTATAGAGACTAAATTAATAGTGTTGAATTTGAAGGACGTGCGCCTAATTTTTTTTAAAGAGGGATGTGAGCCAAAATTCCCGAATATAAAAAAAATTGAAATTTTAAGCCATTAATTATTTTATTCATAATAAAAAATTCACAGAATCATTAAATAATAATAATATATGTACACACATATTTAGTAAAATATTTTTATATCTTATGATTCATAATAGGTACAAATAATCATAAGAAAATTTTAAGATTAAATATATAGGATACATAAATACATTTCTAATTATAAATATTCATAATTTGCAGATCTGCACACATTTAATTTGGACCTATATATATTAATATAAATCAAAATTAAAATAATTCAAAAAATTAATTCAACAATAAATCAATAAACGAAATATTATAACAAGCACATAACTAATTTAATTGTAACAAACACATGTGCCTATAAAAATCCCACCTAATCTAAATAATAAACAGATCTAACTACAAACAGAGGATTTGGACGTAAATCAACTTTTATATGATAAACTTAAAATCAAAACAATGATAATAAATAAAAATGCACCCTTTTCTTGGTCTTTTTCCTTGTTTTGTACCTTTCTTCCTTTGTGATTGTTGCAACTTGTTCCTATGTTTTCTTTGTGCATGCCCAATTTTGGCATGTTTTTATTGTACACTCTCTCTTTAGTGCTTCAATAAAAATGGTAGGGGTCCATTCAACCACGTCGGCTATGCCAAAAAATAAGTAAAAGTGCACCTCCTAATGAAGCTTTTGAGTCTACGTTGAATAATGATTTCTCTTCTAAGAACAATTCACAATCCGTCAGGTTGCTAATCCGGGATTGGAGATCTTCCACTACAAATTAATATTTTTAATTTTTAATTGGATTTGATAATTTTAGGAATGATTTTAGAGGAAAGTTGCTGCCATTAAAATGAGGAAGAGGAAGAAGAAAGTGGCAGCTCAAAAATGAATTAGCTTGTAATTAGGGTTTTGAGATTGCCTTTTATATGGATAATACAAGAGAGTAAACAATGATCCTAATCACACATCTCAAAACCTAATTACAATGTGGTAGCCACCTCCTATCTAAAACTCTTAGGTGCTCAAATTTTTATGGGCATCAAAGTAGTAAGGTTTTCCCATAGATGCATTTTGGAGGAGCTTGGAGTAGTAGGCTTCATTGTGTCTAGTTATTATCTTTTTTCCACTGTATTATATGTATCTTGCATTAGTTAGGTATGGACATGCTATTATAACTGTCCTAGGGTAGAATTTGTATTAATATGACCTTGATGTATCATTTTTGAAATGACTTTGTAAAGTATTGTGTTGATTGATATATGTTATTCTGTTGCATTGTGAGATTCTATGATTGTTTAGTTTCTTCTGTCTTTTATCTCCTTTCTTTTCCCTAACAATCTGTCTTTCCGACACTTAGTTATTCGACATGTGAATACCGTGGATGTATTAGTTCGACTTTTGGGGTTCGAAAAGGCGAGTTGTTACAACGTGGATCAGAGTGCAAGGTTAAGCGAGGACCTTGTTTTTGGTGAGGTAACTCATTAAGAGATAAGGTAGTGGAATGCCTTATTATGTGTTTGAGCGTATATATAAGAGCGCGTATTTGGTAGTGGTATAAAAATGTTTAATATTATGTTAATTGATCTTTTGAGTGGCTTATGAATTCTATTCAATATGAATAGATAACGTTATTGATAGGGATCTCTAAGCACTTGAATATGGCCATTCGACACATTATTATTTTGAAATTTGGTAAATGAAATAATTTTACCAGGAAATATATTTTATATATAAAGAATGATTTTCAAATAGTATAGTATGGCATGGTTAATTGAGATGTTGTTTGTTAAGACATAATAAATTATATTTTTATCAAGAAAGATTTTGTTAGTCATGCTTGTCCAGTTGAGCATTGACTATTGTTAGTCTGTGTAAGTAGCTTCCCTTTTAAAGATTTGGGGTAGGTAAATAAAAATAGGGAGAACATTAAAACAAAAACCTTATGAATTAAGTTCCTTAATTTGACTATAAGGCGTTCGATGTTAATAGTGAATTAAAATTTTATTTAATAAAAAATGTTTATAAAAAGTTGAATGTTTTTCTATAAATATTTGGAAGATGATTTTATAAAAGTTGATTTATAAAATGAATTTATAGGTAGGTGTCTTTTATTAAAAGAATTTAACTTGAAAACTTAAATCCCAGGACTTTTGAAAAATGGTTTTCAAAGATTGGAGAAATAATAATAGCATTATTTGAAAATATTTTGGTTCAAGTATAATATTTTGGGAATGAAAAGGTTACGTAAGAAATGTTTTCTATGGATTGGTTAGAGGGAATGAGTCTGGATTGTTTTGTAATGATCTGAATATTCTTCTAAGTAACGATCGGATGTTTTTCTAGGCGAATAGTGTGGTGCACTTAGTAAATTATTCTCTTTATCATTGTACAATCGAAATAAGTTCAAACTGCGAATGAACCCAAAGCGAGTTAGTGATAAATGTTTTGTTGGAAAAATGAAAAGTATTGTTTCAAAAATGAGATTTTGAAATAAAAGTAATATTTTTAATGTAACACCCCTAATTTTATTTATATTATTCAAGAGATTTAGTTAGAATAAATTGAATAGTATAATGTAGATAAGGAGATTGCGTTTGATTGATAAAAATGTAGTGGTCCTGCTAATTTAAATTAAATGAACTTATAAATGGTTAAGTATTAAGTATTTAAACATAAGGACATTAGGGTAAATAGCCGCCCATATTTCCTGCCCTTATAGTATTATCCCTTAGCCATACATGTTAATTTTATCATAAGTAAAATTATAACCGGAAGAAGAAAAGGAGAAGGCCATTAGGAAGAAAGAAGAGAAGATAAATTCAAGTAAAGCTTAGAAGTTAAGCAAGAAGAAATCAATCTCAATCAATCATCAATTTACTTATCCAACCTAAGATGAATGATAATTCCATCTCTATTTTGTTTTAAATTGTATAATTTTGGATTTGAGGGATAAATTCGTTTATGTGATATATTGGATGATGATATGCTTGATTCATGATTTATTTGATTTAAACAAGGTTGTTTAAAAGAGATTTAGCACGGTTTTAGATCAAACCGAGATTTAAAGAGGTTTAAATGGCATGAGAAAATTTTATGTTATGAGAAACATGATTTTGGAGTTGGGTTTCAATTTTGATAATTTTCCAAGCTATGGAAAGATTATTATGAATTTTCAAAGGAAAATATGGTTAGTTGGATTTATAAATTTATTTTGGAAAATATATTAAGGGTTTGGGTCTGAAATTTTGATATATTATATAACATGATTAAAGTTAATTTCTAGAATTTTTGGAGATTTTTGCTTAGTGATGTGGTACGGAAATTAAATTATTTTGAAAGGAGGACCTAAATGATTTAATTGTTTTGTTAATAGAAAGGGCTTAATTGTTAAAAGTTATCATACTTTTAGATCTGAGAAAATGCGGCAAATATTATCCAAATTATTCGAAAGTTTATGATATCCAATCAATTGTTTACAAGTAGGAAAGTTTGTTACAAAAAGTTTACTTTATTTGGTAAAAACAGCCTTTTGCTCAGAAAAACTGGTTCCGCCTTCTTTAGAAGGACCCTTTGACTCAAACCTTCCGCCTCCAACATAGTCGAAACCTTCTTGGACAAAACCAGTAAAACTAATGCACATTGTATCATCTAGATGGTACGTAGTGGATTGGAGAAAGGCGGAAGGTAGGGTGTCGAAATGTAGCTTTCGAAGGGGTTGGTTCCTTAGTTTTATTTGGTTTTAAAAGAAAAGAACTTGGTTGTTTATACAGGGGTCTCGACATGGTCGAAACTAATGGTTCCGAAAGATATTTCATAAGAAGCTTTCGAAAAAGAGATGTCGTCCTTGTTTTAAAAGAAGTAGCTTTCGAAGGAGTTACTTAGGTTTTATTTAAAGCTTTCAGAAGGGGTAGTTTCGACCAGGCCGGAACCCTTCTATAGTGCGATGCCTTCTGATGGTATTGAAGACATAATGTTGTCGAAAGGTACTGATGTTTTATAAATTATAAGCCTCTTCCTAATGCTTTCGAAATGGGTTAGGGGTTGCAAAGGCAATGGTTTCGAAAGGGGTTTCGATGTCAACCTTCACTTGTTTTATCCAGATGTTTTAATGCTTTCAAAAGGATGGTTTCAACACCATCAAACTTCCCCAATAATTTTTGAAATAAAGATTGGTCTGGAAGGAGATGCTTTCGCCTATATTTAGTTTGACCCAAATTGATGTTTTAAGTGTAAACCCAATGTTTTCGAAAGGGAGGCTTTCATTGGTTTCGAAAGGGTACTTTCAAATGGTTTCGAAGCTATGATTCTATAATTATATAATAATACTTTAATATGGTCAAAAAGTTTTGAATGAAATTTTTAGAAGTATTCGAAATGGAAGGAGCCTTATGTTTTAAAGATGGATTTTTATTCCTTCGAAGGAGGTCATCCTATGAGGTCGAAAGCAAGGTTTTAAAGGAGTTGAAAGGTTTTAAAACCCAAACTCAAATTTTAAATGAAAAAACCATAGCTAAATAAAGGAGTTTTGAAATGACTTTAAGTATATAAATTTGAAGAGGTATGGCCTTGATAAAAATATTAGTTAAAGGGATTAACTATCTTTTATAAGAAATGTATTTCAAGGACCTCAAACCACAGGCGTGGTATTGTTATATTTTTATATTTGCTTCTTCAAATATGAATATATTCACTTGATAAAGAACCCGTAGCTGTGTTTTGGGGATAAAGGGGGTAGGAGAACTAGCTAAGTTAACCTAGTAGTGAATGTAAATTGATCAAACTCTTGAATAAGTAGAATTGCATCCAAGGAGTCAGGAGGACCAAAATATAGGATGCCTAAACTTTGAAGTTGTCCAGGAGATGGGTTCATAGTAAACCCATGAAAACTATGATTATGTAGTTATTGGATGTAACCAATAGGTTCATGATAAACCTATAAAAACTATGTATTAAGGTCGGTTGGCAGGCACTAATTGGTTTGTAATGAACACATGAAAACTATATTCGATTAAGGATTGACATCAGTCAATAAGTTCCTAATCAACCCACGAAAATAGGATAAGAAAGAAGTTAATGGAAGGATCAGTAGGTTCCTAGTCAATCCATGAAAACTAGGATGAGAAGTGAGTTGCCGGATAAATTCATAGGTTCCTAGTCAACCCATGAAAACTAGGAGAAGGGATTTGTTATTGGAATGAATAATAGGTTCAGGGAGACCCATGAATTAATTAAGTTAATTTGCAAGAGCCTATAGGTTCATAGTGACCCCATGAAAACTATGAAACTGGATAGGATGTCCATGTATAATGAAAAAGGCTATTAGTAAACCCATGAAAATTAATAGGTTAATATTGACCCTGGGAACTATAATTATGACATGGTGTCAATTTAAACTAAGGGATGGGAAATCCCAAATGTTTTTATATATGCATATCATCATAATATTTTGAAATGTATGTTTTAACCATTATGGATGCAGGAGCACAGTATATGGTTTTATAAAGGTTACAGGGTACTAGTGAGGAGAAAACCCGTTCCGCCAAGCGGCGTGGTCTCACCCGATATCTAAAGGGATTGAGAAGTTAGGTTATTATTCATACTAGGCTTTATGTATGACTCGAATTTTTTGTTTTCCCCTTAAACTCTCGGGTACTCAATTGATTTTGAGTAGTTTGAGGTTTAGAGTTTTTAGGTTCTCTTCTTAGACTAATAAAGCTTCCAAAGGCATGCAGGAGGCAGTTATTTATTTAGAGTTTTATTTTTCCACTGTATATTTTGTTTGTAAAAGTAGATTCATTAGCTTACTATATACTCTAATCAACCAAAGGGGAATCTTCATATGTCGCTCTTGGCGTATATGAAATAGTTATATTTTTATACACGCGGTTAACGTTTTTGGGATTATGTAATGAACATCAAACGTTTTGAATGGAACATGGAAATGTGTTTTTGATTTGTTAATTTTTTTCCATATTTCTGTGATCTGTGTAGCAATATATCTAGCACTGCCATATTTGGTCATCGAGGATTAATAACTATGGATGACTGCAGCATCCGTAGTCGTTAGTTTTGGACCACCAATTAGGGGTATGTTACATTTAAATTAACTAGTTCGAGTGGCTCGGAAATAACTTAAAAATGAAAAAGTGATGTGTTCCGATGGTAAACACTTCTCTTTAGTATTACCTTCTTGATAAGGGAATGTATGATACTGTTTGGTAGTACTCAGTTTCTTAGTATCATTTTGTAGTTACTCGGGCTATATTTTTTTTTTATGAATAATATATATACAAGTTTCATTTTAAAAAGTCTTTTAAATAAGATCGAGTATTTGGCTCTTGAGTTTTCTTAGAAAAATAAACGTAAAATGGAATAGTTGAATCAAACAAGGGTATATGCTCTTAGGATGTAGTGGAGTAGTATCCAAGTTGAACCTAAGTTTAGTTTTAGAAAATGTTTTCATAAATAATTTAGAGGAAATAGAGTTGGTATTAGTGAGAAAATTAAACAAGTGCGTAGGTTGGACTTAGATCATTTCTCATTCCACGTAGTTTTGATCCAAGGTTCAAGTACATGATTTTGAGGTGGTTCACACCATTCTAAATAAGGATCTATTACTCAATTTTTGATGACGAACACTTGATGAGGGTTTTTGATATGACTATCATAGTTACAGCTATGTATGGTGAAAAGAGGTTTCAAATCAAGGAGGCCTTATCAGAGTCAGCACTAGAATATCGGGTGAGCAATACTCGTTCGAATGTGAAGTTATGTATTCCAGTATTGATCGAATCAAATTTTTTATATAAATGATCTATGTACATCTTACGAATTGATGTATAGTGCAAAAAAAATTTGGGTTAGGTTGAGGTGTAATTTTGAGGACGAAATTCTTTTAAGGGAGAAGAATGTAACGACTTGGAATTTCACTACATTGATTTGCAAATATTTAATTAATTTCAAATATTCAAATAATAGATTTTATAATGAAAATAAAAATCTTTTAAATAACTATTAACGATGGTGAAATAATTTTCAAATTTTGTTTAAAAAATATTTAGTTCGATGAAAAACAGAAAATATGACCGGAAACCATTTTCCAAATTTTTGACGTTTCGTCGTACAAAAGTTGTTTGAAATATTATGAGCCTTATTTATATAAGATTCAACATTTAAATTGTTAAGAATGTAAATTAGTTAGTATATATCGGTATATACAATGGTATATATACTTAAATATATACATGTGTATATATATGCCATAAGAGACATGATTTGACACTTTTGCGACTCAAGTACAAACATGTTTAAGCTACGTTTGCAATCTTTTCCACTCACTCATCGATCAAATCAAATCATTTCTATGGCAAGTTATTTTATTTAATTCTTTTTATACTCGCCGAGTTTATAAGCTACATGTGTATCAAACACACATGTCCATGTCGGTGATAGCTTATTGGTGAATGTGACGAAGTATGTGGAACTATTTTGGTATTAATAGACTTAAGATTGCATACATCTATATGTATCAATCCGAAGATTTCATCAACTCTTGTGATACTCCTACTGAATGGGTGCATAGCCCTTCAGTTATTTGAGATATAATTAACCAATGCCATATGATTCATAATCATACAGTAAAATATTTCTTAAAACTACGGCTTAGTCTTTAATTCCAAAATAACTGTAAATAATATTATATACTTCTGTATTTTCCAGTGCATCATTTTGTTATGAAAAAAAAACCATGTTATAGTTTTATTTCATAACGAATATTCATAATATTCACATTGAATTATAACTATGTCTACTTTTCAATCGCACCAAAAAAATAGTCATTATTTCAAAAAATGTTCGCCATGTTTTACAAAAACTATTTTCATATTTTGATGCAATCAATGAGTGTTATATAGGATGCTCCCACTATTTTCATTATTCCTATGATAGAGTACTAAATTCGGAGGTCCATTATTCACTTAATATAGATTATTTATTTCATATACTGTGACTAGTTTACAACAGAGAGTTTTTGATCAAACATCTCAAACTCAAAGAAATAAATCTCACAGCAAACAATTTTCTATATGAAAACACATTTCAGAATAGATTTCATATTTATCATTCCAATGTTAAGTATCAATCACTATTATTACAATTCTCATTTCCGTTGTTTCATTATGAAGAAGAAATGACTACTCACTCTCTCCATCCCAACTATGCCTTAAATCATATGTACTCTTATGCATTCATTGTCCTTTCTAAATGGTTAAACCATTCAAAAGAAAGCCCTTACTACAGTATCATAACGAACTCTTTAGTGGTTTATATATGCTCAAAACGGAGCTGTTATGTGTATTGATAGATGTGTAGCGGCTGGAAGGCGGCAGACTTAAAAAAAAAGAAACAAAATGCCCAGATTTTCGACGGCTTCAAACAGCTACCGACGGCTTATAGGTCATCATATTCCAACGGCTTCCGACCACTGGCTATAACAAATTTCGACAGTTTCCAATGGCTTCGGATAGCAATTGGTCATTCTGATTTTCCACGTGTCCAACATGGCTATCGAAAACCGTCTCAGATTGCCGTTGGTCACCTTCGAAAATATGTTGTTGATGCCATCGGAAGACGTTATGAAATGAGATTCACATTCCCAATGGACTTTCCCACGGTTTTCGACGGGCCACCGACGGCCGATATCCATCGGAAAATACTGTTATTCTTGTAGTGGGAAAACCACAAAGCCTACTTGGAGGTATTTGTGGTGTTACAAGCAATTCTGATCCGTTGATGATGTGCATATTCGATTGACAGGCATGCATGGTTTGGAGGGAGGTTTAGCTTTGTGGTGGATACATTTGTTTCCTTGGATATATTGTTTGGAGTTTGAGGTTCTAGGAAGAGGTTGGAAGATATTTATGGAATATTGTATCAAGATGGGGATTGTTGGATATTAATGATACAATATTCCATATTTAAGTTACACTAGTACAAAATACGCATGTTGCTTCGCCTCATTTGCATCGGTTGTTACCACAACCGATGCAAATAGAAGTATTTGCATCGATTAGGTTTTAACAACCGATGCATTTGGTATGTGAAAAGCAGTAGATAGTACAAAAATACAATTTGCATCGGTTATCGTCAACAACCGAAGAAAATACACCGATGCAAATAGTGTTAGTTGCATCAGTTTTATTTACAACCGGTGCAACTACCTTTATTTGCATTAATTTTTTTGTAGCCGATGCTAATAGTTGTTTGCCGCCCTCTTATTTTCGTTTCCTGCTTCCCATCTTTCCTTAAGCCTAAATTCCAAATCCAACCGCTAATCCACATACGCAACTCCTCATACTTCACCTCCAGATTCACATGCTTCCAAATCCCAAATAAATTGTTCCGCATCCTGCTTCCCTCTATCTCGCATGTCAAAATCATACTCGCTAGGTTTTCAATACTGGAAGTGAAGACGAAGTGGATCTGGAAGTGACGCTTAGAAGAATCATCGATATGAATCCTCAATGGCTTCATTTGTATGTAGATCTAATTCAAATGATTGAATTGTAAGTTATATTTTACGAGTATATTAAAACTGAATTTCACAAATAGGAAATTTCCAGAAATCTCGGGTTGAAAATTGCAAAGCGAAAGCTTTTTCTTCTTCTTTTTTTGTTTGTTCACAAATCGAGTTGATTCGCGGCTGTTCGATTGCTGTGGTGGGAGGAAGTGGTCCTGTGTTTGCTATAGTGGGTGGTTGGTGGCTTCGATTTGAAGTGTGTCGCAGGTTTGGTTAAAGAAGGTCGCGAGTGGAGGATTGCGGTGAGGATGTTGAGTTCGTCGTGGAGTTTTGCTGGTGGTTAGGTGGTAGTGGACGCGGTTTCAGGCAAGTGTATGGGTAGGTTTGTGAAAAAGTCGTGATTGTGCTGTGGTTCAAACAACGATGATTTGGATGAAGGTAGGCAGTGCTGTAAGGATGAAAGCACGGTAGCAAGGGTGTTCGATTGTGGTTGAGAATGGTCAGTGTGTTTAATAGCAGTTTTTTTATTTTTTTCTTGGATGAAGTTGTGATGTGGGATGATGGTAGAAAATTATCGCAGTGGAGCAGTTCAATTGTGTTCATGGCTGTGGGATGCCTAATCGATGAACTTGTTTAACGAAGATGGTCGGTAGCGGTAATGGTGGATGGTTTCAGTAAATGTCAGTGGGTTATGCAGAATTTAACCAGAAGTATCAGATGTGCGCTAAACGCCAAAATATTATAGCAGCAACAAGCTACTCGGCAGTAATAAATTATCGGAAGCTCATGTCCTCCAGGTAAGTGTTATTTTCTATTGTTATAATGAAGCGATCCCATTTAGTAGTCGGAGACAATCCAATTCATCGTTTACCATACCAGTAGTAATTGCTTGTTTGAATTCGATTCAGCGCATAACCGATGTTCTTAACATTCGGTGCCACTGGGAGCAACGCAGTGCCATTTTTGGCAAAATGATAATGGTTTTCTACACTCTACTGGGGAGTGCTGCTTGTACTCGCGAACAAACAAGATCTTCCTAATGCTATGAATGCTACTGAAATAACTGACAAGCTTGACCTTCATTCCCTTCGCCAGCGTCACTGGTAATTTGCATTTACTTTTACTTTATTTTCCAGTTAAAATGGTATTTTAACAACTATGTTGACGTATGTGACAATTGATTGAAAACGTGTTGTTTCTTCAGAGCACATGTGCCACATCTGGAGAAGGTCTGTACGAGGGGTTAGATTGGCTCTCAAACAACATTGCTAACAAGGGATAGATATATCGTTTTTATTTTATTTACAGTAAAGTTATGTTTCCAGAAACAAAGTACTACATCAAATTACTGTAAAAAATAGTATGTGGACATAATATTAATAATTTATTTTTTCACTATTGTATGCACATATGCTTAGAGGTGAATATTTACATTTTCTTAAGGGACTCCAAAATGGTTAAAGGGGGACATTTTTTAAAGTAGATAATAATCAATCTAATTCTGATATGGACGATGATGAGATGCTGAAGAGGGATGCGGGAATTACTGATATTCTAAAGCAGAGGTTAGCATCAAGAGGGAAAAATAAAATGTTTTCTCAGCTATTTACATTCAGAGCAGACAGCAGAGCGCTATCACTTTAGGAAATATTTTTGCAAAAACACCCAGGTATTGTATTTTAGGTCTTTGCTTGACCTTTTAAATGTCATTCTTTGAAGTTTAACCTTTTGACACTAGTAAAATAGTTTCAAGGATTCATATTTGAAGTAATCATAAACCAATACCAAATGGTGAACTGAATTGGATATTCATGCATGCAAAATTTACGAAATAAATTACATGGTTGTTCACATGTATCATTGAACAACCTATCCCTACACAACATATTTGAAGTTCACAATTACGGAAAAATAAACTTAGGCTCGTATTCAATCAGTGATTTTGGAAGACTAACACAACACCAACTTTGAAAGCTTTATGCATCTAATTAAACACACGCAAACATCCTATTAGTGCATCTTATAATATTCTGAGCTATTCAAATCCTAAAAATTAAATTCACTATATTCCTTATACTGCCATGTGTTGACTATTTTGCATGATTTGCAGTATATTCTTATTTCTCATACATGGACTTCGAATGTAGGAATCCCAAGTATGTATCTTATTTTTTTGTTTAATAGAATAGGAGATTCAAGTTGTGCATTGTGGTTTCTTGTTGGTTTTTTTTGAGACACTCGTCTCTAAAGAATTATTTATGTTCATCGTTGAATGTTTTCCAGGTGCAATAACTTAGTATCCATTGAGGTATGTTTACGAATAAAATCACGTTTTAAAAATTTTGAGCCTTTCTCGAAATATAACTATAGTTGTAAATATTTGATATTTTTTTCCAATATTAGATTTTTTATTTAAAAAATGAATATATTTTTGAGAAAATATGTTTCTTTATTAGTATTAACTTTATGTATTCATTTTCTTTTATTCACGTCTATTTTTTGTTGGAAAATTGCTTTGACCAAACCTCACTTGAGTCGGTATGATAACATATGTGCAATTTGTTACTACGTTTTAATTTTAATTAATCTTATTATTTGTGTTTCAAGTTTGCAGTAATACTAATTTGTTATATTGTTCCAAGATTACGGTGCAAACTCAATCATAGTTCAAGTTTGGCACGCAGGTAGTGCATGACTAATTCACATGTTTATTTCTTGTTTTTCCAGGTTCAAGTTGACATTGCAAAAAAAGAAATGCAGCATATGGTTTTGAGCTGAAATCTAAAAATTTGGGTTTTCAAGATTCCATGAAGTTTTTAAGGTTTTTACTATACAATTTCTTAATGGTTGTACTAATTAAAGATCTGAATTAAGACTATACCACTTAATGATTGTACTAAAGATCTGAATTATGCTGCAAAAATGAATGCATGAACCATTATTTTGTATAGATTATTAACACTTTAATTGATATACGTTTATTTTGGTATTATGTTATTCAGTTTGTATTTGCCATCAAATTTAATTTTGAATGATTGTAATATTGTATGCAATAATTGTTTGTTATAATCAATAATAGAGGGATTAGTTTGCATCGGTTTCCAACAACAACCTATGCAACAAGTTCTTTTGTTGCATCGGTTTTCATTAAAACCGATGCAACATGTTCCTTTGTTGCAACCGTATTTTGCATCAGTTGTTAGAAACAATCGATGCAAAAAGGACCGCTTTTGCATCGGTTTTAGAACTGATGCAAAACTGTTAATCCTGTTGCATCGGTTGCATGTGCATCGGTTGTAGAACTGATGCAACAAGGGGTGAACAACTGATGCAAATGGCCTGTTTTGTAATAGTGTAAATCTTGTAGATAATTGAGTCTATGTGGAATTATGACTCAAATTCATTGCCTATTTTATAGATTTGGTGATTATGAAGTTTGATTAATTGCATCATTTAGAGATTTGGTGTATTTGATAGGGTGATTAGTTGTCTCTTTTATTGTATTAGAGAAGGCAACAAATTATCTACATAGAAAAGATTTATGGAAGTATTCAATAGCTTATTAAAGAAGATATTTGTGAATTCTATTATAGGCATATTATGCTTCATAAGATATGTGTGGGAAAAGTGTATTTTATTAGGTGTTCGGAATTGAGATTTCTTCTCAATTTTAGGTCTTTTTTGTATTTTCTTAATTGAATTAATAAAAGTTTTTGGTTTTGGAACAATCATTTTTATTTGCATTCTTCACTACTTTCTCTTCCAACTTTAATTGTGTAGTGGAAATTTTCTAACATAATTTTAGCCATAACATCATCAACAAATGAAAAGGCAGAAGCTTCAAATTGAAATCGTACCATGAATATGTACTTACTCTTATATGCAGTCAATAATAAAATATAAAATCCACTACTTCTTCAACTGAAACGAAGATTCACTTAAGCAAAGAAAACCGAAACACATTCTTGCGAATTCCTATAAAATGAAAAAAATCTTAAATATCTTTGAAAGGGTACTTCTAATTTCGAACCTCAACATTTGAAAAATACCTAAGTTTTCATTTTGATTTTGAAATAAACTGAATTTAATTCATGTAATGAATTCAACCAACAACCCTCAAACGCCATTACGAAAACTCAAAGTATCAAACTCAAGGCAAAGTTTATTTTCAGATTACCTTTATTTGAGCTAGATGTTAGAAGCGATGGTGGGGATTGGATTCGTTGGTTGAACGTAAGGGTTATGAGGCAAAGTTCTCATGCAACGGCACGAGTTAAGGGAAACAAAAATGAGGAGATTTCTTTAAGGGATTTCATACTGCGTGGGAGGAAGAGAAGCAAAAAGAAATATGAAGGGTCAGACAAATAAATCATCCAAATTTGAGTAATTGTTGACGGGATAAAGTAGCAGCGTTCCTTTATTTACTTTTAGTTTTAATAGATGAGTAGTAGCTGCATTTAGTATTTAAACCCTACTAATAAATGCATCTAAAAAGAAGTTTTGTTGTAATGATATAAATATTACAATAATTATAGAAATAATTTTTTTAAAGATTAATATATTTTTAGTTGTTTGGATACTATTAGGAAGTGTAATTCCTTTATTTTTCAAGTGGTAAAATACAAAATATAGCTACGAAAGTTTATTCAATAAATCAATCATTTCACAAAAAGAAAAATCCTAGTTTAGTTATGATCTCATGACTAACCAAACAAATGGTGAGTATTTAATATAAGCAATTACAATAAATCAATGTATAATTTTGAACTTTAAAGTCAAAATTCTTTTGACCACCCATGTGAATTCATGGGCAAGCTTGAACTTTTCTCAATAGGAGTGCTTAAAATTGTCATAATGTGAATTATAATGGAAAACGCAACCCGAAATGCAGATTTAGAAGAATGTTTCTCAATCCCGAATTAAATTATTGGTAAATATTTAGAAAATTATTTTAGCAAATAAAGCTTTTAGTCTCCTAAACTGCCAAAGCGCCACTTGAAAAAATAAACTAATACAACCTTACTCAATCTAGTATAATTATTTCTGTTGGTTTTAGCACAATTCATTCATTAAAACTATAACTGATTAATTTTTTCTATTGAATCATCGGTTTCATAATTATCAAACATCAATCTTACAAGAGCATGGTTTGTTAGACAATGTCAAATCAAACAACTTGTATGTCGATTTAGTTGGAGGTAGATGAAATCGAAAACAAAATAAAAGAGACAGTACATACCAAATTATAATACCATTGATTGTGATGAATTGGATAGCAATCTAGGTTAAGGAGCACGAAACGCTTGGCAACACAACACGAAATAGGCAGGAACGACGACGACGGCGACTTGATTTTCACTTCATACATGTATGTAAAATTAAAATAAAATGAGAATAAATTCATAGTCTAAGAATAATAATCGATTAATTAAGTAATATGCACAAGAGTGAAGCAAACACCATAATCGATTACAGATTGCTGAAGATTTTTGAAATAGGGTTAATGAGTACGGTTAAAAATGGAATTCACAAAAATGAAAAGGTAAAATGAGACTGCTTATATTAATTGATTAAATAACATATGATTAATTAGCAATTAAAAAAAGAGGAATTAATTTAAAGGACAAAAATTTCTATATTTTTTGCCTCAAGGACACGACCTCAATATTTTTAACACAAGGACAAACATTCTTCTAAAATTTATTCACAAGGACAAACATTTTTCAAAATTATTCATAAGTACAACAAAACTGATACCGAGCTAAAAACTGATACCTACAAACTGTCACCGATAACTAAAAACTGATACCTAAAAACTGCTATCAATAACTAAAAACTGATACCTATAGAAAGTTGTCTTTGAGGATAAAATATTGAAGGTCTGTATTTGAGGCTAAAAAGCTGTGAAATTTTGTCCTTGACAATAATTTCCTGGTTAAAAAATACAGGAAAACTTATACAATTTTCTTGTCTGCAGATTCTACCATTGAGAAAAGCAATGAGAGAGAAGACGGAAATGCAAAGTGGAGGGAAAAAAGATTTCAGCCGCTCCTGTGATAAAATCTTAAGTGGAAGCGGAATACTTCTAATAAGACAATAAACGTGCCCTAATTATTATTAGTAGATGCTGATTGTTGTTTTGCCTCCAGTTTTTGCTCCTGATAGAATGTCTCTAGTATTGACAAAATCAAAAAAATGGACACAGGCAAGAAGTTGAAAAAATAAATCTAATACCAAGTTTGAATTTTAGTTTGAACAAACACTTTTTAGTGCGAACAAAAAATGATAAATGCAACTATCTTTCTGTAATTTACACTAAAAAATATCTATCAATCTAAGAAGCAAATTTCTTGTATTTGAAAATAAATTTTTCTCTAATTTTTTGTTCAAGCTTAAAACCCCTAACGAAATTAGTAGTGTGGACATCCAAGAAGCGGTCCACCAAGCTCTTAGGCTGAGGCAGCTCACTGTGCTAGAGCTATAGTGCACGTAAAATATAATGCAAATTTTAACGTAAAACAGCAATGAGTTGAAAAACAACATATTTGAATGTGGCCTGGTGGAAAAGATATTAAATTTATCGTAATGCCACCTAAATTTTGTTCATCCTAGTTTCATTTTTTTTCTGCTTGGAAAATAGGTTGGAAACGAGGAACTGTATCTTATTGGATTGCTTCATATGAAAACGACATACTAGATCTACTAGCTTATGACTTATGAGATGAAGCCAGATATAATTTTCTTCATTTTATTAGTAGCTGATATTATTCAGTTTTGTAGCTTATTGGAGAACTTCGTCTTTACATTTAAAAGCATCCATAACAGTAAGAAAAGCCAAAAAATCGAGGATTGATCATTTTGTATGTCAGTTAATATTTTTAAATTGATTTGTAAGGCACGTATTTTTGATTAAGTAGCCATGTTTTGTTCAGAACTTTGCATTTTTTATACTACTCGTGATATTAATCCAAGTTGTTATGCGTTTTGTAGGCGAAGCTAACAGTAAAAGCCTGATCTTTTCCTTTTAAGTAGCCATAACATAAATAAACATCCCAATATCAAGGATGGATTTGTATGTCAGTTCATATGATGATCATATAGAAGTTGCTATTTCTTACTATGTAGTTTTGATTCTCTTTTTTCAAAAGGGTAAAATGGTCGGATTATCTTTAATATATACTTACAAGGTTAGTTTCCAAGTAATATATTTCTTCGACGTACCCGTGTGAAGAAACAGTTTGATAACCATTTTAGGCTTCAATTTTTGTTTTTCGTGTCTGATTTTCTGCCGTATTTGAAAACTGTTTTCATACGTGTATAACATGTTTTATAGTCAAAATTACCAGCTTCAAACATATGGGTATATGTTATGCGTGTGTATTGTTGGAATTCCTTAATAAGATGAATGAAATATACAAAGTCCCACATCTCCAAATTATTAAAAGCTATAGTGGTTTATATATAGCTTTCTCAAGAGGAGGTTGGGGGCCTGGGGCTCCCAAATGTATGCTTCGGTGTGAGGAGGGAGATCATGCATCACCACCACACGCGCCGCCGACGTCCGGTCGGCCGGGGTACGGGTCTAATATGATACTCATATTTTTACTGCAAACTGGACTGGGCTTTCTAACAGTTGCAGGCCATACGAACAGATGCGGATCTGTTCGGAAGCGGGTGCGACCCGACACGACTTCTGATGTGAAGCGCGCGCAAACGAACAGGTGCGGGTGCAGGGCAACGATAAATAGAAGTGACTGTACGAAGGGATACAGACCATCTATAAATAAAGAGGAAAACTGATCACTTGCCTCACTCATTTTTCAATCCGAATCTCTCTTCTCCTCTAATAACTGCTGTTGTAACTGCTGTTGTCCTTATATTCAAATCACAGAGTGATATACTCATTACAATTTCAAGCAGAATTTGTCTGTTGTATCTTGAGAGAATCTTTGAAATAAAATTCTTAAAGAAATCGTTACGACGAGCGTCAGACATAATCCGGTTAGAATTCTAGTCTGTTTGTATATTTATATACATTATTCTATATTCTATCTGTTGTTCTGGTTATACTATTTATTCAAAATAGTATAACGCTGTTGTTGTAACTTATTTACAACATTCATAGTGTTATAAAAATTTATACAGAATTCCAGTGCAGTGGAAATCTAATTTATAAACTTGTGCGACAAGTTTATTGTAGCGTACTATCTGTTTTAGTACACTAGCAAATAACATCTTA
The DNA here is from genome assembly GCA_030765085.1 of Allium cepa. Taxonomy (NCBI): domain Eukaryota; kingdom Viridiplantae; phylum Streptophyta; class Magnoliopsida; order Asparagales; family Amaryllidaceae; genus Allium; species Allium cepa. The sequence continues at coordinate 601,958,551 of CM060935.1, forward strand.
AGAATTTTATTGTTTTCTTACTAAAACAGAGATGACAACAGTAGAATTTTCAAAAAATACTACTCGCAACAGACCTGAACCGTTCAAGGGAGATGGTGATGATTTCTTGACATGACAGAATCAGATGTTGTTTTATCTCACCACACTCGGTCTGCAAAAATATCTCGAGGAGAGGAACCGATTCCTGCACCAGGCAAGGAAGCAGAGGTGAACACGTGGAAACATTCCGATTTGTTATGCAAAAACTATATTCTGAATTGTCTCGACAAGGTGCTATACAAAGTATATCAGCCTTTAAAGACATCAAAAGAACTCTGAAATGCACTTACCACAAAGTATAAGACGCAGAATATTAGTCTTAAGAAATTCATTGTAGACAAATTCATGGACTACAAGATGGTTGACTCCAAAACGGTGACTGATCAACTGCATGAACTGCAAATAATCATTCATAAACTCGAAGCGGAAGGTCATAAGGTTGGAGAATCGTTTTTGGTTGAAGCCATCACGGGAAAACCGCCGCCGTCATGGAGAGATTACCGCAATTATCTAAAGCATAAAAAGAAGGAAATCTCTTTACAGGATCTCATAGTCCCATTGAAAATTGAGGCAGATAACCGTGGAATAACAAAACAAAGTGATGAGGCATTTGTGGCTGAAGGGTCAAAGACCAAAAACAAAAAAGGAACTTCCAGAAGAAAAGGAAAGCTCCTGAAAACAAATCCAAAGACAACAAACAAACCAAGAAGTTTAATGGTGAATGTTGGGTTTGTGGAAAAATGGGACATGCCGCTAGAGATTGCAGACACAAGAAGGAACACAACTCAGAGGCGAATATAGTTGACAACATGGAAATGGACGAGTCCAATTTCTCAACATAATGGCCTATTTAAGGCAAATGTAGCCGTTGTTGGCAATAAAACTATGTATTCTGATTGTGCTGTTAATAAAATTGAAGTTTCTTATGTGCTTGAACACGATATTTTACTATGGCATGATAGATTAGGATACATAAATTTTCCAAAATTGAAGAATACAAAACTGAGGTAGAAAATCAATTAAATAGAAAGATCTATATTCTGATCGAGGTGGAGAATATGAATCACCGTTTGAACAGTTCTATGTAGAAAATAGAATAATTCATCAAACAACATCTCCATATTCACCACAACAAAATGGTGTTGCCGAAAGGAAGAACAGAACGTTAAAAGATATGATTAATGCCATGCTTTTAACTTCTGGTCTACCGACGAACTTGTGGGGGGTAATCACATATTAAACAAAGTCCCTCACAATAAAACAGGAACAATTCCATATGAGATATGGAAAGGACACGAACCAAACTTCAAATACCTCAAAGTGTGGGGGTGCTTGGCAAAAGTTCCAGTTCCGCCTCCCAAGAGAGTCAAACTTGGACCAAAAACAGTAGATTGTTACTATCTTGGGCCAGCCCAAAATAGTAGTGTCTACAGATTTTTGGTATTCAAGTTTGATATAACAGATATTCATGTAAATACAATCATGGAATCAAAAGATGCCTCATTCTTTGAAGATGTGTTTCCCCACAAAAGGAATGAAGGAAATCTTGTCCCAAAAAGGACAAGAGATAACAAAGATGAGACATGTGAAGATGAAACTCCTCAGGACAACAAGGAGGTTGAACCAAGAAGAAGCGTAAGGGCTAGAACTTTCAAAACATTTGGTTCGGACTTTTTACATATGTATTAGAGCACGAACCTCAAACGTACGGGGAAGCAATGTCATCTTCTGAATCCTCGTGTTGGAAAGAAGCAATTCAAAGTGAGATTGATTCAATTCTATATAACAAAACTTGGGAAATTGTTGATATTCCACCAGGAATAAAACCAATTGGCTACAAATGGATTTTCAAGAAGAAAATGAAAGCAGATGGCTCTATCGACAAGTATAAAGCCAGATTAGTAGCCAAAGGATATCGCCAAAAAGAAGGAGTAGACTTCTTTGATACATATTCGCCGGTAACACGAATAACCTCTATAAGAATGCTAATAGCATTTGCATCCATCTATAATCTAGAGATTCATCAGATGGATGTAAAAACAGCATTCTTAAATGGAAATCTCGATGAGGAGATTTACATGGAGCAACCTGAGGGATTTATTTCCAAAGAAAATGAAAACAAAGTCTGTAGATTAGTAAAATCATTATACGGACTAAAACAAGCTCCAAAACAATGGCACGCATAATTTGATAGTGTCATAATAAGAAATGGTTTTCGCATAAATGAATGCGATAAGTGTGTTTATTATAAACAAATTGGACAATCATATGTGATGATTTGTCTATATGTAGACGATATGTTAATATTTGGTCCAAATACTCAAGTCATAGAGACCATAAAGAAGATGTTAACTAACAATTTCGATATGAAAGACTTAGGAGTTGCAGACGTTATTTTGGGAATCAAATTAATAAGAACTCCTAATGGAATTGAATTGTCTCAGTCACACTATGTAGACAAAGCGATTGAAAGATTTCAAAATTTTGGCATTAAAGGAGTAAATACACCTTTTAATCCATCATAAGTACTGCATAAAAACACTAATGAGAGTGTAATGCAACTAGAATATTCTCGTGTAATAGGATGTCTCATGTATCTTGTGAATTGCACAAGACCAGATATAGCTTATGTAGTAAGTCGATTGAGCAGGTATACAAGCAATCCAGGGAAGGAACACTCGAAAGCACTAATGAGAGTGCTTGGATATTTAAGAAATACCACTAAGTATTCCTTACACTATGGAAAATATCCTGCCGTCTAGAAGGATATAGTGATGCAAACTGTATTGCAGATTCAGAGGAATCAAAATCAACAAGTGGTTATGTCTTTACCCTAACAGGGGCAGCAGTGTCATGGAAATCTACTAAACAAACATGCATAGCTCGATCCACTATAGAATCAGAGTTTATTGCATTAGATAAAGCAGGCGAAGAAGCAGAATGGCTTCGTCACTTTTTAGAAGATATACCATTCTAGCCTAAACCTGTACCGGCCATATGCATACACTGTGATAACCAAGTAGCGCTAAGCAGAGCGCAAAACTTTGTGTATAATGGAAAGTCACAACATATTCGTTGACGCCATAACACAGTTAGGCAGTTACTCTCAAATGGAACTATTTCCATAGATTATGTGAGAACAAATGATAACCTAGCGGATCCATTTACTAAAGGTTTATCAAGAGAGAAAATTGACTGCGCATCGAGGGAAATGGGCTTAAAAGCCTAAACCATCAAGAGTTATCTTATACGGAAACATATCCTAGCGACTGGAGATCCCACGGACTAGGATCAATAGGCAAACCAGTTCTGAATAACTCAAGACGTAATGCATTTACGTGGACATAGTCAAACTCCATTCCTATGGTGCAAAATATAAATGCATGCCTACAGAAGTATTTAAGGGTTAAAATTATGTTTTTTAATGATGACCATATCTTGAAAATAACAAGTGGGTATATGTAGGATACTCTTAATGGTTGCGATCACCTATGTTAGTGTGAGCTGGGTCGGCTCTATGAGAATATTAAAAGGCTTTTATTCTCTAAAAAAACACTCGCAGAACCAAAAATTGTTCAGGACCAAAATGAACAAAACCAAGAGATTGGATGAGAAGGGAATCAATGCTTCGTAAAGCTTATTGTCTGGATATACAATAAAGGCCGACGGTTCAAGATGAAATAATTCACGTAGCCAAGTAGATCCGATAAGTTTTAACTAGGGAAAGTTCAAAGTGAAATATCTACTTATCCACGACAAAACATTATTCCATATGTACTCTTTGATATTTCGCTTTGTGTGGGGGATATGTATATTATCATTCATGTGGGGGATTGTTGGAATTCCTTAATAAGATGAATGAAATATACAAAGTCTCACATCTCCAAATTATTAAAAGCTATAGTGGTTTATATATAGCTTTCTCAAGAGGAGGTTGGGGGGCCTGGGGCTCCCAAATGTATGCTTCGTTGTGAGGAGGGAGATCATGCATCACCACCACACACGCGCACGCGCCGCCGTCCGTCCGACCGAACCGGGCCGGGTACGGGTACGGGTCTAATATGATACTCATATTTTTACTGTAAATTGGACCGGGATTTCTGACAGTTGCAGCCCATACGAATAGATGCGGATCTGTTCGAAAGAAGACGCGGGTTGAATAGGCGCGAGCAGGTGCGACCCGACACGACTTCTGAAGTGAAGTGCGCGCAAACGAAAAGGTGCAGACGCGGGTGCAGGGCAGCGATAAATAGAAGTGATTGTACGAAGAGGTACATACGCGACTATTTGAGCGAACGGGTGCAGACACGACCGTTCGGAAGGGATACAGACCATCTATAAATAAAGAGGAAAACTGATCACTTTCCTCACTCATTTTTTCAATTCGAATCTCTCTTCTCCTCTAATAACTGCTGCTGTCCTTATATTCAAATCACAGAGTGATATATCATTACAATTTCGAGCTGAATTTCTCTGTTGTATCTTAGGAGAATTTTTGAAATAAAATTCTTAAGGAAATCGTTACGACGAGCCTCAGACATAATCCGGTTAGAATTCTAGTCTGTTTGTATATTTATATACATTATTCTATATTCTATCTGTTGGTCTGGTTATACTATTTATTCAAAATAGTATAACGCTGTTGTTGTAACTTATTTAAAACATTCATAGTGTTATAAAAATTTATACAGAATTCCAGTGTAGTGGAAATCTAATTTATAAACTTGTGCGACGAGTTTATTGTAGCATGCTATCTGTTTTAGTACACTAGCAAATAACATGTATAACATGTGCATGTGTAGTCTGTCAATTGTATATAACCAATACAAAAAATTCGTATACAAAGACATTTCTCATAAAAAGGGTTTCCTTTGAGAAGGTTAATTATAAATCGTTTAACTACTAATCTGTTATGGTAGTAAACTTTGAGAAATGAAACTATGTGCTTGTCAAGTTATCAGCTTGTGGTCTGATTTTAAAATTATCAATTCTTTTTCATAACAGCATGCATGTATGTACACACGTACAAACAAACAGAGCCACTTAACCCCTCAGAATTTTTATATGCTCGATTTATCCTGAAATGGTACATCCATTTGTGAACAGTTTTCTTTTTCAATAAACTGCTGTAAGGTGCCCAATAGTATATTTTTACTTTGAAAGAGATATGATGCAACTTCTAAACATGAGAATCTTCACCTTAGAAATCCTAAATGAGCATAGAAATTAAACCCAAATACATCGGAAAAAGTAAATATCTCGAGTTTCCATTATATTTAAAAGTATTCCATATTGGTTGCACGGTTGTTTTAGATATTATATTAGAAATCACAGTTGTTGGCGTGAGATGAGGGCAAAAATGTCAACCCAAAATGCAATCACCAAGATCGAAATCATTCTTCCAAATCCCATTTGTGATGCTTTGTAGTTTGGTGCTCCAGCACGAGCTAAACAAATACATAAACATCTCAGTTAGGTGCATGGTTTAGAATAGTTAGTTAAACAGTTAACAAGAATGAGAAGCATATTCTTTGTCAAGTGATTGTAATATAAATGACAATTGATGAAGATTAATCAATAGTTAATTGAGTGAGCTATATAATTGACGTTGAAAATGAGCTATTCTATCCTAGCTAGGTCTCTAGATCAAGAAGAACAAGCGGTACATCTAAATATCGTGTTCTTGTGATTATTGTTGACATTTTACTACCTCTCTTTACCTCATACATCATCTTAATCAAATATGTAAATGAATACGATATATTGAATATTTAGATCATATGCTGGATCTGGATGGAACAATTGACGGGTAAATTTTTTCCATGCAAATTAAATGATCACCCATGCTTTCCTAGCCTTGTAGCCTTGTTTGAGGTAATGTTGTGTTCCTTTTTTTATTTCTAATTGTAGCCCAACAGTATTTCTAGGTATGCAGGCCCTTGGTCCAAATTGAGGAGGTCCCTGTGTGATTGCACATAAGTTTGAAGATTGAACTTTCAAGCTGCCAACTGTTGGCATGACATAGCAAGCGTCAACAACGTTATTTGACTAGATTTCCTTTTGTAAATAACCCAACATATCCATCAAGGTATGATGCGATACGAAGATAATTCCATTCCTTTTGTTCATAAATAAATTTGACCTTTTAAATCAATGGAATTATATTCTTAATGCCTAATTTTGTACTGCAAGATCAGTACACAACCAGACGTTCTATTTTCTGAAAACCGGATGTCAATGTACCTAGATATAGGTACCAATGAACTCATTTGATCCATGATTGTCATTGGAATATAATCGAACTGGGAGTCGATTAGACGATTTCCCCTCATGCATCTTATCTTTGACCAATGCGTGGAGATAGACGAGGTCAAGGAAGGATGCCCGGAGATAGGCATTCAAGACACTGATTCCTGCAGATGGGACTGCATCGATAGAACGACTCTTTTTAAGACCGTACGAGATATGTTCAGTCGGTGATAAACAAGGTTAATCGATGGAGAACAACATTGCTTAGTTAAACATGACATGTTTGACCAATAATATACAAAGCCGAGTAAAGGAATAACACTGGGCAGTTGTAGAAATTTAGTTGTATGTACAGAGTTACATCAAATAAAGGCATTGCACAGATCACAGACAAATGCATGTAAGGCACATAAGTAATTTTACTATGAATGTATGTATGTGTACAAATACATACACATGCAAGAAAATACATAGGCAAAGAAAATAAAAGGTGCGATAACGTAAATGAGGCAAAGGTCAAAAACAGCAACTAAGGTGCAACGAGATCTACTTCTTCTTAGGCTCCTTTGGTTTCTTACTACTTCCCACAAAACACAATTTGCTTTTATCTTTTTCAGAGACTTAATAGTGGTTTTCCTTCATTCGTGTCCCAATCATAATTGGATGAGGAAGTAGGAGTCGTCTGAGATCCGGAAGCAACTCCATAGGTTGTTGCGATAAGAGACTTGATAGGGCCAATATAAAGTTTACGGTGGATAATTAGGCTCAAAAGAGAAGTTGAAATTTAAGAAGGGACCTTCTTCGTGCTTGGTTTGTTTTCGACATCCTTGAGTTTGGATTGGTCAATCGCCTTCTTTTCTACCATTGTAGTCGCTTTAGGATTCTTCTCGATAATAATACAGACGTCATTGTCCAGCGAAGCATCAACATCTACCAAGCTTTTTAAGGCCCCTATTTTCTCCGAGTTAAGACCAAGGCAAGAACTAGTGGGCATCGAGGAAGGAATAGGGGTTGTAGTAACAACGTTTACAACAACGTCTGACATGGTCATGGTAGCACTGGGACTTGGAGCAAGGATAACAGATGGAAGAGGAAGCAATGGTGATGGTTAACCTTATAAGATGATAAATAGAGTGGCAAAGATTATTGTTCCCTATAGGAGAGAACTGAAGTTTCTCGAAGACCGAAATTACCAAGGAGATACCTTAAGTGGGTGAAAACATGCTGAGGAAATTTATCGATTTCCCCTTCCTTAAGAACTTTTGAAAATGGAGGTAAAGTGGGGGGAATTGCCAAAGCAACGAAGGTTAGGATCTACGGGTTGTAGCTCTCGACAGCAATAGCAGTGGTGTCAAAAGCATCAGATACAAGTATCTAAGTAGTGGCGACTTCAAGAGTGGTCGTTGTAGAAGTGATGATCCTAGCCTAAAACTCCTTTTGAGCAGGAGCAGTTTCATTTGCATGGTCCAAAAATCTAACCTTAGCTGCCTTGACAACAATCCCTTCTTCAAGAGTTTCCAAGTCTTCCTTACCGAGCATCTCATTCTTCAACCTCTCCTCGTCAATTTCCTAGTTAAACTCTTTGGCCCTTTTCAAGATCTTTTCCTAGACGTCATTTAGTGTAATAGGGTAGCCATCTCCTAGCCATTTTAAATTTTTTGTCCCAGTGACATTTAAAAAGAATATCGGGAGGGTGGGTTAGATCTTTTCCTTAGTCTGGGTGAGAGTGGCCTTAAGTTCGGTTGTTTTCTTGTCTGAGTCCACCGGCTTGATCCTTAAAGCTATAATTTCTACTATGAAAGTCTATGAAATTTCCTAAGCCTGATCTCACATCCCTTTCTCGGCTTTGAGCTATGTTTTGAGGCTATCGATCTCGAACCTATGTGTAGCTTTCTTGACCTCTTAAACATTAACTTCTTTTTCGAGGCTACCGCTATAGATGCATGCAATTTTTAATTGATCGTTTAGAATTTTGCAATTAGTCATGTAAGCAACACCCTCATTAACCAATTTTTTCTCACCTTCTCTAATGGCGTTTTCTAGTCCTCAAAAGATCTATTATAGTCAGTGCTTTCGATGTAAAAGCCCTTGGTGGTTAGTTAGTTAGCCCGATTGACATCAAAAAGCCTTTAGAAAGCTTTCTCCATTAGAAGTACTGCTCCGCAACCTCAATGGTCCTGGAGATGCCTTGATTAACATAGGTTACTGAGAGGTATTTTATTTTGTAACTAAATTTAACCCCCTTCAGATAGAAGTCAGGACAGGCAGCTTGCATCTTTGTGGTTGGTATTAAAGAGGATCTTGAGCGGAAGGAAGTGGAGCTGTCTAGCTTATTGATTTTTCTTTCTCGCCTCTATGTGATTGAAGGAAAGTCTAAGAGTCGGTTGTCATGGATTGATGGGGAGAAGCAGTTGGAGCCTTGGGTCGCTCAATGATAACAGTCGAGGGCTAAGAGGATGGAGGAATATTGGATTGAAAAGATTGCTTGATTTTAAAGGATTGAGAGTGCAAGCGCTGTTGATGATGGGAATCAGAGTTAGGCCAAGAATAATTGCATGGTTCCCTTTTCTCGTCACAACGGAGATGCCTACCCTCAACATCATGCCACTCCTTCTCTTACTTCCTTGCACTCTCACAATCGAATTCTTGATATGGGTTGCGATGAGGATAAGAGCTCCCTTAATATTGGGAGCGATAGTGACAGCCACCTTGGTAAACCCTATCGAGATGGCTTTTCTTTCCCATTGCACTTGTGCGAAAATAAGATAAATTGGTCTAGAATCAAACGTTTGGACTAAGAACAAGTGTAAAGTGATTGTGTTTATGATCATATGAAGTGGGTGGAGTGCTAGTGCGTCCGAAGTAACCTACGGACCATGCTTGTGGGGTTGTAGGGATGAAGTTTCCTCCCCGTCAAAAGCTCAGGGAACATTGGTCGAGGGAAGTTGAAATAAAGAGAATTAGATTCCTAAATATCATCAAAACTAAGTCTTCGCAGATGAAGTTTTTAAAACTATCGATGTCACTCAGAAAGCCCAAGATAGTGTCGGTCGCACTTGGAGGGGTTAACTCTCCAACAGGAACTTAAGTAGTTTAGGCAAATGTAGAGAAGTCTTGATGATGATTCATCTGTGTTTGGAAGGAGAAGTGACTTGAGTGCCTTTAGGGGATATCTCCCTAAAGAACTTGTTTTCATCGGCATCGTCGTTTTCATCTCCTTCTCCCACCTTGTAACCTCATAAAAATTAATAAGTAATTAATTAACTAAATAAGACAAGGCTAAAAATGAAAATTTTGTAAATGTTAGAATTTGACTAGGAAAATGGTGTCGTTGCGTTCGTGTCATTTTTATGATCAATTTTCATATGTAAAATTTTGAAAATGAAGCTCAAACAAAAGTTATTGATGTTTGAAAATTTTATATTTAAAATAATTTAAATGGAATTCAAATGAATAATTAATTCAAAAATTGAAAATCAAAAAATTAATAGTAATTAGACTTGGGGTTAAGCAAGCGTTAAAATAAAGTTAACGTTAATTGGTTAATTAGGAATTAAAATCACACGACAAAAAATAATTAATATTGTTACCAAAATGACCAATCGATCGACCACTACCTAGGGTCTGTAACAACCCAAAATTTTAACCCATGATAATTAATTCGTTAATTAATTAACTAATAAAATAACTTTTTTGAAATTATTAGAACTGAGCCATGGGAGTTGCATCATTGTGTCCGTGGTAATTTCTGATCAATTTCCATGTATAGAACGTCAGAATCTGAGCTAAAATGAACGAGCTATGAATTAAACAAAATAAGTAGAAAAAAAAAAGAAAATATATGTGTGTGTGTGTGTGTGGAAATTAGGTTGAAGGGCTTCTGTTTACAGAGTAATAAGTATTAAGGACATCACTTCTGAATAATTAGTTTTAAGGACAATTTACAACATAATGATAAGTTCATTTTTCTTTTTAAGTTATACAGGAAAATGATAAATCCTTTTATCATTATTTTTGTATAACTGAAAATGATAAATTCTTTTACCTCTTTCCTGTAAAATGTCCTTAAAACTAATTTTTCAGAAGTAGTGTCGTTAAAACTTATTACCCTGCACAAATAAGTCCTTGAAGTAAAATCCCCTATACATATATATATATGCCAGGTCGACCGGTCGGTTGACTTAGGCACAAGGGTGGTCGAGCCGCCTGTGTTCAAGAATGAAGAAAAATTTTCTTCGTTTGATTCGTTCCAAAGGCTTCCTATGACGTGTTTTGCATTCTTTATTTCAATCCGGCCCTTCTATTCTTGCATCCGATGGCTCCTATTTAGCCTATAACGTAGTTGCATCCTATTTACTCCCCAAATCCAACAGTCCGAGTTACACTTCTACCCGTATAAATAGAACCCTAGGCCTAACACTTTTTCTCATTCTAAGATTTTCTCCAATTGAGTTCACCTATTCAGGAAGGACCCTAAGCGGAATAATTTTCCAAGGTGGAAATCGTTATCCGTGAATGCCCAAAGGAAAGAGCTAAGGACCAAAGGTGAGTGATTGTAATAATTTTAAATTTCTTTAAGTAATTTAAAATAATAGGGTTTCCAATAGTTGTAGTTCTACTACGATTTTTGGAGTTACATTTTTAGTAATTTATTTACAGTTTCTAGAATTATTTTCAGTTAATTTTAGTCTATTTCTAGTTTTCCATTTATTTATAGTTTATTTACAGCATTTTAGTTTATTTACTATTATTTATGCGTTATTTACATCTTCTTCTTACGCCTTGGATTTCCTTATATTTTCAGTTTTCTTTTATTCCTTCTTCTTCTTCGCATATGGATTAGAATAGAATTAACGCGAATTGGATTAAATTATAAGAAATCTGAAATAATGGAATATGATATGTAAATTATAAAGACCGTAACATAAATGGAATTGCACTAAAATTATGCCTAATTACGATATTAATTGGACTGAATTAAAGAAATTGGCCTAGTTATAACTTTGAATCATAACCAAAAAGAATAAAAGAAGAAAAGAAGCTTATTTTCACACTTAGACCTTGGGTTAAGTAATAAGCATGGTTATAACGTAAGTTATAATAAGAAATAGAAAGAATAAGGCCCATTTTAAGATTAGGATAAATTAATTAGCACATATAGTAAGAACAAGAGTAAAAGCTTATTTAAATAATTTATCTAAGTTAATAAGCAAAGAATTAAAGTAAGACGTGTACCAAATAGCATTCCCCTATAATTTTCTATGGGTACGGTGTTTCATATAAACCAGAAGTGAGATGAGGGGCAATCTTATGCTAATAGTGGTAGTAATTGGTCAATATAGAGATGTTCAAATCACGGGGGATTTGGACAAGGGCACTATTTGATATTGTTTGGATGACGGGCCAGTACCGGTAGCGTTCCCCTATATTTTTTATGGACACGGTGTTTCACATAATCCTGAAGTGACATGAGGGGCACATTTATGCTGAGTCGAGAAAATAATATGACCCAGTAAGTGGAGTAACAGATAGTATGAGCATGGTGGCAGTTATGCGTGCGACTTCCATTTCGGTGCTCAGTAATTGGAATGAGTTCCAAGCGCTTAGTATGTGTGTCTTTCGTAGACACCATTGCCTTCTGTGTAAGAAGCTATGTATTGTCTAGTCCACATTGGGTGCTTTGTGTATCTTTTGTAGTCATCATTAGCTGTTGTGTAGGGAGTTATATAGCGTCTAGTTTGTAGTTAGGTCTATGCAGTAAGAGGCAGATCAAAGAGTAGAATCAGGATTTCAGTCTTATTATAGGATTAGGAATTTAGCCTAATCAAGCAGCTATCAAAGACTAGTGCAAACAATCAAAGTTGACCTTTCTTATCAATTGTAATAGTTTAATCATATTTTCCAGTTTATCTCTTTCCTGTTTCCTTTGTTTCCTTTTGTATATACTAGAAATATTGAAGAGTCTATTACCTTTACTTTGCTTAAAGATTCTAGAAGTTACTGTCACTCATCGGACTTTTAGTCTGACCCACTCCTCTATTTTTCTTCCCCCCCATAGGCAATCAAGGGAGAGGGCTATAGATTGCGGTTGCTTGGAGGATTTTGGGAGAAGATCTCTACCATGTATTTCTTTTTCTAGCTTTAACTCATTCTGTGTACAGGCTTAATATGAGGAATATTATGTACTCTGATTTTGAGACTATAAGTTTTTATTTCATGAGACATTTTGGTTTTTGAGACATGTTTGTTATATTTAGTATTTGGCTTATTTGGCTTATAAGCAATTATGAAGCTTTTGTTTTAAATAAGTATTATTTTAATTTCCGCTGTTTTTACCTGTTTTTGTCTTGTGAATCTTAGTCTTTGTTAGTTTCAGTTATACCTACAACGCACCACGCCTTTTAATGTGCCCTATTTGGTATACTAAGGGGTATGGGGTGTTTCAAGGTAGGTCAATCGTTAGCGGTCGATCACCTAGTTATGATTGGTCGACCAGTGGTCGTGGTGGAGGCTAGCATTTTCTTACACCATGAACGACCTAGATTTTATTATTTTAAATCAACTAGAGTCTGATGTTTACGGTGTTTTCTAACAACTATAAATAAATGCCTGGCCCCATTACTTTTATTCTCAAATTATTTCATAAACTAAGTGAAGCTTTGTCGGTTTCTCTTGTTAAAGATTTAAAAAATTCTCTAGGGTTTCAAGTAAGAAATTTTAGGTGTTTATTATTTAATTTCTAATCTTATTCTCTTCCAACCCTTAAATTTCCAAATCTGATCCATATGAATTTCCTCATTATATATTTCTAAAAGGAGATATTTGTAACAGAGTAAAGTGGATGTAGACAAATCCATAAAGGAAGTGCTAAGGACATTTTGTTAGTGGAAATCTTAGTTTTTCTTATTTTAGTAATTGTGGAATTGATATATGCCTTTAGAAAATTTGTTTACAAAAACATCACATTAAAACTCCAAAATTTCCCCAAAGCGAAATGTTAATTCTTATGTTAGAATCTCAATTATTCTATATTAAAATAGTGAAATTGTGTAGTTATTGCAATTTTAATGTTTTACATTCTATTCCACTTCTCATCTTTTTCTTTAGATCCGATTAAGGGATTTTAGAAAGAAACAAGTTAAGAAATGGTGTGTAAAGTACAGATTCTCTTTGTTCATGGTTTGCATAATATATTTCTATAATTCAAATGAGAATTTCCTTTTTCACCTATACATGTACAAGTTGAATAGAGCAAAAAATGATTTGAATTGCAAATTCTATTAATGTTGATTTTACTAATTTAGTATAAAACAAGTTTGGTATGGATTCTATTTGTGTACAAGTCTGTTGTTGAATTGAGAATATTGGATATACGGTATATTTGTTGATATGGAATTGGACTTGTATAAATTTAAAGATTTCACATTTAAAGGATTAGTTTTGGACGCAATCTTCACACGCTTAGAAATACTTTAGGCGTGTGTGTGTATTAGCGTATCAATAACATAAATTAATAAGGTATTAATTGCATAGTGAATAGGTTATTAGTTAGTATTAAATCCCCCTTAGGAAAGAAATTGATAGTTAAGGCGAAATAAGTGTTTTCCTTATAATGCCTTAATAAGGAATGTCGTGAGATGCAGGACGGTATGTTAAGAGAGTGTAGTTATGATTGAGTTATAAGGATGTGAGGTCAGTCAAAAGCACACAAAAGTCTGCCTACTAATCTGGCTACAATAGTGTGACTTTAGGGCTGATGTGAGACATCATCTATAATAAGTACCCACGTAGGATATAACATCCCCTACTCTATTTGGAGGTCCAAAATTAATGGCTACGGATGCTGCAATCATCCATAGTTATTAATCCTCGATGACCCAATACGGTAATGTTAGATACATTGATACATAATTATATGAATATTGAAAAAAATTAAAACATCAAGCAAGTTCCACGTTCCATTTCAAAACATTTCAAATCCATTACATAATCCAAATTCGAGAACCACGTTCAGAGAAAATATATTTATTACAACTTACGCTAAGAGCGACATATAAAGATGCCCCTTGAATTATCAGAGTATATATATAGGAAATTTTAACAACTTTGCCTTTACTACAACAGCACAGTGAAATCAAAATAAAAGAGAACTATAGATGGCTATCATGCCTCCTGCACGTCTCCAAAAGCTTATTCGTTTAAAAAGCTACCTGAAAACCTCAACTCTCAAACTACTCAAAATCAATTGAGTACCCGAGATTTTAAGGGAAAATCATAAACTTCAAGTCAGACATAAAGCCTAGTATGATTAATAATCTACCATCTCAAACCATTTAGATATCTAGTGAGACCATGCCGCTTATCGGAATGGGTTTTCCCTCACAAGTATCCTAAAACCTTTATAAAACCATATAGTTTGCTCCTGCATCCACAATGGTTAAAACAATTTAGAACAATACGATGATATGAAAAACAAGTAATCAATTTAGATTACCCATCCCCATTCATTTCTAACTAGTTGTCCCATTTATAGTTTCTAAGGTCACTGTTAACCAATAGTATTCATGGGCTTACTAATAACCTATTTAATGTTTATGGACTCCCTGTCCAGTTTCATAGTTTTCATAGGATCACTAAGAACCAATTGGCCCCTGCCAATATCTTTACTGTTTCATGGATCCTCCTTGAACCTATTGGTAACTCCAATATCTTTTCCCTTATCCTCGTTTTCATGTGTTGACTAGGAACCTTTTAACTTCTATCAATATCTAAATTCGGATGTAGTTTTCATGGGCTAACTACAAACCTGTTGGCCCCTGCCAATATTAAATCATAGTTTTCATGGGATAACTATGAACCTGTCTTCCTGACATCTTCATTTATACATAGTTTTCATGGGCTGACTATGAACCTATTGGCTCATGCCAACATCTTTTCCTATGCACAGTTTTCATGGGCTTATTGTGAACCTATTGGCCACTGCCAATACTTTAATTAATATTTTAACATCCTATACTCTAGTCCTCCTGACCTCCTAGATGCAATTCTACCCATTCAGGAGTTAATTTAATTTATATTCTCTACTGGGTCAACCTAACTGGTTATTTCGCCCTTCCCCAAATTACAGTTATGGGTCCATTCCAGTGTGAATATATTCAAATACATCTTTGAAGAAGCAAACATATAATACCAACCTCCTGTGGTTTAATATTCTTGAAATCATTTCATATAAAACTTGATTAATCCCTTTAAACCATTAATCAAGGAAAACTTCTTCAAAACTCCATTTCATAACTCTTTATTTATGCCATGGTTTTCTTTTAAAATGAGATTGGGTTATTTGTTTTGAAATCTAAGCATTCGAAACCTCAAAACATCACTTTTGAAACCCTTGGTAACCTCCTTCGAATGCATAGAAAACTTCTTTTCAAAACATTACATATAAACCTTTCGAAGCTCTTTAAATCATCTCTTTTGAAACCAAAATATACCTTTCAAAAGTATCAAAATATTACTTAATGGTCCTTAGAAACGTAGCTTCAAAAACCAATGAAAATGCCTCTTTCGAAACCATTGGGTTTTGCTTTGAAAACATATTTTGGGTCAAAGTGCAAAAGTATCCCTTTCGAAACTGTTAATCATCATATAAAATTGTTTTGGGGAAAGTTTGATGGCGTCGGCACCATCTTTTCGAAAGCTTCAAAACATTTAAGTAAGACATTGAAGGGTAGCATCGAAACCCCCATTCGAAGCCATTACCTTTGAAACCCTTGAACCCTTTCGAAACAATTTAGGAAGTGGCTTAGTACGTCTTTAAAACAAAAGCTACCTTTCGAAAGCATGGATGACTTCAGTACTTACGAAAGGTAAAAGAACAATGATTGGATTTTGAGTTTGTCGGAACTACTACTTTCGAAAGCATCATTTTATAAATAAAGGAACCCATTCGAATGCCTATACTTTTAAAACATAAAATGGCAACCCCTTCAAAAGCTATTAGAAAACCCCTTCCAAAAGCATATGTTTCGACTCCTTCAAAAGCTTTAGTAAAACAAAGTAGGCGCTTTTCTTTGGAAAAAAAACAAAGGTATCGACACCTATCGAAAGCATTGGCTTTGACACCATGTCTTTCACCCCTTTTCCAATCCACTACGCACCAATCTCATTATTGCCTTGTGTATTGGTTTCGGCATGGGTTGGTCTCGACTTGAATGGTTTCAAATTGGTCGAGGCAGAAGCATAGCGTCGAAAGGCAGCTTCTAGAAGAGGCAGAAGATACTTTTTCTAAGTAGAGGATGAATTAAAGCCAATAGAAGTAATTATTTAATACCAAACCTGCCTAGTTGCAAAATTTTAATTGGTTGCCTTAAGTTTTCAAATTCTTTCTCAAATCAACTGCCGGATAATTCCAGATCTAAATCAAGATTAATTTAGCAAATAAGCCCTTCCATTAAACAAAAACAACAATGCAAATAAGTTCTTTCTTCTAAATGAATATAATTTTCTTAGCATTTCAATTAGGAAAAATCAATAAAATCATAGAAATTCACTTTCATCGTATTATCTAACATACCAAAAATTCCAGATCCAAATTTTTCCTGAAATAATTGAAATTAAATTTAAACCCAATTTTATCATATTTTCCTTTGAAAAATCATAATAATCTTTCCATAGTTTAAAAAACTATCAAAATTAAAACCCAACCCCAAAATCTTGTTTTACATAACATAATTTTTTTTCATGGCATTCAAACATCAATTTCAATCGGTTTTTCCCTAAAACCGCATAAACCCCATTTAAACAATTTTGTTTAAATCAAACAAAATATAACTCAAGCATACCATCATCCAAATCATCATAAAACGAATTTAATCTTAAATCCAAAAACTTATGATCATAACCAAAATAGAGAAGGTATAAATTATTATTCACCTTGAATATGAAAAAGAATTTGAGATTTGTTGAAGGTTAATTTCCCCTAGCTTTTATCGTTAGCTTTACTTTGATTTCTCTTTTCTTTTCTTCCTAGCAATGGCCGACTCCTCTTTATGTTTGTGTTTTACTTTTTTGTGAAAATGTGAAATGAACATGAATGGTATAAGGAACAAAAATATATAATGTTATGTAATAAAGTGTTATTTTCCAATATGCCCTTGTGTAATTTAATTAGCTTATAAACCACTCTTAAGCCCATTTAATTAATTATTTGAGCATGACCTTTAAGTATTTATTCAAATCTCAATCTCCTTATCACCTTAATTATTACATTATTCTATTTAATTTATCTAATAAATCTCTTGAATAATGTTATCAAAAATTAGCAGTGTTACAGGCTCCACTCCTTAAAGAATTTCGTCCTCGAAATTCAGTAAGGACTAAATACTAAACATAGCAATCATCTGTAACCACTCCTAACAACCATACTAGTCTACCTGACTAGAAACTATCTATATAAATTTAATATAGACATACCCTCAAAGCAGATCATGATAAGTATCTCGAATCCTGTCTTCTATCTTCCTAGTACAGTCCTTCTCGTTATCGCTCCACTGAACTTTCACCAATTTGAAAATCTTATTTCTCAATATTTTCTCATCTCTCACTACAATATGAACTGGTTGTCTAACAAAAGTCAAATTAGGCTCTACTATCAAATCTTCCAACTCTGTCTGAGGAACAGTAGTCTCGGGATCAGGCACATACTAGTGAAGATGTGACACATGAAATACATTATGGACGCGTTCCATACTGCTTGGCAACTCTACTCTATATGCGAGCTTTCCAATCCTCTCTGTAATCTAGAATGGACCAACATATCTCGGTGCCAATTTCCCTGAATTCCAGAACTGTACCCTTCATCGGTGATACTTTAATGAAATCGTTATCTCCAACTGAGAACTCTAGGTCTTTACGCCTTTCATCTGCGTAACTTTTCTCTCTATACTAAGCTTCCTTCATCCTTTCTCGGATCGGCTCAATCTTCTTTGACCCCTCCCTAACCAAATCTGGACCTAAGACAATCTGTCTCCAGTCTCCAGTCTCCAGTCTCCAACCAACATTCTGGTCATGGCCTACCATACAAAGGTTCAACAGGTGCCATTCCTATACTAGTCTAATAAATATTATTATAGAAAAACTCAACCATATGTAGGTGATCTTTCCAAGATCCACCAAAGTTTAATACACAAGCTCATAGTAAATCCTTGAGAATATTATTGACTCTCTCTGTCTATCCATCCATCTGAGGGTGATATGTTGTACTTATCTTGAGCATAGTGCCTAACACATCCTGTAGACTCTTCCAGAATTTGCTAGTAAACAAAGCATTTCTGTCAATGATTATACTACTAACTTAGCTAAAATAGGTGCCATCCTGATTGACTTAACTGGAATGAAATGGGCACTCTTGGTCAATCTGTCCACTTTAACCCATATACTTTTATTTCCCCTATTTGACCTTGGCAACCTGTCTATAAAATCCATGGATATCGAATCCCATTTTCAAATCGGAATCTCTAAAGGCTGAAGCAATCCACTTGGCTTTTGATGTTCGGTTTTCACTTGTTGACGGTTTGTACACTGTCTAACCCACAAGCCAACATCCCTCTTCATACCTTACCAATAGAAGCTCTTCTTCATATCTTGATACATCTTGGTCCCTCTAGGATGAATCATAAACTTGTACCACTGACATTCTCCTAGAGCTTCTTTCCTCAAGTTCTTAACATTCGTAATGCACAATCGTCACTTCTTTCTCAACCATACTCCCTGGTCAAGACTAAAATCCTTTAGATCATTGATCTCAGTTCCAACTTTTGGTCTTCTAATCTTATCGGCTAATACTGGATCCTCCTTCTATTTAGAAGAAATCCTTTCGATCAATACTGGGCTAACTTCTAAACAGGACAACATAGTAGTACTCTGACTAGAACTAACAATCGATCTTAACTGCACACTACAAGTAGTTAAAGATTCTAAATCTTTCCACTTTGCCAACATAACTAACACCCCATTCTGATGTCTTCTGCTAATAGCATCCGCTACTTTATTTCCTTTCCTATGAGTATACTCTATACCAAAATCATAAGCAACCAAAAATTCCAACCACCTTTGTTGTCTCATATTCAACTCCTTCTGAGAGAATAAGTACCTTAAAGACTTATGATCTATGTATAGCTCAAATCTCTCCCCTAAGAGATGATATCTCCAAATCTTCAATGTGATGATCACCGCCGCCAACTCTAAATTGAGTAGGATATCTCAATTCATGAGGTCTAAGCTGTCGTGAAACATAGGCAATCACTTTACCCTTCTGCATCAACACAACTCCTAACCCAGTTCCACATGTATCAGTATACACCATCAACTCTTGGTTTCCGTCTGGAAATACTAACACAGGTGCATTGGTCAACAAATGATTTAACTTAAGGAATCCTTCTTCATAAGTGTCGGACTAGACAAACTTCACCTCCTTCCTGGTTATCTCAGTCAAAGGCACTGCTATCCACGAAAAATCCTTAATGAATCTTCGGTAATAGCTAGCAAGTCCAAGAAAACTTCTAATCTCAGTTACCGTCTCTGGTCTCTTTCAATTATTAACAGCTTCGATGTTATCTAGATCGACTGACAACCACTTCTCTAAAACCACATGACCAAGAAACTTCACCTCTTTCTTCCAAAAATGACACTTGAAGAACTTCGTTGTCATCTGATGATGCCTTAGCATCTCAAGCACAACTCTAAGATGATCCTCATGTTCTCTTTCATTCTTATAGTATACTAAAATGTCATCTATAAACACCAACATGAATATATCCAAATACTCTCGAAAGTCTCGGTTATCAAATCCACAAAGAAATCAGGTGCATTTGTTAACCCGAATGGCATTACCAACCACTCGTATGAAACATACCTAATCCAAAATGCTATCAAAGGAATACTGTCCTCTGCTGCTCTTAACTGATGGAAACCTGTCGCTAAATCTAACAAGGAAAACACTTTGGCTACACACAACTGATCAAATAGATCATCAATTCTCGGCAAAGGATACTTATTCTTAATCATCCTCTCGTTCAAGTTACGATAATCGATACACATCATCCTCAATGATCCATCTAGTTTCTTCACAAACACCGCGTCCGCACCCCAAGGCGAACTACTTGGTCTAATAAAAATCCTTCCTAGATCCACTAACTGCACCTTCAATTCCTTCATCTCGATCGGTGTTGTCCTGTTAGGTGGTGTACTTACAGGTTTAGCTCCTGGCACAAGATCTATCTGAAACTCAACAGCTCGTTTCGGTGGTAATCCTGTGACCTTCTCAAAGACATCTGCAAACTCTCGTGCTACTCGAACCTGACTTAATTTTTCTCCCATTACCATAGCACTTAACCAAGCACAACTACTCTAGTCAGAATTCCCCATTGAGAATATGATTCGGTTATGACTATCAGGGTGTCTTAGTGATATCTCCCCATCCTGGCAAAATATCCTAGCCTCATATATACCCAACCAATCCATACCGAAAATGATTCTAAAATCTACGAAATCGAAGACATACAAACTACATGCAAACTTATGACCTAACAAATCAAGTTCTAATGGTCATATCTCATCCCTAGAGTTGTGTGCCCTCCTATTGGATTCACAACCCTTAAGGAAGTTAAAATGTATGTTGGTTCTAAGCATGACTTATCAACCAAACACTGAGTTATAAATGATGTGATACACTGGTATCAAATAGTATCCTGGCTGATATGCTCTGAATAAAAAACGTACCTTCCATCACAATTTTCCCTTTATCGGCTGCAGTTGGCTTAGCAGATGATGGTCCAACAGCAAAAACCTTTCCCTGTCTTCCCTAACCGGTTTTGGACATTGATTCTTATAATGCCTAATATGATCACAGTTAAAGCACTTCACATTCTTCTTATCTGCAACCCTCTTCCCCTTGCATGACCAGCACTCATTTGCATAATGAACCTTCTTATCACACTTACAGCAAACTAAATCAGCCTTTTCCATCTTGGCTGCATCTTCCTTCTGAGCTCCCATCTTTTTAAAGAACTTTCTGTTATTTCCTGAGAATCCTGGGTTTCATTTGGCTTCTCTCTAGCACAAACAGCAAGCATCTCCTCATAGCGGATTGCCATCTCCACAACCACATTACATGGATCACAGATATGTGTCAGGGTCTCCCTAACAAGCTCAGATCTCAATCCCTGAATGAACCTCTCATTTCTCCTAATGTCAGTGTCTATAGTATTATATCCATAATGAGACAATTCCTCAAACTTACAGTATACTCAACAACCAACAATTCTCCTTACTCTAGATCCAAAAACTTCTTAACAGCGTTGATTTAGCAACCTCCGACATAAACCTCTGTTCAAATTTCCTTTGAAAATCAGCCCAAGTCAATTCCTCCTCTGGAACTCGGACACTAACATTATTCCACCAATGAAGGGCTGACCCTTGCAACTTCCTAGAGGCCAACCTTCTCTTCCGCTCATCATCTAAACATAGGTTAGCACATATTCACTCCATCCAATTCTCCACCTCTATGGCATTCTCCGTCCCCATAAATGGCTTCCCACCTAGACTGGTGTAACCTCTGTTTAACTTAGCATAATTATTCCCAACTGGAGCCACAGGATTAGCTCCTTCGACATTTCTAGCAACTCACATAACAACTCCTACTTGCATCATATTAATGAAGAACTGATACATCAGCCCCATAACCATTGGTGAATTTCCAACACCCATATTGCCATTAGCATTTGGTTAGCATTAGCCCATCGACTTTGGTTCCTCCTTGTATTAGGTCGAACGTTTCCATTGATTGTGGTGCTTCCTCCACTGGGATTTCCTTTTCTGTTTCCTACTTCCATATCTTCTTTCTCGTAGACCTTCATATGAGCCTTAATAAGATACAAAAGAACAGTCTAAGAGAGAGGGGAATATGTACTTATATATATACACACACCAAATACAGGTACGTTACTATAGCGTTAACCCAGACCCTAATCTTATTTTCAGATTCACTGGATTATGTTTGAAAATCTTTTAGGTTTAAAATTCTTTTATGTTTCATAAACCTATGTTTGGTACCAACTGTAACATCTCTTACTTGGAGGCCCAAAACTAACTACTATGGATGATGCAGTCATCCATAGTTATTAATCCTCAATGACCAAATACGGTAATGTTAGTTACATTAATACAAAGAAACACATGAATATGGAAATAAATTTAAAACATCAAACAAGTTCCACATTCCATTTCAAGACATTTCAAATTCATTAATAATCCCAATACGAGAACTACGTTTAGAGAAAATATATTTATTACAACATATGCTAAGAGTGACATAAGATGCCCCATTGGATGATCAGAGTGTATATATGTAGGCAATTTTAACAACTTTTCCTTTACGACAAGAACATAGGGGAATCAAAATAGAAGAGAAATTTAGATAGCCATTATGCCTTCTGCCCATCTCTAGAAGCTTATTTGTCTAAAAAGGTATTTGAAAACCTTAACTCTCAAACTACTGAAAATCAATTGAGTGCCCGAGAGTATAAGGGGAAATCCTAAACTTCAAGTCAGACATAAAGCCTGGTAGGAATAATAATCTACCATCTCAAACCATTTTGACATCTAGTGAGACCATGTCACTTAGCAGAACGGGTTTTCCCCTGACTATTATCCTAAAACCTTTATAAAACCATATAATGCGTTCCTGCATGCATAATGGTTAAAACAATTCAAAACAATACGATGATATGCAAAATAAGTGAATCAATTCGGGATTACCCATCCCCGTTCATTTCTGACTAGGTATCTTATTTATAGTTTCTAGGGTCATAATTAACCTATTAGTTTTCACAGGCTTACTAATAACCTATTCCATGTTTATGGACTTCCTGTCCAATTTCATAGTTTTCATAAGATCGTTAAGAACTTATTAGCCTCTACCAATATGTTTATTATTTCATAGGTCCTCCTTGAACCTATTGGTAACTCCAATATATATTCTTTTATGCTAATTTTCATGGGTGGACTAGGAATCTATTGACTTTTGTCAATATCTTAATCCGGATATAGTTTTCATGGACTAACTACAAACCTATTGGCCTCTACCAATATCAAATCATAGTTTTCATGGGATAACTATGAAATTATCTTCCTTACATCTTCATTTATACATAGCTTTTCATGGACGGACATGAACCTAATGGCTCGTACCAATATCTTTTCCTATACACAGTTTTCATAGGCTTACTGTGAACCTATTAGCCCTTGCCAATATCTTTAATTAATATTTTAGCATCATATACTCTAGTCTTCCTGACCTCTTGGATGAAATTCTACTCATTCAAGACTTAATTTAATTTATATTCACTACTGGGTCAACCTAAACAGTCACTCTACCTTCCACAAATTACAGTTATGGGTCCGTTACAATGTGAATATATTCAAATACATATATGAAGAAGCAAACATAATAATACCTCCCTGTGGTTTAATATCCTTGAAATCATTTCATATAAAACTTGGTTAATCTCTAACAAGGAAAACTTCTTCAAAACTCCATTTCAAAACACTTCATTTATGCCATGATTTTCGTTTAAAATGGGACTGAGTTATTTGTTTTGGAATCTAAAACTTTTGAAATATCAAAACATCACTTTTGCAACCCCTGGATAACATCCTTCGAAAGCATAGAAAACTTCTTTTCAAAACATTACATATAAACCTTTCGAAGCTCTTTAAATCATCTCTTTTGAAACCAAAATATACCTTTCGAAAGTACTAAAACATTACTTAATAGTCCTTAGAAACTTAGCTTCGAAACCAATGAAAGTACCCCTTTCGAAAACATTGGGTTTTGCTTTAAAAACATCTTTTGGGTCAAAGTGAACATATACGAAAATATCCCTTTCGAAACCTTTAATCGTCATATAAAATTGTTTAGGGAAAGTTTGTTGATGGCGTCGGCACCATCCTTTCGAAAGCTTCAAAACATTTAAGTAAAACAATCAAGGTTATCATCGAAACCCTCTTTCAAAGCCAATGCCTTCGAAACCCTTGAACCCTTAAGCATTTAGGAAGTGGCTTAGTACATCTTTAAACCAAAAGCTACCCTTCGAAAGCATCGATGAGTTGAGTACTTACGAAAGGAAAAGAATAGCGACTGGGTTTCGACTTAGTCGAAACAACTACTTTACAAAGCATCATTTTATAAATAAAGGAACCCATTCAAACGCCTATGATTTTAAAGTATAAAATGGCAACCCTTTCAGAAGCTATTAGAAAACCCCTTTCTAAAGCATATGTTTCGACTCCTTCGAAAGATTTAGTAAAACAAAGCAGGTACTTTTCTTTGGAAAAGAAACAAAGGTTTCGACCCCTATTGAAAGCATTGGCGTCGACACCAAGCCTTCCACCCCTTTTCCAATCCACTACGCATCAATCTCATTGATGCCTTATGTATTGGTTTCAGCATGGGTTGGTCTCGATTTGAATGCTTTCGACTTGGTCGAGGCAGAAGCATAGGGTCGAAAGGAAGCTTCTAAAAGACGAGGAACGTATTTTTTCTTGGTAAAGGATGAATTAAAGCTAATAAAAGCAATATTCTATAACTAATCTTCCTAGTTGTAAACTTTAATTGGTTTCCTTAACTTTCACAATTCTTTCTCAAATTAACTGCCACACAATTCCAGATATACATTAAGGCTAATTTAGCAAACAAGCCCTTTCATTAAACAAAAAGAATAAGGCAAATAAGTCCTTCCTTCAAAATCAATTTAATTTCCATAGTAAATCAACTAGAAATAGTTCCTAAAAATCATAGAAATTCACTTTCATCATATTATCTAACATAAAAAATTCCAAACCCAATTTCTTTCTGAAATAACCGTAATTAAATTTAAATCCAATTTGATCATATTTTCCTATGAAAAATCATAATAATTTCTTCATACCTTGAAAAATTATCAAAATTAAAACCCAACTTCAAAATCATGTTTTACATACATAATTTTTTTTCCATGGCATTCAAACATCACTTTCAATTGATTTTGCCCTAATCCCCGTAAATCCCTATTTTAATAATTTTTTTTATATCGAACAAATTATAATTCAAGTATATCATCATCCAAATCATCATAAAAATAAATTTAATCTTAAATCTGAAAACATACGATCATAAGCAAAATTGAGATGGTATAAATTATTATTCACCTTGAATGTGATATGGAATTTGAGATTTATTGAAGATTAATTTCCCCTAACTTAACCCTTAGCTTTACTTTGATTTCTCTTCTCTTTTATTTCTAGTAATGGCCGACTCCTCTTTATGTTTGCGTTTTATGTTTTTGTGAAAATGAGAAATAAACGTGAATGGTATAAGGAAAGAAAATATATAAGGGTTATGGTAATAAAGTGCTATTTCCTAATATGCCCTTGTGTAATTTAATTAGCTTATAAACCATTCTTAAGCCCATTTAATTAATTAATTGAGCACGGCCTCTAAGTATTTATTCAAATCTCAATCTCCTTATCACTCTAATTAGTATATTATTCTATTTAATTTACCTATTTAAATCTCCTGAATAATGTTATCAAAAATAGGGTAGGACGTGAGGTTATTCCCAATTGTTGTAGGATAAACATGTCTAGCTAATCTAGGTACCCATAGCTATGTATAGTCGGACTAATATGAGACGTCACAGTTTAGATTATAGGTCATAATACGAAGGACCTGCTTTGGGGTTGAAGGTATTAAGTGGCCGATTGAGGGTCCACCTCCTCCATATGTAGGAAGTATTGAATGGTCAGAGTTAGCGATTAGGCATGGTATAGGATATCTCGAGAAGGGTTTGCTTTGGGTTTATGGTATTAAGTAGCTATTTTAGGGTCCGCCTTTCCTATAAAGATGCACTAAGTGGCATGAAGAGATTCTGTGCAACGTCTGCTAGATAGTACTAGAGAGGAATCTACCTTGGGATAGGTATTAAATGATAAGGACTTGCCTAGAATGAGGTATTAAATGGTCAGAGTCCACCTAGTTCCCGTTGAAAAATGTATAAAGTGACATGGGTACTATTTCTTACGTTGCTAGGACATTATTGACGATAGATGCATGTGACAAGGAGTGGTTTTTGGCCTACCATTGAAGATGGGTTATTGGTTGGAAATGGGTAACGGTTATACAATTGAATTGGAAAAGCCATAGGGCTTGTAGTTGGAAAACTTATAATATAGTTAAGATGCGTAAGACATATTCTTATTTAAATTATACTGTCTAAGACAATTATAGAAAGGCTCGAGATTTTTATTCGTTGGATATTGTTGTTCTGACTTGCTCCTCATTACAATATATGTTACAGAAGACAACGTGGATTTTTGGAGATGGTGGCGGAGACGTGAACTTATGGCAGTTACTTATTTATTTATCTTATTTCTAAATTTCTGATGTACCAATTGATACCTAAGGTAATTGGAGATATTATACTATAATTATTTGATGTTGTTTTGTGGGATTATCTTGTATGTTTTTGACATCTGAATTTATAAGTAAATGGAAACTGTTTCGATATTAAATTTTATATTTCCATTGTGAGATCATGAGTGTGTAGATAAATAGCTCTGTGTATTGTTCTTTACATCAGATTTACTAACTACCATCCAGCATTGGAATGGGTCTAAGCTTTGATGGGCCTTTTTTGGGTCAAAAATTAGGCCTGTTTCAAGGTATGTTGTTACATTTGGTATTTGAGCTTAGTTTACTTTATCAATGGAAATAGTACACGTACGAGTAACATACTCATTATTTTTGAAAACATTTTTAAAAAAAACCTTACTACACACACACTACGCAGACATACTAGGGAAACCTTTATTTCAGCATATAATGTTATCTTAAGAAATTATAATTAAAAAGTTTAACCTATAGATAGTAGACTATGGATGAAAATCATTCTTAGAAGACCTGGAAACCCTCCTAAGAGATACCCACTATGTGAGGGATGCCTAAATGGTTAAATAATACATCAAACATGTATGAAAAGTTCTTATTCCTCAACCTGGTGCACAGCAGCACCTGCTGCCCTGCCTGATGAAGCAACACCCCAACATATAGATTTCCCCAAGATATGAAATGGTTTTCAAAACATGGATGGAAAGGTGTATACAGGAGCAGAAGGTTTCATAGAGACAAGGGCTTGGATAAATGAATGCAAGATGATATTTTAAGAGCTCGGATGGGAGGACCTAATTAAGCACAGAATTATAGCTTGGCATCTTAAAGGAGAGGATTTAGATTGGTGGACGATTATGGTTGAAGAGAGTATTGATGGGACTATCGCATGGGATGAGTTCAAAAATCGATTTGAGGCACGATTTATGTCGAGGGTTGAGGCGAGTTTACAGTTGGAGAAATTTATACACTTAGGTAGGGAGACTTCACTCTGAAGGATTATTATTAGTAAATTCATAGAACTGGCTAAGTGTGAAATGAGTTTGATTGATACCCGCACGAAAATAACCATAAAATTTTCCAAGGCCTTAACTCTACACTTAATTAGGAAATTACTATTGACCCATGTACTCACTGGCACTACGTATGAGATGGTTGAGATGATTTGCTTTAGATTGTTAGCTTGGAGGAGAAGGAGAAAGGGAAAGAGAAGGCAGGACCTCTCTAAAATCAAGGAGGAGCCAAGAAGGGAGGTTTTTGGGCAAATATGAAGTCAAAAGGGAAGTTCAAGAAGGAGGGTATAGTATGTCAGTGATGCCAAAAGAAAGGTCATTTTGCTAAAGATTGTAAGGTGAGCCTATTAAAAGAGGTGTTTAAGCAGAATTGCTACCACAGTCACGAAGAGGGGCACTTCAAGAACCGATGTCCTAAACTTGCGATGAAAGGGTAGAGTGGTTAGGTCTATGCTATTGAAGTTGTCCCTAAAATTGAGTAGAACTCCCATTAAAGACCAAGGAAAGGTGGCGATGGAAGGTACTCTTATTTCTAGGAATATTATCCGCACTCTATTTGACTCGGGAACATCACGTCCATTCGTAGCTAGGAATGTAATTGACTCCTTGAGTCTACAATTGTTACAAACCCAATAGTAGTATCAAATCCTATTAGGGGTCGACACGTCTTTCTTCAATTTGTAAAGACCTACTTGTAGACATATGCAACGTTGATTTCACATCTAATGCATACATTCTTAATTTTGACGGGTATGGACTTATCTTAGGAATGGATTGGTTGTCGTACTACAAAGCTGTCTTAGATTACGATAGGAGGGTTGTATGGTTAATTGTTATAGCGGACAAGATATATGTTTTTTGTACACCACAAAACTGAGTTGAGTTAAGTTATCTATACTCAATGAGCCTATCACCAGATGAGATCTCTTTCGTACCTATAGTTTGAGAATTCTTTGACATCTTTAAAGAGGTCTCGGTTCTCCCGTACTAAAGCAAGATTGATTTTAGGATTGATTGGGAGAAGGACGCTAGACCGGTCACTCTGCCATTAAGACACATTGCCCACAAATAAGGCGAGAGTTAGATAAGAAGTTCTTGGATTTTATTGTGGAGAGGATTCATTTGATGGAGTACTTTGAAATGGTGAGCCCTCATTGTCTTTGCCACTAAGGCAGATGTCTCATTAAGTCTATTTTTCAATTATAGAGAACTAAACAAGTTGACTAAGAAAAATATGAATCCCTTACCTAGAATAGATGACTTATTTAATTAGCTTATAGGAGCCAAAATCTTCTCCTAATTGGACTTGGCTACTAGATTTCATCGGTTGAGGTAAGTAGAGGATAAAAAACTATAGACTGCATTTCGCACTTCGGATGGACTTCATGAATGGAAAGTGATGCCTTTTGGATTAACAAATGCCCCTGTATACTTTATAGATTTGATGAGTAGAGTATTTAGGGGAAAACCAAATAATTTTTTTATAGTGCTCATTGATAATATCTTAGTATTCTCTAAGAGTGAAAGAGAATATGAAAACCACTTAAGGGAGATACTTGGACCTTAAGGAGGCACCAACTCAAAGCCAAATTCTAAAATGTCACTTTTGGAAGAAAGAGGTGAGATTTTTTTGGTACATTATTTCTGGGTATTGATGATTAGTGGACCCCATAAAGGTGGAAGCTATTTAAAGTTTGAAGATTCTAAAGAATTCTACAGAGGTTAGGAGTTTTCTCGAGTTAGTAGGTTGCTATAGGAAATTCATAAAGGCCTTTACAAAAATAGTAGTCACTCTTACTCACTTAACCAAGAAGAATCTAGCTTTTTCATGGGATGAAAGATGCACGAAAGCATTTGAGAAGTTAAAGGAATTATTAACAGGTGCACCAGCACTTACCATTCCCGATGGGACAAAGCCTTTTACAGTTAACAAATGTATGTGGCAAAGGATTAGGAGTAGTTCTAATGTAAGAAGGAAGGAAGATTGCTTGTACTAGTAGGTAATTGAAGGATCAGGGGAAGAGATAACCTCTCATGATTTAGAGTTAGCGGCTATCGTTTTTTCCTTAAAGATGTGGAGGCAGTATCTTTTGAGTGAGAGGTTTGAGTTGTTCACTGACCACAAAATCACTCAAATAACTATTTTCCTAAAAATATTTAAATTATAGGCAGTATAAGTGGATAGAGTTTATAGCATCATATGACTTTGGAATACAGTATACCATTGGAAAAGGAAATGTTGTCGCCAATGTCCTTAGCTGGAGGCATGCTACCTTAGGGTGCTATATATAAGTAGAATTGGTTGGAGTTCCTCTCGAATTTCAAAACTTCCAATCACAAATAGAATCCACTCCAGGCTATTTAGCAAGAATGGAGGTTAGGCCGTCATTGATGGACCACATTGGACTTGAGCAAAAGAAGGATGAGGAGATAGTAGGTACTCTGTATAAGCGAAGTAGAGGATAACATTTTCCCCACGTTAGTAGATATGCAGTTGACGCCAAGGGATGTTTGAGGAGAAATAGATGCCTTTGTATTCCAAAGATTGATAGTATGTTGGAGGAAGTGCTTTTAGAGTGTCACCATTCAAGGATGACCATTCACCTCGGACGTGATAAGATGTGTAGAAATAAAAGAGAATTTTCTACTGGCTAGGGATAAAGAAAATGGTAAATGAAGTTTTTTCTAGGTGTTTGATATGCCAAAGGATAAAAGTTAAGCAAGGGAAGCCCAGAGTATTCTTATTACCATTGGAGGTTCCGACTTGGAAATGGGATCATATATCAATGGACTTCATAGATAGGTTGCCATGGAGCCAAAGAGGCAATGAATCAATTTGGGTTATAGTGGATGGACTCACTAAAAGCACACAATTTATTTCCGTTAGAAGTAATAGGATCGTAGCATCTCTAGCACAGATTTATATCAAGGAGGTGGTTTGACTTCATGGAATTTCAGTTAGCATTGCTAGTGATAGGGACCTTTTATTTACTTGTGAGTATTGGAGGAGCTTGTAGGCATCTTTAGGAACTTCTCTGAATCTTAGCACTCCTCACCTATTGTATGTCTGCATGCATAATTACATTGTACTTTTGGTTGAGTGGATGGTTGTGTAGATAATTCGGTTGTATAACATGAGTGCATAGTCAGCGTTCGCTGTCCGTCCCTTAGGGATCACAGGGACGAAATCCTTTTCAAAAGAGGGCGAATGGAACACCTAGTGAAAATTAATAAGAAACTAATTGATTAAATAAGGTAAGGCTACAAATATAAATTTGTAAATGTTAGAATTTGACCATAAAAGTTGTTCCGTTGCATTAGTGTCGTTTTTCTAATCAATTTTCATATATATAGTTTTGAAAACGGAGCTCAAATGGAAAGGTTATTGATATTTGAAGTTTTCAGGTTTAAAATAATTTAAATGGAACTCAAATTCAAATTAATAATTAATTTTAAAATTTTAAACTAAAAAATTAACAGCAATTAGACTTGGGGGTTAAGTAAACATTAAAATAAATGTAAACCTTAATTGCTTAGTTAAGGAATTAATTCAAATGCCAATAATAAAATTAATATCATTTCCAAAATAGACCAACCAGTCAACCACCTGAGTAGGAGGGTCGACCGGTGGTCGTGGTGGCGGCTAGAGTTTTTTCCACACCAAAAACAGTCTGGATTTTATTATTTTCAACTGACTTAAATTCGATTATTCTTGTATTTTCTAACCACTATAAATAAGAGCATAGCCCCTCACTATTCAAAAATTATTTTGGGAATTAAGCAACGATTTGTTGGTCTGTCTCTTTAAATATTCAGAAAATTTATAGGGTTTTAAGTAAGAAATATTATGTGGTTATTATTTTTTATTATTTAATTTCTAATCATATTCTCCTCCAACCCCTAAATTTCTAAAGCTAATTCATATGCAATTCCCTTGATATATAATTCGAAAAGGAGAGATCTGTGAAGATTGAAGCGGACGTAAGCAAATCCAAAAAAGGAAGAGCGAAGGACTTTTTGTAAGTGAAAATCTTAGTTTTTCTTATTTTAGTAATTGTATAGTATAACTCGAATTTGATGTATGCCTTAGGAATTTTTTTTATGAAAACATATCCAAAATTCGCTTAAAGTAAATGTTAATTCTTAAGTTAGAATATCAATTATTCCATACTAAAATAGTGGAATTGTGTAGTTATTGCAATTTTAATGTTGTAAATTCCATTCTATTTCTCATCTTTTTCTTTGGATCCAGTTAAGAGATTTTCAAAAGAAATAAGTTAGGAAATGGCGAGTAAGTTACAGATTCTCTTGGTTCGTGGTTTGCACTGCCTATTTCCATAATTTAAATGAGAATTCTCTTTTCATTTGTATATGTAGAAGTTGAATATAGCATAAAAATATTTGAATTTCAAATTCTATTGATGCTGATGCTATTAATTTACTATAAAATAAATTTGGTATGAATTCTATTTGTATACAAGTCTGTTGTTGAATTGAGAATAATGGATATACGGTATGTTTGTTGATATGAAATTGGACTTTCATAAATTTAAAGATTTGACATTTAAATGATTATTTTAGGGTCTAATCTTCACATACTTAGAAATATTTTAGCTACGTATTTATATGTATATTTCCGTACACATAATATGTAATTAATAGCGTAATAATTGCATAGTAAATAGGTTATTAATTAGTATTAACACCCCCTTCAGAAAAAAATGATAGTTAAGGCAAAATAAGGGTTTTTCTTATAAGGCTTTAATAGGGAATGTGATGAGGTGTGTGATAGTATGTTAAGAGAGTGTAAATTATGACTAAATTATAAAGATGCGAGGTTAGTCAAAAGCACATGGAAGTTTGCCTAGCTAATCTGGCTACTAATAGTTTAGCTTTGGAGCTGATGTGAGACATCACAGATAATAAGTACCATGGAGGATGCAAGGTTAGTGGCAAATTCTATAGGATAAACATGCCCAGCTAATCTGGCTACCAATGCATACAAATAGTCAGACTAATGTAAGACGTCATAATTTGAGGTATTGGTCATAATACGAAGGACTCACTTTAGGGTTGAAGGCATTAAGTGGCTAATTGAGGGAACGCCTCCTTCCTATGTGGAAAGTATTAAATGCTCAGGGTTATGGGTTATGCATGGTAGAGGATATCTTAAGGAGGTTCTGCTTTGGGTTTGAGGTATTAAGTGGTTATTGTAGAGTCCTTCTCTCCCATATAGAATTATTAAGTGGCTTGATGTGATTCCATGCAATGTCAGCTAGAATTATGGTAGAGGGCCTCTTCTTTGTTTCCTTTATCCTCTTCAACGTTCTCATCTACTTCTTGATCTTCTTCTCCCTATCCATTATTGTCATAAGTAAAATGTTCTTTGGTCTCCATGAAGGCTCCATGAGGAGCTGGAGAATTGTGAGAAGCTTGGGCATTTCTGGAAAGAGTTGAATCAGGCTTAACTCTTCTGCCATTATAAAGAAGACTGAATTGGTTGCATTTGAGCATTGGTGAGCAAAACAGAGGTATGCCTTAGAGTCGGATCAATGCCTTTTAGAAACTATAAGGTGTCCCTAAGAGTTGGAGCCATGACGTTACAAAGAATATGTTGGAACTAGGTCAGTCTATAGTGAAGTTAAATAGTAAAATTTTAATATTTCCTTTATTGGATATTTGCTGGGCCTTTGTAGTCTAAATTCATTTAGTAATTTTACAAATTTTCTCTTAAATAAACAATTATTTTATTTATAAATTATGTTTAGATTTTGATGTAAAAGGTAATCAGTAAGATAAACATGTGTATCGTATACACATGTTTGTGTACATGCTCGTGTAATAGTCACATCGAACATGGTGCGCATTGCCCATATATAAGTGCTAAAGTTTACACTACAATGAAAAAGTTTGCCCCTCTGTATACATAACTATTGTCCAACATGTCTATAGGTATGTGTGTGTGTGTGTCTATGAATATGAAACACAGTGGTGTTTATAAAAGATGTAAATTTGCACACATACGCACAGAGACACACACATACATGCACACACATACACTAAAACTTTAATTATGGTATAAAATATCAAAATTTCTATCCATCAACACAATACTTATAAATTAGATTGCAATTTTAATTTTAAGATTCCATCTCCAAATAAAGCAATCCTTGAATAAGAATAATTAGCAATAATTGACTATTTATATTCTACATACTTAAATACACTTAAGTGAAAGTCTTAAACACATTTAAATACACTTTGAATGCACATTCAATACATATTAAATACAGTTTAAATGCACTTTAAAATTATATAAAATAACTTTATAACTAAACAGATGTTTATATATAAGTATATGAATACAAGAATAAAAAATAAATATATGTGTGCATATGTATATATTTGCGTATACGGTCAGATACATGGTTAAAAATATCTTAACAAAAAATTTCTTACACAAAAAATACAAAAATATTCCTTTACATACAATCACATATTATGTTACATAACATCTTAATAAAACTTTCCTCACACAAACAAATTAGAAAACTTTATATGTTTGTGTATAGGGTCATATATATGGTTGAAAACATCTTTCCTTACACAAAACAAATTAGGTAAGGCTCTGATTGAGATTTCCCCTTCTAAGCCTCTCCTTTCCTCTATACCTGTTCAGCTAGATGTTGGGCACGTGGTGGAAGTCCGTGTTCGCTATGGTTGGGTTCCAGATATTTGTTCCTCCTGCCACTCCTTTGGCCACCTGGCTATCGTCTGCTCGCATTCTGTTGTTACTGCGGCTGCTCCTAAGATCCCTCTTCCTCGGCCTCCGCACAGGAAATGGGTTCCTAAGGTTTCTTCTCAGGTTGCTCCTCCTCTTGCGGCTCCTTTATCTATCCCAGATCCAGCTCCCTGTATTGTTCTGCTTGCTTCCCCGCCTTCTTCTGTGGCGCCTTCTGATGTTTCTGCGGTTCCTGTTCAGGTTCCTGTTCCGCCTAGTTTGGCAATGGATGCTGGTGATGTTTCTGCTATTCCTGTTGCTGCCCCTGTTCCTGGTCTTCCATGTCCCTCTATTGTTTAGGATGATGCCGAGAGGTGTTGGGTTGATCATATTTCTGACATGAGATTTAACCCCTTGAATGATTCTTTCTTTTTCTGATGATCATCTAGACCTTAGATGCCTTTATTATAGACCGTTTGGTGATTCATTAGCTCTTGTTTTGGATGGTTATTTTGCGAGATCGAATTCTATCTTGCTTGCTGATTCATCCTGGGATCGTTCCTTTTTGTACACTCCTGATTCTGTGGCTTATGATCCTTGTCTTGCTTCCTATTTCCGCCCATATGCTGGTCTGTTGGGGAATGTCCCTTTGGAGCCTTCCCAGGATTTTGTGGATGATGGTGATGCTACCTCTTCGGAGGAGTAGTTGTTTTCGATATTCATATAGTAGTTGTGATTTGTCTATCACAGTCCTGTGATGTCTTCTTTCTTTTTCTTAGTAGTTAAGGTGCTTTTACCTTTCTCATGTACTTCAAATTTTTATTACGTTCGTAATAAAAAGTGGACGGTCCACTATAAAACCGGCTGGCCTTGCAAAAAAAACTAGGTAAACATTCCCTTTTTTTAATTTTAAATCACATAATTATTATCAAATAAAATATGTATGAATTTAATTTGATATATGTGTGTGTGTGTGTGTGTGTGTGCATATAAACAATTAAACACATGTTAACATATATGATGAAATTAACTACTTCATATTAAAATTGCAATTTTCATTGTTATAAAATAAACGATATTAACAAATTAAGTTGATTAGTAAAATCATGTGATTATACGGTTATATATGAAGTCTTTGTATAAATGAAAGGTAACATAATAAAATTTAGTTTCAACTATTGTCAAAATTAAAATTTTGAAGAAAAATACAATTATGATTTCATCAAAATAACTATAATGATTAGTTATAAATGATTATATTGTCATCTCATGTTGACAACATATATGTATAGTAACAAAAATTTAATCAAAGATATATACATACATATGATCATTTTCTCATCTCATATTAACAACATATATGTATAGAGAATCATGATAATGGATAAACTAATTGGACAAAAGCGTGTAATATATCAGCTTAAATTATTATAAGAATTTGAAAATGAAGATAATACCTTGCTATTGCATAAGGGAATATCTTGAATGTTGAACCTATAATACTCTACTTGAATTCTAGATCAACACTCCCAAAAGATGCAACCCCTTTGAGAAAGCTACACAACATTTCCTTTTTCTCTTTTTATTGAATTTGTGCTGTGCTTTGATTGAATTTGAGAGAGAGAGAGAGAGAGGAATAATTTTCGACCATGATAAAAGGTAGAGTGGTGGCTGAAACCCCAAAATAGAATCTCATAGAAAAGAAAGGCAAGAGTTGTTTAAATAGCATAGGAAAGAATAAGCCTAATGATTGTAACATATCTTTCATTTTCTTAGCCATTTTCACACCTATGGAATCAAAGTCCAAGCCTATTCCTCGTTTCATGGCTGGCCACACATGCCCTCCTAATGGGCCTCAATTCACTTCAAGCCATATTGGATATCTTACCTTTAAATCAAATCTAAACATATATCGATATTGTATATCAAAAATATGTGTATATAATTTTTATATATGCACGAACTGATCAACATAATTCAAATAGAAAAGGAAACTATAATTAATATCTCATAAATATTAATCAATTTAATTAATTATAACATTTATAAATTAACTAAATCGGATGGTAGACGGAGGATTCAACATTGCGGTTGTATTGAATCTTTAGGTGCAAATTCGATCAACAGTTAATATCGATCAATTTGAATATTAAAGTTCACATGTTACTTAGCTAGTCGTGTAATATTTTGGCCAGATTTATCACTTATATAGCTTTGATAAAAATTCAATTTTATAATTTTAAGCATTACCTAGTAGTGACTGTTAACGAATAAATTCATCAACACCCAAAAGTATGTAAAAACTGAGTTAATCAAAGAGAAACCTCTTTAAGGCTAGTCGAAATCGTCAAGTTGAAGACTATTTCCCTAATGTTCTTTAGATTAGCCATCAAAGTCGAACTCACGTGTACTTATGCAAATTCAAAATCGAAGTCAAATATGCTATCAAAGTCAAAGTTCTAAGTCAAGCATTCTATGCTAGGCACAAGTCCACGTGAATTATTACTCAAAGTTAAATGATCATACAAGTTACAAGTTTGAATCAAATCACTATGCTATGCTATGCAACTTTTTGATTTTCAACTC
The DNA here is from genome assembly GCA_030765085.1 of Allium cepa. NCBI lineage: Eukaryota > Viridiplantae > Streptophyta > Magnoliopsida > Asparagales > Amaryllidaceae > Allium > Allium cepa. The sequence goes on from CM060935.1 coordinate 601,995,641, forward strand.
CTAATATGTACAATGTACGAATGATATGATTAGCTCTAAAATCCCCAAATAGATTTAGGGTTTACAAAGTTGAAAATTTAAGAAGTGAGATGAGAGAAATCGTCCACCTGAAATGGCACCCCTTGGTTCATATTTATAGAGGTGAGTAGCTCCATTCAGCCTTTCATATCTTCGGAAGGCTCGACTTCGACATGCATGGCTATGATGATGTCATCTTGGCATTATCTTTGTGGCTGAACGGCACTTGTAAGAGTCAACATTGGTTGGAAGCAGTGTCGAACATCAATGACAAGTATTATCAATATAGCAGTGCATTGGTATAAAGCGGCTTTACTCCATATATTGTTGGTGTCATTGATGATTGGTGCTTTTAAGGCATCAGTGATATGGTTGAGTATTGACGAGGAACGATGTCGCTTTATGTTGATGATCCTTAGCATCATTGTAGAACAGCATCTTCGAAGTGCTATGGAGTGCGACGCCACTTGAATGCAGTGTTGATAGCCTTCAGGGTTACTGTTGATGAGCTTGCTTTGGTCATGTTAAATGATTAGCGACGTCACTAGTACATTGATGTGGTATGTCTTTGGGAGTGATGATGATGTGAACAAAGTGTGGCTCCTTGTCGGTGTCAATAGAACTTGGCGTCAATGAAATGCGCTATGGTCACTTCGACATTCATTGATGGCTTACGAAGTGGGTTGCATTTGATTCCTCTCTACTTGGTCACATGCATCACTGTGTACACTCTATTATTCATGAAGCGTGGTAACTTATTTCTTCGACATTGATCTATAAGTGCCTTGCTAGTCACATGTCTTCGATGTTTATCATTGGCATTATTAGCGTACGACTACTTAATATCTTTGACAATATTGATGGCATGTGATGCAATTAAAAAGTAATTATTAGTATCGGCACTGTCACTTCGGTGCCGCTTATTGGTGCGACGTCGTGGCATGTCGAACCCCTTCGATAAATTTTTCAGCCCTAAAATAGAAGTATTATAGATCTTTACACCCATCAATATAAAATTCTTTCCAGAGGCATTTTCTCGATTAACCCTAAATGTACTGCTATTAGTTTCTCTTTATCGGTTATATTTTCAACTTTGAGTGCTTCTGCATTGAATCTCTTTAAGTATTTATAGAGTGATTCCTCCGGCTTTTGTTTAACATTAGCTAGTGCATTAGAATCGATAGTAGGGTCTTTATATATGCAAAATTGTGCTGAGAACTCATAAGCAATTTTCTTCCAATAATAAATGGTTCTTCCTTGTTATTGTCTATACCACTTAGCAATCGTACCACAAAATTTGTAAGGAAGAGTTTATATCGAATTGATTTAGAAGCACCAATCATCAATGTAAGATATAGCCACTTTAAGAATCCATAATACTTTCATTATGGATTAGGTTTCATTTTAGAGATCCCATTTCATTTCCTCCTTTTATAGGGTTTGCTATTTCATAAAGGTTTTGAGATATAGCCTCTTTAAGGAGCTCTTGCATAACCATCAATTGTCTTGTTAAATCTTTAACCTTAGCTTCACTACTTGCGAGTTTTGTTAAAGTTGAAGGTTGCAGTCCTCCTACATTATCCAAATTGAAGTTCGGGTTCATATTATCCTTATATTCGTTTGTTATGGAACTTCTCCGCTACGGATATCGTATTTCTTGGTCCTTTCCATTTTTTAAAGTTGAGAAGAAAAGATAAGGAAGTCGGAGGTTTGAACCCTCTTTCTAGCGCCAAAAATATTAACTAATAAATTCATCAACACCCAAAAACATGTAGAAACTAGGTAAACCAAAGAGTAACATCTTCGAGGCTAGTCGAAGTCATTGAATTGAAGACTGTTTCCCTAATATTCTTTAGATTAGCCATCAAAGTCGAAGTCATGTATACTTGTGAAAGTCCAGAACTGAAGTCCAATAAGCTATAAAAGTTCAGGTTCAAAGTCCAGTATTATATGCTATTCACAAGTCCACATGAATTAACGTTCGATATCAAATGATCATACAAATTACAAGTTCGCATCAAATCAATATGCTATGCTATGCAATTATTTGATTTCCAATGCCTAATATGTACAATATTCTTACGATATGGTAGGCTCTAAAATCCTTAAAAAATTAGGATTTACAAAGTTTAAAATGTATCATGTGAGAAGAGAGAAATCGTCCTCTTGAAATAGCACCCCTAGGTCCATATTCATAGAGGTGAGCAAATCCACTTCGCCTTTCATATCTTCGGTAGGATAGACTTTGGCATGCATGGCTTCGACAATGTCATTGTAGGATTATCTTCATTGTTGAATGACACATGTAAGAGGTGGTATTGGTTGGAAGTACTGTTGAATATCGACGAAAAGAATTGTCAATATAGTAGTGCATTCGCATAAATCGACTTTACTCTGTATATCAATGGCATCATTGATGATTGGGGCTTTTCAGGGGTCAGCGATAGGGTCGACTATTGATGAGGAACGACATCGCTTTATGTTGATGATCCTTGGCTTCGTTGTAGAACGACATCATCGAAGTGCTATGGAATGTGACGCCGTTTGAATGCAGTGTTTATAGCCTTCATGGTTATTGTTGATGAGCCTACTTTGGCCGCAATAAATGAGTTGTGGCACCACTAGTACATTGATGTGGTATGTCTTTGGGAGTGATGACGACGTGAATGAAGTGCGGCTCCTTGTCATGAAAGGTGGTGTCAATAGAAGCAGCAATGAAATGTGCTATGGTCACTTCGACACTCATTGGTGGCTTATGAAGGTTGCATTTGATTCCTTCACTACTTGTCACATGCGTCATTGTATATACTCTGTTGTTGATAAAGTGTGGTACCCTATTTCTTTGACATTCATCTATAAGTGCCTTATTGGTTACATGTCTTCGATGTTGATCATTGGCATTATTAACGTACCACCGCTTAATTTCTTCGACAATAGTGATGGCATGCGATGCAATTAAACGAAATTATTATTATCACCACTATCCCTTCAATGTTGCTTATTAGCGCCACATCATGGCTCGTCAAACCCCTTCGATAAGATTTACAGTAGTAATAATGACTATTATTTACAACAATTCTCTTCACTAAAACTATATCATTTTGGACTTATAGAATTTAATAACAGTCAAATTTCAATATCATCCACATTCAACTTTATAGTCCAAACACAAAGTTCTTGCTTCAATAATAACAATAATTATTAACTGAAATGCTCTGACCAAAGACTTTGAGTTGACTTCAGTTAACCGAGATACTAACCTCGTATAACCAAGGAGAATAATCCTCTAGTGAATAGTGTTTCACTTCCAATGCTTCCACTCGACAACTATAGTCGTTTGAGTGGATATCGTGCCATAATCTAACTATAATCAAAGCAGAGCTTCCACATTGAAGATCAACTGTATTATCTAGTCGATAGAACTGTGTAAATTAGTCACGTCGATATTTTCTGTTTAATCCTAGTCATATTAACCAAAAAACTATCGAGTGAGTCAATCCGTAGTTATCCAACAAACAACGGTACGTGACCCCTTCGCGCCACTCAACTGCTATGAGTAATATAGTGCCTAACATTTAGAAAGCATTGCGTACTCTAGTCTCAACTTGTATATTAATATCCAGTCCCGATACATCTTGACAAGGAATATTTAAAATGATATATTTATTATCATTTTGATAAATCGCTCATGGTTATAACATTCTGTAATTATTATCACAAAATGTACCATTTATGGATTTTCAATTAAATATACTTTTTAATTAAATTAATCAATTATTGTAACACATTATATCAAGAATATAACAGAAAGAAAACACCTTTTATTTCAAACAAGATTGGTTAGCAAGTTAGATATATGTAACAAATTATATAATTGCCTCTAGGGCATACTCCTAACTCTATCAGAATATTTGTAAGAAGTATGAAAGAGAAGTTAGCCACTGAAGTGAAGAAAGGTTGAGTGTTGTGGATCTTTTGGATAGGAAACCTCACGTCTCGAGAGCTAAAACAATTGAAGCCTTCCAAACATCATACAAAGAAGTATTCATCTTTGAGATAAATTCTTTTATTATGCAGTCATTCGATAATCTTGCATTAATTATTGGACTCAATGATTAGCACTAATGGGTGGTCAATTCTTCACTTGAAGAAGCGCAAGAAAGTTAGCTCATAGAAAGGTAGCGATCGACCTAGATTCATCTTGAAGATGACATATATAAAGTTTGAGAGGGTGTAGCTGTTTGGGTGTATTGGTATAGAGCTAGTCCTGACATCTAGAGGAGAAGTCTCAAGAAGTCATAAAAGGGAGGCACGACTACTGTGTGACACATGTACCAGTTACTAACGGTCTACTAAGGGTACAAGCTCTTTGGTTTTGTAAGGGAAGAAGTATTTCATCCTCAGAAATTATATGTTTTTCATACTCTCTCAGTTCTTTTAAAGGCATCTAAGAAGTTATGGCATCAGGGGGTTTGTCTAAGATCTAAGTTTATAAGGACAAGTTGGTTATCCTTTAGATTGAGAGGGTTATAAGGTTCCGTTGAGGAAGCGACATGTAGTTGGAACTCTTAAGTGATTGAACGCCTCACCCTAGTCGGTGTTGAAGAGGAAGCTAAGGTAGAGGATGAGCTAGTTTCCAGTGGAATAGGGTGTGAAATAGACAGGCCAATGGTAGTAAAGCATAGGAAAATCTATGATTAGCAGTTGGAAAATGAAAACTTCATGACGAATGTGATTAGGTATGATTTGTTTCAGTGCTTTACTTCGATAAAACTCGCATTGCCAACGTATCAAACCTAATGGATGTCGACATGTTTCGACCAATCAGATTATGTACATTGACCGATGCAGTGCAATTTGTCAATCTATGTAGTGTGTGTCCTATGACCCTAGCATGATGTACATATGCACTCCATGTAGACTGCTCGCTCGTGTTGACAAACGAGCTTTGTCTCATGATGGATTTGTGTGTTAGATTTTACCGTTACTATAGAGACTCTGATAATAAAACCATTGTCTGAAACAAAACAGAGCCCTTTCCTTTAGGACCAGCAAAATTGTGTTGTTCGATTTCGAGTGTCGACGGGACAAAAAATCCCAAAGTTTAGACACTTGGATTCATCCAACACAGGAGTGTGTTCAATATGATGATTTCTTAGAAACGTCCCATCGAAGTCAAAACCTTGGTCCATATTCAAGAATGATCCTAGAGATTTGATTTTTATCCTTTTCACCATCTCCATCCATTTTCTCATTGGGCTCGAAGTTTGTCCCATCAAGCCGGAAGTTGGTTATTGGTTTTTCAAGGGGTGATGAAGATGATAAAAGGGAGGTGATTGCTTTAGGCGTGAACGTGGGTCAGTGATGTTGGCATGGTATTGGCGACGACGAAATGTAGACTTGGCGACGATAAGATAGGCATCGATGGTGGTGAGGTAGGCCATGGCGATGGCGATGCCTAACCCAAATGAAATCCATCGTCAAGTCAAGAACGAAAGATGATAATGGGTGATCAAGATCTAGAAAGGTCAATGCACAAGTGGTTCGCATTGAGAAGTAAGTATGATTCAAACGAAGGCGATGACGTTAAATGAACGGTGGGGACATTGGAAGTTTGAGGTTGCAAGGCTAAATTGCAAAGGCAATGAGAAAGAAACACGGTGAAATGAAAGTGTAGAGAGAAAAAGTTTAAGTGTTGTTTATATATTCAACATTTGAAGAAAAAATCAGTATCAACCAAAAGTGGTCAATACCAAGAGGTTTCGATTCTTTTGTTTTTAAAAAAAAGGAAGGGAAAAAAATCCTACCTGAATGAAGAATAAAGTAGCTTTTAGAAAATTTAAGCGGTGATTGAAAAATTAAATTTTTAAATATGTAGAAAGGATGTGACTTGACAACTGTATGAAGAGACGTACCGATATTTTTAGAGTAGATGTAACACTTCATGATAATAGTTCAGAAATGAGGGAATACTTGTAGATGGAATCCTATCGTTTGTCTTGATCCAATACATGCTTTTTTGTCACAAAAGCATACATTCGGGAGCAAGTGTTATCCATCATTTGAACCAAATAATATCTCGACGGACTCGGACTTTAAGATGATGAAGGAATGGATCAAGGAGCTTGGAAGATGTTAGGATTGAAGAATGGATGAAGTGTAGGAATTTTGGCTAAGTTCTAAACTAGCTAAAACCAGTCGGCACTGACCAACACCGGTCGATACCGGGAGGTCAAAAGAAATCATGGGGCCCACTTTGTTACATGGATGATGAAGCTAGCTAGCAACTTTGAGGATAAAGACAAGTTTTGGATTGGCAAAACCAGTTGGTATTGACTGCTTCATGAGCTATTTTATCATTGAAGACCCAAAGCTTGAAGACTTAAACAAATATGAAAGAAGATCGAGGAAGCAAGTAAGCAAAAACTCTCGGCGTAGACCAAAATCAGTCGGCATCCAATGGTTTTGATTGTCAATTTTGACGTGTTCTTTATGCTATGAAAGAAGAACCTTTTGATCTCACTTCGATGTTTCATGACAAGACTCTGCTATTTTTATACTCAATCATTTCTGGTGTCGAAATCATTGTGTTTTATGGATTAGATGATGAATGCAAATCGAAATAAAATTGATAGTGGACGTATGCAAAAATTCTTTTACCAAACCACTTAAAAGTTGTATCTTTCTTTATTTTCTATTTTATTTTTGTTTCAATTCATCGCCTTTTTTATTAGATTGGAGTGTTTGCTCATATTTTGTGCATATATTCATAAATATATCTCTGCGTGAAAGGGAGAGAGGGAAATCAATATGGCCCAAATCAAATATATAGTTGATTGTATAGCTAGCTCAATAATATATAGTTTTACCTGTACTCTAATAGTATTTTGGTTAGTTGTGGATTTTCGATAAGATTTAGATGTACATGATGCCCACATATGTTTTCTATGGACTATGCATAGTAAGATACTTGTACATTTATAGTTGTTAAACCTTATATAACTGATGAAACCTAATCATGTACAGAGGCTTAATTCTCTTAAAGAAGTTTATTTACGAGATAGTTAACTATAATTGTCCTAAAGTATATGTCAGCGATTGCTAATGGATTATATCCTGAATATATTATCCAATTCAGCTACTAACCTATTAACACAGTATAATTCGAGAAATAAAACTACATGCTTGTTAAAGTATCAGCTAGTAGTCCCATTTAAAAATTGGCAACTCATTTATGACAACACATAATGATCTGATTTTATATCATAATAGAATTTTTTTTTTGATGAACTTTTCGACTATTAACTGTTGTATGAATATGTTAAATTCTTGACAAGGATATGCTAACAAGAAGAGCCTATGTTGGGAATTCCTTCCTAAATTTCAAAATATTCCAAATATCACACTTTTCCAACATATAATATTTTAGTTGCAATATTGATTTTGAATATTATATTATTTGTCTTATTTAGTGTAATTATTCAACGATAGCTTCCCAAATCTAAAGTGGAGGTGTTAACATAACCACGGTAATAACGCTTTTAATACTAAAAAATACATTTTCATTCAAGCCCATTTTTGTTCACCCTCTTTCAGTGCAGCTGAAATACCATTAACCGTGGTTAATACATTTTCCCATCAGTGGGGATTAATATAACCCTCAATAATCATACATGCACAAATTTGTAGTTTTATAGAATTTAAGTGCACTTAATTATTTTGCTAACCATCACAGCTAAGAGTTATGTTAAATACCATCAAGTGTGGTTGAAATTTTCTCCATTCTTGTACATTTTTTTAGAATGTACTATAGGAGAACACGACGGAAAGGTAGACCCCTAAGGGGTATTATGTTGTGCATATCCGCTTTAACTCATAACACCTATAATTCCCAGGTACTATTTTTTACGAGAAGTGTGTGCAAGGCAGTGCTCGAACTTGTTCTGTTGCCAGATCTAGACACCTCTTTCCATTGTGCCACACATGTGGAGACATTCCTGTACATTTTATTTGCAAAGGAAAAACAAAGTACGGTAGTACATACTACTATTAATATTGACTCTATTTTATTCTTAGTGAAGTTAATTATAGTTATTTGGTAGCTTTTAGTTGTCTACCAACACACAACTCTAGTGCTAAGGAAAACTCTGATATCTCATAACTTATTTACATATAATATAACAAATGAACCTCATTGCTTCCGTTTTCTTTAATGTTGGGAAATAAATCTTTTTTGTAAGACTCTGGCTTTGCATACTTTTTCTTTAATATGTTCTTGAGTTATATGTCATACAATTCTTGTTATACATATGTATATATGTAGAGGTGTGCATGTGTGTGCGTGTGTGTATATGTATATATATCCATGTTTGTGTGTGCGTGCTAACATTTGTACACATGTTTGGACAGGGACGTAACTAGTATAGGGGCGGACAGCTGCTCTATCTAGAAAATTGTAGAAAAATGCACCTTCTTCCTAAAACCCTATATTACGTTCCATCTCTCATTTCAATGTCATCTCATTTCCCACTTCTTACAATAATCACAACAGTCATAATTATAATTTGGATCTCAATCAAACCCATTGCAGCAACGGTCAAACAGTTGGGTTAGGCTGCTTCCACTTCTTTTCGTGGTTATATGCTTTACCAAATCTTCACCTAAAGGTGAGTACTTCCGCTCAAGTTATCTTGGAGATCTTGAGCCCCAACGCAGTGAAGTAAGACTATGTATCAATGAGTCCTCTTCTAATATTGGGTCAGGCTGCTTAAACATGTCTCCACCTTGGCAAGTCATTCTTCTTTGCCCAAGCCTCAAGGAGTTATGCTTTTATTGCATCATCTAATGGTCCTTCGAACCATCGGCTCAAATACCATGTTGAGTTTCAACACTCAAGCACGTCCCTAGGTACGCGTGCTTCATTATTTGTGATAGCGTTATCTAACGAAACTTCCAATGTGCTAGCATTCCGATTGAACATCCATTTACCGCCTTCCTACGAGCATATACTTGGTCTTGACAACACTTACTTATAATAAAAGAAATTGCCAATGTTACGTGCCGCCAACCCCATATATGCACACACCATGTTATACATCATATTACTTGTGATTAGGACATATCTGTCCGAACCATGCACCTACAATGTGAGCTATACCTAACAAAGAGTTTGTCATTTTGTTGTAAAATAGGTTAAAACGACAAGATTTTTACTGTTTTATCTAATTTTTGCAATAAAACGGGAAAGTCTTCACCGTTTTATAGCAAATTGAATAAAACAGTAAAGACTTTGCCATTTTATTTAATATTTGCAATAAAATGGCAAAGTCTTTGCCGTTTTGGTTATTTGTGAATTTTTTAAAATTGGTCCGTGTGTTTTGTTTTTCTATTCTGATTGTAGAGCTCATTCTCTCAGTGTAAAAGTAAGAGTGAGAGAGAGTAAGTAATAATGTTTATTGTTGGCAATGATCTAATATACATTTCATTATTTAATTAACATAAGCGTTAAATGTTTTTTATAATTGCTTGAAGCTATGTCCAAAAGATCAACAAACATTTTTTCCATGTGGACAAAATAAAATCATTTTCGTGAAATATTTTTTCCAGCTCCTTGGAAATTGGATTTAAGTAACTCAGTTTCAAAAAATGCAGTGAATAATCCTACTAAAATTCAAAAACATAAGAACAATGTGAAGCATGATCCATGATTAAGTCGCGTTATATGGATGCATTATTATAACGATTATAAGATGTACACTACAAGAAACGGCTCCTAAAGCGACAGAGCCTAGCGACGGCTAAAAAAGACGGTCGTCGCTAGCCGGCGCTTGTCGTGAATATACAGATCTACAGCCAAGAGAAACATTTCATGTCCTTCCTTCCATTCTCCCAGCTCATTCTCCTCCCTCCCGCAACCAGCCGTCGCTATCCGCCACCAGAAGCCGTCGCAGCCTTCCGTCGCTAATTTAAATCTCTCCATACTTGCCGGTATCTCCTATATTCCATTACCTTTGTTTAATTTTGGTTTAAATTAAATTAGTCGTTGATTTAGGGATTTGGAATTAGATGATTTAGGGGTTTGGAATTGATGAATATATGTTATTAGTTTATGATATATAGTTTATTATTTGAATTGGGCATATAATGTTAAACCTAATTTAGAAAATTAGTTGATTATGTGTTTGAAAATGGTGATTATTGCGTATTAGGTGATGATAATTAGTGTTGATTTGGTGGTATTAATTAGTGAATTTATTGTTCACTTTGTTGTTAAAAATTATGGCTAATTTAAAATCCAAAAAATAATACATGATCATTGAATAATATGTTTATTGGTAACTTTACGAGAATGTTTGTTATACTGTTGTAAGCGCTAACTACTTATTCAGTTCACAAAATTGTTAATTAAAATTTATGTAGTTAAACAAATGTTAAAATACGTTTTCAAATTTTAGATTTAATTAATAAATATTTAAATAGTTAAATGATATATAAAATAGTTTTTATAGTTGTTAAATGGTAACTCATAGTTCCCATTTGTGAGATAAGCAATATTTTCCGAGTTACTGATAGTTTCCATGGATTTTGATTCATAATTAAACGAATTCTATATGGCTACATTACTAAAAATAATTAAGATCATTATTTCACTACAGACCACTAACACTTCAATATTAATATTTTTTAATTTGTGCTTTATTTATGTGAACCCCTTAGAGAACTTTTGGCCCCGTCTGACAAGTGTTGTATATGATCGTTATATGGATATTCGTTTTTCCACAAAACGGACATCTATATTCATCTGATACAATGTTTGTTGGATTTGTCTTAGTATTTGGACAAGTTACAAACACAATAAAGTAATCATATTTTATAAATCATTTCAGTTTAAACGGTTCAGAAATTTTCGATGGCACTTTCTTTTTTCCCTGTGTACACGCATTTGTGTACGATATAGGAAAAAAAGGGAAGTGCTGCCGAATTTTTTTAGAATCGTTTAACCTGAAATGATTTATAAACTATGATTACGTTATTGTGTTTGTAAAGTAGGATAACCTGCCGTCAAAGTAAAAATAATAATAAACTTAAGAATTGAAAATTTTAATGCGGTATTTATTTAAGTTTGTTAAAATAGTAAAGGGTTATATATGTTTTTACAAGACCTTAATATGAAGTGTTTTATTCAATCTTCTAACCTACATTTTACAAATCAGGAAATATGTTCGATTATTTTCTCGATTGTAGTTGGATGTATGGACCTTGAAAAGGTATGGAAGGATCAATAAAAGAACGTTTCTATAACGGTGTACACGTATTTATTAGATTTGCTCAATCTAATAATCGAAATAACGTAGATATTCGTTGTCCGTGTAGTAAGTGCAAACATCTGAAGCATTGGAAACAAGATGTAGTGTACAAATTTGGTTTTGTGCCGAATTATTACTTATGGGATCATCGTGGAGAACTTGTTCAACCTACACCTAATTATGTAGTGTTAGAGGACGATAATACTATGACCAATCCTATAGAAAGCATGGTGCAAGATGTTGCACGATCAATGTTTCCTACCTTTGACCAAGGTGATGATGGGAACGAAAATGTTGACGAAGAGCCGACCGCGGAAACTAATTTTTTTTATGATTTATTGGATTCTGCTAAGAGGCCATTGTCGGATGGATGTACAAGCAGAACCGAATTATCTGTAACTGCCGAATACATCACTATGAAATCGAAATTTAATCTTATAGAAGCTGCATTTACAGCAGTTGTAAAAACTGCAAAATGACACATGCCACCTAATAATTTGATGTGTGATGGTCATTATAAAGTAAAAAAATTTATGTCTGCTTTTGGATTACCATACACAAAGATAGATACATGTGTAAAAGGTTGCATGCTGTATTGGAAAGAAGACGCTCATTTTACTAAATGCAGAATATGTAATGAGGAAAGATACAAACCAAGAAAAAAGAAAGGAAAAGAAGTTCCATATAAGAGGATGCATTATTTACCCATCACTCCCAGACTTCAATGGCTATATGCATCTTCTGCTACAGCCTATCATATGCGATGGCACAGTGTGAGAACACCAGAAGAAGGAACTTTGATACATCCATCTGATGGAGAAGCATGGAAACATTTCGACAAGACTTATTCTGAATTTGCGGCAGAGAGCCATAATGTTAGGTTTGGCTTATGTACGGATGGATTTTTGCTATTTTCTCAGTTTGGTAGTAAATATTCATCATGGTCTATCATTATTACTCCTTATAATTTACCTCCATGGATGTGTATGAAAACTCCATATATGTTTCTAACGATTGTCGTTCCCGATCCCGATGATCCGACACAAGGAATTGATGTTTATCTACAACCACTAATCGACGAGTTGAAAACACTGTAGCATGAAGGAGTTGAAACGTACGACATTTCGAGAAAAAGGAATTTTCGTATGTTTGCTTCTTTATTATGGACTACTAGTGATTTTCCAACGTATGGCATGCTTTCAGGTTGGAGCACATATGGACATCTAGCTTGTCTTTATTGTATGGATGAAACACGAGCATTTTCATTAAAGTATGAAAAGAAAATTTCTTGGTTTAACTGTCATCGGTGTTTTCTACATATCAATCATAAATTTAGAACGGATAAAAAGAACTTTAAAGCTAACAGAGTAGAGAGTATGCTACCACCTAAGGTTTGGATAAGTGAAGAGGTATATAAAATTGTAAAAAAACTACCCAAAGATACATGAAACTGGGTACAGGTTGAGATTCCAGGTAAATCGGACATTCATAACCGGTGCAAGCAAAGTATATTCTGGGAGTTACCGTACTGGAAAAATCTCCTACTCCGACATAACATTGACGTCATGCACAACGAAAAAAATGTGTTTGACAACGTGTTTAATATAATTTTGAATGTGAAGGGGAAAACCAAGGACGAAGCGAATTCAAGACGTGATATATTACACTTTTGTAAGCGGCCCGAAATTCAATTATACGACGATTAGAAGAAACCCAAAGCATGATATGAGCTAGACAATAAGCAAGTAAAACTCGTTCTAAAGTGGGTGGAAAGACTTAGATGTCCTGATGAGATTTCTTCTAACCTCCGTAGATGTGTTGACTTTAAAATAGCAAATTGAGTGGGATGAAAAGTCACGATTGCCACATTATGATGGAGTATTTTTTTCACGTGATTTTCAAAGAACTACTGCCTGCAAAAATATGGAGTGTTATAACAGAATTAGTATGTTTTATAAACAGCTTTGTTCTACGACATTAAAGGTAGATCGTATATGTAAACTTCAAGCAGAAATCCCCGTACTTCTATGCAAACTGGAGAAAATATTTCCGCCTGGTTTTTTTGAATATAATGGAGCATTTACTTGTATATCTTCCATCTGAAGCACTCCTTCGTGGTCCTGTGCAATATGGATGGACGTATCCATTTGAGAGGTAATTTAATTAATTTTGGTTTTGTACTACCATATAAATTTAATTAATTTTGTTTTAGGTACCTGAATCATTTGAAGCAAAAAATTAGACAAAAAGCATGAGTAGAAGGTTCGATTTGCAAATCGTACTTTGAAGAAGAAGCTTTATTTTTTTTTCATATTATTGTAGTAACGATGTGAACTTTTCGTTCATAAGTGTTCCTCATAATGAAGAAACTACTGAGCAGCGTTCTTCTCAAACAATGTTATCTATTTTTAGAAAACATGGAAGACCTGTTGGAAAATGTGTGGAAATTTGGTTGGATGATAGAGATTACCATGTGGCACACACATATGTTCTTCTAAATTGTGCTGAAGTTGCACCATTTGTCAAGTAATTATGAATTCATATGTAATTCAATTATACATGTATATATTAATTATAAAGGAATATAATACATATTTGCAGCATATACGGATAACCAAATTCATCTGGCGATCTCAGTAAACAATTTGTTGGATGGTTTTCAAACTACGTTCATGATACAGAAAACTGTGTTGTTGACGAAGGATTACAACATCTTGCTATCGGACCAAAACGAAATGTCCAAACTTATCCAATATTCTTCGTCAATGGATTTAAATTCAACTCCAAAGATTACAGGGCTGAAAAATTAACATATAACGGTGGTGTATTTTTCAAAGGAAGTGATGATCCATAGGAGCATATAAAAGATTTTTACGGCGTCTTAACACAAGTTTTAGAGTTGACATATTATATACAACCTGCAGAGAATGTTTTTTTATCCAAATGCAACTAGTTTAGCAATGTTCCTAGCTCTGGAATTAACGTGCACAAAGATCATAAGCTAATTGAAATAAGGCATACGTCGCATTACTATAAGTATGATCCTTTTGTATTAAATAAGAAAGCTTTACAAGTTTATTTTGCTCCATATCCGTCCTTAAAAAAGATAAAGCAGACTGGTGGGCTGTTTTTAAAATGAAGGCAAGATATACGTTTGATGGAAATAATATTCCAGACGAAGCAGCGTATGAAGCGGATCTCGAGCCAAATACTGAAATAGTGATAACCGATGACATTGATGTAGGGTCGTTGATTGATGAATCGAATGTTTTAATAGATACATTTGTAAGTACCAAAGAAAATGATATAGAGTACGAGACCGAGTCTGAATCAGAATATGACGAAGACTGATCATAGATGGCATCCCTTGTTGTATAAATGTGAGCTATGTATTAACAATAATGACTATGTTCTGTAATATTCTGAGCTATGTAATAATAATGATGACTATATATGATCTGTATCATTCTGAGTTATGCATTATTCTTTTCATATACGCTTTTTTCGATGATTATGTGCAGAGTATGCTTATGTGATGATTATCACTTGATTAATAATTATGTGATGATTATGCGATGATTAATGATTATGTGATATTGATTGATGATTATGTGATGCTTATGTTATCAGTGCTCTTTTCTAAGCAGTGTATGATATTATATATATGTTTGTCAGTTATGTTTGATAGACGACGTGATCGACGTAGTACATCTCGGTCACCTTCACTTAAAGCAGGCCCGAGTACCTCTGAGCCAGATCTCCGTCGAGTTGCAGAGATAGTTTCGAAAAGTGCTGGGTATGTATCAAACTTATTTGAATTATATTATATGAAATATATTGAATATATACATCAACATTTCTACAGAGGGTTCGAGGTGGAGCCGTCCGATTTCATTTTACAAGTATCGAAGGAGGCTTACAAGAGTAGGTTGTCCGGTTGTTGGCCTCAGTGGGATAACATCCCAACACATATAAAAAAAATGCAATATGGGCTGATCTTATGGTAAATACAATTTTGTGATATATAATTATGCCTTATATGAAACCAAAAACAATATGCCATCATGCCTTATGATATCAGCTTTACGTATTCTGTTCTGCTGATTGTTTTTTAATTTTACAATCTCTTTTACATAACACGTATAATAATTCAATATGCATGCAGCTGTACGTGTGGATCCGTAGGATATGAATGTTTTTGTAAATCGTTGGAATAAAAAGATGCGGAAAAATTACAGAGAGACTCTGTCAAGGGCTAAGAGTTCATGAAAAAAGCTAAGTTGAATGGGGGATGAAATTTGAGCTGGATTCCAACAATATTGGGAATCCGAAGCATTCAAAGTAAGTTATATTGTCACTATATTTACATTTAAATGTGTTGAATTATTTTACTTAATAGTGTGTATAAATTAATAGGAATTGTCAGCAAGAAACAAGGCTAATAGGAACAAAAATCCCGCTTTACATCGTGGTGGCTCGAAATCCTTCCAACAACATAGGAGGAAATTGGTAAATAAATTAACCAATATTTATGTTATGCATGTATATATTTACTAATGTCTCTTTACCATATATTCTATTCTTGTATATAATCTATTCTTGTATATCCTCATGCAAATTATCAATATAATCTATTCTTGTATATATTCAGTGGGCAAAGTATGATAGGGAGCCCACAACGGCTGAGGTTTTCAGAGTCACACATGCAGTGGAGCATACAGATGAGGATGTGAATGTTTCATATGATTAGCCGGATGACAAGGCTGCTTCTGTAATGGTAAATATGTTTATTTCTATAATGAAAATATTTTATATTCGTTTATTTCACAGTAAATAAATTATATAGCAATTGTGTCAAATATATGTTCGTAACTGTAGGAGAGATATAACGCAGAGTATGCATGAGTGACGCAGCGGATTAATCAAACAAAACTTCAATCGATGGATTGTAGCAATCGGTGAGTTGAAGATACCAAAAATGCCCAAGTTCGTTGATCCAAAGATACCGAACTCTAGCTATCTCAAACACGTTGATAGCGCACTATACCGTGTTCAAAGATCTACGATTCTTCGCACGTTGATCTAGCGCACTAGATTCCGTGAATCGGCTTCTACGATCGTTGAATCGAGCGCACTCGATTAACCGAAAGAGGAGATAGGAGATTACACTCAACTACCAATTGGGATGAAAGCACAAAGCTAACAAAAGAGAAATTTTATTCAAAATCAACAACCCAAAAATTACAACACACACGCTATTTATAGAGAATTTCAACTCAACGCAACAAGCAACACCCAACTCTTAGGTCGGCACCGACTCACGACCCAACTTAGGTCGTGACCGACTTAACACTATACGACTCAACAAGCCCAGCCTTATGGCCACACCTCCGACTCAAGAAAACAATTAACGACTCAACTTGCCAAGCGACTCACGACTCAACCGACTCATCAACTGACCGACTCAACACTCATACGACTCAAGCTTCCCAGTTCCTTGCCGCATGACTCAGTTAGGTCGTGGCTGCTTCCTCTCTTGTTAAGTCGTAGCCGACTTAGGCTCTTAACTCGTGCTTCATTAACTCGTAACTCGGCTTCACTAGCTCGTAGCTCTTTCTCCTTAGGTCGGTCCCGACTCATGACCGCCTCCAGCTCCTTCTCAGTGACTCGTGCCTTTTCTTCCTGTGTTTCATTGAGTCGTGGACGGTCCAAAAGTTCTCCCTTAGGTCGGAAACGACCTATAGCCAACTCCTTAAGTCGTGAACGACTTATCTTAACTCGTAGGCTTTTCTCCCGTGAGCCTTTAAGTCGGAAACGACTCATAAGTACTATCCTAGTTCGTGAATGATTCATTCCTTTGGCCTGATCTGCATCATCCTCCCCTGGTTGACAGAAATTCGACCTCGAATTTGTAAATTTTTCCTCAACAATCTCACCTCCATGATATGGAATTAAATGTTTGATGTTAAAAACATCAGAAGTATAAACATCATTCGGTAACTTTAATCGATAAGCATTCTCATTAATTTTCTTCAAAACTTCAACTGGACCAATTTTTCGCGCTTTCAACTTGTTATAAGCACCCACCGGAAAACGATCCTTTGTCAATACAGCATAAACCAAATCACCTTCTTTAAATTCAACATTTCGACGTTTCAAATCTGCAGACTTCTTATACTTCTCATTCGATTTCTCCAACCGTTCCTGAATGATTTTATGACATTCAGTCAGCTCATCAACAAAATCAGCAGCTCGTTTAACTGTTCTCTTTGACTGTGGTACAATTGCTAAATCCAACGGTCCCCTGGGTAAATTTGAATAAACAATCTGAAACGGACTGAATCCCGTGCTACGATTTACTGCATGATTATGAGCAAATTCTGCCTGGCATAGCTTAATGTCCCAACTTCTCAAATTATCCTGTACAAGACAACGCAACAAATTTCCCAATGACCTGTTAACAACTTCTGTCTGCCCATCAGTTTGCGGATGATAAGCACTACTAAATTTCAGTTTCGTCCCCACCATCTTCCACAAACTCAACCAAAAGTGACTCAGAAAACGAGTATCTCGATCAGAAACAATAGATTCTGGTAAACCATGAAGTCGATAAATCTCCTTGAAAAATAACTGTGCTACTCGAACTGCATCTGCTGTCTTCTTGCAAGCAACAAAATGTGCCATCTTCGAAAACCTGTCCACCACAACAAATATCGAATCATTTCCCCTTTGAGTTCTAGGCAAACCCAAAACGAAATCCATGCTGATATCAACCCATGGCTTAGATGGTACTGGTAACGGCATATACAACCCTGCATTCGTTGCTGTCCCTTTTGAAACTTGGCAAATATGACATCGCTCCACGAATCTTTCAACCTCTTTCCTCATCGACGGCCAAAAGTAAGACTGCGAAATCAACTGTAAAGTACGATCACGGCCAACATGTCCTTCCTCGTGCAATTCCTTCACAATCTTCATCCTCAAACTACAGTCCGGAATACATAAACGATTTCCTTTAAACAGAAAACCATCAACTAACATGAATTCATCGGTACTCCCATCCTTCACTTTTTCAACATATTTCACAAAGTAAGGATCTTCTTCAATCATCTCTGGCAACATTTCAAACCCCGTCACTTCCACCTTCATTGTCGTCAGTAAATGACTCCTCCTACTTAAAGCATCAGCTACTCGATTGGTCACCCCAGATTTGTGCTTAACGACAAAAGTAAACTGCTGTAAATATGCAATCCATGATGCATGTCTTGCTGAAATCTTATCTTGCCCCTGTAAATGTTTCAAAGCTTCGTGATCAGTGTACAGAACAAATTCCTTCTGAAATAAGTAATGTCTCCAATGCTTAACAGCCTGAACAACAGCATAAAATTCAACGTCATATGTACTGTATCTGATCTTTGCCCCTGACAGTTTCTCACTAAAATAAGCAACTGGCTTTCCATTCTGGCTCAGAACTCCTCCAATTCCAACCTTCGAAGCATCAGTATGCAATTCAAACAATAACTGAAAATTAGGTAGAACAAGAATTGGTGCAGACGTCAACAATTCCTTGATCCTTTCAAAAGCAACCCCCGCTTCTTCTGACCATGCAAATTGTTTCCCCTTCATGCAATCGGTAACTGGTGCCATCACGCTACTGAAGTGTGGTATGAACCTTCGGTAGAATGACGCTAGCCCATGAAAACTTCTCACTTCTGTAATTGTCTTTGGTTGTGGCCAATTCCTGACTGCTTCAACTTTGCTTTGGTCAACTTGAATACCTTTCCCTGAAACAACATAACCCAGGAATAAAACACTAGGTGTCATAAACACACATTTCTTTGTAGCAGCATAAAATTGTTCTTCACGAAGAATAAGCAACACTTCCCTCAAATGTAGAACATGTTCCTCCGTACTCCTGCTATAAATCAAAATATCATCGAAATAAACCACGACGAACTTTCCAATGAGTGGTCTAAAAATTTGATTCATCACCCGCATGAATGTACTAGGTGCATTAGACAAACCAAATGGCATAACCAACCATTCGTACAACCCCTCTCTAGTTTTGAAAGCTGTCTTCCATTCGTCTCCAGGTCTGATACGAATTTGATGATAACCACTCTTCAAATCAATCTTTGAAAATATAGTTGCCCCACTCAACTGATCCAACAAATCATCCAACCTTGGCATAGGAAATCTGTAACGTACAGTGATCTTATTCAAAGCTCTACTATCAGTGCACATCCTCCAAGTTCCGTCCTTCTTGGGTACCAACAATGCTGGCACAGCACATGGACTCAAACTTTCCTGAATACGACCCTGTTCAAGCAACTCTTCCACCTGCCTTCTCAATTCCTCATGTTCCTTCGGACTCATACGATAATGTGGTCGATGTGGTAACACTGCCCCCGGAACAAGATCAATCTGATGCTGAATGTCTCTAAGTGGTGGTAACTCCTTTGGCAACTCCTCTGGAAAGACATCTTCAAACTCTTCCAAAACTGGCTTTGCTTCTTCGGGAATCTCAACTTCTTCACTACTCTCTCTCCCAATCAACAAAAACACTTCCGGTTCTTCCTCCACTTCTTTAACAAACTCCTTCAAAGTCAACAGAGTTTTCAATTCTTCAATCTCCTCCAGTTTGTTCTCCTTCTGCTGTTGCTTCTTAGGAACTAAAGTGATTTTAGTACCCTCGAACATGAAACTGTAACTGTTGGCACGACCGTCATGCTGAACTGCTCTATCAAACTGCCATGGTCTGCCCAACAATAAGTGACAAACATCCATATCCACGACATCACACCAGATTTCATCTTTGTACTTCTTTCCGATTGAAAAATTCACACAAGCTCTTCGACACACTTTCACTTCACCTCCTTTCCTTAACCATGCTAGCTTGTATGGTTTAGGATGCTTCTCGGTCTTCAAATTCAACTTCCTAACTGCCTCTGTAGAAATAATATTATCACAACTCCCCGCATCAATAACGAACTTGCAAACTTTCCCCAGAATAGTACATGTCGATTGAAAAATATTGCTTCTCAGCCAACTACAATCCTCCTCTTGCTTAGGTGTCAAACAACTTCTCCTCATCATAAGATTACATCCTTCATCTCCCGACACTTCTTCTTCCTCCTCAACATAAGGTACATTTGAATACTCTGCCTCCTCACCATCATCTGCTTCAACCTCTGCAACCATGGTTCTCTTCTTCGGCTTCGGACATTCGTTGCTTTTGTGACCCAACTCCTGACAATTATAACATTTGAAAACACTACTAGCCTTCGCCTTCTCAACCTCCTTGACCACTGGCTTTGTAATAGGTTTAGGAACATTAGAACTTCCGCCAACACCCCTTGCTTGATTATTGGAATTAGTAAACACACCACCTCCACGCCTTCCTTGTTTCTCCCAAGCTAACGCTTTCTGATGTGCCTCTGCTACTGATCTAGGATCAAACATATTAACCATATCTTGGATCTGCATTCTCAAGCCCCCAATGAATCTAGCAGTTAGCTGTTCTTCTGTTTCCATGATATCATTCCTGGCGATGAGTTGGTAAAATTCATCAGCATAATCACTAACAGATTTTGTCCCTTGCCTCAGATTCTGCAACCTCTGGTACATAAGTGATTGGTAGTTATAAGGCAAAAATGTAGATCTCATCAACTTTTTCATCTTCTCCCAAGATTCTATCTTTGACTTCCCCATTCGTTCTCGAGTAAGTTTAGTTTGCTGCCACCACGCCAAAGCTCTCCCCCTCAACCTAGTAGCAACCAACTTCACCCTTCGATTCTCCGGCACCTCCTTGAAATCAAAGATTTCCTCCACATTAGACAACCAATCTAAAAACTCCTCAGCAACCATTCCGCCTTTAAATTCTGGAATTTCCATTTTCATACCCGACTCCCAACGACGATCATCCTCCACATCACGGTAAGAATTTCGAATTTGGTCTCGATCTCTATAAGGAATACTTGCTCTATCACCCTCTTCAACAAAATCAAAGGTACGCCTACATCGATCTCGACTAACATCATCCCTTCTCTCATGCATGCTTCTTTGACTATGTCTCTCTTCATCTCTATATGCTTCATGGTCAAATTCTCGATGACTTCTTCTTTCTTCATGTGCATAGTCATGATGATCTCTTCGTGATGAAATTGATGTTTCTCTTCTATCTCTACAAGAATGTGGTGATACCCTCCTCGCTTCCGTAACCAATGGCGAAACTCGGTTTCCTCCATGGTTCGAGTTTGGTGATCTCCTCCTTTGATTCAAATCAGTCATCAATCTCTCCAATTTACCAATGCCTTCATCAAACTTTTCATTAATACGTTGTTCCATAAGCTCGGCTTCTTCTCTACGATACAAAGCTTCAACGTTTTGATGTCGGTTAGCTCTCCTTGGTGGCATGGTTGTAAACTTCACAAACTTCAACAAATTGAACACAATACTTCAAAATTTCACACAATAAAGCAATCTAGGCTCAACCTTAGATCGGCAATAGATGTTCACGGCTCACACTAACTCGGTTCAAGTTAGGTCGGCTCTACTTTGACTCGCTATGACTTGTCTTGGCCACCTACTACAAACACTTAAATGCAATCAACAAGGCACGGCTACTCCCAAGTATACACGGCCTTCTTCAAATTCAAACTCCTTGGCGCGCAAAAACTCCAAGTCAAAATCCAAACAAAGTCCAACTCCTCGATCCAAAATGAAATGGATCAAACACTCCTAACTTGATGCAACTTCAATATGAACACGATGAACTCCTTCAACTTCAAAAACTTCAAAAACTTGGCTCCAAGAATCAAACTTAGCTATGATTGGCTAAGAATGGCTCTGATACCAAAACTGTCGCAGCGGATTAATCAAACAAAACTTCAATCGATGGATTGTAGCAATCGGTGAGTTGAAGATACCAAAAATGCCCAAGTTCGTTGATCCAAAGATACCGAACTCTAGCTATCTCAAACACGTTGATAGCGCACTATACCGTGTTCAAAGATCTACGATTCTTCGCACGTTGATCTAGCGCACTAGATTCCGTGAATCGGCTTCTACGATCGTTGAATCGAGCGCACTCGATTAACCGAAAGAGGAGATAGGAGATTACACTCAACTACCAATTGGGATGAAAGCACAAAGCTAACAAAAGAGAAATTTTATTCAAAATCAACAACCCAAAAATTACAACACACACGCTATTTATAGAGAATTTCAACTCAACGCAACAAGCAACACCCAACTCTTAGGTCGGCACCGACTCACGACCCAACTTAGGTCGTGACCGACTTAACACTATACGACTCAACAAGCCCAGCCTTATGGCCACACCTCCGACTCAAGAAAACAATTAACGACTCAACTTGCCAAGCGACTCACGACTCAACCGACTCATCAACTGACCGACTCAACACTCATACGACTCAAGCTTCCCAGTTCCTTGCCGCATGACTCAGTTAGGTCGTGGCTGCTTCCTCTCTTGTTAAGTCGTAGCCGACTTAGGCTCTTAACTCGTGCTTCATTAACTCGTAACTCGGCTTCACTAGCTCGTAGCTCTTTCTCCTTAGGTCGGTCCCGACTCATGACCGCCTCCAGCTCCTTCTCAGTGACTCGTGCCTTTTCTTCCTGTGTTTCATTGAGTCGTGGACGGTCCAAAAGTTCTCCCTTAGGTCGGAAACGACCTATAGCCAACTCCTTAAGTCGTGAACGACTTATCTTAACTCGTAGGCTTTTCTCCCGTGAGCCTTTAAGTCGGAAACGACTCATAAGTACTATCCTAGTTCGTGAATGATTCATTCCTTTGGCCTGATCTGCATCAATGAGCGATACAAGCGAGTGGACGGGAGTCGCTCACGGTTGATGAGTCTAATCGGATATGGGATTCAATCATTGAACCGGCAAATCGAAACAGGCGTTACACACTACACCAAATTGATGATTTTGCAACATTTTGTATTTGTAAATTTCTAACACTTTCAAATGTTACAAACTACTAACAATTAATAAGTGTTAGAATAGATGAAAAAGCATTGGTAAAAATAAATAATTTTCTATATAAACTTTACAACACATTACTTATGATATATAACACAAATAAGTGTTATAATGATTGGTAAATTTGTAAATAATTCATGACCAAGTGCACTTGTTTGTAATTTGGTGTACGTTTCATTTCCCACGCTTGTCCATTCTCATTCTCATTTTTGGCCGCACTTTTTTTATTTCCAATTTAGGGTTCTCCTTCTCAGCTACTCTTTAACCTAGTTACCCTCATTTCAATTGCTACTCAAATCGAAGTTGAGCCTAAACCCTAGTTACCCTCATTTCAACCATGGCCATACCGTGCTACCAAATCAAGTCCAAACAACCATGGCCATGCCTCATTCGCGTTTAAAGGAGGAGGTGGATTTGGGTTTGAGCAAATTCATGGATTGAAGGTGGCAGGTCAGTGGTAAGGAGGCGATTCAGTGTTCCTCTCAGCTCCAAATGTCTCCCTATTCACCAATGGACGCATCATCTGCTCCGTTCGCCCCTTTAATTAAAGAAAAAGGTGAGGCGTAAAAAAAATTCATGGAACTCCAAATCAATAGCGAGGCGGAAAATCAGATGCGGCAACGACGACTCCAAACTACAGAAGGCCGTAGGCGACGCTGGCGACTGTAGAACGGCGGCAACCAAATTGGACGCGGTAGGGAATAGGCCCTTCTTGCTCCAATCTGACAATAGGCGCTTCGTGCTCCAATCTGACATGGACGGTCCAGGCGGGGACGTGGGCAGCAGTGTAGTACATTAGTTTTCAATTGACCATAGTCATCTTCTTCGTGAACTGGAGACCAGAAGGCCGAATGTTGGTGTTTATGCACTTAGGTAATTTTTCAATCATGTGTATTTTTTGAATTTCACCAATTAATCACGTCTTTTATGTTAGTTTTATCAAAAATAAAGAAGTACAGTAAATTCCTGTTTTCATTTTTAATAAAAGCACTTGATGTTAATATGTTATTACTTCTATGGTCAACGTCTATACTTGTACAACCACCAACTATTGTTTTCTAGCAATTAAGTCCATCCGAACCTTGATCATCGGCACGACTTACCTATTCGATAGTATCATCGACTCTCTATTCTTTGGATTTGTTGAAACACGAAATTTCCTTATGGATTTTAGTTTGATACAGATTAAGTGTAACGCCTATTTTTTATGACAATTAGATGAGTGATGTTTGTAAATTTTACCTAATGACGATTGCTCTACCAATATTCTAGTGTATAAAATACCTGCTCTAATGATTTTGAATGACATCATACGAAGGGTTAGAGTCTGGAGAAAACAAACCAAGTATTTTTAGACCAAAATTCTTTTCCAACTCGAATCACCTCTTCTGATGGCATAACACTCCATCATCTTCCACAATTTCGAAACTACTTGGGGAATAAGCACCCACATTACTTGGTAATTTAAGGAATAGAGAAGACCGTGTTATAGTTAATGGTTGTAGAATAGATTGCAGGGAACAGCTGAAAGGACAGCACTGTTAGATTCCCCTTGAGAAACAGGAGGAACAACATCAGTTGTTTTAGGAACAATGTTTGCTTCTCTGACATTTTTACAAGTAGGTAGAGAGCACAATTCTACACCATCAAGTTTAAATGAGGAGGGCACTCCATCGGACACACCAACTACCTCATCAGCCAATTCTTTGCTCATTTCACAATCAAGCAATACATTCTCAAATTCAATGTCTAAAACTAAGTTTTAAGCATTGGTAGAAGAAGTAGCCAAGTTATCGGTGAATTTGTTGTTGAATTGATAACATATGTCTACAAGGGTTCCATCTTGTGCAACTAGAGGCGCACCTAGCGGAGCAGATGAGACAAGATCCATATCTGGCTTGATGTGGACCGATGACTATAGATGGTAAAAACTTGAGCATGGAAGAGACGAGGAAGGCGGAAGAGCATTGTTTGATGAGGTTGCAAACAGGAAGGGACGGCGAGATCTAGTGATTGAGGAAGTCGAGTGTTGCTGTAAAGAAGTCACAAGCCTATTTAAAAGTGAAATCCTTAAGCATACAGAAATATAAAAGTGCTTCCTTTAACAAATATCAGAATATAACATTTGAGATTAAAGCGTTGAAACATCGTGTAAATCACTAATCTAGAAACTAGTTGAACTAAAACTAACTATTACGGAAAATAATTGATGATGGATATATAAGGATTAAGAAATTATACATTCCTTAAATCGCTAATAGTTTATTCAGCTTCTTTTGCCTTCATTAGTATCTCTTCACCATGGATGAAAATTTATAATTATACAACTTTGAATGAAATATAATAGGCAAAAAAAATTCCTAAAATTTATGAAAGAAATCCTTAATAATATTGGTACATGAAAATATATACAAAATCTGAGCACAGAAGGCAACTTTTTTTTTTATAGCAAAGAATGGATTTTGATGCCATTTATATAACTTTCATGTGCAAGTGGTTACATTAAATACACAACATACAGTCTGCAATTTTTCATTTTGAAATTATTAAGTTATTATTGCGGTGTTTTTAGCAAGTTTTAGTTACATTTAGCACAACTAAAGAAGTATTTTTAGCACACCTGAAGCAATGTAAAAACACACTCATTGAAAGAGAGTATTTTCATAGAACTTATGAAAGTTGGATTTTGATAAGAAACGTTAGATTTTAATAGTAAACGAAATTTCCATTCGAAACAAAACACAAAGGCATAGCCATTCGCTTAAATTATTTTTCTACTTATCGAATATGAACTATGCATATCTTTTCTTTTTGAAAAAATAATCTCGAAGAGTATTAAAATTACCATTTGTAAATCTCCATGTGTCAAACGCATCAATTTCGTTTTATCTTCAACTTTTTCCTCATCTGTTTTCATTTAACCATGGTTAATATAACTGAAATCACGTTTGCTTAATGTCGCCATTTGAAACTTACTATTAGGCACTCAAAAATAAAATAGTACTCGTATTTTTCATATGTTATTAATATTTTTCTTTTAAAAAAATTGCTTATCTAAACTAAAAATAAAAGATGAACAATTCCAAAAACTCCTTTAGCTTGTATTAGTTTTTAGGGTAAATATGCTCTTCTAAAGTATTGTGTGAGTTCGGATCTAAAGGAACATTGAAGCGTATCTTCAAAAGGAAGAACCAGAAAATCTTGTAACATCACACTTATTAAGTCTAAATCATATCAAATAAGTCAGGTTGTAGTCCAAATTAACCATAACGAATAAACCAAACCCAACGAACAAGATTTAAAAAGAAGAAAAAAAAGGAGGTCTAGCTCTACAACTCTCCGATTCTCAAGTACTTGTCTATTTGTGTATTCCTGATTTATATGCAAAGATACTGAACATCTATGTACAAAGTCATTGCATAACCAGATACGATATCAAGGCAATTAGCATTTTCTCTATCTAGAGCCATGCTTGCTGCTACTGCATTTTTTCGAGGGTGAGGAAACTGGAGCCACTGATGTTG
The DNA here is from genome assembly GCA_030765085.1 of Allium cepa. Classification (NCBI taxonomy): domain Eukaryota; kingdom Viridiplantae; phylum Streptophyta; class Magnoliopsida; order Asparagales; family Amaryllidaceae; genus Allium; species Allium cepa. The sequence goes on from CM060935.1 coordinate 602,022,495, forward strand.
GTAATGATAAAACAGTGCCATCTTTAATATCATCAGAAATATTCTCACCTCGTTCTTCAGTAACTGTATTATCACCCCCTTCAATTTTAAGCATCAAATCCCTCAGCTGCCATGGTAATATGTTAGGGTAAAAAAAGTAACATGAAATGTACACTATGTAGCTATAAATGTAATATATTTGCCTTAAGCAAAATGGGGTAACCAGAAATTGTAGGTGAACCGATTTAATTCAATATCAACAATGATACATTTCAGATTCAAACTAGATGAAAAAGGGATGATTGTTCTGCTATTGTTAAAATTGTTTGGAAAAAAATGACGATCCTGCAAATTCAATGAAAATTCAGAAGCTCTAGTGATTAGAAAATCATTTCAATTTAATTTATTTGTCAACTAGATATAATTGTGTTAAGTTTTCCAGTAATGAGCATCAATAGAATTATTGACTAACCCGTTCTCTTTATTAATATTAGAGATCAGAGATGTTGTTATGATTTGTTAGAGCAATACTTCAACTCTATTGGCGGGTTGTAATGTAGAGGGCAGTGAAAGGCAGTTGATGTGATAAATGGGCAGAGGATGAAATGTAATGAAAATCAGATGCAAATGAATGCAAAAGGAAAAAAAGAAAATGAAATGGAATATAAAATTTTGTTTTCGTTTTGGAATATATAGAAGAGCATTTTACTGTTAATTAGAAGCATTTTTACTGCTTTAGCAAATATATAAAAGAGCATCAATGCTTCATTTCAAGTTTGGATCGGCTGATGCTGTACCAAAACTGAAACTTGTTATTACTTGTCACTTGTATCTAGTTATAAAAATGTTTCCTATCAAACCTTTATTCTCCATGCAAATTTTACAGCCTTACCACTCGTACATTGATTAAATTAAGCATCACATTGCATTGCATACATTTTCATACTAAATAAATCTTATAAATCCAGTGTGAAGCTGTTGGCCGATGCAGATATAATTCAAATTCCAGCTTTCCTATGTAGACAGGTACCTTTTGAATTTTTGAACTCCCTCTACTTATGAATATCAAGATTTAACCTTATCTTCGTTTTAATTTATAATAATTTCAAATTCGTTGAATTTCTGATGATAGGCTTTTTACTGTAACAGACTGATCTCTTAGTTGCAGCTGCTAAGACTGGAATGATAATTAATATAAAAAAGGGCCAGTTTTATGCTCCTTCCGTGAGTGGTTATAATATGTTTTCTTTATACGCGTTTTTCTTTTTCATGTGAAATCCCTGAAAAATGACGCATAAACCTGCTATTTGGATATTAAGACTCATATCACTTGCCTATATGTATTGTTATTTTTGTTCAGGTGATGGTCAATTCTGTTGAAAAAGCCAGACTTGTTGGGACCCCAAATGTCATGGTTTGCGAGCGAGGCACAATGTTCGGTTATAGTAACTTGACTTGCATATCCTATTGATATTGGTTTTCAAAAAATTAATGAGAAAATTTTGGAAGTTATTTCAGAGGGATGTCTTCTGAGATCACGTTATCTTACTATCAAAGTAGAAGAAGCCAAACACATTATAGGTTCTACCAAACACAATAAATTCAAACAGCGACTGGATTTTAATCCACAATTTGAATAAATTCAGACAAAGTTTTATATATAACTGTAAGATCGGACTTTATTTATTTCATTTCGTTTATATCTTTGATTATTTATATGACGTTATTTATAGTATGATATGCTTGTACAATGCTATAGATGTTTGATATCAGATTTAAAGTCCTACGAATTAACATAATTGTTTGACTATATATTGTGCTTTCACTTGTGCAGGCATTGGATTTCCGAAGAGAACTAGATTGGACTTTTATGGTTCTAGCTTTCACTTGTGCATGCAACAAAAAATTATGGGTAATCGAGCGTTTTGTTAGCACCAGTTTGGTATAACATTTTATTAGTATTTGGTGTGTAAATTTATATACGAATGTTTATTGTATGTTGGTCATTTTATAAAAATCTATTGCATTAGAATGGTTATGGATATCTTATTTGATTATATGAATATGTATGATGAATTATTTGTGATATGGAAACCATTATTTGCAGTGTGTTTATATTTAAACTTTGCGTTTAAGTTTTGGTGTGTATATGTGTGTGAGTGTTACTAAATAATCATTTTCCAACACTTATAAGTGTTACCGTATATTTCTATACCAACACTCATAAGTGTTACCGTATATTTCGTTACCAACACTTATAAGCGTTATCATATATTTCTGTACCAACACTTACAAGTGTTACCGTATATTTCGTTACCAACACTTATAAGCGTTACCGTATTTTAGGTACCAACACTTGTAAGTGCTAGTAATACGTATGTTTGTAACACTTATAAGTGTTACAAATTTGGCCGCTCCATTCCTCACAGTCCATTAGTAACACTTAAAAAGTGTTACTGAAATTATTTGTAACACTTATAAATGTTAGAATTTTCCTGTTTTGGTGTAGTGACAGTTTCGACAATATGGTATGTACTCAACGTTTACATAGTAGAAACCTACATGCCATGAACTTCTTATTCACTTGAGTTTATAGCCAATAACTTGAGTTTTCTTATTGTTATTGTATTCCATGAACTTCTTATTCACTTGAATTATTTCACAGACTCTTAATTTCCAAAGGTCATATAAGAGATGCATAGATGAGGAAGAGATTGCTCGGATGCAAACACAAGTGGATGAGCTCAATGATTGGCGGAAGAGCAGTTGGCGACGCAGATAGATGAGCGTATTGCTGCGTTCTATCAGGAGCATGGATCAGTGCCCGGGGAAGGAGGTGCAGATGATGATAATGCTTAGCTGGTTTGTTTTGATGGGTACACTTTATATATATATATATATATATATATATATATTTGTGTGTGTGTGTGTGTGTGTACATGTTATGATGGGTTTGAAATTTGGTACTATGGATGTTGTAATTGATACTTAGTGTTTTAGTGTGTTTGATATTTTGGTTGTTGTGATTGATACTTGGACAATATGGTTTGGTTTGGTGGATTTTCATATTTCGTTATGTTGATTTTCTTGTAAATATATGTTAGAATATGCAATATTTGATGATTTGGTTGTGTTGATATTTATTATATGGTACGATGGAATGATATTATATGTGTGGATTGATGGAATTATATTATTTGGATTGATTGAGATTGAAGGTTGAAGGTGCTACAAATTGGATGGAAAAACATTCCAGGTTTGCAACGGCTAGCGACGGCCATTTGGTCAAAATAAGCGACGGCTAGCGATGGCTAGCAACGGCCAATTTGCAACGATTTGCAACGATTTGCATCAACAACCCAACGGTTGCTTCCACGTGAACACTTAGCCGTTACAAGCCGTTGTAAAAAGAACAACGGAGCCGTCGCTAAGGCCGTCGCTTTCTTTAGTTGCAACGAAATATTTTGCAACGACATTTAGCGACGGCTCGCGACGGCTAGCGACGGACGCCAACGGCTTTTTGCCGTCGCTAAACAGTGTGTTTTTTGTAGTGGTAAGATGTAACTCATCGTCGTTATATCAAAATGAGACCGCGTCGACGCGATTTAAAAACAATGAATAGAAATGAGGATGAGTGTTGATGTAATTTGAATGACAATCTATGTTAATGAAATTAAATAACTTATTTAATGTGCATGAAAACGTCAAGACTAAATATGCATTTATGCTAAAGTAGTTTGGTTAAAACATTTTTTTTTCAATTAATGTTTGATCACATATAGCCCGCCCATCCCAAGCTAAATTTAGTAATATAAGAGACATAGAAATTTAAATGATAACCCATGAATTTTATGAAGGAAATAATAGAAGCGATCAAACGAAAAGGTTAAAAAGAAAAGTGATTTAGGTAGAAATTATGCTTGATGATGTGACATGAGGACGTCAAAATGTCAACCCTAGACCTTAGCGCAAACAATCACCAAGATTGAAATCATTCTTCCAAATCCCACTTCTGATCCTCTGTTGTTTGGTACTCAGGCATGAATTAAACAAATAAATAAACATTCATTTGGTGGGTGTTCAATAAACATGGATTTGAAGTGCTTGAATTGAGAGTTGAGACTTATTATTTGTAAATTAAGTGATTGTAATAGAAAGTACTTATTGTAAAAGTTTATATTGATCGTTGAATGAGCTAATTGTTGACTTTGATCCAATGAGTGCATGTATAACATATCTACATATTCTCGTGTGAAAATCTTGAATATCGTAGATCAACTTGAACGTATGTGTATGAGGTTAATAAGATGAACATTTCAATCACGTACAGGATGCAGCAATTGAAAGCAATTATAATTTCCATGCAAATGGTTGTCCAAGTGTTGCTCCGATATTTTCAGGTAATTTTATTTGCCCAACTTGTATTTCTAATTAAAGCTCAACAAAAATAATATCTTGTCTAAAATGAAGTGGTATGAGCATTGAACGTTAGTTCTATCTAATTTCTCGAAGAAACAGTCATTTAACAACATTTGCACTTCTTATTTGTCAATAAATTAATCATTTTGGCTTTAAAGCTTTTAAATAACGGTGGATAACCAACATGAGATGATATATGTATGAATTGAATGTTTAAAAACTATTGTATATACCTCCGATACCCATATTCAATTCAATGTGTGAAATGGTACGATGATATTGATAGGTCGATTTCTCGAGTTATTTTTTATCATTTGATCAATTCTTAGTCCCAATCATATGCGCATCTACCTGTCTTTAGCCATTATTTTCTTAAACTAGCCTTCACCAACTTATTAATTTACTGAGTATCTTCATGCAAATCTTTATATAAACTCTCACACTGATCTTTCTATCAATAAAACGAAATTGTTAACCTTCAAAAACTGTTATACATGGGTTTCCGAAATCTTATATCCCTCCTCATGCTATCCTCTATGGTTATCTTCTCATTGTCTGATGATTCGTCGACTCTATTTACCCCTGATAATGCATGTAGTATCACTCCTTATCCCTCATTTTGCAAATCCATACTTTCTTCTCAAGGTTCTCAAAACCTCTATTCTTATGGTCGTTTTTCTTTAGCCAAGTCACTCTTAAACACTAACAAATTCCTTGGAGCAATTAACAAATATGTTTCCGATCATACATTTTCGTTATTCAAACTTGATCGCATGGCTTTAGAGGATTGTCAAATCTTGTTAGGTCTGAACATAGATTACTTTTCATCTGCCAGCTCTAATTTAAATTCCACCACTTCATTACCCGATGCTGAGGCTGACACACTGCTTACTTCTCTATCTGCCACACTTACCAACATAGAAACTTGCCTTGACGGCTTGCAATCATTATCTGGTATTCCTAATGTTTTATCAAATGCAACCAAGCATTATAGCGTATCGCTTGCATTTTTCAAACACGCTTGGTTTCCAAATAAACGAATTTCCTCAGCAAGAGGATTTACTCCCTCACGCATCCCAAAAAAGCCAGTTAAAGGAAGAGTAAATGGTAGAAAGTTGTTGTTTCATGAGATGAAAATAGGAAGTAATGGTGAACTTCCGCTGAAGATGTCAACTAGTAATCGTAAAAAATATGAGAGGACAGGTAGGAAGATTTTGCAGTCTTCGAACCCAGTGTCGGTCACCAATGTAGTAATAGTCAGCCAAGATGGATCTGGAGACTTCACCACAATCATGGATGCAGTCAATAGAGCACCAAATAACACAAACGGTGTGAATGGATACCATTTAATTTTTATCGGTGCTGGATTGTATGAGGAATATGTGTCGATTCCGAAGAATAAGAAGTATCTGATGATGGTCGGAGATGGGATAAATCAGACAATAATAACGGGTAATCGCAATGTTGTTGATGGATGGACTACTTTTCAATCAGCTACTTTCAGTAAGTGAAACATTTTTCAGTGCCTTTTATGCTTGAACTAGCATAGTTATTTGCATGTCCTTAAAATATCCTCACTCTATGCCATCAAACTCATTATTTGACGTCTTTCACGCTTCAGCAAGAGGAATAAAAAGTATGGCGAATACCCAAAAATAGTATCTTGATTCCCTTGCATCTCATTTTTGATGTCACAGTGTATGGAGACCGTTAACACTAACATATATATTAGAAAGTTTATACACATGTAGTTATAATTGAGATGAAATTCGAGATCTATATATATAGACTGTGAACCCCAAATTTCAGAATCTCTACTTTGCTATTAATTATAAGTTAGTAAGTATATCATTTTTCAGTTTACAATGAACTGAAGTTTATAGTTGGGGTATTTCGGTAGTAATTAATATCGAACACATTTTATACTGCGGGTGTTAGAACTTAGAACACATGCTTATTTTCTTAGATGAGATATTCTAGATCGTGCAACAATTTTATTATACTCAGATTTGAAGAATAAGTATGATATATTGCAGCCCTGCAGGAATCTTGTTATATTCAGATTTTAATAATTATAAGTTTGGTGGGAAATATATGTTTTAGAGAGAAAATAAGAATACATGATCATTCTACTAAGAATGATTTTTTTCTTCATTTAGAATTAGTTCTCAACATGTGCACATCAACTGCAAATTAATTATTAGCATATTGGAATAGGAAACTAATATATAACGCCATTATATTTTGTTATCTGTCTTGCAGTTGTAGTTAGTCAAGGGTTTGTAGGAGTTGGCATGACCATTAGAAACACAGCAGGCCCAGCAAAGCATCAAGCAGTTGCGCTTCGCAGTGGAGCAGATCAATCCACATTCTACAGCTGCAGCTTTGAAGCTTACCAAGACACTCTTTACACACATTCTATGAGACAGTTCTACAGAGAATGCGACATTTATGGAACCGTCGACTTCATATTTGGAAATGCAGCAGTGGTTCTGCAAAACTGCAACATTTACCCGAGGCTCCCAATGCAGGGCCAAAGCAACATGGTCACTGCCCAAGGTCGAACTGACCCAAACCAGAACACTGGAACGGCCATACATAATTGTACGATAGTCCCCGCTGAGAATCTTGGTTCGACAAAAACTTATCTTGGAAGGCCATGGAAACAATATTCTAGAACAGTTGTGATGCAGTCGTTTATAGGTAGTTTGATTCAGCCCGCGGGTTGGATGATATGGAGCGGGGATTTTGCATTGAGTACTTTGTATTATGCGGAGTATAACAACACGGGTCCAGGGTCGGATACGAGCAATAGAGTTACATGGCCTGGTTATCATGTTATTGACAGCACGGATGCCTTGAACTTCACAGTTGAGAATTTTCTGTTTGGAGATGTATGGTTGCCCCAGACTGGAGTTCCGTTTGAAAGTGGTTTGATCTGAATAACTTGTATGCTTTGATTTATTTATTGTTCGGTTAATTTGTTTTTATTGCCATGTGAATAAAAAGGTATATATGTCATCTAGAATTAAATATGTGAACGGTTGGATACGGATTCAGATAGTACAATATCTGCATCTGTATCCAAAATCGTTTTTTATATCCGATATCCGTATACGTGAGTGTGGACGCATATCAGATATTATTCAATCAGTTCACAATTAATAAATCTACACAAAATCAAAATTTTGATTTATTGTAAATCCATTTCAGTACTAAAAATATAAAAAATAGAAAATACGATATGAAAAATAATGTTAAGCAACAGATATTCGTTTTTCTATGCATATTTTTTTTGTAAGGCTAGCCGATTTTCAATTAGACCGTCCACATTTATAAATAAATTGGAGAACAAGTGTTCGACACATGCACCAGAACACATAAATAAACAAATAAACCCAGGAAACAAGCAAAATACCTATAATACAATAACAGACGCAACGCTAGTCCTTTTCGAAGAGGATGATCTGTTTCCATCTTCAGAAGAGCCAGGGTCAATGACATGAACGTACCCAAAAAAAGAGAAACTAAAGAATGAACATAGTCTATCGAATCAGCACCATAAATATACTTCCTATTACAAGAGTCATTTGCCAACACGGATCTAGTACTATCACCAAGATCACACATAACACATAGAGAATGCACCATCTTCCACCTGATAGAAAATGCATCTCTCCTCGCCTTCAACTTCTACATACTTAAAAGAAGACCACTAGACGGCTTGAATCTCATTTTTGAAAACACATGGATCCACGCTTGCTCAAACGAACACTAGACTACCACTTGATCCACTGGCTAAGTGTAACAACCAACACCCCAGTGGGCCTGAATGTTCATTAAATCGAAAACACAAATACACTAAAATGCGGATCGCTGGTTTGATATCTTACAAATAAATAAATGAATACATCAGAGCACTAAGGTACAAGTCACAGCGGAATAAATAAAATATAATATGTCAGATAAGTACTGATCAAGATTTAACACTTCCAAGGTCAAGTGTCATTGTCGGCTTCGTATATGCCTAGTATCAATACCCGCCCTTTAAGATATCCTATGGGTTGTAATGAGTAGGGCATCAGGACAATGTTCTAGTGACTAGTAAATTCATACACTTTGTATATAACACTGGTTTATACCAATTGTCTTTCATCTCTTGATTTATTTTTAATTAGTCGTCTCGACTTCCCATATATGTATGATATATCTCATCTGCCCGTAGTAGAGTATGGCTATCTACCCATACATATGTAAGTATCACGGTCTCCCATTTGACCAAGATACTATCCCGGCTTCTATCTGAAATTCTGCAATGCCGACAATCATCATCAATATCAAGGCCAAATTGTCCGTGTACAAAGTAGAACCACCCGTTAGTGTGTAATAATGGCGTCACTATAATTTAGCCGTATTTTATCTCGCTTCGCTTTAGGGATTTACTTACTTGTCTACTTCCTATTGTGGACTCAGCTCCACGGACTACCTCATTCATTTTGGGAAGAACTCTGTCATAGGTTAACTAGCTATGCCTTAACAACAAACTAGCAAACAACTGCATCCGTGCATTACCCAACGTGGCCTACCCTAGTAGAAGGCGTAGCCCGTTATGTATAATCTTGTTTTTCCAGTTTTGACCACTTTGGACTGATGACGCACCCAACCTATGTAGCTCATACTCTTGATATGATGTCTGCTCTTGCTAACATAGTGTCGAGCTGCTCATCATCTTATTTAGATTGCCTAGTGTAATTAAGGTAATACCCATTTTCCTATTTTTGAAGCAGACTCTTCTTACTATTGGGTTATTCCTTCATTTATACGTAAGTGTATACTCTCCACGGGTCATACGGTTGGATATGTCTCACCTCAGTATAATGTATACACAACTGATGGTAGCCCCTCACGGTAGACAGACTTCTATTGCGTAACACTATTGCCCTCGCATTCCAATCTAAACTAATGACTGATGTCATTCTTATCTATTTAAGTTATTTACATACTTATATAATTTACACCCGTTATAAATGCATGCATGAGTGTGTGTGTGTGTGTGTACGTATATACATATTCTTTTATGCTTAATTACCTTGCCCCTGCGTTTACTATTAACCGTAGGTCTTTATTTCATTGTGTGTTTTATCCTTTTCTTACTTTAGGTTTATTTGTCGCTTTCCTCGTTTCTGGTTCATCATATCATTTCTTACTTTTTTTAATCCTTTTTTCCATTTTCCTACCTCTATTCTCATTTTTCTTCTTCTTGCCTATCCTTCAAATATCCTTTTTATTTACTTTCCATTTTCATTAGTATATCACATTTAATATTTTTAGAATATTCTTATTGCATTCATATCTTCCTATCCAACTCTTGGGGTTTACTGCATTTTAGTACATTGGAATTACATTTCTATCATAAAATGTTAACATCTTAAATTTTCATATCTTATCTAAAAAGAGAGATTTGTGTGATGTTTGTAATTACAAGAAACTATCCTTTTATTATTTCTAATAGACAGTACAAAATGTAGTGGATATCCTTATTATGTACATCCTTTTCTTTTTATGTTCATTTCTTGTCATTTCAAACATAACACTTTTATTTATTTTAAACTTGATAATACATAGAAATCTACTTGCAACTTTCAAATTCCAACGGATGAAAATATCGCTTAAACCCGTAAATCTTAATAAAATTTCTTTATTTTACATTTTTATCATTCATTCAAATACCAATTTATTATTAGCAAATTCATAACAAGTTACTTGTATAGAATATGTAGGCAAGTTTTTTCAAATCAAATCAAATCTACTATACATGTATATAATTTATTATCCAATTCGTTATTTACATTAATTTATTACACCTATGTAATAAATTATCGAAAACTAAATTTATATCTAATCCTTCCGCACTTACAACTAAATATCCAAACTAATTATACATTGTCATAAATTAAATAGGTCACAACGATATAAATCTAATCTTATTACACAACATATGTTTTTTCACTCACCTTGCCTTCCTCTTTCCCATTCTCTAAATCTAGATCCGTTCTATTTTTATTTGACTTTTTCTTACTTCAAATTATAAATAATAATAAGGGTATTCACTTATTAAAATTACAGATCTGAGGAAAGAATTGAATTAAATTAGAATTGGGGTTTAGATTTATAATTTAACCTTTGTTTCTATTCTCAAAATTCATATTCTTCTCTTCTCTTATTCTCTGCTTTTCTCCACTTATATATGCATGCATGCATGCATGTATGTATAATATTTTACTTTTAGAAATCTTGAAATTGTGGAGAAAAGAGAATGACAAAGCTCGGTTTCGTGACCTAGAACATATGGGAAGAGAAGTAAGAACTAGGCTTGTATTTATAGTGGTTTGGAGTTAACGTGGAGCCTTAGATTTACTTACAAAATCTTTTAATTTAATCCTAGACATCCCTTAATTTCTTAGCGTGCAAGAAAAATATTAGAGTGCGCAACGTTCATTCATTAGTTATTTCATAATCACGCTTTAACACCAACACAGGTCGACCGTCCATGCCTTATGGTCAACCACAACCTATCACCCTGGGTATATTAATGGTCCACCTTTTTAGTGTTTCAACGTTAATTAATTTGCATTGTTTGATTTTGTTATTTTGATTCCTTAATTAATTAACTAATCTTGTTCGTTTCTTTCATACTTCGTATATTTTTTGAGTTTGGTTTACTGTTAACATTTATTAACTTCCAAGTTTTCGTTAATGTTACTAATTAGTGTTAGTTAACTATTATTACCATGCTTATGTATATAATTATTTCTGACTCTAAAAATTCAAATGTCAATAACTTTTTAATTTGAACTCCGATCAAAAAAATTTATACATGAAAATTGATTAGAAAATCGGCATGAACCAAATAGTGTAAGTTTTTTTGGCCAAATTATGACATTTGCAAGAAAAATATATGTTTACTATTTATTAGTTAATTTCTTTTAAATTAATTATCGTAAAAATCATGGGGTTATAGAGAGGATCAACTTCGGTGGTAATAAATGGCACAGAAGGCGCTGGCGGCAAGACCTCCAAAGGAGAAGTATAGGCTATAGGAACAACAGGTTCAACCATCTCAACAGCGCTATGCTTCAAAACCCACTTTCTTATCAAGGGATGAGAAAGAGGGACCTTAGCAGTAACAGGAAGAGGCAAATCCCAATATAGGAGAGACAACAGGAATACCATGCTTTAAAGAATCAACTATATGACTAAAGAAACAACACGTCGTATAAATGTCAGGCTTCCAACTATAGTGAACATCAACAATAGCCACATGACCAGGAGCAGGGCAAATTCTAAGCTTGGAAGGCGGAGGCTTATCTGGAGTAATTTCAATCAAAGCCTTAGCATAAACAAGCTTTTTCCTAGCAACTGTGTTTACATCAAAACATTTTAGTTTGCCAACAAGGCTCATCGGCCTGTCTAAACCAATTATTGGTTGCAAACAGAAGGAATGTGAGAGGAATGAGCCCATACAGGTATGGATAAAAATTGCTCCTGGCACTATCAATAGGCGCACTCAAAGTAGTAATGATAAAGGACTTTCCTTCAGTGAAAAAAGTATCGGTTTCGAGAACTTGAAATAATAGTAGTAGTGCACTAGCAAACCACCTCTAAGCATCCAAAAGCAACGACGTCGATCCTTAACCACATAATAAGTGGGGTTGGAATCAAGAAAAAAGTCAACCAAATATTCCAAGCAGTAATCTACAACTGCTTAAATTACCTATGTATGGTGGACCAACACTTCATCAACTTAAGTTGTTTTAAAGGTTCAGGGAGTATATTTGCTAGCATTCCTAGGCAATGAAAGAAATAGAGAAGATAGTGTATTATATTTGTTCATAGTAGCATTAGCAATAACAATAGCAATCGGGAAAGCAGTAGCATTAGAACTGCTATTTTACTGTTAACCCGTCTTTTGGCAAGGCAATGGAGAGACGGATTCAACTTAACCAACTCCACGATTATCGAGGCTGAAATATGATGGATTCGGTTTAAACGGATGATGTTCACTTGGACAGATACTCGGTCAGGATAGGTCATTCGGTCGGAATGAAGTGGTTCGAAGTGTTTGGAGTTCGACCATGTGGCTTGGCCGTTCGGCATGGCATGGTCTGGTCGTGGTATGGAAGTTCAGGAAGGTCGTTCGGTTGTGGTTTGACAATTATGGACCGACATTTCTGGTTCGGCATGGTGCTTCGGTCAGGATCGCTCGGCATTGTGGCTCGGCATGGGTCGCTCGGCATTGTGGCTCGACATGGGTCGTTCAGCATGGGTCGTCCGGCATGGTGGCTCGGTCGAAGTCGCTCGCTGTTGTGGTTCAATCAAGGTGGCTCGGTAATGATGATTCGGCATTGGAGGTCATTGGGCCTAAGGGTTTTGGCAAATGTGGTTCGGTCTTAGTGTGGTTCGGCATCGAACATCCCTCAGCGTTGTGGTTTGGTCAGAGCCACTCGGCGTTGCGGCTTCGCCTTGGTTGCCGTTCAGAATGTGGAGGTTCGACATTAGTCTTGATAGGCATGCACCACTCAGAAAGTCCAACAACTCAGGTTTTTCCTATAAATACATCATGTGGGGTTCAGAAAAGGGATCTTCTTTCCGCTCTCTGGACTTTCTCTTCTTTGAGGCGAAGGCACTCGGCCATTGTTAAACTTTGGGTTGTAACCATAGTCGATTATTACAACAATAAAAAGGATATTTCTGAAGTGGACGTAGGCCAGAGTTAGCCGAACCACTATGAAATCTGTTGTTCTTTATTGCTTTCATTTCAATTTTTATAGTTTTCATATTTATACTCTCTACATACACTCTATCTATGAGCTGTGACTGAAACTTGGTGCTTTAATTTGGATTTGGGTGTTTATGACCAATTTTTGGCGCCAACATTTTAGTGCTTTCACTGAGAAAGTTAGCACACGGGAATTTTGGAGCTTGGATTTTGGAATCAGAAGCTTGGAAACTTGGATTTTAGAAAGCAATGGCTAGACCACCAATAAGAAAGCAGGTAGCGGAAAGAAGTCAGCAAGATGGAAGTCAGGAGGCTTCCTCTAGAGCTATTCAAGCCTCCGTCTACATCAATAGGGACGATATGCAGATCATGATGAATTCCATGCAGAAACAGATGATGAAACGGCAAGAGGAGATGATGCAGGCTCTTCTTAGGCAATTTGGACAACCAGGAACTACAGGTGCTCAAGTTCTTAGAGCTGGATTAGAAGGACTCAACCAACAGGAAGATGGAGTGACTCAGCAGGGGGCAGCTCCCAATCAACAAACAACAATTAACTTGGATGGACCAAGACTTGGGGGCACATCGCCGGATAATGCTGCACCAGCCCCTAGAGGGATATCAGGTGATGCTGCGCAACCCGTCATCAACAGAATCACAGGAGTACATGACGAGGAATATGTGCCAGAATTCCCGTGTAGAGTTGGAGAGAAGCTAGGAAATATGGATAGAGGGAAACCTTTGGTTGGAAATGCTGGATTGGCTGACATTATGAGGCGGACTCTTCACGGAGGTTGGACAAACAGGGATTCAGAGGGAGTCAACAAAAGTCCGTTCAGCCGGAACATCAAGACAGCTAGGAATTCGCCCGATTTCAAACTGCCCACTTTGGAAGTATACAACGGGAAGACGGATCCCACTGACCACTTGATGAGGTACACAAGGCATATGGAAGTGCTGGGGGCAACATAGGAGGTCATTACTCGGTGTTTTCCCGTGTACTTGACCAATATAGCTGCTATGTGGTTTAGACAGCTAGACGATGGATCTATTAGGACATGGACGGAACCGTGGACAAGTTCTTAAGTCAATTTCAAGTTCACATAAAAAGGCCAAAGAATGTGATGACACCGACGTCAGTTAAACAGGGGGAGGATGAATCGCTCATGACATTCTTAACTCGATTTAGTGCAGCAGTTTCTTCGGTGGATCGGCCGGATCCATCAATGGTTTTGATGGCTGCGGTATCAGTAGTCAGAGATAATTCAGATTTCAAAGTATCGTTGATGTGGGACCCACCATTGGATCTTGGAGAATTCTTTCATGAAGCTGAGAGGTTTCTTCGACAAGAGGATATATGTTTGGACATGAGGTCAAAAGAAGTAAACATGTTAAGGATGGAGGACTACCAGACGAAAGCTCGGGTAAGAACAAGGATAAAGGAAAAAGAAAGCGCTGGGGAGAACCAAAGTTCTCCATTTACATAGGATTGAACGCGACATTGGAACGGATATTCTTGGACACTCGAGATCGCCTTCCGTATCGAAGGCCAGCGAGGAGGGAGCCCTCGGAACGCGAAAGGGCGTCAGGAAGGCACTGTCTGTTTTATGACCTGGATGGGCATGATACTAACAGCTGTCGGCATTTGAAGGACATAATCGAGGAGCATGTAAGAATGGTCAGTTGTGATAATATGTCGGAACTCGAAATGCGGCGGCGGAACAGAAGCAGCCATCGTCTACCTTGAATAACGAGGGCATGAGGCCCAGGAATGATAGCCAGTTGGTCATCAACTAACCTTAATGGTTTGGAATAAGTAACAAACTCCGGGCAAACGGCTAAATCACTTACTCATGCACGGGGTTGGAGATAACCCTTAGGCATGCTTTGAGATGATGGTCACCGAGACACTTTGGTTTGTGAAATTTCTTTTTTCCTTTTGACTTGGAC
Organism: Allium cepa; assembly: GCA_030765085.1. Classification (NCBI taxonomy): domain Eukaryota; kingdom Viridiplantae; phylum Streptophyta; class Magnoliopsida; order Asparagales; family Amaryllidaceae; genus Allium; species Allium cepa. The sequence continues at coordinate 602,037,622 of CM060935.1, forward strand.
ATTTTCTTTTACTGCTTTGATTTTGGAGTTTGGATTGAACTCCTATTTTTGTTGGTTTTTTGGTTTGGATTTCGGTTTGGATGTCTGATTTTTGATTTGGATTTTGATTTGGACACTTGATATGGATTTTTGGTTTTTTGGTTGGATTTGGATTGGATTTTCTTTGAATTTTGGCTAAAAGATCGTCGAGTATGGACTATGCTCGGCAAGGGTCCGGAAGACTAGGATTCGGCCTAGGAATTAGGCCCCATATTATCTATCGGTTATTATTATAGGTCGTCAAGTGTGAACTACATTCGACAAGGGTCCAGAGCGACCCGGATTCGGCTTAGGACTTAAGCCATGGTATCAATCAACGTTTAGGGACACTGAACTAGGAACACCATGGCATTACTTAGCACAGGTCGTCAAGTGTGGATTGCGCTTCGCAAGAACCCAAAGAGGTTACAGATTTGGATATTGGCTATGAACAGATAAGGATTTGGGCATGGACCTGAAACGGTCTCGGATTTGGACATCGCCCCGGAGAGGTTATGGACATGGTTATTGGTTGTTGGATATGGATGGATTAGAACTCGGTTGTCGAGTTCAGATGGATATGGATTTGACTAAGGATTTGGTTCTTGGATTCGGAATTGGATATCGACTCAGAGTAGTCGTAGGTTCGGATAAGAATACGGCGATGGCACTTGGATAAAATGGATTGGATTATGAATCGGAAAGTGTGGATGTGGATAACATACATACTTCGGATATCAGACTTGAGGCTATTCAAAACACACGTTTCAATAGCAAGTATTGGGGGGCAAATTTTAACCTGCCTTTTGGCAAGGCCATGGAGAGGCGGATTCAATTTAACCAACTTCGCGATTATCGAGGCTGAAATATGATCGATTCGGTTTAAACGGATGACGTTCACTTGGATAGATGCTTGGTCAGTATAGGTCGTTCGGTCGGAATGAAGTGGTTCGAAGTGTTTGGAGTTCGACCATGTGGCTTGGCCGTTCGGCATGGCATGATCTAGTCGTGGTATGGAAGTTCAGGAAGGTCGTTTGGTTGCGGTTCGACATTTGTGGATCGACATTTCTGGTCAGGCATGGAGCTTCGGTCAGGATCGCTCGGCATTGTGGTTCGGCATGGGTCGCTCGGCATTGTGGTTCGGCATGGGTCGCTAGGCATTGTGGCTCGGCATGGGTCGCTTGGCATTGTGGCTCGGCATGGGTCGCTCGGCATTGTGGCTCGCATGGGTCACCCGACATGGTGGTTCGGTCGGAGTCGCTCGGTGTTGTGGTTCAGTCAGGGTGGCTCGGTAATGATGATTCGGCATTGGAGATCATTCGGCCTAAGGGTTTGGAAAAATGTGGTTCGGTCTTGATGTGGTTCGGCATTGAACATCCCTCAGCGTTATGGTTCGGTCAGAGCCACTCGGTGTTGTGGCTCGGCCTTAGTTGCCGTTCGGCATGTGGAGGTTCGATATTGGTTTTGATGGGCCTGCACCACTCAGAAAGCCCAACAACTCAGGATTTGCCTATAAATACAGCATGTGAGGTTCGAAAAAGGGATCTTCTTTCTGCTCTGTGGCTTTCTCTTCTCTAAGGCGAAGGCACTCAGCCATTGTTAAACTTTGGATTGTAACTGTAATCGATTATTACAGCAATCAATAGGAAATTTCAGGAGTGGACGTAGGCCGGAGTTAGCCAAACCACTATAAAATCTGTTGTTCTTTATTGCTTTCATTTTAATTTTCATTGTTCTTCATATTTGTACTCCCTACATACACTCTATCTATGAGTTGTGACTGGAAATTGGTGCTTTCATCTAGATTTGGGTGTTAGCGACCAATTTTTGACGCAAAATTTAATAATTGATTGCGGAGCAATCAGGGAAGCTTGTCAGACAACAGAGCATGGTCATATGGAGAAGCAACTGCTCCAGATCTTAAATTATTGGAGTGCTCAATAACACAAACACCTGGCAAGCACACACCACTACCATCTATTGCAAGGCTTTACCCTTCAACCTTCGACATCCAACACATTGCCAATAGCCACATCACCAACTACAAAATCAGATGTACCAACAACCTGCCATCGATTCACACCATAACTTGCAACAAGCATCGGGGCTAATGGAGATATAACAGCTACAAAAAGCAGACCAGGAATAGGAGACATGGACGGTTTAAAGCACTACAACGAAGCTTCCAAAACACTGAAAGGGGTTGAACTTAGCACAGAATCAGGCGCCAAAGCATTATTAGAATTCGAGGTTGAAGGATCCCATGCCAAAGCAATGAGTGGAATTGACGGAACGTGTCCAAATCTCATTGGTGCAGGCGGCACCACATTTGAATGATTGCCATATTTTGTGCTAGGTATGGAAGGATGTAAGGGAAGAGAAGTGGATCGAAGGAATTAGGAAGAGGAGGGAGAGAATGAATAGTTGAGAGCAACGAAATAAATCGCAGGTGTTACCATTGATGATTTTATTAATTACATATTTTTTTACCTATATAAAATAGTAAATACAACCGTTTTATGTACTAAAATACATAAAAGAACCATAATCTTGATAAAAACTGGATGGATGGCCATCAATACGGATATGGCCATAGTCGCATCCTTTTTCTGAATGGATAATTTTTATATTTCAGATAAGGATATGGACTGATTTAGATTTTTCGGATACTCATTGACAGCCCTACCCTTAAATAATAAAAAAATTGAAGCATCACTAAATGATAATCAAAAGTGTCGAATTTGTTATCAATGGACGAGGCTCCATAAAATAAGTTGATGAATGCTGGAAATCGATCACAAGTAAGTTTACCACTCCTTATTTGATCATAAATTTGCCTCTCTTGATAATCTTATTGTTTGTGTTTAGATAATGATCATATTCCATCACATAGTGGGAAGAATGAATGGTACGTTGTTTCTTCCAAAGTTTGGCCTACAGGTCCATGAATGTGGCATTATTGGTGTATATTAACACTTTTTTTATGGTAAAAGGCTATGTGTTTTGCTAGCCCGGTCTAAGTTGAATTTGGCTCTTGGATAGAAGGTTAAACTTGTCCCAAATATATATATATATATATATATATATATATATATATATATATATATATATATGAAAATGACATAAAAAATGATGGTGATGGGACTTGAATTCTATTGGCTTGGTCAAGAATTATACTCTTTACCACACATTACCAGATTTTTTGGAAAAATAAATCAATACTACCATTTATTTAATAATAAATCTTAAGAATGGGTGTTGTCCCTAAGTTGGACACTGGGACATTGCTTGGTCCTAGGGCTAGCCCTTATGGTTTGAGCTAGTATAATAGGTGTAATTAATATTAAAGTTATATTGCCATTTAAATTATTAATTAATTATTTATATTGTTATTTAAATGTTAACTATTATATTTAAATCATTGATTATTCAGTTTAGTGGTTAATTATTCTTTTAAACTAATTCTTTTTTGTAGTTACTAATTTAATTATGTAGGATCTAGATTAACCCTAGAGGGGGGGGGGGTGAATAGGGTTATAGCAAATTTTCTCGAATTAAACACAGAAATATAATAGCAGAAATAAATATGCTGAAAAGTAAATCACACACAAAATTTACCCAGCTTCGGCAACCCCTGCCTACTGCTGCATTCACAGATTTCTATTAGAATTAAACAGTATCACGCTTACAACAACTCTACTAGACTCGCAGACCCTTTTGCTCCCGCTCACAAACACTCTACTAGACTCGCACACCCTGCTCCCGCCTATAGAGTTTCGCTCACTCGCAAACACTGCTCCCGCCTATCGAGCTTTGCAAACTCGCACTCCCTGCTCACTGAACTAATTCTAAATAGACAATCTGACACTACCTAATCCCTAGGTGGTGATTTACAAATTCTTTGACTCGAAAAGAAAAAACAACTTCAAAATTAAACCAGGAGCAAAAATTAAAATACGAACTTTGACTCTACAATTTTTGCTCAAAATAAAGAAAACCCCTTTAATAAAATTAGAAATTAAATCCCCCTTTTAATAATAAGGATGGCCCACTTGAATTTCAACCCGTTCCCTTCTTTTGCTCGTGAATTATTTGCGGCTGATCTTCTCTTTCAAAAACTAGGGCTTCGGTCCCTTTTTCTTTGCTACTGTAAAATTGCGGTTTTGTTTCTTGGGGCTTTTCTGGAGCACGCTTATGTTGATTATCTGATTTACTTAGCTCCTCTGTTGATCGATTGTGAAATTAGGGCTTCTGGAATTCGGCTTCAATTTGGTATGTAACTTTCCTTTATGCTTGAATGCTTGAATTCGATGGTTGCTCTGCTTGCCGATGATGAACTTGGGTTTGTGATTGATAGTTTGATTGTGAATTGAAGCTCATATTCGATGATGATACCTTCGGGTTGAATTTATATGAATTAACGACACTTGAATTCCTTCGTATCAATTTGATACTTTCCTAATTCTTAATTCCTTGATGAGCACGACTTTCCTGATCTTGTTACACGTGATACTCACGGCTTTCCTGATATGTTTTAAACTTGATAATCACGGTTTTGATTTCAAGCGTTCGATTCTCTTGATTGATACGGCAACAACTTTCCTCTTTCTTGAATTTGACCTTTTCAGTGACTTGCCATTACCATTGCGTTCACTGGTCAATTACTGCTTTAGTGATTTCTCTGTATTCGATACTTGCTATGTTTGACTGCCACTGGCTTTGACTTGGTTATCCCTTCGAATTTCTTTTGGCTTCACTGTGACATTTGCTCTTGCTCTGATACAGATGCTACACTTGTTCATGTATTCGACATTGTTCGCTTTGACATTTAACCATACTGTTACTTGTGATATATTCTCGAGTTGCACACTGCTTGTTAACTACTGCTTCAACTTGTTACTTCTGGAGTTGTTGTAGTCTTTGTTGTCTACACTTGTACTTGATATTGCAGTTTCTGGCCTTGTATCATGATGCAGTCTTCTTTCGTGTTTGTTACTGTCCTATATATGATGTATGGACTGCTGTGTTGATCACTGATGCACTTGAAGCTGGTCTTGTTGTCGTTGCTATGCAGTTGCTATGCCTTGTAGCTTGCTACTGACTTGTGTTTCATTTATTTGCTCTGACTTGATGATGTCTTTGACTTTTACTAAGTTTGTTGTGTATACCTGTGGCTGTAGTCTTACTACTGTGTTGCATTGAGTTGCTTGCATTGGTGCTGTTGCAATTCGTTTCGGCCTATAGTGTTCATGTAGTCTTAGATGTGTTGCTGTGCACTTTTGTGCTTTGCCCCATTCACTTTTTGATTGATGCTGCATCACTTGTAGCTTTATGTATTCATGTGCTTGTCTGCATTCACTCTGGCTTGTGTTATGATTGCTGTGAAGTTGCATTGATCTCTGTAGTACTTTATGTTGACATTTTCTTTGACACTGTTTTGTTGGGCTGTGTTGTTGCAGTATTCCATTTTGCATTGATGCAGTGTTGTCATGTTGTTTTCAGTAGTCTTGGCCATGTTGGTTCGAATTGTACTTGCTCTTTTGTACTACTTGCACCTGTACTTTGACACTTGCATGCATTTCTGTAGCTGGTCTTTTCTTAACTTTACTTGAGCATCACTTGTCTTGTTGAAGTTTTAACTGGACATTTGAGACTTGTACTTGATGTTGTTGAACTTGGTATTGTGTTGGTTACTGATTTGCCTAAGTTTGTTTACTTGGTGGCATGCATTTGTGATCTGCCTTGTTGCTTGACCTGTCTGGTCTCTGTTCTTTGTTCATTGGTCATTGTTGTAGTGTTCATTGACTTTCTTTGCACTTGCACACTTGCTCTTGTTGGCCACGCACATGAGTTGGCGAGGCAGTGCACACGTGTATGAATGTACACGTGTGTATTGCAGCCACTTATGGTTACCTGTCCCTGTAATATCTATGTGCACGACTTTGTGATGAATTCAAGTGCGAATGATGACGAACAACCCAAATAACTGAGGCAAAACATTTTTTTCAAAAATCGTATTTTATTTTATATTGCAAAAATATTTCTTTTTCAATTTTACTGCGTTAGTGAATATTTTTGCAGATTGCTCAGATGCTGGATTCAAACTGGAATGCAGTTGACGACTAAATACGAGTGTGAGTGATATGTAGTGAGGTTATCAATGTAAAAATATTTGTGATGTAATCGTGATGTAATCAGAAATGTATATGTATAGTGAGAGCATGAATTTGTACTATTCAAGTTTGTAATAAATATTCGTTTGAATAAAATATTCTTTTGAATTCAAAAACTGTGTAACTTGTTCTGTTTGAATTCAAATTCAAATTCTGTGTAATTTATTTTATTCAACAAATATTTATTTAATCTATGAAAAAAAAATAGTACATAACCAAATACATTTAAATGAATATATATGTTTATTATCATCAAACAAAAACATATAAGCGCATATTCAACAATCTCCCCCTTTTGATGATAACAAACATATATTTAAGATTTTGACCGTGTTAAATGTATTTGATTAATTATATACTCTAATTGCTCCCCCTATTTAAATGCTTCCTCTCTACATGATGCTCCCCCTACATATATGCATACAAATAGAAATATATTCAAATGAGCCTAGATGCATATGGAAAAATTATTTGACCTTTGCTTGATTCTATTTGACAAAATCTTAACTTTTCTCTCCCCCTTTTGTTATCAGCAAAAGAATAATAGTGTGAGAGAAAAATAGAGATAAAGTGATCGATATTAATCCAACATTAATCTCAAATTGAATATAAATATTAAATTTCAATAAGAATCAAACAAAAACCATAACTACCCTTGTTAGGCGCATATTCCACTTTTAGAAATGATGGATATGGTGTTCATATAAAATCATATAGTTGAATCAACTTGTGGTATTTATATCAGGAATTTGAATATCTACTAATCATGCATAACCGTTAGGACTTTTAAATGAGATTAGTAGTATTCGAATTTAATTTTAAAAAAAAATGAAATCAAGTATCTTCTAACCACGCATGACCATGAGGACTTTTAAATGGGATTAGAATCAACTTGTCTATTTGAGCAATTTAATTTTGATATGCGTTCCATACATGCATAACCGTAAGGACTTTTAAATGAGCATGGAAGCACATAATAAAAAAAATTCAAGTAATTCACCCATGCATAACCGTGAGGACTTTTAAATGAGAGTGAATACTTTGGATATTTATTTATTTATTTTAAAAAATATGACATGAAAAACAAATGATTCTTGATTATAGTACCACATATCGACAAACTATATTGAATATTTGATAAACCATGGTCGATAAAAATAATGATAGATTTAGAAATGGTCATGGAATCTTTACCCAACACAAAGTTTTATAATTCTTGTTTTAATTCCTAAAGAAATTTTCAAATATACTCTCTTGAGTAATGTATGTTAAATATCAACACTCATCACTTTTTCAATCACTATTTATCTCTTTGATAATTAGTAGGGAGTCGGATCAGTCAAAATTTGTCATTTAAAATCAAATAAGGTTAACTAATCTGAAAATATGGTCAAACAATTATTTTCTCGAAGGGGTTATATGAGAAAAAAATTCTGCTAAATGAAAAATTATTTCAAGTGAAAAATATGCAGATATTTTCTTTGAAAAAACGATGCAGCAAATGAATAAATCACGTTTAACTCGTAAGTTTTCTATCAACTAGATTACTAGTATGAATTGCATCTGAATTTCTTTTTCAATCCAAAATATCACTAACTGGATTTGGTAAACCATACATGAAGTGTGCATCAAAAATTTCAAACCCAATTTTAGCAACAATTTAAATGACATTCTTTGGATTTTGAATTGAAGCCATGTTCACACTCAAACAAATATCATGGTGTTAATCTCAGAAAACCATAGGACAAACAATTATATTCATGAGTAATCAACAGTCAATCAACATCATAATTATTTCAAAACCAATTTCTTGAAGTTTCACCAATTTCTTAAAATCCTTTTTCACATGAATTTGAAATCGTGCAAATTTACAAGCAGTGACCAAAATGTCAAAATATATTTAAGTGTAGCATGAGTAATCAAGGATCAATAAAATACCATCATTTGTCCATACATATTAAGTTCAATGATGAAAGGATGGTTGGTCTACTTTTAAGCACAAATCAAAGTAAGAACAAGTCAAAGGAAAAAATCATATCAATAAGTCAGAATTAAAGACATCACACATCATTATCACAATTTTGGCTGATTTAATTCAGAATATGGTGCAGATTATCACATTTAATATACCTTCACCTGTTTTACCTTTACGATAATTTCTCATGATTGTCCATTGTGATTCTGTCACCTTTATACTAGGCTAAGGAACTTTGCTATGTTGCCTGTTGTGTTTCTGGAACAGCCAAAATCCAGAGAACACCGTTGTCGTTCCTTAGCCTGCCACCACACCTACACGATGAAAGATTTTTGTGACCTATTTCTAGGTCCATGATTGTTAGTGGCAGTAACATTATGAATAAACAAACCCTTTGGAACCCAAACTTGTTTAGACTTTTCATTCTTGTTCCAATAGACATGAAATTTGTTTGTAGAATTCTTAGGAACCCAAACTTGTATAAATTTTGTGTTCTTGTTCCTATGACTACAATTTTCAGAATGATGTCCAATTATTTCACATATATCAAAGACACTTTTCCCTTTTGCATTATCCTCAGCTTGTGTTTTCCCAAAACCAAGTCCTTTTCTGTTGTTAGCAAAAATTTGATTTCCCAATAGCATGTTGAAAGATTTTTCGCCTCTTGAAAAGTTATTCAAAGATTTCTCAAGATTTTGGACTTTGGTTTTTAGTGTTGTATTTTCAGTGACAAGTGAGGTGCATCGATTTATAAAATCCTTTTTCCTAGTGTCGATGGTTTCCTTAAGATTCAAGTTTTCTTTTTCAAGATTCTCAGAGTTATGCTTAAGTCTTGTCAATTCTGAATCTAGAACTTTACATCTTTTACATTCTAGGTTTTGAATATTTTCAAGTTCAGTTTCTAACCTAAAATTTTTACGAGCAAGTTCTCTCCTATCAGTTTTCAGTTTTTCAATTTTAGATTCAAGAGCATCAACTACTTTAGTAAGATCAGAACACATAAAAACAAGATCTCTATAGGAATACTCACCTTCCTCACTAGATTCCTCTGAGCTTGAATCTGAATTTGATTTCGCCATAAGACACAAGTTAGCCTCCTCTACGCTGCTATCCGAAGCTTCTTCTTCTTCTTCTTCATCCCAAGTCGCTGCAAATACCTTCTTCGCCTTTTTCTTTCCTTTGTTGTTTTTGAGAAGTGGGCATTTTGGTTTGATGTGGCCAGGCTTGTTGCAGTTATAGCATGTCAGTTCATTATCGGAATTTTCAGAATCTTTTGGCCTATTACGATTTGTTTTCTTCTTGCGTGGCTTGAATTTCGACCATTTTCTAAGATTATTGACAGCCATTGCAAGCTCTTCAATTGGATCTTCTCCTTCTTCATCGCTTTCTTCTTTGCTCTTTAAGGCAATCGTCTTCTTCTTTGGTTCGGAGTTGTTGCGTTCTTCCTTTGCTTTTAGCTCAAGCTCATATGCCATCAAGTTTCCAATCAACTCCTCCATGCTTAGCTTACTCAGATCTTTCGATTCTTGGATTGCCGTGACTTTTGCCTCAAAGTTCATTGGTAAGACTCGTAGTATCTTTCGCACAAGCTCTACCTCAGTGAATACCTTCCCAAGCGCTCTAGCGTTGTATACCAAAGTTGAAAAGCGTCCAAACATGTCCTTTATGCTCTCGCCTTTGTCCATCACAAAGTTCTCGTATTCATTGCTGAATAGGGCTAGACGAGACTCCTTGACTTGAGAAGTTCCTTCGTGTGTCACCTCCAAAGTGTGCCAAATTTCCTGTGCTGTTGTACAATGAGAAATTCTATTAAATTCATTTTTATCAAGAGCACATATCAAAGCATTCATGGCTTTAGCATTTGTTGTTTTCAATCTCTTATCGTTAGCATCCCATCTATCCTTAGGTTTAGGAATCTCAGTACCACCAACGATTATAGTGGGAGGTTTATAGCCAGTTTCAATAATATCCCAAACATCATAATCAACGGAACTAAGATAAATACTCATCCTAACTTTCCAATAAGCATAATCGTTCCCGTTAAACATGGGTGGCCTAACGATAGATTGCCCCTCAGAAAAAGCATTATTTTGTAGACTCATGACTCTAGAGTTAAATAAAAAATTGTATACCGGGCTCTGATACCACTTGTAGGATCTAGATTAACCCTAGAGGGGGGGTGAATAGGGTTATAGCAAATTTTCTCGAATTAAACACAGAAATATAATAGCAGAAATAAATATGCTGAAAAGTAAATCACACACAAAATTTACCCAGCTTCGGCAACCCCTACCTACTGCTGCATTCACAGATTTCTATTAGAATTAAACAGTATCACGCTTACAACAACTCTACTAGACTCGCAGACCCTTTTGCTCCCGCTCACAAACACTCTACTAGACTCGCACACCCTGCTCCCGCCTATAGAGTTTCGCTCACTCGCAAACACTGCTCCCGCCTATCGAGCTTTGCAAACTCGCACTCCCTGCTCACTGAACTAATTCTAAATAGACAATCTGACACTACCTAATCCCTAGGTGGTGATTTACAAATTCTTTGACTCGAAAAGAAAAAACAACTTCAAAATTAAACCAGGAGCAAAAATTAAAATACGAACTTTGACTCTACAATTTTTGCTCAAAATAAAGAAAATCCCTTTAATAAAATTAGAAATTAAATCCCCCTTTTAATAATAAGGCCGGACCACTTGAATTTCAAACCGTTCCCTTCTTTTGCTCGTGAATTATTTGCGGCTGATCTTCTCTTTCAAAAACTAGGGCTTCGGTCCCTTTTTCTTTGCTACTGTAAAATTGCGGCTTTGTTTCTTGGGGCTTTTCTGGAGCACGCTTATGTTGATTATCTAATTTTCTTAGCTCCTCTGTTGATCGATTGTGAAATTAGGGCTTCTGGAATTCGGCTTCAATTTGGTATGTAACTTTCCTTTTTGCTTGAATGCTTGAATTCGATGGTTGCTCTGCTTGCCGATGATGAACTTGGGTTTGTGATTGATAGTTTGATTGTGAATTGAAGCTCATATTCGATGATGATACCTTCGGGTTGAATTTATATGAATTAACGACACTTGAATTCCTTCGTATCAATTTGATACTTTCCTAATTCTTAATTCCTTGATGAGCACGACTTTCCTGATCTTGTTACACGTGATACTCACGGCTTTCCTGATATGTTTTAAACTTGATAATCACGGTTTTGATTTCAAGCGTTCGATCCTCTTGATTGATACGGCAACAACTTTCCTCTTTCTTGAATTTGACCTTTTCAGTGACTTGCCATTACCATTGCGTTCACTGGTCAATTACTGCTTTAGTGATTTCTCTGTATTCGATACTTGCTATGTTTGACTGCCACTGGCTTTGACTTGGTTATCCCTTCGAATTTCTTTTGGCTTCACTGTGACATTTGCTCTTGCTCTGATACAGATGCTACACTTGTTCATGTATTCGACATTGTTCGCTTTGACATTTAACCATACTGTTACTTGTGATATATTCTCGAGTTGCACACTGCTTGTTAACTACTGCTTCAACTTGTTACTTCTGGAGTTGTTGTAGTCTTTGTTGTCTGCACTTGTACTTGATATTGCAGTTTCTGGCCTTGTATCATGATGCAGTCTTCATTCGTGTTTGTTACTGTCCTATATATGATGTATGGACTGCTGTGTTGATCACTGATGCACTTGAAGCTGGTCTTGTTGTCGTTGCTATGCAGTTGCTATGCCTTGTAGCTTGCTACTGACTTGTGTTTCATTTATTTGCTCTGACTTGATGATGTCTTTGACTTTTACTAAGTTTGTTGTGTATACCTGTGGCTGTAGTCTTACTACTGTGTTGCATTGAATTGCTTGCATTGGTGCTGTTGCAATTCGTTTCGGCCTATAGTGTTCATGTAGTCTTAGATGTGTTGCTGTGCACTTTTGTGCTTTGCCCCATTCACTTTTTGATTGATGCTGCATCACTTGTAGCTTTATGTATTCATGTGCTTGTCTGCATTCACTCTGGCTTGTGTTATGATTGCTGTGAAGTTGCATTGATCTCTGTAGTACTTTATGTTGACATTTTCTTTGACACTGTTTTGTTGGGCTGTGTCGTTGCAGTATTCCATTTTGCATTGATGCAGTGCTGTCATGTTGTTTTCAGTAGTCTTGGCCATGTTGGTTCGAATTGTACTTGCTCTTTTGTACTACTTGCACCTGTACTTTGACACTTGCATGCATTTCTGTAGCTGGTCTTTTCTTAACTTTACTTGAGCATCACTTGTCTTGTTGAAGTTTTAACTGGACATTTGGGACTTGTACTTGATGTTGTTGAACTTGGTATTGTGTTGGTTACTGATTTGCCTAAGTTTGTTTACTTGGTGGCATGCATTTGTGATCTGCCTTGTTGCTTGACCTGTCTGGTCTCTGTTCTTTGTTCATTGGTCATTGTTGTAGTGTTCATTGACTTTCTTTGCACTTGCACACTTGCTCTTGTTGGCCACGCACATGAGTTGGCGAGGCAGTGCACACGTGTATGAATGTACACGTGTGTATTGCAGCCACTTATGGTTACCTGTCCCTGTAATATCTATGTGCACGACTTTGTGATGAATTCAAGTGCGAATGATGACGAACAACCCAAATAACTGAGGCAAAACATTTTTTTCAAAAATCGTATTTTATTTTATATTGCAAAAATATTTCTTTTTCAATTTTACTGCGTTAGTGAATATTTTTGCAGATTGCTCAGATGCTGGATTCAAACTGGAATGCAGTTGACGACTAAATACGAGTGTGAGTGATATGTAGTGAGGTTATCAATGTAAAAATATTTGTGATGTAATCGTGATGTAATCAGAAATGTATATGTATAGTGAGAGCATGAATTTGTACTATTCAAGTTTGTAATAAATATTCGTTTGAATAAAATATTCTTTTGAATTCAAAAACTGTGTAACTTGTTCTGTTTGAATTCAAATTCAAATTCTGTGTAATTTATTTTATTCAACAAATATTTATTTAATCTATGAAAAACAAAATAGTACATAACCAAATACATTTAAATGAATATATATGTTTATTATCATCAAACAAAAACATATAAGCGCATATTCAACAAATTATAATATAAATAATGAACAATTAATAGCAATAAAAAGTAAATAACACAATATTGTTCTCAACTCAACTAAGTTCAAACTGAACCACAGTTCAATGGACCTAACACACCATTTGATCCTAAGACCATTCTCGAACCAAAAAAATAATCAATTGAAGTTGACCGTTGGGAATAATTTGTGTAAATAAAATGGTAAAGGCTTTACTGTTTTTATTTATCTTTTATTGTGTCAACAAGAAATCATAGTCGTCTTCTCCGTGTTCCGAACCAAAAAAAATCAAAACACCATCACTAAGGTAATATTTTTTTCCTAATTTTTGGCTAGTATGGAAGAGCTGGGCCAACCCACAGCGGAAAAAATGGATGAATTTCAATTTTTTTTTTACCATTTTGAATCTTTAGTGGGTTTGCGAAGTATAAATTTCATTTAGAACATTTCTAAGTTTGGTTTAAATGAAATTTTATATTCTATTTAAGATAGTTAAAAGGAAGTTTAAATAAATTGAATTTTAAATGTATAGTGTATCAAATACAACTAACATTTATTTATAAGTGTTAATGTATGAGGAACTAAACTTTTCATTTCTTTCCCTAAAACAAGAATTAATTGAGAGCATTAATTGTATTAAATGGAGAGAGATACCTTTCATTTTCTTTCTTTAATTTGAATTAACTGATTCATTAAATGTTATTATTAATCATTTATTCATGGCAATATTGATTACTTTATCCATATGTATTCTAACTGCACAATTTGTAGTTTGAGATGTATTTAATTTAATTTAATTTATTTATACAACTGTAAATACATATATATATATATATGTATGTATGTATGTATGTTAAAAATACTAATATACGTATGTATCATATCCATATGTACATACATATATATATATGTGTGTGTATGTATGTATTTATGTATCTATGTATCATATCCATATGTACATACATATATATATATATGTGTGTGCATGTGTAACATCATAATTCGTGAAGGGTATAATTTGCTCGTGTATAGATGTTGGGATTTACATTGCAATGGACACGTTAGCTCATTTTGTGTGTACTATAATTTGTCTAAATATGCGCTGGTATACTATGTTAAAAATACTAATATATGTGTGTGTTTATGTGTGTGTGTGTAATTTATTGAATAAAACAAGTTTCTGCCATAACAAATTAATGTATAATAATTATATGATAATAATGCAAGTTTATAAAATTTTAGAAAATCTAGAAACACATTTTGGGATTAAGATTAATTTATGGAGTTTTTTACAATTAAATAATATATTATTAAATAATTGATAATAGCCCATAATCAAATTAATTCTTAAAAGTAGGAAATCAAGTTGAAAAATTCTAATCATTTTTCTGAAGGTATTCGTGACATATTTTGGGCTTATAAAGAATTTCAGAAATTTTCTCAACTGAAATTATGTTTTTAATTGAATAATTAATTTCATTCAGAAAATAAATTAATTCAAAAAACTAATGAAATTTGTTATAAAAATGTAAAACTTTTTTGAAGGTTATCGATACATATTTAAGCCTTAAGAAAATTTCTAGAATTTTCACAATTGAAATTATATATTTAATTAAATAATTGATTTTAGGCCAAAAGTAAATTAATTTTAAAAAATAATAAATTAAGTTTAACAAATTTAAAACTTTTACTGTAATCTTATTACATGATGCAACAAATATAAAAGAGAAACTTAAGGAAACATCCCTACTTTCCAAAATTAATGCAAGTTTTCCCTTTCGAATTCAGCATTATAAATTTGGTCCCTATAATTTATACCGTACCACCTAGACAATTATATACTATAATGAGTAGTTAATTTGCAATATTAAAAACGTGATATCTTTTAGTAGATTTATGGTATTTCAATTTCGTTTCCGCCATTAAATCACAAATTTTATTATCTTTATATTAAGATCCATATATAATATGTTTTAAAAAAAAAACTTTTAAGGGGCAAATATTTTCCATGTTGCCTGGCAAATATTTGCAAGTGCCTCGTAACCATTGGGAAAACCAGGAAAATATTTGTTATGTTGCTTGGCAAATATTTGCTAGGTTTATGAGCAACCGCTGAAAATTAAAAAGAATATTTTGTTGCTTGAAAAACATGCAAATAATTGCCATGTTGCCTCGCAAATATTCAAATAATTGTCATGTTGTCTCGCAAATAGGCAAATAATTGCCATGTTGACTAGAAAACATTTTCCAGGTTGCTTGTCAAGTATTTGCCGCTGAAAATAATTTTTTTTTGTTAAAACATATTATACGTGGATCTTAATAGAAAGATAATAAAATTTGTGATTCGATGTTTAAAACGAAACTGAAATCCGATAAATCTACTAAAATATATCACGTTTGTAATATTGCAACTTAAAATGTTCATGGCAATGAATTTTTGATTGAGTGTACAGTATAAATTATAGGGACTAAATTAATAATGTTGAATTTGAAGGATGTGCGCCTAATTTTTTTAAAGAGGGATGTGAGCCAAAATTCTGGAATATAAAAAAAATTGAAATTTTAAACCATTAATTATTTTATTCATAATAAACAATTCACAGAATCATTAAATAATAATCATATATGTACACACATATTTAGTAAAATATTTTTATATCTTATGATTCATAATAGGTACAAATAATCATAAGAAAATTTGAAGATTAAATATATAGGATATATAAATACATTTCTAATTATAAATATTCATAATTTGCATATCTACACGCATTTAATCTGGACCTATATATATTAATATAAATATAAATTCAAAAAATTCAAAAAATTAATTCAATAATAAATCAATAAACGAAATATTATAACAAGCACATAACTAATCTAATTGTAACAAACACATGTACCTATAAAAATCCTAGCTAATCTAAATAATAAACAGATCTAACTACAAACAGAGGATTTGGATTAAAACCAAAACAATGATAATAAATAAAAGTGCACCCTTTTCTTGGTCTTTTTCCTTGTTTTGTACCTTTCTTCCTTTGTGATTGTCGCACCTTGTTCCTATATTTTCTTTGTGCATGCCCAATTTTGGCTTGTTTTTATTGTACTCTCTCTCTCTTTGGTGCTTCAATAAAAATGGTAGGGGTCCATTCAACTACGTCGGCTATGCCAAAAAATAAATAAAAGTGCACCTCCTAATGAAGCTTTTGAGTCCACGTTGAACAATGATTTCTCTTCTAAGAATAATTCACAATCCGTCAGGTTGCTAATCCGAGATTGGACATCTTCCACTACAAATTAATATTTTTAATTTTTAATTGGATTCGATAATTTTAGGAATGACTTTAGAAGAAAGTTGCTGCCATTAAAACGAGGAAGAGGAAGAAAAAAGTGGCAGCTCAAAATGAATTAGCTTGTAATTAGGGTTTTGAGATTGCCTTTTATATGGATAATACAAGAGAGTAAACAATGATCCTAACCACACATCTCAAAACCTAATTAAAATGTTGTGTCCACCTTCTATTTTTCTTCAAACCAATGCCTATCCTCTCCAAATCTCATGGGTTTTGAGCCCATTTGACCCAAATTAAATATGTACAATCATATTTAACATATTTTGTTATCGATATCTCATATCGACCAATATTCATAACTTTTATAAATATATGCAGCTAATTAAATTTTTTGGTCTAAAGAGAATTCATCATTTAGGTTGTGTGACTCTTGGATGCAAATTCGGTCAGAGATTAACATCAAACTATTTGAACGTTAATGTTCACACTTCACTTAGCAGGTGATGTGATGTTATGGCCAAATTTAACGCTTACCCATTTTTGAAGAAAATCTCATTTTAATTTAATAAGCATCACCCAGTTGTGACATTTATTTACACCAATTCTCTTCATCAAAACTATATCACTTTGGGCTTGCCGAATCAGGTAATGGTCAAAATTCCAACATCATTTACATTCAACTCTATAATCCAAACACAAAGCCCTTGGTTCAATAATAACAATTATTATCAATCGAACTACTCTGGCCTGGGATTTAGACTTTGAGTTGACTTGAGTTTATCATGATACTAATCCTATATAATTGAGAAGATGGATCCTCTCATGAATAGCGCTTCACTTTCAATACTTCTACTCGACCCAACTATAGTCACTCGATGGACGCTATGCCATGATTTGACGATAATCAAAGTAAAGCTTTCATATTGAAGATTCATGTATTCTTAAGTCAATAGAACTTTATAAATTAGTTAGACTTTAGTTATATTAACCAACAAAAAACTACCGAGTGAGTCGTTCCATAGTTATCCATTAGTTATTAGCACGTAACCCATAGGTACCCCTAGTAGTCATGAGTAATACACCGTCTAATATTTAGAGAGCGCTACGTACTTTAGTCTCGACGTATACATTAATATCCAGTCTCGATGCATCATGACTAGGAACATTTGAAATAATATATTTGTTTCATTGTGATAAATTACTCACGGTTATAACTTTTTGTAACTAGCACCACAAAACATATCATTTTTTTATTTTCTGTTAAACATACTTTTAGTTAAATCTATTAATTAATATAACCACATTATATCAAGTATATAATAGATAGAAAACAACTTTATTTTGAACAAGATTGGTCAACGAGTTAGATATTTGTAACAAATTACATAATTAACCCCTAGGACATACCCTTAACTCTATCAATGTTCCACTTGCACTTGGGGTCAATTATAGAATCTTATTCCAACATCTCTAGTCGGTTTTCTCAAAACTAATTGAGTCAGTCCCTTTGTGAACGGGTATACTATTTTGTTTCAATTATCTACTCTGTCAATCAACTCTCTTCGAAGGTGATAAACTATTTTATAATGCGAAACAATTTGGATTATGTCTCTTGACTTCTAGTAAGATCTAAGTTCTGTTACGAATTATATCACGACATTGTTATCATATAATATTGTTACGAGATTCTCAATATTTGGAATCAACTACTTATAAATTTGTACACTTATATATTTATATACATTGTTTTTATTGCAGTACTATTCAAGACGATGTACTTAGCTTTTTTCATTGAACCAACCATGATCATTTATTTGGAACATTTCCAACTTAAAGTTTCTTAACTTGAATTTATTATTGACATATTATACTCAATATCACTTTTGTTGTTTGAGTCGAACACTCCTTCACAAGGAGTCTTTGTTTCTGTAAACAATTCCCTGGTATTTCATAAATACATGAGAACACTTCAAATAATCGTTTAGTGATATCAATTTAGATTTGATATTTGTTTTATATATAAATACCTAAAAAAAGTCACAATATCATAATCAACATAACATGCATGATAATTCCTATCGCCTATGCATAAGGAACTCACATGTTCCATATTAAACAATTTAATAAGGTGTATTTCTATATTGATTCGGGACATTCCCGATATCTTTTACACTCACTATAAAGGTAACGACCTGGAATTTCACTACATCGATTTGCGAATATTTAATTAATTTTGAATATTCAAATAATCGGTATTATGTTGAAAATAAAAATCATTTAAATAATAATTAGTGATGGTGAAATCATTTTTAAATTTTTTTTGCAAAAATATTTAGTTTAATGAAAACAGAAAATGTGACTGGAGACTATTTTCTGAATTTTTGGCGTTTCATCGTATAAAATTTGTTTGAAATATTATAAGCTTGTTTATATTTGAAACAACATTTCAATGGTTAAGAATGAAAATTAGTTAGTATATATTGGTATATACATAGATATATGTACTTAAGTATATACATGTATATACTAAAAGATGTCTTAAGAGACATGATTTGACACTTTGGTGACTCGAGTACAAACATGTTTTCTTTGACATAATGAGGAGGGACAAGGTGTTGAGGTGGAAAAACAATGTGGGGGTAGAAGTAAAGGGTGGTTTAGTAATTTACCTTTTCTATTGCTTATAAATAGCCTTTCGCTTCTTCAAATTTTCCTCCTCTTCCTCCTATTATATTTTCCTCATCTCTGAACCAAATAGAGATTTTCCTTTTTTATACCATGTAAAATTTCAGTGGCTACAACTTTTATTGTATGACTTCTTCAAGTTTTGAGCTTAGCTATGTCCAAATCTCATTTCTTTCAGACCCATTTTCGGATCCATATTTTCAAGTCCGAAAATACCTCTTCTTCTTTTGATTATATCTCTCTCAAAACAAATTCAAATTGAGTGTTTTTGTTGAATTGATAGAGAAAATAATTTCTAGCAACTTTCCTTTTGACAACTTTCCAAATTACGAGAGGAACATGGCGAAAAGTAGAAGGGGAAATGGCCTATTTTCGAGGTTCTTTTTGTGGTTTACGAAGCTTTGCAAGTTCTAAGTATTTCAAATTTTCAAAAGAGTTTTGCAAAATTTTAGTGAGTAAACTTCTAACTTTTATGGAAAGATTCAACCTTTACTATATTGCCTATTTTGTTCTAGAATATATTGTTTGGATGGTTGAATTATCATACGGTTTGGACGTAAATAAGTTGCTAGTTTATGGTTTAGCGTTGATTTGTGAATTGAACGTTAAAGTGATGTTTTTGGTTATGAAGTTGTGATCTTTGTCTTGTGATTGAAAGTAATATGGGAAGTTAGTAAGTAAATTTAGTAAATGCAAAAGTTAGTGAGAAAAGTTAACACTTGAAAGGTGTTTGTGTTCGACATAGTAATCCTTTGATTTTTTATATTCGATTAATTACTTTTTTTAAGCAAAGGGTTTTCTAAAGTTTTTAACGTTTAGTTTTGCTGCCAAAAATTTATATTAAGTTCATAAAGTAAGTTAAAGTTAAAAAATAAGCATTTTAAAAGTCTATTTGAGATGTTAGTTATGTTTCGAAGTTATGGTATCCATAGCGATAGTCGCCATGGATGCAGTTCGATAAAAAGTCTAATTTTTAAAAAAATTAATGTTTATATTTTAAAGTGTTTTGAAATGTTTTGAAAACTTAATAATTATGATTAAGTAAAGTTGATTAAGAATTTAATAATTAATAAATAATTAGTTTTGATAATTAACAATTAACAATGTAGTAAATAAGGTTTTTTAATTTTAATTAATTAAAGATTAGTACTAGTTGATTATCTTTTAAAAGTAAGACTAATTTTAATTAATTATGAGTTAAGTACATGATCTATTTTTAATTAACTATTAATCAAATATTAGGTCTATTATTTATTTATTTGATAAATCAATTGTTAATTATTTTTAATGATAAATTAATTAAGGTTTAATTTTAAAATAATTATTTATTAATGGCTTAAATTATTGTTTAAGTTTTTAAGTAAAAGATTATTTATTTAATCAATTAAGATTATTTAATTATTAATAAAGGTTTTGAATTATTATTTGATAATTAATAAAGGATTAACTAAGGGTCTAATTTATAAATAAATTATTTATTAAAGTTTAAGTACTTATTAATTTATAATTAATTTAAGTTCAAATTTAACAAAGATTAATTATGATTAAATAAAGAGTTTAACTTGTAATTAGTCATTTTAAAGGGAGTTTTAAGTTTTAAATCCTTTGTTTCTAGAACCAAATTGTTTTAAAGGTACTTCTTTTTCAATGATGGTTTTGAACACAAGGGATTTAAGTGTCAATACCATTATGTGGAAAAACAATTGTGAATAAGTTATGTAAACGGTTTGATTATGTGGATATGTTTTAGTAGAATAAATCCCCATTCTGTTGTATATTGGTTGTTTGATTGTATGAACATATATGTTAGTAGAATAAATTCCCATTCTACTATAAGTTAGTTATTTGATTGTTTGGACATTTATGTAATAGGATAAATCATCATCCTATTATTATGTTATTTGGACATGTATATGCTAATTGAGTTGTATTGACGTGTTATTCTCTGATTTAGACATAAATTACATTTTCATATATGTTGTCTTATGTAAATAAATGGTTTAGTGACTTGGAAGTAAAATTGATGTTAAATGGTAACTTAAATTATTACAATTGGGATTGCTAAGCTCAAATTTTAAATTTTAAAGTATGGTTTTTTAATTAACTTCAATTATTTAATAGATTTTGGGGTTTAAGGTTTTTAAATGATTTTTCAAGTTATATATTATTATTTTATGAAGGTATTTGTAAATTATAACTTGTTTAATGGGTTTTACTAATTAAAAATATATATTTAAAGTGATTTAAAAGGATGAGTTGCAAATGATATTTTGTAAAGGATTTTTCATAAATGAGATTTATCAAAGGAGTTTGAAATAGGAAATGTTTTATAAATGATTTAGAGGTTTGTAAATAAGTTTTATAAATTGACTTGTAGACTTATAAAATGTTTTATAAATTGGATTTGGAAATTTATAAAGGTATTTAAATGTGAAGTGAGCTTTGAAAAGGGAACTTTTTATAAAGGATAAGCAGATCGATTTATAGCAAGTAATGTTTTCAAAAAGGAATTTAAAAGGAGGAATTCTCCAAATGTTTTGATAGTATACTTATATGTCTAAGATAAGTATAAATGTTTTCTAAGTATAAAAGGATGTAAGGGGTGTGGGAATAGTGTTTTGAAAATGCCTTATGTTGAAATGTTTATAAAGTGAGTTTTATTAACTAAAGATTAATTAATAATGGCTTAATGGATCCTATATGGAATCAAATCAATGTTGAATGATTTTTTATTTGATAATTAAATGACCGACTATCAAATCTGGATCTAAACGTAACTTTGGAAATATCAAAGAGAAACACAAGAGTTAGATGGCACGGTCATCCCTAATGATGTTTTACCATGTGTATAAATCTCGTTTCATTCTTCTAGGATAAATGTTAAGGAAATCAATCCACAAACAGTTAGGAGGTGAACTCCATTCTTATCTTTATCTGCTTATTTCCTAATGAATCAAGGTTAAGTTTAGTAGGAACTATTGAAAGTTGTTTTGAAGAGACCTGGATCAGATGCGCTATCCGAAACCACTTCAATCCAACTCAAGCATTTCGGAATGAAGACATCTTGAAGAATATGGATTCGAAGATGGGGCATTAAAATGTGGGGCCGCTTGCTACTAATTCCGATGGTGATTTCAAAATGGATGTAGTAGAAGTAGTACCTTCGGTTTGTCCTTATCTTACACAACTTGTATGGATGAACACTGACACTACATTACTGCCTAGAAGGCAGTGTTAACATTCCAAGCGGGATTGCAATTCAAAAGGTAAGTGTAGCCTTAAGCCTCATTAACCGAGAATGACCAAAATCAGGGGAGATGCAGCAAGGCTAAGTGGGTCGCTCCCATCTATATATTTATGGATTGGTTGTGCATGAGATCTCAATAAAAAGGGTTTCAAAGCAACCGGGGTGATGACATATTCGTACTATTCATTAAGGGGTAGGCTGATCTCGTCTTGGTAGGGGATCCTAGCGAGGTCCTAGGTACATTTTCTAGACATGTATCGTGGTAGGTGGTATCTCGATGCCTTGTCATAGTATGGAATCCAATCTCCAATACGTGCCTTTATGGATTTAATTATAGAGCCTAGTATGCTAAAATTTAATAATGGTAACAATTTCCGCTATTCTCATATATTTATTTTAAACACTTAGATATTATTATAATATTACTATATTTTCTATAAAAAGTTTTTTGATTATCGTAAGGTAAAAATACGTCCATGTTTATGTGCGGCGTGGTCTTACGAGATGCATTTGATTTTAAAAGGGTTTAAAACATAATAATTCAGTTTGTTACTCGCAGAGACCCATGTCTGATCCGAAGTTTTATTTTCTTTTCCTAATACTCTTGGGTGCTCAAATTTTTATGGGCAGCCAAGTAGTAAGGTTTTCCCAGAGATGCATTTTGGAGGAGCTTGGAGTAGTAGGCTTCATTGTGTCTAGTTAGTATCTTTTTTCCACTATATTATATGTATCTTGCATTAGTTAGGTATGGACATGCTATTATAACTGTCCTAGGGTAGAATTTGTATTACTATGACTTTGATGTATCATTTTTGAAATGACTTTGTAAAGTATTATGTTGATTAATATATGTTATTCTATTGCATTGTGAGATTCTATGATTGTTTAGTTTCTTCTATCTTCTATCTCCTTTCTTTCCCCTAACAATCTGTCTTTCCGACACTTAGTTATTCGGCATGTGAATATCGTGGATGTATTAGTTCGACTTTTGGGGTTCGAAAAGGCGAGTCGTTACAACGTGGATCAGAGTGCAAGGTTAAGCGAGGACCTTGTCTTTGGTGGGGAAACTCATTAAGAGATAAGGTAATGGAATGCCTTATTATGAGTTTGAGCGTATATATAAGAGCGCGTATTTGGTAGTGATATAAAAATGTTTAATATTATGTTAATTGATCTTTTGAGTGGCTTATGAATTCTGTTCAATATGAATAGCTAACGTTATTGATAGGGATCTCTAAACACATGAATAAGGCCATTCGACACATTATTATTTTGAAATTTGGTAAAAGAAATAATTTCACCAGGAAATATATTTTATATATAAAGAATGATTTTCAAAATAGTATAGTATGGTATGGTTAGTTGAGATGTTGTTTGTTAAGAGGTAATAAATTATATTTTTATCAAGAAAGATTTTGTTTGTCATGCTTGTCCAGTTGAGCATTGACTATTGTTAGTCTGTGTAAGTAGCTTCCCTTTTAAAGATTTGGGGTTGGTAAATAAAAATAGGGAGAACATTAAAACGAACACCTTATGAATAAGTTCCTTAATTTGACTATAAGGCGTTCGATGTTAATAGTGAATTAAAATTTTATTTAATAAAAAATATTTATAAAAAGTTGAATGTTTTGCTATAAATATTTGGAAGTGATTTTATAAAAGTTGATTTATAAAATGAATTTATAGGTAGGTGTCTTTTATTAAAAGAATTTAAGTTGAAAACTTAAATCCCAGGACTTTTGAAAAATGGTTTTCAAAGATTGGAGAAATAATAATAGCATTATTTGAAAATATTTTGGTTCAAGTATAATATTTTGGGAATGAAAAGGTTAAGTAAGAAATCTTTTCTATGGATTGGTTAGAGGGAATGAGTCTGGATTGTTTTGTAATGATCTGAATATTCTTCTAAGTAACGATCGGAAGTTTTGCTAGGCGAATAGTGTGATGCACTTAGTAAATTATTCTCTTTATCATTGTACAATCGAAACAATTTCAAACCTCGAATGAACCCAAAGCGAGTTAGTGATAAATGTTTTGTTGGAAAAATGAAAAGTATTGTTTCAAAAAGATATTTTGAAATAAAAGTAATATTTTTAATGTAACACCCCTAATTTTATTTATATTATTCAAGAGATTTAGTTATAATAAATTAAATAGTATAATGTAGATAAGGAGATTGCGGTTGATTGTTAAAAATGTAGTGGTCGGGCTAATTTAAATTAAATGAACTTATAAATGGTCAAGTATTAAGTATTTAAACATTAGGACATTAGGGTAAATAGCCGCCCATATTTCCCGCCCTTATAGTATTATCCCTTAGCCATATATGTTCATTTTATCATAAGTAAAATTATAAACGTAAGAAGAAAAGGAGCAGGCCATTAGGAAGAAAGAAGAGAAGATAAATTCAAGTAAAGCTTAGAATTCAAGCAAGAAGAAATCAATCTCAATCAATCATCAATTTCCTTATCCAACCTAAGGTGAATGATAATTCCATCTCTATTTTGTTTTAAATTATATATTTTTGGATTTGAGGGATAAATTCGTTTATGTGATATATTGGATGATGATATGCTTGATTCATGATTTATTTGATTGAAACAAGGTTGTTTAAAAGAGATTTAGCACGATTTTAGATCAAACCGAGATTTAAAGAGGTTTAAATGGAATGGAAAAATTTTATGTTATGAGAAACATGATTTTGGAGTTGGGTTTCAATTTTGAGAATTTTCCAAGCTATGGAAAGATTATTATGAATTTTCAAAGGAAAATATGGTTAGTTGAATTTATAAATTTATTTTGGAAAATATATTAAGGATTTGGGTCTGAAATTTTGATATATTATATAAGATGATTAAAGTGAATTTCTAGAATTTTTGGAGATTTTTACTTAGTGATGTAGTATGAAAATTAAATTATTTTGAAAGGAGGACCTAAATGATTTAATTGTTTTGTTAATAGAAAGGGCTTAATTGTTAAAAGTTATCATATTTTTAGATCTGAGAAAATGCGGAAAATATTATCCAAATTATTCGAAAGTTTATGATATCCAATCAATTGTTTACAAGTAGGCAAGTTTGTTTCAAAAAGTTTAATTTATTTGGTAAAAACGGCCTTTTGCTCAGAAAAACTGGTTCCGCCTTCTTTAGAAGGACCCTTTGACTCAAACCTTCCGCCTCCAATATAATCGAAACCTTCTTGGACAAAACCAGTAAAACCAATGCACATTTTATCATCTAGATGGTACGTGGTGGATTGGAGAAAGGAGGAAGGTAGGGTGTCGAAATGTAGCTTTCGAAGGGGTTGGTTCCTTAGTTTTATTTGGTTTTAAAAGAAAAGAACTTGGTTGTTTATACAGGGGTCTCGACATGGTCGAAACTAATGGTTCCAAAAGGTATTTCATAAGAAGCTTTCGAAAAAGAGCTGCCGTCCTTGTTTTAAAAGAAGTAGCTTCCGAAGGAGTTACTCGAGTTTTATTTAAAGCTTTTAGAAGGGGTAGTTTCGACCAGGCCGGAACCCTTCTATGGTGCGATGCCTTCTGATGGTATTGAAGACATAATGTTGTCGAAAGGTACTGATGTTTTATAAATTATAAGCCACTTCCTAATGCTTTCGAAAGGGGTTAGGGGTTGTAAAGTCAATGGTTTCGAAAGGGGTTTCGATGTCAACCTTCACTTGTTTTATCCAGTTGTTTTAATGCTTTCAAAAGGATAGTTTCAACACCATCAAACTTTCCCAATACTTTTTGAAATAAAGATTGGTCTCCAAGGAGATTCTTTCGCCTATATTTAGTTTGACCCAAATTGATGTTTTAAGTATAAACCTAATGTTTTCGAAAGGGAGGCTTTCATTAGTTTCGAAAGGGTACTTTCAAATGGTTTCGAAGCTATGCTTCTATAATTATATAATAATACTTTAATATGGTCAAAAAGTTTTGAATGAATTTTTTTGAAGTATTCGAAATGGAAGGAGCCTAATGTTTTAAAGATGGATTTTTATTCCTTCGAAGGAGGTCATCCTATGAGTTCGAAGGCAAGGTTTCAAAGGAGTCGAAAGGTTTTAAAACCCAAACTCAAATTTTAAATGAAAAAACCATAGCTAAATAAAGGAGTTTTGAAATGACTTTAAGTATATAAATTTGAAGAGGTATGGCCTTGATAAAAATATAAGTTAAACGGATTAACTATCTTTTATAAGAAATGTATTTCAAGGATCTCAAACCACAGGCGTGGTATTGTTATATTTTTATATTTGCTTCTTCAAATATGAATATATTCACTTGATAAAGAACCCGTAATTGTGTTTTGGGGATAAATGGGGTAGAAGAACTAGCTAAGTTAACCTAGTAGTGAATGTAAATTGATCAAACTCTTGAATAAGTAGAATTGCATCCAAGGAGTCAGGAGGACCAAAATATAGGATGCCTAAACTTTGAAGTTGTCCAGGAGATAGGTTCGTAGTAAACCCATGAAAACTATGATTATGTAGTTATTGGATGTAACCAATAGGTTCATGGTAAACCTATGAAAACTATGTATTAAGGTCGGTTGGCAGGCACTAATTGGTTTGTAGTGAAACCATGAAAACTATATTCGATTAAGGATTGACATCAGTCAATAAGTTCCTAATCAATCCATGAAAATAGGATAAGAAAGAAGTTAATGGAAGCATCAGTAGGTTCCTAGTCAATCCGTGAAAACTAGGATGAGAAGTGAGTTACTGGATAAATTCATAGGTTCCTAGTCAACCCATGAAAACTAGGAGAAGGGGATTTGTTATTGAAATGACTAATAGGTTCAGGAAGACCCATGAATTAATTAAGTTAATTTGCAAGAGCCTATAGGTTCATAGTGACCCCATGAAAACTATGAAACATGATAGGGTGTCCATGTATAATGAAAAGGCTATTAGTAAACACATGAAAATTAATAGGTTAATATTGACCCTAGGAACTATAATTATGACATGGTGTCAATTTAAACTAAGGGATGGGAAATCCCAAATGTTTTTATATATGCATATCATAATAATATTTTGAATTGTATGTTTTAGCCATTGTGGATGCAGGAGCACAGTATATGGTTTTATAAAGGATTCAGGGTACTAGTGGGGAGAAAACCCGTTCCGCCAAGCGGCGTGGTCTCACTCGATATCTAAAGGGATTGAGAAGTTAGATTATTACTCATACTAGGCTTTATGTATGACTCGAATTTTTTGTTTTCCCCTTAAACTCTCGGGTGCTCAATTGATTTTGAGTAGTTTGATGTTTAGGGTTTTTAGGTTCTCTTCTCAGACGAATAAAGCTTCCAAAGGCATGCATTAGGCAGTTATTTATTTAGAGTTTTATTTTTCCACTGTATATTTTGTTCGTAAAGGCAGATTTATTAGCTTACTATATACTCTAATCAACCAAGGGGGAATCTTCAATGTCTCTCTTGGCGTATATGCAATAGTGATATTTTTCTACACGTGGTTAATGTTTTTGTGGTGAATGTGACGAAGTATGTGGAACCATTTTGGTATTAATAGACTTAAGATTGCATACATCTATATGTATCAATCCGAAGAGTTCATCAACTCATGTGATGCTCCCACTAAATGGGTGCATAGCCCTTCAATTGTTTGAGATATAATTAACTAATGCCATATGATTCATAATCATATAGTAAAATGTTTCTTAAAATTACGGCTTAGTCTATAATTACTAATAACTGTAAATAATATTATATACTTCTGTATTTTCCAATGCACCATTTTGTTATGAAAAAAATACCATGTTATAGTTTTATTTCATAATATTCACATTGAAATATAACTATGTCTACTTTTCAATCGCACCAAAAAATAGTCATTATTTCAAAAAATGTTCGGCATGTTTTACAAAAACTATTTTCATATTTTGATGCAATCAATGAGTGTTATATAGGATGCTCCCACTATTTTCATCATTCCTATGATAGAGTACTGAATTCGGAGGTCCATTATTCACTTAATATAGATTATTTATTTCATATACTGTAACTATTTTACAGCGAAGAGTTTTTGATCAAATATCTCAAACTCAAAGAAATAAATCTCACAGCAAACAATTTTCTATATGAAAACACATTTCAGAATAGATTTCATATTTCTCATTCCAATGTTAAGTATCAATCACTATTATTACAATTCTCATTTTCATTGTTTCATTATGAAGAAGAAATGACTACTCACTCTCTCCATCCTAACTATGCCTTAAATCATATTTACTCTTTTGCATTCATTGTCCTATCTAAATGGTTAAACCATTCGAAAGAAAGCCCTTACTACAGTATCATAACGAATTCTTTAGTGGTTTATATATGCTCGAAACGGAACTGTTATGTGTATTGATAGTGCGTAGCGGCTGGAAGGCAGAAGGCTTAAAAAAAGAAGAAACAAAATGCCCAGATTTCCGACGGCTTCAAATAGCTACCGACGGCGTATAGGTCATCATATTCCAACGGCTTCCGACCGCTGGTTACAACAAATTTCGACAGTTTCCAATGGCTTCGGATAGCAATTGATCATTCTGATTTGCCACATGTCTAACATGGCTATCGAAAACCGTCTCAGATTGCCGTTGGTCACCTTCGAAAATATGCCGTTGATGCCATCGGAAGACGTTATGAAACGAGATTCACATTCCCAACAGACTTTCCCACGGTTTTCGACGGGCCGCTGACGGCCAATATCCATCGGAAAACACTGTTATTCTTGTTGTGGGAAAACCACAAAGCCTACTTGGAGGTCTTTGTGGTGTTACAAGCAATTCTGATCCGTTGATGATGTGCATGTTCGATTGACAGGCATGAATGGTTTGGAGGGAGATTTAGCTTTGTGGTGGATATATTTGTTTCCTTGGATATATTGTTTGGAGTTTGAGGTTCTAGGAAGAGGTTGGAAGACATTTGTGGAATATTGTTTCAAGATGGGGATTGTTGGATATTAGTGATACAATATTCCATATTTAAGTAACACTAGTGCAAAATACGCATGTTGCTTCGCCTCATTTGCATCGGTTGTTGCCACAACCGACGCAAATAGAAGTATTTGCATCGATTACGTTTTAACAACCGATGCATTTGGTATGTGGAAAGCAGTAGATAGTACAAAAATACAATTTGCATCGGTTATCGTCAACAACCGAAGAAAATACACTGATGCAAATAGTGTTAGTTGCATCAGTTTTATTTACAACCGGTGCAACTTCCTTTATTTGCATTAATTTTTTTGTAGCCGATGCTAATGGTTGTTTGCCGCCCTCTTATTTTCGTTTCCCGCTTCCCATCTTTCCTTAAGCCTAAATTCCAAATCCAACCGCTAATCCACATACACAACTCCTCATACTTCACCTCCAGATTCACATGCTTCCAAACCCAAATAAATTGTTCCGCATCCTGCTTTCCTCTATCTCGCATGTCAAAATCATACTCGCTAGGTTTTAACCAATTCAATACTGGAAGTGAATACAAAGTGGATCTGGAAGTGACGCTTAGAAGAATCATTGATATGAATCCTCAATGGCTTCATTTGTATGTAGTTACATTTTCGACGTATTAAAACTGAATTTCACAAATGGGAAATTTCCAGAAATCTCGAGGTGAAAATTGCAAAGCGAAAGCTTTTTTTTGTTCACAAATCGAGTTGATTCGCGGCTGTTCGATTGCCGTGGTGGGAGGAAGTGGTCCTGTGTTTGCTATAGTGGGTGGTTGGTGGCTTCGATTTGAAGTGTGTCGCAGGTTTGGTTAAAGAAGGTCGCGAGTGTAGGATTGCGATGAGGATGTTGAGTTCGTTGTGGAGTTTTGCTGGTGGTCAGGTGGTAGTGGACGCGGTTTCAGGCAAGTGTATGGGTAGGTTTGTGAAAAAGTCATGATTGTGCTGTGGTTCAAACAACGGCGGTTTGGATGAAGATAGGCAGTGCTGTAAGGATGAAAGCACAGTAGCAAGGGTGTTCGATTGTGGTTGAGAATGGTCAGTGTGTTTAATAGCAGTTTTTTTCTTTTTTTTCTTGGATGAAGTTGTGATGTGGGATGATGGTAGGAAATTATCGCAGTGGATCAGTTCAATTGTGTTCATGGCTGTGGGATGCCTGATCGATGAACTTGTTTAACGAAGATGGTCGGTAGCAGTAATGGTGGATGGTTTCAGTAGATATCAGTGGGTTATGCAAAATTTAACCAGAAGTATCAGATGTGTGCTAAACGCCAAAATATTATAGCAACAACAAGCTACTCGGCAGCAATAAATTATCAGAAGCTCATGTCCTCCAGGTAAGTGTTATTTTCTGTTGTTATAATGAAGCGATCCCATTTTAGTAGTCGGAGACAATCCAATTCATCGTTTACCATACCAGTAGTAGTTGCTTGTTTGAATTCAATTCAGCGCATATCCGATGTTCTTAACATCCGGTACTGCTGGGAGCAACGCAGTGCCATTTTTGACAAAATGATAATGGTTTTCTACACTCTACTGGGGAGTGCCGCTTGTATTCGCGAACAAACAAGATCTTCCTAATGCTATGAATGCTGCTGAAATAACTGACAAGCTTGGCCTTCATTCCCTTCGCCAGCGTCACTGTAATTTGCATTTACTTTTACTTTATTTTCCAATTAAAATGGTATTTTAACAACTATGTTGACGTATGTGACAATTAATTAAAAACGTGATGTTTCTTCAGGTATATTCAGAGCACATGTGCCACATCTGGAGAAGGTCTGTACGAGGGGTTAGATTGGCTCTCAAACAACATTGCTAATAAGGTACATATATATCGTTTTTATTTTATTTACAGTAAAGTTATGTTTCCAGAAACAAAGTACTACATCAAATTACTTTAAAAAATAGTATGTGGACATAATATTAATAATTTATTTTTTCACTATTGTACGCACATATGCTTAGAGGTGAATATTTACATTTTCTTAAGGGACTCCAAAAATGGTTAAAGGGGGGACATTTTTTAAAGTAGATAATAATCAATCTGGTTCTGATATGGACGATGATGAGATGCTGAAGAGGGATGCGGGAAAGCAGAGGTTAGAATCAAGAGGGAAAAATAAAATGTTTTCTCAGCTATTTACATTCAGAGCAGACAGCAGAGTGCTATCACTTTAGGAAATATTTTTGCAAAAACACCCAGGTATTGTATTTTAGGTCTTTGTTTGACCTTGTAAATGCCGTTCTTTGAAGTTCAATCTTTTGACACTAGTAAAATAGTTTCAAGGGGTCATATTTGAAGTAATCATGAACCAATACCAAATGGTGAACTGAATTGGATATTCATGCATGCAAAATTTACCAAATAAATTGCATGCTTGTTCACATGTATCATTGAACAACCTATCCCTACACAACATATTTGAAGTTCACAATCACGGAAAAACAAACTTAGGCTCGTATTCAATCAGTGATTTCGGAAGACTAACACAACACCAGCTTTGAAAGCTTTATGCATCTAATTAAACACTCGCAAACATCCTATTAGTGCATCTTATGATATATTGTGCTATTCAAATCCTAAAAATTAAATTCACTATATTCCTTGTACTGCCATGTGCTGACTATTTTGCATGATTTGCAGTATATTCTTATTTCTCATACATGGACTTTGAATGTAGGAATCCCAAGTATGTATCTTATTTTTTTGTTGAACAGAATAGGAGATTCAAGTTGTGCATTGCGGTTTCTTGTTGGTTTTTGTTGAGACACTCGTCTCTAAAGAATTATTTACGTTCATTCTTGAATGTTTTCCAGGTGCAATAACTTAGTATCCATTAAGGTATGCTTACGAATAAAATCACGTTTTAAAAATTTTGAACCTTTCTCGAAATATAAGTATAGTTGTAAATATTTGATATTTTTTTCCAATATTTGATCTTTTCTTTAAAAATGAATTTATTTTTGAGAAAATATGTTTCTTTATTAGTTTTAACTTTATGTATTCATTTTCTTTTATTCACGTCTATTTTTTATTGCAAAATTGTTTTGACCAAACCTCACTTGAGTCGGTTTGATAACATCACATGCAATTTGTTACTACATTTTTAATTTTAATTAATCTTATTATTTGTGCTTCAAGTTTGCAGTAATACTAATTTGTTACACTGTTCCAAGATTACGGTGCAAACTCAAGCATAGTTCAAGTTTGTCACGCAGGTAGTGCGTGACTAATTCACATGTTTATTTCTTGTCTTTCCAGGTTCAAGTTGACATTGCAAAAAAAGAAATGCAACATATGGTTTTGAGCTGAAGTCTAAAAATTTGGGTTTTCAAGATTCCATGAAGTTTTTAGCTTTTTACTATACTACTTCTTAATGGTTGTACTAATTAAAATATGAATTAAGACTATACCACTTAATGATTGTACTAAAGATCTGAATTATGCCGCAAAAATGAATGCATGAACCATTATTTTGTATAGATTATTAACACTTTAATTGATATATGTTTATTTTGGTATTATGTTATTCAGTTTGTATTTGCCATCAAATTTAATTTTGAGTGATTGTAATATTACATGCAATAATTTTTTGTTATAATCAATAATAGAGGGATTAGTTTGCATCGATTTCCAACAACAACCTATGCAACAAGTTCCTTTGTTGCATCGGTTTTCATTTAAACCGATGCAACATGTTCCTTTGTTGCAACCGTATTTTGCATCAGTTGTTAGTAACAACCGATGCAAAAAGGACCGTTTTGCATCGGTTTTAGAACTGATGCAAAACTGTTAATCCTGTTGCATCGGTTGCATGTGCATCGGTTGTAGAACTGATGTAACAGGGGGTGAACAAACGATGCAAATGGCTTGTTTTATAGTAGTGTAAATCTGGTAGATAATTGAGTCTATGTGGAATTATGACTCGAATTCATTGCCTTTTTTATAGATTTGGTGATTATGAAGTTTGATTAATTGCATCATTTAGAGATTTTGTATATTTGATAGGGTGATTAGTTGTCTCTTTTATTGTATTAGAGAGGGCAACAAATTATCTACATGGGAAAGATTTATGGAAGTATACAATAGCTTCTTAAAGAAGATATTTTGTGAATTCTATTACAGACATGTCTATGCTTCATAAGATATGTGTGGGAAAAGCGTATTTTATTAGGTGTTCGGAATTGAGATTTCTTCTCAATTTTAGGTCTTTTTTTTTATTTTCTTAATTGAATTAATAAAAGTTTTTGGTTTTGGAATAATCATTTTTATTTGCATTCTTCATTACTTTATCTTCTAAATTTAATTGTGTATTAATCGTGGAAAATTTCTAACATAATTTTAGCCATAACATCATCAACAAATGAAAAGGCAGAAGCTTCAAATTGAAATCGTACCATGAATATGTACTTACTCTTATATGCAGTCTATAATAAAATATAAAATCCACTACTTCTTCAATTGAAACGAAGATTCACTTAATCAAAGAAATCCGAAACATATTCTTGCGAATTCTTATAAAATGGAAAAAATGGCAAATATCTTTGAAAGGGTACTTCTAATTTCGAATCTCAACATTTGAAAAATACCTAAGTTTTCGTTTTGATTTTGAAATAAACTGAATTTAATTCATGTAATGAATTCAACCAACAACCCGCAAACGCCATTACGAAAACTCAAAGTATCAAAGTCATGGCAAAGTTTATTTTCAGATTACCTTTATTTGAGCAAGATGTTAGAAGCGATGGTGGGGATTGGATTCATTGGTTGAACGTAAGCGTTATGAGGCAAAGTTGACATGGAACGGCACGAGTTAAGGGAAACAAAAATGAGGAGATTTCTTTAAGGGATTTCATACTGCGTGGGAGGAAGAGAAGCAAAAAGAAATATGAACGGTCAGACGAATAAATCACCCAAATTTTAGTTATTGTTGACGGGATAAAGTAGCAGCGTTCCTTTATTTACTTTTAGTTTTAATAGATGAGTAGTTGTTGCATTTAGTATTTAAACGCTACTAATAAATGCATCTAAAAAGAAGTTTTGTTGTAGTGATATAAATATAACAATAATTATAGAAATATTTTTTTTAAAGATTAATATATTTTTAAGTTGTTTGGATACTATTAGGAAGTGCAATTCCTTATTTTTCAAGTGGTAAAATACAACATATAGCTACGAAAGTTTATTCAATAAATCAATCATTTCACAAAAAGAAAAATCCTTGTTTAGTTATGATCTCATGACTAACCAAACAAATGGTGAGTATTTAATATAAGAAATCACAATAAATCAATGTATAATTTTGAACCTTAAAGTCAAAATTCTTTTGACCACCCATGTGAATTCATGGGCAAGCTTGAACTTTTCTCAATAGGAGTGCTTAAAATTGTCATGATGTGAATTATAATGGAAAACGCAACCCGAAATGCAGATTTAGAAGAATGTTTCTCAATCCCGAATTAAATTATTGGTAAATATTTAGAAAATTATTTTAGCAAATAAAGCTTTTAGTCTCCTAAACTGCCAAAGCGCCACTTGAAAAAATAAACAAATACAACCTTACTCAATCTAGTATAATTATTTCTGTTGGTTTTAGCACAATTCATTCATTAAAACTATAACTGATTAATTTTTTCTGTTGAATCATCGGTTTCATAATTATCAAACATCAATCTTACAAGAGCATGGTTTGTTAGACAATGTCAAATCAAAGCAACTTGTATGTCGATTTAGTAGGAGATAGATGAAATCGAAAACAAAATAGAAGAGACAGTACATACCAAATTAAAATACCATTGATTGTTAAAAAATACAGGAAAACTTATACAATTTTCTTGTCTGTAGATTCTACCATTGAGAAAAGCAACGAGGGAGAATGCAAAGTGGAGGGAAAAAAAATTTCAGCCGCTCCTGTGATAAAATCTTAAGTGGAAGTGGAATGCTTCTAATAAAACAATAAACGTGCCCTAATTATTATTAGTAGATGCTGATTGTTGTTTTGCCTCCAGTTTTTGCTCCTGATAGAATGTCTCTGGTATTAACAAAATCAGAAAAATAGACCCAGGGAAAAGTTTAAAAAAAATCTAGTAACAAGTTTGATTTTTATTTTGAACGACACTTTTTAGTGTGAACAAAAATTGATAGTTGCAACTATTTTTTTGTAATTTACGTTAAAAAATATCTATCAATCTAAGAAGCAAATTTCTTGTACTTGAAACCAAATTTTTCTCTAATTTTTTCTTCGAGCTTAAAACCCCTAATGAAATTAGTAGTGTGGACATCCAGGAAGCGGTCCACCAAGCTCTAAGGCTGAGGCAGCTCAATGTGCTAGAGCTACAGTGCACGTAAAATATAATGCAAATTTTAAAGTAAAACAGCAATGAGTTGAAAAACAACATATTTGAATGTGGCCTGGTGGAAAAGATATTAAAGTTATCGTAATGCCACCTAAATTTTTTCATCCTAGTTTCATTTTTTTTCCGCTTAGAAAATAGGTTGGAGATGAGGAACTATATGTTAATGCATTGCTTAATATGAAAACGACATACTAGATCCACTAGCTTATGACTTATGAGATGAAGCCAGACATAATTTTCTTCATTTTATTAGCAGCTGATATTATTCAGTTTTGTAGCTTATTGGAGAAATTTGCCTTTACATTTAAAAGCATCCATAACAGTAAGAAAAGCCACAAAATCGAGGATTGATCATTTTGTATGTCAGTTAATATTTTAAATTGATTTGTAAGGCACGTACTTTTGATTAAGTAGACATATTCTGTTCAGAACTTTGCATTTTTTATACTACTCGTGATATTAATCCTAGTTGTTATGCGCTTTGTAGGCGAGGCTAAAAGTAAATATCTGATCTTTTCCTTTTAAGTAGCCATAACATAAATAAACATCCCAATATCAAGGATGGATTTTGTATGTCAGTTCATATGATGATTATATAGAAGTTGCTATTTGTTACTATGTAGTTTTGATTCTCTTTTTTCGAAAGGGTAAAATGGTCTGAATGGATTATCTTTAATATATACTTGCAAGGTTAGTTTCCAAGTAATATATTTCTTGGAGGTACCCGTGTGAAGAAACATTTTGATAACCATTTTAGGTTTCAATTTTTGTTTTTCGTGTCTGATTTCCTGCCGTATTTGAAAACAGTTTTCGCACGTGTATAACATGTCGTATAGTCAAAATTACCAGCTTCAAACATATGTGCATATGTTATGCGTGTGTATAACATGTGCATGTGTAGTCTGTCAATTGTATATAACCAATACAAAAAATTCGTATACAAAGACATTTCTCTTAAAAAGGGTTTTCTCTGAGAAGGTTAATTATAAATCGTTCAACTACTAATCTGTTATGGTAGTAAACTTTGAGAAATGAAACTATGTGCTTGTCAAGTTATCAGCTTGTGGTCTGATTTTAAAATTATCAATTCTTTTTCATAACAGCATGCATGCATGTACGCACGTACAAACAGACAGAGCCACTTAACCCCTCAGAAATTTTATGTGCTCGATTTAGCCTGAGATGGTACATCCATTTGTGAACAGTTTTCTTTTTCAATAAACTACTGTAAGGTACC
Source organism: Allium cepa (assembly GCA_030765085.1). NCBI lineage: Eukaryota > Viridiplantae > Streptophyta > Magnoliopsida > Asparagales > Amaryllidaceae > Allium > Allium cepa. The sequence continues at coordinate 602,074,670 of CM060935.1, forward strand.
CAATAGTATATTTTTACTTTGAAAGAGATATGATGCAACTTCTAAACATGAGAATCTTCACCTTAGAAATCCTAAATTAGCGTAGAAATTAAACCCAAATACATTGGAAAATGTAAATATCCCGAGTTTCCGTTATATTTAAAAGCATTCTATATTGGTTGCACGGTTGTTTCAGATATTATATTAGAAATCACAGTTGTTGGCGTGAGATGAGGGCAAAAATGTCAACCCAAAATGCGACCACCAAGATGGAAATCATTCTTCCAAATCCCATTTGTGATGCTTTGTAGTTTGGTGCTCCAGCACGAGCTAAACAAATACATAAATATCTCAGTTAGGTGCATGCTTTAGAATAGTTTGTTAAACAGTTATCATGAATGAGAAGCCTATTCTTTGTCAAGTGATTGTAATATAAATGACAATTGATGAAGATTAATCAATAGTTAATTGAGTGGGCTATATCATTGACGTTGAAAATGAGCTATTCTAACCTAGCTAGGTGTTGGAGAAATCTCGGTCTTCCCCACTTCGTGAAGTTAAGATGGGCACTTTAAGACTAAAAGTAGCAATGGAAGCACAAGATTTTATAATTCTCCAATATGGAGATTCTTCCACTATACAAAAGAATAGTAGGATTACAGTAATATGATTGCAAAAGTAACTCACACTTGGTGACTCACACAAGCTTGAGGATAAAGACTTCTCAAGCTATCACTCTTTTCTCTCAAAAAGTATCTCTCTAACTCTCAAGTTTTTTCTCACTCTAAGAAGTGGCTTCTTCCTTGGATTCTTGGATGGCTAATAATAGGGCTCCTTCTCCTATTTATACTACTCAACCTCCATAATGAATGGTGGAGATTACTTGCATCCTACGGTAGAGATTGATTCTCTAGATGCTCCACACTCTCTAATAATCTCTACACTCTTCCATTCCCTTCTTTATTCTTCCATACTCTTCCGTAAGGTTTCAGAAGGTTCCACACATCTCTAGAATATTTCAGAGGGTTCCACACTCTTCCCCAAGCTTCTAATGAGTTCTACACTTCTCTAGAGTTCTCCGGAACATTCTAGAAAATTCTAGATTTCTCTAGAAACGTCTAGAATTTTCTAGAAACTCTCCAATTAAGGAGGTTCCCAACACTAGGTCTCTAGATCAAGAAGAACAGGCGGTACATCTAAATATCGTGTTCTTGTGATTATTGTTGACATTTTACTACCTCTCTTTACCTCATACATCATCTTGATCAAATATGTAAATGAATATGATATACCAAATATTTAGATCATATGCTGGATCTGGATGGAACAATTGACGGGTAATTTTTTCCATGCAAATTAAATGATCACCCATGCTTTTCTAGCCTTGTTTGAGGCAATGTTGTGTGCCTTTTATTTCTAATTGTAGCCCAACTGTATTTCTGGGTATGCAGGCCCTTGGTTCAACTTGAGGAGGTCCCTGTGTGACTGCACATAAGTTTGAAGATTGAACTTTCAAGCTGTTAACTGTTAGCATGACATAACAACGTTATTTGACTAGATTTCCTTTAGTAAATAACCAACATATCCATCAATATTCGATGCGATACGGAGATAATTCCATTCCTTTTGTTCATAAATAAATTTGACCTTTTAAATCAATGGAATTGTATTCTTAATGCCTGATTTTGTACTGCAAGATCAGTACACAACCAAACATTCTATTTTCTGAAAACCGGATGTCAATGTACCTAGATATAGGTACCAATGAACTCATTTGATACATGATTTTCATTGGAATATAATCGATCTGGGAGTCGATTAGACGATTTTGCCCCATGCATCTTACCTTTGACCAGCGCGTGGAGATAGACGAGTTCAAGGAAGGATGCCCGAGAGAGGCATTCAAGACACTGATTCCTGCAGATGGGACTAAGTATAGAATTGAATTTGTTGCTGGTACGCTACTGAATTATATCGATACTCATGTTGACATGAATAGATAAGCCATATAATCTCAACTGCATCGATAGAACGACTCTTTTTAAGACCGTACGGGATATGTGCAGTCAGTGATAAACAAGGTTAATCGATGGAGAACAACATTGCTTAGTTAAACATGGCATGTTTAACCAATATTATACAAAGCTGAGTAAAGGAGTAACAGTGGGAAGTTATAGAAATTTATTTGTATGTACGGAGTTACATCAAATAAAGGCATTACACAGATCATAGACACATGCATGTATGGCACATAAGTGATTTTAATATGAATGTATGTAAGTGTACAAATACATACACATGCAAGCAAATACATAGGCAAAGAAAATAAAAGGTGCGATAACGTAAATGAGGCAAAGGTCAAAAACAGCAACTAAGGTGCAACGAGATCTACTTCTTCTTAGGCTCCTTTGGTCTCTTACTACTTCCCAAAAAACACAATGTGCTTTTATCTTTTTCAGAGACTTAGATAGTGGTTTTCCTTCATCTGTGTCCCAATCATAGTTGGATGAGGAAGTAGGAGTCGTCTGAGATTCGGAAGCAACTCCAGAGGTTGTTGCAATAAGAGACTTGATAGGGCCAATATAAAGTTTACGGTGGATAATTAGGCTCGAAAGAGAAGTTGATATTTAAGAAGGGACTGTAACATCCCGCCTTTTCGCACACTTTAAAACGACACACGTGCCAATTCAAAGCATACGCAAGGGCGGATTGTTATGGGGTAAATAAGAAAAACAGAGAAGGAATAAAACAAAATAGAATCTCACAGCGGAAGGATAAAATATAATAATAAATATACAGTTCAAAACAGTTTACAAAACAGTTATTTCACTTATACAATGAACATCAGAGTTACACATACCAATACAACAATGCAGCGGAATAAAAAGTGTGTGGTGCAATACTATATATAGAATAATACTGATTCTTCGTCTTCGTCCTCCAAAGCTAAAATCTGCTATCCTGAAACGCTCGGACTGACCCGAGCGAATTTGAAAAGACAAAAACACTCGAGTCAGACTAGAAAATCTTATGTGAGTTAAATAAACAGAAATAAATATGGGTACAGTAACTCAAGAGATGCTCGGGATTTACATCTCCTAAGGATCCGTTAAACTATTTACTATGTAGTATATTGCGCTATTATAATAGTGTCTATTTATAAAATAAACTTACTTTTTAATAGCGTTAAGGGGTTACCCATATAGCCCTTAACACGTAATAGTCCCAGTAGTCCATCCAATATCATAGTCCCTCCTGATCGGGAAGCCACTAGAGGATACCACACGGGCTACGGGAGAAAACCAAACTCGTACAAGGCGCGATAGGGTAGGTGACACGGCACAACTAGGCAATGCCAGGGTAGATATACCAATTGCTATCCAGGCTGATGGTAACGCGCAGCGCGCAGCTGCCGCCCACCTCGAACTAACTCCCCCAAAATCAAAATATAGAAGTGGCCACTGAATCAATCCAAGTCAAAGTATAATATCGAAGAGGAGCGTCCGATCAGAGGAATGACCTCATTGGCCTGAGAATCGCTCCTGTTTTAGCCACCTTATGCCAACTCACGGGAGTTGGGTCCACGTATTTACCTTACAGGAAACGTCGCCACCACCTACTTCATTCTGGAACTCCACCGCGTACACGGTTAGTCAAAGTGGTTTTCGGTATCGACAGAGAGTATGTCCATATCCGATCCCGGTCTCTTTGCCAACCCATCGTTATTATAACACCGCGGTTATTTAAAAATAGTTTATACTTTAAAACCAGAATATAATCCATTTCAAACCATAATATTACGATATCATTTCTTCTTTAAAAACACAAACCATTTATTTTCATATTATTTTATAAAAGCCCAAATCAACGATATCGTTTCCCAAATAAAATTTTCCTTTCCAAAAATTATGTCACTTTTTATTATTTAATATCCCATGTGACCAATATTTTGTTTGTAACTTTCAACATAATTCTTCGAAAATCCATAGTATTTTAAAACCATTATTTTCAAAACTAAATGGTTTGGATATTCAACGGTATGCGAATTAAAAAGGTTTAACTTTACTGTTGCCTTATAAAGAATAAATTACATGGCTTTCCAAATATTTCTTGTTTTAAAGTTAAACCAAAGTCCAAAATATTACTTCAAGTCCCAAAACCATTTCAATTTTATATATATTTATATCCATTTTTGAGCATTAATATTTCAACTAAAGTTGGATTTTTATCCTTTCAAAATCAATATTCTATTAATTAATCTTGACCATTCACATAAAATCCATAATTAATAAGACTTCAATTTCTAGTAAAATATATATATATATATATATAGAATTTTTCCACTTCAAATTATACTAGAATATCCATTTCTATTTATTTTGGGAAAATCCAATTACAAATATCATATCTTAAAATTTCCAACTTTACATTTAAACATAGGATATAAATTTACCAAACTCCATTTTCTAAATTTCTTCCATTTTCAATAAAGAAATTTATATTCCTTTTAATTTCAAAATTTCAACTTCATAGGTATATAAATATGGAATAAAATATTTATACAATATAAATTTAAGATTTATAGACCGTATTCAATCCAAACCATAGAAATCACATTAAAATAGTTATATATAGACCGCGGTGCCTGTATATAATTTTCTATCCTATGGTCAAGTGATACGGATATTTATCATTTCAATCCGCAATTTAAAAAAATAAAACTTTGCGGTTTTATCATTTCAAACCACAATCCCGAATGAAATGTAAAATGTATGCTAACTTGCAGTTTAATGATATCAAATAAAACATTCATTCAACAACACATCCATCATCCAATCACAACATCGATCAATATCAATCAATAACAATTATATATATGATCATATATAACAGGTGATAACTGGCAGTTTATTCAAATTAAATTTTATCAATTATTAATCTAACAATTTATATTCAGTGATAATTGACATAACTGTTAACTAGCAGTTCATATGCAAACAATAATTTCTAACAGCCAATTTACACGCAATAAATCAATTAAATTAACAGTTACATTCAAAAAAATGCAATTCAACAGATATGAATGAAATAACATGCCAAAAGCTCATAAATAAATTTCTATTCATTTCTAAAATTTATTTAACAAACATAAAAGCTTCTAGTAGTTGTGAGTGGGTTAAAACACTCACCTTTTGAATTTTAAATCGAATTCAAACCCGATTTAAACCCAAAAATTCGCCCGTCTCAGAATTCGTCCAAACCAGCGTCATCGAGTCCGGAATTAAATTACGATCCTAACAAAAAAAAATTCGTGTGAATCCGACTTCGTATGAGAAAGTTATGGCGAAAAATGGTGATTGAATTCAAAAATTGGAAATAAACAAATGACACACATTCACCTTCACAAGCCACGTCACCTAAAGAGAAGCGCATAGCTACAGCAACGCACGCACCTTCGAACAGAGGAAAACACGCACGCAACCCATACTTTATCAACCCTAATCGAAAATTCCCGCCAATCCAACCGTTGAAACTCGAAACAAACTACACAGATGCGATCCCCTCGGTTCCCTCTCCAAAACCCAGAAATGTTTTTCCGATCCGACAACTTTTGTTACGGCGATGATGAACGGTTTTGGGGCTGTTTGAATTTATTCTGGATAAACGACAGCTCCAATTGAAAAACGAATTTCACCAGTATATTACGCGTATCGAATACTTAAACATATATTTTTTTCTGGAATTTTCTGAAATTTTTGAGTTTTGACTTTTGATTTTGAACTGTGGATGGATCTGGAATTGGATCTGAGATGTATACATTCGGGAAAGAGAAAAGAGTGAAGAAATGAACTTACAGCAAATGAAAAAGAAAGGAGCTAGGGTTTATAGATGTATATTTATAGATAGGCTAGAGGTAGGGTAGCTAGACTGGATACGCGAGCGTGCGTGACAAACCATGGTCCAAAAAGCCCGCTATGCCTCCGGAGTCGAATTTGTTAAAACTATATATCCAAATAGGTGTTTTAAAATATTCTGAACGCGATGGAAAAAGTTTCGTGACCAAATTCGATCGTATGAAGAAGTTATGCTAAAAAAACAAAATTTCAAATTGATTTCAAAATGCGTAAATTTCAAGGCGTTTCGAGTCCGTACGATCAAACGACAAGTCCGATCGCAACGAAACTTGAAACATTATTATAATTCACCGTTACGGATCCGATGAAACTGGTTTCGTCGAAATCCGAGTCCGTGACAAAAATGACTATTTTTAATATTATTAAATCAATTAAATAAATCATAAAAAATCAATTTTTATGTTTCAACTCCTATTATTGGCCAAATTTCATTACTTAGATAGTTCAATTAATCCCAATAAATTTAACAAGCTTGGATGTGAATAAAAATTTATAGGTATATAAATTTGCAATTTTAATTTCTGCACTTTCTTATTAATTGGGAATTATAAATTTATTCTCACAAATTACCTAATCTTATACTTATACACTCTCATCTTAAACCAAATTAAATAAATAACTTGATTTCCATCTCAACTTACTTTTAATTGCAGTTAACCCTTTTCACCGTAATTAAAATTCCAAATTATAAATAAATTTTTATTCCCATTCCCTTAATTTTCTTAACTATTTATTTATTCAAATTTTCAATATTCAACATAAATAGTTTGGTTAAGTTCATTTATTTACCTTCTTCCTATGATTCACAGTTATGGATGTCAATATGATGAAGTTTACATTAGTTAAGATTTCACTCAATTGTTCTCTAAGTCAAATGTTTACAGCTTTCATTTAACTTTAATAACGTACAAATTTACGTTAAATTCCATTTTTAAATGAAGTAATTACCATTCGTTGAATCAAATACTCAATTCATAAATAAAGTCTTGTTTTCAAAAAGTTATATCACAAATGGTCAACTAAAATTTGAATAAGCTTTACTAAATTCTATGGTATTAAATGTTGCAATAAATCCAAATTGCCATGTCTTAAATCCAAATTACTAATTAAGTCTTGATTCCTTTATTATTCCTTTGGTTTTCAAATAAGTTTTTATGATGAATGTGAATTCAAATGAACAATGGAAACCCATTCCCATTTGATTTCACTATTCCATTAAATATCTTCATATTCCAGCTAAATCAACTAACGTATGAATTAGCTATTTCAATCTTCATTAAATTGCGGTTTTTATACAATAGAAATTAAATCCCATTAACATATAAATAAAGGTTGATATCCATCTATTTACATTATATCACACTTGTGCTTCTATTTAGCTTTGTATAAATGTATGAATGCGGAGTCTTGCCTATTAACGTATTAAATAAGCCTTAAAATCAATTAATGCCCCTCCTTAGTTTAACCTCTTTTTATCCGTATTTATTTTTAGAGTAACCCTTGGATTAAATTCCCAAATCACCAATTCAATTAATTATACCTTTCAATCCAAATGTAAATCTTCCACCTTTGAATTCTTATATTAAATGAATTTTATTCTAGGCAATAATTTTTACAAATGTTTACTGATTCCACATTTATAGGTTTCTTAAATTTTACTCCATCTAAATGTGACACATTTTTATTTCATTTCAAACCAATATATATATTCATTCCTATTCAATATATATATTCATTCCTATTCCTTTCATTTGGTTACTGCATTGAAATCTATTTATTAGCTAATACTACGTTACTATCATTAATTAAATTTTGGATTATATTCCAATTCCTATAACTAGGCCTTAAGTCACCATTTTACATAGTTTTAATTTAGCGTTTATTTAAATCTTCGTTTATCGTTTAGAATTTCTACTAAATTGTAATGCACAACTTATGAACTTTAACCAATTTAGTCCACCTAATAAATTTTTCAATTGTTTGTGTGTATGTAATCCAATTCAGTTATTGTTACATTAATACCATTAAACCAACAAATTAAGACTTATAACTACAACACAACTTTCAGTTATTTTCAAATCTATGTCATATAACCTTTTAAATCTCTACCTGTAATTACAGTTACTATCTAACTCCTACATTCATCCTTTTAAAATCCTAAGACTTTAATTTTATACTGGATTAAATTAGCAAACATATAAATTAAATTTATAAAAATATCATAAATTTATCAGGTCGTTACAATCTCCCCCACTCAAAACTTTTCGTCCCCGAAAAGGAAAAAAGAAGGGAGAAGGAAGAATAAACAGTACTTTTTATTTCAATTTTTAATTTATAAACAATATTTTCCTGGATTAATCCTCCTAAATGAAATATTCTTGTTTTATAATCATTATATCCTTTAATACTTGAGTTGTTAAAGTTGGAAAAATATTTTTTTTTTTTTTTTTTTTTTTTTAAAAATTCTAAGTCAAAAATTTACGAATTTTTTTTTTTTTTGGCAGAGTCTCCTTTGTACGGAGGGACTCTGAAGAAAATATAATATCCAAATATACAAATATATTACATATATATATCCAAAATAAAATATCCCGCACGGGAGAATATATGAAATAGCGCTTTAAACGTAATCCGAAAACGTACCTATTTGTCGGGCAATACGCTTTTATTATTTTGGAACCAAAAGCCGTAGCAGTTGCTTCCATTACCTGTATTCACTTATATAATCTAAAAGGTTAAATATTTATTTTACAGTGAAAGGTTTAGGTGGATTCAATCATTCATATCCAATCAAATGCAACAACCACAATTTTTTTCAACAGCACACACCACATTCAACAAACAATCATTTAATCAAACAACAATTAGTTGTTCGGGTTCAAATTCTGAAGTTGTACGAATGAAGAATAACTATCAAGTACATCCATTGCTCAACAGCCTTGGATGGAACAAAGATAGATTATTTGTAAATCTAACAACTCCATAATTCCTTACCCAACAACATACATCAACCAACAATTCAAATCAACACCAAAATATCTCATTATACATTTATTTCATAATTCAGTGTTTTGATTTTTCTTTCCTTCATTTATGAGGGATTTCTTTGTTTCTCACAAGTTTATTTTCCAATTATCACCAAATTCATTATATTTGTATTTCCTTTTTATTACTTAAGTTTCCTTTTATTACTTAAGTCTATAAAATAAATTCTCATTAATAACAACAAATATTTTGAATATCTTCACTTGTAAGATTTCCCTTGAATTCTCATTAATAACATTCATTAACTATGAATTGCAGTCATTAAAATTTTCCTACTTTCCATTATATTAGAATAGGGGAGATAAAACATACTTAAGTGAATACTCATATAATAAATTCTTATTTTGAATTTCATGTTATACACTCAGGTTCCTATCATCTATTACTAATTCTTAACTTTATTTTCAATAAAGTTATAACCTAAGTTTATACCATTAAATTCTTGTTATAACCGTAATTTATTGAATACTTCATTATTCCTAAATCCCTACTTGTAAAATATTCAATTCTAGTTTCTTGTTTAACATTTCAACTTTTATATTTGGGTAAGTTATTTATGTTAAAGAAATGCAATTGAACCTTATACAAGTTAAATCTCCATTCTTTTAATTCATTGATTATTCACTAAGTCTTTACCAATATTCATAAGTTAAAATATTTATCTTCCTTTATCCTTAGCATTAATTCTCTTATTTCAATTAGGGGTTTCAATTCATTTATTACCTAACTTTTATTTCACTAAAATTTTCAATTAGTTAACGGAAAATTTTAGAATTAAATACCGAGTTGAATTTCCATTTATTTCAAAATAATAGATAAATAAGTTCTTACTACTCAATATCTCTAATTATAGTTAGAACAATAAAAGAAATTTTTTAGAAAGTTCTAAAATAAATCTGTAGTAGAATTTACTACAGTGGCCTTTCCTCTTCGAAACTCGAAAATGAAAGTCGATGATGCGGCCGTCATCACCGAATTTATTTTCCAGCGACAGAGAAGAAAGTACAAAATAAAAATTTTCCAAAATCTTCTTTAAACAGTTTTTTTTCTTCGAATTATGCTAAATATTTACATAAGAAAATACTTGTAAACCGAATCATTATATCTCATAAATTCTTTGAAAACGAATTCGGAAAAATCCCGGACTTAAGTTCTAAAATCTCCAAATTGGGTTTATTATGATTTCACCTAGCTTCAGTTATTATAAATATTTTATTTCCTAACACCCAATCTATAGCAACCAAAAAATATATATATATCTTTATAAAATATTTTTATATATGGAAAATATAATAGGCAAAATTATTTCATTCACCTATATTAAAAACAAATATTATGTCGGTCTGTCCTATTTAGTGTTTAGAAATCCCTATTGATGGCATAGCGTCCCATGCATCAACCAGAATTTATAAATACAAAGCGGAACAGATTAACACAATATTAAAATCTTTTATGAATACTAACAAATACGCTCTCTCATATATATACACTCAGCGACTCCCATAGGATATTACTACCCTATTAACAAAGAGTCAAACCCCACAAAGCCAAGGTTTATCGCTAAACCAAAGCTCTGATACCAGATGTAACATCCCGCCTTTTCGCACACTTTAAAACGACACACGTGCCAATTCAAAGCATACGCAAGGGCGGATTGTTATGGGGTAAATAAGAAAAACAGAGAAGGAATAAAACAAAATAGAATCTCACAGCGGAAGGATAAAATATAATAATAAATATACAGTTCAAAACAGTTTACAAAACAGTTATTTCACTTATACAATGAACATCAGAGTTACACATACCAATACAACAATGCAGCGGAATAAAAAGTGTGTGGTGCAATACTATATATAGAATAATACTGATTCTTCGTCTTCGTCCTCCAAAGCTAAAATCTGCTATCCTGAAACGCTCGGACTGACCCGAGCGAATTTGAAAAGACAAAAACACTCGAGTCAGACTAGAAAATCTTATGTGAGTTAAATAAACAGAAATAAATATGGGTACAGTAACTCAAGAGATGCTCGGGATTTACATCTCCTAAGGATCCGTTAAACTATTTACTATGTAGTATATTGCGCTATTATAATAGTGTCTATTTATAAAATAAACTTACTTTTTAATAGCGTTAAGGGGTTACCCATATAGCCCTTAACACGTAATAGTCCCAGTAGTCCATCCAATATCATAGTCCCTCCTGATCGGGAAGCCACTAGAGGATACCACACGGGCTACGGGAGAAAACCAAACTCGTACAAGGCGCGATAGGGTAGGTGACACGGCACAACTAGGCAATGCCAGGGTAGATATACCAATTGCTATCCAGGCTGATGGTAACGCGCAGCGCGCAGCTGCCGCCCACCTCGAACTAACTCCCCCAAAATCAAAATATAGAAGTGGCCACTGAATCAATCCAAGTCAAAGTATAATATCGAAGAGGAGCGTCCGATCAGAGGAATGACCTCATTGGCCTGAGAATCGCTCCTGTTTTAGCCACCTTATGCCAACTCACGGGAGTTGGGTCCACGTATTTACCTTACAGGAAACGTCGCCACCACCTACTTCATTCTGGAACTCCACCGCGTACACGGTTAGTCAAAGTGGTTTTCGGTATCGACAGAGAGTATGTCCATATCCGATCCCGGTCTCTTTGCCAACCCATCGTTATTATAACACCGCGGTTATTTAAAAATAGTTTATACTTTAAAACCAGAATATAATCCATTTCAAACCATAATATTACGATATCATTTCTTCTTTAAAAACACAAACCATTTATTTTCATATTATTTTATAAAAGCCCAAATCAACGATATCGTTTCCCAAATAAAATTTTCCTTTCCAAAAATTATGTCACTTTTTATTATTTAATATCCCATGTGACCAATATTTTGTTTGTAACTTTCAACATAATTCTTCGAAAATCCATAGTATTTTAAAACCATTATTTTCAAAACTAAATGGTTTGGATATTCAACGGTATGCGAATTAAAAAGGTTTAACTTTACTGTTGCCTTATAAAGAATAAATTACATGGCTTTCCAAATATTTCTTGTTTTAAAGTTAAACCAAAGTCCAAAATATTACTTCAAGTCCCAAAACCATTTCAATTTTATATATATTTATATCCATTTTTGAGCATTAATATTTCAACTAAAGTTGGATTTTTATCCTTTCAAAATCAATATTCTATTAATTAATCTTGACCATTCACATAAAATCCATAATTAATAAGACTTCAATTTCTAGTAAAATATATATATATATATATATAGAATTTTTCCACTTCAAATTATACTAGAATATCCATTTCTATTTATTTTGGGAAAATCCAATTACAAATATCATATCTTAAAATTTCCAACTTTACATTTAAACATAGGATATAAATTTACCAAACTCCATTTTCTAAATTTCTTCCATTTTCAATAAAGAAATTTATATTCCTTTTAATTTCAAAATTTCAACTTCATAGGTATATAAATATGGAATAAAATATTTATACAATATAAATTTAAGATTTATAGACCGTATTCAATCCAAACCATAGAAATCACATTAAAATAGTTATATATAGACCGCGGTGCCTGTATATAATTTTCTATCCTATGGTCAAGTGATACGGATATTTATCATTTCAATCCGCAATTTAAAAAAATAAAACTTTGCGGTTTTATCATTTCAAACCACAATCCCGAATGAAATGTAAAATGTATGCTAACTTGCAGTTTAATGATATCAAATAAAACATTCATTCAACAACACATCCATCATCCAATCACAACATCGATCAATATCAATCAATAACAATTATATATATGATCATATATAACAGGTGATAACTGGCAGTTTATTCAAATTAAATTTTATCAATTATTAATCTAACAATTTATATTCAGTGATAATTGACATAACTGTTAACTAGCAGTTCATATGCAAACAATAATTTCTAACAGCCAATTTACACGCAATAAATCAATTAAATTAACAGTTACATTCAAAAAAATGCAATTCAACAGATATGAATGAAATAACATGCCAAAAGCTCATAAATAAATTTCTATTCATTTCTAAAATTTATTTAACAAACATAAAAGCTTCTAGTAGTTGTGAGTGGGTTAAAACACTCACCTTTTGAATTTTAAATCGAATTCAAACCCGATTTAAACCCAAAAATTCGCCCGTCTCAGAATTCGTCCAAACCAGCGTCATCGAGTCCGGAATTAAATTACGATCCTAACAAAAAAAATTTCGTGTGAATCCGACTTCGTATGAGAAAGTTATGGCGAAAAATGGTGATTGAATTCAAAAATTGGAAATAAACAAATGACACACATTCACCTTCACAAGCCACGTCACCTAAAGAGAAGCGCATAGCTACAGCAACGCACGCACCTTCGAACAGAGGAAAACACGCACGCAACCCATACTTTATCAACCCTAATCGAAAATTCCCGCCAATCCAACCGTTGAAACTCGAAACAAACTACACAGATGCGATCCCCTCGGTTCCCTCTCCAAAACCCAGAAATGTTTTTCCGATCCGACAACTTTTGTTACGGCGATGATGAACGGTTTTGGGGCTGTTTGAATTTATTCTGGATAAACGACAGCTCCAATTGAAAAACGAATTTCACCAGTATATTACGCGTATCGAATACTTCAACATATATTTTTTTCTGGAATTTTCTGAAATTTTTGAGTTTTGACTTTTGATTTTGAACTGTGGATGGATCTGGAATTGGATCTGAGATGTATACATTTGGGAAAGAGAAAAGAGTGAAGAAATGAACTTACAGCAAATGAAAAAGAAAGGAGCTAGGGTTTATAGATGTATATTTATAGATAGGCTAGAGGTAGGGTAGCTAGACTGGATACGCGAGCGTGCGTGACAAACCATGGTCCAAAAAGCCCGCTATGCCTCCGGAGTCGAATTTGTTAAAACTATATATCCAAATAGGTGTTTTAAAATATTCTGAACGCGATGGAAAAAGTTTCGTGACCAAATTCGATCGTATGAAGAAGTTATGCTAAAAAAACAAAATTTCAAATTGATTTCAAAATGCGTAAATTTCAAGGCGTTTCGAGTCCGTACGATCAAACGACAAGTCCGATCGCAACGAAACTTGAAACATTATTATAATTCACCGTTACGGATCCGATGAAACTGGTTTCGTCGAAATCCGAGTCCGTGACAAAAATGACTATTTTTAATATTATTAAATCAATTAAATAAATCATAAAAAATCAATTTTTATGTTTCAACTCCTATTATTGGCCAAATTTCATTACTTAGATAGTTCAATTAATCCCAATAAATTTAACAAGCTTGGATGTGAATAAAAATTTATAGGTATATAAATTTGCAATTTTAATTTCTGCACTTTCTTATTAATTGGGAATTATAAATTTATTCTCACAAATTACCTAATCTTATACTTATACACTCTCATCTTAAACCAAATTAAATAAATAACTTGATTTCCATCTCAACTTACTTTTAATTGCAGTTAACCCTTTTCACCGTAATTAAAATTCCAAATTATAAATAAATTTTTATTCCCATTCCCTTAATTTTCTTAACTATTTATTTATTCAAATTTTCAATATTCAACATAAATAGTTTGGTTAAGTTCATTTATTTACCTTCTTCCTATGATTCACAGTTATGGATGTCAATATGATGAAGTTTACATTAGTTAAGATTTCACTCAATTGTTCTCTAAGTCAAATGTTTACAGCTTTCATTTAACTTTAATAACGTACAAATTTACGTTAAATTCCATTTTTAAATGAAGTAATTACCATTCGTTGAATCAAATACTCAATTCATAAATAAAGTCTTGTTTTCAAAAAGTTATATCACAAATGGTCAACTAAAATTTGAATAAGCTTTACTAAATTCTATGGTATTAAATGTTGCAATAAATCCAAATTGCCATGTCTTAAATCCAAATTACTAATTAAGTCTTGATTCCTTTATTATTCCTTTGGTTTTCAAATAAGTTTTTATGATGAATGTGAATTCAAATGAACAATGGAAACCCATTCCCATTTGATTTCACTATTCCATTAAATATCTTCATATTCCAGCTAAATCAACTAACGTATGAATTAGCTATTTCAATCTTCATTAAATTGCGGTTTTTATACAATAGAAATTAAATCCCATTAACATATAAATAAAGGTTGATATCCATCTATTTACATTATATCACACTTGTGCTTCTATTTAGCTTTGTATAAATGTATGAATGCGGAGTCTTGCCTATTAACGTATTAAATAAGCCTTAAAATCAATTAATGCCCCTCCTTAGTTTAACCTCTTTTTATCCGTATTTATTTTTAGAGTAACCCTTGGATTAAATTCCCAAATCACCAATTCAATTAATTATACCTTTCAATCCAAATGTAAATCTTCCACCTTTGAATTCTTATATTAAATGAATTTTATTCTAGGCAATAATTTTTACAAATGTTTACTGATTCCACATTTATAGGTTTCTTAAATTTTACTCCATCTAAATGTGACACATTTTTATTTCATTTCAAACCAATATATATATTCATTCCTATTCAATATATATATTCATTCCTATTCCTTTCATTTGGTTACTGCATTGAAATCTATTTATTAGCTAATACTACGTTACTATCATTAATTAAATTTTGGATTATATTCCAATTCCTATAACTAGGCCTTAAGTCACCATTTTACATAGTTTTAATTTAGCGTTTATTTAAATCTTCGTTTATCGTTTAGAATTTCTACTAAATTGTAATGCACAACTTATGAACTTTAACCAATTTAGTCCACCTAATAAATTTTTCAATTGTTTGTGTGTATGTAATCCAATTCAGTTATTGTTACATTAATACCATTAAACCAACAAATTAAGACTTATAACTACAACACAACTTTCAGTTATTTTCAAATCTATGTCATATAACCTTTTAAATCTCTACCTGTAATTACAGTTACTATCTAACTCCTACATTCATCCTTTTAAAATCCTAAGACTTTAATTTTATACTGGATTAAATTAGCAAACATATAAATTAAATTTATAAAAATATCATAAATTTATCAGGTCGTTACAGGGACCCTCTTCGTGCTTGGTTTGTTTTTGACATCCTTGAGTTTGGATTGGTCAATCGCTTTCTTTTCTACCATTGTAGTCGTTTTAGGATTCTTCTCGATAATAATACATACGTCATTATCCAGCGAAGCATCAACATCTACCAAGCTTTCTAAGGCCCCTATTTTCTCCAAGTTAAGACCAAGGCAAGAACTAGTGGGCATCGAGGAAGGAATAGGGGTTGTAGTAACAACGTTTACAACAACGTCCGACATGGTCATGGTAGCACTGGGACTTAGAGCAAGGATAACATATGGAAGAGGAAGCAATGGTGATGGTTAACCTTATAAGATGAAAAATAGAGTGGTAAAGATTATTGTTCCCTATAGGAGAGAACCAAAGTTTCTCGAAGAACGAAATTACCAAGGAGATACCATAAGTGGGTGAAAGACATGCTGAGGAAATTTACCGATTTCCCCTTCCTTAAGAACTTTTGAAAATGGAGGTAAAGTGGGGGGAATCGCCAAAGCAACGAAGGTCAGGATCTGCGGGTTATAGCTCTCGACAGCAATAGCATTGGTGTCAAAAGCATCAGATACAAGTATCTAAGTAGTGGCGACTTCAAGAGTGGTCATTGTAGAAGTGATGATCCTAGCCTAAAACTCTTTTTGAGCAGGAGCAGTTTCATTTGCATGGTCCAAAAATCTAACCTTAGCTGCCTTGACAACCATCCCTTCTTCAAGAGTTTCCAAGTCTTCCTTACCGACCATCTCATTCTTCAACCTCTCCTCATCAATTTCCTAGTTAAACTCTTTGGCCCATGTCAAGATCTTTTCCTAGACCTCATTTAGTGTAATAGGGTAGCCATCTCCTAGCCATTTCAAATTTTTGTCCCAGTGACATTTAAAAAGAATCTCAGGAGGGTGGCTTAGATCTTTTCCTTAGTCTGGGTGAAAGCGGCCTTAAGTTCGGTTGTTTTCTTGTCTAAGTCCACCGACTTGATCCTTAAAGCTATAATTTCTACTGTGGAAGTCTATGAAATTTCCTAAGCCTGATCTCACATCCCTTTCTCGACTTTGAGCTATGTTTTGAGGCTATCGATCTCAACCCTATGTGTGGCTTTCTTGACCTCTTAAACATTAACTCTTTTCCAAGGCTACCGCTATATATGTGTGTAATTTTTAATTGATCATTTAGAATTTTGCAATTAGTCATGTAAGCGACACCCTCATTAGCCAATTTTTTCTCACCTTCTCTAATAGCCTTTTCTAGTCCTCAAAAGATCTATTATAGTCAGTGCTTTCGATGTCAAAGCCCTTGGTGGTTAGTTGGTTAGCCCGATTGACATCGAAAAGCCTTTAGCAAGATTTCTCCATTAGAAGTACTGCTCCGCAACCTCAATGGTCATGGAGATGCCTTCATTTACGTAGGTTACTGAGAGGTATTTGATTTTGTAACTAAATTTAACCCCCTTCAGACAGAAGTCAGGACATGCAGCTTGCATCTTTGTGGTTGGTATTAAAGATGATCTTAAGGGGAAGGAAGTTGAGATGTCTAGCTTATTGATTTTTCTTTCTCGCCTCTATGTGATTGAAGGGAAGTCGAAGAGTCGGTTGTCATGGATTGATGGGAAGAAGTAGTTGGAGCCTTGGGTCGCTCAATGATAACAGTCGAGGGCTGAGAGGATGGAGGAATATTGGATTGAAAAGATTGCTGGATTTTAAAGGATTGAGAGTGCAAGCGTTGTTGATGATGGGAATCACAGTTAGGCCTAGGATAATTGTGTGGTTCCCTGTGCTCGTCACAACGGAGATGCCTACCCTCGACATCATGCCACTCCTTCTCTTACTTTCTTTCATTCTCGCAATCGAATTCTTGATATGGGTTGCGATGAGGATAAGAGCTCCCTTAATATTGAGAGCGATAGTGATAACCACCTTGGTAAAACCTATCGAGATGGCTTTTCTTTCCCATTGCACTTGTGCGAAAATAAGATAAATTGGTCTAGAATCAAACGTTTGGACTAAGAACAAGTGTAAAGTGATTGTGTTTATGATCATATGAAGTGGGTGGAGTGCTAGTGCGTCCGAAGTAACCTACAGACCATGCTTGCGGGGTTGTAGGGACGAAGTTTCCTCCCCACCAAAAGCACAGGGAACGTTGGTCGAGGGAAGTTGAATTCGAGAGAATTAGATTCCTAAATATCATCAAAACTCAAATCTTCGTAGATGAAGTTTTTAAAACTATCAATGTCACTCAAAAAGCCCAAGATAGCGTCGGTCGCACTTGGAGGGGTTAACTCTCCAACATGGACTTAAGTAGTTTAGGTAAATATAGAGAAGTCTTGATAATGATTCATCTAGGTCTGGAAGGAGAAGTGACTTGAGTGACTTTAGGGGATATCTCCCTAAAGGACTTGTTTTCATCGGCATCGTCGTTTTCGTCTCCTTCTCCCACCTTGTAACCTCATAAAAATTAATAAGTAATTAATTAACTAAATAAGACAAGGCTAAAAATGGAAATTTTGTAAATGTTAGAATTTGACTAGGAAAATGGTGTTGTTGCGTTTGTGTCGTTTTTATGATCAATTTTCATATGTAAAATTTTGAAAATGAAGCTCAAACAAAAGTTATGAATGTTTGAAATTTTTGAATTTAAAATAATTTAAATGGAATTCAAATTAATAATTAATTCAAAGATTTAAAATTAAAAAATTAACAGCAATTAGACTTGGGGTTAAGCAAATGTTAAAATAAAGTTAATGTTAATTGGTTAATTAGGAAATAAAATCACATCACAAAAAATAATTAATATTGTTCCCAAAATGACCAATCGATCGACCACTACCTAGGGTCAGTAACAACCCAAAATTTTAACCCGTGATTTAATTTGTTAATTAATTAAATAATAAAATAAAATTTTTAAATTATTTGAATTGAGCCATGGGAGTTGCATCATTGTGTCCGTGGTAATTTCTGGTCAATTTCCATGTATAGAACGTCAGAATCTGAGCTAAAATGAACGAGATGTGAATTAAACAAAATAAGTAGAAAAAAAGAAAAAATCTATGTATATATATATGTGTGTGTGTGTGTGTGGAAATTAGGTTGAAGAGCTTCTATTTGTATAGTAATAAGTTTTAAGGACGGCACTTCTGAATAATTAGTTTTAAGGACAATTTACAACATAATGATAAGTTTATTTTTCTTTTTAAGTTATATAGGAAAATGATAAATCTTTTTATCATTATTTTTGTATAACTGAAAATGATAAATTATTTTATCCTTTTCCTTTAAAATGTCCTTAAAACTAATTTTTCAGAAGTAGTGTCCTTAAATCTTATTACCCTGCACAAATAAGTCCTTGAAGTAAAAATCCCCTATATATATATATGCCAGGTCGACCGGTCGGTCGACTTCGGCACAAAGGTGGTCTAGCCGCCTGTGTTCAGGAATGAAGAAAAAATTTCTTCGTTCCAAAGGCTTCCTATGACGTGTTTTGCATTCTTTATTTCAATCCGGCCCTTCTATTCTTGCATCCGATGGCTCCTATTTAGCTTATGACGTAGTTGCATCCTATTCAATCCTGTCCTAGTTCCACTTCTACCGTATAAATAGAACCATAGGCCTAACACTTTTTCTCATTCTAAGATTTTCTCCAATTGGGTTCACCTATTCAGGAAGGACCCTAAGCGGAATAATTTTCCAATGAGGAAATCGTTATCCATGAATGCCCAAAGGGAAGAGCTAAGGACCAAAGGTGAGTGATTGTAATAATTTTAAATTTCTTTAAGTAATCTAAAATAATAGGGCTTTCAATAGTTGTAGTTTTACTACGATTTTTGGAGCTACATTTTTAGTAATTTATTTACAGTTTTTAGAATTATTTTCAGTTAATTTTAGTTTATTTCTAGTTTTCCATTTATTTACAGTTTATTTACAGCCTTTAGTTTATTTACTATTATTTATACGTTATTTACATCTTCTTCTTACACCTTGGATTTCTTTCTATTTTCAGTTTTATTTTATTCCTTCTTCTTCTTCTTCGCATATGGATTAGAATAGAATTAACGCAAATTGGATTAAATTTAAGAAATCTGAAATAATGGAAGACGTAAATTATAAAGACCGTAACATAAATGGAATTGCACTAAAATTATGCCTAATTACGATATTAATTGGACTGAATTAAAGAAATTGGCCAAGTGATAACTTAGAATTATAACCAAAAAGAATAAAAGAAGAAAAGAAGCTTATTTTCACACTTAGACCTTGGGTTAAGTAATAAGCATGGTTATAACGTAAGTTATTATAAGAAATAGAACAGAATAAGGCCCATTTTAAGACTTAGGATAAATTAATTAGCGCATATAGTACGAACAAGAGTAAAAGCTTGTTTAAATAATTTATCTAAGTTAATAAGCAAAGAATTAAAGTAGGACGTTTACCAAATAGCATTCCCCTATTATTTTCTATGGGTACAGTGTTTCACATAAACCTGAAGTGAGATGAAGGGCAATCTTATGCTAATAGTGGTAGTAATTGGTCAATATAGAGATGTTCAAATCACGAAGGATTTGGACAAGGGCGCTATTAGATATTATTTGGATGACGGGCCAGTACCGGTAGTATTCCCCTATATTTTTTATGGACACGGTATTTCACATAATCCTGAAGTGACACGAGGGGCACATTTATGCTGAGTCGAGGAAATAATACGATCCAATAAGTGGAGCAACAGGTAGTATGACAATGGTGGCAGTTATGCGTGCGACTTCCATTTCGGTGCTCAGTAATTGGTATGAGTTCCAAGCGCTTAGTATGTGTGTCTTTCGTAGACACCATTGCCTTCTGTGTATGGAGCTATGTATCTTCTAGTCCACAGTGGATGCTTTGTGTATCTTTCGTAGTCATCATTGGATGTTTTGTAGGGAGTTATATAGTGTCTAGTTCGTAGTTAAGTCTATGCAGTAGCAGGCCGATCAAAGAATAGAATTAGGATTTCAGCCTAATTATAGGATTAGGAATTCAGCCTAATCAAGCAGCTACCAAAGACAAGTGCAAACAATCAAAGTTGACCTATCTTATCAATTGTAATAGTTTAATCGTATTTTCCAGTTTATCTCTTTCCTGTTTACTTTTGTATATACTAGAACTATTGAAGAGTCTATTACCTTTACTTTGCTTAAAGATTCTAGAAGTTACTATCACTCACCGGACTTTTAGTCTGACCCACTCCTCTATTTTTCTTTCCCCCATAGGCAATCAAGGGAGAGGGCTGTAGATTGCGGTTGCTTGGAGGATTTTGGAAGAAAATCTCTACCATATATTTCTTTTATTCTAGCTTTAACTCTATCTGTGTACTGGCTTATTATGAGGAATATTATGTACTCTGATTTTGAGACTATGAGTTTTTATTTCATGAGACATTTTGGTTTTTGAGACATGTTTGTTATATTTAGTATTTGACTTATTTGGTTTATGAGAAATTATGAAGCTTTTGTTTTAAATAAGTATTATTTTAATTTCCGCTGTTTTTACCTGTTTTTGTCTTGTGAATCTTAGTCTTTGTTAGTTTCAGTTATACCTACAACGCACCACGCCTTTTAATGTGCCATGTTTGGTATATTAAGGGGTGTGGTGTGTTTCAAGGTCGGTCAATCGCTAGCGGTCGATCGCCTAGTTATGATTGGTCGACCAATGGTCATGGTGGAGGCTAGCATTTTCTTACACCATGAATGACCTAGATTTTATTATTTTAAATCGACAAGAGTCTGATGGTTACGGTGTTTTCTAACAATTATAAATAAATGTCTAGCCCCATTACTTTTATTCCCAAATTATTTCAAGAACTAAGTGAAGCTTTGTCGGTTTCTCTGGTTAAAGATTTAGAAAATTCTCTAGAGTTTCACGTAAAAAAATTTAGGTGTTTATTATTTAATTTCTAATCTTATCTCTTCCAACCCTTAAATTTCCAAATCTAATCCATATGAGTTTCCTCGTTATATATTTCTAAAAGGAGATATTTGTAAAAAAGTAAAGTGGATGTAAACAAATCCATAAAGGAAGTGCTAAGTACATTTTGTAAGTGAAAATCATAGTTTTTCTTATTTTAGTAATTGTATAATATAACTTGGAATTGATATATGCCTTTAGAATATTTGTTTACAAAAACATCATATTAAAACTCCAAAATTTCCCCGAAGCGAAATGTTAATTCTTATGTTAGAATCTCAATTATTCTATATTAAAATAGTGAAATTGTGTAGTTATTTCTATTTTAATGTTTTACATTCTATTCCACTTCTCATCTTTTTCTTTAGATCCGATTAAGGGATTTTCGAAAGAAATAAGTTAAGAAATGGTGTGTAAAGTACAGATTCTCTTTGTTCGTGGTTTGCACAATATATTTCTATAATTCAAATGAGAATTTCCTTTTTCACCTATACTTGTACAAGTTGAATAGAGCAAAAAATGATTTGAATTGCAAATTCTATTAATGTTGATTTTACTAATTTAGTATAAAACAAGTTTTGTATGGATTCTATTTGTGTACAAGTCTGTTGTTGAATTTAGAATATTGGATATACGGTATATTTGTTGATATGGAATTGGACTTGTATAAATTTAAGGATTTCACATTTAAAGGATTAGTTTTGGGCGCAATCTTCACACGTTTAGAAATACTTTAGGCATGTGTGTGTGTGTATTAGCTATCAATAACATATAATTAATAAGGTATTAATTGCATAGTGAATAGGTTATTAATTAGTATTAAATCCCCCTTAGGAAAGAAATTGATAGTTAAGGTGAAATAAGTGTTTTCCTTATAATGCCTTAATAAGGAATGCAGTGAGATGCAGGACGGTATGTTAAGAGAGTGTAGTTGTGATTGAGTTATAAGGATGTGAGGTCAGTCAAAAGCATACAAAAGTCTGCCTACTAATCTGGCTATAACAGTGTGACTTTAGGGCTGATGTGAGACAACATCTATAATAAGTACCCTCGTAGGATGTAACATCCCCTATTTGGAGGTCCAAAATTAACAGCTACGGATGCTGTAGTCATCCATAGTTATTAATCTTCGCTGACCCAATGCGGTAATGTTAGATACATTGATACACATAATTATATGAATATAGAAAAAAATTAATACATCAAGCAAGTTCCACATTCCATTTCAAAACATTTCAAATTCATTACATAATCCCAATACGAGAACCACATTCAGAGAAAATGTACTTATTACAACATACGCTAAGAGTGGCATATAAAGATGCCCCTTGAATTATCAGAGTATATATATATATATGCAATTTTAACAACTTTGCCTTTACTACAAGAACATAGTGGAATCAAAATAAAAGAGAACTATAGATGGCTATCACGCATCCTACACGTCTCCGGAAGCTTATTCGTCTAAAGAGGTACATGAAAACCTCAACTCTCAAACTACTCAAAATCAATTGAGTACCCGAGATTTTAAAGGGAAAACATAAACTTCAGTTCAGGCATAAAGCCTAGTATGAATAATAATCTACCATCTCAAACCATTTAGATATCTAGTGAGACCATGCCGCTTAGCGGAATGGGTTTTTCCTCACAAGTATCCTAAAACCTTTATAAAACCATATAGTTTGCTCCTGCATTGTTAAAACAATTCAAACGATATGATGATATGAAAAAAAAGTAATCATTTAGATTACCCATCCCTATTCATTTCTGACTAGTTGTCTCATTTATATTTTCTAAGGTCACTGTTAAACTATAGTTTCCATGAGCTTACTAATATTCTATTTAATGTTTATGGACTTCCTGTCCAGTTTAATAGTTTTCATAGGATCACTAAGAACCTATTGGCCCCTGCCAATATCTTTACTGTTTCATGGATCTTCCTTGAACCTATTGGTTACTCCAATATTTCCTTTATCCTAGTTTTCATGGGTTGACTAGGAACATTTTGACTTCTATCAATATCTAAATCCAGATGTAGTTTCCATGGGCTAACTACAAACCTGTTGGCCCTTGCCAATATTAAATCATAGTTTTCATGGGATAACTATGAACCTGTCTTCCTGACATCTTCATTTATACATAGTTTTCATGGGTTGACTATGAACCTATTGGCTCATGCCAATATCTTTTCCTATTCACAGTTTTCATTGGCTTATTGTGAACCTATTAGCCACTGCCAAAATCTTTAGTTAATATTTTAGCACCCTTTACTCTAGTCCTCCTGAACTCCTGCAATTCTACCCATTCAGGAGTTAATTTAATTTATATTCTCTACTGGGTCAACCTAACTGGTTATTTCGCCCTTCCCCAAATTACAGTTATGGGTCCATTCCAATGTGAATATATTCAAATACATCTTTGAAGAAGTAAACATATAACTCCAACCCCCTGTGGTTTAATATTCTTGAAATCATTTCATATAAAACTTGATTCATCCCTTTAAACCATTAATCAAGGAAAACTTCTTCAAAACTCCATTTTAGAACACTTTATTTATGCCATGGTTTCCTTTTAAAATAAGACTGGGTTATTTGTTTTGAAATCTAAGCATTCGAAACCTCAAAACATCACTTTTGAAACCCTGGGTAACTTCCTTCGAATGCACAGAAAATTTCTTTTCAAAACATTATACATAAACCTTTCGAATCTCTTTAAATCATCTCTTTTGAAACCAAAATATACCTTTCAAAAGTATCAAAATATTACTTAATGGTCGTTAGAAACGTAGCATCAAAAACCAATGAAAATACCTCTTTCGAAACCATTGGGTTTTGCGTTGAAAACATATTTTGGGTCAAAGAGCGAAAGTATCCCTTTAGAAACTGTTAATCATCATATAAAATTGTTTTGGGGAAAGTTTGATGGCGTCGGCACCATCTTTTCAAAAGCTTCAAAACATTTAAGTAAGACATTGAAGGTTAGCATCGAAACCCCCATTCGAAGCCATTACCTTTGATACCCTTGAACCCTTTCGAAACAATTTAGGAAGTCATTGAAGGTTAGTACGTCTTTAAAACAAAAGCTACCTTTCGAAAGCATTGATGACTTCAGTACTTACGAAAGGTAAAAGAACAACGATTGGGTTTTGAGTTAGTTGGAACTACTACTTTCGAAAGCATCATTTTATAAATAAAGGAACCCATTCGAATGCCTATACTTTTAAAACATAAAATGAAAACCCCTTCAAAAGCTATTAGAAAACCCCTTCCAAAAGCATATGTTTCGACTCCTTCGAAATCTTTAGTAAAACAAAGTAGGCGCTTTTCTTAGGAAAACAAAAAAGGTTTCGACACCTATTGAAAGCATTGGCTTCGACACCATGTCTTCCGCCCCTTTTCCAATCCACTATGCACCAATCTTATTATTGCCTTGTGTATTGGTTTCGGCATCGGTTGGTCTCGACTTGAATGGTTTCGAATTGGACGAGGCAGAAGCATAGGGTCGAAAGGCAGCTTCTAAAAAAGGCAGAAGATACTTTTTCTAAGTAAAGGATGAATTAAAGCCAATAAAAGTAATTATTAAATACCTAAACTGCCTAGTTGCAAAATTTTAATCAGTTGCCTTAACTTTTCAAATTCTTTCTCACATCAACTGTCGTATAATTCCAGATCTAAATCAAGATTAATTTAGCAAATAAGTCCTTCCATTAAACAAAAACAATAATGCAAATAAGTTCTTTCTTCTAAATCAATTTAATTTTCTTAGCAAATCAATTGGGAAAAATCAGTAAAATCATAGAAATTCACTTTCATCGTATTATCTAACGTACAAAAATTCCAAGATCCAAATTTTTCCTGAAATAATCGAAATTAAATTTAAATCCAATTTTATCATATTTTTCTTTGAAAATACATAATAATCTTTCCATAGTTTATAAAATTATCAGAATTAAAACCCAACCCCAAAATCATGCTTTACATAACATAATTTTTTTTCCATGGCATTCAAACATCAATTTCAATCGGTTTTGCCCTAAAACCCCATAAACCCCATTTAAACAATTTTATTTAAATCAAACAAAATATAACTCAAGCATACCATCATCCAAATCATCATAAAAACGAATTTAATCTTAAATCCAAAAAATTATGATCATAACCAAAATAGAGATGGTATAAATTATTATTCACCTTGAATATGGCAAAGAATTTGAGATTTGTTGAAGGTTAATTTCCCCTAGCTTTTATCGTTAGCTTTACTTTGATTTCTCTTTTATTTTCTTCCTAGCAATGGCCGACTCCTCTTTATGTTTGCGTTTTACCTTTTTGTGAAAATGAGAAATGAACATGAATGGTATAAGGAACAAAAATATATAAGGTTGTGGTAATAAAGTGTTATTTCCCAATATGCCCTTGTGTAATTTAATTAGCTTATAAACCATTCTTAAGCCTATTTAATTAATTATTTGAGCACGACCTCTAAGTATTTATTCAAATCTCAATCTCCTGATCACCTTAATTATTAATTTATTCTATTTAATTTATCTAATAAATCTCTTAAATAATGTTATCAAAAATTAGGGGTGTTACAGGCTCCACTCCTTAAAGAATTTCGTACTCGAAATTCAGTAAGGACTAAATACTAAACATAACAATCATCTGTAACCACTCCTAACAACCATATTAGTCTACCTGACTAGAAACTATCTATATAAATTTAATATAGACATACCCTCAAAGAAGATCAGGATAAGTATCTCGAATCTTGTCTTCTATCTTCCTAGTACAGTCCTTCTCGTTATCGCTCCACTAAACTTTCACCAATTTGACAATCTTATTTCTCAATCTTTTCTCATCTCTCACTACAATCTGAGCTGGTTGTCTAACAAAAGTCAAATTAGGTTCTACTATCAAATCTTCCAACCCTATCCGAGGAACAGTAGTCTCTGGATCAGGCACATACTAGTGAAGATGAGACACATGAAATATATTATGGAATCTTTCCATACTGCTTGGCAACTCTACTCTGTATGCGAGCTTTACAATCCTCTCTGTTATCTAGAATGGACCAACATATCTCGGTGCCAATTTCCCTGACTTCCCGAACAGTACCACACCCTTCATTGGTGATACTTTATTGAAATTCTTATCTCCAACCGAGAACTCTAGGTCTTTACGCCTTTCATCTGCGTAACTTTTCTCTCTATACTGAGCTTCCTTCATCCTTTCTCGGATCGACTCAATCTTCTTTGATGCCTCCCTAACCAAATCTGGGCCTAAGACAATCTGTCTCCAGTCTCCAACCAACATGCTGGTGATTTGCATGGCCTACCGTACAAAGCTTCAAAAGGTGTCATTCATATACTAGTCTAACTATTATTATAGAAAAACTCAACCATATTTAGGTGATCTTTCCAAGATCTACCAAAGTTCAATACACAAGCTCATAGTTAATCCTTGAGAATCTTATTGACTCTCTCTGTCTACCCATCCATCTGAGTGTGATATGCAGTACTTATCTTGAGCATAGTGCCTAACACATCCTGTAGACTCTTCCAGAATTAGCTAGTAAACAAAGCATTTCTATCAATGATTATACAACTAACTTAGCTAAAACAGGTGCCATCCTGATTGACTTAACTGGAATGAAATGGGCACGCTTGGTCAACCTGTCCACTTTAACCCATATACTTTTATTTCCCCTATTTGACCTTGGCAACCTGTCTATAAAATCCATGGATATCGAATCCCATTTTCAAATCGGAATCTCTAAAGGCTGAAGCAATTACTTGCCTTTTGATGCTCGGCTTTCGCTTGTTGACGGTTTGCACACTGTCTAACCTACAAGCCAACATTCCTCTTCATACCTTACCAATACAAGATCTTCTTCATATCTTGATACATCTTGGTCCCTCTAGGATGAATCATAAACTTGGACCGATGACATTCCCCCAGAGCTTCTTTCCTCAAGTTCTTAACATTCGTAACGCACAACCGTCCCTTCTTTCTCAACCATACTCTCTGGTCAAAACAAAAATCCTTTAGATCATCGATCGCAGTTCCAACTTTTGGTGTTCTAATCTTCTCGGCTAATACAGGATTCTCCTTTTACCTAGAAGAAATCCTTTCGATCAATACTAGGCTAACTTCTAAATAGGACAACATAGTAGTACTTTGACTAGAACTAACAAGCGATCTTAACTGCACACTACAAGTAGTCAAAGATTCTAAATCTTTCCACTTTGCCAACATAGCTAACACCCCATTCTGATGTCTTCTGCTAGTAGCATCCGCTACTTTATTTCCTTTCCTACAAGTATACTCTATACCAAAATCATAAGCAGCAAAAAACTCCAGCCACCTCTGTTGTCTCATATTCAACTCCTTCTGAGAGAATAAGTACCTTAAAGACTTATGATCTGTGTATAGCTCAAATCTCTCCCCTAAGAGATAATATCTCCAAATCTTCAATGCGATGATCACCGCTGCTAACTCTAAATTGAGTAGGATATCTCAGTTCATGAGGTCTAAGCTGTCATGAAACTTAGGCAATCACTTTACCCTTCTGCATCAACACAGCTCCCAACCCAGTTCCACATGCATCAGTATACACCATCAACTCTTGGTTTCCATTTGGAAATACTAACACAGGTGCATTGGTCAACAAATGCTTTAACTTAAGGAATCCTACCTCGCAATTGTTGGACCAGACGAACTTCACCTCCTTCCTGGTTAGCTCAGTCAAATGCACTGCTATCCACGAAAAATCCTTAATGAATATCCGGTAATAGCTAGCAAGTCCAAGAAAACTTCCAATCTCAATCACCATCTCTAGTCTCTTTCAATTATTAACAGCTTCAATCTTATCTAGATTGACTAACAACCACTTCTCTAAAACCACGTGACTAAGAAACTTCACCCCTTTCTTCCAAAAATGACACTTGAAGAACTTTGTTGTCATTTGATGCTGCCTTAGCATCTCAAGCACAACTCTAAGACGATCCTCATGGTCTCTTTCATTCTTATAGTATACTAAAATGTCATCTATAAACACCAACATGAATCTATCCAAATACTCTTGGAAGACTCGGTTATCAAATCCACAAAGAAAGCAGGTGCATTCTTAACCCGAATGGCATTACTAACCACTCGTACGA
Source organism: Allium cepa (assembly GCA_030765085.1). Classification (NCBI taxonomy): domain Eukaryota; kingdom Viridiplantae; phylum Streptophyta; class Magnoliopsida; order Asparagales; family Amaryllidaceae; genus Allium; species Allium cepa. The sequence goes on from CM060935.1 coordinate 602,103,801, forward strand.
AACATACCTAATCTAAAATGCTATCAAAGGAATACTGTCATCCGTCGCTCTTAACTGATGGAAACCTATCGCCAAATCCAACAAGAAAAACACTTTGGCTCCATACAACTGATCAAATAGATCATCAATTCTCGGCAAAGGATACTTATTCTTAATCATCCTCTCGTTCAACTTACGATAATCTATACACATCATCCTCAATGATCCATCTGGTTTCTTCACGAACACCGCGGACGCTCCCAAGGCGAACTACTTGGTCTAATAAAATTCCTTCCTTCTAGATCCACTAATTACACCTTCAATTCCTTCATCTCGATCGGTGTCGTCCTGCTAGGTGGTGTACTTACAGGTTTAGCTCTTGGCACAAGATCTATCTGAAACTCAACAGCTCGTTTCGATGGTAATCCTGAAACCTTCTCAAAGACATCTGCAAACTCTCGTGCTACTCGAACCTGACTTAATTCTTCTCCCACTTCCATAGCACTTAACCAAGCACAACTAATCTAGTCAGAATTCCCCACCGAGAATATGATTCGGTTATGACTACAAGGTGTCTTTGTGACATCTCCCCATCCTGGCAAAATATCCTAGCCTCATATATATCCAACCAATCCATACCAAAAATGATTCTAAAATCTACGAAATCGAAGACATACAAACTGCATGCAAACTTATGACGTAACAAATCAAGTTCTGATGGTCATATCTCATCCCTAGAGTTGTGTGCCCTCCTATTGGATTCGTAACCCTTAAGGAAGTAAAAATATATGTTGGTTCTAAGCATAACTTATCAACCAAACACTGAGTTATAAATAAATGTGATACGCTGGTATCAAATAGTATCCTGGCTGATATACTCTAAATAAAAAACGTACCTTCCATCACAATTTTCCCTTTGTCGGCTGCAGTTGGCTTAACAGATGATGATCCAACAGCAAAAACCTTTCCCTGTCTGCCCTAACCGGTTCTGGACATTGATTCTTATAATGCCCAATTTGATCACAGTTAAAACACTTCACATTCTTCTTATCTGCAACCTTCTTCCCCTTGCATGACTAGCACTCATTTGCATAATGAACCTTCTTATCTCACTTACAGCAAACTAAATCAGCCTTTTCCTTCTTGGCTGCATCTTCCTTCTGAGCTCCCATCTTTTTAAAGAAATTTCTATTATTTCCCTGAGAATCCTGGGTTTCATTTGGCTTCTCTCTAGCACAAACAGCAAGAATCTCCTCATAGCAGATTGCCATCTCCACAACCACATTACATGGATCACAGATATGTGTCAGGGTCTCCCCAATAAGCTCAGATTTCAATACCTGAATGAACCTCTCATTTCTCCTAATGTCAGTGTCTATAGTATTATATCCATAATGAGACAATTCCTCAAACTTAGCAGTATACATAACAACCAACAATTCTCCTTACTCTAGATCCAAAAACTTCCTCAACAGCGCTGATTTAGCAACCTTCGACATAAACCTCTGTTCAAATCTCCTTTTAAAATCAGCCTAAGTCAATTCCTCCTTTGGAACTCGGACACTGACACTGTTCCACCAATAAAGGGTTGACCCTTGCGACTTCATAGAGGCCAACCTTCTCTTCCGCTCATCATCTAAACACAGGTTAGCACATATTCTCTCCAGCCAATTCTCCACCTCTATGGCATTCTCCATCCCCATAAATGGCTTCCTACCTAGACTGGTGTAGCCTCTGTTTAACTTAGCATAATTATTCCCAACTTGAGCCACAGGATTAGCTCCTCCAACATTTCTAGCAACTCCCACAGCAAGTCCTACTTGCATCATATTGATGAAGAACTGATACATCGACCCCATAACCATTGGTGAATTTCCATCACCCACATTGCCATTAGCATTTTGGTTAGCATTAGCCGTCGACTTTGGTTCCTCCTTATATTAGGTCGAACATTTCCATTGGTTATGGTGCTTCCTCCACTGGGATTTCCTTTTCTGTTTCATGCTTCCATATCTTCTTTCTCGTAAGCCTTCATACGAGTCTTAGTAAGATACAAAAGAAGGATCTAAGAGAGAGGGGAATATGTACTTATATACATACACACCAAATACAGGTACGTTACTATAGCGTTAACCCAGACCCTAATCTTATTTTCAGGTTCACTGGATTATTTTTGAAAATCTTTTAGTTTTAAAATTCTTTTATGTTTCATAAACCTATGTCCGATTCCAACTTGTAACATCCTTTACTTGGAGGCCCAAAACTAACGGCTATGAATGCTGCAGTCATCCATAGTTATTAATCCTCAACGATCAAATACGGCAATGTTAGATACATTAATACAAAGAAACATGAATATGGAAATAAATTTAAAACATCAAACAAGTTCCACATTCCATTTCAAAACATTTCAAATTCATTATATAATCCTAATATGAGAACTACGTTTAGAGAAAATATATTTATTACAACATGTGCTAAGAGTGACATAAGATGCTCCCTTGGATGATCAAAGTGTATATATGTAGGCAATTTTAAAAACTTTGCCTTTACGACAAGAACATAGGGGAATCAAAATAAAAGAGAAATTTAGATAGCCATCATGCCTTCTGCCCGTCTCTGGAAGCTTATTTGTCTAAAATGGTATCTAAAAACCTCAACTCTCAAACTACTGAAAATCAATTGAGTGCCCGGGAGTATAAGGGGAAACCCTAAACTTCAAGTCAGACATAAAGTCTGGTATGAATAATAATCTACCATCTCAAACCATTTTGACATCTAGTGAGACCACGTCGCTTAGCGAACGGTTTTCCCCTGACTAGTATCCTAAAACCTTTATAAAACCATATAATGCGTTCTTGCATCCACAATGGTTAAAACAATTCAAAACAATATGATGATATGCAAAACAAGTGAATCAATTCGGGATTACCCATCCCCGTTCATTTCTGACTAGGTATCGTATTTATAGTTTCTAGGGTCACAATTAACCTATTAGTTTTCACAGGATTACTAATAACCTATTTCACGTTTATGGAATTCCTGTCCAATTTCATAGTTTTCATAAGATCATTAAGAACCTATTTGCCCCTACCAATATGTTTATTATTTCATAGGTCCTCCTTGAACCTATTGGTAACTCCAATATATATTATTTTATCCTAGTTTTCATGGGTTGATTAGGAATCTATTGACTTTTGTCAATACCTTAATCCGGATATAGTTTTCATGGACTAACTACAAACCTAGTGGCCCCTACCAATATCAAATCATAGTTTTCATGGGACAACTATGAAATTATCTTCCTGACATCTTCATTTACACATAGCTTTTCATGGACGGACATGAACCTATTGGCTTATACCAATATCTTTTCCTATACACAGTGTTCATGGGCTTACTGTGAACCTATTGGCCCTTTACAAGATCTTTAATTAATATTTTAGCATCCTATACTCTAGTCTTCCTGACCTCTTGGATGCAATTATACTCATTCAGGACTTAATTTAATTTATATTCACTACTAGGTCAACCTAACGGTTATTCTGCCCTTCCGCAAATTACAGTTATGGGTTCGTTACAATGTGAATATATTCAGATACATATATAAAGAAGAAAATATAATAATAATCCCTGTGGTTTAATGTCCTTGAAATCAATTCATATAAAACTTGGTTAATCTCTTTAACCCATTAAACAAGGAAAACTTCTTCAAAACTCCATTTCAAAACACTTTATTTATGCCATGATTTTCGTTTAAAATAAGATTGAGTTATTTGTTTTGGAATCTAAAGCTTTTGAAATATCAAAACATCACTTTTGCAACCCCTGGATAACCTCCTTCATAAGCATAGAAAACTTCTTTTCAAAACATTACATATAAACCTTTCGAAGCTCTTTAAATCATCTCTTTCGAAACCAAAATATACCTTTCGAAAGTATTAAAACATTATTTAATAGTCCTTAGAAACTTAGCTTCGAAACCAATGAAAGTACCCCTTTCGAAACCATTGGGTTTTGCTTTAAAAACATCTTTTGGGTCAAAGTGAACATATACGAAAGTATCCCTTTTGAAACCTTTAATCATCATATAAAATTGTTTAGGGAAAGTTTGTTGATGGCGTCGGCACCATCCTTTCGAAAGCTCCAAAACATTTAGGTAAAACAATGAAGGTTACCATCGAAACCCCCTTTCAAAGCCAATGCCTTCGAAACCCTTGAACCCTTTTGAAAGCATTTAGGAAGTGGCTTAGTACATCTTTAAACCAAAAACTACCCTTCGAAAGCATTAATGACTTCAGTACTTACGAAAGGAAAAGAATAGCGGCTAGGTTTCAACGTAGTCGAAACCACTGCTTTAGAAAGCATCATTTTAAAAATAAAGGAACCCATTCAAAAGCCTATACTTTTAAAGCATAAATTGGAAACCATTTCGAAAGCTATTAGAAAACCCCTTTCTAAAGTACATGTTTCAACTCCTTCGAAAGATTTAATAAAACAAAGCAGGTACTTTTCTTTGGAAAAGAAACAAAGGTTTCGACCCTTATTGAAAGCATTGGCGTCGACACCATGCCTTCCGCCCCTTTTCCAATCCAATACACACCAATCTCATTGATGCCTTGTGTATTGGTTTCGGCATGGGTTGATCTCGATTTGAATGCTTTCGACTTGGTCGAGGCAGAAGCATAGGGTCGAAAGGAAGCTTCTAAAAGATGAGGAACATATTTTTCTTGGTAAAGGCTGAATTAAAGCTAATAAAAGCAATTATTCTATAACTAATCTGCCTAGTTGTAAACTTTTAATTGGTTTCCTTAACTTTCCAAATTCTTTCTCAAATTAACTGCCGCATAATTCTAGATATACATTAAGACTAATTTAGCAAACAAGCCCTTCCATTAAACAAAAACAATAATGCAAATAAGTCCTTCCTTCTAAATCAGTTTAATTTCCATAGTAAATCAACTGGAAAAAATTCTCAAAAATCATAGAAATTCACTTTCTCCATATTATCTAACATGAAAAAATTCCAAACCCAATTTCTTCCTGAAATAACCGAAATTAAATTTAAATCCAATTTTATCATATTTTCCTATAAAAATCATAATAATTTTTCTATAGCTTGGAAAATTATCAAAATTAAAACCCAACTTCAAAATCATGTTTTACATACATAAATTTTTTTTTCCATGGCATTCAAACATCACTTTCAATTGATTTTTCCCTAATTCCCCATAAATCCCCATTTAAATAATTTTGTTTATATCAAACAAATTATAATTCAAGTATATCATCATCCAAACCATCATAAAAATAAATTTAATCTTAAATATGAAAAAATACGGTCATAAACAAAATTGAGATGGTATAAATTATTATTCACCATGAATGTGATATGGAATTTGAGATTTATTGAAGATTAATTTCCCCTAGCTTAATCTTTAGCTTTACTTTGATTTCTCTTTTCTTTCTAGTAATGGTCGGCTCCTCTTTATGTTTACGTTTTACGTTTTTGTGAAAATGAGAAATAAACGTGAATGATATAAGGAACAAAAATATATAAGGGTTATGGTAATAAAGTGTTATTTCCCACTATGCCCTTGTGTAATTAATTAGCTTATAAACCATTCTTAGGCCCATTTAATTAATTAATTAAGCATGGCCTCTAAGTATTTATTCAAATCTCAATCTCCTTATCACTCTAATTAGTATATTATTCTATTTAATTTATCTAATTAAATCTCCTGAATAATGTTATCAAAAACTAGGGTGTTACATAGGACGTGAGGTTATTCCCAATTGTTGTAGGATAAACATGTCTAAGTAATCTAGGTAACCATACCTATGAATAGTCGGACTAATATGAGATGTCATAGTTTAGATTACATGTCATAATATGGAGGACCTGCTTTGGGGTTGAAGGTATTAAGTGGCCGATTGAGGGTCCACCTCCTCCCTATGTAGGAAGTACTAAATGCTCAGAGTTAGCGGTTAGGCATGGTATTGGATATCTCGAGAATGGTTCGCTTTGGGTTTATGGTATTAAGTAGCTATTTTAGGGTCCGCCTCTCCTATAAAGATGCACTAAGTGGCCTGAAGAGATTCTGTGCAACGTCTTCTAGATAGTTTTAAAGAGGAATCTACCTTGGGATAGATATTAAATGATAAGGACTTGCCTAGAATGAAGTACAAAATGGTCAGAGTTCACCTAGTTCCCGTTGAAAAATGTATAAAGTGGCTTGGGTACTATTTCTTACATTGCTAGGACATTGTTGACGATAGATGCATGGGACTAGGAGTGGCTTTTGGCCTACCATTGAAGATGGGTTATTGGTTGGAAAAGGGTAATGGTTATACAATTGGATTGGAAAAGCCATTGGGCTTGTAGTTGGAAAACTTATAATGTAGTTAAGATGCGTAAGACATATTCTTATATAAATTATACTATCTAAGTACAATTATAGAAAGGCTCAAGATTTTTATTCGTTGGATATTGTTGTTCTGACTTGCTCCTCATTACAACATATGTTACAGAAGACAATGTGGATTTTTGGAGATGGTGGCGGAGACGTGAACTTATGGCAGTTACTTATTTATTTATCTTATTTCTAAATTTCTAATGTACTAATTGATACCTAAGGTAATTTGAGATATTGTACTATAAGTATTTGATGTTGTTTTGTGGGGTTATCTTGTATGTTTTTGACATCTGAATTTATAAGTAAATGGAAACTGTTTCGATATTAAATTTTATATTTCCATTGTGAGATCATGAATGTGTAGATAAATAGCTCTGTGTATGGTTCTTTACATCAGATTTACTAACCACCATCCAGCTTTAGAATGGGTCTAAGCTTTGATGGGCCTTTTTTATGTCAAAAATTAGGCCTGTTTCAAGGTATGTTGTTACATTTGGTGTTTAAGCTTAGTTTACTTTATCAATGGAAATAGTATACGTACGAGTAACGTACTCATTGTTTTTGAAAACATTTTTTCAAAAACCTTACTACACACACTACGCAAACATACTAGGGAAACCTTTATTTCAGCATATAATGTTATCTTAGGAAATTATAATTAAAAAGTTTAACCTATAGAAAGTAGACTGTGGATGAAAATCATTCTTTGAAGACCTAGAACCCCTCCTAAGAGAAACCCCCTACCCGAGGGATGCCTAAATGGTTAAATAATACATCAAACATGTATGACAAGTTCTTATTCCTCAACCTGCTGCCCCAGCGGCACCTACTGCCCTACCTGACGAAGCAACAGCCCAACATATAGATTTCCCCAAGATATGCAAGGGTTTTAAAAACATGGATGGAAAGGTGTATACATGAGTAGAAGGTTTCATGGAGACAAGGGCTTGGATAAATGAATGCAAGATGATATTTTAAGAGCTTGGATGGGCGGACCTAATTAAGCGTAGAATTATAGCTTGGCATCTTAAAGGAGAGGACTTAGATTGGTGGACGATTGTGGTTGAAGAGAATATTGATGGGATTATCACTTGGGATGAGTTCAAAAATTGATTTGAGGCACGATTTATGTTGAGGGTTGAGGCGAGTTTACAGTTGGAGAAATTTATACAACTTAGGTAGGAAGACTTCACTCTGAAGGAGTATTATTAGTAAATTCATAGAACTGGCTAAGTTTGAAATGAGTTTGATTGATACCCCCACGAAAATGGCCATAAAATTTTCCAAGGCCTGAACTCCCCCTTAATTAGGGAATTACTCTTGACCCATGTACTCAGTGGCACTATGTATGAGATGGTTGAGATGATTCTGCTTTAGATTGTTAGCTTGGAGGAGAAGGAGAAAGGGAAAGAGAAGGCAAGACCTGTCTAAAATCAAGGAGGAGCTAGGAAGGGAGGTTTTTGGGCAAATATGAAGCCAAAAGGGAAGTTCAAGAAGGAGGGTATAGTACGCCGGTGATGCCAAAAGAAAGGTCATTTTGCTAAAGATTGTAAGGTGAGCCTATTGAAAGATGTGGTTAAGCAGAATTGCTACCACAGTCATGAAGAGGGGCACTTCAAGAACCGATGTCCTAAACTTGCGATGAAATGGTAGAGTGGTCGGGTCTATGCTATTGAAGTTGTCCCTAAAATTGAGTAGAACTCCCCTTAAAGACCAAGGAAAGGTGGCGATGGATGGTACTCTTATTTCTAGGAATATTATCCGCACTCTATTTGACTCAAGAACATCACATCCATTCATAGCTAGGAATGTAATTGACTCCTTGAGTCTGCAATTGTTACAAACCCAATAGTAGTATCAAATCCTATTAGGGTTCGACATGTCTTTCTTTAATTTGCAAAGACCTGCTTGTAGACATATGAAATGTTGATTTCATATGTAATGCATACATTCTTAATTTTGACGGGTATGGACCTATCTTAGGAATGGATTGGTTGTCGTACTAGGAAGTTGTCTTAGATTACGTTAGGAGGGTTGTATGGTTAATGGTTATAGTGGACAAGATATAGATGTTTTTTGTACACCACAAAACTGAGTTGAGTTAAGTTATTTATACTCTATGAACCTATCACCAGATGAGATCTCTTCCGTACCTATAGTTTGAGAATTCTTTGAAATCTTTAAGGAGGTCTCGGTTCTCCCGCTTCGAAGCGAGATCGATTTTAGGATTGATTGGGAGAAGGATGCTAGATCGGTCACTCTGCCATCAAGACACATTTCCCCCAAATAAGGCGAGAGTTAGATAAGAATATCTTGGATTTATTGTAGAGAGGATTCATTTGACGGAGTACTACGAAATGGTGAGCCCTCATTGTCTTTGCCACTAAGGAAGATGTCTCATTAAGGGTATTTTTCAATTATAGAGAACCAAGCAAGTTGACTAAGAAAAATATGAATCCCTTACCTAGAATAAATGACTTATTTAATTAGCTTGTAGGAGCCAAAATCTTCTCCTAATTGGACTTGGCTACTGGATTTCATCAAGTGAGGTAAGTAGAGGACAAAAAACCGTAGACTGATTTCGCACTTCAGATGGAATTCATGAATGGAAAGTGATGCCTTTTTGGATTAACAAATGCCCTTGTATACTTTATAGATTTGATGAGTAGAGTATTTAGGGGAAAACCAAATAAATTTGTCAAGGTTCTCATTGATAATATCTTAGTATTCTCTAAGAGTGGAAGAGAATATGAAAAGCACTTAAAGGAGATACTGGGGACCTTAAGGAGGCACCAACTCAAAGCCAAATTCTATAATGTCACTTTTGGAAGAAAGAGGTGAGATTTTTAGGTACATTGTTTCTGGGTATTGATGACTAGTGGACCCCATAAAGGTGGAAGCTATTTAAAGTTAAGATTCTAGAGAATGCTACAGAGGTTAGGAGTTTTCTCGGGTTAGCAAGTTGCTATAGGAAATTCATAAAGGCCTTTACAAAAATAGTAGTCACTCTTACTCACTTAACAAAGAAGAATCTAGCTTTTTCATGGGATGAAAGATGCATGAAAGCATTTGAGAAGTTAAAGAAATTATTAACAGGTGCACCAGCACTTACCATTCCCGATGGGACGAAGCCCTTTACAGTTTACACGAATGCATGTGGCAAAGGATTAGGAGTAGTTCTAATGTGAGAAGGAAGGAAGATAGCTTGTACTAGTAGGTAATTGAAGGATCAGGGGAAGAGATAACCTCTCATGACTTAGAGTTAGCGGCTATCGTTTTTGCCTTAAAGATGTGGAGGCACTATCTTTTGAGAGAGAGGTTTGAGTTATTCACTGACCACAAAATCACTCAAATAACTGTTTTCCTAAAAAGATTTAAATCATAGGCAATATTGGTGGATAGAGTTTATAGCATCATATGACTTTGGAATACAGTATACCATTGGAAAAGGAAATGTTGTCGCCAACGTCCTTAGCTGGAGGCATGCTACCTTAGGGTGCTATATATAAGTAGAATTGGTTGGAGTTCCTCTTGAATTTCAAAACTTCCAATCAAAAATAGAATCCACTCCAGGCTATTTAGCAAGAATGAAGGATAGGCTATCATTGATGGACCACAATGGACTTGAGCAAAAGAAGGATGAGGAGATAGTAGCTACTCTGGGTAAGCGAAGTAGAGGATAACATTTTCCCCAAGTTAGTAGATATGCAGTTGACGCCAAGGGATGTTTGAGGAGAAATAGATGCCTTTGTATTCCAAAGATTGATAGTATGTTGGAGGAATTGCTTCTAGAGTGTCACCATTCAAGAATGACCATTCACCTCGGACGTGATAAGATGTATAGAGATAAAAGCGAATTTTCTACTAGCTAGGGATAAAGAAAATGGTAAATGATTTTTTTTCTAGGTGTTTGATATGCCAAAGGATAAAAGTTAAGCAAGGTAAGCCCAAAGTATTGTTATTACTATTGGAGGTTCCGACTTGGAAATAGGATCATATATCAATGGACTTCATAGATAGGTTGACATGGAGCTAAAGAGGCAATGAATCAGTTTGGGTTATAGTGGATGGACTCACTAAAAGCACACAATTTATTTTTGTTAGAAGCAATAGGATCGTAGCATCTCTAGCACAGATTTATATTAAGGAGGTGGTTTGACTTCATGGAATTTCGGTTAGCATTGCTAGTGATAGGGACCCTTTATTTACTTGTGAGTTTTGGAGGAGCTTGTAGGCATCTTTAGGAACTTCTCTGAATCTTAGCACTCCTCACCTATTGTATGTCTGCATGCATAATTACATTGTACTTTTGGTTGAGTGGATGGTTGTGTAGATAATTCGGTTGTATAACATGAGTGCATAGTCGGCATTCGTTGTCCGTCCCTTAGGTATCACAGGGACGAAATCCTTTTCAAAAGAGGGCGAATGGAACACCTAGTGAATATTAATAAGAATTAATTAATTAAATTGTAAATGTTAGAATTTGACCACAAAAGTTGTTCCGTTGCATTCGTATCGTTTTTCTAATCAATTTTCATATATATAGTTTTGAAAACGGAGCTCAAATGGAAAGATTATTGATATTTGAAGTTTTCAGGTTTAAAATAATTTAAATGGAAATAAAATTCAAATTAGAATTAATTTTAAATTTTGAAACTAAAAAATTAACAACAATTAGACTTGGGAGTTAAGTAAACATTAAAATAAATGTAAACCTTAATTGGTTAGTTAAGGAATTAATTCAAATGCCAATAATAAAATTAATATCATTTCCAAAATAGACCAACCGGTCAACCACCTAGGTAGGAGGGTCGACCCGTGGTCGTGGTGGCGGCTAGAGTTTTTTCCACACCAAAAACAGTCCGGATTTTATTATTTTCAACTGACTTAAATCCGATTGTTCTTGTGTTTTCTAACCACTATAGATAAGAGCATAACCCCTCACTATTCAAAAATTATTTTGGGAATTAAGCAATGATTTGTTGGTCTCTCTCTTTAAATATTCAGACAATTTATAGGGTTTTAAGTAAGAAATATTAGGTGGTTATTATTTTTTATTATTTAATTTCTAATCATATTCTCCTCCAACCCCTAAATTTCTAAATCAAATTCATATGCAATTCCCTTGATATATAATTCTAAAAGGAGAGATCTGTAACAGATTGAAGCGGACGTAAACAAATCCAAAAAAGGAAAAGCGAAGGACTTTTTGCAAGTGGAAATCTTAGTTTTTCTTATTTTAGTAATCGTATAGTATAACTCGAATTTGATATATGCCTAAGGAATTTTTTTTATGAAAACATACCCAAAATTCGCTTAAAGTTAAATGTTAATTCTTAAGTTAGAATATCAATTATTCTACACTAATATAGTGGAATTGTGTAGTTATTGCAATTTTAATGTTGTAAATTCCATTCTATTTCTCATCTTTTTCTTTGGATCCAATTAAGAGATTTTAAAAAGAAATAAGTTAGGAAATGGCGTGTAAGGTATAGTGTCACGACCCGTCTTCCACTACCCAGAAAGACGCATCATGAATTAAGAAAGAAAGGGATAGAAGAAGAAAAGAAAGAAGAGAAAGAAGAAATAACACTAGAATCTCAACAGCGGAACGAATAAATTATATTAATAACATAAGTATTTACATAATATACAATACCAATCAGAGATACACAGCATACACATTACAGATACTAGACAGTTATAAACACATGTCTAGTATTTACAACTCAATACAACACAACACAGAGAAAACACAACGGAAAACTATATCTAACGCAGAAGCCTCCTGCTCCATTGCTCCTCCATTATTCATCAAAGCTAACCTGAATCCTAACCTGAATTCCCTTGGCTACTCATAAAAATTTGAGTACCCAAGAGTTTATGAAAAAAAAATAAACTCCGGGTCAGACATGGGTCTGGTGTGAGTAACAGGTTAAGGTTGCTTAACTTTAAAAATCTTTTGAAAAGAAAGGTATCACGTAAGACTTCCCACACATAAACATGGAAAAGTTTTTACCTTACGCTAACCAAAACATTTGATAGGAAATCCGATGATATTATAAGAGTGTCTAGGGTTTTTAAATAAATAAGAAATAGCTGAAATTGTTACATGATTAAATTCCATCTACTAGCCACAAAAGTGGGTAATACAATCAAAACCGTTGGCACTTATTGGATTTTGGATTCCATCAATGGCAGGGCTACTGGGGTACCGCCCGTCACAGTACGTGGTCTAGATCAACGTACCGAGGAGTACTCCCACTCCCTTGCAATACAAGGCCGGGACCATTCCTTACTGAACAGTCCCGAACAAGACAACCCCGACAGTTGTTGCAATCAACTGCCCCACACAGCCGAATATAAAGGGACTTCTAGACAGGGGTAAATCTTGCTCTCCAGTGGGAGCTACCCACGAAGCCTTGCTGCACCTCCCCTATTTTAGCCATTCCCGGTTGATGAGGCTTGAGGTTACGATTACCTTTATAGGACATAACACTTAAAATGCTCATCGCCCACTTGACGATGTTCTTAAAGCATTCAATCCATACAAGCTCGTTCCGAGTTCGAACGAAACCGAAGGCATTATCTCGTTACACTCGTATTGAAATCACCCTCAGAGTTAACGACAATAACCCTTGCACTCTAAATCTCCATCTCGAATCTATAAGCACTATTCTGTCAACTCATTACGGAATCACCCACAGAGTTATACTGACGTATAGCCCTTACACCTCGAGTCTTCACAAAGCTCCATTTGGATTCACGACCTAACGTTATTTGGAATCGATGTGGTTTTCGGATATCCAAATATGGAAAACCCGATCCCGGTCTCATCGAAATCCAAAGCGTGTCTTTTAGGTCCAAGTTGTTTTAAAGTTAAAAACAAATTCAATTCAATATTATCTATATACACACAGATAGATAATTCTCAACATTATAATAGATAATCAACATTATCACATAACAGGTAATTCACATTATCAATATCACATAGATATTCCATATATCACCATCACAATAGATAACCTATGTTGTCATCACAATACAATCAAACATCCATACCACACAATATCATTTATCTCATTACTGAGATCACAAAGCATCCAAGACAATCAAGTTCAACCATTCATCCATAAGCAATGATTTACCCATCATCCTATAATTAATTTAAAATGAATTAAATTAACTATCTTCAACTCTAATTAATTTAAAATGAATTAAATTAATTACCCATCTTTAATTAATTTAAAATAAATTAAATTAATTACTTCATGAATACAAATCTTGCTTACTTGATCATTTAATTGATTACAATCAATAAATCATTCATTATTAATCACCTTAATTAATCACTCTTGTTTAATTATTCTTAATTACATTCATGTAATTATCCTAAATTAATTTCACAAATTAATTATCCTCAACTAAACAGTAATTAACCTTTAATTACTTCAATTAATAATTAATCATAATTAATTATCCTAATCCTTAATTAATTACATTAATTAATTACCTTTAGTTACCTATTATTGATTAATTAATCATAATTAATCAACTTTAATTACATCATTAATTAAATAATTAATGATCCATAATTATTCCTTAAATTAATTACTCTAAGTAATTAACTAACTTAATTACCACATTAAACCAAATTAATTATCCTTAAATTAATTTCTTAATTAATTATTTGATTAATTACTAAATAATTAATCCAAATTATCTCATACTTAAACATCTCCTTAATTACAATCTGTAATTATTAAACAATTACTTAACTAAGTAATTATCAAATTATTAATTACATAAAGTAATTATTCTTAAATCTCAAGTGTTTAAAATTAATTAAACTAAATTAATTAAATTAAACAATCACATTAATCTAAATTAATTACATTAAGTAATTAATTTTCTTAATTACTTTATCAAGTAATTACTCTCTAACCATTTATAAATGATTATTATTAAATTAATTAATCTAATTAATTATAAAAATTAACCAAATTAATTAATTGTTACATAATCCTGGTTAATGACCTTCATTAACCATCCTCAAATTATTTTATAAAGTAATTAACTCAAATTAATTACAAATTAAATTATCTTTAATCATTTATTAATTAAAGTTAATTATTAAATTTATTAACCTTAAATTAAAACTTAATCACATAATTAATATTCATTTATCATTCATTAATAACTTAATTAATTGATCTTAATTTTAAATTGATTAATCATTAATCAATTATTAATTCCAAATTTAATTAATTAATTAAATTAATTAACTAATCTTAATTGCCTTATTAATTAAATCTAAAATATAAATCTTAATCAAATTTTCAAAATAAACACAGCTTAATTATGTTTAAAACAATATTATTCAAAAAAAAAATACTTTTTGAACTACTTTAAAATTTCCATTATTAAATACAAGTTTAAATTAAAAGTAATTTAAACTTATCAAAGTTTGAAAATTTTAAAACTTATTTAAATTTCAAGACAAAACAAAAGTTTGTCTTAGAGATCAAATCATAAGAATTTGAAGTCAAATTCGTTTCAAACTTTTAGAAATTCAATTCATTCTTAATTTCAACTTTCAAATTTAAATCTTCTTTTTAAATTTGAAACTAAAGTTCATTTTAACTCAGATTTCCAGATTTAAAATTTATCTTTAAATCTTGCTTCATATTTTTAAACTTCATTATTTAAAATTTCAATTATTTACCCAAATTGAAATAGTTAATTAAGTTTAGAATTTAAATTTTTATTTCAAAACCTTGGATTTAAATTTGAATCTAAAATTCAAACCTGCATTTGAATTTACTCTTAAATTTTAATCAGAACATAAAACTGCAGATTTAGACAGTTCAAACCCAGAATTTGAAAAAAAACAGAAAACTGGTTAAAAAACATGGAATTTGAATTCAAAATAATTCAAACATGAATTAAGTTTTAAAATTAAGTTTAAACCTAAACCTTATTTAAACCCATAACTACAGATTTTAAATTTTCAAAACCCAGGTTTTAAAAGTTTAAAATCCATATTTTTAAAACAAAACACAGTTTACTGTGTAAACTGTAACTACAGGTCAACCCGAGACCCCCCCTAATTTACTTCGAGTTTTCTACCTCACTACTCCGAGTTTCCTATCAACTTGCTTCGAGTCATTCTCCCATTTGCTCCGAACAACCCATCATTTCCCCTGAAACATTCCCAAACCTAAATAGTTCATCAGAGTACCCATCACCTCCCCCTCCGCCGACCATCTCAGGTGATCACGCCACAACCAGTATCCACCACTACTTCTACACCAACCCAGAAACAAGAAATTATACAGGAATTCAAAATTTTACTCAGGAACCCCAAATTCCATACCTGGAAATTTTATACAGGTTTCAACTCAAACCTGTCAACGGCCGCCATTCTCACCTCCGACCATCTTGATCACCACCTCTCCGGCCTCACACTCCTCTACACACCAACTATCCATACACCAGAAACTAGCACACTCGATCAATCCATTTCTTCACACTGCCCCCATTCCTAACCACTGTTCAAACTAGGTTTTAAAATTTCAATTCAAACTGTAACATATCTATTAATTTAAAATACACTTCTCTGATTTTTACAAAGATCTATGATCCTTACTTAATAACACAGAAGAGTTCTATCATTCCTCAAGTTACAGATTGCAAGTATTGACATAGATTCATATTTTTTTATTCAAGAACAAACTGTTTCTATTTATACTTACTTAAGTTTAGCTAACTTCAGACAGAGAAACAAACATTTTATCAAATAAATATT
This sequence comes from Allium cepa, assembly GCA_030765085.1. Lineage (NCBI taxonomy): Eukaryota > Viridiplantae > Streptophyta > Magnoliopsida > Asparagales > Amaryllidaceae > Allium > Allium cepa. Next base: position 602,120,007 of record CM060935.1, read on the forward strand.
ATGATTCTAATCTAAACTAAGCAAACAAATTTTAATTACTTAAAGACAGATACTAACGAAATTTTTAACAGATTTGGTGGATTCCTTTAAATAGGAAGATGAATTCAAAGTCACAGCAGAGCATATCCATCAAGCATTCTCAAACATATTCCAGGCTTTTATAAACACAAAAATTACTAAATTATATCTAACATTAACATGCAACCCTTTTTTTAAATTTAAAAATTTAAGTTACTCACCAATTAAAAATGCAGACCACTATTTTGAATTTGCAGAACACATGCAGGCTTCCTCTGTTGTTATAAGTCTGGGTTGCTCATGCTTTCCATGATCAAGATGCTTACATGCAGATGTTCATTTATGCAGAAAATAAAAGTGTGCAGGACCCTCTGTTTTCAGGTGGCATGCAGATCATTGGTGAATTTGCAGATTGATTCGAATTGGGATATGCAGAAGTTGGATTTGAGGAAATGCAGGTTGATTTTTACTAAAGAGGAACATGCAAATGTTTAGATTTGAGGATATGCAGATTTGTGGATGCAGATTTTGATTGTGCAGATCTTATCTTTTTAATATGCAGGTAAATTTAAGGAAATACAGAAATAAGATATGCAGATTTACATGATTTTGATCCAAGAAGTTTGAAGAATTTCCTTTGATTAAAGAAGAATGAAAATGTTATGCATGAATGAAGATTGTAAATGTATTCTCAAATTTTATGAAATAAAAGAAAGATTAAAACTAATTTTAACACTTATCCATTTTATAACACTTGTCAAAAGAATATATATAAATTTAACACATGTTTCCTTTTAAAGATAATTAGAATTTAAATTTACAAATGTATGTTACATTAGCTTAAATTAAGTTGTTAGTTTATATGTATAAATTTATAAATGAAAACAAAAACAAATCATGTTTATAAACTTATACAAATAAAAAATTAAAACAACTTAGATTTTATACTTTTAAATTTAAATTCAACTAAATTCAAAATCAAACATTTTCAAATTAAGTTATACATATAAGTTCAATTTGAAATAAACATTACAAATCTTATTCAAAATTTATTTATAAAGTCAATACAATGTTAATATTATTTTTATAACTCTTTTATTATTAAATTAAAAATCATTTTACTAAATTATTCATTTTATTGAGTCATAAAACCATAAAACATTTTGTTAAATTTATTCTAAATTTAAAACAATACCAATTTATTTAAAATATGAACCATGTTGAATATGCGTTTATATGATTTTTGTTTGATGATAATAAACATATATACATTCGTTTAAATGTATTTGTTAATATACCATTTATTTTCACAGATTAAATAAATATTTGCTGAATAAAATAAATGACACAGAATTTGAATTCAAACGAATATTTTATTCAAATAAATATTTATTACAATTTTGATAGTACAATTTCAAGCTCTCACTATAACTATACAACTTTGATTACAATACACGACATTTCACATTTACATCACAACCTCACTACATATCACTCACACTCATATTTATCTTCAACTGCATTCCAATTTGAATCCAGCATCTGAGAAATCTGCAAAAATATTCACTAACGCAGTAAAATTGAAAATAAAATATTTTTGCAATTCAAAATAAAAGATGATTTTGAAAACATTGTTTGCCTCAGTTATTTGGGTTGTTCGTCATCATATTTTTGTATCTGTGCATATCAGTATTTTATCAGGGACAAAAGTGGCTGCAGTACACTGTGTGCACTGCCTCGCCTACTCGTGTGTGCAAAACAAAATGCACAGCTAACAAATCAAGTACAAGGTCAAACCCAGACATGTTCAACTCAAGTAAACAACAGTGGCAGATAAAGCAACATCAAGTTGAAACAAACTCAAGTGATACAAGTTTAAACAATGCTCAATGCACATGTTAATATCACTTGGACTTATTCTTTCAAATCAATATGACTGCAAACAACAAGTCAAAATATAAACCAGCATAAAACAAGCCCAAGTGACACAGTGAACATAATGCAACAAGCAATGCTCAAGTAAAGGAAGAAATGCCAACAACAAAGACCACATGCATGTACAACATCACACAATGTCACAGCAAATGTCAAAGAAAACTACAAGACTGCAACAAGAAGTATGCAGTCCAAAACGTCTACGACAGCAAGTAAGTAAGTGCAACAAGCAATGCATCAAGACACTAAGCACTGAAAGAAAGATAGCCAAAGACAGAAGCACACTAACATGCAACACAAATGAAGACCAAGTGCACATGTCAATAGTCTCAAGGCAACAATAATATAAACCAGAAGGCAAGCCCAAACTGTTGCAAAATGGTTACAGTATCAAAGTGGTCAAGGCCAAAATCATCAATGCAATGCACAGCAAGGTTCAAATTACACAAGCTCAAGATGAAAGTGTCGAAGTTACACGAAGCCCACAACATAAACATGTATCAGAGAACATATACAATAATCATGAAGATGGCATCCAAAAATATTCAAACAACAAGCAGTATGCAAATGCATACATAATAGAGGCAGCAAAGAAACAAAAGCATGACCAAGCTGTTGCATAACAAAGTGCAGACTCGAGCACACTTCAATGATCAAACAGAGACTTAAAGCCATCAGAACTTCAAGTGTACAATCAATATGAAACAGCTACAATACAAGTGCAAGCTCGAACTAGCAAATGCACATACATGAAGACTAAACAGCATGTACTCAAGCATCTAAAGCAAGGATACGAATGCAATTCACAGTCTCAAATGAAGTAGCTATGAACAAAATAACCATGCATCAGTGAAATCACAGTGGACAGAGAAGAATACAACCAAGTGCAGCATCAGGTCGAACATGAAAGAATGTCAATTACAATATCAAGTAGCAGTTTTGATATAAAGAACGGCCACAAAATCAACAACCATACTGACCAAAAGCAATATCGAACAAGATAAAATTAGAGACCAGAATCAAGCAATCTGACCGAGTCAAAATTCAAAACCGTGTGCATTAAGCAACAATAATACGCAATTGACAAAGTCAGAATCAATCATCATCATTCAACAAATATCAGAGGGCCGATAGCATTAAATTGAAGAAATCAAACGAACGCAAAAATAGGAATTCAACTCCTATATAAAACCCTACATCATCATCGGCAATAGTGGTGAAGTTCGAATACGAAAATCAAACAACAACAAAGCATAAATCACATACCGAATCAAAGTCGAACTTCATCAACTCGAAGTCGCCAGAGATAGCAACGCGAATCAATCGAGCAAGGCAACACCAACCAGAGATTCAATCAAATCCAATAGGCGCTTCGAAAGCCCTAATTTGATTCACGAACAAAGCCCTAAAATTTGCAAGAGGAGGCCGCCATTATTTTTCACCAGAAAAGAATAAACGAAAGAAGAAAAAGAAAGGGACGGGTTGAAAGAAGTGGGCCGGCCTATTGTTTTTTAAAAAGGGAGAATTTTTTTTTAATTAGGGTTTAATTTTTAATTTGCTTTCTTAAATTGTATTTTCCTTTTTAAACAGTTTATTTTCTAGTCGTGTGACTAGGGTGCAAACTACGGTGTGTAGTTTGGGAATTTGCAACTCGGTAGTTGAGTTGTGGTCAAGGTTTTGAGCGTAGAGTTAGATTAGTCAATAGCGGTGTATAGCGAGTTTACGTGTGTAAGCGAGGGACTATCTAATTTCTAGTAGAAACCTTGGGGGCAGCACGTAGGCAGGGTTTTGCCGAAGCTGGGTAAATTCTGTGTTGTTCTGTTTTATTCTGTTATTTATATTCTGCGATATCTGTGCTGCTATTCTGTGATCTGAATTGAAATTAATTTATAAGCTTCCGCGATTAATTTTTTTAAATAATTTACACTATCACCCTATTCACCCCCCCTCTAGGGTGAAATCGATCCTACAAGTGGTATCAGAGCTAGGACAGGTTTAGAAGTCAACATCTGTTTTAAAAAAAATTCGATTTTTTTTGAAAAAATCAGTTTTTGTTTTAAAAATTTGAATTTTTAAAATGGCTTCTTTTAATAATGCTTTTGCAGAAGGTCAATCCATAGTTAGACCACCAATGTTCAATGGTGAATACGCTTATTGGAAAAATAGAATGCAAATTTTTCTGAAAACCATTGACGCTTGGAATATTGTTGAGACAGGTTATAGAATACCAACTATAACTGTAGATAATCAGGAAATAGAGAAACCAAAGGAACAATGGACAGAATTAGAAAATAAATTACAGAATACTAATGCTAAAGCTATGAATTCTATTATCTGTTCATTAGATCAATTTGAATTTAATCGTGTCTCACATTGTCTAACTGCGCAGGAAATATGGCACATACTAGAAGTGACTCACGAAGGAACATCTCAAGTCAAAGAATCTCGCCTTGCAATGCTAAGCAGCGAATACGAGAACTTCAAAATGGCGAAGGAAGAAAATGTCAAAGAGATGTACGGACGACTCTCCAATATCGTATACAAATCAAAAGCTCTCGGAAAAACATACACCGAATTAGAAATAGTCCGGAAAATCCTCAGAGTCCTTCCACGAAGCTTTGAAGCAAAAGTAACTGCCATACAAGAATCGAAAGATTTAAAACAACTTAAAGTTGAGGAACTCATCGGAAATCTCACCACTTATGAGCTTGAAATGAAATTCAAAGAAGAGCGTGAAGGAGGTGACACTCAAAAGAAATCAATAGCTCTCAAAGGAACAACCGAAAGTGATGATGATAACGATGAAGATGATGGAGCAGCAGAATTGGAGCTGTTAATAAGGAAATTCAAAAAATGGAATCAAAAACATGGAAATTCAGCTCGAATTCAAAAAGCAAAAAGCAGAATAGCCAAAGCACTAGACTACTCAGAAGAACAAAAGTTTATTTGTTATAATTGCAACAAACCCGGCCATATCAAGCCCGATTGTCCACAAATTAAATCCAGTCACGGAAAGAAACAGAAAAAGAAAAGTTTTGCAGCCACTTGGGATGAAATAGACGAGAATGATCAAAGCACTGGCAGTGAAAGCGAAAAGGCAGAATTGTGTCTTCGAGGTGATACAACTGACAGTGACGATGACGAGCCAAGTGAGGTATCAAAACTTACCCATTCTGAGTTGCTTATATATTTTCATGAAGTAAACGGTTGTTTTGAACGACTTAGGGAAAAATACGCCAAACTTGAATCTCAAAAGGATACTTTGATAGAATGTAATGAACAACTTGACCAATTAGTTAAAACCTATCAGAGTAGGATCCCTAAGTGTGATAAGTGTCCAACATTCGAAGAGGAAATTAGAAAATCAGAAATCAATATAAAATCACTTGAAAATGAAATTCTGATTTTAAAAGAGAATGAAAATACTAGGAGAGAGAATTCTATTAAAAAGTGCACACAGTTGTTAAACGAAAATGAATTTCTCAAAACACAAGTCCAACAATTGTCAACGACTTTGGATAAATTTTCAAAAAGTGAAAAATCGTTGAATATGCTATTAGGAAAGCAAACTGGTAATACGGTTAGACAAGGACTTGGATATAATAATTCGAAAACTGTTAAAAGCAATATTAATCAAGTTAATTCTATGTGCACAATTTGTAGAAAATATGGACACGATCACAATAATTGTTGGTATAGACCCAAACATGTGAAAACTATACCGATTTGGGTTCCAAAAGGCACAAATATAAAATCTCTTAAAGTTAAACAAATTTGGGTGCCAAAGGGAACAATTATAAATAGTTTTGGGTCTCCACAAAATTATTTTTATAATTATTCTGCCACTAACAACCATGGACCTATAAAAACAAATAGGTCACATAAAACTTCTCCCGTGTAGGTGTGGTGGCAGGCTAAGGAACAACAACGGTGTTATCTGGATTTTGGCTGCTCCAGAAACACAACGGGCGACAAAGCAAAGTTCCTTAGCCTAGTATAAAGGTGACAGAATCACAATGGACAACGACGAGAAATATCGTAAAGGTAAAGACAGGTAAAGGTATATTTATTTAAACGATATATTAAATGTGATAATCTGCACCATATTCTGAATTAAAATCAGCCAATTATATGATGATGATTTCATGATGTTTTTGATTCTGACTTTATTCAACATTGTTAGCCAATTATATTCTTATGCCAAAACACTATAAAATTCTCTAGAATTACTTGATATATAAGTTTGGGATAAAAATAGTGTTTTGTTTGGATGATAATACATTTGGTTATAATATTTTTGGCTAAATCTATATTCACGGTTTCTTCTATTTACATGGCTTCGATTTAAAATCCTAACGAATTCTATTTAAAAAAAAATTGTAAAAAGGATTTTAAGAAATTTTTGAAATTGTTGAAACTTCAAGAAATTGTTTTTGAAATAATAATGAAGTTTTTAATGACTGTTGACTGCTCATGAATATTGTTGTTTATTTTACGGCTTCTAAAACTGACACTATGATATATGTTTGATTGTTGACACGGTCTTCATTTCAAATCCAAGAGAATTTCATTTAAAATTTGTTGATAATAATCATGAGATAATTTGTTGAATTTCATAATCTGGTCTTTGACATTCAACGAGTGAATTTTGAGTGAAATTGTAATTCAGATGCAGATTACACTGGTAATATAGTTGATAGAAAAATTACTAGTGGAACGTGATTATTACTTGACACATTCATTTGCTGCATCGTTTTTCAAAGAAAATGTCTGCATATTTTTCATTTGAAATATTTTTTTAATAGCAGAAAATTTTCTTATAAAACTCCTTCTAGAAAAAAAAAAAAAAAACATTTTTGATCTTGTATCGGATTAGTTATTTAAGAAAACTTGATTTTATAACTATTTTTGAAATCGATTTTAAATAACTATATTAACTAATCTGATTCCCCTAAAAATTATCGAGAAGATATATAGTGATTGAAAATAAGATGAGTGTTGATATTAATTATATATTATAACTCAAGACGGTATAATTAGTAAATTTCTTTAGAAATTTAAATGAGAGTTATAAAACTTTTTTGTTGATAAATATTCCATGACCATTTCTATTTCTTTCATTTTTCTTTCGACCATCACTCATCAAAATTCTATATAATATGTCAATATGTGGTATTTTAAACGGGAAATCATTTGTGCTTCAATTTTTTATATTTTTAGCAATAAAATAAATATCCAAAGTGTTCACTCTCATTTAAAAGTCCTCACGGTTATGCATGGGTGAATTACTTGGATTTTTGATTATGTGCTTCCATGCTCATTTAAAAGTCCTCACGGTTATGCATGTATGGAACGCATATCAAAATTAATTGGTTAAATAGACAAGTTGATTCTAATCCCATTTAAAAGTCCTCACGGTTATGCGTGGTTAGAAGATACTTGAATTCATTTTTTAAAATAAAAATAAAAATTGTGAATACTACTAATCTCATTTAAAAGTCCTAACGGTTATGCATGGTTAGTAGATATTCAAATTTCCTGAAATAAATATACCACAAATAGACATGACTATATGGTTTTATTTGATGAAATCACTCATACCATTCTGAAGTGGAATATGCGTCAATTAAAGGATTTATGATTTTTGTTTGATTTTTTTATCGAAATTTAATTTTTATATTCAATTGAGTTTTAATGTTGAATTAATATCGATCACTATATCTCTATTTTTCTATTACTATTATTCTTTTGCTGATAACAAAAGGGGGAGAGAAAAGTTAAGATTTTGTAAAAAGGGAGAGAAAAGGTCAAAGAAGTTTTCAATATGCATATAGACTCATTTGCACATTTTTATTTGTATGCATATACGTAGGGGGAGTCATATATGTAGGGGGAGTATCATATAGAAAGGAAGCATTCAAATAGGGGGAGCAAATGAAATTATCAAATACATTTAAATATTCAAAATCTTAAATATATGTTTGTTATCATCAAAAGGGGGAGATTGTTGAATATGCGTTTATATGATTTTTGTTTGATGATAATAAACATATATACATTCGTTTAAATGTATTTGTTAATATACCATTTATTTTCACAGATTAAATAAATATTTGCTGAATAAAATAAATGACACAGAATTTGAATTCAAACGAATATTTTATTCAAATAAATATTTATTACAATTTTGATAGTACAATTTCAAGCTCTCACTATAACTATACAACTTTGATTACAATACACGACATTTCACATTTACATCACAACCTCACTACATATCACTCACACTCATATTTATCTTCAACTGCATTCCAATTTGAATCCAGCATCTGAGAAATCTGCAAAAATATTCACTAACGCAGTAAAATTGAAAATAAAATATTTTTGCAATTCAAAATAAAAGATGATTTTGAAAACATTGTTTGCCTCAGTTATTTGGGTTGTTCGTCATCATATTTTTGTATCTGTGCATATCAGTATTTTATCAGGGACAAAAGTGGCTGCAGTACACTGTGTGCACTGCCTCGCCTACTCGTGTGTGCAAAACAAAATGCACAGCTAACAAATCAAGTACAAGGTCAAACCCAGACATGTTCAACTCAAGTAAACAACAGTGGCAGATAAAGCAACATCAAGTTGAAACAAACTCAAGTGATACAAGTTTAAACAATGCTCAATGCACATGTTAATATCACTTGGACTTATTCTTTCAAATCAATATGACTGCAAACAACAAGTCAAAATATAAACCAGCATAAAACAAGCCCAAGTGACACAGTGAACATAATGCAACAAGCAATGCTCAAGTAAAGGAAGAAATGCCAACAACAAAGACCACATGCATGTACAACATCACACAATGTCACAGCAAATGTCAAAGAAAACTACAAGACTGCAACAAGAAGTATGCAGTCCAAAACGTCTACGACAGCAAGTAAGTAAGTGCAACAAGCAATGCATCAAGACACTAAGCACTGAAAGAAAGATAGCCAAAGACAGAAGCACACTAACATGCAACACAAATGAAGACCAAGTGCACATGTCAATAGTCTCAAGGCAACAATAATATAAACCAGAAGGCAAGCCCAAACTGTTGCAAAATGGTTACAGTATCAAAGTGGTCAAGGCCAAAATCATCAATGCAATGCACAGCAAGGTTCAAATTACACAAGCTCAAGATGAAAGTGTCGAAGTTACACGAAGCCCACAACATAAACATGTATCAGAGAACATATACAATAATCATGAAGATGGCATCCAAAAATATTCAAACAACAAGCAGTATGCAAATGCATACATAATAGAGGCAGCAAAGAAACAAAAGCATGACCAAGCTGTTGCATAACAAAGTGCAGACTCGAGCACACTTCAATGATCAAACAGAGACTTAAAGCCATCAGAACTTCAAGTGTACAATCAATATGAAACAGCTACAATACAAGTGCAAGCTCGAACTAGCAAATGCACATACATGAAGACTAAACAGCATGTACTCAAGCATCTAAAGCAAGGATACGAATGCAATTCACAGTCTCAAATGAAGTAGCTATGAACAAAATAACCATGCATCAGTGAAATCACAGTGGACAGAGAAGAATACAACCAAGTGCAGCATCAGGTCGAACATGAAAGAATGTCAATTACAATATCAAGTAGCAGTTTTGATATAAAGAACGGCCACAAAATCAACAACCATACTGACCAAAAGCAATATCGAACAAGATAAAATTAGAGACCAGAATCAAGCAATCTGACCGAGTCAAAATTCAAAACCGTGTGCATTAAGCAACAATAATACGCAATTGACAAAGTCAGAATCAATCATCATCATTCAACAAATATCAGAGGGCCGATAGCATTAAATTGAAGAAATCAAACGAACGCAAAAATAGGAATTCAACTCCTATATAAAACCCTACATCATCATCGGCAATAGTGGTGAAGTTCGAATACGAAAATCAAACAGCAACAAAGCATAAATCACATACCGAATCAAAGTCGAACTTCATCAACTCGAAGTCGCCAGAGATAGCAACGCGAATCAATCGAGCAAGGCAACACCAACCAGAGATTCAATCAAATCCAATAGGCGCTTCGAAAGCCCTAATTTGATTCACGAACAAAGCCCTAAAATTTGCAAGAGGAGGCCGCCATTATTTTTCACCAGAAAAGAATAAACGAAAGAAGAAAAAGAAAGGGACGGGTTGAAAGAAGTGGGCCGGCCTATTGTTTTTTAAAAAGGGAGAATTTTTTTTTAATTAGGGTTTAATTTTTAATTTGCTTTCTTAAATTGTATTTTCCTTTTTAAACAGTTTATTTTCTAGTCGTGTGACTAGGGTGCAAACTACGGTGTGTAGTTTGGGAATTTGCAACTCGGTAGTTGAGTTGTGGTCAAGGTTTTGAGCGTAGAGTTAGATTAGTCAATAGCGGTGTATAGCGAGTTTACGTGTGTAAGCGAGGGACTATCTAATTTCTAGTAGAAACCTTGGGGGCAGCACGTAGGCAGGGTTTTGCCGAAGCTGGGTAAATTCTGTGTTGTTCTGTTTTATTCTGTTATTTATATTCTGCGATATCTGTGCTGCTATTCTGTGATCTGAATTGAAATTAATTTATAAGCTTCCGCGATTAATTTTTTTAAATAATTTACACTATCACCCTATTCACCCCCCCTCTAGGGTGAAATCGATCCTACAAACCATATATTTATATTGAAAATAGAAATCAATTTATTATTTAAAAGATAAAATAACCAATTTAAATATTTATTGAAGAATATTATTAAATTTATCTGAATAATTATTAACAGATTATCAATATCAATTTAATTTTAACTACAGATTATTAAATTGATATTGTCAAAAATTCCGTGAGGTTACAATCCTTCCCCCTTAAAAGAATTTCGTCCTCGAAATTTAAAACAAAGGTAATTTAATAATCTTATTAAATTTTAAGTTTTAAACACAGGCATATATCAAACATATGCTAACAACCAAAACAACCAATTCAAACAATCAAACAAATCTATTTATCCAGACAAAATCTGGATGAAATTCTGTCGAGTTTCCCCAGGTGTATATACTCCACCAGGATACTCACTTTAGAAAATCCAAGCAAACAATACTATGAAGCTACAAAGCTCCTATACAACTATATCTATAACACTAAACAAGATATCAGACTACAAACGAGTCTGACTCAACAACCAAAACTCCAGAACTGCTGGTTCCACAACCAGAGATAGATCATGCACGTACTCCCTCAGAGATACGTGAAACTCATCGAATTCCAGTTATCCAAACTGGCAATTCAATCCTATAGATCAATCACTCTCTCCTAAAAATAGAAAAGATCCAAAACACTTCAGAGATAGCTTCTTAAACTTACCCAAACTTATAGCTCACTTACGATCAGAGAAAACTTATCCAAAATTAAATCTACGACTTCAGAGTCCAAATTCCTTCGACTCTTATCCACAAAATCTCTTCAGACAATCCTGGGCTGTCTACAACCTCATTGATCAGCTCAACCTACGCTGATGCTTCTAGAAACAAACAAGCCCAATAAACTCAACAAAATGATCTCCTCAAGATCAACCAAAACCAAAAACTCAACTTCAACTTCTCAACATCAGAAGACAACAACTTCTCCTATCCGGAAAAGAAAAGCAGATACACTTCCCAAACTGCTTCCGCTGCTCAACTCTGATCCAAAGTAGAAGAAAAAGCTTGAAGAAGAACACGAGCACAAACTGGACAACACACCCCAGAGATATGATTCAACAAATCCATAAGAATCTTCAGAAATTCCTTCAAAACTTCGAGCTGCTACACCAACTCAATCTCCTGGAATCATACCTCTATAAAGCTGAACCACTGGTACCACTCCTGAAATTCCAGTCGATAAGAAAGCTCAAACTCCAGATGCGGACAAAACTCCTTTTCTTCTGAAGACATCTAGAAAAATTCAGATAACCCAAGAGAATACTCAAACAATCGCAAGTCACTTTTGCGAACCACCCAAACAAAATCCAAGGAAAACTATTCTTCCTTAACCAAATAGAACAGCTTAAACTTCACTAGTCAACCCATCGAAGAAACGGGTCCACTCAACTGCTTCTGAACTCCACTCCAGAAAACCGCTAAACCAAAAGATCTCTTGCAACACCGAGAACATTCCAAACTGCACTGCTGCCACATATGCCAAAGAATTCCAAAATAAAGCTCTTCGAGAAACTCGAATTTCAAAGCAAACAGAAACACCAGCTGAACACAGCCACAATACTGAAGCAGACTCATCTCTCTAAACTTGTTCCAAAGAAAACATCTTCGAGAACATCCATAGTCACTGCATCTCATCACGCAGCTACTATTCCTTAAGGTAAAAAAATTCCATCACTTACTCCAGCTCAACCAAGCAGATCCAAACTCTACTCATCAACTTCAGAAATAAACTCCGAACCCTCACAGGTTTCCTTTAGAGATCAATGAAGCTCTTCATCACTACAGGACTCACTCGAGACGGTATTAGGTCTACAGTCTCAACAAAACACTTCCAACCTTAAACATTCAAACTCCAACCAATGGTAGTCGTGTTACACACTACTACCCCATCTATCTTTATAACTTATATTGAAAAACCTGAACAGGTAACCCAACAGATAGGTAGAAATAAATATATATATATATATATATATATTAAAAATTACAAATACGCTCTCTCAAGAAAGACACCACTACAGAGCCAAGGTATTCACCCAACCTAATGCTCTGATACCAACTGCACGACCCATCTTCCACTACCCAGAAAGACGCACCATGAATTAAGAAAGAAAGGGATAGAAGAAGAAAAGAAAGAAGAGAAAGAAGAAACAACACTAGAATCTCAGCAGCGGAACGAATAAATTATATTAATAACATAAGTATTTACATAATATACAATACCAATCAGAGATACACAGCATACACATCACATATACTAGACAGTTATAAACACCTGTCTAGTATTTACAACTCAATACAACACAGCACAGAGAAAACACAACGAAAAACTATATCTAACGCAGAAGCCTCTTGCTCCATTGCTCCTCCATTATTCGTCAAAGCTAACCTGAATCCTAACCTGAATTCCCTTGGCTACTCATAAAAATTTGAGTACCCAAGAGTTTATGAAAAACAAAATAAACTTTGGGTCAGACATGAGTCTGGTGTGAGTACAGGTTAAGGTTGCTTAACTTTAAAAACCTTTTGAAAAGAAAGGTATCACGTAAGACTTCCCACACATAAACATGGAAAAGTTTTTACATTACGCTAACCAAAACATTTGATAGGAAATCCGATGATATTATAATAGTGTCTAGGGTTTTCAAATAAAAAAGAAATAGCCGAAATTGTTACATGATTAAATTCCAGCTACTAGCCACAAAAGTGGGTAATACAATCAAAACCGTTGGCACTTATTGGATTTTGGATTCCATCAATGGCAGGGCTACTGGGGTACCGCCCGTCACAGTACGTGGCCTAGATCACCGTACCGAGGAGTACTCCCACTCCCCTGCAACACAAGGCCGGGACCATTCCTTACTGAACAGTCCCGAACAAGACAACCCCGGCAGTTGTTGCAATCAACTGCCCCACACAGCCGAATATAAAGGGACTTCTAGACAGGGGTAAATCTTGCTCTCCAGTGGGAGCTACCCACGAAGCCTTGCTGCACTCCCCTATTTTAGCCATTCCCGGTTGATGAGGCTTGAGGTTACGATTACCTTTATAGGACATAACACTTAAAATGCTCATCGTCCACCTGACGATGTTCTGAAAGCATTCAATCCATACAAGTTCGTTCCGGGTTCGAACGAGACCGAAGGCATTATCTCGTTACACTCATTTTGGAATCACCCTCAGAGTTAACGACAATAACCCTTGCACTCTAAATCTCCATCTCGAATCTATAAGCACTATTCCGTCAACTCATTACGGAATCACCCACAGAGTTATACTGACGTATAGCCCTTACACCTCGAGTCTTCACAAAGCTCCATTTGGATTCACGACCTAACGTTATTTGGAATCGATGTGGTTTTCGGATATCCAAATATGGAAAATCCGATCTCGGTCTCATCGAAATCGAAAGCGTGTCTTTTAGGTCCAAGTTGTTTTAAAGTTAAAAACAAATTCAATTCAATATTATCTATATACACACAGATAGATAATTCTCAACATTATAATAGATAATCAACATTATCACATAACAGGTAATTCACATTATCAATATCACATAGATATTCCATATATCACCATCATAATAGATAACCTATGTTTTCATCACAATACAATTAAACATCCATACCACACAATATCATTTATCTCATTACTGAGATCACAAAGCATCCAAGACAATCAAGTTCAACCATTCATCCATAAGCAATGATTTACCCATCATCCTATAATTAATTTAAAATGAATTAAATTAACTATCTTCAACTCTAATTAATTTAAAATGAATTAAATTAATTACCCATCTTTAATTAATTTAAAATAAATTAAATTAATTACTTCATGAATACAAATCTTGCTTACTTGATCATTTAATTGATTACAATCAATAAATCATTCATTATTAATCACCTTAATTAATCACTCTTAATTAATTATCCTTAATTACATTCATGTAATTATCCTAAATTAATTTCACAAATTAATTATCCTCAACTAAACAGTAATTAACCTTTAATTACTTCAATTAATAATTAATCATAATTAATTATCCTCATCCTTAATTAATTACATTACTTATTTACCTTTAATTACCTATTATTGATTAATTAATCATAATTAATCAACTTTAATTACATCATTAATTAAATAATTAATGATCCTTAATTATTCCTTAAATTAATTACTCTAAGTAATTAACTAACTTAATTACCACATTAAACCAAATTAATTATCCTTAAATTAATTTCTTAATTAATTATTTGATTAATTACTAAATAATTAATCCAAATTATCTCATACTTAAACATCTCCTTAATTACAATTTGTAATTATTAAACAATTACTTAACTAAGTAATTATCAAATTATTAATTACATAAAGTAATTATTCTTAAATCTCAAGTGTTTAAAATTAATTAAACTAAATTAATTAAATTAAACAATCACATTAATCTAAATTAATTACATTAAGTAATTAATTTTCTTAATTACTTTATCAAGTAATTACTCCCTAACCATTTATAAATGATTATTATTAAATTAATTAATCTACTTAATTATAAAAATTAACCAAATTAATTAATTGTTAAATAATCCTGGTTAATGACCTTCATTAACCATCCTCAAATTATTTTATAAAGTAATTAACTCAAATTAATTACAAATTAAATTATCTTTAATCATTTATTAATTAAAGTTAATTATTAAATTTATTAACCTTAAATTAAAACTTAATCACATAATTAATATTCATTTACCATTAATTAATAACTTAATTAATTGATCTTAATTTTAAATTGATTAATCATTAATCAATTATTAATTCTAAATTTAATTAATTAATTAAATTAATTAACTAATCTTAATTACCTTATTAATTAAATCTAAAATATAAATCTTAATTAAATTTTCCAAATAAACACAACTTAATTATGTTTAAAACAATATTATTCAAAACAAAATACTTTTTGAACTACTTTAAAATTTCCATTTTTAAATACAAGTTTCAATTAAAAGTAATTTAAACTTATCAAAGTTTGAAAATTTTAAAACTTATTTAAATTTCAAGACAAAACAAAAGTTTGTCTTAGAGATCAAATCATAAGAATTTGAAGTCAAATTCATTTCAAACTTTTAGAAATTCAATTCATTCTTAATTTCAACTTTCAAATTTAAATCTTCTTTTTAAATTTGAAACTAAAGTTCATTTTAACTCAGATTTCTAGATTTAAAATTTATCTTTAAATCTTGCTTCATATTTTAAAACTTCATTATTTAAAATTTCAACTATTTACCCAAATTGAAATAGTTAATTAAGTTTAGAATTTAAATTTTTATTTCAAAACCTTGGATTTAAATTTGAATCTAAAATTCAAACCTGCATTTGAATTTACTCTTAAATTTTAATCAGGACATAAAACTGCAGATTTAGACAGTTCAAACCCAGATTTTGAAAAAAAAACAGAAAACAGGTTTAAAAACTTGGAATTTGAATTCAAAATAATTCAAACTTGAATTAAGTTTTAAAATTAAGTTTAAACCTAAACCTTATTTAAACCTATAACTACAGATTTTAAATTTTCAAAACCCAGGTTTTAAAAGTTTAAAATCCATATTTTTAAAACAAAACACAGTTTACTGTGTAAACTGTAACTACAGGTCAACCCGAGACCCCCCTAATTTACTTCGAGTTTTCTACCTCACTACTCCGAGTTTCCTATCAACTTGCTTCGAGTCATTCTCCCATTTACTCCGAGCAACCCATCATTTCCCCTGAAACATTCCCAAACCCAAATAGTTCATCAGAGAACCCATCACCGCCCCCTCTACCGACCATCTCAGGTGATCGAGCCACAACCAGTATCCACCACTACTTCTACACCAACCCAGAAACAAGAAATTATACAGGAATTCAAAAATTTACTCAGGAACCCCAAATTCCATACCTGGAAATTTTATACAGGTTTCAACTCAAACCTGTCAACGGCCGCCATTCTCACCTCCGACTATCTTGATCACCACCTCTCCGGCCTCACACTCCTCTATACACCAACTATCCATACACCAGAAACTAGCACACTCGATCAATCCATTTCTTCACACTGCCCCCATTCCTAACCACTGTTCAAACTAGGTTTTAAAATTTCAATTCAAACTGTAACATATCTATTAATTTAAAATACACTTCTCTGATTTTTACAAAGATCTATGATCCTTACTTAATAACACAGAAGAGTTCTAACATTCCTCAAGTTACAGATTGCAAGTATTGGCACAGATTCATATTTTTTTATTCAAGAACAAACTGTTTCTATTTATACTTACTTAAGTTTAGCTAACTTCAGACAGACAAACAAACATTTTATCAAATAAATATTATGATTCTAATCTAAAGTAAGCAAACAAATTTTAATTACTTAAACAAAAATTTTAACAGATTTGGTGGATTCCTTTAAATAGGAAGATGAATTCAAAGTCACAGCAGAGCATATCCATCAAGCATTCTCAAACATATTCCGGGCTTTTATAAACACAAAAATTACTAAATTATATCTAACATTAACATGCAACCCTTTTTTTTTAAATTGAAAAGTTTAAGTTACTCACCAATTAAAAATGCAGACCACTGTTTTGAATTTGCAGAACACATGCAGGCTTCCTCTGTTGTTATAAGTCTGGGTTGCTCATGCTTTCAATGATCAAGATGCTTACATGCAGATGTTCATTTATGCAGAAAATAAAAGTGTGCAGGCCCCTCTGTTTTCAGGTGGCATGCAAATCATTGGTGAATTTGCAGATTGATTTGAATTGAGATATGCAGAAGTTGGATTTGAGGAAATGCAGGTTGATTTTTACTAAAGAGGAACATGAAAATGTTTACATTTGAGGATATGCAGATTTGTGGATGCAGATTTTTGTTGTACTGATCTTATCTTTTTAATATGCAGGTGAATTTGAGGAAATACAGAAATAAGATATGCAGATTTACATGATTTTGATCCAAGAAGTTTGAAGAATTTCCTTTGATTAAAGAAGAATGAAAATGTTATGCGTGAATGAAGATTGTAAATGTATTCTCAAATTTTATGAAATAAAAGAAAGATTGAAACTAATTTTAACACTTGTCCATTTTATAACACTTGTCAAAAGAATACATATAAATTTAACACATGTTTCCTTTTAAAGATAATTAGAATTTAAATTTACAAATGTATGTTACATTAGCTTAAATTAAGTTGTTAGTTTATATGTATAAATTTATAAATGAAAACAAAAAAAATCATGTTTATAAACTTATACAAATAAAAAATTAAAACAATTTAGATTTTATACTTTTAAATTTAAATTCAACTAAATTTAAAATCAAATATTTTCAAATTAAGTTATACATCTAAATTCAATTTGAAATAAACATTACAAATCTTATTCAAAATTTATTTATAAAGTCAATACAATGTTATTTATTATTAAATTAAAAATCATTTTACTAAATTATTCATTTTATTGAGTCATAAAACCATAAAACATTTTGTTAAATTTATTTTAAATTTAAAACAATACCAATTTATTTAAAATATGAACCATATATTTATATTGAAAATAGAAATCAATTTATTATTTGAAAGATAAAATAACCAATTTAAATATTTATTGAAGAATATTATTAAATTTATCTGAATAATTATTAACAGATTATCAATATCAATTTAATTTTAACTACAGATTATTAAATTGATATTGTCAAAAAATTCGGGATGTTACATATGGATTCTCTTGATTCATGGTTTGCACTGCCTATTTTCATAATTTAAATGAAAATTCTCTTCTCATTTGTATATGTAGAAGTTGAATATAGCGTAAAAATAATTGAATTTCAAATTCTATTGATGCTGATGCTATTAATTTAGTATAAAATAAATTTGGTATGAATTCTATTTGTATACAAGTCTGTTATTGAATTGAGTAATAGATATACAGTATGTTTGTTGATATGAAATTGGACTTTCATAAATTTAAAGATTTGACATTTAAATGGTTATTTTAGGGTGTAATCTTCACATGCTTAGAAATATTTTAGCTACGTATTTATATGTATATTACCGTACGCATAACATGTAATTAATAGCGTAGTAATTGCATAGTAAATAGGTTATTAATTAGTATTAACACCCCCTCAAGAAAAAATTGATAGTTAAGGCAAAATAAGGGTTTTCCTTATAAGGCTTTAATAGGGAATGTGATGAGGTGTGTGATAGTATGTTAAGAGAGTCTAAATTATGGCTAAGTTATACAGATGTGAGGTCAGTCAAAAGCACATGGAAGTTTGCCTAGCTAATCTGGCTCCTATAGTTTAGCTTGGGGGCTAATGTGAGACATCACCTATAATAAGTACCACAGAGGATGCAAGGTTAGTGCCAAATTCTATAGGATAAACATGCCCAGCTAATCTGGCTACCAATACATACAAATAGTCAGACTAATGTAAGACATCATAATTTGGGCTATTGGTCATAATACGAAGGACTCACTTCAGGGTTGAAGGTGTTAAGTGGCTAATTGAGGGAACGCCTCCTCCCTATGTGGAAAGTATTAAATGCTCAGGGTTATGGGTCATGCATGGAGAGGATATCTTAAGGAGGGTCTGCTTTGGGTTTGAGGTATTAAGTGGTTATTGTAGAGTCCTTCTCTCCCATATAGAATTATTTAGTTGCTTGAAGTGATTCCATGCAATGTCAGCTAGAATTATGGTAGAGGGCCTCTTCTTTGTTTCCTTTATCCTCTTCAACGTTCTCTTCTACTTCTTGATCTTCTTCTCCCTATCCATTATTGTCATAAGTAAAATGTTCTTTGGTCTCCATGAAGGCTCCATGAGGAGCTGGAGAATTATGAGCAGCTTGGGCATCTCTAGAAAGAGTTGAATCAGTCTTATCTCTTCTTCCATTATAAAGAAGACTGAATTGGTTACATTTGAGCATTGGTGAGCAAAACAGAGGTATGCCTTAGAGTCGGATCAATCCCTTTAAGAAACTATAATGTGTCCCTAAGAGTTGGAGCCATGACATGACGAAGAATATGTTGGAACTAGGTCAGTCCATAGCGAAGTTAAATGGTAAATTTTTAAAATTTCCTTTATTGGATATTTGCTGGGCCTTTGTAGTCTAAATTCATTTAGTACTTTTCCAATTTTTTTCTCAAATAAATAATTATTTTATTTATAAATTATGTTTAGATTTTTGATGTAAAAAGGTAATCAGTAAGATAAACATGTGTATCATATACACATGTTTGTGTACATGCTCCTGTAATAGTCACAGCGAACATGGTGTGCATTGCCCATATATAAGTGCTAAAGTTTACACTACAATGGAAAATTTAGCCCCTCTGTATACATAACTATTGTCCAACATGTCTATAGGTATGTGTGTGTGTGCGTGTCTATGAATATGAAACATAGTGGTGTTTATGAAAGATGTAAATTTGCGCACATACACATAGAGACACACACATACATGCACACATACATACACTAATACTTTAATTATGGTATAAAATATCAAAATTTCTGTCCATCAATACAATACTTATAGATTAGATTGCAA
Organism: Allium cepa; assembly: GCA_030765085.1. Classification (NCBI taxonomy): domain Eukaryota; kingdom Viridiplantae; phylum Streptophyta; class Magnoliopsida; order Asparagales; family Amaryllidaceae; genus Allium; species Allium cepa. Next base: position 602,140,272 of record CM060935.1, read on the forward strand.
TTTTAATTTTAAGATTCCAACTCCAAATAAAGCAATCATTGAATAAGAATAATTAGCAATAATTGACTATTTATATTCTGCATACTTAAATACACTTAAATGAAAGTTTTAAACACATTTAAATACACTTTGAATGCACATTCAATACATATTAAATACAGTTTAAATGCACTTTAAAATTATATAAAATAACTTTGTAACTAAACAGATGTTTATATATAAGTATATGAATACAAGAATAAAAAATAAATATATGTGTGAGTATGTATATATTTGTGTATACGGTCAGATACATGGTTATAAATATCTTAACAAAAAATTTCTTACATAAAAAAATACAAAAATATTCCTTTACATACAATCACATATTATGTTACATAACATCTTAATAAAACTTTCCACACACAAAACAAATTAGAAAACTTTATATGTTTGTGTATATGGTCATATATATGGTTGAAAACATCTTAACAAAAATTTGCTTATACGAAAAACTTTCCTTACACAAAAAAGGTAAACATTCCTTTTTTTAATTTTAAATCACATAATTAGTATCAAATAAAATATGTGTGAATTTAATTTGATATATATATATATATATATATATATGTGCATATAGACGATTAACACATGTTAACATATATGATGAAATTAACTACTTCATATTAAAATTGCAATTTTCATTATTATAAAATAAACCATATTAACAAATTAAGTTGATTAGTAAAATCATATGATTATATGGTTATATATGAAGTCTTCATATAAAATGAAAGGTAACATAATAAAATTTATTTTCAACTATTATCAAAATTAAAATTTTGAAGAAAAATACAATTATGATATCAACAAAATAACTGTAATAATTAGTTATAAATGATTATATTCTCATCTCATGTTGACAACATATATGTATAGTAACAAAATTTTAATCAAAGATATAAACATACATATGATCATTTTCTCATCTCATATTGACAACATATATGTATAGAGAATCATGATAACGGATAAACTAATTGGAAAAAAGCACATAATATATAATATTATAAGAATTTGAAAATGAAGATAATACCTTGTTATTGCGTAAGGGAATATCTTGAATGTTGAACCTATAATACTCTACTTGAATTCTATATCAACACTCCCAAAAGATGCAACCCCTTTGAGAAAGCTACACAACATTTACTTTTTCTCTTTTTATTAAATTTGTGCTGTGCTTTGATTGAATTTGAGAGAAAGAGAGAGAGGAAAAAATTTCGACCATGATAGAGGGTAGAGTGGTGGCTGAAACCCCAAAATATAATCTCACAGAAAAGAAAACCAAGAGTTGTTTAAATAGCATAGGAAAGAATAGGCCTAATGATTGTAACATATCTTTCATTTTCTTAGCCATTTTCACACCTATGGAATCAAAGTCCAAGCCTATTCCTCGTTTCATGGCTGGCCACACATGCCCTCCTGATAGGCCTCAACTCACTTCAAGCCATATCTTACATTTAAATCAAATCTAAACGTATATCGATATTGTATATCGAAAATATGTGTATATAACTTTTATATATGCACGAACTGATCAACATAATTCAAATAGAAAATAAAAATATAATTAATAGCTCATAAATATTAATCAGTTTAACTAAATTATAACATTTATAAATTGACTAAATCGGATGGTGGACGGAGGATTCAACATTGCGGTTGTATTGACTCTTTAGGTGCAAATTTGATCAACAGTTAGTATCGATCAATTTGAATATTAAAGTTCACATGTTACTTAGCCAGTGGTGTAATATTTTGGCCAGATTTATCACTTACATAGCTTTGGTAAAAATTCAGTTTTTATAATTTTAAGCATTACCTAGTAGTGACTGTTAACGAATAAATTCATCAACACCCAAAAGTATGTAAAAACTGTGTTAACCAAAGAGAAACCTCTTTGAGGCTAGTCGAAATCATCAAGTTGAAGACTATTTCCCTAATATTCTTTAGATTAGCCATCAAAGTCAAAGTCACGTGTACGTATGCAAATTCAAAATCGAAGCAAATATGCTATCAAAGTCAAAGTTCTAAGTCAAGCATTCTATGCTAGGCACAAGTCCACGTGAATTATTACTCAAAGTTAAATGATCATACAAGTTACAAGTTTGAACCAAATCAATATGCTATGCTATGCAGCATTTTTGTTTTTCAACTCCTAATATGTACAATGTTCGAACGATATGATTAGCTTTAAAATCCCCACATAGATTTAGGGTTTACATAGTTGAAAATGTAAGAAGTGAGATGAGAGAAATCGTCCACCTGAAACGGCACCCCTTGGTCCATATTTATTGTGGTGAGTAGCTCCATTCTGCCTTTCATGTCTTCAAAAGGCTCGACTTCGACATGCATGGCTAGATGATGTCATCTTGGCATTATCTTTATGGCTAAATGGCACATGTAAGAGGCGGCATTGGTTGGAAACAGTGTTGAATATCAATGACGAGTATTATCAATATAGCAGTGCATTGGTATAAAGCGGCTTTACTCCATATATTGTTGGTGTCATTGATGATTGGTGCTTTTAAGGCATCAGTGATAAGGTCGAGTATTGATGAGGAACGATGTCGCTTTATGTTGATGATCCTTAGCATCATTGTATAACAGCATCTTCGAAGTGCTATGGAGTGTGATGCCACTTGAATGAAGTGTTAATAGCCTTCAGGGTTACTGTTGAAGAGCCTACTTTGGTCATGTTAAATGATTAGCGACGCCACTAGTACATTGATGTCGTATGTCTTCGGGAGTGGTGATGACGTGAACGAAGTGTGGCTCCTTGTCGGTGTCAATAGAACTTGGCATCAATGAAATGCGCTATGGTCACTTCGACACTCATTGATGGCTTACGAAGTGGGTTGCATTTGATTCCTCTCTACTTGGTCACATGCGCCACTGTGTACACTCTATTATTCATGAAGTGCGGTAACCTATTTCTTCGACATTGATCTATAAGTGCCTTGCTAGTCACATGTCATCGATGTTTATCATTGGCATTATTAGCGTACCACTACTTAATATCTTTGACAATACTGATGGCATGTGATGCAATTCAAAAGTAATTATTAGTATCGGCAATGTCACTTCGGTGCAGCTTATTGGTGCGACGCCGCGGCATGTCGAACCCCTTCGATAAACATTTCAGCCCTAAAATAGAAGTATTATAGATCTTTACACCCATCAGTATAAAATTCTTTCCAGAGGCGTTTGCTCGATTAACCCTGAATGTACTGCCATTAGTTTCTCTTTATCGGTTATATTTTCAACTTTGAGTGCTTCTGCATTGAATTTCTTTAAATATTTATCGAGTGATTCCTCTGGCTTTTGTTTAACATTAGCTAGTGCATTAGAATCGATAGTAGGGTCTTTATATATGCAAAATTGTGCTGAGAACTCATAAGAAAATTTCTTCCAATAATAAATGGTTCTTCCTTGGTATTGTCTATACCACTTAGCAATCGTGCACAAAAATTTGTAAGGAAGAGTTTATATCGAATTGCTTTAGAAGCACTAATCATCAATGTAAGATATAGCCTTTTTAAGGATCCATAATACTTTCATTCTGGATTAGGTTTCATTTTAGAGATCCCATTTCATTTCCTCCTTCTATAGGGTTTGTTGTTTCATAAAGGTTTTGAGATATAGCCTCTTTAAGGAGCTCTTGCATAACCATCAATTGTCTTGTTAAATCTTTAACCTTAGCTTCACTACTTGCGAGTTTTGTTAAAGTTGAAGGTTGCGGTCCTCCAATATTATCCAAATTGTAGTTCGGGTTCATATTATCCTTAAATTCGTTTGTTATGGAACTTCTCCGTTACGGATATCGTATTTCTTGGTCCTTTCCATTTTCCTTTTAAAGTTGAGAAGAAGAGATAAGGGTGTTGGAGGTTTGAGCCCTCTTTCTAGCGCCAAAAATATTAACCAATAAATTATCAACACCCAAAAACATGTTGAAACTAGGTAAACCAAAGAGTAACATCTTCGAGGCTAGTTGAAGTCATCGAATTGAAGACTGTTTCCCTAATATTCTTTAGATTAGCCATCAAATTCGAAGTCATGTATACTTATGAAAGTCCAAAATTGAAGTCCAATAAGCTATCAAAGTTCAGGTTCAAAGTCAAGTATTATATGCTAGTCACAAGTCCATATGAATAACATTCGATATCAAATGATCATACAAGTTACAAGTTCGCATCAAATCAATATGCTATGCTATGCAATTATTTGGTTTCCAATGCCTAATATGTACAATATTCAAACGATATGATAGGCTCTATAATCCCCAAAAAAATTTAGGATTTACGAAGTTCAAAATGTATCAAGTGAGAAGAGAGAAATCGTCCTCTTGAAATAGCACCCCTAGGTCCATATTCATAGAGGTGAGCAAATCCACTTCGTCTTTATATCTTCGGTAGGCTAGACTTTGGCATACATGGCTTCGACGGTGTCATCGTGGGATTATCTTCGTTGCTGAATGACACATGTAAGAGGCGGTATTGGTTGGAAGTACTGTTGAATGTCGATGAAAAGCATTCTCAATATAGTAGTGCATTGGTATAAATCGGCTTTACTCTGTATATCAATGCCATCATTGATGATTGGGGCTTTTCAGGGGTCAGCGATAAGGTCGACTATTGATGAGGAAAGACGTCACTTTATGTTGATGATCCTTGGCTTCGTTGTAGAACGACATCATCGAAGTGCTATGCAATGTGACGCCATTTGAATGCAGTGTTTATAGCCTTCGGGGTTATTGTTGATGAGCCTGCTTTGGCCGCAATAAATGAGTTGTGTCACCACTAGTACATTGATGTGGTATGTCTTTGGGAGTGATGACGACATGAACGAAGTGCAGCTCCTTGTCAAGAAAGGTGGTGTCAATAGAAGCATCAATGAAATGTGCCATGGTCACTTCGACACTCATTGGTGGCTTATGAAGTGGGTTGCATTTGATTCCTTCACTACTTGTCACATGCATCATTGTATATACTCCGTTGTTGATGAAGTGTGGCACCCTATTTCTTCGACATTGATCTATAAGTGCCTTACTGGTTACATGTCTTTGATGTTGATCATTGGCATTATTAACCTACCACCGCTTAATTTCTTCGACAATAGTGATGGCATGCGATGCAATTAAACGTAATTATTATTATCACCACTGTCTCTTCAATGTTGCTTATTAGTGCCACATCATGGCACGTCAAACCCCTTCGATAAGATTTATAGTAGTAATAATGACTATTATTTACAACAATTCTCTTCACTAAAACTATATCATTTTGGACTTATAGAATTTAATAACAGTCAAAATTTCAATATCGTCCACATTCAACTTTATAGTCCAAACACAAAGTTCTTGCTTCAATAATAACAATAATTATTAACTGAAATGCTCTGACCAAAGACCTTGAGTTGACTTCAGTTGACCAAGACACTAACCTCGTTTAACCAAGGAGAATAATCTTCTATTGAATAGTGTTTCACTTCCAATGCTTCCACTCGACAACTATAGTCATTTGAGTGGATGTCGTGCCATAATTTAACTATAATCAAAGCAGAGCTCCCACATTGAAGAGTATTATATAGTCGATAGAACCGTGTAAATTAGTCACATTGATATTTTCTATTTAATCCTAGTCATATTAACCAAAAAACTATCGAGTGAGTCAATCCATAGTTATTCAACAAACGACGGTAAGTGACCCCTTCGTGCCACTCAACTGCTATGAGTAATATAGTGCCTAACATTTAGAAAGCATTGCGTACTCTAGTCTCAACTTGTATATCAATATCCAGTCTCGATGCATCTTGACAAGGAATATTTAAAATGATATATTTATTTTCATTTTGATAAATCGCTCATGGTTATAACATTTTGTAATTATTATCATAAAATGTACCATTTATGGATTTTCTATTAAATATACTTTTTAATTAAATTAATCAATTATTGTAACACATCATATCAAGAATATAACAGAAAGATAGATATATATAAGAAATTACATAATTGCCTCTAGGGCATACTCCTAACTCTATCAGAATATTTGTAAGAAGTATGAAAGAGAAGTTAGCCACTGAAATGAAGAAAGGTTGAGTGTGGTGGATCTGTTGGATACGAAACCTCACGTCTCGAGAGCTAAAATAATTGAAGCCTTTCAAACATCGTACGAAGAAGTATTCATCTTTGAGATAAATTCTTTTATTATGCAGTCATTCAATAATCTTGCATTAATTATTGGACTCAATGATTAGCACTAATGGGTGGTCAATTCTTTACTTGAAGAAGCGCAATAGCTCATAGAAAGGTAGTGATCGACCTAGATTCATCTTGAAGATGACGTATATAGAGTTTGAGAGGGTGTAGCTATTTGGGTGTATTGGTATAGAGCTAGTCCTGACATCTAGAGGAGAAGTCTCAAGAAGTCATAAAAGGGAGGCACGACTATTGTGTGACACATGTACCAGTTACTAACACTATACTAAGGGTACAAGCTCTTTGGTTTTGTAAGGGAAGAAGTATTTCATGCTCAGAAATTATATGTTTTTCATACTGTCTCAACTCTTTGATAGGCATCTAAGAAGCTATGGCATCAGGGGGTTTGTCTAAGATCTAAGTCTATAAGGACAAGTTGGTTATCCTTTAGACTGAGAGGGCTATAAGGTTCCGTTGAGGAAGCGACATGTAGTTGGAGCTCTTAAGTGATTGAACGCCTCACCCTAACCGGTGTTGAAGAGGAAGCTAGGGTAGAAGATGAGCCAGTTTCCAGTGGAATAGGGTGTGAAATAGACAGACCAATGGTAGTAAAACATAGGAAAGTATATGATTAGCAGTTGGAAAATGAAAACTTCATGACGAATGTGATGAGGTATGATTTGTTTCAGTGCTTTACTTCGATAAAACTCGCATTTCCGATGTATCAAATCTAATGGATGTCGACATATTCGACCAATCAGATTCTGTACATTGACCGATGCAGTGCAATGTGTCAATCTATGTAGTGTGTGTCCTATGACCCTAGCATGATGTACATATGCACTTTATGTAGACTGCTCGCTCGTGTTGACAAACAAGCTTTGTCTCATGATGGAATTATGTGTCAGATTTTACCATTACTATAGAGACTTTGGAAATAAAACCATTGTCTGAAACAAAAACGGAGCCCTTCTCTTTAGGACCAGCAAAATTGTGTTGTTCGATTTTGAGTGTCGACGGGACAAAAAATCCCAAAGTGTCGACACTTGGATTCGTCCAACATAGGAGTATGTTCAATACGATGATTTCTTAGAAACATCCCATCGAAGTCAAAACCTTGGTTCATATTCAAGAATGACCGTAGAGGTTTGATTTTTATCCCTTTCACCATCTCCATCCATTTGCTCATTGGGCTCGAAGTTTGTCCCATCAAGCTGGAAGTTGGTTATTGGTTTTTCAAGGGGTGGTGAAGATGATAAAGGGGAGGTGATTGCTTTAGGCATGAACGCGGGTCAGTGATGTTGTCATGGTATTGGCGACCATGAAATGTAGACTTGGCAACAATAAGATAGGCATCGGTGGTGGTGAGGTAGGCCACGGCGATGGCAATGCCTAACCAAATGAAATCCATCGTCAAGTCAAGAACGAAAGATGATAATGAGTGATCAAGATCTGGAAACGTCAATGCACAAGTGGTTCGCGTTGAGAAGTAAGTATGATTCAAACGAAGGCGATGACGTTAAATGAACGATGGGGGCGTTGGAAGTTTGAGGTTGCAAGGCTAAATTTCAAAGGCAATGAGAAAGAAACACGGTGAAAGTAAAGCGTGAGAGAAAAAGTTTAAGTGTTGTTTATATGTTCAACATTTGAAGAAAAAATCAGTATCAACCAAAAGTGGTCAATACCAAGAGGTTTTGATTCTTTTGTTTTTACAAAAAAAGGAAGGGAAAAAAATCCTCACTACAAGAAATTTTATTTTTGGTGGCGCAAAAAAAACGCAACTACAAGTTTTAGCAGCGTTTTGATGAACACTGTTATAAAGCCCGCGACTAAAAATACCGATTTTTAGTTGCACTTATTTCAACGCTACCATAAATCTTGTTATTGCAGCGTTTATGAAACGCCACTATATTCTTTTTTGCAGCGTGTATAAAGCGCCACCAAAACTTTTTGTGACGCTACCAATAGAATTTCCAATTTTACCCCTACTTTGCGGTTGCGTTTACTCAACGCCACTATATGTATTTTCGTAACGTTTTTGAAACGCTACTAAAAGTTGATGATCGTTTTGCACTATTTTTCATGCGATTATTTCCTGTTGATGGTCTATTTTGTTTCTACTATATCAATCAACCGTAAACGTTGAAACATAAACACAATCGAACTACGTATACAATCGCAAAATACATATACACATACACATTGAAACATAAACACAGTTAAAAACCACAAAATACACAAACAAAAGCACTAACATAAACAATATGTTAACCGTACATAGAAGTTTACACAACTGAATAGTAGTTTCAAGACAAAAGGTTAATCGTACATAGAAGTTTACACAACCGAACTACGTACCTCAAACAATATGCTAATGCTGCAGTTAAAGTACCATAAACATCTGAACTAAGAAAGTACAATAAACAACCAAACTACCTAACAAGTACGATAAACTAGTGCTGCTACTGCTCATTCTTCAGAAATGCCTACCTGTAAACAAAATATAATCAACAGTGAGACTCAAGGTATTATCAACATTGAGATAATAATGACAGGACCATCAATACCGAGAAAACAATGAGACTAAAGTTATGCACAACTGAATATGTGCAATCTTGTGCTCAGCTGAATATGCACAACTGAATATGAAAACTAAAATAATGTGCATGTTAGTTTTGGTCATGAATAAAATGAAAATGAAGATTTGTCATCAATGTTTTGTACATTTTATTTCTGCCTGTACATTTTCATATACTCAAGCACAGATTTTCATATACTAGAACACAGATGAATATATGAGTGTGCATGAATTATTTTAGATAATGAAATTAGGTAGGTGTAAGAAGTCTGCCAGACCCATATGGATAGAGCCAAACACAGATTCAAAAAATTCAAAACGATACATGCATTTGTTGATAAAAATATGGGATAATAATATAATATGGTCCTAGCATGTAAAATGACTGGAAACTTAGAATCATAAATTATCTTTTAAGTATGTACAGTTAGTCGATATAACTTATGGCTACTGATGGATTAAACCACCGACTAATTACAGTTAATATATTAAAGATAAGTACCATATTTTGATAAGCCTGATCATAGTAAATTCCAACATAAATTCTAACTTATTCACATTGTTTCATATTCACATAAATCATTTAAGTACAACAACTCATTGCACATCTACAAGCAGGTTATAATAAGGCAATTTAGAGGAAAATTTCAAATAAATTTGAAGGCAGCCCCTTTTCAAATCACTTATGCATTATAATTATTTGAGTTGATGGTTTAAGTATTTTGTTGCTACTGGTTATCCATGATGGTAATTCTGCAAGAAGTTTTCAAGTACATAAAGAATTGCATACCTTTCAATTTGGTTCCATAGTGACTTTTGCCATCGGCCAAGCTATGGGAACGCCAAAGGCATCTTCCATGCACGTCAACTCCGATGTTGGTCTCCATAGCACTGCATTCGGAACTCTCACAGTTTCAACCCAAACTTTTACAGCATTACGTCCCAATGGACGACAATGGACCATCGATATTGGATCAGTTGAAGCGATAGTTCCTTCAGCCACTTCTTCGTTCGTTTCACCCACATCAATCAACTTGCATTTATTATCTTTTGTCAGCTTTGCAATCGGCTGGAAAATATATGGTGCATATTTCAAACGGTGCATATTGAAAACTGTGTCCTTGTTTTAGAAACCAAAACATACAAAATGCAACAACATTGTGGTGCATATTTCAAACAGGATAAACAAAATACAAAGTAAAAAATATTTCCAGCATATTTACTTACATGTTGTGGTTTCTTCGCGATTATGGGTGTCACGGGAGTAGTCGCACAATTTACATTCTTACCAACTGCATCTTTATTAACTTCAACTTTTGATTTTGGTCATGCTACTTTTCTAACAACTGCATCTCTAACGCATGACATATCAACTGTGGGTCGCCACAAATATGCATCTCCATTTATTACATTGTCCACCTTAATCGCAAAGGCAGCTGGACCGAGCAGAATACCATTAACAATATGTTGTGGATCTCTGGCATAGATTCTTCCTTCGGCAACTACCCCTTCACCCTCATTCCAACCATAAATCTTGCATTTGTCGTCTTGGGCGCTGTTGTCACTCTAAAAAGGAGAAGTGTAAATCAAGAGTTTAGTGATTAAGTGAAAATATTGTACAAGACATATTTCTAAATTAAATTTGTGGAAGATCGACGTAAATATTGTGAATTATAAAATTTACCGTACTGACTTCATTCAGATGTCCTCTCAGCGGCCTCTTAATGCAATTTAATGGCCATGCTACTACCTTATTCTCAGCGTTTGCTAATATTGTCATTTCAGGTGAAGGCCTCCATAAGTTAGCATCCGGTTCTTCCATGAAATCTGTAATAACGCTCACAGCATTTGGTCCAAGACGAATGCCATTGACAACCTCATTTGGGTCCATGGACAACACTCTCCCATCGGCAACAACTGTAGAGGTTCCATCCCAATTCAACACCGAACATACATCGTCATTGCTCTACAATTATTCAATAGAAAATTATAGCAATTACTGGATCAAAAACTAAAATCCAAATGTTATCTCTTGAGTAATATAATTATTATTTTTACCAATTCAGGTGTGCTCCCTTCTTTCGAAATTTCTTTACCCTGCAGCAAAGCACTAATATTAGGATATTTTAATCTTAGGAGCACTAAAGTGGATATGCACAATACTTAAAATGTCACTAGAGTCAGTCCAACAAGTTTGAATGGCAGAGTACATACAAAAGACCAGTTGTTGTAGCATCATTTACAAACATGTGTGTCTGAAGTCATTATTTTAAAATTTATTATATAACAAAAAACCAGTTGTTATGCACTGTTTTGTTATTCCCATTTACTATAGTGTTTTTATATATACTTTGATGCTATTCATATTTGCAATAAATTATAGGTGCATCAGTAAACCTTGTTCATCATAGACTTACCTTTTATGTTCAGTGATCAAGTGTCAAGTCGACATGTGCACCCAAAACTTGTTCAGAGTTTTATTTGAGAAAAAATTAAAAGCAAGCAGGAACACCTATACTTCATATACTGTTTGGATACCCAAAATGGATGCCAAAGATTTATGTGAACAAACGACATTAATGTAAATAAATAGTACTGGAAATATACTGTTTGTAAATTGTAACTGTGAACAGACGATATACTGTTTTTTGTAATCGTGTGCCAAAATAAATAGTACTGGAAATCAATCGTTAATGTAAATAAGAAGAAAGCATCAAATTATTATATAGTTGACACCAAAACAAATATCATTCCATGTCTACTTAATAAATTACTTTTAAAAGTTTACCTTTTGTTCCACCAGTATATGTACCATACCCCTCAATTCTGCTATTTCCTCTCGACATTGAGATAGTTGTTTATATACCGATACATTTGCAATACATTTGCAAGAGCATCTCTATTGACATTCTGTGACGAGCTGGACTGTGATCGGCTAACAAAATTTTTAACCAACGCCTACATAAATAAATACATACAGATAATGTACGATGGTAAAATCATCATAGTTTCGGACAATTTTTTATATACTGATAAAATAACAAATTCTTACAATAGTATTTGCAGCTTCCATGGTCACTGGTTCACCATTTTTTTTAATGTGAGATTTAATCCAAACATCAGCTCTAGTTATGGACGATGGATTTGGACTTCCTTTTTTCTAAATTTAGAATAACATTAGACAAATAAACTGGAAGATAAAAAATAATATTAAATAATGTTATACTTAACTAACTAACCATGTCCACGGTCAATCTAGCCATTCCCATATGACTAGATGTGTGTGGAACTTGATTAACCCTAAGGGCCAAATATTTCTCACTTCGTTTCTGGAAATATTGAAAGATGTTAGAATTTAGTTACCAAAAGCATATTACAGATATCTTAATGTTACCTTAAACTCCGGACTTGTTTTGGCCTTCACAAACTTTCTGATCCATTCTGGTAGGTTTCAGTTTAAGTCTTTCCTCTTCATTCTCCGCTTTATTTAATTTTCGAACCAATTTTCTTTTTGAGGATCTCCCAAATTACTCCCATTTGTTGAAATACGATTTTTCTTTCCATTCCTCTTCCAATTTAAATCTAACCTACAATAATACATGAAAACATGATATTAACAGTAGTTGAATATAAAGAAACATGCTATGGTGAAGCAGAATGCTGTCAAGCTAGTACAAAATTGGTGAATATAAGACTTTATGGTCTCTAAATTTTGAGGAAATCTTTATTAAAAATCATGAACTAATCACATGGTCCTGACATTAGACACCTAAAATATATCCATAGGATTTGTACTCTTGAAGATGATAGCAATGTCACTAAAAATCAAAATTGGTATGATTTCAATCTCAAGCGAGAGGGGTAATGGTGTTTAAATTTTTTAATTCTATCCAATAATCTATGACAACATTGTTTAATTTTGAAGAATAGCATTTACAGTCTAGAATAATTGTTTTGAAATCATCCGGACCTTCAAATCTCTGTCATTCTGAACCTTCCGTGAAATATGAATATTCATTTCTAATTTATTTATCTATTAAATGTTAAAAAACCAAAAATATGAACAATTGAATTTCAGAGGATAACCCACAATACGAACCTGCACTAATGACGATTCAAATTAACAAATTAAGGTTCTTAAACAGAAGTCAGGATAAAATGTTTAAACTACATGATTCAACTACTAGAACTTGTGTATTTCTTAATTTAAATTCCTATTTATTATAGGCAATTTAAAAACTGCAAATTGGCAAAACTATAACCGGATTTATACTTTAAAAAGTAAGTGGTAGGAGAAGAAGAAAGATGAGTTGCTTGATAAATCTACGAAATAAATATAGACGGAAGCAGGGACAAATGTTGATAAAGAGATTCTCTAGCATATACAGTGGGGAACCTGCTCCATACCTGAAGCGATCGCCATTAAACAACTCTTGACTCTTTACTTAGATTCCTCCAATCATCAAGTGTGTATGAAACCTGCTCCCGTACAAGCGGTCTAAGAAAAGAGGATAAATATACCGACCTTGGCCCTATTGGTACACTTATATCATTGAGTTCGTGACTGCTTAACGGGAGTTTTTTTTTTTTGCTTTTGTTTGACCTCTACTGCCTCTTTTCCAAGACGAACTTGCAGTTTCAGCATCACTTGCTCTCACAATTTCCACCTTAGCAGCATCAGTCTGGTCAAAAAGAATTTCATTGTCTAAGCAGGGTTCTTCTTCATCTAACAAAGCCCTTTCATCATTTGGGTCTTCTTCATCTAACAAAGCCCTTTCACCATTTGGGTCAGAAGGGTTATCGTGTAGTGCTTGTTCTTCGTCTTCATTGCAAACACTGGCTTGCTTCTTAACATTAACTTCTTGTTTTTCGCCTTCACTGCAAGCACCGGCTGGAATCTTATACTTTTGCTTTGAATTATACTTCCGCTTTGAATCATGCTTCTGGGATTCCTCATCAGTCTTTTTTTGGTTATGAGTACTTACAGAGCTTGAAAACATCTCTTTTCTTCAAATGAAACAAAATATGAGATATTTAAACTTTCATTATTTACCCTATACTGGTTGGAGGAATCTGGACCCAATAATTAGTTCGCAGATACATGATCTCAGAATCTTTATAACGTTATATTTTGAAGCATTCTAGAAGTTAATTTTATATCTTAAACAATATAACGAAAAAATTAATTAACAAAAGATTAATTTGTTGTAATCAGATCAATATTCTTTTTTAATAGATTAATGTAGAAACTTACTAGACCTTGTATGTTAACATGCAAAAAATTAACGTAGTATACACGTATAAACAAAAAACTATTATAGAGTAGTCATGTTAAGCAAGTTCATTCCTTTTCCAGCTCCAGTTCATGATTTGAAAATCAGTTCTTTGACTATGCAGATGAGAAAAATATATACCGTCCATGACAAACTGTAGTAGGCTAATGAATAAAATTGGACCCATAAATACATATTATTCACAGAAGATTCGTTCTTCTTGGCAACAAACTAGTAGAACTGGATATGCATTATTTTATGAACATTGAGTACTCATAAACACAGACTTTATGAACAGGATATGCATCCAAGTTGTTTTGTTATTAGAAGCATCCTGATTGAAAATAACTTAATCAGTAAAACATATCCAAGGCAACCGGTTTTTTTGTTACATCCACACCTCATTACAATTGAAAGCTTGAGTTATTTTAAAACAAACATAGACCAGATCAGATGCAAACAGGGTGAAGTAAATAAATTAAAAAAGAAACAAGAAATATAACATTAAATATGGTGTAAAATTATTAAAGTAGGTTATTAAATAGTTAATCGAACAAGACATGCACATTTATTATTTTCAACACGGTTAAGTACAGACACAATTACCATGCAATGTTTTAATATATCCAAAAATACCCGATTTCAGGACGAACAGAATAGGGGCCTGGAAATCCTCGAAGATGAGTGATGATGTGGGATAGTTATAGAGCCAAATTTGCTGACTTTAATTCTTCAAGTACCAACTGAACAGTTGAAAACAGGAATAGAAAAGCATTAGCTCAGAACTATCAGATGAAAATTTGCATACTATAATTCAGATTATTTTAGTTCAAAAAACCAATAATTATGGGCTATTCCATTACAAATACATAACAGAAAATGAACTAGGACAAGATTGCCTGAGATGGTAGTTTATTGTGTCACATATTCATGCTTCGTACAAATAACAATCACAAATTAGAACCGCAAACGGACTGGAATTGTTTGCTACTCTAATTCAACGAATAAATTATATTAATCCAGCAAAATGAGTAAGAAGACAATAAAATCTGAATCCATGCTTGCATTCCTTACTATAACAAGTTTTGATAGTGAATTTAATAAATACAAAATGAGTAACACAACTTGCAAAATAAAAATAGAGACATTCGGAGAGTAAAATGAGTCTACAATTATGATTAATGCATTAGTCTAACGCATGGATCTGACTTAGTAGGTGAACATATAATATACTCAATTATGCCTTCGCAATCCTCGCTAACATAGTTAACATCTTCATCATCCATTTCGGTTATTTCATAATCTTCCACGGCTTAGATATCTTCCTCGATGCAATCATGTGTCTCTAAATCATTAAAACTTCTTGATGGTGCTTTCATTACAACATACCAATTAGAATCATCATTTTCTCTTGAATAAAATACTTGTCTTTCTTGAGACGTAAGTATGTATGAATCTCTTAAAAATGATGCTTGATGTAAATTAACAAGAGTGAACCCATCATCATCAACAACTTTTACTCCATTTCATTTATACACCCAACGACACTTAAAAACTGGAATATAAAACATATGATAATCTAATAAAATTATATCTGTCAATATTCTGTAATAAGTGACCACATCAACCACTTGGGACATATCTCTCAAACTTGCTCTACACATAGTAGTCGCATCAAAGATCACCGCGTAATTCTGAGTTTCTCTCTCTACATCTTTTATATGAAAACGTTGATCATTGATAACATATCCTTTGTAAGGCAAAACATTATTCTTCGGACCCAAAGCAATCCATCTTAACATGTCATCATGATCCTTAGAGGCAATAGGTATCTACAACAAATTCCATTTAGCATGAATATTTTAGAGTAATATTAGTACTCTAATGAGAACATATTTGGAATCTAACTAACCTTCCTTTTAATCCAATCGGCAAATTTTTTTGTATGTGTGTTCCAAAGTAAGGTCGCATTTGTTCTCATGCGCTAGTCTGAATTTTCTAATTCTCCAAATGCAAACTAGTATAAAACAAGTGATTATAAGTTATAAATAGCATTACGAACGCATCAAAAAGATTAAAACACTGTAACATAAACTTACTCTATAAATGGTTCAACCACATTCATATTCATTAACACGGCTAAATGAGCCATTTCTTTCTCATTAGCTGACAATGTAACTGTCTTGGACATTGAAATCGGACGTCCCTCAGGTATTACATTGCTTTCATAATCTTCATTTCGAGCTTCTTTCTCCTCTACATGTCCAGATTTTTTCAAAAATTTATTGAAAAACATCATGGATTCTTCTGCTAGATAGGATTCTACAATACATCCCTCTGATCGTGCATAGTTTCTTACATAATCTTTAAGTGTCTTCATATATCGTTCGAATGGGTACATCCAACGAAAATGAACCGGACCACACATTAGTGCTTCTTTTCCAAAATGAATGGACGAATGTACCATTACATCAAAAAAGATGGTGGAAAAAACTTTTCAAGTTCGCATAAAACTTCAATAATCTCAACATTGATTTATTCTACCTTCTCTCTATCAAGAACACGTTGACATAATTGTTGAAAAAAGAACATAAGCGAATTATTGCTTTTCTTGCCTTCTTTGTCATTAATCCTCTCGATGCTACTGGCAATAACTGTTGCATTAATACGTGGTAATCATGTGACTTCAATCCGCTAATTTTGCAATCATGCAACGAAATCCGATTCTTCAAATTTGAACAGTAGCCATCTGGTCCTTTGAAATCGTACAATCTTTTGCAAAATATTTTTCTCTTGGAATTTGACAACATGTATGGAGTCGGTGGAAGATATATTTTATTCCCACGAGGTTGTGCATGAAGCTCATTTCGAATTCCCCAATCCTCTAAATCCTTTCTACAGTTGGTTCCATCATTTGATTTATTACCATGCAATATCATGCCCAACAGGCTTTCACCGATATTTTTCTCCACATGCATTACATCTATATTGTGACGTAATGGTAGTTCCTGCGAAAACCAAAACTACAATGCATTATTGGGTTTTTCTTATGTTAAAACATTGAAAAATAAATAAATTAACTACTAACCTTCCAATATGGAAAATCAAAGAAAATTGATCTTTTCTTCCATCTTGATAACTCCAATTCTGTAGAATTGCTAATATTATCATACTCGTATTCTGTATCATAAGCACACTTTCTCTTCTTACTTTTCTCTTCCTTTTCTTTTCCAAAATCATTTGGATAATCCTTCAACAATGCATCAATGTTTCTCCCAGTTAGAAATCTAGGAGCACTACCTTTTTCTATGGTGTTATCAAACAATGCCTTTTGTTTCCTCCGTGAATCTGAAGTAGGTAGAATTCTTCTATGACCCATGTAGACGCACTTTCGATTGTGATTGAACCAACGAGAATGGGTATTGACACCACATAATGGGCAACCTTTTTCCCCCTTCACATGACATCCAGCAAGATTTCCATAAGCCGGAAAATCGTTAATCATCCATAGCAAAATTGCATTCAATTTAAACAAAGTTTTACTAAATGCATCATAAGCGTTAACTCCATTACACCACAAATGATGCAAGTCTTCCACCAAAGGCGCCCAATATACATCAATATCATTTCTGGGTTGCTTTAGGCCTGGAATAAGTAAAGTTAACATAATATTTTCTTTCTTCATACACAACGTAGGCGAAAGATTGTATGTCACAAGCATTACCGGCCAGCAACTATATTTAGAACTCAACATGGAAAATGAATTAAATCCATCTGTAGCAAGACCAAGCCTAAGATTGCGTGGATCAGATGAAAAAGATGTATACTTTTCATCCACCATTTTCCATGTCATAGAATCCACGGGAAGATGCATTTTTCCATCTTTGCTTGTATTTTTAATATGCCATCTTAAATCTGTTGCCATCTTTTGAGATCTGTACATTCTTTTAAATCTCGGAATTATTGGAAAGTATCTCAACACTTTAACTGAAATACCTTTATAACCTCTTCAGTATCTTGATTTTTCTTCCATCTCGAAGAACCACATTTTGGACAAATATGTAAATCTTTGTATTCTTCTCTGAAAAGGTAACAGTCATTCTCACAAGCATGTATCTTTTCAAAACCCATGTCGAATGTTCTAAGAAATTTCTTTACTTCATATAAGGTTTTGGGAAGCACGTTATTCTTCGACAAAAATAAATGTTGCACAGTTAAGAGCTTATCAAACCCACTATCAGAAAATCCAGTCTCACATTTAAGATTAAACAAGATGGTGATGGCAGATAATTTTGTGTAATCTGTGCAACCATGATATAATGGAGTTTCTGCATCTTCCAAGTTCTTGAGTAACTCATCCTCTTTACTATGAGAATCAACATTATATTTATCATCATGAAAAAAATCATCATTCAAAAAATCTTCATCTTCATAATGAATCATCTTGAATAAATCATACATGTCAAACGTATTTGTTTTCTTCTCATCAATTATCTGTTCGCCGTGGTTAAACCATACATCATGTATGTATTTAGGATCCATTCCTCCAATAATAAAATGTTCAACGATGATATGATCATCATGACGATTAAGATTTCGACAATCTTTGCAAGGGCATAAATTTTTTTCTACACTTCATATATTCCTCTTTGCAGCATGCACGAAATTCATCGCTCCTTGTCGGTACTCTACGCTAGTTCTATGACAAAAGTTAAAAACATAAAATAGAAATTTAGTTTTAATATTATGTGACATGTTCTAATTCTCAAAATACATATTAAATTAAGCATTTTTTATCACCTGTTTAAAGAGACCCAATCTTTTTCCATCGTCGACATGTGAAGGCAAATAAGTTCCCAATCTTTGACGTAGAAATTGGTGACACCTCCTCTTCCTATGTCTGATACCAATTTTTTTTTAAAATAAGTTACTATGTTAACACTACTTCTTAATATCGGGCCACCCACTCATTCTAAAGATTAGCCAAATAAAACTTTGTTCAATGATGTTTCAATGAATTTTTGTTAATATAGAGAGAAGAGGAGTTTCAATGATATGATGGAATCGCTCATTATTTTCGTGGAATCAGCCAAAAAATCTATGAAGCACGTGGATGAGATCGATATTTTAGAAGTTTTCAGGAGGAAGGGAGTTCATAACGAAAGATAACGATTTCTTTGTGACAATGAGAATACGTTATATGATTTTGTCTATGCTGAAGGTTGCAGAAACGTGGAGCTTTTTGTATTTGTTGAAATCGAATTCCAATTCCGTTTCATTAGCTACAAATATTCAAAAATTTAAACTATTCCTTCCTTACTAGTTATATAGCTATGTGACTGGATGGATTTTACTTCAAAGCTCTTGGCTACATACTCGTTCTTTAGTATGCTACTAGTACAGCAATTAGTTTCTTCTGTGAATAGATTGTACAGTTGATGGATAAATAAATGTTTAAGATGAATATGATATATATATTATTGAAATTATGCTATTTTGTGATGATTCTGTTGATATTCGTTTTGTTCAATCAGTACATTGTAAATTAGAGACTTCTCAGCATTCAAGCACTATAGTAAACACTATGTTTTTTTCCAACATGATTAATTAGCGTCTAATGGGATTTGATCTCAATTACTTTACACATGCATACCAGTATTTCACAAAGGATATCACTTAGTCTACATGTTCTTGAAAGTAAGATGTTAAATTCTTTGCATTACAATTTCTCAAGCAACACAATTTTGGATATCATACTTCACTGTAAGAACCATTTCAAGACCAGGTGGTTGCATATTTTTTATCCCTCTCTCTATATATATATGTGTGTGTGTGTGTATACACAATAATCATGGGTGTAGCAAGACTCTCCATGTCCAGACATGTTGATATTCAATATATTCCATAATTAAATTTTGTGATTATTCGTACCTACTATACAAAAATTTTACTTTCGTTAAAACGGTAAAACAATTACACAGTTTAACCCTGGACACAGCCAAGCTTTTATTCATTTAATAAAAAAACAAAAATATATAAAGGTGTAAACTAGGGTTGAATAAAAGATCTTCGTTATTAGGGTTGAATCAACAATTTCAGTTACAAATTAGGCAGCGATGCATGCAAATTAGGGTTAAATCAAAAAAGAATCACAAAATCGAATCACAAAATAGATTCAGACGATTCGTACCTAAATATACCTAAGCGATTGCTAGCTGCCGCGAGGATGCTGAGTAATGCCGCGAGGACATTGAACAAGGACGGAGTGGACGATGAAAAGGGAACTTGATCTTCAGTTTATGAAATTTGAGCGATTGATGGTTGCCGCGAGGATTGAAAAGGGGAAAAAAATTCTGCAGAAGTAATCTAAATGGGAGAGAGTTTTCTAAGTATACGTGAGACGGAAAAAATGACTCTGGTCACGTTTATTTTTGGCTAGGCGGAAAAAGTTTTCTAAGGAGCGGAAACAAAAAATTTTTAGTCACGAAACATACGTTGGGAAATATATATTTTTGGTTGCATTTACGATAAAACGCCACGGTTTTTTGCGACCGTAAATTGTTTTTCTTGTAGTGCCTACCTGGATGAAGACTAAAGTAGCTTTTAGAAAATTTCAGCGGCGATTGAAAAATTAAATTTTTAAATATGTAGGAAGGATGTGACTTGACAACTGTATGAAGAGACGTGCCGATATTCTCAGAGTAGATGTAACGCTTCATTATAATAGTTCAGAGAACGAGGGAATATTTGTAAATGGAATCCTATCGATTGTCTTGATCCAATACATGCTTTTTTGTCACAAAATCATATTTTTGGGAGCAAGTGTTATCCATCATTTGAACCAAATAATATCTTGACAGACTCGGACTTTAAGATGATGAAGTAATGGATCAAGGAGCTTTGAAGATGTCAGGATTGAAGAATGGATAAAGTGGAGGAACTTTGGCTAAGTTCTGAACTAGCCAAAACCAGTCAACACTGACCAAAATCGGTCGGTACCGAGAGGTCAAAAGAAATCATGGGACCCACTTTGTTACATGGACGATGAAGCTAGCTAGCAACTTTGAGGATAAAGACAAGTTTTGGAATTGCAAAATCAGCTGGTATTGACCGCTTTTCATGAGCTATTTTATCATTGAAGACCCAAAGCTTGAAGACTTAAACAAATATGAAAGAAGATCGAGGAAGCAAGTAAGCAAAACCTCTCGGCGTAGAACAAAATCAGTCGGCATCCAATGGTTTTGATTGTCAATTTTGACGTGTTCTTTATGCTATGAAAGGAGAACCTTTTGATCTCACTTCGATGTTTCATGACAAGACTCTGCCATTTTTATACTCAATCATTTTTGGTATCGAAATCATTGTGTTTTATGGATTAGATGATGAATGTAAATCGAAATAAAATTGATGGTGGACGTATGCACAAATTCTTTTACTAAACCGCTTTAAAAGTCGTATCTTTCTTTTCTTTCAGTTTTATTTTTGTTTCAATTCATCGCCTTTTTTATTAGATTGGAGTGTTTGCTCATATTTTGTGCATATATCCATAAATATATCTCTGCGTGAAAGGGAGAGAGAGAGAGAGGTCAATCTAGCCCAAATCAAATATATAGTTGATTGTATAACTAGCTCAATAATATATAGATTTACCTGTACTATAATAGTATTTTGGTTAGTTGTGGATTTTCGATAAGATTTAGATGTACAAGATGCCCACATATGTTTTCTATGGACTATGCATAGTAAGATACTTATACATTTATAGTTGTTAAACCGTATATAACTAATAAAACCTATTCATGTACAAAGGCTTGATTCTCTTAAAGAAGTTTATGCACGAGATGGCTAACTATAATTGTCCTAAAGTATATGTCAGCGATTGCTAATGGATTATATCCTGAATATATTATTCAGTTCAGCAACTAACCAATTAACATAGTATACTTCGAGAAATAAAACTGCGTGCTTGTTAAAGTATCAGCTAGTAGTCTCATTTAAAAATTGGCAACTCATTTATGACAACACATAATGATCTGATTTTATATCACAATAGAATTTTTTTGGATGATCTTTTTCGACTATTAACTGTTGTATGAATATGTTAAATTCTTGACAAGGATATGCAAACAAGAAGAGCCTATGTTGGGAATTCCTTCCTAAATTTCAAAATATTCCAAATATCACACTTTTGCAACATATAATATTTTAGTTGCAATATTGATTTTGAATATTATATTATTTGTCTTATTTAGTGTAATTATTCAACGATAACTTCCCAAATCTAAAGTGGAGGTGTTAATATAACCACAGTAATAACGCTTTTAATACTAAAAAAGTCACATTTTCATTCGAGCTCATTGTTGTTCACCCTCTTTCAGTGCAGTTGAAATCCCATTAACCGTGGTTAATACATATTCCCATCTGTGGGGATTAATATAACCCTCAATAATCATACATGCACAAATTTGTAGTTTTATAGAATTTAAGTGCACTTAATTATTTTCCTAACCATCACAACTAAGAGTTATGTTAAATATCATCAAGTGTGGTTGAAATTTTCTCCATTCTTGTACATTTTTTAGAATGTACTATAGGAGAACACGGAGGACAGGTAGACCCCTAAGGGGTATTATGTTGTGCATATCCGCTTTAACTCATAACACCTATAATTCCCAGATACTATTTTTACGAGAAGTGTGTGCAAGGCAGTGCTCGAACTCGGATCTGTTGCCAGATCTAGACACTTCTTTCCATTGTGCCACACATGTGGAGACATTCCTGTACATTTTATTTGCAAAGGAAAAACAAAAGTACGGTAGTACATACTACTATTCATATTGACTCTATTTTATTCTTAGTGAAGTTAATTACAATTATTTGGTAGCTTTTAGCTGTCTACCAACTCACAACTCTAATGTTAAGGAAAACTCTGCTATCTCATAACTTATTTACATATAATATAACAAATGAACCTCATTGCTTCTGTTTTCTTTGACGTTGGGAAAATAAATCTTTTTTGTAGGACTCTGGCTTTGCATACTTTTTCTTTAATATATTCTTGAGTTACATGTCATACAATTCTTGTTATACATATGTATATATGTAGAGGTGTGCACGTGTGTGCGTGTGTGTATATGTATAAACATATGTGTGTGTGTGTGTGTATCCATGTTTGTGCGTGCGTGCTAACATTTGTACACATGTTTGGACAGGGACGTAACTAGTACAAGGGCATACAGCTGCTCTATGTAGAAAATTATAGAAAAATGTACCTTCTTCCTAAAATCCTATATTACGTTCCATCTCTCATTTCCCACTTCTTACAATAATCACAACAGTCATAATTATAATTTGGATCTCAATCAAACCCATTGCAGCAGTGGTCAAACAGTTGGGCTAGGCTGCTTCTACTTCTTTTCGTATTTATATGCTTTACCAAATCTTCACCTAGGCGAGTACTTCCGCTCAAGTTATCTTGGAGATCTTGAGTCCCCAACGTAGTGAAGTAAGACTATGTATCAATGAGTCCTCTTCTAATATTGGGTCAGGCTGCTTAAACATGTCTCCATCTCGGCAAGTCATTCTTCTTTGCCCAAGGCTCAAGGAGTCATGCTTTTGTTGCATCATCTAATGGTCCCTCGAACCATCGGCTCAAATACCATGTTGAGTTTCAGCACTCAATCACGTCCCTAGGTACGCGTGCTTCATTGTGTGTGATAGCGTCATCTAACGAAACATCCAATGTGATAGCATTCCGATTGAACATCCATTTACTGCCTTCCAATGAGCATATACTTGGTCTTGACAACACTTACTTATAATAAAAGAAATTCCAATGTTACATGCCACCAATCCTATATATGCACACACCATGTTACACATCATATTTCTTGTGATTTAGGACATATCAGTCGTTTTGTTCACCAAAATCATATTTCTTGTAATTAACAAAGAAATTTGCCGTTTTGTTTATTTGTGAATTATTTAAAACTGGTCCGTGTGTTTTATTTTTCTATTTTGATTGTAGAGCTCATTCGCTCAGTGTAAAAGTAAGAGAGAGAGTAAGTAATAATGTTTATTGTTGGTAATGATCAAATATACATTTCATTATTTAATTAACATAAGCGTTAAATGTTTTTTTATAATTGTTTGAAGCTATGTCCAAAAGATCAACAAACATTTTTTTCCATGTGGACAATATAAAATCATTTTGGTGAAATATTTTTTCCAGCTCCTTTGCAATTTGATTTATGTAACTCAGTTTCAAAAAATGCAGTGAATAATCTTACTAAAATTCAAAAACATAAGAACAACGTGAAGCATGATCCATGATTAAGTCGCATTATATGGATGCATTATTATAACGATTATAAGATGTGCACTACTAGAAACGGCTCCTAAAGCGACAGAGCTTAGCGACGGCTAAAAAAAGCGGTCGTCGCTAGCCGTCGCTTGTCGCGAATATACAGATCTACAGCCGAGAGAAACATTTCATTTCCTTCCTACCATTCTCTTAGCTCATTCCCCTCCCCCCCCACCCCCGCAACCAGCCGCCGCTATCCGCCACAAGAAGCCGTCGCAACCTTCCGTCGCTAATTTGAACCTCTCCACACTTGCGGGCATCTCTTATTTTCCATTATCTTTGTTTAATTTAGGTTTAAATTAAATTAGTTGATAATTTAGGCATTTGGAATTGGATTATTTAGGGTTTTGGAATTGATGAATATATGTTATTAGTTTATGATATGTAGTTTATTATTTGAATTGGGTATATAATGGTAAACCTATTTTACAAAATTAGTTGATTATGTGTTTGAAAATGGTGATCATTGCGTATTAGGTGATGATAATTAGTGTTGATTTGGTGGTATTAATTAGTGAATTTATTTTTCACTTTGTTGTTAAAAATTATGGCTAATTTAAAATCTAAAAAATAATACATGATCATTGAATAATATGTTTATTGATAAGTTTACGAGAATGTTTGTTATACTGTTGTAAGCGCTAACTACTTATTTAGTTCACCAAATCGTTAATTAAAATTTATGTAGTTAAAAAAAAGTTAAAATACATTTTAAAATTTATATTTAATTAATAAATATTTAAATAGTTAAATGAAATATAAAACAGTTTTTGTAGTTGTTAAAATGGTAACTCATAGTTTCCATTTATGAGATAAGCAATATTTTCCGAGTTACTGATAGTTCCCATGGATTTTGATTTATAATTAAACGAATTCTATTTGGCTACATTACTAAAAAAAATCAAGATCATTATTTCACTACAGACCACTAACACTTCAATATTAATATTTTTTAATTCGTGTTTTATTTATGCGAACTCCTTAGAGAATTTTTGACCCCGTCTGACAAGTGTTGTATATGATCGTTATATGGATATTCGTTTTTCCGCAGAACGGACATCTATATTCATCTGATACAACATTTGTTAGATTTGTCCTAGTATTTGGACAAGTTACAAATACAATAAAGTAATCATATTTTATAAATCATTTCTATTTAAACGCTTCAGAAAATTTCGATGGCACTTTCTTTTTTCCCTGTGTACACGCATTTGTGTACGATATAGAGAAAAAAAGGGAAGTGTTGCCGAAATTTTTTAGAATCGTTTATCCTAAAATGATTTATAAAATATGATTATGTTATTGTGTTTGTAATGCGAATTAGGATAACCGGCCGTCAAAGTAAAAAAATAATAAACTTAAGAATTGAAATTTTTAATGCACTATTTATTTGAATTTGTTAAAATAGTAAATGGTTATATATGAATTTTTATAAGACTTTAATATGAAGCGTTTTATTCCATCTTCTAACCTACATTTTACAAATCAGGAAATATGTTCGATTATTTTCTCGATCGTAGTTGGATGTATGAACCTCGAAAAGGTATGAAAGGATCAATAAAAGAACGTTTCTGTAATGGTGTACACGTATTTATTAGATTTGCTTAATCTAATAATCGAAATAACGTAGACATTCGTTGTCCATGTAGTAAGTGCAAACATCTGAAGCATTGGAAACCAGATGTAGTAGAAGTACATTTGTATAAATTTGGTTTTGTGCCGAATTATTACTTATGGGATCGTCATGGAGAACTTGTTCAACCTACACCTAATCATGTAGTGTTAGAGGACGATAATACTATGACTAATCCTATAGAAAGCATGATGCAAGATGTTGCACGATCAATGTTTCCTACCTTTGACTAAAGTGATGATGGGAACGAAAATGTTGATGAAGAGCCGACCGCGGAAGCTAAATTTTTTTATGATTTATTGGATTCTACTAAGAGGCCATTGTGGGATGGATGTACAAGCGGAATCGAATTATCTGCAACCGTCGAATACATCACTATGAAATCGAAATTTAATCTTACAGAAGCTGCATTACAGCAGTTGTACAAACTGCAAAATGACACATACCACCTAATAATTTGATGTGTGATGGTCATTATAAAGTAAAAAAAACTTATGTCTGCTTTTAGATTACCGTACTAGAAGATAGATACATGTGTAAAATGTTGCATGCTGTATTGGAAAGAAGAAGCTCATCTTCCTAAATGCAGAATATGTAACGAGGATAGATACAAACCAAGAAAAAGAAAGGAAAAGAAGTTCCATATAAAAGGATGCATTATTTATCGATCACTCCCAGACTTTAACGGTTATATGCATCTTTTTCTATAGCATGTCATATGCGATGGTACAGTGTGAGAACACCAGAAGAAGAAACTTTGATACATCCATATGATGGAGAAGCATGAAAACATTTCGATAAGACTTATCCTGAATTTGCGGTAGAGAGCCGTAATGTTAGGCTTGGCTTATGTACGGATGAATTTTTGTTATTTTCTCAATTTGGTAGTAAATATTCATCATGGCCTATTATTATTACTCCTTATAATTTACCTCCATGGATGTGTATGAAAACTCCATATATGTTTCTAACGATTGTCGTTTCCGGTCCCGATGATCCGACACAAGGAATTGATGTTTATCTACAACCACTAACCGATGAGTTGAAAACACTATGGCATGAAGGAGTTGAAACGTACGATATTTGAAGAAAAATGAATTTTCGTATGTTTGCTTCTTTATTATGGACTATTAGTAATTTTCCAACGTATAGCATGCTTTCAGGTTGGAGCACATCTGGACGTCTTGCTCGTCCTTATTGCATGGATGAAATACGAGCATTTTCATTAAAGTATGAAAAGAAAATTTCTTGGTTTGACCGTCATCGGTGTTTCCTACATATCAATCATAAATTTAGAATGGATAAAAAGAACCTCAAAGCTAACAAAGTAGAGAGTATGCTACCACCTAAGGTTTGGACAAGTGAAGAGGTATATGAAATTGTAAAAGATTACCCAAAAATATATGAAACTGGGGTACAGGTTGAGATTCCAGCTTAATCGAACATTCATAACTGGTGCAGGCAAAGTATATTCTGGGAGTTACCGTACTGGAAAAATCTCCTACTCCGACATAACATTGACGTCATGCACAACGAAAAAAACGTGTCTGACAACGTGTTTAATACAATTTTGAATGTGAAGGGGAAAACCAAGGATGATGCGAATTCAAGACGTGATATATTACACTTTTGTAAGCGGCCCGAACTTCAATTATACGACGATAATAAGAAACCCAAAGCATGCTATGAGCTAGGCAATAAGCAAGTAAAACTCGTTCTAAAGTGGGTGGAAGGACTTAGATGTCCTGATGGGATTTCTTCTAACCTCCGTAGACGTGTCGACTTTAAAAACAGCAAATTGAGTGGGATGAAAAGTCACGATTGCCACATTATGATGGAGTATTTTTTCTCATGATTTTCAAGAGCTACTGCCTACAAAAATATGGAGTGTTATAACAGAATTAAGTATGTTTTATAAACAGCTTTGTTCTACGACGTTAAAGGTAGATCGTATACGTAAACTTCAAGCAGAAATCCCTGTACTTCTATGCAAACTGGAGAAAATATTTCCACCTGGTTTTTTTAATGTAATGGAGCATTTAGCTGTTCATCTTCCATCTGAAGCACTCCTTCGTGGTCCTCTGCAATATGGATGGATGTATCCATTTGAGAGGTAATTTAATTAATTTCGGTTTTTGTACCACCATATAAATTTAATTAATTTTGTTTTAGGTACCTGAATCATTTGAATAAAAAAATTAGACAAAAAGAACGAATAGAAGGTTCGATTTGGAAATCGTAACTTGAAGAAGAAGCTTCATTTTTTTTCTCACATTACTTTAGTAACAATGTGAACTTATCGTTCATAAGTGTTCCCCGTAATGAAGAAACTATTGAGCAGGATTCTTCTCAAACAATGTTATCTATTTTTAGACAACATGGAAGACCTGTTGGAAAATGTGTGGAAATATGGTTAGATGATAGAGATTACAATGTGGCACACACATATGTTCTTCTAAATTATGCTGAAGTTGCACCATTTGTCAGGTGATTATGAGTTCATATACAATTCAATTGTACATGTATATATTAATTGTAAAGGAATATAATACATATTTGCAGCATATACGAATCACAACTTCCACCTGGCGACTCAGTAAACAATTTGCTGGATGGTTTTCAAACTACATTCATGATACAGAAAACTGTGTTGTTGACGAAGGATTACGGCATCTTGCTATCGGACCAAAATGAAATGTCAAGACTTGTCAAATATTCTTCGTCGATGGATTTAAATTTAACCCAAAGATTACGGGGCTGAAAAATTAACATATAACAGTGGTGTATTTGCCAAAGGAAGTGATGATCCATAGGAGCATATAAAAGATTTTTACGACGTCTTAACACAATTTTTAGAGTTGACATATTATATACAACCTGCAGAGAAAGTTTTTTATTCAAATGCAACTGGTTTAACAATGTTCCTGGCTCTGGAATTAACGTGCACAAAGATTATAAGCTAATTGAAATAAGGAATATGTCGCATTACTATAAGTATGATCCTTTTGTATTAGCTAAGAAAGCTTTACAAGTTTATTTTGCTCCATATCCGTCCTTAAAAAAAGATAAAGCAGACTGGTGGTCTGTTTTTAAAACGAAGGCAAGATATACGTTTGATGGAAATAATATTCCAAATGAAGCAGTGTATCAAGTGGATCTCGAGCCAAATACTGAAATAGTGATAACTGATGACATTGATGTAGGGTCGTTAACTAATGAATCGAATGTTTTAATAGATGCATTTATAAGTACCAAAGAAAATGATATAAAGTATGAGACCGATCTAAATCAGAATATGACGAAGACTGATCATAGATGGCATCGCTTGTTGTATAAATGTGAGCTATGTATTAACAATAATGACTATGTTCTGTAATATTCTGAGCTATGTAATAATAATGATGACTATATATGATCTGTATCATTTTGAGTTATGCATTATTCTTTTCATGTACGCTTTTTTCGATGATTATGTGTAGAGTATGCTTATGTGATGATTATCACTTGATTAATAATTATGTGATGATTATGCGATGATTAATGATTATGTGATATTGATTGATGATTATGTGATGCTTATGTTATAAATGCTCTTTTCTAAGCAGTGTATGATATTATATATATGTTTGTCAGTTATGTCTGATAGACGACGTGATCGACGTAGTATATCTTGGTCACCTTCACTTGGAGCAGGTCCGAGTACCTCTGAGCTAGATCACCGTCGAGTTGCGGAGATAGTTTCAAAAAATGCTGGGTATGTATCAAACTTATTTGAATTATATTATATGAAATATATTGAATATATACATCAACATTTCTACAGAGGGTTCGAGGTAGAGCCGTCCGATTTCATTTTACAAGTATCGAAGGGGGCATACAAGAGCAGGATGTCCGGGTGTTGGCCTCAATGGGATAACATCCCACACATATAAAAAAAAGCAATATGGGCCGATCTTATGGTAAATACAATTTTGTAATATATAATTATGCCTTATATGAAACCAAAAACAGTATGCCATCATGCCTTATGATATCAGTTTTACGTATTCTGTTCTGCTGATTGTTTTTTAATTATACAGTCTCTTTTACATAACACGTATGATAATTCAATATGCAGGCAGCTGTACGTGTGGATCCGCAAAATATGGATGTTTTTGTAAATCATTGGAATAAAAAGATGCAGAAAAATTACGGAGAGACTCTGTCAAGGGCTAAGAGTTCAGGGAAAAAGCCAAGTTGTATGGGGGATGATATTTGGGCCCGATTCCAACAATATTGGGAATCTGAAGCATTCAAAATAAGTTATTGTCACCATATTTTTACATTTAAACGTGTTGAATTATTTCACTCAATAGTGTGTATAAGTTAATAGGAATTGTCGGCAAGAAATAAGGCTAACAGGAACAAAAATCCCGCTTTACATCATGGTGGCTCGAAATCCTTCCAACAACATAGGAGGGAATTGGTAAATAAATTAACCAATATTTATGTTATGCATGTATATATTTACTAGTGTCTCTTTACCATATGTTCTATTCTTGTATATATTCTATTCTTGTATATACTCATGCAAATAATCAATATAATTTATTCTTGTATATATTCAGTGGGCAAAGTATGATAGGGAGCCCACAGTGGCTGAGGTTTTCAGAGTCAAAAATGTAATGGAGCATACAGATGAGGATGAGAATGTTTCATATGATTGGTCAGACGACAAGGCTGCTTCTGTAATGGTAAATATGTTTATTTCTGTAATGAAAATATTTCATATTCGTTTATTTCACAGTAAATAAGTAAATTGTATAGCAATTGTGTCAAATATCTGTTCGTAATTGTAGGAGAGATATAACGCAGAGTATGCACGAGCGATACAAGCGAGTGGATGAGAGTCGCTTATGGTTGATGAGTCTAATCGGATATGGGATTCAATCATTGAACCAGTAAGTCGAAATAGGCGTTACAATTTCGGCAGTATGGTGTGTACTCAACGTCTACATAGTAGAAACCTGTATGCCATGAACTTCTTATTCACTTGAGTTTATTACCAATAAATTAAGTTTTCTTATTGTCATTGTATGCCATGAACTTCTTATTCACTTGAATTATTTCACAGGCTCTTAATTTCCAAATGTCATATAAGAGATCCATAGATGAGGAAGAGATTGCTCGGATGCAAACACAATTGGATGAGCTCAATGATTGGTGGAAGAGTCAGTTGGCAATGCAGATGGATGAGCGTATTGCTGCGTTCTATCAGGAGCATGGGTCAATGCCCGAGGAAGGAGGTGCAGACGATGATGATGCGTAGCTGGTTTGTTTTGATGGGTACGCTTTATATATATGTGTGTGTGTGTGTGTGTGTGTGTGTGTGTACATATTATGATGGGTTCGACATTTGGTACTATGGATGTTGTGATTGATACTTAGTGTTTTGGTGGGTTTGTTATTTTGGTTGTTGTGATTAATACTTGGACAATGTGGCATGGTTTGGTGGATTTTCATATTTGCTTATGTTGATTTTCTTATATGATTTTGTAAATATATGCTAGAATATACAATATTTGATGATTTGGTTGTGTTGATATTGATTATATGGTACGATGGAATAGTTATATGTGTGGAATGATGAAAATATATTATTTGGATTGATTGAGATTGAGGGTTGAAGGTGCTGCAAATTGGCTGGAAAAATATTTCAGGTTTGCAACGGCTAGCAACGACCATTTGGTCAAAATAAGCGACGGCTAGCAACGACCAATTTGGAACGATTTGCAACGGTTTACATCAACAACCCGGGAAACTAACAACCCAACGGTTGCTTTCACGTGGACACTTAGCCGTTGCAAAAAGAACAACGAAGCCGTCGCTAAGGCCGTCACTTTCTTTAATTGCAACGATGTATTTTGCAACGGCATTTAGCGACGGCTCGCGACGGCTAGGGACGGCCGCCAACGGCTTTTTGACATCCCTAAACAGCGTGTCTTTTGTAGTGGTAAGATGTAACTCATCGTCGTTATATCAAAATGAGACCGTGTCGACTCGATTTAAAAACAATGAATAGAAATGAGGATCAGTGTTGATGTAATTTGAATGACTATCTACGTTAACGGAATTAAATAACTTATTTATTTAATGTGCATGAAAACGTCAAGACTAAATATGCATTTGTGCTAAAGTTGTTTGGTTAAAACATTTTTTTTTCAATTAATGTTTGATCACATATAGCCCGCCCACCCCAAGCTAAATTTAGTTATATAAGAGACATAGAATTTAAAATGATAACCCATGATTTTTATGAAGGAAATAATAGAAGCGATCAAATGAAAAGGTTAAAAAGAAAAGTAATTTAGGTAGAAATTATGCTTGATGATGTGATATGAGGACGTCAAAATGTCAACCCTAGACCTTAGCGCAAGCAATCACCAAGACTGAAATCATTCTTCCAAATCCCACTTCTGATCCTCTGTTGCTTGGTACTCAAGCATGAATTAAACAAATATATAAACATTCATTTGGTGGGTGTTCAATAATCATGGATTTGAAGTGCTTGAATTGAGAGTTGAGACTTATTATTTGTAAATTAAGTGATTGTAATAGAAAGTACTTATTGTAAAAGTTGATATTGATCGTTGAATGAGCTAATTATTGACTTTGATCCAATGAGTGCATGTATAATATATCTACATATTCTCGTATGAAAATCTTGAATATCGTAGATCAACTTGAACGGATGTCTATGAGATCAATAAGATGCACATTTCAATCACGTACAGGATATAGCAATTAAAAGCAATTATAATTTCCATGCAAATGGTTGTCCAAGTGTTGCTCCGATATTTTCAGGTAATTTTATTTGCCCAACTTGTATTTCTAATTAAAGCTCAACAAAAATAATATCTTGTCTAAAATGAAGTGGTATGAGCATTGAACGTTAGTTCTATCTAATTTCTCGAAGAAACAGTCATTTAACAACATTTGCACTTCTTATTTGTCAATAAATTAATCATTTTGGCTTTAAAGCTTTTAAATAACGGTGGATAACCAACATGAGATGATATATGTATGAATTGAATGTTTAAAAACTATTGTATATACCTCCGATACCCATATTCAATTCAATGTGTGAAATGGTACGATGATATTGATAGGTCGATTTCTCGAGTTATTTTTTATCATTTGATCAATTCTTAGTCCCAATCATATGCGCATCTACCTGTCTTTAGCCATTATTTTCTTAAACTTGCCTTCACCAACTTATTAATTTACTGAGTATCTTCATGCAAATCTTTATATAAACTCTCACACTGATCTTTCTATCAATAAAACGAAATTGTTAATCTTCAAAAACTGTTATACATGGGTTTCCGAAATCTTATATCCCTCCTCATGCTATCCTCTATGGTTATCTTCTCATTGTCCGATGATTAGTCGTCTCTATTTACCCCTGATAATGCATGTAGTATCACTCCTTATCCCTCATTTTGCAAATCCATACTTTCTTCTCAAGGTTCTCAAAACCTCTATTCTTATGGCCGTTTTTCTTTAGCCAAGTCACTCTTAAACACTAACAAATTCCTTGGAGCAATTAACAAATATGTTTCTGATCATACATTTTCGTTATTCAAACTTGATCGCATGGCTTTAGAGGATTGTCAAATCTTGTTAGGTTTGAACATAGATTACTTTTCATCTGCCAGCTCTAATTTAAATTCCACCACTTCATTACCCGATGCTGAGGCTGACACACTGCTTACTTCTCTATCTGCCACACTTACCAACATAGAAACTTGCCTTGACGGCGTGCAATCATTATCTGGTATTCCTAATGTTTTATCAAATGCAACCAAGCATTATAGCGTATCGCTTGCATTTTTCAAACACGCTTGGTTTCCAAATAAACGAATTTCCTCAGCAAGAGGATTTACTCCCTCACGCATCCCAAAAAAGCCAGTCAAAGGAAGAGTAAATGGTAGAAAGTTGTTGTTTCATGAGGTGAAAATAGGAAGTAATGGTGAACTTCCGTTGAAGATGTCAACTAGTAATCGAAAAAAATATGAGAGGACAGGTAGGAAGATTTTGCAGTCTTCGAACCCAGTGTCGGTCACCAATGTAGTAATAGTCAGCCAAGATGGATCTGGAGACTTCACCACGATCATGGATGCAGTCAATAGAGCACCAAATAACACAAACGGTGTGAATGGATACCATTTAATTTTTATCGGTGCTGGATTGTATGAGGAATATGTGTCGATTCCGAAGAATAAAAAGTATCTGATGATGGTCGGAGATGGGATAAATCAGACAATAATAACGGGTAATCGCAATGTTGTTGATGGATGGACTACTTTTCAATCAGCTACTTTCAGTAAGCGAAACATTTTTCAGTGCCTTTTATGCTTGAACTAGCATAGTTATTTGCATGTCCTTAAAATATCCTCACTCTATGCCATCAAACATATTATTTGACGTCTTTCACGCTTCAGTAAGAGGAATAAAAAGTATGGCGAATACCCAAAAATAGTATCTTTATTCCCTTGCATCTCATTTTTGATGTCACAGTGTATGGAGACCGTTAATGTTGGTGTAAACCAAAATTAAGAGTCGTGTCTGCTGATGTGAAAAGTCATGTCCATTCGAATGAAAAGTCATATCTATTCAGTGAAGAGTCGTGTCCGTTCACTAAAAAGTCGTGTCTATTGAAATGAAGAGTCGTGTCTATTAAGTAAAAGTCATGTCTATTGAAGTGAAAGGGTGTCTGTTCAAAAAGGTTATGTCCGTTTGTAAGGGTTGTAAACCACTATATATATGTGGTCATTTTGTTGTGTTGAAAGCAAGTTGTAGACAAGACAAAAAGCAAGTTATAAAAAAAAATTGTCTATTCTCCTCTAAAATTATAGTTCTCTCTCTTTTTTCTACTTTAACAAATTGGTATCGGAGCTTGGTTGAAAAATGTCAAACAATCTTGTCTCCCTTGTTCCTCG
The DNA here is from genome assembly GCA_030765085.1 of Allium cepa. NCBI lineage: Eukaryota > Viridiplantae > Streptophyta > Magnoliopsida > Asparagales > Amaryllidaceae > Allium > Allium cepa. Next base: position 602,175,338 of record CM060935.1, read on the forward strand.
ATTCAACGGTGAAAAGTTTGATTATTGGAGCAATCTAATGAGGCTCTGTCTTGAATCTCAAGACTTGTGGATAGTTGTTGAAGAAGGTGTTGGTGCGCCGGAAGATGAGACGCAACTCACAGTTGCCCAAAGAGATCTTCTGAAAAGCAAAAAACAGAAAGATCGGAAGGCTCTCTTCCAAATCTATCAGACACTTGAAATTCAAGTTTATGAGAGAATTTCAAAAGTTGCAAATGCTCAGGAGGCTTGGAAAATATTGAATACAACGTATTCTGGCCAAGATTAAGTAAAAAAGGTTCGCCTGCAGTCACTACGAGCCGAATTCGAAAAGCTCGAAATGAAGGATAGTGAGAAAATCTCAGAGTATTTTACTCGTCTCACTTCCATTATAAATCAGATGGCTTCAAACGGAGAAGTCATGGAGACTCAAAGAGCCGTTGAAAAAATTCTACGGAGCCTACCAATCAAGTTCGATCATATTGTGGTTGCAATTGAGGAATCAAATGATATTGCTTCACTTTCTCTTGAAGGCTTGCAAGGAAGGCTGGAAGCTCATGAGGCTAGGATCTTGATGAGAAGTAAACAAACAAATTCTTCTCAAGATCAAGCCTTAAAATCTCAATTCACATCCATAAAAGTTCAAGGCTCATCCCATGGCAAAAGTAACAGCATGAATAGTGGAAAACGTGAAGAATCAAAGGAGGAGAAGCGATCATTCCAAAATAACAAGGCGCGAGGCAAATACAAAGGCAAAAAACCATATTTTGAATGCAATTTCTGTCACAAGCCGGGTCATAAAGCAAATGATTGTTGGGAGAAACATCCTGAAAAGAAGCCAGTTGCTGGTTTTATGCATAATGAAGCAGAAAAATCTGAATCTTTGTTGATCGCTTCGGATGGAAATGTTGAAAACGTATGGTACTTGGATAGTGGTGCAAGTAGGCATATGACTGGAAATAAAAATCTATTTTCAAGTCTTGTGGAAGCTGATGATGGTCAGGTTACTATTGGAGATGCAAAATCATACAAAATTCAAGGTGTTGGCGAAATTTCTTTCAAAACCAAGGCTGGAAAAGTTGAAAAAATGTCGGAGGTTCTTTATGTACCAGACATACGTAGCAATCTTCTTAGCGTCGGTCACTTGCTGAAGAAAGGATTTGATTTTCGATTCGTTGGAGATCAATGTAGCATGAAGAAGAACGACCAACAAGTGGCAAATATTGTGATGGGATCCAACAAATTATTTCCGATCAAACTTGACATCGTAAGCAGTACGTGCATGATTGCTACTTCTAATGATGAAGTTTCCAAGTTATGGCATGAGAGGTTTGGCCATTTAAACTTCCGGAGTTTGAAGGAGATGTCCACCAAAGAAATAGTCCGAGGGCTGCCTAAACTTGAAGTGATAAACGAAGCATGTGAGGAATGCCAATTGGGAAAACAACATCGTGAATCTTTCCCATCCAAATCGAAGTGGATTTCTCAATCACCTCTGGAGCTTGTTCACACCGACCTCTGTGGACCAATGCAAGTGCCATCGCTTGGAGGCAGCAGATATTTCTTGTATTTGTTGACGATTACACAAGAAAAATTTGGGTTTATTGTGTCAAAGAAAAATCAGATGCCTTCTCTTGCTTCAAAGAGTTCAAATTTCAAGTTGAAAAACATTCCGGTCATCAAATAAAAAATCTAAGGAGTGACCGTGGAGGAGAATACATGTCCTCTCAGTTTGAAGAATTCTGCCAAAATCATGGAATCCGCCATGAGTTAACTGCTAGGTACTCACCTCAACAAAACGGAGTCGCAGAGCGCAAAAATCGAACAATAATGAATATGGTCAGATGCATGTTGAAGAATAAGAACTTGCCTGCATGTTTTTGGGCTGAAGAGGTCTCTTGTGCCGTTTACTTAATCAACCGATCACCAACGAAGAGCTTAAAGGATTCCACTCCAAATGAAGTCTGGTATGGCAAGAAACCAAATGTTGCTCATTTAAAAACTTTTGGTTGTCTTGCATACTCTCATATTTCTGATGCTTTAAGATCGAAGCTCGGCGACAAATCTGAAAAAGTCATTTTCATTGGTTATAGCCAAAGGACTAAAGCATACAAGCTTTACAATCCGAAGACGAAGAAGATGATTATCAGCAGAGATGTTCGCTTTGATGAAAATGGTTGTTATAATTTTTCAGATTTTGCAGAATTACCTGGATGACAAACTCTAAATCTTGAAGAGGAAACTTCTTTGGAACAAGGTGTTGATGCTGATCTTGGTATTGAAGAACAACAACCTAAAAATAATGGGGTTGAGCAGGAGCAAAATTCACCACCAACGGCGGAAAGAAGGACGCGATCCTTGAGAGAAATCTATGATACAACCGAAGAAGTTGACACTATGGATCATGTATATTTTGCATTTTTTGCGGGAGAAGATCCAATCACTTATGAAGAAGCATCAAAGGAAGAAAAATGGGTGAATGCAATGAAGGAAGAAATCAAGTCTATTGAGAAAAATGGTACGTGGGAGCTTACCACATTGCCTTCACACAAATCAGCCATTGGTATAAAATGGGTGTTCAAAACCAAAACAAATCTTGATGGCTCCATCAACAAGTACAAAGCACGTTTGGTTGCGAAGGGGTATAAGCAAAAGGAAGGGGAAGATTTCAATGAGGTATTCGCTCCTGTCTCTCGACTTGATACAATTCGATTATTGATTTCTCTTGCTGCCCAAAATGGCTGGAAGCTGCTGCATATGGATGTGAAATCAGCTTTCTTGAATGGTTTTCTTCAAGATGAAATTTATCTTCAACAACCTCCTGGTTTTGTGAAGAGGGGCGAAGAGGAAAAGGTGTATAAGCTGCGGAAAGCTTTATACGGGCTGAAGCAATCCCCCCGTGCATGGTATGATCGTATCAACAATTTCTTCTTAAAGAATGGTTTTGAAAGGTGTCCTTTTGAACACACTCTTTACATGAAGAAGCATTCAAAAGGAGGTTTCATGATCGTGAGTTTATACGTGGATGATCTTATTTTTACTGGAGATAATATGAAGATGTTATCTGAATTCAAAAATTCAATGATGAAGGAGTTCGAGATGACGGATTTGGGAGAATTATATCATTTTATAGGGATAAGTGTTCAGCAATCAAAATGTGGGATTTTTATCTCGCAAGAAAAATATGCTGCTCAAGTATTGGAGAAGTTCAATATGATGAATGCAAATCCAGTTTCAACTCCTTGTGTTGCAGGTTCGAAATTGTGCAAAAATGGTGAAGGAAAGTTTGTGGATCCAACTATTTTTCGAAGCCTAGTTGGAAATTTGATGTATCTCACCGCTACAAGACCCGACATCATGTACGCAGTAAGCTTGATTAGCAGATTCATGGAGAAGCCTTTCTCAAACCATTGGGAAGCTGCAAAAAGAATTTTACGATACGTTAAAGGAACTATTGACTATGGCATTTTCTATAAAGCTCATGTGCCTGTGAAGCTTGTTGGATATACGGACAGCGATGTAGGTGGAAGTATCGATGATTCAAGGAGTACTTCAGGTTATGCATTTAACCTTGGAAGTGGAATTATTTCTTGGTGTTCAAAAAAACAACCAGTTGTGGCACTTTCTACCACCGAAGCGGAGTACATCGCAGCATCTCTAGCAGGATGTCAAACTTTGTGGCTAAGAGGAATTCTTGAAAATCTAAGCTTCAAGCAAAAAGATCCTACGATCATTTATTGCGACAATAGTTCTACTATCTCTGTCTCAAAGGATCCTATTTTGCATGGAAGAACAAAACATATTCGTCTACGTTTCCATTTCCTACGAGAACTCGTTCGTGAAGAAGAAGTGAGTCTTGAGTATTGTCGAAGTGAAGAACAAATTGCTGATATCTTCACAAAGCCGCTTGGAGAGACTACTTTCTCAAGAATTGTTGCTGCATTAGGTGTTCGAAGGAATTTTGGTTTAGGGGAGGCATTGTTGGTGTAAACCAAAATTAAGAGTCGTGTCTGCTGATGTGAAAAGTCATGTCTATTCGAATGAAAAGTCATATCTATTCAGTGAAGAGTCGTGTCCGTTCACTGAAAAGTCGTGTCTATTGAAATGAAGAGTCGTGTCTATTAAGTAAAAGTCATGTCTATTGAAGTGAAAGGGTGTCTGTTCAAAAAGGTTATGTCCGTTTGTAAGGGTTGTAAACCACTATATATATGTGGTCATTTTGTTGTGTTGAAAGCAAGTTGTAGACAAGACAAAAAGCAAGTTATAAAAAAAAAATGTCTAATCTTCTCTAAAATTATAGTTCTCTCTCTTTTTTCTACTTTAACAGTTAACACTAACATATATATTAGAAAGTTTATACACATGTAGTTATAATTGAGATGAAATGCGAGATCTATATATATAGACTGTGAACCCCAAATTTCAGAATCTCTACTTTGCTATTAATTATAAGTTAGTAAGTATATCATTTTTCAGTTTACAATGAACTGAAGTTTATAGTTGTGGTATTTCGGTAGTAATTAATATTGAACACATTTTATACTGCTGGTGTTAGAACTTAGAACACATGCTTATTTTCTTAGATGATAAGTATGATATATTGCAGCCCTGCAGGAATCTTGTTATATTCAGATTTTAATCATTATAAATTTGGTGGGAAATACATGTTTTAGAGAGAAAATAAGAATACATGATCATTCTACTAAGAATGATTTTTTTCTTCATTTAGAATTAGTTCTCAACATGTGCACATCAACTGCAAATTAATTATTAGCATATTGGAATAGGAAACTAATATATAACGCCATTATATTTTGTTATCTGTCTTGCAGTTGTAGTTAGTCAAGGGTTTGTAGGAGTTGGCATGACCATTAGAAACACAGCAGGCCCAGCAAAGCATCAAGCAGTTGCGCTTCGCAGTGGAGCAAATCAATCCACATTCTACAGCTGCAGCTTTGAAGCTTACCAAGACACTCTTTACACACATTCTATGAGACAGTTCTACAGAGAATGCGACATTTATGGAACCGTCGACTTCATATTTGGAAATGCAGCAGTGGTTCTGCAAAACTGCAACATTTACCCAAGGCTCCCAATGCAGGGTCAAAGCAACATGGTCACTGCCCAAGGTCGAACTGACCCAAACCAGAACACTGGAACAGCCATACATAATTGTACGATAGTCCCTGCTGAGAATCTTGGTTCGACAAAAACTTATCTTGGAAGGCCATGGAAACAATATTCTAGAACTGTTGTGATGCAGTCGTTTATAGGTAGTTTGATTCAGCCAGCGGGTTGGATGATATGGAGCGGGGATTTTGCATTGAGTACTTTGTATTATGCGGAGTATAACAACACGGGTCCAGGGTCGGATACGAGCAATAGAGTTACATGGCCTGGTTATCATGTTATCGACAGCACGGATGCCTTGAACTTCACAGTTGAGAATTTTCTGTTTGGAGATGTGTGGTTGCCACAGACTGGAGTTCCGTCTGAAAGTGGTTTGATCTGAATAACTTGTATGCTTTGATTTATTTATTGTTTGGTTAATTTGTTTTTATTACCATGTGAATAAAAAGATATATATACTCTGTGTTTAAGAGTAGATGTCATCCAGAATTAAATATGTGAAAATTTGGTTCACATATTTTATTTTTCGGGAAAGCTGTTTTAAAACTCATCTCATTGTCACAAGACATGTAATAGGTCAGATACGGATTCAAATAGTACCATATTCGTATCTGTACCCAAAATCGTTTTTGAATATCTGATATCCGTATACGTGAGTGTGGACGCATATAAGATATTATTCAATCAGTTCACATCTAAAAAATCAACACAAAATCAAAATTTTAATTTATTGTAAATCCATTTCGGTACTAAAATATAAAAAATAGTAAATACGATATGAAAAATAATATTAAACAACAGACATTCGTTTTTCTATGCATATTTTTTTAGTAAGGCTAGCCGATTTTCAATTGGACGTCCACATTTATAAATAAATTAGAGAACAAGTGTTCGGCACATGCACCTGAACAAATAAATAAACAAATAAACCCAGGAAACAAGAAAAATACCAATAATACTATAACAGACGCAATGCTAGTCCTTCTTCGAAGAGGATGATCTGTTCCCATCTTCAGAAGAGCCAGGGTCAATGACATGAATGTATCCAAAAAAAAGAGAAACTAAAGAAGGAACATAGTCTATCGAATCAGCACCATAAATATACTTCCTATTACAAGAGTCATTTGCCAACACGGATCTAGTACTATCACCAAGATCACACATAACACATAAAGAATGCACCATCTTCCACCTGATAGAAAATGCATCTCTCCTCGCCTTCAACTCCTACATACTTACAAAAAGACCAATGGACGACTCGAATCTCATTTTTGAAAACACATGGATCCACGCTTGCTCAAACGAACACGAGACTACCACTTGATCCACTGGCTAAGTGTAACAACCCGCACCCCAGTGGGCCTGAATGTTCACTAAATCGAAAACACAAGTACACTAAAATACGGATCGCTGGTTTGATATCTTGCAAATAAAAAAATGAATACATCAGAGCACTAACGGTACAAGTCACATCGGAATAAATAAAATATAATAAGTCACATAAGTACTTATCAAGATTTAACACTTCCAAGGTCAAGTGTCATTGTCGGCTTCGTATATGCCTAGTATCAGTACCCATCCTTTAAGATATCCTATGGGTTGTAATGAGTAAGGGGTCAGGACAACGTTCTAGTGACTAGTAAATTCATACACTTTGTATATAACACTGGTTTATACGGATTGTCTTCCATCTCTTGTTAGGTTTTTATTATTATTTTTAATTAGTCGTCTCGACTTCCCATACATGTATGATATTTCTCATCTACCCGTAGTAGACTATGGCTATGTACCTATACATATGTAAGTATCACGGTCTCCCATTTGACCAAGATACTATCTCGGCTTCTATCTGAATTCTGCCCTACCGACCATCATCATCAATATCAAGGCCAAATTGTCTGTGTACAAAGTAGAACCACCCGTTAGTGCGTAATACTGTCGTCACTATAATTTAGCTGTATTCTATCTCGCTTCGCTTAGGGATTTACTTATTTGTCTACTTCCTATTGTGGACTCAGCTCTACGGACTACCTCATTCATTTTGGGGAGAACTCTGTCATAGTTTAACTAGCTATGCCTTAACAATAAACTAGCAAACAACTGCATCCGTGCATTACCCAACGTGGCCTACGCTAGTATAAGGTGTAGCCCGTTATGTATAATCTTGTTTTTCCAGTTTCGACCACTTTGGACTGATGATGCACCCAACCTATGTAGCTCATACTCTTGATATGATGTTTGCTCTTGCTAACATAACGTCGAGCTGCTCATCATCTTATTTAGATTGCCAAATGTAATTAAGGCAATACCCATTTTCCTATTTTTGAAGCAGACTCTTCTTACTATTGAGTTATTCCTTCATTTATACGCAAGTGTATACTCTCCACGGGTCATACGGTTAGATATGTCTCGCATCAGTATAATGTATACATAACTGATGGTAGCCCCTTACGGTAGACAGACTTCTATTGTTCAATACTATTGCCCTCGCATTCCAACCTATACTAATGATTGATGTCATTCTTATTTATTTAAGTTATTTACATACTTATATAATTCACATCCGTTATAAACGCATACATGAGTGTGTGTGTGTGTATATATACATATATACATATTCATTTATGCTTAATTACCTTGCCCCTGCGTTTACTATTAACCGTAGGTCTTTATTTCATTGTGTGTTTTATCCTTTTCTTACTTTAGGTTTATTTATCGCTTTCCTCGTTTCTTGTTCATCATATCATTTCCTATTCTTTTTATCCTTTTTCCCAATTTCCTACCTCTATTCCCAATTTTTCTTCTTCTTGCCTATCTTTCAAATATCCTTTTTATTTACTTTCCATTTTTATTAGTATATCACATTTAATATTTTTAGAATATTCTTATTGCATTCATATCTTCCAATCCAACTCTTGGGGTTTACTGAATTTTAGTACATTGGAATTACATTTCTATCATAAAATGTTAACATTTTAAATTTCCATATCTTATCTAAAAAGAGAGATTTGTGTGATGTTTGTAATTATAAGGAACCATCTTTTTATTATTTCTAATAGACAGTACAAAATGTAGTGGATATCCTTATTATGTACATCATTTTCTTTTTATGTTCATTCCTTGTCATTTCAAACATAACACTTTTATTTATTTTAAACTTGATAATACATAGAAATCTACTTGCAACTTTCAAATTCCAACGGATGAAATATTGCTTAAACCCATAATAAATTATCCAAACCGAAATTTATATCTAATCCTTCCGCACTTACAACTAAATATCCAAATCAATTATACATTGTCATAATTAAAATAGGTCACAACGATATAAATCAAATCTTATTACAAAACATGTATTTTTTCACTCACCTTGTCTTCCGCTTTCCCATTCTCTAAATCTAGATCCGTTCTATTTTTATTTGACTTTTTCTTACTTCAAATTATAAATAATAATAATAAGGGTATTCACTTATTAAAATTACAGATCTGAGGAAAGAATTGAATTAAATTAGAATCGGAGTTTAGATTTAAAATTTTACCTTTGTTTTTATTCTCAAAATTCATAGTCTTCACTTCTCTTATTCTATGCTTTTCTCCACTTATATAAGTATGTATGTATGTATGCATGCATGCATGCATGTATGTATGTATAATATTTTGCTTTTAAAAATCTTGAAATTGTGGAGAAAAGAGAATGACAAAGCTCGGCTCCATGACCTAGAACATATAAGAAGAGAAGTAAGAACCAGGCTTGTATTTATAGTGGTTTGGAGTTAACGTGAAGCCTTAGATTTACTTACAAAATCTTTTAATTTAATCATGGACATACCTTAATTTCTTAGCGTGCAAGAAAAATATTAGAGTGCGTAACGTTCATTCATCAGTTATTTAATAATCACGCTTTAACATCAACACGGGTCGACCGTCCATGCCCTATGGTCGACCACTACCTGTCACCGTGGGTATATTAATGGTCCACCTTTGTAGTGTTTCAACGTTAATTAATTTGCCTTGTTTGATTTTGTTATTTTGATTCCTTAATTAATTAACTAATCTTGTTCTTTTCTTTCATACTTTGTATATTTTTTGAGTTTGGTTTACTGTTAACATTTCTTAAAATCTAGGTTTTCATTAATGTTACTAATTAATGTTAGTTAACTACTATTACCATACTTATGTATATAATTATTTCTGACTCTAAAAATTCATATGTCAATAATTTTTTCATTTGAACTCCGATCGAAAAAAATTATACATGAAAATTGATTAGAAAATCGGCATGAACCAAATAGTGTAAGTTTTTTAGCCAAATTATGACATTTGCAAAAAAAAAAATCGATGGTTATTATTTATTAGTTAATTTCTTTTAAAATAATTATCGTAAAAATTGCGGGGTTATAGAGAGGATCAACTTCGGTGGTAATAAATGGCACAGAAGGCACTGGCGGCAAGACCTCTAAAGGAGAAGTATAGGCTATAGGAATAACAGGTTCAACCATCTCAACAGCGCTACGCTTCAAAACCCACTTTCTTATCGAGGGATTAGAAAGAGGGACCTTAGCAGTAACAGGAAGAGGAAAATCCCAACAAAGGAGAGACAACAGGAATACCATGCATAAAAGAATCAACTATATGACTAAAGAAACAACACGTCGTATAAATGTCAGGCTTCCAACTATAGTGAACATCAGTAATAGCCACATGACCAGAAGCAGGGTAAACTCTAAGCTTGGAAGGCGGAGGCTTATCTGGAGTAATTTCAATCAAAGCCTTAGCATAAACAAGCTTTTTCCTAGCAACTGTGTTTAAATCAAAAAAATTTAGTTTGCCAACAAGGCCCATTGGCCTGTCTAAACCAATTATTGGTTGCAAACAGAAGGAATGTGAGAGGAATGAGCCCATACAGGTATAGATAAAAATTGCTCCTGACACTATCAATAGGCGCACTCAAAGTAGTAATGATAAAGGGCTTTCCATCAGTGAAAAAAGTATCGGTTTTGAGAACTTGAAATAATAGTCGTAGTGCACTTGCAAACCACCCCTAAGCTTCCAAAAGCAACGACATCAATCTGTAACCACATAATAAGTGGGGTTGGAATCAAGAAAAAAAACCAACCAAATATTCCAAGCAGTAATCTACAACGGCTCAAATTACCTCTGTATGGTGGACCAACACTCCATCAACTTCAGTTGTTTTAAAGGTCCAGGGAGTATATTTGCTAGCATTCCTAAGCAATGAAAGAAATAGAGAAGATAGTGTATTATATTTGTTCGTAGTAGCATTAGTAATAGCAATCGGGAAAGAAGTAGCATTAGAACTGCTTATTTTACTGTTAACCCGCCTTTTGGCAAGGCCATGGAAAGACAGATTCAACTTAACCAACTCCACGATTATCAAGGCTGAAATATGATGGATTCGGTTTAAACGGATGATGTTTACCTGGACAGATGCTCGGTCAGGGTAGGTCGTTCGGTCGGAACTAAGTGGTTCGAAGTGTTTGGAGTTCGACCATGTGGCTTGGCCATTCGGCATGGCATGGTCTGGTCGTGGTATGAAAGTTCAGGAAGTTCGTTCGGTTGCGGTTTGACATTTATGGACCGGCATTTCTGGTTTGACATGGTGCTTCGGTCAGGATCGCTCGTCATTATGGCTCGGCATGGGTCGCTCAGCATTGCGGCTCGGCATGGGTCGGTCGACATTATGGCTCGGCATGGGTCGCTCGGCATTGTGGTTCGGCATGGGTCGCCTAGCATAGTGGCTCGGTCGGAGTCGCTCGGTGTTGTGGTTCAATCAAGGTGGCTTGGTAATGATGATTCGGCATTGGAGGTCATTGGGCCTAAGGGTTTTGGAAAATGTGGTTCGGTCTTAGTGTGGTTCGGCATTGAACATCCCTTAGCATTGTGGTTCAGTCAGAGCCACTCGGCGTTGCGGCTTGGCCTTGGTTGCTGTTCGGCATGTGGAGGTTTGGCATTAGTTTTGATAGGCGTGCACAACTCAGAAAGCCCAACAACTCAGGTTTTTCCTATAAATACAACATGTGGGGTTCGGAAAAGGGATCTTCTTTCCGCTCTCTCGACTTTCTCTTCTTTGAGGTGAAGGCACTCGGCCATTGTTAAACTTTGGATTATAATTGTAGTCGATTATTACAGCAATAAAAAGGATATTTATGAAGTGGACGTAGGCCGAAGTTAGCCAAACCACTATAAAATCTGTTGTTCTTTATTGCTTTCATTTCAATTTTCACGGTTTTTCATATTTATACTCTCTATATATACTCTATCTGTGAGATGTGACTGAAACTTGATGCTTTCATCTGAATTTGGGTGTTTGTGACCAATTTTTGGCGCTAACATTTTGGTTTTTTCACTGAGAAAGCTAGCACTCGGGAATTTTGGAGCTTGGATTTTGGAATTAGAAGCTTGGAAACTTGGATTTTAGAAAGCAATGGCTAGATCACCAATAAGAGAGCAGGTAGCGGAAAGAAGTCAGCAAGAGGGAAGTCAGGAGGCTTCCTCTAGAGCTAATCAAGCCTCCATCTACATCACTAGGGATGAGATGCAGGTCGTGATGAATTCCATGTAGGAGCAAATGATGAAACGACAAGAGGAGATGATGCAGGCTCTTCTTAAGCAATTTGGACAACCAGGAACTGCAGGTGCTCAAGTTCTTAGAGCTGGATTAGAAGGACTCAACCAACAGGAAGATGGAGTGACTCAGCAGGGGCAGCTCCCAATCAACAAACAACAATTAACTTGGGTGGACCAAGACTTGGGGGCACATCGCCAGATAATGTTGGACCAACCCCTGGAGGGATATCAGGTGATGCTGCACAACCCGTCATCAACAAAACATAGGAGTATGTGACAAGGAATATGTGCCAGAATTCCCGTGTGGAGCTGGAGAGCGGCTAGGAAATATGGATTGGGGGAAACCTTTGGTTGGAAATGCTGGATTGGCTGACATTATTAGGCGGACACTTCACGAAGGTTTGACAAACAGGGATTCAGAGGGAGTCAACAAAAGTCCGTTCAGCCAGAACATCAGGACAGCTAGGAATTCTCCTGATTTCAAACTGCCCACTCTGGAAGTATACAACGCGAAGATGGATCACTGACCACTTGATGAGGTACACAAGATATATGAAAGTGCTGGGGGCAACATAGGAGGTCATTACTAGGTGTTTTCCCCTGTACTTGACCAATATAGCTACTATGTGGTTCAGACAGCTAGAGGATGGATCTATTAAGACATGGACGGAACCAGTGGACAAGTTTTTAAGTAAGTTTCAAGTTCACATAAAAAGGGCAAAGAGAAACAATACATTACATTTTCCAACAAAACATTTATTTAAATCACAAAAAAATGGCTTCCAGTGCAACGGCTATAACAATCATCACATTTCCTTCTTCTTCTTCTCCTCCCTGCCAGGCGCTTCTATCCCATCCGTTTCCTGACAATATCCCACCGGCTCTCATCCCTCCTCCTCCTCTACCTTCAGTTCCTCCGGACCCATCTTCATCTTCGCTCGCGGCTCCTCCCTCCCCTGCTCCTCCTTGCCCTCCCCCGAAGCCTTTTTCTTCAGCCTCATAGCCTTCATGGTCATCTCTGTTTGCAAATAAGCCTGGGAACGCTGGCTCCTACACTCCAGCGGAGTTCATTCTTGACTATCAAGGTACGCCGTTTCCTCCCCCTGATGCATTGGTGTCGGAAGGTACGAATTATTGGGAAGGATATCTAGTGGGCTTCTTTCTTGGAGCTCCAGTAAATTACATGGCGGTGGTTTCACATTTCAAAAAAATTTGGAAATTGAAAGGTTCCTATGACGTCAAATCTGATGGAGCAAATTACTTTTTCAAGTTTTCTTGTCCTGAGGACAAGCAATTTGTTCTTCGTGCAGATCCTTCCTGTATACGCGGGCAAATGTTTGTCATCACAACTTGGAAGCCAGCGTTTGGCTCAGTACAATCTCAAGTAAGATCAGTACCCATATGGATTCAGCTTTATAATATTCCCCATATTTCTTGGACGCTAATTGGTATTAATTGGATCGCTTGTCATCTGGGGAAACTGATTTGCTTCAACGAAGCCACTGAAAAGCGTGAAAGAATGGAATACGCTAAATGTTTAGTAGAAATATCTCCTGATAAAGAGTTACCTGAATTTTTATTGATAGAAGATGGGGTGGAGACATGTCAAAAAGTTGACATTGAGTACTCTTGGAGGCCTCTTATTTGCACGTCCTGTAAAGTTTTTGGTCATTCTACTAAAAATTGCAATATGCACAAAAATATTGGAGAAGAGAAAGTAAGCAGTGAAAAAGAAGGATTGGTTAATGAGACAGTTCCTACAGTGAAAAGTAAAACTAATGTGACTAGGAATTCTGTTGGGGATTATAAGAAGAATAGGCAACAAAGATGGAAACCAAAAGCTAATCAAGTGAAACATAAAATGGTGGAACCAAACATAGGCAAAAAGACTACAGAGGAGGATATGAATAATTCAAATAAGTCAGACACAATACAAGTAAACAAAGAACAACAGTTACATGGTGTAATACAAGAACCAATTGAAACAAGTAACGCATTTGCCATTCTTACTGATATAGAAGAAGGAGAATTTATAGAAGAAAACATGGGATCATCAGGTAACTTGCAATTGGAACTAGGCAATAAAGTAAAACAGCAGTGTGAAGGCAACTCTGTTATTCACATTAGTTCACACAACAATCATGTGCAAACTGAAGTAAATAAGTACAATCTGCAGGAGAGTACAATTCGAAGTACACATAAAGAAAAGGAGACAACAGTTCATAATTGTTCTTCTATTACTGAGTATAATAATATTAATGCAGTAGCTACATCATCTATGGATACTAGTGTGATCCTAACAGACAGTCCATATGCAAAATTAAAACCACCCCAAGAAATCCCACTGTTTACTCCAACAAGGGATAATACTGTTGAATCTGAATTAGGATCATCATCATCTGATTTCTGTTCAGAAGATGACATGAATGATGGATATGAATTCAATCAAGAGCAAATTTTGGCAAAGCTCACTCCAAAGAACTCCAAAAAGAGTAAAAAGAATGTTACTGCTAGGTTGCAAGGGCAACAAAGAATTACACAGCAATCTGCTAATAAACAAAAAAGTTGTGATGTTAGATAATATTGGATATTGGAACATACGTGTTGGGCATGATGATGCCAAAATATATGAAATCAAACAACTCATCAAAGGCAACAAATTGGGAATTATATGCATCAGTGAAACTAAATACTCAGAAGAAGAAACTAACATATTTGCTAATCGTATAGCTCCTAGTTGGGATTTTATTCACAATCATATTGCTGCCCCTTTTGGACGATTGTTGATTTTGTGGAATCCCCAAGCTTATTCAATTAATGCATCTGAAACACACAGACAATTCATTCACTGCAACATAGAACACTTACCTACTAATTTCAAATTTAACTCTACCTTTGTTTATGCAGATAACATAAAAGCTAATAGACAGCTTTTTCTTGACATACTTCCTACTTTGCACACTTCAAGTCCTTGGATATGCCTTGGTGACTTTAATTGTATGCAAAGCTCTGAGGATAAGGTGGGTGGGTTACCTCTGTCTCTGGCTGATGTTGCTCCTCTTAACAATGCCATCCTCCTTTCTCCGCTTCATGAAGTTCCAAAAACAGGTGTTTTTTATACTTGGAATAACCGCAGCAGATCAGATTACTTGGTAATAATATGGGGTTATGGGAAGTCTGGAATAAACAGTACAACCTTAAAGGTGGCAATTTTTGAACTATGGATGTTAACAAACACGCTAGCTTTCTATGGAAAAGACTTCTGGCGAACAGAAGACACTATCTGCCTATGGTTCAGTGCAACACTATCAATTCATTTTGGTATTCGCCATGGTGTGCTCCAGGTATGATCCTATCTCACTCAACTGATTATAATCTTACAAATAACTCTGGTATTCTTACAAATGCTAATGCTAATTCTTTTATTGTCAATGAGGTGCTTCATTTGCCTCAAGTCAGTTCTCCAATGTTGAATAATCTCTGGTCTTCTATTAAAGCTTCCTTTAAGTATGTGGAACATTCTAGGCTCTGTTGGAACGGCAATCTTCACAGCATATCCTCAGTTTACAAAGTAATTGTTGAAAATCAAAACACTTCTCCCTTTCCTTGGCATGCTCGTATTTGGAAGTCTGGATCGAAACCAAAACATAATCTTATGCTCTGGAAATGCCTGATGAATGCTATCCATACTCAGGATAATCTAGTTAAAAGGCATTTAATCGATCACTCTGTGTGCATCCTATGTAATCGCGCTGCTGAAAATGCCGGCCACTTGTTTTTCAATTGTAGTTTTTCATATCATATCTGGAAAAAGGTTCTTCATCACATTCACGAGAGGCCTCCGCTCGGAGATTTCAATCTTGAATGGGTTCGTATCTTCCATTTAACCAGGTGGAAATCCATGTCGACAACTCGCCTTCTCCGATACCTAAAGCTTACGATTGCGGTTATTTGGGAGGAAAGGAATTCGAGAAGATTTGCGCGGTCTTCCTCTACAAATGCTGCTCTTATTTTTGAAATTTTGTCGTGACTTGTCACTGTGTTAATTTGTATGTGGTGGGGATGCATTTGTTCCTCATTGAGTTTGCTTGGTAGTTTTTAATCTTTGTATGTTGCTTTTGTTTAATAAAGAGTGGACTGGCCACTATAAAAACAGGCTGGCCTTGCTATTTTATATTTTAAAAAGGGCAAAGAACGTGATGACGCTGATGTCAGTTAAACAGGGGGCTGAAGAATCTCTCAGGACATTCTTAACTCGATTTAATGCAGCAGTTGCTTTGGTAGATCGATCAGATCCATCAATGGTTCTGATGGCTGCGGTATCAGTAGTCAGAGATAATTTAGATTTCAAAGTATCGTTGATATGGGACCCACAATTGGATCTTGGGGAATTCTTTCATGAAGCTGAGAGATTTCTTCGACAAGAGGATACATGTTTGGACATGAGGTCAAAGGAAGTAAACATGGTTAAGGATGGAGGACTATCCGACGAAAGCTCGGGTAAGGACAAGGATAAAGGAAAATGGAAGCGCTGGGGAGAACCAAAGTTCTCCACTTACACAGGATTGAACGCGACATTGGAACAGATATTCTTGGACACTTGAGATCGCCTTCCATATCGAAGGCCGGCGAGGAGGGAGCCCTTGGAACGTGAAAGGGCATCAGGAAGGCACTATCTGTTTTATGACCTGGACGGGCATGATACTAACACCTACCGGCATTTGAAGGACATAATCGAGGAGCATGTAAGAAATGGTCAGTTGCGACAATATGTCGGAACTTGAAATGCGGCAGCGGAACAGAAGCAGCCACCGTCTACCTTGAACGACGAGGGCATGAGGCCCAGGAATGGTGGCTGGTTGGTCATCAACTAACCTTGATGGTTTGGAATAACTAACAAACTCCGGGAAAACGGCTAAATCACTTACTCATGCACGGGGTTGGAGATAACCCTTAGGAATGCTCTGAGATGATGGTCACCGAGATGATCTGGTTTGTGAAATTTGTTTTTTCCTTTCGACTTGGACATTTAATTTTTCTGCTTTGGTTTTGGAGTTTGGGTTGAACTCCCATTTTTGTTGGTTTTTTAGTTTGGATTTCGGGTTGGACGTCTGATTTTTGATTTGGACTCTTGATATGGATTTCTGGGTTTTTTGGTTGGATCTGGATTTTGATTTGGATTTCGATTGAATTTTCTTTGAATTTTGGCTAAAAGGTCGTCGAGTATGGACTATGCTCGGCAAGGATCCGGAGAGACTAGGATTCGGCCTAGGACTTAGGCCCCATATTATCTATCGGTTATTATTACAGGTAGTCAAGTGTGAACTACACTCGGCAAGGGTCCAGAGCGACCCGAATTCGACTTAGGACTTAAGCCACAGTATCACTCAATGTTCAGGGACACTGAACTAGGAACACCATGGCATTACTTGGCACAGGTCGTCAAGTATGGATTGCGCTTGGCAAGAACCCAGAGAGGTTACAGATTTGGATATTGGCCATGAACAGATAAGGATTTAGGCATGGACCCGACACGGTCCCAGATTTGGACATCGACCCGGAGAGGTCATGGACGTGGTTATTGGTTGTTGGATATGAATGGATCAGAACTCGGTTGTCGAGTTCAGATGTACATGGATTTGGCGAAGGATTTGGTTCTTGGATTCAGAATTGGATATCGACTCAGAGTAGTCGTAGGTTCGGATAAGAATACGGCGATGGCACTTGGATAAAATGGATTGGATCATGAATCGGAAAGTGTGGATAACATACATACTTCGGATATCGAACTTGAGGCTATTCAAAACACACCTTCCAATAGCAAGGCATGTATTGGGGGGCAAATGTTAACCTGCCTTTTGGCAAGGCCATGGAGAGGCGGATTCAATTTAATCAACTTCGCGATTATCGAGCCTGAAATATGATGGATTCGATTTAAACGGATGATATTCACTTGGATAGATGCTCGGTCAGGATAGCTCGTTCGGTCGGAATGAAGTGGTTCGAAGTGTTTGAAGTTCGACCATGTGGCTTGGCCGTTCGGCATGGCATAGTTTGGTCGTGGTATGGAAGTTCAGGAAGGTCATTTGGTTGCGGTTCGACATTTGTGGATCGACATTTCTGGTCCAGTATGGAGCTTCGGTCAGGATCGCTCGGCATTGTGGTTCGGCATGGGTCGCTCGGCATTGTGGCTCGGCATAGGTCGCTCGGCATTGTGGCTCGGCATGGGTCACTTGGCATTGTGGCTCGCATGGGTCACCCGGCATGGTGGTTTGGTCGGAGTCGCTCGGTGTTGTGGTTCAGTCAGGGTGGCTCGGTAATGATGATTCGGCATTGGAGGTTGTTCGGCCTAAGGGTTTGGCAAAATGTGGTTCAGTCTTGGTGCGTTTCGGCATTGAACATCCCTCAACATTATGGTTCGGTCAGAGCCACTCCGCGTTGCGGCCCAGCCTTAGTTGCCATTCGGCATGTGGCGGTTCGACATTGATTTTGATGGGCCTGCACCACTCAGAAAGTCCAACAACTCAGAATTTGCCTATAAATACAGCATGTGGGGTTCGGAAAAGGGATCTTCTTTCTGCTCTTTGGACTTTCTCTTCTCTGAGGCGAAGGCACTCAGCCATTGTTAAACTTTGGATTGTAACTATAATCGATTATTACAGCAATAAAAAGGAAATTTCAGAAGTGGACATACGCTGGAGTTAGCCGAACCACTATAAAATCTGTTGTTCTTTATTGCTTTCATTTTAGTTTTCATGTTTCTTCACATTTGTACTCCCTACATACACACTATACGTGAGTTGTGACTGGGAACTTGGTGCTTTCATCTGGATTTGGGTGTTAGTGACCAATTTTTGGCGTAAAATTTAATAATTGATTGCGGAGCAATCAGGGAATCTTGTCAGACACCAGAGCATGGTCATATGGAGAAGCAACTGCTCCAGATCTTAAATTATTGGAGTGCTCAATAACACAAACACCTGGTGAGCACATACCACTGCCATCTATTGCAAGGCCTTACCCTTCAACCTCGACATCCAACACATTGCCAATAGCCACATCACCAACTACCAAATCAAATGTACCAACAACCTGCCATCGATTCACACTATAACTTGCAACAAGCATCGTGGCTAATGGAGATATAACGGATACATAAAGCAGACCAGGAATAGGAGACATGGACGGTTCAAAGCACTACAACGAAGCTTCCAAAACACTGAAAGGGCTTGAACTTAGCACACAATCAGGCGCCAAAGCATTATTAGAATTCGAGGTTGAAGGATCTCATGCCAAAACAATGAGTGGAATTGGCAGAACGTGTCCATATCTCATTGGTGTAGGCGGCACCACATTTGAATGATTGCCAGATTTTGTGCTAGGTATGGAAGGATGGAAGGGAAGTGAAGTGGATCGAAGGAATTAGAATGAGGAGGGAGCGAATGAATAGTTAAGAGCAACAAAATAAATCGCAGGTATTACCATTGATAATTTTATTAATTACATTTCTTTTACCTGCATAAAATAGTAAAGACAATCGTTTTATGTACTAAAATACATAAAAGAACCATATTCTTGATAAAAACTGGATGGATGGTGTTACCTGGAGATTTGACCAGGCAACTAGGCACTCGGCATTTGCATACCATTCGGTATCCTGAGCATTCGGCAAAACTAAAGCGTTCGGCATCTATAGTCGTTCGGAATTAAGAGCTGTTTGGTATTGTATATTGTTCAGCATTAAGGGCCGTTCGGCATATATGGTCGTTCGGCATCAAGGACCGTTCGGCATCTATGGTCGTTCGGCATTGAGGATCATTCGGCATGGCAGAGTCGATCGGCACTCCACATTGCTTGGCATCCAGACCTCGTTCGGCATAAAGCCCGTTCGGCATCCAGGGATGTTTGGCGTCCAGACCTCGTTCGGCATCTAAGGACGTTAGGCATATGCCGTTCGGTATTTATGGATCGACACACAAGATTTACCTGTTTTGGTCTGAGGTATCTTACTACTAGGCCCACTAGAGAAGTCCAACCCATCTTCATCTATAAATAGAGAGGCAGAGACACAATGAAAGGTACCTTTTTCGAGAACACCGAGGAAACTCTGCCTCATTCAAGACTCATTCAATACTTATCTTTTATGCTTAACAATTGTAATCAAATAGTTAGTGTGCGGATTGTATCTGTATTCAATTGTTGAGAAAAGCAATAAAGATTGACCTCAAAGTAGACGTAGGCAGTTACGCCGAACCACTATAAATCTGGTATTCGTACTTTCTGCATTTAAATTTGCGTACTGATCTCTGTTTAACTTTACTTTCTTCATTAATATCTCCATGCAATCTCTCTTAAGGGTGTTAGTGACCAATTAGGTTGCTAACATTTTGGTGCTTTCATTGAGAACCGAATTCTCAGGTCAATAGGATCTACTTTGTAGCTACTGGATTAGAAAATCCCCCGAAGGAGATACGACTTATTCATTGGACGCCCGTTGAATCTATTCAGAGTTCCAACCGACAACTCTACCATGGGAAGACCACGCACCCGATCAGCCTCTCACAATGCGGACGTCCACGAGACTGCTAGTGTGCAACAAGTTGGACCTAGCAACCCACAAGCGATTCAAGGCACATGGCCCTCCACCCAAAATCAAACGGAAGTTGTTTCCCTAACAGAGTTCTACGACTTGATAAGAGAACTCAGGGAAAGTAGAAGGCAACTGGCTGAGTAGATTCAAGCCAACACTGATCTTATGACTGAACTTGTGCAACAATAGCATCAGAATGCTGGGAGTAGTCCTGCCCCTTATTCTTCATCTGGTAGCTCGACCTCAGCTGATGAACCTCCAAGGCGTAGACGCCGTAAGACCGAAGTTGCACAGGCAGGTGCCACTGATCGATCCGCCAGGGATCAGGCACATGAAGGGACTGGACATCTGGTTCACCAAGACCCAAATCAAGCTGGCCTTCAGGACGCACGTTTAGCCGACCGCTAACAGGTGGGACATCAACCCGCATGGTCCTGTGGAATAAAATCCAATCTCCCGTCCTCCATACAAACTCCGGACTTAACAGCCATGGTCAGGCAGTTAATGAGAGAGAACCAAGCCTTGACCAATGAAGATTGGAGAGTGTCTAGGAGTCATACTCCCTTCACAGCTACTGTTCTATAGGCAGAGTATCCCAAGAAATTCAATATGCCGACTATCCCAGCCTACGAAGGGAAGACTGACCCTAGGCAACACGTGATGAGGTACGAATGGATGATGGATTCTGCAAGAGCGAACGACGCGACTAAGTGTAGGTGCTTCCCAATAACTTTGTCTGGAATCGCCACTATGTGTTTACTCAACTTCCTCCACGGTCTATTTCCAGCTTCGACGAGTTGGCGGTGAAATTTGTTGAATAATTTAGGATACATGCTACTCGTCCAAAGGACGTGATGTCCTTATCTAGCGTGATCCAGGCTCCGGGAGAGTCTTTGAAAGCGTACTTACAGAGGTTCCATGTTGTCGCCACTGAAGTTAGCAACTCTAACGATCACGCAATCTTGATAGCGGTAATGCGAGGTGTTGATCCGGACTCGGAGTTTGGAGATTGGTTGGCATGAAAGCCTCCAACTACGTTGGAATGATTCTATTCCAAAGCTCACCAGTTTATACGAAGGAAGGAAGCTCGATGGACAAGACGAGATAAGGCACCAGGGCCTGTTTAGGAAACTGTGAAAAGTAAAATCGCCGTGAAGCAATCCGGCGACAACTCGGGAAAAGCTCAAGTTAGCATCCAGAACAAGCTCGGGCAGTCTAAAGGATCCGAAGGTGGAAATCCCGGAAAGGAAAAAGAGACAGGGAGATGGAAGTCGAGGATTCCGACCTACAACGAATACACCCCCTTGAATACTTCTCTTGAAAACATTTATCTATCTACCTATAACACCTTTGAATACAGAAAGCCACGACCGAAGGAGTCCACTGAGGAACAGAACAGATAGGGATGTACTATGGCTTCCATGAGACCCACGGGCACAATACTAAGGAGTGCAAACACCTCCATGACGCCATAGAAAGGTTGATCAGGCAGAAAAAGATGCAGGAGTTCGTTAACAACCTACCAGAGGGTAGGCAAGGAATGACAGACCCCTGACGCGGGCTGGCTCCATGTCACCCAGAGGAACCTGCCCGGACTGTAGGTAGGTTGATCATAAACACTATAATCGGAGGACCTCATCCTGTAGACAAGAATTGGCAGGAGATGGAACAATATGCTACCTCCTTGAGGCATGCGAATTATGAATGTTGTTCGAATGTGGAAGATGGAACCCCCGCAAAACAACAACGCATGATGACAGACGATATAGTGTTTAGGAGTCGAGATGCAGATAAGGTGGTGGTTCCTACCATCGACCCGATGGTTACCTCTACAACGATTGGGCCAGCTTACGTAAAAAGAATTTTGATTGATTGTGGAAGTTCTATCAACATCATCTTCAAGAAGGCTTATGACTAAATGAAGATGGAGACAAAAGATTTGAAATCATGCAAGGCCCGTATCCGTGGCTTTAATGGTGCTGCGACCGACGCGATGGGGTATATTGAGTTACCAGTTTAACTAGGGGAAGGTGAGCATAGGAGAGTACGAGTCCTATCGTTCATAGTGATGGATGTTGACTCTCCATACAACGCATTTCTTGGTCGTCCGGCCCTGGTGGAGTTTATGGCAGCCTTGGCCCTCTGATGCTTGGCGCTGAAATTTCCGACTGACAAGGGAGTTGGAGTGGTACATGGCGATCAGGTGACCGATTGCGCATGTTACGTGGCAGAGCTGAGAGAAGCTCAGCGGAGAGAAAAAGGGAAGGTTGAGGACAGCATCGTCCGCATCCTAAATACTGATGATTGACAAGTAGTGCCCGAGCCCTGGCCCTGGCGACATTCTCGGATCCTTGAAGACATAGATTCGAGAGATGATGATGGGGAACCTAGGGAAACGAATGCAGCACCGGCTGAGCTAACGATCGACATTCCAGTTAGTCGGGATGACCCATCACGAATCCTTAAGATCGAATCACAACTCGACCCTTCAGTGGCCGAGGACCTTACTGATTTCCTCCAAGCAAATCTGGATTTTTTCGCTTGGACACACTCTGAGATGTGCGGGATTTCTCCATCTATTGTGGGTCATATGTTGAACAAAGACCCAAAATACGTTCCTGTGAAACAGAAAAGGAGAGGCATGGACCTGGAGAGGTCCGCTTCCCTCAAAGAGGAGGTGGACAAACTCAAAGCCAATGGGTTCGCCCACGACACCCTCTACCCCGAATGGGTATCTTACCCTATGCTGGTGAAAAAACGAATGGGAAGTGGAGAACTTATGTTGATTACTCCGATCTGAATAAAGCATGCTCGAAGGATAGTTTCCCTTTACTAAGAATCGACCAACTCGTCGACTCTACCGCCGGATACGAATTATTGTCATTTATGGATGCGTATTTGGGATATAATCAGATCCCGATGCACATTCCAGACCAAGAACACACCAGCTTTGTCACAGATGTGGGGCTATATTGCTATGTAGTAATGCCTTTTGGATTGAAAAACGCGGAAGAAACTTATTAGCGTCTGGTGAATCGAATATTTAAAGACCAGATTGGTAGAATGATGGAAGTTTATGTGGATGACATGCTCGTGAAGTCACAGCGATCAAATGACCACATCTGAGACTCAGCAAAGATGTTTGATATACTCAGGCATTACGAGATGAAGATCAACCCATGAAAGTGTTCTTTTGGCGTGCATCAGGGAAGTTCTTGGATTTCATTGTGACGTGGAATTGAAGCTAACCCGAAAAAGATTTGGGCTATTCGGGACATACAAGTGCCCAGAACTATAAAGCAAGTGCAAAGCTTGAATGGAAAGGTGGCCTCGCTGAGTCTATTCATATCCAGAGCCACGGATAAGTGCATTCCTTTCTTTGATGTGATAAAGAAAGGAAAGAGGAATTTCGAGTGGACATCTGACTGCGAGGAAGCATTCCGAGCTTTGGTTAGACATCAAGAAAGTCCCCCGGTGCTATCAAAACCAATTGACCATGAAATGTTGTATGTATACTTGGCAGTATCCCAGCATGCTATCAGTACGGCTCTGGTTCGCGAGGAGGACCGAGTCCAAAAGCCAGTATATTATGTCAGTAAATGTAAGACAGGGGCAGAAAGAAGTCATCCCAGAATTGGGAAATTGGCTTATTTCTTGGTGATTGCATCATGCAAGCTTCGCCCATACTTCCAGACACACTCGATCGGTGTTTACACCGATCAACCCTTGCGTCAGGTACTCCAATGACCGGAAACTTCTAGAAGGATGTTAAAATGGAATATCGAGTTGAGTCAGCTTGATATTACTTACCTACCACGAAGGGCCATCAAAAATGGAATATCGAGTTGAGTCGAGTCATTAAAAATAAGTTTCTACTACAACTCCTCCGAAGCTCAAATTCAAAAGTTTATTTACATGAACTACGAAGATAACTAAAATAATTACATAATCTAAACTAACTCCCGTTGAACGAGAGCAACGACTACTTCTTCGACTTCTTCGACCTTTTTCCAGACGACTCCTCTCCCGTGCGCTTTCCCTTGATAATTTTCTTTGACGGGGGAGTGGAAATTGAAGAAGTACGGGGAACTTCCATGGGCTTGGATCCGCCTGGGAGGATGACCTTCAACGGCTTATTCACAGGATCGCCCAGGCCCACAGCTTGAGGCTCGACTTTGATCTCGACCATCTCTTTCTTCTCCTCCTCAAGCTGCTCCTTCATGCTCAGTTTAGATGTGTGTTCGGTGGCGCCCATAGTTTCAATTTCATAACTCTCATCGATGGGAGAGGAAGTCTCGGATTTATCCTCATCAAGCGCTCCGATCACATAAGCATCTAGATCGGGAGCCTCTCCTATGTGAGTGGCCTCACTTGTCCTTTCCTTCACCTCCTTGGCGACATCGCTCCTCGGAGTGGGCTCGGGATAAGAACGGCCTGCACAAAATCATGAAAAACGACTATTAGAATACGATAGCTCTTGGTGAGAAACGACGACTCTTGGAATGTTAAAGTGAAAGAGTTATCTACCAGGTTCCGGCTGGCTCTCAGCCATCAGAATGGTTTCACCCTCTGGAATAGGGGACAAAATGTGAACGCCAATGTAGGGGTCCTTCGGATCATAACCGATGTGCTGCTCAAAGGGATCGAGTATCGGCCGATCGGTCAGCTGAGTAGGCGCATGAGCTTGAGACTCGATCCCGGATGGCCCGGCAATAACCTCTTTCCCTTTCGTTGAGGGGGAGCCTTTGCAGTAAAGAGCTTTTGCCGCTGACAGGTCCGAAGGCTCGTTTCCCTTAAGAAATTCTTTTATCAAAGCTCCTTCATCAACCTCCTCGGTACCATGATTGGCCTTTCTAATTTCTATTAAGGTCTCCCACGCCTTGGCTAAAGATTCGAGATAGCCCTCATCCAGAAAAGTAAAGTCTCGGCGCATGAGAACGCGGGCATCGAATTCTGTAATTAGCAGGTCGAACATGCTTTTGACCTCTTCCCTACCTTCTTCTTTAGCCACCTTAAGAGGGGAGTCGACCTCCACAGACGCTATCTTTTTGCCCACTTCGTGGACTTCATTCTTTAGCGCCTCAACTTTAGAAAGCTCATCCTCAAGTTTTGCCTTTAGGAGTCGCGTAGCAACAATCTCGTCGCAATACCGTTGCGACTCTTCTTAGGCAGCAATCTTCTCTTCTTTCTCTTTGTGAAGTCGCTCCTCAAGTTCTTTGACTCGGAGGTTGAATGCATCCATCTCTTTTTGCATCGAGTCTTTCTCCAAAGATAAGTCCCCACGGTGTTGGGCCGCCTCGTCGATTTCTCTTTTGTGGGTTAATTCCAGACGAGTTACGACTTCAGCAGTATCTTTGGTGCTCTGCTGGGCGGCTTCAAGCTGAGATTTGTAAGACGCAAGCTCTTCATCTTGAGCTTTGATAATGTCTTTTTCATGGATAGCCTCAAGCTTCAGGCGATCAATCTCATGCCGGAGCTCTATGGAGACTTCTAAGATTTTTTCAGCAAGATGAATGAACGCGTCATGTTGAACATAGACGTCATTGGTGCAGGCGATAGCGCTCTACTTGACTTGTCCCGGAATAGGATAAATTGTCAGGAGAAATTTCAGGCCATCAAAGCATGTTTTTGGGAATTTAGCCTTGAGCTCATTCAGTCTCTCCGGTATTGTTGGATCTGTTGCGGGAACAGAAGGAGATGGCTTTGAAAGTTCAGTTCTCTTGTAAGAACCCCGGGACTGTCGTGTGGTAGAAGAATCAGAGTGTTGATCGCGAGGGACATCTGGTTGCGACCCCTTATGGTCGTGCTTATCTTTGCCTTGCCCCAGTGAGAAGGGGGATTGTGATGGTATTTTGGCTGATAATAAGATTTCTTCCGACATGATGAATCTCGATAATGATAATCCCTATCGCCGTCGTCATCCCTATCTCGGCGCCTTCCGAAACCTGAGTCCCGTCCTGATTGATGGAAAATCGATGAACTATGAAGGCGATCACGTCCATGTGTGCGCCCCATGTCACCTGCATAGAGTTTAAGTAACGACGAGTTAGTAAAAAGTAAGGTATTTATGAAAAGTTCAAGTGCAAAGTGAAGTGCGTGTGTTTGTGTGTGTACTAGTGTTTCCCCCCGACAGACCAGTTTCTTAACTAATAGGAGTTTGTTCTCCCTCGCTTTGGGCTTGAGCATTGGAATCGCCTCTCGTGGGCGAGTGGAGCTTAAGGGCCTTGGGATCGTGGAAACCATAGTTGAGCAGATCGTCAGGTATGGTAAGGTTCGACAGACCTTTAGAGAACTATTCAAGGCTGCGAGGAAGCTTCTTTCTCCGTTAGAATAAGGGTAACTTTAGAAGTTCCGCCCATTTTCTCCTTCCTTAGCTTATACGTTAGTTTCTTCTTCCTCTTCAAAGGGGAAGGCGACGTTTCAATGTCGTGGACTTCAACTATTGGATCCCAAGGTGGACTAACAGTTTTGCCTTGTACTTCGGGCATTTAGGTTTCCTTAATCTCCCCCTCTTCTAGTGTGTCAAGGGCGTACGTGTCGAAGACTCGGCCTGCTTTTTCCCTTTGCCAGCGGTAGGCCTGGGTATGGTAACGCCCTAAGGGAGGCTTATCCGACGACCTTTCGCTAACAGCCCAAACCTTGAAAGCGACTCATTTGAAATTATAGTTCCGATGTCCCGTTCTTTGGCGGGAATGGCTCGAATAGCCTCGACGGCTTCAGAATATCTGGGTCCCTCAGGACATGGGTTAATGCCTAAAAAGATGAAAAAGAGTTAGAAAAGGTACAGCTTCGACCAAGCATAAGTATCGGTCCAGAGTGAAGCCTTACTTCCTTCCACCCATCTCCTTGCGAAATCGGGGGGCAACGCACATAAAACCATTCATGTTTATGCAGGGCAAACTTGCGCTATGCCCCAGCTAAAATTTGATATTTGTTGTGCGGCTCGAGAAACATGAAAGAGGGGCTATCCCTCCGCTTCTTGATGTAATATATATATCTGATACCACCCGAGGTTGGAAGCCTGGAAAGGACACTCATAAAGAGAATGCAGGTGCCGTAGATGAATGCGTGGATGTTCGGGTGTAGTTGCGATGGGGCAATGTTGATATACTGCAGCAAGTCTTGAAGAAACGAGTTAAATGGTGGCACACTACCAACCCAACACATGAATTTATTACAAGCTGTGTATCCGACTGGAGGCAAGTGCGGACGATCGTGCGCCAATGGAACTAGCACGTCGTCGAAGGGGATTCCGTGGACAGAGCATATCCGACGGAGCGTACTTTCATTAATCTTCGAAGCATGTGAATCGACTGGGTTGTCCAAGAGAATTGCTGCCTCTAGAGCGTCGGGAGCCAAGTTATGAGTAGGGGAAGTTGACGGATTTGAAATGTCTACAACTTCTTGTCAAGAGGATGGCCCAGGTCTGTCTGAGATCGTAGCAGAGCTAGATTTTCTAGACATCTCTAATAAGGATTGAATCTAGCAAAGCACCTGTTTGAACTATACTTGAAAAATATTCGACATTAGACTTAACAATGTAAACCCCGTGTAGTGTGTGAACTAGTGTGATCATTCAAATGTAAGTGCTGAGAAGTTAAAAGTCATAGAGTTGGTGATATAAAGTTGAACTTTAAACTGTCGCCTTCGAAGACCGTCATCGCTGACCGTCTCCGAAAGTTTGCCATATGATGCTCTCGATTTTGGACTCGGACATTGGCACTATATGTTAGGCAGTTATCCATTTTTATTGATTTAAGTTCAGGCTTTTGATTATCAAAACTAAGGAGTTTTCAGTCCAGATTAATTCGATATGCAGGTTTGCTTAAGTCCTTGTCCTTGTTTTTTGTCATGTGATTAGGCATGAGGAATAAGTAAATTCGACGAAGGTTATGTTCGAGTTGGAATGGTTTCGGCTATTGTTATCTATTCATCAAAAAGTCAAGGCCGAGTGACACTTGAAACACACGGCCTAAAAGCCGCTCAGCCTAAATGCTGTTCGGCCTAAATGACGTTTGGCCAAAATGTCGTTCGGCCTAAATGTTGTTCGGCCTAGATGTCACTTGGCCTCCATTTTGTTCGGCCTAAATGTAAATGCCGTTCGGCCTAAGTATCACTCTTCCAACCCTTCCTCTTCCTCGTTCGGCACGCGGCAAATCATGTCGAACTGTGCTTGTGCCGAGCCACATCGCTCGGCATTCGGCCCTTAACATTATTTGTCCCCTTTCTCTCCATCTCTCTCGACCATCATGGCCGAGTCTTTCGGCAAGTCATGCCAAGCTATTTTGATCGGCATCCTATCCAATTCCTACTTCCTTCCTGTTTTTTCCACCCACTGCTCGGCATGTGGCGAATCATGCCGAATAGAAGTTACACCGAGCCCCAACGCTCAGCACTCCGCCCTTAACAACAATTTTATCTTTTTCCTCCATCCATACCGAACGACATGACCGAATCGTTCGGCAAGTCATAACGGGCCGTGTTGTTCAGCATCTAGCCAATTCCTGCTCCTCCTCTACTCTTCCCTCCAATCTCGTTCGGCATGAGAGAACCATACCGAACCACATCACATCTTCCACCAACTCCCTTATGTGCTTGCCTCTGACAACTTCTTCTTTCCTCCACATCATCAAGCCCTAGAAAATATCCTAATCGCAGTTTGATTCTTTCATCCACACAATACCTATTGGCCACGGTTCTACCAAAATTTATGAAATTGAGCCTCGTATTAAACCTTTTAGTCAGGGGAAAGCATTTAAAAAGAGGGGTCGATACCTAGTAAATGGATCGAAACTCGAGAGAATTCTAGAGTTAAGGGCGCGGTTTTAATTAATTCCAAGTGATTTGGGAAAGCAGTAAGGCAATGTATAATGCTAGAGGAGAGAAGGGTAGTTAAATTTCTGGAGTTTGTTAGAAAGCGAGGTTCGTGAGTATAGGATAGCGGAGGTGAAAGTGAAAAAGAGAAGAAGGAAAAGGCCTACCTTTATAGGGGAAGAGAGGAAGTCGAAGGGACAATGACCGGTAGAACCGATCAAGACGACATCGTTCTGCATCGGCTACGTCGTTCGGCATCCAGGGCGCTTGGCTTCGGCTATGCTGATCGGCATTTGCATGTCTTTCGGCGCACATCGCCTCACGTGGTGTTCAAGAGAAGATACTATCTAGGAAACTAAGCCAAGGCTCGAAGCAAAGCACGGAGGGCTCATGATTCAAAGCACATCACGTTCGACCACATGATGCACTTTGGGGGGCATGTGTTACCAGCACTCGACATTTGCATACCGTTCGGTATCCTGAGTATTCGAAAAAACTAGAGTGTTCGGCATCTATGGTCGTTCGGCATTAAGAGCCGTTCGGTATTGTATCTCGTTTGGCATTAAGGGTCGTTCGGCATCTATGGTCGTTCGGCATCAAGGACCGTTCGACATCTAAGGTCGTTCGACATTGAGGACATTTGGCATGGCAGAGTCGATCGGCGTTCCACACTGCTCGGCATCCGGACCTCGTTCGACACTCAACCCCGTTCGGCATAAATCTCGTTCGACATCCAGGGATGTTCGGCGTCCAGACCTCGTTCGGCATCTAAGGACGTTCGGCATATGCCATTCGGTATTTATGGATCGACACATAGGAGTTACTTGTTTTGGGCCAAGGTATCTTACTACTAGACCCACCAGAGAAGTCCAACCCATCTTCATCTATAAATAGAGAGAGGCAGAGGCACAGTGAAAGGGACCTTTTTCGAGAACACCGGGGAAACTCTGCCTCATTCAAGACTCATTCAAGACTTATCTTTTTTGCTTAACAATTGTAATCGAATAGTTGGTGTTCGGGTTGTATCTATATTTAATTGTTGAGAAAAGCAATAAAGATTAACCTCAAAGTGGACGTAGGCAGTTACGCTGAACCACTATAAATCTGGTGTTCATACTTTCTGCATTTAAATTTTCATATTGTTCTCTGTTTAACTTTACTTTCTTCATTAATCTCTCTATGAAATCTCTCTTAAGGGTGTTAGTGACCAATTGGGTTGCTAACATATGGTAGTCAATACGGATATGGCCATAGTCGCATCCAATTTTCGAACGGATAATTTTTTATATTTCAGATAAGGATATGGACTAATTTAGATTTTTGGGATACTCATTGACAGTCCTACCCTTAAATAATAAAAAAATTGAAGCATCACTAAATGATAGTCAAAAGTGTCGAATTCGTTATCAATGGATGCGGCTCAATAAAATAAGTTGATGAATGTTGGAAAACGATCGCAAGTAAGTTTGCCTCTCCTTATTTGATCATAAATTTTCCTCTTTTGATAATCTTATTGTTTGTATTTAGATGATGATCATATTCCATCACATAGTGGGAAGAATGAATTGTACGTTGTTTCTTCCAAACTTTGGTCTACTGGTCCACGAATGTGGCATTATTGGTGTATACTAACACTTTTTTGCGGTAAAAGGCTATGTATTTTGCAAGCCCGGTCTAAGTTGAATTTGGCTCTTGGATAGAAGGTTAAACTTGTCCCATATATATATATATATATATGTGTGTGTGTGTGTGTGTGTGTGTGTGTGTGTGTATGAAAATGACATAAAAAATGATGGCGATGGGACTTGAATTCTATTGACTTGATCAAGAATTTTACTCTTTACCACACATTACCAAACTTTTTGGAAAAATAAATCAATACTACCATTTATTTAATAATAAATCTTAAGAATGGGTGTTGTCCCTAAGATGGACCCTAGGACATTGCTTGGTCCTAGGGCCAGCCCTTGCGGTATGAGCTAGTATAATAGGTGTAATTAATATTAAAGTTATATTGCCATTTAAATTATTAATTAATTATTTATATTGTTATTTAAATGCTAACTATTATATTTAAATCATTGATTATTCAGTTTAGTGGTTAATTATTATTTTAAACTAATTCTTTTTTGTAGTTAGTGATTTAATTATAATATAAATAATGAACAATTAATAGCAATAAAAAGTAAATAACACAATATTGTTCTCAACTCAACTAAGTTCAAACTGAACCACAGTTCAATGGACTTAACACACCATTTGATCCTAAGACCATTCTCGAACCAACAAAATAATCAATTAAAGTTGACCGTTGGGAATAATTTGTGTAAATAAAACGGTAAAGGTTTTACTATTTTTATTTTTCTTTTATTATGTCAACAAGAAACCATAGTCATCTTCTCCTTGATCCAAACTAAAAAGAATCATAACACCATCACTAAGATGGTTTTTTTTTCCCCAATTTTTGGCTAGTATGAAAGAGCTGGGCCAACCCACAGCGGAAAAAATGGATGAATTTCAATTTTTTTACCATTTTGAATCTTTAATGGGTTTACGAAGTATAAATTTCATTTAGAACATTTCTAAGTTTGGTTTGAATGAAATTTTATATTCTATTTAAGATAGTTAAAAGGAAGTTTAAATAAATTGAATTTCAAACGTATAGTGTATCAAATACAACTAACATTTATTTATAAGTGTTAATGTGTAGGGAACTAAACTTTTCATTTCATTCCCTAAAACAAGAATTAATTGAGAGCATTAATTGTATTAAATGGAGAGAGATACCTTTCATTTTCTTTCTTTAATTTTAATTAATTGATTCATTAAATGTTATTATTTATAATTTATTCATGGCAATATTGATTACTTTATCCATATGTATTCTAAGTGTACAATTTGTAGTTTGAGATGTATTTAATTTAATTTATTTATACAAGTATAAATACATACATATATGTATTTATTTATTTATGTATGTATGTATCATATCCATATATACATACATATATATGTGTGTGCATGTGCAACATCATAATTCGTGAAGGGTATAATTTGCTCGTATATAGATGTTGGGACTTACATTGCAATGGACACGTTAGCCCATTTTGTGTGTGTTATAATTTGTCTAAATATGTGCTGGTATACTATGTTAAAAAAAATACTAATATGTGTGTGTGTGTGTGTGTGTGTGTGTGTGTGATTTATTGAATAAAACAAGTTTCTGCCATAACAAATTAATGTATAATAATTATATGATAATAATGCAAGTTTATAAAATTTCAAAAAATCTAGAAAACACATTTTGGGCTTAAGATTAATTTTGGAGTTTTTTACAATTAAATACTATAATATTAAATAATTGTTAATATCCCATAATCAAATTAATTCTTAAAAGTAGGAAATCAAGTTGAAAAATTCTAAACATTTTTCTGAAGGTATTCGTGACATATTTTGGGCTTAGAAATTTTTTTCGAAATTTTCTCAACTGAAATTATGTTTTTAATTGAATAATTAATTCCATTCTGAAAATAAATTAATTCAAAAAACTAATGAAATTTGTTATAAAAATCTAAAACTTTTTTTGAAGGTTATGGATACATATTTAAGCCTTAAGAAAAATTTATAGAATTTTCTCAATTGAAATTATATATTTAATTAAATACTTGATTGTAGGGCAAAAGTAAATTAATTTTATAGAATAATAAATTAAGTTTAAAAAATCTAAAATTTTTACTGTAATCTTATTACATGATGCAGCAAATATAAAAGAGAAACTTAGGGAAACATCCGTGCTTTCCAAAATTAATGTAAATTTTCCCCTTCGAATTCAGCATTATAAATTTGGTCCCTATAATTTGTACCGTACCACCTAGACAATTATATACTATAATGAGTAGTTAATTTGCAATATTAAAAACGTGATATCTTTTAGTAGATTTATGGTATTGCAATTTCGTTTCCGCCATTAAATCACAAATTTTATTATCTTTCTATTAAGATCCATATATATATATATATTATGTTTTGACAAAAAAAAATTCTTTTAAGGGGTAAATATTTGCTAGATTGCGTAGAAATTATGCAAATATTTTCCATGTTGCCTAGCAAGTATTTGCAAGTGCCTCGTAACCAATGGGAAAACCTAGAAGTTATGTTGCTTGGCAAATATTTGCTAGGTTTATGGGCAACCATTGAAAATTAAAAAGAATATTTTTTTGCTTGGAAAATATGCAAATAATTGCCATGTAGCCTCGCAAATATTCAAATAAATGTCATGTTGTCTCGCGAATAGGCAAATAATTGCCATGTTGACTAGAAAACATTTTTCAGGTTGCTTGTCAAGTATTTGCCGCTGAAAATGATTTTTTTTTGTTAAAACATATTATACGTGGATCTTAATAGAAAGATAATAAAATTTATGATTCGATGTTTAAAACGAAACCGAAATCTGATAAATCTACTAAAATATATCACGTTTTTAATTTTGCAAGTTAAATTGTTCATGACAATGAATTTTAGATTGAGTGTACAATATAAATTATAGGGACTAAATTAATAATGTTAAATTCGAAGGGATGTGCGCCTAATTTTTTTTAAAGAGGGATGTGAGCCAAAATTCCTGAAGATA
Source organism: Allium cepa (assembly GCA_030765085.1). NCBI lineage: Eukaryota > Viridiplantae > Streptophyta > Magnoliopsida > Asparagales > Amaryllidaceae > Allium > Allium cepa. The sequence continues at coordinate 602,209,087 of CM060935.1, forward strand.
AAAAAAATATAAAATTAAAATTTTAAACCATTAATTATTTTATTCATAATAAACAATTCACAGAATCATTAAATAATAATATATGTACACACATATTAAGTAAAATATTTTTATATTTTATGATTCATAATAGGTACAAATAATCATAAGAAAATTTTAAGATTAAATATATAGGATATATAAATACATTTCTAATTATAAATATCCATAATTTGCAGATCTGCACACATTTAATCTGGACCAATATATATTAATATAAATAAAAATTCGAAAAATGAAAAAAATTAATTCAACAATAAATCGATAAATGAAATATTATAACAAGCACATAACTAATCTAATTGTAACAAACACATGTACCTATAAAAATCCCACCTAATCTAAACAATAAACAGATCTAACTGCAAATAGAGGATTTGGACGTAAATCAACTTTTATATGATAAACTTAAAATCAAAACAATGGTGATAAATAAAAGTGCACCCTTTTTTTGGTCTTTTTCCTTGTTTTGTATCTTTCTTCCTTTGTGATTGTTGCACCTTGTTCCTATGTTTTCTTTGTGCATGCCCAATTTTGGCATGTTTTTATTGTACTCTCTCCCTTTGGTGCTTCAATAAAAATGGTAGCGGTCCATTCAACTACGTCGGCTATGCCAAAAAATAAATAAAAGCGCACCTCCTAATGAAGCTTTTGAGTCCATGTTGAACAATGATTTCTCTTCTAAGAACAATTCACAATCCGTCAGGTTGCTAATCCAGGATTTAAGATCTTCCACTACAAATTAATATTTTTAATTTTTAATTGGATTTGATAATTTTAGGAATGATTTTAGAGGAAAATTTCTGCCATTAAAATGAGGAAGAGGAAGAAGAAAGTGGCAGCTCAAAAATGAATTAGCTTGTAATTAGGGTTTTGAGATTGCCTTTTATATGGATAATACAAGAGAGTAAATAATGATCCTAACCACACATCTCAAAACCTAATTACAATGTTGTAGCCACCTCCTATCTTTCTTCAAATCAATGCCTATCTTCTCCAAATCTCATGGGTTTTGAGCCCATTTAACCCAAATTAAATATGTACAATCATATTTAACAGATATTGTTATCGATATCTCATATCGATCAATATTCATAACTTTTATAAATATATGCAACTAATTAAATTGTTTGGTCTAAAGAGAATTCATCATTTCGGGTTATGTGACTCTTGGATGCAAACTCGGTCAGAGATTAACATCGAACTATTCGAACGTTAACAGTCACACTTCACTTAGTAGGTGGTGTAATGTTATGGCCAAACCTAACGCTTATCCATTTTTGAAAAGATCTCATTTTAATTTAATAAGCATCACCCAGTTGTGACATTTATTTACACCAATTCTCTTCATCAAAACTATATTACTTTGGGTTTGCTGAATTAGGTAATGGTCAAAAGTCCAACATCATTCACATTCAACTCTATAATCCAAACACAAAGCCCTTGGTTCAATAATAACAATTATTATCAATCAAACTACTCTGGCCTGGGATTTAGACTTTGGGTTGACTTTATCGTTATACTAACCCTATGCAATTGAGAAGATGGATCCTCTCTTGAATAGCGCTTCACTTTCAATACTTCCAATCGACCCAACTATAGTCATTCGATGGACGATATGCCATGATTTGACGATAATCAAAGTAAAGCTTTCATATTGAAGATTCACGTATTCTTAAGTCAAAAAAACTTTATAAATTAGTTAGACTTTAGTTATATTAACCAACAGAAAACTACCGAGTGAGTCGTTCCATAGTTATCCATTAGTTATTAGTACGTAACCCCTAGATACACCTAGTAGTCATGAATAATACACCGTCTAACATTTAGAGAGCGCTACGTACTCCAGTCTCGACATATGCATTAAAATCCAGTCTCGATGCATCTTGACTAGGAACATTTGAAATAATATATTTGTTTCATTGTGATAAATTACTCATGGTTACAACTTTTTGTAACTACCACCACAAAACATATCATTTTTGTGTTTTCTATTAAACATACTTTTAATTAAATCTATTAATTAATATAACCATATCATATCAAGTATATAATAGATAGAAAACATCTTTATTTTGAACAAGATTGGTCAACGAGTTAGATATTTGTAACAAATTACATAATTAACCCTAGGGCATACCCTTAAATCTATCAATCTTCCACTTGCACTTGGGGTCAATTATGGAATCTTATTCCAACATCTATAATCGGTTTTCTCAAAACTAATTGAGTCAGTCCCTTTGTGAAGGGGTATACTATTTTGTTTCAATTATCTACTCTGTCAATCAACTCTCTTCGAAGGTGATAAACTATTTTATAATGTAAAACAATTTGGATTATTTCTCTCGACTTCTGGTAAGATCTAAGTTCTGTTATGAATTATATCACGACATTGTTATCATATAATATTGTTATGAGATTCTCAATATTTGGAATCAACTTACTTATAAATTTGTGCACTTATATATTTATATACATTGTTTTTATTGCAGTACTATTCAAGACGATATACTTAGCTTTTTTCATTGAACCAACCATGATCTTTCATTTGGAACATTTCCAACTTAAAGGTTCTTAACTTGAATTTATTATTGACATATTATACTCAATATTACTTTTTTTGTTTGAGTCGAACACTCCTCCACAAAGAGTTTTTGTCTCCGTAAACAATTCCCAAGTATTTCATAAATACATGAGAACACTTCAAATAATCGTTTGGTGATATCAATTTGGATTTGATATTTGTTTTATATATAAATACCTAAAAAAAGTCACAATATCATAATCAACGTAACATGCATGATAATTCCTATCGCTAATGCATAAGGAACTCACATGTTCCATATTAAACAATTTAATAAGGTGTATTTATATATTGATTCGGGACATTCCCGATATCTTTTACACTCATTATAAAGGTAATGACCTGGAATTTCACTACATTGATTTGCGAATATTTAATTAATTTTGAATATTCAAATAATCGGTATTATGATGAAAATAAAAATCGTTTAAAAAATAATTAGTGATGGTGAAATCATTTTTAAATTTTGTTTGCAAAAATATTTAGTTCAATGAAAAACAGAAAATGTGACTGGAGACTATTTTCCAAATTTTCGGCGTTTCATCGTATAAAATTTGTTTGAAATATTATAAGCTCGTTTATATTTGAAACAACATTTCAATGGTTAAGAATGTAAATCAGTTAGTATATATTGGTATTTACATTGGTATATATACTTAAGTATATACATGTATATACTAAAAGATGTCTTAAGAGACATGATTTGAAACTTTGGTGACTCGAGTACAAACATTCTTTCTTGACATAATGAAGAGGGACAGGGTGTTGAGGTGGAAAAACAATGTAGGGGGTAGAAGTAAAGGGTAGTTTAGTAATTTACCTTTTCTATTGCTTATAAATAGCCTTTCGCTTCTTCAAATTTTCCTCCTCTTCCTCCTGTTATATTTTCCTCATCTATGAATCAAATAGAGATTTTCCTTTTTTAAACCATGTAAAATTTTAGTGGCTACAACTTTTATTTGTATGACTTCTTCAAGTTTTGAGCTTAGCTATGTCCAAATCTCATTTCTTTCAGACCCATTTTCGGATCCATATTTTCAAGTCCGAAAATACCTCTTCTTCTTTTGATTATATCTCTCTCAAAAAAAATTCAATTTGAGTGTTTTTTTACTTGAATTGATAGAGAAAATAATTTCTAGCAACTTTTATTTTGACAACTTTCCAAATTACGAGAGGAACATGACGAAAAGTAGAGGGGAAAATGACCTATTTTCGGGGTTCTTTTTGTGGTTTACCAAGCTTTGCAAGTTCTAAGTATTTCAAATTTTCGAAAGAGTTTTGCAAAATTTTAGTGAGTAAACTTCTAACTTTTTATGGAAAGATTCAACCTTTGTTATGTTGCCTATTTGGTTGTAGAATATATTGTTTGGATGGTTGAATTATCATACGGTTTGGACGTAAATAAGTTGCTAGTTTATGGTTTAGCGTAGATTTGTGAATTGAACATTAAAGTGATGTTTTTGGTTATGAAGTTGTGATCTTTGTCTTGTGATTGAAAGTGATATGGGAAGTTAGTCGGTAAATTTAGCAAATGAAAAAGTTAGTGAGCAAGGTTAACACTTGAAAGGTGTTTGTGTTCGACATAGCAATCCTTTGATTTTTATATTTGATTAATTGCTTTTTTTAAGAAAAAGGTTTTCTAAAGTTTTTTACGTTTAGTTTTGCTGCCAAAACTTTATATTAAGTTCATAAAGTAAGTTAAAGTTAAAAAATAAGCTTTTTAAAAGTCTTTTTGAGATGTTAGTTATGTTTGGAAGTTATGGTATCCATAGCAATAGTCGTCAAGGATGCAGTTCGATAAAAAGTCCAATTTTTGAAAAGCTAATGTTTATATTTTAAAGTGTTTTGAAATTTTTTAAAAATTTAATAATTATGATTAAGTAAAGTTGATTAAGAATTTAATAATTAATAATTAACTAGTTAGTTTTGATGATTAATAATCAACAATGTACTAAACAAGGTTTATTGATTTTAATTAATTAAAGATTAGTACTAATTGATTATCTTTTAAAAGTAAGATTAATTTTAGTTAATTATGAGTTAAGTACATGATCTATTTTTAATTAACTATTAATCAAATATAAGTTCTATTATTTATTTATTTGATAAATCAATTGTTAATTATTTTTAATGCTAAATTAATTAAGGTTTAATTTTAAAATAATTATTTATTAATGGTTTAATTTATTGTTTAAGTTTTTAAGTAAAAGATTATTTATTTAATCAATTAAGATTAACTAATAGTTAATTATTAATAAAGGTTTTAAATTATTATTTGATAATTAATAAAGGATTAACTAAGGGTCTAATTTATAAATAAATTATTTATTAAAGGTTTAATTACTTATTAATTTATAATTAATTTAAGTTCAAATTTAACAAAGATTAATTATGATTAAATAAAGAGTTTAACTTGTAATTAGTCATTTTAAAGGGATTTTTAAGTTTTCCTTTGTTTCTAGAACCAAATTGTTTTAAAGGTACTTTTTTTTCAATAATGGTTTTGAACACAAGGGATTTAAGTGTCAATACCATTAAGTGGAAAAAAAATTGTGAATAAGTTATGTAAAAGGTTTGATTATGTGGATATGTGTTAGTAGAATAAATCCCCATTATGTTGTAGATTGGTTGTTTGATTGTATGAACAAATATGTTAGCAGAATAAATTCCCATTCTACTATAGTTAGTTATTTGATTATTTGGACATTTATGTAGTAGGATAAATCGTCATCCTGTTATTATGTTATTTGGACATGTATATGCTAATTGAGTTGTATTGACATGTTATTCTCTGATTTGGACATAAATTACATTTTCATGTCTTATGTAAATAAATGGTTAAGTGACTTGGAAGTAAAATTGATGTTAAATGGTAACTTAAATTATTACAGTTGGGATTGCTAAGCTCAATTTTTAAATTTTAAAGTATGGTTTTGAATTAACTTCAATTATTTAATAGATTTTGGGGTTTAAGGTTTATAAATGATTTTTCAAGTTATATTATTATTTTATGAAGGTATTTGTAAATAATAACTTGTTTATAAAAATGGGTTTTACTAAGTGAAAAGATATATTTAAAGTGATTTAAAAGGATGAGTTGCAAAGGATATCTTATAAAGGATTTTTCTTAAATAAGATTTATCAAAGGAGTTTTAAATAGGAAATGTTTTATAAATGATTTAGAGGTTTGTAAATAAGTTTTGTAAATTGACTTGTAGACTTATAAAGTGTTTTATAAATTGATTTTGGAAATTTATAAAGGTATTTAAATGTGAGGTGAGCTTTGAAAATGGAACTTCTTATAAAGGATTGGTGGATCGATTTATAGTAAGTAATGTTTTCAAAAAGGAATTTAAAACGAGGAATTCTCCAAATGTTTTGTTAGCATACTTATATGCCTAAGATAAGTATAAATGTTTTCTAAGTATAAAAGGATGTAAAGCGTTTGGGAATAGTGTTTTGAAAAGGCTTTTTGATCAAATGCTTATAAAGTCATTTTTATTAATTAAATATTAATTAATAAAGGCTTAACGGATCCCATATGGAATCAAATCAACGTCGAATGATGGTTTATTTGATAATTAAACAACCGACTAAATGTAACTTTGGAAATATCAAAGAGAAACACAAGAGTTATATGGCACGGTCATCCCTAATGATGTTGTACTGTGTGTATAAATCTCATTTCATTCTTCTAGGATAAATGTTAAGGAAATCCATCCATAAACAGTTAGGAGGTGAACTCCGTTCTTATCTTTGTCTGTTTATTTCCTAAAGAATCAGGGTTAAGTTTAGTAGGAACTATTGAAAGTTGTTTTGAAGAGACCTGGATCAGATGCGCTATTCGAAACCACTTCAATCCAACTCAAGCATTTCGGAATGAAGATATCTTGAAGAATATGAAATCGAAGGTGGAACATTAAAGTGTGGGGCCACTTGCTACTAATTCTGATGGTGATTTCAAAATGGATGTAGTAGAGGTAGTACCTTCGGTTTGTCCTTATCTTACACAACTTGCATGGATGAACACTGACACTACATTACTGCCTAGAAGGCAGTGTTAACATTCCAAGTGGGATTGCAATTAAAAAGGAAAGTGTAGCCTCAAGCCTCATTAACTGAGAATGACCAAAATCAGGAGAGATGCAGCAAGGGTAAGTGAGTCGCTCCCATCTATATATTTATGGATTGGTTGTGCATGAGATCTCAATAAAAAGGGTTTCAAAGCAACCAGGGTAATGACATATTCGGTATTATCCATTAAGGGGTAGGCTGATCTTGTGTTGGTAGGGGATCCTAGCGAGGTCCCCGGTATATTTTCTAGACATGTATCGTGGTAGGTGGTATCCCGGTGCCTTGTCATAGTATGGAATCCAAACTCCAATACGTGCCTTTATGGTTTTAATTATAGAGCCTAATATGCTGAAATTTAATAATGGTAACAATTCCCGCTATTCTCATATATTTATTTTAAACACTTAGATATTATTATAATATTACTAGATTTTCTATAAAAAAAATTGGTTATCGTAAGGTAAAAACACGTCCATGTTTATGTGCGGCGTGATCTTATGAGATACCTTTGATTTTAAAAGGGTTTTAAACATAATAATTCAGTTTGTTACTCGTACCAGACCCATGTCCGATCCGAAGTTTTATTTTCTTTTCCTAAAACTCTTGGGTGCTCAAATTTTTATGGATGGCCAAGTAGTTAAGGTTTTCCTACAGATGCATTTTGGAGGAGTTGGAGTAGTAGGCTTCATTGTATCTAGTTATTATCTTGTTTCCAATGTATTATATGTATCTTGCATTAGTTAGGTATAGACATGCTATTATAACTATCCTAGGGTAGAATTTGTATCAGTATGACTTTGATGTATCATTTTTGAAATGACTTTGTAAAGTATTATGTTGATTAATATATGTTATTCTGTTGCATTGTGAGATTCTATGATTGTTTAGTTTCTTCTATCTTCTATCTCCTTTCTTTCCCCTAACAATCTATCTTTCCGACACTTAGTTATTGGCATGTGAATACCCTGGATGTATTAGTTCAACTTTTGGAGTTCGGAAAGGCGAGTCGTTACAACGTTGTTTAAAGTGCAAGGTTAAGCGAGGATCTTGTCCTTGGTGGGGCAACTCATTAAGAGATAAGGTAATGGAATGCCTTATTATGAGTTTGAGTATATAATAAGAGCGCGTATTTGATAGTGATATAAAAATGTTTAATATTATGTTAATTGATCTTTTGAGTGGCTTATGAATTCTGTTCAATATGAGTAGCTAACGTTATGATAGGGATCTCTAAACACTTGAATAAGGCCATTCGACACATTATTATTTTGAAATATGGTAAATGAAATAATTTTACCCGGAAATATATTTTATATATAAAGAATGATTTTCAAAATAGTATAGTATGGCATGGTTAGTTGAGATGTTGTTCGTTAAGAGATAATAAATTATATTTTTATCAAGAAAGATTTTTTTAGTCGTGCTTGTCCAGTTGAGCATTGACTATTGTTAGTCTGTGTAGGTAGCTTCCCTTTTAAAGACTTGGGGTAGGTAAATAGAAATAGGGAGAACATTAAAACGAACACCTTATGAATTAAGTTCCTTAATTTGACTATAAGGCGTTCGATGCTAATAGTGAATTAAAATTTTATTTAATAAAAAATGTTTATAAAAAGTTGAACGTTTTGCTATAAATATTTGGAATATGATTTTATAAAAGTTGATTTATAAAATGAATTTATGGGCAGGTGTCTTTTATTAAAAGAATTTAAGTTGAAAACTTGAAAGCTTAAATCCCAGGACTTTTGAAAAATGGTTTTCAAAGATTGGAGAAATAATAATAGCATTATTTGAAAATATTTTGGTTCAAGTATAAGATTTTGGGAATGAAAAGGTTAAGTAAGAAATGTTTTCTTTGGATTGGTTAGAGGGAATGAGTCTGGATTGTTTTGTAATGATCTAAATATTCTTCTAAGTAATGATCGGATGTTTTGCTAGGCGAATAGTATGGTGCACTTAGTAAATTATTCTCTTTATCATTGTACAATCGAAACAAGTTCAAACCTTGAATGAACCCAAAGCGAGTTAGTGATAAATGTTTTGTTGGAGAAATGAAAAATATTGTTTCAAAAATGAGATTTTGAAATAAAAGTAATATTTTTAATGTAACACCCCTAATTTTATTTATATTATTCAAGAGATTTAGTTAGAATAAATTAAATAGTATAGTGTAGATAAGGAGATTGCGGTTGATTGATAAAAATGTAGTGGTCGTGCTAATTTAAATTAAATGAACTTAAAAATGGTTAAGTATTAAGTATTTAAACATAAGGACATTAGGGTAAATAGCTGCCCATATTTCCCGCCCTTATAGTATTATCCCTTAGCCATATATGTTCATTTTATCATAAGTAAAATTATAACCGTAAAAAGAAAAGGAGCAGGCCATTAGGAAGAAAGAAGAGAAGATAAATTCAAGTAAAGCTTAGAATTCAAGCTAGAAGAAATCAATCTCAATCAATCATCAATTTTATTATCCTACCTAAGGTGAATGATAATTCCATCTCTATTTTGTTTCAAATTATAAATTTTTGGATTTGAGGGATAAATTCATTTATGTGATATATCGGATGATGATATGCTTGATTCATGATTTATTTGATTTAAACAAGGTTGTTTAAAAGAGATTTACCACCGTTTTAGATCAAACTGAGAATTAAAGAGGTTTAAATGGCATGGGAAAATTTTATGTTATGAGAAATGTGGTTTTATAGTTGGGTTTCAATTTTGAGAATTTTCCAAGCTATGGAAAGATTATTATGAATTTTCAAATATGGTTAGTTGGATTTGTAAATTTATTCTGGAAAATATATTAAGGATTTGGGTCTGAAATTTTGATATATTATATAACATGATTAAAGTGAATTTCTAGAATTTTTGGAGATTTTTACTTAGTGATGTAGTATGGAAACTAAATTATTTTGAAAGGAGGACCTAAATGATTTAATTGTTTTGTTAATAGAAAGGGCTTAATTGTTAAAAGTTATCATATTTTTAGATCTGAGAAAATGAAGCAAATATTATCCAAATTATTCAAAAATTTATGATATCCAATCAGTTGTTTACAAGTAGGCAAGTTTGTTACAAAACGTTTACTTTATTTGGTAAAAACAGCCTTTTGCTCAAAAAAATTGGTTCCGCCTTCTTTAGAAGGACCCTTTGACTCAAACCTTCCGCCTCCAATATAGTCGAAACCTTCCTGGACAAAACCACTAAAACCAATACACATTGTATCATCTAGATGGTACGTAGTAGATTGGAGAAAGGCGGAAGGTAGGGTGTCGAAAGGTAGCTTTCGAAGGGGTTGGTTCCTTAGTTTTATTTGGTTTTAATAGAAAAGAACTTAGCTGTTTATACAGGGGTCTCGACATGGTCGAAACCAATGGTTGCGAAAGGTATTTCATAAGAAGCTTTCGTAAAGTGTTGTCGTCCTTGTTTTAAAAGAAGTAGCTTCCGAAGGAGTTACTTAGGTTTTATTTAAGCTTTCAAAAGGGGTAGTTTCGACCAGGCCGGAACCCTTCTATGGTGTGATGCCTTCTGATGGTATTGAAGACATAATGTTGTCGAAAGGTACTGATGTTTTATAAATTATAAGCCACTTCCTAATGCTTTCGAAAGGGGTTAGCGGTTGCAAAGGAAATGGTTTCGAAAGGGGTTTCGATGTCAGCCTTCACTTGTTTTATCCAGATGTTTTAGTGCTTTCAAAAGGATGGTTTCAACACCATCAAACTTCCCCAATACTTTTTGAAATAAAGATTGGTCTCGAAGGAGATGCTTTCTCCTATATTTAGTTTGACCCAAATTGGTATTTTAGCATAAACCCAATGTTTTCGAAAGGGAGGATTTCATTGGTTTCGAAGCTATGCTTCTATCATTATATAATAATACTTTAATATGGTCGAAAAGTTTTGAATGAAATTTTTTGAAGTATTCGAAAAGGCAGGAGCCTAATGTTTTAAAGAGAGTTTTTTAGTCCTTCGAAGGAGGTCATCCTTTGAGGTCGAAAGCAAGGTTTCAAAGGAGTCGAAAGATTTTAAAACCCAAAATCAAATTTTAAATGAAAAAACCATAGCTAAATAAAGGAGTTTTGAAATGACTTTAAGTATATAAATTTGAAGAGGAATGGCCTTGATAAAAATATAATTTAAAGGGATTAACTATCTTTTATAAGAAATGTATTTCAAGGACCTCAAACCACAAGCGTGGTATTGTTATATTTTTATATTTGCTTCTTCAAATATGAATATATTCACTTGGTAAAGAACCCGTAACTGTGTTTTGGGGATAAAGGGGGTAAGAGAACTAACCTAGTAGTGAATGTAAATTGATCAAACTCTTGAATAAGTAGAATTGCTTCCAAGGAGTCAGGAGGACCAAAATATAGGATGCCTAAACTTTGAAGTTTTCCAGGAGATAGGTTCGTAGTAAACCCATGAAAACTATGATTATGTAGTTATTGGATGTAACCAATAGGTTCATAGTAAACCTATGAAAACTATGTTTAAGGTAGGTTGGCAGGCACTAATTGGTTTGTAGTGAACCCATGAAAACTATAGCCGATTAAGGATTGACATCAGTCAATAAGTTCCTAGTCAACCCATGAAAATAAGATAAGAAAGAAGCTAATGGAAGCATCAGTAGGTTCCTAGTCAATCTATGAAAATTAGGATGAGAAATGAGTTATTAGATAAATTCATAGGTTCCTAGTCAACCCATGAAAACTAGGATAAGGGGATTTGTTATTGGAATGACTAATAGGTTAAGGGAGACCCATGAATTAATTAAATTAATTTTCAAGAGCCTATAGGTTCATAGTGACCCCATGAGAACTATGAAATAGGATAGGGTGTCCATGTATAATGAAAATGGCTATTAGTAAACCCATGAAAATTAATAGGTTAATATTGACCCTAGGAACTATAATTATGACATGGTGTCAATTTAAACTAGGGGATGGGAAATCCCAAATGTTTTTATATATGCATATCATCGTAATATTTTGAAATGTATGTTTTAACCATTGTGGATGCAGGAGCACAGTATATGGTTTTATAAAGGTTTTAGGGTACTAGTGGAGAGAAAAACCGTTCCGCTAAGCGGCGTGGTCTCACCCGATATCTAAAGGGATTGGGAAATTAGATTATTATTCATACTAGGCTTTATATCTGACTCGAATTTTTTGTTTTCCCCTTAAACTCTCGAGTACTCAATTGATTTTGAGTAGTTTGAGGTTTAGGGTTTTTAGGTTCTCTTCTTAGACAAATAAAGCTTCCAAAGGCATGCAGGAGGCAGTTATTTATTTAGAGTTTTATTTTTCCAATGTGTATTTTGTTCATAAAGGTAGATTTATTAGCTTACAATATACTCTGATCAACCAAGGGGGAATCTTTATATGTCGCTCTTGGCATATATGTAGTAGTTATATTTTTCTACACGCGGTTAACGTTTTTGGGATTATGTAATGAACATCAAACGTTTTGAATGGAATATGGGAATGTGTTTTTGATTTGTTAATTTTTTTTCCATATTTCTGTGATCTGTGTAGCAATATATCTAGCACTGCCATATTTGGTCATCGAGGATTAATAACTATGGATGACTACAACATCCATAGTCGTTAGTTTTGGGCCACAAATTAGGAGTATATTATATTTAAATTAACTAGTTCGAGTGGCTCGTAAATAACTTAAAAATGGAAAAGAGATGTGTTCGGATGGTAAACACTTCTCTTTAGTATTACCTTCTTGATAAGGGAATGTATGATACTGTTTGGTAGTACTCAGTTCCTTAGTATCATTTTGTTGTTAATCAGGCTATATTTTTTTTTTCTATGAATAATATATATACAAGTTTCATTTTAAAAAGTCTTTTAAATAAGATCGAGTATTTGGCTCTTGAGTTTTCTTAGAAAAATAAACGTAAAATGGAATAGTTGAATCAAATAAGGGTATATACTCTTAGGATGTAGTGGAGTAGTATCCAAATTGAACCTAAGTTTAGTTTTAGGAAATGTTTTCATAAATATTTAGTGGAAATAGAGTTGGTATTAGTGAGAAAATTAAATAAGTGCGTAGGTTGGACTTAGATCCTTTCTCATTCCATGTAGTTTTGATCCAAGTTTCAAGTACATGATTTTGAGGCGATTCACACCATTCTGAATAAGGATCTATTACTCAATTTTTGATGACGAACACTTGATGAGGGTTTTTGATATGATACAAATGTTTTCTATCATAGTTACACCTATGTAAGGTGAACAGAGGTTCTAAATCAAGGAGGCCTGATCAGAGTCAGCACTAGAAAATCGGGTGAGCGATACTCGTTCGAAAGTGAAGTTATGTATTCCAGTATTGATCGAATCAAAATTTGTATATAAATGATCTATGTACATCTTACGAATTGATTCACGGTGCGCAAAAATATTTGGGGTTAGGTTGAGGTGTAATTTTGAGGATGAAATTCTTTTAAGGGGAAAGAATGTAACGACCCGGAATTTCACTACATTGATATGCGAATATTTAATTAATTTCAAATATTCAAATAATATATTTTATAATGAATATGAAAATCTTTAAAATAATTATTAACGATGGTGAAATAATTTTCAAATTTTTTTTTAAAAATATTTAGTTCGATGAAAAACAGAAATATGATCGGAAACCATTTTCCAAATTTTTGACATTTCGTCGTACAAAAGTTGTTTGAAATATTATGAGCCTTATTTATATATGAAAAAACATTTAAATTTTAAGAATGTACATTTGTTAGTATATATCGGTATATACATAGGTATATATACTTAAATATATACATGTATACATATATGCCATAAGAGACATGATTTCACACTTTTGCGACTCAAGTACAAACATGTTTAAGCTACGTTTGCAATCTTTTCTATTATACTCAATCATCGATCAAATCAAATCATTTTTATGGCATGTTATTTTATTTACTTCTTTTTATACTCGTCGAGTTTATAAGCTACATGTGTATCAAATACACATGTCCATGTCGGTGATAGCTCACTAGTGAATGTGACGAAGTATGTTGAACCATTTTGGTATTAATAGACTTAAGATTGCATACATCTATATGTATCAATCCGAAGAGTTCATCAACTCTTGCGATGCTCCCACTGAATGGGTGCATACCCCTTCAATTGTTTGAGATAAAATTAACCAACGCCACATGATTCATAATCATATAGTAAAATTATTTCTTAAAACTATAGCTTAGTCTATAATTCCAAAATAACTGTAAATAATATTATATACTTCTGTATTTTCCAATGCATCATTTTGTTATGAAAAAAATACCACATTATAGTTTTATTTCATAACGAATATTCATAATATTCACATTGAAATATAGCTATGTCTACTTTTCAATCGCACCAAAAAAATAGTCATCATTTCAAAAAATGTTTGGCATGTTTTACAAAAACTATTTTCATATTTTGATGCAATCAATGAGTGTTATATAGGATGCTTCCACTATTTTCATCATTCCTATGATAGAGTACTGAATTCGGAGGTCCATTATTCACTTAATATAGATTATTTATTTCATATACTGTAACTAGTTTACAGCGGAGAGTTTTTGATCAAATATCTCAAACTCAAAGAAATAAATCTCACGGCAAAAAATTTTATATATGAAAATACATTTCAGAATAGATTTCATATTTCTCATTCCAATGTTAAGTATCAATCACTATTATTACAATTCTCATTTCCGTTGTTTCATTATAAAGAAGAAATGACTACTCACTCTCTCCATCCCAACTATGCCTTAAATCATATTTACTCTTATGCATTCATTGTCCTTTCTAAATGGTTAAACCATTCAAAAGAAAGCCCTTACTACAGTATCATAACGAACTCTTCAGGAAAGCGCATTTGATTATCCTTAAGATTTAAGGACATCAAATATGTTGCTCTTTGCATAAACTAATTAAAATAACATTTCATCGATCGAGTTCTTAGATATATCTTGTAGTTTTAATCCTGTGCTACAACTAACACAATATGATTTATGTAATCAATCAAATTGAATACTCGATCTCATAGTACAGTTTGTTAGATTATTCGAATGAACTATATTCATTGAAATAACGTACATTACGAACTATGATCATTCACCATATAACATTTATATGTGATAGTATATGGACCAAATATCCATCCATAGTCTTGTATTGCTTTTAGAATTCGAAACTCATAAAATGCAATACACAGTCTAAACCGAATAAATACATAAGTGACCATTTTACATATGTACTAAATAGTTTTAAAAATTAGGCACTTTCATGGGCATAGAAAACATTAACAAGCAGTAGGCATTTAATAGTGGGTATTATATTTCCATTTGTCAACTTTCAGTTTAGCTCATTTATATATGTTAATTGATAAACGTTTTATCAATCATATTAAGTGCACAAATTTATCATTGTAGATAATTATAACATTATTTATCATGCGTTCTTAAAATATTAGGAAGGTTATATGTTACCATTTCATTAATAAGGATCTCAATAGTATTTTATATTTTACCAAATCCTAAGAGAAACATAAAAGTTTCTCAACTTCATTAGCGGGTGTTAGGACTCGTATGCCTTGGGATGCTAACCTTGAGGAATGCTCAACAAATCATCGGCCCCGTATACGATGGATAATTCTTTATTGGTTGTATCACATACAACTCCTAACGTTTGGTACCTTGCCCTAATCCCGCCTTTACCTTGAGGAAAGCACAATAAGTAAAGTGTGACTATACACATAACATTCCTAGCTTGAGGAAAGTTTAACAACCATGGAGTATGCAATTAATCTATTAATGTATAAATAATAGAGGAAAACTTTATATTAAAGATTCATAATTTTCAATATATTATATCGTGTGATATAAACTTATGGAATAATGTATTTCATATGAAATACTCTAATTATTCAAGTGTCGGACACATCAGAGATCATGATATACGTACATTTACATATGTATTAATTTCTTAAGTCTATTTAGGGTTCTTTAAAGTACTACTTTTTATTATAAATTCATACTACATAAGCTGAATTATTATATAACTTTTATAACTTAATTAACTTACATAATTGTTTTATGTATAATATTATATTAATCAATTATTATTTAATTAATTTTAACTAATTAACTCTTTAATTAATTTTAAGTAATTAACTCTTAAATTAATTTTATGTCATAATTCTGATAAAACATTTATATTGGACATATCTACTGCAACCTTTATATTGGCACTATAATCTTTGTAGTATAACACACATATATATCTTGTATATATGTATTTTATTTAATTAGTTAACATTTAATTAATTTATTCAATTAAACAATTTTGATTAAATTTTATTAATTTCAAATTTATCTTACATACATACATGTAAACTTATGTTATCCTAAACATTTTAAAATAACATAACATATATCAACATATATAATGTATGCATATATGTATTAATTAATTAACATATTTAATTAGTTCATTTTATTAATCTTATTAATAAATTTTAAAATGTTAAATTAGCATATAAATATTTTCAAACTATGTTCTATTATGAATTTTATAATAAACATGTTTTTGTTTTAATTTTAAACAAAATTTTGAAAACTAGCCCAAGGCCCAATTCATACCGGGCCTTTCCTATTAGGGGAGACCTTTGGACTCACTCACCTTTCAGGGCAGGTTGGTAAAAGGGTATGATAGAGTACTTGATTACTCAATTCTAAGCCTAGACATTACTTTTCTAAACACCGCACTTAGTGGGTAAGTTTAATTAGTTAGCCCTAACATAATAATTTAGACTGTATAGGCTATTGGGCATTGATACCATTGAAGGAACCGGGCTAGCTCGCAATGGAAGAAATTTGTGAATTTCAAATTTTTTTACCGTTTTGGATCTTTAATGGACCTACGGATTCTAAATTTTATTTAGAACTTTTCTACATTTGGTTGAATTAAAATCTTGTATTCTATTAAAATAGCTAAAGGGAAGTTTAAAAATATTTAATTTCAAATGTATAGTGTATCAAATATGCCTAACATTTATTTATAAGTGTTAATAGGGAATGAAACCTTTCATTTTTTCCCTAAAACAAGAATTAATTGAGAGTATTAATTGTATTAAATGGAGAAAGAAACCTTTTATTTTCTCTCTTTAATTTGAATTGATTGATTCATTAAATGTCATTATTAAAAATTTAGTCATGGAAATATTTATTACTATCTCTATATGTGTACAATTTATAGTTTGAGATTTATTTTATTTTGTTTTATTTATTTATAAAAGTATACATACATACATACATACATACATACATACATACATACATACATACATACATACATATATATATATATATATGTCTGTGTGTGTATGCATGTATCATATATATACATATATATGTGTGTGCATGTGTAGTATCATAATTCGTGAAGGGTATAACGTACACATAATAAATGTTGAGATTCTACCATAACAAATTGACGTAAACTAACTATATGATAATAATACAAGTTTTTAAAATTTTAGAAAATATGAAAACACATTTTGGGATAAGATTAATTTATGGAATTTTTACAATTAAAATAATATTTATTATTAAAAATTGGTAATATCCCATAATTAAATTGATTATTAAAAATAGGAAATGAAGATCAAAAATTCAAAAAAAAAATTCTGAAGGTATTCAAGACATATTTTGAGCTTAATTTTTTTTAAATTTCTTAACTGAAATTTTATTTTTAGATAAATAATTAATTCCATTTCAAAAATAAATTAATTCAAAAAATTAATAAATTAAGTTATAAAAATTTGAAGCTTTTTTTGAAGGTTCCATACACATATATAAGACTTAACAACAATTTCTAAATTTTTCTTAATTGAAATTATACTTTTAATTGAATAATTTATTGCAGGTTGAAAGTAAATTAATTTTTAAGAATAATAAATGAAGTTTAAAAAAAATCCAAATTCTTTACTGTAACCTTATTACACGGTGTAACAAGTATAAAAAACATAAAGTTGAAATATTAGACCATTAATTATTTTAATCATAATAAACAATTCACAAAATCATTGAATAATAATAAAATATGTATATACATATTTAATAAAAAATTATACTTTATGATTCATAATGGGTATAAATTATCATAAGAAAATTTTAAGATTAAATATATATGATATATAAACACATATAAAATTATACATATTCATAATTTGTAGACCTGTACACATTTAATCCAGATCTATATATGTATATTAATATAAATAAATATTAAAACCTTTTTTCAGAAAATTAATTCAATAATAAATCAACAAACAAAATATTATAACAAGCACATGACCAATGTAATTGTAACAAACACATATACCCACAAAAATCTCACATAATCTAGACAATAAACAGGTCCGAATACAAATAGAAGATTTGGATGTAAATCAACATATATATGATAGACATAAGATCAAAACAATGATAATAAATAAAAATGCACCTCCTAATGAAGCCTTTGAGCACGTTGAACAATTATTTCTCTTTTAAGAACATTTCACAATCCTTAGGTTGCTAATCTAGGATTGAAGACCTTCTACTATAAATTAGTATTTTTTAATTTTGAATTGGATTGGAGAATTTTAAGGATGATTTTACAAGAAAGTTTCTTCCATTAAAACGAGGAAGGCGAAGAAGAAAGTGGCGGCTCAAAAATGAATTAGCTTGTAATACGGATTTTGAGATTGACTTTTATGTGGATAGGACAAGACAGCAAACAATGATCTCAACCACATATCTCAAAATCTAATCACACACGTTGTAGCCACATCATATCTTTCTCCAAACTGATGCCTATCCCCTCCAAATCTCATGGGTTGTGAGTCTATTTAACTCAAATTAAATATGTACAATCATATTTAACATATTTTGTTATCGATATCTCATATCGATCAATATATTCATAGCTTTTATAAATATATGCAACAATTTCATTTCTCAAATCACATTCAAAATTCATAATTAATATTTCATAAATATTAGTTAATTTAATTAATTTATCACAATTATAAACTAATTAAATTGTTGGTCTAAAGAGAATTCATTGTTTTGGCTGTGTAACTCTTGAGTGTAAATTCGGTCAACGATTAATGTTGAACTATTCAAACATTAATGTTCACTTAACAGGTGTTGTGATATTATGGACAAATTTATTGCTTACTCATTTTAAAAGACATCACATTTTCATTTAATAAGCGCTTCCCAATTGTGACAATTATTTATACCAATTCTCTTCGTCAAAACTATATCAATTTAGACTTGTTGAATTTGGTAATGGTCTAAATTCCAACATCATCCACGTTCAACTCTATAATCCAAATAGAAAATCCTAGGTTTAATAATGCAAATTATTATCAACCGAGCTACTCTGGTCAGAGATTTCGACTTTAGGTTAACTTAAGCTGACCGTGATACTAACTCTATATAACTGAGGAGACAAATCTTTTCTTAAATAGTTCTACACTTCCAATACTTCTACTCGACCCAAATATAGTCACTCGATGGACGCTATGTCATGATTTGACTATAATCAAAGTGGAGCTTTCATATTGAAGATTCACACTATTTTTAAGTCGAAAAAACTCTGTAATTAGTCACCTTGATATTTTCTGTTTGACCTTAGTTGTATTAACTAACAGAAAACTACCTAGTGAGTCGTTTGATAGTTATCTAATAACTATTAGTACGCAACCCTAGGTGCTCTTGGCAGTCATGAGTAATACGCTGCCCAACGTTTGGATAGCGTTAGGTACTCTAGCCTCAATGAATATATTGATATCCAGTCTAGACGCATCTTGACTGGGATCATTTAAAATGATAAATTTGTTTCATTGTGATAAATTACTCACGGTTACAACAGTTTGTAAGTGCTAACATAAAACATATCATTTGTGGATTTTCTATTAAATATACTTTTAATTAAATTAACTCATTAATATAACCACATTATATCAAATATATATTAGAAAGAAAACACCTTTATTTTGAGTAATATTGGTCAACGAGTTAGATATATGTAACGAATTACATAATTTCCCTCTAGGACATATCCCTAACTCTATCATAATATTCATGACAAAATGATTTGATCGTGTAGTCGAATAGAATTTAAGAATTTCTTATTTATGAAAGTTTTTCATGAAGTAGCAGTGGTTGTCATGACGGAGGTGATTTTGATGATGGTGCTGGTGCTTTTGTAATTACAAACAAAGTTGGTAGCGATGATAGTGGTGATAGTGGTGGTCTACAGATAGCGGCGGTGAAATTATTACAGTTCATGTAACTTAACTTCGGTTAGCAATAAGGTGCTTTTAGATTTTTGAATAATGAAGTACACGTTTGCACCATTACTGACCAGTCTAAATACTTTTTTCACACTGTTTTGAAAGATACATATATAAACCAAATGATATTATATAAATACAATAAATGTTTTATTCCAATTAAAACGTCTAGATATTTCCGTAGCCGTGGATCTTTTGCATGATTTTCCATATTCTACAAATTCAAAAACGTTAGGTTTATGTGTAGTCGAGGCATTTTTTAAGGAGTTTAGATTTGGTGATTTTTAGGTAGTTATAATTATAATAATAGTTATGTGCTTTTTACCACTACCAATTTTGTTAATATTAAAGACATCCTATCAGGGGCAAAAAAAAACATTTTGCCTCGACTATAACTAATTAGACACAAAATAACAATCAGCCTCTACTAATAATAATTAAGGCATGTTTAACTACCTTATTAGAAACGTTCCACTTAAGATTTTATCATAAGAGTAGGTGAAATCATTTTTCATTCCACTTTACATATCTATCTTCTTCCTTATTGCTTTTCTCAATTGTAGAATCCACAGATAAGAAAAATAAATTAATTTTCGTATAATTTTTAACTGCTAATTAATGACTCTGTTATCTAACCAATTTTAATTAACTATTCATGTCCGAAAAAAACATAGCAAACCCTGCGATTCAATTAATATAAGCGGTCTCATTTTACCTTTTCATTTTTGTGAATTCCATATTTAACCATACTCAATAATCCTAATTCAGAAATCTTCAAAAATCTATAATCGGTTATGGTGTTTTCTCAACTCTTGCGCATACTTCTTCCTTAATCGGTCATTAATCTCAGATCTATGAATATGTTCTCATTTTATTTTAATTTAATTACATGGATGAAGTGAAAATCAAGTTGTTGTTGTTCCTACCTGTTTCACATTGTGCTTTCAAGCGTTTCATGCTCCTTAACCTAGATTGTTGTCCATTTCATCAAAACCAGTGGTATTTTGGTATGCATTTTATTTTATTTTATCTATATTCTACTAAATCGACGTACTAATTTCTTTGATTTGATATTGTCTAACCAATCATTGCTTCTGTAAGCTTGATGTTTGATAATCATGAAACTAATCATTTAAGATAAAAAATTAATTAGTAGTTATAACATAGGTTACAGTTTTAATGAATGAAGTATGCTAAAACAAACATAAATAATTTACTAGATTGATTGAGGTTGCATTTTCCCCCTAATTGACCTTATGTATTTATTTATTTTTTCGAGTGTCGATTTTGCAATTTAGGAGACTAAGACAAGCTTTATTTGCAAAGGTATTTTTTTTAAAATTTATTGATAATTTAATACGGCATTGTGGAACATTATTCTGAATCTGCATTTCGTGTTGCTTTTTCCATTATAATTCACATTTCGACAATTTTAAGCTCTCTAATTGAGAAACGTTCAAGCTTGCCCACGAATTCACATGGGTGGTCAAAAGAATTTTGACTTCAGGGTTCATAATTATACAACGGTTTTTGTAACTGCTTGCATTAAATACTCGTCAATTTGTTTAATTAGTCCTGAGATCATAACTAAACAAGGATTTTCTTTCTAAGAAATGATCGATTTCTCTCTAGGTTGGAAATGATATAGCACCAAAAATAATGGCTCCATAAAGATTTCACATGTTTTTAAGCATCACTAATAAGATCAAAGTTCAATAAAAATCTTTTGTAGCTATATTTTGTATTGTACCACTTGAAAAGAATAAGAAAATTTGGACTTTCAAAATATGAAACAATTGCCCTTTCTAACAACACCCAGCCAACTAAAAAATATATCGATCTTTAAAAAAGTTGTTATATAATTATTGTTATATATATATGTACACACACTTGTTTCTCTATTTTATGGAATCAAAAACTTTAGATGTATACTTTTAAATCTTGCATTGATTCACATAGACTTTTAAATGTTTGGTTTACTCAAAATATGTGTAGTTTGAATTGGGTACGTATATAAGAAGTAATCCATCAATTTTTCAATAATTAAAAGATTCCATTTCCAAACAATTATGATTAATTCATAGAAGCATTGCCTCTACTTAAGTTAATAGATTTAATTAATTTTAGGAAAATTGGTGATAAATTATGGAAATTGGGTTAATCCTCGATTAGTTCCACCTAATTTTGCTAAATAAAGCTTGGTATTGGCTGGCCCTACAATCCCCTAACTGATCTAGAACTAAGTAAGACTCTACTTTCTATTCGCTTTAATAACCTCGTTTAAGCAATGTTATAGCTTTTGGTAGTTACCCTACTAGTGGTTCGTTATTGTTTTACCATTGATCAGTTTATGTTCATGAGTGGATTAATATAATCTCATGTAATACCCTTAAACATATAATTTTTTGAATTGGTGATTTTATTGTTCTATGAAATGAATAATATATGTATGTATGTATATACACATACATGCATAAATACATGCATTCATACATATATACATACATATATATATCTATGTGTGTGTTACATCCGTTATTACCATGAACCGCTCTGAGAAAACATGAAAGAACCAGCCGAAGATCGCAACAAAGAACCTAAAAAACGGGGTCAAGCGCCGAATTCTAGGGAGGCAAGATACACCAAGCTGAGCTAAACACACCCATATTTTTTCAAACGTCTATAGAGATAGGTCTGCACAGGCACATGCTGAGAGTAACCTAGATAGCGCCATACAAAGCCCAAAGCACTACAAAAGGGTTATAAGCAGGGCTACTCAAGACGTGCTTCAATGCAGATTCAATTGTTTGAAAAAAATGAAAAATATTGGCACCAAATCAACCCTCGGAATAGGATAGCTACTACATTCCAATCTGACATATTATCAGGTTAAGAGACATAAATGTACTGGCAAAGCAATGAGGTCTGAACACTAGGCATCACTCACCTTTCCACCTCTTCATATGCTCCATGCCATAACAACAAAGCTGGTCAGCACAAACATGATTGTGTCAATTGGTTGCTACTAACATTCTTGCAAAAAAGACTAAAGCATACAAGGCCAATTCAAATTTGGATTCTACCAACCTAATTTTGGATATTCCCGCTCTAATTTTGAGAAACCCCACCTCAATTCAAGCTTCCCACCAAAAAAACATCAACAATCAAATCACATAAAATAAGCAATAAGGATGGACGACACCCGGCTGGATCCAATGGCGAAGAGGCAACGGCAAGAAGGAAATTCCAGTGATCTGCGTGCAATTTAAAACTATAAATAGGAAAATCACTGTGGACGAAAGGGACTTTTCAGCTGAAAATTTTTCCTTTTTAGAAAACCTTTAAGGTTCTATTGTATTAACCACTATGGAATTCTGTACCAAATTAACGAAAAAGTAAGAAAAACTTTCCATATGGACGTAGGATTCCTTAAAGTCCAAACCACGTAAATCCTATGTCCTTTGCTATATTATACCATCCTGTTATCTAGCTAATCATGATGTTTTATTTACTTGTACCTGAACATTATGTCAGACAAATTTGACACTTTAATAAGCAGTTAATGTGCAACTACCTGGTTGTGTAAGTATTCAGCAACACAATCACCACCTCATGGTAAAGTTATTACGAATTAACTCTACCAATTCATGCTTATTGGAGCAATTAACAACTCGATTACTGAAGATGTTAGAATTCCTAAAGGTCAAGTGAATGAAAAATAACATAAGTCCCACATCGCCAATTTATTGAGAGGTATATTAGTTTATATATGCCTTTCTCAAGTGGAGGTTGGGGGCCTGAGGCTCCCAAATGTATGCTTCGTTGTGAGAAGGGAGATCATGCATCACCACCACACACGCGCGCGCACGCCGCCGCCGTCCGACCGAACCGGGCCGGGTACGGGTTTAAAATGACCATTCTTTTTACCAGGCCATTGTTAAACGGTTTTGGGCATTGTCTGAAACTGGGCTGGGCCTGGAATTTGAAGAGAAGTGGGCGGGGTTTTTACCTGAGGAGATGCGACTGTTCATGAGCGGATGCGACCCATTGGAAGCAAACAGGTGCGAGCGAGCCGATTGAAGCGGACGCCGGCGCAAGCGGGTGCGACCCGACTGAACAGGCGCGGGCGAAACAGTGCGAGCAGGTACGAAACAGTACCGTTGGACGGGCGGGTGCGACCCGTTAACGAACAGCAGCGACCAAAAGGCAACGGGTGCGACCCGTCAAGCGGACGCGACTGTTTGAAGGGTTGTGGACGAAATTATAAAAAGAAGAGAATACTGATCACATTCTCATTCAATTCCAATCTAGTTTCTTCTGCTTCTTTGCTCCGCTGCTCTGTATTTCATATATATCACAGAGTTGACATACTCGTTACAATCTCGTGCAGATTACGTCTGTTGTATCTTGGGAGAGTTTTGAAATAAAATTCTTAAGAAAATTGTTACGACAAGCCTCAGACGGAATTTCCTTTATATACTGGTTAGATTCACTGTAATCTTTCCCGTTTATAAGTTGTACTATTTCTTACAATAGTATAACGTTGTTGTTGTAATTTATTTACAACGTAACTTATTATTACGCTTATCTAATACAGAATTCCAGCGTAGTGGAATTCTAATTAATAAACTTGTGCGACGAGTTTATTGTAGCGTGCTATCTGTTTTAGTACACTAGAAATATAACATCTTAAGAATTTTACTGTTTTACGCTAAAACAGAGATGTTAACAGTTGACAACATGAAAATGGATAAGTCCAACTTTTCAGCGGTTATTTCTGAATGCAATTTGATTCAGAACCCTAACCAATGGTGGGTTGACACAGGAGCTACTCGTCATGTTTGCTCTGAAAATTCCATGTTTTCAACATACCAGAAATTCGATCAGAAAGAAAGACTCTACATGGGTAATTCTGCAGTCTCCATGATCGAAGGCAGTGGCACAGTTATCCTCAAGTTCACTTCTGGAAAAACTGTCAAATTGAATGACGTGCTTCACGTTCCAGACATACGCAAGAATCTCATCTCTGGTGCAGTCCTATCAAAGAAGGGATTCAAGATGGTGTTTGAGTCAGACAAGATGGTTCTGTCCAAAGCAGGAATGTATATCGGAAGGGGATATTTATGTGATGGCCTATTTAAGGCAAATATAGCCGTTACCGGCAATAAATCTATGTATTCTGATTGTGCTAATAATAAAATTGAAGTCTCTTACTTGCTTGAGGACGAAATTTTACTATGGCACGATAGATTAGGACACAAAAACTTCCGAAAAATGAAGAAATTATCAAACTTGGGATTGATTCCAAATTTCCAAGTAGATAAGAACTACAAATGTGAGACATGTGTAGAAGCAAAAATGGTCAAACAACCATTTAAATCTGTTGACAGAAGCACCGAACCATTAGGTTTGGTACATACAGATTTATGTGATTTTAAATCATTACCTACAAGAGGTGGGAAAAAGTATTTTATTACTTTTATTGACGATTATACGCGATATTGCTATGTATATCTTTTAAATAGTAAGGATGAAGCAATAACCGTGTTTATAAAATACAAGGCTGAGGTAGAAAATCAGTTAAATAAAAAGATCAAGATATTGAGATCTGATCGAGGTGGAGAATATGAATCACCATTTGAACAATTCTGTGCCGAAAATGGTATAATTCATCAAACAACAGCTCCATATTCACCACAACAAAATGGTGTAGCCGAGAGGAAGAACAGAAGGTTAAAAGACATTATTACTGCCATGCTTTTAACTTCTGGTCTACCGATGAACTTGTGGGGGGAAGCCTTAAATATGTCTAATCACATATTAAACAAAGTTCCTCACAATAAAATGGAAACAATTCCATATGAGATATGGAAAGGACACAAACCAAGCTTTAAATACCTCAAAGTGTGGGGGTGCTTGGCAAAAGTTTCAGTTCCGCCTCCCCAGAGAGTCAAACTTGGACCAAAAACAGTAAATTGTTATTATCTTGGGCCAGCCCAAAATAGTAGTGCCTATAGATTTTTGGTATTCAAGTCTGATATAAATGATATTCATGTAAATACAATCATGGAATCAAGAGATGCCTCGTTCTTTGAAGATGTGTTTCCACATAAAAGAAACGATGGAAATCCTGTCCCAAAAAGGACAAGAGATAACAGAGATGAGACATGTGAAGATAAAACTCATCAGGACAACGAGGAGGTTGAACGAAGAAGAAGCGTAAGGGCAAGAACTTCCAAAACATTTGGTTCGGATTTTTTAACTTATATGTTAGAACACGAACCTCAAACGTACAAGGAAGCAATGTCATCTTCTGAATTTTCATGTTGGAAAGAAGCAATCCAAAGTGAGATTGATTCAATTCTAAGTAATAAAACTTGGGAAATTGTTGATATTCCACCAGGAATAAAACCAATTGGCTGCAAATGGATTTTCAAGAAGAAAATGAAAGCAGATAGTTCTATCGACAAGTATAAAGCCAGATTAGTTGCCAAAGGATATCGTCAAAAAGAAGGAGTAGACTTCTTTGATACCTATTCACCGGTTACACGAATAACCTCTATAAGAATGTTAATAGCAATTGCATCCATTTATAATCTAGAGATTCATCAAATGGATGTAAAAACAGCATTCTTAAATGGAAATCTCGATGAGGAGATTTACATGGAGCAACCTGAGGGATTTATTTCCAAAGGAAATGAAAACAAAGTCTGTAGATTAGTCAAATCATTATACGGACTAAAACAATCTCCAAAGCAATGGCATGCAAAATTTGATAGTGTTATGATGAAAAATGGTTTTCGTATAAATGAGTGTGATAAATGTGTTTATTACAAACAGGTTGGACAATCATATGTGATGATTTGTCTATATGTAGACGATATGCTAATCTTTGGTCCTAATACTAAAGTAATAGAGACTATAAAGAAGATGTTAATCAACAATTTCGATATGAAAGACTTAGGATTTGCGGACGTTATTTTGGGAATCAAAATAATAAGAACACCTAATGGAATTGAACTATCTCAGTCACACTATGTAGACAAAGTGATTGAAAAATTCCAAGAGTATGGAATTAAAGGAGTGAGGACACCTTTTAATCCATCGGAAGTACTGCATAAAAACACTGATGAGAGTGTAATGCAACTGGAATACTTTTGTGTAATAGGATGCTTAATGTATATGATGAATTGCACCAGACCAGATATAGCTTATGCAGTAAGTCGATTGAGCAGGTATACAAGCAATCCAGGGAAGGAACACTGGAAAGCACTAATGAGAGTGCTTGGATATTTAAAAAATACCACTAACTATTCCTTACATTATGGAAAATATCCTGCCGTCTTAGAAGGATATAGTGATGCAAACTGTATTGCAGATTCAGAGGAATCAAAATCAACGAGTGGTTATGTCTTTACCCTAGCAGGGGCAGCGGTGTCATGGAAATCTACTAAACAAACATGCATAGCTCGATCCACTATGGAATCAGAGTTCATTGCATTAGATAAAGCAGGCGAAGAAGCAGAATGGCTTCGTCACTTTTTAGAAGATATTCCGTTTTGGCCTAAACCTGTACCGGCCATATGCATACACTGTGATAACCAAGCAGCGCTAAGCAGAGCGCAAAACTTTGTGTATAATGGAAAGTCACGACATATTCGTCGACGCCATAATACAGTTAGGCAGTTACTCTCAAATGGAACTATTTCCATAGATTTTGTGAGAACAAATGATGACCTAGCGGATCCATTTACTAAAGGTTTATCAAGAGAGAAAATTGAATGTGCATCGAGGGGAATGAGTTTAAAAGCCTAAACCAACAAGAGTTACCTTATACGGAAACCTATCCTAGCGACTGGAGATCCCACAGACTAGGATCAATAGGCAAACCAGTTATGAGTAACTCAAGAAGTAATGCATTTGTCTGGACTTGGTCCTACTCCATTCCTATGGTGCAAAATATAATGCATGCCTACAGAAGTTTTAAAGGTTAAAACTATGTTTTTTAATGATGACCATATCTTGGAAATAACAAGCGGGGTATATGTAGGATACTCTTAATGGTTGCGATCACCTATGTTAGTGTGAGCTGGGTCAGCTCTATGAGAATACTAAAAGGCTTTATTCTCTAAAACACTCGCAGAACCAAAAATTGTTCAGGACCAAAATGAACATTACCAAGAGATTAGATGAGAAGGGAATCAATGCTTCGTAAAGCTTATTGTCTGGATATACAATAAAGGCCGACGGTTCAAGATGAAATAATTCACCGATTAGCCAAGTAGATCCGATAAGTTTTAACTAGGGAAAGTTCAAAGTGAAATATCTACTTATCCACGATAAAGCATTATTCCATATGTACTCTGTGATATTTCGTCTCGTGTGGGGGATATGTATATTATCATTCATGTGGGGGATTGTTAGAATTCCTAAAGGTCAAGTGAATGAAAAATAACATAAGTCCCACATCGCCAATTTATTGAGAGGTATATTAGTTTATATATGCCTTTCTCAAGTGGAGGTTGGGGGCCTGGGGCTCCCAAATGTATGCTTCGTCGTGAGAAGGGAGATCATGCATCACCACCACACGCGCGCGCGCGCGCCGCCGCCTCCGACCGAACCGGGCCGGGCCGGGCTCAGGTACGGGTCTAAAATGACCATTCTTTTTACCAGGCCATTGTTTAACGGTTTTGGGCATTGTCTGAAGCTGGGCTGGGCCTGGAATTTGAAGAGAAGTGGGCGGGGGTTTTACCTGAGGAGATGCGACTGTTCATGAGCGGATGCGACCCATTGGAAGCAAACAGGTGCGAGCGAGCCGATTGAAGCGGACGCCGGCGCAAGCGGGGTGCGACCCGACTGAACAGGCGCGGGCGAAACATTGCGAGCAGGTACGAAACAGTACCGTTGGACGGGCGGGTGCGACCCGTTAACGAACAGCAGCGACCAAAAGGAAACGGGTGCGACCCGTCAAGCGGACGCGACTGTTTGAAGGGTTGTGGACGAAATTATAAATAGAAGAGAATACTGATCACATTCTCATTCAATTCCAATCTAGTTTCTTCTGCTTCTTTGCTCCGCTGCTCTGTATTCCATATATATCACAGAGTTGACATACTCGTTACAATCTCGTGCATATTACGTCTGTTGTATCTTGGGAGAGTTTTGAAATAAAATTCTTAAGAAAATTGTTACGACAAGCCTCAGACGGAATTTCCTTTATATACTGGTTAGATTCACTGTAATCTTTCCCGTTTATAAGTTGTACTATTTCTTACAATAGTATAACGTTGTTGTTGTAATTTATTTACAACGTAACTTATTGTTACGCTTATCTAATACAGAATTCCAGCGTAGTGGAATTCTAATTAATAAACTTGTGCGACGAGTTTATTGTAGCGTGCTATCTGTTTTAGTACACTAGAAATATAACAGAAGACGTAATTGGAAGTTGAAGGATGAAAAAATTCCTCAATAATATATATGTTGTTGCTATTGACTAGTAAAATATAGGTTTTAGATCCAAATGAAATCTCTTTTTTTGCATCCCTTTAGATTTCAGTTCGGTAATTAGGTTCATAAACAATAAGTTCTTTAGGCTTGTTATATTTGTGGACATATGTGTCCATAAATCATTTGCTAATATAAAGTAAATAGCTTCAAATTTCTGCACATTAGTTTGCCATGGATGCATTCAATAAAGGTATGAGTGTTAAGGTAATGGCATGACATTTTAATGGGCTTAATAGATTTGTAAAAGTGGTATTGTGAAATAGCATCGAAATAGTGAAGTTGAAGATATTATTTAAATTTTTGATACATTATTTACATTGTGTATTAAGCGATTAGTCAAGCGGAAGACACGCATTTAACATTTTTTGAGGTGATTAATAAATAATATTTTTCATTTTGATTAATCATTTGTTTCAAATTAATTACAGGATGTATTTTACTTTTGTTTCCATGAAATTATATTATTACTTTATATAAGTCCGAAGAAACAATAATTTAATTTATTGAAAATAAGCTATGTGCATTGTTATGTAAAGTAAAAATGAACAAATCGTTTTCAAAAATCTCATTTTGAAAGGTTATTTTAATACTTTGAATTTGTTATTTTCAATTGGAAATACTCGTTGCAAATTGGTCATGCCTATGAATATTATGCAATTGTTTTGGCAAGTGTTACTATTGTAAGGTATCCCAAACATACAATGAATGTTTGTGGAGAATTACTAACTACTTTTTAGAGCTGAAAACCTCAATAGAAACTTACAGTTTAGACCAGGCTAAGAAAGCTTATGAATTGTGAAAAAAAAATATTAATTTGGATTAAAACTTCTTCAACTTTGCATGACGTGTCAAAAATTTTCAAAACTTGAAAAAAAACAATAACAAACATCATTATTTTTGTTTTTAAAGTTATTAATGTTACGGAACTTATTAATATAAGCATGAAACTTACATGAGTACCTAATTACTATTAGCGTGCTACTATTAACATCTAGAAAAATACTTCTAGCTTCCAAAACTAAAGACCACGATAAAACCATTTGTTTCACTACTTCTTAACACCAACTATTTATCTTATTTTAAGTAAACATACACCTAAATATTTCAAAACACAATAGTTAACCCTACTATTTTTTAAAATCAAATTCAAATCTGTTTAAAACACAACATAAATTACATAACACATATAAAAAATTAAAATAAAACTAATAAATTTTAATTTTAATTTTGTGACTGTGCTTAGGATGATAAAAATTTGAATAAATACTTGATCAACTAAAAAATGCATTGTCAAATCAATATTCATGCCTTTTGCAGCATTTGATTGTTCCCTTCTTTTATATTTTTACCTATTAGATGTGATACCAATTTCATCGAAGAAGAGAATGCCAAGGTAGAAGTAGGAGTCCTTGAAGCCACAGTGTTGTAGAGAAGCTTGGAAGCCGAACCAGAAGTCTGGTTTAGTGGAGGAAATGTTGGCACAAAGAGTTGGCCCAATAGAGTTCGTTCGGTGAGAAGGTGACCTCGTTTAATGGAAGACCGGACTAGAATTTTGGTTCAGTGGTGATTAGGGGTTTCTACTCCAAATATCTTGACCGATAGTAATGGGA
This sequence comes from Allium cepa, assembly GCA_030765085.1. Lineage (NCBI taxonomy): Eukaryota > Viridiplantae > Streptophyta > Magnoliopsida > Asparagales > Amaryllidaceae > Allium > Allium cepa. The sequence continues at coordinate 602,240,277 of CM060935.1, forward strand.
TGCCGGTCCAGACTTATCGCTCTAGATATTTCGTTCGGTTCTGAAGCATGACCGAACCAATGATTACTGCTCCAGATCTATGGGCTTGTACCGAACCAATAGCGTTGATGTGGACTTCCGATCCAAGTGATGTTGAACCAAGTTAAGGCCAAACTAAATATTTGGTTTGGTATTGGACCATGCTAATCTAGAGCTTGAGTGTTTTTTGCCGAACCAAATGCTATTGTGTTGTTTGCCGAACCAGATGTCCTGAACCAAACCTCAGGGCTGCTGTATAGCAGCTACCCCTCCTCATTTCTTCACTATATAAATAGTTGAGCTTTTGGACAATAATGGCAGCCATCCTAGAGAGTTGAAACTCTACATTTTTTTGTTTGTATTGTTAATTCTTCTTATGTATAGCTTCCAAAAGTGAATCAATCTTGTAACTCTAATCTTTTAGTTATTAATAAAATATCCTCTCCCTAAGTGGACATACACTGCCTCACTATAGTGGAACCATTATAAATACCAGTGTTATTTATTTTTCAGCATTGCATTGATCTGTAGCCGTCTTTTCTGGTGTTTGTCTCTATTTGTTTCGTCTCACTATAATCACTATCCAGTTGTTTTCCGCTGCGTTAGGTTTTTTATTCACATAGATCGATCATCTGAAAAGATTTTTCAAGCTACAAGGTTGATTGAGGAGTATTAGACGCTATGGCAAGAGATTAAGGGACTCTAGTCATTTCAAGACCCTATGTCAGAGGGACTTATATCACTTCAGGATCACAGTTGGCAATAGAAAAATGGAATGGGAATAAAGACTTCGAGAAGTGGCAATGGAGGATGAAGTCTGTTCTAATAAGGAATGAAGTCCATCTAGTAGTGTTTTCCCCTGAGGATTTGATGGCTGACATCTCAGTCGTAGAAAGGAAGGAGATGGAAAAATGGGCGTTTTCTACTTTACAACTAGCCATGGGAGAGAATGTTATCTTAGAGATTAGTAGTGAGACCACTGTAGGGGCATTTGGACCATGTTGGAAAATATCTACTTGAAGAAATCTCTAACTAACCGTCTGATATTACCGAAGACATTTTTCACCATGAGGATGAGAGAGGGTACTTCGCTGAAGGAACATCTTAATTTCTTTGATGATCTCGTGATGAAGATGAAGATTTTTGACTTAAAGATAGCTGAGGAGCAAATGACTAGGAACCTTTTGTGTTCTCTTCCAGAGCGATACACAAGTCTCGCTAACAGCCTTATCTTCGGTAGAGACACATTAGCAGTGAAAGATGTGAAGTCAGGTCTTCTATTTGAGGGCTTGAGAGATCTGATGAAGGAAATAAGTGAAGGAAGTAGTGGTTGAAGTAGTAGTCATAGACTGTTTTTTGAAAGACGAAGGGAAGATAAGAAGAATTAGCAATCAAGAAGGCGTTCCAAGTCTAGGAAGCCTGGTAATGGCAGGAGAGGAAAGTCTAAGGATGGAAAGTGTTTTATTTGCAAGAAACATGGACATTGGAAAAAGGATTGTCCAGATTTTAACAAGAAGGAAGAAGACGGATCTTCATCATTTACGGTGGAGAAGTCTCTATCTGACGATGTGTTTTCCTTAGAAGTATCGGATGTCTCAAACTATTGGGTGCTAGACTTGGGGGCGTCTTTTCATATAACGTCTAATAAGATTACTTTAGTTCTTTCAATGGACAAAAGGGAAGCTCTATTCTTATGGGTAATGATGCTAGCTCTAGAGCAATGGGTGAAGGTACAATGAGGATCAGGATGTTTAACGGAGTGATACACACTTTGACGGGTGTCTGTATGTTCCAAGACTTCGGAAGTCCTTAATTTCTTTAGGAAAATTGGCATCTTTGTGATGCATGGTAACTATCGAGAAGGATAGTCTGAAGGTTACGAGAGGTGCATTAGTTCTTATGAAAGGAGATGTGTTCCGAAATCTGTATTTGCTGAAAGGAACCACTGTTCTTGGAGAGTCCTGTGTTGGAGTTGATAGTTCTTATGCATTGGATGCCACAAAGCTTTAGCATCTCAGGTTGAGTCATATTTTAGAGAAGGGCTTAGGGTTGCTTCGAAGACGGATGATGATGAAATGAAAAAGCTTCGAAAAGATGGACTTTTGCCAGGAGTGTGTGTTGGGCAAGCAAACTAAAGTATCTTTTTAAGTTGGACTCCATGGATTGAGGCGAATATTTGAGTACGTGCATAAAGATGCTTGGGGACCGGTTGTTACTTCTTCTCTTAGAGGAGCAACGTATTTATCACTTTCATTGATGACTTTTCTCGAAAAGTATGGGTGTATGTGATGATGGTCAAATCGAAAAGTTTTTAGAAGTTTGAAGACTGTAAAGCGCTTGTTGAGAACCAATCTGGTTCTAGGTTGAAGGTGCTGAGATCTGATAATAGCGGTAAATTTATCTCTAGGGAGTTCCTTGAATTCTGTAGACAATATGGCATTCAAAGACATTTCACTACACCCGGATATCCAAAATCCAATAGGGTTGCATAAAGGATGAACACGACTCTACTGGAGAAGGCTTATTGCTTGAAATTGATGGTAGTCTTGTCTAAAAGCTTTTGGACTAAGGATTTATCAACTACGGTGCATATCATATATTGAATTCCATTGTAACAACTCGCATATTTTACGATTGTATGTTTAATGATTTATTTAAATATAGCATCGTTAGTCAGAGTAAAGTCCGAAATTCTACTTTTCACAAACAGTCGAATTGGGACTCGAGACTACTTCCATTGAGTTCAAAACCACGTTTACAATCTTTTTAAGTATAAACATTGATATGTTTGGAGTTGGATAGAATTTTGCTATTTTCTATCAGGCTTTGGGTTTGGGTTTCGGCCCTTTGACTTATCTAATAACCTAAACCTTCATACAACTCCTCTTCACGCACTCTATTATTTCCTAACACTTAATATATAAGAAAAATGGGGGAAGAGAAAGGAAATTAAAATTCCTAAGACCTAGATTCTTAGGAAATTCCAATTCAAGCTGTAGAAATCAAGAGGAAGCTTATGTAAGCATCCTCTTCATCTTCTCCATCTCCACCTCTTTTCAAATTTCAGAAATTCCTTAATCCTAACTTAGAAAATATTTTTCATATGAGCTTAGATTGAAGCTTCTTGGGTTAAAATTGAAGAATGGTTTATCTTGTCTTGTTTTATAGCTTCTCACTTGTGTTTTTGGGTTTAAAGGAGAGTTTTTGAACTCACATCTACGTCTATAACTATCTTTATTGTTAGGTATGAACTCATAACATCTATTCATGTTCATTTACTTTTGATTTGAATTGACTTGGTGATTTTTCCAATTATGGGTTTTGAAGTCCAATTTTATGAAAGTCCTATTATAGATGCTTGGACGTGATATTTGGGGTGTATCGAAGAGTTTATAAGGCTAGGTTGTCGCTTGGCATAAATCCCTAGTAGTCGTTGCTCGCTCGATTGCTCCGAATCGTTTTGGCCATCATGGCCTAGGCAAATTGTTGCCCAGCCCAGGTATCAGACGTCTGAAATATAGGTTCAGACGTCCGATTATACAATCTGGAGAGAAATATACGGCAGAAGAAAAAAATGTAGAAAACAGAATCAGACGTCTGAAACAACCTTTCAAACATTTGAAACACCTTGTCAGACGTTTGATACCACCTTTCAGACGTTTGATACAACATGTCAGATGTCTGAAGCCATCTTTCAGACATCTGGAAGCTTTTGAATTTCCAAAACCTAAATCCAGACGTCTTGATTGACCCTCATACGTCTGGAACTGTTCATTTTTCCTATTTTTTCTGTTTTTGAGCAGGTTTCCAATTTTAATCGATTTTTATTGATCTGGTTAGTTGTTATCACTTATTATCGACTTTGATGACTTCTTTCTTGGGATTTGTAGGAATATCTGTTTTGATGGATTTGGTATCGATTTCTTTGGATTTAATTCACATCTTCATACGTGTGTTTTTGATGATTGATTGTTTCTATAATCATTTCTATGGTTTGTCACTTTAAAATGCAAAGGTTTCTATACTAGTAGTAAATATTCAAACTCTTTCATCAAAACAATTTCAACATTTACTTTCAATATCAAACTCGTTTTTAAAACCATTTTCCAATCTATTAGTATATACAAACCTTTACCTTATTTGTTCGGGAAACCCAATTAAATGACTTAGCAAAACAAATGGTATGAAACGCTTCCGTTTACTTTGTCGGTTAATTCTTGGACTCGTTCGATTGAAACTCTTGTGACAATTTTCGAGTGGAGATCTACGATTTGTTCGTAAATATTTAAGTTAAGCCAATGGTTATGGGACATGAAGCTAAACTCATTTATTTACTAGCTAAGTGTAATTCACACTTTTTATTTATCAACGGTGATCATTTTATGGTTTAGACTATCAATATGCGATGTCTTTTTGTCCACGTGGGAGACTATACCTTATTTTATTGAGCTTCGTCGCATTTCTTTTATGGGCTAGTGACCAATGTTCTTTTATGGTGTTTGTTTCATCGGATGTACCGTTATTGTACTACATCGATATCCTGGCTTTTCGGTTCAATGGACGTCCGTTATTGTACTGTGTCATTGTGTCGAATTGTTTGAGTTTCGGTTCATTGGACGTACCGTTATTGTACTGCGTCGATGTTCCGAATTATTTGAGTTTCGTTTCATTGGACGTACCGTCATTGTACTGCGTCGATGTTCCGAATTATTTGAGTTTCGGTTCATTGGATGTACTGTTATTGTACTTCGTCGACGTTTCGAATTTGTGGTTAGCGACCATGGGATAGCGACCCATTTGTGATGCACGTGTTGGTGAGTTTTCATGCTCCCGTTTGTGATAGGCCTCCCACTTTGTGTTTTCTGGATTTCTAATTGATGATTTCTGGAATTTTTGTTTCACTAATTTTGTGATTTAAATTGATAAGCTGCATCAATATTTAAAGTTTGGTGAATAAGATAAAGAATATGGCATTCTTTTTGGTGTTTGAGATTCTTGAGATATTGTATGATTTTTGTTATTGTTAAATGTATACTTATCACAGTATGGCATTATTGTTATCGTACTTTTTGTCATATCTCTTATTCTATCTCATTTTATATGATAATTATAGCTAGACTGATCCGTTTATGATTTTCTATTTAAATAATACTCGGGCCTGACCGAGGTATTTCAGGTGCTTCTACTTGACTTCTTATCTAGGACTGTCATCTGACTTTTGGCTAACTACTTAGCTTAGTAGTTTTTTTATTGTATACATTCGAGATAGAGACTCCTTTATGTATACATATTGTTTTGTCTAGCACTTGTACCTATTCTTTTGTGGTGTCGTGGATCTTACATGACCACTACTTTGATGTACACTTTTACGTGTTATATTCATATCTGTTTCCACCTTTGTGATATGAATATCTATGACTGATTTGTGTTATGCTTATTTTATATTTGTTTCCGAAGACCACATAGCCACGGTGTAGTCACTTTGAGTTTGTATCGGTTTGTCGGATTTCCTCTTGAAATGAAATATGTGACCTTCTATCTAGCATATCAGTATTCGCATAAAGCAATTACACAGATGGTTGCTCCTCAACAGCCTTATTCTTCGTGTTAGTTGACGCATTACTCCGTAGTGTCCTTGGCTAGTGTGAGCATAGAGGTGGGACGTCATAGCTTGGTATCAGAGCCAAACTTCAGAACAATATAAAATATTATAGCAATGATCATTGTGCTAAGTCCCTCTTAGGAATCATGCCTTAGGATTTAATTCGATTCATTGGACACGTTCTATTCTATTTTCCTTTATGATTCCTTGTTTTATCAATCACGATTGTTTGATATTTATTCTGAGAATAATCTTTTTCCTCTTCTTTCTTTTTTTCTTAAAGAAGAAAAATGGTTAGACCTGGTCGTCCCAGCGTCGATCAATCCAGTGCTACTCCTCAGGGTGGAGTATTTATGTCTTCCCAGCAGCTTTTAGATCTTGTGAAGAATGCTCAAGCTGTCGGACCTCTTCCAGAGCTTACTCATCATAGATCTGGGTTTGCACGCTTGTGCAGAGACTATACCGATTTGGGTGGAAGGCCATTCAAGGGATCCGAAAGTGTTATTGAAATCCAAGCTTGGCTTAGATCATGCGACCACATCTTTTCTCGCATGAATCTCATTGATCTCTATCGAGTCCAAGTGGCATCTAGTATGCTCCAAGAGAGAGCATTAGATGGGTATGAGATTTTGATTTCTGAGATTATCGAAGCGAATCTTACTTGGGAGCAATTCCAAGAAAAATTCGAATTATAGTTTGTGCCGGAAGGCTGAGAAGGTAACTCTAGCCCGACGCTTTATTGATCTTGTTCAAGGTGAATCTTCCGTGACAGACTATGTTGCATCTTTTGAATCTCTCTCTAAATATGGAGTCGAGTATATTAATACCCCGTTGAAGAAAAATCAGAGGTTTGTTTATGGGTTAAATAGGAACCTCAAAAAGCCTCTACTTCTGAAACTGGAAGTTTCTTTTGATCAGCTTATTGATATCACTCTTCGACTTGAAGAGGTCAATCAGGAAGGTGATGTTGAAGTTGCGAGTGCCAAACAGAACTTCAACAACAACAGGAAGAGGCCTATTAAGTTCAAATGTCCTTATCCCAATAAGAAAGGGAAGCAAATAGCTTCGGTAGCAAAGACTCCTAGCTCTAGTCGTGGGCAATGCTACAATTGCGTTTCTAAGGACTATTATGCTAATAGATGCGCGAAACCTCTCTTTTGCCATTATTGCAAAAGTTCAGATCATCTTTTATCTTCATGCCCCAAACTTCCAAGCAAGAAAGAGGGAAAGCTAAATGTTATGCAAGCGCCTAGTAACACTTCTCTTGGTCAAGGTATTTCTCATTCTATCCTTGATGGCATTATTATGTTCCTGGTTATCCTATTCGAGTTCTTTTTGATATGGGTGCATCCCATTATTTTATATCAAAAGAACTTGTTGATACTTTTCTTCTAAGTGTTATGGCTTTGATGACTTCACTGAGAATTGGGAATGTGGTTGGTGGATCCGCAACGTTCAGTTTGCTTTGTAAAGATGTCGAGATTATTTTATGTGATTTTTCTTTCCGTGCCGATTTGCATGTCATGCGTTGCTTAGGCTTTGGAATGAGTTTGGGAATGGATTGGATTAACCGTTATGAAGCACATATCCTATGTCCTGAGAAGACAATTCATCTTCGACATCCTCAATCTTTCAAGCAGATTTCTATTGTTCTTAAAAATTCAGACTCTAATTCGGTGGCATCCTTATATTCTCTAAACCCTCATGATGACGATACAGATGATGAGGAAGAAGTCATTTCCCTCATTCACGTTGTTCGTGAATTTTCCGACATATTTGAGCTCGTTTTAGGATTACCCCCTAAGCGAGCAATTGAGTTCAGAATTAATTTAATCCCCGGAGCTCTACCTATCACTCATCCTCCTTATCGTATGTCCAATAAGGAAAATGAGGAGATGCGTAAAAAATTATCCGAATTGGAAATAAAGTAGTTTATTCGATCTAGTTCCTCTCCTTGGGGAGCTTCGGCTATTTTTGTGAAGAAATCTGATAGTACACTTAGACTTTGCGTTGACTACCGCAAGCTTAATGTTCTCACCATCAAGAATAAATATCCCTTGCCTCGGATTGATGATCTATTCGATCAACTTAGTGGTGCTAGAGTCTTTTCACAGTTAGACTTAGCAACCGATTTTCATCAGCTTCATATTGTAGAGGATAGTATTCGTTTGACATCGTTCCATACTCGTTATGGATCTTATGAATGGCTTGTTATGCCATTTGGTTTAACGAATGCTCCAGTTTATTTCGTTGACCTTATGAGTTGAGTTTTCAAAGACTTCCTCGATCGATTTGTTCTCTTCTTTATAGATGATATTCTTGTTTATTCCAAAACCGAGGAAGAGCATTAAAAGCATCTTCGGATTGTGTTGGAAACTCTTAGAGCAATCAATTGAAAGACAAATTTTCTAAGTGCCACTTTTGGCAATCCCATGTGAAATTTTTTGGACATATTATTTTTGAATTCGAAATTTCCATGAATTCTTCGAAGATCGAAGCGATTCAAAATTGGAAGGGACCGGAGAGTGTGATGGAAATTCATAGCTTCCTCGGATTGGCAGGCTATTACCGTTGGTTCATTTTCCTAAAATTTCTGTGCTTCTTACTAATTTGACAAAGAAGGGAGTCAAGTACATATGGTCAAACAAATGTGAAGCTTCTTTTCAGAGATTAAAAGAAATCCTTTCCGATGCTCCTATTCTTGTGATTCCCGAAGGGAACCAATACTTTATTGTTTTTACCGATGCTAGTCATGTTGGTTTGGGTGCCGCTCTCATGCAAAGGGAACGTGTTATTGCTTATGCTTCTAGGCAATTAAAGCCTGCCAAGACTAGATATGCCACTCATGATTTATAGATCGCGGCTATTGTTTTCGCCCTTCGAATTTGGCGTCATTATCTTTTGGGAGAGAAATTCGTTCTCTATATCGATCATAAATCTTCGAAGTATTTACTTTCTCAAAAGGAACTTAATTTGCGTCAACACCGTTGGCTCGAGTTCCTTGCATCTTATGATCTAGATATTCTTTATCCCTACGGAAAGGGGAATTGTGTCGTCGATGCCCTTAGTTGTAAGCAACAAACGATTGTTTCTATGATGATATTCGAGTGGAATGATCACGAGACTTTGTCTACATGTGAGATTTGAGATCGTGAACCCAATTCATGTTCATCACTTGTTTTATGTAGCCTTGAGGCTCATCCATCTCTTTTAGACCGTATTCTTGATGCTCAAAGGCATGATCCTGAATTGGCTCATCTTAGCCAAAGTTGTCGGGATAGTAATATTCATGGTTTGAAAGACTTTGAAATCGATGCTCGTGGCGGCATTCAAAAATTTGGTAGACTTATCGTATCAAATATTAGTGATCTTCGTAAAGACATTTTAGAAGATTCTCATCGTTCTAAATTTACCGTTCATCTCGGTAGTAGTAAAATATACGCGGATATGAAGCGACTTTATTATTCAGGTGGAATGAAATCTAATATTGCTAACTTAATAAAGCATTGCATAACTTGCCAACTCATTAAGGCCGAGCATCAAAGGCCCGGTAGGTTATTGCCACCTCTGGACATTCCAGTTTGGAAGTGGAATCAAGTCTCCAAGGACTTTATTGATGGTCTTCCCGTCCTCGTTTGGGCCATGATAGTTTATCGGTGATGGTAGATAGATTTACAAAATCCACCCATTTTATTCCAGTTCGGTCTAATCAGACCATACCTCTTTTGGTCAAACTCTATGTTAAAGAATTTTTTTAATTGCATAGAGTTCCTACTTCTATCGTTAGTGATCATGATCGATTAATTATTAGTGGATTTTGGAAGAGTCTTCAAAAAGCTTTAGGAACGAAGCTTAATTTTAGCACCGCTTACCATCTCCAGTCCGATGGACAAACAGAGCGTGTGAATCAAACTCTTGAAGATCTTCTTCGAGCATGTGTTCTTGATTTTGGTGGAAGTTGGGAAGATCATATTTCTCTTATTGAGTTTTTCTATAATAATAGCTTCCAATCTAGTATTGGTATGGCACCCTTTGAGGCACTTTACGGAAGGCCATTCCGATCTCCTTCTTGTTGGCTTGAGGCCGGTGAGAAGCTGGCTTTAGATCCAGATTTTATTCGTGATTCCACGGAGAAGATTGATCTTATTCGTCATAGGATGAAAGAAGCTCAAAGTAAAAAAATCCTAAGCCGATAACCGAAGAAGGAAATTATAATTTTTTATGGGAGATTTGGTGTTTATTCGTGTTTCACTTATGAAGGGTGTTGTGCATTTCGGTCGATCGGGAAAGTTAGCACCTCGACTTATAGGTTCATTTCCCATCACCGAACGCATTGGTTCCGTGGCTTATTGCCTTTTATTACCGGCTCAATTCTCTACTATTCATGATGGTTTCCACGTCTCTCAACTACGAAAATGCCTTAGGGATTCTGATTCTATTCTTGAGCCCGGTGTTATCGAAGAAATTAAAGTTTCGTTAAATTTGACTTATGAGCAACATCTTATTCGTATCATTGCTACGGAGGTTGAACGTCTTTGTAATAAAGATGTCCCACTTGTGAAACTTCAATGGTCCTCAAATCCTAAGGATTATTCTTGGGAATCCAGAGAATTCATTGAGCAGACACATCCGGACTTACTCTCTCACGCTCTTTGAGGTGAATTTCTTATTTCAAATTTCTTTGTGTTGATATACTTTTATGGTTGTCGCTCTTTTTTTTCCTCTTAAGTATTGCGAGGACGCAATTTCTTTAAGGAGGGAAGTCTGTAACAACGCGCATATTTTACGAATGTACATTTAAATGATTTATTTAAATATAACTCGTTAGTCGGATTAAAGTCCAAAATGCTACTTTTTGCAAACAGTCGAATTAGGACTCGAGACTACTTCCATTGAGTTCAAAACGACGTGTGCGACCTTTTTGAGTATAAACGTCGATATGTTTGGAGTTGGCTAGAATTTTTCTATATTTCTGTTGGGCTTTGGGTTTGGGTTTCAGCCTTTGACTTATCTAATAACCTAACCCTTGACCCAACTCCTCTTCACTCACTCTATTATTTCCTAACACTTAAGATAAAAGAAAATTGGGGGAAGAGAAAGGAAATTAAAATTCCTAAGTCCTAGATTCTTAGGAAATTCCAACTCAAGCTCTAGAAATCAAGGAGAAGCTTAGGTAAGCATCCTCTTCATCTTCTCCATCTCCGCCTCTCTTTAAATTTCAGAAATTCCTAAACCCTAACTTAGAAAATATTTTTCTTATGAGCTTAGATTGAAGCTTCTTGGCTTGAAGAGTGGTTGTTCTTGCCTGTTTTATAGCTTCTCACTTGTGTTTTTGGGTTTAAAGGTGAGTTTTTGAACTCACATCTATGACTATAGCTATCTTTGTTGTTAGGTATGAATTCCTAACATCTATTCATGTTCATTTACTTTTGATTTGAATTGATTTGGTGATTTTTCCAATTATTGGTTTTGAACTCCAATTTTATGAAAATCCTACTATGGATGCGTGGACGAGATATTTGGGGTGTATCGAAGAGATTATAAGGCTGGGTTGTCGCTTGGCGTAAATCTCTAGTCGTCGTTGCTCGCTCGATCGCTCCCGAATCCTTTTGGCCATCATGGCCCAGGCAAATTATTGCCCAGCCCAAGTATCCAGACGTCTGAATTATAGGTTCAAACGTCCGGTTATGCAATCTGGAGAAAAAATATACGGCAGAAGAAAAAAATGTAGAAAACATAATCAAACGTCTGAAACAATCTTTCAAACGTCTAAAACACTTTGTCAGACATCTGATGCCACCTTTCAGACATCTGATACAACATGTCAGACGTCTGAAGCCATCTTTCAGACGTTTGGAGGGTTTCTGAACTGTCAAAAACTAAATCCAGACGTCTTGATTAACCCTCAGACGTCTGGAACTGTTCATTTTGCCTATTTTTGCTGTTCTTGAGTAGATTTCCAATTTTAATCGATTTTTGTTGATCCGGTTAGCTGTTATCACTTATTATTAACTTTGATGACTTCTTTATTTGGATTTTAGGAATATCCATTTTGATGGATTGGGTATCTATTTCTTTAGATTCAATTCACGTCTTCGTATGTGAATTTTTGGTGATTGATAGTTTCTAGAATCATTTCCATGGTTTGTCACTTAAAATGCAAAGGTTTCTATAATAGGATTAAATATTCAAACTCTTTCATCAAAACAATTTCAACATTTACTTTCAACGTCAAACTCTTTTTTAAAACCGTTTTTCAATCTATTAGTATGTACAAACCTTTACCTCATTCGTTCGAGAAATCTAATTAAACGACTTAGCGAGACAAGTGGTATGAAATGCTTACGTTTTCTTTGTCGGTTAATTCTTAGACTTGTTCGATTGAAATTTTTGTGACAATTTTCGAGTGGAGATCTACAATTTGTTCGTAAATATTTAAGTTAAACCAGTGTTTACGGGACATGAGGCTAAACTCATTTATTACTAGCTTAGTGTAATTCATACTTTTTATTGATCAATGGTGATCATTTTATGGTTTAGACTAGCAATGTGCGATGTCTTTTTGTCCACGTGGGGGATTGTACCTTATTTTATTGAGCTTCGTCACATTTCTTTTATGGGCTAGCGACCCATGTTCTTTTATAGTGTTCGGGTTCATCGGATGTACTATTATTGTACTACATTGATATCCCGGCTTTTCGGTTCATTGGATGTACCGTTATTGTACTGCATCGTTGTTTTGAATTAATTGAATTTCGGTTCATTGGACGCACCGTTATTGTACTGCGTCATTGTTCCAAATTATTTGAGTTTTGTTTCATTGGATGTACAGTTATTGTACTGCATCGACGTTTCAAATTATTTGAGTTTTGGTTCATTGGACGTACCATTATTGTACTGTGTCGGTGTTACGAATTATTTGAGTTTCGGTTCATTGGATGTACCTTTATTGTACTGCGTCGATTTTTCAAATTATTTGAGTTTCGGTTCATTGGACGTACCATTATTGTATTGCGTCGATGTTCCGAATATATGGTTAGCGACCATGGGATAGCAACCCATTTGTGATGCACGTATTGGTGAGTTTTCATGCTTCCGTTTGTGATAGGCCTCCCCTTTTGTGTTTTCTGAATTTCTAATTGATGACTTCTGGAATTTGTGTTTCACTAGTTTTGTGATTTACATTGATAAGTTGTATCAATATTTAAAGTTTGGTGAATAAAATATAGAATATGACATTCTTTTTGGTGTTTGAGATTCTTGAGACATTGTATGATTTTTGTTGTTGATAAATGTATACTTGTCACAGTATGACATTATTGTTATCATACGCTTTTGTCATATCTCTTATTCTGTCTCATTTTATATGATAGTTATAGCTAGACTGATCTGTTTATTATTTTCTTTTTAAATAACACTCGGGTCAGACAGAGGTATTTCAGGTGCTTCTACTTGACTTCTTATCTGGGACTGTCATCTAACTTTTGGCTAACTACTTAGCTTAATAGTTTTTTTGTTGTATACATTCGAGATAGAGACTCCTTTAAGTATACATATTCTTTTGTCTGGCACTTGTACCTATTTTTTTGTGGTATAGTGGATCTTACACGACCACTACTTTGATGTACACTTTTACGTGTTATATTCATATCTGTTTCCGCCTTTGTGATATGATTATCTGTGATTGATTTGTGTTATGCTTATTTTATATTTGTTTTCGAAGACCACATACCCACTGTGTAGTCTCTTTGAGTTTGTATCGGTTTTTCGAATTTCCTCTTGAAATGAAATGTGTAACCTTCTATCTGGCATATCGGTATTCGCACAAAGCAATTACACAGATAGTCGCTTCTCAACAGCCTTATTCTTCGTGCTAGTTGACGGCATTACTCCATAGTGTCCTTGGCTAGTGTGAGCATAGAGGTGGGGCGTCACATCAATGCTCAGCCAAAGGTGGAAAGATTCTAGTGGTAAAGTAGTGTATCTTGGTTACTTCCGAATTTTTGTTTGTCCTATGTACGTTCACCATACAAGTGATGAAAAGTTGGAGGCGAGAGCATACAAGGGAATACTTATGGGATACACCGATGCTATCAAAGGGTATCGAATTTGGAACCCTGTTGATTGGAAGATTGTTTATTCCAGACATATTTCTTTTAATAGTCTGCTATGTTAAATCCGAAAGAGAAGCTACCTACCTCATCAAAAGATTCTAATAGGCCCAAGGAGATGGAAGAAATTCCTGTGTTCCAGCCAAGGAGTAGAAATGTTGTTGATGCTATCGAGGAAAATGTAGTTGATGAAACATAACAGGATAGTCCACAGGTGCCTTCTTTCAGTTCAAGGTGGAGCTGAAAGGAGTTCAGGCAAAGCAGAACCTACCCGGGCCAGCCATAGGACTATAAGGCCGCCTGGAAGGTATGGTGATTGGCAGTTTGCGAACCTTAGCACTAGTGATTGTTAACTCCTCTCTTCCACAGCTCAGCGACCTAAAGAAATAAGCGACCTGAAAGAATTAAAGTATGAACGACCTAACGACCTAAAGACCCCCAACGACCTAACGACCTAAAGACCCCCAACGACCTAGCGACCTAAAGATATCGCGACCTAGCGACCTAAGCTTATCAACAACCTAACGACCTAACCATCAACACAGGGCAACAACATATCACAACAAAGAGGCTTCGCGACTTAACGGGCTAAAGGTACAAGAGAACTGCGACCTAACGACCTATGGACTAAAACGACCTAGCAACCTAGTAGCTAAGCGACCTAGCGAGTTATCACAGAATGAAGCAATTTTTTATGCCGTTTCCAATAAGTCGCCAACTATTCTCCCTAGGTCGCTCACGACCTAAACATACCAAAGAAGCTTCTTAAGCCGCTTCCTCCCTAGGTCGGTCACGACCTATGACTTGTTAGTTTGTTCGAGGTGGTCAAGTACACTCTGGTTAAGCCGTAAGCCGCTCCCACTAGGTCGCTCACGACCTACGACCTATCCAAGGTCGCTCACGACCTACGACCTAATTCAGAAAACTCCCTATAAATACCCCACCTACTCCAACTAGAAAAGGATCTTTGGCTCATTTCTGGAACGTTTATACTCTGCTGAATTCTCGACTCACTCGACACTTCAAATACGAAAGACATCTCGACGAACTTCAAGAGGAAATCTAACACATTCGACATGGATTCAAAGAGTTCTTCTACATCGGAGTTCTAGCTATTTGTCCTAGCAGTGTTGTAATCGAAGATTGTTGTAAAGTTGTAATTGATTCAGCAATAAAGAAGATTAAAGTGGACGTAGGCTTAACTTGAAGCTGAACCACTATAAAACTGTTGTCTCTTTACTGCTTTTTTCTGTGACTTTTCTACTTACTTCTAATTCCCGTATTGACGGGTGGTGCTTTCACTTAATCTCTACTTACACTGGGGTGTTAGCGTTCAATTTTAAGCGTCAACATTTTTGGTGCTTTCACTGAGAACCCAGCTCAGGCTACTTTCGTCATTGCTTCGCAAAAGTTTGTTGAAAAAACCTCTCTCAAAACCAGAAGTCTATCAGAGATAATGGCTCTTGGAAGAAAGCGTGGATCTACTAGACTCAGTGATGTACATGAGAATACTGCCACCTCTCCTCCGTCAAGTCAAGAAGCACCAAGTGCCGAAATTACACGAGCGGTGTTAAATGCTGCAGTATCTGGGTTATACCAACAGATGGAAACCCAGAATGCATTAATGCTTGATAGGTTAAATGCATTGCTCGGAGTTAACCGTCAACCGGTGAATAATGGAGAAAACCTAGCTGATGATGCTCATAATCCTGAAGAAAGGAATATTTTTCAAAGAGCAGCTAGCCCCGCCAAAGAAACACCTCCCCAAGCTGGAGGATCGAGACCGCAGCCAACTCTTCGCGAAAGTTTGTCCAGACAAACTTCCGAGAAAATGGCTGAACTCTGTCCTGCAGAGCCTTTAAATGATGAGGAATACCTTTCGGGCAAGGTGCAAAAAATCATGAAAGAGAGCATGCAGAGGAAAGAAGATGAGAAGGAATGGGGATTCGCTCCGAGCAAAACTTCGTTCACAGAAAGGATTCTAAAGGCGGAATTCCCAAGGAAGTTTGTTCCTCCTACCATCCCGGCTTATAAGGGAACAAGCGACTCTAATCAATTCCTGTATAAGTATGATTGGCACATGACTGGTGCTAGAGCATCTGATGAGATCAAATGCCGGTACTTTCCAGTATACTTGGAAGGAGTGGCTCTACTCTGGTTCACAAAGCTTTCGGTCCGGTCCATAGACCAGTTCGCCGATTTGACTCGGAAGTTTAAAGAGCAATTCAGGTTGTATGCTTCAAAGGCAAAGGATATTATGTCACTGTCAAGCCTGGAACAGAATCCTGGGGAATCTATTAGATCTTTCTTGAACCGCTTCAACAAAGCTTTGGCTGAAGTGGAAAATGCAGAGCCACGGATGGTCTTGACATACTTGATGAGGACAATCGACAAGTCAAGCGAATTTGGAAAGTGGCTGAAGATGAAAGAACCGAATTCGCTTGAGAAATTCTATAAGAAAGCTGATGAATTCATGCGCTTGGAAAGCCTTCAAGCACCGGTTAAAGTGGCATTGACATAGGTTAAGGATAATACTGCAGCTCCTACCAAAAAGGAATCCGGAAGTCAGAAGAGGGAAAAATAATGGTGGGAAGAGGCAGAAGGACGTGAAGAAAGCTTGCTTCTTAAAACCTTCAAATTCACTCCTTTGACTAACACCCCGGAGAATATCTTTTTTGCTACCAAAGATGCGGTAGAATATCCTAAACCGCCTGAGATGAGAGTTGGGAAAAAAGCTGCTCAACGTGGGAGATTCTGTCGGTTTCATAATCAACCTGGTCATGATACCAACGAATGTCTCCATCTGAAAAGTTTGATTGAAGAACCGCTGAGAGAGAACAAGTTGCAGCAATATGTTAAGAGAAATAGGAATGACCCAACTTCATCTACTAAGGGCCAGCAACTTCCTGCTCATCCATCTGGCTCGGGTGAGAGGAATACTGTGCATGAATCAGAAATGCCTGTTATTAATGTGATTACGGGAGGTCCTCACCCAGCAGGCAGAAGCTGGGGCGAGATGGAAAGATATGCCCGTGCCTTGAAGTATGCACCAACAGAAGAGAGTGTTTTTGTGTTAGAAGATGCTGCACCTTTGAAGCAGCAGAAAACTTTTAATGATGATATTGTGTTCAGAGCCAGGGACTCTATGGGCATTGAAGCTCCAACCATGGATCCCTTGGTCATCTCTGCAGGCATTGGACCGGCTATTGTAAGAAGAGTTCTTGTAGATTGCGGCGCTTCTTGCAATATTCTCTTCAAAAAGACATTCGATCAAATGAAAATTCCGATGGCTGATGTTCAAGCTTCATCGCAAAAAATTGTTGGGTTTACTGGGGAACCGAAGCAGCCGATTGGAACTATCGACTTGTTCGTAGAGCTTGGAGAGGGGCCGAAAAAGGTGGTTCGGAAACAGACTTTTGTAATTGTTGATGAATTTTCTGCCTACAACGCCTTCCTAGGCCGACCAACTCTTGTGGCTTTTAAGGCAATTCTCGCCCCGTGGTGCCTCACTATGAAATTCTCCGCGGATAATGGAGTTGGAGTTATTAGAGGAGATCAGAATGCTGGGCGAGAATGTTATCTAATAGAGTTGTATGAAGCGAGGAAGAGAGAGATGGGAGAAGATGCGGCAGCCCCAGTCCACATCAAAGAACCAACCTTGTAGCAATTACATGGTGGACCCTACACTGGCGAGCGTAGCGGGGCACAAAGAGAAATGGATCCTAGAAAAACAAGTGCAAGGGAGAATAGAGTGGTGCCAGTAGAAGTAACGGTGCCAGTACCTGTTGACCCGAAAGATCCGAACAAAGTTGCGAATATGGGTTCGCAACTTAGTGTGACGATTCAAAATTCCTTGATATCATTCTTGAAAGAAAATCTGGACGTATTCGCTTGGACTCATGCTGATATGTGTGGAATATCCCTAGAAATTGCAGTACATACTCTGAATATTGATCTGAAGTTTACACCGGTAAAGCAGAAAAGAAGAACCCAGGGTCCTAAAAGGTCAGCAGCATTGAAAGAAGAGGTAGATCGGCTCAAGGAGAATGGTTTCATCAGGGAGTCTACTTATCCGAATTGGGTTTCAAATCCAGTACTGGTTAAGAAAGCTAATGGAAAGTGGAGAGTATGCATCGATTTCTCAGATTTAAACAAAGCCTGCCCCAAAGACTGCTTCCCGTTACCCAGGATAGATCAGTTGGTAGATGGAACAGCGGGGCATGAATTGTTATCTTTTATGAATGCTTACTCCGGATACAACCAGATCATGATGCATGAGCCGGATCAGGAGGACACGAGTTTCATCACCGACGTTGGTCTCTACTGCTATAGAGTCATGCCCTTCGGACTTAAAAATGCAGGGGCAACTTACCAAAGACTTGTCAATGCTATGTTCAAGCCACAGATTGGAAAAACTATGGAAGTTTATGTTGATGATATGCTGGTGAAATCAAAGAAGGCGGTAGACCATATGGATCACTTGGCAGAAATGTTTGCAGTCCTCTGAAAGTACGGAATGAAACTTAATCCTTTGAAATGTTCGTTTAGGGTGGAGTCCGGAAAGTTCTTGGGTTTCATTGTGAGTGCTAGGGGCATTGAAGCTAATCCTGCTCATATTGCTACCTTAAGAGAAGTCAAAGCTCCTAGAACGAAGAAGGAATTGCAAAGTCTCAATGGAAAAGTCGTTACCTCGAGTCGATTCATTTCCAAAGCTACTGATAAATGCATTCCATTCTTTGATGCTCTGAAGAAAGGAAGGAAAAACTTTGACTGGACTCCTGAATGCCGGAAAGCTTTCGATGAGTTGATTCGTCATATGGAAACGCCTCCGATACTTTCTAAGCCCGACAATGGTGAAAATCTTTTCGTATATTTGGCAATCTCATCTCATGCTCTCAGTGCAGCGTTGGTACGGGAAGACGCAAAAATTCAGCGCCTGGTCTATTATATCAACAAAAGAATCGCTGGGGCAGAGATGAATTATTCAAAATTGAAAAAACTCGCCTATTGTCTACTGATTTCATCAAGAAAATTGAGGCCATATTTCCAAGCTCATCCTATCAAAGTCCTCACTGATCAACCTCTGAAGCAAGTCCTTTTTCGCCCTGAGACTTCGGGTCACCTTCTGAAGTGGAATATTGAACTCAACCAATATGACATCACTTATCATCCCCGGAGAGCAATTAATGGACAAGCTTTATCGGATTTCATCGCAGAATGTACAGAAAAAGGTGACAGTGAGGAAGAGGTGACTGATAATACCCCAATTCGATGGAAATTATATGTTGATGGTGCAAGAAATGTTACTGTTCCGGAGCTGGGGTTGTGCTTGAAACCCCTGAAGGGCGGTCATTGTGCTACGCATTGAGATTGCAATTCCCTTCAACAAACAATGAAGCAGAATATGAAGCTCTTATTGCCGGCTTGAAGATTGCTAAAGAATTGAATGTCAAAGTGTTGCAGATCTTCAGTGATTCACAGCTTATTGTATGTCAAGTCAAGAAAGAGTTTCAAACTAAAGGAGGAAATCTGCCCGCATACTTGTCAAGAGCCTGGGAACTTCTCGATGATCTTGACCATTATACGATAAGTCATATACCCCGGGAAGAGAACATGAAGGCAGATTCTCTCGCAAAGTACGCAAGCACTGGTGAAGCTCAATTATTGGGATTGGTTCCTATGGAAGTCCTATCAGCTCCAAGCACTGATGAGATGGATATTGATTGGATCATGACCATATCTCAAGAGCAAGAATCATGGATGACTCCGATAATGGAATATCTGCTCAACGGTTCTCTACCAGGAAATTTAAAGGAGTGTCAGAAGCTGTTAAGAAAAGCCTCCAGATATATAATTCAAGATGGCCGATTGTACAAGCGGGGATTTTCAATGCCATTACTCCGATGTGTGACCAAGGAAGAGGCTAAGACAATTCTAGCGGAAGTACACGGAGGAGAGTGTGGAGATCATCCAGGTGGTCAAACTCTAGCAAAGAAAATTCTCCGTTATGGGTATTTTTGGCCAGACATTAATCGTGATGCTACAAGCTACACCCGAAAATGTGACCGATGCCAGAGATTAGCAAAAATCCTAAGAGAACCGTCCACCGAGATAACACAGATGGTCAGTCCATGGCCTTTTGCTATTTGGGGAATAGATCTCGTCGGGCCTTTGCCAACCGCCAAGTCCGTAATCAGATATGCCATTGTTGCTGTTGATTATTTTACTAAATGGGCTAAATCTGAACCATTAGCTACTATTACGTCTAAAAAGATGATAAACTTTGTAACTAAGTATATCATTTACAGGTATGGTGTGCCTCAAAAGATAATCACAGACAATGGAACCCAACTCGAAAGTGAAGAGTTCCAAGATTTTTGCAAGCGATTCAAGATCCAAAAAAGCTTCTCAGTAGTGGCTCACCCGCAGGCAAACGGGCAAGTGGAAGCAGTAAACAAAATTATCAAATCAACCATCAAAAAACAGCTAGAAAAACCGACAGGTGGTTGGGTCAATAAACTACCACTAGCACTATGGGCATACAGAACTACCCATAAAACTACGATTAGGCACACTCCATTTTCATTGGCATATGGATCAGAAGCAATGATTCCGGTGGAGACAGAAGTCCCTTCACACAGAAGAATCCATTTCGATCAAGCTAAAAATGAAAAGTTGCAACTTGAAGAACTTGACTTCCTTGATGAAAAAAGGGAAGAGGCACAGCTCAGAATTGCAGCCCATCAGCAAAGAATTGCCAGGCACTTCAATTCCAAAGTTCGCCAACGCAGCTTTGAGATTGGAGATCTAGTCTTGAAAAGGATCATGACAGCAACAGGAGTGTTTGCGCCAAAATGGGAAGGGCCGTATGTCATAGGCAAAAAACTTCTTGATGGCACTTTCAAACTGATAACCGTCGAAGGAGATCCAATTCCAAGGGCTTGGAACAGCAATCACTTGCGCCCATATTTTACTTAAAAGCTTTACTGAAATACTGTAAAAGAATTATGGATGTATGATTCTTGTATTGAAAGCCATTGTAAAGCCAGTGCAAGTGAATAATAAGAACTATAAAGTGGATGTAGGCCCAGTTCTTGGCCGAACCACTATAAATCTTGCGTTCTCTACTATTATAAAATGCCTGTTTTATTTCGATATATAAAGTACTTTAATTGTATTGCTAAAATATCGATTTAACATTGCAGGCCATTAAAACAAAGATCACCCATCACAAGATCAAGCGATCCTTGACATCACTCAACAAACAAATGATAAGCCACAAAAATTCCAGACTCAAATCCTATATAAGAAGTGCTTCAAGCAAACAGTTAGTAGTTCCGCCGGAGGTGGGCCCTTGTTAACTAATTGTGATCGTTTGTGCAAACGAACATCTGATTAATTAGCCTGTGTCTGCCACTGTGAACTCACTTAACAATAAAGTACACTTCTTTGGATAAAACAAACTACTTGCAAAAGAAAGGAATGTGTGCTTGAAAATGATTACAAGGAGTCGCTGATATGTGCAAATGGCGAAAAGACATGGCCGAGCAGGCAGAAAACAACCAAAGACCTCCTCGGAGGCACAAGCCCTCTTCGGAGGCACAACTCTTCGGAGGATAAAGACCTCTAACGGGACTTGCCAGAAAAAGGAAGTTCTCTTTCTCAACAAAAAAAGATTGGTGGAATGACCAGAGGCATCTTCCCAAGTGGAAGGCATGGCACTCGTTAACTAGCTGAGATCGCTGGTGCAAACAAGCATCCAAGTTACTTGTGTCCGCCCCGTGAATCCATCCAACCATGAGAAAGAAACTTTCAGGCAAAAGCCCTACTCGGAGGCACACATTTCACCGTGATCTGAAATAAAACTTCACACGAGTCGAAATGTGAAAAGACCTCTTCGGAGGCACACATTCCACTGAGATCTGAAATAAAACTTCACAAGTGTTGGAATGTGAAAAGCCCTCTTTGGAGGCCCATTTCACCAGAGTTGAAATGCTAAAAGACCTCTTTGTAGGCACACATTTCACCGTGATCTGAAATAAAACTTCACACGAATCGAAATGTGAATAGCCCTCTTCGGAGGCCCGCTTCCCAGCGAGTAAGGAAAAAACAAAAGCCTCTCCTCAGAGGCAGAAACAAAAAGCCCTCTTCGGAGGCCCGCTTCCCCGTGTACAGGGAAAAAACAAAAGCCCTCTCTCCAGAGGCACACACAAAAAAGCCCTCTTCTCATAGGCACAATCAAACAAAAGCCCTCTTCGGAGGCACAAACAGGTCAAAGCCCTTTTCGGAGGCCCACTTTACCGCGTAGGAAAATTCGCTTGCCAAAAATAAAAGTGACTTTCTCCGAAAGTGAAGTGTAAAAACTTATTCAAAAAAAAGGGGAAAAAGAAGACTTCTCCAATACGAGGCGCATTCTACTAAATCAGAGAAATATTCCCTTAAAATGGAAAAAATTATTCTCTAAAAGTACGGATGCAAGCCTCCTTCAAATGGAAAAGTTGTTCTCCAAAGGAAGAGTACAAGTCTTCTCGAAACAGAAGAGTTGTTCTCCAAAATCTTGCCAACGTGAATGAGATTGCAATAAACCATGGTATGGGGGCATACAAAAATAAAAGCAATGCTCAAGCAACATACCACAGGTTTACTGCAACATCACATAAAGAAAATAAAGAAACTTGTATGAAAAAGAAGAATAAATGCATTCTCAAATACAGACAGAAGTTTGTACAAGTAAAAGAATCATTTTATTCCATACTATGAAAATTTTATACATGTGCAGGTTTCAAATAAAAGAAGGCGGGGACCGGTACCCGCACAATCTCCGGTCAACACAAGTCTTTATCTATACAAGCAAAAAAGCGAGACGAAAAACATAAGGGCCAACCCATCACTTCTTCTTCCTGCCACCTTTCGAACCCTTGCCTGGCCGGATGATTAACTTTTTGGGTCGGCTTGTGAGAGTAGGGGAAGAAATAGGAAGGGGTGCAATTGGACTTTGTTCTGCTTTTTCTTCGCTGACAGAAGCTTCTCTCTTTTTCTTTGAGACTCCACGCTTCCCCTTCTTCCTTGAAGAAGACTCACTGCCCGGAGTGAAAAGTGCAGACAGCTTTATGTCATCAGAAATAGTTTGCTCCAGAATTCTTTCGCCTTCTTCAGGTTCCTCGGCCTTCTGTTCTTGTGAAACGACCGGGTCATCCAAGCGTTAAAGAGCTTCTATCTGCTCCTCTTATGACCTCGGTTGAGAGACGAAAGGAGGAGTAATCTGAAGAGGCGGAGAGGGGACAGCTGGAGGAGGGGAAGTCTGAACAACACTTGGCGCTTTCACTACAGGAGAAGAGAAGTTAAAGTCAGTATCTCTCATAAAAAGAGGAGAAAGTGGCGCGTCAAGATTTAAGTAATAATCAAAAAGTTCATCAAGCTCATGTGAAGTAAACAAGCAGTCCACTTGAGCGAGATCAGCATTAAGGTTACCTGGAGAAGTAGGCATTACCATGTCAACTTCAAAGTCCTGCGCCTCAGTGCTTTCTTGAGTCTCATCTCCAGTACGGGTGGTTGCACTTTCAATAACAGCTTTAGTAGGAGGTGGAGAATGGGAACTGGAGCCAACAATATCGATGTCGGCCGAAACCGAAGGTTGAACTTGGTCGGTTGAGGTTGCCTTTCCTAAATGTTCTCCTTCTGCCATTTCGGCTCTCTCTTTAGCAAGTTTCTCCTTTCCCCTGGCAAGAGCAGCACATGTATTGTCATCTGGATAGTGCGCCATTAAATCTACTTCGGCATATCCATCTCCTCCAAGCATATCAAGTACGGCTTCCCACACTTTGGCCAAAGTGATTTCGTACTTTGGTCCCAAAAATCTAAGGCTACCACGCCCCACAACACTATGAATGTAAAATTCGAATAAAGTAGAGCTGACTTCGGCTTTAGTTGCCATATGAGATTCCTCGGCTGCTGCTTTGCCGGCAATAGCTTCATCACGCTCCTTTTCAGCTTCAGAAAGTCGAGCTTTTAGCAGTTCAATTTCCAGATTCTGGGAGTTGCTTTTTTCTCGAAGCTGAGCAACGTCGCTTCGGTAGCTTTCTACAACCTGCTGCTGTGCTTCAAATTTAGCTTCAGCGTCTCTCTGTGCAGCGTGAGCATCTCTCACCTGTTTTTGAAGCACTTCTTCTCTTTGAGAATAGGAAGAGGAAGAAGTGGCGAGCTCTTCTTTAAGTTTTTCAACTTCTGCTTCAAGCTTCTCATTATAAGCGGCAATACTCTTCATCTCTGCATCATGCTGATTGAGTGTTTTCTGCCACTCGGATTTGTCATTTTCCATAGTCAGCATGGCTTTGAAATTTGCGCGGTTTACTCTTTGAAGCTCGTCAATAAGTTTTTGCCAACCAGACATTCTCTCGATATCGAGTTTGACGGCATCAAGATTGCGCAACATGGCTTGCTTATCGATTGGGACCAAGTCGAGATCGAAACGCACTCCCTTTAAGCACCACTGCGGAAACCGACTTTGAAGAATAGCCAGATCCTGCCCAACTTGATACGGGGGCCTACTGATGATTGTTTGAATATCAGCTCTTTGAAGGGCAGGAGAGCTGGAAGAAATTTCCAAAGAGACGGGAGCAGTGGGTTTTTTAGAAATTTTAGATGGCGGTTTCTCACCAAGTTTGGCCCGTTTGCTCGGATCTTCAACGACGTGACCTTTCCCTTTATCATCACGGGATTTTCGTTTGTGGGAATCATCCTCTCTCTGGGAAGAATCATTTCGTTCGTCCCTTCTCCTGTAGCGTTCTTCATAAGCACGCTTCTCACGAGCTTTCCTCGCAGCTCTTTCTTCATTGGTTTCCCAGGAGGCAGGAAGATACCTCTTGGGGTCATAAGCGCCGCGCCTCCCATAACGCTGGAAATCATCGTAGTAGGAGCCACTTCGTCCCATTAGAGAACCTGAAAATAAAAAAAAAAGATAAATTCAGAAATCTTCAAAGCAAGGAAGTTGAATGCATATTAGTGCTGAAAAGTCCTAAGTGTGTGTAACGTGCAAACTACGCGCGTCAAACTACGAACCACTCCTTCGTTGGGGGGTGATGATGGATTTTTAGCTAGCGTCAACTCTTAGGCTGATGGAGTTTGTTGCAGGACTGATGTCGCTTCAACTGCTGAAGAAGTAACTTTAGCAGTGATAGGATCATCTTTAAAAAGCTCCTGTGAAGTAATCATCAGGTCGCTCAACCCCTCAAAAGTATCATCACCGCTGTGCTTGGTGGGACTCGTTCTCTCAGTTTCTTCGTCACCGGATTTCCCGGATTGTTGGGGAGGTTCCTCTTCTTCGATGACCGGGGAAAGTACAAGTTTGCCGGATGGCCCCGCAACATCAATTGAAGTAGAACACTTTACCAATGAAGCCTCAACAGTAGGTTCTTTCAGTGTAAGTTCTCCGACGGAAACTGGGGCATTCGATGTCTCTACTGGAGAATCAGGGACTTCATGAGGCTGAGTAGAACGGGAAGAGTGCAGAAGTCCGTATTGGTGAAGAAATTCGTCTTTCAGCAAAAATTTAATACTTCTTTCCTCAACCGCCACGGCGCTTAATCTTTCAAAAGTCGGCTTGTGGCTGGGATCTTTAGAGGGAGGAGGAAGTGTTGTAAAAGAAAAGAACGAAATTAGCACCTAGCAACTCGGACTTTGAAAAGCTCAAATGGAAAAAGTGGGAGTGAGCAATCTTACTTCCTACTCTCAAGATGGCGTAAAATCCTGGAGGGCGACGAACGAAGAAAAATTGATTTAAGAACCCGTGGGTGCTTTTCGGAAGATCGACGATCAATCTACGGTTCCTGGCGCTTCTCACGAGTGTGATAGAGGGATGATCTTTGTTCTTTGTGAATGTGCACAAGTAACAGATTTCTTCAAAGCTCGGAAGACGATCAAGTGTCCTTCTGAATAGCAAACAAAGTCCTATTAGGATGGCATGGCCATAGGGATGCAGTTGGAAAGGAGAGATAGTTAATCGGAGAAGGAGTCGTTGAAGAAAGTCATAAAAGGAGGAATGACACCACATATGCACATCTGACGGTTGACAGCGATAAAACGGAGAGGTGGCCTATCAGTAGTATCGTTTGGCCCAGGAAGCAAAGCGTCTGCTTCAGCAATACCAAAGTGAATACATAATTGGTTGAATGCCCTCTGACTCAAGGTAGTTGGAGTTCTTTCCGGAGGATTATCCAATGGATTGGCTATCGGTAAGACCCCTTCATCTTGCTCTATTATCTCTTCTTGAGAAGACATTCTACACAAGGAACTGGATATTCAAATATGAAGGTGCGCCTTTCCTAAA
The DNA here is from genome assembly GCA_030765085.1 of Allium cepa. Taxonomy (NCBI): domain Eukaryota; kingdom Viridiplantae; phylum Streptophyta; class Magnoliopsida; order Asparagales; family Amaryllidaceae; genus Allium; species Allium cepa. The sequence goes on from CM060935.1 coordinate 602,266,333, forward strand.
TGTGTGAAGTGTTGTGCAAAACTAACAAAACGACAAGCAAATATAACTGAAATTAAACTAACAGGCATTTGTCAATTATAAAGTTTTAGGGCTTGTTGTTTTAAGTCCAAATACAAGTGCAGTGTTGATGCAAACAAATCAGTTTTAATTGATTAACATTGCTTTGCCTTAATATTTCACTTGAGTTTGTTGATTCACGGCATTTCATATAATTTCTTTAAGTTGATTATCTTTTATCGACTAATCTGTCATTCGATGTGGGCGATCAGTGGCAGTATATTCGTCCCATTTTTCTGCAAATGTTGTATTTAACAGGTTATTAGCGTTAAAGTTAATGAAATCTGTAAAGAAGTACAATAAGTTCAAGCATGTTATCTCGGCAGTTTAAGTTGGGAATTCCATTCAGCAATGTCATGTTCATTTAAGTTGAAAGGAGTTCAAGGCAATGCAAAATAGGCCAAGTCCTAGGTCGTTCAAATGCATACGCGGCCTACGACCTATGCCGCAAGAAGTTAAGTCATCAATCTCTTAGGTCGCTCTGCTTTAAAGTTTCATGTCATTCCAACAAGTTCAAGACATAGAGCTTCGGGAAAAGGCAGTGCAAATTTGGCTAAGTATTAGGTCGCTCGAGCACACACCGTGACCTATAGCTTAGGTCGCAAGAAGATAGGTCGCAAAGGGCGACGCCGCGAGCAGTTAGGTCGTGAAGGTTAACTTAGGTCGTAGGAAGATAGGCCGCAAAGGACGATGCCACGAGCAGTTAGGTCGTGAAGGTTTTAGGTCGGTTAAAATCACTAGGTCGTTTCTGAGGCGACTCGGCAATATCAAGCTTCCTCCCATCAAAACTCTTATGTCCTTCTCTCCACTCATCAACTGCCACGTGTCCATCCCCTCCGATTCGCCAGAAACGTTACAAACCCTTTAACCCGAAACCTCTTCGTCTCCTCCACACCTCAAAAAACCCACAATCAACTTCAAAAAATTCCCAATTCACTCCGAAACTTCATAAAACCCTAAGACAATGTATTTTTCAAGAATAAAACACTTTCCAACAATCGGCAATAATCGAAAAGCAAAACAAGGTGTAGTCCCCTAACACGGTAACAAGAATTGCAAGAAGTTGGTTATGGAGGAATGGTAAACGCGGCGGCCGGACGATCAAGTTTACCTAAATTTGCTGGTGAAGATGATGATCGGAGGCGTAGGGGGAGGAGTTTCGCTTCAATTCTCGAGCTTGAATGCAACAGTGGCGGCAAAGAAATAAGCAGTAAAGTGAGAAGGAGGAAACGAGTTAATGGATTATATAGGGGAAAAGAGAAAGGCGAATGGACACGCGAGTTAGCTTATCTCTTAGGTCACTCACGACCTAGCAAAATTAAGTCGAAGCATACGACCTATGGCATAGGCGTATACTTCGAGGAGCAAATGTTAACTCCTCTCTTCCACAGCTCAGCGACCTAAAGAAATAAGCAACTTGAAAGAATTAAAGTATGAACGAACTAAAGACCCCCAACGACCTAACGACCTAAAGACACCCAACGACCTAAAGACCCCCAACGACCTAGCGACCTAAAGATATCGCGACCTAGCGACCTAAGCTTATCAACAACCTAACGACCTAACCATCAACACAGGGCAACATCATATCACAGCAAAGAAGCTTCGCGACTTAACGGGCTAAAGGTACAAAAGATCTGTGACCTAACGACCTATAGACTAAAACGACCTAGCGACCTTGTAGCTAAGCAACCTAGCGACCTAGCGAGTTATCACAGAATGAAGCAATTTTTTATGTCATTCCCAAACCATAAGTCGCCAACTATTCTCCCTAGGTCGCTCACGACCTAAACATACCAAAGAAGCTTCTTAAGCCGCTTCCTCCCTAGGTCGGTCACGACCTATGACTTGTTAGTTTGTTCGAGGTGGTCAAGTACACTCTGGTTAAGCCGTAAGCCGCTCCCACTAGGTCGCTCACGACCTATGACCTATCCAAGGTCGCTCACGACCTACGACCTAATTCAAAAAATTCCCTATAAATACCCCACCTACTCCAACTAGAAAAGGATCTTTGGCTCATTTCTGGAACACCTATACTTTGCTGAATTCTTGACTCGCTCGACACTTCAAACACGAAAGACATCTCGACGAACTTCAAGAGGAAATCTAACACATTCGACATGGATTCAAAGAGTTCTTCTGCATCGAAGTTCTAGCTATTTGTCCTAGCAGTGTTGTAATCGAAGATTGTTGTAAAGTTGTAATTGATTCAGCAATAAAGAAGATTAAAGTGGACGTAGGCTTAACTTGAAGCCGAACCACTATAAAACTGTTGTCTCCTTATTGCTTTTTTCTGTGACTTTTCTACTTACTTCTAATTCCCGTATTGATGGGTGGTGCTTTCACTTAATCTCTACTTACACCGGGGTGTTAGCGTTCAATTTTAAGCGTTAACAGTGATCAGTTTGACTCTTCCCTACTTGTGGTTCATGAGGAGCTTCTTGACCTTGATGAAGCTTTGAGGTCATGTGACAGTTCGAAGTGGATGTGCGCTATGGAAGAGGAGTTAGAGACGTTGAAGAAGAACGAGACTTGGAATTTGGTACTACCTCCTCAAAAGAAGTCGAGCCATAGGTTGCAAGTTGGTATTCTAGGTGAAGGATGATGGAAGATACAAGGCTAGACTAGTTGCTAAAGTGTTTTCACAAAGAAAGGGATTGGAGTATGATGAGATATTCTCTTTAGTAGTGAGTATACGTCCATCTGCATTTTGCTCGCTATCGTCACAGCTCATAACTTGGTGCTGGAGCAACTGGACGTGAAAACTACTTTCTTACACGAAGACTTGGACGAGACCATCTACGTGAAGTAGCCAGAAGGATTTGTTGTAGATGGGAAAGAAAATTGGGTTTGCAAATTGAAGAAGTTTTTGTATGGACTTAAGCAGTCGCCTAGACAATCGTACAAGAGGTTTGACTCTTTTATACTTTCACCTAGTTTTGATCGTAGCATCATAAACGCTTGTGTGTACTTCAAGCATTTAAGGAATGGTAGATGGGTGTATCTACTATTGTACGTGGATGATGTGCTGATTGCTTCCAAGGATAAGGTTGAAATCTGTAGTTTAAAGTGAAAGCTAAAAGCGGAATTCGAAATGAAAGACTTTGGAGAAGCAAAGAAAATTTTGGATATGGAAATCCAAAGAGATAGAAAGCTAGGACTTTTGAGACTCACTCAAAAGGAGTACACTCCAAAGGTACTTGCACGGTTTAGCATGGAATGGGAAAAGGCAATCAGCACACCCATGCCTTTGCACATACAGCTTTCTAGTAAAAGCTCTTCGATCTTGGAAAAGGACAAAGCTTATATGATGAAGGTCCCATATGCAAGTGCAGTTGGCAACTTGACGTATGCCATAGTCTGCACTAGGCCTGACATTGCATAGGCAGTTGGATTGGTGAGTAAGTTCATGGGAAATTCAGGAAAGATGCATTAGGAAGCAGTGAAGTGTTTCTTTAGATAGCTTAGAGGAACTCCAAACCATGGACTTGTCTTTGGCAGTAGAGGAAGAGATTTCGGTTTGGTTGGATCTTGTGATTCCAACTATGCCGGTGATAGAGATCGAAGGAAGTCTACCTTTGGATATGTGTTCACCATTGGTGGGACATCGACCAGTTGGAGAGCGAGGTTGTAGACGGTTGTGTCTTTGTCCACTATAGAGGCAGAGCTCATAGCTGCGGTTGAAGCAGCTAAGGATGTGCTTTAATCAAGGAGATTGTTGTGTGATTTGGGCTTCGCATACGAAGAAGTGAATGTGTATTGTGACAGTCAAAGTGCAATTCACTTAGCTGAAAATCTGGCATTCAGCTCGAGGACGAAGCATATTATGGTGAGAGAGTCGTTTCTTGTCTCGATGAGTGAAGATAAGCTAGTTCGTCTTTAGAAAGTTCACACAAAAGAGAATGCAGTAGATATATTTACCTAGTCATTGTCTGTTGCTAAGTTCGAGCATTGCTCGGACTTGATTTACTTAATGAATTGTTAGGTGCCATGGGTTGGCACGGGAGGAGAGTTGAGATGGTTCATGGGGACATTTGCTTTCATGGTGGAGATTGATAGGTTCTACACGGAATGGGTACTTCGAACACTTTATTGAAGGGCGATGGCCTTACCAGAGTTCGTTGACAGAGTGTAATGGGTGATGGCATTGTCGAAGCTCATTGGATAAGTATCTATTGCTTGGAGCATAGTGGTGTAGACGGAACTGGAAGGCTTGTATGAAATTTTGTATCAAGGTGGAGATTATTAGATGTGATACCAATTTCATCGGAGAAGAGAATGCCAAGGTAGAAGTAGGTGTCCTTGAAGCCATGGTGTTGCAGAGAAGCTTGGAGGTCGAACCAGAAGTATGGTTCAGTGGAGGAAATGCCGGACCAAAGATTTGGTCTGGTGGAGTTCGTTCAGTGAGAAGGTGACGTCGTTTGGTGGAAGACCGGACCGGAACTTTGGTTCGGTGGTAGTGCTTTGATCGGTAGTGAAGGCAAGTGTAAGTCTCATTCGGTGTTGGGAGATTCCGGACCAAATATTTGGTCCGGTGGTGATTAGGGGTTGCCTCTCCAAACATCTCATCCGGTGGTAATGGAAGGCCGGTCGAGAGACCTACCGCTCCAGATTTTTCATTCGGTGCTGAAGCATGACCGAACCAATGATTTCCGCTTTAGATCTATGGGCTTGTACCGAACCAATAGCGTTGATGTGGACTGCCGGTCCAAGTGATGCCGAACCAAGTTAAGGCCGAACCAAATATTTGGTTCGATATTGGACCATGCAAGTATAGATCTTGAGTGTTGTTTTCCAAACCAAATGATATTGTGCTGTTTGTTGGACCAAATGTGCCGAACCAAACTCAGGGGTGCTATATAGCAGCTATCCCTTCTCATTTCTTCACAACATAAGTAGTGGAGCTTCTGGACAACAATGACAGCCATCCTAGAGAGCTGAAAATCTGCAGAATTTTTTCTGTATTGTTAATTCTTCTTTTGTATAGCCTCCAAAAGTGAATCAATCTTGTAACTCTAATCTTTCAGTGATTAATAAAATCTCCTCTCCCCAAGTGGACGTACACTGCCTCATGCTACTAGAACCACTATAAATACTGGTGTTATTTATTTTTATGGATTGCATTGATCTGTGACTGTCTATTCCGGTGTTTATTTCTGTTTGTTTCATCATACTATAATCACGATCCAGTTGTTTTCCAATGCGTTGGGTTTTTTATTCACTTAGATTGATCATCCGAAGAGATTTTCCCCAATATCACCATCAAACAATATTTCATTCAAAACAATAAGCCCATTGTCAATTTCATTAATTATAATTAATATTCTCCATGTAACAATAAAAAAGCGACAAAATTATAAGGAATAAATGTCATGAACTTTGTATGATGAAAAATTATAATGTAGTAACTTACATAATGGTTTTCAATTACAACATTATCAAACTTTGTATTACTCAAATTTGTTTTAGCCACTGGATCATTAAAGTCGTCCTAAAATAACAATAATAAAACCCTAAACAATAAAGATTGTTATGTAGAAGAAATAGAATTTAAGAGATAAAAAGTAAACTAACCTCTTAATGTTCATCAACATTATCATTCACTAAATCTTCACTTAGCTCCATCTATTAGAAGGAAAAAAGATTTTTGTTGGATCTACATTTTGAAAACTTTGTTTTTTGATGATGTTTTAAGATACTGTACGTGATTTTTATGGAAGATGAAGAGGCACGATTGTTAAGGGTTGAAGTGGAAAATAGATATTGGTGACCATAAGCATATGAAAAAAATTGATAGGTAATACAATTTAATGGTTGCTAGAAGCATTTTCCTAGATGGCAATAGTAGCACACTTACCATTAACTATTGACATTTATATAGTTTTCTTAGTCCATTCACTTTTATTATTATACCACAAAAGGATATCGCATTATTATTTGTGTTTTGTTACTAACATGATATAGGTTTTTGTGTTTATAGTTATTATTAACAAGTAGTCTTTAAATTTTACTACTTTTGTAAGTTTAACAACAAGTAATTAGATTTTTCTCCTAATTCTTTCTCGTAAGATGCATGCTTCAACTACATCAGGTGTTACCTCAGTATGAAGATATGACATCCATAGGGAAAAAAGGTAGCAATGGTGCAAGTCAGATTACAAGGACATTTGATTTAAAACACGCCTTTATAAATACATTCTTGTATATAGGTCAATCAGAAACTGCATGGGAGATCGATAAATTCTTAGTTTTCCTTCATTTTGTATTGTAACCAAAAAATGCATGAATACATGCCTGTATATAGTTCCTCCACATAGAAAAAATATGCATGAGTAGTTTAGGGAACAAAAGTTAGGCATGCATAGTTCAATAAATGGTGTTGCCATGGTAGCAATATTAACAAGGACTAAACCACGAACCATATCTATGAATGGTGCAATAAGGGTAGCATGCTACAAGCTGGGAAACTAAAAGCCGCAGAAGTGTTTGTATGCATGCATGTTTGTTTGTTTGTGTGTGTGTGTGCATATTTATACATATACAAATACAAAATTCATAAATGATGGTTTGTTACAGTCTATGTTTTATCACTTGATTTGAATATTATATCTTATAGCTGTGTGTTTTTCTATTGTTTGGTTCAGATGTGCCTATGTGGCCATAGTTTATTTTGTATTGTTTGCAGGTTAGAGGAGCTTATGTTCAAGGGTTTCCAGCATTGGTTGTGCGACTTTGGCAATTGAGGGTATTAAAGGTTGACATACATTAAAAATTTCAACCACACAATGCATTGTTTATTGAAACTATAACAACCTGCAATAAAAAGGAGTTAAACACACAATGCGTATGCAAACCAAAATGAAAAACATGTCATAAATAATAATAAAACCACAATTTTGGATAGAACTAACATAAGAAAGCGTATCATAAATTTAAACATGAATTCTATTAGTATATTTCATCTTCACTCTCGTTTTCAGTCTCTTTCTTATTAGAAGCATCATGTTCAAGTGTAGAAGCATCTACCATAGTCATTGGTAAAACTTTGTTAATGCAAACATCACGAACATCCATCCTTATCAGTAGCTCTTCGTTATCCAAATTCGGATCATCAATATTTGGTGTGGCATAATAGTCATCTATGTCAACTTTGTCTTCTATTAAATAATAGAAATCTCTCGGCTTTGTTTTAACCACAACACGATTTCTCGGCTTTGTTTTAACCACAACACTCCAATCTGGCTCTTTTGGGTCAACAAAAAAAATTGGATGGCCTGTGATGCCAAAATAAACTTATCCTTATTTGTGCTACTTGATTAAAGCTCGCTAAGTTAAATCCATATTATATCCTTTTTTTCCTTAATTATTCACCCAATCACATTCAAATAAAATAACTTTGCAAGCTTGATCATGACTTTCACCGGGGAATTTATAATCAAGCTCATAAATATTCTTTAAAACACCAAAATAATCAACATTACCAAAGATCAGACTAAAATCACATATGCTCAAATAACTTGAGGTTTCAGCACTCATAAAGACACCATAATTTTGATTTTTGTATCCATCATCCACGAATTTAGTTTGAAACCTATAACAATTTATAACATATTTCTTATATTCCTGGATGGTCATATTTGGACCATTCGTGAGTCAAAGTAAATCTTTTGATATTGAGGAATATCCTTTAGCATAAAGATTATTTACCCATAAGTATAAGAAAATAATATTAAAAATAATTTAAAAATACTACGTATAACTTGAGAAAGATACTTACATGATGTCGAAACCAAGTAGTAGTTTCTTTGTTTCTCAAACGCTCTAATTCTTGAATGGTTCTACGTCGATGAATATTACGCAACACCCTCAACCTTTTAATGTTAAAATGGAAGTCGAGGAAGAAAAAAAGTTGTTCATTCATTGTTGAAATTAAATTACATATTTTATATTAATGAATGCGATGTTACTCTAGAAAAAAAAGCCACTTCACTGCAGTTGAATAAGATATAAGCGTGACATTGTTCCCGAACAATTTTTTCCAGATTAATTTCTATACATTTGCCTAAACAATGATCGGAGTTTGCAAAAATTGATAGGCCGCCATCAATATTGCGAGGCCATAATATATTATCATTCCGACCACGTCGAGTATAATGGATTTCAACATTTGTTAAATACATCAAACAAAATGGCACACACTCTTCTGTAAGGTATCCTATCCTTTTGCATTACTCTTATTGCAAACGTATCTTTTCAGTGTCTGCAAATGCCTATGGACAACAATAAAAGATAATTCTTCCAAAGGTATTTACGATGTTGACAAGTATCCTTTTGGCATCTGTAAAAACATAATTCTACGATGTATATTTTTAACTGGTGAATTATGCTTTGACATATTACCTTTCAATGGGGTACATCCAGGGATAATGTAGTAGTCCAGCAACTGAGCTTCATCAGCTAAATGAATAATTAGGCGAACTAATATGGCGAAGAAGGAAGGTGGGAACATTTTCTCCATTATTCATAGCACTAATTCAATCCTATATTTAAGTTGACCAATAGATGGAGCATGTTTCTTTTTACTACATATTTGTCTAGATATTGTAGATAACTCGAGCAAAAAAAAATGAGTGGTCTAAGAAAAATTTGATGAATTGCGAGTGGGAGTAAATGTTGCATAATTACATGATGATCATAACTTTTCAAGCCAAATAATTTTTTCTCTTTCATATATACACAACATGCAATGTTAGTAGAATACCCGTAAAGGACGCGTGATTTGAAAGAACTTTGCGAAACAATATTTTTTCTAGTTAGTTTCGAAAAATATTGCTGGAGGTATATATGTCATATTTCCTTGACAAATAGGTTGAAGAGGTTTTCTTATATTTAAACTTTCCAAGTCGGCTCGAGCTTGAAGTCTATCCTTTCCTTTTTTTTGGCATACCAAGCAATGTCCCTAAAATATTTTCACTTAAATTTTCCTCCAAATGCTTAACATCTATGTTATATCACATTAGAAGATGTCATTGGTAAGGTAAAGTAAAAAATATGCTTTTTTTTTCCTTCCATGGTCCAGTAACTTTTGGTTCCCTGGTGGAATTGATAGTTCTTTGTCATTTTTTTCTTCCAATAATTGGCTGACTATTGGCATTTTATCGAATGTAAATTTTAAATTGTATAGTTATGTCAAACACTTAAACCCAATTAATGGTTTAGGTGCATGACCATCCTCATGCTTCCTATTAAATGAGTGTACATCAAATTGAAATCTATATGTTATAAGGAGAAATTTTCGACTTCCCAAATAGCCTTGCTTTTTTACCATTTGATGAGCGCACTTAGCACGTTTCATGATTACAATGCAGACGTGCAAGTTTTCTAGATATACTCCATCTTGATAGATTAGCGTAAGTAGGCAAGTCTTTTATAGTCCATATACTAGCTGCTCTTATATTGTGTGTTTGTTTGGTTAAAACATCATATTTATTGGTACCATCTTCCCATAACTCTCTTAACTCGCCTATTAATCGTTGCATATGTAGATTAATGTCCTTTTCAGGTTCGTGAGGTCAAGGAATTAGCAATGACATAAATAGATAAGGTTGCTTCATCCACAATCATTGAGGTAAATTATAAGTAGCTATAATAACTGGCCAAGTGTTGTGTCTACTATTCATGCGTGAAAATGTGTTGAACCCGTCACTGCAAGTTCAGATCGAACATTGCGAATTTCAAAGGCAAAATCAAGGTATAGAAAATATAGATGCTTCAATATTGGAGAATCTATTGGATGTCTCATAAAATCATCATTTGAACTACCAATTGAATGCCATATCATATGTTCTGCAGTATGGTTTGACATATATAATCTTTTCAATCTAGGAATTAAAAGAAAATAACGAATAACCTTAGCTGATACTTGCTTTCCTTCTTTTTTACCTTTTGTACTTACTTTGTACCTTAGAACCCCACAGTGAAAGCAAACATCCAAATTTGATGTTTCTTTCTAGTATAACATGCAATGAATTATACAAGTGTCAATCTTTTCATATGTTAGATCCGATTCATCAATAATTTTTTTTGCTTAGGCAATTGATTTCAGCAAACAATTATCTTTGGGTAATATATCTTTGAATGCCTCTAAAAGCAAAGAGAAGATTAAGTTACTTATAATCCCCAAACACTAGTCTGGTACAATTTTACAATCGCGTCCAATTTTTTTTTACTTACTACCAACATACAACCTCTTATTTGCTTCATCTAACAACTTGTAGAAACGTTCTACCTTAGGTGTTTGACCTTCACAAGTAAGATGACGTGTTGATGAATTGGCACATTGTGTATGTTGCATAAATATTTCACTCGGAAAATCATACATGTCACATCCCTCTCTTCATCATTAATATCAAGTGATGTGTTATTAACCAGACTGAAATGAGTTTCACCTTCACCATGACGTGTCCAATGAACTGTCATATATAAGAGATCCATTCTATACCAAAGAAGATGACCACCAACATTAACTCTATTGTTAAAATAACGATTGCAACATTTTTTTACAAGGACGTATGATCTTGTTCTGATGAGCGGATCTGGAAAAGGCCTCATCCAAAAATAGTTCCATCTTTTTTTAACATTCATATGAATTTCGATCCAAATTTACCTAACTTTTGCCCATTGTATTGTACCAACTACCATAATAACATATCAAAGCAAGCATTAAACAAATTTTATGATTTTATAACATTAAATCTTATATAAATAAATTATTGAATTTCCTCAAATTTGATTTGTAATTATATTTTTTTTGTACTCCAATTAGGGATCACGTAATTTATCATTAAATGATTTCACTTTACGATTTATTGCATTTATATTATCCTAAATATGACAGTAGTAGTGTGAATATTGCACATCAACTACTTATATTGTAGTTGGTTATTATTTAAAAGCTTATCGATCCACTTCATCATAATTTTCAAAATTTACTAGTTTATCTAGATATATCTTCAATAATTGTTTAAGGAAATTCAATAATTGTTGGCCAAGATGTTTTAATACAAAGAAATGCATTAAATGTGGCCACTAGTTCCTTTTTTCTCAATATTTCATTTATAAATTTGCAAGATTTACTACTGGAAGCAACCTAATCAAGACAAACGTGGAGATTTCATATAAGGTGCAGATTTTGCACTGTAACAATGCATAGATAAATATAATGTTTGCAAAAAAGGTTCATTTAATTTTTTGATCATAACAATCCAATTGATTTCATGTTTTGTTGTTTGCATAGGGTCCACATAACAATTTTCTTCATAGTTCAATCCATATTTGTGTATGCTCGAAGTAAACAGGTGATGGGACATAGTGGAATAAAAAGATAAATAATGATATATTTGTACATGTGTAAGAAGTGATACTTTAAACTAAATAATAAGGTGAAAAAATGCCGACCTTTTATACCCTCAATTGCCAATGTCACACGACCAATGCTGGAAACTCTTGAACATAGGTTCCTCCAGCCTGCAAAAAATACGAAACAAACTATAGCCATATAGGCATATCTAAACCAAACAACAAAAAAAACACATAACTATTTGATATAACATTCAAATCAAGTGATATAAAATAGACTATAACAAACCATCATTTATGAATTTGTGTATGTGTATATATATAAATACACAAACACAAATATACATACATACATACATACACACACTTCTGAGGCTTTCAGTTTCTCACCATATAGCATTTCTACCATTATTGCACCATTTATAGATATGATTCATGCTTTAGTTCCAATTAACATTAATACCATGGCTGCACCATTTATTGAACTACGCATGCCCAACTTTAGTTCCCTAAACTACTCCTGCTTATGTTTATTATGTAAAGGACCTGTATACATGCATGTATTCATGCATTATTCGATTACAGTACAAATTGAAGGAAAACTAAGAATTTATCAAACTCCCATGCAGTCCTTAATTGATATATATATATATATATATATATATATATATGTATATGCAAGCATGTATTTATACATGCATGTTTTGAATCAGGCTCAGTAGTTGACACTAACCTGTGTTATGGGAATTCTAACTCAAGACTGCTCAAATCGAAACCCCAAAGCACAATGGAAAATAAGATCGTAGTAAGAAGTGCAAAAACAACCAATCAATATCACAATCCAAATTTCAATCCTGTCCAATACCAATCACAATCACCAAAAAAGTAATAGAAAACCAAAGAAAAAACAAAAAAATAAATCACACATCGATTTGTAGTGGTTTCATTAATGTCTTGTTAGTGTGCATCCACTTTGAGAGATAGCCTTTATTATTACCAATGAGAAGAGTACAAAAGATTAATTACAATGATCATCATTCAAATAGAATAGATTTTTGGAGAAGAGAACTGAAGAAAACTAGGTATAGATAAACATAATTAATGGAGGATAAAACCTTAATTAAACCCTTGGAGTCCATTTCGCTTTGACTCCTGAAAATAGCTTAAATAGGAAGAAATCTTTCCTTGGTAAATTCCCGAAATGCCCCTTGAACCTTCACAAGTCATCACAAAATTGTCCGAGTCGAAAATAGGTTGAAATTAATCACAGACTTCTGTCACATTATGATAAACATCTGTCATATGTTTTAGGAAAGCCTTTCCTGAAACAACAAACGTCTGTCTTAAAGTGACAAACGTCTATCGCAATCCTAGGGTTCCTAGTCGTGCCGTTATAGGCGTTTGTCACTTTATGATGGACATCTGTTGCCTGATTCTGACCACAACACCCCTCCTTCATCATCATATCTTCCTTCTTTGAGCTTCGATTTGTGAACCGTCTTCTCCATCACTAAGCTACTTCCGACCACTTCAATTCTCCATATAGTGTTGTCAAAATTAAACACTCTACCTCGAAACTATATCCATCTCCATCATCAACAACAGATAGTATCAAACTATCACCACTTCTACCTTCAACCAAACAAGCTTGAATGCTTCCAATAAGCTCTTGCAAAAGCCACCACCCATTACACTCCATCAACGAGCTCAGGAAAAGCCCCCATCCAATAACGAAGAGTTGAAAGCACTTAAATCCAAAACTGTCTCATCAAAAGATAAAAGCACCAAGGAGTGCAAACTAGTACTCACCAAGAAGATAGAACCACAATCTCTTGTCAATACTCTTCCTCATCCATAACCAAGCTCCTCCCTCAACCGTGCCACTCCATGGCACCTAGCACTTTAATAACCGAATCAAGCTCGAGCAGTGCTAGAACTTCCCAACCGGTAATGCTTTGGTGAACATATTTGCTGCATTGTTATCTATTATTCTTTGGTATGTGTAACTCTGATATGTATTATATAAGTATAATCAAATGTTTTGTAAAACAGCTTCATGAACTGTATTTGATTATTATATTTTGTCGTTCCGCTGTAAGATTCTGTTTTTTTTCTTTCTTTCTCTGCTTTTTCTTATTTACCCAATAACAATCCGCCCTTCTGTATGGTTTAAGTTTGACGTGTGTGATTTATCGTCGATTTAAAATACCATTGACTGTGATGAATTGGATAGCAATCTAGGTTAAGGAGCACGAAACGCTTGGCAACACAACACGAAATAAGCAGGAACGACGACGACGGTGGTGACTTGATTTTCACTTCATACATGTATTTAAAATTAAAATAAAATGAGAATAAATTCATAGATTTGAGAATAATAATCGATTAATTAATGAATATACACAAGAGTGAAGCAAAACACCATAATCGATTACAGATTTCTGAAGATTGTTGAAATAGGGTTATTGAGTACGGTTAAAAATGGAATTCACAAAAATGAAAAGGTAAAATGAGACTGCTTATATTAATTGATTAAATAACATATTATTAATTACACTACTAGGAACGGCTAAGATAGCGATGGAACATAGCGACGGCTAGCGACGGCTAAAAAATGCGGCCGTCGCTATACGAAATATACAGATCCCTTTCCCGCGAGCAGAACTTTCATTCTTTCCACCAAAAAATAAACCCTCCTTCCCCCAATCCGCCGCCCCCCGTCACCGCAGCCGCCGCCCCGCCTTCCGCCGCCTCCAAATCACCAAATTCGCCTAGGTATGCTTCTAATCTCTATTTTGAATGTAAATTTGATGTTTTTTAGGTTCAGTTTAAACCTTAATTAAATTAGGATTTGTTGTTAAATTAGGATTTGTTGTTAAATTAGGTATTAGTAGTGTCGTATGTTGATTTGGTAGATTAATTAGTTTATTATCATGAAGTTAAATTAGGTATTAGATTAATTAGTTTATCATGAAGTTGAATAAATGGTTGATGTTGATAATTAGTGTTGGCGATTAACATGAGTAGTTGTATTAGGTGAAAATTAGTGTATATTAATGATTAACTTAGTTATTGATAAATTTACATGAAAGTATTTCATAGTTTATGAAATTGATAAATTACAAATTTAAGTTGTTAAGTGAATTTAAATTGACAAATTTTTATTTAATAATTAGATTTTTATTGTTTTTGAATCATCTATTTGATAATTAGATTTTTTTGTTTTATAATTATCTTCATTGATAATTCTTCTATTTATCTTGTTGATTTAGCGACGGCTAGCGATGGCCATTTTAATCATTTTAGCGATGGCTAGCGACGGCCAAAATGCAAAAGGTTGTATATATTGTACAAAAATAAAGTTTATACAAAAAATTAAAAAATGAATATGAGAACATTAAAAATTCTGTAAACATCTAATTTTTTGTTAAAAATTAGGAAATGACTTTAAAAACAACTGATATTGTACTAAAATCGATTTTGTAAAGAAATTAAGAAATGAATATAACAACAACAAATATTCCACTAAAATCTATGTCGTAAAAAAATAAAGAAATGAATATTGAACTAAAATTGTTGATTGAATGTTGAACTAAAATTTAAATACACAAATTTATGAAATAAAATTTAAATAGTTGAAACATTGTCAAAGTTTGAAAAGAACAACAATATTTGATAAAATTTAAAGAAATTTTTTTATCCCTTAGATTGGCATTGGCCCCGTCTGACAAGTATTGTATATGATCGTTATATGGATGTTCGTTTTGTAACGGAATGGACATTTATATTCATCTGATACAATATTTATCGGATTTGTCCCTGTATTGGACAAGTTACAAACACAATAAAGTAATTACATATTATAAATCATTTCATTTTAAAAGGTTATAAAATTTCGACAGCACATGTATATCATAACTTTTGTAGGGGCTTTGAGGTGGAGCCATCAGATTATATTCTACAGGTTTCGAGGAAGGCTTTTCAGAGCCGGATGGATGGTTGTTGGCCTCGTTGGGATGACATCCCCATTCATGTCAAGAATGCAATACAGGCCGATTTACTTGTAAGTAGTAGTTTGAATTTCAGTTGTAAATTAATATAATATATATAACTTAAAATAATTTTAATTTACAGGCTGCAGTCCGCATTGACCCTGACGACATGGACGTTTTCTTAAATCACTGGAACAAAAGAATGAGGAAAAATTATAGGGATACATTGTCCAAGGCTAAGAATTCACGTAAAAAGCCGAACTAGATGGGTGACGGTGTATGGGCTGAATTTCTTCGGTTTTGGGACACTCCGGCAGCAAAAGTAAGTAATATATGTTTGCTTTGTTATTTAAATCTAATATAAATCTCACAAGATAAATACGTGATAATTTATCTTAATTTGTAGGAATTATCTGCGCGGAACCGAGCTAACAGGAATAAAAATCCTGCATTGCACCGTGGTGGCTCCAAATCCTTCCAGGAGCGTAAGAGAGAGCTGGTAATTAAATTTATAAACTGTGTTTACATTTTATTAAAATATTTTATAATTAGATTAGCAATAATATTTATATATTTTCAGACCGCGAGATCCAACCGCGAGCCCACTATGGCCGAGTTCTTCAAGGTGACGCATGCCGTGGAGAGGACTGATGAAGAAGGCAATGTTTCGTACGAGTGGACGGATGACAAATCTCAATCCGTAATGGTAAACTAATTTATTGTTAATAACAATATTTTGTCTCATTTTATTTTCAAAAACTTGAAATTCGGTTTTTATCGTGTAAAACAATTGTTTGTCATCGCAGAAGAGGTACGAAGCTGAGCGGGCTCGGGTAGCACAGTCCACTGGTCGGGAAGAGCTTACGCTAGAGGAGGCGAACAATATCTGGGATGTTATTATTGACCCGCCTTCTCGGACCAATGTGTGGTATAGCTATGGAAATCTGGGGGTAAATTTTGACATGTACTAATATATAAATTTACACATGCATATGAATAGTTAAATAATTTTAATAATATTGTATATATATATACTAATATATAAATAATTATGAACTATTTTACAGGCGATGAGATTGCAGAGTGCATACAGGAGGTCCCAGCAAGAAGAGGATATTGCTAAGTTGAGGCAAACAGTGGATGAAATAAATGATTGGAGGAAGAGTTTCTTCGAGCAACAGCTGGATGAGCGGATAGCAGGTTATTTGCAACAGCATGGGAGGATGCCTGGAGAGGATGGCAGTGATGGCGAGTAGTAGGTATGCTTATTTGCTCATGTTTCAGTTTGGTATATACATATTTTGGTTGGTTTGGTGTATATATATTTCGGGATATTATGTACATATTTTGATGACTTGTAATTGTGTTAATGGTTTGTTTGGGTTAACGGTTTGTAGTTGTGGCTGGAGAACTATGCATACATTTTCGTTGGGAAACTATGTACATATTTTGATGACCTGTATTGGTTGACATGATATGTATTGTTGTTGGAATTGTATATGATTTTGTTTGGTTTTGTTGGATTTTATATTGTTTGAATGTATAGTGATGTTATACGATGGATATATGATGGTTATAGTTGATGAATATAGTGTATAGTGGCTGTGATGATGGTATTTGATGGTTATTGTTTGAAGTGTATATGGGCTGTGCAAGTGCACAGAAATTTGTTCAGTATAGCGACGGCTGGCGACGACCATTTTTTTCAGATTAGCGACGGCATTTGGACGTTGAAAAATTTCCACGTGGCACATTTGCAGTCGCGAGCCGTCGCTATTTATGTGACGGAGCCGTCGCTAAAGCCGTCGCTATTTACGTGCTCTAATTATTATTAGTAGATGTTGATTGTTGTTTTGCCTCCAGTTAGTTACCAGCGGAGGCAAAATCTTTTTTTTGCTCCTGATAGAATGTCTCTAGTATTAACAAAATCAGAAAAATAGATACATGGAAAAAGTTGTAAAAAAAATCTAATAACAGGTTTGATTTTTAGTTTGAACGACACTTTTTAGTATGAACAAAAAATGATAGTTGCAACTATATTTCTGTAATTTACACTAAAAAAATCTATCATTTTTTTCCGCTTAGAAAATGGGTTGGAGATGAGGAACTATATGTTAATGCATTGCTTAATATGAAAACGACATACTAGATGCACTATCTCATGACTTATGAAATGAAGCCAGATATAATTTTCTTCATTTTATTAGCAGCTGATATTATTCAGTCTTGTAGCTTATTGGAGAAATTCGTGTTTACATTTAAAAGCATCCATAACAGTAAGAAAAGCCACAAAATCGAGGATTGATCATTTTGTATGTCAGTTAATATTTTAAATTGATTTGTAAGGCACGTACTTTTGATTAAGTAGACATGTTTTGTTCAGAACTTTGCATTTTTTATACTACTCGTGATATTAATCCAAGTTGTTATGCGCTTTGTAGGCGAGGCTAACAGTAAAAATCTGATCTTTTCCTTTTAAGTAGCCATAACATAAAGAAACATCCCAATATCAAGGATGGATTTTGTATGTGATCAGTTCATATGATGATCAAATAGAAGTTGCTATTTCTTACTATGTAGTTTTGATTCTCTTTTTTCAAAAGGGTAAAATGGTCTGAATGGATTATCTTTAATATATACTTACAAGGTTAGTTTCCAAGTAATATATTTCTTAGAGGCACCCGTGTGAAGAAACCAAGGTTTCACATTCTGTCCGGCTTGCCGGAACTCCGGCCATCTCGGCCCGGTTCCGGCGATGACCGGAACGGAATCGCCAAAAAATCCCTTTCCGTCATCAGCACAAAAAAAAAAAACAAAAAAAACAAAAACAATCAAAGAATCTTGGCAGCCTTTAAATCATCAGTAAACAAAAAACGTTAAATCATTTATGGTCAAAGAATCAAGAGGAAAAAAAACAGTAAAGTAAAAACTGTAAAAGCAAAACAACTTTAAATCATTTCATTCATAAATCAGGAATCTTCAATCAATTAAAGTTTAACGTTTTGCTCAAAAAATCAGAGAATAAATCACGGGCTCAACAATCAAATTGGCGAAGGAATCAAATATTAGCCTATAAAAAGCATAACTATCTCAAAACAATACACATAAACTCACCGATTCGAAGCCGTGAGCAACTGAATTTACTCTGAAGAAAATATTTGATAACTGGAATTCGCATCTGGAAGCAATCGAATTTAATCTGGAATTCCTGTCTGGAAGCAATCGAGTTTGATAATTGGAATTCGTGTCTGGAATTTGAAGCGGGCATCAATTCGTGTCTGGAAGCAATCGAATTTAATCTGCAGCAGGTATCCATTTTTTTTCCCCTTTTCCCTTTCGCGTCTGGTTTTTGAATTCTGGAAACGTGAAAAAATGTAGGCGGCTTCGAGCGATCAAATGAATTAGGGAGAAAATATTTAGGGAGAAATATAAAGTGGGTTTGGGCTTTTATTTCCAGTGCTTTCCGTTCTATAAATTATTTACATCCAACTTTTCAGCTTAATACCGTTGTTGTTTGCTACAAGATGAATTCAATAAATATCATTGCAATGTGTTTCAAGATGTGTTTTGGATTTACATTCAATAAATATAGGCTCCAAATGAAAAGAGTACAGCAATTGCCAATTTGCAGTGGCAAGTTACTGCCGCATGGAGTCAATAATAAACTTATACCAGAGGAAGAATGCGTTGATTTTTCTCATAATCCTTTGCTACAATATCTGGTTACATTCAACTATTTTATAATTTTATTTTTTGGCCTCTACAAAAGAGAAACTATACTAGTTTTCTGTTTATTTGACGCCTACCGCGTTTTGTATGATTCCAATACTGAATTAGCTATTACACTTTGAACACTACACTTTTAGTGCAGCTGTACGAATATACCGTGTGTAATTCAGTTTGGTGCAGCTGGAATAGATTTCACCTATGCAAAATATGTGCACAGTTTAGCTGGAAAAAAAAACCTAGCCTTTAGAATTAGGTTAGTGGACAATTACTTTAAATATGAGCATATGTTGATTGTTTTTAATTATAATTTTTTTTAGTTAATTGAAGTTGATATTAACAAATTTATGTTATATAATTTATATAATTTTGTTTATTATTTAGGTGCTTGAATATGGCAAATCGTGATATTGTCTGGAATTACTGTACGGCAGTAGGTACCAATAAAAAGAAAACGAAGTGCAATTTTTGCAATAAAGAAATTTCTGGTGGAGGTGTAACACGTATGAAAGAACATTTGGCAGCAATGGCTGGCGATGTTGCACCATGTCCAAACGTTCCTAAAGAAGTCATAAAACTAATACGGGAACATCTAATCAAAAAGAGAAACGAACGAAGCCAAGGGAAGCTTGAAAAACAACGTGTGCAAGAAGAATTGATGAGCATGCCCGAACAACAAAATTCAGACGTTGGAAGTGATGGAAATGAAGATGATACAGATATTCAACATGCCTTTCAAGCAAGTAAAGAATCTTATATTAGTGATGAAAGATGACGTTCAGGCGTAGGATCCAGTGGAGTAAAGCGCACCGATCGTTCTAAATCCTTAAGAGTGGATAATGATTTTGAGATACGTGCAGCTTCCAGGATAGATTCATATGTTCAAACACGAGGAGGTAGATCTCAACCTTCAATTAAAACTGCAATAAAAGGCATTAAAGATGCCAAAAAACATATAGGACGTGCAATATCTAAATTTTTTTATTTTAACCATATTGCCCATAATGCTGCAAGTAGTCCTTATTATCAAACAATGGTTGATGCCATTGCAGAAGCTAGTCCTGGAGTCAAACCACCCACTCCAGGGGAACTTTCGAAAACTTATTTAGATTTAGAGTGCGCTGAAATCAAACAACATATTGATACTTACTCCAAATTTTGGGATGAGTATGGTTGCACATTGATGTGCGATGGTTGGAGCACACAAAATAGAAGAAAAATCATAAATTTTCTTGTGTACTCCACTCAAGGAACCGTCTTTCTTAAATCTGTAGATGCCACTGACAAATTTCAAAGTGCTCAGTATATTTGTGGTCTAATGGATAATGTCGTTAATTTATTGGAGAATATAGAATTGTGCAAATAGTAACTGACAATGGAGCAAATTATAAAGCTGCTGGTCAATTACTAATGGAAAAAAGAAGACAACTATATTGGACACCATGTGCAGCACATTGCATCGATTTGATTTTAGAGGATATTTCAAAAGAAGCCAAGGTAAAAATTATTATATCAAATTGCCAATCAATAACAGGATTCATATACAATCATGGTTGGCTACTTACAATAATGAGAAAAGAAACAAACAACAAAGAATTAATTCGGCCAGCGGTAACCAGGTTCGCTACTCACTTTATTGCATTAGAATCCATATACACACATAAAGAGAATTTGAGAAGGATGATCTATTCGAGGGAGTGGAGTGCAAAGATTCCAAAACTCGGTCCTAAAGACAAAAAAACAGCAATTCTTGTCTATAACTTGATTCATAGTGATAAATTTTGGGCTAACATTGCTGCCATTATTCTGGTGTTTGGTCCACTTGTAAAAGTTTTAAGAATGGTGGACAATGATGACAAAGCAGAGATGGGATATTTGTACGAAGCAATGGATCGAGCGAAGGAATTAATTAAGAAAAATGTCGGTTCAAGACAGTATCAAAGATGGTGGAATATAATCGATAAAAGATGGGAGAGACAGCTGCATCGACCTATTTATGCAGCAGGTAATTCTTTTAGCTATCACACAATTATACGAATGCATATCATGTCAATACCTTCTTTTAACCATTCAATTCTTTTAGGTTATTTTCTCAATCCCCAAATTCAATATGGAGATAAAGCAACAAATGATGATGAAGTTTTAAATGGATGGGCAAACATCCTTGAAAGAATGGTATCAGATATTGCTATGCAAATTGAAATTTCGAAAGAGGTAATAAAACATAATACTCAACTAATTATGATTCTTTTTCAAATTATGACATGTCTATTAATAAATGTTATGTAGGTGGAAAAATACAGAATGAAACTTGGTGTGTTTGGTTCTGCAAAAGCAAAACAAGCAATTAAGTCATGTCTTCCCGCTATGTGGTGGTCAATAATTGGCAGAGAAGCTGCTCCAAATTTAACACATTTAGCAATGCGCATTCTTAGCCAAACGGTTTCTTCTTCAAACTGTGAAAGAAAATGGACAACATTTGCAATGATTCACACAAAGCTGAGAAACAGAATAAAAATGGAGAACTTAGAAAAATTGGTATTCGTACATTATAATATGCGATTAAGAGTATGACATGCTAAACGCCAACAAACAAACGACCAACTTATTGATTTGGATTACATCTTTCATGAGGAGGATCCACTTGCAGAATTGTAACGACCCAGGATTTTTAGTAATTAAAATTTGAATATTTAATTAATTTTAAATATTAATAAGTGAATTTATAAGTCAAATAAATTTTTATTTGAATTATTGGATTTAATTGAATAATTAAATCGATAATTTAATATGTTAAATTATGGAAATAATTGAAAATTGAGTTAAATATGATTGAAAATGATTTGTAAAATTTTATTTTATCACATTGAAGTTAGAAAGATATTTTAGAACTTTTAAAATCGAATTAAAGGTTAATTTGTGAAATTGAATATTTTAATATTTAAATCGACTAGTGAAAATAGTCAATTTTTGAACAGTCTCAGAATTGGACGAGACCAGTTCCATTGGATCCGTAATAGTTAGTTGTTACCGGATTTCAATTTTCGTGTCAATCGGAGTTATCGTTTGATCGTGGCAGCTCGAAACGCATCGAATTATTTTTAATTTTAATTTGGCGAGTTAAAATAGCCATTTTTCAAAAAGTCTCGGATTTCGACGAAACCAGTTTCATCGGATCCGTAATGTGATATTATTGTAAGGTTTCAAATTTCGTGTCAATTGGATTTACCGTTTGTCCGGTACAAATTAAAACGCCTAGAAAATCGTTTAAATCGGTTTAATTTAAATTGAACGTTTATTGCCATAACTCGCACATATGACCGAATTAGCTTCCGAAACCTGTTCCATTGTGTCCGGAACGCGGGGTAAACCCTAGAAACGCTGGTTACGGCGCGTAAATCGGAGTTTGGAAAATTGGAATGAATAGTGTTCGATTTTTTCCTATAAATACACCATAAATTCACAATTTTAGAAAAAAAAATAACCTAATCTAAAACCCTAGCCGCCAGTTTCGAATTCAAAGGCCAGAAATTCGCAACCTTTCTCCCTCGATTACTCCAAATCCATCAACAATTAGACGAAGACATCAACTACAATATTGTTGAGCACGATGAGAGCTTCGATGTAAACGGCTGTGATGTAAAACGGAGCATCGTAAGGGGAGCTACAGGGGGCCGATTGTGGCCAGTTGCGCACGGAAATTAAGGTGGAAGGGGGGGGCCGAGCTCTATGCCCTTCTGGCCGAGCATGGAGTGGAGCGCGAGCTTCAATTTGGCACTTCCCGATCGTCTCCAGGTGGTTTGTGGTGATCGATAAATCTAAACCTAGTTTTTTGTTGATGGGTTCTTTGTCGGCCTGTAGATGGCGTGAACGTGAATGGGAGAGAAGAAGGGTTGTGCGGTCATGATGCTAGGGGGAGAGATCTAACGGCTGGAAATAGATTAGGTTTAAAATTATATAATTATGTTGTGAATTTGTTATTAAAAAATCGTGTAACTTTGAAAAATCATAACTTTTTCATACGAGGTCAAAAACGTGCGAAACCAGTTACGTTGGAATCGTATGGACGAGCACTACGCAATGGAGTTGGATTGGAGTCGTTTGGAGTTACTGAAAATTTCGTGTAAAATTAAACGTCCGTTTAATTTTATTCGAAATAAATCGCTAAAACGAAATAAATCAAGGTGAGAACTTCTCACTCAATCGAATCAGTTTCGATTTTATTTTAAATAGTTAGATTTAAAATATTTGAATGCATGTTTGAATGATGATTGTTATCTATTGATTGTTAAAATAGACATTATGCGCCGTTAGTAAGCGGATGTTATTTATTAAAAACATATACCGCGAATATTTCATAAACAGTGAAATTGGTATTATATATAATAGCAATATATATATATTGGCATATGTATATATTGGAGTTGTTGATTTCTCGTATTTTTTAGCGGATGAGACCCTATTGCGCCGTCTATTAAGCGGATAATATTTTAAATCCCATATACCGCGATAATTTCGTACTGGAGCGGAATTGGTATTGTGCTAATGTTTGTGGATGCAGGAAAACAGGTTGGAGGGATCCAACTGGATTCCTCAACAGTTTTTATTTGATTTCAAATATTTTGATATTTGATGGATTATCATATCGATATATGATATCGTTGTAGTCGTGATTGACTATTTGGTGTGTAGCATCATTGGACCCAGATTTTGGGATTTTAAAATGATTTTTAAAGTGATTTTTGAAAATATAAAATATTTTTGGAATTGATCCATTATAAATAAATAACGATATAATTTTTAATGTTATATAAAAGTTATGATTTTGAGAAATATAGTTAAAAGTTGATTTTTGAGAATATGATGCTAATGATTTTTATAAAATAGTTTAAATTGGATTTCTGAATTTATTGTAAAAAGTTTAAATATAGGATTTATAAAATTTGATTATTTTATAAATCAAAACGATGAAATTATAAAGGAGTTTAAAGGCATTTTTAAAATAGTAATATAAATTGATTATATTAAAAGATTTATAAATTGATATTTATAAATTGAAATATTGAAATTATAAAACGAGCTTTTATAAGTGTTTGAATGAATTATGAATGAATTCCATAAATGAATGAAATTTATAGAATTTAAATGGTGAAGCTATAAATGAAATTTATAGAATTTAAATGGTGAAGCTATAAATGAAATTTATAGAATTTAAATGGTAAAGTTATAAATGAAATTTATAGAATTTAAATGGTGAAGTTATAAATGAAATTTATAAATAGTAAGATTTATAAATTTTGTGAAGTTATTAAAGAATAGATTTGGTTAAATAAATGAATCTTATAAGTTATAAGATTTATGATTTGGAAAGTCTTTAAAAGAACGATTTTGTAAAATAATCGTTTTATAAGCATTTAACTTATAATATGGACTTTTAGTTTATAATTGAGTTATAAACTGGAATAGGTTAATAAAGGAATTTAGAAACGTTGTTTTATAAATTCGCAAACAACTTATTTTGATAAGTAAATTGTTGAAACCTATTAATGGAGTTATATTCACATTTTTGACTGTGAATAATGCTTTGAAATAAAATGAATAAGAGGATGAAATTTGTTAACGTAGTATATTCACGTTTTTGAATAGTGAATAATATGTTAAAGAAAATGTTTAGAATGTGATATTTTAAATTGAATTAAAACGATCTAACGATGTTTTAAAATGTGTTGAGATTCGAAACCATAGATTTCAACATTTATTGTTGAAATAGACGTTTTCGAGAAATAAAAGGAAATGGTGGACTATAACACTGTTGTTATAGTAAATGATTTTCGAAAGGAAATGTTTTGGATAGTATTGGGATTTATATATCTATTTTAATTTCGAATCCCTATACTAGTGATTTTGGGACGTCGTAACAATGTTTTACGCAACATTCGTTTTGGCCCAAATAAATATGTTTAAGAGAATGATTTCCTTAAAGAATGAAATATATACTTAATCTCGATTTAAGTATATTGAATATTTTCCAAGTGTTGAAAATAAATAAAATTTGTGAATTACTTATGAATAAATAAGTATGGAAATGTTTTCCAATATAAAGTGAATATTTTGAGAAGTTATCTTTTTGAAGATAAATTGAAATGAATAATTGAAATCGTATGTGTATGGATATTGCGAAATATAAATTCACTATGGAATTTATGAATAGAAAGGAAATTTGTTTAAAAATAAATATTGATTTATTTTTGAAGTGTGAAATTATATATCTTGTAAAGATATTTTGGAAAATAAATAATTTGGAAAATTATTTGGAATCTGGTGATGTGTGCATATCCATTGATAGTTCAATAACCGACTATCAATATTTCCCTTTGAATGGGTATTCGATGTGATTTGTTTTGAATTTGAATGCCACACTTATTTTTGAATAAGCGCTCACTGTTCGGGTTAACCGGGAAAGGACCATGGGGTCGTATAACCCATTCCGAATATGTGATACGTCGTTGTGAATTGCATTTGATGACCGGTGTTGAAGACCGAGTATTTGCGAAAGCGATAGGATGACCTATCGATTGTCTCTGCACTGGGTAGCTCCTGGTATAGAGATTCCCTAAGTGATGGGAAATTCGATCGGGATTGTGAATACCCGGATTGCAAGGGCTTCGTGAGAAGTGCCTTCGGTTTTGTTCGATCCCGGAACAGACTTGTATGGATTGTATGTCTGACGTTACAAATTGAGATATAAAGCAGATTTCTTTCAAATATATTTCTGTTGGTGGCGGAGACTTTATTCTTTTAGCTTAACACCCTTCTCTAAGACGTACAAGCTCAGAGGTTATGTAGTTGAATGTTATCAGCGATATATTCCCAATTTGGTAATGTGACATGCTGAGTGTTGCTGTAAATGATCATTGTGTTGATTATTTGTGATAGGATCGTTTATTTGATCGTCTATCTTGGTGATCATTTCTATGATCATTTGTTGACCCAAAGCATGGCTTTTGTATAAAGTATGTTTTTGTGGACGTGACTTCGTCGAGCCTCACACCCCGTGAATGGTCAAAACAGGAAAGATGCGGCAAGGTTATGAGGGGTAGCGCCCTTTAGGATGTGTGCATTTCCTTCTGGAAAAGGGTAGTATCATGGTATGGAGCCCAGATGCTTACTCATGTTGAAAACACTTTATGATTGTGTGGATTGATTACGAGCGCTCGGTGAAAGGTCCCAAAGGACCGGGGGATGGCATATTCGGTCAGTTGTTACTCAGTTAGGGGTAACTCGGCCTTGTGTTGGTAGAGATCCGGTTTGGTTCTCGGGGATGTCCATCCAGAGGCATTCTCATGTGGCAATGGGAAGTTCCTTGGCCTGATCATTCGTTGGAAATCCAAAGAAACAATACGAGACTTGTACGGTTTTAGTTGCATAACCTGCTATGGAATGTGGCGGTAACCTGCTATTGAACATAGTTAGCTATAGTAGGCATAGTTCGAAATGTCTATGCTGGCTAAGATTTATATTCTACTTTCGAAATGAATTTTTCCTACACTATGCACTAGTAATAATATCAAATGCTCTTTTAAATGCGTATCAAGCATCTTTGACTATCATAAGGAGAAATCTCCTCCGATTCTGCGTTTGCATTGTGTGTGTGTGCGGGAGGCCTTATGGTAGTCTCATTTTTAAAAGCATTGCGAATTGAATTTAAAAATATTCCTCTATTTGATTTTTAAAGATAAATAAATTGTTTTGAGTTCTCACATCAGTCACATGACTGACTCGGAGTTTATTGTTTTCCTTCCTAAACTCTGGGTGCCCACCGATTTCCACACGGGCAGTCAAGAGTTAAGGTTTATCAGGATATTTTGGATATTCTGGAATTGCTGGAGGCAAGCTGGATGGCATGGCGTATTACTAGTTATATAGTATTTCTTTTTCCGCTGCACTGTTTGATGTTGTTTGTTGTTGCACACTCTGATGATAAGATGTAATGAAATGTAATGTATAAAATGTAATAACTGATATAGTTCTTTGTTTAAAGATTATTCATTTATTATTATATGTTGTTCCGCTGCGAATTGTGAGATTCTGATATTGTTGTTCTGTTGTTTTTCTATTTTCTGTTTTCTTTACTCTATATTTTCTATCTTCTCTCTCCTTATCTCTTTTTCTTTGTCTTTCTTTTTCTTAAACCATAACATTTCGGGTTTTTGGCCTTCGATTTCTCGGTAGTCGATAAAGTGAGTATTGATGTTGAATTTTCGAAAGTCGAAAACTTCCGGGGCGTTACATTTGGTATCAGAGCTTATGGTTAAGCGATAACCATGGTTATGTTGGGTATTACTCATTAGAGATAGAGTCAGTAGTACTCCAGAATGAGTTTGAGTGTAATAATAGATATGAGAGCGTATTTGTTAGTGAATATATAAAAATTGTTTTATATTGTGATGATTGGTTTGTTGAGTGGTATATAGATTCTGGTTAATATGAGTAATTAACGTTGTTGATAGGGATCTCTAAACACTTGAATAGAAAAATTCGACGCAATATTGTTTTTAAATTGGGTAAATGAAATAATTTTACCTTGATTATATTTTTATATATAAAGGAATAATTTTTCAGAATTATTAAAGTGTATATAAGTAGATTGTTTGGTTGTTGAATAAGATGTTTGAATAATCTAAATTAAAGGATAATTGTATAAGTATAATGAATTATAAGAATGGAATTATAATTAAAGTGATTTACAAGTGTGAAATAAACTTATATATATAAGAAGTGAAACTATATGGATATATTTAGGAATTTAAGTTATGTAAAAACAAGTGATGTTTATAAATGGAGTATAACTTAAGAGATATTGAATGAAATTGAATTGAATGAATGGATTGAATGTTAATCAAATTAAATGTAATTTAAGTTGATATGAAATAATGAATATAAGTGTTAATTCATTAAAATCTAATGTTATTGAAAGTTGAATAGTTGAATAAAAATATCAATTAATTAAACCAATTGATAAGCAAAGGAATTTGGTTGTAATTAATATACATTGGTTGTTATATGGTTGTTAGATGATTGTATATAATTCATTAAGTGTTAATGAAATTGAATTAATGAAATTGAATTAATGAAATTGAATTAATGAAATTGGAAGCTAAAGTAATTGAAATTCAATTGGAAGTTAAGTAAATTTTGAATAGAATTGAATTTGAATTGGAAGTGAACCAACTTGAATATAAACTAAGTGAAAAAGAATGTTTGTAAGAACATCCATTGTTAATGAATCAAATGTGATTAAATTGAAAACCCAATTCATTGAATATTAATGAGAATATGAATGAATATATATTGGTTATGAATTTGTTGGATGATAGTTGGTTGATGGTTGAATATATTGCTTTTGTTTCAATTGCTATGTTGACATATATAGTTATTATGTTGCTATATGTTGTATATCGATACTATGTTCATATATGCATGTTCTCATATTGTTTGTTGAGTGATTAGTAGGTGCGGATCGCGTTTGCTTCGCATTTGGAGCTCGCTTTCGCGCTATATTAGCCGTATATGCTCGCTAATAAAATATAAGGTACATATCTCGGATTAAATATCGTACTTTTATACCTTTTTCCCTGCGGGATGCCTCATTACTTGATGAGATGTATATTTGTGATATATATACTGTCATTTTTTTTTCGGATCGAGCCGCGCAAAGGAGACTATGGCGAATTTTTCCGAAAATTTAAGGCGTTAGAAAAAATTTGAGAAAATTGAAAAGTTTTGTAAACTTTAACTTTGATTTTTGAAGTTGAAAGTTAAACAATAGTAATTGTTTTTGAAAAGATAACTAAGTATGATTTGAAAACTTAGTAAAGTATTATGAGAAGTTCAATTATGAATTTTGGGAAAGTTAATAAATTCTGTAACTTTTCTTACTTGTTAATTTCGAGGACGAAATTCTTTTAAAAGGGGAAGATTGTAACGACCCAGGATTTTTAGTAATTAAAATTTGAATATTTAATTAATTTTAAATATTAATAAGTGAATTTATAAGTCAAATAAATTTTTATTTGAATTATTGGATTTAATTGAATAATTAAATCGATAATTTAATATGTTAAATTATGGAAATAATTGAAAATTGAGTTAAATATGATTGAAAATGATTTGTAAAATTTTATTTTATCATATTGAAGTTAGAAAGATATTTTAGAACTTTTAAAATCGAATTAAAGGTTAATTTGTGAAAATTGAATATTTTAATATTTAAATCGACTAGTGAAAATAGTCAATTTTTGAACAGTCTCAGAATTGGACGAGACCAGTTCCATTGGATCCGTAATAGTTAGTTGTTACCGGATTTCAATTTTCGTGTCAATCGGAGTTATCGTTTGATCGTGGCAGCTCGAAACGCATCGAATTATTTTTAATTTTAATTTGGCGAGTTAAAATAGCCATTTTTCAAAAAGTCTCGGATTTCGACGAAACCAGTTTCATCGGATCCGTAATGTGATATTATTGTAAGGTTTCAAATTTCGTGTCAATTGGATTTACCGTTTGTCCGGTACAAATTAAAACGCCTAGAAAATCGTTTAAATCGGTTTAATTTAAATTGAACGTTTATTGCCATAACTCGCACATATGACCGAATTAGCTTCCGAAACCTGTTCCATTGTGTCCGGAACGCGGGGTAAACCCTAGAAACGCTGGTTACGGCGCGTAAATCGGAGTTTGGAAAATTGGAATGAATAGTGTTCGATTTTTTCCTATAAATACACCATAAATTCACAATTTTAGAAAAAAAAATAACCTAATCTAAAACCCTAGCCGCCAGTTTCGAATTCAAAGGCCAGAAATTCGCAACCTTTCTCCCTCGATTACTCCAAATCCATCAACAATTAGACGAAGACATCAACTACAATATTGTTGAGCACGATGAGAGCTTCGATGTAAACGGCTGTGATGTAAAACGGAGCATCGTAAGGGGAGCTACAGGGGGCCGATTGTGGCCAGTTGCGCACGGAAATTAAGGTGGAAGGGGGGGGGGGCGAGCTCTATGCCCTTCTGGCCGAGCATGGAGTGGAGCGCGAGCTTCAATTTGGCACTTCCCGATCGTCTCCAGGTGGTTTGTGGTGATCGATAAATCTAAACCTAGTTTTTTGTTGATGGGTTCTTTGTCGGCCTGTAGATGGCGTGAACGTGAATGGGAGAGAAGAAGGGTTGTGCGGTCATGATGCTAGGGGGAGAGATCTAACGACTGGAAATAGATTAGGTTTAAAATTATATAATTATGTTGTGAATTTGTTATTAAAAAATCGTGTAACTTTGAAAAATCATAACTTTTTCATACGAGGTCAAAAACGTGCGAAACCAGTTACGTTGGAATCGTATGGACGAGCACTACGCAATGGAGTTGGATTGGAGTCGTTTGGAGTTAGTGAAAATTTCGTGTAAAATTAAACGTCCGTTTAATTTTATTCGAAATAAATCGCTAAAACGAAATAAATCAAGGTGAGAACTTCTCACTCAATCGAATCAGTTTCGATTTTATTTTAAATAGTTAGATTTAAAATATTTGAATGCATGTTTGAATGATGATTGTTATCTATTGATTGTTAAAATAGACATTATGCGCCGTTAGTAAGCGGATGTTATTTATTAAAAACATATACCGCGAATATTTCATAAACAGTGAAATTGGTATTATATATAATAGCAATATATATATATTGGCATATGTATATATTGGAGTTGTTGATTTCCCGTATTTTTTAGCGGATGAGACCCTATTGCGCCGTCTATTAAGCGGATAATATTTTAAATCTCATATACCGCGATAATTTCGTACTGGAGCGGAATTGGTATTGTGCTAATGTTTGTGGATGCAGGAAAACAGGTTGGAGGGATCCAACTGGATTCCTAAACAGTTTTTATTTGATTTCAAATATTTTGATATTTGATGGATTATCATATCGATATATGATATCGTTGTAGTCGTGATTGACTATTTGGTGTGTAGCATCATTGGACCCAGATTTTGGGATTTTAAAATGATTTTTAAAGTGATTTTTGAAAATATAAAATATTTTTGGAATTGATCCATTATAAATAAATAACGATATAATTTTTAATGTTATATAAAAGTTATGATTTTGAGAAATATAGTTAAAAGTTGATTTTTGAGAATATGATGCTAATGATTTTTATAAAATAGTTTAAATTGGATTTCTGAATTTATTGTAAAAAGTTTAAATATAGGATTTATAAAATTTGATTATTTTATAAATCAAAACGATGAAATTATAAAGGAGTTTAAAGGCATTTTTAAAATAGTAATATAAATTGATTATATTAAAAGATTTATAAATTGATATTTATAAATTGAAATATTGAAATTATAAAACGAGCTTTTATAAGTGTTTGAATGAATTATGAATGAATTCCATAAATGAATGAAATTTATAGAATTTAAATGGTGAAGCTATAAATGAAATTTATAGAATTTAAATGGTGAAGCTATAAATGAAATTTATAGAATTTAAATGGTGAAGTTATAAATGAAATTTATAGAATTTAAATGGTGAAGTTATAAATGAAATTTATACATAGTAAGATTTATAAATTTTGTGAAGTTATTAAAGAATAGATTTGGTTAAATAAATGAATCTTATAAGTTATAAGATTTATGATTTGGAAAGTCTTTAAAAGAACGATTTTGTAAAATAATCGTTTTATAAGCATTTAACTTATAATATGGACTTTTAGTTTATAATTGAGTTATAAACTGGAATAGGTTAATAAAGGAATTTAGAAACGTTGTTTTATAAATTCGCAAACAACTTATTTTGATAAGTAAATTGTTGAAACCTATTAATGGAGTTATATTCACATTTTTGACTGTGAATAATGCTTTGAAATAAAATGAATAAGAGGATGAAATTTGTTAACGTAGTATATTCACGTTTTTGAATAGTGAATAATATGTTAAAGAAAATGTTTAGAATGTGATATTTTAAATTGAATTAAAACGATCTAACGATGTTTTAAAATGTGTTGAGATTCGAAACCATAGATTTCAACATTTATTGTTGAAATAGACGTTTTCGAGAAATAAAAGAAAATGGTGGACTATAACACTGTTGTTATAGTAAATGATTTTCGAAAGGAAATGTTTTGGATAGTATTGGGATTTATATATCTATTTTAATTTCGAATCCCTATACTAGTGATTTTGGGACGTCGTAACAATGTTTTACGCAACATTCGTTTTGGCCCAAATAAATATGTTTAAGAGAATGATTTCCTTAAAGAATGAAATATATACTTAATCTCGATTTAAGTATATTGAATATTTTCCAAGTGTTGAAAATAAATAAAATTTGTGAATTACTTATGAATAAATAAGTATGGAAATGTTTTCCAATATAAAGTGAATATTTTGAGAAGTTATCTTTTTGAAGATAAATTAAAATGAATAATTGAAATCGTATATGTATGGATATTGCGAAATATAAATTCACTATGGAATTTATGAATAGAAAGGAAATTTGTTTAAAAATAAATATTGATTTATTTTTGAAGTGTGAAATTATATATCTTGTAAAGATATTTTGGAAAATAAATAATTTGGAAAATTATTTGGAATCTGGTGATGTGTGCATATCCATTGATAGTTCAATAACCGACTATCAATATTTCCCTTTGAATGGGTATTCGATGTGATTTGTTTTGAATTTGAATGCCACACTTATTTTTGAATAAGCGCTCACTATTCGGGTTAACCTGGAAAGGACCATGGGGTCGTATAACCCATTCCGAATATGTGATACGTCGTTGTGAATTGCATTTGATGACCGGTGTTGAAGACCGAGTATTTGCGAAAGCGATAGGATGACCTATCGATTGTCTCTGCATTGGGTAGCTCCTGGTATAGAGATTCCCTAAGTGATGGGAAATTCAATCGGGATTGTGAATACCCGGATTGCAAGGGCTTCATGAGAAGTGCCTTCGGTTTTGTTCGAGCCCGGAACAGACTTGTATGGATTGTATGTCTGACGTTACAAATTGAGATATAAAGCAGATTTCTTTCAAATATATTTCTGTTGGTGGCGGAGAATTTATTCTTTTAGCTTAACACCCTTCTCTGAGACGTACAAGCTCAGAGATTATGTAGTTGAATGTTATCAGCGATATATTCCCAATTGGTAATGTGACATGCTGAGTGTTGCTGTAAATGATCATTGTGTTGATTATTTGTGATAGGATCGTTTATTTGATCGTCTATCTTGGTGATCATTTCTATGATCATTTGTTGACCCAAAGCATGGCTTTTGTATAAAGTATGTTTTTGTGGACGTGACTTCGTCGAGCCTCACACCCCGTGAATGGTCAAAACAGGAAAGATGCGGCAAGGTTATGAGGGGTAGCGCCCTTTAGGATGTGTGCATTTCCTTCTGGAAAAGGGTAGTATCATGGTATGGAGCCCAGATGCTTACTCATGTTGAAAACACTTTATGGTTGTGTGAATTGATTACGAGCGCTCGGTGAAAGGTCCCAAAGGACCGGGGGATGACATATTCGGTCAGTTGTTACTCAGTTAGGGGTAACCCGGCCTTGTGTTGGTAGAGATCCGGTTTGGTTCTCGGGGATGTCCATCCAGAGGCATTCTCATGTGGCAATGGGAAGTTCCTTGGCCTGATCATTCGTTGGAAATCCAAAGAAACAATACGAGACTTGTACGATTTTAGTTGTATAACCTGCTATGGAATGTGGCGGTAACCTGCTATTGAACATAGTTAGCTATAGTAGGCATAGTTCGAAATGTCTATGCTGGCTAAGATTTATATTCTACTTTCGAAATGAATTTTTCCTACACTATGCACTAGTAATAATATCAAATGCTCTTTTAAATGCGTATCAAGCATCTTTGACTATCATAAGGAGAAATCTCCTCCGATTCTGCGTTTGCATTGTGTGTGTGTGCGGGAGGCCTTATGGTAGTCTCATTTTTAAAAGCATTGCGAATTGAATTTAAAAATATTCCTCTATTTGATTTTTAAAGATAAATAAACTGTTTTGAGTTCTCACACCAGTCACATGACTGACTCGGAGTTTATTGTTTTCCTTTCTAAACTCTGGGTGCCCACCAATTTCCACACGGGCAGTCAAGAGTTAAGGTTTATCAGGATATTCTGGATATTCTGGAATTGCTGGAGGCAAGCTGGATGGCATGGCGTATTACTAGTTATATAGTATTTCTTTTTCCGCTGCACTGTTTGATGTTGTTTGTTGTTGTACACTCTGATGATAAGATGTAATGAAATGTAATGTATAAAATGTAATAACTGATATAGTTCTTTGTTTAAAGATTATTCATTTATTATTATATGTTGTTCCGCTGCGAATTGTGAGATTCTGATATTGTTGTTCTGTTGTTTTTCTATTTTCTGTTTTCTTTTCTCTATATTTTCTATCTTCTCTCTCCTTATCTCTTTTTCTTTGTCTTTCTTTTTCTTAAACCATAATATTTCGGGTTTTTGGCCTTCGATTTCTCGGCAGTCGATAAAGTGAGTATCGATGTTGAATTTTCGAAAGTCGAAAACTTCCGGGACGTTACAAGAATGGACTAGAGAAGCTGAGAATCCACTACTTGATAATGCAAGCGATAGTCCTTGGTCGGACAATGATAATGTATCTGCAGTGAAAGTGATAGTTCATCAAATGATGATTCAGGTAATGCTGGTGGTGACGGTATTGGTTCTAGTGGTTATGGCGTTGGTTCCACTTTTGATGATTCTCAAAGACATATCCAAAATTATGAAGCAGATTACTATAGTCGACGAAGAGATGGAAATTTGAACGTTGTACATGAAGACCAAGGGGATTATGATGGCAGATATATTTCTAACAATGTCCCGAGTTTTAAGTATTCTACGTCTGACTATACCGGAGGTTATTCGTATTGTGGGTTAAATCAACCGTATGCTGATGAGCCATCAAGTAGCCAAGATGAACCCTCACCCTTTGATAATATGATGACGACATTTTTAAGTTCGGATCAGATACAGCAGTATGCTTTTCCAACATATTATAATCCATCACAAGATGAAGAGAGTGATGAACAAAATTTACATGATGCTCAGAGAAATAGCTTTTGGTATTAAATTTTTATGTTGTATGTTTTGTAACTTCTATGTCACTTGAACAATTTAGTGTAATTGACTATCAGTGTTGCATACATATTTGCGTATTTATAACAAAAATGTACCAGAATTCACAAACCGGAATTAAAACGGAATTTCCGGAAATCCCGAAACGGAACCGGAATTTTGATTTTTTCAACTGACCGGAACGGAAACGGAAACCGGAACTTCGAACCTTGGAAGAAACAGTTTGATAACCATTACAGGTTTCAATTTTTGTTTTTGTGTCTGATTTTCTGCCGTACTTGAAAACTTTTTTAGTACGTGTATAACATGTTATATAGTCAAAATTACCAGCTTCAAACTTATGTGTAAATGTTATGCGTATGTATAACATGTGCATGTGTAGTCTGTCAATTGTATATAACCAATACAAAAAATTCGTATACAAAGACATTTCTCTTAAAAAGGGTTTCCTGAGAAGGTTAATTATAAATCGTTCAACTAGTAATCTGTTATGGTAGTAAACTTTGAGAAATGAAACTATGTGCTTGTCAAGTTATCAGCTTGTGGTCTGATTTTAAAATTATTAATTCTTTTTCATAACAGCATGCATGTATGTGCACACGTACAAACAAACAGAGCCACTTAACCCCTCAGAAATTTTATGTGCTCAATTTAGCCTGAGATTGTACATAAATTTGTGAACAGTTTTCTTTTTCAATAAA
The DNA here is from genome assembly GCA_030765085.1 of Allium cepa. Classification (NCBI taxonomy): domain Eukaryota; kingdom Viridiplantae; phylum Streptophyta; class Magnoliopsida; order Asparagales; family Amaryllidaceae; genus Allium; species Allium cepa. Next base: position 602,302,339 of record CM060935.1, read on the forward strand.
CTGCTGTAAGGTACCGAATAGTATATTTTTACTTTGAAAGAGATATGATGCAACTTCTAAACATGAGAATCTTCACCTTAGAAATCCTAAATGTGCGTAGAAATTAAACCCAAATACGTTGGAAAATGTAAATATCCCGAGTTTCCGTTATATTTAAAAGTATTCTATATTGGTTGCACAGTTGTTTCAGATATCATATTAGAAATCACAGTTGTTGGCGTGAGATGAGGCCAAAAATGTCAACCCAAAATGCAACCACCAAGATCGAAATCATTCTTCCAAATCCCATTTGTGATGCTTTGTAGTTTGGTGCTCCAGCACGAGCTAAACAAATACATAATTAAACATCTCAGTTAGGTGCATGCTTTAGAATAGTTTGTTAAACAGTTATCAAGAATGAGAAGCCTATTCTTTGTCAAGTGATTGTAATATAAATGACAATTGATGAAGATTAATCAACAGTTAATTGAGTGAGCTATACCATTGACGTTGAAAATGAGCTATTCTATCCTAGCTTGGCCTCTAGATCAAGAAGAACAGGCGGTACATCTAAATATCGTGCTCTTGTGATTATTGTTGACATATTACTACCTCTCTTTACCTCATACATCATCTTAATCAAATATGTAAATGAATACGATATATTGAATATTTAGATCATATGCTGGATCTGGATGGAACAATTGACGGGCAATTTTTCCCATGCAAATTAAATGATCACCCATGCTTTCCTAGCCTTGTTTGAGGTAATGTTGTGTGCCTTTTATTTCTAATTGTAGCCCAACAGTCTTTCTGGATATGCAGGCCCTTGGTCCAAATTGAGGAGGTCCCTGTGTGATTGCACAAAAGTTTGAAGATTGAACTTTCAAGCTGCCAACTGTTGGCATGACATAACAACGTTATTTGACTAGATTTCCTTTTGTAAATAACCCAACATATCCATCAAGATTCGATGCTGACACGGAGATAATTCCATTCCTTTTGTTCATAAATAAATTTGACCTTTTAAATCAATGGAATTGTATTCTTAATGCCCGATTTTGTACTGCAAGATCAGTACACAACCAGACATTCTATTTTCTGAAAACCGGATGTCAATGTACCTAGATATAGGTACCAATGAACTCATTTGATCCATGATTGTCATTGGAATATAATCGAACTGGGAGTCGATTAGACGATTTTCCTCCATGCATCTTATCTTAGACCAACGCGTGGAGATAGACGAGGTCAAGGAAGGATGCCCGGAGAGAGGCATTCAAGACACTGATTCCTGCAGATGGGACTAAGTATAGAATTGAATTTGTTGCTGGTACGCTACTGAATTATATCGATACTCATGTTGACTAGAATAGATAAGCCATATAATCTCAACTGCATGGATAGAACGACTCTTTTTAAGACTGTGCGAGATATGTTCAGTCAGTGATAAACAAGGTTAATCTATGGAGAACAACATTGCTTAGTTAAACATGACATGTTTGACCAATAATATACAAAGCTGAGTAAAGGAGTAACACTGGGCAGTTGTAGAAATTTATTTGTATGTACGGAGTTACATCAAATAAAGGCATTACACAGATCACAGACACATGCATATATGGCACATAAGTAATTTTACTATGAATGTATGTATGTATGTGTACAAATACATACACATGTAAGCAAATACATAGGCAAAGAAAATAAAAGGTACGATAACGTAAATGAGGCAAAGGTCAAAAACAGCAACTAAGGTGCAACGAGATCTACTTCTTCTTAGGCTCCTTTGGTTTCTTACTACTTCCCACAAAACACAATTTGCTTTTATCTTTTTCAGAGACTTAGATAGTGGTTTTCCTTCATCCGTGTCCCAATCATAATTGGATGAAGAAGTAGGAGTCGTCTGAGATCCGGAAGCAACTCTAGAGGTTGTTGCAATAAGAGACTTGATAGGGCCAATATAAAGTTCACGGTGGATAATTAGGCTCGGAAGAGAAGTTGATATATAAGAAGGGACCTTCTTCGTGCTTGGTTTGTTTTTGACATCCTTGAGTTTGTATTGGTCAATCACCTTCTTTTCTACCATTGTAGTCGTTTTAGGATTCTTCTCGATAATAATACAGACGTCATTGTCAAGCGAAGCATCAACATCTACCAAGCTTTCTAAAGCCCCTATTTTCTCCGAGTTAAGACCAAAGCAAGAACTAGTGGGCATCGAGGAAGGAATAGGGGTTGTAGTAACAACGTTTACAACAACATCCGACATGGTCATGGTAGCACTGGGACTTGGAGCAAGGATAATAGATGGAAGAGGAAGCAATGGTGATGGTTAACCTTATAAGATGACAAATAGAGTGGTAAAGATTATTGTTCCCTATAGGAGAGAACTGAAGTTTCTCGAAGACCGAAATTACCAAGGAGATACCTTAAGTGGGTGAAAGACATGCTGAGGAAATTTACCGATTTCCCCTTCCTTAAGAACTTTTGAAAATGGAGGTAAAGTGGGGGGAATTGCCAAAGCAACGAAGGTCAGGATCTACGGGTTGTAGCTCTCGACAACAATAGCAGTGGTGTCAAAAGCATCAGATACAAGTATCTAAGTAGTGGCGACTTCAAGAGTGGTCGTTGTAGAAGTGATGATCCTAGCCTAAAACTCATTTTGAGCAGAAGCAGTTTCGTTTGCATGGTCCAAAAATCTAACCCTAGCTGCCTTGACAACCATCCCTTCTTCAAGAGTTTCTGTAACGACTCGCCCTTCTGACCGCCCCCAATCGGTAATTAAACCAACTTGAAACGTTCAAAATGACGGATTGTTATTCAGTTTATAGAGTTTAAACAGAATCAGCCACAGAAACACAGAATAATTATATTTCACAAAAATGAATTTTTCTTACATATATCAGAGTTTGTACAATGCATTAATTTATAAAGCGGAATATTTCTTTAAGTACAAAAATAAATCCCCGAAAAACTAAAGTGAAGCATTTTCCCTCTCTCTCTAACTTCGCTGCCTGAAAATCTTCAAGCTGTAAAATACTCGGTCTGACCCGAGTATTACATTCAAAAGAAAATAATACACGGGTCAGTCTAATTCAAACTCAGTTATTAGTGCATAGAGGCAATAATAATCAAATAACAATTAGATGACAGTCAAATATAAATTCACCTATCCGATCCTATAACAAGAAATCGGATAACGATAAATATAACACTTAACAGTGTTAGACAATAAATCAGTAGATTCAAATTATCAACGAAGATAGATGAAGGGATTATTAATGAAGATAATTTAGAAAATTGAAAAATCAATTAAAAAGTCAACTCGAGTAGGGCTGCAGTACACGCACGCGTATACTGCCTCGCCACTACAGCATGTGAAACATGCAAAAGATCAGGAAATGCACAATGAAAGTTCTCACCCGAGCACAAGGTCAAACCTGAGTTAAAAACTGGATTCAACACAGGTGCAGTAAAAGTGTACAAGCACAAAAAAAAGTACAAGGTACAATAAAACAGAAGCATGGCAGATCATAGTATAAACTCAAGAAAAACAAGCAACTAAAATACAACAATACCAAAGTGAAGCCATAACTAGAACTGGACAAACAAAGATATCATACCAAAGTGAAACCATATGAATTGATTTATTTAACTTACCATTTTTGGGTTAACAAATTTATTAACTTGTCTCAGTATAAAAGGAATCCTTTTGAAAACTTATTTCTTTCAAAACTGAAACATAAAGTTAGTTTGAAATCTAGGTTTTCAGATTTGTATTTCACTTGCCCAAATTTCCTTTTAAAAATTCCAGGTTTCATTTAAAATCCAAATTCTAAAACAATGCTTAATTTCCTTAAAGCAATTCAGATTTGAAGCTTATTTGTTCCAAACCAAATTTCAAAACTAACTTAAATTCACTTTAAAACTTTAGTTAATCTCAGTTAAATCTTGATCTGGAATTCAATTTTTTTTTTACACTTCCAGTTTCCTAATAAAACAGTTCAAGTTTGAACCACACACATCCCCGAGATAGCAACAAAATAAACTCGGGCTAAACACTTCAAATTCCTAAGTAAAATCTCGAGTTCCCCGAGGCTAACATGTCATCACTCTCAACCAAACACAACATAGAAACAAAAGAACAGGCAGTGCAAACAGGCTCAATATTTCATAAATTAAAGACCTTAACATCATAACAAACATGAAGTCAGTCTACACTGAGTACAAGCAGAGGGAGATTTCTAGCATGAAGTTACAAATCAGACTCAATAAAAAATCAAGTAAGATAACCAATGCAACAAAATCCAGGTCAGTGACCATTTCAGATGTGCAGACCACAAAGCAATGTCTCTTCCTCGATTTAATAACACAGACTACAACCTTAATGCTCAAACCACTACACAATGCATGAAGGCTTGAGCAAGACTCGAGTGTTACATTAATAAGTGCACAGACAATATAATGAAGGCAAGGCACTGGTTAAATGGAACAGCAGGTACAATCAATGATGCAGAAAAATGAACAAACCAGGTTGAACTTAAAACCAGAGGTAACTTCACAACCTACTGATCAGACCATACTAAGCAATGGACCAGAAATGTAGTGACTCCATATAACAGTAACTTGGAGTTTATATTCAGGATTTGCTTTAGAAAAACTCAGGTCAAACCTGGGTTTAAAACAGATTAAAATCAGTTTCTTTTTTTTTCTTTTTCCAAAGATATGAACTAACTGTTTTTAATACACACACACACACACACACACACACATACTTGTTAAAATTGTTTATAAAAGGGAATTTGCATTGAAATAGAAATTTAATTTGAAACTAATATATATATTAATATGAACTCTCTTTTATAAATTTGCTTGTATTCAAATCACATATTTATATTTATATATCAGATAGAGTTTTATATAATGCTTGAAATTCCAAATCACATAAAAAAACAATAAAACATTAAACGATGAACTTGTACATTTTATTTTAGAAATCTGAAACAGTTACAGGTTTCATTTAAATTCAATTCAAAAACCCCTTCTTTTACTTATCATTTCTGAGTTATTTAAAACAAATTCAAACCAAGTTCAACAGTCAAAGTATCATCAACAAAATGATACAAAATAAATATCAAAGACATAATGGCCGAAGCAACAAATAACAGAGAATCAACTGCAACAGGTTATTCTTTTTTTTTTCTTAAAGCATCTTCAAATATTATCATGTTAGTAAAGAAAACTACAAAAATCAAGTCACGAGGTACGCTCGAACAAAGTCAAACTAGCAAAATCGAAACTGTGGTGATCAAGGAGATACAAAGCCGCGAGTATCAAAACATCACCAAATCAAACGAAATCAGAGAAATTATCAACACTAAAACAAAATTACATGAACAAAAATCAGAAGAATCATGGAGCTCGAATTAGATGTGAGGGAAAGATTCACTCACCTTTCACCTGACGCGGCCGCGAACGAGGCATAGAATCGAACGAGCAAGCCAGCGCCTTCGAATTCAATGAGCCCTAATTTTGATCGAAGGACGAAAAGGGAACGGCGAACGAAAGAAGATTTTTCCTTTTTTTTTCTCTAGGCCGCCATTTTTAATTTTCTTTCGGTTGAATGGTTTTGAAATTGTGTAGGGTTATTGAATATAAAAGAGAAGGGAGGGACGTGATTTTAGGCGTGGGTTACGGCATGAGTGAAGGCATGATTTTAGGAGAGGAAAACATGCTGGTGAAAAGATATCGGCCATGCTTTGAAAGTTGCGTGATTTTAGGGTGCTGGTGAAAAGAATAAAGCATATTATTTTATCATATATATTTTTTATTTATTTTTTTCAATTCAATTTTTTTTTCATTTATTTTCTTTATTAAGCTTCATAGAAATATAAACGTTTTGAAGTTCAACTATCAAACATCAATTTATATTAACATGTTTTACAATTAGATTTTATACTTATATTTTGTATTGATAAAATTTATTCCATTTTATTTAAGTTAAAGAAAAATGTTATTAAAACTAACCATCAATCTATTAATTTACATAAATAATAATTCTTAAATCCAAATTATTTTTCTAAGTCATTAGTTCGAATTTTAAATACAAATTTAATATTCAATTTCAAACTCCAAAGTCAAATTCAAATTTTTATTCAACTTTCAATAGATTAAATTCTAAAATTTAATCGCCAATTTCATAGTTATATTGGGAATTCAAACTAAACCATCATTCAAATATTTAAAATTAATTAAATATTTTAAATTTAAATTGTTTAAAACTTAGGGTCGTTACAGTTTCCAAGTCTTCCTTACCGAGCATCTCATTCTTCAACCTCTCCTCATCAATTTTCTAGTTCAACTCTTTGGCCCTTGTCAAGATCTTTTCCTAGACCTTATTTAGTGTAATAGGGTAGCCATCTCCTAGCCATTTCAAATTTTTCGTCCCAGTGACATTTAAAAAGAATCTCAGGAGGGTGGCTTAGATCTTTTCCTTAGTATGGGTGAGAGCGGCCTTAAGTTCGGTTGTTTTCTTGTCTAAGTCCACCGGCTTGATCCTTAAAGCTATAATTTCTACTGTGAAAGTCTATGAAATTTCCTAAGCCTGATCTCACATCCCTTTCTCGACTTTGAGTTATGTTTTGAGGCTATCGATCTCGACCCTATGTGTAGCTTTCTTGACCTCTTAAACATTAACTTCTTTTTCAAGGCTACCGCTATAGATATGTGCAATTTTTAATTGATCGTTTAGAATTTTGCAATTAGTCATGTAAGCGACACCCTCATTAGCCAATTTTTTCTGACCTTCTCTAATGGCCTTTTCTAGTCCTCAAAAGATCTATTATAGTTAGTGCTTTCGATGTGAAAGCCCTTGGTGGTTAGTTGGTTAGCCCGATTGACATCGAAAAGCCTTTAGCAAGCTTTCTCCATTAGAAGTACTGCTCCGCAACCTCAATGGTCCTGGAGAAGCCTTCATTTACATAGGTTACTGAGAGGTATTTGATTTTGTAACTAAATTTAACCCCCTTCAGACAGAAGTCAGGACAGGCAGCTTGCATCTTTGTGGTTGGTATTAAAGATGATCTTAAGGGAAGGAAGTTGAGCTGTCTAGCTTATTGATTTTTCTTTCTCGCCTCTATGTGATTGAAGGGAAGTCGAAGAGTCGGTTATCATGGATTGATGGGGAGAAGCAGTTGGAGCCTTGGGTCGCTCAATGATAACATTCGAGGGCTGAGAGGATGGAGGAATATTGGATTGAAAAGATTGCTGGATTTTAAAGGATTGAGAGTGCAAGCGCCGTTGATGATGGGAATCAAAGTTAGGCCTAGAATAATTGTGTGGTACCCTGTGCTCGTCACAACGGAGATGCCTACCCTCAACATTATGCCACTCCTTCTCTTACTTCCTTTCACTCTCACAATCGAATTCTTGATATGGGTTGCGATGAGGATAAGAGCTCCCTTAATCTTGGGAGCGATAGTGACAACCACCTTGGTAAACCCTATGGAGTTGGCTTTTCTTTCCCATTGCACTTGTGCGAAAATAAGATAAATTGGTCTAGAATCAAACGTTTGGATTAAGAACAAGTGTAAAGCGATTGTGTTTATGATCATATGAAGTGGGTGGAGTGCTAGTGCGTCCAAAGTAACCTACGGACCATGCTTGTGGGGTTGTAGGGATGAAGTTCCCCCCATCAAAAACACAGGGAACGTTGGTCGAGGGAAGTTGAAATTGAGAGACTTAGATTCCTAAATATCATCAAAACTCAAGTCTTCGTAGATGAAGTTTTTAAAACTATCGATGTCACTCAAAAAGCCCAAGATAGCATCGGTCGCACTTGGAGGGGTTAACTCTCCAACAGGGACTTAAGTAGTTTAGGCAAATGTTGAGAAGTCTTGATGATGATTCATCTGGGTTTGGAAGGAGAAGTGACTTGAGTGCCTTTAGGGGATATCTCCCTAAAGGACTTGTTTCCATCGGCATCGTCGTTTTCATCTCCTTTTCCCACCTTGTAACCTCATAAAAATTAATAAGTAATTAATTAACTAAATAAGACAAGGCTAAAAATGGAAATTTTGTAAATGTTAGAATTTGACTAGGAAAATGGTGTTGTTGCGTTTGTGCCATTTTTATGATCAATTTTCATATGTAAAATTTTGAAAATGAAGCTCAAACAAAAGTTATCAATGTTTGAAATTTTTGAATTTAAAATAATTTAAATGGAATTCAAATTAATTATTAATTCAAGATTTTAAAATTAAAAAATTAACATTAATTGGACTTGGGGTTAAGCAAGCGTTAAAATAAAGTTAATGTTAATTGGTTAATTAGGAAATAAAATCACATGACAAAAAATAATTAATATTGTTCCCAAGATGACCAATCGATCGACCACTACCTAGGGTCTGTAACAACCCAAAATTTTAACCGTGATAATTAATTAAATAATAAAATAACTTTTTGAAATTATTAGAATTGAGCCATGGGAGTTGCATCATTGTGTCCCTGGTAATTTCTGGTCAATTTCCATGTATAGAACGTCAGAATCTGAGCTAAAATGAACAAGATATGAATTAAACAAAATAAGTAGAAAAAAAAGAAATATATGTGTGTGTGTGTGTGTGGAAATTAGGTTGAAGAGCTTCTATTTGCAGAGTAATAAGTTTTAAGGACAACACTTCTGAATAATTAGTTTTAAGGATAATTTGCAACATAATGACAAGTTCATTTTTCATTTTAAGCTATACAGGAAAATGATAAATCCTTTTATCATTATTTTTGTATAACTCAAAATGATAAATTCTTTTATCTTTTTTCTGTAAAATATCCTTAAAACTAATTTTTCAGAAGTAGTGTCCTTAAAACTTATTACCCTACATAAATAAGTCCTTGAAGTAAAAATCCCCTATATATATATATATATATATATATATATATATATATATATATGCTAGGTCGACCGGCCGGTCGACTTGGGCACAAGGGTAGTCGAGCCGGCTGTGTTCAGGAATTAAGAAAAAATTTCTTCGTTCCATTCATTCCAAAGGCTTCCTATGACGTGTTTTGCATTCTTTATTTCAATCCGACCCTTCTATTCTTGCATCCGATGGCTCCTATTTAGCCTGTGACGTAGTTGCATCCTATTCAATCCCCAAATTCAACAGTCCGAGTTCCACTTCTACCCGTATAAATAAAATCCTAGGCCTAACACTTTTTCTCATTCTAAGATTTTCTCCAATTGGATTCACCTATTCAGGAAGGACCATAAGCGGAATAATTTTCCAAGGAGGAAATCGTTATCCGTGAATGCCCAAAGGGAAGAGCTAAGGACCAAAGGTGAGTGATTGTGATAATTTTAAATTTCTTTAAGTAATTTAAAATAATAGGGTTTCCAATAGTTGTAGTTTTACTACGATTTTTGGAGTTACATTTTTAGTAGTTTATTTACAGTTTTTAGAATTATTTTCAGTAAATTTTAGTTTATTTATAGTTTTCCATTTATTTACTGTTTATTTATAGCATTTAGTTTATTTACTATTATTTATACGTTATTTACATCTTCTTCTTACACCTTGGATTTCCTTCTATTTTCAGTTTTCTTTTATTCCTTCTTCTTCTTCTTTGCATATGGATTAGAATAGAATTAACGCGATATGGATTAGAATAGAATTAACGCGAATTGGATTAAATTATAAGAAATCTGAAATAATGGAATATAAGATGTAAATTATAAAGACCGTAACATAAATGGAATTGCACTAAAATTTTGCGTAATTACGATATTAATTGGACTGAATTAAAGAAATTGGCCTAATTATAACGTAGAATTATAACCAAAAAGAATAAAAGAAGAAAAGAAGCTTATTTTCACACTTAGAACTTGGGTTAAGTAATAAGCATAGTTATAACGTAAGCTATAATAAGAAATAGAACAGAATATGGCCCATTTTAAGACTTAGGATAAATTAATTAGCACATATAGTAAGAACAAGAGTAAAAGCTTATTTAAATAATTTATCTAAGTTAATAAGCAAAGAATTAAAGTAGGACGTGTACCAAATAGCAATCCCCTATTATTTTCTATGGGTACGGTGTTTCACATAAACCTGAAGTGAGACGAGGGGCAATCTTATGCTAATAGTGGTAGTGATTGGTCAATATAGAGATGTTCAAATCACGAGGGATTTGGACAAGGGCGCTATTAGATATTGCTTGGATGACGGGCCAGTACCAGTAGCATTCCCCTATATTTTTTATGGACACGGTGTTTCACATAATCCTGAAGTGATGAGAGGGGAACATCTATGCCGAGTCGAGGAAATAATACTACCCAGTAAGTGAAGCAATAGGTAGTATGAGCATGGTGGCAGTTATGCGTGCGACTTCCATTTCGGTGCTCAGTAATTGGTATGAGTTCCAAGCGCTTAGTATGTGTGTCTTTCGTAGACACCATTGCCTTCTGCGTATAGAGCTATGTATCGTCTAGTCCACAGTAGATGCTTTGTGTATCTTTCGTAGCCATCATTGGCTGTTGTGTAGGGAGTTATATGGCGTCTAGTTCGTAGATAGGTCTATGCAGTAGCAGGCCGATCAAAGAGTAGAATTAGGATTTCAGCCTAATTATAGAATTAGGAATTCAGCCTAATCAAGCAGCTATCAAAGACAAGTGCAAACAATCAAAGTTGACCTATCTTATTAATTGTAATAGTTTAATCGTATTTTCCAGTTTATCTCTTTCCTGTTTCCTTTTGTATATACTAGAACTATCGAAGAGACTATTACCTTTACTTTGCTTAAAGATTCTAGAAGTTACTATCACTCACCGGACTTTTAGACTGACCCACTCCTCTATTTTTCTTTCCCCCCATAGGCAATCAAGGGAGAGTGCTGTAGATTGCGGTTGCTTGGAGGATTTTGGGAGAAGATCTCTACCATGTATTTCTTTTATTCTAGCTTTAACTCTTTCTGTGTACTAGCTTATTATGAGGAATATTATGTACTCTGATTTTGAGACTATGAGTTTTTATTTCATGAGACGTTTTGGTTTTTGAGACATGTTCGTTATATTTAGTATTTGACTTATTTGGTTTATGAGCAATTATGAAGTTTTGTTTTAAATAAGTATTATTTTAATTTCCGCTGTTTTTACCTGTTTTTGTCTTGTGAATCTTAGTCTCTGTTAGTTTCAGTTATACCTACAACGCACCACGCCTTTTAATGTGCCATGTTTAGTATATTATGGGGTGTGGGGTGTTTCAAGGTCGGTCAATCGCTAGCGGTCGATCACCTAGCTATGATTGGTCGACCAGTGGTCGTGGTGGAGGCTAGCATTTTCTTACATCGTGAACAGCCTAGATTTTATTATTTTAAACCGACTAGAGTTTGATGGTTACGGTGTTTTCTAACAACTATAAATAAATGCCTATCCCCATTACTTTTATTCTCAAATTATTTCAAGAAATAAGTGAAGCTTTGTCGGTTTCTCTGGTTAAAGATTTAGAAAATCCTCTAGGGTTTCAAGTAAGAAATTTTCGGTGTTTATTATTTAATTTCTAATCTTATTCTCTTCCAACCCTTAAATTTCCAAATCTAATCCATATGAATTTCCTCGTTATTTATTTCCAAAAGGAGATATTTGTAACAAAGTAAAGTGGATGTAAACAAATCCATAAAGGAAGTGCTAAGGACATTTTGTAAGTGGAAATCTTAGTTTTTCTTATTTTAGTAATTGTATAATATAACTTGGAATTGATATATGCCTTTAGAAAATTTATTTACAAAAACATCATATTAAAACTCCAAAATTTCCCCAAAGCGAAATGTTAATTCTTATGTTAGAATCTCAATTATTCTATATTAAAATAGTGAAATTGTGTAGTTATTGCAATTTTAATGTTTTACATTCTGTTCCACTTCTCATCTTTTTCTTTAGATTCGATTAAGGGATTTTCAAAAGAAATAAGTTAAGAAATGGTGTGTAAAGTACAGATTCTCTTTGTTCATGGTTTGCATAATATATTTCTATAATTCAAATGAGAATTTCCTTTTTCACCTATACATGTACAAGTTGAATAGAGTAAAAAATGATTTGAATTGCAAATTCTATTAATGTTGATTTTACTAATTCAGTATAAAACAAGTTTGGTATGGATTCTATTTGTGTACAAGTCTGTTGTTGAATTGAGAATATTGGATATACGGTAATGTTAGATACATTGATACACAGAATTATATGAATATAGAAAAAAATTAAACATCAAGCAAGTTCCACATTCCATTTCAAAACATTTCAAATTCATTACATAATCCCAATACGAGAACCACGTTCAGAGAAAATATATTTATTACAACATACGCTAAGAGCGACATATAAAGATGCCCCTTGAATTATCAGAGTATATATAGGCAATTTTAACAACTTTGCCTTTACTACAACAACACAGTGGAATCAAAATAAAAGAGAACTATAGATGGCTATCTGCCTCCTGCACGTCTCCGGAAGCTTATTCGTCTAAAGAGGTACCTGTAAACCTCAACTCTCAAACTACTCAAAATCAATTGAGTACCCGAGATTTTGCGGGAAAAACATAAACTTCAAGTCAGACATGAAGCCTAGTATGAATAATAATCTACCATCTCAAACAATTTAGATATCTAGTGAGATCATGCCGCTTAGCGGAATAGGTTTTTCCTCACAAGTATCTTAAAACCTTCATAAAACCATATAGTTTGCTCCTGCATCCACAATGGTCAAAACAATTCAGAAAAATATGATGATATGAAAAAAAGTAATCAATTTAGATTACCCATCCCCATTCATTTCTGACTAGTTGTCTCATTTATAGTTTCTAAGGTCACTGTTAACCTATAGTTTTCATGGGCTTACTAATATTCTATTTATTGTTTATGGACTCCCTGTCCAGTTTCGTAGTTTTTATAGGATCGCTAAGAACCTCTTGGCCCCTGCCAATATCTTTACTATTTCATGGATCCTCCTTGAACCTATTGGTAACTCTAATATCTTTTTCCTTGTCCTAGTTTTCATGGGTTGACTAAGAACCTTTTGACTTCTATCAATATCTAAATCCGGATGTAGTTTTCATGAGCTAACTACAAACCTGTTGGCCCCCGCCAATATTAAATCATAGTTTTCATGGGATAACTATAAACATGTCTTCCTGACATCTTCATTTATACATAGTTTTCATGGGCTGACATGAATCTATTGGCTCATGCCAATATCTTTTCCTATACATAGTTTTCATTGGCTTATTGTGAACCTATTGGCCACTGCCAATATCTTTAATTAATATTTTAGCATCCTATACTCTAGTCCTCCTAACCTCCCGGATGTAATTCTACCCATTCAGGAGTTAATTAAATTTATATTCTCTACTGGGTCAACCTAACTGGTTATTTCGCCCTTCCCCAAATTACAGTTATGGGTCCATTCCAATGTGAATATATTCAAATACATCTTTGAAGAAGCAAACATATAATTCCAACCCCCTGTGGTTTAATATTCTTGAAATCATTTCATATAAAACTTGATTCATCCGTTTAAACCATTAATCAAGGAAAACTTCTTCAAAACTCCATTTCAGAACACTTTATTTATGCCATAGTTTTCTTTTAAAATGAGATTGGGTTATTTGTTTTGAAATCTAAGCATTCGAAACCTCAAAACATCACTTTTGAAACCCTGGGTAACCTCCTTCGAATGCATAGAAAACTTCTTTTCAAAACATTACATATAAACCTTTCAAAGCTCTTTAAATCATCTCTTTTGAAACCAAAATATACCTTCAAAAGTATCAAAATATTACTTAATGGTCCTTAGAAACGTACAAAAACCAATGAAAATACCTCTTTCGAAACCATTGGGTTTTGCTTTGAAAATGTATTTTGGGTCAAAGTGCGAAAGTATCCCTTTTGAAACTGTTAGTCATCATATAAAATTGTTCTGGGGAAAGTTTGATGGCATCGGCACCATCTTTTCGAAAGCTTCAAAACATTTAAGTAAGTTATTGAAGGTTAGCATCGAAACCCCCATTCGAAGCCGTTACCTTTGAAACCCTTGAACCCTATCGAAACAATTTAGGAAGTTGCTTAGTACGTCTTTAAAACAAAAGCTACCTTTCGAAAGCATTGATGACTTCAGTACTTACGAAAGTAAAAGAACTACGATTGGGTTTTGAGTTAGTCGGAACTACTACTTTCGAAAGCATCATTTTATAAATAAAGGAACCCATTCGAATGCCTATACTTTTAAAACATAAAATAGCAACCCCTTCAAAAGCTATTAGAAAACCCCTTCCAAAAGCATATGTTTCGACTCCTTCGAAAGCTTTAGTAAAACAAAGTAGGCACTTCTCTTTGGAAAACAAACAAAGGTTTCGACACCTATCGAAAGCATTGGCTTTGACACCATGTCTTCCGCCCCTTTTCCAATCCACTATGCACCAATCTCATTATTGCCTTGTGTATTGGTTTCGACATGGGTTGGTCTCGCCTTGAATGGTTTTGAATTGGTCGAGGCAGAAGCATAGGGTCGAAAGGCAGCTTCTAAAAGAGGCAGAAGATACTTTTTCTAAGTAAAGGATGAATTAAAGCCAATAAAAGTAATTATTTAATACCTAACCTGCCTAGTTCAAAATTTTAATTGGTTGCCTTAACTTTTCAAATTCTTTCCCAAATCAACTGCTGTATAATTCCACATCTAAATCAAGATTAATTTAGCAAATAAGCCCTTCCATTAAACAAAAACAATAATGCAAATAAGTTCTTTCTTCTAACTCAATTGAATTTTCTTAGCAAATCAATTAGGAAAAATCAATAAAATCATAGAAATTCACTTTCATCGTATATCTAACATACAAAAATTCCAGATACAAATTTTTCCTGAAATAATCGAAATTAAATTTAAACCCAATTTTATCATATTTTCCTTTAAAAATTCATAATAATCTTTCCATAGTTTAAAAAATTATCAAAATTAAAACCCAACCCCAAAATCATGTTTTACATAACATAATTTTTTTTCCATGGCATTTAAACATCAGTTTCAATCGGTTTTGCCCTAAAACCGCATAAACCCCATTTAAACAATTTTGTTTAAATCAAACAAAATATAGCTCAAGCGTACCATCATCCAAATCATCATAAAAACGAATTTAATCTTAAATCCAAAAAATTATGATCATAACCAAAATAGAGATGGTATAAATTATTATTCACCTTGAATATGACAAAGAATTTGAGATTTGTTGAAGGTTAATTTCCCCTAGCTTTTATCGTCAGCTTTACTTTGATTTCTCTTTTCTTTTCTTCCTAGCAATGGCCGACTCCTCTTTATGTTTGCATTTTACCTTTTTGTGAAAATGAGAAATGAACATGAATGGTGTAAGGAACAAAAATATATAAGGTTATGGTAATAAAATGTTATTTCCCAATATGCCCTTGTGTAATTTAATTAGCTTATAAACCATTCTTAAGCCCATTTAATTAATTATTTGAGCATGACCTCTAAGTATTTATTCAAATTTCAATCTCCTTATCACCTTAATTATTACATTATTCTATTTAATTTATCTAATAAATCTCTTGAATAATGTTATCAAAAATTAAGTGTGTTACAGGCTCCACTCCTTAAAGAATTTCGTCCTCGAAATTCAGTAAGGACTAAATACTAAACACAGCAATCATCTCTAACCACTCCTAACAACCATACTAGTCTACCTGACTAGAAACTATCTATATAAATTTAATATAGGCATACCCTCAAAGCAGATCAGGATAAGTATCTTGAATCATGTCTTCTATCTTCCTAGTACAGTCTTTCTCGTTATCGCTCCACTAAACTTTCACCAATTTGACAATCTTATTTCTCAATCTTTTCTCATCTCTCAATACAATCTAAACTGGTTGTCTAACAAAAGTCAAATTAGGCTCTACTATCAAATATTACAACCCTGTCTGAGGAACAACAGTCTCTGGATCAGGCACATACTAGTGAAGATGAGACACATGAAATATATTATGGACGCTTTCCATACTGCTTGGCAACTCTACTCTGTATGCGAGCTTTCCAATCCTCTCTGTAATCTAGAATGGACCAACATATCTCGATGCCAATTTCGCTGACTTCCCGAACCGTACCACACCCTTCATTGGTGATACTTTAATGAATTACTTATCTCCAACTGAGAACTCTAGATCTTTACGCCTTTCATCTACGTAACTTTTCTCTCTATACTAAGCTTCCTTCATCCTTTCTCGGATCGACTCAATCTTCTTTGACGCCTCCCTAACCAAATCTGGACCTAAGACAATCTGTCTCCAGTCTCCAACCAATATGCTGGTGATTTGCATGGTCTACCATACAAAGCTTCAAAAGGTATCATTCATATACTAGTCTAATAACTATTATTATAAAAAAACTCAACCATATGTAGGTGATCTTTCCAAGATCCACCAAAGTTCAATACACAAGATCATAGTTAATCCTTGAGAATCTTATTGACCCTCTCTGTCTACCCATCCATCTTAGGGTGATATGCAGTACTTATCTTGAGCATAGTTCCTAACACATCCTGTAGACTCTTCCAGAATTTGCTAGTAAACAAAGCATTTCTGTCAATGATTATACTACTACCTTAGCTAAAACAGGTGCTATCCTGATTGACTTAACTGGAATGAAATGGGTACTCTTGGTCAACCTGTCCACTTTAACCCATATACTTTTATTTCCCCTATTTGACCTTGGCAACCTGTCTATAAAATCCATGGATATCGAATCCCATTTTCAAATCGGAATCTCTAAAAGCTGAAGCAATCCACTTGGCTTTTGATGTTCGGCTTTCACTTGTTGACGGTCTGCACACTGTCTAACCCACAAGCCCACATCCCTCTTCATACCTTACCAATACAAGCTCTTCTTCATATCTTGATACATCTTTGTCCCTCTAGGATGAATCATAAACTTGGATCGATGACATTCTCCCAGAGCTTCTTTCCTCAAGTTCTTAACATTCGTAACACACAACCGTCCCTTCTTTCTCAACCATACTCTCTGGTCAAGACTAAAATCCTTTAGATCATCGATCGCAATTCCAACTTTTGGTCTTCTAATCTTCTCAGCTAATACTGGATTCTCCTTCTACCTAGAAGAAATCCTTTCGATCAATACTAGGCTAAGTTCTAAACAGGACAACATAGTAGTACTTGACTAGAACTAACAATCGATCTTAACTGCACACTACAAGTAGTCAAAGATTCTAAATCTTTCCACTTTGCCAACATAGCTAACACCCCATTCTGATGTCTTCTGCTAATAGCATCCGCTATTTTATTTCCTTTCCTACGAGTATACTCTATACCAAAATCATAAGCAGCCAAAAACTCCAGCCACCTTTGTTGTCTCATATTCAACTCCTTTTGAGAGAATAAGTACCTTAAAGACTTATGATCTGTGTATAGCTCAAATCTCTCTCCTAAGAGATAATATCTCCAAATCTTCAATGCGATGATCACCGCTGACAACTCCAATATGAGTAGGATATCTCAATTCATGAGGTCTAAGCTGTCATGAAACATAGGCAATCACTTTATCCGTCTGCATCAACACCGCTCCCAACCCAGTTCCACATGCATCAGTATACACCATCAACTCTTGGTTTCCATCTAGAAATACTAACACAAGTGCATTGGTCAACAAATTCTTTAACTTAAGGAATCCTTCCTCATAATTGTCGGACTAGACAAATTTTACCTCCTTCCTGGTTAGCTCAGTCAAAGGCACTGTTATCCACGAAAAATCCTTAATGAATCTCTGGTAATAGCTAGCAAGTCCAAGAAAACTTCTAATCTCTGTCATCGTCTCTGGTCTCTTTCAATTATTAACAGCTTCGATCTTATCTAGATTGACTGACAACCACTTCTCTAAAACCACGTGACCAAGAAACTTCACCTCTTTCTTCCAAAAATGACACTTGAAGAACTTCATTGTCATTTGATGCTACCTTAGCATCTCAAGCACAACTCTAAGATAATCCTCATGCTCTCTTTCATTCTTATAGTATACCAAAATGTCATCTATAAACACCAACATGAATCTATCCAAATACTCTCGGAAAACTCAGTTATTAAATCCACAAAGAAAGCAGGTGCATTCGTTAACCCAAATGGCATTACTAACCACTCGTATGAAACATACCTAATCTAAAATGCTATCAAAGGAATATTGTCCTCTGCCGCTCTTAACTGATGGAAACCTATCGCTAAATCCAACAAGGAAAACACTTTGGCTCCACACAACTGATCAAATAGATCATCAATTCTCGACAAAAGATACTTATTCTTAATCATCCTCTCGTTCAACTTACGATAATCGATACACATCATCCTCAACGATCCATCTGGTTTCTTCACGAACACCGCGGCCGCTCCTCAAGGCAAACTACTTGGTCTAATAAAATTCATTCCTTCCAGATCCACTAACTGCACCTTCAATTCCTTCATCTTGATTGGTGTCGTCCTGCTAGGTGGTGTACTTACAGGTTTAGCTCCTGGAACAAGATCTATTCGAAACTCAACAGCTTGTTTTGATGGTAATCCCGTGACCTTCTCAAAGACATCTGCAAACTCTCGTGCTACTCGAACCTAACTTAATTCTTCTCCCACTTCCATAGCACTTAACCAAGCACAACTACTCTAGTCAGAATTCCCCACTGAGCATATGATTCGGTTATGACTATCAGGGTGTCTTAGTGATATCTCCCCATCTTGACAAAATATCCTAGCCTCATATATACCCAACCAATCCATACCAAAATGATTCTAAAATCTATGAAATCAAAGACATACAAACTGCATGCAAACTTATGACCTAACAAATCAAGTTCTAATGGTCATATCTCATCCCTAGAGTTGTGTGCCCTCCTATTGGATTCACAACCCTTAAGAAAGTAAAAATGTATGTTGGTTCTAAGCATAACTTATCAACCGAATATTGAGTTATAAATGAATGTGATACACCTGTATCAAATAGTATCCTGGCTGATATACTCTGAATAAAAAACGTACCTTCCATCATAATTTCCCTTTTATCGGCTGTAGTTGGCTTATCAGATGATGATCCAACAGCAAAAACCTTTCCCTGTCCGCCCTAACCGGTTCTTGACATTGATTCTTATAATGCCCAATTTGATCACAGTTAAAGCACTTCACATTCTTCTTATCTGCAACCTTCTTCCCCTTGCATGACCAGCACTCATTGGCATAATGAACCTTCTTATCACACCACAGCAAACTAAATCAGCCTTTTCCTTCTTGGCTGCATCTTCCTTCTGAGCTCCCATCTTTTAAAGAACTTTCTATTATTTCCCTGAGAATCCTGGGTTTCATTTGGCTTCTCTCTAGCACAAACAGCAAGCATCTCCTCATAGAGGATTGCCATCTCCACAACCACATTACATGGATCACAGATATCTGTCAGGGTCTCCCTAACAAGCTCAGATCTCAATCCCTGAATGAACCTCTCATTTCTCCTAATGTCAGTGTCTATAATATTATATCCATAATGAGACAATTCCTCAAACTTAGCAGTATACTCAACACCAACAATTCTCCTTACTCTAGATCCAAAAACTTCCTCAACAACACTGATTTAGCAACCTCCGACATAAACATCTGTTCAAATCTCCTTTGAAAATCAGCCCAAGTCAATTCCTCCTATGGAACTCGGACACTAACACTGTTCCACCAATAAAGGGCCGACCCTTACAACTTCCTAGAGGCCAACCTTCTCTTCTGCTCATCATCTAAACACAGGTTAGCACATATTCTCTCCAGCCAATTCTCCACCTCTATGGCATTCTCCGTCCCCATAAATGGCTTCCCACCTAGACTGGTGTAGCCTCTGTTTAACTTAGCATAATTATTCCCAACCGAAGCCACAGGATTAGCTCCTCGGACATTTCTAGCAACTCCCACAGCAACTCCTACTTGCATCATATTGATGAAGAACTGATACATCAGCCCCATAACCATTGGTGAATTTCCAGCACCCACATTGCCATTAGCATTTTGGTTAGCATTAGCCTGTCGACTTTGGTTCCTCCTTATATTAGGTCGAACATTTCCATTGGTTGTGGTGCTTCCTTCACTGGGATTTCCTTTTCTGTTTCCTGCTTCCATATCTTCTTTCGCGTAAACCTTCATACGAGCCTTAGTAAGATACAAAAGAAGGGTCTAAGAGAGAAGGGAATATGTACTTATATACACACACACACACACCAAATACAGGTACGTTACTATAGCATTAACCCAGACCCTAATCTTATTTTCAGATTCACTGGATTATGTTTGAAAATCTTTTACGTTTAAAATTCTTTCATTTTTCATAAACCTATGTCTGATACCAACTTGTAACATCCCTTACTTGGAGGCACAAAACTAATGGCTATGGATGCTACAGTCATCCATAGTTATTAATCCTCAATGACTAAATACAGTAATGTTAGATACATTAATACAAAGAAACACATGAATATAGAAATAAATTTAAAACATCAAACAAGTTCCACATTCCATTTCAGAACATTTCAAATTTATTACATAATCCCAATACGAGAACTACGTTTAGAGAAAATATATTTATTATAACATGTGCTAAGAGTGACATAAGATGCCCCCTTGGATGATCAGAGTGTACATATGTAGGAAATTTTAACAACTTTGCCTTTACGACAAGAACATATGGGAATCAAAATAAAAGAGAAATTTAGATAGCCATCATGCCTTCTGCCCGTCTCTGGAAGCTTATTTGTCTAAAATGGTATCTGAAAACCTCAACTCTCAAACTACTAAAAATCAATTGAGTGCCCGAGTGTATAAGGGGAAACCCTAAACTTCAAGTCAGACATAAAGCCTGGTATGAATAATAATCTACCATATCAAACCATTTTGAAATCTAGTGAGACCACGTCGCTTAGCAGAATGGGTTTTCTCCTGACTAGTATCCTAAAACCTTTATAAAACCATATAATGCATTCCTGCATCCACAATGGTTAAAACAATTCAAAACAATATGATGATATGCAAAACAAGTGAATCAATTCAGGATTACCCATCCCCGTTCATTTCTGACTAGGTATCTTATTTATAGTTTCTAGGGTCACAATTAACCTATTAGTTTTCACAGGCTTACTAATAACCTATTTCATGTTTATGGACTTCCTGTCCAATTTCATAGTTTTCATAAGATCATTAAGAACCTATTAGCCCCTACCAATATGTTTATTATTTCATAGGTCCTCCTTGAACCTATTGGTAACTCCAATATATATTCTTTTATCCTAGTTTTCATGGGTTGACTAGGAATCTATTGACTTTTGTCAATATCTTAATCTGATTATAGTTTTCATGGACTAACTACAAACCTATTGTCCCCTACCAATATCAAATCATAGTTTTCATAGGATAACTATGAAATTTTCTTCCTAACATCTTCATTTATACGTAGCTTTTCATGGACGGACATGAACCTATTGGCTCCTACCAATATCTTTTCATATACACAGTTTTCATGGGCTTACTGTGAACCTATTGGCCCTTGCCAATATCTTTAATTAATATTTTAGCATCCTATACTCTATTCTTCCTGACCTCGTGGATGCAATTCTACTCATTCAGGACTTAATTTAATTTATATCCACTACTGGGTCAACCTAACCGGTTATTCTGCCCTTCCGCAAATGACAGTTATGGGTCCGTTACAATGTGAATATATTCAAATACATATATGAAGAAGCAAACATAATAATACCTCCCTGTGGTTTAATATCCTTGAAATCAATTCATATAAAACTAGGTTAATCTCTTTAACCTATTAAACAAGGAAAACTTCTTCAAAACTCCATTTCAAAACACTTTATTTATGCCATGATTTTCCTTTAAAATAAGATTGAGTTATTTATTTTGGAATCTAAATCTTTTGAAATATCAATACATCACTTTTGCAACCCTTGGATAACCTCCTTCAAAAGCATAGAAAACTTCTTTTCAAAACATTAAATATAAACCTTTCGAAGCTCTTTAAATCATCTCTTTCGAAACCAAAATATACCTTTCGAAAGTATTAAAACATTACTTAATAGTCCTTAGAAACTTAGCTTCGAAACCAATGAAAGTACCCCTTTCGAAACCATTGGGTTTTGCTTTAAAAACATCTTTTGGGTCAAGGTGAACATATACGAAAGTATCCCTTTCGAAACCTTTAATCGTCATATAAAATTGTTTGGGGAAAGTTTGTTGATGGCGTTGGCACCATCCTTTCGAAAGCTTCAAAACATTTAAATAAAACAATGAAGGTTAGCATCGAAACCCCCTTTCAAAGCCAATGCCTTCGAAACCCTTGGACCCTTTTGAAAGCATTTAGGAAGTGGCTTACTACATCTTTAAACCAAAAGCTACCCTTCGAAAGCATTGATGACTTCAGAACTTACGAAAGGAAAAGAATAGCGGCTGGGTTTCGGCTTAGTCAAAACCACTGCTTTAGAAAGCATCATTTTATAAATAAAGGAACCCATCCAAAAGCCTATACTTTTAAAGCATAAAATGGCAACCTGTTCGAAAGCTATTAGAAAACCCCTTTCTCAAGCATATGTTTCAACCCCTTCAAAAGATTTAGTAAAACAAATCAGGTACTTTTCTTTGGAAAAGAAATAAAGGTTTTGAC
Organism: Allium cepa; assembly: GCA_030765085.1. NCBI lineage: Eukaryota > Viridiplantae > Streptophyta > Magnoliopsida > Asparagales > Amaryllidaceae > Allium > Allium cepa. The sequence goes on from CM060935.1 coordinate 602,325,056, forward strand.
CCCTATTGAAAGCATTGGCGTCGATACCATGCCTTCCGCCCCTTTTCCAATCCACTACGCACCAATCTCATTGATGCCTTATGTATTGGTTTCAGCATGGGTTGGTCTCGATTTGAATGCTTTCGACTTGGTCGAGGCAGAAGTATGGGTCGAAAGGAAGCTTCTAAAAGACGAGGAACATATTTTTCCTTGGTAAAGGCTGAATTAAAGCTAATAAAAGCAATTATTCTATAACTAATCTGCCTAGTTGTAAACTTTTAATTGGTTGCCTTAACTTTCCAAATTCTTTCTCAAATTAACTGCCGCATAATTCCAGATATACATTAAGACAAATTTAGCAAACAAGCCCTTCCATTAAATAAAAACAATAATGCAAATAAGCCATTCCTTCTAAATCAATTTAATTTCCATAGTAAATCAACAAGAAAAAATTCTCAAAAATCATAGAAATTCACTTTCATCATATTATCTAACATAAAAAAAATTCCAAACCCAATTTCTTCTTGAAATAACCGAAATTAAATTTAAATCCAATTTTATCATATTTTCCTATGAAAAATCATAATAATTTTTCCATAGCTTCGAAAATTATCAAAATTAAAACCCAACTTCAAAATCATGTTTTACATACATAAATTTTTTCCATGGCATTCAAACATCACTTTCAATTGATTTTTGCCCTAATTCCCCATTAATTCCCATTTAAATAATTTTGTTTATATCAAACAAATTATAATTCAAGTATATCATCATCCAAATCATCATAAAAATAAATTTAATCTTAAATCTGAAAACATACGATCATAAACAAAATTGAGATGGTATAAATTATTATTCACCTTGAATGTGATATGGAATTTGAGATTTATTTAATATTAATTTCCCCTAGCTTAATCTTTAGCTTTACTTTGATTTCTCTTCTCTTTTCTTTCTAGTAATGGTCGGCTCCTATTTATGTTTGCGTTTTACGTTTTTGTGGAAATGAGAAATAAACGTGAATGGTATAAGGAACGAAAATATATAAGGGTTATGATAATAAAGCGTTATTTCCCAATTTTCCCTTGTGTAATTTAATTAGCTTATAAACCATTCTTAGGCCCATTTAATTAATTAATTGAGCACGACCTCTAAGTATTTATTCAAATCTAAATCTCCTTATCACTCTAATTAGTACATTATTCTATTTAATTTATCTAATTAAATCTCCTGAATAATGTTATCAAAAATTAGGGGTGTTACGTAGGACGTGAGGTTATTCCCAATTGTTGTAGGATAAACATGTCTAGCTAATCTAGGTACCCATACCTATGAATAGTCGGACTAATATGAGATGTCACAGTTTAGATTATGGGTCATAATACGAAGGACCTGCTTTGGGGTTGAAGTTATTAAGTGGCCGATTGAGGGTCTACCTCCTCCCTATGTAGGAAGTATTAAATGGTTAGAGTTAGCGGTTAGGCATGGTATAGGATATCTCGAGACGGGTTCGCTTTGGGTTTATGGTATTAAGTGGCTATTTTAGGGTCCGCCACTCCTATAAAGATGCACTAAGTGGCCTGAAGAGATTCTGTGCAACGTTTGCTAGATAGTTTTAGAGAGGAATCTACCTTGGGATAGGTATTAAATGATAAGGACTTGCCTAGAATGAGGTATTAAATGGTCAGAGTTCACCTAGTTCCCGTTGAAAAATGTATAAAGTGGCTTGGGTACTATTTCTTACATTGCTAGGACATTATTGACGATAAATGCATGGGACTAGGAGTGGCTTTTGGCCTACCATTGAAGATGGGTTATTGGTTGGAAAAGGGTAATGGTTATACAATTGGATTGGAAAAGCCATAGGGCTTGTAGTTGGAAAAATTATAATATAGTTAAGATGCATAAGACATATTCTTATTTAAATTATACTATCTAAGTACAATTATAGAAAGGCTCGAGATTTTTATTCGTTGGATATTATTGTTCTGACTTGCTCCTCATTACAACATATGTTACAGAAGACAACGTGGATTTTTGGAGATGGTGTCGGAGACGTGAACTTATGGCAGTTACTTATTTATTTATCTTATTTCTAAATTTCTAATGTACCAATTGATACCTAAGGTAATTTGGGATATTGTACTATAAATATTTGATGTTGTTTTGTGGGATTATCTTGTATGTTTTTGACATTTGAATGTATAAGTAAATGGAAACTATTCCGATATTAAATTTTATATTTCCATTGTGAGATCATGAATGTGTAGATAAATAGCTTTGTGTACTGTTCTTTACATTAGATTTACTAACCACCATCCAGCTTTAGAATGGGTCTAAGCTTTGATGGGCCTTTTTTGGGTCAAAAATTAGGCCTGTTTTAAGGTATGTTGTTACATTTGGTGTTTGAGCTTAGTTTATTTTATCAACGAAAATAGTATACGTACGAGTAACGTACCCATTATTTTTGAAAACACTTTTTCAAAAGCCTTACTACATACACACTACGCAAACATACTAGGGAAACCTTTATTTTAGCATATAATGTTATCTTAGGAAATTATAATTAAAAAGTTTAACCTATAGATAGTAGACTATGGATGAAAATCATTCTTCGAAGACCTGGAACCCCTCCTAAGAGATACCCACTACCTGAGGGATGCCTAAATGGTTAAATAATACATCAAACATGTATGACAAGTTCTTGTTCCTCAACCTGCTGCACCAGCGGCACCTGCTGCCCTACTTGATGAAGCAACACCCCAACATATAGATTTCCCCAAGATATGCAAGGGTTTTCAAAACATGGATGGAAAGGTGTATACAGGAGCAGAAGGTTTCATGGAGACAAGGGCTTGGATAAATGAATGCAAGTAATAGCTTGGATGGGCAGACCTAATTAAACACAGAATTATAGCTTGGCATCTTAAAGGAGAGGACTTAGATTGGTGGAAAATTGTGGTTGAAGAGAATATTGATGGGATTATCACTTGGGATGAGTTCAAAAATCGATTTGAGGCACGATTTATGTCGAGGGTTGAGGCAAGTTTACAGTTAGAGAAATTTATACAACTTAGGTAGGGAGACTTCACTCTGAAGGAGTATTATTAGTAAATTCATAGAACTGGCTAAGTTTGAAATGAGTTTGATTGGTACCCCCATGAAAATGGCCATACAACTTTCCAAGGCCTGAACTCCCCACTTAATTATACTCTTGACCCATGTACTCACTGCACTATGTATGAGATGGTTGAGATGATTCTGCTTTAAATTGTTAGCTTGGAGAAGAAGGAGAAAGGGAAAGAGAAGGCAGGACCTGTCTAAAATCAAGGAGGAGCCAAGAACGGAGGTTTTTGGGAAAATATGAAGTCAAAAGGGAAGTTCGAGAAGGAGGGTATAGTACGTCGGTGATGCCAAAAGAAAGGTCATTTTGCTAGAGATTGTAAGGTGAGCCTATTGAAAGAGGTGTTTAAGCAGAATTACGACCACAGTCACGAAGAGGGGCACTTCAAGAACCGATGTCCTAAACTTGCGATGAAAGGGTAGAGTGGTCAGGTCTATGCTATTGAAGTTGTCCCTAAAATTGAGTAAAACTCCCATTAAAGACCAAGGAAAGGTGGCGATGGAAGGTACTCTTATTTCTAGGAATATTATCCGCACTCTATTTGACTCGGGAACATCACATCCATTCATAGCTAGGAATGTAATTGACTCCTTGAGTCTGCAATTGTTACAAACCCAATAGTAGTATCAAATCCTATTAGGGGTCGACACGTCTTTCTTCAATTTGCAAAGACCTGCTTGTAGACATATGCAATGTTGATTTCATATGTAATGCATACATTCTTAATTCTGACGGGTATGGACTTATCTTAGGAATGGATCGTTGTTGTACTACGAAGCTGTCTTAGATTACGATAGGAGGGTTGTATGGTTAATGGTTATAGTGGACAAGATATAGATGTTTTTTGTACACCACAAAACTGAGTTGAGTTAAGTTATCTATACTCGATGAGCCTATCACCATATGAGATCTCTTCCCTACCTATAGTTTGAGAATTCTTTGACATCTTTAAAGAGGTCTCAGTTCTCCAGCCCCGAAGCAAGATCGATTTTATGATTGATTGGGAGAAGGACGTTAGGCTGGTCACTCTGCCATTAAGACACGTTGCCCCCAAATAAGGCGAGAGTTAGATAAGAAGATCTTTGATTTATTATGGAGAGGATTCATTTAACGGAGTATTTCGAAATGGTGAGCCCTCATTGTCTTTGTCACTAAGGCATATGTCTCATTAAGGCTATTTTTCAATTATAGAGAACTAAACAAGTTGACTAAGAAAAATATGAATCCCTTACCTAGAATAGATGACTTATTTAATTAGCTTGTAGGAGCCAAAATCTTCTCCTAATTGGACTTGGAACTGGATTTCATCAGTTGAGGTAAGTAGAGGACAAAAAACCGTAGACTGCATTTTGCACTTCGAATGGACTTCATGAATGGAAAGTGATGCCTTTTGGATTAACAAATGCCCCTGTATACTTTATAGATTTGACAAGTTGAGTATTTAGGGGAAAACCAAATAAATTTGTCATGGTGCTCATTGATAATATCTTAGTATTCTGTAAGAGTGAAAGAGAATATGAAAACCACTTAAGGGAGATACTAGGGACCTTAAGGAGGCACCAACTCAAAGCCAAATTCTATAATGTCACTTTTGGAAAAAAGAGGTGAGATTTTTAGGTACATTGTTTCTGGGTATTGATGATTAGTGGACCCCATAAAGTGGAAGCTATTTAAAGTTTAAAGATTCTAAAGGATGCTACAGAGGTTAGGAGTTTTCTCGAGTTAGCAGGTTGCTATAGGAAATTCATAAAGGCCTTTACAAAAATAGTAGTCACTCTTACTCACTTAACCAAGAAGAATCTAGCTTTTTTATGGGATGAAAGATGCATGAAAGCATTTGAGAAGTTAAAGGAATTATTAACAGGTGCACCAGCACTTACCATTCCCGATGGGCGAAGCCTTTTACAGTTTACACGAATGCATGTGGCAAAGGATTAGGAGTAGTTCTAATGTAAGAAGGAAGGAAGATAGCTTGTACTAGTAGGTAATTGAAGGATCAGGGAAGAGATAACCTCTCATGACTTAGAGTTAGCGGCTATCGTTTTTGCCTTAAAGATGTGGAGGCACTATCTTTTGAGAGAGAGGTTTGAGTTGTTCACTGACCACAAAATCACTCAAATAACTATTTTCCTAAAAATATTTTAAATCATAGGCAATATAGGTGGATAGAGTTTATAGCATCATATGACTTCGGAATACAGTATACCATTGGAAAAGGAAATGTTGTCGCCAACGTCCTTAGCTGGAGGCATGCTACCTTAGGGTGCTATATATAAGTAGAATTGGTTGGAGTTCCTCTCGAATTTCAAAACTTCCAATCACAAATAGAATCCACTCCAGGCTATTTAACAAGAATGGAGGTTAGGCTGTCATTGATGGACCAAATTGGACTTGAGCAAAAGAAGGATGAGGAGATAGTAGGTACTCTGGGTAAACGAAGTAAAGGATAACATTTTCCCCACGTTAGTAGATATGCAGTTGACGCCAAGGGATGTTTGAGGAGAAATAGATGCCTTTGTATTCCAAAGATTGATAGTATGTTGGAGGAAGTGCTTCTAGAGTGTCACCATTCAAGGATGACCATTCACCTCGGATGTGATAAGATGTATAGAGATAAAAGCAAATTTTCTACTGGCTAGGGATAAAGAAAATGGTAAATGAATTTTTTTCTAGGCGTTTGATATGCCAAAGGATAAAAGTTAAGCAAGGGAAGCCCAGAGTATTGTTATTACCATTGGAGGTTCCGACTTGGAAATGGGATCATATATCAATGGACTTCATAGATAGGTTGCCATGGAGCCAAAGAGGCAATGAATCAGTTTGGGTTATAGTGGATGGACTCACTAAAAGCACATAATTTATTTCTGTTAGAAGCAATAGGATCGTAGCATCTCTAGCATAAATTTATATCAAGGAGGTGGTTTGACTTCATGGAATTTCAGTTAGCATTGCTAGTGATAGGGACCCTTTATTTACTTGTGAGTTTTGGAGGAGCTTGTAGGCATCTTTAGGAACTTCTCTGAATCTTAGCACTCCTCGCCTATTATATGTCTGCATGCATAGTTACATTGTACTTTTGGTTGAGTGGATGATTGTGTAGATAATTCGGTTGTATAACATGAGTGCATAGTCGGCATTTGCTGTCCATCCCTTAGGGATCACCGGGACAAAATCCTTTTCAAAAGAGGGCGAATGGAACACCTAATGAAGATTAATAAGAAACTAATTAATTAAATAAGGTAAGGCAAAAAATAGAAATTTTGTAAATGTTAGAATTTGACCACAAAAGTTGTTCCATTGCATATCGTTTTTCTAATCAATTTTCATATATATAGTTTCGAAAATGGAGCTCAAATGGAAAGATTATTGATATTTGAAGTTTTCAGTTTTAAAATAATTTAAATGGAACTCAAATTCAAACTAATAATTAATTTTAAAATTTGAAACTAAAAAATTAACAGCAATTAGACTTGGGGGTTAAGTAAACATTAAAATAAATGTAAACCTTAATTGGTTAATTAAGGAATTAATTCAAATGCCAATAATAAAATTAATATCATTTCCAAAATAGACCACCTGGTCAACCACCTAGGTAGGAGGGTCAACCGGTGGTCGTGGTGGCAGCTATGGTTTTTTCCACACCAAAAACAGTCCGGATTTATTATTTTCAACTGACTTAAATCCGATTATTCTTGTATTTTCTAACCACTATAGATAACAGCATAGCCCCTCACTATTCAAAAATTATTTTGGGAATTAAGCAATGATTTGTTGGTCTCTCTCTTTAAATATTCAGAAAATTTATAGGGTTTTAAGTAAGAAATATTAGGTGGTTATTATTTTTTATTATTTAATTTCTAATCATATTCTCCTCCAACCCCTAAATTTCTAAAGCTAATTCATATGCAATTCCCTTGATATATAATTCTAAAAGGAGAGATATGTAACAGATTGAAGTGGACGTAAACAAATCCAAAAAAGGAAGAGCGAAGGATTTTTTTGTAAGTGGAAATCTTAGTTTTTCTTATTTTAGTAATTGTATAGTATAACTCAAATTTGATATATGCCTAAGGAAATTTTTTTATGAAAACATACCCAAAATTCGCTTAAAGCTAAATGTTAATTCTTAAGTTAGAATATCAATTATTCTATACTAAAATAGTGGAATTGTGTAGTTATTGCAATTTTAATGTTGTAAATTCCATTCTATTTCTCATCTTTTTCTTTGGATCCAGTTAAGAGATTTTCAAAAGAAATAATTTAGGAAATGGCGTGTAAGGTACAGATTCTCTTCATTCGTGGTTTGCACTGCCTATTTCCATAATTTAAATGAGAATTCTCTTTTCATTTGTATATGTAGAAGTTGAATATAGCGTAAAAATATTTGAATTTCAAATTCTATTGATGCTGATGCTATTAATTTACTATAAAATAAATTTGGTATGAATTCTATTTGTATACAAATCTGTTATTGAAATGAGAATAATGGATATCCGGCATGTTTGTTGATATGAAATTGGACTTTCATAAATTTAAAGATTTGACATTTAAATGATTATTTTAGGGTGTAATCTTCACATGCTTAGAAATATTTTAGCTACGTATTTATATGTATATTACCGCACACATAACATGTAATTAATAGTGTAGTAATTGCATAGTAAATAGGTTATTATTTAGTATTAACACCCCCTTAAGAAAAAATTGATAGTTAAGGCAAAATAAGGGTTTTTCTTATAAGGCTTTAATAGGGAATGTGATGAGGTGTGTGATAGTATGTTAAGAGAGTGTAAATTATGACTAAGTTATAGAGATGTGAGGTCAATCAAAAGCACATGGAAGTTTGCCTAGCTAATCTGGCTACTAACAGTTTAGCTTTGGGCCTGATGTGAGACATCACCTATAATAAGTACCACGGAGGATGCAAGGTTAGTGCCAAATTCTATAGGATAAACCTAACCAGCTAATCTGGCTACCAATACATACAAATAGTCAGACTAATGTAAGACATCATAATTTGGGTTATTGGTCATAATACGAAGGACTCACTTCAGGGTTGAAGGTATTAAGTGGCTAATTGAGGGAACGCCTCCTCCCTATGTGGAAAGTATTAAATGCTCAGGGTTATGGGTTATGCATGGAGAGGATATCTTAAGGAGGGTCAGCTTTGGGTTTGAGGTATTAAGTGGTTATTGTAGAGTCCTTCTCTCTCATATAGAATTATTAAGTTGCTTGAAGTGATTCCATGCAATGTCAGCTAGAATTGTGGTAGAGGGCCTCTTCTTTGTTTCCTTTATCCTCTTCAACGTTCTCATCTACTTCTTGATCTTCTTCTCCCTATCCATTATTGTCATAAATAAAATGTTCTTTGGTCTCCATGAAGGCTCCATGAGAAGCTGGAGCATTGTGAGCAGCTTGGGCATCTCTGGAAAGAGTTGAATCAGGCTTAACTCTTCTGCCATTATAAAGAAGACTGAATTGGTTGCATTTGAGCATTGGTGAGCAAAACAGAGGTATGCCTCAATCCCTTTTAGAAACTATAAGGTGTCCCTAAGAGTTGGAGCCATGACATGATGAAGAATATGTTGGAACTAGGTCAGTCCATAGCGAAGTTAAATGATAAATTTTTAAAATTTCCTTTATTGGATATTTGCTGGGCCTTTGTAGTCTAAATTCATTTAGTAATTTTCCAAATTTTCTCTTATATAAATAATTATTTTATTTATAAATTATGTTTAGATTTTGATGTAAAAAAGTAATCAGTAAGATAAACATGTGTATCATATACACATGTTTGTGTACATGCTCGTGTAATAGTCATAGCGAACATGGTGTGCATTGCCCATATATAAGTGCTGAAGTTTACACTACAATGGAAAAGTTAGCCCCTCTGTATACATAACTATTGTCCAACAAGTCTATAGGTATGTGTGTGTGTATGCCTATGAATATGAAACACTGTAGTGTTTATAAAAGATGTAAATTTGCGCACATACACAAAGAGACACACACATACATGCACACACACATACACTAATACTTTAATTATGGTATAAAATATCAAAATTTCTATCCATCAATACAATACTTATAAATTAGATTGCAATTTTAACTTTAAGATTCCAACTCCAAATAAAGCAATCCTTGAATAAGAATAATTGGCAATAATTGACTATTTATATTCTACATACTTAAATACACTTAAATGAAAGTTTTAAACACATTTAAGTACACTTTGAATGCACATTCAATACAGTTTAAATGCACTTTAAAATTATGTAAAATAACTTTATAACTAAACATATGTTTATATAAGTATACGAATACAAGAATAAAAAATAAATATATGTCTGCGTATGTATATATTTGCGTATACGGTCAGATACATGGTTATAAATATCTTAACAAAAAATTTATTACACAAAAAATACAAAAATATTCCTTTGCATACAATCACATATTATGTTACATAACATCTTAATAAAATTTTCCTCACACAAAACAAATTAGAAAACTTTATTTGTTTGTGTATAGAGTCATATATATGGCTGAAAACATCTTAACAAAAATTTGCTTATACAAAAAACTTTCCTTACATAAAAAAATTAGGTAAACATTCCTTTTTTTAATTTTAAATCACATAATTAGTATAAAATAAAATATGTGTGAATTTAATTTGATATGTGTGTGTGTGTGTGTGTGTGTGCATATAAACAATTAAACACATGTTAACATATATGATGAAATTAACTACTTTATATTAAAAGTGCAATTTTAATTCTTATAAAATAAAACATATTAACAAATTAAGTTTATTAGTAATATCATATGATTATATGGTTATATATGAAGTCTTTGTATAAATGAAAGGTAACATAATAAAATTTATTTTCAACTATTGTCAAAATTAAAATTTTGAAGAAAAACACAATTATGATTTCATCAAAATAACGGTAATAATTAGTTATAAATGATTATATTCTCATCTCATGTTGACAACATATATGTATAGTAACAAAATTTTAATCAAAGATATAAACATACATATGATCATTTTCTCGTCTCATATTGACAACATATATGTATAGAGAATCATGATAACAGATAAACTAATTGGACAAAAGCATGTAAAATATCAGCTTAAATTATTATAAGAATTTGAAAATGAAGATAATACCTTGTTATTGCATAAGGGAATATCTTGAATGTTGAACCTATAATACTCTACTTGAACTCTAGATCAACACTCCCAAAAGATGCAACCCCTTTGAGAAAGCTACACAACATTTCCTTTTTATTGAATTTGCGTTGTGCTTTGATTGAATTTGAGAGAGAGAGAGAGGAAGAATTTTCGACCATGATAGAAGGTAGAGTGGTGGTTGAAATCCCAAAATAGAATCTCATAGAAAAGAAAGGCAAGATTTGTTTAAATAGCATAGGAAAGAATAGGCCTAATGATTGTAACATATCTTTCATTTTCTTAGCCATTTTCACACCTATGGAATCAAAGTCCAAGCCTATTCCTCGTTTCATGGTTGGCCACACATGCCCTCCTAATGGGCCTCAATTCACTTCAAGCCATATCGGATATCTTACATTTAAATCAAATCTAAACGTATATCGATATTGTATATCGAAAATATGTGTATATAACTTTTATATATGCACGAACTGATCAACATAATTCAAATAGAAAAGGAAACTATAATTAATATCTCATAAATATTAATCAATTTAATTAATTATTTATAAATTAACTAAATCGGATGATAGACATAGGATTCAACATTGCGGTTGTATTGACTCTTTAGGTGCAAATTCGATCAACGGTTAATATCGATCAATTTGAATATTAAAGTTCACATGTTACTTAGCTAGTGGTGTAATATTTTGGCCAGATTTATCACTTACATAGCTTTGGTAAAAATTCAATTTTTATAATTTTAAGCACTACCTAGTAGTGACTGTTAACGAATAAATTCATCAACACCCAAAAGTATGTAAAAACTGAGTTAACCAAAGAGAAACCTCTTTGAGGCTAGTCGAAATCATCAAGTTGAAGACTATTCCCCTAATATTCTTTAGATTAGCCATCAAAGTCGAAGTCACGTGTACTTATGCAAATTCAAAATCGAAGTCAAATATGCTATCAGTCAAATTTCTAAGTCAAGCATTCTATGCTAGGCACAAGTCCACGTGAATTATTACTCAAAGTTAAATGATCATACAAGTTACAAGTTTGAATCAAATCAATATGCTATGCTATGCAACTTTTTTATTTTCAACTCCTAATATGCACAATGTTCGAACGATATGATTAGCTTTAAAATCCCTAAATAGATTTAGGGTTTACAAAGTTGAAAATGTAAGAAGTGAGATGAGAGAAATCGTCCACCTGAAATGGCGCCCCTTAGTCCATATTTATAGAGGTGAGTAGCTTCATTCAGCCTTTCATGTCTTTGGAAGGCTCGACTTCGACATGCATGGCTATGATGATGTCATCTTGGCATTATCTTTGTGGCTGAATGGCACATGTAAGAGGCGGCGTTGGTAGGAAATAGTGTTGAACATCAATGACGAGTATTATCAATATAGCAGTGCACTGGTATAAAGCGGCTTTACTCCATATATTGTTGGTGTCATTGATGATTGGTTCTTTTAAGGCATCAGAGATATGGTCGAGTATTGATGAGGAACGATGTCGCTTTATGTTGATGATCCTTAGCATCATTGTAGAACAGCATCTTTGAAGTGCTATGGAGTGCGACGCCACTTGAATGCAGTGTTGATAGCCTTCAGGGTTTCTGTTGATGAGCCTGCTTTGGTCATGTTAAATGATTAGCGACGCCACTAGTACATTGATGTGGTATGTCTTCGGGAGTGATGATGACGTGAACGAAGTGTGGCTCCTTGTCGGTGTCAATAGAACTTGGCATCAATGAAATGCGCTATGGTCACTTCGACACTCATTGATGACTTACGAAGTGGGTTGCATTTGATTCCTCTCTACTTGGTCACATGCGTCACTGTGTACACTCTATTATTCATGAAGTGCGGCAACCTATTTCTTCGACATTGATCTATAAGTGCCTTGCTAGTCACATGTCTTCGATATTTATCATTGGCATTATTAGCGTACCACTACTTAATATCTTTGACAATACTGATGGCATGTGATGCAATTAAAAAGTAATTCTTAATATCGGCACTGTCACTTTGGTGCAGCTTATAGGTGCGACGTCGCGGCATGTCGAACCCCTTCGATAAACTTTTCAGCCCTAAAATAAAAGTATTATAGATCTTTACACCCATCAGTATAAAATTCTTTCTAGAGGCGTTTGCTCGATTAACCCTGAATGTACTGCCATTAGTTTCTCTTTATCGGTTATATTTTCAACTTTGAGTGCTTCTGCATTGAATCCCTTTAAGTATTTATCAAGTGATTCCTCCAGCTTTTGTTTAACATTAGCTAGTGCATTAGAATCGATAGTAGGGTCTTTATATATGCAAAATTGTGCTGAGAACTCATAAGCAAATTTCTTCCAATAATAAATGGTTCTTCCTTGGTATTGTCTATACCACTCAGCAATCGTACCACAAAAATTTGTAAGGAAGAGTTTATATCGAATTGCTTTAGAAGCACCAATCATCAATGTAAGATATAGCCTCTTTCAGGATCCATAATACTTTCATTCTGGATTAGGTTTCATTTTAGAGATCCCATTTCATTTCCTCCTTCTATAAGGTTTGTTGTTACATAAAGGTTTTGAGATATACCCTATTTAAGGAGCTCTTGCATAACCATCAATTGTCTTGTTAAATCTTTAACCTTAGCTTCACTACTTGCGAATTTTGTTAAAGTTGAAGGTTGCGGTCCTCCAATATTATCCAAATTGAAGTTCGGGTTCATATTATCCTTAAATTCGTTTGTTATGGAACTTCTCCGTTACAGATATCGTGTTTATTGGACCTTTCCATTTTCCTTTTAAAGTTGAGAAGAAGAGATAAGGAAGTCGGAGATTTGAGCCCTCTTTCTAGTGCCAAAAAATATTAACCAATAAATTCATCAACACCCAAAAACATGTAGAAACTAGGTAAACCAAAGAGTAACATCTTCGAGGCTAGTTGAAGTCATTGAAATGAAGACTATTTCCCTAATATTCTTTAGATTAGCCATCAAAGTCGAAATCATGTATACTTATGAAAGTCCAGAATTGAAGTCCAATAAGCTATCAAAGTTCAGGTTCAATGTCAAGTATTATATGCTAGTCACAACTCCACGTGAATTAACGTTCGATGTCAATTGATCATACAAGTTACAAGTTCGCATCAAATCAATATGCTATGCTATGCAATTATTTGATTTCCAATGCCTAATATGTACAATATTTCAACGATATGATAGGCTCGAAAATCCCTAAAAAAAATTAAGATTTACAAAGTTCAAAACGTATCATGTGAGTAGAGAGAAATCGTCCTCTTGAAATAGCACCCCTAGGTCCATATTCATAGAGGTGAGCAAATCCACTTCGCCTTTATATCTTCGGTAGGTAGACTTTGGCATGCATGGCTTCGACGGTGTCATCATGGGATTATCTTCATTGCTGAATGACACATGTAAGAGGCGGTATTGGTTGGAAGTACTGTTGAATATCGATGAAAAGTATTGTCAATATAGCAGTGCATTGGTATAAATCGGCTTTACTCTGTATATTAATGCCATCATTGATGATTGGGGCTTTTCAAGGGTCAGCGATAGGGTCGACTATTGATGAGGAACGATGTCGCTTTATGTTGATGATCCTTGGCTCCGTTGTAGAACGACATCATCGAAGTGCTATGGAATGTGACGCGTTTGAATGCAATGTTTGTAGCCTTCAGGGTTATTGTTGATGAGCCTGCTTTTGACGCAATAAATGAGTTGTGGCACCACTAGTACATTGATGTGGTATGTCTTTGGGAGTGATGACGACGTGAACGAAGTGTGGCTCCTTGTCATGAAAGGTGGTGTCAATAGAAGAAGCAATGAAATGTGTTATGGTCACTTCGACACTCATTGGTGGCTTATGAAGTGGGTTGCATTCGATTCCTTCGCTACTTGTCACATGCGTCACTGTATATACTCTGTTGTTGATGAAGTGTGGTACCCTATTTCTTCGACATTGATCTATAAGTGCCTTACTGGTTACATGTCGTCGATGTTGATCATTTGCATTATTAACGTACCACCGCTTAATTTCTTCGACAATAGTGATGGCATGCGATGCAATTAAATGAAATTATTATTATTAGCACTGTCTCTTCAATGTTGCTTATTAGCGCCACATCATGGCACGTCAAACCCCTTCGATAAGATTTATAGTAGTAGTAATGATTATTATTTACAACAATTCTCTTCGCTAAAACTATATCATTTTGGACTAATAGAATTTAATAACAGTCAAAATTTCAATATCGTCCACATTCAACTTTATAGTCCAAACACAAAGTTCTTGCTTCAGTAATAACAATAATTATTAACTGAAATGCTCTGACCAGAGACTTTGAGTTGACTTCAGTTGACCGAGATACTAACCTCGTATAACCAAGGAGAATTATCTTCTATTGAATAGTGTTTCACTTCCAATGCTTCCACTCGACAACTATAGTCGTTTGAGTGGATGTCGTGCCATAATTTAACTATAATCAAAGCAGAGCTTCCACATTGAAGATCAACTATATTATCTAGTCGATAGAACTGTGTAAATTAGTCACATCGATATTTTCTGTTTAATCCTAGTCATATTAACCAAAAAAACTATCGAGTGAGTCAATCCATAGTTATCCAACAAACAACGGTAAGCGACCCCTTCGTGCCACTCAACTGCTATGAGTAATATAGTGCCTAACATTTAGAATGCATTGCGTACTCTAGTCTCAACTTATATATCAATATCCAGTCTTGATGCATCTTGACAAGGAATATTTAAAATGATATATTTATTTTCATTTTGATTAATCGCTCATGTTTATAACATTTTGCAATTATTATCACAAAATGTACCATTTATGGATTTTCTATTAAATATACTTTTTAATTAAATTAATCAATTATTGTAACACATTATATCAAGAATATAACAGAAAGAAAACACCTTTTATTTCAAATAAGATTAGTTAGGAAGTTAGACATATGTAACAAATTACATAATTGTCTCTAGGGCATACTCCTAACTCTATCAGAATATTTGTAAGAAGTATGAAAGAGAAGTTAGCCACTGAAGTGAAGAAAGGTTGAGTGTGGTGGATCTGTTGGATAGGAAACCTCATGTCTCGAGAGCTAAAACAATTGAAGCCTTCCAAATATCATACGAAGAAGTATTCATCTTTGAGATAAATTCTTTTATTATGCAGTCATTCGATAATCTTGCATTAATTGTTGGACTCAATTATTATCACTAATGGGTGGTCAATTCTTCACTTGAAGAAGCGCAAGAAAGTTAGCTCATAGAAAGGTAGTGATCGACCTAGATTCATCTTGAAGATGACGTATATAGAGTTCGAGAGGGTGTAGCTATTTGGGTGTATTGGTATAGAGCTAGTCCTGACATCTAGAGGAGAAGTCTTAAGAAGTCATAAAAGGGAGGCACGACTATGTGTGACACATGTACCAGTTACTAACAGTGTACTAAGGGTACAAGCTCTTTGGTTTTGTAAGGGAAGAAGTATTTCATCCTCAGAAATTATATGTTTTTCATACTATCTCAGCTCTTTGATAGGCATCTAAGAAGCTATGGCATCAGGGGGTTTGCCTAAGATCTAATTTTATAAGGACATGTTGGTTATCCTTTAGACTGAGAGGGCTATAAGGTTCCGTTGAGGAAGCGACATGTAGTTGGAGCTCTTAAGTGATTGAACGCCTCACCCTAGTTGGTGTTGAAGAGGAAGCTAGGGTAGAGGATGAGCCAGTTTCCAGTGGAATAGGGTGTGAAATAGACAGGCCAATGATAGTAAAGCATAGGAAAGTCTATGATTAGCAGTTGGAAAATGAAAACTTCATGACGAATGTGATTAGGTATGATTTTTTTCAATGCTTTACTTCGATAAAACTCGCATTGCCGATGTATCAAATGTAATGGATGTCGACATGTTTCGACCAATCAGATTCTATACATTGACCGATGCAGTGCAATGTGTCAATCTATGTAGTGTGTGTCCTATGACCCTAGCATGATGTACATATGCACTCTATGTAGACTGCTCGCTCGTGTTGACAAACAAGCTTTGTCTCATGATGGAATTGTGTGTCAGATTTTACCATTACTGTAGAGACTCGGGTAATAAAACCATTGTCCGAAACAAAACAGAGCCCTTCTCTTTAGGACCTGCAAAATTGTGTTGTTCGATTTCGAGTGTCGGCGGGACAAAAAATCCCAATGTGTCAACACTTGGATTCGTCCAACACAGGAGTGTGTTCAATATGATGATTTCTTAGAAACATCCCATCGAAGTCAAAACCTTGTTCCATATTCAAGAATGACCCTAGAGATTTGATTTTTATCCCTTTCACCATCTCTATCCCTTTGCTCATTGGGCTCGAAGTTTGTCCCATCAAGCTGGAAGTTGGTTATTGGTTTTTCAAAGGGTGGTGAAGATGGTAAAGGGGAGGTGATTGCTTTAGGCGTGAACGCGGGTCAGTGATGTTGGCATGGTATTGGAGACGATGAAATGTAGACTTGGCAACGATAAGATAGGCATCAGTGATGGTGAGGTAGGCCATGGCGATGGCGATGCCTAACCCAAATGAAATCCATCGTCAAGTCAAGAACGAAAGATGATAATGGGTGATCAAGATCTGGAAACGTCAATGCAAAAGTGGTTCGCATTGAGAAGTAAGTATGATTCAAATGAAGGCGATGACGTTAAATGAACAGTGGGGGCGTTGGAAGTTTGAGGTTGCAAGGCTAAATTTCAAAGGCAATGAGAAAGAAACATGGTGAAATGAAAGTGCAGAGAGAAAAAGTTTAAGTGTTGTTTATATATTCAACATTTGAAGAAAAAATCAGTATCAACCAAAAGTGGTCAATACCAAGAGGTTTTGATTCTTTTGTTTTTAAAAAAAAGGAAGGGAAAAAAATCCTACCTGAATGAAGAATAAAGTAGCTTTTAGAAAATTTCAATGGTGATTGAAAAATTAAATTTTTAAATATGTAGGAAGGATGTGACTTGACAACTGTATGAAGAGACGTACTGATATTCTCATAGTAGATGCAATGCTTCATGATAATAGTTCAGAGAACGAGGGAATATTTGTAGATGGAATCCTATCGTTTGTCTTGATCCAATACATGTTTTTTTGTCACAAAAGCATACTTTTGGGAGCAAGTGTTATCCATCATTTGAACCAAATAATATCTCGACGGACTTGGACTTTAAGATGATGAAGTAATGGATCAAGGAGTTTGGAAGATGTCAGGATTGAAGAATGGATGAAATGTAGGAATTTTGGCTAAGTTCTGAACTAGCCAAAAACCAGTCGGCACTGACCAAAACCGGTCGGTACCGAGAGGTCAAAAGAAATCATGGGACCCACTTTGTTACATGGATGATGAAGCTAGCTAGCAACTTTGAGGATAAAGACAAGTTTTGGATTGGCAAAACCAGTTGGTCTTGACTGCTTTTCATGAGCTATTTTATCATTGAAGACCCAAAGCTTGAAGACTTAAACAAATATGAAAGAAGATCGAGGAAGCAAGTAAGCAAAACCTCTCGGCGTAGACCAAAATCAGTCGGCATCCAATGGTTTTGATTGTCAATTTTGCCGTGTTCTTTATGCTATGAAAGAAGAGCCTTTTGATCTCACTTTGATGTTTCATGACAAGACTCTGCCATTTTTATACTCAATCATTTCTGGTATCGAAATCATTGTGTTTTATGGATTAGATGATGAATGTAAATCGAAATAAAATTGATGGTGGACGTATGCACAAATTCTTTTACCAAACCACTTTAAAAGTCACATCTTTCTTTATTTTCAATTTTATTTTTGTTTCAATTCATCGCCTTTTTTATTAGATTGGAGTGTTTGCTCATATTTTGTGCATATATTCATAAATATATCTCTGCATGAAAGGGAGAGAGGGAGATCAATCTAGCCCAAATCAATATATAGTTGATTGTATAACTAGCTCAATAATATATAGATTTACCTGTACTCTAATAGTATTTTGGTTAGATGTGGATTTTCGATAAGATTTAGATGTACATGATGCCCACATATGTTTTCTATGGACCATGCATATTGAAATACTTGTACATTTATAGTTGTTAAACCGTATATAACTAATAAAACCTAATCATGTACAGAGGCTTAATTCTCTTAAAGAAGTTTATGTACGAGATGGTTAACTATAATTGTCTTAAAGCATATGTCAGCGATTGCTAATGGATTATATCCCGAATATATTATTCAGTTCAGCTACTAACTTATTAACATAGTATAATTCGAGAAATAAAACTACATGTTTGTTAAAGTATCAGCCAGTAGTCTCATTTAAAAATTGGCAACTCATTTATGACAACACATAATGATCTGATTTCATATTACAACAGAATTTGTTTGGATGATCTCTTCGACTATTAACTATTGTATGAATATGTTAAATTCTTGACAAGGATATGCAAACAAGAAGATCCTATGTTGGGAATTCCTTCCTAAATTTCAAAATATTCCAAATATCACACTTTTCCAACATATAATATTTTAGTTGCAATATTGATTTGAATATTATATTATTTTTCTTATTTAGTGTAATTATTCAACGATAACTTCCCAAACTAACATGGAGGTGTTAACATAACCACAGTAATAACGCTTTTAATACTAAAAAAGTCACATTTTCATTCGAGCTCATTGTTGTTCACCCTCTTTCAGTGCAGTTGAAATCCCATTAACCATGGTTAATACATTTTCCCATCTGTGGGGATTAATATATCCCTCAATAATCATACATGCACAAATATGTAGTTTTATAGAATTTAAGTGCACTTAATTATTTTCCTAACCATTGCAACTAAGAGTTATGTTAAATAATATCAAGTGTGGTTGAAATTTTCTCCATTCTTGTACATTTTTTTAGAATGTACTATAGGAGAACACGGCAGATAGATAGACCCCTAAGGGGTATTATGTTGTGCATATCCGCTTCAACTCATAACTCTTATAATTCCCAGGTACTATTATTACGAGAAGTGTGTGCAAGGCAGTGCTCGAACTTGGATCTATTGCCAGATCTAGACACTTCTTTCCATTGTGCCACACATGTGGATACATTCCTGTACATTTTATTTGCAAAGGAAAAACAAACGTACGGTAGTACATATTACTATTCATATTGACTCTATTTTATTCTTAGTGAAGTTAATTACAGTTATTTGGTAGCTTTTAGTTGTCTACTAACTCACAACGCTAATGTTAAGGAAAACTCTGCTATCTCATAACTTATTTACATATAATATAACAAATGAACCTCATTGCTTCTATTTTCTTTGACGTTGGGAAAATAAATCTTTTTTGTAGGACTCTGGCATTGCATACTTTTTCTTTAATATGTTCTTGAGTTACATGTCATACAATTCTTGTTATACATATGTATATATGTAGAGGTGTGCACGTGTGTGCATGTGTGTATATGTATATAGATATGTGTGTGTATATATATATCCATGTCTCTGTGTGTGTGCTAACATTTGTACACATGTTTGGACAGGGACGTAACTAGTACAGGGGCAGACAACAGCTCTATCTAGAAAAATGTACCTTCTTCCTAAAACCTTATATTACGTTCCATCTCTCATTTCAATCTCATCTCATTTCCCACTTCTTACAATAATCACAACATTCATAATTATAATTTGGATCTCAATCAAATCTATTGCAGCAGCGGTCAAACAGTTGGGCTAGGCTACTTCCACTTCTTTTCATAGTTATCTGTTTTACCAAATCTTCACCTAAAGGCGAGTACTTCCGCTCAAGTTATCTTGGAGATCTTGAGTCCCCAATGCAGTGAAGTAAGACTATGTATCAATGAGTCCTCTTCTAATATTGGGTCAGGCTGCTTAAACATGTCTCCATCTTGGCAAGTCATTCTTCTTTGCCCAAGCCTCAAGGAGTCATGCTTCTGTTGCATCATCTAATGTTCCCTCGAACCATCAGCTCAAATACCATTTTGAGTTTCAGCACTCAAGCACGTCCCTAGGTATGCGTGCTTCATTTTGTGTGATAGCGTCATCTAACGAAACTTCCAATGTGCTAGCATTCCGATTGAACATCCATTTACCGCCTTCCAACGAGCATGTACTTGGTCTTGACAACACTTACTTATAATAAAAGAAATTGCCAACGTTATGTGCCACCAATCCTATATATGCACACACCATGTTATACATCATATTTCTTGTGATTTAGGACATATCTGTCCAAACCATGCCCCAACAATGTGAGCTATACCTAACAAAGAATTTGTCGTTTTATTGTAAAATAGGTTAAATCGATAAGATTTTTACTGTTTTATCTAATTTTTGCAACAAAACGTTAAAGTCTTCACCGTTTTATAGCAAATTGAATAAAACAGTAAAGATTTTGCCATTTTATTTAATATTTGCAATAAAACGGCAAAGTCTTTGCTGTTTTGTTTATTTGTGAATTTTTTAAAACTGGTTCGTGTGTTTTGTTCTTCTATTCTGATTGCAGAGCTCATTCGCTCAGTGTAAAAGTAAGAGAGAGAGTAAGTAATAATGTTTATTGTTGGTAATGATCTAATATACATTTCATTATTTAATTAACATAAGCGTTAAATGTTTTTTATAATTGTTTGAAGCTATGTCCAAAAGATCAACAAACATTTTTTTTCCATGTGGAAAAATAAAATCATTTTGGTGAAATATTTTTTCCAGCTCCTTTAAAATTGGATTTATGTAACTCAGTTTTAAAAAATGCAGTGAATAATCCTACTAAAATTCAAAAACATGAACGACGTGAAGCATGATCCATGATTAAGTCGCGTTATATGGATGCATTATTATAACGATTATAAGATGTGCACTACTAGAAACGGCTCCTAAAGCAACGGCTAAAAAAGGCGGCCGTCGCTTGCCGTAAATATATAGATCTACAGCCGAGAGAAAAATTTCATTTCCTTCCTTCCATTCTCTCAACTCATCCCCCCCCCTGCAACCAGCCGCCACTATCCGCCACCGGGAGCCGTCGCAATTTTCTGTTGCTAATTTGAACCTCTCCACATTTGCCGATATCTCCTATTTTTCATTATCTTTGTTTAATTTAGGTTTAAATTAAATTAGTTGATGATTTAGGGATTTGGAATTGGATGATTTAGAGGTTTGGAATTGATGAATATATGTTATTAGTTTATGATATATAGTTTATTATTTGAATTGGGTATATAATAGTAAACCTAATTTAGAAAATTAGTTGATTATGTGTTTGAAAATGGTGATTATTGTGTATTAGGTGATGATAATTAGTATTGATTTGGTGGTATTAATTAGTGAATTTATTGTTCACTTTGTTGTTAAAAATTATGGCTAATTTAAAATCCAAAAAATAATACATGATCATTGAATAATATGTTTATTGATAAGTTTACGAGAATGTTTGTTATATTGTTGTAAGCGCTAATTACTTATTTAGTTCACAAAATCGTTACTTAAAATTTATGTAGTTAAACAAAAGTTAAAATACGTTTTAAAAGTTTAGATTTAATTAATAAATATTTAAATAGTTAAAAGAAATATAAAATAGTTTTTGTAGTTGTTAAAATGGTAACTCATAGTTCCTATTTGTGAGATAAGCAATATTTTCCGAGTTACTGATAGTTCTCATGGATTTTGATTCATAATTAAACGAATTCTATTTAGCTACATTACTAAAAAAATTAAGATCATTATTTCACTATAGAGCACTAACACTTCAATATTAATATTTTTTAATTTGTTTTTTATTTATGTAAATCCCTTAGAGAATTTTTGGCCCCGTCTGACAAGTGTTGTATATGATCGTTATATGGATATTCGTTTTTCCACAGAACGGACATCTATATTCATTTGATACAACATTTGTTCGATTTGTCCTAGTATTCGGACAAGTTACAAACACAATAAAGTAATCATATTTTATAAATCATTTCAATTTAAACGGTTCAGAAAATTTCGATGGCACTTTCTTTCTTTCCTGTGTACACACATTTGTGTACGATACAGAGAAAAAAGGGAAGTGCTGCCGAATTTTTTTAGAATCGTTTATCCTGAAATGATTTATAAAATATGATTACGTTATTTGTAATGGAAAGTAGGATAACCGGCCGTCAAAGTAAAAAAACAATAAACTTAAGAATTGAAAATTTTAATGCAGTATTTATTTGAATTTGTTAAAATAGTAAAGGGTTATATATGAATTTTTACAAGACTTTAATATGAAGTGTTTTATTCCATCTTCTAACCTACATTTTACAAATAAGGAAATATGTTAGATTATTTTCTCGATCGTAGTTGGATGTATGAACCTCGAAAAGGTATGAAAGGATCAATAAAAGAACGTTTATGTAACGGTGGCACGTATTTATTAGATTTGCTCGATCTAATTATCGAAATAACGTAGACATTCGTTGTCCGTGTAGTAAGTGCAAACATCTGAAGCATTGGAAACCAGATGTAGTAGAAGTAGATTTGTACAAATTTGGTTTTGTGTCGAATTATTACTTATGGGATCGTCATGGAGAACTTGTTCAACCTACACCTAATCCTGTAGTATTAGAGGACGATAATACTATGACTAATCCTATAGAAAGCATGGTGCAAGATGCTGTACGATCAATGTTTCCTACTTTCGACCAAGGTGCTGATGGGAACGAAAATGTTGACGAAGAGCTGACCGCGGAAGCTAATTTTTTTTATGATTTATTGGATTCTGCTAAGAGGCCATTATGGGATGGATGTACAAGCGGAACCGAATTATCTGTAACCACCGAATGCATCACTATGAAATCAAAATTTAATCTTACAGAAGCTGCATTTACAACAGTTGTACAAACTGCAAAATGACACATGCCACCTAATAATTTGATGTGTGATGCTCATTATAAAGTAAAAAAACTTATGTCTGCTTTTGAATTGCCGTACCAGAAGATAGATACACGTGTAAAAGGTTGCATGCTGTATTGGAAAGAAGACGCTCATCTTACTAAATCCAGAATATGTAACGAGGAAAGATACAAACCAAGAAAAAAGAAAGGAAAAGAAGTTCCATATAAAAGGATACATTATTTACCCATCACTCCCAGACTTCAACGGTTATATGCATCTTCTGCTATAGCATGTCATATGCGATGGTACAGTGTAAGAACACCAGAAGAAGGAACTTTGATACACCCATCTGATGGAGAAGCGTGGAAACATTTCGATAAGACTTATCCTGAATTTGCGGCAGAGAGCCGTAATGTTAGGCTTGGCTTGTGTACAGATGGATTTTCGCCATTTTCTCAGTTTGGTAGTAAATATTCATCATGGCCTATTATTATTACTCCTTATAATTTACCTCCATGGATGTGTCTGAAAACTCCATATATGTTTCTAACGATGTCGTTCCCGGTCCCGATGATCCGACACAAGAAATTGATGTTTATCTACAACCACTAATCGATGAGTTGAAAACACTGTGGCATGAAGGTGTTGAAACGTACGACATTTCTAGAAAAATGAATTTTCGTATGTTTGCTTCTTTATTATGGACTATTAGTGATTTTCCAGCGTATGGCATGCTTTCAGGTTGGAGCACATCTGGACGTCTAGCTTGTCCTTATTGTATGGATGAAACACGAGCATTTTCATTAAAGTATGGAAAGAAAATTTCTTGGTTTGACTGTCATCGGTGTTTTCTACATATCAATCATAAATTTAGAATGGATAAAAAGAACTTTAAAGCTAATAGAGTAGAGAGTATGCTACCACCTAAGGTTTGGACAAGTGAAGAGGTATATGAAATTGTAAAATACTACCCAAAGATACATGAAACTGGGGTACAGGTTGAGATTCCATGTAAATCGGACATTCATAACTGGTGCAAGCAAAGTATATTCTGGGAGTTACCGTACTGGAAAAATCTCCTACTCCGACATAACATTGACGTCATGCACAACGAAAAAAACGTGTTTGACAACGTGTATAATACAATTTTGAATGTGAAGGGGAAAACCAAGGACGATGCGAATTCAAGACGTGATATATTACACTTTTGTAAGCGGCCCGAACTTCAATTATACGACGATAATAAGAAACCCAAAGCATGCTATGAGCTAGACAATAAGCAAGTAAAACTCATTCTAAAGTGGGTGGAAGGACATAGATGTCCTGATGGGATTTCTTCTAACCTCTGTAGATGTGTCGACTTTAGAAACAGGAAATTGAGTGGGATGAAAAGTCACGATTGCCACATTATGATGGAGTATTCTTTTCCCGTGATTTTCAAAGAACTGCAACCTGCAAAAATGTGGAGTGTTATAACAAAATTAAGTATATTTTATAAACAGCTTTGTTCTACGACGTTAAAGGTAGATCGTATACGTAAACTTTAAGAAGAAATCCATGTACTTCTATGCAAACTGGAAAAAATATTTCCGCATGGTTTTTTTAATGTAATGGAACATTTACCCATTTATCTTCCATCTGAAGCACTCCTTCGTGGTCCTGTGCAATATGGATGGATGTATCTATTTGAGAGGTAATTTAATTAATTTCGTTTTTATACCACCATATAAATTTAATTAATTTTGTTTTAGGTACCTGAATCATTTGAAGAAAAAAATTAAACAAAAAGCACGAGTAGAAGGTTCGATTTGCAAATAGTACCTTGAAGAAGAAGCTTCATTTTTTTGTCACATTACTTTAGTAACGATGTGAACTTATTGTTCGTAAGTGTTCCCCGTAATGAAGAAACTATTGAGCAGGATTCTTCTCAAATAATGTTATCTATTTTTAGACAACATGGAAGACCTGTTGGAAAATGTGTGAAAATATGGTTAGATGATAGAGATTACCATGTGGCACACACATATGTTCTTCTAAATTGTGCTGAAGTTGCACCATTTGTCAGGTAATTATGAATTCATATACAATTCAATTATATATGTATATATTAATTATAAAGGAATATAATACATATTTGCAGCATATACGAATCACAACATCCATTTGGCGATCTCAGTAAACAATTTGCTGGATGGTTTTTAAACTACGTTCATGATACATAAAACTGTGTTGTTGACGAAGGATTACGACATCTTGCTATCGGACCAAAACGAAATGTCAAGACTTATCCAATATTCTTCGTCAATGGATTTAAATTCAACACTAAAGATTACGGGGCTGAAAAATTAAAATATAACAGTGGTTTATTTGTCAAAGGAAGTGGTGCACTGAAATACTTGCTAGTGGCAGTTTGGATCATGAAGTAAGGCTGTGGGATGCACAAAGTTGGGAGTATAACAACTTGAAAGAACAAAATCAACGGTAATTTTTTGTGATTTTTGACAAATTTAACAAACCATTTTTACACCAGGCTTATTCTAAAAGCTATATGCTTATTTACAGGATTTAACAAAAATAATAAAGTCAAGAATGATAAATATGTCGAGAATGATAAATATGGTAATATTTAATATAACTTCGAACAAAATTATGCAATAATTATGTGGTAGTAATCGATGATTACGATGATAAGATCATAATTCACAATTAAAAGTATTATAATATTAGTAAAAAAAATCAATAAGCAACTGTTACTGCAGTTAAATGTCCACGCTAATATTCACCATGCCCTTCAACTTTCCCATTATTACATAGTAAAAAAAATCAATAAGCAACTGTTACTGCAGTTAAAAATGGATGGTGATAAGTTGACTTTGTGGGCTAAGGACAGGCTTGATCAACTTTCCAGCTACTTCTGCAGTTTGTTGCTGAGGATTGGTGATATTATCAGAGGTTGCTGAGTTGGTGTCTCCTTCAGCCGTGTTGAAATCAATAAAAGAGATAACTAGCTTGATGATTCAGAAACTTGCAGTTGCAAGATTGCTTCAGATGCAGTATGCTCAGGTTAGTTGCAGCCAGAATCAAATGATGAATGTGTTCTGATGATTTCTTGGCAGGGCAATTACTTTCTTTCTGCCTTTGATTGCTTTCTTGATATCTATTTTTCTTTTCTGAATCTTCTTGCTTTGGAATTTGCTTAAAAACTTGTTGCAGTCAGAAACTTGTTGATTTCTTTGGCACGGCACCTGTTTTAATAAGCAAAATCAATTATGTAACCCAAATGATGAGATATACCTGATGGGTTATCAAGATATCAGATGATGATAATTCTCTGATGATATCTTGACTTCTTTCTTTCTTCAAAATCTAATTTCAATGCCGTTAAGCTTGAAACAGCTCTGATACCATGATAGAGAATTTGAAAAACTATGTTTAGCAAGAGAATTGATATACAATAGCAATTGCTTTTTATTCAATCAGTTTGTAATTGCTTCAGTTTGTACATGATATAGTTGCATTTATAGTGTGCAACTCTATGTGGGCCGATTCAGATACACAGCCCAATTGGCTATATTATACCCGAACCGCTATTCTAAGTATTATAAAAATTTAAATAATAATAATAAAGTCAACTAAGATTTTTGAATATTAAGTAAGCTTATAAAAATTAATCAAGTATTATAAAAATTTAAATAAGTTAACTAAGTATTATAAAAATTTAAATAAGTTAACTAAGTATGATTATTATAAATTTTTTTTAACTAAGTTAACCAAGTTTTATAAAATTTAGCAAGTTTAATTTATAAAAATTAACTAAGTACATAAAAATTTAAAACATAACCAAATAATAATAATAATTATTATTACTATTAACTAAGATTTATAATAATAATACTAAGTTAACTAATATTTATAAATATTAGATAAGTTTATGAAAATTAACTAAGTATTATGAAATTTTAACAAAATTAACTAAGTTTTATAAAAATTAACAGGATTAGTTTATATAATTATAATATATAACTTAATATTTTATACTACTAATAATAATAAACTATGATAAATAATAATAATATGTTAACTATGAATTTCTTTGAATTCTCATTTTATTTTACATTTGCCTCTCTACATAAAAAAAAACAGACATTTCAAAACAAAAATACAAAAAAAAAGTTTTCATTTCAGTTTTTTTTACAATACAATTGCAATTTTGAATTTTCAGTGTTTTTATAGCACTTGCTTTGTGTGCATTTCTGTTCACTATTTCACACTGTGCATTGTGCACACTATTGCTCTGTTCACCACTCACAAGCCTGTTCACAATATTCAACCCATCGACAACATACCAGAATAGCTTGCTGACCAACCCTGCTTTACAGTCATCAGCTTCTCCTCACAACTGCATACACACCCCATCACCATACTTCATCCCTGTTACATTTGCCATCCACCACCAATTCTCTGGCCATCCCCTTGTCATCACTACCACAAACAGCCACGACAACACTTCAAACCAACTAACCAGAAACACTGCTTCCACCATCAACCATTGCTTGATTCTCCCATACAAAACAAACCCGATCATCCCACTCAAACAACAGTGCAACCTCCCATTTCAGCCACTTCAGAACAAGTCATACACCATTCAACTATACATTTCATTCCCCGAATAGCCTTCTGCCTTCTCACAACTAATTGCTGTACCACTACATCAGTGCCTTCCACTGTTTCATTGGCCACCACCGTTTCATTCATTCAAAATTGCCAACCTTCCATCCACTTGCTACTGACATAAAAAATTCAAGTCTACCACATACAAAACTTCTTCAACCCTGTACATTTGCATTCAAACTGCTGCCATCAATAAACATCCTCCTCCATACAAACGCTACTCACAACATTGTAATTTCTCCCCTACATACAAAAATTCAAGTCTCTTCATTCAACTACACTTTGCATTAAGCGATTGTCAAGATGAATTCAACATTAAATTGGACAAGCAAATTCTAAAAGCTCTTTCATTCTCAGAAGTCCACATCTTTTTATCCGAGTCTCTTTGGTTCTTCAGATCTTTTCCTCGGGTAATAATCGCGTTCTCTTAAAAGTTTATTTTTCGGTTAACAAATTTTCTGCGTATATTTCTATGACGTGGGTACCGATTCTTAGTAGTTAAGTGTCATTTCTATTATTGTTTGGTGGATAATTTTTGATATGAAGTGATATCAGCTTGCAATTATAGATATGTAGCTTTGATCCTCTTGTTAATTGTTTCTTATAATTTTTATTTAGCTGGATTTATAGTTTTAGGAGCTCGATGATACATTTGTAGCTTGATGCAGTGTTGCTGGAAGTAGTGAACTGTGGGGATAGAGTGGTCGAGGAGAGTTGATGGTTATGTGATGGTCAGTAGTTGTTCTGTGCCAGAGGTGGAAGGATGGTTGTATGAAGTGGTTATGAGGGGTGGAGCACTGGTATGTTTGTTAGTTATGTATGATGATGTATTGGTTGCTCTGTGGAGATGTGTGTGAATTGTAGACGTGTTTGAATGCAGAAGTGCAGGAGTTCTGGTTTGTGTGGGTTGTGCAGATATGATGGTGTGGTCGGGTTGAAGCAAAGCAATGGTGGCAGTTTGATGGTATGTGGTCAGATGTGAAGGGTTGGTAGGTATTGAGAATGTTTTTATTTTGAACCGAAGTGGAGGGATAGGGGACTGTGTCAGCAGCGGCTCGAGTTTTGAACTGATGTTGATGAAGTATGTTCAGTGAAGGGTTGGTGAGTAAGAACTGTGGTGGTTTTGATGTGTTTGTGCACTGATATATGTGCACAGTTGGATGTTGAATGACAGTGGGGGTTACAGTGGAGCAGTTTAGCTGTAACGGTGTAGTTTAGTTATGTGATATGAATGGTAGTGGTGTGGGTGCACAGTACGAATGTGCAGGTGGGCAGAAATGAAGTGGTTGAGAAGAGGGGAAGCAGCAAGGCAGGAGT
The DNA here is from genome assembly GCA_030765085.1 of Allium cepa. Taxonomy (NCBI): domain Eukaryota; kingdom Viridiplantae; phylum Streptophyta; class Magnoliopsida; order Asparagales; family Amaryllidaceae; genus Allium; species Allium cepa. Next base: position 602,354,223 of record CM060935.1, read on the forward strand.
GTATTGGCAGAGGAGGTAGTGTGGTCAGTGCTGCTAGTTCGACAAAGGTAGAGTGGTATATGCACAGTGTGTGGTTGTATGGTCAGTGACGAATGTGTTCAGGCAAGTTGATGAGAAGATGGGTATGAAGTATCTGCAGTTGCATTTGTTGCCTTGGTTGTCGGTGCAGATATGTGCCTTTGTCCACTGTCGTAGGATATTAGTTTATAAATATTATCGTTGTTTATGGATTTATGTAAACTTTGTTTATGGATATTGTATTCAACTTAATTTATTGAAATGGTTGATTGTTATGTTTTTATATGATATTTTGTAGTTTGATTTGTATATGTTATGTATATTATCCGGTTGAAATATAATAAAATGCTATTTAGATTAATGATACCAGTGTGTAAATATTGCAATGGTGCAACGCTGTAAAAATAGTACAAACAAACAACAGCGTTTAAACCGTGCTGTCAATTCTATGAAAAGATAATGTACATTGCTCCAACAGCATAATAAAAATGCTGTGAAAAGGGGAGCAACAACTGTGGAACGGGAGTTATACAGCGTTATTAACAACGCTGTTATATCCTATTACAGCGTTTTTAGAACGCTGTTAAAAGCTTATTTTGGTGTAGTTATAAACGCTGTTGAAACATAATACAGCACGTCTGAAACGCTGTAAAAACATTATTGACAGCTCGTAATAAACGCTGTCACAGAGATGTTTCAACAGCGTTTATAGAAACGCTGTTGTAAGTTATGTATATACGACAGCATGTCGTTATACAGCGTTTCTAATAACGCTGTTGTATCATATTACAGCGTTTATCAAACGCTGTTAAAAGCCTTTTGTGGTGTAGTGAGTTGACATGTTATATACAACCTGTAGAGAAAGTTTTTTATTCAAATGCAACTGGTTTAGCAATGTTCGTGGCTCTGCAATTAACGTGCACAAAGATTATAAGCTAATTGAAATAAGGCATACGTCGCGTTACTATAAGTATGATCCTTTTGTATTAGCTAAGCAAGCTTTACAAGTTTATTTTTCTCCATATCCGTCCTTAAAAAAAGATAAAGCAGACTGGTGGGCTGTTTTTAAAACGAAGGAAATATATACGTTTGATGGAAATAATATTCCAGATGAAGCGGTGTATCAAGCGGATCTCGAGCCAAATACTGAAATAGTGATAACCGATGACATTGATATAGGGTCGTTAACTAATGAATCGAATGTTCTAATAGATGCATTTATAAGTACCGAAGAAAATGATATAAAGTACGGGACCGAGTCTGAATCAGAATATGACGAAGACTGATCATAGATGGCATCGCTTGTTGTATAAGTGTGAGCTATGTATTAACAATAATGACTATATTCTGTAATATTCTGAGATATGTAATAATAATGATGACTATATATGATCTGTATCATTCTGAGTAGTGCATTATTCTTTTCATGTATGCTTTTTTCGATGATTATGTGTAGAGTATGCTTATGTGATGATTATCACTTGATTAATAATTATGTGATGATTATGCGATGATTAATGATTATGTGATATTGATTGATGATTATGTGATGCATATTTTATCAGTGCTCTTTTCTAAGCAGTGTATGATATTATATATATGTTTGTCAGTTGTGTCTGTTAGACGACGTGATCGACGTAGTACATCTCAGTCACCTTCACTTGGAGCAAGTCCGAGTACCTCTGAGCTAGATCTCCGTCGAGTTGCGGAGATAGTTTCGAAAAGTGCTGGGTATGTATTAAACTTATTTGAATTATATTATATGAAATATATTGAATATATACATCAACATTTCTACAGAGGGTTCGAGGTGGAGCCGTCCGATTTCATTTTACAAGTATCGAAGGAGGCATACAAGAGTAGGATGTCCGGGTGTTGGCCTCAGTGGGATAACATCTCAACACATATAAAAAAAGCAATATGGGCCGATCTTATGGTAAATACAATTTTGTAATATATAATTATGCCTTATATGAAACCAAACACAATATGGCATCATGCCTTATGATATCAGCTTTACGTATTCTATTCTGTTGATTGTTTTTCAATTATACAATCTCTTTTACATAACACGTATGATAATTCAATATGCAGGCAGCTGTACGTGTGGATCCGTAGGATATTGATGTTTTGTAAATCATTGGAATAAAAAGATGCGGAAAAATTACAAAGAGACTCTGTCAAGGGCTAAGAGTTCAGGGAAAAAGCCAAGTTGGATGGGGGATGATATTTGGGTTGGATTCCAACAATATTGAGAATCTGAAGCATTCAAAGTAAGTTATATTGTCACTATATTTTTACATTTAAATGTGTTGAATTATTTTACTTAATAGTGTGTATAAGTTAATAGGAATTGTCGGTAAGAAACAAGGCTAATAGGAACAAAAATCCCGCTTTGCATCATGGTGGCTCGAAACCCTTCCAATAACATAGGAGGGAATTGGTAAATAAATTAACCAATATTTATGTTATGCATGTATATATTTACTGGTGTCTCTTTACCATATATTCTATTCTTGTATATAATTTATTCTTGTATATACTCATGAAAATTATCAATATAATCTATTCTTGTATATATTCAGTGGGCAAAGTATGATAGGGAGCCCACAGCGGCTGAGGTTTTCAGAGTCACACATGTAGTGGAGCATACAGATGAGAATGGGAATGTTTCGTATGATTGGTCGGACGACAAGGCTGCTTCTGTAATGGTAAATATGTTTATTTCTGTAATGAAAATATTTCATATTCGTTTATTTCACAGTAAATAAGTAAGTTGTATAGCAATTGTGTCAAATATCTGTTCGTAATTATAGGAGAGATATAACGCAGAGTATGCACGAGCGATACGAGCGAGTGGACGGAAGTCGCTTACGGTTGATGAGTCTAATCGAATATGGGATTCAATCATTGAACCAGTAAGTCGAAACAGACGTTACAGTTTCGGCAATATGGTATGTACTCAACGTTTACATTGTGGAAACCTGCATGCCATGAACTTCTTATTCACTTGAGTTTATTACCAATAACTTGAGTTTTCTTATTGTTATTGCATGCCATAAACTTCTTATTCGCTTGAATTATTTCACAGGCTCTTAATTTTCAAAGGTCATATAAGAGATCCATATACGAGGAAGAGATTGCTCGGATGCAAACACAATTGGATGAGCTCAATGATTGGCGGAAGAGTCAGTTGCCGACGCAGATAGATGAGCGTATTGCTGCGTTCTATCAGGAGCATGGGTCAATGCCTGGTGAAGGAGGTGCAGATGATGATGATGATGATGCTTAGCTGGTTTGTTTCGATGGGTATGCTTTATATATATGTGTGTACATATTATGATGGGTTTGACATTTGGTACTATGGATGTTGTGATTGATACTTAGTGCTTTGGAGGATTTGGTATTTTGGTTGTTGTGGTTGATACTTGGAAAATGTGGTTTGGTTTGGTGGATTTTCATATTTGATTATGTTGATTTTCTTATATGATTTTGTAAATATATGTTAGAATATGCAATATTTGATGATTTGGTTGTGTTGATATTGAATATATGGTACGATGGAATAGTATTATATGTCTGGAATGATGAAAATATATTATTTGGATTAATTGAGATTGAGGGTTGAAGGTGCTGCAAATTGGCTGGAAAAATATTTCAGGTTTGCAACGGCTAGCGACGACCATTTTGTCAAAATAAGCGACGGCTAGCAACGACCAATTTGCAACGATTTGCAATGGTTTGCATCAACAACTCGGGAAACCAACAACCCAACGATTGCTTGCACGTGGATACTTAGCCGTTATAAGCCATTGCAAAAAGAACAACGAAACCGTCGCTAAGGCCGTCGCTTTCTTTAGTTGCAACGAGGTATTTTACAACAGCATTTAGCGACGGCTCGCGACGGCTAGCGATGGCCGCCAACGGCTTTTTGCCGTCGCTAAACAGTGTGTCTTTTAAAGTGGTAAGATGTAACTCATCGTCGTTATATCAAAATGAGACCGTGTCGACTCGATTTAAAAACAATGAATAGAAATGAGGATGAGTGTTGATGTAATTTGAATGACTATCTATGTTAATGGAATTAAATAACTTTTTTTTAAGAGAAATTTTATAAATAAACCTCAAAAGCCGTCAACATGCCTGACAGGTAAAAAAGAGATGAATACCAAAAACCCGGACTAACACCATAATAAGAAAAAACCGAAAAGTCAAAAACCCTGGGGAACAAACAGACGATCCCAAACAGAGGAAAAGATAAAACCGGACGAAACCCAAGAATCGACAGAGGAAAAGAGATCCGAAAGAAAGCGATCCGAGCTATCCATCGCTCCGAACCTGAAAGAGAGAAAAACTTATTTATTTAATGTGCATGAAAACATCGAGACTAAATATGCATTTATGCTAAAGTAGTTTGGTTAAAACATTTTTTTTTTCAATTAATGTTTGATCGCATATAGCCCGCCCGCCCCAGGCTAAATTTAGTTATATAAGAGACATAGAATTTAAAATGATAACCCATGAATTTTATGAAGGAAATAATAGAAGCTATCAAATGAAAAGGTTAAAAAGAAAAGTAATTTAGGTAGAAATTATGCTTGATGGTGTGATATGTGGACGTCAAAATGTCAACCCTAGACCTTAGCGCAAGCAATCACCAAGATTGAAATCATTCTTCCAAATCCCACTTCTGATCCTCTGTTGTTTGGTACTCAAGCATGAATTAAACAAATATATAAACATTCATTTGGTGGGTGTTCAATAATCATGGATTTGAAGTGCTTGAATTGAGAGTTGAGACTTATTATTTGTAAATTAAGTGATTGTAATAGAAAGTACTTATTGTAAAAGTTGATATTGATCGTTGAATGAGCTAATTATTGACTCTGATCCAATGAGTGCATGTAAATATATCTACATATTCTCGTGTGAAAATCTTGAATATCGTAGATCAACTTGAACGTATGTGTATGAGGTCAATAAGATGCACATTCCAATCACGTACAGGATGCAGCAATTGAAAGCAATTATAATTTCCATGCAAATTGTTGTCCAAGTGTTGCTCCGATATTTTCAAGTAATTTTATTTGCCCAACTTGTATTTCTAATTAAAGCTCAACAAAAATAATATCTTGTCTAAAATGAAGTGGTATGAGCATTGAACGTTAGTTCTATCTAATTTCTCGAAGAAACAGTCATTTAACAACATTTGCACTTCTTATTTATCAATAAATTAATCATTTTGGCTTTAAAGCTTTTAAATAACGGTGGATAACCAACATGAGATGATATATGCATGAATTGACTGTTTAAAAACTATTGCATATACCTCCGATACCCATATTCAATTCAATGTGTGAGATGATATTGATAGGTCATTCTCGAGTTATTTTTTATCATTTGATCAATTCTTAGTCCCAATCATATGCGCATCTACCTGTCTTTAGCCATTATTTCTTAAACTTGCCTTCACCAACTTATTAGTTTACTGAGTATCTTCATGCAAATCTTTATATAAACTCTCACACTGATCTTTCTATCAATAAAACGAAATTGTTAACCTTCAAAAACTGTTATACATGGGTTTCCGAAATCTTATATCCCTCCTCATGCTATCCTCTATGGTTATCTTCTCATTGTCTGATGATTCGTCGTCTCTATTTACCCCTGATAATGCATGTAGTATCACTCCTTATCCCTCATTTTGCAAATCCATACTTTCTTCTCAAGGTTCTCAAAACCTCTATTCTTATGGTCGTTTTTCTTTAGCCAAGTCACTCTTAAACACTAACAAATTCCTTGGAGCAATTAACAAATATGTTTCTGATCATACATTTTCGTTATTCAAACTTGATCGCATGGCTTTAGAGGATTGTCAAATCTTGTTAGGTTTGAACATAGATTACTTTTCATCTGCCAGCTCTAATTTAAATTTCACCACTTCATTACCCGATGCTGAGGCTGACACACTACTTACTTCTCTATCTGCCACACTTACCAACATAGAAACTTGCCTTGACGGCATGCAATCATTATCTGGTATTCCTAATGTTTTATCAAACGCAACCAAGCATTACAGCGTATCGCTTGCATTTTTCAAACACGCTTGGCTTCCAAATAAACGAATTTCCTCAGCAAGAGGATTTACTCCCTCACGCATCCCAAAAAAGCCAGTCAAAGGAAGAGTAAATGGTAGAAAGTTGTTGTTTCATGAGGTGAAAATAGGAAGTAATGGTGAACTTCCGTTGAAGATGTCAACTAGTAATTGTAAAAAATATGAGAGGACAGGCAGGAAGATTTTGCAGTCTTCGAACTCAGTGTTGGTCACCAATGTAGTAATAGTCAGCCAAGATGGATCTGGAGACTTCACCACGATCATGGATGCAGTCAATAGAGCACCAAATAACACAAACGGTGTGAATGGATACCATTTAATTTTTATCGGTGTTGGATTGTATGAGGAATATGTGTCGATTCCGAAGAATAAGAAGTATCTGATGATGGTCGGAGATGGGATAAATCAGACAATAATAACGGGTAATCGCAATGTTGTTGATGGATGGACTACTTTTCAATCAGCTACTTTCAGTAAGTGAAACATTTTTCAGTGCCTTTTATGCTTGAACCAGCATAGTTATTTGCATGTCCTTAAAATATCCTCACTCTATGCTATCAAACTCATTATTTGACGTCTTTCACGCTTCAGTGAGAGGAATAAAAAGTATGGCGAATACCCAAAAATAGTATCTTGATTCCCCTGCATCTCATTTTTGATGTCACAGTGTATGGAGACCGTTAACACTAACATATATATTAGAAAGTTTATACACATGTAGTTATAATTGAGATGAAATGCGAGATCTATATATATAGTAGACTGTGAACCCCAAATTTCAGAATCTCTACTTTGCTATTAATTATAAGTTAGTAAGTATATCATTTTTCAGTTTACAATGAACTGAAGTTTATAGTTGTGGTATTTCGGTAGTAATTAATATTGAACACATTTTATACTGCGGGTGTTAATTAGAACACATGCTTATTTTCTTAGATGAGATATTCAACATCGTGCAACAATTTTATTATACTCAGATTTGAAGAATAAGTATGATATATTGCAGCCCTGCAGGAATCATGTTATATTCAGATTTTAATCATTATAAGTTTGGTGGGAAATATATGTTTTAGAGAGAAAATAATAATACATGATCATTCTACTAAGAATGAGTTTTTTCTTCATTTAGAATTAGTTCTCAACATGTGCACATCAACTGCAAATTAATTATTAGCATATTGGAACAGGAAATTAATAACACCATTATATTTTGTTATCTGTCTTGCAGTTGTAGCTAGTCAAGGGTTTGTAGGAGTTGGCATGACCATTAGAAACACAGCAGGCCCAGCAAAGCATCAAGCAGTTGCGCTTCGCAGTGGAGCAGATCAATCCACATTCTACAGCTGCAGCTTTGAAGCTTACCAAGACACTCTTTACACACATTCTATGAGACAGTTCTACAGAGAATGCGACATTTATGGAACCGTCGACTTCATATTTGGAAATGCAGCAGTGGTTCTGCAAAACTGCAACATTTACCCAAGGCTCCCAATGCAGGGTCAAAGCAACATGGTCACTGCCCAAGGTCGAACTGACCCAAACCAGAACACTGGAACAGCCATACATAATTGTACGATAGTCCCCGCTGAGAATCTTGGTTCGACAAAAACTTATCTTGGAAGGCCATGGAAACAATATTCTAGAACTGTTGTGATGCAGTCGTTTATAGGCAGTTTGATTCAGCCAGCGGGTTGGATGATATGGAGCGGGGATTTTGCATTGAGTACTTTGTATTATGCGGAGTATAACAACACGGGTCCAGGGTCGGATACGAGCAATAGAGTTACATGGCCTGGTTATCATGTTATTGACAACACGGATGCCTTGAACTTCACAGTTGAGAATTTTCTGTTTGGAGATGTGTGGTTGCCACAGACTGGAGTTCCGTTTGAAAGTGGTTTGATCTGAATAATGCTTTGATTTGTTCGTTGTTTGATTAATTTGTTTTTATTACCATGTGAATAAAAAGATGGTTAATTCTGTTCCAATCCATGAAAAAGAGTTGCCTCCAAAATATTGAAAAAAAAATTAAAAACCCCTCGTTTGCTGGGTTGCTCCTCATTATATATATTTTTTCAACAATATATCCTTACACGTAGTTGCTTTACGTGGTGTTTTTAGGGCACCACGTGTAGTTGTCATGCATGGTGCCCTAAGGTATCACATAGTTGCAATGCGTTGTGCTATGAAGGCACCATGTACGTGGTGTAAAAAATATGTATGAAAAAATGTAAAACACAAATTTAGACAAAAATATTCAAGAGGGTTATTTATGTCCTTGATTTTTTTGTAACAATAGGATGGCAACTCAGCATTTTTGGAGGTTTGAATTGCTCCATACTAAAAAGATATGCATACTCCTTGTTTAAGAGTAGAAGTCATCCAGAATTAAATATGTGAAAATTTGGTTCATATCCAATTTTTTCAAAAAAAAAAAACTGTTTTACAACAACTCATTATCACATTTGAATAGGCCAATAAACGCACTAAACAGTCGGATACGAATTCGGATAGTGCCATATCTATATCCGAAATCATTTTCGAATATCAGATATTCATATCCGCGGATGTAGACTGATATCGGATATTTTTCGATCGGTTCACAACTAATAAATCTAAACAAATACAAAATTTTGATTTATTATAAATTCATTTTAGTGCTAAAAATATATAAAATAATAAATACTCTAAGAAAATTAATGTTAAACAACAAACATTCATTTTTATGTACATACTTTTTAACCTACATAAAATAGTCAAGACAAGCATTTCATGTACTAATATATATGGAAAAAAAACTATAATCTTGATAAAAGCCGGTTGGATAATTATCGGATATGGTTATGGCTATAATCGCATCAGTATCCGTTTTTCAGACGTGTAATTTTTCATATTTCGGATAAGGATAAGGATAAATTTTAGTATTTTCGGGTACTCATTGACATCCCTACTCTTGAATAATATAAAAAATTGAAGCGTCGCTAAATGATAGTCAAAAGTGTCGAATTTGCTATCGATGGATGCAGCTCGATGAGATAAGTTGACCTGCGTTGGAAATCGATCACAAGTAAGTTTGCCACTCCTGATTAGATCAGAAATTTGCCTCTCCTGATAATCTAATTGTTTGTATTTACATGGTGATCATGTTCCATCACATAGTGCGAGGAATGAATGGTACATTGTTTCCACCCGACTTTGACCTACAAGTGCATGAATGTGGCCTTATGGGTGTATATATGCACACATTTTTGCGGTAAAAGGCTATGCGATTTGCAGGCCTGATCTAAGGTGAATCTAGGTCTTGGATAGAAGGTTAAACTTTGTCCCTATATATATATATATATATATATATAATGACATAAAAAATGACGGTGTTGGAACTTGAATTGTAAAGACTTGGTCAAGAATTATACTCCTTACCTCACACTAACAAATTTTTTGAAATAATAAATGAGTACTACAATTTATTTAATAATAAATCGTAAGAATGGATGATGTCCCTAAACTGAACCCTGGCCATCGCTCGGTCCCAGTGTCGGCCCTAGCTATTTGAGTTAGTGGAATAAGTGTAATTAATTATTAAAGTTATACTGTCATTTAAATTATTAATTATTCAATCATATTGTTGTTTAACTGTTGGTCATTATATTTAAATCATTGATTATTTAGTTTAAACGATTAATTATTATTTTAAACTGTTATATTTTTTACAAATACTATTTTAATTATTATATAAATAAATATTGAAATAATTAATAGTAATAAAAAGTCAATAAATAATATAATTTTTTCCTCAACTCAACTAAGTTCAAACTGAACCACGGTTCAATGGACCTAATACGCCTTTTGATACCAAGACCATTCCCAAACTAACAAAACAATCGAGTAAAGTTGATTGCTGGGAATAATTTGTGTAAATAAATGGTAAAGGTTTTATTGTTTTTATTTATTTTTTGTTATGTCAACAAGAAACCATGGTCATCTTCTCCGTGTTTCAAACCAAAAAAAATCATAACATCATCACCAAGATGCTATTATTTCCTTTTTTTATTAATATTTGTGACAAAATGATTTGTGTAGTTGAATAGAATTTAAGAATTTCTTAAGAATTTTACAAAGAATTTCATAAAGTAGCGGTGGTTGTCATGACAGAGGTGATGATGGTGGTGGTGGTGCTTATGTAGTCAATAACAAAGTTGGTTGCGATGAGAGTGGTTGTATGATGGTGGTCATAGTGGTGGTCTAGAGACAGCGGCAGTAGCGACCGTCGTGATGGCATGTTAGCACCATTACTGATAAGTACTTTTTTAACACTATTGTGAAAATTACATATATAAACCAAATGATATTATATAAACGCAATAAATGTTTTATTCCAATTAAAAAGTCTAGATTTTTCCATAGCCATGGATCTTTCGTAAGAGTTCCACATTTTACAAATTAAAAAATGTTAGGTTTACATGTTTCGAGCTTAAATTTTTCTTGACCACTTTTTTACGAATCCGAATGTACGGATTGGATAAAATCCTTGTCAAGCAATAATGGTTTGAATTTGGTCTCATTCCAAGGTCGCCTGGCCTTCGAATGAAGGGTTTTTAATCTGAATATCGACGAACGGTTGTAATTTTAATATTCAAGATCGACACCCTACAACTGTTTATTTTTTCATCATCTTTTGGAACTATGTCAAATATACTTTAGATCGACATAAGATCTAATAAATTTAATTTTCTATCAAATATTTTATTGTATATAATTTTATCACGCTAATTAGAGTTAAAAATTCATAATTAATTACTCAATCTTTTAAAAAAATTAATTCGTATAAATGTTACGCATAATCATAATCAACTTAATGAAGTTGCTTAATGGACCAACTAAACGTCACATAGATTGGTAGTGCGAGTCAGATTTTCAATAATGTTAAATATTCGAATTACGCGAAGACGGATCATCAAAAATACTAATTTAACCGATCAGAACATTCGTTACATTGAATGGTTGTGCTAAAATGTCTTGTTTAATTTTTAGGAACTAAATTAGTATTTTTAAAACTTAGAATGAATAAGAAAAAATAAAATAAAAAATTAACATACCGTCGCTAGCCGATGGCATGTCAAGTGTATAAAAATGAAACCGCGCAACATTTTTCTCGTTCGTCCAGCTTCCTACTAAAACCATGAACGAAAAAAAAATCAAAACCCTCGGTCGACGACCCATCCCCCCTCCCCCGGACAGCCGCCTCCTCTAGTTGACTTCACCTTAGTTCGCAACAACTCACTAAAATCACCAATCCCTCCAATTTCATCTCAATTCAGGTAAAAAAATTATCCTTAATTTGGATTTGGTTCTAATTGGTACGATTACAACTTTAAAATTGATGAATATTGCTATTATTTGATGATAATAGTGTATTACTTGATTTGGTGATATTAATTAGTAATGTGTTTATTTAATTTGTAATTAAAAATAAGGGTTGATTTAAAATTCAAAAATTAGCGTATAGTTATTGATTAAGATGTATGTGGATTAGTGTACGAGATTGTTTGTTATAGTTTAGAATAATTTTAGGGGCTGATATTTATGGTTGAATAGTAAATTTGTTAAATACAAAGCTTACGGTTAAACTTAATTAATTTATGTTAATTAATTAGTGCATGCCAATTATAAGTGTTAGTGGTAAGTATAAAATAAAGTTATTTTTAATGATTAATTATAACATTATTTGATCACATGTATACATTGTTTATTCATACACAATTTCAGGCTAAGGAGAAGGGTCGTGGGCCTACATATGCGGAGGTCTTCATTTGGACTCATGTCATCGAGCACGTCAATGAAGATGGCTCGGTTACGTTTACTTGGACAGGCCCTAAATATCAAGCTATAATGGTAAACATGCTTTAACCTTTTCTTTTATTTCACATTATATAAATTGCAAATTGAATATTTATTGTGGAAAAATTCTATTCCTAATTGCAAAAAAGTTTGAAACAGAGCGAGCTCGAGTGCTGGAGGCTACCGGCCGAGAGGAGTTGACCGTTGAGGAGAAGGTCAAGATTTTTGATGATGCGACCGATAAGCCGATGCGAAATAGGAGATACGGTTACAACAATCAGGATGTAATATTTATTTAGTTTAACTACTTCATTAACCAATATATAAATTTTATTTAATAATACGTATAAATTATAACTAGCTATCAACTAATTTACATGTGAGGATGTCTCGGCCCGGTTATAGGAAAACAAAGGCCGGTGAGGAGATAACACGATTGCGAAATCATATAGCAGTGTATAATGATTGGCAAAATGTGGAGGATTAACGATTTTGCTAGATGAGTGGATTGCGTTATATATTGCAGAGCATGGGTCATTTCCTTCGCATAGGTCGGGAAATGATGATGAGTGGGTATGGTATTGTTTTTTGATGGATGTTTGATTGTTTTGTTTGTACTTTATGTGTTGATGGATTTGATACTTGTTTGATGGTTGTGTTGTTTGTGGACATTTGATGGTTAAAGTTGGGTTTGTGTGGAGGTTTGACGATTATGTTGTTTGATGGAAACGAGGATTTATAGTTACGGTTATGTTGTTTGATGTATTGTTAGTGTAAATATGGATTTTTGTGATATAAAATTGGAGTTATATGATATGTATGATATTATGCGATGTATGCGATATTTGTACATGTGAAACTGGATTTATATGTATTGTATATAATGTGGATAGACAAATGAATATATATATATATATGTGTGTGTGTGTGTAGTTTGATACTTGAAATAATGGTTGTTTTATAAAACAAAAGTTCCAGGTTGCCGACGGATGGTGACGATTAGAGATGGCCTACAGGTCACATTTTACCGATGACTGACAATAGCCCAATTTCAGATACAGTGGTGATAGTTTCATACCATGTGTCTATTGACCTTCATTAGCTAGTTAATGACAAGGCCATCGCTTGGCCGTCTCTAGTCGTAGAAAAGTGAATGATAATGCCTTCCCTAAAGCCTTCGCCATTTCTTCCAATCGACAACTTAAAAGTGATGGCTAGGTGCATCGATTAACGATGGCCGTCGATGGCTATTTGTCATCGCCCAAAGTTGTGTGTCTTGTAGTGTATATTGTTATTTATATATTAATTACTATGCATAAATTACTAATTATTAAATTCAAATGATTAATTATTATTTTAAATTTTTATATTATTCTTTTACTGATTACTAATTAAGTTTTATAACTAATGAAATAATTAAAAGTAATAAAAAATAAATATATAACACAATCTTTTTCTCAACTCAACTAAGTTCAAACTGAACCATTATTCATTGGACCAAACACACCTTTTGAGCCCAAGACCATTCCCAAACCAACACAAGGAATCAATTAATATTGACTGTTGGAAATAATTTATGTAAATAAAACGATAAATATTTTACTATTTTACTTATCTTTTTTATATCAACAAGAAACCCTAGTCATCTCCCCTATTCTCCAAACTTAAAATTTGTAAGGAATCAAAATTCGTAGTATCATCACTAAGATATTATTATAACTAGTTTTCCCAAATTTTGGATATTTTTTGTGACAAAAGATTTTGAGTGTAGTTGATTAGAATTGAAGAATTACTTCAGAATTTGAAAAAATAAATAAAAAATCATGAAGTAGTAGTGTTTGCCAAGATGGAGGTGACGATGACGACGGTGATGCTTTTGTAGTTACAGACAAACTTGGTAGTGATGGTGGTTTTAGTGGCGGTCTAGAGATGGAAACAATAGTGCTGATGGTCGTGATGGTAATCACACATGAAATCGTCATGGTTTGCGTATTCTGGATGGCGTAAGAGCTGCATTGTGTTCTTGCATAGATTCAACTTCATTTAGCGCTAAGGTGTTTTTCAATTTTTATGTGGTTTCAAATAGTGAAGACACATTATTACCATTACCGAACTGCCTCTATGTATCAAACTATTTTGAAAGATACATATATAAACAAAATGATACTATACAAACATATAAATGTATTACTTCAATTAAATAGTCTCGACATATCCATAGCCATGGATCTTTTGCAAGAGTTTCCATATTTTACAAATTCAAAACTTAAGGTTTGCATGTGGTTGAGGCATTTTTAAAGGAGTTTAGTTTTGTCATTTTTTGATAGTTATAATTTGACCCATCAAAATATAACCAATCCATTATCCCAGTCCATTTACCCTAATTATAAATGGGTTGGATCAACCCATTTATAAATCTTTATTAAACGAATCATAAACGGATTGATCCATTTTGAATCGATTATAAATAGGTGATTCATCTACCTTTTTAGTAGGGAGTTACTATTTAACCCACCTAAACACTCACTAATGCATCTTAAACATTTTATAAAATTGAATCATAAAAATTACTCCAAACACTCACCTTAAACATAAAAAAGGAATTAGAAGTAAAAATATCAAAATAAAATGAAATGTAAACCTCAAAATATAATTTTTTTCTATGATCTCAACCAATAATTAGTGGAAAAAAGTAAAATGCAACATAAGTATAAATATTTTATTAATTTATAATAAGAGTTCATAAGTTAAGGTATATGATTATATTTAGAATATGAACGTAAATCAATATCTTGTGACTTCATTAATATTATAAGGAATGATGATGAAATTAAATTTATATGACTACATCATACTACTTTCTATTACAATTGGTTTCATCGTTCTTTTTCCTTTTGTTATTGAAATAGCAACAAAGTAATAATGATCAGATATCTTTGATTGAAGTAGTAACATAAGTGTTATACTATGCTTCACAATAGCTCTAAATTTGAGTTGCAAATTATTCTTTATTATATTCGTCTTAGTTTGGATTATATAATTTACGAAAAAAATGAAAATATACATAAGATCAAAGTCGATAACACCATTTTCATAATCAAATTAGTTGGACCCATATTTATTGATGAAGCATTGGATGAAAAAAAGACTAGACATGAAAATTTTGGATGAAGAAACTTTATTTCATCGTTTGAAATGGAAGAGAAGGGAAAAGTTAATTTATTGTTATGAGAAAATTAAAAAAAAGGTGGATGTGAATTGATGAATGAAGTGTTTAACTGGATGAGGGGATAAATGGACGGGAGAAGTGTTTAAGTGGGTGTAAAAAGTATCATCTTTTTAAAAATGTTATAAACGGGTAATTCATTTACTGATTTATTAAAAATGTAAAATTCAAAAATAAAAATTGAAAATAAAAATTTTGTAAATTTGAAATTTTTTACTTGGATACTTCATCTTCTGAAAGCATGTTGCTGTTCTTTGAGTTGATTAACTGTTGTACTTAACAGATAATAGACTACATCCCCATATTTGAACTCTGACTAAACAAAAGCTGCTAATTTTTTTGTTCATGCTACAATAACTTATTCGTACTAAATTGGAATCAGGCGAGACTTCTATCGATAAACTCACAACTAAATTATGGAACAATATGGAACACTCAAATACTTCGCCTTACGAACGCACGCAGTAGTTCTCTATGATGACTAACAGTTGTATTTAGAAAATAACACGTGGCATCCTCATATTTAAACCCCACCTAGGCAGAAGTCGCTATTTTTTTGTTTAGACCGCAACTTCTTCATATTAACTCGGAATCAGACAAATTTCGACCGATAAACTCCCATCTAAATTACGAAGAATATAGAATACTCGGTTGCTTCATGTTGTGAACACACACTAAAATTACCTATGGTGACTAACAATTCTACTTGGAAAATAGCAAACTACATACCTATATTTGAACTCCGCCAAGACAAAAGTTGTTATTTTTTGTTTGGACTGTAGTAGCTTTTTCATACTAATTCGGACTCAGACGAGACTTCGACTGATGAACTCCTAATTAAATTACGGAAGATATGGAACACTCGGATAATTCATCTTGTCAACACACACTGTAGTTCTCCATGGTGACTAACGGTTATACTAGGAAAATAATAGGCTACATCCCCATATTTGAACTCCGCTTAGGTAGAAGCCGCTTTTTTTGTTTAGGCTGTAATAACTTCTTCATACTAACTCGGAATTAGGCAAGAATTTGATTGATGAACCTTCTAAATTACGGACAATATGGAACGCTCAAATATTTCATCTTGTGAACGCATGATGTAGTTCTTCATGATGATTAATGGTTGCACTTAGCAATAGCAGACTATATCCCTATATTTGAATTTTAATGAAAATTAGAATTAAAATTTTAAAATTTGACATTTTATTTTTATCGGAATTCAAAATGCAAAAATTAAAATTAGAATTATTTTACATCTGTTTATTTTTCATTTGTTAAATCAAATTTAATTTTTTGAATGGGTTAAATGGGTAACCCGCTTATTAAATGGGTTGGGTCAAACTAACCCTTGTATTAAATGGATTAAAAAGATTTGGTCATAAATCGGTTAGGGTCAAAATCAAATCAACCCATTTTGACCCAACACAACCCGTTCGATGGGTCTAGTTATAATTATTATAATAGTTATATGTTTTTATGTTTTTATTTTTATAGTGTGATAATCTGACCAAAATTGATTTTAATTGCAGGTTTGTATAAATTTTATTTGTTTGGATCATATTTTAAAGTGACAAATATTGTTCAAGGCTTGTACAAATCTAATTCTTCAGAGACTTGGCTGAGTTGTTATGTTCTTTATTCATTATTTGTATTGTAATTTCTGCTGTTGCTATCTTAGTTATAAAGTAGTATAAGTTAACCAGGCATCTTATATATAGGGAAAAGGATACAAGTCTAGTGATGTTTTCACGAAGAGAGTATAAAGAAACTAGATGAAAGGAAATCCAATTTGCAGTTTCTCTGAGAAGAAGACATAACTTGTTTTGTATTTTATACATGTGCAAAACATATCTACACAGGCTATTTATAAAGCATAAAGTAATGGTCCATTTGTTTATTGGGTTGGGTTAGTAGATA
The DNA here is from genome assembly GCA_030765085.1 of Allium cepa. Classification (NCBI taxonomy): domain Eukaryota; kingdom Viridiplantae; phylum Streptophyta; class Magnoliopsida; order Asparagales; family Amaryllidaceae; genus Allium; species Allium cepa. The sequence continues at coordinate 602,371,340 of CM060935.1, forward strand.
TAATGTCTTCTACATATTGTTGCAACCCATTTTTATTTGTGATAAAGTCTTTACTCGGCTGCACATATATTCATTTCTCTTCAATATGCCCCTTTGATTCGATCTAGGGTTTTCTCTTTTTTCCCAAATTGCCCCGAGAATTCCTATCTGAACTTTGTTTGAGTGAAATCTCTATTCCATTCAGATATATGATGCCTAGTCTTGCTTCTTTGAGTTATTTTTCTCAATTTGACTTTCATTTGCCGCTAGGGTTTCGATCTCTTTGTTGAGTTGCACGCAGCTTGAATCGCTTGTGATTTGTTTGATCTTCAACCATTGTCATTGTTGAATGAAGCTTTTTGCTGACAATGGTTTAGTTAAAACGTTAGCCCTTTGATAAGTGGCAGGTAAGTGGTTTATGTCCATTTTTTTAGTACTTGTTTTTAAAAAAAAATATAGGTCCAACTCCATGTGTTTCGTTCTTAAATGCAATGTTGAATTAGCTGTTAGAGAAACTGTGCTTAAATTGTCGCACCAAATTGTAGATCTGCTGCTTGTTTTGACATGTAGTTCACTGATTAAGGATTCAATTCACATAACTTCAGCAGTTGCATTGGCCACACTTCTAAATTCTGCTTCGGTGCTTGACCTTGATATTGTGGATTTCTTTTTAGAGCACCATGATACTAGAATTTCTTCCAGGTATACACAATAAACTATTGTTGACTTTCTGTCATCCAAGTCTGTAGCCCAGTTAGCATCAGCATAGGCATTAATGTTGATGTTTCTACTTGCTTTGAGGATCAATTTATAGTTCATTATTACCCTTAAGTATCTTAAAATTCCTTTGACGGCTTTCCAGTGTGAATCAAATGGTGCTTGCATGAACTGGCACAATTTATTTACACTATATGCTATATCTGATCTTGTTATAGTAGCATATTACAGTGCACCAACTATACTTATGTACTATTTTTCACTTTCAATTGGTTCACCTTGATGCTTTGACAAGTTGAGACTGCTAACCATAGGAGTAGGAAGTGGTTTGGCTTGATTCATCTTTGACTTATTGAGAATTTCTGCTATATTTTTTTTGGTTTAGTTGAATCTATGAATCTAAAGGTCTTTCAACTTCTATGCCCAAGAAATAATTAGGATTCCCCAAGTCTTTGACTGAAAATTGATGATCCAATTGTTGTATTAGCTTATTGATTTCATCTTCATTGTAACCTATAATAACAAAGTCATCAACATATATAAGTATGTATATTATTGAATTATTTTGAAATTTAGTAAACAAGGAATCATCAGACTTGGTTGGATGATAATTTAACTTAATCAAAGTTGACTTAAGCAAACCCTTGGTGCCTACTTTAGGCCATATATTTCCTTATTTAATTTGCACACCATTTCTTTGCCGTCGCCTTGATTAAAACCACATGGCTGCTTTATATAGACCTTCTCTTGTAATTCACCATTCAAAAATGCATTATTCACATCCAGTTGTCTAATTTTCCATTTATTATGCAATGTTACAGTCAATACAACTCTAATTGTTGTTGGCTTGACAACTGGTGAGAATATTTCTGTAAAATCAAACCCATGCTGCTGATTGTTGCCTTTTGCCACTAATCTTGCTTTGTACTTGTGTATTGTGCCATCAGGATTCTTCTTAAACCTGTATGTTCATTTGCAGCCAATTATATTTTTGTCTTTGGGTGTTGGAACAAGTTTCCATGTTTTATTTTTGATAAGAGCATTGTACTCTTCTTTCATAGTTGTTTTCCGCTTGCTACTTTTACAGCTTGATCATATGTTTTCGGTTCCTATTGATCTAAGTTTGCAGAGCATATTTTTGGTTTGAATATGCCACTCTTTGATCTTTTGATCATGTGATGTTGAATTTGTGCAGGTAGTGGTCGACTTGGTGATGTCTCGATGACTTTTGTTGAGAACTGGATGAAATTGCTTCTTCCAGTTCACGACATGTGTCATGATGACGGTTATTATTTTGATGAGGAGTGAAACTGATATGCTCATGACCTAGTCTGTTACAAGACACTATGTGTTGTGAGAAGCTTCCACTTTGATTTTCTTCAACCTGAATTTTTACAAATCTACTTGGTTGCAAGGGTATTGCATGTTTTTAAATTTTTGGATTATATACCTTCTGAGATGGTTTTACTTCTGAAATTGAAAAAGGAAAGACTTGCTCATTAAATACTACATGTCTAGATACAATAATCTTTCCATTGCTAGTTAAACACTTGTAACCTTTCTGATTTGTATCATAACCTAGAAAGGTACATGGAGATTATCTGAAATCTAGTTTATATGTGTTATATGGTCTTAGACAAGGAAAACATAAGCATCCAAATGTCTTTTAAATGTTGATAATTGGGCTTTATACTGAGCAGTTTTTTCAATTGGACTTTTATTAGCTAAAATTTTAGTTGATAGACTTTTTATTAAATAAACCACAGTGTTAAATGAATCTGGCCAAAACTTTAACGAAAGAGCAGCTTGAGCAAGTAGAGTTGATCCAGTTTCAACTATATGCCTATGTTTTTTTTCAACTAAACCGTTTGGTTCAGAAGTATGAGGACAAGTAGTTTTATGAACTATTCCCTTTTTACTAAAATAATCACCGAGTGGTTTAAAATCAGTCTCATCATTAGTTGTATTATCTTAACTTGATGGTTGGTTTGATTTTCAGCTTGAGTAACAAAGTGCAAAACAATGTTGCAAGTTACTGATTTAGTTTTGAGACAATAAATCAAGGTATATATGGAGTATGCATAAAAAAGAATATATAATACTTAAAGCCATAATCTGAATTGATGGGTGCACGACCCCACAAGTCAGCGGCTATCATCTCTAAAGGTTTGGTGTTATTGTGTTGTGAATTTTGAAAAGTTAGTTTGTGACTTTTACCCATTAGACAGAATGTGCACAAATAAGGTAAAGTAATATTTTTAAAAGGAAATTTATTATCAACTAAAACTTGTCTTACAATATTAGCATTGGGATCACCTAATTTCCAATGCCATATACCAAGGACACTTTTACTGCTTTTAGTTTGAGCAAATTTCAGAAACATTATAATATTTCCCCTTAATTCTAGAGTTCTTGGAACCAACAAGATTGAATTTATATAGCCCTTTATGTGCTTCACCCTGCAAAAGAATTTCTTTACTTAGTATATCTCTAACTAAACAATGTTTAGGATATAATTCAAAATAAACACTGTTGTCACTTGCAAATTGCGATACACTTATGAGTTTTTTTTAATATGAGGTACTTCTAATAAATTATCAAGATAAAGCTGCCTTTTACCTTTTATGCGGGCAATACCAATGTGAGTTATATTAATAAACTCATCATTCCCTACGTGTATGGATTGATTGCCTCTATGCTCCTTGTTGTCGAGATTCAGGTAGTCTAAGTTGCTTGTTACATGATTGTGGCACCAGAATCCGGATACCAACATTCGTTCAAGATGTCTTCAGATTTTTCAACATTATTCTGGTGAGAATTTTTTGAACTTTTTGCTATGCTTCTTGATTCTTGTTGTATTCTTGTAAGATTTGCTGTAGGGTTATAATTTCTTTGGCTATTATTGGTATTCTGATTGCTGGGTGTGTAATTGAGATCAAGTCTAAAGTAGCATTTGCTTGTTGTGTGACCATACTTTACACAAATTTGGCACCTTGGTCTGTTGATGTTATTATTCCATTTGCCTCCTCTACCTCTGTCTCTATAATTTGGACCACCTCTTTGATAATTCTGATTTATATGCCCTTATTTTGATTTCTATTTCTTGATTTTGAAGCAACATTAATTGACATATCAAGATTTAAGGGTTTCTTTTGTTCTATCCTTCCTTTATGTGCTAGCAGAGTCGAGTGAACACATTGAAGTGTTGGCGTTGTCTCTTTTGATAGAATGATTGCTGTAACAAACACGTACTCCTCATCTAAACCATTCATAATACTTAATATTTGCTCATTTTTAATCACTTTATGACTAGCTGCCTCAAGAAGGTCACAATATTTTTTCATTTTTGTAAGATATTCTCTCGTTGACAAGTTGTCTTTTCTTTGATTTTGCATTAGTCTTTTGTAATGCATGACTTTTTCTATTGGTTGAGAACTGAATATCTGTTCAACTGATAACCAGATTTCGTGAGTAGTTTTACATTCTATTAATTGTGGTAGGAGAATGATACTTATTGAGGATAGCAACCAAGCAAATAACAAGCAATCTTGTCTTGAATATGTGATATATTCTTTATTCTTGATCAACTTGCCCTCATTATTTGTTCTATATCTTTTAGGAGCATTTGCAATCCCATGAATGTAATCTTCCAGTCCATATCCTCTAACGGCAGTCTCCACTTGAAACTTCTTAAGCAAATAGTTACTTTCATCAAGCTGATTGTTGACAATTTCACTTTGAGGGTTTATAAGAGACTTTGTTAGATCATCTGGAGGGTTTTGATGGGTGGTATTGGATTTTGATCGAGTTAGAGAGGTGTTTTATGAATGATCATCATCATTAATTGCCATGGTTGATAATTGACGATATATAAAGATCAAGAAAGTTTAAATGACCTTGTAAAAGAAGACAAGAATAAGTTCAGAAATGAATCAAGAAAAGAAAATAAGGTGCTGACACTCTTCTTGATGAACTGATGGTGGTGCAGCCAAAGTTGAGGATGATGAAACTGCTCTGACTCCCTTTCTGGCATGGCACAACCTTCAAGAATCAAAATCTTAGGAGGAAGAACTGATCTATGGTGGGTAAGCAATGCTTCAGTGATGAGATTTGCCTTTGAGGAGTTAAAAAGGGAAATCAATAATGGATACAACTTCCCCGATGATGAGAATACTCTGAGGAGAAGATGCAGTAACCACCTCCAAGTGATGAAATGATTCTGATGGAGATTTTGGCGAGGCAGTGGTGGTGAGTTAAGCGGTTTGGTGATGATGCTCTGATACCATATAAAGAAACTAGATGAAAGAAAATTCAATTTCCAGTTTCTCTAAGAAGAAGACGGAACTTGTTTTGTATTTTATGCATGTGCAAAACGTATTTACACAAGCTATTTATAAAGCATAAAGTAATGGTCCATTTGTTTATTGGCCGGGTTAGTATAGATAATGTCTTCTTCATATTGTTGCAGCCCGTTTGTATTTGCAAAAAAGTCTTTACTCATCTGCTCACATATTCATTTCTTTTCAATAGAGAGTAAATGCAATGGCTGGGTATTATGTTCAAGTACGTAAGACATCATGTTTTCACTATTGTATTATGTTCTTATCTATTTAGTCTTAAATTAGCTCATCCTAGTTTTATTTTTTTTTCTGCCTGGATAATAGTTGGAAATGCGGAACTATATCTTAATGGGATTTCTTAATATGAAAACTACGTACTAGATCCACTTGCTTATGAGATTATTTTCTTTATTTTATTAGTAGTAGCTAATATTATTCAGTTTTGTAGCTTATTGGAGAAATTTGTCTTCACATTTAAATTCTTAAAAGCATCCATAACATTAAGAAAAGCCACGAACTCAAGGATTGATCATTTAATGTCAGTTAATATTTTAAATTGTATTGTAAGGCACGTATTTTTGATTAAGTATGGTAGCTATTTGTATTCAGAACCATGCATTTTTATATACTAATCATGATATCAATCAAAGTTGCTATACACTTTGTTGGCAAAGCTAACATAAGGAAATGTCCTAATATCAACTAGGTATGTCGATTTGAACCTGAAAATTTTGAAATCCGTCTGTACTTGTATGCAAAATATAAAAAATCATCCGATATAAGAAAAATGAACACAAATACGGATATGGCTACGTCCACATTCGATAATTACCGGTTTGGTTTTTATCGGAATTATAATTATATTTTTGTGTATATTAGTATATAAAATGATTGTCATTTATTATTTTATCTAGGTTAAAAAAATTGAACATGTGTATAAAAATCAATATTTAATGCTTAAAATTATTTTTCTTAGAATATTCATTATTTTCATATTTTTAGTTCTGAAATGGAATTGTAAAGAATCAAAATTTTCTATCTAATTGTTTAAGTTAATTAGTTGTGAATTGGCCGAAAAATATCAGACAAATATTCAATATTGTCCGCATCCAGATACTGATATAAATATGACACTATTTGAATTTGTATTTGACCATTTGCAGGCTTAATATCAAAGATGGATTTTGTATGTCAATCATATGATGTTTATACATAAGAAGTTGATTATTACTATGTAGTTTTGATTCTCTTTTGTCAAAAAGGTAAAATGGTCAGCATAGATCTTTATATCTTTAAAATAGTATATTGTTAAGGGCACCTCATTTTTCTCTTTTTAACACTATTGCTAAAAAATACCATAAAATTTTGCATTATATTTTTCCAATACTAGACTTTTTAAAGGGGCTACCCAAGCCATGAATTTCAAATCTTTTTTTGACGGCGAACAAATGTCGACCAACACTATTTTCCATGGCGATCAACCATCAAGAATAGTTTTGTAGTTGATGGTCGTGGAAAACAGTATTGATCGACGGTTATTCGTAGTATAAAATGACTTTACGTGGTAGTTGATTGTCGTATGAAATGGCTTTAGTATTAGCAAACATACAAATTTTATTGCATTTATTTTTATTTTTTTATAATATTAGGAAGAGAGAAATAAAAGCCCTTAGCAATACACTTCACACATGCTTATAAAGTCTAGTTTCTAATTAATATATCTCTACGAGGGACCTCTATGAAACACTTTGATAACTATTTTAGGTTTTAATTTTTTTCTCATGTTTGATTTTCTAGCGTATTTGAAAACTGTTTTGATACATGTGTAAAATGTTTTGTTGTCAAAATTATCAGCTTCAAACTTATGTGTATAACATATGCCCGTGTATTGTTTGAAATCACTAAATTGATGAATGAGATATTGTCTCATATCGCCAATAAAGTTTATGCATTTTCATGTTTATATACTACTTCTCTCAAACCCATATTGGCCCTTAGGGTCAAAGTGATTTTATGTGAAGGGGATGACCTATATGGCCATGAACTAACACGTGTGTCGCCGTCCGCCTGTACCGGACCAAACCAGGCCGCATGCGGGTGCAATAAGAGCAGGCCGTGTAATATTTTTTGTTGCACAAAAGTGAACAGTTTCTAATTCAAACAAAAATGACTGTTGGTTGAATGGACATGGATTTTCAAACAGATATGACCGTTGCAAATGAAGAGACGCAACCATTGCATATGAAGGGGCGTGACCTTTTCTAACCGTTGCAAACGAAGAGGTGCGACCGTTTTTGACCGTTGCAAACCCGATCAATTTCAACTTAATTTTTCTTCTTTTCCTCCTCGTTTTTGAAAACTCTAAAGAACAAACGGTCCTACATATCAAACAGAGGATCATACACACTACAATCTCGTGCAGATCACGTCTGTTGTATCTTAAAAGACTTTGAATAAAGTCTTAAAGAAATTGTTATAGTAAGCCTCAGACAAAATTTCCTTCTTCATCCAGTTAGATTTCTTGTTTGTTTATATACATATACACAAACAGTATTCTGTCATTTTTCGTTTTGAGGTTGTGCTATTTCTATGAAGTAGTACAATGATTGTTTATCGCTATAGTTTATCGCATCACTTAGTTGTTGTTGTTGTTATTATAGTTTTTGTTGTAAATTTCATTACAACAATAGTTATTGTTCAAAATTACTGATACATAATTTTAAAGTAGTGTAAATCTGATTTGTAAACTAGCGTGATGAGTTTATAAGTGATTTATCTCTGTTTTTGTATACATATCGATTAACATCTTAAGACTTTCCTATTTTCACTAAAACAAAGATGGCGGTAGTTGAACTATCAGAAAAAACTGCCACCTACAATAGGTCTGATCCATTTAAAGGAGATGGTGATGACTTCGTGATATGGCTAAATAAAATGTTGTTTTATCTCACCACGTTAGGGATGCAGAAGTGCATTGAGGAGGATGAACCAAAGCCCAATGACTGACAGACTAGAGAAAAAGACGCAGATGTTTTTCTTAAAATTGACTCATGGAAGCATTCGGACTTCCTATGCTGAAAATGCATTCTGAATTGTTTGGATAAAGTACTATATAAAGTGTATCAGCCACCCCAGACAGCAAAATCCCTATGGACTGCATAAGACGCAGAATGTCAAATTGAAGAAGTTCATAGTAGATAAATTTATGGAATACAAAATGGTGGATTCCAAATCCATAACTAGTCAAGTGTAGGAACTCTAACTTATAATCCATGAACTTGAATCGGAAGGACATAAATTTGGATAGTCGTTCCTTATTGAAGCAAGAACAGGAAAATTACCACCATCCTAGAGAGACTACCACAACTATTTTAAACATAAGAAAAAAGAGATTTCCTTAGAAGATCTCGTTGTAAGATTAAAATTGAGGTAGATAATCATGAAATAACACAACCCAAAGGCGAAGAGGCACTTGCTACAGAAGGGTCAAAGAAGAAAGGACACTTCAACGACAAAAAGAGAATGAGAAAGGCACCAGATAATCAATCCAAAGATAAGAGAACCAAGAAGTTCAAAGGCAAATTTTGGGTCTACGAAAAGACTGGGCATGCAGCTAAAGATTGCAGGCACAAGTAGACGAATGACAAATCGATAGCAAATATAGTGGAAAATTTGAGTTCAACCATTGAGGAGATGAACTTTTTAGGAGTTGTTTCAGAATGAAACTTAGTACAGAAACCGTGCATAATGGTGGATAGACACAAGCGCTACTCATCATGGCTATTTTGATATATCTATGTTCTCCACTTACAAGAAATATGATCAGAAAGAAAAAAAAATCTACATGGACAATTCTACAGTTTCCATGATCAAAGGTAATGGCACCGTCGTCCTCAAATTTACATTCGAAAAAACCACGACACAAAATGAAGCTCTTCATGTTCCGAATATCCACAAGAACCATATATTTGGATCCATGCTATCAAAGAAAGGCTTCCATATGGTCTTCGAGTTGGATAAAGTAGTTTTATCTAAGCTGAAATTTATGTAGGAATGGGTTATTTATATAATGGCCTATTTAAGGCAAATGTAGGCAGTAATAAACTATGTATTATGATTGTGCTATTAATAAAAATGAATTTTTTTTTATTTGGTTGAGCATGAAATTTTACTATAGCATGATAGATCAGGACACAACAATTTTCGAAAAATGAAAAAATTAGCAAACTTGGGATTAATTCCTAAATTGGAAGTAGATAAAAATTACAAATGTGAGATATGCGTAGAAGCAAAATTGGGTAAAAAAAAACCATTTCATACCGTTGATAGAAGTACTGAACCACTAGGTTTGGTTCACACTGATTTATATGATTTTAAATCATTACCTAAAAGCGGTGGAAAAATGTACTATATCACTTTAATTGACGACTATACACGATACTGCTATGTATATCTTTTATATGGTAAAAATGAAGCAATTGCATCATTTATAAAATATAAGGCTAAAGTAGAAAATCGGTTAAATAAAAAGATCAAGATATTGAGATCTGATTGAGGTGGGGAACATGAATCACCATTTGAAAAATTCTATGTAGAAAATGGAATAATCCATCAAACAACAGCTACATATTTAGCATAACAAAATGATATTGCCGAGAGAAAGAATAGAACATTAAAAGATACGATTAATGCATTGTTATTGACCTTTGCCTTATCGGCGAACTTGCGGAGGGAAGCCTTATATATGTCTAATCACATATTAAACAAGATTCATCACAATAAAATAGGAACAACTCCATACGAGTTATGGAAAGGACACATACCAAGCTTCAAATACCTCAATGTGTGGGGGTGCTTCGCAAAATTTCGAGTTCCGTCTTCCAAGAAAGTCAAAGTTGGACCGAAAAGCGTAGACTTTACTATCTAGGTCTAGCCCAAAATAGCAGTGCCTACAGATTTTCGGTATTCAAATCTGATATAGTTGATATTAATGTAAATACAATCATAGAGTCGAGAAATCCCTCATTTTTTGAAGATATGTTTCCGCACAAAAGGAATGAAGGAAATTATGTCCCTAAAAGGACAAAAGAAGAATCAAGCAAGCTACATGATGATGAAACTCATCGTGAAATTGAGGAAGTTGAACAAAGAAGAAGCGTAAGGGCAAGAATATCCAAGACATTTGGTTCAAAATTTCTAACATACATATTAGAACATGAACCTCAAACGTCATCTTCTGAATCTTCATGTTGGAAAGAAGCAATCAAAGTGAAATTGATTCAATTCTATGTAAGAAAACTTGGGAAATAGTTGATCTTTCACCTGGAATAAAACCGATTGGTTGTAAATGGATCTTCAAAAAGACGATGAAACCAGATGGCTCTTGAGACAAATATAAAGCAAGATTGGTAGCCTAAGGATATCGTCAAAAAGAAGATATAAACTTCTTTGATACTTATTCACCAGTTACACAAGTAACCTATATAAGAATTTTAATATCAATTGCATCCATATATAATCTTGAGAATCAACAAATGGATGTAAAGACAGATTTCTTAAATGGAATCTTGATGAGGAGATTTACATAGAGCAACCTGAGGGTTTTATTTCCAAAGAAAATGAAAACAAAGTATGTAGATTAGTAAAATCATTATGGACTAAAGCAAGCTTCAAAATGATGGCACGCAAAATTTGATAGTGTCATGATGAAAAATGGTTTTTGTATAAATGAATGTAATAAATGTGTTTACTATAAACAAGTTGAACAATCATACATGATGATTTGTTCATATGTAGATGATATGCTAATCTTTGATCCTAATAGTAAGGTAATAGAGACCATAAAGAAAATGTTAACCAACAATTTCGATATGAATGATTTAAGAGTTGCAGACGTTATTTTGGGAATCAAAATAATAAAAACACCTAATGACATTGAACTATCTCACTTACACTATGTGGGAAAAGTGATTGAAAAATTCCAAAATTACGGAATTTAAGGAGTAAGAACACCTTTTAATCTATCGGAAGTACTGCATAAAAACACTAATGAGAGTGTAATGCAACTAGAATACTCTGATGTAATACGATGTCTAATGTACCTCATGAATTGCACAAGACCAGATATAGCTTATACAGTAATTCGACTGACCAGGTATACAAGCAACCCTGGGAAGGAATACTGGAAAGCACCAATGAGAGTGTTGGAATATGTAAAGTGTACCTCGAGCTTTTCCCTACATTATGGAAAATATTCTGCCATCTTAGAAGGATACAGTAATGCAAACTGGATTTTTGATTTAGAGGAATCTTAATCAACTAGTGGTTATGTATTCACCTTAGCACGAGCAGCAATGTCACGGAAATCTACTAAACAAACGTGCACAGCTCAATCCACTATGGAATCAGAGTTCATCGCTTTAGATAAAGCAAACAAAGAAGCAGAATGGCTTACTTATTTTTTAGAATATATTCCATTTTGGTCTAAACCTGTACAAGCCATAAGCATACACTGCGATAATCAAGCAACGTTAAGTAGAGCGCAAAACTGTATAATGGAAAGTCATGACATATTCGTCGAAGCCATAACACAGTTAGGCAGTTACTCTCAAACGAAACTATTTCAATTGATTATGTGAGAACTGATAACTTTGTAGATCCATTTACTAAAGATTTATCAAGAGAGAAAATAGACTACGCATCGAGGGGGATGGGTTTAAAAGTCTAAACCAACAAGAGTTATCTTCTACGAAAAATATCCCAGCGACTGGAGATCACACGGTGAGGATCAACAGGCAAACAAGTTCTGACTAACTCAAGAAGTAATGCATATGTTTGGACTTAGTCCTACTTCATTTCTATGGTGCACAATGGAATGCATGCCCACAGAAGTACTAAAAGGTTAAAAATATGTTTTTTAATGAATACCATATCTTGAAAATAACAAGTGGGGTATATGTAGGATCCTTAATGGTTGTGATCACCTATGTTAGTGTTAGCTGGGTCTGCTCTATGAGAATATTAAAGGCTTAAATTCTTCAAAACACTCGTAGAACCAAATTTGTTCAGAACTAGAATGAATAAAACCAAGAGATTGGATGTGAAGGAAAATAACGCTTTGTAAAGCTTATTGTCTGGTTATGCACAAACGGCTGATGGTTCAAGATGAAATAATGCACCGATTAGCCAAGTATATCCGATAAGTTTTAACTAGGGAAAGTTCAAAGTGAAATATCTGCTTATCATCGATATAGCATTATTTCCATATGAACTTGTGATATTACACTTTGTGTGGGGGAGACATATATCATCATTCATGTGGGGGATTGTTAGAAATCACTAAACTGATAAATGAGATATTGTCTCACATCGCAAAAAATTTGTACATTTTCATGTTTATATACTACCCTCAAACTCATATTGTCCCTTACGGTCGGTTGATTTTGTGCGAGGGGGTGGACCTATATGACCATCAACTAACGCGCGCGCCGTCATCCGTCCATATCAAACTGGGTCAGGTGCGGGTGCAATAAGAGCAGACCGTGTAATATTTTTTGCTGCATAAAAGTGAACAGTTTCTAATACAAACAAAAACAACCGTTGGTTGAACGGATGCAGACTTTCAAACAGATATGGTCGTTGCAAATAAAGAGACGCGGCCATTTTCGACCATTACAAAGAAAAGGTGCGACCGTTTTTGGCCGTTGCAAACGAAGAGGCGCGACTATTCCCAATGGACATAACCGTTGGGATTTCGCTTATAAAAAGAGCAAGAAACCTGATCAGTTTTCAACTCTATTTTTCTTCTCTTCCTCCTCGTTTTTTGAAAACGCTAAAGAACAAATGGTCATGCGTATCACATATAGGATCATACACACCACAATCTCGAACAGATCACGTCTGTTGTATTTTGGAAGACTTTGAATAAAGTCTTAAGGAAATTATTACGGCAAGCCTCAGACAAAATTTTATTCTTTATCCGGTTAGATTTCTTGTTCATTATACATACACACATCATTTTATCATCTTTCCGTTTCGAAGTTGTGTTGTTTCTATGAAGTAGTACGACGATTGTTTATCGCTATCGTTTAACGCAGCACTTAGTTGTTATTACTGTTGTAGTTTGTTGTTATAAATTTCATTACAACAATAGTTATTGTTCAAAATTACTGATACATAATTCCAAGGTAGTGAAAATCTGATTTGTAAACTTGTGCGACGAGTTTATAAATGATTTATCTCTGTTTTTGTATACAAGTCGATTAACATGTATAACATGTGCATGTAATCTGTCAATTGTGTATAACCAATACCAAAAAAATTCATATACAAAGACATTTCTCTTAAAAGGGCATTCCTATGTTAACTATAAATTGTTCAGCCACTAGTCTGTTAAGGGAATAAACTTTGAGAAATGGAACTATGTGCTTGTCAAGTTATCAGCTTGTGCTATGATTCTAAAATTGTTAAATATTCTCTTTCATAACAGCATGTAATGATCTTGACCTCGCAGTAGGAATATAATTCTGTATCATACTTCCAATTAATATTAACTGGAACCTGAATAAATTGAACTTGTGATATGATCAGTTTGTGTGCTCAATTTAGCCTGAGATAACAATGTTCTTCCTCAATAAACTGCTGTAAGCTACCCACTGTTATATTTTTACTTCGTAAAAGATATGATACACGTGGCAATCTTCACCCTAATTCCTGATTGTGTGTAGAAATTAATCCCAAATATGTTGAAAAATATAAGCATCCCATATTAGAAATCACAGTTGTTGGCGTGAGATGTGGACAAAAATGCCAACCCTAAATGCGACCACCAAGATCGAAATCATTCTTCCAAATCCCATTTGTGATACCTTGTAGTTTGGTGTTCCAGCACGAGCTAAACAAATCCATAAACATTTGTTAGGTGCATGCTTTAGAATAGTTTGTTAAACAGTTACCAATAATGAGAAGCCTATCCTTTGTCAACTCATTGTAACAGAAGTGACAATTGACGAAGATTAATAAATCGTGAACTGCGTGAGCTATATTATTGACGTTGAAAATGAGCTAGTATTCTAACTAGATCTCTCTAGATCAAGAAGATGTAGAGTACATCTAGATATCGTGTTCTTGTGATTATTTTTGACATATTACTACCTCTCTTTACCTCATACATCATCTTAATCAAATATGTAAACGAGTATAACATACTGAATATTTAGAATACATGCTGGATGGAGCAATTGACAAGCAAATTTTTTCCATGCAAATGATTACCCATGCTTTCCTTACCCTGTTTATGGTAATGCTGCGTGCCTTACTTTATCTCTAACTGTAGCTTAACGAAGGCTTCTTTTTTTTTTTCCTTTTCTTTCTTTCCTTCTTATTTTTTTTTTTTTTTTTTCTTTCTTTCTTTCTTTCCTCCCCTTCACGAAATCATGTATCATTAGCATGGAAAGTCATGGCTCATTGTAAAAAAGGCCATAATATCATTTCATATCTTTAATAATAGTTGTAATACTTACTTTTTTTTTGCGCTATCGTAAACTACAAACATGCTCCCATGCTTATATTATCTAAATCTCGTTATTTATTAACAAACTTATACAAATTTTTCGCATGCGAAAATTATTCGGGGAGTCCAATGCAAGGTCAAAGCAACATGATCATCGCCAAAGGACGAAATGGGTCCTGAAACATCCATACAAAATTGTATTGTTGTCTCGGCAACTCCTCGTTCTACCTGATGCAGCGGCGTCATTGACCATATCTGGTCGCTCCTTTAGTGCTCCATCTTTAGTCGCCACTGGTCAGCGAGTTCATTCCTCTGCTAACGTCTGCACAACCATGGTATCTCCGTCCGATCCTGCTATGTCGCGTTTATGCCCTTCAAATCCATTGCAAGATCTGGTTTTTGAAATGGATAAATCGAATACCAATACTCCTGCAAAATCAATCTCGGGTATTGCCAACTGTCGATCTGAGAGTAAATCCCCCCTTTTGCCTTTAACGATGGTTGTCGCCACTGCTGACTTGGCTAGTGGTTGCAGTTAATAATCCTAGTTCATGGAGAAAGTAACGCTGACATTGGAGGTTTGGGTTACGGTGTATCAGTTGATGAGCAAGATGTTTTCCATGGTAATACTATGCATTGCTGTATGGTTGGAAATGATCGGTGCTCGCATGATGTTTGTGGGAATGATGGGAATATGGCCTTATTCATTCCTGAATGAGATATTGCATGTTTATTGCATGTTAAGTTGTTCGTGCCCTAGGAAGATTTGAGGATGAAATCCTTGCTAAGAAGGGAGAATGTAACATCCATAAAATAATAAATAAATTGGATAAATTAATTTAAATAAAATAGAGATAAAAATAAAAAATTTGAAAAAGTTAGAATTTGACAGCGAAAGTTATGCCGTTGCATTCATGGCGAAATTTTGATCGATTTTCATATATATAGTATGCTAAAAACGGAGCTCAAAAGAAAAAGTTACGAACGTTTGAAATTATTAAATGAAAAATAATTTAAATAGAGTTCAAATTCAAATAAATAAATAATTCCTAAATTTGAAGTTCAAAAATTAACGGTGCTTACATTTGGGGTTAAGTAAACGTTAAAAGTAACGTTAATCTTAAATAACAATTAAGAAAATAAGTTAACAATGGCAACAATTTTGACGTTCCCAACATAGGGGGAGCGGTCGACCCCTTGACCACGACCAATTGACCCCTAGCGGTTGACTGGTGGATGGTGGCGGTCGGCCGTTGTCAATAACTGGCGGGTAGGGTTTAGTTTATTTTAACGTAAAATATTTTATTATTTTTAACCAACCTTCATCCAACAGTTCTGGTGCGTTTCAACATATGCAGCTAAAGCCCGGTTAATCCCCATGACAGCGCATAACGCTCTTCGACCGCTATACTATTTCATTTTAATACTATTAAATAGTAGATCCCCTTTAAGTCCCGTTATGTTCTACTACACGCGCTAAATAAAATCTTTTTAGCACCCGCTTTATCAACATTTATATATAAAGGTTGATTTGACTTGTTTTTTTTAAAAGCTAAATCAACAAAGTTTGGGTAAAAACCTAATTTGAAGGCATAAGTGCTCAATATAAGTTAGAAATCTATTGTAATCATCAAATTTATTCTCCAAAAATCATGATATTCTACTGTTTTGTTATATAAGATTAACCAATATTTCTTTTTCCTACACAAATGATGTGGGAAAGATGATAATCAACTTAAATATTTTGTTTTATATCTAATGAAGTTTTAGCACCTTCGTTATTTTTAGCAATATTCCCACTTTATATACGCTAAAACTTTTGCACCTATAGCGCTAGAGAACCACTAAACATTTTAACTGCATAGTTTCTAACTATTATAGATAAGAGCCTAACCCATTCACTTTTATTCACTAAATATTTTGGAAAAATTAGCGAAACTCTGTCAGTTCGTCTCCTCATAGATTCAAAAAACTCATTTAGGGTTTAGGTAAGCAATTCTATATATCTATCTTTGTTTATTTATTTATTTTCTCAACCTCCTACCTTCCAAATCTTTAATTTTCTAAATCTAACGTATATACAAATATCTTGCTATAATATCGAAAAGAAGAGATCTGAAAGGGTTCGCTGAAGGTGTGTCAAATCTAAGAGAAGGCAAAGCTAAGTACCTTTGTGAGTGAAAACCTTAGTTTTTCTATTTTAGTAATCGAATAGTATAGTTTGTATTTGATATATGCCTTAAGGAGTTATGGATTACGAAAACATCACATTAAAAATCCTCAGAATTCCCCAAAGCGAAATATCAATTCTTAGGTTGGAATCTTAATTGTTTTGCATTAAAATGATGGAGTTTTTTATTGATTTTGTAATATATGTGTTTTACATTCTATTTCACTTTTTATTATTTTTTTTGGATTTGATTAAGAAATGGTGTGTATACAAATTCTAATTCATAGTTTGCACTGCCTATTTCTACAAATTGAACAAAAATTCCCTTTGTCTAATTTCATGTCAAAAAAGAGTTAATAGAGTGTAAAATTTATTTAATTGTACGTTTCCATTATTATTTTTATTCCATTGTTTTAATATAAAATAAGTTAGAATTGGATTCTAAGTACAACTCTGTTGATTTGATTATGGAATATTGGACTTATGAAAAAATGCTATTATGGAAATGAGACTTGTATAACATTGGAAGATTTGATATTTGAACGTTAGTTTAGGGCGTAATCTCAGCATGTCTAGAAATTAATAAATGTATACTTATATGTATAAACTAGCATAAATAACGTTCAATTATAATGTATTAATTGTGTAGATAATTAGGTTAATAATTGTCATTTAAATCCTATTTAGGAAGGTAATTAATTAGATGAAATAAGAAGAATTTCTTATATGGCCTAAATGAAGAATACAGTGACATGTGTGATAATACACCTAGAGAGTATTATGAAATTTGACCAAGTTATAGGGATGCAAGGTCAACCGAAAGCATACAGAAGTCTATCCAGTTAATCCAGCTACTAGCCTTGTGACTTTTGGTCTGGTGTGAGACATCCTTTATAACAAGTAACTACGGATGACACGGGGTCAGTCCTAATTCTGTAGGATAAATCTACCCAACTAATCTGGCTACCAGTTCTTGTAATGGCACAAATCAAATGTCATCAAGCAGTTCAAGGTTTCCAGTTTCACAATATGAAGGAAAATTCCCTGCTTTTTCATCAAGGAGTTCTCCAAAGCCCCTTTCCCCGAATACCTAAAATGGAGATGATCATAGAAAATGTAAAATATTTGATAGGATCCATTTTTTGTTAACAAGGTACACTGGGGAAAGATCAATTCTAGGACAATGATGCTATACCAGAGTTCAAGCTTATGGAATGTTGAATAACCAAGTCCATTTGATTTGGCACAGAAATATGCGTACACTTCTTTGCTACGATTCCTACACATATTCATAAATTTGATCACTTTAAATATGAATATCTGATATGTTTTTAAATAATTAATTAATGGTAACTCAATTATATAACTTTTAAGTAACAACTAATGATTGTGAAGTTTTTCTAAAACTTGGTTTACGAAATTTATTAGTTCGGAGAAAAATAGAAAATGTGACCGAAATCGTTTTTTAGATTTTTGACTTTTCGTCGTCTAAAAGCTGTCGGAACATGTTGTGTACACTTCAGTATATATACACAACATATACATATTTGGGTGGAAGGTCATTCAAGGGTTCCGAAAAGCATTATAGAAGTCCAAGCTTGGCTTAGAACATGCGATCATATCATTTCTCGCATGAATCTAGTGGATGTACATCAATTCCAAGTGGCTTCTAGCATGCTCCAGGAGAGAGCATTAGATTGGTATGAGCTTGTGATCTTAGAAATTGTTGAAGCGGATTTTACTTGAAAAAAATTCTGAGAAAGGTTCGAGTTGAAGTTTGTGCCGGAAGCTGAAAAAATAACTTTAGCTCAAAGCTTTATTGATCTTATTCAAGGTGAATCTTTTGTGACAGGTTACGTCACATCTTTTGAATATCTTCTAAATATAGGGTCGAGTATATTAATACCCTATTGAAGAAAAATCAGAGGTTTGTCTATGGGTTGAATAAGAACCTCAAAAAGGCTTTACTTGTGAAACTAGAAGTTTCTTTCAATCAACTTGTGAATATCGCTCTTCGACTTGAAGAGGCCAATAAAGAAAGTAATGTTGAAGTTGTGGGTGCCAAACAAAACTTCAACAACAACAAGAAGAGGCATGTTAAGTTCAAAGGCCCTAATACCAACAAGAAAGGGAAACAAATAATTTCGGTAGCAAAGACGCCTACCTCTAGTCATGTGCAACGCTGCAATTGTGTTTCTAAGGACCATTATGCAAATAGGTACCCGAAAACCCTTTTTTGTCGTTATTGCAAAATTTTGGGTCATATTTTATCTTCGTGTTCCAAACTTCAAGGCAAGAAAGAGGGAAAGCTAAATGTTGTGCAAGCTTCTAGTTACTCTTCTCTTGGTCAAGGTATTTCTCATTCTGTCCTTGATGGCATTATTATATTTTGTGATCTTCCTATTCGAGTTCTTTTTGATACGGGTGCATCTCACTCTTTTTTATCAAAAGAACTTGTTGATGCTTTGTATCTAAATGTTATGGGCTTGATGACTTCGTTGAGAATTGCAAATTCGGTTGGTAAATCAGCAACACTTAGTTTACTTTGTAAAGATGTCGAGATTATTTTATATGATTATGCTTTTCGAGTCGATTTGCATGTTATACGTTACTTAGGTTTTAGAATGATTTTGGGAATGGATTGGCTTAATCGTTATGAAGCCCATATCCTATGTCCCGAGAGGACTATCTATCTTCGACATCCCCAATCTATTAAGCATATTTCTATTGTTCTTAAAGATTCAAATTCCAATTCGGTGGCATCTTTATATTCTCTAAATCTACACGATGACGATAATAATTTCCATGCCTCTTACTAGTTTGACAAAAAAGGGAGTTAAGTACATTTGGTCAGATAAATGTGAAGCCACTTTTCAAAAATTAAAAGAATTCTTTTCCGATGCTCCTATTCTTGTGATTCACAAACGGAATCGAGACTTTATTGTTTATACCGATGCTAGTCGTGTTGGTTTGGAGCCGTTCTCATGCAAAGGGAACGTGTTATCGCTTAAGCTTCTAGACAATTAAAGTCCGCTGAGACTAGATATACCACTCATGATTTAGAGCTCGCATCCATTGTTTTGCCCTTAGAATTTGGCGTCATTATCTTTTGGGAGAGAAATTTGTTCTCTACATCGATTATAAATCTTTGAAGTATATATTTTCTCAAAAGGAACTTAATTTGCGTCAAAAACATGGGCTCGAATTCCTTGCATTTTATGATCTTGATATTCTCTATGTTTCTGAAAAGGGAAATCATGTTGCTGATTCCCTTAGTCGTAAGCAACAAGCAGTTGTTTCCATGATGATATCTGAATGGAATGATCTTGATACTTTGTCCACTTGTGAGATTCGAGATCGTGTATCAGATTCATGTTCAACTTTTGTTTTATGTGTCCTTGAGGCTCATCCTTCTCTTTTAGACCATATCCTTGAAGCTCAAAAGCAAGATCCCGAATTGGCTCTTCTTAGCCAAAGTTTTGGGGATAAAAATAAGATTGATGGTTTGAAAGATTTTGATATTGATGCTCGCGGAGGCGTTTGGAAATTTTGTAGACTTATTGTGCTAAATATTGGTGATCTTCGTAAAGACATTTTAGAAGATTCTCATCGTTCTAAATTTACCATTCATCTCGGTAGTTGTAAAATATACGCGGACATGAAGTGAATTTATTATTGGGATGGGATGAAATCTGATATTGCTAACTTTATTAAGCATTGCATGACTTTCCAACTCGTAAAGGCCGAGCATCAAAGGCCCAGTGGGTTATTACAACCTTTAGACATTCCAGTTTGAAAGTGGGATCAAATTCTATGGACTTTATTGATGGTCTTCTCCGCTCTCGTTGGGTCAAGACAGTTTGTGGGTGATAGTAGATAGACTTACAAAATCCGTCCATTTTCTTTCCGTTCGGTCCAACCGGACCGTACCTCTTTTGCCTAAACTCTATGTCAAAGAAATTGTTAAATTGCATGAGTTCCAACTTCTATTGTTAGTGGTCACGATCCATTATTTACTAATGGATTTTGGAAAGGTCTTCAAAAGGCTTTGGGAATAAAGTTTAATTTTAGCACCGCTTATCATCCTCAGTCCGATGGACAAACAGAGCGTGTGAATCAAACTCTTGAAGATCTTCTTCATGCATGTGTTCTTGATATCGGTGGAAGTTGAAAAGATCATATTTCTCTTGTCGGGTTTTCCTATAATAATAGCTTCAAGTATAGTATTGGTATGGCACCTTTCGAAGCACTCCGCAGAAGGCCATGACGATCTCCTTCGTGTTGGCTTGAATTCTGTTCGAAGCTAGTTTTAGATCCAGATTTTATTTGTGATTTCACAGAAAAGATTGACCTTATTCATCATAAGATTAAAGAAGCTCAAAGTAGAAAAAAATCCTATGCCGATAATCGAAGAAGGAATTTGGAATTTTCTGTGGGAGATTTGGTATTCATTCATGTTTCACCTTTGAAGGGTGTTGTGCGTTTCAGTCGATCGGGAAAATTAGCATCTCGATATATTGGCCCATTTCCCATCACCGAATGCATTAGTTTCATGGCTTATCGCCTTTTATTACTAGCTCAATTTTCTGCTATTCATGACGTATTCCACGTCTCTCAACTATGGAAATTCCTTAAAGATTCTGATTCTATCTTGAGTCCGGTGTTATTGAAGAAATTGAAGTTCCACCTAATTTGACTTATGAGCAACATCCTATTAGTATCATTGCTACGGAGGTTAAACGTCTTAGAAATAAAGATGTTCCGCTTGTGAAAGTTCAATGGTCCTCAAATCCTAAGGATTGCTCTTGGGAATCAAGAGAATTCATCGAGCGAACACATCCGGACTTACTCTCTCATGCTCCTTAAGGTGAACTTCTCATTTCAAAATTTTCATTTGTGTTATTATGCCTTAGTATGGTTGTTACTCTTCATTTTCTTCTTAAGTATTGCGAGGACACAATTTCTTTAAGGAGGTGAGTCTGTAACAACCCGCATATTTTACGATTATAAATTTAAATGTTGAATTTAAATATAGCATCATTGATTGAATTTGAAATCTGAAATATGAATTTTTGTAAACGGTTGAATCTGGACTCGAGATCACTTCCAATTAGTCCAAAACGACATTTGCGACCTTTTTGAGTATAAACATCGATATGTTTGGAGTTGATTAGAATTTTGATATTTTCATTTGGGACTTTGGGTTTGGGTTTCAGCCCACTAACCTAACAAGTTAACCCCAACTCCTCTACCTAACAACTCCAACTCCACTCCTCTTCATTCATTCATAACATTTCCTAACGCTTAAGCTAAAGGAAAGAATATGGGAAAAGATAGGAAATTAAAATTCCTAAGCTCTAGTTTCTCTTAGGAATTCAAGTTCTAGTTCTAAAATCAAGAAGAAGCTTAGGTAAGCATCCTCTTCATCTTCTCCATCTAAATCTCTCTTCTTCAGAATTTCCTATAACCTAACTTAGGAAAAACTTCACCTTCGAAAACAGATTGAAGATTCTAGAGGTGTAGTTGAGGAGGAATTGATTTTGCCTTGTTTTCAAGCTTCTCATTCATTGTTATTGAGTTTTAAAGGTGAGTTCTTGAACTCACATCTACGTCTATAGCTTTCATTATTGTTAGGTATGAATTCCTAACATCTATTTCATGTTTATTTGCTTTGATTCGAATTGATTTTGTGAATTTTTCATTTTGGTGTTTTGAAGTCAAAATCTTTAGAAATTCTATTTTGGATGTTTTGACATGACATTTGGGGTGTATCGAAGAGCCTATAAGCCTGGGTTGTCGCTTGGCATAAATCATTAGTCTTCGTTGTTCGTCTGATCGCTTTCGAATCATTTTGGCCATCAATGTCCTAGGAAAACTTTTGCCCAGTCCAGGTGACCAGACTTCCGGTTGGTTAAGTCCAAACGTCTGGTTATGGTCCTTGGAGAAAAAATATAACACGGCGGGAAAAAGAAAATTCCAGAGCCTATACCAAACGTCTGGATGGCCTCTAGCGTCCAAAAGAAAATGGGAAAATGGGGAAAAAAAATTCCACGAGCCCCAGGTCAGACGTCTGGCCAATCCAACCAAACGTCTGGTCCTGTGCAATCTTGCCTATATTTGTTGTTTTTGAGTGGATTTCTAATTTTTATCGATTTTTGTTGCTTCGGTTAGTTGTTGTTAATTATTATCGACTTGATGACTTTTTTTATGGAATTTCGGAATATCCATTTGATTGGATTTAATATCAATTTTTATGATTTGAATTCACGTTGTCGAATGTGTATTTTTGATGAAAGATTGTTTTGACAATCATTTCTGTGATTTGTCACTTTTAAATACAAATGTTTTTATACAAGTAGTAAATATTCAACTTTTTCACAAAAAAAGATTTTAAAGTTACCTTTAATACAAAGCTCATTTTTAAAACTATTTTCCAATCTATTAGTATATACAAACCTTTACCTCATTCGTACGAGAAATCCAATTAAACGACTTAGCCAAACAAATGGTATGAAATGCTTGAGTTTACTTCGTTGGTTAATTATTGGACTCGTTCGATTGAAATCTTGTGACAATTTTCGAGTGGAAATCTACAATTTGTTCGTAAATATTTAAGTTAAGCCACTGTTATGGGACATGAAGGTAAACTCATTTATTTACTAGCTTAGTGTAATTCACACTTCTTATTGATCAATGATGATCCTTTTGTTATTTAGACTAGCGATATGTGATGTCTCTTTGTCCACGTGGGGTACTGTACCCTATTCTGTTGAGTTTCGTCTCATTTTCTATAGGCTGCCGACCTATGGGTTTTATAGAGTTCGGTTCATCAGACATACCATTGTACTACGTCGTTGTTCCGAATTATTTGAGTTTCAAGTTCATTGGACATACCGTTGTACTATGTCATTGTTTCGAATTATTTGAGTTTTAGGTTCATCGGGGGTACCGTTGTACTATGTCATTGCACCAGCTCTATGGTTAGCGACCATGGGATAGCGACCCTTTTGTGATACACGTGTTGGTGAGTTTTCATGCTTCTGTTTGTGAAAGGCCTCCCTCCTTTTGTGTTTTCTGGATTTCAAATTATTGACTTCTGGAATTTGCGTTTCACCAATTTTTTTGCGACTGGCATTGATATCTTTTGTCAATATTTGTGATTTGGTGAATAAGCTAAAGAATGTGATATTATTTTTGGATATTTGAGGAGATTTTGAGATATTGTATGATTTTTGTTGTTATCAAATGTATGCATGTCGAAGTATGATATTATTCTTATCGTATATTTTTGTTGTATCTCTTATCATATCTCATCTTATATGATATTTATAGCTAGACTAATCCGTTTATTATTTTTCTTCTTAAATAATACTCGGGTCAAGCCGAGGTGTTACAGATGCTTCCACTTGACTTCTTAGCAGGGACTAGCTTCTGACTTTTGGCTAACCACTTTAGCTTAGTAGTTTTTCCTTTTATACATTCGAGATAGAGACTCCTTGATGTATACTTATTCTTTTGTGATGTTGTGGATCTTGTTTGACCACTGTTTTGATGTACGCTTCTATGTGTTATATTAATATCTGTTTCCGCCTTAGTGATATGAATATCTATGACTGATTTTGTGTTGTGCTTATTTTATATTCGTTTTCGAAGGCCACGTAGCCACTGTGTAGTAGCTTTGGGTTTGTATTTAATATGTCGGATTTCTTCTTGAAATGAAATGCATGTTATACTATCTGACATATCATTACTCGCACAAAGCAGTTACATGGATGGTCGCTCCTCAACAGTCTTATTCTTTGTGCTAGTCGACGGCATTACCCAGTAGTGTCCTTGGCTAGTGTGAGTATAGAGGTGGAGGGTCTAAATTAAGTTTGACTTTTTTTTTAAATTTTGAAAAGAATATGGTAAAAGGTAACATTAAGTCATGTAAAGTGATGAAGTGATGTTGATGAGAGGGTGAGGGCGGAGGTTGTGTGTGCAAGAGGGAAGAGAGTGGAGGTGATGTGGCATTACAACGTGGTGGATATGGTACCTTTTAATTATCAAGGGTATTTTGGTAATTTCCCTTATCCATTTTATACAAAAGTAATTCAATTTTTTCATTTCTTATTTTCATTTCACTTCCTTCATTTACAAACACCTATCTCTTCTCTTTCGAGCTTCCTTTTAATTTCCATGGCTTCTTTAAAGTTTTCAAATTAAAAATCCTTTCTTTTTCCACTTTAAATCCTTAAAACTTGGTTAAAAATACTACCATTTCTCTCTACATCTCTTTACTTTCAAAATAAGACCCAAATTAATCTCTCAAAGGCTTCGCCAAGCCAAATCCTTCTAGGCCTAGCCATTTCCAAATTCGAACTTTTAAAAATCAAGTTTTTAAAAAGAAAATTAGATCCAAGTGTTGGTACAAAGTTATAGTAGCTTTGATTTGTATTTGAGTTGATTTTGGTGCGTAAATATCACTCCTAAAACCAAAGATTTTAACTATATTATTTTGATGATAATATTATTTTGTTGATTTCTTATGTTATAATTTTTGGATAATGTTGTTTGATTTGGTTCCCGCTTGAAGCAGATGGCATATGTAATGATTTGTTGATAACTTGAAACGAAGTCGAAATTCTTAAGTAATTGTTTATGAGTGATGATCCTTCCCTATTCAATGGATGTTATATACATTTATATACATAAGCATATGCTTATGTATATTAATGACTGTATGTTGTTTGGAATGTTAACACTTGAATCGGTTTATGTTTCGACATTAAGGTCACGCGTTATTTTATAACTTGTTTACTTGATTTCTAGAAATGTTTCAAGAAAAGTTTTCGAACTTTACCTTTTGTCTTGAAACCTTTACAAAGTAGTTAAGTGATTTAAATATAGAAGTAAAGGATTTAAAAGCTATTTTGATTTATAAAACAAGTTTAAAGGTTACGGTCCACATAGTGATAGTCGTTATAGATGTAGTTTATAAATCGATAATATTTATATGAACTGAAAAGAGTTTCTACTTAAATATTTTCGAAAAGTAATATATTATAAGTATTGAAAGGAATTTTGAAATATTAAAAATATTTTCATAAAATTTATTATTTAATTATTACATAAATAAAAAGTTTAAATTTATCATTAATTAAATAAATAAAAATTTAAATTTTAAATCACTTTATTTCCAATGGTGGGTTTTGTTTAAAAGCAATTGTCATTTAAAGAATGTTTTTAAACACAAGGGATATCTTTGTCTACGCCATTAAGTAGCTAAACAAATATGATAAGTAGTATTAAAATGTTGACACGTTTTATTGAAAGCAAGTCACCAAAAGTCGACGAGTAGACTTTCTTCTAATCTATGAGATCTTGAACTAGATTTTCTAGACGAGAGGTAGAGCAGTCGAAATGTCAGAAACGTGATAAGTATGAGAGGGTTAATTTCAATGGATGAGTCATGATTGATTAAGTGTATGGAAGATACTTCATCGTGTATTAACGCCAAATTTCGAGATATGGAAACTCGTTTCTATCCCGAGAAGTAAGAATGTACGTCAAGGCAAGGATAATTTTCCAATTTGTGCGACTTCATTGTTAATCAAGGAATAATACTGTTTGAAATCAAAAATTAATGATAACATAGGATGTCTTACTCTCCATATGCAAATCTATACTTTCACCCAAATAGTGGATTTGTTTACTATCGATTACTTGACCAGTTTTAAAATTATCAACTTCTGGTACGAAGAGATCAGGATCGGATAAACATGAATTATTCAAAAACCACTTCAAATCAACTTAAGCGTTTGAATTGGAAACATCTGAAGATGATAGGATCGAAGATGAAGATCTTTGAAGTATAGGGGCTACTTGCTCCTAATCCTAAGGGTGGTTCCAAAAAGGATGTAGTAGAAGTAGTGCTTTCGATTAGTTCATATCATAAACAACTTTAATGTACGAATGCTGGAATTGCATTGTTGCATGAAGGGAAGTGTTGGCATTTCAAGTGGGATTTGCTAAAAAGGAAAAATGTGGCCTCGAGCCTCACAACCGAGAATAACTAAAAAAATGGATATGCTTCAGGGCTATGTGGACCGTACCCACTAGGGTACAGTCATCACTTGATCTAAATCGATATTTTCAAATTATGTATGCTAGTGACCTATGTACAATTATTGACCATAACTGGGGCAGTGACATATTCGATACTATCCACTAAGGGGTAGGCCAGTCCTGATTTGCATAGAATCCATGTGAGGCTCTCAATACATTTTCCAGAGGTGTATTATGGTAGGCGGTACCATAGTAGCCTTGTCATTGATGGAATCCATTTTCGAATAAGTGTCATATGGACTTAGTTGTAACGACCCGTATTTTACGTGTCGACATATCGTAAAATAGTTACCATCTAGACGTGTGAATGCTTGATCGAGTGGAGCGACTTATGGGAGTCAACGACTTAGTGCTTAAGTCGTATGAAGTTAACTCGTGTAGAGGCTTAGGTTGAAGGGTAGCTTAAGTTGTTCGGAGTTGGGTCGTGTATGAGTTACGACTCATAGGGTGGCCGACTTAAGGAAGGTGACCGACTCAAGGGGTGAACGGGTTATAGGAGTGTTTGACTTAGGAGCTAACGACTTAAGCTAGTAAACGACCTAAAGGATGTAACGACTTAAGGGTTAGTGGCTAACGGCTCAGAAAGGTAGGCCGACTTAAGGAGTGAACGACCTAAGGCTTAAGTCGTTATGGTATAAGTCGTAGGGGACATAGGCTTAGTGTTAAGTCACGTGCACGTGTTAGGTCGTGTATGCTATAAGTCGTATACGAGTTAAGGTTAGGTCGGCCATATCGTTGAGTCGGCAGGGGCTTGAGTCGTGAGTCGAAATGTGTTCTGGGTTTAGGTCGGCAGGGGACTAGGTCGTGTGACCCTGTATAGCGTTAAGTCGTTCGAAGGCCTTAGGTTGTTAGGTCGAGGCACTGCCTGTGTTGAGTCGTACCTATGTTGGGTCGAGTCTGGGTTGAGTCGCGTGAGCGACTTAGCGTTAGGTCGTGGGCCTCTGAGTATTTAGATAAGTCGTGGGTCGTAGAGGGTTGAGCCGTGTTGTGTTAAGTCGTATAGTGCCTTGAGTCGTGAGTCGTGGACGACTCATAGGGGCGGACGACTCAGGGGGGGGGTTTCAGCCTATAAATAGAGGGGTTTGGCTCACTTTTTGGCACCGGATTTTGAAGCGACGAAGTGCTGCCATTTTGAGAGCTCGACTACAACACTTCTTCACTTCTTTTCTCCACTCTAATCTAGTGCTAACATCCATCCAAGATTGAAGATCAAATCGACGATCCAAGAGCCAAAGTTGAAGATCTTCATCCAACAAAGAGAGATTTCATCGATTGAAGCGAGATTTTTGCCGGATCAAGCTTGGTTCCTTGCTGTCCAGATCTGGAGTTGATTGTTTTTAAGGTGTTTAGGTGATTCGGTGAGTGGTAGTTATCTCTCACACGGACCCAAGGGAGTATATTGGATTGGTGGCTTGTTTATGTGTTAAAGATAGCGATTTCTTGCATTTTCCTTAAGTCTGCATGTAGATCTATCATCTATGAAGTTTTGACACCTATTTTGCTACATGATTACTTGTATAAGTTCATTCATCAAATTATAGAGACATTTGCCTATGATTCATACTTGTTAGATTTGGACACTTTAATTACCAAATTGCCATTATTGTTGTAATTGCTTATTAGATCTTGTTGAATGTTTGATTGCTTGGATTAATGATTGATTTATGATTGGTTTGATTGTTTCAAATTAGCTAGTAGTTGATTTGAACAAGTTGGTCGAAGATGATTCAAAAGCTAAGTGGAAGGGCTCTTGAATGGTGAAAGCTGCTTGTGGCATATGAAGTGGATGTGGAAGCTCATATGGATAGATTTGATGATGATGGACTTTGCCATGATGCGAGGAGGCAAACCATGATGTTGAGATGGGACTTTGCTATGATGCGATAAAGCAAAGTATGACGTGAGATAGTCTTGGCGTAATCCAGGCAGGGATCATTCCAAGCATGTTGATAACTCGAGGGATGATTCGAGTTGGTTGATAATGGATTGCTCGAGAGGTAGCTTGGGCTAGTATGAAAATAGTCGTCGAGGAGGATGACTAGGAGGCTTGGATCTCATCGTTGTTGCAGGTTCTAGTAAACTCAAAGCAAGAGTACGTGGGGCGCCCAAACGACTACAGGTAGGTGGTCGGGACACCCAAAAGACTACAGGCAGGTGGTCGAGTACTCTGGGCAGAGTAGGTAAGTCCTAGGCACGGGTCACGATGACGTGCAGAGTTTATCTAGAATCGGGGTTACCATTAGCCCTTAACAAGCGGTCATTCAACTAACGGTGATATCGAGGCAATGATAACAGTGATAGCCAGAGTCATGGATGTTTGGTTGTATCATCATTCGGTCTCAAGAGCGGTGTTTTCTGGGTGCTTATCTGATCTTGGTTTAGGCCTTGGGGGTTTGTATTTGGAAAACATCGACCTTGACTCGAGTGATAATTACTTTATTTCGAATGTCTGCTTTGCTATGCTTGTTTATGCTTAGTGGGTCTGGGGGCTATCACTGTAGAATGAGGTGTAGTGGGATGGTTAAGTTCCTATTCCTTTTATCCTTTATGCTCTTTTGGTATGTTTGATAGTTAATTTACTGCTCACTAAGACTGTTGTCTGACTCAAGGTTTTATGTTCAACTCTTATTACCTTGGGCTGTTCATCCATGTTGGGATGGGCAGAATAGGTAGTAGGTGACAGGTGATGTTCTTGGTTATCAACGATGCAGATGACGAAGACGAGCTGGAGGCTAGCATATTAGTTTTCTTACTATATGTTCTGGATGTTCCGCTGCTTGTATATGTTTTGAGTGTTATGTAGTGAGGCTTGATGTATTGATTGTTCAGATGCTTGTATCAAACCTTTATGAAGTCTATATGATGATATTCTGTTATGAGCTTCACTATATACATATATTTCTCTATTGTATTTTGTCCATGCGCTGTGAGTTGTACGATAGAGTTTCTGTTTTACCTTACCTTGACCATCGTCCATGGCTGCCTGGCACGCTCTTCAGCGCACTATTTCCTTGTTTTGGTGCGGGAGTCATGGACGGTCGTCACATTAGTTGTACCCAAATACATTGGAATGCTATATGCAAGCATTTTAGCTATGTTATATATTTATTTTAAACCCTAGATATTATTGTATTATCATCGGATTTTCTATTTGAAAGGTTTGGTTATCGTAAGGTAGAAACCTATCTATGTTTATGTGAGGTGTGGTCTTATAAGATTTTAAAAGAGTTTTATAAGTATAAAAATTTAGTTGTTTGGAGTTTACTCACACCAGACCCATGTCTGATCCGGAGATTTTCTTTCTTTCCCTAAAACTCTTGGGTACCCAAATTTGTATGAGTAGCTAAATAGTCTAGGTTTTGAAGGATACATTTTGATGGAGCATGGAGCATGTGGCTTCGGCGTTAGCTAGTTATCTATTTCATTTCCTACGTGTATGTATATTTTGTATCAGCATGGTGGGGGTAGGCAGGCTAAACTATCCCTTGTTGAAGTTAGCACCTTTTGTGCCATTGATGTTTCAATCTGGTAGTGACATATGTACTATCTTATGTTCTATTATATATGATTGCCTTGCGTTATGAGGTTTTGTGTTTTTTTCTTCTTGTCTTTTCTTTTCTTTTTACCTCAATGACTTGTCTTTCAGACACCTAAATGAATGGAATATGAATACCGTAGATGTATTAAGTATTGTCTTTAGAAGTAAGAAAGCCAAATCGTTGCACGTGGTATCATAGCTTAGATTGAGCGAGCGCCTAGGTCTTAGTAGGGGTCAAAGCATTAGAGATAGGATTATTAATACCCAAGAAAGCGTAGCCTATATGAGCGTGAACTTGTAATTGTTATGGTTTATATATTCGAATTATTTCAATCAGCTTTGATATGTTTGATTTAGTATCCTTTTTTCCTTAGAATAATCTCTTCTAAGTAATTTAATGTTGTCTTACTATATCTAGATTGTAAGAATGAGTAATGGAGCAAGATGTGATATAGGAGCTAGTAACACCACGACCACCAATGGTCGAGCTTCGAATATTAGAAGAGTTGGAGTAGTTGAAAAGGTTGCACCGATGCAACCCCATGTGAACTTTGTAGCTTTATGCAATGACTATACTAATCTGGGATGGAAGCTGTTTCAGGGCATGAAATCCATTATCGAAGTCCAAGCTTGGCTTCTTTCTTCCGAGATGATTTTCAAAGGGGTAGATATTTCAAATGAGAAGAAGTGTTTCTTAGTATCTTAGGAGTTGCTAGATGGAGCTACGGCATGGTGGGACTCTGTAAAAACGAACATTCCAGAGGATGATTTTTCTTAGACTATATTTAAAGAGGTGTTTGAAGACTAATTTATGCCTATTGTAGGAAGGACCCATATGTATATGAGTTTCTTGGATCTTAAGTAAGAAGATTTTTTTTTTTTGAAAATTCAGGAGAACCCGGCGGGCCGGTAAACTTCTAAGGAGGGTATAGTAAAGCCATCCACTAATCCAATCCCCCATACCCTCGGGTAAATTTATATAGGATAGGGAAGCGCATGCTAGGAATCGAACCTGGGTCTTTTTACCAGAAGCCAAGCCTCCTTTCCACTATGACGCACTCGCGTACTAAGTAAGGAGATTTGTTAGTATAGGAATATGAAGCCAAGTATAATGAGTTATCGCAATTTGGTTTGGAATTGATTGATACCCCTCTTAATAAGAATGAGATATTTTCGATAGGAATGATGGAAGGATTTTAGGGGAAGATGACTACCCATATACAACAACCTTTTGTGGATTTAGTGGATATGGCTTTGCGGTATGAAGTTTTAGAGAGGGAAGAAGCCAACAACAGCACCTAGTGGTAATAACAGTAACTGAACAAGAGGAAGTTTAACCTGCAATGGAAGAAGTAGTGGATGGGAAAGTCAGGAGGAGATCAACGAAACAAGTTCAAGGATGTGGTGTGTTATCAGTGTAAGAAGAAGGGCCATCTGGCAAGATACTGTAAGAAATCTGAAGCTTTAAAGCAGCGGTGGGACTATTTCTCCAATGGTTCAGAAGACACTTTGCTAAAACTATCGGTGATTACTACATATGGTGAAGTATTGCCCGCTACTGAAGAAGGATGAGAAAGTCAAAGTTTTATGCCATTAAGGATGAACCATCAACCTCAAGGGATGTGAAATGGAAAGTAGTTCTTGAAGGTACTTTAATTGATAATGGCATTTTTGTTCGAATATTGTTTGATACCAGAGTTTCCCATAGTTTCATTTCTATAGAATCCGTAGGTAGACTGCAACTTTCTCCAAGAAATGTGAAAACCCCCATTTGTGTGTCTAACCCCATAGGAGGTGTAACTAATATGTGCATGGTATGTGAGAATGTGCAAATTACTTACCTTACCCACCATTTTTCGTGCGACTTGCTTGTGTTAGAAACTAGAGATAGTGGTTTTGATGATAACAACCTTTGTAGCTTATTTTATTATAACTTAAATACTAACACTATTGTCTAGATATATATGAGTGTTATTATGCAGGATATACTGATTATCGAAGACTGTACAGTATAAAGATCAAGAATGAAGAAATCAAGTTTGAAGACTCATGAGTATCATGATCAAGATATCGAGATAAGTGTCTAGTTTTGTTAAAATTTCATAATATCATGGAAACCTTCCTTCCAAATTTCATTTGGGATGGAACCCATTTCTACCTTCTTAATGGCTTACAAACCCACGATAAGTAGCTTATAAACCTATGAAAAGTGGCTTACAAACCCACGAACATCCTAGTTTTATACAAGTTCTCGAGTCCTGATGTGATGAAATATTCTACAGGAAGAAGCTTACAAAACTACTTCAAAATGATTTTCAAAACTGCTTTTCAAAATATTTTAGCATTAAAAGTTATCTTTTCAAACGATTTTCAAAAAGATGTTTTAGCTTTAAAATATTCTTTGTTTTTGTTAAACTCTTGTTTTAAACTTCGTTTGTTTTTAAAACTTATTTTGATTTTTAAACATTCTTTATAATATATATATATATAGACTTGAGATTTAAAATCAAATTTATACATACATTCTAAAAATATATTTTTCTACTCTACTTTATTTTAAAAATAGGAAAATTAGTTTATTTTACTCCAGAATCATTTTATCTTATTTTCCTTTCAATTCCATTTTTTACATTTTTTTTAACTAAGGGACATCGACATCATAGGATACCCCATGTCGACATGGTGACCATTAAATTCAAAAGTTTCAATTTTCAAAAGAAGTGTCTATTCATTTAAATCTCTTTACGAATGGTTATGACTACTACTGATTTATAAATCGCCTTCACAAAGAATTTTTTAACTAACTATTTCCTTATTTTCTTCACTTCTTCTTCTCCACAAATACATATTCTAAAATTTTCATATTTTTAAAATAAAAAGGAGTTGAAGATTATAAATTTAGAATGTATATATAAATTTGATTTTAAATCTCAAGTGTATATATATATTATAAAGATTACTTAAAAATCAGAAGATAGTTATAAAAACAAACGAAGTTTAAAACGAGAGTTTAATAGAAATAAAGAATATTTTAAGGCTAAAACAACTTTTTTAAAATCTTTTGAAAAGATAAAATTTTAAAACTAAAACATTTTGAAAAATAATTTTGAAAATAATTTTGAAAAACCATTTCGAAGTAGTTTTGCAAGCTTCTTCCTGCAGAATATTTCATCACATCAAGACTCGAGAACTTGTAAATCTACTTGCCGTGGGTTTGTAAGCCACTAAGAAGGTAGAAATGGGTTCCATCCCAAATGAAATTTGGAATGAATATTTCCATGCTATTTTGAAATTTTAACAAAACTAGACCCTTATCTTGAAATCTTGATCTTGATACTCATGAGTCTTCAAACTTGATTTCTAAATTCTTGATCTTTATACTGTACAGTCTTCAATAATCAGTACATGCCTTATATATATCCTGCATAATAACATTCTTATATATCTAGACAATAGTGTTAGTATTTAAGTTATATAAAATAGTAGGCTTGGATTAAGGGGGAATTGTTGGTGTAAGGGGGAGTTATGGTATGATCGAAGTGGTAAGTATATTTTATAAGGCTATCATCATCGAAAAGGGGGAGACTGCCAATTCTCAAGTAAATCAAATTAGAATCTTATTCTTGTTTGATTCTATGCCCTCTCTCGAAGATCAAAGTGCTATTAAGAGTTATAGGATCAATTTGTAATCAAATGTTTATCGAGTCTCTCTATAAGGTGTGGTTATATCTGGACATTAATTGGGTGATCTTGTATCCCGTAAATCAAGAGAGTTTGCCCCGGACTCGAAGCCAGGAGGGTACCTCAAGGCCTTTAGAAATTGAGGATTATAATCTCAACATTGGTATAATAAAAATCTGTACGAGGTGTTTGCCTTAGTGCAAGACTGGATGAAGGGTAACTTCAAACCAGTATAAAATCCAGTGTGTTCTTTCCTTTTACTGATTTTTATTTACTTTCTGCATCTGTGTTTGATTCTGTGATTGTTCTGCTATTAAGTTCTACATTTGTATATATCCTAATTTTTAAATTAGCTCATGTAAGTCTTAGAATCCATTAAACACTATTCATCCCCCTTTCTAGTGTTAAATTAGCCTTAAGATCCTTAATCCGCACTTCCTTTTAGTTCGTTCTAGATTTTAAAGGGATTGATGTTATACTCGATATGTATTGGCTACCGGAAAATGAAGTCTTAAATTGTGGTGAGAAGACTTTAGCGTTGAAAAAGTGGACTGGAAGGGAAGTTGACATATCATATAAAGAACCTAGCAAGCAAATGAGTAGTTTTCTTTATGCATTAAATCATCCCAAAAGGAGTTAGGGTCAATATTAATTATTAAGGATTTCCCTGATGTTTTGAAGAAGTTAATAGTTTATCTTCCCATTGGGAGATGGAAACCTGTTATTTACTATATTAGTAAGATGGTCCCGGGGGGAAATTGGAATTAAGTTTTAGAAAGATGATTTGTTATGTAAGGAACTGATTAGACCTAGTCATTCAAGTTGAGGAGCAATTGTAGTTTTCATTGCAAAGCAGGATGGTTCGTTAAGACTTTGTGTGGATTACCATGAATTAAACAAGCTAATAATTTGGAATAAGTATCACATACATTGTATAGACGACATGTTTGACCAACTTCATGGTGCTAAAGTATTCTTCCAAATAGACCTTGCTGTAAGATTTCACCAGTTTAGGGTAGTGGAGGATAGTATACCCTTGACAGCATTTAGAGGATCAGATTGTTTGTTTGTGTGGTTGGTTATGCCTGTTTGGCTAACCAATGCACCCACTTATTTTGTGGATCATATGAATTGAGTTTTTAGAGATGTTCTTAATAAATTTGTGTTGGTCTTTATAGGTGATATTTTATATAATCTAAGACTAAGAAAGAACACAAACAAAATTTGAAAGTGTTGTTGGAAACGTTGAGAAAATAGGTTTTGAAAGATAAATTTTCTAAGTGTCATTTTTGGCAATCGGAAGTAAGTTTCCTCGGGCATGTTGTGTTGGGGGATGGTGTTTCAATGGATCCAGAAAAGGTAGAGGTTGTTCGAGAGTGGAAGAAATGGCTGACTTCGACAGATGTTCGAAGCTTCTTAGGCTTAGTATAATAATATAGGAGATTCATTCAAGGCTTCTCCAAGTTTGCCACGTACCAAAACAAGTTGACGAAGAAGGATGAGAAGTTTATTTGAACTTCAAAGTGTGAGGAAGCATTCATTGAGCTAAAGAAGAGATTGAACGGTGCTCTAGTTCTAGTTATTCCATATGGAGGTAAAAGGTTGGTTGTGTATACCGATGCTTGTGATATAGGTTTGGGTGAGGTTTTGATGAAGCGCGGATGAGTTATTGCTTATACTAGTATTCAACTAAAACCTCGTGAGCATAATTATGCAACACATAATTTAGAGTTATTAGCTATTTTGTTGGCAGTGAAGATGCAGAGGCATTATTTGTTAAGTGAAAAGTTCAAGCTCTTCAGGATCGCAAGTCCTTGAAGTATCTTTTCACACAGAAAGATTTTAATACGAGGCAGCAGTGGCGGCTGGAATTTCTGGCCGAATATGACTTGGATATTTTATATACGTCGGGAAAGGCAAATATGGTAGCAGATGCTTTGAGTAGAAATGCAGCTTGTGCTGATTTGGAAGTTACTCCGACTCTACTCGAAAGGATAGAAGCAAGCAAAGAGAAGACATACATCTTTTAGAGTTTATGCAAGTAGTTGAAGAAGGTCGATGTTTGAGTTTTGAGATAGATAGTCATGGAATTTTGCAAATGAACGAAAGGTTATGCATTCTAGATGTTGATTGCCTTAGGCAATAAGTATTGATGGAATGCCATAAATCTAAGTTATGTATCCACCCTAGAGTTAACAAGATGTATCGAGATATGAAGAGAGTATCTTGGTGGATAGGGACGAAGAGGGATATTTCAATCTATGTAAGCAGATGTGGGAATTGCAGCAAATCAAAGGTGATCATCGAAGAATTGCTGGATTACTACAACTACTGGAGATTCTGATGGAAATGGGAACAGGTATCAATGTATTTTGTTGATGGTTTTCCCAGCTCAAGGAAAGGTAATAAAGGTGTTTGGGTCATTGTAGATCCTCTAACCAAGAGTTCTCATTTTATTCCAGTAAAGTCGACCAAGACTGCAGCAACATTGGTAGATATTTATATGAGGGAGATCATTCGATTACATGGAGTTCCAATTAGCATTGTAAGTGATTAGGATCCAACCATTATTAGTCAGATTTGGAAATCATTACAAGTAACTTTCGGAACAAAGCTATTGAGCACAAGCTACTATCCTCAAAAGGATGGGAAAACAGAGAGGTCGAAACAAGTCTTGGAAGATCTATTGACAGCGTGTATCTAAGACTTTGGGGGATTATGGGAGGATCATCTTCACTTAGTGTAATTCTCCTATAGCAATAGTTATCTAGTAAGCATTAGCATGGCACCCTATGAAACTCTTTATGGACGGCCATGTAAATCACCATCGTATTAGGTAGAAATCGAATATCGATTAGTGCTTTGAACCAACATGATTCAAGTGACTACAAAGAGGTTGATGTGATCAAGAGGAGAATGAAGTTAGCTTAAGATCGATAGAAGAGGAAAAGCTATGCTGATCGAAAGTGAAGGGGTTTGGACAGTTGGAGATTTTGTGTTTGTGAAGATTCTCCGATTAGAGGAGTTGTTTGATTTGGAACAGAAATGAAGTTGGCGCCTATATTTGTTGGATTTTTTCCATATTTTGGAGAGGATTGGGCAACTTGCCTATAGGGTAGAGTTGCTAGAAAGATTGTCGGGAGTTCATAATGTTTTCCATGTGTCACATTTGAGGATATACGCACATGATCCATCGTTGATTATTGAGCCATATGTTCAAGAGGATTTGGAGGTGGAACCAAACTTGACCGTGATAGGACATCTGGTTCGCATTGTTGATTGAGATATGAAATAGTTGCATAATAAAGTCATGAGACTGGTTAAAATTTAATGGAGTGAAGAATTCAGAGACTGCACTTAGGAGACAAAAGATTGCATGAAGGAGGCTTATCCCGAGTTGATGATAGAATAGTAGTGCTTGTTGTGTGGATTATGCACTCTCCGTTTATGATATAGTTGCTTAGTATGTACCTTTTTTATGTGTTTTGTGATATAT
Organism: Allium cepa; assembly: GCA_030765085.1. Classification (NCBI taxonomy): domain Eukaryota; kingdom Viridiplantae; phylum Streptophyta; class Magnoliopsida; order Asparagales; family Amaryllidaceae; genus Allium; species Allium cepa. The sequence continues at coordinate 602,408,879 of CM060935.1, forward strand.
ATAATATATGTTTTTATGCTATTTCGAGTTACCTTTTTTATGTTAATTTCAAGACGAAATTCTTTTAAAGAGAAGAATGTAAGAACCCATAAATTTGATCACTTTGAATATGAATGTTTGATATATTTTTAAATAATTAATTAATGGATTTTACAACTAAAATATACCTCTTTTAAGTAATAACAAATGATGGTGAAGTTGTTTTAAAAATGGGTTCACAAAAAATAATTAATTCGGAGAAAAATAAAAAAAAAAGTGACCAAAAATTGTTTTTTGGATTTTTGACTTTTCATCGTCTAAAAGTTGTCGGAACATGTTGTGTACACTAGAGTATATATACCCACACATATATAAATAACATATGCTTTAGTTAAGTATGTGGTTAGAGTAAATAAGTTTAAAATTTTACCTAAAGTAATAAAGTAAGTTTGATATTTCTTCTAAAATTAAAAAAAAAAAGGTAAAAGGTAACATCAAGTCATGCAAAGTGATGAAGTGATGCTGATGAGAAGGGGAGGGTGGAGGTTGCATGCGCAAGACGGTAGAGGGTGAAGTTGATGTGGCATTATAATGTGGAGGGTATGGTACCTTTTAGTTATCAAGGATATTTTGGTAATTTCCCTTATCCATTTAATATAAAAGTAATTCAATTATTTTAATCCTTATTTTCATTTCACTACCTTCATTTTCAAACACTTATCTCTACTCTTCTAAGCTTGCCTTTTCATTTCATGGGTTCTCTAAAGTATTCAAATTAAAATCCTTTCTTTATCCACTTTAAATCCTTGAAACTTAGATAAAAATACTTCGTTTCCTCTAATTCTCTTGACTTACAAAATAGGACCCAAACTCCTCCCTCAAAGCAATGGTCGACCTCAACTCCTTCTAGGTCGAGCCATTTCCACCTCCTGAAGTTTTAAAAATCACGTTTTTAAAAAGAAAAGTTAGATTTGGGTGTTGGTGCAAAGTTATAGTAGCTTTGATTTGTATTTGTGTTGATTTTGGTAAATCTCACTTTTAAAACCAAAGATTTTAAATTTATTATTTGGATTATAATATTAGTTAACTGATTCTATATGTCAAAAGTTTGGGATAATGTTGTTTGATTTGGTTCCCGCTTGAAGCATATGACATATATGATGGTTTGTTGATTGCTTGAAATGAAGTCGAAGTGCTTAAGTAATTATTTGCATGTGATAATCTTTTCTTGTTTTATGGATGTCATTTACACTTATATATATTTATGTGCTTATGTATATGGATGATTGTATGCTGTTTGGAAGTTAACACTTGAATTGGTTTATGTTTCGACATCGAGATCCCGCGTCATTTTGGAACTTGTTTACTTGTTTTTAGAAAATTTTCTAGAAAAGTTTCTGAACTTCACGTCTTGTTTTCAAACCTTCTATACAAAGTTGTTATGTGATTTAAATATAGAAGGAAAGGATTTAAAAGCTATTTTGATTTATAAAACAAGTTTGGTCCATAGAGCGATAGTCGCTATGGATGCAGTTTGTAAATTTGATACATTTTGTATGAACTAAAAAGAGTTTCTACTTAGATATTTTCGAAAAGTATTTTAAAATATATTATAAGAATTAAAAAGGAATTTCAGAATATTAAAAATATTTTCAAAAAATTATTATTTACATAAAAGGTTTAATTATTATTTAAGTGAAAGGTTTAAAATTTTTATTAATTAATTAAACAAAAAAGTTTAGCTTTAGATTACTTTATTTTCGGAGGTTGGTTTTGTTTAAGAGCAACTGTCCTTTGAAGAATGCTTTTAATACAAGGGATGTCTTTATTTGTGCTATTAAGGTGCCAAACAAATATGATAAGTAGTGCTAAAATGTTGGCACATTTTATTGAAAGTACGTCATCTTTTATTTAACACTAAAAGCCAATGAGTAGACTTCCTCTATCTTTATGATCTTGTACCATATTTTCTAGGCAAGGGATAGAGAAGTCAAAATATCGGAATAGTGATAAGTATGAAAGGGTTAATTTCGATAAATGGTTCATGATTTGATTTAGTATATGGAAAATACTTTAACGTATACTTAACACCAATTCCAAGGTATGGAACCTTGTCTCTATCCTGAGAAATAAGAAAGTACTTCGAGGCAAGGATAGTTTTCTAACTTGTTCGACTTCATTGTTAATCAAGGAATATTACCGTTTCAAATCGGAAAGTGGGCATAAGTATATGATGTCTTACTTTCCATATGAAAATCTATGTTTATACCTAGATAGTGGATTTGTCCTGTAACAACTCGCATATTTTACGATTGTATATTTAAATATTTATTTAAATATAGCATCGTTAGTCTGATTAAAGTGCGAAATGCTATTTTTGAAAACTGTCGAAATTAGGACTCGAGACCACTTCCATTGAAATCAAAACGGCATTTGCGACTTTTTTGAATATAAACATCAATTATTTGGTGTTGAGTTGAATTTTGCTATTTTTCAATTGGGTTTTGGGTTTGGGTTCAACCCACTGGCCCAACATAATACCCTAACTCCTCAACTCTTCATTCATTCCACTTCTCATTTTCTAACACTCGAGTTAAAGAGAAAAATGGGGGAAAAGAAAGGAAATTAGAAATTCCTAAGCCCTAATTCTCTTAGGAAATTCAAGTACTTTCTCTCAAATCAAAGAGAAGCTTAATAAGCATCCTCTTCATCTTCTGCATCTCAATTCCTCTCCAATTTTCAGTAGTTTCTAAGGAAATATTTGCTTATGAGCTTAACTTGGAGTTTCTAAAGTTGAAGTTGAGGTGTGGTTGATCTTTCCTTTGTTTTAAAGCTTCTCTCTTGTTATTTTGATTTAAAGGTGAGTTGTTGAACTCACATCTATGTCAATACCTTTGATAGTTGTTAGGTATGAATTTCTAACATCTATTCATGTTCATTTGCTTTTGATTTGAATTGATTTGGTGAACTTTTCAATTTTAGTGTTTTGAAGTCAAAATCTTTAAAAATCATATCTTAGATGTTTGGACATGTTATTAGTGGTGTATCGAAGAGCCTATAGGGCTAGGTTGTCGCTTGGCATAAATCCCTAGCAAACATCGCTCGTTCGATCGCTTTCGATTTGGATTTGCCCTCTTTGGGCTAGGCAAATTTTTGCCTAGCAGGAAAATCCAGACATCTGGTTGAAAATCTAAACGTTTGGTAGGGATCTTTGAAAAAGAGAAGAATTTGACAAATGCAGAAAAAATACAGAGAACAGAATTAGACGTCTGGTACACCCTGTCAGACGTCTGGTACAACCTGTCAGACTTTTGATACAACCTTTCAAACGTTTGGAAGGTTTTTGAAAAATATATATTTCCAAAACCCAAATCCATACGTCTGGTTAGACCATCCAGACATCTGGAACTGTTTAATTTGCCTATTTTGGCTGTTTTTGAGTGGATTTCCAATTTTATTCGATTTTTGTTGATCCGATTAGTTGAGATCGTTTATTATTGACTTTGATGACTTCTTTTTCTAGAATTTTGGAAATATCCATTTAATGGATTTGGTATCGATTTCTATGGTTTTGATTCACGTCATCGTATGTGAATTCTTGGTGATTGATTGTTTTTACAATCATTTCTATGATTTGTCACTTTAAAATACAAAGGTTTCTATACTAGTAGTAAACATTCAAACTCTTTCACAAAAATAATTTCAACATTTTTTTTAAATATAAAGCTCGTTTTTAAAACCGTTTTCCAATCTATTAGTATATACAAACATTTACCTCATTTGTATGAGAAATCTAATTAAATGACTTAGCAAAACTAGTGTTATGAAATGCTTGCGTTTACTTCGTTGGTTAATTTTTGGACCTGTTCGATTGAAATCTCGTGAAAATTTTCAAGTGGAAATCTACAATTTGTTTGTAAATATTTAAGTTAAGCCAGTGGTTATGGGACATGAAGCTAAACTCATTTATTTACTAGCTTAGTGTAATTTACACTTCTTATTGATCGATGGTGATCATTGTATGGTTTAGGCTCGCGATATGCGATGTCTCTTTGTCCACGTAGGGGACTATACGCTGATTTTATGGAGCTTCGTCTCATTTTATGGGCTAGCGACCCAAGGTCTTTGGACCATTCGTGGAGCAATCGGATCGAGAAGTCGGTGCGTGGGGTGTATCTTTTTAGGTGCGTCGATGTTCGACTAGACATGGGACATATCTTTTAGGTGTGTCGATATTCGACTAGGCATGGGGAATATCTTTCTAGGAGCGTCAATGTTTGACTAGGTGTGGGGTGTATCTTTTTAGGTGCATCGATGTTCGACTAGGCATGGGGCGTATCTTTTTAGGTGCGTCGATGTTCGTTTATGCATGGGGCGTATGTTTTTAGGTGCATCTATGTTCGTTTATGCATAGGATGTATCTTTCTAGGTGGGTCGATGTTCGACTGTGCATGGATCATATCTTTTTAGGTGCGTCGATGTTCGGTTTATGAGATAGCGTCTCGTTTGCGATACATGTATTGTTGAGATTTCATGCTCTCGTTTGTGATAGGCCTCTCCCTTTGTGTTTTTTCTAATTGATGATTTCTAGAATTTGTGTTTCACCAATTTTTACGATTGACATTGATATGTTTTGTCAATATTTGTGGTTTGGTGAATAAAATAAAGAATATGACATTCTTTTTAGTGTTTTGAGATTTTTGAGGTATTGTATGATTTTTGTTGTTATTTAATGTATACTTGTCACAATATGACATTATTGTTATCATACGTTTTTGTCATATCTCTTATCTTATCTCATTTTATATGATATTTATAGTTAGATTGATCCATCTATTATTTTCTTCTCAAATAATACTCAGGTCAGACCGAGGTATTTCAGTTGCTTCCACTTGACTTCTTAGCTGGGACTAGCTTTTGATTTTTGGCTAACTACTTAGTTTATTAGTTTTTGCTTTTAGACATTCGAGTTAGAGACTCCTTGATGTATGCATATTCTTTTGTCTAGCACTTGTACCTATTCTTTTGTGAGTAGTGGATCTTACATGACCACTACTTTGATGTACATTTTTATGTGATATATTCATATATATTTCCGTCTTAGTGATATGAATCTCTGTGACTGATTTATGTTATGCTTATTTCATATTTGTTTTCGAATATCACATAACCACTGTGTAGTAGTTTTGAGTTTGTAATTGATATGTCGGATTTCTTCTTGAAACGAAATGCATGTAATACCATCTGACATATCGATACTCGCACAAAGCAATTACACGGATGGTCGCTCCTCAACAGCCTTATTCTTCATGCTAGTTGATAGCATTACTCCGTAGCATTCTTGGCTAGTGTGAGTATAGAGGTGGGGCGTCACAGCTTGGTATCAGAGCCAAACTTTGGAACAATATATAATAATCTAGCAAGGATCATTGTACCAAGTCTTTCTTTGGAATCGTGTATTAGGATTTATTCGAGTCTTAGGACCCATTCTACCTTAATTTCTTTTATGATGCCTTGTTTTATCAATCAAGTTTTTTTGATATTTATTCTAAGAATAACCTTTTTCCTCTTCTTTCTTTCTTTCTTAAAGTAGAGAAATGGTTAGATCTGGCCGTCGCAGCGCCAGTCAATCCAGTGTCATACCTCAGGATGGTGTATTTATGACTGCTCAGTAGCTTTTAGATCTTGTAAAGAATGCTCAAACTGTCGGACCCATTCCAGAGCCTACTCATCCTAAATCTGGGTTTGCACGCTTGTGCAGAGATTATACCGATTTGGGTGGAAGGCCATTCAAGGGATCTGAAAGTGTTATAGAAATCCAAGCTTGGCTTAGATCATGCGACCGCATCTTTTCTCGCATGAATCTTGCTGACCTCCATCGAGTCCAAGTGGCTTCTAGCAAGCTCCAAGAAAGAGCATTAAATTGGTATGAGCTTTTGATTTTGGAGATTATCGAAGCGGATCTTACATGGGAGCAATTTCGAAAAAGATTCGAATTAAAGTTTGTGTTGAAGGCTGAGAAGGTAACTTTAGCCCGACGCTTTATTGACCTTCTTCAATGTGAATCTTCTGTGATGGATTACGTCGCATCTTTTAAATCTCTCTCTAAATATGGGGTTGAGTATATTAACACCCCATTGAAGAAAAATCAGATGTTTGTTTATGGATTGAATAAGAACCTTAAAAAGCCTCTACTCCTGAAACTGGAAGTTTCTTTTGATCAACTTGTTCATATCGCCCTTCGACTTGAAGATGCTGATAAAGAAGGCAACATTGAATTTGTGGGTGCCCAACAGAATTTGAACATCAATAAGAAGATGCCTATTATGTTCAAAGGCCCCAATGCCGACAAGAAAGGGAAGCAAACAACTTCGCTAGAAAAGACTCCTACCTCTAGTCGTGGAGAATGCTATAACTGTGGTTCTACGGACCACTATGCAAATAGATGTCCGGAACCCCTTTTTTGTCGTTAATGCAAAACTTCAAGTCATCATATATCTATGTGTCCCATACTTCACAGCAAGAAGGAGGGCAAGCTAAATGTTGTGGAAGCTCCTTGTGACACTTCTCTTGGTCAAGGTATTTTTCATTTAGTCCTCGATTTCATTATTTTATTTCGTGATCTTCCTATTCAAGTTCTTTTTGATACGGGTGCATCTCGCTCTTTATATCAAAAGAACTTGTTGATGCTTTTCTTTAAATGTTATGTGCTTGATGACTTCACTGAAAATTGCGAATCCGGTTAGTGGACCTGCAACACTCAGTTTACTTTGTATAATGTCGAGATAATTTTATGTGTTTACTCTTTCCGAGCCAATTTTCATGTTATGCGCTACTTAGGCTTCGTAATTATTTTAGGAATGGATTGGCTTAACCTTTATGAAGACCACATCCAATGTCCTGAGAGGACTATATATCTTTGACATTCTCAATCTGTTAAGCAGATTTCTTTTTTTCTTAATGATTTTGATTCCAATTTGGTTGCATCATTTTATTCTCTAGACCCACTTGTTGAGGAAGATGTTATTTTCCTCATTCAAGTAGTTCGAGAATTTCTGGTATCTTTGAGCTCATCTTAGGAATACCACCTAAGCGATCTATTGTGAGGTGCAAAGGTCTTTTCAGCTCGACCTTGCCACCAGTTTTCATCAGCTATGAGTTGCAGAGGATAGCATTCCTCTTTACCGCATTCCGCACTCGTTATAATTCTTATGAATGACTCATGATGTCATTCGATTTGTCTAGCTTATTTCATCCATCTTATGAATCGAGTATTCTACGAATATCTCGATGATTCCGCCTTGGATTTATTGATTATGGATGAAAGAAACAATTTAAAATTTGCGAGTCTTTTTAATAAGATACATTTATAAGTATAACTGGATTTTGTTCTTAAAACTAACAAAGAATATTCGTAAAAAATTTAACAGATATTTTTATTATATAGAAGATGATCTTGTGTTGTATTGCCCGTTGAGTACTTTAAGAATTCTGGTCGATGCGTCTGATCAACTTTATGGATAGGAATATCCTAAACGCTATGATGAGACAGTCAGGCATAGTAAATTGACTTGGAATAAGTAAATTTTTCTAAAAAGATGATTACATAAAGTTAATTATAATTTTGAAAGTCTTAAGCTTTTCGGGTAAGAGGATCATTTAAAAGAACTTCTTTCCGATGCTCCTATTCATGTGATTCCCGAAGGGAACCAAGACTTCACTGTTTGTACCAACGTTAGTTGTATTGGTTTGGATGTTGTTCTCATGCAAAAAGGGAAAGCGATATCGCTTAGATTTATATATAATTAAAGCCTACCGAGACTGGATATGCCACCCATGATCTAGTGCTCGCGGCCATTGTTTCCGCTCCTAGAATTTGGTGTTCATTCGTGTTTCACCTATGAAGGGTGTTGTGCGTTACAGTCGATCGGGAAACTTAACACCTCGGTATATTGGTCCATTTCCCGTCACCAAACGCATTGGTTCCGTAGCTTATCGCCTTTTTTACGGGCTCATTTTTCTTCTATTCATGACGTTTTCCACGTCTCTCAACTAAGGAAATGCCTTAGAGATTCCGATTCTATTTTAAGCCCAGTGTTATTGGAGAAATTGAAGTTTCGCCTAATTTGACTTATGGACAACATCATATTCGTATCATTGCTTCGTAGGTTAAATGCCTTTGAAATAAAGATGTCCCACTTGTGAAAGTTCAATGGTCCTCAAATCCTAAGAATTGCTCTTGGGAATCTAGAGAATTCATCGAGCGAACACATCCGGACTTACTCTCTCGTGCTCTTTAAGGTGAACTTCTCATTTCAAAATTTCTTCTTTTGTGTTGGTATGCTTTTATGGTTGTTACTCTTTGTTTTCTACTTAGGAATTGCGTGGACGCAGTTTCTTTAAGGAGTGGAGTCTGTAACAATCCGCATATTTTACAATTGTATATTTAAATATTTTATTTAAATATAGCATCGCTATTCGGATTAAAGTCCAAAATGCTACTTTTTGCAAACTATCGATTTAGGACTTTAAGACCACTTCTATTGAGTTCAAACGACATTTGCGACTTTTTTGAGTATAAACATTGATATGTTTGGAATTTGAGTTGAATTTTTCTATTTTTCTATTGGGCTTTGGGTTTGGGTTTCATCCCACCAACCCAACATAATACCCTAACTCCTCAACTCTTCATTCATTCCACTCCTCGTTTTCTAACACTCAAGCTAAAGAGGAAAATGGTGGAAAAGAAAGGAAATTAGAAATTCCTACCCCTATTTCTCTTAGGAAATTCAAATTCTTGCTCTAAAATAAAAGAGAAGCATAGGTAGGCATCCTTTTCATCTTCTCCATCTCACTCCAATTTTCAGTAATTTCCTATAACCTGACTTAGGAAATATTTGCTTATGAGCTCAGAATGGAGTTTCTAGAGTTAAAGTTGAGGTGTGGTTGATCTTTCTTTTGTTTTAAAGCTTCTCTCTTGTTATTTGGGTTTAAAGGTGAGTTATTGAACTCATATCTATGTCTATACCTTTGATAGTTGTTAGGTATGAATTCCTAACATCTATTCATGTTGATTTGCTTTTGATTTGAATTGATTTGGTGAATTTTTCAATTTTGGTGATTTGAAATCAAAATCTTTAAAAATGCTATCTTGCATGTTTGAACATGTTATTGGTGGTGTATCGAAGAGCCTATATGGCTGGGTTGTCGCTTGACATAAATCCCTAGCAACCATCGCTCGTTCAATCGCTTTCGGCTTGGATTTGCCCTCTTTAGGCTAGGCAAATTTTTTGCCTAGCAGGAAAATCCAGACGTCTGGTTGAAAATACAGACGTCTGGTAGGGATCTCTGGAAAAGAGAAGAATTTGACAAATGCAGAAAAAAATGTAGAGAACAGAATCAGACGTCTGGTACACCCTATCAGACATCTAGTACACCCTTTTCCACATCTAGTACACCCTTTCAGACGTCTAATATGACCTATCAAACGTCTGATACAACCATTCAGACGTCTGGAAGGTTTTGAAAAATATATATTTCCAGAACCCAAATTCAGACGTCTGGTTAAACCATCCAGACGTCTGAAACTATTTAATTTGCCTATTTTGGCCGTTTTTGACTGAATTTTAAATTTCAATCGATTTTTGTTGATCCAATTGGTTGGTATCATTTATTATTAACTTTGATGACTTCTTTTTTTGAAATTTTGGAAATATCCATTTGATGGAATTGATATCGATTTGCATGGTTTTGATTCATGTCTCGTATGTGAATTTTTGGTGATTGATTATTTTTACAATCATTTCTGTGATTTATCACTTTAAAATACAAAGGTTTCTATACTGGTAGTAAATATTCAAACGCTTTCACAAAAATGATTTCAACGTTATTTTTAATACAAAGCTCATTTCTAAAACCGTTTTCCAATCTATTAGTACATACAAACCTTTACATCATTCATATGAGAAATCTAATTAAACGACTTAGCAAAATAAGTGGTACGAAACGCTTGCGTTTACCTTGTCGGTTAATTTATGGACTTGTTTGATTGAAATCTCATGATAATTTTCAAACAGAAATCTACAATTTATGGACTTGTTCGGTTAATTTATGGACTTTTTAGGTGCGTCGATGTCCAACTAGGCATGGGGCATATCTTTTTAGATATGTCGATGTTCAACTAGGCATGGGGCGTATCTTTTTAGGTGCGTCGATGTTCGACTAGGCATGGGGCGTATCTTTCTAGGTGCGTCTATGTTCGTTTATGCATGGGGCGTATCTTTCTAGGTGCGTCTATGTTCATTTGTGCATGGGGCGTATCTTTCTAGATGCGTCGATGTTCGACTATGCATGGGGCGTATCATTTTAGGTGCGTCGATGTTCGGTTTATAGGATAGCGTATTGTTTGTGATACACGTGCTGGTGAGTTTTCATGCTTCCATTTGTGATAGGCCTCCTCCTTTGTGATTTTCTGGATTTCTAATTGATGATTTCTAGAATTTGCGTTTCACCAATTTTTGCTATTGACATTGATATATTTTGTCAATATTTGTGATTTGGTGAATAAAATAAAGAATATGACATTCTTTTTGGTGTTTTGAGATTCTTGAGATATTGTATGATTTTTGTTGTTATTTAATGTGTACTTATCACAGTATGGCATTATTGTTATCATACATTTTTTTCATATCTCTTATCTTATCTCATTTTATATGATGTTTATAGCTAGACTGATCCGTTTATTATTTTCTTCTTAAATAATAATCGGGTCAGTCAGAGACATTCCAGGTGCTTCCACTTGACTTCTTAGTTGGGACCAGCTTTTGACTTTTGGCTAACTACTAAGTTTAGTAGTTTTTTCTTTTATACATTCGAGATAGAGACTCCTTGATGTATACATATTCTTTTGTCTAGCACATGTACCTATTCTTTTGTGATGTAGTGGTTCTTACATGATCACTACTTTGATGTACACTTTTATGCGATATATTCATTATGTTTCCGCCTTAATGATATGAATATCTGTGACTATTTATGTTATGCTAATTTTATATTTGTTTTCGAAGATCACATAGCGACTGTGTAGTAGTTTTGAGTTTGTAATTGATATGTCAGATTTCCTCTTGAAACGAAATGCATATAATACTATTTGGCATATCGATACTCGCACAAAGCAATTATACGGATGGTCGCTCCTCAACAGCCTTATTCTTCGTTCTATTTAACGGCATTACTCCGTAGTGTCCTTGGCAAGTGTGAGTAAAAGGTGGCACGTCACATGTCCACTATCGATAACTTGACCCGTTTTAATATCATTGAATGCTGGTTTGAAGTGACAATGATCAGATAAACATGAGTTATCCGAAAACCACTTTAAATCAACATAAGTGTGCGAATTGGGAACATTTAAAGGTGATGGAATCGAAGACAGATCTTTGAAGTGTAAGGACTACTTACTACTAATCTTGAGGATGATTCCAAAAAATATGTAGTGGAAGTAGTACCTTTGGTATATTCGTATCCTGAATAACTTGTATACACGAATGCTGGCATTGCATTATTTCCTAGAGGACAGTATTGGCATTCCAAGTGGAATTTGCTAGAAAGGTAAAACGTAGACTCGAGCCTCACAACTGGGAATGACTAAAAATGGAAATATGCTTTAGTACTATGTGGGTCGCACCCATTAGGTCACTCAATCTAGATCGATATTTTCAAATTATGTATGCCAGTGATCCCGGAACGGCTGTTGATCACAATCGGGGTGATGACATATTCGGTACTTTCTAGTAAGGGGTATGCGAGTCTTGATTTGAAAAGGTTCCATGTGAGGCCCTCGGGCACTCAAATTTGTATAAGTATCCAAGTAGTCGAGGTTCCACATATACATTTTAGAAGAGCATGGAGCAGATGGCTTCGGCATTAGCTAGTTATCTATTTTATTTTCGCTGTATATTTATATTTTGTATCAGCATCGTTGGGGTACTATCCCTAGCCGAAGTTAATATCTGTTGTGACTCTGATGTTTCACTTTGGTAATGACCATATGTACTATCATATATTCTATTATATATGATTGTCTTGCATTGTAAGATTCTATGTTTCTTTCTTAATGTCTTTTCTTTCCTTTTTATCCCAACGACTTGTCTTTCGAACACCTAGATCACCAGTAACATGAATCTCGAGGATGTATTAGGTGTTGTCTTTAGTAGTAGAAAAGTGGAACATTACAGTTACTACGAATAGTCAAACTAATATGAGACGTCTCCATAGGGCATGGGTCATGATACGAAGGACCAATTTACGTAATTGAGGGTATTAAGTGGTTGTTTGAGGATCCACCTCTTTTCCTTATATGAAGTATTAAATGGTTGAGACTGGCTTTAGGCACGGTTGAGGATATCTCGAAAAGATCCGCTTTAATTGAACTATTAAGTGTCAGAATAGATTTTTATGCAATGCCAGTTGGATAGAGACATGTGTGGAGTCTGCATTGGGAATAAGTATTGAATTATAGAGGCCTACCTCAGTTGAGATCTTAAATGGTTAGCGTCACCTTATTTTCTATCAAAAGGTATCAAGTAGCTTGGGTTATATCTATTGCATTGGTAGACATTAATAACAATGAATATGGATTATTGGTTATGTGAAAACCTACTTTAAAAATTGAAGGTATTAAGTGGTTGTTTGTGGGTTTATCTTTTTTTCTAATATGAAGTATTAAATGGTTTTGATTATAGTTTAATATGAGATAGACATATCTATTCTATTAGAGCATCTCCAGTGGTTTCGATCCAGCCCTGAATATTACGAAATATCCCCCCAATCGTCAATTCAGCCTTGAATATTAAGCTTAATATTCGGTTTTCGGTTTAGAAAACTGAATTGGACTTGGATGCCCATTTATTGGGCCCCCAAGCCCTGGCGTCCATTTAATGGACGCCAGAAGTCAGGCGCCCATTAAATAGGAGCCTAGGACACCCTCCCTAGTAAAAAATGTAAAAGAGAAGGGGGCGCGCCTGAGGTTAGGCGCGGTCTGGCTACTGGACATCTCAACCCTATTACGGGCTGAATATTCAGTGCCTTGAATATTCAGCCCGTAATCCTGAATATTCAGCCCGTAATCCACTGAAGATGCACTTATAAAGAAAGTCAATGTACGGCTGACTTTTCCTTGGCTTCTTATTCTTTCTCAACCTAAATACTTCACTCTCATCCAATGACATTTTACAAATAGCTCTTCAACAAAATATTGATTTGCTATGTATTACATTCTGCCTAATGCCTAATGTTGCCTGATTACTCTTCTTGGTTTCACCCGCTTAACCCGTACCTAAACCCTTCCGTCTTCCTCAAATTAATGCGTTCTCCACAACTTGAACCGCCTATAACGTAAATCGTTTTCCCCGAATTAATGGCAAAATTGAAGATGAACGGTCTCTTGTAGCTCTTTCGCCAACGTTCTCCCTGTATATTCCTGCTTCTTCCACCGGCTCTCTTTTCCGTATCCTTCTTCACAAACTTCAGCTACAAATCAGGTATTGCGACATAGTTCATTTTGATTTTTCCATATTCCACCTTCTAAACCACTTTAATCCTTATCTTATCGATGTTTTGTTTTGATTACTTTGATTTTCGTTGATTCTGCTTTTCATCTCTACTGCTTAGGCTGTGTTTGTTTTAAAGAAAAAAGAGCCGAATGCTTAATTAATTAAGTGATAAGTGTATACTGTCATGTTTTTTTTTCAATAAGTGTTTTCATTAAGCTCTCATATTCACTTAATTGAATAAGCAAAATTTTAATGCTTATTGTAAGTGCTGATCACTTGTTACACAATATTTTCAAATTATACCCATACACAACATAATATGTAATTGGTTTATAATTTTTTTAAATTATATCACACAGTTAGAATAGTTTAAACATAACTCGATTTTGTTTTCAGTTGGTGATTTTTTCGTTTTGTTTTAATTTTAATTTTAATTTTATAGTGTAGTTTCCAATCACTAGAAACAAATATACTAAAAAGTAACGACGAATAAAATTTAATGTCAACCTAAAGCAATGCATACAATTTGAAGTTAGAATATGATAATTTATAAACTGGTTAATAAGAATGGAAATGAAAAAAAAAATGAATTAAATTATGTAATGCAAACGGGAAAAATTATAAATAAAAAATTTCGACAAGTTAAACAATACGGATTTGTTTAAGATAAAAAAAAACTTAAACAAGATCTGCAATGCAAATGCAAAAAATCAATATATTACAAAATTATAAAAAGCTGGACAAAATCATAAAATATTTTTATAATAACTGATTTCAACACATTGAATACACATAAACATATTAATAATGCTAAAAATTGTTAATCCAAACATAAGCAAACATCAATTTTGTTATAGTGAAATATTTTCTTCTCGAACAAACTCTTATAAAATATATTTATGTCATCAATTTTTCAATTTTCAACGTATTTTATAGATTTTGTAATACCTGCACACGTGGGCGTTTATTGTTTTTTTGTTTGTATATAAATATAAGACATAAAATAAGATGATTAAGTACATTTTGTATGATAGTTGCACTGAAGAATAGTTAATTTAACTTTGAAGGGTAATATTGTCAAAGTAGTAATTTATGTTCACAAAATGAATTTCTAATCAGAAGATAAACAAACAATATTTTAAGCATTCATCAATCAGCATTCAGAATTCAGCATTCAGCGTTCATCATTCAGCATTCAGTATTCAGCATTTAGCATTTTAAACAAACGATGCCTTAGCTTCAGCTGTTATTTCACCGTTAAATTTTTTAACAACGTTCACTCTGATTACATTCGTTTGGACTCTCTGAGTAACGTACTTGCGTTAATTATAGTTGATGTTATGTATTTTTGATACTGCTTTGATCTATCCCATTTGACTGGCCTATCGCACTAAGTAATAGATTTTTAACTAGCTGCTGCTTTTGATGTTGTTTGCTTTGCTGATTTTTAGGTTTGGCCTCTCTTTTTTGGCTTTTAACGGTGGATTTCTTCTTCCTTTTTGATATGAAATGCAATGCAATTTCCTCTTTCTATGTTTCCCAGTTTTTAGTTCTTAACATAATATTTGATTCACTTTCAGTATTCATGGAAATGTTTACATTCATATCACTTCAGCATTCATTTTTTTCTTGGTTGCTATTCTCTTCTATGTATATCCGGATATTGGATTAGAAAAGAATCCAGATGCTAATTTACTAAAATTTGATATAATAATTAAAGGCTGAGCATGATATATGTTTATACTCGTTTCATAACTCAATTTTGTATTCTTTAATCGCATGTGTGTGTGTGTGTGTGTGTGTGTGTGTGTGTGTATGTATGTATGTATGTATGTATGTATCAATGGATTATTATTTTTTCCCACTTTTTATACGATTCCAAAACATTTTCCACTGGTCTCTGCAGATTAGTCCACAGTAAATAAAGGAATTCATGCAAGGAAAAAATTTCTTTTCATTTCTTTTAATGTTATCTATTGTATTATTTGGTTTTAATTCATAAAAAGTAAAAAAAAATTCTTGATTTGTATATTATTCTTTAGTTTTAATTCATACAAGGCACAAACTCATACAAGGAAATTATTTGTACACTATGCATTTTTCATTTTTTTTGGTTTAGTTTATTTTCTTAGATTATACACTCATGTTTTTCTCTTAGTTCATTCTCATTTGATTTGATAAACAATGATATTGGATTATAAACTGTATTCCAAGGATCACATTGACTGATGCTAATGAAGTTAGTCCTTTTTCTTAATTTTCGTTGTTTTATTTTTCTCACCGGTTTTTCAATATAGCGCAATAATATAGTCACTATATTCTTAGTGATCGCCTACGAACAACCATATCCATGTACACATGGCACATCATGCATTATGCATACATGATTAAATGCTATTTATATGATAATATACATGCCAAAATAAGTTCAGCACAAAACATGTTTTAAATTACCGACTATAATTATTTTTGATAATTTTTTTTGTATTTTTTCCAAAAATTAAATATGCACTTAATTGCATTAACATGACCAAAATTAAATATTTTTTTGAATTTTTAATCAATAGTGCATATATTTATTAACCCTTTGCACGCATGCATGTGTGCGCGCTTATGTGTGTGCATATTTGTATATATGTAGGCTTTGATTTTCCTTCCTTTAACAATTTTGACGTTAGCACTACAACAAACAGTACCTTTTACAGCATTTCAAAAACGCTATAAAAGCTATTAACGGCGTTTTTACATACGTTGTATATCGATATACAGTTATATATCAGAGATATACAATGACAAAGAATAAATGTTGTTTAATGTCCTTTTTTACAGCGTTTATCTGGTATCGTGAAATCATTTAACACCGTTTGGTCTAATTTGGTAGAATTTTTTTACAGCTTTTCAAAAGCGCTGTTAAATGTCCTTTTTATAGCGTTTTTCATTGTTGTGGTATTTATTTACAGCGTTTACTTGTTGCAATAAATCGTGCTTTATGTTTTTAGATACAATTTAACGGGGTTTTTAAAACGCTGTTAAAACCTTCCACGGCGTTTTTTAAACGCCGTTGAATGTTTTAACAGCGTTTTAAGAACGCCGCTAAATTGTATACAAAGCTAAGTCAATTAGGATTTTTTTACTTTTCTGTAAATGTCATTTCAGTAACATCAGTCACAATGTGTATATATAGCACATTTCAAATTAGCATATTATATCAATACCACATTTCAAAATCAACATATTGTATCAATACCACGTTTTGTACACATATTTGATAACCAATGTATGAAATTTCATCACCGAAATGAAATATTCTAACACCAAACATAAATAGTTCATCATCAATAGTTCATAAAAAAATATAGAACAAGTAGAAACAGCAAAACAAAAGCAAGTGGTACATATGTTAAAACCAAAAAGTAGTTCTAGCAGCAAAAATAATTTCGATCCATAACTCATTGCAACCTTTTTTTGCATCACAGTCATCTATTTACCTGTAAAGAAAAAGTAATGGAATTACCTCAAATGATAGTGTAATTGATGTGCATAAGTCTACATCACTACATGACAATAAAAAGATGAAGGGTGAATTCTTTAAATCTCTTTACAACTCGTAAAAAGATCAGAATGAGCCATAAAATTACAATTGCTGTATTTAAAACTTTAGTATACATGACGTTAACTTTGTAGGCTCAGAAACTTAACGCACTAAACCATTAATATAATCAATGGACTGGGAGTATGAACAAAACAGTATAATGCAAAAGTATAATGACAACAGTAGAACGTACCTCATCAAGTATGACAATATCTCTTCAACCATTCTCAACCACCATATTATCTTCAACCTTCTGCCCTTGAATAAGTATCACAAATCACGTAGAGCCTGTCAAATGAAAATGATTTGTGAAGTTAAACAGCCCACCCACATACATAGATACATCGATATGGAAGAAAATACAACTTAAGGAACATAGCCTGGTTGCTTCTAGTGAAACATGAACAAAAATTAGCTTAACTATTGTGGTCAAAGTCGTATACAGTCAGGCCTAGACTCAATCCACGTGCACCTGTGAATGGTTTTGGCGAATCCACGTGTACCAAACATCAGGCTAACAGTATACATGGAAACATATTTTCATGACTAATTATTCTTACTGACCACGTATAAATGTGAGGAGCAAAATATGTTTTTGTTTCGTCGAATTATCATTGAAATCTTTTGTGTAATCCAATTATTTGTGCCATTGTTAATTGGGTGTTGTCACATTATTTTGAATTATCAGCTATGACAACACAAGTGAAATCGAAATTATTCGTGAAATACTTTGTCATTACAATTTTTTTTCGAAAGAAAATAATGATTAAGTGAAAACAATTAGTTACAAAGTAAATTAGATATTTCGTTGTTTATAGAATAAGATTTTGATTTTGTCGTTTAAATCTATGTAGTAATAATTTTTCGAAAAGATTGAACATACATTGCACTTAATAAACCAAAGTAGATATGGTGATTAAATAACGGTGATTAGATGATTTTGGATCTATTCTGATAAATTACCAGAGCATCGACACTCTACTCTATTTAAAAAGCCGTATGTAAATGCTTGTTAGCAAATATGCACATTCTAAGTACACATATGTGTGTCCTGTTATGACAAATGACAAGACCATATGATCATAAACCGAACTGACCCTGTTCATATATTTAATATGCTTAGGCTCAACAACGTTATGGAGTTGAAGGAAATCGTTGAATCAAGTGTGAATTCCTCTAAAGTTCAATAATGTAAGCTTGCCTAGAGCCTTATAATAGTATATAATAATGAGAAATCAATATTTCAAAGGGGAAAAAATGGACGTACAATACCTAAACAAAGGGGATGCCATTGCCTTCCGCTGTATCCAAGAGTTCATCCCAGTATCTTGGAAATCTCTTCTTGTTAGTAGTGCATAGTGTATCAATGAGATGTATTCCTTCAAGGGCATGAGAAAATGGAATGAGCTGCGTTGAAGAATGAGGTCTGTTGCAACTCTATATAAGGAAATTTGACCATTTTGTAAGGAAATTAATACGAAAACATTAATGGATTTTCCTTCCTTATTTTGTAAGGAAATTTGACCGTTTTCTTCCTCAAACGTTTCCTTCCTCAAACGTTTCCTACCTTATTTTGTGGTCAATAGAATCTAAAGGGTTTTTATATTAATATGCTAATCAATAAAACGGTTATAATCTAGAGCGTTAATTTCTCTCATTTTAATCTTGATGGACGATCAAGACTAAGTCTACAAATCTGGAAATTTGGTCCTCTCTCTACCTAGAAATATTAACCTTTGCCCATCACAAAGGATATAGAAAAAACACATAAAGAAAGATATAGGAAAAGAGAGAGAAACCATTTCCTTTATCCATTGAAACAGCTTTCAATAACAACAATTGTTGATTCATATACGAGATGTCTGGAGGTACGTTTAATTGATCCATTACATATGTGATAATCATGTAATTCTAGATCTTAGGGTTTATGTTATTCGCAAGATATAGATTACATGTGCTATCAGAGCATGGTTTTAGAATTCATGATTATCCATCAATATATAAAACGAAACTAGCATAGATCTATGATGTGATGTTTGTAATTTTACTATGATGATGATAATGATTATTAGTGTTAATATGATTCAAGTTTAATATTCATGTTATTTGAGTTGCTATAGTAATCATGATTATCAATATTGTTCTATTTACTGTATGCTTAGATCTGGATCTGGAAAGTTTATGTTTCCACAAAAGTTAATTTTTTTTCTACTTTAATGTTTGACCTACCGTATAATATGGAACAACTTATTGTATGCGAATACTTTTTAGAAAGTATACATATTGAAAACAATTGTTTCCTAGTTTGACGTTAAATTCATGATCTAGAACTTGCAAGATAATTGTTTATATATGACTTGCAAAATAATTGTTTATATGTTAAATTCATGTATGGAATTTACTTGGATTACTTGAAAGAATGGCAAATGTTTATGCAAAAAAAAAAACAAAGTAGGTGACCATCTGGTTCGATCCGGTTTCCCTCTTTTCTCTCTTGTTTTAGTTTTCGCTTCCGTGCTTAATTTCCTTGTTTCCTCTGGTCTGATGCATGCAGTCCCATCCATAGGCGGCTGCTGCTTGAACAATAACGCATCAAACATTAATGTTTATCATCCTTCCATGAGTATGGTTCTATTGCCTACCCACAGGAGGCGTTAAACCTAACCTCTTATTATAACATGTGTTTTATTCTAATAAAGAAGCCTATATTTCTTTTATATCTGCAGTTGCAATGCCCTCAAACCTTAATTCGTATGCTACGTCTATCGTCAGACTCGATGGAACCAACTCATCAGAATGGAAAGAGCAAGTTGATTTTTCTTTAGGCGTACTTGAACTGGACATGGCTCTCCTTAAGAAAAAGCCAGCCCCACTTACTGACACAAGTACCCTGAGGAAAACAAACTCCATGATGATTGGGAACGATCTAATAGGCTCAGCATGATGTTTATGCGAATAGTGATTGATACCAACATCAAAACCTCCCTTCTCAAAACTGAAAATGCAAAAGAATATTTGCAATCCATTGAGAATCGGTTCAAGACTGCAGACAAATCTCTTACTGGGAAACTTACGGTAGATCTTGTAACCATGAAGTTTGATGGTTCTCGCTCAATGAGCGCTCATGTCACTGAAATGATTAACCTTGCTGCCAAACTTAATAAATTTGGATTGGTTATGGACGATGCTTTTCTCGTCCAATTCATTCTCACTAGCTTACCTCCTCAGTATGAACCATTCAAAATTCATTACAACACTATTACAGAAAAGTGGAGTCTAAATGAATTAACTAACAAACTGGTTCAAGAGGAGTCTAGGCAAGGCTTGCAAGGCATTAAAGTTGCTTATTTCATTCAAGGGGTTAGAAAACAAGCTGGCAAAAATAACAACTCATAGCATAAAAGAGCACCACCCAAATCTGATGACGCCACTCAACCATCCAAGAAGAAAAAAAGGATGATATCTGCAAATTCTGCAAGAAACCTGGACACTTCCAAGCAGATTGCATTAAGCGCAAAGCATGGTTCTAAAAGAAAGGTAACCCAATGGGTTTCGTAAGTCATTTCGAATCAAATCTTACTAATGTACCTTCTTCTACCTGGTGGTTTGATACTGCTGCTAACGTTCATGTTTTGGATTCTATGCAGGGATTCATTACGATCCAAACCACAAACCCAAGTGAGAATTTCATTTTCATGGGGAATAAAGATAAGGCTCCAGTTGAAGCTATTAGAACTTTTCGTCTTATTTTAGATAGCGGGTTAGATTTATGTCAAACTTTTTATGTTCCGTCTATTTCCCGTAATTTGATTTCTGTAAGTGTACTTGATAAATTTGGATATTCTTTTGATGTTGGAAATGGAAATTTAAGTTTATTTAAAAGTCCTAGTCTTATTGGTTCTGGAATATTAATTGATGGACTTTATAAACTTCATCTTAAAGAAAATGTTGAAATCCAACTCACCCTGCATGGAATAGAAACTAAAAGAAAGTCATCCAAAAATGATTCTTACTTCTTGTGGCATAAAAAACTGGGTCATATATATAGTGAAAGAATCAAGAGGTTAGTGAAAGTTGGTGTTCTGCCGGACCTACACTTCGCTAACATTACAACATGTGTTGATTGTATTAAAGGGAAAAAAACACAAAGAAAGGAGCCATAAGAAAAACACAACTTCTTGCAGCTTCATTGTCGCAGTAGACAGTTAGTGGCTTAGAGATAAAACCTTTTTCGCTGAGACATAATCCTTAGTTTCACGTAATAAACCAAGGTCGCTGCTAGCTAATAATATGTCATCAACATACAGAATCAAAAATATGAACTTGCTCCCACTGAACTTGAGGTATATACAAAGGTCAACTATGTTTTCTGTGAAAGCGAAAGCGCTAATGATTTCATGAAACTTTAGATACCATTGTCTAGAAGCTTGTCAGTCTATATATTGATTTCTTAAGTTTGCAGACCATGTCTTCCCGTCCTTCAATTATGAAGCCTTCAGGTTGACGCACGTAGACTTCTTCTTCCAAATCTCCATTTAGAAAGGTTGTTTTCACATCCATTTGATATAACTCAAGATCATAATGAGCTACTAATGCCATGATAATTCTAAGAGAATCTTTCCTAGAAACGGGAGCAAAAGTTTCATTGTAGTCAGTGCCTTCTTTCTGATTAAAACCTTTGAAAACAAGACTGTTTCATGTTGATGTTTAATTGCTCTTCCCCTTTACTTAGTATATAGGCTGTTTGAGTATGGAAATCTAATTCTTTTTTTTCTTAGTTTACATGTGCATGAATAAAAGTTGTTTGTTGTGTATGTTTACATTTTAGTAATCCGTTTTTTGGACCGGATTATTAGAATACGATCTAGATTCATTTTCAATGAGTACTAAACTAGACTAAAATGCTCTATATAATCTAGAGTTCTATTAGTTCTTTAGCAGCACGTAGATTGCTGATTTTTGAATAGTAATGAATCATACTCTGTGCATTATTGATTTTTGAGTAGTAGGAATTAGACTATGTGTTTCATTGATTTTTCTAATAGTAACTAATCATTTATTGCATCACATTGATTTGTGAAGCTATTGTAATGTCATATTTGTAATATAAAGTTTATGAGAATATTGTATCAAATAGTGATTGTATGTGATTCAACAATTATATGGTATTCTTTCTAGGAGTTTTTAAGGTGGAAACACGATGCTCGAAAATATTCATTACAGAAACTTGAATTTGTAAGGGATAAGAAGCAGGAAATATCATGCTGACACAGTCATGCTTATGAGGTATCATTCTATATCCTATTAGTATACAAAGTTTCATTCTTAGCCCCGTCCTCCTACGCTTTCCTTTTCCCCCATTTGTCCACAAATCCTCACCATTTTGTTTTTATTTACTGAGAATCAGAAGCCTAGGCCTAATGCGGACATAATTGAATGATATATCAGTTACAATAAGAATCTTCTATGCTGTTATACGTTATAACAAATTATGATGCTTATATTAAATGAGTTTCTCTCTTCTATTTTTTAAACATGTCAACATTGAGTTCATCTAAAATGAGTTCATTTGTTTATCTTCTACTTACTAACGTTTGATGCTATATTTAGTTATTTCACTAGGTTCAAGTATTTGTATAGTCAATTTGTATATTTTCTGTTATGTATCAATGGTACAATTATTAGTTTTAAAGATTTTGTATTTTGATCATTGCTAGATTAAATTTATAGAGTTGTTTGGCAGTAGTTTTTTGGATGAATGTACTTCTGCATCATTAGTTTTTATCAATTTTTAATACAGTCTGAAATAAGTAATCAAGAAGTCAATTGTTTTGTTGTAGCACTATATTATCTTCTCATAAAATTTTGTACCTAAAAGTTACCCATTTATTTTAAAATCGCACAACTGTCTTATCTCTATTTTTTCAGAATGAATACATGAATTAAATGGAACTAAATATTTTAATTAAGGTAAAGAGAAACAGATGGTAATTGATTCAGTCAAGAATAAACAACATATGTTAAATTGAATAAAATGAACATTTGATACGTTAAATTGAATAAAATGAACATTTGAATGAAGACAAACCAATGTTAATAAAATGAAGGTTCGATTCAGTCAATTTTAAAATATATTATTGTTTGTGCTTAAATAAGATTTAAAGGTTAAAATTAAAGAACAAATTTTGGAAATATTGAGCAATACATTTTTCCAAATTCAATAAAATAGAAAATTTTCGAAAATTTCAGGTTTTGGTCAAACTTAGTCAAAGTTTGACTTTTGGTTGAAAAAATTTAAATTTGAATTTTAAAATTTTGTTTTTTTATATGATACTAGACTGAATTCTAATCCTGTAACGACTCGAAATTTTCGATCCCGAAAATTCCAGATAGTTAGGAAAAGAAGAAAGAGAAAGAAGAAGAAGAAATAGAAAACCAAATTCAGAATCTCACATTCACTGCGGATAAAATATAATATCAAACAATATTCTTTACATAAAGAAAACTGAATCAGTCAATTATATTTTAATACATCAGAGTTGCAATATTTCACAAACACTGGACAGATACAATTAACATGTCTCAGACAATCAACAATATATACACAGCGGAATACACTCCATACGTTCCTGCAATCCAGCTCGTCTCCTGAGCTCCCGAACGTCCTTACCTGAAAATATGTAATATTCGGTTTGACCCGAGCATTACATCAAAGTAACACCCGGTTAGGCTGGAAAACCAGCGTGAGTAAACCCATCCAACGTGGAATACAACAACACAAAACTACATAAAACCCGGGTAACTCGTATCAATTAACAAATTCATAATTTGTTATAGACGTCACTTACCTCACACATCAATTTCTAATGGCCAACAATTAAATTAAATGGTCCAATTCACTTAAATCATTCCATACCAGCCTATTGATTTCTCACATCAATCTATAAAGAATTGAAGTAGTTTCGGGTATTAACTAATACCCGACTCTGGTCTCTTCAAAGCCATGTCATCTTAATCCAAGTTATTCAAGTGATAAATTTAATACCGGATGTTACGTTTACACAGCAATTCATCATAGATAACAATATTATCTCTGTTCAACGCAACATATCGTATTACAAAAACTTTTCATTTCACAAAGCATCACAGTTACATATTATGGATAACAAATAATTCAAGACATTCAAATATCATTCAATCATTCATAAGCAAGATAAATTAGTCATACCATCTCTAATTCATTTAATTAACGACCAATGAATTAAATTAATTACTTTATTACTTAAAACCTTGCTTATTAATTAATTATATTCAGTTAATTAATCATCCCTTGATTATTCATCTTGATTAATCATTCTTTAATTATATTAAGTAATCAACCTTTAAATTAATAATACAATTTAATTAACCCTCACCCATTCACATTAATTACATTTATCCTTAATTAATTTCTCAAATTAATTATCCTATAATCACTTACATCGACTAATTATCCTTTAATTAATCCCACTCATTAATTAACTAATCCTTGGTTAATTACTTTAATTAATCTTTCCTTGATTAATCAATCCTATAATTAATTACACTAAGTAATTAATTCTTAATTACTTCTCTTAAGTAATTACCTTTAATTACTTTCATCAAGTAATTACTCCATTGGTTAATTATCCTCTATTAATTAACCTTGATCATTAATTTAACTTTAATTACCACTTAGATAAATTAGCCTTAACTATTCATATTAATTAACTTTTAATTAACCTTCTTATTAATGATCCCCTAATTACTTCCAGTGATTAATTCTTTTAATTAATTACATGTAACGAATAATCTTTAATCATATTATTAATTAATCTCTATTAATTAATTAGACTTATTAATTAACCTAAAATTAATTACATTAATCATCACTTAATCTCTAATTAATTCATTAACCATCCACTAATTACTTCATTTAGTAATTATTCTTAATTATAAATAAGTAATTAACCTTTAATTACGTCACTAATTAATTATCCCTAATTAGTCTCAATCTTTAAAGATAAACTCTTCATTTATTTTAAATACTTATTCCAATTATTAACTTCATTAAAACCAATTTAGAAAATAAATTATATATTTTTGAAATATAATTTTACTGTAAAATAAAACAGTTCAAACCCTTAATTTTTTTTAATATACTTAAAATCTTTGAAAACCCTTTTCAACATGTTTAATTAAATTAAACAATTACTTATCTTGAAATCTTATTTAACTTATCCTTTAAACTTAACTATTTAAAATAATTTGAAATATAGTTTAAACGTTACTTTATAATTACTTTGGATATAGCTTAACAACTTGAAACATGCTATTTAACTTGTTTAAATTTCTTAAACTTGATCTAATGTTTAAATTGAACATCTTTGAATTACAATTTCAAAATCAATTTAGTTAATTACTTAAAAATCTACCATCTTATATACTTTATTTTTGAAAATATATTAAATTAAAACATCCTTAAATGTTGATTTCCATTTGTTTGAAAGAACTTGCCTTTACAATTTCAACTTGATTTCTTTTTACAGAACTTTGCTTTTACTTTACTTAAACTTTTTCTTTTTACAAAACATTGTTTTGCTTAACCCGGATTAACATATCATTATACCCGAGACAAACACTACCTAAACGCGAGCTACCCCGAGAAAAGCACCTCACTCAAATGCTTCGAGTTGAACGTGAGGAAAACAAAGAAAGTCTCGAGCCTTCCAAACCAGCATCTTCACCTAACACCAAAACGTGCACGTGCACGTGCACCAACTACTCCAACCACCGGAGGTCATCGCGGCTACCTTCGACAACCATACGAACTCACACGACCACAAACGAGCACCCAGATCGCACGAAAATCCCACGAGACAAAAACGAGGCATCTCGATCAAACAGGAAACCACCATGGTCAGAAAACTCCTCCTTCCCGACGCCTCCAACCTCGAGATCGCCTGTCTACCCCCACTAAAGCCTCGTCATACCCTCCAGCTTCCATCCGCACCATCGCGCAACACTCCGATCCTCTCTAGCCACTGTACGAGCTCCCTCAACGACGACCACTTCGACCGGCCCCAAAACCCTACGTCACCAAACTCCTATCACCTCGGCCAACCAGAAAATCCACTAGCATTTTTCTTATACTGTCCATGACCAGACCACCTTCAGCCCAAGTTCCATCCACCCGATCCGTCGATCTTCTCAAATCGATGAAAATGTCAAAACTACTCATCTCCAAATATCTCAAAGAATACAACACTGAAAATCGTGATCAGACTCTCTAAATTCATCATTTTCCATCACTAACCCATTTCTTGAATCAATTTACAGATTTGTGAATATTTATTTTTAACATAAAATAAGTACTTACTGTATATTTCCATTTTAAAAATAATTTACTCAAAATAAATCCTGATTCCAATTTTAAAATCATCATCATACATTAACAAACAACTTCCATTTAAATTTCGAAGTCTAATGTTGATTAGATTTAGAGATTTGAATTTTTGAAGGCAAAAGCAAGGACTGAAACAACAGAGAAAAGGATATCTACATATACTGACATACTTACACACATATACATATATACCAATTCAATTATATAAAATTGAAAGATTTTCATGCAACATCAATATCAATTCACATATCAACTCATACATTAGAACCAATCATAACTTAAACTGTCTTTAAAACAAAATGTTTACTCACCTTTGAAACAGAGATCCATATTTTAAATGTGTGACTGATTTTGAATTTGCAGAGAGTTTGAAAACTGATATGAAGCTTAGAAAAACTGGAAGAACTTCAGATTTGAATGATGCTTGAACTTGATTTCTGTTTGATTCCAGGTTGCATTATCAATTTGGAACCGTGTCTTGGTTACAGGCTTGTATTTGATATGAGTAAATTGATTACATGTGTTGATCTTTGAAATAAGAATGGTTACAGGATTGATCTTTTGATTTGGAAAATGTATTACAGGGATTTGTGTTTTGAGCTTGAAGAGTGTTTACTGATTTTCTTTGTGGTTTGTAGGGTAGACAGGTTGATTTTTTCTTTGAGTTTAGAATTAAGATTAGAAAAAGAAATAAGTTTGAAAGATGTATACTTATATAATTTAATTTATGATTTTATAAAAATTAAGAAAAGAAAAGTAAAATAAAGGGGTGACACTTGTCTTATACCTTATTTAATTTTTTAACACATGTTATCAAGTGCATTTAAAAGCTAACACATGTATTTATGTATTTTTATTTATTTTTAAATTTGTTTAAAAACTTTTTATATAAACTTCCTAA
Source organism: Allium cepa (assembly GCA_030765085.1). Taxonomy (NCBI): domain Eukaryota; kingdom Viridiplantae; phylum Streptophyta; class Magnoliopsida; order Asparagales; family Amaryllidaceae; genus Allium; species Allium cepa. Next base: position 602,436,325 of record CM060935.1, read on the forward strand.
TTAATTAATACATTTCTAATTTAATAAAGGCTTGTGTAAATTTATTAAAATTAAACCTTTTTATAAGAAAATAAAAATAAAACCAATTATATTTTAAATAAAATCATATATAGTGTATTTAATCCATTTATAAATATAATTATAAGACTTTTGTATTTATTTACTATTTAAATAAGTACTTTCATAATTTATATCTTTAAGGAAAACAATATAAAACAAATTATATTCTAATGAAAACTTAATTCATATATTTTTATATCTAATTATTTTAAATAATTAACTTTAAAGATTCAAATTTTAAAATCCAATTTAAAATTAACTTAAACATATATATTAATTCAAACTAACACATTATTATTATTGTGTGAAAATATCAATTTTGCCAATTTAAATAAATATACTAGGAGGATTATCAAACCAATACTTATTCAGGTTTATATTTTATTACCAGAACTGTTTATTTAACTTATAAATCAGTATTTCTACTAATTAAATCCAGTTAAATTATCAATTACATATATACTAAAATTCGGGTTATCACATTCCTCCCCCCTTAAAATCTTTTCGTTCTCGAAAAGGAACGAAGCCAGAATTAATTAAAATGATTATTATTAAAAAAAATTACTCTTTGATAAATTTTACTATAAACTCTTTTTATTAAGAAATTTTAAAACACTTTTTAAAAAATCTATATGTATATATTACCAAAATAGTTTTATAAAAATACTTTTTATAACTCGATGTTTCCACAACTCCATCTTTGTTCTCACAGAAATTCGGTCATACGTTGATCAGGCATAAGACAGAAAATCTATAAGTGCTTGGCAGACCCGTTTTCAACATCCAGTGAAAATACTTTGAAAAATAATTTTATTGAAAACCTTGTGAGAATATAGAAAACATTTTGAAAATAGAGGAAATATCTTTGGTGAAAATTCTCTGGAAATCATTACCCCCATCCATGGTCGCAGTTAACCCGATGGTTACGTTGCCGTCGCGGCAAAATCCATAGATAACTGTAGGCCTCCGTGCCCCTCGATTACGCCATGGAACCCGCTACAGATCGCAGCTACAACCGGGGTTACGTTGCTGTCACAGCAAAAACGCATATAACTGTAGGCCTCAGAGCCATCGAATTCCGCTGCCAAAAGAATGAAACTTCTTCACTCCCACATAGGTCACGGTTTACCGATGTAAAATCAAACGTATATTATTGGCTCTCAGCAGCACACACGACTTTCGCTATGTCACCATAGGTTGCAGTCTACCGATATAAAATCAAACGTAGGCTATTGGCTCTCAGTGGCACACACGGCTTTCGCTATGGTCTGCAGTAGATCGTAGTGACATCGAGTTACACTATCGTCACAGCATAACCCAAATACCTCTGTAGGCATCATCACCCTCGACTTTCGCTACACACTACTCATAATCCTCAGGAACTAGTTTTGTCCGGACTCCTCACAGGATCAACTTTAGAGTCTCCCCCTCTTTGAGGCTCAAGGCAGTACCAACCTATGGTACTCCTGAGAAGTTCATTCAAGGGAGCGCCTTTTTCTCCAGAGTCATTTTCAAAACACTTTATACTATACACATATAGTATCTTCCAAATCATACACCCAGTATGAATCTCATATAAATCTCCTTTCTCAAAATCGATTATCCTGAAATCGATATTCTTAAACTAGGCTTTCCAAATTCCAATATTGATTTTACCCAAAAATCAAAAAGCCTTTCCAAATCCAAAGGTTCCAAAAACCTTTCCTCAAAATCATTCTCATAAGATCCTTTACATATATATATATATATATATATATATATATATATATATATATATATATATGTATGTATGTATGTATGTATAACTTTTAAAAATCTTTGGATTTCTTCAAACTTGTATAAATTCCCTTTTATACTTCATATACTTTTCAAAATCCTTTTCTTCCGGCAAAAGATTCAACAAGAGGAGTTTTATCTTATATAACAAAGATATATAACTTTGTTTATTTCAAATCAAATGTTCAAATTTGATTACTCTATAAAGTCACTTACCATATTACTTACTTCTATAAAGTAAATTTATATCATGGAAATATCCAATTTCCATTTTATTTCATCATATATTTCACAAAATATACCTTTCATTTCAAAAAAACATTTCACATTTCTCATCCACAAATTTCAATATCAATTTCATTCAAACCCGTACGATATACACATATCATCCGTACATTATATCAATCTGATCGCTCACTCGATCACATAATTTCACTTCCGAACTAGTATCGTCCACCCGACTTCCTAGTGCGGACTCAGATCTGGTTTCTTGATCAGTAATCGTCATTCTCCTTACATAGCCATAACTATGATAGAGAATATCCAGAACCAATCAACAATCCATATCCAGGTTCGCTGTCGAAAATCGAGTGAAAAATCCCAACTCGGATCGATATAATTATTTCGAAATTCTATGCTCGAATCTGGATCAAATCACTGTGCGAATAGAATAATATACATACATCCTACGTATCTATCTTTATTGGTTATTAGCGAAATCAATCTCCTTTTCTATTCACATTTCCTATTCACATTTTCTCCGAATATCCCTTTTGATTAACACTTCAATTCTTATCTCAATTGGGTATTTAATCATAAACAGTTTGCACTCTGACCAGCTTAATTTTAGAAAGTAGCTTGAATTTTTTTAAAATAGATAAGTAGTGGAAAAATAATTATTAATTTGTAAAATAGCTGTAAAATAATTAAGAAATTGTAAAATGGTTAGAAAGTAGTCAAATAGTTACAAAATTTTTAAATAATTGCAAATTAGTTGTAAAATAGTAATTACTTATAAAGTAGTTGAAAAACAGTAATTAGTTTATAAAACAATTGAAAAATTGTTAAATAATTTCAAAAATAATTGTAAAACAATTATAAGATAGGTTTAGGTTTAAAAAGAAAAGTTGTATAGTAGATAACTTGGAAAAATAGATTTATATTAAAACAATTTATTTTGAAAATAGTCCAGAGTCTAACTGTTCAATTCCCAACCTCCATTTTCATCAACTCAATTTAAATTTCCACTTCCATTTAAATTGACTCAATTCCAATTTAAATAACTTCAATTTCCGTTGAAATTGATTTAATCCCAATTCAAGTTGAATTAACCTCGATTCTTTCCAAATTCAAATCAAATTCCATTTGAAATTTAAACCTATTCAACTTTAATCATAATTCCCAATTATTCAAATCGATTTAAATTAATTTCATATTGAACCAGCTTCAATTTCAAATCATTTCAATTCTAGTTTAAATTAATCCAAATTCCCATTTGAATTTGAATTCATTCAACTTCAATTTCATCTCAAAACATTCCAATTCAAATTTTCCATTTAAATTTTTAAACCTATACATCTTCAATCACAATTCCAATTAATTCAAATCAAATCCAGTTTGAACTAATTTAATTTAAATCTCAACTTTAAATTATCTCGAATTATAAATTCGAGTTAAATTTTAAATGTTGATTTAATCTTTAACTCAAATCAACTTATATCTTTAAACCATTTAATTCTGAATCCAAAATCCATTTTTAACCTATTTCAAAGTTCAAATAATTATTCAAATCTTTTTTAAACAACTAAATCTTAAGTCCTAAAATGATTCCATTATATCTTAATAATGGATATATTACCATACCCTTTTCTTCATTCATTTAAACAAATCCAATTTCAGCTTAAGATTATTAGTAACAACAGGATCGTGTCATTCAAATTATTTTAGAATATCCATCCATTTCTAATTTCCAGATCTCAAACCTATTTTGAGATCACTCAAACTCCCAATTCAAATCAACCATTTAACTTTCCAAGTTAAATTCCAGTTTCATCTTGAAATTTCCAATTCAAGTTGCTTGTTAAATTATTTAACTTTCCCAAAGTTAAATTCAATTTACTTAATCCAGCCAACCTTACCCAATTTGAATTTCCATTACAATTTTAAACTTTACATTAATAATCTTCCTATTTATAAATTCAAAAACTTATTACTTTGGGTATCACATCTCATTCCAAATTCAAAACCCAACATTTAGAGTTTATTTCAAATCATTCTTGATATTATGTATATTCCTCATATATACATATTATTTCCTTTACACACCAAGTTTTCCTTAAATTTTAGACCACCTTTGGTTTTTGATTCAAAACAAATTTCTTTAAATTTTCGAACAACTCTTGTTTGAAATAGGACCCTTTCATTCAAATACATTAAATAATTATCACTTTGAAACAAATTTTCAGATTTCAGGACCTAGATTTAAAACTTCACAATTTAAATCATCTTTGGTTCCAATTTATAAGTCATACTTACCCAAATGTTTTACTTTCCTATAACATTCATTTTTCTTACTCATTAATACACATTTTATTATCAAACACAACAATCATTTATGATAATAACCAAGATTATCAAATCTGGAAACCAAGTCTTTATTATCTTATTCTGAAACTCTTTCCTAAATTCATGATTTTAATTTCAGTTTGAATCCATTTCAAACTTATCTTTATTTAATTCCAATTTAGTTGTTTTTCTATTACCACTTAATTTAATTCCAATATTTTAACAACCAATTACCTTAATATTTTTAGAAAGAAATATTACTTTATATATCAAAATATATTCTTATATAAAATCATTTAAAATCTTTATATATGAAAATAACAAGTATGCTCCTATATATGTGTGTGTGTGTGTGTGTGTGTGTGTGTGTGTGTGTGTGTGTGTGTGTGTGTTTGTGTGTATGTATATAGACTCAACTCATTCTAGGGTAAAACTGACCTTTATCCTTAATGAGTAAACCCACCAGAGCCAAGGTTCTCGCTTAAGCTGGCTCTGATACCAAATGTAACGACCCGGAATTTTCGATCCCGAAAATACCAGATAGTTTGGAAAAGAAGAAAGAGAAAGAAGAAGAAGAAATAGAAAACCAAATTTAGAATCTCACATTTGCAGCGGATAAAATATAATATCAAATAATATTCTTTACACAAAGAAAACCGAACAGCCAATTATATTTTAATACATCAGAGTTACAATATTTCATAAATACTACACAGATACAATTAACATGTCTCAAACAATCAAAAATATATAGACAGCGGAATACACTCCATACGTTCCTGCCATCCAGCTCATCTTCTGAGCTCTAGAACGTCCTTACCTGAAAATCTGCAATACTCGGTCTGACCCGAGCATTACATCAAAGTAACACCCGGGTCAGGCTATAAACCAGCGTGAGTAAACCCATCCAACGTGGAATACAACAGCACAAAACTACATAAAACTCGGGTAACTCGTATCAATTTACAAATTCACAATTTGTTATAGACATCACTTACCTCACACATCAATTTCTAAGTACCAATAATTAAATTAAATGGTCCAATTCACTTAAATCATTCCATACCAACCTATTGATTTCTCACATCAATCTATAAAGAATTGAAGTGGTTTCGGGTATTAACTAATACCCGACTCCGGTCTCTTGGAATCCATGTCATCTTAATCCAAGTTATTGAAGTGATTAAATTTAACACTGGATGTTACTTTTACACAGCAATTCATCATAGATAACCATATTATCTCCATTCAACCCAACATATCATATTACAAAAACTTTTCATTTCACAATGCATCACAATTACATATTATGGATAACAAATAATTCAAGGCATTCAAATATCATTCAATCATTCATAAGCAAGATAAATTAGCCATACCATTTCTAATTCATTTAATTAACTACCAATGAGTTGAATTAATTACTTTATTACTTAAAACGTTGCTTATTAATTAATTATATTCAATTAATTAATCATCCCTTAATTATTCATCTTGATTAATCATCCTTGATTAATCATTCTTTAATTACATTAAGTAATTAACCTTTAAATTAATAACACAATTTAATTAACCCTCTCCCATTCACATTAATTACATTTATCCTTACTCAAATTAATTATCCTATAATCACTTACATTGACTAATTACCCTTTAATTAATCCCACTCATTAATTAACTAATCCTCAGTTAATTCCTTTAATTAGTCTTTCCTTGATTAATCAATCCTATAAGTACTTATACTAAGTAATTAATTCTTAATTACTTCTCTTAAGTAATTACCTTTAATTACTTTCATCAAGTAATTACTCCATTGGTTAATTATCCTCTATTAATTAACCTTGATCATTAATTTAATCTTTAATGACCACTTAGACAAATTAGCCTTCACTATTCGCATTAATTAAATTTTAATTAACCTTCTTATTAATGATTCCCTAATTACTTCTAGTAATTAATTCTTTTAATTAATTACATTTAACGAATAATCTTTAATCACATCAGTAATTAATTAATTAGACTTATTAATTAACCTAAAATTAATTACATTAATTAACCAACTAATTAATCATCACTTAATCTCCAATTAATTCATTAACCATCCACTAATTACTTCATTAAGTAATTATTCTTAATTATAAATAAGTAATTAACCTTTAATTACTTCACTAATTAAATATCCCTAATTAGTCTCAACCTTTAGAGATAAACTTTTCATTTATTTTAAATACTTATTCCAATTATTAACTTCATTAAAACCAATTTAGAAATCAATTATATATTTTTGAAATATAATTTTACATTAAAATAAAACAATTCAAACCCTTAATTTTTTTAATATACATAAAATCTTTGAAGACCCTTTCAACATGTTTAATTAAATTAAACAATTGTTTATCTTTGAATCTTATTTATCATATCCTTTAAACTTAACTATTTAAAATAATTTGAAATATACTTTAAACATTACTTTATAATTACTTTGGATATAGCTTAACAACTTGAAACATGCTCATTTAACTTGTTTAAATTTCTTAAACTTGATCTAATGTCTAAATTGAACATCTTTGAATTACAATTTCAAATCAATTTAGTTAATTACTTAAAAATCAACCATCTTATACACTTTATTTTTGAAAATATATTAAATTAAAACATCCTTAAATCTTGATTTCCATTTGTTTGAAAAAACTTGCCTTTACAATTTCAACTTGATTTATTTTGCCAAAACATTGATTTTACTTTACTTAAACTTGATTTTCTTTTTACAAAACATTGTTTTGCTTAACCCAGATTAACATATCATTATACCCGAGACAAACACTAACTAAAAGCTAGCCTACCCCGAGACAAACACCTCACTCAAATGCTTCGATTATTGGTTATGTGAAACCTACTTTAAAAATTGAAGGTATTAAGTGGTTGTTTGTGGGTTTATCTTTTTTTCTAATATGAAGTATTAAATGGTTTTAATTATAGTTTAATATGAGATAGACATATCTATTCTATTAGAGCATCTCCAGTGGTTTCGATCCAGCCCTGAATATTACGAAATATCCCCCCAATCGTCAATTCAGCCTTGAATATTAAGCTTAATATTCGGTTTTCGATTTAGAAAACTGAATTGGACTTGGATGCCCATTTATTGGGCGCCCAAGCCCTGGCATCCATTTAATGGACGCCAGAAGTCAGGCGCCCATTAAATAGGAGCCTAGGACACCCTCCCTAGTAAAAAATGTAAAAGAGAAGGGGGCACGCCTGAGGTTAGGCGCCGTCTGGCTACTAGACATCTCAATCCTATTACGGGCTGAATATTCAGTGCCTTGAATATTCAGCCCGTAATCCTGAATATTCAGCCCGTAATCCACTGGAGATGCACTTATAAAGAAAGTCAATGTACGGCTGACTTTTCCTTGGCTTCTTATTCTTTCTCAACCTAAATACTTCACTCTCATCCAATGACATTTTACAAATAGCCCTTCAACAAAATATTGATTTGCTATGTATTACATTCTGCCTAATGCCTAATGTTGCCTGATTGCTCTTCTTGGTTTCACCCGCTTAACCCGTACCTAAACCCTTCCGTCTTCCTCAAATTAATGCGTTCTCCACAACTTGAACCGCCTGTAACATAAATCGTTTTCCCCGAATTAATGGTAAAATTGAAGATGAACGGTCTCTTGTAGCTCTTTCGCCAACTTTCTCCCTATATATTCCTGCTCCTTCCACCGGCTCTCTTTTCCATATCCTTCTTCACAAACTTCAGCCACAAATCCGGTATTGCGACATAGTTCATTTTGATTTTTCCATATTCCACCTTCTAAATCACTTTAATCCTTATCTTATCGATGTTTTGTTTTGATTACTTTGATTTTCGTTGATTCTGCTTTTCATCTCTACTGCTTAGGCTGTGTTTGTTTAAAAGAAAAAAGAGCTGAATGCTTAATTAATTAAGTGATAAGTGTATACTGTCATGTTTTTTTTCAATAAGTGTTTTCATTAAGCTCTCATATTCACTTAATTGAATAAGCAAAATTTTAATGCTTATTGTAAGTGCTGATCACTTTTTACACAATATTTTCAAATTATACCCATACACAACATAATATGTAATTGGTTTATAATTTTTTTAAATTATATCACACAGTTAGAATAGTTTAAACATAACTTGATTTTGTTTTCAGTTGGTGATTTTTTTCGTTTTGTTTTAATTTTAATTTTATAGTGTAGTTTCCAATCACTGGAAACAAATATACTAAAAAGTAATGACGAATAAAATTTAATGTCAACCTAAAGCAATGCATACAATTTGAAGTTAGAATATGATAATTTATAAACTGGTTAATAAGAATGGAAATGAAAAAAAAATGAATTAAATTATGTAATGCAAACGGAAAAAATTATAAATAAATAATTTCGACAAGTTAAACAATACAGATTTGTTTAAGATAAAAAAAAACTTAAACAAGATCGGCAATGCAAATGCAAAAAATCAATATATTACAAAATTATAAAAAGCTGGACAAAATCGTAAAATATTTCTATAATAACTGACTTCAAAACATTGAATACACATAAACATATTAATAATGCTAAAAATTGTTAATCCAAACATAAGCAAACATCAATTTTGTTATAGTGAAATATTTTCTTCTCGAACAAACTCTTATAAAATATATTTATGTCATCAAATTTTCAATTTTCAACGTATTTTATAGATTTTGTAATACCTGCACACGTGGGCGTTTATTGTTTTTTTGTTTGTATATAAATATAAGACATAAAATAAGATGATTAAGTACATTTTGTATGATAGTTGCACTGAAGAATAGTTAATTTAACTTTGAAGGTAATATTGCCAAAGTAGTAATTTATGTTCACAAAATAAATTTCTAATCAGAATATAAACAAACAATATTTTAAGCATTCATCAATCAGCATTTAGAATTCAGCATTCAGCGTTCATCATTCAGCATTCAGTATTCAGCATTTAGCATTTTAAACAAACGATGCCTTAGCTTCAGCTGTTATTTCACCGTTAAATTTTTTAACAACGTTCACTCTGATTACATTCGTTTGGAATCTCTGAGTAACGTACTTGCGTTAATTATAGTTGATGTTATGTATTTTTGATACTGCTTTGATCTATCCCATTTGACTGGCCTATCGCACTAAGTAATAGATTTTTTACTTGCTGCTGCTTTTGATGTTGTTTGCTTTGCTGATTTTTAGGTTTGGCCTCTCTTTTTTGGCTTTTAACGGTGGATTTCTTCTTCCTTTTTTATATGAAATGCAATGCAATTTCCTCTTTCTATGTTTCCCGGTTTTTAGTTCTTAACATAATATTTGATTCACTTTTAGTATTCATGGAAATGTTTACATTCATATCACTTCAGCATTCATTTTTTTCTTGGTTGCTATTCTCTTCTATGTATGTCCGGATATTGGATTAGAAAAGAATCCAGATGCTAATTTACTAAAATTTGATATAATAATTAAAGGCTGAGCATGATATATGTTTATACTCGTTTCATAACTCAATTTTGTATTCTTTAATCGCATATATATATATAAATGTGTGTGTGTGTGTGTGTGCGCGTATGTATGTATGTATGTATGTATGTATGTATGTATCAATGGATTATTATTTTTTCCCACTTTTTATGCGATTCCAAAACATTTTCCACTGGTCTCTGCAGATTAGTCCACAGTAAATAAAGGAATTCATGCAAGGAAAAAATTTCTTTTCATTTCTTTTGATGTTATCTATGGTATTATTTAGTTTTAATTCATAAAAAGTAAAACAAAAGAATTCTTGATTTGTATACTATTCTTTAGTTTTAGTTCATACAAGGCACAAACTCATACAAGGAAATTATTTGTACACTATGCATTTTTCATTTTTTTTGGTTTAGTTTATTTTCTTAGATTATACACTCATGTTTTTCTCTTAGTTCATTCTCATTTGATTTGATAAACAATGATATTGGATTATAAACTGTATTCCAAGGATCACATTGATTGATGCTAATGGAGTTAGTCCTTTTTCTTAATTTTCGTTGTTTTATTTTTCTCACCGGTTTTTCAATATAGCGCAATAATATAGTCACTATATTCTTAGTGATCGCCTACGAACAACCATATCCATGTACACATGGAACATCATGCATTATGCATACATGATTAAACGCTATTTATATGATAATATACATGCCAAAATAAGTTCAGCACAAAACATGTTTTAAATTACCGACTATAATTATTTTTGATAAATTTTTTTGTATTTTTTCCAAAAATTAAATATGCAATTAATTGCATTAATATGACCAAAATTAAATATTTTTTTGAATTTTTAATCAAGAGTGCATATATTTATTAACCCTTTGCACGCATGCATGTGTGCGCGCTTATGTGTGTTCATATTTGTATATATGTAGGTTTTGATTTTCCTTCCCTTAACAATTTTGACGTTAGCACTACAACAAACAGTACCTTTAACAGCATTTCAAAAACGCTATAAAAGCTATTAATGGCGTTTTTACATACGTTGTACATCGGTATACAGTTATATATCAGGGATATACAATGAAAAAGAATAAATGCTGTTAAATGTCCTTTTTTACAGCGTTTATCTGGTATCATGAAATCATTTAACACCGTTTGGTCTAATTTGGTAGATTTTTTTTTACAGCTTTTCAAAAGCGCAGTTAAATGTCCTTTTTATAGCGTTTTTCATTGTTGTGGTATTTATTTACAGCGTTTACTTGTTGCAATAAATCGTGCTTTATATTTTTAGATACAATTTAATGGGGTTTTTAAAACGCTGTTAAAACCTTCCACGGCGTTTAAAAAACGCCGTTGAATGTTTTAACAGCGTTTTAAAAACGCCGCTAAATTGTATACAAAGCTAAGTCAATTAGGCTTTTTTTACTTTTCTGTAAATTTCATTTCAGTAACATCAGTCACAATGTGTGTATATACCACATTTCAAATTAGCATGTTATATCAATACCACATTTCAAAATCAACATATTGTATCAATACCACGTTTTGTACACATATTTGATAACCAATGTATGAAATTTCATCATCGAAATACAATATTCTAACACCAAACATAAATAGTTCGTCATCAATAGTTCATAAAAAAATATAGAACAAGTAGAAATAGCAAAACAAAAGCAAGTAGTACATATGTTAAAACCAAAAAGTAGTTCTAGCAGCAAAAATAATTTCGATCCATAACTCATTGCAACCTTTTTTTGCATCACAGTCATCTACTTACCTGTAAAGCAAAAGTAATGGAATTACCTCAAATGATAGTGTAATTGATGTGCATAAGTCTACATCACTACATAACAATAAAAAGATGAAGAGTGGATGCTTTAAATCTCTTTATAACTCGTAAAAAGATCAGAATGAGCCATAAAATTACAATTGCTGTATTTAAAACTTTAGTATACATGACGTTAACTTTGTAGGCTCAGAAACTTAACGCACTAAACCATTAATATAATCAATGGACTGGGAGTATGAACAAAACAGTATAATGCAAAAGTATAATGACAACAGTAGAACGTACCTCATCAAATATGACAATATCGCTTCAACCATTCTCAACCACCATATTATCTTCAACCTTCTGCCCTTGAATAAGTATCACAAATCACGTAGAGCCTGTCAAATAAAAATGATTTGTGAAGTTAAACAGCCCACCCACATACATAGATACATCGATATGGAAGAAAATACAACTTAAGGAACATAGCCTGGTTGCTTCTAGTGAAACATGAACAAAACTTAGCTTAACTATTGTGGTCAAAGTCGTATACAGTCAGGCCTAGACTCAATCCACGTGCACCTGTGAATGGTTTTGGCGAATCCACGTGTACCAAACATCAGGCTAACAGTATACATGGAAACATATTTTCATGACTAATTATTCTTACTGACCACGTATAAATGTGAGGAGCAAAATATGTTTTTGTTTCGTCCAATTATCATTGAAATCTTTTGTGTAATCCAGTTATTTGTGCCATTGTTAATTGGGTGTTGTCACATTATTTTGAATTATCAGCTATGACAACACAAGTGAAATCGAAATTATTCGTGAAATACTTTGTCATTACAATTTTTTTTCAAAAGAAAATAATGATTAAGTGAAAACAATTAGTTACAAAGTAAATTAGATATTTCGTTGTTTATAGAATAAGATTTTGATCTTGTCGTTTAAATCTATGTAGTAATAATTTTTCGAAAAGATTGAACATACATTGCACTTAATGAACCAAAGTAGATATGGTGATTAAATAACGGTGATTAGATGATTTTGGATCTATTCTGATAAATTACCAGAGCATCGACACTCTACTCTATTTAAAAAGCCGTATGTAAATGCTTGTTAGCAAATATTCACATTCTAAGTACACATATGTGTGTCCTGTTATGACAAATGACAAGACCATATGATCATAAACCGAGCTGACCCTGTTCATATATTTAATATGCTTAGGCTCAACAACATTATGGAGTTGAAGGAAATCGTTGAATCAAGTGTGAATTCCTCTAAAGTTCAATAATGTAAGCTTGCCTAGAGCCTTATAATAGTATATAATAATGAGAAATCAATATTTCAAAGGGGAAAAAATGGACGTATAATACCTGAACAAAGGGGATGCCATTGCCTTCCGCTGTATCCAAGAGTTCATCCCAGTATCTTGGAAATCTCTTCTTGTTAGTAGTGCATAGTGTATCAGGGAGATGTTTTCCTTCAAGGGCATGAGCAAATGGAATGAGCTGCGTTGAAGAATGAGGTCTGTTGCAACTCTATATAAGGAAATTTGACCGTTTTGTAAGGAAATTAATACGAAAACATTAATGGATTTTCCTTCCTTATTTTGTAAGGAAATTTGACCGTTTCCTTCCTCAAATGTTTCCTTCCTCAAACGTTTCCTTCCTCAAACGTTTCCTACCTTATTTTGTGGTTAATAGAATCTAAAGGGTTTTTATATTAATATGCTAATCAATAAAATGGTTATAATCTAGAGCGTTAATTTCTCTCATTTTAATCTTGATGGACGATCAAGACTAAGTCTACAACTCTGGAAATTTGGTCCTCTCTCTACCTAGAAATATTGACCTTTGCCCATCACAAAGGATATAGAAAAAACACATAAAGAAAGATATAGGAAAAGAGAGAGAAACCATTTCCTTTATCCATTGAAACAGCTTTCAATAACAACAATTGTTGATTCATATACGAGATGTCTGGAGGTACGTTTAATTGATCCATTACATATGTGATAATCATGCAATTCTAGATCTTAGGGTTTATGTTATTCGCAAGATATAGATTATATGTGCTATCAGAGCATGGTTTTAGAATTCATGATTATCCATCAATATATAAAACGAAACTAGCATAGATCTATGATGTGATGTTTGTAATTTTACTATGATGATGATAATGATTATTAGTGTTAATATGATTCAAGTTTAATATTCATATTATTTAAGTTTCTATAGTAATCATGATTATCAATATTGTTCTATTTACTGTATGCTTAGATCTGGATCTGGAAAGTTTATGTTTCCGCAAAAGTTAATTTTTTTTCTACTTTAATGTTTGACCTACCGTATAATATGGAACAACTTATTGTATGCGAATACTTTTTAGAAAGTATACATATTGAAAACAATTGTTTCCTAGTTTGACGTTAAATTCATGATCTAGAACTTGCAAGATAATTGTTTATATATGACTTGCAAAATAATTGTTTATATGTTAAATTCATGTATGGAATTTACTTGGATTACTTGAAAGAATGGAAAATGTTTATGAAAAAAAAACAAAAAACAAAGTAGGTGACCACCTGGTTCGATCCGGTTTCCCTCTTTTCTCTCTTGTTTTAGTTTTCGCTTCCGTGCTTAATTTCCTTGTTTCCTCTGGTCTGATGCATGCAGTCCCATCCATAGGCGGCTGCTGCTTGAACAATAACGCATGAAACGTTAATGTTTATCATCCTTCCATGAGTATGGTTCTATTGCCTACCCACAGGAGGCGTTAAACCTAACCTCTTATTATGACATGTGTTTTATTCTAATAAAGAAGCCTATAGTTCTTTTATATCTGCAGTTGCAATGCCCTCAAACCTTAATTCGTATGCAAAGTCTATCGTCAGACTCAATGGAACCAACTACTCGGAATGGAAAGAGCAAGTTGATTTTTCTTTAGGCATACTTGAACTGGACATGGCTCTCCTTAAGAAAAAGCCATCCCCACTTACTGACACAAGTACGCCTGAGGAAAACAAACTCCATGATGATTGGGAACGATCTAATAGGCTCAGCATGATGTTTATGCGAATAGTGATTGATACCAACATCAAAACCTCCCTTCTCAAAACTGAAAGTGCAAAAGAATATTTGCAATCCATTGAGAATCGGTTCAAGACTGCAGACAAATCTCTTACTGGGAAACTTACGGCAGATCTTGTAACCATGAAGTTTGATGGTTCTCGCTCAATGAGCGCTCATGTCATTGAAATGATTAACTTTGCTGCCAAACTTAAGAAATTTGGATTGGTTATGGACGATGCTTTTCTCGTCCAATTCATTCTCACTAGCTTACCTCCTCAGTATGAACCATTCAAAATTCATTACAACACTATTACGGAAAAGTGGAGTCAAAATGAATTAACTAACAAACTGGTTCAAGAGGAGTCTAGGCAAGGCTTGCAAGGCATTAAAGTTGCTTATTTCACTCAAGGGGTTAGAAAACAAGATGGCAAAAATAACAACTCACAGCATAAAAGAGCACCACCCAAATCTGATGACGCCACTCAACCATCCAAGAAGAAAAAGAAGGATGATGTCTGCAAATTCTGTAAGAAACCTGGACACTTCCAGGCAGATTGCATTAAGCGCAAAGCATGGTTCTAAAAGAAAGGTAACCCAATGGGTTTCATAAGTCATTTTGAATCAAATCTTACTAATGTACCTTCTTCTACTTGGTGGATTGATACTGCTGCTAACGTTCATGTTTTGGATTCTATGCAGTGATTCATTACGATCCAAACCACAAACCCAAGTGAGAATTTCATTTTCATGGGGAATAAAGATAAGGCTCCAGTTGAAGCTATTAGAACTTTTCGTCTTATTTTAGATAGCGGGTTAGATTTATGTCAAACTCTTTATGTTCCGTCTATTTCCCATAATTTGATTTCTGTAAGTGTACTTGATAAATTTGGATATTCTTTTGATGTTGGAAATGGAAATTTTAGTTTATTTAAAAGTCCTAATCTTATTGGTTCTGGAATATTAATTGATGGACTTTATAAACTTCATCTTAAAGAAAATGTTGAAATCCAACTCACCCTGCATGGAATAGAAACTAAAGGAAAGTCATCCAAAAATGATTCTTACTTCTTGTGGCATAAAAAACTGGGTCATATATCCAGTGAAAGAATCAAGAGGTTAGTGAAAGATGGTGTTCTGCCGGACCTACACTTCGCTAACATTACAGCATGTGTTGATTGTATTAAAGGAAAAAAAAACACAAAGAAAGGAGCCACAAGAAATACACAACTTCTTGCAGCTTCATTGTCGCAGTAGACAGTTAGTGGCTTAGAGATAAAACCTTTTTCGCTGAGAGATAATCCTTAGTTTCACGTAATAAACCAAGGTCGCTGCTAGCTAATAATATGTCATCAACATACAGAATCAAAAATATGAACTTGCTCCCACTGAACTTGAGGTATATACAAAGGTCAACTATGTTTTCTGTGAAATCGAAAGCGCTAATGATTTCATGAAACTTTAGATACCATTGTCTAGAAGCTTGTCAGTCTATATATTGATTTCTTAAGTTTGCATACCATGTCTTCCTGTCCTTCAATTATGAAGCCTTCAGGTTGACGCATGTAGACTTCTTCTTCCAAATCTCCATTTAGAAAGGCTGTTTTCACATCCATTTGATATAACTCAAGATCATAATGAGCTACTAATGCCATGATAATTCTAAGAGAATCTTTCCTAGAAACGGGAGCAAAAGTTTCATTGCAGTCAATGCCTTCTTTCTGATTAAAACCTTTGAAAACAAGATTGTTTCATGTTGATGTTTAATTGCTCTTCCCCTTTACTTAGTATATAGGCTGTTTGAGTATGGAAATCTAATTCGTTTTTTTCTTAGTTTACATGTGCTTAATAAAAGTTGTTTGTTGTGTATGTTTACATTTTAGTAATCCGTTTTTTGGACTGGATTATTAGAATACGATCTAGATTCATTTTCAATGAGTACTAAACTAGACTAAAATGCTCTATATAATCTAGAGTTCTATTAGTTCTTTAGCACCACGTAGATTACTGATTTTTGAATAGTAATGAATCATACTCTGTGCATTATTGATTTTGGAGTAGTAGGAAATAGACTGTGTGTTTCATTGATTTTTCTAATAGCAACTAATCATTTATTGCATCACATTGATTTGTGAAGCTATTGTAATGTCATATTTTTAATATAAAGTTTATGAGAATATTGTATCAAATAGTGATTGTATGTGATTCAACAATTATATGGTATTCTCACTAGGAGTTTCTAAGGTGGAAACACGATGCTCGAAAATATTCATTACAGAAACTTGAATTTGTAAGGGATAAGAAGCGGGAAATATCATCTGACACAGTCATGCTTATGAGGTATCATTCTATATCCTATTAGTATGCAAAGTTTCATTCTTAGCCCCGTCCTCCTATGCTTTCCTTTTTCCCCATTTGTCCACAAATCCTCACCATTTTGTTTTTATTTACTGAGAATCAGAAGCCTAGGCCTAATGCGGACATAATTGAATGATATATCAGTTACAATAAGAATCTTCTATGCTGTTATACGTTATAACAAATTATGATGCTTATATTAAATGAGTTTCTCTTTTCTATTTTTTAAACATGTCAACATTGAGTTCATCTAAAATGAGTTCATTTGTTTATCTTCTACTTACTAACGTTTGATGCTATATTTAGTTATTTCACTAGGTTCAAGTATTTGTATAGTCAATTTGTATATTTTCTGTTATGTATCAGTGGTACAATTATTAGTTTTAAAGATTTTGTATTTTGATCATTGCTAGATTAAATTTATAGAGTTGTTTGGCAGTAGTTTTTTGGATGAATGTACTTCTGCATCATCAGTTTTTATCAATTTTTAATATAGTCTGAAATAAGTAATCAAGAAATCAATTGTTTTGTTGTAGCACTATATTATCTTTTCATAAAATTTTGTACCTAAAAGTTACCCATTTATTTTAAAATCGCACAACTGTCTTATCTCTATTTTTTCAGAATGAATACATGAATTAAATGGAACTAAATATTTTAATTAAGGTAAAAAGAAACATATGGTAATTGATTCAGTCAAGAATAAACAACATATGTTGAATTGAATAAAATGAACATTTGATACGTTAAATTGAATAAAATGAACATTTGAATGAAGACAAACCAATGTTAATAAAATGAAGGTTCGATTCAGTCAATTTTAAAATATATTATTGTTTGTGCTTAAATAAGATTTAAAGGTTAAAATTAAAGAACAAATTTTGGAAATATTGAGTAATACATTTTTCCAAATTCAATAAAATAGAAAATTTTCGAAAATTTCAAGTTTTGGTCAAACTTAGTCAAAGTTTGACTTTTGGTTGAAAAAATTTAAATTTGAATTTTAAAATTTTGTTTTTTTATATGATACTAGACTGAATTCTAATCCTATAACGACTCGAAATTTTCGATCCCGAAAATTCCAGATAGTTAGGAAAAGAAGAAAGAGATAGAAGAGGAAGAAATAGAAAACCAAATTCAGAATCTCACATTCACTGCGGATAAAATTTAATATCAAACAATATTCTTTACACAAAGAAAACTAAATCAGTCAATTATATTTTAATACATCAGAGTTGCAATATTTCACAAACACTGGACAGATACAATTAACATGTCTCAGACAATCAGCAATATATACACAGCGGAATACACTCCATACGTTCCTGCAATCCAGCTCGTCTCCTGAGCTCCAGAACGTCCTTACCTGAAAATATGTAATATTCGGTTTGACCCGAGCATTACATCAAAGTAACACCCGGTTAGGCTGGAAACCAGCGTGAGTAAACCCATCCAACGTGGAATACATCAACACAAAACTACATAAAACCCGGGTAACTCGTATCAATTAACAAATTCGCAATTTGTTATAGACGTCACTTACCTCACACATCAATTTCTAATGCCCAACAATTAAATTAAATGGTCCAATTCACTTAAATCATTCCATACCAGCCTATTGATTTCTCACATCAATCTATAAAGAATTGAAGTAGTTTCGGGTATTAACTAATACCCGACTCTGGTCTCTTCAAAGCCATGTCATCTTAATCCAAGTTATTCAAGTGATAAATTTAATACCGGATGTTACGTTTACACAGCAATTCATCATAGATAACAATATTATCTCTGTTCAACGCAACATATCATATTACAAAAAAATTTCATTTCACGAAGCATCACAATTACATATTATGGATAACAAATAATTCAAGACATTCAAATATCATTCAATCATTCATAAGCAAGATAAAGTAGTCATACCATTTCTAATTCATTAAATTAACGACCAATGAATTAAATTAATTACTTTATTACTTAAAACCTTGCTTATTAATTAATTATATTCAATTAATTAATCATCCCTTAATTATTCATCTTGATTAATCATTCTTTAATTATATTAAGTAATCAACCTTTAAATTAATAATACAATTTAATTAACCGTCACCCATTCACATTAATTACATCTATCCTTAATTAATTTCTCAAATTAATTATCCTATAATCACTTACATTGACTAATTACCCTTTAATTAATCCCACTCATTAATTAACTAATCCTCAGTTAATTCCTTTTATTCGCCTTAGACAAATTAGCCTTAACTATTTGCATTAATTAAATTTTAATTAACCTTCTTATTAATGATTCCCTAATTACTTCTAGTAATTAATTCTTTTAATTAATTACATTTAACGAATAATCTTTAATCACATCAGTAATTAATTAATTAGACTTATTAATTAACCTAAAATTAATTACATTAATTAACCAACTAATTAATCATCACTTAATCTCCAATTAATTCATTAACCATCCACTAATTACTTCATTAAGTAATTATTCTTAATTATAAATAAGTAATTAACCTTTAATTACTTCACTAATTAAATATCCCTAATTAGTCTCAACCTTTAGAGATAAACTTTTCATTTATTTTAAATACTTATTCCAATTATTAACTTCATTAAAACCAATTTAGAAATCAATTATATATTTTTGAAATATAATTTTACATTAAAATAAAACAATTCAAACCCTTAATTTTTTTAATATACATAAAATCTTTGAAGACCCTTTCAACATGTTTAATTAAATTAAACAATTGTTTATCTTTGAATCTTATTTATCATATCCTTTAAACTTAACTATTTAAAATAATTTGAAATATACTTTAAACATTACTTTATAATTACTTTGGATATAGCTTAACAACTTGAAACATGCTCATTTAACTTGTTTAAATTTCTTAAACTTGATCTAATGTTTAAATTGAACATCTTTGAATTACAATTTCGAATCAGTTTAGTTAATTACTTAAAAATCAACCATCTTATACACTTTATTTTTGAAAATATATTAAATTAAAACATCCTTAAATCTTGATTCCCATTTGTTTGAAAAAACTTGCCTTTACAATTTCAACTTGATTTATTTTGCCAAAACTTTGATTTTACTTTACTTAAACTTGATTTTCTTTTTACAAAACATTGTTTTGCTTAACCTAGATTAACATATCATTATACCCAAGACAAACACTAACTAAAAGCGAGCCTACACCGAGACAAACACCTCATTCAAATGCTTCGAGACGAACGCAAGGAAAACGAAGAAAGTCTCGAGCCTTCCAAACCAGCATCTTCACCTGACACCAAAACGTGCATGTGCACCAACTACTTCGACCACCGGAGGTCATCTCGGCTACCTTCGACAACCATACGAACCCACATGACCACAAACGAGCACCCAGATCGCACGAAAATCCCACGATACAAAAACGAGGCATCTCGATCAAACGGTAAACCACCATGGTCAGAAAACTCCTCCTACCCGACGCCTCCAACCTTAAGATCGCATGTCCACCCCATTGAAGCCTCGGCATACCCTCCAGCTTCCATCCGCACCATCGCGCACCACTCTGATCCTCTCTAGCCACCGTACGAGCTTCCTCAATGAAGACCACTTCGACCGGCCCCAAAACCCTACATCACCAAAATCCTATCACTTCGGCCAACTAGAAAATCCACCAGCATTTTTCCTACAATCTCCATCACCCAGACCACCTTCAGCCCAAGTTCCATCCACCCCGACGCCGCTGATCTTCTCAAATCGACGAAAATTTCGAAACTACTAATCTTTAAATATCTCATAGAATACAACACTAAAAATCACGATCAAACTCTCTAAATTCATCATTTTCCATCACTAACCCATTTCTGGAATCAATTTACAGAATTATGATTGTTTATTTTTAACATAAAATAAGTACTTACTGTATATTCCCATTTTAAAAATAATCTACTGAAAAAAATCCTGATTCCATTTTTAAAATCATCATCATACATTAACAAACAACTTCCATTTAAATTTCAAAGTCTAATGTTGATTAGATTTAGATATTTGAATTTTTGAAGGCAAAAGCAAGGACTGAAACAACAGAGAAAAGGATATCTACATATACTGACATACTTACATACATATATACCAATTCAATTATATAAAACTGAAAGATTTTCATGCAACATCAATATCAATTCACAGATCAACCCATGCATTAGAGCCAATCATAACTTAAACTGTCTTTAAAACAAAATGTTTACTCACCTTTGAAACAAAGATCTAGATTTTAAATGTGTGACTAATTTTGAATATGCAGAGAGCTTTGAAAACTGGGATGAAGCTTTGAAAAACTGGAGGAACTTCAGATTTGAATGATGCTTGAACTTGATTTTTGTTTGATTGCAGGTTGCATTATCAATTTGAAACTATGTCTTGGTTACAGGCTTGTATTTGATATGAGTAAATTGATTACAAGTTTCGATCTTTGAAATAAGAATGGTACATGATTGATATTTTGATTTGGAAAATGTATTACAGGGATTTGTGTTTTGAGCTTGAAGAGTGTTTATGGATTTTCTTTGTGGTTTGTAGGGTAGAACAGGTTGAGTTTTTCTTTGAGTTTAGAATTAAGATTAGAAAAAGAAATAAGTATGAAAGATGTATACTTATATAATCTAATTTATGATTTTTATAAAAATTAAGAAAAGAAAAATAAAATAAAGGGGTAACACTTCCTATACCTTATTTAATTTTTTAACACATGTTATCAAGTGCATTTAAAAGCTAACACATGTAATTATGTATATTTATTTATTTTTAAATTGATTTAAAAAGTTTTTTATATAAACTTCCTAATTAATTAATACATTTCTAATTTAATAAAGGCTTTTATAAATTTATAAAAATAAAACCTTTTAAAAAGAAAATAAAAATAAAACCAATTATATTTTAAATAAAATCATATATAGCGCATTTAATCCATTTATAAATGTAATTATAAGACTTTTATACTTGTTTACTATTTAAATAAATACTTTCATAATTTATATCTTTAAGGAAAACAATACAAAACAAATTATATTCTAATGAAAACTTAATTCATATATTTTTATATCCAACTATTTTAAAATAATTAACTTAAAGATTCAAATATTAAATTCAAATTCAAATTTTAAAATCCAATTTAAAATTAAATAAAATATATATATATATATTAATTCAAACTAACATTTAAATAAATATACTAGGAGGATTATCGAATCAATATTTATTCAGGTATATATTTTATTACCAGAATTGTTAATTTAACTTATAAATCGGTATTTCTACTAATTAAATCCAGTTAAATTATCAATTATAGATATACTAAAATCCGGGTTATCACAAATCCCCTCCCACTTTTCGTTTCGTCCAAATCAAATTCCTGTTGCTCTAAAAATATGAGATACTGAAAAATTGACATGAATTTGCAGTGTTTAGTTGTGTTTTATTGGGCTGTCTTATTAGGGTTTTTTTAGTCTAATGGACCTTGGTTAACAAGGAATCTCTAGCCATACCAAGAGTCTTGTGACTTTTCCTTTGCCTACGTGTGACGACCCGGAAATTTTGAATATTTGAAATTAGAATATTTAATTGATTTTAAATATTTGATAATTAGTTTTAATATGAATTTCAAATATCACTGTTTATTTGACAATTAAATTATTGAATTTAATAAAATTGGAAATTGGGAAAATTGTTGAATCTTCAGTTTTAAGTCTGTTAAAAATAATTTAAAGGCTTGTAAAATTTATATTGATAGTATTGAGGATAACAGAAGTTTTAAAAATGAATTTAATAGTGATTTGTTTAGTTTTAAAATTATATCGTTTAAATTGATATTTAGAAATAGCCTTCCGATGCACAGTCTCAGAATTCGACGAAACTAGTTCCATTGGATCCGTAATATTGTATTATTATCGAGTTTCAAATTTCGTAGCTTTCGGAATTATCGTGTGATCGTACGAGATATAAACGTCTGGAAAACAATTAATTGAATAAATTTTAATAATCAACCGAAAAAACTATCTTCTCCATACGATCGAATTAGGACTCGAAACCTTTTCCTTATGTTCGGATTAGGGGTATAACATTATAAACGTCCAGCGGCACGTTTTGATAGGGGTTCGTGATTTGAGGCTACGTAAATTGAGACAATTTGTAATTAATTAATATATATTTTTATACCTTAGTCAGCAGCCGAATTCCCTTCACATCTGTCATTCTCTTTCATCAGCCACCTTAGCAAGCAGACCTAGCACTGTACACATCTCATCCAGCATGCTACCATCTTCAAATCACGCAGTATTCTCTTCCCAAAGTCTATTCGAAATCATTCATAACACGCTACCCTATTCCTTCTAGTTTATAAAAAGAAACACGAGCTTTTCTTTTTCTTCAGAAAATTTAAATGAAACAAAAAATGGCCGCTTCCTCTATTTAAAGCAAATCGAAAAAAAGGGATTTCAAATTAAATCGCTTCAGCCGATTAAAGGGAGGGCAGGGGCGAATTCTATCGCGAGCTCTCCTTCATGCTTACCGATTTCGAAGGCTAGATTCGCGATAAAGGAAGCGGGACTGGAAGTTCGTCACGCATGACTTTGGGTATCGTCGCGCAAGTGCATGGGAGGGGAGGAGGCTCTGATTTACGGTGGCGTCATCAGTGGGACTGGGCTCGACGTTGGGATGGGAATCGAGGAGGATTTGGGCTGGCATGATGCTTTAGGGAGGGTGGCGATTTGCGTCTGTCGAGGTGGTTATCGATGAGGCGGAAGCTTCGATGGAATGGAGTGTCGAGTTCGAATCTCGTGCAGATCTGGAGCAGGAGCTCGATGCTCTTGGGTTCTCTCGTTCGAATAGCTAACCTAGTTTCAACACTTAGGTTTAAGGGTTACTTAAGTTAAAATCTGGTAACGAAATTCGTTGGTGCATAGTTCCATCCATCAAAATTTTCTTCACAGTTAAGTAAATTACTGTCTGTGTTATTTACTGGAAGAAAAAAATTATATACATATTCACAGTTTTAAATTTGTAAATTTACAAATAATTTTTATCTCACTTATCAGGGATTAGCAATAAGATATAACACAGTTTTGTTTTAAAATCATTCGGCTGTGTGTGTGTGTGTGTGTGTGTGTGTGTGTGTGTGTGTATATTAAGCAGAAGGTATTATTTCACTTATCAGATACTAACTGAGATTAGTATACATTTATTGATATCTTAAAATAATTTAATTTTTATAACATTTTAATTTAATGATAAGTTAGTTTAAACATTTAAATTAAACTGTTTATCAAAATTCAATAGTAAGGTAAAATTTGGAATTTTATTAACCCAATAGATGTCAATTCAAAAAATGAGAATCATTATCAACTATGATTTATTTCTTAATAAAAATCAAGTGTATAAATTATTATCTCAAGGGGTACCCAAGGTATTTATTCCAAATATAAATTAGGTTAGTTTGACTATTATTTAAAACTAGTTAATTAAAATTTATTAAATGGTAAAAATAAATTATTGGATTATTTCAAATATTAATAAACCATATAATGTTTGTACAAGGTCAAAAGTAATGGAGAAACCAGCCGGTTTGGATTAGATTGCAAATAAAATCAAAGGTGAGTTAATCTCACACTTCTGCATTGCTATTTAAATTTAAATGGTTAAATTTAAATAATTGGTTGAATGATTAAATTGATTTGATGTGCTATATTATATATAGTAGTATAATATATATAGGAGGGATTGATTTCCCGCATTATATAGCGGATGAGACCCTATGCACCGCATAATAGCGGATGATATTATTTAATCCCATATACCGCGATATTCCACCTCGAAGTGGAATTGGTATTTTATATTATACTAACATCTGTGGATGCAGGGAAACAGGTTGGAGGGATCCAACTAGATTCCTCAAATTTATCTAGATTGTTTAATATTCTGTGATATGGTTTATGTGATAATCTATGATAAATTATATTGGTAATTCAAATGTTGGATGCTATGGTTTGATTGAATATATTCGGATATTCTGAGTTATCAAAAATGTATAGATTTGGATTTTTAAAGGAAATAAAAGGGAGAATTTTTAGTAAATAATTATAGAAATTTGGATAAATTAAAGAATGAATTGGGAAAGAATATAGTTGATTTTTGAATTCTGATAAATAAAATTCCAAGTATGGAGAAATGAGATTTTTGAACAAATGGGAATAAGTGATTTTTTTTTAAAAACTCAAGTGTTATTATGTAATGGAATTAAGAATTTATTTTAAACAATTCAAGGTTTTAAATTTAGTGAAAAGGATAAAGAAGAAATTTGGGAAATCTGAAATTGGTATTTTCGGTTAAAAAGATTTTAAATCATAATTAAGAAATAAAATCTGAAGTTGATGGATTTTGAAATAAATTGAGTAAGTAAAGGAATTTATTTCAAAATGGGTTAATTTGGAAATCAATTTGAAATTGATTTAAGTGTTTGAAGTTGGAATTTTAAAGGGGGATGGAACTAAGGAATTTATAAACTGGGTTTATAAAAGTAAAGCAATATATCAGTGAATATTTGGAAGAATAAATTCACGGTGGGTATTTATTAAAGGAATGGGTAAATTTGTTTAAAAATAAATAGTGATTTATTTTTAAAGGATGCGAAAGAGAAGTGTATTTCCCTGGATAGCCAAGTACGTTTTCAAAGCAAATTTTTAAATAAAAGTTAAAAGTTTTAATGTTGTTTTAAAAAAGCATGTTTTAGAAAATTTATTATTTCTAAATGTTTAAATTCTAAAGTAAGTATTATTCAAATCTATCATCATAGTAATTATTTTAAGGTGACTTGGTATTTTGTTTTAAAAAGAGAAAATCTAGTTTTATATTTTATAAGGAAACCTCATTTTAAATATTCCTAAAGTATATATTTTTAATAAGGTACTGAAGTATTTTTCAATTTAAATGTTAAAGTATATTTTATAATAAAGTGTTTTTAAATTAGTTTAAAATCTAAAGCTTTGTGCTTGGTGTTTTCAGTGGAAATAAATAGTTGGGAATTTATCCCATGAGAAGAGTATGGTTTGAAGACTGTTTTCAAAAAGGGTTGAAAATGGAAATATATCTTGCGAAGATATTTTGAGGATAATAAATAATATGGAAGATTATTTATTATTTGATGGTTGTTTGTGAATGTTAATTGATAGTTAAATAACCGACTATCAATATTGGCCAATGCGCTGATCGTATCGAAGAGACCGGGATCGGGATTTATTTCCTGAAAACCACTTCGATCTGATTTGCATGTTTTCGTGGAAAAACGAGTTCGGAGTCGAAGATGGAGCAGTGAAGTGCAAGGGCTAGTCGCTACTAATCCTGAGGATGATTCCAAAATGGATGTAGTAGTAGTGCCTTCGATTCCGTTCGAACCCAGGACAGACTTGTATGGATGAATGCTTTTAGAACATCGTCAGGTGGGCGATGAGCATTCTAAGTGATATGTTCTAAAAATGTAACGCTTAGCCTCGAGCCTCATCAACCGGGAATGACTAAAAATCAGGGGTTATGCAGCAAAGCTAAGTGGGTAGCACCCATTAAGGTGAGGTCATCCCTGTTTAGAATTCCCTTTTTATTTCGGCTTAGTGGACGGTTGCTGATGCCAACTGTGGGGTGATCTTACTCGGAATTATCCAGTAAGTGGTAGTCCCGGTCTTGTGTTGCAAGAGATTTAGGGTGGATCCTCGGTACGCTGATCTAAACCACATACTGTGACAGGTGGTACTCCAGTGCGTAGTCATTAGTTGGAAATCCATTCTCCCTACATGCCTGTACGATTTTGATTATGCCCAACTATTGCTGAAACATAAGATGCAAGCATTTCAAATAGATTCTATTTTACTTTCTATAGACACTATTATAATATCAGTGGATTTTGATAAAAAGTGTCTTGGCTATTGTAAGGTAAAAACCCGACATGTTTATTTGTGGCGTGGTCTTACGAGATGCTTTTGTTTTCAAAAGAATGTTGAAACTTTAATAATCTATTTGAGTGTGGTTTTCTCACGCTGGTATTCCAGACTGACTAGGGTGTTATTTAACTATAATGCTCGGATCAGACCGAGTATTATTGGATACAGGAAAGGATGCTGTGGAGCTTAGGAGACGAGCTGGATGGCAATACGTACTTCCGTATTTGTGTTAAATATTCCGCTGTGTATTCAGATTGTGAGGACAGGTTATGATTACTGTCCAGCTGTGTGTTATGTATACTCTGATAATGTAATGTATAAACAGAAGTGTTTTTGTGTAAAGATCATTTATTATCTATTATATTTTATTCCGCTGCGATGGTTAGATTCTGATGTTGTTTTCTATTTTCTTCTTCTACCTCTTCTTTTTAACCCAAATGGTTCGTATTTCCATTCATCATGAGTTGAGTGATGGAGAATAGTGTCGATTCACGGGGTATGGGTTTGCAGGTCGTTTCATTTGGTATTAGACCTAAAGGTTAAGTGAAAACCTTGGCTCTGGTGGGAATTACTCAATAGAGTATGTAGTACTCTAGAATGAGTTTGAGAGTATTAATAGCATAAACGCGTATTTGTTAGTGAATATAAAAGTTGTTTTTATGTTGTGTTGACTTATCAGCTGAGTGTTTATGGATTCTGGTCGATATGTGGGACGCCATGTTATCGATAGGGATTTCTAAACTCTTAAACAAGATAAACCGACACAGTATTGTTTTAGATAAGATAAATGAAATAATTTTACCCAAATTATTTTTGTATACAAAGGAAATATTTTTTCATAAATTATTATAGTTATATATGGTTGCTTGGATGTTAGGAATGATAATATTAAATTATTATCATTGTTGTGTGGAAATTTAACTAGAAATTGGAAATATAACCAGAGGTTAAGGAAATAAAAATCATTTAAAAAATGAAATTTATAAATGTGAATTATAAATGTGATCGATAATTGAAATGTGATTTATAATTGTGATGAAAATTCCATAGAAATGTTTGAATATGAATTGGATGGATTTGGAATTTGGAATTTTTGGAAAAAGTTTAAATTCCTTTGGGTTTGAAAATGATTTTCCAAGATTTTGGGGAGGAATAATAGGACTGTTATTCGAAAATATTTTGAATTAGATTTGAAATCTGGCGAGACTTGAAATTTAGAATATTTGAAAATATTTTTAAAGGGATAAAAGCATTGAACTCTTTCGGTCGCTAGAAAATAACTTCGGTGATGACTGCAGCATCATCGATTTTCATTTTCGAGTTTCCAAGAGAGGAATTGCTACCAAATTGTTTTGAATTGAAATTGTTTGCAAAAGTTGGGTTGATTTTAGAAATGCAAAGGATTTTGGATATAATTGATTTCAAATGATTTTTTTGAAATACTTAAGTGATTATTGAAGACTCTGGAATTGGTTTAAATGTTTTGAGTGTCTAAGTAATGGCTTAAGCTCTAGAGGTTTAACTAAAAATGTTTATGGACTATAAAAAGATTTGGAAATTTATAAAGTTTGAGAATTTCCTGTAATGTAATTAACTTGTAAAAGTTAATAAGTTAGGAGAGTAAGTCGAATTAAATGAACTTAAGATAAGTCTAACAATATTGTGATTAGATTTGAATTAAAGTTTGAAATATCATTGAGATGGAATTGTATCATATGGTGGATACGTTAAATGAAATTAAGTTCTTACTTAATAAAATTTGAATGAATGGTGTAAAGTCAAAATAATAGTAGGAGGTTTGATTTAACTGGAGTTTAGTTAAATAAGATTGAATTGGAATAAATACATTTCGAGGGCTTATAAAAGAATTTAAAACCCATTGAATAAAAATATATTCTTGGCCAAATTAAATGTATAATCCGAAGTTAAAAAGTAAAATGTGAACGGGATTGATTATAAATGGAGGAAAGTATGGATATAAATAAGTTGTGACTTATAAAAATTAGAAGTAGAATAAATAAGCCAAAATAAGATTGTTTTGAATTTTGGGAAATGAATAAAAATCCAAAACTTGAATAATAAAATAGATTGAACTTAGGAAAATTAAGCTAAGTGATTTTTGGAAGGTAAAAATCAAATATTGAATTAAAAGTGGGAAATAAGCTAATCTGAATAAAATTTGAATTATGAGTTAAAAATGAATTTTGAGAAGCTAAACCTGAGTTATATATTAAATTCAACTTAGAAGTGCTAAGTGAATTGAATATGATTGAAATATAGTGAAATGAAAACGTGAAATAAATTTTAAAATGGATTGAATGAATATACTAATTGAATTAAATATAATGGAATTTAATTGGAAATGGAGATGAGCTTAAGTTGTTAACTTAAGAAAATTGTTAAATAGTTGTTAGTGAGCTTTATGAAATGGTTTTGAATAGAACCTGTTTGAATGATGAAATGGAATGTAAGTAAATAGATAAAATTAAAAATGAAGTGAAAATAAGAATGCATGGATTGTGAATAAATTTAAAATGGAATGAAATTTAATATAAATTGTATTGGAATCATTTTAAAATGATTATAAGCTTAAGTAATTGTTTATTCACATAAATATCGTCGAATTTGCATAGAAATAATTGTCGTTTGACGAAAATGAGATTGTTGGATGCGTTTTCAAGCAATGCCGAACCATCCTCTCTCCAAGCACTGCCGGTCCAAGCTCCACTTCCAAGCACTGCCGGTCCAAGCTCCACTTCCAAGCAATGCCGAACCATCCCCTCTCCAAGCATTGCCGGTCCAAGCTCCACTCCCAAGCATAGCCGGACCAGAATGCTACCGAACCAGCTACCTCCTTCCACTGCCAAACCAGAAGCAAGGTAGGCCATGTTCCAGGCCAGATTGCGTCAGCCCAGGCCCACCAGCAGCTATATACATCCAAGACCCCTGCCCCCAACCTCACTCTATAAATAGAGGGGCAGGGGTACAACAATGGCAGACAAGTTTGAGAGCTCAAGCACGGATAGAACTTTCAAATAACTTTCAGATTCTTGTAATCAAAGCTTTGTACTTGTAATCTGGACAGAAAGGGGAATAACATATAAAGTGGACGTAGGCACATTCTGGCCGAACCACTATAAATCTGTGTGTCTTTTACAGTTTAGCCCATCTATGTTATATATTTGCATAAATCACCCAAATCATTAAGAACAACA
The DNA here is from genome assembly GCA_030765085.1 of Allium cepa. Taxonomy (NCBI): domain Eukaryota; kingdom Viridiplantae; phylum Streptophyta; class Magnoliopsida; order Asparagales; family Amaryllidaceae; genus Allium; species Allium cepa. Next base: position 602,466,651 of record CM060935.1, read on the forward strand.
TATAGTCAACTAAATCATACGACTTGGAGGTGTTTGCCCATTTTTTGTGCAAACATTTTTGGTGCTTTCACCGAGAACTCGAGCTAGAAGCTTCAGCTTCTCCCCTCGGCCTTCTTCCTAACAGCTTCGCTCATTGCTTGGAAAACATGCCTCCCAATCAGAAGAAAGATGTTAACAAAGGAAAAAACGTCGTGACTAGCAGTATCCCGGATCCAGTAATCACAGATCAAGGGAATCGTTCCGTTCCAACAGCAAATGGAAATCAGGCAAATCCGACAGCCCCCGCCACGGAGCAACCAATTACTAGGGCAGATCTGGACAGGGCCGTGGCTGAAGTAACTAACCGCTTCACATCGCAACAAGAAGCCTTGGTGGACCAACTCATGTTACGCTTATGGGATGCTGAAAATCCAACCGCAACACCGAATCATGGGGCGAGTCCTAGTCTGTAGGGTCTGCGAGGCGACAAAGATCTTTCTTCTTCGAAGAGGCTAACAACAGAAACAGCAATGGTAGGAGCCGAGCCCAGACTCAGCCCGAATTCCGACCCGAGAAAACGCTTGGAACCGAACCCAACGGGGGAGGTACCAGGCAGGGATCGGATATGGTTGAGCCTGTCATGCTACCTAACCATGGGAACACCAATGAACGGGGCCGAGCTGGAGTCCAGCCTGAAGTTGGACCCGAGGGAATGCTTAGAACAGAACACAGCAGGAGAAGGTCGAGGCAAGGGCCAACTGTGGCTGACCTCAGCATGCTCCCGGAAGACCGAAGACAACCACCGGAAAATGTTAGGAGTAATAGACGGTACCATCCCTACAGGTCATCTGGACGGAGTCAATCCCGCAGAGAAGAACCAAACTCATTTCTATCTGCTCCAAATTCTGATGAAAGGATAGCGCGATTGTTCAGAGAGTGCGTTCGACGGGATCAAAGAGATCGAGGGATAGGCGCTAGGGTAACCAGCCCCTTCACCCGCAATATCGAAATTGCCATCACCCCCCGAGAGCGGAAAATGCCAACAATGGAGCCTTACAAGGGAACCTCTGACCCCGTCGTGCACTTACAGAGATACACACAACATATGCTCATGAGCGGAGCGACAGAAGGAGTGTTGTGTAAATGCTTTCCACTTTTCTTGGCCGATCTAGCTACCTCTTGGTTCTTCCATCTACCCCAAGGATCCATCAGCTCATGGGAAATGTTGAAAGAAAAGTTCATCAGCCAATTCCGCATTCATGTGGAACAACCCAAGGACGCTTACTCCTTATCCAATATCAAACAAAAGCCCGGAGAAACAGTGCAACAATATCTAACCCGATTCAATACCGCAGCAGCCGTAGTCCAAGATGCCGATGAGAAACTTATCCTAATGGCTCTCTGCAGTGATGTGCATCCGGATACTAAATTTTCTAGGAGACTAACGAAAAAAAAGCCAGCTACCTTACCCGATTTCTTCCATGAAGCCGGAAAATATATGAGACTTGAAGACGCTGCGATCGAAAGGCAGACAGGGCAACAAACTAAGGCAGCTCATGGCAACGCACCCGCAGTAGCAAAGAACGTTCGAAGAAGTGACTCCAGAGATAGTGCTGGGGGCAGGAAGGGAGAAAAGCGTTTATATAGGCCAGGACTGAGATTTGACTCTTACACTCCTTTGAATGAAACAATCGAAAACATCTTCTTGGCCACCCAAGACGAGGTTAGATACAAGCGCCCTCCACACAAGAAGGAATCAGACAACGCAGTTAAGTCTGGAAAGTTCTTCCGCTTCCACGAATCTCATGGGCATGACACAAATGAATGCCATCATCTCCGGGACTTAATTGAAGAACACATCAGAAGGAAGAGGCTGGAGCGCTATGTGAAAGGTCAGAACAGGACTTCAACTCCTGCCAATGAGAAACCAGGGCTACCCCTCCCAGAAGTAGGCGGAGGAAATCGCAACACCAATGGCTCTAGTCAAGAGAAGATAGTGGTCCATACCATATCAGGAGGAACACACATCGCCGACAGAAGCTGGGCAGAGATGGAAAGATACGGTAAGTCACTTAGGAACAATGAAGGCTACGTTAATTCTAATATGGAAGAACGCCACCCGAAAAGAAAAGAGGATGATGGCATCACATTCAGTAGGCATGATCGAGAGGGAAGGCAGTACCCTCACATGGATCCTATGGTCATCTCTGCCTGGTTCGGTCCGGCCAAAGTTTTTCGAATTCTAGTAGACACTGGCAGCTCAGTAAATATCCTATTTAAGCATGCTTTCGACAGAATGAAGCTGTCAATGAAAGATGTGTCTCCCTGCAACAAACCACTACATGGTTTCACGGGGGATGCGAAGATGCCCCTCGGGCAACTAGACCTCTTTGTCGAAAGAGGAATTCATCCCCGCTCTGTTGTACGGAAACAAACATTTGTGCTGATAGACAACCACTCGGCCTACAACGCCTTTTTAGGAAGACCAGCCTTGTCTGACTTCCAAATTTTCTTGGCCCCATGGTGCCTGAAGATGAAATTTCCATCGGACAATGGAATAGGGGAGGTAGAGGGAGATCAAGACGCTGCTCGAGACTGCTATGTAACTGAGCTTCGCAATAACCGCAGAAAGGATAGGGGGAAGAATGCAGAGACTTCTCTCTGCAAGAAAAACTTGGAAGCATAGCAACTAAAGAAAGCCCCTCCTCTTCGATATACCAGTGATCCTTTTAATGAATTAGACCCCTGGGAAAAAGTGGAGGAGGCCACCGCCGAGCCTGCAGAGGCTATGGAATTTGTATCTGTAGACAAACACGTCCCAAGTAGACTGCTGAGATTCGGGTCTCAGTTAAGGGCGGAATTGAAGGATCAACTCGTCGATTTTCTTCGCCACAACTTGGATGTATTTGCATGGACGCACGCTGACATGACTGGAATCTCCCCAGACGTAGCATGCCACGTACTAAACATCGATCCCACCAAGGTGCCAGTAAAGCAGAAAAAGAGAAGCATGGGGGCAGAACGATCAACAGCCCTCAAGGAAGAAGTAAAGAACCTACTTGCCAATAACTTCATACGAGAAGCCATCTACCCAGAATGGATCGCCAACCCGGTACTGGTAAAGAAGGCCAATGGGAAGTGGCGAACATGCATCGACTTCTCCAACTTAAATGACGCTTGCCCGAAGGATTGCTTCCCACTCCCCCCGAATCGATCAACGCGTGGACAGCACAGCCGGACACGAACTCTTATCCTTTATGGACGCATACTCAGGATATAACCAGATCCCTATGCACGCCCCCGATCAAGACCACACTAGTTTCATCACTGACCGGGGATTGTACTGCTACAGAGTAATGCCTTTTGGACTTAAAAACGCTGGAGCTACTTATCAGCGCCTCGTCAACAAGATGTTTGCGGAACTAATAGGATGAACTATGGAAGTTTATGTGGATGACATGCTGGTAAAATCGAGGAAAGCCAACGATTATGTAAACCACCTGGACGAGATGTTTCAAGTACTTCGCCAATATGGAATGAAGTTGAATCCTCTAAAGTGCTCCTTCGGAGTATCGTCGGGAAAGTTCTTGGGATTCATCGTCCATGCCATGGGGATTGAAGCAAACCCCGAACAAGTCCGGGCTTTGCAAGATATCAAGATACCATCCACTCGAAGAGAGATGCAAAGCCTAAACGGGAAGGTGGCCGCCCTAAGCAGGTTCATCTCTAAAGCAACCGACAAATGCATCCCTTTCTTCGAAGCTCTAAAGAAAGTCAAAGGAAAGTTCGAATGGACTGATGAATGCTCGACGGCCTTCCTTAACCTAATCGAACACCTCCAGAGACCACCAGTACTCTCAACTCCAGATGGAGGTGGAGAACTATACCTATACCTTGCTGTATCGTCCCATGATTTAAGCGCCGCTTTGGTAAGAGAAGACAACTGCGCGCAGCGGCCCGTATACTTTGTAAGCAAGAGATTTACAGGGGCAGAAGCCAGATACCCTAAACTTGAGAAGCTAGCATACTGTCTGCTAATCACGTCACGGAAACTGCGACACTATTTCCAATCTCATTCCATCAAAGTTTTAACCGATCAACCGCTAAGGTAGGTACTCCATCGCCCCAACACTTCTGGGCGACTACTTAAGTGGTGCATTGAACTGAGTCAATATGATAGCACCTACCATCCTCGCACCACCATCAAAGGACAAGCCATGGCCGATTTTATTGCCGAATTCACTACCAACGAAGGTAAGGATCAATCTGAAATAACAAAAGATATCAAGTGGAATCTCTTTGTAGATGGAGCATCAAACGAACAAGGCTCGGGGCAGGTATTGTGATAATCACCCCCAGGGGAAGGAAGCTGCATTATGCCCTAAGGTTGGAATTCGCTGCCACCAACAATGATGCAGAATATGAAGCAGTAATAGCAGGACTAGAACTTGCCTTAGAAACTGGAGTCAGTTCTTTATGTCTTAAGTGATTCTCAACTTATCGTAAAACAAGTACTAGGAGAATTCCAGACTCGAGGAGAACGACTCACAACATATCTAAAGAAGCCCAAGCCGCTGCTCGATCAATAGGATCACTATTTAATCAAACACATTCCTCAAGAAGAGAATCAGGAGGCCGACGAACTGGCAAAGCAGGCTAGCATGAAGAACAGCACCATTTACGGAGCAGTAACCATCTCGAAACAACTAGCCCCAAGTTTCGAGCAAGAAAATCTGATAGCTGCAATCGAAGAAGAAACTTGGATGACTCCTATCCGGAAATATTTACAAGATGGCACACTGCCCGACGGGCGTAACAAAGTTAAGAAAATTTTAAGGAAAGCTTCCCGCTACACAATACAAGAAGGCATCCTCTATCGGCGCGGCTTCTCTAACCCCTTATTAAGGTGTGTCGCTGGAAGGGAAGCTAAGAAAATCTTATCCAACATCCATCAAGGAAGTTGCGAAGATCACACTGGTGGGCAGACTCTGGCAAAGAAGATACTCCGATATGGATATTACTGGCCCACCTTAAACAAAGACGCCCTAGACTTCGTCAAGAAATGTGACAGATGTCAGAAATTTGCTAAGATTCCTCGACTACCAACAAACGAAATTACTCAAATGACCAGCCCTTGGCCCTTTGCAGTATGGGGAATTGACTTGATTGGCGAACTACCGATGGGCCGAGGCGGAGCCAAATATGCTATAGTGACAATCGACTACTTCACCAAATGGGTGGAAGCAGAACCTCTAAATAAAATATCTTCGGAAAAAGTTATTAACTTCTTGATCAAAAATGTTCTATGCAGGTACGGGGTTCCACTCAAAATCATATCGGACAATGGATTTCAGTTTGACAGCGAGGAGTTCGCCGACTGGTGCCAAGAGCACAGAATTCACCAAAGCTTCTCATCTGTGGCTTATCCCCAGGCAAATGGAAAAGTCGAAGCTGTCAACAAAATTCTTAAAACTCTAATCAAGTAGAAGCTTGAAAAGTCAAAAGGCGCTTGGGTGGATGAACTTCCTACGGCACTTTGGGCCTACCGCACTTCTTTCAGGACATCAACAAGGCATACTCCTTTCTCTTTGGCATACGGATCGGAGGCCATGCTCGTAGTTGAAACTGTAGTGCCATCCCACCGTAGGATCCACTACAACCCAGAAGAGAACGAAGAACTCCTCCACATGTCTTTGGATCTAATCGAAGAAAGAAGAAATGATGCAGCACTCAAAGCAACAGCTCACAAGCAAAAAGTGGCAGCCCAATGCAACTCCAAAGTCAAGCACCGCAGCTTACAAGAAGGAGATCTTGTCCTCAAGCGGATCTTCCCGCGCCCTGGAGCGCTGGATCTAATATGGGACGGACCCTATGTAATTCGTAAAGATCTCCACAACGGAGCTTATATTTTGTCAATAGTGGACGGAGAGGTGTTCCAGAGGGCATGGAACATCCAACACCTTCGTCGATACTTTTCTTAACTTGTACTGCCCATATGAAGTGAATTAACAAAGAGAATCAGTGGATGTAGGCATTTCGTGCCGAACCACTTTAAAAATCTTGTCTCTTTTTAACTTGTTCATTTATATCTTGGCTGCTTGTTAAGATTTATCCTTTTCTGTTGAACAAAATCCTGTGTAACGGCATTTCCATTCTGAACACTTCACGGCACAACCTCACCTGGAAAAGACCTAACAGGTACTATACGAATATATGCCCTCGCCAATGAGACACTTTTGCTCCAGCATCCCTCTATTGCGGGTTAACTCATTGCTCGCGACGACCCTTAAAGCCAACTGTAATGAGCCGATTATAAGCCACCGAGAAGGCTGACTATAGCCGAGGCAGCTCATTACTGCGTTCGGCTCGCCGGCAACCGTGAACCGATTATAAGCCTCAACATAAGGTGTGGCCTGCTAGGGGCAGTTCACAATTGACGATCAGCACCCGCGCTAGCCGGCCATAGTAAATCGAATAATACCCACGATTACAGGCCATAATGGCCCGGGTAGTTACTGTGCGCGATCTCGGCTCCGATGTGTCTTAAGTACGGCTATGGTAAAAAAGAAAACTCCCCGCGGAGGCGTAAGATGGGTGACAACCGTCTCCAAGACCCATAGCTAGGGAAAGTGACTACAAAACCCGTTTCCACGAACTTAAGCACATCGAAGGCCTTCCGTGATTGGAAGTTTTACTATTTCTTATATTTCCATTTTATTTATAAAAAATTTCCTCCTATCCTCTATAATGATCACTAAAGTACAGGATACAAAATAGGAGACACTCGCTAATGGGAATAAGAACTCCCAGCTGGATGGCAGGTCATCCAGCTGCGTTCCATATTCGATTACACAAGGCATTCAAAGCTACCGTCTACAGCAAAAACTTGAAGGGCGGTACTTTTTTTCTCTTGTGCATAAATATGTAACTATGATTTCTACGCACATCACACTAACATTGCAATACATGAAATTATATTTTAAGCAAAAACTTAGCGTCAAACACAATTGACTCACTAGCACATGCATGGCTATATTTCTTATGCAACACATCAAAATAACGACAGCATTTAAATATGACAGAATCAGCTTATGTTATAAAATTACATGTTAAAAATAAAGTCGTTCATTACAAATGACATAATTACAGCCCAAAAGTACATTAATGTTTTGAGACTAGTATATATAGGAATGTCAAGTAGGCCAAAAAAGAAAAATAGTCAGCTGCATCGAGACTCCGCCTCTATCCTGCTGGCCCTCCAAGATCTACTTAACCGCAGGATCAGAACTCCCAGCATGTTGACCAGAAGTCCCACCTGTCCAATTCAGGAGAAGAATTCATCAGATAAACGATAAGCAATCAAGTCAGGAAAAGATTAAAAGGGAAGACTTACCAGCACCTGCTCCCTGGTCATCATCCTCTAGCTGCACACCCACTTCCTCAGCGGTAAGCAGCCACATGCCCTCCTTCACTGCCACTTTCTCCTCCTTAGTAAACTGGGCCGTAACCACATCCATTCTGAAAGCCACACCACCCTCCTTGTCCGCATCAGCCTTAGCCTCCTCCAGAGCCCGGAGATAAATCCTGGCCATGACTCGGGGATAATCATCCATCCAGGATAAGTTGCCATGCTTCCAAGTACGGAAGTACATGTCCTGAAGCACCTCATCCATCATCGTCTCGTTCTCCTCAAATTCCCTCATCCGGACCTCGGAAACCGACAGCCTTGCAACGGTAGCATCCCTTTCCGATCGATATCTCGAGCGGTTAGCCTGAAGGGATTTCCTCATCGCCTCCATTTCCTCCTTCAGCTTGGCTTGAGCAAGCTCTGCGGCTTCAAGCTTCCAAGATAACTCCTCTATCCGCTCGAGGTCCTCCTTCCGAACCTCATCTACCGTTGCAATGGCCATATCGATTCGTTCCTTGCAGGTAGCCTCCATTTTCCGCAGCTCGGCTCTGCTAGCCTCTTCCATGGTTTTCTTTAGCCGTCTGGAGGCAGCCTCATGCTGAGAGATCTGGATGGCCTGATCGACGAGTTGCTTAGCCTGGTCGGCAACCACTAGCCACAATCTTATGTTGGCACTCTCAATTTCCTCCTCGGCCATGACCAGTCGGGCGTGATGCCCCATCAACTTCCTAGTCTCCTCAGCGACCCGATCAATATTTGCCTTGGCTTCATCCCCCATAGTTACAATCCGAGTAGTAAGCAAATCAAGATCCAGGGACTTGGCCTCATCAAGCACCCTTACCATAGGATTGCGAGGGAGAAGGTGCTCACCAGTAACCTCGTCAAAAGAAATATCATGAGAACTCGGGTCCAGATCTGGATGACCCGCAAATGGATTACGAGCCAATCCGGGACGATCAATATAAGTAACGGTAGGATTCTCTGATGGATGCGGAGAGGGTATGAACTCAGTATCCTCCCCCATGATATCATGAATAGGCTGGGTTGGAGGCTGAGCACCAGGTGAAGGTTCGAATAAGGAGTGCCTCCTCCTTTTCTTTTGAATATCCTCTTCAATAACTCCGAGAAGAGGACGGTAGCCGACTACGTCCCCGGAACGATTGGTCGGAGGCTTTGGTTTAGCGAAAGCTTTGAGAAGTTTGAATTGTTCGAGGCGGTGCCGAATGTCTGATGTCTTGGTCGCCTTGCCCGTTCCTGGAATCAAAACCAAGTGTTACAAGCACGCATGGGACTATAATCCAAGAAACATGTGAAGTTAAAAGAGGAGTCAAAAATTCACCTTGAACCGCCGGAGTTGCCCTAGCTGAAATGCTCTCAGAAGATGGACCGGCACCAGTCCCGGCCTTATCAGTTTCCTTTGGCTTCTCCACCAAGGCCGATCCTTCCTCCAACCCCTCGAAAGCCTGGCGGAAAGCATCATCTGTCCACTCTTGGATCTCCCCCGCTTGCTCAGAAGACAAAGCCCCGGCACCATCACCGCTCTGTCCTTCGCCACCATCACCACCATCACGTTCTCCATCACCTCCGCTCTCCTCCTCGCCTCTTTCCTCCTCTACACTTTCCTCCTCCGGAACATCGGGACGTGTGTTAGGGGAGGGTCCATCGAATTTCTTGAGCTGCTTCCCCCCGACGGCTAGAGGTATTGAGAAGGGTTTCCTCTTACTGCTCTTTGTCATGGCCCCTCCTTTGGCTTTGGCAGCCCTTTCCTCGGCCGTGTCTCTCTGCTTGACCACGGATTGACGTGGTAAAATCAAGTGGTGCTGCAGAAGAGTGGCATTCCTGATCAGGTAAGAAGCTGACCTCTCCCTTCCCGAAATGGCTTCTATCTCCGCAGCCATCTGAACCAGGCGATCGTTCTCCACGACCTCAAAGCCACCTGTCGCTAGCAAGAAATAAGAACACATAGGAAGAAGCATTTCAGTCAGAACGGAAATTAAAAATAAGCTTCAACTTACAGCCGGAGGTGAAGCGACGGATAGAAACGGAGTCGTCCTTGACGAAAAACCATTCTTTCTTGAACATGCTGAACTACGAATATAAGTCCAGGACCGGCTTGAAGGACACAACCGATTCCAAGCTGATGTATGAAGACCCTTTCTTGTAGCCCCTCAAGTTGTACAAATATCGGATCTTCCGGTTGCAAGGGGGGCGCCGTATTTTCGCTGGAAAATGATAAATAGGCTCACCAAAATAGCGTAAGAGTTGGGCTGAAGCTGGAAAGGGGCCACCTTTAGGTAGGTGATGAAGCTGACTATCCAAGCATTGATCGGGGGAATGGCCCCGCACATACAGTGGTACCTGCTATAAGCGAAATATCCTTCAGGGGGATCATACGGCATGACTCCATTCCCTGGCAGCACCATGAGTGCTCTATCAATCCCGAAAGAACGAGATATAACATCAAGCTGCTGCTCTTTGAGGGATCTAGGAAAGCAGTCAGGAGGAGAGTTCAAGAGCTCCTGGGGGCCATATCCATCCACTAGTGATCTCGGGGTGGGTCCCTGTCGTCCCGGTCCTGGCTGGGCTGGGGGCACAACGAGGGACTCGCTTCTGTCCATAGATTTCCTCTTATCTGATCGAGTTTCCACTTTATGAGACATTTATCTGCAACTCAAGAAAGTACATTGTTAAAACGAAAGGTATAAACATGCAAGTATATGCAGTCCAGAATTTCACTTGTAATTCAAAACATAAAAATTCAAGTATATAAGGTCCATTCGGCACTTGAATCCCTAAGTTTCATTCGGCAATTCAAAAATGAAAGCTCATTCGGTATTCGAACCCCATGTCCCATTCGGTAGTCCAGCCATAAAAGTTCATTCGGCAAAAGCAATCTCACCTGGTTCGGCGGTTAAGTATGATTCGGTGCTTGGTTGATTCGGCTGTTTGGAACAGTCAAGTTTGGTTCGGCGCTCAGTTGATTCGGCTATCTCACTCGGTAGGGAATAACGAAAGCATGACGCCCATACTTATAGGCAAATGGGAGCACCCGGACCACTGGTTCGGCACCCAAGGCCGGATGAGAATGTCCAAGCTAAAACAAAGCGCGGCATATGCTGACATATGCCCCCACTTTGGGGGGCAAATGTTGGATGCGTTTCCAAGCAATGCCGAACCATCCCCTCTCCAAGCACTGCCGGTCCAAGCTCCACTTCCAAGCACTGCCGAACCATCTTTCCTCCAGGCACTGCCGGTCCAAGCTCCACTTTCAAGCAATGCCGAACCATCCCCTCTCCAAGCATTGCCGGTCCAAGCTCCACTCCCAAGCATAGTCGGACCAGAATGCTACCGAACCAGCTACCTCCTTCCACTGCCGAACCAGAAGCAAGGTAGGCCACGTTCCAGGCCAGATTGCATCAGCCCAGGCCCACCAGCAGCTATATACATCCAAGACCCCTGCCCCCAACCTCACTCTATAAATAGAGGGGCAGGGGTACAACAATGGCAGACAAGTTTGAGAGCTCAAGCACGGATAGAACTTTCAAACAACTTTCAGATTCTTGTAATCAAAGCTTTGTACTTGTAATCTGGACAGAAAAGGGGAATAACATATAAAGTGGGCGTAGGCACATTCTGGCCGAACTACTATAAATCTTTGTTTCTTTTACAGTTTAGCCCATCTATGATGTATATTTGCATAAATCACCCAAATCATTAAGAACAACATATAATCAACTAAATCATACAACTTGGAGGTGTTTGCCCATTTTTTGTGCAAACAGAGATTAAATAAAATTCTATGAATTAATAGAAGTAAATAAAATTGATTTTTGAATCAATTGAAATGAATATAAGTTCGTTTGGTTTAAAAATGAATCGTATGCAAGCAAGTGAGTTGTAAATCACTTAAATTGAATAGTATGGGTTGAGAGTTGATTGAAAGCAACTGAAATAAGTGTCGAAACCTTACATATGTGCTTATGAAAGTATATAACATGCATTGTTATAGAATCCATGTTTTAGATATTTAAATATAAGTGAAATGCTATAAACTTCTTATATATAGTGCTTATATGTTTAAATTGAGTAAGTACAGGTACCTGAAGGCCGTTTGGCAGGATTTTGGTCGCGCTAATTGCTAAATAATAACCCGCTTGCTTAAAAATGCAAAATAGAGGTACTCCTACGCAATAAAAGTTAGGAAATATGAACCATTGCTTGTTTTTTCCGACCAGGTGGGTCGATGTATATATATTTATATCTCTTGTCAAATTGAAAAAGCTCCTCCGTACAAAGGAGACTCTGCCAAAAAAGTTCAAAAATTTTGGGAGTTAGAAAAAATTTTGGGAACTTTTTTAGCGACAAAACGATTTCAAATTAGAAATTGAAATAAATTAGTGGATGAAACTAATTTAAAATAATGATATGAATCAGTTATAAATGGAAGATAAAATTCAATAATCAAAGTTGAAGATAAATTGAATTCATATGGAAATGGGAGAACCAATTTGAATAGAAGTAGATATAAACTAAAGTGGTGAAGTGAAAATAAATATAAGAAGCGTATAAAATACTTATATTGAACTTAAGAAGAAATGGTAGAATTCTTAAGTAATATGGGTGTCGGGAAAATATATTGAATAAGCATTTGAGTGAAGATTTACTAAAAATATGTGAAATGATAAGCGTTGATAAGTGAATAGAAATCAAAATGAATGTGAATAAAAGAGAATGGATATAAATACATAGGATATACATATATTATTTTATTTGCATAGTGATTTGGTCCAGATTCAAGCATAGAATTTCAAGATAGTTATATCGATCCGAGTTAGGATTTTCACTCGATTTTCGACGGCGGACCCTGGATATGGATTTTGATTGATTCTGGAAATCTCTATCATAGTTATGACTATGCAAAGAGAATGGCGGTTTCTGATCAAGAAACCAGATTTGAGTCCACACTAGGAAGTCGAGTGGACGATACTAGTTCGGAAATGAAATTGTGTGATCGAGCGAGTGATCGAATTTGATATTGCGTGCGGATATATATGTACATCGTACGGGCTTGGATGAATAAATATTGAAATATTTATAAGGGAGTCAATAAAATGATTTTGAATGTTGTGATTAGATATTATTGCTAAGTAAGATATACAGGTATTATAAAGGAAATTAGGATTTTTGATTTCAGAAGATAAATTGAAATTTGCTCGGCAAAGGTATGTATTTAAATTTCTGTATGAAATTTGATGATTTTCCAGTCTAACTACCTGGCTTTTGTTTTATTTTGAAATCTAGGGGTCCGTAGAGGCATTTTGTAGTTGTACCGAGCTAGCCGCGCAAAGGAGACCCTGGAGAAATTTTTCGGAAATTTAGAGAGTTAGAAATTTTTTGAGAAAGTTTTGATAATTTAAATTCGGATTTAAATTTAAATTTGAATAAGTGGAGTAAATAATGTTGTTGGAAACTATGGAAGGTTTTGGAAAGTTGGTTGAAGTAATAGTGGGTCTTTAATAAAAGATATGTTATGGCAAGTTGATAAAACTGTTTGGTTTTGGAAAATAGTAATGGGTATTAGATCATTCTTCTTAACAAGTAAATTCGGAGACGAAATTCTTTTAAGGGGGGAGGAATGTGACGACCCGAAAATTTTGAATATTTGAAATTAGAATATTTAATTGATTTTAAATATTTGATAATTAGTTTTAATATGAATTTCACATATCACTGTTTATTTGACAAGTAAATTATTGAATTTAATAAAATTGGAAATTGGAAAAAATTGTTGAATCTTCAGTTTTAAGCCTGTTAAAAATAATTTGAAGGCTTGTAAAATTTATATTGATAGTACTGAGGATAATAAAAGTTTTAAAATTGAATTTAACAGTGGTTTGTTCAGTTTTGAAATTATATCGTTTAAATTGATATTTAGAAATTGCCTTCCGAGACACAGTCTTGAAATTCGACGAAACCAGTTCTATTGGATCTGTAATATTGTATTATTATCGGGTTTCAATTTTCGTACCTTTCGGAGTTATCGTGTGATCGTACGAGATATAAACGCCTGGAAAACAATTAATTGAATAAATTTTAATAGTCAATCCAAAAATCTATCTTCTCCATACGATCGAATTAGGACTCGAAACCTTCTCCATTGTGTTCGGATTAGGGGTATAACATTATAAATGCCCAGCGGCACGTTTTGATAGGGGTTCGTGATTTGAAGCTACGTAAATCGAGAAAATTTGTAATTAATTAAAATATATTTTTATACCTTAGTCAGCAGCCGAATTCCCTTCACATCTGTCATTTTCTTTCATCAGCCGCCCTAGCAAGCAGACCTAGCACTTTAAACATCTCATTCAGCATGCTACCATCTTCAAATCACGCAGTATTCTCTTCCCAAAGTCTGTTTGAAATTGTTCATAACATGCTACCCTATTCCTTCTCGTTTATAAAAAGAAACCCGAGCTTTTCTTTTTCTTCAGAAAATTTAAATGAAACAAAAAATGGCTGCTCCCTTTGTTTAAAGCAAATAAAAAAAGGGATTTCAAATTAAATCGCTTCAGCCGATTAAAATGAGGGAAGGGGCGAATTCTATCGCGAGCTCTCCTTCATGCTCGCCGAGTTCGTAGGCGAGATTCGTGATAAGGAAGCGGGATTGGAAGTTGGTCACGCATGGCTTTGGGTACCGTCGTGCAAGTGCGTGGGAGGGGAGGAGGCTCTGATTTGCGGTGGCGTCATCAGTGGGACTGGGCTCGATGTTGGGATGGGAATCAAGGAGGATTTGGCCTGGCATGATGCTTTAGGGAGGGTCGCGATTTGTGTCTGTCGAGGTGGTTTTTCGATGAGGCAGAAGTTTCGATGGGATGTAGTGTCGAGTTCGAATCTCGTGTAGATCTGGAGTAGGAGCTCAATGCTCTTGGGTTCTCTCGTTCGAATAGGTAACCTAATTTCAACATTTAGGTTTGAGGGTTACTTAAGTTAAATCTGGTAATGAAATTCGTTGGTGCATGGTTCCATCTATCAAAATTTTCTTCACAGTTAAGTAAATTATTGTCTGTGTTATTTACTGGAAGAAAAAAATTATATACATATTCATAGTTTTAAATTTCTAAATTTATTGATAATTTTTATCTCACTTATCAGGGATTAGCAATAAGATATAACACAGTTTTGTTTTAAAATCATTCGGCTATACATACATACATACATATATATATATATATATATTAAGCAGAAGGCTAAGTGGGTAGCACCCATTAGGGTGAGGTCATCCCTGTATAGATATCCCTTTTTATTTTGGCTTAGTGGGCGGTTGTTGATCCCAACCACGAGGTGATCTTACTCAGGATTATCCAGTAAGGGGTAGTCCCGGTCTTGTGTTGCAGGGGATTTAGGGTGGATCCTCGGTACGCTGATCTAGACCACGTACTGTGACAGGTGGTACCCCAGTGCCTAGTCATTAGTTGAAAATCCATTCTCCTTACGCGCCTGTACGGTTTTGATTGTGCCCAACTATTGCTGAAACGTGAGATGCAAGCATTTCAGCTTGATTCTATTTTACTTTCTATAGACACTATTATAATATCAAAGGATTTTGATAAAATGTTTTTTGGCTATCGTAAGGTAAAAACCCGACATGTTTATTTGTGGCGTGGTCTTACGAGATGCTTTAAAGAATTTTGAAACTTTAATAATCAATTTGAGCATGGTTTTCTCACGATGGTATTCCAGACTGACTCGGGTGTTATTTAACTATAATGCTTGGGTCAAACCGAGTATTATAGGATATAGGAAAGCGTGCTGTGGAGCTCAGGAGACGAGCTGGATGGCAATACGTACTTCCGTATTTGTGTTAAATATTCCGCTGTGTATTCAGATTGTGAGGACAGGTTATGATTACTGTCCAGTTGTGTGTTATGTATACTCTGATAATGTAATGTATAAATAGATGTGTTTTTGTGTAAAGATCATTTATTATCTATTATATTTTATTCCGCCGCGATGGTTAGATTCTGATGTTGTTTTCTATTTTCTTCTTCTACCTCTTCTTCTTTAAACCAAATGTTTCGTATTTCCATTCAACTTGAGTTGAGTGATGGAGAATAGTGTCGACTCAAGGGTTACGGGTTTGCGGGTCTTTCACTATGACCTTTTGTTTCTTATATGACTAAAAAAGTACGTACAGAATTATTTCTCCAGAGAAACTTTTTCTTTACTCTTCCTTGTTCCTCTTCAAATCTACAAATAACTCTAGATCCAAACTCCAAAGTTTCTCAAATCCTAATACTGTTTTCCTTCTCTCTTTCGAATCCTTCCATCCTCCTCCTATAGCCACCGCCCTCCACCACCATCCAAGGTCATCTCCTCCCGTCCTCATCTCCACCACCATCTACCATGCATTGGCCGAACCCCCTTTAGCCCCTCTTCTTCTCTTTTATAAAAATATAAAATTAAAAGAGAAATATATATATGTATGTATATGTATATGTATATGTATATGTATGTATATATTTTAATCATCAATTCAAGTTTGCTTTGCTTTGGAATTCATGGTTCAAATTCATAGCTTTGTGTTGTCAATTTTCCCAGCCTCGAATGGTGAGTCATTCACTCACAATTTAAAATCTTATGATAAGTGAATGAATATCAATTGATATGTTATTGGAATGTTGCAATAGTTTAGATTTTGCGTAGGTTGTATATGATTTGATATGATCTATGTTCACTTACGTTCACCTATGATTTTTACACGATATTGTTATTTATATTATGTTGTTTGTTTATAAAAGTAGATGTGATGATATGATAATTGATATGATTCATGATGTTAACATGAAATTTCTATGTTGAAAAAAAATTGTTATATTGATTTAAAAGTTGTCACCCATGTTATGAAAAATGTCACTATATGATATGTGAAAATTTATATGTGAAAAAGAAGAAGAAAAAAAGAAAAAGAACAAAATTTATATGTATATATGTGTTACGTTGTAATATAGGAAATCACCTAACGTGCTGTGTTAGAAATGATTGCATATTATGTTATGTTATGGTAGGAATTTTATGTCACATTCCATGCTAACTATGTAAATAATTATGCAAGTTACATGCTATGCTATGTAATTAATTATGTAAGTTAGATGCTATGTTATGTAATTTGTTATACTATTATATAATCTATTATGTAAGTTATGTGCTATCTTATGTAATATGTTATGTATTAATATGTGTTATGTTATTTATTTTAGTGGAAATTAGCCACAAGGGCCTCTTTATCAAGTGGAATTAGTTTCTACGACACACAACGAAAATAATTACTTTCAAGGACAAAACATAAAATAATTAGTTTGTAGGGCCTAAAAACCTATAAAATTATGTCATTGAAAGTAAATGGACTACCGACTTTGTCCTTGAAAGTAATTATTCTGCTGATTTTGGCCTTGAAGGTAATTTCTTTGAATGTGTGTCCTACAAACTAATTGGACTGCGAAGTTTGTCCTTCTGGTGAAATGCCCCTTTATTTTATGTAAATCATGCTACAAGTTCCCTTTTCTTTTGGAAATCACCATGGGCTGCAAGTTCCACTTTTCGTTTCATCCAAATGAAATTCCTATTGCTCTAAAATTATGAAATAATGTGAAAAATTGACATGAATTTGTAGTGTTTAGTTGTGTTTTATTTGGTTGTTCTATAGGGTTTGCTTAGTCTAGTGGGCCTTGGTTAACCAAGAGTCTCTAGCCATACTAAGAGTCATGTGACCTTTCCTTTGCCTGCGACCTTTTGTTTCTTATCTGACTAAACAAGTACGTACATAATTCTTTCTCCTGAGAAATTTCTCTTCACTCTTCCTTATTCCTTTCCAAATCTACAAAGAACTCTAGATCCGAACTTCAAAATTTCTCAAATGCTAATACTCCTTTCCTTCTCTCTTTCAAATCCTTCCATCCTCTTACTATCGCCGCCGCCCTCCACAACTATCCAAGGTCATCTCCTCCCCTTCTCATCTCCACCACCATCCACAAGAATAAGTCGAACCCCATTTAGCTCCTCTTCTTCTCTTTTATAAAAAAACAAAATCAAAAGAGAAATATATATTCATATATACATATATATATATATATATATATATATATTGTAATCCATCAATTCAAGTTTGCTGTGCTTTGGAATTCGTGGATCAAATTCATAGCTATGTGTTGTCAATATTCCCTGCCTCGAATGGTGAGTCATTCACTCACGATTTAAAATCTTATGATAAGTGAATGAATATCAATTGATATGTTATTTGAATGTTGCAATAGTTTAGATTTTGCATAGTTTGTATATGATTTGATATGATCTATGTTCACTTACGTTCACCTATGATTTTTACACGATATTGTTATTTATACTATGTTGTTTGTTTATAAAAGTAGATGCAATGATATGGTAATTGGTATGCTTCATGATGTTAATATGAAATTGCTATGTTGAAAAAAAGAAAAGAAATGTTATATTGATTTAAAAGTTGTCACCCATGTTATGAAAAATGTCACTAATATGATATGTGAAAAATTTATGTTTGAAAAAGAAGAAAAAGAAAAGAAAGAAAAAAGATAAAATTTATATGCATATATGTGTTACTTTGTAATATAGGAAATCACCTAAAGTGCTATTTTAGAAACGATTGCATATTATGTTATGTTATGGTAGGAATTTTATGTCACATCCATGCTAAATTATGTAATTAGTTATGCAAGTTACATGCTATGCTATGTAATTAGTTATGTAAGTTACATGCTATGTTATGTAATTAACTATGTATGTTACACGCTATGTTAGGTAATTTGTTATGTTGTTATGTAATTTGTTATGTAAGTTATGTGCTACCATATGTAATATGTCATGTATGAATATGTGTTATGATATTTATTTTATGTAAATCATGCTGCAAGTTTCCTTAGCTTTAGGAAATCACTATGATTTGAAATGGTACATATCCAAATGATCTTTTAGATTAAGGAATATCCTTATGGTTTGAAATGATAAATCCAAGCGATTTTATTGATTTTGGAAATTTGAGATTGTGGGTTGAAATGATATATACCCTAAATTTTAAATTATTGCGGATTGAATGATAAATATCTGTATCACTTGACCCTATGATAGAAAACTATATACGAACACCGTTGGTCTGTTTATAAAGTGATTTCTGAAATTTTGGAAAGATGTGTTTGAAAAAAAAAGTAAATTGGTTTTTAAATTTAGTACAAAGATGTTATTTTAAAACATATATGTAAAATTTAGATTTTAAAATTATATATTTTTAGAATTCCAAATTTATAAGTTAAGTTTTAATATGTAAATTTTAAGGTTTTACTTATGACTTTATTTGCTTTTTTTCATAATATAAGATTTAATTTAATAAAAATAAAATATATTATGTTTAAAATATTTGAATTGATATATTTATTTTAATATATAACCTATTTTAATATATAAACTTTTTCTAATATAAATACCATTTCAATCTATAACCTACTTTAATATATAAACTATTTCTAATATATAAACTATTTCAATCTATAACCTATTTTTAAAATATAAACTATTTTTAGCGTATAACTATTTCAATATATAAACTATTTTCAATATTCAAAATGTTTAAAGTTGGAATGGTTATGATTTAGATTTAATTGATTTATAATGCAAATATTTTGATATTATGATTTAACCTATTTTGTGGTTATGATTTTGAAAATGAATATGATTTCAGAGTGAATATGATTTCGGAAGTGCTATGATTTTGAAGTGAATATGATTTCGAAAGTTATATGATTTTGAAATGAATATGATATTTTGATACAAATTATGAAACAGTTTTGAAAATGTAAAAGAACCAGCCGGTGTGAAATAAGCTTTTAGTTGTTGAAGAGAGCGGGATCAGATATTGTCATACTCTCTACTAATACCGAAAATACTTTAATAATTGTGCACGTGGTGGAGAATCCAGAATGAAGTAGGATGGTATGATGGTTTGGCGAATGCTACTGGAATGAAGAGAACAATGATGGACAGCCTTGACCTTCGGCTCATAATTAAAATGACTAAAATAGGAGCCATGCCGGGCCAAGTGGGGTCACTCCCCTATCGAGCACATTTCTACGATACCATATTATTACTTTGTGATTGATTTGGCGGCCACCTTTTAATTTGATTTGGGAGTGTGTCTTGAGGTGGGCGGTAGTAGCTATTATGTGTTACCACCAGTCCGGATCCGCAAAACTGCAGTATCATACTCTCGGCATTGCTTCGCATGCCTTGTCATATTTAACCTAACGAGTTTGATTTGTGTCGTGTGCTATGGAGTGCCTTCTGATAGTTCTCTAGTTTACGGACGAACTACGGTACTATATAGATTAAGGCAATTATATAAAAATGTATTAAGGGGTTATAGGTAATGCCTTAACGCTATTTTAATATTTTACTTTACTGTAGACATTATTTATGTAGTGTATTGTATTATGTATGTAGATAGTTCACAACACCAGAAATGCAATTTCCTCACGGTTATAAGCATGACAAAACTAATTTGTTACGGTTATAACCGTGAAGATAGGTACCGTGGGCAAATTCAGTCACACTTTTGCTCACGGTTATAACCGTGATAAAAATAGTAATTTCTCACGCTTATAACCGTTATAAATTTAGATATTATCACACTTGTAACCATGATAGAACAGTATTTACTCACGGTTATAATCGTGATAAAATGGTTATTACTAACGCCCGTAGGAAATTTAGATAGCATCACACTTATAACCATGATAGAACAATAGTTTCTAACATTTATAACCATTACCAAAAAGGAAACTCTAACACTTATAACCGTGAAAAGTGCAAATTATACCACAGTTATAACCATTACGAAAGGTTATTTTCTAACACTTATAACCGTGATAACAACACAATATCAAACAAATTATATAGCACCAATATTTTATTACAGCTACAAACAATCTATACAAAAAATATATAGTATTAACATTAAGAAAACATACGATCAATAACACCAAACATTTATGTTTCATACAAACACCACAAAGGATACTTCATACCAACACCACAAATTATAGCATACAGGCATAGTATATATAACAAACTTTAAAACACAGTTCCAAAATATAACTGCATAGTGTTTAGTAACTTACTAATAACGCAAACGATGCTCGGGCCAAATCACAAAACCCCCTTCAAATAATTCGGATAGCGTGTAATGGCCATTTCTGTTTTCCATTGTTGATTTGCATTCTCTTTGTAATTGGTAATGGCTTTTGAAGCTTGAGAGAGTCTTACTTGCTTTACATTAGACGTAGAGCTAATAGCTCGGCAATAGCTTCGCTTTTTATCATCCCGAAAAGCTTCGGCAACGAGATCTTTTTTAAAATCTTATAAACTCTTATTCCATCTTCTCCATTAACACTAGCTTTCGATTTTTTCATTCTTCGGCTGTTTCTATCGGTGCCTACATAATTCGTAATTTTGTAAAGATGTAAAATTACATAACAGGTTAAATATATAATTGAAACTGAAACTGAAATTAGCAGATGTCAGTTTTCATTTGTAATCA
This sequence comes from Allium cepa, assembly GCA_030765085.1. NCBI lineage: Eukaryota > Viridiplantae > Streptophyta > Magnoliopsida > Asparagales > Amaryllidaceae > Allium > Allium cepa. The sequence continues at coordinate 602,487,656 of CM060935.1, forward strand.
TACTCATAAATTACATGTACATTTGATTGTATACAATTGCTTGTATAGGTTATTTTATCCAGGAAATTAAGGAGAAGAAAAGGCTAATTATAGTCTAGGGAAGCTTTGAGTTTGAATCTTCAATTAACTTTAAGTTAATGCTTTACCATTTGGGCTACTAAACCTAATTGGAAGCATAACTGACCTCATTTTTTGAGTTCGGATCATGCTGGCCAAGCAGCAGAGTCATGATTTATTGAGAAGTTAGATTCATGTTTGCACCTTTTATGTCTAGTTTGAAAAATTAACAAAAGCTTAGTGATATTATCCAAGAAGAAGGAGACATTAATCAATTTTCATAATAATGTATCAATAATTAGGGAAAAGAATTTATGAAAAATAATTAATTATGATCTAGGCAAGTTTTAAACTTGCATCAACAATTAACTTTTAAGCTAAGTTTACTATTTGAGCTACATTATAACACCTAACCAGATCTGCATACAATTCATACAACTTGTATCACTCAAGCCACTGCCTATATCCACCTTCTTCTGCTCACCCTCAACCTCACTTCCCTGCATCGCCTCTGTTCCTATACCACATCACTTACAACTTCCATTCTCCAAACCTTCAACTCCATACAAAACCACTTCTCCAACAGCAACTGTTCCTCCCTACTGCCTCTCCATCTCCACAAACAACCAGATTGCAAAATAAACCATCCATAGTCAAACAAGTACCATTATGCATATCAGTTCCTCTGTTCCTCACTACCACTATGCACATAGGTTCAAACATGTACACGCTTCTGCCTGTCTTCATCACCAGACTACGGCTCTTCCTACTACTTCATCACCATATTTCCATCCTCCCTCATTCACACTCCTTGTGGTGCCATTATCAATAAGTTTCTGCAATCAAACCAAACTTCAATAAATTCTCCACAACATCACATTACCCCTGTCAACAACACACTACCCCTCTGCTTTCAGACATCAAGCTACACTTCATTTCAACTTCCCACGCAAGCCTGCCTCATCAACTTGAAACCACTGTTGTACATTGACCACTTTAAACATTCGTTCAAACTGTGCCTGATAGTACATATAACCACCGTCCATCCCCTCCTGCAACAGACCACATACATGCCTTCCTCTGGCACTATTGCACCATTCATATTTCACAACTGCACTTCACCAATATACCATAAAACCACCCACACTTCATCACCATTTAAACCGCCTATCTCCTAACACATACTCCTTACAACCATCCACCATTCCAAACCACTACTCTCCAACCATCACAGCCACCTAACTCCTTACTACTATATTGCTCAACCAAACGAATTCAAAACTGCCACTGCATCACTTCATAACTCCGTTATAAACTGCACTATAACCATCGCTACAGTCGCATACTCCTACCACACCTCCACAAACAACCCACTTCTTTCAAAAACCATCGCCTACAAAACCCACTGTAACCAATATCTTCCAACCTGCATCTTCTAAAACTCATCAATCCCTCTACTACTAACACCCTCTATTTCAACAATATACACTACTATTGCAAACTGCCAAAATCATCCACTACTCCAACACATTACTCCAACACAATACTACTCAGCCTCCTTCATCACCATACATCCTCCAACCACCAAGCACAAATCACCAAAACACGTTACAACCCGCCTAGACCAACCAACCCGAACCCGAGACCAACTGCACCATCCCCATTTACCTTCACCACATACACATTCACCTCCTACATCACTTCACGACTCCAAGCCACAAATGCATTATTTACTTAGCTTAAAAGTTAATTGTTGATGTGAATATAGTATCACGTCTTGTTGCCAAACACAAGTATACAAAGTGGAATTCATTGTATAGCTTATCTGCACAATTATTCTAGCTCAATTTGGAAGAAACGTGCAATACATTGAAATTTGCAAATAGAGCTTAGTGAGTTGAGATTCAGGCTTCTCGTGATAAGGTATAATTCTTTCCATTTTAAACCACCAATACATAGCATTCTTATTTATAATTTATCTTCTTCTTCATCTTGATATTAGATTTATGCTAAGAATTCACCGAACATAAAGTATTAAAAGGAAATTTCAGTTAGAAAGCAGAAGCCAGACCAAGTTAAGGAAGGGATACTACCTGGTATAATTCATGAAGAAACAGGTGTTTCTATCTATGCTTCTATTTGTTTCCCAATTCTGTAATAAGTACATAAGTATTTGAATTATATCATGCTATGAACACTAAATTTTCTTATATGCTATGAACACTAAATTTTCTTATATCGAACGACGATTTTAAAACTAACCAAATTTCATTAAATTGACCAAGTCTATAATTTTTTTAACACTGAATTTATGTCTATTTACACCTTCGTTTATTCAAGCCTGGATTATCTTTATGTTGATTCATCTAAACAAGCAACATTTCTAATCTGATTTGCAATCCAGTATATGCAAACAAGTGATCATTCTATCGATGGAATATTTCTAATCAATCTTTAATTCCTTAAAAATGTCCATGCAGTTGTGAAAAGTTTCCACCAGTTTCTTTAATTCCTTAAAATTTATAGCTAGTGGTATGGAACTTTCGTTATGCTTTGATCCTAGGTTGAATAGTAAAATTATGGTCGATCCATTGGGTTTGATAGACTTCATATAAATGGTAGTAACACTTTTACTATCAGCAACATAATGATTGATAATGGGTTTCAACAAAATTATATTTTGAACTACAGAATTGACAAACTTAGTTCCAAAAATAGAAATGAGCAAAACCTGTGAAAATGACAACACGTTATGATTAGAACAAAACAACTTCGGTTTCAAGCACACTTGGAATCATGTTAGACATGAGCATGATGCATATGGATGGTGTACAGTCATGTGGAGCTCCATAATTACTAGGAAAATGTCCCTATGTGCATAATATAGGCTTTATGCTAAACATATTAAATATTACTAAAAAATTAAATAATTGGGGTTCAGTGGATAATATTTTCTTTCAGTTCTCATACAGTTAGACAATATGGAGTATGTTCAGAATGAAGCTTAATTTTGGTTAGAAGAATACCTGCCTAGTTGAGGAGGAGGCAAGAAGGTTGAAACACAGATTCTCTATAAAAGACCAGCTGAAACAGCTATCATCAATCGTTTTTGTAACCTCAATTTACGAACTGCGGCTGGAATGCTACTGCCTGACTCCTTAGTTTCTAAAATTGATAATAAACTCTATTTCAGTAAAAAGTAAATAATTATTTGGAAAAAGATAAAAGTATAAACTTTAACTCAGACGAAGAAGAAGATGGAGAGTGAATTATGGAAGCAGAGGCAGAAGAGAATACACAGAGAGGACTCATTTCCGATTCTGGTACATTTTTAGATTACGCTTAATATTCATATATGTTATGCTTTTAACCAACCAAGGTGACTTATCAAAATAATCATTAGCAACCAAGGTGACCGACCAGAATAAGTTAAGTAATCATTACCAATAAAGAGACATGTTTCCATTAAAATAAGTAGTCATTACTAATCTTAAGTCGAATGCATGAAATGCTAATACGGTTAACAATCTATTTCTTTAATCTGTATACGTTAAAAGGTTTGGCTTGTCTTGGATATCTTTATGAAATTAATAGTCAATATTTCAGAAAATAAAAAGAGTAATAGCAATAAAAATAATTCTAGGCTTCAATATTGTTTATAGACTAAATTTCAGGATCCAATACAATGATAAACAAACAAACATAATCATTATAAATTTACACATGTGTAAGGTCGGACATAATTTTCTCATGGAAAATAAACATGTAAGCTTGGAAGATTTTTATCGTGTAAGCCTAGTAGCTAGTTAAAGTGTATGTATATTAGTTTAATGGAAGCAGATTTTTCAGTCAGCGCATTAAAGCTATCACTGTCAGCAACTAGTGCGCCTTCAAGATATTTGATAAAATAAATTAAGAATAAACTGAAAATCAATGGATACATTATTTGAGCCATCATGGAAATTGCATGAAATATAAATATAAATAAAATTTTAACAGGATATAAGATATATAATTTGTAGCACTAATTTTTACGTGTAGCACTAATTTTTACATATGTAATAATAGCAAAGTTACAAATATCAATTTTGTTTTCAAGCTCATTTTGTCATATGCGCATGCGAGCACTGTTAGCATATAATGTCAAAAAAAATTATATACCTACTAGTCCTTTTACCCATAACGGCCACTAGATGAAAGCATATGCTTGCCCTTGGCATGGCTCATTGTTCTCATCACATATACTAATTTCAATGCAAATGCTACGAACACACATTCAATTGGCGTTGCTTAGTTGTACTTGAACAACTAAGGTCATTCAAAATCAAAATATTTAAATGAAACATCAGTCTGATGTAAATAATAACGTACTCAAAACTTGAAAATATACCTCTAAATTGAAAACCCCTAAGTTATTCAGATCTAAGTCAAGGCACTTGATTAAAGGTTAGGGAAAAATCAAATAAGCAATTGGAATGAGAACCCAAAGAAATTAAACATGACTGGAGAAGAAAAATGGAAAAATACTTTCTTAAATCATTGGAATAGATTTTTTCTTAGTGTACTATATGAATGAATCGGATTTATTGCAACAGAGGGTTTAGTAAAACATGTTTAACATGTGCAATGGAGTAGACTTCATCTAATGCTACAACATGAGAATTAACAAACACAAGTTACTAATAGTAATTTGCATTAGCAAACATACAATCATTAAATTATATGAATTAAAATTCATATCAACATGAAATATGTTTAGTTTTAAAAAGTAATAAACACTGAAAGTGTGTAGGATCATGTAATATGGAATATAATTAAATCTAAATGTGGAAACAGATGATAATAGCAAAGTAAATGGAAATAAGTAAAATAAAACAAGAAACCAGGAATTTTTATACTGGTTCGAACTTCCCGTTCTACATCCAATCCCAGACTCCATCTGGAATTTTAACTACGACAACCCTCAGTTAACCCGAAGGAATACGTTTACACTGCCTGAGCAACCGAACAGGACTTCACCCGCCTAAGAAACCGAATAGGACTTCCATACAAATAACAAAGGTATCTGACTGTAGTGTGTTCTTAAATAACACTGATAAGTCAGTTAAGTACAATCTTCCTATAATCTTCTCCTTTATGATATATAGTGATGTGCTTTGAGAATTGTGGAAGATAAAGTGATCAAAGATCAAATTATGTAAGTAATTTGAGTGCTGTTTGAAAGCTTTGAGAATAGATGAGAATTCAAGAATGCTAAAAGTAAATTCGTTGATTTGTTTGTTGAATTCTATAATCTATTTATGGTATATAAAGAGTTGCATCTTTAAATGAAAAGTTATATTGAAAAGAATGGATGCAATTGTTGATTTAAAAGAATGTTTCTCTTGGTGAAAAGAAGCGACTTTTCAAGAAAATAGCAGTTGGCGATATTCAGATGTCTAAATAAAAAAATTCAGACTTCTGAATTAGATTGAAACGCAACCAGCAAGGAAATAGTTCATTTTTGACCTCATTCAGACGTCTGAATATTTTAGTTCGGACGTCTGAATATTGTGAACACAATATTCTTATTTCAGTATTCAGACGTTTGAATGAATGGTTTCAGACGTCTGAGTTTGCTATTTTGTGCATATATGAGCATGTGTGTGCATGTGTGTATGTATATTTATATATATGTATCATGTAACATATATATCATGTAAGGAGGGATTTTAACAAATTTTATAAGTAATATACAGACTCTAGACACATAATATACAGCTATAAACATCTGTAGATGAATCTGCAATAAATCTCCTGCAAATATGGTTTAATATACACATAACATTTTATGTAGGTTGTTATAATTAAAATCGAGAGTCTAACATTCTCCCCCTTTTTGATGATGACAACTATAAAAAATTAATAGACTAGATACTCCCCCTGTCAATATGCACAATTTAAATTTCTCCCCCTTTATCATCGACAAAAAGAAAGAACATGAATGATAATAGATAAAACATTTCATTAAGGCAAACAGAGGAAATAGTACATAAAGAAATAATGTTTTTGACATTTCTCATATGACTAACCATTAAAAACGACAAGTAAACATAAAAAAATAAACCAAGATAATTTAAAATTGATTTGAAAGAGATGGATCATTGTGATTAGAGCTTGAGCTTGAGGAAGACCATTCAAATGGAGATGGATTGTAAGCTTGAGTAGATGTAGAGCCGGAACAAGAAATTTGATCCCATATCTTATTGAGAAAGCCTTTGATAGAATTGAATTTTCTTTTCGTCTTTTTCTCAAGTGCTTTTATGTCCTGATGAATCTTTGATTGATTTCGGGAGAGAGTGACGATGGCTTGTCTTGAAGAAGTATCTAGGCCAATTTCTTGGATGATGTCATCGTCCTCCTCTTCTTCTTCATGTTGGGTACGGGAAGAAGAAGCAATACTAGTGTCTCGAGGTTGAGGAACACCTTGTTGAATATTTTGTGACCATTGTTGGAGGGAAATGATTTGTTGAGAAGGAGGCCGTATAGGAAGACCCATCAACCCTAAAGTTTTAGCGCCTAACTCACTAATACTTGTAAAATCGGAATCAAGCATTGGTACACCGATATTTAGGAGAATGCGCATAATATAGGCATCATAATGAATAGTTCTATACTTCCTTCGGATTGTGATATCTTGGAATTCATCCAAAATAATTTCCCCCAATTTACTTGTTGATTAGAATAGATAGAATAAAGTGCTTGAAAGTTTTCTTTATACACTTTTTCATAGCTACCCGTTCTTGGTTGGAGAGAGCGAATAAAAGCACGGTGAATTAGCCTAGCTTGTGGCCTTAAATAGGTAGATTTTAAATTGCCCAATTTATGAGTTCATCGGATAAAAATTGATGTGAAACTTCATCACGATGTTCCATATCAACTTCACTTTCATTAATATCAATTCCTTGATAAGGGCAATTTAAAATATGACGTAGTCTTTGAAAAGGTAAGAAGATTCTTATGCCACAAACTAACGACCAAACACAATCTTGACGGTTTTGAGGATTTTGATGGTCCAAATTTAAGTTTGCAAGAAAAAGTTTAATCATAAGATGATTAATCTTAACATTGTTAGGAGTATACCCAATCAAGCTGTTGAAGTGAAATTGCTCTGCTAATTCTCTAATATGACATGCTGCGAAGTCCGGGAATTTCATGAATGCTCCTTCGAAGATGTTGGAGTTCTTCATGGAATTGAACCGAGAAACAGCAACATCGATCCATAACCATTGCCGTATTTGGTCTTCGGATGGTCCGGAAGTTGATTCTCTTGTTCTCTTTGAACTTGGTGCCATTGGAAAGTTAGAGGAAGGTTAAAAGCTTTGAGTGAGATGAAAATGGGGGCTAGGGTTCTAAAGTAAGAAGTAAAGAAGTGAAAAAGTTATTATATAGATGATGAAAAGGCAGGGGTAAAAAGGTAATAAAAAATAAGGAAGGTGTAAAAAAATTGCTCAGAAGGGATTCAGACGTCTAAATAATTCAATTCAGACCTCTGAATTAGGTTGAATTGCAACCAGCAAGGATTTAGTTCAAAAATGGGCTAATTCAGACGTCTGTTATTTTTGATTCAGACGTCTAAATCTGGGGTAAAAAGTTTTTTAAATGAATATTCAGATGTCTATTTAAACTAATTCAGACGTCTAAATTGTGTACAGAAGCATATATTGGCAATGGTGAGAATGAAAAATAATATATATTATTGAATAATTTTCAATATTACAATTAGAATAAGAAGAATAAAATGAAAAAATAACAAATTATATTAAAAACAAGAAATGATTAAATAGATTTTAAAGAAGATGATGGAGTATGATAAGACTCTTCTTCAACTTTGGTGTTCTCCACATATGGTGAAGCGGAGACCATCTGTTACCACGTTTCCAAGAATTTGGAGTTGTTGGTGGACGTTGTGGTGATGGTTCCCAAGGATTGCGATGACTTGGAGAACAAGCTGTAGATGGTTGATAAATAGAATCTTTTGATGAAGAACCACATAACTTTAACGCTACTTGTACCAAAAAGCTAAGCCATTTGGTATTAACTTTTTGCTTATAGTATAATTCACGTTGTAAGTCTAATGTTTCTTTTTGATAATGATGAATATCATCGATTTTCTCTTTTGTGGATGGTGATCCAAAAAAGAGAGACCGTCTTGTTTTTTTAGCTGGAGGAGTATATCCAGTATGAGTAGCGGGTGGAACGATCGGAACCGGTTCATATATAGGAGTAGGAGTTGGTAGATTCTCCGATCCCGATGAAGGAGAGGTGTAAGATAGCTTAGATGACACGGAGTTATTTTGATGACATGATTGAATAGAATTTTTGAAGAATCAAATGAATTATTGATGAAAAGAATTGTAAGAATGCAGACAATATATAGGAAGAAGCTTGTTTAAAAATAGAGAGGACAATGTATGGTTGGAGAAATAATATCTGTAACGACCCATGTAAATTCGATGCTTAAAATGAATTAAATTAATAGGATTTTTAATTTTTAATTTTAATTTAGAAAGAAACGGAAATCTTATTTATTTATATGAAAGAGAATGTTGAAATTAGATGTATCTAGGTTAATTGAAATTTACAAATTGAATGTTTATTGCAATTAATTGAAATAGTGGAAATTGTTGCAATTAGATATAAGGTTAGAAATAAGTAAATAAAGGCAAGGATTGAATTCATTAATGAAAATAAAATTTTATTTAGTACATTCCTTTTTATTTATTATTGGAAGGTGTTAATTATTAAAAAGGTGAAAATTTGAAAATAGATTCAAATTGTATGTAGATAATAAATTGCAATAATTAAAGTTAGTAATAAATGGAATATCAAACTATTCATAAAGTGAATATAAGTGGATGTAACAAATGAATAGGAAATGCTAGTTATTCATAAAGTGAAGAAATGGAACCTAGATGGAATAATTAATTTGATTTAGAATCTTAATTTGTAGATGTGCATATATTTATAAATGGATTATAAAAGGGTAAAATAATCATATACAAGTATATTAAAGGTTGTAATAGTAGGTTACTAGTAAATTCACTCATTTACCTATAAAGATAATTAGGTATGCCTTGATGAAAATTAATAACACAACGGAAAGTAGTAAATGTATTCATTAGAATTTTAAATTGCAAATTGGATAGGGATTTTAAGTAACAAGGTTAATGCGAGGTAAGTAATGCAAAATTTAGGTTGATAATAATAATGAATAGTAATAAATTAAAAATTTGTAACATATATCATCAATTACCTGATTACTTGTTAATGGAATTAGAATGGGTAATAAGTAATAATAAGATAAAGGAATGTTACACTAATGGTAAAGGAAAGAATTAAGGGTTGAGAAATTATAGGATCGTATTTATTATTAAGCGTTACTTTAATAATTATGATAAATTGTGAAATTAATACGGGAAGATATAAAGAAATAACTAGGGAAGTATACGCTATAAGTAAATTATAACCTAAACTTATGTGCAAGGTTGAAATTGGACCTAATTGGAAACTTATTTAATAAATTGGATTCAAGCGTAATAAAAAGATTATTTTAAGAAAATATTAAGTACTATAATTAGTAGAATGATTTACATTTAAGATTTGAGATAGAGATTTGTCTAAGGAATTATAAAGTTAAGTAAATCAAGGTAATATAAAAAAATTCAATTATAGAAGGTGAATTTGAATAGTGAGTCAATTGGTTAATTTATAATAGTAGGACTTATTCAGACGTCTAAATATTTTAGTTCAGACGTCTGAATATTGTGAAGACAATATTCTCATTTCAGTACTCAGACATCTGAATGAATGGTTTCAGACGTCTGAGTTTGCTGTTTTGTGCATATATGAGCATGTGTGTGCATGTGTGTATGTATATCTATATATATATGTGTGTGTGTGTGTGTGTGTATGTGTGTGTGTGTGTGTGTGTGTCATGTAAGGAGAGATTTTAACAAATTTTCTAAGTAATATATAGACTCTAGACACATAATATAGAGCTATAAACATCTGTAGATGAATCTGCGATAAATCTTCTGCAAAGATGGCACATAACATTTTATATAGGTTGTTATAATCAAAATAGAGAGTCTAACAAACACAAATTTGCTACTGCTAGTATCAAACTTCAGTTTCCAGGCCTTATTTCTTTTCGAGAATAGCTAGTTTCAACAGCCTTTTCTGTACAAATCAAAATAAAACACTCCAGCAAGTACACATCAAAATTCATGGCTAAACAACAACTCAAAGCAAGTACACATTATCATATGGAGAATACCTGGAAAAGGGGGCGCTGAAACGAGGGAAAGGCGGAGGCCTGCAATCAAATCAATTATTGTTACGTTCATCTTTAAAGCTTGAATTTGATAAATAGCAAGACAAAATGCAAAAGTGAAACAAACCTGCCACTGAAACGAGGTCGAAGGCGGAGGGGTTGGTACGCGAAAACCCTAATCTGGCCTACTATCAAATCAATTATCGACTACGTTCATCTTTAAAGCTTGAATTTGATAAATAGCAAGACAAAACACGAAAATGAAACAAACCTGCACTGAAACGAGGTCGAAGGCGGAGGGGTTGATAAACGTAGCTCTAATTTTGGCTTGCAAAATAAGGAAGGAGTAAGTTATAACCGTGACAAAGGGCAGAGATAACAATAGATACCAAACTGGCGAATCTACCCACTATGATTTGAACTATTTACGAAAATACTAGATTGTGTTATGGTAATAACCGTGACCGTTATATACCACGCTAATAACCGTGATAAATTTCCCACGCTAATAACCGTGAGAAATCGAAACGAAAAAAGTGTTACAAAATGCCATATTTGGTGTTCTGGTTCCACGGATCCTTAAAGGATAGAAATTCCAAACATTTTTTAAGTTATTGCGTTTCATTTGGATATTTCACTTAAGTTGATTTCCTTGCATAAGATTATTAAACCCGACTCGAGTTTTTTGTGTTTTGCTTTATGCTCGGGTCAGCCTGAGTATTACAGCATTTGAGACTCACCTTTTGGAGCTTGGAGCTTGGCTTGGAGATATATCTTATCTATTCAGCTTTCCGTCTATTCTATTATTTCTATCATTTAGTTATTTCTGTTCAAACTTATTATTTGCTTATGTATTAGAGACTTCTTTGTGTTTAGATCTCTGTTGTCTTTGTCTTGGACTCTATTGTTTCTGTATTAGCTTCATGAACTACTATTTATCTATTCCCTGCGTATTGTTGTATAACTGTGTCTATGATTCTATGATTGATTTATTTACTATATATGCTAAGTTTTGCCAAATATAAATAATAATTTGTTATTTTGAGCAATTCAGGTCTGATATGTTTGGTTTATTATCGATTTGAATAGTTAAAAATAGCGGGTCGTTACATGATGAATATACAAGTGAGGTTGCCCCACCTCTACGTTTTATGATAACTTTAAAAGATATCATATAAACAAAAAATTGTTTCCATATCATTCATATACCTCTATGACACGTAAAAATGTAAGGGATAACCGTTTATTATTTGACGATTTATTGTTTGGTACAAATATTTTTTATTATGATTTGAGAATGATTTACGTGTAAAATTATTAAAAGAATGTCAGTGCTTTCATCTATTTTTACCCATGTCTACTAAAAGGTGACATCTTAATAAATCAAAATTACCACATATAGGATTTATTTCCATTAAAAATGGTTAGGTAATTTTCTTTCGTATCATAAAATGACAAACTGTTAATGTTGTCTAAAAATTTTCTGCTTCAATTGGATTTTGTTTTTTTTCCACTGTTTTCTCCGTTACCATTCCTTACTAATGAAATCCTTTATATTTGATTGCGGTATAGATTTAGGACTATTTACAAATTCCATTGTTTATTAGTGTGGTTTTGTTTACTATTTCGCTGCATCTTTCTAACGTATTTATAAAAAAAATTCCTTATTTAATTTTTTGCAGTAACGAATTTGAAGCAATAATTTTTTTTTCTATGCTGCATCTACTGCCTTTTTTTACTACTTTGTGTTTGCATTTTTTAGTAGGCATTTCATTTTGTTGTTTTCAGGCTTCAATTGGTTACTATTGCAAGAATCAGAGACCTGTTCTTCTCTTCCAATTAGTGTAGATATTATTCCCCTTGAGTCTACTGTGGTTTTTTATTTTCATTAAGTTTCATTTACCAACTTTGAGTGTAGTAGATTTATGGTTTAGTTTGTCTTCTTAGATCATACACTCATCTCTTTCTCTTAGTTCATCCTCATTTGATTTGATAAACAATGATATTGGATTATAAGTTATTTCCCAAGGATTATATCGATTGATGCTAATGAAGTTAGTCTTTTTTCTTAATTTTCATTTTTTCAATTTTCTCACAAAATTTTCATTTAGCGCAAAAATATAGTCACTATATTCTTGGTCGCCTATGAACAACCATGTCCTTGTACACATGGCACATCATGCATCATGCATACATGATTAAACACTATTTATAGGATAATAGACATGCCAAAATAAATTCAGCATAAAACATGTTTCAATTACACTAGAATTATTTTCGATAATTTTTTTTGTATTTTTCAAAAAATTAAATATGCATTTAACTGGATTAATATGACCTTTTTTTTGAATTTTTAATCAAAAGTTCCAATATTTGTTAACCTTGTGCGCATGCATGTGTGTGCGCTTATGTGTGTGCATATGTGTATATATGTAGGTTTTGGTTTTCCCTCCCTTAAAAATTTTTGACGTTAGTCTGGAAAAAAGAATAAAGAGTAATGGAGATAAGTAGTTCTTAAATTAATAAATAACGCTAAATTTGGAGATACAGTCTATGCAGGGTGGGATGAGAACCCATTAGTAGGCACTATGGTTTATACAAAAATTGGTTGTCTTTTTGAATGATGGTTGTTCACTTTCTAACCGTGCTTATACCAAAATGTTAAAGATGATGAATATTCAAGTGATGTTGCACATTCTCTAGAGTTTATGATAACTTTAAAATATATTATAGAAATAAAAAATTATTTCCACATTATTCATAAACCTCTTCGACACTTCAAAATGTAATGGATAATAGTTTATTATCTGACGATTCACTATTGGGTACAAATATTTTTTATCTTTATTTGAGAAAGATTTACAAAATTGTAACATTCCTGAAAATTTACCAAGTTAATTTGGCAATTAAATTAATTTTTTAAGATAAATTGCTAATTTATTTATGAATTAATTGGATAATTTCTAGAATAAATAAATTTTTTAGATTATAAAGTAGAATTGATTTAAAATTTAGGGATAAGTATTTTTTGAACAAATATTGAATTTAAAAATAAGATGTATTAAAAAATAAAATAAAAATACAGTAGAATTTAAAAGCTTTTAAAAAAACTAATAATAGTTTGTTTTCTAAGATATTAAATATATTCGAAAGATGTATTAATTTTCAAAAGAATTAACGTATAAATTTTCAAAATATTATTTTTAAGATAAATTCTCTTATATAAATAAATGTGGAATTTGTCAATATGTAACCAAAAATTTTAAAATCGTTCTTTTCTTTTTAAAAGTTGTACAAAAATAAATGATCAAAAAAAATACATGAACGAAAGATGTATAAAATATACTTATATAAATATGTGAGCTGAATTAAAGATTTAAAAACAAAATTTATAAAAAATAATTTAAACTAAGGAGTTAAATATGATTTGTATATATATATATATTAATCATTAAAGATAGGATTCACAAATTAATAAAAATATGATCAATGACATGGATTTAAAAATTTAAAACAAGTATGAGTATAAAATATTTACTTTTTGAAATTTAATGAATGTATTGTAAATAAAAATTGATTTAATAAATAAATATATAAAAGCTTTATAAACTAAGAAACGTACTTGTGTATGATTTATTTGTTGAATGTACAAATTGTTTAAAATTCATTTCTCTTTAAAAAATTATAGAAGTAAAATAAATATAAATGTATGTAAATGACTTGTAGATAAATTTATAAAAAAAGTTTAAAAAGCATGTTTTATAAAATTAAAATAAGGTGAGAATTTAAAACAAAGTTATAAATTAGTCTTGTACATACTAAAGCTAAAGAAAATAAAATATGAACTACACTACATAAACTTATGTAAATATAAATTCAAGTAGGTTTAAAAACAAAAGTTACAAAATAAATGGCATTGGGGGTATAAACACAATTTTAACAAGTTTAGATAAATGTGAAGCATGCAATAAGAAAATAGACAAGTGGCAGTTGTTTTCATTTTCAAAAAAAAAAATCCCAAATCTGAGAAAATCTATTCAATAATTTTTCAGTCCAACATTTCAAACCCTTCACCACCCAATTCCTTCATTTCTAAAATAGGCTACCCACTTCATATCTCATTCCTCAAAACTTTTCTCATCTTCATTCAAAAAGAAATCTCAAAACCGAAATCAAAAGCTTGAAACAAAGTGCTCAAGTCAACATGATCAAGCAAGTTTCAACCTGCTTCAGAAATCAAAAATAAAAAAAATGGAAACCAGAATGAAAACAGAAGCTATGGAGCAGATCCAAAATAAAACAGTGCAAAAGCAAATAAAAAATCTGAAGCACTTTAGATCCAAAACAAATCAAGTTCAAGCTTGAAGTTTGAATCAGTAGGATAGCTTAAACAAATGGATTCAACAATTCAAAGCAAACCGTCAACCGGAAAACAAACTGCAAAGAAAAAAAACAACTCAGGTAAAATTTAGCAAACTCACAAGTAAAAATTTAAATTTAAATTTTGAAGCAATTAAAACATAATTAACTTTAGTATTCTTTACCTGAGGGAAATATGATCAAAAACAAAGACAAAAAAGGGAGAACAGTTTAAAAAGGCGATTGCATGTTCCAGATTCACAAAGAAAATCATTCCAAGCAAAGATCTTTGTTCCTTCCCAACCCAATGTGAGCAAATCACTTAAACCTGTTTATTTTTATCTTAGTGCTTGAATTACACTGAAAGTTATGAAGTATATATGTGATCGTGTGGAAAAAAAGATGCCTGCATGTTTTATATAGATAAGTAGTTATGTGTGTACAGGCTTGTGTATACCCTGTTTGTTGTTTACAGGCACGTGTTAACTTCAAAAATTCAATTTTTTCAATAGAGTCAGTATTAACCTTTGACACATAAATAAAAATTGTTTGTTAAAGTGTAATGATTATTATAAAAATAGTTTCACAATTTCGAATTCAACAAATAATGTTAGAAATGAAATTTACAGTCAAATATCTTCAACCCAAGAAAAATCAAATATCAGGATTTCAAAATCTGATTATGGGGATGAATTCGTATGGTAAAAAGATGATTTTTGATAATCGTTCCAGAGTTTTAAAGCTTATATCCAAAGAGAATAAACGAGTTGACCAAATTTTGGTTTTTTATCAAGTTCTGACGATCAACGTTTTGTTGATCATTAAGCTTAAATATGAAGCTTGCTGGTAGGATAGTGATCATCGGAAAAATACTAAATGATTTTTTTTATTGCCGTGGCGATGGCACCACGTCGAACTAGGGTTCGATGAATTTTTGTTTTATCGATTGGGTTTGTGGTCACGGCGACTCCATCAAGATGATTCAGGAGATCGGACCTTGGGGATTTGTTGCGTCATCGTACGTTGAAGCTTTGGACAGGGTGGCAGAGTTGCTAGTAGTCGAGATGATCGGTGCGTAGCGATTTTGGGTGGTCAGCTGTATTCTAGTTTTTAAGTTGAATTGCTCAATCTCGAAATTGGCTCGAGTTCAGGGATCTGTGTTGTTGATTGGCTGGAGATGATCATGGGTGACTTGCCGAAGTTTGCAAGGTTGACCAGAGGCGCTCCGATCGTTGGTGCATATCCACATATGTCACTATGTATCAGCGATGGTTGAGGGAAGAAGAAGGGATGTCTCGAAGTAAGCCCCGAGGTTTCGTTTTTCTGGCTCGAGTAAACAATCGAGTGAGATTGTGTGGGTTAACAGTTAACAAATGTTTAAGTTTAAGAAAAATCAAAACGGAAGAACAGGGGTGGGTTTGGGTAAAAGCTCGAAGGAATGTAAATCGTGGCTCGTGTTTCTACATTGGGTTTTTTTATGATGAGGTTTCCAGGTTTTCAAATTGCAAGAGAAACATGTTTTCCAGGTTTTGGAACTTTAGTAAATCGATTTTAAATCCTTTCTTAGTTAATAATAATAAAAGTTTATACTAGATATAGAATAAGCTAAAGTCTTTTATAAATTAAGTTAAACTGTTTTAATGCCTGATTGTTTAAAATAAATTCACAAGTTTATTTAATTAAAAAGATAATGGGTTGAATCAACTTAAGGATTTTAAGTTAGTTCATATGATAATTTAATTTTCAGGGATTATTTAAATAAAACTTTAAAAAGATAAATAGTTTATTTTAAACGATGTTTTGATTATGGGTGAACTTAAAGGTTTAAAACAGAATTATTCAATAATGAAAATTTTAATTTAATTTATGAGATTTAATTGTTGAAATAGAATGATAGTTAAGACAAGAATTTATCTTGATAAATCATGGAGTTAATTAAAGGATTATTATTGATGTGTTAATAATAAAAATAAATTTATAAGGTTAATTAAATTAAGGTAATTAATTACTTGATCAAAAGGAATTAACTAATGATTTAAGTTAAGTGATTAAGATTAACTGTTGATTTAGAAAAATCATTTATTAATTAAGAATAATTAATTAAAATGATGATTAATTGAGGGGTTAATCTATTAAATTAAGATGACTAATTAAAGGGTAATTGAATAATTAAAGGCTAATTATTTAAAAATAAAGAGTTAATTATCTAATGATTAAAGATTGATTAATTTATTAATCAAATCAATTAGTAAAGGTTAATGAATTCATTAATTAAGGTTGATTAATTAATAATTAAAGGATTAATTAATTTATAAATTGAGGGTAATTAATAAATAAATAAAAGGGTAATTAATTAACATAAACTGTAATTAATTAATCAACCAGGAATAGGTGGTTAATTTGGTTTCAAATTAATCAAATGATCAATTAACCTTATTATGGGTTGTCTTCTATTGAATGCTGTGAATTGCTTTGTTATATCTGCTCTGTGATGCTTTGTGATTTGAATTGTTTTAATTTCGACTGTGATGAATGTAATGTATTTATTTATAATGCATTCATATTTTTCTATCTGTGACCTTATGCATACAGATAAGCGTTGTAGGATATACTGCTTATCGACATTGTTATGATTGAATCTGTGGTGTGATTGATGTTGTTGCACCATTGGGTAAAACCCCCTGGACCACACTATACACACACAAATATGGATTGCACGTGGAAATCGGTTAAGTCACAGATTTTAGTGATTTTAAAGATCGAATTTTTGAATCCAAAATAGTTTTGGAATTGGAATTGAAAATGAGTTTCAGAAATAAAAGTTATTTTGAATAACTTAATAAAGTTTTGAAATTTAAATAATTTGATTCAAATTTGAACTCAATATTTGAAATTGAATTCTATGATTTGGAAATTTTGGTTTAAAAAGATTATATAAACTATAAAGGTGTTATATGGGTTTTTAACCATTTAAAAGTATTGTTTTGGAAATTTAAATCCAAACCCAAGTTTAATACTTGAATTGCTTTAGCTTATGTAAAGGTAATCAGCTTTAACTTATGTGAAAGATTATCAAACCTTGTTTTGAAATCTAAGAGGATTTTAAATAGCATATCTTTCATATAGAAGATTTGGATTGGAAATGCTGTGAAAATTATGAATTAAATCTTTAAATTAAAGATTGGGTAAGTTAATCCAATTTGAAATGAAATTGTTTTAAAAAGCGATGGATGAACCTTTGTGGAAAATTGGTAAACTTTGTGAAATAAATCTTTTTGTTTAAAAGATTTAAAAATGGTAATTTGTTTAAACCATTTGAAAAAAGTTTTGGATAACAAGTTGTGACTTAATTGAAATCCCATAACCATATGTTTTTAAATATTGCACTCATTTTTCGATTTAGCCGAGAGAGGACCTTTGTGTCATATAACCCATTCCGAATAATGATACGTCGTTATGGATAGCATTCGAAGACCGGTGGTGAAGACTGCGTATTTTTGAGAACGAAAGGATAACCCGTCGATTGTCTCTGCACTGAGTCACGCAGGTATAGAGATTTTCTAAGTGATGGGAAGCCCGATCAGGATTGTGAATAACCGGATTTGCAAGGGCTTCTTCGAAAGTGCCTTCGGTTCTGTTCGAGCCTGGAACAGACTTGTATGGTCGTGTGTCTAACACTACACTTTGAGATATAAAACCGATTTCTTTCAAATACATATCTGTTGGTGGCGGAGAATTTATTCTCTTAGCTTAACACCCTTCTCTGAGACGTACGAGCTCAGAGGTTATGTCGTTGAAGGTTATCTACGATATACTCCCAATTTGGTAGTGTGGCATGCTAAGTGCTACTGTGTGTTGATGATCATTTGTTGATCAAAGCATGGCTTTGTGAAAAGCATAGCTTTGTGGACAAGATCTCATCGAGCCTCACAAACCGGTAATGGTCGAAACAGAAAAGATGCGGCAAGGTTTCAAGGGTAGCTCCCCTAGGGTATGACCATTCCTTCTGCGAAAGGATAGTATCATGGTATGGATCCCAGATACTTATTCATGTGGACGCTGTAGTAAATTTATTACTGTGTGGTGTTGTTGGAGGGCCTTCGAATAAAGGTCCCAAAGGACCGTGGGTGGCATATCTTAGGTTTTATTCCCCGGGAAGGGGGTAGCCGGCCTTGTGTTAGCAGAGAGCCGGGTAGGTTCTCGGAGCGTCCCTCCAGAGGCGTTCCCATGTGGCAATAGGAAGTTCCTTAGCCTGACCATTTGTTGGAAATCCATTCATCCAATACGCGCCTTGTACGATTTTAGTTATATTACCTTCCATCTACTTATGGTGGCGCCCCACTGTTTGGATGGTAGCTATAGTAGGCATAGTTCGGAATGTCTATGCTGGCTAGGATTTATATTATACTTTCGAAATGGTTTTCTATGCACCTTGCACTTATAGTAATAATATCAAGAATTTTTCGCGTATCAAGCATATTTGACTATCATAAGGAGAAATCTCCTCCAATTCTGCGTTTACATTGTATGTGTGGCGGGAGGCCTTATGGTAGTTTCATTTTCCTAAAAAGCATTGCGGATTTGAACTTTAAATTCTTTTGTTGTTTGTTTTAAAAAGATTAAACTGTTTGTTTGCTCATCCCAGTCCCATGACTGACCTGGAGTTTATTGTTCCTTTCCTAAACTCTGGGTGCCCACTATTTTCCATACGGGCAGTCTAGAGTTGGGTTTTCCAGATAGTCGAATAGAAGGAATCGATTTGATAGCCTTCGAAGCTCTTTTGGATTTGTGGATCGCATTTGTTACACCTCAGCATTCGCAACCGGACTTGCTTATCTTTGTGCAACATGATGGGAGTTCGAGCTAGCTTTGGATTGAAGATGGAGTTCTTGGAGTTGGCATTGAAGACATTATCTTTCCGCTGCTATTTCTTGTATCTCTGATAGTGTTGATATCTATTGTACCGTTCTATGGTATTCTGTTGTATCAGATACTGTATCATGTTGTATATCAATTGTATTATTTCATTTCTTCCGCTATATTATACTTAATGTGTTATAAGCTCCGGCGAACCAGATTCGACGTTTGGATCCGCGACATTTAAATACGAGTGTCGTATTTGGTGCCACTTTTCGAAGGTCGAGTCAGGATCGTTACAATGGTATCAGAGCTGAAGGTTAAAATTTTAGCTCAGGAGTATAACACATTAAGTAGCTCATTAGAGATAGGGTGAAGTATACCCTAGAATGAGCAATCCCTAAGATATCCGTTCGAATGCCTCTGTAAATTCTCTTACTATTCACCGATAGTAAGTATGGGTCCAAAAAGGGAACGAGATAAGGGACAGGGAAATACCATTAAATGGTCAATGCCCTGCAACAAAGGAAATATCTTTCTCTATCAATCTCCTTCGATTCGCCTTTTCAACTCTTTGATGTCTTCGTGGAAACTCGAGGAGAAGCTTCAGTGTGATGGTGGCCCTACGAATCGTGTAGATAAGTTTCTATTCCGTATTCTCTTCGTCGAATTTCTATCAGCTTTTCGTTTATAGCTCTAATAAATTTGAAATTTAAATTGAAATAAATTGGTTAACTAAAATATAAAGTTAAATAAATTATATCGATAAAACAATTGTGATTAAACCAAAATTTGAAATTCTATTGTAATTTCTTGTGTATATCAAAGTCCGAGGAGGGACAAGATATATATAATTTGGGTGTTATGACTTAAGTTTGGAATCCATATCTAGTATTTTAGAATTTCGAAAGATTAAATCCATTTATCTATCGTTGGTCTCGATATATTCTACGAGTGATTAATTATTCCTTCGAACTAACCAGTGCCCCTGCATATTTCGTAGATCTTGTGACCCGAGTATCTTGTATAGCATTGAATAAGTTTGTTCTCATATCTATTAGTGATATTCTGATTTGGTAAACCGAATACAGAATAGATGATCGGCTCGATTTGGGAGTCGATTCTCTATCTTTGTATATCTATCCTTTCTTTGTTGTCTCCCTGGCAAATTTCGGGGACGAAATTTTTTTAAGGAGGGGAATCTGTAACATTTATGAAAATTTACTAAGTTAATTTGGCAATTAAATTAATTTTTGAAGATAAATTGCTAATTTATTTATGAATTAATTGGATAATTTCTAGAATAAATAAATTTTTTAGATTATAAAGTAGAATTGGTTTAAAATTTAGGGATAAGTATTTTTTGATCAAATATTGAATTTAAAAATAAGATGTATTAAAAAAATAAAATAAAAATAAAGTAGAATTTAAAAGCTTTAAAAAAAACTAATAATAATTTATTTTCTAAGATATTAAATATATTTGGAAGATGTATTAATTTTCAAAAGAATTAACGTATTAATTTTCAAAATATTATTTTTAAGATAAATTCTCTTATATAAATAAATGTGGCTATTTGTTAATATGTAACCAAAAATTTTAAAATCATTCTTTTCTTTTTAAAAGTTGTACAAAAATAAATAATAAAAGAATACATAAATAAAAGATGTATAAAATATATGTATATAAACATGTGAGCTAAATTAAAGATTTAAAAACAAAATTTATAAAAAATAATTTAAACTAAGGAGTTAAATATGATTTGTCTGTGTATATATATATATATTAAACATTAAAGATAGGATTCATAAATCAATAAAAATATGATACAATGACTTGGATTTAAAAATTTAAAATAAGTATGAGTATAAAATATTTACTTTTTGAAATTTAATGAATGTATTTGTAAATAAAAATTGATTTAATAAATAAATTTATAAAAGCTTTATAAACTAAGAAATGTACTTGTGTATGATTTATATGTTGAATGTACAAATTGTTTAAAATTCATTTCTCTTTAAAAATTGTAAAAGTAAAATAAATATAAATGTATGTAAATGACTTGTAGATAACTTTATAAAAAAAAGTTTAAAAAGCATAAAGCATGTTTTATAAAATTAAAATAAGTTAAGAATTTAAAACAAAGTTATAAATTAGTCTTGTACATATTAAAGCTAAAGAAAATAAAATATGAAGTATACTACATAAACTTATGTAAATATAAATTCAAGTAGGTTTAAAAAAAAGTTACAAAATAAATGGCATTAGGGGTATAAACACAATTTTAACAAGTTTAGAAAAATGTGAAGCATGTAATAAGAAAATAGACAAGTGGCAGCTGTTTTCATTTTCAAAAAGAAAAAAAATTCCCAAATCTGAGAAAATCAGTTAAACAATTTTTCAGTCCAACATTTCAAACCCTTCACCTCCCAATTCCTTCATTTCTAAAACAGGCTACCCACTTCATATCTCATTCCTCAAAACTTTTCTCATCTTCATTCAAAAAGAAATCTCAAAACCGAAATCAAAAGCCTGAAACAAAGTGCTCAAATCTACATGATCAAGCAAGTTTCAACCTGCTTCAGAAAAAAAAATGGAAACCAGAATGAAAACAGAAGCTATGGAGAAGATCCAAAATAAAACAGTGCAAAAGCAAATTAAAAATCTGAAGCACTTCAGATTTGAAACAAATCAAGTTCAAGCTTGAAGTTTGAATCAGTAGGATAGGTCAAACAAATGGATTCAGCAATTCAAAGCAAACCATCAACCTGAAAACAATCTGCAACGAAAAAAAAGCAACTCAGGTAAAATTTAGCAAACTCACAAGTAAAAATTTAAATTTAAATTTTGAAGCAATTAAAACATAATTAACTTTAGTATTCTTTACCTGAGGGAAATATGATCAAAAACAAAGATAAAAAGGGGAGAACAGTTTAAAATGGGGATTGCATGTTCTAGATTCACAAAGCAAATCATTCCAGGCAAAGATCTATGTTCCTTCCCAACCCAATGTGAGCAAATCACTTAAACCTGTTTATTTTTATCTTAGTGCTTGAATTTACACTGAAAGTTATGAAGTATATATGTGATTGTGTGGAAAAAAAGATGCCTTCATGTTTTATATAGATAAGTAGTTGTGTGTGTACAGGCTTGTGTATACCCTATTTGTTGTTTACAGGCACAAGTTAACTTCAAAAATTCAAATTTTTCAATAGAGTCAGTATTAACCTTTGACACATAAATAAAAATTGTTTGTTAAAGTGTAATTATTATAATAAAAATAGTTTCCCAATTTTGAATTCAGCAAATAATGTTAGAAATGAAATTTACAGCCAAATTTCTTCAACCCAAGAAAAATCAAATATCAGGATTTCAAAATCTGATTATGGGGATGAATTCGTATGGTAAAAAGATGATTTTTGATAATCATTCGAGAGTTTTAAAGCTTATGTCCAAAGAGAATTCACGAGTTGATCAAATTTGGGTTTTTTTATCAAGTTCTAACGACCAACGTTATGTTGATCATTAAGCTTGAATCTGGAGCTTGCTGGTAGGGCAGTGATCATCGAAAAAATGCTAAATGATTTTTTTTTATTGTTGTGGCGATGGCACCACGTCGAACTGGGGTTCGATGAGTTTTTGTTTTATCCATTGGGTTTGTGGTCACCGCTACACCACCAAGATGATTCAAGAGATCGGACCTTAGGGATTTGTTGCATCATCGTACGTTGAAGCTTTGGACAGGGTGGCAGAGTTGCTGGTGGTCGAGATGATCGGTGCGTGGCGATTTTGGGTGGTTAGCTGTATTCTAGTTTTTAAGTTGAATTGCTCGATCTCGAAATTGGCTCGAGTTTAGGGATCTGTGTTGTTGATTGCCTGGAGATGATCATGGGTGACTTGCCGGAGTTTGCAGGGTTGATCAGACGCGCTCCGATCGTTGGTGCATATGCACATGTGTCAATATGTATCAGCGATGGTTGAGGGAAGAAGAAGGGATGTCTCGAAGTAAGCCCCGAGGTTTCGTGGTGCTGGCTCGAGTAAACATTCGAGTGAGATTGTGTGGGTTAACAGTTAACAAATGTTTAAGTTTTAGAAAAACCAAAACGGAAGAATAGGGGTGGGTTTGGGTAATAGCTCAAAGGAATGTAAATCGTGGCTCGGGATTTTACATTGGGTTTTTTTATGATGTGGTTTCCAGGTTTTCAAATTGCAAGAGAAACATGTTTTACAGGTTTTGGAACTTTAGTAAATCGAATTTTAAATCCTTTCTTAGTTAATAATAATAAAAGTTTATACTAGATATAGAATAAGCTAAAGTCTTTTATAAATTAAGTTAAACCGTTTTAATGCCTGATTGTTTAAAATAAATTCACAAGTTTATTTAATTAAAAAGATAATGGGTTGAATCAACTTAAGGATTTTAAGTTAGTTCATATGATAATTTAATTTTCAGGAATTATTTAAATAAAACTATAAAAAGATAAATGGTTTATTTTAAACGATGTTTTGGTTATGGACGAACTTAAAGGTTTAAAATTGAATTATACGATAACGAAAAATTTATTTTAATTTATGAGATTTAAATGTTGAAATAGAATGATAGTTAAGATAAGAATTTATCTTGATAAATCAGGACTTAATTAAAGGATTATTATTGATGTGTGAATAATAAAAATAAATTTATAAGATTAATTAAATTAAGGTAATTAATTACTTAATCAAAAGGAATTAACTAATGAATTAAGTTAAGTAATCAGGTGATTAAGATTAACTGTTGATTTAGAAAAATCATTTATTAATTAAGAATAATTAATTAAAATGATGATTAATTGAGGGGTTAATTTATTAAATTAAGATAATTAATTAAAGGGTAATTGAATAATTAAAGGTTAATTATTTAAAAATAAAGAGTTAATTATCTAATGATTAAAGATTGATTAATTTATTAATCAAATCAATTAGTAAAGGTTAATTAATTCATTAACTAAGGTTGATTAATTAATAATTAAAGGATTAATTAATTTATAAATTGTGGGTAATTAATAAATAAATAAAAGGGTAATTAATTAACATAAACTGTAATTAATTAATCAACCAAGAATAGGTGGTTAATCTGGTTTTTAATTAATCAAATGATCAATTAACCTTATTATGGTTGTCTTCTATTGAATGTTGTGAATTGCTTTGTTATATCTGCTATGTGATGCTTTGTGATTTGAATTGTTTTAATTCAAATTGTGATGAATGTAATGTATTTATTTATAATGCATTCATATTTTTCTATCTGTGACCTTATGTATATAGATAAGCGTTATAGGATATACCGCTTATCGACATTGTTATGATTGAATCTGTGGTGTGATTTATGGTGCTGCACCATTGGGTAAAACCCCCTAGACCATACTATACACACACAAATATGGATTGCACGTGGAAATCTGTTAAGTCATAGATTTTAATGATTTTAAAGATCGAATTTTTGAATCCAAAATAGTTTTGGAATTAGAATTGAAAATGAGTTTCAAAAATAAAAGTTATTTTGAATAACTTAATAAAGTTTTGAAATTTAAATAATTTGATTTAAATTTGAACTCAATATTTGAAATTGAATTCTATGATTTGGAAATTTTGGTTTAAAAAGATTATATAAATTATAAAGGTGTTATATAGGTTTTTAACCATTTAAAAGTATTGTTTTGGAAATTTAAATCCAAACCCATGTTTTATATTTGAATGGCTTTAACTTATGTAAAGGTAATCAGCTTTAACTTATGTGAAAGATTATTAAACCTTGTTTTGAAATCTAAGAGGATTTTAAATAGTATATCTTTCATATAAAAGATTTGGATTGGAAATGGTTTGAAAATTATGAATTAACTCTTTAAATTAAAGATTGGGTAAGTTAATCCAATTTGAAATGAAATTGTTTTAAAAAGCCGTGGATGAACCTTTGTGGAAAATTGGTAAACTTTGTGAAATAAATCTTTTTGTTTAAAAGATTTAAAAATGGTAATTTGTTTAAACCATTTGAAAAGAAAGTTTTGGATAATAAGTTGTGACTTAATTGAAATCCCATATCCATATGTTTTTAAATATTGCGCTCATTTTTCGGTTTAGCCGGAAGTGGACCTTTGTGTCATATAACCCATTTCGAATAATGATACGTCGTTATGGATAGCATTCGAAGACTGGTGGTGAAGACCGGGTATTTTCGAGAACGAAAGAATAACCCGTCGATTGTCTCTGCACTGAGTTGCGCCGGTATAGAGATTTCCTAAGTGATTGGAAGTCCGATCGGGATTGTGAATACCCGGATTTGCAAGGGCTTCTTCGGAAGTGCCTTCGGTTCTGTTCGAGCCCGAAACAGACTTGTATGGTCATGTGTCTGACACTACACTTTGAGATATAAAACTGATTTCTTTCAAATACATATCTGTTGGTGGCGGAGAATTTATTCTCTTAGCTTAACACCCTTGTCTGAGACATACGAGCTCAGAGGTTATGTAGTTGAAGATTATCAACGATATACTCCCAATTTGGTAGTGTGTCATGCTAAGTGCTGTTGTGTGTTGATGATCATTTGTTGATCATTAGTTGATCAAAGCATGGCTTTGTGAAAAGCATAGCTTTGTGGACGAGACCTCATCGATCCTTACAAACCGGTAATGGCCGAAACAGGAAAGATGCGGCAAGGTTTCAAGGGTAGCTCCCCTTGGGTATGACCATTCCTTCTGCAAAAGGGTAGTATCATGGTATGGATCCCAGATACTTATTCATGTAGACACTGTAGTAAATTTATTACTGTGTGATGTTGTTGGAGGGCCCTCCGATAAAGGTCCCAAAGGACCGGGGGTGGCATATCTTAGGTTTTATTCCCCGAGAAGGGGGTAGCCGGCCTTGTGTTAGCAGAGAGCCGGATAGGTTCTCGGAGCGTCCCTCCAGATGCGTTCCCATGTGGCAATAGGAAGTTCCTTAGCCTGACCATTTGTTGCAAATCCATTCATCCAATACGCGTGACGCAGCGTAGGAAGCGAATTCGACTATGTAAATCGAATCATTCCAGGATCTCACACGATTAGGGAAATAATCGGTGAATCGACGAAGAATCGATGGATTTAAGAATACCGAAAAGGCCCAAATCCGTTGATCACAAAGATACCGGATTTTAGCAATCTTCGACACGTTGATCGCGCACGATACCGTGATGAAAGATCTACAATTCTTTGAGCGTTGATCAAGCGCACTTGATTCCGCGAATTGGCTTCAACGTTCCTTGATTCGAGCGCGCTCGAATGCCGAAAGTGGAGATAGGAGATAACACTCGACTACCAAATTAAAAATGGAGGCACAAAGCACAAACCAAATTTTATTCAAATTTTCAACCACCCTTACAAATGACACGACTTGCCTATTTATAGGCTTACAACATCACAACACTACACAAAGTACAACACATTACAAACAGTACAAATAGTTACAACATAATACGACTTGACATAAGAAATCACAAACAAACGACTTAAACAACAAAGTATGTGTCCTAAATGAAACAACAACGACCTATCAATCAGTGACATTTGCTCGCGACCTACTGCATTTTCTTCGTTCGTGATTTAGGACACAGCGCGACCTATTGGAGGCAGTACGCGACTTAAAAAACTTCACACGCGACTTAAAATTGCGCGAGCTAAATACACTGCAACGACATAAATTGCGCGAGCTAAATACATGAGGATTAGGTCGCTGGAGGTAGCGACTTAGGGAGGAGGCGTGGAGTTAGGTCGCGGGGAAGGGGGAAAAACTAGGTCGCGGTGGGATTTTAGGTCGCGGCTATGGGTACGTCGCGGAGAAAGGGAAAGAGTTAGGTCGCGGTGGGTAGTAGGTCGCTTGCGAGATGAATGGTCGTGACCTAGGCCTTTGGAATTCGCGACTTCGGAATAGGGTGGGAGCCGGTGATGTGGATCCAGATCCAGCGAGCTTCGGTATGTCGTTGTTTGGTGGAGATAGGTCGGCTAACGACCTAGCGTAGGTCGTGGAGCGACCTAGGAGCAGTAACGGTCTGAAGGTAAGTTTCTCTGCTCGAATTCCCCGATACCCTGCATCAACGCGCCTTGTACGGTTTTAGTTGTATTACCTTCCATCTACTTATGGTGGCGCCCCACTGTTTAGATGGTAGCTATAGTAGGCATAGTTTGGAATGTCTATGCTGGCTAGGATTTATATTATACTTTCGAAATGGTTTTCTATGCACCTTGCACTTATAGTAATAATATCAAGAATTTTTGGCGTATCAAGCATATTTGACTATCATAAGGAGAATCTCCTCCAATTCTGCGTTTACATTGTGTTTGTGGCGGGAGGCCTTATGGTAGTTTCATTTTTCTAAAAAGCATTGCGGATTTGAACTTTAAATTCTTTTGTTGTTTGTTTTAAAAATTAAACTGTTTGTTTGCTCATACCAGTCTCATGACTGACCTGGAGTTTATTGTTTCTTTCCTAAACTCTGGGTGCCCACTATTTTCCACACGGGCAGTCTAGAGTTGGATTTTCCAGATAGTCGAATAGAAGTAATCGATTCGATAGCCTTCGAAGCTCTTTTGGATTTGTGGATCGCATTTGTTACACCTCAGCATTCGCAACCGGACTTGCTTATCTTTATACAACTTGATGGGAGTTCGAGCTAGCTTTGGATTGAAGATGGAGTTCTTGAAGTTGGCATTGAAGGCATTATCTTTCCGCTGCTTTTTCTTGTAACTCTGATAGTGTTGATATCTATTGTATCGTTCTATGGTATTCTGTTGTATCAGATATTGTATCATGTTGTATATCAATTGTATTATTTTATTTCCTCCGTCGTGTTGTACTTAATGTGTTATAAGCTCCGGCGAACCAGATTCGACGTTTGGATCTGCGGCATTTGAATACGAGTGTCGTATTCGCTGTCGATTTTTCGACGGTCGAGTCAGGATCGTTACAAAAATGAAAAATTACTAAGAGAAAGTTAGTGCTTTCATCTATTTTTACCCTAGTCTACTAAAAGATGACATCTTCATAAACCAAATTTACCACATATAGGATATATTTCCATTAAAAATGGTTAGGTAATTTTCTTTCATATCGTCAAATGACAAACGGTTAATGTTGTCTAAAATTTTGCTGTTTCAATTGGACTTTGTTTTTTTTCACTGTTTCCACCGTTACCCTTCCTTATAGCTTTAGGACTACTTATGAAATCCATTATTTACTAATTTGGTTTCGTTTACTGTTTCGCTGCATCTTTCCAACATATTTATCAAAAAATTTCCTTATTTAATGTGCAGTTACGTGTTTCAAGCAATAGTCATTTTGTTTTTGAAAACCAGGATAGCCCGTAAACTCCTGAGGGGGGTATGGTAAAGTCGTCCGCTGATCCAAGCTTCCATATCCCGAGTAAAATTTATATAGGATAGGGAAGCGCATGTTAGGAATAGATCCAGTATCTTTTTACCAAAACCCAGACCTCCTTTCCACTACGCCGCACCCGCGGACTAGCAATAGTCATTTTTTGTTTGCTGCATTGCTGGTTTTTTAAATACTATTTTTGTGTATGTATTTTGTGGTAGACATTTCAGAGTTGGTTGTTATTACAAGAATCAAAAATCTGTTCTTCTCTTCAAGTTAGCATAGTTATTATTCCCCTTGAGTCTACTGTGGTTTTTTGTTTTCATTAAGCTTCATTTATCAATTTTGAGTGTAGCAGGTTAAGATATAATTCTTCATATGTACAATACCTACTTGACCAAAATATAATTGAATAGTTTTTTTCCTACTATATTGGTCTCTTCTCTGTTATGTTTGATCATTCTAAGTTTTGAAAATCGGGTAAATGTATTTGTTCTTATTTATTATATGTTAATTCCTAGATATCGATTTTGGATTTCACCTAATAATCTTCAAAATCATGTATGTTTTCCTTTCAATCAATGGTGATTACAAATTTATATATGGGAAAGGATTCAACATCTATTATATATAATGCTAAAATTTG
This sequence comes from Allium cepa, assembly GCA_030765085.1. NCBI lineage: Eukaryota > Viridiplantae > Streptophyta > Magnoliopsida > Asparagales > Amaryllidaceae > Allium > Allium cepa. The sequence continues at coordinate 602,517,271 of CM060935.1, forward strand.
TATTTTGTATGCTATGAATTTTTGCTTTACAGAGTCAAGTTTTTTCGTAACTGTTTTACTCCTACAAACCCATATTCACTCAAAAGTGTTCACAATTTTGTAGGAAATTTTTTTAAAGAAAATATCCTATATGTTGTAATCGTGTACTGATTAGCATAATAATCTTTTATTATTATCTAGCTGCCATTTATAATTTGACAAATTGACTATTCCCATGTAAATTTTCATTATCGTATCTAATATTACCAAGTTAAACACCACCTATATTGACTATTCCTGCAAATCCACTTGATTTGTTGTTGTGGATTGTTTAACTGAAATTATTCTACCCAATTCATCATCCTTTTACCTACAAGTGACTTAAGGTACATATTCAGACATACCATTAATTTGTCAAGAAATTGATTTAGATTTTGACATAGATATGTTGAATTTTTGGACTAATAACAAACATATCAACTCAACCGTTGTACCCAGTTTCCAAAATATGCTAAGATATTTTAAGTTATCGGTGCTATTCATTTTTTCCCAGCCGTATTTTATTTGTTTCCACTTATAAAAAGGATTGGTTCTATTAATTAAAATGCACCCCATGATTTCCCCTCAGAAATAGGGTTTCCATATGAATCAGATCTTTTTGAATGATACTTTTTTGTTCCTGACTGTTGATTTACATGACTGTACTAATACTTTGTAATAGTCCAGTAATCTAAAACATTTCAATTAGTTTATGACCAATATGAAATGTGCAGTAATTAAATTAAACACAATCATTACAATTTTGTATGCGCGAAATGATTCAAATTACTCGTTGATCTATTACAGAATAACATTAAATTTTGTAATTTGGATTTTATGAATTTATGCTTTATAGGTCATGTTTTTACGTCAGTATTTTGCTCCTAAAAACCCATATTCATTTAAAGCGTTCATAATTTTGTAGCAACAAAATTTTAAGAAGATATGTTATATGTTGTGATCGTGTCTTGATTAACATAATAATCTAATATTATTATCTAGCTACCATTTATTAACTGACAAATTGACTATTCCCATGTAAATTTTCATCACCGTATCTAATATTACCAAGTTAAACACCAACTAAATTAACTATTCCCACGAATATTCTTGATTTGTCGCTACGGATTTTTTGCTGAAATTATCTACAAAATTTATCATTTGTTTACCTATAATTGAATTATAGTACATATTTTAGATAGAATTATTCTGCCACGAAATTGACTTAGATTTTGACGTAGTTATTGTTGAAATATCAACAAACATGTCAACTCAATTACTGTAGCTAATTTCCAAAATTTTCACTAACTTTTTACAACTTTGTCCAGAATTCATTTTTTCCCAGCTGTTGTTTATTTGTTTACTCTTATAAAAAGGATTTAGTTCTATTCATTTGAAATGCACCCCATTATTTCCCTTAAAACCCATGTTTCCATTAGAACCAAAACTATGTGAGTGGTCCTTTGTTGTTGACTGTTGGTTTACGAGACATTACTACTTTGCAATATACTGCTTTTCAAATAAACACAAGGAATTATTTAATGTATGCATTCTTTGTTCAAGTTGAAAAGTGAAAGTTTTAAATCAGCTTATTCTCATCTTGAAACGGTTCAGTAATTTGAAAGGTTTCAATTAGTTTATTTACCAATTTGATCTTTGCAGTAATTTACTTAAACTCAATCCATCAGCAGCCTTATTCGAATAATTTTTTTATATAAGTCCGATATCTTTGACGTAGAATAAGATGCCATGGATTTTAGTAAAATAATTCAGGTATGCAGGCTGTTCAACTACAAATATTATAACTTTTCTCTTAAATTTGTTGATTTTTTCCTCCATCATTCATCATATAACTAATAATCTTGAAAGTAGGAATTATTTAAGTTCTTTCTGATGCAATCGTGTTCTTCCTGGTGATTTGATGTAACGCTCCTATTTCTCTTTGGGTTTCAGAAATTGGATTTCTACCTCAAACGTAGAAGTCTGTTGCTGTTCAGGTACGCACTTACTATTCTCCACTGTGTAGTTTTCGTCCCTTTCTTTCTGCTGCAATATTGATTGCTGCCTCTATCGTTCCTGCTTAGTCCCTTGCATTTTTTTCTTCATCCTCCCCTCAGTTTTAAGTTGGAATTTTATTCCTGTCGTGTCTATGTAAATAAATTTCATACTATGATGATTGCTGCCTCTTTTTATGCTGTATCTTCATATGTAGAATTAGAGAGTGTGTGCGGTGTATGCTGTGTATAAGTGTATGGGCTGTGTTTGTGTGTTTGGGCTGTTATCTTTCAGATGCCCATTTGCTCTTTATAAAAGAAACTGCCTTGTACACAAATTAGTATGGTGAGAAATCATTTTGTAATCAAATCATTCTCTTCAATAAAAGATTAACATCACCATTTGTTTTCCGCTTCTTCTTTCAAACTCTTAATATCAATATATCTCAAAACTTTACATGGTATCAGAGCAACAGCAAAGCAAAACTGCATCAAGATCCATTTCAAGAAGAGAATACTAATCTCCATCAGAGAGAGTCTCATCATTTGGAGACACATTACCCATCAGAAACAATATCATCATCTGGGTACATAAATTGATCTCAAAAGACGAGTGCCTTGCCTAGAAAACTCTGGCTGCACTGTGTCTTCATCACTGATCATCTCAGGTTTGAAGAAAATCAAATTTCAATCAAGAAACTCATCAAAAGAAACAGAAAGAAGGCAAGTGCCATACCACTGGTTTATCAGATTGAAAAATCATCATATAAACCCAGTTGCATCATACCTGGATTCTGAAGAAATAAGTTCTTGATTGTTTTATCTGATTTCTTTAAGAAATTCTTGTCTCAAGATTGTTCATCATGGCTGATAGCAATTCTGAAACCTCTGTTAACACATCTAATCCATCACAGCAATCAACTGCCGCAGCAGAGAGCCTGTTAAAAGCCACAATTAGTCCTCAAATACAACTCATCACTGCACAACTTGAAGAAGATAATTATCTTCTCTGGAAAATTCAAGTTGAGACTGCTGCAAGAGGATATGGGCTAGAAGGATTCATTCTTGGCACCACTGCTACCCCTCCCAAGTTCATCACTGATTCAGAAAATAAAACAGTCAGTAATGAAGAATATGTGAAGTATCAAAGACAAGACAGTCTTATAAGTTCTTGGCTACTTTCATCAATAAATGTCAAACTATTGCCTCAAGTAATTGGTTGTAGAACTGCAAATGAAATTTGGTCGACAGTGGAAAGAATTTTCAACACTCAATCTGCAGCAAGGGTAATGCATTACAAAAGACAATTACAGAATGTCAGAAAAGAGAATCAAACAATGAGAGACTATCTGGGAAAGGTTAAAAACATATGTGATATGCTTGAAGCAGCAGGGCACAAAGTCTCAAATACAGAGCAAGTACTAACTATTCTAACTGGTTTAAGTGATGAGTATGAATCTGTGGTTGCAGTAATATCTTCTCAAGAAAATTTACCATCTCTTGAGTATGTCAGTTCAATTCTTCTTGCACATGAAGGTAGATTGGAGTTTAAGAAACCAATAGACAGTGATATGTCCATCAACTTTGCCTCAAACCATAACAAAAACAGAAATCAAAATCATAACAACCAACAATATCAAAGGGGAAACTCTGCAGCAAGAGGCAGAGGCAGGGGAAGATGGAGTAACAACAGACCAAAGTGTCAGATCTGTGAGAAAATTGGCCACACTGCACCAAAGTGCTATTTCAGATTCAACCCCAATTATGTTCCAGGACAAAGTTCAAATAGTCAAAGAAATGGCAATTACAGTGCAAACATGGCACAAGCTCAACAAGAATCAAATAAACAGAGCAATGGCAATCAATATCAAGATGAAACAGCAAGATCAGAACATATACAAGATGAGGCATGGTATCCAGATTCAGGTGCAACCAATCACTTAACAAACAATCTTGACAACTTAAATCTTGGCAACAAAGAGTACAGAGGTAAACAGTCAATATTTATGGGAGATGGTAAGTCTATTGGGATCACTCATATAGGTAATGCCTACATTAAAGGAAAAAGGCAGCTATATCTCAACAATATGCTGAGGGTACCAAGAATTAAGAAAAATCTTATGAGTGTTTCTCAATTTGCACTTGATAATAATGTTTACTTTGAATTTTATCCCAAATATTGTCTAGTTAAGGACATACTAACTGGTGAAAAACTTTTGCAGGGTGATGCAGTGAATGGATTGTACAAGTTCACTGTGACTAACTGCAGAAACACTGTTGAGAAAGTAAAATGTACTAATAATTGTGAAGCATCTTCTGTTGGGAATGATGACAATGTGTTTGATCAATGGCATTACAAGTTGGGACATCCCAATCCAAAAGTTGTAAAACAGGTTTTAAAAGAGATTAAAGTTTCTTTTGATGATCCCACTTTGCCATATGTTTGTACTTATTGCCAAATGGGCAAAAGTCATAAATTACCATTTGTTAATTCCACTACTGAATACAAAATGCCATTGGAATTAATTACAACTGATCTTTGGGGTCCTGCACCCATTAATTCTGATTATGGATATAAGTACTACATATCCTTTGTTGATGCATTTACTAGATATACATGGATATATTTTCTAAAAACCAAGGCAGAGACTTATAATGTTGTCATACATTTTATTACTCAAGTTGAAAGACAAACTTGTCATAAAGTCAAAGTTATTCAAAGTGATGGTGGTAGTGAATACAAATCACTTGACAAGTTTTTCTTAAACAGAGGGATAATACATAGAATCACATGTCCATATACTTCAGAACAGAATGGTCTAGTGGAGAGAAAACACAGACACATTGTAGAAACAGGAATAACTTTACTTGCTCAGGCATCTTTACCCCTGAAATTCTGGCCTGACTCATTTAGTACTTCAGTATACTTGATCAATAGATTACCAACTAAAGTACTAAATGGAGAAAGTCCAGTTGAGAAACTCACAGGGGTCAAACCTACTTATGATGACTTGAGAACATTTGGGTGTCTGTGTTATCCCTATCTAAGACCATATAACAAGTACAAACTAGATTTCAGATCACAACCTTGCACATTTCTGGGTTACACTTCCAAGCAAAAAGGTTATAAATGCTTGGACAACTCAGGAAAAATATTTATAAGTAGACATGTTGTATTTAATGAAAAGGTATTTCCTTTTGCTTCAGTAAATATAAGAACCACTCAGAAGATATACAATCCAAAAACATCAATATCACATATACCTGTATACTCTGAAACTTGGAACTTGAAGGATGCAGGTGTTCCTGAACCACAACACACTGTGTTACCTGAACCAGGTCATGGATCAGAAGAACCACCTGATGCACCTGGTCAATCAACATCTACATCAAGCAATCAAGGTGAAAGAATTAATACAGACAGATTACAAGAGCAATCTCTGGACAACACTAGTGGTGGTGACAATTCAATACCAACTGATACTGAATTATCAACCAGAACAGGTCATCACATGATCACCAGATCCAAAAGAGGAATTTTCAAGCCAAAAATCTACACAGCAACAACAAATACAGAAGAACCAGAGTCATTTGAGCAAGCACATAAAGATGAAAACTGGAGAACAGCAATGAATGAAGAATATCAAGCATTGATGAAGAATAAGACATGGAGTCTAGTGCTTCCTCCAGCAAACAAGAACATTATAGGATGCAAATGGACATACAAACTAAAGAAAAATCCAGATGGAACAGTGTCCAAATACAAGGCAAGGCTGGTTGCCAAAGGATATACTCAGCAATATGGCTTTGATTTCAGTGAGACATTCTCACCAGTGGTGAAGCCCACAACAATCAGAGTTGTACTCTCAATAGCCTTAAATAAAAATTGGGATATAAGACAACTAGATGTCAATAATGCATTCCTAAATGGAATTCTACAAGAAGAAATCTACATGGAACAGCCACAGGGGTACAAACAAAATGATGGTCAAGTCTGCAAATTAAACAGAGCCATATATGGGTTGAAACAGGCACCAAGAGTATGGTTTGATAGATTGAAGGCCACACTGACATCTCTAGGCTATCAATCTACCAAATCTGATAACTCTTTATTTGTCAAAAACTACAATAGTCATATTACTTATATTCTGATATATGTTGATGATATGATCATAACAGGTGATGATAATACAGAGATCACAAATATCATGCAATATCTCAACAAACAATTCTCTATCAAAGACCTAGGCAATCTCAACTATTTTCTTGGAATTGAAGTCAACAGAATATCAAAGACAGAAATATTGCTAAGTCAGAGAAATTACATTAAAGAGATACTTATCAAGTCAAAGATGCATGAGGCAAAACCACAACCAACACCTATGGTCAGCAGCCAGCAATTGTCTAAAAATAGGGGAGAATCCATATTAAACATTAAACAATATAGAAGTATTGTAGGAGCACTACAATACTCTACTATTACCAGACCAGATTTATCATTCAGTGTTAACAAAGTCTCTCAATTTATGCAGGAACCTCATGATGAACATTTAAAGGCTGTGAAAAGAATTCTCAGATATCTAAAAGGAACAATGGATTATGGATTATTACTAAAGGCATGCAGTAACTTAAACATTGTAGCATATGCTGATGCAGATTGGGCTACAGACATCGATGACCGAAGATCTGTAACAGGATACTGCATTTACATTGGTGACAATCCAGTGTCTTGGTGTTCAAAAAAACAGACTACTATATCAAGATCAAGCACAGAAGCAGAATATAGGAGTGTTGCAAGTGCCACTGCTGAAATAATATGGCTACAGTCTCTACTCAAAGAACTACAAATCAACACAACAACCAAACCAATATTATGGTGTGATAATCAAAGCACTGTGTACATGACAGCCAACCCAATTTTACATGCAAGAACGAAACACATTGAGATCGACCTATACTTCGTGCGTGAGCAAGTTCAGAAAGGAAACTTACAAATTAGGCACATACCTTCCACTTACCAACGAGCAGATATGCTTACCAAAGCGTTGTCGGCAAGAAACTTTGTAAAGTTTCGTGCCAACCTAAGGGTTGAAAACAAAGCAGGTCTCTCAAGGACTGACTTCGACAAGAAGGAGGAAGCTCAGCCAAAATTATCTGCAAATTATCAGCAGACAAATCTTCTCAAATTAATACCAGAATCAGATGCTAAGGAGGAATCCTGAAGTCTAGCACTAAAGGAGTAAGCTTGCAGTGAGAAAACTCTTGCGCCGCCATGATTCAGAAATACTTGCGTAACCCTAAACCTAATATTGGTTTGAGGGGGGGAATTAGAGAGTGTGTGCGGTGTATGCTGTGTATAAGTGTATGGGCTGTGTTTGTGTGTTTGGGCTGTTATCTTTCAGATGCCCATTTGCTCTTTATAAAAGAAACTGCCTTGTACACAAATTAGTATGGTGAGAAATCATTTTGTAATCAAATCATTCTCTTCAATAAAAGATTAACATCACCATTTGTTTTCCGCTTCTTCTTTCAAACTCTTAATATCAATATATCTCAAAACTTTACATGTAGTAAGCTAATTCATACTTTTATTTGTTTTATATCTTATCCACGAATATATTTTTCAACTTCAACTAACATCTTATAAACGGTTCAGTAGAGAAATTTACTGTTTTATAACAACATCTATTTGGTCATACAATCGCCAACTTTCATATTTGTCATGCTTAAAACATTTGTATTATATTATAACGCCAGATTTCATTAACAATTGTATTTTAGAATAGAACTGAATTGCATTAAGCTCTTATAGATCAAGATAAAGAAATACATGTCATTTATCCATTCACTACCTTTTATTGTTGTTTAAAATTTTGCGGCGTAAAATTATGTTAGTTTTACTTTTTTCTCCTTTTTATATTGATGGATTTCCTCAGGAATGTACTCCATATACTGTAAAATCTTCCTTTTTTAAAATATACTGTTGCAGTTATTTGTATAACTCATAACATGTACCACCGACAATAAGTTTAGGTCATTTTCATGTTTTTGTTCTTCAAACCCTCCTGTCACATAGAAATTTTAACAATTCAATCATCTTCCCTAGACTTATATCAACTTATGCTTCAACCATATTACAATGTCCGTTTATTTTTCCTTTACCCATTCACTATTATGTCACTGTGCAACATGAAATATGAAATTGGTTTCTTATAGTGAATTTTCAAGGTGATTAAACTACTTTTATTTTAAATTGTTAACATCATTTTTTTTAAGTTTTTTCATATTTTATAGTAAAAAAGAAAAAGCTTGAAGTAAAAAAAGATTTGATGTGCTTTTAACAATAAATTTTTAAATACTCTATAGCATGTTTCAAAGCAGATCCATGGATATGTTTATGTTTTGACAAGTTGATTAAAATTGACAAGAAATATAACATTGCTTAATCATAGTTCCTTTTTTATACCATATATTCCAACTAATCAGTAGAAATCATCGACGTATTATAAATTATTGAATTCCACTTCATGAATCAGTCATACTTTTTATTGCTTTACAAACTTTAACATGTTCAACAAGAAAAATGTTAATGGCAAGAATTTTTTAGATGATGATGATATGATTTACAAGGAATTTTTATTATTGAGGCTTCATACTAAATGCGCTTTGAAAATACAAAAGTACTTCGTCAACAAACGTTCGACAATAGGGCTTGAAAAAGGACCACTCTAAGAAATTATAATCCGTGGATATATGCTTTGACATTATATAACTTTAAAATGTGCCGGTATTAAATTATATAAATATAGCTGTTAGTTAATTGGGCACATTTGTTTCGGTTTGTTTAGGGCTTTATTTAGTTGCTTATTTTCATAGTATTTATTTCCATAATTTTTCTTTGCTAAGTAATTTTAGAAAATCTTGACCTGGTGTTCTTGCATTCATGCATTGACATAGTTCGTTCTTATAAAAAATCTGTGCATTTCTTTGTCAAATGTGTAGAGTGAAATTTATTAAAAAACAAGCTAATGACTTAGTAATTTAATATTTATAGCTTAAGTATGAACTACGTACAAACTGGAAGACAGTGGGTCTGCAACCATGTCTCAATAACCCTCTCATGGGAAATTAATATTCGAAAACGTGAATATGGAATAAGTATATCCTCGTTTAGCTCATGACTAACCACTTTGCAACAACTCCTTGGTTTACAAATTTGTCTCTTCCACACATTATACTTTATGTAAGTATAGGTTTTATCCCTTATTGAAACACTAGCTTTTTACCGTTGGTGGCAACAAATATGCGACCACGTCATGCAAGAAATATGGCAAGAAAAATGGCTAGGGCGAGGCGAATTTGATATTATCTTGGGCAGTTAAGGGAAAAAAGGGCTAAAATGAAAATGCATCCGCTCACGTGTATTACCCAAGTACATATGTAAGCAGTGACGGTACTGCTTACAATGGCACAAGTGGTGACCTATGGGAACACATAGGTTCAAGAACCCCTAACATTGTGCGTTACATCCATGTTTTAGGTAAGCAATGATAATGCACTGACTTATTTATCTATTATCCTTTGCGTTGACGTTCATCATTAATATAACTAAATTAGACCAATTGAGAAGTCTATATCAAAGAAGTCTGCAGATTAGATGGAAAAAATATCCTATTTAGCAAGTGTATGTTTAGCAAGTGTTGAACTAGGTAATATTGGGAACTATATTACTGGTAGAAGTACCTCAATTTATGGAAATTAGCTTTCCACTTTTTTCTTAACCCATACTTTAATTAACTTTCCTTTTCCAGACTCCAATGCTACAATGGACATTGCATCAACTTTGCATATTTCCTCTTACCTAAACATGCGAATGTAAACACAGTGCCTCAACAAGCATCACATACTACATCTACCCCAGTTCAATTTGAAAAAAACCTCAATGTCAATTCTGTACAAAGTAACTAACAATAATTACACTTCGATGAAATTAACTTTCCTGTTACAAAGAACTAAAATTTTCTTTATGCACCAATATAAAGGACATATTTTTGAGGCTTGGAGCTTTGGTCCCCCTACATATAAGTGTACTTGCTGCGTTGCAACGGTTTGGTACGAAGAACAAAATAACAAGACCAATTGGTCGAAGGATCCTAGGTTCTCAATTTGCTGTCAGGATGGATAAGTGCAATTGCCCATGTACGCCCATCCACTAGAGTTCTTACAACGACTGCTTGGTTATAAGATGATCCTATAGCAGCTAAATTCAAAGCTCAAATACGTGCATACAATTCAATTTTCGCATTCACATCTACTGGAGGATGTGTAGATAACTCTATTAATGATGGAAGAGGTCCTTATATTTTACATTAAATGGACAAAACCATCACATAATTGGATCTTAGCTTCCTGTGGATGATACACCTACATTCTCCCAACTTTACATTTATGATACAGACAACGAAGTTACTAATAGAACACGTGCAAGTGGAAAAAAAATGTCGGATGAAGAAAATGTAACGATGACAATTATGGAGAAAAGACCTTATGATGGTAGGCAGTACAATTGACCAATAGGTTCTGAAATTGCATTATTATTTGTAGCTCACAAAGTGAATGTAGGATGCTATATGGATGTGGTCCTCGAGCAGAAAAATGGTTTTCTGAAAAGATTAAACGATGATCATCCAGTATCATGGCCCTGCAATACCGTCTGCTTTTCCCTTATGGTGAGGATGTGTATCGTTCTAATATTGAACATAGATATTTGAAAAGGATAAAAGACTGCAAAAGAACAATTTTACAGAAAGAGAATTTTATGTTTTTCGCCAGCAACACCGTGAAGGTGAAGGGCAAAGTTTGACACATTAAAAGATTTTGAATCAACAAGTAAAATGAAAAAGCTTTTATTGATTTTTTTGAGTGAAGAGAATTGATACAGAGATTCTTAATAATGATTACATTGTAACTGCTGTATTTATATAAGCTAATATAGGTTGTGAGTGGGCTTCAAAGTAGTCGGCCCATATTTGTATTTGCACCTTTGTAAACTAAGAATAAATGATAGCCGTTGGATGCGAACATGAGGTTGAGATGCAATGTTTCATACTCTCGTATATATCTGCTTTTAACTATTGCTGTAGCTATCTCATTCTCTTATACTGCCTCTCAAACCTAATGTCGGCTAGGGTTTGCTTGAGAGAAATGAGATCTGTTTTCTCTGCGAGAATATGAGTCGATTTAAAAAAAAAAATGAGAATGATCTTTGCTATGATAGTTCTCTCCTTCCTTTATCTGTAGTTGGATGGTATAAAGACGGCAACTTGAGTGAGCGAAAAGAAGATATTTTTTTTTTCGGAGTGACATTAAGATGAGTTTCTTCTGAGATACTTGACTCCATTAAGATCTTGAACTTGTTTCTGGTATATACACTGGAACTTGAGATCTTTGTTCGATATCTGCAATCTCGACATTCAATTCCCTTCTGAACTTTGTGAAATTCTGCCGTGAAAAGGGTTTTGTGAGAACGTCAGCCTTTTGATAAGTTGGAGGTATGTAATTTACTCTGATCTTGTCCTTCATCACTTGTTCTCTTATGAAATAGAGGTCAAGTTCCATGTGTTTAGTCCTTGAATGTAAGATCGGGTTGACTGTAAGTGATATTGCACTGATGTTATCACACCAAATTGTTGCTTTACTGTTGTTGTTAACTTGTAGTTCACTGTGTAATGATTGTATCCACATAACTTTTGATGTCGTGCTAGCAATACTTCTGTATTCAGCTTTAGTGCTTGACCTAGATATTGTTGATTGTTTTTTAGCACACCATGACACTGGATTTTTTCCTAAAAATATGCAATAACCAGTTGTAGACTTCCTGTCGTCATGGTCAGTGGCCCAGTCTGAGTCTGCATATGCATTGATATTCAGTGATTTGCTTGTTTGCATGATTAAGCCTTGATCCAGTGTACCTCTAAGATATCTTAGAATACGCTTCACTGCTTTCCAGTGTTCATCTAATGGTTTCTGCATGAACTGGCTGACTTTGTTCACACTAAATGAGATGTCTGGTCTTGTTATGGTAGCATACTGCAATGCACCAACTATACTTCTATACTGCTTATCATTAGATATGGCTTCACCTCTGTGCTTTGATAAGTGTAAATTGCTTGTCATAGGTGTGGGCAGTGGATTTGCTTCATTCATGTTAGCTTTTACCAGAATTTCTATGATGTATTTTCTTTGATTTAACTGAATTTCTTTGTTTGGTAGTCTTTTGACTTCAATTCCAAGAAAATAGTTTAAGTCGCCCGGATCTTTGATTGTGAATTCACTGTGTAGAAATTGTACAGTTTTCTCAATTTCTGACTTATTGTTGCCTGTGATAATAAAATCATCAACATAAATCAGTATATATATAATACTATTATTTGAAAATTTAAGAAATAGAGAGTTGTCTGATTTTGCTGAGTTGTATCCAAGCTTGGCAAGTGTTGATTTTAGCTTTTCAAACCAAACTCTTGGTGCTTGCTTGAGTCCATAGATGGCTTTCTTTAGTCTGCATACAAGGTTTTCATTGACTTTTTTAACAAATCCATGTGGTTGTTCCATGTACACCTCTTCCTGCAAGATACCATTAAGAAAAGCATTATTAACATCCAATTGTCTGATTGTCCAGTCCTTGTGCAAAGCAATAGTTAAAATAATTCTAATGGTTGAGGGCTTCACAACAGGAGAAAAAGTTTCATTGGAATCAAATCCATTCTGTTGTGAATACCCTTTTGCCACCAGTCTTGCTTTGTACTTAAGAACTGAACCATCTGCATTTCTTTTAATTCTGTATGTCCACTTGCAGCCAATTGTGTTCTTATGTGTTGGTAGAGGTACAAGGTCCCAAGTCTTGTTTTTTATTAATGCATTGTACTCCTCCTTCATGGTTGTTCTCCAGTTGATGTCCTGTAATGCTTGTTGATGGGTATGTGGCTCAGTGCAATCTGATACAATACTATAAGTTTTTGGTTTAAATATGCCACTTTTTGCCCTAGTTATCATGTGATGTCCAGTGTGTGCAGGTTGAGCAGATTGTTCATTATTGTCTCCAGCGGCACCTTGTTGAGTATTGAGTGATGTAGTATCACTTAATATTTGATGTGTGCCAGACTGTTGACCAATGTTGGATGGAGAAAAATCACTTGATCTTTCTGAAGTGTTCTCTTGCTCTTGCCCTGTCTCACTTGCTGACTTAAAGAGATTAGTACATGAATTATCTCTTTCCCAATTATTTGTAGTGCTGTCAGAGGCTAATTCTTCAGAGAAAAGAGTTATTGGAGGTAATGAGTATCTAGCATTATAAATTTTGTCAGAAGTTTTAATTTCTTCCTTACTGAAAGGAAATTCCTGTTCATTAAAAATAACATGTCTTGATATATATATTCTTCCTTTGTTATCAAGACACTTAAAACCCTTTTTATTTGGTGCATATCCTAAAAATGTACAGGGTTAAGATCTAAATTCTAACTTGTGATTGTTGTAAGGTCTTAAGTAAGGAAAACATAGGCATCCAAATACTTTTAAGTTTTGATAGTCTGGCTTGACTTTGGTTAGCACTTCTAATGGATTGTTGTAATTTAGTACCTTTTTGGGTAGTCTATTAATTAAATAGACCGCTGTGTAGAAAGCCTCTGACCAGAATTCTAATGGCAATGATGCCTGAGCCAACAAAGTCAAGCCAGTTTCTACAATATGCCTGTGTTTTCTTTCTATAAGACCATTCTATTCAGAAGTATAGGGACATGTAGTTCTTTGAGTGATTCCTTTTTTTTGAAAGTAATCTTTTAGTGATAAAAACTCTTTTCCACCATCTGTTTGAATGATTTTTACCTGACTGCCTGTCTGTCTTTCTGCATTAGCTACAAACTGCATTACTGCACTTTTAGTTTCAGACTTAGCTTTTAAGAAATATATCCAAACATGTCTGGAATATGCATCAATAAATGAGATATAATATTTATATCCATAATCACTGCATATTGGGGCTGGACCCCATAGATCAGTAGCAATTAATTCTAATGGTTTATGATAAACAGTCTCAGAGTCTGGAAATGCAAGCTTATGACTTTTACCCATTTGACAGAATGTACAACTATAAGAGTCTGGAATTTCATTAACTGATATGTCACTACAATTGTTTGCAACATGTTTCAAGATTTTTATACTGGGGTGACCCAGTTTACAGTGCCAAGTAATAAAAGATTTTCTACTATCATCAGTTTTTAATTCAGAGATATGACACCAATTTTCCTCATGATCATCATTTCTTGAATTTGCAACATCAAATTTGTACGGTCCTTTATGTTCTTTACCCTGCAAGAGATTTTCCCTTGTTAGTATATCTTTTACAAAGCAATGATTTGGATAAAACTCAAAATAGACATTGTTATCTTTGGCAAACTGTGATACACTCATTAAATTCTTTTTAATAAGTGGCACTCTTAGTAAATTGTTGAGGTAGAGTTGTCTTATACCCCTTAAGCTTGCATTACCAGTATGTGAGATGTGAATAGATTTACCATTTCCTAAATAAAGTAATTGCGTACCTTTGTATTCTCTGTTGCCAAGATTTAATTTGCTCAAGTCATTTGTTACATGATTGGTGGCTCCAGAGTCAGGGTACCAACTGTTGTCATGTATGTCTTCAATTTTGGCTCTGTCATCACTCTTTTGTTCAGTTTTGTGTTCTGGTTGAACATTAATCATGTTTGCACTGGGATTTGAGGCTCTTGAACCATTACTGCTTTTTTGTGTTGGAGTGAAATTTGCATCAAATCTGAAGTAACATTTGCTTGCTGTGTGTCCATACTTTTCACATATTTGGCATCTTGGTCTGTTGTTGTAGTTTTTCCTACCTCCTCTGCCTCTGTATCTATTGTATTGACTGCCTCTTTGATTATTGTTGTGTTGGTTTCTTGTTGCATTATTGCTTTCTTGATTCTTGTTTCTGCTGCTAGCAATGAAATTGATTGAGCAATCTGAGGTGGTTAACTTCTTTTGTTCTAATCTGCCTTCATGTGAGAGAAGTATTGAATGAACAGATTGTAATGATGGTAATACTTCATTGGAAGATATTACTGCCACCACTGACTCATATTCTTCATCAAGACCATTCAAAATTGATAAGACTTGTTCTGTGTCAGATACTTTATGCCCAGCAGAAGCAAGTTGATCACATATAGTTTTGGCTTTTGATAGATATTCCCTCATGCTTAGATTATCCTTCTTTAAATGATGCAGTTGTCTTTTATACTGCATGATTCTTGCTGCGGATTGAGAACTAAACACTTGTTCAATTGTATGCCATATTTCGTATGTTGTTTTGCATCCAACGATTTGTGGTAATAGATTTGCACTGATTAATGATATTAGCCATGAACTGATCAAGCTGTCTTGTTTTTGATGTGTTGTGTAGTCTTTATTGCTTATGAGTTTCCCATCTTGATCTGCAGTGAATTTGGGTGGAACACTTATGGTTCCAAGAACATAGTCTTCAATGCCATAGCCTCTGATGGCAGTTTCCATTTGGAATTTCCATAGCAAGTAGTTTGATTCATCCAACTGAATAGTGAATGTTTGAGTTTGTGGCTTGATGATAGAATTCATGAGATCTTGTGTAATGCTGGATTGAGTTTGGACGGTTCTTGGAGTGTTTCTTGGTGCAGAGGTTGATGATGCAGCGGCATCTTCATCAGCCATGATGATAAAGTTGAATCAAGAATCAAGAACTAACTTTCTCTGATGATGTGTGGGATATTCTGGTGAATTTGATGAGTATATTTCTCTGATTCACTTTTTGTCGAGCTCTGGTCAGGTAATATTATTTTAATGAATTCTTTGATGATCAACTGATGCAGCTAGTTAGGTGGTGGATGATGAGTCACTGACACCTCCTGGCTTGGCACGGCACAGTTATCAAATGATAAGAACTGTGATGAATTCTTGAATCTCAGATGATGATCTAAATCTGATGAGATTCAGATGTGCAGCCGATTCTCAGATGATGAGATCGTTTCTGATGAGATTATGGCAGGGCACTATGCTGTTAAGCAAATGATTGCTCTGATACTATAAAAGATATTGAATCAACAAGTAAAATGAAAAAGCTTTTATTGATTTTTTTGAGTGAAGAGAATTGATACAGAGATTCTTAATAATGATTACATTGTAACTGCTGTATTTATACAAGCTAATATAGGTTGTGAGTGGGCTTCAAAGTAGTCGGCCCATATTTGTATTTGCACCTTTGTAAACTGAGAATAAATGATAGCCGTTGGATGCGAACATGAGGTAGAGATGCAATGTTTCATACTCTCGTATATATCTGCTTTTAACTATTGTTGTAGCTATCTCATTCTCTTATACACATGGTGGTCGACTACTACAACAACACATTGTTGATGCATATTCAAATATGGAAGATGAGCGCCTTTGTTGGTATAGACACAATAAAAAAATATACTATTAGATCTGTACAAAGGCTTGTAAGATGCAGTTACATTAGGAGATAATTTTGCAAGATCAATAGGTCAAAGGGCCATATTACCTTCTTCTTTTACCGGTGGCCCATGATATATGGTTCGGAACTTGCAATATGTCGTTGGTGCGGACCTCTAGACATTTTTCTCACATTCACATGCAATGCCAAATGGCCAGAAATACAATCAACTTAACAATTAACGACCAAAAGATAGGCCAGAAGTTTTCTCTAGGGTCTTCTATATCAAAGTACAACTTATGAGCGATTTACGTGATAATGAAATTTTAGAAAACTTACATCAGGCACGTACTAAACCACTTTCATATTCCACCTCTAACTCGCAATCTAGATATATTAAGAGTATCACTTTCTAACATATTACTTTTCTTAGCTCTTTACACCATAGAGTACGAAAAAAGAGGCCTACTACACACTCACTAGGCCTGTCAACGGATACTTTCGGATGCGGATAGTGCCATACCCGCATCCGCATTCGAAATGATTTTCGGATATCGGATATCCGCATTCCTGGATACGGACGGATATCGGATAATTGTCCTATCCGCTAACGACTGATAAATCAAGAAATATAAATATAAATTTTAAGTTTAACATACATTTTTTTCAATCCAATTGATTATTAAAGTGTTAAATATAAACAAATATGGCGATCATAAATAGTTTTGAGCAGTTAATAAGCATTAAGTGCATATAATATAAACTACTAACTTAATAAACAATAAATAAATATCTTTCATTATACTAAAATACACATAATCTATACTATAATCTCGACAAAGACCGGACGGTTAATTTTCGGATGAGGATGTCTTTGTATCCGCATCTGCATCCGTTTTTCCGGATATCGGATATTATCCGCTTTTCAGATACGGATGCGGATGGATTTTGTATTTTTCGGGTATCCACTACAAGAAAGGCTTCGATTGGCGACGAAGGGGGACGACGGCTAGCGACGGCTAAAAAAAGAGGCCGTCGCTAGCCGTCGCAAATCGGAATATACAGGTCCTGGCCGAGAGCTCAGATTTCATTCTCCTCCTTTCCCAAATTTTTCCTCCTTCCCCAACTCCGTCGCCCCCCGTCACCCCAGCCGGCGCCCAACCCTTCAAAGCCTCCAAATCACCCAAATTTGTGTCGGTATGCTCCTAATCTCTTGTTTGAGTGTAAATTTGATATTTTTAGGTTTAGTTTAAACCCTAATTCAATTATGATTTGTTGTACAATTTAGATTTTTTGTTAATTTGAGTATTAGTAGTGTTGTTAAATTAGGTATTAGTAGTGTTGTATGTTGATTTGGCAGATTAATTAGTTTATTATCATGAACTTGAATTAAGTACATATTAATTATTTCATCATGATGAAGTTGAATAAATGGTTGATGTAGATAATTAATGTTGGCGATTAACATGGTTAGTTGTTTTAGGTGAAAAAATAGTGTATATTAATGATTAACTTGGTTATTGATAAATTTACATGAAAGTATTTCATAGTTTATGAAATTGATAAATTACAAATTTAAGTTGTTAAGTAAATTTAAATTGACAAATTTTTATTTAATAATTAGTTTTTTATTGTTTTCTAATTATCTATTAGATAATTAGAATTTGTTGTTTTCTAATTATATTCATTGATAATTGTTTTATTTACCATGTTGATTGAGCGATGGCTAGCGACGATTAGCGATTGCCATTTTGATAATTTTAGCGATGAATCGCGACGGCTAGCGACGGACAAAATGCAAAATGTTGTATATATTGTAAAAAATAAAGTTTCTACAAAAAATTAAAAAATGAATATGAGAACATTAAAAATTCTGCAAATATATAATTTATTTGAAAAAAATTAGGAAACGACTTTAAAAACAACTGATATTGTACTAAAATCGATTTTGTAAAGAAATTAAGAAATGAATATAACAACAACAAATAGTCACATAAAATCTATGTCGTTAAAAAAATAATAAAGAAATTAATATTGAAGTAAAATTGTTAATTGAATGTTGAAATAAAATTTAAATACACAAATTTTTGAAATAAAATATAAATAGTTGAAACATTGTCAAAATTTGAAAAGAACAATAATATTTGATAAAATTTAAAGAAATTTCTTTATCCCTTAGATTGTCTTTGGCCCCGTCTGGCAAGTGTTGTATATGATCGTTATATGGATGTTCGTTTTGTAACGGAACGGACATTTATATTCATCTGATACAATATTTGTCGGATTTGTCCCTGTATTGGACAAGTTACAAACACAATAAAGTAATTACATATTATAAATCAATTCATTTTAAACGGTTACAAAATTTCGACAGCACTTCCTTTACGTTCCCTGTGTACACGCATTTGTGTACGATACAGGGAACATAAGGGAAGTGCTGCTGAAATTTTGTTGAACCGTTTAATCTGAAATGATTTATAAAATGTAATTACATTATTGTGTTTGTAATGGGAAATAGGATGAATGACCACCGAAGTGAAAATCAAAATACCCAAAAATAAAAAAATAAAGTGAAGTTTATATTTTGATTTTCCTGGAACGATGAACTTTTTACAATGGAGAATGGTTGTAAATTAATCATTTAAATTGTCTAACATACATTTTCAAATCAAGAAAAATGTTCAATTATTTTCTCGACCGTACGTGGATGTATGAAGTCAGAACTGGAAAGAAAGCATCAATAAAGGAACATTTCTACAACGGTGTACATGAATTTATTAGATCTACTAAATCTAATAACCGAAACTATACAGAAATTTGTTGCCCGTGTAGTAAGTGCCAACATTTGAAGCATTGGAAACCGGATATAGTTGAAGTACATTTGTATCAATATGGTTTCGTGCCTGATTATTATTTCTGGGATCGTCATGGAGAACTTGTTGAACCTACACCTAATACTGAAGTTTTAGAGGACGGTAATATGATGACGAATCCGATAGAAAATATGGTGGATGATGCAGCACGATCAATGTTTCCTACAACGGAAGCTGTCGATGAAGATGAAAATGTCGAAGAAGAACCGACTGCGGGAGCTAAAAAAATATACGATTTGTTGGATTCTGCTAAGAGGCCGTTGTGGGACGGATGTAAAAGCGAAACCGAACTTTCAGTAACCGCCGAATACATAACTATGAAATCAAAATTCAACCTTACGGAAGTTGCATTTACAGCAGTTGTACAAGCTGCAAAACGACACATGCCACCCAACAATCTGATGTGCGATAATCATTATAAAGTAAAAAAATTGATGTCCGCATTCGGTCTACCGTACGAGAAGATTGATGCATGTGTGAAAGGTTGCATGTTGTATTGGAAAGACGACGTCGACCTCAGAAAATGCAAAATATGTAACGAAGAAAGATACAAACCAAGAAAGAAGAAAGGAAAAGAAGTCTCGTACAAGAGAATGCACTATTTACCCATCACTCCCAGACTTCAAAGATTATATGCGTCTTCTGCTACGGCCTGTCATATGCGATGGCATAGTGTGAGAACAGCGGAAGAAGGAACTTTGATACATCCATCCGACGGTGTAGCATGGAAACATTTCGATAAGACTTATCCCGCATTTGTTGCGGAAAGTCGTAATGTCAGACTTGGTTTATGTACGTATGGATTTTCACCATTTTCACAGTTTGGTAGTAAATATTCATCCTGACCAATTATCGTTATTCCGTGTAATTTACCTCCATGGATGTGTATGAAAACACCATATATGTTTCTCACCACTGTCGTTCCCGGCCCTCATGATCCAACTCAAGGAATTGATGTTTATTTACAACCATTGATTGAAGAGTTGAAGAAACTGTGGAATGATGGAGTCGAAACTTACGATGTATCAACGGAAAAAAAATCGGTTATTCGCTTCTTTGTTATGGACGATTAATGATTTTTCTGCATACGGGATGCTTTCTGGTTGGAGTACGGTCGGTCGTCTAGCATGCCCTTATTGTATGGAAGATGTAACGACCCGTAAAGTTCGACCATTTACAATTGTTTGTTTAATAGGATTTTTGTAATTTATTTTAGTTGAAAGAATAAAGGTGGTAGATAAATATTAAAATGAAGGCTAGAATAAATTATATAGAAGTGACTTAGAAACCTATTTAAAGACATTTGAATAAAATTCAAATGAATTAAGTATAGAAAGAAAGAAAAATTCTTACCTGGATATAAAATTTAATATGGGAATATTAAACCAATTTAATGCAATAAAAGATTGTGAACGATAAATTTGAATAGATTAAGAAACCCTGTTATTGCAAGTCAATAAATTTGTAAACCCTAATGAACATCTCAAAATTTATAAATTTATTGAAATTTAAGACATAGCATAAGCGTAGAACTATAGGTATGATGACAAACTTTTATAAATTGTCTAATTAAGGGTCAGCAAATTTATTTGGAAATCAAACTCAATTAAGGGTAAGTAATTATGATGGATTGATGGCATAAACGTTACTAATTTTTATCATAGTAACGGAAGTGCAGATGGAAGGCAACTGTAGAAATTTAAGTACGTATTAACAATTGAAAGGGACTGTCGATTGAATGGAGTACTTTAGGTTGTCTTACTAAATTTAGAATTTAATATAAGACAAATAGAAATAAATCAATAAACGTATAGATTTTAAGTTTATTATGATGAAATATTTTAGTGATATGAGTTAGAATAAATGAAATAATTTGGGTTAATTGGTATTTAATGGAATTAAAGGTTGCAATATTCATAAGTAAGGATTTAGATGAAATAGATTGATGTATGAAAAATTTAATTGGATAAATGACAATTAATTCCTTTAATTTGTGCAATTAATGTATGTTTAATTGATAACGATAAAAAGTTGATTTTTTTTGTGTAACCAACGTAAAATATTATCATAGCATGATACTTGGTTTGAATAGAAGGGTGGAATTGGGAATTTAATAAGTGAATTTATTTCAATCAGTGCAATAAAAGGATACGTAAATAAATGGTAAGATGAAATGGTAAATTATTGATGTAATGGAAGATATAACAATGTCAATTATGCATATAAGGTAATAAGGTAATGAAACCGAGGTAAATTTATTAATTGAGACTTTAAGTAAAATTAACGTGTGGAATTGACCAAGGTTCAATAAAATGAGAATTTGATTGGTTATATTTATTGGTTGAGAAAGGTAAATGTGTATTTGGGGAATAAATTTAGTCAGACTTAAATATTGAATTTAATTAATTAATATATATGATAAATGATGATTAAATAAAAACCCAATACTCTATATATATGTATAATATTTGAGTGAAAATAATAATACACTTATAAATGTGGAATTAAGAGTTTACAACAACTATTTTGAGTAAAGAAATTGTTCATTCAAGTAAATTTGAAACATCGCAATAGGTGTAAATTAAGTGTTGCGTTAAATAAATTATAAAGGAATAAATTTATAGAAACGTAGGAACGGAAGAATGAACATTATAGTAACGTAAAACGTATTGTAGGATAATAATTAAGTATAGGCTTGTAAATTTGATGTATGACAATAAATTTTGTACGTAAATCTTTCTATTAGTTGATAAGTCTTATTTTGATCAATTTAAAGGAATACACTAAATTTTGTAGTTAGTACGGAATATTGATGAGTGAATGAATAAGATGAAACAAAAGTGGAATGTATTAGTTGAGGTTTTAAGTTTATTTATGTGATAAGTTACCAAAATTACAATTTTATCTAAATACAGTAATTTATGCGAACAAAAGATGAACATTTTGAAATATTACCACAGTGATATATAAAAGAAACGTTAACTATGTAGTTGGAGAATAATTGATATATTTTGAGTTGGATAATAGAAATCAAGTTATTTATATAATTAGATTTAAGATGAGAGTATAAGTATATGATTTAATAATTGGGTTTTGCGAATAAAATTTATAATTCCCAAATAATAAGAAAACGCAGAGGTTAACACTGCGAAATTTATATACTTATAAATTTTAATTCACATCCAAGCTTGCTAAATTATTTGGAATTGATTGGATTATATAAGTAATGAAATTTGGCCAATATTTAAAGTTGAAAGAAAATTTGGATTTTATGATTTATTTTAATTTATTTAATAAATATTAAAAATAGCCATTTTTGTCACAGACTCGGATTTCGACGAAACCAGTTTCATCGGATCCGTAACGGTGAATTATAATAATGTTTCAAGTTTCGTAGCGATCGGACTTGTCGTTTGATCGTACGGACTCGAAACGCCTTGAAATTTACGCATTTTGAAATCAATTTGATATTTTGTTTTTTTAGCATAACTTCTTCATACGATCGAATTTGGTCGCGAAACTTTTTCCATCGCGTTCAGAATATTTTAAAACACCTATTTGGATATATAGTTTTAACAAATTCGACTCCGGAGGCATAGCGGGCTTTTTGGACCATGGTTTGTCACGCACGTTCGCGTATCCAGTCTAGCTACCCTACCTCTAGCCTATCTATAAGTATACAGCTATAAACCCTAGCTCCTTTCTTTTTCATTTGCTGTACGTTCATTTCTTCACTCTTTTCTCTTCCCCAAATGTATACATCTCAGATCCAATTCAGATCTATCCACAGTTCAAAATCAAAAGTCAAAACTCAAAAATTTCAGAAAATTCCAGAAAAAATATATGTTGAAGTATTCGATACGCGTAATCTACTGGTGAAATTCGTTTTTCAATTGGAGCTGTCGTTCATCCAGAATAAATTCAAACAGCCCCAAAATCGTTCATCATCGTCGCGCAAAACTTCGTCGGATCGGAAAACGGTTTCTGGGTTTTGGAGAGGGAACCGAGGGGATCGCATCTATGTGGTTTGTTTCGAGTTTCAACGGTTGGATTGGCGGGAATTTTCGATTTGGGTTGATGAAGTATGGGTTCGTGTTCTCTGTTGCGCGTCTGTGCGTTGTTCTGGAAGGTCTCTGCGTGATTGCTTGATGAGGTGGCAAGTAGGTAAATGTGTACCATTTGGTTTAATTTAATTTTGATTTTTCAACTCGCAATTTTCGCTATAACTTTTGCATACGATATCCGATTTACGCGCGATTTTTTTTGTTAGGATCGTAATTTAATTCCGGACTCGATGACGCTGGTTTGGACGAATTCTGAGACGGGCGAAATTTTGGGTTTAAATCGGGTTTAAATTCGATTTAAATTCAAAAGGTGAGTGTTTTAACCCACTCACAATTACTAGAAGCTTTTATGTTTGTTAAATAAATTTTAGAAATGAATAGAAATTTATTTATGAGCTTTTGGCATGTTATTTCATCCATATCTGTTGAATTGCATTTTTTGAATTTAGCTGTAAATTAAATTGATTGATTGCGTATTAATTGGCTGTTAGAAATTATTGTTTGCATATGAACTGCTAGTTAACAGTTATGTCAAATTTCACTGAATATAAACTGTTAGATTAAAAGTTGATAAATATGATTTGAAATAAAACTGCCAAGTATTACTTGTCGTATATTACCAAACATATATTGTTATTGATTGAGATTTGCTTGATGTTTGTGATTGGATGATGGATGTGTGTTGAATGGATGTTTTATTTGATATCATTAAACTGCAAGTTACTATGCATTTTTCATTTCATTCGGGATTGCGGTTTGAAATGATATACAACCGCAGTTTATTTTTAAATTGCGGATTGAAATGATAAATATCCGTATCACTTGACCATAGGATAGAAAATTATATACAGGCACCGCGGTATATATATAACTATTTTAAATGTGATTACTATGGTTTGGATGGAATACGGTTTATAATAATCTAAAATTTTATACTGTATAAATATTTTCTTCCGTATTCATATACATGTAAAGTTAAGAATTTTGAAATTAAAAGGTGCACAAACTCCTTTATTTAAAAATGGAAGAAAATTTAGAAAATGGAGATTTATAACTTATATCCTATGTTTTAATGTTAAGTTGGAAATTTTAAGATATGATATTTGTAATTGGATTTTTCCCAAATAAATTGAAATGAATATTCTAGAAAATTTTGAATTGGAAAAAATATATATATTTTATTACTAGAAATTAAAGTCTTATTGTTTATGGATTTTATATTCAAGACGAATTAATAGAACATTTGATTTATTGAAAGAAAAATCCAGCTTTAGTTGAAATATTAATACTCAAATTTGAAATAAATATATATAAAGAAATAGAAATGGTTTTGGAACTTGAAATGATAATAAATTATGGTTTTTAACTTTAGATAAAGAAATATTTCCGTAAAGCCATGTAGTTTACTTCTTTGCAAAGTGACAGTAAAGTTAAACCTTTGAATTTATATACTGTTGAATATCCAAACCATTTGAGTTTTAAAAGTTATGGTTTGAAATTATGGATTTCAAAATATGATGCTTTGAAAATATTTGGGTTTCATATGTTTGAAGTTTAAAGCATTATGATTTTTGAAAATTTTATTTGGGATAAACGATATCATATTGTTTTGGGTTTTAAAAGAAGAAATGATATCGTAATATTATGGTTTTGAAATGGATTATATTCTGGTTTTAAAGTATAAACTGTTTTTAAATAACCGCGGTGTTATAATAACGATGGGTTGGCAAAGAGACCGGGATCGGATATGGACATACTCTCTGTCGATACCGAAAACCACTTTGACTAACCGTGTACGCGGTGGAGATTCCAGAATGAAGTAGGTGGTGGCGACGTTTCCTGTAAGGTAAATACGTGGACCCAACTCCCGTGAGTTGGCATAAGGTGGCTAAAACAGGAGCGCTTGACGGGTTAATGAGGTCATTCCTCTGATCGGACACTCCTCTTCGATATTATACTATGACTTTGGATTGATTCAGTGGCCACTTTTATTTTTGATTTGGGGAGTTGTTTCGAGGTGGGCGGTTGCTGCGGCTTCGCGTTACCATCGGCCCGGATGCGTAATTGGTATATCTACCCTGGCATTGCCTAGTTGTGCCGTGTCACCTACCATACCGAGCCTTGTACGAGTTTGGATTTCTCCCGTAGCCCGTGTGGTATCCTCTGGTGGCTTCCCGATCAGGATGGACTATGATATTGGACGGACTACTGGGACTATTACGTGTTAAGGGCTATATGGGTAACCCCTTAACGCTATTAAAAAGTAAGTTTATTTTATAAATAGACACTATTATAATAGCGCAATATACTACATAGTAAATAGTTTAACGGATCCTTAGGAGATGTAAATCCCGAGCATCTTTTGAGTTACTGCACTCATATTTATTTCTGTTTATTTAACTCACATAAGATATTCTAGTCTGACTCGAGTGTTTTTGTCTTTTCAAATTCGCTCGGGTCAGTCCGAGCGTTTCAGGATTGAAGATTTTAGCTTTGGAGGACGAAGACGAAGAATCCGTATTGTTATTATTATTATTATAGCGTTGCACCACACTCTTTCTATTCCGCTGCATTGTTGTATTGGTATGTGAACTCTGATATTCATTGTATAAGTAAAATAACTGTTTTGTAACCGTTTATGAACTGTATATTTATTATTATATTTTATCCTTCCGCTGTGAGATTCTATTTTTATTTTATTCCTTCTCTGTTTTCTTATTTACCCCATAACAATCCGCCCTTGCGTATGCTTTGAATTGGCACGAGTGTCGTTTTAAAGTGTGCGAAAAGGCGGGATGTTACAGTTGGTATCAGAGCTTTGGTTTAGCGATAAACCTTGGCTTTGTGGGGTTTGACTCTTTGTTAATAGGGTAGAAATATCCTATGGGAGTCACTGAGCGTATATATATGAGAGAGCGTACTTGTTAGTGTTATAAAAAGATTTTTATATTGTGTTAATCTGTTCCGCTTTGTATTTATAAATTCTGGTTGATGCATGGGACGCTATGTCATCAATAGGGATTTCTAAACACTTAATAGGACAGACCGACATAATATCCGTTTTAATATAGGTGAATGAAATAATTTTGCCTATTATATTTTCTATATATAAAAATAGTTTTATAAAGATATATATATATTTGGTTGCTATAGATTGGGTGTTAGGAAAAAAAAATATCTATAATAATTGAAGCTAAGTTGAAATTATGATAAATCAAATTGGAAATTTTAGAACTTAAGTCCGGGATTTTTCCAAACATGTTTTCAAAGAATTTATGAAAAATAATGGTTCGGTTTATAAGTATTTTCTTATATAAATATTTCGTATAAATTGGAAGAATTGTTTTAAAGAAGATTTTGGAAAAAGAATTAAATTCTGTACTTTCCTCTCTGTCGCTGGAAAATAAATTCGGTGATGACGGCCGCATCATCGACTTTCATTTTCGAGTTTCGAAGGGGAAAGGCCACTGTAGTAAATTCTACTGCAGATTTATTTTGAAATTTTCTAAAAATTTTCTTTTATTGTTCTAAATATAAATTAGAGATATAAAAGTTGCAAGAAATTAATTATCTATTATTTTGAAATAAATTGAAATTTAACCCGGTATTTAATTCTAAATTTTTCCGTTAATTAATTGTTTAAAATTTGTTAGTGAAATAAAAGTTAAGTAATAAATGAATTGAAACCTCTAATTGAAATAAGAGAATAACTGCAAAGCTATAAAGAGGAATTTGCATACATATGAGACAAAGAGAAATATGGATAAACATTAAATTTAATTAAAAGAATGGAGATTAAACTTGTATAAGTTCAATTGCAATTTCCTTAACATAAATAACTTACCCAAATATAAAAGTTGAAGTGTTAAATGAGAAACTGGAATTGAATATTTTACAAGTAGGAATTTAGGAAAAATGAAGTATTCAATAAATTACTGTTATAATAAGAATTTAATGGTATAAACTTAGGTTATAATTGAAATTTTACTGAAAAAGGGTTAAGAATTATTAATAGATGATATGAACCTAAGTATATAAAATGAAATTCAAAATAAGAATTGATTGTATGATTATTGACTTAAGTATGTTTTAATCTTCCCTATTCTAATATAATGGAAAATAGGAAAAATTGAAATGACTACAATTAATAGTTGATGAATAAATAAAAACTTCCACTTATAAGAATGAATGTTAGCAGATTAAGAATTTAAGGGAAATCTTACAAGTGAAGAGTAAGGAAATGAAGATATTCAAAATCTTTGTTGTTATTAATGAGAATTTATTCTATAAACTTAAGTAATAAAGGAAATACAAGTATAATGAATTTTGGGATAATTGGAAAATAAAACTTGTAAGAAACAAAGAAATTCCTCCATAAATGAAGGAAAGAAAATCAAACCACTGAATTATGAAATAAATGTAAATAAACTATTTTGGTGTTGGTTGAATTGTTTGGTTGATGTATGTTTGTTGGGTAAGGAATTGTGGAGTTGTCGGATGAACAAATAATCTATCTTTGTTCCATCTAAGACTGTTGAGTATAGGATGCACTAGATAATTATTCTTCATTTCGTACAATTTCAGAATTTGAACCCGAACAACTAATGATTTGTTTGATTGAATGATTGTTTATTTGTGATGTGCTATTTGTTAAAAATGTATGGTTGTTGTATTTGATTGGATATGAATGATTGAATCTACCCAAACTTTTCGCTGTATTACAAGTATTTAACCTTTTAGATTTTATAAGTGTATACAGGTGATGGAAGCCACTGCTACTGCTTTGGTTTCATAGAAATATAAGCGTATTGCCCGACAATTAGGTACGTTTCCGGATTTCGTTTAAAGCGCTATTTTATATATTTTCCCGAGTTGGGATATTTTATTTTGGATATATGTGTAATATATTTGTATATTTGGATATTATATTTTCTCTAGAGTCCCTCCGTACAAAGGAGACTCTGCCAAAAATTTTCGTAAATTTTGGACTTAGAATTTTGTTAAAGATATTTTACCAACTTTAATAATTCAAGTATTAAAGAATAGAATGATTATAAAACAAGTATATTTCATTAAAGGAAATTAATCCAGTAAAATACTGTTTATAAATTAATATTTGAAATAAAATGTACTGTTTTATTCTTCCTTCTCCCTTCCTTTTCCTTTTCGGGGACGAAAAGTTTTGAGTGGGGGAGAGTGTAACGACCCGTAATGTTCGACCATTTACAATTGTTTGTTTAATAGGATTTTTGTAATTTATTTTAGTTGAAAGAATAAAGGTGGTAGATAAATATTAAAATGAAGGCTAGAATAAATTATATAGAAGTGACTTAGAAACCTATTTAAAGACATTTGAATAAAATTCAAATGAATTAAGTATAGAAAGAAAGAAAAATTCTTACCTGGATATAAAATTTAATATGGGAATATTAAACCAATTTAATGCAATAAAAGATTGTGAACGATAAATTTGAATAGATTAAGAAACCCTGTTATTGCAAGTCAATAAATTTGTAAACCCTAATGAACATCTCAAAATTTATAAATTTATTGAAATTTAAGACATAGCATAAGCGTAGAACTTTAGGTATGATGACAAACTTTTATAAATTGTCTAATTAAGGGTCAGCAAATTTATTTGGAAATCAAACTCAATTAAGGGTAAGTAATTATGATGGATTGATGGCATAAACGTTACTAATTTTTATCATAGTAACGGAAGTGCAGATGGAAGGCAACTGTAGAAATTTAAGTACGTATTAACAATTGAAAGGGACTGTCGATTGAATGGAGTACTTTAGGTTGTCTTACTAAATTTAGAATTTAACATAAGACAAATAGAAATAAATCAATAAACGTATAGATTTTAAGTTTATTATGATGAATTATTTTAGTGATATGACTTAGAATAAATGAAATAATTTGGGTTAATTGGTATTTAATGGAATTAAAGGTTGCAATATTCATAAGTAAGGATTTAGATGAAATAGATTGATGTATGAAAAATTTAATTGGATAAATGACAATTAATTCCTTTAATTTGTGCAATTAATGTATGTTTAATTGATAACGATAAAAAGTTGATTTTTTTTGTGTAACCAACGTAAAATATTATCATAGCATGATACTTGGTTTGAATAGAAGGGTGGAATTGGGAATTTAATAAGTGAATTTATTTCAATCAGTGCAATAAAAGGATACGTAAATAAATGGTAAGATGAAATGGTAAATTATTGATGTAATGGAAGATATAACAATGTCAATTATGCATATAAGGTAATAAGGTAATGAAACCGAGGTAAATTTATTAATTGAGAATTTAAGTAAAATTAACGTGTGGAATTGACCAAGGTTCAATAAAATGAGAATTTGATTGGTTATATTTATTGGTTGAGAAAGGTAAATGTGTATTTGGGGAATAAATTTAGTCAGACTTAAATATTGAATTTAATTAATTAATATATATGATAAATGATGATTAAATAAAAACCCAATACTCTATATATATGTATAATATTTGAGTGAAAATAATAATACACTTATAAATGTGGAATTAAGAGTTTACAACAACTATTTTGAGTAAAGAAATTGTTCATTCAAGTAAATTTGAAACATCGCAATAGGTGTAACTTAAGTGTTGCGTTAAATAAATTATAAAGGAATAAATTTATAGAAACGTAGGAACGGAAGAATGAACATTATAGTAACGTAAAACGTATTGTAGGATAATAATTAAGTATAGGCTTGTAAATTTGATGTATGACAATAAATTTTGTACGTAAATCTTTCTATTAGTTGATAAGTCTTATTTTGATCAATTTAAAGGAATACACTAAATTTTGTAGTTAGTACGGAATATTGATTAGTGAATGAATAAGATGAAACAAAAGTGGAATGTATTAGTTGAGGTTTTAAGTTTATTTATGTGATAAGTTACCAAAATTACAATTTTATCTAAATACAGTAATTTATGCGAACAAAAGATGAACATTTTGAAATATTACCACAGTGATATATAAAAGAAACGTTAACTATGTAGTTGGAGAATAATTGATATATTTTGAGTTGGATAATAGAAATCAAGTTATTTATATAATTAGATTTAAGATGAGAGTATAAGTATATGATTTAATAATTGGGTTTTGCGAATAAAATTTATAATTCCCAAATAATAAGAAAACGCAGAGGTTAACACTGCGAAATTTATATACTTATAAATTTTAATTCACATCCAAGCTTGCTAAATTATTTGGAATTGATTGGATTATATAAGTAATGAAATTTGGCCAATATTTAAAGTTGAAAGAAAATTTGGATTTTATGATTTATTTTAATTTATTTAATAAATATTAAAAATAGCCATTTTTGTCACAGACTCGGATTTCGACGAAACCAGTTTCATCGGATCCGTAACGGTGAATTATAATAATGTTTCAAGTTTCGTAGCGATCGGACTTGTCGTTTGATCGTACGGACTCGAAACGCCTTGAAATTTACGCATTTTGAAATCAATTTGATATTTTGTTTTTTTAGCATAACTTCTTCATACGATCGAATTTGGTCGCGAAACTTTTTCCATCGCGTTCAGAATATTTTAAAACACCTATTTGGATATATAGTTTTAACAAATTCGACTCCGGAGGCATAGCGGGCTTTTTGGACCATGGTTTGTCACGCACGTTCGCGTATCCAGTCTAGCTACCCTACCTCTAGCCTATCTATAAGTATACAGCTATAAACCCTAGCTCCTTTCTTTTTCATTTGCTGTACGTTCATTTCTTCACTCTTTTCTCTTCCCCAAATGTATACATCTCAGATCCAATTCAGATCTATCCACAGTTCAAAATCAAAAGTCAAAACTCAAAAATTTCAGAAAATTCCAGAAAAAATATATGTTGAAGTATTCGATACGCGTAATCTACTGGTGAAATTCGTTTTTCAATTGGAGTTGTCGTTCATCCAGAATAAATTCAAACAGCCCCAAAATCGTTCATCATCGTCGCGCAAAACTTCGTCGGATCGGAAAACGGTTTCTGGGTTTTGGAGAGGGAACCGAGGGGATCGCATCTATGTGGTTTGTTTCGAGTTTCAACGGTTGGATTGGCGGGAATTTTCGATTTGGGTTGATGAAGTATGGGTTCGTGTTCTCTGTTGCGCGTCTGTGCGTTGTTCTGGAAGGTCTCTGCGTGATTGCTTGATGAGGTGGCAAGTATGTAAATGTGTACCATTTGGTTTAATTTAATTTTGATTTTTCAACTCGCAATTTTCGCTATAACTTTTGCATACGATATCCGATTTACGCGCGATTTTTTTTGTTAGGATCGTAATTTAATTCCGGACTCGATGACGCTGGTTTGGACGAATTCTGAGACGGGCGAAATTTTGGGTTTAAATCGGGTTTAAATTCGATTTAAATTCAAAAGGTGAGTGTTTTAACCCACTCACAATTACTAGAAGCTTTTATGTTTGTTAAATAAATTTTAGAAATGAATAGAAATTTATTTATGAGCTTTTGGCATGTTATTTCACCCATATCCGTTGAATTGCATTTTTTGAATTTAGCTGTAAATTAAATTGATTGATTGCGTATTAATTGGCTGTTAGAAATTATTGTTTGCATATGAACTGCTAGTTAACAGTTATGTCAAATTTCAGTGAATATAAACTGTTAGATTAAAAGTTGATAAATATGATTTGAAATAAAACTGCCAAGTATTACTTGTCGTATATTACCAAACATATATTGTTATTGATTGAGATTTGCTTGATGTTTGTGATTGGATGATGGATGTGTGTTGAATGGATGTTTTATTTGATATCATTAAACTGCAAGTTACTATGCATTTTTCATTTCATTCGGGATTGCGGTTTGAAATGATATACAACCGCAGTTTATTTTTAAATTGCGGATTGAAATGATAAATATCCGTATCACTTGACCATAGGATAGAAAATTATATACAGGCACCGCGGTATATATATAACTATTTTAAATGTGATTACTATGGTTTGGATGGAATACGGTTTATAATAATCTAAAATTTTATACTGTATAAATATTTTCTTCCGTATTCATATACATGTAAAGTTAAGAATTTTGAAATTAAAAGGTGCACAAACTCCTTTATTTAAAAATGGAAGAAAATTTAGAAAATGGAGATTTATAACTTATATCCTATGTTTTAATGTTAAGTTGGAAATTTTAAGATATGATATTTGTAATTGGATTTTTCCCAAATAAATTGAAATGAATATTCTAGAAAATTTTGAATTGGAAAAAATATATATATTTTATTACTAGAAATTAAAGTCTTATTGTTTATGGATTTTATATTCAAGACGAATTAATAGAACATTTGATTTATTGAAAGAAAAATCCAACTTTAGTTGAAATATTAATACTCAAATTTGAAATAAATATATATAAAGAAATAGAAATGGTTTTGGAACTTGAAATGATAATAAATTATGGTTTTTAACTTTAGATAAAGAAATATTTCCGTAAAGCCATGTAGTTTACTTCTTTGCAAAGTGACAGTAAAGTTAAACCTTTGAATTTATATACTGTTGAATATCCAAACCATTTGAGTTTTAAAAGTTATGGTTTGAAATTATGGATTTCAAAATATGATGCTTTGAAAATATTTGGGTTTCATATGTATGAAGTTTAAAGCATTATGATTTTTGAAAATTTTATTTGGGATAAACGATATCATATTGTTTTGGGTTTTAAAAGAAGAAATGATATCGTAATATTATGGTTTTGAAATGGATTATATTCTGGTTTTAAAGTATAAACTGTTTTTAAATAACCGCGGTGTTATAATAACGATGGGTTGGCAAAGAGACCGGGATCGGATATGGACATACTCTCTGTCGATACCGAAAACCACTTTGACTAACCGTGTACGCGGTGGAGATTCCAGAATGAAGTAGGTGGTGGCGACGTTTCCTGTAAGGTAAATACGTGGACCCAACTCCCGTGAGTTGGCATAAGGTGGCTAAAACAGGAGCGCTTGACGGGTTAATGAGGTCATTCCTCTGATCGGACACTCCTCTTCGATATTATACTATGACTTTGGATTGATTCAGTGGCCACTTTTATTTTTGATTTGGGGAGTTGTTTCGAGGTGGGCGGTTGCTGCGGCTTCGCGTTACCATCGGCCCGGATGCGTAATTGGTATATCTACCCTGGCATTGCCTAGTTGTGCCGTGTCACCTACCATACCGAGCCTTGTACGAGTTTGGATTTCTCCCGTAGCCCGTGTGGTATCCTCTGGTGGCTTCCCGATCAGGATGGACTATGATATTGGACGGACTACTGGGACTATTACGTGTTAAGGGCTATATGGGTAACCCCTTAACGCTATTAAAAAGTAAGTTTATTTTATAAATAGACACTATTATAATAGCGCAATATACTACATAGTAAATAGTTTAACGGATCCTTAGGAGATGTAAATCCCGAGCATCTTTTGAGTTACTGCACTCATATTTATTTCTGTTTATTTAACTCACATAAGATATTCTAGTCTGACTCGAGTGTTTTTGTCTTTTCAAATTCGCTCGGGTCAGTCCGAGCGTTTCAGGATTGAAGATTTTAGCTTTGGAGGACGAAGACGAAGAATCCGTATTGTTATTATTATTATTATAGCGTTGCACCACACTCTTTCTATTCCGCTGCATTGTTGTATTGGTATGTGAACTCTGATATTCATTGTATAAGTAAAATAACTGTTTTGTAATCGTTTATGAACTGTATATTTATTATTATATTTTATCCTTCCGCTGTGAGATTCTATTTTTATTTTATTCCTTCTCTGTTTTCTTATTTACCCCATAACAATCCGCCCTTGCGTATGCTTTGAATTGGCACGAGTGTCGTTTTAAAGTGTGCGAAAAGGCGGGATGTTACAGAAGAAATACGAGCATTTTCGTTATGATATGGGAAGAAAGTTTCGTGGCTTGATTGTCATCGGTGTTTTCTTCATCCCAATCATAGTTTTAGAAGAGATAAGAAAAATTTCATAGCTAACAGAGAAGAGAATCTGAAACCACCTAAGGTTTGGTCAGGCGAGGAAATATACGAAATTGTAAGAGACTATCCAAAGATACATGAAACTGGAGTCCAGACTGAAATCGCAGGAAAGTCAGACATTCATAATTGGCGCAAACAAAGCATATTTTGGGAGTTACCATATTGGAAAGATCTCTTACTCCGACATAATATTGACGTGATGCACAACGAAAAGAACGTGTTTGATAATCTGTTTAATACAATTTTGAATGTAAAGGGCAAAACCAAGGATGATTTGAATTCGAGGCTTGATATAGCAAACTATTGTAAGCGCCCGGAACTTCATATGAAGCCTAATGACAATAAAAAACAGAAAGCATGATATGAGCTAGACAATAAGCAAGTAAAAGTCGTGCTAAAGTGGGTGGAAGAATTAAGATTTCCCGATGGGATTTCTTCCAATCTTCGTAGATGTGTTGACTTCAAAAATAGTAAATTGAGTGGGATGAAAAGTCACGATTGTCATATCATGATGGAATATTCACTCCCCGTGGCTTTCAAAGAACTGTTGCCCGTAAAAGTATGGAACGTCATGACAGAGTTATGTTTGTTTTATAAACAGCTATGTTCGACAACATTAAAGGTGGACCGTATACGTAAACTTGAAGTAGAAATACCCATATTGCTATGCAAACTGGAGAAAATACTTCCGTCTGGTTTCTTTAACGTAATAGAGCATTTACCTATTCATCTTCCATCCGAAGCACTTCTTCGAGGTCCTGTGCAATATGGATGGATGTATCCATTTGAGAGGTAAATTAACATATGCAATGTTCATGTCAATTTCAAATTTAAATTTGTATATCTAAATATGTAATAAATATCTTAATAGGTACTTGAATCATCTGAAGAAGAAGATTCGACAAAAAGCCCAGTTGAGGGTTCGATATGCAAATCGTATCTTGAAGAAGAAGTCTCATTTTTTTTCTCTCACTACTTTAAGGACGATGTGAACTTATCGTTTGTAACTGTTCCTCGAAATGAGGAAGTCGTTGAACAAAATTCTTCTCAAACAATGTTATCTATTTTTAGACAATATGGTAGACCTGGTGGAAAATGTGTGGAAATATGGTTGGACGATAGAGACCACCATGTAGCGCACACGTATGTTCTTTTAAATTGTGTCGAAGTCGCACCATTTGTCAGGTAATAGTTAATTCACTTGTAATTTATTTGTACGTACATAATAATAATAACACATATTACATATATGCAGTATCTACGAATCACAGTATCCATCTGGCGATCTCAGTAAAGAATTTGCCAAATGGTTTTTGAACTATGTTTATGAGCCAAGAAACTGTGTCGTTGATGAAGGCTTAAGACATCTTGCGATTGGACCGAAAAGAAATGTGAAGACTTATCCAATATTTTTCGTCAACGGGTTTAAGTTCAACACAAAAGATTACGGTGCTGAAAAATTAACATATAACAGCGGGGTATTTGTCAAAGGCAGTGATGATCCAGATGAGCATTTAAAAGATTTTTACGGCGTCTTAACACAGATTCTAGAATTGACATATTATGTTGAACCTTTAGAAAAGGTTTTTTTATTTAAGTGCAATTGGTTCAGTAACGTTCCTGGTTTCGGAATCAACGTGCATAAAGAGTACAAACTTATTGAAATAAGGCATACATCACACTACTATAAATACGATCCTTTTGTGTTAGCCAAACAAGCGTTACAAGTTTATTTTGCTTCGTATCCATCTTTGAAAAAAGATAAAGCGGATTGGTCCGCTGTTTTCAAAACGAAACCAAGGTTTACGATTGATGGAAATAATATTCCAGATGAAGCAGCATATCAAGCCGATCTTGAATCAAATACAGAAATAATAATAACTGATGATATTGATGTAGGGCCTTTGAATGATGAATCGAACGTCCTATTTGATGCATTTGAAAGTACCGAAGAAAATGAGATAGAATACGAGACTGAATCTGAATCAGAAAACGATGAAGACTGATCGTTATTAATATAATTGTTATGTGATAGTGATTGAAACATTCGATGTAATAGTAAATTTCTGTAATTGTTCTGTGATGATCATTTAGTTAATTTTTATCCATATTTTGTACTAGTAAATTTTTGTAATTGTTCTGTGAAAGTGAATATTGAAACATGCTATGTAGTAGTGAATTTCTATTGTGGTTCTGTGATGGTTATTTATATAATTTTTATCCATGTTTTGTACTAGTAAATTTTTATAATTGTTTCTGTGAAAGTGATTGAAACATGATATGTAGTAGTGAATTTGTATAATTGTTCTATGATGATATTGTTTTTCTATAGCAGATATGTCTGGCAGGAGACGGAGTGGAGGTGGTGGTGGCCGCCATCCCTATCTCCCGGTGCAGGTGGTAGTGGCACTGCACCGGACTTACGTCCGATTGCAGAAGTTGTTCCTAAAAGTGCTGGGTAAATATCAATTTTATTTAAAGTATAAGTTTTAAAATCCACTAAACATGTATATCATAACTTTTGCAGTGGCTTTGAGGTGGAGCCATCATATTATATTTTACAGGTTTCGAGGAAGGCTTTTCAGAGCCGGATGCATGGTTGTTGGCCTCGCTGGAACGACATCCCCCCTTATGTCAAGAACGCCATACAAGCGGATTTACTTGTAAGTAGTAGTTTGAATTTCAGTTGTAAATTAATATAATCTTTATAACTTAAAATTTACAGGCTGCAGTCCGCGTCGACCCTGATGACTTGGACATTTTTTTAAATCACTGGAACAAACGAATGAGAAAAAATTACAGGGATACACTGTCCAAGGCCAAAAATTTAGGGAAAAAGCCAAACTGGATGGGCGAGGGTGTATGGAATGATTTTCTTCAGTTTTGGGACAGTCCGGCAGTAAAAGTAAGTAATATATGTTTGCTTTGTTATTTAAATCTAATATAAATCTCGCAAGATATATACGTGATAATTTATCTTAATTTGTAGGAGCTATCTGTGCGGAACCGGGCAAACAGGAATAAAAATCCTGCATTGCACCGTGGTGGCTCCAAATCCTTTCAGGAGCATAAGAGAGAGCTGGTAATTAAATTTATAAACTGTGTTTACATTTTATTACAATATTTTATATTCAGATTAGCAATAATATTTATATATTTTCAGGCCGCGAGATACAACCGCGAGCCTACTATGGCCGAGCTGTTCAAGGCCACACATGCCTTGGAGAGGACCGACGAAGAGGGCAATGTTTCGTACGAGTGGACGGATGACAAATCACAATCCGTAATGGTAAATTAATTTACTGTTAATAACAATATTTTGTCTTATTGTATTTTCAAAATTTTGAAATTCGGTTTTTATCGTGTAAAACAATTGTTTGTAATCGCAGGAGAGGTACGAAGCAGAGCGGGCTCGTGTAGCACAGTCCACTGGTCGGGAAGAGCTTACGTTAGAGGAGGAGAACCATATTTGGGATGCTATTATTGACACGCCTTCTCGGACCAGTCGACGATATAGCTATGCAAATGTGGAGGTAAATTTTGGCATGTACTAATATATAAGTTTAACAATTTTAATAATATTATATATATATATATATGCTAATATATAAATAATTATGAATTATTTTATAGGCCATGAGAATGCAGAGTGCATACAGGAGGTCGCAGCAAGAGGCGAAGATTGCTCAGTTGAGGGCGACAGTTGAAGAAATAAATGATTGGAGGAAGAGTTTCTTTGAGCAACAGCTGGATGAGCGGATTGCGGCCTATTTGCAACAGCATGGGAGGATGCCTGGAGAGGACGGCAGCGATGGCGAGGACTAGGTATGTTTGTTTGCTGATAGTTTGGTATATACACATTTTGGTTGGTATGGTGTATATATATTTCAGGATATTATGTACATATATTTTGATGACTTCTAGTTGATGGATTTGGTTGGATATTATGTATATATATGTCGGGATATTATGTAGAAATTTCGATTTACTATTTACATATTCCGATTATTGGATTTGAAAATGAGATTTGGTTTGATTTTATATTGTTTGAATGTATAGTTATGTTATATGATGGATATATGATGGTTATACTTGATGACTATAGTGTATAGTGGTTTGGTTCAAATTGGTTGAGGTGTATATGGACTGTGCATGAACACTGAAAATTTACCCAGTTTTGCGACGGCTTGCGACGGCTAGCGACGGCCAAATTGCACAGATTAGCGACGGCTTGTGACGGCTAGCGACGGCCAAATTACACAGGTTAGCGACGGCGAGCTACGACTAGCGAGACATTTAGACGTTGGAAAAATTTCCACGTGGCACATTTGCAGTCGCTAGCCGTCGCTATTTTGGTGACGGAGCCGTCGCTAAATCTGTCACTACACTATTGGGCGACGACATTTATAGCGACGGCTTTTAGCGTCAGCCAACGACGGCTAGCGACGGCTAAAAGCCGTCGCTAACTGTTGCAGTTCTTGTAGTGATCCATTGACAGCCCTAACGCTCACATATTGCGTTTTCTCAATGGAAATGATAAACCAAAAACACCAAGTGATGTCGAAAAAATCCAAACGCTGGACAAAAAACATTTAAAACATGGTGATTGATGATGTACTTTGTAAAAAAGGTGGATCCTTTTTTGTTCACAGTAGTGGTGGAATAGGTAAAACTTTTCTTCGGTGCATAATGATAGCGTCGTTACGTGCGAGGGAAAAAATTGTCCTAGCCGTTGCTTCGTCTGGAATAGCATCACCGCTTTTGCCTGGGGGTCGAACTGCACATTCTAGATTCAAAATACCAATCGATTTGTGGAGGACGCTACCGGTAATATATTAAAACAATTTAACTTGGCCGGTCTACTAAAAAATATAGGTTTGATCATTTGGGATGAGGCACCAATGATCTATAAGACTTCTTTTGAAGCATTTGATTGAACATTACAAGATTTGATGACTAATCATAGTACGAAGCATACGAATAGGATTTTTGGTGGCAAGACAATTCTTTTAGGTGGGGATTTTAGACAAGTACTACCAGTTGTAAGAAAAGGATAAAGAAGCGATATCATTAAAGCAGCAATTAATCACTCACCTCTATGGGAGAAATTTAGGGTTTGCAGATTAATAATCAACATACGATTGCGTTGTTCAGATTCATCACCGACTAAAATAAGTAAACTTGCCAGCTTCAACGACTGGATTCTAAATATTGGCGATGGAAACATCTAAAAAATTGCTTTACACGACTCCACAAACCCAACATGGATTAAAATACCAAAAGAATTTTTGATCTCCAATGACTCGGACTCACTTAAAAACATTGTCCAGTCAACGTATACAAATTTGGAAGATCGACTATGTGAAAAAAATTGCCTCCAAGGTAGATGCATATTAACACCGACAAATGAATGTGTAAATGAAATAAATCATTGCATGCTTTCACTAATCTTTGGTGAAACCACAAAATATTAAAGTGCAGATTTTGTCAGTCAACTATCTGAGGGAATAGGAAGTGATGCTGACCTTTTTCCTATAGAATTTTTAAACAATCTACACGCTCCTAGCATGCCAAACCATGAATTACAATAGAAATGTGGCATTCCAATAATGTTAATTTGTAATTTGAATCAAAGAATTGGTTTATGCAATGGAACATGACTTTGCGTAACGAATCTAACATGCAAATTGATTGAAAATTAAATTTTAACCGAATCAAACATAGGAATCAAAGTTTTGCTGCCACGTATTATTTTTACCTCATCCACAATGGATACAAAATGGCCCTTCATTTTGCGTCGAACCCAATTTCCAATGAAAGTTTGCTTCGCCTTGACTATTAACAAAAGTTAAGGTCAAACTCTAGAAAATGTTGGCGTGTATCTAACTCAGCCCATTTTCTCACGCGAGAGCAACTCTATGCCACCCTGTCTTGGTTTAAAAATTTTGATTGCCAATAATATCGAACATCAAGAGTATATGGAAAATATTGTCTACCAAGAGATATTCCATAATCTAGCCTAACGTTGGTTTCTACTTTGCTTAAAAATAAACTCACACTCACAACAATAGTTAATTTTAGCAACAAAACATTCTTGACCTATGTATTATAATTTTTAAGGACAACGCAATAGGGTCCACATACGAATGCCTATCCAACTTGACTTCAACAACCAGAATGTGCACTATTCGAGCTAGAATTGCAAGAATTTGGGGGGCAATCAACACGGATAATAATGAAAGGTTTAAACTTCACATCCAACTTTTGGATGAAAAGGTGTGTTTCCCATCCTATGTTATTGTATGAACCTTTTTAGACAATGCACATTGCGCCTATTTCTATGTTAAGCTGCTACACACATTTCCCATGCATGGCACATACACAACATATACACATCTTTTACTATAAGTTAGGCTATAATTTAACCTCTTCTGACGTCAACTGATTGTTATCTCTAACAGACAAATTTAACTAAAATTGTACATCATATTGTTGACAGTGTTTTAAAGTTTTAATTTAACTCATTAATCTTCCTAATATGCTTACTTCTTTTGCTTATGTTAGATGGTTTTTCCCTTTTTCAACCATTTTAAAATTAAAATAAGCCATAAAATTTAGCATTAACTTTCAACTTTAAATATTGTACGTAAATTTCTACCATCTCGATCTTTTGAGATTTTTGTAAAATAGCAAACTATTCATTGCAAACTGCAAATTATTCATCTTTTTAATACAAGGAATCTCTACCTCAATAACAATCTCATTATGATGTATAAGATCAATTATACATTATCCGTCAGCAAATACTAATAATAAGCAGGTGACAACAAGATTTTAAAAGAGTTCTTTGTAGTTTAGTCCTTCGCGTTATTGCACTGTGTTTACCATTATATATGTAGGTCCTATTTTATCATATCTACTATTCTCATTTTCTTAACCTGATTTATACGGTGGATATCTCTTTTTTCAAACTATCTTCATCGCTTATGATTCATTTTATTTTATCCAATCACAAATTTGAAGTTTAATAGGAATATCACAAAGACCTGTATTTACATTTCAACCATATCATAAAATTTCTAATTTTTATAACCTCTGGATGCTTTAAATTCCTCTGTACTTTCAGTCTCCTAACCATGGAAGTACATGTTGTAATAGCATTCCAAAACATTATACAACAATAAACATTCCAACCGTTGGCAATATTTTCTTTTTTTGACTACCCACATTGGAAAGATATTAAAATGTGCTTATAAATCCAGGCCTTAGGAATAATTACATACAACTCTTTAAACCATATATATACTTTTGCAAAACAGTTAGATACATATAATATAAAATTAATTGCTTTTTGTAAACATGGTGTATTTTATGGATGATGTCACAAGTCGTAGATACATAAAATCAAATATAATATACGCTAATTCTAATGATCTTCATTTTCAGTTTGCTTAATAGCAACTAACTTAAATTCAAATAATTCAGGTTTTTTTCATTAACTTTTTAAATGCAGCCATTTTCAGCAATTGCCATTGAAACGCAAATTCATCTGTTCATTACGAATTTAACCATTTTTTAAAATAAGGTTGTGATATTTGATGAAATTCAGGTTTGTTCCATAACCTTTTTAATAGTCATTTTTACCTATTTCCTTGAAACGCAAATTCAACTATTCATGAAGAATTTTTCTTTTTCGTAACTAGGGTTATGATATTTGTTGAAATTTAAGTTTATTTATTTAATTGTTTTAAGACAGTCATTTTCAGCAATTTATTTCAATTTCTTTTGGTTTCCTATTGCAATTCGTAAACTTCGGTTTTGTATATGTTTTCTTATGCTTCAAATATTATGTCAATATAATATTCTCAATATGGATGTTTGATGGTAATCAGTATTAAAATGTGTTTGTACATGTACACTCGGATATCAATTTATAAAAACTTAACCACCTACTATTTGTGCTGAGAGAATACGATGTTTGAGGTACTTTAATACACAAATCACTACACCAGAAAAGTCATTTCATTGCGTTGAAAAAATGCTACCAAAGTTTTTAATAGCGTTTCTGCAGACGCTGCGATACAACATACAACTAAAAGTCTGAAAATTTTAGTTGCGTTGCAGTAAACGCTACCAAAAAAACATATTGTATCATTTCTCAAACCCTACAAAAGTTTTTTTTTGCACCGTTTTTAGAACGCTACCAAAATTACATTTTTTTTATTAATTGCATTTGTTCCCGAGCACTTTTGAAATGCTGCTAAAACTTATTGATTGATGTACACCACATTTTAAACACTGTTATTTACTGTTAATGGCTTATATCATTTCCGACAATTATATATATATATATATATATATATATATATATATATAATAGCCATATTCATTTTGAAACCAATATCGATAATCATCATGGTCAAACAATTGAAAAAACACGTTAGTCGCATAACCAAGTGTAATATCCATAATCATTTCAATAATAGTATTTCAACAAAGTAAGCGAATTCACATGCCACAATCATTTACAAACAAGTCTACGCAACTAGTACAATCAAAATATTATAATATATAACAGTTAACGTCTTGTTTATGACTTAATTATCGACGATTCTTTAATGCGGCTGTTCTTCTCTTCGGAAATGCTAATTATCTGTAGACAAGTATAACAGTCAACAGTTAGAATTACATACATATCGCATAATTAAGTATAATATAGATAAGAATAGCAAGGGCATTACTATTGACATTAACATTAGCAAGAGCATTAGCATCGAGCTACACTTAACTTACCCTCCACAAAACTACCTAAACCCATCGAGCTACAAAACTGCCATCCGAACATAGTTAATTCATTGTTGTTATTATTATTATTACTATTATCGTTAAAACTCAGTTAACTTAATTATATTTGTTTGCGCCAAAATTGGTCACAAACCCCAAGTATCGTGAAAGCACCAAGTTATGAATATAAGCTAACAATTTTCAAGCACAAGTCACAGATCTAAGCAAATAGCAAACAACAATCCAGAAATAGCGAACAGAAACACAAGATTTATAGTAGTTCGGCTATCTCCGGCCTACGTCCACTTTGAATAGTAATCCTTTATTGATTTTCCTTGCTGGTTACAGATGATTACAGCGATTACAATGAACTAATTCGAGTACAACAACGATGGTAAGGTGTAGAATTGAATCTGGCAGAGTCTGGACGTTGAATAGCCAAATGATCCTCTTTCTGTAGGCTATGGGGGCTATTTATAGGTGTAGGAGGATGATATCGCGCTAAAACTTCGGGAGACTCCTTCAGCCACGTGAGTGTGCCCATGCGATCGATCCCACCAAATGTCGACTCGATCTGTGATCGATACGAATCGATTTCGTATCGATCAAGAAATGGTCCAATCAAGATGAAACTTGACAGACACATTCCTTGGCTTCTACGTAAGCTTCTGTGAAAATTTCATAGCATTTGGATCGGTGGATCTTGAGTTATGATCGATACGAGTTCAAAGTTTTCGAATGGCTGTCTGGTTCGCATCCATGGCTTCGAGTCGATCGACTTCGAATCGATCATGCGCGTGAT
The DNA here is from genome assembly GCA_030765085.1 of Allium cepa. NCBI lineage: Eukaryota > Viridiplantae > Streptophyta > Magnoliopsida > Asparagales > Amaryllidaceae > Allium > Allium cepa. The sequence goes on from CM060935.1 coordinate 602,561,332, forward strand.
GAAGTGGTGATGTGGGCGCGTTCCTCGCATCAATCCACTCTTTACTCCGAGTTGACCGTGTCGCATCCATGAATCTCGCCTCATTTGTATCAAGTGTCGTTATACAATTTGCATCGATGGATACGAATGGCAGTTCCATTGATCGATACGAACTGGATCGAGGCGAACCGAGGCTCCTTGATGGATACGAACGTCTGCTTTGTGATGGTAACGAGCTAACAAAGGTGGATGGATATGAACAGGGCAGCTACTTTATGGATATGAAATAATGACTTGTCACTGTTGATGGATGCGAAGTAGTCATCAGCCGATCGATACGAAGACGAATACTGACAACTTGATCGATACGAGTCAAAAGGAACTGATCGATGCGAAGTGGGTGATGGATGTGAACCGGATCGAGTCGAACTGTGGTTTACTGATGGATACGAAATCGAGGTTGTTTCCTCCAGTTTGAATCGATCATAACTAGAGCATATGAACTCAGATTGACTTGAAATTTGGAATACATGCTTCCATGGCTTTGCTTGTCATGTCTTGTCAATCGTGGCCCGATCCGGACTCGGACAAAATTCATCGATATCCATGGTGAACCTATGATGCATAATCGACGTTCATGACTAGTAATCATTGATTTTCAGTTAATTCTTGGGTATCTCGGCTTTGCCTAAAGGTGGGATAACACTTTGCCTCCAAAACATGCCTTTTTGTAAAAGGTGCGTTTTGAACAGTCTCAAATCAAATGCAGCGAGTTCATGTTTTATTCAAAGCTTATAGTAGTGTCAATCAAGTTCGCGGCTGTTCGAACCCAAATCATTATTCATTTCTTCCTGCGGAAGTTAAGAATGAAATTCTACAGTCTCTCCGGACTATCAGTGGTCACTCCGGACCTTTGCCAAGTCCATTCCAGACTTACGATCGAATAGAAAGATCCTGTTGCACTCTGGCATTGCCATCTATCCCTTGCACTCTGGCCCTTAGCTAGAGCAATGTCTTGGTCATTCTAGACCCGTCGTAGCCTTTCCGGGCTCTTGCTGGATCCCATCCTTTCACTCTCCGGTGAAAAGGAAACAGCGTTAAGTAAGTCGATCCTGTCGCTCTTCGACGAAGCAACTCACTTCTTGCACTCCGGTTCAGTGTATCTGAACATTAAGCGATGTCATGGCCTAAATCATGGGCCGATCACAACCTCTCCGGGCTCTTATCGAATCTTGATCCAATCACTCTCCGGTGAATGGAAAACGACGTTAAGTGAGTCGATCGTGTCGCTCTCTGGCGAAGCAACTCACTTCTTACACTCCGGACCCCGCCTCTCTGGGTAAGGTCATAAAGCGATCGTGTTCAAACTGGTTTATAATATTCATCCTTTAACTCTTCGGTTAAAGGTTTATTTCAAGAAATTCAAGTTCATTTATTGAATTCAAATCCTAGATGTTCAATCTCAAATATTAGGAAAAACTAGACATTGCCTCTTCGGGAAGATCGATCTATCTCCATCTCAGAGCATGCCAAGGGATCTCTCTGGTTCCCGTACATGTGTAAGTGGAACAGCTGTTTCATTTTTAAAATCAAATCTAAAAAATCTAACCGACCAAAGTCCAAATCCTGGACTTGGCCCTTGCCATCAAAATCAGTTGATGACGAGTCTCAATCCCGAGCCAGGATCAGTTCTGTTAGCTAGAGGCGGTAGTTGTTCAGGTCTCACGGCCGCCGTCCGTTTCCTGGTATACTGTGGCATTCTACCACTCCTGGCATGTTCTTCCACCTCATCCTTTAGGTTGCGGCATTCATCGGTAGTGTACCCATCCAGCTCATGGAATAGGCAATATTTTCCACTTCTACGCTCCCGCTCTGTGGGATCTCTCCTGGGTGGTTTTCGATAGGGGAGTTTCCCCCGAGTTTCCATGTAAATCCGTTCCAGGCTTGCCGTCGGATCTGTCTGTTTTCTGAATCTGGTCCCGGAATTTCTCCCGTTTATCAGGACCATCATGTCTGTCATCCTGCTTTCTCTTTCCTTTGTCTGCTCCAAACTGTTCTCTGGTGGTTCCTTCGCCCTGCACAACGTTTGTTTCTCGCCTCTCGTCTCGTGATTCTTCTAGTCGAATGAATCTTTCAGCTTCATGATAGAATTCTCCAAGATCTTGTGGTGTATCTCTTACCAAAGAATCTTTGAATTCGGTGCCTTCCCCAACTCCTGCCACTACGAACGTCAAAATCATCGATGGATCCGGACGATCTACAGAAGCCACCGTTGCATTGAATCGCGGTAGAAAATCTTTTATGGACTCTTCGATACTTTCCTTTATCGAAGCCAAAGTCATCACACTCTTTGGTCGCGTCATGTGGACCCTAAACTGTCTCATGAAGCAATCTACGAGCTTGCCCCATGTTCTGATCGATCCAGTTTCTAGTTGTCTGAACCAAAGCACAGCCAAATCTGATAAAAATAAAGGGAAACATCATGCCATCACCTACTCGGATACTCCCAGCTCTTCCATATGTCTGATGTATCTAGTAATGTGCACAGTCGGGTCTGACTTCCCGTCATAAGGTTCCAGCATTGGTAGTTTGAACTTTGGAGGGTTCCTTGCATTTCTGATATTCAGAGTGAACGGACTCCGACTAGCTTCTTCCAATCCTCCACTCGACAATCCTCCTCTCATGATTCATCGCACTCGACCAATCATTCATTCATCTCCATCCGGAGGCTGCCCCCTTTTCATGTTTCTATCCTGCCCCCAAGTCTCGAAGGGAATTCTGGTACATACTCTTCGTGTGGATCGTTAACATTCGCATTGGCTCTAGCCTATTGAGCTCCATCCATTGGTCTTTCAATATTGGATCCTGAGGATTTGCCCCCAAGCCTTTGTTGATTGCCCTCTGGTTCTGTATTCTATCCGTCATTGGGTTCTGCAACCCTAGCTCCTTGTTCCACGTTTGCAGCCACTATAGTCGGTCCAAGGTTCTGTGTCCCTGTAGCTCTCATCTGTTCAAAGAAAGTCTGCATCATGTCCTGTTGACTCTTCAACAATCTCTCATGTAATGAATTTGCCATAGCTTCCATCTCGTCCCTGGTAATGTAAATAGAAGCATGTCCTTCTCCAGCTCCAGAGGATGCCTCATGGCTTCCTCCTTGTTGGATTCTCTCAGCCCTTTGTCTTCTACTTGATTGTCGAGTCATTTCTCTAAATCTGAATCCTTCAAGCTTTTAAATCTGAACTTCTAATCTGGTGTAGCGGGTGCCAGTTGCTTTCAATGAAAGCACCAAAGTGTTTGCGCCAAAATTGGTCACAAACCCCAAGTATCATAAAAGCATCAAGTTATGAAGATAAGCTAACAATTTTCAAGCACAAGTCACATATCTAAGCAAATAGCAAATAGCAAACAACAATCCAGAAATAGCAAACAGAAACACAAGGTTTATAGTGGTTCGGCTATCTCCGGCCTATGTCCACTTTGAATAGGAATCCTTTATTGATTTTCCTGGCTGGTTATATATGATTACAGCGATTACAATGAAGTAATTCGAGTACAACAGCGATGGTAAGGTGTAGAATTGAATCCGGCAGAGTCTGAACGTTGAATAGCCAAAAGATCCTCTTTCTGTAGGCTCTGGGGGGCTATTTATAGGTATAGGAGGCTGATATCGTGCTCAAAATTCGGGAGACTCCTTCTGGTATGTGAGTGGGCCCATGCGGTCGATCCCACCAAGTTTTGACTCGATCTGTGATCGATACGAATCGATTTCGTATCGATCAAGAAATGGTCCAATCAAGATGAAACTTGGCAGGCACATTCCTTGGCTTGTACGTAAGCTTTTGTGAAAATTTCATAGCATTTGGATCGGTGGATCTTGAGTTATGATCGATACGAGTTCAAAGTTCTCGGATGGCTCTCTGGTTCGCATCCATGGCTTCGAGTCGATCGGCCTCGAATCGATCATGCGCGTGATGAAGCGGTGACGTGGGCGCGTGCTCGCATTGATCCACTCTTTACTCCGAGTTAACCATGTCGCATCCATGAATCTCGCCTCGTTTGTATCAAGTGTTGTTGTCCAGTTTGAATCGATGGATACGAATGGCAGTTCCACTGATCGATACGAACTGGATCGAGGCGAACCGAGGCTCCTTGATGGATACAAACATCTTCTTTGTAATGGTAACGAGCTAACAAAGGTGGATGGATATGAACAGGGCAGCTACTTCATGGACACGAAATAATGACTTGTCACTGTTGATGGATGCAAAGTAGTCGTCAGCCGATCGATACGAAGATGATGGATTCGAATACTGACAACTTGATCGATACGAACCAAAAAGAACTGATCAATGCGAAGTGGGTGATGGATGCGAACCGGATCGAGTCGAACCATGATTTACTGATGGATACGAAAATGAGGCTGTTTCCTCCAGTTTGAATCGATCATAACTGAGAATATGAACTCAGATTGACTTGAAATTTGGAATACAGGCTTCCATGGCTTTGCTTGTCATGTCTTGTCAATCGTGGCCCAATCCGGACTCGTACAAAATTCATCGATATCCATAGTGAACCTGCGATGCATAATCGACGTTCATGACTAGTAATCATTGATTTTCAGTTAATTCTTAAGTATTTCAACTTTGCCAAAAGGTGGGATAACAATATTATTATTACTATTACTAGTATTTTTATTTTTATTGTTATTATAAACTTAGTTAATTTTTATAAACTTAGTTAATTCATCACCAGCATCATCACCAGCATCATCACCAGCATCATTATTTGTAAAACTTTGTTAAATTAGTTATATTATTATTATTTATAAAATTTAGTTATCTTAAGCTTAGTTAATTCCATTAAAAAATTTAATTTTAACAAAACTTAGTTAATTTTTATTAACTTGGTTAACTTAGTTAATTATTTATTATTATTATTATAAACTTAGTTAATTTTTGTAAAGTTTTAATTCATCATCGTTACTATTTATAAAAGTTTGGTAAATTAGTTATATTATCATTATTTATAAAATTTAGTTAATTTAAACATAATTAATTTTATAAAACTTGTTTAATTTTAACAAAACTTAGTTAATTTTTATTAACTTGATTGACTTAGTTAATCTACTGCTACTACTATTTATAAAACTTAACTAACTTAGATATATTAGTATTATTATACCAAAAGGAAAGTAAGCTAATATAGAATGAAGGATAAGGCAAATACATTATTTTCATAACATATTATGGATACCTGCTGTAATTGATGCACATTTTCAGCTTTAGTTCAGAGATTGAAGCATCATAACAAATAAGCACTTGAGAATACGTTAATCTTTTCCAACCTAACATCGCATTTGTTCCTTTCAGCTGCTTTTGATAGACTTGGTAACAAATAGTTTTAAATTGAGATCTCACAGTATACTAGTTTCCTTAAATTCTAGGACTAACATAGTGTTTATTTCAGATCTCCAGTCAATTCTGCAACAAATAGACCAACGATTAAGGATCTGGCCAGAACCACGAGATTCTGGCCATCTCGTATTGGTTCCGGCCATCACCGGGACGGGATTAGGTCAAAATCCCGTCCCGTTCAAACTTCGATTAAAAAAAATCACGAAAAAGAGAAAAGGGCAACAGCCGAATCAAATTGCACGCAACATCCAAAATCGAAAAAGGAATACAAACAGAAAATTGACCCGTGCTTGCATAGTGAAAGCATAAATTTTTGCTTAGAAATAAACGACTACGAACGTAACTTACCACTTGTGCTTCAGCAATCAAATTCGCGCAAAAAGAATCACTGATTCGCACAAATTCGAGAAAGTTCGACCTTGCCGCGTTGATCTTGGAGTTGGCAGGAGGAGAAGCGAAAATTCGACCTCGTCGCGTTGATCTTGGAGTTGGCAGGAGGAGAAGCGAAAGTTCGACCTCGCCGCGTCTTCAGCCCTAGCTTGCTTTCGAACGAAGGTGAGTTTTTTTTCCATCTTCGTTTTCGTCTTCTGCCCTAGCTATCGAGACTTTTTTTTAATTCGTCTGTGTTTTTTTTCGAACGAATGAAAATAAGTGGCCACTTTTAATTCTTTTGGGCCTGGTTATTTTAGCCGATATAGGGACAAAAAACATTGTTTCATATGGCATATTGTTTTCGTTTGTCTTTTTGTTTCATATTGCTTTCGTCTGTATTTTTGCTATTATGGGTTGAACATAAGTATTGTTTCATATTGCATATATAGGTTGAACATGAACATTGTTTCATATTGCATATGGAAACGGCCTTGAATGTGTTGAACCGACTTGAATAAGTCGACTGACCTGAACATGTTGTACCGACCTGAATATTGAACTTAAATATGCTGATTTGAATATGGACTTGAATGTTGAACTTGAATACATTGGACTAGAATATGGACTTGAATGTTGAACTTGAATATGTTGGACTGGAATATGGACTTGAAAATTAGAGATGGACATTGAACTTGACTCGAACAGTTGAACTTGAACAATGAATTCCGACGACTTCGATGAATGCTATTTAAGCATTTGTATTTTATTTTTGATTTGATTTGGAATATTAAATTGCTTAGCATTTACTTTTGTTTAATGTGTATATTGTATCGTTTATTTATAATCATAGATACGTTATGGCAAATCCAAATGAAATTGATTGGAATTATGGTACTGCGATCGACGACAATCTTCGAAAAACAAAATGTAACTTTTGTAATAAACTAATCAATGGCGGTGGTGTGACACGTTTGAAAGAACATCTGGTAGGAGTGGGAGGCGATGTATCAACATGTCTAATTGTCCCTAAAGAAGTTAAACAACTTGTATGATCACATACCATTCAAAAGAGAAATGAACGAAGCAAAGAAAAAATAGACAAACAACGCTTACAAGAGGAATTAATGAGCAGACCGCACCAACTATCAGACAATGAAAATGAAGATGATGAAGAACTTCAACATGTCATGCGGCAAAGTAGAGATGCATTTAGAGATGAAGAGCTGCGCAGATCTCATACTGTTCGATGATCTAGTGGTGGTTCAAGTCAAACATTGCAAAGATCTCATACTGTTGGAAAATCTGTCAGAGTAGATGATTTTGAAAATGATTCTGCTGGACAAATCGACTCATACGTGCAAAAACGAGGAGGTAGAACTCAACCTTTTATTAAATCTGCAATGAAAGCTATTAAAGATGCCAAAAAACATATAGGTCGAGTAATTTCTAAGTTCTTTTCTTTCAACCATATTCCACATAACGTTGCTAATAATCCATATTATACGACAATGGTTGACGCGATTGCAGAATGCGGTCATGGAGTTGATCCACCAACTACATATGAAATATCACACTCATGCTTTGAAATGGAAATAGAAGAAGTTGGACAATATATTAAAATGTTGCATAATTTTTGGAATGAATATGGTTGCACATTAATGTGTGATGGTTAGAGTATACAAAATCGACGAAAAATAATAAATTTTCTTGTGTACTCTACCCACGGAACGGTATTTATCAAATTTGTGGATGCCACAATTGAATTCCAAAGTGGAGAATATATTTGTGGATTAATGGATGATGTCGTCGAAACAATCGGTGAAAATAGGATAGTGTAAGCTGTTACAGATAATGGAGCAAACTACAAAGCTGCCGGTCAATTATTGATGCAAAAAAGAAGGCATTTATATTGGACACCATGTGCAGCATACTACATTGACTTGATTTTGGAAGATATTTCCAAAGAGCCAGAGTTAACAACTATTATCACAAATTGTCAATTAATAACGACGTTTATATACAATCATAATTGGTTACTTTCTATCATGAGAAAAGAGACCAACAATAAAGAATTGATTAGACCGGCAATAACACGGTTTGCAACACATTTCATCGCACTAGACTCTATTCACAAACATAAAGATGACCTGAGACGGATGATTGCTTTAAGAGAGTGGACATCAAGAGTTCCTAAACTCAATACTAAAGACAAAAGAACAGCAAATGTTGTCTCTACACTAATTTACAACAATGCTTTTTGGACTGGTGCTGCTTCCGTCATCCTTGTTTTTGAGCCATTGGTGAAATTTTTACGAATTGTAGATAGTTATGACAAAGCAGATATGGGATATCTTTATGAAGCAATGGATCGAGCAAAAGAATCGATTAGAAAAAATGTTGGTGGAAGACAATGCCAAAAATGGTGTGATATAATAGACAAAAGATGGGAAAGACAGTTACATCGACCTCTTCACGTCGCAGGTAATTTGCTTTATCTTATCGTCGCACAAATAATGAAATATATAACATTTCAATAATATTTTAAATCTTTCCAATATAGGTTATTTTCTTAATCCCATCATTCAATATGGAGATGCAACAAACGATGGAGAAGTATTAAACGGATTTAACTACGTCGTTGAAAGAATGGTGCCAGACATTGTAAAACAGATAGAAATTGGAAAAGAGGTAAAACTAACATATATAATAGTTATGTTAAACACTAACGTTTAAGACATATTAAATATTTAAGTTCACATCACAGGTAGAAAGATATAGATTGAAAATTGGTGCATTTAGTTTTGCAAACGCATACACAGCCGTAAAGACATGTTTTCCCGCTCAATGGTGGTCCACAATTGGAAGAGAGGATGCTCCAAATTTAACACGTTTAGCAATGCATATTTTAAGCCAAATAGTTTCTATGAAAGAAACTTGACTACATTTCCAATGATTCGTACAAAATTACGAAATAGAATAAAAATGAAAAATCTTGAAAAATTGGTATATGTGCATTACAACATAAGATTAAGAGTAAAAAATTTAAGATGCCGTGACACTGAAAGTCAGTTGATCGATCTAGACTATATATTCCATGAAGAGGATCCATTAGCAGAATGAACTACTGAAATTGAACCACCCTTGTTGGACAATGACCCTTGGAATGACGAATACACTGAATGATGCAGTCGCTGCTGTCGATGGTATACCTGCACGAGCAATAAAGAGTCAAAACAATGAAAATAGTAGCAGCTCGTCAAATGTTGATTATGGTGATGCAGGTGGAAGTGGCGTTGGTTTAACAAGTAATTATGGTATTGGTTCTAGTGATGGTGGTGAATTATATAGACCAACTCAAACATATTCAAGAAGAAGGGATGCGAGCGGCAATCGTAACCAAAGAGATAGTAATTTAAATGTTGAATCCGGACATCAACATGATTATGAGCACCACAATCCATATATTTCAACCGATCCACCAATCTACAGGTATTCTACTTCTGACTATACAGGTGGTAACTCATATAGTGATATCTCGAGTGATCAAAATAGTTAAGATACATATACAACACAAAATGATGAACCATCGTCTTTTGATAATACGATGGCGACATTTATGGGCCCAGGACAAATGCAATATGGTTATCCATCATACTATACAACACAAGACAATGAAGAAAATTATGAAAATAATCCATATGTAGCTTCGAGAAATAGTTCCTGGATGTAGTAGTGTTGTATGTAACATTATTATTTTATTGTATGCTATATTTCTATATAAATTTGAATCGTTTATCGTTAAGTTTTCATTAAAAATGCAAAAATCCAATATCAAGACCGAAACCGAAACCGAAACAAAAACCGAAACAAACGAAATGACCGAAACTGACCTAAACCAACAAAATTTCAAATGACCGAAACTGAGACCGAAATCGAGTTCTCGAACCTTGAAATAGACAAATAATTGGATACTCTTTGCTTAATAGGGAACAATTAATAAAAAAAATGAAGGGAAATTATGTGTACTATAATTGGATACTTATTGAAACGACTACAACATTTGGGTTTGATTTCAATAATCGACCGTGTTATCCATAAAAATATTGTTATAGTTTCTTAAATTGACTCTAGATTATCCACGTTAATGCTATACTTTTTATCTACAAGATAAAACTTTTCAGAACTAGTAATTTATAATAGAACATAAACCATGAAATCAAATCATGTACAAACCAGTGAAACATAACTATTGTTGGCACCAAAGCCTAGAAGCTAAGAAAAAGAAAATAAAAAGAATACAATTTACATTGCCAAATTCAGAACATTTCCAAAGATCATATCCATACCAAGGTCGATTGGAACAATACTCGATGAGGTGCAAGAGTTTTAAGGGAAATCCATATCATTTCGGCTTGTTAGTTCCACTAATGACACTGTAGTGAGTGCCAGACTACTTTTCATTTCATTTTATATCAATGGAAGTGACTTACTAATTTGACTGTTATGTCCTAGTAATAACAACATAGTTACAATTTTATTTTCATTTATTTTTTGAAGATAATGGAAACATAGGAGTGATAGGGAAGAAAGCCTAACTGGAAAAGAGCATCCTCAATTTGCCATCAAGTGTTGCGAGCGGGTCTGTGTTCACATTTAATTTCAATTGCCAGTAAAGTATTGAAATTCCTAGAGCTATTATTATGAGGAACAACCATTTAAGCAATTCTTCCTCAAGAGAATCACCATAGAAGATCGTCTTGGAAAGGGTCGCATATATGTAATTCGTGAATTTACAATGTCAATAAGTATAGTTATGATAGGATCTTCTTTCCAATGACGTAAGTTTTAATTATGTCACCCTCTTTGCCTATTTTGTATTTTGGTAGAACTTAAAACTCATCATAAAGTAGCAAGCATATCACTGTTGGTAGTATAAACAAATAGAAACAGGTAATAAATGCAATAAATCTATCAAATAAAAGGAGCAGGCCGTTAATATTGTCATGTTGATTTTTGAGTTATACATTTCATTTTCAACATCCACGATAGTGGAATAATTTAAGACATAAAACAATGACATGCTAAGACCTTCTTGAATTCATATAGTTAGCAATCGTTAAAAAGTCGATGCATGATTACAGAATTCAATTGACCAAAAACAAAGTGTTGGGCCTAAGACGCAATTAAGTAATAGTTGTAAAATATTCATGATAGGTATTCCTTCCAGATAAAACACTAGCTCCACTGAAGCCATGCGGAAAAGAAGAGCTCTATCACCTGAGAGGCGATGATGTTTTTTTTTAATGGTACGTAGGTACAACAAGCCACATATCACATGTCAATATATGTTCGAAGCATGCTACGGAAGTTTCGAACTTGTGATCTCTCACACCAGAGTTGAAGCACTTAACTACTGGGATAATGGTGCTTGTCAAAGGCGACGATGTTACTAGACAGCTACAAGAGTGGGATCGAGCACACAACTATGCCTATTACAACGACCCAGGTAGCCCTGACTCTGGAATTGTCCATCCTGTACTTGGAGGTTCGGAAGAATACCCATACCCATGTAGGCGAAAGAACAATCGACCACCTACAAGGACAGGTAAATTTGAAATGAATTATTTTATTTAGTTTTTGGATGTTCATATTGTTTTGCATGAACGACTATGGGGTTAGGCATGAGTATCTACACCTGAAACTCACGTTTTCTCCTGCTTCATTATCGGACATTCGATCTTCGGCATGTAGGTTCAAATATTTCGTATATGTTGAACCCTCTACATATCAAAAGATGATTATATAGGTAAGTAATCCGAGTGAGCATATTATATAAGAACTTAGTTTCTACTCAATCCAATGAAGCATTTCACTTGTAATTTCATTCCATTACAAGAATGCAAGGAGATGAACCATGAGTTGAGAAACTGATTCCAATTTATCATTGTATGACATATAACTAGTGCAATCTATTTTCTAGATAAAACTGGGGGCTAGAAATAGCAAGTGACGGCTAGGAAAAAGTATAATAGATATTGAATTGATATAATAGCTATTTAATCCATTGATAAGTTACTGGGTGTGTCGTCATCTTAATCAGAAGCCATATGCTCATCGAAGTCATCATTCAAAGGAATTGCAAAGTCGACACCTTCATCTCCATCCTCTAAATTATATTTCTTGGACTTTTTGGCTTTCAAATGAAGAAACACAAAGTATCAGTATAATGACTTAGTACTGTGAAAGATGAAACCCAAAATTTGAACTAGTAAAAACAAAAGTAGCAATTTCTAATGTTTTCTCGATTTAACATACAAATACATGTTTCAATCTTTTATCGAGACAATACTGAAACAAAATAGACATATTTTTTTCCCTTCATGAATTATGTACAAACATAAAGATAAGTTGAAGCAGGCTCCTTATGCAATAATCGAAACTAAACTACTCAAAATGTCAATTACTGATTTATATAGTGGTGGGCGTGCAAATTGCAATCTGATTAGCTAGGGCTTCCACCACCAAAAAAATAGTCCATATATAAATTAGAATGATTATTCCGACATATCCAAATATATGTTGTATATTATATGATATCCATATCCAAACCTATGTAAAACACAGCCTAAATCTGATTGGATTTAAATTCTAAATGTGCACTTATATTCATATGGTTTTTGTTATACATATTTCCATGCCAACTCTCTGCATCTAGATTTTATAAACATTAGGAAAATCCAACTTTCCTCACTTTGTTGTATCTTAATTTCATCTAAAAGAACTTTTTCGACAATCAGTATTTCAAGTATTTTATAATCTTGCAATCAAACAAAAATATATAAACGGACAGAATATAGTTTTTCTATCAGCTCATTTGAGACTTTAGGAATATTGTAACAAATAATTAGATTTATATTTATGTCTTAAGCACTAGAAATGCTCTAATATTAAAGTTTATATTCTACGAAGTATGAACACAATCTTTATGATGACTCGCATCATGAGGTCAAAAGAATTGAATCATAACTACTTGGTCCATATCTAATATTGAAATCTTAAGACAAGATTATTTTGCACATTTTCTTGACTTCTACATGCCTGACAACAAAAGAATAAACCTATGCAACAGTGTAGGAACTTGGTAACCAATCTATATTCCAATATAGCAGCCATTTTAGAACAAATTAAGAAAAAATTATTACTGAACTGATAACCAAATGGCAATATGTTACTTTGCTAGGTAAAATGGAATGGATTCTTAAATTTTATTTAAAAGAAATTCATACTTCTGATGAGACAAATTTTAATAATTCACTTATACCAGAAGAGATGGAGACTATAATTGGATGCTATGCTAAAGGGATCATCTTTTCCAGGTCAAAATTACTTTTAGTAGGCATATAGAGTACCACTCATTATGAAATCCCCTCACGAAAAACAGTCACATAATTCTGTTTCCATTTGAGGCACACGACCATATTAAACCAACTAGTGTTCCGTAATTCTCTTAATCCAACTACTAAATGAGACTAAAATAGTAGAAATAGCTTAGAAAATCGACCCAACTAGCCAATAGAAAGAAAAATCGCAAAGCGGTAGTCAAAGACCAAAATATGGTCAGCAAATCAACCCGCGTAGTGTATGAGATGCAATTTAGAGATAAATACTAGTTTAACTAGGTAGAATTCCTACTCACCAACAGAGGTCATCGGCTGAGGCACAGTAATAGGACGAGACATGACGATTGGCTTAGGGGTGACAATAGGGCGGTGGTAGGCTGAGGTCAAGACACGTTTGATGTGGACTGTATTTTTGAGAGCTAGGGCGTGAATGAGACAACTTTGGTGATTTTAGCTTCAGATCCAAATGGAATTTTTTGTCAAGTTTCCAAGAAAAAGAAGAAAAACTGTTCAAAGTGATTAGTGGAAGGAAGTGATATATTAGCGGCCGAGGAAGACTTTGCCAAATTTTTTGTGAATTATTGGCAGGAATAAATAGCAGTGTTTATTGATTTATTTTTGTTTTACTAAATGATCGACGATTGCACTTTATTTGAAATGCTACTATTTAATGCATCTAATAGAAAGTTTTCCTGTAGTGTATATAATTTAATTCTAATCGAAGAAATCAAAAACTACCAATTGTCTTTAAATAAGTACTAATGTATTGTACTCTTTCATATCCATATCACTTATTCATGTACCCAAAATAAAAATAGAAAGGGCTGGAAAAAAAGAGAAGATGAAAGAAAATGTGCTAAATGGAACATGAATTATTGGTTCATAGTTTTATAAAAAGTGAAAGATAGATTGGAACCTATTATTTATTTTAATTAGACATGTGTGTATTCTTTTTCAGGGTTAAGAAAATTTGTTAACTAAACTTAAGATGTTTAAGGACATCTTTGTTAGGGTAGTTGTCATATATTTCAAATTAACTAATATAAAGCTATAATTTACTTTGGAATAATTAGTCTTACCAAATGTTAATGGCGAAGACTCGATGTGGAAATTGAAGTTAATTAATCACTTCAGAAGTAAAATTCCATAGAGGAATACCAAAAATTCATTGATAGATAAAGCATCATCTAAATCAATGTACATCAAACAAGGTGAAGTCAGTATATACAAACTGCAGTCCAATAATAATTGTTTTCAAGGGGAAAATACACAAAGCTGCAAGTCTACATGAAATCGTGGGCTAAACAAACACTAGAGCATGCAATGAAGAATGCATGGATTGCATAATCAAAACAGAGGAGAAAATTAGCAATAGTGAAATGAATCTATAACAAAATTAAATTAGGGAACTCAAAATTCAAGGAAAAAAAACTGAAAATAGAGTGTTTTTGGATGTTTTACAAAAATTGATTTGGTTGATTTGTAAAAGATGAGCGAGGATCCTATTTTCATAAGAGAACAAAATGCAGGTTTAGCTTGTTAAATTATTAAAATACTTGTTAATTTTTACAAAACTCAGTTAATTTTTATGAATCTTAGTTAACTTGATCAGTTTTTATAAACATAATCAATTTAATTGCTATTGTTATAAACTTAGTTAACTACGCTAAAATTTTATAATATTTAGTCAATTTTTATAAACTTTCTCTAATTTTTATAAAACTTGGATAATTTTAAAATTTTATAAACGTTGTTAAATTATTATTGTTGTTGTTGTCGTTGTCGTTGTTGTTATTATAGATTTAGTAACATTATTAATACATGATTGAGCTTTTATATAATACAATATATAGACTGACTGCTTATATTATATAATAGATGGACTAATAGCTAGTATCATCTTTTATGTAGACGTATATAGAAGGAAAGTTTAAAAAATTATACTGTATTCCATCGCCGGTTTATTTTATCTATGTATTTTCTTTTTAGTAATCATACATGAAACACATGCAGCAAAGACATAAGTGAGTAACATCATAGAAAGATGTTGTATTCTAAAGCTGAAATAGTTAGCTAGATATAGCTTAACTACCGTTCACCAAGCAATATAAGCCACATGCGAACATGACAAGGAATATTGTACAAAAATGATGTTAGTCAACTGATATTTGGTAAAGTACTTTACCTTCGGCAATTCAATGGTCGTATCATGATGGAATGCGGAGTCTTTCACAGCACTATCTTTGGAAATATGACTGTTTTCCACTGTATCATCTTCAGACTACTTGTTTTCACCAAGCCTAATTTTTGCATTACTATTCATTTCATTTTTGCCTTCTGATTCAACAAATCTCTTGTTCAAAACTAGTTGAATCTCTTCAATCAGTTTTGCTAAATCACTGTCTTTAACAATTTTGTCACCACCTGGATCAGTCACTTGATTCGCATTCAAATCCTTGGTTTCGGGAGGTTCAGTTTTCTCAACATCTTCCATGTTGGATTCTATGCCAATTTGGTTTTGTAATCTAGGAACAGGTGCATGAACATTATTTTCTTTATTGTGTTTGAAAGTGGATTAGCATCTGGTTTGCTATCCAAATCAAATTTATCTTCCTTGGTATTAGAGCTTATACAACACATACTAGACAGTTAAAAACGTGAGATGTAAGCATTCTAGCTATTTCTGTATTTTACTTGAAAACCCTAGACCCTGTTATAATATCATCGGATTTCCTATCAAATGTTTTGGTTAGCATAAGGTAAAAAATTACCCATGTTTATGTGTGGGAAGTCTTACGTGATACCTTTTGTTTTCAAAGTTTTTTCAAAGTTATGCAACTTTAACCTATTACTCACACCAGACTCATGTCTGACCCGGAGTTTACATCTGTTTTCTTAAACTCTTAGGTACTCAAATTTTTATGAGCAGCCAAGGGATTCAGGTTAGCTTTGACGAATTGTGGAGGAGAAATGAAGCAGGAGCCTTCAACGTTATAGATATGTATAGTGGTCCGCTATGTTGGTTTCTTTGTGTTGTATATTGAGATGTAATAACTAGACATGTATCTATAACTGTCTAGTATATGTTGTATAAGCTATGTAACTCTGATAGATGTTATTAATATAATTTATTCGTTTCGCTGTTGAGATTCTGATGTTGTTTTTCTTTCTTTCTTCTTTATCTTTTTTCTTCTCTATCCCTTTCTTTCTTACCCATGATACATCTTCCAGTGGAGAGAGGGTGATGTAAAACACTTAATATTAGCCTGCAACTAAACTAGTATTCAGCCAACGAAGTCTTTAGTTGGACTGGGGACTTAATGTTTGGCCTTTATAATCAATTACCCAAAATTCCATGTTCGATCCTCTAGTGTGAATATAATGTAGTGTCAAAATCTATGAACTTACAATATCCCTACATGTTTACATTATTATTCTGAGATCCGAGCTTATCGCATTTAATAATCACAGACAAGATGAACATGCATAGAATTATAAAGATTAGCAAAATAAATTTAAGCGATCTGACTCGGAGTGTAATACTTCACGCACGAGTCGATCAACATCTGTGTTTTGGACCTATTGTTTTGTTCTTCTTCAACAAGCCTACCTATTTTGGCAACTACCGAGTTTTCAGGTAAAGCTGTTGTTTTCACACAAATAAATGTGAAACACGGTACCATTTGATCATGTGACAAGCACTAATAAAATTAGAGAAAACGTATATGTTGTAATAGAGTGACTTAACTGTGTCATAATAAGGATTTTTACAATTACATTCCTTTGTCCCCTGGATTCCAGTATGGAATAAAGGAAGTAATGGTACAAATCTGGGTTATAACACAACTAATTCTCGGCATTATAGGTAACACTGATTCATATTCCTAACTAAATAATAGCCAAGTCAATGATAGTAAAAGAAAAGGTTAGTTACCATCTATATTAGGCATCCCAGCCCAAATCAATGAGTAAATCTATTTAGGAACAAGAAATGATTCTCCAGTTAAGCTTTGCTCGTCAACCTCACTTCTTCCTTTAACCACAATTCCATCAATAGGAATGACCTCTTCTCCAGCCTTTGCTACCAATAGGCGAGCAATAAGGAGATGCAATGTTCGAGCGACCAGCGATAGAGAAGACCTTGATACTGGAGACTAAAGCAGGGTTACGCGAAAAATGCTAGGTCAACATTTAAGAAATAATTAAGCTTTTTAATTTTTTGATTTCTATTCATCTCTTTAGTTTCCGTAGTCAACTATGCACTGGGCCAAGCCTGGCAAGGAGGAGAAGAGGACCCAAAGAGGTGAAAAAAAAGATTTTTTATGAGGAGGAGAAGACGATGCTAGAGAGATCCAAGAAGAACTGGATCAAGGAGAAAATTAGGATTTTGGAAATGGAAGCAAAAAAATTTCTAATATTGAAAAGAAGCAGACCAGGAAAACAAAGGCGTAACATTGAGTTCTTTTTAGGGCGGGATAGGCGGGAACTCATATTTAGTGGTGTGAGGTTAAATTTTTTAGCTATTGTTGCATTTAGCTGTCAAACGCTACCAATAAGTGCTGCAAGAAATATATTTTCTTGTAGTGAATGAGACCGCCCTCAGTTCAAGTAGTAGACAATATTTTATTACTGTTGTGTTTTTATATGATAATCATTATCAGTTATATGCTATAGTCATTTACATCTTAAACATATTTTTATAAAGGGAATTTTGTTTGATAAAACCTTAATGTTCTCATTTCAAAGAAAAAAGCAATATACTTTCATTTTTTCCTTCAATATAGGCTACATTAGATGGAAAAGGTAATTGAAAATGAATGGGATATGTTTCTTATAATTATCTTAATAGTCTTACATGTTCTTTCATACTTACTACTCAATCTATTTATGCATTTGATCACTTACTTAAAGCAAAACATGCATGCAGTTATGGAAGCTATTTGGAACAAATTCACAGGGGTGCTGGGCATTAGAAAATAAACTAGACACGTTGGTTTGACATGTTATACATGCAAAATTCATACTACTTAAAGCAACTTTGTGACCAATATTTGGCATGTTAGCTCTCCACATTATGAAACAATTTAGTCTAACATTAATATCAACCACCTTTTCAACTGCAGGATTTTGAGATGCTTGGAACCGCTAACCAAAAAGACATGGAACACATTATAAGAAATCTTGAAAAGAAAGTGTTTCAGTCTTTTATTATTTGATTGTACAGAACTGTAATACATCTATCTTCTTTTATACTGTTACAAATATTCAGAAATATAATGTTGGGCTGTGATATTTGGCCCAAGCCTGTATGCAAGCTTTACAGATGTTATAATACAATGCCGAGATATTTTATACTTCATAATTCGCCCCTTTAATTAGATCTAGGGTTTTCTTCCTCGTCTCTCTCTGCACTGCCACTTCTAACTCTGAGCTCCTCCTTTAATCTAATGAAATTTGCTGCTGATAATGGCTTTGTGAGAACGTCTACCCTTTGGTAGAAGGCTAGAATGCGGTTGACTTTCAGTCTCTTGCTCATAACCTTCTCACGAGCGAAGTAAAGATCGATCTCGATGTGCTTTGTTCGTGAATGCAAAATTGGGTTTGCCGTGAGTGAGATGGAACTAAGATTTTCGCACCAAATAATTGGTGTGCCATTGAGGTCGACCTTGATCTCTTGTAGAAGTGACTCTATCCATGTGTCTGCTGCAATGCTTGCTATAGATCTGTACTCAGATTTTGTGCTAGATCGTGAGACAGTGGCTTGCTTCTTCGAGCTCCATGAGATTGGGTTGTCACCCAAGTAGACGCAGTACCCTGATGTCGATCTTCGACTATCAAGGTCTGAAGCATAGTCTACATCTGAGTAAGCTTGTATCCTTAGTTGTTTTGTGCTGTTGAAAATTAGACCATGATTCAGAGTTTCCTTCAGGTATCTCAAAACTCCTTTAACTGCTCTCCAGTATTCACTGAGAGGTTTGTGCATATATTGACATTCTTTGTTCACGCTGTAGCATATGTCAGGTCTGGTTATTGTAATATATTGTAATACTCCCACGATACTTCTGTATTGCTTTTCATTTTCAATTGCTTCACCGCTGTCTTTTGAGAGTCGAAGATTGTTGGTCATAGGAATAGGTAATGATTTGGCATTATCCATGTTTGCTCATTTTAGAATGTCAAGAATGTATTTTTTCTGGCATAGGAATAGTTTTGTACTTGATCTTTGTGTCATTTCTATACCTAAAAAATATCTTAAATCACCCAGATCCTTGATGGAGAATGTCTGGTCTAAATATTTTATTGTCTGATCTATGATTTTGCTGCTACTTCCTGTGATGATAATGTCATCAACATATACCAGTATATATGTGATACTGTCACTCTTGCATTGTACATAAAGGGAATTATCTGATTTTGTTGGTATGAAGTCTTGCTTCATCGGTATTGTCTTGAGTTTTTCATTCCATACACGTGGAGCCTGTTTTAGACCATAGATAGCTTTATGTAGCTTACATACAAGTCTGTTGTTGTTCCCCTTTTCATATCCTTCTGGTTGTTCCATAAGTACAACCTCTTTCAGGTCTCCATTGAGGAATGCATTGTTTACATATAATTGCTTGATTCTCCATTTCTTATATAGAGCAATAGTCAATATAATTCTTATTGTTGTTGGCTTAACCCCTGGAGAAAATGTCTCATAAAAGTCAAATCCATATTGCTGATTATAACCTTTAGCCACAAGTCTTGCTTTATACTTGTTAATGCTTCCATCAGGATTTCTTTTAATCTTGTAAGTCCATTTACAGCCAACTACATTGTTGTCTTCAGTTCTGGTTGTGAGACTCCAAGTTTTGTTTTTGATGAGTGCTTTGCATGCTTCATCCATTGCTTGCTTCCAGTTGATGTTTGTAACATCATCTTTATAGTTGCTTGGCTCTGTCTGATTTAGTTGAACATTGTATACTTTTGGCTTATATATGCCACTTTTGGACCTTGTTGTCATATGATGCCCTGTTTTTGCAGGTTGAGGCTCATGTGTGCTGATTTTTGCAGGTTGAGGCTCATGTGTGCTGATGTTATCATCTACATGTTGAGACCTAGAGGGAGATTGCTCTTTCACTGATTCTGTATCATTGTTCAGACTTGTGTTACTAGGAGGAGGGTTGGAGATCCTTTCAGGATCATGACCTGATCTAGTGGCTTCTCTGGATACAGTGAGTTGTGATTCATTGTTTCTCTGCATACCTTCTTCAGTAGCACTGATATTCTGGTCAGGTACAGTAGGTATTAATGCTAGTGATGCACTACCTTTATCATATACTTTCTTTGTGGTTCTGATGTTTTTATCTGCAAAAGGAAATATTTCTTCATTAAATACTACATATCTTGAAATAAATATCCTACCATCATTACTCAAGCATCTAAATCCCTTTTGATTATTTCCATAACCAAGAAATGTACGGGGGTGGATCTTAGACTTAGTTTATGACTATTGTATGGTTTAAGGCATGGAAAGCATAAGCATCCAAATGTCTTTAGACTTTGATAGTCTGGTTTAACCCCAAATAATACTTCAGTGGGATTTAGATGTTTAAGTACTTTGGTAGGTAACCTGTTAATCAAATATACTGCAGTGTTGAAAGCATCTGGCCAGAATTTTATTGGCATAGATGCTTGAGCTAGCATTATCAGCCTTGTCTCTACTGTGTGTTTGTGTTTTCTTTCAACAAGCCCATTTTGTTCTATAGTGTGTGGGCAGGTTGTTCTTTGAACAATTCCCCTTTGTTGAAAGTATTCTTTCAGTGGTTTAAATTCACTACCTTCATCAGTCTGTATTATTTTGAGCTCATTGTTTGTTTGTTTTTCTGCTTGTGTTATAAACTGTACAACAGTCTTGCTTGTATCTGCTTTTGACTTCAAAAAATATATCCACGTATATCCAGAATATGCATCAACAAAAGATATGTAATACATGTACCCATAGTCAGAACTCACTGGTACTGGTCCCCATAGATCTGTGGCCACCAGTTCAAGTGGTTTACTGACTGTTGTATTGGAATATGTGAATGGAAGTTTGTGGCTTTTGCCTAGTTGACAGTATGTGCATATATATGGCGTAGATACATCAAAAGCAATATTATTATTACTAAGTACTTGTTTTACAACATTTACACTAGGATGTCCAAGTTTACAATGCCACAAATCAAAAGTTTCTTTGTCTTTCCTAATATTTGACACAGAACTGTTGCACCACTTATTTCTATTTTTGCCATTTCCAGTATTTCCAAAGTTGAACTTGTATAGACCTTTGTCCAGTTCACCATGTAGTAATGTTTCTTGATTCAGTAATTCTTTAACAACACAAATTTTTGGGTGAAACTCAAAATAGACATTGTTGTCATTAGCAAACTGAGATACACTCGTTAATTTTTTCTTAAGTTTAGGAACTCTTAATAGATTATTAAGGTAAATATGCCTTTTACCTTTAATACTGCTAGTTCCAACATGTGTGATGTTTATTGCTTCACCATTACCCATATGTATAGTATGTATACTTGTGTATTCTTTGCTGCCAAGATTGAGATTTTGAAGATTACTTGTGAGGTGGTTGGTTGCACCTGAGTCTGGATACCAATCCTCATTTGTTATGCCCTCTATTGTGGCGAGTCTTTTTGAATTTGACTGTTGCATTCTTGCATCTTTTGAATGACTGTTTGATCTCTGATTGATGTTTGCAATATTTGCACTTGATTCACCATTCTTTGATGACTTGGATAGTATTTAGTGTTAAGTCTGAAATAGCATTCTCTTGCTGTGTGGCCAGGCTTTTCACAGATTTGACACTTTGCTCTATTATTATTCCATCTGTTATTTCTTCCTCTTCCTCTTTGACTACCACCACCTCTCTGATTATATGAGTTTTGTCTGATATTTTGATCCTGTACCTTATTTTTTGAATTAGCTGCATAGTTGATTGACAGTTCTTTCTCCTTTCTCTGTTATACCCTTCCTTCATGTGATAACAGAAATGAGTGCACATATTGTAAACTGGGTAGATTCTATTGTGATGAGATAATTGCAACAACTGATTCATATTCAGTATCTGGACCATTCCATACACAGAGAATATGTTCTATTTCTGACACTTTGTGTCCTGCAGTATCAAGATGATCACAATATGATTTTATCTTTGTCAGATATTCCTACATTGTCATATTATCTTCCTTAAATTTTGCAATTGTCTCTCATAGTACGTGATTCTTGCTGCCGATTGAGTACTGAATATTTTTTGTATTGCAGTTCATATCTCAAATGATGTCTTGCAACCAACAAGTTGACTGAGAAGAGATGGACTGAATGATGATATTAGCCATGCTGCTAACAGACTGTCTTGTCTCTGATAATTGATGAATTCTTTATTGTTAACTCTGTCTCCTTTGCTGTTAGTAATCATCTCTGCTAGAATTTCCATAGTTCCATACAGGTAATCTTCCAAACCATAGCCTCTAATGCTGGTTGCAACTTGATATTTCCATAATATGAAATTATTCTCATCAAGTGCAGTGGTCACTAAATTATTCTTTGGTTTGATGATATTGCAGGAATTTGTTTCAGTGGTTTGAGTTTCTTGATTATCTGGTCTTGACCCTTCCTGATTCTTGATTCCACTAGATGCAGTTGATGATATTTCATCATTTCCTGCCATGGTTGTGTAATTGGAAGTGATGTTGAGATTCTAGATGTCAGGACTGAAGCGGTGCAGCCGAGCTTGCGAATCTTGAAGCAAGATTCTTGGCGTGGCACT
Organism: Allium cepa; assembly: GCA_030765085.1. Taxonomy (NCBI): domain Eukaryota; kingdom Viridiplantae; phylum Streptophyta; class Magnoliopsida; order Asparagales; family Amaryllidaceae; genus Allium; species Allium cepa. The sequence continues at coordinate 602,584,302 of CM060935.1, forward strand.
GTTTGTGAAGGTTCTTGATTAGTGAAACCAAGAAAGAGATGATACTATACTCTCAAATGATGAGAATGCCTATAACTTAGAGCAACAAGGTGGTGGATGATGAGACTGCTCGGACACCACCACTGTATGGTTCGATGATGAGGCAGTTTGATGATCTCTGATGAGATTTGCTGGTGATCTTTAACTCCTTGTCGTTAGACAATTTACTGCTCTGATACCATATAAGAAATCTTGAAAAGAAAGTGTTTCGGTGTTTTATTATTTGATTGTACAGAACCGTAATACATCTATCTTCTTTTATACTGTTACAAATACTCAGAAATATAATGTTGGGTTGTGATATTTGGCCCAAGCCCGTATGTAAGCTTTACAGATGTTATAATACAAATGCCGAGATATCTTATACTTCATAATTCACATATAATCATCTGTTGAGGAGGGACAGATTTATGACACTGTAGTATTTGTACTCAAGGCTGTAGCACCAACATATCAAGCGGTTCCAGGACCTTACTACATTGAGTTCTTATGAAGGAACGGAGTTTACACCAATCACTAAATGCAAAATAAGTATACCAATGCATCATTTTTCCATAACACCCTACCAAACAATACTGTCATGACTTGGTAGTCTGGACAATTTGACAGGTAAACTGTTAATCCCTTTTCTAAATGGCGACCCAACTGCTTAAGAAAAGCTGGCGACTTAACGACCTAACATAACAACGGGTTAACTACCCCAAAACCCCAAGCGACTTAACTGTTCACAGCTCCAAGCGACATACGACCTATAGCATCTGGCGAGCTAACATTACAATGAGTTAACGACTCAACCTCCCAGCGGCTTTCAACGATTTAAGCGACCTAAACAGATCAACGACATAGCGACTCAAAACACGATAGTGGGTTGAATACTACAATGACTCAATGAGGTAGCGACCTAACGACCTAGCGACCTAGCGGGTTATGAGCCCACAGCTGCACCTAAATAAGCCGCGTCTCCTTATGTCGTTTGTATATAGGTCGCTCCAACCTATATTAGGTCGCTGCTTCTCCCAAGTCTATCTTAAGTCACTCCGCCTGATGCCCCAGCGTATAGATCGCCTTCCATTCCCCATAGGTCACTGCGACCTACCAGCCAACGCAAATGGCCCAATACACCCACTATAAGCCGTAACCCATACCCATTAGGTCGTCTGCGACCTAACTCAACTCCTAAGCCGCCCATAGCCTACACCACACGACCTAACTTCGAAACTCCCCTACAAATACCCCGCCTACTCCACATTGGGGGAAGGGGGAGGATTTCTCGAACACCAAGACTTTACTGTTTTCACGACTTCTACAACATTTCAAATGCCAAAGACACTTCAAAAAACCTTGGGAAAAGATCAAGTTCATTCAACATGAATTCAAAGAGCTTTTTGGCATCAAAGTTCTAACTACTTGCCTTAATGGTGTTGTAATTGAAGAATTATTGTAAAACTTGTAATCAAATCAATAATAGAAGAGATTAAGTGGACATAGGCTTGACTTTGAGCCGAACCACTATAAAAATTATTGTCTCTTTACTATTTTCTGCTTACTTTTAATTCCCATAACAATGGGAGGTGTTTTCGCTATATCACAACTCACACTGTGGTGTTAGCGTACATTTTTAGCGTTAACATTTTTGGTACTTTCACTGAGAATTGAACTCAGGGGTGTTCTCATCATTGCTTCACAAAGATTTGTTGAAAGACTCTCCCTAAGAACTAGAATTCTATCCGAAATTATGGCTCCTAGAAGAAAAATAGATCTACTAGATCTGGAGATGCTTATGACAACACCGCCATCACAAGGGCGGAATTGGATGCTGCAGTGTCTGGGTTGTATCAACAAATGGAAGCCCAGAACACTTTGATGTTGAACAGGTTGAATGCTTTGCCTGGAGTTAACTAGCAACCAGAAAATAATGAAGAAACCTTTGCTGAGGATGTTCATGATTCCCAAGGGAAAAGTATTCCTCAGAGGGCAGCTGGCACCGCCGAAGGGGCACCTTCCTAAGTTGAAGGTTCAAGGCCGCATCCAACTCTTCGTGAACGTTTGTCCAGGCAAACTTCCGAAAAAGTAGCTGACGTCCGTCACACGGGGCTGCTAAATGATGAGGAGTACCTCTCGGGAATGATTCGACAAATTATGAAGGCGAGCATGCGAAGGGAGGAAGATGAAAGTGATTGGGGGTTTTCTCCAAGCAAGACTCCTTTTACTGAAAGAATTCTGAAGGCTGAATTTCTGAAAAAGTTTGTTCCCCCTACTATTCCAGCTTATCGAGGGACAAGCGATTCTAACCAATTCTTATACAAGTATGACTGGCATATGAAGGTGCCAGAGCAACAGATGAGATCAAGTACAGATACTTTCCTGTGTACTTGGAGGGAGTAGCCCTGCTTTGGATCACGAAGCTGCCAGTTCGATCCGTGGATCAGTTCTCCGACCTAACCCGGAAATTCAAAGATCAGTTCAGGTTACATGCTTCGAAGGCCAAGGACATAATGTCACTATCCAGCCTCGAAAGAAGCCCCGGAGGGTCTATCAAATCTTTCTTAAACCGCTTTAATATAGCCTTGGCCGAAGTTGATAATGCAGAGCCTCGGATGATTCTGACTTACTTGATGCGAGCTATTGACAAATCAAGTGAATTCGGAAAATGGCTAAAGATGAAAGCGCCAAATTCAGTTGAGAAGTTCTACAAGAAGGCCGATGAAATTATGCGCTTAGAAAGCCTTTCTGTGCCAGCAAAAGTAGTCGTGACTGAAGCTGAGAATAACAATGTTGCTTCTAACAAAAAGGAATCTGGTGGCCAGAGAAGGGAGAATGACGGTGGAAAAAAGCAGAAAGATATGAAGAAAACTCGCCACTTTAAACCTTCAGATTTTACTCCCTTAAATGATACTCCAGAAAATATCTTTTTCGCAACCAAGGATGCTGTTGAATACCCCAAACCACTTGAGATGAAGCCTGGAAAAAATGTTGTGCATACTGGGAGATTCTGTCGGTTCCACAATCAACCTGTCCATGACACTAATGAATGTCGTCATTTAAAGAATCTGATTGAAGAGCTGTTGAGACGGAATAAACTACAACAATATGTGAAGAGAAACAGAAGTGACCCAGCCTCATCTACTCAGGGGAAACAAGTTCCTACTCATCAATCCGGCTCAGGTGAGAGGACTGCAGCGTAGGAATCTGAGAGGCCTGTCATTAATGTTATCACGGGGGGTCCTCACCCAACGGGCAGAAGTTGGGGTGAGATGGAGAGATATGCCCGCGCTTTGAGATATTCCCCGACGGAAGAAAATGTTTTCGTCTTGGAAGATGTTGCACCTTTAAAACAACGAAGAACTTTTAACGATGACATCATATTCCGGGCTAGAGACTCTGTTGGTGTTGAGGCTCCCACCATGGATCCGTTGGTGATATCTGCAGGCATCGGACCAGCCATTGTAAGAAGGGTGCTTGTTGACTGCGGCGCCTCTTGCAATGTCCTCTTCAGAAAGACATTTGATCAGATGAAAATTCCCATGTCTGATGTCCAAGCTTCCTCACAGAAAATTGTTGGGTTCACTGGAGAACCAAAACAGCCTATTGGGACTGTTGACTTATTTGTAGAGCTTGGAGAAGGGGAAAAGAAGGTGATCCGAAAACAAACTTTTGTGATTGTTGATGAATTCTCCGCTTACAATGCCTTCATGGGTCGACCGACTCTTGCCGCATTCAAGGACATTCTCGCCCCATAGTGCCTGACTATGAAGTTCCCCACTGATAATGGCGTCGGTGTTGTGAAGGGGGACCAAAATGCCGGACGAGAATGTTATCTCATAGAGTTACGGGAGGCAAAGAAGAGAGAAATGGGTAAGGGTGCGGCAGCTCCGCTCCGCATCAAAGAGCCCACCTTGTAGCAATTACGGGGTGGACCCTGCACTAGTGAGCATAGTGGTGCACGAAAAGAGATTGATCCCACAAAAACTAGTGCAGGGGAGAGTAGAGTGGTGCCGGTGGAAATGACGGTGCCAATACCTGTTGACCTGAATGATCCAAACAAGGTGCTGAACGTGAGTTCACAACTCGGTGTGACGGTTCAGAATATGATGATATCATTCTTGAAAGAAAACCTGGATGTATTCTCTTGGAGTCATGCCGACATGTGTGGAATATCTTCAGAAATCGCAGTGCATGCTTTGAATATTGATCCAAAATTCACACCCGTAAAGCAGAAAAGAAGAACCCAAGGTCCTGAAAGGTCGACAGCATTAAAAGAAGAAGTAGATCGGCTCATGGAAAATGGCTTCATCAGAGAATCCACTTATCCAAATTGGGTTTCTAATCCGGTGTTGGTTAAAAAAGCAAATGGAAAGTGGAGAGTATGCATCGACTTTTCAGACTTGAACAAAGCATGCCCCAAGGACTGTTTCCCGTTACCCAGGATTGATCAGTTGGTGGATGGAACAGCCGGGCATGAATTATTATCTTTTATGTATGCTTATTCAGGATACAATCAAATCATGATGCATGAGCCAGATCAGGAGGATACGAGCTTCACCACCGATGTTGGTCTTTACTACTATAAAGTCATGCCCTACGGACTAAAGAACGCGGGGGGCAGCTTATCACAGACTTGTTAATGCCATGTTTAAACCCCAGATTGGCAAGACTATGGAAGTATATGTTGATGATATGTTGATGAAATCGAAGAAGGCAGTAGACCACATGGATCATTTGGCAGAAATGTTCTCGGTCCTCCGAAAGTATGGGATGAAGCTAAATCCTATGAAATGTTCACTCAGGGTAGAGTCCAGAAAATTCTTGGGTTTCATTGTGAGTGCTAGGGGCATCGAAGCTAATCCTGCTTAGATTACTGCTTTAAGAGAAGTCAAAGCCCCTAGGACAAAGAAGGAATTGCAAAGCCTCACCGGGAAAGTCGCTGCTTTGAGTCGGTTTATTTCCAGGGCCACTGATAAATGCATTCCCTTCTTCGACGCTCTGAAGAAAGGAAAGAAAAACTTTAAATGGACTCCTGAATGTTAGAAAGCTTTTGATGAACTGATTCGTCACATGGAAACGCCTCCATTACTTTCTACGCCCAGCAAGGGTGAAGATCTTTTCATACATTTAGCGGTTTCATCTCATGCTCTCAGTGCAGCATTGGTACGAGAAGTCGCAAAAGTTCAGCGCCCAGTTTATTACATCAGCAAAAGATTCACTGGGGCAAAGATGAATTATTCAAAGCTAGAAAAGCTCGCCTATTGTCTGTTGATTGCATCCAGAAAGTTGAGGCCATATTTGCAAGCTCATCCTATTAAAGTCCTTACTGATCAACCTCTAAAGCAAGTCCTATTTCGCCCTAAAACTTCGGGTCATCTTCTAAAGTGGAATATTGAACTCAACCAATATGATATCACCTACCATCTCCGAAGAATAATCAATGGACAAGATTTAGCAGATTTCATTGCAAAATACACACCTAAAGGTGATAGTGAGGAAGAGGTGACTGATGACATCCCGATCCGATGGAAATTATATGTTGATGGTGCAGGAAATGACTATTGTTCTGGAGCTGAGGTTGTGCTTGAAACCCTCGAAGGACGGTCATTGTGCTATGCATTGAGATTAGAATTTCCTTCGACAACTAATGAAGCAGAATATGAAGCTCTTGTTGTCGGCTTGAAGATTGCTAAAGAACTGAACATCAAAGTATTGAAGATCTTCAGTGATTTTCAGCTTATTGTATGCCAAGTCAAGAAAGAGTATCAAACTAAAGGAGGAAATCTGCATGCTTACTTGTCAAAGGCCTGGGAGCTTCTCGATGATTTTGATCATTATACAATAAGGCATATACCCCGGGAAGAGAACATGAAGGCAGATTCTCTCGCAAAATATTCAAGCTCTGGCGAAGCTTAATTATTGGGATTGGTCCCTGTGGAAGTCTTGTCAGCTCCAAGTACTGATGAGATGGATATTGACTGGATTATGGCTGTATCTCAAGAGCAGGAGTCGTGGATGACCCCGATCAAGGAATATCTACTCAATGGCTCCCTGCCGAAAAACTGAAAATAGCGTCAGAAGCTGTTAAGAAAAGCCCCGAGATATGTAATTCAAGACGGCCGGTTGTACAGACGATGATTCTCGATGTCATTACTTCGATGTGTAACCAAGGAAGAGGCTAAGACAATTTTAGCTGAGGTGCATGGAGGAGAGTGTGGGGATCATTCAGGTGGCCAAACTCTAGCAAAGAAAATTCTCCGCTATGGGTATTTCTGGCCAGATATTAATCGAGACGCTGCTAGCTACTCCCAAAAGTGTGACAGATGCCATAGATTTGCAAAAATCCCAAGAGCACCTTCCACCGAGCTAACACAGATGGCCAGCCATGGCCATTCCCCATTTGGAGGATAGATCTTATTGGGCCTTTGCCGATTGCCAAGTCCGGAATCAAATATGTTATCGTTGTTGTTGATTATTTCACTAAATGGGCTGAATATGAACCATTGGGTACTATTACCTCTAAAAAGATGATAAACTTTATGACTAAAAATATCATTTGCAGGTATGGTGTGCCTCAGAAGATAATCACAGACAATGGTACCCAATTCGAAAGCGAAGAATTTCAGGACTTTTGCAGGTGATTCAAGATCCAAAAGAGCTTCTCAGCAATGGCTCATCCGCAGGCAAACGGGCAAGTGGAAGCAGTGAATAAAATTATCAAATCAACCATCAAAAAACAGCTGGAAAAAGCAAAAGGTGGTTGGGCCGATAAGTTGTCACTAGCACTTTGGGCATACAGAACTATCCACAAGACTGCGACTGGGCACACTCCATTCTCATTAGCATATGGATCAGAAGCAATGATTCCAGTGAAAATAGAGGTCCCCTCACACATGAGAATTCATTTCAACCAAGCTGAAAATGAAAAGCTGCAACTTGAAGCACTTGACTTGCTTGATGAAAGAAGGAAAAAGGCTAAGCTCAGAGTTGCAGCCCATCGACAAAGGATAGCCAGGCACTTCAATTCTAAAGTTCGCCAACGCAGCTTTGAAATTGGGGATCTAGTCTTGAAAAGGGTCATGACAGCAATAGGAGTGTTTGGGCCAAACTGGGAAGGGTCATACATCATAGGTAAAAAACTTCTTGATGGCACTTTCAAGCTCACAACTGTCGAAGGAGATCCAATTTCGAGAGCTTGAAACAACAATCACTTGCGTCCATATTTTACTTAGAAGCTATGCTTAAATTCGTAAAATGATTGTGGATGTATCATTCTTGCATGCTATCAAAGCAAAGCTTACCTATTCAACACATCACAAGGCCAAGCGATTCCTACAAATCACTCAACAAACAAATGTCAAGCCACAAAAATTCCAGATTCAATTCCTACATAAGAAGTGCTTCTCACAAACAGTTGGTGATTCCACCGAAGGGGCACCTTCCTAACGTGGAGATTCCAGGCCCTTGCTAACTGATTGCGATCATTTGTGCAAACGGACATCCGGTAAAGTAGCTTGCGTCTGCCCCGTGGATTCACTTAACAATGAAATACACTTCTCTGAATAAAAAAAACAAACAAACAACTTGCAAAAGAAAGGAACATGTACTTGGAAAAGATAACGAGGAATCACTGAAGGGCAGATGGTGAAAAGACATGGCAAGCAGACAAAAAACAGCCAAAATGGAATTTTGTCTCTCAACAAAAAGGTTGGTAGGACCACCGAAGGGGCACCTTCCCAAAGTGAAGTTTTCAGGCCCTCGCTAGTTAATTGTGATCGTTTGTGCAAACAAACATCCAGTTAGGTAGCTTGCGTCTGCTCCGTGAATCCATTTAACTGTGAGATGCAACCTTCATGGCAAACGAAACAAAAAAGCCCTCTTCGGAGGCACACTTCTACTCCTAAGGGAAGATCAATTTCTCCATAATGAGAACATTCTTCCCAAAAAAAGTTGAAGTGCCAAAAAAAAGCCCTCTTCGAAGACACACTTCTACTCCTAAGGGAAGATCAATTTCTCCATAATGAGAACATTCTTCCCCAAAAAAGTTGAAGTGCAAAAAAAAACCCTCTTCGGAGGCACACTTCTACTCTCAAGGGAAGATCAATTTCTCCATAATGAGAACATTCTTCCCCAAAAAAGTTGAAGTGCCAAAAAAAGGCCCTCTTCGAAGGCACGCTTCTACTCTCAAGGGAAGACCAATTTCTCCATAATGAGAACATTTTTCCCTAAAAAATTTACCAAAGAAAGTCCTCCAACAAGGCACGCCGAAAGATGGAATGTTTTTCTCAAACAAAATGGTTGGTAGAACCACCGAAGGGGAACCTTCCCTAAATGAAGGCACCAGGCCCTTACTAACAAATTGTGATCATCCGTACAAACGAATATGCAATTAGGTAACCTGCGTCCGCCCCGTGGATCCATTTAACTACGAGAAGTAACTTTCAGGAAAACAAAAAGCCCTCTTCGGAGGAACACTTCTACTCCCAAGGGAAGATCAATTTCTCCATATTGAGAACATTCTTCCCCAAAAAAGTTGAAGTGCCAAATAAATCCCTATAACAAGGCACGCCCAAAAATGAAATGTTTTCTCTTGAAAAAGTCGTTGGTGAAACCACCGAAGGGGCACCTTCTCAAAAAGAAGGTTCTAGGCCGCAGCTAACTGCTCGCGATCGTTTGTGCAAACAAATATCCGATAAAGCAGCCGACGCCGGTCCTGTGGGCCCACTTAGCGATGAGATATAACTTTCTGGCAAACAAATCAAAGCCTTCTTCGGAGGCCCGCTTTACCGCGTAGGGGAATCCACTTCTTAAAAATAAAAGTGACCATCTTCGAAAGTTGAAGCGTAAAAACTTTTTCTAAAAAAGAAAAGAAAACTTCTCCAATACAAGGCACACTCTACTAGAGCAGAATAATATTTCCTCAAAATGGAAGAATTATTCTCCAGAGTAAGAGTACAAGTCTTCTCAAAATGGAGAAGATTGCAATAAACCGTGATATAGGGGCAATATAATATAGCTACATTAATAAAAGCAATGCTCAAACAACATGCCACGAGCTCACTGCAATATCATACAAAGAAAATAAAGAAACTTGTGTGAAAATAAGGAATAAATGCATTTACAAATACAAACAAAAGATTGTACAAGTAAAAAGAGTCATTCTATTCCATATTATAAAAGATTTTTATACATGTGCAGGTTTCCAAAAGCGAGGGCCGGTACCCGCACAATCTCCGGTCGATACAAGTCTTTAGATACAAGCAAAAAGCAAAAAAGCAGAACAAGAAGGATAAAACCAGACCCATTACTTCTTCTTCCCGCCGCCTTTGGAGCTCTCTCCTGCCCTAATGGTTAACTTCTTAAGTCGGCCTGAACGAGTCGGGTAAAAAAGAGAAAGAGGTGCAATTCGGTCCTCTTCCGCTTTCTCATCGCTAGCAGAAGTGCCCTTCTTTTTCTTTGAAATTCCACGCTTTCCCCTCTTCTTTGAAGAAGATTCGCTGCCCAGAGTGATAAGATCAATCAGCTTTGTATCATCGGCAGTAAATTTCTCCTGGGTCCTCTCACCCTCCTCAAGTTCTTCAGCTTTCTGCTCTTGTGAAGCGACCGGGTCATCTAAGCCTTGAAGAGGTGGAGGGGCAACAGCTGGAGGAGGCGAAGCCTGTACAACACTTGTTGTTTTCACTACAGAAGAAGAAAAGTTAAGCATCAGTATTTCTCACACTTGTTGAGAAGCCATTCTGCACAAGGAACTGAATATTCAAATATGAAGGTGCACGTTTCCTAAAAGAGTGTGAAGTGTTATGCAAAGCTACTGAAATAACAAGTAAATAAAGCAAAACATGAAATAATACTGGTTGACGCACGTCAATTCAGAAAGATTCAAGGCTTGTTATTGGATCAAAATTAAGTGTAGTATAAATGCAGATAATATTCAGCAATTAGCAGTTATAACTGTATGAATTTTGCGTTGATGCTTCATTTAAGTCAGTTGATTCACAGCATTTCATTTTTAATTAGATTCATATTATTTTACTTAAGTAAAATATTATCTCTTTGACATTATCCATCACTCGATGTGGGCAGTCGATGATGAGTATATTTGTCCTAGTTTTCTGCATTATAATAATAGGTTATTAACAATCAAATGTTGGTGCAATCTGTTTAGAGGCAGCTGAATGTTCAAGCAAGTAGTTCAAGTTAAAGGTCTAGTCATATTTTACGAATTAAGCAGTGCGATACTTTATCTTGTTCAACTTATGCTGTTCATATTGTCCAAAGCCATGGAATGATAAGGCATGTGCAAGGTAGAAGGTCACGGTTTAAGGCTATAAGGCTTTAAGTCACGACGAGGCAAATGTGCTTAAGTCTTAGCTCGTCCAAGTACAAGAGCGACTTAAAGGTTATGCCATAAAAAGTTAACTCACCCAAATTATGGTGCGACCCAAAGATGGGTCGTTAAGGGGGTTATCTCGTCTGAAGCAGTATACAATATATCCTAAGTCGCTTGAGTTCTTAAGTTATTCCATTGAGCTCTAACGACCTAAGTTAAGTCGCAGGATGACTATGTCGTTCAAAAAGTTATTCATGTGCCATGTTCCAACGACTTAGCTTAAGTTGCAAGCTCTCTAAGCCGTTCAGACTCCCTTAAGTGGCCAAAGTTCATAAGTCGCTCAGGCTCCTTAAGTTTCCAGCCTCATATGTCGCTCAGGCTCCCTAAGTCCTCAAGACTCTTAGGTCGTTCAACTCTGTAAGTCACTCTGCATGATTAATTCGCCTCATGCCCTAGGTCGCCCTAAGGGTATCACAGAAATACCGAGCTCTCTTCCACTAAAAACCTAAGTCCTGCTCTCTACTCACACATTGCCACGTGTTCATCCCCTTTACTTCACCAGAAACGCCACAACATAACCCGAAATCCGTTAACCCAAAATCTCCTCGTCTCCTCCAAACTTCCAAAACCCATGATCAACTCCAAAAACTCCACATTCACCCAATAACTTCATGGAATCCTAAGTTGATTCATTTTTCGAGAATAACGCAATTACCAACATTCGATGATGATCGAAAGGTGAGTCGGGATATAATCTTTCAACATGGTAACAAAAATTGCGTGAAATTGGTTATGCGAGAATCAATGGTGAACACGATGGTCAGATGATCAGATTTACCTAGATTTGCTATTGGAAATGATAATCGAAGATACGAGGAAGGGAATTTCTCTTTAGCTCTTGAGCTTGAATACAACAATGGAGGCAAGATGATAAACAGTAAAGTGAAGAGGATGAAACGGCTTAGCGGCTTATATAGAAGAAAAAGGGGAAGATGAATAGGCGCGCGAGTTAGCAAGATCCTTGAGTCGCCCACAACTTAGCAAGGTTAAATCGAAGCACACGACCTATAACCTAGGCATGTACTTCGAGGGGCAAATGTTAATCCCTTTTCTGAATGGCGACCCAACTGCTTAAGAAAAGCTGGCGGCTTAATGACCTAACATAACAACGGGTTAACTACCCCAAAACCCCAAGCGACTTAACTGTTCACAGCTCCAAGCGACTTACGACCTATAGCATCTGGCGAGCTAACATTGTAATGAGTTAACGACTCGGCCTCCCAGCGGCTATCAACGGGTTAAGCGACCTAAACAGATCAACGGCATAACGACTCAAACACGATAGTGGGTTGAATACTACAGCGACTTAATGAGGTAGCGACCTAGCGACCTAGCGGGTTATGAGCCCACAGCTGCACCTAAATAAGCCGCGTCTCCTTATGCCGTTTGTATATAGGTCGCTCCAACCTATATTAGGTTGCTGCTTCTCCCAAGTCTATCTTCAGTCGCTCCGCCTGATGCCCCAGCGTATAGATCGCCTTCCATCCCATAGGTCGCTGCGACCTACCAGCCAACGCAAATGGCCAAATACACCCACTATAAGCCGTAACTCGTACCCATTAGGTCGCCCGTGACCTAACTCAACTCCTAAGCCGCCCACAGCCTACACCACACAACCTAACTCCGAAACTCCCCTATAAATACTCCGCCTACTCCATATTGGAGAGGGGGGGAGGATTTCTCGAACGCCAAGACTTTGTTGTTTTCACGACTTCTACAACACTTCAAATGCCAAAGACACTTCAAAGGACCTTGGGAAAAGATCAAGTTCATTCAACATGAATTCAAAGAGCTTTTCGGCATCAAAGTTCTAACTACTTGCCTTAATGGTGTTGTAGTTGAAGAATCATTGTAAAACTTGTAATCAAATCAATAATAGAAGAGATTAAGTGGACGTAGGTTTGACTTTCAGTCGAACCACTATAAAAATTGTTGTCTCTTGACTATTTTCTACTATTTTCTGCTTGCTTTTAATTCCCGTACCAACGGGTGGTGCTTTCGCTATATCACAACTCACACTGGGGTGTTAGCGTACATTTTTAGCGTTAACATAAACCATAAGTAAAATAATTTCACAGCCTTATGTTATCCACATTGACCACAATGAACTCATTGTCATGCATACGGTAATGGTAAATTGGAACACATAAAGTGACTACTAAATGCATACACGCATTGCAGATGTATGTGGCGTACTGATAGGAATTTCAGACAGAAAAGATACCAAGCATCATAAAAGTGGTCATCCAACGAGCTAAAGGAAAAAAAAGATTCTTCTTTAATGGTACAGTAGCTATACTTTAACTATAGGATAATTTGTTAATTTAGGCCAATTTTAAAAGTTAATTATAAATTTAGACCAACTTAATAACTTATTATAAAAATAGGTCACTTTGTGCCACATCAGCGAAAAATGCACGGGAGGCATCTCAAATGCCGCCAATACAAAAAAAAATTTAAAACAAATGTTTGCGGCATTTGAGAAACCGTCATTGTGCGACATTTGAAATGCCGCCCAGAGTTGTTATTTTTGTAAAATATGTTGCGGTATTTGAAATGCCGGGAACTATTTAAAGCAAAAAAAATTTGCATTGGCGGCATTTGAAATGCGTCCAGTGCATTTTTGCGCTGACGACAGAAAGTGACTTATTTTTGTAATAAGTTATTAAACTGGTCTAAATTTGTAATTAGTTTTTAAAATTGGCCTAAATTAACAAATTATCCTTTAACTATAATTCATTCTGGACAAATGCACAATAGATTTCTAGACAAATGGTATAGTAGCTGTACTTCATTCAGTAATAAAATGTTAACCATGTTGTATTCACATTTTTTATATGCAAAACTCAAAGTGACTGTGAGATTGTAGCTATACTTTAAGGTGATAAGTTAGACTTGATCAACAATGACACTAGCAACACAAGCGATGGACCAACAACCATTATACTCACTTTAACGATAGTAAGAAAAGGACTTTAGTAAGTGCAAAGTCTTCCCAATTCCATCTTACTTCTAAACCATTCGATATGAAACTATTTACAGTACATATTTATCCGCATTATTATATTTGTCTTACAGCTAATGAACACCCCTTCAAATTAAGCTCCACAAGTGCGACAAAAATTTACTTGAATCTTGATGTCCCATAATGCAAAAATCTTCTGTCCAGGTATGATAACTGCACTTTACATTATTATCTTCTTCTCTTGAAACAAAGGTAAATGGTAAATTTGTCTTCCTTTAGATTCTGTGAAAATGATGCAAAGACTAAGGCACCACAAAAAATTACATTTAGTTCACTTTCATTCCAAGGTAAGGAACTAACTATTGCTGAACTCCTTAACGAGTTACGTTTAGAATCCTATGTGGTATGAAATTCACAACTATGAATATATTACATATAAATGATTCATTCCGCCAAAACTTCCAATAATTATGTCACTCCATTTAGGGTACAAAATACAAGTTCAAGGGAGAGATTGTGAACGTAGATGATGTGTTTGGTTGGAGCTACCTTTCCTACAAGAGTGCAAAGAGTGGCCCAAAAATGTGGAGCTACATACTGGTGCTTAAAATGCTCATCGAACATTGGCAAACTACAATCTACGTATCTTTAGTTAATTTTCATCCATCAACCATTGCAAATCTATCATTTTCGTATGCCTGCACATAGAGCTTTTACCACCTAAATTATGATAGTCATTTGTGCCGTCTGTTTTGCAAACCGATTTAAGTTCAATAACACCAACAAAAAATTTACTCCATGTGATAAATAAAAACTATCTAAATCCATATAACGAGTTTGTACCCTTAGTTCCTCATATTTCTAACTGGTGCCAAATTCTACATCATACCGGTACACATTCTAAAAGAACTAAGAGTCGTTTTTCAGATTCAAACTGCTTCTAAATGTCCGTGACAAAACAGCTGGTATTAAAATTGTCACCTTTGCTAAGGAAGCTGAAAACTTGCTTGGCCACAGTGTTCTTGAGCTTAAACAAATGGCTGATCAGGTTTGCAAAATCATAGCACAATAGAAAGTTTTCATAGGACAATTACATAGGCAATACTAAAGGAAAGAAAATCCTGATAGAGGTTAACTAACAATTCATTTGCATTTACCACTTAATTTCTAGTATACAATCAACCATCAAAATTACAACATTACCAACATATGACAAATGAATAATAGGATCATCCAACCATTGTGGTGCATGGTCTGGAGACTGCGGCAAAAAGTGATGCCCAAACAGTCAATAGAAAGAGTGAAAAAAAAAATGGAAATTAAGGTAATAAATTGTAAGGACAACACTTTTGAATAATTAGTTTTAAGAACAATTTACAGCATAATGATAAATTCATTTATCTTTTTAAGTTATAAAATGATAAATTCTTTTATCTTTTCCCTGTAAAATGTCAAACTAATTTTTCAGAACTAGTATTCTTAAAACTTATTACCCTGCACAAATAAGCCCTTGGAGTGAAAATCCCCTAAAAAAACTTGGATTTTACTGTTGTACTTTAATAAAACATACAACTTTTCTCGGTTTATGTTAGTGGGTATGTTTGGCTAAACATACTACTGTGTGTACTCTTTTTGTACTGTCATTATCTATACTCTGTTTTATGTTGTTTTCTATCTGTAAACTGCATCTATGTTGTTTCCTTCCTGCGAAATTGTTATTTATATTAGCTTCATCTTATTACTTTCAATTTTAAATTTTTTTACATTAATATATTCATCCCCCACAATAATCAACAACCTGTTATTGATTATTGAACTATCATCCGATTTCTCGCATAAAATCGTGACTCCGCTATCCATTTTGTTTTGCAGTCCCCTTATTTGCAAAAACCAAAATAGTGCTCGAAGGTGTTATCAGTCTAACATCAAACGACATCCATATAAACTAATAAGGTGAGCATTACATTGTTAAGATTTTTTTGTCTACGTATCATCCCAGCATAGAGACAAAGTTCTTTTTCCTACGCTAACCCTTATGTCCATATGCAACCTATATCGTTAATTCAAAAATAAACTTCACTGTTATTGAAAAGACTACATGCAATCCAAAAACATAAGAGGAAGGCAACTACTCAAATGGTCACCATCGCACCACAATCTTTCATTTATTACCTTTTTCACTTACTCAATTCGTAAACGCTTCAAATTTATACACAAATTTGGGATATAGAACTAAAAAAGGTGAAACTTTCAATGTAAATCGAGCGCATTACAATTGATAAATTCAACAAAGGCGTTTGGACATCCAAAAACATAGTATCTGATGATTAAATTCATTACATTTTATGTTTTAGTAGTCAAAACCATTACATTTAACCACATAAACATGTAGATTAGCTTTGGGATTAACAACTTTTCCTCGATTATTACGCTTGATACTGTAACATTTGCAAGGGTCTTTGAATCCTACTCTATCAAACATACAGAAATGAAAAGAAAAAAAGGTATATAGTTTACATTATCTGATACTGTCATTACTTTTTGCATTTTGCACTTTTCATCATTCTATTTTACTGTTTACATTGGTGCATGAAAAAAGTTTTAACTACTTAGGAACATTGATTAATAAAACAATTCTAAGTTAAATCACAGTTACATACTCTTTTAGCTAATCTCAAGTAATAAAATCATCATCGTGGTTATTATAGACAATTTATGTATAGATAGGCATTTGGTTCATGATCTCTCTTATAATCATTGTCCTTATTGTGATGCATTTTCCATGACAGCATTAAACTAAAAAATCATTCATTACACTTACCGCGTTGTAATAATAACTTGATGTGCATGACTTGGTTTTGCATGTTTTCATATATCCAGTAACATATATGTTGTTAATTTCTAGGGTTTGAACAGAAAACTGAGAAAGAAGGAAGCCATTCCTTTTTTTATTTCTTGTGGTAAAGTACAAAATGACCTCACACCCAAAAAGAAAGAACAACGTCAATTTATATACACCAGCTCAGCAATTGATAAAAAACAAAAGGAAACATGTATTAACACTATTATACTCAACAGCCCCCCTCAAGCTGGTGATTTATACAATCCCAGCTTGGACAGAATTCCATTTTGTTGATGAGATGGTAAAATTTTAGTGAAGACATCAGCTAATTGTTCTGCAGATGGAACATAAGCAAGCTTCAATAATCCTTCCATGACTTTGTCTCTAGTGAAATGACAGTCAACTTCTATGTGTTTAGTTCGTTCGTGAAAAACTGGATTCTTGGCAATGTGCATAGCTGAATGATTGTCACAAAATAGTGTGATTGGCTTGATTGGATCAACTTGCAATTCTTGTAACAATCGAACCAGCCAAGTTATCTCAGTTGCAGCCTGTGCCATAGCCCTGTATTCTGCCTCAGACGAACTTCGTGACACTATAGCTTGTTTCTTAGATTTCCAGGAAATGGGAGAAGAACCGAGTAAAATAATGTAACCAGTAACAGATCTTCGAGATATAGGACATGTTGCCCAGTCTGAATCAGAAAAAGCTTGCAGTAAAGGTTGGTCACAACCATTGAGAAGAATTCCATTACCTGCAGTACCTTTTACATACGATAGTGTATGTTTCAGAGCATCAAGATGTGAAGTACGAGGCTGTTGCATGAATTGACTGAGTGTCTGAACTGCAAAACTTAAATCTGGTCTGGTATTTGTTAGATAATTCAGTTTACCAATGAGCATTCGATAGAGTGTGGGATCTTGTAGAAGATCACCATCAGTGGTATTTAATTTCAGATGAAGAGGTAATGGTGTCAAAGAACACTTGGAAAAGTTCATTTGAGAAGCAGCTAGAAGCTCAGTTGTGAATTTATGTTGTGTCATAACAATTCCAGATTCTATGTGATTAATCTCAAGGCCTAGGAAATAATGAAGAGAGCCCAAATCTTTAATACTAAAAGTGTTATGTAGAAATAACTTTAACTGTTCGATTTCAGAGAAATCAGAACCAGTTAACAAAATATCATCTACATAAACAGCAAGGATGGTTATTAGACCTGATTTTTTTTTTTGTAAAGAGAGAATAATCATTCTTGGATTGAGAATATCCACGAGATTGTAAAGCTGAAGTAAGTTTATGAAACCATTGCCGTGAAGCTTGTTTTAATCCATAAATGGATTTCTTAAGCCTGCAAACAAGGTGATTGGGATTTGGAATTCCTTCAGGCAATAACATATAAACTTCTTCATATAAATCCCCATGAAGAAAGGCATTATTGATATCTAGCTGATGAATTAACCACTTCTTTGAGGCAGAAACAGCAAGTATGGTTCGAATAGTTGTCATCTTGACAACTGGAGAGAATGTTTCATGATAATCTACTCCTTCTTTTTGTGTAAAACCCTTAGCTACTAATCTAGCTTTATACCTTTCTAAAGAACCATCTGCTTTAAGTTTGACTTTAAACACCCATTTGCACCCAATTGGAGTTTTGCCTGCCGGAAGACTAACCAAATCCCAAGTGCCATTTGACTGAAGAGCGTCTACTTCATTTTTCATTGCTAAAACCCAATTTGGATCATTTGAAGCATCAAGGTATGAAGAAGGTTCATGATAAGATGTAATAGTTGAAAGAAAAACAAAATGAGAAGAAGGTAGAGTAGAAGCATGTATTTGATCAGAATAACAGGTATTGCAAATATAGTCTTGAAGATAGATTGGTTTTCTATGCTGCCTTGAAGATTTACGCAAATCTGGTTCAGTAGTGGCAACAGGTAAAACATGTTGATCATTATTTACCATTGGACTGGAACTATCAGAAAGGGAGGCATCATTGTACAAAGTATTTTGTGGAGTAGATGGAATATTTTGTGGGATATCAGTTACAATTGGTGTGAATATAAAGTCTGAAAAATCAGTCTGAACTGTTGGTAAAGTAATGGGCTGTGAATAAGATTTTATATGAAATGGAAAATTGGACTCATGGAACACAATATCTCTGGATTCGATTATTTTGTGTGTGGCAAGATCCAATGCTTTGTAACTTTTTTTACCAAAAGAATATCCAATGAATACACATGGTTTTGCTCGAGGTTGAAACTTATCTCTTCCTTGAGATATGGTAGAGACAAAACAAAGACAACCAAATGTCCTTAAAAAAGAATAATCTGGTGTTTTGTTAAAAAGTTGAAAATAAGGAGAATTAAACTTGAGAGATGACAGTGGTGTTCTATTTATGAGATAAGTGGCAGTTAGTATACATTCTCCCCAAAATTGTAAAGGTAAATTGGATTGAAAATATAAAGATCTAGCAACTTCGAGAAGGTGTTTGTGTTTTCTTTCAACTACTCCATTTTGTTGAGGAGTATATGTACAAGATGTTTGATGAAGTATGCCATTTAAAGCATAGAATTTTAAAGCATTAGAACCACAAAATTCTGCTGCATTGTCAGACCGAATGATTTTGATTTTGGTTTGAAATTGTGTGAGAATGAGAGTGTGGAAATTCTGTAAAACAGTGAGGGAATCACTTTTTGAAGACATGAGAAAAGTCCATGTACATCTAGTATTATCATCAACAATAGTTAAGAAATATCTAAAACCATTGTGAGTGGCATGTTTATAAGGACCCCAAGTGTCAATGTGTATAAGATCAAATGGTTTATCAGCTTTAGTGATAGAAGTGGGAAAAGAATTTCTGTGTTGTTTTGCTCGAGGACAGATTTTGCATAAATGAGAAGGTTTAACAGAGGAATCAAAAACATTTATGTGTTTGAGCTGAACAAAAGGTATATGACCAAGTCTACAATGCCATAACTCAGGACTGTTATTCTTGAGAGCGGTCGAAAACGCAAAAGACAAAGCAATGTCATTCATGTGAGGTGTTACAGATGAATTTACCATTGTAACATCAGTAGTATCATTATTTGAAAATGAAGAAACATGCTTACAAGAATTATCAATGTTAACTATGTAAAGTCCTTTAGTCTCACTGCCAATCATAATTGGCTTCTTCATCAAAGGGCCCTGAATAAAGCAAAATTGAGGTGTGAAAAGAATATTAGTGTTCTTGCTTGTGATGAGTTTTCGAACAGAAACAAGGTTAAAGCAAAATTCTGGTACATGTAAAACATTGTGTAGAGTTAATGAAGCAGAAAGAACAATAGTACCAGAATGTATGACATTACATGTTTTACCATTTGGCATAGTGATGAGAAGTGGTTTAGATAAAATAGAATAATGAGTGAACAAATGGAGATGAGGAGTCATATGATCAGTAGCCCCACTATCAATGATCCAAATAGGTTTATTTTCTGAAGAAATAAAGCAAAAATTCTTACCAGCCAAAAAAGCAGTTGAATCAGATGGAGCAGCAGCACTATTATTCTTCAGCAAAGCCAATAGTTGATTATACTGCTCATTAGTAATTCCAACTTGAGTAGAGTCTTTTGAAGATGATGCAGCTGCAACAGCTGTAGCACGAGGACCTTTTCCTGGTGGATAACCATGTTTCTTCCAGCATTTTTCTACAGTATGTCCTCCAAGCAAACAATGATCACAGAACATAGTATGACCATGTAATTTCCAGCAATTGTCAACTGTATGACCACCAATTTTACAATGCTCACAATATTGAGATCCTCTACCACCTTTGACAATACCACCACGACCTCGAGAAGAAGAATTATTACCTCTATTTGAATTCTTGAAATCAGCAAGTCGTTGAGAAGCTAATGCAGAAGTAAGATCGGTCAATGAAGATCCAGATGACAGTTGTTTATTGCCTAATTCTCTTTGTTCTTCTTCTTGCAATAGAAGTTTGTAAACTTCATTTAAAGAAGGAGGTGGTTGAATCATTAAAATTTGTGCCCGTGCAGAATTATAAGAATCATTCAGACTTGCTAAAAACTGTACAACTTGTTGATCTTGAAGTATATCATGAATTAAAGCTCCAGATCCACACGCACAAACACGATCTTCAAGTAACGAGGTATATTCATCCCATAGGGTTTTTGATTTGGTAAAATGAGAAGAAATTGAAGATGTATCTTGGAAGAGTGTAGACAGTGATTTTTGAATTTGAAAAAGACGAGTTCGATTAGATCGAGCAAATCGAACTGCCAAATCAGACCAAATAGCGGAAGCAGATCGATAATAAAGTATAGATTGAGCAATATCCTTTTCAACAGAATGTAATAACCAAGAAATTACCATGTTATTACATCGATCCCATTGAGCTGCAAGAAGCGAATTATCATGCGGTCGAAGACAAAGACCAGTGACAAATCCAAGCTTGTTTTTCGCCATCAGAGAAACTTCTACTGAACGTCGCCAGTGACTGTAATTGCGATCTGACAACGGAATCGTGGAAAGAACATAGTTAGGATGATCGGAATGATGGAGAAAAAGCTCATCATTAGGGTTAATTGAAGAGAGATCGGTAGTCATAGAGGTGATTGGAGATCGAGACGGTGATGGTGGCGGAGAGGTTGGTTGCTCTGATACCATGTTAATTTCTAGGGTTTGAACAGAAAACTGAGAAAGAAGGAAGCCATTCCTTTTTTTATTTCTTGTGGTAAAGTACAAAATGACCTCACACCCAAAAAGAAAGAACAACGTCAATTTATATACACCAGCTCAGCAATTGATAAAAAACAAAAGGAAACATGTATTAACACTATTATACTCAACATATGTAACAAAACTCGTGTAAAGTGTCCAACAATTAGTTATGAATTAAATCATAGTTACATACTCTTTTAACTTAAATCCCAAGTGGTAAATTATGAATGAATTGATGTGCATTGTTGGGTTTTGCATGTTTGCATATCTAATAACATAATAGTCATGTCAATCGGAGGAAAAAAAATATATGGGTTGCTTTCGAATTCTAAAGTAGTCTTGATCTCAAAAGGTGATATTTATTTTAGTTTTTTCCGACATATATATTATATTCTGTTTCAACCGGACCTAAAAAATTTCAAGGTAATTTCAAATTCTAGGTAACTCCTATTTATTATTACTCATGATGTGTTTGCCCAATTCTTTGCTATGTGAGTATTAAATTGCTCTTTTTATAATATGAAGTAAAACCATTTCAACCAATAACAACAAAGAAATCATGGCCATACAGAAAATTAGGAAGAAAAAGAATGTGTAAATCGGAGGTTATAGTACAGGTGAAATTAATACTTCACTGTTACAAAATAATCAAAAAAGATTCTTTCATATTGAGTTGTTTGAAACCAAAAAAGATGAAAAGACTAAAATGAGTACATAAAAATGAATCAATGTAAAAAAACTGTAAATGTGGTCAAAGATAAGTGGATTGAGTTATTACCAAATTGATATTTGTTGTTAGTGTGTTTCAATATGATAACCTGCATCTGGCCTAGGTGGTTGTTATCCCGCCTTTAAGCAAGGCCGTGATACCAAAAGATTAAACAGAAATCAAAGGACGGTCCTTTCGAAAGATCGGTTAAACGCAGGTTTGCTATGGGTGTCGATAAATTTTGACTGGGTCCGGATAAAGCTATAATTGACAAGACACGACAATCAAAGCGACGGAAGCCAATGTTCCAAATTTCAAGTCAATCGGAATTAGTACGCTCAAGATATGATCGATGCAATTTCAGCAATCACCTTATTTACATCCATCAAAGCGCTTCATTTCGTATCCATCAGTCGAAAAGCCTTGTTCGAACCCATCAGGAACACGCGGCTTCGTATCGATCAGGGGAACTGCACTCTTCGTATCCATCAACCTAATGGCTTTGTTCACATCGATCAAGCTCCGACAGTCTGTATCCATCGAATGGTCCTCATCTCGTATCCATCCAATGATCACCGTCCTATATCCCTGAGAAAGCATCGTATTTCACATCCAGTGTCTGTAGCATCCATATCCATTTCGTATCGATTAAGTTTTACACTCACCTCGTATCGATCAACCACAGATCGATACGACACCAACACCCCTCCTCGATACGAAGTGGCACGCTAGAAGTCAATGCAAAGTAAGACACATACGACCGATACGAACAACATAACATTGTCGATACGAACAAGATCACACATTCGATACGAACAAAGCAGTGCGATTGGTCAATACGAGCAGCACAGTCACGATCGATATAAACAAGGCAGGAACCTTGGGGTGATTCGGTCAACTCAGCGCTAAAAGTTGATCGATCCGAAGAGTTAGCACCACATCAGCTTACAAGTACGTGCACTGATCGATTCGAACAGAGCGATGCGAAGAGAATCGATATGAACCAAACAGCCTACCAAAAACATGAACTCGCATCGATCATATCTCACAATCGACATGTCCAAATGCTATGAAATTTTCACAAAGGCTTACGTACGACCTAAGAAATATTTGTGCCAAATTTCGACTCAATTAGATCAAATCTTGATCGATACGAAATTCGTTCATATCGATCACGAATCGTGTCGAAATCGCCTGGGATCGATCGCGTGGGTCCACTCACGTGCCATAAGAGGTCTTCCGAGATATGAGCGAGATATTTGCATCATATGCCTATAAATAGCGTCCTAGAGTTGGGACTTTTGGTTCTCCTACGTCCAAACTCTGTCGAATTCGTTTTTGCACTTCAAGACTACTGTTGTACTCAAAATCCATCTCTGTAATCCGCTGTAAACATTTGTAATCAGCAAGAAAATATCAATAAAGTTATCAACTTCAAAGTGGACGTAGGCCGGATTGCCGAACCACTATAAACTCTATGTCCTTTACTGCTTTCTTCTTAATTTTCCGAATGTTCTTTGTTTTCAATTCTTTACATACTTGTTAGCTGTGATATGTGATTGTGAACCGATGCTTTCATCGACAATTGAGTGTTTGTGACCATTTTTGACGCAAACATTTTGGTGCTTTCACTGAGAAACTTGTAGGATCGATTTCACCCTAGAGGGGGGGTGAATAGGGTGATAGTGTAAATTATAAAAATTAATCGCGGAAGCTTATTAATTAATTTCAATTCAGATCACAGAATAGCAGTACAGATATCGCAGAATATAAATAACAGAATAAAACAGAACAACATAGAATTTACCCAGCTTCGGCAAAACCCTGCCTACGTGCTGCCCCCAAGGTTTCTACTAGAAATTAGATAGTCCCTCGCTTACACACGTAAACTCGCTATACCCGCTATTGACTAATCTAACTCTACGCTCAAAACCCTGCCACAACTCAACTACCGAGTTGCGAATTCTCAAGCTACGCCACGTAGCTTGTCCCCTAGTCACACGACTAGAAATTTAAACGGTTTAAAAAAGAAAATACAAATTTAAAAACAACGTAAATAAAAACAGCCCTAAAAAGAAACTAAAGCCTTTTAAAATAAAAAGGCCGGCCCAAACTAAAAACAGTTCATCCCCCCTTCTTTTATTATTTCACTATGCCGGCCCTTTTTCTTTTATCTCGTATGTGATAATGGCGGTTCCTCTTTGTCCAAAACTAGGGCTTTCGAAGCTGCGCTATTTGCTCGATCTATAGAAATTTGCGTGTTGCCTTGCTTGATCAAATCTTCGTTGCTCACTGCTGCTTCGACGGCTTCGAATTTGATCGAGTTCAAGATGGCTTCGGTAAGTAATTTTTTTGCTCTTTTTACTTTCTGATTGATGCTTGAACTCGATAGATTTTAAATTGCCGATGATGATTGTGTTTAAATAGGAATCGAATTCCTATATTCTCGTTCGTTCTGATGATTTGAATTTGTCAATTATTTTATCTCTGCCGTATGATTATGCTTGAACGATTGATAATTGAACTGACTTTGTCAAATTCGTATCTTTCACGTTCCTTAGTTGACGCGGCTTCGAATTGATATCGTGGTCATCACGATTTTGACTTTAATTAGGAACACGGCATTGATTTCCTTGATTACCCGTGACTTTCTCTTTGACTTTGGCATGTTCGAACTGTTGCTTTACTTGTATACTGCTGTGTCCTTTACTTGGTGTTGTAGCAGTTTGTATTTGCTGTTTTCCATGAACATGCTTCAATATGCCCTGGTATGGAGTAGCTCTGTTGCACTGAGTTTGTAGCTTGGTGTTGTGGTCATCTTGCTTCCTGTACTGATGTATTAGTTGTTGGCATATTTTCTTAGTCTTGAACATTGG
The DNA here is from genome assembly GCA_030765085.1 of Allium cepa. NCBI lineage: Eukaryota > Viridiplantae > Streptophyta > Magnoliopsida > Asparagales > Amaryllidaceae > Allium > Allium cepa. The sequence continues at coordinate 602,608,830 of CM060935.1, forward strand.
TGATTTGTGTTGTGCTTATGTCCACTGATGCATCCAATCTGCACTTGTTACTTCTGTTCACCTGTATCATGTTTTTGGCTTCACTGATGCTGCACATTTTTAGCCTTGGTCTTTGTTGTTGTCGCATGCACGGCCATGCTTGTAGTACTTGAATTGAATGCTACCTGTACTTGTTACTTGTATACTGCAGCTTGGTCTTGCCTTGTGCATCTCAACTTGTTCTTGTACTTTGATGGCTGATCATTTTTGCTGTCCACTGCAGTTTGTAGTGTTATTGAGCATTGCATTACTTCATTATTCACTGTCCTATGTGATGTTCATTTATTGTTCGAGACCGTTCGCGTATCAGTTGTATTTGTTATCCTCACTTGAGCATTTTGTTGCATTTGTGCATTGCCTTGCTGATTCATTTGTTTATACTCATGTGTTTGGTCTGCATGTTATGGCCTGTCCCTTGTTTGGTTTTTGGTGACATCTTGTTTCATTATCTGTTGTGACATCCATGTTCCTTGTTGAGTCTTTGGTGATGCTTCACCTGTTATGTCTGCAACTTGTAGCTGGACTTGTGCACCTTGTTTCATGTTTAAGACTCGAGTCTTTGTGGTCTGGTTGCATGTTCACTATTTGTATCTGCAGTGGTATTGTTTTGTTTGCATATATCACTGGTTCATTCCATTGTTTCATGCATGTGACATTGGTGCATTGTCGTGAGTAGTTTGTAGTTGCTTCTGTGCATATATATTGGTCTTTTAATTGATGTTGCAGTCTTCAAGCATTGTTGATTCATTGGTCTTTGCTGTATCATGCTTGACTTTGCTGTTTGCACTTGTCACTACTGCAGTCGCTATGCAGTTGCTATGCCTTCGGTCATGTTGCCTTGTGTTGAATCCAGTTTCAAAACTCGGATTTGACCTTGTGCTTGTGTCGTGATTTTCAATGTTATTGCACGTGAGTTGAACCCGGTTTTTCATTTGGGTTTGACCTGTGCGTACCTGTCCCTATAAAACAATCAAGTGTATATATCGGCGTGCACGGCCTTGTGGCATATACAGTAATACACTGTGTATGTCACAAGTTGTTCGTGTATGATGAGTTCAAATTTAAATTATGACGAACAACCCAAATAACTGAGGCAAATCATATTTTCAAAAATTATCTTTTATTTTTGAATTGCAAAAATATTTCTTTTTCAATTTTACTGCGTTAGTTTATACTTTTGCAGATTTCTCAGATGCTGGATTCAAACTGGAATGGAGTTGAAGATAAATACGAGTGTGAGTGATATGTAGTGAGGTGAACTGTAAATATGTAATGTGATGTAATTGTAATCAAAGTTGTATAGTTATAGTGAGAGCTTGAAATTGTACTATTCAAAGTTGTAATAAATATTTGTTTGAATAAAATATTTGTTTGAATTCAAATTCCGTGTTATTTATTTTATTCAGCAAATATTTATTTAATCTGTGAAAAATAAAATAGTATATTATCAAATACATTTAAACGAATGTATATATGTTTATTATCATCAAACAAAAATCATATAAGCGCATATTCAACAAAACTAGCGCTCATGGATTCTAAATCTTGGAGTTCGGATTCGAAAAGCTTGAGGATCAAATCTAGAAGCAATCATGACCAAGCAATCAATGAGAAGACAAAGAACCGAAAGGAGTCAGCATGAAGGGAGCCAGGGGGCTTTTTCAGGAGCGAACCAAGCCTCGGTCTTCATCATCAGGGATGAGATGAAGACGATGTTGAAAAGACTGGAGGAGATGATCCAGAATTTGTTCCGACAGGTTGGGCAACTTGGAGCACAAAATCAAGGGAATGCAGCCGCGAAAGATGTTGGAGATAGGGATCGGGATCTCGGAGCAACCAGAATGCAGGATAGAGTAGGACCATCAAGAGCATCCCTAGAGCTAGGGGCACTCCCATGGAGTATGTTGACCCATCCTCAAGAAGGATACCAGACAGAACTATTCGATATGGCGTTGATGGGGAAATGGATGCTCGTCCAGGAGAACGGATTTCGGAATTCCCTCGTGAACTCGGGGGGCAAATCAGAGGCAATGGACAAGGAACACTGCTAGGCAATGACGATATACTAGCGGAGATGGTCAGACGAGCTATGAGAGACGGACTAATGAATAGAGATCTAGAAGACGTGAACAGGAGCCCTTTCGCTCCCATAATCAGGCAGGCTAGGAACCCACCAGAATTCAAGCTACCAACACTAGAGATGTACGATGGGAGGACGGATCCTACAGTTCATCTGAAACGATACATGACGCATATGGAGGTGTTGGGGGCATCGGAGGAGGTCATGGCCCGGTGCTTTCCATTGTATTTGACAGACATTGCAGCGCTATGGTTTAGACAACTGGAGAGTGGCTCCATTGAAACATGCATCAATTTGACTGAGAAGTTTATGAGACAATTCGGAGTTCACATTTCAAGACCCAAGGATGTGATGAGTTTGGCAGTACTAAAGCAAAGAACAGGAAAATCTTTGAGGAGCTTTCTGACGCGATTCAATGCAGCGACAGCATCGGTGGATCGACCAGATCCATCCATGGTTTTGATGGCAGCAATATCTGGCATAGCTGATGGCACAGAATTCAATAATTCATCGATAAGGGATCCACCATGGATCTAGGAGAATTTTACTCCAAGGCTGAAGGATTTTTACATTAGAGGATGCAAATGCTGAAAGAGAGGAAGGAGAAGGAGTTGATGTTTATGCAGTCAAGGGTGTGTATCCTCCAAGGTACAAGAACTGATAAAGGGAAACGAATGGCCAAGGATAACGGTGACAGACCAACGCGACCACGAAAGGAACCAAGATTCGCCTCTTGTACAGAATTGAACGAGACTTTGTAGCGAATATACCAGGATACGGGGGGCAGGTTCTTTATCAAAAGCCAATGAGAAGGGATCCGTCCAGCAATGATAGAAGACCCGACAAGTATTGCTTATTCTATGAGCTAAATGGTCATACCACAAATGATTGCAGGCACTTGAAGGATGAGGTTGAAGGGCATATTTGAAATGGTCCGCTGTCACAGTATGTGAGAAGGGGAACAACAACGGTGGAACGAGAGCGGCTACCACCTGCATCAACTGGGAATGGCTCAGGATCGGGGCGCCAGCTTGTCATCATTCGATTGAAACCATGACGAATAAGTGACAAACTCCACACCAACGCGATTAAGTCATTTACACATGTACAGGACCGCAAACGATCCTCATGCACGCTTTGTATGAGTACTAATCGCATTGGTGTAGGTGTTTTCACTTTGATGTCTCTATGTTGCTTTTGTTTTCCATTTCTTATGTTTGAACTTGATTTTGTTGGACATTTCTATTGAAAGACTCATTTTGAATGTAAATCTGCTATTTGTTATTCCATAATGGTTAAGCCACTTACACATGTACGGGGTCGCGAACGGTCCTCAGGCATGCTCTGAGATGGCGATAAACTGCCATAACAAACAAGTCAGAAATTCACTCGAACGCGAAATTTGACATTAATGATACTAAGTCCCCTCCCCCCCGGGGGCACACACACAACTTGCCTCAAATGACATCCGACCGCAAATGGTCATAATTCGCCTCGAATGGCACCCTACCATGAACGGTCACAATTCGCCTAAAATGGCATTCGATCGCGAACGGTCACAATTCGCCTAGAACGGCACCCAACCACGAACAGTCACAATTCGCCTCGGCATCCGACCGCGAACGGTCACAACTCGCCTCGAACGGTCACAACTCGCCTCGAACGGCACTCGACCACGAACGTTCACAATTCGCCTCGAATGGCACCCGATCGTGAACGGTCACAAATCGCCTCGAACGGCACCCCGACCATGAATGGTCACCATTCGTCGCGAACGGCATCCGGCCTCGAATGGTCACATACCACCTCAAATGACATACAATCTTGAACGATCATCATTCTCAGTCAAGTAAGACTACCAATCTCTTTTACAGGTCATCAACTGGATATAAACATCCAGCTTATAGTATTACAAAACACATCTTCATACCGCAAGGCATGTTTTGAAGGGCTAGTGTTATCCCGCCTTTTAGCAAGGCCGTGATACCAAAAGATTGAACAGAAATCAAAGGACAGTCCATCCCAAAGATCGGTTGAACGTGGGTTTTCTATGGATGCCGATAAATTTTATTCGAGTCTGGATCAAGCTACAATTGACAAGACACGACAATCAAAGTGGCGGAAGCCAACATTTCAAATTCCAAGTCAATCGGAGTTCATATGCTCAATATATGATCGATGCAATTTCAGCAATCACCTTGTTCGCATCCATCAGAGCGCTTCATTTCATATCCATCAATCGAAAAGCCTTGTTCGAACCCATCAGGAACACGCGGCTTCGTATCGATTAGGGGAACTACACTCTTCATATCCATCGACCTAATGGCTTTGTTCGCATCGATCAAGCTCCGACAGTTCGTATCCATCACATGGTCCTCATCTCGTATTCATCCGGTGACCACCGTCCAACATCCCTGGGAAAGCATCGTACTTCACATCCAGTGTCTGTAGCATCCATGTCCATTTCTATCGATTAAGTTTTACACTCACCTCGTATCGATCGACCACAGATCGGTACGAAACCAATACCCCTCCTCGATACGATGTGGCACGCAAGAAGTCGATGCGAAGTAAGATACATTCGACCGATACGAACATCATAACATTATCGATACAAACAAGGCTACGGTGCATCGAGTCGAACAAGATCACGCACTCGATACGAACAAAGCAATGTGACTGGTCGATACGAGCAGCACAGTGACGATCGATATAAACAAGGCTGGAACCTTGGGGTGATTTGGTTAACTCGGCGATAAAAGTGGATCGATCCGAAGAGTTAGCACCACATCGGCTTACAAGCACGTGCACTGGTCGATTCAAACAGAGCGATGTGAAGGGGATCGATACGAACCAAACAGCCTACTGAAAATACGAACTTGCATCGATCATATCTCACAATCTACAAGTCCTAATGATATGAAATTTTCACAGAAGCTTGCGTACGACCTAAGTAATGTTCATGTCAAATTTTGACTCGATTAGATCAAATCTTAATCGAGACAAAATTCATTCGTATCGATCATGAATCGAGTCGAAATCGCCTGGGATCGATCGCGTGGACTCACTCACGTGTCAGAAGAGGTCTCCCGAAATCTGAGTGAGATATTTGCATCCTACGCCTATAAATAGCGTCCTAGAGCCAACAGAAAAGGGACTTTTGGTTCTCCTCCGTCCAGACTCTGCCGAATTCATTTTTGCACTTCAAGGCTACTGTTGTACTCGAAATTCATCAGTGTAATCCGCTGTAATCTATTGTAATCAGCAAGAAAACATCAATAAAGTGAACAACTTCAAAGTGGACGTAGGCCGGATTACCGAACAAGTATAACTCTGTGTCCTTTACTGCTTTCTTCTTAATTTTCTGAATGTTATTCATTTTTAATTCTCTACATACTTGTTGGCTGTGATATGTGATTTTGAACCGGTGCTTTCATCAAAAATTGGGTGTTTATGACCATTTTTGACGCAAACAGTGGTCTTTTCTTTTCTTTTGTCTATGGCATTATAAGCTAATATTCTTGCATCCTTGTTGAAACAATTTGATATTAAAACCCATTAAAGGCCATTTTTGTTTATTACAAAATTTAGCCCTGTGGGAAAAGCACAAAAACGTAGACCTGTCAAAATTTGACCCAGCCCATTTACCCTACTTATAAATGGGTTGGGTCAACCCATTTATGAATATCATAAAATGGGTTATGGGTTGGGTTGATCCATTTTTAAAAGGGTTATAAATGGGTAACCCATTTATTAAAAATATTAAATTTTAATATAAATTTAAAAAATAAGAATTTTGAACATACATTATAACTTTCCATGAGGACTGACGGTTGTACTTAGAAAATAACAGGCCACCACATCCTCATATTTGAATCCACCTAGTGCAAAAGCCGCTATTTTTTTTGTTCAGACTGCAATAACTTCTTCGCTCTAAATCGGAATCAAACGAGACTTCGACCGATCAACTCCAACTTAAATTACGGACAGTATGGAACACTCGAATACTTCATCGTGTGAACGCACACTATAGTTCTCCAAGGGGACTGACAGTTGTACTTAGAAAATAACAGGCTACTACATCTCTATATTTGAACTCCGCCTAGTGCAGAAGCCGCTATTTTTTTTTTGGATTGCAGTAACTCCTTCGTTCTAACTCGGAATCAGGCGAGATTTCGACCGATCAACTTCCACCTAAATTACGGACAGTATGTAACACTCGGATACTTGATCGTGTGAACGGACGCTGTAGTTCTTCAAGGGGACTGACAGTTGTACTTAGAAAATAACAGGCTACCACACATGCATATTGAACTCCGTCTAGTGCAGAAGCCGCTATTTTTTTGTTCAGACTGCAATAGCTCCTTCATTCTAACTCGGAATAAGACGAAACTTTGACCGATCAACTCCCACCTAAATTACGGACAGTATGGAACACTCGGACACTTCATCGTGTGAACGTACACTGTAGTTCTCCAATGGGACTGACAGTTGTACTTAGAAAATAACAGACTGCCACATCTGCATATTGAACTCCGTCTAGTGCAGAAGCCGCTATTTTTTTTTGTTCAGACTGCAATAACTCCTTCGTTCTAACTCAGAATCATGCAGGACTTCGACCGATTAACTACCACCTAAGTTACGGATAGTATGGAACACTCGGTCACTTTATCATGTGAACGCACACTGTAGTTCTCCAAAGAAACCGACAGTTGTACTTAGAAAATTATAGGTTACCCCATCCCCATATTTGAATTTTGATGAAAATCAGAATTAAAATTTTAAATTTTTGTCGGATCTCAAAACATAAAACTTGAAATTAGAATTATTTTATATTTATTTGTTTTTTATTAGTCAAATTAAATTTAAATCTTTAAACGGGTTAAATGAGTAACCCGCTTATTAAGTGAGTTGGGTCATAAATGGATTGGGTCATAAATGGATAAAAAGAGAATGGGTCATAAATGGTTGGGTCGAACTCGACCCAACCCTTTTTGACCCAACCCAACCCATTTGACAGGCCTACAAAAACGTAGCCTAATCATTGCAAATTATTGTGCAACTAGATGAAAGCATTCGTTGCAATCATGTTGCTTCATTTAAATGACATCCTTAGTCGCACTATACTTTTTAACTTTATAAAACTGCATTCATTGCTTCTTCTTTTTTCTTTTATTTGTTCCATTTAATGCACAACCGATTTCCTTTTTTACTGTACAAGATCAAGTTTACTTATTATTTTATATTATATCATGCTGCCATACTTGAACTGGAGGTAGTTGTGCATAATTAACTATGCCTTACTCAAAAATAATATGATTACTTACTGTGCTAAAACAACCTACAATACAAGCATCTAATTTATTTCCTACTTTTTACTGTAACATTACATCACCCTTAATTTGGGCATTAAAATGCGCAGGACAACTTGCACACAGCCTGGAGAAAGTACCTGAACATCACTGACAAATATGTACAGAACGTAGCAGGAGATGCACCAAACAAGCAACTTATAATCATCTTGAAATATTATCGGAGTTATTAAAATTAACCCTGCAATGTATTGGACTGTACCCGTATAAGAAGCTCGTTTTTTGACTATGAAAACTATGTCCCCGTATATCTGTTCGGCAGTAAAGATTTACATTTATGTGCTATAGAAGAGTACAAAATCATATATACGTAGGATATGAATACTGGTTTTCTATACATATTTTTGCTACTTTCCCCAAACCAGGATTTAGAAAAATAATATAGCTGTCACGTGCCAGTAACATACACTTATTTCCCCTACTGTTTAATACTATATTACCCATACTAAATTCTTACTATTGTGCATACAGTTTCATTCCAATTGCCGATACGATAAATCTTCTTCTAACTTATTCCTTCAATCATGCTATGGTACAGAAAGTCTCAAGATTTTCTATTCATCAGACATTGTTGTTCTGACTCTTTTCTCATTACAATAAAGTTAGGGAAATAGACGATGATCAAGATGGAGATGATGATGAGATGTGCTAAAGTCTATTTACCTATTTATAGGGATGTTATGGTAACGGTAAATTTACATTTACCACACCATTACCAGTCAATCGATTACCATCTTAATGTAAAATCGGTATATTAATATAATCGATATGATTATGGTAAAGTTACCATTTTCTACGATAAAACATCGGTAATATTTTTTCAAAACCAACGGTAATTTATCAGTCCATTCATAATACATTGATATTCTTGTAAGATGTTGTATTATGGGCATTTAAAAGCAAGAAAATAGTTCAATTTATTTCAGTAATTCAACTCAAATGATCATAAATACACTTATTTTCTATATCCTTTATTAAGTGACCCAATAAGATATATAATGAAACATCGTTCAGTGTAAAAATATATCTACTTATTATTTTTCTAGACAAACGGTAATTTACCATTACTAGTGTAACGGTTACTAGTTTATCGGTATACCAGTCAATCGATAACGGTAACGGTAAATAATTTTAGTTACCAGTAAAAAGGGTACGGTAACGTATTTATAAAATGGCAATAGTAACCATTACCGTAACAACCCTACCTATTTATGCTATTTTTGATGTACCTGTTTGAAGTTTTAAAAAAAATGTATTTTTGAACAAGATGATGTAACGATTATTGTTGACATTATGTAATGGTTTTGTTTTGTGACATTTGGAATTTGCAATAAAATGGGTATTGTTTATGCTATCATATTTTTTCCTTCCACTATGGGTTCTTAATGAATAGATAAATAGCTTTATATTATTATTTTTCCAACTAACATCCAGCTTTGAAATGTGTCTAAGTTTCGACAGATCTTTTCTACATCGGGATTTAGGCATGTTTCGGCTGGGTTGTTGCAGTCGCTTAGGTAGTTCAGGTTGCCAACGAAGGGTCGTTCAATAGGGGAAGCTAGAGCTCCCCTATCCTAAAGACCTATTAGAAAGGGAAAAGCTAAAGTCTTTGAGGTTGCTTAGACAAGTGGGTGTAGTCAATTCGAACCCTTAGACTTGATACTGGTATAATATTGGTCCAGTCTGACACTGGGACAAGGGAAGACGTCAAGGTTGAGGACTCATAAGCTCTCTCGCTCCTAATTCATCAAATTTGTCGAATGAAATCCATCAATGACTGGGAGGTTAATGGCATCGAGAGAACCATCACGAGTGAGGATTCATGCCCTAAGGGCAGCGAAGCAACATTTTTTGACCACGAAGAAACCAGTCCTCACAAGTAGATTAGGCTTGATCTACTAACCAACGTTGACATCCAAGAGGCTCTATATAGAGTTTTTAGGTCCTCTGAGTCTAACACCTCATAAAATTAGCATAAATTAATTAATAATTATTAAAGTTCAAAATTTGAATTTAAGCAAATGTTAGAATTTGTCCATGAAACTTGCATCATTGCGTTCATGGCATTTTTCTAAGCAATTTTCATGCTTGAAGTTTTGCTATCGAAGTTCAAACAGAAGTAATCAACGTTTGAAGTTTTCGAAATGAAAATAATTAAAAGGGAACAATTGAAAATGAATAATATTAATTGCATGGAGCCCACCCGATCGACCCTCTCCTTGGACTGGTAGACCTCTAGGGGTTGGCCACCTACAGAGGAGTGGTCGATTTGTTGACATGGTGGTAGCCAGGGTTAAACATTGGTATTTCAAATCTAATGGATATGATTGATTTAAGCGTCTATAAATATAGGTCTTACCTCTCACTTTTCTTCTCATATTTTCTGATCATAGCAGCGAACCTCTACCATTTTTCCTTCTCCATAATTTCTATTAATTAATAATCAGAAAAGGGCAGAAATAAAAGAGAGAAAAGAAGAAGCGAATCAATACTGTAGAAAAAGGTAAATTTCGTAATTGCAAATTTAATTTTCCCCTTTTCTCAAATCTTCTCTTAGATCTGTACTTCTAATGAGTATGTATACATATTTGTACATATTTTCGGATGAGAAAGAAGTCAATTAAAGGGATGGATCTGGATTTGGGAGACTTGAAAAGCTTGAAAGGTGAGTGAGAAATTATATGATTTATATATAACATTGAAATTTATACCGTAGAATTTTTTAATTATTGCCTATGCAAGGTCTATGGAGTTGTAGACTTATAAATCATTCAATGAAAATCCCGCCTACATATTTTGTAAGTTAGGTAATTGGAATAGGAATGATATTTACACCATAGTCTGAAAATTTTGAAATCATTCCCCAAACTTGTTAAAGTAGAATGTTGATAAGATTGCAGGATTTATTACAGATTTATAATAATTGGGTTGCGTATTCTTAGTATTAATTTAGATTGCCCTAGTTTGACTTAGAATGTGAATTTCTGTGTTCCAATTTAATGGCGGCATTGTGGTCAAAATTTCATTCACTACAAGAATTACTGTTTATAGGGGGGCCAAGGCCGCCAACGGCTTCCAACGGCAAGCTTTTTCCTGGAATTTTTTAATAACAAAAAACACATGCCGTTGGAAGCCGTTGGAATATTGTCGTTGGCGGCCGTTGCACGCCGTTGGAAATCCGCGACTTACCTGCAGATCAGTATTCTTCTTCCTCATTCTCATTCCACCCAAAAAAAAAACCAAAAACCCCAATTTTCCCACCCTAAAAAATTTCCAACCCCATTTTATCCCATTCTACACGTTCTAGCATCCACATCTTCGTTTGCAAGCTTCACAACCTCCAAAATCAGGTATTATTTGCTAAAACCCTAATTTTGTTAAATTTTTAATTTTATGTTAAATTGGTAATTTTTGTGTATGTACTGTGCTATTGTTTGTGTAGTACAGTATATTGGACCTTAATTATTGTTATTAAACTAATTATTGCATATTTAACTATGATTTGTCAAATTAGCTTTATTATTAAATTAGTTTCAAACTTAATAATTGTTACTAACATAAGCATGAACCCACTTGTTATTATATTGGTGATTGAATTGCGTAAAAGCGTACGTAGAAAGTGATGACATTGACATATAAATTGTTCACTTTTGACATGTTATGATACGATATATACGTGATACATTTTGTGCATGACCGGATGTGATTTGTGATGCGATTATATGCATAACATTGTTTGTTTATTTTATACGTTGCGCGCACACACTGGATTTTTTTTGTTTTAGGAAAAAATCATTATATATGCGTTGATTCAACAAATGGTTTATTGATATAAAAGTTTAAATTTTATGAAAATAAAATTTAAACTTTTATATCGCTAATTTTAAAATTTAAACCCTTAGAGTGTTTTTGGCCCCGTCTGATAAGTATTGTATATGATCGTTGTGTGGATGTTCGTTTTTTTAACAAAACGGACATCTATATTCATCGTATACAGTTTTTGTTGGATTTGTCCCTGTATTGGACAAGTTATAAAAAAAATAACGTAATTAAATCTCATAAATCATTTCAGTTTAAACGGTTCGTAAAATTTCGGCAGCGCTTCCCTTTGTGTTCCCTGTGTACGCGCAATTGTGTACTGTTCAGGGAACTAAAGCGAAGCGCTGTCGAAATTTTGTTGAATCGTTTAAATTGAAATGATTTATGCGATTTAATTACGTTACTGTATTTGTAATGGGAGGTAGGATGACCCATCAACAAAGTGTTAATGATCAATTAAGATCAAATTCGCTAATAAAATTGTTTAAATAGAATATAATGTTCATTTCAAAATAAGCTTTAAGTATTATTTTAACAGATATAACAAAAACAAGAAGAATGTTTATAAAATTGTTTTAATAAAAAATGTCAATGCAAATTTATATCGTACTTTTTAATTACATACGTAGGTAAATGGACAATTGTTTTACTGATCGGAGCTAGATGTGCCAAAAACGAAGGGTCGATACTGAAAGCTCAACAAGTGAACATTTAATAATGGTGTTAGCGTATTTATGGATTTTGTTTTACGTAATAACGGAAACTACAAAGAAATCCGTTGTCCATGTAGTAAATTGAAACTGTTAAAGCATTTGATACCACAAATGGTTAGAGTTCATTTGCGTCAGTACGGCTTCGTGTCGAACTATTTGATTTGGGATCGTCATGGGGAACAGTTAGCATCTAATCCTGTACAAGATGAGGAGGTGGTGAGTAATAAAATTGGTACGACAAATTTTGTAGAACATATGGTTGAAGATGCTGCACGTTCAATGTTTCATGTTCCTCAATTAACTGATGACGATGGTAATGCTGAAGAAGAACCAAATATTGGGGCAAAAAAATATATGATTTGTTAGATGCCGTGAAAAAACCCCTTTGGAAAGCTGCATAAGCGGAACCCAATTATCAGTAACTGCTGAATACATTGCGATGAAATCCAAATACAACCTCACAGAATCTGGATTTATGGCTGTTGTACAAGCTGCGAAACGGCATATGCTTTCTAATAATTTAATGTGCGAAAATCATTACGAAGTAAAAAAACTGATGTCTGCTTTCGGTTTACCGTATCAAAAAATAGATACATGTCTAAAGGGTTGCATGTTATTTTGGAAAGAAGATATCAACCTTAGAAATTGTAAAATATGTAATCAGAAAAGATACAAACCAAGAAAGAAAAAGGGAAAGAAAGTCCTGTATAAGCATATGCATTATTTACCAATTACTCCTAGACTTCAAAGGTTATATGCATTTTCTGTAACTGCGCAACATATGAGATGGCACGGTATTCTCACACAGGAAGAAGGTACGTTAACACATCCAGCTGATGGGGAAGCATGGAAGCATTTTGACCAGAAATATCCTGATTTTGCGTCCGAAATTCATAATGTTAGACTTGGTTTATGTATGGATGGATTTTCCCCATTCTCTCAATTTGGTTCGAAATATTCGTCCTGACCTATAATTATCACACCTTATAATTTACCTCCTTAGATGTGTATGAAAACTCCATATATGTTTCTTACAGTTGTCGTCCCTGGTCTCGACGATTCGACATAAGGAATCGATGTTTATTTACAACCATTGATTGATGAATTAAAAATATTGTGGTACGAGGGAGTAGAGACATATGATATTTTCCAAAAAAAGAACTTTCGCATGTATGCTTCTTTATTGTGGACAATCAGCGATTTTCCTGCATATGCAATGCTTTCATGTTGGAGTACGGTCGGTCGTCTAGCTTGTCCTTATTGCATGGAAGAAACACGAGCAATATTTTTACCTCATGGAAAGAAAGTTTCGTGGTTTGACTGTCATCGATGTTTTCTTCATATTAATCATCCTTTTAGAAGAGATAAAAAAACTTTACAGCTAATAGACATGAAACTTTGAGACCACCTACGGTTTGGTCAAGCGAATAAATTTATGAACTTGTAAAGGATTATCCAAAGATACATGAAACCGGAGAACAAATTAAAATTCAAGGTAAATCATCGATTCATAACTGGTGCAAACAGAGCATATTTTGGGAATTGCCTTATTGGAAAAATCTCTTGATTCGTCATAATATTGACGTGATGCATAATGAGAAAAACGTGTTTGATAATCTGTTTAATACAATTTTGAATGTTAAAGGGAAGACGAAAGATGATTTGAAATCAAGACGTGATATCGAAGTAATATGTAATCGTCCTGGGTTTCATATAAAACCAAATGACACAAAAAAGCCAAAAGCTTACTATGAGCTAGACAATAATCAAGTTAAATTACCTTTAAAATGGTTGGAAGGATTAAGATTCCCAGATTGCATATCTTCTAATCTTCGTAGATGTGTTCACTATAAGCACAATAAACTTAGCGGGATGAAAAGTCATGATTGTCATGTTATGATGGAAAATTTGTTACCCGTCGCTTTTAAAAAACTGTTGCCCGTAAAAGTTTGGACTGTTGTAACAGAACTTAGTCTGTTTTATAAAGAGATTTGTTCAACTACATTAAAATTTGATCGTCTACGTAAACTTGAGGAAGAAATCCCGATATTGCTTTGCAAGCTGGAAAAAATATTTCCTCAAGGTTTTTTCAATGTTATGGAGCATTTACCTATACATCTTCCATTTGAAGCACGGCTTCGAGGGCCTGTGCAATATGGATGGATGTATCCATTTGAAAGGTATATTAATATTTAGTTTATTACATATTGGTTTAATTAAATGTATAAAAAATTAATTTAAAATAATTTTTGCTAGGTATTTAAATCATCTAAAGAAAAAAGTTAGACAGAAAGCTCGAGTTGAAGTTTCGATTTGCAAATTGTACATCGAAGAAGAAGCTTCGTTTTTTTTCTCACACTATATCAGCAACCATGTGAACATATCATTTGAAAGTGCTACGTATAATGATGAAGGCATTGATGAAGATGATTGTCAAGCGACTTTATCTATTTTTTTAAAAACTAGTCGGGCTGCTGGTAAATGTGTGGAAGTATGGTTGGATGATAGAGATTATCAAGTAGCACACACGTACATTCTTCTCAACTGTGTCGAAGTTGCACCATTTATTAGGTAATATATATACACATACGTCTACACATGCATATCATCTACACATATGTATACACAAATATGCACACATGTATTTTAATCGTAATGCAACATTTGTTCTATAATTGCAGTATTTACGAATCACAACATCCAAACGACGATATCGGTAAAGAATTTGATGCTTGGTTTTCTAACTACGTTTTTGATACAACAAATTGTGTTGTAGATGAAGGATTGAAAAATTTAGCTATGGGACCAAAAAGTATAGTCAAGACATATCCAATATTCTTTGTCAACGGGTATAAATTTAATACCAAAGAATACAGTGCTGAAAAATCAACTAACAATACTGTTGTATTTGTCAAAGGTAGTGATGATCCAAATGATCACATAAATGACTTTTATGGCGTGCTGACCAAGATTTTGCAGTTGACATATTTCACCCAACCCGCAGAAGAAGTATTTTTGTTTAAATGCAACTGGTTCAGCAACGTTCCGGGTTCTGGAATAAATGTGGATCTAAAATATGATCTTATAGAAATAAAACATACTTCGAGGTATTATAAGTACGATCCTTTTGTACTTGCCAAACAAGCTCTTCAAGTTTATTATGCTCCTTACCCATCTTTAAGAAGAGATAAAATAGATTGGTCGACTGTTTTTAAAACCAAACCAAGGTTTACATTTGATGGACGGAATATTCCTGAACAACAAGCTTACCAAGCAGATATTGAGGAAAATAGAGGAATAATAGTAATCGACGATCAAATAGATTTTGAACCTCTAAACGATGAATCAAATGCATTAATTGAAGCATTTGATGGTATAGAGGAACAAAATATAGAGTGCGAAGAAGAGTCTGAATCCGAAAGCGATGAGGACTAATCACTAATCAATATTTTGAGAAGGTAATTTTTTTTCATCTTTCTGTTTCCAAAGTAATTTTATATGATAGGTATGTCAGGACCCAGATGTTCACACTCCGGATCTTCCAACTCATAGAGAGGTGATGATGCTGGTCCTTCACAGCCGGGTGTTCGGCCTACGGTATGGCTGAAACCCAAAGCCGATGGCAGGTAAGTATAAAGTTTCAAAATTAAATTTTATTCCATACAATCTTTTATCGAATATATATAGTAGTAACGGAATATTAAATGTTTTTTTCCTGTCTTACACAGCGGTGGGTTTTCGTTGGAGCCTTCCAACATAGTACTCACGATCTCGCGACGGGCGTACATGGCTCGCATGACCTCGTGTTGGCCGAGGTGGACTGCGATAGCAGAGGGGTGCGGGAGGCTATCTGGCAGGACTTTTTGGTATGTGTGGTATATCAATTATTGCATTATGTAGTCATGTACATTATGTCAATTCATGTTTGCACTATTTATAGCAACTGTATAATTCATATTTTTCCAAACGTGTAGGGGGAAGTGGACTTGGCCGATTCTGATGTTTCTGTTGTCCGGCGCCATTTGAGCAGCAAAATTGCAAAAAACTATCACGAAACAATAAACAACGTCAAAACATCAGGAAAAAGGCCTCATTGGATGAGTGAAGCTGTCTTTAATGAGTTCGCCACCTGGTGGAGCAACGAGGATTTTGTGGTAAATCTATCATATATTTAATTTAAATTGTTTAAGGAAAATAATATATAAATAATTAAAATTGTCAAAACAATTTTTGTTTTCAATTTAAATTTGCAGAGGTAGTCCGAGAGGAATTCTACAAACAGGAGCAGGAACCCCGTTACACATCGCGGTGGTTCCAAGTCTTTCCAGCATCACCGGGAAGATTTGGTATAATTATTAAATAAGATAAATAGTTAATTATTTTAAGTTTTAATTTGTTAAAATATAAATAATGTATATTTATATGTGCATATTTCAGGAGAGACAACGTGGGGGGGCTGTTAGTTATTGGGATGTGTTTACCCATACACATGCCTTGACTCAGGTCGATGATTCCAACGCAGTTTCTTACTCTTGGGACCACGATGAAAAAGCGCGTGCTGCCTATGTAAGTATGACATAAGTAACTAAAACTTACAAGTTAATTGAAATAATGTTAACTAAATTCAATTATATTTTGCATGAAAGAAAAAGTTCCAGGAAGCGCGGACAGCCTTACTTGAGGATACGGGACGAGCTCACTTGACCCCCGATGAGGAGAACGCCATTTTTGAGTCTGTCGTGGATCCAATGACCCGCGACAGACGCTACGGATATGGAAGCCAATCGGTAATTTTAAGTTAAATTTTAAAATAATTATTCTGATTAATTAGTGTGTTAATCATATGTGTGTGTTAATTATTAGTGTGTGTTAATCAATTCTTTAATTGGCTTGAATTCGGGTTTAAGTTAGTAAATATCCTTATACTAGTGTATTCCATTCATATTTTGAACTATCATGATTTAGTTTGTTTTATGAATTTGTTAGTGAATATATAGGTTAGTTAATTTGCAATTATTTTAATACTAATTTTTTAGTGTAGTTGATAATTTAAATTTATTTACAGGTTCAAACAGCCCAAAGAGAATATCAAAAGGCTCAAGATAAGGAAGAGATTGCGCAGCTACGAGCCGAGCTTGCCGAGATGTGGGAACGCAATTTGCTGCATGAGGCAAGGACGGAGGAGATAAACCGGCGTATGGCGGAGTTCATCGCACAGTATGGACAGCCTTCTTCATCTGGTGGTTCTGCTGCGGAGTGATTTAGGTATGTTTTGTTATTGGCATGTATATTTTGGAGTTGGTGAGAATTTGATACATTCTGATGGTTTCTGTGTATACTTGGATTTGATACATTCTGATGGTTTGGTTGTGGATGTTGGTTTGGATTTGTTGATGTTGGTTTGGATTTTTTGATGTTAGTTATGTTGTGTTATGTTTGGATATTGGTTTATGTTGAAATATATGCATGATTTGGTTATATATATATATATATATATATATATATGTTTTGATATAGTTGTTATATATATATATATATATATATATATGCTCGAAATGGAGCTGTTTTGATATAATTGTGGTTGTGTGTGGCTGGAAACAAGCACAGCTGGTTTTATAAAAAAAATACCCAGATTTCCAACGGCGACCGACGGCTTCCAACGGCAAATTCCAACGCATTTCCAACGGTAGTTTGGTCAACAGGATTTGCCACGTTGGCAAACTTGCCGTTTGAAGCAGTTGGTATAACCCCGTTGATGCCGTTGGAGGCCGTTGGAAACTGTTGAAATGTATACCAACGGCCTTTCCAACGGCCCCCAACGGCTTTTCAACAGACTCCAACGGCCGCCCACCGTTGGAAAGAGTCGTTTCTCTTGTAGTGATTGTATCTATTTTGACATAATTTTCATAAATTATCTAATTCCACAACTCTGTATAAAAAGTACATCATTTGAAATAATAAAGAATATACCAAAATCAAAAGAGATATGTAATATACAGATGTTCTCCTCTGTAATTTTCACTTTCTATTTCAATAGAAGAAAAGAGAAAATTCATTGCAATTTCAAATGGATCAAAAGTCTCACTTTTGGGTAATATGAAAAGATATTACGGTAATTATTTTTGGATAGGATAGCTCTAATATATTAAAATGTGAAAATAAATATTCTCATAGAATGTACATATAAATGTATGTTTTGGAATTTCTAAGCGTAGGAATTAATGAGCTAGAAATAGGAATGTGTATACATACACACATACACACATATAACAGCACCTACTAATTAAATATGTATGCTTATGTACATGTATGTGTGTGCATAGCATAACATACATTGATATTCATACTAGTTATAATTAGGATGACTAGTTATCGGTAGTGTAGTAAACCATACAACTAGGCCGTTGAAATGGGAAAAGGGATAGCTACTTCAAAATTAGTAGGGCAACAAATGTGCAGTTTATAGGAAGTTATATGAATTAAATAGAGACTTAAATATGTTTAATGGGATTGGTTAAATGATTTAATATGACATTTATGAGAAAATGAAATAGGTAGAATATGTTGAATTTAAAAAAATAAATGTCATCAATGATTGTCCAATTTGAATGATAATGATCCTTTATTACGGACAATTGAGATTTATGAGGCGTAAGCGGGAAATAGAGAATATATGTAATAAGCATATAGCATAGGAATTAAATGCTAGGAGGCAGTATGATTTTCAAAGTTGGAAATTGTATAACCTTAATACTATATTTAGGACGAGAATTAATGGGCCTAACCCAATATTTAGGTATAAGATAATTGGTTTGGTTTAAAATATGTTGAGATGTGAGGTTAGTAAAGTTACACAATAGAAGTCTACCCTTCACGTAGAGGCTATCAGCTGTTGTGTATACTTGCTATTGATGTTGGACATCTACAACCATAGGACCCATAGAGAAGGGATATGCATTTGCCTATAGGTGTAGGAAAATATACCAAGGGTTCACCTTAGATTTAAAGTATTAAATAGCTCAGTACCTTTAGAGATGTCAAAAAGTTTACTTCGGGATGGAAGGTATTAAATTGTCATTTATCTATCTCGTCCCTATATAAGAAGTCTTAAATAACCTATAATGGTACATAATAGGGAAACGAGGTCTGCTTCATTTCCAACAAAGACGTATCAAGTAACTGGGATGGGTATTTTTCCTGGACTTTCATTAGGATAGTCTAAATAAGATTTCGGCTATGGAAAGTCAGCGGGCTATGTCAATGTTGTTGTTGGACCGGTATTTAGTAGTATGGCTGGTATGTAGGCTATGACTACTAGCGGTCTGAGCAAACGTAGAGAAAACTTGGGTTATGCCCTGATAGATTTCGCTTTCTACTAATGTAGAATTCATATGGGATACGCAATGACTTCAAAATTTAATTAGTTGTTAACATTTAGATGAGTCCTTGAGATGCATTAGTAATAAAAAAAATTAGATTATAAAGTCATATCTAGGAGTCATTGGTCTTTGTAGGTAGTTTTGAATTGACTGGAGATTACGTTACACGGGATCTGTTTCAGGGTTGAGGTATTAAATGGACGTTGGGTCTTTCTCCTCCAAATTTAAGAAATATTAAGTGGTCGGGGATTTCTTTTAGATAACACAACATATAGATATATCATATATAGGCATATATATATAGTTATACCTCGAAGAAGGTTGGACATCATATGCGTATATGGAATTACATGGAACAACCGTGAATATTGGACATAACACTTAAATAGAAATCAATCAGCACAAATTAGTGTTATGGATAAAGTATATAATTTTATAGTCACCAGAACGTTTTTCTGACCTGCTTCTCATTACAACTTACATGATAGATTTAGAGAGACATACTACTAGTGTAAGAATGAGACTGCTGATGGTTAATTCTTTTTATACATGTCGGTGCTGGCAAGGCAATCAAATACTATAGGAACAATATTGATTCCAAAGTTGTCACCTTAGTAAGCATATATGTTGTAGTATATTTTTCTATTCTATTATGTGTCTATGTAGATAGCTTCCTAATATACATATGTTCATCGCAGGTTACCAACACCAACGATCGATACCCTAATGGACTTAGGTTTCATTTAGTCCGAATTCAAATCCATTAAGGAATGGGGTATTGCCATGAGGATGAAGACAATGAGGAAGAGTTTACTCCCATGGATTTGGACTACTTGCATGGCCAATAATTAGGCATTAACTAAGGGGAGTTGGGGTCGTTTGCTGAGATGCAGCAACAGTTAGAAATTTCAAAAGAATCTAAGGGTTCCTTCAATCGCTAGGAGCACTTCACACTTGAATGATCTTACCGCTGCTACTAATAGGCCTTGTTTATGGGATAATGGTGCAAAGATGCGACAAGATACAAGACATTTGATTATCTTCGCTGAACCATTTCCACATAGTAACATACATGTTCCAAATACATCTTGATATATTAAAAAGGATAAAAAGTTCATGATACAGTTATCAACTGTACAGATGCCTGTAGTTCACGTAAAATGCTACAAATACAGCGCTTCATCTTTCGAAGTAGTAAAAACTGCGCTTAGATTAAACAAGTTAAAACAAAAATTTCACGAGTCTTCAGTTTTCTGATAATTATTATCATCCCATTGAGATTTTGGTATTTCTCCAGAATCAGTTATGATAACCTTTTTTCTTGGTTTTCCATTGTAGGTACCAGCTCCTCCTTCTATTGCATAAACCGTATCCATTCCATCAATCACTCTTCCGAATACTACATGCTCTCCATCCAACCTTTAAACAGCACATACAGGGATAAAGTGTCAGCGTACAAAGGTAACAAACTATTATTCCAGATCAGACTAGAATCAACTTTTACCAGTATGTTTTGACCGTGGTTATGAAAAACTGGGATCCATTGGAATTAGGTCCCGAGTTCGCCATTGATATGGTACCTACAATAAAGGATAGAGTGAAGACTGATAAACACTGGTATAAGAATGCAAAATGAATTTATTGTATGTTTTCACCAGAAACTAGAACACAGTCTGGAATACTACCAAAACTTACAGTCACTTGATTACATAACATGGGATTCTGAGGGTGTTAATTACAACCAAAGTAAAAATTCTATTTACAATTATAAATCAGCAATCATGAATGTGCCAGTAACACAATATGAATGAGAGTAAACTAAGCTGGTTTAAACTTTAAATGCCAACATACAGATAAGGCTGAAGAAACAAATGTCCGTCCATAGCTCTAGTGTGGTTGGCAAGGGTTCCTAGCTCTCCGGTAGAGGAAGAGGGTTCGTGCCTTAACAACGGCACTTTAGCGGCATGTTATTTGCGGAGGCGTGTAATAATCCCTTAAAATAAAATAAAAAATCTTGGGATCAAAAAGTGCCTCCGCAAGGGCCCAAGTTAAAAGGGGGTGAAACAGTGGCGGATCTCTCTACATCCCTAGCCTACGAAAGCTACTATATAGATTATCAAGTTCCGAGGAAACTGGGTAATTTTGTATTGACTACAGGTTAGACTATTGTAATAAAATAAAATAAAAAAAATTTATAAAAAAAAAAATATTAGTCAAAATCATTTGAAGCTACAGTCCAGCCTATAATTTTAGTGATGCTAATGCATATAATAAGAAAATTTTAATATATCAATTTAAGTGATAACCGTGCTCTATCATATTAAGTTCCGGAACAACTGAGATGAGACTTGCAATTATTGAAAAAGAGGGCAAATATAATGAATGTAACAATTTGACGTGTACCATAGAAACAACCATAATTATTAGAAGGATATAAGCTCGGATAGTTTTGATAAAAGGTCTATAACAAGGAATTTTTTGAAGTATTGGCATAAAACTATCGCTCTGGGCATAATAACAACATAGTGAAAACTAATCTGAACTGTTTTATAGCAAGACCAAAATAATTGTTTTGCGGAATCATTAGAAACCATGCTGCGCATGTTAACAGTTATTTTATTTGATTTTCACCAATTAACCAATACAAAATATTCACAAGAAAGGAATTTGTGTAAAAGGTGGGTTTAAAAAAAAAGCAACTTCCACAATTGAACTTCCATCTTCAAACATATTATTAAATTTGACAAATTTCTCCGCTAAACAAATTCAAGAGGAAATTTTGAGAAAAATAGAATTTTTAAATTTTGATAAACTTGATGTCAAACAAAAAATGATACATATTCCCCAGTATACAATAAAGGTTACAAATTTCTTGGTGCACAAATCTACATCGTTTGCAGCATAAAATGCAACTTGCAAGTATATACTCTGGTGCACTGACATGTGGTTGAAATGAGTCATGTTCCTTACATTCTTGGTTAACATATTCTGATTTTATTAGCTGTAAACTTCTATTTTAGGAGATGAGTTATGTTCACGAAACAAACTGATAATCACTAATGGCTGAATGAATATGGAATATCCACACAAAGTTCAACCAGACAGAACTAGCATACCTTAATAAAAAAAAGCGCATAACAAAATTTAATTAAAACCTGCATGTGAATGCTTTATGGTAAAATTTTCATCAGGAAAGGTGTCACCGTATATTGATTCACCACCCCTACCATCCTTATGAGTAATATCACCGCCTTGTATCATGAAACCAGAAATTATTCTATGAAATGGAGTCCCTTTGTAATGAAGTTGTTTACCGCTTTTACCCTTGCCTTTTTCGCCTGCATTGAGGAATTAACTTTGATCTCTTTTTAAAAATATGTGCTCAAAAACCAAAATAATTATACATTGTGGTATATACCTGTGCACAGAGCTCTAAAATTTTCTGCATTGTAAAAAGATATGCAACTGTTATGATATATAGAGACAAAGTAAATAGGTTGAAAAATAGCTAATTATCAAGTGAATGATTAAAAAGAACATTGAACAAGTTAGAAAAATCAATCATCAAATAAGAATTATATGTAGGATGAATTATGGTCATGATGACTACTACAATAAAATGACAAAAAAAATTCAAATGTCAAATGTGCACCATTATAAAAAGGCAATATTAGATCGATTTATGAACATCAAGTTGAAATAAATGTGTAATGAAAAATCAACTATAGGTATTTATTAAAAATGATGAAGTAGATGCGAGTTTTACCAACAGTCTTGGGAACCACATATCCATATAAGCCAATTATTATTCTACCTGAAGAATAAATGACATGAAAAAGGGTAAATAAGACAAATAAAAATAATAATGCATACAAGAATCGCTTAAACTATGTATCCGTCATATTGCACATTAAAATCTGAGGAAGGGTATGTTATGTATAAAGTTGGGAATAAGTTGACTCATAGAATTTAAGTGATAAAGTTGATTGATGTACTTAATTTTGGCATCAAATCACAAAGGAACAAGGTTATTTTTCTCACTGAAGAAAGCACTCAATGCAGTATATAGCTACTTTACTTAATAAAATCAGTATTAAACGAACTGATTATAAATTTTTATTAGAATAATTGTTGACGAAAATAGATTAAATACAATTGAATATGCAATACCCTCATCAAACAAAACCGGGCTTGATTGCTATATGTATCGCATAGCATACCAAGCTTACAGTAGACAGTTCAATTAGAAGGTGTATGTTCATTGTAAATAAATATTGCGTACCGTAGCAAGCAAAGACAATTATTTCTGTCAACTAATAGTTGTCCATAAGACCATATCACCCAACATGCACATGAATTAAGGACCATAAAGTATTCTTCATGTTTTTAGATCCTACTCGTTAGTTTGAAATACTTTGCTATCATAATCTTCCTTTTCATTTTCCCAAACAAATTAGGTCGGTCATACAAATTCTCGTTCTTCATAAGTTTCTATCTTGAGTCATATCTTTAGTTAAATTCCATTTTGTTTTATAAAGTTTATACACTTACTTCACATATTAATTTAGGTCTCCCTTTTTTGTCCTTTTATTGTATGTAAATATTATCTCCTCCCTTCACCGTTGTGTCTCTCTGTCTTCTATGTATGTGATCACACATATCATCTATGTTCATATTCCCTATTTTTCTCATTTATAGATATCACTTCTAGTACCTCGCACTCTCTTATTCATAACTCTATTTTTTCTAGTAATTCCTATCATTCTCCTTAACATTCTCACTTCTCTTGCGCTAGTTCTTAAATTACCTATTTATTCATCATGCCTAATTAAATTCTCATTATTAGGAAAAAAATATTAGAAAACCACACTCAGGATTACGTTGGAATATGTTTATTTCTTCTCAATTTCTCTCTTGATTTTATCGGAAACTTCACGACTTCTCATATTTAATCAAATGTTCTCCCATTGCTCTTCATCAATTTCATCATAATCCAATTTTATATTTGAATTAGAGTTGTTTTATGTACCAGATTTACTGTATCTAACATAAATTTTCTTTTTTCATATTTTAATTTTTCATGTATAAGTTTCATAGATTTTTGAAAAATGGTTTTAATAACCTGTATGCTAAATTATTATCGTTTTAATAGATTTGTTTCGTTGTAGGTAGGTTATTTGTTAGATACACTTTTTATTTCAAGATGCAATATAAAATGATACAGTAGCTCTTCTAATGGATTTAATTTACCACCAATAGTACATTAAACTATCATTACTGCTAATTTACGTAAAATAAGAGTAATTATTCTTAGTTTTGTTATCTATACTCTGTCATCGTATATAAACCTATCATTATCCTAATTTGTTATAATCAGATTTCAATACGATTGTTCATACACATTTTTCTTTACTGAACTAACATTGAACAAAATTTATCCATCAATGATACACAGAAATATCATTGGAGTAGTGATATGTCATAAAGTATCATTGAAGTAATGACACGTTAAAATGTTGTTATTGGATAAATTAAATATGCAAGAAATTCTTGAACTTCTCTACAAAACAAATAAATCTTACGTAAAATAAAAGTATTCAAATCAAATTTGCTATTTCCATCTTGTCAACATTCATAATGCATCATTTACTTGAATATACAATACCTAGATCTCAGTGCAATTGTTCCTATACACATTATATTGAATTTACATTGAATATAATTTAGCCAATACATTAGAGTATCATTGTTTGATATAATTTAAATGTTTTAAGAGAATTCGCCAAATTTTCTATAAAATGCATCATTTATTGTTCTACACTATTATAATACAGTTCATCATTCATTCACATCATTTTTGACCCAATACACAAGGCTTTAGCAGGATGTAGGATGATTGAGATGTTCGGTCTTACCATCATTGTTGGATAGATTATTTTCAAAATTTGACCATTAAACCTTGCATCCATAAAATCCAAATAAAGCTCAAATTAGGATTACCAATTTAAAGCTAACTGTGTCGCATATAACATATTTTTTACTATGTTCTTGTAAAGTGAGGCGTTCAACTACTCAATGTATGTCAAATATCAAACGCGGGAGCAAAATAATACACCTTTTATAAATATTCATAAAAAAATTATTTGTTTATCCACTTTTTAACTTCTCTCATAAAACTGAAACTAGTTTTAGCTTATTGTTTGTATTTCTATAAGGAGAAGGTAGTATGATTCGCAAATACTGGCATTAGTTATGCAGTATTTGAATTACACCAACAATAGCTTCTCTTATTATGATATTTATAAGCATCAATTTCATGGTGTCAATGAGTAACCCTTATCAAATCATTGCAATGCAATGTTGTAACCTGAGTACTATCATTTTATTTTATTTTTTGAGATTGAGTTTGTTGTGTACAGTGATAATTTTGGTACCATTTTTATCTGTATATAAACCTAATATTCAAAAACTATAATTATTAGTACCATTTTCCAAATTTTAAATATTCAATAAACATGATGAAAAATGCTAAATCACAATGAAGATCACCCTTCTAAATACATCGGGATAATAAATACAAGTTTCATTTAACATTTACATAAGATGATAATTTATTGTATTATTTTTGTAATTTAAAAAAGCGTATATAAATGTATCGATATTGAATTTAATATTGGAAAATATAAGAAACGGTAACAAAGTTATGAAAACAATAACAAAGTTATAAGATAAACAACATATACAACCTTCTACCACATCATGACATGAATATATGTCACATTGCATCAGTGTAGACATTAAGTAGCATATCCAATGATTAAAAAACTGCCATCTAACACTTCTTAGGATAAATGGTTCAGCAACTATGTTCCAAAATTAGCTAAACTATCAAAATTAACATTTATCACCTATCAGCAAAGCAACCATATCTAAGAAAAGCATGAACTTTATAGGTTTAAAACCAAAATGTTCACTCGACCTATGATATATTCATAATATCCATTTTAAAATCTGAATCGACGGCCTTACATCCTAAATATTTTTTGTGTCATTTTGGTTCATAAACATTGTCATTGCCCATCTGTTTGTTTCTTCAAATAACATATCACATGTTACATGGTCTTCCATTTTATCAAGCTTCGATGATTATACAAATTCTTGTTTTGTTAGCAAATGCATCTCAGAGAAATCTTCCATGTTTCATTGTCAGTGCACAATCAACCCCACATACAAAAAAGTGCAGCCAACAGAAACTTGTGTGGGGAAAAAATAAAGCCAGTAGCCCGATGTTCATTTTTGACAATTGATGTGTATAATTCTGGCCCCTTTTCAGTTTGAGTTTGTGAGCCTTGACTCTTTTATTTACATGAACCAACCAAAAAATGAAAGAAGAAATAAAGAATGTGATGGATTTATCTTATAACGAAGTTTCACTTAGTGGAGTTGTAAGTTGGAGCATCCTAACATGTACAATGAAAAAAAATTCTCAGTCTGTGACATATGTATAGGTATAGGTGGATAATAATCAACCCATATACTAAGACATCAAGACAAATCCCTGATATACTATCAAGCATTCACTATTTACATAGTTATATATACTTCTCTATATATGTGCCTGGTATAGATAAATTTACATATGCCTGTCATCTAATGACCAACAGAAACAGCAAATAAGCGGCCATTTATTATTACACTACATATCAAATTAATATACAGAAAGGGAGATAGTTCTTTGAAGTTAGTTGGGAAGGAAAAATGTACCTGTGTGTCATTATATATTTAAGAAAGAGCCTTTAGTTCAATGCTATTAACTTTTATTAGATGAGATTATATGCTGATAGATAGACAACATTATTCTTTTCTTCAACCATAAAATTTTGCATTGCAGCCAAAGATGCCATGATGGTATGACTTCAATCTAGATTTAAGGATCTTCCTAATGGAGCAAGTATTAAGTAAAATGGAATGCAATTTTACAAGTTTATTTTATCAAAATCAGTGTATCAAGATGTACAACATGCACATATGTGAGATGCTTGATTTTTTTTTTTTTTCAGTTTCTTTTATAATGCTTAGAGTATTTATGTACCTGGGTGATGGTTGAAATGATGCACATGGTGGAAATTCCATGCAGACCTTCCCTTTTAATAGTAAATAGAGCTGTAATTATACATGGGATCCTAATTTGTATCCATTATATAAGTTATACGGTTATTGTTGTAAAACAAAGAACTTCGGCTCAGTCGTGTACGTCGTCACTCTCTTGAAGACGTTTCGGCATTCTATTCAGCGCTGCATAGCAGTCTACAAAAACATCGCCGCCTCTAGGATAAAACCGCTTCTTTTTTTGTGGCATCGACTCGTCTGCACAAACGAAGTCGACTCTGATGCACTAAAAATTACTAGTCGCCCTTTTTGGTATGAAGAAATTTCATGGAGAAGAAGATAGGATTTTTTAAAAGTATGTGGTCTTATTTTTTTGTCTCGTCTGAACATTAATTAAATAGACGGAATACAAAATTGAACGTTACTGGACAGTGAGGTGACGTCGGCTCAAAAAGGGATCTTGAATTTACCGTTTCAAAAAAAACAATAGTCTAAAAATACAAAACAATTTTCATCCAAAAATACAAGTGTTACACCACAACAAGCCCGAACCCGAGCTCGGGTCGTGTCGAGTCAGTGCACGCATATGGTAGTCAAGCTTGGTCTCCCTCCTCACAAAAGAGCATCATTGGATGCCCAAAGGGCACAACTAAGTTTTTAAGGATCGAGTATAAATACTTGATTCTTTTCTATAGTCCTACAATGTGGGACCGTTCACTAGAGAGTCATATACACTTATTCCGTTTTTAATAATTCACTTAATATCAAAATATTTCCAACAATTATTAGTTATATGACTATAGCTTTATTTATTTCGTTTTGCAGCATAAGGTATCATGATCACAAGCCTATTGTAACCACCAAAAATCACATGATGAAGAATCTAAAGCGTCCGTAGTGCAAACTACTGACTAGAACGTGTTCGGCGAATACAGAATGGCAAATGTTTCTTCCACACAACTTCTAGGCTTATATAGTGTCACAGTACAAGGTGCATAGGTCATGACATATGGTATAGCGACCACTTGCATAAAAGTAGCTACAAAATAGCACAACTCTGCTAATAATATTAATCATTTTGCAACACAAGATTAAGATATAACGATCACTATGTCATAGTAGCCACACATATTAACAAAATATTTGTACTCAACATAAACAGTAAATGACAAATGATTTTGATATACAACTTTAGGCTTATACATTTTTTGTCATAATACAAGGTACTTTAGGTGATGGGCCATGATGATCCCTACTTTGTATTAGTTACTACATAATCCAACTCTATTAATAGTAACTAGACACATCATAAATCAACTATTGCTACTTATTTATTTCAATTTTCCAAGCTTGTCCTTTTTCGCGCCCCACCCCCACACCCCCCTCCCAACCGTTCCTTTGTAGAAATTGCAAGATGCTTGATATGTTAATGTATATAAATTGAACAGGAGAAATGGGTTATATGGTAGACTAAATGGCGAAAAGTGTGTATCGGAAAAGATAAATATATGTAAACCGCCAATAAATCACGTACAATTTAAATAATTTTGTCTGGTTCTCTCTGTTCATACATAAAAAGCATCTCCATCCCACTGGAAAACATCAAATTAACATTTCCTGCCGCGAGCCTTAACTCTTTTATATATATAATTAGAAAAAAAAAAAACTATTTCACCATATTCATCATTTTTTCAAATTGAACTCTACTTTTCTAATACAAAGGTGAAACGATGTTAAAAAGATTCAATTGCCTTGCGTACTTATAAATGTTTTAGCAGGTGATTACCGAGAAAATCAAAATGGATAAGAGAAAAATTAAAAAAAAAAAAAAATTATAGATAAGTTTCAAATTTGTGAATTTGATTTTCTTTTTTCTTTTTTTGAGCACGATCCTTTGTTTCCAATTGAATTCGATCTCAATACCCGATAGGGGACATTCTATTGTGAACACAATAGATAAAGATGTAAATTATAAAATTTGAATATAAATAGTTTAACTAAAAAAAAGACTTAAAATTTAGAAAGCCTCAAATTTAGAAACGATCAAATTTTGAAAAAGGTCTTCAACTTTGGGGAAAAAAATTAATACTTCAAATACTTATCTAAATTCAGACAAAAAAAGGTAATATGAGTTTGGACTCTTTTTACTAAGGAGAGTTACACGTTCAAATTTTTATTCAACAATTCACATTTCCCCCAAAAAACAACATATATAAATAATTCCCTTTTATCCGAATCGTATTTCCCTTCAATAACTACCTTGCTTTGTTTAAGTCTGGTTCTAGAATTTTATAAGATAATGTACTAATATTGTGATATGATTTTGATTTGTCAGTTCATATAAATTTACTTATATAATATTACTGGATTGTGACTCATTTTCATAATTATATGTTTTAAATCAATGGTAACAGAAATACAATTTTTATGAAGTGAATTAGTTATCAAATATGATGTAAAATTCTCTTTATTTCTATTGATTGATAACAAATGGACGGACACGTGTGAGCTACTACGTAAGCAATTCACCATCAATCTCTTGGCAAATACGTTTTAACTGAACTTATCAAAAATGACATACCTATTTGCTGCCCGCCAATATCAACGTCCAAGTAAACTCTGTGTGTAATTTCAGGAACCCTTTCGATCTTGCGTTCGTCCTGTGAATCAAATACATTGTAAGTAAAGTTTTACTCGCTAGATCAAAGGCGAAATAAGTTGGTGTATTAACTCAAGAAACAACTACTGAAAGTCAAACAGTTTGTATACTCAAGAAGACTAAGTCTTTTGCGAACCTCCACAACACCTATTATGTTACTTGATTGATTTGAATCGAGAACAAGCAAAAATAAGTAATATATAATTCAAAATATAAAATCAAATACTTGTATCTCTGGAGTTACCCCTAGATAGCCTTGAGGTGCACTTCAAACCAAGAAATGCCATTCCGATACATACACCCAAGATACACTCATTTTGTCCGGAAATCTCATCAAATACAAGATATCGCATTAGAAGATCCAGAGATGTGATACAATAGAAGCCCAAAACTTAATACATTTGCACGTAATGAAGATATATCAGTAGAAGATGTCTTCTCGACATATGTTACAAACCTAATAATTGCAATTTAGAGGGATCGATATGCTAATGAATGAGGAGAGGGGATTTTGATGGAGGTAGATGATAAGGCTCACCAACACACTACTCTAGCAGAACCATGAGCCCAACCTATGCACAACATCGGGGCTCTTGCAAGGTTCAAGGACTAGTTGGCATAGTGCAGCAATGCACAAGACTTGCTTCAGACATGACATTTCACGTTTATGCAATGATAAACAAGAACAGGTTTCTCTTTTCTTTATGAAAAGTAAAGATGAGCTCTCAAACTACCTATTTGTCTTATGTGCAACAAACCATGCATTGTACCGTTATATAAAGAATACAAATGAATGAATATGCCACAGCTAATATGAAATGAATTCTCTTCTTTAATAAAATTTTCTTCTCTATCTTCATTTAATAGAGAACAAAACCGCTGATGCTTACACCGACCTCTCGCCATGAATGAGACACCAGCTCTACAACTTTGCGAAAACACTCACCAATTAGACATCCGCGCCTCCGAACAAGCCATGTACTCCGCATACAACGCATTCAAAACACTCTACTTTCACAAGAAACCATGCTCCAAACCCAGCATACCGACATCTTGAAAATAAAATCCACCCTCACTTTTCAAAAAACAAAACCCTACAACTCCTCGCTGAAACCCTAGTTGACCTCACCTCTATTTCTTTTCTCTATAACTCCTGTTGAAATCGGTAATACAATACTTCTGGATCGAACAAGAAGACGTCACGATCACACGAATGAATACGGCACATTATTTGAAGCAATAAAAGAGGAGCATCAAGATGAAACGAAGAGGGAAGAAGTGAAAGGGCGATAGAAGCCTGTAACCCATGCTACATGCTTCCAACCGACTAGTGAAAGCCACCAGTCGACTAAAGAATGGGTAATTTTCCAATTGAGCACAACTTTGTGCTTTCAGTTGATTGGAAACACCTTACCGTTAATTGATGAGATTTCAAGTCGTTTAGGTCGGCAAAATCTAGAGAAGCTTGGGTTTGAGTTTTCAGGGATAATTTCATCATTTTGGGGTATCTTAGAGTTTTCACCGTAGATTTCTTTAGAGCTATGATCAAACAAAAGAGCTTACAATAGACTTTATAAGTAGTTTTGTTAAGGGTTCATTGTGAGTGGTAGAGTTATTGTTCTAGGGTTTTGAGATTGAGATTGGTTCTCAATTTCAAAGGATTTTTTTAATTTTTTTATGAATTTAATAAAATTTTGTTTGAATGATATTGTTTGTTTATTGTTTTTCTTCATTTATTATTTCTTCTCAAATCTAATTGTGTAGGGATTCATGGAATAACCGTAACAATTGGCATCGGAACCAACTACATTTTTTTTGAAGAGTATGGTTATGGAGAAGACAGACATTGAAAAAATTAACATGAGAAATTATGAGTTATGAAAGACGAAAATGAAGGATTTTTTATATCTTAATTATCTTCGCCAACCAGTGAACAAACGAGAGGCCTAGTGGTACAACGAAAACAAAATGAGAAACTTTATATAAGAAAGCTCGGTGGCTATTTGATGTTTATTGAAGGATGTGTTTTCATCTTATTCCTAATGAAACATCTACTTGTGCAATTCGAAAGAAGTAGGAAGAAATTAACGCGAAGAATTCTATGACAAATAAAATTATTCTTGTAAGAACATTGATAAATTTGAAGTTCTAAGGAATGTGGATCAATTGGAGAGCATCTTAATAATTTTCAAGTAATTGTAAATTGATTGACAGTCGTGCATTACAATGTTGATGATGAAACTCAACTCTTGATGTTGATGAGTTAATTATCATAGAGTTGAAAAACGCTTGTGATCGCATTAAACAAACAACTCAAATTTGGATGGAGTCGTATCAATATGTCCGGTGGTTAATAACTTTCTTAAGGAGGAGATGGGAATGACGAATTTAATGGAAGGAAATGTTAATAAAGAAATGGAAAATATAAATTCGATTGAAGAGATGCATCTTGCAAGAAGTGGTAAGTGACCAAATATTGAAAGGGATATCATTTGCTATTATTACGTAAAACCAGGTCATCTAATTAAATTCTGCTGCAATCTGACGAGGGATAAGAAAAAAATGAAGCATTGGAAGAAGATCAAAGGAAATAAGACGATAAAAGCGGTGATGAGGTACATTTTGCTAAGGAAGTTGATATTATATGTGTAGATAAAAGCAAAGACATAGATTGGATGATTGATTCAGATGTATGTTTTCATATACGCAAAAATTAAGAGGCATTCATGGACTATAAAGAGCAAAAGAACAAGACGAAATCAACTAACGATTGTGATATGGAAATTGAAGGAACATGTGCGATTATGCTAAAGATGCACGATGAAAAAGTGATAAAAATCACGGGAGCTAAACATGTTTCAGAAATTAAGCAAAATCCTATTTCGATAGAGTAGTTCAAAGAAAAAGGTTGTAACTTTTCAATTCGATGTGGAGTTGCAAAGGTGTGGAAGACAAATAGGAAGGTACTGTCAAGGTTGTAAAAATCGTTTGACAAATGCTAGACAGCAATCATGAAATATGGATTAATCGGTTAAATAGGGATTAATTGAAGATTAATCGGAGCTAGGCGTTTTTGATAAACTCGCATATTTTAGTAAAATTTAATATTTCTTAGTATTATTTGATTTGAAATGAAAATGGTTTGGATGGGCTTGACAGCAGCCAACAAGGAAAAATCTCTTGAAACTAGCATGTAAATGTTTAAACAAAACATCAAGCCCTAACTAATGCCTAATAGGTGTGTATATATCTATTTAGATGTTTAGATAACATGATATGTCTCATCTAGGCAAGCCTAGACGGACGCCTAGGCTAGGCATCGAGCCTCACCTAGCATCTAGGTGAGGCGTACAAGGATTTTTACAACAATGGATGTTGTGCTTAAAACATGGGAGCGACGATTGTATAATTTTTTTTAAAAAAAACAATGAAGAATGTAAGGAGTTCCCAAATTGGAATTGAAACGATAAATTTGTCTCAAATCAAAGTGCAGCATGCAATGAAGAACCACAAAGCCTACATGAAGACTTTTGTGGTAATACAAGCATTCCTAATTTATTGGTGATATGCATGTTCAACCGGGTGACATGCATAATTAGGTGGTTCAGAGGTTTTTTTTTTATGAAGACGTTTATTTTTATGATGTGTTGGAGATTGATTAATAAGACATACTTATACAAAGAGAGTACTTCCAACACTTTGTTGACAAACGGTGACCTTGTTGGTGTTTGTCGATAAAGTGCAATAGGTGATGGTCATGTCGAACCTCATTGGGGAAGCATCCGTAGTGTCGTATCCGAGATTTCTTGGAGTATAAAATTGTACGAGGAATTGGACGGCTTGTATGAAATATAGTATCAAAATGAAAATTGTTGAAATAAGTGATACAATATTTTCGAATCGAAGAAAAAGACGCCACGATCACATCGATGAAGACGGCATGTCATTTGGAGCAGCAGAAGAACATCGAAGACGAGATGAATGGACGAAAAAGCCAGAGAGCAACAAAAGCCTGTAACCGAAGCTATAGCCTCCCGTCGACTGGTGAATCCACCAGTCGACTGGAACTGTCTCCACTCGACATGCGGATCCATCTGTCGATTGAAGAATGGTTTTTTTCCACCGAGCACAACTTTGTGCTTTCAAACGACTGGAAATCCCTTCCAGTCAACTTGCACCAATTGATTGATGGAATGTCCAGTCAATTAGGTCGAGAAAATCTAAAGAAGTCAAGTTGCATGTTTTTAGGGGCAATTTTGTTATTTCTGGATATTTCGGAATTTTCACCGTAGATTTTTGCAAAGCTTCGATTCAACGATTGAGGTTGCAGTAAACTATTATAAGTATACCTGTTTAGGGTTCATTGTGAGTATGAAAGTTATTGTCTATGATTTGGG
Source organism: Allium cepa (assembly GCA_030765085.1). NCBI lineage: Eukaryota > Viridiplantae > Streptophyta > Magnoliopsida > Asparagales > Amaryllidaceae > Allium > Allium cepa. Next base: position 602,643,397 of record CM060935.1, read on the forward strand.
GATTTAGATTGATTCGCAATTTTATAGTTCCTTTGTAATCTTTTAGTGAATTCAATAAACTTTGTTTGGATGAAATTCTTTATGCACTGTTTTTTTCGCTTCTTATCTATTCTCAAATGTAACCGTGTAGAAATTCTTGGAATAACTCTAACCATTCCTTTCCACATCACTCCTAACGCACCACCACGACTCGCCACCTTCATAATCCCCATAGCAATCCATCCAACCACTTATATAATACCAACCCCACCACCACCAATGTCAATCCCTTCACCAATGCTTCATCCATAACCTCACAACTCGTTAACTTATAACCATATCACCCACCTGTAATTCACCATGGTCCACGCAGATCATTACACCACCGCTACTTCTTTCCATTTCTACCCCTAAACCCACCTTACTCTTATCTCTCACTCCATCCTTGTACAAAAATTGCTACCCGAGTTAGCATCTTCCACCACTGATTTAACACAACGTGTACAACCAATTCATAACTTCACCCCAATACTCACTAAGAAAATTTCTATCGATGAAGTTGATATCTTCTGTGACAATGTTTCGATTTGAATAACTTATCCAACTATGAGGATGTTTTTCTTAGTCTCAACGCAACTAAGCATCCACGTATTAACGTTGTACCTAGGTTGATATTGTGGGTAATATCCAATTCAAATCCGATATACAAAACGAAAAGAAAGCAACATGCCCTTTTTGATGGGATTTGTGGAAACACAACAATAATATATGAAAGTATGTTGTTACATTCGATCCGAGTGGTATACGCAACATTGAGGCAGTTTTTGAGGTGAGATTCATATGTGGTGATGCTCATTTACGACTTTGAGAACAAGGTCGGTTTTAAAAGGGAAGGTAATGATAAGGCTTGACAGCACACTACTCTAGTTGCGCCATGAACCCAACCTATGCAAAACATCAGGGTTCTTGCAAGGTTCACGGACAAGGTGGCACAATGCAACAAATGTGCACAAGGCTTGCTTTCACGTTTCTGCATATGGTAAATAATTCGTAGGATTATCTTTTTCTCATTATAAGTAAAGATGAGTTGTCTAGCTACCTATTTGTCATATGTGGAACAAACCGTGGATTGTACCGTTATTTAAAGAATACAAGTGAATGAATGTGCAAAAAATATGAAATGAATTCTCCTCTTTGCTAAAATTTTCTTCTCTATCTTGATTCCTATCTTCTTCTTCTCATTTCTCTTAATTTCTCTTATTCACCATCTAGTAGAGAACAAAAACGTAACAAGATATTGCATTTGAAGTTCCCGATATTGATGTAATTGAAACCCAAAATTTAATACCTTTGCATGCAATGAAGATATATCAGTAGAAGTTGTCTTCTCGACATATACTACAAACCTCATGATTGCAACTTAGAGGGATCAATATGCTAATGAATGAGGAGAGGGGGTTTTGATGGAGGCAGGTTTGTATATTAGTCAAATAACATTTAACAGTGTATAGTGTAAACTCAGGAACTCATGACTATCCAGTAACATGCACTTTTTGCACCAAACTATGGTAAAAACGAGTTAAATAAACAAAAAATGCTGGGTTGAATGTACCATGTGGGGTCTATTATCAAATTAAGGGAATTACAGAACGTGAAATCAACTTACAGCTGATTACCTTTGCACTAGGCTAAGAAAATGCAAAATTATGGATTGCACGTATAAAACAATTCTCCATGGTCTATAGTGCGTTACCAGTGCATATTAAGCTAAAAAATGGTCCTTGAAGCCTTCTCAATCTATTTAGTTCAACAAGGCATTGCATGTATTGTGTAAATAGCATGCAAATAGTGACTCGAAAGCCTTTGGAATCAACTCCTGTGTATATAAGCAAGCTCATGGTACTGATTTGGGCTCAAGACACTGAAATATTATACTGAAAGTTGCAAGATTCATTAGACTTGTAGATTGGGTATTTGAACTTATTCTGTCTAGAATTATATTCACATGCTTCCTCCAAACCATAGTTATCAAACCATGACGATTTCTTCAGCTTTTGGGTATAAGATTGATTAGTTTGCCTTAGCATTTCACAAAAAAGAATTTAAAATCCTTTCTCCTAAACATAAATCATTCCAGTGTCAACTACATTTACAAGTTGTGCGTAGTTGTTAGTTCTCAGATCTAAATTAACAAGTCGTGAAGCACTGCTTATGAACTCAAGTTTCCAATAATAAACCGTAACCTACAAAAAACAACGCCTTCAACGCATATCAATTCTTTTGTCTGAAATAACAAGAAAACTGTACACATGTTAATGGATTCATAAAATATGACTAAAAAATGTACTTAATAAAAAGGAAAATCAAACCTTGATGTTCTGAGTAACAGAGAAGACAATGAAGACGAGGCCGAGAGCCAAGAAAGCAATTACTGCTTTTCGAAGCATCGCTGCTTCTTGATTGAATTTACACTTCTCACTCGCCTAAATTCCTTTTCAGTTTTTATCGTTCTTTCAATATTTTATTTCTTTCACGTATGAATTGGGCCCCGAGATAAGCCCAAATGCTCTGACACGGAAAAATTTCGAAAAAATTCTTCTTTTTGGTGACATCGATTCTTTTCTCTTGCTCAATTTATACTGAAAGTTTTGGGTATCATACAAAAGCAAAACTTCAACTAAACAGCAAAAAAATCATTTTATAAAAAAAGTGTCACATACCACGAGTAAAAGCAAAATTTAATTCATAGTACTGACGCTCGTCTTTTGCTAAATTTCACTATCGTTAGAGATGTGGTATAAATATAATAAATTAGGGACACGTCGCTGTTTTCTAAACTTATTTATTTTACATCATTTTTTTTTAAAAACTATTTTCTACATCCTTTCTTTAAAATTTCTTTCTTTTTTACTTCTTTTGTTTTCAAGTTTAAAAGCGGTCGCTTCAACGTGTATTACGACGGTTATGAGTTATGGACGTGCATTCTAAAAGTGCAGATTAAGATTAATAAAATTATTCAAATACCCCATGAATTTCAACTTTTTTTGAAAATAGAAATGCCATTTATAAAAGAAAATTAAGATGGACCTAATACTAATTTTTTATAATCATGAGAATGTATGTCAAAATTATCCAAAATAATATTTGTATACGCCACATGGTTCCTTCAACTATGTATTACAATACATTTTTATTAGGATTTATAATTGGAGCTCGAAAAAATAATTGGAACAATTGATGGAAAAGACAAAATTATGAAATTTGGGTTGGATGAAATATTAGCTATTGAATGTCTACAGATTCATTTTTATTAATAAATAATGAGGTAGACGATCGAGACTTGTAACAACTCATACTAGGAAGACGCTTTCATTATCTTATTGTTAATCGCTCTATTTCAAACATTTTTTTCCAAAAAAGGAAAATATCTCCAAATATAGTTAAACGTGATAATTTTCAACAATAGTAAGTTTTGGATAGTGTACCAACAACAATAACTAAGGAATTGATATGTACTCGTTACAGAGAAGAAGCATATTCCACATTATTGAATGAGATATTTGTACTAACAAGTTAAAGTTCTTACCTTCCTATAATACACACACACAAGTGGATATAACATTGTTAATCTAAAAGTACCTCCATGAACATTACATTCAAGATAATACGAAATCCTAGGATTGTCTTTGAAGACGTCAGCTTTATATAGAACATAATTCACCATATGCGTCTTATTAACTGCAACTTTAAAAATGTATCCATTGCATATTAAACTTCAATCGAATATCTAAAGTTTTGATTACTAAACCAAACAATTCAGTTTCAAAAATCAATTTTGCGATCTGGTTTGGGATCTAAGATCGAAAATTTCAATCCCAAAACTACTTAGTATGAAATCAAATTTATGATTATGCATTTAATAATAAATGCATTATGACTGAAGTCCAATTACGAATTTGTAACCAAAATTCATTCTTAAACATTTAACATCGAGATTTTTTTCAAAATTCTTTCTCAAACAAAAACCAAACTTCGGACCGGTATTTAGTTTAAAATATTTGAAACCTAATAGTGGTCAAAATTTTAGTATTGCGAAATCGGTTTATGATTAAATTTTAATTTTAGAAATTTAAGATTATATATCAATCAAGTCAAAAAGTATTTAATAATATTTCATGCAAAATGGTAAAACTGAAATCAAATATCATATAATTATGACAACTGTTAGACTGTTATCATGGTATTTTTATGAAGCTCTCGTTCACACAAGGTAGACCAACCAAAGAAATTGAGTTATCTGATTATATAGTTATAATCAATAAAGAATATGAGAACTACAAATCACTAATTTTATAACTGATTACTTACCATGCATGCTTTTTAATCAAATTCTAATAAAAGTACTAAATAATCAAACAACAATTACATCACTTGTACCCTAAATTATTCTCACTCATATCAAATGTTACCTGTAATTTCACATGCTCGATGATTCAACGATATTGGACTTCAAAAAGGCAAAGATATGAGTGAAGAACTTACAGATGGTCGTACACGACACATCGAACATAGATCAATGAAAGAACAAAAGAAAAAAATGACTTAGTATGAAATACCGTTGACTACAACTGATTGATAATTAATGCTTCCTGCTTTGCTTCATTACTGGTTGCATGAAACTCAAGATTCAAAGCATAACCTATCGACCTTATGGAGTTACCAAGACTACCTCCACTCTAGAATCATGGTTGTTATATGCACCATTAATGTATAACTGCTATGAGACAGTTCAACCATCTCTTTCCCTGTTTCGCCATCCTAGATAGTGAATTCAGTGACGAAATCTGCCAATGCTTATATTTGAATAGCTTTCCTAGAATGACATGTGGTTTCGTATTGCCTCATCTCAATATTCCACTTCAATAGTCGTCCTAATGTCTCAGGATGATGATAGACCTTCCTTAAGGTTGATCCGTTAATACACTTATTGAGTGAGCTTGACAATATAGATGTAATTTCCTTGATGCTATTAGTATGGCGGAGGCTAACGTCTCCAACAGAGGACACTATTTTTCGCACTTTATGAACCACTTGATGAGATAATATACCAATCTTTGAATTTTTGGTTCCTTATACACCAATGATGCGCTCAATGCATGATATGATACTGCCAAATCAATGTACAAATCTTCTCCTTCCAAGGGCTTTGGCAGAATGTATGGTTTCTAAAGATGTTCCAACAATTCTTGAAAAGCAACTTTGCATTTGTCTATCCATTAGAACTTACCATTTTCCTTCTTGAGGGAATTAAAGAATGATATGCACTTACCGGTTACTTTTGAGATGAACCTACTCAAAACGACAACTTTAAAATTTATGTTTTCTATCCCCCTCTTAGTTTGTGAAGATTTATTTTCTTAAATGTAACGATCTGCCTTTCTTACGCATAAAAAGGACACTTAATACATCTTTGATATTCATGTGCTGATCATTTAAGTATTCGAAAAACAGGTCGTTTAGGGCGAAGAAAGAAGAAGACGGAACAGAATCTCACAGAAACGTGACAAGTGACATATAATATATAAATCAAGTCTTTACAAAAGAATATTATAAACAATCATCGGGATACACTATCATATTATCAGTCTGGACCATTATAACAGTCTGTCCTTACAAACACTAATAAATTAAATAATTAATACGATGAAAAAAATAAAGAAATACGTAGATACGTCTTAGGCATTCAGCTCATCTCACGAACTCCAAAGCATCTGAAGCAAATCTGGAAAATATGCTCGGCCAGACCCGAGCATTAAGATAACATAACATGCTTTTCTAGTTGCTATAAGGTTGGTATTTATAGAGACACAAGTGTACAAATTTAAGAGCCCACTTGCATTAAAGTCCAGAAGCAAGCACATTGACGTACAAGTGGATAGGTGGGGCCCAAAAGTTAAATAAACCTCTCGATACCAAGAGAAAGCTCTCAATACGGACTGCTTTTGACTTATGCTAAGTCTCTTCTTTCACTTATCCCATCCTTCTATCTTCTATTCGATGTTTTCCAAAATCTTTTCCATACACTTTGAGTTGATTCTGATGAATCACTCGATAACACTTGAACTATCCTGCTTTCCTCGCTTACATCTCATCAATCCTTGAAGTTTCTTGTCCAACCTCCGAGAGAAGCACTAGATGATGAATGGTTTGAGGTATACTTGGGTACAATAAGAAGAAAGTGGGACCTAAAGGCTAATACAAACCTCTCAGTACCGAGAGCACCTCGCAGTATCGAGAGCATTACTCGCTCTAAACTTCATAAGTTTTTCTAAGTCCAATTCTCTATCCCTTCTAGGTGTGTTTCCAAGCTCTCGAGTCATTTTGTCTTCGATTTGACCTTCTACTTTAGGTTGAATTCTGCTTGGATGAGAACTGGATTAACACTTACCCTCCATAATATGCTTCTGTTGAAGACAAAACGTGCTTTGGATCGAGATAAGTTCTGGGTCAATATCTTTGAAATTCCAGTTGATTGTTTGAACATTGCTTCAAAATGGTTCTTTTATTTGGCAGATATTTCTTCAATTGCGCTGCATAGTTAGAATTTCATTCTTCAAAGTTAAGGACGTACTTTACACTCTGGAGATCGCTTTATGCCCCTGATGGGTATGCCTTTTCTCTTCCATGCTTTGTGAAAAATTTCGAGGAGGAAAAACCACTCGATACCGAACTCCAACCTTTGGTGAATTTACTTTCTTACTTACTTCTCCACTTCAAGAAGAGAGGGATTCTTCTTCTTCCATGATTGTTGAAGCCTGGTGCTGGAGCAAGGTCATCAAAAGGCTTCACAACAAATGCTCGTACCTTCAGTGAATGAGTATTTCTACATATGACGCGCGTATGCCTTCAACCGATTATGGCTTTTTATAAGCAATTTCCTTTCCTATGCCCTTCCGTACTTGGATTTCTTTAACTCAATTTATCAACTCAATGTTTGTTTCCTTACAGGAATTCTGGTTCGAGATGAACACAAGAAGCACGAGATTACGCTTACCGGCCTTTAAGAAGTTTTGTTCTAGAAAAGCACCATTGCACTCCTTTTGACAAATGAAAACTTATGGCGGTGTGGTTTGCTGAGTCCTGGAAGATTTGATGTTCTCTGGAACTCGTACACATTCTTCCATACCTATATATAGTTCCAGTGAGAATCTTCCAAGGGAAGTTGAGGGTCCTTCCGGTGTAGCTCACATAGAGGCACCCGATGAGAGAGAGACTGAAGAGCCCATTAGTGGTGATATTCCAAGAGACAGGGATGTAGATGCCAGAATGTGCCCGATTCCTTAAGAAGTTGAGGGAGCTGGAAAGGGAGAGGGAAAAGAGTCTATGATTGAAGAGGGGGGAGAGGATGTCGATGATGGTGATAGCGACTATCACACTAGTGAAGAAGAGGGTGAATCCCTTTACGAGTTTTGCTCTCTCTAACTCGCCCGTTCCAAAGCACATTGCTATAGAAACTTCTAAACAACTAGAGATTAAACTATGTTGCCCTCAGGAGGGATCTTGTATTGATCCTACTCCTATGGTGACCTTTTCGTCAGGTTAAGTGACATCGAGGAAATCGATTTCACTATTTGTGACATCCTTGACGAAATTAGTTCAGGCATCAACTTCTCATCGAAAAGCTTCATAAGCGAAGGTGGAAAGACCCTGTCCTTTCCAACACAGTCTGTAAAGTATTTGGAGGGTTATCGGTGTCATACATTTCACTAGGATCACGAACACACATTCTTGCATTGAATCTGGCTTTGAATTCCGATACGAACACAATTTTCTTCGTATTTTTAGGTTGATCATGGCTCTTACGAGAAGCTCTCCCGCAATGCCAATGTATATAAAGGATAGACCCCTAATCCCAAGCCATCTTGTCATTACAAAACTGATGAGGAAAGGTGAAGAAGGAAGGTTGGCGAAGCTGATGAAGCTCGCAGTGCTGAAAGAGAAAATGATAGGGAGAGAGAGAAGGAGAGAAAGAAGAGAGTGGTTGAGATCGAGCTGTCCCACGATGCTACCAAACACCCAGGAGAATCCATCGAGCATTGTAGGCCTTCGTTGGCTGTAATTTCGCTATATACAAGCTTAAACTTCTTTATTACAACAGGTTCCACCCTCCGAACCCTTGTTGTTGTTGTTCCCCACACTCCAAGGGCATTTCTGCTACAAAATTTACTCTTTCAACTGGTCTTCTCACCTAAAAGTTGAATTTCTTCACATCTTCTTACACGACATCAAGTTCAATCAGGACATCTCGAATACCCCAAAAGAGGTGGTGGAGCAAGACTTAAGGAGTCCAAAATCACATCGATGAGGGGTTTAAATGGAAAAAGCTGTGTGCCACCGTCTCTGAAGTGAAAAGGATAAGATAAACCAAGGAAATCATAAAGAAGGATTTAATCTTCATGAAAAAAGTTTATCCTAGGTCGTGCACACAGCATTCTAAAGATAAGTCTGCCTTTCCATCTTCGACTAATTCTTGTCAAAGCGCATCTAATTATGCACCATCGTTCGAATTCCAGTTGTACGGTTCAATTCAAGAAAAGTCGTATTGAGAAATTACATCTCCATACTTTTCCTATTGTTGTAATTCAGTGTCCCTATAAAATAGATACTCCCACATCACTCCGGACAGCGATTCCTTTATCGATTATCCATTGACGATGGGTAAGATCCAATACATAGTTCTGTCGTTTGATGCGGCTTGTTTTTCTAGTACGAGCTAGCTATCTACATAGCATGATGCATTTGTCGTCTGTGGGACACAGGACTCACACTATATAAATTAACGCTTTTGGCTTCCTTCAGTCAATGCTTGAAATTCGACTGGTTAAAGCACGTTGATATCCTTTGCATTCTGCACGTTGGTCATTCTCTCCTCCTGCATCAGATGCCATCAAAAATTTCACATTTTCACAAAGAAACTGAGAATCTTGTTCATTCTCCCCTCCTGCATTGTTGTTCTCCTCAAACTCGAAACCTTCCTCTGTTGGATTCAGTTATAATAGAAACACGGCATTGTCACCAATCTCAATGTACTGCCAAATTAATTTAGATCATAATAATGAATCATTTTCACCAAGAAAAAAATAGGAGTCCAACAATGGCAGTGGTTGTAGATTTTTGGCTTCCAGCTTATAGAGAGTTTTAACACTGTAAAAGAAGCTATAACTCCAAAGGCTGCTCCACCACAAATAGAAGAAGAAGATAACAATGAAATTTGTATTAGTATAGAATTGGTAAACTATTTATTGATAACTTAATTATGTATTGAACTTCTTTGTTGTTAATTGATACTCTATTTTATTATTGATTATGAATATTGTTTATTGATATTGATTAGGTTATAATTTGCTAAATTAGGATAATATTTCATATTAGATATAGTCTACATTTTATCTTTTGACATTCAAGCCATTATATCTTTCAACATTCACTTTAGTGATAAATGTTTATTTGTTTGTATTTATAACACTTATAAGCGTTGGAAGATTTTTTTTTCCCCAACGCTTATGAGCGCTGGAAGATATTTTTTCCAACGCTTATAATTGTTGGAAGATCTATTTTCACAACACTTATAAGCGTTGACAAAAATAATCTTCCAACGCTTATAATAAACGTTGCAACAATTGTCTATGCCCCTATAACGATGCATAAGTGTTACTGAAATTCTTAGCAACACTTATACTCGTTGGGAATCCTCTGTTTTGGTGTAGTGTAAGAATGTTCATTACTCTCTTTGCAATGTTTCCAGTATGAAACATATATGGCTACAAATTTTGTTAATGGTACAAAGACTACATTTGACCCCCTTGCTTGTACTGTCTTCATTTGCAGAATTGGATAACATTCCATTAGTTTTAGATATAGAGGTATTAAACAATGAAAATGATGTGTTTAATGGTTCTAGTTTAGATAAGGAAGTTTCAGCAAATTTGGTTAATGTCGGGACAATAAACAAGCAAGTAAATGTGCTTGAAGATGAAGTTTTGACAGCTAAAATTGGCATGAAATTTGACAGTGTCGAAGAAGTATTTCACTGTTTTAAAAGTTACGCAAAAAACTTAGGATTTCAAACAAGGAAAAGGTCAAGTAGAAAGGATGAAGATGGGTATATAAGATACGTTACATTTGTGTTTGGTCACCTCGGGAAACATGAACCTACAGCTGGAAGTCCTTTAATAACTCAACCAACAAATAGATTAAGGTGTAAGGTGAAACTCACTTCTAGTTTATATCAAGATGGAAAATGGCATGTTAATAAGCTATGCCTTGATCATAGTCATGATTTGAGTCTTACAAGAGCTTGATTTTTTTATGTGACCGTCAAATAGATGATCATGTGAAATGATAAATTGAAGTCTACGATATTGTACGAATTGGGCCAAAAAAAGTTTTAACGCATTAGTCGTAGAGGCTGGTGGACATGAGAATTTTTTATTCATAGAGAAGGATTGTCTTTCTTGATAAAGCAAGAAAACTTCGTCTTGGGGAAGGAAATGCTGCTGTGAACTAAATATATTTTCTTAAAATACAGTCACAAAATTCAAATCTCCGTTTTAGCATGGATTTAGATGATAACGGACAACTGAAATGTTTTTTGGGTGGTTGGAAGAAGTAGGGAGGCTTGTAAAGAAGATGAATGATGTAGTAACTTTTGATATGACATATTTGACTAATAAGTATGACATGCCTTTTTCTTCTTTTGTTGGGGTCAATCACCATGGATAATCGATTTTGTTAGGGTATGGGTTGATTTCAAGTGTGACTACAGAAACTTTCCAATGGCTTTTTCGAACATGGCTTGGTTGTATGTCCGATATTTCTCCTCAAGGAATAATAACAGACAAAAAATAGTTATGAAAAATGCAATAGAGATTGTTTTTCCTAATACTAAACATCATCTATGTTTGTGGCATGTGATGAAGAAGTTGTCTGAAAATTTTGGAAGCCATGATCAGTATGAGTCAATTAAAAGTAACTTGCAAAAAGTTGTGTACGATACGCAAGACTTAGACAAGTTTAAACAAAGTTGGAAAAATATGTTAGATAAGTTTGGCCCATGTAATAATATTTGGTTAAATGAGTTATACAAAGAAAGGCATCATTAGATCCCATGTTATGTGAAAGTAAATTTTTGGGCGGAAATGTCCACTACTCGTTGAAATGAAAGTATTAACGCTTTTTTTGATGGATATGTCAATGCTAAAACAACATCAAAGCAATCTATAGAGCAATACAATCATGCGTTGAAAGTAAAAATAGAAAAGGTGCATCAAGCAGATATTATATCGTTTTCACAAAGTATTTGATGTGCAACCACCTATGGTATTGAAAAGAAATTTCAAGCTATTTATACATTTTCAAAGTTTAAGGAATTTCAAATAGAGTTAGTGACCAAGATGTATCATGATACAATCCAAAATAGACATAGTTGCATGGCTATAAAATTTGACGTCAATGAAGATGCGACTGTTGATAATTACCGAAAGTTAATGCAATTTAAACTTTTGTGTCAAAATGAGAATGGCAAAATTAATTGCAGTTGTCGCAAATTTGAGTTTACTGGTATACTTTACGTGCATGCACTTTGTGTACTGATAAAAAATAATGTTACGAAGGTACCAGACAAATACATTTTATAGAAATGGAGAATAGAAGTACCGAGGTCACATACAAATATCCGACTCAATTATGACGATGCACAAATGACTTTCGAACAATTACGATATAGAAGGATGTGTAGTGAATTTTCCAAAGTAGCGGACCTAGCCATAGATGATGAAGATAGTTTTAATCTTGTCATGGACTGGATAGAAAATAATAAAAAAAGGCTTAAATTCAAAGAAATGCATCATAATAGTCAAATGCACAACTAATGCTTACATCAAAGAGTTCAGTATTACTATAAAGGAATGTCCGAAGGTGCAAGATCCTATTCGAACCAAGACAAAATGGCGCATTCGCACAAACGGATTCAAGTTTTCATTGGAAACAAAATCAAAGAAAAGTAGGAAAAAGCTCTGACCAGTAACATTACAAAGGTGAGAGCATGAGTTTTAGCATGTGATTTGTGCAATGCTATATATTTTACATAAATGTATAGTACAATTGATACTGATATCATGCTGGTAGATGATAAAAAGATATTATATGCATATTTTTTATATCACAAAGTTGATTTTCATAGCTTCATAACTAAGAAAAGCGTATTGACAACCATATTGAATCATATAAACATATTTTACCATCGCAGGCTAATCTTTACTAACTTATCAAATCTACTGTTTTTTGTAAAGTTAAATAGGATATTGGTTTTATGCTAGCTATATCATTATATTTATGGCTGCCTACTTCAGGGTAGAGTACACTATAAGTTTTCATATGCATTACTATCTATCTTTGTTATGATTGCAGAATGAAGTCAGTAATCCATTTTCGATTCCAAACAAAGTAGAAAAGAAGGAAAAAAGATATATTCACATTGTACCTTATGATAATGCGACGTTGATAGTAGTAACTCTTTTCTAATGCTAGCAGTACCATCAAAACAAGTGAATGTACTTGGCAATGAAGATTCATTGCAACTGAACCCCTCTCTTTCACTGATTTATGGTTCGTCTGGATTTATGAGTATTTATTCTTCTTTTTTACAACAGTTGTTAAATTATGTACTAATTCCTTTTGTTTCTACGGCGTAGAGAAATAAGAATTTGATTTATGGATATGGGAAATAAATGAAATCATTACATAATCTACCTCAATTGATGGTAAAGAATTGAGCTACAATACATACTACTGCTTCAATTGATGCTTTATTCAAAACTTGTTTAGTATTTACACCAGAAGACAAACCATTCTATTAGCAATGGCCCATATGCACCGGATCCACCCACCTTTATGCCTTCTTTTTCTTACGAATTGCACCAAACATCTCCTTGGCTCCATCAGAACTTCATTCCACTCAACAGCTTTAATACTGTAAGTTTTGTAGTTGAAGACTTTAACTTCTTATGGTTATATGATTTGTTTTTTAATGCAATTACCGAAGGTTGTATTTTTATATAGGGATTTTATTGACCACCTGAAGAGCAAGGCATTGTTGATGCAAGGACCATTCCATCGTACCATTCTTAGGCTTGATAGATATATAGTTTTGAAGTTGAAATGTAAATTGAAATGCTACTTTAATTTTGCATATTGAAGAACTATTTGCTTAGGTTTTATTTCAAAAAAGGACTTCTACTACTGAAATGATTCTTTGAAAGTTGTTTGTTAATTTAATAAGACAATTTTATGGCTTAAAGAATTTTGCTATAGTTTGTTTCATATGATACTTACAATGCTGGTAATTTTAGCTATTGTTTTTGTGTTGTTAGCTTCTTATTCTTGTTATGACAATTTTTGAATATCCATTTTCCTGGTTTAGCTACTTACTATCTTCCTTTTCTTTCTTGTGTACATTTAGATAGAAGTGCCAATGCATTTGATCGTCTATGAATTGATGTGTTGAAATATGATATTAAATTTGATTATATATTTCATAAAAAATGCTTAATTGATTCTAGTTTAAATATTGATGAATATTTGTATGAAATCTTCTAGAAATTGTCTATTTTGTACACTGTGCATTGCTCTACTGTAAAAAAAATTCATGTAATTTGTATATTTTACATGCAATGCTTAGTTGAATCAAGTTTCTATGTTAATGCCCATTGTTGTGCCTTATATGCAGTGCTTTGTTGAAGTATGTTGACCAATGATTATTGTATGAAAGGCCCTAAAAAATTTATCTGTTCACTATACTTTGGAAAAGATCATACAATGCAATATGAAAACAAAAAATTATAAGCTAATACTTTACTATTCTAAATGATTAAATATATGGGTTTTAAAGTTGTATAGTACATAATGGAACGATGATTATTTATAGAAAAGAGAATCGTTGTAGTCCATATGCTTGAGTTGACTAGATATGAAGTAGAGGAATTGAAGAAAATGAAGTTTTTGAAAGAAAGGAATGGAGCAAGCATGAATCTTGTATGGGCCAAAAAAATAAACAAAGTACAGGTCAGCCGTAGTAAACAACCACTTTCCAATTTAGTTGATATAGCATTATTGTTATGAATAATATTAATTAGGCAAAATATTTATTAATTAAGTAATAATATAAAAATTGATTTCTTATATCGTCCATATCTTTTGCATACGAGATCCAATTTGAACATGGTTTATTGCATTACGCTATGACATGGCGTAGGATTGGTCAGCTATTATTGAGGTAAGTGATATTTTCTCTCACCATATTAGGACGGTTAATATAGTATAAAAATGACATTTTAAAATGATTTCCAACTTTAAAACACGATTCCTAATATACGTATATCCACACCTAATTTTATAAAATAATTTTAAAGTATTTTAAAATGGTTTCAAATTAGATATTATATATATTATTACCGACGTACCATTTTTAAAAAATCATTAGATTTTGGTTATTTTTGATATAAATCCCTGTATTGGTTGATATAAACGTGTTATATACGTTGAATGTATGTTATCATAGATGTATGTGCACTTGTTGGTTGAATGTACGCATGTTTGCTTATTTTGTTTGAAGATGTCGATCAATATGTGATGTAGTGTTAGGAAATATCCCATAGGTTATGTTTTCGTTCATAGATTTTTGTGCGTACCGACCGATTTGAAGATGAAAGATACTGGATTTGGGTACGTGCTTCTGACTTTGGGATTGATGTCGAATGTTTTCATTTGATTTGTATCTATCCATTTTTGGTTAAGTACATGACCAAAGTAGTTGGTATTGATCACTGTAGAGTGGTTGGCACCTATCACTATTAGTTATGGCTGATTTCTCCAATCTTTGATGTAGACGATGAGGAGTCCTCCAAGAGCGTGATGTGGTGGTTTATTCGTGCGGAAGACTCTTGATCTTGATGTTTTTGTTCTATGACGAGTGATATCGATGGTGAAGCGATGGTGTAGTGCTTCGACACGATGTCGACGATGACAATGACTCAAGACCTTAGTACGATATCTTACGACTTACGATGGGCGTCTAGAAATATTTCAAAGATGACGACTTAGTGATTGGAATCGTGATGGTGATTCACATAGGCAAGCTCAACTATGGGGGCTTGCAAGTGGAATTTACGACTATGTCCTACTGCAGATATAGCTGTGATGGAATAACGATTGAGTTCCATTATGAAGATGCATGTAAAGGGGTCGTTGATAACTCGAAGGCTTTTAGTTTTCTCATAAAGAAGGGGTATGTCAGTACGTCCACCTAGATTTGAGGTTGTGTTCGGATATTATGATAGCAGTGTACCCTAAGCTTTTGCAATTTTGATCTTGGTTCCTAGACTATCAGAGTGGCTTGGATTTGAGCACCAATGAAGTTGAGGTTTTGATTGAGTCCTTGATTGTGATTGTGTCATATGAATTATCACATATCCAATGCACACGAGTAATGGTGAGGATTATTTGATGGTTGTTATGTTTTCCATGCTTGTTTATTTTATCTATGGTGTCATACGATGTAGGTATTTTTGACCGTCACTACAACATTTAAGGCTTTTAACAGCGTTCAAAAAACGCTATAAAAGGCTTTAACAGCTTTTTTCATGACACTGTGTATTAACATGCCATTAAAAATCAAGGATCTAACATAGCATTAGATAAAACGGTATAAAAGCATAGCTTTCAATAGCGTTTATGATATGCTGTAAAAATACTTTTTCATAGCGTTTTCCTAGAGCTAAGAGTACTTTTTATAGCATTTCGATCAATGCTGAGAATACTTTTTATACGTTTACAGCCCATTTTTAACAGCATTTGAAGAAAGTTTTAAAGGATCTAACAACATTTTTATGTACGTCGTATAAGAACATGTTATGGTGGATTCACGACTTATTATAGCATAAAGGAAACTCTATTGTATATTTTCTACAACACAACAAAAACGCTGTTGTAGGTTTTCTATAGTAAAAAATGCCATTATAAATTTTCGATATTATTCAAAAACGCTATTTACTTTACCCCGCTTTGAGTTTACAATAGTCTATCTATACATTAGAACATCTAACAAGATATATTTACCTCAATTAATGAACAATTCAATCAACTCAAACAACAATAATATAAAACTTTGGATAATCAAAACATATTATATATTATACACAAACAGAATTACACCAAATTTAATATTGTATACACTATTTCATAATTGATATTTTTAAACATACATGATAATAGTACCATTAGGACTCTATAAAAGAAAATACCTAAATATCATGATCGTAAAATGTCCATGTTTGTCATCTTCAAACATCCAATTCCCTAAAAGAAAAACAGAGAGCATTTAAATCATACGTACGAAAACTTACATAAAAGGATATATAAATAAGGCATAAACAGAAACATACATATTAAACATATTGACAATGTTAATGTCGATACACATTCTGCATAATCTTATGTCAGATATATAATGCATCACAGTTAAGGATTGTTTATATTACTTATTATTCATAATTCAAACTCAAATTAGAATAAATACATGTTGACCTTATATATCCAACAGTCGCATTTTATGGTTAAACTTAATTAATTTTTATGAATTTATTTAGTGATTATAAAACTTTGTTAACTTAGTTGATTTTTATGATTTAGTTAACTTTTATAAACTTATTAGTTATTATAAAAATAAATTAACTTAGTTAATCTTTATAAACTTATTTTATTATTATATTATTTTTTTGAAATGGTACTTAGATACAACTTATTTAATTATTATAAAATTTAGTTAACATGGTTAATTTTATAGGTTAATTATAAACTTATTTAATTATTATAAAATTTAGTTAATTTGGTTAATTTTATAGATAGATTGATTTTTATAAAATTTAGTTAATTTAACAAAAAATATTTAATTTTTATAAACTAGATTAATTTTTACAAAATTTACTTAAATTTTTATAAGACATAGTTAAACTATATAAAAAGTAATTAATTTTTATTAAAATGGTTATTTTTTACAAAATTTAGTTAATTTTTATAAACTAGGTTAATTTCTATAAAATTTAGTTTACTTAGTAAATTTCTATAACATTTAGTTAAATTTTGTAAAACTTTGTTAATTTAGTTAAAATTTTATAAAACTTGATTAATTTTTATAAAACTAAGTTAACTTAGTTAATTTTTTAATGCTAATTTAACTTTTATAGATCTTATTTAATTTTTTATAAATCTCAGTTATTTTTCATAAGACTTGTTTAATTTTTGTTAACTTTATAAAATTTAGTTAATTTTATAAAATTTGTTAACTTGGTTAAATTTTATATAATTTAAATGATTTTTATGAACTTAATTAATTTTTATAAAACTTAGTTAACTTTTATAAACATGGTTAAATTATATAAACTTAGTTAACATAGTTATCTTTTATTAAACTTAGTTAACTTGGCAAATTTTTATAAAAATAGTTAACTTTTAAAACTTAGTTATTTTTAAAATTTTAATTACTATTTATGAAACTTATTTTACTTAGTTAATTTTTATACATTTAATTAATTTTTTATAAAACATAATTAAGCCTTCCAATTAATGTAAGTAATTTCTTTTATAGCATGTGGTGTTAAAAGAATGTTAGTAAGCACTGTGCATTATCCAAATTCGAAACGACGTGGGAAAAGTATATATCAATGTAAGTAGTTAAAGAATGATGATCATTAAACGAGAATGAAATTACAAGCAATTTAAAAATACATACATGATTGATAAATTAATCATTTTTATTTACATCGATTGATAAGGTAAGGGGAAGTTTCATTCATGTACTTTTACAATAAATAATGTATTTGTTTCCATGGCCATTTTAATGTTCTTACTGGGGGTACCAAGGCTAGGATTTCCGCAACATATTAGCTATTTTTACAGTTATACTGTGTGTATATGTAACGATAATGAAAACTTTGGTGGTAACCACACACAAGCACACACTCTCTAAGGAGCAAAGACAGCAATCCAACATTTCCTGATAAAAAATTTGTCGTCTCATACAAAACAGTCACACCACAAAATGTAAACCATCCATGAGAGCTGTGATCGAATTATTATTTTTCATCAAAACGTATAGGATGAATAACTATATATTTCAGAAATAATGTGGTAACAATACCTGAAATCAGTTGATTCACGTTTGTACATTTCTATAAACAGCCTCAACTCGTGGTCACTTTTTCTCAACCTTTGGACCTGGAAAACAACATATATATTTTCAAAAGAACCTTTTTAGCGGAACTGAGTTTGAGTGTGACAAAAATGACCGTTATAAAATCATGAATAAAATGAAAGTATCAAAACTTTACTGCATATAAGGATTTCATCATAGCAACTTCTAGAATTTGGAAGCCAAAAAACTATATTATATATATAAAAACTACTCTGTTATGAAACGTGTTAAAGAACTTAAAATCGATTGCTACCTAAAAGTGCAACTGATAACTGCATTCAAGAACTGGATCCTACAAGTAAAACTAAAGCATGCTTGAATAAGAGCCATGTTTGTCGGAAGTCCTTTGATCAAATCAGGGTTACTACCCTTTCCAACCAATAAGTATAAGCTAATCCACATGCATCATTGACAAAGGTAATGATTAAAGCAAAACTCCAAAACAAAATAGCGAATAAATTACCATGATTCTTAAACATCAATTTGAAGAATACATATGAAATCGGTTTTGACACTCTAAGTTATCAAAAAATATTTGTAAAACCAAACCATTTTATTCTTCCCTTAGCTTCCACGGTAAAAGGTTGCAATAAGCATATAAAATATTGAACTGTATGACGTTTGCTCAAAATTCTGTCTGAAATAATATAAAATATTTATACTACTAATTACAGGACCAAAACCGTTTAAGTACTCTGAAAAGCAAATTGAAATATCGTTGCACTGATTACTATTTCCAGAACACGATGAAAAAAGTATGAGTTGAAGTAAAAGCGACCGTACATCTTTTTGCACCTTCTTTATCTCTATAATTTTCATGAGGATTTGTTAGACAATGAATCCGACTCACTCACCTGCAAGTATAATGCAGTGTGCTTGATGACAAAGCATTGCCTTAAAAACTAATACATAATAAGAAATATGCCAACAAAGTATGATATACCTCACCTTCCTATCTAATAAACTAGAATGTGACCGTACTTCAAATCATAGAATATGTAAATCTGGGGCTGATGCTTTATATTAAATGATTTCTTTTTGCATAGCAGACATATCCTTTGAAAGAGATGAAATATGTGATTTAAACACTGCCATTATTTCTTTCATACCTGATGTTCATTAGCTTAATTTATAAAATAGCATATAAAATCTAAAAAAACTATTTACCTTAAATTAGCAACAGAGAAGGAAATTACTTAAATCTTTCGAAGCTTGTTCAAGCTTGCTTTCTATCACAGCACTTCCTTCCTGTAATTTTTGTAAATCCAGTTCCAGCTGAGCTCTATGAGATTATGAGAAAGTAGAGAGTCTCTGATAAACATCAGCCAAATCAGCTTTTAAAGTAGCTTCTTTTTCATGCCAGCCCGTAATCAATATATTACAACATGGTTGAAAAAACGCAATACCTGTCCAACTTCGTATAACTAATATATACATAATATATGAATAGTTCAATTCATTGTACCACATAGTATTCTGTTGATTAATAGATAAACAATGTCACTTTATAATATTATATAATTTATTATCTTGTATTGGCCATATGTTAACTAGACACGCTATGTATAAGTATTAGTTAAACAGGTGCATAATATATGGATGTATGTTAAACAAGCATTTTTAATAGGGTACTTTGTTAAACAAACATCAAAACATTCATCCAACTATTGTTACAAATATGTAACCAATTTGCTGGTTTTTTTTTTTTGTTATTACACTTTATAATTAACCGTTGGAAAATGGTTTTTGGTTCAAATTACAATTCTATAATTTTCATGCTCATGGTTGGAAATGTTTTTTTGCATAAGGTGAACTTAAAACATCACGTACCATTGGATGTAATAAAAAATTAACAGAATTAGTAAAAAAATATTAACTAAACTTACCAGCTTAATGTTGATAAAATCTTCTGTGTCATCGATGTACTCTTTTAACTGAAATAGGACAATGGGCACTTTAGATAATTTTAGCAACAAAAAGAGTAAGTAAAAGGAAACCAAGATCAAACTTATTGAACATACCGAAGTTAATTTGTTGAGAGTGCTGTAAATAACAACAAAGTAAGCTTCTAACAACATTTCCAACTCTTTATAGTTTCTTGAATACCATCTGAATTCTTATACTACTATGTCTTCTCCTAGCGAGGCTTATGGCTTTCTTAAGCTTTCTGGATTCAGCCCTGGAATCAGGAGGTGAAGAAACTGGGGAAACTGGAGCAGACATGGATACTAGTTGTCCAGTAGTATTAGATTCTTGTAAAGATTGATCGCCATAGATAGGTTCCATTCACTTTTTCTTTTCGATGAGGTACATTTCAACCATGTCACCGTCATCATCCATTAATTGCTCTATTTTATTCCTGACCTGTATAATAAAGTGGTATATGGTTGGGCTTATACAATACAACAAAAATGAATGGGGAAGGAGGTGGGTCTTACCTTTTAGACTCTACGGGTCAAAGCAACAAGTTTGCTTTTCAAACAACGTACATGCACTAGGTTTAAGGTACTGATTTTTGATGTCGGCTCATCTAACAAGGGATATGCCTCGATTTCAAGTTCAGAAGCCTGGAATAATAACATTGTTAGCTGCTTGATTGACTTTCTTTATACGTCGCTTTCGATCCCATTACCCTTTTAAGCTTACATTCTAGATTACTCATTCCCTACATTGAAAGGTATGGATAAAATCATAAATTATCCATAATTATTAAAATAATACTTGAACCGAGGATAAAGGCATGCATTGTGGGTTATGAATACTGCAATGCACCATAGCAGCATAACACCATGTTTATTATTAAAACAACAGTACTTGAATATAAATTATTAAAGCCAACATCCATTTTCATTTTTTGACGTAACTATTCTAATAACAAGTGCATAATCCTATTCATCGTGTTATCTCCAGCATATGTAATTTGTACATATATACCGACAAGGATATCACATGTTCATGTAAAAGAAAAAATGAGTCAGCTTTTGACCTCAACTTGCTTTTATTCAACTTATAATTTAACTTATTAATTAACTTCCTTTTCTATCAATAAAAGTTAAACAAACAACTTAGCCAAACATTTCCGACCAATACTTTTTACAATCTACAAAGTCAAATTTTCATTAATGTTTAAACTCCTATCTTTGATAACCAATTCACCAACATTCAATCAACACTTACATAAACTTTTAATCTCAAGTTTGACAAGTCATAATGTTTAAGTTTTCAATTTAAAAGTGGCAAAAAAAACAAGGAAATGAGAATTGCTTTTTGGGGATCTAAGGACATTAAGAGGTAAAATCCAGTAACTTATCACATTTCTGTTTTCATGTTATATAAATTTAACCTTCAAACAGTTATTCGTGTATCCCCTCAATCAAACTTTTTAAATTATTTTATACCAATTTTTTTAATTATAGCGTTAATTTAGACATATTTAGTCATGCATGATGTTTAAATGTTCCATCATGGAAAAAGCATCAAAATATTTAAACAGTACTCTGTATTTTAAAAAATAAATTATCAGTACTGTCGAAGATAGATAAACCAGAAAATATGATATATATTATTTCTCAGTACTGTCAGTACGCATACTACGTAGTTAGTGTTGAAATTACGAGATTAAAATGAAATGTCTATTAGCTCTTGATAAATATTTTATATGGTGAATGAATCACTTACCTATCCTTGGTTATATTGCTTATAGGTAACAAGTTTACATGGAAATGTCCTTCTAAACTGCAATATTTCTGCTAAGCATGACATTATAACAAACTAACAGGTTACAGATCCCTGAAATATGGAGAAGACCCCATAATAAAGGCTATCATCAGTGCATTGCAAGGCCATAAGATAAAATCTGTGAGTGTCATTCTTCTCTATATTTCCAATTGAATACAAGTTTCCAAATGTAGTTTTATTGTATTGACATTTTATTGTGCAGACCTTTTACTATAAAGGCTATGAGAAAGTTTTGAAGAAGTTCAAAGTGGTGAAGGTTTACTCATACAGATTCTAGATTCGCAATGGCTTTTCTCCTTCGATTCTAAAGCACAGATATCGTGCAAATTATAAGGCACTTAAATATACACCTCAATTTAGGAATGAAACTTGTTGAAAGACTGAGATATGGAAGCAACTATTACATTGCTTTACTTTTGAGGTATTAACCAGGGCTAGTCTTCTCAGTTTTCACATAGTGATAGTATGTGAATCCTAGGCAAATGTATATATGGGTTAACATAAAAATCATAATATAATGCATATCTACACATGTATTACATATCAAGTAAGAGCATGATCACAAATTTTTGCACCATGACACATAAAACAAAGGTATTCACATAACTTCTGCTAGATTAAATATCTAATGAATTTTTCTATTTTGTACCTTTACTGTACTAATAAAAAAATCTCATCCAAAACTTCGTTGTATGAGAAGGACATGCTAGTATTTACAGGTTGTAGCCACAACCTAACATCAATTTCAACACAAGAACTTGAACAAATGAGGTATCATGTACAACACTGGAAGGAGAAAGAAATCAATAATACAGAAAAGCGAAGCTCGGGAGGCTGTCCTATGACACCTAGAGAGGCAGCGACTTTTCTCAAGGTAATGGGTGTGAAATTCAGAGAAGATGATCTACATGCTGATTCATTACATAAAACCAGAACAACCATATTAGTTCTGGGACCCCATTTCAACTTACAAGTCGGTCAGGATCAACTGTTGCTGCCTAAACTGTGTTTAACAAGACTGCCTTCCCAATACACAAAACACCTAGCGAAGACTCTATCCCAACTCCAAGCAAGACTGGAATTAACACTTCGCCAATTCTTGACATGGCTGCTTCATCTTCAGGGAAGGCTACCCTACCTGAAGCTATTCTTAGTTCTGGCAATCCCTAGACGGTTAACAAAAGTAAAAAGATACCATCAGTAAAAGCAAGTAAACAAATTGCAAGTTATTCCGATATCAATCCCAATTCAAGTGACACTTCGTCAATCAATGCTAGACTCACAAGTAGGCCTGTCAAATGGGTTGAGTTGGGTCAAAATGGGTTGGGTCGAGTTTGACCCAACCCATTTATGACCCATTCTTTTTTACCCACTTATGACCCTAGCCATATATGACCCAACCCGTTTAATAAGCGGGTTACCCATTTAACCCATTTAAAGATTTATGGGCCGTTTGAATTATAATAAATAAGTTTTTTTTTGCTTATAATGAAAAAATTAAAAAGTCAATATGGATAAACAAAATCTACCGACTTTTAAAAGTCATTTTTCAACTTATTGCAAAAGCAATTTTTTTTTTGCTTTTCGACTCACATAAGTCGATTTTTTATATGAAAAAATTCTAAAAAATTGTATTTTCAAATTTCAAAATTTCACATTTCAAAATTCAAATTTAAAATTTTCAAATTTCGAAATTTAAAAATTCCACAGTACAAAATTAAAAAATTTAAAATTCAAATTTCAAAATTTCGAATTTTGAATTTTAAAATTTGAAATTTCAAAATTTTGAACTTTAAAAATTCAAATTTTCAAATTCAAATTTTCAAATTAAAATTTCAAATTAAAATTTCAAATTTCAAAATTCGAATTTTGAAATTTTGTTAAAATTTGAAATTTCAAATTTTGAAAATTTGAATTTTAAAATTCGAAATTTTAAATTTTCAATTTTGAATTTAAAAATTGAAAATTTTAAATTTTAAATTTGGAAATTTCTAATTTTGAAAATTTTAAATTTGAAATTTTTAGAAATTTTGAATTTTGAAATTCGAAAATTTGAAATTTGAAATTTAAATTTTGAAATTTTTGGAAATTTCGAATTTTGAAATTTGAAATTTTGATATTTAAATTTTCAAATTTTTGGAAATATCGAATTTGAAATTTGGAATATGAAAATTTGAAATTTAAATTTCGAAATTTTTGAAAATTTCGAATTTATAATTTGGAATTAGAAATTTTAATTGCAGTCTGAACAAAAAAAATAGCGGCTTCTACAGTAGGTGAAATTCAAATATGAAGATGCAGTGGCCTGTTATTTTTTAAGTACAACTGTCAATTTTCATGAAAACTACATTGTATATTTAAAATTCTTATTTTTCAAATTTATATTAAAATTTAATGTTTTTAATAAATGGGTAAATGAGTTACCCACTTATAACCCTTTTAAAAATAGGTCAACCCAACCCATAACCCATTTAATAAAATTCATAAATGGGTTGACCCAACCCACTTAAAAGTAGGGTAAATGGGTTGGGTTAATGGGTTGGGTCATATTTTGACAGGTCTACTCACAAGGCATGCTCGACAAAGGAAATCCCATTTGAATTTAAAAATCAAATTCAAAGAACCGAATTCAATAGATACTTCATTGAATAAGATAATAAAGCTAAGGAACTAGCAGCTGATTTCAAAAAAGAAGCTAAGCAAGCATAAAATCCTATAACTATTTAATGAATTAATTTTTTATTTATTTTAAAAAAAATTCACCAATCAATGAAATAAGAAAGATATATTCACCAGTTCCTCAGAAATATCATGAAATTATCGATATACTTTCTTTAGATTACTAAATTGCATCAAGCAAAACGAATTTACCTACAATCTGACGGAGATGCGATGATTTTGAGAAGAAGTGTATTCAGATGCGTTGATTGGAGGTTAGATCGAAAAAAACACAAAAATTAGGTTTTTGAGGGTAAAGCGACGAGTATAGTTGCTGTAGTGTTAATTTAGAGTAAGAGAAATGGGCAGGCAGCCAAGAAAATTTACCGCTCTATATTTCATTTTACTAGAGGAGGTGAATTATAGCATGCCATATCAATCTTTTTAAATCCTACAAGTTTTATAATGGTAGGTTCACTACTAACACCATCATGCTATGCCATCGTACATGGATTTTCTTGCAGTGCGTATGCCTAGACATTAGACGTTGTACTTCAACTGCGGTGCGCTTATATAGCTATGATAGTAGATTAGCTTATACCAACTATTATTTTCTAACTCTTTGGATGTAGGGATATGTCAATTATGATTCTCTACACCCTCTGTTCCATATACTATTACGACTTTTGTAATATTTTGGGATTGTTTATTGCTAATAGCAGACTGTTGTTTGATTTGAAGTTTTATGCTTTACTTCTTCTTACCTTGGGTGCCTGTAGATAAGCAGACTAGATAGTAGATGTAAGCAACACATGGAGTGTGCAGATGGTTAGCATGAGACGATGCATTCTCATATTTTAATTTTGGGCAAATTATTTCTTATCCCGCAGTGTCACACTATGGAGACTTGAAAGTGTTTGACTTGCTATTATTAGAGATAGTTTATCAGTTGAGTTTATTTTTTAGTTGCATAAACTCCACTATTGTTTTGCAAAACCATATAAGCCCGTATACTCTGATCCTATTGTTCATGTAGTTACTATTGTCTCGCCTATTTTATATCTTTGATGATTAATATATTTTATTCGATGCACTGTGAGATATACAACAGGTTCTATGATTAGGGAAGAGAAGAAGAATGACATTGCAGGTGAGAGAGTGTATAATTAAAAGGTTATTGTGAATAATATTAATTAGTTTAAGTATTGATGAATTAAGTAGGTTATTAATTATTAATAATATATAAATCAAATTTTTATATCATCCATATCTTTTGAATACAAGGTCCGATTTAGATGTAGTTTCCTGCATTGCACTCAAGTTGGAGAGCTCTGTGAATGGAGTAGGATTGGCCATCTTTGTTTTTGTAAGGAAAATCGATTTTATAGTAGATTATTACCAACAAATCAATAGTTTATACAGGAGTAAGGCAGCATGCTATGACTATTAGTATATAAGATTGGTCAGCTTTTGTTGAGGTAAGTGATATTTTCTCTCACCATATTATGACTGTTAATATAGTATAAAAATGACGTTTTAAAATGATTTCCAACTTTAAAACATGATTACTATTATATTTTAATCCACACCCGACTTTATAAAATAATTTTAAAGTGGTTTATAATGGTTTTAAATCAGATATTATATATGTTATTACCGACATACTATTTTTAGAAAATCACTAGATTTAGACTAATTTTGATATTAAACCTCGTATTGGTTGATATAAACATGTTATATATGTTGTATTGATGTATGATAGATGCATGTATGCTTGTCAGTTGCATGTATGCTTATTTGCTTGTTTTAGTTAAACATGTCGATCGATAGGCGATGTAGTGTTAGGAAATATCCCATAAAATATGCTTTCGTGTATATAGTTTTGTGCATATAGACCGATTTGAAGACGAAATATGTTGGATTTGGTACGTTCTTATGACTTTGGGATGGATGTCGAAAGTTTTCATTTGGTTTGATCTTGCCATTTTTGGTTAGGTACACGACCAAAGTGTCGGTATTGACCACTGTAGAGCGGATGACACCTACCATTATTGATGACGGATGATTTAGCCAATGTTTGATGTGGATGATAAGGAGTCTTTGAAATGCACGATGGTGGTTTATTCATGCAGCAGACTCTTGATCTTAATGTTATTTCTCTACGATGAGTGATGTCAGTGGTGAAGCGATGGCGTAGCGCTTCAACACGATGCTGACAATGACGACGACGACTTTGAGACCTTGGTATGATAGCTCTACGATTACGATGGGTGTCTAGAGAAGTTTTGAAGATGAAGACTTAACGATGGGCGTCGTGACGGTCATCCACATGGCAAGTTAAACGTTAGGGGCTTGCAAGTGGGATTTGCAATTGTATCCTACTATGGATATAGCCGTGATAGAATAATGTTCGAGTTCCATTACAGAGACCCATGCAAAAGGATCGTTGATAACCTAGAGGCTCCTAGCGTGCTTGTAAAGAAGGGATATGTGGGGACGCCTACATGGATTTGTGATTATGTTCGGATCTTACGATAGTTGATTACCCTGGTCTTTTGCGATTGTGAACCTAGTTCCTAGCTTTCCCAATGGCATGGATTCAAGCACTAATGAAGCCAGAATTTCAATTGAGTCCCTGGTATGCGATTGTACCTGTGACGATCCTAATTTTTAAGCAATTTAAATTGGAATATTTACTTTGATTTGGAATATTTACTTTGATTTGGAATATTTAAAAGTTTAATTATTAACTTGAATTTCAAATATCAATATTTATTGGATAATTAATTGTTGAATTTAATTATTGGAAATTGGGTAAAATGTGAATCTGGAATTTTAAGCATGTTAAAAATAATTTGAAGGCTTGCAAAATTTATATTGATAATACTGAAGATAATAGAAGTTGTAAAATTGGAATTAACAGTGGTTTGCTCAGTTTTAAAATTTTATTGTTTAAATTGAATTTAAAAATAGCCTTCCGAGGCACGGTCTCGGAATTCGACGAAACCAGTTCCATTGGATCCGTAATAGTTTATTATTATCGGATTTCAATTTTCGGAGTGTTTGGAGTTGTTGTGTGAGCGTACGTTATATAAACGCGCTGAAATCTATAGCGAATAAAATTTAATAACTGGGTACCTAAACAAGATATTTTGAATATAAAAATATTTAATTTTAATCAGCTGCAACCTGTAATCCCTTAAGCCTACAATCTCTGTTGTAGCCGACAATCTTCTGAAGCAAGCCGTTTCCCCTCGTTTTAAAATATCACTTCTTTCCATTTCCATTCATTTTCGTTTCGTTTTGTTTCCCTTCATTTCGTTTGGGGCCGAAGTTTAAAAAAGAAAAATAAAAAAAGGGGCAAACGAATCATAGCCTAGTGTTCCTCTTCAATTCAAAATCCAAAATCTGTCATTTCCTTTCAGATTCGAATCAACTAGAAACAAAAAAGGGCTCGCAACATGGTATCGCGATCTCGTTGAAGGATGGGAAGCGCGTGGGTTGCACTACGGCGTATGGGTAGACGCGAGGCGGTGTCGAGTAACGTGCTTGGATGGTTTGGGCTAGTTTTGGGTTGCGGGTGGAGTTGCGTCGAGTTGGCTATCGCGATGCTATCTGGGTTTTGGGTTGTGGGTTGATCTGAGGTGAGGCATCGGGCTAGGGAATTGTGGTGATGGCTGCAGAATTTGTGCGATGAGGACTTGACTTCAAACTCAGATCGATGGATAGTGCTTGTGGAGGGAGAAAAGTGGTGGAGATGTCGGCAATGTTTGGGTTCATGGCGAATCACCTGGAGGAAGGAAACATTGCATTCAATGTAGATGGTTGTCGATTTCATCATTAGTTGGTCGCGATCGAGTTCATGGTATCGGCTTCGTGGTGATGGACTCTCGCGTGAACCGCAACAGTTCGAGAGAGGGTTTCGACAGCCTATTTGGGTAAGATTTTTGCTTATCAATTCTGGGTCTTTAATTTTAGAATAATCTGTTGAATAGTAATAATTATCATCATATATATATATATATATATAGTTGAATCATATAATTTTTGGTTATTGGTGAATTTATTGAGGGATTAGTATGTGTACTTGTCATAAAGTTTCTTAATTAGGCAAGACAAGAAGGTGTAAAATTAAAGTAATTCCACTAAATAAAAAACTGTGCAAAGAAAGGAGAATGTAGACTAGGTTTTGGAATTTGTAATTAAATCTGTTAAGTGGTAATTTATTATTTTCAACTAATTTAAATATTAATAAAACCCATAATGTTTTTACAAGGTCTAAAAACGTGAAGAAAATAAGCTGGTTTGGTTGGATTGCAAATAAAAGCAAAGATGAGTTAATCTCACTCAGTTTAAATTTAAATTTAAATGATTAAATTTAAATGATTAAATTTAAATAAGTGATTGTATGGTTGAATTGAATGATGTGATATAGTATAGTATAATTTGAAATTGGCATGTTATGTGATGCTAACATCTGTGGATGCAGGGAAAACAAGTTGGAGGGATCCAACTGGATCCCTCAACATTTATTTAAATTATTTAATTCCCCTGTTATGATGATTTGATGTTCGGTGATGATTTATGTTGGAATATTGAATGTTATGGTTAGGTTGGATAATTTGGTATAATGAATTACCATGGAAATATATAAACTGAATTTGTGGAAAGGAAATAAAAGAAGGGAACTGTAAGTAAAATAATTATAAAATAAATTCAAAGAAAACAAAAAATGAATGGGAAAAGGAATGAAGTAACTGTACAATTCTAATAAATAAATCTTGGGTATAGAAAAGGAAAATTTGAATAAAACAGAAAGTTAATGAATATTAAATCTTCAGTGATATTAATTAAAAGAAGAAGACATTGATTTAAAATGTAAAATTGAAATTATTTAAGTAGAATAAAGAAGAAATTGGGAAAAATCTGAAATTGGAATATTTCAGTTAAAAAGATTTTAAATAAAACGGAAAATAATATTAATAATAAGTCTATAACTAATGAATTATGAAATGAGTTGAGTAATTAAAGAAACTTATTTCAAATAAAA
This sequence comes from Allium cepa, assembly GCA_030765085.1. Taxonomy (NCBI): domain Eukaryota; kingdom Viridiplantae; phylum Streptophyta; class Magnoliopsida; order Asparagales; family Amaryllidaceae; genus Allium; species Allium cepa. The sequence goes on from CM060935.1 coordinate 602,673,129, forward strand.
TAAATTGGAAATCAATTTAGGGAAAAATTGATTTAAGTGATTGAAATTGGAATTTTCTCTGTATAGCCAAGTACATGTTTTTAAAGGTGATTTTTAAATATAAATTAAATGTTTAAAGTTGTTTTTTTAAAGACAACAAGTTTTGTAAAATTTATTATTTCTAATATTTATAGTCTAAAGTAAGTATTTTCCTTAAAACCATTTTAGCGGTAACTATTAAGAAGTAACTTAGTATTTTGTTTATTTAAAAATAGAAATCCAGTTTGTTTTGTTTCATTAAGTAACTTTATTCTCAAATGTTTATATAGTATATATTTTTAGTAAATTATTGAAGCAGTTTTAACTTAAATGTTTAAAAGTAATTTCCAAAGTAAGTATTTTGTTTAATTTATTATTGTAATAATTGTTTAAAGAATGATTTGGTATTTTGTTTAAAGAATTATAATAAATTAAGTATTAAAGTATTTTTTTTCTAAATTAAATGTTAAATATATTTTACAACAAGGTGTTCTTAAATTATTATTATTTTTAAAAAAAATTCTAAAGTTTGTGCTTGGTATTTCCAATGGAATGAAAATACTCGGAATTTATTCTGAGAAAAGAGAGAGTTTGAAAACTGTTCTCAAAGGGGTTTGAAAGTGAAATTATATCTTGTGAATATATTTTGAGGTTAATAAATAATTTGGGAAATTATTTGTTGGTTGATGGCTGTTTGTGAATATTAATTGATAGTTAAATCACCGACTATCAATATTGGACAAATACGTTGATCGTTTTGAAGAGACCGGGATCGAGATTTATTTCTCGAAAACCACTTCGATCCAGTTTGTACGTTTCGTGGTAAACGATTTAGGATTCGAAGATGGAGCAGTGGAGTGCAAGGACTAGTCGCTACTAATCCTGGGGATATTTCCAAAATGGATGTAGTAGGAGTAGTGCCTTCGGTTCTGTTCGAACCTGGGACGGACTTGTATGGATGAATGCTTGCGAAACATCATCAGGTGGATGATGGGCATTCTAAGAGATAAGTTCTAAAAAGGTAACGCTTAGCCTCAAGCCCCATCAAATGGGAATGACTGAAAATCAGGGGTTATGCAGCAAGGCTAGGTGGGTAGCACCCAAGCAGGGTGAGGTCATCCCAGTCTAGATGTCCCTTTTTATTTCGGCTTAGTGGGCGGTTGCTGATCCCAACCGCGGGGTGATCTCACTCGGGATTATCCAGTAAGGGGTAGTCCCGGCCTTGTGTTGCAGGGGAGCGGGCGTACTCCTCGATACGGTGATCTAGGCCCCGTACTGTGACAGGTGGTACCCCAGTGCCTAGTCATTAGTTGGAAATCGATTCTCCCTACGAGTCTTGTACGAGTTTTGTTTGTATTACCCACTCTGTGGCTAGTAGCTGGAATTTAATAATGTAAACAATTTCGGCTATTTTATAAGTATTTGTATATAGACCCTATTATAATATCAGAGGATTCCTATAAAAATTGTTTTAGCTATCGTAAGGTAAAAACCCGACATGTTTATTTGTGGCGTGGTTTTACGAGATGCTTTTGTTTTCAAAGAATTTTTGAAACTTTAATAATCAATTGGGTGTGATTTTCTCACGCTGATATTCCAGACTGACTCGGGTGTTATTTAACTATAATGCTCGGGTCAGACCGAGTATTATAGAATACAGGAAATGCTGTGGAGCTCAGGCGACGAGCAGGATGGCGATACGTACTCCCGTATTTGTTTATGTATATATTCCGCTGTGTTGAGTAGTTGTGTATCCAGTGTATGATATTGTTGAGCTGTGATTGATGTACTCTGATGATGTAATATATGTAAATAAACATATTTGATTTTGAGTAAAGATTATTTATTATCTATTATATTTATTCCGCTGCGATGGTTAGATTCTGATGTTGTTTTATATTCTCTTCTTCTACTTCTTTTTCTTTACCCCAAATGGTTCGTATTTCTGTGCAACTTGAGTTGTTGTTGTTGAATAGTATTGACTCAAGGGGTACGGATTTGCGGGTCGTTACAGTACCATACAAGTTATTATATATCCAATGCATATGAGTAACGGGAGGATTGTTCAATGGATGCTATGTTTTCCATGATTGTTTATTCCCTCTATGGTGTCACACGATGTAGGTATTTTCGACCATATGCGTGGACACTGGACATTGTACTTTGACTATAGTACACTTATATGGCTATGATAGTAGATTATCATTTATCAATCGTTATGTGCTAACTCTTTAGCTATAGGGACAGGTTAGGTATGATTCTCCATACTCTCTATTCCATATACTATATCAACTTTTGTAGTATTTTGAGATTATTTATCACTCATACAAGACTGTTATCTGACTTAAGGTTTAATGCTTTGCTTCTTACTACCTTGGGTACTCTTAAATAAGTAGACTATATAGCAGGTGCAAGCAGCACATGGAGCGTGTAGATGGACTAGCATGAGGTGACGCTTTTTCATATCTATATTTTGGACTTATTATTGTTTATCCCGTTGTATGGCACCATGGAGTCTTAAAAGTGTTTGACTTACTATTATTAGAGAAAGTTTATCAGTTGAGTTTATTTATCAGTTGCTTAAATTCTACTACTGTTTTGTACAACCGTATGAGCGTATGTACTCCGATTCTATGGTTCATGTAGTTGCTACTATCCCACCTTTTATATATTTATGATGATTATTATATTTTATTCGATGCGTAGTAAGATATACAACAGGTTCTGTGATTATACAATGTTTTCTTTCTACTCTCTTCTATTGTTTTATCTTATATTCCTCTTCTTTACTTCTTTTTGTTCATTAGACCATTGTCCAACATCCGCCGCATGCTCCAACAGCGCATTATTCGGTTATATGAGCACCAGAGGTATAGGGCAGTCGCCACACTTGTAGGAGGTATGGTCTGCTTAGGCATAATTATAGTCTTTCTATTGACCTCTCCAGGACCGATGATGCTCTTTACCTTTCTTTACAGCCGTACTCTCATATATATTGTACCAACCTTTTTAGCATAGCGCCGAGCCTACGTTCACCGTCCCATTTAGATTGCCTAACACAATCATGGAAATGCCCACTTGATTACTTAACATGTACCCCTCTAAAAGGATTGAAGCAGATTCGACTTGGCCCTTTTACACTTCAAACCGAGGCAAATCCACTTTGGTATATTCCCTTCGCCTATATGCAAATGTATAAACCCACGGGTTCTATAGTTAGATATGTCTTATATCAACGCAATATATACACAACGCTACTGGCTCTTTTCGAAGGGCAGACTCCTGTTGTGCAATATTACTGACCTCACATCCCAACCTATACTAACGACTATGTCATTTTTAATTAATCCAAGTTATTGATTAGATTCAATAATTCACACCCATGAACATGTACTTGAAACCATGTGAATTTATTTAATTACTACACCTCCTGCATTAAACTATTAATATTCAGTTATTTTTAGATTACTTACTTCTTGTTTCATTAAGATCGCTTAATATCATTTACTGCTTACTTCATATTTAATAGATTGAATATCTTTTACTAGTTAACTTCCATTTAACACAATTAGATATGGCTCACTATCCCTTTTCTACTGTAACTACATTTCTTTGATTATTATAACTTCTTAATTTCTCGTTGCTTTATTTACATTCCTTCCCTTGTTGTTTACTTTGCAACTTATCTTAAATCGCATATATTAGATTCCCAATTAAATTACTGTTATTATTACTGCTTACAATACTTAGTTAATACTTAGGGAGTTTTGTATTTTAATACACTAGAATTACATCTTTCCAAAAGGAAACGTTAATGCTATAATTTTTCATAAATTATCTAAAAGTGGACTTGTTTTATGTTTGGAATCATAAGTAATTATCTTTTCTGTTATTATTGAAACAGACGATATAAAATATGGTAAACATCCATATTTTGTACATCTCTTCCTTTTAGCATATTCCTTATTGTTTCAAACGATACGCTTTTATTCATATTTATAAAACTAGATTGTTTATATAAATTACATTATAATCCACTTCATTCTAATGAATTAAAATACTACATAAACCCCAATCCAAATTATAATTACTCCCAATTCATGTTTACTAAAATATATCATTCAACCAGAAAACCTAGAATTATCATACAATATTATAAATTTAGGGACTATTATCCCCCTTACTTCCCAAATTCAAGTATATGTAATATTTAATCAAAGTTAATGATTTAAGAATTTGTAGGCATGGTTCTAGAATTCATTACGTGTATATATTAAAGCCTACAACTCCAAAATTACTCTCAGGCATACAAAGAACAAATTTACAACGATATAAATCCAATATTATATAAAGGTATATAATTTTCCACTCGCCTCTAAGCTTCCAAATCTCCAGATCGAAATCCTATTATTCTTATTTGAATTCTTTTCTTCCTACCAAAATATGTATCAAGCATATACATATTTATTAAGAAATTTACATCCGAGAAGAGATTTGAATTTAATTCAGATTTGGATTTATATTTACAATTTACCTTGGCATTGGCAATTCGATTTGACCCAATTCTCCTTTTCCATTATTCTCTGTTATTCTTAACTTTTTTTTATATATATATATATGTTATAGTTTATACAGATTTTAGAAGTTTTAGAGAAAAGAAAATGGCAGAGCTTCGTCATCACTTCAGAAAATATGAGGAAAAAAGTGAGGGGTTAGATCTATATTTATAGGGGTTCAAACCAGCGCTAGTAATTAGATTAGATTATATTAAATCTGGACCATTTGACCTAGGTTCAATACACAGCCACCAGCATACCAGTGGTCGACCGCTATGCTCCCATCGGTAGACCCTAGTGGTCTAACAGTCCCAATAAGAGGTTGATGAGTTGCCTATTTATGTTGAACGATAATTTGTCTCCACTTAAATGTTGTTTTATATGACTTTGCTCTGATCCAATTAATGTTATTTATGCTTAAATGTTAAGTAAGCATTAACGCTAATTAACATTAATTAGTTATATTTATTTTCTTAATTACATATATATAATAATTTCCGATTCAAAATATTCAAACATTAATGACTTTTTTGTTTAAGCTCTGATTGTAAAACTTTATATATGTAAATTGATCAAAAAATCACCATAAATACAATGGTGCAAGTTTCTTAACCAATTTATGATGTTTGTAAAAATTCTATTTCTAGGCTTTAATGATTATTTATTAATTCTCTTTAATTAATTATCGTTCAATTAACAGGTTGTTACTAACATATTGCAAAAACCTCTATGTATTGAAATCTTCCAATAAAGCAACTTACAGAAAGATCAAGATTCTTAGGATCATAAGTTACTCTAAGTCAAGGAGCACAAGTAATCGATGATGGAAAGCATATCAACATGGAATGACAACTCGAGAAGAGAAAAAGAAAAATAAGAACATAAGTTTTCTAAAGCTAAATTATAAGAAAACTACTTATTTGGAGGCAAGTGTTACCCCAAAATTTCCAAAAATGGATAAAATGTCAAAAACGTCACTCTTTGAAACTATCGCAAATTGAGGAATGAAAGCTAACAGATATTGAGATAAGCCATCATATACTAAGCAAAACTATAGCAAATTAACAAGAAACAAGCTAACGTAGGCTGATAACAATGAGCCAATCGCAAGTTGATGCTATAAAACTATTACAGAACGATATAAATAAGGCTAATAAGTTAATGAAGAGGGCTGCCGTAAGTTGATAAGAAAAAGAGCTATCACAAATTGTAAAATAACATAGCCATCCCAAGTTGAATATAAAGAAGCCATCGCAAATTAAATATAAGTAAATCTTTCGAAAGTTGTGTTAATCAAAGCTATCGCAGATTGACAAATGAAGCTATCAAAAGTTGATATGAATAAAGTCAATGCATGGTAAAGTAAAAGGATGAGCTATCACAGATTGGTGATTCAAGGCTATCGCAAGTAACGTTGTTAAACTATCAGAGGGTGATATTTCAAGGCTATCTCATGTTGCTTGATTAAGTTATCGAACATTGATATTTCAAAGCTATCGCATGTTGATTGATTGAGCCATCGAAGGTTGATAATTCAAGGACATCACATGTTGATTGTTTGACCTATCAGAAATTGATAATTCAGAGCTATCAATCTTTGAAAAGTACACCCAAAATCAATACCTTAACCGACTAAGTGGCTTTCTCCCATTGGACTAACTCTGCCACGTCATCATGAGAAGCTACAATTTTTTTTTATCATATGTCATCCCGAATAGCTGCCATGTTAGCAAATCATGACCATTCATTTTTCCCAAACAACACGTGTAATGAATCTAAGGGCTAAGGTTCTTTATAAATAGGTATATACCCCCTACTAGAAAGCGATGGATTCTGAACTGATCTTCTTCCTCGGTTTCATTTTCATCTTATGCATAAAAAAGGCTCAAAATTGGGAATTTAATGGACGCTAGGTCATGTTTGAACTTTTTACTTTTTAGCCAAGGACTCTAGCTAAGTACTATTTGAATAATGGCTTTGTGTGGACTCAACAATAGCGCACTCGACTAAGTGTTTAAGCCTTACTCAAGTGTCATTGACTCTTTGTGGCCAAAAAATATCAGGTTCAACCGAATTTCGGCTTAACATGGTCCTTGGTCATTTTTCAGTTTAGATACAACTCACAAGTATTGAATTATTCAAAACAAAATAATGGTAGAAAAACCTTCAGTTTTCAATTTATGAAAACGTTTATCACTAATATGACCTAGTTTGTAATGCCATAAGTAATTAGTATTAATGCCAATATTAAAAGAATTGTTAACAACACAAATTTGATTAAGATTAAGTAGATAAATTTCGTTATCCAAAACACCACAATATATATTATTTCCACCAAATAGAGCACTCATAATATCGTTGTTACAATGAAAACCATAACCAATTTCAGCTAATCTCAAAATAGATATAATATCGCAAATAAAGTTTCTGACATAATAGAAATTATATAGAACAAAATAAAAAACATTAGGAAAAAGTAAATAGTAGTCTCCAGCTATAATTGCATTTACAATAGATCCATCATCAACTTGTTATTTCACCTTTTTCCGCATGTTGTCTACTCTTAAGTCCTTGTAATAAATTATAGATATATGTCCTAAATATAGTATCTAAAATCCAAGATAATTATTGATTGCAAAATAATTTTGAATCACTAAAATACCAATAGGAGTAATATAACTATTCTCTTTCCACTCTTTCCAAGTAGTCCGAACTATTCTATTTCCAATGCCCCTTCTTGTGATAGTAATGACATTCACGCCTATCAACAGGAGCACTCTTCTTACTCTTCTTGTTAACACAATTTCTCTTCTTCAAACAATTTAAGGATGATGCCTTTCCCTTTATAGAGAGAACTATGTCTTAATCTTTAGATGAGCACACTACTGATCTCAACATATCGAGAAGCTCCATGAGGCTTACACTCATTTGATTCATATTGTAGTTTAGTATAAATTGCTCAAACTATAGAATAAGTGAGCATAAGATCAAATCCACTTGCATCTCATTAGTTATATTAATGTCTAATTGTGAAAGTCTATCAATATAGTCTTTCATCGATAAGACATGTTTCTTTGCATGAGTACCTTTCGTCATCTTTGTATTGAATAATATCTTAGTAATCTCGAACCTTATGAAAAGAGATTTCTCCCCAAACAAAGCTTTGAGGCCATCAAAGATTTCATGGACAGTCATATTTTTGTGCTCTCTTTGCAATAGTTTATCTAAAATAGACAACACATAAACTTGGACTATTTCGCAATCCGATAACCATTTATTATAAGTAGTAATTAACTCGGGAGCTGCATATCAATGAGTTTTTGTTTTGGAGGTTCATGTATGTATAACCATCAGTGTTCGTAAGTGAGTGTTATTTTAATTGTTCTTAGTCGATCAATGTAATTTGGTCTAGTAAGCTTGTCATTTTATGAAAATAACTTTTGTGTGGATATTTTATGCAAATTTAATTTTAGTAAATTAGGACATTTTAAATATAGTAAATGGTCTTATTTTATTATTAAGGTTGGATACATTTATTTCATTTTCCTAATAAGCTCCCATTGAATTTTTATACTTCTCAAAACCAAAAGAGAAATATGTTATTCTTTTGACTTCTCTATGAGTGTTAGGATTCGCTTGCTTTGGGATTCCGACCTTGAGTTTACTTAACAAATCGTAGACCTGCAAGCGATGGATAACATAATATAAATTGTATCGTATATAACTCATAGCCACTAGTATTTGTCCTAATCTCATCTGGATCTTGAGTTTGCTAAACAAATTGAAAGATATTATTCAATCAAACCTATTATTTCATGACGACCTAAGTATAATGTGTGTACCTTTTGTTTGCCCAACAAAAGCATACATATATCTTACTATGGCTATCAATATACTAATAATACTACACATAACATCTCTAGCTTGAGTTTTCTCAACAACTAAAGAGTATGCAAATAATTTATTAATATATAATGGTAGATGATAACATTTATAATAAAGTTTTAATATGTTTAATTAAGTAATATCGACTTAAAAAAAATGTATTTCTTATGAAATAGCCTTATGATTCAAGTGTTAGACACATTTGAAATATGGTATATGTATTATACATTTGTATTTATTCCTTAAACTTAAGTTGGATATCTTACAGCTCCCCTCTATTTAATTAAACCAAATTTAATTTAATTTTAATTTTATTATTTAGTTAACATTTTAATTAATTCAAATTAAATTTCAACTATTGAATTTTAATTTATTCATCATTAACAATTTAAAGATGAATGTAGATTGTAACATTTATAGTAATTATACACACATATCATTATATAGGTATATTATTTATTAGTTAACTTTTAATTAATTTATTAGTTAAAGCAAATTTTAATTAAAATAATATTTATTAAATTCAAAAAAAATTCATTATTTACCTTAAACGTTTTAGGATAAATACACATAATCATTATATATGTTTTAATTTGGTTAATTAATATTAATTTATTTACTTAATCTAATTAATTAATTAGGATAAAAAAATTCAAAATTAATTTATAAATTTTCAAAAAAAAATTGAAAAATATTTTATAACATTTCCTTTTATATTTTAAATTATGTAAATTTAAAATATAATTAAACTATTAAAATGAATTTTGGAAAATCAGACCAAGGCCTAAAATTAGTTCGAGTCTTTATGTTTGGGATAACCTTTAGGCCTACGTCATCCATCGGGCTAGGCCAATAGCCATATAGAGCAGTGTACTTAATTACCCAAATCTAAACTTATACACTACCTTGCTAGGCACCCTAACAAATTGAGAGATTTTAATCAGTTTTCCCTGACATTGCTAGTTTAGACCGTATAGGCTATTGGGCTCTGATAACATTGAAGGAACTGGTTGGGTCATAGTTGGTTAAATGGGTGAATTTTAAAATGATTTTCATTTTTGGATCTTTGTTGCACAAATGAAGTCTAATTGATATTAGATCCAGTCTAAAATTATTTTCAGCAAAATCTCATTTTACTTAATTTGCTCAAAAAGACTTTTATTTAATTTATATAATATATAATATTTTTAGCATGTCAAATAAACTCATATATATATATATATATATATATATATATATATATATATATATTGTGCACATACAACGTATAAAAGGTGTGCATGTTTGATGTTACGTTTATGGATGTGGGGATTTACACCATAACAAAAACATTCATAATTTATATATGCCTTTTGTTGTTCATGGTTTTTATTTAAAATTATAAACAAACATATAATTATAAATAGTGCTCGAAATTATAATGATAATGGTGGTTATATATAACTAAAATTAATTTGGACTAACTCAATATAATTTGAAATTAAATTTAATATTTTAAATCTTGTTTTGACTTAAAACTTTAAAATCAGATTATAATTTTAAACAAAATATTCATTAATAAATATTGAATAAAGTAAAGAATAGATATATACGTGTGTGTGTTTGCGTCATGAAATTAATTTTACATATAATATATGTACTTAAATGTATAAAATTTTATAAAATTATATTTATTTATAAATAAGACAACATTAGTATTAAAATATATATGTCAATCTATTAGATATTTTATTTTGACCATAACATTTTAAAGGAAACAAATTTTTAAAATTTCGTATGGAATTTTTTTTATAAGCTTGTAAAACTTAGTGTTTATACACATTTAAAAATTATATTAAAATTTATTATTAATAATTAATTTATGGAAATAAGTAGTAAAAAAATTTAATAGGCCAAAAGCATATATGTTAATAATAATTTTTATATGTAATATATATATATATATATATGTATGTATGTTTATGTGTGTGTGTGTGTATATTGATTTAGTATGTTTTAAAATTATTTCAGCTGATAAAAATAATTTTGGAATTCGAAAACTAATACTTATTCATTTAAAATGTCTTGGTTGAAAATATTTATTATAACGATACAAAATTTAAACTATTTATTCCTAAGTCAATTTATATACATGTATAGAATCGGATGAAAAAGGCACACATAAATTCGTTGTAAAACATATGGCATCTAATCTACATAACTCTGATGATGCATATGATAAGTAATGAGATAAAATGATTTTCTAAAGAAGTTGCACGTGACTCATACCTTGAATGAATGAAATATTCCTAGATTCAATAGAATCGCCTTCATAAATTACAACGATCTGAAGTACCACCAATATATTTATTGTAACGACCCGTAATTTCGCTACTTCGAAAATAAGAGATTTCGTTCGTTTTAAATTTAAAAAGAAGTTTAAATCATAAAATAAATATGTTATATATAATAAATAATTATCTATTCTTATAGTTAATAAATTAAAAAGTATAAATTTGGATTTTAGAACAAATCGACAAAAGTTAAGTTTTGTTAATAATAAAAAAGGCATAAATAAATGAATTTAAATATTTATTTAAAAAGGTAAATCTTATTTAAAACATCTAATAAAGATAATAAAAGTAATTTTATATATTTAAAAGTATGTTAATGATCGTTTTACAAAAATAACCAAAATTTTTCGTATTTTCTCAGTTTTACATACACTGTAAAAATAGAAATTTTGATATTATTTAAATATGATTTTTAAATATATAGAGACTTGTTTTAATTTATTTAAAGAAGTAAAAAGTTTATTTTAAAGTTTGATTTACTTCAATATATAGCATAATAAAAGCGTCAAATTTTGACTGTAAAACTTGTCGTCAAAAACGCCGTTTTTAACCAAAACAAGTTGTCGACAAGTTGTTGCAACTTGATACATTTTCTAACTTATAAATACAAGTTTACAAGCTATTTAAACACTTTACATTTAGCACTAAAAGACAAAAGGAGTTTACTTTTGAAAATATTTACATAAATGATAAAAATAATGTTAATACATGATTTGACAAAAGAGTGTAAAAGTAAATAAATAAAACAACATCATTACATAACTTTCTTTTCTCTTACACATGATATAACTTATACACCTAGAATTCAAACAAATGGAAAGTGAAAAGATAAATAACTAAAGAAATTAATGACACATACGCTCACCATTAATGCATACTTACAAATTCATTTAATGCAAATCAAATCAAGCAAAAGTCCTGTTTTTAAATTATAAGAAAATAAGGCAAACATCATTTCATAAGTACAAATTCAAATCAAGCCATTTCTTCTCCATTAAGCAAAGGTCCAATCAAGGGTAAAAAAGTAAATGAAAAGTCAAAAAAGTATAGAAGGGTATTTTAGTCATTTGCCATCCAAAGCTCAAATATAAATATGCATCCGTACCGTTCATTTTTCACACTTCATTCACTACCTTCTTCTTTACCTTCTCCTTCTTCTTCACCTCCATTTCGATGGCTTCCCACCTCTTCATTTCTCTTCTACCTTTAAGCTACCACCTCCATACTCCAAACCATCACCTTACACCACCAAAACCAAGCCAAACTACCACTTACCCACCTCCACCTCAGCCTAAAACCCACGGCCAAGCTCCTACACCCACCTACCCCCTCCAAAAGCTTTCGGCCAAAATAAAAAAAAGAAAAAAAAGAAAAGGAAAACAAAAGCGTTCGGAAAGGAAACGGCAAAAATGCGAGAGACAGAATTCTTACGTTAAAGTTTGACGAAGTGGATATGAAGGTGAGAAATTCTCACCGCTTTTTGAATTATATTGCTTATCATGCTTAATTATTATGTTAGATAATCACTATTTGATGATATGAATGTTTGGTTGATTGTTTGAATATGTTGGATAATCCGTAGTAATGTTATGACATTTACCGTTTTGGACATGTTAGTGTTATATGATAGTTGTATGGTTGTGATGATAATTTGGACATCAAATTTCTATTAGTTAAGTAATCCCTTTGTTTAATAAGACCATGTTTTAGTAATATGAGATATTGTGGAAAAATAAGTCTCTTTTCATTTAGAAGTTAAATTAAAGTTAAAATGAAAGAGAATTTGAAATTTGAAGTGAAACGGATTTGAAAAGGATAGCTAAATGGAAATTGAAATTGAGATGAATAGTGAAATTAAAATTGAAATCGATTTTGAAAAAGTGAAGTTTAGTTTGAGATTAAATTGAAGTTTAAATTAATATAAGATTTGAAATCTAAGTTTTAAATAAGTTTAATTCTAGATTAGAATTGAAATTGAGTTAAAATTGGAAATTAAAATTTAATATTAAAATAATGGGAATATAATAATATTATAATATGATAATAGTGAAAATATATATTAAATACTTTAAAAAGTGAAATTATTGATTTAAAATGATTCGTAATGATTTTATAAGTGTTGAAATCCAATTTGAATAAATTATTTCAAATATTGAAAAATAAGTTAAAACTAGACGCGTCACGCAACGGTAGTTCGCGATTTCGACCCGAAAAGTTCAAGTGAGTGTATAGAGTGGAATATGGCTCGGAATTCTTCGAGATAAGAAAATTCCAGACTATTATACCCATATCTTCTAAACGAAGAAAAATAATCAAAGTTTCGATGAGTAGATTTTGAAATAAGTCCAAATCAATTTTCCAGAAAAATCGCGCTAGTCCAGTTAAGTGACTGTAACAGAAATTTTGTTTAAATGGATGTTTTTAATTATGAAAAAATATGGAATAAATTTGATAAGTCTATTTAAATGATTTAAAAGAGATTTGAATTGGAAAATATGAATTATCGAATGTTTAAAAGTTGTTTAATTCAAATAAGCTTGTTTAGCAAGCAGTTTTTTGCTGTGAATTCCATAACTTTTGGAATATGAGTTTAAATGTAACGACATTTTCCAAAATAAATTGTTAATGTTTAAAAAAGGATAATTAAGCATTTTGAAAGATAATTTGGAATATTTATAAGCAATTCCAAAATAAAGTTGAAAATCTGAGTATGCGGAAACGACTAGTACATTTGTCCCGCCTGTGAGATCTGGAAAGATAAAACAAGGTGTTTAACTAAGGTTAGGGATGGAGCAACCAGTGCCCTGAACTTACCTGGTCTATGTTTTCTTTTCTTAGGCGAGGGGTGGAGCAGATCGAAAGGAAAGCCCAGGTGCTCTTAAATAAAAAGATTCTGTTAAATTTTCCAAAATAAAAGAGGATTGGTATTATCCAACAGTTAAGCAATCTCCAAAAATGAATGATTTCTATGATCCTATTTATTTCAAAATGTTTGTTAAGATTGATTTAGGGTTTATCGTAAACGATGTTTTAAATAACATTGTTTTTGACCCGCCTAAAAGTTAAAGAATTTGATCAAGAATTGAGTAAGGAAATTTGAGATATTTTCCAAAGAAAAAGAATGAATTTCTTAGAAATTATCCTAAGTCAAAAGAAAGAGATTTCGAAATCATCCAAAAAGAATTAAAGTGAAAAGAGACTTAATAAATCCTGTATACTCATATTCACTTTCTATCGATATTGGATTTCGAAGGAACCGGGGTAGGATTTGGGTAAATCTCATTCAAAAACCACTTCGAACCAATCTATACATTCGAATGTGAAGACATGTTGAAGATGATGATTATTGAAGACCGTGGATCTTTATAGCATGAGGAATGCTTGTTGACTTGCTCTGGGTAGCTTCCGAGTTATGTATAGCAGTGGTCTCCTCGTTGTGGAGATTTTTCGGATTGCAAGGACTACTCGCTACTACTGGTAGTAGGAGAGTGCCTTCGGTTTGTTATATTCCCGGACAACTTGCATAGACGTTTGTCTGACATTGCATTTCTAAAGGTTACGTATATTAGTTTTTACAAATGTACATCAGTGGTGGCGGAGAAGGCAACTTCTCTTAGCTTAACACCCTCCTTGAGACGTACAAGCTCAAGGGTTGTATTTTTGTGGAAGACAATTAGTAGTTAAACGGAAATGGCAATGTGGCATTCAAAGATGTGATTTGTGCTTTGTGAAAAGATAATCATAGCCTCAAGCCTCATCAAACTGGAAATGACCGAAACAGGATTAGATGCAGCAAGGCTAAGTGGGTCATTCCCAAATAGGGTATGATCATCCTCTTCTAGATATGTTTCTTCCCGCTATGACGTTCGAGATATATATTAATGTGGTGTATGGAAAACGAGCGCTCGGTTAAAGGTCGGTAATGACCGGGGGATGACATATTCGGTACCATCTAGTTATAGAGGTAGGCCGGTCTTGTGTTGGTAGAGGATCCTTTGTGATGGTTCTCGGGACATCCATCTAGAGGTGTACCCCTTCGGAAGGTAGATCCTGCGCCTGGTCATTTGTATGGAAATCCATTCTCCAATAAGAACCTACGGACTTGATTGTAAACCTATTATGCTGGAATTTAATCAATATAACAATTTCGACTAAGATTAATAAGTTTATTTGCAAATGTTTTCAAAGAATGTCATTAGAAATAATATCAAACGTTTTGATATAAAAGTGTTTTAGTTATCATAAGGTAAAAACCCGTCCGTGTTTATGTGCGGGCATGGTCTTATGAGATACTCTTTGTTTTCAAAGGATTTTATTCAAAGGCTGATATATGACACTATCATTGATTATTGAGTTTTTCTCACGCTGGTTTATCAAGCCTAATCCGGGTATTTTCAATACTCGAGTCAGATCCGAGTAGTTTCAGGATAGTCGAAGACGGTTGGAGTTTCCAGAGGAGAGTTGGAGATATTCATCGACGTATGAACATATTCTATTATCCGCGATACTTAGTGTATTTTGTTTGATGTTTGTCAGCATTTGTAAGGGCAGGTTTATAATCGTCCAAGCTGAATTTAGATTAGACTCTGATATATGTATTTAAAAGTTTTCTGCTGTAAAAATATTTGTTCAATATTATATGTTATCCCATTCGAATGAGATTCTGTTCTGTATATTTTTCTTCATTGCCCTTAAAGATCCGTCTTTTTGTGCAATTTGAGTTAGACAAGTGCGGTTTATTGTCAATTCAAAGAATACGGAAAAACGAGACTTTACTATTGATATCAGAGTTGAAGGTTAAGCGAGAACCTTGGCTCTGTTATGGGTAAAGTTTCATCAGAGATAGGATTAGTAATATCCTAGTTATAGATAGGGTTAGTAACACCCTAGAATGAGTTATGAGAGTATTATATATATGAGAGCATATTTGTTAATTTTATAAAAATGGTTTTGTTGTTAAAAAGAAATTGGTAAATGAAATAATTTTACCCTGGGTTTATATTATAAATATTAAAGGAGATATCATTATTTTTGGGTTAGAAATTAAGGATTGATTGTAATTTTGCTTAGCAAAACTAAAATATGAATATCTTGTGATTAGGATTGCACAATTTGACTATAAGATATTCCATATAGAATCAATTAATTGAAAGCTAGAATTTATAATTTTGATCATATATCCCTAGACCTTTGGTTATTAAGAAATAATAATTATTAAGTGATTATCATAATGGATGGATTTAAAAGCTAAGTACAAATATCTTGTGAAGCAAAATTCACAATTTGACTGTAAGATATTTGATGATAATATTGAAGCTACAAGTTGTAACTAGAGAAAGTAAAGAGAAAATGTACATATAGAAAAAAAATTGTTATCAATAAAATAGAAAAAGATAAGCCAAAACTGAAATTTTGGATAAATATAATATGAAATGGTAAGTTCTATAACTTATAAAGGAGTTAAGTTAATTTGAAATTTAGACACTTTGACTAGGTTAAAATCAAAGTGAAATTTAGAAATAAGAGGTATAAGAAATATCATCCTAATATAAAAATTTGAATTAGTGATACATTTTGGGTAACATTTGTAATTCAAAATGAAGTAAGAATAGAAGTGGATATTTTTGAATAATATGGTTAGTAGGGTGATTGTTGGACGAAAAAGGTTAATAACAAATACCATGAGAATTAAGTTTCACAAATTTGACTGTAAGGTATTTGATGGATTGAAGATTAAGAAATTTGATTTAGAAAATGGATAGGTAAATAAGTTAAATAGTTAATCATAGAATCGGTGAGAAAAAGGTGTACACTTGGTAAAGTTGACTTATTAATATATGGATTGGATAAATAATATTAGCTAAATGAAGAACTTAGGTAAAGAAAACTTAGGGTTGAGTTTTATAACTTATTAATTTGAGATAATAGTAGAGTTTCATATTAGTTAAGCACCTTAGTTGAAGTAATAACAATTTAAAGTTTGGGGATATGTATATATACTCTTAGGAAGTAAAGATATATTATACAAGTTTAAGTCATACTTTTATGCTTAAGTAATAATATATTTAGAAGAAAGCAATGGTTGTGAAATAAACTTGGATTAACAGAAGTTTTGAAGAAATGTATTAGGTAAAGATGAATGTGAATAAGTACATAAGTTAAACGTAGATCATTTTGGCACATAAATTTTGATCTAAGATTTGAGTACAGAACTTTGAGATGTTTACACAATCCGAAAAAGGATTTACCACTCGATTCTTGACAGCGAGCATTATTGGGAGTTTATGATTATGTATATGAGTTTTCTATCATAGTTGAAAGCTATGCAAGGAAAGAAAGGGTTTGTGATCAAGAAGTCTGATCAAAGTACGCACTAGAAAATCGAGGGATCGATACTAGTTCAAAAGAAAAGTTGTGGATTCGAATAATAGATCGAATCAAATATCACATATAGTATGATGTGTTGGGTCTGTCTACTTAGTAATTGGATAGTTATCTAAAATATTAGGCACTAAGATATAGTGGTTGGACTAATGTTGTGGTATGTATATATAGACGTCAGGTAAAGTACATGATCGGGTCGAATAATGAGTTATGTGTTGGTATTCGTTTATCTTGATATAGTATCAGTGTGGTTGTTTGGATGCATAATCTTGTTTGGTTGTTGTATATATTATCTTAAGTATACAGTATGCACTAGGATGGGTAGGATAGAAGTTTGAGTTGATGTATGTATATATAACCATAAGTACGGGATAGATACTCAGGTTAATGTGGGGAATCTTTATATGTATGTTTGGCATCATTTGTTTTAGTGTTGTTATGATATCGACCTTCTTCTTTTCTATCATCAGTAAAAATAAGCCAAATTATTTAAGGATATGAGTATGAGATAGATTCTTTTGCCTAACTTTCATTTCGAGGATGAAATGCTTTTAAGTAGGGGAGAATGTAACGACCCGTAATTTCGCTACTTCGAAAATAAGAGATTTCGTTCGTTTTAAATTTAAAAAGGAGTTTAAATATTAAAATAAATATGTTATATATAATAGATAATTATCTATTCTTATAGTTAATAAATTAAAAAGTATAAATTTTGATTTTAGAACAAATCGACAAAAGTTAAGTTTTGTTAATAATAAATAAAGGCTTAAATAAATGAATTTACATATTTATTTAAAAAGGTAAATCTGATTTAAAACATCTAATAAAGATAGTAAAAGTAAATTTATATATTTAAAAGTATGTTAACAATCGTTTTACAAAAATAACCAAAATTTGTCGCATTTTCTCAGTTTTACATGCACTGTAAAAATAGAGATTTTGATATTATTTAAATATGATTTTTAAATATAAAGAGACTTGTTTTAATTTATTTAAAGAAGTAAAAATTTTATTTTAAAGTTTGGTTTACTTCAATATATAGCTTAATAAAAACATCAAATTTTGACTGTAAAATTTGTCGTCAAAAACACCGTTTTTAACCAAAACAAGTTGTCGACAAGTTGTTGCAACTTGATACATTTTCAAACTTATAAATACAAGTTTGCAAACTATTTAAACACTTTACATTTAGCACTAAAAGACAAAAGGAGTTTACTTTTGAAAATATTTATATAAATGATAAAATAATGTTAGTACATGATTTGACAAAAGAGTGTAAAAGTAAACAAATAAAACAACATCATTACATAACTTTATTTTCTCTTGCACATGATATAACTTATACACCTAGAATTCAAGCAAATAGAAAGTGAAAAGATAAGTAACTAAAGGAAGTAATGACACATATGCTCATCATTAATGCATACTTACAAATCCATTTAATGCAAATCAAATCAAGCAAAAGTCTTCTTTTTAAATTTTAAGAAAATAAGGCAAACATAATTTCATAAGTACAAATTCAAATCAAGCCATTTCTTCTCCATTAAGCCAAGGTCCAATCAACGGTAAAAAAGTAATGAAAAGTCAAAAAAGTAGAGAAGGCTATTTTAGTTATTTGTCATCCAAAGCTCAAATATAAATATGCATCCATACCTTTCATTTTTCACACTTCATTCACTACCTTCTTCTCTACTTTCTCCTTCTTCTTCACCTTCATTTTCATCGCTTCCCACCTCTTTATTTCTCTTCTACCTTCAAGCTACCACCTCCATACTCCAAACCATTACCTTACACCACCAAAACCAAGCCAAACTACCACCTACCCACCTCCTCCTCACCCTAAAACCCACGGCCAAGCTCCTACGCCCACCTACCCCCTCCAAAAGCTTTCGGCCAAAATAAAAAAATGAAAAAAAGAGAGAAGAAAAGAAAAAGAATGCAAAAACGTTCGAAAAGGAAACTGCAAAAAGGCGAGACGTTGGAAATAGCACGCTAGCGAGAGACAGAATTCTTACGTTAAAGTTTGACGGAGTGGACATGAAGATGAGAAATTCTCACCGCTTTTTGAATTATATTGATTATCATGCTTAATTGTTATGTTAGGTAATCACTATTTGATTATATGAATGTTTGGTTGATTGTTTGAATATGTTGGATAATCCGTAGTAATGTTATGACATTTACCGTTTTGGATATGTTAGTGTTATATGATAGTTGTATGGTTGTGATGATAATTTGGACATCAAATTTCTATTAGTTAAGTAATCCCTTTGTTTAATAAGACAATATTTTAGTAATATGAGATATTGTGTAAAAATAAGTCTCTTTTCATTTAGAAGTGAAATTAAAGTTAAAATGAAAGTGAATTTAAAATTTGAAGTTAAACGGATTTGAAAAAAGATGGCTAAATGGAAATTGAAATTGAGATGAATAGTGAAATTAAAATTAAAATCGATTTTGAAAAAGTAAAGTTTAATTTGAGATTAAATTGAAATAAGATTTGAAATCTAAGTTTTAAATGAGTTTAATTTGAGATTAGAATTGAAATTGAGTTAACATTCGAATTTAAAATTTAATACTAAAATAATGGGAATATAATAACATTATAATACATATTAAATACTTTAAAAAGTGAAAATATTGATTTAAAATGATTTGTAACGATTTTGTGAGTGTTGAAATCCAATTTGAATAGATTATTTCAAATATTGAAAAATAAGTTAAAACTAGGCACGTCGCGCAACGGTAGTTTGCGATTTCGCGCTGAAAAGTTCTAATGAGTGTATAGAGTGGAATATGGCTCGGAATTCTTCGAGATAAGAAAATTTCGAACTATATATCTTCTAAACGAAGAAAGATAATTAAAGTTTCGATAAGTAGATTTTGAAATAAGTCCAAATCAATTTTCCAGAAAAATCGCGCTAGTGCAGTTAAGCGACCGTAACAGAAATTTTGTTTAAATGGATGTTTTTAATTATGGAAAAATATGAAATAAATTTGATAAATCCATTTAAATGATTTAAAAGAGATTTGGATTGGATGACATATTCGGTACTATCTAGTTACAGAGGTAGGCCGGTCTTGTGTTGGTAGAGGATCCTTTGTGATGGTCCTCGAGACATCCATCTAGAGGTGTATCCCTTTAGAAGGTAGATCCTGCGCCTGGCCATTTGTATGGAAATCCATTCTCCAATAAGAACCTACGGACTTGATTGTAAACCTATTATGCTGGAATTTAATCAATGTAACAATTTCGGCTAAGATTAATAAGTTTATTTACAAATGTTTTCAAAGAATGTCATTAGAAATAATATCAAACGTTTTGATATAAAAGTGTTTTAGTTACCATAAGGTAAAATCCCGTCCGTATTTATGTGTGGGCGTGGTCTTATGAGATACTCTTTGTTTTCAAAGGATTTTATTCAAAGGCTGATATATGAAACTATCATCAATTATGAGTTTTTCTCACGCTGGTTTATCAAGCCTGATCCGGATATTTTCAATACTCGGGTCAGATCCGAGTAGTTTCAGGATAGTCGAAGACGGTTGGAGTTTCCAGAGGAGAGTTGGAGATATTCATCGACGTATGAACAAATCCTATTATCTGCTGTACTTAGTGTATTTTGTTTGATGTTTGTTAGCATTTGTAAGGGCAGGTTTTATAACTTTCCAAGCTGAATTTAGGTTAGAATCTGATATATGTATTTAAAAGTTTTCCGCTGTAAAAATATTTGTTCAATATTATATGTTATCCCATTCGTGTGAGATTCTGTTCTGTCTATTTTTCTTTATTACCCTTAAAGATCCGTCTTTTCGTGCAATTTGAGTTGGACATGTGTGGTTTATTTTCATTTCAAAGTGTATTGGAAAAACAGGACTTTGCATTTATTTGATTTGATTTTTGCTTTTGAAATATTTTTGCTATACCCCCATGAAAATCATGGCCAAGCCGAGGGAAATAGATGGAGCAAAAGTCAAGTGTACTGAGTGGTTTAAGTGCTAATAAGAAGTGGTAAAAGAGAGGAAAATATCTCCTTCTTCTACTCATTCTTTATCTACATTTTCAAAACTATTTTCAAACCTTTAAGTTCCCTCTCTCATGCACTTTATGGCTGACCATCTTTAGGAAAGTTAGGCCTCCAATAGTCCTAAGTCCATATTGACGCCGAAAGTGGCACAACACCAAAAACCTGTTATAAAGTTGAGATCTAGCAAAATATATAAGAAAAATAGTAAGAACACCAAGAATTTTATTGTGATTCAACAACCCATGGCCTACATCCACTGTAGCTTATATTTATTTGTAGATTAAAAAGGTTTTTAGAGAGATTTGGATGGATTTAGAGAGACTTAGTTCACCATTACAGGGCTTTACTAGTCTAAAGCCTAGAACAGAAAATAATAGCTTCCTTAGTAACAGCCACGAAGGAGAGATAGGAGATGAAGTGTCAAAATTCATGTTTCAGTAGCCATAGGGTATGTATTTATAGGGAAATTACTAGTAGAATCGAAGGCCTAGGAAGTACTTGGTCAAGATCCATGCCCAAAGGTGTAGGAGAGAAAAATTTGGCCCAATCGTTAGTAAAAATCACTCAATACTGAGAGGATCCTCTCGGTATCGATAGGTTTGTTAATAGATTCTCCCTTCTTTCTATCATCTTGCTTTCTATCTTGGATCCATTGCATTCCACATGCTTTTCCTTGGAAATTAAGTTGTTTCTAATAACCTTCTTCATACTGCTTGTCTTTTCCTACTTTCCTTGCCTTCTTCCTGTGAATCCTCAAAATTATTTGTCCATTCCTAAAGAAAAGCACTTCATGACGATCACCAAGCCTGTGTTTCAAGTACAAGTGATTTCAGGGGTCCATAGTGGAGCAAAAAGCTCTCAACACCGAGTGGTTCCTATTGGTACCGAGTGGTCCACTTTTCCCCTTTGCCTCTGTAACTTGTTAAGTACGATCCTATTCCCTTTTTTGAGCATGTTCCCATGTTCGTGAATCATTTTTTCTTCATCTTGATGTTCTGGTTCCAGTGAAAATCTGCTTGGTCAAAAAGCTGGTTAACAGTTACCCCTTGAAGTATGCTTTCATTGAAAACAAAGCGTGCTCTGTAACAGACTAGTGCTAACCCACTACCTCCTGTCTCCTGGTTTCGGTTAGTTGTTTGGGAATTTCCTCAAAGCATTGCCTTCATATCATAGACATTCTTTTTAACTACTTTCCATAGATGAAATTCCATTCTTCATGATAGAAACAAGATCTGGGCTCTCGTGATCATTTTCATGCCTTAGTCGTGCCTGTTCTTCATTTTTATTCTCTTTATTTAAATATCAGCGCCAAAATTACAGCTTCTATCAAGTGATTTTGTAATGACCCATATTTTTACAACAAGATATTTAAATAAATGATTTAAATATTGATCATTAATTGCTTAAAGGTCTAAAAACATGGTTGTTTGCATATAGTCGAATTAGGACACGAGACAATCACATGGTGCATATTTATTTAAATTTTTACAACAGGATATTCTTTACGCTAAGGGTGCATCAGATTCCTGGAGAGGAGGAGTGCCTCTAGTGCCATAAAAGTGTGCTCAAACTAGGGTTTCGATTTTCTGTTGATGTAGTCGAAGATAGTGGGAAAGAAGACCGGCGTTGGCTTAAGGGAGGAGAGGCTTGTTGGGAATGATGTTTTGAGAAGGGCCATTCTTTAATGGATGGTCGCGCATCAGAAGCAGCCGAGGGGGACCTACTGTTACGGTTTTTCCTAGGAACCTTACACAATCAGATTTTAAAAGAGATAAAAAGTGAAGAAAAACATACAAATTCCGCCAAACAAAAACCATTATTTACCAAGAAGGAAAAAAAGAGCTTTAAAATTGAGAAGAAATCTCAATCCCCAACACCCAACAAGGTACACTTTTCTTCGGACACATATAGTGAACACTATACATGCCTATTTATAATAGATTTGACCAAAAATGCCTTCATTAATCACCACTGGATACTTTTAACTTTTAACATAAATCATTCTTATGTAGATAATTTGTTGCCTTCTTTAATGCAATAAAAGTGGTAATTAATCACTCTACCAAATCAATAAAATCTATAATAGAGGCAATGTATTTGAATCACAATTCCACCTTCACTCGGATATCTCCGAAATCTACTTAAATATGGAATGCTGTTTCATCAAAATATAACAATCTCTACTTTGATACAATATTCCATAAATGTCATCCAAGCTTCATCTAGAACCTCAACTCTAAATAATTTCCATTATTACCATAGAAACAAATATCTCCATCCTTAAAAGAAAACTTAGCAACCTCCAAACCACCTAAATATGCACGCCTCTAAATTGAACATGCGTATCATCAATAAATCAGAACTGTTTGTAATATCATCAAGGTCTATACAGACTTTATAGTTTTCGTTGCATGCCCCACCTGGATTTTATCAAATTTGTCTCTCTAAAACCATTTTCATAAGTCCCTTCATTCTCCACCATTCTTCCTAGAAATCTGTACACATTATTACACCCCCTTTTTTTGCGTAGCACCCCCTGTTGCCCTTTCAAACCAAAGTCTCCTAGTTTGCTTTAGATACGTGACTAGGTTTATCTCCTTTGTTCTCCAATGGTTGGTGAAGATCGTTTAGATTTAGAAAATCCTCCATCTTCGATTCTATAAACCCTAATTTCTCCCAATAATTTTTTCTACACTTATCTTCTTCATAATCAAGCTCTTTTCAAAAAAATTACGTAGTAGGCTCTGATACCAACTGTTAGGATTTTTCCTAGGATCCCTATACTGATAAATTTTAGAAGAGATAAGAAGTGAAGAAAAAAACACACAAATCCTCCTAACAAAAACTTTTATTAATTCACCAAAAAGATTAAAAAAGAAAGCCTTAAAATGGAGAAGAAATCTCAGTTCCTAACACCCAACAAGATATATTTTCTCCACACACATATAATGAACCCATACATACCTATTTATAATAGATTTGACTAAATGCCTTCATTAATCACCGTTTGTTTACTTCCATCTTTTAACATAAATTATTCCCATGTAGATAATTTGTTGCCTTCCTTAATGTAATAAAAGAGGCAACTAACCACTCTACTAAAATCCATAAAATCTATAAAAGATGCAATGTATTTGAGTCACAATTCCACCTTGACTCAAATATCTCCAAAATCTACTTCAATGCGGATATTATATCGCCAAAATCTACACATGTTTACTGAAGGTGTCGGGCTTCATGATCTTGGCGTCGATGGATCGGGCATTCGAAGAGAAGTGCGATGGTTCCAACGGCATCCAATTTCATGGAGCGGAATTGTGTATCAATCCTCGACACCCAACAAGATACACATTCCCACACATATATGAACCCTATACATACCATTTATAATAGATTTAACAAAATACCTTCACTAATCACCATTTGTTTACTTCCATGTTTTAACGTAAATCATTCCTACGTAGATAATTTACTACCTTCCCTAATGCAATAAAAGAGACAATTAATCACTCTATCAAATCCACACAATCTATAAAAGAGGCAATGTATTTGAGTCATAATTCCACATTCACTCAAATGACTCCAAAATCAACTTCAATATGGAATATTTTATCACCAAAATCTAACACCTACATGTAACATTTTGATCGAGGGTGTCGGGCTTCATGATTTGGCATCGATGAGTCAAGCATTCGATGAGAAGTGCGATAGTGCGAATGACATCCTATTTCATAAAGTGGAGCTGCGTATCACAGTGGGAAGGTGCACAGCGTTAATGGGTTTCGTGCACATGTTAGAAATGGACTTGGAGAAAGTAGATGGATTAAGGGAGATTATGGTAACTAATTAATTAATTAAGTTGATCAATAGTTTATTTTATGTAGTTACTTATCAAACCCGTATCTTTTGCGTATGAGATCTGATTTGAAAGCAGTTTCTTGCATTGTGCTCGTGATGGAGAGCCCTATGATTTGGCATTAATTTGGTCAGTTTTTATTGAGGTGGGTGATATTGTCTCTCACCATACTATGATTGTTAATATAGTATAAAAACAATCTTTTGAAAAATGATTTCTAACTTTAAAATTTCACTTTAATACATATTTAAACACACATCCAATTTTTATACAAGAAATTGAAAGTGTTTTAAAATGGTTTTAAATCAAGTATTAGATATTTCCCATTGACGTGTTATTTTAGGAAATTGCTAATTTTAGGCCATTATTGATGTGAATCCCATATTAGTGGATATAGATGCATTATACATGTTGTATGTATACTATATTGGATGTATGTATGCTTGTTGGTTGCATGTATGTTTGTTTTCCAATTTTGGTTGAAAACATTAATTTATAGGCAATCCAGCGTTAAGGAATATCTCACGTATTGGGGTTTCGTGCATATTGGTCGAGAACCCAAATAGACATGATAAGTTGTAGAAGAGTACTGGGATACATGTCGATCATATGAAGATTGAGGATGGTGGATTTGGATGGCTTCGAACTTCAAGATGGACGGTGGACATTTTCTTTTGGTTTGTACCTACCCATTTTAGTTAACTATACGACCAAAGTGGTTGTTGGTATTGACCACCATAGAGTAGTCAGTGCTCATCACCATTGATGATGACCGATTTGGCCAATCTTTGGCATGCATGGTGAGGAGGATTCTAAGAGAATGATGTGGTGGTTTGTTTGTGCGGACGACTCTAGGTCTTAATGTTATTGCTCTACAATGAGCAATTACAATGATGAAGCGATGACATGAAGCTTCGATGTGATGGCTTCAAGACATTGAGGATGGCGACATGATGGTGATGGGATTTGTGTTCCAATGATGATGGCTAGATGGTGATGGGAGTCATGATGCTTTTCCACATGGGCAGGTTCTAGGACGGGTGACCCGTGGGTAGAATGGTCTTTGATTCTATCATGGAATGAAGGAACATAGGAATAGTGGAAAATGGTGGAAAATAAATAATAAATTTTTATATAATGAATAATTTTCAAATGCTTAAAATAGTGCAAAATAAATTTATTTTACGTTAATACGGTGAATAATTAAATATATACAGTAAACTGAATAAAATATTCGATTATTGGATTGTATCTTGTGAAATGAAGTTTAAAATAATTTGTTCTCAACTGAAATGTTTTATAAACAAATGGTAAAAATTAAAATTATAAATTGAAATGTGAAATAATATTAATAACAACTGAACTAAAATAAATTAGAATTAAAAGGGAAAATTAAGGCCCAAACCCGGTTCAATTCATTCTCTTCAACCTTTAATAGAAAACTCTACACGTTTTGAATCCAAACCCGTACCACTCCTTGATATACCAACTTGAAGCCCTAAAACAAGATTGATGAACCTTTCGCGGTTCAAAAAATAATAATAATAAAAGAAGCGACACACAACATTTGGTGATCAGCATTGCGATGACTAGGGCACCACAAGAGTAAGGCGACACAATGATGGCAATCAAGGCTGGAGGAGACGTGATGAGGTTTAGTGTTTTGGAGTGACGTGCGATCAAAAGGAGAATATTACATGAAGCTTGGTCGTGGAGCTAAAGGCTGGTGATGTACGTTTAGTTCTGGTGGATTGAAGAGGGTGCATCGTTGCATTATGTGCTGGGGTGTGCGAAGCCGGCAGGTGGTGTGGTGATATGCGAGGACGTGCAAGTTAACGCTACTACTTTAGGAAGCGAAGGTCGAAGATCGATGGTGGAAAAACCGAGACGATGAAATAGGGCAGATGTAGTTTAGCTTCGCTCGACAATTCACCGAGTATCGTTTTTATATACTCACAACTATGTTTAATTATCAATGATAGTTCATCTCATTTATGCTATGATATAATATAATATGGTTTATAAGGTTGAAATTATATTATTGGCCGTTGGATTGAATTAATTAGATGAACGGACTGTTCCGCATATCGGAATAGATTTGGTTATTGTAGTGATAGCAGGATTTTTGTATTGATCGAAAATGTCAAAATGTAAAAAGAACTCTATCCGTTTGCAAATTGGACCATATATATGTAAGCTGAATATTAATGCATGTGTTTTTATGGATGTTTTTTTATAACATCGGAAAATTATTTAAATGATTTAAGATATCATATTAAAGGTATTCTATAAATAATTTATTAAATTTTTAATTAATTTAACTTATTTCGTATATTTTAGAAATTTATTTCTAACTACAAATATAGTTTCCTTTGATCACAAAATCCTTTAAAAATCACTTTTATAATCATTATATTTTGATTTTAAGAATAGTTTTCAAAATTATTATTTAGAAACGTTATATATTATTCATAAAATATGAAAGGATTTTAAAAATGTATTTAAATGATTTTGAAGAGTATTATCAATAATTTTGCATTTAGATATAGAATTTGGATAGTATTCTATAGTTTGGAATGTTTAGTATTGAAAAACTATTTTGGAATTTCGAAAGTAGAGTATGTATTTTTTGAGTATGCAAATGATTATCAAATTAAATTACTTTATGAATATCTAATTATTGCTCGTTCAAAGGTATTTATTTTCTTATATGAGATAAATTGATATAAATGATTGTATTATATATTACTTTAATTGTTTTATAACTATATTTGTTTGGATAATCTATTTCATTATTTTCTAGATCAATCTTTCCCCGTATATTGATTTGGAATACACACACACAGAGATATAGAGATATGTGTGTGTGTGTGTGTTTTATGATTTCTAAGTTTTGACTTCTCATCTTCTTTAAATGGATTTTGATGATATGAACTGTTCACCGTTGATGTTGATTTAGCGAATGATTTTGGTTGGTATGGTGATTACATCTTTCTATGTTATTTTATGATGTTTTAACTTTGTATGATGAGAAATTTGAACAAACAAAGTTATAGTACTATTTGGGATTAGACATTCAATACTATTTCTCCAGTTATTCTTTAGACTTGCTATAAAGAATAGTATAGATAAGTGTAGTTTATAAGCAGTGAATAAACGTTTGAGTATCACACAGTGATATGGAACATTGTTGTGATATTTATTCGGTTATTCATTGTAAGTAGATGACACTCACGTGACGTGGATAGTGTGCATAATGTGAGGTGAATTATAGCTATGTACTATACTTAGTTTCCTATATGCCACTATTATGATGTACTCCCATTATGTTTGTTGGAGAGGACTAGATGACTAGAATCCACCCTAGAGGTTTGATCGTGGGTCGCACCCCAGATTTGTGACACCATATATTTGTTTGTGATTAGCTTTGTGATCACCCTTATATCACCTAGGCCAGCAGTCTGTTACCTATAGGGGCATTTGTAGTGTCATGACCGATTGGTCCTCACGTTAGTGAGCACATAGGTGGATACAAGTCACGATGACAGAGACATAACTGTGATTGTAGAGACCTTGTGACTCTGGAGCTTGCTTTGTGCTATCAGTCTCCCATTTAATTCTGATGGAGTATTGGATTAGCATATACGACTAATGCACCTCACTGTAGTATTGATGTCAACCAAGTGCCATAAATATTGTTTATATATGGCTCTAATGGGGATATCGAGTATGTCATACAGTTATTTCCCATCATGATACTTTCTGATAGAAAGATATGAGGAGATGTGATTATAACTGAGATATATGATCAGAGTATAATGGATTCTCATTGTGTTGATAGGAAACCTATCCCATTTGATATATCGATGTTTTATTGAGATTGACAGTTATGCTTGGGCAACGCTTAATGCTAGCACGATTGCACTCAGAGATATCTCCTTTGGTGGTATTTGTGGTTTTGACGATGTTTTCTGGATATGTATGATTCACCCATTTGTGTTGATTCTTTGATTAATGATTTGATATGTTTCTGTGTGGGTGATGACATCTTTTGACATGAGAATTGAGTTTTTTAGATGGATTTGAGATATTTGGGTGTTATGATACCTTGATGATTATTTTTAACATTATATACATAATTTGACAAGTCGTACTATAATTAGATTATCGATGAAAATGTTGTCATTATTATATAATCTTGATTAGATATAGTCTGACCCGTGTGTTATTTTATAATATTCGGGTCAGTTTTGGACATTTAGGTACAGGGACGACATTACCATCTTGTATTTTATTGGGCTTAGAGGAGATATATATTAGGATGTTCCGTGACATTTATATATCGTTGATTCACTATATATTTTGCCACTGTAATGTATATTGATTAATCCTTACCTTACATTGGAATAATTGACATTTGTATTGAGTTGTATTCTTATTGTGTATGTGTGTGTGTATTCTTTGTTATCATTGCGATTGACTCTGTGTTCTCTATATCTACTGTATATTATGTATTGTTTTATCCTAGAGACACACGTGTTTTTTTATTTTGTACCGATACTGTGTATGTCTAAATATGTTATTTGTTTGATGCTCTAACATGATCTAGTGTTAGTGCAAGAGAACATTCACATATGTATCCCATATAGCCTCATTCTCTGTATTATTTAACAGTATTACTCTATAATACTCTTTGATGGTACGGGTATAAAGGTATGGTGTTTACATTTCTATTATTAGAGATAGTTTATCAGTTGAGTATATTTATCGACTATTTTATATTTGTTATGACTATTATATTTTATTCAATGCGTTGTGAGATATATGACAGGTTCTATGATTTTTTTATGTTTTCTTTCTCTTTTCTTCTCTTCTATTTCTCTTCTTTACCTTTTTTCTTTCCCTTAACAATCGTCCCACATTGGCCAGATGCTCCAGCAGCACACTATTCTATTATTTAAGCATCGAAGGTGTAGGAATATCGCTTTATTTAATATCAGAGCTTAGGTTATGTGATTACCCTAAGTTGATACTACGATACAGTAGAGATAGGGTAGGAGTTGTCGCCTTAAACAAAATAGAGAGTATATCTATATACGAGAGAGTGCTTAATTGTTATATATTTTGGTTTTTAAAACTATATAGTACTATATATAGCATATAAGTTGTATTGCACACATGAGTACCACTGATGCGTTTCTTGTTTATGAGAGACTGATCATCCTTATTATAAATTAAGAATGATCTGACATATAAGAAATGCTGCTATCGGATTCATCTCTTGAATAAAGGAGTAGGAAGGATCAGGTGCCACTAACCCTAACTAACAGTATATGTTTATATGGATGATGCGGATCATTATCTGGAATGCCCAAATTGCTCCAAATAGTTATGGTGCTTAAGTACAAACACCTAGAGTCTACTTTACTGAGTTTTATAAAGACTACATGAGTCTAGGAGGCAGACCAATCCTTGGAATGGAGTTGGCTATTAAAGTGAAAGAATGGAAGGATGCTTGTGAAGGGATCTTCGATGACTTAGAGTTAGATGACACCGGTAGAAGTTGACCTCCAGATAATTTTCTAGGGATGAACAGTGAACTGGTGGAATGCCCTTATAGCTTTGAATCTCAAGGATCGATTTACTCATAGTTCTCTTCGAAGAAAACTTAATCTCGACTTTACAAAAGTTGGTTTCGGTTAGGAAGTTCGCCAGCTTAAAGTAAGGTGATATGTTTGCGTCAGAGTATGTAGCCGAATCCGATGTGCTATCGAAGTGTGGTCTATCTTTTATTGATACTCCATTTAGAATGAATGGAAAGTTTATCACTAGGTTGAGTTATTATCTTGGGTAGCGATTGATTGGTCATATTGATGAGAGCTTCGAGGAGTTGACCTAGAGGTTTTACGACTTGAGAGGCTGTACCTAGTGTAGAAGGACTATCTCGAACCATTTAAGCAGGAGGAGATAATAGAGCATATGTGTTGAATGCCATTCCGATTTCGTCTAGTGCTCCATTGTCAAAAGAGAAAGGAAAGGACATTACTATCTAAGGTATGCTTTCCATTCATGGTGTCCCATAAATGTTTTATTCGATATCGGGGCTTCACATTCCTTCATATCTAGTGATTTGGTAGATAGATTGGGGTTGAAACCCAAGACAGTTGAGCGACCTTTTTAATTATGACAAACTTGTTAGGGTCACAACCAGCCTGTACATAGTTTTTCTAGACTTATCCTTATCGAGTCATGGATGTTTATTTGTTTTTTGTTAATAATTTGTATTAGGTTAATCGAGTCCGGTATTATAGTTTGGGATTGAAGAGGTACTGAATAGTGGTGAATTGTGAGAGGCTTTTGGTGGCAATAGGAACTGACGATGAGCGGAAGGTAGTGTTCGACTACCCATCTAGTGATGAGGTGACGGTTAGCTTTCATATTCGCTTGATATCCCATATGATGAGTTGTCATATGTTCCTATAGCTAGAGAGGGTCCAAACACATTCAATGAGGTGACCGATACCATATAGGGATTGACTTCCGTATCGACCTAGCTAGAGATGTTAGACCAGTTGTTATGCCTTTATGGTGTATGGTGCCCAAAGAGAAGAGGAAACTAAAGGTGCAAGAGGATGACCTGTTGAGGTAAGGGTTCATAAATAGGAGTATATTTAAGTAGGATGCATTTATAGTGTTCGCCACTAAGGCGGATGGCTCTTTGAGGTTGTATGTTTATTACCATAAGCTAAATGAGATAACGAACAAGTACCCACTCTCGCTTATTGATGGTTTGTTCAATCAGCTCTATGGAGCGGAGATGTTCTCTCAGTTGGACCTTACGATAGGGTTTCATCTACCAGGAGTAGCTAGAGAGAATGTGTCGATCACATCCTTTTGTATGCTACTTTTATTTTTGATTGGTAGGTCATGCCGTTCGGGCTAACCAATGAGTTGACATGCTTTGTTGAACTCGTGAACCTTGTTTCATGGGATCACTTGAGTAAGTCCATGGTTATGCTCGTTGATGATACTTTGATCTACTCATGTTTGAAAGAGAAGCATAAGGAATGATTGATGCTTGTAGTGGAGGTGTTGAGAAAATACCAGTTGATGGTGATATTTTCAAAGTATCACTTCTGTAGGAGGGAAGTGAGATGCTTGGGTCACAATGTTTTGGAGTACGAGATTGTTGTAGATCCCACGACGGTTATGGAAGTTCAAGATTGGAATAAACCCAAGAGTGCTATGAATATAAGGCATTTTCTTAGATTAACGTGATATTAAAGACATATTACCATGGACTTCTCAGAGTTAGCACCACAACTAGCTGATTTGACGGGGCAGAATCATACTTTTGTTTGAGATGCAAGGTGCGAACACATATTAGTGAGTCTGACAGAGGGATCGACAAGTGCACCAATATTACTCATTCTTAGTGAGAATGATGTGTCGACAGTAAGAACAAGCATATAGTACTTAACTAGGTGCAGTATTGATGTCAAAAGGTAAGGTTGTCGCATATGTTAGTCAAAAACTAAAACCGCATGAGAGGAAGTATCTGACTCCTGATTTGGAGTTGGTAGCTATAGTATTTTATTTGGAGATTTGGAGGCTCTATTTATTAGAAAAGGGGTTCAAGTTGTACACTAATCCCACATCATTGAAGCATCTCTTCTCCAAGAAGGATCTTAACCTTCGCCAGCAGCGATGGTTAGAGTTCTTGGCCTCTTACGACTTTGACATTTCCTATACACCCATAAGGGAAATTCATTCGTTGATGCTTTGAGTGGAAAACATACCAGTTTGGGAGCGATGTTCCTAGAGTGGACATAGCTCAAGTTTATAGCTAGTTATGACTTCGGAACTTGATGTGAGCTATAGCTAAAGATGATGGCTAGTTTGATCATCGAACCTAACTTGATTTTGTTGATCGGTACTAGTCAAAAGCATGGAGCTAGACTAGTGAAAATCATGATTAAGTTGGAGGAACGAGTAGTTTCTATAGAGGTCATGTTGTGCGACCCCGATCGAGACTATTGGTTCTATAAGGATAAGAGATTGTTTATTCTCAAGTAGTAGTGGAAGTTGATATCTATGGACTTTATCGATAGATTGCCAAGGACCAAATGAGGACATGATAGCATTTGGATCAAAGTTGACAAATTGAAGAAGAGCCCTAGATTTATTTATGTCGGGTCCAAATAAATTCATCCAAACTGGTTGAATTGTATGTGGGGTGCATTGTCTAATTCCTCGGTGTGTCGAAGAGCATTGTAAGTGGCCAAAACCCGTTGTTCGGTAGTAGGTTTTGGGAGAACATACAAGAGGCTTTGGGAAATATGGCACCGAATCGATAATATGATATCGAGACTGAACCAAAAACTTCGAGACCTTGTAGGCTGATTCGTGTCGTAGGACATGATAGAAAATAGGTCAGGAGGATGGCGATGGAGTAGTAAAGGTTGAGCGAAGTGAAAGAGAAGGCAATAACATATGGGAGACGGAAAAGAGCTTAGGAACCACTTATCCGGATCTCTTCACTTGGTGAGATTTTATTTTTCATTATCTTTCATATATGTTATCATATTTGATGCCTTATACTAGGTAGTTTAGTATCCTACATGCTATGATAGGCATGGATGTTACTTTTGATGTTCGATCTTATATGATGTTTGACTGTTGACATTCGATATGATTGCTTATATGGTTGTTAGGCATGCACGATAGTTATGATTTGATATAGCATATTTGTTTGAGATAATTGCTATATATATATTTGATTTAGTATGCTTATTCACATGGTGATGTTGCTATTGTGTTTAATCCTCTTTGTTGAACACATGTTCAGTTACATTGAAACCTATCTAAATGGTATGCTCATGCTATTAAAGAGGTATGTGGGATCTGTAGTGTATATTTGGGTATATATGCTTGGTTGTCCTAAGAAATGAGATACCTTAGATATGGGATGTGTATATAAATATGTTGTTTTGGGATTTTTTCGGACCCAGGTGCGCAAAGGAGGAGCTGCAGAATTTTTTCAAGACAAGAGAGGCTTCGAAAGCCCATGGGTCAAGAGATGTTTTCCTTACTTTGGGATTTCATGGATGAAATCCTTTTAAGGAGGGGAGAATGTAACAACCGTATTTTCATGATATAATATTTAAATAATTTATTTAAGTATTGAGTCATTAACTAATTAAAGGTCCAATAATATGGTTTTCACATATGGTCAAATTAGGAATCAAGACCACTTCCATTGAGTTCGGATCGACATTGCAAATTAAAATGATTATAAATATCATTATATTTGGATATCAAACGATCCTATGGCTAAAACGATCTCAAAAAGCGTGAAATTATAATCTCGGAGTGTTGTCTCGGAAAGCGACAAAATTTATACCATTGGAACAAAAAAAATGAGATGATGTACGTCGACGAGTTTCATTGCTGCCGGATGCGCTGTATGATCGTACTTACTTGAAACGTACGACGATGTATTTGAGAAATCGAAGAAATAATATATTATAATAATATGAATAAACACTACCTCTCTCTCACTCTATCAAAATTACTATTCCATTGACTAGGATTGGTCGCCTGCCTTTAAACCCTTCCCAAATTAAATTAAGAGCTTCGGGGCGAGTGAAGAGACGCCATAGAGTATATTGGATTCCTGGAGAAGAGGAGAACCTCTGGTACCATTTTGGCCATATTCAGTGATGGTTGTGAAAGTGTGCTCTAAAATAGGGTTTCAATTTTATAGCGATGTGATCGAAGAAAGAGGGAAAGGAGACCGGCATTGTCTTGATGGAGGAGAGGCATGTCGAGGATGATGTTTTGAGGAGGTCCAATTGCCTATAGATGGTCACAACATTAGGAGCAGACGTTAAGGATCTACATGTCGCGTTTTGACTGAGGGTGCCGGGGTTCTTGACTTGGTTTCGATGGGTCGGGAATTCGAAGATAAGTGCGATGGTGCGAATGGTGTTCGATTTCGTGGAGCGGAGCTACATATCATAATGAGAAGGTGCACGACGTTAATAGGTTTCGTGCATATACATTAAATGGATTTCGAGGAAGAAGATGGATTAATGGTGATTAAGGTAACTAAGTAATTAATTAAGTTAATTAACAGTTTATTTTATCTCGCTTCTTATAAAACCCATATCTTTTGCATACGAGATTCGATTTAGACACGGCTTCTTGCATTGTGCTCGTGATGAAGAGCTCTACAATTTGTCGTCAGTTTGGTTAGCTTTTATTAAGATGAGTGATATTGTCTCTCATCATACTATGATGTTCGTATAGTATAAAAATGGTGTTTTGAAATGATTGCTAACTTTAAAATGCGATTTTAAAATATATTTAAACACAGATCTAATTTTATAAAAGAAATTAAAAGTATTTTAAAATGGTTTTAAATCGAATATAACATTTTTCCAATTGACGTGCTATTTTAGGAAATTACTAGTTTTAGACCATTTTTGATATGAATCCCATATTAGTTGATATAGATGCATTATACATGTTGTGTGTATAATATATTAGATGTATGTATGTTTTTGGGTTCATGTATGCTTGTTTGTTTGTTTTTGTTGAAAACGTCGATTTATTGACGATCTAGCGTTAGGGAACATCCCACGTGTTTGGTTTCGTGCATATTGATCAAAAACCCAAAAGGATGGGATAACTTGTAGAAGAGTATATGGATGCATGTTAACTGTTTGCAACCAAATTGGTCACAAACACCCAATGATGGATTTATGTAGAGAAATAAATGAAGAAAGTAAAATAAAAACAGAGGAATAGAATAAACTAACAAGAAAACCAAAGCAATAACCAAGAACATAAGAATATATAATGGTTCGGCGTCGTATGTCTATGTCCACATTGAAGATTTTCTTTATTGATTCACAAATAGTTTGATTACAGTAGCAAACAACAAGAAATTAGGAGAAAACTTAATTATAATTAAGACTAATGTAACCAACAGCGTAAAGATCCTCAGAATGACCCCTAGGACAATATTTATTGGTGAAGGTGACCACCAATCTTTCTAAAACTTCAGCAATAGGACCTCATCCATATAGGCCCACCATAGGGGTCGCTCGGCCCTAATACTGAATAAGAAGGGTCAGTATCGACCCCTTCATTGGTCGATTCTCTGGCAGCGATCCCTATGGTGGCCTCTTCATATTTAGATATACTGGCTCTTCAAATATCATGTTGATTATATTCATGGAGCTTATGCAATTGATGGATCTTTTATTCGACTGTAAAAATCCAAGTATTGGTGATTACCTATAATATTAAATTATAACAATAGTTATAATTTAATAGTGGAAATAAAATAAAACAGAGAAGATAAATTTTGTTATAGTTGTTTATGTTAAATAAACAATGTGTTTGAGAATAAATATTGGGTTTAAAACTTGATTGTTGGAGATTTGGTTAAATAAATTGAAAATATTGGAATTTTGTTAATTTTGAGCTCATAAACTAGATAAGTGAAGTATTTCTCTATTAAATTGTTGAAATAAATATAAATAGCTGGAAAAAAATATAAACAGTTGAAAATAAAGTTTTAATTTTTTTTTGATAATTTTGGTAGAAAATAATCATTTTGTAATTTTGGGTAAATATAACAATATTGGAAATTATTGCCAATATTACCCTTTTATTGACATTAAAAGGAAAAATATGAAGTAATTATGTATTTTATTAATATAAAAGATGAAATATGGTTTAAAAATAATACTTTGATGATTAAAAAGAATTAAAATGATTTATTGTAATTTATTTGACAAGAACATAATTTTGTATAAATTGTTGTATTAAAAATAGTGTTTTTGTAATAAAATAGTGTAAACTGTGTAATTTGATAGAAATAGAGTTTTATTCATAAAAAAAAATTATTGTTAAAATAAATTTTATTTTGTTATAATAAAAATTTTAGTTACATATAAATTGGTTGTATTCATTTTATATGGTTTTAAAGTAGAGAAAATAATGCATGTGTTGATAATATAGGTTAAAAGTGTACATATTTCAATTTTTCTGATAATATAGGTTAAAAGCGTACATATTTCAATTTTTCTCTAAGTATTATTACTTTTGGGCTTATTGGGTTAGGTTTTAAAATCCAAAACCCTTAATTTGGAAACTTTTGGTATGGAGAAAATATTTGGTACGTAGCTTAGTTTCTTCTTCTCTTCAAAAGTCAGTTACAGTAAATAGAAAATAAGAAACTATGGCCATCCTCTTATAAATTCAATTTCCACTCAAAATTGCTGCTAATTCAAAGATTAAATCACCAAAACAAGAAAGAGAAAGGTAATCACAACCAATACTATAACAATTTCATTCAAATCTATGAGCTTGATATGAATTTGTTTGTTACTTGCTCTATTTATTTTGCATGTCACTTTTCAAACTTCTATAGGTTGCTGAAGGTCGTTTCTCCACCAAAAGCCATCATCTTCCTCTTAAAATCACATAAAATCTTTCTAATTTTCAAAGGTGAGTTCCAAACTCACAATAGCTAACTAAATCATGTGCTGCTGTAAAGAAAATTCCTTAGAAAAACTTATTGTATACGTATATTTCTTTATTTCATGTTTCCGTGTGTTTCTCGTTTCTGGTTGCTACTTTGAGCAGTTGTAACTTCTTGATTTTATCTTGAATTTCTGTCGGATCTTTTCTGGATTGTAATTTAGTTATTGAAATTTGTCCATGTCAATTTTCATTGCAAAAGACCTCTGTTTGATATGTCAAAACGATGTTGGAAAATCAATACGAACAAGGTTTGCACCAGAAAAAAATTCATGTATCCTAGTTCAACCTTACTGTTGACCTAGCTACCCTCGGGTTCAACAAGCCTGTCAACCAGGCCTCTCTACAGGTCGATATGGAGGTCAACAGACCCAAAGAAGGGTGTTGACCTGTATACGGGAGTTATGTTGCCCTTTTTCTCTTATGATTCCGCAGCTTTTTGCCTTCATTTGCTATGCTTTTGACATCATTTCTTTTGCAATTTTGAGATGTTTTGAATGTGTTTAAGGGCTATTTTATACTTGGGTCAGACCGAGGTGTTTCAGGTTAGGTACATTTGGATTAGCCTATTCTGCTTCTACATGGACTATTCTGCTAGCTCTTTTTATTATAGCTTTTTGTATAGTCCTTTTTGGTTTGCTACTCTGATATGTATATTCTTTTGACTCCTGTTTGTATTGTGGTCGTACCACATATGTGATGTATCATTTTGTATACTCTATGATCTATTTGTATATGTGTATATATATGAGATTATCTGCTGTTTTGTGATGCGTTTCGCATTGGAGTTGTGGTATTTTGTTCTAATAGATACTATAGCCACCTATGGCTTTGTATTAAGTATTTATTGGATATGTCGATCCATGAAAAAATGGCATTGTCGACGTATTCAATAGATACTTAAGACAAGGCTATAGATGGTAGCTCCTATCCAGCCCTATTCTCTGTATTAGCGGACAGTATTACCTAGTAGTACTCTTTGTTAATGTGGGTCTCAGAATGAGGCGTTACAGCTTGGTATTAGAGCCATACCCAGTCGGAATTGTGGTCTGTATGTATTAGAGCGACGACGCCTGGGTGGTGTTGTGTTCATAAGCCAACGAGGGCGTTGGACTCTAAAAGAGGAGGGGGGAGAGATTGTAACACCCCTTTAAAATGGGAATAATAGTCCCACATCGTGGAAAAACACTATGAAGTGGGTGCTTATATACCAAAGCCTTCATCTCATAAGAACGTCGAGGCCTTTTGAGAAACAAAACCCCACACCTTGGCTTGGCCTATGAGGCGGAGGTGACTAAGTTGGGGACAATATCTGCGTTAAGTGAGGTGCGGGCTATTGTAATTTTCTATCAATGGACTAGCCAAGATTTAGTGGAATTTAAAATTTAAAATTTATTTAAATTTAAATTGAATTTGAATATTGGTTTTGGCGTATTTTCTATGTTTTCCTCGATTTTGAGCGTGGTTTCTTCCCAAAAAACTGAGATAATTTTTAAATAAATTAGCAAATTATTAATAAATAATAATTTTAAATTATTATTAAATTATTTTCAAATTATTAAAATATATTTATTTCCTATAATAAGGAGAATTTTCGATAAATTGCTTTCAAATTGATTTTGGTAAATTGTTTTAAAATCTCGTTTTCTCTAGTAAATTATTATATAAATAATATATACTATTTTTACACTTTTCGTACGTGCGAGGAAGAGAATTGAATGATTTAGTAAAATAGATGGTATCTGACACGTGTGTTTGCTTTTTCGGTTAATTTCGGAATTGTACAATCGAAGCAATTATGGGCTATCGATTTGAGATGATTTCTGGGATTTGCCATTTTATGGCGTGTTTTGAGATTTATAGTTCCTAGTTTTGAGAATTATCCGAGATGGAAAATATTTGGCTAGATTTGTGGTTCGAGATCTCCTAATTTTGGAGTTATAATCTATGAGAACTCGATATATTATTTTACTTGCCGATGAGATGAGGCGAGTCATGAGATTTTTGAGTTTTGAGATTTTTGATGATTTTGTTTTCTATTGTGGCATAATTAGCAGTTAGAAAATCGTTCAGTGAGAATGTGTGGCATGGGACACACTGTTACCACTCTTCCGGTTTCTCTCTTGGAGTTTACAACACATTCTGGGTATGCCAATTCTATAAACCTTCGGGTCATCTGAGTTTACGACTTCGGTCGTCTGGGATTTACGACTTCAATCGTATGGGATTACGACTTCGGTTGTCTAAGTTTTACGACTTCGGTCATCTGGGATAGGTACGTCATATATAGCAATGTAAAAGAGATGGCACGTGCAACATTGCTTCGACATGCAATCGGGGACCTGGCTGATCCGGGTTTTTCTAAGTTTTCTAAGTTTTATTATGATTTCACCATTTGAGATATTTTTACTACATTGATAGCCTAGAGCAATATGAGATATTATACATAAATGGTGATTTCGTTTTATGTGGTTTTGAATTATTATCGAGTTTCTTGAGTTAGGAGTTTTCGTTATTCCTTGATCTTGAGGATATATTCTGGGTTTTGCCATTTTGGCTAGTTAGAGTTTTGAGTTATATGTATATATTTGTGTGTGTGTGTGTGTGTGTATATTCCCATGAAATGAGGCATAATTGAGTTGGAGATTTTGATGCTTCCTCTTATGGTTATTATGTTGCTTATTTGCATTTATGTTGAATAATCTTGAGTAGGAATCACTTATGGTATGTTAAACCTATTCGTGTTAACTTTGAGCTATTATACCATTGCCACCCTTGAAATTGTGAATATAACTTAGTTTTTATCATTCCTTTCTATTTAAAGGAAATTTCCCCTTATACATTTATATCCATTTATCTTGTGCTAATCATTTTGTTCTAGTTAGCCTAACCCATGTGTTTATTACTCGGGTCAGACCGAGTTGTAGGATAGGAACTATTGGACTTTTGCTAGCTATACCTTTTGGACTTCTCTATCAACCATGGATAGGAGGCATAGTTTTTGAAGTAGTATTTTGTAGTGGACTTTGATATGTATGTTCTTTATTACCTTGGGTACTCTTAATGAGTAAATTGGATAGCATGTGTAAGTAGTACATGGAGTGTGCTGATGGACTAACATGAGATGATGCTGTCTCATACTTATATTTTGGGCATATTATTGCATATCCAGTTAGGTAACACTATGAAGCCTTGACAGTTTTTGACTTGCTATTATTAGAGATAGTTTATCAGTTGAATTTATTTATCAGTTTTATAAACTCCAATACTATTTTATATAATTGTATGAGACCGTGTACTCAGATTCTATGGTTTATATAGTTAATACTATCTTGACTATTTTATATCCATATTGACTATTATATTTTATTTGATGCGCTATGAGATACATGACAAGTTATGCGATTTTTGAAGTTTTCTTTCTCTTTTCATCTCTACTATTTCTCTTCATTATTTCTTTTATTTCTCTTAATTATCATCCTACATCGACCGGATGCTCCAATGGCATACTAATTGGTTAGCATCGAAGGTATAGGGCGGTCGTTAGAGGTTTTACTTAGTGGCGACTGCTTTTATTCTACTTTGAGTTACAGTACTCGGGACTTGTAAATTTTATTTCACCTTTTTCTCTTAGAATGTTTTTCTACCGAGTGCTTCTATACCGATAGTTTTCCACCTCAACTTTCCAAGCTCCAAAGCGACCGTCGTTAATGTTATGCAAGCGTCGCTGCATTCTCTAACTCGTTGTCTACAATATAAACCTGCCATCACCATTGACTCACAACTACGACCATCGGCGTTCTCCCAAAGCTTTCGCCACCGACCCTATTCACTTTTCAATCTATATCCTTATCTCGATCCAATATTAAGGTGGGCTAAATTCTAACCTTGATCATCTTTACTACAGGCGGCGATTCAGATGAAGTCAGTGATGGGAATTTCGTCGAATCTTGGTTTGGTTTTGGCTTTGGTTCAACCCAGGGTGGACTTGAGTTTGACCTAATGCATTCTTAAGCTCTTCTAAAGTGGTACTTGACCTCTCGACTTCAACTAATTCCTTTTGAAGCTCGGCTAATTACGCATTGTCGCTTGAATTCTCGTAGGTGGTTATTTTCGAGAACGGTCTTATATGGATAGCCTTGCTATGTTACATTTATAACCTAATACATACAGTGTTCCTATAGAAAGAAACTTCTACGTCAATTCGAACAGTGGTTTCATTATCGATTATCCGACAATAATGGATAAGATGCGATGGACTATTACATCATGCGACATGGCTCATTTTTCTTACACAAACAAGCTTTCTACATAGGATGGTCCATTTTTCGCATACAAGACATAGGACTTACACTGCATAGATTATCACTTCTACTTGTCCCGGTCGACGTTCAAAATCCGATTGGTCAACACATATCGACATCCGTTAGATTTTGAGCGTCGATCACACAAGACTAATACTTGAAATAAAATGTACCTGATCATATTGAATGCCAAGATTTCTTGTCTAGAATAACTCATAAATCTCTTAGCTTTTGAATCGGTGATGGGAAATCTACTCCTTCTAAAGTCGAGTCTACCACTACTCAAACTTCCACATTAATGCCTTCTATGCCAAGGCGTATGATCATTTTAGAGCTACAAAGGATATTTTTCCACTTCAACAAGTTTATTGGCCTTCGAGTTTTGGTCTTTTGTCCCCTAATAGATTTGTTGTTCCTGAATTGCCTTCACCAAGTAGTTGTAAAGCGCCTATCCAATCTTCTGCCCCACTCTCATAGCTCTGGCGAGAATATTTAAGGGCAAGTTGAAGGTCTATCGGCCATGACATGTGTTGTATAACATTTTGAAAGGGGAATGTAAGAGCCTATTGTAGACAAGGCCTTGAGAGGAGGGGATAAAGGAACTAGAATGCCATCGATTCTTGAGGAGAGTGAGAGTATTGGGAAGAGTGTGAAATATGCGCTTTGCGCTTATATGATTTTTGTTTGATGATAATAAACACATATATATAGTTCGTTTAAATGTATTTGTTAATGTACTATTTTAATTTTCATATATTAAATAAATATTTGTTGAATAAAATAAATTACACAGAATTTTAATTTGAATTCAAACATAACAAGTTACACAGATTTTGAATTCAAACAGAAATTTTATTCAAACAAATATTTATTACAAATCTTGAAAAGTACAAATTCATGCTCTCACTATATACAATTTTGAACTACATCACATTTCATATTTACATCATTATCCTCACTACATATCACTCACTCTCGTATTTGGTCTTCAACTGCATTTCAGTTTGTATCTAGCATCTGAGCAAATCTGCAAAAATATTCACTAACGCAGTAAAATTGATCGAGAAATATTTTTGAAGTTTAAAATAAACGATATTTTTGAAAATAATGTTTGCCTCGGATATATGGGTTGTTCGTCATCATTCACACTTGAATTTATCACAAAGTCGTGCACATAGATATTACAGGGACAGGTAATCACAAGTGGCTGCAATACACACGTGTATATTCATACACGTGTGCACTGCCTCGCCAACTCGTGTGCGCAGCCAACAAGAGCAAGTGTGAAAATGCAAAGGTCAAGCCATCAATGCAAATTCGACTCAAAGCAATTCAAACTGCAAGTCCAAAACAGATGCACTATGCATTGTACAACAAATTCAGGCAGCAAGCAGTGGAAATAGTGGAATGAATGCAAACATGTCAACGGCTACATGAAACAGTGGGACAAATGCAACAAGTCTCAAGTGTCTAGTTACAATATCAACAAGACAGTGATAGGGTTAAGAAAATGCAGACCGTGAATGTGCAAATGTTCAAGTTAAAATCATTAGAGAATGCAGACCAACCACTACAATAATACGAGACAAGTTCATGTTTGAACCAATACAAGTGCAAATGGTCTCGACCAAAATTCAATGGTCACTGTAACATTGAAATATGCATGTACACAGTAAAGAGACTCAAGTGACAAACATTTTAAAGTTGAATGCAACATGGTGAACAACATCAAAGTGCAACAGAATAGGTGCAAAGATTCAAAATGAAACAATGAACAGTGAATAACATGGCAATGTTGAATACATGAATGAAGATTACAAGTACAGTGATACAAAACAAGCACTACCAAGACCACATGCACGTAGACATCAAGCAATTAGGCCGAAACAAATTGCAACAGCACCAATGCAAATGAATATATGTATCAAGTGATGCATTTGTGTCAAAGGCATAGCAACTACAGAACACATGCAACAAGACAAGTTCAGGTCAGACACACTTCAATAACGCAGTCACAATGAAGACAACGAATGATCAGAGAACATGCTCGAAGACTACACAAATGACCAAGCTACAGCCAGAGACAGTGAAGTTCAGGTAAAGGTTATGGAGACCAGAGCATAGAAATGTGCAGACCCAACCAACAAACTCAAGTCAGAGAGACAGCGAAGGTCAGTGATAAAGTGCAGACAGATGAACACATATGGCCTAAATATGATCATGATCAAGTACAACTGCAATGTCAACAGAGACAATGCCAATGCCAATAACAAAGTCCACAAGTGCAGACACAAGAAAAATGATCAAGTGTAACACAGCATAAATGACAAGCCCAACTTGTTTCAAGTCCATGAAGCACAAAAAAAAATTCCAAGGCTTCAACAAAAACAATGACTGCAACAATTAATTATATGTAGAGAACAGGCTACAGCAAGCATGCAACAAGGTGCATGGTCCAATGCCATTATCAAATGCATGTACCAAGACAGTACAACTTCACAAGAAAACAAAGTCTCTGCAACAATACATGAAATCATACAAATGCAACACAAGAATTGATGCAAATATGCTCAAGGTAAAGGGACTGGAACAAACATGTACAACAAATCCAAATACACAAATGTGCAGTAGCAAGATCAACACAGTAGCAAGCTACAGGTGATGCAATGCTCAAATGAACAACAAGCTCCACTGACCACAAAGCAGAGATCATCATCAAATGAAATTACAAAAATGCAATGGTGAAGCTACTGTATGCAACATGATGAATACAGATGCAAAGTACAACAGTGAAGCATGCACATAGGCCACCAGTGAATTA
Source organism: Allium cepa (assembly GCA_030765085.1). Classification (NCBI taxonomy): domain Eukaryota; kingdom Viridiplantae; phylum Streptophyta; class Magnoliopsida; order Asparagales; family Amaryllidaceae; genus Allium; species Allium cepa. The sequence goes on from CM060935.1 coordinate 602,717,869, forward strand.
CATCAGTATGCAAATGAACAAAAACAGCAGCTGTAATCAAGTGTAGCATCTATAAAAAATACATACCAAAAGAGGCATGTGTTCAAATATGGGCCGAAGTCAAAAATTGCTTCAATTCAGGAATTTATTTTTGGAAAGATATCTCGGCATCAAATATCTCAAAATTCATATATGGTATGTGTTAATTCATAAAGGGGCCGAACCAACAAGTATGGAAAGAGATTTTCGAATTAATTAATTCGAATACAAATATGGATAGCAGTAATTCAAAATTGATTTCAAGAAAAAATCAACGACATGGAAAAATCAAGTATGACAGTGATTAGGAGGGTTTCAACCCTATAAATAAACCCAAAAGAAATCATCATCGGCATCGAGTTATGAAGAGAAAAAGGCAAATAATCAAACCAGCATACGAAAATCACATACCACAATTCAACGAACTCGGTCAGCTGCAAGTACAATCAATCATCAGAGAACGAACGAAGCAGTGAGCAAGAGCAACGTGAATCAAGCAATTGATCATCAGAGAACGAACACAAGAGCATCACAAACCAGCCGAAAACCCAATTTGGATCGCAAGAGACGAACCCTAGTTTCAGAAAGAAGGAGATCGGTCGCCATTATTTTTCACAAAGCAAAAGAACGAAGTGGGTCGGGTTAAAGGAAAACAAGGGGCCGGCTTTGTTAATGATAAAAGGGGTTTAAGTTTTAAAAGGGGTTTGCTTTATTTTATTTCAAGCAAAAATTAGGGGTTCAAATTCATATTTTAATTTTTGCATCGGGTTTTATTTTTGAAGTTGTTCTTGTTTTTATTTTCGAGTCAACAAATTTGTAAATCACCACCTAGGGTTTAGGTAGTGTCAGATTGTCTAGTTAGAATTAGTTCAGTGAGCAGGGTGTGCGAGTTTGCGAAGCTCTAGAGGCGGAGCAGAGTTTGCGAGTAAACAAAGCTCTATAGGCGGAGCAGGGTGTGCGAGTCTGTTTGTGAGCGGGAGCAAGGGTTTGCGAGTCTGGTAGAGTGTTTGTAAGCGAGATACTGTTTAATTCTAATAGAAATCTGGGAATGCAGCAGTAGGCAGGGGTTGCCGAAGCTGGGTAAATTTTGTGTGTGATTTACTTTTCAGCATATTTATTTCTGCAGTTTGTTTCTTTGTTTTAAATCGAGAAAATTTGTTATTAACCCTATTCACCCCCCCCTCTAGGGTTAATCTAGATCCTACAAGTGGTATCAGAGCCTGGTATTTTTTATTTAACTCTAGAGTCATGAGTCTACCAAATAATGCTTTTTCTGAGGGGCAATCTATTGTCAGGCCACCCATGTTTAACGGGAATGATTATGCTTATTGGAAAGTTAGGATGGGTATTTATCTTAGTTCAGTGGATTATGATGTTTGGGATATTATTGAAACTGGCTATAAACCTCCTACTATAACTGTTGGTGGTACTGAGATTCCTAAACCTAAGGATAGGTGGGATGAAAACGATAAGAGATTGAAAACGATAAATGCTAAAGCCATGAATGCTTTGATATGTGCTCTTGATAAAAATGAATTTAATAGAATTTCTCACTGTACAACAGCACAGGAAATTTGGCACACTTTGGAGGTGACACACGAAGGAACTTCTCAAGTCAAGGAGTCTCGTCTAGCCCTATTCAGCAACGAATACGAGAACTTTGTGATGGACAAAGGCGAGAGCATAAAGGATATGTTTGGACGCTTTTCAAACTTGGTATACAACGCTAGAGCACTTGGGAAGGTCTTCACTGAGGTAGAGCTTGTGCGGAAGATTCTACGAGTCTTACCGATGAACTTTAAGGCAAAAGTCACAGCAATACAAGAATCGAAAGATCTGAGTAAGCTAAGCATGGAGGAGTTGATTGGCAACTTGATGACATATGAGCTTGAGCTAAAAGCAAAGGAAGAACGCAACAACTCCGAACCAAAGAAGAAGACAATTGCCTTAAAAATCAAACAAGAGAGCGATGAAGGAGAAGATCCAATTGAAGAACTTGCAATGGCTGTCAATAATCTTAGAAGATGGTCAAGATTCAAGCCACGCAAGAAGAAAACAAAGGGCAATTCGTCAAAAGATTCTGAAAATTCCGATAATGAGCTGACGTGTTATAATTGCAACAAGCCTGGCCACATCAAACCAGAATGCCCACTTCTCAAATATAACAAAGGAAAGAAAAAGGAAAAGAAGGTGTTCGCAGCAACTTGGGATGATGAAGAAGGCGAGGAAGTTTCGGATAGCAGCTCAGAGGAGGCTGACTTGTGTCTTGTGGCAAAATCAGATTCAGAAGCAAGCTCGGAGGAATCAAGTGAGGAAGGTGATTATTCCTATAGAGATCTTGTTTTTATGTGTTCTGATCTTACTAAAGAAGTTGATGCTCTTGAATCAAAAATTGAAAAACTAGAATTTGATAAGAGAGAACTTGCTCGTGAAAATTTTAGGTTAGAAACCGAACTTGAAAATATTCATAACCTAGAATATGAAAAACGTAGAAGTTTAGATTCGGAATTGTCAAGACTCAAGAATAGCTTTGAGAGTCTTGAAAAAGAAAACTTGAGTCTTATGGAAACCATTGACACTAGGAAAAAGGATTTCATAAATAGATGCGCCTCACTTGTAACTGAAAACTCAACACTAAAAACCAAAGTCCAAAATCTTGAAAAATCTCTGAATAACTTTTCAATAGGAGAAAAATCATTCAACATGTTATTGGGAAATCAAATTTTTGCTAACAACAGAAAAGGACTAGGTTTTGGGAAAACACAAGTTGAGGATAGTGCAAAAGGAAGGAGTGTCTTTGGTAGATGTGAAATAATTGGACATCATGTTGAAAATTGTAGACATAGGAACAAGAACACAAAATTTATACAAGTTTGGGTTCCTAAAAATTCTACAAACAGATTTCATGTCTATTGGAACAAGAATGAAAGGATAAAACAAGTTTGGGTTCCAAAGGGTTTGTTTATTCATAATGCTTCTGCCACTAACAACCATGGACCTATAAATAGGTCACATAAATCTTTTCTCGTGTAGGTATGGTGGCAGGCTAAGGAACATCAACGGTGTTTTCTGGATTTTGGCTGTTCCAGAAACACAATGAGTGTCAAAGCAAAGTTCCTTAGCCTAGTATAAAGGTGACAGAATCACAATGGGCAATCACGTAAAATCATCGTAAAGGTAAAACAGGTGAAGATATTCTTATGTGATAATCTGTACCATTTTCTGAATGAAATCAGCCAAGATTGAGATGATGATTTATTCTGACTTGTTCACTGTTCAAAATTGAGTGTAAGTTTCTTATGCATATTTTCATGGTCTTGTTTATCAAGTTAGTGATATTTTGAAGTGAAAAAGAAATTCAGATGCAGTTCATTCTGGTAATCTAGTTGATAGAAAATTTACGAGTTGAACGTGATTTATGGTGAAACATACATTTGCTGCATCGTTTTTTCAAAGAAAATATCTGCATATTTTTCACTTGAAATAATTTTCATTTAGCAGATTTTTTTTCTCTCATATAACCCCTTCGTAAAAATAATTGTTTGACCATACTTTCAGATTAGTCATGTTTATTTGATTTTAAATGACAAATTTTGACTAATCCGACTCCCTGCTGATTATCGAAGAGATAAATTGTGATTCAAAAAGTGATTAGTGTTGATAATTAACATACATTACTCAAAAGAGTATATTTGGAAAATTTCTTTAGGAATTTAACCAAGAGTTATAAAACTTTTTGTTGGGTAAAAATTCCATGACCATTTCTATATCTACCATTATTTCTATGGACCATGATTTATCAAATATTCAAGATAGTTTGTCAATAGGTGGTACTATAATCAGGGATCATTTGCTTTTCATTTCACATTTTTTTTGTAAAAATAAATAAATATCCAAAGTATCCACTCTCATTTAAAAGTCCTCACGGTTATGCATGGGTGAATTACTTGGATTTTTGATTATGTGCTTCCATGCTCATTTAAAAGTCCTTATGGTTATGCATGTATGAAACGCATATCAAAATTAATTGATTTAATAGACAAGTTGATTTTAATCCCATTTAAAAGTCCTCACGGTCATGCGTGGTTAGAAGATACTTGATTTCATTTTTTAAAAAAAAAAAATTAAATTGGAATACTACTAATCTCATTTAAAAGTCCTAACGGTTATGCATGATTAGTAGATATTCAAATTCCTGATATAAATGTACCATAAGAAGATTTAACTGTATGATATTGTATGAGAATTTTATTTCCGTCATTTCTAAAAGTGGAATATGCGCCTAACAAGGGTCGTTATGATTTTTGTTTGATTCTTATTTGAGTTTAATATTTATATTCAATTTGAGTTTAATGTTGGATTAATATTGATCACTTCATCTTTATTTTCTCTCACACTGTTATTCTTTTGCTGATAACAAAAGGGGGAGAGAAAAGTTAAGATTTTGTCAAATAGAATCAAGCAAAGGTCAAATAATTTTCCATATGCATCTAAGCTCATTTGTATATATTTTTATTTGTATGCATATATGTAGGGGGAGCATCATGTAGAGAGAAAGCATTTAAATAGGGGGAGCAAATTAGAGTATACCATGGATCAAATACATTTAACACGGTCAAAATCTTAAATATATGTTTGTTATCATCAAAAGGGGGAGATTGTGAAATATGCGCTTTGCGCTTATATGATTTTTGTTTGATGATAATAAACACATATATATAGTTCGTTTAAATGTATTTGTTAATGTACTATTTTAATTTTCATATATTAAATAAATATTTGTTGAATAAAATAAATTACACAGAATTTTAATTTGAATTCAAACATAACAAGTTACACAGATTTTGAATTCAAACAGAAATTTTATTCAAACAAATATTTATTACAAATCTTGAAAAGTACAAATTCATGCTCTCACTATATACAATTTTGAACTACATCACATTTCATATTTACATCATTATCCTCACTACATATCACTCACTCTCGTATTTGGTCTTCAACTGCATTTCAGTTTGTATCTAGCATCTGAGCAAATCTGCAAAAATATTCACTAACGCAGTAAAATTGATCGAGAAATATTTTTGAAGTTTAAAATAAACGATATTTTTGAAAATAATGTTTGCCTCGGATATATGGGTTGTTCGTCATCATTCACACTTGAATTTATCACAAAGTCGTGCACATAGATATTACAGGGACAGGTAACCACAAGTGGCTGCAATACACACGTGTACATTCATACACGTGTGCACTGCCTCGCCAACTCGTGTGCGCAGCCAACAAGAGCAAGTGTGAAAATGCAAAGGTCAAGCCATCAATGCAAATTCGACTCAAAGCAATTCAAACTGCAAGTCCAAAACAGATGCACTATGCATTGTACAACAAATTCAGGCAGCAAGCAGTGGAAATAGTGGAATGAATGCAAACATGTCAACGGCTACATGAAACAGTGGGACAAATGCAACAAGTCTCAAGTGTCTAGTTACAATATCAACAAGACAGTGATAGGGTTAAGAAAATGCAGACCGTGAATGTGCAAATGTTCAAGTTAAAATCATTAGAGAATGCAGACCAACCACTACAATAATACGAGACAAGTTCATGTTTGAACCAATACAAGTGCAAATGGTCTCGACCAAAATTCAATGGTCACTGTAACATTGAAATATGCATGTACACAGTAAAGAGACTCAAGTGACAAACATTTTAAAGTTGAATGCAACATGGTGAACAACATCAAAGTGCAACAGAATAGGTGCAAAGATTCAAAATGAAACAATGAACAGTGAATAACATGGCAATGTTGAATACATGAATGAAGATTACAAGTACAGTGATACAAAACAAGCACTACCAAGACCACATGCACGTAGACATCAAGCAATTAGGCCGAAACAAATTGCAACAGCACCAATGCAAATGAATATATGTATCAAGTGATGCATTTGTGTCAAAGGCATAGCAACTACAGAACACATGCAACAAGACAAGTTCAGGTCAGACACACTTCAATAACGCAGTCACAATGAAGACAACGAATGATCAGAGAACATGCTCGAAGACTACACAAATGACCAAGCTACAGCCAGAGACAGTGAAGTTCAGGTAAAGGTTATGGAGACCAGAGCATAGAAATGTGCAGACCCAACCAACAAACTCAAGTCAGAGAGACAGCGAAGGTCAGTGATAAAGTGCAGACAGATGAACACATATGGCCTAAATATGATCATGATCAAGTACAACTGCAATGTCAACAGAGACAATGCCAATGCCAATAACAAAGTCCACAAGTGCAGACACAAGAAAAATGATCAAGTGTAATACAGCATAAATGACAAGCCCAACTTGTTTCAAGTCCATGAAGCACAAAAAAAAATTCCAAGGCTTCAACAAAAACAATGACTGCAACAATTAATTATATGTAGAGAACAGGCTACAGCAAGCATGCAACAAGGTGCATGGTCCAATGCCATTATCAAATGCATGTACCAAGACAGTACAACTTCACAAGAAAACAAAGTCTCTGCAACAATACATGAAATCATACAAATGCAACACAAGAATTGATGCAAATATGCTCAAGGTAAAGGGACTGGAACAAACATGTACAACAAATCCAAATACACAAATGTGCAGTAGCAAGATCAACACAGTAGCAAGCTACAGGTGATGCAATGCTCAAATGAACAACAAGCTCCACTGACCACAAAGCAGAGATCATCATGAAATGAAATTACAAAAATGCAATGGTGAAGCTACTGTATGCAACATGATGAATACAGATGCAAAGTACAACAGTGAAGCATGCACATAGGCCACCAGTGAATTACATCAGTATGCAAATGAACAAAAACAGCAGCTGTAATCAAGTGTAGCATCTATAAAAAATACATACCAAAAGAGGCATGTGTTCAAATATGGGCCGAAGTCAAAAATTGCTTCAATTCAGGAATTTATTTTTAGAAAGATATCTCGGCATCAAATATCTCAAAATTCATATATGGTATGTGTTAATTCATAAAGGGGCCGAACCAACAAGTATGGAAAGAGATTTTCGAATTAATTAATTCGAATACAAATATGGATAGCAGTAATTCAAAATTGATTTCAAGAAAAAATCAACGACATGGAAAAATCAAGTATGACAGTGATTAGGAGGGTTTCAACCCTATAAATAAACCCAAAAGAAATCATCATCGGCATCGAGTTATGAAGAGAAAAAGGCAAATAATCAAACCAGCATACGAAAATCACATACCACAATTCAACGAACTCGGTCAGCTGCAAGTACAATCAATCATCAGAGAACGAACGAAGCAGTGAGCAAGAGCAACGTGAATCAAGCAATTGATCATCAGAGAACGAACACAAGAGCATCACAAACCAGCCGAAAACCCAATTTGGATCGCAAGAGACGAACCCTAGTTTCAGAAAGAAGGAGATCGGTCGCCATTATTTTTCACAAAGCAAAAGAACGAAGTGGGTCGGGTTAAAGGAAAACAAGGGGCCGGCTTTGTTAATGATAAAAGGGGTTTAAGTTTTAAAAGGGGTTTGCTTTATTTTATTTCAAGCAAAAATTAGGGGTTCAAATTCATATTTTAATTTTTGCATCGGGTTTTATTTTTGAAGTTGTTCTTGTTTTTATTTTCGAGTCAACAAATTTGTAAATCACCACCTAGGGTTTAGGTAGTGTCAGATTGTCTAGTTAGAATTAGTTCAGTGAGCAGGGTGTGCGAGTTTGCGAAGCTCTAGAGGCGGAGCAGAGTTTGCGAGTAAACAAAGCTCTATAGGCGGAGCAGGGTGTGCGAGTCTGTTTGTGAGCGGGAGCAAGGGTTTGCGAGTCTGGTAGAGTGTTTGTAAGCGAGATACTGTTTAATTCTAATAGAAATCTGGGAATGCAGCAGTAGGCAGGGGTTGCCGAAGCTGGGTAAATTTTGTGTGTGATTTACTTTTCAGCATATTTATTTCTGCAGTTTGTTTCTTTGTTTTAAATCGAGAAAATTTGTTATTAACCCTATTCACCCCCCCCTCTAGGGTTAATCTAGATCCTACAAAGAGAGAAGGGATAGAAGAAATGCTGGATGAGGAAGGAAAGGAAAGAGAAGAAGGCACTGATGGTAGCGATAGTGACTACAACGCCAGTATAGAGGGAGATGAATCATTTGGCGAGATGTCTCATGAAGGCCCTGAACTTCCTGCCTTACCCCGTCCAGAGTGGATCATTGTTGAATCTTCTGAAAAGGCCAGGGAAGTGGGAGCATTGCCTTTAGGCCAGAGATGTCTTTAATTACATGCCAATATGGTCTGTAGAGTACTTAGGGGGTCATCGCCACTACATACACTTGCTATGATCTGGAACACACATCCTTACATCCGTTTGCATTCTAAAATTCTGATTCATATACTATCTTTCATCTTATATTAGATTCCATGGCTAGAGATTGATATCGCAAGCTCCAGCATATTGCGGACGAGCTTAGAGGATTAACCCCCTACCCATATCCACATAATTCTAGTTATTGAGGACGTGATGATGCTGACGAAGAAAGTTTAAGAATGAAGTAAAGGGAAGCAAAGGAGGACCGTAGGGTTGAATAGGAAAGAAAGAAAAGGTAGGCTAAAGAGTGGCTATCCTTCGATCAAGCCAAACGATACAAAGAGTCATAAGATCATCACGACTCCTCCTTTGCGCTCCTCTGCCTCGCATTGAATCTCAGCTTCCTCCCAATCAACAAGTTCCCATTTCAAAGTCCTTTGCTACTGCCACTCCTCCATACTCTAAAGGAATCTCTTCTCCCTTGTCTTCCCTTCTGACTGCCCTGCCTCGTCTGCGGGCTTCTTTTCCTTAACTTTTAACTATAGGGCATTGTGTTTGATCGGGACATCGAACACATTCCAAAGGAGAAGGTAGACCGAGATGTCCAGAGGATTTAAAAGCATGTTGACCAGGGCAATAAATTGAAAAAAACTCTACTTCGCTCTCTCTAAATCAGCAAATCAACTACGCCAATATCCACTCCATAGATTATAAAAAGCAGACTTACGAAACAATCATTGATGGTCATAGTAGAGACTTAGAAAAATGAAAGCAAAGAGGGGCACAACTTTAGAACCGAAGGCCAAGGCATAGAGCCTAATTTCAAAGACGAAGAAGGCCTACGATGATGTTGTGATCATGCTGCAAAACACGTTGAAGACGACCCATGAAGAGGGATGCGCTCTAAAATCATAAACTATCGAGAAGGACCTGGCCCTCACTGCGAAGGATGAAGTTATTCAAGTCAAGGATAGGACTACTAAGGAGCAAGTCATCAAAAGTCAGAAGCTTTGCTCGAAGGAATATAAGCTTGTAGAGGGTCCGTTGTTAGCGAAGGCTGAGAAATTAGATACGGAGGTCGATTACTCATTCACCATGCAAGAGCTAAAAGACCTTAAGGAAACAAGGGCCAAGGATATGGAAGAATTAAATAATGCTCTCCAAAGCTTCTTTGCAAGCATGGTTAGACACAAGAACCTAAAGTGGCTATGGAGCACTTATGGTGAAACTCTTAGAGATGCCCGGGAGGAGATGTTGCATCGCTCTGAAGCAGCCGATGAAGGCCTCACCGAAGAAGAACTCATGGTTAAGTACTTAGAATCAGAAGATATAACCAAACTTGAAGAGGGAAAGGCCATTCTTACTACATAGGAAGATGCCGCTGTTGTTGTTGCTGTCAAGGCTTCCATCGGCCTAAGTGCATCGGGTCCTGTAGAAACATTTCTTCCAAAGTCCAAGGAGCCTAAGGAGGATTTTTCTAAGACTGAGTGGGAAAGCTCTGTGACCACTCGGACAATTCCAACGTCAGCATTGGCTGCCTATGTTGAACCCTGTATTCCTCCTTTTGTCAATCCGCCAGTCTGGTACTCACTTGAAGAAGGTGAGATTTTTGAGTCTTTTACTTCGCAACTAACTTTGGGCAAAGGTATATCGCTTTTTTCTTTCATTTTCAAGAAAGTTTAGCTCTCCTGCGAATCCATTACTAACATTTATAATTATGTATGCCAACTTTTTGGTTTTCTACGTCTTCCGCCTTCGTCTCTGACTACTTAACGGTAAGTCACTATGACTATCTTCACCTCATCGACGTCCATCTCCACAGGACTAGCTACTCCAATCATGCCTCCTAGTTCCAAATCTAGCCCCAATTCTTAAAAGATCATAGCCTTAGAAGGGAGAGGTTTAGGGGAAGATGTTTTGATTACCGGCGATGCAGACCTAATCGTCTTTATTACACTGGAGGTAGAATTGAAGATCGACCTTTCTAAGGTCAGAATTAAAAAGGAGCTTGGAATCTTGAAGTCCATTAGCTCCGCGCCAACAAGACCACTGTAAAACTCCCTACTATAAAAGTAAAACACCTAGATGCTTCTGTCCGAAAATCCGACGGGCATTCTGCTATGCCTTAGGTTAATACTACACCATCTAAAGGCGACACCCCTCAAGTAGGGAAGATAAAAGGTGGGCAAAAGCATAAGGAAACCTACTGGCAGTTCAGACAGAAAGGGTAGTAAGAGAGAGAAGAACAAATAGGAGACTCCTAAAGCTCGTGGGTATGGTAACTTGTATTTTGTTACATCTTTTTGTTGTGAACAGGTCGTGTTTTTGTAGGAGTGACCCCTGCAATTCTTGTACACAAAAGTGCGAGTAATGGAAGATTTTTTTTATCTTGTAATCTTTGTTCCTTTTACTTTCTACATTTCAATATTCCATACCTACTTATATGCAACTGCCTATGTATATAATATAATTGCATATCTTGTAATTTATCAATATCATATACATGTTCTCGTGCAATGCTTCTATTTATCGAAGGTAAGTGCATGCAAGTAAAATCCATGTGATTGCTCTAGTTGTATATCGTTGTTTAGGCTTATTTATAGTTGCCAAAGTGTTTCGCTGGGAGAAATAGAACCGTCTTTCAACTCACTCTATGGTTATTCCTCTTTGTGTCGGGTTATGTTACCTTTGATCGGTTATTATTATAAAGAGTCCAAGTTCTATATTGCTCCTTATCGCTGAGGAGTTTCAATTGAAATATTTATTTCCTATTTATATATTTCTGCCACGAAGTAAATGCTATTCGTCAAAACTGTTTTTCAAAATGTTAGACGACGGGCACTAGTAAGAGTTAAACATCATGAGGTAAATTACTAAATTGCCCTTAGTCCGGTTGTCCCTTTCCAATCATGATCCAAGATATGGGTCTGATAATTCCTGTCTTGGATTTTCAATGACTATCCTTGTTTATCCTCGGCCAAGCGTATCCCACAAAGTCGCTAGCTTAGTCATGGAAATCTAATTTGTACGCCAATTCCTCTCCATGGGATTCGATATTTTAATTGCTTAATTTTAAGCATTCCTTCTTCGATGCTGCCAATCTTCAGGCAATATCTGATACTTGCAAGATGGATCAGATTATCTGATCAACCCTTTCATAATCAGTCCTTCTTGACGTTGCCTAACTACAGACAATGGAAAATTTATAAAGGTTGGGGTCAAATTATCTGATCGACCCTTAAGTTGTTTTTCCTTCCTATCGTCACCTATTTCTAGGTAATGGCGAATTCTTAAATTTCAGGGTCAAATTATCCAATCGATCCTAAGTTGATATTCTTTTTTAATGTTGCCAACCTCTATGAAATAAAAAATTTATGAAGGTCGGGGTTGAATTGTCCAATCGACCCCTATATAAGTTCTCCTTTCTAACGTTGCCAATCTCCAAGCAGTGACAGATTCCTATAAGTCAGGGCCAAATTATCCGATTGACCCCTATAAAAGTTTTCACTTTCTAACATTGCCGATCTCCAAGAAAATTCAAATTCCTGAAGGTCGGGGTCAAATTATTTGGTCGACCCCTATGTGTGTTCTCCTTAATGACATTGCCAATCTTCAAGCAATGCCAGATTTTTGAAGGTCAGGGTCAATTACTCGATTGATTCCTAAGTGGTTATTCTCCTCATTCACAAGTTCTAGGCCAAGGCTGTTTATACACGACTTTCCTACTAATCACGCAACACATAGTTTTTGCTTGTGTGGACACGATTCCATAGGTTTATGAAACTAATTATATATATATTAACGAGAATGCTACAGGTCCTACCTTGTTACATTGCTCCTAGAGTCCCTAGACAACTTATTTGCAAAAATGTAATAAATAAAACTTAAAATAATAGTGATGCAGTAAGTCACTATTCCATGCCCGTAGAATTGAAATTCCATCAACAGTGGCTAGCTTGAATGTTCCATCTCAAAGCTTTCATTTGATTGCATATAGGCCTTCCAAGTTTAGACCGAATGATCCAACTCGCTTCAGAGCGAGATCTCCTATCTCGAAGGTGCAGTTTCATACCTTGGCGTTAAAGTATTGATCTACCCTTTTGGTGACCAACGTACCTTAGTTCCGCTTCTTCCCTTTTCTTATCAACCAAATTGAGGGACTCAAGCAAAATTTCCTCGTTTACTTTTGGATCGAAATGCCTTTTACGATGAGAAGGGATTTTACTTTTGTCAGGATCATAGCGTCTGATCCGTATGCTAGAGCGAACGTCGAATGTCCAGTTGGGGACTTGTGGGTCATCCTATAAGCCTATAACACTTGCAGAAACTCATCAACCCAGTTGCCTTTAGCTTTAGTTAATTTCTTCTTCAAGGTGGACTTGATGATTTTATTTACTGTCTCCACTTATCCATTCACCTTTGGATGTACTACCGATGAGAAGCTCTTCTCGATTTTGTACCACTTGTAGATATCCTTGAAATTGGTACTTTCCAATTGAGTTCTATTGTCCGTGATGATCTTTTGACGTACTCCAAAGCTGCAAATGATGTTCTTTGTCATGAAGTTGATACCTTTTTCATTACGATCATGGCAAGCGATTCGACTTTAGTCTACTTTGTGAAGTAGTCCACTACAACTATTACGTATTTAGCTCCACTTTTGGGGTCGGTAGCACACCATTTAGATCAATTCCTTAAACAGCAAATAACCATGGGCTATCCATTTGTATAAGTTCTGTAGATGGGTCACTTAGGATCTCCGCAAATCTCTAGCAACGGTCTTACCGCATGATGTAATCAGCTGCATCATGATTTGTTGTTGGCCGAAAATATTCGTAGCAAATCACCTTTTTAGCCGGAGTCTGCCTCCAGTATGATCATCAAAGCTACCCTCATGGATTCAAAAGGATCTTCCTAGCCTTTCCTTGGTTACACTCCGAAGTAGGGAGTTGTGTATAATACTCCTTATTGCATCCTGAATTGAGGTGCTTTTCTAAAGTGTTTCTTTCGTTCATTTCAGTATCTCGAGAGAATCCCCTTAAGCAAGTATTCTTTGATCGGAGTCATCCATGACTCCTCTTCCACCATGGTCTCCAAAATCCAATCAACATTTATTTGATCAATGCTTGAAGCCATCAGAACCTTCATTGGAACCTGGCCCATTATCTGTGCTTCTCCAAAGCTAGCCAGTTTAGACAATGAACTAGCCTTTGTGTTCTCCTCCCTAGGGATATATCCAATAATGTAGTGCTTTACTCCATCTGTAACACCCTATATTTTTAGTAACATTATATAGAGCATTTAATTAGGCATATTAAACAAAATAATGTAATTTGTTAAGAGAGTAAGAGTTGTGATTCATAAAGGGGTAGTCGTGCCTATGTAAACTAATGAACTAAGTAGAATTAAAATGAGTTAAGTTAGGGTGAGTAGACAAGGGAAAAATAGGTAGAAGCAATAACCTTGTACCCTAAACCTTCACTACATTCATTTCATACATTTATTATAAAATTTACCAAAACTAACACTTAGAAGCCAGCCACCATTAAGAAGAAAAGAGGGGAAATCAAGGGGAAGAAGCTAATTGACTTAAATAAAAGATCAAATCTCATCTCCTTAACATCAAAGCAAAGATGAATAATGACTACAACTCTTATTTTTGATTGATTTTAGTTTTAGATGATTTCGAAAAAGTATTTGCAAATGTTTTTCTATGTTTTGAATGTCAAAATTGATATATATATATATATATATATACTTGTTGATAATTTAGGCTATTTTATATGTAATTTATGATGATAATTGATTTAGAAAACCTAGTTTATGACATCCAAATGACTTTCAAATTTAATCTAAGGTTAAAAATATTATTTTGGAGATGGGTTTCAATTTTCATAATTTTTGAATTATGGTGTATTTATTATGAATTTTTTAGTGAAGAAAATGTTATTTTGGGTTTTAAATTTATTACGACCAAGATATAATGGCTTTGGCTTTGAAATTTAAATATGTTAGAAAGCATATTAAAAGATATTTTTGGGAATTTTTGAAATTTTTTCCTAAGTGTTTTAATAGATATATAAAATTATTTAAGGTATGTGACTTAAATGTTTTATATATTTATAAAACAAGAGGCATTTTGTAAATAATTTAACTAGTTAAATTTTGAAATTTCGGCAGTACTTTTGGAAAAGAAAATTAGCAACCAATAATATTTTGATAAAAAAGGCATGTTAGTTGAAAAGATTACTTAAAAGGGATAAAAATCAGTTTAAACGTGCTTTTTACATGTTTTACCACTTTCAGCACCTAACATTCGACCGCGTTCCTCCGCCACCATCACTATCGAAACCATTGCATAAGGCGTCAAAGACCTAACGCGCAGAGAATTGGATATAGGTGGAGGTATATAGTCGAAACAAGAGGTACCGATGGGGTCGAAGAGCAACTTTGCTTTTTAATGAAAATGCGCCTGCTTTTTTTTAGATAGTAATGCTTTCAACTTGGTTGGCTTTCGATTGGGTCAAATTTTTTTAAAGGAATGGCTTCAAAAGAGGTTGCACCTTTATTTTAAGTATATGCTTTCGAATGGGATGAAACCCCAAATTGCCGCCTTTTTACCTTTCTAACCAGATTGGTTTCGAAAGAGTTACCGTTTTTAAAACTTAGCCGCTTCTCCAATGTTTTCGAAGGGATAGGTTTCGACACCATCCACTTCTTTTACTTAGGAATTACATATGAAAGATTTTCTTCCAACTTGGTTGTTTATGACCCATTTGATATTTGAAAGTTAAACCCAAAGGTTTTGTAAGGAATGGTTTCCAAAGGTTTCAAAAAAATTTCCATTGCATACTTTAATGCTATCAAAAGGTAACTGAGATTGGTTTCGAAGGTGAGGTTCTCCAATATTTATGAAAGGTTTAAACTATGATTTCAAAGGGGAGGTTTCCCAATGGTTTCGAAAGGTACTTAAAGCATTTTAAATGGAAGGTTTTCGATTGCTTTCGAAAGGCAAGTTTGATGTTTTGACAAAAGGATGTCTAAGGTTTATAAAGCTTTTGAAGAAGATGTTTTTAATGGTTTCGAAATGTATGTTTGGCCTTTAGGCCTAAGGTTATAAAGTAAAGTAGTTTACTTATATCGAAAGAGGTACTTTCAATAGTTTTGAAAGGGGTACTTTCAATGGTTAAGAAAGGCGTACTTTCAATGGTTTCGAATGGGTTGTTTAAATTTTTTAAACAAAGGTTTCAAAAGATCTATCTTGGCAATATAACCCATGTGTTTTAAGTTAAAAAGGGTTTTGACTTATTTGGAGGGATTCACTATATTACATCAACATTATTTTGGGTAAAGTATCTATAACATGGAAAATAGCTTAGAGTAAAGCAAAAAAAATGTATTTTCCTTATATGAGTATGATTTAAAGGTTTAAATCATTTTGAAAAGGTATTCAAGGAAAATTTTAAAAGGGTAGTTAACCCTAAGAAAATAACCCATATTAGAAGACCAAATGGAACTGGTGTATGGTCGTGCCCTACTCATTAGCTATTAGCCCCTAGTTGATTTAGTCCAAAATTCCAGTTTGTATGGCTTGGTCATAGGTAGACTTAAATGATGATTACAAATAGAAAGAAATATATATGTACAAAAATGATAGGTTATTGATGAGCTCGCAAAACCATTACGATCCGGAGACCCTTGGAAGAGTAAGTTAGGGAGATGGTCTAGAATACTTTTCTAACAGTTGTTAGATCATATTTATTACTTTTCTGGTAGCCCGAGTCAGCCAATGTTAGTAGTTAGTCAAACAAAACTACATTTGTTTTGGACAACTGATCCAGTAAATACCTGTTTTTAACATATATGATATTGCTATTACTGATATAATCAATTTGATTAACCGGTTTTGTTGTAGGATTATGATTTGAAAAAGATATGTTTTAAAGCGATGTTAGTGAAGGGGAACCCGTTCCGCTAAGCGGCGTGGTCTCGCTTAATATAAAACAACCGACATGTATAGTATTATTCACACCAGGATTTATATCCGACCCAAAGTTTATGTTTTTCCCCTTAAACTCTCGGGTGCTCAAAATTGATTTGAGTAGAGCGAGGGTTGAGGAATTTTAGGCTTTAGTAGGTGGACGAATAAAGCTTCTGAAGATAAGCAGGAGGCTGAAGTTAGTTATTTAGGTGTTGTTGTATATTTTGTTTAATCCATTGTGCTATATTAAGTCAGTTATGACTATATAATACTCTGGTCATCCAAGGGGGCATCTTTATATGTCGCTCTTTGCATATTTTGTAATAATTATATCTTATCTGAACCTAGGAAAGGATTAGGGTTATGTAATTTGGATATGAAACATGTTTTATGAAATGTAATCAGAAAAGATGTTTTTGTGTCATTTTTGATTTTGTTTCATATTCATGTGCTTCTGATATTATGAATACCATTAACATTACTATATTTGGTCACCGGAAGCTAATATTGTAGATGACTATAACTTCTGTAGCGCTTATCTTTGGGTCTCCAAATAGGGGTTTTACAACTTGGTATGAGATCATAAATTTATGAAAAACTTTAACCAAAAATGATATTTGAAAACATAATCCTTAGAAATCGGAGAAAAGATTGGGGAATGAGATAACACTATAGTAAGTCTTTGATTTTCTATATATAAGTATAGCTACATCTCTATTCTCCTATATCTCTTAGGTTATTCTTCTGTATCTCATGAGGCTCGAATGCAGATATGGACGCTAGAAGAGTTAACATTGGTGGGGGAAGCATCAGAACAAACAGAAAAGTCAAACGAAGTACTAGGTGAAATCCAAGTCAGGCACAAGTAGAGAATGTGGGTGCTGGAGTCCCGCAAATGGATATGGGAGCATTGTGTCAATTCTTCACAAACATGATGCAAGCAGGAATTGATGCAGGAGTAGTTGGAGGTAACGATGGAGGAGGAAACAAGGAAGCTCTAATGGTGAATTACTATGCCATTCTGAGTAGAGATTATGCCCGGCTGGGAGGAAAGCCGTTCATCGGTACTAAGAACACAATCGAAGTAGAGAATTGGCTGCTTCATTGTAAAAGAATATTTGCTGATCTTGGGCTCAATGATGAGTAGAAGAGGAAGCTTGCATCGAGACAGCTTCGGGGAGTAGCTTTATTCTGGTGAAATAGTATAACAGTTGGAGTGAATGAGGAGAATATGACTTGGGCCGAGTTCAGGAGAAGATTCGAGGAAAGGTTAATGTCTGTGAAGGTGGAGTCTGCCTTGCTCAAGATGTTTACTGAATTGGAGGTGGGAGACATGACGGTGTTACAGTATGCTAGAAGGTTTGAGGAGTTGGCTAGGTATGGATATGCCATTGTGGACACTGTGATTAAGAGGAACAAGAAGTTCATCAGGGGGTTGAAGCCTGAGTTGGCTAGGGCTACATTATCTCATATCAGAGATCCCTAAGATTTTGTAGTTGAAACAACTTTAAGGCTGGAGGAAATGCTTGCTTTGCTCTAAAAGAATAAGGCCAAGGAAGTCCAAGTGGGATAGGGTCAGAAGCGAAAAAATTTCCATATGAAAGGAGCTCAGAAAGGAGGAGCCGCTAAAAAAGGGAAGTCTAAAGTGGTCTATTATAAGTGTGAAAGAAATGCTCATGAGTGCCGGACAAGCAAAGGAATGAAGGCTGCTGAGAAGAAAGGTGTTAGATGTTTCAATTGGGATCAAGTTGGACACTACAAGAACCAATGTAAAGAGCCTGCTAAGGAAGATAAAGGCCAAGTGTTTGCATTGAAACCTGCTACCTCAAGACCAACAACACAGGAGAAAGGCAAAGCTGTGTTGGGAGGCACGCTTTCGATTGATGGTATGTCTATTAGAGTACTGTTTGATATTGGTGCATCGCATTCTTTTATATCTCGATGTTTGATAGATTAGCTCAACCTAGAATGCTCATATTTAGCTACTTCCTTAACAGTTGCAAATCCGATAGGAGGGTCCGCAACACTTGGGATGAAGTGTGACCACTTAAAGTTTGACTTGCTAGGTTACACTTTTGTTTGCATGTGTTTGATTTCGTAAGGTCCAGAATTATATTGGGTATGGATTGGTTAAGATGTTAAGATATTTTGCTATGATAGAAAAATATCACTTAGACACCCTAACCATAGTGATTGGATTGTATATACCATAGAAAGCCCTAGTTGTGAGGTGAATGCTTTGTTGGGTGTTGTGGAGTTAGAAGATGAGTTGAATCGAGTTTTAATGGTTAGAGAATTCATAGATGTCTTCGAGCCTATAGTAAGATTGCCACCGAAACAAGCCGTTGAGTTTTAGATAGATTTAGTGCCTGGAGCAAGACCAGTGAGTAAACCGCCAAACAGGATGGCACTTATAGAAATGAGAGAGCCGAAGGTGCAGTTAGTGGATTTGGAAGGCAAGAATTTTATTAGGCCAAGTAGTTCACCTTGGGGAGCAACTACAGTGTTTGCTAAGAAGTTGGGCGGATCGTTAAGGTTATGTATCATTATTGTAAGCTGAATGAGAAGATGATAAAGAATTGATATCCATTGCCTATAATTGATGATTTTTTCGATCAGTTGGGTGGAACCAAGTTATTTCCTCATATGGATTTAGCAACAGGTTTCCATCAGCTCAGAGTAGCAGAGGATAGTATACCTTTGACGGTGTTTAGAACTAGATATGGATCATACGAATGGTTAGTTATATCATTCGGACTAACTAATGTGCAGACATTCTTTGTGGATTTAATGAACCGAATTTTCCAAGAGTACTTGGATAGGTTCGTGTTGGTTTCTATAGATGATATCTTGATACACTCTAAGGATGAAAGGGAGCATGAAGTTCATCTTAGAATTGTGCTTGAGATGCTGAGGCAGCATCAGTTGAAGGCAAAGTTTTTGAAGTGTCATTTCTGGAAGAAGGAAGTAAAGTTTCTTGGTCATGTAGTCTCAAAGAAAAGGTATCTATTAATCCGACTAAGATTGAAGCGGTGAATAATTGTGACTGAGATAAAGAGTTTTCGTGGATTGGCTTGATATTATGGGATGTTCATAAAGAATTTTTCATGGATAGCAGCAATGATTACTATGCTAACATGAAAGGATGTGAAGTTTGTGTGGACCGATAAGTGTGTGGAAGCATTCCAAAGCGTGAAACACTTGTTGACCCATGCACCTATATTAGTAGTTCCAAAAGGGAATCAGGACTTGGTAATATATATACAGATGCGTGTGGAACTAGATTAGGAGCTGTGTTAATGCAAGGAGGTAAAGTGATTGCCTATGCTTCTCGATTACTTAGACCACATGAAGTTAGATATCCAATGCATGATTAGGAATCAACTGCGTTGATCTTCGCATTGAAGATTTGGAGCATTTATCTCTTAGGGAAGAGGTTTGAGCTATACACAGATCACAAGTCTTTAAGATACTTATTCTCTCAGAAGGAGTTGAATATGAGACAGTAGAGGTGGTTGGAGTTTTTAGCTGCTTATGATTTTGGTATAGAGTATGCTTCGGGGAAAGGTAATAAAGTGGAAGATGTTCTTAGCAGAAGACGTCATAACATGGCGTTAACTATGTCGGTAGAGTGGAAGGATTTAAAAGCTTTGACTACCTGTAGTGTGCAATTAAGATTGACTGCTAGTTCTAGTCAGAGCCATACCATGTTATCCTATTTAGAAGTTCGACCAGTATTGATCGAGAGGATTGCTTCTAAGTAGAAAGAGGATCCAGTGTTAGCTGAGAGGATTAGAAGGCTTGAGGTTGGAAGTGAGATTAATGATCTGAAAGATTTTAGTCTTGACCAAATGGGATGGTTGAGAAAGAATGGACGATTATGTGTTCTAAATGTTGAGGACTTAAGGAAAGAAGTTCTTGGAGAATGTTATCGATCCAAGTTTACGATTCATCTTGGAGGGACCAAGATATGAGGTGGAGCTTCTATTGTGAAGGTATAAAGAGAGATGTTGGCTTGTGGGTTAAGGAGTGTGCAAACTCTCAATAGGTGAAAGCCAAACATTAGAAGCCAAGTGGATTCCTTCAAGCTTTAGATGTTCCAGTTTGGAAGTGGGATTCTATTTCTATGGATTTTATAGATGTGTTGCCAAGGTCAAATAGAGGAAATGAAAGTACGTGGGTTATAGTGGACATGTTGACTAAGAATGCACATTTTACTCCGGTTCAGTCTACTAAAACGGAACTTATTTTAGCCAAGTTATTTATGAAAAATATAGTTAGGCTTCATGGAATTCCAAGTAGTATAGTAAGTGATAGAGATTCCTTGTTCACTAATGAATTTTGGAAGAGTCTACAGGATGTATTAGGTACCAAGCTTAAGATGGGTAATGTATATCATCCTTAGACTGATGGGCAGACAGAGAGAGTCCATAAAGTACTCGAGGATTTACTTAAAGCTTGTGTATTGGACTTTGGTGGATATTGGGAAGGTCATCTACATATGATTGAGTTTTCCTATAATAATAGTATTCAGACTAGT
This sequence comes from Allium cepa, assembly GCA_030765085.1. NCBI lineage: Eukaryota > Viridiplantae > Streptophyta > Magnoliopsida > Asparagales > Amaryllidaceae > Allium > Allium cepa. The sequence continues at coordinate 602,738,728 of CM060935.1, forward strand.
ATAGGAATGACATAGTTTGAAGTTTTGTATGGAAGGCCATGCAAATCTTTCGTTTGTTGGTTAGAGACCACGGATAGGTTGACTCTTGGTCCAGATTTGGTTAGAGAAGCCCTATAGAAGATTGAGTTGATTCAAGCGAGAATGAAGGAAGCTCAATCTAGGCAGAAAAGCCATGCTGATAAGAGACGAAAAGACTTTGTGTTCTCGGTTAAAGATCATGTTTTCGTCAAAATATCGCCAATGAAATGTGTTATCAGATTTGGGAAGACTTAAAAGTTAGCACCAAGATTCGTTGGACCGTTTCCTATTATTGAGAGGATCGAGAAACTTGCATATAGATTAGAGTTACAGAATAGTTTGGCAGGAGTCCACGGTGTTTTTCATGCTTCTCATCTAAGGAAGTATATCCGAGATCAAGATATTACAACAGGAAGCATGTCTGTATAGTCACGAGAGATGAGAAGAAGATAATAACCAAGACAGTCGGGTTAGTTAGAGTCCAGTGGAGTGATGCTGAGAGAGACTGTACTTGGGAAACTAAGAGCATGATTCGAGATACTTATCCTGACTTGTTTCATGGTATGTTTTACCTTTTTGATTGATAGGTGAGTGCCTTACCATAATTTCGAGGATGAAATTCTTTAAGGAGAAGAGTCTGTAACACCCTATATTTTTAGTAACATCATTTGAAACATTTAATTAGGCAAATTAAATGAAATAATGTACTTTGTTAAGAGATTTAGATTTTTGATGTATAAAAGAGTGGCCATGCCTATATAAACTAATGAACTAAGTAGAATTAAAATGAGTTAAGTTAAGGTGGGTAGATAAAGGCAAAATAGGTTGAAGCAATAACCTCATATCCTAATCCTTCACTACATTCATTTCATACGTTCAATAATTTTTTTACCGAAACTCAAACACTTAGAGGCCAACCACTACTAAGAAGAAAAGAGGGGAAATCAAGCTAAATCAAGAGCAAGAAGCTAATTAACTTAAATCAAAGATCAAATCTCATCTACTTAACATCAAAGCAAAGGTGAATAATGACTACATCTCTTTTTTTTTTATTGATTTTGGTTTTATACGATTCTGAAAGTATTTGCAAATGTTTTACCATGTTTTAAATGATAAATTGATACACACACACTTGTTGATGATTTAGGCTATTTTATATGCATTTAATGATGAAAAATGATATAGAAAACCAAGTTTATGACATCAAAATGACTTGTAAATTTAATCTAAGGTCAGAAACATTATTTTGGAGATAGGTTCCAAGTTTCATAATTTTCTGAATTATGGTGGATTTATTATGAATTTTCTAATGAAGAAATTATTATTTTGGGCTTTAAATCTATTACGGCCAAGATATAATGGCTTTAGGTCTGTAATTTAAATATGTTAGAAAACATAATAAAAGACATTTTCTAGATTTTTTGGAAAATTCTCCTAACTGTTTAAATAGATATATAAAATTATTTAAGGCATAGGGCTTAAATGCTTTATATATTTATAAAGGAGAAGGGCCATTTTGTAAATAATTCATTATTTAAATTTTGAAATTTCGACACTATTTTTAGAAAAGAAAATTCGCAACCAATAATATTTTGACAAACAAGGCAGGTTGGTTGAATAGATGACTTAAAAAGGTTAAAAATCAGTTTAAATATGCTTTTTCAATGTTTTACCACTTTCGGCATTCGACCGTGTTCCTTAGCCACCATCACCATCGAAACCAATGCGCAAGGCATCAAAGACTTGGTGCGCAGCGAATTGGATATAGGCAGAAGGTATGCAGCCGACACAAGGAGTTCCGATGGGGTCAAAGCGCTGCTTTTCTTTTAAATTAAAATGCGCCTGCTTTGCTTTCGAGAGTAATGCTTTCGACTTGTTGGCTTTCGACTGGGTCAAATTGTTTTAATGGAATGGTTTCAAAAGAGGTTGCACCTTTGTTGTTGGTATATGCTTTCGAAGGGACCGAAACCCATAATTGCCGCCTTTTTTACCTTTCGACCAAGATTGTTATCGAAAGGGTTATCGTTTTTAAAACTTTGCCGCCTCTCCAATGCTTTCGAAGTGATAGGTTTTGACACCTTACACTTCTTTTATTTAGGAATTTCTTACGAAAGAGTTTCTTTCAACTTGGTTGTTTATGACCCTTTTTATATTTGAAAGTTAAACCTAAAGATTTCATAAGGAATGGTTTCCAAAGGTTTCGGAAGGTTTTCCACAAGCTTTTACTTGAACCCAATGCTTTTGAAAAGTTTTTTTACATAGCATACTTTAATGTTTTCGAAAGGTAATTGATATTGGTTTCGAAGGTGAGGTTCTCCAATATTTACAAAAGGTTTAAACTATGCACTCAAAGGGGAGGTTCCCCAATGGTTTCAAAAGGTACTTAAAGCATTTTAAATGGAAGGTTTCTGATTTCTTTCGAAAGACAAGTTTGATGTTTTGAAAAGAGGATGCCAAATGTTTATAAAGCTTTCGAAGAAGATGTTTCTAATGGTTTCTAAAGGCATGTTTGGCCTTTAGGCCTAAGGTTATAAAGTAGTTTACTTATATCGAAAAGGGCACTTTCAATAGTTTTGAAAATGTTACTTTCAATGGTTACAAAACGGATACGTTCAATGGTTTCGAATGGGTTGTTTAAAGATTTTAAGAAAAGGTTTAGAAAGATCTATCTTGGCAATATAGCATAAGTGTTTTAAGTTAAAAAAAGGGTTTTAACTTATTTGAAGGGATTCCTCAATATATTACATCAACATTATTTGGGTAAAGTATATATAACATGGAAAATAGCTTAGAGTAAAGCAAAGAACGTATTTTTCTTGCATAAGTATGATTTAAAGGTTTAAATCATTATGAAAAGGTTTTCAAGGAAAATTTTAAAAGGGTAGTTAACCCTAAGAAAATAACCCAGATTAGAAGACTAGATGGGACTGGTGTAGGGTCGCGCTCTACTCATTAGCTATTAGCCCCTAGCTAATTTAGTCTAAAATTCCACTTTGTAGGGCTTAGTCACAGGTAGACTTAAATGATGGTTACAAACAGAAAGGAATATATATGTATAGAAAAAAGACAGGTTATTGGTGAGCCCGCAAAGCCATTAGGATCAAGAGACCCTTGGTGATGTAAGTTAGGGAGACCATCTAGAAGACTTATCTAATAGTTGTTAGATCATATTTATTACTTTGTCTAGTAGGCCCGAATTAGCTAAGGTTAGTAGTTAGCCAAAAAAAACCACATTTTTTTTGGACAGCTGATCCAGTAATACCTAGTTTTAGCATATATGATATTACTGTCATTGATATAATCAATTTGATTAACCGGTTTAGTTACAGGATTATGATTTGCAAAAAGATATGTTTAAAGAAATATTAGTGAGCGGAAACTTGTTCCACTAAGCCACATGGTCTCATTTAATATAAAATAACCGAGATGTATATTATTATTCACACCAAGATTTATGTCCGACTCGAAGTTTATGTTTTTCCCCTTTAACTCTTGGGTTCTCAAAATTTATTTGAGTAAACCGAGGGTTGAGGATTTTTAGGTTTAGTAGGTGGACGAATAAAGCTTACGAAGACAAGTAGGAGGCCGAAGTTAGTTATTTAGGTGTTGCGGTTTATTTTGTTTAATTCCGCTATGCTGTTTTAGTCAGTTATGACTATATAGTACTCTGGTCATTCAAGGAGGCATCTTCATATGTCGCTCTTGGCGTATTTTGTAATAATTATATCTTATCCGAAGTTGAAAAACGATTGGGATTATGTAATCTGGAAATGAAACATGTTTTATGAAATGTAATCGAAAAATTTATTTTTGTGAAATCTGTGATTTTGTTTCGTATTTATGTGCTTTTGATATTATGGATACTATTAACATTATCATATTGGTCACCAAAAGTTAATATTGTGGATGATTGTAGCATTTATAGTGCTTAGCGTCGGGCCTCTAGATAGGGGATGTTACACCATCCAACCGTTCCAGTGCTTTTTTCAGGTAAGGGCAAGTATTAAACCCTTAACTTGATATTCCTCTCAAACTTGACAAACCACTAGCTGAGAATAACTAAATATGTGGAGTGTCCTTATTCCCAACTCTTTTGCTATCCTTAATCCCGCTATCGGTGCTTCTTACTCAGCCTCATTGTTTGTTGTAGGAAACTCCTGGCTTAGCGCATAACAATCAGAACATCCTTCATTGTTTGTTGTAGGAAACTCCAGCCTTAGCGCATAACAAATAGGCCATCCTTCAGAGGTTTTGAGCATTACTCATGTAAATGAACTACGTTCATTTGAAGCGCCATCCAGAAATAACTTCCAATGTGAAAGTTTTTCCACAACGTCCTTTTCTTTGCCATCTCACGCGATAAACTCAATGATGAAATCCGCTAATGCCTATCCATTTATCGCTTTCTTTAGGTGGTAGGTAATGTCATATTGGCTCAACTCTATATTCCATTTCAGTAACCTCCCCGTAGTCTCAGTTCAGTATAACACTTGCTTAAATGGCTGATCCATCGGCGCTTTGATTGGATAGGCAAGAAAATATGGTCATAGCTTTTTCGATGCAACCAGCAAGAAGTATGCTAGTTTTTTCAACTTTGGGTAGTTCCTTTTATCTCCTGCAAACCTCTTAATAATGTAGTAGACCAACCCTTGAATCCTCATCTCTTCACGTACCATTGTTGCACTTAATGCATGAGCAGACGCTACCAAATAGATGAATAAGTCATCCCTATCGAGTAATTTGGATATAATGTTTACAAAATGGAGTGCAAACAAGAAAATTATGGACATTTTAAGTTTTCAAATTCAAAATTATTTAAATGGATTTCAAATTCAAATAAATAACTAATTCTTAAATTTGAAATTTAAAAAATAACAGTAATTTGACTTGGGGTTAAGTAAACATTAAAACTAAAAAGTAATTTAGGAATTAAATAAATTTATCAATGGAAACAAAATATCTTCCCAAAATAAATGCTACTGGGCAGCCGCCTTCCCTGGGGTCGATCAACCCCTAGCAGTCAACCACTTGGGAATAAGTGGTGGACAGATAAACATTGGTCACGACTAGGATTTTTGCATTTTGAACAGTCAGGATTTTATCATTTTAAAGCGACTTAAATCCGACCAATCTAGTTCTTTCAAACCACTGTAAATAAGAGCCTAGCCCTCCTTACTTTTTTTCACAGATTATTTTAGAAACTAAGTGAAGCTCTTTTAGTCTCTCTCCTCAAAGATCCAGAAAATACTCTAGGGTTTCAAGTAAGAAATTTTAGATTTTTATTATTCAATTTCTAATCCTTTTCTCTTCCAGTCCCTAAATTTTTGAATCTAATTCATATACAATTTCCTTGTTGTATATCTCTAAAAGGAGAGATATGCAATAGATTGAAGTGGGCTTAAACAAATCCAAAAAGGAAGAGCTAAGGAATTGTTGTGAGCGAAATTCTTAGTCTTACTTATTTTAGTAGTTTCATAATACAACTTGGATTTGATACATGCCTTTAAGGAACTTTAATTACAAAATCATCACATTAAAACCCAAAAATTACCCTAAATTTAAATGTCAATTCTTAAGTTAGAATCTCAATTATTATGTATCAAAATAATGGAATTGTATGGATATTGTAATTTTAATGTTTTACATTCTATTCCACTTCTTATTTTTCTTATGAATTTGATTAAGAGTTCTAAAAAGAATAAATCAAGAAATGATGTGTAAGGTATGGATTATTTTCTTCGTAGTTTGCACTGCTTATTTTCTTAATTAAAATAGGATTTCCTTTTTTCATTTCTATACAAAGAAGTCGATTATAGCGTAAAAGTATTTGAATATTAAGTTTCTATTAATGTAGATTCTTCTATTTTAGTATAAAATAAGTTTGGTATTGATTCTGTTTTATACAAGTCTATTGATTGAGTTATGGATATTCAATATATGGTATATTTAATGATATGAAATTAACTTATATAAATTTGAAGTTTTGACATTTAAAAGTTAGTTTAGAGTGCAATCTACACATGTTTCGAAAAATATTGGGCATATATTTATTTATTTATTTATATATGCTTAAGTAACATATAATTATAACATATTAATTACATAGATAATAGATTATTTAATTATCATTAAATCCCTCTTAGAAAAGAAGTTAATTGTAAAGGTGAAATAAGAGTTTTCTTATAAGGCCTTGATATGGAATACAGTGAGACGTTTGACAATATATTAAGAGAGCGTTGTAAATTATGACTAATTTATATGGAACGAGGTCAGTTAAAAGCTCATGGAAGTCTGCCCAGCTAATCTGGCTACCAGCAGTGTGACTTTGGGGTTGATGTGAGACATCTCCTATAATAAGTACCCAAGGAGGACGCAAGGTTAGTCTCAAATTCTATAGTGTAAACCTGGCCAGCTAATCTAGCTAACAATACCTACGAATAGTTAGACTAATGTACGACGTCACGGTTTGGGTTACGAGTCATAATATAAAGGACCTATTATGGGGTTGAGGGTGTTAAGTGGATGGTTGAGAGTCTGCCTCTTCCATATGTGGGAAGTATTAAATAGTCGAGGTTAGCGGTTGGGAAGCACCCACTTCAAGTTGTACTAACTGGCCTGAAGAGATTCCATGCAATGTCAACTAGATAGTACCAAAGAGAAGTCTACCTTGGGATAGGTAGTAAATGATGGGGACCTTCATAAAATGAGGTATTAAATGGTCAGTCCGTCTAGTTCCTAATAAAAATTTTAAGTGACTTAGGTGTTATCTCTTACCTTGTTAGGACATTATTGACAATAGATATATGTTATTGGGTTGAAAGTGTATGGTTAAGGAATTGGACTAGGAAAGCCTTGGGGCTTATTGTTGGAAAACTTACAATTTAGCTAGGATACATAAGACATATTTAAATTATACTGCCCAATACTATTATAGAAAGGCTCGAGATTTTATTCACGAAACATTATTGTTCCAACTCCCTGCTTATTGCAATACAGGTTAGAAAAGATGATGCATATTTTTAGAGATGTTGGTGGAAACTCAGACTTGTGGTAGTTGTTTAGCTATCTATATTTTTCTATTTTGATGTACCCATTGAGACATGATGTATTTTAAGATATTTTACCGAAAATATTTGTCGTTGTTATGTGGGATTATGTTGTTTCTGACATTTGAATTTAAAAATAAAATGGTATTGTTCTGATATATATTTTATTCTTCCACTATAAGATTCTGAATGTATAGATAGATAGCTCCACATATTGTTCTTGATATCAATTTACTAATCAACAACCAGCTTTGGAATGAATATAAGGTTCGATGGGCCTTTTCTGGGTCGAAAATTAGGCCCACATCGAGGCGGTTGTTACATTTGATATCAGAGCTTAGGTTATCTGATCAACGTGAATAGGTATATATATGAACGGCGTGCTTATTATTTTTGGAAGTATTTTTCAAAACCTTATCTTATAAATATATATGTATATACATATATATATACACACTTATTTTTGAACTTATGTGTAACATCCTAGAAATTTAATTGAATTTAATAAGAGAATTTAATTAAGGTAAAAATAAGAACTTAAAAAAATTCACAAATGTTCGAATTTGGCTATGAAACTTGCACCATCGTGTTCGTAGCGATCTTTTGGACGATTTTCATACATTACTTGTCGAAAGCCGAGTTAATATGAGCAAGTTAAGAGCATTGGAACGAAAATTGGAATTAAAAGTGAAATAATTTTTTTTTGATAGTTCAGATTGACCCAAGTATATCTAGGTCGACCGAGCGGTCAACCCATAGTTGTAAGCGGTCAGCCCGACATGGGGTAAATCGTGTGATTATTGCTCTGTAGTGACATGTTTCAATGACCCAGATTGATTGCTTTCATCTGAAGTACTTGATGGAGGTTAAGATGATAGCTGAGGTTGATCCAATAGTCCTAAGTGTTAACGTAACCCTATAAATAAGTTGGTAAACCAAACTCTAAGTCTTTTGTGAACGTAAAATAACTAAACTATGTCAAATTTTCTTCTCAGAACCCAAATTTTATTAAAACCCAAAAATGAAAATAAAAACCTAATAAATCTTAGAGGCAAGAGCAACCAATCATTGGGGAAACTAAGGTGATCTTGGGAAGGAGCTGACGTTGGAGGCCAATTTCTTAGGATCTAAGAGCTTAGGCTAAAAGGTAACTGGGCACAGATTAATAATTTGACTAATGGAATTGGATTTAGACTATTTTAAATGATTAGAATTGTAGAAACCTTATAATATACTTGTTAGATTAAAATTAAATTTGCTATACTCTAGAATATGATTTGAAATTGAATTATGAAATTGGGTAATCATGTTAATATTAACTTGTAACGCTAAATCACAAACCCTAGAATTGATTGAAATTGAAAAATTAACAGAAAATTAGAGTTAACTGGGATCAATAATTGCCGTGATTAAGGAAAATAAATAAAAATCAATCGACAATTGAAAACGAAAGAAAGCTAAAAATTTATATGTCTACCGTCGACCTACACAGTCATGGCCAACCGTTCGAGTGAAAAATGGGAAAATTGGACCTTTGCCTACGACCCAAATTAAATGGATGAAAATTATATAATTTAGTTAGAAATTATGTAATTAGTGAATGGGTTGGTTGGACTAATTTAGGCTAAGTTACATACGAGAGGATATGGAAATTTGGTTCCCTGTTAGGGCTGTTGGAGTGAATTTCAATACGCAATAGTTGGTATTGAATTTGAAAGAATTTTGCTACGAAATAGTTCGTATTGGATTGGGGCGAATTTAACCTCGCAATAGTTGGTTTTTGGTTGGGGTGAATTTTAGTTCGCATTATGGGGTTGATTGTGGCAATTTATTTTACAATAGGGTCAGGAGTGTTATGGATGGATGGATGCAGTACCAGTAGGAACACATTATGTGATAGCCTGGTACAAACAGAAGATCCAGGTCTGCACGCTATCTTTCTTATTGTTGTGGAGCGTGATATGGGCGGATACTACCATAGTATAAGTGGCTATAGGTATCAAGTAAATTGGGCCCGATTCTAACGATAGTTCACATATACTGGACAATGGAGCAGTACGACAAGAGTCATTTTTCCACTAAGATTGAGAGATGGACATAGGTGCATACGATGAGACATGTTGTGAGTTTGCATTACGGTGTTCTCCCTCTCCAGGTGTAGTGTTGATGATAGATATGATGTAAAAGTGGTTCCCATTTTAGTCGCTTGTTAGTGTGAGCTACGATCAGTAGGATCGACCCATTAAGTTAGACAAGAATCCTTAGGTATTAAACCTTAGGAGTTCATGAACATTGGATTACACTCTATATCACTTCGAGTAGATTTAAATTCAGTTGCACTTAATCATCTAATTAAACTTCTCATTCACCGGACTTTTGTCTAACCCATTCCTTTTCCATCTTTTCCCCACTACAAGTGGATAGGGCAATAGTTGATTTGCCCATTTCAGATACTTGGAGAGAGTCGTGCTTTACTTGGAGTTAAGTTATCTACATCTTCTCTTCATGGATTACTTTTTTATATCGGTATAGTTATTTCTATGTATCGGTTTTTTGGGGATATTTTACATTATGTTATACTATGATTATGGTTTTGTACTAATATTTTTCCTAGACTACGATATGATATGTTATTTTTTAAGACTACCATTTTCTGTGATTTTACACATGTTTTATACTTCCGATATGAGATACTTGGATAATTATATTATCTTGATCATATCTATTATCTTAGGCTCTGAGTTGCTAGTTAATTAAACCCTGCAATCCATATTTCTTGCTGCGACACATTTTGGAGCATGTCTGGAGGTGCGGGCTACCAAAGTTGTTATCAAAGGTTAGGTTCAATGTCCCTTAGGATTAGGATCGTATTGAGAGATGTATTTTTGAAAAAAATGGTTTTCAAAATGTTTCCCAAAGGGTTTCCAAAAGTGAACTTTTAAAAAAAGAAAAAAGGGGTGTGTGTTTATATATATGCATTTATGTATATGTGTATATATATATGTGTGTTGTATATTTATAGAAGCATAAGTATTTAGAAAGGTTTTTAAAAATCTTTTGTCAAAATCCCTCTAGTTTGTGCCTATATTATCACTTATCCCTTAACCGTGTTATTGCTATCTCTGGAAGTTACTAACGGAATCTTTAACACACATGATAGACAATGGTTGATCCCACTGGTTCAAGCTCCGGTGATGCACCTGAGATCCTGGGCGTGAACATTCTCATATGGTTCTATCGGTATTCACAGACTAGAAGACAAGCTTAGCTTCCACACATTAGTGAGTTTGCGGACAGAGCGACAAGTGGGGTTCCTGTCCGCCCACCTACCATTCCATTGCTAAGCCGTGTAAAGATTTTTCTAATCTTGAAAGCAAGCCTTACTTAAGGATGAAGTCTTGCATGGATTCGAGAGCCTAGATCCACTCTTATGATAGGATCTTCGGTCTTTAGGTTTAACCGATGCTATAAAGAGGCAACTAGCGACCTGGCAGCTACAAGGTGAGGCATTGAGCTAGTAGAAGGTTATAGAGGCTCGGGTTAATGGAGCTGATATTACTTAGGATTAGTTTCGTAGGAGCTTTGAGACGAAGTTTCTTTCTCAGGCGGAGGAGGGTGTTAAAATGGAGATTTCCATACATCTTTGGCAAGGAGATATGATAGTGAAGGAGTATGTGAATCAGCTTAATTAGCCAGCTAAGTTGGGTGTGGAATTAGTTAATACACCACATAAGAACGCTCTCAAGTTTGCCAAGGGATTGAATCAACCACTTCATGATTTATCCATGAGTCATATCCTGATGGGAGCTATGTATAAGGGACTTATAGAGATGGCTTTACTTACTACGATGACTAAGAAGGAAGAGGCTCTAAATGTTGTGGAGAAGGAGCATCGGAAGGGTAAGAAGAAAGGAGAATTTGGACTGAAGGGGAGGATTCAAAATAAGGACTTGAGATGCGATAGGTATGGAAAACAAGGGAATTTTGCTAAGGAGTGTAAGGCGGATCTCTCTAAGATGAAGTGTTATTATTGTCATCGGTTTGGGCAGGTAAAGCGAGCTTTCACCGCACCATCGAGAACTTCTTTTCATACTTTTACTCAGGTGGTTCGGGCTTATGCACTGGAGGCGGTCCCTAGCTTGAGTGCACAGCCAGTGGTAGACAAGAATAAGAAGGCGGTGATCGATGTGTGTTGAATCTTTCTTGTTTACCTATTCGCACTTTATTTAATATTGGGGATTCTCATTCTTTTATCTCTAGTAGAATTGTTAATGATTTTCACTCACACATTGGAATAATCATGGACCTCGTAGTTGTGTCAAAACCTGTAGGAGTATCGACCTATTTGTCTATGTTATATAGGGGTTTGAAATTGTTTATCTTAGGGGTCCAGTTTGATTGTGATGCCTTTGTACTAGGATTTCTATGTTTGGTTGATATTAGGCATGAGCCGATGACTAAGTATGGCACTATATTGGACCGTGGTAGGAAGGTGTTAGGTTGAGCACATGTAGTGGACGTAGCTTAGAGGTTCATTGTGACCCTCGGGGATATGTTAGTTGAGCTACCTATATTCACTGGACCTATCACATGACGAACTTAGTACAGTGCCTGTAGTTAGAGATTTCCTTGATGTTTTTTGAGGTTACTAGTCTTCCGCTAGAGAGAGATTGAGTTTAGGATCTATCTAGTAGAGAATGCTAGACCTATCATCTCACCGCTAAGGCATGTGGCTCTAAAGGAAAAATACAAATTGAATAGGTAGGTTAATGAGCTGTTAGAGAAGGGCATTATTCGGAGGTGCATCTCTGAGTGGTAAGCACCAGTCGTCTTTGCCACTTTGGCGAATGGTTCTCTTAGACTCTACATTAATGATAGGGAACTTAGTAAACTGACGAAGAAGAATTGCTATCCATTTCCCCGCATAGATGATCTCTTTGATCAGTTGGTTGGAGCTGGAGTATTTTCTCAGTTGGATTTGGCTACCAATTTTTTCCAGTTGGGATTGTTGAATAAGTTTACAATCATATTCGTGAATGATATTCCAATTTATTCGAGGAGTAGAGAGGAGCATGCATTGCAGTTGGAGGAGGTGCTTAAGACACACATTTCACATAAGCTTAAAGCTAAGTTTTCGAAGTGCCACTTTTGGAGAGAAGAGGTACGCTTTTTGGGGCACATCATCTTAGAGAATGGCTAAGCAGTGGATTCTAGTAAGGTGGCTGTAGTTCAAGATTGGCATATTTCGAAGATTACCATGGAAGTAAGGAATTTTCTTTGTCTCGTATGTTATTAGCGAATGTTCATTAAGGACTTCATGACGATTTTTGCTTCACTGATCCGTCTTACCAAGAAGAATCTTGTCTTTTCTTTGGATGCAAAGTGTGGGGGCGCTCTCATCATATTGAAGGAGGCACTGACTAGTGCACTAGATTTGGTGTTGCCAGATGGGTTGCAACCATTTATAGTCTTTACTGATGCTTATGGTACATGGTTAGGCGTAATCTTGATGTAGGAGGGAAAGGTAGTATGTTACGTGAGTGGGCAGTTCAAGACCCATGAGAGGAATTACCCGACACATGATCTTAAGTTGGCGGCTATTTTTTTACACTCAAGTCATGGAGGCATTATCTTGTAATGGAGAGGTTTGAGCTTTTCATAGATCACAAGTCCTTGGATTATTAGTTTTCTCAAAAGAACTTGAACTAGAGACAGTAGAGGAGGATGGAGTTTTTGGTGTCTTAAAACTTTGATATCTATTATATCGCGGGTAAGGGTAATGTGGTAGCGGATGCTTTGAGTGGGCAGAGAGCATTTTTGAGTCCATTATTCTTGGAGCGGAGAGATTTGGAGTATATATTTACCTTTTATTTCGACCATTATTGGATACAACCCCTAGATTACTGGCAGCTTTGGATGGTTCAGCCTACATAATGGAGCATATTAGATCTAGAAAAGAGAGGACGAGGAGCTAGTAAATATCAAGGAGAGGATTGGTAGTGGGAGTCATCGAGTCACTTGAGGCATTATACCATAAACTCAAGAGGATGGTTACGAAGAGATGATAGGCTTTGTGTTCTTCGTAGCATGGATTTGATTGATGAGGTAGTAGCAGAGCCTCGCCATTCTAGGATGACCATTTATACATATGGTGACAAGATGTATAGGGACACAAAGAGAGTTTTTATTGGCTCGGTATGAAGAGGCAAGTCGTAGAGTATGTTGCTAGATGTATGACTTGCTAGACGGTGAAGGCGAAACAGAAGAAGCTTGCATGATTGTTGTAGCCACCAGATATTTTTTAATGGAAGTTGGAGAGCATTTCCATGGATTTTGTTGATGGATTACCAAGGACTAGGAGAAGGAATGATAGCATTTGAGTCATAGTTGATAGATTGATCAATTGCGCTCATTTCATACCAATGAGGAGTACTAGGATGGCGGCATCATTGGCAGCCACTTATGTGAGAGAGGTTGTTAGGCTACATGTAGTTCCTACTAGTATAGTTAACGATCGAGACATGATTTTCACCAGTGATTGCTGGAGGAGTGCATGGGAGGCATTGGGGACAGAGCTGAGCTTGAGTACTGCATACTACATGCAGACCCACAGACATACGGAAAGAGTAAATCGAGTTTTGAAGGATTTGCTACGGATGTCATCATTGATTTTGGAGGATCATAGGTGGACCCCTTACCATTGGTGGAGTTTACCTACAACAACAGTTAACGGGCCAGTATTAGGATGACACTTTCGAGGCATTGTATGGTATACTATGTAGATCACCATCATGTTGGTGCGATATAACAGATATGATTATTCTTGGATCATACATGGTTAGGGAGACATCGGAGAAGGAGGATCTGATTTGGAGGGGGATGAAGACTACACAAGATAGGCAGAAATCTTATGCCGTTAGAGGCATACGGATCTAGAATTCACAGTGTGAAGCATGGTATTGGTGAAGGTTTCACTCCATAGGCATGTTATAATATTTGGTAGGTCAGGGTAGCTAACACCGAGATTTGTAGGACCTTTTCTGATTGTGGTTAGAGTTAGGAAGTTGGAATATAGAGTTGAGCTTCTGGAGAAGTTAGCTGGGGTACATGATGTTTTACATGCGTCACATTTGCGGAAGTGTTTGCATGATACATCTACCATTATTGAGCCGAGTTAGTTAGAGGAGATAGAGGTTGAGCGAGAGTCTTATTCGATGTGCACCTATGCGTATTTTAGAGAATAGCACGAAGCGACTTCGCAATAATGAGATTAAGCTTGTTAGAGTTCAGTGGGAAGAAGATCCAACAGAGAGTATGTGGAAGCCCGAGGAGAGTATCCAAGCTACACATCCATGGCTCTTTTCTGGTACATCTTAAATTTAGTTTTCTCTTTAGTGTAGAATTCTTGCGATAGGACTAAGATGGTATACCTTTTGGGTAAAGACCTTTGGACGATAAGAATGGTTGTAAACATGTCGATAGGACATTGTTATGGATGCTAATCGATGAATATGGATGTATTGTTCATCTGTATACTTCTACACTTTAGGACAGTATATCCTTTAAGTACATTCACACTCATATATTGTTGCATGATATTTCTTGATTTTGTGGTTCTAGTGGATGTTCAACGTATGGATGTTGCATATGTATGAATGCTTGTGCATGCATATAGAATTATAAGTATATCATTAAGGATGTTGCATACATTTGGATGCATAGCACGAGCATTTTTCTTGAATAGGAGGACGACTGAACAAGTAGACCGACTATTCTTTGCTTTAGTATGGGTTCACGTGCATTTCACGTTAAATATACATATTGCATTAGAAAATTTTAAGGACCATGACTGCTCATGGATGATGGATGTAGTCATTGGTTGATGTATGTGAATTACGTTTTTCCATCCTTGGAGATTTTCGAGGACAAAATCCTTTTAAGGGTTGAATGTAATTCCCCATAAATTTGATCAAATTTAATAAGAGAATTTAACTAAGGTAAAAATAAGAACTGAAAAACAAAATTTTCATAGACGTTAGAATTTGGGTACGAAACTTGCAACATTGTATTCATAGATATTTTCTAAATGATTTTGATATATAATTTGTTGAAATTCATGTTAGCATGAAAGAATTACGAGCATCGGAATGAAAATGGGAAATTAAAATTAATTTAAATATTTCAGGTCAACTCAAGTATAACCTAGGTCGATCGATAGCAGTCGACCAATAGTTATAAATGATCAACCCAACATGGGGTAAATCATGCAATTATCGCCTTGTAGTGATGTGTTTAAACGACCCAAATCAATTAGTTGCATCTGAAGTACTTGATGGTGGTTAAGATGATAGCTGTGGTGGATCCGATGGTCCTAAGTGTTAATCTAACCCTATAAATAAGTTGGTAAATCAAATCCTAATTCTTCTGTGAACGTAAATTAACTAAACTCTATCAAATTTTCTTCTCAAAACCC
Source organism: Allium cepa (assembly GCA_030765085.1). Classification (NCBI taxonomy): domain Eukaryota; kingdom Viridiplantae; phylum Streptophyta; class Magnoliopsida; order Asparagales; family Amaryllidaceae; genus Allium; species Allium cepa. The sequence goes on from CM060935.1 coordinate 602,754,265, forward strand.
TAATTTTCTTAAAACCCAAAAATCAAAATCAAACCCTAATCAATTTAAGAGGCAAGAGCAAGCAACCAAGGGAGAAACTAAGGCGATCTAGGTTAGGAGCTATCGATAGAGGCTAATTTTTCAGGATCTAAGAGCTTAGGCTAAAAGGTGAGTCGGCATAGATTAATGGAATTGATTTTAGACTATTTTAAATGACTAGAATTGTAGAAAGCATATAATTAACCTTTTAAATTAAAATTGAATTTGCTAAATCCTAAACTTGATAATTTAATTTGAAAATGAATTATGAAATTAGGTAATTTGATACATGTTAATGTTAACTTGTAACCCTAAAACACAAAACCCTATAACTGATTAAAATTGGAAAATTAATTAACCGAAAATTAGGGTTAATTGGAATTATTAATTACTGTAATTAACTAAAATTAAATAAAAATCAACAGACAGTTAAAAACCAACAAACCTAAGATTTATATGCGAACAATCGACCAGGGATTGTTTGGGTCGACCGGTAGCGATCGGCCTGGGCAAGGTCACGGTCTACCATTCGAGTGAGAAATATGCAAATTAAACCTTGGCCTAAGGCCCAAATTAACTGGATGAAAATTATATAATTCACTTAAAAATTATATGATTAGTGAATGGGTTTATTGGAATAATTTGGGCTAAGTTATATGCGAGAGAGGATAGGGAAATTTGGTTTCCTATTAAGCTAGTTGGGGCGATTTTCACTTCACAATATTTGGCATTGAATTTAGGCGAATTTCACTTCGTAAAAGTTGATATTGGATTGGACCGAATTTTAATTCGCATCACGGAGTTGGTTAAAGCGATTTATTTCACAATAGGCTCACAAGTGTTACGGATGGGTGGGCGCAGCACTGTCGGGAACACTATCTGAGAAAGCACTGCACTAAAGAGAGATTCAAGTATTGCATGTTATCTTACACATTGTTATGGAGCATGGTATGAATGGGCGTCGACGTAGTACAATAAGTGTCTATTGGTATCGAGTAAATTGGGCTCGGTACTAGCGGGAGTTCACATATGGTGGACACTAGAATAGTACAATAAGAGGCATTTTGCCACTACGATCGAGAGATGGACATGGATGCATACAATGAGACATGTTGCGAGTTTGCATTACGGTGTTCTCCCTCTCCAAGCGTAGTATTGATGGAAGATATGATGGGAAAGTAATTCCCATTTTGGGCGATCGTTAGTATGTGGTTCGATTTGTAGGTTCGATCCACGGAGTTAGATAAGAATTCTTAGATATTATACCTTAGGAGTTCACAGACACTGGATTACACTCTATATCACTTAGAGTAGATGTAAAGTCAGCTGCATTTAATCGTCTTATTAAACTTGTTCTCATTCACCAGAATTTTTTCTGACCTATTCCTTTTCCATCTTTTCCCCACCATAGGTTAACAGGATAGTGGGTGATTTGCCTATTCCAAAAACTTGGAGTGAGTCATGCTTTTCTTAAAGTCAACTTATCTACATCTTCTCTTCATGTATTGCTTTCTTATATCGGTATAATTATTTCTATGTATCGGTTTTTGAGGGATATCTTAGTTTATATTGCACTATGATGTGGGTTTTGTACTGATATTTTTCTGAGACTACGATATGATATGATATTTTCTGAGACTGCTATTTTCTAATATTTTGTACATGTTTTATACTTCTGCTGTGATACGCTTAGGTTAATAATTTATCTTGATCATATCTATTATCTTATTTTTTGAGTTGCTTTTTAATTGAATCCGACGATCCACATTTCTCGATGCGACGTGTTTTGGAGCATGTCGCGAGATGCTGGTCATCACAATATGCCTAACTCTATAAGTTCTGACTATAGAAGTAGTTGTGATCATATTTTAAAAGGATGGGTGAGGCAACATGAGTTGGGCCAATAGACAGAGTTAAATTTATACCTCTCCCAGATTACCTCACAGGGTGGAGGTCATATCGTAAGGCGTGGACCAAGAAGAGCATGACTACAATATATAGAAGCACCCTAGAAGCTGAACAGTTGTTAGGAGTAGACTATCTCATGATTTTCGCCTGATTGCCAATTGAAGACATACATTTCATTCAGACAGATAGGAGATAAGAACTTATATGTTGCAAGCATTCGAAAGTAAGGAATGTTAGGAGTGAAGCAAGATGTGAAGAAGGAAGTGGAGTAAGTTCCCGCAAGAAAGTGTACAGTGATTATCACAAGAAGATGATTGAATTTTATGAAGACTACATAGTGAAGAAGGAAATTTTAATAGAAAGGACAATTAAAGTCAATTTCAAAATCCAATCCAATGTGAAAGAATTTGATAAAAGGTTTTTAGAAAATTCATTGAAATGTTTTTAATAGGTCTTTCAAAGGATTTACTAGAAAGTTGTTGTTTTAAAAAAGTAGGGAACTTGGAAATTCATAATTTTAATTTTTTTGAGTCAAAAGTTTCTAATTAAAAGGTTATTGGTAAAAGGGATTTTTCATTTTTGAAATTCTTAGTTTCAAAATTGGTTCAGTCAAAAAGTTTTTGGTTTAAAGGTTTTTGATAAAGTGATTTATCGTTTTTGAAATACAGGTAAAATAGAGCATAAATTGGACTTGTTAATTTTTTTTTCTATTTTATAAATTTGGAAGTTCTTTTTTATAATTCTTTGTAAATGGGACAAATGGAGATGTAACTTGATTAAAATGATATAGAAGCTATTGGGTAGGAGAAATACAAATAGAGGCAATATTAGGAGATTTCGATAGAAATAACATTTGGAACTTACATAAAATAGGATTAGTAATCTAGTTAGAAATAATATATAAGAGAATAGGATAGGAAAATAATAGGATAGAAGCGAGCCTTGTCTACTCCACTTTTCATTGTTTAAAGTTATAGAAGATGTTTTTGGAAAAAAAAATGGTGATGAAGTGGTATGATAATTGGGTTTTTAAATGAAAATCCTACTTTTAAAGAAGAAAGCCTTTGAAGTAAAAGTCTTTTCTCAAATAGTTTGCTAAGCAATTTTTGAATTTTTTAATTTGGGGTTAAGTATAAAGCGTCAACTTTTTTTAAAAATCAGGCATCAACTCTTTTGAAAAATTGTGTCCACTTTTGTTTAAATACTTTTGAGAAGTTGAATACAAATGTTTTTGAAAGATATTGTTTAAGTGCTTAATAAAAATAAAAACAAAATTAAGATAATAAAAATGGTGTTTAAATGCCTTTGGGAATTTGATTCTTCAAACTATTTTGCAAGTTGAAAATTCTTTTGAAAAATTTATTTAAAAGTTTTATTTTGAAATGAGAAATTTTTTGAATTTCAAATGACACATACTAGCATAATGGGGGTTTCTAAGTTTATATTTATAAAGGAAAAGGTACTTCATGACCGTGAAATTTTAGTTTAGAGAGAATGGTGAAAACCAAACCAAATTTTCTATGGAGTAGGTAGGGATCACCACCTAGGTAAGACAGGGTAAAGGTTTTTGAATATTAATAAAATCGGAATAGTATGTACAACCCAATATGAAAATTTGAAATTAGTCTTAAATATTTAATTGTATAATGATGGTGAAGTCGTAAAGATGTTCCAGATCTATAATCAGGTTGTAAATTAGGTTGCCCTAGTTGACATGAAATACGAATTCCAATATTTTGAATTATTGGAGTGGGCTACGTGTAATTTCCATAAATTATCCAATTTCTAAATATTTACAAAAGCATGTCAGTTGAATTAACAAGGGATATACCAAAAAGGGAAAGAGGTATGTAAGTTATGGATACTCTTTTTGTAGTTTGCAGTGTTTATTTCAATAAAAGAAAAGCAATAATTCCTTATAATTTCAAATGAAGCAATGATCTTACTTTTGGTTAAGTATAGAGAATTATAACAGTAATCCTTTTTGGAAGGATAACTCTGATAAACTAAAATGTGGAAAAGAATGTACTATTTTAGAAAGTAATAGTTAGAAATAGGAATACATAAATATGCATAACCACGCTTATCGACTAAAGGAAGAAAAAAATGTAGCGCAATTTATGACAATGGTCGTACTATTTACTTACAATGTATTAATCATAGACTAGGATTTATAGACGTTAATTACAAATTTAATCGGAAATAAATTTGTAATTAATGGAGAGTTAAATGGATCTAAATGTGGACTGGTTAAGGAATCTAATATGGCATTTATGGAAGAATTGAATAGGCATAGCAGGTGGATTCTAAAACTGGCAAATAGATTAAAGGGGTTGAATGATGATTGATTAGAGATTGTCCAATTTTGACATTAATAACCAATTATTACTGGTAATAGTTGTTTATTAGAAACCATGAAGGAGAACTAAGGAAGGTGGGGATAGTGGAATGACGTACTTAAAATGTCCATCTTAATTTAGAAATAAGTGTTAGGACCACAACATGAATAACACCATTTGATGATGAATGACAGCTTCTAGCAAAATTTCCTTTTAGAGTTTTCGAGTTGCAATCGGTAGTTTTCTCTCTTATGTTATTGGAAAAGCATATGATGTGTTATAAAATATGTTCATGTTTTATCATTGGGTTGATTTTATGGACAAAATTATACCGTCAGGTGTGTATGTGTGTGTACGCACACACACACACACGCATACACGCACACAAATATATATATATATGTGTGTGTGTATATATATATGTATGTATGTATGTATGTATGGAGAAACAACATAAATAAATAAAAAATTATATGAACACTTAACTAGCAATAAACTACAGCTAAAATGGGAAATTAATGAGGAAATTTGGTTAGTAACAAGGAATAAAGAATGCTTCAATCTCAAAAAAATTAGGATTTTGTAAAAAAAATAAGCTTGCGAAGTGAAACCATTCAAGAATGACCATTCACCTAGAGGAGATATGACGTATAGGGATATGAAGAGAATTTTCTATTGGTCAGAGATAAAGAAGAGAGTAGCTGAATTTGTTTTCAAATGTTGGACGTGGAAAAGGATTAATGCTGAGCAAGGAAGGCCCGAAGGATTGCTATTACCATTGTAGATTCTAACCTGGAAATGGGAGAATGTATCAATGGACTTGATAGAATGGGTTGTTTGGAAGCCAAAGAGGTAATGAAGCAATTTGCGTCATAGTGGATAGACTTACTAAAGGCGCACATATTTTATTCCCGATAGGATGAATAGGACCACAACGTCGCTAGCATATATTTATATCAAGGAGATGATTCGACTTCAAGGAATTCCAGTTAGCATCGTTAGTGATGGGGACCGCTTATTTACTAGTGAATTTTTGAGGAGTTTGTTGTTAGCTTTAGGAACTTCATTATATCTTAGCATCGCTTACCACCCACATATCGACGGTCAAACTGGAAGAGTGAATAGAATCTTGAAAGACTTGTTAAGAGCTTGCCTCATGGACTTTGGAGGATATTGGCAGCATCACTTATCTTTAATCGAATTCGCATATAATTATTGTTACCAAGCGACGATTAGTATGAAAACCTATGAAGCATTTTATAGGAGACTATGCAAATCGCCAAACAGTTGGTGGGAAACCACCGACGGATTATACTCGGATTAGATTTAACTCATGAAACTTCGAGAGTGGTATAGTTGATTGAACAATGTATAAAGGCCATGCAAGATCGTCAGAAGTTATATGTGAACAAGCGAAGAAAAGATATTAGAGTTTGAAGTAGGGGACATGGTGTTTGCTAAAATTTGCTCACTTAGGAAGGTCGTGAGATTTGAACAGTCGGGAAAGTTGGCACCAAATTTGTTGGGCACTTCCAAATTTTAGAAAGCATAGGAAGGCTTGCTTATCATGAGGTGCTAGCAGATAAGTTAGCAGGAGTCCATTGTGTTTTTCACATTTCGTACTTGAGGAAATGACTTCATAGCACAGCCACTATGGTACAACCTGATCAATTGGGAGACACTGAGATGGAGCCAATAGCATCCTGTGCTAGCGCATGCTCATGGAGTAAGAAACTAGGAAGCTCTATAACAAAGAAATTATATTCTTTCGAGTACAATGGAGGGGAAAATCCTAAGAAAGCATGAGGACTTCTCGTCTTGAGCTTTTCACAGGCAAACTTTTATCTCCAAAATTAGGTTTTGTTTGCATCTTAGTTGCTAGATTGATATAGGAGATAGTTGCCACACTTTGCACTGTCACAGTTGCACTCATGCAGATTTTTTTTTTGCATGTTTAGAATGTTGCATACATGCCTATATGTCACGACACTTGCATTCACGCTAGGATTGATCTTACGTATACTATGTCTGCATACACAATCACATTGCACTTTTTGGTGGAATAGATGGTATATTAGATAACATGGTTGTATAACATGAATGCTTAGTGCATGTTATACCGTCCGCCCCTTAGGAATTTCGAGGTCGAAATCCTTTTAAGGGAGAGAATGTAACACCCCGTAAAATTAATAAGAAATTAACTAATGAGAAAAAAATTAACTAATAAAATAACAATCGGACTAAATATGAAAATTTTGTATAACTTAGGATTTGACCATAGAAGTTATATTGTTATGTTCGTGGTGTTTTTTTAATCAATTTCCATATATAGTTTTTTGAAAATGGAGCTCAAATGAAAGTTATGAACATTTGAAAATTTTGGATTCAAAATAATTTAAATAGAATTCAAATTCAAATATTTAATTCTTAAATTTGAATTTTGAAAAATAAAAATAATTAGACTTGGGGGTTAAACATTAACATTAAAGAATAATTAAGAAATTAAACAAATCTATCAACGTCAACAAAATAATATTCCTAAAATAAACGCTACCGGTCAATCGCTTTCCTTGGGCCGGTCGATCAATTTCCTTGGGCCGGTCGATCGCTTAGGGATGGGCGATCGATGGGTGAACATCGGTGGAAGCTAGGGTTTTCGCATTTTGAACCAGTTGGATTTTATTATTTTAAAACGACTTAAATCTGATGGTTCTAGTGCTTTCTAACCACTATAAATGAGAGTCCAACCCCTTCATTTTTTATAAATTATTTAGGGAACCAAGTGAAGCTCTGTCAATCCCTCTTCCTAAAGATTTAGAATATACTATAGGATTTTAGGTAAGAAATTTTAGATGTTTATTATTCAATTTCTAATTCTTTTCTCCTCCAATCCCTAAATTTTTGAATCTAAGTTATATACAATTCCCTTGTTGTATATTTTGAAAAAAGGAGATCTGTATAGATTGAAGCAGGTGTAAACAAATTCAAAATAGGAAGAACTAAGGACTTGTTGTGAGCGGAAATCTCAGTCTTTCTTATTTATTAGTTATATAATATAATTTTGATTTGATATATGCTTTTAGGGAATTTCATTTACCAAAGCATCACATTAAAATTCCCCTAAAGCAAAATGTCGATTCTTAAGTTTGAATTTCAATTATTCTATATGAAAATAATGAAAATGTACGGATATTGCAATTTTAATATTTAACATTCTATTCTACTTCTTATCTTTATTTTGAATCTCATTAAGAGTTTTGAGAAGAATAAATTAGAAAATAATGTGTAAGGTACGGATTCTTTTATTCGTAGTTTGCACTGCTTATTTCCTTAATTTAAATAGAAAATCCCTTTTTCAATTTTATACGAAGTAGTTGAATAGAGCATAAAGGTATTTGAATCATAAGTTTCTATTAATGTTAATTCCACCATTTTAGTATAAAATAAGTTTGGTATGGATTCTATTTTATACAAGTCTATTGATTGAATTGTGGATATTTGATATATGGCATCTTTGTTGATATGAAATTGGACTTGTATAAATTTGATGTTTTGACATTTAAACATTAGTTTGGGGCACAATCTATGCACGCCTAGAAATATATTAGATGCCTGTATATACATATGTATGTATGGATTTATGTACATGTATGTATGCGTAAATAACATATTAATTACGATAAGCTATTTAATTATCATTAAATCCCTTTTGTGAAAAAGTTAATTGTAAAGGCAAAATAATTTTTTTCTTATAAGGCCTTGACATGGAACACTTTGAGGAGTGTGATAGTGTATTAAGAGAGCGTTGTAAATTATGACAAAGTTATAGGTATGCGAGGTCGGTCAAAAGCACATGGAAGTCTACCCAACTAATATGACTATCAATAGTGTGACTTTAGGGCTAATGTGAGACATTGCCTATAATATGTAACCACGGAGGACGCAAGGTTAGTTCCAAAATTTGTAGGGTAAACCTATCCAGCTAATCTGGCTACCAGTACCTACGAATAGTCGGACTAATGTGAGACGTTGGAGTTTGGGCTATGGGTCATAATCCGAAGGACATGCTTTGGGCTGAAGGTACTAAGTGCTTAATTGAGCACCTGCCTCTTCCCTATGTAGAAAGTAATAAATGGTCAGGTTTAGCGGTTAAGAACGTTGGGGGATATCTCGAAAAGGGTCTGCTTCAGGTTTGAAGCATCAAGTGGTCTGAAGAGATTCCATGAATTGCCAGCTTGATAGTACTATAAAGGAGTCTACCTTAGGATAGGTAGTAAATGATGGGGACTTACCTAAAATAAAGTATTAAATGTTCAGAGTCTGCAAATTCCCATTAAAAAGTATTAAGTGGCTTGGGTGCTATCTCTTACATTGTTAGAACATTATTGACAGTAGATATGGGTTATTGAGTTGAAAGAGCAATGGTTATCGAATTGGACTGGAAAATCCTTAGGGCATATTATTGGAAGACTTACAATTTAGTTAGGATACGTAAAACATATTTTTATTTAAATTACACCACCCAAGTACTATTATAGAAAGGCTGAAGATTATATTTACCAGACACTGTTATTCTGCCTTCCTCCTCGTTACAATACAGATTAGAGATGATGATGCAGATTCTCAGAGATGACGTTGGAGACGCAGACTTGTGGTAGTTGTTTAGCTATCTATGTTACTTTTCTATTTGTGATGCACCAATTGAAACATGAGGTATTTTAAGATATTGTACCATGAATATTTGGTGTTATTACGTGGGACTATGTTTTATGTTTCTGACAATTGAATTTATAAATAAAATGCTATAGTTTTGATATTATATTTTATCCCAGCACCGTGAGAATCTGAATGTATAGATAGATAGCCCTATTCTTTGCATCAATTTTATCAACCAACAGCCAGGTTTAGGACGAGTCTAAGGTTTCATGGGCTAGGTCAAAAATTAAACCCGTTTAGAGGTGGGTTGTTACATTACTGTTCTAGCAATGATGGTGACGGTCGTGAAGGTAGAGACAATTTAGCTCAAGGTGGAGTTGACAGAGGCTTAGATGAATTTACACCTATTCCAACTAGCTCTAGAATTAAAAGGCCACCAAATAGGTATGGAGACTGGAATTATGCAAATATTTGTCTTGATGATCTGTTTGACTAAATCAAGATAACTTAGAGGCAATTCCACTTCTCATATTTTTACATAAATCAACACAAAAATAATCCATGATCTCTCTATTTTGATCTAAGTAGAATTAATGATGTATTTATCATAAGTATGTCCATTTATGTTATTAACTGATATGACTTAAACCATCAAACTATAATACAACAACCAAAACCACTTATCAATATTAATGAAAATGAATTCAAAACAAAACCTATTTTAAGCATAATCTATTTACAATTTTTTAAGTAATATAGATCATCAAATTTTGATTCTATTTTAATTTCATAATCAAAAATCAATTAGTAAGATGATGATGTAAATTATGTTTACATATGAGTAAGAATAGCTTATTTGTGATTACAACATAAACTATTAAATTCATTAATAAACTTACATCAATATTCACTTTTCATAAAGCATTAAACAGAGATCATAAATCACAAAATATATTGAATTTACATAATCATAGAGAGCTTCACTACCTCTAAATTGAAGGTTTTTGCTACTCATTTGTGTTACCATTTCAACATATGTAAATTTGAATATAAAACAAATAAAAGAAAGTGCAAACTAATTAAAAAAATGAGAGCTAAACTACTTGCATAAAAATAAAACAAAGCAACTAACATAAAAGAAAAGAGAGCATGTAAATAAAAATGAGCAAAAAATGAAATATAAGCATGTAGAAAAAGAAGGAAGAAGAAAAGGCTTAGGAAGCCATTTTATTTCTCATTTAATTTGTGGCTACAAGTTGCATGATATGATTAGTAGATTAAAGCCCTATTACATGAACATAAGAGGGTTATTTATACATGTCTAAAACCTTAATCTATATTTTAGGAGACTACCCAAAATACCCCTTAGGAAGTGTAACCTCCAAGTAATCATTAGCATGAGCTTAATCATCCATTAAATGTGCATGTGACTTTAATCCCCACTAACTTGTACATTAGCTCCTAATTGAAGATTACGCTAAGTGGGTAGGTGGAGTCCTCTATGATTTCATAAATTCTTTTATTTCTTCATCTTTATTTGTCTTCTAACCCTTGTGCATGCATATTTCCATGGAGGTTTATTTATATTCCATGTAAATTCCTACAAATAAAACTAAAATGCGCATATAAATATTCATAAAATTAGTATATGCATAAAATTACCATTTTACCCTTAAATGAAGATGAATAAACCATGATTTGATGATATTTGGATTTTGGTAAAAACGTGTAAAAATACCCAATTATGACATTTATTTAAATAAAAGTAGATTAAATATGAAAGTATAAATATGCATTTTATGTGCACATCAATACCTCCACACTTATCATTTTATTCGTCCTCGAATGAAGAAAAGTAAGATAAATCCACTTTCGCAGGGAGCATGATTGCATTGAGCGTATGCAACAAACCGTTAAACCTCTAGCTGTCCCTAGTAGGATGAGTTTTCTCTCGGGAGGGCTTTCAGCGGATACTACCCACAAAATCCAAATGCAACATGAAAAATTCCAAAATGCAAGATTTATTGACAAAGAGATGAATGCAAGTTTTTGAAAATATTTACAAATGAAGAATTTACTTTTAAATTTACAAGAATAAGTTAAATATAAGTTCTGATCAGTATCAATAAATTTAAGTCCTTTTACTTTTCAAAACTTTCAACAAAAATTAAGTTATCATCACAATTAGACACGAGTTAGCTAGTTGTTCCGGTTGATAACATAGTGCAACTATGAAATGGATCCTTAGTTGATTATTAAAGATTTGCAAAGCGGTATTCTTATTTCTTTTGAATAACAAGTTGAATCAACTAAGTGAAAATAGTGCTTGGATTTCAATTGCTAGCTCTCTCTAATTTTGAAAAGTATTAACATTATTATTATTTACACACTTAACTCGGATAAACTGAGGCTAGATATATCGACCATGCACTGCCTTTCGGGCCGAGAAGAGTATAGAGCGTGGCGACTGTACATACTTGCATATGAACACATGACTCTATGTGGTTATTTTCATTTAAGTCTATATACATACACCTAACTCAGATAAACTGAGTCCAGATATACCGATCCTGCACTGCCTTTTGGGCTTACGTGAGAATGATACAGAGCATGGCGAGTGTACACACTTGCATGTGAACACATGACTCTAGGTGTGTCTTATTTTCACAAAAACCATTTTTTTGCTGTTATATTTTTTTTACTTTTTTCATGAAGAGAGAGTTTTGCAAAATCATCTTTGCAGCACTTAACATAGAAGATCAAAGACGTCATCGCTTTTACTTCAAATCAACCACTCTTTTAAACAAAGATTTACAATTAGTATATACTTCAGAATTAACACCCATGAACCTTCCTATATACTAGATAAACCATAGTTATTGAAAGTGACTGTGCTATAGGATCGTGTAACATGGATAAACTACTTGTGTGGAATAATATCTAAGTAAATAAATACAGTAGTAAATAAATGACACCAGGGATTTTTATATTGGTTCGAACTCCCGTTCTATGTCCAGTCCCAGGTTCCTTCTGGAATTAAACTAGCAAGCCTCACTTAACCCGAAGGAATAGGTTTACACCGCCTGAGCAACCGAACGAGACTTCTACCACCAAAGCAACCGAAAAGGACTTCTACCGCCTGAGCAACCGAACATGACTTCTTTACAAATAACAAAAGTATCTAACTATAGTATGTACTGATAAGTCAATTAAGTACAATCTTCCTATATTCTCCTTTATGATATATAGTGATGTGCTTGAGAAATGTGGAAGATGGAGTGATCAACGATCAAAGTTTGTATGCAGTTAGAGTGCAAATCGAAAATAGATTGAGAGATAAGAATTAAAGAATATTAAAATTAGTTAACTTTTTTTGTTTGTTGAATTCTGAATCTATTTATAGAGATTAAACAGTTGCAATTATTTATGAAAGATAATACTGAAATGGAACAGGTGCAACTGTTTATTTGAAGAAGTTTCTCTTCGATGAAGAGAAGTGTCATTTCATAAAAATAGCCGTTGTAAATATTCAACCGGCTGAAATAGTAGTTCAGCCTTCTGAATTTGTTAAAATCGAAATCAGCAAGCAAACAGGCAAATTCAGGCCTAATTCAGCCGACTGAATAAAACCATTCAGCCGGTTGAAACTTCATATCAAATTATAAAAAGCTTCAACATTCGGCCGTCTGAATGAGATTATTCAGCCAGTTGAGTTATAGTCTGTAACAAAAATTACCATAGCTCATTTGGTTAGAGCATTTGAAACTAGTGATTCGGGTTTGAGCCCCGCTCCATGCAATTTTTGAAAACTTGATTTTTCATTTAAAATATGAATGTATATGTGTGTATACCATTTTGAGAAGATTTTAACATTTGTAAACTCTATACACGACACTCTATGACTAATAATACTGTTTGTTACCTTCGTTTTATCTCTATCGTGTATATCTCTTCTTGTATCTCCATATAAATACATACTTTCCTCCTTTTTTGTACTATGTATCTTCATGTTAAACGTACTTATTTGTCTCTTTTTGATGCTCATGTACCTATATATTAGCTTAGAGATTCTTTGGCATGATTGTATGGTTGTTGTCATTAAAATCCAACAATAAAGGTTCTAGCATTCTCCCCTTTTTCGATGATGATAACTATATAATTTTTTTATAAAAAAATTCATTATATATATAAAATAATATTAATATGTTTAAAGCTCCTCCTAAGTATAACATCTATCCCTAAGTTAATATCTCCCTCTATCAATATGCATATGAATTTCTCCCCTGTTGTCATAATAAAAAAGAATGAGAGAATATAATAAATTTTATAAAATATCTTAATAGAGAACCATAGAAATCTGAAAAAAGAAATTACAAATTGAACCAAAAAAAACAAATAAAACTAGATAGAGACATAAGGCTCATCATCATCAGAATCCGAACTCGAAGACGGCCATTGAAAAGGAGATGAGTCGAAAGCTTTGGTGGATGTAGAACCGGAACAAGAAATTTATCCTATTGAGAATACCTTTAATGGAGTTAAATTTCTTCTCCATCTTCTTTTCAAAAAGTTTTAATTTCCTGTTGAAGTTTTGATTGATTTCGGGAGGATAGCTTGTCGGGAGGAAGTTTCCGGGCCAACAACTTGAATGAAGTCATCGTCCTCTTCTACTTCTTCATGTTGGGTATGCAAAGAGGAGGCTATACTAGTGTCACGAGGTTGTGGAAAACCTTGTTGAACATTGTGAGACCATTCCTGAAACGAAATGATATGTTGTGGAGTAGGCCAGTGAGGAAGACCCATCAATCCTAAGGTTTTTGCCCCTAACTCACTAATGCTTGAAAACTCGGAGTCGAGCATTGGAATGCCAAAGTTGAGAAGGATACGCATAATATAAACACCATAATGGATGGTCTTATATTTTCTTCGGATTGTCATGTCTTGGAATTCATCTAAAATGATTTTGCCCCAATTTACGTGTTGGTTGGAATATATTGAATAGAGGCCTTGAAAATCTCTTTTATAAACTTTTTCATAACTTCCCCTTCGACGTTGTAAGGAGCGAATGAAAGTGACTATGTTGTAGGATCATGTAATATGGATAAACTACTTGTGCGAAATAATAACTAAGTAAATAAATAAAGCAGTAAAGTAAATGACACCAGAGATTTTTATACCGGCTCAAACTCCCGTTCTACGTCTAGTCCCAGACTCCTTCTGGAATTAAACTAGAAACCCGCACTTAACCCGAAGGACTAGGTTTACACCGCCTAAGCAACTGAACAGGACTTCTACCGCCTAAGCAACCGAATATGACTTCTACCATTTGAGCAACCGAACAGAACTTCTTTACAAATAAAAAAGTATCTGACTGTAGTATGCTCTTTAAATAGTACTGATAAGTCAATTAAGTACAATCTTCCTATAATCTTCTCCTTTATGATGTATAGTGAATGTGCTTGAGAAATGTGGAAGATGGAGTGATCAACGATCAAATTTTGTATGCAGTTAGCATGCAAATTAAAAATAGATTGAGAGATAAGAATTCAAGAATATTAATATCAGTTAAATTTTTTTGTTTGTTAAATTCTGAAATCTATTTATAGAGATTAAATAGTTGCAATTATTTATGAAAGATAATATTGAAAAGGAATAGGTGCAACTGTTGATTTGAAGAAATTTCTCTTTGATGAAGAGAAGTGTCTTTTCACAGAAATAACCCTAGTAAATATTCAGCCGGCTGAAATAAAAATCCAGCCTTCTGAATTTGTTAAAATCGAAACCAGCAAGGAAACAGACAAATTCAGGCCTAATTTAGCTGGCTGAATAAAACCATTCAGCCGGTTGAAACTTCATATCAATTTATGAAAAATTTCAGCATTCAGTAGTCTGAATGATATTATTAAGCTGGTTGAATTATAGCCTGTAACAAAAAATACCATAGCTCATTTGGTTAGAGCACTTGCCTTTTAAAATAGTGATCCGGGTTCGAGCCCTGCCCCATGCAATTTTTGAAAACTTGATTTTTCATTTAAAATATGAATGTATATGTGTGCATACCATTTTGAGAAGATTTTAACATTCGTAAACTCTAGACATGACACTCTATGACTAATAATACTTTGTTTGTCACCTTCGTTTTGTCTCTATCGTGCATATTTCTTCCTGTATCTCCATATACATACTTTCATCCTTTTTTGTACCGTGTATCTTCATTTTTAACGTATTTGTTTGTCTCTTTTTGGTGCTCATGTACCTGCAAATTAGCTTAGAGATTCTTTGGCGTAATTGTATAATTATTGTCATTAAAATCCAACAATAGAGGTTCTAACGTTCTCCCCCTTTTTGATGATGACAATTGTACAATTTTTTAAATATTCGTTCTATGTATAAAATAATATTAATATGTTAAAAGCTCCCCCTAAATATAACATCTCCTCCTAATAATATCTCCCTCTGTCAGTATGCATATGAATTTCTTCCTTTTTGTCATTATCAAAAATACTAAGGGAATATAATAAATTTTAAAAAATATCTTAATAGAGAACCATAGAAATTTGAAAAAAGAAATTACAAATTGAAGCAAAAAAAAAAAAACTAGATAGAGGTAGAAGGCTCATCATCATCGGAATCCAAACTCGACGACGGCTATTGAATAGGAGATGGGTTGAAAGCTTCGGTGGATGTAGAACCAGAACAAGAAATTTTATCCCATATCCTATTAAGAGAACCTTTAATGGAGTTAAATTTCTTCTTTGTCTTCTTTTCAAGAGTTTTAATTTCCTGATGAAGTTTTGATAGATTTCGGGAGAGAGTGAAGTTAGCTTGTCGGGAGGAAGTTTCTGGGCCAACAACTAGAATGGAGTCATCGTCCTCTTCTTCTTTTTCACGTTGGGTATGCGTAGAGGAGGAAATACTAGTGTCATGAGGTTATGGAACACCTTGTTGAACATTGTGAGACCATTCCTGAAACGAAATGATATGTTGTGGAGGAAGCCGGTAAGGAAGACCCATAAATCTTAAGGTTTGTGCGCCTAACTCACTAATGCTTGAAAACTCGGATTCGGGCATTGGAATGCCAAAGTTGAGAAGGATACGCATAATATAAGCACCACAATGGGTGGTCTTATATTTCCTTTGGATTATGATATCTGGGAATTCATCTAAAATGATTTTGCCCCAATTTACTTGTTGGTTGGAGTATATTGATTAGAGGGCTTGAAAATCTCTTTTATAAACTTTTTCATAACTTCCAGTTCGAGGTTGTAAGGTGCGAATGAAAGTGAGTGTGCTATAGGATCATGTAATATGGATAAACTATTTGTGCAGAATAATATATAAGTAAGTAAATAAATAAAGCAGTAAAGTAAATGACACCAGAGATTTTTATACTGGTTCGAACTCCCGTTCTACGTCCAGTCCTAGACTCGTTCTAGAATTAAATTAGTAGCCCTCACTTAACCCGCAGGAATAGGTTTTCACCGCCTGAGAACCAAACAGGACTTCTATCACCTTAGCAACCAAATAGGACTTCTACCGCCTGGAAAACCGAACAGGGACAAATAACAAAACTATCTGACTATCGTATACTCTTTAAATAGAACTGATAAGTCAATTAAGTTCAATCTTCCTATAATCTTCTCCTTTATGATATATAGTGAATGTGCTTGAGAAATGTGGAAGATGGAATGATCAATGGTAAAAGTTTGTATGCAGTTAGAGTGCAAATTGAAAATAGATTGAGAGATAAGAATTCAAGAATATTAAAATCAGTTAAGTTTTTTGTTTGTTGAATTCTGAAATCTATTTATAGAGATTAAACAATTGCAATTATTTATGGAAGATAATATTGAAAAGGAACAGGTGCAACTGTTGATTTGAAGAAGCTTCTATTCAAGGAAGAGAAGTGTCTTTTCATAAAAATACCCGTTGTAAATATTCAATTGGCTGAAATAATAATTCAGCCTTCTGAATTTGTTAAAATCAAAACCAGCAAGGAGATAAGCTAATTCAGGCCCAATTCAGCCGGTTGAATAAAACCATTCAGTCGGTTGAAACTTCTATCAATTTATGAAATGTTTCAGCATTCAGCTGTCTGAATGATATTATTCAGCTGGCTGAATTATAGCCTCTAACAAAAATTACCATAGCTCATTTGGTTACAACACTTTCCTTCTAAACTAGTGACTCGGGTTCGAGCCCCGCTCTATGCAATTTTTGAAAACTTGATTTTTCATTTAAAATATGAATGCATACATGTGTATAACATTTTGAGAAGATTTTAACATTTGTAAACTCTAGACACGACATTTATGACTAATAATACTTTGTTTTTCACCTTCTTCTTGTCTCTATCGTGTATATCTCTTCTCGTATCTCCATATACATACTTTCATCCTCTTTCGTACTGCATACGTTCATTTTGAACGTGTTTGTTTGTCTCTTTTTGATGCTCATGTACCCTCAGATTAGCTTAGAGATTCTTTGATATAATTGTATAGTTATTGTCATTAAAATCCAATGATAGAGGTTCTAACATTCTCCTCCTTTTAGATGATGATAACTATACAATTTTTTTAAATATTCATTCTATATATAAAATAATATTAATATGTTTAAACCCTCCCCCTCAAGTATAACATCCCTCCCTAAGTATAATATCTCCCTCTATCAATATGCATATGAATTTCTCCTCCTTTGTCATTATCAAAACGAATGAGGGAATATAATAAATTTTATAAAATATCTTGTCAATAGCGGGATAAACTCAACCGTAATTATGGAGAATAATAAAATAGATTTTACCATATTTGCTAAAGTCCATATTTCATTGTAAGCACGTAATTCTATTAAACATATATAACATCCTTTAAACTTCCAAAATCTATTCTTTTCCTTTTGTTTCGTCGAGTACCTACAATAAATAATAATCATTTTGGTACCCACTTACTATGTTAAGGTTCGAAGGTAAATCATAGGATAAAAACCTTACCAAAATAGGTGTTGTCGTACCCAAAAATAATAATGAAACAATTTTAAAATAACTACTACTTATAATCTAAGGTATCAGAAAAAAAATTAACATTTAAAGCATGCGATACCTAAATTCTTATAATTTCCTAATTTTTAGTAAATCATACCCATTTGGGTGTGGTTGAACCTTTATGGACATAGTTTTCATTACAAATTACATTCTTATAGTAGTTGCTAATATAAAGTTGTTTATCATGATCAATCATATTGGTTGGAATCCATATCTTAATACTATTAGTCATTAGCTTAGTACTTAAAGAATAATTTTTATCATTTCTAAACAAAGTACTATTATGACTGCAACTGGTTTTAAAACTATCTTGGTTACTAGTATAGGCACTAAAATTAGTATACAAGAATGCATACGTAGTACTATTTTTTCTTTTAGCTTGTTTATAGCCTAAACCGCTTTTATGATTGTGATCTTTTGAATTTGTAACCAAGGAAGATAAGATATCTTACCTTTCTTAAAATTTATGATTTTTGTACTTAATATTTCAAAGTTTTCTTAAGAATCACAAACTTGTTTTTGTAAAATATCATTATTAACTTTTAAAATCTCACACTCTTTAGATAATTCTAAATTCTTTTTAATTAAAGATTCATTCTCTTCTTCAAGAGACAAAATTAAAAAACTAGAATTATTTAAAGAATTTTTCAAAAATGAATTTTTATTTTGCAAAACATTGATTTCCTTTAAAAGATTATTCTTTTTATCTTCTAACTGCTTATTTTCTTTTGGTAGGAAAACTTTTTGTAAAACAAGTTCTTCTACGGTATTTTCAAAAAGTTTAGTTTGTTTTACCAAAAATTTATTTTCCTCTTTTAAATTGAAAATTTCTTGCTCACCATCTTTTAACTTAGCTAAAGCAATTCTATTAACTTTGAATAAAGTTTTGCAATCTTTTAATAATTCATCACGTGCTAACTGAAGATCTTTATATAAAGAATCTAAGCATATCGATTGCGATTTGATTTTAGCCATCAAGCATTTATTTGTTTGCTCCTTTGATTTTTCTGTATTGCTCTTCCTCTTCTTATTGCCTTAACTAGATCTCTTTGCAGTCATTTATTCTAGAATGTTGTTATGATCTTTAGAATCCTAGGCTCTGATACCAAATGAAAGTGACTGTGCTATAGAAGCGTGTAATATGAAAAAACTACTTGTGTGGAATAATAACTAAGTAAGTAAATAAATAAAGCAGTAAAGTAAATAACACCAGAGATCTTTTACTGGTTCGAACTCCCATTCTACGTCCAGTCCCAAACTTCTTTGGAATTAAACTAGCAACCCTCACTTAATCCGGAGGAATAAGTTTACAACGCCTGGGCAACCGAACATGACTTCTACCGCCTAAGCATCCGAATAGGACTTCTACCGCTTGAGCAATCGAACATGACTTCTTTACAAATAACAAAAATATCTAACTATAGTATGCTATTTAAATAGCATTGTTAAGTCAATTGAGTACAATCTTCCTATAATCTTCTCCTTTATGATATATAGTGAATGTGCTTGAGAAATGTGGAAGATGGAGCGATCAATGATCAAAGTTTGTATGCAATAAGAGTGCAAATTTAAAATAGATTGAGAGATAAGAATTCAAGAACATTAAAATCGGTTAAGTTTTTTTGTTTGTTAGCTTCTAAAATCTATTTAAAGAGATTAAACAGTTGCAATTATTTATGAAAGATAATATTCAAAAGAAACAAGCGCAACTGCTGATTTGAAGAAGTTTCTCTTCAATGAAGAGAAGTGTATTTTCATAAAAATAGCCATTGTAAATATTCAACCGCCTGGAATAATAATTCAGCCTTCTGAATTTGTTAAAATCTAAACCAATAAGAAAATAGGTAAATTCATACCCAATTCAGCCGGCTGAATAAAACCATTCAGCCGGCTGAAACTTCGTATCAATTTATGAAATGTTTCAGCATTTAGCCGTCTGAATGATATTATTTAGCCGGCTGAGTTAGAGCTTGTAACAAAAATTACCATAGCTTATTTGGTTGGAGCACTTGCCTTCTAAACTTGTGACTTGGGTTCGAGCCCTGCTCCATGCAATTTTTGAAAACTTGATTTTTCATTTAAAATATGAATGTATATGTGTGTATACCATTTTAAGAAGATTTTAACATTTGTAAACTCTAGACACGACACTCTATGACCAATAATACTTTATTTATCACCTTCGTCATGTCTTTATCATGCATATCTCTTCTTGTATCTACATATACATACTTTCATCCTCTTTTGTACTGTGTATCTTTATTTTGAACGTATTTGTTTGTCTCTTTTTGACGCTCATATACCTGCAGATTATCTTAAAGATTCTTTGGCATAATTGTATAGTTGTTGTCATTAAAATCCAATAATAGAGGTTCTAACAGTTACTTTTAATCAAACTTTATTTTTATTTTTGTTGAGACAGATAAATTTTCAAAAATTTCAATTTAATAACCAAAACATATGCGTATCCTATGGTATTTCTCTAAAAGTAAATTAATACGCTAAAAATAAATTATTATTTTTTGGAATTTTTTTGTTTTTTTTTGAGTTTTGAATTTTGGAAAGAAAAAAGCAAAAAAAGTAAACCATGAAAAATCACAAATGAAGATGAGATTTCCCCCACTCTTAATTTTGACTGTGTTCCCAAAATCAATGCATGATATAATGAATGTAACGGGCAAAAATATGTACATATTTACACAAGAGAGTTAACATTTCTTACTAAACGTAGTATGGCTCATGAAGAATCATGCGCTCCTCCTTTTGATTACTTGGCAATTCCAAGTATGGCTTCAAGCGATGACCATTGACTTCAAAAATTGTTCTATCCTTGGGGTTTTGTATTTCTATGGCACCATGTGGAAAAATAGTTTATACCACAAATAGTCCGGTCCATCTTATTTTTAGTTTCCTAGGGAATATGTGATGTCTAGAGTCATACAAAAAAACTTTTTGGTTTGGCAAAAACGTTTTTCTTAGGATTGACCTGTCATGAATTTTTTTATTCTTTCTTTGTAAATTTTCCCATTTTCATATGCATCATTCATAATTTCCACTAAATCGTTGAGTTGAAATTTTATGTTTTTGCCAGCTTTTTCAAGATCAAAGTTAAGGTCCTAATTGCCTACAATGCTTTATGTTCGATTTCAACTGGTAAATGGAACACTTTCTTGTAAACTAAATGAAATGGAGACATCCCAAAGTTAGTTTTAAAAGCGGTACAGTAAGAGCAAAGCGCATCAGTCAATTTCCGAGACCAATCTATTCGATTTTTATTAACGGTTTTCTCCAAAATTTGTTTGATTTGACGATTTGAAACTTTAACTTGGCCACAAGTTTAAGGATAACATAGAGTGGATAACTAGTGGGTTATCAAGCATTTCTTCATTTAAGTTTCGAATGATCGATTACAAAAATGAATTCCGTTATTGCTGATTATTATACAAGGTGTGCCGAACCTCGAAAAGATGTTTTCTTTTGATGAACTTCACAAACACTTTATGGTCGTTTGTTTTACATGGAACGACTTCAACCCATTTGGAGACGTAATCAACGACAAGCAGAATATAAAAAATTTCGAAAGAATTGAGAAATGGTCCCATAAAGTCAATGCCCCAAACGTAAAAGATCTCGATCGTAAGGATGGGATTCAAAGACATCATGTTTCATCAAGAGATTCTTCCTACCATTTGCCAGCAATCGCAAGTTTTACAAAATTCAAACGAGTCTTTGAAAAGAGTGGGCCAATAAAAGCCAAATTAAAGCACCTTTTCTGCAGTTTTCTTAGGACCAAAGTGACCGCCAAAAGCTTGGTCATAACAACACGAAAGAACACTTTTGATTTTGTAATCTGGAATGCAACTTCGATGGTTTGGTCAGAACAAAATTTAAACAAGTATGGATCATCCCAATAGAAGTATTTGACTTGGGAAAGAAATTTATATGTATCTTATATTGACCAAAATGGAGTTTCCTTAATGACTAGATTGTTCACTATGTCAACATACCATGGATCAATAGAAACAGAAAGAAGTTGTTCATCGAGAAAGTTCTCATTGATCGGTAAAGAAGATGGTGCATTTGGAAGACGAGATAAATAATCAGTAATGACGTTATCAGATCATTTTTTATCTTTGATCATAAGGTCAAATTCTTGGAATAGAAGGATCCAACAGATCAAACGATATTTAGCATCCTTTTTAGCGGAAAGGTATCTAAGAGCGGATTGGTCACTATAAACAGTAACATGTGAGCCAATCAAATAAGGTCAAAACTTTCGAGCACAAAAACTACTGCTAGAAACTCTTTTTTAATGGTCGTGTAATTGAGTTGAGCATTGTCCAAAGTCATACTACCATAGTATATGACATGAAGAATTTTCTTTATGCGTTGTCCTAAAACAGCACCAACTGCAAAGTTAGAAGCGCCACACTTTATTTCGAAAGGAAGATCCCAATTGGGTGAGAAAATAATGGAAGCAGAAATGAGTTCGTTTTTGAGACGTTCAAAAGGAGAAACACAATAAAAATTGAGTTGAATGGAATGTCTTTTCCAAGAAGAGACGTAAGAGGTCGAGCAATTTTACTAAAGTCATTCACAAAACGTCGATAAAAACCAACGCATCCAACAAATGAACAAATGTCCTTAACAGATTTGGAAATAGGTAGATTCGCAATTACATCAACTTTCACGTTATCTACCTTAATGCCTTTGTTTGAAATGACATGCCCAAGGACAATGCCGTGTTTGACCACGAGTGACATTTTTCCCAATTTAATGTTAAATGTTTGTCCTTACATCGTTTAAGAACCAACTCAAGATGCTATAAGCATTCAGAAAAAGAGTTTCCAAAGATGGAAAAATCGTCTCTAATAATTCAAGAAAACGTTCGATCATATTGGAAAAGATGCTGACCATGCATCTTTGAAACGTAGCAGGAGCGTTGCAAAGGACAAATGGCATATGTTGATAAGCAAAAGTGCCAAAGGGACATGTGAAAGGCATTCTCTTGATCTTCGAAAGGGCTTGGAATTTGGTTATAGTCAGAGTAACCATCAAGAAAGTAGTGGAATTCGTGGTCGACTAAACGTTCAAGCATTTGGTCGATGAAAGGAAGAGGAAGTGAGTTGGGAATTTGGTCGGCTAAACTATTGTAGCATTTAGTTTTCGATAATTAATGCAAACACGCCAACCCATTTAAATACGAGTTGGAATGAGTTCGTTAGAATCGTTTTTTATAACGGTAAGTCCATATTTTTTATGCACGGTATGAATTGGGCTAACCCACGAACTATCAGAGATTGGGTATATGATTCCGTTATCGAGAAGTTTAAGAATTTCATCACGAACCACATCCTTCATTCTTGGATTAATCCTTCGTTGCGTGTCACGAACAAGTTTGGCATTGTCAATTAAATGGATACGATGTTGAACAAGAGTGGGATTAATTCCTATTATATCGGTGATCGACCATCCAATTTATTCTTTGTTTTTCAATAGAATTGAAATAAGAGAAACTTATTGATCAAGAGAAAGAGTTGCAGATATAATGAGGGGAAACGTTTCAATGTCACCTAAGTATGCGTACTTAAGGTGGTTAATTCGATTGCTCAATCAAAGAATTAGGTGGAAGTTCTGACTCAATGGTGAAGGGTTCAAATGGAGGCACAAATTAAATTTTATTGGGCTTACCTTGAAATAATTGTTCATATTCGGTATCGTGTTCACCGTTAAGGTCAATTGTTTCATTATCAAAATTTTCTTGAATGTAGCTACATTCCAGCATTTTGTCATGTGGTTAATTCGACTGATTTTCAAGATTGAAAATGTTAAGATCCAAAAGCATGTTTCTAAAAGAAATTTTCATCGAACCATTTTGGCAATTGATTAAGCGTTTGTAGTAGCCAAGAAAGGTCAGTCTAAAATCAATGGGATTTGGCTCATTGGATTTTTCACGGGTCATGTCTCCAAAACAGTGAAATAGATGGGGAATATGAATTGATCGATTTTGATGAGTACATCCTCGATTACTCCTATGGGTTTCTTTACTGAACGATTAGCAAATTGAAGAGTTACTTTCGTCGGTTTAAGTTCAGCCAAGCCAAGTTGCTGGTAAACGGAATAAGGAATCAAATTGACACTCGCGCCTAAATCGAGTAAACATTTGTTAATCGTTTTGTCTCCTATCATGCATGAGATCGTCGGACATCTAGGATCTTTGTATTTAACAAGAATTGATTGGGATAAGACTTTGCTAAGTCCGACGGATAAGATAACTTTCTTGGGTACATGAGTGTGCCATTTTTGGGTACACAAGTCCTTGAGAAATTTAATGTATGCTGGGACTTGTTGAGCGATATCAAGAAGCAGGATGTTAGCTTTGACTTGTTTAAAAATTTCCAATATCTTTTCAATTTGGTCAGAATTTTTCTTGGGTCAAAAACGATATGGAAATGAAACATGATATTCAGTAGGTGGGTCTACTTGAGTAGAAGAAAGATTTGGAGTGGAATTTGATTCGATCTTTGGCTCAACATTTTGTTCATAATCGTTTGTTGTTTTATAAGTGTCGAGAGGTGTTCTTAGTAAATCATTTGGATTAACAACTTGATTATCGATTTGTATACCGAAACGCAAAGTTATGCTAACATTCATTTGGGCTACGTTGCTATCTTGGACAACAAAGCCTCGAATCATATTTGTGTTTTGACTTCAAGAATTTGGAACTGGCTGATTTGGGAATATGCCTCATTCATGTTCACTTACAGACGTGACTAATTGACTCACTTGCATTTCAAGTTTAGCAATCGACTGACTCTTATTCTGCATGTACGAGGTTAACAATTTTTGCAAATTGCTATTTGATTGGAGAGTTCGAGTCGTTGCTTTAGCCCACGTTTCAAGAAATTTCTCAAGTGACGTTAAGCGTTTATCGTCATGGACAACAAAATATTTTTGAGGTTGATTTTGAAATGGACTCGTAAAATTTTGTTGAAAATGATTGGTTGAACGGAAGGATTCGAAGCATTATTCGAAAATGCTTGAAAGTTGGGATGAACTAAATTCGTATTGGGATTATTTTGGTTCCGAGCAAAATTCGGATAATTTCTCCAACCAGGATTGTACATTGGAGAAAATGGGTCATTTTTAACCTTATTGAAACCATTGAGTTACCCGACCGAATTAGGACATTGATCGGCTATGTGACTCAGATCGTTGCATTTATAATCCATGGGTTGGGAAGCTTGATTTATTTGGTTTGATGAGAAAACATTGTCGAATTTATGATCATTTCATTGATTTTAGCTTCCAAAGCCAAAGATGATCCTATCAAGTGTCCGCTTAATCGTGAGTAAATCGATTTTTCGTTAGAATGTTCCCATTGGGACAATTTTCCGGCCAAGTTTTCAAGGTATTGCCAAGCATCGTCTTGATGTTGGGCGAGAAAATTTCCTTGGCATATTGATTCAAGCATAGTTCGTGAGATGTTTTCAATTCCATCGTATAAGATTTGGCAAAGGGTCCATTTTTTCCAAATTATGGTGTGGAGATTTTATCAAAAGCTCTTTAAATCTTTCACAATATTTTTCAAATGGTTCACCCCTGAGTTGATGAAAATTCACGATTTCGTTTCAGATTTTAGTTTTTTTCTAAGGGGTAGAACTTTTTCAAGAATACTTTAACGAATTCTTCCCAAGTTTTAACCGAGTTTGATGGTAGGTTGTACAACCATTTTTCAGCATAATTGGTAAGAGAAATGAAATTAATCGAAGTTTGATTCCATCATCACAAAATTGTAGGAGTTTAATGGTTGCACAAACTTGTTTGAATTTTGTTAAGAAAATGTATGGGTTATCACGTTCAAAATTGGCAAATTTTGGTAGCTTGGTAATATGGTTTGAATGAATTTTGAAATGATTACCCATAAGGGCGGGTAACGTGATATAAGAAGGAATAGAAAACTCTATCGGAAAATATTCAATCCATAAGAGTTCAAATGACGTTCTCATTCGCCATTTTAGGAGGTTTATTTTTTCAAGTCCAACGATTTGTAGAAGGCTCTCAGTCCAACGATTTGTTATTGTGTCACGAGTCCAAGTACTCATGCACAAGAAAAAGTTAAGGAGAAAGAAATTAGAATCAAGTTGAAAGGTTTGGAAAATGAAGCGAAAATTTGTTTTTATTATGTTTTTTATGAGGGAAAAATATTTACCAAAAAGATTTTAGTTTTCAAAAGAGAGATTTGATTTGTATTTTGTTTTTGGGATTTTCAAAAAAATTCCCTTTTTATGTGTTTTTATTCTTTTTTTTTTTTGGATTTTTTTTTTAAAACGAAATAACTCAATTTTTTTTTTTTGGATTTTTGATTTTGATTGAAAATTTTCAAAGAAAAAGATTTAAAAGGGTTTGGATTGGTTATGTAAAATGTACAATTTTTTAGCATTGGTTTTGGATTTTGAAATTTGTTTTTCTTTTTTTATGTGCATGAACTAATGCAACTAAATGAATGCAATGACTTAATTACAAATTTGATGTCCATGGTAGCTCCTAACCTAGAATTGTATAATCACACTTTGTCTTAATATAACAAAACATTTCTTAGCCAGGTAACGGAAAGGAGTTATCGGTGCATCGCGAATCACTGTATCAATACAATCGAACGTTTAAATATCTTTAGACAAACAATCACTATAATATTTACGAATCACCGTAATACTAATAAATGATTATTGCCCTACGTAGCCTAGACACCAAGAAAATAAATTGTTTAAAGAAGACAACTTGTCAAGATACAATTAAGCCCTAAGTGAGCTCGCAACACCCTTAAGTCAAATGCCTAACTGTTATTATTAGCCAAATTCTAAGATAAAATGCAATTTGTGGGTCAAGGAAGAGGTGCTGAAATCTCCTACCTTATGTAGATATGGGTATTGCACTTAAAAAAGTAAACAAGATGAAATGAATGCGAAACAGAAATTAAACGTGAATTAACAATGCAATTATGAATGAAATTTGTTTTTGAAATGCAAGCATCCAACTATGTAATGAAAATAAAACTAGTGATAAGAGCACGATACTAGAGTGTGTAGAATTATTAGCAAATTATTTTAAAGCAGCGATTTTTTTTATAAAAGCAAGCATAACGGTTATTTTTGACCAGCAGTTCTTCCCCATATCTGCTTAGGCAACCTGACAAAGAAGTCAAACAAGATATATATACTATTTTTTATATATTATATATATATATATATATATATATATATATATATATATATATCAAATAAGAAACTAAAGCAAATGAAAAAGAAATGACTCTTTTTTAATCAAGGAAGAACTAAATCAAAACAAAAAAACAAAATAAATTGAAACTTGTTTTTTTTCTTAAAAGAAATTCATAAAGATAACTTAATAAAATTTTTTTTATCAAACTTTACTTCACTAGGGCCCGGCCCACTAAAACCAGTCCGCTAAAAAATGGGAAAAAAATTCTAGCAACATTTTCTTCGACAACTTTTGCCAATCAAAATTTTCCCTTTCACAAATTTTGTCAATCTCAAATCCAATTTTTGCTAACCCAAACTTTCGCACCCAATTTCCCAGATCAAAATACCAAACGAAAGTACGGCTATCTCGAATTCCTAGTCTAAATCGAATTGCAGCGAGGTGGGTCTTGTGATGTGGAGTTCGATTAGGTTGAGGTCGTGGATGCAGATTCGACGGCAAATTTCAGGTTCGTGATGGCGGCTGCAGGTTGGAGGTAGTGCAGTTTCGGGTTGCGGTGAGGTGGATTGTTGAGTTTAAGGATGTTTGTATAGCGGTGTGTAGTTTTGGTTTAAGGAAGGTGAAGGTTAATATGGATTTTCAGGTTGTAGTGGTCGTAGGTGGCAGCATTGTCGAGTTGCGGTTCTGGCAGAGGAGGGTTGTCGGTACTGTGGGAAGTTGTGGCAATGATGATGATGGAGGAGTATACTGTTATAGTAAGTGGGGTATTTTGTGTGCAATATATGGAGATAGCAGTGTTGCTGGATGTGGTTAAGTTTGACAGTGGAGATTGGAGGAGCAGGTTGATTGTTTGAAGTTGAAGCAGATGTTATGCTGTTGTGTTTGACTGTTGCAATAGATGATGGTGAGTTGAACTTGATGGCAGTTTTGGTGAGGGGTTTGTGTGAAGGGTAGCAGCAGTTGATAAGGATGGAGGAGATGAACTGATGGAGTTGGAATGGTGTGTACTGGAAGTAGTTGCAGTTTAATGGTAGTGGCAGGGGTAAGACAGTGGTAGGACAGTGGTTGTAGGACAGAAGTAAGGCAGTGCTGTGCTATGGTAATGGTTATGGAGGATTGCCTGGTTGACGTAGGAATGTGTGTATGTCAGTGAAGTTGTTGTAGGGGAGATGAAGGTGAAGTTGTATGTGTGAAGTTGTTGTATGGCAGTAAGAGGTGAAGTTGTGTGTGCTCTGATGTAGCTTGCAAAGAATGAAGTATTTGGTAGGAGAATGGCAAGTAGTAGGAGACGAGAGAAGAGAAGGAGATGACAGTGAAGAGTTGATGGCTGATGGTGATTGGCAGTTAGGAGGTGGAATGCGATGTTTGATTGTTTGAATGATTACAGGACAATGTGTGGGAGATTGGTGAATTTTGTAGCACACAGGTTGATATGAGACAGTGGGAGGTAGGAGATGGTAGAGTTTGTATGTTGGTTGATGGTAGGCAGTGGTTGTGGAG
Organism: Allium cepa; assembly: GCA_030765085.1. Taxonomy (NCBI): domain Eukaryota; kingdom Viridiplantae; phylum Streptophyta; class Magnoliopsida; order Asparagales; family Amaryllidaceae; genus Allium; species Allium cepa. The sequence continues at coordinate 602,782,951 of CM060935.1, forward strand.
GAAGGCGGGACTGTTGGCAGAAGTTGTGATGTGGTTCTGTAGATGTTGTAATATGGAGTAGTAGATAGCAGGCTTTGGTTTGAAGTAGGATATGTCTATGCAGTTAATGCCCCGCTATTACCTTGCTACAACCCTGTTATATCTCATAGCGGATTTTCACCGCTACGATTTTTTCATATAGCTCCAAATATAGCTTTTTTGCTTTAAGCCCCGTTATTTTCGCTATATCTAGATATTTCCGCTATATCTTCTTTAAAAGAAATGAATTGAAAAATGACATTTATATATTATAAAAATTATGAAATTAATTTATCCAATTGGATTTTTAATATGTTTTCAAAAATGAAAATACTCTAATATTCTACTAAATTCAATTATGTTATAGAACAGTTTTACGTTTATTTACAGTATATTCGCACATGTTTTTATTTGATATCATTTATGTATTAGTTATAATTCAATTTGATGTTAATTTTTCATTTAGTTACCATTTATATATTTGTAAAAACATTAAGTACGATTTTTATATGCTATTTTAGAGTAATCCACTATATCCCGCTACATTATTGTTGTATCCCCGCTATGACTTTTTACACCTCCGCCGCATTGAATCTGTCGAGCGCTTTAATTGCACAGGGATATGTGCACAGGTTGAGAGTCGTGATATGTGTGCTTGAGGAGATGTGGGGTGATGGAGTTGTATGGTGCAGTGGGGAAGTGAAACAGAGGACTAGAGGAAGGAGATGCAGGCAGCAGAGGGAATTTAGAGGTGAAGTTTGGCAGGATGTTGATTGGTTGAGCACTGGTGGCAGGGCTGTGGTAATGGTTGATGTGGAAGTTGGAAGGTGGAAGTGATGAATGTTTTGATGGTGGACGGTATGAAGCGCATGGCAGCAGGTTTGGAAGTAAGCAGAGCAATATAGCAGATATGTGCACAGTGCATAGTTTTTTAAAAAAGAAAAGAAAAATGTAAATGTAAAATGCAAATGTTAATTAATAAAAAATTGTCTTGAAATTGTGTATGTTTTATTTAAAAATAGAAATGCAAATAGAAAAACAACAAGCACACAAATCAAATGAAAGTAAAAATTACACAAACACAAAACACAATTTTTTTAAAAATGCAATTTAACACACAACAGACACACAATAAAATCAAACGAAAATAATTTAAAGAGTAAAATTAAAATCAAATTTAATTCCCCCGCAACGGTGCCAAAAACTTTTTTGATGACGAGTTTTCTATCGTTAGAAAATCACTGAAAAATGTAATAATAAAAATAATCGCAAGCCCACGGCGTACAAATTTAGTACGTGGCGAGTACAGGTCAATCCGTAGGGAATTGAAGTGATTTTAAATTCTACTCAAACAAATTACCCAAAGCTAAAGTTGTTTTAAACTAAAAATGTAAAATATAAACTAACAAAAAGAAAGTGAATAAGAAATATGAGAGTAGAAAGCAATTTAGAGGCAATTCCACTTCTCATATTTTACATAAATCAACACAAAAATAATCTATGATATCTCTATTTTGATTTAAGTAGAATTAGTAATGTATTTATCATAAGTATGGTCTATTTATGTTATTAATTAACATAACTTAAACTGATGATACAACAACCAAAATCACTTATCAATTGTAATGAAAATGAAGTCAAAGCATAAGCTATTTTAAGTATTATCTATTTACTATTTTGTTTAGTAACATAGATCATCAAATTTTGATTCTACTTTAATTTCATAATCAAAAATCAATTAGTAAGACGACAATGTAAATTGTGTTTATACTTGAGTAAGACCAGCTTATTTGTGATTACAACATAGACTATCAAATTCACTAATAAACTTACATCAACATTCACTTTTCATGAAGCATTAAAAAGAGATCATAAATCACAAAATATGTTGAATTTACATAATCTTAGAGAGCTTCACTACCCTTAAATCGAGGGGGTTTAGCTACTTATTTGTGTTATCAGTTAAATGTATGTAAATTTTGACATAAACAAACAAAAGAAAGTGAAAGCTAATTAAAAACAAAAGGAGGGCTAAACTACTTGCATAAAAATAAAACTAAGTATTAACCCAAAAATGGATCAATACCCTATATCAACTGTGAAAGTACCAGCGTAGATAATCAACAGCACAAATCTCAAATAAACAATAAATAAAGGGCAGAAGTAAGAAAAGAGACACAAAATTTTTATAGTGGTTCGGTTGACTCGGGCCTATGTCCACTTTAATCAATCTTTATTATGATTATACATATAACGAACCAGAATTTCAGTCATTTGAAATTGGAATATTTAATTCATTTTAAATATTCACAAGTAATTTTATAAGTTGAATAACTTATATTTCGAATATAATAATTTATTCAGATAATTAAATTGTTAATTTAATATTTGAAATTGTAAAAATAATTGGATTTTATATTTATTGTGAATGAAAATGATTTATAAAGTTTTTTTAAATTTTATATGAATTGTAAAGATGTTGGTAAACTTTTAAAATTGATTTAAAAGTAAATTTATAGAAATTGGGAATTTATCGATTTATTTAACGTGTAAAAATTGATATTTTTGATACTGCCTGGGATTTCGAAGAAACAGGTTTCATTGGATCCGTAATGTTATATTGTTAAAGGATTTCAAATTTCGTGTCATCGGACTTACGGTTTGATCACGCGAAGCTGAAATGCGTGGAAATTTATTTAAGTAAATTTTAATTAAAATAAGTCGATTCGAAAACCTATCTTTCAAATACGATGTATCATGTGATATATGATGTTTGGATGCCGTGATTGATATGAATCACCTTATTTAGTGATTTTATAGCATTAGGCCATATTTTGGAATTTTAAAATTATTAAAATGATGATTTCAAATTTGATATGAAATGTTGTGGTTATCGTAACTTAAAAACAAGTCTGTGTTTATGTGTGGGTGTGTCTTACGAGATACTTTTGTTTTGAAAAAAAAAAGTTTTGGTAATTTAATAAATTCAGTTGAGTATATTTCTCATGCTGCTTCACCAGACGTATACTTTCAATGTTCGTGTCAGACTGAGTATATCTACAGGTTCAAATTTGGTGCTTTTGGAGTTTCAGTAGACGAGCTGGAGATCTTCATCTTCGTATACATGTATCTTTTATTTTCCACTGCTTTGTTATTTATATTATCAGCAATTGTAAGGACATGTTATTATAGCTGTCCTGGCTGATGATTAGTGATTGATTGTTGAACTCTGATTGATGTATGTATATACATTTTTTGTTTTGTAAAGATCATTGATATGATATTATATGTTTTTCGCTGCGATATGAGGTTTTGTATTGTTGTGTGGTTCTCTCTTCTCACTTTCTTCTCTTCTCCTCTCAGCTTTTCTTTCTCAGACTTTCCGTTATTCTGTGCTTTCTGGGTTTGACATGTGTGGTTTATTGTCAATTAAAAGGGTACGGATTTGCGGGTCGTCACATGTGGTATCAAAGCTTAGGTTTAGTATATTCCTAGGCTTTGATGTGTACTCGGTATAGATAGGGTCAATAGCACCCTTGATTGATTTTAATTGTATTATATATATGATTGTGTATTTGTTAGTGATATAAAAATGTTTCATATTGTGTTTACATATCCGTTGAGTTGCTTATAAATTCTGATCGATGCGTGGGACGTTACATTATCGATAGGGGTTTCTAAACACTTAAAAGAGGCAAGTTAACATAGTATTATTTTTAAATTGGATAAATGAAATAATTTTACCTCGATTTTATTCTATATATAAAGGAAATAATTTTTTAGAAATTATTATAGTGTATATAAATTGATTGTTTGGTTGTATGAAAATGTAAATATATATATAAGTTAATATATACTGTTTGAATAATCTTAATAAAAGATACAATTGTAAAAGAATAAATTATATAAGAAAATGAATTATAAAGTATGAAATTATAATTAATATGATTTACAATTGTGAAATAATCTTATATATAGGAAATGAAACAACAGAAGTATATTTATAAATATGAGTTATAAATAAAAAATGGATTTAAACTAAGAATTTGAAAATTTGAATCCCATTGATTTTGACCGTTATTTTTCAAAGTTTGAAGAGGTTATACTATTATAAATCTAAATAAGATAAATAAATTTGAAATTAATCTTATATAAGAAAAGTGAAATAGTGAAATTATATAAGTATAAATTTATAAATGTGTTTTATAAATATAAAAAGGGATTTTTTTTAAAGAATATAAAGCACCGAATTCACTACCGTTGCTGGAAAATAATTAGGGTGCAACATCATCAATATCATTTTCGAGTTTCTATGTGATTGACTTGCTACCAATGTTAATTGAAAATTTAAGTTTTGTTGTGATAAACAAATTTGAATTTAAAATCCAAGTTGAAATTGATAAATATAAGAGAAATGAGTTTTGGAATTATAATATGAAATATAAAAATTTAACTTTAGTGAAGTTAAATAAATTTGAGTAAGCATAATAAAATATATGATTTGAAATTTAACTAAAGGGAAGTTAAATAAATTGAAGTGGATTTAAACTGGATTAGATAAGTTATTGAAATGGAAAATTAAGCTTAAGAGGTAAGTGATTATATAATATGAATTTGAAAGTTTAAATAAACCTAAGTTGTAAAGTGATTATATAATATGAATTTGAAAGTTTAAATAAACCTAAGTTGTAAAGTGATTACATAACCATGAATTGAAATTATAAAATGAGTTTGGTGAATGGAAGTGAACTTAGGTAAATGTTCATGGAATTGTAAATAAATAAGTTGTAAAACTCATCAAATGTAAATGCAAGTAAAAAATATATTAAAATGGTTAAACAATTTTGTTAAGCAAAAAAAAAATCTGAATTTGAATAAGGATATGAAATTTGACTTAAGTAAAAGTTAAATACTTAGAATGAAACCTAAGTTAAGAAATGATCTTTGAAAATGAAATTTAACTCAAGTAAAGAAAAAGAAATGAGCTAATGAAATGAGTTAAATAAAATAGAATTTGAATTAAATTAGAAGTGAACCTAAGTTGTATGGTGAAATAAAATGCAAGTGAGAATGAAATGAAACATAATTTAAGTGATATTGAATGAAGTTGAATTTGATATCAAAATGAATTAATAAAGTGAATTAACGAAATGAAGTGGTTTAATGAATATGATTATAAACATGAATTGTTAAATGAAATTAAACTTCAGTTGTAAAATGAATTAGAAATTGAATTAATAAAAGTGAAAGCTAAAATAATTGAATTCAAATTAGAAGTAAGTGAATCTAAATAGAATTGAATTTGATTTCAACAGAAAGTGAACCAACTTGAATGTGAATTAGTGAATGTAAACTAATTGAATATGAATAAATGAATGTTAGTAAAATCCAATGCTAATAAATCAAATGTGAATAAATTGAAAACCAATTCAATGAATATTAATAAGAAATGAATGTATATTGATTTGGTTATGTATTGATTGGATAGATATTGGTTTATTGGATGTTAGTTGGATGATAGTTCTTTGATGGTTGAATTTGTTGCTTATTGATTGCATTTGCTATATTGGCATATATAGTTGTTATATTGGTATATGTTGTATACTGATATTCCATATATACATGTACTTATTATTTGTAGAGTGCTTAGTAGGTGCGGATGGCATATGCATCGCATTTTGGAGCTCGCTTTCGTGCTGTATTAGCCGTATATGCTTCTAATAATATATAACGTACATATCTAGGATTACATATCGTATTTTTAAATATTTTTTCCCTACAGGATGCCTCATCCTTGAAGGTAGATGTATATTTGTGATATATATGTATACACATATATATTGTGATTTTTTCCACATCGAACTGCGAGGCTATGGCAAATTTGTTTGAAAATTTAAGGCGTTGGAATTTTTTTGGGAAAACTGGAAAATTTTTGGATAACTAATTTTGATTTTGAGTTAAAAGTTAATTGATATTAATTGGTTTTAAAACGATAACTATGAATGGATTTGAAAACTTGGAAATTTTTTTGTAAGAAGTTTAACGAATGGATTTTCAAAATGATTAAATGATTTGGTAATCTAGTTTGAACGATTTGTTTTTGAAAAGTTAATGGATTTTGTGGCTTTTTCTTAATTGGTAATTTCGAGGACGAAATTCTTTTAAGTAGGGAAGAATGTAACATTGCAGAATTTCGGTCATTTGAAATTAGGATATTTGATTGATTTTAAATATTCACAAGTAAAATTTATAAGTTGAATAACTTATATTTCGAATATAATAATTTATTTAGATAATTAAATTATTAATTTAATATTTGAAATTGTAGAAATAATTGGATTTTGAATTTAATGTGAATGAAAATGTTTTATAAAGTTGTTTTAAATTCTATTTGAATTAGAATGATGTTGATATACTTTTAAATTTGATTTAAAAGTAAATTTATAGAAATTGAAAATTTACCGATTTAACCAACTTGTAAAAATAGTCATTTTTGACACCATCTCAGATTTCGTCGAAACTAGTTTCATTGGATCTGTAATGTTATATTATTATAGGATTTCAAATTTCGTGTAAATCGGACTTTCGGTTTGATCGTGCGAAGTTGAAACGCGCAGAAATTTATTTAAGTAAATTTTAATTAAAAGAAGTCGATTAGAAAACCTATCTTTCAAATACAATGGAATTGGATCTTCATATATATTCCATTGTATTCGGGATAGGGGTAAAACATTATAAACGCCTGGCGGCATGCTTCGTTTGGAGTCCGAAATATTTTCGGATAAATAGTGTTTTAAAATGTTGCCCACATAAGGATGTTCACGTTTGCAAACCCTAGATCCATTAGGGCAGCCACCACTATCATCTTTATACGGCCGAAATCATTCGATTCTTTCCCCTTCAAAATCTCTCGATCCATTAAATGATTCGAGAAACTTTCTAAACCAAAATTGTAGAGCTTCACGAGATCTCTATATTCATACGGTTATGATCGAATAAGTTGAGTAAATCGACGACAATTCTTGTTCAAAGGTCGGTCGTTTACGTACGTTTTTCGAGATGAATATAGGACTGAGTTCAACGTGCTTAAGGGCGGTGGTGCATCAGGCGTAGGATCTTCGAATGGCGGCGATCGACCGTGTTTACGGGGAAGAAGGAGAGCGCGACCATGAGGTTTATGTCGCGTGCAGGTGGGTTTCTTCGAATGGGTTGAAGCGATGAAGGAAAATAATGGCCAGATCTTTTATTAATTGAGAGGTGCGACTGTGATTAATTGAAGGTTAAAAAAAGAAATGTAAACTATTATATTATAAATCGTGTAAATTTATAATAATCATATCTTTGACATACGAGGTCGAAATCGCGTGAAATAAATTTCGTTGGGTTCGTATTGACGAGTACTATATTTTAGAGCTAGATTGGAGTTAATTGGATCTAGTGAAAGTTTTGGGTAAAATTAAACGTTCTACAACGGGCTATTGGAATCAAAGTGAGTACAACTCACTCTTTTGGTCTCACTTATATTTTCATATAAGTGAAAATAAATTTATTTTATGTTGATTGATGATTATTTGGGTGATATATTATATATTATATATTATATATACTGATTGGTTTGGATATATTCCCACATATTTTAGCGGATGAGACTCTATACATTCCAATGTATGAGAGGATGACCCATTATACGCGCGTTTACCTCGAAGCGGACATTGTACATATTTTCTCATTTGTATATTTGTTGCAGGTTACAGGTTGGAGGAATCCAACTGGATTCCTCACCGGCGTTGATTTTATTTACAAATATTTATATATATGCTGTATCATGTGATGTATGATGTTTGGATGTTGTGATTGATGTGAATCACTTTATTTAGTGCTTTTGTAGCATTGGGCCATATTTTCGAATTTAAAAAAAATTAAAATGATGATTTCAAATTAAAACGGCTGTTTAAGTGATTTTAGAAGTTGTATAATTTTAAATAAAGTGTTGTAAATTAGTAAAAGAAGAAGTTTATTTTAAATGGAACCGAAATATGATTTTTGAAATATGGAGTTAACTATTTTATAAAATAAGTTAAATTGGAATTTCGGACTTATTATAAATTGTTTATATATAAGATTTATAAAATTGATATTTTATAAATAAAAATAATGGAATTATAAACAGTGTCGTATAAATATCAAAAATGGAATTGTAATACAAATTTGTATACGGATTTATAATTGAAATTTAGAAATGGATTTATAATGGATTTTATAAATAATAAGTTTTAAAAAAATGAATTTGTAAATAAAGAGATTTATAAGTAAATAAACTTATAATCGAATTTTGGCATATAAATGAGATATAAATATGGAATTTGTTAGTAAAGGAATTTTATAAATTGAAAATTTTATAAAATATAAATGGAATTTATAAACATTTTTTATAAATGTGAAATCAATTTGATTTGATAAGCTAAATACGAAAGTTTATTAAAGGAATTATATTCATGATTTTGGACAATGGATAATCCTTTAAATTAAATGTGTAGAAGCAATGAAATTGGTAAGAGAATTACATTCACGATTTTGAACACCGAATAATCCTTTAAATAAAATGAATGTTTTGGGAAGTGATGTTTTAAAATGGAGTTTGAATGGTTTGAAAATAAGGTAAATTGTGAATTCACTTATTATTAAAATAAGTATACGGAAATGTTTTTCAAATAGTGAAATGTTGAAATGGTTTTGAGAATATATCTTTTAAAGATAATCTGAAGTATTAAATTTGGAAAAGTGATTTAATTAATGAATGATTTAATTAATGAATGATTTAATAAATCGGGCCTAGTGACTGCTTTAATTCTAAATTTATATTTTGGCCATTTTAGTTTCTCAACATGATATGGAAACTAATTAGTCGTACACTTAGTATGTGACTGACTGTGTAGGCTTGATTATCGTTTGTGTTGAGAATGTTGATTCATATAGTGCGAAGTGATTGCTCTAATCTATCAAGCTTTCTTCTTAGCCGAAGGATGGCAAGTTGAAAGTTGGAGACATGATAAGTCCATGAGACTTAGTTTCTCTATGAGGTTGAGAAACGCTTTTGCTTTGTTGGTACGAAGAGAACGGGATCGGATTTATCTGAAAACCACTTCAGACCAACATATATGCGTTCGATTATGCAGGTTATTGATGATATTGATATTTAAGATTTTCATAATAAAGGACTGCATGTTGATCGTTTGGGGTTAAAATCCCAATATACATCCAGTAGCAGTAGTCTCTTCGTTATGAAATATACATTGCAAGGACTGTTCGCTACTAATCGTAGGGATTTTCCTGTAGGATGTGGTAGAAAGTACCTTTGGTTTGTGCTGTTCCTGGACAACTTGTATGAATGAGTGTCTAACATTGCATTTCTATGATTACGTACATTTGGTTTTTACAAACGTACATCAGTGGTGGCGGAGAAGGCAACTTCTCTTAGTTTAATACCCTCCTTGAGAAGTACGAGCTCAAGGATTGTATTTTTATGGATGTCAATTAGTAGTCTATGGAAATGGCAATGTGGCATTCAAAGTGATGTGATATGTGAAAGGTAATCATTACCTCAGGCCTCATCAACCGGAAATGACCGAAAAATGTTAGATGCGGCAAGGCTAAATGGGTCATTCCCAATTAGGATATGATCATCCACTTCTAGTTATATTTCTTCCCGCTATGATGTTCGGATGTAAATTAATGTGGTTTGTATGCTAAGGGGCCCTCGGCAAGGTCGATAACGACCGGGAGATGATATATTCGGTATACCTATTTATAGATGTAGGCTGGTCTTGTGTTGGTAGAGGATCCTTTGTGATGGTCATCGATACATTCCTCTAGAGATGTACTGCCGGAAGGTAGTCCCTTCACCTGGTCATTCATATGGAAATCCAAAGTCCACTATGTGCCTGCCATTTTGATTGTATTACCCATTTTGGGCTATATGCTGGAACTTAATCAATGTAACAATTTCGACTATGATTAATATTATTTGTACAATAAATACTATTATAATATAACAAGATTTGATATGAAATGTTTTGGTTATCGTAAGGTAAAAACATGTCCGTGTTTATGTGCGGGTGTGTCTTATGAGATACTTTTGTTTTGAAAAGAAAAGTTTTGGTAATTTAATAAATTCAGTTGAGTGTGTTTATCACATTGGTTTACCAGACTGATCCAGGCTTTCTTTCCTTTCAATGCTCGGGTCAGACCGAGTATATTTACAGGTACAGATTTGGTGCATTTAGAGCTTCAGCAGGCGATCTGGAGATCTTCATTTTCGTATACACGTATCTTTTATTTTCTGTTGCTTTGTAATTTATATTATGAGCAATTATAAGGACATGTTATTATAACTGTCCAGGATGATGATTAATAATTGATTGTTGAACTCTGATTGATGTATGTATATACAGTTTCTGTTTTGCAAAGATCATTGATATGATATTATATGTTTTCCGCTGCGATGTGAAATTCTATATTGTTCTGTTTGGTTCTCATTCTCTCTTTCTTCTCTTCTCTTCTTCTCTCTTCTTTTTTTCCTCACGATTTTCCATCATTCTGTGCTTTTTAGGTCGGACGTGTGTGGTTTATTGTCGATTTAAAGGGTATGGATTTGCGGGTCGTTACAATACTAGTTAAATCTCTCTGATATCAACTAGTTAGTCCTTAGATCTAAGTTACAATGAGTTAGAATAAGTCACAAGTTCGAGGGTTGACTGGAGAATCACAGTTACCCTCGTGATGACTATTATGAGGGAGAAAAGTTAAAGAAGTGAAGGAAGTCCAGTCGAGTAATGGTAGCTCTCTATTCGGAAGAGATCTATCTCCAGTTGCAGGTAGGTGAGTATTTATGGGGAAGTACAGTGAGTATTAGGCCAGAAGTCGAGGTGCAGAAAGTCCAGTTGTTATGCCAAGTCATCACCAGAAATCTCAAATTAATCTGAGTCATTTCTATGGATCGCTAGCTATCCATAGGGAATGGATCGCTAACTATCCATCAACTTAGCATATTTTTATACCAGAAACCTTTACTTAGTGTTATCCATCTTGATGGACCTCTAGCTATCCATAGGGGATGGATCGCTAGCTATCAATCCACTTAGCATATTTTTGAGTGATCTATGTTTGTTGTCTTCCTATCTTCTATTTAAGTGCCTTGTCTAAATATCAGGTCATTTGGAGTTAGTTTTATCATCCGTCTTTATGGGTCATCTGGTCCATAAGAATCATCCATATCTCGCTCAAATCTTAATGAAATCGAACAAAACTTTGCAGGAATACTCTAGAGGGTATTAGGGATAGTGCTTTAACTGAGAACCTTGAACGAGATTTAAAGATTTGAAGTTTGAATCTAAAAATTAGAGAAGATGAGTAAGCCTAATACTAGATCTAGAACCGTAGCAAGTCAACCGGAGCCTGGAAGGAGCCAGGAGGTGTCCTCAAATTTTCATCAATCCAACAATGTGATTAGTGAGGAGATAGAAAAGATGATGAAAGAGATGGAGAATGGAATCTTAGCTAGAAAATAGGAGATGATGGACGGCTTCTTCCAAAGGATGGAGCAACAAGGGATGGCTAGATCTACAGGGAATAGGAATCAAACTTCAAGGGCCAATGCTGGAATCAACATGGGAATCAATCCCAATGCCGGAGTTACTATTGGAACACCAGGAACTAGTGGTACTGGAGCTAATCCAAATACTAGGATGCAATTGACAGAAGAATACGTACCAGTTCTTCCTCGAAGGAACATAGGTCTAAATGAAGCTAGAGTTATGAATCAGAACATAGGCGTGCGGTCGAAAGAGTGCATCCCAAGATACCCCCACCAGATTACTTTAGGACGGAGATCTTCATTGGATGGTGGGAACCAAATTGCTGAATTGGTACGAAGCTCATTAGAGGAGGATCCCCAGATCAGGATTTAGATGACGTGAGCAGGAATCTGTTTACTGCCAATAACCAAAATGCAAGAAATTCTCTAGATTTCAAGTTCTGACAATGGAAATGTTCGATGGGAAGACAGAAACGACGATTCATTTGATGCGATACATCTAATATATTGAGGTTTTGGGTGCTTTTGAGGAGGTAATGGGGAAGTGCTTCCCATTATACTTAACGGATATAGCTGCAATGTGGTTCAGACAGTTGGGAATGGGTCCATAAGCACATGGACCGACTTGGTGACAAAGTTCTTAAGACAGTTCAGAGTTCATGTCTCACAACTAAGGAATGTACTTACACTTTCAAATGTAAAAAACGCCTGGAGAGTGCTTAAGAAGTTATTTAACAAGATTCAATGCAGCGGCAGCTGTGGTTTACAAGCCGGATCCATCGTTTATCCTAATGGCAGCAGTATCTGGGGTCGCGAGTAAGACTGATTTCAAAGTTGCATTGAAAAGGATCCACGGAGGGATCTTGCAAAATTCTACTACGAAGCTAAGAGATATTTGCATTCGGAAGACGCTGAAGCCGAAGTATGAGGATGTGGATGCTGAAATAAATACCGTGGAGGACATGGGACCATCCAGAGTGGAATTGGAAAAGACAAATGGAAAAGGAAAATCGACAACAACTTCGAGGAGCCGAAACGACAAAGGAAGGAGCCGAGATTCTCTTCATACACTAACTTACTGAAACAACATAGAGGATATACTTGGGTACTAGGGGGCAAAACCTCTACCGAAGTCCACCTAGGAGGGAGCCCACTTATCGGGAGAAAAGATCTGGAAAGTTTTGCGTCTTCCATGAGCTGAATGAGCATGAAATGAACGAGTGCCGACACCTTCGTGATCTAATGAAGAACTGGTTCGGAACAACCAGCTACCATAGTACGCGAGGAACAAAACCGCAGTAAATTTGCCAGAACAACCACCATCCATGGTAAATGTATCAAAAAACGCACAGGGATTTAAGCCAAGACAAATTATCCCATGATCGGGGTAGATGGGGATCGGATCTGGCTCCTATGCTTTGCATTTTCATTTATTTTTCTGCACTTTCTTTTGGTATTTAGAAAATAATAACCTCAGGCCGCTTACACGTGTATGAGATCCTGAACAGTCCCTAGGCACGCTCTGAATCAGATGCCTGAGATGACTTTAGGACAATATTGACCTCAGACCACTTACACGTGTACGAGACCCAGATTAGTCTCTAGGCATGCTCTGAGTTGGATCTCCGAGGTGAAAATTTAGGATTTCTACTTGTTTTGATTCTTACTTATTTGATTTCTACTTGTTTGTTTTGATTTGAATATTTTAGTTTTGAAAAATCCACATTGATTATGATGACTAATATTGATCGCCTTAGAGTCCTACCATAGGACCAGAGTATAGGGTGCAAGTTCCCTTGCCAAAGAGCGAACATATGGACTTGCACAATATTGATCACCTTATAGTCCCGTCCGAGAGAAGGGACCAGAGTGCAAGAAGTAAGTCCCCTCACAGGAGAGTGAGCGGATGGACTTACTTAATCCTCCTTAACTTAACGACTAAACGATCCAAAGAGATCGTCTCCTTAACTTAAAACATTAAACGATCCAGAGAGATCGCGCATTGAACTTAAACGATTATGAGAGATTGAGCCTTAAAAAAATTTTGATTTAGTAAAAGGATTTAAATGCCTTATAAATAGAATAAAACTGATAAATCCTGGATGAACACAGGATGATCTCAATATATGATGTTATTTTTGATATATAATGTGATTTTGATATATGATATGACAACTCAGAATGAGAAGCAAAATGATAATGATGTAAATCCTGAATGAACATGGGACAATTAGAGATATGCGATGTAATTGGAAATACATGATGTAACTAGAAGCATATGATTTAATTAGAGACATGTGATATAATAACTTCGAATGAAATCAGAATGATTGTGATGTATAGATTTAGGTAGAGTCTAGAGTCTTATGATGCAACTGGTTTGGAATGACTTATGATTGGCAAGAGAATCCAAAGTAACTGGATGATTCACCAAGGCTAAAGCAGCTAAAAAGCTCAATTATCGAAGACTAGAGATAGAAACATGTTCTTAAACAAAGCATACCTTTCATTTAAAAGGTGTACTTTGGGGGCAAGCATTAACTGGGTTTTTAATCCATCAAAATATAAATAAGTGTTATAACATTCAGACTATGCCAGAATAACTCAATAATCAACCAAAAGGACCAGAAAAAGAAGACGAGAAAAACCCAAGGGGAAAGATGTCAAAATAAGCTAAGGTGATGCATCGCTAGCGATCTACAAGACTTGCTCATGGATCCCCTAAACCTCCTATATCATGATTCATTATCATTTTTAAGCATGTTTTCCAAGTTTCATAGCATGCCAAATAATCTAGCTCGAGAAGTGAAGGCTCATCTAATTCAACCTGTTTGGCTAGAATTAGCTAACTTAAAATGAGCCTGTAGAACTCATACGAAGTCGGATTGACTTGAAATTTTGGGGGAACATTTAGAAAACATTGGAGAAGACTCACAAAAAATGAAGTCATTAAGAGTTGATTTGATGGTTCACTAGCGATTCATCTAGATTGGGCGCCACCACCTCAAATTTTTATGGTGATTCCCCAACACACTCTAGAGTGTTCCTGCAAAGTTTTGTTTGATTTCGTTAAGATTTGAGCAAAACATGGATGATTCTTCTGGACCAGATGGCCAATGAAGACGGATGATCAAACTAACTCCAAACGACCTGAATTTGGATAGGGAACTTAAATAGAAGATAGAAAGACAGCCAAACAAAGATCACTCAAAATTATGCTATGTGGATGGAAAGCTAGCGATCCGTCCCCTACAGATAGCTAGCAATCCATTAAGATAGGTCGGATCGTTCTCAAACTTTTTGAGCTCCTTCGTAGCACTAAGTAAAGGCTTCTGGTAGAAAAATATGCTAAGTTGATGGATAGCTAGCGATCCATCCCCTATTGATAACTAGTCAGAAGAAATGACTCAGATTGATTTGAGATTTTTGGTGATGACTTGGCATAACAACTGGACTCTTCTGCATCTGGACTTCCGGCCCAATACTCACCGAACTTCCTTATAAATACTCACTTACCTGCAAATAGAGATGGATCTTTTCCGGATAGAGAGCTACCATTATTCGACTGGAATTCTTTCACCTTTTCAACTTTCTTCTCCCTCACAACAATCATCAAGGGGGTTACTGTGATTCTCCAGCCTACCCTTGAACTTGTGACTTATTCTAACTCATTGTTACTTAGATGCAAAGACTAACTACTTAATATTAAAGAGATTCAACTAGTATAATCATAATAAAGACTGATTAAAGTGGATGTAGGCTAAAGTCAATAGAACCACTATAAAAATTCTATGTCTCTTTTCTTACTTCTGCTCTTTATTTGTTGTTTATCTGATATTTCTGCTGCTGATTATCTACACTGGTGCTTTCATACTTGATCCAGGATGTTGATCCATTTTTTGGGTTAACACTAAGCTACTAACATAAAAGGAAAGAGAGCATGTAAATACAAATGAGCGTAAAATGAAATAAAAGCATGTAGAAAAAGAAGAAAGAAGAAAAGGCTTAGGAAGCCATTTTATTTCTCATTTAATTTATGGCTACAAATTGCATAATATGATAAGTAGATTAAAGCTCTATTACATGAACATAAGAGGGTTATTTATACATGCCTAAAACCCTAATCCATATTTTAGGGGACTACCCAAAATACCCCTTGGGAAGTGTAACCTCCAAGTCATCATTAGCATGAGTTTAATCCTCTATTAAATGTGCATTTGACTTTAATCCCCACTAACTTGTGAATTCGCTCCTAATTATAGATTATGGCAAGTTGGTAGCTGGGGTCCTCCATGATTCATGAATTCTTTTATTTCTTCATCTTCATTTGCCTTCTAACTTTTATGCATGCAAATTTCCGTGAAAGTTTCTTCATATTTCCATCCAAATTCTTACAAATAAAACTAAAATGTGCAAATAAATATTCTCAAAATTAATATATGCACAAAATTACCATTTTTTCTCTAAATGAAGATGAATGAATGATGATTGGAAGATATTTGGATTTTGGTAAAAACATGTAAAAACACCTAATTATGACATTTATTTAAATAAAAGTACATTAAATATGGAAGTAAAAATATATACTTTTACGCGCACATCAACTATGCATTGCATATAGTGCAAAATGAGCCTTTTGATCTTGAAGAAGCTATGAGTTTAAGTGCTAGCTCGAAATGGATGCATGCTATGGAGGAGGAGATGGATTCATTTACAAGAATCAAACTTGGAAATTGGTACCACCTCGTTAAAGAAGCCGAGCTATAGGATGCTAATGAGTACATAAGGTGAAGGACGATGGAAGATACAAGGCTAGACTTATTGCAAAGAGGTTTTACGTAGAGGAAGGTGATGGAGTATGATGAGGTGTTTGCTCTGGTAATTAGACATACTTTTGTTCGGATAATGCTAGCTATTATTGCAACTCATAACATGGTGGGACAATTAAACGTGAAAAGCCTTTTTGCGTGATGACATAGAGGAGACCATCTATATGAAGTAGTCAGAAGGGTTTGTAGAGGATGGAAAGAAGTAATGAATTTGCAAGCTGAAGAAGTCTCTATATGTTTTGAAGTAGTCATTTAGGCAACGGTATAAGAGGTTTGACTCTTGTATGCTTGCTTTTGGTTTTGATAAAAGTGTTAAAGATGTCTACATTTATTTCAAGCATACAAATGATGGTTAATGGATATATATTTACTCTTGTATATGGATAATATGCTAATTGCTTCTAAGGACAAAGCTCAAATTGACAGGTTAAAATTGAAGTTAAAGGCTGAATTCAAGATGAAACATCTTAAAGAAGTAAAGAAGATTTTAGGGACGTAAATCTAAAGAGAGAGAAAGTTAAAGATGTTGAGATTGACACAGAAAGAATATACTTAGAAAGTGCTTGCTCGGTTCAGCATGGAGAAGACGAAGGCGATCAATACTCCTATATCGTTGCACATTCAGCTTTCATAGGAAGGCCCTCTGTTCTTAGGCAAAGACAAAGCCTATATAGAGAAGGTACCTTATGCTAATGTGGTTGGAAACTTGATGTATGCTATGGTCTACACGCGACCGGATGTTGCATAGGTGGTTAGTTGGGTGGTCGCTATATGGCTAATCCGGGAAAACAACATTGGGCGGTAGTGAAGTACATTTTGAGGTATCTTAGAGGAACAGAAAATTATGTGCTTCTTCTTGACGGCAGCAGTACAACAAATACAATCATTTTGGATGGCTCCAAGCCGTCGGTGGCCGTCGAAAGCTGTCAGAAATGCTGTCGGTATAGAGAGCATGGTTTTCATCCATTTTCGATGGAAACAACGACAACTTTGCGACGGCCTCCGACGACTTTTTCGACGGTAGTTTCGACGTTTTTTCTAATGGTGCTGACGTCCATGTGGCTTAAAAACATGCTAGAAAATCATTGGACGCCGTCGGAAGCCATCAGAGTTTTCGACCAGCTAACGGTCGGAAGCCATCAGAAGCCGTCTCAATATCAATATATATCACAACACATCACAGTCAATATATATATAATATATATATATATATATCAAATATCTAGATTAAAATCAATATCAATATCAATTTCTATAATAATATAAAACTCAAACATTACCATCTCAAACTCAAATATTTTCAATCAATACAAAACAAACCATCCATCATCACCCAACTGCAATATCTACATCCAACATCAATGTACAATATATACATCTAACATTAAACTCCACAAATGAACCCCACAAATCAATATCAAACGCCACATATCCATAAATCAACCTCACTATATCTCATTGTATATATACACAAGTTTCAAAAACTATAAAATGTACCTCGTGATTCGTCATCGGCTCCGAAACCACCAGACGAAGGGAATGCTCCATAACGCTCCATATAATCGGCCAAACGCTGGTTCAGTTGCTCAATTTGCGCTGCTCAGAGGCGGTCCTTCTTCTGCATCTGTGCAATCTGCTGTCGAAGCTCATTAATCTCAGCATTTTTCTAAGCCTTTCGATAGGCCTTTTATGAGGCCTGAGCCTACAAAACAAGTTGAAATAAGTTTAAGTTATTGCGTAACTTTTATAAAATTAAGCATTTTTTACAACTTAATTATTTTTTTAAATTATCAATTGATTGTCGTAGCCATAGCGCTTATTTATTTGTGTCGGGTCCATAACAGAGTTGAAGATAGCGTCCTCTCATTAGTCGTCAATTGCTCCTGTCCCGAATGCTTAAGCATCTGCGCACGTGCTTTCATAAATCTTTCCTGCAATGTAAAATTAAATACAAGTAAATATTACATGACATTATTATAATAGTTTATAATTAATTAATTAAATGATCATTATTAATAACTTATAACTTAAAATATACTTACATGTGCGGCATATGCTTTATCATCCTCATGTCAGGCATATGTCACCGATCCCCCGTCGTCGGTCTGCCTGACGGCATGAGTATGCGCAAATACGTCCATATACGAGACAGGAACCTCATGTGCTCTTTCCTGCAATAATTGGTGTACATTATTGTTGTTCATACAAATTGATGCAAAAAATGTAATAACTGTTCGTAATTGCAATTAATCAATTTACCAAGTCCTCGCGATGATAATGAAATGATTTCGAGCCACCACGGTGTGTGACTGGATTTTTCTGCCTGTTTGTCGAGTTTCTGTCTGACTCCATCTGCAAATTAAAAATTGAGATTATATTTTACAAGTATAAATTATATATTCTCTACTGAGGTGACATCTGATAGACTTACCCTGAGTTCATTGCAATCCCACCATGCGACCCAAGCATCCCATACGTTGGCGCGCATAAAGTTTGGCTTCTTCTTGGATTTTCTAATGGTAGACATTGTATCTCGGTAATTCTTTGCAACTTTGGAGTTCCAGTGGCGTTGGCAAAGAGCGACATTCTCCTCTTGTATGTCCGCACCCTGTATATATATTGAAAAATATAAGTTATACATCTATACTTAATTAGTAAATTGTAAACTGATTATATATAATGATATATAATTTTACACTTACCAAGAAGTCCTGCCAGATGCTCTCCCATACATGCTCTGGGATCCTACTCCATTTCGGCTAGCACGCAGTCATACAGCTCATGTATGCCTGTCTAGATATGCTTAGCACTATATTTGAAGGCTCAAGCTCAAAACCCCTGCATTAAATATGATACAGGCAAATCATGACTAATATATCATACAAAAAATTTATAATGCTGAAGTAAATTTAATACTTATGAGCCATCTCCTTTCGGTAGAAATCTAACCACCGTACGTGGCACCTTCTGTGATGGGTTGCTGCCATCAGCTCCGCTGCGAACGGTCCCTCTCTGAGACGAAAAGGGGGAAATGAACTGTGAAAAACTCCGCCACCTAAAGAAAGACATCTATAATACGTGTCATGTACATATTATTTTATTATCGTAGAACATATCATCCAATTATGAGTAAACATATCAAGATTTAATATTAATAATCACATATAACATAATAAAAAGTGTAACATCAATACTTCCATAAATTACCTTTTTTAAACATGTATACTATTAAATTAGTCCTCATTGTTTTCTGATTCAGACTCGGTCTTGTACTCTAAATTGTTTTCCTCTATGGTCTCAAATGCTTCTGCTAATAAATTTGATTCATCATTAGAGGTCCAAAATCGTTTTGATCATCTGTTATTGTAATTTCATCATTTTACTCGATATCCGATTGGTACGCTTATTAGTCTGGAATATTCTTTCCATCAAACGTAAATCTTGCCTTTATTTAAAAGAATGCCGACCAATCTGCTTTATCTATTTTTAGAGATGGATAAGAAGCATAACAAGCTTATAGGGCTTGTTTTGCTAGTATAAACGGATCGTACTTATGATAACATGATGTATGCTTTATTTCAATAATATACTATTTTTGGTGCACGTTGATTTCAGAACTTGGAACATTATCGAACCAGTTGCATCTAAACAAATAAACTTCTTCTGCGGGTCTGGTGAAATATGTTAATTGTAAAACCCGAGTTAACACGCCGTAAAAATATGTGATTATTTGGATCATCACTACCTTTAACATATATACCGGTACTGTTAGTTAATTTTTCAGCCCCATATTCTTTGGTGTTGAATTTGTATCCATTGATAAAGAATATTAAATATATCTTGATTTTCTTTTTGGTCCCATCACAAGATATTTCAACCCTTCATCAACCACATAATTTACCGGATCATATACGTGGTTCGATAACCAAGTAGCAATTTTTTTGCTGATATCGCAGCTTGGATGCTGTGGTTCGTAAATACTGCTTATATAGATAATATATTGCATTATAATTAATACACACATGTATTATTCAAGTAAATAATTTTAGGTGTGTTATTTAATAATACCTAACAAATGGTACAACTTCTGCACAGTTAAGAAGAACATATGTATGGGTTACATGATAATCTTTGTCGTCTAAGCATACTTCCACACATTTTTCAGCAGGGCGTCCCAGCTGTCTAAAAATAAATAGAGCTGATTCAGAAAATCTTGTTCAATGCCCTCATCATTTTGCATAGCACTTTCAAAAGATAAGTTCACATGGTCACTGAAATAATGAGAGAAAAAGAACGAAGCTTCTTCTTCGATATATGGTTTGCATATTGAACCTTAAACTTGTACTTTCTGTCTCAATTTTTCTTTAGATGATTTAAGTACCTGTTAAGAATAATTATAATTAAATTTTATTACATGTAGTTAAACTAAAATTCAACATACTCGATATTAATACCATTCAAATGGATACATCCATCCATATTGCATAGGACCTTGAAGACGTGCTTCAAATAGAAGATGAATAGTTAAATGCCCCATTATATTAAAGAAACTCGGAGGAAATATTTTCTCCAGTTTGCAGAGCAGTATAGGAATTGCTTCCTCAAGTTTACGTAGACGGTCAACTTTTAACGTAGTTGAGTAAATATCCTTATAAAACAAACTAAGTTCTATTACAACCTTCCAAATTTTTATGGACAACGATTCTTTGAAAGCGACGGGTAATAAATGTTCCATCATTACATGACAATCATGACTTTTCATCCCAGTCCATTTACCATTTTTATAGTCGACGCATCTACGAAGATTAGTGGAAATCCAATTAGGAAATCTTAATCCTTCCACACACTTTAATAGTACTTTAACTTGGCTATTGTCAAGCTCATAGCATGCTTTAGCTTTTTTTGCGTCATTTGGTTTCATATAAAGCTTAAGACAATTGCATATTGCCTCTATATGACGTCTTGATTTCAAATCTGGTCTTTCTCTTAATATTCAAAACTGTGTTAAATACACTATCGAACACATTTTTCTCATTGTGCATCATGTTGATATTATGACGAATTAGAAGATTTTTCCAATAAGACAACTCCAAAAATATACTTTGTTTGTGCCAATTATGAATCGTCGATTTACCTTGAATTTCAATTTGTTTGCCAGTTTCATGTATCTTTGGATAATCCTTTACAGGATCATAAATATCTACGATTGACCAAATCGTTGGAGGTTACAAGGTCTCAAATCTATTACTCTTAAAGTTTTTATTATCTTTTCTAAAAGGATGATTAATATGGAGAAAACATCAATGACAGTCAAATCATGAAATTTTCTTCCCACGCGGTAAGGAAAATGCTCGTGTTTTTTCCATGCAATAAGGACTAACAAGACAACTAGCCGTACTTCGAACCAAAAACATTGCATACGCAGGAAAATCGCTTATAGTCCACAACAGAGAAGCGAACATACGAATATTCTTTTTTTTGAAATGTTGCATGTTTCAACACCTTCATACCACAATGTTTTAAACTCTTTAATCAACGGTTATAAATATACATCGATTTCTTATGTCGGATCATCAGGGCTAGGGATGACAATAGTGAGAAACATATACGGAATTTTCATACACATCCTTGAAGGTAAATTGTAAGATGTAACGATTATAGGGCAAGATGAATATTTTTAACCAAATTGAGAGAACGATAAAAATCCATCCGTACATAAACCAAGTCTAACGTTATGACTCTCGACTGCGAAAGCAGGGTGTCTTATCAAAATACTTTCATGCTTCTCCATCAGCTGGGTGTGTTAACGTACCTTCTTCCTGTGCTCTCACACAGTGTCATCTCATATGATGCATGGTTACAAAAGATGCATATAACCTTTGAAGCCTAGGAGTGAGAGGTAAGTAATGCATACGCTTGTACGAAATTTTCTTTTCCATCTTTTTACTTTGTATCTTTTCTGATTACATATTTTACAATTCCTAAGATTGATGTCTTCTTTCCAAAACAAAGTATAACCATTTAAACATGTATCTATTTTTTGATATGGCAAACCAAAAGCAGACATAAGTTTTTGCACTTCATAATGATTTTCGCACATTAAATTATCAGGTGGCATATGCTGTTTTGCAGCTTGTGCTATAGTTATAGACTCGACTTCTGTGAAGTTGTATTTTGATTTCATCACAATGTATCTGCAATTACTATAGTTGAGTACCGCTTGTACAACCATCACAAAGGGGTTTCTTAGCCGCATTCAATAAACCATAAAAAATATTTGCTTCAGTACTTGGTTCTTCTTCGACATTAACATTATTACCATGAACTTCAACAGTAGGCAACATTGATCGTGCTGCATCTTCAACCATATCTTCTATGAGATTCGTCGGAACAATTTCAGTATCCACCCCATCCGAATGTACGGAGTTAGGTGCTATAAGTTCTTCACGATGATCCCACACCAAATAATTTGACACGAAACCATATTGGCGCAAATGAACTATTACCATATCTGGTATCAAATGCTTCAATAATTTGCACCTACTGCATGGACAACTAATTTCTTCATCGTTCCTATTATTACTTGAAGCGAATTCAATAAAGACGTGTACACCATTTTAAAAATGTTCACTTATTGAGCCTCTAATTCCTCTTCTTTGTTGGTACATCCACTTCCGATCAATAAAATAATTGACCATTTTTCCTACTTTAGACATAAAAACGTATTAATTATTTACATATTGACATTTTATTTTTCAATTAAATCATACATTTAAATTTTTGCAAATATATAATATTATTCTATTTAATTTTATTTTCAAACGAATTTACATAAATTATTATAAGAATATAATATACAAATTTTAGGTTATTGCTTTACATTTTGAAGGTTGGTCTAACTACTTCCCGTTACAAACATAGTAGTAATATATTTGGTAAATCGTTTCATTTTAAACGGTTCAGCAAAATTTCGGCAGCACTTTCCCTTTGTTCCATGTATCGTACACATACCCGTGTACACATGGAACAAAAAAGTGTTGTCGAAATTTTGTGAACCGTTTAAAATGAAACGATCAGCAAAATATAATTAATTTATTGTGTTTGTAACTTATCCAATATATGGATGAATCCAACAAATATTGTATCGGATGAATATAAATGTATATTCTGTGATAAAAATGAATATCCATACAACGATCATATATATATTAGACGGGCCAAAAACTCTTTAAGGGATTTATAAAAAGTAAAGCGTATTATATAACAATTTTTACAATAATTTATTTACGTTCTAAGAAACGCATACACTAAATCATCATTTTCGTCATCTTAAAAACATATACACTAAATCCTGAGCATCAACTCTAATTAATCCAAACTAGCCCTAATGCGCATATGCATTAATTAATCGATACATGTACAGCAATTAACGAACATATACGCTAAACAACTTTTTTCTCAACATTTAAATGATAAACAATTATACTAACAACCTAATTAGCATTCAATATGGTATAATAAACCATCAGAATGGTATTATACAACTATACCAACAAATTAACCCTAATTTAACAAATCAAAATTAATTAGCATTTAGGAATAAAATATGATTGAAGATTGATGAAGCGCCTAGGCTTGTCGAGAGTGGAGAATGATGAAGTTGAAGATGATCGAGGAGGCATAGGGGTTGGCTAGCGATGGGGAGGAGGTAGTGGAATTAGGGATTTGGTTGATTTTGGGGGAAATGAGATCACAAAGATGGTTCTCGGCCTGGAGCCTGTATATACGCTTTTTTCCAACGGTTTTCGACGGCCGCCAACGGCTAATTTACGCCGATTTTTTACGGCCACTATATTTTATTTACGGAAATGCCACGGAGATCATCAGCCGTCGGTAGCTGTCGGAAAATGCCGTCAGCGGCCGTCGGAAACTTCCGTCACTATTTACTATTGTTCTAGTAGTGCAGGGAGAGATTTTAGGTTGATTTTGTGGTTGTAATTATATCGGAGACAGAGATTGAAGGAAGTCAATCTTAGATTGCGTCTTTATAGTCGAAAAGACAACTATTGTTTGAAGAGCGAGATTGCAAACTATAGTCACCATGTCTACAACAAAGATGGAATTGATAGTTGTTATTGAAGCGGCTAAGGAAATACTTTACTTAAAGCGGTCGTTGTGTGATTTACGCTTTTTTCATATGAGTACAATAGTAAATTGCGACGGTCAAAGCGCAATACATCTGAGAATCTAGTATTTAGTTTGAGGAGAAAGCACACAGAGGTAAAGGAGTTTCCTTGTCTCTATGAATGAAGAAAAGCAGGTACATCTCAGAAGATTCACATCGAGAAGAGTGCCTCAAATATGTTTACTAAGCCCTTGTCTGTTGCAAAGTTCGAGCATTGCTCGGACTTGATTTGCTTGTTGAAGTGTTACGTGCCACCTGGTGGCATATGAGGAGAGTGATTTGGTAGATGGAGATGTTTGTTTTCATCGCGGAGAGTGATAGGCCCTACATGGAGAGCGTACTTCCAACATTTTATTGGCGGACGATGGCCTTGCTAGAATTTGTTGATAAAGTGCAATGGATGATGGCGGTGCCGAAGCTTATTGAGGAAGTATCCATTGTGTTTTGTCCGAGAGTTGCTTGGGTAAGAGGATACATGTGGAGTTGGTAGGCTCAAGATGAATATTGTTAGATTTCGGTGATATAATATTTCACATTAAAGAAATCTGAAAAATATCGTTGATTACGAAGATACAATATTTTCAATTATAAATGATTTTGAAGATATTTGAGATAACGATTCAAATATATTTTATAACATTAAAGAAGAGCAATGAATTATCTACATGAGAAGGAGAATTATTTTGAAAGAATGAAGTAATTAGTTAATTTCATAATCAGCTGATTATAGAATGCATCTTATCAAGCGTATGCGAATTGGAGGAAACTGAAAAATCGAACGAGTAAACGTTTCGTATATGAATAGAAAAATTGATGAGACATTGACTTATAAGCATAAATACATTACTCAATCCTAAATAATAATCTATATATATATATAAACATAGTCATTATTTAGATATTAGAATTATCATCTCGAGTTGCATTTCTTGTTCTTCTTTATAGTCTTAATTATCAATTTTGTAAAAAAATTATTTTTCAAAAAGTAATGAAATTTTTTTTCCCCAAGGTGGATGTACACTAATCTCGCAATAATGGAACCACTATAAATTCATGTATGAACTTTTATATTTTTTTCGGTGGTTTGCTATTTGGATTTTCTTGTTGTTGTTTCTTTTATCGCATCACAACACCATTTTATTGTTTCCGCGTATGTTTGGATTGATTTAGAGTTATGTGACTTTACCCTAACAAATGGTGGTAGTACTTATATCATACTCATCACAATGATTATTCAATGTCCGATTATTCCCAACACGTCAGCTTACTCATGGTTGCCATCACCTAAACCAATGTGTGATATTGCTTAGTGTACGCCATACGTGATTGAGTGTGTTGAATAATCTTACATTAGAAAATTAATATAATTGACCCACCAGAAAGACCTGGGGACCGCTGTTTATACCCCCAACTGATTCCGTGATGCTAAGTGATTCTGTGTAAACCCATTTGTATTTGAAGTCACTATGCATCATAAGTTTGTAGTAAAGTTCTGCTGTACCGATCAAATAATACATTTGAATATGTTAAACATATTTTGCATTCAACCATTACAACTGACTTATCAAGTCATTATGTACGTATCATTGCTTGCTTTGGTTTTTATAACTTGTGAGTCTGTGACCCAGTGATTCAACCATCATTAACAAAGTATTGTTAAAAGAATTCAAAATCTTTCCATGTGTTGGAAAAGGAAGATGCAAAAAGAAATTCGATCCAGAATGTCATAATGAATCAATGATTTACTTGTACAACATTAATACCATGAAAAGAATACTCTTTCAAAACATATGATCATGCCCAGTCCCATCTAGCGAAAAGATTGATTAAAAAACATTCTGATTAGTACATACAAGTAAATACGAAGACTTTCAGTTTTCAGTGTTCAAACTTTTGAATGGAGCCTCAATTCCTTTTTGCTGTTAAAAATGCTAGAGAAGGATACTGAAAGACCAAACTAAGTTACGTTGTATGTGACTAACAAATACCTTAGTTTATTATATACAAACTTTATTACATGCATATAAAATACTTTTTATCTCATTTTTAAGTGGTGCGTTACCAATTCTCGACAAAAAAGTACAAATATTAATGAAAAGAGAAAACTGTCTCAGCAAGGCTGATGCATGCTAAATTTAATGTATATATAAACTGGATCAATCAAGGAAATGACTCACGGGCAGATACAAAGATACTTAATATGACATATGCAACACATGTGCAAGCTAAACAAAAAGCATGGACACATATATTTAAATCTGAACAGTAACATTACAAGTAAAAAACAAATAAAAAAAATGAGAGATGGAAAAGGTAAGAAAGGGCGAGAGAGGACAAATGAAAGACAGCACAGGGAAGGGAACATAAATGACAGCACATAATTGTTAGGATCCAAGGATGTAAAATATATAATTATAGATATGCCCAGTGTGACTACTTGCTTTGATTCTCCTCTCATACATCTACTATAAAGGCTGCAGTTAGACATATCACACATGTACCATCATTGTCCCATGCATTTTTAACTAACACCTCAATTTTTGGTAAATTTTTGTCTCATTTTTATCTGGCTAACTCTTGGATTGTATCTCCTTGATTAAAATTCAAAAGCAAAATGTCCCCTCTTTGTTTCGAACCTTTTCATTCTTTGTGTTTTATACCAAAGTCTAAAGCTTATCCTACTGTTCCTAGTCGCCTAATGATTAATTAGGATGAGTAATGAACAGTAAATTATGTTGATGGTACAGAAATGCTCTTATACAATACCACGTTTAATTGATAAAAGCTTGAAGATATGCATGAGAAGGTCCATGGTTTGCAACCAGACGACAGTAATGAACTATTCTATTAACTGTTCGGAGTGTGAGCATTTTACACCACATTCTGTCAAAAGTTTTATGATTAAATATTGGATCTAAAAATTGATATTCAACATAAAAAATTTCAGTTAATTATTAACGTACTTGTAGCAGACCATATAAATCACTCAACTATTGTTTAAGTCATTATGGAGTTTAAGCCCTTGACCATTTTGTTTTCTGATTAAACGTCTCAACATGTGACTATTTTTTGGAATCATCATTGAGATATTAATGAAAGGAAAATCATAATTTCATTTATTAATAGCCTAAAATTGTGGATTTATGTATCACAAACAATTAATTTACAAAAAGTGCAAGTTTACTTCATTATTTGAAGTAAAAGATACATGCATATGAGTGTCGTTTTATAGAACTCCAAATAGTCGGCTACTTATGGAACATATAAATGCCACAGATGAATTTTTCTATACGAAATCTTGAGAATACCAAATGAATAGTTTATGTACATTAGTTAGTACAATTTGATAAACATTTCAGAAAATTCTAGCAGTAAGAGCTAGATAGTATAACAAAAGGAAAGAATATAAGATTGCATTGCATATAGAGCATGAGCACTTCACCAAACACAACAAAAATGAATATATAAAATATGATAAGGCAATAACATCTCTTCCAATATGTATGGACTCCATATGTGTGCAGGTCAATCTCATCCATCGCAAAAAATAAACGATTAGTTTTCTCTTCCTCTCTGACGTGAAATATGGTGCTGTATTGTACAACGCCAGAGCAGATAAACGTCCCCTACTAATCTGTCCTCGGCATAAACACGATCAAATAATGTGCTTACAAATGGACATATTTATATATATTTTTTTAAACCAAAAAATTGATTAAACTTGGACATATTTTTATCAATTTTTTTAACTCGCTTGAAAACCTCCTTCATTAATCATATAGTTCTTTTCAACAATGCCCAAACAATATATGAATGATCTTGAACTTATTAAACATCACCGCACTGGGTGATTGAACACTAAAATTGACGTATGAGATTCTGAGATACCATTCTTTATTTCAAATGATGTATGAGTGTATAAAATTGCTCGTTTGGTTGGGCTTGGAATTAATGCTCTTTCACTTGAAAAGTAATGTCTCTTTCTAAAACATGTTTTTCTCTTCCATAAAAGCTTTAGTCGAGTTATGTCTATTTAAATATGTACATATGTGTGTGTTGGCGCACACATGTACATATGCATATGTGTGATAGTGATATACATACACACATTTATATACATAGAAAGACCGCTATGCCGTAACAACTCATGTTTTTATTTCAACTGTTATATCTTGTTTTTATCTACATTAAATTGGTATGAGAGCATGCAAAAAAAAAGGCTGAATTCACAAATCTCAAAGACAACCTAATCTTTAACCTTGATCAGATTAGAGGGTCTTTCCTTCTTCTCCATCCCTTTCTCCTCCTCCCCCGGATCCAATTTTGCATTCACAACCTATTTCCTCAAAAATTACTCCTAAATTTGATGAAGAGGGATTTTAGATTGTTCAGTCCAAAAAAACAGAAGTGAGAATCAAAAGCATCGACCTGGAATTAGTTCAAACCAACTGAGCCTGAATAAGGGAAATACAAACCATTCAAAACAATTTTTCAGAAATACAAGTCGAGGATTTTTTAATTTAAGATTCACAGAGAATTTAAGAGACTCAGAAAATATGTTGAAAACCCCTCTCAACCTGGTTTGTATATAGATTCACAAATTAGAATTTCAAGAAATCATCCAAAAAACATTCAGCTATCAGATAAATTTGATTCTCAATTCAATACTAACCTGAATAAAGCTTCTTCATGGGCTGATTTAAAGAAAGGAGGATCAAACTTTGAATCTGATTTCAAATATGTTGCTCCTCTCTTAATCAATGATAAGAAAACCATAGTTGTGAATGCACAAGGGCAGAAAACAAGTGATGTCATTTAGTTATTACCTATGTTTTTGGCAGTAGATCTGCTTATCATCATTTCAATGCTGTTATAGCAAAATCGTGTACACCCATTGATAATTTTGATATATTTACTCGTAATATAGGTTTTTCATTATCAGGTTTACAAATGCCACAGATTGTGGAAAAGCTATTAATGGAGGTCCACATTTTATAATTGGAAAACTCGTTATTATAAAAAATGGACTAATAAAATCAACCATGATAGAGTTTGCTCTCTACTATGCCAAAATGGATTAGACTTCTTGAATTGAATCTTAGATTGTGGGATAAAGAAATATTTAGTGCTATAGCTAGCATTGTGGGTATTTCTATTAAATTAGGCCATACAGCCAAGGAATCAAGATTTTCTTTTGCTAGAATATTAGTGGAAATTAAAGCAAATATTGATTTACCAAATGAAGTTTTTATTTCAATGCATGATGCATGATGGGGAAAATTTAATGCAAAGCATAGAATATGAATGTATTCCCTCTAGATGCAAGTCATGTTGCTGTTTTGGACATCCCATTGGCAATTGTGTCACCAAAATGGTCTGGAAAGAGAGACAAAACAATCAAGAAAAATCTGATGTTGATAGCAGTTTCACAAAGGAAAAAGGAGATACATTGCCAAACAAAAAACATTTGAAGCAGATAATGGAACCATCTGTCTGTCTTTGAATGAAAAGAATAACAGTATCAATGAATCAATTACTGTTCAAGAATCAACTCAAGAAATGGAAATTCAAGAAGGCAGTAAGTCACAGAGTTTGGGTGAAAAAAAAATTGAAACTGCAAAGAGTATTTCAGAAAATCTTCTTGAAACAAATGTAAACAGGAAAAGTGCAGTAACCCAAATCAGGGAAAATAACTCAGAATCAGCAAATATGAACATAGATAATGGTTTATATATTAATGCTATTCTCAGTAAAAAAAAACCACCTAAAAACCCCAATATTAGTCATGTTGCAACTCACCTTTCCTCTCATACCACAAATCAAAGTTCAGAAATCAGTCTGCACACAGCAATCAATTTAGTGGCAAACTCCTCTTCAATATCAAGGAAAAACAAGAAAGATAAAAGGAAAAAAGAGGAGGCAAAATGAAAAGCATTAAAGACATAGTCTTTGAAGATAGCACAGAAGATATTGACAATAGTGACTTCAAAAGAAATTACATCTCAAAAAATTCAAAGTGGGAAGAGTAGCTCAAAGCAATTAGCAAAATAACATATATAAGAAAAAAGGAAAGAGGATGGATACTCTGGTGGAGGAGAGCAGCAACAGTGCATAGCTGCTCTTCCTTTGTATCCATTATGTATCCTTACTAATAATATTATTATCACTATGTCGATAATCTCATGGAATGTTAGAGGGCTAAATTCTCCAGAAAGGAAATTAGATTTATCTAATCTCCTTATGTCTTTAAAACCCATTATTATTGGATTGTTGAACATAAATTAGGCAATTCAAAAATTGCTGATTTACTTATTAAAAATTTATATAATTGAAAAATTATTAATAATAATCAAATGGGAGGGGA
This sequence comes from Allium cepa, assembly GCA_030765085.1. Lineage (NCBI taxonomy): Eukaryota > Viridiplantae > Streptophyta > Magnoliopsida > Asparagales > Amaryllidaceae > Allium > Allium cepa. Next base: position 602,813,940 of record CM060935.1, read on the forward strand.
TGGTATAATATTGGTCATTTGAGATCCTAACATTTGGGGTGTCTTTTATGAATTTTTAGTTTATTCACTGTAAATGTGTAAACAAAGGTTATTTACAATCAAAAATTACTTTTGTTTATGCTTCTAATAATAAAATTGAAAGACTATCTCTTTGGAATAGTCTTGAACAAATTAACTCTAATATGAGCCTTCCTTGGATTGTTAATGGTGATTTTAATACTGTCATGCATGGTTTTGAGAAAAGGGGTGGGAATCCTGTTCCTTTTAAAAAACTTGAAATGTTACATAACTTTCTACTTAAAACTGGTTTATATGAACCAACTATTTTTGGAAATACTTTTACTTGCAAGTCTGGAAAATTTAGAAATATCCACTATAAATTGGACATAATTCTTATAAATCGTGTTTTTACAAATTATTTTAAAGATTTCAAATGTTTTACCCTTCCCCAGGCTACCGGTGATCATATTCCAATTCAAATTTATTTAACTCAAAATAATAATATTAGGAAGAACATTTCTTTTAGATTTGTTAATGGTTGGGTTTATGGGGATGGTTATAAAGACTTAATCAAAAATTTCTTAACCACAAAAGTACTGGGCACTGCCCAATTCAAAATCAATATACTTCTTCATATTACCAAAGAAAATCTGAAAATCTGGAATAAAAAAAAATTAATAATGAGATTAAAACCATCAGAGATGAATGTGAGCTTAGACAGAATGAATTAGAGAAGGATTGCTCAGACATTAATAAGGTCAACAATTTTTTTCTAGCCAAAAATAAACTGGTCAAGTCTCTTCATATGCAGTCTATAAGTTTAAGGTAGAAAGCAAAAGTAGACCGGTTATTACATGGTGATGAAGTTAGTAAAAAAATTTATGCTAAAATGTCCAGTAGGAAGCATATGAATGATGTTGGGAAAATTGTTGAATGATGTTGGGAAAATTATTGATGTTAAGGGTAATGTAATTAATGACTTGTCTTATATTAGGAAGGAAGCCATCAATTATTTTACTAATCTATATAATACCAATCTCTATTCTAATTCCTTCCCTAATATTGAACCTAAATTTAAAGTTAATGAAAACAGTAATGATATTCTTTTAGCCCCTATCAGACTTGAGGCAATTAAAAATATCATTTTTAATTCCAATAATGATAAAAGTCCAGATCTAGATGGCTTTGGTGCCAGATTTTATAAAACTCATGGGGAAGAAATTAACTTATTTTTATTTGATTCTATCTCTGAATTTTTGTAGTACCGGTAAATTATTAAAAAGTTTAAACCATACTATTATTACATTGGTCCCAAAGGTTCAAATTCCCAACAATTTAGAAGACTATAGGCCTATTGCATGCTGTAATTTCATTTACAAAATTATTTCTAATATTTTATGTAATAGGATAAAAATATTTTTAAAATACCTTATTTCTGAAAACCAAAGTGCTTTCATTCCTGGAAGATTAATTGTTGAAAACACTTTGCTTGCATATGAATTAATAAGAAACTTTAATAATAATAATAAAAATCTCATGTGTGTCAAAATTGATTTACATAAAGCATTTGACAAAATAAATAGACATTGCACTATTTACATGATGAAACAAATGGGCTTTTGCAATAAATTTTGTGCTCTTATCCTTGAATGTATTAACAATGTTTCTTATTCTATTTTGGTTAATGGTTCTCCTAATGGGTTTATACAAAGCAATAGGGGAATTAGACAAGAAGACCCACTTTCTTATTATTTATTTACTATTGTAATGGAAAATTTCTCGGTTCTTATGGAAATTGAGCTTATAAAAGGAAATATCAAACCAATTTATAGAATCAAACCATATATTACTCATTTATTATATTTTGATAATTTGCTTATCTTTTTGAATGCAGACATACAAATGCAAAATCCATCGCAAATATTTTTGATAAGTTAGAAGAGCATGCAGGGTTAAAAGTCAATGAATTCAAAAGCAAAATATATTTTTAGTAAAGGCTGCTCCAGTAAAATGGGCATTTTAAATATCTTAAAATTCAAGGAGGGTAATCTGCCTATTAAGTATTTGGGCCTTCCTCTCAGTGTTAACCAAATCAATGACAGAGACTGCACATGTTATTAGATATCATTCAAAATAGATTTGAAGGGTGGGCTAGCAAATTTCTATCTTTAGCTGGTAGAATTGAGTTAACTAAAACTGTCATCATCACAATCATCATGTATTGGATCAAAGCCCATAATATCCCAGTATAAGCAATCCACAAAATTGAAAAAATTAGTGCAAATTTCATTTAGAAAGGAAAACAACACAAAATTGCTTGAGAAAAAAATCTGTTTATCAAAGAAAGCTGGCGGTTTGGGCCTGAGAGACATCAATGAATTAAGAGAAGTGTGTAAACTCAAATTATTCTGGAAATTTGTAAATGACAATTCATTATGGGGAAAGTGGATAAAAGCAAGGTATCTCAAAAATAAGAATTTTTGGACTACTGGTATTGAAAATCATCACTCTTTTGTCTAGAAAAATATTCTCAATAGCAGAGACACTGGCATTAAGCTTTTGGAAAGAAAAATTAAAAATGGAAACCAGACTAGTTTGTGGCTTAACCCTTGGATACATGGAAAACATTAGTCTTGTGGGATGGAACAGCTTATATTTGTTTGGTGAAATCAATGGAAAAGTCAGTAGCATCATTCAAAACAGTAGGTGGAATACATTTTGGCATCTAGCTACTTCTATTTTTAATACAACCATTAACCAAATCATAATTGATCCTAATCTTCCAAAAGATAAGTGAGAATGGAAACCATCTACAAAAGGTTCTTTCTCCTTTTAAAAAAACTTTGGAATTTATAAAAGGTCATGAAACTGAAGTGGATTGGCACACTGTTATATGGAATAAACCAAATTGTCCAGAAATGTCCCATTGTGCCTATTTTGCAATTATTAACAGGCTCCTCACTAGGGATAGAAGCCTAAAATGGAATAAAAAAAGGGATATAATATGTCTGATTTGCCGAAATGAAACTGAGTGTATCAATCACTTGTTTTTTGACTGTACTTATTCAAAACATATATGGTTTATTGCCAAAACAAAGCTCAAAATTAACCAAAATTAGGCAGTTCAGAACATCAGAGAAAGCATCAACTATATCCAACAAAACTTCAAAGAAAAATACAAGGAATTCCAAAAGGCTAGTATTATGCTTACTGCAACAATCTTTCATATTTGAAAAGAAAGAGATCAAAGACTTCACTCTTAGTCATAAACAGAAAGCATTCAACTTTGGAAGAAACTTGAATTGGATAGCCAGATTCTTCTCAGTAAACATAGGAATCAAAGAAAATATTCAGACAATCCAAACCATAAAAACTGGCACATGGATAAATATGAAGAGAGTTTAGAATCTTTGTTACAAAGTGGTAAAATCACTTCTGATTCTCCAAATGTGAGGAATCTTCATCACAATGGCAATCATTGGATGGAAAAGTCTTTGAATAATATTAATTCCACTCCCAAATCAGTCAATACTAGTGGCGACCACTTCTACCACCACAATAGGAAAGGCTCATGTAATAATAGAGGAAGAGTGTTTAAAAATAATTTTTTTAATAATAAGCATCATTTGAGCTCTAATAATTGTTATCTCATACCCGATAGGTGCGGAAGCTATCGCGCACACAGTATTCATAATCAAATGGGAAATTTTATGAGCATGGATAAAGATTAGCAACCGACATTTAATATCAAATATGATTTTAGTGCTCCATATTTAGGAGATAATAATGCGTATATCAACAGACACTTATCTTAAGAGGGATACAAAGACCGAACAAGCAGTTGCTCGAACAGTTTCCTCCAAAACAATAAAATGTCAACTGATAACTGCAAGGGAAGTGTCAAGGCACATTTTAATAACAAGGACATTAATTTCAATATTTCAAATTTTAAGACTACTTTATTTTTACCTGACAGTTCTGGAGGTTACTACATGAATTGTAATCTTCGAGAGCATGATAATAAGCTTCACTGGGCTGTAAATGATCAAAGATTAGGCTACAACCACTACAGAAGTATTATCAACTAGCAAAATTTTCACTTATCTAATTGGAAGAGAGGGGAAAGTAGCTGGATGTCTGAGCCAGCTTTTTCCACCAATTTGGAGCGTAACAACAACAAATCCGAAACTTGTTCCGCTAAAGCACCCAAAGATTTCAACAATCCATCAAGTTATGCCAAGCTTATTTCGAATTTAAGGTGTAATAAAGCTTCACATAAAAGTATATACTCAGTAATTGAAGCTATAGAGAAAACCACCCAAAAAAATGTTTTTCACTCCATTTCAGGAATGGATGTGAGACGAAGTACTAAAATCCTCCTTAAACACTCAAACTGGATTAAGCGAGCTATCTTCGAATTTTGCTGCTAGATCTCGGAGTTCTACCATTATTTTTGTTTTGCTTGTGGAGGCGTAGTTATGCCCTAACTCGAATAGGCTTTGAGTTATGAGGAGAGAGTGTATTTGTGGTGTTATTTCGGGTTTATAATCTATTACTCGTTTACAATTTTCCTCTATTACTTATTCGGCTCAACCCATTTACCTATTTTCAAAAAAAATTAGTATGAGAGCAAGTTTGTTTTTGAGAAAACTTCATCAATACAAAATGTCCTCAAAAGAAACCATATCAGTTTCCATTCAATTATTCCAATTTTTGCCGGAGAAAACGATAATTTTTTTAAGTAAAGATGATAACTTACTTCAATCTGAAGATCTTTGAAGCATAGTTCAAAGCGGACTTATCGAACCAACAAACGAAGGTGGAGTGAATCAAAGATAAAGGAGAAAATAATGTAGCAAATTCGATTACAGATACCAAAGCTTTATCAAAATTTTAATGGAGTCAATGCAATTGTTTTTCTCCGAAAATGTAGAGCAAAGACGGCAGAACAAGCTTGGGAGATTTTTGAGAGAGTATAAGGTCACAATAAAATAAAATAAAGTCAACCTTCAAGGCTTGCGAAGAGAGTTTCATAATTTGAAAAAGAAAGAATTTGAATGCATCCAAGATTTCTTCTCTCGAGCACATCAGGTTGTTAATCAAATTAGAGCTTACGGTAAAGAGATGACTAACCAGAAAGTTGTCATGAAAATATTGATTAGCTTACCCAAAAAAATATTATTCCATTATGGCAGCCATTGAAGAATGCAAAGATATCACTACATTGTCAATTGAACAATTGATGGGATCTTTAAAATTTCACAAGCAAAGAAGACTTAGTCATAACGAGCAAGCCATAGAAAGTGTTTTTCTATCAAAACAATATATAAAAGCAAACAAATTTTCGAAGATGGACAAAAGAAGAAATGATCAAAAAATTTACAAAAAAGGAGTAGTTTCATAATATAATAGGATTCAATCATGGAGACAAAAATTCTTGCAAAATTCATTATCGTCTTGGTCATTCTACAAAAAATTCGTAGGAAGTCTAAATGCTCATATTGCAAAAGGTTTGGTCACGCCGACCTGTATGTCATTTCAACTCAAATAATCAAGCAAATTTTGTTGAAAAATGCATAATGAAGAAAAAGCTGAGAATCACTTATATTCTTGTTTGTCGGTGCATGAAGAAGATAACATAAGGTATGATAGTGGTTGTAGCAAACTTATGACTTCAGATGAAAATCTATTCACTCATCGGACACTATGACCACTCCAAAATGGAAGAATATTATTTTGTTCAAAAAAAGGGAATAGCACACTTCCTGTTAAAACAAAGAAAGGCGTAAATTATTTCCACGATGTTCTTCTTATTCCATTATTTGGTCAAAATTTGCTATGCTTTGGTCAATTTAAGCAGAATAGACATAAGTTTGTCTTTGATGATAGTGAATGCATTAGTAATGATAAAAAAGACAACAATCACATTGTTAAAGCTATCAAAATGGAAGCAAATTGTTATTTCCCTCTTAGCTGATATTGAAGACAATATTGATTATGGAACAAGAGCAACCGCCATCTCAATTTTCAGAGGCTTAGCTCACATTATAGAAAAGAAATGGTGGATGTGCTACTAAATATTTAAGAGATTTCTTATAGATGTGAAGAATACACTAGAGAAAAACAATATCGGCATTCATTCCCTGAAAAAATTTATGGAGAGCGAAGTCACCATTATAGCTTATTCACTATAATATTTGTGGACCTATGTGTACTTTTTCAGTCAATCAAAACATATACTTTCTCACCTTCATCGATGATTATTCAAGAATTACATGGGTATATTTTTTGAAAGAAAAATATGAAAGTTTAATGTTTTAGAAGTTTCAAAGCATTAGTGGAGAAAGAACGCGAATATCCTATAAAAATCATTCGAAGTGATAGGAGAAGCGAGTACACTTCTCATGAATTTGAGTCATATTGCCAAAATGAAGGGATTTGGAAGAAATTTACAACAAATTATAGCCAACAAAATGGTTTCGCTAAAAAGGAAGACCGTATAATTGTGGAGATGGCTACAACAATATGACTGAATAAAGATTAGCAAAATACGTTTGGGTAGAAGTGGTGCATGTAGTTGTTTATGTTTTCAATAGATGTCCAATAAAGGCTATTGATAAAAAGACTTAGTACGAAGTAATGAGTGGATCCAAACCCATTGTAAGTCATTTTAAAATATTTTGTAGCATTCATTACTATCACTTCCCAAATGAAAATAAGAAGTAAATTTTAAAGTAAAAATTCAAATTTGCATTTTTATTGGATATGGTGACAACACCAAAAGTTATCGTCTTTATAATACCCAAAAAACCTAATCATCGACAAGATGCTACTTTTAATGAAAAAGAAAGTTGGGGTTGAAAAAAAGGGCAGAAATAGCAATATTTTACTATTCAGGAACATACAAGAAGGCAAAGTCAAGGAAATGATGAAAAAATCACTCTTCAAACACCACCAATGCCTCCAACTTGTACAACTCCAATAACCAATGTAGATTTAAGTGCTTCACAAGCTACATCATCATTCAGAGAGTCCTTCATTAAAAGTACAAGGACTCTTTTTAAAAGTACAAAGGCTAACCGACATACATAGCTCATGCAACTTCATCGACATTATACCAAAAAGTCTTGATGTTATTAGAGTCCTCCTTTAAAACCAAGGACCATGAAATCATTAGGGTGAAATGAATTTATAAAATTAAGTTGAATTAACATGGTAGTATTCAAAAACATAAAGCACGATTCGCGGTGAAATGTATCAAAAACTTGGTATCGATTTTTCAAAAACCTTTGCTCTTGTAGTAAAGGTAGAAAATATAATAACTTTGATTGTTTTGCTGCATAAAAGAGTTGGCCAATTTATCAACTTGACATTAAATCTATAGTGAAAAATTAGAGTTTTGGGTAGTGGAAGCAGAACGCCCAATGATCTAGTCTGTTGACAATCTCAACAATTCTAATCAAACAAGAAAAATAAAAATAAAAATCAAAGAGCATAAATTATAGATAGTGACAGAAAAGGAAAGAACACACCGATATAACGGGGTTTGGCTATACGTACATCCTCGGACCTGACAACCTTTATTACTTTTTCATTTTAAGGGGGAGTACAATATAAGAAGAAAACAAAACACTCAATATAAATTTATCACCCTACAATAGATACATAAATAGGGATTTTATTGAAGATATTTTGTAGAGAACTCTCTATTTGTCTTGTGATGATAAAAAATTTGTAGGAGCAAGAATGAAGATTGCCTTGGAGATAAGGATGAAATGTTTCCGAATTCGCTTGACTTGATTTGAACAAAAATCTAGAATATTTGTGTTTGTTTCCACATATATCTTTATCCAATTGATTCCTTAAATCTGATTGATTCCTTAAATCAATTAATATCTATTATGATGTTAATTGATTCTCCTTCCAATTTGTTTCCCATATTTGATTAAATGCGGGAACCAGTTAGTATCATCTCCCTAATGGATTCGAAATAGACTTAAATCGTTCAAATTTAACACTCCACCTCGATTTAAATATATTCATTAATCAACAAATCCCCATGGCGCTAAGTATCTTGCACCACAGTAATCAAGTTTTGTCCTTTGGAACCGACTTTGTCAATATATCAGCTGGATCATCTTTTGTGTGTATCTTTGATAGCTTTATCTTACTTCTCTCTTCTTCAAGCATGAGAAAGAAACTTCTAACATCAATGAGCTTTGTCCGAGAGCTGTGGGCATGATTCTAACATCTAACTTCTAACATCAATGATGCTCTGACTATTCGAAAACAACTCCACCGTCTTTTGCATATTGATAAATCCTCCAAAAGCTGTAAAAAAATACAATCCTTCCTTGGTCGCTTCCACAATAGAAATCAGCTCTACTTCAGTGGTTAATAAAGCTACAACAGACTATAGCTTGGATCTCCAAGTATTTGATAAAGACCACTGAAAGAAGCCCTTTTGGTGCCAACGTCATGATTGGATATCCCTACATCTCCCTAAAGCACATTTATATTCATGGCAACATTTATGTACAACAAACGGAATCCCTTATTGTTACATGCTACCAATCTCATATATATGCTCGTCTCTTTTAGAATATCTTACGATGTGGGACTAATCATAATCCAATCTACGCATCCACTCTAATCCAATGTGATCCACATCTGACTGATTTCCACCTTGGCGAGCATTTTCTCAATTCAACTTGAAGTTATACAGATTCCTCAAACACTTGGATAAGGTCTCTAACACCTCCAGTGGTTTAGGTCATGTTGCTAACACCTCTCAGCAGTTGGACCAAGCTGTTTTTTTATAAAGAGTTCCCTTTTCCACGGTTGGAGCAAGTCACGTTCTAACTTATAACTTCACCTTTTAATGAGAATTCTGAGCTTAAACCATATACCGAAGCATACTTTGGTCAATGCTGCATCATATTGGTTCTCTCGAACCACCGGCTCTGATACCATGCTGAAATGTTTGGCACTTCCTCACATCTACCACTACGCGTGCACTCATTTAGTGTAGAAAGGGAAAGACCACTGAACGAAGCATTTTTGGTGTCAGCGTCATGATTGTATATCCCTACATCCCCCTTAGAGCATATATATTTTCATGGAAACATTTATTTTGTAAAGAAAGGAACCCCTTGTTATTACAAGCTACAAGTCTCATATGTATGCTCATCTCTTTTAGAATATCTTACGATGTGAGACTAATCATAATGCAATCTACGCGTCTGCTCTAATACAATGCGATCCACACCTAACAAAATCAACATTTTTCAATGAAGTATTGAAAGTGGAAGTCTATATCCGACAACAAGGATTTATTATTGAAGGGAGAGAAAATAAAGTTTACAAATTAAAAGGCTCTTATGGGCTTAAGCAAGTATCTCAAAAATGGTATGCAAAAATTGATAATTACTTTGCAAAGAAAGGTCTCATAAAAGTACAAATTAACCTACTCTTTATATTTAACAAAAACACATGAATTCTTTCTTATTTTTTCCTTGTTTGTTGATAATATAATATTTGTGAGAAATGATAATAATATGATTCAACGGTTTAAAAAAGAAATGATGGGAAGTTATCAAATGAATGATTTAAGGCTTCTTCTTTATATTTTGAGAATAGAAGTCACTCAATCCAAGTTGGGAATACTTATTTCCCGGCAAAAATATGTAGAAAAAACGTTTTAAAATATTTAATTTACTTGGACATAATCCTGTTGCAACTCGGTTAATGGTCAATGAGAAATTTAAAAAAGAAGACGATGCAGAAAAGGTGGATTCTACTAAATCTAGAAGTTTAATGCATAGTTTAATGTACGTGACAACCCGAAAATCTGTACCCTTTGAATCGACAATAATCTTCACATTCCGACCCAAAAAGTACAGACTGACAGAAAGTTACGAGAAAGAAAAGAAGAGAGAAGAAGAGAAGATAATAAAGAGAGAAGATAGAACCAAACAGAACAATACAGAATCTCACATCGCAGCGGAAAATATATAATATCATATCAATGATCTTTACAAAACAGAAACTGTATACACACACACATCAATCAGAGTTCAACAATCAATCAATGGTTATCAGCCTGAACAGTTATAATAACCTGTCCTTACAAATGCCGATAATTTAAAACAACTAAGCAATGCAGCATATAATCAAGCAAATACGGATGTACGAAAATGAAGATCTCCAGCTCTCCTATTGAAGCTCCAAAAGCACCAAAGAATAACCTGCAAAATATACTCGGTCTAACCCGAGTATTGAAAGGGGAGAACGCCCAGATCAGTCTGGTAAACCAGCGTGAGAAACACACTTAACTGAATTTATTAAATTACCAAACTTTTCCTTTATCAAAACAAAGTATCTCGTAAGACAAGTCCATACATAAACAGGACATGTTTTTACCTTACTATAACTAAAACATATCATATCAAATCATCTTATATTATAGTAGCGTCTACTATATACATATAAAATTAATCATAGCCGAAATCGTTACATTGATTAAATTCCAGCATATAGTCCAATTGGGTAATACAATCAAAATGGCAAGTACGTAGTGGAGTTGGGATTTACATACAAACGACCAAGTGAAGGGACTACCTTCCGGCAGTACATCTCTAGAAGAATGTGCCGATGACCATCACAATGGATCCTCTACCAACACAAGACCGACCCACCTCGATAATTAGATGGTACTGACTGTATCATCCTCTGGTCGTTACCGATCTTTACCGAGGGCCCTCTAGCATAAACCACAATAATTAGATACACAACGTCATAACGTGTAAAGATATATCTAGAATAGGATGATCATATCCTACTTGGAAATGACCCACTTAGCCTGCTGCATCTAACCCTGTTTTGGTCATTTTCGGTTGATGAGGCCTGACAAGGTAACGATTACCTTTCACAAAGCACAATCACATCACTTAGAATGCCACACGGCCATTTCCATTGGATACTAATTGCCTTCCACACAACCCTTAAGCTCATATGTCTCAAGGAGGGTGTTAAGCTAAGAGAAGTTGCCTTCTCCGCCACCACTGATGTACGTTTGTAAAAACCAATGTACGTAATCTATAGAAATGCATTGTCAGACAAACATCCATACAAGTTGTCCAGGAATAGGACAAACCGAAGGTACTTTCCTACCACATTCTATCGAGAAATTCCTAGGATTAGTAGCGAATAGCGAATAGTCCTTGCATTGGATATTTCATAATGAGGAGACCACTGCTACTGGATGCATATTGGGATTTTAACCCCAAACGGTCAACAAGCAAGTCCCCACTATAAAAATCCAAAATAACAATATCATTACAAGTAACCTTCACAATCGTCGCATATACGTTGGTCTTGAAGTGGTTTTCAGATAAATTTGATCCCTGTCTCTTCGCATCAACAACGCAAAAGCGTTTCTCAACCTTACATAGAAACTAAGCCTTATAGACTTATCACGTCTCCAACTTTCAACTTGCTATTCTTCAGGCCAAGAAGGAACCTCGATAGATTGGAGTGATATTCTATATTATACGAATCAACATCCTCAACACAAACGATAATCAAGCATATACAGAAGGCTACGTACTAAATGTACGACTAAATTGTTCCCACATCAAGTCGAGAAACTAAAATTTGGCTAATGTTTGATAGTCGGTTATTTAACATTCAAAACAAACAAACAAATATTTAACGTTATAACAATCACTAGGCCCTTTTAGTTAGTCTTTTATTAATTAAATCACTTGCCAAATATTCACTTCAAATTATCTTTAAAAGATATAACCACGAAACATTTCCATACTTATTTAATAATAAGTAATTCACAAATTAATTTATATTCAAAACTTAGAAAATATTATATATACTTGAATCATGATTAAGTATATATTTTATTCTGTAAGGAAAACATTCTCTTTAAACACATTTATTTGGGTCAAAATGAATGTTGCGTAAAACATCGTTATGACAACCCAAAATCAATAGTATAGGGATTCGAAAGTAAGATAGATATATAAATCCCAATACTATACAAAACATTTCCTTTCGGAAATCATTTACTATAACAATAGTGTTATAGTCCATCATTTCCTTATTTCTCGAAAACGTCTATTTTAACAATGAATGTTGAAATCTATGGTTTCGATCCTTAGCACATTTTAAAACATCTTTTAATCATTTTATTCCATTTAAAATATCACTTCCCAAAACATTTTTTTAATATATTATTCACTGTCCAAAATCATGAATATAATTTGTTTACCAAATTCAATACTTCTACACATTTTATTAAAAGATTATCTACCGTCCAAAATCATGGATATAATTCCTTTAATAAGCTTCTATATTTAACTTATCAAATTCAATTGATTTCGGATTTATAAAACAATGTTTATAAATTCACATTTTTATTTTATAAAAGCTTCAATTTATTAATCTTCTTTATTAACTAATTCCATTTATCACATTTATATGCCAAATCCAATTTATAAGTTAATTACTTATAAATCATTTATTTACAAATTCGTTCTTTTATAAATTCACAAATTATATAAGTCGTATTCACTTATAAAATCAATTTATAACTTCATTTTAACCTTTACAAAACTTGTCTATAATTCAATTACTTTGATTTATAAAATATCAGTTTTATAAATCCCATATATATATCTGTGTGTATATATATACACCGTTTATTATAACTTCAAAAATCTCCATTTAAACTATTTTACAAACTAGTTCATTTCATATTTCAAAAATCATAATTTACTATATTTCACAGAAATCATAATTTTTATAACATAAAAATTATAATATTTATTTAACTAAAATAAATTCAATTCCTTTACAATTCAAAAATCAATAAAACGTTTATTTCCAAAATCACTTTAAAATCCTTTTTAAATTCGAAATCATCACTTAAATATTTATAAAATTCCAAAAATAGGCCCAATGTTGCAACAACACTAAATACAACAATAACGACATTCTGTTGAATATGCGCTTATATGATTTTTGTTTGATGATAATAAACATATATACATTCGTTTAAATGTATTTGTTAATGTACTATTTTATTTTTCATAGATTAAATAAATATTTGCTGAATAAAATTAAATAACACAGAATTTGAATTCAAACAGAAATTTTATTCAAACAAATATTTATTACAATTTTGAATAGTACAAATTCAAGCTCTCATTATACATATACAATTTTGATTACAAATACATCACAATTTCATATTTACATTTAACCTCACTGCACATCAGTCATTCACTAAATTCATATTTTATCTTCAACTTCATTCCAGTTAGTATCCAGCATCTGAGCAATCTGCAAAAATATTCACTAACGCAGCAAAATTTAAAAAGAAATATTTTTGTAATATAAAATAAAATATGATTTTTAAAAATATTATTTGCCTCAGTTATTTGGGTTGTTCGTCATCATTTACATTTGAATTCATCACACACGAACAATGTGACATGCATAGTGTATCACTGTACATGCCACAAGGCCCTGTGTTGAATCCAGCTAATAGTTCGGGTTTGAGGCAGGTGTACAGGCAACGACTTCAAGCATGATTCAGGTATGAACAGAGAATAAGGTAATAGGTGAATGTGCAGATCTTAATGAAAAACAAAGAGAAGGTACTGTACAGAAGAACAAATGAATCGGAATACAAATGTATAGAAGCAACCACAACTACATTAAGGCTCAGTGGTGAAGCAACAATATCTAGTGATATTGAGCACACATGAAACAATGCAGTAAAACCAAATACCCAATACACATGACAGCAAATGCTCAAACTCAGGAGGACAACACAAACCAAGCTACATGCATGCAAGTTCAAGAGTGAAGCCACAAACACACGAGAATGGAATGCACAGGTCAGGGAAGCAACAAAGCTTCACAATGAACCAGTGGCCATAAACAGAGTGCATGCTACAACAACAAAAACCAAGACGAACAAATGTGCAACCTGAACAATAAAATGTCCAGACCAGGCTACACAATATCAAAGTGCAGACGACCAAATATACAACCAAAGAAGAAAACCATCAAGCCAACATAGCAGCAGCATGCAAGTGCATAAACAAAGAGACACATTAATGTACAATAACAAATGCACAAGTTAACATCACTGGCAATTATTCATTCGAGTTCAAGCGACATAACAGAGGCAACAAGTTCAGAGTATGGTGCAGCTCAATGATGCAACATTTTTAAAATGCACAAATATGCTATGCAGTGAAGTCAAAGCAAACAGAGGCATCAATATGGCAACACAGCAGCAACATGCACCGGTAAACCAAGCAATCAATATCGAACAAATTCTTACAGGCAATAGCAAATCAATTTTATCAAGGCCAGAGTCGAAGCCGGCCATTAAATTCATGAAATCAAAAAAAGTGACCGAAGTCAAAGTCAGAAACGATCAAGCCGTGGTCATCACCAAAATGAATCAAAGCCGTGACCATCAAGTAACAAAGTATATACGTATTCTGAATAAGTCAATACAATCTCAAGCAAACAATCAAAATCCAACGATCAAGCAATATCAGTTGACAAATTCAAATAGAGAATATACGACGAAAACCAAGGGTTACAAACCCTATATAAGGAAATCATCATCGGCAATCTCATCATTGAGTTCAAGAATATTAACTTAAAGCAATAAAGCAAAAATCACATACCAATTTGCAGTCGAACTCCATCAAATATAAGAAGTCGTGTTCAAATCGAAGATACGGTCGATTGCCCAAGCAAATCAGAGGAACAGCGATTGCAATCAACCAACAAATCAGTCGACTTCATCGATTTCTCCAAAAACCCTAAATTAGATAGAAGGGACGAAACCCTAATTGAATTGCAACGAGAACAAGCCGCCATTATCAAGAGCACAGGAAAAAGGAACGGGACGAAGAATTAAAAGAAAAAGGGATATAAATCGCCTTTTAATTTGGGCCGGCCTTTTTTTAAAGGAGCTTTCTCTTTTAATATTTAAGGGCTTTTTAAATTAAGGTTTTTTATATTTTGTTTGCTTTTTAAATTTGTTTTTAAATTTTAAACCGTTTAAATTTCTAGCCGTATGACTAGGGACAAGCTACGTGGCGTAGCTTGAGAATTCGCAACTCAGTGGCTGAGTTGTGGCAGGGTTTTGAGCGTAGAGTTAGGTTTAGTCGATAGCGGGTGTCGCGAGTTTACGTGTGTAAGCGTCTGACTATCTAATTTCTAGTAGAAACCTTAGGGGCAGCACGTAGGCAGGGTTTTGCCGAAGCTGGGTTAATTTTGTGTCGTTTTATTTCTGTATTTTATTATTCTGATATTTTTCTGTGCTGCTATTATTCTGTAATCTGTTTTGAAATTATTTATAAGCTTCCGCAATTAATTTTATAATTAATACTGTCACCCTATTCACCCCCCTTCTAGGGTGAAATCGATCCTACAAGTGGTATCAGAGCTAGGAATAGAGGTCAACTTCTGTTTTTTTTTAAAAAAAATTGTTTTTCAAAAACCA
Source organism: Allium cepa (assembly GCA_030765085.1). Lineage (NCBI taxonomy): Eukaryota > Viridiplantae > Streptophyta > Magnoliopsida > Asparagales > Amaryllidaceae > Allium > Allium cepa. The sequence goes on from CM060935.1 coordinate 602,829,487, forward strand.
ATTTTTGTTTTAAAAATTTGAATTTTTAAAATGGCTTCTTTTAATACTGCTTTTGCTGAGGGTCAATCCATAGTTAGACCACCAATGTTCAATGGTGAATATGCTTATTGGAAAAATAGGATGAAAATCTTTCTGAAAACCATTGACGCTTGAAATATTGTTGAGACAGGTTATAGAACACCGACTATAACTGTAGATAATCAGGAAGTAGATAAACCAAAGGAACAATGGACAGAACTAGAAAATAAATTACAAAATACTAATGCTAAATCTATGAATTCTATTATCTGTTCATTGGATCAATTTGAATTTAATCGTGTCTCACATTGTCTAACTGCGCAGGAAATATGGCACACACTAGAAGTGACTCACGAAGGAACATCTCAAGTCAAAGAATCTCGTCTTGCCATGCTAAGCAGCGAATATGAGAACTTCACAATGGCGAAGGAAGAAAATGTTAAAGAGATGCATGGACGACTTTCCAATATTGTATATAAATCAAAAGCTCTTGGAAAATCATACACAGAGTTGGAGATAGTCCGAAAAATCCTCAGAGTCCTTCCACGAAAATTTGAAGCGAAAGTGACTGCCATTCAAGAATCAAAAGACTTAAAACGAATGAAAGTTGAAGAACTCATCGGAAATCTCACCACTTATGAGCTAGAAATGAAATTAAAGGAAGAGCGTGAAGGAGGAGATACTCGAAAGAAATAAATATACTCAAAGGAACAACCGAAAGTGACAATGATAACGATGATGATGATGGAGCAGCAGAGCTGGCACTACTAATAAAGAAATTCAAAAGGTGGAATCGCAAATACGGAAATCCATCTCGAAATTAGGAATTGAAAAGCAGAATAGGCAAAGCACTTGACTACTCAGAAGAACAGGAGATCATCTGTCATAAGTGCAACCAACCCGGACACATCAAGCCCAATTGTCCTCGAAATCGACGCGACTTTGGAAAGAAACAGAAAAAGAAAAGTTTTGCAGCCACTTGGGATGAAATGGACGAGAATGATAAAAGTACTAGCAGTGAGGGTGAGAAAGCAGATATGTGCCTTCAAGGAAATATAACTGATAGCGACGATGACGAGCCAAACGAGGTATCAAAACTTACTCACTATGAATTACTTATTTATTTCCACGAAGTAAATGGCTGTTTTGAACGACTTAGGGAGAAATATGCTAAACTTGAATCACAAAAAGTTACTTTGATAGAATTAAATGAACAACTTGACCAATTAGTTAAAACCTATCAAAGTAGGATCCCTAAGTGTGATAAGTGTCCAACATTCGAAAACGAAATTAAAAAATCAGAAATCAATATAAAATCACTTGAAAATGAAATTATGATTTTAAAAGAAAGTGAAAATACTAGGAGAGAGAATTCTATCAAAAAGTGCACTCAATTGTTGAACGAAAATGAATCTCTCAAAACACAAGTCCGACAATTGTCAACGACTTTAGATAAACTTTCAAAAAGTGAAAAATCGTTGAATATGCTATTAGGAAAGCAAACTGTTAATACGGTTAGATAAGGACTTGGATATAATAGTTCGAAAATTGTTGAAAGCAATATTAATCAAGTCAATTCTATGTGCATAATTTGTAGAAAATTTGGACACAATCACAATAGTTGTTGGTATAGACCCAAACACATGAAAACTATACCAATTTGGGTTCCAAAAGGTACAAATATAAAATCTCTCAAAGTTAAACAAATTTGGGTGCCGAAGGGAACAATTATAAATAGTTTTGGGTCTTACAAAATTGTCTTTCAAAATTTTCTGTCACTAACAACCATGGACCTATAAAAACAAATAGGTCACATAAACCTTTTCCCGTGTAGATGGGGTGGCAGGCTAAGGAGCAACAACAGTGTTCTCTGGATTTTGGCTGTTTCAGAAACACAACGGGAGTCAAAGCAAAGTTCCTTAGCCTAGTACAAAGGTGACAGAATCACAATGGGCAATCATGAAAAATATCATAAAGGTAAAAACAAGCAATGGTATGATTTGAACGATATATTAAATGTGATAATCTGCACCATACTCTGAATTAAATCAGCCAATAATGAGATGATAAAAAAAATGATGATTTTGATTCTGACTTATTCAAAATAGTTGGCCAATTATATTCTTATGCCAAAAACACTATAAAAATCTCTAGATTCTTTGAATTACTTCATATATATCATTTGGATTAATAATAGTGTTTTTTTGTTGGATAATACATTTGGTTATAATACGGCTAACTCTATATTCATGGATTTTTTGATTATTTACACGGCTTCAATTCAATTTCAAAAGAATGTCATTTGAATTGCTGTTAAAATTGAGTTTGAAATTTTTGGTGCACACTTCATGATTTGGCCGATCAAATTCAATTAATGATGATTTTGAGTTAAAGAGAAATTCAGATGCAGATTACACTAGTAATCTAGTTGGTAGAAAAATTACTAGTTGAACGTGATTTTTGAGACATTTAGTAACTGCATCGTTTTTCAAAGAAAATATCTGCATATTTTTCATTTCAAATAATTTTCAAATAGCAGAAAATTTTCTTATAAAACCCCTCGAGAAAATCATTTTTGACCATATTTTCAAATTAGTCATTTTGAAAAATTGATTTCATAATTATTTTTGAATTTGATTTTAAATGACTATTTTGACTAATCTGACTCCCTAATGATTATCGAAAAGAAAAATAGTGATTGAAAAAGTGATGAGTGTTGATATTGATCGTATATTATAACTCGAGAAAGTATAATTAGAAAATTTCTTTAGAAATTTAAACAAGAGTTATAAAACTTTTTGTTGGTAAAAATTCCATGACCATCTCTATATCTATCATATTTCTAACGACCTTCACTCATCAAAATTCTATATAGTTTGTCGATATGTGGTACTTTAAACAGGAATCGTTCGTTTTTCATTTTCACATTTTTTAATAATAATAATAATAATAATAATAGAAAAATTTATATAGTAAAAATAATAATAAATAAATACCAAAGTATTCACTCTCATTTAAAAGTCCTCACGGTTATGCATGGGTTAATTACTTGGAATTTGTTATGTGCTTCCATGCTCATTTAAAAGTCCTCACGGTTATTATGTATGGAACGCATATCAAAAGTTGATTATAAAATAAACAAGTTGATTCTAATCCCATTTAAAATTCCTCACGGTTATGCGTGGTTAGAAGATACTTGAATTCATTTTTTAAAATAAAATTGGAATACTACTAATCTCATTTAAAAGTCCTAACGGTTATGCATGGTTAGTAGATATTCAAATTCCTGATATAAATATACCACAAATAGACACAACTGTGTGGTTTTATATGATGGCATCATTCCCACCATTCTAAAAGTGGAATATACGCATAACAAAATATTTATGATTTTTGTTTGATTTTTTTTTGAAATTTAATATTTATATTTAATTGATTTTTTAATGTGGATTAATATCGATCACCTTATCTCTATTTTCTCTAACACTATTATTCTTTTGCTGATAACAAAAGGGGGAGAGAAAAGTTAAGATTTTGTCAAATAAAATCAAGCAAAGGTCAAATAATTTTCTATTTGCATCTAGGCTCATTTGCATATTTTTATTTGTATGCATATATGTAGGGGGAGCTTTGTGTAGAGAGGAAGCATTTAAATAGGGGGAGCAATTAGTGCATATCAATGATCAAATACATTTAATATATTCAAAATCTTAAATATATGTTTGTTATCATCAAAAGGGGGAGATTGTTGAATATGCGCTTATATGATTTTTGTTTGATGATAATAAACATATATACATTCGTTTAAATGTATTTGTTAATGTACTATTTTATTTTTCATAGATTAAATAAATATTTGCTGAATAAAATTAAATAACACAGAATTTGAATTCAAACAGAAATTTTATTCAAACAAATATTTATTACAATTTTGAATATTACAAATTCAAGCTCTCACTATACATATACAATTTTGATTACAAATACATCACAATTTCATATTTACATTTAACCTCACTACACATCACTCATTCACTCAATTCGTATTTTATCTTCAACTTCATTCCAGTTAGTATCCAGCATCTGAGCAATCTGCAAAAATATTCACTAACGCAGTAAAATTGAAAAAGAAATATTTTTGCAATATAAAATAAAATATGATTTTTAAAAATATTATTTGCCTCAGTTATTTGGATTGTTCGTCATCATTTACATTTGAATTCATCACACACAAACAATGTGACATGCACAGTGTATCACTGTACATGCCACAAGGCCGTGCACACCGATATACACTTGATAATGCTACAGGGATAGGCGAGCACAAGGTCAAACCCAAAATAAAAGGACGAGTTCAACTCAGGTGCAAATATAAATAAAATCACAACACGCGCACAAGGTCAAACCCGAACTATTAGCTGGATTCAACACAGGGCAGGTGTACAGGCAACGACTTCAAGCATGATTCAGGTATGAACAGAGAATAAGGTAACAGGTGAATGTGCAGACCTTAATGAAAAACAAAGAGAAGGTACTGTACAGAAGAACAAATGAATCGGAATACAAATGTATAGAAGCAACCACAACTACATTAAGGCTCAGTGGTGAAGCAACAATATCTAGTGATATTGAGCACACATGAAACAATGCAGTAAAACCAAATACCCAATACACATGACAGCAAATGCTCAAACTCAGGAGGACAACACAAACTAAGCTACATGCATGCAAGTTCAAGAGTGAAGCCACAAACACACGAGAATGGAATGCAAAGGTCAGGGAAGCAACAAAGCTTCACAATGAACCAGTGGCCATAAACAGAGTGCATGCTACAACAACAAAAACCAAGACGAACAAATGTGCAACCTGAACAATAAAATGTCCAGACCAGGCTACACAATATCAAAGTGCAGACGACCAAATATACAACCAAAGAAGAAAACCATCAAGCCAACATAGCAGCAGCATGCAAGTGCATACACAAAGAGGCACATTAATGTACAACAACAAATGCACAAGTTAACATCACTGGCAATTATTCATTCGAGTTCAAGCAACATAACAGAGGCAACAAGGTCAGAGTACGGTGCAACTCAATGATGCAACATTTTTAAAATGCACAAATATGCTATGCAGTGAAGTCAAAGCAAACAGAGGCATCAATATGGCAACACAACAGCAACTTGCACCAGTAAACCAAGCAATCAATATCGAACAAATTCTTACAGGCAATAGCAAATCAATTTTATCAAGGCCAGAGTCGAAGCCGACCATTAAATTCATGAAATCAAAAAAATGACCGAAGTCAAAGTCAGAAACGATCAAGCCGTGGTCATCACCAAAATGAATCAAAGCCGTGACCATCAAGTAACAAAGTATATACGTATTCTGAATAAGTCAATACAATCTCAAGCAAACAATCAAAATCCAACGATCAAGCAATATCAGTTGACAAATTCAAATAGAGAATATACGACGAAAACCAAGGGTTACAAACCCTATATAAGGAAATCATCATCGGCAATCTCATCATTGAGTTCAAGAATATTAACTTAAAGCAATAAAGCAAAAATCACATACCAATTTGCAGTCGAACTCCATCAAATATAAGAAGTCGTGTTCAAATCGAAGATACGGTCGATTGCCCAAGCAAATCAGAGGAACAGCGATTGCAATCAACCAACAAATCAGTCGACTTCATCGATTTCTCCAAAAACCCTAAATTAGATAGAAGGGACGAAGCCCTAATTGAATTGCAACGAGAACAAGCCGCCATTATCAAGAGCATAGGAAAAAGGAACGGGATGAAGAATTTAAAGAAAAGGGATATAAATCGCCTTTTAATTTGGGCCGGGCTGTTTTTAAAAGGAGCTTTCTCTTTTAATATTTAGGGGCTTTTTAAATTAGGGTTTTTTAATCTTTTGTTTGCTTTTTAAATTTGTTTTTAAATTTTAAACCGTTTAAATTTCTAGTCGTGTGACTAGGGACAAGCTATGTGGCGTAGCTTGAGAATTCGCAACTCAGTGGCAGGGTTTTGAGCGTAGAGTTAGGTTTAGCCGATAGCGGGTGTCGCGAGTTTACGTGTGTAAGCGCCTGACTATCTAATTTCTAGTAGAAACCTTGGGGGCAGCACGTAGGTAGGGTTTTGCCGAAGCTGGGTAAATTCTGTGTCATTCTATTTCTGTATTTTATTATTCTGCTATTTTTCTGTGCTGCTATTATTCTGTAATCTGTGTTGAAATTATTTATAAGCTTCTGCAATTAATTTTATAATTAATACTGTCACCCTGTTCACCCCTCCTCTAGGGTGAAATCGATCCTACACATTCAAAACATCATATATCATATGATAACAGAATATATAACAATATCTGTAAATAAATCAATACTGATGAGGATTTCAGTTGGATCCCTCCAACCTGTCACCTACAACAAATATACATGTTAGAATATGTGTGCAATGTCCGCTTCAAGGCAGACGCACGTTCAAAGGGTCATCCGCTCATACACGGGAATGTATAGGATCATCTACTCCACTAGGCAGGTATATGTATCCAATTACCAATCAATATAGCATATATCATCCGAACAATCATCAATCATCATAAACAATTTTTGTTCTCACTTATATAAATATATCAGTGAGTTAGAAAGAGTGAGTTGTACTCACATTGCTTGTAATCGTCGCGATAGTGATTTATTTCGATTAAAATTAAACAAGCATTTAATTTCAACGAAAATTTTCACTAGCTCAAATAAATCTCAATCCAGCTCCATAATATAGTGCTCGTCCATACGGACCCAACTCAATTCGTTTCATGCAAAACGGACCATGTATGACAAAGTTATACAGTTTTAAAGATTATATAAATTTTAAATATAATAATTTCAAATTTCTTTTTTTATTTTACCCTAGAAATCATCCAGGTCGCATAATTTTTCTTTATGAAATCTGGGTCGTAAGCCCTTTCTTCTCTCACGTTCAAATTTGAACGCAAATTAAACCCACGACCGCCATTCGTTCATGAATTTTTGCGACCTCATCATCCACTTCAACGAAGATCCAGCGGCATCATATCGAAGCTCACCTTGCCGTGCACCACCGCCCTTGTCCACGTGAAACTCGGTCGTCCCCCGCCCGTGAAAAATGAGCTCGAATGAGTGCGCTTTGAGGCCAATTTATCGTCGACCTGCTTCGTTAAATACGATATCCACCGCTGGATCGAAAGATCTCGTTGAGTTTAACATTTTTCTAGTTGGAGATTTCTCAAAATAATGTGTGGATTAGAAAAAAACGAGGAGGAAAAATGAACATTTTCGGCCATTGAATGAAGAAGTGGCGGCTGGGCCTGTTTCAATTAGGGTTTTGAAAATGAAGATATTCACGTCCTTTTATAGAAAATTGCAAAACACTATTCATCTCGAAAATTTCCGAACTCGAAACGAAACGTGTCGCCTGGTGTTTATAATGTTTTACCCCTATTTCGAACACAATAGAATATATATCGGGAGCCAATTCGATCGTATTTGGAAGATAGGTTTTTGAATCGACAATTTAAATTTAAAATTCACTTAAATAGATTTCTATGTGTTTTAGCTTGCCCCGGACAAACTGTAAATCCGATTGACACGAAATTTGAAATCTTATAATAATTTAACATTACGGATGCGATGAAACTGGTTTCGTCAAAATCTAAGACTGTTTGAAAATGACCATTTTCACTCGTCAATTTTAAAAGTTCTCTAACATCAATCTAATTCAAATATAATTTAATATAACATTACAAATCATTTTCATTCACATTAAACTCAAATATCAATTATTTTCACAATTTCAAATATTATACTAACGATTTAATTATTCAATTAACTCGCTGTATTTCAAATACAAGTTATTCAGCTTAGAAAATTTACTTGTGCATATTTAAAATCAATTAAATACAAATGACAGAAATTCTGGGTCGTTACATTCTTCCATACTTAAAAGAATTTCGTCCTCGAAATTACCAAGTAAGAAATAGTTACAAAATCCATTAACTATTTAAAGCAATTCGTTCAATTTAGATTTACCAAATCTATTTAACCTTTTAACTTTTTCCAAAATACATCCGTTAAACTTCTTATAAAAAGTTTGATAGGTTTTTAATCATACATAGTTATCTTTTAAAACCAACTAATATCGTTTAACTTTTAACTCAAAAAATCAAAATTTTAGTTATCAATTTTTTTTTCCAATTTCTCAAAAATTATTATAACGCCAAAAATTTTCAGAAAAATTCGCCAGCATCACCTTTGCGCGTTTTGATCGTTGTAGGATCACAACATATATATATATCACAAATATACATCTCCATCTTCGAGGATGAAGCATCCCGTAAGGAAAAAAGCGTAAAAGTACGATATGTAATCCGAGATATGTACCTTATATATTATTAGCGAGCATATACAGCTGATATCGCGCGAAAGCGAGCTCCAAATGCGAAGAAAGCGCCATACACACCTATAAACACTCAACAAACCATGAGAAACATGTATATATAAAAGTAATATCAATATACAAAATATATCAACACAACTACTACATATGCCAATATAGCAAATGCAACAATAGGCAACAAATCCAACCATCAAACAACTATCATCCAACTAACATTCATTCATTCATATTCAATGAGTTTACATTCACTAATTTACATTCAAGTTTGTTTACTTTCACGTTAAATCAAATTCACTTCTATTTTGATTCATTTACTTCCAATTTAATTAATTCAATTTCATATGATTTTTCTATACAATCAATTAACATTCATCTAACAATCAATGCATATCCAACATTACCAAATTAATTTTACTTTACTTCATTTACATTCAATTTGGTTTAACACATTTAATTCCAATTAGTTTAATATTCAATTGACTTTCATTTAATTATTCAATTTCATTAGCTTTAATGAATTAACACCTACATCACTATTCCATATTAGTTCATTTACATTCAATGATTAACATTCAATTCATATTTCATTATTTCAGTTGCTAATTCAATCTACAAATAAAGTTGAATTTCTTTATATAACTCAAATTCGCATTCATTTAATTCACTTTACTTTGTTAATTCACATTATTAATTTACTTTGATACCAAAATCAACTTTATTCAACATCATTTAAGTTATATTTCATTTCATTTTCGTTTTATTCAACTTAAGTAAAAATCATATCACCATTCAAATTCAGAATTTTGTTTTGCCTAACCAAAAGTGTTTAACCATTATAACAATTGGTTTTACTTATATTTTCTCACTTATATAAAAATATTTTACATTCGCTAACAAATACACGCTCATATATATAATACACTCAAACTCCATCTAGGGTGCTACTGTCCTTATCTATACTAAGTAGACATCAAAGCTTAAGAATATAAAAAATCTAAGCTCTGATACCAAATGTGACGACCCGAAATTTCGTACCCTTTGACTCGATAATAATTCACACATGTCCGACCTAGAAAGCACAGACTGACAGAAAGTCAAGAGAAAGAAAAGAAGAGAGAAGAAGAGAAGAGAAGAAAGAGAAGATAGAACCAAACAGAATAATACAGAATCTCACATCGCAGCGGAAAATATATAATATCATATCAATAATCTTTACAAACCAGAAACTGTATGTATATACACATCAATCAGAGTTCAACAATCAATCAATAGTTATTAGCCTGAACAGTTATAATAACCTGTCCTTACAAATGCCGATAATTTAAAACAACTAAGCAATGCAGCACATAATCAAGCAAATACGGATGTACGAAAATGAAGATCTCCAGCTCCCCTACTGAAGCTCCAAAAGCACCAAAGAATAACCTGTAAAATATACTCGGTCTGGCCCGAGCATTGAAAGGGAAGAACGTCCGGATCAGTCTGCTAAACCAGCGTGAGAAACACACTCAACTGAATTTATTACATTACCAAACTTTCCCTGTATCAAAAAAAAGTATCTCGTAAGACAAGTCCACACATAAATACGGATATGTTTTTACCTTACGATAACTAAAACATATCATAACAAATCATCTAATATTATAGTAGTGTCTACTATATACAAATTATATTAATCATAGCCGAAATTGTTACATTCATTAAATTCCATCATATAGCCCAATTGGGTAATATAATCAAAATGGCAGGTACGTAGTGGAGTTTAGATTTCCATACAAATGACCAAGTGAAGGCACTACCTTTCGGCAGTACATCTCTAGAAGAATGTACCGAGGACCATCACAAAGGATCCTCTACCAACACAAGACCGGCCTATCTCTATAACTAAATGGTGCCAAATATATCATCGTCCAGTCGTTACCGACCTTTACCGAGGGCACTCTAGCATACAAACCACAATAATCAGATAAATGACGTCATAACGTATAAAGATACATCTAGAAGAGGATGATCATATCCTACTTGGGAATAACCCACTTAGTTCTACTGCATCTAACCATGTTATGGTCATTTCCGATTGATGAGGCCTGACGAGGTAACGATTACCTTTCACAAAGTACAATCACATCACTTAGAATGCCACACGGCCATTTCAGTTGAATACTAATTGCCTTCCAAAAAAAATACAATCCTTAAGCTCATATGTCTCAAGAAGGGTGTTAAGCTAAGAGAAGTTACCTTCTCCGCCACCACCGATGTACGTTTGTAAAAACCAATGTACGTAATCTATAGAAATGCTATGTTAGACAAATATCCATACAAGTTGTCCAGCAATAGGACAAACCGAAGATACTTTCCTACCACATCCTGTCAGAAAATCCCTAGGATTAGTAGCGAATAGTCTTTGCATTGGATATTTCATAATGAAGAACCACTTGAAACGACCCGGTTTTCGATGCTCGAAAATCGAGCCATTAGGGTTAAAAGAAGGAGGTAGAAGAAGAAATAGAAACAATGTCAGAATCTTACCAACGCAGCGGAATAAAATATAATAGATGATAACAGATCTTTATACAAATGAAATTTATCTATTATATACATACATCATCAGAATACAGCATCAGAGTTCAATACAATTAACAACACAACTTAGGACGGTCATAATATCTTGTCCATCCGAACTAAACACAGCGGAATATACATCATATACGTTGGATATGTCTCGCCATCCAGCTCATCTTCTGAGCTCCACAGCAGTCCATCTAGAATCTGTACTCTATAATACTCGGTCCGACCCGAGCATTATAGTTAAATAACACCCGAGTGAGTTTGGAAAACCAACGTGAGAAAATGCACTCAATTGGATTATTAAAGTTTTCAAAATCCTTTGAAATCAAAGGTATCTCGTAAGACCACGCCATAAATAAACATGCTGGGTTTTTACCTTACGATAATCAAAACATTTCTTATAAAATCCTCTAATATTATAATAGTGTCTATATACAAATACTTATTCAAATAGACGAAATTGTTGCACTTATTAAATTCCAGCTAATAGGTATACAAACAAAACCGTAAAGGCATGTAGGGAGAATGAATTTACAATAATGACTAGGCACTAGGATACGACCTGTCACAGTATCTGGTCTAGATCAGCGTACCGAGGATCCACCCTAAATCCCCTGCAATACAAGACCGGGATTATCCCTTACTGGATAATCCCAAATAAGATCACCCCGCGATTGGGATCATCAACCGCCCATTAAGCCGAATAAAAATGGACGTCTAGACAGGGATGACCTTACCCGAATGGGCACGAACCACTTAGCCTTGCTGCAGATCCCCTGATTTTCAGTCATTCCTGATTGATGAGGTTCGAGGCTAAGCATTACCTTTTTAGAACATTTCACTTAGAATGCTCATCGCCCTCCTGACAATGTTCTGAAAGCATTCATCCATACAAGCCCGTCCCGGGTTCGAACAAAACCGAAGACACTACTCCTACTACATCCATTTTGGAATCACCCTCAAGATTAGTAGAGATTAGCCCTTGCACTTCACTGCTCCATCTTCGACTCCTAGCTCCTGTCTTCCTCACGAAAACGTTCAAACCGGATCGAAGTGGTTTTCGGAAAATGAATCTCGATCCCGGTCTCTTCGAAACAATCAACGCACTGGCCAATATTGATAGCCGGTTATTTAACTATCAAATAATATTCACAAGCAATCATCAAGCAATAATAATTTCCCAAATTATTAATAATCCTCAAAATATCTTCGCAAGGTATGCTTCCACTATTCAGTCCTTTGAAAAAAGTTTCGAACCATCTTCCTCTCACAGAATAAATTCCTCAAATATTTTCTATTTCCACCGAAATCACCAAGTGCAAATACTTTAGATTTTAAAATAATTTAAATACTTTTTTTAAAATATACTTTAAAACATTTAAATTAAAAACTACTCAAACACTCTATTCCAAAATATATACTTTAAAAATATTTAAAATAAAACTACCTTATAAATTATAAAACTAATTTTTAAGATAAAAATTAAGCCAAACGAAGTTTTAAATAAGAGTTACAAAATTCTATACAAGTTCCCAAATAAACTTTAACCAAACTATCTTTTAAAACAAAACTATTTTATAAAATATAAATATTAATAATTATTTTTAAAATCATAGTACTAGTCAAAACTTTAAAATAATTACTATTATGATTAATTTAAATAAATGTTTGCCTTTAAAATTTAAACAACTTAAATAAAAATTTCTTAAAAACATTCCTTTAAACAACTTAAAAACTTTTAACTTATACTAAAATCTGCTTTGAAAAACGTATTTGGCTTTGCAGGGAAATACACTTTTCTCCCACTCCTTTTTAAAAATAAACCACTTTTTATTTTTAAAACAAATTCCCATTCCTTTATAAACTCCTATCATGAATTTATACTTCCAAAATATCCTTTGATATCCTATTTCACCTTAAAAATCAAGTTTATAAATTCCATAGTTTCATCTTCTTTTGAAACACAAATTCCAAACACTAATCAATCCCAAATTGATTTTTCAGAATTTACTCGATTTAAAAATAAATTCCTTTACTTACTCAATTTTCATTTCAAAATTCATTAAATTCAGATTTAACTTCTTTATTAAGATTTAAAATCTTATTTTAACTAAAACTACCAATTCCACATTTATTTAAAATTCTTCTTTTGTTTTCCTAAACATTTAAATTCTGAATTGAATAAATCTTTTATTCTTTAAAATAATATCATTAAGGTTGAAAAATTCATTTATTCACATTTATTTAAAAATCTCTTTTCCATAATTTGGAATTCATTTAATTTAGAATTTTTTTATCATTTTTCAATTTAATTTATCCAAATTCTTTATAATTATTTTTCTTACAAATCCTCTTTTTATTTTCATTTTGGAAGTCTAATCTACTTATTTTTAGAACTCAATATACCCAAATATATTTAATTAATCCATAACATCCATTATTTCCAATTATCAATGTAATCTATCACAGATTAATCATAACACAGAATATTTAAACAGATCTAAATATTTTGAGAAATCCAATTGGATCCCTCCAACTTGTTTTCCTGCATCTACAGATGTTAGCATAATATAAGATACCAATTCCACTTTGAGGTGGAATATCGCGGTATATGCGATTAAACAATATCATCCGCTATTATGCAGCGTATAGGGTCCCATCCGCTATATAATGCGGGGAATCAGCAACTGCAATATATACTATATATTACTATATATAATATATCACATCCAATTAATTCAATCGTTCAACCAAAATTTAAATAATACCCAGATGAGTGAGATTGACTTACCTTTGGTTTTTGCAATCCACTTTAATATTGCCTTGGTTTTCTCGATTTTTGACCTTCAGTAAACAGTTTACATGATTTTTAATAATATACGAGTAAATCGAACATCTAAATTCTCATTTAACTGATCAATGATTCCATTTAAACTAATTTCCTTTTACAAAATATTTTTAGCAACTAAAAAATTAAATAAGTTAATTAGAACAATTAAATCTCCAAATCCTTTATTATTTTAAAAATAAACTAATAGATTTAAAAATCTAATTTTTTTTATAAAATCTTTCAAATAATTTAAAATTAAATTAACAAATGATTTAATCACCTTATTTATCAATTTTTTAAAAATTAAATCGTGAGTTTTAAAATCATGTACATATTTCCTCTTTAGTAAATAACAAAATAATAATTATTTTAATGTCCCATATATATATAGCTGATTCTATTTTTAAACAAAACTGTTTTTGAATCAATAAAATTTAAAACTTACTGTTCAGTAACAACAATTTAAAATTAATATCAGTATACATTTCGGCAAACATATTTTTCAATCTATACGTAATATTTAGCTAAGTTCAATATTGAAATAAATCAGACGAATACCCTACAGCTCAACATCACTCGCGACTGTAGGATGTAGATTAACCCTAGAAGGGGGGGGGGGGATGAATAGGGTTATAGCAAATTTTCTCGAATTAAACACAGAAATAAACTGCAGAAATAAAAATTCTGAAAAGTAAATCACACACAAAATTTACCCAGCTTCGGCAACCCCTGCCTACTACTGCATTCCCAGATTTCTATTAGAATTAACAGTATCCCGCTTACAAACACTCTACTAGACTCGCAAACCTTTGCTCCCGCTCACAAACACTCTACTAGACTCGCACACCCTGCTCCGCCTATAGAGTTTCGCTTACTCGCAAACTCTGCTCCCGCCTATAGAGTTTTGCAAACTCGCACACCCTGCTCACTGAACTAATTCTAACTAGACAATCTGACAATACCTAATCTCTAGGTGGTGATTTACCAAGATTTGATTTGAAAAATAAAAACAACAATTAAAAGACAAATAATTAACAAACACTTAAACCCTAATCAAAATTAACTAAAGCCTTTAAAATTAAACTAGGCCGGCCCTATTCCCTTTTCTTTAACCCGTTCCTTTTTGGCTTGTGAAATGGTGGCTGATCCTCTTTCTTCAGAAATTAGGGCTTCTGCTCTTTTGCTCCTTGCTTCCAAAATTAGGGTTGTTAAATAAGCAGCCGATAGTTTCTCGATCGTATGATTGATTTGGCTCCTCTCTATGTCGATCGATTATTTCTCTGAGTTGCTCACTGCTGCTTGATCGAGTTCGTCGTTTGCGATTTCGGTATGTAATTTATCCTTTTGCTTTACTGGGTTGATGCTTGAACTCGATGCCTAAATTTGCCGATGATGAATGGTTTATATATAGGTCGAATTCCTATATTTGCGTTCGTATAAACTAATTTGAATTTGTCAATTAATTTCGCCCGGCCATTGATTTTCATGTGGATGATGGTGATTTTATCTGACTTGTTCATAATCGTATATTTCTGATGCTTGATACCTACGGCTTTGAATTGCGGCTTTGAATTGCCGTGCTCATCACGGTGTTGATTTTTGACTTCGTCAATACTGCATACGCACTTGAATTTTTATCACTGCGTTGATTTGCTTTGACCATGTTGATTTCATTCTATATTTTCTGTACTGCTGTAACATTCCTGAAATTCATTAAGTTTAAATTGGCAATTTAATTTATTTTTTTGAAAATAAAATGAGAATTAATTAGAATAAATAAATAATTTTGATCATAAACAGAAAAATTTAATAAGAAATTTGAGTATAAGTAGCTTAAAAATAAATATTGGATTTAGGGAAAATAAGATGTATATTTATATAAATGAATTACAAAATAGAAATTTGAGATTTATAAGATTTCAAAATAAAATGTATTAAAAATAAATTAGAAATTAAAAACTTTAAAAAAATTGAACAAACAAAATAAATAAATAAATTTTTGATTTAATTGTGAATTAAATTGAGTTTTTCCAAATAAAATACAAATGGATTTTTTTTATATGAACTTTTGAATTAGAAAATTTAAAAATAAATGTTTGAATAGTATATATTGGATTTGAAAGAGAAACTCTATCTTTTGAAATTTATAGAAATTTGTTTTTAAATTTATAACATACATATGTAATATGTATTTTGAAAGTTATATTTAAAGTTTAATATATACATATCTTTTGAAAAGTATAAGTGTAAATAATAGTTTGAAAATGTATAAAATGTGATTTACAAATTTTAAAATGATGAAGGTTTAAAACCAAATTTATAAATTTTAAATGATATGTTTTAAAATAATTGGCATTTAAAAAATCATTGAAGTGTAACTTGCATAATTTAAAGATTGGTTAGAAACAATTCTTTTAAACTTTGTGTATATGTATATATATAAGTGGCATCATTGCATTTATACAATAATCAAATTTAAAATTACAAAAAAAAAAGGAAAGAAAGAAATAACATTTTTTTTTTCAGCTATGAAACAACTAAAAGAAGACAAAGATAATCAATGGCATATCTTTTGCATACTAGAGAATATCAGTAGCCACCAATCAAATCTGCAAATCAAAGATTTGGACAAGAAAATTTTTTTATCTCAACATCGAAGAAAAATAAAGTAGAAGATCTTGCAAATCTTAATAACCATCAAACCAGAAAAATAAAAATGCTCTCTGCCTTAATTTAAGCTTGAGAATCTGAAACCATACAAAACAAAACTCAAGCCAAAGTCAAACCGGGAAGCAAATGCAAGATCATTTCAAAATCAAGCTTCAGTTTACATTTGTTTCCAGCAAGTTTAAATTCAAAGTAAAGAAGCAACTCAGTAAACATGCAAGTTCAAATCTGGAAATAGAGGCAAAGTTCAATATTCAACAAGAACCTGAGGAAGAAAATCAAAAGTGAGATCAAATCTGAAACAACTCAACTTAAAAGCATTTCACAAATCAATGATTCAACCTGAAGCAATTGAAAAGAGTCAGAGCTACAACCTGTTAGCTTCAGATTTTAAACATCAGACAAACAGAATCAAAACTGCAGATTTACAAATCAAATGCAAAGCTTTCTGGAAACAACTTTAAGGCAAGTGAATCTTTTCTTTAAATTTGAATTTGATATTCAGTAATAATAAAAAAAAAACAAAAGGTTTAAGCAATATTATCAATCAGTTAACAGAAGGAAATCCAAAGTTTCAAAGCACTTGAACAAATCAAAAGAAAAAGAAATGCAAAGCAATCAAAGAAAAGAAAAAAATGTTCAGGCTCAAAAAAAACTCCTCTCTGCCTTCCTTGTTCTCTGCTGCCTCTGTTCCTCTCTATCTTCTGAAGTCCAGGTGAGCAAACTTCTTTGACCCAATTTTTAAATTTATGTGATGTGTTATGCCTATTTCTGCAAAGTAGTGAAAATTGGTTGCATGAATGTAAATGTTGCTGTTGTATAGGTTGTTTAGTTCTGTGATATTTGGAAACATAAACACAAACAAATTTCTGTATAAATTTGAAATGTAGATGTCATGAATTGGTGTTTCAAGTTTACTAACAGAATCATTTAGTAAATTCAAGAATTTTAAAAGTAAAGGTAAAATTTACAGTGTAAAAAAAAAAAAAATGCAGTCAAGAACACTGTATTTTTCACCTTTGACAAGTTCAGCTGAATCTTGCATTTGAACTGTTTGAAATTGATTCTGGAATGAATGTAGCTATCAACGATCATGGGAAAATTACTTAATTGAGTCGAAATTTGGTTTTGGTGTTGAAATTTGGGATTTATGGTATAGAACCATAGTTTACTGGGTTATAAATGTTTTGGGTGCTGAGGCTTCAAGGGTGCATCGAGTTTAAAGGTGTTTAGGGTATTGATGGACGGTGAAGTGATGAAGCGCGTGCCGAAGTTTGGATGTTGATAGTGGCCGGAGTTGTGAAATAATGGAGTTAACAGGTTTGAAGTGGAGGGGGTTAGTCTGTTCCAGGGTTGGGGTAAGTTCTGGATTGCAGTGTTTTTAGTCTCGGGATTGACTCGGGATTTCTGTGAGAAAACTCGAAGTCAATGTGGTATTGACCCGAAGTAGAATTTTTGTTGCTCGAGTTTGCATGGGTTCAGGTTTATCAATAGAGCAGTTCTGTTTTTAGTTTTTTTTTTTAAAAAAAAACAAAGTTTAAATTAAATCTGAAATTTTGAACTTAGAATCAAACTTGAAGCTAAGGATGAATTCAAATAGTTTGAATTTAAATTTCTCTGAAATAATTAAGGGAATTTTGTGTGTTTTGTTTCAGGTTTGAATATTTGAAACAGGATTGTTTCCAGGTTTTTAAAATAAAATAGAGTTGAAGTAATAATAGGATCTAAATTTGAAATTTGAATGCAGTTGGAACCTGAATTTAGTATAGATTCAAATAATTCAAATATGGAATTTGAAAACATTTTTAAATCCAAGAATGTATGAGGTTTAAAATTTGACAGAAACTGTTACTGTTTCCTTTAGTAAAAGTAAAAGTGTAGATATAAATTTGAACCTGAACCAAGTTTAAGATTTTTAAAACTGAATTCAAATAAGTTTGAATTATGTTTTTTTGAAATTATTTAAATTCTGGAAATTTTCAAAGTTTAAGTTTTTAATAAAACAGAAACTGTTTCTGTTTAAATGTGAAGATAAGTTCAAAATACTTTTTTTTAGGGTGGAGATTTAAACCGAGTTTTAGTTTGAATTTGAAAATGAATTCAAATTTTAATTGTCTGAATTTTGAAACCATATTGTGTTTTTAAATTTAAATTTGATTTGAAAATCTCAAGCATAAATGCATATGTGATTTGTATTTGGAATGGAAGGTTAAGTATTTAATTTAGGAATTCAAATGAATTGAAAACTGAGTTTTTAAATCTGGATTTAAATTTTTAAACTTCAGTTTTAAAGTAAAGAATTAAATTTAAATTGCCTTCAAATGATTTACATTTGAATTGAAGGTGAAATTGTAGGAAGAGTTTTAAAGAGTTTAAACTAAATTGAAAATGGAAGTTATATTTCAGTTTTGAGATTTTAAAGCAATTTTTAAAATTTATTTGAATTCAAGTTGAATTGAAATCTAAATTGTTTTAAGCTTATTAATAAAGTATATGTTCTTTTAAACATATAAGATTAAGTTGTGTATTGTTTTAAACTCTTATTTAAGACAAATTTGAGTCTTGAGTTTAAAAGAGAATGTTAAATGGAATTTAATGTAAATTTAAAAACATTTTTGTTTTTAAATGCATAATTTAAATAAGGAATGTTTATCTAAAGATAAAGAAAAAAATTTAATGATTTGTAATTCATTAAATTTTTAAGGTAGTACAAATGGATAATTAATATAATTAATTAATTAAGAAATGGATAATTAATTAAAGTAATTAAGGGTTTTAATTTGATTAATTAAAGTTTAAGATTAATTTTTCTTAGAATAATTAATTTGTAATTAAGAAATCATTAATTGAATGATATTAGATTTTAAATTAATTGAAGATTTATTAATTGAATAAATATGGATAGTTATTTAATTAGGAATAATAAATGAAAGTAATCATGTAGGTAATAAATTTAAAACCACCCAGTTTATTCATCTTAATTGTAGATGCTGATTGTTATTGAATGTTGTGGGATGGATTGATATTTTGATATGTGATGTGATGCTATTTGATGCCTTATGCTAAGCTGTTATATCTATGATATATATGATTATATGAATATGCAAATCCTTTGACCCGTAAAACGACATTTGAATTTCGATGCGACAGGGAGTCGGATTCTAGCTGGTTATCCGAAACCCACATCGAATCATATTAGTGAATTTTTTGATTGATAACTTACTTTATCTATGAATCTGTGAATATAAATAAGCGCTATGGGTTATACCGCTTATCTTTATGATTGAATCTGTGATGATGATGTTGTGCACTATTGTGTTGAACCCCTAGACCACACTTATATACACACAAACATGGATTGCACGTGGAAATGGGTTAAGTCACAGATTTTGAAATTGTTTTAAAATTTGAATTTTAGAATCCAAAATAGTTTTGGAATTAGAATTGAAGTTTTTGAAAAAAAAATGGATTTCAAAAATAAAAGTTATTTTGAATAACTCGATTGAGTTTTGAAATTTTAAATAATTTGATTTAAAATTTGAATTCAATATTTGAAGTTGAATTCTATAATTTGGGAACTAGGGTTTAAAAAGTTATCCAACTTATAAATGGGTTTATATGGGGTTTTTAAACCATTTTAAAAGGTGATGTTTTGGAATTTAAATTTAAACCAAGATTTCAACTTGTATAAATCGGACTTTTCTGAAACGAAAACTATTGTTTTCAAATAATAGAAGCTTTCATATAAGAAATGGTTTTCCAATGTGTGTTAAAAGGAATTCAAGTTTTGAAATGAAAATGGTTTTCCAAGTTATGAATAAATCTTTGGACGTGTTTTGAAAGCTATAAATTAAATCTTTAATTTAAAGATTTATTGAGTTAATCCAATTGAAATGGAAGTTGTTTTGAAATCTATGAATAGATCTTTGTGAAACTAGGTGAAACTTTGTGAAATAAATATTTTTGGTTTAAAGATTTAAAAATGGTAATTTGTTTAACTATTTCAAAGAAAAGTTTTGGATTTTATAAGTTGTGACTTAGCTAAAATCCCATATCCATATGTTTTAAAATATTGCGCTCATTATTCGGTTTAGCCGGGAGAGGACCTTGTGTCATATAGCCCATTCCGAATAGTGATACGACGTTATGGATAGCATTTGAAGACCGGTGGTGAAGACCGGGTATTTGTGAGAACGATAGGATAACCTGTCGATTGTCTCTGCACCGAGTAGCTACGGTATAGAGATTCCCTTAGTGATGGGAAGTCCGATCGGGATTGTGGATACCCGGATTTGCAAGGGCTTCTTCGGAAGTGCCTTCGGTTCTGTTCGAACCCGGACCAGACTTGTATGGTTGTATGTCCGACATTACAATTTGAGATATTTAACTGATCTCTATCAAATACATTTCTGCTTGGTGGCGGAGAATTTATTCTCTTAGTTTAACACCCTTCTCTGAGACGTACGAGCTCAGAGGTTATGTAGTTGATATTTATCAGTGATATTCCCAATTTGGTAATGTGGCATGCTGAGTGCTGCCGTGTGATGATCATTGGTTGATCATTTGTGATATGATCATTTGTTTGATCATTTATCTTTGTGATCATTGCTTTGGTCATCTGTTGACCCAAAGCATGACTTTGTTGCACAAAGCGTAGCTTTGTGGACGAGACTGCATCAGGACCTCACTCCCCGGAAATGGTCGAAACAGGAAAGATGCGGCAAGGTTATGAGGGTCGCGCCCTTTAGGGTATGTCATTTCCTTCTGGAAAAGGGTGGTATCATGGTATGGAGCCCCGATACTTACTCATGTTGATACACTATACCTATTACTGTGTGGTGTTGTTGTGCGCGCGCTCGGATAAAGGTCCCAAAGGACCGGGGGATGACATATTCGTGTAGTAGTTACCTAGTTACAGAGGTAACCCGGCCTTGTGTTGGCAGAGATCTAACCGTAACGTTAGTTCTCGGGACGTCCCGCCAGAGGCGTACCCATGTGGCAATAGGAAGTTCCTTAGCCTGACCATTTGTTGGAAATTCATTCATCCAATACGTGCCTTGTACGGTTTTAGTTGTAGAACCTGCCATTTAACATGGCAGCTATAGTAGGCATAACATCATGGTACCTATGCTGGCTAGAATTTATATTATACTTTCGAAAGATTTTCCACTATGCACTAGTAATAATATCAAAGAATTTTTCTCGTAGTAAGCATGTTTGACTATCATAAGGAGAAATCTCCCCCATGTGTGCGTTTGCATTGTGTGTGTGCCGGGAGGCCTTATGGTAGTTTCATTTTCCAAAAAGCATTGCGGATTTCAAATTTAAATTCTCTTGTTAGTTTCAAAGACCAAATGCTTTTGTTTGCTCATACCAGTCCCACGACTGACCTGGAGTTTATTGTTCCTTTCCTAAACTCTGGGTGCCCACTATTTCCCACACGGGCAGTCTAGAGTTGGGATTTTCAGATAATATATGGTAGGTGTAGATTCGATAGCTTTCAGCCTTAGGATTTGGCAATCGCATTTTGGAATCGAGTTGCTTCTCCTCATCTTGATTTGGAGTTCGAGCTATTTCTGGATTGGTGCTTTGGAGATGGAGATTACTGATACTGGAGTTCTTTCTTGAAGACTATTTTGGAGATTTGTTCCGCTGCTAGTGTTATCTTTTAATTCCGCTGCTATTCTTTGTATCTCTGATAATGTTGATATCTATTGTACCATTCTGTTGTATCATTCATGTTGTATCAGTTATTGTATCAAATGTTGTATATCGATATCTACTATTCTTTTCTTCCGCTGTGTTGTACTTAATGTGTTATAAGCTCCGGCACGACTCGAATTTCGACGTTTGAATCTGCGGCATTCAAGTACAATGGAGTACGGATGTCGATTTTCGAACGCTGGAATTTGGATCGTGACATTTTGGTATCAGAGCTGATGGTTAAAACCTTAGCTCAGGAGTATAACACATTAAGTAACTCATTAGAGATAGGGTGAAGTAAACCCTAGAATGTGTATATCCCTAAGATATCCGTTCGAATGCCTCAGTAAATTCTCTTGCTATCCACTGATAGTAAGTATGAGTGCGAGAAGAGAACGAGATAGGGGTCGGGGGAGTACCACTACAAATGGTCAATACCCTGCAACAGTGGAAACAGCTTTTCCCTATCAATCTCCTTTGATTCGATTTCGTATTCTTTTGACTACTTCGTGACAGCTCCAGAAAGAAGTTTCGGTGCGATGGTGACCCTACGAATCGTTGTAGAAAATTCTTACTTCGTATCTTCATCCAATTTCTTATCAGCTTTTCGTTTTAAACTCTAATGAATTTGAAGATTTAAATTAAATAAATTGAAAATTTTAAATTGAGTTAATTGGTTAATAGAATGTAAAGCTAAATTTGAATTGTATAAATAAAACGATATCGGTTAAAACCAAATTTAAAATTGTAATTTCGTGTGTATATCAAAGTCTATATACTTTGGAGTATTCTGGCTTGAATTTGGTATCCATATCTAGCATTTGGGAATTGTTGAGAATTAAGCCCATCTATCCATTCTCTGGGATCCGATATATTCTACGAACGATTAGTTATCCCTTCGAACTAATCAATGCCCTTGCATATTCGTAGACCGGTGAGCCCGAGTATCTTGTGTAATAATTATATGAGTTTGTTCTCATATTGTCGATATTCTGATTTGGTAAACCAAATGCAGAGTAAATATTTCGATCTAATGCGATCAATAATTTCTTTGTCTATTATCTTTTCTTTCTCGTCTTTCTTGCAATTTCGAGGACGAAATTCTTTTAAGGGGGGAAATCTGTAACATTCCTGAAATTCATTAAGTTTAAATTGGCAATTTAATTTATTTTTTTGAAAATAAAATGAGAATTAATTAGAATAAATAAATAATTTTGATCATAAACAGAAAAATTTAATAAGAAATTTGAGTATAAGTAGCTTAAAAATAAATATTGGATTTAGGGAAAATAAGATGTATATTTATATAAATGAATTACAAAATAGAAATTTGAGATTTATAAGATTTCAAAATAAAATATATTAAAAATAAATTAGAAATTAAAAACTTTAAAAAAATTGAACAAACAAAATAAATAAATAAATTTTTGATTTAATTGTGAATTAAATTGAGTTTTTCCAAATAAAATACAAATGGATTTTTTTTATATGAACTTTTGAATTAGAAAATTTAAAAATAAATGTTTGAATAGTATATATTGGATTTGAAAGAGAAACTCTATCTTTTGAAATTTATAGAAATTTGTTTTTAAATTTATAACATACATATGTAATATGTATTTTGAAAGTTATATTTAAAGTTTAATATATACATATCTTTTGAAAAGTATAAGTGTAAATAATAGTTTGAAAATGTATAAAATGTGATTTACAAATTATAAAATGATGAAGGTTTAAAACCAAATTTATAAATTTTAAATGATATGTTTTAAAATAATTGGCATTTAAAAAATCATTGAAGTGTAACTTGCATAATTTAAAGATTGGTTAGAAACAATTCTTTTAAACTTTGTGTATATGTATATATATAAGTGGCATCATTGCATTTATACAATAATCAAATTTAAAATTACAAAAAAAAAAGGAAAGAAAGAAATAACATTTTTTTTTCAGCTATGAAACAACTAAAAGAAGACAAAGATAATCAATGGCATATCTTTTGCACACTAGAGAATATCAGTAGCCACCAATCAAATCTGCAAATCAAAGATTTGGACAAGAAAATTTTTTTATCTCAACATCGAAGAAAAATAAAGTAGAAGATCTTGCAAATCTTAATAACCATCAAACCAGAAAAACAGAAAAATAAAAATGCTCTCTGCCTTAATTTAAGCTTGAGAATCTGAAACCATACAAAACAAAACTCAAGCCAAAGTCAAACCGGGAAGCAAATGCAAGATCATTTCAAAATCAAGCTTCAGTTTACATTTGTTTCCAGCAAGTTTAAATTCAAAGTAAAGAAGCAACTCAGTAAACATGCAAGTTCAAATCTGGAAATAGAGGCAAAGTTCAATATTCAACAAGAACCTGAGGAAGAAAATCAAAAGTGAGATCAAATCTGAAACAACTCAACTTAAAAGCATTTCACAAATCAATGATTCAACCTGAAGCAATTGAAAAGAGTCAGAGCTACAACCTGTTAGCTTCAGATTTTAAACATCAGACAAACAGAATCAAAACTGCAGATTTACAAATCAAATGCAAAGCTTTCTGGAAACAACTTTAAGGCAAGTGAATCTTTTCTTTAAATTTGAATTTGATATTCAGTAATAATAAAAAAAAAAACAAAAGGTTTAAGCAATATTATCAATCAGTTAACAGAAGGAAATCCAAAGTTTCAAAGCACTTGAACAAATCAAAAGAAAAAGAAATGCAAAGCAATCAAAGAAAAGAAAAAAATGTTCAGGCTCAAAAAAAACTCCTCTCTGCCTTCCTTGTTCTCTGCTGCCTCTGTTCCTCTCTATCTTCTGAAGTCCAGGTGAGCAAACTTCTTTGACCCAATCTTTAAATTTATGTGATGTGTTATGCCTATTTCTGCAAAGTAGTGAAAATTGGTTGCATGAATGTAAATGTTGCTGTTGTATAGGTTGTTTAGTTCTGTGATATTTGGAAACATAAACACAAACAAATTTCTGTATAAATTTGAAATGTAGATGTCATGAATTGGTGTTTCAAGTTTACTAACAGAATCATTTAGTAAATTCAAGAATTTTAAAAGTAAAAGTAAAATTTACGGTGTAAAAAAAAAAAAATGCAGTCAAGAACACTGTATTTTTCACCTTTGACAAGTTCAGCTGAATCTTGCATTTGAACTGTTTGAAATTGATTCTGGAATGAATGTAGCTATCAATGATCATGGGAAAATTACTTAATTGAGTCGAAATTTGGTTTTGGTGTTGAAATTTGGGATTTATGGTATAGAACCATAGTTTACTGGGTTATAAATGTTTTGGGTGCTGAGGCTTCAAGGGTGCATCGAGTTCAAAGGTGTTTAGGGTATTGATGGACGGTGAAGTGATGAAGCGCGTGCCGAAGTTTGGATGTTGATAGTGGCCGGAGTTGTGAAATAATGGAGTTAACAGGTTTGAAGTGGAGGGGGTTGGTCTGTTCCAGGGTTGGGGTAAGTTCTGGATTGCAGTGTTTTTAGTCTCGGGATTGACTCGGGATTTCTGTGAGAAATCTCGAAGTCAATGTGGTATTGACCCGAAGTAGAATTTTTGTTGCTCGAGTTTGCATGGGTTCAGGTTTATCAATAGAGCAGTTCTGTTTTTAGTTTTTTTTAAAAAAAAAACAAAGTTTAAATTAAATCTGAAATTTTGAACTTAGAATCAAACTTGAAGCTAAGGATGAATTCAAATAGTTTGAATTTAAATTTCTCTGAAATAATTAAGGGAATTTTGTGTGTTTTGTTTCAGGTTTGAATATTTGAAACAGGATTGTTTCCAGGTTTTTAAAATAAAATAGAGTTGAAGTAATAATAGGATCTAAACTTGAAATTTGAATGCAGTTGGAACCTGAATTTAGTATAGATTCAAATAATTCAAATATGGAATTTGAAAACATTTTTAAATCCAAGAATGTATGAGGTTTAAAATTTGACAGAAACTGTTACTGTTTCCTTTAGTAAAAGTAAAAGTGTAGATATAAATTTGAACCTGAACCAAGTTTAAGATTTTTAAAACTGAATTCAAATAAGTTTGAATTATGTTTTTTTGAAATTATTTAAATTCTGGAAATTTTCAAAGTTTAAGTTTTTAATAAAACAGAAACTGTTTCTGTTTAAATGTGAAGATAAGTTCAAAATACTTTTTTTTAGGGTGGAGATTTAAACTGAGTTTTAGTTTGAATTTGAAAATGAATTCAAATTTTAATTGTCTGAATTTTGAAACCATATTGTGTTTTTAAATTTAAATTTGATTTGAAAATCTCAAGCATAAATGCATATGTGATTTGTATTTGGAATGGAAGGTTAAGTATTTAATTTAGGAATTCAAATGAATTGAAAACTGAGTTTTTAAATCTGGATTTAAAATTTTAAACTTCAGTTTTAAAGTAAAGAATTAAATTTAAATTGCCTTCAAATGATTTACATTTGAATTGAAGGTGAAATTGTAGGAAGAGTTTTAAAGAGTTTAAACTAAATTGAAAATGGAAGTTATATTTCAGTTTTGAGATTTTAAAGCAATTTTTAAAATTTATTTGAATTCAAGTTGAATTGAAATCTAAATTGTTTTAAGCTTATTAATAAAGTATATGTTCTTTTAAACATATAAGATTAAGTTGTGTATTGTTTTAAACTCTTATTTAAGACAAATTTGAGTCTTGAGTTTAAAAGAGAATGTTAAATGGAATTTAATGTAAATTTAAAAACATTTTTGTTTTTAAATGCATAATTTAAATAAGGAATGTTTATCTAAAGATAAAGAAAAAAATTTAATGATTTGTAATTCATTAAAATTTTAAGGTAGTACAAATGGATAATTAATATAATTAATTAATTAAGAAATGGATAATTAATTAAAGTAATTAAGGGTTTTAATTTGATTAATTAAAGTTTAAGATTAATTTTTCTTAGAATAATTAATTTGTAATTAAGAAATCATTAATTGAATGATATTAGATTTTAAATTAATTGAAGATTTATTAATTGAATAAATATGGATAGTTATTTAATTAGGAATAATAAATGAAAGTAATCATGTAGGTAATAAATTTAAAACCACCCAGTTTATTCATCTTAATTGTAGATGCTGATTGTTATTGAATGTTGTGGGATGGATTGATATTTTGATATGTGATGTGATGCTATTTGATGCCTTATGCTAAGCTGTTATATCTATGATATATATATGATTATATGAATATGCAAATCCTTTGACCCGTAAAACGACATTTGAATTTCGATGCGACAGGGAGTCGGATTCTAGCTGGTTATCCGAAACCCACATCGAATCATATTAGTGAATTTTT
Organism: Allium cepa; assembly: GCA_030765085.1. NCBI lineage: Eukaryota > Viridiplantae > Streptophyta > Magnoliopsida > Asparagales > Amaryllidaceae > Allium > Allium cepa. The sequence continues at coordinate 602,857,020 of CM060935.1, forward strand.
TGATTGATAACTTACTTTATCTATGAATCTGTGAATATAAATAAGCGCTATGGGTTATACCGCTTATCTTTATGATTGAATCTGTGATGATGATGTTGTGCACTATTGTGTTGAACCCCTAGACCACACTTATACACACACAAACATGGATTGCACGTGGAAATGGGTTAAGTCACAGATTTTGAAATTGTTTTAAAATTTGAATTTTAGAATCCAAAATAGTTTTGGAATTAGAATTGAAGTTTTTGAAAAAAAATGGATTTCAAAAATAAAAGTTATTTTGAATAACTCGATTGAGTTTTGAAATTTTAAATAATTTGATTTAAAATTTGAATTCAATATTTGAAGTTGAATTCTATAATTTGGGAACTAGGGTTTAAAAAGTTATCCAACTTATAAATGGGTTTATATGGGGTTTTTAAACCATTTTAAAAGGTGATGTTTTGGAATTTAAATTTAAACCAAGATTTCAACTTGTATAAATCAGACTTTTCTGAAACGAAAACTATTGTTTTCAAATAATAGAAGCTTTCATATAAGAGATGGTTTTCCAATGTGTGTTAAAAGGAATTCAAGTTTTGAAATGAAAATGGTTTTCCAAGTTATGAATAAATCTTTGGACGTGTTTTGAAAGCTATAAATTAAATCTTTAATTTAAAGATTTATTGAGTTAATCCAATTGAAATGGAAGTTGTTTTGAAATCTATGAATAGATCTTTGTGAAACTAGGTGAAACTTTGTGAAATAAATATTTTTGGTTTAAAGATTTAAAAATGGTAATTTGTTTAACTATTTCAAAGAAAAGTTTTGGATTTTATAAGTTGTGACTTAGCTAAAATCCCATATCCATATGTTTTAAAATATTGCGCTCATTATTCGGTTTAGCCGGGAGAGGACCTTGTGTCATATAGCCCATTCCGAATAGTGATACGACGTTATGGATAGCATTTGAAGACCGGTGGTGAAGACCGGGTATTTGTGAGAACGATAGGATAACCTGTCGATTGTCTCTGCACCGAGTAGCTACGGTATAGAGATTCCCTTAGTGATGGGAAGTCCGATCGGGATTGTGGATACCCAGATTTGCAAGGGCTTCTTCGGAAGTGCCTTCGGTTCTGTTCGAACCCGGACCAGACTTGTATGGTTGTATGTCCGACATTACAATTTGAGATATTTAACTGATCTCTATCAAATACATTTCTGCTTGGTGGCGGAGAATTTATTCTCTTAGTTTAACACCCTTCTCTGAGACGTACGAGCTCAGAGGTTATGTAGTTGATATTTATCAGTGATATTCCCAATTTGGTAATGTGGCATGCTGAGTGCTGCCGTGTGATGATCATTGGTTGATCATTTGTGATATGATCATTTGTTTGATCATTTATCTTTGTGATCATTGCTTTGGTCATCTGTTGACCCAAAGCATGACTTTGTTGCACAAAGCGTAGCTTTGTGGACGAGACTGCATCAGGACCTCACTCCCCGGAAATGGTCGAAACAGGAAAGATGCGGCAAGGTTATGAGGGTCGCGCCCTTTAGGGTATGTCATTTCCTTCTGGAAAAGGGTGGTATCATGGTATGGAGCCCCGATACTTACTCATGTTGATACACTATACCTATTACTGTGTGGTGTTGTTGTGCGCGCGCTCGGATAAAGGTCCCAAAGGACCGGGGGATGACATATTCGTGTAGTAGTTACCTAGTTACAGAGGTAACCCGGCCTTGTGTTGGCAGAGATCTAACCGTAACGTTAGTTCTCGGGACGTCCCGCCAGAGGCGTACCCATGTGGCAATAGGAAGTTCCTTAGCCTGACCATTTGTTGGAAATTCATTCATCCAATACGTGCCTTGTACGGTTTTAGTTGTAGAACCTGCCATTTAACATGGCAGCTATAGTAGGCATAGCATCATGGTACCTATGCTGGCTAGAATTTATATTATACTTTCGAAAGATTTTCCACTATGCACTAGTAATAATATCAAAGAATTTTTCTCGTAGTAAGCATGTTTGACTATCATAAGGAGAAATCTCCCCCATGTGTGCGTTTGCATTGTGTGTGTGCCGGGAGGCCTTATGGTAGTTTCATTTTCCAAAAAGCATTGCGGATTTCAAATTTAAATTCTCTTGTTAGTTTCAAAGACCAAATGCTTTTGTTTGCTCATACCAGTCCCACGACTGACCTGGAGTTTATTGTTCCTTTCCTAAACTCTGGGTGCCCACTATTTCCCACACGGGCAGTCTAGAGTTGGGATTTTCAGATAATATATGGTAGGTGTAGATTCGATAGCTTTCAGCCTTAGGATTTGGCAATCGCATTTTGGAATCGAGTTGCTTCTCCTCATCTTGATTTGGAGTTCGAGCTATTTCTGGATTGGTGCTTTGGAGATGGAGATTACTGATACTGGAGTTCTTTCTTGAAGACTATTTTGGAGATTTGTTCCGCTGCTAGTGTTATCTTTTAATTCCGCTGCTATTCTTTGTATCTCTGATAATGTTGATATCTATTGTACCATTCTGTTGTATCATTCATGTTGTATCAGTTATTGTATCAAATGTTGTATATCGATATCTGCTATTCTTTTCTTCCGCTGTGTTGTACTTAATGTGTTATAAGCTCCGGCACGACTCGAATTTCGACGTTTGAATCTGCGGCATTCAAGTACAATGGAGTACGGATGTCGATTTTCGAACGCTGGAATTTGGATCGTGACAACTGCTGGCTTCGGTCTTGGCTTTGATTCATTTCGTCTCTGGCCATCTTTTTCTGGTTGGTATTGTGTATGGTTCTCTGTTCATGTTGGCACTGGATTTGTACGTACTCGGTTTCAAGCATTGTCTTCATTGCATTCAGATGTTGTCCAGTTGTTCACTGTTTGCATCACTTCAGTGCTTCATTACTTCATGTGCTTGTTTGTATGTTGTAAATGCTGCATTCATGTCTCAGTGCTTTGATGCATTTGCATGTATTTTGCTCATTGTTTCATTTGAAATTCTAGTGGCTGATCATCTTGCTGTTCACGGCCATTATATCTTTACTGCCATATTTTGCTTCACTGTTGCATTCATTGTCATTCATTAGTGTCTTGTATCAATGCTCGGCCATGTTGCATATTGGACATCGATTCATTTCCACTTGATTCTTAATTTGGTTGTTGCATTCCTATGATGTTTGTCACTGTTGTATTGTATACTTCGGCTTTGAAAATTTTCAACCTGATGCATCTGGACTTGAGCATACTTGATGCAATTGTTGTCTGGTCATTGTTTTGTATCTGTACATGTCACTGTGTTTATGACCACTGGTTCATCGTGAAGCATGGTTTACTGGTGCATACATGTGAGTTGTATTTCATTTGCGGTTTAGTTTTGCACTTGCTTGAAGTCATTTGATCTTGATTACTTGTTGGAGTCTGGTGGATGCTGTCTTGATTTGTTACTGCCGTGTCTTTGATGTTGGGTCCATTGTTGCATCTCTGACCTGTGCATTCCATTCTCGTGTGTTCATCCCTGTAGTATATGCTACTGTCTACTTGAGTTTGCTTTGATGCACTGTTGAATTTGTGTAGACTGTGCATTACACTTGAGTTGAATCCAGTTTCACAACTCGGGTTTGACCTTTGCTGAAGTCGAGATTTCATTTATGTTGCACTTGAGTTGAACCCGTCCTTTTATTTGGGTTTGACCTTGTGCTCACCTGTCCCTGTAGCATTATCAAGTGTATATCGGTGTGCACGGCCCTGTGGCATATACAGTGATACACTGTGTATGTCACAAGTTGTTCGTGTATGATGAATTCAAATGTGAATTATGACGAACAACCCAAATAACTGGGGCAAATCGTATTTTCAAAAATCATATTTCATTTTATATTGAAAAAATATTTCTTTTTCAATTTTACCACGTTAGTGAATATTTTTGCAGATTGCTCAGATGCTGGATTCAAACTGGAATGTAGTTGAAGACAAAATACGAGTGCGAGTGATATGTAGTAAGGTTATTAATGTAAATTGAAATGTGATATATTCAAAACTGTATATGTATAGTGAGAGCATGAATTTGTACTATTCAAGATTGTAATAAATATTTGTTTGAATAAAATTTCTGTTTGAATTCAAAATCTTTGTTATTTATTTTATTCAGAAAATATTATTTAAACTGTGAAAAATAAAATAGTATATTAACAAATACATTTAAACGAATGTATATAGGTTTATTATCATCAAACAAAAATCATATAAGCGCAAAGCGCATATTCAACAATCTCCCCCTTTTGATGATAACAAACATATATTTAAGATTTTGAATATGTCAAATGTATTTGATCGATGATATACTCTAATTGTTCCCCCTATTTAAATGCTTCCTCTCTACATGATGCTCCCCCTACATATATGCATACAAATAGAAATATATAATTAAGCCTAGATGCAAATGGAAAATTATTTGACCTTTGCTTGATTCTATTTGACAAAATCTTAACTTTTCTCTCCCTCTTTTGTTATCAGCAAAAGAATAAGTGTTATAAAAATAGGGATGAAGTGACAGACATGAACCAAACATTTAACTCAATTGAATATAAATATCAAATTTCAATAAAACTCAAATAAAAATCATAATTACCCTTGTCAGGCGCATATTCCACTTTCAGAAGTGATGGGGATAAAATCATCAAAAATCATATAGTTCTGTCTATTTGTGGTATATTTATTTCAGGAAATTTGAATATCTACTAACCATGCATAACCGTTAGGACTTTTAAATGAGATTAGTAGTATTCACAATTTTTATTTAAAAAATGAAATCAAGTGTCTTCTAATCACGCATGACCGTGAGGACTTTTAAATGGGATTAGAATCAACTTGTCTATTTATGCATTCCATACATGCATAACCGTAAGGACTTTTAAATGAGCATGGAAGCACATAATCAAAAATCCAAGTAATTCACCCATGCATAACCGTGAGGACTTTTAAATGAGAGTGAATACTTTGGATATTTATTTTTATTAAAGAATATAATAAATTGAAGCACAAATAATTTCCTTTATAATAATAAATTGAAGAACGAATAATTTCCTTTGTAAACTACCACAAATTTACATACTATATATGATTTTGATGAGTGATGGTCGAAGATGATATAAATAGAAATGATCATGGAATTTTTGCCCAACAAAAAGTTTTTATAACTCTTGTTATGAAATTCTAAAGAAATTTTTCTAAATATACTGTCTTGAGTAATGTATGACAAATATCGACACTCATCACTTTTTCAATCACTATTGATCTTTTCGGTAACCATTAGGGAGTTAGATTAGTCAAAATTTGTCATTTAAAATCAAATAAGAATGACTAATCTGAAAATATGGTCAACAATGATTTTCTCGAAGGGGTTATATGAGAAAAATTTTGCCATTTGAAAAATTATTTCAACTGAAAAATATGCAGATATTTTCTTTGAAAAATGATGCAGCAAATGAATGTTTCAAAGATTAATCACGTTCCACTAGTAATTTTTCTATCAACTATATTACCAGTGTAATCTGCATCTGAATTTCTTTTTCACTCCAAAATATCACTAACTAAGTTTGATAAACCAAGACCATGAAAATGTGCATAAGAAACTCAAACTCAATTTTTAACAGCATTTCAAATGACCTTCTCTTGAATTTGGATTGAAGCCGTGTAAATAATCAGAAAACCGTGAATATAGAGCCAGCATGTTGAACAAGTCAGAATTAAAAATTATCATTTCTACAACATCTCAATATTGGCTGATTTAATTAAGAATACGGTGCAGATTATCACAAAATTATACCTTCACCTGTTTTACCTTTACGATAATTTTACGTGATTGCCCATTGTGATTCTGTCACCTTTATACTAGGCTAAGGAACTTTGCTTTGTTGCCCGTTGTATTTCTGGAACAGCCAAAATCCAGAGAACAGCGTTGTTGTTCCTTAGCCTGCCACCACACCTACACGATGAAAGATTTTTGTGACCTATTTCTAGGTCCATGATTGTTAGTGGCAGAAGCATTATGAATAAACAAACCCTTTGGAACCCAAACTTGTTTAGTCCTTTTATTCTTGTTCTAATAGACATGAAATTTGTTTGTAGAATTCTTAGGAACCCAAACTTGTATAAATTTTGTGTTCTTGTTCCTATGACTACAATTTTCAACACGATGTCCAATTATTTCACATCTATCAAAGACACTCTTCCCTTTTGCATTATCCTCAACTTGTGTTTTCCCAAAGCCTAGTCCTTTTCTGTTGTTAGCAAAATTTTGATTTCCCAATAGCATGTTGAAAGATTTTTCGCCTCTTGAAAAGTTATTCAAAGATTTCTCAAGATTTTGGACTTTGCTTTTTAGTGTTGTGTTTTCAGTTACAAGTGAGGTGCATCGATTTATAAAATCCTTTTTCCTAGTGTCGATGGTTTCCCTAAGATTCAAGTTTTTTTTTTCAAGATTCTCAAAGTTATTCCTAAGTTTTGATAATTTTGAATCTAAAATCTTACAATTTTTATAATCTAGGTTTTGAATGTTTTCATGTTCAGTTTCTAACCTAAAATTTTCACGAGCAAGTTCTCTCCTATTCGATTTCAGTTTTTCAATTTTAGATTCAAGAGCATCAACTACTTTAGTAAGATCAAGACACATAAAAACAAGATCTCTATAGGAATACTCACCTGCCTCACTAGATTCCTCGGAGCTTGCTTCTGATTCTGATTTTGCCATGAGACATAAGTTAGCCTCTTCTGAGCTGCTATCCGAAACTTCCTCTCCTTCTTCATCATCCCAAGTCGCTGCAAAAGCCTTCTTCTTCTTTTTCTTTTCTTTGTTGTTTTTGAGAAGTGGGCATTGTTGTTTGAAGTGGCCAGGCTTGTTGCAGTTATAGCATGTCAATTCATTATCGGAATTGTTAGACTCTCTTGGCCTATTACTAGATGTTTTCTTCTTGCGTGGTTTGAATCTTGAATCTTGACCATTTTCTAAGATTATTGACAGCCATTGCAAGCTCTTCAATCAGATCTTCTTCATCTTCATCGCTCTCTTCTTTGCTCTTCAAGGCAATCGTCCTCTTCTTTGGTTCGGAGTTGTTGCGTTCTTCCTTTGCTTTTAGCTCAAGCTCATATGTCATCAAGTTGCCAATCAACTCCTCCATTCTTAGTTTACTCAGATCTTTCGATTCTTGTATTGCCGTGACTTTTGCCTCAAAGTTCATCGGTAAGACTCGTAGCACCTTCGTCACAAGCTCTACCTCAGTGAATACCTTCCCAAGCGCTCTAGCGTTGTATACCAAAGTTGAAAAGCATCCAAACATGTTCTTTATGCTCTCGTCTTTGTCCATCACAAAGTTTTCGTATTCATTGCTGAATGGGGCTAGACGAGACTCCTTGACTTGAGAAGTTCCTTCGTGTGTCACCTCCAAAGTGTGCCGAATTTCCTGTGCAGTTTTACAATGAGAAATTCTATTAAATTCATTCTTATCAAGAGCACAGATCAAAGCATTCATGGCTTTAGAATTTGTAGTTTTTAATCTCTTATCGTTAGCATCCCACCTATCCTTAGGTTTAGGAATCTCAGTATCGCCAACGGTTATAGTGGGAGATTTATAGCCAGTTTCAATAATATCCCAAACATCATAATCAACAGAACTAAGATATATACCCATCTTAACTTTCCAATAAGCATAATCATTCCTGTTACACATGGGTGGCCTAACAATAGATTGCCCCTCAGAAAAAGCATTATTTAATGAATTCATGACTCTAGAGTTAAAGAAAAATACCGTGCTCTGATACCACTTGTAGGATCTAGATTAACCTTAGATGGGGGGGTGAATAGGGTTATAGCAAATTTTCTTGAATTAAACATAGAAATAAACTGCAGAAATAAATATACTGAAAAGTAAATCACACACAAAATTTACCCAGCTTCGGCAACCCCTGCCTACTGCTGCATTCCCAGATTTATATTAGAATTAAACAGTATCCCGCTTACAAACACTCTACAAGACTCGCAAACCTTTGCTCTCGCTCACAAACACTCTACTAGACTCGCACACCCTGCTCCGCCTATAGAGTTTCACTTACTCGCAAACTCTGCTCCCGCCTATAGAGTTTTGCAAACTCGAACACCCTGCTCACTGAACTAATTCTAACTAGACAATCTGACACTACCTAATCCCTAGGTGGTGATTTACCAAGATTTGATTTGAAAAATAAAAACAACAATTAAAAGACAAATAATTAACAAACACTTAAACCCTAATCAAAATTAACTAAAGCCTTTAAAATTAAACTAGGCCGGCCCTATTCCCTTTTCTTTAACCCGTTCCTTTTTGGCTTGTGAAATGGTGGCCGACCCTCTTTCTTCATAAATTAGGGCTTCTGCTCTTTTGCTCCTTGCTTCCAAAATAAGGGTTGTGAAATAAGCAGCCGATAGTTACTCGATCGTATGATTGATTTGGCTCCTCTCTATGTCGATCGATTATTTCTCTGAGTTGCTCACTGCTGCTTGATCGAGTTCGTCGTTTGCGATTTCGGTATGTAATTTATCCTTTTGCTTTACTGGGTTGATGCTTGAACTCGATGCCTAAATTTGCCGATGATGAATGGTTTATATATAGGTCGAATTCCTATATTTGCGTTCGTATAAACTAATTTGAATTTGTCAATTAATCTCGCTCGGCCATTGATTTTCATGTGGATGGTGGTGATTTTCTCTGACTTGTTCATAATCGTATATTTTTGATGCTTGATACCCACGGCTTTGAATTGCGGCTTTGAATTGCCGTGCTCATCACGGTGTTGATTTTTGACTTCGTCAATACTGCATACGCACTTGAATTTTTATCACTGCGTTGATTTGCTTTGACCATGTTGATTTCATTCTATATTTTCTGTACTGCTGGCTTCAGTCTTGGCTTTGATTCATTTCGTCTCTGGCCATCTTTTTCTAGTTGGTATTGTGTATGGTTCTCTGTTCATGTTGGCACTGGATTTGTACGTACTCGGTTTCAAGCATTGTCTTCACTGCATTCAGATGTTGTCCAGTTGTTCACTGTTTGCATCACTTCAGTGCTTTATTACTTCATGTGCTTGTTTGTATGTTGTAAATGCTGCATTCATGTCTCAGTGCTTTGATGCATTTGCATGTATTTTGCTCATTGTTTCATTTGAAATTCTAGTGGCTGATCATCTTGCTGTTCACGGCATTATATCTTTACTGCCATATTTTGCTTCACTGTTGCATTCATTGTCATTCATTGGTGTCTTGTATCAATGCTCGGCCATGTTGCATATTGGACATCGATTCATTTCCACTTGATTCTTAATTTGGTTGTTGCATTCCTATGATGTTTGTCACTGTTGTATTGTATACTTCGGCTTTGAAAATTTTCAACCTGATGCATCTGGACTTGAGCATACTTGATGCAATTGTTGTCTGGTCATTGTTTTGTATCTGTACATGTCACTGTGTTTATGACCACTGGTTCATCGTGAAGCATGGTTTACTGGTGCATACATGTGAGTTGTATTTCATTTGCGGTTTAGTTGTGCACTTGCTTGAAGTCATTTGATCTTGATTACTTGTTGGAGTCTGGTGGATGCTGTCTTGATTTGTTACTGCCGTGTCTTTGATGTTGGGTCCATTGTTGCATCTCTGACCTGTGCATTCCATTCTCGTGTGTTCATCCCTGTAGTATATGCTACTGTCTACTTGAGTTTGCTTTGATGCACTGTTGAATTTGTGTAGACTGTGCATTACACTTGAGTTGAATCCAGTTTCACAACTCAGGTTTGACCTTGTGCTGAAGTCGAGATTTCATTTATGTTGCACCTGAGTTGAACCCGTCCTTTTATTTGGGTTTGACCTTGTGCTCACCTGTCCCTGTAGCATTATCAAGTGTATATCGGTGTGCACGGCCTTGTGGCATATACAGTGATACACTGTGTATGTCACAAGTTGTTCATGTATGATGAATTCAAATGTGAATTATGACGAACAACCCAAATAACTGAGGCAAATCGTATTTTCAAAAATCATATTTCATTTTATATTGCAAAAATATTTCTTTTTCAATTTTACTGCGTTAGTGAATACTTTTGCAGATTGCTCAGATGCTGGATTCAAACTGGAATGCAGTTGAAGACAAAATACGAGTGTGAGTGATATGTAGTATGGTTATTAATGTAAATTGAAATGTGATATATTCAAAACTGTATATGTATAGTGAGAGCATGAATTTGTACTATTCAAGATTGTAATAAATATTTGTTTGAATAAAATTTCTGTTTGAATTCAAAATCTTTGTTATTTATTTTATTCAGCAAATATTTATTTAAACTGTGAAAAATAAAATAGTATATTAACAAATACATTTAAACGAATGTATATATGTTTATTATCATCAAACAAAAATCATATAAGCGCAAAGCGCATATTCAACAACGACCCAAGTCCTAGCTCGGTCTCCTCCACCCATCGACGAACTGCCATGCGTGAGTGTCTTCCTCCTCTAAAAATTTGATACGACCTGACTTCGACCACATCGAGATGCCGCCGCCTTCGCCTCTAGCCTCTAGGAGTTTGCGCGTGAAAACTCTCGAAACCCCCAACCCAAACTACATCGATGAAGTTGGGTCGTAACCCAAACAAGGCGCGACTTCGATGTACGAACTCGAGATTCAGATGTCGGCCTGCAGTCGCGCAAGAGAGGAACTCACCTTGATTTTGACCGGCCATGTTCTTTTGAATCTCGAACGATCGACAAGAGAGAGGCTCGAGTTAATTTGAATCGAACTCGGCCATTTATTTTCTGCCATTTCGATTTTTATTTTTATATATCCTATTCGATCGAGATGAACCGAAGAAGAAGAGGAAAAGGACCGGGACCTTAATTTGAAAAGATATTCGTTCGGCCAAAAATTCTTCGATTTGCTACGTGTTGGGTTGATTACTTTTAAAGGGAACACATGTCCTATCAAATGAACATGTGTTATGAGGGAGGGATTTGTGAAAAGATTATTCAAAATATATAAAACCAATATCAATTTTAAATTCAAATTTTAAAACGTCTCAATAATTGCAACCCAAAATCTTGACATTCTACGAAGACGTGCCGCTAAGTGTTTATAAGGTTATACCTCTATTACGAATGCAATGGAAACGGTTTCGAGGCATAACTCGATCGTATGGAGAAAATAGCTTTTTGGACCTTATTATTATACTAAATTTTCGATATAGATTCAGCGCATTTCTTTATAGTACGGCCAAATCACTCAAAACACTACGAAAATTGAAATCCGATAATAATACACTATTACGGATCCAATGGAACTGGCTTCGTCGAATTATGAGACCGTGCCTCGAAAAGCTATTTTTAAATTCAATTTAAACAATAAAATTTCGAAATTTAACAAAACACTTCCAAATTCAAGTATAACATTTTTACTATCTTCAGTACTATCAATATAATTTTTACAAGCCTTTGAAATATTTTATCCAGCTTAAAACTAAAGATTTAATATTTTCACCAATTTTCAATAATTAAATTCAATAATTTAATTGCCCATTAAATAGTGATATTTGAAATTCAAGTTAAACTTGCTTCTAAATATTTAAAATCAATTAAATATTTCAAATTCAAATATCCAGAAATTCTGGGTCGTCACATTTCTCTTCCCTTAAAAGAATTTCGTCTTCGAAATTGCTAATTAAGAGGAATGATCCACAACCCTTTCTCTATTTTCTCAAACAACTGGTTTTCAACAACTACCCAAAACCAAACAGTTTTCTAATAACTTTCCCAGAACAAATCTTTTTAACAAAGACACAATCAGTCTTACTAACTTCCTAAACTCATCCATCACTTCCAACCAATACTATTTACTCATCAATTCAAATTAAAATTTAAAATCAAAAATCATTTTTTAAAAAAAAAATTAAAAATTTTCTAACTTCCTAAATTTTTGAAAAATTTCGCCAGCGTTTCCTTTGCGCGGCTAGCTCGGTACAACTACAAAATGCCTCTACAGGCCCCAAATCTCAAAAAAAAACAAAAAGGCCAAGTGGCTAGACCAGAAAATCATCAAATTTCATACAGAAATTTAAATACATACCTTTGCCGAGCAAATTTCAATTTATCTTCAAAAATCAAAAATCCCAATTCCCTTTTGCTATACAACACCTGAATCCTACTTAACAGTAATATCCAATCATAGCTTTCAAAATCATTTTATACATTTCTTTTCAACAGTTTCAATATCTATTTCATTCACATTCGTACGATGCACCTATATCATTCATACGCAATACCCAATTCGATTGCTCACTCGATCACACAATCTTACTTCCAAACTAGTATCGTCCAACCGACTTCCTAATGCGGACTCAGATCTGGTTTCTTGATCAGAAACCGTCATTCTCCTTGCATAGCCACAAACTATGATAGAGAATTTCCAGAATCAACCAAAAATCCATATCCAGAGTTCGCCGTCGAAAATCGAGTGAAAAATTCCAACTCGGATCGGTACAACTACATCGAAATTCTGTGCTCGAATCTAGATCGGATCGCTATGCGAATAAAATAATATACGTAAATCCTACGTATTTATCTTAATTGATTATTAGCTATATCAATTCTCTTTTATTCACATTTATCGATTTCTATTTACTTATTCACAACTATCCCATTTCACAATTTCCAGTCTATTTTTCATCCAATTATTAACTTAGTATATTTCAATACCATATTTACTTAAGAACCTTCACCCTTAACTTTTCTTAAGTTTAATATAAGCATTTTATATTTTCTTATATTATTACTTTCACTTTACCACTTGGTTTTTACCTACATTTAATCAATTTGGATTCCAATTTCATATAGATTCAATTTGCTTTAATTTACTAATTGACCTCAAATCTCAATACCTTTTTCAAATTCTCATGCAGATTTTCATTTTCAATTCTACTTGAATTCAGTTCATCTTCAAATTCTGAATATTGAATTTATCAACTATCTTCCATTCATAACTGGTTCATATCATTATTTTAAATTTGTTCCACTTACTAATTATTTTAAATAATTTTTTTATTCCAAAACTTTTATTATTTTAGTTCACTTCGAATTAATTTTACAACTTCACTTTATTTTACACATTTTAAATTAAATATCACCTCAACATACAATTCTGATTCATCTACTTATCATCTTGAATCAATTAGCTTACTCACTAATTTTACTTCAGTCATTTATTTTATTTAGTCAAAACTTGACTAACTTCCATTACACACAGTTTAAATAAATTCCCAATATTTAGTTTTAATTCTATTTCTTGCAAATGCAAATTCATTTGTCTACCCACAATTTTATTTCCATTCCATTTACCAACCTTCTTAATTGGCTTATCTTTCTAACTTTATTCTCTAGTCACACCTACCTTTATTTGACCCTTCAAGTTAAATCTTATTCCACAAATTTCAAATCTCAAATTTCAATAAAAAGTTTATTTCTATACCTATATTTCTTTTAGTTCCTATATAATTCACTTTTCTCGACACAATTGATTCCATTATTCAACTTTAATTCTAGTTCTATGACTTACAAATTTAAATAAATTTGTTCTCTAGTAAATTTACTTCCAACGAAATAAATTTTACTTTTATTTACTAGATTCAATTACATTCCATTTCAATTCGAATTTTTAACTTCTATAAGTTTTCCAGCTTATTTACTCCAATTCCATTTTTAATAAGATTCTGGAGTCTCTATTAATCAATTACTTAACATTTCAAAATCATTTTTAAAATAGATTATATCTGAACCAAAATATTTCTTTGCATTACAAAATTATACTCAATTTTGCAACTAATACCAATTCAACATCCCTTTGTATTTTAAAATCAAAACGGTTTTACCAAACCAAAACTTCAATATTTCAAAAAAAGTCATTTTTGAAATCCAAAATTCAATTGCATATCCAATTTCCTTGAATTTTAAAAACCAACCCAGTTTTGTAACACCTCTAATTTAAAACAATTTGATAGCAATCCCTCTCTTGGAATTTCGAAAATGAACATCAATGATGCCGCAGTCATCACCGAAGTTATTTTCCAACGACCAAAAGAGTTTAGTGCTTTTACCTCTTTAAAACATTCTTTCAAAATTTTTTGAATTCTAGATCTCACTAGATTTCAAATCCAATTCAAAGTATTTCACAAATACTAGCACCATTATTCCAAAACCTTTGAAAACAATTTCCAAATTCAAAAGGAATTTAACTTTCCCAAAATTTCAAATTCCAATCCTGCTAATTCATGTTGAAACATTACTCTGGAAATTTTATTTCATTTTCAATTATAAATCACATTTGTAATTCACATTTACAAATCTCATTTGTTATATAAATTTATTCCTAAACCTCTGGTTATAATTTTAATCCTTTATTCAGCTTTCACTCAACAATGATAATAATTTAATATTATCATCTCCTAATAACCAAGCAACCATATATAACTATAATAATTTACAGAAAATTATTTCTTTTATATAAAATATAATTTAGGTTAAAATTATTTCATTTATCCTATTTTTAAAACATTAATGTGTCTGTTTATCTTATTTAAGAGTTTAGAAATCCCTATCGATGACATGGCGTCCCATATATCGACTAGAATCCATAAACACTTAACCGATAAGTCAACATAATACAAAAACAATTTTCATATTCACTAACAAATACGCTCTCATACTATTAATACATCAAACTCATTCTAGAGTACTTCCAACTCTATTTAATGAGTAATCCCACCAGAGCCAAGTTTCTCACTTAACCTTCAGATCTGACACCAAATGTGACGATCTTGGCTTTGCAACCATCGACAGCGGCCACTGTCCGCCGTGGGTCATAGTGGTACCTCAAATTTACTTTTACAGCCAACCTCTCGACTTAACAACCAACCCAAGGCCTTATACTACCTCAAAGGGACATGTAGGGGTAAGACTCTTCCGTTCGCCACCTAACACAAAGCGAGAACCCCCTATCATGCTGTACTGAAGCAAATCCAATCCCGATCTCTTCGAAACGATCAGCGCATTAGCCAACATTGATAGTCGGTTATTTAACTATCAAATAATATTCACAAAAAATCATCATGCCATAATAAATTCCCAAATTATTAATAATCCTCGAAATATCTTCGCAAGATATACTTTCACTATTCAATCATTTGAAGACAGTTTCAAACCATCTTCCTATCATGGAATAAATTCCTCAAATGTTTTCTATTTCCACTGAAATCACCAAGTACAAACACTTTATATTTTAAAATAATTTAACACTTTGTTTTAAATTATACTTTAAAACATTTAAATTAAAAACTACTTAAACACTTATTTGAAAATATATACATTAAAAATATTTAAAATAAAAATACTTTATAAAATATAAAACTAATTTTCAAAATAAAGATTAAGCCTAATTAAATTTAAAATAAGAGTTGCAAAAATCTATACAAGTTCCCAAATAAACTTTAACCGAACTATATTTTAAAATAAAACTATCTTATAAAATATAAATACTAATAATTATTTTTAAAATCATAATACTAGTCAAAACTTTCAAATAATTACTACTATAATTAATTTAAATAAATGTTTACCTTTAAAATTTGAACAACTTAAATAAAAATTTCTTAAAAACATTCCCTTAAACAACTTAAAAACTTTTAACTTATACTAAAATCTCTTTGAAAAGCGTACTTGGCTTTCCAGGAAAATACACTTTTCTCCCACTTCTTTTTAAAAATAAACCACTATTTATTTTTAAAATAAATTCACATTCCTTTATAAATTCCTACCGTGAATTTATACTTCTAAAATATCCTCTGATATCCTATTTCACCTTAAAAATCCAGTTTATAAATTCCATAGTTCATCTTCTTTTTGAAACACAAATTCCAAACACTAAATCAATTCCCTAATTGATTTTTCAAAATTTACTCCATCTAAAAATAAATTCCTTTACTTAATCAATTTTCATTTCAACATTCATTAAATTCAGACTTAACTTCTTTATTAAGATTTAAAATCTTATTTTAACTGAAACTACCAATTCCACATTTATTTAAAATTCTTCTTTTATTTTCCTAAACATTTAAATTCTGCATTGAATAAATCTTTTATTCTGTAAAATAATATTATTTAAGTTTAAAAATTCATTAATTCCCATTTATTTAAAAATCTCTTTTCCGTGATTTGGAATTCATTTAATTTAGAATTTAAAGTCAACTTTTATCATTTTTCAATTTAATTTATCCAAATTCTTTATAATTATTTTTCGTACAAATCATCTTTTTATTTTCATTTCAAAAATCCAATCTATATATTTTTGGAACTCAATATACCCAAATATATTTAATCAATCCATAGCATCCATTATTTCCAATCATCAATGTAATCTATCACAGATTATCCAATAAATCATAACACATAATATTTAAACAGATCTAAATATTTTGAAGAATCCAGTTGGATCCCTCCAACCTGTTTTCCTACATTCACAGATGTTAGCACAATATAAGATACCAATTCCGTTTCGAGGTAGAATATCGCGGTATATGGGATTAATTAATATCATCCGCTATTATGCGACGCATAGAGTCCTATCCGCTATATAATGCGGGGAATCAATCACTCCAATATATATTATATATTACTATATATAATATATCACATCCAATCAATTCAATCATTCAACCAAAATTTAAATTTAACTATTTAAATTTAAATAATATCCAGATGAGTGATATAAAATCACCTTTGATTTTTGCAGTCCGCTTCAATATTGCCTTGGTTTTCTCGATTTTTGACCTTGAATAAACAATTTACATGATTTTTATTAATGTACGAGTAAATCGAACATCTAAATTTTCATTTAATTAGTAAATGATTCCATTTAAACTAATAGTTTAAATTTAAACTAATTTCCTTTTACAAAATATTTTTAGCAACTAAAAAATTAAATAAGTTAATTGGAATAATTAAATCTTCAATTCCTTTATTATTTTAAAATTAAACTAGTAGATTTAAAAATTTAAATTTTTTTATAAAATATTTCAAACAATTTAAAATTAAATTAACAAATGATTTAATCACCTTATTTGTCATTTTTTTGAAAATTAAATTGTGAGTTTTAAAATCATGTACATATTTCCTCTTTAGTAAATAAAAAAATAAGAATTTGTTTTAATGTCCTAATATCAGTATACATTTCTGCAAGCATAGTTTTCAATTTATACGTATTATTTAGCTAAGTTCAATATTGAAATAAATCACACGAATACCTTACTGCTCAACATCACTCGCGACCCAAGCCCTAGCTCGGTCTCCTCCACCCATCGACGAACTGCCCTGCGTGAGTGTCTTCCTCCTCCAAAAATTTGATACGACCTGACTTCGACCACATCAAGATGTCGCCGCCTTCGCCTCTAGGAGTATGCGCATGAATATTTTCGAAACCCCCAAACCAAAGTACATCGACGAAGTTCGGTCGTAACCCAAACAAGGTGCGACTTCGATGTATGAACTCGAGATTCAGATGTCGATCTAAAGTTGTGCAAGATAGGAAGTTGACCTTGATTCTGATCGGTCATGTTCTTTTAAATCTTGAATGATCGGCAAGAGAGAGGCTCGAGTTAATTTGAATCGAACTCGGCCATTTATTTTCCGCCATTTTGATTTTGATTTTTATATATCCTATTTGTTCGAGATGAACTGAAGAAGAAAAGGAAAGGGAACGGGGCCTTAATTAGAAAAGATATTCGTTCGGCCAAAAATTCTTTGATTTGCTACGTGTTGGGTTGATTACTTTTAAAGAGCACGCATGTCCTACCAAATGAACACATGTTGTGAGAGAGGGATTTGTGAAAACATTAATCAAACTATATAAAACAAATATCAATTTTAAATTCAAATGTTGAAACGTCTCAATAATTGCAACCCAAAATCTTGACATCCTATCGAGATGTACCGCCAAGCGTTTATAAGGTTATACCCCTATTACAAACGCAATGGAAAAGGTTTTGAGGCCTAACTCAATCGTACGGAGAAAATAGCTTTTTGGACCTTATTATTATACTGAATTTTCGATATAGATTCAGCGCATTTACTTACCGTACGACCAAACGAGCACTCAAAACACTACGCAAATTGAAACTGATAATAATACACTATTACAGATCCAATGGAACTGGTTTCGTCGAATTCCAAGACTATGCCTTGGAAAGCTATTTTTAAATTCAATTTAAACAATAAAATTTCAAAACTTAACAAAACACTTTCAAATTCAAGTTTAACATTTTACTATCTTCGGTACTATTAATATAAATTTTACAAGCCATTGAAATATTTTATCCAGCTTAAAACTCAAGATTTAATATTTTAACAAACTTTCAATAATTAAATTTAATAATTTAGTTGCCCATTAAATAGTGATATTTGAAATTCAAGTTAAACTAAATTTCAAATATTTAAAATTAATTAAATATTTCAAATTCAAATATCCAGAAATTCTGGGTCGTCACACCACTACTACTGGATGTATATTAGGATTTTAACCCCAAACGATCAACAAGCAGTCCCCCACTATAAAAATCCGGAATAACAATATGATCACAAGCAACCTACACAATCGTTGCATATACGTTGGCCCGAAGTGGCTTTCAAATAAATTTTATCCCGGTCTCTTCGCATCAATAACGAAAAAGCGTTTCTCAACCTCACATAGAAACTAAGTCTCATAGACTTATCACGTTTTCAACTTTCAACTTGCTATCCTTCGGGCCAAGAAGGAAGCTCGATAGATTGGAGTAATACTCCACACTATACAATCAACATCCTCGACACAAACGATAATCAAGCCTACATAGAAGGCAACGTACTAAGTGTATGACTAAATAGTTCACACATCAAGCCGAGAAACTAAAATTTGGCTAATGTTTGATAGTCGGTTATTTAGCTATCAAAACAAACAAACAAATATTTAGCACTTAACAATCACTAGGCCCTTTTAATTAATCTTTTATTAATTAAATCACTTGCCAAATATTCACTTCAAATTATCTTTAAAAGATATAATCACAAAACATTTCACTTCATATTGGAAAAAATTTCCGTACTTATTTAATAATAAGTAATTCACAAATCAATTTATTTTCAACACTTAGAAAATATTATATATACTTAAATCACGATCAAGTATATATTCTATTCTATAAGGAAAACGTTCTTTTTAAATGCATTTATTTGGTCAAAACGAATGTTGTGTAAAACATCGTTACGACAACCCAAAATCAATAGTATAGGGATTCGAAAATAAGATAGATATATAAATCCGAATACTATATAAAACATATTCTTTCGGAAAACATTTACTATAACAACAGTATTATAGTCCATCATTTCCTTATTTCTCGAAAACATTTATTTCAACAATGAATGTTGAAATCTATGGTTTCGATCCTTAACACATTTTAAAACATCTTTTAATCATTTTATTCCATTTAAAATGTCACTTCTCAAAACATTTCTTTAATATATTATTCACTATCCAAAATCGTGAATATAAATCGTTTACCAAATTCAATACTTCTAAACATTTTATTAAAAGATTAACCACTTTCCAAAATCGTGGATATATTTCCTTTAATAAGGTTATATATTTAACTTATCAAATTCAATTGATTTTGAATTTATAAAACAATGTTTATAAATTCACATTTTTATTTTATAAAAACTTTAATTTGTTAATCTCCTTTATTGACCAATTCCATTTATCACATTTATACGCCAAATCCAATTTATAAGTTAATTACTTATAAATCATTTTTTACAAATTCGTTCTTTTATAACTTCACAAATTATATATATCGTATTCACTTGTAAAATCAATTTATAACTTCATTTTAACTTTTAAAAAACTTGTCTATAATTCAATTACTTTGATTTATAAAATATCAATTTTATAAATCCCATATATATATATATACACATACCGTTTATTATAACTTCAAAAAATCTCCTTTTAAACTATTTTAAAAAATAGTTCATTTCATATTCCAAAAATCATAATTTACTATATTTCACAGAAATCATAATTTTTGTAACATAAAAATTATAATATTTATTTATTCAAAATAAATTTAATTCCTTTACAATTCAAAAATCAATAATACGTTTATTTCCAAAATCACTTTAAAATCCTTTTTTAATTTGAAATCATCACTTAAATATTTTTTAAATTCCAAATATAGGCCCAATTTTACAACAGCACTAAATACAATGATCACGACATCCAAAATATCATATATCATGTAATAACAGAATATAAAACAATATCTGTAAATAAATCAATACTGGTAAGGAATCCAGTTGGATCCATCCAACCTGCCACCTACAACAAATATACATATTAGAATATGTATACAATGTCCGCTTCAAGGCAGACACGCGTACAAAGGGTCATCCGCTCATACACGGGAATGTATAGGGTCATCTCCTCCACTATGCAGATATATGTATCCAAATACCAACCAATATATCATATATCATCCAATCAATCATCATAAATAATATTTATTCTCACTTATATAAACATATCAGTGAGTCAGAAAGAGTGAGTTGTACTCACATTGCTTGTAGTCGTCACGATAGTGATTTATTCCGATTAAAATTAAACAAGCGTTTAATTTCAACCAAAATTTTCAATAGCTCAAATTAATCTCAATCTAGCTTCATAATGTAGTGCTTGTCCATACGGACCTAATGCAATTCGTTTCGTGCAAAATGGATCTCGTATGACAAAGTTATACAGTTTTAAATATTATACAAACTTTAAATAGATTTCATTTTTATTTTACCCTAGAACTCATCCAGGCCGCACAATTTTTCTTGATGAAATCTAGGACGTAAGCCTTTTCTTCTCCCATGTCCAAATTCGAACGCGAATTAAATGCACGACCGCCATTTGTTCACGAATTTGCAACCTCATCATCCACTTCAGCGACGATCCAATGGCATCACATTGAAGCTCACCTATCCGAGCACCACCACCCTTGTCCACGTGAAACTCGGTCATCCCCCCCTTGTGAAAACTAATCTCGAACTCGTGCCCTTTGAGGCTAATTTTTCATCGATCTGCTTCGTTAAATACGATCTCCACCGTAGGATCGAAAGATCTCGTTGAGTTTGACATTTTTCTAGTTGAAGATTTCTCAAAATAATGTGTGGATTAGAAGAAAAACGAGGAGGAAGAAGTGAACATTTTCGGCCACTGAATGAAGAAGTGGCGGATAGCCCTAGTTTCAATTAGGGTTTTGCAAAATGAAGATATTCACGTCCTTTTATAGAAAATTGCAAAACACTATTCATCTCGAAAATTTCTGAACTCGAAAAGAAACATGCCGCCTAGAATTTATAATGTTTTACCCCTATTACAAACACAATAGAATATATATCAGGAGCCAATTTGATCGTATTTAGAAGATAGGTTTTCGAATCGACTATTTAAATTTAAAATCCACTTAAACAGATTTCCACACGTTTTAGCTTGCACCGGACAAATCGTAATTCCGATTGACACGAAATTTGAAATCTTATACTAATTTAGAAATACGGATCCAATGAAAGTGGTTTCGTTGAAATCCGAGATTGTATGAAAAATGACCATTTTCACTCGTCAATTAAATATTAAAATATTCAACTCTTACTACTTGACTTTTAATTCAATTTTAAAAGTTCTCTAACATCATTATAATTCAAATATAATTTAATATAACTTTATAAATCATTTTCATTCACATTAAACTCAAATATCAATTATGTTCACAATTTCATATATTAAACTAACAATTTAATTATCCAATTAACTCGCTATATTTCAAATACAAGTTATTCAGCTTAGAAAATTTACTTGTGCATATTTAAAATCAATTAAATACAAATGATAGAAATTCTGGGTCGTTACAGTACATTACCGCTACAAGGCCCGACATAATGTTTACAACAAGTATGCTATCCAAATATATGCAAGATCCAAGTCAATTTCATTTTGATGCTATAAAAAGAGTTCTTAGATATTTAGCAAGTACGATGGATTATGGTATTCTTTACAAGTTAGGAGAAGCAACAATTCTCATTGGATGTATTGACACTAATAAGGCTGGATGTCATGATGATATGAAAAGCACTTCTACCTATACATTTTCTCTTCGCTCTGGAGTTTGTTTATTGTAATGATTCAGAATTTGACCACTTTAAAATATACTATTTAAAGTGATTTTAAATATAAAATAGTTAAAGTTATATGATTCAAATAATATTAAATAGGATTTGAAAAGAGAAGTGTACCTAAAAATAGTAAAATTTGCCTATATCGACAAAAGTGACTAAATGGTGATTTTAAAAAAGTAAGTTTCAATGATTAAACAAATTATTTTAATTTATTTATAAGTATTTATATTTTTAAATAACATTATACAAATTTATTTTTAAATTTGGTTTATATAAACAAATAGTCAAAAAAAAACGTCAAAATATGGTCATAAAATATTTTGTCGAAAATCAAAGTTTTGTCGATTAAAAGTTGTCACAACGTCGTCACACCTTTATTTTGTTACATAGAAATATATTTTCAAATAGTATTAGTATTAATTAATTCACTAATCAATTTTACTTTTACTAAATATACTTATAAAATTCTAGAAAGTAATTAACAAAAGATAAGCACAAAAAAACAAACATGTCATTTCAGAGCAAAAAAGTAAACATCAAATCAAATCAAACGTAACTATTATATTCCTTACTTACTTCTTAAGTGAAAATGACATAAAGTACTGATTTGAAATGTGATGTTAAGTGTTGAAAAAATAAGGTTGCTTAAAAAGTAATAAAGGGTATTTTGGTCTTTTTACAAAATATTATTTTAATCCAAAACTTTTCCTACAAATAAGCATCCACTTTCGCACTTTTTTCCACTCCTTCTTCCTTTCTCAAGATTTTTAAAAGTTTCTCTAATGGCTTCCATGCCATAGGAAAATAATAAAAATATATTAGAAAAATAAAAGTAAAGGAAAAATATAGTATTCCACCTTAAAACCAAGTGCAAACTCCACCTTTTCACCTCTACGGCCACCCCTCCTCACCTTCAAGCCATGAACACCACCCCCAAGGAGCATGACCGAGCTCTACATATCCTAGGCCGAGCACATCAAGAAGAAGGAAGGAGATTGGGAAGCCTCGGAGCGAGTAAAAGAGAAGAAAGTAACGTCGGAAGAAAGTGCTGAAAAACAAGTCAAAACTATGCGCGTCGCGTGACGATATTTCGCGATTGCGCGTACTAAAAGTTAAATAAGTGTACAAAGTGGAATATAGCTCGGAATTCTTCGAGATAAGAATTTTTAGATCTATATATTCATAGTTCTCCAACGAAGAAAGAAAATCAAAATTTCATTAAGTAGATTTTGAAATATGTCCAAAACAATTTTCTAAAAACATCGCGGTTTTGCTGCTCGGAATCCAAAAAGGGATTTCTTTATAAATGATATTTTTAAATGATTGAAAATATAAAATAAATTTGATAAATCTATTAAAATGGTATAAAATAGATTTAGAATGGAAAATATGAATTTCAAATATTAAAAAGTTGTTTAAATCAAATAAGCTTATACAGCAATTTCCACAGCACTTTTCTGTTGCCGTTTCTATGACTTTTTTAAGAAAGTTTAAACGTGATGATATTTCCTAAAATCAATTATAAATGTTTTTAAAAAGGAAAATTAATAGTTTAAAAGATAATTTGGAATCTTATAATCAATTCCAAAATAAAGCTAATAACTGAGTATGTGGAAACGAGTAGTACATTTGTCCCCTCTATGAGATCTGAGAAGATAAAATAAAATGTTTAACTAAGGTTAGGGATGGAGCAACTAGTGTCCTGAACTTACCTGTTCTATGTTTCCTATTTTTAGGCGAGGGTGGGAGTAGATCGAAAGGAAAGTCCGGATGCTCTAAAAGATCATATTTATGTTTTTTCAAGATAAAAGAAAAGAAACAAATTCTTCGAATGTTAATTAACTGCTTAATATTTTTACTGATGATTAGCACGAAGGGATCGAGATCGGATTTAGGTGATTCCTATTCGAAAAATGGGGATCAGATTAGGATGATTCTTATCTAAAAACCCCTTCAAACTAATTTTCAAAATAAAACGTATTGAAGACAAAGATCAGTGAGGATGAAGATCTTTATGATATAGGATTACTCACTATTAGTCCCTGAAGGTGAAATTTACCATATCTAAGGTGGTGGTAGTACTTTGTTATGAAAATCTTTGATTTGCAAGAATATAATTTGAAGTTAATAAAAAAAAATCTTTGATTAATACTTAATGAATGATTTGAGAATATTTTCCTTAAGTTAAAGTTATAACATCAATATAAGAAATCTTTGATTAAGATTTAATGAATGATTTGGGAATATTTTTCCTTAAGTTAAAAGTTATAGCTTGAATATAAGAAATCTTTGATTAAGATTAAAAGAATGATTCGGAAAGGTTTTCCTAAGTAAAAGAGAAAATGATTTGAAATTATTTCAGTATTTAGGAAAGGTTTAAACTATCAAATGATTTGATAAATGAGGCTTAATGATTCCATATACTCTTGAAAAGAAAATGGAATAAATTAAAAAGAATATATCTATGAAAGATATTTGATTTAAATAAAGAATGAAGTAATTGATTGATGATTGATATCCACTAATGAACTTAACATCTTTTTAGTCGGTAATTGGCTTCGAAGGAACCGAAGTCGGATTTGGGTGATTTTATCCGAAAAACACTTCGAACCAATGTATACGTTTGAAAGTGAAGACATGTTAAAGATGATGATTATTGTAGATCGTGGATCTTCATAGCATGAGGACTGCTTGTTGACATGCTCTAGGTCGCTTCCATTATAGAGTTATTTATAGCCGTGGTCTCTTCGTTGTGGAGATTATTGGGGTTGCAAGGGCTTCTCGCCTAGTAATGGTCGAGGAAAGTGCCTTCGGTTTCGTTCAGTCCCAGAATGATCTTGTAAGAATGTTGGTCTGATATTGTATTCTAAATCACATTTGCGTGGTTTCTATAAATGTATACCAGGGCAACTTCTTTTAGCTTAACACCTTTTTCTGAGACATATGAGCTCAAGAAGTTATACTTTTCTAGAAATCAGTCATGTGACGTGGAACGACACTGTGGCATTCAAAGATGATCAAAGCATGGTTTTGTATGAAATGCGTGGCTTTGAAGAAATTGGGCATAGCCTCGCGAGCCTCACTCCTGGGTCACGATGGGATTCTATGTGTTCAGATGTATGCTCGTAGTTCGGATAGTAGTGATTTGGGTTATCAGATGTTTTGATCCCTAGGTACCACGTACATCTGGGCCTCATGGCATGGATGCACGAAGTCCGAGTCCTTAGACGTTATTTGCATATTGTATCTCCATTTAGCCATTTGTGTTATTGTATAACGGCGTCTGAGTCTTGGACGTAAGTCGTGGATGTAGATTGATCTTTCCACTAGCTTCCTATCATGTTGGAAATCCAATCCTAATACGAGATTTACGGTTTTGATTTTATTTTTAAAATAGCTGTAATGGCTTGCAAACATTTCAGCTACCCCTTTTGGTATCATATATTTTGTTCGGTATATTCCATAGACCTAGTCCGGATATATTACCTTAGACTTAGTCCGGATATTAATACCTTATTTGAAAATTTTTATTTGAAAAGTATTTTCAAAAGAAATGCCATTAAATATAATATGAAATATATTTTGATATAAAAGTGTTTTGGTTATCATAAGGCAAAAATTTGTTCGTATTAATGTGTGGGAGTGGTCTTGTGAGATATCCTTCTTTTCAAAAGTTTTGATATAATCATCATGATCTATGCATTTAAATTTCGAGTATCACACGCTGGTTTATCAAGCCTAATCTGGGTATTTTTAGTACTCAGGTTAGATCTGAGTAGTTTTAGGTTTAGTTGAAGACGGTTGGAGTTTCCAGAGGAGAGCTGGAGATCTTCATCATCGTACAGACGTACCCTATTATCCGCTATATCTATTGCATTTGTTTTGTTGTTTATCAGCGTTTGTAAGGGCAGGTGTTATAACTGTCCAAGCTGAATCTAGGTTAGACTCTGATATTGTATTTAAATTTTTCCGCTATAAAGATTATTATTGAAATAATATATGTTATTCCATTAGTGCGAGATTCTATTCTGTCTTTATTTTCTTTCCACCCTTAATGATCCGCTTATTCATGAAATTTGAGTTGGGCATGTGTGGTTTATTGTCGATTCAAAACGAACCGTTACATTTGGTATCAAAGCTAAAGGTTAAACGTAAAGCTTGGCTTTGTTGGGGTAAAGACTCATCATAGATAGGGTTACTAATACCCTAGGATGAGTAACTCATTAGAGATAGAGTTAGTAATACCTTAGAATGAGTTTGATTGTATTATATATGAGTGCGTATTTGTTACTGACTAATAAATTATTTTATGTTGATTTATCTGTTGAGTGATTTATGGATTCTGATCGATGCACCTGATCATCTTGTCGATGAGGGTTCCCAAACATTTAAACAAGGCAAACCGACACACTGATTTTGAAAAAATTGGTAAATGAAATAATTTTACCTAAAATTATTTTTCTAATATAAAATATATGTTTTGAAAAGTTGTATAGTTAGAAATCAGGATTAATGAAATTTAAATATGAACATTTTGTGATTAGAATTTCATAGTTTGACTATAAGATGTTTCATAAAGATAAGTAAGAAATCTGATAAGGTAATTAAGATCTTTAATACTTATTCCCAAATAATAAATTAAGAAGTGATAATGTTAAGTTACTATCGTAAATTGATCAATTGTTTGATTTCAAAGTTTAAGTACAAATACCTTGTGAATTAAGTTTCACTATTTGACTTTAAGGTGTTTGATAATAAGACTTGTTTAAGGAATGAACACATAAGATAAAAAATGTATTTAACAAATAGAAAGTGATTATGTAAAAGGTAAATGTAAAAGGAATGAGAATTTAAATTCGAGTAAAAGAATTGTGGTAATTTAAATAAAGTTAATTAATATAAGATAAAATGGATTTACAAAATAGTTTTTACAAAGTAATCTCTAAAAGATTTTGAAAATGGTATTATTTCAAATAAAAAAGAGGTATTTTATGACAACTAATTCGATTGACTTGAAAATAAACTCAAAATGTGTAAGTGATATGTTCGGTTGGTAAGCACTTCTCTTAGGTATTACTCTTCTTGTTAAGAGGATATATGATATTATTGGTAGTACCTAGTTCCTTGAATTGTTTTTGAGTTACTCGATCTATATAATTTTCTTAAGTTAAAGAAATAACGTGAATCATTGATTAGTAATCTTTGTATAAGTGTCTAAACTAAAGATAAATTGGGATTGCTAATTGCTAAAATAAAGCGGAATTTCCAACGATTTTGGATAGTCGAAAATTTCCAAATCATACCCAACTCAAGAGCTAAGAAATTTATGAAAACTTTTGATAAAGGATTATGAAATATTTTAAGTAAATGAAACTGGGTAAGTATAATTTATAAATGTGTTATAAAAAAAAGGATTTAAAAGTGGTGAAATTTATAATAGCATTAAATCGAAAATAATTTTTTTAATTATGAATTTGAAATTATAGCAACCTACAACAAACTGAAATTCACCCGGATATAAAACCGATCGAGAATTTAGGATTGTACATACTCTTAGGATGTAAAGGTATATCATACAAATATAGATTTAAGTCATGAACTATTACGTAAAATAACGACTCCTCAAAAAAGTAATTATAACCTAGAAAATGTTTTATTAATGAATTCCTGCACTAATTAAGAATTTGGACTTAAGTCTTTAAAATATGATTAATTTACATAAGTTATAAGATGAAATAAACTTAAGTAATAGTTTTATGAAATGATTCATAAAAAATATTAGTACTAAAGAAAATATACCAAGTTAAAAGATTATGGGAAAACTTTTTTTGTATAGATAAATCATCTTTTGAGTGAAAAATGGTTTCGTTAGAATATTTTCCTTTAATAAAAAGATATCTAAAAATAAATAATAAAAGGGATTATATAAAGAAGCACCTTTATAAAATGTTTAAGCTTAAGTGTTTATGAAAGTTTTTGAGGGTTAATAGATACATATGTTATATGTAGATCATTTCGTCATAAAAATGTTGATCTAATATTCGAGTACAGAACTTTGAGGTGTTTACACTGGTCCAAAAAAGGATTTATCACTCGATTCATGACGGTGAATATTGACTAGGGTTTATGATTGGGTACTTGAGTTTTCTATCATAGTTGAGAGTTATGCAAGGAAAGCAAATGTTTCTGAGCAAAGAGCCTGATCGGAGTCCGCACTAGAGGATCGAGAGATCAATACTTATTCAGAATGAAAGTTATGGAATTCGAATAGAAAATCGAATAAGATATTTCATATAGATGATCTGTGTATATTATATGGAATTAAGTTTAAAGATAAATGTTTGGGCAAAGTTTTATTTTGGATAATTTCAAGGACGAAATTATTTTAAGTACAGAAGAATGTGACGACCTAGAAATTAAACTCTTTAAAACATACTATTTAAAATGATTTTAGATATAAAATAGGAAATGTTATATGATTCAAATAATATTAGATAGGATTTGGAAAGAGAAATATACACAAAAATAGTAACATTTGCCTATATTGACAAAAGTGACAAAATGCCGATTTAAAAAAAATAAGTTTCAGTGGTCAAATAAATTATTTTAATTTATTTATAAGTATTTATATTTTTAAATAATATTATACAAATTTAATTTTAAATTTGGTTTACATAAATAAATAGTTTAACTATAACATCAAAAATGTGACCGTAAAACATTTTGTTGATTAAAATTTGCCGCAACATCGTCGTACCTTTATTTTGTTATATAGAAACATATATTGAAATAGTATAAGTATTAATTAATTCACTAATCAATTTTACATTTACTAAACATACCTATTAAATTCTAGAAAGTAATTAACAAAAAGTAAGCACAAAAAGACAAACATGTCATTTCAAAGCAAAAGGTAAACATCAAATCAAACCAAACATAACTATTATATTCCTTACTTACTTCTTAAGTAAAAATGACATAAATTAATAATTTGAAATGTGATGTTAAGTGTTGAAAAAATAAGGTTGCTTAAAAAGTAAGTAAAGAGTATTTTTGTCTTTTTACAAAATATTATTTTGATTCAAAACTTTTTTCATAAATAAGCATCCATTTTCTCATTTTTTCACTTCTTCTTCCTTTCTCAAGCTTTCTAAAAGGTTCTCTAATGGCTTCCATGACTTAGAAAAATAATGAAAAAATATTAGAAAAATAAAAGTAAAGGAGAATAAAGTATTCCACCTCAAAACCAAGTGCAAACTCCACCTTTTCACCTCCAAAACCCATGGCCAACCCCTCCTCACCTTCAAGCCGTGAGCACCACCCCTCAAGGAGCATGGCTGAGCTCTATGTAGCCTAGGCCGAGCACATCAAGAAGAAGCAATGAGATCGGAAAGCTTCAAAGCGAGAAAAAGAGAAGAAAGTACTGCCCGAATCGATTCGGGAGTCTACATAAAAGATTGGTGGAGTGGAACAAATCATGAGTACTCAAATCTTAGTTTTATTTTAATAAAACTTAAGTTGATAATACACATGTTAAGTTAGAAATTAATATAGTGAATATTGGTTGATATTGGATTGTAACTTGGTTGATTATATGTTTGTGATATGGATGATAACTTGATTTGATAAATGATAAGAGAAATGGTTATCAAGCATAGTTATTAAATGAGAATTAAATTCATATAAATGTGTATATGGAAATTATGCAGCCTCTTGATAATTTCAAAATATCTAAAAAAATTAAAAGGACATTATAATAATATAATATTATAATATGAAATGAATTTGGAATATGAGTTTGAAATATACAAAGATTGTTTAAAATGAGTTTAAAATGATTTAAAAATATTTTATAAACATTTAAAATTGTTTCCAAGAAGTTTTAAAAGAAATTGAAAAACAAGTCAAAACTATATGCGTCGCGTAACACTAGTTCGTGATTTCGTGCCCTAAAAGTTAAATGAGTGTACAAAATGGAATATAGCTAGGAATTCTTCGAGGTAAGAATTTTTCAGTCTATTATATCCATATTTTTTCAACGAAGAAAGAAAATCAAAATTTTATTAAGTAGATTATGAAATATATTCAAAACAATTTTCTAAAAATATCACGGTTTTGCAGTTCAGAATGCAAAAGGAGATTTCTTTATAAATGATATTTTTAAATGATTAAAAATATTAAATAGTTGTTTAAATCAAATAAGCTTATATAGCAATTTCCGCAGCACTTTTCTCCTACCGTATGACTTTTTAAAAGAGAGTTTAAACGTAACGATATTTCCTAAAATCAATTATGAATGTTTTTAAAAAGGAAAATTAAGAGTTTAAAAGATAATTTAGAATCTTATAATCAATTCCAAAATAAAGATAATAACTGAGTATGTGGAAACGACTAGTACATGTGTCCCTCCTGTGAGATCTAAAAAGATAAAATAAGGTGTTTAACTGAAATAGGGATGGAGCAACCGGTGCCCTAAACTTACTTGGACTAGGTTTTCTCCTTTTATGCGAGGGGTGGAGTAGATCGAAAGGAAAGCCCGGATGCTTTAAAAGATCATATTTAAGTTTTTCCAAGTTAAAAGAAAAGAAACAAATTCTTTGAATGTTAGTTAACCACTTAATATTTTTACAAATGATTAGCATGAAGGAACCGGGATCGGATTTGGGTGATTCATATCCGAAAACTTATTTTCCGAAATAAAACATATTGAAGACAAAGATCAGAAAAGAAGAAGATCTTCATGATATAGGATGACTCGCCATTAGTCACTGCAGGTGAAATTTACTATATCTAAAGTGGCAGTAGTAGTACCCTGTTATGAAAATCTTCGATTTGCAAGAATATGATTTGAAGTTAATAAGAAATCTTTGATTAAGATCTAATGAATGATTTGGGAATATTTTTCTAAGTTAAAAGTTATAACTTGAATATAAGAAATCTTTGATTAAGATTAAAAGAATGATTTGAAAAGGTTTTCCTAAGTAAAAGAGAAAATGATTTGGAATCATTCAAGGATTTAAAAAAGTTTTAATAAATCAAATGATTTGATAAATGAGGCTTAATGATTCCATATACTCTGGAAAAGAAAACGGAATAAATTGAAAAGAATATATCTAAGAAAGATATTTGATTTAAATAAAAGATGAAGTAATTGATTGATGATTGATATCCACTTATGAACTTTTAAATTGATAATTGGGTTCGAACAAACTGTAGTCGGATTTGGG
The DNA here is from genome assembly GCA_030765085.1 of Allium cepa. Lineage (NCBI taxonomy): Eukaryota > Viridiplantae > Streptophyta > Magnoliopsida > Asparagales > Amaryllidaceae > Allium > Allium cepa. The sequence goes on from CM060935.1 coordinate 602,888,548, forward strand.
TGATTCCTATCCGAAAACCACTTCGAACCAATGCATATTTTCGAAAGTGAAGACATGTTGAAGATGATGATTATTGAAGACCGTGGATCTTCATAACGTGATGACTGCTTGTTGACATGCTCTGAGTCTCTCCCATTATAGAGTTGTTTATAGCAGTGGTCTCCTCGTTGTGGAGATTTTTTTGGATTGCAAGGGCTTCTCGCCTAGTAATGGTCGAGGAAAGTGCCTTCGATTTCATTTAGTCCCAGAACAAACTTGTATGGATGTTTGTCTAACATTGTATTCTAAATCATATTTGATTGGTTTCTATAAATGTATATCAGTTGGTGGCGAAGAACGCAACTTCTTTTAGCTTGACACCCTTTCCCGAGATATACGAGCTCAGGAAGTTATACTTTTCTAGAAATTAGTCATGTGATTTGGAATGGCAATGTGGCATTTAAAGTGGAACCTGTTACGGTCAAATCGTGGTTTTGTATGAAAAGCGTGGCTTTGAAGAAATTGAGCATAGCCTCGCGAGGCTCACACCCCGGTTACAATGGGATTCTATATGGTCAGATGTATGCTCGCATTTCAGATAGTAGTGATTTGGGTTATCAGATGTTCCGAGCCCTAGGTACCAGATACATTTGGGCCTCATGGCATAGATGCATGAAGTCCGAGTCCTTGGATGTTATTCATAGATTATATCCACTTTTAGCAATTTGTGTTGTTGTATAACAGAGTCTGAGTCTTGGGTGTAAGCTGTGGATATAGATTGATCTTTCACTGGTTTCCTATCATGTTGGAAATCCAATCGCAATACAAGATTTACAGTTTTGATTGTATTTCCAAAATAGCTGTAATGACTTGCAAACATTTTAGCTACCTCCTTTTGATATCATATATTCCGTTCGGTATATTCCGTTGGCCTAGTCTGGATATATTACCTTAGAATTAGTCTAGATATTGACATAATATTTGAATAAGTTTATTTGAAAAATATTTTCAAAAGAAATGTCATTGAAAATAATATCAAGTATATTTTGGTATAAAAGTATTTTGGCTATCATAAGGTAAAAAATCGTTCGTATTTATGTATGGGCGTGGTCTTATGAGATACCCATCTTTTCAAAGGTTTTGATATCATCGTCATGATCTATGTATTTAAATTTCGAGTATCTCACGTTGGTTTATCAATCCCAATCCATGTATTTTTAATACTCGGATGAGATACGAATAGTTTCAAGTTTAGTTGAAGACGGTCGGAGTTTCCAAAGGAGGACCGACGATCATCACCATCGTACGGACATATTCTATTATCCGCTATATCTACTGCATTTGTTTTGTTGTTTGTCAGCATTTGTAAGGGCAGATGTTATAAATGTCCAAGCCGAATCTAGGTTAGACTCTGATGTTGTATTTAAAATTTTCCGCCGTAAAGATTATTATTGAAATAATATATGTTAATCCATTTGTGTGAGATTCTATTCTGTCTTTATTTTCTTTCTATCCTTAATGATCCGCTTATTCGTGAAATTGTGGTAACAAATCAACAATTTCTATTGGAAAAAAATCCGGTCAACCGAATGATCCTACAAAGAATATTGTTGTCAAGTATCATTTTATTAAAGGAATCATTAAAAAAGATAGAGTTCAACTCGAATACCGTAAATTAGAAAAACAACTAGGTGACATCATGACCAGGACACTTCCTAAATAGAAAACTTGTCATCTTCGAAAGCTCATTGAAGTGATATAGAAAGCGCATTATGGAGGAGTGTTGTAATTAACGCCCTTTTATTGAAAATCATGTGTCTTTCTAAAAGATGTTTTTTTTTTCATTCAAAGGCTTTAGTCAAGTGTTATGTCTATTCAAATATGTTCATTGAACTAGTATAAATATGTATCTATTCTATATAATCATTAATTTGTTCAAATATATACATATATACACACACATATATATATACATATATACATATATATATATATATATACATATACATACACATACACATACATATACATATACGTGTATATATATATATCTTATCACTAATATATATATATATATATATATATATATATATATATATATATATATATATATATCAACATCTCTGCTGTAACAGCTTATATTTTTATGTCAATTGTTAAATCTTGCCATTATCTTCATCACTACCATATACGTAGTAAGGTCCAACATCAATCAATTTCTCAATGCTTAATCCAGAAACAAAATTCTCATTTCATGACTTGTCTTTCATGATAAAAGTGATGAATGTATGGAGTAAACATGTAATATATTTAAAATATTTGATTGGACAATGTCTCATGGAACAATGGTATATTTTCAAATTGTTTATCTAGAGCTTTTGAGCTCGAAATTCATTGGAATCAACTATCTATGCTTTACAAATAAGAAGACAAAATTAAAAGAATATAATGAGGTTTGTTTAAATCATCAATCCAAATACTCAACATTTTCCATTTTTATTTTTTCATTTATATTTTTAACTAGTGAACCAATTGTCTGTAAATCGAGCTAAATCCACAATGCAAACTTCAAGTAAGTGAAAGGGTAAAATTAACTTATTGCAAATAAGCATATGTATTAAAAATCGAACTACAACTTATGTGCTAACTAAACCACCTTAACCAACATCTATCTTAATATCCTGCTATAACTAGGAAATTATAAGAATTGAATCAATCGTACAAAATTACAATTGATTTGGAGCAACAAAAATTTTCTCTTCTTATATTGATAACAAGAGCTAGAGGTCCTTGACAAAGAAACAATAACTTTTAACGAATAAAAAGGAATCTAATTTAAGGAAACCACACTCAAAATACTTAGTTAACCACGATTAATATATTTAATTTTTCTAAGCTTGAGATTTATATGTTAGTTATGAAAGGTAGGGTATTCGATCATAAACCCTTTTTCGTTTCTTTACCCAGATTCTTCTTTACAATTTTAAACTCTATAATTTCGAACATACATATATACATATACGTATACATACGTACATATATAGACACATACACATAGACAAACATACATGCATACATACATGTATACATACATATACACATACACAGATATATATATGTATGTATATGGGCAAGGTTCGGTTGCACCTGTTGTGCAAAAATTGCACAAAATGCAGAAAAAACAATAAATAGGATCTAGATTTGCCAATCTGAACATCACTCAATCTAGAAACAATTATTCTACTACTTCAATAAATAATAAATAACTATAAAGAAGGAAAAGAGACGCACAATATTTACACTGGTTTCACTATCATCAAGATAGTGTACGTCCAATCCAAAGAAGAGATATTTTATTATACATGAGAGAGTTACAAGAGATTACAAGATAATTGTTTACATATCAAAGCCCTAAATTAGACATAACAAGAAGAGACACTCCATTTGGGGATCACTGGCTGAATACCAGAATGGGTTTACAATGAAGTCTGCCCTTAATATATAGCCAATATAAATTCATGTGATTCATCAATCAAATTACTAAGATGTGGTAAAAAGTTAATGGAGGCAAGTTACGATGGTAACTAATCGCGCAAACATAGCAAGTAATTCACTTATTCCAAAGATGGAAGAAAAAAATCACAAAGCAATGCGATTACCAAGAAAGAAATAATATGCATATCTTTTTGCATATATTATTCCATAACGTGTGCATGCTTATATTTCCTTGCCATCTCATTCAAATGCAATCCCATAATTTATACATTTCCATAATGAACAAACGTGATTAATTTCCTTTTTACATATTTGTTTCCTTCTATTTGTGATTTTATATCACCAAAATTTAACACTCCGTCTTGATGCAAAATCACACATCTCCAACACCCCACATCGACACAAGTTCTCTTCTCAACATAAAACTCTTAAAATTAAACTCCATCTTCAACCAAAATCTCTTAACGAGATACAGACTAAAAAAGAATATTTACCCAATGGGTTCCGGCAAGGCCACCCCCATCACACCTTGCTAACGAGCTCAGACTATGTCCCCGCCTGCCAACAAAATGTTGCAAATATCCAAAATCAAAAGAAGGTAGATACCAAAATAATCTCAAATCCACGAAGGCCAAAAAATTCTCTCAATCACTAATTCAAATACAGAGCCAAAAAAAAGTCAATGGATATAACGAAGCTAATACAAATCTCTGTATACAAGATAATTCTCTCACATCCCACATACCTTATCTACCAAACAACAAATTTCCCATGAAAATCAACATAAGACTCTCACATCAACATTGAGCTATAAAGCAGATACAGGTTCCCAAATCCATCTATCCCTTCAACGCAGTAAACTCGTTATCACCAAATTTTCAAGACTGGAACACTCTTCTCTTTTGACATAATCTTCTCCGTCTTTATCTTCCATATTGCACAAAATCTTTTTTTCCATCCAAATGAGTAATGACATAATCACCATCGGATCTACCGCTCTTTCTAGAAGCGATTGATGCATAAATTTAAACAAATCACCTTGCTTTGATGCCAATCTATTGTGCAAAAATTGCACAAAATGCGAAGAAACAATAAACAGTCTCTAGATTTACCAATTTGAACATCACTCAATCTAGAAACAATTATTCTAGTACTCTAAATAAATAGTAAATAACTATAAAGAAGGAAAAGAGACGCACCATTTTTATACTGGTTCCACTATCATCAAGATAGTGTACGTTCAGTCCAAAGGAGAGATATTTCACTACACATGAGAGAGTTACAAGAGATTACAAGATAAGAGTTTACATACCCAAATTAGACATAACAAGAAGGGACACTCCATTTGGAGATCACTGGCTGAATATCAGGATGAGTTTACAATGAAGTCTATCCTCAATATATAGCCAATGTAAATTCATGTGAGTCATCAATCAAATTAGCAAGATGTAGTAAAAAGATAATGGAGACAAGTTATAATGGTAACAAATCATGCAAACATAGTAAGTAATTCACTCATTCCAAAGATGTAATAAAATAATCCCAAAGCAATGTGATTACGAAAAAGAAATAATATGCATATCTTTTTGCATATATATTATTCCATAACGTGCACATGTGTATATTTCTTGCCATCGCATTCAAATGCAATCCAACAATTTACGCATTTCCATAATAAACAAACGTGATTACTTTCGTTCTTGCATATTTGTTTCCTTCTATTTGTGATTTTGTATCATTAAAATTTAACAGCACCCTATTTTGGCTACAGCACGTTCTCATTTAAATAATAACATGCATTGCTATGAGAGAGAAAAAATAATTAAATTAAATGAGAACGTGTGATGGAAACAACGGATTCAAGGTGTAGGCAAAATGAGGTATAGCCGATCATCTGTGTGTGTATGTATTTGTGTGTGTATGTATATGTGTGTGTATGTATACATACGTGTGTGTATATGTATATACACATATGTATGTATGTGTGTGTATGTATCTGTGTATGTTATAACATACACAGTGTGTATGCAAGGGCACGCATGTCGAGCAAAACACTATTTGTTTTATACCGCATTTTCGAACATGGATGGAGAGAGAGGGAGGGAGGAGTTAGAAAAAGTTCACAGTGTTTAAAACCCATTTGGACCAGGGTAAGTCCCCTGATCATGGTTGGCAGGGTCCGTTTAATTAATGTTTTCAGCGAGCAACGTATAAACTTGAATAGGTGCATGTGTAGCAATATATCGCAGATTCGGAACATCCTCCAACATTTGACCCTTATATAGGTGTTCACAAGCATATCGTTCCAGGAATTCCACAGTTGCTAGTTATTCATTTTCATCTTAACTTTTTTTTTGCTACTTGGAATCTTTTCCAATACTTGTGCCCAAAAGTTCGAAGGATACATCCAACTGATGTTATAGATTATCAAATTAAGTGGGATGCAAATACCTCTCTAATTCATTAAGGATGCTCTGGGTATCAAGAAGCGTGTGTTCGATGCCACCGTGAGTTGAACTATGCATTTCTTAATCTTGACTTCCTGCATGATACCCCCACTTTCCCTTGGACAGTAACGTAAACAGTATTATTATTTTTCTTCTTCTAAAAACATAATAAATAAATAAAAACGTGATTATAAGTGATAATTTACCTTTAGAAAAAAAGTAGATATCATCAAAAAGACGTACGTAAAACTTGAACATAAATGACGATGAAGAAGAAATCTTATGTTATTAGCTTAAAGTGTGTAATAGTTTTCATGATACAGTCATTGATATGCATAGGACAATATTTCGCTTATCTAGATTTAATTAATAAAAAAAAAATATAAAATAAAATAAAATAAAACAATAGTTAAAGCTAAGCATAAACTCTATAATTCCAATAAGGATATGCATTATAGAACCTCAAACAGACGAAAGAGTTTTACACCTCTCTAGCTAACATCACCTTATGCATTTCTCGACTTCAACTTTAAACTATTATAAGACTAAGGAAACAACATAAAACTAAAACAACAACCAACTAACACATAATTAAGTTCTACCTTAGGTCCATGCATGCTCATTTTCATGCTCATAAGTATAACAACTTCTCAAAACTACTCCTCATTCTCACTCTAGACTTCCACCACCAAAAGGCAAGCTACTAGACCTCGAATCCATCGACCCAACTTGATGATGCTTTTCACCTTGAGCCAACACGTTCGCTCCCAAAACTCTACCCGCACTCCCAACTCCGAGGAAATCCCTGGTCAATCCATCCGATCCACCACCTCCAATAGATAAATTAGGGCTAAAACCGTCATAACCACTTCCTACTTCACACCCTCGACCTCCACTAGACCCTCCAAAAATACCTGCATTTCCATTTGCAAGTGAGTTCATCAAGTTTTGAAGATTCGCTTCGTTTTCCATTTGTGTGCTCATGCTCGCTTTAGAACTAATGGTAGCGAACCCTCCACTGCTAGTGGCACCCATTTGTGCTGCTTTCTGAAGCAACGCAGTTGCAGACATTTGTGGCAAGCACATTTCTTGATTGTTCTGCATCGACGAGTTGCTGCTACTGTTGTTGTTGTTATTGTTGTTCATGTTGTAAAGCGATGGAACTCCTCCTCCAAATAGGCACATTGGTTCGACTACGTTTGCACTGTTCATTTGCTCAGAGTTGATCAAGAAATTGCTTGGGTTGTTAGAGTTTGAACCTCCCGAGAAATCGAAGTTGAGGTGATTTTGGAATTGTGGCAAGCCGTGAAGTGGTTTTCTTGCCTCAATATCATGAAATTGGTTGTTCGTTGTACCATTGGAGAGGTTGAAGAAGATGGAACCAGGAGGGTTGAAGGCGGAGGAGTTCATGGAGTGTGATGAGAATTGGGTTGAGTTAAGACCTAATTGTTCGGCTAAAGAGGTTTGGTTGGCGCCATGATCGTTGATTTGAAGCGATGGCAAGTGAGGGTTGATGTTGTTCAGTTGAGAGAGGCCTAAGTTGATGTTGTTGCTGCCGCTGTTGTTTGAGAATATGTTGTTGAAGCTGACTGGAGGAAGCCTCGCATGCTCTTGAGCCAATGCATCGCAAAACGCTCGATGTGTTATGAAACTATCACGCCTGTTGAAGTTGAATGAAACATGTTAGTAATTTTGTAAGGATTTAGATCTATGAATTTCAAGAATATATTAATATACAGTTATTGAAGACTATTTTAGAGAAGTGTAAGGTCTTTGCACCATAGTCAAAGATATTGTGTTTGAAACTTTTAGACTTCAACTACTGAGTTTCAAAATAAAAATAAAATAAAAGATATGAACCATCTTATTGCATGTTAATGATTTCTTATTTTATATCTGTAAAACTAGATAGATCAATTATGTTGTAAACAAATTCCTTGTTTATACTTTAGTTGCTTATTTTTATGATTAACCAAAATAGGACAAGTTAAAAAGTCAATTAGTTACTTTCATGAAGGATTCTGTACAACTAAGTATGAATCTATTGACTAGTATTTTAATTTAAACTAACAAAGCTTAAAAATTATAGGTAAGATTAGTGAAGCTTCATAAAAACAATGATTTTCCAATGCTATTCATAGCTATCCTTTTTAAGCGCTGTACACGGTCTCTACAAACTTTGCATTATACACCCGTAAACTTGCATGACATATAACTAATACTTGGTTTCTATAGATTAAATAAGAGTAAATAAATATTATACTTATATTCCAGAAAATTGGTAAATGCATGCCTCAATGATATACATATATAGATATGCATACAAATTTACATACATATATAGTAAGTAGGATCTAACTTATATAACACATGAAAAAGCAAAGTTTTGGTCCACAAGAAACTCAATACAGTAAGAAATTTTTTGAAGTTGTCAGAAAAAATTCCCCTATAAATTGAAAAACAGATAAATAATCCTTGAATGTCAATTGTAAAACCACATTTCCAGCACTGTCTCTTCATTCAATGAGAAACAGAATTTTGCAAAAAACATGTCAACAACCTATTAATTATAATTCCTTCAGTTTCATATCCATCAATCAATAAATGAACCATTTCCTATGACTTCAATCAATGTATATTCTCACAAATTTAATTAAAGTACTGAAACCATTAATGATTGAGCAATGAGTACTTCACTCATTTGTAAAAAAAGGAGTAAAATTTTGTAATTATATACAAGGTAAAAAGAATAAACCAGAAACAATAGAAATAAACACAACTAGCCAACAAGCAATAAAACAAACTCATAAGCTACACACATGTGAAATGTGAACTGATGTGAGAGAATGAAATGATAAGCAACTTTCTTATTTATTTTTTTCTAACGTTTTTCTCCAAACCTAGAAAATATCACACTGGCGAAAAAAACTAAGGCCAGCATGAATAAAATTCACGTGCATACAGTTACAAATTTAAGTTTCACTGTCACCAGTAAAAAAAAAAGGGATATTCCTAACAAACCCTAACCCTAAACATTCTCTCCTAAACCTAAATTTATTCTTTCTCAAAATAATGATTAAAAGTATAATTAATCAAATATTACCTCGAAAATAGAGTACCGCAATCGCAACGATACTCCCTGGTGCCGCAAGTCTTCGAATGCGCCTTCCAGTCAGATTGAACTGCATACTTTTTCGAGCATTTCTCGCACTTCCATTTTTTTTCACAGTGCTTCCTTGAATAGTGCTTCTTGATGCCGGTCAGGTCCCCGAGAGCTCTGGATGGGTCATGATGAGCACAAGTAGGTTCAGGACACAAGTACACTTTTCTTCTTACTTCTTGAGTGCTTTTTTGCTTAAGCTTCCATGGCAAGTTGTGCCCTCTTCTGTGGAGCTGTAGATTTTGCTCTCTTTGGAATCCTTTGTTGCACACTTCACATATGAATCGGTTCGTTGCTAATAAGCTCTTCGGTGATAGCGCGATTACCTCAGCATCTGGATCTGAAAATTAATGAATATTAATTAAGCATAGTCAGTAAAGAACATAAAATAATGTTTAAAAGTAAATATAAGTTGAGATGGAAGCTTGCTTGGATTTCCAGGAAGATTGCGCTTGCGCTTGAGAGGGGCGGAGGAAGAGCTCGGTTGAGCAGTTGAAGAAGACTGAACAGCTTGAGGAGGAGGAGGAGGAGGAGGAGGAGGATTGGTATCGATGCTTCCAAAGAATGAATTAGCCATGTATTAAATTTTTATATACGAATTCTTTGGAAGAAAATTATGGTGTGTAGCTTCTTGTTGTTTTTCTTCTTCTGGTCTTATTCTAGTTTAGGGCAAGAAATCGCTGACGAGTCCTAATCAAAAGGAAACATAAAGAAATTGTTCATCACTAGAAAACATGAAAGAAGAAGAAATTCTATTTGGTTTCTTTCTATCTATCCATGTATTTGGTATTCAGCAACAACAAAGGAAAATTAAAAAATAGGAAGAAACCAAATTAGAAAAGAAATGAAGAAGACCATGGTATAATCTTTGTTGTATAGCTCCAAAATTGTTACATCTACAAAAGAACAAATTTATCTACAGAGCAGAACTATAGCTAGTAAAGTGAGAGAGTGAGAAGCAACAAGACATATGAAATTTTTACATGGTTAAGAAAAGAAAAAAAAAATTAAGAAAATAACAAGCAAGCAAACCTAACTCCAAAGAAGCTTCTGCTTTCATATTTCTTTCTCTATCAGATAATATATAAGAGAGAATTTACATAAAGGGGAATAAAAGATGTGGTGGTTGAATGATGGCTTTCAATTCCCTGTCATACTTTTTAATTTTAATTTTTATGTATGCCACAGATAAAAAAATGAGGAGAGTATTTATAATCCTAATTGGAATTAGGGGAGGTAAGAGAGAGTGGAGGAATGAAGTGTGTGTGTTTTGTAACAATACGAGCTCACGAGGACAAGTGTGTCATTATGTGGCAGAAGGAGAAGGGGCCCACCGACCTCATGTGGGGACTTATTTACTCTGTTCCAGCTTATCTTTTCGTGCTTGTTTTATAGTGTGATTAACCTTTCTTCGCCGATTATTTTCACTTGAGCCATCATGTTACCTTGACAGTACCTTTATGATTAACATGATACGAATACAGTCCAAGGACAAAGTGCCATTGGTGAATGAATAACTGAAAACATTTCAGAGGTGTGTGTGTATGTTTGTTTTGACGACTGAATTCCTTGTCTCTCATTGGACGAGATGGTAAATACATTTTATTCCATTAAGCTTTTGGAATATGATCGCATCCAAGTAAATTGTCAAAATGTAGGCGTATACTAATTTGTTCACTGTAATGAAAATTAATAAGCAAGCTGTTTCTACGTATGACATTCACATGAAGCAAACTAATTAATTTTTTCTTTGTTTTTAGACAAATTGAATTAATGAAACAGCCAACAACCATGCACAAATAGAAGGTATATTATTATTATTATTATGATCATCATCATCAATATAAACTAGTAAAATGCATAGATTTTAGCTAATAAATATCTGTAAACATAAACGCGCTAAAGTTTTTAATCTTTATTAAAACTTTAAAGTGTGTATACTTATACCCGCTACATGTAAATAATTTACGGTTGTTATTTTGATGAGGTTTTGTATATTTTACTTCTATGGCTTTCAACTGCCATCACGGTGCATTTTTAGCAATTTCACGATTGACTTGATATTTATATAGTTCAAGGACAACGCAACATTCGTGAATAGCTGAAAATAAATAAAGATATATATATATATGGTTATCTTGGGGAGCAAAATCTTTGTCTATCCAATCGGATATAGAATGCCATATAAATATAAATGTGTGCGTGTGTGTGCATGTGTGTTAAAATTATATGTAAATGAATAGTAAAAAATAAAACATTAATTCTTTGAAAACTCGGATCTATCAATAGTGTAATAAAAGTCACTGTGCGAGTTGTTTGGAAAAAATTCAATTTTAATTTACAAGTACAAGTTTATTATTTTTCCCTACTATAGGCACGAACTCCTTTAGAAAATCAATGGTCATCAACACATTATAGAATGTACATTTTATGGTTATAAATACATCCGTTATATATATAAATAATATTGCTTTTAATAACTTTATGCACATTATGTTGTATTGTGCTTTGAATGTTGTATTGCGAGTCATTTGCGTGGGAGTTATGAGTCTGAGTTGTATATTTTTGTCGTGACTTGGTAAACCTTTAACAAAAGCATCTGGACGTTCCTGCATAAAGAGACAATAACCACGTACTATTCCCCCGACAAGAACATCATAAAATGATACTATTCATTTGGCAAAACTATCACCCTGCAGCAATAACTCTCTATACTTTGCTATATACATGGGTACAACATCATTGTTCATCAAAACTCTTTGCCCCATGCCACCTTTTTAACATAAGAACGTCATGGAATGGACCTCGAACTGGCCTTCATTTGAACCACTCTGTCTACGTGGCATCCTATCTGGTTAGCATTTGAACTACATATCATCATCAATGGTCATGAGGGAACCCAGACTCCAAAGCTTCATCTGAGCCCTTCGAAGTATGATCTCATCGGCTATAATAGAGTCTTCCATGCACTTATTAAAAGATTGAACTTTTTTTCCTTACATATACCATAGCTCAACTCAAAGTTCTTTTAATTTATCTCCTGTAATAATAAAATATCAAGCAATAAAAATTAATAGTGGTAGTGGACGTAGATCTTTGCCAAGCTCGAACCAATCTACAACTTGCGTTATTTTCTTTACTAGCATTAGATATAATTCTCCTCATTTTAAATTTTTTAACACAACATTAGTGAATTACCTTTGCTAATATCTATTACTAATCATAATTTCGAGGCTAGCTAGAAGGCTAGTGAACAATGTGGTTCAAGGACAAAGCAACACTACTGAATATACTAATGAATATACTAAAACAATTCTAAGGTAGGCGTGGTTAACTTGAATCTTTATCTATGTACGTGGATTAAATGGTATAGATGTATTAAAAAAAGTAATATATTTTGTTATAGTTACATCTATACAAAAAGTAAAACGTAAAAACATTACCTTTATAAAACTTGGATCTATCTACGTACACTTGAAATTACTAAGAAAATTGCTTGTACATATGACATCCACGTGTTGCGCAAGCATTAACAAAGACTTAAGTTGTTATCAATGAACCAAATTAATAAAATAACTAGCAACCATGCAAAAATAGAAACTATGTTGTTAGTGTTGTTATTTTTCACACTATTAACAAAAATAGTAAATGAACTAAAATTTTCGTTTGAAGATAAATGCATAAACTTTAATAGTAGATATTACTATTTACATCCTCCTAAACTCTACTCTCACCCACATATTATCTCATCCACTTATCATCTTCACTCACCCATACAAACCCACATTTTCATAATTTTTTTTTTATTTTTTCAAACGCATAACTCAACTTATCCCCTCAATCTTTCCTCAAACAACAGAATCAGAATTTCTCTATCCAACTTCTCCGTAGTCAATCTTATTTTAATTTAATGTTTCACCGGGATATATAAATCTAATTAATTTTGTTACAATTAAGTTTTTATTGACTTTAATTATAATTAGAATTTTCATTTTCTTAAACTACGTAACCCTAACTAAGATTAAAACAGTAAATAATAATTTGCAACTCAAATTAGATATTACCGTGTAACATATTAAAGAGCATTCATCACTACTTTGATAAAAAAAATATACAATTTTATTGTTTTTATTGTTGGTTGAACAAAAAAAAGGAAAAACGATGAAATCTATTATAGTAGAAAACAATATAATGTAGTCAAATGTATTTATTTATAATAATCCATTTTGTAGAATATTAATATTTTACAAAAATATTAATTTATATTTATATTTTAAACAGAATTAAATATGTTAACTAATCAATTTTTAGCCTGAAATCCATAAAAGAAAATTTACTTACGTTTTTCATCTCATTTTTTTGTCATTAATAATAAATTGGATTGAAAATAATTATGTTCGAGTTTAGATTTCATTGTTTATATATTGTCTGGTTGTCATTTATTTTTAAATGATCATTTAACTTAAAGTGGGTTTTTAAAGTAGATTTCACGAGGTAATTTATTAATATTTAAGTGGCGTTAGTAAGTGTGTGGGCATAAATAGTAACACCTTTAATTAGTATGTAACTTTATTTTTGTTATTTTCTTATATTATACACATGAACTTACAGAGAAGACGTTATCGATTAACACATTAAAGTGTATAATTTATAATTATATATGTATGTATATATGTATGTATGTATGTATGTATGTACGTATGTATGTATGCATGTTGTATAACTAATATTGTGTTTGGTCAATTTACATTTCTTTTGCTTTATCAATTTTTACATAAACAACAAAAAAAATTCCCTTTGTACATGAAAGAGAAAGTAACCTGGGAAAACCTATATGATTATTTGAGTTTAGAACAATGTCAAAATGTACAATCTAAAAAATGAATTTTTGATATAAGTAGAATAGATTCAAGCTTTTTTCTTCTACATTTCTTGGGTTGAGTTTCTTTCATACCCAAATTTCCATCGGGTTAAGAAAAATCTCAAACAAAATACTATTACTAATGTTAAAAAATAAACTTTTTCAAACTAAAGTATAATCAAATAGATTTTATGGGTTTAAATACGATTTGAGGAGTCAAATTTCAATGTAGAAATTTTTAAGGACTTTATAAATATCATTACACCATCTCTATAACACCATGTATTATTATATAATGATTATACCATACAAGTTCATATGTGCATGGTTGTGCATGTGTACATAAGTGTATTTGTATATAGTTGTGTGTGCACGTAGATATTGACATATGAGTACATAATATAAGTAAACATGATTTTGATTGTAGGTTATTTTTACGATATGCATATTGGAGTGTGGCACATAAGCATGAGCACAATTGGTGCACAGTTTGAATGCATCTTCATTGTTAGGCCAAAAGCAGCATAGTGGGCTAGGATGGATGCTTTAGGGAGTGTGAAACTTGAGTTTGGTGCATGCTAAAACAAATTTTCATTTTGGCCTCTTAGGATATGTGCTCACGTTTGTTCAGATGCACCGAGCAACGGGGCTAAAGGAAAAAAATCAAAATTGATTTCTTTATAAATTATTGCACTAGATCTTCATCTTGTGTTATCATGGATAATTTATTTGCATTTGTCGATGCATCTACAAATAATGAATAGAAACATTCAAGTCAACAACTTGAAAACATACACATATGTATACTAATATCCTTACATGTTAGGATATCTATATGAACTTGTACTTTCTTTAAATATATGTATTCTTTTGTGTAAATAAGTGAGCATCTTCACTTCTATTTATTTCTCTTTTTATATAATATTAGAGCTTCTTTGCTTCAAACCTTTAGATCTTATAGCATCAACTAACTCCACCGCTACATTAACAACTTCAAATATATCTCATTCACCGGCTTTCGGGAAGCTTTCCTTCCTCTTCCTTATTTGGGTATTGTTCTCTACAGAGGTAGGAAACTTAACGCCCTATTCGATCCTCTGACGGACAAAGTTAGGAGAAAGATTATTCGTTGGAATGCGTCGCTTCTTTCTCAAGCAGGAAGATTGGTACTCATCAAGTCGATATTAGGCTCGTTGGGCACTCATGTCTTCGCTGCGATGTCCCCTACCTCTTCTTTCTTCCGGTCTTTCCAATCTTTGGCATCATCCTTGATCTGGGGGGCGAAGGTTGACAACCACCGTTATCACTGGGTATCTTGGGACGTCGTGTGCCGTCCCAAGAACGAGGGCGGGCTTGGTTTGCGAAACCCCAAGGACATATGCTCGGCCTTTGCTTGCAAGTTGTGGTACAGGTTTGGGACTAACGACTCCTTATGGGCGGAGTTCCTGCATGCTAAGTACCACAGGCTGGCGTCCACTGGCTTTTTCGGTTCTCCCTCATTCGCTAGTGAGACTTGGAAGCACATGCAATCGATCAAATCGTTCTCTGATTCTCATGGCGGCCAATCTGGATGGGATGGTGGTTCATTTTCAATCTTGAAGGCCTGGAGCTCAGCTCATAATCCGGCTCCGGTTCTCCATCTGTTCTCTTTCATCTGGGACGCTAGAATCCCTCCTAAAGTGTCTTTGTTCATGTGGCGAACCCTTCATAAGGGATTGCCAGTTGATGAGAACCTTCAGCGGATTGGCATTCCTTATGTCTCCCGTTGTAGATGCTGCGGCAACGGGGATTCAGAATCTTTGGACCATTTGCTTTTCTCAGGTTTCACAGCCAGATCCTGTTGGAATTACTTCGGAAATCTGATTGGTATCCGAGGTAGCAACAGCTCGCCGGCTGATTTACAGAGAACCTGGTGGAACGGAATCTCTGGTAAATCTCTACGCTTTATTGTCTTTCGCTTGATAGCTTGTCTGATCTGTTGGCACCTCTAGTGCGCGTGGAATAAGGCAATTTTTGAGGAATCTCCCATGGATCCCTCTTCCATTATTCGTCGGGTTAGAAATGATGTTTTCTTGGCATTTCTTGGTAGACCTTTCAAGGGTTCGGTTAGTTCCCGTTCTGGCCCCCTAGTGGTCCTGCTTTCTATTTCCAGTACTCAGTCGTCCTCTAGAGCGGGAATTGGATGAAGTCAGCTTTCGAGCCAGGTGGTTCTGGCTTTCCCGTCACCGTTAATTCCCCACCCCCTTTTTTCCTCTGATTTAGTGGCTCTTGTTTTTCAGGCTCTGGATATTCAGGTTTGGATCGGGGACTTCTTTCCTCTTCTTATATTGGATCTCGGGCGGAGGATATCCCGGAGATCGTTTCGTCGGTCTCATTATCGGCTGTCTTTTCAGGTTATCGACCTGTATGTTTTGCGTCTATCTCAGGAGGGCGTCTTTGCCAGCCATCGCTGTTATTTTGGTCTTCTGTTTTTGTTTGTCTATTGCTAGGTTCGGCGGATTTTGTTTTTCATTCTTCTATTGGTTACCTGTCAGGCATGTTGACAGCTTTTCGTGGTTATTTATAAAAGTCTAAATTTTGTTTCAAAAAAAAAGGTACAACTTCTTCCATTACTTATTTTCCATGATATGTTGGGTATTGTGGGAGGAAGTCAACCTTATCCACTAAAAACTATTAGCTCCAGTAGTCATACCCTAATAGAAAGCACAAATGAAGTTTTTTTGACATAGAACTTGAATAACGATTATACACAATGACTATGATGCGATCAGCTAGCTCTAAGTTAGATATTATCATCTGTGTATAAAGAGCTTTTCCACTTATTGCAGTTCTTCAAATATCTTGACAAGTATGATATGCTCTTGCTACTTCTTTTTCTTCCCAAGCACAAGCACGAACATTTGAGCTATACACCGAACTTCATAATATCCATAAAGGATCATAGTCTGTCTCTAATATCTTCATCGTATTAAAAAAATAAATGAAAGTTTAATTGCAATCGCCTAGCCTGTAGCTAATCATGAGCTTTTTAATAATTTTTTTGGCATACATGGAGTGGAATTTCAAGCATTTGTTTCGTCGTAACAACTCATCAAATCCAAGTGAAATTAGAAGAATTGCATGGACATCTTCTTGCATATTAAGCACAGTTAGCTTGATGAGCAAAGAAAAATGGTTCTTTATCTCTATTTCCTCTTGTCCATTTTGCTAATAAAAGTCAAGGCAGTGGCTTTATTGGACCACGTATTATTTCTGATATCCAAAGTGTACAAAAGGAGGCAATCAAAGTGGATGTGGATGAGGATGCAGTTAAGGTGGTGGTGTCCATTGCCAACTTTGCAATTGCCTGAGAAATATGGCTAGAACATGTTAGCGACGTTTTGATCACCCTTTTCATCCAAATCATATCAAATCATATTCGGCTAAGCGGTTATGAAAATCAATTTAATAACCCACCAGTAGTTAATTATGCTCTTCTACAACATGCTTTTCAGTATAACCTTACACCTACTCAATCTTTTTTGGACCAATCTTGGTATATACACTCTAGCGCAACACGTCATCTTACTACAAATCTCTAAATTTCAACATTCACAATCCTTATGATGGTGAAGACGAAGTACTAATGGGTAACAACTTTGGTTTGAAAATTCATAACATAAGCTCTTTAGTATTTCATACGAACTTATCCCCTAATTATTTGAATGATATTTTACATGTGACCCACAAGGATGGAAAATGACATGCGGCATTCACATGTAAGGTCAAGGGTTCAACCCTTGGGAATTGAACCAACTTCCAAAATAAAAATGATATTTTACATGTGTAAGGTATATCAAAGAATTTTTTTTCCTGTGCATCTATTTGCACGAGATAATTATGCTACTTTGGAGTTTCACCATGATTTGTGGATCGTTAAGGATCATAAAATGGGGAAAACTCTTCTTCAAGGCCTGAAGAATGAAGGATTATATCAACTTTTTTTATTAATGGGAAAAGAAAGCAAGACCTTATAGGCAAGTGTTCTTCGTTTGATAATTGACATGAATGACTCGGTCACTTTTCAACGAAGATCATCTAGAAAGTAGTATCTATTTATGGTTTGCCTTCCGTAAGTAATAATTTTAATTCAAATATTTGTAATTTATGTGCTTGTTCCATTAGTCATAAAATTCCATTAAAAGTGATTTAAGAACCTCTTATGCTCCATTATATTTTGTTCATAGTGATGTATGAGGACTTGAAGCAATAATTCAGTTAATGGTTTTAAGTATTATATTCATTTTTTGGGTGATTTCAGTAAGCTTGCTTGGAATTTCCTTTAAATAAATAATATAATGTGTATGACATTATTGGTCATTTTTGTAGAAATGATGAAAATTATTTTGATAGAAAAATAAAATCCTTGCAATATGATTGTGGTGTTGAACATCAAAATGTTTCCCGCACCTTGGACTTCGTTGGCATTGCTCATCGAGTGTCATGTCCACTGCAAATGCCCCCACCTCTATACCCATACTATCCAAGATTATTACTAAGTTAAATTGTCAAATAATATGGAGAATGAGTTAATATGAGGTACACACATGAATATTCCATTGGACTAACAGTGGTACATATTAAAACATCTAATAATCAACTCACATATACGTACATAGTATCTGCACATAGCAATAAACATATGTACCTCCAGGATAGAACAATACACAATTAATAATAACAACAGAGAACGTAGAGTTAGAATCACAGCGATAATATACAATACCTAATATACAAGGTACGTCCTATATACATCACATGAATATACATACAAGAGATTATACAATACAAGAAAATAACTACTATACTATATACTAGCCTCCTATATGCCTAAAACATAAGCTGGTATCACTGTTCTTGAACCTAAAATGTCTCGGGCTGACCCGAGTATAAGATAAATAACACACGGGTCAAACTATGTCTAAATCAAGGTATGATAAATATAGGTAATAGAGTATGTACTAAGAATAATAACATGATAATACTGGCATAGTAACTCAAGTCAGTGACCATAACGTCAATATATATGTACAAATAGTAACGTTGACATGGTATTTAATTGTAATATCATACACAATTATTGAAATATCACATAACATAAATATCGCGAAATCATATATAAAGATGTCATCGCCCATAAGGAAACACATCAGACTAGAAATCACAAAAATCAACATCAATCGGGAGAATCATCCATATTTAGAAATCATCATCAAAACAAGAAATCGTCAAATATGATATATCCCCAAGTATAGTTAGGCTAGCATATAGCATTACCCATGTATAGCTCTTAATCTCAATAATAAAATATTAGTATTAATATAAAATATAAAATATAAAATAGAGAAATATAGGTTGCCTATCAAAGAATCATATATAATAAAAGATATGAGAATCCACTATACTTTGGACATTGCCATAGGTATAATCTCATCTCCTTATATGAGATATCATAGAACGTATCGTGATGGGTAACTACTTGTACATAAGGCATAATTTCTAGGTGGAGTCTTATCTCGTATAAATATAAATAGTATGTGCCCATCTACACACACACTGGAACCAGATCGGAGACTGACAACACATCTGCCTGCATAACGAGCCTTATATGTGTCCAGCTGACACTGCTCTTAAAGTAATTGGTTACCTCCCCCTTCGGCATCGTGACCAGATCCACCTTTATGCTCGTTTGCGCAAGGACTCTACATGGTCACAATCCAGCACATGCTACTATAGGTAACTGCTACTGGCCTAGGTGGCACAAGGCCAAACACACATATGTCGACACACGGCAAGAGGTCGACAAATGGCCATATACATAATAGTGTTACCGATCTGAGGCACGGCCACCGTGATCAGGCCGCCAAGGTGGATACTGGTCAATCTGGTTCAATTTTGAAACATAAAGGAAGCTAGACAAGATAAATGCCAACACACGACCCTATGTATTGCCGACACATGACTCGTTATGATTTGCCGACACGTGGCTCGATACAATTACCGACACATAGCTCAATACAATCATCGACACACGACTATATACGTGACTCACCGTAGCGAGCCCCTCCACACATCCTCATCATGTGAGTGTCGTCTACTCACAATGAGTAACTGAATAAATATCACGACAGCATCTAATACCATTGCTTGATACTTAAACGTTTATTCACTGCTTATAAACTACAGTTAATATCCACAATATTCTTTTTAACAAGTCCAAATAATTACCGGGGAAATATTACCAAATTCCCCATCCTAAATGGTATTATAACTTCAATTATTCAGACTTCTCCTCGCATAGAATTAAAATCATCTAAATAAAAGTGTCACAAAATAGAAATATCATGAATCCATAAGGAGGATGCCATCATCGTATCATATCAAAACACTAATCTAATCAATGTCAATGTTGAATCTTTCATATGATCCAATTCAATATAAAGAAATGTGATATCAGAAAAGAAATATAAACAGATAAATCATATGCGTGTGTGTATAAATATAATAAACAAATCAATAATTAATAATAAATCATTCACAGCGTATAATCTTGATATAACAAAAATAAGAACTTTAAAAATGGATAATATGTATTCTAGAATTAAACTGAATTATTAGTTAATCACTAAATTAATAAACACATATTTTCTCTTTTTCATAAATATAAATATAAATATAATATACTTCTAAGTAAACTTATTCATCATAAAACTCAGTTTACATTACTTAAATTATTGCTTTGAAAATAATTCTTAATTTCTATTATTTATGTTAATATGTAAATAATGATTTTAAACCCAAAATAGGATTTTCTTTCAATAAATTAATAATTTTAGATATGTTTAAACATTAAATTTTTAAATAAAACTCTTCACATAAATTATATATAATTTACTTTATATAGTTATGCGCATTTATTTTTCAACGCGAATAAAATTTATTTAGTTTTAAAATATATCCTTACAAGAATAGGACAATACAAGACTCGAACTCGAGTGGGATGGCTGAAGTGCACAAGTTATACCACTAGTCTACACTTGCTTTAATATAAGTGGCGACCTCATCCATCCATCATCTTCCTTATTTCTACTTCGATTCAATGCATAAACATTTAATTTTCCATAGTATCAACCTATTCCAAATACACACACACACACACACAAACACACACACACACACATATGTGAAATAACATGAATGGACATAGATTTATGAGCCTTTAAACTCACCTGTGCACCGCATCCTCTTTTTTCACACTGTTCCAGCCTCCAGCACTCAAATAGATGATCAAACTCTTAATTTCTTTGTTGCCATATCTGTATAACGACGTTGAGATGCATATAGTTCAATTTGGGAATTTATAATAATTTACTTGATTTTAGTTTAATTATTGAATGGGGAGGGTTTAGGTAGGATTTTGATTTCTCAAGCTAGAAATGTGAAAGTGAAGGTTTTATTTATAGTTAGAGGAGAAATGTCAGGAGAAAGAAAGCTCTAGAGATGGATAAATCATATAATTTAGTTTGGGTTTGGGCTTAAGGACTGTTAGGCTTTGCTTTACTAATTTAATTCATTTTCTTTCTTTTCTAACTTTAATTCAAGAAATGATTACAGTTTCCAATCCAAAACAATCCAATTATATTACACTAATTATTTTAATAACAATCCTATTATTAACTATTTAATAAAATAATTTTCTATAATTTATTTATTTAATTAATCATTTTATTTATATCCACATACTAACCAAATTCACATTTCGTTAATAAAATGCTTTTTTATCAAAAAATAATTTAATTTATCTATTACACATATTCTTAAACAATGTAATTTCATCACAAATTACCTTATTATGAAATTTAAATATTCTAAAATAAATTTAGTTCATTCATTATTAATTCTAAAAATCCATTTTAATCAATTAAATGATTATCATTAACTTTTATTAATTACCCCTACATGTAGGGTTGTTACATCCATAATTTATGAACAAAACTGCTCGAATGAGTGCAATTGTTGGAACTAGGCCAGCATGCAGTGAAGTAAATAAGAAAATTTCAAGAATTTTATTCCGTTTTGGATCTTATCGGGCCTATAAAGTCTAAATTTATTTAGATCTTATCTAAACTTATTTAATTTAATTTATAACTAAAGATTTATTAAATGTTAAGTTCATATTTTATTATATATATTATATGTGTATCACATATATATATATATATATATATATATATGTATGTATGTATGTATGTATGTATGTATGTATGTACGCACGTGTACCTTCAACATAAATAGTGTATATGATTTAACATGCCCGTATATAAGTGCTGGGATTTACACTGCAATGGACATGTTATCCCCTATATACATGTGCGATGTCTAATATATATATATGTATATATGTATGACCACACACATGCAAATATATACTATTTTTATGAAAATATATATTTATATTGTTATAAAGTAGTAATTATAAATGTGTGTCTGTATAGATATATTACGTTATAATATAGAATAATTATAAATTTAATATAAATACCTATGAATTTCGAATTCAAATTTAAAATTCAAGTTTTAAGTTTAGATCTAGATTTGCATAATAAAATATCATAGTAATTTTTATTTATGTATGAAAGTCAATAAAGACTATTTTTACTTTGAAAATAATTATACGTTTATATATCATATTTAATATTTGTGTGCATATATTTTATGTAATTTACATATTTTTATATATAAATATATTATATATCATTGGAAACAACATTTAGTTAAATAAATAGTATATTTCATTCAATTCTAAATATGTGTCTATATAAAAAAATTCAAAATCATAAACATAAGTATGTGCATATATTAATAAAAAATAAAACATACTTTACTTAATAATGTTTATGTTTACTCAATTTTGTTTTAGATCATTATATTATTATTAATTTCGTAAAAAAATTAATTTCCAAAACCAGTAATATATGTATATATGTGTATGTTGGTAAAACATTAAACATACTTTACTTAATAATGTTTATATTAAAATAATTTTGTTAATAATGTTTATATTAAAATAATTTTGTTTTAAATCATTTTATTATTATTAATTTCATAAAAAGAATTTACCTAAGGTTGTGAACAATATGTATGGAAATACATATGAATTTTTTTAATTGTTAATTTAATTTAATTAATTGAATTTTAAATTATAAAATCCATATCTATTGATTAAAAATTGTATTTGTTGATGTATATTGTATTATATGGATAATTGTTTGATTATTATGATAAATACGATAAATCCATATCTTTGATTATTATGATAAATACGATAAGTAGTGCCTTGATTGGATTGTTTATTGTTGATTGTAGTATCTTTCGATGTTTAATTGTAATTAATTTTTGATTTAAATTGGAAAATAATTAATTAATATAAAGTGGATACTAATGGGAAAATCAAATAAATAACTGACAAATAAGGTTATTTATATATTTTGGATGGTTTCTGTAAAAATGATGATTTAACAAATTTTACTGAAATTAAAGTATGTTATTACGTATGAATTTCTGGGGAAGTTCATAATAATTAACTGAAATTATATTATAAATTACTATTGAGAATTTTATTATTAAGAATGAGATTTTAAATAATAATAATATGAGTTCCAATGAAATAGTATTGTTTTGTGTAAATGACAAAGTGATTGATTTCATGGTATTTATGAACTATTATTGTTGTTGTCTGATTTATAAATACAAATGGTCATTTTCTAGCTAATAATAAGAATATTAAAGGGATGTTTTCCAAAATCATTTTTGGATAAATAAATTTCTATTTTGAGATAGATACAAAAAAGAAGTTTCGGTGATTTAAATAAAATGTTGTATTTTTGTGACAAATGGTAATAAATTGTTTTTGGAAAGAATTAAAGAGGTTTTAATGTATAGTATTATTTTGATGTAAAATAATAACAATATAGTCTTAAAGAGTGATCCAGTGAAAATTATTATTATTTATTTAAAACATTATGCTTTAGGGTATTTGAAAAATGGATATAATAAAGGATTTCATAGGCATATTATTGTTTTTGAAGAATTATTATTGTTTTAAGATGTAATAAATAATTGAAACTTTTATAATAAACAACAATGAAACGATTTTATACTTAAGAAGATAATAGCCATAAGTATATTATTTGGATGATTGTTGAATGCGTGACTAAGTATTGATTGTAATAATCACATATATTTTGAAGTTGTGCAATATTTTACCATTATTTTCACTAGACGATGGACAATTAATTAAGGTTATTTTAACGATGGATGCATGGGTTGTAGAATTACAGGTCTTAAGGCTGATTAAACAATAAAGGGAGGAGGGGGGTGAATAATATTTTCTACTTTTGTAAATCTTTTTAAATTTCTTTTAAGTTTAATATCAAATCATATATTTTCAACACAGGATCATATTAACAATCAATCATAGATGCAATCATATAAAAATAAAGCAATAAACAAAGCAAAAAGTTAAAGAGATGACACCAGGGATTTTATACTGGTTTGAATTTCTTATACATCCAGTCCTATATAATTGCTTGTATGGATTTCTTTTCAAATGCTAATCTTTAAACGGGCAGAAGGCAAATCCAATTACAATCTCGATTTCAAGGCAATGAGACACACCCTCCTAATTTTCTGGACTCAAGGTACACCCAATTGATTTGGACGTGCTATACGCACTCCCTCTCGGATTTCCAGTCTACCAAGCACGCTTAATTGATTTAAACGGGATATAATCACATCTAAGCAAATGAAAATGGAGTTTGATGGCTATTTTCAAAGACAATTTCTTGAAGTTTGGATACAAAATATCCTATAGCCTCTTAGACCGCACTTTGATCTTTGATTTGAGAGAGAGATGATTCCAAAACAGTAGGAAAGTAGTATTGGATCAATACATAAAAGTATGAATTGATTCCATTTGATTTTTAAGTGAATATGATATAATTTCAATTGAGTTTTCAATAGAGGAAGAGAAGAGAAGAAAATAATATAATAATTCATCGGAAATTCCTTTGAAACCTCCTATATAGTGTATCAACGGATGTGTCCATTCGCGAAGAGTTGTGATGAATAGACACTTCAATTCAAAATATAAAAAACTGATTTGCGGCAAATATTTCGACATACCGCCTATACATATGTCGACATATGTATGTTTATTTTGAAAGCTCTTTTCTTTTTAAACATTTTGAAGAATCTGTATTTTATAAAATATTTTGATACTTTGTAAAATAAATTAAACATGGTTTATAAACATTTTAAACTTTGAATTTTTTTTATAAAGTATTTTTAAATATATTTTAAAAAGATATTTTGTTAAAAATATAAAAGATAAGAAAATAAGAAAATAAGAAATAGGGATCAAAAATTGCTACTAGGGACTTTAGCAAAATTCTATGACTCTATACACTATATTATAGTCTTGATATCTTGGTCTTTATACTCATGAGTCTTTATATCCATTTCTTGAGTCTTTATACTGTACACTCTTCAATTCAACACCTGTATAATAACCTGCACTATATACTGTATAACTTAGCAAAAAATTAGTATCCATATTTTATATAAATGTATACCGTTGTTTATTAAAATTATTATCATCAAAATCAATAACCGAGGTATTAAAAATCTCCTCCTTTTTTATGATGGCAACCATTTGATATACTATATATAAAGTATGATATAATTCTCCTACAGTTAAATAACTCTCCTTGAATATATGCATATGTATTTTTTATATTTTTATCCCCCTTTGTCATCAACAAAAATGGATGAAAAAATAAAACTCCCCTTAAATCAAAATACTTAGAAACTATAGATTATAATCAATAACTAAGTTAAATAGAATGATATTTATGATTATGATATAAGATATATGACGATATACTTAGAAACAATGCATTATTTTATACTAGGGATGATATATATTATAATTATATAATAAATAGGATAACACAACTTATTAAATCAATCTTATATATATCATTTAATCAATTAAACACACAAATCTAAGTGTCAGTCCTTAGTATAAACAATCCAAACCAAACAAATTCAATTCAAGCATAACACCAAACCAAATCAAATCCTAAGAGTACATAGACATATCTAAACCAATTCAAACCTAACAACTACACGTTTCGTTGATCTTCAACCCAACCGTCGGACCTAAAGATTAGATCTGCTTTGATGGCATCTTAATATTCATTATCCTTTTTAATAGTGCACTCTGCATTGTTGGATGGTTCATTTTTGATTAAGAAAGAAATCATCCATCAAATGACATCGAAATGCTTTTCTTGTTCCTTGATCATCTACATTTGAGTTAACTCTAAATGCCTCTGATTTCTTAAGATAAAAGAGTAAATGTCCTTGAAAGATGTTGTTCAAGGTTTTTACATAATTTTTTATGTGAAGAAGACATATTTGTAGAGAAAGATGTTTGAGAATGAAAAGAGGGTATAAAATAAAATGATGAGTGAGTTTTCTAGAAGAAATATGCTTATATAGGAGTGAAAGTTGTTTGGAATGATTGGATAGACGGTAGTTATTTAATTTTGAATTTTTTATTTTTTACCAACTGGCCATTATATGTCGATATATTGGGTTCATGTGTGTTGACATACATGTCATAAATTGCAAAATTTATGTTTTTATTATAATTTTTGTTTTAAACTTATACAATTTTTTTTATAACTTCCAGTGATTAATAAAAAATATAGGACAGTATTAGATATATTTTATTACTTTGAATTGAAAGGTACAAGGATTTAAAAGATTAATAAAAGAAAATACATGAAAATGACATAAAATTAAACTAAAAGCATACAATACTAAGGGATAAAAATATAGATAACAGAAGGAAACAACTAGATAATCTTAGAAGGATGTAGATGATGATGATGAAGAGCAGCCAAGCTTGCGAATGATATTTCCAAAGTATTTGTCCATTTTGTTGGAAAGAGAGGTGAACATTTTACTAAATTAACAGTTTAGCTTCTTTTTGGTTTTAAGAAAGTTTTCTTGGTTCCTTAAAATCTCTTTCTCAGAGGGATGGGATGGTTTGTCAAAACTTTGTAAGGAAGTATCCACTTCTTCCTCTTCCTCATCATCTTCTTCTTCCACTTCCATTTCATCATCTACTTCTTGAATCTCTTGTTCTTCTTTATATGTCAATCTTTGTTCCTTTTCGGGAAGTGTCTCATATGGTTCGAAAAATGGTGGAATATGCATAAGAGAGATGTTGGCATTTTCGAAATTTTTTGAGGAATAAATAGATTTTGTCTTAAATTAACATTAAAAAAAATTAGGAAAATTCTAGTAAGATACACATCATGCTAGAGTATGTTCTTATGTCTAGAAATATTCTTTTGAACAAAGTCGCCTAAAATGACTTATGCCTAATTGATGTTGTAGTTTCCGTAAATGGCGAAAAGAGCTCTAAAAACTTTTGAGTATGGTTATTGTAATTACCCGTCCTTGGAATGACACTTTATTGTAAAATGAGACTCATAAGTATCAATTCTGGTCGACGGTTCTTGTATTTAAAATCAAATTCTTCATTACTTTTGAAAATATCATGAAAAACTTCACGCTTTTGTTCATCAATTTGAAAAGTGGAGAGGTGAATTCCACTAGAGTTGCAACCAAGAATATTACCCAAAATTTCACAATTTAAAATAATTTGACTACCATTACCACTACTCCAAATTTGTCCCTCTTCTCAGTGAAAATATTTTTCATTTAAATCGGCATAAAATATTTTGACCAAATTTAGATAACAAACAAAATCATTTTGTGAAGAGTTAATTAACCAAAAATTTCATTTTCAAAATAAATATCTTGTAAACTATAAGAAGAAAAATCTTCGAACTTAACAAATCTTCCATGAAAACTTTTTCGGAAGTAGCATACTCCATATAGGCTCCAACGACATCTTTCTCATTAAAGAGAAAGCATTTAGTTATCTAAGAGAGCATTATGGTTTTAGGAGTTTGACTTGAGGAAGCCATTTTTGAGTTTTTGAGGAGATAAGAAAATGATGAGATATTTAAAATTTGAGATAAAGTGAATGAATGAATGGATAGAGATGGACTAAATTAATAGAGAGTGAAGAGCCATGTTCTCTGGTCAAAAGGGTGCCTATTAGAACATGGGAGTAGGTGCAAAAGAGAGGAAAATTTGAATTGAAATTTGAATTTTTAGTTTTCTCGCATGTATATCGACATATGACTTGTGGATATGCCGACATATAGCTCGAAATTTTTAAAAAATAAAACTAAGCTAATATATTCCTATATATATTTATGTACATTTATATACTTATATTGATCCAATATTATTACTAATCTATACGTTAATCCTGAAAACCACAATCAACCAAAAAATGAAAAAAAAAAAAATTTAGATAAAGGTATCATTTTTTCACATTTTTGTTGATCACTTCTGACTAGTCAGTATTGCTGTGAAACACATATTCATTTTTTCAGTATCGGGTTCATTGTCACTAAAAGAAGTGTCTGAAGCATCCAAATTTGATGTATATGTCCCTTTTCTTTTTCTGGATGAATCGTTAACTGGTGAGATCTTTGTTTTATTCTGATGCGGGTAGTCTCTTTGAAAATAATCGGGTTCATCATAGTTGAAGCATCTAGTAGCAGTTCCAGTTCCAAGGGTCTTGCTTTCGGGTTTTTGAAAATTGTTCATTTTCCTATACTTCAGAAATTTTCTAATTTTTTTATCATGGAGGTAATTTCCTCATTATTGTCATCATCTAAATCGGGATCGTTAGTTATTGCATGGAAAGTGATGGATTTCTTTTCTGTTGCCTTGCTTTCCCTTCTGCCTAGCAATTGTGCATCATAGGACATTAAATTGCCTGTTAACTCTTCAATTTTCAGAGCAATAATATCATTAGCCTCTTCTCTTACTTAGGTCTTTTGATCCCACTCTGAAGAGAGTGAATTGAAATTTTTTCTAACTTGCTCCTCTTTAGAAAAGTTTTTACCTAATGCAACTAATGAATGCTCTATAACTTAAAATCTACAATACATGTCAGAAATAGACTCTAAATAACTGAAATTGATTCGTTAGTATGGAAATTTTTGTCTTTTTCAATTTACTTCAAATTTCATATACAGACTTATAAATAGAGACTCTATTAAATTCACTTTTATCTAGTGAACAAAATAGAATATTCATGGCTTTAGAATTTTTTCTGTGCAAGTAAGTTTTTGTCACCAATCCATTGTGCAAAATTAGTCTCAGGTTCAGTGTACTCATTTTTTGTAACATTCCAAATATCTAGACCATTAGAATGTAAGTAAATTTTTGTTCTACGTGAGCAATAGGTGCAGTTACTACCATTAAAAAGTAGGGTTCTGGTAGTAGACTGTCTGTGACGACCCGAAAATCCATACCCTTTAAATCGACAATAATCCACACATGTCCGACCCCAAAAAGCACAGACTGGCGGAAAGTCAAGAGAAAGAGAAGAAGAGAGAAGAAGAGAAGAGAAGAAAGAGAGAAGAAGAGAAGAGAAGAAAGAGAGAAGATAGAACCAAGCAGAACAATATAGAATCTCACATCGCATCGGAAAATATATAATATCATATCAATGATCTTTACAAAGCAGAAACTGTATATACACACATCAATCAGAGTTCAACAATCAATCAATAATTATCATCCTGAACAGTTATAATAACCTGTCCTTACAAATGCCGATAATTTAAAACAACTAAGAAATGCAGCGGATAATCAAGCAAATACGGATATACGAAAATGAAGATCTCCAGCTCTCCTGTTGAAACTCCAAAAGCATCAAATCTGAACCTGTAAATATACTCGGTCTGACCCGAGCATTAAAAGGGCAGAATGTGCGGATCAGTCTGGTAAACCAGCGTGAGAAACACACTCAACTGAATTTATTAAATTACCAAAATTTTCTTTTATCAAAACAAAAGTATCTCGTAAGATAAGTCCACACATAAACACGGACATGTTTTTACCTTACGATAACTAAATCATCTCATATAAAATTCATGTTATATTATACTAGTGTCTAGTACACAAATAATATTAATCATAACCGAAATCATTACATTGATTAAATTACAGCATATAGCCCAATTGGGTAATACAATCAAAATGGCGGGTACGTAGTGGAGTTTGGATTTCCATACAAATGACTAGGTGAAGAGACTAACTTCTAAAGTGGTACACCTCTAGATGGATGTCCCAAGGCACATAACATCTGCCATCTACCAACACAAGACCGACCCACCTCTATAACTAGATGGTATCGAATATGTCATCCTTCGATCGTTATCGACCTTTACCGATGGCCCTCATAGCATACAAACCACAATAATCAATACACGATGTCGTAGCGTGTAAAGATATATTTAGAAGAGGATGATCATATCCTAATGGGAGCGACCCACATAGCCCAGCCGCATCTAACCCTATTTTGATTATTCCCAGTTGATGAGACTAGAGGTAACGATTACCTTTCATAGTCACAATCACATCACTTTGAATGCCACACGGCCATTTCCGTTTGACTACTAATTGCCTTTCACAAAAATACAACCCTTAAGCTCATATGTCTCAAGGAGAGTGTTAATCTAAGAGAAGTTGCCTTCTCCGCCACCACTAATGTAGGTTTGTAAAAACCAATGTACGAAATCTATAGAAATGCAATGTCAGACAAACATCCATACAAATTGTCCAAGAACAAGACAAACTAAAGGTACTTTCCTACCATATCCTGTCGGAAAATCCCTAGGATTAGTAGTGAATAGTCCTTGCATTGGATATTTCATAATGAAGAGACCACTGCTACTGGATGTGTATTGGGATTTTAACCCCAAACGATCAAAAAACAGTCCCCTACTATGAACATCCGAAATATCAATATTATCACAAGCAACCTGCACAATCGTCGCATATACGTTGGTCCGAAGTGGTTTTCGGATAAATCTGATTCCGGTTTCTTCGCACAAACAACATAAAAGCGTTTCTCAACCCCATACAGAAACTAAGTCTCATAGACTTATCACGCCTCCAACTTTCAACTTGCTATCCTTCGGGCTAAGAAGGAAGCTCAATAGATTGGAGTAATACTCCGCACTATACAAATCAACATCCTCAACACAAACGATAATCAAGCCTACACAGAAGGCTACGTACTAAGTGTACGATTAAATAGTTCCCACATCAAGTCGAGGAACAAAAATTTGGCCAAATTTGAAAGTCGGTTATTTAACTATTAAGGCAAATAAACAAATATTTAGCACCATACGCAATCACTGGGCCCATTAATTAATCTTTTATTGATTAAATCATTTGCCAAATATTCACTTCAATTTATCTTTTAAAAAGATATAATCTCAAAACCATTTCAACTTTTCAATATTGGAAAACATTTCCATATACTTATTTAATAATAAGTAATTCACAAATTTCTTTATTTTCATCACTTAGAAAATATTATATATACTTAAATCACGATTAAGTATATATTTTATTCTTTGAAGGAAAATATTCTCTTAAACACATTTATTTGGATCAAAACGAATGTTGCATAAAACATCGTTACGACAACCCAAAATAAATAGTATATGGATTCGAAATTTAGATAGGTATATAAATCCCAATACTATACAAAAACATTTCCTATTGAAAATCATTTACTATAACAACAGTGTTATAGTCCATCATTTCCTTACTTCTTGAAAATGTATATTTCAACAATGAATGTTGAAATCTATTGTTTCGATCCTTAACACATTTTAAAACATCTTTTAATCATTTTATTCCATTTAAAATATCAATTCCTAAAACGTTTATTTAATTTTAAAAGATTATTCACTGTCCAAAATCATGAATATAATCCTTTAACAATTTATAAATTTAACTTATCAGTTTTAATTGATTTCGGATTTATAAAACAATGTTTATAAATTCACATTTTTTATTTTATAAAAACTTCAATTTATAAATCTCCTTTATTAACCAATTCCATTTATCTCATTTATATGCCAAATCCAATTTATAAGTTAATTGCTTATAAATCATCTATTTACAAATTCACTTATTTTATAACTTCACAAATTATAAATCTTATTAATTATAAGACTTATTTATTACTTTATTTTAACATTTATAAAAACTCATTTATATTTCCGTTATTCCGATTTATAAAAATATCACTTTTATAAATCTTATATTTAAACCTTTTATAATAAATTCAAAAATCACCATTTAAACTATTTTATAAAATAATCAACTTCATATTTCCAAAAATCACATTTCAATTATATTTTCCAAAACATCATAATGTTTATAACATAAAAATTATAACATTAATTTATTTAAAATAGTTTCCTTCCTTTATAACAAATCAAATCATACATTTTCAAATCGCTTAAAAATCCTTTTTAATTTGAAATCATCACTTTAACATTTTTAAATTACCAAAAATAGGCCCAATGCTGCAACAGCACTAAATACATCAACCACGACATCCAGACATCATATATCATACGATAACAACATATATCACAATATTTATAAATAAATCAATACGGTTGAGGAATCCAGTTAGATCCCTCCAACCTATCACCTGCAACAAATATACATATTAAAAATATGTGTATAATGTCCGCTTCAAGGTAGACACACGTACAAAGGGTCATCCTCTCATACACGGGAACGTATAGGGTCATCTGCTTCACTAGGCAGGTATATATCCAAATACCAATCAATATATCATATATCATTCAAACAATCATCCTTCATCATAAATAATATTTATTCGCACTTATATAAAAACAATAGTGAGTCAGAAAGAGTGAGCTGTACTCACTTTGCTTGTAGTCGTCGCGATAGCGATTTATTCCGATTAAAATTAAACAAGCCTTTAGTTTCAACCAAAATTTTCACTAGCTCAAATAAATCTCAATCCAGTTTCATAATTTAGTGCTCGTCAATACGAACCAACGCAATTTGTTTCATTAATTTTCGACCTCGTATGAAAAGGATATGATTTTTTAAAGTTTAAACGAATTATATATATAAATTTACAATTATTTTTAATTTTTAAACCTAGAATCAATCGTAGCCATCGATTTTCTTCCCACCAGATCTGGACGCTACTTTCATCTTCTTCCATAGGTTATTCGAATGAAGACAAAAACCTATGGCACGCACCATATTTTGAACAACGCAACCAACTACGCTCGACTAGACTTCGATCAGAGCATGTCGTTCCACTCGCCTACGCTAGCACCACCCTACTTGAAGCTCGGTCGTCTATTTTGCTTGGAAATCATGTGCAAAAATCAGCACTTCATCGGTTTGCTACGCCACGATCGACATGCCGATTTCGATCATATCCGTATGGATTTGAAGATCTCGATGAACTCTATCACTTTGCTGTTGAAAATTTCTTGAAACGTTGCACGGATTGGAAGAAATTAAAGAAGAAAGAATTGAAATATCGCCCATTGAAATAATTAGGGCCGGCTGTAAACCTTAGCTAGGTTTGTTTGCAAATGAAAGAAAATAACATCCTTTTATAGAAAATTCGCGCACACTATTCATCCGAATTTTTTTTGAACTCGAAACGAAGCATGCCGCCTGGCGTTTATAATGTTTTACGCCCATTCCGAACTCAATGGAATATATATCGAGAGCCAATTCGATCGTATTTGGAAGATAAGTTTTCGAATCAACTATTTAAATTTAAAATTTCACATAAACGAATTTCTACGCGTTTTAGCGTGCCTCGGACAAACCGTAAATCTAATTGACATGAAATTTTAAATTCTACAATAATATAACATTACGGATCCAATGAAACTTGTTTCGTCGAAATCCAAGACTGTATGAAAAATGGCTATTTTCACTAGTTAATTAAATATTAAAATATTCGATTTTTACAATTTAACTTTTAAATCAATTTCAAAAGTTCTCTATCATCATTCTAATTCAAATAGAATTTAATACAACTTTATAAATCATTTTTTTATTCACATTAAATTCGAATTCCAATTATTTCAGCAATTTCAAATATTAAATTAACAATTTAATTATCCAATTAAATCACTATATTCGAAATAAAATATATTCAGCTTATAAATTTAACTTGTGCATATTTAAAATCAATTAAATATACAAATTTCAAATGACCGAAATTCTGGGTCATTACATTCTCCCCAACTTAAAAGAATTTCGTCCTCGAAATTACCAAGTAAGAAAAAGTCACAAAATTCATTAACTAAACTCTTATAAAAACTTTTCTAAGTTTTCCAAATCCATTCTTAGTTATCTTTTCCAAAACCAACAATATCGTTTCAATTTTCAACTCAATATGAAAACTTTAGTAAAAAATTCACCAGCGTCTCCTTTGTGCATTTCGATCGTAGTTGGATCACAGCGTGTATAATATCAAAAATATACATCTCATCATCGAGGATGAGGCATCCCGCAGGGAAAAAGTGTAAAAGTACCATATGTAATTCGAGATATGTACCACGTATATTATTGGCGAGCATATACGGCTAATATAACGCGAAAGCGAGCTCCAAAAGCGAAGCAAGCGCCATACGTACCCTACTAAACACTCAACAAACATGAGAAACATGTATATATAAAATAATATCAATATACAACATATACCAACATAACAATTATATATGTAATATAGCAATGCAACAAAAGCAACAAATCCAATCATCCAACTAACATCCAACAAATCAATATCTATCCAGTCAAACCATAACCAAATCAATATACATTCACTTTTCATTAATATTCATTGAATTGATTTTTAATTTAATCACATTTGATTCATTAACATTGGATTTACTAACATTCATTCATTCATTCATATTCAATTAGTTTACATTCACTGATTCATATTCCAATTTGTTCACTTCCAAATCAAATCAAATCAATTCTCTTTAAATTCACTTAACTTCCCAATTGAATTCAGTTATTTAACTTTCAATTTTATTAATACAATTTCACATGAATTTTATATACAATCAATTAATATTCATATAACAATCAATGCATATCCAACATTTATCAAATTAATTTAATTCGCTTACATTCAATTTGGTTTAATACATTTAATTCCAATTGGTTTAATATTCATTTGACTTTCATTTAATTATTCAATTTCATTAGCTTTTAATGAATTAACACCCACATCCACTGTTCCATATCAATTCATTTACATTCAATGATTAACATTCAATTCATAATTCATTATTTCAATTGCTAATTTAATCTACAAATAAAGTTGAATTTCTTTATATAACTCAAATTCTTATTCATTAAATGACTTCATTTCATTAATTCATTTTATTAATTTACCTTGATACCAAAATCAACTTCATTTAACATCACTTAAGTTATGTTTCATTTCATCTCTAAAGTCATTTTATTTAACTTAAGTCAAAATCATATCACCATTCAAATTCAAATTTTTGTTTTGCCTAACCAAATGTGTTTGACCATTTTAAAATTTGGTTTTACTTATATTTTCTCATTTTACAAGTTATACAACTTAATTATTCATATTCCATGAACATCTACATAAGTTCACTTCCATTCACTAAACTCATCTTTTTTTTTTCTGAACATCAAATCATGGCTATATAATCACTTTCCAACTTAGGTCTATTTTCTATTTCAATAACTTAGCTAATCTAGTTCAAACCCAATTCCTTTTATTTAAATTTCCTTTGGTTAAATTTCAAATCATATATTTTATTACGCTACTCACATTTATTTCAACTTTACCAAGTTAAAATTTTCATTTCATATTATAAGGCCTAATTCATCTTGCTTATATTTATCAGTTTCAACTTGGATTTTAAATCAAATTTTCTTATCACAAAAAAACTTAAATTTTCAATTTACTATTGGTAGCAAATCCATCACACGGAAACTCGAAAATAATACTGATGATGTTGTAGTCATTACCTTTATTATTTTCCAGCAACAGTAGTGAATTTAGTGCTTTATATTCTTTTAAAAATTTCCTTCTATTTATAAATCACATTTACAAATCTTTTACTTATGTAATTCCACTTATTTTCTATTTATAATAAAATAACCTCTTTAACTTTGAAAAACAACTTTCAAAACAACAGAATTCAAAATTTTCAAATTCTTAGTTTAAGTCCATTTTCTATTTTCAATTCACATTTACAAATATACTCATGTTATTTAATTTCTTATATATAAGATTATTTTGCAATTATAAATCATATTAATTATAATTCCATACTTTATAATTGATTCGCTTATATAATTTATTCTCTTACAATTGTTGTTTCTATTTAGATTATTCAAATAGCTTTTACTAACATATATATACATATTTCATTTTCTAACAACCAAACAACTAATTTATTTACACTATAATAATTCTGAAAAAATCATTTCTTTGTATATAAATATAATTGAGGTAAAATTATTTTATTTACCCAATTTAAAATGATATTATGTCGACCTGCCTCGTTTAAGTGTTTAGAAATCCATATCGATAACATGGCAACCCACGTACCGACAAGAATACACAAACAACTCAACGGATAAGTAAACACAATATAAAACATTTTTATATCACTAACAAATACGTGCTCATATATATAATACACTCAAACTCAATTTAGGGTGCTACTTTCCCTATCTATACTGAGTACACATCAAAGCTTAGGAATATATAAAATCTAAGCCTTGATACCACATGTGACGACTCGAAAATCCATACCCTTTGAATCGACAATAATCCACACATGTCCGACCCAAAAAGCACAGATTGACGGAAAGTCAAGAGAAAGAAAAGAAGAGAGAAGAAGAGAAGAGGAGAAAGAGAGAAGATAGGACCAAACAGAACAACAGAATCTCACATCACAGCGGAAAATATATAATATCATATAATTGATCTTTACAAAGCAGAAACTGTGTATATACACATCAATCTGAGTTCAACAATCAATCAATAGTTATCAACCTGAACAGTAATAATAACCTGTCCTACAAATGCCGATAATTTAAAACAACTAAGCAACGCAGCGGATAATCAAGCAAATACGGATGTACAAAAATGAAGATCTCCAGCTCCCCTTTTGAAGCTCCAAAAGCATCAAATCTGAACCTGTAAATATATTTGGTCTGACCCAAGCATTGAAAGGGAAGAACGGCCGGATCAGTCTGGTAAATCAGTGTGAGAAACACACTCAACTGAAATTATTAAATTACCAAACTTTTCTTTTATCAAAACAAAAGTATATCGTAAGACAAGTCCACACATAAGCACAGACATATTTTTACCTTAGAATAATTAAATCATCTCATATCAAATTTATGTTATATTATACTAGTGTCTAGTACACAAATAATATTAATCCTAGCCGAAATTGTTACATTTATTAAATTCCAGCATATAGCCCAATCAGGTAATACAATCAAAATGGCGGGTACGTAGTGGAGTTTGGATTTCCATACAAATGACTAGGTGAAGGGACTACCTTCCGAAGGGGTACACCTATAGATGGATGTCCCGAGGCACAGAACATCTTCCCTCTACCAACACAAGACCGGCCCACCTCTATAACTAGATGGTACCGAATATGTCACCCTCTGGTCGTTACCGACCTTTACCGAGGTCCCTCATAGCATACAAACCACAATATTCAGATAACGACGTATTAGCGTGTAAAGATATATCTAGAAGAGGATGGTGATACCATAATGGGAGAGACGCACATAGCCCTGCTGCATCGAACCCTGTTTTGGTCATTCCCGGTTGATGAGGCTAGAGGTAACGATTACCTTTCACAGTCACAATCCCATCACTTTGAATGCCACACAGCCATTTCCGTTTGACTACTAATTGCCTCCCACAAAAATACAACCCTTAAGCTCATACGTATCAAGGAGGGTGTTAATATAAGAGAAGTTGCCTTCTCCGCCACCACTGATGTACGTTTGTAAAAACCAATGTAAGTAATCTGTAGAAATGCAATGTCAGACAAACATCCATACAAGTTGTCCAGGAACGAGACAAACTGAAGGTACTTTCCTACCACATCCTATCGGGAAATCCCTAAGATTAGTAGCGAATAGTCCTTGCATTGGATATTTCATAATGAAGAGACCACTGCTACTGGATGTATATTGGATATTAACCCCAAACGATCAACAAGCAGTCCCCCACTATGAAACTCTGGAATATCAATATCATCACAAGCAACCTGCACATTCGTCCAATATACGTTGATCCGAAGTGGTTTTCGGATAAACCTGATCCCCGTCTCTTCACACTAACAACGCAAAACGTTTCTCAACCTCACACAGAAACTAAGTCTCATAGACTTATCACGTTTCTAACTTTCAACTTGCTATCCTTTGGGCCAAGAAGGAAGCTCGATAGATTGGAGTAATACTCCACACTATACAAATCAACATCCTCAACACAAACGATAATTAAACCTACACAGAAGGCTACGTACTAAGTGTACGATTAAATAGTTCCCACATCAAGTTGAGGAAATATTTTTGGCCAAACTAGATAGTCGGTTATTTAACTATTAAGGAAAACAAACAAATATTTATCACCATACACAATCACTGGGCCCTTTAATTAATCTTTTATTGATTAAATCACTTGCCAATTATTCACTTCAATTTATCTTTTAAAAATATATAATCTCAAAACCATTTCAACTTTTTAATATTGGAAAACATTTCCATATACTTATTTAATAATAAGTAATTCACAAATTTCTTTATTTTCATCACTTAGAAAATATTATATATACTTAAATCACGATTAAGTATATATTTTATTCTTTGAAGGAAAATATTCTCTTAAACACATTTATTTGGGTCAAAACGAATGTTGCGTAAAACATCGTTACGACAACCCAAAATAAATAGTATAGGGATTCGAAATTTAGATAGATATATAAATCCCAATACTATACAAAAACATTTCCTTTCGAAAATCATTTACTATAACAACAGTGTTATAGTCCATCATTTTCTTACTTCTCGAAAACGTCTATTTCAACAATGAATGTCGAAATCTATGGTTTCGATCCTTAACACATTTTAAAACATCTTTTAATCATTTTATTTCATTTTAAATATCACTTCCTAAAACGTTTATTTAATTTTAAAAGACTATTCACTGTCCAAATCGTGAATATAACCCTTTAATAACTTCTAAATTTAACTTATCAATTTTAATTGATTTCGGATTTACAAAACAATGTTTATAAATTCACATTTTTTATTTTATAAAAATTTCAATTTATAAATCTCCTTTATTAACCAACTCCATTTATCTCATTTATATACCAAATCCAATTTATAAGTTAATTACTTATAAATCATCTATTTACAAATTCATTTATTTTATAACTTCACAAATTATAAATCTTATTAATTATAAGATTTATTTATTACTTCATTTTAACATTTATAAAAACTCAATTATAATTCCATTATTCCGATTTATAAAAATATCACTTTTATAACTATTATATATAAACCTTTTATAATAATTTCAAAAATCACCATTTAAACTATTTTATAAAATAATCAACTTCATATTTCCAAAAATCACATTTCTATTTTATTTCCCAAAGCATCATAATGTTTATAACATAAAAATTATAACATTTATTTATTTAAAATAGTTTCTTTCCTTTATAACAAATCAAATCATATATTTTCAAATCGCTTAAAAATCCTTTTTTATTTGAAATCATCACTTTAAAAATTTTAAATTATCAAAAATAGGCCCAATGCTGCAACAGCACTAAATACATCAATCACGACAGCCAAACATCATATATCATATGATAACAACATATATCACAATATCTGTAAATAAATCAATACGGGTGAGGAATCCAGTTGCATCCCTCTAACCTGCCACCTGTAACAAATATACATATTAAAAATATGTGTACAATGTCCGCTTTAAGGCAGACGTGTGTACAAAGGGCCATCTGCTCATACACGGGAACGTATAGGGTCATTTGCTCCACTAGGCAGGTATATTTTCAAATACCAATCAATATATCATATATCATTCAAACAATCATCAATCATCATAAATAATATTTATTCTCACTTATATAAGAATATCAGTAAGTCGAAAAGAGCGAGTTGTACTCACTTTGCTTGTAGTCGTTGCGATAGCGATTTATTCCGGTTAAAATTAAAAAGCATTTAATTTCAACCAAAATTTTCACTAGCTCAAATAAATATCAATCCAGCTCCATAATGTAGTGCTCATTAATACGAACCCAACATAATTTGTTTCATCAATTTTCGACCTCGTATGAAAAAGATATGATGTTTTAAAGTTTAAATGAATTATTATATATAAATTTACAATATTTTTTAATTTTTAAACCTGGAACCAATCATGGCCATTGATTTTATTCCCACCAGATCTGGCTGCTACTTTCATCTTCTTCCTCAGGTTATTCGAACGCAGACAAAAACCTATGGCACACACCATATTTCGAACGATGCAACCAACTACGCTCGACTAGACTTCGATCAAAGCATGTCGTTCCACTCGCCTACGCTATCACCACCCTCGGCCGAAGGCACTTGATGCTCAGTCGTCTATTTTGCTTGGAAATCGTGTGCAAAGGTTGGCACTTCATCGGCCTGCTGTGCCACAATCGACACGTTGATTTCGATCATATCCGTATGGATTTGAAGATCTCGATGAACTCTATCACTTTGCAGTTGAAAGTTTCTTGAAATGTTGCACAGCTTGGAGAAAATTAAAGGAGAAAGAATTGAAAATATTGGCCATTGAAATAACGAGGGTCGGCTTTAAATCCTAGCTAGGTTTGTTTGCATTTGAAAGAAAATAACGTCCTTTTATAGAAAATTCGCCCGCACTATTCATCCGAATTTTGTTCGAACTCGAAATGAAGCATGCCGCCTGGCATTTATAATATTTTACGTCCATTCTGAACGCAATGGAATATATATATATCGAGAGCCAATTTGATCGTATTTGGAAGATAGGTTTTCGAATCGACTATTTAAATTTAAAATTTCACATAAACGAATTTCTACGCGTTTTAGCTTGCCCCGGACAAACTGTAAATCTGATTGCACGAAATTTGAAATCCTACAATAATATAACATTACGGATCCAATGAAACTAGTTTCGTCGAAATATGAGGCTGTATGAAAAATGGCAATTTTCACTCGTTAATTAAATATTAAAATATTCAATTTTTACAATTTAACTTTTAAATCAGTTTCAAAAGTTTCAATCATCATTCTAATTCAAATAAAATTTAATACAACTTTATAAATCATTTTTTTATTCACATTAAATTCAAATTCCAATTATTTCAGCAATTTCAAATATTAAATTAACAATTTAATTATCTAATTAAATCACTATATTCGAAATAAAATCTATTCAGCTTATAAATTTAATTTGTGCATATTTAAAATCAATTAAATATATGAATTTCAAATGATCGAAATTCTAGGTTGTTACATTGTCGTTCGACAAAAGTGTTAACCAATGTACCAACAGTGTTGCTTGTCATTATAACTTCTCAAAAATCAAAGTACGAGTTTTTGAAAGCCTAATGCTCTGGTACCAAATGTGGGTTGCGAAATTATAGATCTTAAGGCTAATTAAACACAAGAGGAGGGATGAATAGTGTTTTCTAACATTTGTATTTTTAGATTTCTTATAAGTTTAATGTCAGATCATAGATTTTCAACATAAGGTTATATCAACAATCGATCACAGATGCAATCAAAGGCAAAAATAAAGCAATAAAGTAAAGTAGACAGTTAGAGCGATGACACCAGAGATTTTATACTTAGTCGGATGTCTCCTACATCCAATTCCGTACTATTGCTTGTGCAGATTTCTTTTCAAATGATAATCTTTAAACGGGTAGAAGGAAAACCTAATTAAAATCTCGATTTTGAGGCTACAAGGCACAACCTTCTGATTTTTCGGGCTCAAGATACACCCACTTGATTTGGACAGGTTACAAGCACACCCACTTGGATTTTCGAGCTACCAAGCTCGTCCAATTGATTTGAACGGGCTACACTCACACCCAAGCAAATGCAAATAGAGTTTGATTGATTTTTTAAAGATAATTTCTTAAAATTTGGATACAACGAATCCTATAGCCACTTGGACAGGCTTTGATCTTTGATTTGAGAGTGAGATGATTCCAATATAGTAAGAAAGTAGTATTGAATCAATACACAAAAGCATGAATTGATTCTATTTGATTTTGAAGAGAATTTGATATAATTTAAATGGAGTTTTCTAGAGAGGAAGAGAAGGGAAGAAAATAAGATAATAACTAACTTAAAATTAATTCGAAACCTCACATATATATAGTGTATTAGTAGATGTATCCATTTGCAAAGAGTTGTGACGAATAGACACTTCAATTTAGAATTTCAAAAACTGATTTGCGGCATGTATGTCGACATGCCTCCTATACATATGTCGACATATGTATGTTTATTTTGAAAACTCTTTTCTTTTTAAACATTTTGAAGATACTATATTTTGTAAATATTTTGAAACTTTGTAAAATAAATTAAACATAGTTTACAAACATTTTAAACTTTATAATATATTTTTAAAGATATTTTGGAAATATATTTTCTTAAAAATGTAAAAGATAAGAAAATAGAGATCAAAGATTGCTAGCAGGGACTTTAACAAAATTCTATGAGCCTATCCACTATATTATAGTCCGGATATCTTCATATCTTCGTCTTTATACTCGTGAGTCTTTATGTCCATTTCTTGAGTCTTTATAATGTATAGACTTCGATTGAACATCTGTATAATATCCTGCACAATATATTATATAACTTGGAAAAACATTAGTATCCATATGTTATATAAATGTATATTGTTGTTTGTTAAGGTTTTTTATTATCAAAATGAATAACTGAGGTATTAATGGGGTGTTGTGTTACTATCATGGAGTGATTAGTATATACTAGATGATTTATACTTATATAATAATGTAGTATTATAGTTGATAATTAATAACCAATGCGAGTATGTTTATGTTGTTTATTTATTTGATGATTAGGGTGGACATTGTGTGTTGTCGATATTTAATGGTTAAATGTGGTATTTTTTGTTGCCTCATATGATGATTTGTTATGATGGGTAAGTAGTAATACTATATTTTGTTTCAACTATTACCATTGGTTGCATTGGCTGCGATAGTTGCATTGATTACTATAGATGTTATGGTTGTTATGTACTAACAAATATTTGGATGCAGGAGAAGAGCAGAAAACAAAACTATGCGGGCTTGATCAAAGGATAAGACAAAGAATATGGAATAGCTTATATTACAGTATGAATTGATTTATCTCTTACATCATAGTTGTATAGTAGTTGTTGTAAATTAAATACTTAATGTATTGATATGAATATTATCCGATGCTAAAATATGCAATAACATTTGATTATTAAAATGATATTTCTATTCATATTCCGTTGTGGGTATTTCCTTTTTATCCATTGTCTTAGAAAATTAATTTAGTTTACCCATGGTCCAATATCTTTAACGTTTGAAATTAGTTGTAAGCAAATTCTAATGGCATTTATTATTTGTTTTGGATGTTAAAAATGGTGATCATCCCTTTTGGTATCGAAGCATAGTTTTAGTAGCATCGTGAGATTTAGGTAGGTTTGATCATTTAGATTATGATGATTTACACCTTAGGTAAGGTTAGAATATAGAACAGCGATTGTTTGTTAAATGTAATGACCCGAGAATTTTAAAAAATTTATAATGTAATTAACTAAAATTTCTCTTAAGAATAAAATTTTGATATTTGAAATAAGTCTATTTAAATATAGCACATGGCAAAACTTTATTTGGAAAATATAAAAGTTCGTTTATTTGTGAAATCTAAAAATTTAAATTTTTTCAGCTAAATGGTTGAAAATTTAATATTTTCCAAATCTGAATATTTTCATATAATAAAAATGTAAATCATTTTCTGAGTGAGGCGTCGAAATTTGTTTCGTCGAATTTGGACTGCTATAGCTCTGTTTATCTTATTTTCGACGTTTTAAAAGCATTTTCGGCAGCGAAAAATCTAGTTTTTATAACTTGGTCGTATCGCTGATATCTATGTACCATTATGTTTGTCTTATCATGTTGATCTTCGCAGTATATTCATTCGGGGTCCGGTACGCAACAGAAACAACAAAACATTTTGTCGTAGCGGTACCGTATTTGTGTCGTTTTTTTTTCCTATGCCTTTCCAAATTTCCAGCCGGGTATAACAATCAATCATTGCTTTAATAGAGTCGGAAAAAGAACATTTGACCCCTCATATTTCATTGGTTATCATATATATATTTGTGTGCCATTTTCATTTTTGACCTCATTCGTTCATTCTGGAAAAATAAAAGGTAAGCCTTTTCATTTTCGTTCCTGGAAGCATGTCTTTCTCCTGCAATTTGGCCAAGCACACACATATAATTGTTTGTGAAAATTATACTCATTCTCATGCTAGAGGAACTCGCGCATATCCCCTGCGACCCGAAGCCCTACCCATGCCAAACCTTCCCAAACTCGAAGCTGACCCGAAGTGCCCCAATTCATCACCGCCCATGTTGCCTCCCCCTGATCCGAAGCCACCATCGACCAAAAACCCGAAGCATACTCACGTTTTCCCCGTTCCAGGCTCGAAGAACTCGCGATCGCCTTAAAAAACTCATCATCTTCTCCTCCCATCCTCCAACCCCAAGCGTAGCCCTATAAACTCCTGGCCCATACTCACACATCCGATCACCG
Source organism: Allium cepa (assembly GCA_030765085.1). Lineage (NCBI taxonomy): Eukaryota > Viridiplantae > Streptophyta > Magnoliopsida > Asparagales > Amaryllidaceae > Allium > Allium cepa. The sequence continues at coordinate 602,933,467 of CM060935.1, forward strand.
AGACACCCCGCCTCACCATGCCCAACCTCCGCCTCCACTTCAAGTAGCCACAGCTACCACCTGCCTTGCCTCGCCCCACATCGCCACCACCCAGATCGAAGCAACCATCCCCTACCTGACAACCTTCCTGTAACGACCCGGACTTCCAACCTTCGAAAATCGGCATCCAATACATCACCAGTATTCAAATGCCAGAGATTCAAACGTTGGAGTCCGGTTCGCTGGAGCTATAACACATTAGATGATAACAACACAGCAGAAAACAAAATGACTTTTATTGATACACAACATTGATCACAACATTCTACAATAAATGCCCAACATTATCAGAGCCAATATATATACTACACAACAGCGGTATACAACAAACAACGGAAAAGATAACATCAACATGGGTCTTCCAAGAGAGAGTCCAACAAACTGCATCTTCATTTCCAAAGCTCCAAAGCAAAAAGCTCAAAACCAAAATCTTCAAAGACTTCCAAAATCACATCTATTCTCTGACTTAGCTCCAAAAACCTACCGATAACCTGACTCTAGGCTGCCCGTGTGGAAAATTATGGGCACCCAGAGTTTGGAAAAGGGAACAATAAACTCCAAGTCAATTAAGCGACTGGTGTAAGAAACATAAAAACAGTTATTTGTACACAAAGAAATAAAAAGAAATCCGTTCATGCTTTTTGAAAATGAAACTACCATAAGGTCTCCCGGCACGCACTCAAATGCAATCGCACACATGGGGGAGGTTTCTCCTTATAGTAGTCAAACATGCTTGATATGCGAAAATCCTTTTGATATTATTTTTAGTGCATAGTGTGGAAAAACATTTGCAAGTATAATATTAATCTTAGCCAGCAGACGTACCACTATAGTATGCCTACTATAGCTTGTCAGGAAATCAAATCTACAGTTTCGATGACAACAACTATACAATGGAAATCGATTATGCATATATTTCTATTTATAGGTACTGGCTAGAGTAACATCACTAGAAAGATAAGAACAAGGCTTAAAGAACGTTACAAGAGACTACAAGTCGATAGGAACAATAGAGCAACAAGACAGATGCACAAAGTAAACATGCACAGGTTTTAAGACGTCTGGGTGCACTAGCAGACGTCTGCAAAAAACCTCTGGAATACAAAACAAATAGGATCAGACATCTGGTTGATGCACTCAGACATCTGAAAGACTGCTGTATACAAAAAAATATACAGAGTCAGACGTTTGAAACAAATACTAAACATCTGATTTTGAACTCGGAATTTAAAATTCAAATTACAACTGACACATCTGAAAAGACATCATCGCTTCTCTTCGCTGCAACCCTTCATCACCATCAGAAGCAACCACAGAGCACTTGTTAATGGATGCAACCACTCAAGGAATCTCTCTACCACTATATATTACATCAAGAATTAAAGAGAAGGACTTACCTTACTTACTTGTGCTCTTTACTCACATACTCTCTTATATTCTTGATCTCTAGCAATCGATACTTGTATTTTCAATCTTCCATATATTCGATCTCCTCAATCAATACTCTGTAGATATATATTGAAAGCATTTGTACTTAATAGTCAATATCAGTGTTATAGAACACATACTTGACAGGAACAAGCTATTGTAACCAAGCTTATTCCTTCGGGCTAAGTGAGGGTGTTTGATAGTCGAATTCTGAAGGGGAGCTTCGGGACTGGACGTAGGACGGAAGGTCCGAATCAGTATAAAATCCCGGTGTGCTTATTATATATTTACCTAGATTAGTTTTATCTTAGTTGCATCATATATTTTGTCACATATACTTGCATATACACTATACGATCCATCCTATAGACTTTCAACTGGTATCAGAGCAAGGTTTGATCAAAGTACAATAACACATTTTTGAATTACTTTAATATGACAAGTATTTTTCAAGAAGGACAATCCACAGCACGACCCTCACTTTTTAATGGCTCTAACTATGCATATTTGTCAACACGTATGAGAATTTTTATAATGGACTAGAAATTTGGTCAGCCACTCAAGATAAATATGAAGCACCTACTACTTCTATGAACACACAGACCGATGCATAAAAAAGGTAGCTTCTAATAATGCCAAAGCTATGAATGTTCTATTTTGCTCATTAGACCAAAATGAGTTTTCATGTGTCATGTTATGTAATAATGCATTTGATATTTGGCGTACCTACAAGTTACACATGAAGGCACAAACAAAGTTAAACAAACTCTGATTTCAGTTTTACAAAATGAATTCTCATCATTTAAAATGAGACAAAATGAATCTATAGTAGACATGTATTATAGATTCCAAACCATTCAATATGATTTAATGGCACTTGGAGTCAAATTCACAAATATTGATTTAGTATCTAGAATACTCAATTCTTTAACTCCGGAGTGGGAGAGAAAAGTATTGGCTATCGAAGAAGCTAATGATCTCTCAGCACTCTTAGTTCAAGAGTTGATAGGAAATTTAATGCCCTATGAAGTTAATTTGCAGGCACAAAAAGAACTAAATTTGAAAAAGAAGAACATAGCATTCCCAGCAACAAATGAAGACTCCGACTTAGATGAAGAAGAAATTGTATTTATTTCCAAAAACTGCAACAAATTCAAGAAGTTTAGGAAAATGACTAAATTTCAAAAAGGAGGAAAATCAAGCTCAACAAATCAAACATCAATCAAATGCTATGAATGCGATCAATTTGGGCATATGAAGAAAGATGGTCCAAAGCTCAATAATGATAAAAAGAAGAACAAATTTGAAAAGTTCAAAAAGAAGAAGGCTTTCGAAGTAACATGGGATGACTCGTATTCTTCATCATCATCAGATAGTGATAGCGATAGTGACGGAGAACAAGCTAATGTGTGTTTTATGGCACAAACTGATGAGGTATGTCCCGAACTTAGCTATGACAAATTATTAGAACTTAGCATCGAATTAGATGATAAATTTAAACAAATTAAAAAATTAAACAAAGAACATATAGCTAAAATAAATAGATTAGAACTTGAAGTAGGAATGTTGAAAGATGAAAAATTATTTTAAAATAGGAACTAGAATTATCTCAAGAAAAAATTTAAAATAATTTGGTCGAAAATGAGGCTATTGCAATTGATTTTGATAAAACTAAAATAGTAAAGGATAACCTGTTAAAAGAAAATGTCAATTTGAAGAGTGATATTGAAATATTGAAAATTGAAAATTTAGGGTTAAATGAAAAATTAGATAAAATTACAAATAATGTTTCAAAATTTAATAAAGCAAAACAGAATTTGAAAAATCTTATTAAAACTTCAAAACCTTCAGGTAATAGAAATGGAATAGGATTTAAAAATACTCCTAAACACAAAGGAAATGATATAAGAAATATAGTTATAAAAAGACTAAAAGTTCACCTAAGTCTAATATGAATACCAAAAATATAAAAATTTGGATTTCTAAGACAAATAATAATTTGATTAGACAAAAACACATTAATAATTTCTTAGAGAAAGTAGTCTATAATAAGAATTATATTCATAAAGGTACCAAACCATCTTGGGTATGGCTACCTACTTCTCCTAACATCTAAGACTCTAACAAAGTATATGGGTACCAATTAAAACATCTTTTATTTTGCAGGTACCCAAAAAAATAAAAAAAAATGGATACTAGATAGCGGATGCTCCAAGCATATGACCGGAAATTCAAAAATGTTATCAAATATAACATACATCGATGGTGGAATGGTAACTTTTGGAGATAAATCAAAAGGATACGCCGTGGGGATTGGAGAAGTCATCAACTCTGGTATTTCTAACTCTCCTATTATTACAATTGTTTTATTAATATAATCTAAAACACAACCTGCTAAGTATTAGTCAATTATGCGATAAAGGTTTTCAAATCAATTTCAAAAATGATAGATGTAATATTTTCGATAATATCAAACAGCTTATATTTGAAGGTTTTAGAAACAAAAATATTTATGTCTTAAACATGAATATAAATAAAAATTTAAATTTGTGTTTAACCATCAAACATGACGATCCATGGTTGTGGCATAAATGATTTTGTCATATTAATTTTAAATATATGAATAAATTAGCAAAATATGAGCTAGTTAGAGGTTTATCTAAATAAATTACAAAGTAGAAAATTTATGTGACGATTGTCAAATTGGAAAAATAAAGAAAAGTTCTTTTAAATCTAAAAATGATATTTCTACAAAGCAACCATTAGAATTATTACATTTAGATTTATTTGGTCCAACACAAGTGTGATCTATAAATCACAACAAATATTTTTTGTAATAGTTGATGATTTTTCAAGATATACATGGACTTTATTTTTAAAACATAAAAGTGATACCTTTGGTATGTTTATAATACTTGCTAAAAGAATTAAAACACAAATGGATTTGAAAATTAAAATTATCCGAAGTGATCACAGTGGAGAATTAGAAAATGATCTTTTACTAATTTTTGTTATAAGAAAGGAATAAGTCATAATTTTTCTTTTCCCCGCACACCTCAACAGAATGGTGTAGTGGAAAGAAAAAATCGTACGTAACAAGAATGTGCGCGAAAACTACTTAATAATAGTGGTCTACCAAAATATTTTTGGGCTGAAGCTATTGCCACAGCTTGTTATGTGTTGATTGAGTAACCATACGTCCTATGACTAAACAAACTTGTTTTGAAATTTTTTTTGGAAGAAAACCTAAAGTATCATACTTTAAAACTTTTAGATCAAATTTTTTATATTAAATACAAAAGATAATTTAGGAAAATTTGACCCGAAGGCTGATGAAGGAATATTTGTTGGATATTCGGATCGTAGCAAAGCATATAGAATTTTTAATAAATGAAATAACACTATTAAAGAAAGCTTACATGTTTCGTTCGACGAAAATCTTCTTAACCATCATACTAATGATGATGAAGAAACAATTCCAATAATGTAACGCCCCACTCCGAGACCCACTCTAGTAAAGAGTATTACGGAGTAATACCGTCTACTAGAACGGAGAATAGAGTATAATGGAAGCGACCATTTGTAATCAAGCTATAACTATCTACTGAATACGTCGAAAAGGTGGTATCTATTTTTTTTCAAGTGGTTCGACCTATTCAATAAATATTTATAACGAAATTACAATGGCTAAAGACCTATCAGAATAAGCATAGTAATAAATGATAAACATCACAGAACAGAATCACATAACAGATATAACATCCCAGAACAATACATCATCAATACAGATCCAAATACTATAAGTGGGTACAAAGCCACCGCTCACACATGTGAGTCAAAAATATGTACATAAGAGTCTGAAATAACAGAGTAGCTGAATAGTGGACAAATAAAATAGCTATCTATCAACATAGCAGATAATGTCCAAGCGGAAGCACAGAAAGCTAAGTCCAGAGACCTAACCTGAAACAACTCGGTCTGACCCGAGCGAAAACACTCGGGTCAGGCTAGCTAAACAATCAGTAATAACTGAGATATATATAATAATGCAGTACATAAATAAAACAGTACTTCTCCAAAGAGAAGAGTAATATGGACTACATGAATATAATGACGATCCCTAATCATCAATAAACAGTAAAAATCTCCAAAGAGAATACAAACACCAAAGTGTGGAATAAATAAAATTGACTCATATCATCGGCGTAGCCAAAGCTAGATAAAGTTGCCCATAGGCAATAATCCCAAGAGTGATCAGAGTCAGTAATCAATGCCCAAGCAAAGATCGATGCTTCAAAGAGCCATAGGGATATACTGAAAAGTCAATGAAATCAAACACTGAAAAGCAATGTCCAGAGACACTGTGAATCCACAAGGTAATCGCACTTACATCGTATGGTTCCATAGAACCAACACCGAATAGCGATACTCGAATGGATATAAAATCATCAGATAATACAAATATTGCACGTGCACCGACCAGAGTCGTCGTTGCCAAGTACTGTTGAGTTGTGATCGATCACTCACACAGATGCGAAACGCACGAAACGACAAGATCCTTCCCAGAAGGATAAAAGGCCCAGAGGCACATGCCGTAAAAACTGCTCCATAGAGCAGGTGTCCAGAGACGGTTGCCCAGAGGCGTGGTGACCCAGAGGTCCAGTACTGGCCGCCCAGAGGCTAATGTGTCACTAACTTCTTGGAGAGGAACCCGTAAAGTGTTAACAATGAGTCCCACTCCGTGACCCACTTTAGTAAAGAGTATTACGGAGTAATACCGTCTACTAGAACGGAGAATAGAGTATAATGGAAGCGACCATATGTAATCAAGCTATAACTATCTACTGAATACGTCGAATAGGTGGTTTTCTTTTCTCAAGTGGTTCGACATATCCAATAGATATTTATAACGAAACTACAATGGCTAAGGAAAATAGGTTCAGAACAAACATAATACTAAATGATAACATCATCATCACAGAACAGTCACATAACAGTCACAGAACATAGGTACAATATATCATCAATACAGATCCAAGTATTAAAAGGTGGGTACAAAGCCACCGCTCACACATGTGAGTCAAAAATATGTACATAAGAGTCTGAAATAACAGAGTAGCTGAATAGTAGACAAATAAAAGAGCTATCTATCAACATAACAGATAATGTCCAAGCGGAAGCACAGAAAGCTAAGTCCAGAGACCTAACCTGAAACAACTCGGTCTGAACCGAGCGAAAACACTCGGGTTAGGCTAGCTAAACAATCAGTAATAACTGAGATATATATATATAATAATGCAGTACATAAATAAAACAGTACTTCACCAAAGAGAAGAGTAATATGGACTACATGAATATAATGACGATCCCTAATCATCAATAAACAGTAAAAATCTCCAAAGAGAATATCAACACGAAAGTGTGGAATAAATAAAATCGCCTCATATCATCGGCGTAGCCAAAGCTATATAAAGTTGCCCATAGGCAATAATCCCAAGAGTGACCAGAGTCAATAATCAATGCCCAAGCAAAGATCGATGCTCCAAAGAGCAATAGGGATATAATGAAAAATCAATGAAATCGAATACAGAAATGCAGTGTCCAGAGACACTGTGAATCCATAGGGTAATCGCACTTACATTGTATGGTTCCATAGAACCAACACCGAATGGCGATACTCGAATGGATATGAAAATCATCAGATAATACAAATATTGCACGTGCACCGACCAGAGTCGTTGTCGCCAAGTACTGTAGAGTTGTGATCGATCACTCGCACAGATGCGGAACGCGCGAGACGGCGAGATCCTTCCCAAAAGGATAAAGGCCCAGAGGCGCACGCCGAAAAATAAACTGCTCCATAGAGCAGGTGTCCAGAGACGGTTGCCCAGAGGCGTGGTGACCCAGAGGTCCAGTACTGGCCGCCCAGAGGCTAATGTGTCACTAACTTCTTGGATAGGAACCCGTAAAGTGTTAACAATGAGTCCCATACCCCACGTTCGCACTAAACGGTTTACTAACCAATAGCAAGCTCACACTCCAAACAATAAAAAGTCCACCTCGTATCATCGGTAAACTAGACTCAAAGGTCAAAACGATCAACCGAATAGGTCGGGGATTAACCGGAAAGAAAATACACACGGTTCCATAGGCCGGAGATTTCCTAACCGTTTAAGCACCTTTCCACTTCGCTCGATGTGCTAAAAAGTGAGTGTGTGATTTTTATTATAGAAAATAATGGTGCGAAACGGATTTATAATTGATTTTGAAATCACTTTAAAACGGTCTTTTGAAAAGTCTCCTATTATGGAGTAATTAATTTAATAATTAAAAATAATATTATATAATAATTTTCAAAAGCCATTTTGGAGTGAAAAGTCCTTTTATAACCTTTTTATAAAGCCCATGTACGAAATCCAGAGACAAATCTCAAAGAAATCGACGAAAACCAGAAAATCATCAAAAATATTCTAAGTGTTTGAAACCATTCAAAAACTGCTGCGAACCCAAGTTCGGCAATTTATTTGGACCAGCAAACTGTGTCCAAATGGCAGAAAACTGGTAGGCATATAGTCCAACATCCCTACTTTAAGATGTAAAAAGAATTTCTGGATTCCGAGTTGAGACGAAGTGGCAGCGACGTCTCAAAGTTGAACCCAGAGAAAGATTCATACTGTTTTCCAACAGCGATCAGAGTCTAACTTTGACACGAAAATCGAAGTACCAAACGAACTCCAATGTTATCCAAATTTTCCATAGATGGAGTTCGCATCCACCTTTCCGACGAGACCAAAAACGTCAAATTTCGAATTCCGATGCGAACGTGGCGGCATCGCGAAGTGGCGCTCAAAAGCTGGAAACAGAGGTGATGTTTTTTTTTTTTTTTTTTTTAAGGGCCCCCAGCCCGCTTGGGCTGGGGAGTGGCAGCCCCCCCAGCCCGCTCGGGCTGGGAAGGCGGCCCAGGCCCAGCCCGCTCGGGCTGGGGTGGGCGGCCCAGTCCCCAGCCTGCTCGGGCTGGGGATGCGGGCCCAGTCCCCAGCCCGCGCGGGCTGGGGTGGGCGGCCCAGTCCCCAGCCCGCGCGGGCTGGGGTGGGCGGCCCAGTCCCCAGCCCGGCCCAGTCCCCAGCCCGCGCGGGCTGGGGAGGGCGGGCCGAGCCCCAGCCCGCGCGGGCTGGGGAGGCCATGCGTGCCAGCCCATGTGGGCTGGCCTACTTCTGGCTAGCCCAGTTGTGCTAGCCCTGCTTTGCCTGGGTGCAGCCCAGGCCTGTCCTGGTGCACCCAGAGCCCTGTTTTGGCCTGTTTTAGCCTGTTTTCAGCCCATTTTCAGCCTGAACATTTCCAGCCTGAGCATTTTGCAGTTCTTTTTGATGGTTTGGGGTGTTTTTTTAAAGTTTTTGGCATCAAATTTCATTAACAACAATCATTAACTAGCATATAATGGTTAATACACTAAATTAAAGGCAACAAAGGGCCAAAGCTTAGCATTACCTTATTAAGCAAATTCACAAACACCTTATGTGCAACCCCAAATTCAAAGCAAAATGATCAAAGACCTATGATACACATGTTACATGATAAAACATGTATTTCAAAATGATTTATGAAGTCAAAAGAGGATTAAACACATGTTATAAGAGGTTTTTAGCAATATACCTCTCTAGAAAGCAACAATGAACATTCTAGCATCAACCCAAGTTAGCAAAAGATGATTAGGAGGCTATAAGATCATAAAAACACATAAAACATGTGTTAACAAACAAATTTCAGAAATGAGAAAGATATAAAAGTTGGATTTGAGGTGGCTATTTGCATTACCTTTGCATAAAATGACTTGCATAAGCTAAAACTTGAAGGAGATGAAGATGAAGGCCATTTTTGTTAAGAAGCTTTAGGAAATGATTAGGGTTTTGATTAGAGTTGAATGAAGAAGGTTATGAGAGTTTGAGATAATATATAGGGGAGGTTTAGGGTGGGTTATTGGGTTAAGTTTTGTAACCCAATAAGAAGAGGGTTATTACAATGTTTCCGAAAAAAATTCTAAGTGTTCATGTATGTTTATGAACTCATTTCTTACCTAAACCCGTTTTAAAATCTCTTTTAAAATATTTAACTCTCCAAAATAACATTTTATCCTCATTTTAAAATCCCATATTTCCCATTTAATTAAAATAGCCTTTTTCAAATAAATTTTGTTATTCCAAATCCTTTTATGCTTCATTAAGAATAAATAAAAATCCTAACTTTTATTTATTAATTGGTAATGCAAATCCCGGGTTGTTACATACTCCCCCCTTAAGAAAATTGCGTCCCCGCAATTCCTTAAGATAGATGTCGTCTATAACGTCAAATCCACAAAAGAAGTGATAGAGATAAAATAGAGAATTCTTACCCGCAGAAGAAGATGGGAGAAAGCCAGGATAAGAGCGCTCGATAGATTCTCTGGTCTCCCAAGTGCAGTCCTTAGGATTCGGTGACCATTGAATCTTCACGAGTGGAACCTCTTTGTTGCGAAGGCGTCTAACCTCCGAATCAAGCACACGGAGAGGTTGCTGCTCCAAAGATAAGTCAGGTAAGATCTCTGAATCAGGTACGACATGCGGCTCAATGATAGAATCAGGATCACGAACACACTTGTGAAGCTGAGAAACATGGAACACGTCATGCATTCCGAAAAAATGAGCAGGTAGAGCCACACGATAAGCAACGGGGCCGATGCGTTCCGTAATAGGAAATGGTCCAATATAGCAAGGAGCCAATTTCCCTGTGGAGCTGAAACGCACAACCCCCTTCATGGGAGAAACCCGAATAAAGACAGAATCGCCAATGGAGAACTCAAGTGGCTTCCTACGGTTGTCCGCGTAGGATTTCTGGTGGTCTTGTGCCTCTTTCATTCTCTGACGGATAAGCACGATCTTCTCAGAAGATTCCCGAACTGAATCTGGACCAAGAATGAGCTTCTCGCCAGATTCTAACCAACATGCAGGAGAGCGACATGGCCTTCCGTAGAGAGCCTCGAAAGGTGCCATGCCGATACTAGACTGATAGCTGTTGTTGTAGGAGAACTCTACGAGCGCTAAGTGATCCTCCCAACTACCTCCGAAATCCAAAATACAACAGCGCAAAAGATCCTCTAAAACACGATTCACCCTCTCCGTCTGACCGTCGGTCTGAGGATGATAAGCAGTCGAGAGATTCAGCTTTGTGCCCAAAGCTGACTGTAGGCACTTCCAGAAGTGACTAGTAAAGATAGTGTCTCGATCGCAGATGATAGAGCTAGGAATGCCATGAAGTCGAACGACTTCCTTCACATAGAGCTTGGCCAACTGAGGTGCAGTCCGAGTGGACTTAATCGGAATGAAATGAGCCGATTTGGTCAAGCGATCAACAATAACCCAGATAGAAGTATGGCCTGACCTCGATCGAGGCAGACCGTCAATAAAATCCATGGATATCTGATCCCATTTCCATAATGGAATCTCTAGAGGCTGAAGAAGACCAAATGGACGCTGATGCTCGGCCTTGATCTGTTGACAAGTCATGCAACTACTCACATAACTTGCCACATCTCTCTTCAAACCCTCCCAATAATATAGCCGACACATATCGGCATACATCTTACTCGAACCAGGATGTATAGTGTACTTAGTGCGATGGCACTCATCCAGAATGTCACGCCTAAGTGGTAAATCAGATGGTACAACAATATGGTTCTTCCTACGAAGACACCGATGAAAATCAATAGAATAATCCAGCAATGTCTCATCACTGGACCCGACTCGAGAAGATGAATAAGATGCGATAAGTCTAGATCCTGCCGCTGAGCATGGGCAATGCGATCCAATAAGATAGGACGAGCTTATAAGCTGAATAATAAGACAGGAGCATCAGAAGATGGAGTTCGATCTCTAATATCACATAAAGATAGAGTCTCAAGAACATCCCACTCAGCAATCATCATAGAAACTACCGCCGAGTGCTTGCGACTGAGCGCATCTGCAACACGATTACCCTTGCCAGGGGTATACTGAATATCTAAATCATGTGAGGCGAGAAACTCAAGCCATCGCCGCTGCCTCATATTGAGATCCCTCTGACTGAATAGATACTTCAGCGACTTGTGATCGGTGTAAAGAGTGAAGCGTTCGCCTAATAGAAAGTGACGCCACGTCTTCAAGGCAAAGACGATAGCTGCCAACTCAAGATCATGAGTCGGATAGCGAACCTCATTCGGACGTAGCTGCCTGGAAGCATAAGCAACTACCCGATCCTTCTGCATAAGCACGACACCGAGCCCGCTACCACAAGCATCGGTGTAAACAGCCAGATCCTGATTACTTTCAGGAACCACAAGGATAGGAGCATGAGTGAGAAGTTCCTTCAGTCGCTGAAAGGAAGCTTCACACTTATCAGACTAAATAAAGCAAACACCCTTACGAGTCAGCGTCGTAAGGAGAAGTGCAACTCGAGAGAAATCCTTGACAAACCGACGGTAATAACCCGCCAGACCAAGGAAGCTGCGAATATCATGAACATTCTCGGGCTGCTTCCAATTCTGAATAGCTTCGATCTTGGCAGGATCGACAGAAACACCCTCAGATGATACAATATGGCCCAAGAACTTGACCTTGCTCTCCCAAAAATGGCACTTGGAGAGCTTGGCCTTAAGCTGATGCTGACGAAGAGTATCCAATACGATCCGCAAATGATGAGCATGCTCTGCCTCCGATCTAGAGTAAATAAGAATATCGTCGATGAAAACCAGAATGAATCTATCGATGTATTCCCGGAATACTCGATTCATAAGATCGACGAAGAAAGACGGTGCGTTCGTCAAGCCGAATGGCATGACCAACCACTCAAAAGAACCATAACGAGTGCGGAAAGCGGTAAGAGGAATGCTATCTTCCGCAACTCGGAGATGATGAAATCCGGTGGCAAGGTCGAGCTGGGAAAAGACCTTCGCACCGCTCAGATGATCAAACATATCGTCTATCCGTGGCAATGGATAACGATTTCTGATGGTCAACTCATTAAGCTTGCGATAGTCAATGCAAAGCCTAAGAGAGCCATCGGGCTTCTTAACGAAGACCGCAGCAGCACCCTATGGCGAAGAACTGGACCGAATGAACTGCTTCGCCTCAAGCTCAACTAACTGTTTCTTGAGTTCCTCATTCTCCTTAATAGACATCCTCGTGGGAGGACGCCCAACAGGGTGGGAGCCTGGAACGAGATCGATGCGGAACTCAATGGCCCGCTTTGGCGGCAGGCTAGATACTGGCTCGAATATATCGGGGAAATCCCGAACGACAGGAATACGAGATATGTCCAAATCCTCATCTCATGTATCAAGAGAAAATAAAGTAACATCAGAAAGCCCAACATCCTAAAGAACAATAGCTAACGGAGAGGACGAGTTAGGGTGATGAATGAATAATATCCGCTCCGAACAAATAATTTTGGCGTCAAGCTGAACGAGCCAATCCATGCCAAGAATCATATCAAATCTCAAATACTCCATAACGTGCAGATTCGCACGGAAAGAAAATCCACAAAGATCAATATCTATATTCTCACAAAGCAAGCTAAGGGTCGTGGATCCGCCAATGGGATTCACAATCCTTAGTGAAGAAACCAGACAAGTAACATCCAAGGATAAAGCATCTACTAGCTCCTTTGATACGAATGAGTGAGAGGCACCCGTATCAAAGAGAACTTTACAAGATCTACCATGAAATAAAATAGAACCTTCGAGAACGGAAGGATGCGTACCTCGAGGCTGAGCTGAAGATGCAGGAGCCTTGGCAGCATTAAGCTTGCCAGGCTTGGCACTAGCTGGAGCAATAGGACAAGTGGAGATCCTGTGTCCCTCCTTCTTGCAGAAGGTGCAATAGAGAGGTTTGGGACACTCTCGAATAAAGTGATCTGGAGAACCACAGTTGAAGCATTTCCTCGGAGGATGGGTTCCACTAGGCTGTGACTGAATCTGAGGCTGAGCCTGGACAGCAGAACCGCCAGTCTTCTTCTTCTTGTTCCAAGGCTTGGTCTTCTACAATGGACCCCGCTTCAGATTGGGGTTTTTGGAACCCCCACCATCATCATCACTATGCTCCATCTCGACAGACTCAAGATGTAGAGCTGCATCGACTAGCTTCTCGAATGAGAGCTCAAGTTGTAGCATAAGATGCCTCTTCAGATATTTCTTCAAGCCCTCAACAAATTTGAGGTTCCTCTTATAAGGAGTAGCAATAAACTCAAGGCCGTACTTGGACAGGGCCTCGAAGGAAGAGACATAGTCGGATACGGAGGACTTCCCCTGCTTGAGATCAAGAAAGCGGCGAGCAAGGGAGTTCTTCTCTGACTCTGGAATGAATTTGAGCTCAAATCTCTGACGAAACTGAGCCCAAGTAAGTGTGGTCTCATCGACCTCGGCAATAAGTAGTTCGTACCAATCCAGGGCACGACTCAGAAGCTGACTAGAAGCAATAAGAACACGGTCATGATCCGGGATATCCATACAAGTGAAAATGCGCTCGCATATCTGAATCCAAGCCTGGACCTCTAAGACAAATCGGAGCCACTGAACGACTTCCCTCCGAGATGGGTAAAATCACTGCAGTGACGCGCAAAAACAAACATGCGCGGAGCATCAGCAACTGGGGCTGGAGACTGAGAATGAGACTGAGAATTCCGAACCAGCTCCATGATCTGGTCGGTAGTCATGAACACGCCCTCTGGATGAGTGTTGCTGGACTGCCCAGCAGCACTAGTCTGACGTGTGGTTCTCCCTCTTCCCCTTCCAGACATACTGAAAGTCAAACGGGAATTAGAGTTAGACATGATTCAATGATAGATACTTAATTAAGGAATACTACGGAATATAATAAATTCCTACACATATTCCTAACTTATCTATCAATAAGCATAAGGAAGGGATTTGATTTAATTCGGATCCAATTAAAATGTATTGTACTAAGTGTAACCGTTCTGTGTTTGTTATGCTTAATTCTGAACCTTTGCTCTGATACCAAGATGTAACGCCCCACTCCGAGACCCACTCTAGTAAAGAGTATTACGGAGTAATACCGTCTACTAGAACGGAGAATAGAGTATAATGGAAGCGACCATATGTAATCAAGCTATAACTATCTACTGAATACGTCGAATAGGTGGTTTTCTTTTCTCAAGTGGTTCGACATATCCAACAGATATTTATAACGAAACTACAATGGCTAAGGAAAATAGGTTCAGAACAAACATAATACTAAATGATAACATCATCATCACAGAACAGTCACATAACAGTCACAGAACATAGGTACAATATATCGTCAATACAGATCCAAGTATTAAAAGGTGGGTACAAAGCCACCGCTCACACATGTGAGTCAAAAATATGTACATAAGAGTCTGAAATAACAGAGTAGCTGAATAGTAGACAAATAAAAGAGCTATCTATCAGCATAGCAGATAATGTCCAAGCGGAAGCACAGAAAGCTAAGTCCAGAGACCTAACCTGAAACAACTCGGTCTGACCCGAGCGAAAACACTCGGGTCAGGCTAGCTAAACAATCAGTAATAACCGAGATATATATATAATAATGCAGTACATAAACAAAACAGTACTTCTCCAAAGAGAAGAGTAATATGGACTACATGAATATAATGACGATCCCTAATCATCAATAAACAGTAAAAATCTCCAAAGAGAATATCAACACCAAAGTGTGGAATAAATAAAATCGCCTCATATCATCGGCGTAGCCAAAGCTATATAAAGTTGCCCATAGGCAATAATCCCAAGAGTGACCAGAGTCAATAATCAATGCCCAAGCAAAGATCGATGCTCCAAAGAGTAATAGGGATATAATGAAAAATCAATGAAATCGAATACAGAAATGCAGTGTCCAGAGACACTGTGAATCCATAGGGTAATCGCACTTACATCGTATGGTTCCATAGAACCAATACCGAATGGCGATACTCGAATGGATATAAAAATCATCAGATAATACAAATATTGCACGTGCACCGACCAGAGTCGTTGTTGCCAAGTACTGTAGAGTTGTGATCGATCACTCGCACAGATGCGAAACGCGCGAGACGGCGAGATCCTTCCCAGAAGGATAAAGGCCCAGAGGCGCACGTCGAAAAATAAACTGCTCCATAGAGCAGGTGTCCAGAGACGGTTTCCCATAGGCGTGGTGACCCAGAGGTCCAGTACTGGCCGCCCAGAGGCTAATGTGTCACTAACTTCTTGGGGAGGAACCCGTAAAGTGTTAACAATGAGTCCCATACCCCACGTTCGCACTAAATGGTTTACTAACCAATAGCAAGCTCACACTCCAAACAATAAAAAGTCCACCTCGTATCATCGGTAAACTAGACCCAAAGGTCAAAACGATCAACCGAATAGGTCGGGGATTAACCGGAAAGAAAATACACACGGTTCCATAGGCCGGAGATTTCCTAACCGTTTAAGCACCTTTCCACTTCGCTCGATGTGCTAAAAAGTGAGTGTGTGATTTTTATTATAGAAAATAATGGTGCGAAACAGATTTATAATTGATTTTGAAATCACTTTAAAACGGTCTTTTGAAAAGTCTCCTATTATGGAGTAATTAATTTAATAATTAAAAATAATATTATATAATAATTTTCAAAAGCCATTTTGGAGTGAAAAGTCCTTTTAAATCCTTTTTATAAATCCCGTGTACGAAATCCAGAGACAAATCTCAAAGAAATCGACGAAAACCAGAAAATCATCAAAAATTTTCCAAGTGTTTGAAACCATTCAAAAACTGCTGCGAACCCAAGTTCGGCAATTTATTTGGACCAGCAAACTGTATCCAAATGGCATGAAAACAGGTAGGCATATAGTACAACATCCCTACTTTAAGATGCAAAAAGAATTTCTGGATTCCGAGTTGAGACGAAATGGCAGCGACGTCTCAAAGTTGAACCCAGAGAAAGATTCATACTGTTTTCCAACAGCGACCAGAGTCTAACTTTGGCACGAAAATCGAAGAACCAAACGAGCTCCAATGTTGTCCAAATTTTCCAGAGATGGAGTTCGCAACTCCACCTTTCCAACGAGACCAAAAACGTCGAATTTCGACTTCCGATGCGAACGTGGTGGCATCGCGAAGTGGCGCTCAAAAGCTGGAAACAGAGGTGTTTTTTTTTTTTTTTAAGGGCCCCCAGCCCGCTTGGGCTGGGGAGTGGCAGCCCCCCCCAGCCCACTCGGGCTGGGAAGGCGGCCCAGTCCACAGCCCGCTTGGGCTGGGGATGCGGGCCCAGTCCCCAGCCCGCGCGGGCTGGGGTGGGCGGCCCAGTCCCCAGCCCGCTCGGGCTGGGGATGTAGGCCCAGTCCCCAGCCCGCGCGGGCTGGGGAGGGCGGGCCGAGCCCCAGCCCGCGCGGGCTGGGGAGGCCATGCGTGCTAGCCCATGTGGGCTGGCCTACTTCTGGCTAGCCCAGTTGGGCTAGCCCTGCTTTGCCTGGGTGCAACCCAGGCCTGTCCTGGTGCACCCAGGGCCCTGTTTTGGCCTGTTTTAGCCTGTTTTCAGCCTGAACATTTCCAGCCTGAGCATTTTGCAGTTTTTTTTATGGTTTGGGGTGTTTTTTTCAAGTTTTTGGCATCAAATTTCATTAACAACAATCATTAACTAGCATATAATGGTTAATACACTAAATTAAAGGCAACAAAGGGCCAAAGCTTAGCATTACCTTATTAAGCAAATTCACAAACACCTTATGTGCAACCCCAAATTCAAAGCAAAATAATCAAAGACCTATGATACACATGTTACATGATAAAACATGTGTTACAAAATGATTTATGAAGTCAAAAGAGGATTAAACACATGTTATAAGAGGTTTTTAGCAATATACCTCTCTAGAAAGCAACAATGAACATTCTAGCATCAGCCCAAGTTAGCAAAAGATGATTAGGAGGCTATAAGATCATAAAAACACATAAAACATGTGTTAACAAACAAATTTCAGAAATGAGAAAGATATAAAAGTTGTATTTGAGGTGGGTATTTTCATTATCTTTGCATAAAATGACTTGCATAAGCTAAAACTTGAAGGAGATGAAGATGGAGGCCATTTTTGTTAAGAAGCTTTAGGAAATGATTAGGGTTTTGATTAGAGTTGAATGAAGAAGGTTATGAGAGTTTGAGATAATATATAGAGGAGGTTTAGGGTGGGTTATTGGGTTAAGTTTTGTAACCCAATAAGAAGAGGGTTATTACAATGTTTCCAAAAAAAATTCTAAGTGTTCATGTATGTTTATGAACTCATTTCTTACCCAAACCCGTTTTAAAATCTCTTTTAAAATATTTAACTCTCCAAAACAACATTTTATCCTCATTTTAAAATCTCATATTTCCCATTTAATTAAAATAGCCTTTTTCAAATAAATTTTGTTATTCCAAATCCTTTTATGCTTCATTAAGAATAGATAAAAATCCTAACTTTTATTTATTAATTGGTAATGCAAATCCCGGGTTGTTACAAATAACAAATACAACAAATTCTATTAATAATGATAAAAATACGCAAAACAATACTTTGATATCATCTTCTAGAATTCTTAAGGATCATCCAAAAGATAATATCATTGGAGATCTTAATTCTAGAGTAAC
Organism: Allium cepa; assembly: GCA_030765085.1. NCBI lineage: Eukaryota > Viridiplantae > Streptophyta > Magnoliopsida > Asparagales > Amaryllidaceae > Allium > Allium cepa. The sequence goes on from CM060935.1 coordinate 602,951,581, forward strand.
TAGAAATCAAATTAATCAAATAATCCATATAGCATTTGTATCAAATTTTGAACCAAAAAATTATAAAGAAGCTTCAAATGATAATTTTTGGATAATAGCTATGCAAGAAGAATTAAATTAATTTGAACGTAATAATGTTTGGGGATTAGTACCAAGACCAGAAGATTAATCGGTTATAGGAACAAAATGGGTATTTAAAAACAAAGCAGATGAAAACAGAAATATTGTTAGAAATAAAGCACGTTTAGTTGCTCAAGGCTATAATCAAGAAGAAGGTATCGATTATGACAAAACCTTTGCTCCAGTAGCGAGATTAGAGGCCATTCGTACATTACTCGCTTTTGCAAATCATCACAATTTTAAACTATTTCAAATGGATGTCAAAGTGCCTTTTTATATGGTTTTATTAAAGAAAACGTATATGTTGAACAACCTCCATTATCTGTTCACGAAAAATATCCCGACCATGTTTTTTAATTACAAAAAGCATTATATGGATTAAAACAAGCTCCTCGTGCATGGTATGAACGTCTTAGAAATCACTTAATTATATCTGGTTTTCAAATAGGCAAAATCGATACAACTTTATTTATTAAACGAGAAAATAATGATATTTTAGTTGTACAATTTTACGTTGACGATATTATTTTTGGTTCAACCAACGAAAATCTCTACAATCAATTTTCAAATATTATGAAAAATGAATTTGAAATGTCTCATATGGGAGAATTAAATTTCTTCTTAGGTTTACAAATAAAAAAACTTGAAAATGGTATTTTTATTCATCAAGAAAAATATTGTAACAATCTATTACATCGTTTGAAAATGGATAAAACTTCAAGCAAACCAACACCGATGAGTACTAGTGTTCACTTAAAATAGGATGCTGACGGAAAAGATTTCGATGAAAAATTATATCGTAGCATGATTGGTTCCTTACTCTATTTGATGGCTAGTCGACCCTATATTATGATGAGTGTATATCTCTGTGCCTGATTTCAAGCAAAACCAAAAGAATCTCACCTAAGAGCTGTTAAATGTATCTTACGATATCTATCTAGTATTAGAGATTACTGTTTGTTTTACCTTAGAGGACCATCATTTGAACTAGTTTCATATAGTGATGCGGATTTCGGTGGATGTAGAACAGATCATAAGAGTACTAGTGGAACATGTCACTTCATCGGACAATCATTAGTTTCATGGTTTAGCAAAAAGCAAAATTGTGTCTCCTTATCTACTTGTGAAGCCAATATATTTCATCATCTCTAGCATGTGCACAAATGATATACTTGCAACAAACACTTACGGATTTCAAAAAAATTATCAATTAATCCTTAATATATTGTGATAACACGAGTGCAATAAATCTATCAAAAAACCCTGTAAATCACTCGCGAACAAAACATATAGATATACGACATCATTTTTTACGTGACAATGTTGAAAAAGGAGTTATTTCATTAGAATACGTAAATACCGAAAATCAAATAGCAGATATTTTCACAAAACCACTAAATGAACAAACTTTTGTTCAACTCCGATGCGATTTAGGGATATGCTCTCTTGATGATCTCCCAAATTAATAACCACACCTTCATTTATGCTATGATTAGCTAATAATTTTCTATACATAAATTGTAATTGATAAATTCTTCACCTTCAGTTTTTTAGATAGTTAGGTTCTGAAAATAATCTATAAATAATTTTTGAACTTATATATAAATCTTTATACAACAAGAAGAATAAATATATACACATTTCTTATTTACAAAATATAACCTTGTCTTCTGAAAATTCTCATCTATCCTTCTCGACACCTACAATGGATAGCTCAGTGGATACACCACAACGGCTTCCTACACCCACACCAAATCAGGAACCGACGTATAGGTGGTCCTCTTATCACACGAGATTCACTCCCGATAGAAAGAAGTCCGAACGATCTTTATTTGTCTCTCCAACACAAAGAAGAAAATTGATGAGACACATCACTATCAAAAACAATAAATAGATCTTCAACGAGAATTATATTTTGAACAAAAAGTCATGGCACGTCGACTAAGCTTTTTGGAGCAAGTAGCGATGAAGTTTTGTACTTCCCGGAAGAAAGATGTCCATGAACCACTTCAGATGCCTTGCAGTTCCTTGGATCCCTCTTCCTCATATCGTACACTTTTGGACCCTTCACCAAGGTGATTCTTTGGTTCCCCAAGAACCCACGGACATGGAAATATATGGCTGTGCAGTAAATGCGCTCGGCAGATTCAAAGCGGTGGAGGTGCAAAAAGTCAAAGCGGGGATACAGCGAGGATATAGCGGGATATAGTGGATGGCTCTAAAATATCATATAAAACTCGTACTTAATGTTGTTACAAATATATAAATGGTAATTAAATGAAAAATCATCATTCAATTGCATTATGATTTATACATAAATAATTTTAAATAAAAACATGTGCAAATGTACTTTAAATAAACGTAAAACTGTTATATAACATAACTGAATTTAGTAGAATATTAGAGTATTTTCATATCTGAAAATATATTAAAAATTAAATCAAATAAATTAGTTTTATAATTTTTATAATGCGTAAATGCAATTTTTTAATTCATTTTATTAAAGAAGATATAGCGGAAATAGCGAAATATAGTGGGAATAACGGGATATAGCAGGGCTTAAAGCGGAAAGGCTATACTTTGGGGTTACATGGAAAAATCATAGCGGTAGAAATCCGCTATGAGATATAGCAGAGTTATAGCGGGGTAATAGTGGGGCATTAACTACACAGATATATGGTCTCCACTCAAACCATGGAGGGATGACAAGTCAGATGATCGTAAAACTCCATCACCATCTAAATAGATTATATTTTTTATTGTATTTGTATCTATGTATATTTGTAATTTTGTTTCACAAAAATAATAATACTTGTTGTTTCAAATAATAGAAGGTCGAGAAATAAGCAATGCCCTTTAGAATTAGTCTATTTTTGGAAGATTGGTCATTTCAGACGTTTGGATATTGACCTCAGATGTCTGACACTCTGATATCCCATAAATTTTTCATCACTGTCCATACGTCAGACCTCTATTATATCCCTCCAGACATCTGAAAAATTGCTCTGCTTCCTTAAAATAGATACCAGACTATTTCGAACGTCTGAACTTTTGATCGGACGTCCAAGTTAAGTCTCTGCCACAAAATTATAAAAAATCGATCTATTTCAGACGTCTGATATTTAAACCAGATGTCTGAAAAAACTCTCTGTCTATCAAATTTTTATAACTCAACCAAATCAGACATTTACAAAATTAAAATAGACGTCTAAACTTATTTACTATGTTCGAATTAGGGTACATCAGACGTATGAATTTGCTTCTAGACGTTTGAAATTCAATCGACAGTTTAAAACACCTAGATAAAGTCTATTTTTTCTAATATAACTTATATTTTAAACCGGTTATGTTTCATCAATGATTTTTGTTACTCAAAAACACCCTTTTTCACACTCGCTCGATTACAATGCCTCCTAGAACTAAAAACCCTAAGATAGCCAAAAGAAAACAAGACCAACCAACTTCCTCAAATCCTCAAGTTTGCTCAGATGATCAAATCGAAAGATGGACGAATCGAGCACCACACTCACTCAAGAGATATGAGGATATACAAAAAAAGAAACTTCACAAAGGTTCATTTTATAACTTACTTAAGTTTCCGATGTACGATTTGGATGAAATATGTGAGAATGCCGGTCCAGAAACATTGATATCATTTGCTTCCAATGACATCCAAATCGATCAATTGGCTATATTTCTTTTTTACGCAAATTTGGATAGCACGACAGTATGGAACACTGAAAATGAAGACAATTGGCTATGGTCTAGCGTATATGGCAACACGATTAGACTCACTCTCGGAATAATAGGTAAAACTCTCGGATGTTCTAACACAGGCGAAGATCTATATAATATTTCCGATATTCATTTCTAATCAAGGAACAGTATAACACATCAAATATGGGAGGATGAAATGCCTAAATTTGCATCCAAATATCTACGACCAATGGCAAGACTTCTTACTCAAATGATCATCAATGCCATTGTTCCCCGTCTGGGAAGTCATGAGCAGATAACTGAGTTAGAACACAAAAATTTACATGCTCTATTTAGCGGAACAAGGGTGAATTGGGCCAAATTTATTTTTGACGAGCTCAAACATTTTTGGACTCGATCACGAACATCAATTATCTACCCCAAATTCATCATGAGACTTCTACGTGCTCACAATATTCCCTCCTACTTATCAACTTTTGAAGAAATCTCTCCAAAATATGCTTCCACAAAATTTTTCTCACTAATGCACCTACAGGAAATTCCTTCGGAAATTATATCTATTGAAGATTGGACGCACAATCGTCAAGCCAGACAAGTTGGGCCTCCACCTCAACCACACCATGAACCATCACAAGAGGAGGAACAAATTCATGAGACAACTCCTCCTCCTTCTACACCATTTGATTATACAAGCCAGGATGAGATTTTGGAAACTCGAACAGAAACAAATCCAAATGAAAGCGTTCGAGATCTTACTCTTAAAAATCAACATATATTGTCTCAAAATCAAAAAGTTTTGGCTAAGCGTATTGACGGCTTTGAAACATCCTTTTCCACATGCCTAGCAACAGTTGAAACATCACTTTCAACTGTATTATCAATTCTCAAAGAGGTTCTTCAAAGGATTCGTGGTCCAACACCTTCTTCTGAAGATTGGCCAAACCCAGTGCCTTCTTCTCCTTCGAAACATTCCAAACTTTTTGAGGATGAACCTCTAAAACAAGCTCCGACATCTCCTACAAAGAAACCTAGCTCTTACCAAAAAGAAGATAAAGGAGATGATCAAGAAAAAGCTTCTCCGACAGACTCATTCAACTTATGTACACTTGATAATATCTATGAATGTACTCAGTTTCAAATTATTAATGAAATTCTCTTTTGGTGTGTAATCTCTGTATATATATCTTTGGCGATTGATTATTTTAAAATTTAATAAATTTGAAATTCTTTTTGATAATGCCAAAGGGGGAGAAATAAAAATATGTAAAAATAATAATAAGCACATATTCAGGGAGAGATTTATAAATTATATATAAGTACATTTTATAGTTGTCATCGTCAAAAAGGGGGAGATTGTTAGGAAATCAAATCTATGGTTTCGATGACAACAACTATACAATGGAAATCGATTATGCATATATATTTCTATTTACAGGTACTAGCTAGAGTAACATCACTAGAAAGAAAAGAACAAGGCTCAAAGAACGTTACAAAAGACTACAAGTCGATAGGATCAATCGAGCAACAAGCCAGATGCACAAAGTAAAAATGCGCAGGTTTCAGACGTTTAGGTGCACTAGCCAGACGTCTGCAAAAAACCTCAGGAAAACAAAACAGAAAGGATCAGACGTCTGGCTGATGCACTCAGACGTCTGAAAGACTACTGTATACAAAAAAATATACAGAGTCAGACGTTTGAAACAAATACCAGACGTCTGATTCTGAACTTGGAATTTAAAACTCAAATTACAACTGACACATTTGAAAAGACATCTTCACTTCTCTTCGCTACAACTCTTCATCACCATCAGAAGCAACCATAGAGCACTCGTTAATGGATGCAACTACTCAAGGAATCTCTCTACCACTATATATTACATCAAGAATCAAAGAGAAGGACTTACCTTACTTACTTGGGATCTTTACTCACATACTCTATTATATTCTTGATCTCTAGCAATCTATACTTGTATTTTCACTCTTCCATATATTCAGATCTCCTCAATCAATACTATATATATATATATATATATATATCGGAAGCATTTGTACTTAATAGTCAATATCAGTGTTATAGAACACATACTTGACAAGAACAAGCTATTGTAACCAATCCCATTCCTTCGGGTTTAGTGAGGGTGTTTGATAGTCGAATTCCGAAGGGGAGCTTCGAGACTGGACGTAGGATGGGAGATCCGAACCAGTATAAAATCCTGGTGTGCTTATTCTATATTTACCTAGATTAATTTTATTTTAGTTGCATCATATATTTTGTCACAGATACTTGCATATACACTATACTATCCACCCTATAGACTTTCTTAGCTACCATGTTTAATGGCAGGCTCTACAACTAAAACCGTAAAGGGCTCGTATTATTTTGTTTGGATTTCCAACAAATGGCCAGGGCAAGGAACTTCCTTTATCCGAATGGGTACGCCTCTGGTGGGACGTCCCGAGAACCTGAACGGATCTCTGCCAACACAAGGCCGGGTTACCTCTGTAACTAGTTAACTAACTATCACGAGTATGTCGTCCCGCGGTCGTAACCGACCTTTATCGAGGTGCCTCACAAATTCCAACAACCATATAAGTAAAATATCTGGGCTCCATACCAGAATACCACTTTTATCCGGAAGGAAATGTACATACCCTTAGGGTTGCGAACCCCATAACCTTGCTACATCCTTCTTGTTTCGACCATTTCCCAGGGTGTAAGGTTCGATGAAGTCTCGTCCCACAAAGCTACACTTTACACAAAATCCATGCTTCGATCAATCAATGCTCAGCACTTAGCATGCCACATCACCAAATTGGGAATATATCACTAATAACTATCAACTACATAACTTCTGAGCTCGTACGTCACAGAGAAGGGTGTTATGCTAAGAGAATAAATTCTCCACCACCAAACAAAAATGTATTTGATAGAAACCAGCTTTATATCTCAAAGTGTAATGTCAGACATACATCCATACAAGTCCATCTTGGGTCTGAATGGAACCGAATGCACTTCGTCCAATTAAGGAAAAAGTCCTTTGCAAATCGGGATATCCCCTAATCACGTCCGGACTCCCCATCACATAGGGTAATCTCTATACCAGAGCAACTCGATGTAGAGACAATCAATAGGCAATCCTTTCATTTTCGAAAATACCCGGTCTTCAACCAACGTCTTCAAATGTAATTCCATTTTGTCGTATCATTATTCGAAATGGGTTTTATGACTCAATGTCCTCTCCCGCCCTTTTCGAATAATGAGCGCTTATTTAAAACATATGGGTACAAATTTCCATTTTTAATCTTTTAAACAAAAGATCCACCTTTAAGATTCGATGTGGTTTTCGAATAACCATTTGGAATTTGATCTCGATCTCATCGAAATTCAAATACCGTTTTAAAGGCCAAGTTGTTTAAGTAAACAGTTTTAATTCATTTTAGAAGTTCACATTCACACAGCAATTCATCACAGATAAATAACTTATATTTATCACAACACAATCCAAAGCAATTCATAATCAATGCAAATCAATTCATATCACAAAATAATACATATTAATATACTAGAGATATTAATCAATCCAAACATTCAATATAATTAATCATCCATAAGCAAGATTAATTAATCATATAATTTATAATTAATTTAATTTAAACCTAATAAATTAATTACCTAACCCCGCTTAATTTTCATTAATTAATTACAAACCATTTGTTATTAATTTAATTAATTAAAATTAATTAATCATCCTTAATTATCCATCTTAATTAATCATCCTTAATTACTTACATTAATTAATTATCCCTTAATTAATTAAAGCATTAATTAATTAATCCTTTAATTAATTACATTAACAAATTAACCCTTTAATTACTTACATTAAGTAATTATCCTTTAATTACTCATATTAATTAATCGTCCTTTAATTAATTATATTAGGTAATTATCATTTAATAATTAATTAAGTAACCTTTAATTATTAATTAATTAACCTCTAATTCCTTATTTATTCTTTAATTACTTGCATGAATTAATTAACCTTTAATTAATTAGTTATCCTTTAGTTACTTACATTAAGTAATTATCCTTTAGTTACTTAAGTTAATTATCCTTTAAGCAATCACATTACGTAATTATGCTTTAATTAATTACCCTTTAATTAATTACATTAATTAATGATCCTTTAATTTAATCAAGACCCTAATTAATTAAGGATAAACTCTTTATCTTAATTAATTACCAATTAAATCTTACTTAATAAACCGTTGGGATCGATTAATTATTAACATGTGAATTAACTTAAGACCCTTAAGTTAATTTTTTTTAGCAAAGCTAAGTGGGGTTGGCTGGCCCCTACCAGATTATTGCAAACACAATAAAAGTAATTTGCACCATAACAACCCTACGACACAAAAAAGAGGAAACAAAGAAGAAAAGACTAAAAATAAACAAAGGAAGCAAAACAAAGGCAACAAAGACACAATTAGTTCCACATTCCAGTAGTAATATTCCCATAGCTATACGAGCTGTTTCTCACACCGTCTCTGATTGAGATAATCAGCTGGTTCCATATTTCAACTTCACTTTTGTTCTTTCCATTGAAGACTCTTTCGTTCCTTTCTCTGCAAATAACCCGAATGAACTTTTTTAGGACAAGCAGCAGCATCAAGCTTATGTCATTTTTCCATCCGGTGGCTCTATATATGTTGCACCATCCAATATTGCTATTTCTGGTCCTGCTGCCGTGACCAAGTAATGACAAGATTTTTTTTCCTATAAACTATGCACGAACTTGCAGTTGAAGAATAAAAGAAGGTTAGTCTCATTTTCATCAACACAGAAACAACAAGTCGCATCGATGGCCATGCCAATGCTATGCAATTTGTCTATGAAATTCATGGCATTTCTTAGCACTTTCCAGAGAAGAAAGTTTTCATTTTCTTTACAGTGATGATTCCAAACTCTCTTTTCCCAAGCAAACAGGGGCTTCGCTGTGCCATAGTTAATGCACTTATAAATTTTGGAAATGGAATGTTCAACAAGATCAGTAGACAACAGAACCCTGTCAATAGAATCTACAGGGTACTGTTGCCAGCCGATCTCCTGCCATAACTGTCGAATGGTTTGATTGCTGGAGAAAGGCATAGTGATAATACCATCGCAAATGAAATCTTTAGCTTTGGCATTAGTAGGAATACCAGTTTGGACTCTTTGATTGTATGTCATTATATTGTTTAGAATGAGCCCAAGCCTGGCCCATGGGTCATTTCAAAAACTGACGGTTCCATTAGGGAAGCTATGTGTTCAATGTGAGGAAGCAACATGGGTCTGAGATTCAGGATGGATCTCCACGTTCAACTGCAACCATGCGGGATGTCCATGCACCAGAAAGATTTGTTGCGAAGGTTGTACTTCTTAGTCCAAGTCACCCAAATATTGTTTTTTGAATTATGAAGATTGTCCAGATGCGTACTGAAGGCAGCAATATTCCAATTTCGTATATTTATGATGCCAAGGCCTCCTATGCTCTTTTTAGTTTCAACCTTGCAAAAGCTAATAGGCTTGAGACTGCTAGAATGAATGCACCCATTCCAAATAAAATTACACATAGCCTTCCTGATCATATGGATTAGCTTCTTGGGAAGGATGAAGGTTCTACTCCAATAAGTTGTATATGAGAATATGACAGATTTAATTAGGGTCAGTCTTCCTGCCTGAGAAAGGAATCTATTTGCCCAAGAATTCATGGTGAGAGTTACCTTATCATAAAATTTCATACACTGGGTTGTGGAAATTTTGGAGGAGGTCATGGGAATCCCAAGGTAAGTGAGAGTTTCAGGAGCTTGGGGAAGGTGGCATATATTGATAAGAGATTGGGTAGTTGGGGGCAAAGACTCCTGTAATTTTTATCAAAGATTTGTCATAGTTAATGGCAAGCCCACAAAATTTGTGGAATGCTTTGAGAACTTCCATTATGTTGCTAATAGATTAAGGTGTTGGTTTGGTGAAAACAATGAGGTCATCAGCAAACATAAGAGCAGAAATTAGGGGGTCTTTACATTTGGGATGGATCAGAATTCTTTTGCAGGCAATCTCATGGTTTATCATAGTTGTAAGAACTTCCACAACCAGGATGAATATGTAAGATGACATAAGGTAACCTTGTCTGATTCCTTGCCTACTCTTGAAGTATCCCACATTCTTGCCATTGAAATTCAAGGTGTATTGAACTGAAGAGATGCAAGTGTAAATCCAAGAGGCAAAATGGGATGGAAAATTCATTTTGGCAAGGATCCTGAAGATAGAGGTCCACTATAGAGAGTTATATGCTTTCCTTATATCAAGTTTTAACATGGCTCTTGGGCTGATAGAGGCTTTGTTGTAATCTTTGAGAAGTTCATGGGATAGGAGCACATTATCAAGGATGCTTCTCCCCTGTAGGAACGCTGCTTGGTTAGGGGAAATGAGGTGGTGAAGCACAGCCTTTAGCCTTGTAGCAATGATTTTGGAGAGGCACTTATATGTGGTGTTGCAGTAGGAGATAGGTCTGAATTCAGAAACATTGATAGGTTGGTCAGTTTTGGGAATTAACGCAATGTTGGTCGCATTAACTCCAGAAAGAATCTTATTATGTTTGAAGAAGCTGTTTACTGCATAGACAAGATCTCTCTTGATGATTTCCCAACAACTGGTAAAGAAGTTCGCATTGAAACCATTAGGGCCTCCACAAAAATCCTTGTTCATTTCGGAAATGCTTTGCTTTATTTCGTCTTCCTTCACTATGGAAGAAAGGAAGGCAACATGCTCAGAGCTAAGACATGGTAGTTTCAGGTCAATGATGATTGAAAGATCAGGCTGGAAATTATCAGCATTTCCAAGAAGGTTAGTAAAGTAATCAAGGAATGCATTATCAACATCAAGAAGTGATGAACATAACTTCCCAGATCGGTCAATTATGCCATGGATATTGGATTTGGAGTGTTTTACTTTTAGGCTATCATGGAAAAATTTAGTATTCCTATCACCAAGACTATTCCACCTAAATCTGAGCTTCTGTCTTCTCATATCGTCCTTAGCTTCTAATGCTTTTTGGAATTTATCTTGTAACTTGTATTCAATGTTAGCAAGTTCAGTGTTACCCGGGAATTGCGTTGCTTGAGTTCTAGCATTTTCCAAGGAAATTTCAATAGTGGAAGAAAGGAGATCACCTTTGCCAAACCTGCTTCTGGCCCATGTTCCAAGTGCTTTTTTCGTCTTCTTCAATTTTTGCTGCAAAACAAACATGGGAGTGCCAAAATAGTTAATGCTCCAAGCCTCTTTAACAATATTTAAAAAATCAGGCTCTTTAGTCCAAATGTTAAAAAATTTAAAAGAGGACTTTCTTATCAGGATACCAGATTCCATTTGAATGATTTGGGGAGAGTGTTCTGAGAGAAGCGGAGATGGGAGGAAAGTTGTTAATTTAGGCCATGTCGTAAAAGATGGTAGGTTGCAAAATATATGATCAATTTTACTATAGATTGTTCTTCCAGACCTACTTTTGTTGTCCCAGGAGTTTCTGACACCAGCAAAACGAACGTGGATGAGGTCAGCGGAGTTTATGGATGTGTTAAGTGGAATGATATCTTTCAAAGTAACAGCGTTCCCACCAATACGATCATTGTGAGAAAAGAGGCAATTGAAGTCCCCTGAGACTATCCAGGGATGGGAGTTTTGGGCTAGATGAGGAAGGTAATTATGGAGGGATTGTCTGCTTTGGGCACAATTATCAGCATACACAATAGTAAGATACATGGATTTAGCTGTAGGTATGTGAAGGAGATGAGTACGAATGAATTATTTGTGAGAGAGAATCGGGGTCAGAGAGAAAATGTTTGGGTCATAGAGAATCAAGATTCTTCCATAAGGTTATTCTTGAAGGTTGTGACAAGTTTTCCATGGTGGTTTGACAAAATGCACCTCTTTTAAGCTTAGAGCAAGATTAAGTTTGGTTTCTTAGATGGCCATGAGACCGAGATCATACTTAGAAATGATGTTTTTGACTTGATTTAATTTGGATTCGAGACGAGCTCCTCTTATATTCCACACACAAAAGGTTTGTGTCATTGAGGTATACCGTTTAATAACGAATTCTGAATTGTCTTGCTTCTGGTAGAAGAAGAGGGGCTATCACTTGTTTCAGGAAGTATTCTGGTGGTTGAGGTTATTTTGGAAATGTTGAGATCATTGCAGGGTTTATTGGCATGGTGGTTACTTCCTCTTAATTTGAATTTGGATTTGGATATATGTGTTGAGACTTTGAGGACGTGGATGATGGATTTTTGGATGGAGCAGGCATGACAGAAAAGCCAAGTGGTGCTAGAATGTGGGAATAAGGCTCAGAAGATGATGACAAGACATTGAGGACAATGTCGTCATAATGTTTATAGGGTGAGGTTGTAATGGTTTGTTTGGATTTCATGATGGGCAGCGAGTGAGTTTTGGTTAATAGGTTTGTATGCAGATCATTTTTGTGTGCACATGACATATTCATGCACACAGCCACTGTGCATGAGTTGTTTCTTTCAGAATTACCCATTGTATCTTCCATGTTTGTTTCATCCCCTTCTACACCTTTCTCTTCCAATGTTGACAACGCTTTAAATTTATTATGTTCTGTGATGCCACACAGTTCATGTTCCTCGTTAAAAATCCCCGTATTTTCTGTGTTTTTGTGACTGTGTTTACCTCATTTGCATGTGCTTCAGGCAATTGAGCTGTGCCATTGTCGCGGGGAGTTTGCGAGTAAACCATGTTTTTACTCGAAGCGGATGCTATGTTCTCTATTGTTTTCTCTGGATGCATGCTATCATCACATTCCAGCGAAGAACTTCTATGGTTGTTGGACACCATTCTACTTATCTATGTTTCGTTGTTCTTATATACCTGCTTCCTCTTTGCAATCTTTTTCCATTGATGTGTACCTACATAATTTCCTTTTTTCTGCTTTTTACTTTCCTGCATTATTTTTTCTTGCTCTTGGATGGGTGGCTCCACATGCTCTTGCTCCGGCTTAACATCACACAAATTCGTCAAATGACCAAACACTTTGAAGTGTAAGCAAATCTCAGGCTTCCATAGGTAGTTTACATGAACGTATTTTTCACTTCCATCCAAAAGCATGACTGGAAATTTCTCAACTAATTCTTTTCCTGGTGTCACTTCAACTAGGCACCTGGCATAGTTTATTCTATCAAGCTTTTCAATAGATTCATCTAGACATATTAACCTTCCAATTCTAGTTGCCAGCCAGTTTATTCAAGATGAGACCAGGAATAAATTGGGATGTTGGAGAGCTGTAACCAGACCGGAACTGCTCTGATGTTGCCTCTGACATTGCCAAGCTCAGGGGTCCATTGTTGAATAATGAAAATCTTGTTTCTAATAAATAACGGGTCACTTCTCAAAATCCTGTATCTATCCTCTTCACACGAGAGTTGAGAAAGGAATAAGACACCATCGAACTTGACTATGACTGCTCCTTTCAATTTCCATATTCTTTTGAGAATTTCAACAACAGTTGTGAATGACAGTGGCTTATCAAGGAAGAAGCCAACGATGTGGTCTTGCCAAATCTCTTTGCCTGCTGCCATGACATCGGTTGGTGGAACCATGGCCTCACCATTGAATTCAAGGTTGATGCTGATTGGTGTATAAACGCCGACATTGCTTGGCTTGGTTTTGAAGAGATTCGACCAGGAAGGGCCTGAAGTGGAAGTTTGGACAGGCTGTGGGATAGGCTAAGTCGGGTCGGAGGGAAGATTGGAGGTGGAGGGTGAAGGAACAATCGGTGTTGTAGGCACAGAGATCAATGGGGCAGGAATCAATGGTAAGGTAAGGACAGGCGGTATGGGCGTGTCAGGAGACATGGCACGGATGGAGATGGGATTGGTCAAAGGAGGGGGGAGAGAGGGAAAACGCCTGCCATGAAAAAGAAAGTGTTATAAATAATTCTTATAAGTTAATTAATGATTAAAAATTTACCCTTCTTTAATTAATCTACTTAATTACATTATTAAATTTATCTAAAATAAACTTAAGAATTAACTATAAATAATGTACACAAAATAAAATACTTTAGCTTAATTAATTTTAAAATAATTTATTTTTAAACCTTTATCTATCCCCAAACTTAAATAAAACATAAATTATTTAAAGAAATGGGTGACAGATTGTTTTAAGTAAAACTTGTTTCATTTTTAAAAATTTAAACTGTTACTACACATACTTGAGTCAAAGTTACAAAATCCTCGAGCGAAAACCCCGAGTCACTTTTTTTTAAACTTGTTTGAATTTTAGACCCTGCTACATACTCGCGTACCTACCCGATAGCCGACCCGAGCCATCCCCTCTCTTCCCCGAGCTCCTACCCGTGACAAGCCTTCTTTTCAAAACCCACAGCACCCAAACCAAACTACTGATATACTTCTGACACGCGTGCACGTGCACGGTCGAACCGATCACCTTCGACCATCGTTGCGACCACCCACAAGTCGCCAATCACCTTGCCTAAGATTCCGACCACCTAGAAACTTGGAACCACCTCCAGCTAGAAATCGAACAACACAAACGCACACAGGGATGAAATCGATCGCCAAAAACTTCTTAGTCCCACCGCCTTCGATTGCCAGAAACCTTGTGATTACGTTCAGACCATGTAACATTCCCGTTTTTAAGCCAAGATTAATTTGGTAATTAATTTAATTTTTAGAATTAAATTGTGAATTTGTTGGTAAATTAATTTGAATTTTTCCAAAATAAATAGGGTATGTGTTGTTTAAATAGATTGTAAATAGAAATTTGAATTGGAAATTCAAATATAAATGTCTTGAAAATAAATTGGATTTAAAATTCTATATTTAAAACTAATAAGAGTTTGTTTTCTAATTTCATATATGTATATCTATATTTTGAAAGTTAAATAACAAGATTTAATACACATATATCTTTTTGAAATAAATATGGTTTGAATGATTTAAGTTTAATATAATGACTTGAATTTAAAAATTTAGAACAAGAATGAATACAAAGTTTTAATTTGTATTTATCTTTTAAAAGTAAATGTATAAATATTTTTAACAAAAATAAGATTATTTATTAGTGTATATTTTATTTCAAATCATTTTCAAAAAAATGAATAAGAAGCTTTAATATATATACATACATATATATATATATATATATATATATATATATATGTATGTAAGTTGAAAATTTGAAATATATAAGATAAACATTGAATAAGTATAGTAGCTTAAGCTTGAATTTGATAAAAAGATTTAAATTATATATTTTTTAAATGAATAAATATAGTTGTATATTTATAAATTTAAAATGAAAACATATGTAATTAGATAATTTATAAAAAAAGAAAGGGTTTAAAATATAAAATATAAATTATAAATTAATTAAAGTAACCGTCTAAAATAAAATTTGTAAAATTATACACAAATTTATCACATATGACATTTGTTAAGATATAATAACATGTGTTGCCTTAAAAATAATATGTAATTACAAGTGTTAACTAATATAAACAAGTGGCATATCATACATATTCTTTTAATTTAAATTATAATAACATGTATTAGAGAAAAGAAGAAATCAGGCTTCATTAATTCTCTTTCATAACTTCACAAGCCTATAAACCAAAAAGAAATCAAATCTAAAAACAAGACAAAAATCAGATCAAAACTAAGAAAAGAAAACCGGAAAAACAAACTCAGGCTTCAAGCAATTCAAACAAAACTCAAACCTGATCAAGTTTTTAAGCCTGGAAAATCAAAGCTTCAGTTCAAATTTCAGTTTAAATTCAAAACAATAAGCATGCAGATCCAAATTGCAACCTGACATTAATCAAGTTCCGAGTTCAAACAAAAACAAAGCTCCAGATTCAAATGAAATTAAAGATCAAATTCCAGGTTTCAGATCAAAACATGTTCTATGTTTCTTTCAATTGTCAGGTGAGAAAACTCCATTTTCAAAACCTAATTCTCCATATTTACTTATGTTTGTGATGATGGATGAGATTGATAACTTGAGAATGAGTTTATATAAATGATAATGTGTTGATGTATATATACAGATATATGTGTATGTGCATGTCTGTGTATACCCAGAAAAATTCCCTCTGTTTTAAAAAATTCACAGGCTAACTATATATAAAAAAAATCAATCCCCTCATCTCCAATAAGTTTAAGCTATGATTTCCAAATAAAAAATGTTTGTAATGATGTAAATCTATTTTTAAAAATAGTTTCAAGAAATTTTATTAAGTAATTAACTGGAAACTTAAAATATACAGTGAAACTTTTGGAAATGATAAAAATCAATCATTTTAATTTTGGTTTTGGATTTCATAAACTGAATTGTATTCTAAAATGATGAATTTAGGTAATGATTTCAAGATTTTAGTTTTATAGATCATGAGAAATTGTATGTTGAACATAAACATAATTTCATCGGTTTCACGACGGTCAGTGATGGATGGACGTCGAGTTTGGGTCTGGGGAAGGCTCGTGCGACGATGATCAAAGGAAAAATGGTTGAAGGGTTTTTGAGTGAATGTGGCGGCGGCGTGGCGTCGATATAGGGTTTTAGGAGTTGATCGAGAAGTCTGGGTTTGCCAGGCAAATGCATTGTCAATGATGGATTATAGGTGATTGGACAGGGGGAAAGGGTTCGTGGGTCATCGGAGCAGCTGGGGTTGTGGTCGTGTGGCATCAGGGGGTCGGGGTTGGCATGGCGAGGTGGGTTTCGATGAACTGTGTTTGTTCAGGTGAAGCTCGATGGCTCGTTTTCGATTCTCGGGTAATTTCGTCAGAGCTGGAGTATTCGGATCATTGGTGTGGTCGACAAGGACGTGTTGATGGTCTGGGAGATGAACGGAGTCGCGTAAGATCACCGTGCACGTGTACGGTGCATTTCGGTGTATTTGGTTTTGACGAAGCTTGGGAAGAAGCTTGGACTCGGGTTTCAACTCTGTAAAACAAAGGCTTGACTCGAAGCAAGGGAAGAATGTGGGTTACCCGAAGTAAGGCTCGGGTAAAACAAGGGGTTGGCTCGGGTTATTCGAAATACAGCAAGTTTTTAAATATTTAAAGTAAATAATTAACAATGTTTAAAAAGCAATGGTAATTTAATCAAGTTTTCAAGATAAATTAACTATATACTAAAATGAATTTTAAACAAGTGTTTAACAAAGTTTCAAAGTTCAATTTTTAAATTTAACGTTTAAAAATTGATTTCTTTTTTCAAGTAATATATGTTAGGATTAATTTCTAAATGCTTTTCAAATGGAAATAGATGATTAATTACTTAATGATATTAATTAAAGAATAATTAATTAATTTCTTAATTAATGATTAAAGGGTAATTAATTTATTAAAGTTAATTACTTAATTAAAAATAATTAATTGATAATTAAAGGTTGATTAATCAAGTGATTAAAGAAATATTTGTTTTAATTAATTTATGTGATTAATTAATTAAGATAATTAATTTGGGATAATTTATTAATTAATTAAAGTGATTAATCAAGGGATAATTAACCAAAGTGTTCTATTAATTAGTATGATTAATTAATTAATGTTATTAACTAAAGATAATTAATTTATGATTAGGGATTGACTAATCAAGTGATTAAAGGATAATTACTCAATGTAATTAATTTGTATAAGTGATTAGGGATAATCACTTATTATAATTAATTAAGGATAATTAATTAAATGGTAATTAATTAAGAGTTAATTAATTAAAAATGGTTTGTGATTAATTAATGTTAATTAACCAGGATTAGTAATTTATTAATAAGTATTAATCTGGTTTAAATTAATTAGGTGATTAATTAATCTCACTTATGGATGTTTGGATTGTGTGAAATGCCTTTGAATTCTTTGATATCCCTGATGTGTGATGCTTTGTGACATGAATTATTCTAATTTGAGCTATGATGAATGTAATTTATTTACCTGTGATGAATTTATATTATTTATCTATGATCCGTGAATGAAGATAAGCGTTATAGGATTATACCGCTTATTGATATTGCTGTGCTTGAATCTGTAATGATTAATGAAGTTTCACTATTGTGTAAAACCCCTGGACTACATTATAGACATACAAATATGGATTTAATGAGGAAGTCGGTTAAGTCACATATATTTTGAAACCTAAATATTATTTTGTTTAAAAGTTGAGGTTTGAATCCAAATGGTTTTGGAAACGGAATTAAATTGAATATGGAAAGCCTTTAAAAGGGAAGTTTTGAAATTGAAATTTAGTTTTGAATATACTATATCTTGAAATTATTTTAGAAATCATGGTTTGAAAGGTTGATACAATTTCTATATATGAATTTACAACTATTTTAAATAAATTGTTTTGGAATTTGAATTTAATTTAAATTAGAACTTGCCAATAATATGGTAGCTCGTTGATCCTCTGGTTTATAATTTTAAAGGCTATAACTTGTGTATATTTGATCGGATTTTTCCAAAACGAAAAGTATTTGTTTCCGAACGATAATGGCTTTCGTATAATGAAAGAACTTCCAGTTTTTGTTGAAAGATTTCAAGTTTGAAATGGAAAATGTTTTGAAAGCTATGAATGAATCTTTGTAAAAGATTGGTGAACTGTGTGAAATGAATCTTTTTGTTTAAATGATTAAAGTGGAAAATTAGAAAGGTTTTGGGCTAAAAGTTGTGACTTAACTAAGACCCCTTATATGATTATGCTTTTTAAAATTAAGCGCTCATTATTCAATTTAGCTGGGAGAGGACTGTGTCATATAACTCACTCCGAATAATGATACGACGTAATGGATAGCATTTGAAGACCGGTGGTGAAGACCGGGTATTTTCTAGAATGAAAAGATTACCCGTCGAATGTCTTTGCACCGAGTCACGTCGGTATAGAGATCTCCATATGTGATGGGGTGTCCGATCGGGATTGTGAATACCCGGATTGCAAGGGTTTCTTTTGAAGTGCCTTTGGTTCTTTTCGAACCCGAAGAAGACTTGTATGGATGTATGTCTAACATTACACTTTGAGATGTAAAGCTAGTTTCTATCAAATACATTTCTGTTTGGTGGCAGAGAATTTATTCTCTTAGCTTAACGCCCTTCTCTGCGACATACGAGCTCATAGGTTATGTAGTTGATGGTTACTAGTGATACATTCCCAATTTGGTAATGTGGTTGCTGATCATTTGTTGATCGAAGCATGGCTTTTGTGAATAGCGTAGCTTTGTGGACGAGACTTCGTCGAACCTCACAAACCGGAATGGTCGAAACAGGAAGGATGCGACAAGGTTATTTAGGGGTAGCGCCCCCGAGGTTATGTCCATTTCCTTTTGGATAGAAGTGGTATCATGGTATGGAGCCCAAATACTTAACTTATGTGGTTGTTGCAAATTTATTTCTTTGTGGTTGTTGGTGTCGAGCCCTCGGATAAAGGTCGGTTACGACGGAGGATGTCATACTCGTGACAGTTAGTTACCTAGTTACAGAGGTAAGCCGGCCTTCTATTGGCAGAGATCCGGTTAGGTTCTTGGGGCGTCCCTCAAGAGGCGTACCCATGTGGCCCAGGAAGTTCCTTAACCTGACCATTTGTTGAAATCCAAAGAAACAATACGAGCCCTTTACGATCGCAATTGTATAACCTGTCACCTCAGGTGGTAGCTATAGCAGGCATAATATAATGGTACCTATGCTGGCTAAGATTAATATTATACTTTCGAAATGTTTTCTGCACTATGCACTAATAATAATATCAAAATGATTTCGCACATCAAGTATGTTTGACTATCATAAGGAGAAATCTCCCCCAAGTGTGCGATTGCATTGTGTGTGTGCCGGGAGGCCTTATGGTAGTTTCATTTTCCAAAAAGCATTGCAGATTTCTTTTAATTTCTTTTGTTTTCTCTTGTTAAAGATAAACTGTTTTCGTTTGCTCACACCAGTCCCACGACTGACCTGGAGTTTATTGTTCCCTTTCTAAACTCTGGGTGCCCACAATTTCCCACACGGACAGCCTATAGTTAGATTTTAAGATAATTAAATAGTAGGTGTAGATTCGATAGCATCCAGCCTTTACATTTGGCAGTCGCATTTGTTTCTCTGGGGTTGGAGTTGCTTAACTTCAGCATGATGGTGGTTCGAGCTTATTGGATTGGAGATCTTTGGAGCATTGGATTGGAATGCAGTTTTGGATTCTATCTTTCTTCCTATCCTTTGAAAGATTTAGTTGGAGATTTCTTTCCGCTGCTGTGATGTTATTTATTCCGCTGTTATCTTGTATCTCTGATATTGATATCATTTGTATAAATGTGTTATATCAAATATTGTATATCAATAAAGTTATTCATTCCCTTTTCCGCTGTGTTGTTGTACTTAATGTGTTATAAGCTCCAGTTAACCAGATTTGACGTTTGAATCTACTACATTCGGATACGGATGATGTATTTGGTGTCGATTTTTGAAGGTCGAGTCAGGGTCATCAAAGACCACCGACGTAGTCTCACGCTTCTATCCTCCCCACTCTGGTTGACACCGATGCACTCACGACGAAGATAACATATCGACTTCGTCATCGACCCAAACAGGCAATTGAACCCTAGTTCGCCGTCGCTAGGCCACCATAGTGGTCGATAAATCCATACACCATTTTTGCCAAGACCCCCTACCCTCAAGCTACCTCCAGCGATGATCACGATGACCAACTCTTCCTTGATCGCCAGAAATTGAAGAAAATGCAATTCCCGTTCAACTCGAGAATTCCCATCAAACATAAACTTAAAAATATAAAATTACCATCAAAATCATCATATCAAGTGCGAATCAGTTTATATAATCAAAATGTGAAATTAAGATAATTGATTTTTCAGACTTGAAATGATTTCCACCGTATTCTCTTCTTCTAGTAAATTCACTTGTTGATTACACTTATGACTATTTTTAAAAATAGCATCTGTCTAATATAAACAGATTTCTTTCAAAGATTATGGCCTAATATTGTTTATATGAAGAAATATGAATTTATTTAGTGTATTCTTGAGCCTGTTATATAACAGAGGCCTGTATATATTTATACACATACATGCACATAAATATTCAGAGTAGTTTAACTACATTCCGGTTGATAACATCCATGCAAATCATATTTAGAATATTATTTCACAGATTTAGCACATGCATCAAACTAAAACAGATTAAGTTTGATAGGAAGTGATGTTTACTCATAGGTTTGATGTTTGAACAAAGGATCTTTAAAACTTGAAACTGGAAATGCTTTAAATTTTGATCTGCTTGTTGTTTCTAGTTGAATTTGCTTTGATTTTTGAAAATCTGGAAATTCTTTTGATCTGCAACTTGATTATTGAGATGATCTTGCTTCTTTGCTTTGATTAACTGATTGCTTCACGTTTTAAAATTGTAAATGATTGTTTTTGTTTTTGATTTTATTCTTCTCTGGTTTTGCTTTTAGAAAAATAAAAGATGAAAAAAGAAGGAATTAGGAGTAGAGAGATATGTATATATAACTTTGTTTTCATATATTATTTTTAAAAATAAAAAGGAAACTAAAAGTTGACACTTGTAATTGCATGTTATAATTAACTTACAAATGTTTAATGCATGTTATACATGTTACACATGTTAATTTGCATGTATTATGTCTTTTATATGATTTTATATATGTTTTATATTTATCTCATTAATTTCAAAAGATATTTATATATTAAAGCTTTTTATTTATTCTTGTTTTTTTATATTATATTTTTCAATTATAATAAATACATTTCCTTTTATTAACATTTATATAATCTTTAAAGAAAATGATTTAAAATTAAGTTATACGTTAATAAATAAACATATATATATATCTTGGTTTTTAAAATATAGAGTTTTAAATCAAATTTATTTTTTTAAGATTTTTATTTTTTAATTTCAAATAAAAATTCTATTTACAATCTATTTATATGTATATAAATAAAACAAACATTTATCTCATTTGTTTTGGAAAAAATTAAATTAGTTCACAAAATTAATCCAAAAATTTATGTTAATTACTAAATTAAATTTGGCTATAAAGGGGATCGTTACACTTCTCTTCCTGGTTATATATATGCGTTATATATATGTGGTCAGAGGCTTCATGTTACTTGTTTTCATTGTATTGCAACTGCTCTCTGTTGATATATATATGCAGTTCCTTTGTTCTTGTTTTCGATTCTCAAATTTTTTAACTCGTTTGAACCTTTCTCCTGTTGTTGATTTAAATAATGTATGTAGTGTTATATATATATGTTGTACGCATAAATATCATATTTTGATATATATATATATATATATATATGTTGCTGTATACATATATTAATTATATATATAGGTCGACGGAAGGATGATTCTTTGGATCTAAGCTTATTTGTATATACATTGTATATATACTTTTGTCGATAGGAAGTTGCATCTATTGCATGTATATTTGTCGAATGAAAGTAATATATGTGCATATACACATAAATAATTGTTCTTCCAAATTTTTTAAAACAAATGTGTGCGTGTATATTGCATAAGTATATATATTTTTTTCATCAATTTTCATGCTAAAGTATATTTTTGCTTGTCATAGCTAATTGACTTGTCATGCCTGATTCGTGCCGATGTCCGTTGCATCGTCCTTTTTCATAATTGTTTTCCATCGTTCTCTAGCCGTGGAAGGTGAGCACTCACTCATGATTAATAATCTAATGCTTATTTAATTAATTTCATAGGAAATGACAATTTAAATGTAGTGCTAAAAACTGAATTGCTAGCTATTAACTGTTAAATATGATAGTTGTTATTTAAATTGATCACTTATGTAAATTGACACCGCTATATGTTAATTGATTGTTTTGTATAATTGTTACTATTATCGGTCATATATGCCAGTAATTGTTATGTTATTGTTCTCACTCTGCAAGTTCCCTTAGTTTTAGAAATCATTATGAGTTGAAATGATACATACCCGAATGGACTTTAGAATACGAGAAAACTCGTTATAGGTTGAAATAATTAACCCAAGTGATTTTCAGTTATTGCTGAAATTTTAGGATTGCCGGTTTACTAATATAAACCCGTAAATTTAAAATATTACGGATTGAAATTACAAATATTCATATCACTTGACCATAGGATAGAAAATTATATATGGACACCGTTGGTCTATTTTTGAAAAATGATTTCCAAATAAATGAAAGGAAATGTATGAGTTTGATTTTGAAATGTAATAAGTATTCTATTTTCTTATTGTAAAATTTATAACCTTAAAATGTTGATTTTGGAAATATAAAATTATGAGTTTAATCTAAAAGTAATTTGTAAAATTTTACTTATAGTTTTATTTTCTAAAATATATGAAATAAGATTTTAAATGGATAAATAAAAAGTTTAAATTATTTAAAATTGCATAAAATTAATTTTTATTTAATATGAATATAATATTATCAAAAGGTTCATTTAATTTATATATAAAATAGATCTTCATAACTTTAATAAATAAAAGGTTGGAAAGGTACATTGGAATTTTGTTGGTAACTTAAATTGGTTATCAATTGAATTTAAAAAAAATTCATTCAGAACATAATGATTTTGAAAATGATTTATAACTTGTTTTATTAAAAGGTGACCAAACGAATACGTTAAAATTTAAATAGAATTAAAATTGAATATTCGTTATGATTTAAATTTGTATTTGAATTTTTTTTTAAATATTTATAAAGTAATTTTATAAATGACTACGGTGTGAAATAAGCGCTTAGATGTTAAATAGACTGGGATCAGATATTGTCATACTCTCTACCAATACTGAAAACCACTTTAACAACTATGTACGTGGTGGAGATTCTAGAATGAAGTAGGATGGTTTGGCAAAAGATCTATATGAGGTATTAGCGCTGACTCCCTTAAGTCAGCTTGATGTGGCTAAAACAGGAGTTATGCCATGCCAGGTGGGATCGCACCCCCTATCGGACACTTTTCTTCGAAACCTTATCTATTTCTTTTGTGATTCAATTTGGTGCGCACACCTTTGATTTAGGAGTGTGTCTCAAGGTGGGCGGTAGTAGCTGCTATGCGTTACCACCAGTCCGAGGGCACAAACGGTAGAATCCTACCCTGTTATTGCCTCGTGCGTCTTGCCACATGCCTTATCGCATCTTCTACGAGTTTGCTTTGTACCATACCTATGGAGTGCCCTCTGATTGCCCTTCAGTTTACGGACGAATTACGGACTACATAGACTACGGGAATATATAAAATGTGTTAAGAGGGATATGGGTAACGCCTTAACGCTATTTTGATATTTTACCTTACTATAGACATTATATATGTAGCGTATTGTACTATGTATGTAGATAGTTTATCAGATCCTTGAAGGATGGAATCCCAACATCCTTTAAGTTATACTGCATTTCACTTGACATTTCATTTGAGTTTGATTTACTGGCATAAGAATGTTAATCCCGACTCGAGTGTTTTGTATTTTTCTTTACGCTCTGGTGAGCCTGAGTGTCACAACTTTTGGAACTCATCTTTTGGAGCTTGGAGTTCACTTGAAAGACCTATCTTATCTATTTTAACTTTTAGTTATTTTTGTATTTTCAGTTGTATGTTTCAACTGTCATTGGCTTTTATGTTAAAGACTTTTATGTACTGGGATTTCTGTTGTATTCTGTTATGGACTTTTTTAATTCTGTAGTAGCTTCATGAACTACTAGTTATTTTATTCTGCTGCTTTTCTTTTGTAAACTCCGTGTCTGTGATTGTTTGATTGGTTTATTTACTGTATATGCTAAGTTTTGAAAATTATAAATTAACAATATGTTATTTAGAGCAATTCAAGTCCGACATGTGTGGATGATTGTCGATTTGAATGGTTTTAAATAGCAGGTCGTTACAGTTGGCATCGGAGCTCTGGTTTAGGAAAACATAGCATATAGAGTAAATACTCATTAGAGATAGGGTAGTAATACCCTAGAATGAGTTGAATTAATACCGAATCATATTCGTTCATGCTTGAAATTCTGAGTTAGAATTCTACTAATTTGGGATTTCTTTTAAAATTTTGGAACTTTATTCTTGTTCTAAAATCTATTCTTATTTTTCCAGATGAGTAACCGTAGGAATATTCATGGTGGGGATCATGGAAATGCTCCTGCACCGCCTGTCGTTGAAACCTATTCCACCTATTCAGCCTGTTAGGTTCACTCAGCTTTGTAAGGAGTACACTCGGCTTGGGAGTACTAAGTTCACTAGAGCCAAGATCAATATTGAGGCTCGACATTGGCTAAAAAGTGTTGAGAGGATTTTCACTGGACTTGAGATCACCGATGCTCAAATGCATCATTTAGCTACTTGGCAATTATAGGAGTCGTCTCAGGATTGGTGGGAATCTGTTACCGCTCAAACTGTTGAGACTAATATCACTTGGCAGCATTTCAAGTGAGATTCTTGGTTATCTTTCCTAGCTTATTTCTATCGAATCTTTTTCTTTGAAATTTGTCTTTTTGAACTTTATCTCTATCTTATCTTAGATCCATTCTTCTCAGGGATGCTTTGTGGCCGTGGATGCCCGAAGCTGGGAAATCTCAGTTACATATGGCATTCATGGATCTTGAGCAAGGTGATATGACTTTTGCTGAGTATGAGAGGAAATTCACTGAGCTTTCCAAGTTTGGTCCCAGTTTAATCGACCCTCAGCTCAAGAATAATGAGAAGTTTATTCACGGTGCACGCCCAAAGTATTATGACCACTTGATTAGTCATATTCATGGTACCTTGACTTCTCTGATGGATATGGCCACTAGTTTTGTCACCTTTGTCTACAGCCTGGTCATTTCAATAATAACTGTCCAACTCAACAGAGAGGCAAGACATCTAGTGTCTTTTCCATGACTTCTTCCAACCCTCCTCATCCTCTACCTGTCGGTGATAACGAAGGTACCATTCAAAGCTCATTTTCTTTGCATGGTTTCCTGTTCGAGTTTTATTTGACACTGGTGCATCTCATAGCTTCATATCTATTGATCTCTATGTTAAATTCGAGCATATTTTGCAACCTCAATTGGCAACTGCATCATTGTATGTGACTAATCCCATAGGCGGTCCTGCCAATCTTTGTATGATTTGTAAAGGAGTGAAATTCCTTTACAACTTGCATCGATTCATCGGAGATTTCTATATTTTGGGTTTCGATGCCTTTGATATTTTACTTATAGGTGATTTGTAAATGCGATATGATGCAGTCATTTCTTGTAAAGCCAGGACCGTTTCTCTAGTAGACGATTTGGGCAATTCGCTTGTGATTAAATGTCGAATGCTATAGGATAATGGAAGCAGCTTTATCTTTTCTCTTGATGCTCAGCCTGGTGATCTGGACTCCACCCTGTTAATTAAGGATTATCCTGATGTTTTTGGTGAAGTCTCTTCTCTTCCTCCCAAGCGGGAAATTGAATTCCGCATTGATCTTATTCCCTATGCTTGACCAGTTGTTCTCCTTCCCAGATGGATGACACCCAAAGAGAAAGTTGAGTTGAAGAAGCATATTGAGGATTTGTTCTCTAAGGGTTTGATTAGGCAGAGTTTTTTTGAATGGGGTGCTGCTGTGGTCTTTGTCACCAAATCTGATGGTTCTTTGAGGATGTATGTTGATTATAGAGAGCTGAACAAGCTTACTCTCAAAAACCGATATTTGATGCCTTGCATCAGTGATATGTTCGATTAGCTCTATGGAGCTAAAGTGTTTTCTCAGCTTAATCTTGCCACCGGTTTTCACTAGCTTCGGGTAGCTGAGGAGAGCATTCTGAAGACTGCTTTTCAAATAGAGAGTGGTTTCTATGAACAGTTGGTCATGCCTTTTGGATTAACCAATGCTCCTGCCTTCTTTGTCGATCTTGTGAATTGCGTTTCCTATTATGTTCTCAACAAGTTTGTTATGGTTTTTGTTGATGATATTCTTGTCTTTTCTAGGTCAAAGAAGAAGCATGAATCTCATTTGAGCTATGTTCTCCAAACTCATGGGAAACGTCAGTTAACAGCTAAGTTTTCTAAAATCCGTTTCCGAAGAGACGAAGTCCGATTTCTTCGGCATATTGTCTCAGAAAACGGAGTCTCGGTTGACATGGTTAAGGTTTTCGCTATTAATGTAAGTCTGTCCACCTTGTCTCTTTTGGATTCATTTATCTTGTCTATCTTTGGGCTTATCCACCATACCCATTTCCAAGTTTGGGAGACTCTAAGACTCCCTCAAATATTTGTACCTTTCTGGGCCTTACTGGTTATTATCGGGGATTTATTGAGAATTTTGCCCGCATAGCTGCATCCCTCTCTACTTTGACTCGTAAGAATGCCAAGTTTAATTGGAATGTAAAGTGTGAAGCTGCATATAACGAGTTAAAGCAAAAACTTACTTCCGCCCTTGTTCTCATCGTCCTAAATGGGAGTGAAGGATTATTGGTCTATACCGATGCTAGTAAAGAAGAATTGGATGCTGTGTTGATGCAAGATGAGAAGGTCATAGCTTATGCTAGTCATCAATTGAAACCCCCACGAGGCTAACTATGTCACCCATGATCTAGAGTTACTTGCTATTGTGTTTGCTTTGAAGTTGTGGAGGCACCACCTTTTGGGAACCAAGTTCGAGCTTTTCACCGATCACCAGTCTTTTAAGCATATCTTCAACTAGAAGGATTTAAACCAGAGGCAAGTTCAATGGCTTGAGTTCTTAGCATCTTATGATCTCAACATCAACTATACCCTTGGAAAAGCGAATGTTGTGGTTGATGCTTTAAGTCGGAAGAAAGCCTTATTGTGTCAGATTATATTTCTCCATCTCTTTTCGATTGTATTGCAGCTAAGCAAGATGAGGATGCGATGCTTAGGCTTACGAAGGAGAATATTCAAAGTAGGGAGGGTGATAATCAGAATGAGTTAGGAGCGCAGATTGATCAGAATGGAGTTTTGAGGATTAATGGCTGGATTTGTATTCCGAATGTTGATGGTTTGAGGCAAGAAGTTCTTAGGGAAAATCATCAGTCCAGAATCTCCATCCATCCAGGTGTCACGAAGATGTTTCAGGATATGAAGAGGTTGTATCGGTGGAATGGTATGAAGCAGGACATTTCTATGTTTGTCCGTAGGTGTGCCACTTGTCAGCAGGTTAAGGCAGATCACCAAAAGACTGCTGGATTGCTGCAACCCCTTGAGATTCCCATTTGGAAGTGGGATTGGGTTTCTATGGATTTTATCGATGATGTACCGAGGACTAGAAGAAATAATAAGAGTATTTGGGTAGTTGTCAATCGATTGACCAAATCCAACCATTTTATTCCAATCAAGTCGAATCGAACTGCTTCGAGCTTAGCTGAGATCTATATAAAGGAGATTACCTGTATCCATGGTGTTCCTTCTAGCATCCTTTGTGATCGTGATCCTATCTTTACCAGTAAGTTCTGGAAACCTTTTTAAGAAACTTTGGGTACTCATTTTAACTTTAGTACGACTTAACATCCCTAGACCGATGGTCAAACGAAAAGGGTGAATCAGATTCTTAAAGACCTTCTTCGTTCTTTGTTCTTGATTATGGAGGATCTTGGGAAGATCATCTCCATCTCATTGAATTCACCTATAATAACAGTTATCGAGTATAACTCTATCTTTGAATTTGAATCATCTTAAGCTTAATCAATCTGTTAATCCCATTCCTTTGAATTCAGGCAAGTATCGAGATGTCTCCATTAGCTGCTCTTTACGGACGATCCTGCAAATCTTCATCTTGCTGGATTAAATCCGGTGATTGCTTAGTTCTTGGACCTGATATGATTCTAAAAGCATCCAAGAAGGTTAAGGAGATTAGGAGGAAGATGAGGATTGCTCAGGATAGGTAGAAGAAGTATGCTGATAGGCATAAAAGGGATTTGGAGTTTGCAGCGAGTGATTAGGTCTTTCTTAAGATCTCGCCACTCAAGAACGTGATTGATTTAGTCAGAGAGGGAAACTTGCTCCCAGATTCATTAGTCCTTTCCACATTCTGGAAAGAGTTGGTCCTTTGGCTTATAGAGTTGATTTGCCGGAGAAGCTGGCAGGTGCGCATAATGTGTTTCACATATCTTACCTTTGCAAGTATCTCCATGATACATCCTCGATTGTTCAGCCTACTTTATTAGAGAATTTGGACATCGAGCCAAATCTCACTATCGAGAGGAAGCCACTTCGTATTGTCGATAAAGGTATGAAACAGCTTCGAATGAAATTTTTTAGTCTAGGAAAAGTACACTGGAGTACGGATGATCGAGATTGCACCTGGGAAACTGAGGAATCCATGCGTCATTCAAATCCTGAATTATTTGACTCAGGTACTATTCATTTGATTTATCTTATCTTTCTGTTTGATTTTGTTCTCCTATCTCGTTCCTTTTCGGGACGAAATGTTTTGAGTGGGGAAGAGGGTAACGACCCAAGAATTTTAACAATTTTTTAATGTAACTAACTAAAATTTCTCTTAAAAATAAACAATAAAATTGTAAAATAAAAATTTGATATTTGAAATTCATCTATTTAAATATAGCATATAGTAAAATTTTATTTGGAAAACATAAAAGTTTGTTTATTTGTGAAATCTAAAAATTATTCTTTTATTAGTTAAATGGTTGAAAATTTAAAATTTTCCAAATATGAATATTTTTATATAATGAAAATGTAAATCATTTTCTGAGTGGCATCGAAATTCATTTCGTCGAATTTGACTGCTATAGCTCTGTTTATCTTATTTTCGGCGTTTTTGCAGCATTTTCGAAAGCAGAAAATCAAGTTTTCATTACCCGGTCGTATCTCCGATATCTATGTACCATTCTACTCATCTCATCGTGCCGATCTTCGTTGTATATTCATTTCTGTGATTCAGGGTCCGACACACGACGGAAACGAAAAAACAGTTTGTCGTAGCGGTACCGTATTTGTGTCCTTTTGTTTTCCTATGCCTTTTTAAATTTCCAGCTGAGTATAACAATCATTTGTTGCTTTAATAAAGTCTGTAAAGAAACGTTTGACCCCTCATATTTCGTCGATTATCATATATATTAGTGTGCCTTTTTCATTTTTTACCTCATGCGTTCATTCTGGAAAAATAAAAGGTAAGCTTTTTCATTTTCATTCCTAGAAGCATGTCTTTCTCCTCCGGTTTGGTCGAGCACACATGTATAATTGTGTGTGAAAATTCTGCTCATTCTCATGTCAGAGGAACTTGCGCATATCCCTTTTGACCCGAAGCCCTACCCATGCCAAAACCTCCCAGACTCGAAGCTGGCCCGAAGTGCCCCAACCTGTCATCGCCCGTGTTGCCTTCCCTTTATCCCAAGCCACCATCGCCCAAAAACCCGAAGCATACTTGCGTTTTCCCAGTGCCAGACCCGAAGAACCCGCAACCGCCTTAAAATAAACTCACCATCTTCTCCTCCCTTCCTCCAACCCTAAGCGCCGCCCTAAAAACTCCCGACCCATACTCATGTCCGATCACCAAGACACCCCGTATCACCGCGCCCAGCCTCCGCCTCTGCTTCAAGTAGCCATAGTCACCACCTACCTCGCCTCGGCCTACATCGCCACCACCCAGACCGAAGCAACCACCCCTTATCTGATAACCTTCTCTTCCTGGTTATATATATATGCTATATGTATGTGGTTAGAGCTTCATATTACTTGTTTTCATTGTATTGCAACCACTCTCTGTTGATATATATATATATATATATATATATATATATGTATGTATGTATGTATGTATGTATACGGTTCCTTTGTTCTTGTTTCCAGTTCTTAAAATTTTTAACTTGCTTGAACCTTTCTCATGTTGTTGATTTAAATTATGTATGCAGTGTTATATATATACACATTGTACGTATATATGTCATATTGTGATATATATATATATATATGTTGCTGTATACATGTATTAGTTATATATATAACTCGGCAGAAGAATGATTCTTTTGGATCTAAGCTTATCTGTATATATATATTGTGTGTGTGTGTATACTTTTGTCGATAGGAAGTTGTATCTGTTGCATGTATATTTGTCGACAGAAGTAATATATGTGCATATACACATATATAATTGTTCTTCCAAATTTTTAAAACAAATGTGTGTGTGTGTGTGTGTGTGTGTGTGTGTGTGTGTGTGTGTATTGCATCGGTATATATATATTTGTTTTCATCAATTTTCATGCTAAAGTCTATATATGCTTGTTGCAGCTAATTGATGTGTCGTGCCTGATTCGTGCCAGTGTCCGTTGCATCATCCTTTTTCGTAATTGTTTTCCATCATTCTCTAGCCGCGAAGGGTAAGCAGTCACTCACGATTGATATTCTTATGCTCATTTAATTGATTTCATAAGAAATGACAATTTAAATATACTGTTAAAAACTGAATTGCTAGTTATTAACTGTTAAATATGATAGTTGTTGTTTAAATTGATCACTTATGTAAATTGACACTGCGATATGTTAATTGATTATTTTATATAATTGTTATTATTATCGATCAAATATGCCAGTAATTGTTATGTTATTGTTCTCACTCTGCAAGTTCCCTTAGTTTTAGAAATCACTATGGGTTGAAATGATAAATACCCAAACAAACTTTAGAATATGTGAAAACTCGTTATGGTTGAAATGATAAACCCTAGCAATTTTTAGTTATTATTAAAAAATTTGGATTCTGGGTTTAGTAATATAAATTCGTAAATTTAAACTATTACGGATTGAAATAACAAATATCCTCTCACTTGACCATAGGACAGAAAATTATATATGGACACCGTTGGTCTATTTTTGAAAAATGATTTCCAAATATATGAAAGGAGATGTATGAGTTTGATTTTGAAATGTAATAAGTATTCTATTTTATTATTGTAAAATTTATAACCTTAAAATGTTAATTTTGGAAATATAAAATTATGAGTTTAATTTAAAAGTAATTTGTAAAATTTTGCTTATAGTTTATTTTCTTAAATATATAAAACAAGATTTTGAATAGATAAATAAAAATTTTAAATTATTTTAAATTGCATAAAACTAATTTTTATTTAATATGTATATAATATTTTTAAAAGATTCATTTATTTATATATATAGATTTTTATAGCTTTAATAAATAAAAGGTTGGAAAGGTACATTGGAATTTTATTGGTAACTTAAACTGGTTATTAATTGAATTTAAATAATGATTCGCCCTGAACTTGATGATTTTGGAAATGATTTATAACTTGTTTTGATAAAAGTTGATTAAATGTATACTTTAAAATTTTAATAGAATTAAAATTGAATATTCGTTTTGATTTAAATTTATATTTGAGATTTTATTTAAATATTTCTAAAGTAATTTTATAAATGACCGTGGTGTGAACCGGGATCAGATATTGTCATACTCTCTGCCAATACAAAAAACCACTTTAGCAACTATGTACGTGGTGAAGATTCCAGAATGAAGCAGGATGGTTTGGGAAACAGTCTGTATGACGTATTTACATAGCTCCGACTCTCTCGGGTCATCTTGATGTGGCTAAAACAGTAGCTATACTGGGCCAAGTGGGGTCGCACCCCCTATCAGAAACATTTCTTCGAAACCTTATCTATTGCTTTTGTTATTCGATTTGGTGTGCGCACCTTTGATTTGGGAGTGTGTCTCGAGGTGGGCGGTAGTAGCTGCTATGCATTACGACCAGTCCAGGAGTGCAAACGATAGAATCCTACCCTAGCATTACCTCGCGTGCCTTGTCACATTCCTTATCGCGCATTCTACGAGTTTGGTTTGTACCATACATATGGAGTTCCCTTTGACAGCCCTCCAGTTTATGGAGGAATTATGATACTGTATAGACTACGGGAATATATGAAATGTGTTAAGGGGGATGTGGGGAATGCCTTAACACTATTTGATATTTTACTTACTGTAGACATTATATATGTAGCGTATTGCACTATGTATGTAGATAGTTTATCGGATCCTTGAAGGATGGAATCCCAACATCCTTTAAGTTAT
This sequence comes from Allium cepa, assembly GCA_030765085.1. Classification (NCBI taxonomy): domain Eukaryota; kingdom Viridiplantae; phylum Streptophyta; class Magnoliopsida; order Asparagales; family Amaryllidaceae; genus Allium; species Allium cepa. The sequence continues at coordinate 602,984,534 of CM060935.1, forward strand.
ATTGGATCTCACTTGACATTTCACTTGAGTTTGATTTACTGGCTGAGAATGTTAATCCCTACTCAAGTGTTTTGATTTTGCTTTACGCTTGAGTCAGCCTGAGTGTCACAGCTTTTGGAACTCATCTTTTGAAGCTTGACGTTTGCTTGGAAGACCTATCTTATCTATTTTAGTTTTCAGTTATTTCTGTATTTTCAATTGTATGTTTCAGACTGGTCATTTGCTTTTGTGTTAAAGACTTCTGTGTACTGGAATTTTTGTTGTATTTTGTTATGGACTTTTTTCTCTGTAGTAGCTACATGAACTACTATTTATTTTATTCCGCTGCTTTTTGTTGTAAACTCAGTGTCTATGATTGATTTATATACTGTATATGCTGATTTTTGCCAACTATAAATTAACAATATGTTATTTGGAGTAATTCAAGTCCGATATGTGTGGATGATTATCGATTTGAATGGTTCGAAATAGTGGGTTGTTACATTAACCATCGTTACCACATCCTAATACAATATATATATATATATATATATATATATATATATTTATGATGTCCTTTGTGTGGTTGATAAATAAAGTAGAAGTGCGATAGAATGAACAATTATAAGAGGGATTAAGTGCTGGTTATAACCTGAGTGAGACACATCCCATATTAAATTATAATTGACATCTGACCTTAGTAAGATGGAACCACATTTTATATTTAAGTGAATAATATTTGTCTAAAAGTTTATAAGGCATACTGTTTTATCTTTAAAGATATACTATAAAAAGGGGAAAATGTTTATTTTTGGAAAAAAGTGATCTGTTGAAATACTTGGTAAGAATAAAGAATTTAATTCGGGAATAAAATATTTTAATGAAGTTATTTTCGTAAGGAAAAGTGAATATAGTGAAAATATTTATTCAGAGGTGTTTTCAAGTAGAAAGGTGTTTTAATTAGATATTGGAAGTTGAATTCAATCGTTGGAGAAGTATTATAATGTAGGAAATTTAGATTGTTTTAAATACTTTCTTTGGAATATATTTTTATAATGGTAGAAATTTTTTGTCGATAAATATTTTACGTGAAAATATTTTATGAAAGGATGTTGAGTGTAAAATATTTATTTTGTCAAGAATATTTTAAGGCAATATTTTGGTTACAATTATCTTTAATTAGGACCATCCTCTGAGAAAGGTAATTTTTAGCCTTGTTGTGACTTAGAATTCTTTGCAAAAATATTTATAAGAGGTATTTTAAAGGAAATATTTTTGTTAAAGGATGTTTTAAATTATATACTATAAGTTTTAGGATTGTTTATTTAATAGTTTGAACGAGAGAAAAATATTTTTATAATAGTGTAGAATTTAACTTCTTGTCAAAAGTACCTTTTTGAAGAATATTTAGTGAGAACACTTATTTTAAAAGAAAAGAATATTTTATTAAAACATTCTTTACAATAAATATTGAATGAATTGAAAAGATTTATTATATCCATAAAGAGATATTTTATTTTGAAAGAATTATTTCCTCACAAGAGGAATTTGAGAGTAATATAGTGAAAATATTTTTATTTGAAAAATTATGTTACTAGTGGAAATATTTGAAAATATTTTATGAAAGTAATTTTACTTATGAATTATATTTTTGAGTTAAGAATGAGATGAAATATATATTTGAGAGAAAGGTTTTATCAAAGGAATGTGTTTGATTTTAGAAAGATTTTGTTTGGAAAATTTATTTTGGTTGTAAGGATTGTCACCTAAAAGGCACTCTTTGATGAATGGTGCTTTGAAAAGAAAAATATTTCGAAATAAGGACTTTTGGTTGAAAAAGACATGATTTGAAGATTATTTTATTGAGAATACATTTGGAAATACATTATGGGGGAAATATATATACTATAAGGTATCTAGTTTCACAATACTTTGAGAAAATATGTTAATACGACGAGGAGAATTTGATTTGGAAAGTAAATAGGCAAAAAAATTAATCAAATAATATACTTTGGAAGTGTTTGTTAGAAAATAATTTATTAATATCTGTAAAACTAGTATTTATAATATAAGGTGTCAGATGATGGGGTAAGGTGTGTTTTGAGTTACCAAATACCTACTATAATGATATTACATTTATGACTATTGTGTGTGAATTTCCCTAATGAGCTATAGAGATGTCTAGTTATCCCCTTTTATGTAGAAGGAGAGGATATGATGTAGAGACTGCCTTTTTTGTTGATTGGCGCAGTAATTATTTATTATATGTGTTCACTTTGATTGAGTTGTTTGCATTGATCTGTTCTTTGTTAAGTTATATTTATACCTTTTTGTATTGTATTGGTCATTTGATGTTCACTTATTAATCGTTTTCTTGCTTATTCAGATTAATTTCTTTTGCATCGTATTAGTTTATATAATTAGATTGTTTTGCTATAATTAATTTTAATTGTCTTCTGTTGCTGTTTGGTCATTTAATTTTGATCATGCTTGTTACAATTATATTTCTTTGTTTTGTTGATTTCTTGATTTGTTATGATTGGTTTTAATCATTTGGTTGTTTACATGTTTACTTAGTTGCTTATTTTCTTGTTTACTTTTATACATGATTATTTGCTTAGTTGTTCACTTGCTTGCTATGTATGATACATTTAGGATGAGGTAGTTATCCAATATTAACTTTTCAAGGATGTACATTATAGAAACTAGTGTATTATTAAGGATTAGGCATAGTGGGATAACATAATTTCCTAGTTGAGGAAGACTACGTATTTGAAATGGCTAAATGATTTGAAGATGTTCTTTTAAATTGAGAATAGTAATTAGAGAATTTTGGTGACTAAAGGATCGATATGTACCACTTAGGAATTAAAATAATGATTGTAGTGCTTTAATATATATTTCTCAAAATATGCATTTCGAAATCGACATTTTTTCAATTAAATACCAGCTTCCATAAATATTTTGAACAAAAGGTTTCCATTCTAAAATTTTACAAAAAGATATTTCCTCAAATTTTATTTTTAATTGATTTAAAATGATTTCGTGAATCTATTTTATAAAATTGTAGTGATATTTTGGAAGAAAAAGGATTTTGGTCTTAAACGTGGATGGAAGCTTTGACTTGAAAATAAAAATCTTTAACTTTGAAGATATATTAGAACACTCCTTGCTAGTGAATCACTCTTTGGTATTTTGGGTAGGTTATCTTATAATTAAATGAAGGAATTACTATAAAAGGATTTTGGAACCAAATCTTTTGACATGATCTGAATATTGGAAGAGATAAGATGCGATGTTGGCATTCTGGATTGGATGACTTGACGATTAGAGTTATGATGATGATCTATGATGATAAGTTCTTAGTAGTGAACTTGCGGAGTGGTGCTACAACATGCTCTACTATGGGCATGAAGTGTGTTGATGGATTGTTAGTAATCAAAGGTTTCGATGTGTGCTCGTAAAGTAGGGGTATGTGAGGATGCTCACCTTGGCCAGGGCGTGCCCTAGATCTTCAAAAGGGAGATAAGTCCTACTCTGGACTTCTAGGGCACGCAGTTTAGTTTCTGGTCCTCTAAGTGGCATAGATGCAAGCAAGGTGCCCGAATGATGATAAGTACTCATATATCCCAAGTACTCATATCTAATGATGGTGAGTATTCATTGACCTTATGATGGTGGTCATTTGGAAGGGAACATATGACGTGGGTCTGAGGATTGAGGATTGATGTAGCTGCATTATGAGTATGATGGCCATATTATTTTGAGGATTCAGTCGTTACTAGAAACATATTATTTTGAGGATATGACCATGAGTGGGGGCAATGATATTCTGGATGGTCTAAAAAAGGAACGATGCATCGATTATTATGAAGACGAGAGTATGAGGAAGTTCATCGATAATTTTCACGATATACATATTATGATGGATACGTGGTCAGCATCGAAATTGAGAAATATGTATTATTGGTTAATAAGTTAGTACGGTAATAACACCTTATTATTTTGAGTCTGTTTTTTTGTTGTTGATGGACTAAGCTGATTATTCATTTATGTGTATTCATTTACTTTTACATGCATGTTTCAATCAGCCTATGTTATGTTACGGAGTTTTGTTGTGGTTGAATTATGAAGATGCATAATATGGGTTAGTCTATGATTGAGATTTTTAACCTTTTTCGATGGAATGTTATTTTACATACTGTCATTGGATGTGTAATTAAAATAAGTTCTTTGATTTGAATTAGAAATTTGGATTTAATGACATTAATAAATTGTATTGTGTCATGATTAATGGCATTCTGTGGTCATTATATGCTGTTTTTATAAGTACTTAATTTGTCATTGATATGTTTCCCAACATTTTGTAATTAAGTCCACGGTGAGACTTTATTAATTTAATTGAAAATTATATTTAGAGAATTGTAAGGGTGCAACTCTTTTAAGGAGAAAGATTGTAACAACCCCACAATTTAACACTATTATACTAATTTAATTAAAATTAGATTTTCTAATTAAAAGGTGGATTGGGTATCATATTTATAACCATCGCAAAGGCCTTTCCGCACTGATTACTTTGATATAAAATTTTAGTGGGTTTGGAGTTATGATTTGCGAAATAAAGGTGATATCATGTTTAAATAACATATGTAGCTATTTCGGACCAAACTGGACGCACAACCTATAACCCAGCCTAACAACTATATAGATGGGGCCATGAAACCCGTCCTGACCTCTATCTTTGCTTTTCTTCCCCAATCCCAAAATCTATCTATTTTTTCTTTAATGGTGATTAGAAAATAAATTAAAAAGTGATTAAAATCCAATGTGTTCAAATCCTATCAAATTATATATGGATTTAAAGCTCTCTATGCGACGAATTGGCATTTGAGATTCGTTTTTCAATCTGATGCTCTAATTGGCTAAAAATTTATAAACAAGTTTCAGCCATCAAAATTAGGGTTTTCGATTCAATAGTGAATGGTGTTTATTGGTCGATCAAAGGGTGCAAGCTTATAGAGAACGACGAGGGGAGTTCATTTGTACAGTTGGATCAAGTTATTAGTGCTTATAGTAGCCAGAATGTGAATTTTTTTGAACAGAAATGGGTTTGGATATGCTGGAAACTTCGGTGGCTAGGGGTGGTGGCGAGGAAGGTATTGGTGCAGCTTAGCTTGGTGGAGTTGTGAAAATTATGAAACCTCCCCCCCCACACCCCTTAATATACCCAAAAAAAGGGCACACTATAGGATGTGGTGCATTATAGGTATAGCTAAAGCATCACAGAGACTGAGATTCACAAGAAAAATAAGTAAAAACAACAGAAACATTTAAATAATAACTTATCATTCAAAATTAAACTTCATTTCAAAATAAGTCACAAAACATAACATGTCTCAAAACTCAAAATCTCTCATGTCTCATAAAAATACATCTCAGTCTCATATAATCAGAGTACAAAAGTAACAATAATAATAATCGCTCTCACAAGTGCAAGTCCATCATAAGCCAAATGAAAAAGATGAAAAGAAGAAAAATACATCTGAAATGAGAAAACTCTAGGAATGGATCTACAAGTAACCTGAATCAACTCAACTCTGTTGGCCTATTGGGGGGAAAAGGGGGAAATAAAGGAGTGGGTTAGACAATAAGTTTGGTGAGTGAAAGTAATTACTAGCATTTCTAAGCAAGATAAAGATAATAAACTAGGCAATAGTTCTAGCTTGAAAGGAAAAAAAAGATAAAAATCGGATAAAATATTGTTTCGGATTCTGTTAGACTGTTTAATTTGATTGTTTGATTATTTACACTTTTCTTAAACTGCTGTGATTAGGCTGAAAACCCTAATCTTATCTCAACTACTAACTCGATTAGGCTGAAATCCTAGTTCTACCATTGGATTAGCCTATCTATCTTTGTTGTGCCACTGTAAAACAATCTTGTTGGTCACAACAAAAGACACCTCTTTAGTGCTTAGGATGTTGTAGCGAATTATTTACCCTAATCGATGCCTCACGCTCGGTCATTGCCGGTACACACTAACTGTCGTCCTCGATTTGACACTTTATTTACCCTAATCAGTATAAGCGTGCCTAGCCTCACCTAACTATTGTGAGACCATCAATCTTAGACCTAAAAGGGAATACTTCCCAGTCTCACCTAACTGTTGTAAGACCATCAACCTAAAAGGGAATGCTTCTGATACTGGTCCTAACAAACAATCTTCTTGTTTTTCACCCCTTGCCCAAATCCCTAGATTTGAGCATCTTTGTATTAGCCACTTATTTACCCTAATCGGCATAAGTGTGTCCCAGCCTTACCTATCTATTATGAAACCATCAGTCCTAGATCTGAATGGAAATGCTGTCAGTATGGGCCCTTCTTCTATATTTGCTTATTAACTTAATGTAAGTTTTAAAATAAGCATCTTCTGTTGTTTCTGCTATATTTGCTTATTAACGTAATCCAAGATCTATGTTTTAAAATAAGCCTCTTCCTTTCTTTCTTGATTATAACCTATGTTATACTTTTCTTATTAACTTAATCTAAGATTTATTTTAAAAAAATAAGATTTTTCTAGTTATTTCTTCAATTTTCTCTTATTAGTTATAACCACTAGTTATAATCATGCTTGCAAATATCTTAAATTTGCCAATTTCAGTCCATCTCTATTTTAATTCAGTTTTCTCATTTTACATCTGATTTCTGTAAATTTAGTGTTTTTCTATTTTAATACGTATTAGCGAATTCTTCTCTTTTTAATTTATTTGCGTAAAAAGAGATTAAATCTCTATAAAAAGAAACTAACATTTATAGGCTAAATTCTAACTTAAAACCGATCTAAATAACTGCAAATAACTGTAATTAACTTGGAAATAACTGAATAAAATAGCTGAATAAAAATAGACAGAAAATAAATTCTAAAATTTACTTAAAAACTGACTATAAATAAACTTGCATAAAAACCGTCTCAAAATTGTAGAAAAACTATAACTATTGAGAACCTATTATTTTAAATTGCTTACAAATCTAAACTAATCACAAAACACTCACCTATGGTCCATAGCTCTAATCCTGGGCCTTCCTGGATCTACTTCTAGGGTGTAGAATATTTTTATTAAAAAAATTCTCGCTAGAAAAATTTTCAATTTAGGGTCCAGCCTCAGGCTATTAACCCAATTGGGATAAAATCTGAATGAGAAAAATAGCTAGGTCCAGGATTCTATTTATAGTGTGGGTTAGGAATCTCAGGCCATCGGATTTGAAGATTTAATCTGGTGCAACCATGACATAGGTTCATTAGGGACCATCGGATGCAAGCACGAACGCATAGGATCTCACAAAAATCAAGTTTTAACGTCATCGACTTGTACCTGGACGAAATAACGTCCAGGAAATAAGGCGGGTCGACCTAAGAACCTTGGGGGTCGACCTATAGTCCGACCTATAGGTCGACCTGACCAAAATAAAGGTCGACCCCTAAGGGTCTATTTTTTTTGTTTATTAAATTCTGATTTCTTGTTTCTCTCATAACTTCTCCATGCTGATTCGTATTTCAACAAGTTATATATGTAATTCATCAGAAAATTGCCACAGACCTAATGTTGCGACTCACGTAGCTCGATTCTAACAATTTCATAAACTTATTTAATTAATTTGTTAATTAATTATTATAGCTCAAATTTGGGTTTGTCACAGTCTCCCATCCTTAAAAGATTTCGTCCTCGAAATCTCCAAGGACAGAGGAATGAAATAAAGATTTTCATCCAAATTCTACAACTACATATTCAACCATCGTCCATTACATCCATTGTCCTTAAGCTTTCTAATGCAACTTGTGTATATGCAATAGTGTAGTGTCAATGTCCCTAACTAATGCAAAAGATTAAGCGGTCTACTAATTCAGTTGACCTCCTTTTTACGCGATCATGTCGTTCCATGTATCCAAATGAATGCAAATTCCCTAATGACAACTGATAGTTCTATATGCGTGCTACAATCATCATCCAAATGCAATAATCATATGATAATCACCCATTCATGGAAACCATGAAATAAAAATTAAAGTGCACACACATCCATATGCATATGCTTTAGTGGCCTATTTAGGCAGATCCCTAAGAGATAATAGTGCCTAGTGTGTGTATATGCGTCCATTAGCATCCTCTAGCAAACACTTGTGGCCACTAGCGTCCATCATACATAACATGTTCTAGTAACATGTTTACATTCAATCCTACCATCCATAGGTTAAATCCTCAGATCTACCCTCCCAAAGGATACTAATGGAAAGAACCTATTGAAAAATAAAGATGGAAATAGAAAATTCAAGACGAACCATCAAAAATATGCGGACAAAAGGTATGTATTTTCTCCACAGCCTCTCATGTAGCATTCTCAATACTATCTCCTTACTGCAGCTTAACCAAAGGTACTTCCTTATTCCTAAGCTTCTTGACATCATGCCCAACGATCTTGGTAGGAATGCGACGAACCGATGCTTCTCTCTCCACTTCAACTTCCACAAATTGGCCAGGTTCCACTACCTCTGCTGAATCATGTAAGCACTTTCTCAAGTGCAAAACATGAAAAACATCATGAACTCCCACGAACCACTTAGGTAGCTTTATCCAATATGCCATCTTCCCTACCCTTTCTAAAATGGGGAATGGTCCTACGTATCTGGGAGCAACTTTCCTACTTTGATCCTAACCTCACTACCTTCCTTAGCGGAGATACCTTAATGAAAACCATGTCTCCTACCTCAAACTCAATATCCCTTCTCCGCCTATCTGCATAGGATTTCTGTCTATCTTGGGCCATCTTCATTCTTCTTCTAATAAAATCAATCTTTTCTGAAGATTCTCTAACCATGTCATGACCAAGTAGCAATTTTTCTGTAGACTCCAACCAACACGAAGACGACTTGCAAGGTCTTCCATAAAGGGCTTTAAAATGAGCCATCCCAATGCTAGCCTGAAAACTATTGTTATAAGTGAATTCCACTAAAGGAAGGTGCTCCTCCCAAGTCCCTCCAATATCAAGAATGCATATCCTCAACAAATCCTCAAAAACTCTATAAACTCTCTCCGTTTGGCCATTTGTTTGAGGGTTATAGGCCGTACTCGATCTAAGCTGTGTACCTAAAACCTCTTGCAAGCTCCTCCAAAACTCGCTAGTAAAGATAGGGTCTCTGTCTCTCACTATGCTAGAGGAAACTCCATGAAGTCGGACTATCTCATGAACGTATATGGATGCCAAATAAGGTGTTTTCCTCTTACTCTTGACCAGAAAGAAGTGGGCGCTCATAGTCAAACGATCTAAAATCACCCAAATACTTGTATTCCACTTTTTAGATCATGGTAAACCATCCATGAAGTCCATCGAAACACTCCCACTTCCATTCAGGTACATCCAATGGTTGAAGCAATCCGCCTGGCCTCTTCTGCTCCGCCATAGCTCTTAGGCATACAAGACACTTAACCGCAAACTCTGCTATATCCTTCTTTATGCCACTCCAATAAAACACTCTCTTTATGCCCCTATACATCTTATCACTGCCGGGATGAATATTCATCGGAGAATGGTGTGCCTCTTCTAGAACTGCACTTATCAAATAACTAGTGCATGGTACACAAAGTCTTCCATCTCTCCTTAGCCACCCTTTACTATCAATGGAATAGCATTGGAGATACCTAGAGACCTCTACTCTACTAATCCTATCCAAAATATCCATAATCTCTGAATCCTCTCGCTGTCTTGAGCCAATCTGATCTAAGAGGTTAGGCTTAGCCTCAAGTGCTGCCAATAATCCAGTGGTAATGTCCGTAGAGGGCTTAAAGTCAAAGGTGGAAATAAACTCTTGGCCTTTCCACTCCACAAACATTGGACTAAGGGTTTCTGGGTTGCTCTCTTCCTATAATAATCAGCCAAACCTAGGAAACTTCTAACTTCGGTAGCATTCTTGGGGGCCTTCCAATCTTGTACTACTACTATCTTAGCGGGATCCATAGCTAAGTACTCTCTTAAGACTACATGCCCCAAGAAATATACCTCCTCATGCCAAAAGTGACACATCAAGAACTTTTCCTTCAATTGATGAATACAAAGTGTACGAAGAACCTCCTCAAGATGAATAGCATTCTCTCCATACTCTTGGAAAACACGAAAATATCTTCCACATACACTACAATGAACTTATTTAGGATATCCCGAAAAACACGGCTCATCAATCTACAAAATTAGCTGGGGCATTGGTCAGCCCCAACGGCACAACAAACCACTCAAAGAATGCATCGGGTGTCCTAAATGATGTCTTATCAATGTTATCATCAGTGACCATAAGCTGATGAAATCTAGTGGTTAAGTCAAGTTGAGAAAATACCGAAGAGCAAACTAACTGATCGAAAAGATCATACATTCTAGGAGTGGGTAACGGTTCTTCTTCATGAGATTATTCAAGGGAACCATCCACCTTTGTGGTGAAGATGACTGGCACTCCCCACTCAGATATGCTCCGTCTGATGAAGCCATTCTCTAATAGCTCACCAATCTGCTTACTTAACTCCTTCCTCTCCCTAAGTGCCATATGTCTCATGGGCAATGCCACTGGCTTAGCATTGTCATTCAGATAGATCCTAAAGTCGATCTCTCTCTTAGGGGGTAGTCTAGTCCCCTAACCTCCTTAAAAACGTCTGGGAAATCTCTAACAACTGAAAATGAACCTAACTATCCTAGTGATGAATCAAGGGAATAAAGGAAGCTCAACATGGCTGACCCCTATGGTCGCAAGAAACCTCGAGAGTCCGTCCGCTACATGTCTCTAGTCTAACGACTCTCTTTTCATTGTCCAATATCACACCATAAGTGGATAACCAGTCCATCCCCAAAATTATCCCATATCCCAAAAATCCCAATATATAGGCATCATAATCAAACTCTACGCCTAGTATAAAAAATTTCAAACCCCTACAAATCATAGATAAATGTGTCGATCCTCTTGTGGGGTTAGAAACAACTATAGGGTCCACAACTAGAGAAATATCTAAGTGCAAACAATCAACTAAGGAACTAGAAATGAAAGAATGCGATGTTGTGGAGTCAAAAAGAGTCTGAATAGAAAAATCTGAAATAGAGATCAAATCTTCTATAGAGACTTTCCTACCTCAATTCGGTCCACTACTAGAAGGTGTTGCATCCAAAGCCTGTACTTGCACCATAGGTGCGCCCGCTCTCTATCCCGTCTTTTGAGGACAAGCTTTACTACGGTGTCCAGGCCTCCCACGGTTGTAACACCTCACCTTCATTGTGTCCTTCTTACAGTCCTTTGTGAAATGCCCAACCAATCTACAACTATGACATTTATTGCCTTTCTTGATCTGTCCCTTTTGAGATACTCCTCCTTTCTTCTTGCCCTTATCCTTCTTATTCTTCCACCACTGCTTCATAGAGTTTTCTGATTTAGGAACCTCCCTAACCTCTTCTTTCTTAGTAACATCTGACATGAGTGCCATTTCCACAAGTGGTTCGTACGTCGCTCACATAGGTACATGTATCAATGCCAACCCTCGGAGGGGCTGGTTCAAACCCTTAGCAAACTTGGTGGCCTTCTTATGCACTGTATTAACAAGCTACATCCCGAACCTCGATAACTCATTAAACAAATTTATAAACTCTTTCACCGAAAGATTCCCTTGCTTCAAACTAATGAACTTCTCCAACTGCATGCTTTCCTCGGCTTGCGACAAGAACTTTCTCTCAAACCTTTCCCAAAATCAAAACCAACCAATGTCTTTACCCTCCATCTCTAAAATTTCACCAGAAAGAAGCCTCTCCCTTCAACTGCCAAGATGCAAGTTGAACTCTCTGTTGGTCCTCCAATCCTAACGGCCTGAGTATCCGCTCTGTATTCCTCAACCAAGCTCATGCCTCCACGAAATCCTCCATGCCAGAAAACGTCTTGCCTCCTAGACTAACGAAGTCCTTGAATAGCTTAGATAAATTGGCTGTTGCACGTGGATTAATGAGATCTCCATCCATCGGTGCTGCATTGGGTGCTTGCACTTGCGCATCTGGTGCCATAGCTTGGTGGTATCTACGGAACCGGGCAGTGGCTTGCACACCATTTGGAAGATTTGGGGCATCCGCTATTCTATGTAAAGAAAAAAAATTAGGCTTGAAAGAATCGAAAGAATGTTGAACTAGTCTTTGAGGGGATTTTTTTAAAAACACTCTTATACTTGAGAACTATTTCTATAATAAGAGTTTCTTTCTGAAAAATACATTCTGTTTGAAGATATGTTACCTTTTAAAAATATTTTACTCTTAAAACAAGTTTTTAGGAATCTTGTAATCTTAAGCTTTAATACCATGTGAAACACCCCATGCCTCTTAATATACCCAAAAAGGGCACACTAAAGGATGTGTTGTGTTATTGGTATAGCTAAAGCATCACAGAGACTAAGATTCACAAGATAAATAAGTAAAAATAGCGGAAACATTTAAAATAGTAACTTACCATTCAAAATTAAACTTCATTTCAAAATAAGTCATAAAACATAACATGTCTCAAAACTCAAAATCTCTCATGTCTTATGAAAATACATCTCAGTCTCATATAATCAGAGTACAAAAGTAACAATAATAATAGTAATCCCTCTCACAAGTGCAAGTCCATCATAAGCCAAATGAAAAAGATGAAAAGCAGATAAATGCATCTGAAATGAGAAAACTCTACGAATGGATCTCCAAGAAACCTGAATCAACTCAACTCTACTGGCCTATTAGGGGAAAAAGGGGAAAATAAAGGAGTGGGTTAGATAATAAGTCTGGCTAGTGAAAGTACTTACTAGCTTTTCTAAGCAAGATAAAGATAATAGACTAGGCAATAGTTCTAGCCTGAAAGGAAAATGCAGAAAAGATAAAACTCGGATAAAATATTGTTTCTAATTCTGTTTGACTGTTTCCTTTGATTGTTTGCAAAATGTTAATCCATATTAGCGAATTCTTATCTTTTTAATTTATTTACGTAAAAAGAGATTAAATCTCTATAAAAAGAAACTAACATTTACAGGCTAAATTTAACTTTAAACAGATGTAAATAACCGCAAATAACTTGGAAATAACTGAATAAAATAGCCGAATAAAAATAGACTAAAAAAAATTCTGAAGTTTACTTAAAAACTGATTGTAAATAAACTTACATAAAAACCGTCTCAAAATTGTAGAAAAACTACAACTATTGAAAATTCTATTATTTTAAATTGCTTAAAAATCTAAAATAATTATAAAACACTCACCTGTGGTTCTTAGCTCTAATCCTGGGCCTTTCGGGATCCACTTCTAAGGCGTAGGATATTTTTATTAAAAAGATCTTCTCCCTAGAAAAAATATCAATTTAGGGTCCAACCTCAGGCAATGAACCAAATTGGAAGAAAATCTGAATGCAAAAGTAGCTAGGTCTAGGTTTCTAATTATAGTGGGCTTAGGGATCTTAGGCCGTCAAATTTGAAGACTGATTTTGGTGCAACTACGTCATAGGCTCACTAGGGACCCTCGAATGCAAGCATGGACGCACAAGATCTCACGAAAAATCAAGTTTTAACATCATCGGCTCGTACATGGACGATATAACGTCCAGGAAATAAGGTGGGTCAACCTAATATGTATGCGGGTCGACCTAAGCACCTTGGGGGTCGACCTGACCAAAATAAAGGTCGGCCCCTAAGGGTCTATTTTTTCGTTTTTATTTATTAAATTCTGATTTCTTATTTCTATCGTAACTTCTCCATGTTGACTCGGATTTCTACAAGTTATATATGGAAATTGATCAAGAAATCGCCACGGACCCAATGGTTCAACTCTCGTAGCATGATTCTGGCAATTTCATAAACTTGTTTTATTATTTAATAAATTCGTTAATTATTTATTACAGCTTAAATTTTGGGTTGTTACAAGTTGGTGGTGGTATCAGAATGGTGCGAAGAGGCTTATGGCGGTGGCAATAGGTGAAAGAACGTGGCACCTGTATGGTTAGAGGGGAAGGGGTTATTGTAGTTGATAATGTTTTTAATTTATTTTAATTATAAGATTACCTAAAATACCCCTAAACGTTCAAACTTTCGTATCTTCCGCACATGAACTCTGACTCATGCGCGACTTCTTCCATTAGACTTGTGGTGAAATATCAAACTATTTGGCTTTAGATTTGCTGAGTTTGGAGGCTATTTGCAAAAAAAATTAGCACTATTAATTTAATTTAATTAACAGAATCTAAAATTATAAAATCCATATCTATTGATTATAAATCATATTTGTTGATAAATGTTGCATTCTATGGAAGCTTACTTGGATGAGTTGTGCCTTGATTGGATAGTCTACATTTGATTTTAGTAATTTGGATTTTAATTATAATTAATTGCTAATTGGAATTGGAAAACAACTAATTAAAATAAAATGGGTACTAGCAAGCATATTAAATAAATAGCTAATAAATAAGGTTATTTACAGTTTTTGGATGGTTTATGTAGTTATCGATGATTTAATAAATTTTACTGAAATTACAGTATGGAATTGAATATGTTATTATTTATGTATATTTGTGAAAATTCCTAAATAACAACTGAAATTATATTTTATATTAATATTTGGGAAGTTTGTATTTAGAATGAGATTTCAAAAATAATAATATAAATTCTAGTGAAAATAGTATTATTTTGTGTAAATGACAAAATAATTGATTTCATGGTATTTTTGATATGAACTATTATTGTTATATATGATTTACGAAATAAAAAAGGGGTATTAAAAAAGGGGTATTTTCTAGATAATAATAAGAATAGTAAAGAGATGCTTTCCAAAAGTAGTTCTAGATAAAGAAATTAATATTTTGAAATAAACAGAAATAAATTGGTTTTGGAAGGAATGTATGAGGATTTAATATATATAATTATTTTTAATATAAAATAATAAAAATGTAGTCCTAAAGAGAGATCTGGCGAAGATTATTATTTTTGATTTAAAATACAATGTTTTAGGGATTTTGAAAATGAGGCATAGTAAAGGATTTCAGAAGTATATTACCATTTTTAAAGAAGTATTATTATTTTAAGATGCAATAAATAAATGAAACCTTTATAAAAACCAATAATGAATTGATTTTATACTTAGGAGGATAATGGTCATAAGCATATTATTTGGATGGTTGTTGAATGTGTGATTAATTATTGATTTTAATTATCACATATATTTGATGTTTGATGATGGTATCACATTTCAATGAGCGTGCGATAATTTACCATCATCCCTAGTAGACAATGGGAAATTAATTATGATTATTTTATGGTGGATTTTATGCTATTATTATGGAGTTATTAGTATATACTGGACGATTTATACTTCCATTGATGATGTATTATTATAGCTGATAATAAGTAATGAATGTGAGTATATTTTTGTTGGTTTTTCCTTTTTTAACGATTAAAGTGGACATTATGTGTTATCGATGTTTAATTGTTAATTGTGTAATTTTTTTTGTTGCCCCATATGATGATTTGTAACGATGAGTAAGTAGGAATACTATTTTCTACTTCTACTATTACCATTGGCTATATTGGTTAATATGGTTGCATTGGATTGATGGTTGCTATGGTTGCATGGATGTTATGGATCTTCTATACTAACAAGTATTTGGATATAGGAGAAGAGGATGAAAAAATAGGCATGACCCCCAAATAGGCTATGTAGGCTGTCTTTTCCTATGCAATTACTATCGACCTTAAGGCCATAACGTATAGGGCTAGGTGCAGTCCAAACATAGTTGAAACATTTTTCCCCTTTTACCATATGTACTTTTGTGTATTTATATGTTTGCAAGTGAAAGAAAAGGAGGGGACAAAGAATCTGGAATAGCATATATTCACAATGTGACTTGATTTATTCTTGCATCATAATTAAACAGTTTTTGTTGTAAATTAAATGGTTAATGTATTAATATGGATATTATCTGATTTTAAATTTTTTTAATATTTAATTATTGAAATGATATTATTTTTAAATTCTTCTATAAGGATTTTCTTTTTTATTCATTGTTTTAGAAAAATTAATTTTATGTATTCACGGTCAACTATCTTTGATGTATGAAATTAGTTGTGAGCATATTCTGATGTCATTTACAATTATTTTAGATGTTCAAAATGGTGGGTTGTCTCAAGGGTGCTAGAAAACTCCTCCAAAATTCACTAGTAATAAGTGGAACTAAATCGTTGACAAAACTGGAAAGAACACTGTATGGTTGAACTACCTCTCTAACGTATAAAATCGTCAAAGATGCAGCTGTCCTCGTACTCATAGTAGGAATAAAATAAGCACATTTGATCATCCGATCGAATAACCAAAGCATTCTCATTTCCCCTTTTGCTCCTTGGTAGTCAATTAATTAAAGTCATCAAAATACTTCCCTCTTCCATTGTCTTATATCTAAAGGCTGTAAGAATCCACTTGGATTTTTCTGATCTGCTTTAACTCTCTAATTTTTCTACCATCTAAAAATGAACTGTAATAACCTACCCTTACTAATACCCTGAAATCAGCACCATACAACAACGTCTGACTTTCGAAAACAACAAAAGACAGGTTGTTATGAAATAAAACTGAAACAAACATTACATTGGGTATATCGATAGAATCTCATAGCAGAATTATAACATGTAATATACTGAGTATACATGAAAAGAACATGATAACAATACATACAAGAGATTTTACTAGTAGAATAACCGATGAGTGAATATCAATACAGAAAGTCGGAGTCCATCAACTCCATATAGGCAAAGTCCTGAATATAATATATAATACATCAAATCACATATATAAATACATATTAGTCATGTACTACTATAATATCAAGTATATAAGAAGTATCGATATCGCCTCCATAGAATGCTCCAGCTGTCCTGAAAGTGTGTCCACAAAAGTTCTTGACTCTCAAACTACTCAATCATGTACCCAAGAGTTGTAATGACATAAACAGACACAGGAAAAAGGCAGGTCGGACATAATGTCTGGTGTGAGAGGAACCATATGAAAATACTATGTATTAAAACTATATCCAAATAAATAGGAAGCTATAGAGGCACAAGCTGTAACAACCCGCCCTTTATAACAACAGGAAAACCCATAAATGGATTTTTTTTTCGAATTCCATAAAAGACGGCTTGTCGAGAAAAGAAATAAAGAAGAAAAAAATCGAAACACCATATCTAGGTAAACCATCGTTACCACTCATTGGAATGATAATATATAATATACTGAATGTACATGAACAAAATAGGATGAATAACATATTAGAGACTACACTGTCGCAAATAATTGATAAGTAAATATCAATACAGAGAGTTAGAATAAAACATCAAATACAATAAGTCTCCTATACGAGTGACATCTATCATGCACTATAATGATATCAAGTATATAAATATCCAACTACCGTCTTCACCTCCAAAGCTTTAGCTGCACCACTCTGATAGTGTATCCCTATAGGCTCCTGACTCTCAAACTACTCAATCGAGTACTTAGGAGTTGTCATGATTGTTCGCATCAAAATTGATCACAAACACCCAATTGCAGATGAAAGCAACAATTCCCAATCATGGATCACAAATATACAATATTTAGAGAATATAAATGTGAAGAACCCATAAAATTGAAAAGGTAAGCAGTAAAAACAAAGGATTTATGATAGTTCGGCGTTATAGCCTGCGTCCACTTTAAAGATTTGCTGTTTTAATGACGATCTTTTACTGATTTATAAGAGTACAATTGATAGTACCCGAGTTACAATGGAGTTCGACAGAGTAACGACGTAGCAGAGCAAAAAGGTCCCTTTTCTAGAGGCATTGGGCTGTTATTTATATGCGTAGCATGGAAATATCCGACTTTGAACTCGGATTACTCCTCACACATGGGTGGACCCACGTGATCGATCTAGGGTGGTTTGGGATCGATCCTGAATTGATCCCTATGCTCTTCGTATCGATCAAAATGATGTCCAATGAGGCCTAGATCGATCACGAATATCCTTCTAGTGGTAAGCAGACTATAGCGAATATTTGAGTGCTTTTGGAGTTGTAGACCTTGAGTTATGATCGATCCAAGGTCGCATTGTAGGTAGGCTGTCACGTTCATATCGATTATGATCCATATCCATCATTTTGTATCGATCCAAGCTTCGATCCTTCGTATCCATTCCATTCGCACCATTGATGTGGCTCGAAAATTAAGGGAGATCCATTTTTATGTCGAGTGACTACTTCTTTTAATTTACTCTACCTCATTCGCATCCATCGGTTGGTATGTTCTTTGTATTGATCCTCGTCTCTTTTCCTATCAATCACGAGCCATTCTTTTCGTATCGATGCTGGCATGCACTCTTTGTATCAATCATTTTGTGTTGGCTTCGTATCGATGGAGAGTGATGGTTTCATATCAATCATCTAGTTGATTGATACAAAACATACATCAACGTGATTGATACGAAGTGCATGAATGGGGATGCTTCGTACCGATGGGAAGAGTTGGGTTTGTATTGATCATCTGGTTGATCGATATGAAACATTGATCGATATGAAACGAATAATCTTGATCGATCTGAAAGATGCTTTTGCCTTGGTTGCTGATCAATCCATGGCTCGGACTCGAAGCTGCAGCTTCCTTGTCCCGAAGTTGACCCTCCAGTGATTGAAGCAAGTGCTGTGGTGACTCGAAGCAGCTAGTAAACATGCTAACCCATCAAAGACTCGAAGCAAGCTCTTCTATTACCTGAAGTAATCCCTCTAAAAACCCGAAGTAAGCCTAGGGACAACTCGGGGCAAACTCCAAGAAACTTGAAAGGACTCAATTTCTGTTGAAACCATGTTTTAAACATCTCGCGCTATTCGTTCGTCGACTATGCTATGTCTTATGTAGTTTATTGGGTTAAATCCATCGGTATATTGCCTTGCCAAATGCTAGGTTAAAACTTTGCCCCACAAAACATGCCTTGAGATAGGAAGGTGTGTTTTGTAGTGCTGTAAGCTGGATGATCATATCCTATTGATGACTTGTAAAAAGATCGATAATCTTACCTGATTGTGAATGGTGACTGTTTGTGATCGTATGCCGTTCGGGGTGAATTGTGACCATTTGACGTCCGATGCCGTTCGTGGAAAATTATGACCATTCATGGTCAGGTGCTGTTCATAGCGAATTATGACCATTCATCGTTCGTCGCGGATTATGATCGTTCATGGTCGGGTGCCATTCGTGGCGAATTATGACCTTTTCGCGGTCGGGTGTCGTTCGAGCCGAATTATGACCTTTCATGGTCGGGTGCCGTCCGAGGCGAATTGAGAAATTATTAACATCATAATTACATTCAAATGAGTCTTACAATAAAGATGTCGAACTAAATCAAGTCTAGATGCAAAAAATAGAAAACAAAAGCAAAAAAGAAACGTGAAAGTGCAAACACCTCCACTGTGACAATTTATAATCATCTTAGAGCATGCTTGAGGACCATTCATGATCCCATACATGTGTAAGTGACTTAACCATTTTTAGTGTGGTTTTTTCTACTTATTCGTCGTTATTTCAATTAGTTGATGATAAGCTGACGATGCCTAGATCCGAAGCCGTCCTCATTTAGTGCGGTTGGTGGTCGCTTCTTCGCCACCGCCGCTGCTTTCCTTTTCACGTACTGCAATAGCATGCCATTTCGAATATTCCCTTCAATCTCATCCTTCAAGTGCCTTTAATCATTTGTACTATAGCTGCTTTGTTCATGGAATTGGCAGTGCTTGTCTGATTTTTCTTTCATTATTGGTTGGATCCCTCCTGGTTGGCCTTCGATAGGGAACCTGCCCTTTAATGTCTTGGTAGATTCGTTCCAAAGTCTCATTCAACTCCATATAAGAGATGAATCTCGATTCCTTTCGTGGCCACTTTATCTTATCATAGCCATCCTCTGCTTTCTATTTCGCTTTGTCTTTATTTGACTCTTTTCCAGGAGGATCTCTGCCTTTGACTGCATAAATGTCAAATTCATCCCCTTCTTCCCTCTCAGCATTTACATCCTCTTGTCATAGAAACCTTTCTGCCTCATGGTAAAATTCTCCAAGATCCATAGGTGGATCCCTTTTCAATGAATTCTTGAATTCTGTGCCATCAATTATGCCAGATACAACTGCCGTCAAAACCATGGACGGATCTGGGCGATCCACCAATGCCACCGCTGCATTGAGTCGTGTTAGAAAACTTCTCAAAGACTTCCCGGTTTTCTGCTTTAGTGTTATCAAAATCATCACATTCTTGGGCCTTGAGATATAAACTATGAATTTCCTCATAAACTTCTCAATCAACTCGGTCCATGTTCCAATAGAGCTGCTTTCTAATTGCCTGAACCACAACGCTACTATAACTGTCAAATACAATGGGAAACGCTGCGCTGTTACTTCCTTTGATGCCCCTAGTACTTCCATGTGTTACATATACTTGTTAGATGAATGGTAGGATCTTTCCTCCCATCATATGTCTTCAGTGTTGGTAGCTTGAATTTGGGTGGATTCCAAGCTTGCTTGATTGTTGGAGCGAAGGGGCTCCTGTTCATATCTTCCAGATCTCCATTCACTAGTCTGCCTCTCATGGCTCGTTTGACCATCTTCGCCAATCTGTCATTGTCATTAAGTTGTGGTTCTTGTCTGTTGCCTCTGATCTGCCCCTCGAGTCCATGCGGGAACCCTGGAATCTGCTCTCCTGGACGAGCATCCATTCCTCTATCAATGCTATGTTGCACAGTTCCGCCTGGTATCCTGTCTGAGATTGGATCAACATGCTCTAGGGGAGTGCCCAAGCTTAGAGAATGCTTCTGATGGTCCCGCTCTATTCTGAATCCTGGTTGTTCCATGCTCTTGATTCCTATTTCCAACACTTCCTGCAGTTGCGTTCTCTTGATTCTGCACTCTAGCTTGTTCAATCTGCTGGAGTACGTTTTGCATCATCTCCTCCTGCCTTTTCAGCATCCCTTCCTGCATAGCCTCCATCATCATTTCTCGTGTTGAAAACTAAAGTCTAATTAGCTACTAAGGATGCCTTCTGGCTTCCTTCATGCTAATTCCTTTCTGCCCTTTGTCTCCTTGCCAATTGCTTTGCCATAGCTTTCTAGATCCATGTGCTTAAGCCTTCAAATCCAAAATCCAAGCTGTAGAATCCCCAGGTTCAACTCTCAGTGAAAGCACCAAAATGTTTGCGCCAAAATTGGTCACAAACACCCAATTGTAGATGAAAGCTCCAATTCCCAATCATGGATCACAAATAGACAATATGTAGAGAATATAAATGTGAAGAACACTCAAAATTGATAAGGTAAGCAGTAAGAACACAAGATTTATAGTGGTTCGGTGTTATTGCCTACGTCCACTTTGAAGAGTTGTTATTTTATTGATGATCTTTTACTGATTTACAAGAGTAAATTGATAGTATCCAAGTTACAATAGAGTTCAGTAGAGTAACGGCATAGCAGAGCAAAAGGGTCCCTTTTTTGGAGGCAATGGGCTGCTATTTATAGGCATAACATGGAAATATTTGACTTTGAACTTGGAATACTCCTCCTCACGTGGGTGGGCCTATGTAATTGATCCAAGGTAGTTTGGGATCGATCCCTATGCTCTTTGTATCGATCAAATGATGTCCAATGAGGTCGAGACCGATCACGAACATCCTTCTAGGGTAGGCAGAATATAGTGAAAATTTGAGAGCTTTTGGAGTTGTAGATCTCGAGTTATGATCGTTCCAAATTGACATTGTAGGTAGGCTGTCATGTTCGTATCGGTTATGATCCATATCCATCACTTCATATCGATCCCAGCTTCATTCCTTCAAATCCATTCCATTCACATCGATGACGTGGCTCGAGAATCCAGGGGCGATCCATTATTTTATGTCTAGTGACCGCTTCTTTTAATTGACTCTGCCTCATTTGCATCCATTGGTTGCTATGTTCTTTGTATCGATCCTTGCCTCTTTTCGTATCGATCACAAGCCATTCTTTTCGTATCGATGCTGGTTAACGCTCTTCATATCGATCATTTGGTGTCAGCTTCATATCGATGGAGAGTGATGGTTTCGTATCTATCATCTACTTGATCGATACGAAACATACATCTACGTGATCAATACAATGTGCATGAATATGGGACACTTCGTACCAATTGGAAGAGTTGGGTTCGTGTCGATCATCTGGTTGATCAATATGAAACATTGATCGATATGAAACGAACAACCTTGATCGACCTAAAATATGCATATGCCTTGGTTGTTGATCGATCTATGGCTCTGACTCTAAGCATCCACCTCCTTGACCCGAAGTAGACCCTCCAATGACTCGAAGCAAGTGTTGTGGTGACTTGAAGCAGCTTGTAAACATGCTAGCCCATCAAAGACTCGAAGCAAGCTCTTCTATGACCCGAAGTAATCCCTTTGAAAACCCAAAGTAAGCCTAGGGACGACTCGGAGCAAACTCCAAGCGACTTGAAACGACTCAATTTTTGTTGAAACCATGTTTTAAACATCTCGCATTGTTCGTTCGTCGACTATGCTATGTCTTGTGCAGTTGATTGGGTTAAATCCACTGGTGCCTTGCCAAAAGGCGGGTTAACAATGACATAAATAGAAACATACAAAACACAAGTCAGACATAAAGGCTGGTGTGAAGGGAACTATCTCAAGATACTGTATGTAACACCCCGTAAAATGAACTATAAATAAATGAAGCAAATTAAATAAAATGTAATATGGTAGTAAATGAAATTTTTATAAAGGCTATAATTTGACAATGAAAGTTATTCCATTGCATTCGTGGAAATTTTTTTGATCTGTTTCCATACATAATATGCTGAAAATGGAGCTCAAACGATGAAGTTATAAGCGTTATAAGTTTTAAGAACTAAATTAATTTAGTTTGAATTTGAATCCAAATGAGAATTTAAGTTTAAAGTTTAAATTTCAAAATTAACTTAGGGGCTAAGTAAACGTTTAATTAACGCTTAATGTTAAAAAAGTTAATTGGGAAATAAAATAATATGGCAACAGAAACGAAAATAAACGCCACTGAATAAAAGAGCTGTCGACCTGAATAGGTTAACCGATCGACCGTAGTAGTCGACTAGTTGCCCAAGGGCGGTCGACCGTTTGGCAATAATAGTTGCCAGTGGCAGCTATGGTTTTACGTTTAGTTCTATTCCGCTGTGCACTCCAGATTTACTTGTTTCCTACCTACTTCCATCCTACGGTTCTGGTGTGTTTCAACTCCTATAAATAGAACCCTATCCTCTCCACTTTTATTCATATTATTTTGGGGAATATGACAAAACTTTATCATTGGTATCTCTCTAATAAGATTCAGAAACTCCATAGAGAATTCAGGTAAGGATTCAACTTATTTCCTATTTGTTTCTTCTTTCCCCAGTCTATTCTTATCCTATTCTTCTCAAATTATTTTGAATCTATTGAATGTATATATATATATATATATATATCTTTTCCCTATTGTGTGTGTATATATCAAAAGAGAGATTTTGGAAGAGATTTGATGGCTGCAAATCCATTTGAGTAAAGCAAAGGCTAATCTGTGAGTGAAAATCTTAGAATTTCTTTTCAGCAATTGTTTAATGTATTTCTTTTGGACTTAAATATGGCTTAGGGATTTTAGGATTTCGAAATACTGTAGATAAAATCCCCTAAAATTTCTTTTTATTTAGAAATGTCAATTCTATGTTGAGATTCCCGATTATTACATTAATTTGATGGAATTTATTTCATTTATGCAATTTTTGATAATTCATAGTCTATTCCACTTCTCCTTCTTCTTTGGATCAAATTGTGATCCTTCGAAAAGATAAGGGGTTTAGATTACATATTCTATTCGTAATTTATACCACTTAGCATATCTGTAGTAAAAAGAGGAGCTAATTAGAATATGGAATTTAGATTTCAATTCTAATTGTTTAAGATATTCCATGAAATCTTGGAAAAATGAAGAAAAAGGACTTGTAATAATAATTGGTTAGGGAATTGATATTTAACACTAGTTTAAGGCGTAAAATACATGCATTTAGAACTTATTAAGCATGAATTTATTTCTATTTACGTAGTTAACATAAACTATTGCTTATATGGCCTAGTTAATTAGGCATTTATTTACATTTATTTTTTCCATTAGGAAGGTAATTAATTTTGTGGTGAAAATAAGTGGAAACTCTTATATAGCCTAATTATTATTTTGAGGCGTAATAAGGAAGATTCCTTAAAAGGACTTATTTATGAAATGGTGAGATGAGTGTGTGTGCGTGCACACGTGTGTGCATAGAGTATTTAATTTATGGTTAAGTCATAGGGGTGCAAGGTCAATAGATTTACATAACCAAAGTCTTCCCTTCACTTTGAGGCTACGAGTAGCCGTGTACATTTTTATTGATGTGAGATATCCTTATGATAAATATCTGTAACGATGCGAGGTTAGTTCTATATCCAATAGGGGAAATCTACCCAACTAATCTGGCTACCAATTCCTAAGAATAGAGAACTAATGCAAGAAATCATTATGGGTGTGGGTCATAAGACAAAGGGCCTACTTCGGGGTTTGAGGTATTAATTGGTTGGACCTACCTTTTCCGCAGATGAAGTATTAAATGGCCAAGGGGTTACGTTAGGTATATCTTTATAGGGGCCCTCTTCTGGAATTAGGCCTTAAATGATAGGGTCTACCTGTTTTCCACTTAATAGTATTAAGTGGCCTAGGAGATTTCATACGATGTTGGCTAGATTGTACGATTGAGGAGCATGCTTCTGAAAATAGGCCTTAAATGATGGGGTCAGCCTATATTCCACTGGGAAGTATTAAGTGGCTTGGGTACTGTCTCTCATATTATCATCAATTTATGACATATAATTGGGATATGTGATCTAATTTTGGAATGGAAGGTATTAAGTGGTTGGACCCGCCTCCTTTCCTTATAAAAAAGTATCAAATGATTTTAATGGTTTTATATTCGTAGACATATTCTTATTTTGAAATATGCTACCCAAGTATTGAAAGGGCAAGACTCAAGGTTTTCATTCACCAGACACTTGTTGTTCTGACTCCCTCCTAATTATAACATAGGTTAAGGATGGAGTGATGTTGATGACGATGCTTAGAGATGGAGAAGCTTGGCGTATGGCAGTACCTGTTATTATTACTTGCATTTATGTGTACCCATGTAACAAATATTAGTCACGGTTTTTATGAAATTTTGTATTATGACAATTTTATGGTTTTGAATAAATGGGTACACTTTACTATTATATTTTGTTCCATCTGCTATGAGTTCTGTAAGTTTAGTTATGGCTATGAAATGTTATTTCTTTTACTATCAATGGCTTGCCTTAGGATGGATCTAAGTTTCGATGGCATTTTCTGGGTCGAATTTTAAGCCTGTTCTGAGGTGCGTTGTTACACTGTATATCAAAACTATATATAAAATAGAACAGGAACTACTAAGTCATACCTAGTCCTCTCCACAAACATGGCTCTAGGTTAATCTGGAAAGCCCATACATAAGTAAAGTAAACCCATTATAAGTGATAGGAAATCATACATAACTTGCTCTTCTCCTGAAATAAATGAGTCAGCATAACCGGTATAATGTGATTGAAATGTAATGATCATATATATAGGTTACCCAACATCTAAAAGTAGGGAAATCATAATATAAGTCTGTCACACAGTGCAAAATGATAGTAAATGGAGCAATCACAACAACAATCAACTAATAACACATACTACATAACAAATGAAAGATAACTAAGAGATTCAAATCAATACGTGTCATTACCGATGAATGGAGTCAACTATAGATGCCTATCACAAACCAATAATTCAAGATAATAGGGCCAGTACACTAATGTACTAAGACATTTGTCATGATCCAGTAATAAATAAAGTCAAGACACTAATGTACCTAAACATTTGTCTTGACCTTATAATAAGTTTAGTCGGCACACTAACTTACCCAGACATCTACCATGATCCAATAAATAAAGTCAACATACTGATGTACGCAAACATCTATCAGGATCCAGTAATAAATAGAGTCAGCACACTAACACATACAAACATCTATCTCGATCGTATAATAAATAAAGTTGGCAAACTAACGTACTTAGATATCTATCTCGATCTTATAATAAGTCGAGTTAGCACACTAGCATACCCCGACATCTTCCATGATCCAATAATAAATAAAGTCAGCACACTAACGTACCCAAACATCTATCAGGATCCAGTAGTAAATAGAGTCATAACGGAGTACTGAAGTCATATAGCATCACGTATTGCACCCGCATATCCCAACGACACGATACAACATCGCCATCGCATTACCGGAATGTCATGCTAAGGTACCTCAATGTCTCACGAATCATCCTGAAGCCATTCGGGTAGTAGGACTTTGGTCCTGGACGAAATTCCCCAGATCAAGGCCAAATAGCTCAATTAACAACAATTCAGTCGATTGGCTCCCCGTGCCGGTCCTCTAACTTCAGTTAATTAGTTGGGAAGCCCTGTTTACTAAATTGGGCTGGGTTTGTAACCCGAACCCAGACCATTGGGCCAGTCGATTGAATTGTCAATTCAGTCAATTGATGCTGGCACCAGGGCATTGAACCCAGAATCTGAAGCTCCATCGTTGGCTCGCGCGGCCTATTCGCATCACCTTCTCCTTTGAGCCATTCATTCGTCCTGTCAGGTCTCTCCCTCGTTGCACAATCCCCCTTCAAAATTTATTGGTTGACTTTTTGGGAGTGGTCTCTAGAATATGCGAAAAATGATTTTAACAAGGAAAATTGCTCTTTTATGCATAGAGTTCCGTGGGGTAATTATTTCGGCTCGTCCTCCTATAACATGCCAAGATGGAATCAACAAACCTTCTCGCCTCACATGATGCTCATATGTGTGTCGATACACCCACTCATGCATGCATATGCATACACGTATACCCGAATATGTAAAGCTTCACAATTCGCATTTTGAGCTTTCACCTGAGCGTTTACTTAACCCGGTATTCTCTCATGCAATGTAGCGCATCCGGTGGTCACTATGACTAAATGAGATTTCCTATAACATGTTTATACACATATAATCAATCATAAATAAACAATGATTATCCACAATTCAAACCATTCAATGATTCTAACTACTATATTTGAATTGTATTGATTATTATATAGTTTCAAATATACATATATGTATAATTATCCATATGCATATATATACACACAAATATATTTAAATAATAGTTTGATTATTTGATAATCAAACCTTACTTTCATTATCAAATATTTTCTATTAAAGTTCAATATCGTTGCTACTATTTCATAAAATTATCCCATTATTTTATGAAATACAAAACTAGTTTATAAATTATTTTAAGCACTTATAATAATTAATTTCTTCATTAATAATTAAGTATTCATTTATAATTATCTTATAAAACCTAAACCACTTTATAAAATAGTTCCTTCTTACTATTTTACAAAATCTCATACGTTTATAAAATACTTCTTTTATATTATTTTATAAAATCTCATACTTTTATAATATACACCGTTTATACCATTTTATAAAATCTCATTCTATTTTATAAAACACATCTTCATTCTTATTTTATAAAATCATCTTTTACTTATAAAATTATTTCACTTAAATAATATTTATAAGTACAAATTAAGCTCGCTAAGCCTCTAATCACTTTGACAATAAGTTTAGAGCACATAACTCACTTAGTTAACTTACTAGCTTCATTTTATAAAACCTTCCGTTATTTCATAAAATACATTTCTTCTCTTATATAACATTCATAAATACTAACTAAGCATTAATAGGCCTCTAATCACTTTAATAATAAGTGTAGAGCTCCTAGCTCACTTAACTAGCTTGCTAACTTTCTCCAAACAAATATATAATCCTATACAATTATATTGTTGCTAAATTATCTTTATAATACATAATTAAGCCCAACCAATCATTCAAAATCACTTAATTAATCCAAAACCATAATTTATTGTTACTAACTTTCTTATATCACTAAAATAAGTCTCCGAGTAAACTCTTTTAGTGTATAACCAAGTTGAAAATACTTATACAGGCTTAATGAAGTTACATTCTACTACCTAATCAATTTCAAATCCATCTCATAAATCATTTAACTCAAAAAAATAGAAATAAATTCTATAGTATATGGAGAAACATTCCCACTCCCCTTATTAATAAGAGGAAGTAACAAGAATCATTAAAACCCCACTGTTGCTTCTCTTAAAAATTTAGATGAAGCTCTCTACTTCAAATAGATCTCCAATACTTGGCAGATGGTGAGTCTCCCCCTAATTAGAATTATAGTGATTTTTCATGAATTTAGGAATTTTCTAAGAGGATATTTGTTTGGATTTAGGGCTTAGGTTAAAGGATGGATTATGAAGTAATTATGAAAGTGAGTAGGAGAAGAGGAAGAAATGAAATGTGAAAATGAGAATGGTGTGAAAACGAGAATGGAGTGAAAACATGAAGGATAGGCTAACCTATAATCTAGCTTATGGACCTTAGCCCAAAGTCAATTTTCACTCCTTTCTGAAGATCACTATTCTCTCTAAAAATTCATTTGACTCCAAACATAGTCAAAGCTAAACTCATTTTGCTCGCATTGGAAAAGCAAACTCAACTACGAGTGTTTTGAGTCCAAATTTACTCGTTTGTAAAAGTCGAGTATAACGGGCGTTCTGTCGATTACAACTCAATATTTAAATTAATTATTTAAATATTCAATCATTAAACTTTTGAGGTGTTACACAACCAGTCCTCTCCATAATTGTGGCTTAGGGGTAATCTGAATTGTCCATAAACAAGTAAAGCAAACCTATCCCAAAGATAGGATATCATACCATTACCTTCTCTTCTCTTGTAATCAACAAGTCAGCGTGACTAATGTAATATTACTGACATGTAATAGTATACTATGGTAGAAGTAACCCAACGTCCAAAAGTAAGATAATCATTATATAAGTCTATCGCGAAGTACACAATAATAAAAATGTAATAAAAAACAGCAAACAATTAATATCACGCATAACATAGGTACGATAGACAGCTTAAGAATACAAATTGATATCGACCAATATTGATGGGTGAAATCCACTATGGACATCTATTGCGATCCTATGATTCCCTTCGAGGGTCCAAAATAAATAGAATCAGTACTCAAATGTACTTTAGATCCAGCCACATCCTCAATTATAGGTCCCATGATCCGTACCCTCTGAAGCAAGATTTGATGATATATGACCTTCTCTATTTACGTAAAATCTATCTGAACCACACCGTACCCTCTACATCAAGCTTTGGTGACATCTAGTCTACACATAGATAATCGCCATCCTATGTGAACCACACCTACCCTCAAGTCCACGCATAGATGATCGTTATTACTCCTCCTTTCTAGTTATCATGGATTTTTCAAGTAACGCGTGTACACCTCTATCAAAAAGAGAATGACGGTTATATCTCGTGTAACACGCTAGTTGGACCATAAGTAACATTGATGTCGTATGTGTGTGTGTGTATGTATGATCACTAATATAAGATTAATGTTATGTACGACCACTAATATAAGACTGATACAATTCATCAAACTAAGCATACCTCATGGTCAAAGATCGTACATGCTCGTCGGACGTGATCTCGCGATCGATCACCATACCAATCTCTTGCCTGATCGTAATTTGATCACGTTCGAATCACTTTACACTTACTTTCCACATCCCAAGCTTTGCCTAGTGTTTATCCTCCCCGAGTTGCCCGAACTCTTCCGAAGTCATGCCGAAGTCTCATGTTAGCTCACATCCAAAACCGAGGAAGAAATCCTAACTTACGCTTTACTGCCCAGGTCAGTGCATTATTGATCCACCAATTTACATGCTGTCTCCTTCGTTACTTCGCTCAATGAGCCACCAACCTTCCAAAGCCTGCCTCCACCCCATCGGACCTCCTACAGAGTTCATTGGTGGATTTTTGTAGTTTCTAATGTGTTTGAAAACCTATTTTGACACAAAATCTGCTCTTTGTACATGTAGAGTTCAATAGGAGAATCTAGCGATCTGGCCTACTCTAACACGCCAAAACACTATAATCAACCTTCCTTCCTTGTATGATGCCTATGAATATGCCCATACGCTCATCTGTATATTTATACACATACGAACATAGGGCCACCCTATCAATTATATAAATGAAGTTTTGAACTTCACTGTGGCTACATGAGAAGCTTACCATATGATTATATACAAAAACGGATATTCATACACACAGACACACAGATATATATACTCGTACTATAATACTCAACTATTCTAGTTACAACATAAGAAGTATCTTGACTATTATACTACCTCAAATACACGTATACGTATACACTCATGCGCATGTACGTACATGTATATTTAAATAAGTAATTCAATTATTACGTAAATCAAAACTTACCTTTATTTACTAAACTTTTTCAATAGGAGTAAAGTATCCAAATCTTTTCAATATGAGTAAAATATCTCCTTATATTATTTTATAAAATGTCATACCATTTTATAAAATAGTATACTAGCTTATAAATCCATTTAAGCCTTTGAAATACTGAACCTCTTTATCTAAAATTAAGTATTCCTTGTTAGAAATGCGGATTACGGATCTTAAGGCTAGGATAAACACTAGAGGGGGAGTGAATAGTGTTTAAAAAAATTACTAAATCTTTTTGACTTTTTCTTGATTTAAACACAAATGTATGCAATATTCAAACACAGATATGATCATAGAAACAAGCATAGATGCAAAAATAAAGTAAAAGCAGTAAAGGAAGGAACACACTGGAATTTATACTGGTTCGGAGTTACCCTACATCTAATCTCGCACATAAGTAAGGATTTCCTTTCAAAAGCAATTGTATAATGACACCCTCGATTTCAAGACCACGAGGTACACCACTCCAGATTCACGATCCTTTAGGTAGAGATACTTGATTTCATGGGCAACAAGTTCACCCAATTGATTTCCAGGGCTACAATCACACCTTTTCTCACTTGATTGATTTCCAAGGCTACAATCATACCTTTTCTCATATAAATGATTACAAAGAAGCCCATAACTCTGAATAGCACTGAGGATCTTGTTGAGATAGTGATAGGGAATCAACCGAAAATGACCTAGTTAGATTCAATGTTGATTTCGGCAGAGTAATGGTAAGAATATGTATAAAGAAATGTGGAAGAAGAAGAGGAGTGAAAAACAGAAAAATATGATTAGAAATTTGTTGAAAACAACCCCCATTTATAGAAGAACAACAGCCATGTCCATTCGTGAAGGGATATGACAAATAAAGACTTCTTTTTAAATTCAAAATTTTGAAATCAACTGACACTATGTCGACATGGGTAACTTGGGTATTTCGACATCCCAAAGGAAATTTTGGTGTTTTGTTTTTCTTTTGAAAATATCTTTTATATTATATTAAAACTATTTTAAACTTTTATAAATATACTTAACTATAGTTGAAATACATAAATAAATATAGAGAATAATATTTTGGCATATATAAAATTTTACTATAATTTTATATTTAAATCTAAGTATAAATATTAAAAGTTTAATACATTATTTTTAAAAGATAGTTTAAAACTAAGGATAATTTGATTTTGAAATTAAAGATTATCTTGAGGCTAAATGTATTTAAAACCAGGATAGATAATTTTAATTCTTTTAAAAGGAAGATTTTGAAATCATTTTGAAAACAAGATATAATTTTGTAAAAACATTTTGAATAAAAGTTAGTGGATACAAAACAATGTCCTACTAGATTTTTCGTAGGTTCCATCCTACTTAGGGTTCCATCCCTTTAACAGGCTCGAATTCCATTTCATGAATAAATTGGATTTTAAGATGCCAGTGCTTTTCTAGGAGTTTAACAAAATTCCTAATTAAATAACTTATTCTTGAAATCGTAAACTCTTGATAATCTTGATATTCTTGATATTCATGAGTCTTCAATCTTGATATCTTAAATCTCTACACTGTACAGTCTTCATTCTTGGTACCTGCATGGTTAAATCCTGCATATACATATATTTCTAAACTATAATGTTAGTATTTATATTTTATAATCCTATTCTAAGGTTGATGTCATCAAAACCATCATCTCAAGGACTAACAATCTTTCCCTTTTTGATGATGACAACCTTTGTTTATAAAATATTACTTCTATCCTAATAACACCCCCTAAAACTAATAACTCCCCCTTAATCTATGCCTAACTATCCTATTTTATATTTCTCCCCCTTTGTCATCAACAAAAACCATCCTAAAACCATAAAACTATACAACTCCCCCTTAAACTAATACTAGAGCAAAGTATAATAAATGGAATGCGAAAGACATTAACATAATTATATTATAATTATTTAACACATAAATATGTATAAGTATATTTCAACACACACATCAAACCAATCATGTCAAACAAATGATTCAAATCAAACAAGTCAATTAAGCCAAACAAGTCAATCAAGTCAATTAAGTCAAACAAGTCAATCATGTCAAACAAATCAAAAACTAATAATCCTATACTATAAGACAATACTACAAACTCCTCCTAAATAAATACACTCGTTATGTATACATGTATGCAATATGTAGTTTGTAATGCAGTATGAAATGTATGACGTATGAAATGTAAGATGAGATGATATGCAGAATGAAGTGCAACTTGTGATGCAAATGATTATGATATTTCATGTATTGTAATTTATGATGTAATATGCAATGAAATGTGATATGAAATAGGATGCGCAATGATATGTAATCTGAAATAAAATGATAACAAAGTAAAAATAATAATATGCAGAATGATATGACGATATATACTATGGTAAGAGATATTCAGTTTATAAGATAAACATAAGTGATAAGAAATATCTAATTGACGAGCATATATATACATATATTTATATATATCTGTGTGTTTGTCTGTGTATATGTATATATATATATATATATCAAATTATTTATTATAAATTACTTCAACCAAACAAAGGTAATACACACCAATTACTAGACTTAGGTTAAGGAAACTAATAAATGGGACTGAAAGACTAGTAAAGAAAAGAGTTTAAAGGTAATAAATGATATTAAAACTATAAAATATTCATGAAAGGCAGTAATCGAACTCAATATCAAAATCAAATTACTAAGAAATATGGATTTAAAAAATTTGATACCCTCCATGTTTAAAAAAATTTAATTTTTTTTAAGAATCCAAACTTCCATGTTTATAAAATACTTAACTTACTAGTTAAAAATTATATATTAAATTATTATTGATTAAAATATTTAGAAACATGTTTAAATACCTTTAAAAAATATCATAGTGAAATATTCAATAAAATAATAAAAAATGAAAAACTAAAATTAACATGTGTCATATTAAGGTCTCTTTCATTTTAAAATTTTAATCAATTACTAAAAAAATATCTAAATATTAATTTTAAAATATTCTGATATAAGTTAGAAAATAACTTCTAAAAAGAGTAGAGAAAAATACTTAATTTAAAAATTATTTTTACATAGTTTAAAGTTTTGAGTAGAAAAGGCAGCATTTAAAGAATGCTGTAAAAAGTTTTTATAGTAAAACATATTCAGAACATTATAAATAGAATCTGCAGTATTTACCAAATGCTGTGAAAAGTTTCTAAAACACTATAGTGTTTCAAAGCACAAAGATGCTGTAAAAACGAATTTGCAGCACTTAAGAAACTTTCTAGAAGAAAAGACATCATTTCAGATATACTATGATTTTGCACTAATTTTACCACTAGATATTCACATGTAAATAATTGATTTTTTTACCTAATTTTTTTTATAGTATTTAATTAACATTAAAAAATTAATGAGAAAACATGTGTAAAGACACTTAGCATTATGCATGTAAAAATGTTTTTCTACTTAGTATAGTTATAATAAATTAGTAATAAGATTTTATTTGAAAGAAAACACATTTTAAAAAACCTTATAAACAAAAATTAGACTGGTATATCAAAATTTATACTATGGTGTGACGATATATGGACCAAAATATCAAAACTTATAAAAGAGATAAATTTCTATACCTAACTAAATGCATAAATATATATTCCTAAATGCAACAATGAAGATGAAATAATAGTAAAGCGTACCAATTTTTGCACTCCATCTTTCTAACTTTTTTGTTCTCCCATTGTCGCCAACCACACATTTATATCTTTCAGAATTTGACGACGAGATCTACTTTATTGAGACAGGCTCATTTTTCTGATCAATGTAGTATGCTTATTTGCTGAATTTGAAGACCATATGAGAAAAATACATATGATTTAGTGGATTGACCAACTTGGCGCCAAAACTTTGAATTTGAATTTTGAATGAATGGACACTTCAACCACTATAAATAGGCTCAA
Source organism: Allium cepa (assembly GCA_030765085.1). NCBI lineage: Eukaryota > Viridiplantae > Streptophyta > Magnoliopsida > Asparagales > Amaryllidaceae > Allium > Allium cepa. The sequence goes on from CM060935.1 coordinate 603,019,106, forward strand.
CAGTCACCACTTTTCATAAAAGTTTCTCTTCTTCTTCCCATTTTTCTATTTACTATCAGACTTCTAGAAGGCATATCTCCTTTGTTTCTTAACGAAATTGGATGAAACCAGTGGCAAATCGAAGAGGAAGGCAAGGGCTACGATCCAGTGATAGTTTGGTTACGAATTTGGACAATATTACGATGAAACAGGTCGAATAGTAAGAGAAATGCAGGAAATCTAGTACATAGTTTTCAGTTTGGATAGCCAACTTCAAACCGTCATATCTTACTCAATTTTGATCGAAATTTGATGATCCACCCATCAAAAAACGACCGTGAGAACAAGAACTACAATCTAGGGAAGGAGTGGGAAAAAATATTCAAATTTTTGGATGTAATTTGAGGAATACCATTGACAGTTTTGCTTTCTTTCTCTCTTTGTTCACCAAAACTTATTTGACCATAAGTTGGTAATTTCTTGATGGATTCGCACAAAATCAGTGACATTGCAAAGTAGATGGAGAGAAGTACAGTAATATATCAAGTTGTAGATGAGAATCAAAAGCTTTATATTGATCTGGTACCCATTTAATTATTGATTGACATTATATATCCATTTGTTCTTCTTGATTGATGAATGGTTATCTGGTATCTTTTAACCAATAGTCATTAGACATAATTCTTCTCCTGCAAAACAACATAACCTTTGAAAGAATCAAGTGACTTTTCAAAATAACTAAATATAATTATAAACAACAATATCATGATGATTCTGTGACATATTCATACAAAAATAGTGTCAATAATTTTATAAAAAATTACCATTTTAATTTTTTTTCAAAATTCAGATTATAAAAACCTTTCTCTAATACCAAATGTTAGAAATGCGGATTACGGATCTTAAGGCTAGGATAGATACTAAAGGGGGGTGAATAGTGTTTAAAGAAATTACTACATCTTTTTGAGCTTTTGATAATTTAAACATAAATGTATGCAATATTCAGACACAGATATGATCATAGAAACAAACACAGATGCAAAAATAAAGTAAAAGCAGTAAAGGAAAGAACACACAGGATTTTATACTGGTTCGGAGTTACCCTACATCCAGTCTCGCACATAAGTACAAATTTACTTTCAAAAGCAATTGTATAATTACACCCTCGATTTCAAGGCCACGAGGTACACCACTCCAGATTCATAATCCTCTGTGTAGAGATACTTGATTCCACGGGCAACAAGTTCACCCAAATGATTTTTAGGGCTACAATCACACCTTTTCTCACTTGATTGATTTCCAAGGCTACAATCACACCTTTTCTCACAGAAATGATTATAAAGAAGCCTATAACTCTAAATAGCACTGAGGATCTTGTTGAGATAGTGATAGAGAATCAAACCGGAAATGATCTAGTTAGATTCAATGTTGATTTTGGCAGAGTAATGGTAAGAATATGTATAAAGAAATGTGGAAGAAGAAGAGGAGTGAAAACCAGAAAAATAGGATTAGAAATTTGTTGAAAACAACCCCGATTTATAAAAGAACAACAACCATGTCCATTCATGAAGGGATATGGCGAATAGACACTTCTTTTGAAATTCAAATTTTGAAATCAACAGACACTATGTCGACGTGGGTAACTTGGGTATGTCGACATCCCAAAGGAAATTTTGATGTGTTGTTTTTCTTTTGAAAATAACTTTTATCTTATATTAAAACTATTTTAAACTTTTATAAATATACTTAACTATAGTTTAAATACATAAATAAATATAGAGAATAATATTTTGATATAAATGAAATTTTACTATAATTTTATATTTAAATCTAAGTATAAATATTAAAAGTTAAATATATTATTATTAAAAGATAGTTCAAAACTAAGGATAATTTTATTTTGAAATTTAAAATTATTTTGAGGCTAAAAGTATTTAAAACCAAGATAGATGATTTTGATTCTTTTAAAAGGAAGATTTTGAAACCATTTTGAAAACAAGATATAATTTTGTAAAAACATTTTGAATAAAAGTTAGTGGATACAAAACAATGTACCACTAGATTTTTCGTAGGTTCCATCCTACTTAGGGTTCCATCCCTTTAACGGGCTCGAAGTAGATTCCATTCCACGAATAAATTGGATTTTAAGATGCCAGTGCTTTTCTAGGAGTTTTAACAAAATTCCTAATTAAATTACTTATTCTTGAAATCTTGAACTCTTGATAATCTTGATATTGTTGATACTCTTGCGTCTTCAATCTTGATATCTTGAATCTCTATATTGTACAGTCTTCATTCTTCACAACTCCAAAAAGGTGTATTTGTAACGAATATAGTCGTTACAAATGAAATTTATAACAGATATAGTCGTGAGCGGTACAGGCGTGAGGAATGTCGTTACAAATATTTATAATGGCCTATACCCGTTATTAGCTATATCACTTACCAACGGACTTTGTCATTAGAAATCTAAATTTTTGTAACGAAATAGGTTGTTATTATTTGCATCGGTTTGTAACGGGTATTTTCCGTTACTTAGTTTCCCCTTTCATGGTGGAAGAAGAGGTTGTCATTCTAAATTATCACGACCTTGTCCGTTACAAATTTCATCATTAGTAACGCACTAGTTCGTTACAAATTTCATCAATAGTAACGACTATGCTCGTTATAAATTTCGTTTTTAGTAACGAATATGTTCGTTACAGCTACCAAATCATGTAGAGCTGCATTTTTGCTAGCATTTACACTACAGAATTGTCTATTATAATACAGTGGGTACATACATATCAAAAATTACAGAATTTCGATAACAATAAGCAATTACGCATCCAAACATCCAACTTAAATTGCACAAATATTTGACAACAAATTAAAGGAAGATTCGAAATTTCGCAAGTTCATCATACATAACTAAAGAGTATGAAATCAAAATATTACAAGTTCTAACATTACTTCAAAATAAATTCTAGATCCTACAAACAACGAACATGACACCCCTACAAACCATCCTCTACATTTGCCATCATCACTGTGCTGCCTCAAAATCCCTACAAGCCTGACTGCCAATTCCACATCAAGATAAAATCATCACCACTTACCTTCAACTGAAACCCTCCACTGTCATGATTGACAAGCTTCTACTGTCATCATCATCAAACTGATGATATCCATGAATTTGTAGAAAAAACAACTGAAGAGCAGAAGCTTAAAGAAAACTCAGCCCCCTTCAAACAAACTGCTGCATTGATAGATATGAATAAATTTCAGTTCACCTTATGCCATGGAAAGAAGGCAATACAGCAACTAGAGGATCTCTATAGCCAACTACTTCTGCATATTATTAATAAATTATCACAGTCAGTAGTTGTGAATCTGTGAAAAATAAGTTGCTTACTACTCAAGTTGGAGAACAAATTTACCTCCATCTCTGAATAGGATCTTTAAGACTTCTCCAGCTGTGTCTGACTGTACAAAGTTTGTAAAAGAAGATAAAAACAATGACACGCACATTTTTTAAGAACAAACAAAAAAGCAACAAAAAAATATAGCGTTAACTAGCAAGTTTTTACCCTGATAGGAAGCTCGTTACCGAACTGATCCACATAGCCAATGGTGTCCTTCTTTGATCATATCCCCCTGACATATTTGTTCATAACAGGCATTATAAAGGTATAATTCCCATCGTGAATTCAGAAAAAACCAAGTTGGACATGGTTATTTACAAAATATATTGCTCCAAAACCTAATTAAACCATTTGGCAAAGCACTGAGAAATCAATGGAAACCAAGCTCTATCACATGCAAATCAAAGCGCACCATCATGAAGTCCACTCTCAAATGAAGCCAATGGATCCAGAGTCATCAAATTCCGTTGAGCGAAGCTCTATGAACAATTCAAACTAAAAGGCGGCTACTCACTTTTATTTTCAGATTCAAGAAAACAGAGAGAGAGAGAGAGAGAGAGGAAGATATTAAAAAGGTGTACTAGAGCTATATAAGTGTGGATGTTTATAAAAATATGTATTTATATTTAATTCTCTTAAATTTTATGCTATGCGTTTTGACCACGCACGACCACACAGCACGTGCTGTCGTCACAAAACTCGTCGACGCACAACAATTCGTTAATTATTCCATATACAATATTTACTATTTTCGTCAAAATCCGATACATTGCCTCGGAACGATAATTTCATACGTTAATTAAAACGAATTACTATTAAAAAAAACTTAATCCCTTAGATTATAAATCAGTGTTTACATTAACCATCGCGAATTCAGAAAAAACCAAGTTGCACATGGTTATTTACAAAATATATTGCTGCCAAAACCTAATTAAACCATTTGGCAAAGCACTGAGATATCATTGGAAAAGTAAATTAGAAAGAAAATGCAAGATTTAGATCAGATCGTTGGTAATAAATATCTTTTTAGTTATCAACTGATTATTTTATGGCACACTACTGCAAAATTGTACTTGCAGCATCTGTTTAATTGGTATTCAAAGAAACATCATAAGCAAGACACATGTTTTAGCTCATTTAAATATAATATTGGTTTTCTATTTGTAGTCTCATTTAAATACATAAAAAAAATCAAAATCCAATATTGTATTTCTTTAATCATTGTTATTTTTGTAAAGCGTTAAGACTTTGTGTTTTCATTCTTGTTATTTCATCATTTGTCCATAGCTCACTGTTTGACTTAGCTACTCTTTAGTTGACTAAAATATACCATTAAGTTTTCTATTTTGCGATTTTAAAAACTTAATGCGACAACATGCTACTCGTAAAATAACAAAACTTTGCATTAATGAGACTATAGTGACAACAACATGCTACTGCGATTGCTAAAGGCTGTGACCTAAAACATTTTGTGTTTTATTAATAAAATAATATACTTCATTAAAAAACTAAAACCACTTTATACAAATTTGGCACCAAACTTCTATACCCTCAGATGTAGACCCATCTTGCATTGTTGTTTTGCTTTGTGCAGATTGGACATGCTAATACTAGTTTTAATATGTAGAAACATTACCTAGCCTCATTTCTATATATCCAATTCATTTCAAGATGGTAAACGCAATCAAATATCAGTACGTAACTAAACTTTCACAAGTGTAAAAAAAAGTGTACATCATCTAATAATACCTTGCAATAATTTTACCTTAGAACAACCTTCCACTATCTGTGCAAGGGTAATCAAAGCTGCATGAGGCTTTTACCACTCTGATGTAGCAAGACAAGCAGGCAAAAGCTCAGAAGCAAATCTTGAATTCAAACTACTACATCCACGAGTTATTTTCTGAAAAACCTTGCATCCTACACTATTGCTACTTCTCCTATATTTGAACTCTCGGCCAATGTCCTCGTTTTTGCAGGCATCAATTCTTGAAACTTGTCTCTATCCGTTGTAATTCCAAACACTGAATAAAAATTGATAGATGCTCTAAGTATAACAAGTCAGTCTCACATCAACAAATGTAGGTATTGTTAGACATGTAACAAAAACGTTACGCAATATATCCAAATGATCACTGCCAATAATGTTCTTATAGATGTAATAGTTTCAAATCTCTTACACAAAAAGTAAGGATAAAGTCACAATAGTATAACTTATGTACAATAAACTAAGTAGGCAAGGCATGTATTTGAGTCATGTTTGATTTTATACATATCAGAAAACCTCAACTGCATAAATTAGCAGAAAATGAGTAAAGAAGAAAATAAAATAAAAAGATGAATAGGTTTTGAATTGTAATGAATATCATCAATCTTTAACTTGAAGAAACATATAAAATGCAAAAATATAAGCCCAAGCACTACAAAATATGATTGGACAAAATATAAGCTTGTATATGATTTATAAGGGACCAATGAACTAATTAAGATCACAATGATTTGTGGAATAGAACTGAATGCATTTTTAATGCAATCCATTTATAAACTTGTACATCATTTGTAATGGATCAATGGAAAGAATTAATATATAACCATACAAAGATCACAATGGATCAAGATTATATTTCATACAAATAAAAGTATATTCTGTAAAATAATGATTATAATACACAAAATGAGATTTATGTCCTAGGGCAAGTATAATGAAATGTTTTCATGAACTTTTTGTTAAACATACACTCAGTTTAAAACTGAGCAAGTTAAAACTGATTGTACACTCAGTTAAAAACTGAGCGAGTTAAAACTGATTCTACACTCAGTTACCCTGATTTGAATGCCATGTAAGATTCATTAAATTAGCAAGGTTCATGTAAAACACTTCTAAATATTAACAACCAAAGCAAAGACAAGATAGCCATTGCAAAAGAAATCTCATACTATGGCAGATTAAAAATGCACATATCTAACAGAAAAGGAGAGAGTGGTACCTTACAAGAGAAGATCTTGCTCAATTGGAGTCTTCAGAGTTCATTGTCAGCTGTGAATTGACAACAATACATTCAGTACCGAGTGTTATTAAGAAAAAAACTGAAAGAAAAAAAAGAGAGGAAATAGGAGGTATATTAACTGTTTTGCAGAACTCTGAAGAAAGGAAATGGCGTAGGCGCTGAACATAAAACTTGAGCAGAAAAGTATTAGGCTTTCCAGATGTGACTGGCAAGCAACAATAAACATCGATTAGCGCAGCCCATTTTGTGTACCTTAGAACTCTCTGCCAATGTACTTCCAATGAAGTCTTTCAGATCCGCAATTTCTTTTTCCTGAAAAGAATAATGAAAAAGAAGGACTCGGATCTTAATTTAGAAAACTGGGTACTTGTTTGATGGGAACAAATCATCTGGTTCCATTTCCATCTGTACCAGTTTACAATTACTTCTTCATTCAGATACATATACATAAAAAAGACAGTGCTCATAATTGCTTCTTTATTTAGATAGAATTCCCAACTTATTTACAATTCAAGATTCAAAAAAATGAAATATACCTGGCGAAAGCAAAGGCGAAGGGGATTATCACCCTAGAACGAATTTTGAGGCGGAGGAATAGGCGGAGGAGGTAATAACCTTAGAACGAATTTCAGGCAGAAGGGGTGATAACTTAAAACAATAAGGAGGCGGAGGCGGAGGCGGAGGCGGAGGCGGAGGCGGAGGCGGAGGCGGAGGCGGAGGGGAGGCAGAGGCGGCGGCGGAAGTGGCGGTAAACGATAACCCTAGAACGAAAATTTGATTTTCAGAATGAAGATAGAGGATAATTAGAAGCGTGGTAAACGAGAGAAGTAACGGTAGAAGATAGAAGATAAAATGACAGTTCCATCCTTGGTGCTTTTATCAATTTACGAAATTCCCAAGTTTTATAACGGAAATATCCGTTGTAAACGTTTATAACGGTTATTTCCGTTAGAAATTTGTAACGATAGTAACCGTTATAAATTGAAACAAAAAAAAGTGTGACAAAATGTCATATTTGGTGTAGTGCTTGGTACCTGCATGTTAAAATCCTGCATATACATATATTTCTAAACTATAATATTAGTATTTATACTTTATAATTCTATTCTAAGGTTATTGTCATCAAAACCATCATATCAAGGACTTACATTCCTTTCATAAATATTCTATAACCTTATAACCATTTTATGAAATATCTTCTTCATACTATTTTATAAAATCATATACTCTTTCACAAAATATCTCATTCATAATTATTTTATAAAATTACTATTTTATAAAAATATCACTTTCTTATTATTTTATGACATCGCACTTTTTATAAAATATCACTTTTATACTATCTTATAAGATCACCATTTATAAAATATCACTTTCTTACTATTTTATAAAACAGTAGAATAGGCGCAGGGAAAAAGTTGCAAGAAAATTTAGTCTCAAGGACAGCAAGTTTGCTTTTTAATCTGAAGGACATTCATTAGTGTAAACAGAAAATGATAGTTATAACTATCATTTTATGTGATTTACACTAAAAAGCATTCTTTAGCCTAAAAAAAAACTTCTTGTCCCTAGAACTAAACTTTTCTACAACTTTTTCCTTGAGCCTAAAATTCCCTTTATAAAATCACTCTTTTTATAAAATATAACTTTTATATATTTATAAAATCATTCCTTTACATAAATAATATTTATAAATAAATTATTTATTAGTAAAGACCATTTTTACTTTTAAATAATATTCATACATACCAATTAAGCTTCATTAATCACTTAATTAGCTTATTCATATTTCTAAAACCATTAATTTTTTTATTACTAACAAATAACTTGCACTTAATTATGTTATCTTATTATCTCTAATCCATTACAACGTCACATATAGTCACTTAGTTATCCCAAAATCAATTTCTAAGCTTACTAATTATTTCAAAAATAGTAGTTAAGGTCTTAAACAATTAATGAGATGATATACCATGTTCATTACATGAATAAGCCTAATTCAATCAAAATAATCTATAATCACTTCATATAATCATTAATAAATGAAATAAATAAGATTAACAAGTAAATTTATGTGAAGAGTCATCCCACTCACATTCTCTTTCTCTAAATCAAGCTCTAATAACCAAAACCCATTATTTGCCTCTCTTTATATCATAGATGAAACTTCAAATAATAACTTCAAGCTAATCTCTTGATGGGTTTTATAGAGAATCATATGAGAGGAATTATGGTGATTTTTATTTGAATTAGAAATTTTATTTGAAGGGATTATGGCTTGAAGATTTGGAGATGATTAAGGAGTAATTAGGAGAAGATTAGGAGAGGAAGAGGAAAAGAAACGTTGGAAATGAAATAAATGATGGAATTATGAAGGGTAACCTAACTTATAGGCTATTTCATGGACATTAGCCCAAATTCATTTCATCCACTCAAAATTACTATTCACTTCAAAAATCATCGACTCCAAATATAACCAAGTTTGTACTCATTTTCTGGCATCGGAATGGTAAACTCAACTACCGATATTTGGAGTCCCTAGTCACTTGTCTCTAGAAGTTATGTACAAGGAGCATTCCTTTAATTAATGACTTAATATTTGAATTAATTATTTAAGTACAAAATCATTTAAATGTGGGTTGTTATATTCTTCCCTTTTTAAATGAATTTCGTCCTCAAAATTTCCAAGAGTAGGATTTAGTAATAAGACTGGCCCCAACATCTCGGATAATGAACTTCGAAATATTTCTACAGTACCTTCCTCATGCGACAATCATTTAAAAACTCTAAAAAATTAGATTGCATCATGCATTTGGGAAACACTCGGTAATATACATTGTCTTATATTTCCCAAAGCACATACCCTTTTTTAAGGAAGCTTTTCGCCTTTTAAATGCGAACCTAAACAGATAAGCATCTAAATTGGTATTCTTCAGCTCTCAAGTACCAAATCATACTATATAAAGTGGGTTATGCACCAACACAATAGCAACACAAAGTTAAAAAACATATAACTTTCAGTGTAGTAACCGATATTATCACAATTATACATGAGTACTAGAGTAAGCTTTAATAAGTTGGTACCAAAGTATACTACAGCTTCAAGTTACATCAAAAAGGTGATAGACCCGTATAAATCCCATCTTAACCCCTACAATTGCCTTAAATGGCATGATCTATTCTAGATAAATATGAATATCTCTCTGCCCATATTATTTAACATGAAATTTTAATTAGCATATAATCAACCAAGTACACAATAAGCAACAATATACAATAATTATTTATAAACATACTACCAAACATAAAAGCAAGAAACCACACCTAATAAAAATCAACAGTCAAACAACAACAAGGAACACTAAGCATCAATAAGCAATAATAAGAAATCAACAATCAATGGAAACAATCAAAATGCAATGATAAGAAACAATAAGAAATCAACAATCAATAGCAACAATAACTATCATACAAACTACCGACTATACAAACCTAACAAGAACGAAAAATCAACAAAATTTAAAATCAGTCAACAATAAATTATAGCAAACAATACCAAGCAATGACAACATCAATCAAATAATAGAAAGAAATTATAAACAATAATACGCAAAGCAATCAAACAAACTAATGAGTCTACACCGGCATCATGACTACCAATAATAATAGAAACGTGTATGGAAAATTATAGACCCCACCGAGTTTGTTCGACATCCAAGATGGACTATGAAAACCCGCACCTCCTTACACATCAATCCAAAGTCTATGATGGCTTTCGAACTTGCATCAGTGCTGGGAAGTATGAGCTGTTGGGATTTAAACATTTTAATGAAAAAAGATATAAGGATAAAATTTAACACATACTACACTTTTTGATCCCACAACGGAAGGTAGAAAAATATAAAAATTGAAAATAGTCATCTCAGCAAAATATCCAAAACACAGTCTTAAAATAATACTTAGTCAAATCCACAGTGTGCAGAAATACATTATATAGTTTGACAAAATACTAAGTACGATATACAGTCCATGGAGAGTAGTAGGAAATAAAAGGCAACTCCGATGTCAATGTCGCCTCTCTAAGTACTATGCTGGGCCAATCACCAATAACCCTGTCCTCCTATAGTTGGGAAAAAGAAAGGAAAAGTGGTAAGTCGGACAAAAATCTGGGGAATGAGTACATCATTAATATATAATGATCACACGTAGTTGACTTTAGTAATACTCTATGTGACGTAGAATGTCCTACAAGTGTCCATGAGTTACTTGTTTTCTTTTCTTAAGGGGTTTAATGCAATACATACCTGCACAAACTACTTATACTGGCTTATACTCAGGGTTGAACAACTAATCTAACCTCAAGGCAAACAATGATCAGTTAATAACTACTGGAACTATTCCTCATAGGTTTCCTACAAATTTCCAACCATGGGACTACATTCCCACAACTATGACTTACACATAACTATTCCAACGTAGGATTCCCTACAATTTCCACAATGAGACTATATTTCCCACATCTACGACTACAACACCCTAGTCATGCATCGAGGGGGAGCCCATAATGCTAACTCGTCGAAATGTCTCCTCATCGCAGCATCAATGTCTGCCTCTCAGTAATAACGTAACTCCTTTTATCGCACCACGTCGGGATCAGTCAACAACACAACATCACATCACGTCACTATAAATATTATGGAAATCTTGTTGGTACCGGGCTGCATACTCCATTAGGCATCGTCATTAGCATTTCGCGTCCATCGTAGAACCTCCTATGAATGCGAATTCGAAATTAATCCTCTCGAGTCGAATATCAACCCCTACTGGATAAATAGCTTTTACCCAGTCCTGCAACGTCCTAGTGTCTCCATATAGGGCGCTAGCTTCCCTGCTTATCCTAACATCCACACACATATATATACACACAATATATACACACTCCATTTTTTTATTTATAATTTTTGCCTTAGGCCAAGGTTCAAATTACGCTAAGGAACGTTATCCGGTCGACCGCTTGCTCTTGGAGTGGTCATCCGTTTTCTATTGAAAGCTTCAATGAAAGTGGTCAACCAGTCATCGCTATTTAGTGTTTTAATTATAGAATATCATTTGTTTTAGTTTTGTGAACGATCATCATTCCCAAATTCCATTATAGTAAACTTATAATCTGAATTTACGGTTAACCAACTTGTGAATCTGCAATTTGTACTTATCAAAATTTCATATTCAATTTCAAATTGCAATATATCATTTAACTTAGGTTTAACATCTTACACCAATTTTTATTAATTTGACAAATAGGGTTACACTAAGATTCATCAGTTTCTCAATTTACAGTTAGAATTAATCAAATTTAGATGAGAAAAGGGAAATCATATTCATATGACAACTATTAAATTTTCAGTTTCCACTAAACAATGTTTTCAATTTGATTTTGACAACCTAGGCTAATAGGTTACACTAAAATTAACTGGATGTAGTCATTTAACTAAAAATGAACCCACTCCTATCAAACCAAAGCTACTGCTTCTGAATTACATCTGGAATCTCCTCAATTTGCTAGATCTTCACTTGATTTGATTTGATTCATATTCTACACCTTTGGATTTTTAAATTAATTTTGTTTTGAATAAATTTGTTTTGGAGAGAAAATAATTTGGTAGAGTCTAAATGTAAGTTTATTTTCTGATGAATTAGGGTTTAGTATGATGATGTATTTATAGACGTAGCTTTTAATCTCGTCCATTCTTAATAACATACATTCAAATCCCATACATCAAGAAAAGAAACGGTCAAATCCAGACTTCCATAGAAATATATGTTTAATTTAGGCCATTTAGCCTAAACAAACCCTAGCCGTAATATATCTATCGGTCGACCGTTGAGCCTTGGAAAGTGGACCACTCCTTATCGATCAATCCACCCAAATGTGTCAACCGCTTTTAACATTAATTAATATTTTATCTATTTCTTATTTAATTATTTCAAATTCAAATTTACAAACTTTAGTAACTTCTTCATATTAACTTGGACTTCAAAACATTATAAATGAAAATCATCCAGAAAATCACTATGAATGCAACAGAGTGAGTTTCGTAGCTAAACTCGAACATTTATAGAACTTTCATTGTTTTTCCTTGGGAGATAGAAGACAAGATTAGAAATACTTATCTTGAGTTGTTTTGATGGTATGTTCTATGAATGTTATATAGAATTTTAGCTAGTAGGATATACTTGTATTAGTGTTATGTGTTTGTCACACATGTTTGCATGATTGATATGCTTGTTGATTTCCTTATCGTTATTTTGATGACAAATTTATTTAAGGGGGAGCCGGTAACACCTCTAATTTTTACCTAACATTATTACGGGAATTTAATTAGATAAATTAAATAGAACAATATGAGGTGATAAGGAGAACGAGATTTGTTAACTAGTTTGGGTCAGACCTTAATTAATTAATTAACAAGATCGTTTTAAAAGATAGAATAGAAAGGGATTATGTAAGGGGCATAATGGGAATAACTCTTTATTTCTTTCCCTATACCCTTCCTCTCTGATTCATTCTCAGTTCACTTCTAAAAATAAAAATAAGGCATAAAACAAGATTGGCCATAACCTAGAGAAAGAAAAAAGGAAAAGCTAACGAATTTAAAGGGAAAAGCTTAGGGGAATTAATCTACATCGAATTTCAATCTCTCTTATTCAATCTTATTCAATCTAAGATAAATAATAGTTATCATTTCATTTTCTTGTGTTTATTAACAAACTTATGATTGATTTCTGATTTGATTGTGATAATATGTCATATTTGGATTGATAATATCATTATGGGATTAAATAATGATTTGTTGGAATTTTATGAAATTATTCTATAACGGGTTTTAAAGGCAAAACCTAAGTTTGTGATCTACTTTTGACTTGAAATTTTGATATGCTATGTATAATATTATTTGAAAATGTGTTTTCAATTTCTAATTTTTTTACTTTGTATGAATATTTTATGAATTTCTTGAGAGGGAAAAGGTGTTTATTTTGGGTTTTAATTATTAAAATAATTTAATTGTACTCTAGAACCGAAGTTTTTATATATGAAAGAAGAAGGAAATTCAGAATTTTTTGGGAACTATCCCTAATGCTTATGATTTTCTATTAATTTATTATTTTACAACAGTGTTAAATTAATATAGGTTAGATATATTAATTATTAGGGTTTGAAAAGTTATTTGAGAAGGTGGAACATAATTTACCAATATTTTTGAAAAGAATGTGAAAATATTGTTATCCAATAACAATTTGACACGAGGCAATAGTAAGTGGAAAATTTTACCTTTAAAGAGAAACAGATCGGTTTTTAACGTATTTATAGGAATGCCATTGTTGAGATTCGATACCCTACTTCATTGACACTCGATAACTATAATGGTTGATACTTGGAATAACTACTCGATGTTTACATAAGGTATCGATTTTATAGACTCGATAACTATGAAGACTGATGCATGTGATAGCTATTCGATAACTATGTGATGTATCAATTTTTATAGAAACTCAGCACCTTATGTTTTTAGCGGATCGACATCTCTTTGGTTGTAGAAGCTCGACAACCTTGGGGTTTAGAGACTCAACACCATACTTTTTAAAGTTTGATACGTTCATGTTTTTAGGGGATCGACACCATTAGGTGTAGGGTCTCAGCTTCCCTAAATGTTTCAAACTCGATGCCAGCTGTCTCTTGGTAATCGATAGCTACCATGTAGCTATTTGATATCTCTGATTTTGCGGCATAATAGTCTAATGTTTCACAAACCCAAATCACTATGTTTTAGATGTTCGACATCTATGTTTTAGCAGCTTAATAGCCATATGTTTTTATAAACCAAATGGTATAATTTGGAAGGCTCAATATAGAGACTTGAAAACTATATTTTAGCGGTATGGTAGCCATATGTTTTATGACCAAGAGCTATATTTTAGAGGCTAGATTTTGGCTATGTGCTGGGGCTAAGTTTTCCATATTTTTAAAGAAAGGTTTCGAGTGTTTAACCACTTCACGGGATTTATATGTTTTATTATTAGTCATACTCGTATATGCATTACCCAACATGCATCTTGGGGTTTGGGAACAGAATTACCAGTTAGGTTGTTCCAGTAGAGTGTATGGTCAGACTAAAACCTTGAGTGAGTAGAATTGCATCCAGGGGATCAGATAGATCAATTATATTAGGATGCCTTGAACTAATCAAAAAGATATGGCTAATTTATTTAAAACCATATAAGATTTTAAATGGAACTAGTGCAGGATTGCGCCCTATGCTTCTACTGTTAGCCCTCGATCGGTCATGGTCCGCAATTCTAGTGTTTAGGACTTTTTCATTGGTGAGACTAAAAGTTGTTATGCATAGAAGGGAAGTCATAGCTCTATATGCTCACATAATTGTTGTTACCTCCTAACCATAGGTAAAGGCCCCTAACCATATTTGAGGATTTTGATATTTGTTTGTTTTCACCTAACTATTTTTTGAGATTTTGATATATCCAATTATGTTTTGGCCCGAGTCAGCCAGATGGGTTATTAGTTGGCTTATGAAAACTAATAATTTCATAGTAACCCTAGGAAAACTATGATTTGAGATAGATAAGTTTTTTTGATGGGTTGGATAAACATTGGGAATGCATAACCTTATAATTACAGACTAGTCACACTTACCCATATTGCATGCATATGATGATATCACGTTTTGTTTTAACCGTTGTGGTTGTAGGCTTATGATTTATGTTTAGATTGATGTATGTGATAATATACTAGTGAGGGGAAGTTTTATTCTATGGTGTAGTCTTACTAAATATCTATTTATGGTTTGAGATGGTATATTATTATTCATAGTACACTTTTTGTCTAACCAAAAGTTTTCGTTTTTCCCCTTAAATATCAGGTGCTCATTTAAGTAATTCAAGAGTAAGGTTTTCAGATTAGACGAATAAGCTTCCGGAGACGTGCATGAGGCAAGCTAACATTAGGAGTAGATTTCTGCTATGTTGTTTAAAGTTTATAATTTTTTTGAATGGATGGTATAACAGAAATTATAACTATCAAGTAGTTAGACTTTGATAATCCAAGGAGGCATCTTCATATGTCACTCTTGGAATATGTTTGTAATTATTTTATTTTTTCTGAATAAGAATGAATGTGAACATTATTAATGAAATGTGTTTTAAAATTTTCATATTTATGTGCTTTTGATATTATATATATGACTAACTAATCTCATTTTACCACTGGGAATTAATACTATGGATAAATGCAACATCCGTAGTGCTTAGTTTCGGGTCTCAAAATGAGGGATGTTAAAACTTTGTATTAGAGCATAGTTTATGTAAAACTTAAAAAAATTTGATGAAATAAAAATAAAAAGATTTTGAAAACATAATCCCCTATAAATTAGAGAGTAAGATTGGGGTATGAGATAATTCTATAGTAACGTACTTATTATTTACTATATATAAATATGTATTCTGTACTTATTCTCCCTTCTCTCTTAGACAATTCTTCTTTGTCTTACGAAGACTCGTATGCATATTACGAGAAAGAAAAATATGGAAGCAGGAAATGAAAGAGAGAATTTAGGTGGAGGAAATACCAAAACCAATGGAAATGTTCGACCCAATACAAGAAGGAATCCGAATCGACAAGCAAATGCTAATCCAAATGAAAATGCTAATGCTAATGTGAGTACTAGAACCCCACAAATAGATATAGGGACTATGTATTAGTTCTTCATGAATATGAAGCAAGCTGAAGTTGATGCTGGTTTTGCGGAAGGGAACACTAGTAATATGGGAGGTGCTAATCCTGCGGTACCTACTTGTAATAATTATGCCATGTAGAGCCGAGATTATACTAAACTAGTAGGAAAACCTTTCATAGGAATGAAAAATGCCATCGAAGTTGAGAATTGGCTATTGCACTGTGAAAGGATATTTGCTAATTTAGGCTTGAATGATGAGTAGAAGAAAAGTTGGATTCTAGACAGTTGCAAGAAGCTGCTTTGTATAAGTGGAATACCGTGACTTTAGGAGTGCCAAAGGAGAATTTGACTTGGGTTGAATTTAGAAGGAGATTTAAGGAAAGGTTTTTATCCAAGATAGCTAAGTCAACTTTGCTCAAGAAGTTCGTTGAATTGGAGCAGGGAGAGATGTTTGCGTTGGAGTATGGAGCTAAGTTTGAAAAGATGTCTAGATAAAATTATATGTTATTATTAATACTGTGATTAAAAGGAATGAGAAGTTGATTCATGGATTGAAGCCGAAGACCGCTAGGATGACAATGCTGCATTTCAGAGATCCATATGATCTTATAATAGAGATGACGTTAAGGAAGAAGGAAATGTTTTGATATTTGGAACCGACAAGTGTGCGGAGACTGAAGGTTTTCATGGCAAGAAGAGGAAGTTCTTTAATAAAAAGGGAGCTTAGAAGGGCATAGCTTCCAAGAAAGGGAAAGCTATTGTTGTTTGCCTAAAGTGCGATAAGAAAGGGCTATTTGCTAACGAGTATCGATCTGGTGACGGAAAGAAGGGCATGAATTGTTACAACTGCAACCAGATAGGACATTACAAGAATGAATATCCAGAACCAGCCAAGGCCGATGAAGGGAAATTTTTTGCTCTGGAACCATTGGCTTCTGGATCTATTATAGAAGAGAAAGGAAAGTCTAAGATGGGAGGCATGCTTTGGATTTATGGCATACATATTGAAGTATTATTTGATATCAAGGCATTACATTCTTTTATCTCGCAACATTTGGTTGATAAGTTAAATCTAAAACTATATTACCTTATCAATTACTTCCTTAGAGTTTTTGAATCCAATAGGAGGTTATGAAACTCTTGGGATGAGATGTGACAATTTAAAAATTGAGCTATTAGGTCATGCATTTACTTCCAATTTACATGTGTTTAATTTTATGGGTTTTGGGATTATTTTAGGTATGGATTGGTTAAGCATATATGATGCTAGATATTTTGCCAGAATCTGGAGATATCATCAAGACACCCTAATAGCCGTGATTGAATTATATATTCAGTAGAGAATTCGATTTTAGCTGTATGTACCTTATTGGGTGTAATGGAAGTGAAAGATGAGATGAATCGGGTTTTCATTGTAAGTAAGTATGCAGATGCCTTTGAGCCAGTTACAAGACTACCATCGAAATAAGCTATTGAATTTCGAATAGATCTTGTACTTGAAGCTGAACCTGCAAGTAGACCGCCTAGGAGAATGACACCCATTAGGATGAAATAGTCATAGGTGTATCTAGTGGAACTAGAAGGGAAGAATTTTATCAGACTAAGCAGTTCATCTTGGAGAGTGAACACGGTGTTCACGAAGAAAGAAAACAGGTCCTTGAGGATGTGTATTGATTATCATAAGTTAAATGAGAAGACGATAAAGAATCAATATCTTTTGCCGAGAATAGATGATTTATTTGATCACTGTAGTGGAGCCAAGGTATTTTTCTAATTTGATCTAGCGAGAGGGTTCCAACAATTGAGAGTGGTTGAGGATAACATTCCATTAACGACTTTTTGAATAAGATATGTTCGTATGGATGGTTACTCATGCCTTTTGGACTGACTAATGCACCTGCTTGCTTTGTGGATTTAATGAACGGGATCTTTCGAGAGCATTTGATAGATTCATGTTAGTATTTATAGATGACATTCAGATACATTCTAAGAATAAACGAGATCATGAGATTCATTTTAGAATAGTGCTAGAAAGATCGAGGAAACATCATTTTTGGAAGAAAGAAGTAAAGTTCCTTAGTCAAGTAGTTTCAGAGAAAGGGTTATCAATAGATCCAGCTAAGATTGAAGTTTTAATAATTGGAAAAGTCCTGTAACTATGAGAAAGAGAAGAAGTTTTCTGGGATTAGTTGGATATTGTCAAAGATTCATCAAGGATTTCTCTCGTATAGCAGCACCTATGACAAAACTTACTAGGAAGGATGTAAAATTTTTTTGGACCAATAAATGTGAAGAAGCATTCTTAAAGCTAAACATTTACTGACCAGTGGCACCCATGTTAGTTGTTCTAAACGGAAATCATGATTTATTGGTGTATAATGATGCATGTAGGACATGGTTAGGAGCCACGGCAATGAAAAGAGGTGAAATGATTTCCTTTAGTTCTCTTTAGCTTTGACCACATTAAGTTAGATATCCAACTAATGATTTAGAGCTCGCAGTAGTGATCTTTGCTTTGAAAGTGTGGAGACACTCTCTTTTGGGAGAGCGATTCGTGTTATTGATGGATCATAAGTTTTTGAGATATTTATCCTCTCAGAAGGAGTTGAATAAGAGACAACAAAGGTGGCTAAATTTTTTGGTGGCTTATGATTTCGGTATTGAGTATACGTCGAGGAGAGGAAATAAAGTTGTAGATGCACTTAGCAGGAAACATCAGAGTGTAGTATTAGCTATGTTAGCAGAATGGAAAGATATAAAGGCATTAACTACTTCTGTGAGGTTAAGTTCAGTGTCTAGTTCTAGTCAGAATATTATAGTGTTATCCTATTTGAAAGTTCGGCCAGTAATGATAGAAAAAAATTCTTCTAAATAGACAGATGATGCATTATTACGTAAACGACTTGAAGAAGGAACTGAGATTGATGATTTAAAAGTTTTTACTCTTGAGTAAAATGGATGGTTGAGGAAGAAGGGACATTGTGCATTCCAAATGCATGAAACCTAAAGTAGGAAGTTCTTACGGAGTATCATTGATCAAAATATACTATTCATCCTAAAGGAACTCAATGTAAAGGGATATGAAAAGGAGTTTCATTTTGGAAAGGAATGAAAAGAGATGTAGGCTTATAGGTGAAACAATGTTTGAATTGCATGCAAGTTAAAGCTGGGCATAAAAAACCAAGTGGATTGCTTCAACCTTTAGAAGTGCCACTTTGGAAATGAAATTCTGTATCCATGGAATTTATCGATGTGTCGCCAAGGTCGAATAGGGGAAATTAAATTATTTGGGTCATGGTATATAGACTGATCAAGACTGTAACTTTATTCCCCTTAAGCCGACAAGGAAAACACCTACTTTGAAGTTGTTTAGGATGAATATTGTAAACCTGCATGGAATTCCTAGTAGTATAGTCAATAATAGAGATACTTTATTCACTAGTGAATTCTAGAAGAGTCTACAAGAACTGTTAGGTAGCAAGCTGAAGATGAGTACTGCTTACCATCTGCAAACGGATGGAAAAAAGGAAAGATTTAACAAAGTTCTTGAAGATTTATTAAGGGCTTGTGTACAGGACTTTGAAAGGTCATGGGAGGACCATTTGCACTTAGTCGAGCTTTCTAATAATAATAGTTATCAAAATAGTATAGGTATGGCACCTTTCGAAGCCCTTTCGAAAGGCCATGCAAATTACCAACATGTTGGTTAAAGACCGGAGATAAATTGATTCGTAGTCCAGATATGGTGAGGGAAGCTACAGAAAATATTGAGTTGATCCGAGCAAGGATGAAGGAAGCTCAGTCTTGGCAGAAAAGTTATGCAGATAAGAGGCAGAATGATTTATAATTCTTATTTGGAGACCATGTTTTTGTTGAAGTATCACCGGTGAAAGCTGTGGTACAGTTTGGGAAGTCAGGAAAATTGGCACCGAGATACATTGGTCTATATTCTATCGTAGAAAGGATCGATAAACTCGCTTATCGGATGGAGTTACTAAATACTTTGGCAAGAGTCCATAATATTTTTCATCTTTCTGATCTTAGAAAGTGTGTGCATAATCCGGAGACTACAATTACACTAACTGTATTGGAAGATTTAGTAGTGGAACTGGATATGGATTTTGTTCGACAACTAGTTTTTGTTGCAGCAAGAGATGAGAAGAGATTCAGAAAGAAGACAGTCTGGTTAGTGAAAGTCTGATGGACTGACAATAGGAAAGACTGTACTTGAAAGACGGAAGACGGGATTATAGATACTTATCCTGAGTTGTTTTGATGGTATGTTCTATGTATGTCATATAGAATTATAGCTAGTAGGATATGCTAGTATTGTTGTTATGTTGTTGTCACACACGTCTACATAATTGATATGCTTGTTGAGTTCCTTATCGTAATTTTGAGGACAAAATTTTTTAGGGGTAAGCCTGTAATGCCTCAAATTTTTGTTCAACATTATTCGAGAAATTTAATTAGATAAATTAAAAATAATAATGTGTGGTGATAAGGAGAATGAATTTTTTTAGCAAATTTTGGTCAGACCTTAATTCATTAATTAATTAATAAGACTGCTTTAAAGTATAGAATAGAAAGGGATTAATATAAGGGGCATAATAGGGATAACTCCTTATTTCATTCCCTAAAACCTTCCCCTCTCATTCATTCTCAATTTACTTCTAAAAATAAAATAATAAAGCATAAAACAAAGTCAGCCATAACCTAGAGAAAGAGAAAAGGAAAATCTAAGGAATTTAAAAGGAAAAGCTTAGGGGAATTAATCTACATCAAATCTCAATCTCTCTTATCCAATCTAAGGTGAATAATAGTTATCATATCATTTGCTTATGTTTATTATTGAATTTATGATTGATTTCTGAATTGATTGTGATAATGTCATGTTTGGAATGATAATATCATTATGGAATTGAATGGAATTTTATTAAATTATTCTATGAGGTTTTAGAGGCAAAACCTAAGTTTTCTATCTCTTATTGACTTGAAATTTTGATATGCTGTGTAAAACATTACTTGAAGATGTGTTTTCAATTTTATAATTTTCTAAGTTCATATGAATATACTATGAATTTTTTAGGAGGTTATTTTGGGTATTAATTATTATAAGTAATTAAATTAATATTCTTGACCTGAATTTTTCATATATGAAAGAAGAAGGAAATTTGGATTTTTAGGGAATTATCCCAATTGGTTATGATTTTCTATGAATTAATTATTACAGAAATGTGTTAAGGTAATATAAGTTAAATATATTAATTATAAGGGGTAGCAAAGTAATTTGAGAAGGTAGAATGTGATCTACTAGTATTTTTCAAAAGATGCGAAAAGTATTTTGTTATCCAATAACAATTTGACATGCGGCAAGAGTTAATGGAAAGTTTTACCGTTAAAGAGAAACAAATCAGTTTTTAACTTATTTTATAGAAATTCCATTGTAGAAATTCGATACCCCTACTTTATTGATACTCGACAACTATAAAGACCGGTACATGGAATAACTACTCGATTGTTAATGAGGTATCGACTTTGTAGACTCAATAACTATTAAGACCGGTGCATGTGATAGCTATTCAATAGGCATGCGATGTAAAAAAATTCATAGAAACTTGGCACCATATGTTTTTAAGCTTCGGCATCTCTTTGGCTTTAGAAGCTAGACAAGGTTAGGGTTTAGAGACTCAAGACCATTCTTTTTAAAGTTTGACACCCTCATGTTTTCAGAGGCTCGACACCCTCAAGTGTAGGGGCTCGACATCCCTAAATGTTTTAAACTCGATACCTATTGTTTTTTGTTACTCGATAGCTACCATGTACTTATTTGATATATATGTTTTTGCAGCATCATATCCTTTAGTTTCACAAACACAAATCACTATGTTTTAGATGTTTGACATTTATGTTTTAGCGGCTTAATAACCATATGTTTTATAAACCGGGTGGTATAATTTTAAAGGCTCGATATAAAGACTCGACAATTATATTTTAGTGACATGTTAGTTGTATGTTTTATTACCAAGAGCCATGTTTTAGAGGCTTGATAGCCCTGTATTTTAAAGGGTTGACAATCCTATTTTGATAATAAATGTTTCGAAAATTATGCAAAGATTATAATGCTTTGGCACAAGATTTTAGCTAAATGTTTGGGCTATGTTTTCCTTGTTTTTAAAGATAGGTTTCGAGTGTGTAACCACTTCTAAAGATAAATGTTTTCAAGGAAATAAAATAGCGTTTTAGCCTAATTTTATATGAATATTGCCAAAAGAATTATAACTTAAAATTAAGTAATTTTGTGAAGGATATGACTATTGATTGATTATATTTTGATGAACGATGTTATATGTTCTTGTTATCATTTGATCACATGTTTTATCATTTTTCATACTCACATCAGCATTACCCAACAATGCATCTTTGGATTTAGAAATAGAATTACTAGTTAGGTTGTTCCAGTAGAGAGTATGGTCAGCCTAAACTCTTGGGTGAGTAGCATTGCTTCCAGGAGATCAGATAGATCAATTGTGTTAGGATGCATTGAACTGATTAATAGGGTATAACTCATAGATTAGAAACCAAATAACTTTTAAGTGCGACTGGTGTAGGGCCTTGCCCTATGCTTCTACTGTTAGCCCTCGATTGGTAATGGTCCACGATTCTAGTGCATAGGGCTTTATCAATAGTGAGACTAAAAGTTATTTACACACAGAAGGGAATCATCGCTCTATATGCTAACAGAATTGTTATTACCTCCTAACCGTATTTGGAGGCCCCTAACCATATTTGGGGATTTTTTATTTGTTTGTTTTCTCCTAACCGTACTTGAAGATCTCCTAGCCGTATTTGGAGATTTTGGTATATCTGGTTGTACTTTTGCCCGAGTCAGCCAGATAGGTTATTTGTTAGCCTACGAAAACTAATTGGTTCATAGTAACCCTAGAAAAACTATGCTTTGAGATAGACAATCAATTTTATGGGTTGTCTAAACATTGTAAATGCATAACCCTATAATGACAGACTAGTCACTCCTACCCATATTGCATACATATGATCATATCATGTTTTGTTTTAGCCATTGTGGTGGCAGGTGCATGATTTATGTTCAGTTTGACATATTTGATATGAAATTAGTGAGGGGAAAACCCATTTCATTCTACGATGTGGTCTCACTAGATATCTATTTTTGGTTCGAGATGGTATATTGTTATTCATAGCAGACTTTTTATCTAACCTGAAGTTTTCATTTTTCCCCTTAAACTCTCGGTTGCTCATTTGAGTAGTTGAGGAGTAGGGTTTTTAGGTTAGACGAATTAGCTTTCAGCGTTGTGTAGGAGGCAAGCTAATATTAGGAGTTTATTTCCACCGCGTTGTTTGAAGTTTATACTTTGTTTGAATGGATGTAATGACAGAAATTATAACTGTCAAGTAGTTAGATTGTGATCATCCAAGGGGGTATCTTCATATGTCGCTCTTGAAATACATTTGTAATTATTATATTTTCTATGAATGTGGCAGCGATGGGATTTTGTAATGAATGTAAAAATTATTAATGAAATATGTTTTAAAATTTTCATATTCATGCGCTCCTGATGTTATAGATACGATTAACTGATCTCATTTAGACATTGGGAATTAATACTATGGATGACTGCACCATCCATGGCGCTTAATTTGGGCCTCAAAATGAGGGATTTTACTTCTCCAAGGACTGAATAACGTAACCAGTGGGTACAAATATCAATAACTACAACTATCTACTCATCTATCAACCACTGGCAATCACTGTTCTTTGTAAAATTCCTAATGCATTATGTACATGTAGGCGTGGAATGCGAATGAACCTATACTAACACAAATATTGGGTAGTCTCCTGATCTAGTCATCCTCTTGAAATGCAAGTGCTTATGCCATGTATCCAAATGTATGCAATATTCTATACAAATATGTACTAGCAATTCTACATATATGCATAGCCATTTAATCCATATGTAACAGTCTTACGCATAAAACTCAATAAATAAAATAAGTTATGGTGTGTGTGTGTTAACCCAAGAATATATTTGCCTACATGTGAAAAGATCAATTCAATAAATACGTCCACTAGAATCCATCATCTAAAACATATCATATTGACACATTCACAATCATCCCAAACATCAAATGGTCCCTACCTATGATGTATACTAAACTAATACCTAAAAATATAAGTGATGATCTATACTTATTTGTATAAAATGGAAACGTACAAGATAAGAGTTGTGGTAGGTAGCTGAATCCTCTCCTCGGGCTTCCATGTACTCTCTGCTGGATCGTCTCCCCACTGGATTTTAGCAAGTTTGATAACCTTTCCGCGGAGTTGCTTTGTACCATGCTCAAGAATATGAGTGGTCGCACGACGAATAAGTGACTCTCTCTACCTCCACTTCCTCTAGCTGACCCGGCTCGACTATAATGGTTGTATCATGTAGGCATTTTCGTAAGTGCGACAAATGAAAAACATCGTATACTCACACTAACTTCTCAGGAAGCTTTACTCTATAAGCTAACTTTCCAACTTTGGCAATAATTGGAGAAGGCCATATTGACCTTGGTGCTAACTTTCCAAAACTACCGAATCTCATAAAATGCTAAGCAGTGAGACCTTCACAAAAACCGCCCAGTGCGAACTCCAAGCATCTCCTATCAGCATAAGACTTCCACCTATCGTGCACGGTTTTCATCCTCCTACGAAATAGGTCTAACTTCTTCGATGTCTCTCTTACCACATCTGGTCCAAGAATAATCCTATCCGTAATGTCCCACCAACACAACAGCAATCTATAAGGTCGCCCATATAACACGTTGAACGGTGACATCCCAATACTTGCCTGATAGCTGTTATTATAAGTAAACTCCATTGAAGGCAAATGATCATCCCAAGAGCCTCCAAACTCCAAGATACACATCTAAAGAAAGTCCTTCAAAACTTGGTTCACCCTCTTTGTCTATCTATCTGTCTGTAGGTGATAAGTGATACTCATGTTAAACTTGGTTCCCATTGCCTTCTGTAGAGTCCATCAAAACTCGTTGGTGAAAAGAGGATGTTGGTCGCTAACGATGCTAAAAGGAACGCTATGTAACCTAAAGATCTCTCTCATGTATAGTGTTACAAAAGATGCAGCAGTCCTCGTAGTCCTGACCGGAATAAAATGAGCGCATTTGGTTAGTCTGTCTACTATGACCCAAATACTCTTATTCATTCTCCTACTCCTAGGTAGTCCATCGACGAAGTCTATAGAAATACGCACCCATTCCATTGCAAAATATCCAATGGCTACAACAATCCTCGTGGCCTCTTTTGCTCTGCCTTTATCCTTTGACAAGTCATTCATCGAGCTTGATAATTTGCCACATGCTTTTTCATACTAAGCCCATAAATGACTCACTTCATGTCACGGTACATTTTGTCCATGCTGGGATGAATGGTCGTCCTAAAGTGATGAGATTTGGCTATTACCATGTCAATCAAATCCATAACGAGAGGAATACATAATCTGTCATCTCATCATTACCACCCCATCGAGTCAATGGCATGATGCCTTAAGTGACTCAACTACTCTCCTCTACTAACACTCTTGAAAATGTCTAATAGTTCCTTGTCTTGCTTATGACTTATCCCAAAACTGTCCATAAGTGTAGGCTGCATATCCAAAGCTGCAAACAATCCCGGAGTAATATTCGATAGTGGTCGAAAATTGAACATAGAAATGAACTCCAAGTGCTTCCTCTCCAAGAATAAGGATTCAACACTGCATGCTTCCTACTCAAGAAATTGACTAGAACATTGCCCTTCGTTAGAGTACATGAAATATCAAAGTCATACGATGCAAAAAACTTTACCCAACTTTGCTGCCTTAAATTTAGATCCTTCCGTGAGAATAAATACTTCAGAGACATATGTATACAGCTCAAATCACTCTCCTAAGAGATAGTGTATCCATGACTTGAGTGTAAAGACAATGGCCGCCAACTCAAGATCATAGGTAGGATAGTTTCTCTCGTGGACCTTCAACCATCGACTAGCATAACTCACTATTCTAGCTTCCTACATCAACACTGCACACAACCCCATACCACAAGCGTCGATATATACTGTGAATCCCTTTGTGTCATTTGATAATACTAGAACAGATGCACTAGTCAACACCTCCTTTAGCTTAATAAAAGCATCCTCACACTTCGTGTCCCACAAGAAAACTAAAATTTTCTTGGTAAAGCAGGCCAGAGGAGCAGAGATTTTAGCGAAGTCCTTACTGAACTTCCTATAGTAGCTTGTCAAATCAAGGAAACCCTCATTTCTATGGCAATTTTCGATGCATTCCAATTCTATACTGCAGCAACCTTAATAGGATTGACTGCCAGCCCACTTTTTGGGTAACGTGTCCTAAAAAGCGTACCTTCTTGGGCCAAAAGCAACACTTAGAAAACATCGCCTTCAACTTATGCTCATGGAGTGTATTGAGCACTTCTTTTAAATATAACTTGTGCTTCTCCTTGCTTTTTGAACAGACTAATATGTTATCAACAAATACCACCATGAACTCAACCCTCTAAAAACTTGGCTCATCAAATTGATAAAGTAGCTAGGTGCATTAGTCAGTCTTAAGGGCATGACTAAGTGTAACACACCTAATTTTTAATAACATTATCCATGAGACTTAATTAGATTAAATTAAATAGAATAATATAGAGTGATAAGGAGATTGTGGTTGGTTAATAAATTTAGTGGTCGTGCTTATTAAAATGAATGAGCATATAAATGGTTAAGTGTTAACTAATTAATTATAATGGCATTAGGGTCATTGCCGTCCTCATTTTCCACCCTTATACTATTATCTCTATGCTATTAAAGTTCATTTTATCATAAGCAAACAAACGAAAGTAAGCTAAAATCAAATCGGCCATTAGGAGGAAGATAAGAAGAGAAAATTCAAGTAAAACTTAGAATCAAGCTAGAAGAAATCAATCTCAATCAATCTCCAATTTCCTTATCCAATCTAAGCTGAATAATAATCACAACATATATATTTTTATAATCATATGTTTTTAGATTTAAAGGTAAATACGTTTTTATGATATTTTGGATGATGATATGCTTGATCTATAATTTATTTAGTTTAAACAAGAATGTTTAAAAGGAGATATGCATGGTTTTAGGGAAAAACCGCGGTTAAATGGTTTTTTAAAATGCTATGGAAAAATTATATGTTGTGAAAAACATGATTTTGGAGTTGGGTTTCAATTTTTATCATTTCCAAGCCGTGGAGAATTAACTTTAAATTTTCAGAGGAAAATATGGTTAATTGGGTTTATAAATTTATATTGGAAATTATGTTGAGAATTTGGGTCTGAAATCTTGATATGTTAGATAACATGATTAAAGTGAATTTATGTAAATTTTAGGGTTTTTACTAAGCGATTTAGTATGAAAATTGAATTATTTTGAAAGGAGGACCTAAATGATTTAATTACTTTGTTAGTGGGAAGGACTTATTTGTTAAATGTTTTTCAGTTTTTAGATCTGAGAAAATGCGGCAAATATTAGCAATATAATTGGAAAGTTTAATGTAACCAATCAGGTATTTACATGTGGGCAAGTTAGTTACAAAAAGTTTGCTTTATTTAGTAGAAATAGCCTTTTTCTCAAAAAAAGTATATTCCGCCTCCTTTGGAAGGAGCTTTCGACCCAGAGCTTTCGCCTTCAACCTAGTCGAAACCTTCTTACTCGAAGCCACGAAACCAATACACATGGTATGACTTTGTTGGTATGCAATGGATTGGAGAAAGGCGGAAGGAAGGTGGTGAAACATAGCTTTCGATGGTGTCGGCACATTTGTTTTGTTTTTAAATGGAAAGCGCTTGCCTGTTTACAAAGGGGTTTCGAAGTAGTCGAATCCAATGCTTACGAAAGGGTATTTTAAAAGAAGCTTTCGAAGGAGTGTTGTCGTCTTTTTCTCAAAGTAAGCTGCTTCCGAAGGGGTTACTATGTTTTCAAAATGATTCTTTCGGAAGGGGTAGTTTCAACCAAGTCGGAGCCCTTCTATAACTTGATGCCTTCCGATGGTATTGAAGATATCAATGCTGTCGAAAGTTACTTATTGTTTTAGAAATACAATGCACTTCCTACTGCTTTCGAAAGGGATTAGTGGTTTCAAAGGCAATGATTTCGGAAGGGGTTTCGAAGCCGACCTCAACTGTTTACCTAGATGTTTTATGCTTTCGAAAGGATGGTTTCAACACCATCCAGTTTTCCCTGAAGTTATAATATGATAAAGAAAGGTTTCAAAAGGGGTACTTCTGCTTGGGTTCACTTTAAACCAACATGTTATTTTAATATAAACCCAATAGCTTCGAAAGGTGACTTTCAATGGTTTCGAAAGGGGTACTTTCAAATGGTTTCGAAGCTATGCTTCTATTGTTATACGATAATACTTTAACATAGTCAAAAGGTTTCTAAAGAAAGGTTTTAAAGTACTCGAAAGGCAGGAGCCTAATGTTTTGAAGATAGATTTATATGCTTTCGAAGGAGGGCTTCCAATGAAGTCGAAAGCAAGGTTTCGAAAGGCTTTTTAAACCCAAACTCATTTTTTTAAGGAAAAACCCATGGCTAATTAAAGGAGTTTTAAAAAGATCTCAAGTATGTAAATTTAAAGAAGTGTTTCCTTGATAAAATAATAGGTTAAGGGATAACCATGTTATATATATAATTGTTTTTAAGGATGTTAAACCACATGAATGGTGTTGCTAAGTTGTTAAAATTGCTTCTTCAAATGTAATATATTCACATGATAAAAGACCCATAACTGCATTTTAGGGATAAAAGGGTAGAAGAACCAACTAGGTTAATCCAGTAGTGAATATAAATTGGTTAAACTCCTGAATGAATAGAATTGCATCTAGGAAGCCAGGGAGACCGGAATATAGGATGCTTAAACCTTGAAGTTGTCTGGGAGATATGTTCATAATAAAGCCGTGAAAACAATGAGTTAGAAGTTATTGGGGTAATCTATAGGTTCACAGTGATCCCGTGAAAACTATGTATAAAGGTTAGTTGGCAGAGGCAAATTGGTTTGTAGTGAGCCCATGAAAACTATATCTGGATTAAGTATTGACATCAGTCAATAGGTTTCTAGTCAACCCATGAAAACTAGGATAAGAAAGAAGTTATTGGAGGTATCAATAGGTTCCTAGTCAACCCATGAAAACTAGAATAAGAGAGAGAAGTTATTGGAGTCACTGGTAGGTTCAGGGGAACCCATGAATTAATTAAACCCACAGGAGTGGTAGTGTTAAGTTAATTGGCATGAGCTAATAAGTTCATAGTGCACCCTAGAAAACAATGAAATAGGACAGGGAGTGCAAAAACTAAATACAGGTTATTAGTAAGCCCATGAAAACTAATAGGTTAATAGTGACCATAGAAACTATAAATATGACAGTGAGTCAATTAAACAAGGGATAGGAAATCCAAAATGTTTTAGCTTGTATGCATATCATCATAATATTTTGAAATGGCTATGTTTTTAACCACTGTGAATGTAGTCGCATAATATATGGTTTTATAAAGGTTTTAGGATACCAGTGAGGGGAAAACCCGTTCCGCTAAGCTGTGTGGTCTCACCAGATATCTAAATGGTTTGAGATGTTAGATTATTATTCATACTAGGATTTATGTCTGACTCGATGTTTTTGTTTTCTCCTTAAACTCCCGAGTACTCAATTGATTTTGGGTAATTTGAGATTTAAGGTTTTCGGGTTCTCTTCTTAGACGAATAAAGCTTCCAGAGACATGGAGGAGGCATTCTAGTTATTTAGAGTTATCTTTTTCTGCTATGTATTTTGGATGTAAAGGCAGACTTAGCCTTATTATATACTCTGATCAACCAAGAGGGCATCTTCATATGTCGCTCTTGACGTACGTGTAATAATTATATTTTTCTGAATGTGGTTAACGTTTGTGGGATTATGTAATGTACATGAAATGTTTTAAATGGAATGTGGAAATATGTTTTTGATTTGTTAACATTTTTCCATATTTTTTTGATCTGTGTATCAATATATCTAGCACTGCCGTATTTAGTCGTTGAGGATTAATAGTTATGGATGACTGCAGCATCCGTAGCCATTAGTTTTGGGCCTCAAAGTAGGGGGATGTTACACTAACCACTCATACAGTGCGTTAGGTGTATACAAAGCAGTCTCCTAAATACTACCTTCAGCAATACGCAGTTGATGGAATCCGATACCAAGTCAAGCTTGGAGAACACCTTCGCTCTAACCAACTAATCAAAAAGATTATCTATGCGGGGCAACATGTATCAATTCTTCTTTTTAGTTTATTCAACTTTTGATTATTGATGCAAAGCCTAAAAGAACCATATGTCTTGGTGGCAAAGACAACCAGCACTCCACACTCTAGAATACCCCTCCTAATGAAACCCTTCTCCAATAGCTCATTCACTTCCTTATTCAACTCACGTATCTTCTTTGGAGCCATATGCCTCAAAGGCAAAGCAATGCATCTAGCGTTCTCCACAAGATAAATCCAAAACTCGATCTCTCTTTAAGGTAGGAGACAAGTAACCTTGGAAATGACATCTGGATAATCTCTAACTACATGCACTAAATCTAACTCAACATGTGATAGGTTTAATGAATATAAGTAACTCAACATAGCTGAACATTTGGGATTGCTATGAACCTCTAAACTACGTCCACTATAAGTATCTAACCTAACAACCTTCCTATCACAATCTAGGATCGCTCCATACATCATTATCCAATCCATACCAAAATCAAACCAAACCTATAAAAATCCAATGATAAAAGCATTACAATCAAACTTGACCCCTAAAATAAACAATTTCAAACCCCTGGGTATCATAGAGAACTAAGCCGATCCTCTCACAGGGTTTCATACAACTATTGGGTCTGTAACTATGCTAGTGTCAAAGTGTAACTCATCTATAAGTCTACTCAAGGTAAAAGAGTGTGATGTCCCAGTGTTAAATAAGGTACGAACAGGTAAATCAGATAAAGTTAACACACCTTTGATTATGACTTTCTACCCCTTGTTCAAAACTAGAGTCGACTCGAGCTAGGAACCACATCTTGTGCATAACCTAAAACCTCCTAGGTAGAGGTCTTCCATGGTGTTGGACACTCCCACCTCATGTGCCCGTATCGACTGTAGTTGTAACATTTAACCTTTGAACCGTCCATTGTACAGTCCATTGTGAAATGCCCCTTCCTGCCTCACCTCCTGCACTGCAACTCTTGTTTCTTGATCTTTCCTTTGGGTCCTATTCCACCTTGTATTAGTTCTATTATGGTGCATTCCCTCCTTTCTTCTTAAGCTCACCCTTCATTTCCTCCTTGGAAATAACATTTAGCAAAGCCATCTCCACCACTCCCTCAAAAGTTACACCCACGGGAGTATGACTAAGGGACAACTCCTAAAGAGATTGATTCAGTATTTTAGTGAACTTCAGAGTCTTCTTGTAAGGGGTATTTATCAGCTCTATTCTAAACCTAGCTGACTCATTGAACTGATTAACATACTCCTGCACCGACTGTACTCCATCTTCTACTCTAGATAGAAACTTTATCTCAAAACATCTTCTAAACTCCCCTTAAGTAATCTCTCCCTAATCAATCTCAACAACTAACACATCCCACCAATTCATGGCCTTCTCATATAAATGCCAAGTGGAAAGTTGTATCCTAACATAGTCTCTAAGACCCATCAATCCAAAAGTTCTCTCATAAATACAAATCCATGTCCTTAAATCTACATACAACTTAGACCCCACATAGGCTTCCCACTTAGACTCACAAAGTCCTTACATAGCTTGGTAAAATCACCGGTATGTGGGTGGGTAGGAATTGCATCTGGCGCTTGCTCTACGGATCCTCTATTAGAATTAAGCTCGGCTTGTCCTCTTGCTTGCAGATATTAATGGTACCAAATTGGGGCGTTCACGCCTAGAATCTCAAATACATCACCTGAGACACAACCAACAAGATCACTCATCCTTTCTATTTGAGAGTTTAGAAATTTATTAGAAACTTTTCCATAGACGGCATTGGCAATAGTAAGGGAAAGGGTTATTCGGAATACACTAATACATATAAAACTTTCAAAAAGATTTCAATATACATACATACATACGTAGATGTATACATGTCGGGAACCTAATTTTAAAAACCTTTTGGAAAACATTTGAATTTTTTTTAGGTATATTCTCTTTATACGCCCCTAGTCCCTAAGGAATTTCAAACCTGTCTCTGATAACAACTGTGACAACCTACACCTTCCAACACACTGATCCAGAGTCCAAGGTGGCTTGTCAGTGCCGAGAAGTACGAGCTATTGGGGTTTAAAAATTATAGAGACCAAAGATATAAGGATAAATCTAAGGCATACTACACTTTCAAATCTCACAGCGGAATGCGGAAAAATATAAATATAAATAGTCATCTTAGAAAATATCCAAAACACAGCTTCAAAAGAGTTCGTAGTCAAATCCACAGTCTACAAAAATACATAAAACAATATGATAAAATACTAAGTACGATAAACAGTACATGGAGAATAATAGGAAATAAAAAGCAAATCTGATGTCAAACTAGCCTCTCCAAGTACTATTGTCAAGCAATCACATGCTGACCCATCCTCTTCTTGTTGGGAAAAAAAAGGAAATAGGATGGATCAGACAAAAGTCTGGTGGATGTGCACATCATTAATATACGGCGATCTCATGCAGTTGACTTTAGTAATACTCTATATGACCTAGAATGTCCAAAAAGTATCCATGAGTTACTTTTCTTTCTTTTCTTAAGAGGTTTAACATAATACATGCCTACATTAACTACTTGTGTAGGCTCATGCTTATGGTCAAACAACTAATCGAACCTCAGGACACCTAACGATCGACTAATATCTACCAGGACTATTATACATAGGTCTTCCTATAAATTTCCAACTAATAGACTATGTTCCCACAACTACAACTTATACGTTACTATTCCAACATAGGATTTATTATAGTTTCCACCATGGAACTATATTTCCCACATCTGCGACAACACATACCTTTGTTGCACATTAAGGGAGAGCCCAAAATGCCGACTCATCAAAGTGTCTCATCATTGCTAAATCCATGTCCACCTCTTAATGATAACATAAAGCCTCTTATCGCATCGTGCCGAGATCCATCAACAACACAACATCACATTGCGTCACCGTGAATATCAAGGAACTCCCACTGGTGCAGGCATACACACTACATCAGGCATCATCGTCAATGCTGCACGTCCACCATAGGACTTCCTATGAGTACAAATTTGAAATTGAATCGCACTAAGTCGATATCAACCCCTTGTTGGATGAACAACATTTACCAAGACCCTCAACGTCCTAGAGTTTCTACACAAGAAAATATCTTCCATACTTATTTTAACATCCATATATATACAGATACACAATAATATGTGCTCCACTATTTTATGTATAACATGGGCCTTAGGTCGAGGTTTGAACTTCACTCAGAAATGCTAATCGGTCGGCCACTTGCTCCTGGAGCGATCGACAAGGTCCGGTGAGAGCGGTAGACCAGTCATTGCTTTTTAGTGTTTTATTTGCATATTAACATTCATTCTAGGTCATAAATGATTATCATTCCCAAATTTTATTATAGTA
This sequence comes from Allium cepa, assembly GCA_030765085.1. Taxonomy (NCBI): domain Eukaryota; kingdom Viridiplantae; phylum Streptophyta; class Magnoliopsida; order Asparagales; family Amaryllidaceae; genus Allium; species Allium cepa. The sequence continues at coordinate 603,052,992 of CM060935.1, forward strand.
AACTTATAATCTCAATTCCAGTTAACCAGTTTGTGAATCTACAAGTTGTACTTTTCAAATTTTCATATTCGATTTCAAATTGTATTAAATCAGCTTAAGATAGGTTAAGCATCTTACATCATTTTTTATCAATTTAACAAAAGGGGCTATACCCAGTTCATCGGTTTCTTAATTTATATGTTAACATTAATCATATTTGGAGTAGAAATGGGAAATCATTTACATACAACAACTATCAAATTTCCAATTTCCACTAAACAATGTTTTCAATTTGATTTTAACAAACTAGATCAAATAGGTATACTAAAATTAACTATATGTAATCATCTAATTAAAAATGAACTGTAACACCCCTAATTTTAGTCTAACATTATTTTGGATATTTAGTTGGATAGATTAAATAAAATAATATAAATAATTAAGGAGAATGAGTTGAAAAACTTAACACACGAGAAAATATAAGATGAGCAAAATAGGTAGATCCATCTTTTAAACCATAAACCCTTCTTCCCTCGGTATCATTCTCTTATTTTCAAACATTAAAAAACAATCAAAAAGAAGAGAGAGGCCAATCATTAAATAAGGACTTAGAAGAGGAAAATAAAGCTAATTAAAGAAAAGACTTAGGTATTCAAGAGTTACATCAAATCTTAACTTGAACATTAAATCTAAGGTGAATAATACATGAACCATCTCTTTTGCTTGTGTTTATATTCAGTTATAGATAGTATCTAAATAATTATTGTTTGTTTTACCAAAATATGGTTGTATAATAATCATTTGGATAAAATAAAGATTTAAGGAATTTTTGTAAAACTATTTAAGTGGGTTTTAAGGGTAAAACCGAAGCTTTTAGTCTCCAATCGATTTGATTTTTAGATAGGCGATGTAAAGCATTAATTCTGACACGGTCGTAATTTTCTAAGTTATATTAAATATTTTATGAATTTCCTATGGATGAAATAGCTTTACTTTGGGTTTTAATTATTTAAAATAATTAAATATGGGTTTTGGCCTCGAAATTTTTATATGGTAAAGATACTAATATTTTCGAGTTTCTGTTATTTTTGGGATTTTTCATAAGTGATAATGAATTATTGCATACTTAATATGTTATAGAAGCATTTAAAATTATTAATTAATTAAAGCTACTAATTAATTAAGTTGAAAAATGTTTTGGAACTTTAAAGTTATATGCGGCAGTTTCCTGAAAAAGTTTTGGATAAAATACAGCCTTATCCAATGAAAGTTAACAAAGAACAAGATTTGGTAAAAAGCAATTCCTTTTAGTAGTAACAAAATAGTTTTCACAAAATTTACCATTACGCCATTGATATGCAGCACCCCCGTGGAGTTCGGCGTCAATGATGAATGGCGGCACCAATATGGGACGACGCATGAGATACGTTTAAGTATGAGATGTGTTGGGGGCCATGCATGCGGCAACAACAATGTCACCAATTAACATTAATGCTGTCACTCTTCATCAATGTCGGAGAGCTTATAATCTTTGGTTTTTATCATTGCCACATATCATTGCCGCATTTTTTAGTGCCACATGTGTTTACCCTTATTTTAAATTGACACCGCATATTACTATCGAGTATTTTCAATGTCCGCTATGTGAAAGGCAGTGACCTCGCTTGTTTTAACTTCGACCCCATATATGGTTGGCGTCATAGTGGCCAAAGTATCTATATACGTTATTATAATGATGCCACTAGACTTGATGCTAACATTCATCAAACTCGACAAGTTTTAAAACTATATTGTTTTGGTGACGACGCCGCATTTCTTCAATGGCACCGATGAAGGCTTTATAGGCCAAGTTGTTGAAATTTATGTTAAACAATGCTTTATTTTGTTTTAAAAGGAGGGTAGCCTATGTCTTTTGTAAGTTGACAACCTTGTTTTTGATATAGAATTTTATACTAAAAAATAATTTAAGTTTTTAATTGTGACCTTGGATAGAGTTCGACATTGTTGTTCACATCGAAAATGTTCTATATTGACTTAATTAACGGTGGCGAGCCGTATGTTTTATGACTTCGATTTTAATCATTGGGGATACAAATGTATTTTATTTCATGAAGTTTAACAGTGATCATTAGGGATAGCAATGTATTTTATTTTATAAATTTCGATACATTAACTATTGTGGATACTGATATATTTTTGCTATATGGTTTCGACAAGACACATTGAGGATACCAACTTATAAAATTTGGGATGTTATAAGTTTAAGGGGAAAACAACCTAACTGGGGGCACCAATAGATATATATTCGACATGTGGGTTAAAAATGAATTAAATGAACATGTGATGTGTTCATTGTTATCTAAGGAAAATTATAAGATGTGAGATGGATTGTCCACATCATGCCAGAGATGGATAGTATCCATATGGCTATTGAAGGGTTCATAGTTATCTTAGGAAAACTATGGGATGTGTGATCTACATCATTTTAAATATATGATGTGTAGTCCATATGGAAGGTGATAGATGATCCATAAAAATATTTATATGTGAGATGGATAATCCACTTAACTTTGACAATGAAACCGTGTGTGATGGGTAGTCCATGTGGTAGGGGAATGGGTAACCAAGTAATTATATGTGAGATGGGTAGTCCACATAAGTATAAGACGGACGGTCAGTAAAAATTTAGATGGGTGGTTTAATAAATTTTGGCGGATAATCCAGTATATGTTGCATAACTATGGATAATCATTAATATTCTAACTATTATGGATGTAGGAGCACAGTATATGGTTAATATGTTTAGGTTAAGGTACTAGTAAGGGGAAAACCCATTCCAGTCAGCGGTGTGGTCTCACTACATATCTATTTGGTTCGAAATGGTAGGTTATTATTCACACCAGACTTTTTGTCTGGCCCGAAGTTTTTGTTTTTTCCATTAAACTACCGAGTACTCATTTGAGTAGGTTGGGAGTAGGGGTTTTTAAGTTTCCAGTTAGATGAATAAGCTTTTGGAGATATGCAGGAGGCAATCAAGCTATTTAGGAGTAGCTATCTAATCCGTTGTGTTGTTTGGATTTGTTTATATGGATGTGGTGGCAAGTTATATAATTTCCAAGTGTTAGACTCTGATCAACCAAGGAAGCATCTTTATATGTCATTCTTGAAGTATTTTGTAATAATTATAGTTTCTATGAACATGGTTTTATGAATGAGAATATGTAATGAATATGAAATATCATTTATGAAATGTAAAATTTGTTAAGATAAATTGTGTTTAACATTTTCATATTCACGTGCTTCTGATTATTGATATAATTAACATAGCCGTATTTTGTCACCGAGGATTAATATCTATGGATAACTGCAGTACCCATGGTGGTTAGTTTCGGGCCTCAAAATAGGGGAATGTTACAAGTTGTATCAGAGCATAGGTTTGAGTAAAACTTAAAAGATTAAAAGATTTTTGAAAACATAATCTTAGCGAACTAGAGAATAAGATTCAGGTATGGGATAACGCTATAGTAACGTACTTGTATTTGCTATATATAAGTAAATATTCTATCTCTATTCCCCCTCTCTCTTAGACCATTCTTCTATATCTTAATAAGGCTCGTATACAAATTTACAAGAAAGAAAGATATAGAGGCTGGAAACGGAAGAATGAATCAAGGTGGCAGAAGCAACCCAACCAATGGAAATGCTCGGCCCAACACCAGAAGGAATCTGGGTCGACATGCAAATGCTAAACAAAATACAAATGCTAATGTAGGTGCTGTGACCCCACTAGTAGATATTGGGTCCATGTATCTGTTCTTCATCAATTTGATGCAAGTTGGAGCAGTTGTAGCAATAGCTAGAGGAAATGCTGCTAATATGGGAGGAATCAATCTCGTAGCGCCAGTTGGTAATAACCATGCTAAGTTGAGATGAGATTACACCAGTCAGGGTGGAAAAACTTTTCAGGCGACTGAGGATGCAACAGAGTTGGAGAATTGGTTATTATATTGTGAAAGGACTTATGCTAATTTTGGTCTAATGATGAGCAGAAAAGGTGGTTGGCTTTGAGACAGTTGCAAGGATCTATTTTTCTAGTGGAACGACGTGACCGTTGGGGTACCAGAGGAGGAATTGACTTAGGCAAAATTTCAAGGGAGATTCGAGGAAAGGTTTTTGTTTGAAGTAGCCAAGTCAGTGTTGCTCTGGGAGTTTATGGAGATGGAGTAGGGGAACTATTAGTTGGAATAATTTACTAAGTTTAATGAGGTATCCATATATGGGTATGCCACTATTGACACTGTTATTAAGAGGAACGAGAAGTTTATTCGAGAGTTGAGATCGGAGATTGCTAGGGTGACCATGCCACATCTTTAGGATACATCAAATGTAGTAATGGAGATGGAAGTCATAAACGAGGATACGCTTTCTACTTTCAGAAAGAAGAACGCCAGTTGGAACCTAGAGCTCTCAGAATAAAGAAGAGGAAGTTCTTTAAGGGAAAGGAAGCTTAGAAGGGTGGAGCTGCTAAGAAAGGGAAGGCATATATCGTTTGTTATAAGTATGATAAAAAAGGGCATTACGCAAATAAGTTTCGATCAGGTGATGGCAAGATGGTTATGGGCAAGCAGAATGTGAAGTGCTTTAACTGCGACCAGGTGGGCATTATAAGAACAAATGTCCAGAAGCGGCCAAGGCCAACAAAGGAAAGGTTTTTGCTTTGGAGCCATCTGCATCAAGACCAACAGCAGTTTGGAAGGGAAAGTCTTGGAATGAGATGTGGCCATCTAGAATTTGAGTTGCTAAAAGACTGGTGCATTGCATTCATTTATATCTCAATGTTTTATCTTTAGAACAATTGTACCTTGTTACTTCCTTAAGGGTAACTAATCCAATAGGGAGGTATGCAACTCTTGGAATGAGATGTGGCCATCTAGAATTTGAGTTGCTTGGTTATACTTTTGCCTGCAGTTTGTATGTGTTTGATTTTTTGGGTTTTGGGATTGTTTTGGTTATGGATTGGTTGAGCCAATATGATGCTAGGACATTTTGTTGAGATATGAAAATATCAGTTAGACACCCTAATAGTAGTACTTGAAATATATACTTAGTAGATAACTTGAGTGTGGATATTTGTACTTTATTAGGAGCAATGGAAGTAAAAGACAAAGTGAATCGAATTTTGGTTAAAGAAGAATTTTCAGATGTGTCCGAGGCTATTACAGGACTATCACCAAAATGAGCTATTGAGTTTTAAGTAGATCTTGTACCTAGAGTTGAACCCATAAATAGTAGCAGGATGACACCTACTGATATGAAGGAGAAAAAGTTGAGCGATCACGGTATTTGTAAGAAATCTGATGGCCGTTCATATTATGTATAGATTATCAAAAGTTGAATGAGAAGAGATAAGGAATAGACATTCATTGTCGAGAATTAATGATTTATTTGATCAATTAAGAGGATTTAATGTATTTCCCAGTTGGAATTGGCGATTGGGTTCCATCAACTGAGGTTGGCAGAGGATAGTGTTCCTTTGATGGCATTTCGAATGAGATGTGGTTCGTACGAGTATAGGGGATGCCATTTGGATTAACTAATGCACCTACTTTCTTTATAGATTTGATGAACCAGATTTTTTTTAGAGAGCATTTGGATAAGTTTATGTTGGTATTCATTGATGACATTCTAGTATATTCTAAGGATGAAAGAGGTCATGAGGTTCATCTTAGAACAGTGCTTGAGACGTTGAGGATACATCAACTAAAAGCGAAGTTTTCAAAGTGTTATTTTTGGAAAAGAGAGGTGAAATTTTGTCATGTAGTTTCAGAGAAAGGGTTGTCAATGGATCCAATTGAAATTGAAGGTGTAAATAATTAGGAGAGACCTGAAATGGTGACGAGATAAGGAATTTTCTTAGATTGGCTGGCTATTACCAGAGATTCATCAAGGATTTCTTACGGGTAGTAGCTGTGATGACCCGCCCTTCTAACTACCAGAAAGACGTATCATCATTAAGAAAGAAAGGGATAGAAATAGAAAAGAATAGAAAAGAAAGAACAAAACATCAGAATCTCACAGCGGAACGGATCAAAATATAATATATCACATATCTATTACATAGATTTACATATGTCAGAGTTATATAATATCAATATACATGACAATGATACATACATCTGTCACTATATACATCAGAGATACAACATACATTAACTAACACAGCGGAACTAGATAGATATCTACAGCGCTGAAGCCTCCTGCTCCATTGATCCTCCAGAATTTGACAAAGCCAATCTGAATCCCTTGGCTACCTGTAAAAATTTGGGTACCCGAAAGTTTATGAAAAACAAAATAAACTCCGGGTCAGACATGGGTCTGGTATGAGTAAATGTTTTAAATTGTTTAACTTTGAAAATCATTTAAAAACAAAGGTATCACGTAAGACTCCCCACAAATAAATACGGGTAAGTTTTTACCTTACGCTAACCAAAACATTTTATAGGAAATCCAATGATATTATAATAGTGTCTAGGGTTTTCAAGTAAAATACAGAAATAGCTGAAATGCTTACATCTCACATTTCAACGTAGTTGGGCACAATCAAAACGTACGGCGCTTATTGGAAATTGGATCCCATACAATGGCAGGGCTACTGGGGTACCGCCCGTCACAGTACGTGGTCTAGATCACAGTACCGAGGAGCCACCCTAACTCCCCTGCAACACGAGGCCGGAACCATTCCTTACTGAACAGTCCCGAACAAGATAACCCCGCAGTTGGTGCGCAATTCCAACCGCCCACACAGCCGAAATAAAGGGACATCTAGACAGGGGTATATCTCGTCCTGCTTGGGCATGACCCACCTAACCTTGCTGAACCTCCCATGTTTTAGCCATTCCCGGTTGATGAGGCTTAAGGTTGCGATTACCTTTATAGGACAAATATCTTAGAATTCTCATCATCCGCCTGACGATGTGTTGAAAGCATTCAATCCATACAAGTTCGTTCCGGGTTCGAACGAAACCGAAGGCATTATCTCGTCACACTCATTTTGGAATCACCCTCAGAGTCAACGACGATAACCCTTGCATTCTGAAAGCACCATCTTGATCTTCACTTGAGAATTTACGACCTAACGTTTAATTTGGATCGATGTGGTTTTCGGAATATCAATTGGATATCCGATCCCGGTCTCATCGAAATCCAAACGCCATTTTAAAGGCCAAGTTGTCTAATTAACTTAACAGTTTAATAAATTAAATTTAACAATTGAATTAATATAACATTTATCACAGATGAATCATATCCAAATATCATAGACGTATCACAGCATATCACAGAGCATCACAGAATATCATCCATAAACATCACAAACAAATATACAACACATACAACATCCATAAGCAAACATCTTGAATTCTCAATTTAATCAATTCACTTAAACCAATTACTTGAGGATTAACCTCTTAATCCTGCAAGATTAATCATTAGTTAATAATTCATTACTTATTCCATTTCAAATTATTTAATTAATAATCAACTCTTAAGTAATAATTATATCTTAATTACTTAGTTAATTACTCCTAATTATTAATTTCTTTAATTATTAACTTATAAAACTTAATTATCCATCAGTTACTTAATTACCTGAGAGTAGATCTCTTAACCCTGTTTAATCAATCATTAATTATTAACTAATTACTTATTCAAATTAATTAACCATTATTTAATCAATTATTAAACCGTAATTGCTTAATTACTAACCCCTAATAACTTTAACTATATATAGTAATAAAACATATTTTCTATTTACTAAACATTACTTACTTAATGATCAATTGATAATTCTTAATTAAATTACGTAATGAATTGTCCACTAATCATATATTAATTAATAGCAAGTGGTTAATTACAAGTCTTTATTACTTAATCATTAATTAACCCAAACTCTTATTATAATGTAATTATCTTTAATTGTTTCCCAAAGGAAATCAATGTATATTAACTCCTCATCTTAATTAACATTACAAGTTTTCTTTAAATTTTGAAAACTAATTTGTTATTAACTACGACTTAAAATGATAATTAATTTCATACTTACTAATTTTAATTACTTAATTAAAATATTAATTAAGAGCTTAAACATCGTTATACCTTAACTAGACAATTAACTAGTATAAAGTTTTAATTAAGTTTGTTGAATTATTAAATCTTACAATGTTTAAACCCTGATAACTCACAAGATTGCTTACCTTCATTTTATTATAAATACTACTGTTTGAAGAAACCCAGCCTTCCCTGTTAAAACCTGAGATCTCCCCAGTTACAACTCGCGTAACTCTTCGAGAAACTCACCCAATCTTATTTACAAGTTAATTTAACTTGATTAATAATTTATCCTTAATTAATTATTCTTAATTACAATTTAAGTTGACCTTAATTAATTTAACTCAAATCTTAATTTCTTGATTAAATAATTAATTAACTATCCACTTGAATTAATTTAATGAGTGCATATCATTTTATCTTCGCTAATTCAAATTTTAGAACATTTTCTATCTAATGTTTTAATTATCATCACAAAGCAAGTTTAAACAATTTGTTTCAAATTTATTTTTCATATTTCATTTTAAGCTTAAAGGTTAAAATGAGTAAATACCATTTTAACAAAGTTTTCCAAAAACTACTTAAACTTCTTAACCTCGGGTTTAAAGAAGTTCAAAAACATTTACTTTGGAACTAGATTTTTAAAACTTGACTTAATGTTTAGCTTAGTTTTCAAATTTTTTTTTCAAGCAAATCAGTTCAGGTTCAAAGCCTGTAACATTTTTTTTAGCAACTCTGTTCTTCAACAAAACACTCAGGCAACCCAAAACTTGTGCACGTGCACATAGTCGCGGCGGCGCTCCGATCATCGGCGAGACCTTCAGCAAGTCGCCGACCATCCCCGCATCAACCCCGAACCATCTCGACGCTGCCATCTCCTCAAATTCGAAATCGAGACAAAAAGCCAAAACCTGGAAACTCGAAACAGTCGACCCCCACAAACCTGTCAACGCGCCATGCCATCAACTCCGACCAATAGACCGCCAATGCCTCCGGCCACGAACGCGTCATCCACCCAGCCACCATTCCCCAAAGGCACGAGCAACTCGATGCTCAAACGAGGACGTGAGGCACGAGCTCCCTTCCCACTCAAAAACTAGGTTTACCAACTTTACCCCTACGCCGCCGACACCACGACGAACATGAGCGTCTCCGATTATTTTTCGCCGCCCCACCATAGGCTCCTCCATCACCACGCGATGACCCAAGCTCGATTGAGCCTCCAGCCAACTGAACTTGATCGAAACTCACTTTTTGATCAACCCAAAACTACTCTCGAACCACACAATGAAAAATCATCAAACTGGGTTTACAAATCATGTTTTCCAGTAAGGATTCAAGTTATAAAGGTGAATTAGCATTTCACAAAAATCAGATTTATCCAAAATTATTATGGTTTACCTGTAAACTTGCTTTCAGAGCATAGTCCACCATTTTGTTTTGTTGAACAAATTTAAAAATCTGATTTTAAGTTTAGACATCTTGTTTTTTTTTGAAAAGTTAAGACTTAATAATGATTTGATGAAGATAGTTTAAGTTTTTTTTTAAAAAAATATTTAACTGTAACAAACAACAGAGAAGCATAGAACACTGAGATGTTCGTCACTGTATTCAACATTCACAGAGGTATGCTAAAACAAACAAACTAAGTTTCAGAGATAAACATACAACAAACAATACTTTAAACCATTTAGATTCGTGGTGTTACTCACCTCACATAATTGTTGAACAACAAGCCTTCTTTATGACTTGAAAACTGCAGATAAATTGACTGTCACTTTGTTCATGAATCTGCCTTTCTTTAAGATTTGAATATGTTTCCTTCTCCTGTTTTAGTTTCTTCAGGTTTCATTTCATTTTTTTTTATTTTTTTTCTTATTTTGTTACACGAAATAGAAGTAGCATGATTAGATGAAAAAAATATTTAAGTTTGAAAGATAAATTTCAAGCTGTAACAAACACAGTGAGCACAGAGCAACACAAAATCATACAAAACAAAGTATATACCATGTCATATGATCTTTGAATCATGAACTGCTTAAATTGAACTTAAAGCTTTAACTTTGATGTTTACTCACCTGCCAAATTTCTGTGAACAGAGAACAACCTCTGCTTTGAATCTGCAGTTGAATCTGCTCTTAATCCAGTTTGATTTTGGTTTGAATTATATTTGAGTTTGCTTTGAAAAAAATGAAGATATTTATTTTTATCTTTGGTTTACTTTAGTAGTTACTGAGTGATGCATACATATATAAATAGAAGAGAGTGGATTGTAAAGGAAGGTATTATCTAGTTGAGTTGTTTTCTGCATTTGGTTTTATCAGATTTTATTCCTGAATTGTATAGATTTGTAAACATTTTGAATTGACAAAATATTGTGCTGAAATGATAGAAATTAAATGGCTTGCTTCAAAATATGGTTGCATACCATAATTATGTTCGGCTGTACATGGATAAATGTACACTTGTAGGTAACATGAAGATATTTTGTTTGCAAACGTTCTCTTTGTAGGTAGGCTTGGCTTATGAATGAAGATATATGTTTTAGATATGTTTTGTTTTACCTGACATCTAGTTGAATAGTTTAGATATACAAGTTTGTCTGATATTATGTTATATTTTACATTAGTACTTAATTTCAGTTTATGTTGTATGATAATATTTGTTTTATTATTTTCTTGCTTGATTCATATGCAAATATTTGTCTTATTTTATTTTATTTTTTATTTTGTTTTTCAAAACTTCAACTTATGTTGTATTTCAATTTTTGACAATCACTATTTAAATTATGTTCATATGATTTACTTATGTTTTATACTTATATTTATTTCTATTTCTATATTTTAACTATCCATATTTAAATTATATTCTTATGGTTTACTTATACTTTACTGATAGAATTTGATTTCATTTCAAACATTATTATATATATATATATATTTATTCATTTCTATTTGTATTTTAACTATCAACAATTAAGTTACATTCATATATTTGACTTATTTTTATGTTTATAGGATTTGATTTTTATTTCAAACAACATCATCCACATCTATACATTTATTTATCACATGTTAACAAGACCAAGTATTTTAATGAAATTATATAAGGAAATTTTGTTGTAAATATTATTGAGATATTTTATTCTAAATATTTTTAAGAGATTTATTTTAAACTTTCAAACCAATTTCCTTTTTAAAATACAAATCCATTCTAAACAAATGGCAATTATTCCAAATGATTAAATCATTTTAATATGATCAGTTCACATTTTATTTAATTGGATTAAATATTTATTAAAATAGACGGGGCCAAAATCCAGGGTCGTTACAGTAGCACCCCTGACTAAACTAACCAGAAAGACGTAAAGTTTAATTAGTCCGATAAATATGAAGAAGCATTCCTTGAGTTGAAGCATTTGTTGACCAGTGCGGCCATGTTAGTTGTTCCAAATAGGAATTAGGATTTAGTGGTGTATACGGGTGCATGAGGAACCGGATTTGGAGCTATGCTGATGCAAAGGCTTAAAATGATTACCTATGCTTCTCAGCAGCTCAGACCACATGAAGTTAGATATCCGACTCTTGATTTGGAGTTGGAAGTAGTGACTTTCGCATTGAAAGTGTAGAGTTACTACCTCTTAGGAGAAAGATTCTAGCTGTATGCGGATCATAAGTCTTTGAGGTATCTATTCTCTCAAAAAGAGTAGAATATGAGACAGCAAAGGTGGCTGGAGTTTTTAGTAGCTTATGATTTTGGTATTGAGAATAAACCAGGGAAAGGAAATAAATTTGCGGATGCACTTAACAAGAAACATTAAAATGTGGTGTTAGCTGTGTTAGCCGAATGGAAGGATTTAGAGGCATTGACTACTTGTAGCATGCAGTAAAGCTTGACTGCTAGTTCTAGTCAAAGTTCTGCCATGTTGTCTTGCTTGGAAGTTCAACTAGTATTGATTGAGAGGATTGCTTCTGAGTAGAGAAATAATCCATTGTTAGCTAAAAAGATTAGAAGGTTGGAAGGTAGAACCAAGATCGATGATCTAAAAGATTTTAGTCTTGAATAGAGAGGACTGTTAAAGAAGAATGGATGGCCATGTATTCCAGATGTTGGTGACCTAAGAAAGGTAGTTCTTTGGGAGAGTCATCGATCAAAGTTTAATATACATCTGGAGGAACTAAGATGTATTAGAATACGAAGAGAAGTTTCTTTTAGGAAGATATGAAAAGGGATGTAGGCCTGTAGGTAAAGAAATGTTCGAATTGCTTGCAAGTAAAAGCCGAGCTGATTGCTCCAGACTTTAGATATACCAGGAAATAGGACTCTACACCATGGACTTTATTGACGGGTTGTCAGGGTCAAATAGGGGAAATGAAAGTATACGGGTCGTAGTGGATAGACTGACCAGGAGTGCACATTTCATTTCCATTGAGTCAACTAGGACGGCACCTATATTGGCTAAGTTATTTACGAAGAATATTGTTAGACTACATGAGATTCCTAGTAATATTGTCAGTGACAGAGATGTTTTTTTCACTTATGAATTATGAAAGAGTCTAAAGGAGGTATTAGGTACCAAACTTAAGATGAGTACCACTTACCACCCGTAGACAAATGAACAGACATAGATAGTCTATAAGGTACTCGAAGATTTATTGAGAGCTTGTGTGCTAGATTTTGGTTGGTCGTGGGAAGACCATTTGCACTTGGTTGAGTTTTCCTGTAATAATAGTTATCAGACTAGTATAAGTATGGCGCCTTTTGAAGATTTTTATGGAAAGCCGTGCAAATCACCAGCATGTTGGCTAGAGACCGAAGATGGATTGGTCCTTGTTACAAATATGGTTAGAGAAGCCATAGAGAAGATTGAGTAGGTTTGGTATATAGAGAAGCTCAGTCTAGGTAGAAAAGTTACGTAGATAAAAGGTGTAAATATTTAGAGTTCTCAGTTGGAGATCTTGTTTTCATTAAAGTATCACTAATGAAGGGTATGGTACGGTTTGGAAAGTCGAGGAAATTGGCACCTAGATACGTTGGACTATTCCCTATTATAGATAGTATCAGAAAGCTCATGTACCGAGTTGAGTTACCGAGTAGTTTGGCATGTATCGATAGTGTGTTTCACATTTCTCATCTTAGGAAGTATGTGCATGATTCAGAGACTACTATAGCTCCGACTACATTGGAAGATTTAGTTGTAGAATTGGATTTGACTTTTGTTAGGAAACCAGTTTGAGACATAGCAAGAGATGAGAAGAAGTTAAGGAATAAGACAGTCAAATTGGAGAAAGTCCAACGGAGTGACTACGAGAAAGGTTGTACTTGGGAGACAAAGGATAGGTTAGGGATACTTATACCGAGCTGTTATGATGGTTTGTTCTATATTTTTTATATATAGACTTCATAGCTGGTAGGATATACTAGCATTGGTTGCATGTTTGATATCCTTTTATGTAGTCCTTACTTAATTTTGAGTACGAAATTATTTGATATGCATGTTACACCCCTAGTTTTAGTGTAATATTATTCATGATATTTAAATGGATAGAATAAGTAGAATAATGTAAATGATTAAGGAGTATGAGATTGTTTTGAAAAACTTAACACACGGGCGAAAATATGAGAGGGGCAAAATAGGTAAATCCATCTTTTACACCATAAACCCTCTTCTCCTCATTATCATCTCTTGTTTTCATAACATCAAATAGAAGAGAGAGGTTGGTCATTAAACAAAGGTTTAGAACAGGAAAGTAAAGCCAAAGTATTATACATTTTTTTACCATCTCTAAGGTGAATAATATATGAACCATCTCTTCTGCTTGTGTTTATATTCGGTTATGGACAGTACCCAAACTATTATTGTCTGTTTTACCAAAATATGGTTGTATAATCATTGTTTGGATAAAATAATGATTTGGAATTTTTAGGAAATTATTTAAGTGGGTTTTAAGGGTAAAACCTAAGTTTTTAATCTCCAATTGATTTGATTTTTGGATATGTAACATTAATTTGGTGATGTGGTTTTAATTTCATAATTTTCAAGTTATATTAAATATTTCTTGAATTTCTTAGGGAGTCAATAGCTTTATTTAGGGTTTTAATTATTTAAAATAATTAAATATGGTTTTTGGCTTTGAATTTTTTTATGGTAAAGAAAATAATATTTCTAAATTTTTGTGATTCTTAGGAATTTTTCCCAAGTGATAATGAATTATTGCGAATCTAATATGTTAGAGAAGCAATTAATTAAGGTTATTAATTAGATAAGCTGAAAAATGTTTTGGAACTTTAAAATTGTATAGATGGTTTTCTGAAATTTTTTTGGATAAAATACAACGTTATCCAATGAAAAGTGGACAAAGAACAAGATTTGGTGAAAAGCAATTACTTTTAATAGTAATAAAACAGTTTTCAATATTCATAATTCATGAATATTAATTGGTGTTGAATCTTGGCGTCTGCTCCTAGCTTCTTCTAACTCTCAATCCGCTCTTCTCTCCTCCTAGCTTTCTTTCCCCATACCATTCTATTACTTTGATCTCCTCATGCCTAAGAAGATTCGCAGTTTCTCACCTCTCCACCCTGAAACTCTCTAGGCTAGCACGACTAGATTTGCACGCGCCATTAAAGAACCCATCCAACCTTCCAGGTCGTTGTCTCTGTCACGACCTTTGTTAGGTTCGACCTCTGATTTTCCTCTGCTTGTTGGTGCTAACCGTGCCCTTATTACTACATCTAACTCGTGCGCCCCTATTGAGATCTCGGATATTAATGAAACTGAAGGGGCTATCTCCATTATTGTCGCTCCTCCTTTGAGTAGTAGAAAAGTTTGTATTGGTGACCGTTTTGGTGCTTCTGCGGGTGTGCAGGTTTACGTACTGATGCCATGGATCCTAAAATGGTCAACTCCAATTCGTACACGTTAGGTGCTCGCTCTTTTGCCTCCGAGGTTAATTTTACTGCTAATCAAAGCACTGCCTTTTGGGTAGTTCTGTGGCTTCAATACGTTGCCCTACTACACCTGCACATATCACTGAACTCAAGCCATGGACATCTCTTTTTAATTCCCTCCCCTAAAATGTGGTGTCTACTCCCCATTTGATTTGGTGGTTATGGAGGTAAACAGAGTTTTGCAACCTCCGCCTCAGGTTATTCGAGCTGGGGTTGATTTTTGGTTGGGCTTCTTGGTTGGTTTTATTGGATCCCTTCCAAAAAACCATAACGCCAGATCCCTCTGTCGCCGAATATTGAAGCTTTGAGGTGAACTTCGTGTAATATATATTAACTCTATGTATTTTTCAAACTTTCTTGCAATGAGGAGTATCGACGTGTTCTAGAAGCTGATCCCCCCTTTATCGATGGGAAACCTTTCAATATCATCGATTGGGCAACATTTGTGGCGAGTGCTAGGGACCAGGTTATGTCAATTCCTATTCGGGCTTACTTTTCCCACATTCCGACTGTTTTACCGCCATAGGTAGGTTTGAATTGGCTTGCCTGTACTATTGGTAAATTGAAATATTTTAATTCTTATATGGTGGCTCATGAGAGATTGGTTTGTGCTAAGGTGCTTATTAAGATAACCCCTAATAAACCACTCCCCTCTTTGATTAAAGTTCATCTTGTCATCAACCAAGCAACAGAAGTTTGAGTTAGTTGGATACCTTACGTATGCACTATTTTTCACTCCTTTGAACATCTTATTAATTTCTTCAAGCTCCCATCTATGGCTCCTCCTCCGCATAAGGTTTCGCTTCCCCGTCCTTTTGTACGTATATGGGCACCTAAGCTTAGGAGCTGTGATGTTGCGGTCCAGTCTATTACCAGTTCTCTTGTTCCTTCTTCAGCTCCTTCAGTTGATGCCTATGACCCTTCTGTGCCTGAGTCTTTCCATGCCATCTCATCGGCTGTTGGCTGTATCCCTGATCCATTGATGCCTTCAGTTGTCTCAACCATGATCGTTCCCTTTGTGCACCCCTCTATTTCCTAGGTCCTTGATGATCAATCTTGGGAACATACTTTTTCTAAGATGCGCTACAACCCTGCCAATCGGGGTTTCTTCAGATTTGTCTTCGGGCATTGAGGCGAAGATCGTTGTTTATATTACCAGGTCGTGGATGATGAAT
The DNA here is from genome assembly GCA_030765085.1 of Allium cepa. NCBI lineage: Eukaryota > Viridiplantae > Streptophyta > Magnoliopsida > Asparagales > Amaryllidaceae > Allium > Allium cepa. The sequence goes on from CM060935.1 coordinate 603,069,203, forward strand.
TTATTCAGGGTTTGAAAGGGGATTTTGGTTATTAGAATACTCATATTTTAGAGGATAGTACATGGGACAAAAGTTTTGTATACCCTAGTGATTCTACAGACTATGTACCAGATCTAGCCAATCTATTCACTGGTTACTTAGATGTTACTGGCCCTAATATTCCCATTATGAGACGTGATTTATCCTCGGTTGAGAATTTACTGATTTTGTTTAGTTGTTGAGACATTGTTACCTCTCAACTATTCTGTATATGATAAGTGTTTTAGGTACTATAAAACCAAATTTAGATGTTATGTGGATATGCAGAACACCTGTTTTGTACATTTTATAATAAGAGTGGTACGACCGCTATAAAACCAGCTGGCTTTGCCAACAAAATAGTTTTCACAAGATTTACCGTAACGCCATTGATATGCAGCTCCCCTATAGGGTTCAGCGTCAATGATGAGAGGGGGCACCGATATTGGATAATGCATAGGATACTTATATTATAAGTATGAGATGTGTTGAGAGCCATGCGTGCGACAACAACAATGTCACCAATCAACATTAATGTTGCCGCTCTTAATCAGTGTCGGCGAGCTTATGACCCCTGTTTTTATCATTGTCGCGTATCATCGTCGCATTTCTTAGTGTTGCATGTGTTTACCCATATTTTAAATTAACGTCGCATGATAATATTTTGAGTATTTTTGACATCACTATGTAAAAGGCGGTGATGTCGCTTGTTTTAACATCGACCCCGTATATGGTTGGCGACTTAGTTGCCAAAGTATCTAAATATGATATTATCATAACGCCGCTAGACTTGATGCCGCTATTCATCAAAGCTGGCAAGATTTTAAATTATATTGTTCTGGTAACGATGTTTTGTTTCTTTAATGGTGCCGATGAAGGCTTTATAGGCTGTGTCGCCGACCTTTATGTTAAGCGAAGTTTTGTTTTGTTCTAAAAGGTGGGTAGCCTATGCCCTATGTAAGTCGACAACCTTGTTTTTGATATACAATTTTATATGTTAAAAGAATTTAAGTTTTTAATTACGACCTTGGATAGAGGTTGACATTGTTGTTCATGTTGAAAATGTCCTATATTGACTTAATTAATGGTGGCAGGCCATATGTTTTATGAGTTCGATTTTAATCATTAGTGGTACGAATGTATTTTATTTCATGAAGTTTGACACTAATCATTGGGAATACCAACGTATTTTATTTAATAAATTTCGACATTAACTATTGGGGATAGCAATATATTTTTTGCTCTACGGTTTCGATAAGATCCATTGGGAATTCCAATGCAAAAAATTTGGGATGTTATAAGTTTAAGGGGTAAACAACCTAATTGGGGACACCAATAGATATAGGTTGGTCATGTGGGTCAAACATGGATTAAATGAACACATGATTGGTTCACAGTTATCCTAGGAATGTGGGATGGGTGGTCTATATCATTCCAAAAGATGGATAGTCTCCATATGGTTATTGAATGGTTCATACTTATCCTATAAAAACTATGGGATGTGTGATGGATAGTCCACATCATTTTACGTAAATGAAACCATATATGATGGGTAGTCCATATGGTAGGGGACAGATAATTCATAAAAATGTTTTTATGTGAAATGGATAGTCCACATAACTCTAACAATGAAACCATGTGTGATGAGTGGTCCATGTGGTAGGAGATAGGTAATCCAAGTAATGATATGTGAGACGGGTAGTCCACATAAGTATATGACAGACAGTCAATAAAAATTTGGATAGGCAGTCTAATAAATTAGGATGGATAATCCAGTATATGTTGCATAACCATAGACAATCTTTAATGTTCTAACCACTGTGGATGCAGAAGCATAGTATGTGGTCAATAAGTTTTGGTTAAGGTACTAGTGAGGGGAAAACCCGTCTCACTTAGCGGTGTGGTCTCACTAGATATCTATTTGTTGGCCTTACTAGATATTTATTTGGTTCGAGATGGTTGGTTATTACTCATACCAGTTTTTTTTCTGACCTAACATTTTTGTTTTTCCCCTTAAACACTTAGGTACTCATTTGAGTAGGTTTGGAATAAGGGTTTACGGGTTTCCAGTTAGACGAGTAATCCTCTAAAGACAAGTAGGCGGCAATCTAGCTATTTAGAAGTACTTATCTAATCCATTATGTTGTTTATTTTCTCTATATGGATGTAATGACAAGTTAAATAATTGCCAAGTGTTGGAATTTAATCAATCAAGCGAGCATCTTCATATGTCGCTTTTAGACTATTTAATAATAATTATAACTTCGCTGAACGTGGGTTTAGGAATGGGATTATTTAATGAACTGAAATATCATTTTTGAAATGAAATTTTAAAAATTTGTTAAGAAAAATTGCATTTAATATTTTTCATATTCATGCACTTTCAATTATTGATATGATTAACATTGCTGTATTTTGTCATCGGGGATTATGAACTATGGATAACTGTAGCATTCACAACAATTAGTATCGAGCCTCAAAATGGTGGAATGTAACATGAACCCACTCACCCCAAATCAAAGTTATCCCCTCAGAATTATGTCTGGAGTCTCCTCTGTTGCTAGATCCCTGCTCGATTTGATTTAGTTCCTTTTTTTTCTCCTTTGGATTTTTGATTTAATTTTGTTTTAAAGAAATTTGGTTTGAAGAGAAAAGAATTTAGCAGAGTCTTGACATACAGTTTATACTCTAATGAATTAGGGATTAGTCTGATGAAGTATTCATAGACTCGGCTTTTATTCTCATCCTTTCCCAAAATGATACTTTTCAATTCCACATGTCTAGAGAAGATACAACCAATTCCAAACGTCAAAAAAAATTTATGTTCAATCCAGGCTATTCGGCCTAGGCAAACCCTAGCTGTAACGTGTCCATGTGTCGATTGCTGGGGCTTGGGCGATCGACCGCTGCATGTCAACCTGTCCACCCAAAGGTGTCGATCGTTGCATAACGTTAATTAAATTTTTTTATTTTTTTCCTTATTTAATTATTTCAAATTCAAATTTTCAAACCTTAGTGACTTCTTCATATTAACTCAGATTTCAAAACTTTGTATATGAAAATCGTCCATAAAATCGCTATAAACACAACGAGCAAGTTTCATAACCAAATTTGGATATTTGTGAAAATTTTAGTTTTACCCTTTTTATTCAAATTCAATTCTTTTATTAAATTTTCCACTTAAATATTCAGGGTGTTACATAGACAAAATGCTTAAGTGGTGAAACTCCTTTTATGAGCCTAATTCATGAAAGCCTATTACACCTCCCGCTATGGAAAGGATAACTTATATGGTGTGCTAGATCCTCGAGTCTCAAACTTTCGAATAGACCCAGCAATCTAATTCCCCACTTTCCTTCTCTTCCAAATAGAACTCATTCTCCAAAGGAGAAAACTATACCAATTAAATAATTATTAACATTGATCTACAAATTCTTGAGTTTTCCCAGTTTCAAACTCAACCCAACTACACAATATCAATAGGAAAAATATACTAAGTGCACTAGGATGCTCGCCTAGGCAAGTATCATCTTGTCACTTAGAAGATTATTCGAGTCACCAAAAAACTGGTTGAGAAATCCTTGCTAGAAATATCCTAAGCAACCTTAACTATACTATAAATTTACACTAACTAACGATCATCCAAACTGACATGATGTTGGATCCTTCACTCGCAAGGTTTCTTTGTTAAATTAGGGTCGACCACTGACTCTTCTCATGTGAACTCTGATCTGGTTCCTTGATTCCACCACTAAAAGTCCCTAGCATGACTAGAGTCGTGCTTTGGAAATCTCCAGTCATCTCAAGTGTGATATCCCGGAATTTTTGACAATATCAATTTAATAATCTGTATTAAAATTTAAATTGATTTGATAATTTTTGTTAATAAAATTTGAATTGATTTAAAAATCTTCTTTAATAAATATTTAATTGGTGATTTTATCTTTTAAAAACTAATAAATTGCTATTTATAATATAAATATATGGTTTATATTGTAAATAGATTAGCTTTGTTTTAAATTTAATAAATAAAGCATATTTTCTAATTCTAATATTTTTAGTAATTTGGAAATTTGTTTTTATTTAATATATAAGCTTTTCAAAGTTATTAAATAAATAATATTGGTTTAAATTTAATAAATGAATCTTGATTTCAAATTCTAATTTATATATTTAATAATTTGGAAATTTTGATTTAATTTAATATTAAGTTTTTTTCAAAGCTATTTAACAAATAAGTGTATGATTTTAAATTGTTAAGAAAGATGTTTAAATGATTTTTGGTTTAAGTTTTAAATTTAAATTAATTAACAAAAAGGTTAGTTTTGTTTTCTTTTTAAGATATAGCTTAATAAAATAAGTAATTTATTAATAAAGAAATGATTTCTTTTATAATTATTTTAATTTGATAATGAGTTATTTCTAAAAACAATATTAATAATGTATTATTTTTACAAATAGATTTTGAATAAAAATAGCATTTGTTATTTCAAATTTAATTTGTATATATAACTTGATTTTTAAATATTAGATTTTTGAAGTTGATTTGAATTTGTATATAAAGTTTTGAAATCCAAAGTATAGATTTTTAATTGTTTCTAAATATATTCATAAGCTTTTATTCATAAGTATAATTGGTTTATTTCTTTTGAAATTATCTGTACATATATATATAAATACTAATCAACTAATTCATTTAAGCTTAATCTTGTATTAATCTTTCATTAAACATTTAAATTAAATACTAATTACCTTAAAAAGACATGTGTTGTTTTCCTAAGCTTCATATAACAAGTGTTAAGTATTAAACATTCCAATGTGACAAATGTTGAAATGATTTCCAAGTGGCCTCTTTAAATTTGTTTTTCTTTTATTTTATAAAATCAGAAAATTAGCCTATATAAGTATACATCTTTCATTCTTATTTCTTTTTCTCATTTTCTAATCAAAGAAAACTTCAACCTGTTTATTTGTCAAACCTGAAATCACTTCCCTATAAACAAATCTAAGAATAACTTATATCATTTTCCAAAATCTGTAAACAACCCTTCAAAACCAAAAAAAAATCAGTTTACAAACTCTTCATATTAAAATCTAAATCCCTGCAATTTCAAATCTGTTTTTAAAGCCTGCATCTTCAAATCAATGCACCTGCCATTTTCAAACAAAAAGCAAAAGCATTTTTCTTTTCAGTCTGGAAGTATCTTCTACATGCAAATCAAACTCCTCATTATCAAATCTGAAGCAACCCTATAAACAACTCTTCAAACAAAAAAAATCCAGGAATCATGTTCTAATAAATTCAGTAATTCTCTTCAATCAAAATGCAATCCATTTCCCTGTAATTCACTTCAAAATGCAAACATGCAATTTTAAATCTGTTTTTTTTAAAGCCTGCATCATTTTTTTCTGCAACCTGGTAATTGGCTCTGCATGCAACCTGAAAACTAGAGCAATTCAAATCCCTGTAACACCTTTTCAAATCAGTAGCCTCTACATTTGAAACAAAAGCAAATTTGAAATCTATTCTAAAGTCTGGAAGCATGCAAGCAGTTTTTAAAACAAAGAAGCAACCCAGTTTTCAAAATTTCAAAATGGAAGCTCTGTCTTCTTCAAATTCAGGTGAGTAACCAATTTAAAATTTAAGCTAAGTATATATATTTGTTGCTTGTGAAATCTGAGATGGAAGTTACTTTGTTATGCATATATATATATGAATTTTCTCTGTGTTTATAAATATTTGAATGTGTGTTGCCTGGTTATGTTGAAACTACCTTTGTTCTTGGTTCAGATCAAAACCCCAAAAAAATCAAATCTTGATCCTTATTAAGCTGAAAGATGTGAATACAATATGTTCATTTGATTATAAATGAAAGTTAAAAACTTAATTCCAGCAAAATAAATGTGGGATGAATCTGATACTCCTTAGAACAGATGAGCATGCATAATCATGATAAAATCAAATATAATAAATTATTGAACAAAGCATATAAGTGGAATCATCAGTTAAAAATATGATTTTTAAAACAAAAATTTTGATTTTTCATCAAGTATGTTAAGAGCAGTTCTTTGTTGAACTGAAAATGCTTTTAAATCAATTTCCAATGATCGCACAAATTTTAAATGTTGAAATTCTGTACAAATCAAGTTTAGAGATCGATGATATTGGAAAAATTGTTAAATAAATTTTCTATTGCAAGAAATTTTAGAACGAGTAAGATTTAGGGTTTAACACTTGGATTTGTTGAGGTCTGGAATCGAGGTGATTTCATCGACCGAGTTGCTTGCATTCTAAGGAAGTGTTGTATGGAGGGTGGCGAAGTTGTAGCCGGAGTTGGAGCATCTCTGGTGGTCAGAGAAGTGGGGACGAGACGTTGCCAGGTTTGGTGATGGGAGGGGGTTTATGTTTCTAGGTTTGGGTATAAGTCTCGATTTTGATTTTTGGTTGATAGTTGAATTCTAATAGTCGTGGATTGATCTGGGAATGATCGATGACTTGTAGAGAACGCCGTGGATGGTCGGAGAGGGGTGGCTAGCTTGTGCATATGCACAGTGCATATCTGATTCTGATGAAGCCTGGGTGAAGTATGGTTTGGTACTCGAGTTTTACTCGAGTGGTTCCAGGATTTGCTCGAAGTCTTTTGGTGATTGACTTGAGGTAGTTTTATGTTGGCTCGAGTGGTTTGCAATGTTACAGTTTTACCTGTAACATTTTTAATTTTTGAATCTAGGTTTAAAATTGTAAGACAGAGATTTAAATAAGTTCAAATCCAAGTTTAAAATTGGTTCAAGTTATTTTTGAATCTCAGTTTAAAAATAAATTAAGTTTTAAAATTTTTAAATTATTTGTAACAACTTTAAAAGGTTTAAATAGTTTGAACTTTAAGGTAAAGTTTAAATAGAAATAGAGATTTAAACTTAAATTCAAATCTGGATTCAAATATAAATTTGAATCTTAGTCTTGAAATAAAAGATTTTTTTTAATTTCAAATAGCTTTAAATAACTTGAAGGATAAAATGAATTTTTAAAATAGATTTAAAGTAAAATGAAATTTGGGTTAAAAATTCTTTTTAACTTCTATTATAAGATATATAATCCTTAAACTTGTAAATTAAAAAGGGTTTTGGAATTGCTAAAGTTAACTTGATTTCATTTTGAATCTCAGGTTTTAAATGAAATTAAAAGTAAAATTTGAAAGTAAATTATTTTTTTAATAACGTGTTAATGATAATTTGATTTTTATAAGAAAAATGTTTTATCTTTAAATTAAACGTAGAATTAATGATTTGTAATTATTAAGTAAATTAAATGGATAATTATTGATTTGAATTAATTAATTTAGTAACTAAGAGTTTAAATTAGTTAATTAAGGTTTAAGAAAATTAATTTAAGACAAATTAATTTGTATTTAAGGATCATTAATTAAATAAGATTGAATTTTGATTAATGATTAATAATTAATTAATCAAGTAATAAAGAGTTAATTAAGTTACAGTTAACACTTAATTAATTAAATAATTAAGGATTAATTAATGAGTTGTTAAGATTAATTAAATTGTAATTTATAATAAATCTTAGTTAATTACTTTAGGAAAAGTAAATAAAGAATTGTAAATAGTTAATAAAGGACATTAACTAAGATTATTTAATAATTAGTTAATGTGATTTGTTTTTAATAATTAATTAGATTAATTAATTTAAAGATAATCATTTGTGTAAATTGTTACTTAATGGAAGTAATTAAGGAATTAATTACTCATTGTAATTAATTAAGTTTAATACGAATTGTTTAAGTTAATTAATTAAGTTTAATTAATTTAAATAATTATTGGATGATGTGATAAGTATAAATACTTAGGGAAGTAATTAGTGGTAATTATTGGATGTAATTAACTGAGGGTGATTTAATGATGGAAGTAATTTGAGTATAATTTCTTTGTATAATTAATCAAGGGATTAATTTAAAGAAAATTAATTAAGGAGTAATTAATTTATTTGATGGAGTAATTAAAGGTAGTTAATTACTGAATGGTATTAATCAGGGGTGATTAATAAATGTGGTTTAATTGAAGATCAATTACTTAAGGTAATTGATTAAAATTGGATAATTAATTAAAATGAATTAGAAATCATTAATAAATATAATTTAATTATGTAATTGAGGGTTGATCAATTAAGACGAATTAATCAATAATAAGTGATTAAAGAGTAATTAATTAGTGTAATTAAAGATTAGTGTAATTAATTATAATTAGTTTATGAAGTAATTAAAGGTTAATTACTGTGTTTACTTAAGGATAATTAATTAATGAAATTAATTAAAGGATAACTACTTGAATACAATTAAAAGTTAATTAATCAAGGGTGATTAATTGAAATAAATAATTGGACGATGATAAATTTAATTTACTGATAATTGATTAATAGTTATATAAGCAAGATTTATAATGGTGAAGTAATTAATTTAATTTACTTTAAATTAGTTAGAGATGAAGTAATTAATTTAATTCATTTTAAATTAATTATGGCTGATGTGATTGCTTATATGTGGATTGATGATATTGTTTACCTTGAATGGTTTGAGATCTCAAATATGAGATTAGTGATGCTGTGTGATATGTATGCTTTGATTTAAGTATGATGATAATATGGATTATCTATTTTAATGATAATGTGGATTATCTGTTTATGATGATAATGTTGATTATCTATTGTGATTTGTGAGTTATCTATCTGTGTGTATATGGATAATTGAATTGAATTGTTTTAAACTTTAAAACAACTTGGCCTTAAAAGACACGTATTGGATTTCGATGAGACCGGGGTCGGGTTTCCATATTTGGATATCCGAAAACCACATCGATCTAAATTAACGATAGGTCATGAATCTCAAGTGAAGATAAAGATTCAGAGTGCAAGGGTTATCGTCGTTAACTCTGAGGGTGATTCCAAAATGAGTGTAACGAGATAATGCCTTCGGTTTCGTTCGAAGCCGGAATGAACTTGTATGGATTGAATGCTTTCAGAACATCGTCAGGTGGACGATGAGCATTCTAAGTAATGTGTTCTATAAAGGTAATCGTAGCCTCAAGCCTCGTCAACCGGGAATGGCTAAAACATGGGAGGTGCAGCAAGGCTAAGTGGGTCATGCCCAAGTAGGACGAGATTTTCCCTTGTCTAGAGGTCCCTTTTATTTCGGCTGTGTGGATAGTTGTGAGCTCCAACTGTCGGGGTTGTCTTGTTCGGGACTATCCAGTAAGGGATGGTTCCAGCCTTGTGTTGCAGAGGATTGGGAGTAATCCTCGGTACATTGATCTAGGCCACGTACTGTGACGGGCGGTACCCCAATAGCCCTGCCATTGTATGGAATCCAATCTCCAATAAGTGTCGTACGTATTAGTTGTGCCCAACTATGTTGGAATGTGAGATGTAAGCATTCCAGCTATTTCTTTATTTTACTTGAAAACCCTAGACCAATTATAATATCACTGGATTTCTTATCAAATGTTTTGGTTAGCGTAAGGTAAAAGCTTTTCCATGTTTATGTATGGGAAGTCTTACGTGATACCTTTTGTTTTCAAAGGTTTTTCAAAAGTTAAGCAACCTTAACCTGTTACTCACACCAGAACCATGTCTGAGCTGAAGTTTATCTTCTGTTTTCTTAAACTCTTGGGTACTCAATTTTTTACAAGTAGCCATGGGCTTCGGGTTAGCTTTGACGAATTGTGGAGGAGCAATGAAGCAGGAGGCTTCAACGTGTAGTTATATAGTGTTCCGCTGTGTTGGTTTCTCTGAATAGTTTCCTTGTATTGTATTGAGTTGTATAACTAGACAGGTGTTTATAACTGTCTAGTATGTGATGTATAATCTGTGTAACTCTGATAATGGTTGTAAACTATGTAATGTTTATGTTATTAATATAATTTATTCAGTCCGCTGTTGAGACTCTGATGTTGTTTCTTCTTTCTTCTCTTTCTTTCCTCTTTTCTATCCCTTTCTTTCTTCAAGATGATGTGATTTTCTATAGTGAGAAAGTCGGGTCGTCACATCAAGAATCCGACTCAAGTGCTTGTCTCAAAGAATCGAGTGAAAAACACTTGTCTAACTAGTGCAAATCACCTAGAAACTTTATGCTCGAACTAGGAATTGGAAGCTGGTAAGTGAATGGATGATCTTTAGAAAATACCTTTTCAGCAAATGGGATTACTCTAATTTCTTAAGATTTACTGACACAAAGGAAGATACTTCAAACCCGAATGACTCTGCATAAAACATATAAGCCACCCGCTTGGCCTCTGTTCATTACTGTGCAAATATCGAATCCTACTTGGATAACGGATGTTAACCGTGTTTTTAACATAGCAGAAATCATTAGGATTTAGAACGTCTATACGAAGATGAAATTAATTTAAACTTGTCAAAAACACTCAGAAGGCCTAAAGGAAGTACTTATGAAAGTTAACCAAAAATTGGCTAAGTCATATATTCAGCCTCAATTAATAACCTTGATTCAATACCGAATATAGGTGCTTATTCATGGCATTCTCGTACATTTGGAAAGTGATCTACTTGTCATCCTATGTGTGTTCGTGAAGTTTCACAGATTTCCAAAGAGCCTATCATCAAGAATGAAGATGTGATTGTCCACATGAAAGGATAATCTAAGTCAAGGAAGAAAGATGATCAAACCGCATCTAAAATCTACCATATTACATGGAGAGCATCTAAATGAAGTAGAAAATCAACATAAAGTAGTTTGACTACCTAAAGGCCAAGGATTAGATTTGGTATTGATTTAAGGGTCTTAATTTAGCATCGAATCTAGCCCTTAATTCGGCACTAAATCTAGCCCTTAATTATTGTGGTCACCATTTTCCTTATGCTATTTGGGGTCACTTCCTAGACTTCTCTAGTAGTGGGTTTTTGGTCCAAGATTGCTGCTATCACTCTAAATACAAACCAAAGAGCAACTAAGAGAGGGTCTGGTTTTCGCCATTACCACGCGGAAGCCCAGTCATTTCTTCAACTCTCTCCACTCAATAGTCACCAAGGCAATTCCTATAGGCAAATCTAGGACTTAGAATTAATCTAACACCTATACTTGTGACTTGTTCATTCTCAAATACCTTGTAATCGTATATAATCAATAATCAAAGCTATAAAGTTGACGTAGGCTTAGTTAATAGCCGAACCACTATAAAAATTCCCTATGTCTATTTATTTCTTTGCTACTTTTCTATAATATTTGATCTATTCTAATAGGGATGGTGCTTCCCCATCACACTCCAAGGTGTTGATCCATTTTTTGGGTCAACATTTTGGTGCTTTTACTAAGAACCAGTGAACCTAGGCCTAGATCTAGCTCTCCGCATTGGATCAGGTATGTCCAGAAGTTAAATCCACAAATCCCACTTTCAAAGAATTTGAAGACTTGCATTGAAGATAAATGGAGGGAAGAAAGGAAATAACTTTTGGGAGATCTAGCGGTGCTACAGTTGGTGGTGATGGACCAAACTGCCTGCAGGTTGTTAGTCAACAACACCACCAACTTAACAATAGGAATTAATACTAGAAATCAAGTACCAAAATCTTTTGCTCATCATGAAGTTGTGACAAAAGGAGAATTTAACCAGTTGGTTGATCGACTTAACGAAAAGATGGAAGTTAGCCAAAAAGCTTTTATGGATAAAATAGATGCTCTTTTAGCACTGCAACCACCAATTGCCCCAAAGACTAGGCCGAAAACTGCAGAGGCTATAGTGTACGAAAACTCCTCTGTCTTAGGCTTGAATGGGAGGGATGACAAGCAAAAGAAAAAGGAGATAACTGGTGGAGCAACTGGAATTGTTATTAAGATAATGGAAGTACTCTTCCTACTAGAGGACGACCAACCGCAAACCCCAACCTTGGAGCGAAGACTCCACAAGGGAATATTGCGAAGCTTCTCTCCGATATCGAAGATGACATGCAACTAAATGCTAAAGAACTGGAATTGAGGGCTGACATAGGTAGGCTACCAATATAAAGCCAACCGCGTGCCAACGAAATCTTATAGGAGTGGTTCGTCCAAAGAATGGAGAACCTAGACTTCAGTTGGCAAACTAAGGCCATTTGAGGAATAAAAAACTAAACGTAGCCCCTGACAGTCAGCCTAGGGACTACCGGACTAGTAAGGCATTCAGAATGAACATGGTTAAATATTTGGTGAAAGAAAGTAAGGGCAAGAAGAACTTGGGTTCTATGCCAAGTTGAACTCCGTTTGTAGAAATTTTTTTAAGGGAAGAACACCCCTAAAAGTTTACAGTATCCACTATACCATCTTACAACCGGACGAAGGACCCCAAACAGCATTCGTACAATACAGTTGGCACATGGATGGAACTAGTAGGATGGATACAGTCTGCTGTAGATGTTTCTCTCTCTTTCTGGAAGGTGTTACTTCTATGTGATTTACCAGACTCCTACTGAGCTTCATTTCTACATTTGACAAGTTGGCAAGGAAATTCTTAGAACTGTTTAGGATTCACATGGCAATGCCAAAAGATGTGATGTCTCTATTTAACCTTTTCCGTGGACCAAATGAGCCATTAAAAAACCTTTATGAACTAGTCTAATACTGCGGTTACTGAAGTGAGAAATCCTAATGAAGATATGGTATTCATTGCTTTAGTCCAAGCTATTCATCTAGGCATAGACTCTGGTAAATGGATTAAGATAAAACAACCAACTACCATGTAGGAGTACAACTGGTAGATGAGTCAGTATCTGAGATTAGAAGAGGAAAATGCATTAGAAGGCAAGCCTGCTAGTGTGCAACCAAAGGAGACAGTACAAAGGAAAGTAACGGTCAATCAGGATGGAAACAATTTTGGAGCTACGACATGAAATGCAGGGAAAGATGGAATCAAAAAAGTTAAAACCAAAATACTAGTAGACTTGATGGGAATGGAAATCATGTCAAGAACCTGAGACTCGAGGAGTATACACCATTGAATGACGGCCTGGAGAACATCTACCTTGCAACTCAAGGAGCAAAGTGATACAACAAGCCTCCTAGGAAGGAAGAATCTGAACAACAAAAGTAGTTAGGGAAGTTCTGCCACTTCCATGAGATTCATGGGCATAACACGAACTAGGCCGACATCCAAAAGATCTAAACATGGAATTGATTAGGAATAACAGGCTCCAACAGTATGTGTAGAAATCGCAAAACTATGACCAGCCTGCTCGACCTCTGGTTTCGAGTACTAAAGGGTACCAACCTGGACCTAGCAGAGAAGGATCCAAATGGATGGAACAAAGACTAACAATCGACACTATTTCTAGAGGACCTCACCCAGCATAGTAGAGGAAGATGGAGTGATACACGAGTTCACTAAAGCATGTTTCAAAAGAAACATTTATTGCAATTGAGGATAATACCCCAGCCAAGCAGCAATGGAAACTCAATGATGATATAATGTTTCGAAAGAGAGGCATTGAAGGAGTAGAAGTGTCGACTCTCGACCTGATGGTGGTATCCATCGGAATCGAGCTGGCAATTATACGCCGAGTCCTGGTGGATAGTGGAAGTTCTGTCAACATCTTATTTTGACATATGTTCGATCAGATGAAGATCAACATGAAGGTGTGTGTGCTTGCCGAATGAAAATCTAGGGCTTTATTGGAGAACCAAGAAAGCAAGTCGAGATGATTAACTTGCCTGTCGAGCTCAGAGAAGGAGAATGAAGGGTAGTCCTTATCCAAACCTTCATGATTGTAAGAAATGTCAACTTACAATGCTTTCTTGGATCGCCTACCCTTGTTGATTTTAGGATTGCTTTGGCTCCGTGTTGTCTAACCATGAAATTTCCGATGAAGAATGGAGTTAGAGTTATAAATGGAGATCAAAGTGTTGCTAGAGAATGTTATGTCGCAGGGTTACACAAATGTAGACGAAAGGAAAACGGATATAATGTGGGGAAGTCCCTCCACATTCGCGAACTATCAGTATAACAAACGGAACCACCCCTAGCACAGGGACCATAGTCATTTCAATATGGCTTTGGACCATAGAAAGAAGAGTTCAGGGAAGGAACGGGTGGCATGGATAGAGATTATGGTGTCAGTCCCTGTTGATATGGATTACCCAACTCGATTCTTAGAAATAGGGACACAACTTAGTATCAAAATACAACAAGAATTGGTCAAATTTCTTCGCACCAACCTGGACGTGTTCGCATGGACGCATTTTGCTATTTGTGGGATATCATCGGAGATAGTGTGTCATTCACTCAATATTGATTCGAAGTTCATATCAGTGAGGCAAAAGAGATGCATCGTGGGTCCAGAGTGATTTGCTATGCTAAAGGAAGAAGTGGATAAGTTGCTAGGTAATGTCTTCATCCATGATGCAACCTATCCTGAGTGGGTGTCAAATCTAGTTAGAGTTAAGAAATCCAATGGGAAACGGTGAACTTATGTTGATTACTCGGATCTAAACAAAGCCTGTCTAAACGACAACTTCCTATTACCTAGAATAGACCAGCTTATAGATGGAACTGCAAGCGATGAACTACTCCCATTCATGGATGCCTACTAAGGATATAACCAAATTATGATGCATGAATCCAACTAAAAGAATACTAGCTTTATCACCGACCTCAGATTGCATAGTTACCAGGTAATGCCATTCGGCCTAAAGAATGATGTGGCAACTTATCAAAGGTTGGTGAACACAATGTTTAAGGATCAAATCAGACAAACAATGGAGGTCAACATGGATGACATGTTAGTCAAGTCATGTGTGTCAAGAAATCACTTGGATAACCTCTTGGAATGTTTGAAATTCTTTGAAAATATGAAATGAAGTTTAACCCCACTGGAGTGTTCTTTCGGTGTGGCTTCAAGGAATTTTTTTAGGTTTCATCAATAATGCTAGGTGCATTGAAGCTAATCCCGAGAAAATTAATGCCCTACGAATGTCAGCCCCTATGACCGAAAAGGATTTGCAAAGTCCGAGTGGAAATGTTGCAGCATCGGGTAGATTCATTTCTAAAGCAAAGAATAAGTTTATACCATTCCTCGATGCATTGAAAAGGGTAAGAAGAATTTCGAGTAGAATCAAGCCTGCCCGACCATATTTAAGGAATTATTGCGACACATGGAGACCCTATCGGTTTTGTCTAAACCAGAGGACGGGGAAGACCTATGCATCTACCTAATAGTTTCAACTCACGCTCTAAGCGCTGGACTGGTACGCGAGGAAGCTAGAATTTAGTGGCTCATTTACTACATCAGTAAGCGATTCACTTAAGCCAAGAAGAACTATCCAAAGTCGAAAAAACTTGCCCACCGCTTGTTAATCGCATCAAGTAAGTTACGCCCATGCTTCTAGGCACACCCAATCAAAGTGTTAACGGATCAACTATTGAAGCAGGTGATGTAACATCCAGAGATGTCAGGATGACTACTTAAGTGGAACATGAGGTTGAGTCAGTACGACGTCACTTATCACCCCCGAAGGGTAATCAACCGACATGCATTGGAAAATATCATTACCAAATTCACAACACGAGAAGGAAAAGAATAAAAACTCCAGAAGTAGTGTCATGAGGGAAATTGTTTGTCGATGGTGCATTAAATGGTTTCTGCTTAGGAGCGGGAGTTTTGTCAAAACTCCCGAAGGACGGTCTATTTGCTATGCTCTAAGGTTGGAATTTCTTGCTACTAACAGCGAGGCAGAATATGAGGCATTAATAGCAGGACTAAAAATTATGAAGGAATTAGAAGTAAGGGCTGTGCGTAGTTACAGTGGCTCTTAGGTAGTTGTCTGTAAGGTAAAAAGGGAATATCAGGCTAAGGGGGCAAACCATGCCCCTTATGTCAAAGGCATGGAAATTTCTGAACGACATTGAGCATTATACCAAAAGTCTTATTTTGAGAGAACACAATACGAAATTAGATTACCTAGCTAGATAAGCCAGTTCCGAAAAAGCATACCTTTATACCCGTATTACCCAAGAATATTATAGTAATATTATCAAGTAATACAGGGAATAAGCCTGGTGCAACTATTCATATATTGCTTTAAGCGAGTATTGATACGTAGAATATTGTGACTATATTTTTTCATTTTCTTATGAGGAGGGATTCGACATATACAATCCAAGAGCAAAACAATATTACGATGGCTTACTGATAATTCAGAATAATATATCACATAATATACAACATAGAATCGCAAGTCCAACTAAAATAGAACACATCAAAATGATCATAATGGGTAAGACTATAAAAGGGAAAACTAGATTTACATATACAACAATATACATACATAGGCTATGATGGGTCTAAAAGTATACATAACAACTCAAGTCAACAGCACATTAAATACACAGCATGAATACATGTAAGACCAGCATCTCAAAATAAATTTCTCATGTAGATAACATACATAGATGTACTATAGTTAGCCCACATCCAAAGTCACCGAGTCCTTGTACCTATCAAGTTTCAGTCTGACCCAAGTATTATAAAATATAATAAACGGGTCAGACTATCTCTAAATATCCCAAGAATGATATCACAATTATAAACATGCATATACAACAAAGACTAGTAGGGTAAATTAAGTTAAACAAGTTCAACTACCATAATGATATCTCATAGCGAATGATTCCAAACTCTAGATATAGCTATAAGAAAGTAAATAGCAACACATCACATAATTCACCAAATAGTAAAACACAAATATGGCCTTTTAAAGGCAAATTAGGATTATGGTCAAATCCCAAATCAAATATCAATAGCAACACATAACCACTTAGTGGCAAAACACAAAAGGACATTATCATCCTTAAAATTTATTCACTAGACCCAAAAACACTTTTATATCATAAAAGAAAAACCTAAGAAATATTTGGTGAAAACACAATTCTCACAAAATCCAAAAATCAGTAACAAAAATCCAGAAATAAAAATGGGGTGGCTTATCATATATTGATGAGCATGAAAGATCACCAAAAATGCATGTTCAGATGGTCCAGAGGATCCACAGATAGATATGAAAACCAATAAAATACAGATGAGCGTAAAGCTCCTCAGATGATCATAAAGCTCCATAGATAGGCATAAAACCTATAAACACATATGAGCATAAAAGCCCATAAAACACATATTAAGTGTCATAAACTCACGAATAGCAATCATTTTAGCAATGTCCGTGTATCCCATAACCACTCAGGTTTACTTGAATATTTACTATAAGTTAGCAAACTCCACTCGATAAGTGTAATCTACTTTCAATTAGTAACTAAATGAGCATCACCTAATGTCCCACAACCACTTTGCGATGTGTAAATATTTTCTAAACGATTGTAAATCCTACTCGACTAAAATATTCAATTGAACTAGTCTAATAATTAACTGATAAAGTAATTCGAACGTTCCATTCCACTTGTATTGCTAAATCATTTAACTAAATTTCTCATTCAAATGAAAGCTGAAATTGCAAGAAAGCAATGGGCTAAAAAGTCACATGAAATGCCCAAATAGCATGGAAAACAGCTAAAAGTTAAATTCAATAAAAACCAAAATAGAGTTCAATTTCTTCAAGTAAATAATATACTTTTAGCATACAGAAAATGATTTCTAGAACACTTTATTTATTTATTTACTTTCAAACTCCACATTTTAAAATCCATAGTCTCACTTATTATTCGACTATATATATTTATTTTTCACTTGATAAAATATGTACTATCAGTATGAATAGATATCCAAATAATTTTATATATAGCTATAGTTGTTCCAATATCCCATAAAAACCATATAGTTCAATTATCTATATTTCAAAAGTCATATATAGATATACTACTATTAATTTATAAATAATATAGGTCTATATTTCCAAAACCCTTCTTTTAAACCCATAAAACTATTTCTCCAAATAATACTCATTATATATATACTTATTTAAATCATTTACAAAATGAACTGAATTTATATGAAAATATTAGTTTTGAAATCGATATATTATAATAAACTATATTTTGCCACATTTTTTAATTCAAACTATATATATTAAATAGATTTGTATATAAGCAACTTCACAAATCATTCAATCAAAAAAGCATCAAAACTGAAGAAAAAGAACATAGAAAATCCGGCAGCAAAAAGCTCGAAAAACAATGAAACAAATAAACCAAAACTCAGGGTAAAACAACACAAAGGGGTAGGAGAGGCAGGTACCTGGGATTTGCATTCTAGGTGCTGACCGGTCGACTGGTAAGATGGTCTGGATATGTATTCCTGGCCACCTGCCTTCCACCATCGACGAGCACCGATTCCGGCACACTTCTAGTTTGTTCTGGTAGCTTTAATTTGTGATATAGACTCAGAATTCACATGCTTTCAAACCCACATTGATGAAAGCCGTTAAAATATCAGAAGGGGAATAAAATAGTTTATAGTAAGTGATTTTGACAAAGAATATAGTTCGGGTTTGATACTATAGAAATCATAAAATAGTCAATTCGATTCACAATCATTCATTATAAAATCACAAGCATGCAATAAGAATTTATAGAGAGAGGTCTTGTGAGTAATTAACTCACCTTTCCTCTTCAATTCAATAGCTAATTACAAGTATAGCAGCCATAATTCCTCAGTCAACAAACTCTAACAACGTCTCAAATCCAAAACAACCAATAACCAAATCAAACACGGTAAAAATTGAAATTATGTAATCAAAAAGCTAGAGCAGGTTATAAAATCATTAGCTTAACTTTCTTAGATTTTCTAGAAATTGATTCCGTATTCAATTTGCTTATTTGTTCCTAGGGTTTATAATAGAGGAATAAAAGAGAGTTTGGTTTTCTTTCTTCTATTTTTTATTTTGCTGTAACTGAATGTATAGTATAGGAGAAAGAGGATTTTCTCTTTATCTAAATGGGCTTGGGTTGTTAACGAACCCAACAAGAAAATAAATTTTTATTTATTTTGAAAGAACCTTTCTCTTTTAATTATATTATATACCTAACTTCATGTTTCAATTACTTATAGGGAGCTTTATGAATCAAGCCTAAATATTTAAATCATATCCCAATTAAATAAAAAGACTTCTTCGTTTATCTTGATTGAGATAAATTTCAATAATGATCCCAAAAGAGAATGTTGCACTTTTTAATTTAAACCAAATTAAATTTAGTTATCATAAATGAAATAAAATCCAAATAATGATTTTAAAATGATTATTAACATTTTGAAAATTCCATCATTTTATAATTTCATAATTATTTAGAATCAAACATTCAAAAATAAATTATCTATTATAAAAAAGATACAAACTCCAAATTATTGTTTTAAATTTCTCCAATTTAAATCATTATTTATTTTATTTAATCAACCCTAAAATTCGGGTTGTTGCGATAGGGCTGGTTCTAGTTGAGACGCTGACAGCTCCTTCCATAGATCAAATGAATGTCGATTGGATTCTAGAAATCATAGAGGAAGAGAAATCGTGGATGACGCCGATCAAAGACTACCTGCTCATAGGGACACTCTGCAAGGATCGAAATGAGTGGAAGAAGCTTCTTCGAAAGGCACAATGATTCGTGCTGCAAGACGGAATGCTCTACAAGAGGGGATTCTCCACCCCATTACTCAGATGTGTAAATAGTAATGAAGCCAAGAGGATTTCCGAGAAGTTTACGAAGGCACCTGTAGAGACCACATCAGGAAGAGGAGCAGACTCTAGCAAAGAAGATCCTCTATTATGGATACTTCTAAATATCGATCAAACGAGATGTAGCAGACTATGTCACACGTTGCGATCAGTGTTAAAGATTTGCTAAAATTATGAGAACCCCATCCACCGAGCTGAAGAAAATGGTCAAGCCGTGGCCATTCGCAATATGGGAAATTGATCTAATAGGCATATTACCAATAGCTAAAGGGAACCTAATATGATATCGTCATAGTTGAGTCACCAAATGGGCGGAACTACTGGCCACCATCACTACTAAGAAAGTAATTAAATTCGTTGCAAAAAAAATATTATTTGCGCGTTGGGTGTACCATAGAAATCATGACAGACAACGGAACTCGGTTCGAGAGCATTGAATTCAAGAACTTCTATGAGCGTTTTCGATTAAAGTAGAGCTTCTTCATGGTGGCATATCCGCAAGCAAACGGGCAAGTGAAGGTAGTGAACAAAATCATCAAATCCACCATCAAGAAATAGCCGATGAAAGCAAAAGAAATTTGGATTGATGAACTTCCACTAGCACTATGGGCTTATAGAACGAATCATAAATCGATAACCGGGCACTCACCTTTCGCCTTGGCTTACGGTTAAGAAGCGAAGATTATAGTGGAACTGGAAGTCCCCTCTCAATAGAGATGACACTTCAATCAAAATGAAACCAAGCAGCTTCTACTCGAGTCACTTGACCAGATCGTTGAAAGGCGGCAAAAAGCAGAACTAAGGACCGCTGCTCACTAGAAGAGGGTAGCGAGGCACTTCAACACCAAAGTTTGCAACTGCACCTTCCAAGTGGGAGATCTTGTTGTGAAACAGATTTTTTAGGTATGGTAGCACCTGAACCAAACTGGAAAGGACCCTATATTATCGGTCAGAAACTTGGAGACGGAATAATCAAGCTCACAATGTCGACGGAATTCCATTTCCACGTACATGGAATAGTGATTCGCTGTAGTATTATTTTATTTAGTATTTTTCAATGTATTTCTTATTTTCGCAAATGAGCCATCCAGGGTCACTGGGACGTTACAAATAGGCAGGATTTGCCTTTCTCCTTATTTTATCAATAAAATCATTTTGGCTTCTTGAACCAATGGAACCTTGTTCATTTAAGTAATCCGCTGAGTCGACGAGGTTAAATCGGCTTAAGAATCATTCATTTTCTACTTGGACCAATGGAACCGCATCTATGTACGCTTTACCCACATGCTTATTTATCCAATGGAAGTACGTTCAAGTAGCTACACGTTCAGTCGATGGAAGCAAATACACTGAAACCGCCGAATCGACAGGCAAAACCGATCCCTGCCTTCTGAGAACCGATGTTGCTCCATTAGCACCGAGAAGGCGCATCTCCAATGCACATTCATAAGTCATGCCTCGCTTCTTGGACCAATGGTACCGCATCTAAGAAAGCTTCCATTCTTTTGACTCTTGAATCGGTAGAACTTCATTCAAGTGCACTCCATTTCTTTGCTTCTTGGGCCGATGGAACCACATCTGAGTAAGCATCCACTCTATTGCCACTTGAACCGGTGGAACCACACTCAAGTGTGCTCCATTCCTTCACTTTTTGGACTAGTGGAACTAGGTCTGAACAAGCATTCACTTCTTTTACCGCTTGAACCAATAGAACCGTGCTCAAGTGCACCCCAAGTCATCAATATTACCCCGGTAGTATCATCCATCTATCAAAACCTCCTAAGTTCCGATATTACTCCAGCAACATCAGGAAATTTATCAGTTTCAAGATTGGTAGAAACCAGTCTCTGCCTTTGAAAAATTCAACATCGCCTTGATATCGGCAACATTAAAGGAAAATCCAAGGGTTTGAGCTACCTACATGTCTCAAGAAATAGACATTGATATGCGGATAGAAGCTCAATACTGAACTTTGACGAAATCAACCATATCCTAAGTATAAGATGCTTAGAATCAAGCATTCAGACTATAAGTTCCCAAAGATAGGAGTTATAATACATCCTTGACTAGGGGCAACTAGAGAGTAGCCTGGAACTTCTGGTCTTGCATCAAGTGTTTGGAGTAACCAACCCTACGAACCAGGGGGGATACAACAAACCAACACTTGGTTGGAATAAAAGTCACTCCATGGTTTTGTTACGCCGAACAATAATTTTAGGAACAATAACATAACTAAGTAAAGTAGTAAACTAAATAACTGTAGGTCGCATTGCTGACACCATTTATATGCATGGAATTGCGATAAATAAACACATAATACATCACATAATATAGCATTGTATAAGATGAAAATTGTGAAATGAGCAATCATATAATATACGCGGACAATGGTATATAAACAGGCACAGTAAAAAGAATGTAAAAACTACACGAAAAAGATAATAGTAGAAATACTAGTCTTTTTATTACTATATCACTTTACGTACAGAATCAAACAACGGGGGCCGCTCTCGCACAATGTCAGCCAGTTTGGACACCAAAAAGCAATACTACAAACTCTATACCTGTACAAAAGACGTTAAAAATTAATAGACACATGGAAAAAAAGCCATTGAAACCTGGCTCCACTAAGGCTCGAACCCGTCACTTATTTCCGCTTTTTTGTCCTCCTTTCCTGCCCATGCATAGGTGGATCGTGATCTTCTTCTTGACGTGTTTACTAGTCTCTTCCCCTGTAGAGGTATGTGACCCCTCTGATTCTTCGGTGATCGAACTTTTCTCCTTGTGCACCTTCAGCGTAATAGTAGTGGAAGTCTTGCGCATCCACTTCTCCTTCTCTTTCTTTACCTCCAGCCCTTTCCTTTTCTCCTCCAATCTCTTTGCCATAGTCATTTTCTCAATTGATCCCAACCCGCTAGTAATTACCACCTCCTCATCGACAGATACAGAGACGTCCTAATGACTCTACACTACTCCTATTTTTTTACAATCGGACCCATGCTCAAATCCAGAAACTGGGATCGTTCCAGAAGCCACTGCTGAAATGGTGGTGGATGAAGTGAAAATATCGGTGGTTCCCAAATCCTACGTAGCTGAAGGAAGAGGGTGAGAGATGGTAGACCTACAAGTTTGGAAAGGGAAGTGAATAATTTAGAGAAGGACTCTGGAGTAAATTGAATTTCCTGGAGCAACGGAGAGACGAGAGAAATACCTGAGTCGGGATGTGGTCATAAACTTCAATCTCAAAATTTTGCCACCAGTCCCCATCTCCAAGGGGGGCACTATAGCTATAGTAGGATGTGGCCTACCTAAGGCGTCTAACATTGCATAAGCATGAGATGCTTCCGTGGTTATAGCGTTGGATGATGGGATGGTCGTCAATTACTCTTATGAAGTAGGAACAATTATTTGTTGCTGACCTGAAGAGCTTGGGAAAGCAGGAACTCTACAAGGGGCATCAGCGGCATCTTTCTCCCTTTCTTCCCTAAGGATCTCTATGCCAACAGCCAAGAAGTCAATGTCATCAAGACTAAGGTAAGAAGCATTCAGTTCCTCCTTCGAGTGCGTATCCTTAGCCTCTTCAAATCTAACCAAGACTTCCTCCCAGACTATGGCAAGAGTTCAAGGATAACTCACATCAAGCCATTTTAGGCTGCCCTTGTTCATTACACAACTTGTATATAGATAAAGATCACTGGCATACATTTGATCGATCAGTATTATGACTGAAGCTCTGTTAGTTTAGACTTGGTGCTTAGGTGCTCAATCTCTTCCGCTAATTTGCCAAAAATGGCCTCTTATTTTTCTTTTGCCTACTGCACATTTTCCTTATGATGCCGAGTGAGTTTCTTAGCCTTCTCCGTGGTCACAACAGCATGTCCAACGATGGTTTAGTATCGAGACTTGATGGTATTTTCTGCTGCAGTTAGTTACTCTTTCAACTTCTCAGATTCAATATGAGCATCTTATGCTGATTTTTTATCATAATCATCGCCCTGTCATGAGCCCAGTTTGCCTCGGTTAATAGATTGTAACTAGAAGCCTTATTCTTCAAGGCTGCATCCCTCTCAACTTTCAACTTGATTATCTCATCGTCATAGTTTTTAATCGCCTTAGCGTGATCTTCCCTCTGCCTCAAATGAGAGGATCTCTTATTAGTTTATATGATTTACATCTGATAGGGCTTGTACGAGATGCTAAAAATTATAGCCAACTTCTATGTCCTCATGGACTGTCTCCAAATTATTGAGGGAAGCAGCCTAGTTAAGTGGTTTTATCATCTTATCGAACATGGCTCCCCTTAAGAATAGATTCGAAAAAGCAGCTTGAAGCATGGGTATACCTAGCGGGAGTGCAAACGTTTCCCTTCGGTTGAAAGAAGTAGGAGCTACTATGGTAGTTATCTCCCAAGAGAGTTGAATTGATTGAATCTTCCTAGTTTGGACATTAGAGTGAGAAGCAGTAATCAATTGCAAGGACCCATGGTGGTCATAAGAGGCTTTATGGCATTTGTGCGTATCGCCAGTGGAACTGCTCTTATCATCCCTCTCCCGTTTATCTCTCCTCTTGCGTTCTCGCCCCCAAGTGACGAGCTTTATCCTTTTTCCTTTTTCTTCTTTCCTCATCCAATTCGCAAGGAGGGCGATGAGCTGGATCAAAAGTCTTAGCTATCTAGGAGCTGCTATCTTAGCGTAACTGATGATATAATCCACATCCCATGGTATCTGAAATGAAAACAAGAATGAAATTAATACCCGGACTTAGGAACTTAACAAGACGCAGAGATATGTGCTTTGTGATCCTAAAGTGAGCTATGTAGTGCCGACGACCCCCTGTATACTCTACTAACCATATCGATAGGGTTTAAGAGTCGGAGTCTTTTCACCGCAGCTCATAAATGCGCTCAAGTAAATGTCGATTTCCAAGCTAATTCTAGCTAACATTTTGCTAACGGAGATATCCCTATATTTATCTACATAGATTATGACATCTTTCTTGAAATAAAAAAGAAGACGTATCTCCCGTGGGGGTCCTGGTATATTGACCTCCAGTAGACCGTGGAGTATCGATAGCAGATTGTTCTTTAGGAGGAGAATTTCGGGATTAGGGGCTTAGTGCCTCATCAGTTAACAAGTATGAAGAAGGCAGTCGAGCAAGATCGGTACTCATTTTCGATGACTCACCGAATGATTCAACTCTTTCTGCGGAGATGCGAAAGTCATTATCGTCACCATTTGATCCTTTTTCCTCTCCTTCCTCAAACACAAGCTGATTCCCATCTCCCATTTGAAACATTTTGTCTTCTTCTTTAAGGATCGGGGATATCCTATAGGCCTACTCCCCATAATGTCCACTTTAAAGGATAAGTCTATATCAGCTCTAGGAATATCTTCAAGCCGTGCTTCCTCTGGCGGACCAGCTACTTCTTCTTAAGCCTCCTTGATAGAGTCATGAGCATGGTAGAAGAACGAGTGCATCTCCTAGGGCCACTTGAAGTTGACGGCTTGTCATCCACAGTAAATCTATCGGCATAAAGCAACCTGAACTGCCGGAGATTCTCATTCGTCAAAGAGAAACTCCATCGAACGCTTAGAAGCTCTCACAGCCACGAGGGTTTCTAACATTTAGTCAAGCTCATAATTGCTCTCCCTCCTTGGAATGACTGCAATAAGACATGATAGGATAAGAAAATAGAAAACCAATTGAAATAGCAAACACTAGGGAATTAGGACTTACCTCTAGATAGCCAGAAGCGGTTGAAACCCACTGGATGCCTAACAAAGAAATACTCATTCTTGAAAGCTGAATTTTTGTTATGGAGGTCTGATATTAGCTTACATCCCCTACGTAATTTGATAATTATAAAGGATGGCCAGTTCTGCCTCCTTCCGAAGTGCGAAAGAAATGCGAGCTAGCTTAGCCTTGGGGGACGCCAAAGTCTGCTCACGAAAAGAATGTAAAGTGAATTCAGGAGCGCATAACCATTGGGATGGATTTGAAATGGCGCCAATCCTAAATCTTGAAGCACCATGGACAAGAACCGGTTGAACGGTGGTACAACACCACATAAGCACATGTACCGATTATAAGAGATAAAACCTTTTGGAAGGTTATGAGCGAAATCAGCTTGAGTGGGAAGACAAACATTACCTTTCGGGATGTCGTGATATTAACATATATTCTCAAGCATTTTGTTGTCAAAATTGGGGGTGCTTGCTTTTGAGGATCAATTAGAATTCTCAGTCAGGAGGCGGCTGGTCAACTGTATGTCCTACTAAACTAGCGGGTCATAGAAATTGGAAGCTACATGTTGACTTAGTCCCATGAGAATAGATGGAGAAGCAGGGGCAATTATTAACTCAGCTTCGGATTGTGTAGATGATCCATCAACGGACTTGCAACATGTTGACTGGTGCATCATTCTAAACTAGAACTTGTTGATCACTATCAGGTACGCTCTATTCCTAATAAGGATCCCCGTGCAATTAATGTTTGAAATAAAGAGAAAGTCGGTTTGTGTTGACCAATCGAATTCCAAGTGTTGACCGAGGCAGGTGCAGTGTGTTATCTATATATAAAGAGTCAAGTGTCCTAAACACAACAAACAGTCCATTCCATGTAGATGGCTCGCTCGTTGTGAAAAAAAGGTCTGTATTGTTCTTTGAAATCACTTTTCTATACTTACCCGTTATCGATCAACGATCGATAACGGATCCGTTGTCCAGAGCTACATGGAAGTTCTTTCTTTTTAAGAGACACTGGATGTGCGGAAATGCAATGCAATGGAGCTATCCGATATGTCTGAATTTATGGTGAATCATCATGTTTGAGTTAGTTAAACGATCCAGCTTAGTCAATTCGGTGGATAGAGACGAAGAAATTTGGGAGATGTGTTTTTCTTAAGTTGAAAGCATCCAACATGAGATCAAATTCTAACTCCACAACTAGCTAATTATATTCAATTTCGACCATCTCCATTTCCAAATCACAATAACCTAGAACCAGTATCTCCATCGCCTCCAAAGAACAATTCACCATCTTCAACACCAACCTTCGAATTAAGTCAAGCAAACACTATGCAAACTCGATTTAAGGTTTGATTGATCTGGATTTAGATTTACACATGATGGATGTGGTAAAGGCGGTTGGTCTAGGTGATGGAGAGCGAAGCAAGGAGACAATGTAGCATTACAGCGATGACGAAAGACAAACCACGATAGAGCGATGACCTGAATCGGTGAAGGTAGGGTTTAGATTAAATCGACCGGGGGAAGAGTAAACTCGTTTGCAAATGAAACAAGCAATGAGTGACTAAGCAAAAAATATTATAACTAAAGAAAGTCTACATGAAAATTCTCTAAGTCTCTAATTTAGCACCGAATTAAGGTGCTTAATTTGGTACCGAATTTATACACCTCACCCGGGTCACTCCAGCTCATCGCATTGATACTATATGCCGGCTTAAAGCCTGTAAATTTTAGAGCCAAGGTTGCATCGACAGTTCAGAGAATTGAAATTCAAACTGAAATCAAAATGAATAACTAGTCAAAAGTGAACTAATGGAAAACAACAACTTAGGGTGAAATTCAACGTTCAACTATAATTCATAGGATAACAATCCGAATCTTGTCTTGTTCCAGAGCACACTTTGTTTTCAGTGAAAGCAAACTTTGCGGGCAAACGTTAACCGGGTTTTTAACCCAGCAAAAATCATTAGGATAATACGTCGATTTGAAGACGGAATGATTTGAAATTTGGCAAAAACACACAAAAGGCTCAAAGAGGTACTCATGAAAGTGTGAACCAAAAATATGCTAAGTCCTATATTTGGCTCGAATTAAGGACCTTAAATTGTTACCAACTATAGGTGCTTATTGTGGCATTCTCATACTTTTAGCAAGCGATCTAGTAGTCATCTTATGTGTGTTCCTGAAGTTTTATAGATTTCCAAACAGCCTATCATCAAGAGTGAAGATTTGACGCTCCAAATGATAGGATAATCTAAGTTAAGGTAGAACGATGATCAAACCTCATCAGCAATCTACCAAATTACATGGAGAGAATCTACATGAAGTAATAAAATCAACACAAAAGAGTTTAGCAATCCAAAGGCCAAGGATTAGATTCGGTACTGAATTAAGGGTCTTAATTCGGCATTCGACATCGAATCTAGTCCTTAATTCGAGTGGTTATCATTTTCCTTGTGTCATCTGGGGTCACTTCCTGGACCTCTTTGATAGCAGGCTTTGGTCCAAGATGGTTGCTACCACTATAAATACAAACCAAAGAGCAATTAAGAGAGGGTCCGGTTTCTGCCATTACCAAGTGGAAGCCATGTCATTTCTTCAACTCTCTCTACTCAGTAGTCAACCTGGTAGTTCCTATATGCAATTTTAGGACTTAGAATTAGTCAAACACCTGTACTTGTGACTTTTTGATTCTCAAAAACCTTGTAACAATATACAATCAATAACCAAAGCTATAAAGTAGACGTAAGCTTAGTTAACAACCGAACCACTATAAAATTCCCTGTGTCTATTTGTTTCTTTACCACTTTTCTATTTTATTTGCTCTGTTTTAACAGGGCTTGTGCTCTCACATCACACTCCAGTGTGTTGATCCATTTTTTAGGTTAAAATCGGAGCCAAGTCATATTTTATCAACCAACCATACTCAACTCGAAAGTTTGTGCATCTAGTTCGAATGGTAGTACTTTCGGTCATTTCACCCTAGCTTAGCAACTAAGGTTACTCATACATGATTTATCTTTATAGAAGAATTTACCTACTATGAAAGGTGTCAAATTTAGTCTATCTACTAAGCAACTAGCAATAAGCAATATAAGGCTCTAGTATCAAAAGAACAGAAGTGAGTACCCCTAATACAGAGCATACGCCAACACATAAGTTCCTTCCATTTCCTGAGCAGTAGACCTGCTAGGAACCAGTAATTCCTTAAGGCATAAGTCATCATCACTTGCCCACCCCTCTAAAATGTAGCTCAATCCTTCCTCAAGTGTTAACCTGATCGCAATTGAAGCACTTACGCTTCGCTCTAGCATGATGACATTTCATAGCAGAATGCCCCCATATTCCAAGGGAGTGATATACGGGTTATCTTTCTTCTTTTCATAAGCTCGATCTTCCTTGTATCTTGGTCTTTGCACTTCAGTTGGATCTTCGATTTGCTTTCCACTTTCGCTACCTCCAAAGGTACCTCGTGGGTGCTCTCATGAAGGAGAACAATCGTAATGATACTTTCTAAAGTAGCACAAAACAGGTATAAGACTAAGCAATGAACCCCCAACTGATGCTTTAAACCCTAAGGCAAACTCATTTGCCTACACTAATGGATTATCAACCATCTCAATCTTTATATCAAACCAAAAGATTGAATCGGTCAATATACTCCGTTACTAACAAGTCGCCCTACACAATTGGATGAAGTATTCAAGCTATAATTCCTTCTCAATCTCCGAAATGATTCGAGACCCAAAGCGGGGCCTAAATTCACTCCAAGTCCTTGGCCTACTCATCAGCCACTTCTGACATTATGTCCTACGCAGCTAAAGTCTCCCCGCTCCACTTACTAAGAAGAGATTTCCTTTATGAGAACATTCTCTAGACCTATATTTGCATAAGCCTTCTTATTTGCACACCTTCAAGGCTGTGTCTTAGCAATAGCCTCCGAACTAGGATATGGCTTCCTTCGCAGGCCAAGGAAATCGTGGTATAGCTCGAAGAGTCTAAAGCTACCGGAGCAATAAATACTGCTGCCCTAAGGGCCACATCACCTCCGATGCCAACCCGTATCAGTTGTAAATGCTCACGGGTGGAGAAACATCTTCTATGGTAGCTAAATAGTATCTGAACTACCAATCTTCTCAACCTGCCCATTCATAGTCATACTCGCATACCCCATTTGCTCATACTGATAACCTGACGAAGAAACCTTAGTGACTACCGATAGAAATGAATTAAAGTCCAAAGGAAAAGTGGCGTATACAGCATTATATAATAGGAAAATACAAGTACGCTCTCTTAACATATCTCCTTCTATTGGAATAACCCAAACTGGTATGCTTGGCCTTAAGTGTTGAACTAGGCTCTGATACCAAGTGTAACAATCCTCCTTTTGTAATACCTTGAAATTGGCACTGAATGACAACGTTTGACTTCCGAATACAACAAAAGATATATTGTCGGGAAAGAAAATTGAAACATACATTATATTAAGGCATGTCGATTGAATCTCATGGTAGAATTATAACATTGAATGTACTGAATATATATGAATAGAATAGGATAATAATATATATAAGAGACTACACTGGTAGAAATAACTAATAAGCGAATATTAATACAGAACATCAACTCCATATAGGCAGAGTCCTGAATATAATATCTGATACATCAAGTCTCTTATATAAATACATGTCTACTATGTACTACTATAATATCAATTATACATGAAGTCTTGACATCACCTCCATAGAAAGTCTCAATTGTCTTGAAAGTGTATCTCTAAATGTACATGACTCCCAAACCACTCAATCGAGTATCTAAGAGATGTCATGACATGAACAATTGAAGACAAAAGGCAGATTAGACATAAAGTCTGATGTGAGAGGGACCATCAAAAAATACTGTATATTAAAACTATACACAAATAAATAATAAATTACGGAGGTACAGCCAGTACACTCTACAATAACAGCTTAGGGATAATCCAAATTATCCATAAATAAGAAAAGTAAACTTATCCCAAAGGTAGGAAATCATACTATAACCTACTCTTCTCATGTAATCAACGAGTCGGCATAACTAATGTAATATGACTGACATGTAACAGTATACTATGATAAAAGTAACCCAACATCCAAAAGTATGGTAGTCACAATATAATTCTATCATGAAGTGCATAGTAATAATAAAAGTAATAACAATAACATCAACCAACTAATAACATGCATAACATAGCAATGAATGATAACAAAAGAATATATATTGATACCTATTATTACTAATGGGCGAAGTCCACTACGGAAATCTATCGCAATACTATAATTACCTTTGAGGGTCCAAAATAAATAGAGTCGGTAATAAAATGTACCTTAGACACCAAGTCAAATCCTCAATGTTGGGTATCATGTTGATCTCACTGTACCCCTTAAAGCAAGGTTTGATGATATATGATCTACTCTAGTTACTTAAAATCTGTGTGAACCACACCGCACCCTTTAAGTCGAGCTTTGGTGACATCTTTTCCGCTCGTTGATGATAATCATCCTATGTGAACCACGTTGCATGATGTACATAGAGCTTTGGTGATCTGGTCCATTTGTAGATGATCATCATCATTCCCCCTTTCTAGCCATCATGGATTTCTCAAGTAACATGCATACGCCTCTATTAAAAAGAGAACGATGGTCGTGTCTCATGTAATATGCTATTGGGACCATAGAGGAACAACTATGCCATATATATGCACACATTCATCAAATATAAAATTGCCTGTGGCCACCACTAAAGGAGCGATGACATGTATGGCCATTAATATAAGTCCAATACAGTGTATGATCACTAATATAAGATCAATACCATGTATGGTCACTAATATAAGACTGATACAATTCATCAAAATATGCGTACCCAAGGTCAAAGCCCATAGGTATGGATTTACTCCATTTGATCGTACATGCATGTCAGACATGATCGTGCAACCAATCAACACATCGATCTCATGCTCGTCATTATTGATCACTATTGATCACCTATGAATCATTTTACTTCGACTTTTAGATCCTGAGCTTCTCCTATCATTCGACCACCTTGAGTAGCCCAAAGTCATCTCAAAGTCATGCCAAGTTTAACGCAAGCTTGCATCCGGTGCAGGGGAAGAAAACCTGATAAAATGGCACCTGAATTGGGCTTTACTAAGAACATTAGTGCACTACCGAACAATCAGTTGTAGCTTGTCCCAAGCAGTAAAGTTTAGGGAAGGTACCACCGATTGCTACAACCACCAATTCGCATGTTGTCTCCTTCGTCACTTCACTCGATGAGCCACCAAGCTTCCGAAGTCTGCCACTACCCCATTGGACCTCCTTCGTAGTTCATTGGTTGTTGTTTTGAAAGTGGTTCCTTATGTGCATGAAAACCGATTTCGGCACGAAATCCACCCTTTCCACATGTAGAGTTCAGTAGGTGAATCTAGCGACCTGGCGTCCTCAAATACACCAAAATAACAAAACCGGCCATCTACCTTGTGTGATACCAACGTGTATGCCCATACACCCATTTGAATTTTTTTATACACAAATGAACACACAACCGCGCTATCACATTTCAGACTTCACCAGAGCAATTGCTTAGCCCGGTACACGATGGTCACTACAGATACATGAGACGCTCACCACATGCTTTTATACAAATATAGGTATTCGCATACACGTGTATATATATTAATATACACACAAAAACACTCATCTATTCTAGCTACAACACAAGAATTATCGTGATTATTATGACACCTCAAATAACGTATACGTATACCCACTCATTCACATGTATGTACATGTACATTCAAGTAAGTAATTCAATTATATGTAAATCAAAACTTACCACTATTTGCTAAACCTTTTAAATAGGAGTAAAATATCTAACCTTTTCAATAGGAGTAAAATATCTCTCTATTTTATTTCATAAAATCTCATACCATTTTATAAAGTACAATACTGGCTTATACATCCATTTAAGCCTTTAAAATATTAAATCTCATCATTTGAAATTAAGTATTCCTTTCATAAATATTTTATAAAACCTATAACCATTTTACAAAATATCTTCTTCATATATTTTATAAAATCTTACACTTACTATAAAGTATCTCATTCATAATTATTTTATAAAATTTATATTTTATAAAATACACTTTCTTACTACTTTATAAAATCACTCTTTTTATAAAATATCACTTTTATACTATTTTATTTATAAAATATCACTTTCTTGCTATTCTATAAAATCACCTTTTTATATATAATATCCCTTTCTTACCATTTCATAAAGTATCACTTTCTTACACTTTATAAAATCACTCTTTTTATAAGATTCGCCTTCATTTATTTATAAAATCATTCCTTTACATAAATAATATTTATAAATAAATCATTTATTAGTAAACATCATTTCTTTACTTTTAAATAATATTTATAAGTACGAATTAAGCTTCATTAATCACTTAATTAGCTTACTAACTTTTCTAAAACCATTTAGATTAGTTTTATTATTACTAAAAAATGACATTAACTTAATTATGTCATCCTATTAGTCTCTAGTCCATTACAACATTGCATATAATCACTCAATTATCCCAAATCAATTTTTTAGCTTGCTAACTATTTCAAAAATAGTAATTAAGGTCTAAAAAATTAATGAGATGATATAATCATGTTCATAACATGAATACAAGCCTAATTCAACCCAAACAATCTTCAAATCACTTCATATAATTTCATAATCATCAATAAACAAAAAAAAGAAGATTAATAGGTAAATATACATAAAAAATCATCCCACTCAGCTTCTCTTTCCCCAAATAAGTTCTAATCACCAAAAACCATGCTTTTTCCTCTCTTTAAATCATAGATGAAGCTCCATATCACAAAATCAAGCTAATCCTTTGATGGCTTTTGTAGAGAATTGGATGAGAGGAATTATGACGATTTTTATTTAAATTTAGGAATTTTATTTAAAGGATCAGGGCTTGAAGATTAAGTGATTTAGGAGAATATTAGGGAAGGAAGAGGAAAAGAAATGTTGGAAATGAAATGAATGATGGAATTATGAAGGGTAAGCCAGCATATAGGCTATTTCATGGACCTTAGCCCAAATTCGTTTCATCCTCTCAAAATCACTATTCACTACAAAAACTCATTAACACTAATAGAGTTAAGTATATACTCATTTTCTCACGTCAGAAAAGTAAACTCAAGTATGGGTGTTTCGAGTCTCAATTTACTTGTCTCAAAAATTCGAGTGTATTTGGATTAATTATTTAAACATGGAGTCATTAAAATGTAGGTTGTTACATGAACTCTGCTACATGCTTCTTTATACTAGTCAGTAAAACACTTGTTCTTGTCTCGATATATTTGTCACCGCCGAGATGAATAGTCATCCTAGAATGATGTTACTCCTCTAGTACCAAGTCATTCAACTCTATAATAAGTGGAACATACAACCAACTATCTCTATGCAACCATCTTTTAGAACTAATGGAATAATGGTCCATGTGACTTGACTGCTTGCTTCTACGAAGCTTCTCAAAAATACCTAATATCTATGTGTCTTGGTTCCAACTCAAATTGTGCGGTCTATAAGTGAAGGTTGAACATATAATGCTGCTAATTACACTGGCGCGAGATCTGACAAAGGTTGGAAATGAATGTAGAAATAAGCTCCAAGTGCTTCCACTTTAAAAAAGTAGAACATAATATCGATGTCTCCTACTCAAGGCATCTACTAAACATTCCTATACACGAAGTATACAACATATTGAAATCATATGATGCAAAGAACTCTATCCACCAATTTTACCTTAAATTCAAATATTTTCGGGAGAATAAATAATTTAGAGATTAATGTGTAAGCAACTTAAATCATTCCCTTAAAAGATAACATCTCCAAGATTTGAGTGCAAAAATAGTAGGTGCCAACTTAGGATGAGTTGGATAATTTTTCCCATGTACTCTCTATTGTCGATTAGTATAACAACTAACTCTATTTTCTTGCACCAAAATAGCACCAAGTACTGTATCCCAAGCATCGGTATACACAGTAAGTGGCTTCGAACCATTAGGAAGTACTAAAACAAGTGCACTAGTCAATGACTCCATTAGCTTAACAAATGCATGCTCGGACTCCGAGTTCCATGAGAAAACTAAATTCTTCTTAGTATAACGTGTTAATGGAAAATAAATATTACAAAGTCTTTAATAAACCTCCTTAGCATTTTTTGGTACATGCCAATCTTGAATTGCACCAACTTTATTTGGATTGCCCGACAATCCATGCTCAGAAACATGAAAAAGAAAGCAAACTTCTTTGCGCTAAAAGTGACATTTAGAAATTTTCACTATGAACTTATGCCTATGTAAAGTGTTGAGCACTTCTCTAAAATGAAACTTGTGCTCTTCTTCACTTTTTGAGTGAATAAGTATATCATCGACGAATACCACCATAAACTTATTCAGCAATCCTTTGAAGACTTGATTCATAAAGTCGATGAAATATTTTGGTGCATTAGTCAGTCCAAATAGCATGACTAACCTCTCATAAAGTTTGTCAGATGTACAAAAGGTGGTTTTCTGAATACTGTCCTTGGCCAGATGCCACTGATGGAATCCACTAGCCAAGTCAAGCTACAACTTATCAAATAAGTCATCAATACGTGGTAGCAGATAATGATTGTTTTTTGTCAACTTATTCAATTCATGATAGTTGACGCTAAGCATAATATCAAAGACAACTATTGCTCTCCACTCTAAAACATTGCTCCAGATATAATTTTCTCCTATAATCCATTCAGTCTTTTACTGAGCTTGTGTGTTTCTCTAGGATATGTATGCCTAAGTGGCAAGATAACAAGTCTGGCACCATTTTCTAAATAGATCTGAAATTTATCTCCCTATATGGAGGAAGATCATAAGCTTTGGCAAATATCACTAGAAGATCCCAAAACGCTGGAATGGAAGATAACTCATCCCATGACATGTCTAAGGAATATAAATTGCTTAGCCTAATAGAATTGTTGGGCTCATAATAAACTTTAAGATTGAGCTCACTAGAAGTACCCAAGCAAGCAATCTTCCTAGCACAATCTAGTATCGCTTCATATATAAACATCCAGTTCATCTCCAGAAGTAAGCCAAAATAATAAAATCTTGATATAAATGAATCGCAAACAAATTTGAAATCCAAAATATATAGGTTCAAACTCCTACGAATCATGGATAAATGGATTGATTCCTCAATAGGATTCGTAACTATAACAGGATGGGTTTGTGACTATGCTAGTCCTCAAATGCAATTCATTTATTAACTTTCTAGAAATAAATGAGTGAGATCCTCCGATATCAAACAAAATGCAAATAAATAAATGAGAAAGAGTTCATACACCTTCCATGATGACTTTCTTTCCCTTGTCAACAACTGGGGTTGTGCTTGAGTTGGGGATAACATCAAGTGCATAAGATGGTACTATCTGGGTAGTCTTAGGCAAGGTCGGATATTCCCTCTTCATATGTAATATTTCGCTGCAATTAAAGCATTTGATCATCGAGTTATTCACCTCGTAATCCTTTACTTGGTGCACTTTTCTCTATGTTTCTCTACTTTTTCCATGAGCTCCCTACCTGCTTCACCCTTTCATTGGTTCTCTTAAATCGGTTTTCCTTCCACCTTCTTAGGTTTCTCCTTCAGCAATGCCATCTCTACTAAGTCCTTAAAAGTAGTTTCTGTGGGTACATGACTCAAAGCAATGTCTAAAAATCTTGTTAAACCTCTTAGCCAATTTTTATCATTTTTTTCATTGGTGTGTTAATGGATCTATGTCATATTTCATTAGCTAGTTGAATTCATTAACATGCTCCTTAACACTTTATTCTCCCTACTCCAAATGAATGAACTTCTCTAGTTCCACTCCTAATTCAGCCTCCGATATGAACTAAACCTTAAAATATCCTCTAAAATTAGCTCAAGTAATCCCAGTCTCCTCTGTCTCTGTAGTGATAATGTACCACCAGTTCATGGCCTCTTTCTATAAGTTTCATGAATCTAACCACTGCTTCATTGCATCATCAACACCCACCAGATAAAATATCCTATCTCAATTACTTAGCCATCCCCTTGTCTTAATAACCGACTAAATCCCCGTATAATTATTTTCATCGAAATTGTGGAAATCCAAACACAATTTTGGAAAATCCAAAGCAAGCAAAGGAGCAGAAACCACACCATGTGCTTGAGCTGTGGGTCCTCCATTTAGGTTAACTTCAGTATGGCCCCTTGCCTTAAGATATTGGCAAAACTATTTTAGAATGTTCATTCCTAGAACATCAACTGCAACCTTACCGAAACTATTTCCAATTTGGTTTCTAATTTCCAATTATCTTTAAAAAAAGAATCATCATCAACTCACCTCAGATAATAATAAGAATTACTGGAATTATATATGTGCATCCATGCTATATGTATATACTTATTAAAAAATGTACAAGTATGCTCTCCAAGTACATGCCTAAACTCTAAGGAACTCTAAACCTAAGCTCATGTACCAGCTGCAACAAACTATCCTTTTATACATATTGATTCAACTCCTAAAAGCAATGTCGAACTCGCATTCTACCAAGAAGGATGGATCGTTAGGTTGAGATAGTTTATACGGTACAGAGATAAACAATTTTTTTTAAACAATCTACCCGTTCAAATCTAACAATGAAGCTATCAAATATAACTGAATGAAATAAACTAAATCCCACTGCTTAAAATAATAGTAACCAATGTCGGGAAAAATCTCGGGAAAGTTCCCGAAAACAACTGGAAGTACATATTTATCTGACTAGTAAAATAAGATACCGATAATGGAAAATAAAATAACTTCAGCATGCACAGTCATGTACTCCGCATATCTTACTCCACTCACATACCATACAACCCTATTAACCTATAAAATTGGCATATAGGAGAAAGATAGTGTAACAACCCGATGGGAGGAAGAAACTAATTATTAATTAAATAATAAAGATTTGAATAATTAAATAAGTTTAAACTGATATTTATATAATTATAGTTAATAATTTAGTAAATTTTATGAGAAACATTTAATAAAGTAAAATGAGTTATATTTTGTTAAGAATTCAAAAATTAACTAATTAATTATAATGTTTTATTATTATTATAAAAAGTTTACTTCATGAATTTGAAGAAAAATAAATTCAATCATTAAATCTCTTATAAAGAGAAAATGTTTGAAATTAGTAGGATTTTATACTATTTGCTATATAAGGAAATCTACTTTAATTAAGAAAATTTAAAGTTTTAATTTTAAATTAATTTAAGTAGAAATGAAAAAGGTGAAAATGAATTTAATTGGAAATTTATAGGATAGGGAAAGATATATAGATATCTACGTGTATGTGTGTTTTGGAATATACAAAAGAAGTCGAATAATATTAAGTAAGCAAATTGGGCCAAACTTATTAACTTAAACCAATTAGCATAAGTGAAGATCCTATTTAAATTTCTAAAGGTTTCCAAAATCTGGAAATCTCCTTTATATTTATAATTATAAGTACGCACAACTATTTAACCATTTTGATGATTCTCTTCCTCTATAAGTCAAAACCCTACCATCATTTCATCACTTCTAAAATTAAAAATAAATTGCTATAAATTCTTAAATTTTAAGAAAAGCTTCCTGACATGTTCCTACACTAATCAGTAAGGAGAACCCTAATTTTAAGTACTGACTTTGGAAGTTGGAAATTCACTACAAGTAACAGGCAAGGCGAAAGAAAGGCAAGGGGGAGTAAGCGAAGCTCTTCATAGTTGGGTGAGTAATTATGCTTACAAAAATATCTATTTTGATTGTATCATCTTTGGACTTTGATGACTAATCCATGTGACCAAAGACAGGAGTTACCGCAGTTGAAATTTTATTGAATTATCAATCGACATGCATCTTATAATCAATTTGATTGGAATAGGATATGTTAGAAGTGAAGAATATTTGAATATTGTTGTAAGTGCGTTAAGCTGAAGTTGAGATGCAAATGTAATTTGGTCGGAGGAATATAAGGGATTAGAGTCACGTTGCTAGGAAAAAGACCGGTCAACCCCACCAACCGAACGGTCGACCATCGCCAATCGATCAATGGTCCTACCGATCATCTCCTAATTAATTAAAATAAAATAAAATGAATATGATTAAATAATATAATAATGATAAAGAAATATAATAAGTTTTAAAATATAATATAAAAAAAATACAATAAAATGAATATACTAAATAAAATAATATTTTCAATATAGGTATATACTTCTTAAATAACATAGCGTATATATATAAGTAAAAGAAATAATTTAACTATAATTTTACTAAAGGGATCTGTGCTATATCTAATAGTGCAACCGATATATTTAAGTTAGAGATTTTGAATTAATTAATAAATTACAAATCATATATGTATATATTATAAAATCTATGTGATGAGAAATTTATAGTAAAAGGGTTATAATACCGACTGGTATGGGACTTTCAGTAATATTTATCTAGTTATTCATTGGACTAGCTGCATAGATAATATAGTCCATCGATTGTATTGTGCAGTGGTATGGGACACTATTGAGATATTTATTCGGTTATTCATTGCAAGTTGATAAAACTCAAGTGACGGGAATAGTAATATGTGATTATACTCACATGAGGTGTTGCTCATAAGTGTAAGGAGGGTAGGTGCCCTTATATTTGTAGATATTGTGTACCACTTTCATGATGTACTCTAAGATTATTGGCGGGAGAGGACCAAATGGCTAATATCCACCCTAGCAGCCTGATCATAGGTTGCTCCCCAGATCCGTGAAACCTTGAGAGTATATATATTACGTTGGGTGGCCTAAAGGGTACATGACCTATAATCCCAGTGCCACTTAGGCTAGTAGTTTGTTACCTATATGGGTCGGTGCATGGTCATGACCGAGTGCTTCGCGTAGAAGGGTAATAAGTGGAATGTAACGGTCAGCCTTTTCGACCCCTAAATGTCGACATTAATACATCCATGGTATTCACCCACCGAGCACCCAAGTGCTGGAAAGGCCAATTATTAGGGTAAAAAAGAAGGAAAAGGAAATAAAAGAAGAAGAGAACACAATATCAGAATTTCACATGTGGAAAGATAATATATAATATCTCAAATGGTCTTTACCAAAAAGAAAACATTTATATGCTTTCATCAATCAGAGTAAACTAACATATCATCAGTCTGGATAGTTATAACAATATATCCTCAAAAATGTTGATAGGTACGAATCAAGTTATGCGACAAAAAATAAATACGATAAGAAATCATCCAACTCCCCTCTAGGAGCTCCAATGAACTATAGCCAAATCTGGAAACATACTTGAGCATACCTGAGCATTAAGAAAATAACAAGTGAATCAGTCTGGTAAACCAGTGTGAGAAACTCAAATTATATAGATTTATTATATCTTAAAACCCTTCAAAATAAGGGTATTTCGTAAAACCACACCGTCAATAAACACGAATGTGTTTTTACCTTATTATAACCAAACCATTTCTATTATAAAATCCAATGAAAATATAATAATATCTAAGTTGTGAAGTATAAATAATCACATAGTTGTGACGTAAGTGAATGTTCATCACAACAATAATAGGTATATAATCACAACTGCTACGGCATGTACGCTAATTGTGTAGGATTTCCACGAGTTGCTCTCGGTACTTCGAGAATGATCCTCCTGCATAAGGATCATAGATATCCTTCGGAGCATCGTATATCTCTAGATAAAATATATTATAAGAAAACATAGTTGGTCCACGCCCGAACACATGGCATCGGGTCACATCACTCTCGCATGCATATCCGCAAGGAGCACTAGACTGGAGTGCATGCACCCTTTAAGTTCGCTAAACTCCATAGGCTATGTCTCCTATCTCTGGTTTTTGTCATTACCGATGGTGAAGTCACATTCAACATCCTACCATACGAGCCACACTTAAACTGATTGTAATGACCCGCAAATTTACCAATTAGATAAGTTATATTTATTTTTAAAATATTCAAATATAAGAATTTTTTTAAACGTAGATTATAATGTTTTAAAACAACAAATAACAATTGTATAAGTATTTACAAAAATATATACTTTGAAAAAATAGCGATAAAATGTCCGAAAACAATTTTATTGATAAACAGCTCTATACTCGTAAAACGTAGCGCACAGAGCTGGATACATAAAATTATTGTATAATTGAATAAGAATATGAAATAAAATTATTTATTTTATTTTTGGAAATTAAATGAATATATAGTGATGCCCTTATATTTAATTTAAATTGAGATCTAATGATTTAATAATTATCATAATTATTCAAATAATTGTTTTTTTAATGATAGCAATTCGTTTTAAATAGTTATAAAGTGATAATAAATGATTTATAATATTTTTATAAAGATATTTAAGTAGTTTGAAATTATGAAGAAAATCGATATCGACATATCGGTATAAATACCCATTTTGCAAGTAATTTGAAATGTGACCAGGAATCGGTTTCTCGATTTTCAACGGTTTAACGAACGGAAGCTGTTCGAAAGTTGTTGCAACCTTATTTATATGTCATTTGCACATATATAACATACAAATGCATCCACTAACATATACATAAACACATATACATACATATAACATATATATATTTATACATAGATATATTAAAAATATCTAAGATATTTTAGGAAAACTTAAGCTTTCATAAAGTCAACAATTAGACATAAAGTGATTTAAGGTGATGGATGATGACGAAGAGGTGTGTGGGCATGTGAAATGATGGAGGTGAAAGGAGGCACATGGGTGATGTGATGGGAAGGAAGTGATGTAGGATATTTTGCAAAATTTTGGCTATAAATATAAGCAACCCTTTCATTCATTCACACATCCTACCATCTTCTTCTTCCTCTTTGCCTAAGCTTTTCCATGGATTCTTATTTAGAAAATTTACGAATAAATTGAAGTAGAAAAGAATATAAAATTATATACCTACATATAAAAAGTCGAATCACCTCAAACACTAGCCAACCACCTCCTCCGCGCCTCCATAGCCCACGGCCTCCTACCATACCCTTAAAATCGAGAGCACCATCCACTCAAAGGCATGGCCAAGCCTACCCTAGCAAAGGCCGAGCCGTAAGGGAAGAAAATAGCAAGTTCGAGGAGCCGCGGAGCAAGAAAAAGAGGAGGGTGTGCTGCCGGAATCAATTTGAGAAGCTATGAAAAAGATTGGTGTAGTGTAGCCATAAGTGGATACTCAATATTTAAATTTACTAGTTAAACTCTATTGTTTAATGATATGAAAATATAATGTATTGGATGATTAAGTGTTTGATTACTTGGATGATTACTTAATTGATTAGATGATTCTTAAGATGGTTGATAACTTGGTTGATAAATGACAACAGAAAAGGTTAGTAAATTAATCTTAATAAATAATGGAAATAAAATCCGTAATAAATATATGTATATGAAGATATTTAGGCTCTTAATGGTTTTGAAAATATAAAAAGGTTGAAAATGAATATTATAATGGGTACTTTTGGCATAGGTCCTTATTAAGTTTCAAAATTCACGAAAAGTCCTTCACTAAATTTCAGTGTAAATTAGGTCCCTGTTTTTTTATTCACGATTATTGCAGAGCATGATGCAACTTTTCATAAAAGTTGCCGACATTTCCGCAACTTCTGTACACTATGAACATAGTGTATGAAAGTTGCTGAAATATCAGCACTTATTTATAAAAGTTGCTGACATATCAGCAACATTTATGTACACTATAAACACAGTTTATGAAAGTTGCTGAAATATCAGCACTTATTTATAAAAGTCGCTGACATTTCAGCAATAATTTTTCTTCGTTTCCAGAAAACAGGGACTCGCTTTACAATGAAACTTTGACAGGGAAAGTTGCTGAAATATCAGCACTTATTTATAAAAGTTGCTGACATTTCAGCAATAATTTTTCTTCGTTTTCAGAAAACAGGGAGCCGCTTTACAATGAAACTTTAACAGAGACCCGCTTTACAATATGAAAGTATGATAGGGATGCCTTCCTAATTTCCACTATTATAATAATATAATATTATGAAATAATTTAAAAGTGAAAAAGAGATTTAATATGGAAAAATATTGGTTTAAATATTTGAAAATGGTTTACGAATGTTATATAAATATTAAAATTCAATTTTGAGAAGTTTTCATAAACAACGAATTTAGAGTCGAAAAAGGCCTGTCGCGTAACGATATTTCATGATTTCACGCCATAAAAGTCAAATGAGTTTATAGAATGGAATATAGCTTGAAATTCTTCGAGATAGGAATGTTTCAAACTATTATACCTATAGTTTTCAAATAAAGAATGAAAATTGAGATTTCGATAAGTAGAATTTGAAATATGAATAAAACCAGTTTTTAGAAAAATCGCGGTTTTGCAGTTTGGAATCCGAAATAGGATTTCTTTGAAAATGATACTTTAAAAATGTTTTAAAAAAATGGAATAAATCTTGTAAATCATTTAAAGTGTTTTAAAAGTGATCTGGGTTATAAAAATAAAATTCAAATGATAAAAAGTCGTTTTGATCAATATAGCTTAAAAAGTGCTTTCTGTAGCACTTTTTCTTAATAATTTTTGAAATAAAATGTTTAATTTAACCGTTTTTTTCAAATCTTTTGTAAATGTTTTTAAATGATTAACGAAGTATTTTAAAAGTGATTTGAAGGATTTATGAAGTGGTTAAATAAATAACTAAAGTTAGTAAAGTATGTTAAATGATTTGGAGTTGATTAAATAACTTGACGCCTTATGGGTGTTAGAGAGATAATATCTAGGCTTGAGTTTGGAAAACCAGTTTCCTGCTCTCCTTGGCTATCCGGACTGGCCCGATGGATAGGTTAGTAAATTTGGTTTACTTGGATCGAAATTTCCTAAAGTATAAAGATATAATTTTCCAAATATAAATAACTTGGATTGTGTAGAAATGATTTGAAAATGATTTCCTAAATAAAGGGTGAAACGATTCGGAATTATTCCAACGTTAAAAAGGTTTTGAAATTAACTAAATGA
This sequence comes from Allium cepa, assembly GCA_030765085.1. Taxonomy (NCBI): domain Eukaryota; kingdom Viridiplantae; phylum Streptophyta; class Magnoliopsida; order Asparagales; family Amaryllidaceae; genus Allium; species Allium cepa. Next base: position 603,112,808 of record CM060935.1, read on the forward strand.
TTTGATAAATGAGGCTTAATGATTCCATATACTCTAAAGAGGAATGAATCAATGAATATATCTCTAAGAGAAATTGGATTTAAATAAAAAGGTTAACAAATTGAATGGTGAGTGATAATCACCTGTATACCTAAATGTCTTTTTATCTATGATTGGTTCGGAGGGACCAGGGTCAGATTTGGGTAACTCCTATCTGAAAACCATTTCAAATCAATGTATACGTTCAGAAGTGAAGATATGTTAAAGATGATGATTATTAAAGACCAAAGATCTTCATAGCGAAATGACTACTTGTTGACATTCTCTGGATAGCTCCTAATATAGAGACATTTATTATAGCAGTGGTCCCGTTGTGTTTTGAAATCTTCGGATTGTAAGGACTGCTCGCTCCTAATAGTAGTAGGAGTGCCTTCGGTTTTATTTATTACCAGAACGAACTTGTATGGATGTATGTCTGACAATGCATTTATGATTATATTAATTGATCTCTATCAACCTATTATCTGATTGGTGGTGGAGAAGGCAACTTCTCTTAGCTTAACACCCTTTCCTGAGACGTACGACCTCAGGAGTTATACGTTTGTAGAAATCGGTTGTGTGATTAAGGAATGACAACGTGGCATTCTAAGAGGAATGTGCTTTATGGAAGAATAAAGCATGGCTTTGTGAATAGCAAAGTGTGGTTTTGTTAAAATTGAGCGTAACCTCACGAGCCTCACATCTCGTGGATGATACGGGTAATTATATGGTCTGCAAGACATATATTTCAGGCTATTGGTTGTATGAGTATGGAGGAGTCCAGTGGAATCTAGATCCTTAAGGCATTTATTGCCCCATTTATTTGAATATAGTAGCTAGCTTGTGAAAAGTGATAAGGCTACCGGATATTGGTAGTGTAGGAAGTGAAGTTCCAGGTGACTTGCTTGAGAAAAACGATCAAGGTATCGTGGGAACTATGTTGCTATACGTGGATCGAAGGAAAAGGCCACTAGTTCCCTATCAAGTTGGAAATCCAATTCCAATATGAGCTTTACGGTTTTGATTTTATTCCCAAAATAGCTGTAATGCTTTGCAAACATTTCAGCTACCCCTTTGGTATCATATATTCGGTCCAGTATATTACATTGACCTAGTCCGGATATATTACCATAGACTTAGTTCGGATACAGATAATTTATTTTGATACACACACACACACACACATATTACTTGAAAAGCATTTTCAAACCAACGTCTTTAAGAATAATATCAAATGTTTTTACATAAATTATTTTGGTTATCATAAGATAAAAGCCCATCTGTATTTATGTGTGGATGTGATCTTATGAGATACCCTTTCTTTTCAAAGGTTTTGATTTACATCAGCATTTAAAATTTCAAGTATCTCACGTTGGTTTATCAAGCCTGATCCGGGTATTTTTAATACCCGGGTCTGATCCGAGTAGTTTCAGGTTTAGTTGAAGATGCTTGGAGTTTCTAGAGGAGGGCTAGAGATCTTCATCAACGTATGGAGGTATTCTATTATGCGCTGCACATACTGCATTTGTTTTGCTGTTTGTTAGCATTTATAAGGACAGAGGATTTATAACTATGCAGGCTGAATCTAGGTTAGACTCTGATGTTGTATTTATATTTTTCCACTGTAAAGATTTATATTGAAATAATATATGTTATTCCATTCGGGTGAGATTCTATTCTATCTTTATTTTCTTTTTCCCCTAACAATCGCGCTTTGCAGCACTTGGATTTGCAGCACGTGAATACCAAGGACGTATTCTTGTCAATTTTTGAGGATCGAAAACCCCAGTCGTTACATTTGGTATCAGAGCTTAGGATGAGACAACACCTTGGTTTTGATGGGGTAAAACTCATTATAGATAGGGTTAGTAATATCCTAGAATGAGTGACTCATTAGAGATAGGGTTATTATCGCCCTAGGATGAGTTTAAGAGTAATATATATATATGTGTGTGTGTGTGTGTGTGTGTGTGTGTGAGCCTGTATTTGTTAGTTGATATAAAAATGTTTTGTGTTGATTTATCTGTTGAGTGGTTTACAGATTCTGGTCGGTACGTGGTACGCCATGATATCGGTAAGGGTTTCTAAACACTTAAACAAGGCAAATCAAAACACCGTTTTAAAAGGAGTATATTAAATATATATAAAAGGTATAAATATTTATGTGATATGGAAAATTTATAAGATGTTATCCCTTTGGAAAGTTTTTCGAGAATAAGGTCTTGATCTGTGTAGTGAAGGTGGGAACAATCTTCTAAGTATCGATCATATGTTGACTTGGGCGAATGGTATCGAACACTTTGTATATTATTCTTCTTATCATTGTACAATCAAGGAAAGTTCAAAGCCGAACAAGCTAAATCAGGTAATTTGGATTAATGGTATGAAATCTCTGATAATAATTTAGTTTACCATTTAGGTAAGGATGTCTTATTATTCGGGAGATGAGTTATGGGTTAATCCAAAGCAAGTATGTAGAGTATGTGCACATAAAGAAGCTGAAGAAAAAGAAAAACGAGGACCATATGCTAATATCGACTGTTACTATTGCGATAAGAAAGGACATTATGCAGTTATGTGTTAAAATAAGCAAAGGAAGAAGCAGAGAAGGGAAAACAAAAATTCTAATTGGGACGATATAGTTTGTTTCAAATGTAAAGAGAGAGGACATTTTCTACATAAATGTCCTAGAACAAAGAAGAAACCAAGGATTAAAAAGAGGACAATGGGCTGCTATTCAATGCAATAACCTAAGACATGAAGTCAAAGATTGTCGTAAATGAACTTGCATTTGGTGTTTCCAGGGGAAACACTTAATGAAGGATTGTCCAAAAATGAAAGTGGTTAACTTAGGCCTCCAAGATAAAACACCGTCTACCTCAAAAGGAACCCAAAAATAGTATGTATGGCAGTTCAAATATCTATATAATGGTAGTGTGTGATAGGTTGTTTACCTAGGGAGTTATCTCTAAAAGTTTGTAACAGAGACTAGGGTTCGTAATGAATGTACAAAAATAATGTTAATTAATAAATCTCCTTTGATCATTCTCACTATGCATTTCTTCTATCTTCCATCAAATCAGTTTAATAAAAAGAATATTAGAAATGTTTTTTTAAAAAGTATTTAAATAAGGAAATTATTTAAGAATATATTTTATAGAATAAAGTGTAAAAGTAAAAGATGTTTGGGAAAGATGGATTTGAGAATTCGTATCCTAATGTTTTGAAAAAGCATAAAAGAGAAAGTTATGCAATATAAAATAAGTTAGGAATAATTTTATAATGAGATTTATTAACAAATAAATTTCTAATTTTGAAACAAGAATTATAATGGTATTATTCCAAATAAAGGATAATTGATTTCTTTTGGAAAAGAGAAAGAAATATTTTTTGGAATAAGTATTTTCGAAGAATAAAGGGTTTATTAGTATTTAAAGTAAAAGATAAAAGTTTTATGAAAAAATTTCATCAAGATTTTTGAATGACTGCATATGAGGTTCGTAGATCATTTCAGTACAATATTTTGATCTAATATTCGAGTACGGAACTTTGAGATGTTTACACCGGTCCAAAAGTGGATTTTTCACTTGATTCTTGAACGTCTAAACATTGATAAGTTTTCTATCATAGTTAAGGGCTATGTAAGGGAATCGAAGTTTTTCGATCATGAAGCCTGGTAAGAGTCTGCACTAGAGGATTGGGGGATCAATACTACTTCGGAAGTAAAGTTGTGAATTCGAATAGTAGTTCGAATCAGGTATTTCGTACGGATGATCTGTATACATCGTATGAATGTAAGTTTAAAAATAAAAAATTTGGGCAAATACCTTTGGGTTTTATTTTGGTGTAATTTCGGGGACGAAATGTTTTTAAGGGGAAAGCCTGTAACGACCTGCAAATTTATCAATTTTATAAATTATATTTATTTTAAAAATATTCAAATATAATTTTTTTTAAACATAGATTATGATGCTTTAAAACAATAAAAAACAATTGTATAAGAGATAAAATGACCAAAAACCATCTTATCGATAAACATCTCTATACTCTTAAAACTTAGCGCACAGAGCTGGATACATAAACTTTTTTTTATAATGGAATAAGAATATGAAACAAAATTATTTATTTTATTTTTTGGAAATTAAATGAGTATATAGTTATGCCCTTATATTTAATTTAAATTGAGATTTAATGATTTAATAATTATCATAATTATTCAAATAATTGTTATTTAATGATAGTAATTCATTTTAAATAGTAATAAAGTGATAATAGATGATTTATAATAGTTTTATAAAAGATATTTAAGCAATTTGAAATTATGAAGAAAATCGATGTCGGCTTATCGGTATAAATACACTTTTTTTAAGTAATTGCTAATATTTGTTTATATGATTTTGTAATTCAAACGTGACCACTTTTATTTATTGGGAATGATTAGGAATTTATTTTCAAATTTTGTATATATAAATTAAATAAAAAGTTAAAATGTGACCGGGAATCGGTTTTTCGATTTTCAACGGTTTAACAAGCGGAAGTTGTTCGAAAGTTGTTGCAACATTTTTTTATATGTCATGTGCACATATATAACGTACAAATGCATCCACTAACATATACATGAACACATATATACATACCTATAACATATAGACATTTATATGTACATATATTAAAAATATATAAGATATTTTAGGAAAACTTCACCCATAAGCTTTAATAAAGTCAACAATTAGGACATGAAGTGATTTGAGGTGATGGATGATGATGAAGAGGGGTGTGGGCATGTGAAATGATAGAGGTAAAAAGAGGCACATGGGTGATGTGATGGGAAGGAAGTGATGTAGAATATTTTTGCAAAATTTTAGCTATAAATACAAGCACCCCTTTCATTCATTCATTCACTCATCCTACCATCTTCTTCTTCCTCTTTCCCTATGCTTTTCCATGACTTATTCTTTAGGAAATTTATGAATAAATTTAAGTAGAAGAATAAATAAAATTATATACCTACATATACAAAGTCGAATCACCTCAAAACACTAGCCAATCACCTCCTCTACCTCTCCATAGCTCATGGCCTCCTCCCATACCCTCAAAATTGAGAGCACCACCCGACTCAAAGGCATGGCTGAGCCTATTCTAGCATAAGCCGACTCTTATGGGAAGAAAAGAGCAAGTTCGGGAAGCTCTAAAGCAAGAAAAAGAGGAGGAAGTTCTGTCGGAATTAATTCGAGAAGCTATAAAAAAGGTTAGTAGAGGGAAGCTATAAATGAATACTCAATATTTAAATTTACTAATTAATCTCTCTTGTTTAATGACATGAAAGTATAATGTATTAGATGATTAAGTGTTTGATTACTTGAATGATTACTTGGTTGATTAGACGATTCTTTAGATTGTTGATAACTTGGTTGATAAATGACGACGGAAATGGTTAGTAAATTAACCATAATAAATAATGGAAAAAAAAATCCATAATAAATATAGATATATGAAGATATTTAGGCTCTTAATGGTTTATAAATGTTTTATAAATATTAAAATACAATTTTGAGAAGTTTTAAAAAATAATAAATTTGGAGTCAAAAATAGGCACGTCGCATAACGGCGGTTCACGATTTCATGCAATAAAAGTCAAACGAGTATATAGAATGGAATATAGCTCAAAATTCTTTGAGATAAGAATTTTCCGAACTACTATATCTATAGTTTTCAAAAAAATAAAGAAAATTGAGATTTCAATAAGTATATTTTGAAATATGAGCAAAACAAGTTTTTGAAAAAATTGTGGCTTTACAGTTCGGAATCCGGAAAAGATTTCTTTGAAAATGATATTTTAAAAATGTTTAAAATTGTGGAATAAATCTTATAAATCATTTAAAGTGTTCAAAAAGTGATTTGAGTTATAAAAACAAATTTTCAAATGATAAATAGTCGTTTTCATCAATATAGCTTAAAAAGCACTTTCCGCGTCACTTTTTTTTATAATTTTTGAAATATAATTTAAACGCAACCGTTCTTTTCTGAATCTTTTGTAAATGTTTTTAAATGACTACCAAAGTATTTTAAAAGTGATTTGACAGATTTATGAAGTGGTTAAATAAATATCTAAAAGTTAGTAAAGTATGTTAAATGATTTAGAGTCGATCAAATAACTTGACCGCCTTATAGGTGTCAAAGAGGTAGTGTCCAGGCTTGAGTTTGGAAAACCAGTTTACTGCTCTCCCTGGCTATTCAGACTGGTCCGACAGATGGGTTAGTAAATTTGGTTTGCTCGGATCGAAATTTCCCAAAGTATAATGATATAATTTTCCAAATTTAAATAACTTGGATTGCGTAGAAATGATTCGGAAATATTTTCCTAAATAAAAGGTGTTACGATTTGGAATTATTCCAAGATTAAAAAGGTTTTAAAATTAACCAAACGGTTTAATAAATGAGGCTTAATGATTTCATATACTTTGAGAAAGCTAAAGGATGATTCAATGAATATATCTCTAAGAGAAATTGGATTTAAATAAAGAGGTTAATAAATTAAATGGTGTGTGACAATCACCTATATACCTAAATTCCTTTTTATCGATGATTGGTATGGAGGAAACGGGATTCGATTTGGGAAACTTCTATCTGAAAACCACTTCGAACCAATGTAAATGTTTGGAAGTGAAGAGATGTTGAAGATGCTGATTGTTGAAGATCGAAGATCTTTATAGCGAAAAGACTGCTTGTTGACATTCTCTGGGTAGCTCCTAATATGGAGACATTTATTATAGCAATGCTCCTATTGTGTCTTGAAATTTCTACTTGCAAGGACTGCTCGCTATTAATTGTAAGAGGAGGAGTGCCTTCGGTTTCGCTCAGTCCTAGAATGAACTTGTATGGCTGAATGACTGACAGTGCATTTCCGATCATATTAATTGATCTCTATCAACGTATTATCTACTTGGTGGTGGAGAAAGTCAATTTCTCTTAGCTTAGCACCCTTTCTTGAAACGTACAAGCTCAAGAGCTATATGTTAGTAGAAATCAGTTGTGTGATTAAGGAATGGCAATGTGGCATTCTAAGTGGAATGTGCTTTATAGAAGAATAAATCATGGCTCTGTGAATAGCAAAGCGTGGCTTTGTTAAAATTAAGGTAGCCTTACGAGCCTTACATCCCGGAGATGATATGGGTAATTATGTGGTCTGCAGGACATATATTTCAGGTTATCAGTTGTATGAGTATGTAGGAGTCCAGTGGAATCTAGATCCTGAAGGCATTTACTTGCCCCATTTACTTGAATATAGTAGCTAGCTTGCGAAAAGTGATAACGCTACCGAATATTGGTAGTGTAGCAAGTGCAGTTCCAGGTGACTTGCTTGAGAAAAGCGATTAAGGCACCGTGGGAACTATGTCGCTCTACATGGATCGAAGGAAAAGGCCACTAGTTCCCTATCACATTGGAAATCCCATTCTAATACGAGCTTTATTTCCAAAATAGCTGTAATGCATTGCAAACATTTCAGCTACCTTTTTGGTATCATATATTCTGTCCGGTAAATTCCATTGACCAAGTCCAGATATGTTACCATAGACTTAGTCCGAATATTGATACTTTATTTTGATATATATATATATATATATATATATATATATATATATTACTTGAAAAGTGTTTCCAAACCAATGTCATTAAGAATAATATCAAATGTTTTGATATAAAGTATTTTGGTTATCATAAGATAAAAACCCGTCCGTATCTATATGTGAGCATGGTCTTATGAGATACCCTACTTTCAAAGGTTTTGATTTACATTAGCATTTAAAATTTCAAGTATCTCATGTTGGTTTATCAAGCATGATACGGGTATTTTTAATACTCGGGTTAGATCCGAGTAATTTCAGGTTTAGTTGAAGATGCTTGGAGTTTCCAAAGGAGAGCTGAAGATCTTCATCTACGTATGGACGTATTATATTATCCGTTGCATATACTGCATTTATTTTGTTGTTTGTAAGCATTTGTAAGGACAGAGAATTTATAACTGTCCAGGCTGAATCTAAGTTAGACTTTGATATTGTATTCAAAATTTTCCATTGTAAAGATATTACACTGAAATAATAAATGTTATTCCATTCGGTAAGATTCTGTTCCATCTTTATTTTCTTTTTCCCCTACAATCGGGTTTTCCAGTGCTTGGATTTCTGGCACGTGAATACCAAGGATGAATTAGTGTTAATTTTCGAGGGTCGAAAACCACGGTCATGACATAGATCTTACATATGAGCTACAACTCGAACAGATCATGGAACCACACATGGATTCTCATATCTCAATAGATCTCGAAACCACACATGGATTCCTCAATTGATCCCGGAATCACACAAGGGTTCCCATACCTCAACACATCTCGGAATAACACGTCGATTCTCACATCAAGAATAGATCATGAACATCTACATGTGTTCGAGCATCTCAAACAGATCTCGAATCTCTGCATATATTCCAGCATCGCGAACAAATCACAAAGCAATCATGATCCTCTTCCAAAGCATAGAACACGTATTGTTTTAGGGTGTTTATGGTTTCAAATCATCTCATATAAGTACATTCCCCTGCTTACCGGGTGCTCTAAAACCAATTGATCAATTTTCTGGTAATCTCAGCCTCGGTTCTTTGGGAAATAAACAGACAACACATAATATCAGAGATCACCTCCTAACGGTTTAAGTGGATGGATTTCCTTATCATTTATCCTAGACAAGCAAAGTGAGTTATACGTACAGTATATTATCACCGAAGATAACTGTACTTTCTTCTAGATATTTTCAAATTATATTTGGCCAGATTAAATAACAATGAGAATAATCGCATATGAGAAACTAGTTCTCGCATATTATCCATAAGCAGCAACACACAAAGCACAATCAAAATAGACAAGCGCGATCAAGTCGTATAAATGACTTCTATTCCCCTTTTTAATTAATTTTCCTTTATTAAAAATCTCTTTTATTAATAAAACCCACTTTTTCTCAATAAACCATTTATAAATGAAACTCGATCTATTAACTAAACTTCACTATTTAATTAAAACATTACTATTCATTTTAACACATTTCGATACTCTCAAAAGTATTCACATACTTATCTCAACCGTATAAGTATATTCACAATTAAATTTCAAAGGGCTTAAGACAAATGTTACTCAAACACCATCACTACAAACCCAAAACCATTTCACTTATGATTATCTCCAAAACATTCTTTTCAAAGATCTATTTACATTCATAAATATAATCAAAATGGGTTAAAGGCAAATGTTACTAACACATTGCCACAACAAACCAAAACTAATTTATACTCTATATTCTCTTTAAATTCCATTATTAAAGATCTAAGTATTTTCTAAACTCATTTAACAATATTTCACAGCTTTAAAATATTATCCAAGGGTTTAAACACAAATGCTTGTAAAACAATGTTTACGACAAACCCCAAAACACTTTACTATTCCATTATCTTTAAAATTCCACTTTAGAGATCTAATTACTTTTCAAAAGTATAGTTAAATTACTTAAAATAAATGTTGCACAATCATCGTTTCTATAAACCCAAAATCACTTTTATACGTACCACTCACTTTAAAATATCCACTAAAAGTTCTAAGTACTTCTCTATTTTATTAAATAGGTTTATACACAATCAATTTGTAAAACAATCTATTATAACATAAGTGTTATAATCCCAAAACTCATTTATATCCTTTTTCAAAATATTATACTTCCTCTTTAAAACTTCTAAATATGCTAAAATATTTTTAAAAAGATATATACACACATATATTAATTTATTTGTAAGACAAAGATATTTAATAAAATACTATAAACCATTTGTAAAATATTATTATATAAAATCCTTTTATTTCTTAAATAAATCGTTATCAATTTCTAAAATCAAATATATATATATATATATATATATATATTAAAAACATACTTTTGAAATACTTGTACAATTTTAAAGCCATTATTTAAAACACCACTTTAAAACCTGTTTGTAATTTAAAACCATCCATTGCAAATCCATAAATGATTTTCAAAAATATATTTAAACCTTGTTATTTCTCGATAATAAGTAAGCTAATTGTACTTATTAATAAAAACGAAGAAGCCTTAGGATGTCTTCTAAAGTTAACTTTAAAATCGCAGATCACAACGATTTCAATGTTCATCAATCGCGTCCTTTTCGCATCTAACATTTTTTTAATTTTCATTTCCAATTTCCACAAATGTCCATCTCAATCCATTTATGTCAAACACAACCAAATGTGTGTAGAACAACCAAATATATATATATCAAACATGTGAACAATTAGTCTGAGCCACGATACATGTTTATAGAATCAAAAGAGAGATTATACTCAATAATACTGTTATCACTTGTTTTAGAAAATAGGCAGGACTAAAAGTAATAACTTGCATCGTTCGTTATATAGTTTATTTTTTCAAAACAACAACAATTATATATATAATAATATTCAATCAACTGGTGACTAAAAGTTACCCAAGCTCCAACCAACGCTTTCGCATTTCCAAATAGTCCAAAATCTAATGCCATTCGATTTTGGCTAAAATTCCAACAAGCTCCGAACTCGACGGATCTAACTCCAATGCATAGATATCAACGCTACTAGTCCAATGCAACTAACAGCATCCAAATCCATCCTCGTATGGACAAGATATAAATTTGTGAACATTTGAGATAATTAATCTATTAATTAACTTAAATTAATTAAGGTTTAACTAATCACCTTCCGCATTTAACACTAACGCGATACATCTAAACCCAGGCCACCACTTCATGAACCAAATGTCACCGCCACATCGCCTCTCCAGCTGTCGTACCTTCATCGTAGGTAGCCCTAACCACCAGCAACCCATCGTGACTAGTATCGCCTCCCCTTGTCACCTACAACTCACCATCGAGCTCGAATCACCACCTCCTCCATCTCTAGATCCACGCCGCCACACTCCTCCATTCGATGATCCACCACCATCGATGAACACCCCATGCCACGCTACTTCACTTTGAAGTTGATGCCCTTGCTTGAATTGGCCCCAATCATCAGGGTGATATGGGCCTTCGGATTTAGGATGGTTAAGGTTAGGGTTTTTACCAAATAAGCGAAGTGAGATCCTCATATAAGAAATTTATCTAACACTATTCATCCTCTAAAATCACAAACTCTAAACAAGGCTTGCTCACTGGCATTTCTTACTAATTACACTTATTCCAAACACAATGGAACTAGTATCGGGACTTAATTCCATCATATACAAAAGTTGGCTTTTTAAAACCAAATTATATTATATTTTAATTCCTAAAATTAACTACTACGCATTTCGAGCTCGGATGACCACACAGTACGTTCGATCGTCATGAAACTTGACGATGTATAACAATTTATTATGCTATATCCAATGGCACTAGTGCCGTCAAAATCTGAGACACGTTAATTAAAACGAACTATTATTAAAACAATTTTAATCACTTTTTCCATTTTCACATTATTAAACAGAATTTAAATAAGCTTTTGAAATCATTTTTATTCACATTAAATCCAAGGTTCTAATATTTAAATAATTCCAATATTTATTATAAACTGATCCAAAATCTAGGTCGTTATATTCTTCCCCCTTAAAAGAATTTCGCCTTCGAAATTCCAACACAAGTAACAAAAGCAACAATCACCCATCAATACCTAACGGTGTGGCAATCACTTGCTACCATAGAAACAATCACATAACAATACTACATAGTACTGCAATAAGTAGCAACCAAAACTCATGGTTCGCCCAGGTTCAGAAATCCCTCATTGCACAGTGATGACAAACAATCCACTAATCATTACCTTACGCCTAATAGCCTTAGGAATTACTCAGTCGATCACTCATGCTACCTCAAGCAATTTGAAGAGTCATCCCAAAACTCTCCACAAGCCAACACACATAGCATATAAATATTTTTAAAGCCCGTATGATGCATATATACCATCCGTACACAACACCAAATTTGACCATTAACTTGATCACATAAATTCCACTTCCGAACCAGTATCTCTCACTCACCTCTCCAGTGCGGACTCTGACCTGGTTCCTTGATTAAAACCTCTGTTTTTCTTACATAGCTATATGCAATGATAGAAAACTTTAGGATCCCATCAAAAATCCATATCAAGGGTTCACCATCGAGAATCCAGTGAAAATCCTATCCTGGACTGGTGTAAATCACCTCGATATCCATGTACTCGGATCCTAGATCAATAATTGCCAAGTGAATAAAATAATCTACGTGTAACTTACATAATCTATTCCAATTGGTTTCTTAAAAACACCAATTACTTTTCATTTTAATTCACATTCAATTATCACTTAGTATTTCTCGTTTAATACTAATATCACTTATGGATCGTTTCATAAAATTTACTTCAAGTTATTAAACATTATATAACTTAAGTTTGTACTTGCATAATACTCCATTGTATCCTCAGAGCATATACAAAACTCCAATTCATTTTACTTAACATGGATATTCAGTCAGTTTAAAACTTGTTTAAATTCCACTATCTTCTAAGTTCAAGTGTCATATAAACTCATCTTTATATTTTCACAAAGCGCTTAGCTTCAAATACTTATACAAATTCTGAAGTTTCGACTATCCAAAAGGGGGGTTCTTCTTTGAGCCCTAAAGGGGGGTTCTAAATTTTGATCGAAGAGGATGTACGGACTAAACTGTAATTCCTGTGGATTGTGGTTGGGGTAGCGAAAATCGAGAGCGCTAATGCCTACAGAGACATTGGGGATATGCTGTGACGGCAGTGTAACTCGTTGTAACTGTGATCTACTGCATTTACATAGCGTAAGTCGAGGGGAAGTGATTGCCTAAAGTCTACGTTTGATTTCTCTGGGAGAGCAACGTAACATCGGTAGATTGTGATCTATGAGGACATAGCGAAAGTCGTGTGGCAGTGAGTGCCTACAGGTTACATTGGGACTCAACTGATGTAGTCTGCTATCTATGTGGTGGAGTTTCATTTGGTAGCGAAATTCGAGGGCGCTAATGCCTATAGTTACATGGTTTTTTCCATGATGGCAACGTAACTATGGGTGTAGCTACGATCTGTGGCGGTTCCATAGTGAAATCGAGGGGTGCAGATGCCTACAGTTTTCTATGTTTTCGCCGGGATGGCGACGTAATCATCGGGCTAACTGTGACCATGGAGCAGGCGATGATTTCCAGAGCATTCTCACAATTTTTTTTTATACATTCTCATAAAAAAAATTCTAAGTATTTTCACTGGGTATTGAAAACGGGTCTACTAAGTACTTATAGATTTTTAGTCCTACACCTGATCAACGTATGATCGAATTTCTATGAGAATAAGGATGGACTTGTTGAAACATCGAGTTATAAAAAGTATCTTATGTAAAAGCTATTTTGGCAATATTATATACTTTTTAAAAAAGAAAGTGTTTTAAAATTTTGAAATAAAGCAGTAAAAGAGTTAAAAAAAGGTTTAAAGAATAATTTAACTGATAAGAAACATTATAATTAAAACTCTTACTTCGTTCCTTTTCGGGGACGAAAAGATATAAAGGGAGGAGGAATGTGATGACCCGGATTTTTAGGCGTCTGCTAATCGGATAATTAACTGGACTAAAAATTGGGATATTAACTTTAAAAGTCGAATAGATGATCATAGTTTGTAAGGTATCTGGATATATAAATTGGTTTAAAACTATAATAAATGATGAATTATAAAATCTCTAGAGATGATAAATCTTATAGTAAATAAATAAATAATATATTTCACCATTTAAATTCCAGATAGAATATCCATAAATATATAAATAGATATATCCAAGCTTTATAGTATATATATTCCCATATGAAATAAAATTTAGGAAGTTGTAAAAGTGTGGATATATATATATATAATATTAAAAAAATACACATAAGTATAATATATGAAGAGTATTGTATAAAATGTGTAAATATATATATATATATATATATATATATATATGAAAATCAAGAATATACAAGCTTATGATGATCAGTAAATATATAAATATATAAATGTATGTATATGTATATTTTTTCCATGTGAAATTAAAAACAAGAGAGTTTGTATAAATGTTAAAATATAAAATAAAGCAATATATAATTGAGAATATGTATAAATGTGTGTAAGATAGTGACAAATACATAACTACACATATGATGACAAATACAAGTGCATTTTCATTTGGTAAGAGCAAATTTACTTACGTGTGTACATATGAAATATATGCTTATACGTCAATTCACATAAAAGCTTTTGAAAACAAAAGAGGAGACAACATCATGGCAAATGGCATTTCAAGCGCGCAAAATCTTGAATCTAGATCAAAAATTCAAATATATACAAAGCCTGTACAAGATTTTCAGCTGACCTGCCCTGTAATCCTTGTCTTCCCTGTATATATCTCCACCTTACCTACCTGTTTCATTTATTCATTGAAAGCTAAATAAGTTAAAAAAAGATAAAATTTTTTGCAATCCATGACTTAAAGCAAGAAAATAACTCAATGGAGGTCACCAGCAAATCCTAGTAGCGGCAGTTTTTTTTTTTCAAAAGCATTTTTGCTCTGTTCAAACAAATCAAGTGAGTAAACTATTTTCAAATCTAATCTCTTTTTATATTATGTTAAGTATAGTGGGAAGTGAGTATATCAGTTTAAATAAGTATGTATATGCCTGTATATGTATGTGTGAATGATAGTACAAAATCTTCTTACCTCTGTTCTTGCTTCTACCAGTTTCAAATCTTTCAAAGTTTAAATCTCTTAATCCAACTAGTTATAGATTATGTTGTTTGAAGGAGGTGTGCTCATATTTGAGCATACCATAATTTAAAATTGATTACAGGAAGTTTTAGCAAACAATGTCTCCGGAAGTAGGTTTTTACGGTAGGTGATCAATATTTCTAGAAAAATAAACCGTTTAATATCACGTTTTCACCTATATAAACGAACTCGACTTGGGAAATTATTAATTTTATTAGCTATATCATGAATTTTAGTTTGGGAAATTGTTTGGGTTTAGGAGTTGAACGGAAAATGGATGTTGGGTGTTTTCTGGCGACTGCCAGTGTTTCAAGCTCTAGGGTTTGAGTCAAAGGAGGCTGAGGGGAACGCGATTATGGGAAAAATGGTAGCTGGATTTCTCAAAAGCCGTGGTGGCTGGAAGGGGGTGAAGTAGGGTTTTTAAGTCACGTTTTGGACGAAGGGAGTTCATGGTATAGTGAGGTGGCACGATGGCGTTGTGTTGGCTCATAGGTGGGGGAATAGGGCGAGGGGACTTTGGCGCGGCTCCAGGCAGAGCACACGAGGTTCTAGGTGGTCGGTGGAAGCGGCGCGAGGTAGAAGGGGGAGATGGTTTTCTTTTTGGGTGATGGCCAATTTGCCCGTTTTCGTTTTAGAGGGTTTTCGTGGTTTTTGGAGTAGCCATGTGGGTCGAGGAAGTCTAGGGTGACTGGAAGGGTTGGTCGTGATGAGAAGGCAAGGTCGGAAATGTCGTGCACGTGCACATGTGTGTGTGCATGGTAGTTCGTAGTGGAATGAAGTGAAATCTGGAAGGAAAGAGGAAAGCAAGAAGAAGGGGAAAAGGAGTGGGCCAGAAAAGTTTTGGGCCAGGAATTTGAAAGAAAAGAAAGAATGAGGAAAGGAATTAAGTAAAAGAGGAAAGGAAAAAAGTAAAGTAAAGAAAAAGAAAAGAAAAAGTAAAGTAAAGGAAAGAATACGGGAAAAGAAATAAGGAAAGAGATGGGAAAGTCTGGTCGGGTTTGGGCCAGTGGGCTGAAAAAAAATATGAATATAAAATAAATATTTTAGTGTTTTTTTTCAAATTAAACGACCTCAAGCTGATTGCCTTTTCAAACTCTAAATCCACTATTTTTATAAACATAGGAACCGAGTTTGTCTTAACCCTTCAATAGTTTGTTAATACCTCTATTTTTGAAATCATTAATTAGTTAAAGGTGGATGTAAGTAAAGTGATTTGAAATTCTAAATTAAATAAAACCTTAGGTAAATTTTTACATGAAAATTGTTAATAAATTCCTAAGGTCAATTTAAAGTAAATAGTGTAATTAATTTTAATTTAAGTAAACAGGATTTGGAAAATAATTAAATTTGTTTAAAAATAAATAAACGTTTGTCTGACTGGTTAATATAGACTATGAATGGTTTAAATGGTTCAGTACATTAAATTGCCTTGTTTTCTCTAGTGTGTTCTTCCCGGTTATTCTATGGTATGAAGTACCCTAAAATTGAATGGTTAAATATAAATGTGAGACGTTTTATTGAAAATAGATATTTGTAGCGAAATTTCTATGAAAATGTGGTTATTTGGAAATTGAATTGTTTTTGGTTAAAAACAACTTGGTCTTAAAAGGATAGCGTTTGGATTCGAGGAGATCGAGATTGGATATCAGCGATATCCGGAACAACTTCGATTTGATAAGCACAACCAATCCTTAAGAATTTGACTATAGAACCTAATAGGCTGGAATTAAATAAGTTAGGTATATTCGTCTATCTTGAATAAGTAACTACACTTAGATATTATTATTTTAAATAATGGATTTAGCAACAAGTGTTGGTTATAACAAGATAAGAACTCGTAATGTTGGACGAGTTACCCCGGTTTCAAAGAAGTTTATAACTCAAGCAATTCAATTTAAGTTGGTTTACTCACGTTGATTTCCAGCATGACTCGGGTGTTACTTTATTGTAATGCTCGAGTTAGACCGAGTATTACAGATTTTCAGGTTTAGATGCTGGGAGCTCGGGAGACGAGCTGGATGGCAGGGACATATGGAATATATTCGGGTGTATTAGAGATTGTGTTGATAGTATTCAGGGACAAGTTATTATAACTGTTTAGATGTATTTGTTGATGGTTATACTATGATATCTTGTGTATATTGACAGTTATAACTTTTAATTGTATAAAATGCTGCTATTTGTATATTATATTTTATTCCGCTGCGATTGTGAGATTATGTGTTGTTGTTTTCTGTTTTTTTCTATTTCTTTCTTTCTTCACCGTAAGGGTCTGGGATTTTCGGCACTCGATTGCTCGACACTTTATACAGTGGACGTATTAGTGTCGGTTTTCGAGGTTTGAAATTTTCAAGCCGTTACATGTGGTATCAGAGCTGAAGGTTAAGTGAGAACCTTGGCTCTGGTTGGCGTTACTCATTAGAGATAGGGTCAATAGTACCCAAGAATGAGTTGAGCGTATTATATGAGAGCGTACTTGGTATTTTCTTATATAATGATTTTAAAAACGATTTTAAAAAAATGATTTGCATATAAGCCTATATTTTGGTATGTAAAGCAATAATTTTTCTAATTATTATAATATATTAAGATAATTGGTTGTTGATTATTGAAATTAAATATAATAATAAGAATTAAGTGGTAATATATATACAACTGAATAGAAATTTGGGTAAGGATTAACTATGCAAATAAGTTGAGCTAAAAATGGATTCAAAACTAAATTTAAATCCTACAAAATTCAAAATAATTTTCAAAGTATTGAAACAAGTTACCATGATTTGATTTTCCAGCAAATGGTTATGAAATATATGCTGCGTATGATTTCTAGACATGATAATTATCGTAAATTGGGTATTGTATCTTAATAAAGGGATGTTTATTTTTCTAAATAAACAATGATAAAGAAGAATGAAATGTTTTAACAAAGTAACAATTTAGATAAGTATGACTTATAAATTGAAAAGGAATTAAATTATGAAGTTTTAATATCTAAGTCTAGAAAATTTGAAATTGTTTCAAAGTGCAAATAAATATATATATATAAAGAGTATTGTATAAAATGTGTAAATATATATATATATATATATGAAAATCAAGAATATACAAGCTTATGATGATCAATAAATATATAAATGTATAAATGTATGTATATGTATATTTATGCCATGTGAAATAAAATATAAGAGAGTTGGTATAAATGTAAAAATATAAAATAAAGCAATACATAATTGAGAATATGTATAAATGTGTGTAAGAAGATGACAAATACATAACTACACATATGATGACAAGTACAAGTGCATTTTCATTTGGTGAGAGAAAATTTGCCTACATGTGTGCATATGAAATATATGTTTATACATCAATTCATATAAAAGTTTTTGAAAACAAAAGAGGAGACGATATCATGGCAAATGGCATTTCAAGCACACAAATTTTTTAATCTAGATCAAAAATCAAATCTACACAAAGCTTGTACAAGATTTTCAGCTGACTTGCCCTGTAATCCTTGTCTTCCCTGTATATATCTCCACCCTACCTACTTGTTTCATTTATTCATTCAAAGCTTAGTAAGTTAAAAACAAAAAATAAATTTTTTTTGCAATTCACGACTTAAAGCAAGCAAACAACTCAATGGAGGTCATCAGCAAATCCTAGTAGCGGCAGTTTTTTTTCAAAAGCATTTTTGCTCTGTTCAAACAAATCAAGTGAGTATACTATTTTCAAATCTAATCTCTTTTTATATTATGTTAAATATAGTCGGAAGTGAGTATATCAGTTTAAATAAGTATGTATATGCCTGTATATGTATGTGTGAATGATAGTATTAAATCTTCTTACCTATATTCTTGCTTCTATCAGTTTCAAAATCTTTCAAAGTTTAAATCCTCTTAATCCAACTAGTTATAAATTATGCTGTTTGAAGGAGGTGTGCTCATATTTGAGCATACCATATTTTAAAATTGATTACAGGAAGTTTTAGCAAACAATGTCTTAGGAAGTAGGTTTTTACGGCAGGTGATCAATATTTCTAGGAAAATAAATTGTTTAATCTCACATTTTCACCCATATAAACGAACTCGACTTGGGAAATTATAAATTTTAGTAGCTAGATCATGAATTTTAGATGGGGAAATTGTTTGGGTTTAGGAGTTAAAAGAAAAATGGATGTTGGGTGTTTTTTGGTGACCGCGGGTGTTTTAAGCTCCGAGGTTTGGGTTGAAGGAGGTTGAGGCGAAGGCGATTATGGAAAAAAATGGTAGTTGGATTTCTCAGAAGCCATGGTGGCTGGAAGGAGGTGAAGTAGGGTTTTTAAGTCACGTTTTTGTCAAAGGGAGTTCACGGTAGAGTGAGGTGGCACGGTGGCATCGAGTTGGCTCGTAGGTGGGGGAAAAGGGAGAGAGGACTCAGTTGCGGCTCCAGGCATGGCGGCGAGGTTCCCGGTGGTCAGCGGCGGTGGCGTGAGGTTGATCGAGGTAATGGTTTTCTTTCTAGGTGATGGCCAATTTGCTCGTTTTCATTTTCGAGGGCTTTCTTGGTTTTTGGGGTAGTCGTGTGGGTCGAAGAAGTCGAGAGCGACTGGGAGGCTTGGTCATCGATGAGCAGGCAGGGCCGGAAGCATCGTACACGTGCACATATGTGTGTGTGCACGGTAGTTCTAGTGGAATAAAGTGAAATTTGGAAGGAAAGAGGAAAGCAAGGAGATGGGGTAAAGGACTGGGCTGAAAAAGTTTTGGGCTAGGAATTTTAAGAAAAGAAAGAATGAGAAAAGGAATTAAGTAAAAGAAGAAAGGAAAAAAAAAGTAGAATAAAGAAAAAGAAAAGAAAAATTAAAGGAAAGGAAAGAATACGGGAAAAGAAATACGGAAAGAGATGGGAAAGTCTGGTCGGGTTTGGGCCAATGGGTTGAAAAAATTATATGAATATAAAATAAATATTTTAGTGTTTTTTTTTCAAATTAAATGACCTCAAGCTGATTACCCTTTCAAACTCTATATCCACTGTTTTTATAAACTTAGGAACCGAGTCTGTCTTAACCATTTAATAGTTTGTTAATACCTCTATTTTTGAAATCTTTAATTAGTTAAAGGTGGATGTAAGTAAAGTGATTTGAAATTTTTAAATTAAATAAAACCTTAGGTAAATTTTACATGAACATTGTTGATAAATTCCTAGGGTCTATTTAAATTAAATAGTGTAATTAATTTTAAATTAAGTAAACAGGATTTGGAAAATAATTAAATTCGTTTAAAAATAAATAAACATTTATTTGACTAGTTAATATAGACTATGAATGGTTTAAATTGTTCAGTACATTAAATTGCCTAGTTTTCTCTGGTGTGTTCTTCTCGATTATTTTGTGGTATGAAGTACCCTAAAATTAAATGGTTAAATATAAATGTGAGACGTTTCATTGAAAATAGATATTTGTATTGGAATTTCTATAGAAATGCGGTTATTTGGAAATTGAATTGCTTTTGGTTAAAAACAACTTGGTCTTAAAAGGATGGCGTTTGGATTCGAGGTGACCGGGATCGAATATCAGCGATATCCGAAACAACTTCGATTTGATAAGCACAACCGATTCTAACGAATTTGACTATAGAACCTAATAGGCTGAGATTAAATAAATTAGGTAAATCCGTCTATCTTGAATAAGTAACTGCACTTATATATTATTATTTTTAGTAACGGATTTAGCAACAAGTGTTGGTTATAACAAAATAAGAACTCGTAATGTTGGACGAGTTAACTTGGTTTCAAAGAAGTTTTATAACTCAAGTAATTCAATTTAATTAGTTTACTCACGTTGGTTTCCGCTTGACTCGGGTGTTACTTTATTGTAATGCTCGTGTCAGACCGAGTATTACAGATTTTCAGGTTTAGATATTGGGAGCTCGTGAGACGAGCTAGATGGTAGGGACATATGGAGTATATTTCGCTGTGTATTAGAGATTATATTGATAATATTCAGGGATAAGTTATTATAACTGTCCAAATTTATTTTTCGATGGTTGTACTCTGATATCTTGTGTATATTGACAGTTACAACTTTTAATTGTATAAAATGCTGCTATTTGTATATTATATTATATTCCATTGCGATTGTGAGATTCTGTGCTGTTGTTTTTTGTTTCTTTTTCTATTTCTTTCTTTCTTCATCCTAATAGTCTGGGATTTTCGGCACTCGATTGCTCGACACTTTA
Source organism: Allium cepa (assembly GCA_030765085.1). Classification (NCBI taxonomy): domain Eukaryota; kingdom Viridiplantae; phylum Streptophyta; class Magnoliopsida; order Asparagales; family Amaryllidaceae; genus Allium; species Allium cepa. The sequence continues at coordinate 603,133,902 of CM060935.1, forward strand.
TATAGTGGATGTATTAGTATCAGTTTTCGAGGTTCGAAATTTTCGGGCCGTTGTAATATAAGTCACATCCTATGTAAAACTATTACACAGCTGTTTACCTTGTTTAGATTATAATAAAAAAACTTTTGCTAAAATTAAATTTTAACCCAAGATTATCATTGAATGACTCATAGTCAAACTGTGAAACTTAATTGATGAAGTGTTTGTTTCAATGTTCCCATAATTTACTATCTACCCAACCTATGCAGTGAAAAGGTAAAACTGCTCATAAACTGGTCAAGCATAAATAATCAACCAATAAACTATAATAATAAAATATTATCATTTCCTAACAAACAAACACATTATAAATAACTATCTCAATTCATGAAAATCATTCTTTTATATATAAAATATTATCCAAGGTAAAATTATTTTATTTACCCATATCAAAGACAATACTGTGCCGGTTTGCTTTGTTCAAGTGTTTAGAGACCCCTATCAATAAAGCTAGCAACACATGTTGATCGGAATCTATAAGCCACTTGACAATCCAATCAACATAATACAAAACATCTTTATAACAATAACAAATACAAACTCTCTTATATGTACACTCAACTCATAATAAGACATTCCATTACCCTATCTTTCAATGAGTTATACCCACCAAAGCCAAGGTTCTCGCTTAACCTTCAGCTCTGATACCAAATGCAATGATCTGCCATTTCAACCCCCAAATGTCGACACTAATACATCCACGGTATTCATGTGCCAAGCACCCAAGCATCGAAAAGACGAATTGTTAGGGTAAAATAAAAAGAAAAGGAAAAAGGATAAGAAATAAGAGAACACAATATCAGAATCTGACATGCAGAACGATAATATATAATATCTCAGAAGGATATTACTAAAAAGAAAACCTTTATACACTTACATCAATCAGAGTAAACTAACCTATCATCAACCAAGATACTTATAACATCCTGACCTCACAAATGCTAATAGGTACAAATCAAGTAATGCAGTGGAAAATAAATATGGTACAAAATCATCCAGCTCCCCTCCAAGAGTTCTAATGAACTATAGCTAAATATAGAACATACTTGAGCTAACCCGAGCATTAATAAAATAACACCTGGATTAGTCTGGTAAACCAACACGAGAAACTCAAATCATATAGATTTATTATATCTTAAAACCCTTCAAAATAAGGGTATCTTATAAGACCACGCTGCCAACAAATACAAATGGGTTTTTACCTTATGAAAACCAAATCATTTCTGCTATAAAATCCAGTGATAATATAATAATGTTTACGGTGTGAAATATAGATAATCACAAAGCCGCGATGCACGTGAGTGTACATCAAAACAATAATAGGTATACAATCACAACCACTAAGGAATGTACATTAATTGTGTAGGATTTCCCTGAAGGTGCTCTTAGTACTTCGTGAACGGTCCTTTTGCACAAGGACCAAAGATATCCTACCTAGCACATATATCTCTAGATAAAATATACTATAGGAAAACATAGCTGATCCACGCCCGAACACGTGGCACCGGGTCACATCACTCCCGCATGCATATCCCTAAGTTACACATATTGGAGTGCCTACACCCTTTAAGTTAGCTAAACTCCATAGGCTATGTCGCATATCTCTAGCTCCTATCATTACCATCGGTGAAGTCACGTTCAGCATCCTAGTACATGAGTGACAATCGAATAGATCTTCCACTCGAGCTCCAACTCGAATAGATCACAGAACCACACATGGATTTCCATATCTCAATAGATCTTGGAACCACACATAGGTTTCTCAATAGATACTAGAATCACATATGGATTACCATACCTCAATAGGACTCAGAATCATACATGGATTCTCGCATCCTTAATAGATCACGAACATCTGCATGTGTTTGAGCATCTCGAATAGATCTTGAATCTCCACATAGATTCTAGCTTCACGAACTAATCACGAAGCCATCACGAAGCAATCGCAAACCTCTTCCAAAGCATACAACACATATATGGTTTTGGAGTGGTCATGGTTTCAAGTCATCTCATATAAGTACACTCCTCCACTTACCAGATGCTCCAAAACCAATCGATCGATTTTCCGGTAATCTCAACCCCGATTCTGTAGGAAATAAATAAACAATATATAAGATCAGAGATCACCTCCAAACCATTTATGCAGGTGGATTTCCTTATCATTTATCCTAGACGAGCAAAACAAGTTTATGCATACAATATAGTATCACCAAAGAGAATTGTACCATATATACTCATTTCTTCTAGATATTTCCACAGTATATTTGGCCAAATCAAATAACAATGAGAATAATCACATACGAAAATATAGTTCCTGCACGCTGTCCATAAGCAGTAACACACTAAGCACGATCTTGATCGAAGCAGACAAGCACGATCAAGTCATATAAACGACTTCTAATCCCCTTTCTAATTAATTTTTCTTTATTAATCAAAAACCTCTTTTATTAGTAAAACCCACTTTTGCTCAGTAAACCCTTTATAAATGAAACTCCATTTATTAACTAAACATTGCTATTTTATTAAAACATTACTATTCATTTTCAACATATTTCGATACTCTCAAAAGTATTCACATACTTATCTCAACTGTATAAGCAAATTCATAAATCAATTTCAAAGAGCTTAAGAAAAATGTTACTCAAACACTTTCACTACAAATCCAAAACCATTTCACTTATCATTATTTTTAAAACATTCTTTTCAAAGATCCATTTACTTTCATAAGTATAAGAGAATTGTACCATATATACTCGTTTCTTCTAGATATTTCCACAGTATATTTGGCCAAATCAAATAACAATGAGAATAATCACATACGAAAAACTAGTTCCTGCATGCTGTCCATAAGCAGTAACATACTAAGCACGATATTGATCGAAGCAGACAAGCACGATCAAGTCATATAAACGACTTCTAATCCCCGTTTTAATTAATTTTTCTTTGTTAAACAAAAACCTCTTTTATTAGTAAAACCCACTTTTTCTCAGTAAACCCTTTTTAAATGAAATTCCATTTATTAACTAAACATTGCTATTTTATTAAAACATTACTATTCATTTTCAACATATTTCGATACTCTCAAAAGTATTCACATACTTATCTCAACTGTATAAGTAAATTCATAAATAAATTTCAAAGAGCTTAAGAAAAATGTTACTCAAACACTTTCACTACAAACCTAAAACCATTTCACTTATCATTATTTTTAAAACATTCCTTTCAAAGATCCATTTACATTCATAAGTATAATCAAAATGGGTAATAGGCGAATGTTACTAACACATTGCCACAACAAACCCAAAGCAAATACATACTCATTATTCTTTTTAAAATTCCATTATTAAAGATCTAAGTATTTTCCGAACTGATTTAACAATATTTCACCACATTAAAATATTATCAAAGTGTTTAAAAACAATGTTACTTAAACATTATTTACGACAAACCCCAAAACACTTTGCTACTCTGTTGTCTTTAAAATTTCATTTTAAAGACCTAATTACCTTTCAAAACTGTAGTTAGATGGGTTAACAACTACTAAAATCATATTTATATTAAAAATATACTTTAAAATACTTATACTATTTTAAAGCCTTTTTTTAAAACACCACTCTAAAACCTGTTTTGTAATTCAAAACCATCCGTTATAAACCTTTAAATGATTTTCAGAAATATATTTAACCCTTGCTATTCCTTGATAATTAGTATGCTAACCGTATTTATTAGACAACATGAAGAAGTCCTAGGATGTCTTACAAAGTTAACTTTAAAATTGCAGATTACAGTGATTTCAAAGTGCATCCATCGCGACCATTTTGCTTCTAACATTTTTCGATTTCCATTTCCAATTTCCCGCAAATGTCCATCCCAATACATTTCTGTCGAACACTCGAACATGTGTAGAACAATCATATATATATATAAACATATATATATATATATATATATATATATATTTCCACAATATACCATAATTTATCGAATTTAACATATGTCAAATATCAGGGATTTCAAAGCATATTTATGATGACTATATCGTTTCTAACATATATAATGCACTATCACTTTTCACAAAGCAGTATCAAACATGTAAACAAGTATCTGGGCCGTGATACATGTTTACATAATCAAAAGAGTGATTATAATCAATAATACTATTATCACTGGTTTTACAAAACAGTCGGGGTCTAAAAGTAATAACTTGCATCATTTGTTATACAGTTTATATTTTCAATACGACCTCATATGGACAAGATATGAATTTGTGAACATTTGAGACAATTAATTTATTACTAAACTTAAATCAATTAGGGTTTAAACTAATCACCTTCCTCATTTAACCCTAACGCGATACATTGACCCAGGCCGGCAACTTCATGAACCAAACACTGCTGCCACATCACCTCTCGGCCGTTGCAGCTAACCGTAGGTAGTCCCAACCACTAGTAACCCATTGCCACTAGTATCGCCTCCTCTCATGACCTAAAGCCCACCTTCGAGCTTGAAATCACTGTCACCTTCATCTCTAGAACCACATCGCCATGCTCCTCCATTCGACGATCCACCACCACCGATGAACTCCCTACGCCACACCGCTTCACTTTGATTTTGACACCCTCGCTTGAATCGGCCCATCGTCGTGGATGGTATAGGCCGTTGGATTTAGGATGGCTAGGGTTAGGATTTTCCCCAAAGGAGAAAAGTGAGGTCCTTATACAGGAAACTTGTTTGACACTATTCATCCCCCAAAATCACGAACTCCAAACGAGGCATATTCACTGGCGTTTCAAGCTAATTACGCCAATTCCAAACATAATGGAACTAGTATCGGGACCTAATTCTGTTAGCTTTTTAAAATAAAATTATATTATATTTTAATCTTGAAATTAATCGCATGCATTTTGAGCTTGCACAACCACACAGTATGTTCGATTGTCATGCAACTCGATGGTGTATAACAATTGATTATTTTGGATCGAATGGCACTAGTTTCACCAACATCTAAGACAGTGCCCCGAAATGATATTTTCATACATTAACGAATTACTATTAAAACAATTTTAATCTCTTTTAATTCTAAATTAAAAGCTTTCCATTTTCATTATTATTTAAACAGAATTTAAATAAGATTTCGAGTTCATTTTATTCACATTAAATCCAAGATTCAAATATTTTAATGATTTCAACATTTAATTGTAATCTGCTCAAAAATATGGGTCATTTCATCATGATGACTATTATCCGGCATTTTGAATCGACTATATTAAACTGAACGGACAAGTTAGATTCGACTTCTACCAAGGCCGATGAGTCCAAAGCGATGAACGTGGGGTCTAGAGGCTGGGTATAGATGGTAATTTGAAGCCATGATTGATTGGAATTGAGCGATATGCAACGCAGAATGTTTGAAGTATGGAATATGGCTTAAAATATAGGAGCGATTGGCAAAAATCAACTTCCAAGATAAAGACTGGTATGTTTCAGGGAGTAAGTGCATTTCAATAGAAAATAATTAATATCTTAAGATCCACATGTCCAATGCATATAAATTTTGTGAGCAAGATAAGTGGACCTTAAGGAACCTACCTTAGGGATCGTACCTCAAAAGAATGAAGTCGAAGGGATCGGCCCTCTTCCTTCAGTAGGGATCGGTTGAAATCAGCAAGTAGTCCATGTTGACGTAGAGATTTAGCAATAACTCGAGTTCTACTAACCCAATTGGCATTAAAATTGAAGGCTAAGTATGTTTCAGCATGGGGAAGCAAATATAGGGCTCACACCCCTAAATTCCACAAAAGTAGGGATCGGTACTGATGCCTATTCTTTGTGATTTGGGCCATGCGATCCCTTTTATGGGTCCCTATAGTTCTAGAGGTCCTTCTACTGAGTTTCAGGGAGATATTTGGTCATTTTCGTCTATAAATACAGGCTTTGTTGTTCATTTTCGGGATTTTTTTTATGCTGCTAGTTGCTTTGTACTCTATTATAACTAAGCATTTTCATCTGATCCCTATTGTACTCGGTTTACAAAGTGATTAATAAAGCAATCTATTCAAAGTGGACGTAGGCAAACAACGCTGAGCCACTATAAATCGTTATGTTTGTGTTCTTGCTTTGGTTTTCTACTATTAAATTTTTTAGTTCCCCCGATTTCATTTTATATTCTTTATTTATTTCTCTTCAAAACTTATATTGGATGTTTATGCCAATTTTTGGTGTGAATAATGACCGTCGGGCAACTAAAGACTGCAGAGTCATGTTAGGTGTCCCATGCGTGTTGGAGTCAGCGTTTGGCTATCAGTCTCCATTTTGGTTCTAATGGAATGGTAGATTGGTATATTTTATTTATACCCTCACATAAGTATAGATATGGATTAGGTTACCGGTGAGATGATATATATGTATGTGTGTGTGCATGACTCTACTTTGGACCTTATGCTTGTCATACAATCATACCTGTCATTTTTTACATTATGGGATATGTATTCATATATGACTTAGACGATTTACACTTGTATATATATATAATGAATTACATATGAAACATAAACATAATTAATTATTAACAAAATGATTATGATATTGTCATAATGTATTTATATATATTCCTATGGTCAAGATCTTATGCATCACATTTATTACCATGTTAAATTATCATTATATGACTCATGTGTTATCATAATACTTAGATCAGGATCCCAAGATATTACCAGTGCAGGTATATAGTAGAATCTACAGACTACAGACTTTTCAGAGGCTAATAGTCATATTAGGATGATGCATTCCCTAATGTATTTTGTAGCCTCGTTGTGTATGTATATGTCTATTCTCTATGTGGGATGCTATGATGTATGTACATTATGGGTCAGAGTCTATCATTTTGAACCCATTGGATTATGCATATGTGATATATTATATTTCGTCATCTACGTTGACTCTGTGTACTCTATTTATATTTTGTGATTGTGCATTGTTCTTTCTTAGTAGCACATGTGTTTATTGCTTTGTACTAAGACCGTGTACATATATGCATTATATGGCATGAGATATGTACCAATAGAGATCCAAGGGAATATTCACATATGTATCCAAATCGCCTCATTCTCCGTATTATTCAATAACATTACTCAGTGTTCCTCTAAGGTAGATGAATATAAAGGTGAGGATGTTTCAGTTGGAATCTGAGTAAGGTTAGGATAATTCACATCACATTAAGAGATATGAGTCAGTTACCTACATGGTAGGAGTCCCTACTTTAGGTATCGGGTAAAGATATATGTATGTATATATATAAAGTATTACTAGATATATAAGGTGATTATAGGTTGTAGTCATCTGTGTGTGCATTTGTTATTTATATGATTTGATATGTGTTTGTGTATCGATATTATTTTCTATTTATTTTTGATTTGATTCTTATTTCTTTACTGTAGTGAGTATGGATAGAACATGCTCTGGACGAGTTGGCCTTGGACAATCCGGGTGATCTTGGGAAGATACATAAATAAAGCGTATGATGGAGTTAGTAAGAAGCATCCAGTAGTCCAGTGCTTCCACAACTACTAATCCTTCCACTACTCGTTTTGATCTTATTAGGCTATGCAGTGACTAAGCTAGTCTTGATGGTAAGACTTGTTCATATCTTAGTTATTGGTTTTGATGATAACTACCTGATACAATCATATAAAATATAAGATACAAATGTACCAAGTTATATAATAAATAGTGCAGAATATTACACAGGTGTTGAACCAAAGATTGTACATTATAGAGGATCAAGAGATAAACATGAAGAATCATGAATTCAAAGACTAAGATATGAAGATCTCAAGATTATGATTTAGTATATAGAGTCATAGCATATACCGTTAAAGTCCTTGATAGCAATTTTTGATCTCTGTCTCCAATTTTATAATCTTTATGTTTTTAACCAAAATAAATTTCAAAATATTTTATAAATTTTTTTTAAATTTCAAAATGTTCATAAACTTTGTTTAAACTATTTTACAAAGTATCAAATTATTTTAAGAAGTAAAGGATTATCCAAAACAAGTTAAAAGAAAATAGTTTTTAAAATACACAAGCTTCGACGTACATGCCTAGGATATGTTGACATATAGGCCGCCAATTGGGTTTTCAAATTTTGAAATGAAATGTCTATTCATCACAACTCTTTACGAACAATACATCTATCATTTACAATATAAAAGGGAGTGTAAAAGAATTTTTTAATAACTAATTACTTACTTACTTCCCTCCTCTTATTCTATTGAAATCTCCATTGAAAAATGCACTTTATTCTCTTCAAAATCACATAGAATCAATTCATACTTCTTTTTATTGATTCAATATTACTTTCTTACTATTTTGAAAAATTCTCTCTCTCAATTCAAAGATCAAAGTGCTATCCAAGAGGCTATAGGATCCATTGTGTCCAAAGTCCATGAAATTGTCTTTGGAAAACGTATCAACTTTATTTGTGTTTGCTTTGGGTGTCTTGGTTGCCCAATCAAATCAAGTGTGTGTACTTAGTAGCCTAGAAATCTAGTAGGTGTGCTTGTAGCCTAACCAAATCAAGTAAGTCTACACTAAACTTGGAAATTAAGAAGGGTGTGTCTCGTAGCCTCGAAATCGAGATTGTATTTGGGTTTGCCTTTTGCTCGGCTAAAAATTGGCATTTGAAATGAAATCTATACAAGAAATTGAACGGAACTAGACGTAGGAGAAATCTGAAACAGTATAAATCTCTAATGTCATCTCTCTAACTCTCTATTTTACTTTATTGCTTTTATTTTTATCTATGATTGCATCCGTGGTTGATTGTTCATATAATTCTGTGTTGATAATCTATGATTTAATATTAATTTTGAAATAAATTTAAAAAAGAATTGCATAAGTTAAAACCACTATTTACCCCCTCTAGTTTTTAATCAACCTTGACCCATAATTCGATGGCCTACATTTGGTATCAGAGCACTGGGTTTTCAAAAACTCGTAATTTGATTTTTCAAAAGTATAAATGGCTAGCAATTTGTGCCTTTTCGCTGAATCTAGTGACCTTGGATTTGGCACAAAAGATTTGGTCATTTGAATTTTAAACGCCTATTTAAAGTTGCTAGATATGAATTTGTTAGGTGTAATGATCCCGTTTTTAAGCTAAATTTAATTTGGTAATTAATATTAAATTTTGGATTTGTTTTTGAATTAATTGGTAAATTAATTTGAAAAATTGGTAATAAGTATATATGTTGTTAATAAAATTTGGTGTTGAAATTAATATATTGCAAATAAATTGGATTTGAAAAACATTTTATTTTAAACTAATAGAAAATTTGTTTTCTAAATTCAATATATATATATATATGCATTGTAATTTGAAAGTTATGATTTAAATTTAATATAATAAATTTTCAAAAGGTTAAATTCTTATATATGTAAAATAAATGTTTATTACTGTATAATTAAGATTTTAAAATCGTTCTCTTTAAAAAAGTTATATATGTATGAATATAAATATAAAAACATAAATTGATAAAAAGAAATGTATTTATCTAAAAATTGAAAATATAAAATAAAAGACAAGGATTTATAAAAAAGCTTTAATATATTTTTATCTTTTGACATTTATGAAATAAGCATGGTTAGTATATATAGATAAACATAATAAGTATATATTCTTTCTTTTAAAATATACATGAACTAAGTTTTGTCTATATATATATATATATATCAATAAACATCTAAGAATATGAATATAAATTTAAAATAAAAACATTAAGTATAATTTATAAATATATATAAGTATAAAAATATATAAGTACAAAACTTAATTTATAAAAACATAGATACTTAAATGAAAATTTAACAAAAGGGTTTAAACATAAAACTATGGTTTATGACATTTGTAAAAATATAATATCATATATTAACAAGTGCAACTCTTTTAAGTATGGAATTTAACAAGTGTCCTAGTTTTAAATTTTATTTTCTTTTTAAATTTGATGAATAAAGGAAATAAGTAATATATATACACTCTTCCCTTTCTCTTCCTATTTTTCTTTCATTCTTCCAAAAACAAACAATAAAACTTAAAACCAGAAAAATAAACTCAACAAAGCCTAGTTCAAAATCAAACAAATCTTCTACAAATACAACCTGAAACTTAAATCATTTATTCAAAAGCCTGAAATAATTCAAAGTAAAGTTTAAAAGCAATTAACCTAAGAATGAAATCAGAACAAAAAAATCAAACAATCCGAAGCCGTGATCAAACTCAAAAGCAAGAAAATCAGATGGTCTTCAACCTAATCAAATTCTAGTTTTCAACCTGAAGCAGTAGATCAAAGTTCAAGTTCAAATTCAATCTTCCAGATTAAAGCATTTTTCCCAGGCTCCTTTGCTTTCAAATCTAGGTGAGCAAGCTCCTTTGATCTGATCTTTGAATTGATATGGTGATTTATGTTGAAATGAAGTTTTGAAATCTAGTTGCATGTATACAAAATCATGTATATGTGTAGATATGTTTGTGCATGTCTGTTGCACATGCATACATCTCTGTTCCAAGTTTTACAAAAAAATTAAACTTGTTCAACAATTGAATTCTCTTCATCTGATTCATTTTTGGCTTTAGGATCTAAACCAATTATGTTCATATAATCAAAACCAAAGTTCTAAAAATGTTTTTAAGATTAGAAATGAAGATAATTCGACTGGGAATAAAGTACACAGTGAAATTCAAATCATGTCGAAATTCAAGTGTTACATCCTCTTGATTCACCTACATCATCGGGTTCGACACCGAAAGCTATGATTTTTAAAATAAAATTCAAGATTTTTTGTTTGGAATAGAATGAGAAATGCATGGATGAATGGAATCGCAAGTTTCACAAAAATTCCGGTGAACGGCTGAACGATTGGTCTCGCGATCAGAGCTGAAGGAGCCTGGAGGATAGAGGATTATCGAAAAAATACTCGCTTGAATTCTAGTTCGTCGTGGTGGCTTGTCTGAGTCAATTTGAGGTTTTGATAGCTGATATGGCCGTCAATGTTTTTCGTGTTCGTACATTAGCAAGGAAGCTTAGGAGGCGATCGCATGTAGGGGAAAGGAAAGAGGGAAGTCTGGTGTGGCTTTGGACATGATGATGTGGATTCCGATGGACGGAATCGACGAGACGAGGCGATTTGGTCGATCGAACTTTGAGTTCCAGTGATGTCGTGATGCTTGATTAGGATTGCCAATGAAATTGAGGATGCTGGGTGGTCAGTTGGTCTGAGTGGAGCATTGGTATCTTGCTGGTGGCAATGAGGGTGATCGGAGGTGGTCGGCTTAGGTGTACACATGCACGAAGGTGCATGAATGTCTTGGGTGTTTGTGTTGTTTGGGAAAGATGAAGGGGAACTCAGGTAGAAGCTCGGGTAGGTGATGAGATGACTCGAGTATCATAGCGGGTGATTCGAATTGGTTGTTACAAGTTTTAAAGTTTTTAAATTATAACAAATTTTTAAAAAGAAAACTGGTAACTCGAGGGGATTTGGAATTTGACTCGGAGTTGGGCCTGGGATTTTATCTGATTTGCTTGAGTTTTTGTGAGAATAGGCTCGGGTTTGTTTTAACCAGGTTTTAAATTTAAAATGAAAATTTTGTTAATAGGTTTTAAAAATGTTAAGGTTAATCTTGTTACTAGATTTGGAAATATAGAGCATAAACAAGACTTTAAACCAAGTTTTTAAAGTATGTTAAAATAGATAAGTTTTCAAAAGAAATGATAACCTAGTTTTAAATTAAATTTATTAAACAAATTTTACAAGTTTCAAAATTTTAAATAAACTTAATGATGTAATTAAGAAGTAAATTGAAAAGATTAGATGTTTTTAGTTGTTAAATAACTTAAAAATCTAAGTTAATTTATGAATTAATAACAATAATTTTGTTTTAAAGAATTAAAGGTTTAAAGGTTAGATGTTTTCAAAGTAAATTGATGAATAATTACTTTGTGTGATTGGTTCAAAAGATAATTACTTTGTGTAATTAAATTAAAGCTAATTACTTTGTGTAACTATTTTAAAGCTAATTAATTATTGCGATTAAATTAAAGAATAATTAATGTAATTAATTAAAGGACTAATTAATTAAAATTAATTAATGTAAGTAATTAAGAGTATTAAATTACTTAAAGATAATTACTTAATGAAGATAATTAAGGATAATTAATTAATGATTAAAGGTTGATTAATTAAGTGAATAAAGAATAATTAATTAAAGAATAATTAAATATAAGGTAATTAATTTGAGGATAATTAATTAGTTAAAGGTTAATTAATTAATGAAAGTGATTAAGGGATGATTTATTAATTAAGGGTAATTAATTAAGGATAATTAATTAAATAATAATTAACTAATTAAGGTTAATTATTTAATAATTAAAGGTTAATTAAGTTATCATTAAAAGTTAATTTATAAGTGATTAAAGGATAATTTATTAAAATGGTCTGTAATTAATTAATGTTAATTTACCAGGATTAGTAATTTATTCATAGATAATTAATTTGGTTTAAATTAATCAAAATTGATCTTACTTATGAATGATTGGATTCTATTGGATGCCTTGAATTGATGAGCTGTGATATTATGTGATGTGAATTATTGAGCTATGTTGAATGTAATTTATTTATCTATATTGAATTTACATATTTATCTGTGAATCTGTGAATGAAGATAAGCGTTATAGGATTATATCGCTTATCGACATTGCTGTGCTTGGATTGTGATGATTGATGATAATTTATTGTTGTGTAAAACCCCTGGACTACACCTGTAACGACCCGAAATTTTCGAACCCGAAAATTCCAGATAGTTATGAAAAAGAAGAAAGAGATAGAAAAAGAAGAAGAACAGAAACATCAACAACTCACATTCGCAGTGGATAAAATATAATAATAAATAATAACAGTTTACAAAAGAATATTATATCTATCGATTACATTTTAAATACATCAGAGTTACACAAATATTCAACACTAGACAAATACAAATCAACATGTCTCAGACTTACAATACTATAATACAGCGGAAATACTCTACACACTTTTGCCATCCAGCTCGTCTCCTGAGCTCCAGAACGTACCTACCTGGAAATCTGTAATACTCGGTCTGACCCGAGCATTACACCAAAGTAACATCCGGGTCAGGCTGGAAACCAGCTTAAGTAAACCCAACTAATATGGAATATCAAGCAATCAACTAATATAAACCCGGGGTAAATTATACCAGTTTAACAAATTCACAATTAGCCATAGACAACACTTATTCCATACTTCAATTTCTACGTACCAAACAAAATAGTCCAATTCACTTAAATCATTTAATTCCAGCTTATTGATTCCACATATCAATTTATAAAAATTCGAAGTGGTTTCGGGTATTCCCTAATACCCGACCCCGGTCTCTTTGAGTCTCAAGTCATCCTAATCCAAGTTATCCAAATGGAATACACACATTTCATATCAGATATATCAATTTATTCAAGCATCCAATACCATTCAATCATTCATAAACAATGCTTAATCACATACAAATTTAATCCAATTGATTCTAATTAAATTTCCAACCTCAATCACTTAGATTATTTCATTTACATTAATTAATTCCAAATCAATTAATTAGTCAACCCTTCATTTTTTTATCTTAATTAATCACCCTGGATTAATTATTTTTTAATTAAATTCAAGTAATTATCTTTAATTAATTTCACGTTATTAATTATCCTTAATCCCAATCAATAAGTAATCCTAATTACTTCATAAATTAATTAACAATATTAATAACATTAATCCTTAATTACTTACATTAAATAACTTCTCATAAGTCTCTTACATTGATTTATTTTCTTAACTAATCTATCTCTATTCACTTCATTAATTAAATAATTTAATGATTTCTCATTTACATTTCAATTCATTCTAATCTGATTTCATTACTCTTTTTATAATGGAAGCTTAAAGGAATTTTAAAACCAAATTTCTTTTTAAATTCAAGTCAATATACAATTACACTTTAACATTCAAGTTGTTAAACACTTAATATTTAAAAACACTTTATTTGTTTGATTTAGAACTAGTTTTAAATCTCTACTTACAATTTAACTCTAGCTTTTAAATATCACTTATATTTCCTTCCAAATCATTCTTATTTTATTCTATAATTATTTCACTTTCAAAATTTCACTCTTATATTTCTTTTCAAAAATCCAATTTTTATATATTTCGCTAACTCAGGATACCGAAATATTCAAGCACACCACATCATTCAAACTTCCAATTACCAATACTATCCATCACAGAATATAAATCACCCAATACATATTATACTACCATATATAATATAGCACATCAAAACAAACCAATCATTCAACCAATCATTTAAATTTAACCATTTAAATTTAAATAGAAATCCAAAAGCGTGAGATTTACTCACCTTTGATTTGTTTTTCGCAAATCCATTTCCATCTGGCTTGTTTCCTCAATTGACCTTGAGTAAATAATTTATATGATTTCATTAGCATTTGAGCCGACTGAATAATCAACTACTATTCAATAAATTTACTTAACTAATTATTTTATTTAAACTAAATTTCCCCTTTAAAAATCTTTTAGTCATTAATATAATTAATAAGCTGATTTAAACATTTTTTTTACACTCTTATTTCAGAAATCTCATAGATTTACAAACATGTTACAGTCCTAACTTATCGATACTGGTTTCTGTCTATCCTAAAAATAGATATATGTAAATTTGTAAATATGTGTACACTTCCAGTCGCTGTCTACGTATAAAAATTTGACTCTACTGTATATAATTTCAAATTCAACAGTTTATACTCAATATTCTTGTAAACGGAAACATATTCTGTTTATCTATATATATGCATTAAATTCTAATAAAAAATTTCTTTCATACCTATGTATTAAAACTGAATTGTTTTCTGTAAAATATTTTCTTTTCTGTTATCTGTACATATTCACATATGTGTTGTTAAATTTTAAAATGAACATGCACCGTGCTGCCATCACGAAAACAAAGCCCTAACTCGAGCTTCCCCCTACCTGCGCACCCCTTACGAACCCCGTCACCATCGAGAGTCGCGACCTCGGCGCCACCACGCTCGAGCCATCGCGATTGCGTCCGCCCCTTTCCATCACTCGCGCCTATAATCACCTAAGCACGCCCCCTCACCAAAACAAACGCGAGCGCCAATATCCCCCCTCGAGATCGCCTCCTCTGCTTGAATCTTCGATCGAATTTCATTCGAGTGACTCGATTTGATTTTGATTGAGGTCGAAATCGACTTCGACCCATGACAAGAAAGAACGAGCACAGGCCTGGTTTCAATTCCTTTTTTTGCGATTGAATTGAAATAAAGGGAGAGAGAACTGAATTTTCGAACGGCCATGGACCTCCTTTTTTTTCCGATTTGGCTTCTCTTGGAAGATGAAAGAGGAAGACGGAAAACAAATATCGATTTGGGGCCATAGCTTCCAGCGTACGCTTGTTGACTTATAAAAATATCTTGTATGATTAAAAATATCTTTTACTATTTGGCTTTAACCTCTATTATATTATAAATCTTTCAAAACGTTTCGTTAATCGCTACTTAAAATTTTGAACTCTTCTTAAGGAGAGCCGTTAGGCGATTATAGGGTTTTACCCGCATCCCGAACACAATGGATTGCGTTTCGGAGGCTAACTCGATCGTATGCGCGAGTTACAGAAATAAATGATCCGTTTTAAATTAAATCGATTAAAATAGTTCTTAGCGTTTTGAGCTGTCAGGGTCAAACGACAATCCCGATTGCTACGAAAATTGAAATCCGATAATAACTAACTATTACGGATCCAATGGAACTGGTTTCGTCGAATTCCGAGACCATGCTTCATAAGGCTATTTTCAAATATCAATTTAAACGATATATTATTAAAACTGAACAAATCATCTTTAAATTAAATTCCAACCATTCTATTATCTTCAGTATTATCATTATAAATTTTATAAGCCTTCAAACTATTTTTGAACTGGCTTAGAATCTCAGATTCAACAATTACACAATTTCAAGTATTAAATTCAATATTTAAACTATATAATTCAACGATTCAATTATCAAGTAAATATTGATATCTGGAATTCAAGTTTAAAATTAACTTTTAAATATTTAAAATCAATTTAATTATCCCATTTTAAATTGTTGAAAATTCTGGGTCGTCACATTCCTCCCCCATTAAAAGAATTTCGTCCCCGAAATTACTAGTTAGGAAGAATGGACTAATTCCCATTTACCTTTTTCCTAAAACCCACAATTCAATATCCTACCAACTATCTTTTATTAAAGACCCCTTATCATTCTTACCAACTTACCAAACTCTCCCATAGTTTTCAAACAGTACCCTTTTGTTCAACCATTCAGATTTCAGTTTAAAGTCAAATTTTGAATTATCAAAAATTTTCTCAAAATTTTTCTAACTCTCTAAATTTCCGAAAATTTTTGTCAGCGTCCCCTTTGCGCGGCTAGCTCGGTACAACTACAAAAGGCCACTACGGGCTCCCAAATTCCAAAAAGAAAACAGAAAGCCAAGTGGCTAGATCAAAAACCCAATCCAATTTCATACAGAAATTTAATTACATACCTTTCAGTCGGGCCATTCAAATTTATCTCCCGTAATCAAAACTAATTTTCCTTTCCCTTCATAATACCTGCATATCCTACTTAGCAATAATATCCAATCATAGCCTTTTAAAAACATTTCATACATTACCTAACATAGGTTTCATATCTATTTCAAATTAGTTTCATCCACTAATTTATTTTAATTTTCAATTTGAAATCGTTTTGCCGTTAACAAAATTTTTCTAACTCCCAAAATTTTCGAAATTTTTTGCCAGAGTCTCCTTTGTACGGAGGAGCTTTTGCAATTTGAAAAGAGATATAAATATATATACATCGACCCACACGGTCGGAAAAAGCAAAAACAGCTCATATTTCCTATTTGTATTGCGTAGGCGTACCTTTTTTTAGCATTTAAGCAAGCAGCTTATTTATTTTAGCAATTAGCATATCCCAAATCTAGCTAAACGGCTTCCCTGTACCTGTACATACTCAATTTAAATATGTAAGTGCCATATATAGAAATTCTATAAGCATTTCACTTACTTTTAATGGCTAAACACAAGCATTTCAAAAGCAACAAACACCAAACGCTTACCATAAGCGATTTATATAATTTAAAGCTAATCCAATTGCTTTCAACCAAATTTGTATGCCATTTCATTCAATTTTAATGGTTTACAACGCAATTGCTTACATTCAATTCATTTTTAAGCAAAACAAACTCATATTCATATCAATTGATTCAAAAACAATTATATTTGCTCCCACTAATTCATAGAATTTAATTAAATCTCGTTTATGAAAAACGACTCTCCTCTTTACGCAAATTGATGATATCCATGTGAATAAATAATTACTAAAGTTTTATAACCAATTTAAATTAATTTCACCTCAATTTTATTTAATTCCAATCCATTTTAATTCATTGACACCCATTTATTTAGTTCGCCACATTCCATTTTTATATACTACTAGCCATTTCCAAATTAATTCAATCCAAGCTTTTATTTAATGGGCATTCATCCTTATTCGAAGCCAAGTTTCCATAAATTTTAAACTTAAGTTAATTTACTTTAATTTATTCCAACATCAAACTTAAGTTTACTTCTATTTGATTCTCATTCAATCAAATTCCATTAAATTCGGTTAGCCCATCCACTTAAATTTTAATTTTAATTCACCTTCTCAATTTATCAAAATAATATCCAACACATACTTAACTCATTTATAATTCAAAGTAATATGCCACTGAACTTAAGTTCAGTCTGATAATCCAATTCCAATCACAATTTTGATTTAGTTTTTATTCAATCAGACTTCATCCATTTATTTAACTCAATTAACCCATTTTAAATTTTAAATTTACTTACTTAATTCATTTTTGAATTTATTTTATTAATACAAGGTCATTCTCAATTTATTTCTATTCACTTGGGTTTTGTTTGCAACTCAAACCATTTCTATTATGATTCACTTTCATTTTATACGACAACACTTCTCTTATATCTAATTTATTTGCAATTTACGTTTAATATTATTTAAATCATCCTTGAATTTTATTTGTAATTCAAACCATCACATTTTTCAATTCAACTCTATTTTATTTTTATTTTACAACATCTCCTCTTATTTAATTCATTATCAAATCTAAGTCGAATTCTATTTACAAATTCGAATTCATTTCCAACTCCATTATTAATTTACAATCCATTTGTTTAACCCAGTTAAATTTCACCAATATATTTTATCAAATAATTTATTTAAATTACTTAACTTACTTCTAACTTTTAAATCAATATTCGATTTTATTACGAAAAATCACCTTATTAAATTTTTCCCGAATCCAAACTTTTTCATAATTCCAGTTTGAATTTTCTTTCATTTTCCAAAATTCCATCACTTTTATTTTAAAATTTTAAAAATGCTTTTAAATTCACATCATACTATTAAAATAGCTCTTTATAAAATATTTCTTATAACTTGATGTCTCAACTAGTCCACCCTTGTTCTCATAGAAATTCAGTCGTACGTTGATCAGGCGTAGGACTGAAAATCTATAAGTACTTGGTAAACCAGTTTTCAATACCAAGAGAAAATACTTGGAAAATAATTTTATTGAAATATAGGAAACAGTTTTTGGAAATAAAGGAAATATCTTTGGTGACAATGCTCCGAAAATCATCACCCCTATCCATGGTCACAGTTACATACCAGGGTTACGTTGCCGTCGCAACAAAAGTCCATGTAACTGCAGGCTCTACGCGGCCTCTCGATTACGCCATGGAACTCACAACAGATCGCAGTTACATTCCAGGGTTACGTTACCGTCGCAGCAAAAGTCCATGTAACTGTTGGCTCTCGGCGGCACACACGATTTTCGCTGTCAAAATGAAACTTCTCCACTCCTACATAAGTCGCAGTCTGCCGATATAAAATCAAACGCAGACTGTTGGCTCTCAGCGGCACACACGACTTTCACTATGTTACCATAGGTCGCAGTTACATCCTGGGTTACGTTGCCGTCGCAGCAAAAGTCCATATAACTGTTGGCTCTCAGCGACACACACGACTTTCGCTATGGTAAACTCTACTCAAGATCCCCAGGAACTAGTTTTGTCCGGACTCCTCACAGGATCAACTTTAGAACCCCCCCTTGGGGCTCAAGGCAACACCACCCGGTGGCACTCCTGAGAAGTTCATTTTAAGGAAGCACCTTTTTCCCCAGAGCCATCATCAAAACACTTTATACTATACACATATAGTATCTTTCAAATCATACACCTAGTATGATCTCATACAAAGCTCTTTACAAAATCGATTATCCCAAAATCGATAATTCTAAAACTAGGCTTTTCATATTTCAATATTGATTTTACCCAAAAATCAAAAGCCTTTCCAAATCCAAAGGTCCCCAAAACCTTTCGCAAAATCCTTATAAGATCCTTTATATATATATATTCAAAAATATTTATAGTTTTTTAAAATTTTGGATCATTTCAACTTGTATAAAACTCTTTTTATACTTCAAACATTTTCAAAAATCCTTTTTCTTCTAGCAATAAATTCAACAAGGGAAGATTTATCTTATATAACAAAGATATACAACTTTGTTTATTCAAAACCAAATATCCCAATTTAATTTCTCTTTCCAATATCAATTTCATTCAAATCCGTACGATGTACACATACCATCTGTACGCTATATCAACCTGATCGCTCGCTCGATCACACAATTTCACTTCCGAACTAGTATTGTCACGACCCGACTTTCTACTCCCAGAAAATTGCATCATGAATTAAGAAAGAAAGGGATAGAAAAGAGAAAGAAAGAAGAGAAAGAAGAAACAACACTAGAATCTCAACAGCGGAACGAATAATTTATATTAATAACATAAGTATAACATAGTATACATCAAATATCAGAGTTACACAGACATATACAACACATACTAGACAGATATAAACACCTGTCTAGTTATTACAACTCAATCACAATACAGCAACACTCAGAGATACCAACACAGCGGAACTATATAACTATACGCAGAAGCCTCCTCCTCCATTGCTCCTCCACAATTCGTCAAAGCTAACCTGAATCCTAACCTGAATTCCCTTGACTACTCATAAAAATTTGAGTACCCAAGAGTTAAAGAAAAACAGAAATAACTCCAGGTCAGACATGGGTCTGGTGTGAGTAACAGGTTAAAGTTGCTTAATTTTGAAAAACCTTTGAAAGAAAGGTATCACGTAAGACTTCCCACACATAAACATGGAAAAGTTTTTACCTTACGCTAACCAAAACATTTGATAGGAAATCTGATGATATTATAATAGGGTCTACTGTTTTCAAGTAAATAAGAAATAGCCGAAATTGTTACATCTATTAAATTCCAGCTACTAGCCACAAAAGTGGGTAATACAATCAAAACCGTTGGCACTTATTGGATTCCATACAATGGCTGGGCTACTGGGGTACCGCCCATCACCGTACGTGGCCTAGATCACCGTACCGAGGATTACTCCCTTCATCCCCTGCAACACAAAGCCGGACCCGTTCCTTACTGAACAGTTCCAAATAAGACAACCCCGATGATTGTCATGATCAACCGTCCACACAGCCGAAATATAAAGGGACCTCTAGACAGGGGTAAATCTTACTCTCCAGTGGGTGCGACCCATGAAGCTTTGCTGCACCTCCCCTGTTTTAGCCATTCCCGGTTGATGAGGCTTGAGGCTACGATTACCTTATAGGACATATCACTTAGAATGCTCATCGTCCGCCTGACGATGTTCTGAAAGCATTCAATCCATACAAGTTCGTTCCGGGTTCGAACGAAACCGAAGGCATTATCTCGTTACACTCATTTTGGAATCACCCTCAGAGTTAACGACAATAACCCTTGCACTCTGAATCACCATCTCGAATCTATAAGTACTATTCCGTCAAACTCATTACGGAATCACCCACAGAGTTATACTGACGTATAGCCCTTACACCTCGAGTCTTCACTTGCTCCACTTGGATTAACGACCTAACGTTTAATTGGAATCGATGTGGTTTTCGGATGTCCAAATATGGAAACCCGATCCCGGTCTCATCGAAATCCAAAGCGTGTCTTTTAAGGTCCAAGTTGTTTTAAGTTTTAAAACAATTTAATTCATTATCTAAATATACTCAGATAGATAATTCACAGCACAACAGATAATCAACCTTATCATTATCAACAGATAATTTATATCATAATCAGATAATCCATATTATCATCCAAAAGCAACCAATGCATCCATATCTCATACACTACTCATCTCATAATGGAGATTACAAACCATACCAAACAACCAATACCATTCACCAACATAAGCAATTTATCTAATGATCACACCTTCTATAATTAATTTAAAATGAATTAAATTAATTACTTCAATCTCTAATTAATTTAAAATGAATTTAAATTAATTACTTCATCATTAAAATTCTGCTTAACTTAACCATCCATTGATTTCAAATCAATTTATAAATCACCATCTCAATATTCATTTTAATTAATATTGATTAACTGTCTCTAATTACAATAAGTAATTAGCTTATAAGTTAATCACAAGTTAATTACTTAAACCCTTTGCAAACAATTAACTTGTAATTACTAAATTAATTAATCAATTATTCATTATTAATTATACCTTGATTAATCAATTCCAAATTACATCATTAATTAATTAATTAATGATTACATTTAATCAATTTCTAAAATAAATTAATTACATAAGTAATTAATCTTCAATTTAAACTATAGATATTAATCACCCATGATTAATAACTATTCAGTAATTAACTACTTTAATTACTCATCCCATAATTAATTATTCTTAATTAATTATCTAAATTAATCCCCTTGATTAATTTCAAAGTAATTTTAAATCCAATTACTTCTATATCAATTATCTTCAATTACATCCTGTAATTATTATTTAATTACTTCCTTAAGTAATTATAAATTCATAAATTACATAAAGTAATTATCAACAATCCACAAATGTTTAAATTAATTTAACTTAATTAATCTAAACTAATCACATTCATTAAATTAATTACACCAAGTAATTAATTCATTAATTACTTTCATAAGTAATTAAACAATTGATTATTATTAATTAATTAATCTAATTAATTATCAAAATTAATCACATTAATTAATTGTTAAATAATCTTAAGTTAATGACCTTCATTAACATTTCTTAATTACTTAATTAAGAATTAACTTAAATTAATCATTATTAATTATCAATTAAATAATATATAATTATCATTAATTAATCTTTAATTAAAATCTTAATTATCATTAATCACTTGATTAATGAATTTTTATCATAAATTAAAGTTTAATTAACAATCCTTAATTATAGATTAATTAACCTTAATTAATTAATCTCAAATTAAATTAATTAACTTTAAAATTATTAATTACTTAATTAAGCATTCACATAATTAATTAATTGAATAATTAATATTCAACTTAATTACCTTAATAGTCAAATGAATCCAATCATTAAACTTGTATTTATCTTTTTGATAAACATTTCTTATTAAATCAAGCATTAAAAACAAAATGTTTTAAATTTATTTTAAATTCCATTTAACATTCATTTTAAAACTTTAAGACTCAAATTTGTCTTAAATAAGATTTTAAAACAAAACTCAATCTTATGTTTAAAAGAACATCTACTTTGTTAATAAGTTTTAAAAAGAATTTAAATTTAAATTCAAATCAAATTCAAACCAATTTAAAAATTGCTTTAAAATTTCAAAATTTTAAATACAACTTACAACTCATTCTAGATTTAACTCTTTAAAACTCTTTCTAAAATTTACACCTTCAATTCAAATGCAAATCATTTTAATCATTTAAAAGCAATTTCAATTTAAACCTTTATTTTAAAAACTGAAGTTTAGATTTTAAATCCAGATTTAAAAATTCAGATTTGAATTCATTTTGTGTTTCTAATTTAAATACTTAACCTTTCAATTCAAATGCAAAACACATATGCATTTACACTTGTGAGTTTGAAAAATCAAAATAAAATTTAAAAACATAATTGATTTCAAATCTCTGACAATCAAATTTGAATTCATATTCAAATTCAGATTAAAACTCTATTCAATCTCCTCTTGAAATTTAAATTTACCTTTACATATAAAAACAGAAAACAGTTTTTTTCTATTTTATTAAAAACCAAACTTTGAAATTTTCTGATTTAAACTATTTCAAAAAAAACAGAATTCAAATTATTTGAATTCATACTTAAATTCAGTTTTTAAAATCCTAAGTCACAATTGTAGTTTGCATTAAGTTCAAATTTTATAAAACTGGAAACAGTTTCCTGTTCCCTTTTTTTTAAACAAACTTGAATTTCTTAATTCAAATTATTCAAAATCAGAATTCAAACTTTTTGACTTCATCTTAAGATTCAAGTTTAATTCTAAGTTCAATTTCTAGATTTAATTTAAACTTTACTTTTAAAAAATTCTAAATAACAGAACAGTTTCTGTTTTGTTTACAACCTGAAACAAAATTTGACTCGAGACAATCCTAAAAGACTTCGAGTCAAAACCCTACTCTCTTCGAGTTTCCCCTCAAAAATCCTGAGACCATCCCGAGGCTAAAATCTCTGCAATCCAAACATCGACCCACCTGGAACAGACCAAACCCCCACCACTTCAAACCTGTCATCACCATTATCTCCCATCTCCGGTCACCATCATCGACCAAACTCCGGCTATAACTTCATCACTACACCATCTACCGATTCCCAAAACAGCTTTGAACTCGATGCACCTTTGAAGCCGCAGCACCCAAAACATCTTAAACCCTAGTAAACTAGGGTTCTGTACCTTAAATCCCAAATTTCAACACCAAAACCAAATTTCAACTCAATTAAATAATTTTCCCATGATCATTGATAGATAAACTATCACTAGAAACAATTTCAACCAAATCAAATGTAAGCTTCAATTGAATTTGACTAAACTGTAAAATACAGTGTTCTTGAAACTGCACCATATTTCAATCATAATAAATTGAAATTTTTGTTTTAAAATTCTTGAATTTACTTATTGATTCTATTAATAAACCTGGAATATTAAATCATATATTTTAAATTATCACTCTAGTCAAATTGGTTCTGTATAATTTGATTTTTCAGGTTACAGATATCATATTTAATTTATATACAATTAGAACTTACACCATTCTAAAACAAACATGACTTGTTCAAGAATTTAAGTCCTAAACAGAAATCAAGACAAAGGAAAATTCAGAAATCAAACATAAGTTTGAAATTTTGAAGATCACACATGCAAAATCATCTTCTTGTTTACAGACACATACTTGCAGGTCATTTCATATATATTTATCTGTAATTTATAAGCATGCACAACTACCTATTAAACAGTTTATAAAAGTTGAGTTACTCACCTGTATTTGTAAAATGCAGAGTACATTTCCAATTGCATGTTCCAGATTATGAAATGCAGACTTGTGAACTATATGCATGCAGGCTTCTTGCTTCCAGATGCAAAGAAATGCAGACCCTTTTTCTTGCTTTTAAATCTTGATTTATACATGCTTCAGTTTTTACATGCAGGCTTCAAATTGTTGCATGAAGGCCTCTTGCTTGCAAATGAAATGCAAAGCTTTTTGTATTCAGGTTTAGAAAAATGAATGCAGGTCCTTAAACTTGAAATTGCAGTATGTTTCAGAAGAATTGCAAGTTTTGTTTGCTTTCATGGTTGCATGCAGGTTTGTATATTGAGGAATGCAGATTTTTATTTTGAAAAAGAGGAGTTTGAATGCAAATGTTTTACAGGTTTGAGAAATGCAGTTTCAAGAGTTTGATCTTAAAATCTGAAATGCTACATATTTTATTTTCATTTTGTTGAAGAAGGAAAAAGGTTTCTTTGTTTTATAATGAAAAAGAGAAAGAGAAGAAGAAATGGGTATATGCAAGCTTATATAGTTAGATTATGATGAATTAAAATTAAAGAAAAACAAATTTAAACAAATGACACATGGCTTGTGTTGCTAACACTTGTCAACTTAAATCTTAAATTACTTACATATGTAAATTAAGCTTACATATGTCTTTTGAATGGTTTTGTTATTAAATTTAAGATTAATGAATATTTAAACTTAGTTAATTAGTTCATATACATAGTTATGCATTAAAAAAAATCTAAAGAACAAAGCAAAACAATACACAATTAAATCATTTGAAAAAGAAACTTTTGAATAGTTAAAATGAATTTATAAAAGAGTTTGCAATAACTTACATGAATAAATGTTTACATTTTAAATTGTATTTTAAATTTCAAATTAAATTTACAAATCAAAATTATCAATTAATAATTTAAAAAGAATTACACAAACACTTTGAACCTTATTTTAATATTCAAACTTAAGTCAAAATGGATTTTTAAACCAATTAAAACATTTATCTCATATTTAAAATCATATAGTATTTAATTAGATATTTTTGAAAAGCTTAAATCCAAAATAAATCACAATTTCTATTTTTAAAACATTAAAATTATGCTATACTAATTTAATTAAAAACAACTTATCTATTTAAAATATATACAAATACATATACATTATTAAATAGAAAACAATTTATTAACCCATTAAAAATAATTTTACAAATTAAATATTTAAATAAAGAAGATTATTAAATCAAATCAAATTTATTAACAAAAATTATCAATTTAATTTAAATTTAAAACACAGATTATTAAATTTATATTGTCCAAAATTCCAGGATATTACAATCCTTCCCCCTTAAAAGAATTTCATCCCCGAAATTTTAAACAAAGGTAATTTAATAATCTATTTATAGATTTTATTTTAAAACACAACATATGCTAAATATATGCTAACAACCAAAGCAACCAATTCACACAATCAAAACAAATCTAATTATTCAAAAGAATTTTGGATAAAACTTTACGAGTTTCCCCGGTATATATGTATATCGGGATACTCGCTCTATAAAATCCAATCAACCAATACTATCAAGCTATAGAGCTCCTAACAACAATTCTATACAGAATATCAGACTACAAACGAGTCTGACTCAACAACCAAACCAACCTAAACTACTGGTTCTACAACCAGAAATATCAAACACGTACTCCCTCAGAGTTACGTGAAACATACTGAATTCCAGTTATCCAAGCTGGCAATTCAACTCTAGAAAGCCAAACACTACGGAGCTAGCTTCAGACCCTCCAAATCTTATAGCTCCATGGATCAGAGAAAACTTAACCAAAATCCAATCTTCAACTCCATATTCCAAATTCTCTGTCTCTTATCCATAAAAACTCTTCGGACAATCCTGGGCTACCAACATCACTCCTAATCAGCTCAACTCTTGCTGATTCCAAAAGAAACAGATTGAATCAAAAACAATCCAATGATCTCCTCAAGATCACTCAAAAAAAACAAGAACACACCCTGCTTCTCAACAACAGAAGACAGAACAACTTCTCCTTATCCAGAAAAGAAAACAGAAACACCCAAACTGCTTCCGCTGCACAACTCTGATCCGAAACAGAAGAAAATGCTGACGAAGAACACAAGCACAGACTAAACAACCCAGCACAGAAATATGGTTCCACAGATCCATAAGAAAACTCAGATGTTTCTCCGAAACCTGAGTTACTTCACCAACTTCTATCCCAAGGAACCATCCATCTACTAAATGAACCACCAGTTTCATTCCTGAAAAGAAAACTCGATCTCCAGATGCAGACAAACTCTGACTTCCAGAAAACATCCAGACAATCTCCAACAATCCAAAGAACATACTATCGCAAGTCACTTTTGCGATCAACTCAGCCTAAATCCGTAGAAAACTGCTCTCTCTTTACCAAACAGAATAGCTTATGCTGGCCTGGCCAACTTACCAGAGAAACGGATCCACTCTGCTGCTTCTGAACTCCACTTCAGAAAAACTACTCAGCCAGAAGACTCCCTATCAACTCAAAATACTCAGCTAAACTCAGCCACATCGCCGAGCAGACTCACTTCTTACTCTCGTTCCAAAGAAACATCTTCGGAAATATCCATAGTCACTGCATCTCATCACGCAGCTACTAATTCTTGAGATATCAAGATATCTTCGCTTTCTTGCTTCTGTCCAAATGACAGATCAAAACTCAATTCTGCACTTCAAAGATGAACTCCGAACCTTAACAGGTTACCTTCAGAGATCGATGAAGTCTTTTATCACTACATAACTCACTCGAGACGGTATTAGGTCTACAGTCTCGACAAATACTCTTCCAACCTCATCCATCAAACTCCAACCAATGGTAGTCATGTTACACACACTTCTACCTCATCTACCTTTATAACTTATATTGGAAAAACCTGAACGGGTAATCCAACAAATAGGTAGAACAATTATATATATATATAATAAAAATACAAATACCCTCTCTCAAGATAGACACCACTACAGAGCCTAGGTATTCACTCAACCTAATGCTCTGATACCAACTGTCACGACCCGACTTTCTACTCCCAGAAAATCGCATCATGAATTAAGAAAGAAAGGGATAGAAAAGAGAAAGAAAGAAGAGAAAGAAGAAACAACACTAGAATCTCAACAGCGGAACGAATAAATTATATTAATAACATAAGTATAACATAGTATACATCAAATATCAGAGTTACACAGACATATACAACACATACTAGACAGTTATAAACACCTGTCTAGTTATTACAACTCAATCACAATACAGCAACACTCAGAGATACCAACACAGCGGAACTATATAACTATACACAGAAGCCTCCTACTTCATTGCTCCTCCACAATTCGTCAAAGCTAACCTGAATCCTAACCTAAATTCCCTTGACTACTCATAAAAATTTGAGTACCCAAGAGTTAGAGAAAAACAGAAATAACTCCAGGTCAGACATGGGTCCGGTGTGAGTAACAGGTTAAAGTTGCTTAATTTTGAAAAACCTTTGAAAGAAAGGTATCACGTAAGACTTCCCACACATAGACATGGAAAAGTTTTTACCTTACGCTAACCAAAACATTTGATAGGAAATCTGATGATATTATAATAGGGTCTACTGTTTTCAAGTAAATAAGAAATAGCCGAAATTGTTACATCTATTAAATTCCAGCTACTAGCCACAAAAGTGGGTAATACAATCAAAACCGTTGGCACTTATTGGATTTTGGATTCCATACAATGGCTGGGCTACTGGGGTACCGCCCATCACAGTACGTGGCCTAGATCACCGTACCGAGGATTACTCCCTTCACCCCTGCAACACAAAGCCGGACCCGTTCCTTACTGAACAGTTCCAAATAAGACAACCCCGACGATTGTCATGATCAACCGTCCACACAGCCGAAATATAAAGGGACCTCCAGACAGGGGTAAATCTTACTCTCCAGTGGGTGCGACCCACGAAGCTTTGCTGCACCTCCCCTGTTTTAGCCATTCCCAGTTGATGAGGCTTGAGGCTATGATTACCTTATAGGACATATCACTTAGAATGCTCATCGTCCGCCTGACGATGTTCTGAAAGCATTCAATCCATACAAGTTCGTTTCGAGTTCGAACGAAACCGAAGGCATTATCTCGTTACACTAATTTTGGAATCACCCTCAGAGTTAACGACAATAACCCTTGCACTCTGAATCACCATCTCGAATCTATAAGTACTATTCCGTCAAACTCATTACAGAATCACCCACAGAGTTATACTGACGTATAGCCCTTACACCTCGAGTCTTCACTCGCTTCACTTGGATTAACGGCCTAACGTTTAATTGGAATCGATGTGGTTTTCGGATGTCCAAATATGGAAACCCGATCCCGGTCTCACCGAAATCCAAAGCGTGTCTTTTAAGGTCCAAGTTGTTTTAAGTTTTAAAACAATTTAATTCATTATCTAAATATACTCAGATAGATAATTCACAGCACAACAGATAATCAACCTTATCATTATCAACAGATAATTTATATCATAATCAGATAATCCATATTATCATCCAAAAGCAACCAATGCATCCATATCTCATACACTACTCATCTCATAATTGAGATTACAAACCATACCAAACAACCAATACCATTCACCAACATAAGCAATTTATCTAATGATCACACCTTCTATAATTAATTTAAAATGAATTAAATTAATTACTTCAATCTCTAATTAATTTAAAATGAATTTAAATTAATTACTTCATCATTAAAATTCTGCTTAACTTAACCATCCATTGATTTCAAATCAATTTATAAATCACCATCTCAATATTCATTTCAATTAATATTGATTAACTGTCTCTAATTACAATAAGTAATTAGCTTATAAGTTAATCACAAGTTAATTACTTAAACCCTTTGCAAACAATTAACTTGTAATTACTAAATTAATTAATCAATTATTCATTATTAATTATACCTTGATTAATCAATTCCAAATTACATCATTAATTAATTAATTAATGATTACATTTAATCAATTTCTAAAATAAATTAATTACATAAGTAATTAATCTTCAATTTAAACTATAGATATTAATCACCCATGATTAATAACTATTCGGTAATTAACTACTTTAATTACTCATCCCATAATTAATTATTCTTAATTAATTATCTAAATTAATCCCCTTGATTAATTTCAAAGTAATTTTAAATCCAATTACTTCTATATCAATTATCTTCAATTACATCCTGTAATTATTATTTAATTACTTCCTTAAGTAATTACAAATTCATAAATTACATAAAGTAATTATCAACAATCCACAAATGTCTAAATTAATTTAACTTAATTAATCTAAACTAATCACATTCATTAAATTAATTGCACCAAGTAATTAATTCATTAATTACTTTCATAAGTAATTAAACAATTGATTATTATTAATTAATTAATCTAATTAATTATCAAAATTAATCACATTAATTAATTGTTAAATAATCTTAAGTTAATGACCTTCATTAACATTTCTTAATTACTTAATCAAGAATTAACTTAAATTAATCATTATTAATTATCAATTAAATAATATATAATTATCATTAATTAATCTTTAATTAAAATCTTAATTATCATTAATCACTTGATTAATGAATTTTTATCATAAATTAAAGTTTAATTAACAATCCTTAATTATAGATTAATTAACCTTAATTAATTAATCTCAAATTAAATTAATTAACTTTAAAATTATTAATTACTTAATTAAGCATTCACATAATTAATTAATTGAATAATTAATATTCAACTTAATTACCTTAATAGTCAAATGAATCCAATCATTAAACTTGTATTTATCTTTTTGATAAACATTTCTTATTAAATCAAGCATTAAAAACAAAATGTTTTAAATTTATTTTAAATTCCATTTAACATTCATTTTAAAACTTTAAGACTCAAATTTGTCTTAAATAAGATTTTAAAACAAAACTCAATCTTATGTTTAAAAGAACATCTACTTTGTTAATAAGTTTTAAAAAGAATTTAAATTTAAATTCAAATCAAATTCAAACCAATTTAAAAATTGCTTTAAAATTTCAAAATTTTAAATACAACTTACAACTCATTCTAGATTTAACTCTTTAAAACTCTTTCTAAAATTTACACCTTCAATTCAAATGCAAATCATTTTAATCATTTAAAAGCAATTTCAATTTAAACCTTTATTTTAAAAACTGAAGTTTAGATTTTAAATCCAGATTTAAAAATTCAGATTTGAATTCATTTTGAGTTTCTAATTTAAATACTTAACCTTTCAATTCAAATGAAAAACACATATGCATTTACACTTGTGAGTTTGAAAAATCAAAATAAAATTTAAAAACATAATTGATTTCAAATCTCTGACAATCAAATTTGAATTCATATTCAAATTCAGATTAAAACTCTATTCAATCTCCTCTTGAAATTTAAATTTACCTTTACATATAAAAACAGAAAACAGTTTTTTTTGTGTTTTATTAAAAACCAAACTTTGAAATTTTCTGAATTTAAACTATTTCAAAAAAAACAGAATTCAACTTATTTGAATTCATACTTAAATTCAGTTTTTAAAATCCTAAGTCACAATTGTAGTTTGCATTAAGTTCAAATTTTATAAAACTGGAAACAGTTTCCTGTTCCCTTTTTTTAAACAAACTTGAATTTCTTAATTCAAATTATTCAAAATCAGAATTCAAACTTTTTGACTTCATCTTAAGATTCAAGTTTAATTCTAAGTTCAATTTCCAGATTTAATTTAAACTTTACTTTTAAAAAATTCTAAATAACAGAACAGTTTCTGTTTTGTTTACAACCTGAAACAAAATTTGACTCGAGACAATCCTAAAAGACTTCGAGTCAAAACCCTACTCTCTTCGAGTTTCCCCTCAAAAATCCCGAGACCATCCTGAGGCTAAAATCTCTGCAATCCAAACATCGACCCACCTGGAACAGACCAAACCCCCACCAGTTCAAACCTGTCATCACCATTATCTCCCATCTCCGGTCACCATCATCGACCAAACTCCGACAATAACTTCATCACTACACCATCTACCAATTCCCAAAACAGCTTTGAACTCAATGCACCTTTGAAGCCGCAGCACCCAAAACATCTTAAACCCAGTAAACTAGGGTTCTACACCTTAAATCCCAAATTTCAACACCAAAACCAAATTTCAACTCAATTAAATAATTTTTCCATGATCATTGATAGATAAACTATCACCAGAAACAATTTCAACCAAATCAAATGTAAGCTTCAATTGAATTTGACTAAACTGTAAAATACAGTGTTCTTGAAACTGCACCATATTTCAATCATAATAAATTGAAATTTTTGTTTTAAAATTCTTGAATTTACTTACTAATTTTATTAATAAACCTGGAATATTAAATCATATAGTTTAAATTATCACTCTAGTCAAATTGGTTCTGTATAATTTGATTTTTCAGGTTACAGATATCATATTTAATTTATATACAATTAGAACTTACACCATTCTAAAACAAACATGACTTGTTCAAGAATTTAAGTCCTAAACAACAATCAAGACAAAGGAAAATTCAGAAATCAAACATAAGTTTGAAATTTTGAAGATCACACATGCAAAATCATCTTCTTGTTTATAGACACATATTTGCAGGTCATTTCATATATATTTATCTGTAATTTATAAGCATGCACAACTGCCTATTAAACAGTTTATAAAAGTTGAGTTACTCACCTGTATTTGTAAAATACAGAGTACATTTCTAATTGCATGTTCCAGATTATGAAATGCAGGCCCTTTTGAAACTTTAGACTTGTGAACTATATGCATGCAGGCTTCTTGCTTCCAGATGCAAAGAAATGCAGACCCTTTCTCTTGCTTTTAAATCTTGATTTATACATGCTTCAGTTTTTACATGCAGGCTTCAAATTGTTGCATGTAGGCCTCTTGCTTGCAAGTGAAATGCAAAGCTTTTTGTATTCAGGTTTAGAAAAATGAATGCAGGTCCTTAAACTTGAAATTGCAGTATGTTTCAGAAGAACTGCAGGTTTTGTTTGCTTTCATGGTTGCATGCAGGTTTGTATATTGAGGAATGCAGATTTTTATTTTGAAAAAGAGGAGTTTGAATGCAAATGTTTTACAGGTTTGAGAAATGCAGTTTCAAGAGTTTGATCTTAAAATCTGAAATGCTACATATTTTATTTTCATTTTGTTGAAGAAGGAAAAAGGTTTCTTTGTTTTATAATGAAAAAGAGAAAGAGAAGAAGAAATGGGTATATGCAAGCTTATATAGTTAGATTATGATGAATTAAAATTAAAGAAAAACAAATATAAACAAATGACACATGGCTTGTGTTGCTAACACTTGTCAACTTAAATCTTAAATTACTTACATATGTAAATTAAGCTTACATATGTCTTTTGAATGGTTTTGTTATTAAATTTAAGATTAATGAATATTTAAACTTAGTTAATTAGTTCATATACATAGTTATGCATTAAAAAAAATCTAAAGAACAAAGCAAAACAATACAGAATTAAATCATTTGAAAAAGAAACTTTTGAATAGTTAAAATGAATTTATAAAAGAGTTTGCAATAACTTACATGAATACATGTTTACATTTTAAATTGTATTTTAAATTTCAAATTAAATTTACAAATCAAAATTATCAATTAATAATTTAAAAAGAATTACACAAACACTTTGAACCTTATTTTAATATTCAAACTTAAGTCAAAATGGATTTTTAAACCAATTAAAACATTTATCTCATATTTAAAATCATATAGTATTTAATTAAATATTTTTGAAAAGCTTAAATCCAAAATAAATCACAATTTCTATTTTTAAAACATTAAAACTATGCTATACAAATTTAATTAAAAACAAGTTATCTATTTAAAATATATACAAATACATATACATTATTAAATAGAAAACAATTTATTAACCCATTAAAAATAATTTTACAAATTAAATATTTAAATAAAGAAGATTATTAAATAAAATCAAATTTATTAACAAAAATTATCAATTCAATTTAAATTTAAAACACAGATTATTAAATTTATATTGTCCAAAATTCCGGGATATTACAAGTATCGTCCACCTGACTTCCTAGTGCGGACACCGATCTGGTTTCTTGATCAGAAACCGTCATTCTCCTTGTATAGCTATAACAATGATAGAGAACATCCAGAACCAATCAACAATCCATATCCAGGCTCGCCGTCGAAAATCGAGTGAATAATCCCACTCGGATCGATAAAGCTATCTTGAAATTATGTGCTCGAATCTGGATCAAATCACTACGCGAATAGAATAATATACGTACACATCCTACGTATTTATTTTCATTAATTATTATCCAAATCAATTTCCTTTCCATTCACATTCACTTAAATTTTCACTCACTAATTCACATTTTCCTTAATCCCCATTTGGATTATCACTTTAATTCTTATCTCGGTTGGGTATTTAAATCAATAACAGTTTGAACTCCGACCAGTTTATATTTAGAAAATAGTTTGAAAATTTAAAAATTGATAAGTAGTTGAAAAATAATTATTAGTTTGCAAAATAACTGTAGATAGTTAACTAATTGTAAAATAGTTGGAAAATAGTTAAAAAGTTTCAGAAATTTTAGATAATTGCAAAATAGTATTTAATTTGTAACATAGTTGAAAAATAGTAATTAGTTTAGAAAACCGTTGAAAAATGGTTAAATAGCTCCAAAAATAATTGTAAAACAAGTGTAAAATAATTCGGCCTTTAAAAAAATTATATTTATTAAATAGCTTGTAAAAATAAGTTTATATTAAAACAATTTATATTGAAAATAGTCCAGAGCCAAAACTGTTCAACTTTCCCAACTTCCAATTCCAATTTAAATAACTTCAATTTCCACTGAAATTGGTTTAACCCCAATTCAAGTTGAATTAATTCTCAATTTCTTTCCGAATTTCAATCAAATTCCATTTTAAATTATCTTTACTTACTTATTTCAAAGTTTACATAATAGTTCAATAATTTTATTTTAAAAAATTTAATTTATTACCCAATTTAATCTTCTAGTTTGAAACCAATTCTTAAACAAGTTTAATTATTCAAATTTCCAGTTCAAAGTAATTCTATATCTTTAATTTCGAATTAACGTTAGATTTTTCTTTTATCTCAATAATGGATATATCACCACACTTCATTTCTCATCCATTTAAACAAATCCAATCCACAATTTAAAGATTTTTAACAACAATAGGATGGTATCATCCAATTTATTTTAAAACATCCATTCATTTTCAATTTTCAGATCTCAAACCAATTTGAGATCACACAAATTCCCAATTCAAATTACCACTTAACTATCCAGGTTAAATCTCAATTTCATCTTGAAATCTCCAATTCAAGTTGTTCATTCACACTTATTTAACTTTTCCAAAGTTAAATTCCATTTACTTAATCCAATCCTTCAACTTCACAATAATAATCTTCCCACTTAAAAACTTATATCACTTTGGGTTTTTTACATCACACTTCAGGGAAAAATCAAAACTCAACCTCTTAGAGTTTATTTCAAATTATCTTTGATATCATGTATATCCATACATATATACATATTTATTTCTTGGCCCTCCCAGCCATATTTAAAATTTTTAAACCACCCTTTGTTTTAAACCCAAATCAAATTTCAAACAACCCATTGTTTACAACCAGTCCCAGCTATCCAAATAATACTTATTGATTATTTTTCATTACTTTGAAACAAATTTTCAAATTCTGGGACCAGATCTAGAATTTCATTTTCAATCAATTAAATTTTAATTTGGTTGCATTCCTATTTCTACTTAATTTAATTCCAATTCAAGACTTCAATTTGGTCGCATTATATTACTCCTTAATTTTAATTTCAATAATTTAACAACCAATCGCTTTAATATTTATTAGAGTGACATATTGCTTAATATACCAAAATATAATCTTATATGAAATCATTTAAAATCTTTATATAAGAAAATAACAAGTACGCTCTCTCATATATATGTACACTCAACTCATTCCAGGGTACTAATGACCCTATCCTTAATGAGTACACCCACCAGAGCCAAGGTTCTCGCTTAATCTTTAGGCTCTGATACCAACTGTAACGACCCGAAATTTTCGAACCCGAAAATTCCAGAAAGTTATGAAAAAGAAGAAAGAGATAGAAGAAGAAGAAGAACAGAAACATCAACAACTCACATTCACAGCGGATAAAATATAATAATAAATAATAACAGTTTACAAAAGAATATTATATCTATTGATTACATTTTAAATACATCAGAGTTACACAAATATTCAACACTGGACAAATACAAATCAACATGTCTCAGACTTACAATACTATATTACAGCGGAAATACTCTACACACTCTTGCCATCCAGCTCGTCTCCTAGGCTCCAGAACGTACCTACCTAGAAATCTGTAATACTCGGTCTGACCCGAGCATTACACCAAAGTAACACCCGGGTCAGGCTGGAAACCAGCGTGAGTAAACCCAACTAATATGGAATATCAAGCAATCAACTTATATAAACCCGGGGTAACTTATACCAATTTAACAAATTCACAATTTGCCATAGACAACACTTATTCCATACTTCAATTTCTAAGTACCAAACAAAATAGTCCAATTCACTTAAATCATTTAATTCCAGCCTATTGATTCCACATATCAATTTATAAAAATTCGAAGTGGTTTCGGGTATTCCCTAATACCCGACCCCGGTCTCTTCGAGTCTCAAGTCATCCTAATCCAAGTTATCCAAATGGAATACACACATTTCATATTAGATATATCAATTTATTCAAGCATCCAATACCATTCAATCATTCATAAACAATGCTTAATCACATACAAATTTAATCCAATTGATTCTAACTAAATTTCCAACCTCAATCACTTAGATTCTTTCATTTACATCAATTAATTCCAAATCAATTAATTAGTCAACCCTTCATTTTTTTTATCTTAATTAATCACCCTGGATTAATTATTTTTCAATTAAATTCAAGTAATTATCTTTAATTAATTTCACGTTATTAATTATCCTTAATCCCAATCAATAAGTAATCCTAATTACTTCATAAATTAATTAACAATATTTATAACATTAATCCTTAATTACTTACATTAAATAACTTCTCATAAGTCTCTTACATTGATTTATTTTCTTAACTAATCTATCTCTATTCACTTCATTAATTAAATAATTTAATGATTTCTCATTTACATTTCAATTCATTCTAATCTGATTTCATTACTCTTTTTATAATGGAAGCTTAAAGGAATTTTAAAACCAAATTTATTTTTAAATTCAAGTCAATATACAATTACACTTTAACATTCAAGTTGTTAAACACTTAATATTTAAAAACACTTTATTTGTTTGATTTAGAACTAGTTTTAAATCTCTACTTACAATTTAACTCTAGCTTTTAAATATCACTTATATTTCCTTCCAAATCATTCTTATTTTATTCTATAATTATTTCACTTTCAAATTTTCACTCTTATATTTCTTTTCAAAAATCCAATTTTTATATATTTCGATAACTCAGGATACCGAAATATTCAAGCACACCACATCATTCAAACTTCCATTTACCAATACTATCCATCACAGAATATAAATCACCCAATACATATTATACTACCATATATAATATAGCACATCAAAACAAATCAATCATTCAACCAATCATTTAAATTTAACCATTTAAATTTAAATAGAAATCCAAAAGCGTGAGATCTACTCACCTTTGATTTGCTTTTCGCAAATCCATTTCCATCTGGCTTGTTTCCTCAATTGACCTTGAGTAAATAATTTATATGATTTCATTAGCATTTGAGCCGACTGAATAATCAACTATTATTCAATAAATTTACTTAACTAATTATTTTATTTAAACTAAATTTCCCCTTTAAAAATCTTTTAGTCATTAATATAATTAATAAGCTGATTTAAACATTTTTTTTACACTCTTATTTCGGAAATCTCATAGATTTACAAACATGTTACAGTCCTAACTTATCGATACTGGTTTTTGTCTATCCTAAAAATAGATATATGTAAATTTGTAAATATGTGTACACTTCCAGTCGCTGTCTACGTATAAAAATTTGACTCTACTGTATATAATTTAAAATTTCAACAGTTTATACTCAATATTCTTGTAAACAGAAACATATTCTGTTTATCCATATATATGCATTAAATTCTAATAAAAAATTTCTTTCAAACCTTTGTATTAAAGCTGAATTGTTTTCTGTAAAATATTTTCTTTTCTGTTATCTGTACATATTCACATATGTGTTGTTAAATTTTAAAATGAACATGTACCGTGCTGCCATCACGAAAACAAAGCCCTAACTCGAGCTACCCCTACCTGCGCACCCCTTATGAACCCTGTCACCATCGAGAGTCGCGACCTCGGCGCCACCACGCTCGAGCCATCGCGATTGCGTCCGCCCCTCTCCATCACTCGCGCCTATAATCACCTGAGCACGCCCCCTCACCAAAACAAACGCGAGCGCCAATATCCCTCCTCGAGATCGCCTCCTCTGCTTGAATCTTCGATCGAATTTCGTTCGAGTGACTTGATTTGATTTTGATTGAGGTCGAAATCGACTTCGGCCCTTGAAGAGAAAGAACGAGCACTGGCCTGGTTTCAATTCCTTTTTTTGTGATTGAATTGAAATAAAGGGAGAGAGAACTGAATTTTCGAATGGCCATGGACCTCCTTTTTTTCCGATTTGGCTTCTGTTGAAAGATGAAAGGGGAAGACGGAAAACAAATATCGATTTGGGGCCATAGCTTCCAGCGTACGCTTGTTGACTTATAAAAATATCTTGTATGATTAAAAATATCTTTTACTATTTGGCTTTAACCTCTATTATATTATAAATCTTTCAAAACGTTTCGTTAATCGCTACTTAAATTTTTGAACTCTTCTTAAGGAGCGCTGTTAGGCGATTATAGGGTTTTACCTACGTCCCGAACACAATGGAATGCGTTTCCGAGGCTAACTCGATCGTATGCGCGAGTTATAGAAATAAATGATCAAATTTAAATTAAATTGATTAAAATAGTTCTAAGCGTTTTGAGCTGTCAGGGTCAAACGACAATCCCGATTGCTACGAAAATTGAAATCCGATAATAACTAACTATTACGGATCCAATGGAACTGGTTTCGTCGAATTCCAAGACCATGCCTCAGAAGTCTCTTTTCAAATATCTATTTAAACGATATATTATTAAAACTGAACAAATCATCTTTAAATAAAATTCCAACCATTCTATTATCTTCAGTATTATAATTATAAATTTTATAAGCCTTCAAATTATTTTTAAACTGGCTTAGAATCTCAGATTCAACAATTACCCAATTTCAATTATTAAATTCAATATTTAAACTATATAATTCAACGATTCAATTATCAAGTAAATATTGATATCTGGAATTCAAGTTTAAAATTAACTTTTAAATATTTAAAATCAATTTAATTATCCCATTTTAAATAGTTGAAAATTCTGGGTCGTCATAACACCACACACACAAATATGGATTGCACAAGAAGTTGGTTAAGTCGCAGATAATTTGAATTTAATATTATTTTATTCAAATGATGAAATGGTTTTAAAAGACGAATTTTGAATCCAAATGGTTTTGGAAATGGAATTGGGTTGAATATGAAAAGTTTTTGTAAAGGAAGTTTTGAAATCTATATTTAGTTTGAATATATTATGTCTTGTTTTGAAATATTTTGGGAAATATGGTTTGAAAGGATTATACAAGTTAATATATATACATATATGGATTTTAAACCATTTTGAAGTATGTTGAATAAATTGTTTTGGGAGTTTGAGTTTAATCGAACTTGCTGGGAATACGGCAGTTCGCTGATTTTCCCATGTGTACTTTGAAAAGCTATAACTTGTGCAAACTAAATCAGATTTTCCCTAAACAAAAAGCATTTGTTTTCAAATGATAATAGCTTTCATATAAAGGAAGAATTCCTAGTTTTTGTTGAAAGGATTTCAAATTTGGCATAGAACTGTTTTGAAAGCTATGAATGAATTTTTATTAAAGATTTGGTGAACTTTGTTTTCAAACAAAAGAGGATTTCAAAGATAGATCTTTTGTTTAAATATTATTAATGAATCTTTGTTAAAAATTTGGTGAACTTTGTTTTCAAACAAAAGATGATTTCAAAGATTGATCTTTTGTTTAAATATTATGAATGAATCTTTGTGAAAGATTTGGTGAACCTTGTTTTTAAATTGAGAGGATCTTAAAGGTGTATCTTTTATTTAAAAGATTAAAAGTGGAAAATTGTTTTAACCATTTAAAAAGAAAGGTTTTGGGCTAAAGATTGTGACTTAACTAAGATCCCAATATATCCATATACTTTTTAAATCAAGCGCTCATTACTCGGTTTAGCCGAGAGAGGACTTTATGTCATATAACCCATTCCGAATAAAAGATACGACGCAATGGATAGCATTTGAAGACCGGTGGTGAAGACCGGATATTTTTGAAAGCGAAAGGATTACCTGTCGAATGTCTCTACACTGAATGGCCCTGGTATAGAGATTTGATCACCCATTGTGATGGGGACTCCGGACGGATTATCTAGATTCGCAAGAGCTTCTTTGAAGTGCCTTCGGTTCCGTTCGAACCCGGAACAGACTTGTATGGATGTATGTCTGACGTTACACTTTGAGATGTAAAGTCGGTCTTTACCAAATACATTTCTGTTTGGTGGCGGAGAATTTATTCTCTTAGCTTAACACCCTTCTCTGAGATGTACGGGCTCAGAGGTTATGTAGTTAATGGTTACTAGTGATACATTCCCAATTTGGTAATGTGACATGCTCAGTGATGCTGATCATTTGTTGATCGAAGCATGACTTTTATGAAAAGCGTAGCTTTGTGGACGAGACCTCGTCGAACCTCACAACCCGAAAATGGTCGAAACAGGAAGAATGCAGCGAGGTTATGAGGGTCGCGCCCTTTAAGGTACGTCCATTTCCTTATGGAAAAAGGTGGTATCATGGTATGGAGCCCAGATATTTAACCTATTTGGTTGTTGCAAAATTGCAAATTTGTTGGTGTTAAGGGCCCTTGGATAAAGGTCGGTAACGACCGGGGGTTGGCATAGTCCTGTCAGTAGTTACCTAGTTACAAAAGTATCCCGACCT
Organism: Allium cepa; assembly: GCA_030765085.1. Taxonomy (NCBI): domain Eukaryota; kingdom Viridiplantae; phylum Streptophyta; class Magnoliopsida; order Asparagales; family Amaryllidaceae; genus Allium; species Allium cepa. The sequence goes on from CM060935.1 coordinate 603,174,898, forward strand.
TGTGTTGGCAGAGAGCTGGTTAAGTTCTTGGGGTGTTCCTCCAGAGGCATACCCATGTGGCATAGGAAGTTCCTTAGCCTGACCATTTGTTGGAAATCCAATCAAACAGTACGAGCCCTTTACGATTGTAGTTGTATAACCTGCCACCTCAGGTGGTAGCTATAGTAGGCATAATATAATGGTACATATGCTGGCTAAGATTAATATTATACTTTCGAAATGTTTTCTACACTATGCACTAATAATAATATCAAAAGGATTTTGCGTATCAAGCATGTTTGACTATCATAAGGAGAAATCTCCTCCAAGTGTGAGATTGCATTGTGTGGGTGCCGGGAGGCCTTATGGTAGTTTCATTTTCCAAAAAGCATTGCGGATTTCTTTTCATTTATTTTTGTTCAACATAAAACTATTTTTGTTTGCTAACACCAGTCCCATGACTGACCTGGAGTTTATTTTTCCTTTCTAAACTCTGGGTGCCCACAATTTTCCACACGGGTAGCCTTGAGTCAGATTTTCAGATAATCAGCTAGTAGATATAGATTGGGTAGCCTTCAGCTTTCTATTGGAATTCTTTGGGTTTAGCGATCGTATTGTGCTTCTCTGCAATATCCGGACTGACCTTGCTTAAGTTAACATGATGGTGGTTCGAGCTTCAAGTTTAAAGCTTTGGCAATTGGAGATGCAGTTATAATGTTCTTTTGGAAGACCATTTGGTGCTATATTTCCATTGCTGTTGTTCCGCTGTTGTATCTTGTCTTTGATATTGATAATTCATTTATATCAGATTGTTGTATCCATTGTTGTATCAATAAAAGTATTCATTTCTGTTTCCGCTGTGTTGTTATACTTAATGTGTTATAAGCTCCGGCGCGAATCGAATTTCAATGTTTGAATCTGCGGCATTCGAATACGGGTGAAGTATAGATGTCGATTTTCGAGCGCTGAAATTTGAGTAATCACAATTGGTATCAGAGCTGAAGGTTGAGTAAGAACTTTAGCTCAGGAATATAACACATTAGGTGACTCATTAGAGATAGGAATATAGATGTCCTAGAATGAGTGTATCCCTAAGATATCTGTCCGAATGCCTCAGTAAATTCCCTTACTATTCACTGATAGTGAGTATGAGTGCAAGAAGAGGACGAGGTAGGGGGTAGGGGAGTACCACTACAAACGGTCGATATCCTGTAACAACAAGGAACAATCTTTTTCCACCAATCTCTTTTGTTCATCATCTAATTTCAATTCTTTGATGGTTTTTGGCAGCTCCAGAAAGAAACTTTAGTGTGGTGGTGGCCCTGCGAATCGTTGTAGGTAAGTTCCTACTTCGTATTCTGATCATCAGTTTCTCTATCAACTTTCTGTTTTAACTTTAATAAATTGAAATGTTATTTGACTAAATTTGTTAACAAAATATGAAACTGAATTGAATTGTATCCATTTGTCTATTCTTTGGGGTCTCGATATATATTCTACGAATGGTTAGTTATCCCTTCGAACTAACCAATGCCCCTGCATATTTCATAGACCGGATGATCCGAGTATTTCGTAAATTGTTAAATGAGTCCATTCTCATAATTATTGATGATATTCTGATTTGGTAAGCCAAATGCAAAATAAATATTTCAGTTTGATCTGGAAAACTATTTCATCTTTTTGTGTCCATTTGCTCTTTGGTTGTCTTCCTGTCTAGCAAATTTCGGGGGTGAAATTTTCTTAAGGGGAGAATCTGTAACGATCCCATTTTTAAGCTAAATTTAATTTGGTAATTAATATTAAATTTTGGATTTATTTGTGAATTAATTGGTAAATTAATTTGAAAATTTGGGAATAAGTATACAGGTTGTTAATAAAATTTGGTTTTGAAATTCAAAAATAAATATATTGCAAATAAATTGGATTTGAAAAACATTTTATTTTAAACTAATAAAAAATTGTTTTCTAATTTCAATATATATATATATATATATATATATATATATATATGCATTGTGATTTGAAAGTTATGATTTAAATTTAATACATTAAATTTTCAAAATGTTAAATTCTTATACACATATATATATATATATACTAAATGTGATTACTTATTAGTGTATAATTAGGATTTTAAAATCATTCTCTTTTAAAAAGTTATATATGTATGAATATAAATATAAAAACATAAATTGATAAAAAGTAATGTATTTATCTAAAAATTGAAAATATAAAATAAAAGACAAGGTTTTATAAAAAAGCTTTAATATATTTTTATCTTTTGAAATTTATGAAATAAGCGTGGTTAGTATGTATAGATAAACATAATAAGTATATATTCTTTCTTTTAAAATATACATGAACTAAGATTTATATGTATATATATTAATAAACATCTAAGAATATGAATATAGATTTGAAATAAAAACATTAAGTATAATTTATAAATATATGTAAGTATAAAAATATATTAGTATAAAACTTAATTCATAAAAACATAAATACTTAAATGAAAATTTAACAAAAGAGTTTAAACATAAAACTATGGTTTATGACATTTGGAAAAATATAATATCATGTATTAACAAGTGTAACTCTTTTAAATATGGAATTTAACAAGTGTCCTAATTTTAAATTTTCTTTTCTTTTTAAATTTAATGAATAAAGGAAATAAGTTATATATATACACTCCTCCCTTTCTCTTTCCATTTTTCTTTCATTCTTTCAAAAACAAAAAGCAAAACTTAAAACCAGAAAAATAAACTCAAAAAAGCCTAGTTCAAAATCAAACAAATCTGAAGCCATGATCAAACTCAAAAGCCAAAAAATCAGATGGTCTTCAACCTAATCAATTCTAGTTTTCAACCTGAAGTAGTAGATCAAAGTTCAAGTTCAAATTCAATCTTCCAGATCAAAGCATTTTTCCCAGGCTTCTCTGCTTTCAAATCTGGGCGAGCAAGCTTCTTTGATCTGATCTTTGAATTGATATGGTGATTTATGTTGAAATGAAGTTTTGAAATCTAGTTTCATGTATACAAAATCATATATATAAGTGTAGATATGTTTGTGCATGTCTGTTGCACAGTCATACATCTCTGTTCCAGGTTTTACAAAAAAATTAAACCTGTTCAAAAATTGAATTCTCTTCATCTGATTCATTTTCGGCTTTAAGATCTAAACCAATTATGTTCATACAATCAAAACCGAAGTTCTAAAAATGTTTTTAAGATTAGAAATGAAGATAATTCGACTGGGAATAAAATACACGGTGAAATTCAAAATCATGTCGTAATTCAAGTGTTACATCCTCTTGATTCACCTACATCATCGGGTTCGATACCAAAAGCTCTGATTTTTAAAATAAAATTCAATATTTTTTGTTTGGTATCGAATGAGAAATGCGTGGATGAATGGAGTCGCAAGTTTCACAAAAATTCTGGTGATCGGCAAAACGATTGGTCTCGCTATCAGATCTGAAGGAGGCTGAAGGATAGAGGATTATCGAAAAAATACTAGCTTGATGTAACGACCTAGAATTTCTGTCATTTGAAATTCAGATATTTAATTGATTTTAAATATCAACAAGTAAAATTTATATGTCGAATAATTTATTTTTCGAATATTTAGATTTAATTGGATAAATTACATCGAATTTAATATTTGAAATTGCGTAAATAATTGGAAATTGGGTTTAATGTGATTAAAAATGATTTATAAAGTTATATTAAATCCTATTAGAGTTAGAACAATCTTTGTGAACTTTTAAAATTGAATTAAAAGTTAATTTGTGGAAATTGAATATTTTAATATTTAATTAATGAGTAAAAAATTGACATTTTTCAAACAGTCTCGGATTTCGACGAAACTAGTTTCATCGGATCCGTAATGTTATATTATTGTATGATTTCAAATTTCGTGTCAATCGGATTTACGGTTTGTCTAGGGCAAGCCAAAACGCATAGAAATTTGTTTAATCGATTTAATTTAAATTTGATCGTTTATTTCCATAACTCACACATATGATCGAATTGGCTCTCGAACTTATTCCATTGTGTCCGGAACGCGGTGTAAACCCTAGAAACGCAGGTCACCGCGCGAGATTTGGAGTTCGGAAAATTTTGGATGAATAGTGTTTTCGTTGAAATTTATATAAAAGCACCCCTATTATCTCCATTTGCAACACAACTAAAACCTAGCTAGGGTTTCAACCAGGAGATGCCACAATTAAAACCAATGGCCGAAAATTGTTATCCTTCCTCCTCGTTTTTCTTTCAATCCACACCTTATTTCAGAAATCTTCCAACAGCAAAAACGTCGAGCATGATGAGATCTCCACGATCAATGGTGGAGATCGTTTAAAGCGTAGCCGATCAACGACAAATTGAGTTTAAAGTGCTGCCGTTCGCACATGGTTTTTAGCTCGAGATGGAGGCGAGTTTGGCGTGGCTTGGGCCGTGGGAGGAGCTTGGTTGGGCGTTTCGTGTGGTGGTGGTTTGATGGGCTCTCGACGTCGTATGGCGGAGCGGCTATAAACCCTAAATGGCGGCTTTGGGTTGTTTGCTCGACCTGGTAATTTGAACGTGGAAGAAGATGCACACGTGCGGCCTGATTTCATCAACATAGAACGAACGGCCGAGATTGGGCTAGGTTATAAATATGAAGAAAATTGTAAATTATATTATATTATAAATTGTACAATCTTTGAAATGCGATATCTCTTTCATATGAAGTCGAAAACGCACGAAACAAATTGCGACAGGTTTGTGTGGACGAGCACTGCGCAATGGAGCCGGTTTGGAGTCATTTGGAGCTAGTGATAATTTCGGGTAAAATTAAACGCGTGTTTAATTTTATTTGAAACAAAACGCTACAACTATTATCGGAACTCAAGGTGAGAACTTCTCACTCAATCGAATTGTTTTGATTTAAATTTTAAATAGTTAGATTTAAAATTGCTTGATTGTGTGATTGGATGATAGTTATTATCTGTTGTATTGAAATAGACATTATACGCCGTATATTAAGCGGAGCTTATTTATTAAACACATATACCGCGATATCCCAACTTGAATGGAATTGGTATTATATATGTATTTGGAGTGGATTTCCCGCATTATATAGCAGACGAGACCCTACTGCCCCGCATAATAGCGGATAGTATTTTATAAATCCCATATACCGCGATATTTCATCTTGAAGTGGAATTGGTATTGTGCTAACATCTATGGATGTAGGGAAACAGGTTGGAGGGATCCAACTGGATTCCTCAAATGATTGAATTTGTTTCAATGTTGTGTGTTGATCTATTTATAATCTGCGTGATTATCTTTGTGATTGAAATCGTTAAAGGCTAAATTTTAGCCGAATATATTTTTGGTACGTTAGATGCCGAAAATAAATAAAATTGGATTTTTGAAAATTTAAGTTGAGAATTTATAATAAAATTTATTTTTTTGGGAAATGGATTAATTCAGAAGGAAGGAATTTTTTTAAAATGATAAAGTTTATTTTTAACTTATTGAATAAAATTCCAAAATATGGTAAAAAGGCTTAATAAATGGATTTTCGATAATATTATTCAAAGGTTGAAAATTTATTCAAAATATGGATTTTAAAGAGTTGGAAAATAAAAGAATTTGTATTCTTTAAAAAGGAAATTATTTTGAAAAGAAATAAATTTAGAAATCCATTTGGGAATTGATTTTGGTAATTAAAAATAAATCTTTTGGAAATCCATTTGGAAATTTATTTGGTGTTTTGAAATGAATTTGGAATCAATTTGGGAATTGATTTGGGGTTTAGTAGAAATTGATTTCAATTTGAAATTTGAATGAAATTCACTTAGTGTTTAATTTCTTAGAAAATCGATATGGAATTTGATTTGGTGTTTTTGGAAATCAATTGAAAACTGATTTTGGTGTTGAAAGTGAATAATTGAAATCGTTTGAAAAATCGTATAAAAAGTGAATATTTGGAAATGTAAATTCATAATGGAAATTTATAAGGGAAATTTGTTTTAAAAATAAACGTTGATTTATTTTTAAAACTGTGGAAATAAATTTAAGTATTTGGAACGTAAAATTAATAAATCGGTAAGGATTTATTTAATTGGTTTGAATGAACCATTTTGAAATGAAAGTGTATCCTCCCTGGAAAGCCAAATAAAATTTCTGAATAGCTTTGGAAAAAAAATATTATTCATATATATAAAATTCTAGTATTGGTTTTGAAAAGAGTATTTTGAAGAAATTTACCTTTTGAATTATTTTTAATTTTTTAAGTAAAGATTATTAAATTGTTTATAGAAATGATTATTTCTATGATTTAGTTAGTAGTTGTTTTTGAAAATAGTTATTTAAATAGTTATACTCTATTTACTAATTTTATTATGAGAAATTAGTTTGGGTTTAAGTTTATATAATATAGGTATAATATTTTATAACTAATATTTTAAGCAAAGTGTATAAAGAAAAATAGTTTTATTTAAAAGTGTTTGCCAGATATTTTTTTTTTTGATAAGAAATTTTCAATTATTTTAAATATTTGAACTTGGCAGATTTCCAGTGAAAAGGGATAACTATTTGTAAGTGTTTTCCGCTTAAGGAAAATGATTTGAAATTTAAGTTCAAAAGTTGTAAAGGTGAAAATTGATTTGAAATTTGTTTTCAAATAGTTGAAGTGTGGAAATTATATCCTGTAAAGATATTTTAGAAAACAAATAATTTGGGAAATTATTTGAAATCGGGTGATGTTGTGAATATTGATTGATAGTTAAATAACTGACTATCAATATTGACCCTTAAATGGCTATTTTTTGTGAATTGGTTGAAATTGAATGCTACATTTATTTTTAAAAAATTTGCGCTCGTTATTCGGATTACCCATTCCGAATAGTGATACGACGTAATGGATAGCATTGAAGGCCGGTGTTGAAGACCGGGTATTTGTGAAAACGATGGGATGACCTGTCGATTGCCTCTGCACCGTTAGCTACGGTATGGAGATTTCCTTTGTGATGGGAAATTCGATCAGGATTGTGAATACCCGGATTGCAAGGGCTTCTTTTGAAGTGCCTTCGGTTCTGTTCGAACCCGAAACAGACTTGTATGATTACGTGTCCGACATTACATTTTGAGATATAAAGCAGATTTCTTTCAAATACATCTCTGTTGGTGGCGGAGAATTTATTCTCTTAGCTTAACACCCTTCTCTGAGATGTACGAGCTCAGAGGTTTTGTAGTTGAAGGTTATCAGCGATATACTCCCAATTTGGTAATGTGGCATGCTGAGTGTTGCTGTGTGATGATTATTTATTGATCATTTGTTGATCAAAGCGTGGCTTTGTGAAAAAGCGAAGCTTTGTGGACGAGACTTCGTCAGACCTCACACCCCGGAAATGGTCGAAACAGGAATATGCGGCAAGGTTATGAGGGTCGCGCCCTTTAGGGTATGTCATTTCCTTCTGGAAAAGGGTGGTGTCAGGTATGGAGCCCTAATGCTTAACCTATGTGGTTGCTCCAATCTCATTTTCTGTGTGGTTGTTGCTTTGTGATCGAGGGCCCTCAGATAAAGGTGCCAAAGGACCGGAGGGTGGCATACTCGAGTAGTAGTTACCTAGTTACAAAGGTAACCCGGCTTTGTGTTGGCAGAGATCCGGTTAGGTTCTAGGGACGTCCCGCCAGAGGCGATCCCATGTGGCAGTAGGAAGTTTTTTAGCCTGACCATTTGTTGGAAATCCAAAGAAACAATATGAGCCTTGTACGGTTTTAGTTGTAAAACCTGCCATTTAATATGGTAGCTATAGTAGGCATACTATAATGGTACCTATGCTGGCTAAGATTTATATTCTATTTTCGAATATGCTTTCATCACCATGCACTAATAATAATATCAAAGAAATTTGCGTATTAAGCATCTTTGACTATCATAAGGAGAAATCTCCTCCAATTCTGCGTTTGCATTGTGTGTGTGCGGGGAGGCCTTATGGTAGTTTCATTTTCCAAAAGCATTGCAGATATTTTTCACTTCCCTTGTTGTTGTTGTTTTAAAAGATAAATAACTGTTTTGAGTTCTCACACCAGTCCCATGACTGACCTGGAGTTTATTGTTCTCTTCCTAAACTTTGGGTGCCCATAATTATCCGCACGGGCAGTCTAGAGTCAGGCTATCAGGTCATTCTGGATTCAGGAGTGCTATGGAGCTCAGGTGGCGAGCTGGATGGCGAGACGTATTACTTGTATATGATATTATTTTTCCGCTATAAATTCACTTGTTGGGACATATTTGTATAACTGTCCATTGTTTGTTGTGTTGTATATTGTTGTAGTACACTCTGATGATGTAATGTATATAATGTATAGTTCTCTGTTGTAAAGATTATTCATTTATCTATTATATGTTGTTCCGCTGTGATATGTGAGATTCTATTATTGTTTATGTTATGTTTTCTTACTTCTTCTATCTTTTTTCTTCTACCTCTTCTTCTTTAGCCATAACAGTTCGACTTTTCGACATTCGATTATGCGGCATTTGATAAAGTGGACGTAAGAATGCCGACCTTCGGATCCCGATAAAAGCGATACGTTACAAAGTGGTATCAGAGCATTTGGTTAAGTGAAAACCTTGGCTCTGTTGGGGATTACTCATTAGAGATAGAGTCAGTAGTACTCTAGAATGAGTTTGAGTGTAATAATAGATATGAGAGCGTGTTTGTTAGTGAAAATAAAATTGTTTTATGTTGTGATGATTGGTTTGTTGAGTGGTATATGGATTCTGGTCGGTATAGTCTGTACAACTCTATCGATAGGGATCTCTAAACACTTGTACAGAACAAATTCGACACGATATCGTTTTAAAATTGGGTAAATGAAATAATTTTACCTTGATTATATTTTATATATAAAGGAATAATTTTTCAAAATTATTAAAGTGTATATAAATTGATTGTTTGGTTGTTAAAAATGTTAGAATATATATAAATTAATTAAAGGATGTTTAAATAATCCAAATAAAAACAATTGTAAAATAATAATTGTACAAGCGAAGAATTATAAGCATGGAATTATAATTAATATGATTTACAATTGTGAAATAATCTTATATATAAGAAATGAAATAATTTTTGAAAGAATTTAAAGCATTGGATTCACTACTGTTGCTGGGGAATATAAGGGTGATGACTGCAGCATCATCAGTATCATTTTCAAGTTTCTTTGTGATGGATTTTCTACCATAGTAAATTGAAATTGAAGTTTTCTTGTGATATACAAATTTTAAATTAAAATCCAAGTTGTAATTGATAAATACAAGTAAAATGAGTTTTGAACTTGTAATATGAGATAATAAAGATTTAACTTTAGTAAAGTTGAAATAAATTTGAATTAGTATGATAAAATATATGATGTGAAATTTAACTAAAGGAAGTTAAATAAATTAAATCAGATTTGGAAGTTGAATAATAAGTTGTATAACTTATTAAATGTGAAGATGTAAGTAAAACCAATTATTAAGATGGTTAAACAACTTTGTTAAGCAAAACAATGTATGAATCTGAATAAGTGATGAAATTGACTTTGGTAAAAGTTAAATAAAATTTACTTTGGAGTTGGAATTTGAATTGGATTTTAACTGGATTAGATATATTGTTGAAATGGGAATTTAAGTTAAGTTAAACAAGTGATGTTTAAAAGGAATATAACTTAAGTGATGCTAAATGAAGTTGATTTTGGTATCGAAGTAAAATAATGAAGCGAATCAAATGGATGTGAACTTGAATTATATAAAGGAGAATCAACTTTACTTGTGAAGTAAATTAGTAATTGAACTAATGAATTGAATATTAATCAATCGAATGTAATGAATTGATATAGAATAATGGATATAAGTGTTAATTCATTTAAGGCTAATTGAATATTAAACCAAATTGAAGATAAATAAAGTGAATATGAATGTTCAATGTAAAGTGAATAAATTCGGTTGTATTGGATATACATTGGTTGTTAGATTATTGTTAATTGATTGAATAGAAATTCATATGCAATTGAATGAATAAAATTGAAAGCTAAAGCAATTAAATTCAAATGGGAAGTTAAGTAAATTTAAATTGAATGGAAATTGATTTGAATTGAAAGTGAACCAATGTGAATGTAAATTAGTGAATGTAAACTAATTGAAAATGAGTAATTGAATGTCGTTATATATGAATTGGTTGTAAACAATTACAAGTAATGTTGAAATCATATAAGTTGCTTATAAACCTTGCTTAGTATGTATTTCTTTTAATATGCATGTGTTGTAGTTGTTTAAAAGAGTAAAATGTTAATAACTTCTTATATATGTCACTTACATATTTATATTGAGTAAGTACAGGTACCGAGGCTACCGTTAGCGGGATTTGGCTGCGCAAAATGCTAAATAAATAACTGCTTTGCTTAAAAATGCTAAAAAGGTACGCCTACGAAATAAAAAAATAGGAAATATGAACTGTTTTTTTGTTTTTCGACCGTGTGGGTCGATGTATATATATTTATATCTATTGTGATATTGTAAAAGCTCCTCCGTACAAAGGAGGTTATGGCGAAATTTTCTGAAAATTTAAGGCGTTAGAAAATTTTGGAAACTTTTTGTGAAAACTAAGTTTTGATTTGAAGTTAAAGGTTAAACGATATAGTTGGTTTTGAAAAGATAACTATATATGGATTTGAAAACTTAGTAAATATTTTGTAAGAAGTTTAACTATTGAATTTTTGGAAAAGTTAAACACTTAAGAGATTTGTAAATCAAATTTGAACGGGTTGTTTTGAAAAGTTAATGGATTTCAAAACTTTTTCTTACTTGGTAATTTCGAGGACGACATTCTTTTAAGGGGGATTTCTGTCATTTGAAATTCGTATATCTAATTGATTTTAAATATCAACAAGTAAAATTTGTAAGTCGAATAATTTATTTTTCGAATATTTAGATTTAATTGGATAAATTAAATCGACAATTTAATATTTGAAATTGCGTAAATAATTGGAAATTGGATTTAATGTGATTAAAAATGATTTATAAAGTTATATTAAATCATATTGGAGTTAGAACAATGTTTGTGAACTTTTAAAATTGAATTAAAAGTCAATTTGTGGAAATTGAATATTTTAATATTTAATTGATGAGTAAAAATTTGACATTTTTCAAACAGTCTTGGATTTTGACGAAACTAGTTTCATCAGATCCATAATGTTATATTATTGTATGATTTCAAATTTCGTGTCAATCGGATTTACGGTTTGTCCGGGGCAAGCCAAAACGCATAGAAATTTGTTTAATCGATTTAATTTAAATTTGATCGTTTATTTCCGTAACTCACACATATGATCGAATTGGCTCTCGATACCTATTCCATTATGCCCGGAATGCGGGGTAAACCCTAGAAACGCCGGTCACCACGCGAGATTTGAAGTTCGAAAGGTTTTGGATGAATAGTGTTTTCGTTGAAATTTATATAAAAGCACCCCTATTATCTTCATTTGCAACACAACTAAAACCTAGCTAGGGTTTCAACCAGGAGCCGCCACAATTAAAATCAATGGCCAAAAATTGTTATCCTTCCTCGTCGTTTTTCTTTCAATCCACACCTTATTTTAGAAATCTTCCAACAGCAAAAACGTCGAGCACGATGAGATCTCCACGATCAACAGTGGAGATCGTTTATAGCGTAGCTGGTCAACGGCAAATTGAGTTTGAAGTGCTGCTGTTCGCACATGGTTTCCAGCTCGAGATGGAGGCCGAGTTTGGCGTGGCTTGGGCCGTGGGAGGAGCTTGGCTGGGCGTTTCGTGTGGTGGTGGTTTGATGGGCTCTCGACGTCGTATGGTGGAGCAGCTATAAACCCTAAAGGGCAGCTGTGGGTTGTTTGCTCGACCTGGTAATTTGAACGTGGAAGAAGATGCACACGTGTGGCCTGATTTCATCAACATAGAACGAACGGCCGAGATCGGGCTAGGTTATAAAAATATGAAGAAAATTGTAAATTATATTATATTATAAATTGTACAATCTTTGAAATGCGATATCTCTTTCATACGAGGTCAAAAACACACAAAACAAATTGCGACGGGTTCGTATGGACGAGCACTACGCAATGGAGAAGGTTTGGAGTCGTTTGGAGCTAGTGATAATTTCGGGTAAAATTAAACGCGTGTTTAATTTTATTCGAAACAAAACGCTACAACTGTTATCGGAACTCAAGGTGAGAACTTCTCACTCAATCGAATTGTTTCGATTTAAATTTTAAATAGTTAGATTTAAATTGCTTGATTGTGTGATTGGATGATAGTTATTATCTGTTGTATTGAAATAGACCCTATACGCCGTATATTAAGCGGAGGTTATTTATTAAACACATATACCGCGATATTCCAACTTGAATGGAATTGGTATTATATATGTATTTGGAGTTGATTTCCCGCATTATATAGCGGATGAGACCCTATTGCGCCGCATAATAACGGATAGTATTTTATAAATTCCATATACCACGATATTCCGTCTTGAAGCAGAATTGGTATTGTGCTAACATCTGTGGATGCAGGGAAAAAGGTTGGAGGGGTCCAACTGGATTCCTCAAATGATTGAATTTGTTTCAATGTTGTGTGTTGATCTATTTATAATCTGCGTGATTATCTTTGTGATTGAAATTGTTAAAGGCTAAATTTTAGCCGAATATATTTTTGGTATCGTTAGATGCCGAAAATAAATAAAATTGGATTTTTAAAATTTAAGTTGAGAATTTATAGTAAAATTTATTTTTTTGGGAATTGGACTAATTCAGAAGGAAGGAATTTTTTTAAAATGATAAAGTTTATTTTTATCTTATTGAATAAAATTCCAAAATATGGTAAAAAGGCTTAATAAATGGATTTTCGATAATATTATTCAAAGGTTGAAAATTTATTCAAAATATGGATTTTAAAGAGTTGGAAAATAAAAGAATTTGTATTCTTTAAAAAGGAAATTATTTTGAAAAGAAATAAATTTAGAAATCCATTTGGGAATTGATTTTGGTAATTAAAAATAGATCTTTTGGAAATCCATTTGGAAATTTATTTGGTGTTTTGAAATGAATTTGGAATCAATTTGGAAATTGATTTGGGGTTTAGTAGAAATTGATTTCAATTTGAAATTTGAATGAAATTCACTTAGTGTTTAATTTCTTAGAAAATCGATATGGAATTTGATTTGGTGTTTTTGGAAATCAATTGAAAACTGATTTTGGTGTTGAAAGTGAATAATTGAAATCGTTTGAAAAATCGTATAAAAAGTGAATATTTGGAAATGTAAATTCATAATGGAAATTTATAAGGGAAATTTGTTTTAAAAATAAACGTTGATTTATTTTTAAAAGTGTGGAAATAAATTTACGGATTTGGAACGTAAAATTAATAAATCGGTAAGGATTTATTTAATTGGTTTGAATGAACCATTTTGAAATGAAAGTGTATCCTCCCTGGAAAGCCGAATAAAATTTCTGAATAGCTTTGAAAAAAAAATTATTCGTATATATAAAATTCTAGTATTGGTTTTGAAAAGAGTACTTTGAAGAAATTTTCCTCTTGAATTATTTTTAATCCTTTAAGTAAAGATTATTAAATTGTTTATAGAAATGATTAATTCTAAGATTTAATTAGTACTTGTTTTAGAAAATAGTTATTTAAATAGTTATACTCAATTTACTAATTTTATTTTGAAAAATTAGTTTGGGTTTAAGTTTATATAATATAGGTATAATATTTTATAGCTAATATTTTAAACAAAGTGTTTAAAGAAAAATAGTTTTATTTAAAAGTGTTTGCCAGATATATTTTTTTTGATAAGAAATTTTCAATTATTTTAAATATTTGAAATCGGCAGATTTCCAGTGAAAAGGGATAACTATTTGTAAGTGTTTTCCGCTTAAGGAAAATGATTTGAAATTTAATTTCAAAAGTTGTAAATGTGAAAATTGATTTGAAATTTGTTTTCAAATAGTTGAAGTGTGGAAATTATATCTTGTAAAGATATTTTTGAAAACAAATAATTTGGAAAATTATTTGAAATCGGGTGATGTTGTGAATTATGATTGATAGTTAAATAACCGACTATCAATATTGACCCTTAAATGGCTATTTGTTGTGAATTGGTTGAAATTGAATGCTACACTTATTTTTAAAATTTTTGCGCTCGTTATTTGGATTACCCATTCCGAATAGTGATACGACGTAATGGATAGTATTGAAGACCGGTGTTGAAGACCGGGTATTTGTGAAAACGATAGGATGAACTAACGATTGTCTCTACACCATTTGCTACGGTATGGAGATTTCCTTTGTGATGGGAAATTCGATCGGGATTGTGAATACCCGGATTGTAAGGACTTCTTTTGAAGTGCCTTCTGTTCTGTTCGAACCCAGAACAGACTTGTATAGTTACATGTCTGACATTACATTTTGAGATATAAAGCAGATTTCTTTCAAATACATCTCTGTTGGTGGCGGAGAATTTATTCTCTTAGCTTAACACCCTTCTCTGAGACGTACGAGCTCAGAGGTTTTGTAGTTGAAGGTTATCAGCGATATACTCCCAATTTGGTAATGTGGCATGCTGAGTGTTGCTGTGTGATGATTATTTATTGATCATTTGTTGATCAAACCGTGGCTTTGTGAAAAAGCATAGCTTTGTGGACGAGACTTCGTCAGACCTCACACACAGGAAATGGTCGAAACAGGAATATGCGGCAAGGTTATGAGGGTCGCGCCCTTTAAGGTATGTCAGTTCCTTCTGGAAAAGGGTGGTGTCAGGTATGGAGCCCTGATGCTTAACCTATGTGGTTGCGCCAATCTCATTTTCTGTGTGGTTGTTGCTTTGTGATCGAGGGCCCTCGGATAAAGGTCCCAAAGGGCCCGGGGGTGGCATACTCGAGTAGTAGTTACCTAGTTACAAAGGTAACCCGGCCTTGTGTTGGCAGAGATCCGGTTAGGTTTTCGGGACGCCCCGCCAGAGGCAATCCCATGTGGCAGTAGGAAGTTCTTTAGCCTGACCATTTGTTGGATATCCAAAGAAACAATACGAGCCTTGTCCGGTTTTAGTTATAGAACCTGCCATTTAATATGGTAGCTATAGTAGGCATACTATAATGGTACATATGCTGGCTAAGATTTATATTCTATTTTCGAAAATGCTTTCATCACTATGCACTAATAATAATATCAAAGAAATTTGCGTATTAAGCATCTTTGACTATCATAAGGAGAAATCTCCTCCAATTCTGCGTTTGCATTGTGTGTGTGCGGGGAGGCCTTATGGTAGTTTCATTTTCCAAAAGCATTGCAGATATTTTTCACTTCCCTTGTTGTTGTTGCTTTAAAAGATAAATAACTGTTTTGAGTTCTCACACCAGTCTCATGACTGAGCTGGAGTTTATTGTTCTCTTCCTAAACTCTGGGTGCCCATAATTTTCCATACGGGCAGTCTAGAGTCATATTATCAGGTCATTCTGGATTCAGGAGTGCTATGGAGCTCAGGTGGCGAGCTGGATGGCAAGACATATTACTTGTATATGATATTATTTTTCCGCTGTAAATTCACTTGTAGGGACATGTTTGTATAACTGTCCATTGTTTGTTGTGTTGTATATTGTTGTAGTACACTCTGATGATATAATGTATAAAATGTATAGTTCTCTATTGTAAAGATTATTCATTTATCTATTATATGTTGTTCCGCTGCGATATGTGAGATTCTGTTATTGTTTCTGTTCTGTTTTCTTACTTCTTCTATCTTTTTTCTTCTACCTCTTCTTCTTTAGCCATAACAGTTCGATTTTTCGGCATTCGATTATGCGGCATTTGATACAATGGACGTAAGAATGCCGACCTTCGGATCCTGATAAAAGCGATGCGTTACACTTGAATTCTAGTTCACCGTGGTGGCTTGTCTGAGTCAATTTAGGGTTTTGATAGCTGATATGGCCGTCAATGTTTTTTGTGTTCATACGTCAGCAAGGAAGCTTCAGAGGCGATCTTATATGGGGGAAAGGAAAGTGGGAAGTCTAGTGTGGCTTTGGACATGATGTTGTGGATTCTGGTGGATAGAATCGATGAGACGAGGCAATTTGGTCGATCGAACTTTGATTTCCCATAATGTCGTGATGCTCGATTAGGATTGCCGATGAAATTGAGGATGCTGGGTGGTCAGTTGGTCTGAGTGGAGCATCGGTGTCTTGCTGATGGCAACAAGGATGATTGGAGGTGGTCGGCTCAGGCGTATATGTGCACGAGGGTGCATGCATGTTTGGGTGTTTGTGTTGTTTGGGAAGATGAAGGGGAACTCGGGTAGAAGCTCGGGTAAGTGATGAGATGACTTGGGTATCATAGCGGGTGGTTCGAACGGTTTGTTGCAGGTTTAAATTTTTTTAAATTCTAACAAAGTTTTTTAAAAAAAAGAGGTAACTCGGGGGAATTGGAAATTAACTCGGAGTTGGGCCTGGGATTTTGTCTAATTTGCTCGAGTTTTTGTGAGAATAGGCTCTGGTTTGTTTTAACTAGGTTTTAAATTTAAAAAGAAAATTTTGTTAATAGGTTTTAAAAATATTAAGGTTAATCTTGTTACCAGGTTTGGAAATATAGAGCATAAACAAGACTTTAAACAAGTTTTTAAAGTATGTTAAAATAGATATGTTTTCAAATGAAATGATAACCCAGTTTCAAAGTAAATTTATTAAACAAATTTTACAAGTTTCAAAATTTAAATAAACTTAATGATGTAATTAAGAAGTTAATCGAAAAGAAAAAATGTTTTTAGTTGTTAACTAACTTAAAAATCTAAGTTAATTTATGAATTAATAATAATAATTTTGTTTTAAAGAATTAAAGGTTTAAAGATTAGATGTTTTCAAAGTAAATTGATGAATAATTACTTTGTGCGATTGATTTAAAAGATAATTACTTTGTGTAATTAAATTAAAGCTAATTACTTTTGTAACTAATTTAATGCTAATTAATTATTGCAATTAAATTAAAGAATAATTAATGTAATTAATTAAAGGATTAATTAATTAAAATTAATTAATGTAAGTAACTAAGGGTAGTTAATTACTTAAAGATAAGTACTTAATGAAGATAATTAGGGATAATTAATTAATGATTAAAGGTTGATTAATCAAGTGATTAAAGAATAATTAATTAATGTGATTAATTAAGGTAATTAATTTGAGGATAATTAATTAATTAAAGATTAACTAATTAATGAAAGTGATTAAGGAATGATTTATTAATTAAGGGTTAATTAATTAATTAATGTAATTAGTTAAGGATAATTAATCAAAGAATAATTAAATAATTAAGATTTATTATTTAATAATTAAAGGTTAATTAATTTATCATTAAAGGTTAATTTATAAGTGAATAAAGGACAATTTATTAACATGGTTTGTAATTAATGTTAATGAAGCAGGATTAGTAATTTATTCATAGGTAATTAATTTGGTTTAAATTAATCAGGTAATAAATTGATCTTACTTATGAATGATTGGATTCTATTGGATGCCTTGAATTGATGATCTGTGATATTCTGTGAGGTAATTTGTTGAGCTGTGTTGAATGTAATCTATTTATCTGTGTTGAATTTACATATTTATCTGTGAATCTGTGAATGAAGATAAGCGTTATAGGATTATGCCTCTTATCGATATTGCTGTGCTTGGATTATGATGATTGATGATATTGTATTACTGTGTAAAACCCTTGGACTACACCACACACACAGAAAGATGGATTGCACAGGAAATTGGTCAAGTCACAGATAATTTGAATTTAATATTATTTTATTCAAATGATGAAATGGTTTTAAAAGATGAATTTTGAATCCAAATGGTTTTGGAAATGGAATTGGGTTGAATATGAAAAGTTTTTGTAAAGGAAGTTTTGAAATCTAGATTTAATTCGAATATATTATGTCTTGTTTTGAAATTATTTTGGGAAATATGGTTTGAAAGGATTATACAAGTTATAAAATGTATGTATGTATGTATGTATATGGATTTTAAACCATTTTGAAGTATGTTGAATAAATTGTTTTGGGAGTTTGAATTTAGTAGAACTTGCCGGGAATATGGCAGTTCGCTGATTTTCCAATGTGTACTTTGAAAAGCTATAACTTGTGCAAACTAAATCGGATTTTCCCGAAACAAAAACATTTGTTTTCAAATGATAACAGCTTTCATATAACGGAAGAATTCCCAGTTTTTGTTGAAAGGATTTCAAGTTTGAAATAGAATTGTTTTGAAAGCTATGAATGAATCTTTGTTAAAGATTTGGTGAACTTTATTTTCAAAAAAAAAGATGATTTCAATGATAGATCTTTTGTTTAAATATTATGAATCAATCTATTACCCGGAGGTTTGACCAGGTATCCAGGGACATGGCATTTGTGCACGGTTCGGCATCCAGCGCCATTCGGCACAGCATTCTCGTTCGGCACAACTGGGTCGACCGGCATTCCAGTCTCGCTCGGCATTCAGCCTCGACCGACACTCAAGCCTCGACTAGCATTCCAGCCTCGCCCGGCAATCCAGCCTCAACCGGCATTCAGGCCTCGACCGGCATTCAGCCTCGCTCGGCATTCCAGCCTCGTTCGGCATTCATGCCTCGTTCGGCATTCAAGCCTCGATCGGCATTCCAGCCTCGTTCGGCATTCATGCCTCGTTCGGCATTCATGTCTCGTTCGGAATTCCAGCCTTGTTCGGCATTCCAGCCTCGTTCGATACATGGCCTCGCTTGGCATGAGCATGTCGTTCGGCATCTCCTCTCGATCGGCATCGGATCTCATTCGGCCTACGCATTTCACTCAACATACTGCCTCGTTTGGCTTAGCAACATGGCTCGGCATTTTCCGCTCGGCATTTATGGCTCAGCACACAGAAGTCATTCAATTTGGGCCAAGATATCTTGATTCCAGGCCCATCAGGGAAATCCAACCCATCTTCGTCTATAAATAGAGAGGCAGGGGCACAGTGAAAGGGACCTTTTTTCGAGAACACCGAGGAGACTCTGCCGCATTCAAGACTTATCTTCTTTGCTTAACAATTATATTCGAGTAGTTGGTGCACGGATTGTATCTGTAATCAACTGTTGAGAAAAGCAATAAAGATTAACCTCAAAGTGGACGTGGGCAGTTACGCCAAATGACTATAAATCTGGTGTTCTTGTTTTCTACGTTTAATTTAGCATATTGTTCTCTATTTAAATTTACTTTCTTCATTAATCTCTCTACATAACTCTACTCAAGGATGTTAGTG
This sequence comes from Allium cepa, assembly GCA_030765085.1. Taxonomy (NCBI): domain Eukaryota; kingdom Viridiplantae; phylum Streptophyta; class Magnoliopsida; order Asparagales; family Amaryllidaceae; genus Allium; species Allium cepa. The sequence continues at coordinate 603,194,190 of CM060935.1, forward strand.
ACCAATTCTGGTGCTAACATTTTGGTGCTTTCATTGAGAGTCGAATTCTCAGGCCTATAGGATTTACTTTGTAGCTACTGGATTGAAAAATCCCCCGAAAGAGATCCGACTTACTCATAGGATGCCCGTGGAATCTATTCAGAGTTTCGACCGACAACTCTACTATGGGAAGACCATGTACCCGATCATCCACTCACAATGCGGACGTCCACGAGACTGCTAGCGTGCAACAAGTTGGACCTAGCAATCAACAAGCAAATTTAGGTGCAGGGACCACTGCCCAAACTCAAACGAAAGTGGTCACCAGGAAAGAGTTCAATGATTTGATGAGGGAACTGTGGGAAAGTAGAAGGCAACTCGCTGAGCAGATTCAGGCTAACGCTAATCTCATGACTCAGTTGACTCAGCAGCAACATCAGAATGCTAGAGGTAGCCCTGCTCCTTATTCTTTGTTTGATAGCTCGACCTCAGCCGATGAACCTCCTAGGCGTAGACACCGTAAGACTGAAGCTGCACAGGTAGGTGCCACTGATCGATCCACCAGGGATCAGGCACGTGAGGAGATCGGACGCCCGGCTCACCAAGACCCTAATGAAGCTAGCCTTCAAGATGCACGTTTGGCCGATCGCCAGCAGGCGGGACATCAACCTACACGGTCCCATGGAACGGAACCCAACCCTCCATCCTCCATACAAACTCCAGACTTATCAGCCATAGCCAGGAAGTTAATGAGAGAGAACCAAGGTTTGACCAATGAAGATTGGGGAGTGTCCAGGAGTCATACTCCCTTCACAGATACTATTCTATAGGTTGAGTATCCCGGGAAGTTTAGTATGCCGACTATCCCAGCCTACGAAGGGAAGACTGAACCTAGGCAACACATGATGAGGTACTAATGGATGATGGATTCTGCAAGAGAGAATGATGCGACCAAGTGTAGGTGCTTCCTAATCACTTTGTCCGGAACCTCCACCATTTGGTTTACTCGACTTCCTCCGTGGTCTATATCCAGCTTCGAAGAGTTGGCAATGAAATTTGTTGAACAATTCAGGATATATGCTACTCTTCCAAAGGATGTGATGTCCTTATCAAGCGTAATCCAGGCTCTGGGAGAGTCTCTAAAAGCATACTTGCAGAGGTTTCATGTTGCCGCCACTGAAGTTAGCAACCCTAAAGACCATGCAATTTTGATGGCAGTAATGCAAGGTGTAGATCCAGACTCGGAGTTTGGAGATTGGTTGGCGGGAAGGCCCCCAACTACGTTGGAGCGTTTCTATTTGAAAGCTCATCAATTCATAAGGAGGGAAGAATCTCGATGGACAAGACGAGATAAGGCAACATGGCCTGTTTAGGAAACTATGAAAAGTAACATCACCGTGAAGCAATCCGACGACAGCTCAGGAAAAATTCAAGTCAATGTCCAGAACAAGCCTGGGCAATCTAAAGGATCCGGAGATGGAAATCCCAGAAAGAAAAGAGAGACAGAGAAATGGAAATCGAGGATTCCGACCTGCAATGAATAAACCCCTCTGAATACGTCTCTTAAAAAAAATTACCTATCTACCTGTAACCTTTCAATACAGAAAGCCGCGCCCAAAGGAGTCCACAGAGGAACAGAAGTGGACGCGAAAGTACTGTCGCTTCCATGAGACCCATGGGCACAATACTGAGGAGTGTAAACACCTCCATGACGCCATAGAAAAGTTGATCAGGCAGAAAAAGCTGCAGGAGTTTGTTAAGAACCCACCAGAGGGTAGGCAAGGAACGTCAGACCCCGGACGCGGGCCGACTCCATGCCATCCAGAGGAACCTACCTGGACCGTAGGTAGGTTGATCATAAACACTATAGTCGGAGGACCTCATCCTGCAGATAAGAATTGGCAGGAGATGGAACAATATGCTACCTCCTTGAGGCATGCGAATTATGAATGTTGTTCGAATGTGGAAGATGGAACCCCCGCAAAACAAAAACGCATGGTGACAGACGATATACTGTTTCGGAGTCGAGATGCAGACAAGGTGGAAGCTAGTACTATCGACCCGATGGTCATATCTGCGACGATCGGACCGGCTTATGTCCAAAGGATTTTGATTGATTGTTGAAGCTATGTCAACATCATCTTCAAGAAGGCTTATGACCAAATGAAGATGGAGACAAAAGATTTAAAATCATGCAAAGCCCGTATCCATGGCTTTAATGGTGCCGTGACTGACGCAATGGGGTATATCGAGTTACTAGTTGAACTGGGAGAAGATGAGAGTAGGAGAGTGAGAATCCTACCGTTCATAGTGATAGATGTTGACTTTCCATACAATGTATTTCTGGGTCGTCCGGCCCTGGCAGAGTTCAGGGCAGCTTTGGCCCCATGGTGTTTGACATTAAAATTTCCGACAGACAAAGGAGTCGTTGTAGTGCATGGCGATCAGGCGACCGGTCGCGCATGTTATGTGGCAGAGCTGAGACAGGCTCAGCGGAGAGAAAAGGGGAAGGTTGCGGACAGCTCCGTCCGCATCCAAAACACTGACAATTGACAAGTAATGCCCGAGCCCTGGCTTGGGCAACATTCTCGGATCTATAGAGACATAGATTCGAGAGATGATGATGGGGGATCCAGGGAAGTGAATGCAGCATCGGCTGAGCTGACGATTGACATTCCAGTCAGCTGGAATGACCCGTCACGAGTTCTTAAGATTGGATCGCAACTCGACCCGCCATTAGCCGAGGATCTTGTTGATTTCCTCCGAGGGAACCTGGACGTTTTCACTTGGATATATTCTGATATGTGCGGGATTTCTCCCGCCATTACAAGTCATATGTTGAACATAGACCCGAAGTACGTCCCAGTAAAATAGAAACGGAGAGGCATGGACTCGGAGAGGTCCACTGCTTTCAGAGAGGAAGTGGACAAACTCAAAGACAATGGGTTCGTCCACAACGCCCTCTACCCAGAATGGGTACCGAACCCAATGCTGGTAAGAAAAGTGAATGGAAAGTGGAGAACTTGCGTTGATTATTCTGATTCAAACAAAGCAAGCCCAGAGTATAGTTTCCCCTTACTTAGGATCGACTAGTTGATCGATTCAACGGCCGGACATGAGCTACTATCATTTATGGATGCGTACTCGGGATACAATCAAATCCCGATGCACATTCCAAACCAAGAACACACTAGTTTCATCACAGGCGTTGGGTTGTATTGCTATGTAGTGATGCCCTTCAGATTGAAAAATGCTGGAGCGACTTATCAGCGTTTGGTGAACCGAATGTTTAAAGATCAGATCGGCAGAACAATGAAAGTCTATGTGGTTGACATGCTCGTGAAGTCACGACAGTCAAACGACCACATTCGAGACTTAGCAGAGATGTTGATATACGCAGGCATTATGGGATGAAAATCAACCCTTTAAAGTGTTCTTTTGGCGTTGCGTCAGGGAAGTTCTTGGGTTTCATTGTGAATGCACGTGGAATTGAAGCTAACACGGAAAAGATTCAGGCTATTCGGGACATACAAGTGCCCAGAACTATAAAGCAAGTACAAAGCTTGAACGGAAAGGTGGCCGCGCTGAGTCGATTCATATCTAGAGTTACGGATAAGTGCATTTCTTTCTTCGATGTGATAAAGAAAGGAAAGAGGAATTTCGAGTGGACATCCGACTGTGAGGAAGCATTCCGAGCTCTGGTTAGACATCTAGAAAGTCCCTCGGTGCTATCAAAACCAATTGACCATGAAATGTCGTATGTATACCTGGTTGTATCCCAGCATGCTATCAGTACGGCTTTGGTTCGTGAGGAGGACCGAGTTCAGAAGCTAGTGTATTATGTTAGTAAACGTCTGACAGGAGCAGAAAGAAATTATCCCAAGAGTGAGAACTAGCTTACTGCTTGGTGCTTGCATCACGCAAGCTTCGCCCATACTTCCAGGCACACTCGATCAGTGTTTACACTGATCAACCCTTGCGACAGGTATTCCAACGACCGGAAACTTCTGGAAGGATGTTAAAATGGAATATCGAGTTGGGTCGGTTCGATATTACTTACCTTCCATGAAGGGCTATACAGGGGTAAGTGCTTGCAGATTTCATTGCTGAATTCACCATGACCGATGAATCAAACGGCCACAATGTCATACCTCCCGTTCAATAAAAGATGTACACCGATGGGGCATCTAACGACCGTTGTTTGGGGGCTGGCATAGTTCTTGTGACTCCTGAAAGCCGATCAGTTTGCTACGCTTTGAAGCTCGAATTCACAGCAATGAATAACGAAGCCGATTATGAAGCATTGATTGCTGGCTTGAGACTTATCAGAGAATTGGGGGTAAGATCGGTTGAAATCTTTTGTGACTCACAAGTAGTGGTGTACCAAGTCCGGGGGGAATATCAAGCAAAGGGGCAGAGACTTGCCCCATACCAGGCTCATGTTCAAGAGCTGCTAGCGAATCTCGAATATTATGATATTTCACATGTCCCGCGTTAGCAAAACAGAGCAGCCGATTCATTGGCAAAATTTGCAAGCACTGGCAATGCACAGCAGATGAGATTATTTTCCGTTGAAACCTTACATGCCTCGAGCATAAATATGATGGAGGTAGATTTCATGTTGGAACCAGAAATCGAGAAGGAATCATGGATGACCCCATTCAAGCAGTACTTGTTACACGGGGCCGTGCCCGAAAGAAGGAGCGAAAAACGACAAGTCATTCGTAAGGCTTCGCGTTATGTAATACAAGATGGGGTAATGTATCGGAGGGGATTCTCGACCCCCTTACTCCAGTGCATTGCCCATGATGAGATAAAACGAGTCCTGAACGAGGTCCATGAAGGGGAATATAGTGACCATACTGGGGGGCAGAGGTTAGCGAAGAAAATCCTCCGTTATGGATATTATTTGCCGACTGTAAATCGAGATGCCACAGACTATGTGAGAAGATGTGACAAATATCAGAAATATGTGAAAATCCCGAGAGCTCCGCCAATGAAACTCACACAAATGGTTAGTCCCTGGCCGTTTGCAATGTGGGGGATCGACCTAGTCGGTTCTTTACCCATATCCAAAGGTGGTGCGAAATACGCGATAGTTGCGGTCGATTACTTTACCAAGTGGGCAAAAGCAGAGCCTTTGGCCACTATCACCACCAAAAAGGTCATTAATTTCTTTGTACAAAATATTATATGCCATTTTGGCCTTCCATGAACCATCATTACAAACAACGGAACTCAATTCGAAAGCAAAGAGTTCAAAGAATTTTGCCAAAAATATGGTATTGAGAAAAAGTTTGCAGCAGTTGCTCATCCGAAAGCCAATGGACAAGTGGAAACCGTGAACAAAATAATCAAATCCATATTGAAAAAGCGTTTGGAAAAGGCTAGAGGCAAGTGGGTGGATGAGCTTCCAACAGCGCTTTGGGATTATAGAACCACACACAAGTCCGCGACTGGCCACACTCCACTCGCATTAGCATATGGCATGGAAGATGTTATACCCATAGAACTTGAAGTTCCATCACATCGGGTAACTTATTATGACTTTGAGTTGAATCCAGATCTTTTGCTGGAACCATTGGACTACATTGATGAGAAGCGCGAAGAAGCTAATTTACGAGCGGCCGCATACAAACACCGAGTCGCTCGATATTATAATGAAAAAGTCCAACCGAGAATCTTTGGTGTGGGTGACCTCGTTTTGAAATGATTTTTCCCAGTTCCATTAAATATGAGCCCCGCATAGGAAGGTCCATACGTCATTGAACGGAAGCTTGGAGAAGGAACTTTCAAGCTGGCGACCGTTGATGGTGCGATACTCCCTCGAGCATGGAATAGTGAGTGTTTGCAGCATTATTATACTTAGTTCATTTCTTTCATATTTTTGTTGCAATTATTTCCATCAAGTTTTTATTCCTAGTTTATGGCATGTAATAAGACAATTTAGCTTGTTTGCATCAATAAAGGCTTGAAGCCATTTTTTCCGTGAATTGTCGATGTTTCTGTGTATGATAACCCTGTGACGAATAAATAAGAGATACATTATTCTGTCTGACGTACGAACACGCACGAGCACTCAAAATCTCCATGTCCCTAGAGTGCGGACTGGAGTACTCTGAGTCCCCAGAGTGCGGACCCGAATATAAACGACTCAAAATCTCCAAGTCCCCAGAGTGCGAACTGGAGTACTCTGAGTCCCCAGAGTGCGGACCGGAGTATAAACAACTCAAAATCTCCAAGTCCCCTGAGTGCGGACTGGAGTACTCTGAGTCCCCGAAGTGCGGATCGAAGTATAAACGACTAAAAATCTCCAAGTCCCCAAAGTACGGATTGGAGTACTTTGAGTCCCTAGAATGCGGACTGGAGTATAAACGACTCAAAATTTCCATGTCCCTAGAGTGCAGATTGGAGTACTCTGAGTCCTCAAAGTGCGGACCGGAGTATAAACGACTAAAAATCTCCAAGACCGCAGAGTGCGGACTGGAGTACTCTAAGTCCCCAGAGTGCGGACTGGAGTACTCTTAGTTCCCAAAGTGCGGACCGAAGTATAAACGACTCAAAATCTCCAAGTGCCCAAAGTGTGGACTGGAGTACTCTGAGTCCCTAGGTGCGGACTAGAGTATACATGACTCAAAATCTCCATGTCCCCAGAGTGCGGACTGGAGTACTCTGAGTCCCCAGAGTGCGGACCGGAGTATAAACGACTAAAAATCTCCAAGTCCCCTTAGTGCGAATTGGAGTACTCTAAGTCCCCTGAGTGCGGACCAGAGTATAAGCGGCTTAAAAATCTCTAAGTCCTCGGAGTGCGGACTGGGACACAAATGACTTGAAGTCATCAAGTCCCCAGCATACGGACTAAAAAATATTCTAAGTGTTTGAAGCATAGAATACTGGATGAACAACTCCAAAGAATTTTAGAGTTATATGAAGAGAAAGTGAGAAGTTCATGTAACTCACAACAGCTTAGGTTTCGACCACAATCACACAGAAAGCTGAATGATAAAAGTCTTTTGAAAGACAAAAGAACTAGGCTTTATTTATTCAAAAGTAAGTCTCTACTACAACTCCTCCAAAATTCGGAGTCAAAAGTCTATTTACATGGACTACGAAAATAAATAAAAATAATTACGTAATCTAAACTAACTCTCGTTGAACGAGAGTAACGATTACTTCTTCGACTTCTTCCCAGACGACTCCTCTCACATGCGTTTGCCCTTGGTAATTTTCTTGGATGGGGAGGTAACAACTGAAGAAGTCCGAGGAACTTCCTTCGACCTAGACCCGCCAGGGAGAATGACCTTCAACGACTTATTCAGAGGATCGCCAAGGTCCACAACTTGAGGCCCGACTTTGACTTCGATCTCCTTTTCTTCTCCTTCTCAACCTGCTCCTTCATGCTCAGTTTTGATGTATGTTCAGAGGTGCCTGTAATTTCGATTTCATAACGCCCATCGATGGGAGAGGAAGTCTCGAACTTATCCTCATCGAGCGCTCCGAACACCTGAGCATCTAGACCGGGAGCCTCCCTTGCGTGAGCAGCCTCACTTGTTTTTTCCTTCACCTCCTTGACGACGTAGCTTCTTAGAGTGGGCTCAGGATCAGAATGGCCTGCACAAAATCATGAAAAACAGGCATTAGAATACAATAGCCCTTCATGAAAAACGACGACTTTTGGAATGTTAAAGTGAAGGGTTATCCACCAGGTTCCGGCTGGCTCTCAACCGTCCGACGGGTCTCACCCTCTGGAATGGGAGACAGAATGTGAACACTGTAGCCAGGGTCCTTCGGGTCGTAACCGATATGCTGCTCAAATGGATCAAGTATCGGCCGATTGAGTAGGCGCATGAGCTGGAGACTCGATCCCAGATGGACCGGTAGTAACATCTTTCCCTTTCGATGAGGGGGAGCCTTCGCAGTAAAGAGCTTTCGCAGCAGGCACGTCTAAAGGCTCGTTCCACTTAAGAAATTCTCTCATCAAAACTTCCTCATCAACCTCCTCTGTGCTAAGTCCAACCTTCCCGATTTTCACTATAGTCTCCCATGCCTCAGCTAGGGATTTGAGGTAGCCCTCTCCTAGAAAAGTTAAGTCTCGATGCATGAGGACGCGGGCGTTGAATTCTGCAATCAGTAGGTCGAACATGCTTTTAACCTCCTCCCTACCAGCTTCTTTGGCCGCCTCAAGGTGGGAGTCAAACTCCACAGATGCTATTTTCTTGCCCTCTTCGCGGGATTCATTCTTTAGCATCTCAACCTTAGAAAGTTCATCATCAAGCTTCACCTTCAGAAGTCATGTGGCAACGATCTCGTCGCAATATCGTTGCGACTCTTCTTAGACAGCGGTCTTCTCCTCTCTTTATTTGCGGAGTTTCTCCTCCATCTCCTTAACTCGGAAGGCAAATGCGTCCCTCTCCTTCTAGACTAAGTCCTTCTCCAAAGCTAGGGCTCTACAAAGTTGGACCGCCTCGTCAATTTCTTTTTTATGAGTTGACTCCATACGAGTGACGGCCTCTACAGTATCTTTAGCGCTCTATTGGGTGGCTTCAAGCTGAGACTTGTAAGAAGCAAGCTCTTCATCCTGAGCTTTAATAATATCTTTATCATGGATAGCCTCAAGCTTCATGCGATCGATCTCATGCTGACGCTCTATGGAGACTTTCGAAACTTTTTCGGCTAAGTGCACGAACGCATCGTGCTGAACATAGACATCATTAGTGCAGCGATAGCACTTTGCTTGACATGCCCTGGAATCTGGTGAATCGCTAGAAGAAATTTAATCCGTCGAAGCATATATTTGGGAACGAAGCTTAGTCGCTCAGCGAGTCGCTCAGCGACCGATGGATCAGTTACAGGAGCGAGAGGAGTCTGCTTGGAGACTACGGGTGTTCTGTAGGGATCTCGAGATTGCCTGGTGCTTGATGAGCCGGAATGTTGATCCCAATGGGCCTCAGGCTGAGACCCCTTATGTCCAGATTTCTCTTTGTTGTTCTCCGGTTGAGAAGGAGGATCGCGAGGATATGGTGGCTGGTTATAAGTTTTTCTTTGGTGTGATGATTCTCGGCAGTGGTAGTCTCGATCGCCGGATTCATCTCTATCTCGACGCTTACCGGAGCCCGAATCCCGGCCAGATTGGTAAAAAATCGATGAACCGCGAAGGCGGTCAAGTCCATGTGTACGCCCAATGTCAACTACACAAAATTTAAATAACGATGAGTGAGCAAGGAGTAGGGTGCCAACATAAATTTAAGTGCAAGGTGAAGTGCATGTGTTTGTGCGTGTCCTAGTGTTTCCCCCCGACGAACCAGTTTCTTTACTAATAGGAGTTTTTCTCCCTGGTTAACGCCTCTCCGAGGCGAATGAAGCTTAAGGGCCTCTGGATTGTCGAAGCCATAGTTGAGAAGATCTTCCGGTATGGTGAGGTTCGATAGGCCTTTCAGTGAACTTTCTAAGTGCTGTGAGGAAGCTTCTTTCTCCGTTGGAATAAGGGTAACTTTAGAAGTTCCGCCCACTGTTTTCTTCCTTAGCTTATATGTCAGTTTCTTCTTCCTCTTCGAAGACGAAGGAGACGTTTCAATGTCATGAACTTCAACTATTGGGTCCCGGGATGGACTAACATTTTCGCCCTATGCTTTGGGCGCTCCGGTTTCTTTAATCTCCCCTTCCTCTGGCGTCTCAGGGTCGTTGTGTGCCGAGGAATTGTCCTTCTTCTTTCCTTTGCCCGTAGCAGGCTTGGGTATGGAAACACCTTAGGGGAGGCTTATTCGATGACCTTCCGCTAGCAACCCGAACTTTGAAAGCGACTCATTTGAAATGAGTGATCTGATGTCCCGGTCTTCCGCGGGGATGGCTCAAATAGCTTCGACAGCCTCAGAGTACCCGAAGCCTTCGGGATGTGGGTTGATACTTGAAAAAATGAATGAAGACTCAGAAAGGATGTAAATCTTGGCAAATTCAAGTGTCGATCCGGAAAAAGAACTTACTTACTTCTACCCATCTTCTTGCGAAGCCAGGGGGCAACGTACATAGAACCAATCTTGCTTATACTGGGCAAATTTACTCCATGCCCCAGTCAGAATTTGGCATTTGTTATGCGGCTCGAGAAGCATGAAAGATGGGCTATCCATCCGTCTCTTGATGCGATAGATGTATCGGATATCATTCGGAGTCAGAAGCCTGAAGAGGACACTCATGAAGAGGATGCAAGTGTCGTATATGAATGCGTGGCTATTCGGATGCAATTGCGATGGGGCAATCTCGATATACTGCAACATGTCTTGAAAAAATGAGTTGAATGGTGGCACGCTGCCAACCTAGCACATGAATCTGTTGCAAGCTGTATATCCGACTGGAGGCAAGTGCGAACGATCATGCCCCGATGGAACTAACATATCGTCGAAGGGGATTCCGTGGACAGAGCATATCTGATGGAGTGTACTTTCATTAATCTTTGAGGCCTGTGAATCGACTGGGTCATCTAAGAAAATTGCTGCCTTCAGAGCGTCGGGAGCCAAGTCGACAGATGCCGTCGTAGGGCCCAGTAAGTCTTGAGTAATGGTATTAGATAGATTTGAAGTTCCTACAACTTCTTGCCGAGAGGATGGCCCAGGTCCGTCTGAGATCATAGCGGAGCTAGATATCCTAGACATCTCTATTGAAGATTGAAGCTGACAAGGCACCTGTTTGAACTATACTTGAAGAACAATAGATATTAGACTTAACTACATAAGTATTCCCCCCCCCCCATGTGGTGTATGAAATAGTGCGATCATTCAAATGTAAGTGCCAAGCAATGAAAAGACACTACATTGATTAAATAAGTCTAAGCTTTGAAATGTCGTCTTCGAAGACCGTCATCGCTGACCGTCTACGAAAGCTTGTCATAAGACGGTTTACATTTAGAACCCGACATCATCACCGCATTTGAAAGGTTATTAACTGTTAAACAAGTTAAAGTCCAAATTTTCAGTTGTTCAAACATATGATTATCTGTCCGAATTGTTCGACATGCTTTGTCGTTTGAGCCTGTCCTCATTCATTATCCTATGTTCAGGCATAAAGTATGTGTTTAGTCAATTATGCATTAGGTTCGACTGGTGTTGCTGTTGTACACAACCATTCTACCTAACCACTTCATCGTTCGGCATTCAACTGGTTATGTCGAACCACAATCATGCAGAGCCACCTCGCTCGACATTCTGCCCTCAACAAAAAACACTCACCTACCATTCATTACTACCATTTGGCATGCGGCAAGACATGCCGAACCACAAGCATGCTTAGCCACACCGTTCGGCATGCCACTCTTCCAACTCTTCCTCTTCACCGTTCGGCATGCGACAAAATCATGTCGAACCATGCTCATGTCAAGCTGCATCGCTCGGCATTCTGTCCTAAACGCCACTTTTACTCCTTTCCTCCATCCCTACCGACCGACATGACCAAGTCCTTCGGCAAGTCATACCGAGCCATGTCGCTCGGCATTCTACCTCTTACTACTTCTTTTCTACTTTTCCCTCCAATCTCGGTCGGCATAAAGAAATTATGCCAAGTCATGGCTGTACCGAGCCGTATTGCTCGGCGCATTAAACCATAACTCCATTTGTACTCCCGCATTTCCCCTCCATCGCTCGGCATAAGGAGGTCATGCCGAGCCACAATGTTACTTCTTCCACCTACTCACTCCTTCAACCACCTTCAACGTCCACTTCTCTCCTCCACTCCGCCTAGCCTTAAACTCCTCTAACAACAACACCTCGCCCTTAACTCCTGTTCCAAACGATTCCTAATGACCTCGATTTTACAGAGATTCACAAGCTCGAATCTCATGCTAGGTTTCCAGTTTGGGGTGTAGTGTTTAGAAGAAAGGTCGTTACCTAAAGAACAAGTTGAAACTTAAGTAAGGAGAGCGGTTGTAATTGGACCCATTGATTTGAGAAGGAGACTAGGCAACATATAGAGTCTGGAAAGGAAGGGTAGGTAGTTTCCTAAAGTCTGTTGGGAGTTGAGTTTGTAGCTTCTGAAAGTAGAGGTAAAAAAGAAAAAGAAGAAGGAGTACCGGCTTAAATAGAGAGAGGGGAAGTTGAATGGGTCGTGACAGGTAGAACCGGTCAATGCACGCCCCTCGTTCGGCATTATGTCGTTCGGCATTAGCATGTCGCTCGGCATACAATGCCTCGGACGGCATTCAAGGAAAAATACTATTGAGGAGACTAAGCCAAAGGCTCGAAGAAAAACACGAAGGAAACATGATTCAAAGCGCATCATGTTCGACCACATGATGCACTTTGGGGGGCAAGTGTTACCCGAAGGTTTGACCAGGTGGCTAGAGACACGGCATTTGTGCACCATTCGGCATCCAACGTCGTTCGGTACAACATTCTCGCTCGGCACAATTGGGTCAACCGACATTCCAACCTCGCCCGGCATTCTGCCTCGACATGCACTCAAGACTCGATCGGCATTCAGCCTCGCTTGGCATTCCAGTCTCGTTCGGCATTCATGCCTCGTTCGGCATTCAAGCTTCGATCGGCATTCCAATCTCGTTCGGCATTCATGCCTCATTCGGCATTTATGTCTCGTTCGGCATTCCAGCCTCATTCGACACATGGCCTCGCTCGGCATGAGCATGTCGTTCGGCATCTCCCCTCGGTCGGCATCGGGTCTCATTCGGCCTACACATTTCACTCAACATACTGCCTCGTTCGGCTTAAAAACATGGTTCGGCATTTGATGCCCGGCATTTGTGGCTCGGCACACAGAAGTCATTCATTTTAGACCGAGATATCATACTTATAGGCCCATCAGGAAAATCCAACTCATCTTCGTCTATGAATAGAGAGGCAGGGGCATAGTGAAAGGGACCTTTTTACGAGAACGCCGGGGAGACTCTGCCGCATTCAAGACTTATCTTCTTTGCTTAACAATTGTATTCAAGTAGCTGGTGTACGGATTGTATCTGTAATCAATTGTTGAGAAAAAGAAATAAAGATTAACCTCAAAGTGGACGTAGGAAGTTAACTCGAACCACTATAAATCTGGTGTTCTTGTTTTCTGCGTTTAATTTAGCATATTGTTCTCTGTTTGAATTTAGTTTCTTCATTAATCTCTCTGCATAACTCTACTCGAGGGTGTTAGTGACCAATTCTGATGCTAACAGAATCTTTGTTAAAGATTTGGTGAACTTTTTTTTTAAACAAAAGAGGATTTCAAAGATAGATCTTTTGTTTAAATATTATAAACGAATCTTTGTGAAAGATTTGGTGAACTTTGTTTTTAAATTGAGAGGATCTTAAAGGTGTATCTTTTATTTAAAAGATTAAAAGTGGAAAATTGTTTTGACCATTTAAAAAGAAAGGTTTTGGGCTAAAGGTTGAGACTTGACTAAGATCACAATATATCCATATGCTTTTAAATTAAGCGCTCATTGTTCGGTTTAGCCAGGAGAGGACTTTATGTCATATAACCCATTCCGAATAAATGATACGACGAAATGGATAGCATTTGAAGATCGGTGGTGAAGAACGGGTATTTTTGCAAATGAAAGGATTACCTGTCGAATGTCTCTGCACTGAATGGCCCCGGTATAGAGATTTGATCACCCTTTGTGATGGGGAGTTTGGGCGTGATTAGGGATTATTCGAATTTGCAAGGGCTTCTTTGAAGTGCCTTCGGTTCCGTTCGAACCCAGAACGACTTGTATGGATGTATGTCTGACGTTGCACTTTGAGATGTAAAGCCGGTTTCTATCAAATACATTTCTGTTTGGTTGCGGAGAATTTATTCTCTTAGCTTAACACCCTTCTCTGAGATGTACGAGCTCAGAGGTCATGTAGTTGATGGTTACTAGTGATACATTCCCAATTTGGTAATGTGGCATGCTAAGTGTTGCTGATCATTTGTTGGTCGAAACGGGAAGAATGCGGCAAGGTTATGAGGGTCGTGCCCTTTAGGGTATGTCCATTTTCTTATGGAAAAGGTGGTATCATGGCATGGAGCCTAGATATTTAACCTATGTGGTTGTTGCAAAATTGCAAATTTGTTGGTGTTGAAGCCCCTTGGATAAAGGTCGGTAACGACCGAGGGATGGCATACTCGTGTCAGTAGTTACCTAGTTACAGAGGTATCCTGGCTTTGTGTTGGTAGAGAGCTGGTTAAGTTCTCGGGGCATCTCTCCAGAGGCGTACCCATGTGGCATAGGAAGTTCCTTAGTCTGACCATTTGTTGGAAATCCAATCAAATAATATGAGCCGTTTACGATTGCAGTTGTATAACCAGCCACCTCAGGTGGTAGCTATAAAAGGCATAATATAATGGTACCTACGCTAGCTAAGATTAATATTATACTTTCAAAATGTTTTCTGCACTATGCACAAATAATAATATCGAAAGGATTTTGCGTATCAAGCATGTTTGACTATCATAAGGAGAAATCTCCTCCAAGTGTGTGAATACATTATGTGTGTGCCGGGAGGCCTTATGGTAGTTTTATTTTCCAAAAAAGCATTACGGATTTCTTTTCATTTGTTTTTGTTCAAGATAAAACTGTTTTTGTTTGCTTACACCAGTCCCTTGACTGACCTGGAGTTTATTGTTCCCTTTCTAAACTCTGGGTGCCCACAATTTTCCACACGGGCAGCCTAGAGTCAGATTTTTGGATAATCGGCTAGTAGACATAGATTGGGTAGCCTTTAGCTTTCTGTTGGAATTCTTTCGAGTCTTTGGGTTTGGCAATCGCATTGTGCTTCTCATCAATATCCATACTGACCTTGCTTAAGTTAACATGATGGTGGTTCGATGTTGAAGTTTAGAACTTTGGCGATTGGAGATGTAGTTATTGTGTTCTTTTCGAAGACCATTTGGTGTTATATTTTCATTGATGTTGTTCTACTGTTGTATCTTGTCTCTGATATTGATAATTCATTTCTATCAGATTGTTGTATCCATTTTTGTATCAATAAAATTATTCATTTCTGTTTCCGCTATGTTGTTATACTTAATGTGTTATAAGCTTCGGCGCGAATCGAATTTCAACGTTTGAATCTGCGTCATTTGAATACGAGTGAAGTATGGATGTCGATTTTCGAGCGTTGAAATTTGGGTCATGACATTAGGGGTCTCCCTACATTAAGTTTCAATAACAAAAACTTATGTGATACCTATCAATTTAGAAAACTTTGTAAAAGCTCTTTTATGATTTCTACTTCTCATCCTCTTAAACTTCTTCACCTAGATCTTTTCAGATCTTCACAAATACAATCAATAGATCATAATAGATAAGTTTTTGTAGTTTTAGATGATTTTTATAGATATACACGGACAATTTCTTAAAATGTAAAAGTGATGCATTTGAAATATTTAAATTTTTTACTAAAGAATTCAGAATCAAATGTCTACTAAAATTAAAACGATTAGGAGCAATCACAAAGGAGAGTTCGAAAATGAAAATTTTGAAAAATTTTGTAATAAGAAAGGGATTACATATAACTTTTCATTTCCACGAACACCTCAACAAAAAAGAGTAGTAGAACGTAAAACAAAACTATACAAGAATGTGCTAGAATGATGTCAAATAATAGTGGTTTACCTAAAAGTTTTTGTGTTGAAGAAGGTGGTACAGCATGTTATATTATAAATAGAATTTTAATAAGCCTTTGACTAAGAAAACTCCTTATGAATTATTTTATAATAAAAATCATAAAGTATACTATTTTAGAGATTTTGGTAGTAGATGTTTTATGTTAAATACAAAAGATAATTTAGACAATTTTGATGCTAAATCAGATTAAGGAATTCATATTGGATATTCAAATAGAAGAAACCTATAGAGTTTTTAACACCAGAACTAACACAATTAAAGAGACATTACATGTTTCATTTGATGAAAATTTTAAAATCAATAATAAAAAATTTGATGATGAAGAAAATATTAATAATGAAATTACATATAATGAAATCACTAATTATATAAATAACGGTAATTCAAAAAATTCATATCCAAATAAATGAACTAAATTTTTAAAAGATCATCCTATAGAAAATATTTTAGGAAATATGAAATCTGTTGTGAAAACAAGAAAACAATTAAATAGAATGAGTGATGTACCTTTTATCTCAACCAATGAACCGAAAAATCCAAAGGAAGCATCATTATATGATTCATGGATTCTTGCTACGCAAGAGAAACTAAATTAGTTTAGTAGAAATGATGTTTAAGAATTAATCTCAAGACCTGAAAATAAATTTGTGGTAGGAACTAAGTGGGTTTATAGAAATAAAATGATTAAACAGGGAGAAGTCATTAGAAATGATCTCGTTTAGTTGCCCAAGGTTATAATCTAGAAGAAGGTATAGATTTTGATGAAATTTTCGCTCCTGTAGCTAGATTAGAGGCTATTAGAATTCTATTCACTTTTGCAAATCATAATAATTTAAAATTATTTCAATTGGATGTCAAAAGTGCTTTTTTAAATGATTTTATTAAAGAAGATGTCTATGTAGAATAATCCCACTTTTTGAAGATGAAAAACTATCAAATCATATTTATAAATTAAAGAAAGCATTAAATCGTTCAAAATAAGCTCCTAGACTATGGTATGGTAAGATTAAATCCTATTTATCACAATCTAACTTTGAAATAGGCAAAATAGATTGTACTCTATTCATTAAAAAATGATGATATTCAACTTATACAGATATATGTAGATGGTACTATATTTTGGTCAACAAATTAATAATTAAATAAATAATTTACTGGTATAATGACTATAGAATTTGAAACGAGTCATATGGGAGAATAATTTTCTTTTTAGGATTACAATTAAGATAATTAAGTAATAGTATTCTTATACGCCACGAAAATGTGCTTAGGATCTAGTTAATAAATTTGGTATGTCGAGTACTGGTGGTAAAAACTCCTATGGAAACTAAAGAGAAATTAAATAAAGGAGAAAACTCAAAAGATATAGATCAAAAACTATATAGAGGTATGATAGATTCCTACCTCTATATAACTGCCGGTTGACCTAATGTAATACATAGTGTTTGTCTTTATGCAAGATAACAATCTCAACCTAAGAAAACTCACCTAAAATTCGTAATAAAGAACACTAAAATATGTAAACAACACATTAGATTATAGATTTTTTTTATCCGAAAGAAGATTCCTTTGGTTTAATTTCCTATAGTGATGCTAACTATGCCGAATGCAAATCAGACCAAAAAATTACAAGTGGAACTTGTCACTTTTTAGGACACTCTCATGTTTCCTGGTTTAGCAAAAAGAAAAATTCTATGTCTCTATCTACAATAGAAGCAGAACATTTCTCCGTTGCATTAGCATGTTCATAATTTATCTATATGCAACAAACTTTAATATATTTTGGCTTAAATTTCTCTAAATCCAATATACTACGATAATACTAGCGTAAGTAATCTATCTAAAAACCAGCACATCATGCTAGGACCAAACATATAGAATAAGACATCATTTTCTGATAGATAACGTAAATAAAGTTGTTATTTCGCTCAAATTCATAAATATTGAAAATCAAACAGCCGATGTATTAACAAAAACATTGACTAAAACATCTTTTATTATACTTAATAGAGAGTTAGGAATATGTTCTTTCTCTGAAATATAAATATGATAACATACAAATTTAAAAAGAAAAATAAAATGTCAAATTAAGCTACATACGTCGTCATACAATCTACCTATATGTCGACATATACTGTAGATTTTTGAAAAATGTTTTCCCTCTTAAATTCAAAATTTAAAATATAACTATATAACCACCAAATTTAAATTCCTCAAGTTCCAAGTGACCAAGAGAAGAGACCGCCTCCTTTAACTTCAAAACCACCACTCTAGGCCCCTTCTAAACCACCACCATAGCCAAAATCATCAAAGTTGAGGATGATCTGAAGCTTATTCTCAACATGCTTTTAGAAATAGAGGTTGCTAAACTATGCCTCTTAAAGGAACAAGAAAAGAAAAGGCGCATCCTTCGAAATCTCCAGAAGCATCTATTGGAAAATGCAACCAATCTAATAGTAATCTACAATGACCCGTATTTTTGAATCTTCGAATTTGAATATTTAATTTATTTAAATATTTGAATTTGGATTAAACATAATAGAATTTATGTTTTAAATTAAGACCTAATTTTTAATGACATATTTTTAATTTATTTTATAGGATTTTTCCATAATTTTTAATTAGGAAAATGATTAAATTTTCGTTTGACGTATATTTTTAATGACATAATTTTTGATTTAATTTGGTATATTTGAAACTTCATAGAATAAGTTACCTTGTATATTTTATTGTTGCCCATTGATCGTGTCACATCATTGTGTGCGATTGTATTCTTATTTTTGTCATTCATGGCTGGTACGTGAACAAATTTTGTGTAACGAGGTACCGCGTATCTAACTTTTTTTAAACAAATATATATATATCAAGTTATACACACCTCCTCTGCACCATACTTTTACCCTATCCTCCCTTACGCTTTCACATGTTCTTACTTACTTTGTTTACTTTGGTTAGAAGTAAACTTTGCCCTATATTTACACTCACGCATGGACATATGTGGCAGCACTTTCACTTTTCTTTTTCATTTTTTCCTGCAAAATAAAACACATGCAAGAAAGCAACACACACAATTTATATTCCGTTTTCTTTTCTTTTTTTCTTTCTTACTTTTTCCTTTCCTCTTCCTTTCATTTTCCCTTATTTGTGTATGCATGTGTGTTAATGATGTGTGTATTCATGTATGCGTGTGCACTTGGGTGTGTGTGTGTTCATGTGTATATGCATATAGGGTGTGTGTGAGAGGGAGTGGAAGTGTGTGCAGCAGGCATCGGGTATGGGTATGCTTGGGTTTGGGGAGATGCTTTGCATGGCCGTGCATGGTAATGGAAGGAGAGAAAGGTTGGGGAGACGGTAAAAATGTGAAGGAGTATGCAGAGGGATAATAGAGGAAGTAGCACGCAGATTTGGTATGCGATTGGGCCTTTGGGCTTTCGTGTTTTGCGTGACGGGAATTGAGTGAGACTTTAAATTAATTTAGATTTATATAGTTATTTTGATTTAGTTAATTTATAAACATAATTTGGAAAATGTTTAATTCCCCATACGGAGTCCGTTTAACCTGCTGCCTTCGACACTAGACTTGTATTATCAAGTAGAACATGGTAGTATAGTTATTTGAAACTTTTGATAAAGTATAAAATATTGGTAAATTGTTAATGATTGAATTTAATTACGATTTACGTAATTAAATAATTATATCTCATTAGTGATATCTATTTAGCAGAGAAAATCCTCATTCTGCTCTTATAAATTAAATAGAATATTTAAACATATATTGTGCAGAATAAATCCTTGTTCTGTGCTTGCAAGTAAAACGATTATTTTGAAGTTAATGAATATGTCGATTAATTCTTATTGAATAAACAAATGTGTTCATTATTATTATTGTTCTTGATTGATTGTGTGATTTACGATCGACCAGTTTATGAGCATTTGTTATAGGTTGGGAAGAAAACATTTGTAGGCTAACACCTTATGATTTATTTCACAATCTGACTAAAAGGTGCTAACCAAAAATATTAGTTCACTTCAATGAATTGTTTTGAAAGTCAGTTTTCAGAAAGTGTTATGAAAATTTTCCTTTAAAAGAAATAGAAATATTTGAAAACAAATATTTATAAAGTTATTTCATATAAAAGTGATTTATATAAGATATTTATAAAATGTGTTTTATAAATTAAAAAAATTTCGAGGACTAATAACCAATGGTTTTAAAATGGATTTTAAAATATTTTTAGTGAAATAAATAATACCGTGTTTCGAGAGTATACATGATTATTAGTAAAAAATTATTTGTCACTTCGGGGAACAAATTGATTTGTCATGTTATCGATGATTTAGGTAATCCATAACTAAAAAGTTGGAAAAGAGGGGTAATTTTAACCCATAGTATAGTCTACTCTTAGATAGAAGGATACACTTTGTTTATGTATTCTAGAGAGGCTGGAACCTATTGCCTTGTTTATGCGAGAAACCTCCCAATCGGTGTCATATATTTTAATATGCTTTTATAGTAGAATATGTTGTGATTTTCTAATAAATATATCAGAATACACCAATGTATAATTATACAGAGTATTTGATGTCGTTTTCAAAAGTGATTTGTTTTTAAATCCCGAAGTGAAGTATGTTTTTATATAATATATATATATCATTTCGAAAGGATTGACATAAAACTGGGAATTTAGTTCAAAGAGATTATTTTTGAAAAGAATATATTTTGAAAATAATAAAGTTAATGAAATCTAAATGTGAAGAATAAGCCTATGTGGGTAGTTTGAGAATTTCATCATTATTTGTGCACCGTAGGCTCCTTGAGTTCTATGTGCGGTAGGAGAACTACGTTGGCTTGGTCCTATATCTAACTGAATAACCAATAAAATAGAGGTACGTAGGCTGCCACGAGTAGTAGTGACGCAGCCCCAATAATTATAAATCGCTTTCCTGTTTAATGTTTGCTATTTATCATGTGTTGGTTTATCTTTTCTGCTTAACATTTTATTCCACATTGACATGTTTATTGAGTTTGCAGGAATAACTATTGCTGTCTCTCAGGTCAGAGTTGTGTGGTGGTAAATTTATTGTATTTGTATTTGGTATGTATTAACGTACACCATGTAGAATAAACGATTAGAACTCGGATAAGTAGTATTATTGAAATTGTATCCTATACATTTAGTAGTATTATATATTTATCAAATGATATTGTGTATTAAGTTAGTAGTTTTCATTCGTAGTTTAGAATGGATGGGTATTCGTCTATTTTGATTGGTCCGAAAAACCTGGTCATTACAGCTGATATCGAAGCTTAGGTTAGGTTCCTAAGTAAAATTTATCTAGGGTTAGCAAAGCAACCTAGGAATTTTAAAATGAAACTACTTTAATTTGATAAATAAAATTAGATAGAATAAGGCACTGTACATCCGACTACGGTCATGAGTGATATTATTTTTGGTGTGCTTAACATTTGTTGATTGTTTGGCTTTCATTATATTTTTTCGTCCCTGGAATTTCGGGGACGAAATTCTTTTAAGGGGGAAAGAACGCAAGGACCTGTATTTTTGAGTCTTTGAATTTGAATATTTAATTTATTTAAATATTTGGATTTGGATTTAAATATAATAAAATTTATATTTCAAAATAAGACCTTATTTTTAATGAGGTATTTTTAATTTACTATATAGGATTTTTCCATAATTTTTAATTTGGAAATTAATTAATTTTCGTTTGACGTATTTTACGTCAAACTTTGGTATTTTTGAAACTTCACAGGATAAGTTAACCTGTATATTTTATTGTTGTTTATTGAGCATGTCACATTGTTGCACGCGATCATATTTTATTTTTTCGTTCGTAGCTCGTACACAAACAAAATTTTGCGTAGTAGGTTACTGCAAATCTAACTTTTTTTAAAACAAATATATATCAAGTCACACACAACTCCTCTGCACCATACTTCTCCCTATCCTCCCTTACACTTGCACATGTTCTTATTGGCTTTTGTTTACTTAGGTTAGAAGTAAACTTTGCCTATATATTTACACTCAAGGATGGACACATGAGGCAGCACTTCCACTTTTCTTTTTCTTTTTCTTTTTCTCCTGCAAAATAAAACACATGCAAGAAAGCAACATACACATTTTACATTCCATTTTCTTTTCTTTATTTCTTTCATTTTCCTTTTCTTGTATATGTATGTGCGTTAATAATGTTTGTTTTCATGTGTGCATGTGCATTTATGTGTTTGTTCATGAGTGTATGCATGTTAGGTGTGTGTGAGACGGAGTGGCCCTGTGTGTAGCAGACATCGGGTATGGGTATGCTTGGGTTTGCGGAGATATTTTGCATGGTCGTGCATGGACATGGAAGAAGAGAAAGGTGGGGAGATGGTAAAAATGTGAAGAAGTGTGCATGAGGGAGAACAGATGAAGTAGCATGCATGTTTGGTACGTGATTGGGCCTTTGGGCTTTCGTGTGTTGCATAATGGGAAATGGGTGAGATTTTAAATTAAGCTAGATTTATATAGTTATTTTTATTTAGTTAATTTACAAACTTAACTTGGAAAATGTTTAACTTCCCCATACGGAGTCTGTTTAACCCGCGGTCTTCGGAACTAGACTTGTATTAACTAGTAGAACACAATGGTAGAGTTATTTGACACTTTTGATAAAGTATAACATATTTATAAATTGTTAGTGATTGAATTTAACTACGATTTACGTAATTAAATAATTATATCTCATTAATGACATCTTTTTAGCAGAGCCGATCCCCATTTTGCTGTTATAAATTAAATAGAATAATTTGGACATTTGTTGAGCAGAATAAATCCTCGTTCCATGCTTGCAATTAAAATAATTGTTTTGAAGTTAATTAATATACTGATTAATTATCATTGAATAAATTGATTTGTTCGTTATTTATTATTGTTGTTGCTTGATTGTGTGATTTATGCTCGAACAATTTATGAGCTATTACCCTTTTTTATTCATCATGGGTTGGATAAAAAACATTTGTAGGCTAGCAACTTGTGATTTATTTCACGATTTGACTAAAAAGGGTTTAGAAAAAATACTAGTTCACTTCAATTTAATGAATTTTTTTAAAAGTGGGTTTTTCATAAAATGTTATGAAATGTTTTCCTTTAAAAGAAATAGAAATATTTGAAGACGAATATTTATGAAGTGATTTCATATAAAGTGATTTACATAAGATATTTTTAAAATGTGTTTTGTAAATAAAGAGAATTTCAAGGACTAAAACCCGGTGGTTTGAAAATGGATCTCCAAAGATTTGATGGAATAAACAATACCGTGCTTTGAATGTATTTGTGATTGTTAATGAAAAATGATCTGTCACTAAGGGGAACAAATTGATTTGCTATGTTATTGATGATTCGGGTAACCCGTAACCAAAAAGTGGGCAAAGAGGTGTTATTTTAATCCGTAGTATAGTCTACTCTTGGATAGAGGGATATACTTTGTTTATTTATTCTATAGAGGTTGGGACCCAGTTACCTTGTTTATGGGAGAAATCTCTCATCTGGTTTCATATATTTTGATATGCTTTTATAGTAGAATATTTTGTGATCTCGAAATCAATATATCAAAATACACCACTTTATAATTATATAAAGTATTTGATGCCGTTTTCAAAAGTGATTTCTTCTTAAATCCTGAAGTAAAGTATGATTTAATAAGATATATATATATATATATACATATATATATATATATATATATATGGGTGTGTATGTGTATCATTTCAAAAGGATTTGAAATGATACTGGGAATTTAGTTCAAAGAGATTATTTTTCGAAAAGAATATACTTTGAAAATAATAAAGTTAATGAAATCTAAATGTGAAGATTAAGCCTAAGTGGGTAGTTTAAGAATTTCATCATTGTTTCGCATTGTAGGCTCCTTGAGTCCTATTTACGGTAGGAGAACTATGTTGCCATGATCATGTATCTAATTGGATGCCCAATTAAATAGGGGTACGTATGTAGTTACAAATGGCTATGATGTAGCTCAACAATTATATATCTTTTTCTTGTTTTATTGTTTGCTAATTATCATGTATTGTCATATCTTTCATGCTTACCATTTTATTCTGCATTGAAAAATTTATCGAGTTTGTAGGAATAGCTACTGTTGTCTCTCACGTCAGAGTTATGCCATGGTAGATTTATTGTATTTGGTATGTATTAAAGCACACCCTATATATAAATGATCAGAACTCTGATAAGTTGTATTATTGAAGTTATATCATATACATTTAGCAATATTATATATTTATGAAAAGATATTGTGCATTAAGTTAGTATTTTTCATTTGTAGTTTTAGAATGGTTGGGTTTTGGCTATTTTGACTAGTCCAAAATTCCGGTTCGTTATAGGTGGTATCAGAGCTTAAGGTTTGATGCCTGAGTAAAATTCATCTAGGGTTAGTAAATCAACTTAGGAATTTTAATTTGATAAATAAAAATGCTTAACTTTTATTGGTTGTTTGGCTTTCATCATATTTTTCCATCCGTTGAATTTTGGGGATGAAATTCTTTTAGGGGAGAAGAATGTAAAGAACCGTATTTTTTAGTATTCGAATTTGAATATTTAATTTATTTAAATATTAGAATTTGGATTTAAACATAATAAAATTTATGTTTCAAATTAAAACTTTACTTTTACCAAGGTATTTTTAATTTATTTTATATGATTTATCCATAATTTTTAATTCAAAAAATAATTAAATTTTCGTTTGACGCATTTTACATCAAACGTCGTTATTTTTGAAAATCCACATGATATGTTAACCTGTGTATTTTATTGTTGTTTATTGATTGTGTCACATTGTTGTGCGCGATCGTTTTTTTTTGTCATTTATGGCTTGTACGCGAACGACATTTTATGTAGCAGGGTACCACAAATCTAACTTTAAAAAAACAAGTATACATCAAGTCACGCACACCTCCTCTGCACCATACTTTTCCTCAACCCTCCCTTACACTTGCACATATTTTTATTGACTTTTGTTTACTTAAGATAGACGTAAACATTGCCTATATATTTACACTCAAGCATGGATACATGAGGCAGCACTTTCGCTTTTCTTTTTCTTTTTTCCCTACAAAATAAAACACATGCAAGAAAGCAACACACACATTTTGCATTCCATTTTCTTTTCTTTATTTTTTTTTTATTTTTTCATTCCTCTTCCTATCATTTTCCTTTGCTTATGCATGCATGTGTGTTCATGTGTGCATGTGCACTTGTGTATGTGTGTTCATGAGTGTATGCATGTTGGGTGTGTGAGAGGGAGGGACGTGTGTGCAGCAGGCATCGGGTATGGGATGCTTAGGTTTGGGGATATGTTTTGCATGACCATGCACGGCAGTGGAAGAAGAGAAAGGTTGGGAAGATGGTAAAAATGTGAAGGAGTATGCATGAGGGAGAATAGAGGAAGTAACATGCAGTTTGGTATGTGATTGGGCCTTTTAGGCTTTCGTGTGTTGCATGATGGGAACTAGGTGAGATTTTAAATTAAGTTAGATTTATAAATTTAATTTGATTTAGTTGATTTATAAACTTAACTTGGAAAATGTTTAACTTCCCATACGAAGTCCGTTTAACCCATGGTCTTTGACATTAGATTTATATTAACTAGTAGAACACACCAGTATAGTTATTTGACACTTTTGATAAAGTATAAAAAATTGACAAATTGTTAGTGATTGAGTTTAATTACGATTTACGTAATTAAATAATTATATCTCATTAATGTATCTGTTTAGCCGAACAAATCCCATTCTGCTAGTTAAATAGATTAATTTGGACATCTGTTGAGTATAATAAATCCTTGCTCCGTGCTTGCAAGTAATATAATTGTTTTGAAGTTAATTAATATATTTTTTAATTATTATTGAATAAATAGACGTGTTTGCTACTTATTATTGTTGTTGATTGACTGTGTGATTTACGCTCGACCAGTTTATGGGCTATTACCCTATTTTGTTTTTCATGGGTTGGGTAGAAAACATTTGTAGCCTAATACTTTGTGATTTTTTTCACGATTTGACTAAAAGGTGTTTAGAAAAAAATATTAGTTAACTTCGTTTCAATGAATTGTTTTGAAAGTTGGTTTTCAGAAAATGTTATGAAATGTTTTGCTTTAAAAGAAGTAGAAATGTTTGGAAACAAATATTTATAAAGTGATTTCATATAAAAGTGATTTATATGAGATATTTATAAAATGTATTTTATAAATAAAGAGAATTTCAAGGATTCGAACCCGGTGGTTTTAAAATGGATTTCCAAAGATTTTGATGGAAAACAATGTTGTGTTTTGAAAGTATTTGTGATTATTAGTGAAAAATGATTTGTCACTTCGGGAAACAATTTGATTTGTTATGGTACGATGTGTAACGACCCGGAATTTTTGTCGTCTTAAGTTTGAATATTAATTTTTAGTATTCAATAATACGGTCTTTTACTCAAAATAAAATCCCCGTTAAATGATAATTAGTAATAATAGATTGTTTTAAACCAAGATAATATTTTGAATTTTCAGGTTTTATTCATATAATAGAAATTGATTTATTGGTAATTTCTTATATATATATATATATATATGTATGTATATATATATATTTAGGACAACAGAAATTAGATGTAGTTTAAGAAAAACAAATTCAAATGATTAAGAAGAATATATTATAAATAGAAATGATTTTGGCTTATGAAAAATATAGTGTATTATAAATAGAAAGAGTTTAAAATGGGATTTTCTTATATATATATATACATATTATTTAAGAAGAATGTAAAATATGTATAAACTAAATAAAAATAGAATGTTAAAAACAATATATGCAGTGAAAAATGAAAAGAAGGAATATATATATATATATATATATATATATATATATATATATAATTATTATATAATGAATATGGGAAAAATTTAAAAATCGTTTTAAATCATTTTAAAAGGGAATCTTTTACAAAACATGTTTTAGCAAAAATGTTATTTTTACACATAAAATAAAATTAAATAGCAAAAATGTTTGGTCTAAAAAGAGAAAGATTAGAGACATTCATCTCTATTTCATTTCAACACCAAAACATCACCTCATGTCTTTTTTCCAATCCATCACCAAAATTCTTATACAGATCAAACCTTTTGAGTTGGTACATATACATCATTTTCACCCTTGTAGACTTGTATAAACATAGGCATGTGTTTGAGTGTTAGCTTCGGTTTGGAAAAGCTTGCAAACTCAAAACTGTAAACTAAAAAAAAAGAAAAAAAAAGCACACTGTTCTTTCAAAATTCAAGGGGTAAAGCAACATTATCAAGTTTAGATCATAAAACAAAAGATCAACTAGAACATTTCAAGAGTTTTGACATGTTTAAGGTGAGGATCTAAATTTTGGAAGCCTGGAAACTTTAGAATAATACTCTGTTATGTTAATAGAGTTAAAATTTCAAACATGCTCTAGTTCAAAAATCAAAACCTCTCATTTCATTATGAATTCCGATAATGTAAACTAAGAAAATGATTGTCTTCGAGTGTACATTTCATTAAAATTAGTTTGAAGCTTGTCTGTTTTGTATATTGTGTGAATTTGCCAAAATACAGTAAGTAACCCAAATTTCGTCGATTTTTAACATGCTCAAACTATCGATTCCTGTATATATTTGTGATCGGCGCATGAGAGTAGGAATTTTAGTGAAGAATTCATGATTTTTAATAGCCTAAATTGTGAGAAATTATTTAATGATCAAAATCCATTCAAAAACTAATTTCCGGCGATCTAGGCAACGAGGGCGGTGCGATTGGTTCGAGGAGGAGCGTTGCAACAAGGCCGAGGGGTTCATCGTGACGCATTTTCGATTAAGGCCTTGGTTTGAGGTAGTGTGGTGGTTTTAGGATTTAGAGAAGTGTGGAAAGGGGTGATGAACACAACCGAATTTTGTTGAGGGGGAGGCATCAAGTCGCGTCACACCTGGCATGGTGGTAGCGTGGGACGTGGTGGGTGTATTAGTCTTAGTGGCAGCAGCTATAGGCGAAGGAGGCATTGGGGGTTCTTGGTCTTGGGGTTTGGCATTTGGGTATTGCTTGTAAGTGTTGTTCGAATTTTAGGTTGAAACTCAATTTTGATGGAGATGGGAACTACAAGATGGTAGGTCGAGTAGGGCATGGAGAGTCGGACTTGAGGGTGTGATCGCGACTGTCACTGACAGTTTTGGACTCGTGTGCACATACCCACATGCACACGTGTGTAGGTCATCTCATGCATTGGATGAACGAGTCATGGAGGATGGTTGCAGTGGTTTGGGTTTTGGTTGGGTCTCCAGTCTCGCATGTGGGAGATCGGAGAAGCAGCATATTTGGGTGGAGAAGAGAAAGGTAGCGGGTTCAATTTTTTTGGTATGTGAATTGGGCTTTGGCCCAAAAAAATTATGAAAGGGTTTTAAAAATTAAAAATGTTTTAATATTATATACATATATAGGAAGTCTCAAAATGATATAACTGATGCATACGACACCCGATTTACGCAAAACTGATTGTGTTAGGTTCGTATCGATGGACACTACGCTGTTATGCAATTTGTTGTCAAGTTTAAGAAAGTGAAAATTTATGGTATATTTAAACAGGTAGAAATATAATTACTTGATTTAAACAAATACCGTTGTTTAAATTTATATGATCCGTCTATTGAAGTTATTTGCCCAGTTAAAAATAACGATAAGTTATTCCAAGTTGATTACGAAGTTTTTGACATCTGTTTAGCGGAATAAAACACCGCTCCGCTAATTTTATTTAATTTAACCCATGTTGGCAGAATAAATCACCGTTCTGCCATTATTACTGAATATATGAGTTTTTGAACATCGACTATCAAATGTAAAAACATGTTCTGCTGTCATATTTATATCGACATCTAATTATTATCCTGGGTTATAGGCTGTTGAATTAATTATTAAAAATGGATTGATCTGAATATCTGAATCTGTTATTCTGAATTGTTATGGAATGAATGGTAACTTGATTAAGTACCATTGAAATTAATAAGCCTCTTTCCAATTTCGAAGTTAATTTTTGAATCAAAGTTGTTTAAAAGATAGTTATTATTTATTAATGATATTTTAAAGATAATTAATAAATTATTTGAAAATGATTTAAAGTTAATTATCTTATTATTTTTAAAAATTATTTAAAAGTATTCATTTATTGTTTCAAAGCTATTTAATTATTTTAAATTGTTTAAAAAGTATATTTAATTTATAAATAAAGTTATTTTATAATGGTTCGATTCAAAAGTTAATTATTACTTAAGAATTAATCAGTATTAAGAGATTATTATTATTTCAAAGATAATCTGTTCAAATGCAAAAAATGTTTAGAAAAATATTATATAGTAAACTTTTATAAAAGAGTATTTTTCCTAAATTAAACTTGAAAAATTTATATATAAACTTTATAAGTATTATTTTGAGCTAATTGTTAAAAAAAATTCAAAAAGTAATGGTATACTTTCATGGCGGAATTGAGAGGCACAGATTGCCTATAGTTAAGTTTGGATTTCTCTAGGATAGAGACATAATCATCGAGCTACGAATCCATGGTTGATACCGTAGAGTACTTTCCATGTTTATGTAAACAGGTTTTCAAATATTATTGAAGGAAATGGTTTGTGAATTTACTTATTGCTGTGAGATAAGTATATACTTTTTGATTAAGTGATTAATTAATTGAGGTTTTAAATTAAATGAGGCTAGTGATTTTAGTTGAAAATGAAACCTTTGATTGAATGGTTGTTTATTGATAGTTAAATAACCGACTATCAAATCTGGACCAAAAACATAACTTTGAAAATATCCAGGAGAAACACGGGGATTATATGGTACAGTTACTGTCGAAGGTGCTATACTGTACGAATAAACTCATTTTGTTCTTTTAGGATGATGATAAGGAAATCCGTCCACTAATGGTTAGGAGATGATCTCCGACCTTATTTTCATCTGTTTATTTCCTAAAGAACTAGGGTTGAGTTAACCAAAATTATCGAGCGTTATTTCGAAGAGACCAGGATTGGATAAGTTATTCGAAAAGCACTTCGATCCAACGAATACATTTTCAAAGTGAAGACAAGAGCATTGAATCGAAGATGGAGCATTGAAGTGCAAGGTCTAATCTCTACTAATCCTGAGGATGATTCTAAAATGGATGTAGTAGGAATAGTGCCTACGGTTTCGTTCAGACCCAGAATGGACTTGTATGGATGAATGCTTTCAGCATATTGTCATTGGAGGGTAATGAGCATTCTAAGTGAAAATTCCTTAAAAAGGTAATCGTAGCCTCAAGCCTCATCAACCGGAATGACTAAAAATCAGGGGAGATGCAGCAAGACTAAGTGGGTCGCAACCAATTGGGGTATGTTTATCATCTTTCTAGATACCTTCAAATTTTATTAATACAGTGCATAGGAAGGAGCTCAATAAGAGTGGGAACACCCGAGGTAATAGCCTATTCTGTACTATCCAGGTTAGGGGTAGAACTGGTCTTATGTTGTAGTGGATCCCGGCGAGGTCCTCGGTACATTTTTCTAGATGTGTACTATGATAGGTGGTACCCCAGTGCCTAGTTATTGTGTGGAAATCCATTCTTAAATACATGCCTTTACGGTTTTGGTTGTAGAGCCTAGTATGCTGGAATTTAATAATGTAACAATTTCGGCAATTTGAATAAGTATTTGTACTTAGACACTGTTATAATATCACTAGATATTCCATAAAAGGTTTTGGTTACCGTAAGGGAAAAACCCGTCGTGTTTATGTATGGTGTGGTCTTATGGGATATCTTTGGTTTTAAAAGGATTTTGAAAGCTATAACGAATAAAATCCCTTGTGATTTAAATCCTCATGTTGGTTTTACCAGACTTAACCGGGCGTGGTTTTTCCTAATTGCTCAGGTCAGACCGAGCATATTTCCAGGTTTGGCTGGAAGATTGGAACTTCAGCAAAGGAGCCGGAGGCCCAGAGACGTATTTATGTAGATGATTATATTTTCCGTTGCATTCTAGTTGTGTTTATCAACAGTTGTGAGGACAGGTTGTTATAACTGTCTGTGTTGAATAAGTTGGTATACTCTGATTGACATATATACTATAAACATTACAGTTTTTTTTTATGTAAAGATTTGTTCTATATAATAGCTTATTCGTTTCCACTATGAGATTCTGTATTGTTTGGTTTTCTTTCTACCTTCTTCGTATCTTCTTTCTACTTTTTTATTACTATAGGCCTTTCCGTGCAATTTGGGATTGACAAGTGTGTTAAAATGTCAATTTAAACTGTACGAAAAAGTTGGTCGCGACACGATGATTCGGGTAACCTGCAACTAGAAAATAGGCAATGAGGGTTTATTTTAACCCGCAGTATAGTCTACTCTTGGATAGAGGGACACACTTTGTTTAT
Organism: Allium cepa; assembly: GCA_030765085.1. Classification (NCBI taxonomy): domain Eukaryota; kingdom Viridiplantae; phylum Streptophyta; class Magnoliopsida; order Asparagales; family Amaryllidaceae; genus Allium; species Allium cepa. Next base: position 603,225,245 of record CM060935.1, read on the forward strand.
TTATTCTAAAGAGGCTGGGACCTAATTGCCTTGTGTATAGGAGAAACCTCCCGATCTGGTTGTTTACATTTTGATATGCTTTTATAGTAGAATATTTTGTGATTTTTAAATAAATATATTAGAATACACTACTGTATAGTTATACAGAATATTTAATGACGTTTTCAAAAGTGATTGGTTTTTAAATCCCGAAGTAATGTATCATTTGATGTAAAAGATATATATGTTATTTCAAAAGGATTTGAAATGAGACTGGGAAATTGGCTCAAAGAGATTATTTTCAAAAAGATTATATTTCGAAAATAATAAAGATAATGAAATCTAAATGTGAAAAGTAAGCATAAGTGGGTAGTTTGAGAATTGCATCTTTGTTTGTGCATCGTAGGCTCCTTTAGTCCTATTTGCGGTAGGAGAACTATATCGGCTTGATCTTGTATCTAATTGGATGCCAATTAAATAGGTGTATATAGGTAGTCACGAGTGGTAGTGACGCAGCGCCAATATTTTTTTTATCTTTTGCCTGTTTATTGTTTGCTAATTTTCATGATTTGTTGTATCTTTCCTACTTACCATTTTATTCCACATTAAATGTTTATTGAGTTTGCAGGAATAGCTGTTGATGTATCTCACGTCAGAGTTGTGCAGTGGTAGATTTATTATATTTGTATTTGTTATGTAGTATGTTTAATAAATGATTAGAACTCTGATAAGTTCTATTATTGAAATTATATCCTTTATATTTAACAGTATTATATATTTATCAAATGATATTATGTATTAAGTTGGTAGTTTTCATCGTAATTTTAGAACGGATAGGTTTTCGGTGATTTTGAATGGTCTTAAAATCGGGTCACTACAACGAAGAAGAAACTCCTAATTCTATCATCCATAACCCCATAAATGATGAAGATGAAGGAGAGGAAGAGGAGGACGATGTCATTGAAGATGAAGTCAAATGTGTAGGACAAGTTTGCTTCGATTGTGATGGAAATCTTTCGGAACAAAAAGGAAACTTTTGTCTCCACCATCCCATTTGCCTTATCTATAAGTCTCTCACAATCAAAAAGGCATGTTAATTCATACGTTTAATTTTGGCTCGTCTAGGTTTGAATTGTTAGTATTATTGGGCTTTGATTTGGTTTGGTTTGTTTAATAATGTATACTTGGATTAATAATTTGATTTGTATAGTTTGATTTTAAATAAATAAAGATTGTCTTGTCTTATTTAAATCTCCATATATTAATCATCATATCATATTACATCATGTTTAGTATGCTTCAATTATTTTAGTCCTTAATTATTGATCTTTGACTACTTTTAAATATTTTTAGGGTGAGTTGTATTTTTCACTTATTTTGTTAATGGAAAAGGTAGAGGAAAATATAAAATATGCACATGCATATATTCATGGGGATTTATATTATATTTTATATACAAAAATATTTAATGGTTGTTATCATCAAATAATGGGAGATTGTTAATACCTTAACTATTGATTTTGATCATAACAACCTTATATAATCATATAAAATATTGATACTAATGTTTTTCCAAGTTATATAGTGTATAGTGCAGAATATTACATAGTTTTTGAATTGCAGATTGTATAGTATAAAGATTCAAGAGATAAACAAGAAGATTCATGAGTTCAAAGGCCAAGATATGAATATCTCAAGATTATAATTTAGTGTATAGAGTAATAGCATATATTGTTAAAGTCTTAATAGCAGTCTTTAATCTTTATCTCCAATTTTCTAATCTTTTATAATTTTAACCAAAATATATTTAAAAATATTTTATAGAAGTTTCATAAAGTTCAAAATGGTTATAAACTATGTTCAAATTATTGTATAAAGTATTAAATTATTTTACAAAGTATAGGGTTTTCAAAACAATTTAAAAGAAAATAGTTTTCAGAATACATAAGCATATGTCGACATACATGCCTTAGATTGGTTTTTTAAATTTTGAAATGAAGCGTCTATTCATCAAAACTCTTCACAAATGGACACATCTATTCATTTACCGTATAAATGGGTGCAAAAGAATTTTTCGATAACTAATTACTTACTTTCTTCCCTCCTCTTATTGTCTTGAAAATTCCATTGACAAATATACTTCATTCTCTTCAAAATCAAATAAAATCTATTCATTACTTCTTTGTATTAATTCAATACTACTTTCTTACTATTTTGAAAACATCTCTCTCAATTCAAAGATCAAAGTACTGCCCGAGAGGTTATGGGATCCATTGTATCCAAAGTTCAAGAAATTGTCTTTTGAAAAAATATCAAAACTATTTGTATTTGCTTTGGATGTGCTTGTAGCCCATTCAAATTAAGTGGGGGTGCTTAGTAGTCTGGAAATCTAATGGGTGTGCTTGTTGGGATTCAACAAGGGCATAGGGGTAGCCAGGAGGTGTCCTTAAGTTTTAATAATTCCATCTACGTTACCAGAGAGGAGATGGAGAGAAATGTTGAAAGAAATGCAAAATGGAATAACAGCTTGACAACAAGAGATGGTGAATGGATTCTTCAGAAGGATAGGACAACAAATAATAGTCGGATTAGTTGGAAATCAAAGTTTAGGAACTAATGTAGGAATATATGGAATTGGATAGGTGCAAGCTGGGACAATGCCTCCACGACCAGAAACATTCGATTTCAATAAGAATTGTGTCGGTACCGAGAGGTGCTTACTTGGGGGACAATCAATTTGGATTTGGGATGAGCTATAATGCCTTGAACGGGTGATGCTAGAGCCAAATAGGCAGATCAGAATGTGAATGCACAACATAGGAGTTAGAACCAGAAACTCATTGAAGGAACGTGGGTGCAGAATGAAGCTATGAATCAAGGACTTTCATTGGATGATAATCCCATGATCGAGATGGATTGAAGTCACGTTTGATTAAATTACTTTGCCTTTTGTTTAAATAAATGATGATATATCACTATCACACTGCTTATACGTGTACAGGATCTCGATTAGTCCCTAGGAACACTCTGAGTTGGAAGGCTGATGGTGATCCTTGAGAGGATTAGATATTCTGGTGTTTACTAGATGCCCTGACTTAAGCTTCATGAGTGATGACCGACACCGATTAGGAGATACCAATGGAGATTGACGACCCTCTGAAATTAATTAGGATTTTATAAACCGCTAAAACATGATGACTGACATTGGTCACTACAGTCCTGTCTGTAGAGATGGGGCGATGACTGCAAGAAGTAAGTCAGATCACCGAAGAATGAGATGATGTACTTGCTTGTCATTGTGTCCCCTCATTTGAGAGCGAGTAGATTAGGCTCAGCAAGGATTTGAATAGATCAAAAGTAAGCCCCATCACAGGAAAGTGAGGAGATGGACTTGCTTGGAAGTTGAGTCCTCCAACCGCAGAGCAAGCGGATTGGACTCGGCAAGGATCTAGAGTGATCAAACCCTTAGATTGGGTTATATGTTATCCGGGGAGATCTAATCCCTGATCTGATAATAAATAATCCGAAGAGATCAAATCCTAGATTGGATAAGACCATAGATTAGATGAGATTCTAGATTGGATGAGGCCTTAGATCGAATGCTAAAATATTCGAGGAGATCGACCCCTAAAATGGACATTGTTGGCGGCAAAATTGGCCACCAACACCCAATTATAAGTGAAAGCACCAATATCCGGTCACAGATCATAGTTAGAATAAATGTAGAGGATATAATATGAAGAATAACCAAAATTAAAATGAAAGCAAGTAAGAAAGACAAGATTTATAGTGGTTCGGCTAACTCCGACCTACATCCACTCCCGAACAATCCTTTTATTATCAAAAATTTGATTATAGTTACAATCTAGAATTCCTGAATAAAAATAGTAGAGTAACCTCTGAGTAGAAGATGAAGAGAAACCGAATGAAGGTCCTTTTTTCGAAGCAAAGTCTACTGTATTTATGGGTGAAACCTTAGCTACAGGGCCTTCTCCCCTATATGGGCCCACCATAATGATCATCGGGCCCAACTCCTCCATCCTATGACGACCCAGAGTAACACCATGCTAACCAGAAGCAACACCATGCCGACCCAAAGTAGAACCCGAAGCGAACCATATACTGACCCGAAGTAGAACCCGAAGCGACTCTATGTCAACTTTGAATAACAATGCCGAATCGGAGCAACACCATGCCGACCCAAAGTAGAACACAAAGCGAACCCTTTGCCAATCTGAAGTAGAACCTGAAGCAACTCTATGTCGACCCAAAACAAGACCATGTCGACCCGAAGTAGAACCCGAAGCGAACCCTATGCCGACCCGAAGTAGAACCTGAAGCAACTCTATGCCGACCTAGAGTAACGATGCTAACCCGGAGCAACACCATGCCGACCGGAAGTAAAACCCGAAGCGAACCCTATGCCTACCTGAAGTGAACCTGAAGCAACTCTATGCCGAATTGGGCTAACGCCTTTCTCCAAGTCCTGCATCGTTTATCCATCGACTATGCTTAATCCTATCTTTATATTATTATTCGTAGTTGATTGTCCATCCATCCATCTGAACCAAGTCTATGATATTCTAGCCTCAATAATCGTGAAGTCTATTGGGTTAAGTCCGTCTGTATACTACCTTGCCAAATGGTGGGTTAACACTTTACCCCCCAAAACATGCCTTGCGATAGGAAGGCATGTTTTGTATTGCCATAAGCCTGATGTTCGAAACCTATGGATGACCTGTTAAGAGATCAATGATCTTGCCTGATTGTTGGTAACGATCGTTCGCTACCATTAATAAAATTCCTAATCGTCTTAGGCTGATGATGACTGCATGGGATCAAGCTTCTGTCCGAGGTGAAATGAAATCGTTCGAGATCGTGTGCCACTCGAGGCAAAATGTCATAGTTCGTGATGGTGTGCCGCTCGAGGCGAAATGTGATCGTTCAAGATCGTGTACCGTTCGAGGCAAAATAGGATCTTTCGAGATCGAGTGCCATTCAAGGAGAAATATATCGTTCGAGATCGGGTGCCGTTCGAGGCAAAAGGTGACCGTTCGAGATTGAGTGTGGTTCAGGGAGAAATTTGACCATTCAAGGTCGAGTGACTGTCCAAGGCGAAAGGTGACCGTCCGGATAGGACTCGGAATTATAAATATTAGATTTGACGTTAGAGTAAGTTTTGGAATCATTTGTTATGGCGGTTTATCACCATCTCAAAGCATGCCAAAGGACCGTTCACGATCTCGTGCATGTGTAAGTGACTTAGCCGTTTTTGTGTAGGATTTATTATTAGTTATTTAGTTCATGCCATCAAGGGTCAATGACCTGTTCCCTTAAGCCGGGCTAGCTTTGATTTGTGGCGGATGATGACTGCTCCTGTTTCATCACCACTATCCATTTACAAGCAAAGCCATCCAAATCCATGCCCTCAATTCCATGAGGAATGTGCTAATCCATTCTCCTTGGTTGGGGTTTTTCACCCGATTAATCCAATCCATATTTAAGCCTGCTAATTTTTGCTACAACCCATGGATTCCAATTTCTAGTTGTTCCAACATCTTTTAGTGGTCTCCGATTGTCATTTCCATCCTGGTCCCAAGTCCGCGAGGGAATATGAGATTATCCTCTTCGAAACGCACATCCAAGCTCTGATCCATGCCAAAATTCCATCTGTCATCTTGCTTGCTTCTTTTTTCTGGTTCTGATCCTGAATTTCTCCTGTCTCTTTAGCTGTCTTTCCTACATAACATCCATCATTGTTTCCATCTTGTCCGTGCTATTTGTCTTCATGTTGATTGCCAATCCATTGCTTTTGAAATCCAAGTTCTCAAGCTTTCAAATCCAAGATCCTAACTTTCAAATCCTTGAATGCAAGCTTTCTCGGTGAACGCACCAAAATGTGGGCATCAAATTTGGCCACCAGCACCTAATTATATGTGAAAGCACTAATATCCAGTCACGGATCATAGATAGAATATATGAATAGGATATAATATGAAGAATAACCAAAACTAAAATGAAAGCAAGTAAGAAAGACAAGATTTATAGTGGTTTGGCTAACTTCGGCCTACGTTCACTCCCGAACAATCCTTTTATTTTCCGAAATTTGATTACAGTTACAATCCAGAATTCCTAAATAAAAAGGGTAGAGTATCCTCTGAGTAGAAGATGAAGAGAAACCGAATTAAGGTCCTTTTCTCGAAGCCAAGCCTACTGTATTTATAGAAGAAACCTCGACTATAGGGCCTTCTCACCTACATGGGCCCACCATAACGATCGTCGTACCCAACTCGTGCACCCTATACCGACCCGGAGTATCACCATGCTGACCCTAAGCAACACCATGCCGACCCAAAGCAGAACCCGAAGCGAACCCTATGCTGTCCCGAAATAGAACCTGAAGCAACTCTATGCTGACCCGAAGTAACAATGTCGAACCGGAACAACACCATGCCGACCCGAAGTAGAACCCAAAGCTAACCCTATGTCGACCCAAAGTAGAACCTGAAGCAACTCTATGCCAACCCGAAGTAGCAATGCCGACCCAAAGCAACACCACGCCAATCTGAAGTAAAACCCAAAGCGAACCCTATGCCGACCCGAAGTAGGACCTGAAGCAACTCTATGCCGGCCCGGAGTAACAATACTGACCTGGAGCAACACTATGCCGACCCGAAGTAGAACCCAAAACAAACCCTATTCCGACCCGATGTAGAACCCGAAGCAACTCTGTGCTGACCCTAGCTATGCCTTTCTCCAAGTCCTACATTGTTTATCCATCGACTATGCTTAATCCTGGCTTTATATTATTATTCGTATTTGATTGTCCATCCATCCATCTAAACTAAGTCTATGATATTATAGCCCCGATAATCGTGAAGTCTATTGGGTTAAATCCACCTACATACTGCCTTGCCAAAAGATGGGTTAACAGATGTTGACCTTAATTGTAACGACCCAGAATTTTTAGAAATTAAAATTTGAATATTTAATTAATTTTATATATTAATGAGTGAATTTATAAGTCAAATAAATTTTATTTTGAATTATTGGATTTAATTGGATTTTTAAATCGATAATTTAATACGTTAAATTATGGAAATAATTGAAAATATAGTTAAATATGATTGAAAATGATTTGTAAAATTTTATTTTATCATATAGGAATTAGAACGATATTTTAGAACTTTTAAAATCGAATTAAAAGTTAATTTGTGAAAATTGAATATTTTAATATTTAAATCGACTAGTAAAAATAGTCAATTTTTGAACAGTCTCAGAATTGAACGAAACCATTGGATCCATAATAGTTAGTTATTACCGGATTTCAAATTTCGTGTCAATCGGAGCTATCGTTTGATCGTGGCAGCTCGAAACGCATCGATTTATTTTTAATTTTAATTTGACGAGTGAAAATAGCCATTTTTCAAAAAGTCTCGGATTTCGACGAAACCAGTTTCATCGGATCCGTAATGTGATATTATTGTAAGGTTTCAAATTTCAAGTCAATTGGATTTACCGTTTGTCCGTTACAAATTAAAACGCCTAGAAATCGACTTAAATCGGTTTAATTCAAATTGAGCGTTTATAGCCATAACTCGCACAGATGCCCGAATTAGCTTTCGAAACCTGTTCCATTGTGTCCGGAACGCGGGGTAAACCCTAGAAACGCTGGTTACGGCACGTAAATCGGAGTTCGGAATTTCTGGATGAATAGTGTCGAACGAAACTCTATAAATATGCACCACCCCTTCAAAATAAAAATGAAAAAAGAAACAAAACCCTAGCAAAACTGCAGCCGCCACCTAGGTATGAACGGCCAGAAAATCATCAACTTCTCCTCCTCTTTTCTCTTCATCCATCAATCGATTCACGAAATCATCAACATGAAAGTTGTAGAGCGTCTCGAGCTCGTTAGATCCATACGGAGATGATGGCGTGAAGTGGAGCAGGTGGAGGGCAGGATGGCCGCATCCCCTGGTGGTTGCGCACGCAATTCAAGACGCCTGGGGTGACCGAGCTTCAGGTGTACATAGGCGAGGGTAGCTCTCGAGACAAGCTTCAAGATGGCGCTTCCTGATCGAATTATCGTCGAACGTAGCGATCGCAAAATTGAACCCTAGTTCTATGTGTATGGGTTCCTTTTCTCGTGCACGTTACTGGAGATGATGAAGAAAGGAGGAGCGGCCCTGATGTGTTCATAGAAGGATCCAACGGTTTGGATTTTGATAGGTTGAAAATATAAAAGTTATGTTGTAAATTAGTTAATATAAATTCGTGTAAACTTCAAAAATTGATATCTTTTTCGTACGAGGTCGAAAACGCGCGAAACCAGTTGCGTTGGAATCGTATGGACGAGCACTACGCGATGGAGTTGGTTTGGAGTCGTTTGGAGTTAGTGAGAATTTCGGGTAAAATTAAACGTCCGTTTAATTTTATTCGAAATAAAAGCTGAAACGGAAAATAAAATCAAGGTGAGAATTTCTCACTCAATCGAATAGGTTTCGATTTTATTTTAAATAGTTAGATTTAAAATATTTGAATGCATGTTTGAATGTTGATTGATATATATTGATTGTTAAAATAGACATTATACGCCGTTAGTAAGCGGATGTTATTTATTAAAAACATATACCGCGAATATTTCATAAACAGTGAAATTGGTATTATAAATAATATCAATATATATATATTGGCATATGTATATATTGCAGTTGTTGATTTCCTGCATTTTTTGTTTAGCGGATGAGACCCTATTACGCCGTTATTAAGCGGATAATATTTAATAAGAACATATACCGCGATAATTTCGTACTGGAGCGAAATTGGTATTGTGCTAATGTTTTTGGATGCAGGAAAACAGGTTGGAGGGATCCAACTGGATTCCTCAACAGTTTTTATTTGATTTCAGATATTTTGATATTTGATGGATTATCATATCGATATATGATGGATCGTGTAGTCGTGATTGACTATTTGGTGTGTAGCATCATTGGACCAAATTTGGAATTTTAAAAATGATTTTTAAAGTGATTTTAGAAAGTATACGTTTTATAAAATAATTTTGGAATTGATCCATTTTAAATAAATAAACGTTATAATTTTTAAAGTTATAAAAAATTTTGATTTTTGAGAAATATAGTTAAAAACTGATTTTTGAGAATATGATGCTATTGAGTTATAAAATAGTTTAATCGAGATATTTTAGGATTTATTGTGAAAAGTTTAAATATAGGATTTATGAAATTTAATTATTTTATAAATCAATAGAATGGTGAAATTATAAAGGAATTTAAAGACGTTTTAAAAGAATAATATAAATTGATTTATATTAAGAGATTTATAAATGGATATTTATAAATTGAGATATAGACATTATAAAACGAGTTTTTATAAGTGTTTGAATGAAGTGAAAATGAGTTTCATTAAAGAATGAAATTTATAGAATTTAAATGGTGAAGTTATAAGAATGAAATTAATAGAATTATAAACGGTGAAGTTATAAATGGAATTTTATAAACAGTAGGTTTATAAAATTTGTAAAGTTATTAAAAGAATAGACTTGGGTAAATAATTGAATCTCATAAGTTATAAGATTTATAATTATGAAATTCTAAGGAACGATTTTGTAAAATAATCGTTTTATAAGTATTTAACTTATAATATGGACTTTTAGTTTATAATTGAGTTATAAACTGAAATAGGTTAATAAAAGAATTTATAAAAAGGAAGTTTTTATAAATAAATAGAAATGGAATTTATAAACGTTGTTTTATAAATTCGCAAATGACTTATTTTGATAAGTTAATTGTTGAAACCTATAAATGGAGTTATATTCACATTTTTGAATAGTGAATAATCCTTTGAATTAAAATGAATAAAAGGATGAAATTGTTAATGAAGTATATTCACGTTTTTGAATAGTGAATAAGATGTTAAAGAAATTGTTTTGAATGTGATATTTCAAATAGAATTAAAACGATCTAACGATGTTTTAAAATGTGTTGAGATTCGAAACCATAGATTTCAACATTTATTGTTGAAATAGACGTTTTCGAGAAATAGAAGGAGATGATGGACTATAACACCGTTGTTATAGTAAATGATTTCCGAAAGGAAATGTTTTGTGTAGTATTGGGATTTATATATCAATTTTAAACTTCGAATCCCTATACCAGTGATTTTTGAGTCGTCGTAACGATGTTTTACGCAACATTCGTTTTGGCCCAAATAAATATGTTTAAGAGAATGATTTCCTTAAAGAATGAAATATATACTTAATTTCGATTTAAGTATATTGAATATTTTCTAAGTGTTGAAAATAAATAAAATTTGTGAATTACTTATTAAATAAGTATGGAAATGTTTTCCAATATGAAGTGATATTTAGAATTGATCTTTTTGAAGATAAATTGAAATGAATGATCGAAATCGAATATTCATTGATATTTTGGAATTATAAATTCACTAAGGAATTTATAAAGGAAGTGGAAGTTGTTTAAAAAAATAAATATTGATTTATTTTTGAAGTATGAAATTATATATCTAGTGAAGATATTTTGGAAAATAAATAATTTGGAAAATTATTTGGAAACTGGTGATGTGTGCATATCCATTGATAGTTCAATAACCGACTATCAATATTTCCCTTTGAATGGGTAATTGATGTGAATTGTTTGAATGTGAATGCTACACTTATTTTTAAATAAGCGCTCACTATTCGGGTTAACCGGGAAAGGACCATGGGGTCGTATAACCCATTCCGAATATGTGATACGTCGTTATAATTGCATTGAAGATCGGTGTCGAAGACCCGGTATTTGCGAGAGCGATAGGATGACCTGTCGATTGTCTCTGCACTGAGTTGCAACGGTATAGAGACTCCCTAAGTGATGGGAAATCCGATCAGGATTGTGAATATCCGGATTGCAAGGACTTCTTTGTAAGTGCCTTCGGTTTTGTTCGATCCCGGAACAAACTTGTATGGATTGTGTGTCTGACATTACAAGTTGAGATATAAAGCCGATTTCTTTCAAAGATATTTCTGTTGGTGGCGAAGAATTTATTCTTTAGCTTAACACCCTTCTCTGAGACGTACGAGCTCAGAGGTTATATAGTTGAAGTTATCAGCGATATATTCCCAATTTGGTAATGTGACATGCTGAGTGATGCTGAAATGATCATTGTGTTGATTATTGTGATAGGATCGTTTATTTGATCGTCTATCTTGGTGATCATTGTGTTGATCATTTGTTGACCCAAAGCATGGCTTTTGTATAAAGTATGTTTTTGTGGACGTGACTTCGTCGAGCCTCACACCCCGAAAATGGTCAAAACAGGAAAGATGCGGCAAGGTTATGAGGGGTAGCACCCTTTAGGGTATGTACATTTCCTTCTGGATAGAGGTGGTATCATGGTATGGAGCCCAGATATTTAACCTATGTGGTTACTACGAATTTATTACTTTGTGGTTGTTGGCTATCGGGATCCCGTGAGAAAGGTCGTTTACGATCGGGGAATGGCGTGCTCGTGTCAGTAGTTACCCAGTTAGGGGTAACCCGGCCTTGTGTTGGCAGAGTTCCGGTTTGGTTCTCGGGGATGTCTTTCCAGAGGCATTCTCATGTGGCAATGGGAAGTTCCTTGGCCTGACCATTTGTTGGAAATCCAAAGAAACAATACGAAACTTGTACGGTATTAGTTGTAGAACCTGCTATTCACTTATGGTGGTCACCACTGTTTGGATAGTAGCTATAGTAGGCATACGATAATGGTCGTATGTTGGCTAAGATTTATATTCTACTTTCGAAATGAATTTTCCCTACACTATACACTAGTAATAATATCAAATATTATTTTAAATGCGTATCAAGCTTCTTTGACTATCATAAGGAGAAATCTCCTCCGATTCTGCGTTTGCATTGTGTGTGTGTGCGGGAGGCCTTATGGTAGTCTCATTTTTAAAAGCATTGCGAATTGAATTTAAAAATATTCCTCTATTTTGATTTTAAAGATAAATAAACTGTTTTGAGTTCTCACACCAGTCACATGACTGACTTGGAGTTTATTGTTTTCCTTCCTAAACTCTGGGTGCCCACCAATTTACACACGGGCAGTCAAGAGTTAGGTTTATCAGGATATTCTGGATATTCTGGAGTTGCTGGAGGCAAGATGGATGGCATGGCATATTACTTATATAGTATTTCTTTTTCCGCTACACTATTTGTTGTTGTTGTACACTCTGATGATATGATGTAATGAAATGTAATGTAATAACTGATATAGTTCTTTGTTTAAAGATTATTCATTTATTATTATATGTTGTTCCGCTGCGAATTGTGAGATTCTGATGTTGTTGTGTTGTGTTCTGTTTCTGTTCCGTCCTATTTTCTTCTGTTTTTCTTTTTCCTCTATTATCTATTTTCTTTCTATTTTAATATTTTCTATCTTCTTTCTTCTCTCCTCCCTTATTTCTACCTTCTTCTCTTCTCTTTTCCTAAATTCTTCTTTCTTCTTTTCCCTCTATCTTCTACCTTTTTCTCTCTTTTTCTTTTCTAAATTTTTCTTAAAACCCCCAAGGGTTCGTATTTTCGTTCATCTTGAATTAAACAAAGGAGATTAGTGTCTATTCAAGGAGTACGGATTTACGGGTCTTTACATTTGGTATCAGAGCATATGGTTAAGCGACAACCATGGTTCTGTTGGGTATAATTCATTAGAGATAGAGTCAGTAGTACTCTAGAATGAGTTTGAGTGTAATAATAGCTATGAGAGCGTATTTGTTAGTAGATATAAAAATTGTTTTATATTGTGATGATTGGTTTGTTGAGTGGTATATAGGTTCTGGTTAATACGAGTAATTAACGTTGTTGATAGGGATCTATAAACACTTGAATAGAACAATTCGACATAATATTGTTTTAAATTGGGTAAATGAAATAATTTTACCTTGATTTTATTTTATATATAAAGGAATAATTTTTCAGAATTATTAAATTGTATATAAGTTGATTGTTTGGTTGTTTGAATAATCTAAATAAAAGAATAATTGTATAAGCAAAATGAATTATAAGAATTGAATTATAATTAAAGTAATTTGCAATTGTGAAATAAACTTATATATATGAGAAGTGAAACTATATGAATATATTTATGAATATGAGTTGTAGATGAAAGTGAATTCAAAGATAAATGAAATTCAACTTTTGTAATAGAATTGAATGAATGGATTGAATATTAATCAATTAAATGTGAATTAAATTGATATGAAATAATGAATATAAGTGTTAATTCATTAAAATCTAATGTTATTGGAAAGTTGAATAGTTGAATAAAAATCAATCAAATTGAATGAATATAAGCAAAAGAATTTGGTTCTAATTGATATACATTGGTTGTTATATGATTGTTAGTTGATTGATTGTAAATAAAATTCATTAAGTGTTAATGAAATGGAAAGCTAAAGTAAATTGAATTCAAATTAGAAGTAAGTAAATTTGAATAAGATTGAATTCGATTGGGAAGAGAACCAACTTAAATATGAATTAGTGAATATAAACTAATTAAGAATGAATGTTGATAAAATCCAATGTTAATGAATCACATATGATTTAAATTGAAAACCAATTCATTAAATATTAATGAGGATATGAATGAATATTTATTATTTGGATGTTAGTTGGTTGATGGTTGAATATATATTGCTATTGAATGCATTGCTATGTTAGCATATATAGTTGTTATGGAGATATATGTTGTATATTGATACTATTTCCATATATGCATGATTCTCATGTTGTTTGTTGAGTGATTAGTAGGTGCGGATCGCGTTTGCTTCGCATTTGGAGCTCGCTTTTGCGCTATATTAGCCGTATATGCTAGCTAATAAAATATAAGGTACATATCTCGGATAACATACCGTACTTTTACACTTTTTTCCCTTCGGGATGCCTCATTACTTGATGAGATGTATATTTGTGATATATATACTGTCATTTTTTTTCGGATCGAGCCGCGCAAAGGAGACTATGGCGAATTTTTCTGAAAATTAAAGGCGTTAGAAAAAATTTGAGAAAATTGGAAAATTTTGAAAACTTAAACTTTGATTTTGGAATTGAAGTTAAACAATAGTAGTTGTTTTTGAAAAGATAACTAAGTATGATTTGAAAACTTAGTAAAGTATTGTAAAGAAGTTTAAATTTGTTTAGGGAAAATTAATAGATTCTGTAACTTTTCTTACCTGTAATTTCGAGGACGAAATTCTTTTAAGTGGGGAAGATTGTAACGACCCAGAATTTTTAGAAATTAAAATTTGAATATTTAATTAATTTTATATATTAATGAGTGAATTTATAAGTCAAATAAATTTTATTTTGAATTATTGGATTTAATTGGATTTTTAAATCGATAATTTAATACGTTAAATTATGGAAATAATTGAAAATATAGTTAAATATGATTGAAAATGATTTGTAAAATTTTATTTTATCATATAGGAATTAGAACGATATTTTAGAACTTTTAAAATCGAATTAAAAGTTAATTTGTGAAAATTGAATATTTTAATATTTAAATCGACTAGTAAAAATAGTCAATTTTTGAACAGTCTCAGAATTGAACGAAACCAGTTCCATTGGATCCATAATAGTTAGTTATTACCGGATTTCAAATTTCGTGTCAATCGGAGCTATCGTTTGATCGTGGCAGCTCGAAACGCATCGATTTATTTTTAATTTTAATTTGACGAGTGAAAATAGCCATTTTTCAAAAAGTCTCGGATTTCGACGAAACTAGATTCATCGGATCCGTAATGTGATATTATTGTAAGGTTTCAAATTTCAAGTCAATTGGATTTACCGTTTGTCCGTTACAAATTAAAACGCCTAGAAATCGACTTAAATCGGTTTAATTCAAATTGAGCGTTTATAACCATAACTCGCACAGAAGTCCAAATTAGCTTTCGAAACCTATTCCATTGTGTCCGGAACGCGGGGTAAAACCTAGAAACGCTGGTTACGGCGCGTAAATCGGAGTTCGGAATTTCCGGATGAATAGTGTCGAACGAAACTCTATAAATATGCACCACCCCTTCAAAATAAATAAATAAAAAGAAACAAAACCCTAGCAAAACTGCAACCGCCACCTAGGTATGAACGGCCAGAAAATTATCAACTTCTCCTCCTCTTTTCTCTTCATCCATCAATCGATTCACGAAATCATCAACATGAAAGTTGTAGAGCGTCTCGAGCTCGTTAGATCCATACGGAGATGATGGCGTGAAGTGGAGCAGGTGGAGGGCAGGATGGCCGCGTCCCTGGTGGTTACGCACGCAATTCAAGGCGCCTGGGGTGGCCGAGATTCAGGTGTACATAGGCGAGGGTAGCTCTCGAGACAAGCTTCAAGATGGCGCTTCCTGATCGAATTATCGTCGAACGTAGCGATCGCAAAATTGAACCCTAGTTCTATGTGTATGGGTTCCTTTTCTCGTGCACGTTACTGGAGATGATGAAGAAAGGAGGAGCGGCCCTGATGTGTTCATAGAAGGATCCAACGGTTTGGATTTTGATAGGTTGAAAATATAAAAGTTATGTTGTAAATTAGTTAATATAAATTCGTGTAAACTTCAAAAATTGATATCTTTTTCGTACGAGGTCGAAAACGCGCGAAACCAGTTGCGTTGGAATCGTATGGACGAGCACTATGCGATGGAGTTGGTTTGGAGTCGTTTGGAGTTAGTGAGAATTTCGGGTAAAATTAAACGTCCGTTTAATTTTATTCGAAATAAAAGCTGAAACGGAAAATAAAATCAAGGTGAGAATTTCTCACTCAATCGAATAGGTTTCGATTTTATTTTAAATAGTTAGATTTAAAATATTTGAATGCATGTTTGAATGTTGATTGATATATATTGATTGTTAAAATAGACATTATACGCCGTTAGTAAGCGGATGTTATTTATTAAAAACATATACCGCGAATATTTCATAAACAGTGAAATTGGTATTATAAATAATATCAATATATATATATTGGCATATGTATATATTGCAGTTGTTGATTTCCCGCATTTTTTGTTTAGCGGATGAGACCCTATTACGCCGTTATTAAGCGGATAATATTTAATAAGAACATATACCGCGATAATTTCGTACTGGAGCGAAATTGGTATTGTGCTAATGTTTTTGGATGCAGGAAAACAGGTTGGAGGGATCCAACTGGATTCCTCAACAGTTTTTATTTGATTTCAGATATTTTGATATTTGATGGATTATCATATCGATATATGATGGATCGTGTAGTCGTGATTGACTATTTGGTGTGTAGCATCATTGGACCAAATTTGGAATTTTAAAAATGATTTTTAAAGTGATTTTAGAAAGTATACGTTTTATAAAATAATTTTGGAATTGATCCATTTTAAATAAATAAACGTTATAATTTTTAAAGTTATAAAAAATTTTGATTTTTGAGAAATATAGTTAAAAACTGATTTTTGAGAATATGATGCTATTGAGTTATAAAATAGTTTAATCGAGATATTTTAGGATTTATTGTGAAAAGTTTAAATATAGGATTTATGAAATTTAATTATTTTATAAATCAATAGAATGGTGAAATTATAAAGGAATTTAAAGACGTTTTAAAAGAATAATATAAATTGATTTATATTAAGAGATTTATAAATGGATATTTATAAATTGAGATATAGACATTATAAAACGAGTTTTTATAAGTGTTTGAATGAAGTGAAAATGAATTTCATTAAAGAATGAAATTTATAGAATTTAAATGGTGAAGTTATAAGAATGAAATTAATAGAATTATAAACGGTGAAGTTATAAATGGAATTTTATAAACAGTAGGTTTATAAAATTTGTAAAGTTATTAAAAGAATAGACTTGGGTAAATAATTGAATCTCATAAGTTATAAGATTTATAATTATGAAATTCTAAGGAACGATTTTGTAAAATAATCGTTTTATAAGTATTTAACTTATAATATGGACTTTTAGTTTATAATTGAGTTATAAACTGAAATAGGTTAATAAAAGAATTTATAAAAAGGAAGTTTTTATAAATAAATAGAAATGGAATTTATAAACGTTGTTTTATAAATTCGCAAATGACTTATTTTGATAAGTTAATTGTTGAAACCTATAAATGGAGTTATATTCACATTTTTGAATAGTGAATAATCCTTTGAATTAAAATGAATAAAAGGATGAAATTGTTAATGAAGTATATTCACGTTTTTGAATAGTGAATAAGATGTTAAAGAAATTGTTTTGAATGTGATATTTCAAATAGAATTAAAACGATCTAACGATGTTTTAAAATGTGTTGAGATTCGAAACCATAGATTTCAACATTTATTGTTGAAATAGACGTTTTCGAGAAATAGAAGGAGATGATGGACTATAACACCGTTGTTATAGTAAATGATTTCCGAAAGGAAATGTTTTGTGTAGTATTGGGATTTATATATCAATTTTAAACTTCGAATCCCTATACCAGTGATTTTTGAGTCGTCGTAACGATGTTTTACGCAACATTCGTTTTGGCCCAAATAAATATGTTTAAGAGAATGATTTCCTTAAAGAATGAAATATATACTTAATTTCGATTTAAGTATATTGAATATTTTCTAAGTGTTGAAAATAAATAAAATTTGTGAATTACTTATTAAATAAGTATGGAAATGTTTTCCAATATGAAGTGATATTTAGAATTGATCTTTTTGAAGATAAATTGAAATGAATGATCGAAATCGAATATTCATTGATATTTTGGAATTATAAATTCACTAAGGAATTTATAAAGGAAGTGGAAGTTGTTTAAAAAAATAAATATTGATTTATTTTTGAAGTATGAAATTATATATCTAGTGAAGATATTTTGGAAAATAAATAATTTGGAAAATTATTTGGAAACTGGTGATGTGTGCATATCCATTGATAGTTCAATAACCGACTATCAATATTTCCCTTTGAATGGGTAATTGATGTGAATTGTTTGAATGTGAATGCTACACTTATTTTTAAATAAGCGCTCACTATTCGGGTTAACCGGGAAAGGACCATGGGGTCGTATAACCCATTCCGAATATGTGATACGTCGTTATAATTGCATTGAAGATCGGTGTCGAAGACCCGGTATTTGCGAGAGCGATAGGATGACCTGTCGATTGTCTCTGCACTGAGTTGCAACGGTATAGAGACTCCCTAAGTGATGGGAAATCCGATCAGGATTGTGAATATCCGGATTGCAAGGACTTCTTTGTAAGTGCCTTCGGTTTTGTTCGATCCCGGAACAAACTTGTATGGATTGTGTGTCTGACATTACAAGTTGAGATATAAAGCCGATTTCTTTCAAAGATATTTCTGTTGGTGGCGAAGAATTTATTCTTTAGCTTAACACCCTTCTCTGAGACGTACGAGCTCAGAGGTTATATAGTTGAAGTTATCAGCGATATATTCCCAATTTGGTAATGTGACATGCTGAGTGATGCTGAAATGATCATTGTGTTGATTATTGTGATAGGATCGTTTATTTGATCGTCTATCTTGGTGATCATTGTGTTGATCATTTGTTGACCCAAAGCATGGCTTTTGTATAAAGTATGTTTTTGTGGACGTGACTTCGTCGAGCCTCACACCCCGAAAATGGTCAAAACAGGAAAGATGCGGCAAGGTTATGAGGGGTAGCACCCTTTAGGGTATGTACATTTCCTTCTGGATAGAGGTGGTATCATGGTATGGAGCCCAGATATTTAACCTATGTGGTTACTACGAATTTATTACTTTGTGGTTGTTGGCTATCGGGATCCCGTGAGAAAGGTCGTTTACGATCGGGGAATGGCGTGCTCGTGTCAGTAGTTACCCAGTTAGGGGTAACCCGGCCTTGTGTTGGCAGAGTTCCGGTTTGGTTCTCGGGGATGTCTTTCCAGAGGCATTCTCATGTGGCAATGGGAAGTTCCTTGGCCTGACCATTTGTTGGAAATCCAAAGAAACAATACGAAACTTGTACGGTATTAGTTGTAGAACCTGCTATTCACTTATGGTGGTCACCACTGTTTGGATAGTAGCTATAGTAGGCATACGATAATGGTCGTATGTTGGCTAAGATTTATATTCTACTTTCGAAATGAATTTTCCCTACACTATACACTAGTAATAATATCAAATATTATTTTAAATGCGTATCAAGCTTCTTTGACTATCATAAGGAGAAATCTCCTCCGATTCTGCGTTTGCATTGTGTGTGTGTGCGGGAGGCCTTATGGTAGTCTCATTTTTAAAAGCATTGCGAATTGAATTTAAAAATATTCCTCTATTTTGATTTTAAAGATAAATAAACTGTTTTGAGTTCTCACACCAGTCACATGACTGACTTGGAGTTTATTGTTTTCCTTCCTAAACTCTGGGTGCCCACCAATTTACACACGGGCAGTCAAGAGTTAGGTTTATCAGGATATTCTGGATATTCTGGAGTTGCTGGAGGCAAGATGGATGGCATGGCATATTACTTATATAGTATTTCTTTTTCCGCTACACTATTTGTTGTTGTTGTACACTCTGATGATATGATGTAATGAAATGTAATGTAATAACTGATATAGTTCTTTGTTTAAAGATTATTCATTTATTATTATATGTTGTTCCGCTGCGAATTGTGAGATTCTGATGTTGTTGTGTTGTGTTCTGTTTCTGTTCCGTCCTATTTTCTTCTGTTTTTCTTTTTCCTCTATTATCTATTTTCTTTCTATTTTAATATTTTCTATCTTCTTTCTTCTCTCCTCCCTTATTTCTACCTTCTTCTCTTCTCTTTTCCTAAATTCTTCTTTCTTCTTTTCCCTCTATCTTCTACCTTTTTCTCTCTTTTTCTTTTCTAAATTTTTCTTAAAACCCCCAAGGGTTCGTATTTTCGTTCATCTTGAATTAAACAAAGGAGATTAGTGTCTATTCAAGGAGTACGGATTTACGGGTCTTTACATTAATATTTTAACACCTTGTGATTAGGCTAGAGTAGAAAAATCCTAGACGAACACGAGACTATTTAGTTATATGATATGATAACTCTGGATGAAAATAGATCGATTAAGATCTATAACTAACACTTAAGCAAGGACTAGAGTCCTTAGCTATGACGGTCTGGAATGACCATAGATTTGTAGAAGAATCTGAAGGAACTGGGCGATTCATTAAGTTCGGGATCGATGGATGGCGAGAGGGCCCAACTGTCGAAAATTGACTACTGCTAAAACTTGTTCTCAAGCAAAGCATACCTTACATTCATAAGGCGTATTTAGAGGGGAAGTGTTAATTGGTTTTTTGATCAAGTGGATTTCAACTGGAATTAGAAGGTCAGAATGAAGATGAAAACAACTTACGAACTTGGTAATACAATTAGAAGAACCAAAAGAAGTTACGCAAGAAATTCCACGAAATATCGGGCAAGTTGGACCTCTCTACACCAAAAGGAACCTTTTGGTATCGAGAGCTTTTTCTTGCAATTTACACCTCCTAGACCTCTTGTACTTGAAGCACTACTTCAAGCAATCATTTTTGAGTGCTTTTCTCAAAGGATAAACGAGCAAATCTAAGGATTTATGAGAAGAAAGCAAAGTAAGATAAGTATATGTAACAACCCTGTTTTTTGTGCTATATAAATACATACGTTTAACTAAAATAAAATTGTTCGAATTTGATATTTGATAACTTATATTCTAAAATAAATTTTAATTAATTAAATTCTATTTAATAAAAGGTTTTGTTAAATAAATTGAATTAACTAATAAATTACTTTCGAATAATATATTGAAATTGAATGGAATTACCTAATTATCAAAATGAAATTTATGGAATGAAATCTTAACCAAATTATATTGGGGGAAATTTTATTTATAATTAAAGATAAGAATAATTAATATATTGATTTGAATTAGGAATCAATTTATAAGGCCTAAGCCCATTATTTATTCTTCATTTTTCTAGAGAAATCTTGACCTCTATCCTATCCAAAACCTGAACTCTTTCTCTTAGCTGAGCCCTAATTTCCTTCAAAATAAATTGTGATCGATTATATTATAGAAAAAACAATGTCGCTTGCGACCTGGTAATCGAGCGACATGCTTAAGGAAGTGTTGAGACACGAGGTGGGCACCAGTAACGTAGACTATTCGAAGTGGCGGCCTAGTGTAACACGAGATACCCACGATTTAGAGGCAACGTACTTGAGAGCTTGGCATCAAATTATGGGTGAGTGAACGAGTATGAGAAGAGGTCGAAGGTGTAACAACCTGCATATTTTACGATTGTATATTTAAATATAGCATTGTTGGTTGGATTAAAGTCCGAAGTGATACTTTTTGTAAACTATCGAATTAGGACTTGAGACCACTTCCATTGAGTCCAAAATGGCGTTTGCGACCTTTTTGAGTATAAATATCGATATGTTTGGAGTTGAGTAGAATTTTGCTATTTTTCTATTAGGGTTTGGGTTTCAACCCTTGAACTCATCTAATACCCTAACTCTTCATCCAACTCCACTTCACTCATTCTATTATTTCCTAACACTCAAGCTAAAAGAAAAATGGGGAAAGAGATAGGAAATTAGAATTCCTAAACCCTAGTTTTGCTAGGGAATTCTAGTTCTTGCTCTAAAATAAAAGAGAAGCTTAGGTAAGCATCCTCTTCATCTTCTCCATCTCAATCTCTCTTCAAGTTTCAGAAATTTCTAAACCCTAACTTAGGAAATATTTGCATTTGATCATAGATTGGAGCTTCTAGAGTTGAAGTTGAAGAGTGGTTGATCTTTCCTTTGTTTTGGAGCTTCTCATTTGTTATGTTTGAGTTTAAAGGTGAATTTTTGAACTCATATCTACGTCTATAACTTTCATTGTTATTAGGTATGAATTCCTAACATCTACTCATGTACATTTGCTTTTGATTTGAATTGGTTTGGTGAATTTTCCAAATTTTGGTGTTCTATAGTTAAAATCTTTAAAGATTCTATCTTGGATATTTTGACATGTTATTTGGGGTGTATCGAACAGTCTATAGGACTGGGTTATCGCTTGACATAAATCCCTAGCCTCCATCGCTTGTTCGATCGCTTCTGAATCCATTTGGCCTTCATTGGCCTAAGAAAAATGTTGCCCAGATCAGGCAAGCAGACGTCTGGTTGATTAAGTCCAGACGTCTAGTTATGGTCCAGGCAGAAAATAAAAACGGCAGAGACAAATTCCAGACGTTTGATTTATTGTTTCAGACGTCTGGTTAGGGTTCAAACGTCTTCTTTGTAATTTCAGACGTCTGGGGGTTTTCTGAATTATTTCCAAAACCCAAATCCAAACGTCTAGATTAACCCTCAAAACTCTGGAGCTGTTCAGTTTTGCCTATTTGCCAATTTTTTGAGTAAATTTCCAATGTTTATCGATTTTTGTTGATCCGATTAGTTGGTATCACTTTTATTGACTTTGATGGCTTCTTTTTCTGGATTTTTGGAAATATCCATTTTTATGGATTTGGTATCGATTTCTTTGGACTTGATTCACGTTTTAAAATGTGAACTTTTGGTAATCGATTATTTTTACAATCGATTTCTATGGTTTGTCACTTTAAAAAACAAATGTTTCTGTACTAGTAGTAAATATTCAAACTCTTTCACAAATTGATTTCAACGTTACTTTTAATACAGAACTCGTTTTCAAAACCGTTTTCCAATTTATTAGTATGTACAAACCTTTACCTCATTCGTTGAGAAATCTAATTAAATGACTTAGCAAAACAAGTGGTATAAAACGCTTGTGTTTTCTTTGTCGGTTAATTCTTGGACTTGTTTGATTGAACTCTTGTGGCAATTTTCGAGTGGAAATGTACAATTTGTTCGTAAATACTTAAGTTAAGCCAGTGGTTTTGGGACATGAAGGTAAACTCATTTATTTACTAGCTTAGTGTAATTCACACTTCTTTATGATCAATGGTGATCATTTCATGGTTTAGACTAGTGATATGCGATGTCTCATTGTCCGCGTGGGGGACTGTACCTCGTTTTGTCGAGCTTCTTCTCATTTTTATAGGCTAGCGACCTATGGGTTTTATGGAGTTTCAGTTCATCGGACGTGCCGTTATTGTATTGCATCATTGTTCCGAATTATTTGATTTTCAGGTTCAACGGACGTACCGTTATTGTACTGTGTCGTTGTTTCAAATTATTTGAGTTTCAGGTTTATCGGACGTACCTCTATTGTACTGCATCGTTGTTCCGAATTATTTGAGTTTCGAGTTCATCAGACATACCGTTATTGTATTGCGTCATTGTTCCGAATTATTTGAGCTTTGGGTTCATCGGGCATACTGTTATTGTACTGCGTTGTTGTTCTGAATTATTTGAGTTTCAGATTCATCGGACGTACCATTATTGTACTGCGTCGTTGTTTAGAATTATTGGAGTTTTAGGTTCATCGGGCATACTGTTACTGTACTACGTTGTTGCACCGACCTTATGGTTAGCGATCATGGAATAGCGATCCGTTTGTGATACACATGTTGGTGAGTTTTCATGATCCCGTTTGTGAAAGGCCTTTCCTTTTTTGTGATTTCTGGATTTCTAATGGATGGTTTCTAGAAATTGTGTTTCACTAATTTTTGTGTTTTGTATTGATAAGTTGTATCAATATTTGTGGTTTGATGAATAAAATAAAGAATATGACATTCTTTTTGGTGTATGAGATTCTTGAGATATTGTATGATTTTTGTTGATTGTTAAATGTATATTTGTCATAGTATGTCATTATTGTTATCATACATTTTTGTTATATCTCTTATCCTA
Organism: Allium cepa; assembly: GCA_030765085.1. Taxonomy (NCBI): domain Eukaryota; kingdom Viridiplantae; phylum Streptophyta; class Magnoliopsida; order Asparagales; family Amaryllidaceae; genus Allium; species Allium cepa. Next base: position 603,249,053 of record CM060935.1, read on the forward strand.
TCTCATTTTATCTGATATTTATAGCTAGACTGATCCGTTTGTTATTATGTACTTAAATAATACTCGGGTCAGACCGAGGTATTTCAGGTGCTTCTGCTTGACTTCTTATCAAGGTCTGTCATCAGACTTTTGGCTAACTACTTAGCTTAGTCGTTTTTGCTTTTATACATTCAAGATAGAGACTCCATGATGTATACATATTCTTTTGTCTAGCACTTGTACCTATTCTTTGGTGGTGTAGTGGATCTTGTATGACCACTACTTTGATGTACACTTTTATGTATTTTATTCATATTTGTTTCCGCCTTTGTGATATGAATATCTACGACTGATTTTGTGTTATGCTTATTTTATATTAATTTTTGAAGATCACATAGCCACTGTGTAGTAGCCTTGAGTTTGTATCAGTATTTTGGATTTCTTCTTGAAATGAAAGTGATATTTTATCTGGCATATCACTACTCGCACAAAGCAATTACATAAATGGTCGCTCCTCAACAACCTCATTCTTTGTACTAGTCGACGGCATTACCCCATAGTGTCCTTGGCTAGTGTGAGTATAGAGGTGGGGCGTCACAGAAGGTGATGTCTATGACGTTATGGAGGAAGAGATGTGTGCACGTGCGTATGGTGAAAGGAAGGAGAAGCATAGTAATAGGTGAGTGATTTGCACATACATCTATACCCTAATCTCATAATTCATGATTTATATACATAATTTGTGTTGTTTTTGAAGAATTAGTTGTGGGTGTGTACTATCTTGTCTGTACTATCTTGTCTATACTATCTTGTGTATGTATGTGATTTGTGTCGTTAGTGCTGTTTTGTGTGTGAACTGGTGATTAGAGTGTTCATGTACATGAGCGTTTTGCTTGAGAGTGATAAAAAGCGTATTTGTGTACATGCTTGAGTTAGTGTGTGCGTATATTTTGATATCTTTATATAAATAACCTAAAATGTGACGACCCGGAAAATTCGCCTCAGAAAATTCCAGATAGTTAGGAAAAGAAGAAAAAGAAAGAAGAAGAAGAAGAAGAAAGAACAGAAACACCAAAACACAGAAAATCTCACATTCGCAGCGGATCAAAATATAATAATAAATAGTATCAGTTTTACAAAGAAGAACTGTATCAATACTCTTATACAATCATACATTAGAGTTACAAACTATTACTCAACACAGAACAAATTTGAAAACATGCCCCAGCTAATCAGCAATAATATACACAGCGGAAACCACTCCGTACATTCCTGTCATCCAGCTCGCCTCCTGAACTCCAGGACGTCCTTACCTGAAAATCTGTAATACTCGGTCTGACCCGAGCATTACATCAGAGTAACACCCGGGTCAGGCTGGAAACCAGCGTGAGTAAACCCATCTAACAAGGAATACAAAAGCATACAGCTTATATAAACCCGGGGTAACTTGTATTAATTAATAACTTCACAAGTCGTTATAGACATCACTTATATCATACATCAATTTCTAAGTGTCAAACTTAGATTAAATGGTCCCATTTACTTTAATCATTCCATCTCATTCTATTGATTTGACATACCAAATTTATATAGAATCGAAGTGGTTTCGGGTATTTACTAATACCCGACTCCGGTCTCTTCGAATTCAATACCATCATAAGACAAAGCTGTTTAAGCTTTAAACATTTCCATGTATACCTGTAGTAACAGATTCACATAAAAATTCTATTTCAGATAGATAATCCATATCTAACACCCTAGCATCACAATCATCTGCCAAGTATAACTACAATCCAAACATCCAATAATATTCAGCCATTCATAAGCAAAGACTTTAATCACAAAATCTTACTTTAATTTAAAATAAATTAAATTAATTTCTTTCATTACTATAAATCCTGCATGTTTAATCCTTAATTAATTACAGCGGATTAATTAATTATTCTCTAATTTTCCAACCTAATTAATCATTATGTAATTAACTTTTAATTAATTACACAAATTAATTATCCTCAAACAATTTCATTCATTAATCAATCCTGATTAATCACATTAGTAATTAACTTCCCTTAATTACTTATATTCAATAAATCAACTCCTTGATTAATTGCATTAACTACTCCTTAATTTATTATTCCCTAATTATTTTAAATATTTAGTCTTTAATTAATTACATAGATTTATTTATTCTTTAACCATTCCCATCAAATTAACTCTTATTATTTCCATAAATTAAAGAATGATCCTCTAATTACTCTCATTAATTACTATCAATTATTTTCATTCAGTCATTAACTATCCCTTAATTACTTGCAAAATTAAATCTTTTAATAAATCACACTAAGTAATTAATCCTTAATCATTTCATAAAGTATTTATTCTCTTTAGTAATTTTCCATTAATTAATTATCCTTCGTAATTACTTAATTAATTACATTAAGTAACTAATACTTAATCAGGCTTCACAAGCAATTACTTTTATTTAAATACCAATTAATTATCTAAAAATAATAACTTATTAATCTCAATTACATAATTAGTTATTCATAATTAATTTAACCTCAATCACTTGATTAATCAATTCTTAATTATTAATTAATTAAAAAAATCTCTTAAGAACTTGGATTAAATCAAAGCTTAATCATTAAGACCTTCTTAATCATCTTTATTTTACTCAAATGTTCAAACAAAACTTAAGTCAAATTTCCTTTAAAAGCTACCTTAATTAAATAGTCTTAATGTAAAACCAATTGATTATTATTTTTATTTCCAAAATCCTTGTTTATTTAAAACTTAAATAATATGTAATCATAAAAAATATTTGTTTTAAAGATTCTCCTTAAGACATTATATTTATTATGACTTTGGAAAAACAATAGGATTTCTTTTAAAATATAATTTTATATAACCAATTTCTTTAAGTTAATATACCCTGCCTAAAATACACAAAGGCCATTCGGCCCAAAGCTCTACACCCAACTAACAAAACCGAACTTACAAATACCCAGCCCAACGCAATCCAGTTGGACCGAAGCCCAATATCATTTCAATCCCAATCCTTCATCTTTCTTCTACTCCTCTTCTTTATATTTCCGCTTCCATTCCCAGGAAAGACATAACTCGAATGAATAGAATAATGAATACACAAACCAAAACCAGAAGTAGGAATCTAACTCAATCAATAACTTCGCCGACCCAAAACATCTCGCATACCATCGTCGACGAACCATCGAACATCCATCACACCCTAAAACAAACGTGCACGTGTACGGCCAAAACTTCGACCATCTCACTGCCGCGACACCTCCATCCACCCCCTCAACATCGTCCGCAGCCAATTTGCCATTCGCCGTTGCAAATTTCTCCACCGATCGAAAAAAAGTCCATCACTAGATTCATAATTTCTAACTACGAACTACATTCCACCCCAAATCAACTCACTGCTTCCACGTCTGACAGCAAGCTCGCTCGCCACCTACTTCGATCGAAAGCTCACCCATATAGCCTCCTCCTAGTCAATTCCCTTGAACTCCAGCCGGCTACTCGTCACACAATTCAGCTCCGTATCAACCATAAACCGGATCTTCCTTAAACCCTAAAATCCATCGTCTCACCTAAACCAAGACCAAATTCAAAAATTGGCCATGGTCAATACCTCCGCTACGTCCATCAGCCCCTTCCAGACCTGACCGCGCCACTCCACAATGGCTAGATCGCCAGGAATAAATTTTCGAATGAAAATTGATCATCTATCAATATCTCGAAGAATACAATGTTAAAAATTATAATTCCTTCATTAAAATTCAAATATTCGAACAATAAATGCGCCTGCCTGTTTGAAATCTAAAATTTAAAACATTTATTTTTCACGAAAATTTGGTTGTTTACTGTATATTTGAACCCTATCGAACTACACAGCCAAATTTTCTTCCAAATTTTTTTTTACATAAACTATACCAAAATTAAACACATCCCTAGTTTACAGCATCAACAAATTCAAACTAGTTAAAGAGGAAAATGATTTTTGAAGTGGGATGAACCATATATTTACTGTCTACAGAGCATAGATGATTTGTTTCCAGATTTAAAATAAATGCTTCTCACCCAAATATTCATATATACTGTATGGTTGTTGCATGCATCAAGGTATCACCAGATTTAAATTGTTAAAACAAAGGTTTACTCACAAGTTATTCAAGTTTTAAATCTAAAAAGTTTACTCACCATCATGAAGAAGCAGAGAACATAGTTTTGCTTCCTGAAACAGTTTTGCTCTAGATTTTGAATCTGCTTGCTATTGTGGTTGATCAAATTTTTCGTAACTGTTTCGATTTTAAAACTGCATCTTGCTTACAAAACAGAATTGTAATTGCTGAGAACATTTTGGCTTGAAAACAGAAAGGATGAAGCTTGGAATCTGAAGCTTGTTACTGGAAATCTCTTATTGTTGAAAAGCTTAAAATTTGATTAAGTTGTAAGCTTGATTCAGACTTGAATTTTGGAAGCTTGTATGGTTGATGCAAGTTTGTTCTGAATTTTGCTTTGCCCAGTTTTGTTAGCTCTTTGTTTTGAATTTTGGAGGATAGGAAGAAATGAGCTAAAGAGTGGAGATGTTTTAAATAACTATGTTTTATCTTTTATTAAAATAAAATTAGAATTTTAGACACATGCAAATTTTTGGCTGACACTTGTCACAAGATATACCCTTAAGCTTCCATTTGTAATTATGTAACCATATTTTTTTTTAAGTATTTATAAAATAATACCAATTTAGTTTATATTTATAAATGTCATGATTGTTTTTTTTTAAAACTCCTCTTGTATTTATCTACTTAATTTTTTTTTTTAAAAGTAGATGATATAAAATCCCAAGCACACACTTATAATAGTTATACAAATATACTAATTATTTATATATTCCTTATTTATATATTTTAAATGTTTTCCATAAAATTTTTATATCAAATTTCTATTCAGTAACTACATGACCTTTGAATGAAAATAACAAACTATATACTAATAGAATTATATATATATATTAATTTCAATTTACTTTAAAATATTTATCTTTTGAATTTCTTTGTCAAATTCAAATTAAAATCAACTCACATAAATATATATTATAGTTCCAAATCCATATATAAGCATTTTAAATTAATAGAATTTATTTGTTCTATTGACAAATTATTATTTTAATAAATTTAATTCTGTTAATAACCAATTAATTCAGATACCCCAAAATTCGGGTTATCACATTTCTCCCCCCTTAGAATCTTTTCGTCCTCGAAAAGGAACGAAACTAGAATTTATTAAAATGATTATTATCAGAAAATTTCTCTTTGACAAATTTAAAACATTTTTAAAATCTATATATATATAGTTTTGCCAAAATATTTTTATAAAAATATCATTTTATAACTCGATGTCTCAACAAGTCCATCTTCGTTCTCATAGAAATTCGGTCATACGTTGATCAGGCGTAGGACTGAAAATCTACAAGTGCTTGGCGGACCCGTTTCCAACATCCAGTGAAAATACTTTGAAAATAATTTTATTGCAGATATAGAAAACAGTTTTTGAAAATAGAGGATATATCTTTGGTGAGGATGCTCTGGAAATCATCACCCCCATCCATGGTCACAGTTACATTCCAGTGTTACGTTGTCGTCGCAGCAAAAGTCCATGTAACTGTAGGCTCTCCGCGGCCTCTCGATTATGTCATGGATCCCACACACTAGATCACAGTTACATCCAGGGTTACGTTGCCGTCGCAGCAAAAGTCCATGTAACTGCAGGCTCTCAGCGGCCTCTGATTTTCGCTGTCGAAATGAAACCTCTCCACTCCTACATAGGTCGCAGTCTACCGATATAAAATCAAACGCAGACTGTTGGCTCTCAGCGGCACACACGACTTTCGCTATGTTATACTCTACTCATAATCCTCAGGAACTAGTTTCGTCCGGACTCCTCACAGGATCAACTTTAGAACCCCCCTTGGGGCTCAAGGCAGCACCACCCAGTGGTACTCCTGAGAAGTTCATTTCAAGGGAGCGCCTTTTTCCCCAGAGCATCATCAAAACATTTTATACTATACATATATAGTATCTTTAAATCATACACCTAGTATGATCTCATACAAAGCTCCTTTACACAAAATCGATTATTCCAAAATCGATAATTCTCAAACTAGGCTTTTCAAATTCTCATATTGATTTTACCCAAAAATCAAAAGCCTTTTCCAAATCCAAAGGTTCCCAAAACCCTTTTTTCCAAAATTCTCATATGATCCTTTATATATATATATATATATATATATATATATATATATATATATATATATTCAGATACATAAAATCTTTTAAAACTTTGGATCATTTGAAACTTGTACAAAACTCCTTTTATACTTCAAACATTTTCAAAAACCCTTTCCTTCTGGCAAAAGATTCAACAAGGGGAGTTTCATTTTATAAAATCAAAGATATTTAACTTTGTTTACTCAAAATCAAATATTCAAATTGTATTACTCTTTCAATATCATTTTCATTCAAATCTGTACGATGTACACATATCATCCATACGCTATACCAATCTGATCGCTCACTCGATCACACAATTTCACTTTCGAACTAGTATCGTCCACCCGACTTCCTAATGCGGACACAGATCTGGTTTCTTGATCAGAAACCGTCATTCTCCTTGTATAGCTTAACTATGATAGAGAATATCCATAACCAATCAACAACCCATATCCAGGTTCGCCGTCGAAAATCGGGTGAAAAATCCCAACTCGGATCGACATAATTATCTCAAAATTTTATGCTCGAATCTAGATCAAATCACTATGCGAATAGAATAACATACGTACACCCTACGTATTTAACTTCATTGATTATTAGTCAAATCAATTCCATATCTATTCACATTCACTTTGATTTTCATTCACTTTCTCACAATTGCTTCAATCCTTTGGATTATCACCTCTATTCTTATCTCGATTGGGTATTTAACCAATAACAGTTTAAACTCTGTCCAGTTTAAATTTTGAAAATAGCTTGAAAAATTAAAAATAGATAAGTAGTTGGAAAATAATTACTAGTTTGTAAAATAGGTGTAAAATAGTCAGAAAATGGCTTGAAATAATTATAGAAATTTTAAATAATTGCAAAATAATAGTAAGATAGTAATTAGTTTATAAAATAGTTGAAATATAGTAATTAGTTTATAAAACAGTTGGAAAATTTGTTAAACAGTTTCAAAAATAATTGTAAAACAAGTATAAGATAATTTGGCTTTTAAAAGAAAGGTTGTATATATAATGAATAGCTTGGAAAAATAGGTTTATATTAAAATAATTCATACTAAAAATAGTTCGAGTCAAACTTCTCATTTCCCAATCTCCATTCTCATCAATTCAATTTAAATTTCCACTATTATTTAAATTGACCCGATTCCATTTTAAATAACTCCAATTTCCATTGGACTTGATTTATTCCCAATTCAAGTTGAATCAATTCTCTATTCCTTTTCACCTTTAAATCAAATTCCATTTGATTTTAAACATATTCAACTTTAATTACAATCCCAAGTTAATCCAATCACTGTGGACTAATATCCATTCAATTGAACACACTTCAATTCCAATCTATTTCAACTCCAGTTTGAATTAATCCCAATTTCAAACTCCATTTCCAAATCAAGTTGAATTGTTCTTGCTTTCCTTCCAAATTCAATTCAAATTCCATTTGAATTTTAAACTTATCCAATTTTAATTACGGTTCCAAATTATTCAAATCAATCCAATTCAAATTTTCCATTTGAATCTTATACTCATACATCTTCAATCACTATTTCAATTAATTCAAATCAAATTCAATTCACAACTTAAAGATTTTTAACAACAATAGGATGATATCATCTAATTCGTCTTAAAACATCCATCAATTTACAATTTCCAGATCTCAAACCCATTTTGAGATCACACAAACTCCCAATTCAGATTAATCATTTAACCCCCCAAATTAAATTCCAATTCCATCTTGAAATTCCCAAATCCAGTTGATCATTCCAACTTATTTAACTCTTTCCCCAGTTAAACTCAATTCACTTAATCCAAACAATCTTACCCAATTTGAATTTCCATTTCAAATTCTAAACTTCACATTAATAATCTTCCCATTTATAAGTTCAAAACTTAGCACTTCGGATATCACATCTTATTCCAAATTCAAAACTCACCATTTAGAGTTTATTTCAAATCATCTTTGATATTATGTATATTCACATGTATAAATATTAATTTCTTTTACATACCAAGTTATACTTTAAAATTTTAAACCACCTTTGGTTTTAATTCAAAACAAATTCCTTTAAATTTTCAAACAACTCTTGTTTGAAATAGGACCATTTCATTCAAATGCATTAAATAATATTATTTATTATTTCTCTAAATTAATTACATCATTAATTAGTTCCAATTAATCACATTCGGAAATTAACTTATTTCTTAATTACCTTCATTAAGTAATTGTCCCTTAAATTACTTATCTCCGGTTACTTCATTAAGTAACTCCCTCTTTATTTATCATTTCCAATTATAATTATCTTATTCTAAAACTCTTCTCCAATTCAAGAATTCAATTTTAGTTTGAATCCATTTCAAACTTATCTTTATTCAATTTAAATTTCAATTTGGTTGTATTCTATTACTTCTTAATTTAATTCAATAATTTAACAACCAATTCCCTTAATATTTATTAAAAAGAAATACTGCTTATATATCAAAATATATTCTTATATAAAATCTTTTAAAATCTTTATATAAGAAAATAACAAGTACGCTCTCATATATATATATACACACACACTCAACTCATTCTAGGGTACCACTTACCCTATCCTTAATGAGTAATCCCACCAGAGCCAAGGTTCTCGCTTAACCTTCTTCTCTGATACCAAATGTGACGACCCGAAAAATTCGCCTCAGAAAATTCCAGATAGTTAGGAAAAGAAGAAGAAGAAGAAGAAAGAACAGAAACACCAAAACACAGAAAATCTCACATTCACAGCGGATCAAAATATAATAATAAATAATATCATTTTTACAAAGAAGAACTGTATCAATACTCTTATACAATCATACATCAGAGTTACAAACTATTACTCAACACAGAACAAATTTGAAAACATGCCCCAGCTAATCAGCAATAATATACACAGCGGAAACCACTCCGTACGTTCCTGTCATCCAGCTCGCCTCCTGAACTCCAGGACGTCCTTACCTGAAAATATGTAATACTCGGTCTGACCCGAGCATTACATCAAAGTAACACCCGGGTCAGGCTGGAAACCAGCGTGAGTAAACCCATCTAACAAGGAATACAAAAGCATACAGCTTATATAAACCCGGGGTAACTTGTATTAATTAATAACTTCACAAGTCGTTATAGACATCACTTATATCATACATCAATTTCTAAATGTCAAACTTAGATTAAATGGTCCCATTTACTTTAATCATTCCATCTCATTCTATTGATTTCACATATCAAAATTATATAGAATCGAAGTGGTTTCGGGTATTTACTAATACCCGACTCCGGTCTCTTCGAATTCAATACCATCATAAGACAAAGCTGTTTAAGCTTTAAACATTTCCATGTATACCTGTAGTAACAGATTCACATAAAAATTCTATTTCAGATAGATAATCCATATCTAACACCCTAGCATCACAATCATCTGCCAAGTATAACTACAATCCAAACATCCAATAATATTCAGCCATTCATAAGCAAACACTTTAATCACAAAATCTTAATTTAATTTAAAATAAAATAAATTAATTTCTTTCATTACTATAAATCCTGCATGTTTAATCCTTAATTAATTATAGCAGATTAATTAATTATTCTCCAATTTTCCAACCTAATTAATCATTATGTAATTAACTTTTAATTAATTACACAAATTAATTATCCTCATACAATTTCATTCATTAATCAATCCTGATTAATCACATTAGTAACTAACTTCCATTAATTACTTATATTCAATAAATCAACTCCTTGATTAATTACATTAATTACTCCTTAATTTATTATTCCCTAATTATTTTAAATAATTAGTCTTTAATTAATTACATAGATTTATTTATTCTTTAACCATTCCCATCAAATTAACTCTTATTATTTCCATAAATTAAAGAATGATCCTCTAATTACTCTCATTAATTACTATCAATTATTTTCATTCAGTCATTAACTATCCCTTAATTACTTGCAAAAATTAAATCTTTTAATAAATCACACTAAGTAATTAATCCTTAATCATTTCATAAAGTATTTATTCTCTTTAGTAATTTTCCATTAATTACTTATCCTTCGTAATTACTTAATTAATTACATTAAGTAACTAATACTTAATCAGGTTTCACAAGCGATTACTTTTATTTAAATACCAATTAATTATCTAAAAATAATAATTTATTAATCTCAATTACTTAATTAGTTATTCATAATTAATTTAACCTCAATCACTTGATTAATCAATTCTTAATTATTAATTAATTAAAAAAATCTCTTAAGAACTTGGATTAAATCAAAGCTTAATCATTAAGACCATCTTAATCATCTTTATTTTACTCAAATATTCAAACAAAACTTAAGTAAAATTTCCTTTAAAAGCTACCTTAATTAAATAGTCTTAATGTAAAACCAATTTATTATTATTTTTATTTCCAAAATCCTTGTTTATTTAAAACTTAAATAATATTTAATCATAAAAAATATTTGTTTTAAAGATTCTCCTTAAGACATTATATTTATTATGACTTTGGAAAAACAATAGGATTTCTTTTAAAATATAATTTTATATAACCAATTTCTTTAAGTTAATATACCCTGCCTAAAATACACAAAGGCCATTCGGCTTAAAGCTCTACACCCAACTAACAAAACCGAACTCACCAATACCCAGCCCAACGCAATCCAGTTGGACCGAAGCCCAATATCATTTCAATCCCAATCCTTCATCTTTCTTCTACTCCTCTTCTTTATATTTCCACTTCCATTCCCAGGAAAGACATAACTCGAATGAATAGAATAATGAATACGCAAACCAAAACCAGAAGTAGGAATCTAACTCAATCAATAACTTCGCCGACCCAAAACATCTCGCATACCATCGTCGACGAACCACCGAACATCCATCACACCCTAAAACAAACGTGCACTGATACACGTGCACGTGTACGGCCAAAACTTCGACCATCTCACTGCCGCGACACCTCCATCCACCCCCTCAACATCGTCCGCAGCCAATTTGCCATTCGCCGTTGTAAATTTCTCCACCGATCGAAAAAAAGTCCATCACTAGATTCATAATTTCTAACAACGAACTACATTCCACCCCAAATCAACTCACTGCTTCCACGTCTGACAGCAAGCTCGCTCGCCACCTACTTCGATCGAAAGCTCACCCATATAGCCTCCTCCTAGTCAATTCCCTTGAACTCCGGCCGGCTACTCGTCACACAATTCAGCTCCGTATCAACCATAAACAGGATCTTCCTTAAACCCTAAAATCCATCGTCTCACCCAAACCAAGACCAAATTCAAAAATTGGCCATGGTCAATACCTCCGCTACGTCCATCAGCCCCTTCCACACCCGACCGCGCCACTCCACAATGGCTAGATCGCCAGGAATAAATTTTCGAATGAAAATTGATCATCTATCAATATCTCAAAGAATACAATGTTAAAAATTATAATTCCTTCATTAAAATTCAAATATTCGAACAATAATCGCGCCTGCCTGTTTGAAATCTAAAATTTAAAACATTTATTTTTCACGAAAATTTGGTTGTTTACTGTATATTTGAACCCTATCGAACTACACAGCCAAATTTTCTTCAATTTTTTTTACATAAACTATACCAAAATTAAACACATCCTTAGTTTACAGCATCAACAAATTCAAACTAGTTAAAGAGAAAAAGATTTTTGAAGTGAAATGAACCATATATTTACTGTCTACAGAGCATAGATGATTTGTTTCCAGATTTAAAATAAATGCTTCTCACCCAAATATTCATATATACTGTATGGTTGTTGCATGCATCAAGGTATCACCAGATTTAAATTGTTAAAACAAAGGTTTACTCACAAGTTATTCAAGTTTTAAATCTAAAAAGTTTACTCACCATCATGAAGAAGCAGAGAACATAGTTTTGCTTCCTGAAACAGTTTTGCTCTAGATTTTGAATCTGCTTGCTATTGTGGTTGATCAAATTTTTCGTAACTGTTTTGATTTTAAAACTGCATCTTGCTTACAAAACAGAATTGTAATTGCTGAGAATATTTTGGCTTGAAAACAGAAAGGATGAAGCTTGGAATCTGAAGCTTCTTACTGGAAATCTCTTATTGTTGAAAAGCTTAAAATTTGATTAAGTTGTAAGCTTGATTCAGACTTGAATTTTGGAAGCTTGTATGGTTGATGCAAGTTTGTTCTGAATTTTGCTTTGCCCGGTTTTGTTGCCTCTTTGTTTTGAATTTTGGAGGATAGGAAGAAATGAGCTAAAGAGTGGAGATGTTTTAAATAACTATGTTTTATCTTTTATTAAAATAAAATTAGAATTTTAGACACATGCAAATTTTTGGCTGACACTTGTCACAAGATATACCCTTAAGCTTCCATTTGTAATTATGTAACCATATTTTTTTTGTTTAAGTATTTATAAAATAATACCAATTTAGTTTATATTTATAAATGTCATGATTGTTTTTTTTTTAAACTCCTCTTGTATTTATCTACTTAATTTTTTTTTTTAAAAGTAGATGATATAAAATCCCAAGCACACACTTGTAATAGTTATACAAATATACTAATTATTTATATATTCCTTATTTATATATTTTAAATGTTTTCCATAAAAATTTTATATCAAATTTCTATGTAGTAACTACATGACCTTTGAATGAAAGTAACAAACTATATACCAATAGAATTACATATATATATATTAATTTTAATTTACTTTAAAATATTTATCTTTTGAATTTCTATGTCAAATTCAAATTAAAATCAACTCACATAAATATATATTATAGTTCCAAATCCATATATAAGCATTTTAAATTAATAGAATTTATTTTTTCAATTTACAAATTATTATTTTAATAAATTTAATTCTGTTAATAACCAATTAATTCAGATACCCCAAAATTCGGGTTATCATATAAAATAAACAAATGAAAGCTACTTATTATTATGTTGAATATAGAATAAATCTATAAACAAAAAATCTTATAAAATAAAAAAAAAGTATTTAATGGTTTCGAATTGATATTTTACAATTTCTATAAGATAGTTTATAAGATTCTTAATATAAATAAAATTTTATGATCTGTATTTTTATACAAATTTGTACTATATAACAAATTGAATTATATAACTTAAAATTATCTAACAATAATTTATAAATATAAGAAAGTATGAAATGTGTGATATAAGTGATATTTAGTTTTATAAACTATTTTGAGATTAAAATAATTATAATGAGTTAATGTTATCGGTTAACGCTTAACTATCACTTAATTATATCAAAGATGGTGAAATTAATTTTGATTGAAAATAATAATATTACCATTAAGTTTATTTTCTGCTAATTCATAAATATTTATTTACTAATCGTTTATAAGTTTTTATTTTCTTATATAAGATAAAAAAATAATGTAAATAATTTTATTAGGTATCAATTTAGCTATTTTCCAATTATATTTATTTGGACATTCCCCATAAATTTCATGTTCAATCCTTCTCTGTATATTGATTTGAAGTATATGAAGATATGTTTTATTTTGATTCAGAGAAATGTGAATTATCATATTTTATAAGATGTAAAATTGTTAAGGGAAAATATTTTGGAATGAATTGTTTAATTCAATAGATGTATGTATATATATATATCATATTTGGAAACTAAATAATTATTATTAATTAAGGGCTTTCAAAGCTATAGTTTGAGGAATTTTAATATACAATTACTTAGGAATTATTTACTTGAGTTTCACAATATTGAATTATATATATATATTCACATTTATGTTGGTTTTTCGAGTTTCTCCATTTCTCATTCTTTCAATATTGAATCTTATATATATATATATATATATATTGGATTTTTGAGTTATTTTATTTCTCATCTTCTCTATATTGATTCCGATGATATGAGCGATTCACCGTTGATGTTGATTTGGTTGATGATTTTAATATAATATGATGATGACATCCTTAGACGATTATATAGAATTTAATTCGGTATGATAGGAAATTAGAATAAATGGAGTTATAATACTATTTGGGATGGAGCATTTGGTAATATTTCTTCGATTATTCTTTGGACTTGTTATACAGAATAGTGTGATGATGAGTGTAGTTTATGAGAAGTAAATAAGCATTTGAGTATTACATAGTGGTATAGGATGATATTGTGATATTTATTCGGCAATTCACTATAAGTATATAACACTCACGTGACTGGAATAGAGTGGATAGTGTGAGGTGATTAATGGCTTTGTCCTTATATTTAGTGATTTTAATGTAATATGATGATGAGCGTTTAAGTATTTAACACTCACGTGACTGGAATAGAGTGGACAATGTACGCCTTTATATTTATTGGAGAGGACAAGATGTGCTAGAATCCACCTAGTGGTCTGATCGTGGAGTCGCACCCCAGGTCTACGACACCATGTTTATAACTTTGTGATACTTAAGTGATACTTTTATGCGTGCATTTCCCCCTTATAGCACCTAGGCCATTAGTCCGTTACCTATACCTTTGTAGTACTTTATAGGGGCAATTGGAGTGTCATGACTGATGATTCCTTGCATTGACGAGACACCGGTGGTTACATGTCGCGATGATTGAGGGGTAGCTAAGATTGTATGGACTCTGTGTCTATAAAGCTTTCATTGTGCTATCAGTCTCCCTTCTGGTTTCAACGGAGTGGCAGATTGGCATATACGATTGATTCACCTTATTGTAGTATTGATGTATGTCAGGTGCCACATGTTTTATGGACTCTACTTGGGATTTCGTGTATGTCATGGAGTCATTTCCTATCACGATATTTTTAGATAGATAGTATATGAGAAAATGACATTATACCTATGATATATGTCCAGTGTATAGTTTATTCTCGGTATATTGCTGTGCAACCTATCCTATTTTATAGATATTGATGAAGATGTTTACTTATCGAGATTGCGAGGTATATTTAGGAAATGCTTTGTGCTAACCTGATTATACATGTTGATATCTCCTCTAATGATATTTCTAGCTTTGATGTTGATCTCTCGATATGTGTGATTCACCCGTTTGTGTTGATTAGACGATTTCTGATTTGATGTGTTTCTGTATGGATGATGGCTTTTTTCGATATCAGTTTTGATTGCTTGATGTGGATATAAGGTATTTGGGTGATGATACCTTGATGATTATTTATAGCATTATATACATTCTAGGCATACACTACCATATTTATGTGAATCCTTTAACATGCTGAATTTTCAATGTTAATATTATCATATTATTGTTCTGTGTTTATATTATGTTACCATCCTTATATGTCATTGATTAGACATATTCTAAAACCTGTGTTATTTTATAATACTCTGGTCAGCTCAAGACATTTTAGGTATAGGGTCGATATGATCAGCACTAATTTTAATGGGCTTAGAGGAGACATATATTAGGATGTTGTATGATATATATATATATATATATATATATATATATGACAATGATTCATTATATGCTTTGATACTGAGCTGTATATTGATTATTTATCATATTACATTGAGATATTTGACAGTTGAGGTAAGTTGTATTCATATAACATTATTGTATTATATATATTATATAACATGTTTATTGCTTTGTATTGTTGCTGTGTACATGTTGTGTGAGACATTCATTTGATGTTTTAATACGTACCAATGTTCGTCCAAGGGAATATTCGCATATTTACCCCATATGGCATCATTCTCCATATTATTCGATAGTATTACTCTGTAATACTCTTAGATAGTGTAGGTCTTGAGGTGGGGTGTCAGGAATGGCATCAGAACCGATTTAGAATAATACATTGTATATAAGAGACACGAGTCAAGACTTTAGATGAGACTTAGAGTCCCTGATCCTTAGGAGTATTGGGTAATTTTCAATAATAAGTAATAGTATATTATATATATATATATATATATATATATATATATCTACGGTAGAAATCAAGGGACATAATTGTGATTTTACAAATATATGTATTTCAAAATATAAGTAATTTCATTTCCTTAAAGCGTGAAATATAACATTGTTGGAGTATGTGACGACCCGAAATTTTTAAGCAATTTAAATTGGAATATTTAATTGATTTGAAATATTTAAAAGAAATTTTTTAACTTGAATTCAAATATCACTAAGTAATTGTTAATTTAATTATTGAATTTAATAATTTGAAATTGGATAAATTATTGAATCTGGAATTTTAAGCTGGTTAAAATTAATTTGAAGGCTTATAAAATTCATATTAATAGTACTGAAGATAATAGAGCTTTTAAAATTGAACTTAAAAGTGTTTATTCAGTTCTGAAAATATATCGTTTAAATCGATATTTGAAAATAGCCTTCCGAGGCACAGTCTCGGAATTTGACGAAACCAGTTCCATTTGATCCGTAATATTGAATTATTACCGGATTCCAAATTTCGTAGCTTTCGGAATTAACGTGTGAGCGTACGATAGGTAAACGCGCTGAATTTATATCGAAATCTAATATTGAATAACTGGATCCAAAAAGCTATCTTCCCCATATGGTCGAGCTAGACCTCGAAATCTGTTCCAGCGTGTTCAGATTAGCGATATAACGCTAGGAACGCCGGTCGTTGCATTTAAATTGGAGTTTGGGGTTTAGAATTTTGGACCACGGGATATGTGGGATATAAAATATAATGTCAAATCCTTTAGCCACCCTATAAGCAGACCTAGCATGTCTCTATCGTTACCCTTCTCTGTGAAGTTACCTTCCATCTATATAGATCGCGTCCCCCTTCTTCTTTGAACAGCGAATCAAATCAAATAAAATCAAGACCTCGTATTTCTTCATTCAATTCGAATCCTCTCAATATAAAGAAAAAAATGGCGGCCCTTTCGAATTCAAAACCAAACCCTATCTCAATCGAATCCAACTTCAATTCGATGGATTAATCGATGGTGGCGACCGTGAAGGAGAAGCACTCGCGAGGTCGTAGCGACGACGAAGGAGTTGGAGGACGAGCCCTCGATGGTTTTAGGGCTTCTCGTGCTGCGTGAGGCAAGGCGGTAGGGCAGTGGCGGCCAAGCAACTCCGTCGCCGGAGTCCATGGTGGTACGACGTACGTCTGCGAGCGACGTGAGAGAAAGTTCGACGATGGGAATCGACGTCTTCGTCGAACAGCGACGATGCGAGGGTTTCTTGTGCTCGAGCTTCAATTGAGGATGGCGTTCACGATGGCATGGCCGAAGTTGAGGCTGTGGTTTTGGGGAAGAAGCAGGATGTTGGGAAGAGTAGAGGTATAAGGGTTTGGCCAGTCTCGGGTTCGACCTTGTCGCGAGGTATATTTGCATTTATTTTCAAATCTAAGTTTGATAATAAACATTTACAATAAGTTCGAATGTTATTTTTAAGTACTGATAGTTTTTAAAACTAAAATAAAATATAAATATTCTGGGACTTACTGCCATGTTCAAAAATATAAACACATACCTATTCTAATTTAAATATATAAACGTATTTTAAACCTACCTGTTTATTTTAAAATAAAAATAATAATAATGTATTTTAGTAATTAACTTGCTTAATAAACTGATTTAATTATTTTAGTTCCTTAAAATTATTAGTATAGGAAAATTTATTTAAAATCAAATTATTTATTTAAAATCAAATTATTAGTTTAAATTAAATAAATTTATCTAAAGAAATTTCAAAATTTGAAAGAATTTATATAAGTAGAATTTTTGAAACCTATTTTTTTACTGTAGGTATTTTAAAAAGGATTAAATTACTAGTTTAGAATTATAGTAGTAGTTGGATTTAAATTTTAAAATGGAAATTGAATTGTTCGTTTTGTTAGAATATTAATTAAATTTAATTTATCAAATGGAGATTAATTATTAAAATTTTCAAACATTAATAAAATCTTCTAATATTTATTCAAGGTCAAAATCTGATAGGGGACAAGTCGAGATGGGATCAGATTGCATATAAAATTAAAGAAAAAAATCAAAGGTGAGTTAATCCCACTCAGTTAATTTAAATTTAAATTTAAATGATTAAATTTAAATAATTGTTTGAATGGTTGAATTGATTGATGTGCTATAGTATGGTAATTTTGGAATTGGCATATTATATTATGCTAACATCTGTTGATGTAGGGAAAACAGGTTGGAGGGATCCAACTGGACCCCTCAACATTTATTATTTAATATTCTCTGTTGTGATTACTTAATACTCTATGATGAATATAGTGGAATATTGCATGTTATGATTGGATTGGATATATTTGGGTATAATGAATTACCAAAATATATAAATTGGGTTTTGGAAAGAAAATAAAGGAAGTAAAGTTGTAAACGAAATAATCTTAGAAAATTTAATGAATTAAGAATGAATTGAAAAAGAAATGGAAGTATGTTAAATACTAATAAATAACTTCGAGTATGAAAAGAAAAGGGTTGAATAAACAGTAATTAATGAATTGTAGAATTATGTGATATTAATTTAAATGGATAAAGAATTATTTTAAAACTTAAAGCTTTAAATTTATTTAAAGGAATAAGAAGTAAATTGATAAATCTAAATTGGTATTTCAATTTAACAGTATTTTAAATCATAATTAAGGAATAAAATCTGAAACTAAAGAATTTTTGAATAGATGAAGTAAATTGGAAATCAATTTGGAAATTGATTTAAGTGTTTGAAATTGGATATTTGGAAGAATAAATTCAAGGTGGGAATTTATTAAAGGAATGAGAAAATTTTGTTTAAAAATAAATAGTGATTTATTTTTAAAGGTTGTGAAGAGAAGTATATTTCCCTGGATAACCAAGTACGTTTTCAAATTGAATTTTTAAATATAAATTAAAAGTTTTTAAGTTTTTTTAAAAAAACGAGTTTTGGAAAAATTATTATTTCTAATATTTAATTTCTAAAGTGAGTATTTCCTTTTAACCTATTATAGCAATAATTATTTAAAGAGTGATTTAGTATTTGTTTAAAAAGTGAAAATTTAGTTTATATTTTATTAAGAAACCTTATTTCCAAATATTCATATAGTATGTATTTTTTTTATGAATTATTGAAGTAGTTTTTTTTAACTTAAATATTTTAAATATATTTCAAAGTAAAGCGTTTTAAATTATTTTAAAAATCTAAGTTTTACGCGTGGTGATTCCAGTGGAAATAGAAATACTTGGAATTTATTCTAAGAAAGGAAGATAATTTTGTAAACTGTTTTCAAAAGGGTTTGAAAGTGAAAATATATCTTGTGAAGATATTTTTGGGATTAATAAATAATTTGAAAAATTATTTATTGTTTGATCGTTGTTTGTGAATATTAATTGATAGTTAAATCACCAACTATCAATATTGGCCAAATGCGTTGATCATTTCGAAGAGACCGGGATCGAGATTTATTTCTCGAAAACCACTTCGATCCAGTTTGTACGTTTCGTGAAAAGGAGTTTGGATTCGAAGATGGAGCAGTGAAGTGCAAGGGCTAGTCGCTACTAATCCTGAGGATATTTCCAAAATGGATGTAGTAGGAATAGAGCCTTCGGTTCCGTTCGAACCCAGGACGGACTTGTATGGATGAATGCTTGCGAAACATCGTCAAGTGGACGATGGGCATTCTAAGGGATATGTTCTAAAAAGGTAACGCTTAGCCTCAAGCCTCATCAAATGGGAATGACTGAAAATCAGGGGTTATGCAGCAAGGCTAGGTGGGTAGCACCCAAGCAGGGTGAGGTCATCCCTGTCTAGATGTCCCTTTTTATTTCGGCTTAGTGGGCGGTTGCTGATCCCAACCGCGGGGCGATCTCACTCGGGATTATCCAGTAAGGGGTAGTCCCGGTCTTGTGTTGCAGGGGAGCGGGCGTACTCCTCGGTACTGTGATCTAGGCCACGTACTGTAACAGGTGGTACCCCAGTGCCTAGTCATTAGTTGGAAATCCACTCCCTACGAGCCTTGTACGAGTTTTGTTTGTATTACCCACTCTGTGGCTAGTAGCTGGAATTTAATAGATGTAACAATTTTGGCTATTTTATAAGTATTTGTATATAGACCCTATTATAATATCAGAGGATTTCTAGAAAAATTGTTTTAGCTATCGTAAGGTAAAAACCCGACATGTTTATTTATGGCGTGGTCTTACGAGATGCTTTTATTTTCAAAGGATTTTTGAAACTTTAATAATCAATTGAGTGTGATTTTCTCACGCTGGTATTCCAGACTGACTCGGGTATTATTTAACTGTAATGCTCGGGTCAGACCGAGTATTATAGGATACATGATATAATGTTGTAGAGCTCAAGAGACGAGCTGGATGGAGATACGTACTTCCGTACTTGTTTATGTATATTTTGTTGTGTTGAGTAGTTGTGTATCCTGTTGTATGTTATTGATGTTGAGCTGAGTTTGATGTACTCTGATGATGTAATATATAAACATGTATATTTGATTTGTTTTGTGTAAAGATCATTTATTATCTATTATATTTTATTCCGCTGCGATGGTTAGATTCTGATGTTGTTTTCTATTTTATTCTTCTACCTCTTCTTCTTAAACCCTAATTGTTCGTATTTCTGTACAACTTGAGTTGATTTTGGTAGAATAGTGTTAACTCAAGGGGTTCGGATTTGTGGGTCGTTACACTTGGTATCAGAGCCCAGGTTGGTGATAACCTTGGCTCTGGTGGAAATTACTCATTGAAATAGAGTCCGTAGTACTCTATAATGAGTTTGAGCGTATTAATAAATAAATATGAGCGCGTATTTGTTAGTGAATATAAAATGATTTTATATTGTGTTGATTGGTTTATTGAGTAGTTTATGGATTCTGGTCAATACGAGTAATTAACGTTATTGATAGGGATCTCTAAACACTTGAATAGAACAATTCGACACAATATTGTTTTAAAGTAGGGTAAATGAAATAATTTTATCCAAATTATTTTTGTATATAAAAGATACAATTTTTGTAAAGTATTATAGTATTTGGATGCTTGATTGTTAAGGAATGATAATATTAAATTATTAATATTATTGTGTAGAAATTGAATAAGAAATTGAAAACTTATAACCAAAGTTGAAGAATAAATTTATATAACAAAATGGAATTTGAAATATGGATTATAAATGTAATTTATAAATTGAAATAAACTTCATATATAAATGAGATTATAATTTTGGAATAGAATTCCAGAGAACCATTTGAAATTGAAATGAGATAAAATTCCAGAGAATGTTTGAATATAGATTTAAAGGAATTGCAATTTGGAATTTTTGGGAAAAATTTAAATTACTTTGGGTTTGAAAACGGTTTTCAAAAGGATTGGAGGAATAATATTAATATTTTGGAAATATTTTCGAGTTGTATTTGGAATCTTGTGAGATTTGGAAATTAAAAATATTTGAAATGTTGTTAAAGAGATAAAAGCACTAAACTCTTTCGGTCACTGGAAAATAATTCTGATGATAATCGCGACATCATCGGTGTTCATTTTCGAGTTTCCAAGAGAGGAATTGCAACCTGAATATTTTTAAATTGGAATTGTTTGCAAACTGGGTTTGGTTTTGAAATTCAAAGGGATAATTGAATGTGCAAAAGGATTTTGGATGTGGTTGATTTCAAAAGTGATTTTGAAATTTTGGAAAATTATTTAAACTCTGGAATCTTATTTTAAATGCTTATGGAATAATAAAAATATATTGGCTAAATAAAATGTATAATCCCAGATTAAAAAGTAAAACGTGAATGGGATTGGTTATTAATAGATGAAGTACGGAGATAAATATGTTTGTGACTTATAAAATTTAGAAGTGGAATAAATAAGCTAAAATAAAATTGATTTGAATTTTGAGAAGTGAATGAAAATTCAAAACTTAAATTATAAAATAAATTGACCTCCAGTAAAATAGTTAAAGTGGTTGTGAGATAAAAAAAATAAAATATTGGGAATAAACCTTGAATAAATAAATTAATAATTAATTGGTAATGAAATATGGAGATGGAACTTGAATTGGTTAAATGAAAGTCGAATACCAATTTAATGTGGCCAATGTTTAGTTTGCAAATAAATTATGAAATGAATATTTGATGTAACCAATATGAAATGTTCCAAGATAAATAAATGGATTTAAATAAATTGAATGAGGATATGAAATGCGAAATAAATTGAACGGAATCGATTAAAATGAAATCGAATTAAGCATAGATTAAATTGGTATCAATTCGAATTAGTTGTAAACTGGAATGAATATTATTTTAAGTAAACATTTTTGAATTTGCACAAAAATAATAATTGTTGTTTGATGTAAACAAGATTATATAAATTCTATGGATTAACATAAGCCAATAAAATTGGTTTTTGAATCAATTGTAATAAATATGGGCTTGTTTGGATGAGAAATAAATTGAATGTAAGCAATGAAGTGTAAATGAATTCAGCTTGGGTTATTGGTAAATTGAATATAATTGGAAAGTGTTTATAAAATATATATAACTTGAGTTTAAAAGTTGAAATAACTTCACGAAAATAAAATAACTGGAGTAATATTTGAATAAAAGTTTGACTTAAGCGAAACTGTGAAATGATTGTGTCGGGTTTAATGAAATGATCTTAAATAAAACTTGTTTAGTTATGAAATGAAATGCAAGTTGAATACCAATTTGATGTGGCAGATGTTTGGCTTGTAAATATATTATGTAATGAGTTCGTTTGGATTAAATGAATTGAATGTAAGAAATGGAGTGTAAGCAATTTTAATGGAATGAAATAAGAATGAATTAAGTGAGATGGTGGGTGAATGGATTGAAAGCATTTAAATTCGTGACGAAACTTTTTAAATTTACTTATGGACAGCGTTTAGTGTATATTACTTGTGTTATACATGTATTTAGCTGTTGAAATTAATTGAAATGTTAATAAACCTTGTATGTTCGTCACTTACATGTTTAATTGAGTAAGTACAGGTACAGGAGAGCCATATGGCTGGATTTGATCACGCATAATGCTAAAATAAATAAGCCGTTTTCTTAAAATGCTAAATAAGGTACGCCTATGCAATACAAATAGGAAAATATGAACTGTTTTTCTGTTTTGCGACCGTGTGGGTCGATGTATATATGTTTATATCTCTTGTCAAATTGCAAAAGCTCCTCAGTACAAAGGAGACTCTGCCAAAAAAATTCGAAAATTTTGGGAGTTAGAAATTTTTTGAATCTTTGAAAATTTTCACTAACGACAAATAATTTAAATTTGTTAACCAAAAAGAAAATTATAACTGAATGTTGAAATCTAAGTTAAATTGTATAAGTAAAGTAAGATGAACTGAAGAATTGTTCAAAGAAACTAAAAGAAGGAAAAAGTTTGCAAATAAACTTTTATTTGAGATTTTAAATAAATTAGTAAGTAAAACTAATAAAGGAAATGGTTAATTAAATATGGATTGAGATAGGGTGAATCAAAATTCAATATTCAAAGTTTGGAAATGAATTGAATTCAAGTAAAATTGGGAAAAAGTATTTATATTTGAAATTAATTAATAAAGTGAAGCAAATTGAAATTTTTATGGAATTGTAAAGGCAAATTGAATAAAATGGATATAAACTCCAATAGTGAAGTGAAAACAAATTCAAGAGGTATGTAAAATATTTATATTGAACTTAAGAAATGAAGGTGAAATTCTTAAGTAAGTTGGCATTGAAAATATGCTAAGTGAATAATTGAATGAAGATTAAAACTGGAAGTTGTGACAAGGAAAAGTGAGAATAAGTGAATAACAATCAAAATAAATGTGAATAAAAAGGAAATTGATATAGTTGATAATCAATTGGGGCAAATACGTAGGATGTACGTATATTATTTTATTCACATGGCTATTTGATCCAGATTCGGGCATAGAATTTTGAGATAGTTATATCGATCCGAGTTAGGATTTTTCACTCGATTTTCAACGGCAAACCTAGATATGGAGTTTTGATTGATTCTGGAAATTCTCTATCATAGTTGGTGGCTATGCAAGGAGAATGACGGTTTCTGATCAAGAGACTAGATCTGAGTCCGCACTAGGAAGTCGGGTGGACGATACTAGTTCGGAAGTGAAATTGTGTGATCGAGGGAGCGATCGGATTGAGTATTGCGTACGGATGATATATGTGCATCATACGGGTTTAAATAAAACAAATATTTAAATGTGAAAAAGAAGTCAATAAAATGTTTTTGAATGTTGTGATTGTATATTATTGCTAAACAGGATATGCAGGTATGAAAAAGGGAAAGGAAAATTGGTTTTGATTTCAGATAATAAATTAGAATTGCTCGACAAAAAGGTATGTGTTTAAATTTTCGTATGGAGTTTGATTGGGTTTTTGGATCTAGCCACTTGGCCTTTTGTTTTCTTTTTGGATTTGGGAGGCCGTAGAGCCATTTTGTAGTTGTACCGAGCTAGCCGCGCAAAGGAGACGCTGGCGAAATTTTCCGAAAATTTAGAGAGTTAGAAAATTTTTGAGAAAATTTTGATAATTTTAAATTTGATTTAAAAATTGAAATTTGAATGATTGAGTAAGAAATATTGTTTAAAACTATGGGAAAGTTGGGGAAGTAAGTAAGAATTGTAATGGGTCTTCTATAAAAAGGATAGTTGGTTAGATGTTGAACTGATTCGTTTTGGGGAAAAGTAAACGGGTATTAGACCATTCTTCCTAACTAGTAATTTCGGGACGAAATTCTTTTAAAGGGGGAGGAATGTAACGACCCGGAATTTTTAAGCAATTTGAATTGGAATATTTAACTGATTTGAAATATTTAAAAGAAAATTTTTAACTTGAATTCAAATATCACTAAGTAATTGTTAATTTAATTATTGAGTTTAATAATTTGAAATTGGATAAATTATTGAATCTGGAATTTTAAGCCGGTTAAAAATAATTTGAAGGCTTATCAAATTCATATTAATAGTATTGAAGATAATAGAGCTTTTAAAATTGAACTTAAAAGTGTTTATTCAGTTCTGAAAATATACCGTTTAAATCGATATTTGAAAATAGCCTTCCGAGGCACAGTCTCGGAATTTCACGAAACCAGTTCCATTTGATCCGTAATATCGAATTATTACCAGATTCCAAATTTTGTAGCTTTCGGAATTAACGTGTGAGCGTACGATAGGTAAACGTGCTGAATTTATATCGAAATCTAATATTGAATAACTGGATCCAAAAAGCTATCTTCCCCATATGGTCGAGCTAGACCTCGAAACCTGTTCCAGCGTGTTCAGATTAGCGATATAACGCTAGGAACGCCGGTCGTTGCATTTAAATTGGAGTTTGGGGTTTAGAATTTTGGACCACGGGATATTTTGGATATATAATATAATTTCAAATCCTTTAGCCACCCTATAAGCAGACCTAGCCTATCTCTATCATTACCCTTCTCTGTGAAGTCATCTTCCATCTATATACATCGCGTCTCCCTTCTTCTTTGAACAGCGAATCAAATCAAATCAAATGAAGACCTCGTTTTTCCACATCCAATTCGAATCCTCTCAGTATAAAGAAAAAAATGGCGGCTCTTTCGAATTCAAAACCAAACCCTATCTCAATCAAATCCAACTTCAATTCGATGGATGAATGATGGTGGCGACCGCGAAGGAGAAGCACTCGCAAGGTCGTAGCGGCGACGAAGGAGTTGGAGGACGAGCTCTCGATGGTTTTAGGTCTCCTCGTGCTGCGTGAGGCAAGGCGGTAGGGCAGTGGGGGCCAAGCAACTCCGTCACCGTAGTCCAGATTGTGGTACGGCGTATGTCTACGAGCGACGTGAGAGAAAGTTCGATGATGGGAATCGACGTCTTCGTCGAACAGCGACGAGGCGAGGGTTTCGTGTGCTCGAGCTTCAATTGAGGATGGCGTTCACGATGGGATGGCCGAAGTTGAGGCTGTGGTTTTAGGGAAGATGCAGGATGTTGGGAAGAGTAGAGGTATAAGGGTTTGGCCAGTCTCGGGTTCGACCTTGTCGCGAGGTATATTTGGATTTATTTTCAAATCTAAGTTTGATAATAAACATTTACAATAAGTTCGAATGTTATTTTTAAGTACTGATAGTTTTTAAAACTAAAATAAAATATAAATATGCTGGGACTTACTGCCATGTTCAAATATATAAACACATACCTATTCTAATTTAAATATATAAATGTAGTTTAAACCTACCTATTTATTTTAAAAAAATAAAAATAATGTATTTTAGTAATTAACTTGCTTAATAAACTAATTTAATTATTTTATTTCCTTAAAATTATTAGTATAGGAAAATTTATTTAAAATCAAATTATTTATTTAAAATCAAATTATTAGTTTAAACTAAATAAATTTATCTAAATAAATTTTAAAATTTGAAAGAATTTATATAAGTAGAATTTTTGAAACCTATTTTTTTTACTGTAGGTATTTTAAAAAGGATTAAATTACTAGTTTAGAATTAAAGTAGTAGTTGGATTTAAATTTTAAAATGGAAATTGAATTGTTCGTTTTGTTAGAATATTAATTAAATTTAATTTATCAAATGGAGATTAATTATTAAAAAAATTCAAACATTAATAAAATCTTCTAATATTTATTCAAGGTCAAAATCTGATAGGGGACAAGTCGAGATGGGATCAGATTGCATATAAAATTAAAGAAAAAAAATCAAAGGTGAGTTAATCTCACTCGGTTAATTTAAATTTAAATTTAAATGATTAAATTTAAATAATTGTTTGAATGGTTGAATTGATTGATGTGCTATAGTATGGTAATTTTGGAATTGGCATATTATATTGTGCTAAATCTGTGGATGCAGGGAAAACAGGTTGGAGGGATCCAACTGGACCCCTCAACATTTATTATTTAATATTCTCTGTTGTGATTACTTGATACTCTATGATGAATATAGTGGAATATTGAATGTTATGATTGGATTGGATATATTTGGGTAATTGGGTTTTGGTAAGAAAATAAAGGAAGTAAAGTTGTAAACTAAATAATCTTAGAAAATTTAATGAATTAAGAATGAATCGAAAAAGAAATGGAAGTATGTTAAATACTAATAAATAACTTCGCGTATGAAAAGAAAAGGGTTGAATAAACAGTACTTAATGAATTATAGAATTATGGGATATTAATTTAAATGGATAAAGAATTATTTTAAAACTTAAAGTTTTAAATTTATTTAAAGGAATAAGAAGTAAATTGAGAAATCTAAATTGGTATTTCAATTTAACAGTATTTTAAATCATAATTAAGGAATAAAATCTGAAACTAAAGAATTTTTGAATAAATGAAGTAAATTGGAAATCAATTTGGAAATTGATTTAAGTGATTGAAATTGGATATTTGGAAGAATAAATTCAAGGGGGAATTTATTAAAGGAATGAGAAAATTTTGTTTAAAAATAAATAGTGATTTATTTTTAAAGGTTGTGAAGAGAAGTATATTTCCCTGGATAACCAAGTACGTTTTCAAATTGAATTTTTAAATATAAATTAAAAGTTTTTAAGTTGTTTTTTAAAAAAAAAACCAGTTTTGGAAAAATTATTATTTCTAATATTTAATTTCTAAAGTAAGTATTTCCTTTTAACCTATTATAGCAATTATTATTTAAAGAGTGATTTAGTATTTGTTTAAAAAATGAAAATTTAGTTTATATTTTATTAAGAAACCTTATTTCTAAATATTCATATAGTATGTATTTTTTTATGAATTATTGAAGTAGTTTTTTTTAACTTAAATATTTTAAATATATTTCAAAGTAAAGCGTTTTAAATTATTTTAAAAATCTAAGTTTTATGCTTGGTGATTCCAGTGGAGATAGAAATACTTGGAATTTATTCTGAGAAAGGAAGATAGTTTTGAAAACTGTTTTCAAAAAGGTTTGAAAGTAAAAATATATCTTGTGACGATATTTTTGGGATTAATAAATAATTTGAAAAATTATTTATTGTTTGATGGTTGTTTGTGAATGTTAATTGGTAGTTAAATCACCGACTATCAATATTGGCCAAATGCGTCGATCATTTCGAAGAGACCGGGATCGCGATTTATTTCTCGAAAACCACTTCGATCCGGTTTGTACGTTTCGTGAAAACGAGTTTGGATTCGAAGATGGAGCAGTGAAGTGCAAGGGCTAGTCGCTACTAATCCTGAGGATATTTCCAAAATGGATGTAGTAGGAATAGTGCCTTCGGTTCCGTTCGAACCTGGGACGGACTTGTATGGATGAATGCTTGCGAAACATCATCAGGTGGATGATGGGCATTCTAAGGGATATGTTCTAAAAAGGTAACGCTTAGCCTCAAGCCTCATCAAATAGGAATGACTGAAAATCAGGGGTTATGCAGCAAGGCTAGGTGGGTAGCATCCAAGCAGGGTGAGGTCATCCCTGTCTAGATGTCCCTTTTTATTTCGTCTTAGTGGGCGGTTGTTAATCCCAACCGCGGGGTGGTCTCACTCGAAATTATCTAGTAAGGGGTAGTCCCGGTCTTGTGTTGCAGGGGAGCGGGCGTACTCATCGGTACTGTGATCTAGACCACATACTGTGACAGGTGGTACCCCAGTGCCTAGTCATTAGTTGGAAATGCATTCTCCCTACGAGCCTTGTACGAGTTTTGTTTGTATTACCCACTCTGTGGCTAGTAGCTGGAATTTAATAGATGTAACAATTTCGGTTAGTTTACAAGTATTTGTATATAGACCCTATTATAATATCAGAGGATTTCTAGAAAAATTGTTTTAGCTATCGTAAGGTAAAAACCCGACATGTTTATTGTGGCGTGGTCTTACGAGATGCTTTTATTTTCAAAGGATTTTTGAAACTTTAATAATCAATTGAGTGTGATTTTCTCACGCTGGTATTCCAGACTGACTCGGGTATTATTTAACTGTAATGCTCGGGTCAGACCGAGTATTATAGGATACAGGATATAATGCTGTGGAGCTCAAGAGACGAGCTGGATGGAGATACGTACTTCCGTACTTGTTTATGTATATTCCGCTGTGTTGAGTAGCTGTGTATCCTGTTGAATGTTATTGATGTTGAGCTGAGTTTGATGTACTCTGATGATGTAATATATAAACATGTATATTTGATTTGTTTTGTGTAAAGATCATTTATTATCTATTATATTTTATTCCGCTACGATGGTTAGATTCTGATGTTGTTTTCTATTTTCTTCTTCTACCTCTTCTTCTTAAACCCTAATGGTTCGTATTTCTGTACAACTTGAGTTGATTTAGGTAGAATAGTGTTAACTCAAGGGGTACGGATTTGCGGGTCGTTACAGAGTAGCAAGGATGAAAGGAATCAGTCCAACCAGTAGCACTTATATTTATGATTTTGATGGTTTAATATCGAATTGTGGTGTTCGGTCTGATATATATTTGAATTTTGATTTGATTTTGATTAGAGTATGCAGTGGAAAAATCTATTTATTAGTTCCCACTGAGTATGTTTATCTTAGTTTCTTATGTTTGTTTGGCTATTTGAAATTGTTGCTATTAGATTTAATTTTGAAATTTGGGTGTGTCTAAAGGTGGTTTGTAATAGTTTGGAGTTACTAAAGGTTTGATAAGGTAAAGTCTTTTCAGATACAGTTTATTATTATTGTTATATGATTTTGGAAGCCAAGTATAAGAAGTAATCTTTTGAAAAGTATATATATTATAAGAATAGCGTCGAGATAAAATTTAAAGTGAATTAGTAAAAAGATATGTTGATTAAATATATTAAATAATTTTTGAAAGCGATAATTTTGGATATTTCTGAAATGAAGTTGTGGTTACTTGTCCGTTGAGAAGGGTTAAGAATTCAAGTCGAAATGTATGGCCAACGTTACCCATAGGGATTCCTAAACACTAGGATGAGATATTTGAACATAATAGTTTGAAAAGAATAATGTGTTTTGAAACAAAAACTAACAGAAAAACTTCCAAAGTACCTTTTATACATGCAAATAAGATCACACGATGGAATCCTGACCATGTCCAAAATTTTATTTTAATTTTTAGATGAAAATTTTGATATGAGTACAAATGAGATCACAAGTTTGAATCCAAGAGTTGAGAAAAAAATTCGTATCTTTTTCCTTTTTTTTCAATTTACTTATATTTATTATACTTTGGGATGTTCACATGCTTTGAAGAAAATTGATAATTAGTAGTCATGGGGATTCGATTCCTACCGATCTTATTGTTTGAATTGCCTCGGATGTAAGCTGCTTTTAATTTTGGAGAAAATTAAGTATGTTGGACATACTAAAAGAAGTAATAAACTGTATTTAGGTTTAGACTTCTATTAATGTGCAAATTACAGCCACTAAACCACTACTTCCGTTATTAAACTAGTGTAATCATTTTCAGTGCATTGGATTTATACTTGATGGGTTACCCTTCTTAATGAATTTCTCCAGCTAATTGCCTTGCCCACCTTAGGTTGGTCCTTGATTCCACATCTAAAGTTTCAAGTCTGAATGTAGATTATATTGCAACCAATGAATATTCTAAAAATATTGGATTTTGACAAGTATGTTCTAAATTCATGCTTTCAACATTCTATTTGTCTAATTAGTTGAATATTTTTGTATTCAATGATTCTTTTATCGGAATTGATACAAAAAAAATTTCCATTTGATGATTTAAATTTATTGCATTTTTTCAGTGATATTTTTGTGCACAGGTAGTAACATCCTTCTCTTATGCAATAATGACATGTGCAGAGAAGTATATAAATGTGACATGTAAATAAAAAATTTCAAGAAAAGGAGTGTTTAATAGTTTGAAAAAAAAGAGATTATAGTTCTTACTCATATGATTATAACTTATAATAGAGTGATCTGATTTTGTCGATCCTTCTTTCATTGGTTAGGAAATTGCATAAGTGTCAACATTGTCGTTTATTGCTTTCTAAAATTTTAAAGTTCACGATGGTTTAAACATGAGTTAATGGGGATAGTGCCTGCTATCCTGAAATCCAAAAATTACATAAAATAGGGCAGAACTTATTCATCCAAACTTTTGAACAGTATGTCAGATTTTGATGATTTTGTCCACTCTAAAAATTTTAAAACATAAAAAACAACTTTATTTAGGGTAGCAAAATTTTGATGGTTTCTCGGTGAAAAATGTATTTTTAAAGAGTGGGCCTACTATTAAATTATATGTGTGTGTGTATGTATGCATATTTATGTATATATATATATAATAATTTTTGGAGTTGTATTATCAATTAAAACCTTGATAATTTTTGTAGTGTATCATATTTCATTGATCCCGATGATAATCCACAAAGTTAATCAACTAATCTACAATTTCTCTGTTCGAAATATTATGCAATTTTATGATTTTGGCATATAAAACATATCAGAACATAATGCAAACTAATGAGCATGGTTGTTTACTCATATATTTGAATGTCGTGCTTCTTAAATTAGTGTGCGAGTTCTCATATTGTTTATTTGAGTTGAGATAGGTTCATGAAGGCTCTTTGGCACTTTTATGCTTATGCCTGCTTTGAAATTTAGTATGCTTGCATTAAAAAATAAAATGCAAAGCAAAGTTACATTTTTATGTGTTTGATGATAGATAAATATTATATTGCGATATTATATTGTTTTTTCGGCGTTTCGAAATGCCCCATGTCGGATGCCTCTTCGAAGATGTATATTATGTAATTATATTGTGTTTTGATTTCTTGAAATGCTATCCATACAAAAGAGACTATAATGGAATTTTCCAAAAAATCCGACACTTATAATATTTTCATAAAATATATCATAGGTGAAGAATAGAAAGTCGTTAATTAAATCTTTTCAGAATGATCGCATATGATAGGAGAATTGGAAAAGGAGCCACATAAAGGACTGTAGTTGAATTTAATAAAAGATTGTGAATACGAAGAAAGTCAAGTATTGAGTTGTTTGACGTCTCCCTATAAGAAATTGCGAGGACACAATTTTCATAAGAAGAGATGTTAAGTTCCACCCTGTTTTCTATGCCATATAAGTAGATAAGTTTAATTAAAATAAAATTGTTTGAATTCTATATTTGATCATTTGATTTTTGAAAATAAATATTAGTTAATTAAATTCTAATAAATAAAATATTTGTTAAATAAATTGAATTAAACTAATAAATTCCTTTCAATTAATATATTGAAATTGACTAGAATTACCCAATTGTTGAAATGAAATGTGTGGAATGAAATGTTAAACATATTACATTAGGTGGAAATTTAACTATTAATAAATATAAGATTTATTTAAAAAAGAAAAGAAAAGAGTAATAGAATGATTTAAATTAGGAATTAATTTGTAAGGCCCAAGCACATTGTTTCTTCTTCATTTTTCTAGTGAAATCTTGGGCTCGTATCCTACACAAAACCCAAACTCTTTCTCTTAATCGAGCTCTGATTTCATTCAAAAGAAATTGTAATAGTCCCTTTTTTCGACGCCCGAAGGTTGACATTAATACGTCCACTGTATCAAATGTCGTACAATCGAATGCCGGAAAACCAAACCGTTAGGGTTAAAGAATAAAGAGGTAGAAGAAGAAGAAAAGGAAACAATAATAGAATCTCACATATCGTAGCGGAATAAATATAATAGATAAATGAATATCTTTAAAATAACGAACTATATCAGTTATTACATTACATCACATTACATTAGCAGAGTGTTACAACAACAAACAGCGGAAAAGAATATAACATATACTAGTGATACGCTTCCCCATCCAGCTTGCTCCTGATCTCCACGGCACCTCTTTTTCGACTTCGCTCCAGAATAATGATAACCTGGCTCTAAGCTGCCCGTGTGGAAAAATTATAGGCACCCAGAGTTTAGAAAACGAACAATAAACTCCAGGTCAGTCGTGGGACTGGTGTGAGATCTTAAAAATAGTTATTTTCACAAAGAAAATAAAAAGAAATCCGCTATGCTTTTGGAAAATGAAACTACCATAAGGCCTCCCGCCACACACACAATGCAAACGCGGAATTGGAGGAGATTTCTCCTTATGATAGTCAAACATGCTTAATACGCAAAATCTTTTTAATATTATCATTAGTGCATAGTGCATAAAATATTTCGAAAGTATAGTATTAATCTTAGCCAGCATACAACCATTATTGTATGCCTACTATAGCTACCATGTTCAATAGCAGGTTACCGCCACATTCCATGGAAGGTTATACAACTAAAACCGTAGAGGGCGCGTATTGTTTCTTTTGATTTCCAACAAATGGTCAGGCTAAGGAACTTCCTACTGCCACATGGGTACGCCTCTGGAGGGACGTCCTGAGAACCTACCTGGATCTCTGCCAACACAAGGCCGGGTTACCTCTGTAACTAGGTAACTACTACTCGAGTATGCCATCCCCCGGTTGTTTGCGACCTTTATCCGAGGATCCTCAACCACAAAGCAACAACTATAAAGTATAATAAATTTGCGGCAACAACATAGGTAAAATATCTAGGCTCCATACCATGATACTACCCTTTTTCAGAAGGAAATGACATACCCTAAAGGGCGCGACCCTCATAACCTTGCCGCATCTTTCCTGTTTCAACCATTTCCGAGGTGTGAGGTCCGATGAGGTCTCGTCCACAAAGCTACACTTTTCACAAAGTCATGCTTTGATCAACAAATGATCAGCAGCACTTCGTATGTCACGTTACCGAATTGGGAATGCATTACTAGTAACAATCAACTACATAACCTCTGAGCTCATACGTCTCAGAGAAGGGTGTTAAGCTAAGAGAATAAATTCTCCGCCACCAACAGAAATGTATTTGATAGAAACCAGCTTTACATCTCAAAGTGTAACGTCAGACACACATCCATACAAGTCCGTTCCGAGATCGAACGGAACCGAAGGCACTTCAAAGAAGCCCTTGCAAATTCGGATATTCACAAATCACGTCCGGAATCCCCATCACAAAGGTGATAAAATCTCTATACCGGAGCAACCCGATGTAGAGACATTCGACATGTAATCCTTTCATTTTCGAAAATACCCGGTCTTCAACACCATCTTCAAATGCAATCTCATTTCACCGTATCATTGTTCAAAATGAGTTTTATGACACAAGGTCCTCTCCCGGCTAATCCGAATAATGAGCGCTTATTTTTAAAATAAGTGTTACATTCAGATTTCAAACAAATCACAACAAATTTCACTATGATCTTTTAAACAAAAGATCTATCACAATCACAAAGGTTCGATGTGGTTTTCGGATATCCACTTGGAATCCGACCCTCGGTCGCATCGAAATTCAAATGTCGTTTAAAAGGCCAATATTGATAGTTGGTTATTTAACTATCAATCAACATCCACAACAATTTGCCGGATTTAAATAAATTTCCCAAATTATTTATTTTCAAAATATTTCCACAAGATATATTTCACACTTCAACCATTTGAAAACAGATTTCAAATTACTTTCCACATTTCAATACTTTGAAAACAAATTTCAAACCACCTTTCCTTACGTGGAATACATTTCCAAATATTTATTCATTTCCAATAGAAATCTGCCGAGTTAAAATAATTCAAATCACTTATCCAAAATATTCTTGGAACATTTAAAATAAAACCATCTTAAATACTTACTTAAAATATTGGTTATGAAAACATTATACTAATTATCACATATAAGATTTTAAGTCCCAACTAATTTTTTTAAATAAAATTAGTAGATAAGGTACAACTGTTTAAATAATCGTTTCCTAAAACAAATATCAATTTTAACCCTTAAAATAATCCCTTCTATAAGTAATTAAATAAATCCATACTTTAAAGATTTGAAACCAGTTAAGAAAACAATTTATCTAAACCATCCTTAAAGATTTTCAGTTTATATTTATAGGCTACTTCGAAATCATACTCAGCTTTCCAGGGAAAATACATTTTTCATTTCAAAATGGTTCATTCAAATCAATTAATAAATCTTTCTTGCTTTATTTTAAATTTATGTTCCGAATATGTAAATTCCTTTCACGCTTTTAAAAATAACCAAATGTTTATTTTTAAAACAAATTTCCCTTTTCTTTATAGATTCCCATTGTGAATTTAAACTTCTAAATATCCATTGATATACGATTTTTAAATTGATTTCTAAATATTCATTTTCAGCACCGAATTAAATTCTAAATTGATTTCCAAATTTATTTACAAATACCAAATCAATTTCCAAAATTGATTTTTAAATTTATTTCAACACCAAATTTACTATCTTTTGAAACAAATTCCTTCGTTTAAATTTATTTAATTTTCTAAAATTAATTTTCTATAAATCTTCTACTAAATTTCAAAAAAAACCAAATTTTATTTATTTCTGGTATCCTACGATACCAAAAATATATTCGGCAAAATTATAGCCTTCAACAGTTTTAATCATAAATAGTCACACGCAGATTATAAATGATCAACACACAATATTGAAATAAATTCAATTTTTTGAGGAATCCAGTTGGATCCCTCCAACCTATTTCTCTGCATCCACAGATGTTAGCACAACAATTAAATATCAATTCCACTTCGAGGTGGAATATCGAGGTATATGGGATTTATAAAATATCATCCGCTATTATGCGGCGCAATAGGGTCTCATCCGCTATATAATGCGGGAAATCAATCACCCAATATATACTACTATATAAATAATATCATCCAGTGAATAATTATTATAAATCAATCATCCAAGCACACGGTCAATCAATTTTAAATCTAACTATTCAAAATTTAAATCAAAACAATATTGATTGAGTGAGAAGATCTCACCTTTTTAATTGTAATCCGATTCAATCCAGCTTGTTCTTCACGATTTAAGACCTTGTATAAACATTTATACAATTTATTAATATTCGAAATAAATCGAATAATTAATTACCGTTTAATAAATTTATTGAAATTTTAATTTTTAACTAATGATTTAATTCAATCAAAAAAAATAAAATTTTAAACTAATTTCCCTTTTTAAAATCTATATTTAACAAAAAACTAAATTTAAAACAATTCCTTTAACAAATTATTTTTAGTAAATTAAAACATGTATATTTACTTTATTTTGAAACCCACCCTTATAAAATAAATTTATATAGATTAAAAATCTTATTTTGACATAATTCCTTAAATCTCTATATATTTTGCAAAATCTTCCTGTTTAAAAACATTTTATTTAAACAGTTGCTGTTTATAAATTTTATTTTTCTGCATATACGTGTGTGTGTGTATTAGTTCTTGTTTACTGTTTACCTAAAGATTATCTCAGTAGCTAAACTGATTCTTTCTATTTACCTAAACATTTTCTCTGTTACTTAATGATATACCAGAGTATTAAATCACAAAAATTACTTACCAAAGAAGTTACCTAAATCTTCCGCCCATCCATGACGCGTGCACACACGCTCAGGTAACCGAAGTTAGGGCGACTGTGCCACCACCATCTCGGCATCGCTTCATCTTTATCCACGCAACGCCATCGCCTGAGAACGAACTCGTGTTCGTCATTCAAAAACCCTAGATACGACGACCCTTGCCTCGATGCGAGCTCGCTCACAACTTCACAACATCCTGAGATCCCAATCCCATTGCTAGGCGTGGCTCTACCATTGAGCTCCTCCCACCTCGAAGAGGTCGACCATCGTGACACTGCTCCGATTGAATAACCCATATCCAGGCCGAGCCGGCACTGATGCACGCGCCTCGAACTGCTCTTGATCGAAATCGATTTCGATGGAGGCCATTCTTCGATTCGAATTATGTTTACTTTTTTTATTTTAAAAGTAGATCTCGAATTTGAATACGAAAGGGAGAACAGCCATTTTCTTTTAATTGGATTTGTTGATGCTCGTCCATTAATTTAATTTCGAACGAAAGCGATTTTGGCTGTTAGATTTTTAAAGAGGGAGGCAGAACTCGATTAAATCAAACGAAAACGAGAGGCTGCGAATTTGCTCAGCCATTTTTTATTTCATTTTTTCTTTTTTTTTGGCTTCTCGATTAAGAATTGAGAATGAAGGGGAGGAAAGAAGATACGTGATTTAACAAGGAGGTATAGGTCGGCTTGGTTAGGAATATAGGATGGCTGATGGGAAGGAATTTTGACTGGGGAAAATATATTATATTTAAATTTTAAATTTAAATTGTCTCAAATTTTGCAACACAGTAATTTAAACTCCAATCGAGGCATGTCGCTAAGCGTTTATAGTGTTATACCCCTATTTCGAACGCATTGGAAAAGGTTTTGAGTCCTAATTCGATCATATGGAGAATATAGTTTTTTGAACCCAGTTATAATATTGAATTTGATATAAAATTCAGCGCGTTTGCCTATCGTACGG
Source organism: Allium cepa (assembly GCA_030765085.1). Classification (NCBI taxonomy): domain Eukaryota; kingdom Viridiplantae; phylum Streptophyta; class Magnoliopsida; order Asparagales; family Amaryllidaceae; genus Allium; species Allium cepa. Next base: position 603,286,718 of record CM060935.1, read on the forward strand.
CTAAATGACAACTTCGAATGCTACGAAAATTGAAATCCGATAATAATACAATATTACGGATCCAATGAATCATTGAATTCCGAGACTGTGCCTCGGAATGTTATTTTTAAATGTCGATTTAAACAATAAAATTTCAAAACTGAATAAAGTATTTACAAATCAAATTCTGAAGCTTCCATTAACCTCAGTATTATGAATATAAATTTTCTAAGCCTTTAAAATATTTTTATTCAGTATAAAACTGAAGATTCAATTTTTTTTATCCAACCTCAATAAATTAAATTCAATAATTAAATTGCCAAATTCATAGTTAATTTTTAAATTCAAGCTAAACCATCATTCAAATATCTAAAATCAATTAAATTTTCAAATTTCAACTGTCCAAAATCCAGGGTCGTCACATAAATCACGACCGATTATATTATAGAAAAAAGAAGAAGTTGCTTGCGACCTGGTAATCAACAGATGCGTTTAGGAAATTGTCCAGGCACGGGGTGGATATCGGCAATGTAGACGATTTGAAGTATCAGCCTGGTGTAACGTGAGATGCTTGCGATTTAAGGCAACATGCGGCCAGGGAGCTTGGCATTAAATTATAGGCAAGTGAGCGAGTGTGAGAAGAGGTCAAAGGTGATGGCGATGACATTATGGAGGAAGAGATATGCACATGTGTGTAAGGCGAAAGGAAGAAGAAGCACAGTAATAGATGAGTGATTTACACTCACACATATATGCTCTAATCTCATAATTCATGATTTATGCACACAAATTGTGTTGTGTTTGAAGAATTGGTTTTTGGTATCTACTGTCTTGTCTTGTCTTGCATGTGTGTGATTTTTGTGCATTAGTGCTATTTTGTAAGTGAACCAGTGATGTGTGTGTTCGTGTACATGAATGTTTTGCTTGAGAGTGATAGAATGCGTATTTGTGTATTTGCTTAAGCTAGTGTGTGCATATATTTTGATATCTTTATATAAATAACCTAAAATAAACAAATGAAGGATTCTTATATAAATTATATTTATATATTATACATGAACATAAAATAAATCTATAAACTAAAATTTTTATAAAATAATAGAAAGTATTTAATGGTTTCGAGTTGATATTCTACAATTTCTACAAGATATTTTATGAGATTCTTAATATAAATAAAGTTTTAGGATATGTATTTTTATGTAGATTTGTATTATATAACAAATTGATTGAGATAACTAAAAATTATCTAATAATAGTTTATAATCATAAGAGAGTATAAAATGAGTGTTATAAGTAATATTTAGTTTCATAAACTATTTTATGATTAAAATTATTAGAATGAGTTATTTAATGTTATCCCTTAATGCTTAGCTATTAATTAATTATATTAAAAATGGAGAAATTAATTGTTACTTAAATATAATAATATTACCATTGAGTTTATTTTCTACTAATTCATGAATATTTATTTACTAATTGTTTATAAGTATTTATTTACTTATATAAGATTAAAAAAATGTAAATAATTTTATTAGGTATCAATTTAGTTGTTTTACAATTATATTTATTTGGACAATCGATATCATATACTTTTGGTTCAATACTTCTCTTTATATTGATTTGAACTATATGAAGATATGTTTTTTTAGATTTAGGGAATTATAAATTATCATATTTTAGAAGATGCAAAATTATTAATGAAATATGTTTTGGAATGAATTGTTTAATTCAAAAGATGTGTATATATTATATTTGGAAAATAAATAATTATTACTAATTAAAGGTTTTCAAAGGTATAGTTTGTGAAATTTTAATATACAATTACTTAGGAATTAGTAAATTGAGTTTCACAATATTAAATCATATATATATATATATATATATATATATATATATTCACATTTATATTTGTTTTTTGAGTTTCCTAATTTCTCAATTTCGCAAAATTGAATCACACGCACACACGCACGCACACACACACACACACACACACACACATATATATATATTGGATTTTCTAGTTTTTTGATATCTTATCTTCTCTATATTGAATCCGATGATATGAGTGATTCACCGTTGATGTTGATTTAGTTGATAATTTTGATATGCCACGATGTTGACATCCTTTACATAATTATGTAGAATTTAATTATGCATGATGAAAAATTAGAATCAATGGAATTATAATAGCATTTAGAATAGGGCATTCGGTAATATTTCTCCTATTATTCTTTAGATTCCTTTACAGAATAGTGTAATCATGAGTGTAGTTTATAAGCGGTGAATAAACATTTGAGTATCGCATAGTGGTATGGAATGCTGTTGTGATATTTTTTTGGTCATTCATTGTAAGTAGATAATACTCACGTGACGGCAAAAGAGTCAATAGTGTAAGGTGATTTATGGCTTCGTGCTTATATTTAGTGATTTTATGTCTATACGTATTGGCTAAATAACATTATTACAATGTACTCCTATTATGTTTTTTTGGAGAGGACTAGATGGCTAGAATCCAACCAAGCAAACTGATCGTGGGGTCGCACCCAGTAACACCCCTAATTATAAATAACATTATTCAGGAAATTTAATTAGATAAATTAAATAGAATAATGTAGAGAATAGTGTGATAAGAGAAATGAGATTTGAAAACCAATTAGGTCATGTCTTAACTAAATGAATTCATAAGAATGGTTTATAAGCAAATACTTAAAAGGGTAAGGCAAGGGTAATATAGGAAATAGCCATGTACGATAACCCTATAAACCCTAAACACTTACCTCATTTTTCATTGATATGCAGATCAAGGCCAGCCACAACCCTAGGAGAAAAAGGGATCAAAATCAATTAGAAGCTAAGGATTCAAGCAAGAAAGATTTAAGCAAGATCAAATCTCAAGTTCCTTATCCAAACAATGTGAATAATAATCTATATCATCTCATATATGTTCTATTGAACATTTCAATTCGGGTTTAAGGTTTTAAAACCATTTGGATGAATTAGATGATGATATGCTTTGATTATATGCCATGATTGATTTAAAAAACTATTTTTATAAAGATGTAATTCGATTTTAAGGTTAAAATCCTATAAAATGGGTTTTGAATGCCAAGAGGATTGAATATGTTATGTAAAACATTATTTTGGAGGTGGGTTTAAATTTACCTAATATTCTAAGTTATGGATAATTTATTATGAATTTTCGAATGGAAGAAATAGACAATATTGTGTTTAAATTATTTATGGCAACTATATATTGATTTTGGGTCTAAAATTTCAATATATTAGTAAACATATTAAAAGTGAATTATTTTGATTTTTGGGGATTTTTCCTAAGTGATTTACTAGGGAAATTAGATTAGTTAAGTTTGGCGACTTAAACGTTTTAATTGTTTTATTTAGGAAATGGGCTTCTTTGATAAAATATTTTCAATTATTAATTGATGAATTCAGTAGGCTTTTTAGAAAAAGATTTTGATAAAGAACTTTGCAACCAATTATATTTTTACAAACAAGTCAAGTTAGATGAAAATAAGTTTCTTTGTAAGGCATAAAAATTAGTACTGATATAATTTACCTCTTCGCCACTTCCATTTGCTCACTTCCGAAACCATGCTCAGTAGGCCTTTTGAACCCATTTGAAACCAATATACAGGACATCGAGTAATTGGTACGTAGTGTATTGGAGAAAGACAGAAAGGATGGTGTCGAAGGCTTGAAGGGGCTAAAGTTATTCTTATGAGCTTTCGAAGGGGTTGAAGTTATTATTATAAGCTTTCGAAGGGGGTAGAAGCTATCCTTATTAACTTTGAATTACTTTAGTTTATAAATGATGCTTTTGAAAGGGTTGATGCCTTTCTGTTTTCAAAAAAGCTTTCGAATAAGTTGACGCTTATTTAAATTTTGAAAAGGAGCTTTCAAAAGGGTAGTTGCTTTTGAACCTAATTGAAACCTAGTTGTCGTCTTCATACATTTCAAATTGGTTAAAGATTGCTTTTCTTTATAGCCTTGTAACAATGAGTTCGAAAGGGAAGCTTTTATTTTATTGATATTGAAGCCACTTTCCAATGCTTTCGAAAGGGGTTCTGGTAGCAGGTTTTATCAATGTTTTCGAAAGGGTTGTTTCGAAGCCATCTGTTCCCTAAATTCTTTTACTTGGAGATTAATGTTTATGGAAGGGTTACTTTCACTTATTATCACCTTGACCCAGAATTCTTATTTAGCATTAAACCTAATGATTTCGAAAAGAGGTACTTTCAAATGGTTGCGATATCATGCTTCTATAAATTCTACTTGAACTAAGTGGTTTCGAAAGATAAACTTTAATACTTTCGAAGGGTATGTTTTAATGGTTTTGAAAGGAATATTTCAATGCTTTCAAACGGAATGGTTTGAGTTTTCAGAAACAAAGGTTTCAATGCATTCGAAAGAAATGGTTTGGGTGTTTCGAAAGGTATATCTTTAAGTGTTTTGAAATAAGATTTGAATACTTTCGAAAGGTATGTTTCAATTGTTTCGAAAGAGAAGGTCTAAGGTTTCGAAAGCCTTAGTTTTCAAAACAAGGAACCCGATCTCAATTTTTAAGATTAACCCATTGCAATATGAAAGGGCTTTGAAATGGCATTTAAAATTGGTGTTTTTGAAGATGCTTTCCTTGATAAAAATAATAGGTTAAAGGTATTAACCATGTATCATTTGAAAATGATTACAAGGAGTTAAACCATAGATGTTTGTATTATTATGTTATGATCAGTTATCATGTGTGCTTCTTCTATAAACATATTCACTTATAATTAACCATTGACTGCATTTTGGGGTTTTATGGGCAGAATAACCGGTTAGGTTAACCCAGTAGTAAATATAGATTAAGTTAACTCCTGTGTAATTAGAATTGCATCCATGAGGTTAGGTAGACTAGCATGTAGGATGCCCAAAAGACTAATCTAAGAACTGTTAGTTTAGACAGGTTCATAGTAAGCCCATGAAAACTATGAATGGAAATTGTTATTGGCAGGGGCCAATAGGTTCTTATGATCCCATGAAAAATATATCTAGATTAAGTCATTGACAAAGATCAATGGGTTCATAGTTAACCCGTGAAAACTATGTTATGAGAGAAGTTATTAGAGAACCCAATAGGTTCATACCGAGCCCGTGAAAACTATAATTGGATAGTGTTATTGGTAGATACCAATGGGTTCTTGGTGATCCCATGAAAATTATGAAACCGAGCAAATAGTCCATAAGCTTTGAACAGGTTATTAGTTACCCATAAAAACTAACAGGTTTATAGTGACCCTAGAAATTATAACTTGAGACAGATAGTCAGATGAATAAGGATGTGAAATCCATAATATATTGCATGTTTGCATATCATCGTGATATATTTTATTATGTTATGTCTTAACCATTGTGGATGCAGGTGCATAGTATATGGTTATGATAAATTGAGTTAGGATGCTAGTGAGGGGGGAACCCGTTTCACTAAGTGAAGTGGTCTCACTAGTTATCTATATGGTTTGAGATGGTAGGTTATTATTCATACCAGACTTTTTGTCTGACTCGAAGTTTATGTTTTCTTCTTAACTTTGGATGCTCAATTGATTTTGAGTAGTTTGAGAGTTAGGGTTTTCAGGTTCTTCTTTAGACGAATAAGCTTCAGAAGACATGCAAGAGGCAAGCTAGCTAGAAGGAGTTCTTTCTGTTTGACTCCGCCGTCTTTTGGATGTAATGAAAAAGTTGTTTAATTGCCTATATTTAGACTCTGATCAACCAAGGAGGCATCTTCATATGTCACTTTTGGCGTACTTTGTAATAATTATATTTCTCTAAACGTGGTTTACAATACAAGATTATATAATGAATCCGATATGCTCTTTTGAAATAGTGTGCGAAATTTGTGTTAAAATTTGAGTTTAAAATTTTACATATCCATGTGTTTCTGGTATATCAATGTACCTGATATTATCGCACTTGGTCACCTAGAATTAATAGCTATAGATGACTGCAACATCTATAGTAGTTAGTTTTGGACCATCAAATGGGGGATTTTTCACACCCCAGATCTATGACAACATGTTTATACCTTTGTGGTACTTACCTTTATAGTACATTTATTCGCGTGTTTACCCCTTTTATCACCTTGGCCGGCAGTTTGTTATCTATACCTTTGTGGTACTTTATAGGGGCAAGTGGAGCGTCACGACTTATTAGTCCTTTTTTGATCAGCCATCGATGGATATGTTTCATGATGATTGAGGGGTAACTGAAACTGTAGGGACTTTGTGTCTCTAGAGCTTGCTTTGTGCTATCAGTCTCCCTTTTGGTTCTGACAGAGTGGTAGATTAGCATATATGATTGATACACCTTACTGCAGTATTGATGTGCATCCGATTCCACATATTGTTACATTTATATGACTCAACTTGGGATTTCATGTCTATCATACAATCATTTCCCATCACGATATTCACGTGTAGACATTATATGAGAAGATGAGATTATTACTGTATATTTATCCAGTGTATAGTGGATTCTCAGTATATCTATAAGCAGACTATCCTATTTTATATATATTGATGAAGATGTTTATTTGTCGAGATTGAGAGATATATTTCGGCAATGCTTCATGCTAAACTGATTATATTTGATGATATATCCTCTATTGATATTTCTAGATTTGATGTTGATTTCTCGATATGTGTGATTCACCCATTTGTGTTGATTACATGATTTCTGATTTGATGTGTTTCTAAATGGGTGATGACATCTTTTGATATCAGTTCTTATTGTTTGATGTGGACATAAGACATTTGGGTGATGTGATGCCTTGATGATTATTTATAGCATTATATACATTCTAGGCATACGCTACCATATTTATGTGAATCCTTTGACATGCCAGCTTATGAATTTATTTTCAATGTTAATATTATAATATTATTATTCTATGTTTATATTATATTATCATTCTTATATATCCTTGATTAGACATAGTCTAACCGATCTGTTATTTTATAATGCTCTGGTCAATCCAAGACATTTTCGGTATAGGGACAACATGATCATCACTTGTTTTAGTGGGCTTAAAGGATATATATATATATATATATATATATATATATTAGTATGTTGTATGATGTTTATATGACATCGATTCATTGTATGTTCTGATACTTAACCGTATATTGATTATTTGTCATATGATGTTGATATATTGTCATTTGACATATGTTGTATTCTAATAACATTATTGTATTATATAAATATATATTATATTATCATTGAGATTGATTTTATATTCTCTATAATGTACCATATATTATGTCATGTTCTGCCCTGTAAGCACACATGTTTACTACTTTGTATTTATACTGTGTACATGCTGTGTGAGATATTCATTGATGTTTTAATACCTACCAATGCTAACCCAGGTGAATATTCACATATGTACCCCATATAGCTTTATTCTCCGTATTATTCGACGGTATTACTCTACAATACTCTTGGATATTATGGGTTTTGAGGTGGGGTGTCATAAAATACCAAGGAAGTTATAAGAAGAACTAGATCATCATTGAAAAGAGTTTGTTACCCATCAAGTTAAAAATAGGAGGACAGAACAAGTAAAAGAGAGGGGCTTTCACCATAAAGAGACCACTCGGTCTAAGAGGTAATATTGGAGTTTGGGCCGGCGTGTTCACTCTTCAACCTATAGGCTTGCATTTGGATCATGAACTACTCGGACATCAAAATCTGCAGAGTGGTTTCGCTATAAATATCGACCTTATGGAAACTAAAAAAGATCTTCCCTGGGATCTCTATCTTTCTCCACTTTTGGACACTTCCCCTTCTTCATATTCTTCTTCCTCAATTACTCTAATGAGTCTTGAATTCTAGATCCATTAGAGTGTGTTTGGATCTAATTGAATTCATTGTAATCTAGAGATAAAACAATCAATAATAAGATTAAAGTGGACGTAGGCTGGAGAACTTGCCAAACCACTATAAAAAGCGTTTGTGTGATCTTGTTTTCTTCCTTTTTTTCCTATTTGATCTGAATTCCTACATTTTTGGTGCTTTCATCTGATATTTAGGTTTTGGTGCCATTTATGGCTTCAACAGTCAGGACTACGCCTAACATATACACTACGGCCATAGGCTCGATAGCTATTGCATAGGAAATTACTATCTATGTACCCCTTTGGGGGATCAAGGCCATGTAGTTCTACTTCCTGCTCTTTCCTACATCTAAATACTTGTTGGTACATAACAACCATAGTAATCATGCAACCATTAGAACCATCATAACCACTGTAATCAATGCAATTATTGCAACCATTCCAACCATTGCAACCATTGCAAACAATAAAAGTAGAAGATTATATTACTGCTTATTCATCTCAACAAATCATCATATGAAGCAACCATAATAGTAAGGGCGTACAATCATCAAACTTGAACAATATCTAATGGCAACCCCTATCCATAATATAAGAAAATTACAATGCACAAATATGCATACATACATCATCATCAATGTAAATATAATCCATCAGATGTGTATAAGTCCATTCAACATTAGTGACACAACATCAATCATAAAATTACTATAATTACCTACCCAACATCTACCAGTAATAATGGTAAAATATTGCATCCACTTGCTAATGCGACATCGTCATCAACTAATCAAGTATTTGTGAAAATTAGTACTAGACAATCAATCGCCCATTCAACAATCATCTAGATAATATATTTGCATCCATTATTCTTTAATTATAAAATCGATTCATTATTGTTTATTTCAAGGGTTTATTTATTTATTGCATCTCAAAACTATAATACTTTTTTAAGAATGACAATATTTTTTTTCTTTATTGTACTCCTTTTTCCAAATACCCCAAAACATCGTATTTTAAATCAAAAATAATAATCTTCATCAAATCACATTTTAAAACTATATTATTATTTAAAACCTCATACTAAATAATAAACTTCCTGAATATCGGTTAAATATAATTTTTGTTATATTTATGAGTTTCTCCACAAATTTATAAATAATAATCATACTTAATTCCAAACTTTAGTTTCTGTAAAATTTGTTATATCATGTTATTTATAGAAACCATCTAAAATCTATAAATAACCTTCTGTATCATCTATTTATTTAATTTTTCATTACATTCATTTTAATTCAATTTATTACTTTATAGTTAAAGTCAACAATTAATTATAATTAAACATCCAAAAATACTGTATGATAACCCGCACCTTAGTGAGCCTGAATTTTCACTTAATTGAAAACCCGATCCACCAAACTATGAATCGTTGGTTCGGTATCCTACAAATAAATAAATAAATCCATATTGAAGCACTACCGATATGACTCATAGCAGAATAGTAAAGTATAATAAATCATATAGTGACTAGCCAACCGAGCATGCATAAGGAAACCTGTCCTTCCACTATTCTCGCCTTGCTTTGGTACATATCCCTCTAAAGCTATCCTATCGGTTGTAATGAGGAGGGGTCAGAAAAACGTTTTGGTGACTGAAAATTGTACACTTTATAAATAACACTAGTTTATGTCTTCCAAAACATTTTATGTCCTTTTATTCTACTTAGTCATCTCAATTCCACGTACGCATACTGTATGCCCGATCTACTCGAGCTAGACCATAACTACATACATATACATATATGAATATATAAGTACCACAGTCCCCTCTTGGACCAAGATATTATCCCCACTAGTATCTGTAACCCATTACCACATCAGGATATATAATTAACGCAGTATCACATCCACATCGTCGTGCATACCAAGGAACTCCCGTTGTGTCTAATAGCGACATCATAACAGTTTAGCCATATTTTATCTCATTTTGGAGATTTGCCTAACTGTTTCATATTATGAACTCGGCTCCACGGACTACTTAGGACTCAATTCATCGGACTACTAAGGACTTAGCTCCTCGGACTACCCCAATCATTTAAAAGACGTCTCTTAAGGGTTACCTAGCCTTGTGTAACGATATGGAATTTCAGACACTTCGTACTTAAATATCTGAATTATTAAAATATTTGAATCTTTGATTAAATGTTGTAAAATGATTTAATAAGATTTTAATACCCTTTTAAATCATAAGTAATGATGATTAAATTAATTTGGAAAAATGTTGACAAAAATAAATACTTTGAAAAAATATTGATAATGTGACCGAAAATTATTTTATCGACAAATAGCTTTTTTCTCAACGAAAGTTGTTCAAATTTTTTATGTGTGCTAATTAATCATTATGAAGATAATTAAAAACTAAAATATTTTTATGTATATGGCTAACTAAATGTGATGATGCCATACATGATGAATGGAAGATGTTTAGGAAATGAGCTTAAATGGAAAAACTTAAGAGTTAATAAGTGATAAGGAGATGTGATGGGAGGTAAGCTTTACATGACATAAAATGGGGCAAAAAAAAAAAACTTATGCTACACCATTTGATGCCTATATAAGGAGAGGTACACCATTTTTAAATAATCACTAATTTACAAAGCTTAAAATGAAGTAAGATAATTAAAAATGGTGGAAAGTGCCAAAGCACTAATCCACTAATTCTTCTCTAACATTTTCATGTCTTAACCAAATACTCTCCAATCTCTTTTAAACTTTGGCTATAGGCCTAAAATATCATTGGAAGTATGATTAGCAGGTAAAAGTGGGGGAAGGTTAGAGGAAGTGGGGGTTTCAAGGAGGGGTCATAAGCATAGAAGGAGGAGGAGGAGGAGGAGGGGTGGTGTTGCTTTGGTTTGGAAGTGCAAAAGGTTAGATCATTAGGCTTTTGGCTATGGTGGAAGGTGGTTCTTCGTTCTTTTGGCTTTATGCTTGGGTTTCGCATGGATCTAAGTGTGTTTTCTCACTATCTTATAAGTACAAATTGTGTATATATATGTTGTGTGCAAAATATAATATTTAAAGTGACATTAACTAAGTGAAGTTATAATTTTTAGACATCTCTTGCTTTCGATAGCAAATGACAATTTTGTATTGTATAATATAACTTCTATTACTATCTTAAACATGTGGCATGGCCTTGAACTTAGGTTTAAATGGTTGTTTAACTTGTGTGTAAAATTGAAGTTAGTTTGAAAGTGTTTGAAGTGAGAATAGTCGTTATAAGTGCACTTTCGAATTCCTTATTTTTGGAAAATTTTATTAATAAATGGAAAGATATTCTTAGGGGTTTCTATCTATACTTATTAAACAACCTAACGGTAGTACTTCCTATAAAATTTTCAAGTCTTAAATCATTTTTTAAATTAGTTAAAACTAGTTACAAAGATCATGCTTTTCAATGTGTTCTTTACCATGGACTTTTAACAGCAGTTATAAATGCTGTAGCAAGTTGCTTATGGTTTTAAGTGTTCAAAAATGATATTTAAATTTGGTATTTTTCTATAATATTTTTAAAGAAGTTTCCAAACACATTTTAAAGTGTATTCAATTTGGTTTAAAGTTTAAATATATTTTCAATAATTATATATGTATTTACAAAGTAAAAAGGTTTTATGTTGTAAAACATGTTTTAGATCAAATTATAATTAGTTATTTTCGAGTAATATTTTACATAAATATTTAAAACCCATTTACAAGTGTTTTTTAAAGTATATATGATTTTTGAAAAAGGTAATTGATTTGACTTAAAACTAAAACCGACGAAGTAGACTTCTCTATTTTTGAGAGTTATGGATGATGTCGAGTATGGATGGAGCAATAGAACTCTAATCAATTGGGCTTTAATGTGCACGTAAAACTGTATATTTTTACTTCTACATTTAATCTTCTTTTAATTAAATAAATGAGCATATTAGGGTATTTTACACGTTTAAACTAAAATTTAAATTATTTTCAAATCATCATCCATTCATCTTCATTTGGGGGTAAAATGGTGATTTTGTGTATGATTTAATTTAAGAAAATATATGTGCACATTTTTATTTTTATTCATAGGAAATGGAGTGAAAATATAAAGAGGTTTCATGGATATATGCATGCACATATGTTGAACGCAAATGGAGAATCGAAATAAAAGAATTCATGCAACATAGATGAGCCTACATACCCACTAACACATGGTCCATAATTAAAAGCACATGCACATGTTAATGAAGGCTTAAAGGCATGTGAGTGGGGATTAATTATTTTCCCAATGATTACTTGAAGGTTACACTTTCTCAAGTGCATTTTAGGTAGTCAGCTAAAATATGAATTAGGGTTTTAAGCATGTATAAATACCCCTTATGTTTCATGTAATCATCTTTTTTTTAATACAATATTGTAGCCACAAATCAAAGTTAAATAAAAATTTCTTTAATGACTTCTTAGCCTCGTTTTTACTTTCATGCAATTTTTACTTTATGCTTTCTTTTCATGTTTTTTTTTTTTAATTTCACACTCTTCTACTTAGTTTATGCTTCTCTTGTTTGATGTTAGTAGCATGGATTATTTATTATAATTAGTTTAGTTTTATTTCATGTAAGTAGTTATCTCTCTTTTCTAGTAATTAGTTCTCATTTTCCTTCTCTTTTTATATTGAAATCATCTTATGTTAACATGTTTTCAAATATGAGTAGCTAAACCCCTTCAATTTAGGGGTAATGAAACTCGCATGAAGCATATTAAATTAACATAATGATTTCATTTGTGATCTCTCTTTTGTGCTAAATGAAAATTTTGAATAATGGTGGTTTATGTCTCCTTTTTAGTGAATTTTGATAGTCTATGTTGACATCTCAAATAGGCTATGCTTATTCCATTATAAACATAAATTATTTGATCATTTTTCTAAGTGATTTTGATGATGAAAGTTAAGCTAGAATCAAAATTTGATGGTCTATTTTATCAATTCATAGTAAATAGATTGTACTTAAAATAGATTTTATTTTTAATTTCATGTCATTTTCATGAATGTTGATAAGTAGGTTTGAATGGTGTGTTAGAGTTTGATGATTTAAATTGTGCTAATTAATAGCACAAATAAATCATACTTATAATAAGCACATCTATCATTTCTACATAATATTTTATTGAGATTATAAATGAATTTTGTGTTGATTTATATGAATGATTGGAAGTGGATTTGCCTCTAAATTGTTCTTTAATCACATAGTTTTATTCATCTTTTCTCTAGTTTATTTTCTATAATTTTTCTTAGTTTAAAACCACTTCAAAACTTTGGACTAATTTGATCGAGTATTATTAGAATTTAATTCTTTCTCTGTGGATCGACCCATGCTCGCATACATACTACGATTGTACTCCGTACACTTGTGGTTTTTATAACGATAATATTTTAACGACGGTTTTCTAATCAACATAAATTTCCATCGATATCAACAAGTTTTTGACGCCTTTGTCCGAAAATATGAATTTTGTTTTATTTCTACTTTTCGAATTATTTTTATTTGATTTTATTATGTGTTCACTTTGTGTGTTGATTTGCATTTTTTTTAAAATTATTATTATTTTGTGTTGCATGTTTGTTGTATGATTTTTGCTTTCATTTGAGTTGTGTGCTCTTTGTGTTTCTATTATTATTATTTTCTATATTGCGATTTAATTTTGCATTCACTATTTACGTTGCAAACTCATACAAAAACTCATACAACTCATACACTTCCGCAACCATCTCCCTGCCCTAACCAAATCAACTCTCTGGCAAACTTGCCTCTGCCATCATCCATTTCCCTCCAAGCAAACCATACCATTTCAACTAAAAGCTACCGATACATCAAAATTCCCCTTCATCAAACCATCACTTCAAACCTGACATCCATCACTCCTTCACAATCACGACCACAAATACTTCACCATCTTCCTCAACAATTCCATACAAGCTTCTGCCAACATCTCCACTCATCACACCATACCGGCAACCCTCTCAAATCCTTCATATACCACCACAAATCAATTCACATAACCACTTCAACTGCCTCCTCTCTTCCTCAATTCTACAACTCCACTTCATTCCATACAACCGCCACATTCGTCACCATTCAACCTACAACCTCCTCATTAAACTGCCTCCTCCACTACCATACTTCACCTCCATCGCCAACAAGTTTTTGGCGCACTGTCATACAACTTTGCATGCATATACTGTCATACTGCCTCCTTCACACTATCACACTATCATACATACAAACTCCTCCTACAACTCCCCCTGTCAATACAACCAGAAACAACCCACTGTCTCCATCATAATCAACTGCCTCCCTGGTACATCTTCCATCACCAAACTTCACCACCCTCCTGCATTTCAACTTGCACAAACCACTTCTACCCTCACAGCAATCACAACATCGACAACCAGCAACTCCTCCCCTTTTACACTGACTGGCCACCAAATCTCCACAGGCATCAACAAACTGCCATCAAAACTCCAGTTCCACCTGATCATTACATCAACTACACAGAGCAGTACTTCAACTTTCTCCAGCTACTGCCACTGCCTCCATCACTTCCCAGATCACCATCCAAACACAACCACCTCCTTCTCTCTGAAAAACTGCCTCAACCAAACACACAACATTCAAACTGCCTCTCCCCCACCACCTTCATATTTCTGCCTACTTCCATTCACTGCATCGCCAATGCTGCTACTATCTCCTCCAATTGCATAACAAATTCACCCAGCAACCATCTACCTATTGCTACTGCCTCCAGCCATCACACTCATTCACCGCCTCCACAACAGTACTTCTTCACCACGACCTTCACACCACTTTCCCTCAAATCACATCCTTCAATCCATCAAACACTGCAGCCTGCTACCAAACATCACCATCAATACTCCCTCGCCACTACAATACTTCTAAATCTACAAGCACCCCAAACTGCATTACTCCCTACATCATTTGGCTGCACCATCATCGACATCGATAACATCAACCCGCTTCGACCATCCTATAATCATCTACAACCACCATGGCTCCTTCAACCTCGTACCCCGCAACGAAAAATCATACCTGAAAGACCGAAAATCAATTGCCTGAAACCCGTCGACCTGCGTCTCCAATCGCGAACTACCCACTAACTGCGTCGATCGACGACCACCCGAGAGCAAACCAAAATCAAATCAAATAAAACCTCAGAATCCGCAACCTCAAAATCCGAATAACCCGCTGCCACTTCACTTCAATCACGCCTCAATCGCCGATTCCATTTGTAACCGGACCCAGTTCACGATTTTATTTTATTTTATTTTTTTTTTTTTTTTTTGAGTTTGCGTTTCTTTTCTTTTTTTTAAATTACGAAAGTTGCCTTCTTTTTTGTTGTGTTGTTCTGTTGTAGTGTGTTTTAACAGAAGAGATAAATGATTGGGAATTAGTATTATGATTTGCAGGTTTGGGCCTTAAGTTATTTGATTTGTGGGCTTAGGTGATATTAAATAAAAGATTAAATTTCCTTTTATAAGAAAATTATTTTGTTCTCTTTAGGAAAAGGTTTAAAAATATAAAAAATGAAAAAAAAAAATCTTTTTCAACTCTTTTCAGGTTGCAGGAAAGCACAAGGGAAGGAATTGCTTGCTTTACACTACTTTGCTTGCTTATATATGTACATACATATATGTGTGTGTATGTATATATATATATGTATATGTATATATATGTGTGTGTATATATGTATATATATATATATAAAATCGCTGCTTTAAAATAATTTGCTAATAATTTTGCATGCTCTGGTATCGTGCTCTTATCATTTATTATTTTCTTCGCATTGTTAATTGCTTGCATTTTAAAAAAAATTCATAAAAAAATCAAATTTCATTCGTAGTTGCATTGTTAAATCACGTTTAATTTATGTTTCATAGTCATCTCGTTTTTTTTTCTTTTCTAAGATTGCCATCCAAATCCACATAAAATAGGAGATTTCATCACCCCTTACTTGTCACACAAATTGCATTTCATCTTAGAATTTGACTAATAATAACGGTTAGATTTTGGACTTAAGGGTGTCGCGAGCTCATCTAGGGCTTAATTGTATCTTGACAGATTATTTTCTTTCGAAAATCTAATTTCTTGGTGTCAAGGTTATGTTAGAGCAATAATCATATATAAATATTACGGTGATTCGTAAATATTACAGTGATTGTTTCTCTGAAGGTGCTTAAACCTTCGCACTACTAGGACGGCTCCTAAAGCGACGGAGCCTAGCGACGGCTAAAAAAGACGGCCGTCGCTTGTCGCGAATATACAGATCTGCAGCCGAGAGAAACATTTCATTCCCTTCCTTCCATTCTCTCAGCTCATTCTCCTCCACACTTGCAACCAGCCGCCGCTATCCGCCACAAGGAGCCGTCACAACCTTCCGTCGCTAATTTGAACCTCTCCACACTTGCCGGTTCTTCTATTTTTCATTATCTTTGTTTAATTTAGGTTTAAATTAAATTAGTTGATGATTTAGGGATTTAGAATTGGATGATTTAGGGGTTTGGAATTGATGAATATATGTTATTAGTTTATGATATATAGTTTATTATTTGAACTGAGTATATAATGGTAAACCTAATTTAAAATTAGTTGTTTATGTGTTTGAAATTGGTGATTATTGCGTATTATGTGATGATAATTAGTGTTGATTTGGTGGTATTAATTAGTGAACTTATTGTTCACTTTGTTGTTAAAAATTATGGCTACTTTAAAATCCAAAAAATAATACATGATCATTGAATAATATGTTTATTGATAAGTTTACGAGAATGTTTGTTATACTGTTGTAAGCGCTAACTACTTATTTAGTTCACAAAATCGTTACTTAAAATTTATGTAGTTAAACAAAAGTTAAAATACGTTTTAAAATTTTAGATTTAATTAATAAATATTTAAATAGTTAAATGAAATATAAAATAGTTTTTGTAGTTGTTAAAATGGTAACTCATAGTTCTCATTTGTGAGATAAGCAATATTTTCCGAGTTACTGATAGTTCCCATGGATTTTGATTCATAATTAAACGAATTCTATTTGGCTACATTACTAAAAAAAATTAAGATCATTATTTCACTACAGACCACTAACATTTCAATATTAATATTTTTTAATTTGTGCTTTATTTATATGAACCCCTTAGAGAATTTTTGGCTCCGTCTAACAAGTGTTGTATATGATCGTTATATGGATATTCATTTTTCCACAGAACGGACATCTATATTCATCTGATACAATATTTGTTGGATTTGTCCTAGTACTTGGACAAGTTACAAACACAATAAAGTAATCATATTTTATAAAATCATTTCAGTTTAAACGGTTCAGAAAATTTCGATGGCACTTTCTTTTTTCTCTGTATACACGCATTGGTGTACGATACAGGGGAAAAAGGGAAGTGCTGCCGAAATTTTTTAGAATCGTTTAACCTGAAATGATTTATAAAATATGATTACGTTATTGTGTTTGTAATGAAAAGTAGGATAACCGGCCATCAAAGTAAAACAACAATAAACTTAAGAATTGAAAATTTTAATGCAGTATTTTTTTGAATTTGTTAAAATAGTAAAGGGTTATATATGAATTTTTACAAGATTTTAATATGAAGTGTTTTATTCAATCTTCTAACCTACATTTTACAAATCAGGAAATATGTTAGATTATTTTCTCGATCGTAGTTGGATGTATGAACCTCGAAAAGGTATGAAATGATCAATAAAAGAATGTTTATGTAACGGTGTACGCGTATTTATTAGATTTTCTCAATCTAATAATCGAAATAACGTAGACATTCGTTGTCCGTGTAGTAAGTACAAACATCTAAAGCATTCGAAACCAGATGTAGTAGAAGACATTTGTACAAATTTGGTTTTGTGCCGAATTATTACTTATGGGATCGTCATGGAGAACTTGTTCATCCTACACCTAATCCTGTAGTGTTAGAGGACGATAATACTATGACCAATCGTATAGAAAGCATGATGCAAGATGCTGCATGATCAATGTTTCCTACCTTTGACCAAGGTGATGATGGGGACGAAAATGTTGACGAAGAGCCGACCGCGGATGCTAAAAAAATTTATGATTTATTGAATTCTGCTAAGAGGCCATGGTGGGATGGATGTACAAGCGGAACCGAATTATCTGTTACCGTCGAATACATCACTATGAAATCGAAATTTAATCTTACAGGAGCTGCATTTACAGCAGTTGTACAAACTGCAAAACAACACATGCCACCTAATAATTTGATGTGTGATGGTCATTATAAAGTAAAAAAAACTTATGTCTGCTTTTGGATTGCCGTACCAGAAGATAGATACACGTGTAAAAGGTTGCATGCAGTATTGGAAAGAAGACGCTCATCTTACTAAATGCAGAATATGTAACGAGGAAATATACAAATCAAGAAAAAAGAAAGGAAAAGAAGTTCCATATAAGAGGATGCATTATTTACCCATCGCTCTACAGCATGTTGTTGAATATGCGATTATATGATTTTTGTTTGATGATAATAAACATATATTCATTCATTTAAATGTACTTGTTAATGTACTATTTTATTTTTCATAGATTAAATAAATATTTGCTGAATAAAATAAATTACACAGAATTTGAATTCAAACGAATATTTTATTCAAACAAATATTTATCACAATATTGAACAGTACAAATTCAAGCATACATATACTACTTTGATTACAATACAAATTCAATTACATCACAATCTCACTTTTACATCTGACCTCACTACATATCACTCATTCACTCAACTCGTACTTTATCTTCAACTTTATTCCAATGTGAAATCCGGCATCTGAGAAATCTGCAAAAATAGTTTTTGACGCAGTAAAATTGAAAAGGAAATATTTTTTGCAGTATAAAATAAAAAATGAATTTTGAAAATAATATTTGCCTCAGTATTTGGGTTGTTCGTCATCATTTAATTTTTGAATCTATCACACACAAACAACTTGTGACATACACAGTGTATCACTGCATATGCCATAAGGCCGTGCACACCGAAATATACACTAGATCGATTTACAGGGACAAGTGAGCACAGGTCAAACCCAAACACAGGATTCAACTCAAGTGCAATAAAATAATGTCACAACTTTCAGCACAAGGTCAAATCCAAATCGGATTCAACTCAGATGTAATTCGAAATCTAATCCGAATACAATCAAGTGGTCAAGACAGCTACATACAGTCACAAGTGAAAGCAAAAACTCATATCAGAGGCAACTGACTATAAACAAAATACATGAAGGTCACAGTGAAGCATGAAGCAGTTCAATATCCAAGCAACAATGAAAAGTATGGAACCAACTACACAACTACAGTAACAACTCCAGACCAACTACAAAAGCCAATGTCGAAGTCATTCCAACAAAATGACAATGAACCAAGTGCAACTGGAAACACAAAATTGCAAGCATACAAAATGCTCGATGCAAACAACAAAAGTGCAAGCTACAACTTCAAATGAACCAGGTGAAGCAACTCAAGCTCCAAAAGACCAAGTCGAAGTAAATGTCGAACTATTTTTAACAGTTCTAAGCAACTGACAACAATACAAAGACTACAACGAACACAAGTAAATGAGACAGCAGTTTAAATATATGAAGATAAGTATACAACCAGTATGCAGTGATACACAGTAGCTAAGTGGTCTGCATCAATACCAAAGGAATGACAAGAACAAAGCACAGTTGAATTGTCATCTGAGGATGCAGATATAAAATGACGCAGTGCAAAATTATCAATGAATTTCAAGTGTACAAAGAAGACAGTGACACAGCAACAATGAAACCAACACAATGAAACCGACTCGAAGCAAACTCGGTGCACAACAATCAAATGAACACAGCAAACACTTCAGGACAAGGTGCAGACGATCAATATACTACAAGTATGCAGTATTGCAAATATACTCCAGACCAGTTCAATGTAGAATGCAACCAGAGATATGCTACAACTCCAATGCTTAAGTGGAAGTACCAACTACTAAGTGCAACATACAGTGACAAAATCAAGATGCATGTACACAGTTCAACATGACTGAAAGTACAGTGGATAGAAGTCGATGCAAACATACATGAACACACATATATAGGCAGTGCACATTGAACCAGACCACATTATAAACTCAGTAGTGTGCAAATGAAGAACATCAAGTAAAGTCGAACAAGGACCAGAGACGGTGAATAGCATGGAAAAAGTCAACAAGACCAATACTTATTCTTTTCATCACAAAATCAAGTGTACAGTTCGAACAATATCCAGCATGTTAAGAAATCAAAATGGCCGAAGTAAACAAGATCAGTGTCAAGGCCGAAGTCATCAGAAAAATGGAGTTGAATTCACAAATCAAAATCGAAGCTGACCAAGTCAGAAATCAAGTGTGTGTAAATTGAAAAAGTCAAAAATCAAATCCAAGTAAAATAGGAAAGTTGCTGCCGTAACGATCAAGGAAGGATTGAACGGTCTCAAACTAAAATCGTGACCGTGAATTAAGGGAAACTATTCGATATGAACAAGTCAGATAAATCATCAACGCCCAACAATAATCAAATGGTCGAAGCACCATGTTGAACAAATCAGACAAACGAATTAAAGGAAATTGAATCCATGTATAAACCAAAAAAATTCATCATCGGCATGGGGAAAAAAAATCGAATTCAAGCAATCAATCCAGAAAGCGAAAGGAACAAATAACATACCAGAAGAAAAGTCGAATTCGATCATCTCGAAGCAACCAAGCCAACTTCATCAAAACCCTAATTTCACAGAACAATCAAGAGAAGCAGCCGAGCGCGACTCAAAGAGACATCGATCAACTCGAGGCAAGCAGCTGATCAATAGAGAAGGAAATCGATTTCAATCGACAAGAGCAACGAAATCGATAGGCATCGTCAAAGCTCTCCGAAGCCCTAATTTTGATCGAACAAGGAAAAGAAACGAAGAGCCGACATTCTTACAAAAGAAAATGAACGGGCTAGAATAAAGATAGAAAGGGTCGGCCTTTGTTAGTAAGGATAAGGGCTTTAGCTTTTTAATTAAATAAGGGCTTTATTTTAAATTTTGTTTTAAATTTGTTTTTAATTTTACAACTCTTTTCAAACGGTTGTATTTACTAGTCGTGTGATTAGGGGACAAACTACGTAGTTTGAGAATTCGCAACTCAGTGGCTGAGTTGTGGCAGGGTTTTGAGCGTAGAATTAGGTTAGTCAGTAGCGGGTGTCGGGAGTTTACGTGTGTAAGCGTGTGACTACTTAATTTCTAGTAGAAACCTTGGGGGCAGCACGTAGGCAGGGTTTTGCCGAAGCTGGGTAAATTCTGTGTCGTTCTATTTCTGCATTTATTATTCTGCTATTATCTATGTTGCTATAATTTTTGATATATCTGTGTAGAAATAATTTTATAAGCTTCCGCAATTAATTTTCATAATTAATACCATCACCCTATACACCCCCTCTAGGGTGAAATCGATCCTACACATGTCATATGTGATGGCACAGTGTAAGAACACCAGAAGAAGGAACTTTGATACATCCATCTGATGGAGAAGCATAGAAACATTTCGATAAGACTTATCTTGAATTTGCGGCAGAGAGCCGTAATGTTAGGCTTGGCTTATGTACGGATGAATTTTCGCCATTTTCTCAGTTTGGTAGTAAATATTCATCAGGCCTATTATTATTGCTCCTTATAATTTACCTCCGAAGATGTATATGAAAACTCCATATGTGTTTCTAACGATTGTCGTTCCCGGTCCCGATGATCTGACACAAGGAATTGATGTTTATCTACAACCACTAATCGACGAGTTGAAAACACTATGGCATGAAGAAGTTGAAACATACGACATTTCGAGAAAAAGGAATTTTTGTATGCTTTCTTCTTTATTATGAACTATTAGTGATTTTCCAGCGTATGGCAAGCTTTCAGGTTGGAGCATATCTGGACGTCTAGCTTGTCCTTATTGTATGGATGAAACATGAGCATTTTCATTAAAGTATGGAAAGAAAATTTCTTGGTTTGTCATCAGTATTTTTTACATATCAATCATAAATTTAGAATGGATAAAAAGAACTTTAAAGCTAACAGATAGAGAGTATGCTACCATCTAAGGTTTGGACAAGTGAAGAGGTATATGAAATAGACTACCCAAAGATACATGAAACTGGGGTACAGGTTGAGATTCTAGGTAAATCAGACATTCATAACTGGTGCAAGCAAAGTATATTCTGGGAGTTACCGTACTGGAAAAATATCATACTCCCACATAACGTTGATGTCATGCACAACGAAAAATACGTGTTTAACAACGTGTTTAATACAATTTTGAATGTGAAGGGGAAAATCAAGGATGATGCGAATTAAAGATGTGATATATTACACTTTTGTAAGCGGCCCGAACTTCAATTATACGACAATAATAAGAAACCCAAAGCATGCTATGAGCTAGGCAATAAGCAAGTAAAACTCATTCTAAACTGGGTGGAAGGATTTAGATGTCCTGATGGGATTTCTTCTAACCTCCGTAGATGTATTGACTTTAAAAACATCAAATTGAGTGGGATGAAAAGTCGCGATTGCCACATTATGATGGAGTATTTTTTTCTCGCGATTTTCAAAGAACTGCTGCCTGCAGAAATATGGAGTGTTATAACAGAATCAAGTATGTTTTATAAATAGCTTTGTTCTACGACATTAAAGGTAGATCGTATATGTAAACTTCAAGCAGAAATCCCTGTACTTCTATGCAAACTGGAGAAAATATTTCCGCTTGGCTTTTTTAATGGAATGAAGCATTTACCTGTTCATCTTCCATCTAAAGCACTCCTTCATGGTCCACTGCAATATGGATGGATGTATCCATTTGAGAGTAATTTAATTAATTTCGGTTTTTGTACCACTATATGAATTTAATTAATTTTGTTTTAGGTACCTGAATCATTTGAAGAAAAAAATTAGACAAAAAACACGAGTAGAAGGTTCGATTTGCAAATCGTACCTTGATGAAGAAGCTTCATTTTTTTCTCATATTACTTTAGTAACGATGTGAACTTATCGTTCGTAAGTGTTCCCCGTAATGAAGAAACTATTCAGCAGGATTCTTCTCAAAAGATGTTATCTATTTTTAGACAACATGGAAGACCTGCTGGAAAATGTGTGGAAATGTGGTTAGATGATAGAGATTACCATGTGGCGCACACATATATTCTTTTAAATTGTGCTGAAGTTGCACCATTTGTTAGGTAATTATGAATTCATATATAATTCAGTGAATATAATACATATTTACAGCATATACGAATCACAACATCCATCTGGCTATCTCAGTAAACAATTTGCTGGATGGTTTTCAAACTATGTTCATGATACAGAAAACTGTGTTGTTGATGAAGGATTACGACATCTTGCTATCGGACCAAAACGAAATGTCAAGACTTATCCAATATTTTTCGTCAATGGATTTAAATTCAACACCAAAGATTACGAGGCTGAAAAATTAACATATAACAGTGGTGTATTTTTCAAAGGAAGTGATGATCCAAAGGAGCATATAAAAGATTTTTGTGACATCTTAACACAAATTTTAGAGTTGACATATTATATACAACCTGCAGAGAAAGTTTTTTAATTCAAATGCAACTGGTTTAGCAATGTCCCTGGCTCTGGAATTAACGTGCACAAAGATTATAAGCTAATTGAAATAAGGCATACGTCGCATTACTATAAGTATGATCCTTTTGTATTAGCCAAGCAAGCTTTACAAGTTTATTTTTCTCCATATCCGTCCTTAAAAAAGATAAAGCAGACTGGTGGGTGGTTTAAAAAACGAAGGCAAGATATACGTTTGATGGAAATAATATTCCGGATGAAGCAGCGTACCAAGCGAATCTCGAGCCAAATACTGAAATAATTGATGTAGGGTCGTTGACTGATGAATCGAATGTTTTAATAGATGCATTTGTAAGTACCGAAGAAAATGATATAGAGTACAAGACCGAGTCTGAATCAGAATATGACGAAGACTGATTATAGATGGCATCGCTTGTTGTACAAGTGTGAGCTATGTATTAACAATAATGACTATGTTTTGTAATATTCCGAGCTATGTAATAATAATGAAGACTATATATGATCTGTATCATTCTGAGTTATGCATTATTCTTTTCATGTACGCTTTTTTCGATGATTATGTGCAGAGTATGTTTATGTGATGATTATCACTTGATTAATAATTATGTGATGATTATGCGATGATTAATGATTATGTGATTTGATTGATGATTATGTGATGCTTATGTTATCAGTGCTCTTTTCTAAGCAGTGTATGATATTATATATATGTTTGTCAGTTATGTTTGATATACGACGTGATCAACGTAGTACATCCCGGTCACCTTCACTCGGAGCAGGTCCGAGTACCTCTGAGCCAGATCTCCGTCGAGTTGCGGAGATAGTTCCAAAAAGTGCCGGGTATGTATCAAACTTATTTGAATTATATTATATGAAATATATTGAATATATACATCAACATTTCTACAGAGGGTTCGAGGTGGAGCCGTCCGATTTCATTTTTAAGTATCGAAGGAGGCATACAAGAGTAGGATGTCCAGGTGTTGGCCTCAGTGGGATAACATTCCAACACATATAAAAAACGCAATATGGGCTGATCTTATGGTAAATACAATTTTGTAATATATAATTATGCCTTATATGAAACCAAAACGATATGCCATCATGCCTTATGATATCAGTTTTACGTATTCTGTTCTGCTAATTATTTTTTAATTATACAATCTCTTTTACATAACACGTATGATAATTCAATATGCAGGCAGCTGTACGTGTGGATCCGCAGGATATGGATGTTTTTGTAAATCATTGGAATAAAAAGATGCGGAAAAATTACAGAGAGACTCTGTCAAGGGCTAAGAGTTCAGGGAAAAAGCCAAGTTGGATGGGGGATAATATTTGGGCTGGATTCCAACAATATTGGAAATCTGAAGCATTCAGAGTAAATTATATTGTCACTATATTTTTACATTTAAATGTGTTGAATTATTTTACTTAATAGTGTATATAAATTAATAGGAATTATCAGAAAGAAACAAGGCTAATAGGAACAAAAATCCCGCTTTATATCGTGGTGGCTCGAAATCTTCCAACAACATAGGAGGGAATTGGTAAATAAATTAACCAATATTTATGTTATGCGTGTATATATTTACTAGTGTCTCTTTACCATTATTCTATTCTTTTATATAATTTATTCTTGTATATACATACTCATGCAAATTATCAATATAACCTATTCTTGTATATATTCAGTGGGAAAAGTATGGTAGGGAGCCCACAACGGCTGAGGTTTTCAGAGTCACACATGTAGTGGAGCACACGGATGAGGATATGAATGTTTCATATGATTGGTCGGACAACAAGACTGCTTCTGTAATGGTAAATATGTTTATTTCTGTAATGAAAATATTTCATATTCGTTTATTTCACTGTAAATAAGTAAATTGTATAGCAATTGTGTCAAATATCTGTTCGTAATTGTAGGAGAGATATAACGCAGAGTATGCACGAGCGATACAAGCGAGTAGACGGGAGTCGCTTACGGTTGATGAGTCTAATCGGATATGGGATTCAATCATTGAACCAGCAAGTCGAAACAGGCGTTACAGTTTCGGCAATATGGTATGTACTCAATGTTTACACAGTAGAAACCTGTATGCCATGAACTTCTTATTCGCTTGAGTTTATTACGAGTAACTTGAGTTTTCTCATTGTTATTGTATGTCATGAACTTCTTATTCACTTGAATTATTGCATAGGCTCTTAATTTCCAAAGGTCATCTAAGAGATCCATAGATGAGGAAGAGATTGCTCGGATGCAAACACAATTGGATGAGCTCAACGATTGGCGGAAGAGTAAGTTGGCAACGCAGATAGATGAGCGTATTGCAGCGTTCTATCAGGAGCATGGGTCAATGCCCGGGGAAGGAGGTGTGGATGATGATGATGCTTAGCTGATTTGTTTTGATAGGTACGCTTTACATATATGTGTGTGTACATATTATGATGGGTTTGACATTTGGTACTATGGATGTTATAATTGATACTTATTGTTTTGGTGGGTTTAGTATTTTGGTTGTTGTGATTGATACTTGGACAATGTGGTTTTGTTTGGTGAATTTTTGTATTTGGTATGTTGATTTTCTTATATGATTTTGTAAATATATGTTAGAATATGCAATATTTGATAATTTGGTTGTGTTGATATTGATTATATGGTACGATGGAATGGTATTATATGTGTGAAATGATGGAATTATATTATTTGGATTGATTGAGATTGAGGGTTGAAGGTGCTGCAAATTGACTGGGAAAATATTTCAGGTTTGCAACGGCTAGCGACGGCCATTTGGTCAAAATAAGCGTCGGCTAGCGACGGCCAATTTGCAATGATTTGCAACGGTTTGCATCAACAACCCGGGAAACCAACAACCCAACGGTTGCTTCCACGTGGACACTTAGCCGTTACAAGCCGTTGCAAAAAGAACAACGGAGTCGTCGCTTTCTTTGGTTGCAACAAGGTATTTTTTGCAACGGCATTTAGCGACGGCTCGCGACGGCTAGCGACGGCCGCCAATGGCTTTTTGTCGTCGCTAAACAGTGTGTATTTTGTAGTGTCGTTGCGTTGCTATGGTGATTCGTGCTGCACCGATAACCCTTGTCTGTTACTTTTTAAGAACTATTTTGTTCGATTAAGACAAAGTGTGATTATACAATTTTATGTTAGGAGCAACTAAGGACAGAAAATTTGTAATAAGTCCTTGCATTCGTTTAGTTGCATTAGTTCATGCATAAATAAAAAATAAAAAATCCAAAAGATTTTTTTTTTACATTTTACTAAAATTAGTTTTTTTTAAATCCAAAAAAATATTTCTAAATCTTTTCTTTTAAAAAAATCAAATAGAATCAAAAATCCAAAAGAAGCATTTTTCTTAAGTTAGTCTTTGAGAAAAAAAAATCCAAAAATAAAATCATTTCAAGACTGAAAACTAAAACTTAAAAAAAGCAAAAACACACTAAAAAAAAGAAAGAAAAAAATATAAATCCAGAAAACAAAACAAAAATCAAATCTCCCTTTTGAAAATTAAATTCTCTTTAGTAAATATTTTTTCTTAAAAAAATTTTTTATAAAAAAAACATTTTCACTTCTTTTTCTAAACCATGTTTCATTTTCTTTAACTTGATTCTCACTTCTTTCTCTCCTTGACCTTTTCACTGGTGCATGAGTACCTGGACTCGTAACACAACAACAAATTATTAACTCGAAAGAACAGTCCCCAAATGGTGGCAAACGAAAACACCCCTCGAACTCTCATGGATAAAACTTTTCCTGATAGATTTTTTATTCCTTCTTGTATCATGTTACCCGCCACTACGGGTAATCATTTCAAAATTCATCAAAATCCCATCACCACGCTCTCAAAATTTGGCAATTTTGAACACGACGAATTATACATCTTCTTAACGAAATTCAAACAAGTATATGCAACCATTAAACTCCAATAATTATGTGATGGCGGAGTCAAACTTCAGTTAATTCCATTTGCCCTTACGAACTATGCTTAAAAATGGTTGTACAGCTTACCTTCGAACTCAATCATAACTTGGGAAGAATTTGTTAAAGTTTTCTTAAAAAAGTTCTGCCCCTTGGACAAAACGACTAAAATCCGAAACAAAATTGTGAATTTTCATCAATTCAGGGGTGAACCTTTCGGAAAAACATTTTGAAAAATTTAAAGAGCTTTTGATAAAATGTCCACACCATAATTTTGAAAAATGTACTCATTGTTGAATCTTATACGATGGACTTGAAAATAGTTCGTGAACCTTGCTTGAATCTATGTGCTAAGGCAATTTTCTCATCCAACATTACGATGATGCTTGGCAATTGCTTGAGAACTTAGCCGAAAAATCATCCCAATGGGAACGTTCTAACGAAAAATCCATTTACTCATGATCGAGCGCACATTTGATAGGATCATCGTTGGCTTTGGAAGCTAAAATCGATGCAATGATCGATAAATTCGACATCGTTTTCTCATCCAAAAAAATGAAACAAGCTTTCCAACAAATGTGTTATAAATGCAATGATCCAAGTCACATAGCCGATCAGTGCCATAACTCGGTAGAACAACTCAATACTTTCAATAAGGTTAAGAATGACCCATTTTCTTCAACGTACAATCTTGGTTGGAGAAATCATCCTAATTTTGCATGGAACGAAAATAATTCCAACATGAATTTGGTTCATTCCAATTTTCAAGCATTTTTGAATACTACTTTGGACCTTCCCTTTGAGCCAAATCATTTTCAACAAAATTTTACAGGTCCATCTCAAAATCAACGGCAAATATCTTTTGCTCCGAAGACGATAAACGATTGAATTCACTTGAAAAAGTCTTGGAAAATTGGCTAAAGCAACCATTCAAAGCCTCTAATCAAACAGCAATTTGCAAAAAAAATTAACGTCGTACATGTAGAATACGATTCAATCGATTGCTAAACTTGAAATGCAAATAAGTATATTAGCCACATCTGAGAGTGAATGTGAGCTAGGCACGTTCCCAAGTCAGCCAGTTATGAATCCCAGAAATCAAAATACGAATTTGAATCAAGCCCATGTCGTTTAAGACAGCAACGCAAACCAAATGAATGCTATCGTGACTTTGTGATTTGGTAAACAAATCGATATCCAAGTTGTTAATCCAAATGATTTACCAAAAGCTCCTCTTGACACTTTGAAAACGACAAGCGATTCAGAACAAAACATTAAGCCAAACATCGAATCAAATGCCAATCCAAATTATTCTTCTACTCAAATAGATCGACCTACAGAGTAACGTATTCAATTTCCACATCGCCTTCAACCCAAGAAACATTCTAATCAAATGGAAAAGATGTTAGAAATTTTCAAACAAGTGAAGGTGAACTTCCCTCTTCTTGATATCGTTCAACAATATTTCCCAGAGTACGCTAAATTCTTGAAAGACTTATGTGCTCAAAAATGACACACTCATGTACCCAAGAAAGTTTTCTTACCACCAGACTTAGCAAAGTCTTGTCCCAATCAATCCCCGTTAAATACAAGGATCCTGGATGACGCATGATATGGGACAAGATGAAAATTTCTTTTGAAAACATGACTTTGGATATTAAAATCTTCAATCTTGAAAACCAATCGAATGAATCACTTGACCAAACGTTAGAAGTTAGTTCCATTCAAGAAAATTTTGACAACCGAATAGTTGACTCTAATGACAAACGCAAGATTGAATATGAACAACTATTTCAAGACGAGCCCAACGAGATTGAAAACGCGCTTTCGTTTGAACCCCTCATAATTGAATCAGAACTTCAACCTAATCCTTTAATTAAGCAACCCCCTAAGTTAGAACTCAAACATCTTTCCGATCACCTTGAGTATGCCTATTTAGTTGACAATGAAATGTTTTCTGTCATAATCTCTTCAAATCTCTCTCTTTATTACGAAGCTTCCCTTCTTTCAATTCTGCCACAAAAAGAAGAAGCAATTGGATGGCCGATCACCGATATAAAGAGAATTAGTCCTACTTTTGTTCAACATCATATCCACTTAGTTGACGAAGCCAAGCTTGTTCGTGATGCGCAACAAAGGCTTAACCAAAAAATGAAGGATGTAGTTCGTGACGAAATTCTTAAAGTCCTTGATAATGAAAAAAAAAATACCTCATTTCTGATAGTTCGTAGGTAGCCCAATTCATGTCGTGCCTAAAATGTCTGGACTTACCGTTATCAAGAACGACTCTAATGAACTCATACCAGCTCATATTCAAAAGGATTGGGATGTTTGCATTGATTATTGAAAATTAAATGCTACAACATGAAAATCACTTCCCTCTTCCTTTCATCAACCAAATGCTTGAACATTTAGCCGGTCATGAATTCTATTTCTTTCTTGATGGTTACTCCGGTTATAACCAAATTCCAATCGCTCCCGAAGATCCAAAGTAAACGACTTTCACGTGTCCCTTTGGCACCTTTGCGTGTCAACGTATGCCATTTGTCCTTTGCAACGATCCTGCTACTTTCCAAAGATGCATGGTCGGCATCTTTTTCGACATGATCTATGGATGATTTTTCCATCTTTGGAAACTCTTTTTCCTAGTGCTTACACCATTTTGAGTTGGTTCTGAATCGATGCAAGGACAAACACTCAATGTTAAATTGGGAAAAAATGTCATTTCATTGTAAAACATGGCATTTTCCTTGGGCATGTCATTTCAAACGAAGGCATTAAGGTAGATAAAGCTAAAGTTAGTGTAATTGCGAATTTAGCCATTCCTAAATCTATCAAAGATATTCGTTCATTTCTTAGACATGTTGGTTTTTACTGACGCTTTGTGAAGGACTTTAGTAAAATCGCTCGACCTTTGAAAACTCTTCTTGGAAATGGCATTCCATTTGACTTTAGTTCTGACTGTGTTTCTACTTTCGAACATCTCAAAAATGAACTCATTTTCGCTCCCATCATTTGCTCACCCATTAGGATCTTCCTTTCAAAATAATGTGCAACGCCTCTAAGTTTGTAGTTGGTGTTGTCTTAGGATAATGCATCAACAAAATTCTTCATGTCATTTACTACGCTAATATAAGTCTAAACGATGCTCAACTCAACCACATGACCATTGACTAAGAGCTTCTAGCGGTAGTCTTTATCCTCAAAAAGTTCCGACCTTATTTGGTTGGGTCACACGTTACTATTTACACTGACCACTTCTCTCTTAGGTACCTTTTCGCTAAAATGGATGCAAAGTCTCGTGAAATGACCTGCAGTTCCGTACCCCTTGAGTCGACACTATTCTCCATCAATCAACTCAAGATGAACGGAAATACGAACCATTTGGGTTAAAAAAGAAGAGGTAGAAAAAGAAAGTAGGAAACAACATCAGAATCTTACAATCGCAGCGGAATAAAATATAATAGATAATAACAGATCTTTACACAAAAGAAAACTATATCTGTTTTATACATACGTCACCAGAATACATCATCGGAGTTCAATGACATCAATAACATACAATCTGGACAGTCATATAAACTTTTCCTCAAAACTGAATACGCAGCGGAATAATAATCAAGTACGGAGGTACGTATCCATCCAGCACGTCTTCTGAGCTCCACAGCAACATATCCTATATTCTATAATACTCGGTCCAACCCGAGCATTATAGTTTAAATATAATCCGAGTCAGTTTGGAATACCAGCGTGAGAAAACCACACCAAAATTGATTATTAAAGTTTCAAAATCCTTTGAAATCAAAAGCATCTCGTAAGACCATGCCACAAATAAACATGTCGGGTTTTTACCTTACAATAGCCAAAACACTTTTTATTAAAATCCTTTGATATTATAATAGGGTCTTTACAAATACTTATTAAAATAGCTGAAATTGTTACATGATTAAATTCCAGCTACTAACCACAAAGTGGGTTATACAAACAAAAACCGTAAAAGGGCACATAGGGAGAATGGATTTCCAACTAATGACTAGGCACTAGGGTACCACCTGTTACAGTACGTAGCCTAGATCACCGTACCGAGGATTACTCTCAATCCCCTGCAATACAAGACCGGGACTACCCCTTACTGGATAATCCCAAGTAAGATCGCCCCATGCTTGGGATCAGCAACTGCACCACTAAGGCAAAAAAAGGGACATCTAGACAGGATGACCTCACCTTAATGGGCGCTACCCACCTTGCCTTGCCGCATAACCCCTGATTTTCAGTCATTCCCGATTGATGAGGCTCGAGGCTAAGCGTTATCTTTTTAGAACATATCGCTTTGAATGCTCACCGTCCACCTGACGATGTTCTGAAAGCATTCAACCATACAAGTCCATCCCGGGTTCACGGAACCGAAGGCACTACTCCTACTATATCCATTTTGGAATCATCCTCATGATTAGTAGCGACTAGCCCTTGCACTTCACTACTCCATCTTCGAATTCAAACTCGTCTTCCTTACAAAAACATTCAAACCAGATCGAAGTGGTTTTCGAGAAATTAATCCCGATCCCGGACTCTTCGAAACGATCAGCGCATTGGCCAATATTGATAGCCGATTATTTAACTATCAATTAACATTCACAAACAACCATTAACCATAAATAATTTTCCAAATTATTCATTATTCCAAAATATCTTCGCAAGATATATTTCCACCGTTCAAACCCTTTTGAAACAGTTTTCAAACCATACTCTTTCATGAAATAAATTTCCAAATATTTATTTCCACCGAAAACACCAAGCAAAAAAACTATGGATTTTTAAAATAATTTAAAAACTTTATTATAAAATATATTTTAACATTTAGATTGAAAACTACTTCAATACTTTATTAAAAATATATACTATAGGAATATTTGAAATGAGGCTACTTTATAAAATATAAAACTAGATTTCCTCCTTTTAAACAAAATACCAAGTTAACTTTAAATCATTATTATTATAATAGATTTGAGAAATACTTACTTTGGAATTTAAACAATTAGAAATAATAAGTTTTATATAACATACTTTCAAACATTCTTAAAATTTTTAACTTATACCTTCAAATTTGTTTTGAAAACGTACTTGGCTACCCAGGGAAATACGCTTTTCTTTCACATCCTTTAAAAATAAATCATTATTTATTTTTAAACAAATTTACCCATTCCTTTAATAAATTACAATTCCAAACACTTAAATCAATTTTCAAACTGATTTCCAATTACTCCTTTTTGAAATAATACTTACTCAATTTATTTAAAAATCCATTAACTTCAGATTTTTATTCCTTAATTATGATTTACCATT
This sequence comes from Allium cepa, assembly GCA_030765085.1. Lineage (NCBI taxonomy): Eukaryota > Viridiplantae > Streptophyta > Magnoliopsida > Asparagales > Amaryllidaceae > Allium > Allium cepa. The sequence goes on from CM060935.1 coordinate 603,319,621, forward strand.
TTTTAATTGAAAATATTAATTTCATGTTTTCCAATTTTATTCTTTATCCTTTCAAATAAATTCAGACCTTGAATTTTCAAGTAAATTCTTTTATTACTTCCAATAATATCTGTTTAAGTTTAAAATTCATTCTCTCTCTGTTTAAATCAAAATCCCTTTCCATACTTGGTATTTATTTATTTGAATTTTTAAAATTACTTTTATGCTTTTCCAATTCATTCTTAAATTTATTCAATTCTCTATAATTATTTAACTTAAGGATTCCCTCTTTTGTTTTCTTTTCAAAAATCCAATTCTATATAATTTGATAACTCTGTGTACCGAAATATATCCAAGCAAACCACAACATTCAATATTCCAATTATCAATAATATTCATCACAGAATATCAAATATTCATAACACAAAATATTAAATAATCTAAATAATTTTGAGGAATCTGGTTGGATCCCTCCAACCTGTTTCCCTGCATCCACAGATGTTAGCACAATATCAGTTCCACTTCAAGGTGGAATATCGCGGTATATGGGATTTAAATAAAATATCATCCGCTATTATGCGGCGCATAGGGTCTCATCCTCTATATAATGCGGGGAAATCAATCACTCTAATATATTCTATATACATATACTACTATATATAATATAGAACATCAAACCTATATCTCAATTTATTTCATTTCAATTCAATTTCAACTTAATTGAAATACAACTGGGTTTTATTTTCAGTTTAATTCCATTTATTTCAATCCAATAAAATTTTATCTCCCAATCCAAATTTAATTTCTATTTTCCCATTCCAATCACATTCAAGATTTACTAATTATTTCTTCTAATCATCCATTAAATTTTCCACAATTTAATTTTCTCCAAATTAAATTTATTTAACATTTTCACTTTAAATTTTAATTCCAACATTCAAAGCTCGTATTTTCCTTCCTTGTTTAAAAATCATCTCAACTTTACCAGTTTATAACTTACCTCATCAGGATTTTTAATTCAAATAAGGATTCAGGATTTCAGACACCCAACCTTTGGTTCAAATCATTTGAAATCACCATTATCCCAAAATTACATTTCTCAAATTTTTAAACCAATCCTGGTTTTATCCCCAACAAATTTCCTTTGAAATTTCAAAAATAAAACTAGTTCTTCTGAACAAATCAATTTGGCAGCAATCTGTCACTTAGAAACTCGAAAATGAATATCGATGATGCTGCAGTCATCACCGAAGTTATTTCCCAACGACTGAAGTGAATTCAATGCTATATCCCTTCCCAAAATTTATTTGAAACCATTTCCTTTCAGAAATACTTCTAAAACAATAATGCTATTACTTGTCTTCAAAACACTTCGAAAAACACTTCCAAAATCTCCAGGGTTCTAAATTTACAGATTTTATTTAAATCAAATTTTAACTATAATTCATTTGTATAATTCATGCTCATTTCCATTTGATTGTACAAGTTATCCCAATTTTTATAATCTTATTCGTTTAAAATATTATCATCCAAACATCCAAGTTACATGACAATTTAAGGAAATATTTCTTTTATATCAAAATATATTTTGGGTAAAATTATTTCATTTACCCGCTTTCGAAAACAATATTGTGTCAAATTGTTCTATTCAAGTGTTTAGAAACCCTTCGATATAGTTGTCCAGACTCTACCGACGAAGTTCATATGCCACTCCATAAATCAATCAACACAATATAAAACCATTTTTATATCCACTAACAAATACGTGATCATATCTATTAATACGCTCAAACTCATTCTAGAGTACTGCGGACTCTATTTTCAATGAGGAATTCCCCCCAGAGCCAAGGTTATCACCAACCTAAGCTCTAATACCAAGTGAAACGACCCGCAGTTTCGTACCCCTTGAGTCTAGCTACACTATTCTCCATCAATCAACTCAAGATGAATGGAAATATGAACCATTTGGGTTAAAGAAGAAAAGGTAAAAGAAGAAAGTAGGAAACAACATCAGAATCTTACAATCGCAGCGGAATAAAATATAATAGATAATAACAGATCTTCACACAAAAGAAAACTATATCTGTTTTATACATACGTCCCCAGAATACATCATCAGAGTTCAATGACATCAATAACATACAATCTGGATAGTCATATAAACTTATCCTCAAAATGAGTACACAGCGGAATAATAATCAAGTACGGAGGTATGTATCGCCATCCAGCTCGTCTCTTGAGCTCCACAGCAACATATCCTGTATTCTATAATACTCGATCCGACTCGAGCATTATAGTTTAAATAACACCCGAGTCAGTCTGGAATACCATCGTGAGAAAACCACACCCAAATTGATTATTAAAGTTCAAAATCCTTTGAAATCAAAAGCATCTCGTAAGACACCGCCACAAATAAACATGTCGGGTTTTTACTTTACGATAGCCAAAACACTTTTTATTAAAATCCTCTGAAATTGTAATAGGGTCTATTTACAAGTGCTTATTAAAATAGCCGAAATTGTTACATTATTAAATTCCAGCTACTAGCCACAAAGTGGGTTATACAAACAAAAACTGTAAAAGGGCACATAGGGAGAATGGATTTCCAACTAATGACTAGGCACTGGGGTACCACCTGTCACAGTACGTGGCCTAAATCACCGTACCGAGGATTGCTCCCAATTCCCTTCAACACAAGACTGGGACTACCCCTTACTGGATAATCTCGGGTAAGGTCACCCCACGATTGGGATCAGCAACCGCACCACTAAGCCAAAAAAAGGGACATCAAGAGAGGGATGACCTCACCCTAATGGGCGCTACCCACCTAGCCTTGCTGCATAACCCCTGATTTTCAGTCATTCCCGGTTGATGAGGCTCGAGGTTAAGCGTTACCTTTTTAGAACATATCCCTTTGAATGCTCACCGTCCACCTGACGATGTTCTGAAAGCATTCATCCATACAAGTCCGTCCCTGATTCGAATGGAACCGAAGGCACTACTCCTACAACATCCATTTTGGTACCATCCTTAGGATTAGTAGCGACTAGCCCTTGCACTTCACTGCTCCATCTTCGAATCTAAACTCGTCTTCCTCACGAAAATGTTCAAACCGGATCGAAGTGGTTTTCGAGAAATTAATCCCGATCCCGGTCTCTTCGTAACGATCAACGCATTGGCCAATATTGATAATTGTTTATTTAACTATCAATTAACATTCATAAACAACCATTAACCATAAATAATTTTCCAAATTATTTATTATTCCAAAATATCTTCGCAAGATATATTTCCACTGTTCAAACCTTTATGAAACAATTTTCAAACCATACTCTTCCATGAAATAAATTTTCATATATTTATTTCCACCGAAAACACCAACACAAAAACTTTGGATTTTTAAAATAATTTAAAACATTTTATTATAAAATATATTTTAACATTTAGATTGAAAACTACTTCAGTACTTTATTAAAAATATATACTATAGGAATATTTGAAATGAGGCTACTTTATAAAATATAAAACTAGATTTCCTCCTTTTAAAAAAATTACCAAGTCAACTTTAAATCATTACTAATATAATAGATTTGAAAAATACTTACTTTGGAATTTAAACAAATAGAAGTTTTATATAACGTACTTTCAAACATCTTAAAACTTTTAACTTATACCTTCAATTTGTTTTGAAAACGTACTTGGCTATCCAGGGAAATACGCTTTTCTTTCAAATCCTTTAAAAATAAATCACTATTTATTTTTAAAAATTTTTACCCATTCCTTTAATAAATTCCAATTCCAAACACTTAAATCAATTTTCAAACTGATTTCCAATTACCCCCTTTTGAAATAAATTTCTTTACTTACTCAACTTATATAAAGATCCATTAACTTCAGATTTTTATTCCTTAATTATGATTTACAATCTTTTAATTGAAAATACTAATTTCATGTTTCCCAAATTTCTTCTTTATCCTTTCAAATAAATTCAAACCTTGAATTTTAAAGTAAATTCTTTTATTACTTCCAATAATATCTCTTTAAGTTTAAAATTCATTCTCTCTCTGTTTAAATCAAAATCCCTTTCCATACTCGGTATTTATCGATTTATTTGAATTTTTGAATTTACTTTTATTCTTTTCCAACTCATTCTTAAATTTATCAATTCTCTATAATTATTTAACTTAAGGATTCCCTCTTTTGTTTTCATTTCAAAAATCCAATTCTATATAATTTGATAACTCTGTGTACCAAAATATATCCAAGCAAACCACACCATTCAATATTCCAATTATCAATAATATTCATCATAGAATATCAAATATTCATAACGTAGAATATTAAATAATCTAAATAATTTTGAGAAATCCAGTTGGATCCCTTCAACCTATTTCCTTGAATCCACAGACGTTAGCACAATACCAATTCCACTTCAAGGTGGAATATTGTGGTATATGGGATTTAAATAAAATATCATCCGCTATTATGTGGCGCATAGGGTCTCATCCGCTATGTAATGCGGGGAAATCAATCACTCCAATATATTCTATATATATACTACTATATATAATATAGCACATCAAACCCTTTCAATCATTTAACCGATTATTTAAATTTGACCATTTAAATTTAACTTAAAACCAGATGAGTGAGATTAACTCACCTTTGACTTTTAATTTGCAATTCGATCCAAACCAGCTTGTTTTCTCCATGATTTTTTTTAACCTTGAATAAACATTTTACATTTTATTAATATTTGAACTAATCAAATAATCGATTACCATTCAATAAATTTAATTTAAATTAACAATTTGGTTTCGAACGAATAATTTAATTTCAACCAATTTCCTATGGTAAATTGTTTTTAAGGCCTAATATAATTTTAAATAATTTATTTAAACAAGTTAATCACTATAATACATTATTTTAAAATAAACTAATAAGTTTATAGTCTATATTTAAAATTAAAGATTTAATTTTTATATAAACTTTTCAACACTTAAAACTCCAACATTTTCTGTTCAAAACCTTTTCTATATAAAAAAATTTCTACCTACATATATAATCAGATTAAATAGGTATGTAAAAAAAATCTTTTCAGAAATGGGTATTTTCTTTACTGTAAATATATTTATATTAATTCAAAAAAAGATACCTTACAGCTGATTTCCCACAAGCAGACTGCTACCAAGCTCACACACTCCTGAACTTCACGTGACCTTCACAACGCATGCGTTCACCGCCTTCACGCATCGAACAATCCCCAACTACGTCCCATCTCGCGTTCGCGTGCTCGAGATCGACCCACGCATCATGCCCAAGCCTAGCACCATGCCCCTCTGATGATGACGAATCCCTACGATATGACATGCCTCTCCCCTCGAGCCTCGTCGCTGAATCAAACAAGGTTTCAATCGAACGAAAATCATTCGATTTGCTTAGAGTATTGAGCACAATGGTTTCTTTCATATACGATTCTGTCTGCCCTTTTTATCGAAGGAAAATAGAAAGAGAGGAATCTGATTTACTTTCGAATAGAGGGAAGGTGATTTCTTATAATAAGAAAGATGGAGAAGGAAGCGCATGATTTGTTTTTGGAGATTTGTGTTCGACCATTAAATTTCTCTTTTTATTTTCATTCGAAATGTTTTAACTGAGGATGAGGGAAAAGATTGCGTGAAAAAAAAGAAATAGGGGATAAGAGGAGACGCGTGTTGGAGAAGGTTGGCTACAGTGATAGCAGAGGAGACAAAAGCGGCCGCGGAGAAAAAGTTTGATGTGCTATAAATTCGGCTGAAGAGAATAATTTGACTACTCAACTTAGATATAAAATACTATTCAAATTTAAGTTGTCTCGATAAATGTAACTTTAAATCTTGACCTCCTATCGGGGCGTGCCATTAGGCGTTTATAATGTTAAACCCCTATTTCGAACGCAATAGAAAAATTTTCAAATCCTAATTCGATCATATGGAGAAAATAGCTTTTTGGAACCAATTATTATATTTAATTTTCGATGTAAATTCAGCGTGTTAATATATCGTACGTACGCTCACACAACAACTCCATACACTATGAAAATTGAAATCTGATAATAATATAATATTACGAATCCAATGGAACTGGTTTCGTCGAAATCCGAGACTGTGCCTCGAAAGGCTATTTTTAAATATTGATTTAAAGGATAAAATTTCAAACTTATTAAAACACTTCCAAATTCAAATTTTAACACTTTTACTATCTCCAATACTATCAATATAGATTTTACAAACCCTTAAATTATTTTTAACAGGCTTAAAATTCCAGATTCAACAACTTACCCAATTTCCAATAATTAAATTCAATAATTAAACTTCCAAATAAATGGTTATTTTTGAAATTTAAGTTATAAATTAACTTTTAAATATTTAAAATCAGTTAAATATTCCGATTTCAAACATCCAAAAATTCCGGTTCGTCACATCTCGTTTGATCCGTTGGATCCTTTTACTCCTAGAATTTGACCTTATGATCAAAGATAAAAAAGGATCCGACAATGTCATTACTGTTCGTCTGTCGCATCTTCCATATGCACCATCTTCGTTACCGATCAACGGGAACTTTCCTGATAAACAAGTCCTTTTCATTTCTGTTGATCCATGGTATACCGACATAGTGAACTATTTAGTCGCTAAGGAAACTCCTTCATTTTGATCGAAACAAGATAAATATAAATTTCTTTCCCAAGTCAAGTACTTCTATTGGGATATCCATACTTGTTTAAGTACTATTCCAATCAAATCATTCGACATTGCTGAATTGTGAAATAAAGAGCGTTCTTTCAATTTTTCATAACCAAGCTGTGGCAGTCACTTGGGTTCGAAAAAAACAGCGGAAAAGGTGCTTCGATGTGGTTTTTACAGGCCTACGCTTTTGAAAGATGCATTCGAGTTTTGTAAAACCTATGATCACTACCAAATGTTAGGAAGGTTCTCTAGATGAAATATGATGCCTTTGAACCCCATTCTTACCGTAGAAATCTTTGACGTTTAGGCTATTGACTTTATGGGACTGTTTCCCAACTCTTTTGAAAATTTGTACATTCTTTTTGCTGTTGATTATGTCTCTAAATGGGTTGAAGCCATTCCTTGTAAAACAGATGACCACAAAGTTGTTGTGAAATTCATAAAAGAAAACATCATTTTGAGGTTTGGAACACCTCGCACAATAATAAGCGATAGTGGAACCCATTTCTGTAACCATTCATTTGAAACTCCAATGAAAAAAATACTCGATAACCCACAAGTTATCCACTCCTTATCATCCTCAAACTTGTGGTCAAGTTGAAGTTCCAAATCGCCAAATCAAACAAATTTTGGAGAAAACTGTTAATAAAAATCGAAAAGATTGGTTACAAAAATTGACAGATGCACTTTGGGCTAATAGAACTGCATATAAAACCAATCTTGTTATCTCACTTTTTAGGCTTGTATATGGAAAAGCATGCCATTTACCCATTGAACTTGAACATAAAGCATCGTGGGCAATTAAGAACATAAACTTTGATCATGAAAAACAGGCGAAAATAGAAAATTGGAACTCATTGTATTAAAGAAGATTAGGAACGATGCATATGAAAACGAGAAAATTTACAAAGAAAGAGCAAATTTTTTACATGACAAGTCAACCCTAAGGAAAAAGTTTTCGCCAAACCAAAAGTTCTTTTGTGTGACTTTCGACTTCATTTGTTCCCTAGGAAATTAAAATCATGGTGGACAGGACAGTAAATTGTATGTTTTGTTTTTCCACATGGTACCATAGAAGTAGAAAACCCTAAGGATGGATCGATTTTTAAAGTCAATGGTCATTGTTCAAAACCATGCTTGGAGTTGGTGAGTGATCGAAAGGAGGAGCTCATGATTCTTCATGAACCACACTATGTCTAGTAAGAAATTTTAACCCTCTCCTGTAAATATGTACATACTTTTCCCCGTTACACTCATTATATCATGCATTGACTGTGGAGACACAGTCAAAATCAAGTGTGGGGGGTGTCTCATGTTCATTTTTGTTTTTTCATGGTTTATTTTTGTATTTTCTTTCCAAAAATTGAAAAAATTCTAGAAAAAAAATCTTTTTCTAGCGTATTGATTTGCTTTTGAAGAAACATGATAGGATTTGTTTTTGGTTATTAAATTGAAAATTTTGAAAATATAATTGTCTTAACAAAAATAAAATAAAAGTGTAATTACAATTAAATATGGTTTAAATAGTATATAGGAAGGTTCATGAGTGATAATTATGAAGTATATCCTAATTGTAATCTTTATTTAAAAGAGTGGTTGATTTAAAGTAAAGGCGATAACATTTTCAATCTTCTAAGTTAAGTGGTGTTAAAATGATTTTGCATAATTCTCACTTTTCAAAAACAAAAAAAAGTTTTTACAAAAATAAGAAACACTTGGAGTCATGTGTTCACACGTAAGTGTGTACACTCGCCATGATCTCTACCCTTCTCACGTAAGCCCAAAAGACAATGCATGATCGGTATATCTGGCCTCAGTTTATCCGAGTTAGGTGTATGTAAATAAAGTAAAAATAAAAATAATAAACACATAGAGTCATGTATTCAAATGCAATTGTGTACACTCGCCACACTCTGTACTCTTCTCACATAAGCCTAAAAGTCAATTCATGATCGGTATATCCGACCTTAGTTTATCTGAGTTAGGTGGGTAAATAGTAATAATGTTATTACTTTTCAAAAACAGAGAGAGTGAGCAATTGAAACCCAAGCACTATTTTCACTTATTTTATTTGACTTGTTATTTTAAAAAAATAAAAATATCACTTTGCGAAACTTTGATAATCAACTAAAGGATTCATTTCATAGTTGCATTATGTTATCAACCAAAACAACTAGCCAAACTAGAGTCTAATTGCAATGATAACTTAATTTTTATTGGAAGTTTTGACAAAAAAGGACTAAAATTTCTTAATAATAACCGAAAGTTAAATTCAACTTACTCATGTCAATTTAAAAGTAAATTCTTCATTTGTAAATTTTTACTTTCTTTCATGCTCTTTTGATTTCATGCTCTCCTACTTAGTTTATGCTTCTCTTGTTAAATGTTAGTAGCATGGATTTTGTAATTAGTTCAGTTTTATTTCATTCAAGTAGTTAACTCTCTTTTCTTGTAATTATCTCTCATTTTCCTTCTCTTTTTATGTTGAAATCATTTTAGGTTAACATGTTTTCAAATATGAGTAGCTAAAACCCTGTCATTTAGGGGTAATGTAGCTCTCATGGAGCACATTAAATTAACATAATGCTCTCTTTTATGCTAAATGATAATTTTGAATGATGGTGGTTTTGTCTCTTTTTTGTGAATTTTGATAGTCTATGTTGACAACTTGAATAGGCGATGCTTATTCCATTTTAAACATAAACTATTTGATCATTTGCCCAAGCGATTTTGATGATGAAAGTTGTGCTAGAATCAAAACTTGATGGTCGATATTACTAATTCAAAATAGATAGATCATACTTAAAATAGATTTTATTTTTAATTTCATGTCATTTTCATGAATGTTGATAAGTGGGTTTGAATGGTGTGTTCGAGTTTGATGATTTAAGTTGTGCTAATTAATAGCACAAATAAATCATACTTATAATAAGCATGTCTATCATTTCTACATAATATTTTAATGAGAGAGTATAAATGAATTTTGTGTTAATTTATATGAATGATTGGAAATGGATTTGCCACTAAATTGTTCCTTAGTCACATAGTTTTATTCATCTTTTCTCTAGTTTATTTTCTACAATTTTTCTTAGTTTAAAACCACTTCACAGTTTTGAGCTAATTTGATTGAGTATTATTATAATTTAATTCTTTCCCTACGGATCGACCTGTATTCGCATACGTACTAGTGCGCTTGCGATTTTTATAACGTAATATTTTAACGACGGTTTTCTAGTCGATATAAATTTCCACCGTTACTAACAGGCTTCCCTTTTGGATGAGGAATAATTAAGTTGGAATGTCGAAAACGTGTCAGTCTTGTTGTCTACTTACTTGTTTAAAAGGTAATTAACTTTATTTAACGCTAAAACCCAATGAAGTAGGCTTATCTATTTGTGAAAGTTAAGATTGATGTCGAGTAAGGAAGGAGTAATAGAGCTCTAACCTACTAGGAATCCTCCTTGAACGAGGAATAATTATGTCGGGAATGTCGAAAATGGGTTAATCATGTTGTTTGTTACTTGTTTATGGAAATCAAAACCATTAAGACTATACCTAATACTAAAAGCCGATGAGTAAACTTGTCTTTTTGTGAGATTCATGAATAAAGCATATAGGCGTAACTTTGATGCAATCAGTGCTCTAACTTTCCTGACTTCACTCTTTAAGGAGCAATAGTTAAGTTGAAATGTTAGAAACGAGTTAAGTATACAAACATTAATTTGTATAAGCAATTTTTTTAATAGATAGTCTATTAGTCAACCATCGAACTTTAACTTTTATTATCTTAGATCTTTAAAGGAATGTTTTCAAAGATAATACAAGTATGGAAATAGTTTTGGGTACTTTGTGACAATGCGTTAATAACCTTCGTCTTTAACCCTTTTTTATTATACTTATGAATATAAATAGATCTTTAAAAGAAAATGGTTTTGGGTTTGTAGTGCCAATGTTTAAGCAACATTAGTCTTAAACCTTTTTGAATAGATTTGTGAAAGTACTTGGATCCTTAAAATGGATATTTTAAAGAAAATTATAAGTATGGAATCTTCTAGAAAAAGATAGAAAAGTAAAGGTTTTAAAGTAAGAAACCTTGTTCATTATTTGTGAATATACTTATACTATTTGAGATAAGTACATGAATACTTTTTGAAGTATAAGTACAAATGAATAGTAGAAATTGATAAATGAAATTTTAGTAGATAAAAGAAGTTTTACTGATAAAAGAGGTTTTAATTAATAAAAGATTACTTAAATAAAATGGGGATTATCGTGCGTTGTATGTTTCCTCGTTTATGGAAAAAAATAGTTGTATACTTAGCACTAAAAGTTTGATGAAGTAGGCTTGTCAATCTATGGGAAATAAGACTGATATTCATGTAAGGATATGAGCATTAAAGCTCTAACTGTCAGATTCACTCTTGATTGAGGGATAGCATGTGCTGAAAATATCGAAAACATAATAAATATACGAGACTTGGTTTCCATATGTGATCGCTCTCATTATCATTGAATAACCAAATTCGTCGATTCAGTCTTAAAGAGACCGGGATAGGTAAGTGTTTTACATATCGAAAACCACTTCAATCCTGAGATACATGTTCTATCCCTTGGAAGTGGATCTGTTCGAGATGCTAGAATCCATTTAGTGATTCATGATATGTTCAAGATATGGAAATCCATTTGGGGATTATGTTCTATTCGAGTGATGAAGACTCGCGTGAAAGATGCCGAACATAACCTCAACATCGAAGATGACTAAACATATTTGGTTCACGTTGTATGGGTTTAGCGACCATTGTCAGGATGTTATCAACTTCACTTCCAGAGATACTTATTAATTATTGATCGGCGGGAGTGGTGATATTTGATTCAAGTTGTACATGTTTATGTTCAAACGATGGGCCTCTTGTATTTACCTTAATAACATATTTTATTTAGAGATATATGTCACTCGGAGGTACTTTCTGACCCTTATGTAGGAGATTGGATCTGGCTCCACCGGAGTGATCTCCATGAAAAATCCATTATGCGAACGTTCCTTATTGAATTTGATTGTACCCTCTAACAAGCTGTTGAATGTAACAAATGTATCCATTCCAGCTATGTTATAATATTTATATTCTTCACCCTAGACATTTTATTATTATATCACATTATGTACTTATTAGATGGTGGTTCTTTTGAGGGGATAACCATTACGACATTCTATGCGGCCTCAAAAGTAGTATTGTATGATGTGCACATGTTTCTTGAGTTTCTCATACCAGACTTATGTCTGACGCTTTATTTTTGCTTCCTTTAATTCCTCACATTCTCTTTCAAGTAGTCTGAGAAAATCGGGTTTTCGTGATGTCCTTTGGAGCTCGAAAGGACGAGCTAGATGTTTCACCTACAGTAGTATTCTTATTTCTGCTGCATTACTACTGTATATATCAACATTTATAAGGATAGGTTGTTATATGTAATATCCCGGAATTTTTAACAATATCAATTTAATAATCTGTATTTAAAATTAAATTGATATTGATATTCTATTAATAATTATTCAAATAGATTTAATAATCTTCTTCAATAAATATTTAAATTGGTTATTTTATCTTTTAAAAATAATAAATTGATTTCTATTTACAATATAAATATATGGTTTATATTTTAAATAGATTGGCATTGTTTTAATTTTAATAAGTAAAGCATATTTTCTAGTTTTAGTATTTGTAGTAATTTGGAAAATTTGTTTTATTTAATATTTAAGCTTTTCAAAGTTAAATAAATGATTTTGGTTTAAATTTAATAAATGAATCATGTTTTAAAATTCTAATATATACATTATAATTTGGAAATTTTGATTTTAATTAGTATTGAGTTTTTAAAACTATTTCATAAATAAATATATGATTTTAAAATTGATAAGAAAAATATTGAAATGTTTAAATTAAATTGGATTGAGTTTAAATTTAGAATAAATTCAACAAAAGGTTCTATGGCTTAATAAAATGGATATTTTATTAATAAAAATATAATTTTTTGTAAAATGATTTTAATGTAATAATAAGATATTTATAAAAATAATATTAATAGTGTATTGTCTTTATAAATAGAGTTTGAATAAAATTTGCAAGTTGTTATTTCAAATTGAATTTATATTCATAACTTGATTTGAAAATAATTGATTTTGAATTTAAATTCAAAAGTATAAAATCTTAATTGTTTTAATCTTTAATATGTATAAGTTTATTTATAAACATGGTTTGTTTTTATTTCATTTATAAATTTATACACATATTCAAATATAAACTAACAACTTAAATTTAGGCTAACATACACATTAGTTTGTAAATTAGATACTAATCATTTTTAAAGAAACAAGTGTTTCACTCTTTAACATTCATTTAACATGTGTTTAAAAATTAACATAACAATTTGACAAGTGTATAACATTTGTATAAGTGTAAAATTTAGTTTTAATTTTTCTCTTATTTCATTAAATCTGAAAATTCATTTATAAAATCTTGCAATTCATTCATATTTGTTTTTTTTCATTTCCTCAATCAAAAAGAAAGATCAAAACTCATTTTCTTCATATGCACAAATAGAACCCTGCATTCTGTTCATAAACCTTGCATATTCAAAAGAAAACTTTAAACACCACTTCCAAATCAGTTTGCAAATTGCAAGTTAAACCCCTCATCAAAAAAAATCAAAGCTACATATCCTCAAAATCCAGAAATCTGCATTCTTGTTTCTGGAATCACAACTGCATATCAATTCAACATGAAGAAAATTGATCAAGCCTGATTTGAAACATGATAAGCATCTGCATGCATTTGGAAAATTAGCAACTACATCTACTCTCTGCATGCAAGTGATTATAGGAAGGGATCATGAGCATTTCAACAAAATTTCAACTCAGATTTTAAACACAAAGGTCCTGCCTGCATTTGTATGCAAATTTCAAAAAAAAAGGGTTTAACTGAGCTCTGCATTGAATTAAGGTGAGTAACATTTAAATCTTAAACTGTAATTAGGTTGCCTGTTAAATGATTGAGATAAAAGTATGTTTGTGTGCTTATAAAAAAGTCTGATGAAATTATGATTATATATGCATGTTGATTTTGCTTTGCTGTGTTCCCAGATTCACCATCCTATTTAAAAGAATCTTTTACAATTGATTTAATTTGAGATTGTATTTGGGTTTTAAAATAATAAAAAGGGTTTGCTTATCATAGATTAGAATTCAAATTTATAAAGTAATGTTGTTTTATTTTCTTAAGTTAAGGTTTAAAAATTTTAGGTGAGTTAAAATACAGGATGTTATCTCTGTAAACACAGGTAACACCATTGTATGTTGATCTTGATCAAAACCAATCATATTAATATTGAAATCCAGTTTCATAAACTAAAAACATTTACTGGAACTTGATTTTTAAATCAAGTATTAGGATTTTTAGAGTTTAGTTTCAGTAGCAGTTTGTTCTTGAACTAAAAATGAATTTGAGCAAGTTCTTGTAATCTGTGACTTGAGGAAACTCAGGATTCTTTTGAGTTATAGAGGAAGGATCATAGATTGTTAGAAAAATCAGAAATGTGGATATAATTGGTTAGAATGGATGAAGTTTTGATTTTCAGTATTTAACCCTAGTTTTTATGGGTTTTGTGAAAGGGGTCTTTTCGATCTGGATAGTTGATCGAGTGTTTTGGTATTTGGTGAATGTGTAGTAGGTGTGTGGATGGGTTCATGGCCGGAGAGGTGGATCTCCAGGTGGTCGGAGCGGCAAGAAATCGCCGTTGACAGGTTGGGTCAGAAACCTGAAACATGTTTTCAGGTTTGGGTTTTTAGAGCTCGATTTTGATTTCTTGGGTGAAGGATCGGTTGGAGGTTTGTGTTGTGATTTAGGGATGGATACTGATGAGAAGCAATCATCCATGGCGATCAACGTTGGCTGGAGTCGCTGTGCATATGCACGGCGAAGAATTACTGATGGTGATGTTGGGTTTGTTTGTGGAACAGGGGAAGGTTTGAGTTTTGCTCGAAGTAGATGGATGGGTGACTCGGAGTAGGCCAACATTTGACTCGAAGTAAATTTGGGTTTTCTCGGGTTACACTGTAATTTCCAGGTTTAGAAAACTGTTTTAAATCTGGGTTTTAAAAATTTTAAAATCTGTAGTTTTATTTTTTTAAGTAAAGTTTAAGTTTAAATTCAAATTCAAGTTTGAATTTTTGGATTTAGATTCAAATTTAAATCCCAGTTTTTAAATAAAAATAAAAGTTTCAATAATTTGAGTTAATTAACAATCTTATTTTGGTAAATAGTTTAAACCTTTTAAATATAAGGTTTTTAAAATATGAGAAAGAATTGAAGTTTTATTTAAATCTGGAAATTTAAAAGTTAAATTTGAATTTCAGTTTTAAATTTTAAAGAAGGTTTAAATTTGAAATTTTAAATTAAATGTAAATTTAAGTTATCAAAATTTTGAAATGAATTTAACTTTAAAATTTTCATAGCACTTGTTTGATTTGAAATTTAAAAAGCTTTAAATTATTTAAACTTTGGTAAGTTTAAAATTGTTCTATTTTAAAACTTGTATTTAAAATGAAAATTTAAAAGTAGTTCAAAAAAAAAGTTCTTTGTTTCAATTAAATTATTTTAACATAATTAAGTTATGTTTTATCTTGAAAATTTAAATTAAGATTAATATTTCAGAATTAATTTAATTAATAAAGTAATTAAGATTTAGTTAATTAATTTAATTAATTAATTGAATTTGGTATTAATAATTGATTAATGATTAATCAATCTATAATTAAGATCATTAATTACGTTATTAATTTTTTTTTGAAATGCAAGCGGGGTTGACTGGTCCCCTACCAGGTATTATTAAAGATAAAGAAAGAGACAGGACTATAACAATCTATAGTCGCAAAAAAAAGAAAAAATAACATGAAAAAAAAACATAGAAAAGGAAAAGAGAATCTCCACAAACACAGAACTACCACACTATACAACACTACAATGTCCAACCCACTGAACCAGAAGAAGAGCATCCCAAATGTGCACAAACAGTACATAGGAGGGTGCACAAACCGGAAGAAACAGCGGGCACATATCAACTCCACAAATCATGGCAGTGGGAGGAGAAACCCCGCTTGGAAAATCTTAAGCCAGTGGTGATGTTTGCTTTGATTTTGACCCAGAGTTGGTGCGCCACACTGACATCACCATCAAAATACCTAGAGTTCCTCTCCTTCCAGATCAGACAAACATAAATCTTCAAAACAAAAAATGATATCTTTGCGACTGTTGCTCCACTTCGTTGCATTCTTCAACACATTCCACAAGCAAGACGAAGAACCATCATGTTCAGTTAATCCAACCTTTTCCATCAGGGTACAAAACATATTAGATAAATACTGACAGTCAAAATAAATATGAGAACAAGTCTTTGGTTGCACATTGCAGAAAAGGCATAGGTTATCAATTTGCATCCCCACAGCCACCAATCTATCTCTAGTAAGGATAGCACATTGTATTATTCTCCAAAGCATCAAGTTATCACTCGCCGTTGAATGAGAGAACCAAAGAACATTAGCCCACGAAAAAGTTGGAATGGCTTCAGAATTTGAAAGAAAACCGTAGACACCACCTATAGTATGAGATTTGCCTTTCCAACAAAGCTCAGTCTCATGCTTGATCTTAACATCATGTTGACGCATGTTCCTCCATAACATGTTGACCACCTGATTACTGGAATAAGGAGCACTCAGCTTCCCATTGAGAATGTAATCAACAGCATGAGCATTGTTAGCAATTAAGGTCTGATGTTTTTCTTGAGCAAGTACCATTTTATCTAGCACCATTCCATCGCATAACCATGGGTCTTTCCAAAAACTCACAGCACAACCAGGAGACAAACTGTATTTGACAATGGGAAGGAAAGTGCTCCTCATATTTAGGATGTTCCTCCATATCCAACTCGTGCCTTGATTGATGTTCATATCCCAGAAGTTACCATTCTTTATTCTATAAGTACACACCCACTGCACCCATAGACTATTCCGTTTGAGCAATATTGCGTCGACATGCGAATTAACGGCAGCTTTATTCCATAATGATACGTTGATGATGCCAAGCCCACCCTTGCCAAGTGGCTTTTCAATGGAGGAGTATGAAAGAGGAACCATTTTCCTATTGTGAATATTACCAGTCCACAGGAATCGAAGAAGGGCCTCTCTAACCATGGAGAGCAACAGCTTAGGGAGAATATAGGTTCTTGTCCAATACACTGTCATAGAGAAGCACACAGACTTAACAAGCATCAATCTTCCAGCCATGGTGAGGTACTTAGCAGTCCAGTTGTTTAGCTGGGAAGTAATTTTATCATAAAGTTGTGAACAATCAGCTCTAGTTACCCTGGACATACAAAAAGGTAAGCCAAGATAAGCCATGTTATACTCCATCCTCTGGTAGCCAGAAAACTCAGTCAACCAGTCATCGGCAGGCCTGGAAATTCCAGAGTTGAGAATATGGGACTTAGCCTTGTTAATCCGCAATCCAGTATCAAGGTAGAAGGAGTGGATAGTGTCATTAATGGCAGACATGGAGTGTTGATTTGGCTTGGTAAATATCAATATATCATCAGCAAAAAAAGGGAAGTGATATGAAGCTGCTTGCATTTTGGATGGTAAGAAATAGTCTTCTTTTCATATTCCAACGTTAGCATACATGAAAGTGCTTCCATGACAATAATGAAAATTATGATGAAATTGGATCCCCCTGTCTGACTCCTTGCCTCCCTCTAAAATACCCCATAACCTTCCCGTTAAAACATAAAGAGTAAGCAGGGGTAGAGATGCAAACATAAACCCATGCAACAAAAACTTTGGGAAATCCCATTAAAGACAACACACGAACAATGGAGGATCATTGCAAGCTGTCAAAAGCCTTCTGAATGTCAAGCTTGATCATAGATCGTGGGGAAATATGACTTCTTCCATACCCATTGATTAGCTCATGGGCCATCATTATATTGTCAAGTATATTCCTATTGGGAATAAAACCATATTGATTAGGAGAGACTATAGATGGCAGCACTTTAACAAGTCTTAAGGCAAGAATTTTTGATACACACTTGTAGACAACATTGCAGCATCAAATAGGTCGAAGAGAGGATACATTTTGGATAGGTCTTACTTTAGGAATGAGGACAAGGTTGGTCGCATTAATTTCACCAAGCAACTTGAAATGATTGAAGAAATTGTGAATTGCCGCAGTGAAGTCATGGCAAACTATACTCTAGCTTGACTTGAAGAAGACAACGTTGAAGCCATCCGGACCACCAGCCGGAGACGTTTTCAAGAAGAAGAGTGCATCTTTTATTTCCAAATCAGTAACCAAAAAAACAAGCATCTCCTTCATAGGTTGATCAAGTTGAGATAAGGGAAGATTATTAAGCCTGTTAAGGTCAGGTTCAAATTCATCAAATTGCCAAGAAGCCTAGTGTAGTATTGAAGAAAATGCCTATCAATGTCATTATCAGAAGTAAGCAGGGTGCCATCATCATCATGAATGTAATGGATGAAATCTCTGGCTTGCTTTTCCTTAATTGATGCATGGAAGTAGGTACTATTCCTATCTCCCTCAGCCACCCACTTCTGATGCAACTTTTGCTTCATCATACATGCTTCAGTGTTCAATGCATCAATCAGCTTTTGGAAAAGGACAGATTCAGCTTAAGCAAAAGCAGCGTTAGTAGGATCACCATCCAAAAGCACTTGCGCTTCCATCAGTTGATCATTAATTGAATCTGAGATAAGCGTGCCCTTACCAAACTTGAGAGAAGCCCACTGCCTCAAAGCATGCTTCGTGGCCTTCAGCTTCCTGCACAAAATAAACATAGCATTTCCATTATATGTAGTTGACCAAGCATTAGTCACTATATTGTAGTGCTGAGGATCAGAAATCCAAACATTAAAAAATTTAAAAGCCTTCTTCCTACTGCATGGCTTATGAATAGGAGAGAGAATTAGAGGGGAGTGGTCAGATAAAATAGGGCTAGGCAGATGGGTAGAAATGGAAGGCCACAAAGAGAGGGCAGAAGCATTGCAAAAAGAAAGGTCGATATTGGTGAATGTTCTTTTGCCAGACCTACTCCTGTTGTTCCAAGAGAAGGGGACACCAGAACGAGGGATAGGGAGGAGGTCAGAGTCAGAAATTGATATATTCAAAGGAGCAATGTCCCTTGGCATTAGGGGAATGCCACCAATTTTGTCTGCAAGATTGTAACAGCAATTGAAGTCTCCCATTGCAATCCAAGGATGGGTATTCTGTCTGAAGTTAGGAATAAGGTTGAGCAACAGTTGTCTAGCATCAACAACATTGTGGGAATAAACAAAGGTTAAGAAAAAATTGAATTTAAGATGAAGATGGGTGGCGTGAAAGTGAATAAGTTGAGAGGTGGAATGGATGAGAGTGAGAGAGAAGATCTGAGGATCATGGACAGTGAGAATCCTGCCATAGGAAGCGTGCTCATGATTGTGATTTACAAGCCAATGAGGATTGATGTATTTTGCAGAGTTCATGGATAAAGGTAGAGAAAGCTTGGTTTCCAAGATTGCAAATATCTTAATATTATGCTCAGAAATTAGAGCTTTAACATGATTAAGTTTAACTGGGTTGTGAGCTCCCCTGATGTTCCATGATGCGATTTTATACATTAAAAACTAGAAGGAGGGATGATGCACTCTTGCCCTACTCCTAGTTGTAGGAGGGTCTGATCGCACTGAATGTAATTTTGCTGCTAAGGAAGAAAATTTCAAAGCACCAGTGGATGATATATCAGGTCGTGGAGGAGGCGATACACATCCCGGGATGGATCCAGGAAAATTATATGGTGAGGGGTTTGAGATGATGGTTTTAGGACGAGGTGTGGATGATGATGGGGAGACAATGGGGTCAGGTGGCTTAAATAGGTCAAAGATTTGATTCTCAATATAATCCATGAAGGCTTTATCTGATGAGATTGGTTCCAGGTCTACGGTCGTCAACTTTGCATGGGAGAATGATTTCATAGATATTGGTTTGGTAGCATACGAAAGTTGAGAAATGCCATCAGCATTTGAACATATGTTTTTCATCTGAGCATTATCTGTACTGTGAGTAATTGATACTTCAGTGACATTGGAATATAAGGTATGTTCAATAGGATGTGCAATAACAATGTCATCACAGGGTACTGCTCCTTCCTCCAATGGTTCAGTTAAGTTTGGTTCTTTCTCACTATACTCAGAAAGATCATGCAGAAGCATAGAAAAGGGGTTTGCATTCAATAATGCATCATGCATCACAGGATTTGTTTGCTGTTTCTGAACCTTGGTATTAGTTACCTCAGAATTACTTCCATCAAGGGTGACATGCACATCATTTACATTAATTTCTTTTTCTCTTTCTTCAATTATTGAGTCTTTATGGTTCACCACATTGCTTCCAGTGTTGATTGTTTGCTTTCCACTAACTGACTGTTTGCCTACTGTTTTGCTTTTCTTATTCAACATAACATGTTCTCTATTCTTCCTAAAATCCACCTTCCTCCACTTCACCTTTGAGTCATCAATATTTCTTTTTCCACCTCCTTTGTCGGTACATTCCTTTTCTACAGCAGTTTTGGCCGTATCACAAACCACACCTTGTTCCTCTTTTTCTTTGCTTACAACTACGCTTTTAAGCACCAAACAGCTACTATCCTGATGCCCAAACACTTTACATCCCCCACATATTAAGGGCTTCCACAAGTATTCAACCTTGATCTGTTGCTCAGTGCCTTCCAAAAGCTTAACCATAAAGGCATCAGGCAATTCAACTTGAGCAGATACTTCCACCAAACATTTGGCATACCCAATTCTTCCCATCTTTTCAGTGTTCTCGTCCATACACAAGAACTTTCCTATCCTCGTTGCTAACCAGTTAATACCCAGGTGTGACCAACAGTAAAGAGGAATGTTGGAAAGTTTCAACCACACCGCGACTGCCTTAATCATGCTCACACTATTTCCTAAAGTTGGATCCCATTCTTTAATTATAAACAGTTTGTTCCTCATCACGATTGGATCAGAATGGATGATCTTCCTTCTATCTTCATCAGAAGATAGATTGAAGAGGAACAAACTTCCATCTGATTTAACCTCTATCGACCCTTTAAGTCGCCATACACGCTTAAAATGATTCATGACAACCATGTAAGGCAATGGCATATCGAGAAAAAAACCAACAAGGCACTGGCCCTAGACAGCGTTACCTGCATTCACCACTTCCACCGGCGGCACAATAGCACCTTCATCAAAAACAAGCGGGAATTCAACAGGAGAAAATTTGCTGGCATTGCGTGGTTTTGCTTTAAAGAGGGAGTTCCAAAGCAGAGGGGAAGAATCAGAGAGAAGGTTGGTGGGAGGAGGATCATGAGGTAGGACGAGGAGAGAAGATGGAGAGGTGGCAGAAGTCGAGGTGGGCGGCGGGTCAGGCAGAGGAGGTATGGTAGGAATAGTTGATGGAGAGGAAGATATGTATGGGAGGAAAGGTTGCTGGTTTGAAAGGATAGGACGGGGAGGGAAAGGACGGGGACAGAGAGAGGCCATGGCAGTAGAAAAAAAAGGTCTAATGATGAATGAATATTATTAATTTTGTAATTAAGTTTTAAATCAAGGTTAATTAATTTAATAATTAACTTTAATCAATGAATGATTATAGATAATTTAAATTGTAACTAATTTAAGTTAATTACTAAATGAAATAATTAGAGAATGGTTAATGAAGGTCATTAACCAGGATTATTTAACAAATTAATTAGTATGGTTAATTTTTATAATTAATTAGATTAATTAATTTAATAAAAATCAATTGTGAATGGTTTGATTATAATTACTAAAATAAAGTAATTAAGAAATTAATTACTAAATGTAATTAATTTAGTTTAATATGATTGTTTATTTTAATTAATTTTGTTTAATTAATTTTAAACACTTGGGTTTTATAAATAATTACTTTATGTAATTAATGATTTGGAAATTACTTAGTTAAGTAATTGATTAATAATTACAGAATGTAATTAAATGAAGATGTTATGAATGAAGTAATTTGGATTAAATTACTTACTAATCAAGCGATTAATTAAGGAATTAATTAAGGATAATTAATTTGGTTTAAATAAAGTAATTAAGTTAGTTAATTACTAAATGTAATTAATCTGGGAAGATTAATAATTATGAGTTAATTACTTAAGGTAATTAATTTAGGAAGATAATTTATTTAAATATAATTAAGGATCATTAATTATTATAATTAAAGATGATTAATTTTGATTAAATAATCAATAATAAGTAATTAAAGGTAATTAATTAATGCAATTAATTAAGATTTAGTGTAATTAATTATAGTTAATTAATTAATTGAAGGTTAATTTCTGTTTGATTGGGGATAATTAATTTGTGAAATTAATTAAGGATAATTACATAAACGTAATTAAGGGTAATTAACCAGGGTGATTAATTAAGGTGATTAATAATGAATGATTAATTGATTGTAATTAATTAAATGATTGAGTAAGCAAGATTTATATTGGTGAAGTAATTAATTTAATTTACTTTAAATTAATTAAAGATGAAGTAATTAATTTAATTCACTTTAAATTAATTAGAGATTAGTGATAGTTAATTTAATTCATTTTAAATTAATTATATTGTGATGAGTAAATCATTGCTTATATATATATATATATATATATATATATATATATATGTATGGATGACATTGATTGTCTTGGATGCTGTGTAATCTCAGTAATGAGATAAGTATGGTTGTTTGATATGAATGCTTGGTTTGCATTGTGATGATTACATAGACTATCGATTGGGATGCTGATATGGATTATCTATTTTGATATTGATAATGTGGATTACCTGTTATTTGACAATGTTGATTATCAATTATGATTTATGAATTATCTATCTGTGTATATAAAGATAATGTATTGAATTGTTTTAAAAACTTTAAAACAACTTGGACTTAAAAGACACGCTTTGGATTTAGATGAGACCGGGATCGGGTTTCCATATTTGGATATCCGAAAACCACATCAATCCAAATTAACGTTAGGTCGTGAATCAAAGTGGAGCTTTGTGAAGACTCGAGGTGTAAGGACTATACGTCAGTATAACTCTGTGGGTGATTCCGTAATGAGTTGACGGACTAGTTCTTATAGATTCGAGATGGTGGTTCAGAGTGCAAGGGTTACCGTCGTTAACTCTGAGGGTGATTCCAAAATGAGTGTAACGAGATAATGCCTTGGGTTTCGTTCGAACCCGGAACGAACTTGTATGGATTGAATGCTTTCAAAAAATCGTCAGGTGGACGATGAGCATTCTAAATGATGTGTCCTATAAAGGTAATCGTAGCCTCAAGCCTCATCTGGCTAAAACAGGGAAGGTGCAGCAAGGCTTCGTGGGTCGCTTCTATTGGAGAGCGAGATTTACCCCTGTCTAGAAGTCCTTTTATATTCGGCTGTGTGGGTGGTTGCTAGCTACAACCACGGGGTTGTCTTGTTCGGAACTGTTCGGTAAGGAATGGGTCTGGCCTTGTGTTGCAGGGGAGTTAGGGTGGCTCCTCGGTGCGTTGATCTAGACCACGTACTGTGACGGGCGGTACCCCAGTAGCCCTGCCGTTGTATGGAATCCCAAATCCAATAAGTGCCAACGGTTTTGATTATATTACCCGCTTTTGTGGCTAGTAGCAGGAATTTAATAGATGTAACAATTTCGGCTATTTCTTATTTATTTGAAAACCCTAGACCCTATTATAATATCATCGGATTTCCTATCAAATGTTTGGTTAGCGTAAGGTAAAAACTTTTCCATGTCTATGTGTGGGAAGTCTTACGTGATACCTTTCTTTTCAAAAGGTTTTTAAAGTTAAGCAACTTTAACCTATTACTCACACCAGACCCATGTCTGACCCGGAGTTTATCTTCTGTTTTCTTAAACTCTTGGGTACTCAAATTTTTACGAGTAGCCAAGGGATTCAGGTTAGGATTCAGGTTAGCGTTGACGATTTATGGAGGAGCAAATGGAGCAGGAGGCTTCTGCATGTAGATATATATAGTATTCCGCTGTGTAGTTTTCTCTGAGTTGTTTCTTGTATTGTATTGAGTTGTATAACTAGACAGGTGTTTATAACTGTCTAGTATGTGATGTATATCTGTGTAACTCTAATAATGATTGTAAACTATGTAATATTTATGTTATTAATATAATTTATTCGTTCTGCTGTTTAGATTCTGATGTTGTTTCTTTCTTCTCTTCTTTCTATTCTCTTTTCTATCACTTTCTTTCTTAAAAATGATGCGATTTTCTGTGGTAAGAAAGTCGGGTCGTTTCAGTTGGTATCAGAGCATTAGGTTGAGTGAATACCTAGGATCTGTAGTGGTGTCTTTCTTGAGAGAGCGTACTTGTAATTTTTATATATCTATATATATATATATATATATATATATATATTTATTTCTACCTATCTGTTGGGTTACTTGTTCAGCTTTTCCAATATAAGTTATAAAGGTAGATGGGTAGTAGTGTGTGTGACACGACTACCATTTGTTGGAGTTTGAATGATTGAGGTTGGAAGTGTATTTGTCGAGACTGTAGACCTAATACCGTCTCAAATGAGTTCTGTAGGGATGAAGAATTTCATAGATCTCTGAAGGAAACCTGTTAAGGTTCGGAGTCTATTTCTGAAGTTGGATGAGTAGAGTTTGGATCCATTGGTTGAGCAAAAGTGAGTAATGTATTTTGATACCTCAGGGAATAGTAGCTGCGTGATGAGATGCAGTGATTATGGATGTTTCCGAAGATGTTTTCTTTGGAACAAGTTAAGAGGTGAGTCTGCTTTAGTGTTGTGGCTGCGTTCAGCTGGTGTTTCTGTTTGCTTTGAGTGTTGAGTTTCTCAAAGAGCTTTGATTTGGAAATCTTTAGCATCTGTGGTAGCAGTGCAGTTTGGAGTGTTCTCGGTGTTGGCAAGAGATCTTCTGGCTTAGCAGTTTTTCTGGAGGAGAGTTCAGAAGCAGTTAAGTGGACCCGTTTCTTCGATAAGTTGGCTAGTTAAGTTTAAGCTGTTCTGTTTGGCTAAGGGAGAACAGTTTTCTTTGGATTTGGTTTGGTGGATCGCAATAGTGACTTGCGATTGTTTGAGTTTTTCTTGGGTTATCTGAGTTTTTCTGGATGTTTTCAGGAAGTCAGAATTTTGTCCGCATCTGGAAGTTGAGTTTCCTTATCGATTGGAATTCCAGGAGTGCTACCGGTGGTTCAGCTTTATAGAAGAATGGTTCAAGAGATTGAGTTGGTGTAGTAGCTCAGAGTTTTGGAGGAACTTCTGAATTTTTCTTATGGAATTGTTGAACCATATTTTGGGATGTGTTGTGAGTTATGCTCGTGTTCTTCAGCATTCTCTTCTACTACGGATTAGAGTTGAGCAGCGGAAGAAGTTTGGAAGTGTATCTGCTTTCCTTTTCTGGACAGAAGAAGTTTTTGTCTTTTGATTTTGAGGAGTTGAGTTTGAGATTTTGATTCTGGTTGATCTTGAGGAGATCATTTTGATGTGTTGATTGGTTTTGTCTGTTTCTAGAAGCGTCAGCGAGGGATGAGCTGATCAGTAAGGGTGTAGATAGCTCAGGATCGTTCGAAGAGTTTTTGTGGATTAGAGACGAAGGAATTTGGATTCTGAAGTCGGAGATTTGATTTTGGATAAGTTGTCTCCGATCATAAGTAAGCTATAAGATTGGGTAAGTCTGAGAAGTCAGCTCTGAAGTGTTTTGGATCTTTTCTGTGATCTTGGAGAATAAGTGATTGATCTACATGATTGGATTGCCGGTTTGGATAACTAGGATTCGATGAGTTTCACGTATCTCTGAGGGAGTACGTGTATGATCTATCTCTGGTTGTGGAACCAGCAGTTCTGGAGTTTTGGTTGTTGAGTCAGACTCGTCTGTAGTCTGATATCTTGTCTAGTGTTGTAGATATAGTTGAATAGGAGCTTTGTAGCTTCATAGTATTGTTTGTTTGGATTCTCTAGAGCGAGTATACCGGTATATATATACACCTGGGGAAACTCGAAGAAATTTTATCCAGAATTTTGTCTGGATAATTAGATTTGTTTAATTGATTGAATTGGTTGCTATGGTTGTTAGCATATGTTTGACATATGCCTGTGTTTTAAAAATAAATCTTTGATAAGATTATTTAATTACCTTCGTTTTAAATTTCGGGGACGAAATTCTTTTAAGGGGGAAGGATTGTAATATCCCGAAATTTTTAACAATATCAATTTAATAATCTATATTTAAAATTAAATTGATATTGATATTCTATTAATAATTATTCAAATAGATTTAATAATCTTCTGCAATAAATATTTAAATTGGTTATTTTATCTTTTAAAAATAATAAATTAATTTCTATTTACAATATAAATATATGGTTTATATTTTAAATAGATTGGCATTGTTTTAATTTTAATAAGTAAAGCATATTTTCTAGTTTTAATATTTGTAGTAATTTGGAAAATTTGTTTTATTTAATATTTAAGCTTTTCAAAGTTAATAAATGAATCATGTTTTAAAATTCTAATATATACATTATAATTTGGAAATTTGATTTTAATTAGTATTGAGTTTTTAAAACTATTTCATAAATAAATATATGATTTTAAAATTGATAAGAAAAATATTGAAATGTTTAAATTAAATTGGATTGAGTTTTAAATTTAGAATAATTCAAAAAAAGGTTCTATGGCTTAATAAAATGGATATTTTATTAATAAAAATATAATTTCTTGTAAAATGATTTTAATGTAATAATAAGATATTTATAAAAATAATATTAACAGTGTATTGTCTTTATAAGTAGAGTTTGAATAAAATTTGCAAGTTGTTATTTCAAATTGAATTTATATTCATAACTTGATTTGAAAATAATTGATTTTGAATTTAGTTTGAATTTAAATTCAAAAGTATAAAATCTTAATTGTTTTAATCTTTAATATGTATAAGTTTATTTATAAACATGGTTTGTTTTTATTTCATTTATAAATTTATACATATATTCAAATATAAACTAGCAGCTTAAATTTAGGCTTACATACACATTAGTTTGTAAATTAGATACTAATTATTTTTAAAGAAACAAGTGTTTCATTCTTTACCATTCAGTTAACATGTGTTTAAAAATTAACATAACAATTTGACAAGTGTATAACATTTGTACAAGTGTAAAATTTAGTTTTAATTTTTCTCTTATTTCATTAAATCTGAAAATTCATTTATACAAGCTTGCAATTCATTCATATTTGTTTTTTCTCATTTCCTAAATCAAAAAGAAAGATCAAAACTCATTTTCTTCATATGCATAAATGGAACCCTGCATTCTGTTCATAAACCTTGCATATTCAAAAGAAAACTTTAAACACCACTTCCAAATCAGTTTGCAAATTGCAAGTTAAACCCCTCATCAAAAAAAATCAAAGCTAAATATCCTTAAAATCCAGAAATCTGCATTCTTGTTTCTGGAATCACAACTGCATATCTATTCAACATGAAGAAAATTGATCAAGCCTGATTTGAAACATGATAAGCATCTGCATGCATTTGGAAAATTAGCAACTACATCTACTCTCTGCATGAAAGTGATTATAGGAAGGGATCATGAGCATTTCAACAAAATTTCAACTCAGATTTTAAACACAAAGGTCCGGCCTGCATTTGTCTGCAAATTTCAAAAAAAACGGTTTAACTGAGCTCTGCATTGAATTAAGGTGAGTAACATTTAAATCTTAAACTATAATTAGGTTGCTTGTTAAATGTTTGAGATAAAAATATGTTTGTGTGCTTATAAAAAAGTCTGATGAAATTATGATTGTATATGCATGTTGATTTTGCTTTGCTGTGTTCCCAGATTCACCATCCTATTTAAAAGAATCTTTTACAATTGATTTAATTTGAGATTGTATCTGGGTTTTAAAATAATAAAAAGGGTTTGCTTATCATAGATTAGAATTCAAATTTATAAAGTAATGTTGTTTTATTTTCTTAAGTTAAGGTTTAAAATTTTTAGGTGAGTTAAAATACAGGATGTTATCTCTGTAAACACAGGTAACACCATTGTATGTTGATCTTGATCAAAACCAATCATATTAATATTGAAATCCAGTTTCATAAACTAAAAACATTTACTGGAACTTGATTTTTAAATCAAGTATTAGGATTTTTAGAGTTTAGTTTCAGTAGCAGTTTGTTCTTGAACTAAAAATGAATTTGAGCAAGTTCTTGTAATCTGTGACTTGAGGAAACTCAGGATTCTTTTGAGTTATAGAGGAAGGATCATAGTTTCTTAGAAAAATCAGAAATGTGGATATAATTGGTTAGAATGGATGCAGTTTTGATTTTCAGTATTTAACCCTAGTTTTGATGGGTTTTGTGAAAGGGGTCTTTTCGATCTGGATAGTTCATCGGGTGTTTTGGTATTTGGTGAACGTGTAGTAGGTGTGTGGATGGGTTCATGGACGGAGAGGTGGATCTCCAGGTGGTCGGAGCTGCAAGAAATCGCCGTTGATAGGTTGGGTCAGAAACCTGAAACATGTTTTCAGGTTTGGGTTTTTAGAGCTCGATTTTGATTTCTTGGGTGAAGGATCGGTTGGAGGTTTGTGTTGTGATTTAGGGATGGATTCTGATGAGAAGCAATCATCCATGGCGATCAACGTTGGCTGGAGTCGCCGTGCATATGCACGGCGAAGAATTACTGATGGTGATGTTGGGTTTGTTTGTGGAACAGGGGAAGGTTTGAGTTTTGCTCGAAGTAGATGGATGGGTGACTCGGAGTAGGCCAGCATTTGACTCGAAGTAAATTTGGGTTTTCTCGGGTTACACTGTAATTTCCAGGTTTCAGAAAACTGTTTTAAATCTGGGTTTTAAAATTTTTAAAATCTGTAGTTTTATTCTTTTAAGTAAGGTTTAAGTTTAAATTCAAATTCAAGTTTGAATTTTTGGATTTAGATTCAAATTTAAATCCCAGTTTTTAAATAAAAATAAAAGTTTCAATAATTTGAGTTAATTAACAATCTTATTTTGGTAAATAGTTTAAACCTTTTAAATATGACGTTTTTAAAATATGAGAAAGAATTGAAGTTTTATTTAAATCTGGAAATTTAAAAGTTAAATTTGAATTTCAGTTTTAAATTTTAAAGAAGGTTTAAATTTGAAATTTTAAATTAAATGTAAATTTAAGTTATCAAAATTTTGAAATGAATTTAACTTTAAAATTTTCATAGCACTTGTTTGATTTGAAATTTAAAAAGCTTTAAATTATTTAAACTTTGGTAAGTTTAAAATTGTTCTATTTTAAAACTTGTATTTAAAATGAAAATTTAAAAGTAGTTCAAAAAAAGTGCTTTGTTTCAGTTAAATTGTTTTAACATAATTAAGTTATGTTTTATCTTGAAAATTTAAATTAAGATTAATATTTCAGAATTAATTTAATTAATAAAGCAATTAAGATTAATTAATTAATTGAATTTGGGATTAATAATTGATTAATGATTAATCAATCTATATTAAGATCATTAATTCTGTTATTAATTAATGATGAATGAATATTATTAATTTTGTAATTAAGTTTTAAATCAAGGTTAATTAATTTAATAATTAACTTTAATCAATGAATGATTATAGATAATTTAAATTGTAACTAATTTAAGTTAATTACTAAATGAAATAATTAGAGAATGGTTAATGAAGGTCATTAACCAGGATTATTTAACAAATTAATTAGTATGATTAATTTTTATAATTAATTAGATTAATTAATTTAATAAAAATCAATTGTGAATGGTTTGATTATAATTACTAAAATAAAGTAATTAAGAAATTAATTACTAAATGTAATTAATTTAGTTTAATATGATTGTTTATTTTAATTAATTTTGTTTAATTAATTTTAAACACTTGGTTTTTATAAATAATTACTTTATGTAATTAATGATTTGGAAATTACTTAGTTAAGTAATTGATTAATAATTACAGAATGTAATTAAATGAAGATGCTATGAATGAAGTAATTTGGATTAAATTACTTACTAATCAAGCGATTAATTAAGGAATTAATTAAGGATAATTAATTTGGTTTAAATAAAGTAATTAAGTTAGTTAATTACTAAATGTAATTAATCTGGGAAGATTAATAATTATAAGTTAATTACTTAAGATAATTAATTTAGGAAGATAATTTATTTAAATATAATTAAGGATCATTAATTATTATAATTAAGGATGATTAATTTTGATTAAATAATTAATAATAAGTAATTAAAGGTAATTAATTAATGCAATTAATTAAGAATTAATGTATAGTTAATTAATTAATTGAAGGTTAATTTCTGTTTGATTGGGGATAATTAATTTGTGAAATTAATTAAGGATAATTACATAAATGTAATTAAGGGTAATTAATCAGGGTGATTAATTAAGGTGATTAATAATAAATGATTAATTGATTGTAATTAATTAAATGATTGAGTAAGCAAGATTTATATTGGTGAAGTAATTAATTTAATTTACTTTAAATTAATTAAAGATGAAGTAATTAATTTAATTCACTTTAAATTAATTAGAGATTAGTGATAGTTAATTTAATTCATTTTAAATTAATTATATTGTGATGAGTAAATCATTGTTTTTTTATATATATATATACATATACATATATATATATATATATATATATATATGGATGACATTGATTGTCTTGGATGTTGTATGATCTCAGTAATGAGATAAGTATGGTTGTGTGATATGAATGCTTGGTTTGCATTGTGATGATAACATAGACTATTGATTGGGATGTTAATATGGATTATCTATTTTGATACTGATAATGTGGATTACCTGTTATTTGATAATGTTGATTATCAGTTATGATTTATGAATTATCTATCTGTGTGTATATAGATACTGTATTGAATTGTTTTAAAAACTTTAAAACAACTTGGACTTAAAAGACACGCTTTGGATTTCGATGAGAACGGGATCGAATTTCCATATTTGGATATCCGAAAACCACATCAATCCAAATTGACGTTAGGTCGTGAATCAAAGTGGAGCTTTGTGAAGACTCGACGTGTAAGGACTATACGTCAGTATAACTCTGTGGGTGATTCCGTAATGAGTTGACGGGCTAGTTCTTATAGATTCGAGATGGTGGTTCAGAGTGCAAGGGTTACCGTCGTTAACTCTGAGGGTGATTCCAAAATGAGTGTAATGAGATAATGCCTTGGGTTTCGTTCGAACCCGGAATGAACTTGTATGGATTGAATGCTTTCAGAACATCGTCATGTGGACGATGAGCATTCTAAGTGATGTGTCCTATAAAGGTAATCGTAGCCTCAAGCCTCATCAACCGGGAATGGTTAAAATAGGGAAGGTGCAGCAAGGCTTCGTGGGTCGCTCCCACTAGAGAGCGAGATTTACCCCTGTCTAGAAGTCCCTTTATATTCGGCTGTGTGGGTGGTTGCTAGCTACAACCACGGGGTTGTCTTGTTCGGAACTGTTCAGTAAGGAATGGGTCCGACCTTGTGTTGCATGGGAGTTAGGGTGGCTCCTCTGTACGTTGATCTAGACCACGTACTGTGACGGGCGGTACCCCAGTATCCCTGCCATTGTATGGAATCCAAAATCCAATAAGTGCCAACGGTTTTGATTGTATTACCCACTTTTGTGGCTAGTAGCTGGAATTTAATAGATGTAACAATTTCGGCTATTTCTTATTTATTTGGAAACCCTAGACCCTATTATAATATCATCGGATTTCCTATCAAATGTTTGGTTAGCGTAAGGTAAAAACTTTTCCATGTTTATGTGTGGGAAGTCTTACATGATACCTTTCTTTTCGAAAGGTTTTTAAAGTTAAGAAACTTTAACCTGTTACTCACACCAGACCCATGTTTGACCCGGAGTTTATCTTTTGTTTTCTTAAACTCTTGGGTACTCAAATTTTTACGAGTAGCCAAGGGATTCAGGTTAGCTTTGACGATTTGTGGAGGAGCAAATGGAGCAGGAGGCTTCTGCGTGTAAATATATATGGTATTCCGCTGTGTAGTTTTCTCTGAGTTGTTTCTTGTACTGTATTGAGTTGTATAACTAGACAGGTGTTTATAACTGTCTAGTATGTGATGTATATCTGTGTAACTCTGATAATGATTGTAAACTATGTAATATTTATGTTATTAATATAATTTATTCGTTCCGCTGTTTAGATTCTGATGTTGTTTCTTTCTTCTCTTCTTTCTATTCTCTTTTCTATGCCTTTCTTTCTTAAAAATGATGCGATTTTCTGTGGTAAGAAAGTCGGGTCGTTTCACTATAACTGTCCAGGCTGATGATAGTAATTAGGTTTTGTAAGTTTTAAATTTATATATCGGAGTAACCCTTTATATTGTTCCTTTGAAATTATATATTATCATTTTGTTATGAGATTTTGATATTGTGTTCTCTTCTTTCTTGTTATATTTCTTTTTATTTTTATCCTAACTTTTCGTCTTTTCGGCACTTAGGTGTTGGGCACATGAATACTATAGATGTATTAGTGTCGACATTCGAGGGTCGAAAAGGAAAATCGTTACACCTTGCTTCCTAACAAACAAACTAACAACCAACTGTGGCGCTGTATGACCTAAACATGACCTATACTAGTATAAGGTGTAACCCATTTAGGTGTAACCCTCGTCTTTTCTTTGACCGCTTAGGAACGATGAAGTTCTTGACCTATGTATAGCTCCTACTCCCTATTATGGTACTAAACGCACTAACATAACATTAAGCCTTACTCACTATCCTATTTAGATTGCCTAATGCAATCAAGGCAATATCCCTCCTAAAAGATTGAAGTGGACCCTGCTGGGATATGTCTTCACCTATACAGAAGCATATATAATTCCATTGGTCCTACGGTTAGATATGTTCCGCATTAGTATAATGTATATACAACTGCTGGTATCCCCTTCCAATAGGCAAACTTCTTTGTGCAACACTACCGACCTCACATTCCAACCCATTTTAACGACTACGTCATTCTTATCTAATCTAAGCTATTAGCTAACTTTAATAATGACGTCCATCATAAAATGCATGCTTAAGGCTATGTATAATTTTTATTGAATTACTATACCCCTTATTTTCAAGTAATAATGTTTAGTATTATTTACTGCCTTCTTTCAATTAATACAATTAAGTATTATTTATCCCCTTCTTTTAATTAATGCAATTAAGCATTATTTACTACCTTCTTTTAATTAGTACAAATAAGTATTATATACTGCCTTCCTTCACTTAATGCAATTAAGTATTACTTACTATCTATTTTCAATTAATACAATTAAGTATTATTTATTGCCTTGTTTTAATTATTGCAATTTGGTATTATTTCTTTTCAAATCATACCTATTTTGATGAAATCGCTATAACTTTGCCAATTCTTTAATTCATTGTCTTATTCTTGT
This sequence comes from Allium cepa, assembly GCA_030765085.1. Classification (NCBI taxonomy): domain Eukaryota; kingdom Viridiplantae; phylum Streptophyta; class Magnoliopsida; order Asparagales; family Amaryllidaceae; genus Allium; species Allium cepa. The sequence continues at coordinate 603,352,904 of CM060935.1, forward strand.
TAGTGCTTATTGTTAATTTCCAAACATCTTAAACATATATTAGGTTAACGAATAAATTGTTTATTATTATCTTTACTTTCAATATTTAATAATACTTAGGGATTACTATACATTAATACGTTGGAATTACCTCTTCCTAAAAGGAATTGTTAGTGCTATTATTCTCAATATATTATATAAAAGAGGACTTTAGTTATGTTCAAAATTACAAGGAATCGTTTGTAACAACCCATAACTTTGTAAATATTTTTAATTCAATTTATTTGAAAACTTTGGTTTTTAAATCATTAAATCTGAAATTTTGGAATTTTCAATGTAATTTTGCATTTTGTGTATAATTTATTTTCCAAATATAATAAAATAAAGATTTTCTGGAAATTTTATATTTTGGTCAACTGTGGTCAAACTTTGACTTTCAGATGTTTAAATTTGAATTTTAAATTTCTAATATTTTCTTTGAAGCTGAAGTTGATTCTGATATTCGTTCTGCTTTTCGCTTCGTCAAATTTTATTTTATACTTCGTAAATCTGATAAAATTCAGCATTTTACACGCAATTATTTTCTGTATTTCATTTATCTATTTTCTATTTTCCTATTTTATTTTGTTGGGATTTGATTTTGTTGAGTTGTTGAGCTTGTATTGATTTAGGCTTGGCTAATGGGCTTTGGAAATTCCAAGAGACTTGAGTTTGCCTTTTCAAATTCAAGTAGAGCCTTTATATTTGCCTAGCTTTCAAGACTTCCCACTCACGTTCAAAAACTTCTCATCTTTTTTTTTGGAATGTGAATAACCAGTAAGTTCTATCATATCTTCTTTCTCTCTTCTTTTATTCGTTTTCTTTTGTTCTCCTCAAAGCTATGCTTGGCCATCACCATTCCCTAGCCCTTACCGACCATCTCATCCACCACCACTTCCTCACCATCTCCACTAACCATGGCCATGACCCTTTGTCCAGAGCACCACCACAAAACATCACCATCCACTGCATGAAACCATAGCCGAACCTCCACTTGATCACACTTCCCCTTCCCTAGCCTCGGCCACCATCACTTCCACATCCTCCAGCCGCTGCCGTGACTATCCCCGACCCCTAGCCGCACCTAAAGGTGACTGCACATGACCTGAACCGAGCATGAACCATGGACCAAGCCACTTTAGCCTATGCCGAACCATTTGTGCGCATAACCTTTCACATACCTCTTGACCTTTTTCATTCCACAACCTTATCTCTTCACTTTTCCCTTTGCCATAGCCATGCTTACTTGCTCCATGGCCGAGCATATTCTTGCATCAACCATCATGGCCGAGCCAATGTTGAAGTGGTCAAGGCTATTTGGAAGTGGCCGAGCCCACTTGATTTGGTTAAGTCTTATTTGCTTCACTTTGTTATTTTTTTTCCTAAATTCTTTTGTATAATTATATATTTATATATGTTTTATATTTGTTCGTTTACAAGACTGAATCTTGGATTTTCTTCCACTCAAATCCAGTTCGTGCTATGTCATGCTTTTTGGAGTTTGTTGTTGTGTCTTGAGTTATCTTCTCTAGCTCTAGAAGGTGAGTTATCACTCTGGACATTCGTACTTATATAATTGTGAAACAATGACAAGTGGATATGTAGTAGTGATATGCTATGTTATAGTAGTTCGTATATGCCAGTTATATGATATTTTAAGATGTTATAACCTAATTATTATGCCTGTTACATCACTGATATGATATGCCATGTTATACTGTTTATTCATTTCTGCTTCTCACACTGAAAGTTCCCTGTTTGTATAGAATCACTATGTGTTGAAATGATACATACCGAAGGGACTTTAGAATAGGGAAAAATCATTATGAGCTAAAATGTTAGGCTCAAGTGATTTTTATTTTATTTGACTTGGGATTGCGTGATTGAAATGATAGAACCCGGATTTCTATTTTAAATTACGGATTGAGATGATATATATCCATATCGTTTGACCTAGGTTAGAAAATTATATAGAGGCCCATTGTTAATTTTTAATAATAGTTTCTAAAATAAAAAATTTATTAAGTATTTTGAACTTATAAATATATAAAATTTTAACTTAAAATTTTATTTAATGACTTTTGAATATAATATATAATGGTTTTAATAATTTAAAATAAGTCCAAATTTATAAGAAAATTAATGGTTTTAAAAACTAGAATTTTAAGAATTTTGTTTATGATATATATATATGTATATGTATATATAGCTTAATAATTTAAAATTTGATCTAATGATTTTTAAATATAATGAGATATTAGAATTTTATAAGTAAATAATTGATTTAAACTAAATTAAAGATTTTATCTATGATAAATAACTTAATAATTTAAAATTGATTTAATATGGAATTTTAATTCTAACCTAATAATGATAGATTTTATTTATGAAATAGATATGTTTTGTATAAATAAAACTAGGAATAAAATTGGAATAGTATTTTTAAAACATGTTATAATAGTATTCGCAGCATATTTAAAATGCTACGTAGATTTAGTTATGTTTATAAAGGCTATGTTACTTTAGGTTATATTTTGAAAGTGCTACTATTTCCAAATCGTAATGTTTTACAAAATGCTATGTTATTTATGTTGTATTTTAAAAATGTATACTACTTTAGGTAATGTTTTAAAATGTTGTATTTATAAAAGATAACATTTTGAAATGCTATCATATACATATGGACCACATTTTCTCAAGTAGTATGATTTCTAAAGGATAACATTTTAAAATGCTATAATAAGGGTATGGTTTTTAAAGCGTTATGATTTTTAAATTATTACATTTTTAAAGTGCTACCTAATATATATGGATTTGGAAATATTACCAATTTTTGAAAATGGATATTATTTTGGGAAGTTATAGTATTTGATTTTAAATGGTTTTGGAATAGATATGTTTGAAATAAATACCATGGGTTATAATAACGTTGGGTTGTTGAAGAGACTGAGATCGTAAGTTGTAATACTCTCCGCCAACTTTGAAAACCACTTTAACAACCGTGTACGCGGTGGAGATCACAGAATGAAGTAGGATAGTGGCGACGTTCTATTGAGGTATGTACATGGACCCGACTCCCATGAGTTGGCATAAGGTGGCTAAAACAGGAGCGATTGACGGTTCAATGAGGTAGTCCTTCGATCGGACACACTTCTTCGTATGCCATTATATTACTTTGTGATTGATTGGTGCACACCTTTTATTTTGGGAGTGTGGCCCGAGGTGGGCGGTAGTTGCGGCTATGCTTACCACCAGTCCGGATGCGTAATTGGTATATCTACCCTGGCATTGCCTTGTTGTCCATGTCACCTATCGCAGCGTGCCTTATACGATTTTTGTTTTGTACCATACCTATGGAGTGCCCTCTAACGACGCCTAGTACGGGGGAGATTACGGTACTGTATAGACTATGAGGATATATAAAATGTGTTAAGGGGGATATGAGTAACTCCTTAACGCTATTTTTAAATATATTATACTTTACTTTAGACATTATTATAATAGCGTATATTGCTACATAGTAAATAGTTTAACAGATCTTTAAAGGATGGGCGGTCCCAATCATCCTTTAAGTTACTTGTGCATTTCTATTATAGTTCACTTGAGTTGGTTTACATTGTATAAGTATGTATGTCCTGACTCGAGTGTTTTGTGTTTTACTTTACGCTCGGGTCAGTCTGAGTATCAGCTTTGGATTTCACCTTTTGGAGCTAGAGGAATTGCTGGAGTTTATCTATCCATCTACTTGTCATCTATTTCTATTCAGTATTTCTATTCAGTTTATGTATTAGTGGACATTTGTGTATTGGGATTTCTGTTCTATTTACTTTCAGACTCTTGTATTTTGTACTTGTTTTGAGACTGTGCTTGAAGTAGCTTCATGAACTACTATGGTTATTTTATTTCCTTTGCAAGTTATTCTGATTTATCTGTGTCTGTAATTCTGTGTTTGGTTTTATTTGCTCCAAATTATATTACAATCTACTGTTTTGAATTATTCAAGTCCGACATGTGTGGTTTTATTGTCGATTTGAATGGTTCAAAATAGTGGATCGTTACATTTGGTATCAGAGCTTTGGTTTTAGGCAAACCTTAGCCTGCGGAGCAAAAAATCATTAGAGATAAGGTAAAAATACCTTAGAATGAGTGAAATCAATCTTAAAATCATATCTTTGTGACATAATGTATTCTAAAGTATAAAATGATTTTCAAATGATTTTCATAGGATTTTCAAAAAAATTATTTTGATATAAACTTTTCTTGTTTTGAAATCAAATTTTCTAAACTTCTTTCCTTTCCTTATCCACCTTGTTATTTAAATTTCTTGATTAGGATTTCTATTCCGGTTGAATCTTGTCTTTTTTTTAGTTACCATTGTCCCACTCAGCAGAAGGCCAATCCTTCTGGTGTTTTGCTGTTACCTCTGCTCATACTCTTAGTGTTACTCAAGGTACTCTTCAGAGCGCCTTTTCTTTGTTCTAATTTACCGTTTGTGTTTTTTTTTTATCCTGGAGCTTCCTTTAGCTTTATTTCTGTGGATCTTTGTGATAAATTTGAGTATCTTCTTTCTCCCGATTTTGCTCCAGAACCTATATGTGTTTCAAATCCTATTGGTGGTCCCGCGAACCTTTGTAGGATTTGTAACCAAGTGGAATTCCTCTATTTTGATCACCGTTACATTGGTAATTTCTGTGTTTTGGGTCTTGATGCTTTTGATCTTTTGCTTGGAGATGATTGGATGAAGAGGAATGAAGCCGTTATCTATTGTAAAACCCGAACTATTACTCTTGTTGATGATAAGGGTGATTCTTTGGTGATTCAGTGCTGCTTATCTTAGGATTTTACTGGCAGTTTTATTTATTCTCTGGATGCTTCTCCTGGTGATATTCATTCTACTCCTATGGTCAGACTATATCTCGATGTGTTTGGTGAAGTCACTTCTTTACCTCATAAGCAAGAAATTGAATTTCGTATTGATCTTATTCCTAGAGCTCGACCCGTAGTTCCTCCTCCCAAAGGGATGGCACTCCATGAGAAGGTTGAGTTGAGGAAGTAAATTGAGGACTTGTTCTCCAAAGATCTGATCAGACTTAGCCATTCGGAATGGGGCACAATAGTGCTTTTCATCACTAAGCCCAATGGTTCTTTGAGAATGTGTGTTGATTATAGGGAGCTGAACAAGCTCACTATGAGAAACAGATATTTTATGTCTCGCATCAATGATATGTTTGATTAGCTCCACGGAGCTACTATTTTCTTTCAGCTTGATCTTGCCACAGGTTTTCACTAGCTCAGAGTTGCTGCGAAAAGTATTCCCAAGACTGCTTTCCATACTGAGAATGGCTTCTATGAATGGTTAGTTATGCATTTTGGTTTGACCAACGCTCCTGCTTCTTTGTCGATTTGATGAATCGTGTTTTTCGTGATGTGCTTAACAAGTTTGATCTAGTCTTTATTGATGATATCCTTGTCTTTTCTACGTCAAGGGAAGAGAATGATTCGCATTTGAAAGTTGTTCTGGAGACTATTAGAAATCATCAGTTGAAGGCTAAATTCTCGAAATGCCATTTTTGGAAGGATGAAGTCCGATTTCTCGGGCATATTTTTTTTGGTAATGGAGTTTCTATTGATCCAGTTGAAATCACTATGATAAATGTAAGTCTTCTTCTCTTCTCTCTTTGTGTATAGATTGACCAAGCCCGCTCACTTCATCCCGGTCAAGTCTACCCGTTCTGCTTCTTGTTTGGCTAATATCTACATGAGCGAGATTGTTCACCTTCGTAGAGATCCCATCTTCACCAACCTGTAAGTTTTGGAAAGCTTTTCAGGAATCTTTGGGGTACTCATCTGAATCTGAACACTTCTTACCATCCACAGACTAACGGTCAAACGGAAAGAGTGAATCAGATTCTCGAGAATCTTCTTCGTGATTGTGTTTTGGATTATGGAGGATCTTGGAAGATCATCTCCATCTTGTTGAATTTACCTATAATAATAGTTATCAGGTATATTTCAATCTTCTATCTTAACCTTATCTTAATCCTTTATCTATCTCATTTTATCTTTGAATTTTTTGATTAGAACCTCCTAAATTTGAATTTCTATCCTTATTTGAAATCTATTCTGGAATCATTGAGTGAGGGAGAGTATTTGTATTAATATTGAATGTTTTATATGTTGTATTGTTTGGATCGTTAATGTTGATTTGGGATCGATTTGTCTAATCAGCGATATCGATAGGATTTCCGAAACACTTAAACAGAGCCAAACTGACACAAATTTGTTTCCAAATATGGTAAATGAATTTTTTTGTATGATTTATATATATAATACTTTTATAGATTTATATTATTTTTGAAAATTTATTTGATAGGATGTGAATAAGTTAACTTTTATTAAAATATAATATGGTTAATTTTTATTTAAAATTATCTTTTATAGAGAATTTATAATAATTTAAATAAATTAAGGCTGGAAGATAAATTTGAAATTAATTTGAAATTGGATTTACTTAAGAATTAAACTCAAATAAATTTAACTTGAATTTTATTAAATTTGAGATTTTAAAGGATATGATTAACTTGAAATTGGATTTACTTAAGAATTAAACTCAAATAAATTTAATTTGAATTTTATTAAATTTGAGATTTTAAAGGATATGATTTTTATAACTTGAATTAGTTTAAAATATTTTAATTGAATACATCAAGTTTAAATAAATTGAAGAAATATACGGTTATTTGAAGTTTAAAAGTTTTATTTAAATAATATTGGATTTATTAAGTAAATATTTTAAAACTAAATAATAGAAAAGTTAAATTCGATATATATGGAATTATAAACAGCTTATAAATTCATTTGGAATTATAAGCATAGTTTATAAACTGATTTGGAATATAAATGAATTTAAATTATGGATTTGAGAATTAAAATCCCGATGATTTCAAACTTTGGTTTTAATGTTTAAAATTTATATTATTTAAAGGTATGTTTGAATATAAATTTTAAAATTTTAAATCTATGCTCTTAGCTTATGTCGCTGGAAAATAATTTCGGTGATGGCGGCCGTATCATCGACATTCATTTTCGAGTTTCGAAGTGAAGAGACAGATTCGTATCTTTGCTACACTTTTGTTTGAAAGAAAATTTGATTTAAATTTCTTAAGTTTGGCTTGATTTAATATATATAGTATACGATTTATTTTGATTTGATCTGATATATAGAGTGTGTGTGTGTGTGTGTGTGTGTGTGTGTGTATATTTAATTGTTGAGATAAATAGGAGATTTAATTTCTTAAATTTATGATTCAGGGATGATTTCAATTATAAATGAAAGTCAAAATTTTGGATAAATAATTTGATTTTTGGATAAATAATTGAATTGAAATTTTTTATTTATATAATACTAAATTGCATTTCAATATAACTTACCTAATTATTCAGAAGTTAGGTAAGTAATTGGATAATATACAACATAAATAGTGTTAAAGGAATTTATAAATAAACATAAGTAGTTATGATAAGAGTAAATATACACAATATATGTGATAAGATATTAAGTGGAATAAATTTAATAATAATGTGATAAAGTGGAAGATGAGGGAAGCTTGCTCCTAGGTTCATAGGTCCTTTCTGCATCTCTAAGGATTGGTTTTTAGCTTATCATTTAGATTTTCCAAAGAAGTCTTCCGGAGTACATAATGTATTTCATGTTTCGCATCTTCGTCAATATCTGCATGATCCATCTTTGATTGTCCAGCCTTCTGCTCTCCAGAGTTTGGATATTGAGCCTAATCTGACTGTCGAGAGGAAGCCACTTTGTATTATCGATAGGGGTATGAAGTAGCTGAGAAGGAAACTGTCAACCTGGTCAAAGTGTAGTGGAGTACGGATGATCGGGATTGTACCTGGGAGATGGAGGAGAGCCTGCATGCCTCGAATCCGGAATTGTTTGTTTCGGGTACTATTTGCTTTTCTACCATATCTTTCCTTGTTTTCATGTCGTGTTTCTTTTCGAGGACGAAAAGTTTTGAGTGGGGGAGAGTGTAACAACCCATAATTTTGTAAATATTTTTAATTCAATTTATTTGAAAACTTTGATTTTTAAATAATTTAAATTTGAAATTTTGGAATTTTCCAACGTAATTTTAGATATTGTTTATAAATTATTTTTCAAATATAATAAAATAAAGTGTCACGACCCGTCTTTCTTAGCCCAGAAAGACGCATCATGAATTAAGAAAGAAAGGGATAGAAGAAGAAAATAATAGAGAAAAAAGAACAACAACAATAAAATCTCATAGTGGAACGAATGAAATATAATATATCACATAAGGTATTACATAGTATTATATACATCAGAGTATACAACTTATACTTCACAAATTAGACAGTTATAAATTTATGTCTTTCATACAACTCAAGATATCACTATAATACATCATCACAGCGGAAACTTTATATATTTACTCGCTGAAGCCTCCTTCTCCAAATCTCCTCCAGAATTCGTCAAAGCTAACCTGAATCCCTCGACTATTCATACATAATACGAGTACCCAAGAGTTTAATAAAACAGAAAATAAACACTTGGGTCAGACATGGGTCTGGTGTGAATAAACGGTTTTAAGTTGCTTAACTTTAAAAATCCTTTGAAAGAAAGGTATCACGTAAGACTTTCCACACATAAACATGGAAAAGTTTTTACCTTACGCTAACCAAAACATTTGATAGGAAATCCAGTGATATTATAATAGTGTCTAGGGTTTTCAAGTAAATAGAAAATAGATGAAATTGTTACATTCATTAAATTCCAGCTACTAGCCATAAAAGTGGGTAATACAATCAAAAACGTAAGGGCACGTAGGAAGAATGGGTTTCCATCAATGGCAGGGCTACTGGGGTACCGTCCATCATAGTACATGGCCTAGATCACCGTACCGAGGATCCACCCTAAATCCCTGCAACACAAGGCCGGAACCATTCCTTGCTGGATAGTCCCGAACAAGACCACCCCATGGTTGGCGCGACCAACCACACACTAAGCCGAAATAAAAGGGACCTATAGACAGGGGTAAACCTCATCTTACTTGGGTGCTACCCACTTAGCCTTGCTGGACCTCCCCTGTTTTAGCCATTCTCGGTTGATGAGGCTTGAGGCTATGATTACCTTTATAGAACACATTTATCTTAGAATGCTCATCGTCCACCTGACGATGTTCCAAAAGCATTCAATCCATACAAGTTCGTTTCGAGTTCGAACGAAATCAAAGGCACTATCTTGTTACACTCATTTTGGAATCACCCTTAGAGTTAATGACCATAGCCCTTGCACTCTGAATCTCCATTTCGAACCTGAAAGTACTATACCCGTCAAACTCATCTCGGAATCACTCTCGGAGTTTAAATGACGAATAGTTCTTACACTTCGAGTCTTCACTTTGATCTTTACTTGGATTCACTACCTAACGTTTAATTTGGATCGATGTAGTTTTCGAATAGGCAAATTTGAAAACCCGATCTCGGTCTCACCTAAATCCAAAATGCCATTTTAATGTCCAAGTTGTTTAAGGGTTTTAAACAATTAAACTTATATTCAGAATAACATAAATTGATAGATGATTTACATATCACATATAGATAATTCATATCAACCAATCATCTCACAAAGCAACACAGAACTCATATCAGAGACATCACATTCAAATCATCCAATATCAATCATCCAATATCAATCAATCATCCATAAGCGGGTTTGATTCATTCTTAATCAATTTAATTAACCTTTAATTAAATTAATTACTAATCTTTAATCACTTTGATTACCTTAGGCCTGCTTACTTAACATTAATTAATTACAAATTAATTAATTAATCATCTCTTAATGATCTACCTTAATTAATCTTCCTTGATTAATTATACTTTAATTACATTAAGTAATTATCCCTTTAATTAATTACACAGATTAATTATTCTTAACCAAGTACAGTAATTAACCTTTAATTACTATCATTAATTACATTAATTAATAATCCTCCATTTACTTTCATTAATTAATTATCCATAATTAATTACACTGATCCTTAATTAATGACAATTAATTAATCATACTTCAATTAATCACTTTCATTAATCAACCTGGATTAGTTTCATTAATTTTATCAATTAATGACTCTCACTAATTAATTAACCTTTTAATTAATTAAATAATTAATCTTTAATTAACCATACTTATTAAGTACTCTTAGTTAATCATAAACAGTAATTAACCACCTTGTAATTACTTACCTTAATTAATTAACTCCTTAATTAATCCTTTAATTTATTATACTAGTTAATTAATCCTTAATTACTTCATTACGTAATTATTAATTAATTTCATTAAGTAATTATTAATTAATTTCATTAATTAATTACTTCATTAATTAATTACATTATTAATTAATAACATTTAGTAATTAATCTTAAATTAATCACATTCATTAATTAATTAATCACATTAATTAATTAACTAAATTAATTACATTAATTAATTAACTTAAATTAATCACATTAATTAATTAACTAAATTAATTAAGCTAAGTAATTAACTCTTAATTACTTCCATTAAGTAATTATCCCCTAATTGCTTTATTAAATAATCCTCTTTAATTAATTACATCGAGTAAATATCCACTAATTACTCTATCAAGTGATTATACCTAATTAATTCATAATTAAGTGATTATTTTAAATTAACAAAAAAATTAAATAATCATTAAAAATTAATTAAATAATTAGTTAACTCCTTATATTTTAAAAATCCTTAATTAATTAAGAAATCATTTATCTTAATTAAACTTTTACATATTAATAAATCACTTACATTATTTAACTCTTCTTAAATCAATAATAATAATTAATTAACCATTATTATCTTCACATATTAATTATTTTAAATTAATCAAAAACTTAATTACTTAAAGATAAACTCTTCATTTTAATTGATTTACATAATCATATCATTAAACATTATTAAAATAAATTAAACATTTAGAAATTAATTTAAAATTAAAAACAATTTAATCATCTAATTTTAAACTTTAAAATCTTTGAAACCTTTCAAAATGGTTTAACAAATTTTAATACATAATCATTTTAAAAACCACTTATTCTACCTTTCAAAACTTATATATTTTATATATTTTAAAACTTGTTAAGCATACATCTTTGAAAACAATTATTACAAAACTTAAAAACTTGTCTTATCTTGTTTAAAAAATTTAAAACTTGATTTCTTTAGAAAAATTTAGTTTTAGATTGAAACAGAAAAACATCTTGGGTCAAACCAGAGTCGACCACACCAAAAACTCAAGCCAGAATATTAAAAACCCAAGTAACACACGAGATTGCCACTGCGTCCAACTACTTCGGGATAAACCGCGAACACCCCGAAGCAAACCAGAGTAGAAGCTTTCTTCCCCAAAGCTTGACAAGACCCAGACACCAATGCTCGCGTGCACGTGCACACGCCACTGTCGCCACTCCGATCACATCCGATGATGCCTACAAGTCACCCACGACCTCTACCAATGTTCCAACCATCCAGCTTTGTCGATCTCAACCTGAGTCGAAATCGAACAATATCGAGCAAACCAGAACCCACAGCACCATCGAAAAATCTTCCATTGCCGTCAATCTCGTCCACGAGGTTACTCGCTGACATCAACGAACCTGCACCTTGTCGCCACGCATCTAAATCCCCTCACGCGGTCACCTCCGGTGATCGATTGACGCCACATGAAGCTCGCAAACCGCCTCGTCCAAACAAGACAACGAACCCTAATTCGCCAAAATCCCATCGCCTTGACCATCGATAAATACTTCCAGCATTTTTCCTGAAACCCCCATGCTGCCACCTATCTTCTGACCAAACCTCACCCTTGATCTCAACTCCGTTCATCGGAATTTGGCGAAAGTACCAACTCCGATTAATTAAGAAAAGTACGGCAATTGCCAATCTAAAAATCATAAAATGTATATTAAAATTCGTGATTTCAAATCACGAACACATTCATGCAATTTAAAACAGAAATTGCATTGATTAATTTTTAACATATGTATATATTTTCACTGTTATTACATTTTAAAAATGATTTGCTGAATTAAAAGTACTAACTATATTTTTAAAATCAACAACGGACATAAACAATTAACTTTCATTCAAACATCAAGGTCTAATATTGATTCTATAGAGAGATTTGAATTTTTGAAGGCAAAGGCATAGACTGAAACAACAGAGAATAGGGTAGATATATATACAGACATACTTACACACATATATATACCAATTTAATCATAAAAATTGAAAATTTTGCATGCAACATCAATATCAATTTCATAGATTAACACATGCATTAGAGATAACCTTAAATTAAACTGTTTTTAAAAATGTTTACTCATCAATTTATGAAACAGAGCTCAGATTTTCATGTCCAGGCTTTTGATTTGGAAAATGCTAATTTGAATTGCTGTTGAATCTGAAATCTTTGCATTTGAATCTATAATTTCATGCTGTTGCATTACTTGTTGAATTTTAATCTGAAGTTGATCTCAGGTTGCATTAGTGGATTTTGCATTGATGTTGAATCTAGCCTTTGATTTTCTTCTTGTCTCAGATTTAGTTTTCAGTTTCATTTTCTTAGATTTCCAGTTTTTATATTTTCTTTTAATTTGAATTTATTTTTAATTGAAATGAAGAAAAAAAGAATTGAACTGAAAAGTAAAACATATTTCTTATTCATATTTTTAAAATTTTAAATTTTAATCATCAAAGAGAAAAAACAAATAAAGCCACTTGTCCACTTATGTACTAATTTGCTTACACATATGCATATATTTTTACAAACCAAATTGTCTTATGTTTGAATTTATTTTTTTAAATGAAAGAATATTGAAAACAAAGGAAAATGTGCTTTTAATTAAATCCTATTTTAAACTTAAGCTAAAATATATCTTTTAAATAAATATGAAATTATCTTTGTTGTTAAAAATTTGAATTCCAAATATTATTTGAAAAGTATTATGTTAAATTATAATTTCTAAATTACAAACTAGTATACATTCAAAGTTTGAAAACACTTTTATTAAATTCAAACCAATATTTTTCCATTTCAATATATACAAATATATACATTTTAAGTGGAAAAAATTTCAACATTAGTTTTGAAAATTATTATATTGAATTTTAAAACAAAACTCCAAACCACAATATATATATATATATATATATATATATATAGATATATATATATCAGGAAAATAGGCGCAGAGAAGAAGTTGTGAAAAAATTTAGTCTCAAGGACAGCAAGTTTGCTTTTTAGTCTGGAGGACATTTGTTAGTGTAAACAAAAAATGATAGTTACAACTATCATTCTATGATTTACACTAAAAAGTGTCCTTAAGCCTAAAAAACAAACTTCTTGTGACGCCCCACCTCTATACCCACGCTAGCCAAGAACACTACGGTGTAGTGCTGTCAACTAGCATGGAGAATAAGGCTGTTGAGGGGCGACCATCCGTGTAATTGCTTTGTGCGAGCACCGATATGCCAGATAGTAAAAACGTGCATTTCATTTCAGGAGGAAATCCGACATGCCGATGCAAACTCAAAGCTACTACCCAGTGGCTATAATAGTCTAGGACAAAAATATAAAATAACAACACAGATAATATAAATGCGGAACACAGATGAAACAGAAAGTCTCATATATATATAATAACTGATGTCAGTTACAATACATTTGACACGGTACATGTGATACAACTACAACAGTCGACTCAGGAAGTTATATATACAAGTACATTATCGACTAATATACAGGAATACATATCAACCTATACTATGACTCGACAACTCCAAAAGATATGAAAAGTCTTCATAGCTCAAGCAGCATCCCAAAGCAGAATGTCTACAACCTGAAATAACTCGGGTCTGACCCGAGTATTACATTCAAAAGAAAATAATACCCGGGTCAGTCTAATTCAAACTCAGTTATTAGTGCACAGAAGCAATAATAATTAAATAATGAATAGACGACAGTCACAGAAGTAAATTTACCTATCCGATTCTTAAATAAGAAATCGAATAACGGTAAATATAACGCGAACCAATTCAAATCAATTGGAACATCAATTAAAAGGTCAACACGAGTAGGGCTGTAGTATACGCACGCGTATACTGCCTCGCCACTACAACATATGGAATACGAAATAGATCCATAAATCAAAAGCAAAAGAAATAACAATAAAAGCAGTATCGTGTGGCTGTAGTTCACGCTTGCGTGCACTGCCTTGCCACTACAGTGATGATGTACCCAATGAATACCGTGTGGCTGCAGTTCACGCTTGCGTGCACTGCCTTGCCACCACAGTGATGATGTACCCAATAAAAATTCGCAAGCAAACACAAGATCAAACCCGAGTCACCGGATTCAACTCAGGTGTAATTCGAAAATCAATCCAAATGCCATCAAATAGTACAAGGCCACATATATAAATATGTAGAAAATGACAATAACTAACTCAGGAATGCAGTACAGTGTACCACAAGCAAACCCATATGACATGCATACAGGGATTTCAAGTGAACTCAACAAGATTGTTAAATCCAAATGAACAAAATAATGCAAACCAACATCAGTGACTCAGGTACAAAATGAAATGGTTAAAATAACCATATATGCACACTGCAGCAGCTCAAGTGAACAGAGAGAAGCAACTGGCAACAATGCACAGTGCCTCAATGAATTAAACAAGACTCAAGTGTAGCCTCAATATCAAAGAAGTAAACCCCAAATACATGAAGCAGTGATCTACATAATTATATGTAGTATAACCACACTTATTTATGTAAACAAGAGTGACACCACCAAACTGAAGAATGCCAAACACTGTCACTAGTGTAACAAAATAAACACAATGTCAAAATAGCACTGCAAATACAAACAGGTAGGTACAGGCTAAAGAAGAAAGCACAAAAATAAGGCAATGCAATGTAAACATTGCCTAGCATACATATGAATCAATTTCATATGTACAACAAACACCCAAACAATGCAACAGTGAAAAACACTAGTGAAAAGGGTCACAAAGCAATGGTTCCAAAATGAAATGAACCAGAAGAAGGCAACTGAATTTTGCATGAATGGCTACAAGTATATGAAATGTACTTGTAAACATATGAATGCCAACAGTATGGATATACAGTGATGCAAGATGAAGCATACTCAGGGTTAATGCACATATCAACGAGATGTTCAAGTCGACATAATTGGTGCAGTGCAAAAAGAAATCAAAACAGAGGTAGCAGGTTGGAATGCTCACAGTTATAAAGAAGAACAAGAAGGCATGGACTAGTGACAAATCAAGGCTCAAACATGCGCAATATCAAAGAAATAAAGTAGCAGACCAATGCAAGACAGTGGTCTAAAAATATCAAAGTGTATAGGTCAGGGAAGAACCCAGACCACATGAATTAAGTGTGCAACTGACTTGAATGTCACAAATCGCAACCAACATAATGGATACAACTGATGAATGGTGCAAGGGACAGCACACATAAAGTTCAAGTATAACAATAATGCTCAGTGGGTTTGAGTTCAAAACAAAGCATCAGTTCACATGACCACTGCAACAAATCTCCACCAAAAAAAATATAGCAAGTTTTGAAGATAATGATATACAGGTCAGTGGAAACAAAACAATAATGCTCAAATTCTCAACCAAAGACAGTAACGGCCGAAGTTATGGCAAATTTTATCAACATCGAGCAAAGATCAAATCGAAGCCGAAGACCACGAAATCAAACAAGCAAACGAATTTGAATAGTTCGAATAAGATGTGAGTAACATAAATTACTCACCTATGCTTTGGAAGTGAAGGCAGCTCGACCTATTTTTGAAGTAGCCGTATGAATTGGGGGATCGATTCCCGAAGCCCTAGCTGCTGAACACGTGTGAAGGCTCCATGCTCCATCGAAGTTGAACTCGATCGAGTTGAAGACGACGATTGCCGAAGCCCTAAATTTCGAAAGGGAGACGAACGGCAGCCATTATATCGTTTTGTTTAGGGTTTAAAAAAAATGAAAATGAGAAAGGGGGTCGGGTCGAACGAAAATGAAGATGGAGGAAAGGGGGTTTATTGGGCCGGTGTGAATAATTATCACGGCACCAAAGAAAAGTGGGTCAAATAATTTTTTAAAGCCCTTTAATTTTACTAAAAATTTGTAAAAGAATTTTAAATTCAAATTTAAAAACTTCAAATGGCAATTTGCAACAATATTAATCGTCTAGATATCGATTATTAATTGATGCGAAGAAAAAACCGGGTTGTTACAGACTCCCCTCCTTAAAGAAATTGCGTCCTCGCAATCTTAAGGAATAAATGGACAAAAGGTAACAACCATAAAAGCATATCATCACAAAATGACGAAATTTGAAAATAAGAAGTTCACCATATAGAGTATGAAAGAGAAAGCCAGAACGTGTTTGCTCGATGAATTCTCTAGATTCCAAAGTGAAATCCATAGAACTAGAGAACACTGAACTTTCACGAGAAGAACATCTTTATTTCGAAGGTGCTGAACCCCCGAAACATTGATGTGAATAGAATGTTGCTCAAAGTCAAATCTGGTGAAACTTCAATTTCTTCAATAATACCGCGCTCAAGAATAAAATCGGAATCCTTAAGGCATTTCCGTAGAAGGAAGACGCGTGAAACACGTCATGAATAATAGAAAATTGAGCCGGTAATAAGAGGTGATAAGCCAAGAAACCAATACGTTCAGTGATAGGAAATGGCCCAATATATCGAGGCACTAACTTTCCCGACCGACTGAAACGCACAACACCTATCATAGGTGAGACACGAGTAATTTGGAACAACAGCGTAGTACAATAACCATACGCCAGATGAATCAAAGCTTCATTAATTCGGAACGCCGACGTAGTACAAAACAGTACGTCCAATGAACCGATCACCATAAAAGAACATCAGACGCAAGTCCATAAAAGGAATGAGACGAAGCTCAATAAAACGAAGTACATCGAAATGTCTGATGAACTTGGTAAAAAGATGATTCCATACGGACATCACCAAAGAAACAACCACTTATTGCCTACGACTAAGTGTATCGGCAACACGATTTCCCATCCGGGAGTGGTAAATAATATCAAGATCATAAGATGTAAGGAACTCGAGTCAACGTGGTTGACGCAAATTAAGTTCCTTATGAGAAAATAAATATTCCCAAGATTCATGATCAGGGTAGAGAACAAATTTCTCACCCAAAAATAATGATGCCAAATTTTGAAGAACGAAATCAATAGCCAAGAGCACTAGATCATGAGTGACATATCTAGTCTCAATAGGCATTAATGATTTAGAAACACAAGAGACAGCACGTTCTCTTATGCAAGAGAATGGCATGCAAACCAATACGATTAGCATTGGTACAAACGATGAAGTCTTGGTTTCCTTCGGGAATCGCAAGAATAGAAGTATCGGAAAAGAGTTGTTTCAAATAATATTCTTTCCCGAAAAGCTAAAACTTTCGAAATTTACGATTTACTTTATGTAATTATCTTTTCAGAAAAATTTACATTTTGAAATTCAATTTACTGTGTCTGATTGTCTCATCAAAGCGTCTAGGAGATTCCTATCGATAACGTTGATCAAGCGCATCGACCAGAATTCTTAAAGCACTCAATGGGCAATACAATCACAAAATATTCTTTTAATTTCATAAAAGGAATTCACAAATTTTTCAACCTCAAACGGACAAGTCCGGAATTAAACGAATCAGTAAAAGAAAGGGGTCATAGTCCTCGATTTTGCTGAAACGTTTAAATCGCTTCCTCATTCTTTTGAAAGCGTAAACTATAAAAATTTTGAAAACGATTTTTATTTTGAAACAATTTTTAAAACACGTGATTAAAACAGCGATATCAGTAGCAACTTCGATAAGTGGATTTTCATTCATCAAAAGTGTCACAAGAATCTTCTCAAAGATAGAAAGGGGTATCATACCCTAAACTTGTATTCATAACAAGTCAATGACACACGAATTCACCAATGCACAAAAATTGATAAAACTTATCAATAGAAATCACGAAAATTGGTGAAGCACAAATTCCAGAAGACTACACAAGAAATCCAGAAATCACAAGATGAGAGTATGAAAACTCGAATGAGAGTATGAAAACTCGAATGGGAGTATAAAAACTCAAATGAGAGTATGAAAACTCAGATGGGAGTATGAAAACTCACCTACACACGAGCATGAAAACTCATCAGCACATGTAACGCAAAGCGAGAACGGGAGCATGAAAACTCACCTACACGCGAGCATGAAAACTCATCAGCACATGTAACGCAAAGCGAGAACGGGAGCATAAAAACTCACCTACACGCGAGCATGAAAACTCATCAACACGTGCAACGCAAAGCGAGAACGGGAGCACGAAAACTCACCTACATGCGAGCATGAAAATTCATCAGCACGTGCAACGCATAACGAGAACGGGAGCACGAAAACTCACCTACATGTGAGCATGAAAACTCACCAACACGTGCAATACAAAGCGAGAACGGGAGCATGGAAACTCACCTACACGTGAGCATGAAAACTCATCAGCACATGTAACGCAAAGCGAGAACGGGAGCATGAAAACTCACCTACACGCGAGCATGAAAACTCATCAACACGTGCAACGCAAAGCGAGAACGGGAGCACGAAAACTCACCTACATGCGAGCATGAAAATTCATCAGCACGTGCAACGCATAACGAGAACGGGAGCACGAAAACTCACCTACATGTGAGCATGAAAACTCACCAACACGTGCAATACAAAGCGAGAACGGGAGCATGGAAACTCACCTACACGTGAGCATGAAAACTCATCAGCACATGTAACGCAAAGCGAGAATGGGAGCATGAAAACTCACCTACACGCGAGCATGAAAACTCATCAACACGTGCAACGCAAAGCGAGAACGGGAGCACGAAAACTCACCTACATGCGAGCATGAAAATTCATCAGCACGTGCAACGCATAACGAGACGCTATCTCATGGTTGCAAGCCATTAATTTTGACACACGAATGGCCCGAAGACCGTGGGGCGCTACCCCACATGTGTGAGTCGGAATCACACAGATTGAGGTCTAGACTAATCAAAAATCAAAAAGGTATGTGTGAGTGGAATCACACAAGTGGTGTCTAGTCTAACCTCGCAAACAAAAGAAAAGTATGTGTGAGTGGAATCACACAAGTGGTGTCTAGGCTAACTGAAAAGGTATGTGTGAATGGAATCACACAGGTGGTGTCTAGCCTAACCAAAAGGAGACATCGCACAATTGCTAGTCTAAATCATAAGAATGATCGTCATGATCAACGAGAAGTGCCAATTACACTAAGTTAGTGAATATAAAAGTTTAGCTTCATGTCTCATAACCACTAGCTTAACTTAAATATTTACAAACAAACTGTAAATCTTCACTAATAAAATTGTCACAAGAGGTTCAATCGAACAAGTCCAAGAATTAACCGACGAAGTGAACGCAAGCGTTTCATACCACCTGTTTTACTAAGTCGTTTAATTAGATTTCTCATCCGAGTGAGGTAAAGGTTTGTATACACTAACAGATTGGAAAACGGTTTAAGAAAAGAGCTTTGTTATTAAAAATAGAGTTGAAATTGTTTGTTAAAAGAGTTTTGATATTTACTACTAGTATTGAAACCTTTATATTTTTAAAGTGACAAATCACAAAAATGATTGTAGAAACAATCAATCACAAGAATTCACATACGAAGATGTGAATAGAATCCAAAGAAATCGATACTGTACCCATCAAAAGGTATGTTCACAAAAATCCCGAAGAAAAGATCATCAAAGTTGCTAATAAATGATAGCAACAAATCGGGGAATTAACAAGAATCGATTAAATTTGGAAACCAAATGAATTCACTAAGATTCACATTCGAAGACGTGAATAAAATCCGAAGAATTCGATTCCAATCCATCAAAGTAGGAATACCCAAAAATTCCTGAAATAGAAGTTATCAAAGTCGACAAAGGTGATAACAACTAATCGGAAAAGAAGAATCGATCAACAATTGGAAAAACGAAGCAAAACGAGCATAAGTGCATGAATGACTTTAACAAAAGTAAAAGTCAAGTCAACGTCGATATCGACAAGGCAAAGTCCAAGACAATTTCTTTTATACCAAAGAAATTTTAAAACTATCAGAGAGGCACATGAAAACCAACAAACCATGGATAAGCAGACAGAGTCGACAATTGAAAGTCAATTTGTCTCAAAGATTGATACCCAAAACCCAATTGCATGGAGACTCCATCCAGTACACGAATCAGAGATAAGAATGCATAGATACAGCAGTTCGAATAAACAATGCGAGCTCAAATCGAAGTGGGTACGAGTTGCAACAATATGCAACTTGGTAGAGCATATACACAATGATACTTAGCAGTGCATACTCAAATGAGCAAACGCAACAGAGAATAGCAGCAATGCTCATGAAAAAGAGTTAGGAATTCATACCTAACTATCAAAGATGATCTTAGACAAAGATGTGAAATAAAACATCGACAAATAGTTGTACCACATGTTCCATCTAAGTTATGTTTTATATTCGTCCTAAACCCCAGGCTTTGATACCAAGCTATGACGCCCCACCTCTATACCCACGCTAGCCAAGAACACTACGGTGTAGTGCTGTCAACTAGCACGGAGAATAAGGCTGTTGAGGAGCGACCATCCGTGTAATTGCTTTGTGCGAGCACCGATATGCCAGATAGTAAAAACGTGCATTTCATTTCAGGAGGAAATCCGACATGCCGATGCAAACTCAAAGCTACTACCCAGTGGCTATAATAGTCTAGGACAAAAATATAAAATAACAACACAGATAATATAAATGCGGAACACAGATGAAACAGAAAGTCTCATATATATATAATAACTGATGTCAGTTACAATACATTTGACACGGTACATGTGATACAACTACAACAGTCGACTCAGGAAGTTATATATACAAGTACATTATCGACTAATATATATGAATACATATCAACCTATACTATGACTCGACAACTCCAAAAGATATGAAAAGTCTTCATAGCTCAAGCAGCATCCCAAAGCAGAATGTCTACAACCTGAAATAACTCGGGTCTGACCCGAGTATTACATTCAAAAGAAAATAATACCCGGGTCAGTCTAATTCAAACTCAGTTATTAGTGCACAGAAGCAATAATAATTAAATAATGAATAGACGACAGTCACAGAAGTAAATTTACCTATCCGATTCTTAAATAATAAATCGGATAACGGTAAATATAACGCGAACCAATTCAAATCAATTGGAACATCAATTAAAAGGTCAACACGAGTAGGGCTGTAGTATACGCACACGTATACTGCCTCGCCACTACAACATATGGAATACGAAATAGATCCATAAATCAAAAGCAAAAGAAATAACAATAAAAGCAATATCATGTGGCTGCAGTTCACGCTTGCGTGCACTGCCTTGCCACTACAGTGATGATGTACCCAATGAATACCGTGTGGCTGCAGTTCACGCTTGCGTGCACTGCCTTGCCACCACAATGATGATGTACCCAATAAAAATTCGCAAGCAAACACAAGATCAAACCCGAGTCACCGGATTCAACTCAGGTGTAATTTGAAAATCAATCCAAATGCCATCAAATAGTACAAGGCCACATATATAAATGTAGAAAATGACAATAACTAACTCAGGAATGCAGTACAGTGTACCACAAGCAAACCCATATGACATGCATACAGGGATTTCAAGTGAACTCAACAAGATTGTTAAATCCAAATGAACAAAATAATGCAAACCAACATCAGTGACTCAGGTACAAAATGAAATGGTTAAAATAACCATATATGCACACTGCAGCAGCTCAAGTGAACAGAGAGAAGCAACTGGCAACAATGCACAGTGCCTCAATGAATTAAACAAGACTCAAGTGTAGCCTCAATATCAAAGAAGTAAACCCCAAATACATGAAGCAGTGATCTACATAATTATATGTAGTATAACCACACTTATTTATGTAAACAAGAGTGACACCACCAAACTGAAGAATGCCAAACACTGTCACTAGTGTAACAAAATAAACACAATGTCAAAATAGCACTGCAAATACAAACAGGTAGGTACAGGCTAAAGAAGAAAGCACAAAAATAAGGCAATGCAATGTAAACATTGCCTAGCATACATATGAATCAATTTCATATGTACAACAAACACCCAAACAATGCAACAGTGAAAAACACTAGTGAAAAGGGTCACAAAGCAATGGTTCCAAAATGAAATGAACCAGAAGAAGGCAACTGAATTTTGCATGAATGGCTACAAGTATATGAAATGTACTTGTAAACATATGAATGCCAACAGTATGGATATACAGTGACGCAAGATGAAGCATACTCAGGGTTAATGCACATATCAACGAGATGTTCAAGTCGACATAATTGGTGCAGTGCAAAAAGAAATCAAAACAGAGGTAGCAGGTTGGAATGCTCACAGTTATAACGAAGAACAAGAAGGCATGGACTAGTGACAAATCAAGGCTCAAACATGCACAATATCAAAGAAATAAAGTAGCAGACCAATGCAAGACAGTGGTCTAAAAATATCAAAGTGTATAGGTCAGGGAAGAACCCAGACCACATGAATTAAGTGTGCAACTGACTTGAATGTCACAAATCGCAACCAACATAATGGATACAACTGATGAATGGTGCAAGGGACAGCACACATAAAGTTCAAGTATAACAATAATGCTCAGTGGGTTTGAGTTCAAAACAAAGCATCAGTTCACATGACCACTGCAACAAATCTCCACCAAAAAAAATATAGCAAGTTTTGAAGATAATGATATACATGTCAGTGGAAACAAAACAATAATGCTCAAATTCTCAACCAAAGACAGTAACGGCCGAAGTTATGGCAAATTTTATCAACATCGAGCAAAGATCAAATCGAAGCCGAAGACCACGAAATCAAACAAGCAAACGAATTTGAATAGTTCGAATAAGATGTGAGTAACATAAATTACTCACCTATGCTTTGGAAGTGAAGGCAGCTCGACCTATTTTTGAAGTAGCCGTACGAATTGGGGGATCGATTCCCGAAGCCCTAGCTGCTGAAGACGTGTGAAGGCTCCATGCTCCATCGAAGTTGAACTCGATCGAGTTGAAGACGACGATTGCCGAAGCCCTAAATTTCGAAAGGGAGACGAACGGCAGCCATTATATCGTTTTGTTTAGGGTTTAAAAAAAATGAAAATGAGAAAGGGGGTCGGGTCGAACGAAAATGAAGATGGAGGAAAGGGGGTTTATTGGGCCGGTGTGAATAATTATCACGGCACCAAAGAAAAGTGGGTCAAATAATTTTTTAAAGCCCTTTAATTTTACTAAAAATTTGTAAAAGAATTTTAAATTCAAATTTAAAAACTTCAAATGGCAATTTGCAACAATATTAATCGTCTAGATATCGATTATTAATTGATGCGAAGAAAAAACCGGGTTGTTACACTTCTTGTCCTTAGAACTAAATTTTTCTACAACTTTTTCCTCGAGCCTAAAATCCCCTATATATATATTATAATTTTAAAACATAGCTCTTATTAAATTAAAGACTTCCTATTTACAATATATATACATTATAAATAGAAAACATTTTGATTAGCTTTGAAAGATAAATCTTACAAAATTTAAATTGTTAGAAAAAATATTAATATTGCCAAATTAAATATGTATTAACTTTTAAAAGATTAAGTTTACCAATTTAAAATAAAATTATGAAGGAAAATTATCAATCCAATTTAATTATTAATAAAGATTATTAAATTGATATTGCCCAAAATTCCGGGTCATCACATAAAGATTTTCTGAAAATCTTATATTTTGGTCAACTATGGTCAAACTTTGGCTTTCATTTGAAATTTTTGAATTTGAATTTTAAATTTCTAATATATTTTTTTGAAGCTGAAGTTGATTCTGATATTCGTTCTGCTTTTCGTTTCGTCAAATTTTGTTTTATACTTTGTAAATCTGATAAAATTCAGCATTTTACATGTAATTATTTTTTGTATTTCATTTATCTATTTTCTATTTTCCTATTTTATTTTGTTGGGCTTTGATTTTGTTGAGTTGTTGAGCTTGTATTGATTTGGGCTTGGCTAATGGGCTTTGGAAATTCCAAGAGACTTGAGTTTGCCTTTTCAAATTCAAGTGGTGCCTTTACATTTGCCTAGCCATTCATTTCCACATCCTTAGTCGTTCAAGACTTCCCATTCAAGTTCAAAAACTTCTCATCTTTTTTTTTTCCTGAACGTGAATATTCAGTAAGTTCTATCATGTCTTCTTTCTCTCTTCTTTTATTCTTTTTCTTTTGTTCTCCTCAAAGCTATGCTTGGCCATCACCATTCCCTAGCCCTTTCCAACCATCTCATCCACCACCACCACCTCCTGTACGGCCGGTACCACCTCACCATCTCCACTGACCATGGTCGTGACCCTTTATCCAGAGCACCACCACAAAACATCACCATCCCATGCATGAAACCTTAGCTGAACCTCCACTTGATTACACTTCCTCTTCCCTAGCCTCGGCCACCATCACTTCCACATCCTCCAGCCCTTGCCGTGACCATCCCCTGACCCCTAGCCACACTTGAAGGTGACTGCACTTGACCTGAACCGAGCATGAACCATGGACCGAGCCACTTTAGCCTACGTCGAACCATTTGTGTCCATAACCTTTCACATAGCCCTTGACCTTTTACATTCTGCAACCCTATCTTTTCACTTTTCCCTTTTCCATAGCCGTGCTTACTTGCTCCATGGCCGAGCATATTCTTGCAGCAACCATCGTGGCCGAGCCAATGTTGAAGTGGTCGATCCTATTTGGAAGTGGCCGAGCCCACTTGATTTGGTTAAGTCTTCTTTGCTTCACTTTGTTATTTTTTTGCATTTGTTTAAGTTTAAATTCTTTTGTATAATTATATACTTATATATGTTATATATTTATTTGTTTACAAGATTGAATCTTGGGTCTTCTTCCACTCAAATCTAGTTCGTGCTTTGTCATGCTTTTCGGAGTTTGTTGTTGTGCCTTGAATTATCATCTCTAGCTCTAGAAGGTGGGTTATCACTCCCAACATTCGTACTTATATAACTGTGAAACAATGACAAGTGGATATGTAGTAGTGATATGCTATGTTATAGTAGTTCCTGTACACTAGTTATATGATATTTTATGATGTTATAACCTGATTATTATGCTTGTTACATGTGATATGCCATGTTATACTGTTTATTTATTTATGCTTCTCACACTGCAAATTCCCTGTTAGTATTGAATCACTATGAGTTGAAATGATACATACCCGAACGGACTTTAGAACAGAAAAAAATCGTTATGAGCTGAAATGATAGGTTCAAGCGATTTTTATTTTATTTTATTTGACTTGGGACTGCGGGTTTGAAATGATAGAACCTGAATTTTTATTTTAAATTACGGATTGAAATGATATATATCCGTATCACTATACCTAGGTTAGAAAATTATATACAGACCCATGGTTAATTTTTAATAATAGTTTTCTAAAATAAAAAATTTATTAAGTATTTTGAACTTATAAATATATGAAATTTTAACTTAAGATTTTATTTAACGATTTTTGAATATAATATATAATGGTTTTAATAAGTTAAAATAAGTTGAAATTTACAAGCAAATGAATGGTTTTAAAAACTAGAATTTCTATAATTTTGTTTATGATATATATATAGCTTAATAATTTAAAATTTGATTCAATGATTTTTAAATATAATAAGATATTGGAATTTTATAAGTAAATAATTGGTTTAAACTAAATTTAAGATTTTATCTATGATAAATAACTTAATAATTTAAAATTGATTTATTAATTCTAACCTAATAATAATAGATTTTATTATGAAATAGATATGTTTTGTATAAATAAAACTAGGATAAAAATTGGAATAGTATGTTTAAAACATGTTATAGTAGTATCCGTAGCATTTTTAAAATGCTTTGTAGATTTAGTTATGTTTACAAAGGCTATGTTACTTTAGGTTATGTTTTGAAAGTGCTATTATTTCCAAATCGTAATGTTTTCCAAAAATGCTATGTTATTTAAGTTATATTGTTAAAAATGTATACTACTTTAGGTAATGTTTTAAAATGCTGTATTTATAAAAGATAGCATTTTGAAATGCTATCATATATATATGATCACATTTTCTCAAGTAGTATGATTTCTAAAGGATAACATTTTAAAATGCTATAATAAGGGTATGGTCTTTAAAGTGCTACGATTTTTAAATTATTACATTTTTGAAGTGCTATAAATAATATATATGGATTTGGAAATATTACCAACTTTTGAAAATGGATATTATTTTAGGAAGTAATAGCATTTGATTTTAAATGGTTTTGGGATAGATATGTTTGAAATAAATACCATGGGTTATAATAATGTTGGGTTGTTAAAGAGACCAGGAACGAAAGTTGTCATACTCTCTGCGAACTCCGAAAACCACTTTAACAACCGTGTACGCGGTGGAGATTCCAGAATGAAGTAGGATGGTGGCGACGTTCTATTGAGGTATGTACATGGACCCGACTCTCATGAGTTGGCATAAGGTGGCTAAAACAGGAGCGATTGACAGGCCAATGAGGTAGCTCCTCTGATGGGACACACTTCTTCGTATGCCATTTTATTACTTTGTGATTGATTGGTGCGTACCTTTGATTTTGGGAGTGTGGCCCGAGGTGGGCGGTAGCTGCGGCTATTCGTTACCAACGGCCCGGATGCGTAATTGGAATATCTACCATGGCATTGCCTTGTTGTGCCGTGTCAGCTACCCTAGCGTGCCTTATACAATTTTTGTTTTGTACCATACCTATGGAGTGCCCTCTGACGACGCCTAGTACGGGGAGATTACGGTACAGTATAGACTATGGGAATATATAAAATGTGTTAAGGGGGATATGGATAACTCCTTAACACTATTTTTAAACATATTATACTTTACTTTAGACATTATTATAATAGCGTATATTACTACATAGTAAATAGTTTGACAGATCCTTAAAGGATGGACGGTCCCAAGCATCCTTTAAGTTACTTGTGCATTTCTATTACAGTTCACTTCAGTTGGTTTACATTGTATAAGTATGTATGTCCTAAGTCAAGTGTTTTGGGTTTTTTCTTTACGCTTGGGTTAGCCTGAGTATCAGCTTTGGATTTCACATTCTGGAGCTAGAGGATTTTCTGGAGTTTATCTATCCATCTAGTTGTCATCTATTTCTATTCAGCATTTCTATTTAGCTTATGTATTAGTGGACATTTATGTGTTGGGATTTCTGTTCTATTTACTTTCAGACTCTTGTATTTTTTACTTGTTTTGAGACTGTATTTGTAGTAGCTTCATGAACTACTATGGTTATTTTATTTCCACTACAAGTTATTCTGATTTATCTGTGTCTGTGATTCTGTAATTGGTTTTATTTGCTCCAAATTATATTACAATCTACTATTTTGAATTATTCATGTCCGACATGTATGGTTTTATTGTCGATTTGAATGGTCCAAAATAGCAGGTCATTACATCGTTAATGCTATATATAGATTTGGTTTGTCCATGAGAGCTTTTAAGAAAAAGGTTGCAAAGAAACTGGACTAATAACCTAAGGCTATTAAACATAAGGTATGCTCAGTAGGTTGTTTATCATCCTTGTGCGATGAGAAGGTTATAAACCTAGAAATACTCGAAGTTTTTTTGTTAATTATTTAAAATTTTAGGAAATTTTAATTATTAGTATGGCTTGTTTCTTGTGAGTTGTTTTTTGAGTTGAAATTTCGGGGTCCAAACTCTTATAAGGATGAAGAACGTAACAAGCCAGAAGTTTATCGTTTTGATTTATGGATATTTAATTAACTTTAAATATTCAGTTAATGGTCAAATAACCCTCTTTTAGTTAATAAATAATAATAGTAAACTTGTTTTTAATGTTTGTTTAAAAAATAAGTAGTTTGATGAAAAATTGAAAATATGACCGAAAATCGTTTTTTGGATTTTTCGAGTTTTTATCGAATGATAGTATTTGCAACGTTGTTGCACAAATATGTAAACTTTGGTAACATACACTTATGTATATAATAAGTGTTTTAATAAAGTAAAAGGGTTACTAAAATAAGTATGATTAAAAAGGTAATTAATTACATTAGTAAAGTAAGGAAAAGAATTTTCCTTCTTGCTTTAAGTGTAAGAATACTAAAAGAACCTAAAGGACTTTAGAAAAAGGAGATGTGATGGTTTAGTACCATGGCATGATGAAAGAAAAATGTGTTGTCGAATTTCTAAGGAACGTAGTGTATATTTTAATGAAAGAGTATTTTGGTAATCTGCCATTTTCAATTTCTATAAAAAGAACACACTCTTTATTTTTTCACTTTCATTTTCATCGTTCACTTTCATCTTTTTTCTCTTATTCCATGTCTTCCTCATTCTTATTCCATTTTCTAAAAAGAAACGATGTCAAAGCACTTCCTTTTCTTCTTAAACTTCTTTCATAACCTTAGATCTACCTAGCTATGACCACCACCATGTCAAAATTCAAACTTTAGCACCGAATCCCTATTTTCGGCCTTAGGCCATGAGCATCAACGGGGGCATGGGGAGGCCTTGCGTAAGCATGAAGGGAGGAGAGGAGGTGTTTTTGTGATGTTTTATTTGATGAGAAGTTTTGTGTGCTTTCTTGGTAGTGGTAGAGTTTGAGATTTAAAGTGAGATTTCTTACTTTAACTTAGTTTAAAATTTGTGTAATATTGTAATAATTTAGTGCGATGTCTATATATTATTATTATTTATTCCTTCTTGATAGCGGATGACATAAATAACCACTGTGTTTCATGGGACAAAAGCGATGAATGGAAATCGAAGTGTCTTCATAGCGAATAGGTCACAAGGGAAGCACTTCAAAGAATAGAAATGTATAGAGCGATCCAAAAGGATTCCTTGCCCATTGTCTTTCATCTCATTTACATGTCTACATATGAAATGATAATATTCTATGGTTTGGAAATGTTGAATATAACTTAAAAAGTTGAACATTTTTGAGATTAGAAATAAAGCTTGTTTAAGCACCAAAGTGGTCGAGAAGCGTTTTCCCGAATTTGAAAAGTTATGGTTTTGAAATGACTTCAACTTTTGGACATTTAAAATGGTTTAGAATATAAAAAGAAATTGGAGTTTAAAAACTATTTGATTTACAAAACAAAGCGGTAAACGTTACAGGTACATATAGCACTGGCCGTTATGAATGCACTTTAAAAACCCGAGATTTTAGTGAAGTGAAAGAGGTTATCTACTTTAATATTTTTGAATAGTCTTTTCAAGTGTGTTTATAAAAGTTAAATAAGTATTTTGAAAGGAATTTGAAGTTTTAAAAATAATTTTGAGCAAGTGCTTTATTTTAAAGAAATTCCTTTACCTTTTCAATGTGAGATTATTCTTAAAAAGTGGTGATGATTTTAGTTATAAGTTGGATAGGGTTCTATACTTTGTTTAAAAGTGTTTAAAAGAGGTTTGAAACTTATATAAATGATTTTTTTTTATATTTGAGGTATTTAAGAAAGCGGCTCACTTCTACATAAAAGGAAATCTTATCTTTCTAAATCAAATTTTGTTCAACAATGATCTTCAAGCGATGTTTTGAATAAGAGTTTCGAGTTATGATTTGAGTAATTAAAATTAAGGAAGAAAGTTTAAAAAGGATTTAGGTTTCAAAGGGATTTGATGTGAGATTTTAGATTAGGGGTTTATTTAAAGGAAACCCATTTGTTTTCAAAGTTGAATTCTCTCTAAAGTGATGGCTTTTAAGTTATATTTTGAATGGAAGTTTAAACATTGTTTAAGATGTTTTAAAGAGGACTTGAAATTTATGTAAGTATTAAAAGGGATTATTAGTATTTTTATAAAAGGAATCTTCGTTTTTAAATCACCTTTGGTTTAAACAAAGGTTTCAAGTAAGATGTATATGGAGGGATTAAAATTTGTTTAAAGAAGTTTTTAAAAAGTATTTTTTAAAAGAGGAAGAAGTCATAGATTACAAAACTCTTGTCGTAATAAATGGTTTTGAGAGAAGGAAGAGATTATGGGCTATAACTTTTTGTTATGGTAAACAATTTCGAGAAAGATGAAATGACGTCTTTTTTTATAAGAATTTGTTTATTATAAATAATATACAGAATTTATGAATTTTATATTTGATATTAAACTTTGAGGTAGGTAGACTTCTACCTATCCTAAAAGTTAAGAATTTTGTCAAGTCAAGGTTTGAGAGGTAGTAGTCTCCCAACTTGGACGGCTTCACTGTTAACTAAAGGATAGTTTAAGTTTGAAATCGATGATTGATGCTGAGTATATAAAGAATTATTTATGTATTCGAGTTTGGTTCCTATAATCGATCATTTTAACTTATGGTGGTACGAAAAATATTCTTTTCATACTTAACACCAAATTTCGAGATAAGGAAACTTGTCTCTATCTTAAGAATTAAGAATGTATGTGGAGGCAAGGATAGTTTTCTAACTTGTCCGATTTCATTATTAATCAAGAGATGGTACTGTTAGAAATGAAAAAAGTAGTGATAAGTATATTTGGTCGAATTTCCATACGATCTTTTTACTTACACTGAAAGAAAGTTGTCTGAATAATCTAAAGATTAACTAAGGAGGCTTAATGGTTGCTTATATGCTTAATCATATGGGGTTTCCATGTGAAATTAAATCTCTGATTAGGATGTGTGTTCATTTGGTAATTAAATAACCGACTTTCAAATCTTGGTTGGTTTAAACTATCGATTGTTGGTTAGGAGCGATTGGGATCAAATAAGTATGAGTTATTTGAGAACCACTTTGATCCAGCATAAGCATTCAAATTGAAGACATATTGAAGATGATGGAATCAAAGACAAAGTTCTTTGAAGAGTAAGGGCTTCTTGCTACTAATCCTTAGGGTGATTCGAAAATTAATATTAAAAATAATTTGAAGGCTTATAAAATTTATAATGATCATACTGAAGACAATAGAATGGTTGAAATTTAATTTAAGGTGATTTGTTCAGTTTTAATAATATATCATTTAAAATGAATTTAAAAATAGCCTTCAAGGGAACACTCTCGGAATTCGACAAAACCAGTTCCATTCAATCCATAATAGTTAGTTATTATCGGTTCAAATTCCATAGCGTTTGGATTTACCATTTGCTCATACGGGTGAGAAACGCGTTGAAATTAAAATCGATAATTTAATATTTTAAATCGATTTAAAAAGCTAACTTCCACATACGATCAAATTAGCCTCTGAAACACATTCCATTGTGTTCGGAATGCGGGTAAAACCTTATAATCTCCTGTCGGCACGCGTCGTTTGGAGATCGTTTGAGGAAATTGTTTAAAAGGGTTTAATGTTAAAATAATATTTATAAATGTGTGTTTATATATATATATATATATATATTCGTTAATCAGAGAAACCTTAGCCGAGAGTGAAGCTGCCATTTTCATTCTTTTCAATGGCCATAACTCTCTGATCTTCTACCCCAAATCTCTCCAAAACCTCAAGATTTCACGAGAAACTTTCAACTAGTGAATTAGAGAGCACGACGTAGGCTTCACATCCATACAGTCGACGGTCACGAAGCTCGATATGGTGGATAGAATTTTGGCTGATAGGGTTTCGCTCGTGCTCGATTTTAGTGTGAAGGGGCGGTGCCGAGCTCGTTCGTTTTCCGGCCATGGGTGCGGCACGAGACGGGCTTCGATGTGGTGGTAGGCGATGGAGTTCTGATCGTTGGTGGCGGCTGCGGCGAGGAGGGAGCGAAGGCGACTTTGGGTTCGTTCGCCTGTAATGTGCGCGCGTGATAGAATAATCCAGTAATTAAATTTTAATGGTGTAATTTATTTTATTAAAAATCGTTTAATCTTAAATTGTGAATAACTTCTCCATATGAGGGCGGAATTGGGCAAAATTGGTAGCGCCGGAATCGCAGCGACGGGATCTACGCTGCAATGCTAATTCGAGGTGATTGGAGCTAGCCAAAATTTTGGATTAAATCGGATGGGTTTGATTTAATTTAAAATTTGAAATGCCGATGCAAGGTGAGTTTACCTCACTCACATATAATGCTTGTTAGTTTGAATAGTTAATATTTAAATTGTTGATTGATTGTTTAGTTGAATGTGATCATTATTATCAGATTTGATCGATATTTATTGTTGTGCTAACATCTGTGGATGCAGGGAAACAGGTTGGAGGGATCCAACTGGATTCCCCACAATATAGAGATTATCTTTATAATCTGTATTGTATTTTATTGGTATTCCATGATGGATTAATTTGGAAATTTAGTTATGTGTGTTATGGTTGGATAAATAAAATTTGGTATTTTAAAAAAAATACCAGTAAATGATTTGGGATTAAAGGAAAATGAAAGGAATTTTTAAGTAAGGAATTTAAGGAAATTAAATTCAGGAAATTGATTTGGACTTCAAGTTTTGTTTGAATCTCAGTTTTAAAAGATAAATAAAGTTTTTAAATTTAAATTGTTTAACTACTTTAAACGGTTAAATGGTTTGGATTTAAAATGTAAGTAAAGTTTTTTTTTAAAGTCTAGGTTAAATCTAGAATCAAAATCTAAATCTGTATTCCAGTTTGAAATGAAAGAAAATTTAAAGTAAATTGTTTTTAAATGCTTTGTTAATGATAATTTGATCATAAATAAGAAAATTGTTTTTATCTTTAAATAAATGAAGTTTTAATGATTTGTAATTCATTAAATTATTAAGTTAATTAAAATGGATTATTAATTTAATTAATTAATCATAGTTAAGCACTTAAATAATTGAGTGATTAGAAATTAATTAATTGGTTAATAATAATTAATTAATTTGGATTAAGAGGTGATTAATTATAGTTTAATTTCATAGAGAGTAGTTAAAGGATTGTTATTAGTTAATGAAGGATCAATAACTAAGGATTATCAAATGATTAATTAAGATGATTAATTAATTAAAGATAATCAATTTGTGGAATTGTTTAAGTGTAATTACTTAATTGAAGAAGTAATTAAGGATTATTAATTAATGTAATAAATGAGAGTAATTAAAGGCTAATTACTGTAAATAGTTAAGGATAGTTAATTTGTGAAATTAATTGAAGGATAATTACTCTATGTAATTGAAGATAATTAATAAAGGTGATTAATTAAGATGGATATTTGAAGAATGATTGATTAATTAAAAGGTTGAAATTAATTAATGGTTGATTAGGAAAAGTTAGGTGATTTATTCTTAAGTAATTATTTTAATTTAAGTTAATTAAATTAATTATTATAGGGATTAATAATATTTGCTTATGAATGATTGTTTGAATAAAATATCTGAATTGGATGATATCTATTGAATGATAAGCTGTGTTATTCTGTGATATGAAATGTTTTGTGATATGAAATGTTTGGGTGGACATTTATAATGTGGTTATTAATGATGATCAATTTCTTTGTAAAAAATGACATATTGTATTTAAAGTTGGATTGTGGTTCACTTAAATAACTCGGGCTAAGATGGTATTAAATTCGAAGAGACCGGAGTCGGGTATTAGTAAATACCCGAAACCACTTCAATTCTTTATAAATTGATATGTGAAATCAATAGGCTCGTATGGATGATTTAAGTGAATTGGACCATTTGATCTAAGTTTTTGGTACTTAGATATTGATGTGTGAAATTAGTGATGTCTATAATAAATTGTGATTTTGAAAATTGACACGAGTTACCCCGGGTTTAAATAAGTTTTATGCTCTGGTATTTCATGTTAGATGGGTTTACTCATGCTGGTTTCCAGCCTGATCCGGGTGTTACTTTGACGTAATGCTCGGGTCAGACCGAGTATTACAGACTTTCAGATAAGGCCGTTCTGGAGCTCAGGAGGCAAGGTGGATAGCAAGAACGTATGGAGTGTTTCTGCTGTATTATATTGTTGTATATTTGAGACATGATGATTGTGTATATCTAGTTTCTGTATATATATGTGTAACTCTGATGTATTATAAATGTATTTGACAGATACATAATTCTTTAGTAAACTGTTATTATTTGATATTATATTTTCATCCGCTGCGAATGTGAGAATCTTTATTGTGTTTCTTCTTCTTCTATCTCTTTCTTCTTTCCCTAGCTATTTGAGTTTTCAGGATCGAAAATTCTGGGTCGTTACAGCAATCCTTAGCTCGGCTTCCTGCTTCTCATCGACTATATCGAGCGATTCAAGCAAGGGCTTCTTGCTCTGCTATTGATTGAAGTTTCGCCTGCGATAAGAAGGAATCTCCAGTTTGACTGGGATCATTGCTTTTGAACCATATGCTAGGGCGAAGAGAGAGTGACTAGTTGTAGATTTATGTGTTGTTACATAAGCCCATGGTGCAAGTGGAAGTTCATCAACGCAATTTCCTTTAGCTTTAATCAGCTGCTTTTTGATGGTGGACTTGATGATCTTGTTTATTGCCTCCACTTGCCCATTTAACTGTGGATTTGCAACAGTGAAGAAGCTTTTCTAGATTCGGAAGCATTTGCAAAGTCTTTAAATGCAACACTTTCGAACTGAGTGACATTACCCATAATGATTTTTTGTGGCACTCCAAACCTGCAAATAATAATTTTAGTGACAAAGTTAACAACTTTATTTATGGTAATTGTGGCCAGTGGTTCTGCTTTGGCCCATTTGGTGAAGTTGTCAACAACAACAACAGCGTATTTGGCTCTTCCTTTGGCCATCGGCAATACACCAATCAAATCGATTGCTCAGATTGCGAATGGCTACGAACTGACTATCTGTGTTAGCTCTACTAAAGGAGTTCTTTTGGTCTCGCTAAATCTTTGGCATTGATCACACTGTTTGGCATAATCCGTTGCATCGCGGTTGACCATTGGCCAAAAATACCCATATCAGAGAACTTTCTTTGCAATGGTTTATCCTCCAGTGTGATCTCCGCAGTCGCCTTCATGAACATCCTTGAGGATTTTCCAAGCTTTATCATTAGTCACACACCTAAGCAAGGGGGTCGAGGACCCCTTCGGTATAGTATTCTATCCTGTATATGAACCGTGGTGCCTTTGGAAGAAGCTTCTGTCGTTTATTCATGTCTGTGGGGAGTTCTCCTCTGAGCAGATAGTCCTTGATTGGTGTCATCCATCTCTTTGGTTCTCCAGTCATTTCGAAAATCCAATCGATGTCCATCTTGCCAATACTTGGGGCAGCTAGAGTTTCAACTAGGACCAGTCCCATTGAACAAGCTTCTCCGGAGCTGGCCAGTTTAGCTAGGTAGTCCACCTTTGTGTTTTGTTCCCTCAAGATATGAGCTATGGTGTAATGCTCAATGTCTTTCAGCAATTCCTGCACTTTGGATAGATATGGGGTTAGGTTCTCTCCCCGGGCTTGATATTCGCCTCTTACCTGACAGAAGACCATCTGAGAGTCACTATAGATATTATGGACTTTATCTCGAGTTTCTTTACAATTCCAGTTCAATTATCAATCATATTCCGCTTCATTTTTTGTTACAGGGAATTCCAAGCGTAAGGCGTAGCAAAAGGAGCGTTCTTCGGGAGTTTCAAGCACGACTCCAGCCCCATAGCGAAAGTTGTTTGATGCACCATCGACGAACAACCTCCAATGTATCTCCATTTCTGGGGTAGTTTCTTCTTCGTTATCTTGAATTATAAACTCGGCAATGAAGCCTACCGTGCCTGCCCGTTGGTTGCTCTTCGAGGATGGTAAGTGATTGCATATTGCCTCAATTCAATGTTCCATTTGATTAGCCGTCCAGAGGTCTCAGGGTATATAACCCCTGCTTCAAGGGTTGATCTGTTCGTACTTTGATCTAGTGCGCCTAGAAATATGGTCTTAATTTCCTAGAAGCGATCAAGAGGTAATAGGCTAGTTTTTCCAACTTCAGATAATTCTTCTCGGCTCCAGTGAGCCGTTTACTGATGTAATATATGGGTCGCTGGACCTTAGCTTCTCACATACAAGTGTGGCACTTAATGCATGGAGTGAGACTGCTAAGTAGATAAACAAGTCTTCTTCGCCTATAGGCTTGGATAGGATTGTCGGAGTCTCCATATGTCGCAGCAGTTCTTCGAAGGCATTTTGAAAAGCCTAATTCCATTCAAAGTTCTTCTTTTCCTTCTTTAACACTTCAAAGAACGGTATACATTTGTCTGTTGCTTTTGAATAAACTTAGCTTAGCGCTACAGCTTTTCCATTCAAGCTTTGTAACTCTTTCTTGTTCCTTGGGGTATCGACTTCCCGTAAAGCAGTAATTCGTTCGGGATTAGCTTTGATGCCTCTGGCACTTACAAAAATCCTAGAAACTTTCCAGAGGCTATACCTAAGTGACATTTAAGTGTATTGAGTTTCATTCTATACATACAGAGTATCTCGAACATTTCAACGAGGTTGTCCAAGTGATTTGTGGCTATGCACAATTTAACTAACATATCATCTACATAGACTTCCATAGTCTTCTCGATCTAATGTTTGAACATGGTGTTCACCAGTCCTCGATAAGTTGCCCCATCATTTTTTAAGCTGAATGGCATCACTTTGTAGCAATATAATCCCAGAT
Source organism: Allium cepa (assembly GCA_030765085.1). Lineage (NCBI taxonomy): Eukaryota > Viridiplantae > Streptophyta > Magnoliopsida > Asparagales > Amaryllidaceae > Allium > Allium cepa. The sequence continues at coordinate 603,389,744 of CM060935.1, forward strand.
CAGTGATTAAACTGGTGTTTTCTTGGTTAGGTTCATGCATCATTATCTAGTTGTATCCCGAGTAGGAATCCACGAATGGTGGCAATTAATGTCCAGCTGTTCCGTCCACAGACTGGTCTATTCTATGCAGTGGAAAGCTTTTTTTATGCAAGCTTTGTTTAGGTCTGAGTAGTTGATACAAGTTCTCCATTTTCCATTGGATTTCTTGAAAAAGACTAGGTTGGATACCAATTTGGGATAGGTTGCATCGCATATAAAACCATTTACCATCAGCTTATCCACTCCTTTCTCTTAGTGCTTTGGACAGTTCGGGTCCTAGGCTGCACCTCTTCTTTCTTACTGGTGTATACTTGGGATCAATGTTGAGTTCATGACATGCTATCTTTGACGATACCCTGCACATATCAGAATGCGTCCAAGCGAATACATCAAGGTTAGCATGGAGAAATTTGATTTGTTCCCATCGCATCTTGTTTCCAAGACATGACCCAATTTTCAGGACGCGGGTTGGATCATCCATATCGACTGGGACAGGAACCATCAATTCAGCCAGTGCTACCCGATCCTCCCCTGAACTCTTTTTTATAGGGTCCAAAGGCTTGTCAAATTGGCTATGGTCCCCAAGCCAGGGCGGCTCTGTAGTTTCTATGCAGTAAGTTTACGAATGTGGAGAATTTTCCCCACATTCTTCCTTTTTTTTCTAGACTCGTGCAGTTATACGATGTAGCATTCTCCAGCAACACTTTGGTTTCCTTTGATCACCCCAACTCCGTTTTCTATTGGAAATTTCATAGTTAGATAACAATGAGCTAAAGTAATCCTGAAATCTACCAAAGCAGGCTGGCCTAAGAAAGTGTTGTAGGTGGACATTTCATCTACGATCACAAAGGTATGGATGAGGACGACTCTTCAGTTGCCTTCCCCAAGTTCTATGGGAAAATCAATTGTTTTGATAGGTTTCTTAGGTTCACCGATGAATCCGTGGATCTTTGTTCGAGAGGCGGATACGTCTTTCACATTGATCTTTATATGATCAAACATGTGTCTGAACAGGATATTGACAAAGCTGCCACTGTCCACCAATACTCGTTGGAGCATGTCTGGTCTTATTCCTACAGTCACGACCATGGGTCGACGGTCGGAGCTTCTATTCCTCCAGTGTCTCGACTCTGGAATACAATATCATTATTCAAGGTCCTCTGTTTTTTAGCAGGAGTTCCATCTTCAACCACGAAGCACGAATCTTTCGAAACATGTATCAATGAGCTTACAGATTGCTCCATTTCTCCCCAACTCTTCTGCATGGAATGAGGTCCTCCAGATATTGTTTCGATGATGCGTCTTTGGTCGGTCCATCTGGATCCCTCTTCGCTAGTTCCAGCTTGGTTTTCTCGGTCTTTAGGAGATTGGGGTGCAGCAGGCTGGTCATGATTTTTTGGTTTCCTCGTATACTTCTGAAGCTTGTTTCATGAATCAGATCTTCAATCAGGTTCTTCGGGTTTCAGCACTCATTTTTGTTGTTACCATGTGCTTCATGGAAGCGGCAGTACTTTCCATAACGCTTTTATTGTTCAATCGCTTCCTTTTTATGGGGCTTCTTGTACTCCTCTGTCCCTAGTGTCGCAAGGTAGATGTTTTCTGGAGTATCATTGAGTAGGGTGTAGTCTATGGCCCTCAAGCCTTTAAGTCACTTGTTACCTTCATCTTTCTTGTTGGAATTCTGGTACTTCCTTTTTCGGTTCCCTTCCTTCCCCATGTTTCCTGCACCAGTTTCGGAGCTTTTTGCGCCTTGGTTAGCTGCCATGCCATTCTGGCCAGCATTGGTTGGTTATGGGTTAGCGGGTTTTCCTTCTAACTCCTCCGGCTCTTCCAATCTCAAGTATTGTCTTGCATTTTGGTTAAAGTCCTTCCTAGTGGTTGGTTGTTTCATTATGATCCATTTTCCAAATTTAGTGTTGAGGTGTATAACGCAGACCAGGGCCATGAAGACTATACTTCGTTTAGGTTACTTACTTCAGTCGTGGCACTGCTAAACCAACTCATAAAGGATTTCAAAGATTCATTTTGTCCCTGGAATAGGCTAGATCGGGAAATCACGTCTTTTGGTTGTGTTGTGTGAAGCCTAAACTGATCAAGGAATTTTTCGCTAATTCATTAAAAGTGGAGATAGAATTTGGTAGGAGCCTAGTGAACCACATAGAAGCAATTCCCTCTAAGAAGAAAGGAAACCATCTATATCGAATAGTATTTGAAGTATTTTCTCCATCTAGGTACCTACTATACTTGTACAAGTGAGGTTTCAGATCTCTAGTTCAATCGTAAGATGGAATAGTCTGCATAGTAAACTTTTCAAGGTACCGTTCATTCAAAATGTCATTAGTGAAGGGATTCTGGCTTGGAGCGAATCCCTATTCATCATCTCTCCTTCCTTACCATCATCCATCAAGCGTTTGATCATATCCGTGATATATGCCTTTGATGTCTGATAGTCCGTGGGTCGACTGTCAACGACTATGCCAAGTGTTTGATTTGGCAAAACATCTTGGTAAGTGGGATGAAGCCTAGGCTCTCCTATCTTCGAGAGAGCCACTCCCCCGAAGTTCCATTGGCTTGTATTTGATTAGGAAGGGGCAATGTAGGCCTCCTTGCTAGTTTGAGTGCATTAGCATTTTCTTCCAACTTGTCGTCGTCAAGTTGCTCGCTATTTTCAAAGTCAGAGAGATCCACTGCTATATCTTCCCATAGGGTTTTCGCCCCAAGATTCAAGTTTGTAGAAGGTTGCTTTGTAATTGGTGGAATGCTTGAGTTTCCATTTATGACGATTCCTATGGCTTCATCCACCATTCCTTTCCAATTTTGCTTCCTGTTTCTTCTTTTTTGGCCAGAAATGGAAGAGTTTTCCTGCTCCGTGGCAGCTGTGGGTTCTGGCATGGTTCTAGGAGCTGCTAGTGATTGCAAGATTAGGAGGGTAGTTAATTTGCCTACAAGAGCTTTTTGGCTGTTCTCTAACTTTTGGTAGAAGATCCCAGCACTTGATCTCCCGTGTTAGCTCCGATCAACGGATTATTGGCATCGTTGAGTTCAACTTGTAGAGGATTGATCTATTCTCCAACTATAACAGCTCCTATGGTTCTTTCAAAAGCAGTTCTCTTTCTCCCTGCCATTTATCTTCAATGGCAAGTTTCAAACATCCTAAAGTTGATTTGATGGATCTAGTTTTTGGATCTGACGGATCCAAATTGGAAAATGGGATCTATGCCTGAGTTCAATTCTCAATGAAAGTGCTAAAATGTTGACACAAAAAATGGATCAACATCCAGGTTGAGTATGAATGCACCAGCCCTGTTTCTCAGAGCAAACAATATAGGGAATAAATGTAAAAAGAGTAGAAATAGTGAAGAGACAAGAAGAGTTTATAGTGGATCGACTGTTAATGAAGCCTATGTCCACTTATTGCTTTTATTAGCTAGCTGCTGTTAAAAGATTGATGTGGTTTACAGTATGATTGAATCACAAAAGTTAGATATAAAATCACAAGTACTTGGAGGCAACCGTAGGATCTCGGTTGCTCTTTATGACTGTTGTGTGGGAGAAGAAGAGTGAAGAATTGTCATGGCAGAGTTACAACAGCCAATCCAGAGATCCCTTTCATGTTATTGATGGGATGGTATTTATAAGGGTTGGAAAGCACTTGGGCCAAAGCCACTTTGCCAGAAGCTTGTAGTCATCATGTAGAGGAAGCCCAAGAAGTTTGGAGGTTATCGAAGCAAACTAATTGGATCGGGTCAGTACCGATCCAAATAGCTAAGCATTTTTGATGCTTCGACTACTTGGCTACCTTTCTTACCTTTTTTTGATGCTCTTCGTGTGATTTCATAGCTTGTTGACTTGTTTTGATGATGATTCACTTGTAGGCTAGATTGAACTGTATTTTGAGTCGCCTTTACCTCTTAAGCTTGGATGTTACCAAACTTGGTAAATGAGCTTAGTAGAGGCATAGAGTCACAATACAAAAGGAATGGGGGCATATATGAGCAACTAATTTAGAACGGTACCGATCCAATTGGATCGGATCGGTGCTAATCCGAAAAGTTCGCTTATTTTTAGATTGAACTCTTTGGAGACTCTTGTCTTTCTTTCTTAGGCCTTCTGATCAAGTTTCGAGTTGTTTTGGCTTAAGTTGAATGTTCTTACTCCTATTGAATTCAGCTGGGTTAGAAACCCGGTTAACATGAACTAAGTATTCATGGAAATTGTTTTTTCTAATGTCTATTTTGAGTACCTACGTATTCCTCTCACTATAAGATCTAAAAGTGTAGAATTTTTTTAGAATTTATCTTAATTTCCATAATGTTTTAAACCAATAGTTTGTACTTCTTGGCATGACGTCAATTCAAAAGTCACTTTAGGCTTTGAATCGGTGTGTCTGAAGGTGCAGGTAATCATAAAATGTGTACTCTTCCAATCAACATTGGTGCCACAACACCAATCATCAAATAGCCATAATTAATTACCCGTCATCTAGTAGCAAAAATTCCAAAATATCGCATCCGCATCCTAATTTGATACGGCATCAAATAATCAAGTATTTGTGAAAATTAATAAGAAACAATCAATCGCACATTCAACAATCGTCCAAATAATATATTTGCATCCATTATCCTTTTAAGTGTAAAATCATTTCATTATTGTTTATTACAAAGGTTTCATTTATTTATAACACTTCTTTAAAAACGATAATACAATTTTAATTTCCATCGTTCCATTTTTCAAATACCCCAAACATTGTATTTTAAATGAAAAATAAAAATCTTCACCAAATCGCTTTTTAATTCTATATTATTATTTAAAACCTTGGTCTTAAAACTAAGCTTCCCAAATATAAATTAAGTGTTACTTCTCTTATTATTTATGTATTTTTTTGAAAATTTATAAATAACAACCTTATTTAATTCCATTCTTTAGTTTTGGTAAAATTTGTTAAATCATTATTATTTACAGAAATCATCTAAAATCTACAAATTACCTTATCTATCATTTATTTATTTAATTTTCTCATTACAAATCATTTCATTTCAATTAATTACTTTCCAATATAAAAAACAATTAATTATAATAATCGCCTAAATATACTACAATCAACAATAATTATGCAAACAAGGAAAAATACATTCAAAATATTGTAATAATTAATAGTTATCCATAGAACATAACATACATCAACGTATATGATTTTTCATCAATAATTACATATTTTATAATTCAAATTTCAATTAATTAAATTAAACAATTCATGGCAACATGCTTTTTCCAACAATCTCTAAACTCAGCTAGCACAGTGCCAAATCATCCGGAATTCCGCTACGAGTCCAATCGAAGAAACTACGCTGCATCGATGTTCGTATGCAAAAGTTATTAAGGTTATAAGATCACAATGGCACTATTGCAATTAAATAGTGGTGTACATATTAAAATATTTTAATAATAAATATATTTAATACCTTCTGTACATGCTTCCTCCTACGGCACCCGAAGCCATGTACCACCCGTTTGACCATACTTTGACCGCCTACACTCCGTAATCCAACCACTATTGACCGATCCGAATTCGTCACCACGTTACCCATCACTGCACCGCCAATAGTCAGAATGCGGGCTCATTTGATGCCTCCAGCCACCGTAGCTGCTACTTAGGGGTCTTCACCCTTTTTAAATTATTTCGGTCACCTTAGGTCAATCTAAGATAATCAACAACCATGAATGTGTTTCTTTTGTCGTACTCAATAAAACAATACTTCCTGATCATCGATTGATCGCTATTTCACCATTAAATCAAAATGCTTAAAGAGAACAATCAAAACTTCTTTGCTAATTTCTTATCAATTGGAGAATCAGATAGAAAAATGAACTTTGGATGCCTTTTCGCCTCATTGAGTGGTTCAAATCCATATATAATTCAGTCGATTGGGTTTGGATATTTGAATTTTAATCGCTTTTAATTTATTTACTGATCTCTTTTAGTGGATAATTAGGCAGTTTTGGGATTATTAAAAAATCAAAAGATAGAGGTGACAGTTTGGGTTTCATAGCCTGTTATATAATTGTTAAGCTAGGTTACGGGCTGTGTATCCAATTTGACTCAAAACAGCAACGTACGCCGTTTAAACATTATAACACCTATATTTTGCAAACCATAACTCCAAATATAACAAAATTATATATCAAATTGATCATCTTGGAAAGACCTTCACAATGTTTATAAATATGACACCCTTCCATTTTTATTTAAAAAATCATTTTTAGTTTCTTTAACATTAAAGGCGTAAAATTTATGGGTCGTTACACTCCCACTCTTTACACCATTACCATAATAACATATGAAATATGAAGGTTCATTTACACAATTATTATGGGCTATTTATTTCTTTTACTTAACTAGTATATAATCAAAATTTTCATTCAAATATCTTAAACTCATAAAAATTACTTTTATAAAGAAAACTTTTCTGTATTATAGCACAATTAGAATGCACACTCTCATTCTATATTAAGTATTTATAAGTATTTATATGATTCTCATTTTCAAATGTCACTTTATGAAGCAAAGGTGAACATTCACTCACTTCATCCCAAACTATGCCTAAGTTACATCCATTTTCCTCCCTTTCTAAAATGATCTAACCATTAAATGGAGATCCTTGTTGTAATTAGTTTTAGTGAATACATGATTTTGCATTACCATTTACTTGCTAGTTTCCAATAAACTAATTTCATTGAAGTTTCGTACATTGCTAACCATGATCGTTAACCATATAGGGTTTATATGTGATTAAATGTGGATCAAATACTCATATTCTTATATTGCTACTAGACTTTGGCACAGATAAAAGACAATACACTGTCTTATACAAATAAACAATTAAGCGACCAAGGCACGAGTGCTTAATGGCTGTAAAAATTAGCTCTTACGTGGTTCTTAAAGCGAAAACATGATAAAAGATCTAAAGGTAAGTATATTTTATGTTTCTTTATCAATCTTTAATTTTTTTTATACCAATAAACAGGTTATCAATTTTACTTGTTATCCCGCCTTTTGACCATGCAGTATACAGATAAATCCGATGAGTCAAACTTTGAAGTTTTCAAGTTAAGACGCCTAAAGAGATGACCATGAAGCCCAAAACCCAAATGGTACCAAGATCATAAGGAAATTATTTGACCGCTCCAAAAATCCAAGAACCCAAAATCCACAAGTATTGGATCATAACTGATCCAACACCATAGATCGATACCGATCCAAGAAACCACAATATTTTCACATCTTTTACCTATCTTTTCTACTTGATGCTATAAGTCTATTCCAAGTGTTATTTTGTCGATTTTATTCAATTCCCTATCGATCTCCACGAGCACTTGAATTAGAAACTTCATTCCTCCACAGATCCATCATTTAGACTCAGAAACAAGCTAATATTGGTGCAAACAAGTATGGAATCATGGAGCTAACCACTAGTTAATCCAACATGAAGATCTCAAGATGACCCATTTAGCTATCTTATGGTTCGGTACCGATCCAAGGTTGTGGATTGGTACCGATCCAAGATTATTGCTGAGGTGGAAACTAATTTCCTAAAGAAAGAGTCTAAAGCATGGAAGATGAGGTGGAGATCATGGAGGTGAGATTTTAGGCATCTTAAGTCTATAAATAAGGAGATGAGGCTCATTTCTATGAATCTTTCATCTCTTGATCTTCTTACTCTTATTTCTTATAATCGTTGTTGGAGTCATACCAACTCGTAAGAACTTCTGCCTGCAAGTCAAAATATAACAAAAAATCACTAAATGGACGCAGGCAAAGATTAGTCGAACCACTATAAACTCTGTATATTCTTTCTAACTCGTTTTTTCATTTATTTTCTTCACTTTTTATTCTATACTCAATCTTTTGGGTGTTTGTGCCAATTTTGGTTCAAACTTTCTAGTGCTTTACTAAGAAACACTTAAGTTCATTGATTTGAGACTTAAAAAGATTCAAAATGGAAAGACAATCAACTAGGAAGAGAACTTTAGAGGAAATCAACAATAGGGCAACCAAGAGGCATATCCAGGATCTAACCTCTTATCCTTTTGCGAAACCATTGATGAAATGAAAAGATGATAGCAGAAACACAGAAGAGATTGATAGTATGATAAGAAGAAATGATGAACGAATTCTTTTGAAGGATAGGATAACAAGGAACAGCCATAGTCGCTACAGACCAGAATCAAAGGCTAGAAGTTAAAGCACATGCACCAGGAAGTAGAATGGAACAGACAGGAACGACCCTTGAATGAGTCGTATGGATCGATGTCGATCCACAAGCATGGATCGTACCGATCCACGAGAACTTCGGGCATGGATAACTTTAATTGGAGAGTGCCGATGCATGCCTAGGAAACAATACTGAACACAAAACCTAAATCAAAATATGAATATGCTAGCAGAGGAGTATATGCCTAGAATTTCCCTGTAGCAACGCATGATAGGATGAAGTTATGAATGAAAGACTTCGATTGAATGATAACCTTAATTTCGAGAAGGCTTGGGGTCAGGTTCGAATCCTTTATCTTTCCTTCTGTTCTCAATAATTGCTACAGTATATTCTCAATCCGCTTACATGTGTATGGGATCCTAAATGGTCCCTAGGCACGCTCTAAGTTGGATGCCTAAGATAGCTATCTAGGGTATTTGCACAATATTAACCTTGGACTGCCTATAGGTGTTCGGGATCCTGATCGATCCATAGAAACGCTCTAATTAGAAGGTAGAAGGTGACCTTGATTGGATTAGATGTCTACTAGATGCCCTGACTTAGACCCCATGAGCGATGATGAAAACTGATTAGGAAAGACCAATAGAGATTGATGATCCCTAAGAGTTGATTGGGATATTACAAACCACTTAAATGTGACGACTGATATTGATCGCTTTAATTCCCGTCCAAGGGGATGGGACCAGATTATAAGGTGCAAGTTCCTTCGTTGAAGAGTACGTAGATGAACTTGTATAAGATTGATCGCTTTAAGTCCTGTTCGGAGAGATGTGATCGGAGTTCAAGTTGCAATCCCCATCCGTAGAGAACACCGGATAAATTTGTACGCTATTGATCGCTTTAAGTCCGGGCCAGAGCACAAGAATAAAATCACCTCACTGGAGCACGAGCAAATGAGTTTGCTTGTCGTTGAGTCCCCTCATGGGAGAGCGAGCGGATTGGGCTCAACAAGGGTTTCGAGTAATCATGGATTTGATTATCCACCCCGAACGACCATAGATTGATTAATGGTTTGGAGGGACCATGGATTTGATTATAGGCCATGAATGGCTATGGATTTGATTAATGGTTCGATAAGACCACGAATTTGATTATCGACCTCGAACGGTCATGGACTGATTATTGATCCGGTGAGACCACGAGTTTGATTATCGGCCCCAAACAACCATGGATTTGATTAACAATCCGGAGAGATCGTGGATTTACTTATTAGCCCTAAGTGGCCAAGAATTTGATTAATCATATGGAGAGATCAAACATTAAACTAAACATAAAATGTCATAAGAGATCGCACATTAATGTAAATATAAAATGATCTGGAGAGATCGTGCATTAAACTGAATATAAAATAATCTGGATAGATCAGGCCATAGAAATGATATAGATTTGATAAAATAATCTGAACGCCTTGTAATTAGAATACAACTGACAAATCTCAGATGAACACGTGACGATTTTGACATGAGATGTAATAAATCCGAGTGAAATCATAATGATGATTATGTATAGACTACACCTAGGCAGAGTCTAGAGTTTTAGGCTGTAAAGGGTTTGGAACAACCCCTGATTGACAAGAGAATCCAAAAGAATAGGATGATTCACAATAGCTTGATCAGCTAATTACTTGAAGATTCAACTACCAATATACCATCAAATTCAAAATTTTCTCTCAAGCAAAGCATACCTTCCATTGGCAAGGCAGCTATGGGGTCAAGTGTTATCCCGCCTTTTGACCAAGCAGTATACAGACGAACTCAACAAGTCAACTTTCAGAGTTATTAAGCTAAGATGTTCGGAGAGATGACCACAAACCCAAAACCCAAGTAGAACCAAAATCACATGGCAAGTATGTGACCACTCGAAAAATCTTAGAATCCAAAATCCACAATTGTTGGATTAGTATTGATCCAACACCATGGATCGGCACCGATGCAGGAAATCTCCACCAAATTATCCCATCTTTTACCTCTCTACTCTACTTGATTCTACAAGCCTATTCCAAGTATTATTTTGTCGATTCCACTCAATTCCCTATCGATCTCCACAAGCACTAGAAACAACAACTCCATTCTTCCACACATCCATCATTTAGACTGAGAAACATGCAAATAATGGTGCAAACAAGCATGGAATCACGGAGCTAACCACTAGGCGATCAACCGTGAAGTGCTCAAGAGAACCCATTTGGCTATTGTTTAGATCAGTACCGATCAAAGCCTATGGATCGATACCGATCCAAGTTTATTTCTAAGGCAGCAACCTATTTCTTGAAGAAACGGTCTAAAGTATGGAAAACGAGGTGGAGATCATAGGACGAGATTTTAGGCTTCCTATGTTTATAAATAGAGGGGCTTATTTCTAATGATCTTTTGGCTTTAGATCTTCTTACTCTTATTTCTTGTAATCACTATCGGAATCATACCAACCCGTAAGAACTTCTTCCTCCAAGTTAGAATATAAGTAATAAAAATCACTAAATGGACATAAGCCAAGATTAGCCGAACCATTATAAACTCTGTGTGTTCTTTCTCACTCGTTTTTCATTTTTTTTTTAATTCTCTACTCAATCTATTGGGTGTTTGTGCCATATTTGATTCAAACATTATTAGTTTACAAGTTTATCAATGTATATTATTTTAACTTTATATAGCAAATATCCTTACAATATTGGATAGGTTAAATGCTACCATTTCATTTTTCTATTGGGCCTCCCGTTGGAATTTATTTCACACAAAATCTTAAGAGGAAACAAAGAATTTTTATTTCTTTTGTGGGTGTTAGGGCTCGCATGCCTTAGAAGTGTGATCTTGAGGAAAGCATAACAAATCATAGGCTCACATGCGATGGGTAACATCTTATTGTAGGCCCATATACAACTCCTAATCCTTAGTCTTTTTCCTAATCTCATCTCGACCTTGATAAAAGAACAGATAAAAGAGATTATGTAACGACCTAGAATTTTAGTCGTTTGAATTTGAAATATTTAATAGTTTTTAAATATTGGAAAAAAATTATAAGTTGAATAGCTAAAATTTCAAATATAACGATTTATTTGATAATTTAATTTTCGAATTTAATGGTTTGAATTGCTTAAATAACTGAATCTTGGATTTTATTTGAATAAAACCAATTTCCAAGTTTATTTATAATTCCATTGGATAAGAATAGTAATGAAAAAAATTTAATGTAAATTTAAAAGTGGTTAATTTGGTTTTATAATAATTCATTTTAAAAACCGAGGAAAAATAGCCTTTCGGGGCACTGTCTCGGATTTCGACGAAATCAGTGTCATTGAATCTGTAATAGTGGGTTATTGTATGATAACGAATTTCATGGTGATTGGATGTATCGTTTGGTCGTGTGAGATCGAAACACGTATAAATTGATATCGAAAATTTAATATAATAACTGGGTTTAAAACGCTATCTTTTGCATACGATCGATTTAGGTCTCGAAACAAGTTTCATTGTATTCGAAATAGGAGTATAACATATAGAACGTTTGGCCGAATGCCTTGTTTTGAGTTTGAAAATTTCGGACGTATTATAGCTTGATAATTTTAAATTTAAATAATATATATTTATTATATAACCATACATCAGCCCATAACTTTGCCATGCCCTATCCTATACCTTAGCCATATCTTCTACTATGCATCCCATTCCTTCCTCTATAAATTGCAACCAAACCAGAGAATAAAGTTTTAAAATTTTCAAATAATCCTCCTAATCCTACGTCCCACAATCATCAAGACCAATCCTTGTGCTTTCAGGCAAAAGTCATAACTAGAAATTTGTTCGTGGTATCAAGACGAATCAATGGTTGGATTGGGCTATAACGTCGCGTGGTGGCTGTAGCTCGTCGATGAACAGCGTTTTCTATATTCGTCGATTTTGGCGAATTCGTTGGCTTTGGGGAAATGGGTTGTAAAGGTGGAATGGTGTGGGGATGAGGGCTATGAGCTGCTAAATGTTGGTAGCGAATGGCAGTGCATGGTGGCAGCAATCAATGGATGAACATGATCGATATTTGGGTTCGAGAAAGACTATAGCAGCGACCTTGGATGGCATGGTCGAGGGTGGAGGCTCGTGGTAATCTAGGTGATGCTTAGTGGTGGTGCGATGGCACCTGGAAGTCGATGGCGGCAATGAAGGAAGGAAAGTCGCATGCGTGTGGCCTGGAATATTAAAACGAGGAAGATGGCATAAGTGTATTTAAGTTGATTTTTTAATTAGTTTATTTTAGTTTAATTTAACAGAAATCGATAGCTTAAATTTTTTAAAACTCTCTCATACGAGATCCAATCGAGACTAAACTTTTTGCATTGGGCTCGAAACGATGAAAGCTTCGCAATGGAAATTGTTTAGATGAATTTGGAGACTGTTGAAATTTAAGCTAAAAATAAGACGTCGTTCAATTTTAATCCCAAACCGGAATGCCTCGACGACAACGGAAAATTTCGGTGAGTTAAACTCACCTTTGTGGTTAACTAGTATGACATATAGTTGATAAAAATTATTGGATGATTGTTTGAATAAACTAATGTATTTATATTAATTGGATTGAATATTCTCGCCTATTGGGGCGGATGATAACCTATTATGTTCCTGTGTAAAAGCGGATGACCCTTTGTATATGAATCCCGCCTCGAAGCGGTTGATTTATATATTATGATTATATAATGTTTGTGATGCAGGGGAAAACAGGTTAGAGAGATCCAATGGGATTTCTTGTTATTGTTAATTTGTTTTGATAATTTCCTTTTATATGCGTTCTTGAATAATGAACGCGATTGTTGACATTATGGTTATAACATTGTTCTATGTTTAAAAAAAACAAAAACCTAGTGACTATAGAAAATCAGTATCAAAATTGGTTGAGCGTTTGGCGGCTATTGGCCTGAAATTAGTATTTTGAAATACTATAAATTGCCAATTGAATTGAAATTGGGTTTAAGACAGGAAATGATTTTAAATACGAATACGGGTTTTAGAAATATATTATTTTTTAAAAAGATGATTTATTTACATTTAATATAGTTTTAAAGTTATTTAATTATAGTAATATTACTTTAAGGTTATTTAATTATATTAGTATTATTTTAAATTTATTTATTTATGTTAATATGATTTTAATGAATTTATCAATATGTTAATATTTGGAAAGGTTAATTATTTCACGTATAATTATGGTTTGGAGTTAATAATAAGGATTACTAATAAGGTTTTGAAAATATATTATTATTATTCCTAAAAATGGTAAAGATTAATTATTATTGTTTCTTGAACAATATTTTGAAATTATTCATTATTATTTTTAAGATGTATTAAAGTTAATACTTTTCATTTATTTAAAATATTTATTGTTAGTAATTATTATTATATAATGACGTTTTGAAATAAATGATTTTTAATTATTTATAAATGTTTCCAAGACTCATGAATAGAGTTTAAAGACTTGAATTTTATAAAGGAGTTTATAAAATAGTTTGAAGACTTAAGGAAAGGTTATTTAGAAGTTGAAAGAGTTTATAAATGGTTAGATAGTTATAAACGAATTTTAGAGACGAGTTGTAGATTTATAAAAGGAGTTTTATAAATGGTTTTTATGGATTTATAAAGGCTTTATAAATTATTTTAGAGATGTACAAGAAGAATTTATAAGCGATTGAAATGTATAAAAGAATTTTATAAATGGTCCAAAAGATTTATGAAACGGATTATAAATGTTTTTTTTTTTTGAGAATTATAAGGAGTTTTGTAAATGATTTTTGAATCAAATAAAAAGAAAGTATTTCTCATTTTTACGAATACACTTATATCATTGAGATAAGTATATGGATATTTTCTAAGTATTGAAATATAGAGATTTCGGTTATACCTTTGCAAAAGTATTTCTATATAAATAAATTACAAAGTGATTTTTAGTGAACGAAAGATTTATTAAAAGAGGATAGTGACTGCTTATATGCTTAACCAATGTTAGTTTACCCTATGACATAAATCCCTAATTGAATGTTGTTATTCGATAGTTAAATAACCAACTATTGAAATTAGACCCAAACATAACTTTGAAAATATCTAGGAGAAACACGTGAGTTATATGGCAAGTCATCTTTGATGATGATGTACCATGCATATAAATCTCGTTTCGTTAATCCTAGAACAATGATAAAGAAATCCGTCCCCTAACGGTTATGGGGTAATCTCCGATCTTATCTTTGACTGTTTATTTCCTAAAGAACTGGGGTTGAGTTTACTCGAACGCTGTTTCGAAGAGACCGGGATCGGGTATGTTATCCGAAAACTACTTCGATCCAACAAATGCATTTCAATGTGAAGACATCCTGAAGATGATGGAATTGGAGAAGGAGCTCTCAAGTGTTTCGTTTAGTCCCAGAATGAACCTTTGTGGATGAATGATGGTATTGCATTGTTGTCTGGAAGGCGGTATCAGCATTCCAAGTGGAAAGTGTAATATAAAAGGTAAAACGTAGCCTCGGGCCTCATCAACCAGGGATGACTAAAACAAGGGAGATGCAGCAGGGCTAAGTGGGTCGCTCCCAAGTGGGGTAGGATCATCCCTATCTAGAGTTGCTATCATCTCTCATTTGTATGCTTGGGGCACATTAATGGAGGGATAACCATATTTGGTACTATTCAGTAAAGGGTGTGCCGATCTTGTGTTGGCAGGGGTCGATAGGTTCGACCTCGGTGTTATTTTATCTAGAAATGCACCATGATGGGCGGTACCTCGATAGCCCAATCATTGTATGGAATCCATTTTCCAATACGAGCCTTTATGGTTTTAGTTGTATACCTGTTATGCTAGAATTTAATTAATATAACAGTTTCGGCTAAGATTAATAAGTATTTGTATCTAGACACTATTATAATATCAGAGAATTTCATAAAAAATGTTTTGGTTATCCTAAGATAAAAACCCATCCACGTTTATATGCGGCGTGGTCTTACGAGATACTTTTTATTTTCAAAGGTTTTCTAGAACTTTAAAATCCAGTTGGGTGCGTCTTCTCACAATGGTTTTCCAAAATGACTCGGGTGTTATTTTATTATAATGCTCAGGTCAGACCGAGCATATTATAGATTTAGTTGGATGCTTGGAGCTTCAGGAGACAAGTTGGAGGTCTAGAGACGTATCCACTTATATAGTTATTTTTCAGCACATATATTGTGTATTTATCAGCAATTGTAAGGACAGGGTGTTATAACTGTCCAGGCTGAAATAGGTTAGTATACTCTGATTGATGTTTTGTATATACATATATTACAGTTTGTTTGGTGTAAAGATTTGATGTATATTATAGATTATTCGTTTGGTTGTGAGATTCTGTGTTGTTTAGTTTTCTTCTTACCTTCTTTCTTTTTCCCCTAACAATCAGGTTTTTCCGCATTAGTGTCGATTTTCTAAGGTCAAAAATCTCGTTCGTTACAGATTGTCCGCTCGTACTCATTAATTTGAGACCGCCTAAGGATAATGAACGTATATTAAGGAAGGCTCAACAAATACGTGTATGTATCTTACTTCGTCTGGTCAATATATTAATAGTACTCAACATAACATCTTTAGCTTTGGGAATGCTCAACAAATAAAGAGTATGCGAGTAATCTATTAATATATAAATGGTAGAGGACACCATTTATATTATAGATTCATAATCTTTTATATTAATTTATTTGAGTGATATTTATTTAGGGTTTAATTTATTTCTTATGTAATAACATAGTAATTCAAGTGCCAAACACATTGGAAACTACGGTATATGTACTTTACGTATGCATTTATTCCTTAAATCTAATTTGAGTTTCTTTCCAATTCATTTGAAATTTAATTAAATCATACTCAATTTAATTTTTATTTTAATAGTTCAATCATGTTTAGTCTAATTTTAATTAATTTTGAATTAAAATTTTTATATTTTTTATATTACTCATGTTAAACTATTTATGATAGTTAATCGACTATAACATTTAAAGTATGATTATGTGTATATATCAATATATGTTAAAAAAATTAATAAATTAAATTTTATATAATTTTAATTAATTTTATTTAGTTAATTAATTTTAATTAAATATATTAATTAATGCGAAATCTTAATTTAATTTACCATAAATAATTTTAAGGTAAACAAATAACTACAACAATTATAGTTACACACATATATCAATATATATATATATATATTAATCATTAACTTTCGATTAATTATTTAGTTAATTTAATTTATCATAATAATTAAATTTCAAATTTCAAATTTAATTATTTAATTTCTTAAAATAATTTTGGAAAAAATTTAACGAATTTTATAACTTTTATAAAATTTTCTTTTTTATTTTAAACTTAATAAGTATATTTAAAATATCTTTTAAATTTTCAAAATGATTTTGGAAATTAGCCTATGGCCTAAAATTAATTTGTGCCTTTATATTATGGATACCTTCGGGCCAGGCCAATAGCCTGGTAGGGTAAAGTACTTGATAACCCAAACCCAACTACACTGCATTTCTAGAACTCTACTAAGTGGGCATGCTTTCATTAGTTAGCCTTAATATTTCTAATTATAGACCATGTTGACTATTGGATTCTAATACCATTGATGGAACAGGGCTAGGCGGAGGTGGGTGAAATATGTATATGTAAACAAAATCATATTAGATTTATTAGGCCTATGAAATCTAAAAGGTTATTAGATCCAATAAAATGAAGTTTTAATTAAAATCTTATTTTATTCAATTTGTTTAAACGGAAGTCAAAATTTAATTTAAATTCAAGTATAAAACAATGGATGTTTCTAATACATTCACGTGTTTAAAGTGTAAGTGCAACATATAAGCAGTGTACACTATTAAATTGTACGTATATAGGTGCTTGAATTTATATTACAATGGACACATTCACCATTTACGTATGCTTTTGTTGTCCATATTTTTTTTCAAAAAAATTTCCACAATCTCAGAACGAACTCAAACAGATAGACCAAACTATGAATTGACGAAGGAATGGATCAAGAGATTTGGAAGTCACCAGAATGACAAGATGAAAGAACTAAGTAAAATTGGCCAAGATCAGATCTAGCACCAGGTTGTTTTGATAGGCACCGATTATTATCTATTAAATTAGTTTGCGTGCATGGGACTTAGGAGCTTCAACAATAAAGAAAGATTGGAAATCTGGAACATGAAATCATGCCGGTACCGATCATTTATAATCGGTGCCAATCATTATTTCTAACCTTAG
Organism: Allium cepa; assembly: GCA_030765085.1. Taxonomy (NCBI): domain Eukaryota; kingdom Viridiplantae; phylum Streptophyta; class Magnoliopsida; order Asparagales; family Amaryllidaceae; genus Allium; species Allium cepa. The sequence goes on from CM060935.1 coordinate 603,407,317, forward strand.
AATGAGTACTACATGGCATGGGTATCCAACATGAAGCAAAGTATGGAAATTTGAGCAACAAAAACAAGTCAACACCGACCTATTATGGTCCATAACAAATTGTTTTGCATTCTTTGAATTCGTCGCGGTGACCAGTTCTTCGTGCAAGATTTTCAAATCATTAAAAGCGTGACATTAAATTTGAAAAGATTTAAAAGTTATGATATTTTATACAAAATTCCACCTATGATTTTTTAAACAACGTTCAAACAAATGGTATAGAGTAATCAGAAGAATTATATTCTAGCAACAATTATATAAAAATTACATTCAATTTCCAAATGATTTCATGTGGACAACCGTTTGCACCAAAAATTAGCACAAACACATAATAAAGATTTTGTAGAGAAATAAATAAATAATATAAAATTAAAATAGAGGAAATAAGCAATTAAATGATAGAAAATCAAAGCAATAATAAGAGCATAATGATTATAGTGGTTCAACATTGTTTGCCTACGTCTACTTTGAATAGATGGCTTTATTAATTACTTTGTAAACTGAGTATAGTAGGGATCAGATGAAAGTCCTTAGTCACAATAGATAACAAAGAAACAAGCAGCATAAAAGCCCCTAGAATGAACAATCAAGCGTGTATTTATAGAGGAAGATGGCGAAATAACTCCTTGAAAATTCAATAGAAGGATCTCCAAAACCATATGGACCAATAAAAAGGATCACATGGCTCAAATCCCAAGGAATAGGGATCGATGCCGATCCTTATTTTGGAGGAATTTGGGGGTGTGATCCTTATGGGAGCTTTCCCATATTGTAGTATGTTTAGCCTCCAAGTTTCATGCCAATTTGATTAGTAGAACTTGAGTGGTTGCTCGATCTTTGCTACTATGTAAGTTGTTACCTAATTCTGGCCGATCCTTACCGAGGGAAGAGGAACGATCACTCTTGCTTTGTCCTTTTGAGGTGCAATCACTAGGATAGGCTCCCTAGCGTCCCCACATCTTGTTCCTAAAATTTCATATGCATTGGACTTATGGATTTCGAGATATTTATTGTTTTCCATTGAGTTGCACTTGTTTGGCTGAAATAGGTCGATCCCTATGAATGATAAGGATTATAGTCGAGCCTTTCTCTATCTTAAACTATATTCCATCCTTTGGAATTTCTACATTACATATCTCTTAATTCTGTTCGAACACGGCTTCATATTACCATATGTACTTGACTTCTGGATCCCATGATCGTCGCTCTGGACTTTCTGGTCTTGATGGTAGTCAAGTTTAACTTGTCTAATTAGTTCAGATATACTCGAGTCAAAATGTCGGATAACACTTACCCCCCAACGTCTTATGCTGCAAATGACGTGCTTTGAATTGTAGCAAGTTATAGTCGTTGGAAAGAAATCCATCAAGTTTTCTGAATAGTCGTTATCCTTTCATCGAATTATTTTCCTAGAGCCCCGTATCTCCTTTTGATCGTCATGACGCTCGATTGATTTCCAATAATATAAATTCAGGATTATATTCCGTTAGATATATGTCTAGTTCTACTAGACTAGTAAGCTCTGGCTGTTTGATTCAGTTTCGACCTTGCAACCTTTGAGTTTGAATTCAATTTCTATCGATTTCAAAAATTGAACTTTTAGAATATACACATGCACGTTTAGGTACATGTTCTTGTCTCTAGCTCCTAGATGTGTTTTCACGCTCAGGATTCGTTATCAATTTTCATCGAATTTTACGCAATTCCATTTCATTTTATTTTTACTTAATTTATATAGTTTGTAGGTAGAGTTTGCATGCACATAGGTTTGCAACCGATCTCTTCTCTCTTTCTTTGTCCTTTTTTTATTATATGGATCGGCATTCTTCCACCCGATCCCCCACCATTTTCTTTCTCTTCTCTTTTTTTTGTTATAGGGATCAGAATTTTTATAATTGATCCATTTTTCCTCTTCTCCTCCTCTTTCTTATATGTAAGCATACAAGGATCGGATGGATCCCCTTTGGGTAGGGATTATACCCAATCCCTCTCAATATTAAGGACTTATAGTTTTGGCTCTGTGGAGAAGCTCAAAGTGCCAATCCATCTAGCCTCGTATGTAAACTAGTGCGTCCCTCTCCACCCTTCACCTTATTTCATTCTACTTTCATTCGCCTTCATTTTCTTCAAGACCGAACCCTTCTTCCCTTACTTTTGAGCTGATCCCTTCATACTTTCATCAACCCAATCCCATTCCTTCGAGTCAAACATTACCTGCTTTCTTAGACTTATCGTCCCCTCTTTCTCTAGACCACCACTCCATCTTCAAGTTGGATCAAAATCAGAAATCCTCTCGAGCAACTCGCATTTTATATACGTAGGTAGGTTTTCTTGTATTTACTTTGGTCCATGATGAGATAATGGGTTTTTCTTATGTTATTTATGGGTTAAGTTTGGAGGATATGAGATGGATGATGGCGGTGCAGGGTTCAACGAGGTAGCAGAGGAGGAAAAAAAAAGAATGAAGAATGAAGGAAGCAGAGGGATCGGTTGTGTGTTGTGTGTGAAGCATGGAGGTATCGGTATTTTCGAAGAGGTATCGTTGATCGAGTACTTGCTAAGGGATCGGTTATCTTGGGTTTGGCATAGAGGTCGGTTGCATTGTTAAGTGGAGAGATCAGTTATTTACTGATGTGGAAGGGGATCAGTCATTTATGGAGCACGGAGGGATCGATATTGAAGTTCGAAGAGGGATCTATTAACCTAAAAATGGATCAACACCCTTATATGATTGTGAAAGCACCAGCGCTGTTTTTCAGGAAAAATAAAGTAGAGCAAAACACTCTCTGAATTGCAGAAAAGACAGAATAAAGTAGAGAGACACAAGATTTTTGTAGTGGTTCGGCTGTTAACGAATCCTACGTCCACTTTATGGATTTTATTAATGGATTGATTATTGATCATAAGTACAAGCTGTTTACAATTCTAATAATTGAACGAAGAAAGATTAGACCACCATTGAAGGAGATAAAAGGAAGGATCTCAATCGTTCCGTGGCAGCCATTGTAAGGAGGAAGAAGGTTTAAGAATCTTAGCAGCAAAGTTTCTTCAGTGATCAGAGTAGCCAACCCCCTTCGTGTTGAAGATAGGATGGTATTTGAAGGATTTAGATAGCACTTGGATCGAAACTAAAGTACTAGAAGCCTGTAGTTATCCATAAGAGGAGGCGCGTAAAATTTGGGGTGATTTTGGACTAATAATTTGGATCGGTACCAATCCAATTGGATCAAATCCATACCGGTCCAAAATTTGATGCAATTTTCGCACAACTCCTACTTCGTTGGATTCCTCTTGCATGCGAGAATCCCCACGTGATTTCATAGCTTGTTGACTTGTTTTGATGATGGTTCACCTATAAATTAGATTAAAATATAGTTCGAATCGGATAAATCGTGACTTCTTCAACTCGAATGCTCGGAATGTTATCAAACTTTATAGATGGTTTAGGAGTGATGTAGGAACATAATGCATATGGATTGGAGAATCCACAAATCATAATTTTGGATCGGTATCGATGCAATTGGATCGGATCGATGTCGATCCAAACACTTGGTGTATTTTTGGTTCAATCTCCATAGGTTTCTTTGTCATGTGCTTTTAGGTCTTTCGATCAAGTTTCGATTCATTCTGGCTCCATTTGAATGTTCTAACTCTTTCTGCATTCTGTTGGGTTAAAAGCTCGGTTAACATTTCCTCCCCGGAGCATGCTTTCGTTGGAAACAACGCGTGCTCTGGAATTATTTATCTTTCGATTTTTGTTTCACGGAGCTTTATAGGTTATATCTAGCTTCCTTGAGTTGTGGCCAATGACGTTCTGGCTAACTATCCAATCCTTAATGGAATTCTTCATTAGTCGTAATTATGGAGTGACCTTGGCATGGTAACTTTTAGAATGAATATGAACATCGAGCTGGGCAAACAAGGAAAGTTTGAAGTCATTTGGAGGAAATAAATTGGATCGATATCGATCCAATTGGATCGAATTGGCACCGATCCAAATACTTAGGAAAATTTTCTACCTTTCTATTTTCTTTATATAAGAAGGACTGGATCTGCATTCTCCTCTTTCACATTTTCGAGCTGAGCCGATCCAAAGGATACCGAAACTTCATCGATCCAAACTCTGTCATCATCGAAGCGTCGCCGCCATCGATCCAAACTCTACCATTGCCGAAGCGCCGCTGCGATGTCAATCCTCACTCCTAATGCCACCTACTGCCATGATTTTGCCTGTCGTAAGGCGCTATCAATCCTAAGCACCCTCGTTCGAGCCATCTTGAATTAAAGATCTCATTGCCCTTCTCAATTTTGAAGGTGGGAGAAGTGGATTTTGATGTGATATTACATCATGATCGATGGTGAGGTTATGTTAGTGATGGATGCGGTGGAACATTCAAGCTGATTGTGATTTTGTGGAAGAAGATAGTAAATCGAGTCGAAGTTCTTCATGGAACGAAGCCTAGGTTTGTCCCCGGTGCTTGAAAATTTTTGTTATCTTCATCCACAGAATCAGAGTTAACTTGTACCAAATTTCACAGTCGATTCCGACATTACATCTTGCATATTGCTTTTTGATTTTGGTTTTTCCACGGAGGTGATAATAACTTAGGGTAGCATCTTGCATGTAGCATAGGCTGTTATCACTTTCCAAGAAACTAAAATCGACTTATGTTGATAATTTTCTTCCCGGTTTGGATTCGTCGGTCTATAATCGCTTGTATTGGTTTGGTCTTGTCATTACACAGTCGGTGTACTTGGAATAGGAAGAGCTTTCCGTGTCATTTCAAACAACGAATCTGTTATCCATTATTGATCGATAACGGGTAAGTATACAAGAAAAAACATTAATAGCCGATATGGATCGCTTTTCCCGATGTGAGTGAGCCATCTACACGAAATGGTTCATTAATAGCATTCAGGATGCTAAGCCCATTCTAACATAGAGTACACATCACATACACTCACAGTTAACATTTGGAATCCAATCGGTGATTGGTACACATCAATCACCGTTCGAATTCCAAGTATCAGCCATGTTTGGTGTTTATAGTTTAAGGATTTGGCACACCTGATAGTTTTGAACATAAGCTTTCTTATACAGAATGATGCGCAAATCCTCCTGGCGCAAGTCAGTTGAAGGAAGCTCAACTATTTCTAAAGTGGATTCTTCATCGATCCCGGCTGGACACGCTACTTCCATAGCTTCGAGGTAATATTGCCTTCTGATCCCAGTTGGCCCCATCGTCGACCGCACTCCCCCCAACCTCAGGTTTTTCCTTGATCCTCTGGAGAAAGCCTCTTCGATCCTTACACACAGAGCATTGCGAAGCATTTGCTCGCAATATGACATCCTAGAAGATGACATGCTTCTGTCGTCAAGAGGGGAATTCACTCATAGGCCACAATCTGGATACATGGCTTACCATCGCTACATTTGTATGTATGGTGTGGCACCTCCGTTTAATCACTTTCATAAGAAATTGTCGTGAGATGATGTCATTTGCTTGGTGAAACTAAGAAATTGCCGTGAGGCGAAATCATTTATTTCCTTGAGACGAAAGCATGGCATTGAAACTTGCACGATGCTATTTGATCAAGGTATTATCATGACTAAAATGTTCTGATGCACTTTTTGAAAGTTGCATGATATTACTTAATCATGGAAATAATCACGACTAAAACATTTCATGCATTATTTGAAAGTTGTGTGATTACTTGATTACGGCAATAATCATGACTAAAACATTTGATGCAATTTCTGAAATGCTTAAAACTTTTGAAAAACCATAGTTTCATGCGACATACCTGAATCACATCTAAAAGATTAATTATTGTTCCAAAACTTATGATAAAACTTTATTCAGATAGTAATCTTGTGCTGTGATAATGTTTCAAATTCTCAGCATTCCAAGTCCGAGGTATTATATTGCCATATGGCCTTTCTTATCTATATGTCCCTGAAGAGATGACGTCATGAATTATTAAGGGTCCTTCCCTATTTGGGCTAAGTGGTCCATCTATCGGAACCTTAGTGTTTGGCATTATCTTTCGAAGGACGAGGTTTTCTTTTTCAAATCTTCTAGTCTGAAGCCTCAAGTCGTAGTATCGGGTCATCTTTCGAATTTACGCTGTTGTTTTCAAAGAAGCTTGGTCTCGAAGCCCGGGTAACAAATTTAATGAATCCTCTCGAAACGTTGCATTCTGCTATGTATTATAATAATACCTTTGGTGAGAGGCATTATCTAACTCAACTGGGAGCATGGCTTGAAAACCATAAACTAGAGAGAATGTCCTATCGAGGTCTTGGAGCTTGTCACATAAGCTCATAGAACGGAAGGCAAAAAATCTGCCTAGTTGCCTTTGGCCTTGTTTAATCTTTTCTTCAAAGATTCTATGTTGGTTTTGTTGGTTGCTACAGTCCCATTTTCTTGTGGATGTTCTATCGAACAAAAACTCTTAATAATACTATGATCTCGGCAACATTCTACAAACTCTCAGCTTTTAAATTGAGTGTCATTGTCTATGATAATCTTTTGCGAAAAACCAAATCTGGATACTATATTTTTCATCACAAACTTCATCACTTGATAGGAGGTTATGGTAGCCAACGGTTCGGCTTCGACCCGTTTTGTAAAGTAATTAATTGCCATTATGGCATATCTTGCTCCTCCTTTGTCATTCGAAAAGGGACCAATAAGATCAATGTCCTAGATATCAAAGGGCCAGGGACTCATCATTAGGGTGAGCTCGCTGGGATGAGCTCTTGGCAGTTTTGCATAAAATTGCCATTTATCGCATTTTCTTGCATAGTGTAACGCATCTTGGTTCAGTGTCGAACAGTGAAAGCCTTACTTGATATTTTCTTTGCTAGCTTCTGGCCTCCACAGTGGTTTCCACAAATCCCATCGTAGGCTTCTCTCAGTAATTATTGACCTTTCGAGATTGTTACACGTCGAGTGTATGAGGTTGAGAATCCCATCCCGTGGAGTACTTTTTTTTATAAAGTCGAACTTTGGGACATCATATTAATCCCCAACAACATCCAAAGGTAGAATGTCCTCAGTTAAATATTGGATTTATGGTGACATCCAATTTTCTACAATTATTACCAGTGTTGTAGATTTACTTCGGGTAGCCTGAGCTCGTGTTATAACTAACAATTTCCCCGGTACCTATATGCTAGGTTTTCTCCAGAACCTCAAACTGGATGAAATTGAACTCTCTTACATACTTTAATCTTGCATATTCTGCTAAGGCGTCAGCCCTAGCTTTTCAATGCCTGGGAATGTTTTCTATATGATAACTCCCAAAAGCTTCAAGTAGCTACTTCACCTATTCTACATAGATATCTAACCTTGGGTCTTGGGCCTGGTAGTGTCCAAGAATTTGTTTGACCACTATCTGGGAATCGATATATATTCGAATCTTCAAATCTTGATGGAAATAGCCATCCTTAATCCATCGATCAAGGATTCCAACTCGACGGTATTATTGATTGCTAAGAAGGCGAGCTTGATTGCGCAATAAATTTGGTGGTTGTCCGGGGCCACTAAGATATAGCCGGTGCTTATCCCTTGTTTATTTGAGGCTCCATCAACATAGAGTTGCCAAGAGAGTTGTTTATTCTTGTTCTCTTCTTTTTCGGCTTCGGCTCCAAAACCAGTGCTTTCAGGAATGACGTCATTTAGTGCTTGATCCTTGGTTTCCATCGTAGGTTCATATAATATCTCATACCGACTGAGTTCTATAGCCCACTTAATTAACCTCCCTGTAGTTTTGGGTTTGCTATAACTTGTCAAAGCGCTTGATCCATAAGGACTTTAACAGGATGGACCTGGAAATACGACCGAAGCTTTCTGACTGTGAACACCAAGTTGTATGCAAGCTTTTCAATTATTGGGTTGTGCTTCTTGGCTATATCAAGCCTTTTACTTAAATAATATATAGGTCTCTAGATCCCATTATCATCTCTCACTAAGGCTGAACTTATGGCCTGATCGGAGAGGGCCAAATAGGGGAACGGAGTTTCTTCATCTATTGATTTGGAAAACATTGCGGGTGAACTTAGGTGCTTTTGCATGTCTTTGAATGGCTTTTGGAATTCATCAATCCATTTTAAAATAACATGCTTCTTTAAGAGGTTGAAGAAGGGAATGCATTTATCGGTTGATTGGCTTATAAACCTGTTTAAAGCAGCAATTTTTTCATTCAGTCTCATTAATCTCTTTCCATTAGTTAGAGCCTTTGTATTTGTTATAGCTTTTATCTGATCTGGGTTTTCTCTATTCCTCTAGCACTTACTATAAAACCCAAGAATTTCCCAGATTGTATTCCGAACGTGCATTTTTGAGGATTCAACTTCATATGATATTTCCAAAGAGCCTCAAATGTCTCAGCTAGATCCAAAACATGACTCTTTGACTACTTAGATTCAACCAACATGCCATCGTATATACTTCCATGTTCCGACCTATATGATTGGTGAACATTTAGTTGACTAACCTTTGATATGTTTCCCTGCATTCTTAAGACCGATGGGCATTACCTTGTAACAAAACGAACCCATGTTGGTGACAAATCTCGCATGTTCCTCATCAGGTTTGAACATTTGAATTTGATTATACTCATAATAAGCATCCATAAACAAAAGCAATTCGTTCCTACTGGTAGCGTCAACTAATTGATCGATTCTCGCAAACGGAAGCAATCCTTTGGGAAAGCTTTGTTTAAATTATTGAAGTTAATATGAGTCCTCCACTTTCCATTTGATTTCTTTACTAACAACAGAGTAGCGATCCACTTAGGATAGTAAACATCTCAGATGAATTTATTCTTCAGTAACCTTTCGATTTCTTCTTGTATGGCCATATATCAGACCTTGTCCAAAGGTCTCTTTTTTGCCTTATGGGAGTAAAATTCTAATTTATATTCAAGCAATGGCAAATGATTGAGGGGTCGATTCCTACCATATCATCATAAGTCCGAGAGAATATATCTTGGTAATGCTTGAGAAAGCTAATTAGCTCTTCTTGGACAGTTGGATGAAAATAAGTTCCTATCTTAACCGTCTTAGACTTATCATTATCATCGAGTCATACTTCTTCTAGAGTTTCGGCTGCTGATGCTGCCTCGGTTTCTTGTCTCGAGTCGAAGTCAAGCTTAATTTTTTCTTCTTTTAGAATTTCCTATACAACGTAAACGATCTTTCTCTTTTTTCCAGAAGACTTACTACTCTTCCCCCATTCTATCTAATTATGTTCTCTTAAATAGCTCAATATGTAGATTAATTCCCAACCATGGAATCTCCTCACCGTGGGAAAATTCTTAAGGGTTTCAATGAATTTAGAACTCATGGCATTAACGGTTTACTTACTTTGAGGGGGTGGGCTAGTTAATTTTGACATTTTTCTCATAAGATGAAGTTTTCCCTTTATTGATCATGTTCTGGCTTCCATAACACAATTGCCTTGAGATCCACCGATCTGCCCTTACATGCCCTACTTCTATCTTAGTAGGAAACTTTAAAAGTAATTGCTTAGTAGACACATGTCCATAGCATCGAGCGAAGGTCTTCCTAAGAAAGTGTTGTACACCAAGGGGATATCCACGATAACAAATGTGGTTTCAAAGATCTTTTAGTGAGGGTTGCTTTCAATTTTGACCATCATATTACACTCTCCGAGAGTCATGGTTCCTTCATCATTGAAACCATATATAGGAGCTTGACTGGATTTGAGTATACTCTTGAGTAGCCTCATCTTATTGAAAGCTTGCTTAAAGATAAGGTTGAACCTTTTGACATCAAGACTAGATCGATCCTCTTACATCTTCTGTACCTACTCTAATAATTTCATTACCAAGGCTTCCATTGCACGATACACATCGAGTCTTAGAGTTTCAATATCAGCATTTTGAGTTTGTGGTCTATTTTGTTGCCTACCTTCGAAGTTTACCCTTTCGGGACTTAGAGTTAATGGCCTCTCGAAGGATCCCATTCTTGTCATCTTTACAGTCTCGACTTTCTTAGCCGCTTCCATGAATCCAGCTTCTAAGGCCTCATTTGTTATTGGTAACTTTCCAGGGATTCGATCGAAAGTCAGAGGTTTCTTGTTTTCCTCAAGCATAAATGAAACCTTTTCTCCAATTCAGCAAAAATGTTCTTAATTTCATTCTGATAGTTATCTAAGCACTGTGATGTGCCAAAAACGAACTTCATCATTATTTGTCAAAACTCTCTTTTGGTAAGGGCTGGAGCTGTGGTTTCCTCATTAACAGTTTGATTTATTTGATCTTCTTGATTCCCTTCATTCACATGCAGTTCTTCGACTCCTTTATCTTGGGTAGGGAAGCGAAGTGTCTTTCGAGAGGATGATTTTGACTTCATACTTGATTGAAAGGTTTAGATTTTCTAGATTAGAAGAGAATGGAGGTTCGAGGCGGCATCCTTCTAGCGTCAAAAATATTAGGCAGATTTTTCATCTGACCAACACTCCCAAAGTTTTCGAAAGCTAGTTTCAAAAGGATGTAGGTAAATTAAATGAATACGAAAACTATGTAGAAAATAAGTGCCGAAAGGTAAAAGAGACATACGATTCATAGTGGTTCAAGACAGAGATCCCTACGTCCACTTTGAAGATTCCGCTTCTAGCTTTATTCCTCAATTTGGTGTAGAAATACATCTATGACTAATTCGACAATTAACGATCTTTTGATTAAACTTTCTTAAAGGAGTAAGGAATATTGAATGATCGTAAAATGCTAAGAAATCTTCATCAGTCCCTTTTCAATCGCATGTGGTCCTCTATTTATAGCAAATTTAAGGTTCTCCATTGGTGTAGGGGTTTTTACTTGGATTGATGACTTGGCTTGTTATAAGCGGCTTTGATTTAAACAATTGTCATCATCTGGTCGAAGGTGCACTGACGCGAATTACTGATGTGACGCTTATATGTATATTGCTTCTTGGATTCTTTTGCTTATCCTGGCTTATTGACCTTGCCTCGGCTATCTAAGCCCCTGGTCGTTGAGACTTATTGAGATGTCTTTGTTCTCGGTATCTTGGTTAAGCATGTTTTCTTTATTAGACAATGGTCTTGATCTTAGTTGCTGCTTTAATTCATGTTCTCAGAATACATGCTCTCAGATACTGAGTCTACTACTTATGCTCTCGTTGGAAACCAAATGATGGGTCTTGGATTTATAAGCTAAAGAATTTTTTCGAGTAATTATGATTTATACTTTATAGAAATTATGGTGTAACTGGGGAAATGACCTCAGTTAGCAAGCTTCAAGACCATTATCCGTATGGCGCACTAGAACACATTGGCACTTCACATCACTTTGAATCATTAGACGTTAGCACTATACGTGTTATCTTCCGATCTTCCTGGTATTACCTCAAATGTTCTTTGTTTTTAGGTTCCATGAATCGCCAACATCATTTTGACGAGCTTTAGAGCTATAGTGGCAAATATCAAAGGCCTGGCACATCGTGCCCTCATTTGTCTTACGAATTCGACTTTAGCAGGCATCACAGAAGGAAATAGGCAATGCGAGATAGGGATTACAAGTACGTGATGACAGCAATAGAGAGATTGGTAGAAATTCACCTTCCCATCATAAAGCTCGCTCTCCACTACTATGGAGTATGGATAGGCATTCAGTGAGGTCTGATCCTGTCCTATTACTCAACTTCCTACTGCTCCAGCTTAGTGCCTCCTACAACGCGGCTGATAGTAACTTCCCACTAGCCTAGATAATTTGATCAGCCATCTAGTTCTTTGCCTTTTGACCAATCTAGACAAAGGCATTGCAAAGATCAACTTCGTGTTTCTCTTTCAGCTGTAGAGACTGAAACCATCACAAACCCACATCCGGTTGCCATGAAAAAAGCCCTTTTCGAAGATTTTCTTTGATGGGGTCAAGTTTTTTCCTCAATTGAAAGAAATTCCTCGTCGCATTAGGCTAGAATTCTTGGCTTAAATGGGTGATGTATATGATCAATATTACAAATGTAAAAGGCTAGCAAAGGCCATCGCTGAAGTAAATAAAGAGAAAATGGTGGCTATTCAAGGGAAAGAGCCTATTAAAGAGGATAACAAGTTGTAACAACCCTACTTTCTCTACCGTATAAATATATAAGTAGAAAACATGGTTGTCACATAAGCACATTATCGATAATCTAGATAAAGAAGTTACAGAGCTTAAGGCCTCTTGGGCAACTACTGGAAAAAAGTAAGAAGAAAATACAAAGTATTTTGAAGAGAAAACTAAAAAACAAACCAGGTTGAAGATGCACATTACAAGAGTCACAACCCTACACTGGAAAATGAACAGCTTCGAAAGACGATCGATGAGCAAGCCTTAGATATTCAAAAGTTGAAAGCTGTGCTAGAAGTTAAGAGAAAAAAAGGAAGAAACCTTCACCCTGGCCCAGGAGTACTATAATGAGCTATTGGATGCCCGACTGGCAAAAGAGGATGCCGAGGCCTAGGTGAAAATAGTTGAGAATCAGATCAAATCTGAGATCAAGCCTACTCTCGTCCAATTCTATGTGAATATTATCGAGTCTAAGAACTTGAGATGGCTCGACAAGGGGTATCCCAGGGCTTTAGCTATGGCCTGCGAGGAAGTACTAACGTAAGAACAAAAGAATTCTAAGAGTGATGAGATTTATAGATGTCAAAGCTCGACCTCTTAAAGGATGAAGATATAGATTTGCTCAAGGTTGGAAAACTACTTCTAGCTCCGAAGTTGTCGCCCGAACTGATGCAGCTGCCGAGGTCCAACCTGCACCTAGCTTTAAAAATTTGGGTGAGGTTCCACTTATGTTACCAAGGGACCTACTGCAAAAACTTCAATGCAAATGGTAGGAACATCTGGTGTCGCCACCTTTTCCATATTAGGGCCACCAACCACTAAGCTTGTTATTCCTCCTTCTAGTACTTCTATAACTTCCACTGGCACTATGACTTTGGGCATTTAGATATTTTGACATCTTTAGTTAATGTACACTATAATCCTGGGTAGCCTGGCTATATAGAATCATAGTCATTTCCAAAGCTACATATCTAGGACTGTCAATGGATACCCAAAAAATCCAAAATCTGTCTGCATCCGCATCCGAAAAGAGGATAATTTTCGATATCCGGTAAAATGGGTGTGGATGCGGATACGAAGACATCAACATCCGAAAATTATCCGTCCGGTCTTTGTCAAGATTATAGTACAAATTATGTGTATTTTAGTATAATGAAAGATATTTATTTATTGTTTTATTAAGGTAGTAGTTTATATTATTAAGGAGAAGTGGATTTTGATGTGATATTACATCATGATCGATGGTGAGGTTATGTTAGTGATGGATGCGGTGGAACATTCAAGCTGATTGTGATTTTGTGGAAGAAGATAGTAAATCGAGTCGAAGTTCTTCATGGAACGAAGCCTAGGTTTGTCCCCGGTGCTTGAAAATTTTTGTTATCTTCATCCACAGAATCAGAGTTAACTTGTACCAAATTTCACAGTCGATTCCGACATTACATCTTGCATATTGCTTTTTGATTTTGGTTTTTCCACGGAGGTGATAATAACTTAGGGTAGCATCTTGCATGTAGCATAGGCTGTTATCACTTTCCAAGAAACTAAAATCGACTTATGTTGATAATTTTCTTCCCGGTTTGGATTCGTCGGTCTATAATCGCTTGTATTGGTTTGGTCTTGTCATTACACAGTCGGTGTACTTGGAATAGGAAGAGCTTTCCGTGTCATTTCAAACAACGAATCTGTTATCCATTATTGATCGATAACGGGTAAGTATACAAGAAAAAACATTAATAGCCGATATGGATCGCTTTTCCCGATGTGAGTGAGCCATCTACACGAAATGGTTCATTAATAGCATTCAGGATGCTAAGCCCATTCTAACATAGAGTACACATCACATACACTCACAGTTAACATTTGGAATCCAATCGGTGATTGGTACACATCAATCACCGTTCGAATTCCAAGTATCAGCCATGTTTGGTGTTTATAGTTTAAGGATTTGGCACACCTGATAGTTTTGAACATAAGCTTTCTTATACAGAATGATGCGCAAATCCTCCTGGCGCAAGTCAGTTGAAGGAAGCTCAACTATTTCTAAAGTGGATTCTTCATCGATCCCGGCTGGACACGCTACTTCCATAGCTTCGAGGTAATATTGCCTTCTGATCCCAGTTGGCCCCATCGTCGACCGCACTCCCCCCAACCTCAGGTTTTTCCTTGATCCTCTGGAGAAAGCCTCTTCGATCCTTACACACAGAGCATTGCGAAGCATTTGCTCGCAATATGACATCCTAGAAGATGACATGCTTCTGTCGTCAAGAGGGGAATTCACTCATAGGCCACAATCTGGATACATGGCTTACCATCGCTACATTTGTATGTATGGTGTGGCACCTCCGTTTAATCACTTTCATAAGAAATTGTCGTGAGATGATGTCATTTGCTTGGTGAAACTAAGAAATTGCCGTGAGGCGAAATCATTTATTTCCTTGAGACGAAAGCATGGCATTGAAACTTGCACGATGCTATTTGATCAAGGTATTATCATGACTAAAATGTTCTGATGCACTTTTTGAAAGTTGCATGATATTACTTAATCATGGAAATAATCACGACTAAAACATTTCATGCATTATTTGAAAGTTGTGTGATTACTTGATTACGGCAATAATCATGACTAAAACATTTGATGCAATTTCTGAAATGCTTAAAACTTTTGAAAAACCATAGTTTCATGCGACATACCTGAATCACATCTAAAAGATTAATTATTGTTCCAAAACTTATGATAAAACTTTATTCAGATAGTAATCTTGTGCTGTGATAATGTTTCAAATTCTCAGCATTCCAAGTCCGAGGTATTATATTGCCATATGGCCTTTCTTATCTATATGTCCCTGAAGAGATGACGTCATGAATTATTAAGGGTCCTTCCCTATTTGGGCTAAGTGGTCCATCTATCGGAACCTTAGTGTTTGGCATTATCTTTCGAAGGACGAGGTTTTCTTTTTCAAATCTTCTAGTCTGAAGCCTCAAGTCGTAGTATCGGGTCATCTTTCGAATTTACGCTGTTGTTTTCAAAGAAGCTTGGTCTCGAAGCCCGGGTAACAAATTTAATGAATCCTCTCGAAACGTTGCATTCTGCTATGTATTATAATAATACCTTTGGTGAGAGGCATTATCTAACTCAACTGGGAGCATGGCTTGAAAACCATAAACTAGAGAGAATGTCCTATCGAGGTCTTGGAGCTTGTCACATAAGCTCATAGAACGGAAGGCAAAAAATCTGCCTAGTTGCCTTTGGCCTTGTTTAATCTTTTCTTCAAAGATTCTATGTTGGTTTTGTTGGTTGCTACAGTCCCATTTTCTTGTGGATGTTCTATCGAACAAAAACTCTTAATAATACTATGATCTCGGCAACATTCTACAAACTCTCAGCTTTTAAATTGAGTGTCATTGTCTATGATAATCTTTTGCGAAAAACCAAATCTGGATACTATATTTTTCATCACAAACTTCATCACTTGATAGGAGGTTATGGTAGCCAACGGTTCGGCTTCGACCCGTTTTGTAAAGTAATTAATTGCCATTATGGCATATCTTGCTCCTCCTTTGTCATTCGAAAAGGGACCAATAAGATCAATGTCCTAGATATCAAAGGGCCAGGGACTCATCATTAGGGTGAGCTCGCTGGGATGAGCTCTTGGCAGTTTTGCATAAAATTGCCATTTATCGCATTTTCTTGCATAGTGTAACGCATCTTGGTTCAGTGTCGAACAGTGAAAGCCTTACTTGATATTTTCTTTGCTAGCTTCTGGCCTCCACAGTGGTTTCCACAAATCCCATCGTAGGCTTCTCTCAGTAATTATTGACCTTTCGAGATTGTTACACGTCGAGTGTATGAGGTTGAGAATCCCATCCCGTGGAGTACTTTTTTTTATAAAGTCGAACTTTGGGACATCATATTAATCCCCAACAACATCCAAAGGTAGAATGTCCTCAGTTAAATATTGGATTTATGGTGACATCCAATTTTCTACAATTATTACCAGTGTTGTAGATTTACTTCGGGTAGCCTGAGCTCGTGTTATAACTAACAATTTCCCCGGTACCTATATGCTAGGTTTTCTCCAGAACCTCAAACTGGATGAAATTGAACTCTCTTACATACTTTAATCTTGCATATTCTGCTAAGGCGTCAGCCCTAGCTTTTCAATGCCTGGGAATGTTTTCTATATGATAACTCCCAAAAGCTTCAAGTAGCTACTTCACCTATTCTACATAGATATCTAACCTTGGGTCTTGGGCCTGGTAGTGTCCAAGAATTTGTTTGACCACTATCTGGGAATCGATATATATTCGAATCTTCAAATCTTGATGGAAATAGCCATCCTTAATCCATCGATCAAGGATTCCAACTCGACGGTATTATTGATTGCTAAGAAGGCGAGCTTGATTGCGCAATAAATTTGGTGGTTGTCCGGGGCCACTAAGATATAGCCGGTGCTTATCCCTTGTTTATTTGAGGCTCCATCAACATAGAGTTGCCAAGAGAGTTGTTTATTCTTGTTCTCTTCTTTTTCGGCTTCGGCTCCAAAACCAGTGCTTTCAGGAATGACGTCATTTAGTGCTTGATCCTTGGTTTCCATCGTAGGTTCATATAATATCTCATACCGACTGAGTTCTATAGCCCACTTAATTAACCTCCCTGTAGTTTTGGGTTTGCTATAACTTGTCAAAGCGCTTGATCCATAAGGACTTTAACAGGATGGACCTGGAAATACGACCGAAGCTTTCTGACTGTGAACACCAAGTTGTATGCAAGCTTTTCAATTATTGGGTTGTGCTTCTTGGCTATATCAAGCCTTTTACTTAAATAATATATAGGTCTCTAGATCCCATTATCATCTCTCACTAAGGCTGAACTTATGGCCTGATCGGAGAGGGCCAAATAGGGGAACGGAGTTTCTTCATCTATTGATTTGGAAAACATTGCGGGTGAACTTAGGTGCTTTTGCATGTCTTTGAATGGCTTTTGGAATTCATCAATCCATTTTAAAATAACATGCTTCTTTAAGAGGTTGAAGAAGGGAATGCATTTATCGGTTGATTGGCTTATAAACCTGTTTAAAGCAGCAATTTTTTCATTCAGTCTCATTAATCTCTTTCCATTAGTTAGAGCCTTTGTATTTGTTATAGCTTTTATCTGATCTGGGTTTTCTCTATTCCTCTAGCACTTACTATAAAACCCAAGAATTTCCCAGATTGTATTCCGAACGTGCATTTTTGAGGATTCAACTTCATATGATATTTCCAAAGAGCCTCAAATGTCTCAGCTAGATCCAAAACATGACTCTTTGACTACTTAGATTCAACCAACATGCCATCGTATATACTTCCATGTTCCGACCTATATGATTGGTGAACATTTAGTTGACTAACCTTTGATATGTTTCCCTGCATTCTTAAGACCGATGGGCATTACCTTGTAACAAAACGAACCCATGTTGGTGACAAATCTCGCATGTTCCTCATCAGGTTTGAACATTTGAATTTGATTATACTCATAATAAGCATCCATAAACAAAAGCAATTCATTCCTACTGGTAGCGTCAACTAATTGATCGATTCTCGCAAACGGAAGCAATCCTTTGGGAAAGCTTTGTTTAAATTATTGAAGTTAATATGAGTCCTCCACTTTCCATTTGATTTCTTTACTAACAACAGAGTAGCGATCCACTTAGGATAGTAAACATCTCAGATGAATTTATTCTTCAGTAACCTTTCGATTTCTTCTTGTATGGCCATATATCAGACCTTGTCCAAAGGTCTCTTTTTTGCCTTATGGGAGTAAAATTCTAATTTATATTCAAGCAATGGCAAATGATTGAGGGGTCGATTCCTACCATATCATCATAAGTCCGAGAGAATATATCTTGGTAATGCTTGAGAAAGCTAATTAGCTCTTCTTGGACAGTTGGATGAAAATAAGTTCCTATCTTAACCGTCTTAGACTTATCATTATCATCGAGTCATACTTCTTCTAGAGTTTCGGCTGCTGATGCTGCCTCGGTTTCTTGTCTCGAGTCGAAGTCAAGCTTAATTTTTTCTTCTTTTAGAATTTCCTATACAACGTAAACGATCTTTCTCTTTTTTCCAGAAGACTTACTACTCTTCCCCCATTCTATCTAATTATGTTCTCTTAAATAGCTCAATATGTAGATTAATTCCCAACCATGGAATCTCCTCACCGTGGGAAAATTCTTAAGGGTTTCAATGAATTTAGAACTCATGGCATTAACGGTTTACTTACTTTGAGGGGGTGGGCTAGTTAATTTTGACATTTTTCTCATAAGATGAAGTTTTCCCTTTATTGATCATGTTCTGGCTTCCATAACACAATTGCCTTGAGATCCACCGATCTGCCCTTACATGCCCTACTTCTATCTTAGTAGGAAACTTTAAAAGTAATTGCTTAGTAGACACATGTCCATAGCATCGAGCGAAGGTCTTCCTAAGAAAGTGTTGTACACCAAGGGGATATCCACGATAACAAATGTGGTTTCAAAGATCTTTTAGTGAGGGTTGCTTTCAATTTTGACCATCATATTACACTCTCCGAGAGTCATGGTTCCTTCATCATTGAAACCATATATAGGAGCTTGACTGGATTTGAGTATACTCTTGAGTAGCCTCATCTTATTGAAAGCTTGCTTAAAGATTATGTTGAACCTTTTGACATCAAGACTAGATCGATCCTCTTACATCTTCTGTACCTACTCTAATAATTTCATTACCAAGGCTTCCATTGCACGATACACATCGAGTCTTAGAGTTTCAATATCAGCATTTTGAGTTTGTGGTCTATTTTGTTGCCTACCTTCGAAGTTTACCCTTTCGGGACTTAGAGTTAATGGCCTCTCGAAGGATCCCATTCTTGTCATCTTTACAGTCTCGACTTTCTTAGCCGCTTCCATGAATCCAGCTTCTAAGGCCTCATTTGTTATTGGTAACTTTCCAGGGATTCGATCGAAAGTCAGAGGTTTCTTGTTTTCCTCAAGCATAAATGAAACCTTTTCTCCAATTCAGCAAAAATGTTCTTAATTTCATTCTGATAGTTATCTAAGCACTGTGATGTGCCAAAAACGAACTTCATCATTATTTGTCAAAACTCTCTTTTGGTAAGGGCTGGAGCTGTGGTTTCCTCATTAACAGTTTGATTTATTTGATCTTCTTGATTCCCTTCATTCACATGCAGTTCTTCGACTCCTTTATCTTGGGTAGGGAAGCGAAGTGTCTTTCGAGAGGATGATTTTGACTTCATACTTGATTGAAAGGTTTAGATTTTCTAGATTAGAAGAGAATGGAGGTTCGAGGCGGCATCCTTCTAGCGTCAAAAATATTAGGCAGATTTTTCATCTGACCAACACTCCCAAAGTTTTCGAAAGCTAGTTTCAAAAGGATGTAGGTAAATTAAATGAATACGAAAACTATGTAGAAAATAAGTGCCGAAAGGTAAAAGAGACATACGATTCATAGTGGTTCAAGACAGAGATCCCTACGTCCACTTTGAAGATTCCGCTTCTAGCTTTATTCCTCAATTTGGTGTAGAAATACATCTATGACTAATTCGACAATTAACGATCTTTTGATTAAACTTTCTTAAAGGAGTAAGGAATATTGAATGATCGTAAAATGCTAAGAAATCTTCATCAGTCCCTTTTCAATCGCATGTGGTCCTCTATTTATAGCAAATTTAAGGTTCTCCATTGGTGTAGGGGTTTTTACTTGGATTGATGACTTGGCTTGTTATAAGCGGCTTTGATTTAAACAATTGTCATCATCTGGTCGAAGGTGCACTGACGCGAATTACTGATGTGACGCTTATATGTATATTGCTTCTTGGATTCTTTTGCTTATCCTGGCTTATTGACCTTGCCTCGGCTATCTAAGCCCCTGGTCGTTGAGACTTATTGAGATGTCTTTGTTCTCGGTATCTTGGTTAAGCATGTTTTCTTTATTAGACAATGGTCTTGATCTTAGTTGCTGCTTTAATTCATGTTCTCAGAATACATGCTCTCAGATACTGAGTCTACTACTTATGCTCTCGTTGGAAACCAAATGATGGGTCTTGGATTTATAAGCTAAAGAATTTTTTCGAGTAATTATGATTTATACTTTATAGAAATTATGGTGTAACTGGGGAAATGACCTCAGTTAGCAAGCTTCAAGACCATTATCCGTATGGCGCACTAGAACACATTGGCACTTCACATCACTTTGAATCATTAGACGTTAGCACTATACGTGTTATCTTCCGATCTTCCTGGTATTACCTCAAATGTTCTTTGTTTTTAGGTTCCATGAATCGCCAACATCATTTTGACGAGCTTTAGAGCTATAGTGGCAAATATCAAAGGCCTGGCACATCGTGCCCTCATTTGTCTTACGAATTCGACTTTAGCAGGCATCACAGAAGGAAATAGGCAATGCGAGATAGGGATTACAAGTACGTGATGACAGCAATAGAGAGATTGGTAGAAATTCACCTTCCCATCATAAAGCTCGCTCTCCACTACTATGGAGTATGGATAGGCATTCAGTGAGGTCTGATCCTGTCCTATTACTCAACTTCCTACTGCTCCAGCTTAGTGCCTCCTACAACGCGGCTGATAGTAACTTCCCACTAGCCTAGATAATTTGATCAGCCATCTAGTTCTTTGCCTTTTGACCAATCTAGACAAAGGCATTGCAAAGATCAACTTCGTGTTTCTCTTTCAGCTGTAGAGACTGAAACCATCACAAACCCACATCCGGTTGCCATGAAAAAAGCCCTTTTCGAAGATTTTCTTTGATGGGGTCAAGTTTTTTCCTCAATTGAAAGAAATTCCTCGTCGCATTAGGCTAGAATTCTTGGCTTAAATGGGTGATGTATATGATCAATATTACAAATGTAAAAGGCTAGCAAAGGCCATCGCTGAAGTAAATAAAGAGAAAATGGTGGCTATTCAAGGGAAAGAGCCTATTAAAGAGGATAACAAGTTGTAACAACCCTACTTTCTCTACCGTATAAATATATAAGTAGAAAACATGGTTGTCACATAAGCACATTATCGATAATCTAGATAAAGAAGTTACAGAGCTTAAGGCCTCTTGGGCAACTACTGGAAAAAAGTAAGAAGAAAATACAAAGTATTTTGA
This sequence comes from Allium cepa, assembly GCA_030765085.1. Taxonomy (NCBI): domain Eukaryota; kingdom Viridiplantae; phylum Streptophyta; class Magnoliopsida; order Asparagales; family Amaryllidaceae; genus Allium; species Allium cepa. Next base: position 603,428,602 of record CM060935.1, read on the forward strand.
AGAGAAAACTAAAAAACAAACCAGGTTGAAGATGCACATTACAAGAGTCACAACCCTACACTGGAAAATGAACAGCTTCGAAAGACGATCGATGAGCAAGCCTTAGATATTCAAAAGTTGAAAGCTGTGCTAGAAGTTAAGAGAAAAAAAGGAAGAAACCTTCACCCTGGCCCAGGAGTACTATAATGAGCTATTGGATGCCCGACTGGCAAAAGAGGATGCCGAGGCCTAGGTGAAAATAGTTGAGAATCAGATCAAATCTGAGATCAAGCCTACTCTCGTCCAATTCTATGTGAATATTATCGAGTCTAAGAACTTGAGATGGCTCGACAAGGGGTATCCCAGGGCTTTAGCTATGGCCTGCGAGGAAGTACTAACGTAAGAACAAAAGAATTCTAAGAGTGATGAGATTTATAGATGTCAAAGCTCGACCTCTTAAAGGATGAAGATATAGATTTGCTCAAGGTTGGAAAACTACTTCTAGCTCCGAAGTTGTCGCCCGAACTGATGCAGCTGCCGAGGTCCAACCTGCACCTAGCTTTAAAAATTTGGGTGAGGTTCCACTTATGTTACCAAGGGACCTACTGCAAAAACTTCAATGCAAATGGTAGGAACATCTGGTGTCGCCACCTTTTCCATATTAGGGCCACCAACCACTAAGCTTGTTATTCCTCCTTCTAGTACTTCTATAACTTCCACTGGCACTATGACTTTGGGCATTTAGATATTTTGACATCTTTAGTTAATGTACACTATAATCCTGGGTAGCCTGGCTATATAGAATCATAGTCATTTCCAAAGCTACATATCTAGGACTGTCAATGGATACCCAAAAAATCCAAAATCTGTCTGCATCCGCATCCGAAAAGAGGATAATTTTCGATATCCGGTAAAATGGGTGTGGATGCGGATACGAAGACATCAACATCCGAAAATTATCCGTCCGGTCTTTGTCAAGATTATAGTACAAATTATGTGTATTTTAGTATAATGAAAGATATTTATTTATTGTTTTATTAAGGTAGTAGTTTATATTATATGCACTTAATGCTTATTAACTGCTCAAAACTATTTATCATCGCCATATTTATTTATATCTAACACTTTTATAATCAACTGGATTGAAAAAAATGTATGTTAAATTTAAAATTTATATTTATATTACTTGATTTACCAGTCGTTAACGGATAGGGTAATTATCTGATATTTGTCTGTATCCGCGGATGCGGATATCCGGTATCTGAAATTCATTTCGGATGCGGATATGGCACTAGCCACATCCGAAAGTATCCGTTGACAGACCTATACCTATCTTATCCTTTATTGTGAAGGAATGTTCAGCGGAGACTCCGTCACATATGACCTACGCATCATCTGGAGATATACCATTAACTTCGCATGTATTCAAGATAGCTCACTTGACATCGGTTAATGTCCCTTATCTTTACTTTTCCATTTTCAAGTTTCAAGTCCACAACTTTTGCCTCTTGCCCGAATTAGACTTGTCTTTGGGCCTCAAACTATACAACAAATCAGTTGTTGTATCCACCCATATTCCAATTCTAGCCACTTTAACCAGCCTTATTCTCACTACTACAAAATAGGTTATTTGCATCGGTTTTTTATCCCTCTGCTGCTTCGGTTCAACAACCAATGCAAATGTAGACAATGCAATAGGCCAAAACTTGTTGCATCGGTTGTATAGCCGAAGCAAAAGGTGTTTTTGCATCGGTTGTTATTAACAACTAATGCAAAAATGTTTTATTTTGCAAATGGGTTTTATTTTGCATCAGTTATTAGTAACAACCATGAAAAGAGGGTCTCAGCTAAAAAAAGTCTCTTCTTTTGCATTAGTTCTTACCAGCAGCCGATGCAAAAAAAAAAAAAAAAACAATTTTGCATCGATTGTTGGTGACAACCGATACAAAAGAACCCTCATTATAAATCCCCAAAATACTCACATAGGCAATAATATGGATATATGTAACACAACAAATAATTGATGTAGCTAATTTTCATAATCATTTAAAATCAAACTCGATGGCAAATACAAATTAAACAACATAATATCAAAATAAAAACAGTTCAATTATGGTTTTTTGTAATCCATATAGCATAGTGATTTATACATTCATTTTAGTAATATAATCTAGATCTTTGGTATAATCATTAAGAAGTTATATAGTCTAGAATAAACTAATATAGGTAAGTAGTGCTCCTTACTTCACAATAGATGTGTAACCCATAGACTTCATCCTTCTAGAGCTTTAGCATCTATTGCCGAGCTTTAGCATCTATTGTCGGAGTTACTACAGTACCTACAGCAATGCTTCCAGCGCCATTCTCAGCAGCAACTTTGATCCAAAACAAGAACCTAAGTTGAAATAATATATAATGTCAGTGATATCCTTCATATTTTTATTATAAAACATAAAAATATGTATGTTCAATGTGTAATCCACGGAGAGGAAACCTCTATAGAAATATTGAAGTGTAGGTTATAAGCTACTACCCATAACAAGAATAAGTGCACAGTTAGTATAATCAAATTATACCCGAGAGCTTTGACAGTATGGCATCCAATTTTTTGGTAATTAATGTAATTCATACCTAAAGAGAGGTAATGTTGAGTGATTTCCAGGAAAGAAAATTTTGCACATTGATGGAAGTATTACCCACAACCTATAATGATGCCATGAAAATAAAGACATCTGACTAAGATTGTTGAATCCTCTAATAGTACCACCGCCAATAATTGCAATTCCTTTATCGCTCAGTGGCTACAAGATAGCCGCCTAGCAGAGCGGTTTATTAGTTGATTCACATAAATTTAAGCATAATGCAATAGTAATACAATAATGTATTTTTCATAAACTAATAATAATAATAATAATAATAATAATAATAATAATAATAATAATAATAAATAATAAATAATAATAGGTCATCGGGTCTTAGATAAGCATTTTTTTCATCTTTCAAAATGGCATAGTATCATATGAATTACGAATGCTCTTGACACTAACATGCAAAATCAACTACTAATATAGGACATCAAATTTAACATAAAGTTTCACATCACGCTTCTGTTTTTCAAGGTGCAATGGGCTTTTGCATGAAATGAGAAACTAGAGTGTTGGTATCCAAGGAATCATTGGAATTTACATACGTGTTCATAGGTAAAAAGAGAAGCTCCACCTTCCCAGGATAAAAGAGAGATTCGGCAAGTAGCTTTCTGTGAGAGATTAGATCGTAAACATGTCGAGTGACAGTTGAAACTCAGTAGTTAAGAAATTAATGTTTTCTAATTAACTTGCATGATACATTGCATACTTCAGACCGTGTATTTTACTAGTTATATCTTCCTTTTCAGTTAGTTAACATGCATGTACATCTAAAAATGAATTCTAATATTATTAGTAAACAAGATGTGTAGATGAGATTATCTACGCTTTGGAAATTAGGACCAGTGTCTTTGTTTACAAGATGATCTCAGCCATACGAATAAATAAGACTGATGTGTTTTATGTTTCTACTTCTAAAAATATTTCTACGATTGTGTTATAAGAACACATACGCTTGCCACATTTTATTGTATTTTTGTATAAAGAGCCCTGCATTAACTTCGGAACATCAATAGCTACGTCATCGTTGATTGAAGTTTCAACTGCAACCCCAATCTGAAGAAGCAAGCTGCCTTCATAAACAATAATTAAGGATCGGCAGCATGACGCATTTGAAAGAGATTCCCAAGCCCTGAATATTATATAGAGTTTTCAGCATGATTCCCTCTTTTTAGATTTATATGAGCGCTTTCTTGAAATACCCAATAAATAATATTTATTCCATGATAAGCGACTGCTTTTCCTTATAAAATCAAGCTGATAAGCTTAAACTTTCCTAAATTTGAACAAAACTGATCCAAATATCATTGTATTGTATTTTTGTTGGACAAACTCTATTTTGCAACATACTTAACAAAAAGAATGAAAATCGAAACAGGCAAGAATAGCAAAGTAAAGATACCGTAGCAATTCAGATGCTACGTTCTTAGGAACAATAGAATTTACGTACTTGCAGTCCATACCTTGGGGAGCAGCTTAACATCAAGTTAAAGGAGAAATTTTTTGTTGCAGATAAATACCTATTATGCCTTGTAAAAAAATATGGACATCAAAATATTCATCGAAGAAATATACCTGGGCCTAATTGAAAGCCATGAGGCCGAAAAGAATATTTGTTACAGCCAGTCCAAGGGTTAATAATATATATATGCCCTTGATTGTGAACTGTTACAAAAAAAACACCCAATATAAGTTGTGGCAAAATGTTAAGTGTATTGTCGAACAACTAGATCCTAAAATAAAGGTTCATTTAAATACTACAAAAAAAATTCTTTGTCTAGCTTATAGCAAATTTCAAAAGCGTAAAAGATTGACAAATGCATATAATAGAATCCATCAAAAGAGTACATGGTCACTTATCATTATTTAAAAGAATGAAACATCGATTATTACTAACTAGTATAACCGCACAACGGTGGAGAAACCGACCGTTCGATTGCATAACTTTGATATGAAATATACATTTAAAAAATTTGTTAATATTACTTAAACATTAAGTGATAATATGTTGGAAAAGAATAAACTGAGATTTGAATCTGAAAATATGAATTTCAAATTTAAATATTAATCAAAACATTCAAAATTGTCGATTTGAAATTGAAAATTTTAAAATTATAATAGATTTAAATTTGAAATCTTTGATGCGCAAAATAAAAGGAGAAAGTTTAGGGAAACCGCGATGAGACAAGATCCACGTTTTTAGAGAAACTGCGACGAGACAAGATCCACGTTTTTTTGGCTTCAGGAAAATTGATTTTGGCTAGTAGAAGTAGGCAAACCTCCCTACGGTCGGTTTGATGATAGGTGTTACACCATAATTTCCATTAAGTACAAATCATGAAAAGAAAGTCCCTTGGCTTATAGTTCTAAGACCCATCATTTAGCTTCCATCGTGAGCTCGGGCATCAAACCCAGTACCCGAGAGCATATAGGCTGAGAATATGAAATAAGATAGCAACAATGACCGAAACTATTGTACAAAATAGAACAAGAACCTTAACCGAGGGCAAGAACTACCGAAACCAAATGCATCTCAACAAGTCTTAACAATCAACGGCTCGGATAGCCCAAGTCAAGATCAACGGCAGAATAAACAAAAGAGTCCAAGAAGTTATATATAAATGTGTTGCACCAGCAATCAATGTCAAAGAACTTTCCATCAGATGATGACGAGTGCATGAATCAAGCCTACTATAACAAGATAAATCATCAATCCGAGTTAAAACCCCTGCACCAATAGAAGGACCTTACATTTGCTATAAATAGAGGACCGTATGCTATAGAAAAGGGGGCTTTGAAGCACATAAAGAGCTACTATAAAGTTATGTAGTATTTTCCTATATTAGATCTCTATTCAAAACTCCTTAATGGGGGAAATCCCCAGTCGAATGTAATAAGCCTCTCAGCTATATAAGAGCGACTAAAAAAGGAAAGGACAATAGATATAGGGACTTTCGGCCCGAACTACTATAAAAGTCTCGATGTACTTACCTTCCGCACTTTAATTTCTCTACATGAACTATTGTTATTCTATGGTACAACACCTCATACCATTGGCTTGACTACATCATGTTTTGGAAGCCTCTCTGCCGGTTCCAATATTCCATTCTGCTTTCGGCGATATAGCTCCGGACCTTGGGTATTAGTGTAGACAAAAATTTACACAAATATTTTGGAGCTAAAAGGAGGACCTTGAACCTCCATTCCTTTGTCCTTCTATTCCGCTTCTCCCAATGCCAGCAAACTCTCGATTTCAATTCTCGTTTCTCTAACATTCCTAGCTCACCATCCTTACTTATCTATTGCATGTTTCATGGAGCAGATAAATGACTACGGAGCTCTCAAATGTGAAAGCAATAAAGCCAACCGCCCATTACTTAATAGACCGACTCAACCAATTTTTAGCGGCAAGGAAGGAATAACCCTATTAACGGTAGACGCTTAGCACATTTAAACTTTTCATCTTCAGTAACCAACGTCTCTTTCTCCATCCCTCCCGGCAAAGAAATGTCCAGAGAATCTTTGGATATGAAGATTTTCACTGGCCAAAGGAGGGGAAGCAAACAACCAGTGAGGTCCGACAACTTCACATGTCCTTACAATAACATATAGGATGACTCTCGGTCTAAAGAACCCCCAACTAGTAAGGTACTAGAGCTTAAGTGGAGAACCACTCTAAGAACGCCAGAAGCAGTTCTAAAGAAATCAAAAATGAATAAGGACCTTACTCCACCTAACCAAAGCTTGTTTCAGATATTCCTGGGAACTCATGAAGACTTGTCTTGCCGGAATCAACCTTCATCGAAGAGAGAAGGCCTAATGGGAGAATTCCATTTAACACTAACACATAAATGATGCACATAATGTTGTTCTACAAAGGTGAAGTTGCAAGAGGAATACTTCTTATAAATCAATTCCAACTTTGAGGGGCACCCCATGGTCATCGGATTCTTAAGTCCAATCGGCCAGTCTTGGCTCCTTCTCAGCACTTTCCTCTTCAACATAACCTTGTTTACTGAGTCTTTACTCGGGGGTGTATTCAAGCTTCAACACAGTCTCCCTTTCGGACAAATCCACACAAACTTTATCAAATGAACGCATAAGGTATTTCCCTTTACGAAGTTAAAGTTGCAGGAAGTATCCTTCTCATAAGTCAAATTCCCACAGGAAAACAAATGAGCTTAGTTCCATTATAGTCCCTTTCCCGGTTATAACCTCGAAAGTTCCAACTCTAAGGGACCACTTCATAGTCTGGAATCTCTAGAATTTTAATCAATGGGCACTAGTTGCTTTTGTTTATGGATGCTTATTTCAGGTAATGTCCTTTGGTCTTGAAAATGTAGGGGCAGAATATCAAAGTCAGAAAGTCAAGTTACGGATCCATCTGAGATGTTTAATGTTCTTCGAAAGTATCAAATAAAGCTAAAATCATAGAGGCGTGCTTTTGGCATACAATGCGAGAAGTTCTTAGGCCTTATAGCTAGTGTTAAAAGGATATAGATGAACCCACATAAGATAAAAGTCATAATGACGTCTCCAACCAATGGGACGAAGTTAATGAGCCTAAATGGAAGAATCTTTTCTTTGAACAAGTTCATAAGTCAATCAACCGATAGGTGTGTCCCCTTCTTCAACTCCTTAAAGGAACATGCTATTTTCAAATGGATAGGCGAATGCTGGAAAGAATCCAAAGATCTACAAAAACATTTAAGTTCTCCCTCGGTGTTGTCTAAACCAATAAATAGAGAGACCTTGTTCCTCTACTTGGCTGCCTTCGAGTAGGCCATAAGTTCAACCTTAGTAAGAAAGGATAATAGGATCCAAGGCCCATATATTATATAAAGAAAAGGCTAGGCCTAGCCAAGAAAATTACTCAGTAATGGAAAATCTTGCCTATAGCTTGATGTTCATGACCAGGAAGCTTTAGCTGTAGTTTCAAATCCTTACGGATCAACCACTTCGACAAGTTTTTTGTAGATCTGAGATTGCAGGGAGGTTTATTAGGTAGGGTACAAAGTTTAGCCTATACGAGATATCATATGAGCCAAGGACATCAATCAAAGGACAAGCACTGACTAAGTTCATCACCGAATGCACTGGTTTTGAAACAGAAGCCAAAAAAGGAAGTGATGAAAATAAGCCATTCTCTTGGTAACTTTGTGAATGGCGGAACCTAAAATGAACATGAGGCACTTGCTATATTTAGGTAACTTCGCATAATCATCTGATTTACTGGGAAGTTAAGCTCGCCTTCTCTGGGACCAATAATGCAGCCGAGTATGAACCCTAATCACTAGATTAAGTAGGGCTATTTTTATTAAGGTCTCGGCGATTTGGATATACAGTGACTCCTAAGTAGTCGTCGATCAAGTTCTCAGTCATTATCAAATCTGGGACCCTAGGTCAGCCTTTTATGTCAAGTAGTTAAGGCAACCACTTGGAGCTCTCGAGAGTTATCACATGAAAAACATTCCTAGAGATCAAAATGCTAGGGTCGATGTCTTAGTAGAGTATGCAAGCTCAAGGGATGTAAGAGAATTTCATTCCATTTTGGTCAATATCCAAAAGAAACCTAGCATTCAGAAGCTGCGGAAGCAAAGAGGATCAAATATAATGCTCCAAGGTTCAGCATTATGGATGGAGTACCGTATAGATAAGATTCCCCACTCCATACCCCTGGTGTGTAATGACCTTAGAAGGTTAACCATATTTAAAAGAAGATTACGATGGACATATGGAGATCATTGCGGTGACTAAAAATTTCAAAGAAAATATATAGACATGGCTTCTACTGGCCAACACTAAATTAGGATTCGCAAGAAATGAGACAAAAAAAACCAATTTCACGCAAAGGTGCTGAGAGCTCCCCTTAAGGAGCTCACTCGAACGAAGAGCCCTTGACCATTCGATATATAGGGCATTGATCTTATTAGACCCCTTCCTATTGCAAAAAAAGGGGAGAAATATCCCACAGTAACAAATTGACTATTTTACAAAGTGGTTTGAAGCCAAACCCTTGGCTACCATAACTACCCATCAGGTAATTAATGTGATGAAGAACATCGTATCCAGATTCAATCTCCCATATAAGATTATTGCGAATAATGGCACTCAATTCGAAAGCCGAGAATTTGCAGAATGTTGCCGAGATCATGGCATCATCAATAAGTTTTCCTCGGTGGCACACTCGCAAGCTAATGGGGCCATAGAAACAGCCAACAAGATCATTAAAGCTTATTTGGAGAAAAGATTAAACAAAGCAAAGGGCAATGGGGTAGATGAATTACCTTTCTTTCTATGGGCTTATAGGTCGAGTTCTAAGATTTCAACTGGACTTACAACTTTCTCCTTAGCTTACGTATTCTAAGTAATGCTCTCAGTTGAATCAGAGATTGCCACCCACTGAAGGAATTATTATAATATACAGTAGAATGTAGAGCTCCGGGAGGAGTCACTAGATCTGTTATCTGAGCTTCGAGGCCAAACCGCTTTAAGAATGGCATAATACATTCATAACATGACCCAATACTATAACCGTAGTGTTCGAACTAGGAAGTTCGAGAAAGGAGACCTCGTCTTCTAAAAGATGATGCCTAATACATAGGATTAGGCGGATAGACCTCTTGGTCCAAACTGGAAAGGACCATTGATAATTCATGACATCATCATCTAAGGAAAAAATAGGTTAAAAGGACCAGACAACAACATAATACCTCAGACTTGGAATGCCGAGCATCTGAGACATTATCAAAGTTTAGAGCTATTAAGTAAATAGAAGTTTCGTCCATAAGGTTGAGACAATAACTAGTATCTTAGCCATGCCTCAGGTATGTCGCAAAAGAATTCAATTTTCTTATGTTCTAAACACTTCAAACATTGCATAAAACATTTTAATCATGATTATTATCCCTATCAAGCAATATCACGCAACTTTCAAACATACATCAAAACATTTTAGTCATGATTATTGGGGTGATCAAGCAATATCGCATAATATTCAAACACTGCATCAAAACATTTTAGTCATGATTATTATCATGATCAAGGGATATCATGCAACTTTCAAACATTGCATCAAAACATTTTACTTGTGATTATTGCCATGATCAGGTAATATCACACGATTCTCAAATATTGCACCAAATATTTTAGCCATGATACTACCCTGATCCAGTAGTGTCATGCGAATTTCAAAATCACTCTTTCACCTCAAGGCAGGTAAATAATTCACTACTTGGCGGTTATTCAGTTTTTCTTCCTGATCATAAAAAAATTTCATCCTTACATGAATTATGGAAAGAAGGAATTCAGCTTGCAATCCAGTTTAATCTTTACCTCACCAAATGATTTTTTCTTACCACTTAGCCTAGATGGCTTCAAGTGACAGGTGTTGTTTTTTCACAAGTTAAATTTTGCCTTTCGATACTTAAATGATTTCACTTACAACTTAGCCAATGTGGCTAAAAGTGACAAGCATAGTTTTCAAAAGTTTTGATCTCATGGTCACAAGTTAGGTTTCACCTTTCGGCATTCAAATGATTTCGCTTACCGCTTAGCCTAGATGGCGTCAAGTGAAAAGCATAGTTTTTCAAAGTTTTAATCTCATGGTCACAAGTAAAGTTTTGCTTTTTGGCACTCAAATGATTTTGCTTACCACTTAACTTAGATGGCTTCAAGTGACAAGAATAATTTTCAAAAGTTTTGACTTCACGGTCATAATGTTAAGTTTCACCTTTCAGCACTCAAATGATTTCGCTTACCGCTCAGCCTAGATGGCTTCGAGTGACAAGCATAGTTTTGAAAGGATTTTACCTCATAGTCTCAAAGTTGATTTTACATCTTAGCACCAAAATACAATACATCAGGTAGATTCCCAAGAGTATCAGAAATATTGGGTGGATTCCCTATATAGTGTGCCATGGTCAAGTAGTCCCTTGCATTGGGAAGAATCCCAAGAAAGTCAGAATAGTGGATAGATTCCCAATAATAGTAAATCATGGTAATGTAGAACCATGGGTTGGGTAGATTTCCAATGATAGTGAGCCACGTCCAATAGTGTTGTGTAAAGAGAGAGCCACGGCGAAAAAGTATCATGCAACTAATGAGCCACAGTCGATAGCGTTGTGTAAAGAGTGGGCCACGGGAAGTCGACCATGCCAAATGCACCAAGTGAGTCACAACCATGGCATTGTGCAAAGATTAAGCGTGGTCGATTCATGTCATGAAAAGAGTGAGTCATGGTTAAAAGTACCATGCACGGTGTTGTATAGTGAGTCATGTCATCCACGTGAAAAATAGTGTTATGCCGCCATTAGTAGTTTTCTAAAAATCTGATACCTATGTGAGACTAGGTTTAGATGGCTGGAGCAAAATTTCATAGTATTTTTGCCTCTAGACACTCATTTTAAATTATTTTCAAAACCCTCTAGATGAGGATTAGATTATAAATTATTTTCAAGGCACTCTAGATGAGGTTATGTTTCAAATTATTTTCAAAATCCTCTGGATGGGGTTGGATTTTAAATTGTTGCCGAAACAAGGTCGGACCATCACAAAGTCATCTTAGGAAAGCAGTACTTCGAAGAGTTCTCAGAATTCTACTTTGCCTAAAAGCTTAGGATTAAATGTATCATGGGAATAGAACAAACAAGCCAAGTACAAAACATGATATAACTCTATCCTTTCCAAAATCCATCTCATATCAACTATATAAAGTGAACGTTGGAGGGCATGTGTTACATCACAATTTCCACGAAGTACAAATTACAAAAAGAAAGTACCATGGCTTGTAGTTCTGAGGCCCATCATTTAGCTTCCATTATGAGCTCAGGTATCAAACCCCGTACCCAAGAGCATATAGGCCAAGAATATGATATACGATAACAACAAAGACCGAAACTACTGTCCAAAATAGAGCAAGAAGCTTAACCAAGAGCAGCAGATATCGAAACCAAGTGCATCTTAATAAGTCTTAGCAATTAATGGCTCGGATAGCCCAAGTCAAGATCAATGGTCAAAATAAGCAAAAGAGTCCAAGAAACTATATATAAAGTGCCACATCAACAATCCACATAAGAGAACTTTTAGCCATATAATGACAAATGCATGAATCGGAGCCAATTATAGCAAGATAAGTCAATAATCCAAGTTAAAACCCCAATACCAATATAAGGACCTTACATTTTCTATAAATGGAGGAATATCTGCTATGGAAAAGGGATTTTTGGAGTGCATAAAGAGCTTCCATAAAGTTATATAGTACTTTCCTATATCGAAGCCCTATTCAAAACTCAATAATGGCGAAAATGACTAGTTCAATGTAATAAGCCTCTTAGCTATATAGAAGTGATTAAAAAGAAAGGACGGTAGATGTAGGAACCTTTCGTGCCACTATAAAAAGTCTCGGTGTATTTACCTTCCGCACTTTACTTTCTCTGCATGAACTACTGTTATTCTACGGTACCCTAGGCTTGACTACATCATGTTTTAACAGCCTCTCCACCAGGTCCAATATTCCATTCTACTTTTGGAGACATACCTTCGGACCTTGGGGTGTTAGTATAGACGAAAATTTTCACATACGGCAGGATATAATAGTTTAAGCCCTTTTAAAAAAATATTTTATTTATTTCAATGACTTAATAAATGATATCTTGAAGACCAAAAATTGATTTTCCTAGAAAATTATGAAACATGAATTCTTTATGTAGGCATTTTAGTAGTTTTTGTTATTCTTTTGAGAAAAATATTGAAATCTTTAATTTTTTAACTCTATTTGTTTTAAAACAGATATTTGATTTTGATTGTAGTTCAAATTTTTAAATGTTGTGAATTTTGATAATTTTTTGTTTCTGAAGAAATTTTAATATTCTTAATTCATTTACAATTTTATTTATATAACAAATTTTGAATTATATATATACATATATTCAAAATTATCTTTTTAACTAAATATTGTATAAACAGCTTTTTTGCAATAAACTGTTTTGAATACATTTTTTGATGCTTTCAAGCAAGCAAATAGAAAGCTTGATTCTTTTCCAAAATAAGTGCAATGTAATAATCATATTAATACAAATTATTTAAATATGATAAGAAACAAATAAAATAAAATAAAAGATACTATTAGAGTGGCAAAGAGGAAGAGAACTCTTCTTGGGTCAAGCCATCGTGAAAGCAGCCGTTTGCTTACTAACCTCTGGCAGTGCCTTCCGTTCGCAGTTGGAGTCGATGTACCAAACTATAAATTGTTGGACTTCCCTTTACATTCCATATGTACATTATCAACCGCATCACTTTCAATAACCAGTGCAACTTCTGCTCCTCCGCTTGTTCTTTGTGATCCTTTCCACATTGAGCTTTCCTACAACTTAAAAAATTACATATAAGTAACATGAAAATGAATATTTTCACCTTATGTTGAATTGAACTGCTTTTATGATAGTCTTGTAAAAAAATTCCTAATACCTGGATTGATCAGGTGTGAAATATCCTACTTTTACTTCTGCTGTGGATATTGTTAGTGCAGTTTCTTTCATTCTAATAGTGTTCATCTTTCATTCTAATCGTGTTCAAGCTTGTCTCTTACAATCCAGATATTGCTTATAATTGGAAGTTCCATGCTATGACACCTATAACTTGGGGCCTCTTTTTTCAACAATATTCAAAGGTTATTGCAAGTTTATCATTACTTTAAGCATCTTACAAATACAGTACACATAGGTAGAAAGCAATTATTTGTGTTACGGCTATTTCAACTAGTCAAAATACAAATTTCTTCCTTCGAAACAAATTCAAGACACCTTTTTCTCTATATAAAAATGTGCAACGATATTCAGAAAAGCATTGACACATTATCTATGAAAAAATATGCAATGATCTATTTCATATGGCATATGTAAATGATAATTTTCATACCAGGTAAGTAGAAAGTGACACATATCTGTAATTAGTTTTGAGAAATGTGGAATAAATTGGTCAGAAAAATCCAATTTTTCACTCTTATATACATGTACGTAAAAATATGGCATAATATACATAAATTCCCTTAAATAAAATACTTACAATCATCTTAGTCCTGTTATCAAGCTGGACAACTAAGACAAACTCCCGAACCACCGAGCTAGCAGTAATAGTAAATATCCATGGTGCAATATTCGTTACTGTTTGCCTCCCTCCTTCATTTCCAATCGAAGCAACCACAATGATTCCATTACTCATTGCATGAAAAGACCCTATAGAAATTGCGTCACTAAAATAGTCGCCTTGAGGAGCCCCGAGGCCTAAAGAGATGGATATAACATCAAGTCTTTCCTTAATTGCATCATTTAATGCAGCCAATAGATCTACATCGTAGCATCTAGAGTCCCAATAAGCTTTGTAGACAGCAATTCCAGACATTGATGCACCTCTGTGAGCCCCACCAAAAGCTAGGCCATTGAAGTTCATGTACACGTGGAGTGGGGCAATCGATATAGAGATTTTTTTTATAAGTGAATGGAATTAACTGTTGGAAAGGAAGCGGTAATGGGTGAAAAGAAAGTGAGATGTGGTAATAGGCAAAAATGAAGCGAGAATTAGTGAAAAGGAAGCCGGTGTTAATAGTAATGCGTATTTTCACCTATAATTAAAATAATTTATTGCTTTGGTTCCTAGGGAACCAATGCAAATAACACTACTTGCATCGGTTGTAAAGAAAACCGATGCAAATAAGACTATTTGCTTCATTTGTTGATGACAACTGATGTAAATTGCATTTATATATTTTCTATTGCTTTTCATGTACCAATTGCATCGTTTGTTAAGCTAGAACCAAAGTAAATGGTACTATTTGCATCGGTTGTGATCACAATCACTGCAAATGAGGTGAAGCAACAGACATATTTTATACTAGTGTCCCAGTCTTGATCTTGAAATGATACATGCTTTATATGAAGAGACCATAGACAATCCCAACGTGACAAAAGGGGACGAAGATACAGTCATCATTAAGGTCACTGAGCATATATATGGGCCTTTGATGTAGGAGGAGAAGATACTGCAGACCAAGAAGGTCAAAGAAATCAAGAAAGGGAAGATGGATGACATTCCTCTTACACTTTCAGTATCATTGCCTACACCACCTATTGTCATTCCTGCTCCTTCTAGGGTAGCATCCAAGTTGATGCTTCTATGTCATCAAGGAGAGATTACGATTGGAATACTGACCATAAGGGCTACCTATCCAAGGAGGAAAAGGTTGAAGGTCCGACAGAAGGCATATTGTAATTTCTTTCAAGGAAAAGAAGGATAAGAAGATGAGGAAGAAATGGAACACCTAGTTATTGTCTTTTTAAATCATCATATTCTTATTTGTTCTGGTTTTTGATTCATGTACATAAGCCGTAGTTGAGTAGGAATGGCCTCCGCTTTTGCTTGCAAAGTTTGCTTGTTGTGAATAAAATAGTTATCCTTTTAAATCTCTATTTCGCTTGCCTATGTACTTAGTTCATTTATGCTAACTGCAATTGCATTAGAACCTAAGCAACGTTATCATCCACTTTAGTTATGTATGAGTGAATGAATTTCATGATTGCTTGGCAAACTTTGTTGTTTACTTAGCTCATCTTTAGTTAGGTTCCATTTGGACAGGAATAAGGTAGGATTTTCATATCAGTCCCAATCTTCGAGAAGTGATGTTTTGGATATCCATCTCTGGAAATCCACACTTGATCCTGCTTATCTCTGGGAATTTTTCATAATTGTTCACCATGAGTGGTGGTTTGAAAACCTATCTCTAGACGTTTGAACCTGATCTCGCCTAACTTTGGGCATTGAACGTAATTGGATTAGGACGCCAACCTTCTATTGAGTCCTATCTGTAGAACATAATGGATAAGATGCCTATTTATGGGCATCACAACTAGACCTTGCCAATCTCTAGCTATATTCTTAGACCTTGCTTATCTCCGAGAAATGGTTAAAGAATGGAAGCATAGAGCGCATCGTCATGATCGACCCTAGTATGTATGTAATCCTACGCACCAATAATGGATTGAAAGAGTTCATCGGTATCTATCACTGGGTAACTAAAATGGTTATACTCTCATGATCCAATCATGGATCAAAATAGTCCATCGACACTTAGGTATATAGATACCTGTAATTTCAAAACGTAGAGCATTCAATTTGTTATTATATATAGTGCATGATTAGGTTATTAAGAATACAGTTCCATCGATCCCCAAAGCCAATTCATTTTACGAGAATGGCAGACTCTACCTTGTTACATCAAAGCCTAGTTAGGTATTTATAGAGATACGGTTTAAGTGAAGTAACATCATAGGTGTTCGTTATTCTATGCCATCAAAAGGATGATTCCATCAATAGTTGCCATTTTGAATGTTCATATGGATCTTCCTAGTTCGAACCCAGATTCACTAGACCTAGAAAGATTCGTATAAAAACGAGACAGTCAATCTCAAAGGTGTAATTCCTGACCTTTGCATTAAATTAACGAGCTACTCATTTCTGGTGAGCAGTAACCCTTAATTTAGCTTCTTCGTGCTTCTCATCGATCATATCATTGGACACGAATAAGAATTCCTCGTTTGTTTTAAGATCGTAATGAATATTCTGATAAGAAGGCAATTCCAATTCAATTGAAATAATTTCCTCTAATATGTATGCCAAGGTGAATGGCATGTGGTCGGTCGTGGACTTATTAGTCATTCGGTAATCCCATAGTGCTAACGGCAATAAATCGACCCACTTGCCCTTGGCCTTTGTCAGTCATTTCCTCAAGATGGATTTGATGATCTTACGCACCCCTCTACTTATCCATTTGCATATGGATGTGCTATAGCTATGAATCTATTTTCATTTCAGTATTTGTTGTAGAAATCTCTGAATTTATCACTATCAAGTTGGGTCTCATTATCGAAAATGATGGTTTGTGGAATCCCAAATTGGCAGATATTGTTCTTCACTATGAAATTTATCACTTTCTTCATGGTGATTATGGATAAAGTTCCACTTCGGCTCATTTCATTTAAGTAATCTATGACATTAAAGGCATACTTTGCCTACCTTTCGACATGGACAGCATAATGATGATGTCAGCTCCCCAAACTCGGTCCTGGTGTAATTAGCTTCCTGGTGTAATTAGCTATCTTCACAAATATTTATATAAATGAGGCTTTAGGAATCTTCACAAATATTTGGCACCTATCGCACTTCCTGGTGTAATTAGCTACATCCCGATTGATTGTTGGCCAAAAATATCCGTAGCAAAAAATCTTCCTTACCAAAGTCTGTCCCTCGATTTGTTTGTCACAGGCTCCTTTATGCACATTTGCAAGGATCCTATTAGCTTTTTTGTTGGCAACACATCGCATTATGGAGCTGAGAATCCTCTCCTACATAGCACTCCTTTCTGAAAAATAAATCACAGTGCTTTATGTTGGAGTTCCTTCGTTTATTCCATTTGGAAGAGTTTCTTTCAACAAGTACTCTTTGATCGGAGTCGTATATGATTCCTTTTCCACCTCGGCCTTCAAGATCCAATCGACATCCATCTGTTCAATACTCGAAACTGATAATACCTCCTATAGAACTAATCCCATATGTAGCGCTTTCCAGAGATAGCTAGCTTGGCTAGTGAATCAGCCCTCATGTTATCCTCCTTGGGAATGTATTTTATCGTGTAGTATTAGATGTCATTCAGTAGCGCTGTAACCTTCATCATGTATGGGGCTAGTCACACTCCCTTACCTTGAAACTCTTTCCTCACTCGGAAGACCACCAATTGAGAGTTTCTATATATATGCAAAGTTTTGACTCCCAATTCCTTCGCAACCTTAAGTCCCACAATTAGGCTTCGTGCTCGGGTTTTTGTTCATTGCAGGGAACTTAAGCTTCAAGGCATAATAGATTTCTCATTCCTCAGGGGTTATTAAGATTACTCCTACCATAAAGCAATGTTAACTGGATGTTTTTTTCCATGTATTACTTTCGTTGAGCACTCCGCTCTATGTCTTCCTTGTTTTTTTCATCCCGGGTGGCAATTCAGCAATGAAGTCAGCCAATGCCTATCATCGGATCACTCTTCTGGGATGATATGATATATCATACTAACTCAGCTCAATGTTCCACTTCGATAGGCTTCCCGATGTTTTGAGTCAGTTTAATACATGTCGCAATGGTTGGTCAGGCAGCACCTTCATTGGATGAGCTTGGAATTAGGGACGTGGCTTCCTTAATGCAATCTATAAGGAATAAGCTAACTTCTCCAACTTTGGATAATTTTTCTTTGCTCTAGTGAGCCACTTGCTAATGTAATATATTGGTCTTTAAACTTGGATTCCTTAAGTACCATGGTAGCACTTACTACATGGATAGATACTGCTAAATAAACAAACAAATCCTCTTCTCCCAATGGCTTCAATAGAACTGGTGGTCTCTTCATATGATCATGTAAGGCCTGGAAAGCTTCTTGACACTGCTCTGTCCAAACAAACTTTCCTTTCTCCTTTTTGTGGGCATCAAAGAACAACACACACTTATATGTATCTTTTGAGATGAATTGACTCAGTGTAGCTACCTATCCATCAAGCTTTACATCTCCCTCCTTGTCGTTGTGGCTTTGACATCTCTCGATGCCTTAATCTACACTGGATTAGCTTCTATCCTCTTCAATTTGCTATTAAACCCAAAAAATTACCTGATGCAACTCTGAAGGAACATTTCGGTGGATTGAGCTACATTCCATTTCTTTTAAGTATATCAAACATCTATGATTGATCCCTCATATGATTCAACGATCGTTGTGACTTTGCCATATCATCCATATAGACCACCACCGTCTATCCGATCGGATTCTTAAACATCTAATTTACTAATCTCTATTAGGTTACTCATATATTCTTCCAACCAAACGGCATGGTAAGGTAGCAATACAGTTCTAGGTCAATAACAAGCTAGTACGTTCTTGATCTGGAACATGCATTGGTATTTGATTGTAGCTGGAATAAGCTTCCATAAATGATAACAATTCGCATCCAGCTGTTAATTCCACTAGCTAGTTGATCTTAAGCAGTGGGAAGCTATCATCTGGGCATGCCATATTCAACTCTGAATAGCCATTGCATATTCTCCATTTTCCATTATGCTTCTTGACCTGCATGAGAGCGGATATCCATTCGGGTTATAGAGCATGATGGATGAAGCCATTGGCTTTAGCTTATCCACTTTCTCTTTCAATATAGTGGATTGCTATAGACCTAGGGTGTACCATTTCTGCTTCATAAGAGGACTACTTGGGTTCACATTCAATGTACATCATGCTATCTCCGGTGATATTCCACACATATCAGAATGCATCTAGACAAATACACCCAAATTTTCCTAAAGGAACCCAGCCAACTCCTTCTTCATCTTCACACTAAGCTAAGATCCGATCTTCAAGACCCGAGTAGGATCATTCTGATTTATCGGGATGTTGATCGTCATCTATTCTGGGGCTGCCCTTACACCCCTGCCTCTTTCCTCATATCTGTATAATTGTAGAATTTGTTATGCCATCCAATTCAAGACTTAGGCGCTGATTACTATGCATCAATCAATTTGATGTAGAGAGTCGACCTTGCAACCTTTCCCTTTTCGTGTTGCTTGGCCTCTCTCGGCTCCATGATGTAACACTCATGTCCCACACTTTGGTCACCTTGGATGACTTTGATCCTCTTCTTTGTAGGAAATTTCATTATTCAGCACCATGGGGTTAAATCCATCCTAAAGCTGGTGAGGGCCGGTCGACTCAACTAGGCATTGTATGCAGAGTATGTATCCATTACAACGAAGGTCAAAACCCACACTCTGTTGTGGTCACCTTCACCTAATTCTACAAAAAAGTCTACACACCCACCTGGCTCTACAGCCTTTTCGATAAATCCCTAAATCCAGGAAATACGTGGCTTTAGATCATTGTCATCCATCATCATTTGATCATAGGTCTTCTTAAATAAAATGTTTACTGAGCTTCCATATTAATGAGTTCATAGTCGTCGGCCCAAGAACGGTACCAAAGGTCAAGAATTGGTGCTTCTACCCCATTGGCATCATATTTTTGAACATAATATCATCTATTATAATTCTTTGGTACTTTGTTGGAGTTCCGTCTTTGGAAGCAAAGTAGCTATCTTGAACAACATGCGTTAAAGAGCTCCATACATTTCAATTTCATTCCAGCTCTTCTCAGCTGGATAAGGCCCACCAATGATTGTATTAATAACATCTCATACAAGGCTTCCTAGGTTAACCTTCACTAGTCATGGGCTAACCCTATTGAAGCATCTTCCCTTAAGGTTGAACATTTCATAACCGCCATCTCAGTACGGCTTTCACATATCACTGAAGTTTCTTTTTCCGAATCAGCTCTTCAGTTACATCTTGTAAATGTATGCATTCATTAATATTGTGTTCGTGCATTTCACGGAAGTGATAATACTTCTCAGACATCTTTTCTCTTTGCGTTGACTCCCTCTGAGTCGTCTTCTTATAAATTTAAGTACCTTGAGTCATAAAGTAGATATTCTCGATAGTATCATTAAGGGAGGTGTAATCCTCATGTTTCAGGTACCTCGGATGCTTCTAGAAGTTGGGTTTCCTATTTCCAACACTTACCTCTTTTTTGGTTTTTATTCTTATTTCCAACATGAATAACAAAATTTTCGGCACTCTCACATGTCTATTTCACAGCAATATTACTTTGTACCACCTCGGTTGACTATGTTCCATTAGCCTTCCCAATTGCCGTATCTTCTTCCTCTGAGTGCATATATTAGGTTGCTTTTCTATAGAACGCTTTCATGTTTGGTGGCGGTTTCAATTATAGCTACTTTCGAAATCCATTTCCAGATAGATTCCTTTGACCAATGTCACCAACACAATTTCCTCTTTAGCATTTCTCAATTTAGTAACAGTCGTATTAAAACTACTCAGGAAATTTTTCATTAACTCTTTAGGACATTGAAAATGTTGGATAGAGACATCACGTCTTTAGGATGAGCATCACGAAATTTGAACTGCTCCACAAACCTTCTAGCTAATTGTTTAAATAAGGATATGGACCTCGGCGGAAGGCGAGTTAACCACATCATAGCTACTCCTTTCAAAAATATCGAGAAATATCATTATTGCATGGTGTTTATTTCCCTGGAATTATCCATGTGCCACTCATACTTCAAAAGATGCCATCTTGGATCGTTCGTTCCATTATAAGACGGCATCATTAGCACGATGAACCTCCTGGGATACTCCTATAAAAATTCCTCAGTTTATGGGTTCCTACAAGGAGAAGAACCCCAGTCATCACTGTTTCTATGTTGTCTTCATTCACTAGCTTCCTTACCATATCCGCTAAAAATTCTAGTTCTATCAAATTGGTTGGATGGCAATCATCATGGCTCGTATGGAATATTTGGCTCTACAAAAGGTCTTGGTTAGTTCCATGATTTCTTGGTTCTCTTGCCTTTGGTAGAACTATTTGTCCAGTCGATCGCTTATTATTTGTTTGTTGAAGGTGGATGATGTGCATGCAAATGTGCATATTTTTACTACAATATTTTATCTAATTAAATTAAATAAATGATCATATTGGGAGTTTTAACATGTTTAGCCAAAATTCAAATTATTTTCAAATCATCAAATATTCATCTTCATTTAGGGGGAAAATGGTCATTTTCGTGCATACATTAATTTGTGAAAATTTACTTGGAATTTTCTATGTTGTTTTATAAGAATTTTAGTGAATTTTACAAGTAGCTTCATGAAGATATGCATGTACAAGAGTTAGAGAACAAATGAAGATGGAAATAATTCATTTCATGGATCATGAAGGACCCCACCTTAATGTACAAATTAAAGCAAACGCAAATGCTAATGGCCATTAAATCTTCGTGTACATTTAAATAAAGGATTATCTCATGATAATGATAACTTGATGGCCACACTTCCTAAGGGATAGTTTGTTTAGTTTCCAAAAAAGTGGATTATGGTTTTAAAATATGTATAAATACTCCATATGTTCATATAACCCTCCTCTCTTCCTTTAAGCTCTTTCCCTTAGTTTTAGCTTAGATAAAAAAAATAAAAGAAAACTCTCCTTCTCTTTTCATGGCTACTTAGCCATTTCTTTCATGTAATTTTTCTTTTTTATGCAATGTTAATTAGATTTTTCATTTTGTTTACATGCTTCTCTTCTTATGTTAGTAGTGTAGTTTACTTTTCATGTAAGTAGATGAGTATTTACTTCTTTTTGCTTAGATTTTCTTTTCATTTTGCTCACTTTTTTCTCTTCTTTTTACTCAATGTTGCAAGCTACATTTGTTGTTTTGATAAAAAATATGAAAGGATAAACCCCTTAAATTTAGGGTAATGAAGCTCTCTAATTATGTAGCTTCAACATAACTTGTTAATTTTGATCTCTTTTGTGCTTAAATGAATGTTGATGTGATTTATTGTTTCATGTTGAACTTGATGGTCTATTTTGTTCATAACAAATAGGCTATGCTTAAACAATCATAAGTAATAATTACCTCTTCATTTACATATGATGATGGTAATGAAGTGAATGTCAAAATCAAAATTTGACGGTCCATATTTTTAATTAATAGTTACTAGGTCATACTTAAAATAGATTTCATTTTCAACTTTTTGTCATTTTTCAAGAGAGTTAAAAATTAGTTTAAATGGTGTGTTATAGTTTGATGGCTTATGTTAAGCTAATTAATAGCACAAATAGGCCATACTTATGATAAATACATCAATTAAACTTACTAATGACTACAAAAGAGAGATCGTAATTTCATGTTTTGTTGAACTATGTGATCTAGAGAGTGGATTTTCTCTAAATTGTCTTTCTACTCTCATACTTTTATCACTTTCTTTTTGTTAGTTTTCTTACATTTCTAGCTATTCACTTTCAACTTTGGTTTAATTTGATTGGATAGATTTTTAAAATCTAATATTTCCCTGCGTATTGACCCGTACTCACCACATGTTAGGATTGTACGCCGTGCGCTTACAGTTATTTTTAATTTAAATTCATTCGACGGTTTTCTACCTCGATAGAATTTTCATCGACGAACAAGTTTTTGGCCAAAAACTTGTTCGTCGACGGAAATTCTATCGGCTAGAAATCCATCAAATGAATTTATAATAAAATTTACCACAAGCGCACGGCGTACTATCGTAGTACGTAGTGAGTAAGGATCGATCCGATAGGGAACTGTTAGATTTTAAAATCTATTTAATCAAATTAAATCAAAGTTTAAGAGAGTGTTAAGCTAGAAAATGAGAAGACTAACAAAAAGAAAGTGATAAAAATATGAAAGTAGAAAGACAATTTAGAGGTAATTTCCACTCTCTAGATCACATAAATCAACAAAACGAAGTTATGATCTCTCTTTTGGTCAATAGTGAAATTAGTTGATGTACTTATCATAAGTATGGAATATTTGTGCTATTAACTATCCCAATATAAACCATCAAACTATAACACAACCACGAATACACTTTTAACTTTCATGAAATGTGACAGCAAAGTTGAAAGAAAAATCTATTTTAAGTATGGCCTATTAACTATTAATTAGAAATATAGACCATCAAATTTTGATTTAAACATTCACTTCATTACTGTAATCATATTTAGATGAAGAGGTAATTTTTTTTGTGCTTGTTTAAGCATAGCCTATTTGGTGTCAACAATATATGCTATCAAATTCAAAGCTACAACAACAAGTTAAACCACTTCGATTGTTTCCATTAAGCACAAAAAGGGAGCATAAATGATCAAAATGTTGAAACTACATTATTAGAGAGCTTCATTACCCCTAAATTGAAGGTATTTAGCCTCTCATGTGTGTTATCATATCAACACTATTAGCATGCAACATGAAATGCACAAAAAAGAAGATGAAAGCAAAGTAAAAGAAGGGTTATTCTACTTGCATAAAATAAAAGAAGATCTACACTACTAACATGAAAGTAAATAAATAAGAAAAGACTTGAATTGAAATTGCATAAAAAATTACATAAAAGAAATGGCTAAGTAGCCATGAAAAGGAAGATATCTCTTATTTTATTTTTGATCTAAACTAAATAAGAGAAGAGAGCCTAAGAGAAGAGAGGTAACATGAAGCACAAGGGGTATTTATACATGTATGAAACCCTAATCCACTTTTTTGGGGAATGCCCAAAATATCCTCATAGGAAGTGTGGCCAAGTAATCATTAGCATCGAATAATCATCTAAGTATACATGAAGCTTTAAACTCTATTAGCATGTGCATTGGCCTTTAATTTTTACATTAAGATAGGTGAGTAGGTGGGGTCCTCCATTATCATGAGTTTGAATTATTTCCATGTTCATTCATTCGTATTCATTTGTGCATGCATATTTTCCATGAACCCCTCTTTCATTTTTAGCCAATTTTCTATAAAATAATGTATAAATTTCCAAGTAAATTTTCATAAATCAATATATGCACAAAAATGACCATTTTGCCCCTATATGAAGATGAATATATGACGATTTGAGAATAATATGAATTTTGGTTTAAACATGTTAAAATACCCGATATGATCATTTATTTATTTTAATTAGATTAAATAAAGTGGTAAAAATATGCACATTTACGTGCACATCATTGAGTTATTTAACCCTTAGATGGGGATATGACAAATTAAATTATAAGATTGTATCTAGGTGTAACGATCCAGAGTTTCACTGCTTTGGTTTGCGAATATATAATCAATTTTAAATATTCAAATAGTAGGTTTTATAATGAAAATAAAACTGTTTTACAAAATTAATGATAATGGTGAAATAGTTTTCAAAATGTGTTTACAAAAATAACTAGTTTGATGAAAAATTGAAAATGTGATCCGAATTCGTTTTTTGAAATTTCGACTTTTCGTTGGCGAAAAGTCATCGAAAACGTTGTGAACTCTTTAGTATAAGTATAAACATTTGTAAATAAGTTAGAAGATGGGTATATATGTGTATTAGTGTATGTACATACATATATTTACACCTAAACATACTAAGTTTAATATATATATATATATATATAAGTATAGCTCACATCATTAAGGGACATAAGTACACTTTGGTGCTTAAACATGTCTAAGGCATGTTTGCTCATTAAAATGGAAGGGGAGACAAGCTTTACATGTTAGGGGAAAAGGAAGAAACATGCTTGATGATGTGGCAACATGGTAATGGAGGTTAGGTGCCTTAGGGTATAATGGTAATTTAGTTAATGCATTTTGTATATAAGCAAAGTTCTAATTTTCTTTTTCATTCTCATTTTCCAAATTTTTCCTAAAGCTTTCCTTCTTCTTTCCAAAATATATTGAGTTTAGTGGCTTCTGTTTAAAAATTCTAAAGTTTAAATTCAAAAATTTTATTTGTTTAAAATGCTTTCAAACTTATTTAATCTCCTCCTTTACATTTTAAAAACTTCTCCATTTCCCTCTGACTTCATTCGACCATAACTTCCTTCATACTACTCCAAATCAAGACTTTTTTTTCAAACCACATATAATTCTAGTTGCTATAACTTTAATTTGAATTACTTTTTCAAATTTCGAATATTTTTGGGTCAAAATTTCACTTCTTTCTACCTCATTTTTGGACCCATATGATCAAGGCCGAAAAAAGCACTCCTTCTTTTGACCATATCTCCCTCAAAACAAATCCAAATTGAGTGATTCTTTTATTGATATTGTAGATAAAAGAATTTTCTAAAAAATTTCTTATCCAAATTCTGAGAGTGAAACGGCCAAAAGTCGAGGGGAAAATGACATATTTTCGAGTGATTTTTATGGTTTTCTGAGGTATCCAAATTCTAAAGCACTTCAAGTTTTCAAAGACTATGGTGAGTAAACTTTAGTTTAAAGTTTAAAATTATTAGCTTGAAATATATGTTGTATAAATTGGTTATATATGTATGTTGGATTATGTTTGGATGACTATAGGTTTGGATATGTGTGGATATATTGATACGAGATGGAAAAAGTGGACTTGAATTAAAGTCTACTTGGTGTGGTTTGAATTTATGAGCTTGGATGTGATATTCTTTGTGATCTTATGGCAAGATGTGTATGTGGATTTTTGGTTATGGTATTGTAGGTAAAACTTGTATGTTATGTTTTATGAAAACTAGTTTACAAATATGGTGTTAAGTATGGTTTTAAAATTCTTTGGAAAATGTTGTTTATTTGGTTTAAATTTGTTAAAGGTTAAAGTTTTAAATTTTATTTTTGGTTTTCAGATCTTTTACTTGAATTTAAGTTAAAAGGATAAGTTTAGAAGGTAGTAACTTAGAAATAAATTCAAAGTTACTATATCCATAGCGATAGCCGCTATGGATGCAATTCAAGGAAAAATCAACATTTTTAAGTAAAGCGTTTTTTAAACTGAACTTTTGGAAACTACATTTTTCCATGTTTTTGATAAAAATTAATCAAAGTTTACTTAAGACAAGAATAATTAATTAATTAATTAATTATAATGAAGAGTAATTAATTAATACTTAGGTATTAATTAAGCAAGTTAATTAAGATTAGTTTGATTAAAAATGTTTTAAATTAACTATTAATTAACTAAAAATGTTAAGGGGAGATGAGCTATACATGTTAGGGGGAAAGGAAGAAAAACATTCTTGATGAGGAGGCAACTTGGTAATGGAGGTTAGGTGCCTTAAGGTATAATGGTAATTTAGTTAATGCATTTTATATATAAGCGAAGTTCTAATTTTCATTTTCATTCTCATTTTCCAAATTTTTCCCAAAGCTTTCCTTCGTATTTCCTAAATATCTTGATTTTATTGGCTTCTCATTGAAATTCTGTAGTTTAAATTCAAAAAATTTATTTGTTTAAAATGATTTCAAACTTGTTAATCTCCTCCTTTTAATTTTAAAAGCTTCTCCATTTTCCTCTGACTTCACTCAGCTATAACTTCCTCCATACTACTCCAAATCAAGACTTTATTTTATTCAAACTATATATAATTCCAGTGGTTATAACTTTTCTTAGAACCACTATTCCAAATTTTGAATATTTTTGGGTCAAAATTTCATTTCTTTCTAACTCATTTTTGGATACATATGATCAAGGCCGAAAATAGCATTCCTTCTTTTGACCATATTTACTTCAAAAAAAAAATACAAATTGAGTGATTCTTTTATTGACATTGTAGAGAAAATAATTTCATAAATTTTTTATTTTTACCACTTGTCCAAATTCTCAGAGTAAAATGGCCAAAAATCGAGGGAAACATGATCTATTTTCAAGTGATTTTTGTGGTTTTCCAAAATTTCCAAATTCTAAAGCATTTCTAGTTTTTAGACTCTATGTTGAGTAAACTTTAGTTAAAATTTCAAAATTATTAACTTGAAATGTTTGTTGTATAAATTGGCTATATGTATATGTTGGATTATGTTTGGATGGTTATAGGTTTGGATATGTTGATATGAGATGGAAAAGGTGGACTGGAAATAAAGTCTACTTGGTGTTGTTTGAATTTATGAACTTGATTGTGATATTGTGTGTGTTCTTAAGGAATGATGTGTATATGAATATTTTGTTATGATGTTGTAAGTAAAACTTGTTTGTGATGTTATATGAATACTAGTTTACAAATATGGCGTTAAGTGAGGTTTTAAAACACTTTGAAAAATGTTGTTTATTTGGTTTAAATTTACTAAAGGTTAAAGTTTTAAACTTTTTTTGGTTTTCAAATGTTTTACTTGAATTTAAGTTAAAACAAAGTTTAGAAAATAAGTTTTGAAG
Organism: Allium cepa; assembly: GCA_030765085.1. Classification (NCBI taxonomy): domain Eukaryota; kingdom Viridiplantae; phylum Streptophyta; class Magnoliopsida; order Asparagales; family Amaryllidaceae; genus Allium; species Allium cepa. Next base: position 603,456,057 of record CM060935.1, read on the forward strand.
GTTAGTAACTCAGAAATAAATTCAAAATTACTACATCCATTGCGATAGTCGTTATGGATGTAGTTCGAGGAAAAATCAACATTTTTAAGTAAAGTGTTTTTAAACTTAACTTTTGGAAACTATAATTTTCCAAGTTTTTAATAAAAATTAATTAAATTTTACTTAGGACAAGGATAACAATTAATTAATGATAATTAAGAGTAATTAGTAATTAATTAATACTTAATTATTAATTAATCAAGTTAATTAAGATTAGTTTGCCCAAAAATGTTTTAAATTAATTATTAATTAATTAAGGAAATAATTAAGTTTTAAATTTTTATTTCATCAAGTTTTAAATTTATTTAATTATTATTAATTAAGTTAATTATTTAATTAATATTTAATTAAAGTTAAATTATTTAATCAATTGTAATTTAATTAGGTTTAAGTATTGATAATTAATTTGGACTTAATTATTAATTAAGGTTTAATTTACTATTTAAGTTTTAATTAAAGATTATTTATTAACTCAATAAATATTTAATTATTAATGAAGGTTTAAATTATTTTTAATAATTAATAAAGGATTAGTTAGGGTTAAACTATTTGTATAATAGTTAATCATTGTTTAATTAGTTATTAAAGGTTTGATTATTTCTTAATTTATAATTAAATTAAGTTTAGATTTAATTAAAATTAGTTATGATTTAGATAAGGGTTTAACTTATAAATAAATTATTTTAAAAAGAATTTAAGTTTTAAATTCTTTATCCCCAAGAATCAAATTGTTTTAAAGGTAATTCTTTTACAGAGATGGTTTTAAACTTAAGGAATTCAAATGTTGGTACTATTAAGTAGAAAAATGCCTGTGAGTGTATTATGATGTATTGTTTAATTGGATGGACATTTGATAGCAGAATAAATCCCCATTCTGCTATAGATTGGTTATTTGATTGTATAGACATATGTGTCAGATAAGTAAATTCTCGTTCTAGTATAAGTTAATTGTTTGATTGTTGGACACTTATTTGGCAGGATAAATCACCATCCTACTATTATGTTATTTGGACTTGTATATGCTAGTTGAGTTGTATTGACATATTATTTCCTGATTTAGATATAAATTGCATTTATATATATATATATATATATATATATATTGACTTATGCAAATAAATGGTTAAGTGGCTTGGAAGTGAAATTGATGTTAAATGGTAACTTAAATTACTACCATTGGGATTGCTAAGCTCTTTTTAAAATTATAAAGTAATGGTTTTGAATTAACACCAATTCTTTAATAAATTTTGGGGTTTAATGTTTATAAATGATTTTCAAGTTATATTATTATTTTATAAAGGTATATATAAATAATAACATGTTTATAAAATGGGTTTTACTAAGTAAAATGGTTTATTTAAAGTGATTTAAAAGAATGAGTTGCAAAGGATATTTTGTAAAGGATTTTTTTAAAGAAGATCTATCAAAGGAGTTTTAAATAGGAAATGTTTTATAATTGATTTAAAGGTTTGTGAAGAGGTTTTGTAAATTGACTTGTAAACTTAAAAGTGTTTTATGAATTGTTTTTGGAAATCTATAAAGGTATTTAAACATAAAGTGAGTTTTAAAAGGGAATTTTTATAAAGGATAAGTGGATCGGTTTATTGTAAGTAATGTTTTCAAAAAGGAATTTAAAAGGAGAAATTTTCCAAATGTTTTGATAATATACTTATACCCCTAGGATAAGAATAAATGTTTTTAATGTATAAAGGGGGTGTAAGGGGGTTTGGAAATAGTGTTTTGAAAGATCTTTTGATTGAATGTCTATATAGCGATTAAAGATTAATTAATAACGGCTTAGTGGATCCTATATGAAATTAAATCAATATTGAATGATGTTTATTTGATTTTTAAATAACGACTATCAAATCTGGACTTAAACGTAACTTTGGAAATATTTATGAGAAACGTGTGAGTTATATGGTATAATCATCCCCAATGATGTTGTTCAGTGCGTATAAATATCATTTTGCCCTTCTGGGATAAATGATAAGGAAATCCATCCATAAACGGTTAGGAGGTGAACTCCACTCTTATTTTTTCTGTTTATTTCCTAAAATACCAGGGTTGATTTTACCGGAAATTATTGAAAGTTGTTTCAAAGAGATTGGGATCGGATATGTTATTCGAAAATCACTTCGATCCAACTCAAGCATTTTGAACTGAAGACATCTTGAAGATTATGGAATCGAAGACGAAGCCATTAAATTGCAAGGGTTGCTTACTGTTAATCCTAAAGATTATTCTAAAATGGATGTAGTAGAAGTAGTGCTTTCAGTTTGTTCTTATCTTGGAAAACTTATATGGATGAATACTGACACTGTATTACTGCCAGGAAGGCAGTGTTAGCATTCCAAGTGAGATTGCTATTCATAAGTTAAGCGTGGCCTCAAGCCTCATCAAAAAGGAATAACTAAAGTCATGGGAAATGCAGCAAGGCTAAATGGGTCGCTCCCATTAATGTATGTCATCTTCTTTCTAGATACATCTACATATTTATGGATTGGTTGTGCATGAGATCTCAATAAAGAGGGTTGCAAAGAATTCAGGATGATGACATATTCGATACTATCCAGTAAGGGGTAGGACGGTCTTATATTTGCAAGGGATCTTGGCCAGGTCCTCCGAACATTTTCTTGACGTGTTTCGTAACAATGGTACTAAAGTGCCTTGTCATAGTATGGAATTCAATCTCTAATATGTGCCTTTACGGTTTTGATTGTAGAGCCTAATGTGCTAGAATTTAATAATGGTGAAAATTTCAACTATTTTCATATATATATTTTGCAAGCTTATACATTATTATAATATTATTGGATTTTCTATCAAAAGTGTTTTGGTTATTGTAAGGTAAAAACCGACCTTGTTTATATGTGGTGTGGTCTTATGAGATACCTTTGATTTTAAAAGGGTTTTAAACATAATAATTCAGTTGTTTGAGTTAACACACACCGGACCCATGTCTGACCTAGAGTTTTATTTTCTTTTCCTAAAACTCCTGGGTGCTCAATATTTTATGAGCAGCCAAGTAGTTTAGGTTTTCGCACAGATGCATTTTGGAGGAGCTTGGAATAGGAGGCTTCATCGATATCTAGTTATTATCTTGTTTCCACTGTATTATATGTATCTTGTATCGGTTAGGTAGGGACAGGCTATTACAACTGCCTTAGTGTTGAATTTGTATTAGTATGACTCTGATGTATCATTTTTGAAATGACTTTGTAAAGTATTATGTTGATTAATATATGTTATTCCATTGCATTGTGAGATTTTGTGATTATTTAGCTTCTTCTACCACATATCTCCTTTCTTTCCCCTAAAAATCTATCTTCCTGGCACTTCGTTGTTTAGCACATGAATATCGTGAATGTATTTGTGTCGACTTCTGGGGGTCAAAAAGGAAGGTCATTACAGCGTTTTATCATAGCGTAAGGTTAAGCGAGAACCTTGGCTTTAGTGGGGAAACTCATTCAGAGATAAGTTAATGGAATGCCTTATTATGAGTTTGAGTGTATGTATGTGTATATATATAAGAGAGCGTATTTGTTAGTGATATAAAAATATTTTATATTGTTTTGATTGATCTGTGGAGTGGCTTATGGATTCTGGTTATTACAAGTAGCTTACGTTATTGATATGGATCTTTAAATACTCAGATAAGACCATCTGACATGGTATTGTTTTAAAATTTGGGTAAATGAAATAATTTTACCCAGAATATATTTTATATATAAAGAATGATTTTCAAGAATAGCATAGTATAGTATTTTGAGATGTTATTTGTTAGAAGATAATAATATTTTATTATTATCAATTAGGATTTTGTTAGTCATGCGTGTCCAGTTGAGCATTGACTATTGTTAATGTGTGTAGGTAGCATTCCTTTTTAAGATATGGTGGATAGATAGAAATAGAGAAAATATTGAAGCGAACACCTTGTGAATTAAGTTCCACAATTTGACAATAAAGCTTTCGATGTTAATGTTGAATTAAAATTTGATTTAATAAGATACGTTTTTAAAGTTAGAATTTGGAATAATATTTGGGAGATGATTTTATAAAAGTTGATTTATAAAATAGATTTATAGAAACGTGTCTTGGACTAAAAAGAATTTAAGTTGAAAACTTGAGAACTTAAATTCCAGGGCTTTTGGAAAATGATTTTCAAGGTTTTGAAAGATAATAATAGTATTATTTGAAAGTATTTTTGGTTCAAGTATAAGATTTTGGGAACGAAAATGTTAAGTAAGAAGTTTTTCTTTGGATTAGTTTGGGAAAATAAGTCTTGATTATTTTTTGATCATTTTGATAATCTTCTAAGTAACGATCGAATGTTTGCCTAGGCAAACGGTGTGGGGCACTTAGTAAATTATTCTCTTTATCATCGTACAATCGAAGCAAGTTCAACCTGAATGAACATAAAGCAAGTTGGTAACAAATGTTTTGTTCGAGAAATGTAAAGTATTGCTTCAGAAATGGGATTTTGAAATAAAAGAAATATTTTTAAGTGAACTAGTTCGAGTGGCTCGAAAATAACGTAAAATTTGGGGAAGTGATGTGTTTGGATGGTAAACGCTTCTTTTGAGTATTACCCTTCTTGGTAAGGGAGTGTATGATATTGTTTGGTAGTACCATGTTCCTTAGTATCATTTTGGAGTTACTTAGGATATATATATATATATATATATATTCTATGATTTAAATATATCTTTTCCATTCAAAAGGTTTTTGAAATTAGATCGAGTATCTGATCTTGAGTTTTTTAAGGGAATTAAGTGCAAAATGGAATAGTTGAATCAAATAATTGTATATACAATTAGGATATAGTGGAATATTATATGATTTGAATCTAAATTAGTTTTATGAAATGTTTTCATAAATATTTTATGTGAACATAGTTGGTATTAAGTGAGAACCAATTAAATAAGTGCGTAGGTTGGACATATATCATTTCTCGTTTCCATATAGTTTGACCTAAGATTCGGGTACATAGCTTCGAGGTGTTCCACACCATTACGGATAAGGATCTATTACTCAATTTGTGACGGCGAGCACTTGATGAGGATTTTTGATATGGGAAAAATGTTTTCTATCATAGTTACAACTACGTAAGGAGGACAGAGGTTCCTATCAAGGGGCCCGATCGGAGTCCGCACTAGAAGATCGGGTGAGCGATGCTAGTTTGAAAATGAAGTTATGTAGTTAAGTAGAGATCGAATCAGAATTTTCAAAAGAATGATTTATGTACATTATACGAAACGAATCATAGTGTTAATTGTTTTCCTGAATAGGTTGAGGTGTAATTTCGGGGACGAAATTCTTTCAAGAGGGAGAGTGTAACGTACCAGAATTTCACTACTTTGATTTGCGAATATTTAACTAATTTAAATATTCAAATAAACAGGTTTTATAAAGAAAAAAACCTTTTAAAAATTTAGTAATAATGTTGAAATAGTTTTCAAAATGTGTTTACAAAAATAATTAGTTCGAAGAAAAATTGAAAATGTGATCAAAATTCGTTTTTCAAACTTTCGACTTTTCGTTGGCTCAAAGTTATCGACAACGTTGCGAACTCTTTAGCATAAGTATAAACCTTTGTAATTAAGTTATAAGATGGGTATATGTGTGTATTATGTATGTATATATCTGTATTTACACATAAGTATACTAATTTAATATATATATATATATATATATAAAGTATAGGTCACATCATTAAGGGACATAAGTATGCTTAGGTAATTAAACATGTCTATGGCATATTTGCTCATGAAAATGAAAGGGAATAAAAGCCTTACATGTTAGGGGGAATGGAAAAAAAAGCTTGATGATGTGGAAACATGGTAATAGAGCTTAGGTACCTTAGGGTATAATGGCAATTTAGTTAATGCATTTATATATAAGCAAAGTTCTAATTTTCTTTTTCTTTTTCATTCTCATTTGGAAAAAATTTCCTAAAGCTTTCCTTCTTCTTTCCAAAAGATCTTGAGTTTAATGGCTCCTCTTTAAAAATTGTAAAGTTTAAATTTAAAATTTTTATTTGTTTAAAATGATTTCAAACTTGTTTAATCTCCTCCTTTTCATTTAAAAAACTTCTCCATTTTCCTCCGACTTCATTCGGCCATAACTTCCTCCGTACTACTCTAAATCGAGACTTTCTTTTCTTCAGACCATATATAATTTCAGTGGCTATAAATTTTGTTAGAATCACCATTCCAAATTTTGAATATATTTGGGTCAAAATTTTATTTCTTTCGGACTCATTTTTGGACCCATATGATCAAGGCCGAAAATAGCATTCCTTCTTTTGACCATGTCTCCCTTAAAAAAATCCAAATTGAGTGATTCTTATATTGATATTGTAGAGAAAAGAATTTTATAAAAAAATTCTTTTTACCACTTGTCCAAATTCTAAGAGTAAAATGGCCAAAAATTGAAGGAAACATGATCTATTTTCGAGTGATTTTTGTGGTTTTTCGGGATTTCCAAATTCTAAAGCATTTCAAGTTTTCAGAGACTATGGTGAGTAAGCTTTAGTTTAAAGTCCAAAATTATTTTCTTGAAATATATGTTGTATAAATTGGCTATATGTATATATTGGATTATGTTTTGATGGTTATAGGTAAGGATATGTGTAGATATGTTGATATGAGATAGAAAATATGGACTTGAAATAAAGTCTACTTAGTCTGGTTTGTATTTATGAACTTGAATGTGATATTGTATGTGTTCTTAAGGCATGATGCGTATGTGAATTTTTGGTTATGATGTTGTAGGTAAAACTTGTATGTGATGTTTTATGAATACTAGTTTACAAATATAGTGTTAAGTGAGGTTTTTAAATCCTTTGGAAAATGTTGTTTATTTGGTTCAAATTTACTAAAGTTTATAGTTTTAAACTTTCTTTTGGTTTTCAAATATTTTACTTGAATTTAAGTTAAACAAAAAATAAATTTTGAAGGTTAGTAACTCAGAAATAAATTCAAAGTTACTACATCCATAGCGATTGTCGCTATGGATGTAATTCGAGGAAAAATCAACATTTTTAAGTAAAGTGTTTTTTAAACTTAACTTTCGAAAACTATATTTTTCCAATTCTTTAATAAAAATTAGTTAAAGTTTACTTAAGATAAGGATAATAATTAATTAACTAATTAATGATAATTAAGAGTAATTAGTAATTAACTAATACTTAATTATTAACCAAGTTAATTAAGATTAGTTTTCTTGAAAATGTTTTAAATTAATTTTTAATTAATTAAGGAAATAATTAAGTCTTAAATTTATTTAATTATTTTTATTAGTTAAGTTAATTATTTAATTAATATTTAATTAGAGTTAAATTATTTAATTAATTTTAAATTAATTAGGTTTAAGTATTGGTAATTAATTTGGACTTAACTATGATTTATTAAGGTTTAATTTACTACCTAGGTTTTAATTATATTATTTATTTATCTCAATAACTATTTAATTATTAACGAAGGTTTAAATTATTTTTAATAATTAATAAAGGATTAATTAGGGTTTAAATTATTTATATAATAGTTAATCATTGTTTAATTAGTTATTAAAGGTTTAATTATTTCTTAATTTATAATTTAATTAAGTTTAGATTTAATTAAGGTTAATTATGATTTGGATATGGTTTTAACTTGCAAATAAATTATTTTAAAAAGAAGTTAAGTTTTAAATTCTTTATCTTCAAGAATCAAATTATTTTAAAGGTACTTCTTTTTCAAAGATGGTTTTAAACTCAAGGGATTAAAATGTTGGTACTATTAGGTAGACAAATGTTTATAAATGAGTTATGATATGATTGTTTGATTGTATGGACATTTGATGGCATAATTAATCCCTGTTATGCTATAGATAAGTTGTTTGATTGTATAGACATATTTATCAGCAGAATAAATCCTTGTTCTTCTATAAGTTAATTGTTTGATTGTTTGATGCCTATTTGGTAGGACAAATCACCATCTTGCTATTGTGTTATTTGGACATTTATATGCCAGTTGAGTTATATTGACATGTTATTCCCTGATCTGGATATGAATTGCATTTACATATATGTTGACTTATGTAAATAAATGGTTAAGTGACTTGAAAGTGAAATTGATATTAAATGGTAACTTAAATTACTACCATTCGGATTGCTAAGCTCATTTTGAAATTATAAAGTATGGTTTTGAATTAACTTCAATTCTTTAAATAATTTTGGGGTTTAAGGTTTATAAATGATTTTCAAGTTATATTATTATTTTATAAAGGTATTTATAAATAATAACTTGTTTATAAAAATAGGTCTTACTAAGTATAAAGGTTTATTTAAAGTGGTTTAAAAGAATGGTTTGCAAAGGATATTTTGTAAAGGATTTTTCTTAAAGCAGATTTATCAAAGAAGTTTTAAATATGAAATTATATACAAATGATTTAGAGGTTTGTAAAGAGGTTTTGTAAATTGACTACAGACTTATAAAAGTGTTTTATAAATTGATTTTGGAAATTTATAAAGGTATTTAAATAATAAGTGAGCTTTTAAAAGGGAACTTTTTATAAAGGATAAGCGGACCGGTTTATAGTAAGTAATGTTTCCAAATGTATTGATAATATACTTATACCCCTAGGATAACTATAAATGTTTTCCAAGTATAAAAGAGATGTATGGTGGTTTGGGAATACTGTTTTGAAAGGTCTTTTGATCTAATGTTTATAAAGCGATTAAAGATTAGCTAATAAAGTCTTAGTGGATCCTATATGGAATCAAATCAATGTTGAATGATTGTTTATTTGATAGTTAAATAACAGACTATCAAATCTAGACCTAAACGTAACTTTGGAAATTACTAGGTGAAATGGGTGAGTTATATGGCACAGTCATCTCGACTGATGTTGTAGTGTGCGTATAAATCTTGTTTCATTTTTCTAGGATAATTGATAAGGAAATCCGTCCATAAATGGTTAGGATGTGAACTCCACTCTTATCTTTGCCAGCTTATTTCTTAAATAACCGGGGTTTAGTTTATCGAAATTTATCAAAAGTTGTTTCGAAAAGATCAGGATCGGATATGTTATCCAGAAACCACTTCGATCCAACTTAGTTTTGGATTGAAGACATCTTGAAGAGTATGGAAACGGTGATGGAGCCATTGAAGGGCAAGGGCTGCTTGAAATTAGTCATAAGGATTATTTCAAAATGGATGTAGTAGAAGTAGTGCCTTCGGTTTGTCCTTATCTTGAACAACTTGTATGGATAAATGTTGGCACTGCATTACTACCTGAAAGGTAGTGATTGCATTCCAAGTGGGATTGCTATTCAAAAGGTAAGCGTAGCCTTAAGCCTCATCAACCGGGAATGACTAAAATCAAGGGAGATGCAGCAAGGCTAAGTGGGTCACTCCCTTTAGGGTGTGTCATCACCTTTCTAGATACATCTACATATTTACGGATTGGTTGTACATGAGATCTCAATAAAAAGGGATGCAAAGAAACTGAGGTGATGACATATTCAGTACTATCCAGTATGGGGTAGGTCGGTCTTGTGTTGGCAGGGGATCCTGGCGAGGTCCTCGGTACATTTTCTAGACGTGTGCCATGACAAGTGATGCCCTAATGTCGTGCTATAGTATGGAATCCAATCTCCAATATATGCCTTTACGGTTTTATTGTAGGGCCTGGTGTGCTGGAATTTAATAATGATAACAATTTCGGTTATTTTCATATATTTATTTTGAATGTTTAGACATTATTATAATATTAATGGATTTTCTATCAAAAGTATTTTAGTTATCGTAGGGTAAAAACCCGTCCGTGTTTATATGTTGTGTGGTCTTATGAGATACCTTTGATTTTAAAGGGTTTTAAACATAATAATTCAGTTCTTTCAGTTTACTCACGCCAGACTCATGTCGTTTTTTATTGGAGTTTTCTTTTCTTTTTCTTAAACTCTTGGGCGCTCAAATTTTTGTGGGCAGCTAAATAGTTCAGGCTTTCCCACGGATGCATTTTGGAGGAGCTTGGAGCAGGAGGCTTTATCGATATCTAGTTATTATCTTGTTTCCAATGTATTATATGTATCTTGTATCCGTTTGGTAGGGACGGGCTATTTTAACTGTCCTAGAGTAGAATTTGTATTAGTATGACTCTGATGTATCATTTTTGAAATGACTTTGTAAAGGATTATGTTGATTAATATATGTTATTCCATTGCGTTGTGAGATTTTATGATTGTTTAGTTTCCACTACCTTTTATCTCCTTTCTTTCCCCTAGCAATCTATCTTCGAGGCACTTAGTTGTTCTGCATGTGAATACTGTGAATGTATTAGCGTCGTCTTCTAGGGTTTGAAAAGGTGGGTTGTTGCTGTCATCAGTCTTTGTAGCTAGGGCCGGGTAAGCCATGAATATGTATATATTGTTATATCTCATAAAAGGTTTGATATATGATACGTGCATATGGAAATAAACTTCTAAGCCATGAATAGTGGACATAACACTTAAATAGAAATCAATCGGCATAAACTAGTGTTATGGATAGAGTATTGAACTTACCAATCACCAGAACATTGTTTCGATCCCCTCCTCATTACAACCTATGGGATAGATTAAGAGGAACATGCTACTAGTGCAAGACCGGAACGGTAGTTTGGAGAAGTTTTCTCATTCATGCTTGGCATTGACAAGGCAACTAGATATCCAAGGAATAATATTGATTCGAAGGTAGTATTCTTAGACAGTATTTATGTTCTACGATATTTTTCTATTCCGCTGTGAGTTTATGTAGATCGTTCTCTAATATATTTATGTTTATTATATGTTACCAACACCAATGATCCCTACTTTAATGGATTTAGGTCTCGATTTAGTCGAAATTTGGGCCTATTAAGGTGCGAGTTGTTATAGGACCTTTTCGATTTGGACCAAGTACCCATATACCCAAAATGATCCATTTCAAAATGAGATCACCTACCTCAAAGGTAAGGTTCCTGACCTTGGCATTGAATTGCTTTGCTACCCTTATCCGATTCGCAATTACCCTATGATCAATCTCTTCTTGCTTTTCTTAAACAAATTTGTTCACCTTGAAATTAAGGTGCGATCTTATATGAGAAGGGACTTAAGCTTCAATCGGTATCATGGCCTTGGTTCTGTGAGCGATGGAAAATAAGTTGTGGACTTGTGGGTTGTCTTCTAAGTTCATAGTGCTAATAGTAATACATCCACTCATTTTCCATTGGCTCTTCTCAGTTTCTTCTTAATGATGGACTTGCGATCTTGTTCACTGCCTCTACCTATTCACTTTTTTATGGATTTGCGACCGTTGCAAAACTCTTCTCAATCTAATATAAAGTACAGAATTCTTTTTTCTCGACACTCTTGAATTAGGTTCAATTATCGGTAATTATCTTCTATGGGATCCCGAATCTGCACAAAAGTTCTTCACTGTAAAGTTGATTGCTTTCTTCTAAATAATTATTGTAAGCAGTTCTACTTTTGACCCCTTGGCAAAGTGGTTCCCAACCACTATTTTCTATTTCACTCTGACTTTGGACATCGATGGCATATCAATAATATATATTCCATGTATCTTAAATGACTACAGGATAACCATTTGCATAAGCTCATTGGATAGGTACTTTGGTATGTTTGTGAACCTCTATCACTTTTCACATCTTTTTAAATAGTTGGCATCATCCCAATCGACAGTCGGCCAGAAATATTGATAGCGAAGAACCTTCTTTGCTAATGCTTGCCCCCTCAATGTGATTACCACTACTTCCTTTAAGCACATTTATAAGAATCTTATTAGCTTCACCTTTCGTTACACATCTTAGTGAGAGGATTAAGAATACTCTTTTGTACAATACCCCTTCTTGCATAATGAATGAAGGTACTTTACGCATAAGCTTCTATCGCTAGTTACTTCCATTCTGGAGAGTCCCTTTTAGCACATATGCTTTGATTGGAGTAATCCACGACTCCTTCTCTTTCTCGGTCTCCAAGGTCCAATCGACGTCCAACTCGTTAATGCTTGGAGTTTACAAAAATTCTATTGGAACAATTCCCAAAAGCTATGCATCTCTAGAACTTAACAATTTGGATAATGAATTTTTATTCATATTCTCTTCCTTAGGGATGTGCATTATCACGTAGTGATCGGTATCACCCAGCAGTTCTAGTACTTTTAAAACATAAGAGGCGAGTCATGAACCCTTAACTTGACCTGACAAACAACCAGCTAGGATTTTCGAAAGATATGTAATTCCTTCATTCCAACTTCCTTAGTTATATTGGGTCTCATAATCAGAGCTTCATATATTAATTCATTGTTCGTTGCTTGGAGCTCTAGCTTCACGGCATAACATAACATCCGTTCTTCTAGGGTCACGAGGACCACTCCTGCCTTAGAATCATGTTCATTGAAGGCTCCATCAACACAAAATTTCCATTGGACAACTAGACAAAATCTTCTTCCACTTCATCATCTTGGATAGTGAATTTAGCAATGAAACCTACCAATGTTTGTCCATGAATTTCCATCCTAGATGATAAGTTATATCATATTGGCTCAACTAAATATTCCACTTTATCAATCTTTTCGATGTCTCAGGTCGATATAGTACCTATCCAAGTGGTTGATCAGTCAATACCTTTATCAAATAAGTCTAAAAGTATGGCCTCTACTTCCTTGATGCGATAAATAAACAGTTTGCCAGTTGTAACAACCTACAAATTTGACGTTGTTGATATTAAATTAATTAAAAATGGATTTTAATTTAAAGAGTGTATTGGGAATTGTATATGTAACTATTGTGTATGTGTTTCTGAGCTGGTCAGGTTGATATGTAATTTCGATAGATTTGGGTTTATGGCTTGTAAAATAGAGGTATTGTATTATTTGAATTGGGTATGTACCCACCTTGGGCCAAATAATTGCATAAAACTAGACCTGCCTCATTGCTTATATAAATGATTTTAAGAAACCTTGGTAGCATCTACCATATCAACTTCCATCTTTAATCTCAAAATTTTCCTAATAACTTTCTAATGGCGAATTGACAAACTAATTTAAAATCACACAAAATTCAAAGTGCTCGAACCCTAGTTTATAATATATGGATTCGAAGCCCTCGACGAGTAGAAGAGAAGTCAAGTGTCCATACTTGGATATGATGTTCGAGGTAGATAAAAATTGATGATTGTTCCCAACTATCCATTCTAGGGTTCTTGGTCAACGGCAAAATGGCAATAGTAGAGCGGTAGAAGGGTATAGCTATGTAGAGGACGTCAAGGGAAGTCTATTCGTATGGTTGGATCGAATTATTGGTGCTTAAGATGGTCAAAATTCATGATTTTTCGAACGTGAAACGGTGTTGGTGTGGCATCATTAGCGCTAGGGGTGTTAGTGGGGGAATTATGTAGTCAATTAGAGAGGCGGTGACATCAGGGTCACATTATATGTTAAATCGGTCGATGGTAGCTGTTAACCCAAAAAATGGATCAACACCCTGGATTGAGTGTGAAAGCACCAGCCCTATTCTTGCGGTGCAATAATATAGAGAATAAATGTAAAAAGAGAAAAAATAGTAAAAAGATAATAAGATTTTTATAGTAGTTCGGCTGTTAATGAAGCCTACGTTCACTTTATAACTTCTATTGACTGACTGGTGTTAAGTTGAATTGGATCACAATATGATTGAATTTTCTAAGTTAGATCAAGTCATAAGTACAAGAGTTCACTGAAGAATCACAGTGAACCCCTATATGACTATTGTGTGGGAAGAGAAGAGTGAAGAATAATCTCTGCAGAGTTCTAGCAGCTAGTCCAGAAGATCTTGTTTATGTTGTAGGTAGGATTGTATTTATAGGAGTTGGAGAGCTATTGGGCTAGGCGCTTTGCCAGAAGCTTACATTAGGAGATAAGAAGGTGTTCTGAAAGTTTCATAATGATCAATCTGATGGATCGCTAGCGATCCATGTAGTTAGGTTATTTTTGGCTTGGATCACCTGTGTCATGCTTCATGGCTGATGTAGATGCTTTCCATATAATTTCATGACTAGATGCCTTGTTTTGATGGTGTCTTGTGCTCATATTGCATTGATCCATGCTTGAAATTAGATGGACACTCACTTCTCAAACTAGCTTGCTTGGAATACCATAAAATTCATCAGGCGTCTCTAGAAATGATAATGCTTCATGATGCAAGGAAATGGATGGCCCATGATCGGTATTTATAGATCGCTAGCGATTCATAGGTGATGGATCGCTAGCGATTCATAATCTTTGATTATTTTTTGTTGTTTTCTCTTAAGTACCTCTTGATTCCTTCCCTTGATCCTTATGGTTAACTCTTGAATCGTTTTGACTTAATGCAGGTGTTCTAACTTCCACTGAATTCTATTGGATTAGAAACCCGGATAACATTTTCCCTTAGAGTATGCCTTCGTTGAAAACAAATTGTGCTCTAGAAGTAATTACTTTTGAGTTCATGTTCAGTGAGGTTCATTGGGTTATGTTGTGGACATCATGCGAATTTGGCCTTGGCTGTTTGTTGAACTTTGACATGGATCGTCATTTCTCATTATAACAAATCAATTTGATGCATAACTTTCACAATACATGCAAATAACACATGGGCATGCTAAGCAAATTTGGAGGAGACTGGTTCAAGTTTGATGGATCGCTAGTGACCTAAACACTTAGTGTATTATTTGTTCAGTTTTCCAACTTAATTCAATCGAGCTGATCCTTTTTCCCTTCTACATTTTTATTTCCACTCGAGCTTCCTGCTTCATGAACCAATCCAGATTCATCTAAACCTTGAATCCATTCATATCGTTGTTGACCATCCACTGCCAAATCCTCTTGCCATTGATCGTTTTGAAGTTCGTTGTTGCCTTAGGCTAGCTATTATCACCCGAGACTTCGTCGATTTGGTTCCCCATCAACCTTCCTACCTTGGATCGCTTCTGTCGCAAACTACAACCATTTTTCCCTTTGATTTTTGACTTGAGGTGGGTGGTTTGAAATTTGGCATTCGTTTAGCAATTTGGTGACAAGGTTGTATTGGTGATGATTGTTGTGCAAAATTTGAGTTGATTGCAGTTTAGTGGAAGAAGATAGTAAATCGAGTTTTGAGTTCTTCATGGAATGATACTCGGGCTTTACCTTGGTGCTTGACATGTTTTGTTATCTTTGTCCACAGAATCAGAATTGACTTGCACCAAGTTACATTGTCGATCGAACACGACGTCTCGTGAATTGGGTTTTGTTCTTCTAGAGGGGAATAACAGCTTAGGGTACCCTTTCATGTGAAACTTATGTTGTTATCGCCTTCCCAACTATTCGGATTGGTCCCGTTACTGCACACTTAGTGTACTTGAAATGGGAAGAGCTTCCTACATCGCTTCGTACAATGAATCTGTTATCGATCGTTGATTGATAGCTGGTAAGCGTAGAAGAAATAATTGTTAGTCCATGAGATGATGGTTTTGATGATAACAACCTTAGAATAGATTATAAAATATAAATACTAAGATTATAAGTTTAGACAAATATGTATATGCAGGATTTAACCATGCAGGTACCAAGAATGAAGACTGTATAGTATATAGATTCAAGATATCAAGATTGAAGATTCAAGAGTATCGAGATTATCAAGAGTTAAAGAATTGAAGTAATTTATTCTTTAATTAGAAATTTTGTTAAAACTCATAGAAAAGCATTGCCATCTTAAAATCCAATTTATTCATGGAATGGAATCCACTTCGAGCCTGTTAAAGGGATGGAACCCTAAGTAGAATGGAACCTACGAAAAATCTAGTGGAACATTGTTTTGTATCCACTAATTTTAATTCAAATGATTTTACAAAATTATCTTTCTTTCAAAATGATTTCAAAACTTTTCTTTTAAAAGATTCAAAACCCTCTATCCTGATTTTAAATAATTTTAGCCTCAAAATTATCTTTAATTTCAAAGTCAAATTACTCCTGATTTTAAACTATCTTTTAATATAATATATTTAACTTTTAAATATTTATACTTAAGATTTAAATATAAAATTATAGTTAAATTCTATATATATTATTCTCTATATTTACTTATGAATTATAACTATAGTCAAGTATATTTATAAAGTTTTAAATAGTTTTAATATAAGTTAAAAGTTATTTTCAAAGAAAATCAAATCATCAAAAATTGCTTTGGGATGTCGACATGCATGTGGTGACCATGTCGACATGGTGTCAGTTGAGTTCAAAATTTGAATTTCAAAAGAAGTGTTTATTCGCCATAACTCTTCACGAATGGACATGGGTGTTGTTCTTCTATAAATAGGGGTTAGTTTCAACGAATTTTATATCAGATTTTTTGGTTTTTCACTCCTCTTCTTCTTCCACATTTCTTAATACATATTATTACCATTACTCTGTCGAAATCAACATTGAATCGAACTCGATCTTTTCTAGTTTGATTCTATATCACTATCTCAACAAGGTTCTCGGTGCTATTCAGAGATATAGGCTTCTTTGTAATATATTAAGTGAGAAAAGATGTGATTATGGCCTTAAAATCAATCAAGCGAGTTAAGGTGTGATTGTAGCCTTCGTAAATCAATTGGGTAAACTTGTGGCTCCGAAATCAAGTATCTCTACCTAGAGGATTGTGATTTTGGAGGGTGTACCTCGTAGCCTTGAAATCGAGGGTGTAATGTACAATTGCTTTTGAAAGGAAATCCGTACTTGTGTTGCGGGACTGGATGTAGGGTAACTCCGAACCAGTATAAAATCTAGCATGTTCTTTCCTTTATTGCTTTTACTTGATTTCTACATTTGTGTTTGTTTCTGTGATCATACATGTGTCTGTATATTGCATACATCCGTGTTCAATTTAACATAAATTCAAAAATATTTAGTAATTCTTTATAAAAAATATTCACCCCTTTTCTAGTGTTAATCCTAGCCTTAAGATCCGTAATTCGCATTTCTCTCAATTGGTATCGGAGTGAGGTTTTTAAATTTCATAATCTGATTTTTGAAAAAGTTTTTAAAATGGCTATATTTATTAATACTAGTTTAGAAATATTCAAATCATCATTGTTCATGAGTGTGCATATAATCAATATTCAAATTCAAGTTATCTACCTAAATTGTTTGATGTGCAGGAATCATGCTTTATGGCTGTTGAGGAATCAATCCACAACGGACAAATTGTGCAGATCAGAAAGAACAGATGGATACTTGATAGTGGGTGTTCTAGACACATGACTGGCAATCCAGATATACTGAATGATATTATATACAAAGACGGAGGACTAGTTAACTTTGGAGACAATTCAAAAGGATATGTGATTGGCATCGGCAAAGTCGGTAACTCTAAAACTCCTATTATTACTAATGTTTTGCTAGTTAAGAATCTAATACATAATCCGCTAAGTATAAGTCAACTCTGTGATAAAGGATATAAAATTAAATTTAAAAAAGATAAATGTCACATCGAAGATAAGAATGCAACCATAATTTTGAGGGAGTCAGGAAAAAGAATATTTGTATTCTTAGTATGAAAGTTTCAAATGATAACCTGTGTCTGTTGGCAAATACAAGTGACCCTTGGATTTGACATAAGAGATTTCGGCATTTGAATTTCAAACTCTTATCTAGACTGTCAAAACACGATCTAGTAAGAGGTCTCCCTAAAATGAATTTTAAAGTAGACAGTTTATGTAATGCATGTCAATTAGGAAAACTTAGAAAACGTTCCTTTAAATTAAAAGATATGATTTCAACTTCAAAACCTCTTGAATTACTTCATCTTGATTTATTTGATGACAACAACCTTAGAATAGATTATAAAATATAAATACTAACATTATAAGTTTAGATAAATATGTATATGCAGGATTTAACCATGCAGGTACCAAGAATGAAGACTATACAGTATAGAGATTCAAGATATCAAGATTGAAGACTCATGAGTACCAAGATTATCAAGAGTTCAAGAATTGAAGTAATTTATTCTTTAATTAGAAATTTTGTTAAAACTCATAGAAAAGCACTGGCATCTTAAAATCCAATTTATTCGTGGAATGAAATCCACTTCGAGCATGTTAAAGGGATGGAACCCTAAGTAGGATGGAACCTACGAAAAATCTAGTGCAACATTGTTTTGTATCCACTAATTTTAATTCAAATTATTTTACAAAATTATCTTGCTTTCA
Organism: Allium cepa; assembly: GCA_030765085.1. Taxonomy (NCBI): domain Eukaryota; kingdom Viridiplantae; phylum Streptophyta; class Magnoliopsida; order Asparagales; family Amaryllidaceae; genus Allium; species Allium cepa. The sequence goes on from CM060935.1 coordinate 603,474,310, forward strand.
AAATGATTTCAAAACTTTCTTTTTAAAAGATTCAAAACCCTCTATCCTGATTTTAGATAATTTTAGCCTCAAAATTATCTTTAATTTCAAAGTCAAATTACTCCTGATTTTAAACTATCTTTTATATAATATATTTAACTTTTAAATATTTATACTTAAGATTTAAATATAAAATTATAGTTAAATTCTATATATATTATTCTCTATATTTACTTATGAATTATAACTATAGTCAAGTATATTTATAAAGTTTTAAATAGTTTTAATATAAGATAAAGGTTATTTTCAAAGAAAATCAAATCATCAAAAATTGCTTTGGGATGTCGTCATGCCTATGGTGACCATGTCGACATGCCTATGGTGACCATGTCGACATGGTGTCAGTTGAGTTCAAAATTTGAATTTCAAAAGAAGTGTCTATTCGCCACAACTCTTCACGAATGGACATGGCTGTTGTTCTTCTATAAATAGGGGTTAGTTTCAACGAATTTTATATCAGATTTTCTGGTTTTTCACTCCTCTTCTTCTTCCACATTTCTTAATACATATTCTTACCATTACTCTGCCGAAATCAACATTGAATCGAACTCAATCTTTTCTAGTTTGATTCTCTATCACTATCTCAACAAGATTCTCGGTGCTATTCAGAGTTATAGGCTTCTTTGTAATCTATTAAGTGAGAAAAGGTGTGATTGTGGCCTTGAAAATCAATCAAGCGAGATAAGGTGTGATTGTAGCCTTGGTAAATCAATTGGGTAAATTTGTGGCCCGAAAATCAAGTATCTCTGCCCAGAGGATTGTGATTCTGGAGGGTGTACCTCGTAGCCTTGAAATCGAGGGTGTAATTGTACAATTGCTTTTTAAAGGAAATCTGTACTTGTGTTGCGGGACTGGATGTAGGGTAACTCCGAACCAGTATAAAATCCGGTGTGTTCTTTCCTTTATTGCTTTTACTTTATTTCTGCATTTATGCTTGTTTCTGTGATCATATCTGTGTCTGTATATTGCATACATCCGTGTTCAATTCAACATAAATTCAAAAAGATTTAGTAATTCTTTATAAACACTATTCACCACCCCCCCCTCTAGTGTTAATCATAGCCTTAAGATCCGTAATGCGCATTTCTCTCAATAACTTCAATAAGTGATACGGGAAACCCTTTTCATTCTTCACCACAAGTGAACTATCTACACGGGATAGAGCATTTGTAGTGCTCAAGACACAAAGCCCACCCCACGTAGATAACACACTGCACTTTCCCTAGTTTATACTCGAAATTCGATGTGTCGGTGTAAACTGATATTCTTTAGGAATTCAAGAGTTGTAGGGGAATTTTTAGTTAAAGGTAGAATTACCTGACTATGTTAGATGCAAGTTCTATTATATAGAATGAAGCATTCGTCCTCTCGCCGTAAGTCCAGTAGAGGAAGTCCAACACTTTCAGAAGATGAATCATCATCAGTTGCACCTTCCTCTTCATTTCCGCGAGCTGAATACAGTCCACTGGTTTCGATTGGCCCGATTGTAGACTGGACTCTCTGAATTTCAGAGTTCTACTTAATCCCCCAGAGAGAGCTTCCTCCATAATCTCCGCTAAGGTTCTACATGACATTTGCATACAACACGGCATTTTGGAGGACGATGTGCGACTTTCAAAAAAGAATGAGTTTGCCCATATGCCGCCTTCGGGATACACCACTTGCCACTAGTATATGTGCTTAAACAGAGTAATTCCCCATTTCAATAACTTCTTGAAAGAAACTCTTCTGAACTTGAAAATTGCCCCATTCCAAATTCATCCTAATGGATATGCGATCTTGACTTGCCTTCATGTCCTATTTATGCAAACATGTAATCGTTTCCCGAGTTTCGATGAGTTGAGATATTTTCTCTCTATTAAGAAGAGAGACAAGTGCCCACCCCTTATCGTCATCGAGGCCCAAAGGAATCGTAAGTTCGTGATGTAGCTTCAAAGCAATCTATCTTAATTCAAGACTCGGTATTTCTTTGTTAGGTGTCCCGAAGAATTTAACCACCTTTGGATGATGGGAAGTAAGCTCTCACTTTTACTTATTGAGTTTCTATATGTCGCTATGGAATTTCGGATAGGTCAAATACTTTTGATAGTTATTCCAAGGCCGAATAAAGATCCATCACTTGATCAGATTTTCCATGCTCTGAAGGATGTAGATACCAAGGAGAGATCGGTTAAAAAATTTCTAATAGACGAGAATATTCTCCAGTATGGGTTCTTACATCCTGAGAGATCTGCGGTGGCTATTGAAGTCCCGTCTCTCTCCTATTCCAGAATATGAACATGCTCCACTTCTTTATTACATGGCTCTAAAGAAGGTGGTTTCCTAGAAAAAGAAGGCCCATTTGGTGAGTCAACCGAAGAAACCCATGAAGGAAGGGATGCCATGAATGAAGCCAGCTATTCGACCAAAATACCTCCGATTTCGGAGGAAGGGGAAGAAGAATTCAAGCAACATGAGGGCAAGGCTGCAGTGGCAATAGAAAAGGAGGAGGGTGAAGTTGAAGGCAGCACTAGTTATGTTTCCTCCTCGAGTGATGATGATCTCAATGCAGGCTCCGACAATGGAGACTATGAATCATGTGATGAGACTCCGGGAACGATATCTATTCTCTCGGATTCGCCTCCCCAAGAGATTCGCAATAAAGATGCTCCTCCAGCAGCCAAGCGACGTCAGGGTTCCCCGATTAAAGGTATCGGTGTGGACTTGGGGATTCGAGCAACATTTACGTGGATATCAATGAACTTATGAGGGAAGATTTTGAATTCAAGAGAACGTCTCCTCGCCCTGGTCATATTGTGTCTAAAGTTAACCTGATTTCTACCATGGTAGCTTCCCGATCCGATTTGTGACGTCCTTTTAGACTGCCTAAGACTTATTACACATTTCACTAGAGTCACATTCACTTGCATATCCATTATTTAGGACTGTTTCTTGTTGTTAAAGCTCTTTGTTTATTCTTCATATAGGTACCGTGAGAGGGCATGGCCTTTACGATGATCTTAAGCAATTCACTTATTCGCAACGTTGGTCAAAACGGTCTACAAGCCGCCGCCAGTCTCGTGAAACCGAGGAAGAGTGGAAAAGACGGAAAGACTCGAAAGCCAAAGCTCGTCATCGAGATGACAGAGAGTGGCATCGGACATATAAGGGTGGTTATGAGGTGAGAAAAACCCTTGACGACTGAGAGGAACCAATGAAGAAGCCGAAAGTTGATCGTGGTTACCATCCCTCTAACCATCAGGCTTTTTCCCTGACCCCAATTTAAGTCTGTCTTGAAGTTCTAGTTTCTTCTGATCAGGCTCTGGTTTCATCTCAAGCTCCATCAAATCACATGATGTCTGCTTCTACTTCCTTACATCCTCACATGAGGCTGAATTACATTCTCCCGTCCGGTCCCCCTAGACTCAAAGCTACGCTCCTCGGGTGGTTTCTAAAGGTAGTTAAGTTTGATCGCGACCTTCGCCCAGTCCACAAAGATTCCTATATGCCCTACCTTTAGGCGATTCAAAGCGATTTAGATTAAGATGAGGGATGAGAAAAGTTATGCAAGCAGTTGGCCGACACGAACCGTAATAGTTATCAAGAGATCCTCTCCTTTGAATCGGAGAAAGACGATTTCGAGAGGGAGTTAGAGGAGCATGATACCAGCATTGAGCGACTAATACAAGAGAGGGACGCTGCACTTCAAGAGAGTAAGAACAGTGTCAGCTTACTGAAGGTTCTAAAAGAAGCCCATGCAAAAATAGATATCGTATTTCGAGACAAAATCAAGAAGGCCCATGCGATCGAAATTAAGCTGAAAGAGGAACTCGAAGCCCATGATGTGATTACTAAAGCTCAAAAGAAGACTATTGCTGATCATGACAAAGTATTTGAAGGACATAATAACACAACTACTGAATACACGAGAATTGTGGAATCCCATGACAAGATCGTTTTCAATCAATCCCAGACAATTGCTTTGCTCCAAGAAAGAGTTGCGCAACTTCGCACCGAGAAGACTCGAGTTGCAGTTGAGAAGGCCACTATAACAACGGATTACTTGGAATTTTAGGACACTTTCGAAAAGAAGATGGAGAAGATGGATGATAGAATCTTAAATTTCTATGTTAATTCCATGCTGCATCAGGGGAGCCTCGGTTATTTGGGCTCCAAATTTACACGTACTCTTGTCGTGGTTTGGGAAGAAATCCTGGCCTGTTTCTGAGAAAACGGGGATGTATATACTGACAAGAGTTGGAGGGTGCCTACTTCAACAAGGAATTGAAGAAAGCACTAATAGAAGGTCGAGAGGTCCTTTGAGTTTAGAAGGAACAGGAGGCTGTTGATGCTGCTTTGATTGCAATTGCCAATACATTGCTGGAGCCTTTCATTTCTGGGCCTGGAAAACCATCAAGATAGCCTCGTGATCAATTAGCAAGTTCAACCGGTGCTGCTTTGCCATCTTTTCCTTCGATGGCTATGTCTAAAACTTTGGGTGGCTCCAAAACTTCTTCGAAGATCGTGCAGCCATCAAAAGAAGGAGAAATCAAGGAATACAAGATTGAAATTCTTGGCCATTCCTCCGATGTAGTAACCTTCTTGTTTTCCTCGAGCTTGAGAATTTTTAACTCATGCCGCAAGAACAAGACGAACTTAATACTTTCATTTTTGATCTTGTAGGTCCGTCTTCTTTACCTAATGACCCACTGATTTCTTCGATGCCCGGACTTACCACTATTTCAACCACCTCAAAGCTTGTCAATGTAGCCGCTCCGATTGCTGCGCCTGGGTCTATGTCGTAGCCAGGGTCAGAATCCAAGAATATTGCTGCGTTGCATGCTCGTTTTGTCTTTGGTTAAAGTTTTTTCTTCGATATGAGGGGATTTCTAGTTCGATTAGGATCATTTCTTCTGAACCATATGTTAGAACGAAAGGACAGTGCCCTTTTGTGGATTTATGCATCGTCCTATAATCCAATGGTGTAAGTGAAATTTCATCAACCTAATTTCCTTCAGCTTTAGTTAGCCCATTTTGATAGTGGATTTGACGATTTTTTTTCACTACTTCCACTTTCCCATTTGCCTATGGATGTGCGACAGCTGAAAAGCTTTTCTCTATTCGAAAGCATTTGCAAAAGTCTTTGAAATTGACGCTTTTGAATTGAGTCCCATTACCTGTGATGATTTTCTGTGGCACCCTAAACCTGCAAATAATGTTTTTAGTGACGAAATTAATAACTTTCTTTGTGGTAATAGTGTCCAGCGGTTCAGCTTCGGCCCGTTTGGTGAAATAGTCGATGGCAGCTATAGCATATTTAACCCCTCCTTTAGCTGTGTAATATGCCAATCAGATCGATTCCCAATATTGCAAATGACCATGGGTTGACCATTTGCGTTAGCTCTATTGAGGGAGTTCTCTTGATCTTCCTGAATCTTTTGCATCGGTCGCACCGTCTTGCATAATCTTCTGCATCGCAATTTACTGTTGGCCAGAAGTAGCCGAATTAGGGCATTTTCTTTGTAAGGGTTTGCCCCTCGTTATGGTCTCCGTAGTCGCCTTCGTGAATTTCTCTTAGAATACTCTGAACTTCATCGTTGGTCACACATCTGAGCAAGGGGGAGAGAATACCTTTTGGTAGAGTATTCTATCCTACATTATGAACCATGGTGCCTTTCGTAAAAGCTTCTTTCGCTGATTCCTATCTCCAGGGAGATCTCTTGTGAGCAATTAGTCTTGAATGGGTGTCATCCATGTTTATAGTTCTTCGGCTACTTTAAAAATCCAATCTACTTCCATTTCTCTTATGCTTGGAGTAGTCGGAGCTTCAACCAGGACTAGTCCCAATGATTAAGCTTCCCCGGTACTGGCGAGTTCGGTTAGATAATCGCCCTTTGTGTTCTATTCTCTCGAGATGTGAGTTATGGTGTAATGCTCGATGTCGTTCAGCAGCTCCTGTAATTTAGATAGGTATGGGGCGAGGTCCTCCCTTCAAGCTTGATATTTGCCTTTCACCTGGTAGACGACAAGTTGAGAATTGCTATAAATGTGAACATATTTTATCCTGAGTTCCTTCACGACTTTCAGTCCTACTATCAAGGCTTCATACTCTGCTTTATTATTTGTTGTAGGGAATTCCAAGCATAGGGAATAGTATATGGATCATCCTTCTCAAGCACTACCCCTACTCTTAAGCACGAGTTGTCGGATGCACCATCGATGAACAGCTTCCAGAGTGTTTCCACCTCCAAATTAATTTCTTCTGTGTTATCCCTTATGGTAAACTCGACAATGAAATATGTCAAAGCCTGCCCAATGATCGCCTTTCAGGGATGATATGTGGTTTTGTATTGGCTCAACTTGATGTTCTGTTTGATAAGTTTTGTCTATGTCTTGGGGCCGTACAGTACCTGCTTCAAGGGTTGATCTGTCAAAACTTTGATCGGGTGCGCTTGGAAGTATGATCATAATTTTTTGCATGTGATGAAGAGGCAATATGCTAGTTTTTCTATTTTTCGATAGTTGTTCTCGGCTCCAGTGAACCGTTTGTTGATGTAGTATATGGGTCGCTGGATCCTAGCTTCTTCCCGTATAAGAGGAGCACTTAATGCGTTAGGTGAGACTACTAAGTAAATAAACAAGCCCTCTCCATCTACGGGCTATGATAGGATTGGCGGGGTTTACATATGTTGTAGCAACACTTCAAATGCGGTTTGACAAGCCTCATTCCATTCAAAGTTCTTCTTTCCTTTCTTTAGTGCATCAAAGAACGATATACATTTGTTGGTGGCTTTGAGATGAAACAGCTTAGTGTTGCGACTTTCCCATTCAGGTTTTGTAACTCCTTCTTGTTCTATAGGGCTTCGACTTCTCATAGGGCAGTAATTTGCTTTGGATTTACTTCGTTGCCTCTGGCACTCACTATGAATACCAAGAACTTTCTCGAGGCCACTCCGAAGTGGCATTTAAAGGGCTTTAATTTCATTCCATATTTATGGAGTATCTCGAACATTTTGGCAAGATTGTCCAAGTGATTTGCAACTATACGCGAGTTAACCAACATGTTATCCACATATACTACCATCATCTTCCTAATCTTACGCTTAAACATAGCGTTCACCGGTCGCTGGTAAGTTGCCCTAGCATACTTTAAGCCAAACAACATTACTTTGTAGAAATACGGTCCCCAGTCAGTAATAAAACTGGTATTTTCTTATTCTGGTTCATGCATCATGATTTAGTTGTCCTCGAGTACGCATCCATAAATAATAGCAGTTCATGTCCAATCGTCCCGTCCATAAGCTGGTCAATTCTAGACAAAGGAAAGCTATCTTTCGGGCAGGCTTTGTTTAAGTCCAAGTAGTCGATACAAGTTTTTCATTACCCATTGAACATCTTGACCAAAACTGGGTTAGATACCCATTCAGGGTAGGTTGCATCATGGATTAAACTATTGGCCATCAGCTTGTCTACTTCTTCTCTTAATGCCTTCGACCGTTCGGGGCCCAGGCTATGCTTCTTCTACTTTAACGGTGTATGCTTAAGATCAATGTTGAGTGCATGGAATGCGATTTCCGATGATACCCCACACATATCGAAATGTGTCCAAGCGAAGACATCTAAGTTGGCATGAGGAAATTTAGTGAGTTCCAATCGCATCTTGTGTCCAAGGTGTGATCCAATTTTCAAGACTCGTGTTGGGTCATCCATGTCGATTGGGATAGACACTATCAATTCTACCAGTGCCACCCGATCATATTTCCTAAACTCAACTTCCTAAGATCTAAAGCCTTGTCAAATCAGTTATGATTCCCAAGCCAGGAGCGGCTCTTAGTTGCTATTCGACGGGTTCACGAATGCGAAGAGTTCTCCCCACATTCTTCCCTTTTTCCTTTCTTTTAGATTCACGCAGTTCTGCGATATAACATTCTCTTATGGCACTTTGCTCTCCTTTGATCACTCCAGTTTTGTTCTTCGTTAGGAATTTCATGGTAAGACACCACTGGGATAAAGAAATTCTGAAGTCGGCTAGTTCGGGTCATCCTAAGAAGGCACCATATATAGAAGTTTCATCTACAATCACGAAAGTTTGGATGAGGGTGACTCGTTGGTCTCCTTCCCCAAGTTCTACAGGCAAGTCAATCATTCAAACGAGTTGTTTGGGTTCTCCGGTGAATCCTTAAATTTTGATTTGGCAAGCGGATATGTCCTTTATGCTGATCTTCATCTGATCAAAGGTGCATTGGAAAAGGATATTCATGAAACTACTGTTGTCAACCAATACTCGCCGGACCACTGTGGGTCCAATTCCTACTATCGAGACCATGGTATCAAGAGTTGGAGCATCTACTCCCTTAGTATCTCGATTTCTGAATACTATGTCATCATTTAGAGTTCTTTAATGCTTAGCAGGGATTTCGTCTTCGATTGCACAGCATGTATCCTTCGTAGCGTGCCTCAATGAGCTCGCACGGCACTCCATTTCTCCCCAACTCTTCTGCACGGGATGGGGTCCTTTAGATATTTTTCCAATGATGAGTCTCTAGTCAGTTCATCTAGATCCCCCGTCGCTGGTTCCAACTTGATATCCTCAATCTCTAGGAGCTTGAGGATCCTCGGTTTGGTCATGATTTTGTGATTTTCTCATGTATTGTTGAAGTTTGTTTTCCTGAATCAGCTCCTCAATCAATTTCTTCTGTCGATGGCACTCGTTTGTGTTGTGGCCATGCATTTTGTGGAAGCAATGGTACTTTCCAAGTGTTTTTCTATTCATTTGCTTCCTTTTTAGGAGGTTTCTTGTACTCCTTTGTCCCCTATGTTGTGAGTTAGATGTTTTTTGAGTGTCATTCATTAGGTTGTAATCTTCAGGCCTGAAGCCTTTAAGTCGTTTATTACTTCCGTTCCTTTTGTTGGAATTTTGACTTCTCCTTTTATGAATTCCATCTTTTCCTGCATTTCCTCCAGTAATCCCGAAGGTATTTATATCTTGGTTTGCCACCACACCACTTTGTCCAACATTGTTTGGTTGTAAGTTAGCAAATTTTCTTTCTAGTTCTCGCGCCTCTTCCAACCTCAAATATTGGCTTGCCTTTCGGTTGAATTCCTACCTAGTAGTGGGTTGTTTCATTTTGATCCACTTTTTGAACTCCTTGTCGGGATGGATAGCGCGAACCGTATCCATGAAAACCATATCTTCATTTGGATTGCTTACTTCAGTTACTGTAGTGTTGAACTAATTCATGAAAGATTTCAGAGATTCGTTCCATCCCTGGACCAAACTAGATACAGACATCACATCTTTAGACTGTTTCGTGTGAAGTCTGAATTGATCAAGGAACCTTTTTGCTAATTGATCAAAAGTGGAGAAGGATCTTAGTAGAAGCCTATTGAACCACATGGAAGCAATTCCTTCCAGAAAAATCGACAAACGTCTACATCGAACGGCATTCGAAGCATTCGCTCCGTCCATGTACTAATTGTATGTATATAAGTGGGGTTTCGGGTCTCTCGTTCCGTCATATGATGGAATAGTTGGCATAGTGAACTTCTCGGGATATCGCTCATTCAAAATCTCATCAGTGAAAGGAGCTCGACTTGGAGCAGAATCCCATTCATCATCCCTTCTATCCTTACTCTCATCCATCAGTCACTTGACCATGCCTACAATATATGTCTCAGATGTTCGATAATCCGAAGGTCGGTTGTCAGTATTTGAAATCCGCAATGCTTTTGTTTGCTCTGATACCAACTTGTGACGGCACGAGGCAACGGCGACCGGTAGGCTTTGCAACCATCCCAGACCCACCGTGGCATAACAATGCACACCAGTCTTGCTCTCTTAGTGAATGTGATAGGGGGTTCTCGCTTCGCGGTTTGGTGGCGAACGAGAGACTCTTACCCCTACATGTCCTCTCTTAGTGAATAGGGGTTGGTTAGGCGTAAGCCGAGACAGTCGAAAGGATGGCCGTAAAAGCAAGGTCTGGGGTACCATTGTTATGCCACGGTGGGTCTGGGACGATTGCAAAGCCTACCGATCGCCATTGCCTCGTGCCGTCACAATAACTACACCGAGGGTCTGGCTTTGCAAACAGTCTCGGCGAGTAGGCTGAAGCCTAGGCTCTCCTGTCTTTGGAAGAGCCACTCCCTCAAGGTTCCGTCGGCTCGCAGTTGGCCTGGTCGAGGCAGTTTGGATCTCCTTGGCATTATCAAATGCATTGGTATTTCCTTCTAACTTGCTGTCGTTAGGTTGCTCACCATCTTCTAAATCAAAGAGGTCCATGATTACATTCTCTTATAGTGTAACAACCCGCATATTTGTCGATTTTATATTTAAATATTTTATTTAAATATTTTATCGGTAGTCGGATTTTAGTCCGAAAAGCTACTTTTTGCATACGGTCGAATTAGGGCTCGGGACCACTCCCATTGAGTTTAAAATGCCGTTTGCGACCTTTTTGAGTATAAGCTTCGATATGTTTGGAGAAAGTTGATTTCTGCTACTTTTTACTTTGGGTTTGGTTTTTGGGCTCAACCCTGTGTTAACTTATGCTCAAATCTGAGCCACTCTTCCCCACTCACCCTCATTCTCTTCTCATTTCAGTTTTTAGAGTGTTAATGGTGGGAGAGATTGGAAATTAAAATTCCAAAACCCTAGTTTCTCTTGCAAATCAAATTCCTTGCTCCAAACTCAAGAAGAACCCATTGGTAAGCTTCTCTTCTTCTTCTCCAACTTATTCTCTTCCCAATTTCAGAAATTCCTAAACTTAATCTTGGGAATGTTCTTGTTTTTGAGCTTAGATTCAAGCTCATTTGGGTTGTGTTGAAGAGAGGTTGATTCTCCAATTGCTTTCAAGCTTCTTCTTGTTCGATTTTGTGAAAAGGTGAGATTTTTATCTCACATCTATGACTATAATTATCTTTGGTTGTTGGGTATGAATTCCTAACACTTCTTCATGAGAATTTGCTCTTGATTTGGATTGGTTTTGTAAATATTCCAATTTTTGGGTTTTTAAGTCAAATTTGTGTAAAATCCTTTTATGGATGTTTGATCATGCTTTTGGTGATGCATCGAGGAGCATATAGGGCCGGGTTGCCGTTTGGCATAAACCCTTAGAGCCAATGTTCGTCCGATTGCATTTTGGAAGAGTTTGCTCTTCATTTGTATAAGGCTGAAAAACAGCCCAGGCATGATTCAGTCGACTGAAATCTCTGTTCAGTCGACTGAACCTGAAACCCGAGAGTTTCCAGGCATGATTCAGTCGACTGAAAACTTCTGCACAGTCGACTGAAACTGGAAACAGAAAGTTTCCTGAACCTGGAAAATTTCCATGTACAGGGTCAGTCGACTGAAAAACTCTGTTCAGTCGACTGAACCTGCTGTTTGAGTCCAATTTGCCTTTTTGGATTGGAATTCCAATTTAAATCGATTCGTGATAATCCTATTTGTTGTTATCATCTATTATGATTTTGATGACTCTTTTTAGGGATTTTTGAATATCCATTTCGATGGATTCTTTATCGATTTCTTTGGATTTTATTCACGTCTTCGTATGTGAATTTTTGTGATTGATTGTTCTTACAATCTTCTTCGTGATTTGTCACTTTAAAAATATAAAGGTTTTCTATACTAGTAGTAAATATCAAAACTCTTTCCTCAAACGATTTCAATACTATTTTAAAACCAAATTCGTTTATAAAACCGTTTTCCAATCTATTAGTATATACAAACCTTTACCTCACTCGTATGAGAAATCTAATTAAACGGCTTAGTAAAACTAGTGGTATGAAACGCTTGCGTTTACTTTGTCGGTTAATTCTTGGACTTGTTCGATTGAACCTCTTGTGACAATTTTCTAGTGGAGACTTACAGTTTGTTCGTAAATATTTAAGTTAAGCAAGTGGTTATGGGACATGAAGCTAAACTCATTTATTTACTAGCTTAGTGTAATCGACACTTCTCGTTGATCATGACGATCATCTTTGTGATTTAGACTAGCAATGTGCGATGTCTCTTTGTCTGCGAGGGAGACTAAACCCCGTTTTGTGGAGTTTCGACTCAATTTGTGATGGGGTAGCAACCCATGGTCTTCGGGCCGTTTGTGGAGCTTCGGCTTAATTTGTGATGGTTAGCGACCATGGAATTAGCATTCCGTTTGTGATACACGTGTTGGTGAGCTTTATGCTCCCGTTTGTGATAGGCCTCCCCCCTTTGTGATTTCTGGATTTCTTGTGTAGATTCCTAGAATTTGTATTTCACCAATTTTTCGTGATTTCCATTGATAAGTTTTATCAATATTTGTGCATTGGTGAATTTGTGTGTCATTGACTGTAGTGGTCTCTGGATTTCTTGTGTAGTCTTCTGGAATTTGTGTGTCATTGACTTTTGTGATTGACGTTGATATTATCGTCAATATTTATAGTATGGTGAACGAAATTTGGAGTATGACGTTTCTTTGATTCTTGTGTAGATTTGGTGACATTGATTAATCTCTTGATGATTATCAACTAAGTATATATTTATATATATCACATCTTGGCATCGTGATTATTATGTGTTTAGTCATATCTCTTATTCTATATCGTTTCATCTGATATTTATAGTTAGACTGATCCGTTTATTATTTTCTTATTAAATAATACTCGGGTCAGACCGAGATGTTACAGGTGCTTCTGCTTGACTTCTCATCCGGGATTAACTCCTTGACTTTTGGGTTAACTACTTAGATTAGTAGTTATTTTGTTGTATACATTTGAGATATAGACTCCTTAATGTATACTTATTCTTTTGTGTAGTTCGTGTAACTATTCTTTTGTGATATTGTGGATCTTTTTAGACCACTACTCTGATGTACACTTCCTAGTGTAGTATTCATATCTTATTCCGCCTTTGTGGTATGAATTGTCTGTGACTGATTTGTGTTATGTTTATTTCTATATTTGTTTCCGAAGGATTTATATAGCCACCGTGTAGTAGCTTTGAGTTTGTGTTGGTATGTCGGATTTCCTCTTGATATAGAATGCATGTTATATTATCTGACATATCGGTGCTCGCGCAAAGAAATTACACGGATGGTCGCTCCTCAACAGCCTTATTCTCCATGCTAGTCGACAGCATTCACCGTAATGTTCTTGGCTAGCGTGGGTATAGAGGTGGGGCGTCACAGCTTGGTATCAGAGCCAAACTTCGGAACAATATGGAATATTATAACAAGGATCATCGTCCTAAGTCTTTCTTAGGAGTCGTGCTTTAGGGTTTAATTCGAGTCTTCGTACCGATTCATCCTATTTTCCTTATGATTCCTTATTTATCTATCAAGATTGCTTGATATTCAATTTGGTGAATAACCTTTTCTTCTTCTTCTTTCTTTCTTAAGGAAGAGAAATGTCTAGAACTGGCCGCCCCAGAGCCGTGCCATCTAGCACTCCACCCCAAGATGGAGTTTTTATGACTGCTCAACAGCTTCTTGATTTGGTAACAAATGCTCAAGCAGCCGGAGCTAACCCGGAACCTACTCACCCAAAGTCGGGATTTGCACGCTTGTGTAGCGATTACACTAATTTGGGTGGGGAGCCATTCAAAGGTTCTGAAACTGTTATTGAAGTACAAGCTTGGCTTAGAACATGCGATCGCATCTTTTCGCGCATGAATCTTATTGACCTTCACCGAGTTCAGGTGGCCTCTAGTATGCTCCGAGAAAGAGCATTGGACTGGTACGAACTTCTTATTTCTGAGATTAATGAAGCGGATCTCACCTGGGAGAAATTCCGAGAACGCTTCGAGTTAAAATTCGTACCAGAAGCAGAAAAAGTGACATTGGCTCGACGATTTATAGACCTTGTTCAAGGTGAGTCATCTGTGACTGATTCTGATTACGTCGCCTCTTTCGAGTCGCTTTCCAAATATGGGGTTGAATACATCAACACCCCTCTTAAGAAGAACCAGAGATTCGTTTATGGCTTAAACAAAAGCCTCAAGAAGCCATTACTTTTAAAGTTAGAAGTTTCTTTCGACCAACTCGTTGATATCGCTCTTCGTCTTGAAGAGGCGGATAGAGAGAATGATGTTGAAGTGGAGGGTTCCAAACCAAACTTCAACAACAGAAAGAGGCCAAGCAAATTCAAAGGCCCTTATCCCAATAAGAAAGGGAAGCAAGCAACCTCCGTGGCAAAGACTTCTTCCTTTGGTCGTGGGGAATGCTATAATTGTGGTTCGAAGGACCATTATGCGAACAAGTGCCCAAAGTCTCTTTCTTGTCGTTACTGCAAAGTTCCCGGTCATGTTATATCTTCATGCCCCAAGCTTCAAGGCAAGAAGGAGGGAAAGTTAAATGTTGCTCAAGCCCCTGGCAACACATCTCGTGGCCAAGGTATTTCTCATTCTATTCTAGATGGAATTATTTTCTTTCGTGATCATCCTATTCGAGTTCTTTTTGATACGGGTGCGTCCCATTCTTTTATATCAAAAGAACTTGTTGATGCTTTTTCTTTGGATGTTTTGTGTTTAATGACTTCTTTGAGAATTGCGAATCCGGTTGGTGGATCCGCAACAATCAGTTTATTGTGTAAAGATGTCGAGATTATTTTGTGTGATTTATCTTTCCGAGCCATTTGCATGTCATGCGTTATTTAGGCTTTGGAATGATTTTGGGAATGGATTGGCTTAACCGTTATGAAGCTCATATCCTATGTCCTGAGCGGACTATTCATCTTCGACATCCTCAATCTGTTAATCAGGTTTCTGTTATTCTTAAAGATTCAGATTCTGCTTCGGTTGCATCTTTATATTCTTTAAATCCTCGTGATGATGATGATGATGATGAGGGTGATATTATTTCTCTTATTCACGTCGTTTGTGAATTTTCCGACATATTCGAGCCCGTTTTAGGATTACCACCTAAACGAGCAATTGAGTTCAGAATTAATCTTACTCCGGGAGCTCAACCTATCACTCGTCCTCCTTATCGTATATCCAATAAAGAAAACGAGGAGATGCGTAAACAATTATCTGAATTGGAAACGAAGCAATTTATTCGCTCTAGTTCCTCGCCTTGGGGAGCTTCAGCTATTTTTGTGAAGAAATCCGATGGTACACTTAGGCTTTGCGTTGACTATCGCAAGCTTAATGATCTTACTATCAAAAATAAATATCCTTTACCTCGGATTGATGATCTATTCGATCAACTTAGTGGTGCTAGAGTCTTTTCACAATTGGACTTGGCTACCGGTTTTCATCAGCTTCGTATTGCAAAGGATAGCATTCCTTTGACATCGTTCCGCACTCGGTATGGATCTTATGAATGGCTTGTTATGCCATTTGGGTTAACAAATGCCCCGGCTTATTTCGTTGACTTAATGAATCGAGTTTTTAAAGACTTTCTCGACCGGTTTGTTCTCATCTTTATCGATGATATTCTTGTTTATTCTAAAACCGAGGAGGAGCATGGAAAACATCTTCGGATTGTGTTGGAAACTCTTAGGAGTAATCAATTAAAGGCAAAATTTTCTAAATGCCATTTTTGGCAATCTCGTGTGAAGTTTCTCGGTCACATCATTTCCGAATCCGGAATTTCCATGGATCCTTCAAAGATTGAAGCGATTCAAGATTGGAAGAGACCGAAGAATGTGACAGAGATTCGTAGTTTTCTTGGATTGGCGGGCTATTACCGTCGTTTTATTAAAGACTTTTCTAAAATTGTCGTGCCTCTCACTATCTTGACGAAGAAAGGTGTTAAATACATTTGGTCGGACAAATGTGAAGCTTCTTTTCAGAAATTAAAAGAACTTCTTTCTGATGCTCCTATTCTTGTTATTCCCGAAGGGAATCAAGATTTTGTTGTTTATATCGATGCTAGTCGCATTGGTTTGGGTGTCGTTCTTATGCAAAAGGAACGCGTTATTGCTTATGCTTCTAGGCAATTAAAGCCTGCTGAGACTAGATATGCCACTCATGATTTAGAGCTCGCGGCTATTGTTTTTGCTCTCCGAATTTGGCATCATTATCTCTTAGGAGAGAAATTTGTTCTTTACACAGATCATAAGTCTTTGAAATATTTATTCTCTCAAAAGGAACTTGATTTGCGTCAACAGCGTTGGCTCGAATTTCTTGCACCATATGATCTTGATATTCTTTATACTCCCGGTAAGGGTAATCTTGTCGCCGATGCTCTTAGCCGTAAACAACAAGCTATTGTCTCTATGATGATATCCGAATGGAACGATCTCGAGATTTTATCCACTTGCGAAACTCGAGACCGTGTTTCCGATTTATGCTCATCGTTTGTTTTATGTAGCCTTGAGGCTCATCCATCTCTTTTAGACCGCATTCTTGAAGCTCAAGGGCTAGATCCCAACTTGGCTCTTCTTGGCCAAAATATTAGGGATAAAATGGATATTGAAGGTTTGAAAGACTTTGATATCGATTCTCGTGGCGGCATTCGGAAATTTGGTAGACTTGTCGTGCCAAATATTGGTGATCTTCGTAAAGATATTTTAGAAGATTCACATCGTTCTAAATTTACCATTCATCCCGGTAGTAGTAAAATGTACGCGGACATGAAGCGACTTTATTATTGGGAGGGAATGAAACTTGACATCACTAACTTCGTTAAACGTTGCATGACTTGCCAACTCGTCAAGGCCGAACATCAAAGGCCCGGAGGGTTATTGCAACCTTTAGAAATTCCAGTTTGGAAGTGGGATCAAATTTCCATGGATTTTATAGATGGCCTTCCCCGTTCTCGATCGGGTTATGATAGCTTATGGGTAATTGTTGATAGACTTACTAAATTCGCCCATTTTATTCCCGTTCGGTCTAACCGAACTGTTCCTCTTTTGGCCAAGATATTTATCAAAGAAATTGTTAAATTGCATGGTGTTCCTACTTCTATTGTTAGTGATCGTGATCCATTGTTTACTAGTGGATTTTGGAAGAGTCTTCAAAAAGCTTTGGGAACGAAGCTTAATTTTAGCACCGCTTATCATCCCCAGTCCGATGGACAAACCGAGCGTGTGAATCAAACTCTTGAAGATCTTCTTCGTGCTTGTGTTCTTGATTTTGGTGGAGGTTGGGAAGATCATATTTCGCTTGTTGAATTTTCCTATAATAATAGCTTCCAATCTAGTATTGGTATGGCACCTTTCGAGGCACTCTACGGTAGGCCATGCCGATCTCCTTCTTTTTGGCTTGAGGCCGGTGAGAAGCTGGCTTTAGGTCCAGATTTTATTCGTGATTCCACAGAAAAGATTGATCTTATTCGTCATAGGATGAAAGAAGCCCAAAGTATACAAAAATCCTATGCCGATAACCGGAGAAGGAAGTTAGAATTTTCTGTGGGAGATCTTGTGTTCATTCGTGTTTCACCTATGAAAGGTGTTGTACGTTTCAGCCGATCGGGAAAGTTAGCGCCTCGATATATTGGGCCATTTCCTATCACCGAACGTATTGGTTCCATGGCTTATCGCCTTTTATTACCGGCTCAATTTTCTGCTATGCATGACGTGTTTCACGTTTCTCAACTTCGGAAATGTCTTCGAGATTCCGATTCTATTCTTGAGCCCGGTGTTGTGGAAGAGATTGAAGTTTCGCCTAATTTAACTTATGAGCAACATCCTATTCGTATCATTGCTTCGGAAGTCAAACGACTTCGAAATAAAGATGTTCCGCTTGTTAAAGTTCAATGGTCTTCAAATCCTAAGGATTGTTCTTGGGAATCTAGAGAGTACATCGAGCGTACACATCCGGACTTACTTTCTCGTGCTCTTTGAGGTGAACTTCTTATTTCAAACTTCTTTTGTGTTGAATATGCTTCTATGGTTGTTACTATATATCTTCTTCTTGTAATATTGTGAGGATGCAATTTCTTTAAGGAGGGGAGTCTGTAACAACCCGCATATTTGTCGATTTTATATTCAAATATTTTATTTAAATATTTTATCGGTAGTCGGATTTTAGTCCGAAAAGCTACTTTTTGCATACGGTCGAATTAGGGCTCGGGACCACTCCCATTGAGTTTAAAATGCCGTTTGCGACCTTTTTGAGTATAAGCTTCGATATGTTTGGAGAAAGTTGATTTCTGCTACTTTTTACTTTGGGTTTGGTTTTTGGGCTCAACCCTATGTTAACTTATGCTCAAATCTGAGCCACTCTTCCCCACTCACCCTCATTCTCTTCTCATTTCAGTTTTTAGAGTGTTAATGGTGGGAGAGATTGGAAATTAAAATTCCAAAACCCTAGTTTCTCTTGCAAATCAAATTCCTTGCTCCAAACTGAAGAAGAACCCATTGGTAAGCTTCTCTTCTTCTTCTCCAACTTATTCTCTTCCCAATTTCAGAAATTCCTAAACCTAATCTTGGGAATGTTCTTGTTTTTGAGCTTAGATTCAAGCTCATTTGGGTTGTGTTGAAGAGAGGTTGATTCTCCAATTGCTTTCAAGCTTCTTCTTGTTCGATTTTGTGAAAAGGTGAGACTTTTATCTCACATCTTTGACTATAATTATCTTTGGTTGTTGGGTATGAATTCCTAACACTTCTTCATGAGAATTTGCTCTTGATTTGGATTGGTTTTGTAAATATTCCAATTTTTGGGTTTTTAAGTCAAATTTGTGTAAAATCCTTTTATGGATGTTTGATCATGCTTTTGGTGATGCATCGAGGAGCATATAGGGCCGGGTTGCCGTTTGGCATAAACCCTTAGAGCCAATGTTCGTCCGATTGCATTTTGGAAGAGTTTGCTCTTCATTTGTATAAGGCTGAAAAACAGCCCAGGCATGATTCAGTCGACTGAAATCTCTGTTCAGTCGACTAAACCTGAAACCCGAGAGTTTCCAGGCATGATTCAGTCGACTGAAAACTTCTGCACAGTCGACTGAAACTGGAAACAGAAAGTTTCCTGAACCTGGAAAATTTCCATGTACAGGGTCAGTCGACTAAAAAACTCTGTTCAGTCGACTGAACCTGCTGTTTGAGTCCAATTTGCCTTTTTGGATTGGAATTCCAATTTAAATCGATTCGTGATAATCCTATTTGTTGTTATCATCTATTATGATTTTGATGACTCTTTTTAGGGATTTTTGAATATCCATTTCGATGGATTCTTTATCGATTTCTTTGGATTTTATTCACGTCTTCGTATGTGAATTTTTGTGATTGATTGTTCTTACAATCTTCTTCGTGATTTGTCACTTTAAAAATATAAAGGTTTTCTATACTAGTAGTAAATATCAAAACTCTTTCCTCAAACGATTTCAATACTATTTTAAAACCAAATTCGTTTATAAAACCGTTTTCCAATCTATTAGTATATACAAACCTTTACCTCACTCGTATGAGAAATCTAATTAAACGGCTTAGTAAAACTAGTGGTATGAAACGCTTGCGTTTACTTTGTCGGTTAATTCTTGGACTTGTTCGATTGAACCTCTTGTGACAATTTTCTATTGGAGACTTACAGTTTGTTCGTAAATATTTAAGTTAAGCAAGTGGTTATGGGACATGAAGCTAAACTCATTTATTTACTAGCTTAGTGTAATCGACACTTCTCGTTGATCATGACGATCATCTTTGTGATTTAGACTAGCAATGTGCGATGTCTCTTTGTCTGCGAGGGAGACTAAACCCTGTTTTGTGGAGTTTCGACTCAATTTGTGATGGGGTAGCAACCCATGGTCTTCGGGCCGTTTGTGGAGCTTCGGCTCAATTTGTGATGGTTAGCGACCATGGAATTAGCGTTCCGTTTGTGATACACGTGTTGGTGAGCTTTATGCTCCCGTTTGTGATAGGCCTCCCCCCTTTGTGATTTCTGGATTTCTTGTATAGATTCCTAGAATTTGTGTTTCACCAATTTTTCGTGATTTCCATTGATAAGTTTTATCAATATTTGTGCATTGGTGAATTTGTGTGTCATTGACTGTAGTGGTCTCTGGATTTCTTGTGTAGTCTTCTGGAATTTGTGTGTCATTGACTTTTGTGATTGACGTTGATATTATCGTCAATATTTATAGTATGGTGAACGAAATTTGGAGTATGACGTTTCTTTGATTCTTGTGTAGATTTGGTGACATTGATTAATCTCTTGATGATTATCAACTAAGTATATATTTATTTTTATCACATCTTGGCATCGTGATTATTATGTGTTTAGTCATATCTCTTATTCTATATCGTTTCATCTGATATTTATAGTTAGACTGATCCGTTTATTATTTTCTTATTAAATTGTTAACGCTAAAATGTGAACGCTAACACCCCGGTGTGTAAAGTGTAGTTGTGAAAGCACCACCCGATAAATCGGGAAAGAATTACAAGCAAGTAATAGCAGAAAAGCGGTAAACAACAACGATTTTATAGTGGTTCGGCTTAAGGGTATAGCCTACGTCCACTCTAAGTACTTTTATTAATAATCCCGTTACAAACTGATACAATTCTTCTCAAGTACAATACACTTCAAGTTACAAGTGATTTGGAACAAGTCTTAAGCTTCAATGTCGATTAAAGTTCTTAGATTCATGTTGAAGATGTGTGGTTTCTTCGTGAATTTCTTTGATGTATTCCTTTAATCTTGGAAGCTCTAAGTGTTGATGAAGTTCTCAGTGCAGCGAGGTAACGGTGTGTGAAGAGAATGCGCCAAAAGTCCCTTGAATGTTGGAGGTGGCCGTGTATTTATAGGATTTTTCAGCCTTGAGTCGTGAGTCGTACCCGACTCATGCTTGACTCGTGGCCGAGTCAAATTAGGTCGTGGCCGACTCATTGAACCAACCCTTGATTGCTCCACGGTTCATTCTTCTGCTGGATTATACGCCAAGTCCTGAGTCGCTTACGAGTCGACCTCCCTTGGCACAGGCACTATGGCAATGGATTACGACTCAATGGCTCTGAGTCTTGAACGAGTCATTAGTTGTGAGTCGTTAAGCCGTTAACGACTTATCAGGTGACGGTATATAAACGAAGCGGCACAGGGATCCACTTTCTTATGTCGTCACTTCCCCTGAGTCGTTTCATAAGATGAGTCGCGAACCTGTTGAGTCGTTGAACCATGAGTCGTTGTAAGCTCTGAGTCGCTGAGTCGGTAACACCCATAAGTCGCATAGCAGTTGAGTCGTTGATCCACTGAGTCGTTACAAACCTTGAGTCGTTGAAATCCTTAGGTCGGTCAGCCCCATGAGTCACTAACTCCATGAGTCGTTAACCCGTTGAGTCGGCCAGCACCTTTAAGTCGCTAAGGTTATAACCCGGTGAGTCGTTATCCCTCCTGAGTCGTTAAGTCGTAACCCTTCAAGGCCGTTGAGTCGGCAACCAGATAAGTTGAGTCGTGTCTTTCTTGAGCCGGTAGGTCGCTTCATTGGTTAGGTCGCTGACTAGTTAAGTCGCTGGCTTACTTCACTCTTTAAGTCGTACACCGTTTTGGTCGGGGCGCTGCCCCGCACCCCGCCGGGGGCGCTGCCCCCGGACCCCTGCGACCTGACCGGTCAGGTCGAACACCGTAGGCGGTGGCGTTGCCCCCGCACCCCCACCTTGGGGGGTTGGCACCCCCCCTGGACCCCCCCTCCGTAGGGGATCTTATCTGAAAATTCATTCAACAGAACTTGCTTTATTGGGAGGTTAAATTGACCATCCTTCGAGATGAACTATCATTGGCTTCTCGGTCGATTTTTGATATCACGGCCTTGCTGAAAAAGTGGAGTTAACATAAATAATACTCGGGTCAGACCGAGATGTTACAGGTGCTTCTGCTTGACTTCTCATCCGGGATTAACTCCTTGACTTTTGGGTTAACTACTTAGATTAGTAGTTATTTTGTTGTATACATTTGAGATATAGACTCCTTAATGTATACTTATTCTTTTGTGTAGTTCGTGTAACTATTCTTTTTGATATTGTGGATCTTTTTAGACCACTACTCTGATGTACACTTCCTAGTGTAGTATTCATATCTTATTCCGCCTTTGTGATATGAATTGTCTGTGACTGATTTGTGTTATGTTTATTTCTATATTTGTTTCCGAAGGATTTATATTGCCACCGTGTAGTAGCTTTGAGTTTGTGTTGGTATGTCGGATTTCCTCTTGATATAGAATGCATGTTATATTATCTGACATATCGGTGCTCGCGCAAAGAAATTACACGGATGGTCGCTCCTCAACAGCCTTATTCTCCATGCTAGTCGACAGCATTCACCGTAATGTTCTTGGCTAGCGTGGGTATATAGGTGGGGCGTCACATATAGGGTCAGCACCCCTAGATTTAAGTTTGTAGCTGATTGCCCCGCGGTTGGCAGGGTGCTTGTGTTTCCTTCTATATTGATTCCCATAGTTCCACCTATCACTGCTTTCTACGGTTATTTCCCGTTCCTTCTGTTTAGGCTAGCAACGGATGAATTTTCTTGTTCTACGGCGGTCGTGGGCTCCTTCATGGTTCTTAGAGCAGCATGAGTCTGCAGGGTCAATAGGGCTTTCAGTTTGTCCATTAGAGCCCTTTGGCTATTTTCCATTTTCTGATTGATCTCGTCAACCATTTTATTTAATTCATCTCTAGTAACAACTTCACGCTGAATAGAGGATCATAGGATTTGATCACTGGAGTTAGCCCATAACTGCGGATTGTTGGGATGGTTGACTTCAATTTGCTGGGGATTTGTTTCTTCTCCAGCAATGGTAGCTCCTATTGGAAGTCGTTCTCTTTATTCCTGGTTCCATTGGTTCTCAACAGCAGGTCTTTCAAACAGCGATTGGTGATCTAACTTCTGAACCTATCTGATTCAAAGTAGATAGCTAGATCTAAGCCCTAAGTTTAGTTTTCAGTGAAAGCACCAAAATGTTAACCCAAAAAATGGATTAACAACCTGAATTGAGTGTGAAAGCACCAGTTCTGTTCTTATAAAGAAATAATACAGAAAATAAATGTAAAAAGCACAGAAATAGTAAAAAGACAACACGATTTTTTATAGTAGTTCGACTGTTAATGAAGCGTACGTCCACTTTATAACTTTCTATTAACTAACTACTGTTATAAGTTGAATCGAATTACAGTGTGATTGAATCTTCTAAATTAAATCAAGTCACAAGTACAAGAATTTATTGGAGAATCACGATGAACCCCTATATCTCTATTGTGTGGGAGAAGAAGACTGAAAAATAATCTCTGCAGAGTTCCAACAGCATGTCCATAAGATCATATTTATGTAGCAGGTAAGATTGTATTTATAGGGGTTGGAGAGCTATTGGGCTAGGCCACTTTGCCAAAAGATTGCATTTGGAGATACAAAGGTGCTCCGAAAGTTTCATAACGATCCGCCAACCAGGTGGATCACTAGCGATCCATGCATTTAGGTTATTTTTAGCTTGGGTCACTTGTGTCGTGCTTCATGGCTGAAGTGGAAACTTTCCATGTAATTTCATGACTAGATGCCTTATTTTGATGGTGTCTTCTTCTCAGATTGCATTAATCCATGCTTAAAATCAGGTGGATGCTCACTTCTCAAACTAGCTTGCTTGGAATACCATGAAATTCGTCAGGCATCTTTAATAATGATAATGCTTCATGACGCAAGGAATATGGATGGCCCATGATCAGTATTTATGGAACGCTAGCGATCCATACCCTTTGATTTTTATTTTCTCCTGAGTCCCTTTTGATTCCTTCCTTTGATCCTTCAAGTTAACTCTTGAATCATTTTGACTTGATGTAAATGTTCTAACTTCCACTAAACTCTATTGGGTTAAGAATCCGGATAAAAGTAGCGTTTGGTAGTCGCCAACGATGGTCAAACGGGTTAGTCAATGGCATGGAACGTGTTCGACAGCATAATTGAACATGGAAGGAGAAGGCAAGGAAAAAATAATTAATTTTGGCGACTTTATTTATTTATGGCATTGCTATTGAATTTATATTTTGACTAACTTTTGCATAAGAACTCCGTTTCACACACGGTTTCTTCCATTAAACTTGTGGTGAAATTCCGAAAAATTAAGCATATGGTCTATCGAGTTTTGGAGTTGCTTGCAAAAATGGGTTGCTATAGTTATTTTTTAATTAATTTAGTTATAAATTATTAAATGTATATATATTTACTGATACATGTTACATTCCATTGATAACTATTTAAGTACTGTAATGTTTTGGATGCCTTTTGTTTTGATCGGATTGTTTTTTTTGTTGTTGTAATATTGGATGTTTATTATAATTCATTGTGAATTTGAAAGGAAAAATAATTATTAATAAATGAAAGATAAGGTTATTTATAGTTTTCTCGATGATATGTGTAAATAATAGTAATTTAACGTATTAAATAAATTAATGTGAGTAATTTAATAAGGCTTTTTAATGAATTTCTAGATAAATTCATTAATAATAAAGGAAAATTCTATTTTTTTAATTTAAATTGAGGAGTTTATAATTGATTTTACAGTGTTCATAAAAGAAATTATTATTATTTTCGGCTATAGAATAAAAAACATTTCCAAAATAATAAAAATGATTATAGAAGCATGCTCTTGAAAGTGTTTTGAGTTAACTTATTTATATTTTAGACAAATAACAATAAAAGGAATTTTGAACGTTAATATGTTGTATTATTATTTTTTGAGAAAAATAGTAATAAATTGGTTCGGTAAAATATAAAATAGTTTTAGCATAGATTGCTATTTTGACATGAATAATAATTCCATTTTTTAAAATAATAATTTGATGTAAATTACTACTTTTGAATAAAATATAATGTTTTAACGTATTCTATTTTGAAGTAATTTGTCGTTTTTGAAGATTTATTATTTTTTGAGACATAACAAATAAACGTGTTCTTGTATTAAATAATAATAAAAATGATTTTATACTTAAGAGAAGATAATGATTGTAAATATAATGTTATAAATGCATGTAATTTGTGATTAATTATTGATATGAATTATTACAAATATTTTTTTTGAATGCTCAAATTGCACTTGGGTTTGTGTACGATATTTTTCCATCATTACTACATTGTGTATAGTTAATTATAGTTTTGTTGTATTGATGGTTGCATTGCTAACATAGTGGGTTAGTGCACATTTGATGATTAGGTGTTTGTGTTAGTAATATGATGGTTTAGCACATAGTTGATGAGTACATGTTTGTATTAATAATATAGTATGTTAATACACATTTGATGATTTGATGTTATGTTACTAATATAGTGAGTTAATATGCATTTGTTTGATTTCTACTAATGTCGATGATGTATTACTAATAGTTTATGATTGATACAATTGATTATATTTGTTGAAGTTGGTTTGTTTAATGTTTGGGGTTGACAATAAGTGTTGTCAAATTTTTATAATGTTTAATAGTCATCTTTTTTGTTTCCCAATATTTATGATGATTGATTTGATGACTTATTAGGAGTAGTGTTTCCTACTCTCATTGGTTGTATTGGTTACAATTGTTTCATGGATGTTATTGTTGTTATGCACTAACAAGTATCTAGATGTAGGAGAAAAGCAAGAAATAGAACTACATGGGCTTGATCATGAAAGGATACGTAAGCAATCTTTTTCTATACAATAGCCCATGGTTCCATTGTGGTTGGGATGTCTATAAATTAGCATAATCCAAACATAGTTGAACATTTTTTTCCTTTCCATACTCTGGTAAAATTTGTAGGTTTAAGCAAAAGAGGGAAAAAGAGGTCTGGGTAAGAAGACATCTACATGTTGTTTACTTAAATTATTTTTTCCATATTACTATTGGATTGTTTCATATATTTAGTATAATGATCGATGTATGGAAGAATAAATGATATTTGATCTATTGTATTAGAATTGTGTATTTGAGGTGCATGTATTCAATATTAAGATATATAAATTTTATTACAATTCTATTGAGAGGTTTTTATTTTTCTCCTTTTGCCTATA
The DNA here is from genome assembly GCA_030765085.1 of Allium cepa. Taxonomy (NCBI): domain Eukaryota; kingdom Viridiplantae; phylum Streptophyta; class Magnoliopsida; order Asparagales; family Amaryllidaceae; genus Allium; species Allium cepa. The sequence goes on from CM060935.1 coordinate 603,500,208, forward strand.
TTAATTTTAGATTTTAATTATACAACTAGTGGTCCATCATTTTTTATGTTTAAGATTAGTGCACAAGCATCATTTTACAGCGTTTGTCGGTAACTTTATATGTTAGAAACAAGGGATCGTCACGCTTGGTATCAGAGCTTAGGTTTAGCGATTCCCTGATCCTTGGTTACCTTTAACCTTTTCTAGTGGGTTAATTTACATTATATGTTGGGTTATGTTTTGATTGTTGGGTTGTATTTTTTGTGTGTATGGGTTGTTTATATGACCACGATTGCCTCACCTTAAGACGATGAATTTTTATGATGATTATTGTGTGGGAAATAAATAAAATAGGAGTGCGTATGATGGAAATAATTTTATTCAGAAGCAAATTATTGTAAAGTAAAATATTTTATTCAAGTTACAAACTTTAGAGATGTTTGTTAGGAAGTATTTGTTGAAGAGCTATTTTACCAAAAGAAATTTTTGAGAACTATAAGACTAGACTGAGTGGCATGAGATATGGGTCGATAGGGCGATATGAGTTTCAAGTTTGTTCAAAACCCATTATGATAATGCAAATTGTGTGACTATTATGTGTAGCTTCCCTGATGTGATCTAGGGATGTCTAGTCATTCTCTTTCAAAGGAAGATGGATATAGGGTTGAGATTACACATTTTGATGTATGGATAATGAAACTTTAATTTGCATGTATTTATTTTCTTTAGATGAATTGGTTGTGTTGTTCCATTGTTTGTTAAACTATGAATTATATTAATTTGACATTCGCTTCACTATGTTTACTTTATGGTTTATGACACAATTGTTTGGATTAAATTACTCTATTTGCATGTACATTTATTGTTTACTTATTGATAATGGTTGTTCATTACTTTAGGTTATGCATGTTTGAATTAATTTAGTTCGGTTATGTTGTATTTCTAGTGATTGTTTGATTTGTTATGATTTACTTAATTATTTGCTTGTTTGATTATTTGTTTGTTTGATTACATGTTGTTTGCCTTGTCGTGATCGTTTGCAATGTTTTCTAGGTTATATTATTAGTCGTTGATGGTGATTTTATAATGAGATAGTTATCCAATGTTGATTTTCAGTGGGATGTACATTGGAGTAACAAGTGAGATGTAGAGGAACATGTAATTTAGTCATAATGGGATGATGTTGTTTCCTACATGGAGGAAGAATAGAAATTCAGATTCATAAGAAACGTGAAAATGTTCCTTGAAGATGAGTATTAGCGATTGGAGAATTTTAGGGATTAAGGACTTAATGTACCACTGGATAATTTTCTCATGATTTTTCGAATAATTTGAAATAAGTGGTAAGGCAAAAAATATCCTTTGTTAATGAAATAATTAGAGAAAGTAATTAATTAAGATATAAATAAAGGAATAAATTTTAGCAAGCATGAGAAATTTCTAGTGCATAATAAATGTAATGAACAAACAAATGATATGAGTAAAGAATTAGTCGAAAAGTGGTTACTTATTAAGGAAAATATCAACTTTTGACTTAATTACCAATTTCGATTTTAAACATGTGATAGCCCTAAAGTTAAACTAGTAATAGCTATTTAGGTAGATATGTAATAGCCTATTTAGACTTTCGATGGTAATTTTTAGAAGTGTGATAGCTTTATAGTTTAAAACTACGATAACTACTCTAGAAATTCGATATCACCATAATTAGAAGTGTGATGGCACTATGGTTAGGCATGCGATAGCATTGAAATTAGACATGTGATAGCCTTGAGGTTAAAGTACATGCGATAGTGTTGGAGTTAGACATGTGATAACATTGACATTAGACATGTAGTAGCATTAAAATTGGTCGAGCGATAGTATTGGAGTTAGACATGCAATAGCATTGAAGTTAGACATGCGATAGCTTAGGCATGCGATAGCCAGATATATGAGAGCTTAGACATGCGATGGCTTAGACATGGGATAGCTTAGACATGCAATGGTTAGATATGTGACTGATTAGGACTGATGGCTTAGATATTCATAGCTTTGATGTGTGATAGCCTGGATGTGTGAGAACTATATATATGATAACAAATGGTAATAAATCCAATATTTAAGTATGTTAATTTTAGGTAGCATTTTATAAGCCAGATTCCAAGATGTTTAATTTTAATTTCATAATAATGAAATTATGACGAGGAATGATAAGCAAAACATGAAATAACTTATGTGAAAATAAGAAAAAGAACTAATCGCGGGAAGCTATAAAATGATACGTTGTGTCATTTAAAAAGAAAATGGGAAAATGTCTTATCTAAGGAATATAAAGATTTTTTATCTAAATATAAAGATCTATGTAATGTTTTTGGTACACGATTAACGAACGAAAGAAATGGATTGGATACAAGCTCTTAAAATATAATAAGCCATGGAGTTATTGAATGGTCAAGGGCTAAGGCATAGTGAATTCTATATTCGATGGTGTATAGCAGAGTACCAAGACCTTTGAAGTCTATTAGCTTCAATTTAGATTTTAACTCAAATGTGATTAATAACATCATAACGAATGTAATTTAACGAATTAACCGACAATATGAACCGAAAGTGATTCTGGGACTAAGAGCCCTATTGACGCTTTGTAAGGATGTTTGCTAGAATATATTCAAGGTGCTTGCATTCAAACTACTAGGGGAGTCAGAGTGACTCTAGTTAGGGTGGCTCCCATTGTGAAGTGAGTGGTCATTTCATCGCTGATGTTGTTCAAGGAAAAGATAAATTAATGGTAGAAAGACCTGCATAGGTAATCACTATATAAAGTTAAGAATAACTTTAAGATTTACACTTAAATAAAAGTCTAGGTGATTCATTGTGTAACAACCCACTTTTTCGACCCTCAAAAGAAAATGCTAGTACATCTACGTTATTCACGTACTGAGTGCTGAAAAGGTAGATTATTGGAGTGAAAGTAAAGAAAAGACAGAACAAAATCTCATATTGTAACGACTAATATATAATATACAAATGATCTTTACAAGGAAAACTTTATTATTCGTACAACAATCAAAGTCTAGCCTAGACATTTATAACAGCCTGTCCTCACAAATGTTGATTAATAAAAAACAAGAGATACAACGGAAAATAAAATATGTAAATAAGCCATCAGGGCATCTAGCTCATCTTCCGAAGCTCCAAAGCATTCGGCTAAATCTGGAAATAGACCCGAGTCTGACTCGAGCATTGCAAGAAAATAATACCTCGGAATAGTTTAGCAAACCAGCGTGAGAAACTTATATTATATGGATTTTTATATTTATAAAACCTTAAAAAATAAAGATATCTCGTAAGATTACGCCGTAAATAAACATGGATGGGTTTTTTTCTTACGATAACCAAACCATTTTATACGAAAATCCACTGATATTATAATAATGTCTAGGGTTGAAAATAATTATATAACATATCTAGAATGACTCATAATTACATTCAACAATAATGGGTTCTACAACTAAAACCATAAGGCGGATATTGGAAAATGGATTCTAACAATGATAAGGCATTGGGGCACCACCTACCACGTTACATATCTAGATAAAATGTACCAAGGGTCAACACATTGACCCCTTACCAGCACAAAAATGGCCTACCTCTTCTTGGATAGTACCGAATATGTTTTCATCCCAATTGCTTTCCAACATTTTCGATGAGCTTGCAGCATACATAAATCCATAGATAGTGATCTAAAAAGGTGATGGTCATACCTTAATGGTAGCAAACCACATAGCCTTGCAGCATATCCCTTATTTTAGTTATTTCTGGTTGTGAGGCTTGAGGCAACGATTTACCTTTTATATAGCAATACTACTTGTAATGATAGCACTGTCCTCTGGGAAACAATTCAATGTCAGCGTTCATCCCTACAAGTTGTTCGGGTAATAAACAAACCGAAGGCATTACTTCTACTACATTCCTTTCGGAATCATCGTCAGCATTAGTAGCAAGTAGCCCTTGCACTTCAAAGAACTCCATCTTCAATTTCCATCATCATCAAGATGCCTCCAATTTGAACGCATATGCATGTTCGAAGTGGTTTACGGATAATTCATGCTTATCCGATCCCATCTCTTCGAAGTAACAATCGATACTTTCCGATTGACTCAATCTCAGTTTTTACAGCAGTAAGCGGACGATAAAAGAGTCCCAAATAGATCTTGAATATATACCCTTAAGGCGGTAGATATTTCACTGGAACGAGTTCTCCCAAGGGAATCTCAAACCGTCTTAAAGCGCGAAGCTTTCATATACTTGCTAAATCAATATAGGTTAAGTTATTGATAGTGGACAAACCACTATCTGGTGTAAGTATATAGTTTGCATATGAAAAACCGACCATCATATACTTATAACCACTTTTCGATTTCAACCCCGTACTATCCCTCTATTAACAATGAAGTCGGACAAATTAGAAAATTACCCTTGTCTCAATGACATTCTTAATAGGCTTTCATACCTCAAAATTTAGCATCGAGTATAAGAAGAAGTACCTTCCATATACTTAATTAATCATGACCAATTTATAGAAATTAAACCTCGTATGCTTATCACACTTTCGATATTTCGACTTTTCTATCCCTCGTCCATAATCGAAGCCGGGTAAGTCAAAGCATTGGTTGCACCTGGCCTTGCCTTAGTTAAAGCACTCTTATTCTAGATCTCAAGGATAGAGGAAAGTCTGCTCATCGGGTTTAGTGACACATATAAGATGACCTACTTTCCATAAACATCTCAACATTTTAGCACTACTTATTTGATTTGTCTTATGTTACTAAATTGCACCGACAAAGAAATCCCTTTTATAAAACGAAGTCTTTTCAAAACAATTGAAAACCAACTCCATAAACTTATTAATTGGCTTCGGTTTCAAATAGTACTATATATCTATTAGAAATGAATCCATTCAAGTTGGGGTATTATTACCACTCAAATCTTGACTTGACATTCACTTCTAACTTCAAAATAGAAACAAGTTTCCATATCTTAAAGTCTAGAAATTAAAATAGGATTTGAGAGTTCCAATATACTTGTTATAGAAAACATTTTCCAAAATAACTTATTTAAACAAAAATTTGATTCAATAAGGCAACATCTTTTCTTTTGATGAAGTAAACAACTTATGTAGTGACGAAGTGGTATAAACCAAACTCCTTTCCAATTTCTCAAAACCATTTATTATAACATAAATGTTATAGTCCATGACCTCTTTCCTTTTACCAAAAACATTTATTACAACAATAGTATTGTAATCCATGCTTCTTTCCACTTTTAATATTACTTTTGATACTCTTTAAAACATAGTTTGAATCTTGTATTTAAAACATCCCTCCAAAGATGGTCGTTTTTAAGCAATACTTGACTTTTGAGACAAAGCAGTTTCCTTTATAAAAATTAAAACTCTTGCTAAAATAACTCAAATAAATTCTTAAAAATATATTTAAATTTCTAAACTACTTTTAAAATACTTATACTTATATATAACACATTCGGAAAGAATTTAAAAAATATCTAAAATAGATAACCCTATTACGTTATACTAAAAACATAGATTTTCAAAGTGCATCCATACAGACTATAGGTATATGAACCGTAACTTTTAAAACTTTTTTTTACAAATCAAATATCTCTTGAACCATATTTCTTTCTATATTTTAAACCACTTAAATACCTTTTCCATAAAGATTATAAAAAACAAAAGTCAAGTTCGAAAACCATTTCAAAACACTTTTAGAAAATAAAGTGGTAAAACACTTAAAAGAGAGCATGAAACTTTAGTATCGCAATAAAACCAAAAACATATAGGTCAACTATAACTAAGCAATTCACTTTCCATATACACAAGCATGTACATAACAAACAATGAATGCAGTAAATGAGAATCAACAAGGTGAGGAATCCTTTAGGATCCCTCTACAAAATTTCTATTCTTCTAAGTGCTTCCATAGCAACCAATTTGCTACGAAACACTTCGACTTCCATTTTCTTGCTTTTGTCCCCTACAAAACAATAGTTATTTATGTCAACTACTTTCAAGCGGTTAATCAAACAATAGCAAACACCATACATACATCCATATTATCAATAATAATAAAATAGCAAACACCATATGTACATCCATTTTATCAATAATAATAATCAATAATACTTTATAACATGGCATATATTTTAAAACTATTTCCAAGTGAGATATATCATTTTTATTCGACCAACAAGTCACTACTTCCTCCTACCATCACTCTAAAGACAAAGCTACCACATTTTCCTTCAAGACCACAAAACCATGCCTCCCCACCCATAATTGCTCATGGCTAAGGCTTCAAATCCCACCTCCTTGCTAACTGCTATGGACCTTAGGGCTTGCGTGCTCCACTCCTTTAAGTTTCAACTTTCTAGATGACTTTGCCATGCATTTTGAGAACTTTAAGCGAGTTTGGGAGGGTTTGGAGTGGTTATGAAGTAGAAAAGTGAATAAAGAAGAGAGAAGAGACTGAAGAAGAGAAAGAAAATGAGAAATGGAAGTAGAAATGAAAAGTAAAAAAGAGAAAGAGGCATGCTCCTTTTATAGAATTATGAAAATTAAAAAAAAAGACTTCAAATGCCCCTTAGCCTATTTACCTAATTACCCTTCACTAATGTCTTCTTCCACACACTTTCCAAAGTGTCAACTCATGCACCACACCCCATTCACATTTTCACATGGCCACGTATCTCCATAATGATAATATGTACTACTAAATACTCTAACATTTTAAAATAAGGAAGAAAAGTCTTCTCTTTACTTTATTACTTTTTTAATCATATTTTGAAATTACTTAAGGAGCTTAACTTTAATTAATACATTAGGCACTATTTGACTTGTTATTAAATGTGTATATATGTGTGCATAAGTGTGCAAAAATGTTGCTACAACTTCCATTCGACAAAAAGTCGAAAATCCGAAAAACGATTTTTGGTTACATTTTCAATTTTTCATCAAACTATTTATTTTTGTAAGCAAACTTTCAAAATGAGTTTACTATCACTAGTTATTAATTTAAAAAGGACAATTTGATTATTATAACCCATTAATTAGATATATAAAATTAAGTAAATATTCACACATCAATGCGGTAAAATTCTGGATCGTTACAATGTGATTGTGCATGATGATTGTATGACATGGTTATAAAATGTAACAAGTATAATTTATACTTAAATTGGAAAGGACGAATGTACAATATGGTTCATAACTATATTTTAAGTATAGGTTATATTTAAGTTGAAATGATGCTTATATGTGAATGCTCATGACATAATGATTAAAATACATTATATGATGTAATTTTTGTCGTTGATTCAATGAGGGGGAAATATGTTTCGTTAGATGGTGTGGTCTCGCCATACGTATGTTTAGGGAAATGTATTATTCATACTGTGTTTTATGTCTGACCTTGTTTCTAATGTTGTTTTCCATTAACTCAATGGTACTCATTCGAGTAAGCCGAGTTTATGGCCTTGCCAAGTTTTCTTGAAGATGAATAAAGATCCCAAAGCAGGAGACTTGGCTAATAATAAATTTTTATTTTAAATTCTGTTGTTGTAAAAGCAGTTTTATAACTGGTTAAGTGTTCGTGTCAGCATCTTCATGTGTCAGGCACGACATATTATCTATGTTTATTATATTTACCCCTACGTGGGCATGATTTGGTAATAAAAATATGTAAAGATAATTTTATGTAATGGAAATTATTTAGCTGTTATGTTTACTTAGTATTCTGAAAAAAAGATCTCATTTTTTCGCTTAAAAATAATTTTGGTGATGACTACAACTCATCAACGTTCATTTTCAAGTTTCGAAATAGGGGATGTTACATGATCTTTACATCAATGTATTTCAAATGAAATATTTTATTGGATATGAATTTACTAGAATCAAGACAATCCTCGGAGCATCATTTTAAAACTTCTAATTCATTAGAATCGAAGATCAATATGGTCATTGAGAATATTTATTAATTTCAAATGCGATTTAGAAATGTTTCGAATCTTTAATGATGATTTTGATAACAACTTTGATGAGCACCCTACACCACCGAAACCCAATACATTTGTATAGTGCGCAGTGAGGATAGCTGACCGATGTAGGACGATAGCCAAGGGTATAAAGTAGATAAAATCAGAACATCTCATAGTGTATAGACAAAATAAAATAATTAAATAGAAGTAAAACAGGTGAGAGAGAATATAGCTAAGTAAACTAGAGTAATCAGAGTACATTGGTCCATCATAGTCATACAAAAAAAATAGAGTTTATACATCCTAATCTCCAAAATAAACTTTATAATAGTCTCTAAAGAAATACAAGTACTAACAAAACTTCACGGTACCGTGCCATGGAATATAAGTGATGGTAAGCTCCAAAGTATGATATATGAAAGTATAGCCTCTTGCTCGCACTCCATACAGCTTAATGCGCTATCCAGATCTACTATTCCTAATCTACTCATTTAAGAGTACCTAAGATAATAAGAAGCAAAGCATAAAAACTTGGGTCAGACAAAAGTTTGGTGTGAACGATACATCATCTTAAAATACTACAAAAATTGTATATATACATAAGGGTATAGGGTATAAGGAATCATACTAACATGTCTCCGCATCCAAAGAGTTGGTACATAAATACAGTATATGCTAAACTACAATCACAAGTGGAAATTATGGGGTATAAGGATACATCACAAGATTCACAACATATCAAACATACAGAAGACATAGCAACCATCACACAGCCTTGCATCTCTCACTCAAGTGCGTCAGATATACGATAATTTTTACAGATGCTCAACTCATTGCCTACACAAATAGCTAGGGAACAGACACACAAAAATGTCCAACAATATGGTACACACAAACTAACCTGGGTACACAGAGACTAACCAGTCCCACTCACAAGCATCGCAACCTCAGAGTATCCATTGATCCTTTAGCATATGCATTGATAGTAGAACAACCTCGTAGATGCTCAACTCATGCCCAGATAGATGGATGGGACAGACACACACAGATGTCCAACAATATAGGTACACACAGGCTACCCTAGGTACACACAGACTACACTTCTTAGTTATGAGCATCACAATCTCATGTTATACTGTACAAGTTATCAAACAAAGATCGACCTTTCAATCCATCGCCAGATGTTATAGTCACTCGCCACATTGAGTCATCACCTTCAAAACACCTCTAGACGCCCATTGTAAGTCACAAAGCCATCGAACCAAAGTAACGAAATCATCGTCGTCATGTTGAAGCACTACGCCATCCCTTCACTAGTTGCCACATGAAATCCAAGGTTGTCCCAGGTCGTTTAGGGTCGTCTACTTCACTCCATATCACCCATAAGACCCCAGAACAAGTCCTAAAGAAATCCCAAAGCATTGCCTCGCCACGACCAAAAATTTCCCAACTTCGTGTTTCTGCTAAGTTATTCCTTTCACTGGAGTCGAAGCATTCCTAGAATAGCCTTGAGCGACCTACCACTCGACTTGAAGCATCCGCAAAAGTTTCGAATATAACTTCTTGTTTGGGTGCCGACCCGAAGCCACCACTCCAATTCCCCAAATACAACACAAAGTACCATCGGACCACTATTCTTGCTCGGCCCTCGAACAACACATCGAACAAGGTTTGATGTCCGGTCCTTCCCCATGCTAACCCGAAGCTAAGCCTGGGCAAATCCCGTACCGGACCGAAGCACGCCACTAAGAACCACTGGCATAAATGCTTTAGTAGCTCAAATTTCCCATTTCATGTTGATTTCACTGCTACACTATGTTCTTCAACCCGTACGTGTTCCATACATATCGATGCAACTCCCAACATCCTAGGGTCTATCCGTCGAAGTCTAATTTTATCGTTCCTACCACTAATTCGCTTCAATGAGGAATTTCAAGCATACATGCAAACACCATACATACATCAAACAAAATTTAAGCATGCAAACCACACAATCAATCATGGCAATCATCATACAATGTCTCTATAACATAGCCTAACACATATCAAGGCAAGCACACATCCAGATAACATATTTAGAACACAAAAATCCATTTATTCACATTATATTATAGGTAGGGTTTTAAATAGCATAATATATGATTTAAACTTCAAAAAATTGATCCAAAACATGTTAAAACCTATAGATACATATATATAATAAGGTGAGAGAGGATAAATCACTCGTCAACCCTACGAAATCCAAGTTTATCATGCAAATTGAGGTTAGTCCGAAAATGAATAGCCAAGCTCTTGTATTTCTTCCCTAAAAATGTGGATATGAAGATTTTTAACTAATTCCCTTGCTAATTTATCTTAATCTATGATTTAGACTTAATTTGGAGACAAAGGAGAAGGCTTTGAGTGAAGAATGGGTTAATGGAGCTTAGATCTATTTGGAAGATGGTAAAATTGATTTTGGAATGTTTATTTTAGCCAATATAACCCTAGAACCCTAAATAGGTTATTGGGCCTCTACCCAATTTCACTAATTACCTACTAAACTGCTCCAAAAACTATCAAACTTCAAATTACCATATCTTTTAGCTAGAAGGTACAATTTGCTTTTATAACCACTTTACAAAAAGGGAAACTATCATATCTTTCCAATGGAGGTGCTCTCAAATACCAATTCGGGTTCTATCAAAAGTGAAAGCCATTATAATTTTTCAAGGGTAAAATTTCTTGGGGTAAAAAATGACAATACTCAAAATCTCCTAAATTTATAGTGTCATACGAACCAATATGAATTTAAAAATAATATTTTACAACCATTTGATATGTAAAAACAGGTCATTGTACTCTTCTGCATACAAATTTCCCCCACGAAATCCCCAACACAAACAAGGTAAAATCAAATATAGATACCCTGCATGCCTAACAGCTACGAGCAATCATATAAAATATCGAATATGCACACAGAAGTAAAAAAAAAATATCTACCCTTATCCTAGCATGTAGGATACAAAATTACCAATATGATACTGAAAGTGAAAGTAAATGTGATAAACATAAAGTCTTACCAAGTCAAGAGCTCCGGGTAAGAGGTCCTCATACTTTCCTTGGTCTCTCAAGTACAATCACCTTCGCACTCACTCCATTTGACCTTCATTAACTCTACCATATTTCTCCTAAGCTACTTCATATCACATACAATGATATGAATAAGCCTATGAGGTGTCAATGTTTTTGGTTCAATCTCGATTTCATCAAGCTGATTCGGTTCAGCTATCATGACTATGCCATGCATAATCTTCAACAAATGAGAGAAGTGGAACATGTTGTGCATATCCACTATCTTCTGAGGCAGTTGACTCTATATGCAAGATTCTTGATCCTCTCAAGTATAAGAAAAGGATTAATGAATCTCGACACCAACTTCCCCTTAATACCGAATTGAACAACATTCTTCAATGGAGAAATCTTGACAAAAACCATATTGCTAATGGAGAACTCTAAGCCACGTCTTCTCCTATCAACATAGCTCTTATGTCTATCATAAGCAGCTTTCATTCGTTGTTGAATGATCATGATCTTCTCCGAATTCTCCCTAACCACATCTGGCCCAAGTATCAGTTTCTCGCCCAATTTCCACCAACATGAAGAGGCGTTGAATGATTGTCCATATAATGCCTCAAATGGCGCCACATTGATGCTGGGTTGATAACTATTATTATATGCGAACTATACTATGACAACCATACTACGCCTCCAACACCCAAAATACCTATAAGTACATTATTGTAGTGCATGGCCGATGTAGGATGATTGTCAGGGGTTGAAAAGAACAGAAACAATCATGGAACCTATCGTATATCTCACAGCACATCGAATAAAATATAATATACATCACAGAAATAAGACAGGCGAGATGGTAATAATAAAAATGAACCACGATATTAGAGTTCACAGGTTCACCAAGTTATACAAAATGATAATAGAGTTTACACAACTGATAATAAACTCCAAGAAAACTATCTCGATAGAAAAGCAAATGCAGTCTAGGCTCCATGGTGTTACATCGGGGAATAAGCAATTGTATATTTATATATAAACAAGAAAGCTCCATCCAGCTCATCCTCTACAGATTCACCGCATATCACCTAGACCTGTTATTTAGTCTACTCATTTAAGAGTACCTGAGATAATAAGAAACAAAGAAAAAAACCTCAAGTCGGACAATAGTCTAGTGTGAGCGATAATAAATCTAAAAATACTATGCAAGTTGATATAATAAGGAATAAAGGTATACGAATGATACATGACTTGTCCCTGCAACCAAAGAGTAAGCATATAACAAAAATATTATTTTACTCTACACATATCATAAAGGTGTACTGCATCCTAAGTACAATAACAAGTATCCAGGTATCCATACCCACAATACCTATCTCAAGTGACATCCCTAGAGTGATGACTACAAAGGAAAGCAACTAAAGTAAACACAACATCCATTAAATAATCCTCACTATCACTCAATGTGCCTTGGATATATATATATATATATTATAACGGATATATATATATATATATTATAACCCATATAAACATTCCTATGCAGGGATCAATAGAGAAATCTCAGTTTTACTCGCTCACGATCCAAAGCTCACACTAGACCCATTCCACCGGTCTAGGGTAAACGGATCCATTCCACCAACCCAAGATAGCCATTCCAAGTACCTAATGAGCATCCTCATAATTTCCATGCTTTTGAGTATGTCAAAAAACACTCTGAGTATTGACGATCCAATAGTACACGTATCCAAGCCCTTTCCTTGCTCCATCTAGTTTCCATTCATCCTTAAGGAACCATTCAACATTTCTTTCTTTCCACGATAGAACCATTCAACATTCTATCCATGGGTCACCCTTTCTAAAACCCATCCTTTTTGGATAATCATTATCATGACCCCTTTCAACATGGAGCCACCATTATCGAAACCTAAATCGATTCACCATCGAGCTACCATCATTGAAGTAATAAAGCTACCATCCTTCATCGTGCCACTACATCGCCATTGAACCCCAAGCGAATGAAAGAAAATCATCGGCACGACCTATAAGACCAACACTCGCCCTCCTAGAAGTTTCATCATCAAAGGCCCTAAAATTCATGTCGGTACTGACCACTTGGGTTCAATACTGATATAAACATCTTGATCGGTACTTAGCCAAATATTGGCTAAGTACTTCTCCCATAATCACTCCTCCATTACCCTGCTTAGGATCCCCTTGCTCCATTCCTCAAGCCCAAGCTACAACCATAGTCGATAAAAGAACACAGTATCAGCCAAAAGAAGTTGGTACTAACCACTCTACTTAGCTGATTTTCCTACTCGAACTTCCAAACCTCTTTTTATCTTCAACCTGAATTTTTGTGGCCTAAGTCCCCAAGCATTGCCATCTCGCCGATTAGATCTGCAACTCCTTCCACCGAATAGAAAACAGCTCATCATTGTCCACCTGTTAACCACCTAAACTAGCTGCGAACAACCTACGACTAAGATCCTAGACTCTTCTCCTCATCCAGGGTCCCTTCTAGAAGTTTCACTCAATTCCGACCACTTTTGCATTCCTCTTGCCCAAATCAAGGACCTCCTTCTTAACTTCATTAAAACACAGGCCAACGTATCAAAAAAATTCATCCACGCATATACATCATTTATAAGCATTCAACAAACATATACAACCCATCCAACCAAGACTAAAACACATTAATTAACCTAGATTTAGTTTTGTACCAAAATAACAATTTGATCCAAAAGAGGTTGCAAAACATTTAAATCAAATCCAACTTTTTTAATTTTGGCCATAAACATTTCTTAAGGCATAGCTAAAGTTTAAAATCATTTTAACACAAAATCATATTAAAACCTCTTTTTAACTATATAGACAAGCATATAATAGTGAGAGATCAAGAATTACTCACCCATTACCCAAAATACCAATCTAATCCCTAGATTTGAAATAAATGGTCAAGAATCATGAATTACCAAGCATCAAAATGATGAATCTATGAACTTGTTCACTAATAACCTTTCTAATGATGGATTTGGCTAAGATTAGTAAGAAAAAGATGTGAGCTTTTTGATGAAATTGGAGCTAATGGAGGTTAGGAATTGTGTTGGAAAAGTGGGAAAAGATTTACTTCTATCTCATCTCCCCCATTTAAGCACAATCGTCGAAATTCATTATTGGAACTAAATGTGGGCTTAGTTTAATTGTCTACTAATCTATCAAGCAGCAAAGTATTTAAATAGTCATATCTCATAAACGGTAAGTCTGTTTTCCTATTATGACCACTCTATGAAAAGAGAAACCACAAGCCCAATCTAATGGAAGTTGATTCAAACCCTAATTCTACTCCTATCAAAATTTATAGGCTTTACAAGAATTTCTAGGTCCAAAAGGTTCGCTAAAAATTCTAGAAGTCAAAAATGTCCTTAATAATCATTTTTCAAAAATTTAGAGTCATACGACCTTATATGAAATAAATAACAATATTTTATGATTCTTCAATACATAAACTATGAATCATTATACTCTCTAACCCTTCCTTCCCCTTTAGGAATTTTGCCTCTGAAATCCTAAAATAAATCAAAGAATAGTCGACCATATTTAACTTGCATGCCTAATAATCATATGCAATCATTAAATACATCAAATATGAAGCTTTGGAACCAATAATATTGGTTAGCCTAAAGTAGCATGTAAGATACTAAACTACCCTATATAATATTAAAAGCGAAAGTAAATACGAAAACAGTAGGCTTTACCATGCAAAGAGCTCTAGATATGAAACCATCATTTTCTCTTCAGTCTCCCACGTGCAATTGCCTTCCCTTTTACCCCCGTTAGACCTTCACCATCTTTCTCCTAGGCTTTTTCGTATCACGTCTGACAATATGAACCAGCCTACGAGGTCCCGAAGCTTCTGATTCAATCTCATTATCGTCTAGTTGATCTGGTGCACTCTTCGTGCCTGAGTCGTGCACAAATATGCGCAAGTGAAAGACGTGGAATACGTTATGCACGCCCTTCATCTTCCAAGGTAAGTCGATCCTTTATAGTAGGATTTCAATTCTCTCCACTAACGAAAAAGGAGCTATGAATCTTGATGCCAGCTTCCCCTTACCACCGAATCGAAAAACATTTTCAATAGAGAGATCTTCACAAACACTATATCGTCGATAGAGAACTTTAAGTGTCGATGTCTCTTATCATCCTAGCTCTTTTATCAATCCTGAGCAGCTTTCTTCATTGCTAAATGATCTCATTCTTCTTTGATGTCTCTCTAATCATATCTGGCTCAAGTATCAGTCTTTCGCCCGCTTTCCACTAACATGAAGAAGCGTTACACAGTCGACTATATAATGCTTCATATGGTGTCATACTAATACCAAACTTGTAGCTATTGTTGTATGTACGCTACCAAATGCAATTGATTGCACCATGACCTCTAAAATTGCGTATGTAAGATTGTAAGAGATCCTCTATTATATGATTCACCATCTCGGTCTACTCCTCAATTTATAGATAATAAGCTCTAATTCACAATGAGGTAACCGACGATGTACTCCAACTTCTTTTACTCTAGGAACAACTCCACCAAACTTGCATACTACCCAAAGCAACGGCGACTGCATTTCCCTTAACAAGCGTATAGGAAATGCTAAAATCATAGAAGGCCAAGAAATCCAACTATCATTGTTGACAAGGTTGAGATCCTTCTATGAGAAAAGGCACTTCAATGATTTGTGGTTTGCGAACAGCTCAAACCTTTGTCCTAATAGGTAATGCCTCAAAATCTTTAAAGCAAGCACTATCGTTGCCAACACTAGATCGTGAGTTGGATAATTCTTCTCGTACGGTTTTAGTAGTCGACTAGAGTAAGCAACAACTTTTCCCCCTACATCAACATTGCACCTAATCTGGTACACGAGCATTGGTGTATATTGTCATCTCCTCATTCCCGTTCAGAATGGTCATTACTGGCGCAGTCGTCAACCTCTCTTTCAGACTCACGAATGCTTGCTCACACCTTGCATCCCAAATACGGTCTAATTCTTCTTCATCAAATTGGTTAATGACGCTGCTACCTTAGAGAAATCCTTGATTAAACGTCTATAATATCCAGCCAATACTAAAGAGCTCCTCACACCAGTAGCGTTTTCGGGTTGGTTCCAATCCTGAACCACCACCACCTTGGCAGGATCTACTACAATGCACTGCTCAGAGACAACATGACCTAAGAATCTCACTTTCCTCCTCCAGAAGTGACACTTCGAAAACTTCACTTTCAATCTGTGCTTCCTAAAAATCTTAAGCACGGTCCTCATGTGCATCTTGACTTCCTCCTCCGTTCTAGAATAGAACATAATATCATCCATGAACACAAACATGAACTTGTTTGACTGATCTCTGACGTAATGGTCAGTAAGACCAAAAAAGTATGTTGGAGCATTGGTTAGCTCGAATGGCATAACCAACCACTCATAGAAACCAGATGGTATATGAAATGAGGTGATCAGAACACTCTCCTTTACCACTTCAACTGGTGAAATCTTGTTGCAAGATCCAACTGAGAGAACATCTTTGTACCATGGAGCTGATCTAACAAGTCATCAATACGTAGGAATGGATACTTGTTCTTCCTCGTCACCTTATTCGGCTCACAGTAATCTACACACAATCTTAGATATCCATCTACTTTTGTGGCGAATACTATGGGTGCGTCGTACTTAAATATGCTCCTATAAGTGATTCTTGCTTCAACAGGTCATTTACTTGCACCTCCAACTCCTTCTACTCTCTAGGTGGCATATGTCTTATAGGTATAACTACTGGCCTAACATTTTTCACTAAGTCTATGCAAAACTCAATCTCTCAGTATGGAGACAACCCATTCACCTTCTCAGTATATTCAGATACTTTCTAATAATGGGAAGAGATGACAACTCATCTCATGGGACCTTGAGAGAATATGGAAAGCAAACCATAACCTCATTGTCTAGCAAGCAAGCAATCACTTAGCCTTAATTGTCACCAATGGTTTCTCGCGGTCCATTATTACTGCATATTTTCTCAGCCAGACCATTACTAAGATAAACCTAAACCCAATGAAATCCAAAACTAAGAAATCATAAATAAATGAGCATCCTTGACTTGATAAGACCAAACCACGATAAACCATTCAAAGACTAGTAGGGTCTCCAATAGGATTTGTCAACATCTTCTTTAGACTCACAAATGCATGCTCGCACCGCACACATCCCATATAAAAGTCCAATTCTTCTTCATCAAGTAGGTTAATGGCACTCCTACATGAGAGTAGTCCTTGATAAAACATCTATAGTATCCTCCCAATCCAAGGAAACTTCTGTAACATCCCTAATTTTTGTTTAACATTATTCAGGAGATTTAATTAGATTAATTAAATAGAAAAATGTGTGGTATGAAAAAGAGATGATAGTTGATAATTAATTGGGTTGGGCCTTAACTAATCAACGAATAAGATTGCTTTGACATATAAATAAGTAGGAGGATTTATGAAAGGGGCAAAACAGGAATAGGCCTCATTTCCTAAACATAAACCCTTCCACCCTCGTATCCTAATTCATATTTTCATTCATACAAATATAAACAAAGTAGAGGCCATTGCTAGGGGATTTAAGGGGATAAAATCGTGGAAGTCAAGTTAAAGCTAAGGGAAATCAAATCAACAACTCAAATCTTAACTCTCTTTATCAAATCAAGGTGAATAATAGTATCCAACTCATCTCCATGTATTTGATTTTTGGATTTTCGATTGATTCTAAATTGGTTGATGATGTTATGTCATGATATGGTTGATTTTACCATTGCTTGATTGAATTGAAGATTTATTGGAATTTTTTAGGAATTTTTATGTTAGGTTTTGAAGGAAAAATCCTAGTTTTTGATCTCTAAATGATTTGATTTTTCGATGTGTCGTGTAAAACATAATTTTAGAGATGATTTTTTAGTTTCATAATTTTTCAAATTAATGGGAATATTTTATGAATTTTCTAAGGAGAAAAGCGCATTTATTTCTGGTTTTAATTATTAAAAATAATCAAATAATGGCTAGTCTCGAAATTTTTATATGTTAAATAATACGGTATTTCTGATTTTTGATGAATCCTTGGGATTTTTCCCAAGTGATTTTGATTTATTATGAATTTGTTAGGCCATAAAAGCTTAATAGTTATTTTAAAATAATAGTAAATAATGAAGGGTTTGCAAATAATTTGAGAATGATAAAATCTGATCTGTTGCAGTTTTTTGAAAAGAAAGTGCTAAAGAAAGTTATTAACCAATAGAAACTTGATAAAGATTAGAAATTGGTGGAAAGTATTCTCTTTAAAAGAAAATAATTCAGTTTTCAAGTTAGTTATAAAAAAATGTCATTCCTTTGGTTGATGAAACACTTTTCTGATGAAACTCGACGCTCTTTATTGATGAAACTTGATGCTCTTCATTGATGAAACTCTTTATTGATGAAAATCGATGCTCTTCATTAATGAAACTCTTTATTGATGAAATCGATGCTCTTCATATATAAAACTCTTTATTGATGAAACTCTTTATCGATCAAACTCTTTATTGACGACGCTCTCCATCGATGGCACTCTTTGATCGATGAAACTCTTTATTGATGACACTCTCCATCGGTGACACTCTTTGATGAAACTCTTTTTCGACGAAACTCTTTATCGACAAAACACTTTATTGATGAAAGTCTTTATTGATGAACTCTTTATTAATGGCGCTCTTCAACGACGACGCTCTTTGATGAAACTCTTTATCGATGAAACTCTTTACTAATGACGTGCTTCATCGACGACGCTCTTTGATGAAACTCTTTATTGATGAAACTCTTTATTGATGATGCTCTTTCTCTAGGATACTCTTTGATGAAACTCTTTATCGATGAAACTCTTTAATTATACTCCTTTCAAAATTTTCCAATTGACTTTCATACCCAAATAGATAATTACTATAACTATCTACCACATACCCCAAGGATAGGACTCTAAGTCTCAATAGGTCTAGGTTTATGATTTTATACGCTATAATGTTCTGACTAAGCTCTAAACCAAACTATAACGACCCCACATGATGCCCATATTATTAAAGAACATTACAAATAATGTGATCTAATAATATGGAGAATAAGACTTGATAAGGGTGACTGAATGTGAATGTATCTTTAAACTAACACTGACATGTCATACTTATGGTCTATTAATCTCTATAATAAAGTTTGATGTGTACAATCCTAGTTCAAAGTAATAATCACATTAATTTCTCATAATCAGAATGGTATATCATATAAACAATAGTTACAGATCACAGCGGAATAAAAACTATATACATATATGCAAAAGTGATGAGATACTCATTTCCTGGTAAGCAGGTCGCATGTTCGATTTTCGTTTGCCTTACTCCCATTTCAAGGCACGGAGGTGGGTCCCCATAAAACCACACAACATGGATGGGGGCATCAAATCTCTATGCTTGGATAATTGAAAACCCTCATGTCTATGGTCGGACTACGCTAGAGAGGAGCTCATCGCATCCCTTCGATTCTTCAGGGCTCTGGGTTGAGTTTTTAAAAGAAGTGAGATTCTACCAAATATAACACTAGGCTCACATAATATACATCCGATACAAAATTCTATCTTAATTATACATTTTATAAACAAACACAAATCCCAAATGAGATAAACTATAAGTAAAAAATGTTTATCTCCTTGCTAGAACAACCATCCAAAGGTCAACCTGTCCTTTAACCTGAAAAGTCTTGGTCTGACCTAAGCATTTAAAATAACACCTGGGTCAGACTATCTCTAAATATCCAGAAGGGTGAGAACAAGATATAACACAAAAATATATGACATATAAGTAAATCCAGATGTCCAAGTTATAATAAGTCATAGGATTAATTTAACTCAGAAACCACCTCAAGACATAAGAGTATATATTTATTTCACGAACACAGAATAGTCATAGAATCCAAATTTCCTAAATCCAAGAGATCTTAATCCATACCGATTGTAATGATCGTCTATACTGGTTGCAATGATTATACTCTGACCGCGGCAAAAAAACAAACAAAGGTATCACTCGTGCTTATCCGAAACCAAAGATCATACTCATACCGAGAATATAGAATCACAAATGATCTCAAGGATAGTCCATACCAATCAAGACGATTGTAGCAACCATGACTCGAAGGCTTTAGATTATTCATATTTATAAATCTATAATCATACAGAAATCCATAAGTATATCTCTTAAGGATATATAAGCCCCACCGAACACCAAAAGGAAATATATTCTAAAGTGCTAAATACCATTACATTCAGTAATCACTGAAGCTTAACCAAAACGATTCATACCACCTGATAAAATTCAAGTATTTACTAGAAGCTAGTAAATCTCACTCGTTACGGATACAGCTAGAAAATCATAACTATATTCTTTTAAGGATCTACCGGTCCCACCGAACACCAAAAGAGATACAATATTAAAGTGTTAAGTACTTCCTCGTAGCAATCACAAGAATTTAACCACGACATCCCATACTACCCAATGAAATTAGAATATTCACTAATGGGTTAGTAAATACCACTTAAACATTCTATTCAATGAGTTGTACAATATTCGATGAAGCATTACTCAAGAGCATTTAAATCAATCGATAACACTAAGTTGATTATTCTACTACATATATAGAACTAAGGCTCTCAAAACATTTATCTTATATAAATTTATGGTTTATAAATCCAATGACATCATTTTTCATATAGGAAATACTTTCTAAACAATTTATTTATTATTAGATAAAATAAATCATTTAATTAATTTTGATCTCAATATATATGTATGTGCGTATGTGTGATCACCTTCTAAATTCCATAAAGTTATATTGTTCGAAAACTACGTTCCAAAGACCATATGTATATAAGTAACCATATATTTTATAAAACCTTAATTACTCTTATTCCAAACCCAAATTAGTATTTATACATTTGTTAAAAATAGCTTAAGTTCACATTCCAAAACCATACCTCAAAATCCATAAAATCCTTTCTATTATTTAATTACTATTATTTAATACATTTTCCATTATTGCTAACAAAATAGTTCCAAAGATAAACAAAGTGTAACTATATGCATATATTTATAGTAAACCAAAACTTAAATCTTTGTAGTTTTAGAAATCAGTTTCTAATCCATATATATACAAATACTTGTTTTTAAAATTCATAACACAAGTTAATACTAAACCTAGGCTTATGAAAATTACGTGTATTGTAATTAAACTAGGTTAAATTCCAGATCTAAAACAAAGTATAACATAAAAATTTTGTTGTTCATAGATAAGAGAGTTCACTAGATTTGTAAAGTAATTTATCCAATACTTGTTTATATGCTATATTTAACCATTCAAGAACTAAAAAGATCACAAGATTGCAATACAATAATCACTAGAAATGATCACTAACAAGCAAGGGGAAGAAGGTCTAACAAGATGGAAATGAATGACATAAAGGAGGACTTCCTAGAGCCGATGTTGCTCCAGGTTATCACCCCATCGGTCCACCGGTGGAGCACCATCGATCGACCAATGGTGACGACTCCTAGAGCCATCTCGGCTTCAGGAACTCCACCGAGATCGATGCCCGACGAACTATGGCAATACTTCTTCAGGCCAAGGTCATAAGTATGTAAACCTAGCATGCATATATGAATAGCTAACTATTATCGTAAAACAAGAATGAGCACCACAATTCAAACTAACAGAAGCAAGATTTGCTAGCTTATTAACATCTATACTGAAATAATATGATTCAGTAAACCATAACTCAATTTAAAAAATCACTCATCCAATAAAACATGAGTTGAATTTAATACAATTACTTGCTCGTGGATTTAGAGATAGAAATACGAGGGTCAACTCACCTTATTTCTTAGTTCCTTGACTAGAATTTACATCAACTGCTGTAGTTACTTTCTCAATCCAACAAAACCCTAAAATGGCAATTTTGCAAACAATATACAATAGATTATAAAATTACTCAAAATCAAAATCGCGGGTTTTAAATGATGAAGATAGAGAGGAAAATTATACTTTGAATTTCTAAGAATTTCTAGGAATTCCTATAATTACATTTTGAAGATTTTGTGCTAGGCTTTGAAGTAGGGTTAGAATTTTCTTACTTATCTTAATTTTCTGAGTTTATGAACATACTATATTGAACGCATAGTATATCCAAAGAGAAAATAATCTGTTATCTCTTCCTTATTTTACAAATTGGCTTTGACCCAATAAGAACTAATTGCTTATTAATTGTTTCCAAAAGCTTATCTACACAATTTTCTAAAGCTTTAGTTCATAATTAAAAGATTCCACATTTTCTTATTGCTAAAATATTCTTAATCAATTCTAAAAATTTCTAATTTCAATTAATAACTAAAATAATTCAATTTAAACCAAATTCAATTTAACTTTCCAATTAATAATTTATTTTTATTATTAAAACCTTTAATAATTAAATCAACAATACCGTAACTTAAATAAAAATCATAACTCCTTTCATTTTAATTAAATCAATCTAATCGTTCAAGGACTAAATTTAACTACATGGTGAAGTTTAAATTCACAGACTAAAATTAATTAACCATAATTAAACTTAATTAATCAGGCAATTAACAATAGGAGTGTTACATGCTCGGTCCAATACTATAAGGAATCAGGGTCGATAGGTAAATGCTAATGTGGGCGCTGGAACCTTGCTAGTAGATATAGGGACTATGTATCAGCTCTTTGTTAACATCATGCAAGCTAGAGCAGCAGCTGGTTTGGATGGAGTAAACGTTGCTGATGCGGGAGGAGCAAATCTCGTAGTGTCAGTTGGCAATAACTATGACAAGCTGAACCATGATTATACCAGTCTTAGAGGGAAGCCATTTTTAGGAACGAAGGATGCTTTTAAAGAGGAGAACTGATTGTTGCTTTGTTAGAGAATTTTTGCCTATCCAGGCTTGAATGATGAGTAGAAGAGAAGATAGGCTTTGAGGTAGTTGCAAGAAGCTGTATTATATTGGTGGAACGAGGTAACTATCGGTGTGCCAGAAGAAAAACTGACTTAGGTTGAGTTTAGAAGAAGATCTGAGGAGAGGTTCTTATCTGAAGTAGCCAACTCAACCTTCCTTAAGAAGTTTATGGAATTGGAACAAGGAGAAATGTCGGTGTTAGAATATGCCACTAAGTTTGATGAGCTATTTAGGTATGGGTATGCCACTATAGACACTATGATTAAGAGGAATAAGAAGTTTATCCGAGGTTTGAAGCTAGAGATTGCTAGAGAAACAATGACATATCTCTGAGATCCAAGTAATGTAGTGGTGGAGATGGCGATAAGAAATGAGAATATGCTTTTAAATTTTGGGATGAAGAAATTAGTGGAGACCCAAAGTTCTCAAGGTAAGAAGAAGAAGTTCTCTAAAAAGAAGGGAGCTTAAAAGAGTGGAGATGCCAAGAAAAAGAAGGAGATATTGTTTGCTATAACTGCAATAAGAAAGGGCACTTTGCAAATGAGTGTTGCTTTGGTAATGGAAGAAGGCTACTGGAAAGAAGAACATGAAGTGTTATAACTGCAATCAGATGGGGCATAATAATGAATGTCCAGTACCAGCCAAGGCTAAAAACGGGTAAGTTTTTGCTCTGGGACCATCAACTTCTAGACCAGCTGCAAAAGAGAAAGGAAAGTCTACGATGAGAGGTATGCTTTTGATTCATGGCATTCTTGTTGAAGTATTATTTGATATTCGCACATCACATTCTTTTATCTTACAATGTTTAGTAGACATGTTAAATCTGGAACTGTCATATCTTATTACTTCCTTAAGGGTTGGGAATCCGATTGGAGGTTATGCAGCTATTGGGATGAGATGTGACTATTTAGAATTGAGCTTTTAGGTCAAGGTTTTAAATCTCGGATATCGGTCATATCTCGTCTCGAAGAATTTAGACAGCTTATCTCGTATCAGGTGAGATCTCGAACGAGATGAGTGCATCTCAGTCGTCCATCTCGGATTTACATTTCGAATTCTAAAATTCATTTCGGAGTTATCTCGAAGTATATGTCATGTCGAAAATTAGTTTTCATACACTTAAATTTATAATACTAGTCACCACCTTAAGGAAAACATTATGCACTTACCTTGAATATATCACGCGCTTATCATTAGTAATTTAGCATGGAAAAATATCACTTGTATCATGTAAAATAAACAAATAACTAGATATCATGATTGTTGTTCAATATAATATCATATGAGATAAAGTACATAAGAAACAAACCATAACATATGTACCTTTACTTTGTTTGATCATTCACTTAACATTCCTACATAACATAATGTCTCATTTCTACCTTTTATGATTTATAGTGTTGCAAGGGAAATATTAGTTTTATAACTTTAAATACAAAAGTCTACAAGTAGAATTAAGATATTCTATGTCTGATTATAGTATTTAATTATTAGCAAATAAAATCTCATCAAGAAACTAATAACATATATATTTCAAACAAACGTAGAAAATAGCATACATAGTACAATTTTTTTCAAACATTTAGTAATATTATAAGAAAAGCAAAACAATGATGTACGAATGAACATGTAATCATCAAATTAAATTAATAGATGAAAGAGAATTCCTTTATTGCTTAAAAATAAGCCTTGAGGAAAAAAATTATAGCAGCAAAGACTAAATGAAATCAAATTGGGAATCCATTTGAAACATAAAGTTAAATAAGTGAAGCCTAAAATTTATAGCCGCAAAAAATAGGGTTAGGAAAAAAACTCAAGAAAGTGTTGAAAAAATTAAAAATGAAATCGGATGTAAATTAATCTGGATCAGAAACCTAAATGAAAATCATAAAGTGAAATACTTACCATAATCGATGTAGATTTTATCATCATCTTACACTAGTCACTGCCGTAAAATAAGAGACGAAGATTAAATGAGATTATATAAGAAATAAGGGTTAAGAAAAGTAAAATTAAGAAGACATAAATTAAGGTAAAGGATGAGCTAGCCCAATACGGAAAAAGAGTTGATTTTTTCCAAAATTCAACAATTCGGCCGATATCTCGCTGTTAAATCTCGTCCGAGATACCGGACGAGATACTGAAATCTCGTTCGAGATTTGGGTCAGACGAGATTCAAATGAAATTACCTGTTTCGAATCGCCCAGGCTTGAAAACGAGTTCTCGACCAAGATCTCGGCCGAGATGAGTGAGATTTGAAACCTTGTTTTAGGTCATGCATTTTCCTACAATTTATATGTGTTTGACTTTGTGGGTTTTGGGAGTATTCTGGGTATGGATTGGTTAAGCAAATACGATGCTAGGATATTTTTCCACGATAGGAAGACATCACTAAGACACCCTAATATCCGTGATCGAATTATATACTTAGTACAAAATTTGAGTCTAGATATTTGTGCTTTATTGGGTGTAATGGAAGTGGAGATGAAGTGAATCGGGTTTTATTGTAAGAGAGTATGTGAATATTTTTTAGCCTGCTATAGGACTACCGCCAGAATGAGCTATTGAGTTTCGAATAGATCTTTTACCTTAAGCTGAACCCGTGAGTAGACCGCTAAGCAGAATTGGCACCCACTGAGATGAAAGAGTTAAAGATGCAGTTGGTGGACTTATAAGGAAAGTATTTTATTAGACCAAGCAGTTTTCCTAGGGAGCGGACGTAGTGTTCATGAAGAAACAGGATGGCTCGTTGAGAATGTGTATTGATTATCATAAGTTGACTGAGAAGTCGATATAGAATAAGTATTACTTACCGAGAAGATGATTTGTTCGATCAGTTGAGTGGAGCCAATGTATTTTTCCAATTGGATTTAGCAACAGGGTTCCATCAATTGAGAGTGGCAAAGGACAGTATTCCATTAATGACGTTTCAAACAAGATATGGTTCATATGGATGGTTAGTCATGCCCTTGGACTAACCAATGCACTTGCTTACCTTATGGATTTGATGAACCGGATCTTCCAAGAGCATTTGGACATATTCATATTAGTGTTTATAGAAGACATTTTTATATATTCTAAGAACGAAAAAGATCATGAGATCGTCTTAGAACATTGCTAGAGACGTTAAGACAGCATCAACTAAAAGCGAAGTTTTCAAAATTCTATTTTTGGACAAAAGAAGTGAATTTCCTTGGTCATGGAGTTTCATAAAATGGGTTATCTGTAGATCTAGCTAAATTTGAAGCTATTAATAACTAGAAAAGGCCCGAGATTTTGACCAGATAAGAAGATTTCTAGAGTTGGCTGGCTATTAACGGGGACTCGTCAAAGATTTCTCTCATATAGCAACACATATGACTAAACTGATAAGGAAGGGTGTAAAGTATGTTAGGATAGATAAATGTGAAGAAGCATTCTTAAAGCTGAAACATTTATTGAACAATGCACTCATGTTAGTTGTTCCAAATAGGAATATATTTTTAGTGGTGTATATAGATGCATATGAGGCAAGGTTAGGAGCTGTGTTAATACAAAGAGGTAAAGTGATTGCCTACGCTTCTTGATAGCCTCAAGCACATGAATTTAGATATCCGGCTCATGATTTAGAGTTAGCAGCGGTGATCTTTGCTTTGAAAATGTGGGGTCACTATCTTCTGGGAGAATGATTTGTGTTATTTACGAATCATAAGTCTTTGAAGTATTTATTCCCTCAAAAAGAGTTAAATATGAGATGGAAAATGTGGCTATTGTTTTTGGCGGCTTATGATTTTGATATTGAGTATACGTCAGGAAAAGGAAACAAAGTTCCAGATGCACTTAGTAGAAAGCATCAAAGTGCAGTGTTAGCAATGTAAGAAGAATGGAAAGATTTAGAGACATTGGTTTCTTGTGGTTAATGTTAAGATTGACGACTTGTTTCGGTCATAACACCACAATGTTATCATGTTTGGAAGTTCAATCGGTAATGATCGAAAGGATTCCTTCTAAGCATAAAGATGATCTATTACTGGCTGAAGGGATTAGAAGGCTTAAAAAATAAACTCAAATTGATGATTTAAAAGGTTTTAGTCTTGATAAAAACTGATGGTTGAGGAAGATGGGATGGTTGTGTGTTCTAAATGTTTGTAACCTAAGGAAAGAAGTTCTCAAGGAGTGTCATCGATCGAAGTTTACTATTCATCCTAAAGAAACTAAGACGTATCAAGACATTTAGAGAAGTTTATTCTGGGAATGGATGAAAAGGGATGTAGGCTTATGGATAAAGCAATGTTTGAATTTCCAGCAAATAAAAGCCGAGCATCAGAAGCCAAATGGATTGCTTCAAACTTTAGAGTTGCCACTTTGAAAATGGGACTCTATATCCATAGATTTTATTGATGGATTGCTAAGGTCGAATAGGGAAAATGAGAGTGTTTGGGTTATAGTAGATAGACTGACCAAAAGTGCACATTTTATTTCTATTAAATCGAAAAGGACAACACATATATTGGCTAATTTGTTTATGAGGAATATTATTAGACTACATGGGATTCCTAGTAGTATAGTTAGTGGCAGAGATGGTTTATTCACTAGTGAATTCTGAAAGAATCTGCAAGAAGCGATAGGTGCAAATTTGATGATGAGTGCCGCTTACCATCCACAAATGGATGGGGAAACAGAAAGAGTAACAATATTCTTGAAGATTTGTTAAGGGATTGTATAGTAGACTTTGGAGGGTGGTTAGAAAACCATTTGCATTTAATCGAGTTTTCCTGTAATAATAGATATCAAACTAGTATAGGAATGAAATCTTTCAAAGCTCTTTATGGAAGGTCACACAAGTCGCCAGCATATTGGTTGAAGACCGGAGACGGGTTGGTTCTTGAACTAGATATGGTAAGAGAAGCCATAGAAAAAATTAAGTTGATCTGAACAAGGATAAAGGAAGCAGGGTCTAGGTAGAAAAGTTATGTAGATAAGAAACGTAAAGATTTAGAGTTCTCAGTTGAAGACCATGTTTGTATCAAAGTATCACCAATGAAGGGTGTGGTGTGCTTTGGAAAGATGGAAAATTGGCACCAAGTATGTAGGTCCATTTCCTATCATAGAGGGGATCGGTAAACTCTATTATCAGATAGAGCTACCGAGCGGTTTGGAAAGAATCTATAACGTTTTTCATGTTTCTCATCTTCGGAAGTGTGTATATGACCCAGAAACTGCTATCACTCAGGCTGCATTGGAAGATTTAGTAGTGGAACATGATATGACTATTGTTATACAACCAGTTCGTGTTGTGGCTATAGATGAGAAGAGGTTAAAGAACAAGATGGTCAAGTTAGTGAAAGTCTAGTGTAGTGATAATGAGAAGGACTATACTTGCGAGACAAAGGACGTGATTAGAGAAATTTATCTTGAGTTGTTTTGATGGTATGTTCATCATATAGACTTTTTCCTAGTCAGATAGGCTAGTGGTGTTGTTAAGTGTTGTTACAAATGCTGGCATGGTTGATATGCTTATTGTGATCCTTATTGAATTTTGGAAATGAAATTTTTTGAGGAGAGGAGCCTGTAACACCCTTAATTTTTGTTTAACATTATTCGGAAGATTTAATTAGATTAATTAAATAGAATAATGTGTGGTATGAAAAAGAGATGATAGTTGATAATTAATTGGGTTGGGCCTTAACTAATCAACGAATAAGATTGCTTTGACATATAAATAAGTAGGAGGATTTATGAAAGGGGCAAAACAGGAATAGGCCTCATTTCCTAAACATAAACCCTTCCACCCTCGTATCCTCATTCATATTTTCATTCATACAAATATAAACAAAGTAGAGGCCATTGCTAGGGGATTTAAGGGGAGAAAATCATGGAAGTCAAGTTAAAGCTAAGGGGAATCAAATCAACAACTCAAATCTCAACTCCCTTTATCAAATCAATGTGAATAATAGTATCCATCTCATCTTCATGTGTTTGATTTTTGGATTTTTGATTGATTTTGAATTGGTTGATGATGATATGTCATGATATAGTGTGATTTTAGTATTGTTTGATTGAATAAAGATTTATTGAAATTATTATGTTAGGTTCTGAAGGAAAAACCCTAGTTTTAATCACTAGATGATTTTGTTTTTTGATATGTTGTGTAAAACGTAATTTTGAAGAAGTTTTTTTAATTTCATTATTTTTCGAATTAATAGAAATATTTTATGAATTTTCTAACGAGAAAAGGGCGTTTATTTTGGTTTTAATTATTAAAAATGATTAAATAATGATTTTGATCTTGAAATTTTTATATATTAAAGAATATAGTGTTTTTTATTTTTGGCGAATTTTGAGGATTTTTCTCATGTGTTTTTGCTTTATTACGAATTTATTAGGCTAGAAAAGCTTAATAATTGTATTAAAATAATAACAAATAATGAAGGGTTTGCAACTAATTTGAGAACTATACAATCTGAGCTATTGCATTTTTTGAAAAGAAAGCTATAAAGAAAGTTATTAGCTGACAAAAATTTGACAAAGAATACGATTTGATAGAATGTATTCCCTTTAAAAGAAAATAATTCAGTTTTCAAGTTAATTACAAAAGAAGTCATTCCTTTCGTTGATGACTCTTTACTAATGAAACTCGATGCTCTTCATTGATGAAACTCGACGACCTTCATTGATGAGAAACTCGACGCTCTACATTGACGAAACTCTTTATTGATGAAACTTGCCGCTCTTCACTGGTGAAACACTTTATCGGTGAAACTCTTTATCGACGAAACTCATTATCGTTGAAACTCTTTATTGATGACGCTCTTCATCAACGATGCTCTTTGATGAAACTCTTATCGATGAAACTCTTTATCGACGAAACTCTTTATTGATAAAACTTTTTATCGATGAAACTCTTTATTGATGACGCTCTACATCGACGATGTCTTTATCAATGAAACTCTTTATTGTTGAAACTTTTTATTGATGACGCTCTTCATTGACGATGCCCTTTGATGAAACTCTTTATTCATCTTTATCAATGAAATTCTTTATTGGTGACGCTCTTCATCGACGACACACTTTGATGAAACTCTTTTTTAGTGAAACTCTTTGTCGAAGAAACTCTTTATCGATGAGAATCTTTATTAATGAAACGCTTTATCAACGAAACTCTTTATTGATGAAACTCTTTATCGATGAAACTCTTTATTAATTGAACATAGTTTACCGAATGATGCTGCTTGTTCCTATTATCAATTGATTTGTTAAATTTACATATTTTATCATTATCATACTCACTTTTCATGACCTGATACCGCATCTTGGTGTTTTAGGGGACAGAATTACCAGTTAGGTTGTCCCATTAGTGAGTATGGTCGGACTAAACTTCATAGCGAGCAGAATTATATTCAAGAGATCAGATAGATCAAAGGCATTAGGATTCCCTGAATTGATCACAAGACCTGACTCATGAATTTAAATGGAGATAAGATTGTAGGTGGACCGGTGTATGGTCACGCCCTATGCTTAAGCCGTTGGCCCTCGGTTAGTAAAGGTCCACGATTCCAGTGCCTAAGGCTTTTCAGCAGTGAGACGAAAGGATTTTTACATAGAGAAAGGAATTCGTAGCTTTATATTCTCACCAGGTTATTTAAGTTATTTTACTCCTAACTGTATATGGAGATTTATAGACGTCTAGTTATGTTTTGGTTCAAGTAAACCTAATGGATTATTTGTTTGCTTACAAAACCATTAGGTTCATAGTGACCCTACGAAAACTATGAGTTGAGACAAGTAGCATATTGTTGGAAAGGGTAAATTTCGGGTGCACAAAACCTTAGGATGGTAGTATAGTCAGACTTACCCAGGCTGCATGCAAGCATATGAACATGTTATGTTTTGTTCTAATCATTGTAGGTGTAGGTGTGTGATTATGATTGACATATTTTGGTAAGATACTAGTGAGGGGAAAAGCCGTTCCACTCTACGGCGTGGTCTCACTACATATCATTTTTGGTTTGAGATGATATATTATTATTCACACCAGATTTTTTCTCTAACCTGAAGTTTTTTCCCTAAACTCTTGGTACTCATTTAAGTAGGTCGAGTGTAGGGATTTTCAGGTAGACGAATAAGCTTTCGGAGACGTGCAAGAGACAAATTAGCTAATGTAGGAGCTTTTATTTCCACTATATTCTTTTAAAACTTATGCTAAGTTTGAATGGATGTAATGAAAATTTTTATAATTGTCACATATTAGATCTGATCAACCAATGGAGAATCTTCATATGTCGCTCTTAGAGTATTTTGTAATTATTATATTTTCTCTAAATGTGGGCAACGGATGGGATTATGTAATGAATGTGAAAATCTTATTTGTGAATTGTAATGGAAATTGACTAATGAAAAATGTTTGAAATTTTTTCGTATTCATATGCTTTTGATGTTATTGATATGATTAACATTGCCACATTTCATCATCGAAAAATAATACTATTGATGACTGCAGTATCAGTAGAGCTTATTTTTGGGTCTCAAAATGGGGGATGTTACGACATCTCACGTCTATAGCGGTCTTGGGTCGATCCCAGTCTTGTATTAATTCCACCTTCGTAGGATATACAGAAATACCCTACTCAAAAACAACATGATCCAAAACCGCACTTCCCTCCTCCAGAAGTGACATTTTGAAAACTTTGCCTTTAATCGGTGCTTCCTTAGTACCTCGAGCACAATCCTCAGATGCTACTTGTGTTCTTCCTCTATCCTTGAATAAACAAGAATATCGTCCATGAACACAGGGATAAACTTATTTAGCCGATCCCTGAAAATATGGTTCATAAGATTAACAAAGTATGTCGGTGCATTGGTTAGCCCAAACGGCATAACCTACCACTCACAGAGTCCAAATAGTATATAAAACGTTATGATCGGTACATTCTCATTCCCTTTTCTCGGTTGATGAAACCTCGTTGTAAGGTCCAACTAAGAGAACGCCCTAGCACCATGGAGTTGGTCGACCAAGTCATTATACACGGTAGTGGATGCTTGTTCTTCTTCAACATCTTATTCAGCTAACGGTAATCTACACATAATGTCAAAGAGTCGTCCGCCATAGTGGTGAACACTAAACGTGCTCCCTATTCGGATATACTTCATCGACCGAACCCTTGTCGTTATAGGTCATTCACTTGCACATCTAGTTTCTTCTGCTCTTTCGAAGCCATATGCCTCAATGGCATGACAATCGATTTGGCATCCTTCACCAAATCTATATGGAACTCGATCTCTCTAGTGGTGGTAATTCGGTTACCTCCTCGAATATGTCTAGATACTCCCTTACTATAGGAACAAATGGCAACTCGTTGTATGGGATCTCGAGCGAGTACAAAAAGATAAACATCAGCTCATCGTCAAGTAAGCAGCCTATCTCCAAC
The DNA here is from genome assembly GCA_030765085.1 of Allium cepa. Taxonomy (NCBI): domain Eukaryota; kingdom Viridiplantae; phylum Streptophyta; class Magnoliopsida; order Asparagales; family Amaryllidaceae; genus Allium; species Allium cepa. Next base: position 603,532,751 of record CM060935.1, read on the forward strand.
CTACATCCATCACTAACATCACCAACAGCCTCTCAAAGTCCACCACTTCTATATTTCTACAGCCAATCCATCCTCAATATAATACTAAACCAGATGAAACTCATAACAAATCACTCGTAAGAAAATAAACATCCATGACTCGATAAGGCTAAGTCTCAACAAACCATGCAAAGGTTAGTCATTCCTCCAATAGGTTTTGTGACAAACAAAGGTCGATCAACTATCTTGGCTTTTAATCTCAATCTATCTACCATATTACTAGATATGAAGAATGTGAAGCCCCAGTATTGAATAAAACATATATGGGTGTATCAAAAATAAAAAGCTACCCTATATAGTGACACTCTTCCCCTTCACCTTTATCGATGGAGCACTCGATGAAGCTGGAATAGCATTCAAAGCATAAGCAGATGCAACCTGCTTATCCCTCAACTGCTCTGGGCAATCCTTCTTCATGTGCCCTATCTTATTGCAGTTAAAATATCATTCCTTCTCGTTTCTGCAACCTTTACTGAGGTGACCCCTTTGTCCATAGTTATAGTAAGCAGGCTCTCACTTGCCCTTCTTTTGGTCACCCTTTTGAAGTTGCTTCTTCATGTTGTTGTCCCACTTCCACTTGCCTCCCTCATCAACTCGCGGCTTTAGCTCATCCTAAGAAGCAACAATCAACTTAGGCTTAGGATACAACTCTCATGTCAAAGAGCCTTCTCCACCTGTCTCTTAAAGGTATCATCAATATGTCCTACAAGCTTTTCTCCAAAATAATCGTCCAAACCCATGATAAACTTCTCACTCCTCTTGAGCGAAATATCGATAAAAGAAAGGCCATAATTCAACAGCATGTCCAACTGGCCTTATACTGTGACATAGACATCTCCCCTTGCTACAAATCGGAAAATTTCCTAAAAAGAATCGACTTCTGAGCAACCGATATATACTTCTCCTCGAACCTTGGCTTAAACTGCTCTCAAGTAATTTAATTCTTAGGAGTAGTAATCTTTATGGCACTCTACCAATCTATAGCTCGTCCCTAAAGCTGTTTAAAGGCTAGCTTCCTCTTCATCGCATCCTCTAGGTCTATAACCTCAAAGATGTGTTTTTAGGTGTCCAACCAATCATGCTCTTTAATGGCTGATTCCATTACAAGAAACTATTGCCACACAAGGTAGAATACTCCTTGGTTAGTTTGACAAAGTTAGTCATCAGCGCTTGAACCGGAGCACCACCTTTAGAAGCTATAATAGGAGAAATCTAGCCATTTTGAACCATGTTTCGCACCATCTCAGTAAACATGTTCTGAAAGTCGGGGTTAGAAGTCCCCGATCTCATCCTCTCCTCAATTTTAGAAATGAAGTTCTTAGCAGCATTCCCCATTAGCTGGCTTATTCTGTAATAAGAATGATCAATCTCTCTAAAAGGAATAAGTGGTGTCCGTAAATGCAATGTGACTTATATACTACACACACAACTGTGTGGTTTTAAAAACCAAAATATAACAAGTAAGTTCTCTCATATATCGCTTGATCCATTCTAAGGCGATTGCTCCTTCCTTGTCATTAATGGATTCAATTATCAACTTCGGTTGTCTATGCAACCAAAGCTCTGATACTAAATGTGACCACCGCCTTATACCACCTTTACTCAATATACCTGTATAATGCGCTGCTAAAGTACCCGAATGATATAGGATGGTAGTCAAGTGAGTAAGTGAAGAAAATCCAACACAGAACCTATAGAATATCTCAATGCATAGACAAAATATAATAATCAAATAGATGTAAAACAGGCGAGATAGGATATAACTAAGTGAACCAGATTAATTAAAGTAAATTAGTTCATCACAATTGCACAAAACAAAAATAATAGAGTTATACATACCAATCTTCAAATAAACTTATAACTGTCTCTAAAGAAATACAAGTACCGACAAAGCTCCACTATACTACACGGTGGAATATAAGAGATAGTAAGCTTCAAAGTATGACTTATGAAAGCGTAGCCTCCTGCTCGCACTTTGTGCATCTCCATGTGTTATCCAGGTCTGGTATCCCTAATATACTTATTTAAGAGTGCCCAAGATAATAAGAAGCAAAGTATGAAACTTAGGGTTGGACAACAGTTTGATATGAGCGGTACATCATCTCAAAAATACTATAAAAATTATATATAGTAAATAGGGGCATAGAGTATGAGGAGTCATACCCGACCTGTCCCTGCATCCAAAAAGATAGTACATAAACATAGTATATGTTAAACTACTATCACCAGTGGAAACCATGGGGTATAGGAGCACATCATAACATATCAAGCACACAAAAGATGAAGCAGTCATTACACAGCTTTGCATCTCTCACTCAATTCCGTCGGATATACGACGCTTGTAGATACTCAACTCATTATCCATAAAGATAAATAAGGACTAGACACCTGCAGACGTCCAATAATATAGATGCACACTAATTACCCTGGGTACACACAAACTACCTATCCCACTCACGAGCATCACAATCTCAGAGTTATCCATTAGTCCCTTGGCACATGTGCCGATAGTACGACTACCTCACAGATGCTCAACTCATGCCCACATTGATGGTTGGGATTTTACAAACATAGACATCCAACAATATGGGTACATGCAGACTAACCTGATTACACGCAAACTACTATGCCACACTCACGAGCATCGCAACCTCATATTCCACACCACGAGCTTTCATGCAGAACTCAACTTTTGGTCCATCACCAGATGTCATAGTTACTCGCCACATCGAGTCGCCACATTCGGAATGCCTCTAGACACCCATCGTAAGTCATGGTGCCACATACCATAGTTCCAAAATCGTTGTCGTCGTCATCTTGTTGAAGCACAATGCATCGCTTCATTGGTTGCCACATGAAATCCAAGGTCATCTTGGGTCATTTAAAGTCGTCTACTTCACCTCATGTCACCCACTAGACCCTCGGAACAAGTCCCATAAAAATCCCAAAATGTCGCCTCGTCACGACCAAAAATTTCCCAACTTCATGTTTCTGCTCGAGGATTCTCTTGGTCAACCAGAAGCATACATTAGAAAAACTTGGAGCAACCTGCCTCTCGACTCAAAGCATCCCCAAAAGCACAAAACCTAACTTCTTATTTGGGTGCCGATACGAAGCCACCACTCTAATTCCTCGAGCATAACACAAAGTACCACTTGACCACTTAACATGCTCGACCCCCAAACGACAGCGCCATCGGACAACATTTATTGTCTCATCCTTCACCAAGCCGACTCGAAGCCAAGCCCAGGAAAACCCCCTATTGGACCGAAGCACGCCACCAAGCACCACTAGATAGAAATGCGGTAGTAGCTCAAATTTTATATTTTCAAGTCGATTTCATTGCTATGCTCCATTCTTCGACCCGCATGTATTTCGTACACATCGATGTAACTCCCAACGTCCTAGGATCTATCCATCGAAGTCCCATTTCATGGTTCCTATCTCTAATTCACTCATATGAGCATTTTCAACCATTCAAGCATACACACAAATACCACACACGCATCAAACAACATTCAAGCATGTAAACCACACAATTAATCATGGAAATCATCATACAATGTGTCTACAACATAGCCTAGCATATATCAAGGCAACCACAAGTCCAAATAACATGTTTAGAACACCAAATATCCATTTATTCATGTTTTTACTATAGTTGCAGTTTTAAAATAGCAATAAAATATGATTTTAACTTCAAAAATTGATTTAAAACATGTTAAAACCTATAGATATATATATAATAAGGTGAGAGATGATAAATCACTCACCAAACCCTCCAAAATCCAAATTTTTCACGCAAATGAGGCCAATCCAAAACAAACAGCCAAGCTCCAATTTTTCTTCTCTAAAAGCATAGGTATGAAGATCTCAAACTAATCCGCTTGCTAATTTATTGTCAACCTTTGATTTAGCCTTGATTTGGAAAGGAAAAGGGAAGGTTTTGAGTGAATAATGGGTTAATGGAGGTTTAAATCTATTTGGGAGATAGTAAAAATGATTTGGAGATGTTTAATTTAGTCAATATAATCCCTAAACTCGAAATGGGTTATTGAATCTCTACCCAATCTCACTAATTACTTACTAAACTATTTAAAAAAACTGTCAAACTTCAAATAGCCATATTTCCTAACCAGAAAGTCGAAAGCGCTATTATGACCACTCTACAAAAAAAAAACCGTTATATCTTTTCAAAGGAAGTGGTTTCGGATGTCAATTCGACTTCTATCAAAAGTTATAGTTGTTACAAGTTTTCAGAAGTAAAATGGTGCTATAAAAATTTTCAAGATGAAAAATATCAATATTCAACATTCTCTAATATTATAGTATCACATGACCCAACATGAATTTAAAATAATATTTTACGACTCTTTGATACTTAAAATACGGATCGTTACAACAAACGTACACAATAATTTTAATATCTACCTTCCTAAGTAATTGGTTCATTGTAATTGGTATTGTGGGATTATGACAACGACAACGGTGATAAGGCATGTGGGAAGTTAAAGGAAGTTGAGATCCCTTAACGAGACACAACGATCCTGATATTAGGTGATTTTTTCTTCTATCGAATATTGCAATGGTATATTGATTTCAAGATGGGCTATGAAGTAGGTAACATTCTTTTCCATGACTCTTATGAAGGAATCAAAACAAGGGCGGTAGTTGCAATTGATGATATAAGTGGCTTCATTTTGAAAAGTTACATAATTATACGAGAATCATTTAACATGTTGGTATTGGAGCCAACTTCAAACCATGGGATAAACTAGGATTTCATGGGTAATAACTAGCAACAAAGAATGGAGTGGTGGTAAAGGCAACAGGGAAGGAATGGGATTTAATGTAATACGTAATACTACTCTTGAAGGTCCAACAAGGATTCAAAGCATGTTTTAGTGATTTAAACTGAAATTATTTTCGAAGTTTGAGGAAACTCAAATCTATTATAAAAGGAAAGTGTGATCTAATGGTTTAACAATAAGTTGCTTTTAATGTCTTGTGGTTAGGGCTAGTGAGAAGACTACCCCAATTCTGTATCTCTACATTTTATTTTATTTTTAGAAAAATAGTTGCAAATGCATGTCGTGACCTTTTATTTTGTTTTTACAAATTTGTTTTTTACACAAATAAATGATTATAGTTATTGTTGTATTCATAAATTTGAAAGAAAAAGACATCCAAAAGGTCTTTGTTCTCGAATAATTAAAAATAACAGTTTAATATTAATTTGAATTGATTAGAACATACACATACACAAATTTTAAGTTGTATTTATGATTTTCCAACCAATTCAAATAGCTCAGGAAAAAAGAACTTATCCACGGCCTGTAAAAAGATACTTTCGGATATATATAGTGCTATATCTGCGTCCACATCCGAAGTCATTTTCGAATATCGGATAACTATATTATCCAGTAACGATCGATAAATTGAGAAATATAAATAATAAAAAACTGATTTAGCATTAAAAAAATTCAATCCGATTAGTTATGAAAGTATGAAAAGTAAACAAATAAAATGATAATAAATAGATTTGAACAATCAATATGCATTAAATTCATATAATACAAACTATTAGCTTAATAAAATAATAAACATATGTCTATCGTTATACTAAAATATACAAAATATTAACTATAATCTTGACAAAAGCCTAATTGATAATTTCGGACCTTATTCGTTTTTTCAAATATCGGATATTATCCGTTTTTCGAATACGAATGCGGACGGATTTCGAATGTTCCGCGTATCCATTGACAGGCCTAACTTATCCCAGGTATCAAGTCCTCTAGTCCCTACTAATAAAAATTCACCGTGCAATTATTTATTTTGTAAGCAAGCTTTTATTTATTGCAGCAAAATTTTAAATTGGTTTGTTTATTTTGTAAAAACTATTAGCTTAATAAAATAATTATCTCAAGTATCACACGTTCGAAACTTACGTAACGTGATTCAAATCACTGAATATATATAATGATATATAGTACGTTGCGTACTAGCTAAGACGGGTAGAAAAAAAACACCAAGTTTTTATGTGTATGTTCTTATCCAAATGATCAGGCTAGGGCAACTGCACCCATGCTAAGAAGACTAAAATACCATTATTTAAATTTTCTGCATATTTTCATTCCATGGGCAGGGTAGCATATAAATGATGTAGAAATGAAACACCACGTCGTACGACTGCACAAAAGAAGGTTATATTCGTCTTAGGGCGATCTAGACCGCATTGCATGATCATTCAATCGTGCATAGCAATACACTGATAGAATTGAAAAAAATTTAAAAAACAAACAGAAACACCACTTTTATATCTTTTACAGATGAGTCTGTGGCTTGACTATTTGAACCAAATGTTTACATCTACAAGAAGTCCAATACAGTTAGTATACCAACGATTCACCGGTTTGCATACAAATGGAATAATATACGCCTGTACAATCTCTAATAGTGTAATGCTACCGAGTCAAGCAAACTATAAATATAGTTATAATCAATAACAAGGCAATGCATTTTCTTCCAAATGATCATTGCAACCTACGTTCCAAAATCCATGAAGTACAGTCCTGTAACAAGTGAAACTTTTGCCGGACAGCAATATCATAAAACACTTCCATTTTACTCAAAACTTCGGTAGGAGATTCTTTGCATTTGAACAAGCCACCACACAAACATTGCTCACATAAATGTGCACCTTTAACTTGCCTGCACCTAAGGCAAACGAGGTCCTGTAAATGGTAGTTTCTCTCTCTTTGCCGAACTATCTGAAGCAAAGCATTCTCCATCTGTTCCTTGTCATATGGTTGACCACACTGGGGTACTCCACATCTCCATTCATCATCCAGAAGAGTTGAATCCCTGCACAAGTCAAGGTCCCTACAATCGTTGCAGTAGCTGCAGATGACATTTGGAAGGGTGAAAGATGAACAAGGATCTTTGAACTCTGCTTCATGAGCAAACTCCTTTACTCGCACGATCTTTAACAGATTCCTTCTCATCTTGAGAATATCGTGCTGCACGTTTTGATCAAGAGAGAGAACAGCGCAGACATGCTTTATGAACTCTAGTGCAGCATCGCCTTTCTGCGGATGAGAACTGCTCTCATCCGTTTTCTTCTTCCCTTTGAAATGGTGAAGAGTGTCTTCGACGATCCTTAAAAGCTTCTCAGTGAAATAACTGCTAACTTGTCCTTTAAGATATTCAATAACGGATGATTCTAGATTTTGAGCAGCTGCGATGGTGATTGATGGAGTGGATGATGTGATATCGTCTGTAGTCATTTGTTTCTTAATTTGCTCCCGAGTATATTTCCATGGGATATACAAGAACTCGGAAACGATAAGAATAAAATGGTCCTGCTTAGCAGTGTACAAAACAAGTTAATGAGCCATGACAAAGAAACTGGGATCAGAAGTTTTTTTTTTCCACTCTGTTACAAGAAAGATGCCATAGATTACAGATTCACAGAATTTAAAACACAAACCTGAATTACTTTTGGCAAGTATTCAGCAATATTCCAGCTTGATATAATTTCCACTTGAGACTCATCCTCGATAATCTCAACAGCTGATCCGATAGCAATTTTGGCTTGGATGCCTCCATAGTTGTACTGTAACAGAAATGTGAATTTGCAAAATATAAGCACAGGCTATTGTTAAATAATTAAAGGGCGTTTCCAGATTCATCAACATTAAAGGAAATTTACTGAAATAGCATAGCCAGAACAAATAGTTTGATAAGGAAAGGACAAGAGCAAGATATCGAATGAAATAATTCACCATTAACAGAAGTTGAAAAAAGAGTGTACATTCCATAAAAAACAGATTAATCAATCATCTATAACTTCTTCTTAAGGAGAGTATGAGAACGTTCTCTCATTTACAGGTGGTGAGGATGAACTTCATTTTAAAATTTAAAAAATATAATTAATGCTCTATAGTTTAGATGAATGTTGCCACACTCTCTGTGTAAGAGTGTTGGTATCATTTGGCTATGCTATACTGCTCTAGAATTCCATTTATAAATGTGCATAACATAAGTGGTATGATAGCTATAATGGATATTGAAAACTGACCTGATCCATAAATAATAAGGAATGCCAAAAATGCAGAGGCTCAAGTTCAATCCACTCAAAAAGATCCCTATATATGGCATCAACAACTGTTGTGATAAAAACAATAAACAATTGAAATAGGCAAACATTAAAAAACTGGTAATCACCTTGTCTGTAAAGTTTTAAGCAGGCATTCACAATATGCATGTGCAGCAGGTAAATCAATTTTTCCAGTGTCAATTATTATCTTAGAAAAATTTGCAAATATAACTGTAGCCCCAAGTTTCCGAACTTCAGCCAACAAAAGAGCAAAAACTTTTTTCATGACCTGAAAGTTCAATTGATTGATTAGATGATGAAACAGAATAGTAAAATAAAATCTTGCGATTATTAAACACAATTGAGTTAGTGGAAAACGGGCATACGAACAAACTTTGAAAAAAATTCAGGCTGAAGGACAAACTTTGAAAATAATTAGGTTGAAGGACAATGCTAGTTAAAACTAGCATTTTGTATAGTGTAAAAACTGAATTAAATGCTAGTTAGAACTAACATTGTCCTTCAGTCAAAAAATGAATCTTGATGTCATTGAGACAAAAAATTTATCAAAGTTTGTCATTTTCCCTAATTCCCTCATTGAGTTATTTGTCACAGAAATTTAAGTTGTGATGGTCTTATTATGTTACACACGCCCTAGTGAACACTGGGCACATTATACTTTTTCACTTGGGCATCGTCACAAGTGGTTGTGCAAAGTTACAGTTATCTTCAATCACGGAATCATATACACATGTAGTGCACTCACAATTATATACATACATACACACATATATGGGGTCGGCTATTTAGACACAAAACACAACTGATGATACAATAGATCTAGAACGTTGTATTTATTGTCCTTTTATAGGACAAGAAAATCAAGGAGGATCTAATGATTAAGATCTTTTGTGTCACCGTCTGTGTCTAGTGTCTACAAATCATGCCCAAATAAAATTTCCATACACACATATATAAAATATACGTGTGTGTACGTATATGCATTGGAAATTTGTGAGGAATTGCTAATATAAAGTAATTAAAATTTAGGCCGTTGTTTTGTTTAATTAAAAATAGAGCATATTTTTTAAATTTAGACCCGACGTTTAAAAAAACTTATTTTCTAAAAATCTGCAAAGACGTTTATACTGCCTACATAAATAAGTCAATTTGAATCAAATCAACACCATTAGTTATATAGTTTCTTCGGGATAAACTTTTTAAAATATTTTCATTGAAAAGCGACTAACATATTATTTTTTTGTTTCAAATGTTGTTTTAATTTATCATAAAAATTATACGATTTTTCACAGTATTTTCTTAATTCATTATAAAAATTTACTAAATTTACAACAAAATTTATTTTAGTTTCTTATTTGAATGTAAAATTGTGCTCCACTTTTGAATGGCTTCTTATATGCTAAGGTACCGTTTGTTTTCAGTAAGTGGCACTGATTAAGCTTATGAAAACGGACAAATTCAGTGTTCAGAAGCTTTGAAGTTGTTTGTATCTATGTTTCTTTCAGTGGTACCAGGTCAATCCAGTGAACTTTTATTCAGCGGCAAAATATCGCTTAATTTTAGTTCTAGATCTGACTGGACAATACTTAGCGATAATACCCGCGTACTTCTTTATATAAACAAGTTTTGTTCGGTACTAGCCATAGGTTCATTTCATTTCGAGCAGGAGTAGCAAGGCACTGCAGCATTGACGTACAGGTAACAGTACTATTTTAATCATGTACTGAATTTTTTAATTGTTTTACAGTCAACTGCTCTGAAAAGCTATGAATTGAATGCTCCTCAGCTGTACGTTACTTTGTAGGTATGTATGTTATGTGGTCATTTATGTTCATTATGTATAAACTAGCAACATCATGTTAATGCTAGAATAAAATATGAATACGAAAGCATAGATTGGCTGGCCAAGTGATTCTTTTTCTCCACACCCTCTTTTTCATGTTTATTACCAATACAATATCATGTTACTGCCAGCATTTTGAAAAAAAGGAAAGTTTCTGCATATTGACAAATATTTTTAAGGCAATATAAACAATTATTGCATACTAAATTTTAGAATTACTCTATATTTAAAAGGTTGAAAGAAGACTGAAAAAACCATTGATACATACTTTGTATTTTTACATCTTTTATAAGTTAATAATTGATCGGTACTCTATTTTAAAATTAGTAGCTCAATATTTTTGTTCCTAATACATTAATATGTACTAGTTGTGTACTTTGATTATGCTAAAATTAGGGAAAATATATTTTAATTTCATTCCTCTCTATAATCTTGGTTAGAACTAACATCATAGTTAATTAATGGTATTGCAAGTCTAATTTTCACAAACTAATAGGAATGGCGTCAAGTAGAAATTCTACAGGAAAAAAAATATGAGACTGAATCAAATGCGACTTCTAAGAGTAGAGCTGCTTTTTCACGAAATGCTGAAACGGAAAAACATTATCTTGAGTTATGTTTGAGAAAAATCAATAGTCAAGGACACAAAGGAGTCTCACTTACCCAAGATTCATGGAAAAGAGTGGAAAATGAGTTCAACACAAAGTGGAATGTCAACTACGATCATAAAAAATTCAAAAATCGTTATTATTATCTAAGGGTCGCTTATGGACTCTGGATAAAAATAACTAGACTATCTAGACATGGATTCAGCACTGATACAAATATTATACTTTGGTCTTCTGAAAAGTGGAATGAGGTCATTGAGGCAAGTCCACTAAATATACTTGTACATTTTCCTACTAATAAATCAATTAATATTTGTATATATGCATATTAATTTATTATGTGTATTTCATTGCACAGCAATATCCTAAAGCAGCAAAGTTTCGCAACAATCCTTTAGAAAATATTGAACTACTAAGAGGGATTTTTGAATTCACTCTTGCACATGGAACATTTGCATGGTCGCCTGCATCGTCAGATCCACCACCTAATAATGATAACAACACCGACGATGATGATCAAGGAGATGCTCAAGTAGTAATCAAAAGAGTCACACAAGGAGAGGAAGTTGGTTTCCATAATTATGGAGTTGATCAGTTCTTAGAGGGGGTGGCAATTAACGAGGAGCGTGATACGTTATTGAATGGTGAAACCGACGACAATGGTTCATTTAAGTCTACATCTCGTCCTTCTAAAAAGAAAAAAAGAAAAAGTTTTGACGGTCAAACGATTGAGAAACAAATTAAAGATTTAGTTGGAGTTATAAAAAACAAATTGACAGAGGAGGCTAGCAAAGAACCTTCTTTGACTGACGTGATCGTTGTTTTAAAAGAATTGAAGAACATCAGTGTGTTATCACAAGAAGGATATGCCAAAGCTAAAATGTTATTTTGTGAGAAACCTGAGTTAAAAACAATTTTCATGGATGAAGAGAGTACAATCAAAAAATTGAATTCTTGAACTACAGTCTAAGCATATTAATAGGGATACTTGTTTGAGGTGGGTTTGCTATGTTCAGTGTGTTTTGAATAACTAGATGAATAATAATAATTATGCACGATCAAGTGACATGTTTTAAATATGTTTGTGTGAAACTATGTTTCATTTTGTTTGTTTCAATAAAATTTGCATTAGTTGTTTAATATGTCTGTCATATTTTATGCTGGATGTTATGCTATTTTGTGCAATATTGATAAAGTATTTCACTTCTTTAGACAAGTCATTGAATTTGTCTATATTCATTATGTGACTGATTTTGGTTTACTACGATTTATAATCTCCATAATAACTATCCATTTACAAACGGAAGTTTGGTTAAGAATGTTCTCTTACTTGAAACTACATAAATAATATTTTGCTTAATACATCAAATTTTGAAAACGTTTGACATTTTAGGATGATGTCTCAGAACATTGTTACTAATGAGATTGTTGCTACTTTTGATATTGCTTAAGATGAAGAATCGCAGAATTACCCGTCAAAAAGTTTCGACTTCATCTCTTTCTGGCAAAAAATACATGCAGGAGCTCATTAAAGGTCCGTCCATCGTGATGTATGACAAATTCAAAATGCATAAATCATCATTTGTAGAGTTATGTCGTTACTTTCGAGAAAAAAGTTGGCTTCAAGCTTTAAAATAAAATCCTATACGTTAAACTGGAATCTCACGCATAGATAAAATATACACATATGAGCTAGGAGCGATTACACCTCAAATCCCTTTTGATTCTAACCAAATGTTTTGAATTAAATAATATATCTCACTTCTGAAGTGAGGAGAGAACGAATGTATTATTTGATTCGAAACATGTGGTTGAACTCAAGAAGGATACAAGGTGTGGCAAAAATGAGGTGTAGCCGATACTTGTCATATATATATATATAACATGTATGTGTGTATAGAGAGTGATGCGCACACGAATATATAATCGGTTTTGGGACATGTAATGAATAGTTTTGATTTGAATATAGAACCAAGTTTTGGGACAATAAACCTAATTTTTCACTTATGATACTAATATTTTTCAGTTTATATATATGGGTGTGTGTATAAGTATTGATCCATATACGTAGCATTTCTAACTTGAATATTAGATTATGCTTAGCTTTACAGTAACTTTTAGATACATTAAACCCAAATTTCATTTGTGATACCGGTATTTATCAACTTTGAAGTATGTGTCAAGGATCTCTAACACAAGTGGTTAGAATGTAGAGCTTTAGACGAGGTTCTAAAGGCCATGCATTCGAATCTCTGAGACAAAATGAGTGCTCTGCTTGAATAAAACATCACTCATGTTATCAAAAAAATTGATGTAACATGTGTATATATCAGTTCTGATACACATGCGTGGTAGTTCTAATTTATACATAGAATTATGTCCAGGTACAAAAAAATTATGATATATTGAATCAAAATTTCATATACTATTTATCAGCTTCGATACATACATACATATACACACACACACCCGTGTTTTAAAAAAATGCACGCGAGGCACAAGCAATTTCGCACGCAAGTGCAGATCGAAAAGCGTTTATCTCCAAGGGTGTTCGCCTCTAATGGTTTAGGAGCAAAAAACATGAAAAGCATGTGCCACAAGATGGAATCGCGGCGAGGCGTAACCCTCTGAAGCAAAATATTTTGGACTGCTGACTTATCATTCGATCCTTATTTTTCTCTTCTATCTCACTTTTAACATTTCATTTCACTTCTTCCAAAGCTTAAAAAAGGTTATTTTTTTAATACTTCGAAGTCGATTCGCAACTGGAATCGAGTTCGATTCCAGCAAGTGAAATCGAAGTCGATTCCAACAACCGGAATCGACCAATTTTTATTTTTATTTTTTTATAAATTGATTCTTGAGTGAAGCTTTGTGTTTGCTGTTAGCAATGGACTATGTAAATTAAAGAGGAGATAAGCAGTAAAGATATTGCTTGGAAGTGGGTTAAAAATTTGCTGGATTCCACCAATTCAAAATATTTTATTTGTGAATTTTGTGATCATAGATGCACCAAAGGTATTGCTCATTTCAAACAACATTTGGCATGCACTCATCTCGTAATTATTCCTTGTCCAAAAGTCTAACAAGATGTGAAGAATGAATGCATCAAAACTCTCGAGTTAAGCAATTAAAATTTGATATGTTTCGTGAGATTGGTAGGAGTGAAAACATTGAAGATGATGATGATAGTTTTGAACTAGAAAGTGAAAATGGTAATGTTCCTAGTTCTAGAGGAGCAATGGATAGGAGTGAAAGGTTTGGAGATGATGATGTTGTAATATTCCTAGTTCTAAAGGAGCAATGGATAAGTTCGTCAATTTAAAGGCAAAGCAAAGTTCTTTTAATAATCACTATAAGAAAGATGAAAGAAGAAAGTTTGCAAAAAGATTATACCTCATGGAGATCCTATCCTTCAACCACCACCTTCTCCTCCTCCTCAAAGAGAGGTTATTCATTCTCCTCCTATCATTCCATACAAAAGAATGTGCTATACTAGTGGTACAAAGTATAACAAAAGATTAATGCTACTACCAAATAAATCGTTAATTTAAAGTATATAATTAAACTAATATTGTTATTTCAAAAAATAATATAGGCAATGATCCAAAAGAAAAGGGCGCAAGAACTAAGAGTGATGATGTTGATGATTATGATCCTTTTTCCGAACCACACGGAATATTTTTTTCATGCTAGTGATGACAATAACTTGAATGACAACATGATATAGATGAGGAAGATATCATTTGCTATATCGCAATTTATGTTGATTTAAGTTTAAATGCTTATGGATGATTGCATTTGTTTGAATTGCTTCGAATGTTTTATGTTTCTTGTTTAATAGTTGACATTTAATGTTATTTTATTTCAAATTTCATTATATGTTTTTCGCTTTTCTTTTACCCGAAAGCTTATGTCTCGGCGTTTCGAGGTTTACGCCTCACCCCATGGACCCGAAAACGTCTTGCTTACGCTTTCATCTTTTAAAACAATGATATATATATATATATATTGGAAGTGAAAAGAATAATTATACACCTTAAATCCCCTTGATTTCAACTACATGTTTCGATTTAAATAATTATACAATTGACAAAGAATACACACACACGGAGACATATATTAAGGGGAATTTAAGATGCAACAAGGATGAGGTGCAGCAGATCTTGCCCACACACGCACACAAAAGTTTTGATACACATCTAGCATTTCTAACTTGAATATTAAATTATACTTAGTTACACAATAACTTTTGATACACTGAACTCAAATTTTGTTTATATAATATTGATATTTATCATACTCGATGAATGTTTATGCATATTTGTACATACAAATTTGATACACAGATATATGTGTACGTGTGTAAGTTCTGATACATGTACATAGCAATTTTGTTTAAAATGACTTTTGATACATTAAACTAAATTTTCGTTTATGATACGAATATGTGTGTGTGGATATCTGTTTGTGTACAAATGTATATAATGATTCTTATGTATGTATATAGCTGTTATGATACATGTATGTATCGATTCTAATATATTAATGAAAGCCAAAGTTGATTTATTTTTTTGAATGATGACGGATTTTATTTTTGAAACGTAAAAATATCTTACCAGATCAAGTGGACGTGCTTCAAAATTAAGCATTGTCATAAGTATCAAATTATTAAAACGGTACTAAGGCACTTTTATTAAATGGTAGACCTCAATTTATATATTTATTATCTCAAAACCTAAAAAATAAATAGATTATATATATAGACACACATATACGTATATATGTATGTAGTTCAACATACCTTGTGGAGGACGCGATGAAGGGAAGGGTCATGAAGTTTGGACTGCGGGCTGAAATGTAGACATACAAGATAATCAAATCCCCCAGATATTGCATAAGAAAATTCACATTCATTTCAAACCTTTATTAACTTGCGTGACCTTGTACATAAATTACTGCCGTTGAAATATCATACCATTTAAGAATCATTCACTTAACAGACTTCTAAACAGAAATGAGTTTAAACTTCAAACTCTCAAAAATACTAGAAAGAAAAAACAAAATTCAAAAATCATTTACAAACCAAATAGGGGGAAAATCCAACGGGAATCTTACGCTATACTAGATATGTTAGGATGTACGTGCAGGAAAGAAGTCAAGGAGGGTTTTAAGTACAAGCATTTTTATGATCAGGTAAGAACGCAAAAGTTCAACCTGCAAAGCCATCGATAAAGATGCTGTAATATGGCATCAGCAAATACATTTCCAGAAGATGCTGCATCCGAGACACATCTTTGTATCAGTTGCTTGAGTACTCGAAAAGCAGGAGCACATGAGCTAGTTTCATCAAAGTCGGTCTCATAAGAATTTGTTTCGTGGGAAAATCCAAAGAAAGATCCTCCTTCCATTTCATCGATTTGACTACTTTTAAGAAGTGCATTAACAGCTAAATGATGAATCTGGATTACAAATGTGAATGCAAGTCATGATTGTCATAAAACAGATAAACAATATAGGACATGAATTGTCCTACAAAATACTAGCCCAACATTGTCAAATATAACACTAAGCATGGCATCTAATAAGTAATCAATTTTTTCAAACAGTAAAAAAGTCTTGGAAAAGTTCTACCTAATTAAGGTGACTAAAGGAAGCATATTTATGTTATGAGGATGGTGGTGCATTGATTGTCGCATAGGTTGTCATCAGATGGGTTAAAATGTATGAACAAATGTGCATACATTAGTTGATTAACTAAGATAAAAACTTGCAAGCCCAGCCCTTCACTAGGATAATCATGTGCAATTTCACTGAGACAGATAATCAAGTCCCTAATCAAAGGATGTAATGCCAGGTTTATGTTGTCTGACCACAAGGATTTTGAGCCTGCAAAGGGACACATGTGACATACTTAAATTAATAGTAACCATCTTTCTCCAACAACATCCATGTTCATGGAAAACTAGCTACCTATTTATGCGGCAAAAGTAAAGTCAATATTGATCCTAGACGGTGGACCAAAACCGTTTGAGGATCTAGAACACTGTCTTGGCTTGGTGTGCAGGGCAAAACTATTGTTGTCATAGCCCCATCAAAACGAAGTTTCCTGATACTATTGAGTATAACCAATTTGATCTAACAAAATGAATTAGAAAAATATACTTTCTACAAAATTGCAGGACAACTTAAGGATGAGAAAACCTTTAATTCAACAGCCACTCTTCTGTATGCTCCAGAGTAAGCAAGAGCTGGTTGACTGACCTAATTTCCAAAAAAAAAAAAAAAATCAATCAGTTTTAAAAAAAAAATTAGCATTAAAATGAGAATTCAAGAGTAAACAATATATTAAAACAGCATACATTTCCATTTTCTATTTCTTTAACCTATGATGTATACTAGGGAAACAACAGTAAAAATATTAATTTCTCCGAACTGGTTGCATACTTACTTCATCAGCATAACAAATATCTCCTTCATAAACACCGCCCAAATCAGGTATGCCATCATTGGATATCCAAAGTACCTGGAGAAGTTCAATAAAGTAAGTTTAAAAACCATCAAGATTGAACATTGTATTAAATTGGTGAAATTGGCTTGGGTGCTAAATTATTAATCAGCTAATTCAAATGATTATGGATGATAGCCAAAAATTACAAAATTAACATTTATTAAGAATCCATAGTAGCTACTTCAAAAAATTTGACATTGTCATATTCTTGTTATTAACTAACATATATTTACCAAAAAATATTTTGATCTGCAAAAATTGATATGATAAATCACTTATATAAGTCCTGCATGCAGTTACGTATCCAGAATCCAGCAAGATTCGGCTTAACAAAATAACTTAACTAATATATGGTAAGGGATCAGCAGTAACCATTTTGTAGTTCTTCGAATGTTTTTTTTTTCTTCTACTACAAATTATTAAACCAGTGATTAAATTGGAATTGATTCCATGTTTGCTGACTCCATTAGCTATACAAATATGACAATTTACCACCGGTGAAAGATATAGCCAGGTATAATGAACTGTTCATGTTTTCACTATCCATAAGGTGTTACATAGTACCGCAAAGGACAAATGGTTTTTGAAAATCAAAAGGAAAGCTAACCTGCTGTTGATCACGTAATGCTCTAGCAAAGAAGACATCCGCAGTAAAAATAAGCCAATCAACCTCAAAGTTACCTATTGGTACCTGTTATATAACCCCTATATTTTAGATTTCCTTGGCAATGGCTTTTTATTAATGGAGACCATTCAAGGGGTTCTACAGAAAAGAAGAGGAAATTATAAATCCCTAAACCTCCAATGCAGTTCACAATAATGTGTTACTTCTGGATCTACTTGAAATGAAATACACTTCAGAAACAAATGAGAACAATAAGAAAAACTGGTTACACAAACAATTTGCTAAGAAGCCTTTTCAACAGACTAATGAAGCAGAAAAATCTAAAGACTCTTCCAAAAATGTACTTGTCATAATACTTTACATGAGCATATCTTGACAGAAGCACTCTTTCATTGAACCATTGTGATGATGCAGCGCATCTCTGCATTCCAATCTTTCCAGCAGTAACTTGCCAACCAAGAACCTGATTGGAACAATTGAATAATATTGAGGATTTTGTGAGCCACCTAATTAAAAGCAGTTAGAGAAAGAAACTGCAGGATAAATTGGAAACAAACCTGATAATTGCTGTCACGGCAATTGCATGGAATGCTTATACACGGAAAATCATCCAAGACTCTTACCGATGTTTTAATAGAAAGGACATTTGGGCACTCTATAAGACCAATAGCAGGCCCAGGATGCTTGCCTCTGTCAAAGGGTTTTATAAATAACATCTTGAAATCCACAAAATAAAATACATTGTACAACTACTAAATAATTATCCAAATGTATATATATACACCAGGCGAACTTGTCTAATGTTTAAAGCATTTTTTGATCTGACAGAATCGACATAATCCAGGATACAATGTTTTAAAAGCGGTTGATATGTGATATTTAAGAATGAGTAGTAAGAATCTAAGATTCTAAATGTGTACAATACCTGAATTCTATCAATGTTTTTTGCAAAATCTTACAGCTGGCTTCCAATGACCGAACATACTCAACCTACACATAAATTGAGGTCAAACCAGTTGAGGTCAGGCATTTAAAAAAAGAATATATTAGTGACATTTATTCCATGTTAAAAAGAGCAATTGATATACCTTGAAATTTGCACTACCACGTGATGGAGGTTCAATGGAAATTGTTTGGCAAGCTTCTCGAAATTGTTTTTCTAGAAGAGACGAGGAGATTTCTTTGTTCAAAAAAGGATTGACAACAATCGCCAATATTGTTGAAGATGCCGGAAAATATACAACACACATTCCCCTTCCCTCTGAAAAACTAGGAGAGCAAAGAAATAAAGTATAGTCATCAAAGACAAATTTATATAACATAAAATGACATTGCAAACATTTTGTAAAATTCTGCATTTGCAACAGCTTAGATATTGTATAAGCCGTAGCCACTTTTGCAATATTAAGGCAGATCAAAGACATGGGTTTTTGTTTCTCAAAAGGCATTGATACTCTTTGCAGCGAGATGTTAGTATGCATGAATCAAAGATAGGGTTCAACTAACTGATGCAGGACTACATTAATCCCAATAATTTGAGCAAGAATAGAGAGAAGTTATCACTTGTGCATGAGAAAATTTCGCATTGTAAGTAATAAGTAAATCATGCATATTAATTAGAATAACAAACTCAGTTCTCATTTGGTTTTAATGTACACAGAGATTTAGGTTGGGTGGAATTTGCAGATACACAAGCAGATTTTGGAGAAGAAAACGATGTTTATTTTCATTTTCTCTAGTGTTTCGTTTCAAATAAAATATTCTTTTACTTGTTATATGCACCTTTTGAAATAATGATTTTATTTTTCAACATTTCCAATTTTAAAAAATCCATTAAAAATGAATTATTCAAGTTTTTCAGAAAAATCAATCTTTACCAAAATTCTGTAAACCATAAAAAATTAAAGGAGTACTATTATCATCATTTGAAAATTGGTAATTGATGGCCAGAGGATTCGAATCCAACATCCCTTAATGCACACTCTAAAGATCTTGTCACTAGACTGGTGGTCCTCGACATGAATAAATTTTCAATATTTATTTGTGAGTATTTTGACCTTTTTAATAATAGAGGGACTTAAATACAATATAAAAAGTGCTAATATGAATATTAGGGAATTGATTCACAAGTAATATCCACATAACTGTTCTGGTTTGCTGTAACGGATAAACAAGGTAAGTAATGCTCAAAACAAGAATACATGTTTGTAGGCGAACATAAGATTTCAAAGTGTACAAAGCAATATTATTTCTTACTAAATTACGTCCAATATTTACTCCTT
Organism: Allium cepa; assembly: GCA_030765085.1. Lineage (NCBI taxonomy): Eukaryota > Viridiplantae > Streptophyta > Magnoliopsida > Asparagales > Amaryllidaceae > Allium > Allium cepa. Next base: position 603,552,781 of record CM060935.1, read on the forward strand.
TAATATCAAGAACCTCGAAATGCATGGAGACCACTAATAGTAATTGATTAAAGGTTATAATAGCTTAGGGCGGTTATATAAAATATAACTAAATGATCCATATCCAAAAAAATGATGCACCTGTGATACAAGTAGAAATAGGAAATTGTATGTTCCAAATAAGAGCATTCAGCAGTGGTTTTCATATGCAGCTCGCTTATATTCCAACCATCCTCAGCAGTTCGAACCTTGGCAGCTTTGTCTACCTTGCAGACACAACCAATCTGAAGTATTGCATTTAATTCTAATGGCACTTTTGTCTCATATATCCCCTGAACCAAGAAAGTTGCCATCGTATAACATGCATTTACAAATACAATTTTATCCGTAAATTCATATATAAACAAACAAAAAAATCGTTCCGCACAGGCAAAATTGAATGATAGCATAACATCCGTATTCAATACAACAAACATTGCACGGAACAACAATAGAATGATGCATTAGCAAATTCCATAAAGTGCAATAATGACCAAACAATTAAAAATAATTTGAAAGATACCTCAACTTCTGGATCAGCAAGATGAATTGCAAGCTTTCTACTTTCAGCCCTAAACTGATCTTCGCCAATCGAAACCTTCACACAGGAATGGAAAATACAATAAAGTTAAAATTAGATAATGAACGCATCTGAAATAATATCTTGCTAACAGTACCTCAATAAGATTAAAAACTGGTCTGCTATGAGGAAGAATCTTATTCACGCGTCTTCCAGGAAATTCTTCAGTAAGTGGTGCTTTGGAATTGAGATAAAACACTCTAGGGACGATTATGGACAGTTTGTGCAGTATGCCATCAGCAATTACCCAAGCTAAAAAACGCCCAGGTTGTGAGCTTGAAACAAGTTGTATTATCTGGTACATATGAATGATACTTGTCAAATCATCAAGAAATAAATTTAAATATTAATAATTAAGGGTAGATTCAAATCACTATTTCACCTGCCAATGTGATTTGAGAAGTGTCAGCTCATGTTTTCTGAAAAATGAACCGACTCCATTCTTTTCTTGACCTCTCTTGTGCCTAGGCATAGACAAAGGCAACTTATTTGCATTACCAGGCTGAAAAGTTTTGTCCATGCCGCCTAATCTGAAATACACAAGCTAAGTCAAAACGTTGAGGCTATGCAGCTAGTTATTAAATTCAAGGAAAATAATAATCCAAACGGTCAGTAAGTCATGACATGAGTTCAAAGTTTAAACCTGTAATAGTATCCATCAAGATGTACACAGCAGATTAAAACTCTAATATAGTTTTATTTTACACTCAAGAGTCACATAACCTCATGATAATAAATATATCAGAATTGAACCTCCCTCCCTAAAACATTGCAGAATAAAAACCAACACTTCTAGTTGGCACTACATTGCCGTCTAATAAAAGTGTGTTCTGTGGAGCATTGTGAAACGAGTATTTAACAATAATTACTAAGAACTGATAACTCTTGCATCAGGAAAGTGTTATTAATGAATCTTCTGGTATTTTTTTAGACTGAATAGTGAAAAATTTACAATCAGATGCCCTAACAAGACCCAGAATTTAATGATACAGCTGCTGTTCTGATTTCCTTTATTGGACTTGCATGTGCAAAATGATTTTTTTTGTTGCCACTGAGGCATTAAATTTTATGAAATAGGCTGGAAACCTTGCAAGTTGTACTAAAAAGAATATCCTAGATACTAATACCTTCGCCTTTTCCTAGCCTCTCGAGTTTCTTTCCATTTTCTCTTCTTGTGTTCAAGCCATCCTTGATAATCAACATTTCTATCAAAATGTTTATTTGATACATTATTTTGTTGCAATACTATTAGAGGTGTCCTCGTGTCTACATTGTCCTCCTGGTTTTGAGGCATGGATAAATAGTTTTCGTTGTTCTCTAAATTATGTACAATAGGTCGAGACTTTGAAACTGGTTGTTTTTTAGCAAAGTCTTCTAAGTCTTCAACGTTTGATGCTTCGGTGTCTTTCTTCATTGAACTGAACATATCAACTAGTTTTCTCTGACGAAAACGATCCTCTTTCTCACGAACTTTTTTGTGTAGCCATTCAGGATGAACAACTCTTGGAACAGGATTCGAAATCTGAAAAGAAAAAATGGGTTAAGCTTTAAATGAATTGAATAGGTATAAGTAATAAGTCAATCTATTCAAAATCCATCTCTTACGTTTCTTATGCAATGGTCCTGTAAACATTATAATCCTTAATTTTCCTATTTACATGGTTTAAAATCTCCTTTATCATGTCCGAGATCTCCTTCGAGATCCCATTTTCATATGTAGACAAACAAAACATCAAATTTCATGCATATCTCATTTGACACTCATCTCATCTGAAATATTCAATTCTCCTAGGAAATATGGGTGAAAATCTCAATCCGAGATCTTACCTAAAATTATATGATTTCTCTTCTACATGTAACAAATTTTTACATTTCAAATTTTCGACGGGGTATTGCTGTCTGCATTTTAACAGCATGATTGCAGGGGACAACCTCAGAGACCTATGCAGGATCGTATCTGAATCCTCCTCTTTTTCAATAAGGCAGGAAAATGACAGCTACACTTGGGGTCTAAATGCAAGTAATCGCTTCTCGGTGAGAACACTATAATTTCTATAACTTCTCCAGTACGTGATTTAACCTCTCAAACATTTGGAAGTTTAAATCCCCTCCTAAATTTAAGATACATATGTGGTTGATTTTACTCAACAAGCTTAATGCTACTGCACATTTAGCATCTAAGCAGTTAGGATCGGCTCATCCTTGCTTCCTTTGCCTCAGTTTCGCGTATGCAACTCCCCACATTTTTTTCCCAATGCGAATTTGCTTTTCAGGTCTGGAGTATATGTGCGGCTAACCTTAACATTTCTACTTGCTTTCCTGATCTGGACCCTCTCCAGTTCTGGAAATCTCATCCTGCCAGCATGGAAGCTAATTTGGCATTGGCTTTCTGTTGGGCGGTTTGGATTGAAAGAAATAACAGATGTTTCAATTCAGTTTCAAGAAATTATTTGTTGGTTGTTAATTGCATTTCCTGGACAGATGTTTCATCAGTTTCAAAAAATTATTTGTCGGTTGCTAATTGCAATTCCTGGAACAGGCGTTTCAATTCAGTTTCAATAACAGATGTCATGTCTACAATATATTCTTGGACAGGTGCTGGAGCTTGGCCACTGCAATTCCTGCTTACGGGTTTGAACCGGGTGGAATCAGAGGGGAGCACCAATATGCCTTGAATGCACGTTTGACCAAACTTAGGCCGTGTTTGCTACTGACCTGATATATGGTTATATATGTACATTTCATGCTGGTACTATGATGGACATTATGTTATGTACTGTTATGTATTATGGTGTTGATACTTTCACGTAATCTTGAGTGTTTTGTTACACTGTTGTACTACGTTTTTGGCCACCAGCCAGGGTTGTCAGATGGACTATATTTATAGGTATATATATCTAGTACGGCTGTGCAGTCTAGTGCTGCATATCCTTCTTATCAAAAAATTATGATAATGTTATTATTCAATCACTACCAATCAACCTAACAAATTGAGTTACCACTCTTATTCAAATACACATTCACCTCGTTTATTTTTTTCAATGTAAATCAAACATGTTACCATCTCTACTTTTACTTTTTAGATAACGACTTTCTAAAAAAACATTTAAATGTTGATTTTGGATACATAAGTTACTCCACGATATTTCCGAGATGTACTCTAAGATCCGAGATGTCAATCCGAAATGTACTCACGAGATACACTCATCTCATCAAAAGATCGCACATGATACAAGATATCTTGTTTGAAAATCCTAAAAACGAAACGTGGCCAAAATCCAAGATTTGAAACTTTGCCTATCTATACCCTAAACAATCAAATTCTATCATGTTCAACTTTAAGGATGAATATAAACTCAGTTAATGAAGTATTAAACTGTGAAATTAATCATCTAAAATCACTTAGGTTTATACTCGTTAAATTTTGTTAACTCTTCGTTAGACAATTCTTATAATTACGATGTTTTGTTGAATTTGAGCACAGATTTGAATGCACTTAGAAATTATATGGCTTTTGTCTGACAAAAATTTAAATGATTTGGAAATCTAGAGAACAATTTAAATTTTATATCTGTGTACGGGATTTAGATGATGAATCAAAAGAATAATTTAAATCTTATACCTGCATGATGGGACTTAGATGATAAATCAATCATAATTTTTACTTCATTATTTTGTTAACTTTATCAACTCTTTTCAAACAATATTTGGAATATCAAAATTTAAGGTAATGTTTGGTTTGTTATTTTTAGTTTTGCGTTTTCGTCCATACGAAAATGCACACGACGCATGTATATTGTCGAAAACGGCCAATTTAGAAAACGAAGTTAACACACAAAATAGAAAACAAATTTTTTTTAATTTTCCGTGTTTTGGGAAATAACACACGTGAAACAACCCATTCTTCCGTCGTATCTCTATATCCATCGTCCTCCCATCCGTATTTCTTTCATCCCCTCCGTCCTCCCTCCATTCTTCTCATATTTGAAATACATATTCAAAACCGAAAACACAAAATTCGTTTTTAAACCAAACACTACCTAAGCTTTTTGTGTTATAAAGCAATAAAATGAATCAAGTAGAAACATTATTATGGTCATTTGACATTTATATTTTTAAGTAGGGTACGAAACGTAATATTGGGGTCTTAAAATTTATAATAGAATCAGCCTCAGTAATAAGCATTGAGCCGAAGAAACTAATCAGCTAAGACGGGATTAAGGATCAAAGCATCATTAAACTGAAACTTGAGGTAGCACTGGATAAACAAGGAAACACCTAAAATTACCTTTTGCATGGCAGCAGGAATGGATATAATTTTTTGAATTGCTGAACTAAGACGTTGTTTATAGTAAGACCAATCAACAATGGATCTAATGGCCACATCTGATGGAATTTTACACCATTTGCGTAGGTAGAACTTTCCAATCTCTAGTTGAATGATATAGATATTAGATGCATGAAACAGTAACATGATGGTTATAATAAACATTCGAATTTTTTTTCTATTTTAAAAAATGAATAATATATAATGATATAACCAAACCTGTATCTGTTTCGAATATAGCAACTGGAATGGCTCTTTCACTAACTGGAGTGCCCTGGTATTAAAACAAAGTGAATAGTTAAGGCAGGCGTAAAATGAATAAAACGAAAAAAGAACTCTGCAAAGAATAAAGAAAACTAATGACAGGAATATAGCCTTATGTTAACCCGTTCAAATAATATGGAAAGAGAATATTTTATCTTATACTGCAGTTAGATTTGTTTATAGAAAAACCATATATCCAGTAGAAACAGGAGATCAAAGAAGACGACATTAAATAGTAAGTGCAATACAAGACATTTTGAAATCTTTCAGAGCTGCATGCAACTTTAACCAACTTTTGCAGTTGGAATCATCAGGTGAAGCGAAGATACAATTTAAGGTTAGCAGAAACAGCTTAAGGTCTTTCAGATATGTGTTAGTCTAATATAAATGCAAAGGGTTGGATTATTACTGTTTAAGAAGTGATACTGTGTCAGTCCGTTCTTGTGTATGTATAACATTTTTTTAGTTTTTACTTTTTACTTACCAACTTGTGGACAAAAAACTTCAAAATAAACTAAAAGACAATACCTGAGGGGTGAATTTTTGATGGATAAACTGAATGTTAAAAAAGACGAAAAAAAAACTATAACATTGCACAAGAACTAAATTCACTCTTGATATTAACCCTAAACAAGATATCTGTAACACCTTACATGTCTTTTTCATCGGAGCATGGATTAGGCTAATCACGTCTGAAGGACAACTAACCACACTTTGATTCGACCCAAAAAACACTTAAATTGGGTCCAAAGTCGAAAAAACTCATTGTGAGTAGGTCTGTCAATGGATACCCGAAATATCCAAAATCCATCCGCATCCGTATCCGAAAAGCGGATAAATATCCGATATTCGGAAAAACGGTCCGAGTACTATCCGTACGGTTTTTGTCAAGATTATAGTTAATATTTTGTATATTTTAGTACAACGATAGCCAAGTGTTTATTTTTTAACTAAACTAATAATTTGTATTATATGAATTTAATGCATATTAATTGCTCAAAACTATTTATTATCATTCTATTTGTTATTTTTCCCACTTCTATAATAACGGGATTGAAAAAATCTTATGCTAAACCAAAAAAAATTATTTATATTTCCCGATTTATCGATCGTTAGCACATAGCATAATTATCCGATAACTGTCTGTATCCACGAATGCGGATATTCGATATCCGAAAATGATTTCGGATGCGGATATGGCACTATCCGTATCCGAAAGTATGTAAACCCTAATTGTGAGGCATCACATGCTTTCTTGGGCATGGGATACCACACACTAGTGCACAGATATAGGATGCTATCCCTATCTCATTCTTTTTCCGGCGATCATCTTAACCATCTTGTTCTCAAACACTATAGCTTTTCATTCATCATTTGACAAAACACAACGCTGATAATATCATTCTTTTAGTTATTTAAAATTCAACAAGCATATTATTTTGCTGAAATGATTGAATAGCTTATTCAGAAAAATGTGGAAAACTAGTAAGAAAATAGAAATAGTGAAACTATTTGAGATTTAGGTTAATATATGCAATACTAAAATAGCCAATTGAAAACATAAGGGTACCTGTGGCTCACGTGCTACAATGTATTGGCATCGTAATCCTTTGTCTTTAACCATCGTGTTTCCTAGAAAATCAGCAAGCCGTCTTGCAGTAGTCACAGCACAGGACTTTTGTTCTCCGTAATCAATTAAGGATTTGCTCATCGTGCTTGATTCTGATATGTAGTCTAGCAACTCACTATCAGCAATATCTATTCCCTGGTTATCTAAAAGATCTAACCATCGATTAGCAACTTCTGCAACCGCTGCATAGCATTCTTCCAACGTCGATCCATGCAAGAACTTGTCAAAAACCTCTGCCTGGAACACTTTTATGAGCTTCAGCTCCCCTCTTCTCTTAATTTCAAATCCTTTGAGTTCAGCTAGAGTCCCATCATCATTAAATACTGCATACCTCTTCTTGATTAAAATCCCTTCTTCCTTTGAGGCTGGTAGGATCATTGCTCTATATGGTCCATCGACTTCAAATTCAATAGAGCATTCACTATGGGTAGTGTATGCTTTAGTGAGAGGATCTTGAAGGGTTTGATACTGATCATTGGTGTTGTTTCTAGCCACATCAACATTAAGCATGACACATGGGTACGATATTGTGAGGTTTTTCTTTGGATCTTTTGTTTTGAATGTAAAGTTTTCAGGAAAAGATCCAGGGAGAGCACACCAAATGCCATCCGTATCCAATTCCAAAGGTCTTCCAATTTTCTCAACCAGTAAACGAGCATTTTGAATAATTTTGGCGCCAGTGTATGTGACGACTCCAGCCATTTCCATTGAGTACCATCTAGCACCCTTGCGCATAACATATCCATAAAACGAATTCAGGATACATTTATGAGCTAGCTGTAAAGAATCATATAGAACAACCATATCTTGTGCTTCTTGAATCTTCATAGGATTCCCACTTGCTTTTGCTTCTCCTAGCTTACCCTTCCACACCTTGTTGAGTCCTTTATACTCGTATCTCCTGTCTCGAAAACTTCTTACTGTATCCACGTAAAAAGGATTCTCGCGCATACATATCCCTGCTTCTCTAAGTTCAGTTGTAGGCTTATCAAGAACCCTTTTATAGGCCTTCTGACAATACTTCTTCAAGCGTTCCTTTAACTTCAATTGTTGTTCAGCCTTTGGAAGATCGACAAAAGGCTTTGACAACTGGTCATCCCCATATTCTACTAGCTCAGACTCAATTTGCTTCTTTACATGGTAGTAATCACTTCTTTTGGCCATATAGGTTTCCCCACGCCAAACCCATTCAAGCTTCCGAAGACATTTTTTCCCTGGGCGATTGAAGTCGCATGCGGTACATACAACATCTGTTACAATTGATGGTGGCTGGAGTCTGTTTGTAAGAATAATGTTTGGGTACATAGCAGCAACATCCAAATGATATATCAGAGGGCGCTCTTCACGTGTTGGGTGATCTTTCAGCAAAATCAGCTTGTCCATTATAGCTATTTTCACATCTTCATAGTTGGTGACTGAATCAAGCTCCATTTTTCCTTCTACTCTTATGGCATAATGCAGGTCTCGATCAAGATTTTCGATTAGGTGCTCATATGCAGATGGATCCAGTTGAAATCTAGTAGGAAGGTCGGATCTAAACACACCGCTTTCGAGACATTCCACATGGCCCCCAATATACGTCTCACTTTCTAAAAGCCGGTTGTTATAAAATTTCTCAGGATTGTCCTGGTGCTTATTAGGACATATGACATTAGCCTTAAACGCCTGAACCATGAGTAGCATTTCACAAAGCGTACCACTACCTTTCCGCAAGACCTCGTCTGGTGGCATGGGTATAATAGTTGCAAGGGAAAATATAAATGGATGAACATATGTCATGTACAGGTAATATGTTGCCACAGCATCTGATACAGAATAAGAAGCCATTGTCTGGGGTTGTTCCATGGCAAAGCGAACCATATCTTCTGGATTCACCTCTAACGGATCATACCCTAACTTAGCCTTAGTTACTGCCTTCAAACCATGACTGCCTTGAGGGAGATAACTGTCTCGCTTGACCCAAGCAAAGCAGTCAAGATGGCAAGAAAACTTAGCACGGCATTCCCCTTGATTAGCATCACACAGAAAGCCAATTTGTTCTCTCATGTTGATCCCATGATGTGCAGCCCTTCTCTCCAAGAATGGCCAATCAAAGAAATCACCATTGTATGTAACATATATACCAGGCTTCACCTCTTGCATGTGGGTGAACCATGCTTTCAAAAGTTCTTGCTCATTTTTAGCATTGGTTACTTTAAAATAACCTTCAAATTCAGGTTTTGGTGTATATTCCAAATCTTCAATGTCCTCGCCTACACACTACAAACAGACATACGTGGAAGGTAATGTAAAAGGCGTATCAGACATAAATGGAAGGACTAGTAAATTTATACGGTTGTTAAAGCATAAGGATTTATTTATTGACCTCACTTATTTTTAATTTCATCATATATCAATGATAAGCGAAAGGAAGGAATAGTCTTTTTGTTACGCTTCGCTAACTGAAAGAAAAATGTGGTGAAGAAATTAAAACTGCCATGCTAACAACTAGACTGCCATAAACCCTCAACTTCAATGAATATGTTAATTTTCTACTGATTGGTACTTGGAATTTGAGCATTAGGTTTTAAACAAGTTGTGATAATACATCAAAATTTATCTGATTGCTTGGATATTGAGATTAGTAACAATTTTGTTCGCCTCGTATCCAACATTATTTTGAATGTGAATACCCTAATAATATTTTCCCTTCAACATCAATTTGAAATTGAACGCCCTAATAGTATCTCCCCTCCAAAGAAAGTTAGAGAGCTGCTATAAACATCAGTGTGATGAATAGAAATATAGAAACTAAGAGAATCTATCCCACCTCTCTATTAATGATCAGATAGCCTTGCCCGTCTATCATGTATGATATCATCATTACAAGATCATATTCTGCATCAGGAAATTTTAGAGGAAGCTTGGTTGTCTCGATATCAAAAGCACATACATGAACTTCAGCCCGTTGAAGTAGATCGGCTCTTTTATCAAGCAGTATACTGCTACCAGAAACAATAACATCGTACCACTGTCCGCATCTGATGTCTGAGCATATACAATAATAATATAGGAAATGCAGATAATGGTGTCTGGGTAGAAAAAAAAAACAAAATCTCTAAAGAAAACTGACCTTTATCAATAGCATAACGAACATGGTATGGGACATCATACTCACGAATATCAAATATACAGTCTATATAATCTTGTACCTTTTCTTTTCTGCATAAGGCATGGAAAAAATGGCATTATTCCAATGCTTAGGATGGTTCAAATGTGAGGTTCAATTTTTTATAACTGGAACAAAAAATAAATGGAGATAGCAAAAACAAACATGTCTACAGGATCTTTCAGCGAAAACAGAATTGTCAAACTAAAACATCACTTGTTCCTGAAAGAAGTTACCTTTGATTATCATACAACGATCCCATTGCTTCAGCATCCATGTTAGTTTGGTTCTTCCTAACCACGTGAAGTAGATCGTTCTTTAAAGTTGTTAATTTCTGCACTGTGTCAAAACTAATTTTTAAGTATGTTCTACGTAAACCAGACAGATGATTCCTTAGATCCAAATCTTCTTTATCCATAATCTCAATGTTTGCAATTTGTCCTTCGTACCTACGCCGGAGATGAGCATCGACTTCCGATTCCATATTCTCCTTCGTAGCAATGTAAAAATAAGGCCTAAACTTGTCTTTAACTTTAAATGTGGATCCATCCTGAGTAACAAAGTATAGATCCATGCAACTGCAGATTTCACCAGTCTCCTGGTCTTCCCATGAGGAAGATGCAAGAGTGAGCAACCATCCGAGCCTCTTTTCGCCTTCAGTGAAAAGATCAAATCCCAATTTGCTTTCGAGTACCTCCTCGGCATTGAGACGAACTTTCTGGTTTGATGTGTCTCTTCTTGAATTGAATTGATCTCTTCGCCTCGAATCTCCGTACATCGAATAAGTTAAGTGGAGCTGACTGACTGAAAATAAGTGTAATGGGAAGAGGTAGATGAAGTAGTACTGACGAAAGTACAAAATTGGTATTATGGGAGGAGGATGGAGCAGAAACCTAAGGTACAAAACCCTAATAATATTTCTAATAATTTGGCGCTCTGATAATTTTCCCGCGCATTGGTTCCGAAATGTAGGCTGAGCTGATTAATTGCCTGTCACTATACCATATGTTTCAATTTCAAAATTACATTAGCCCTTCGAATTTTAACAACCCAACACTTTCAGATTTTTTTTCCTCTACATTGTTGGTATTTTTATCTTCCCCTTTTCTCCAGCTGAAACATCCATTCTCCATCACTAATCTCCTTTTTACAATTTCCTCCATTCGAAATCGATAGATTCTTATCTTCTCTTCCCTTTTGCTCTGTTAGGAATCGATAAAACCCCTTCGATTTCTACCTTAGCCGTTCCTTTACCATCGCTTTCTATTTATTTTCTTTTATTCTTCTTATTTTTTCCATCGTTTCTTTTATTCTTCTTATTTTTTCCATCGTTTCTTTTCCTTTATCATAAATCGTCGATCCCTAACCCTAAATCATGGCGCCTCGGATTTACGGTCTTTCTTCGTCTTCATCACAGATTGTAAAGCTCTAATCCTAAAAGCATTGTTGCTTCCACTAAGTTTTGGTAATGTCGAACACAGATCACAATATTACGATGTATAATGATATTAAGGTTTATAGATTTCATGCTCAATTTGTATGAAAATTTCATGTTTTATTTGACTGTAACAAGTTCTACTCATCTTTTTCTGATTGTTGTTTCAATTTCACTGCAATTGAATTGTCTGTTTATTTAATTTCACTAATTTTATGTTATTTGTTTGAAAATTGCCGATGTTTACCATCGTCGCTTTGTCGTCTCATGGTTTCTTATCATTCTTCCTAACATTGCTTAAAGGTAAGCATATCATTTTAGTTATATGTTTATATGGTTTTATAAATTTAAACATGCAACTTTTTATATGTAATAAGCTATAGCTTTTGCAAAAAATAGATTATACTATTTTACAGTATTTTGATGTTATTATCTAAAATAGTTTGTGAGATATTCTGACATCGACAAGAAATTATCAAACAAATTATTATCCATTTTGATCAAAATGTTTACAGCATGTACTAGATGCAGTAATTCGTTTTTTTCTCCTAGCAAATGATTTGATTTTATACAATGATGGATTTCAACTATTAGATGATGGTTTGATTTATATCAGATGTGAAATATAGTATGTACTTTGGATTCTATTAGGGCCTTATTATCTTGGCATACTTACATGTAGCTTCGGGGCAAGTGGAACTTTAAAATAGGTATTAATTGCTAATCATAAAACATTCATATTACCTACTGCCCATTATTTACGTGGCAGGGTCATATTCATTGCACCATGGATGAGTTTAAGTTTTTTTTTTTTTTCTATTCAAGAACTTTGTCTTTGAGGGAAAATAACTACTATGCTATTTTATTTTTTAATATTCCATTTATAGTACATTTTTGATGGACCGTGTCTAAAGTTTTGAAAAGTAACATCATTTTCTTTAATTTGACATCACCGAACACAAAGTCAACTAAAATTGCGAAGTTCGTTATTTTGTGATTCATGGGAGAAATTAGCAACTTTTTGCATATTGGTTTTGGAATGGGAAGTTAGGAGTTTGTCCGAAGCGAGTACTCATTGTTTTCTAAAGGTTCATTGAAATACGAAGATATCATAATTGTCGGAAAAAAATGTAAAGCTTTTTTTTCCGTCTTAGATTAAATATTTATTTTGTTATTAATTGTGAAATAGTTCTTTAGGTAACAAATGAGATAATTAGCACTTTACATGGCCATATCCCTTATTTTTTGTCATATATTTTCAGTCTTCTACTTGATTTTAGGTGAATGTTCCAAGTAAATCTATATTTGGTATTGTATATTTACTGAACAAAAATATGAAACTAAAGCTTTCCCTTCTATTTCTCAGTTTTCAAATTTGTGTTTAGTGCATTCAATGCAGTTGATTTTTTTAAGCTTCATTAATGCTATCATTTAACAACAAAGCACAAACAATGTCACATAAAAAATGTACTAAACTGAAAATTTTCACTAATATTTACGGTTGTTTGTAGCTGAATTGATAATGCAAAGATTTGAAAATAAATCGCTTTAATTTATTTACCACCATAATACTATAGTTCGTATAAGTCAATGGAAAACTTCAGTCAAATTGAATATTGAGAACTTGAGATAAAAATCTGATCAAGATAGATGCAAGGATAACAAGTTTACAATATTGCATTGATATCGGGTTATTATGAGGTAAAGCTTTCGGAAACATCATTTTTTTTTCTTCTTTCCGGATTCTCCATCATCTTAGCTTCATCCCTTCATTTCAAGCGAAATTTGGTAACCCCGCTCTCATGCATATTCTTACACTTTGTTTTTCAATATATGTTACAGTTATTATGCCTCATTCAAGCCTAAAATGTTAGCAAAAAAATATAATTAGTTTAAACTTGAGTTATAACGGATTAATTCTATTGACATTAATTCTCATCATTATTTCTGTTCTTGACTTTTCAACTTTATGATTAATCTATAGTCAAGCCTCAAATGTTGTCATCAAGGGAGTGCTTTATCTTGAATATTAGTTGATACTTTATTTATACTACCACCAAGCATGGGAAAAAATTATATATCGCTCCTATAGTTTTTTATTCACTTATTTTCGTTTGTTAAAAAATAAGTTCATAATGGTATATGCAAAATTCAAATGGGTAGGCTTAGACTACTTATTCCATTTACATATCTGATTATGTCTCTAAGTTTGAACTTTAAATGATTCCATACAAACTAAATGGTGGTATGTTTGACTTTGATTAGTTATAAGTATGACTTGAGTTTTGGTTAAAGATGAGGCAAATTTGAAATATTTAAGTTTCTATATATGTAAATTAGATATATTTTTGCTATGAAACATGAAATTTGTAGCTAAGCATGCAGCAAATAAAACCTATAATTGACTACTCACTTCTTTTCAAATGTTAATAAATAGATAATTGTGTTATGCGAAATTCAAGTTAATTAAATGATAATATGTTTGACTTTGATTAGTTATAAGTATGACTTGAGTTTTGGTTAAAGATGAGGCAAAATTGAAATATTTAAATTTCTATATATGTAAACGGGATTTTATTTTTTTAGTGAAACATGAAATTTGTAGTTAAGCATGCGGCTAATAAAACCTAAAGTTGACTACTCGCTTCTTTAACCGTTAATAAATAGGTAATAGTGTTATGCAAAATTCAAATCAATTAGTAGATTTATCTCTCTCTCCTCTCTATCTTTAGAGAGAGAGAGTGTGTGTGTGAGTGTCTACGTATGTATGTGCATGTGTGTATGTTTGTACGTATTTATGCATGTGTGTTAAGATGTATCGATATGTGTGTACCCATATCGAGAAATAATTTCGTACGTGTTAAGCTTTATTTATACGATGTTGCCACGTGCATTGCAACAATAAACCGTCCCAACAGGTGAAAATACTATAATCTATCTGATCGTCGTAGTTTGGTTTCCTGATAGCTAACCTTCATACCAACCATAGTGGTTGACATTCTTTCTCGGCTGTTTGTTGATGTGCTCCCTGGGCATGTTTTGGTAGGTCGATTCCTCCGTATTTCTTTAAACTGATTTTGCTAGGCATCATGTGTTATTGTTGGTCGATTTAATAATAGTTTGCCTTGGTTGACGCAATGACCTATCATATTTGAGGTAAAAATCCTAAGTTGTGTTGGTTTATATGATTTGATATGCTATGCATTTTTGAACTAGGATTTTTCTGAATTTTATTTCATTGAATGTTGATATGTTTATGGTAGCCATAGCCATATGTACTAGGGATTATACATTATATTTTCACCTTAGCTTATAATATATACTAATTTGTTTGCAACTGGTCATTCATTACAAAGTTGGAAGAGTGTTGGCAAGACATCAAATGAATTAAGTTTTCATTTTCCTAACAAGTAGGATTGACAGGGATAACTTTCCAATAATGAAAACAGTTTTCATGATAGAATTACAAACTTGATTAGTGGAAATCTATGCCTTTTTAAAAAAAATGCGGTCTTTACTTTGTTCATGCTAACTTATTCATGTTCATGCTGCTTTCGATAGTGAATTTGAGATATTAGAGTGCTATAAAATGTTTCATTATTCTTCATGATCTGCATTTATAAAATTTGGTCAAACTATTTAAGCATTTTTGTCATAGTTCAAATATATTACAAGTTCTTTTCCTCGATGATTGGCTCTTAGAGTATAAATGTATAGGTGACCATATAGAAAATGGAATGCATCAAAATTCGACATGAATTTGACATGCCTGCTGTCAATATCTCTTAAATCTGATTTGCGAGGCATCTATTTTATGTATTTTTATCAGTAATCTTCGCAATAATTTTTTGGACTCCCATACAGTTTCCAAAATAAAGGCGATTAACAGTGCAATATCTCACTCATGCCCCCTTTAAGAACCATATGTCTCATAATATTGTACAAAAGACACATTTATTAGCTAGATGAAATAGGATTTAGCATTTTTTGGCTACTGAAATGTGTCTAAAGTTCATATCTTAGTCTTATTTTTT
Organism: Allium cepa; assembly: GCA_030765085.1. Classification (NCBI taxonomy): domain Eukaryota; kingdom Viridiplantae; phylum Streptophyta; class Magnoliopsida; order Asparagales; family Amaryllidaceae; genus Allium; species Allium cepa. The sequence goes on from CM060935.1 coordinate 603,568,217, forward strand.
TGTCTTCCTCTTCTTTGTTAATATTCATGGGACCTTTATCTATTAAGCCAATAATATGGATCTTCTTTAATCACTTTTCTTCATTATAGCTTTGAGGTGTTTAACTCAAGGTTGTTGGCTTCTCTAACACAGATTTTGACAATGTAATTTTTGTTACTACTACTTTTCTTTCTAATATATTTGCATGATGGGAGTTATTATTCTTCTCACTGTTTGTTACATTGGCCAGTTGATCGGGCATCAGCATAGCACTAGCAGTTGCATTCAGAGACGGCATACAAAGATTAATTGGTACAAAAAGCAGTAATCAAGTCTTTTTTAATCCTTTTACAATCTTCAGAAGATGCACTTTCGAAAGAAGAGAATTTAAGAATGATTGTTTTTTAATGTTTTTATTGTTGTACTATCGTCTCTTTGTGGCTGATGTTCGAAAACTGCTATTAGAAACTGCAATCGTTTCATTTACTTTTAACGTTATGTAGTTTCTAATTTTAATATGACCTTATTAATTAGGTCATAAATAGAACGTTTCATTTACCTTTAACGTTATGCATTTGCTAATCTTAATGTGACCCGATTAATAAGTCATAAATAGTCTGTTCTATAATTAGAACATTAGGTCTGTGATTAATCTTAAGCGTTGAATTGGTATATGATGAACGTACCAAATTTAGAGTTAAATGTTATACAAAGGATTGGGTCCTCTCTCTCCTGACATATAGATGTATTCTTCTCCATCAAGAAACATATAAAGAAATAGGGTTAGAGTGAGAAACCAAATTCTGAGAATAAGAGTAATTATTAGAAGTGAGGAGAAGAAGATGACAAGCCATTACATCTTCTGCTGTTAATCAAGGTACGTCATCTTAAACAACGAAAAATCATATTAAGCTTTGTTAGTGAATTTTTCGGTATTGGTGATCCTTGGGCTATTACTTGAACTGTTCATCATTAGTCATGAAAGATCGAAGAGTAAAGAATTTCTGACATTTGGTATCGGAGCCACCAATCAATAACTGAATATTTCCTATGATTGCAATTAATCTGTTCTATGTTTTACTCGTGATGTTTAATCAAGTATGTGTTATAAGTCAATTATGCACATGAGATTTATGATTTTGTTAATCACCAAAGTGGTCAAAATCGAAATAATCATTTAGTGCATAAGTGACATAATGATTATTGATAGAAATTGCCAGTTATAATAATACCAAAAGAAAAAACTGACATCACCAATGGTAGAACCTGAGAACTTACCCAAAGGAAAGTCTTGTTCTACAACTAGTTGACATGATGAGGTTTAATAGATATCTTGATTAAATAAATATTGATCATCCAAAGATGTCAGTTTTATTTAATTGAATATATATGTTACTTACTTATGTTAAGTATAAGATGGTATCTACCCAAAAGAGTGTTATATTATACTATTATGTCCATATCTGAATCGCGTTAGCTATAAGCTTATAGTTATTTTAATTTTTTTATTTAATTTCCAGTAGTTCCCATGAATACACATGCTTCATCTGTTACATTGTCCACTGGTGTTGATTTTTTTGAATGGAGATAACAATTCAATTTCCATTTAGGTGTTTAGGATCTTGACTTGGCGCTCCTTGAGGATAAACCTGTTGCTCTTACAACAGCTAGTACTGAGACAGAAAAATCACACCATAAAGCATGGAAAGGCAGTAACAGATTGAGCCTCATGTTTGTTAAGATGACAGTTGCTAACAACATCAAGTCAACAATTCCGCAAACAGAAAGTGCTAAGGAATATATGCAGTTTGTGGAAGACCGTTTTCGTTCAGCTGATAAGTCACTCGCTGGTACTCTTATGGCAGAACTCACGACCACAAAGTCTGATGGGTCGCGAACTATGCAAGAGCACATTATAGAGATAACTAATCTTACAGCAAGATTAAACTCCCTTGGACTTACAGTAGAAGATTCTTTTCTTGTCCGCAATTATGGAAATGTCTGTAATTTTTCAGTGAATAATTATGGAAATGTCCGCAATTTTTTTGTGAATAGTTGCAAAAATTTCCGCAAATTTTCAATGAATAATTGCGGAAATGTCTGCAATTTTTGGATATAATTGTATAAATATCTGCAATTATTCGATAACTTAATTCTATAGATCTAATTTACATACTTTTTTTGGAAAAATGTTTGGTATATTTTGAAACTTAATAAGGACTTTAGCTAAACTGTCCCTAAATAATAAGGGTTTGAGTCGAACATTATTGATGTTTGGTGTTACCGTTGAAACCCATTTAAACCACTTAAGCACTTGTCCTACCCATTTATCCTCTCATCGGTCAAATACTTCATTCATCGACGTACAATCACTTTTTCTTATTTTTAAAATTTTTTGATTAAAATAACTTAACTTTTCCACTCTCTTTTCTTTAAACGATGAAATAAAATTTCATCTAATTTTATTGCAATCATTCTTTTTTTTTCATTTAATGGTTCACTAATAAATATGGATCAACTAATTTAGTTATAACAGTGGAGTTACCTACTTAATCTCTATAGATTTTTATTTTTCATAAATTATGTAAACTAAGACCGACATAGTAAAAAATAATTTGCAGCTCAAGTTTGATGCTATTGTATAACATACTAAAGAACATCTATTACTACGTCAATCAAAAATATTTGATCATTATTACTTTTGCTGCTATTTCAATAGAAAAGAAAAAAGAACAATGAAACTAATTGTAATAGAAATAAGCATGATATAGTAAAATATATTTAATTATCATTATTTTTGCTTATAACATTGACCAAGTCACCAAAATATTGAGTTGCATGCATATTTTAAATATAGTTATATACCTTAGCCCATCAACTCCTAGTATGAATTGATAAAATATTTTTACTTATGTTGTCCATCCTTTTTTTGCAACTAATTAATAGTTGGGAGGATGAAAAATAATTAATTTTGAGGTTTACATTTTATTTTGTTTCTATGCGTTTACTTCTAATCTCTCTTTTAAGTTTAAGGTGAGTGTCTGAAGTAATTTTTATGATTTAAATTTAATAAATGTTTAAGCGGCATTAGTCAGTGCTTGGATGGATGTAAATGGTAATGACCATGATCAATCATCATTGGTCTCACTTCTCTCTTTTCTAAGATCTCATTTTTTATCTATTTAGTTCTGTTTTTTTACTGCTATGGCTTTTGTCGCATTTTACAATCAAAAGTTGGCTAAGATGATTAATATTGACTAAAAATTTATATTTTTATGATAATCACAACATGAATTTCAAGCTACACATATTTCAATCCAGAAATAAAAGAATTTACTAATCAGACAATAAAAACATTGTATAAAATCAAAATTATAATACTTTTGAACTTTGATCTATCATTGCACAAAAATCCTCCGCAATACAAAATAAAACCTAGAAAATTGTATAATGGTCCAGAGTAAATACCTATTTTTAGCAGTAACGATGTTTCCTTGTTTAATGCGCTTGAATACATGCCTTAATGTTAGTCTCAACATTCAACAATCTGCTTGGATGGTCGCTGAATAAATGTAGGTAAATAATTCAATTGAACTCCCTAATGCACATATAAAGTTATAATATAAATAAATTTTGTAGAAATTTAACACACACTCACACATACATACATACGTTTATTGTGAACAATGATCGGTTGCACCTCATTTTCGCTACACCTCAAACCTCGTTCATTTCAACCACATATGCCCCTTTAAAAAATTATATTTTCTCTTTCCTGTCACTTGTATAAATATTTAAAGGGAAAAATGTGGTTGAAATCAATCACTACTAGAAAAAAGCGAAATAGCGACGGCTGGGGGCGACGGCTTCCGACGGGCCGTCGACGGCCGTCGGAAGCCGTCGGAAATTCGCGAACACCTGCAGCCGGCCGAGCCTTTCTTCCTCATTTTCCAGCTTCCCCCAATCTCACCAAAAACCCCCAAATTCACATTTTCCACCTCCATTCGCCAATTTCGTGATTTTTTCTCCTTCCACACTGCTGATTCAACACCTCTTTCTCTCAATCTCAGGTATAATCTCTTATTTTTCTGAAAATTTCAGTTTTTACCCTAATTTTAGATTCGCATAAATTGATAAATTAGGGCGAATTAGCGATTGAAATTGTTTGCATTAGCGTAACAATGGTTTATAGCATCACATGACATACATATTTCATCTTTTATCGTGAAATTGTGAAAAACACGTATACTTTGTGGTTGTTCATGTATATGTAAATTGTTGTGTATGTCCTGATTCGACGATTGTATACGTTATTTGGCATACGATAAAATGATTGAATGAACTAGGAGTATTATATTGTGCACGTATTTACTTATGAAACAAAAAAATGCATTACTCTAAATTATAATTGTGTGTATTAAAAAAAGACAAAAATGTTAAACCAGCCTTTTTGATGCGTAATACGTCGAATAACTGTGTTAAATTTTTATATATTTTTGTAAATGTGAACAGTGAGTAAAACTGTATTTTTGAGTAAAATGCACGCATGTTAACCGACAAATGTCCCTTAGAGAGTTTTTGGCCCCGTCTGACGAGTGTTGTACATGATCGTTGTATAAATAGTCGTTTTTTTCGAAAAACGACCATTTATATTCATCTGGTACAATGTTTGTCGGATTTGTCCCTGTATTGGACAAGTTATGAACACAGTAAGAATTTACATTTTGTATACTACTTCGTCTCAAACGGTTCATAAAATTTCGCCCTAACTTTTCTTTTTTGTTTCCTGCGTACACGCATTTGTGTACAATGCAGGGAACAAAAGGGAAATGCTGCCGAAACTTTATTGAATCGTTTGAGACGAAGTAATATACGAAATGTAAATGCTTACTGTGTTTGTAATGGGAAGTAGGATGTCTGACCAATGAAAAAAAATTATATATATTTTTAATCGTTACGTACGTTAAAAAATGAAATGTGCCCTATTTGAAAATATTTTTAAATTTGTGAAGTTGTTCTTTAAATTCAAAATATTATACGAACATGAAAATAATCTTTTTCGAATATGTATTCTTCAAAATAAATATTAAATTTTGAACTTCTCATTTTGTCAAATAGGAAAAATGATTGATTATTTTGTTGATCGAAGGAGATGGATGTACCAAAGAAAAGGACTGAGGGGCTCAATAAAAGAAGATTTTTATAATGGTATAAACGTGTTTGTTGAATTCGCCTTAAGTAATAACGGAAACGATCCAGAAATTCGTTGTCCGTGTAGTAGGTGTAGACATTTGAAGTTTTTGTTACCAGATATTGTGAAAGTTCATTTGTGCCAACACGGTTTCACACCCGAATATTATGTTTGGGATCGGCATGGAGAAGTTGTAGCAAATACTTCTGTAGAGTCTGAAAGTGTCGTTAACGAAATAGTTTCAACGACCCGTATAGAAAATATGGTCGAAGATGCAGCACGATCAATGTTTCCTATGGTTGAAGTTGACGACGATGATGTAAATGTTGAAGAACCAAATATTGAAGCTAAGAAAATTTATGATTTACTAGATGCAGCTAAGAAACCTATTTGGGATGGTTGTAAAAGCGGCACGCAGCTGTCAGTAATCGCAGAATACATTGCGATGAAGTCAAAATACAACATCACTGAAGCTGGGTTTACGGCTGTTGTACAAGCTGCAAAAAGACATATGCCGCCCGATAATCTAATGTGTGAAAATCACTACGAAGTTAAAAAACTTATGTCGGCTTTTGGTTTACCGTATCAGAAAATAGATACATGTTTAAAAGGATGCATGTTGTTTTGGAAAGAAGACGCAAACCTTAGAAATTGTAAAGTTTGTAACCAGGAGAGATACAAACCAAGAAAAAAGAAGGGTAAGGAAGTTCCGTACAAGCGTATGCACTACTTACCCATAACTCCAAGACTTCAAAGATTATATGCATCTTCTGTAACTGCGTCTAATATGAGGTGGCATAGCGTGAGAACGGAGGAAGAGGGTACGTTGACACATCCGGCCGATGGAGAAGCATGGAAGCATTTCGATAAAACGTATCCAAATTTTGCAGCGGAGAGTCGAAATGTTAGATTAGGATTATGTACGGACGGTTTTTCTCCATTTTCTCAATTTGGTTCTAAATATTCATCCTGCCCCATTATCGTCACACCGTATAATTTACCTCCATGGATGTGCATGAAAACGCAATATATGTTTCTTACTGTTGTCGTTCCTGGCCCCGACGATCCGACACAAGGAATCGATGTATATTTACAACCGTTGATTGAGGAGTTAAAAATACTGTGGAACGAAGGAGTAGAAACATACGATGTGTCAAAGAAGAAAAATTTTCGTATGTTTGCTTCTTTGTTGTGGACTATAAGTGATTTTCCTGCCTATGCAATGCTTTCGGGATGGAGTACTGCTGGTCGTCTAGCATGTCCATATTGCATGGATGAAACAAGAGCGTTTTCTTTACCTCATGGTAAGAAAATTTCATGGTTTGACTGTCATCGATGTTTTCTCCATGTAAATCATCCCTTCAGAGGAGACAAGAAAAACTTTTTAGCTAATAGAGTAGAAACCAGACAACCACCGACGATATGGTCAAGCGAAGACATATATGAACTTGTTAAGGACTATCCAAAGATATATAAAATTGGGGAGCAAATAGAAATTGAAGGCAAATCAGTTGTTCATAACTGGTGCAAACAAACTATTTTTTGGAAGTTGCCGTATTGGAAACATCTTCTGCTTCGCCATAACATAGATGTGATGCACAATGAGAAAAATGTATTTGATAATGTGTTTAACACAATTTTGAATGTGAAAGGGAAGACGAAGGATGATTTGAAATCAAGACGTGATATAGAAGAATTATGCAAACGTCCCGAGCTTCATATGAAACCAAATGACAGTAAAAAACCAAAAGCTTGTTACGAATTAGATAATAATCAAGTTAAAGCTGTGTTAAAATGGGTGGAAGGGTTAAGATTTCCTGATGGGATATCATCAAATCTTCGTAGATGTGTTGACTTTAAAAATGGTAGATTGAGCGGAATGAAAAGTCACGACTGTCACATAATGATGGAAAATTTATTTCCCGTTATGTTTAAAGAACTACTGCCGTTGAAAGTTTGGAAGGTAGTAACGGAGCTTAGTATGTTTTACAAAGAGCTTTGTTCGACTACTTTAAAAGTGCAACGTTTACGTAAACTTGAAGTGGACATTCCTATATTGCTTTGCAAATTAGAGAAAATATTTCCGCCAGGTTTTTTTAATGTGATGGAACATTTACCTGTTCATCTTCCATCTGAAGCACGACTTCGAGGTCCTGTCCAATACGGATGGATGTATCCATTTGAGAGGTATGTAATATGTTATAACGTAATTTAATTGCATTTGAAAGATGAAGTTAATATAAATTAATGTTGCATAGATATTTGAATCATCTGAAGAAAAAAGTGAGACAAAAAGCACGAGTTGAAGGTTCGATATGTAAATCTTACATCGAAGAAGAAGCTTCGTTCTTTTTCTCTCACTATTTCAGTGACCATGTGAATATTTCATTTCAAAGTGTTCCTCGTAATGATGAAGGCGACGAACAAGAGTCCTCTCAAGCAATGTTATCTATTTTTAGACAACATGGTCGGCCTTCTGGAAAATGTGTGGAAATATGGCTAGACGATAGAGATCTTCGTGTGGCACACACTTATATTCTTCTAAATTGTGCCGAGGTTGCACCGTTTGTTAGGTATTCTGAAATAATAATTTTTGTTTTATTCTTTTCTGTAATGCATGCGCGTGTATAACCTAATGTAATAATTTGTTTATATAAACAGTGTTTATGAACGGGAACATCCGAACGGAGATCTCAGTAAAGAATTTTCCCGTTGGTTTTCAAATTACGTTTATGAGCCGAAAAATTGTGTTGTTGACGAAGGGTTGAAACATCTTGCAATGGGACCAAAAAGAGTGGTCAAGACATATCCAATATATTTCATCAATGGATACAAATTTAACACCAAAGAATACGGTGCAGAAAAATTAACAAATAATACTGGTGTATTTGTTAAAGGTAGTGACGATCCAGAAAACCATTTAAATGATTTTTATGGCGTTCTAACACAAATTTTGCAACTGACATATTTCTCAAGACCCGCGGAGGAGGTGTTTCTATTTAGATGCAATTGGTTTAGCAATGTTCCAGGTTCTGGAATTAATGTGCATAAGGATTATAATCTTATCGAAATAAAGCATACATCGCACTATCACAAGTATGATCCTTTTGTACTAGCCAAACAAGCATTGCAAGTTTATTACGCTCCTTATCCGTCTCTAAAAAGAGATAAAGCAGATTGGTCTGCAGTTTTTAAAACAAAGGCCAGATTCACATTCGATGGGAAGAATATTCCGGACGAACAAGCTTATCAGGCAGATCTTGAGCAAAATAACGAAATAATAATTACAGACGATCATACAGATTTTGGTCCTTTGATCGATGAATCAAATGTTTTGGTAGAAGCGTTTGACAGTGCAGAGGAAAATATCGTCGAAAACGAGACCGAATCTGAATCAGAAGACGATGATGACTGATATAAATTTGAATCTGTTTTTTTGCAATTGATGTAACTATGTTGAATTCTTGATGTATTATGAAATTGATGTAACTATGAAACTAAATCCGTTTACTATTGTTTTATGTTATTTCAATTTGTCATTTATTTAGCAATTTTTATTAAAAATGCAATGAACTCTGCTTATCGTAGGAAGAGTACACCCATTATGAATCAGGTATAACAAACTTACATTTCTATTTACATTTCAGTCATTATAATTAATCAATTTATACCGTTGATGTCATGTTCATATGAAATATATTTCATTATCATGTTTTTATTCTCTTATATAATGATGTGTAAACGTCACAGGTTTATCATTATGTCACATAGAGGGAGGAGCTCTTCCCGTTCTTCAGGAGGCGATGGTAGTGGCCCATCGCAAGCGCCACACCGTCCAGTTGTTACGTTAGTCCCCAAAGCAGATGGGTAAAAATTAAATCTTATTCATCATCTTATTTTTTCTATACTATACGTACATACTTATCTGTATCGTACTTAAAAACAGGGGGTTCGAGCTACTACCCACTAAGATAGTGTTGGACGTCTCCAGAGCAGCATATCGTAGTAGGATGAGTGCGTGCTGGCCGAAGTGGGATACCATCCCTCCGCACATCATAGAGTGCATATGGCAGGATGTCCTAGTATGTGTAATTTTTATGTTTTCCATTTTTAATTCGTTTTTGTCGTTTTTCTATCGTTTATCGTTTAAAGTGTAATCTTTTTTTAACACAGGCTGAGATAGACATCCAGACAGATGATATGCAGCTGGCACGAGCATACTGGATGAGGAAGATGCGAAAGAACTACAGAGACACGATATCTGAGGTTAAGAAATCCGGGAAGAGACCACGGTGGATGGGGGAGAGCGTGTGGCAAGCTTGGTTGAGCTACTGGGAGACGGATGAGGCGAAGGCAAGTATACTAATTTTTTTTGAATTATTAATTTAACGTGATTGGAAAATAATGTATCAAATTTTGAATGTACAGGCAGAGTCAGATAGAAACTCTGCAAATAGAAATAAGAATCCCGTTACTCATCGCGGAGGATCGAAGTCGTTTCAGCAGTATCGGCAGGAGTTGGTAAATTTAATTACTGAATAATAAATGTAAATAGTTTATGCTATATGATTTTAAATGTATAATAATTGTATGTAACAATCAACTTCAGGAAGCCGAGGCACATGGTCCTGTCAGCTATATGGACGTGTTCACCCGTACGCATGCTGTCGAGCATGTTAATCCAGACGGGACTGTTTCGTACACATGGCAGGACGATAAATCCAGTAAAAGCCATGTAAGCATATTTCATTTTATTCAGTATTAGTAATTGTTTTAGTTGTCAAATTATTATGAAATAAGATATGATATTATTAATTTGTCAATGCAGGAGATGTTTATGGAGCAGCGACAGAAACTCCTTTCTGATACGGGTCGAGAGCAGCTGACGACCGATGAAGAGGACGTTATTTTTGAGTCCGTTATGAGTCCACCAGAGCATGGTCGACGATACGGATTTGGCAATTTAGCGGTAAATAATTTAATTTTTCTTAAAATACTTAAAATATGATATTCTTACCTTTTCAAAACAATAAACTTTGATTTTATTTATTTTTCAATTATTGCAGTCCAGTAGTCAGAGTAGGAGATGGCGGAGTAGACCTCAGAGTGAGCTAGCAAGTATAGAAGAATTGCAGACTAGAGTTCAGCAGTTGGAGGAGCAGAACCGCCAACAGGCCATGCAGACGACACAGTTATTTGAGTACATGCAGCAGTTTGGTGGCCGCTTCCCTTCATCGGCTGGCTCTAGATCTGGGGCAGATTGATTCATTGCTTTCTGATTCGTTCGTGCAGGTATGTTTAGTTTTAGTTTACAATGATTTGGTAGATGGAACAATTAATTGTTGATATGTATAATTATGTATAATACACTTGGTTCTGTAGCTGTATCAGGATATGCATGATTAGAACAGTTATTGTTAGTATTATTGTTAATGTTGGAATGTTATGTATATTTTGTATTTTATTTTTATTCCAATTTTGTTTATTTCTGTGTCTATTGAATATTTTGGAGTATTGGTTTGCATGTTTGGTTGGATTATTGTTTATTGGATTGTGCAGTATTGATATTGTAGTGTTTGGAAGAGAAATGTGGATGGAAGGCTCTATTTGCAGCAGATTTTTAAAAAAAAAACAGCAGATTTCCGACGGCTTCCGACGGCTTCCGACGGCTCCCGACGGCTTATAGGTCGAAATTTTCATCGGTTACCGACGGTTCCCGGCGGCCTGATTTCCGACGGTTTCCGACGGCTTCCGACGGGCGACGGAAGCCGTCGTAAACCGCCGGAAGCCGTCGGAAGCCGTCGGTAATCTATACGGCAGCACCCGTCGGTAGCCGTCGGAAACACTGCTCCCCGACGCCGTCATTTCCGACGGCCGCCGACGGCTTCCGACGGCTTCCGACGGCCGCCGACGGTTTTCAGCCTTCGGAAATCCCCCTTCCCCTTGTAGTGAATGGGGATTTGAGGTATAGAGAAAATGAAGTATAGTTGATCCTAACTATGTGCGCGCATGTATGTGTGTGTATAAGTTAGGATCCACAACCCTCTTATTTAGCACTACCATGCAGCCTCTTGATATCCACCACATGTTATGTTTAAATATTCATCATTTCTCTTTCCTTTCACATGGGCTGAATATTTAAATATAAACATATGTTGGATATAGAGGGCTACAAATAGTGCTAAATAAGGAGGCTGCGGATCCTAGCTATACACATGCACATACATACACATACGGATACATACATCTATACATAGTCTACTTTGCTATCCATAATCCAAAATAAAAGGTTAGCATTGTCTATTCATGTGATATATTTGGAATCCAAAATAAAAGGTTAGTACTTCAAATTGGTTAAAGAAGTTCTAAGTGCAAAGCATATTGTAATGAAGAAATAGTGGCGAATATAGTAAGTGAGTATTTTTAGAAATGAAAATTCCAGATAAACGATTAGTGATGACAAAAGCTTATATGGACGTGAATACCTATTGACATAATCATTTGAAGATAAATGCACATTCGACATTGAGTTTTAATCATACTTGTAGTATTATCGGATAAATTTGAAGAAAAAATATCTATGTTGATGTCTGGTTCTAAATGAAGTAATTTATACTTATCGGTCAGAGTAATGTAACCAATCAATGTTACTGCTTTTGTATGGCACGGTTGCTTAAAATGCAAATCAATGCATTTCAAATGAGGCAGTTCATAGCCTCATAGGTCTGGGTGGTTGAATAAGGAAGTTACGCACCTTGCCAATTCGAGCATAATCCCTCATAGCCAATTTTATAATCATTGTTTTCCCTTTTCAACCCGTAACATTGCAAATAGTGCATGAAGAAACACAATAAGGTTAAAAAATGTGTCATTGACTCATATATAATCCACCTTCATTTTTTTACACTCAAATTGGCCCGTGCTTCGCACATGGGCTCTTTATATTATTGTAAACGAAAAGCAAGGGCATTTTCAAAATTTCAAAAAGACGTCGAGTAAATTAATTCAATGAAATTTCTTTATTAGTAGTAGAGATATTCCATCATCTGGATATTTTCATGAATGTAACGAATCAACATTCAGATTAAATTAAAAGTTCGGTAACCATTTATCTAAAAGGTTAATATAATCAAGTGTTGTTATTTATTTTTTTCAGTTCAGTTACAATCCATGCTAATGAAAGGAGTTTATTTTATTTGCCGTTTTTTAGTTCTTATACCATTTTCTGCCAGATAGCCAAAATGGCCAATGATTCGTTATTTCATTAAACGAACAATTATACATACCTAAATAAGTGTATTATGAAATAAATTAAGTATATGTTTGAAAACTTTTAACTGTTTACGGCCAAATGTAATTTCTAGGATTTTATTATAAAACTTTCCATTCATACATAAACATGTGTATCGACATGTAATTTATTCCTTAGGTATTGGGTTTACATGCACCCATATATTTACAGTTTGAACTCATAAAAATTTCTCAAGGTTATGATCTTACAGTGGAAAAACTATAAAAGAATATGGAAAAAAGTAAAGCACAAACATTAGTCATTAGTAATCAACCCATACAATTTAATATTGTCAAGTGTAAGTAATATTCAAAGGAATTCAAAATATATCTCTCTACCAAGAACCATAATTAACATCGATAATTCCATATGTCTTATTTAATAAATTGAGAATGCAAGAATCGAAGGAAAACAAAATATTTATGTACATGTACTGGCATATTTAGGAATACAACTATTAATTTTTCTTGAAATACATATTGGCAATAAACGACAACGTATATTTTATAAAAAGAGTTTAACAAGATTACCGATTTTATAAAAAGAGTTTAACAAGATTACTGCTAGTTAGGTACAATTATAGTTGTTAAGACTCATTCTTTCCTCTTTTTTTACTGTAATGCGAGGAAAAGTGGTTGAATTTTTTCAAAAACTTATGTCATTTTCATATATTGTTTATTTATGATTTATTGGCTAATAGATAATAATATTGGTTAAAATACCTAATAATACTGTTATATCATTCCTCTCATCTCTACTTCTTTACTACTAATAAAGAGAATTCGTTGATCTATTTTACACCGTGTCTTTTTAGAATTCCAAAAATAACCTCCCTCGTTCGCAGCGTTTCCCGATCCACACTCATATCGCACCACTCCTCATGTTCTCCTATGGTCCTACAACCTAACTCTCTTCCTCTCGAATTCGTCCACATAATCCCCGCTTACATTCATCCTCAAATTCAATCACCGCTGATGCTTCCACAGCTACTACCCACAACGTCGATCTCCCTCCACCAAATTCAACCCCGATTCTTCAGTGCCCTCTCTAATCATCCCTGATTCCACTCATTCAAAAACTCAACCTCACCAGCGACGTGCCATCCGGAGTTTAGTACTCACCAATCTGACAGCTCAGGTGGCAGGAGGTCTTTCTTGCCTTCCGTTTCCTCCACAAGGTATGCTTTTGTACACTGTATGTTTTGACAAGAATTGTTACATACTTCACTGCCAGCTTTTCCACAGACTTACTGTTTCCTGTTCTTGCTTACTTGATTTCTCCGATTTGATTTATGACCCACGAAATGAACTTCTGCCACTTTTACCTCATATTTCAGATTCTGTTTTATCTGATTTATGGATCTATACAATGTTTCCCTCCTTTTAATATCACCATGGAAATCCGTTGATGGATATATAATACTCCTGATTTAATGATAAATTCAAATTTGATATGGATTATCCAACTAAAACACACACAACAAGTGATAAACAGTACCATGGTTATCATTTGTATTGTTTTATATTACATACCTGATTACAAATATTTTCTATAAGAAGATTATGTTTTCAGTTGGAAAAGCGCTATTTGTATGGGTAATGATAAATGAAACAGCGGGCACCATCCTTATGAATATTACCAAGCGATGTGATGTCGTCACTTTAACTGCTACCTTGGCACAAGATCTTTTTATTAATTTGGTAATGCGCACCCACACCATTAAGTAGTTGATGCTTCCATCAGAATTTTATTTGTAAAGGCACACATTTTAATGCTACATGGTCAAATTCTGATTCATTTGTCGGCCTCAGTCATTGGAATGAGCTTTGAACTTGGTTTCATTTTAATGCTTTTGTGATACATTTAGTTCAATTGTTGAATGTTACTTTCTTTATTGCAGATTTTAACTTTTGTGTTGTGATGTTTGTGTTAGCTTTATAACTATAGTTTAGTAAAATTCCAGATATAAATACTTTAGTTTAGGGTTTTACGTGGATCAACAAATTTGTTAAAGTCTAAGTTCTTGACGAGTCTTTACATAAACATGAATGGTATATGCAGACAAATTTATGTATGCTTTTCAGTCTGGGTATAATGCTTCATCAAAAATGTAATGTTTATGTCGTATTACTTACTTCACCCATGTATGGTAATTTGGTAAAATACTTTCACTTGATTTTACTTAATTACAAACTCATACTATTTACCTTTCAAGGTAATACTTTCATTTGATTTTACTACAAATTTCTCATTCGGCATTTATATTTTAACGGTAGTTTTGTGAGAAATCATAAGATAAGTTAACTTGTGTTTACTATTTTTCATGGTAGTAATATGTGATAAGAATGTCACACAGTTGAATGAATTATGTATATTGTAATGTATATGAGTTTGTTGCTTACTATGTTTGTTTAAAATGCAACCATAAGTTAGGGCTGCTTTGATTAGCTTAGATGTATTTAGTCATGTAAACACACTACAAGAAAATACATATTTCACAATGGCTAGTAAACGTTATCAGAATACTTTAACAACATTTTGATTGCCATTATGATATCCACAGCTGCGAAATGAAAGTTTATTTTACAACATTAACATAATGTTGTGGAAATAGTTGTGGATCGTATATTCACAACATGTTTCCATAGTGGTTAGAGTTTCATATACTAATTAAAAAACATAACACAACGCCTTCCAAATTTTATAAAATTATGGCTATTACAACAAATTCCAAACATTATATTCTATGATAGTTATAAGACATTATATATTCCATGTTCAATATATTTTATGCATCGTAAATAAATTTCTACAACAGCAGAAAAGTGTTACAAAATATTACACATCGTTTTGAATAGTTGCGTCCAAAATTTATACAACGATTATAAAATATTGTATGCAATTTACAACAATTGTTTTACAACATCATGTTTGTTATTTCAACCATTTTTACTGAATATTACAAATATAATAGTAACAGCTTTCTTGAATTGTTACGCAAATAGCATTTGTATCATTCAATAAAAGTGTTTACACGCACAAACTCGTATGTATAATATTCACAGCTGTATTGAAAATATGTTCATATAGTTACATTATTATCCTGCTATTCTTCAAGCAATATCCACAACTGAATATTACAATTGGATAAGATAACAAGAACCTGGTTTGTAAGAAACAACATCACCCTTAAAAGATAAACAACATACACATGTAGATTAACCAATGGTTTTTAGACTTGGTCAGATTGGACTTCAATATGCTTTCTTGAATAATGGCGACCCAAATGTCTTTTATTGTCCTGCTTAACAAATGCATTCATTAGTACCTCCACTTATCGTTGTCTGTTGTATGACAAGTACCTTTATGTGTGCTCAGCCTGAAACGATATTTTGTTTGAATAAAAATTAAATTTCATCACAAACCTAGCTAAGCTTATATCAACTTAATTGGTGGAAAAATTTAATTAACAAAATTCCAAGTTAATGTAGAAAATTTTACTTTCTATTATCAATCAACATAGTGTGGGACTAGCACTCCATTTCTATAAAATAGCATCTGCTAAAGCTGTAAGAATTGGCCAGGAGTTTATACAGCATGACATGGCAATAATATTTCAATTTAAACATTAACAATAATTAATTCATTCATTCATTCATTATTAACCATATATCTAATTTACTATCAAAAATGCATGGACTTGCCTTGACTTTTGTAACGGAGACACAACTTATTTTCCCTGCAATTTTCTTTAATGCATCCTCAGCATTAAGTTTATCCTCTTCGAGTGGATCCTTACAGTATCACATTGAGTGAGACTAATAATAAAAAAATAAAGGAGTAGTGTAACATGAAGGAAAAAGGATATATCAATATTTTGGCAACATAAATAAATTTGCACTAATATCTACCTTTCAAGCTAGGCAATCATTTTTGCCTCCAGGCCAACAACTCATGTTTGTGACCACTAAAACCTATAAAAGATAAAACAAGCATTGAAATGCAATGTTCTCGTAGATTTTTGAGATCGCTAGATATTACTACCGTATCAAAGAATTTCATAATAGCTTGTATCAAAATAAACAAATCTGGGATGAAGATAAAAGCATAGAGTCAAATTTTCAAAAAGATTCTGCTAATGAAGTAGATTAGACGCCTCCAACAATAAATTTCCATGTAGTTAAAACCACAACGATTAAAAAATTAAATTGGTAATTATGTCAAAAATTTGTCACCTTTTACTCTACATGAACAAAATTATAAGGTGCGTAATCAGTAAATGTAATTTGGATGGAACAATGATTTTGTGTCAGGCAAAACAATAATATATTAAAAACATTAATTTGAGTTAAAACGTTGTTTGGTAAGGGAAGGAATATAGTGTTGTTGTATTCTTAACAGTAGGTTTTTATGATAATACTAAATTTAATTCTTAATGCATGATGGAAAATAATAAAACAAAGTCAGTGAATTCTAAATATTGTGATGGTTAACAATGCCTGGAACAGAATAAAATGATGAGAAAAAATGACGTCCCTTGGAAAGAGTCAAACATGAATGAAAGGGAAGAAACTTGGAGAAAGAAATGTGAATTTTTATTTTTCTATTATTATTTACAAAAAATGACATTTTTTATAAAAGCATATGACTAACTAGAAATAAAGAGAGGCTTCAACAACATAAAACAAAACACAAAAGGTTGCTTAAACTTATTACTGTTCTTCAAACACCTCATTTTGAGAAAAATCAAAATATACCACTCAATACATACCCATAAAGTAACCAATACAATATAAAGTCACCTCCTGTTTGATGCCTCAAATTCATTTTTGTGGTACAAACCGCAAACGAAGAAATTTTTTCTACACTTCAGTTTTAGGCATCGGTAAACATGGAAAAGTTGTATTAAAAAGGTAAGAAAATTGGTACTTCTTTTCAGTGGAAATTTATTAGGAAAATACTATGCATCTGGGTAAAAGACTTGTAACATCTTGATATTTTCAACCATTCGCATCCACACATGTCAGACTTGAATTGCTTAAAATACCAGATTGTCAATTTATATTTGGCAAAACTCAACATATACAATAAATAGATAAATCAAAGAATCACAGACATAGAGTAATATACAATAATCTAGGGGAAACAAAAGAATAGTAGTTCATGATGCTACTATATATATAAACAGAGTTAGACAATATACAACAGAAGTCTCGATACAATAGTCAAATACCAAATCATAATATATCCGTGGAGTCAACTGAATAACTGAAAGCTGGATAGATAGATGGATCTCCAATTGAAGTTCCAATTCCAAAGGTGAGTCTCAAATGTTGTGACACTCAGTCTGACTCGAGCGTAAAGCAAAACACAAAACACTCGAATCTGGATTAACATTTTTATATCAATAAATCCAACTCAAGTGAAATCAACTGAAATACAAGTAGCTTGAAGGATGTTTGGGATACCCATCCTCTAAGGATCCGTGGAACCATCTACTATGTATAAATATACACTATTAACAACTAAACGTCGTTATGACACCGTGGTCATTTCAAAATAATTTATACTTCAAAACCAAAATATCATCTCCATTTCAAAATCATATCAATATTATATCGTTTCCATCTCAAAACATATCAGTACAATATCATTTCCACTCTAAGTATATCTATTTCCAAATTGTAGCACTTCCAAAGTTATAATCCTTTCGAAACCAAAACGCTTTAAAATCATAATTCTCTGGAAAACCATAACTTTGAAATCATAACTTCCACCACTTAACCAGTTAAGATATTAATAATAGTACATATAATAAAATAGTTTATAAAATAAAATGGTTATATTAAAATAATTAGTATATTAAAATAGTTTATATTAAAAATAATTTATATTAAAATAGTGTACATATATACATTAAATAATTTATAAAGTAAAATATTTATAATTTCCTCAAATTTCACAAATCGATTCAAATCAACTCGAATTCCAAATTCAAATTTAATACAATCTCAATTCATCAGTTTCAATTCAATTCAGCTTCTAAATAAACAATTTCAACTTATATCGATTTCAAATACAGATTTGAACCACAAAAAACCATTTAGATTTCAATATATTTCAAAGCTTTAATATTCAACTTTTCCAAAACTAAATTTAACAGTTTCATATAGATCTTGATTTAATTTCATTATTATTTAGTCTTGAAATATTCACTTAATAAATTCAATATCATTTAAATAACCTTAAATTACATTTTAATCAATATGTCCTTCACTTTGTTTAAACATAAAATATTCTTTAAATTACTTAAATCAAAATCAAGTTATAAAATCATATCTTTACATCTCAAATTTAATAAGTTCCAAATCGATTTAATTAAATAAAATTCTTAACTAGTCGCAATTGCAAATAAATTTCAAATTTATCTTTCCAACCTTAACTTATAAAATCATTATAAAAATCTATTTTTAAAATAAAATTTTAAACAAATACTTATACATATTATATATTAATTAAATCAAACTTTGTTAAATTAAAGCTTATTATTAAGTCTACTTTATATTAAAACTTATTTATATATAAAATAGTTTCAATATTAAATAAAACCATATATATTTCCTTTCAAAACCATAGAAATCATTTTCAAAATATTTATATATATAGACCAACGGTGTCCGTATATAATTTTCTATCCTATAGTCAAGTGATACAAATGTTTATCATTTCAATCCGCAATTTAAATATATATGGGTATATATCATTTCAACACGGTATCCTAAATTCAATTCAATGAAAATCGTTTGGGTTTATCATTTCAACCCATAACGATTTTCTCCTATTCTACAAATCATTTGGGTACGTATCATTTCAATCCATAGGGAATTCTACAATAACAGAGAACTTGTAGAGTGATAACAGATATGATAATAATATAACAAGCATATATCATCAATATGAATAACAGATAATGGTGTCAGATGTCATAGGTGAACAGATACAGTTAATAGGATATATATAGCAATGTAAATAACTAACAGCGGGCATGTTTCAATTGTCGTTACAATTGAAATCAAATTTAATAAATATAAGAACGTTAATCGTGAGTGATTGCTCACCTTTCGAAGCTAGAGATGAACGGAAATGAGATGAGCTACGAAATGCAAGCACGAATTTCGAAGCAAAGCAGGCTAGACTCGAGTTCGAAGGAAAAACTGATAAACCAGAATCAATGGGAACAATCAAATTAGTTGATGTAAATGGTAAATATGTACTATTATTATCATCATCATCAAAAATCAATATTTTAAACTTATATAAACTAATATAGTATACTTTAAGGTCCACATTTAATATAAAAATCAATAACAAATTTTAAAACGTGTACATGTTAAAACCTATGTATATACAATATTGTAGACAACATATATAAAATATATAAACTAAACTGTATAAACTATACAATAGATAAAATATCTAATACAATTATGAACTTATACAAACACACACACACACACACACACATATATCAGTAAAATACACTAACTATATATAAAGCTTATATATTCAAAAATATATAGCTTTATGTACAAACATCAGCTTGTACACATATACCATTATAAACTTAAATACATACGTAAAGACAATGTTACAAAACATATATTTCTACTATAATAAAATCTAATGCAAATATACTTAATAAACAACCAGTTAACATACATATATCAGGATAATTTAAGATTTTCCAAAACAAAACATAAAAATGAGCAGGTAACAACTATAAACAAGTAAGCTTATAAAACATATATGTTGTAGCCAAATAATATATATTTAAACATACCTGTATAAAACTTATATAACCCGCTTAGACAAACCTATATATATTACTGTAAATATATAACAGTACAACATATATACACAAACACTGATTCAAGCTTCAAAATGTACATACTATATACAACTTAATATAAAACCATACATTATATATATATTACGAACAACAAATACTTCTAAACATATATATATACACACACACACACACACATATACATCTTTAATATAATACGTACATATATATATATATAATTTGGAAATCCAGCCTATGTATACTTATGCAAAAAAATTCAAAATAAATAGGTCAGACTTTGTATAAGTTTTGCAGCAAAATATAAGTATAAATCGTACAGTACACAACGTATGCAACTTATGTTCTCAAACCAATATGTTATACTCAGAATCTATATATATATATATATATATAAAGTGTATATATATATATATAACTAAACTAAATATATTAATATATAATATAGATTTGAAGATATCTAAACATACTATCTGATGGCAAACAGCCTTTAAGTTAACGAATAGGCTAGCTCCAGATATTTATTATATATATATCCTTAAATATAAAAAAAACACTGACATAATTTTAAAATAATGTAAATATAATACCTTAAATAGACAAAGATGCATGCTAGCTTGGTCAGGCAAGGCTAAACAACAAAGGAGGGATGTGCGCATGTGGTGGCTCGAGATCTGGAAAAACGGCGAGTTTAAGGAGCGTTGGGTTCGGCAACAACAGTAGTAGTAGGTTCAACTACTACATATATACTTTCGTGTGTGTGTGTGTATACATAATTTCTATTTTATTTTTCTTACAAAATTAAGAGGAGGCTGTGGTGCTGACCGAGGTTGTTGCTTGCATTCATGGCCGTGACAGTTTGAGGAGAAGGCGGAGGAAACGAATGTGTTCGGTTGCTCGAACGGGAAGGGGTGGCTGAGAGAGCTATAGGGAATAGCGGAGATCTGGGTTTGGTTGTGACGACCCGATTTTCTCACCACAAAAAATCGCATCATCTTGAAGAAAGAAAGGGATAGAAAAGAGAAAAGAAAGAGAAGAAAGAAGAAACAACATCAGAATCTCAACATCGGAATGAATAAAGTATATTAATAACATAAGTATTACATAGTATACAACACAACTCAGAGATACACAACATATACATCACTTACTAGACAGTTATAAACACTTGTCTAGTTATTACAACTCAATACAACTTAAGAAAGAGATACCAACACAGAGAACACACAACAGAAACTATATATCTACAACGCCGAAGGCTCCTGCTCCATTGCTCCTCCATAATTCGTCAAAGCTAACCTGAATCCCCTGGCTACTCGTAAAAATTTGAGTACCCAAGAGTTTAAGAAAACAGAAGATAAACTCCGGGTCAGACATGGGTCTAGTGTGAGTAACGGGTTAAAGTTGCTTAACTTTGAAAAACCTTTGAAAAGAAAGGTATCACGTAAGACTTCCCACACATAAACATGGAAAAGTTTTTACCTTACGCTAACCAAAACATTTAATAGGAAATCCAGTGATATTATAGTAGGTCTAGGGTTTTCAAGTAAATAAGAAATAGCTGATATTGTTACATGATTAAATTCCAGCTACTAGCCACAAAAGCGGGTAATACAATCAAAACCGTTGGCACTTATTGGATTTTGGATTCCATACAATGGCAGGGCTACCAGGGTACCGTCCATCACAGTACGTGGCCTAGATCAATGTACCGAGGATTACTCACAATCCCCTGCAACACAAGACCAGAACCATCCCTTACTGGATAGTCTCGAACAAGACAACCCCGCAGTTGGCGTACGTTCCAACCACCCACACAGCCGAAATAAAAAGGGACTTCTAGATAGGGGGAAATCTCATCCTACTTGGGCATGACCTACTTAGCCTTGCTGCACCTCCCCTTTTTTAGCCATTCTCGGTTAATGAGGCTTGAGGCTACGATTACCTTTAGAGCACACATCTCTTAGAATGCTCATCGTCCACCTGACGATGTTCTGAAAGTATTCAATCCATACAAGTTCGTTTCGGGTTCGAACGAAACCGAAGGCATTATCTCGTTATACTCATTTTGGAATCAACCTTAGAGTTAACGACGATAACCCTTGCACTCTGAATCCTCATCTCGAATTTGAAAGTACTACTCCGTCAAACTCATCTCGGAATCACCCTCAGAGTTATACTGACAAATAGTTCTTACACCTCGAGTCTTCACTCTTCACATGAGATTCACGACCTATCGTTAATTTGGATCGATGTGGTTTTCAGATATCCAAATCTGGAAACCCGGTCCCGGTCTCATCGAAATCCAAAACGTGTCTTTTAAGGCCAAGTTGTTTTAAAGGTTTAAAACAATTCAATTATCCGTATACACACAGATAGATAATTCACTGATCCACAATAGATAATCATCATTATCATCACAACAAATAATCCACTTTATCATTATCAAAAGATAATCCATATCATCATCACAATGCAACCAATACATCCATATCACACAACATTATTTATCTCATTTATGATATTTCAAACCATTCAAGGAAATCTATATCATCCATTTATATAAGCAATGGTTAATAATCACACCAAATATAATTAATTTAAAATTAATTACATCATTTCCAATTAATTTAAAGTCAACTAAATTAATTACTTCATTAATAAAATCTTGCTTACATCACTATTAATTAATTATCAATCAATTAATTAATCATCAATCAATTATTCATTTTAATTAATCATCCCTGATTAATTAACCTTTAATTACATTGAAGTAATTATCCACTAATTAATTTCTCAAATTAATTATATTTGACCAAATACAGTAATTAACCTTTAATTACTTTATTTATTAATTAACTATAATTGATTACATTAATTAATTCCTTCATTGATTAATTATTTCTAAACAATCTATACTTAATTACATCATTAATTATAATAATTAATGATTTCCAATTACATTTTCTATTTAAATTAATTACATTAAGTAATTAATCTTCAATTAAACCATAATTGTTAATCACCCTTGATTAACTCCATTCAGTAATTAACTACCCTTAATTACTTCACCAAATAAATTAATTATTCCTTAATTAATTATCTCTAATTAATTCCTTGATTAATTTTACAAAGTAATTATACTCAAATTACTTCCATCATCAAATCACCTTTAATTAATTACATCCGGTAATTACTCATTAATCACTTTCCTAAGTAATTTCTCTTCATTAAATTACAATAAGTAATTATACTTCACAAATCATCAAATGATTATTTTAAATTAATTAAACTGAATTAATTAACTTAATCTAATCAAATTAAACTCAATTAATTACAATAAGTAATTAATTGCTTAATTACTTCCATAAGTAATTATACTTAACAATTTACACAAATGATTATCTTTAAATTAATTAATCTAATTAATTATTAAAAATTAATCACATTAATTAATTATTAAATAATCCTTAGTTAATATCCTTTATTAACTATTAACAATTCATTAATTATTTTTCTAAAGTAATTAACTTATTTTAATCATTATTGATTACAAATTAATTAACCATTAATAACCCATTAATTAATTCTTAATAATTTAACCAATCAAGTGTTAGCTGTAACTTAATTAATCCTTTATTACTTTATTAATTAATTACTAATCATTAATTAAAATCTAATCTTATTTAATTAATGATTCTTAAATTACAAGTTAACTAGTCTAAGAATGATTAATCTTAAACTTTAAGTTTAAAACCCTTAATTACTTTAAGTAATTATCCATTTCATTAATTTATTAAGTAAATTAATTATCCATTTAATTATCCTAATAATTAAATGAATTACAAATCATTAAATTCTAATTTAACTTTAAGATAAAACCTTTTTCTTATCAATGGTTAAATTACCATTCGCAAATATATTTGAAAACATTCATTTACAAATTTAATTTCAAATTTCATTTTAAATTCAAGTTTTAAAATGAAACCCAATTTATCTTCAACAAAATTTAAAATCAATTTAAAACCTTTAAATTTAAAGAATACTTTTTCTTACAAAAGGAATTTTTACAAGAGTTTAAACCAAATCCCTTTTTAAATTCAAAACATTTAAATTTAACTTTTTCATTCAAAATTGTTAAAACACTTAAATTTATAAGCTTAAATTTATTTTGAAACAAAGATTCAAATTTAGATTTGAATCAGATTTAACTTTGTTTAAAACATTCCTTTATATTTCAAATTCCAATTTAAATTCAAATTCTTTTAAAAACACCTTACCTCTTTAAGGTATTTTAAACAAATTTGAATTTAAAAACTTATTCATTTCCAACTATGATTCAACTTAAGCTTGAATTCATTATTTAAAACTAGATTCAAAACTTATTTTAAATCCTTGCTTAACATTTAAAATTCAGTTTAAATTTGAAAACAGTACAAGATTTCTAACCTACAAAAACACTAACTCGAGCCACAATTAAATTATTCGAGCCTAACCTAATCTAGCTCGAACAAAACTCAAAACAACTCGAGTAACTCGAGTAAACTTTCATTTTGAATTCATTCAAACTAAATACTTTCAGGTTTAATACATAAACTGTAACAATTAACACACCCGAGACCACAACACAACTACTTCGAGTCCAACACCCCCATGCTTCGAGCAAAAACATGAAACAGCCCGTACCAAACACGAGTACCCTTCTTCCCCAAAACAACAGCATACACACCATAACCTCCGTGCACCTGCACCATCGCTGCACCCAATTCCGACCTCTCACGACGACGCTCGCAAGTCGACGGTTATCCCCGAACTCGATTCGGACCATCAAACCGATTATAGAACCCCAAAATCAAAAACGAGCTTTCAAGCTTAAAACTGGAACAATGTCGACTACTGGAAATCGCCTCAAACACCAAACTCTGACCACCAAAGAAGCTTCACCTCCGGCCATGACCTCTTCCATACCCCATCAATCACCTACTCGAATCTGGGAAAGCTCGATCACTCATAGGGTTCGCGGTGATCAAATTTCTGATCAACAGAAGAAACTAGGGTTAAAAACTTTAATCCTTAATCACCACTGCCTCAATGCATTAACCCTCTTCCCAATATTTTGTCCTTGATTCTACTATCACCATTCCATCACCAGAAACGATGCTGGCCACCCAGACCATCTAGGTCAACAGTTACAATCCAAAACATGATTTCTGGTTAAACCAGTAATGCTCCATCATTTTTAAACTAAAAAATATAATTTATGTTTTAAAAATCAAGTTTTAGTATAAGTAATCAGCTTATACTTCTGGATCAATGAATCTGGACATTTAAATTTTCACTTACAAAATGTTTGCTCTGTTATATTTTGTTTTCCAGAGACATTACAGTTTTTATTTTATTTTTATATATTAAATAAAAATTATAAACATTAACTTATGTTACATAACCATATATTGTTTGAATCTTAAACCTTAACAAGGATTTGAACATGAGATCATGATTTTGATCAGGATTTAAACCTAGAATCTAGATCAGGCAAGAACACATCACAACACAAGCATGCATTCAGAAACACAAACATTTATACAGAGAATTCTATCATATTCATTCGCATAAATCATGACCATATCGGAAAACAATTAAGCAACTATATTTACTTAAATTAGTTTTAAATAAAAATATTACTCACCAGGAATTTTTATGAGCAGAGCACTTGTTTATTGAAAAACTTGAACCTGAATGTGCTTTGACTTGAAAACTTCAAGTTGCTCCTTGTTTTGCTTATGAATTTAAACTTCAGTTTGCTTTTAAAAACTTTCATCTTGTTTTTGCTGTAATGCCTAAGCTCCCTGATTATAATTGTACGCATGCTTCCAGAGAAAGAAAAATGCAGACTTGAATGAAGTTTCAAAACAGAAATGCAGAGATCTACAGTTGCATGCAGGCTTGAGATTGCAAAATTGCTTTCAGGTTACTGTTTTGAAGAGAGCTTCGGGTAATTGATTCTGGTATGTGGAGGTAATTTCAGATTGTTTTGGGTTAGAGCAGATATTGGTTTCAGGTTGATTTTTGAGGGAATTACAGATTTTATTTGAATAGAATTTTCTGTTTTGAATGTGGATGATCAAAGAATTTAAATTCTTGACTTTTTATTTGAAAAGACGACTTCAACTGAAGTTCTTAAGTTTTTTTTTAAAAAAAGAATATAAAAGAAAATGAGAATAAGGGGCAATGTTTATATAAGCACAAAATGATTTAATTAAAACAAAAGAAAATGAAAAATTAATTAGGACACTTGTTCTAAAATCTAACATTTGTCACTTTGTTTATTTTATGACTTAACACATGTCATTAAGGTGTTAAGAGATTTACACATGTCTTAAGAGTATTTTAATTTAAATTAAATTGTTTATAAAAGCTTTTAAATCTTAATTTATTACTTCTTATGTGTGTATATATAAATAAATTCCTCCCTTTTTCTTTTATTAAAGAGAAATGAAACAAACAAATTATAAATATAAGCTTATTCAAATATTTTTAAGTATTTATTCTTTTAAATTTCAAAACATTAAATTCAAATTCAAATTTGAATTAAATTATCAAATCTAATTTAAAAATCAAGTTATTTATATGCATATATAACTCTTATTAAATTTAAAAATAACAAATCCTATTTCTAAAAAATAATCATGTTTATAAAAACTAAGTATTATAATTATTATTTGAAAATAACAAATTTAACAATTTTAAAATGATTTATAAAAGAGATTATAAATCACTTCTATTACTCAATAAATTAGATCATATGTAAATTGTGTTTTAACTCTTATATATAATTTCAAGACAAAGCTTTTATGTTAATCTAATTTAAATTCATATTTAAGTTAATTAAATATAATTTTAAAACAAATAAGATTTACCTTAAGTATAAACCATATAATTATTTATTAAATTGCTTTGAAAAGTTAAATGTTAAATTTAAATCAAAATTTCCAATTTACCAAAAATAAATTAGAATTAGAAAATTACTTTATCTACTAAATTCCAAACCAAAGTTATCTATTTACAACATATACAATTATATATATACTATGAATATAAAATAATTTATTAGCTTTAAAAAGATAAAATCTTCCAATTTAAATATTTATTCAAAGAAGATTATTAAATCAATTCAAAATTTATTATCAAAAATTATCAAATCAATTTAATTTCTAATATAGATTATCAAATTTATATTGCCAAAAATTTCGGGATATCACATTCCTTCCCCCTTCAAAGGATTTCGTCCCCGAAATTTAAAAGCAAAGGTATTTTAATCCATCTTAAGATTTTATTTTAAAACACAAGCATTTATCAATCATATGCTAACAACCATAGCAACCAATTCATTCAAACAAACAAATCTAACTTTCCAGACAAAATTCTAGATAGGATTTTCTAGAATTTCCCAAGTATAAATATCGGGTTACTCACTCTACGGAATCCAAATAATCAATACTACTAAGCTACAGAGCTCCTAACCAACTAGATCTACAAACTAAACATGATATGAGACTACAGACAAGTCTGACACAACAATCACATCCTCCTGAATTGCTGGTTCCACAACCAGAGATAGATCATACACGTGCTCCCTCAGAGATACGTGAAACACATCGAATCCCAGTTATCCAAACTGGTGATTCAACCTTGAAAATCAAACACCAATCCTCATAAGAACACGGAAAAGATCCAAAACACCTCGGAGTTGACTTACCCAGTCTTACTCAATCTTAAAGCTTCTTAGATCGGAGAAACTTACCCAAAGTCAAATCTCCGACTTCAGAATCCAAATTCCTTCGTCTCTTTATCCACAAAATACTTTTCTGACGATCCTGGTGAAAGTGTACGTGCAGTACTAAGGATCGTGTAATATAATATATAAATGCGAAAACTGATAATAGCAGTAAAATAAAAATTAAAGTAAGCACACCAGGAATTTTTATACTAGTTCGAACTTCACGTTCTACGTCCAGTCCCAGAATATCCTCTGGATTTAGACTAAACCCCTCACTTAACCCGGAGGAATAGGTATACCACACCTGAGCAGCCGAACAGGAATTTTTCCACCTCGACAGCCGAAGAGGACTTCAACTTAATACAAATAATTTGTTGACGAGTGTGTTCTGAATAACACGGATTGTCTTTTGATAGTACAATTTTCCTATAATCAAATTCTCAAGTATATGTAGTGTATGTGAAGATTTAGAAGGAAGATAATCTCGTAGAATCGAAGTATATAAATTAATTCAGAGATTCTAGAGATATTGAATGAGAATGAATGCTTTTATTTGCAGAATTAAATAGAGAATAGATTTCAGAAATATAAACCAGAATCGATGATTGTAGAAGTGATTTGAACATGTTTATATAGTTGTAGAATAGTTATAATCTTTCATGAAGAGTTTCAATCAAAAGTTGTGTCTGTATCTCTTGGATTGAGGGACATTCCTCTTCATGAACAATCGCAACTCTTCAGAAAACTAGCCGTTATGTTCAGGTCGGTCGACCGAGAAAACTGGCCGGTCAGCTGAGGTTTAAAACCGTATAGAAAACATTGTATATTTGTGCACTTGACACAGAGTCGGTCGACCGAGGTTTCTGGTCGGTCAGCCGACCCGTTGTCAATTGCACAGTACACACTAATTTATGTATAACTTAATATAAATCAATTTGTGTATGTGTGTGACTACTTGAGGAATGATTTTAACAATATTCTAAGACTCAATACATTAAAATATTCATACTAATCTCTGGATTGTAGTCTTGTCTCCTTTGTAGTGCATAATATACATTTATTCTCTTTTTGTCGCTTTCGTATAGTATTCTCGTCGTATGATCTCTGAAGCTTGTGTAATGAATCAAAACCTATGAATCAACATTCTCCCCCTTTTTGATTGATGACAATACTTATGTGACGAAGTAGTATATATTGTAATTCTCCCCCTGAATATATGGCGACTTTTCTGCAAAAACTTGTTAGCTTTTATATATTTCTCCCCCTTTGTCATCGACAAAAAGGAGTGTTTAACTGATGATATAAATTATATTTCACATAAGTGTCAACATAGAACAATATAAAACAAAATAACCACTACTTATAATGTAAGGTATCAGAAAAATTAACATTTAAAGCATGCGATACCCAGGCTTCTTATAATTTCCTAATTTTTAGGAAACCATACCCATTTGGGTGTGGTTGAACCTTTATAAATATAATTTTCATTATTAATTACCATATCAAAATAATCATCAATGTATTTTTCTCTATTTTTCCAATTAACAGGAACCCATAAACTTAGATAATTTTTATTCATATTTCCTGTTAATGATTTTGTACTTCTAAAGAAATTATCAACATTATAGGTCATAGTAGTATTTGAATTTCTATAAAAATTGGATTTAGTCTTTACTTGAAATTTAGTACTAGCACTATCATTTTTACTATACATGAAAGCATATCTAGTGCTATTTCTACGATCGGTTTTATTATATCCTAAACCACTTTTATCATTGTGAGCTTTTGAATTCTTAACATAACCTAATCCCTTCTTATTTGAAGCAGGTTGAGAATTTTCAATAATCATGGATAAATTTTCTCTCCCTTTGTTAAAATTGGAAATATTTTTAGTAATGTCATCAAGCTTAGTTTTGAGACTAGTGTTATCTAACTCAACAATTTTAATTTTTGTTTTTAACTCAAGATTCTCAGAAGCTAGAGAATTATTCTTTTCTTTTTGAGCTTCTATTTCTTGACTCAATAGAGCGAGTTGAGAATTTTCAAAGAGTGAATCTTGAATTTTCTCAAGTTCTTCTTCTAATATTTTCTTCTCGTCTTTAAGCATATCTCTTTCGAATTCTGCTTTCTTCTGATTTTCTAGAGCTTCCTTATATTTTCTTTTGAGACTTGTTAAAGTGTCTAGAAGTACTGAATTTATTTCTATCATATCATCAAAAGTTAGATCACTAACCTCATTATCTTTTGCCATGAAGCATTTGTTTGTTTGCTCCTTTGATTTTTCTTTATTGCTCTTCCTCTTCTTATTGCCTTGACTTAATCTCTTTGTAGCCATTTATTCTAGGATGTTGTTACGATCTCTAGAATACCAGGCTCTGATACCAAATAAAAGTGTACGTGCAGTACTAAGGATCGTGTAATATAATATATAAATGCGAAAACTGATAATAGCAGTAAAATAAAAATTAAAGTAAGCACACCAGGAATTTTTATACTGGTTCGAACTTCCCGTTCTACGTCCAGTCCCAGAATATCCTCTGGATTTAGACTAAACCCCTCACTTAACCTGGAGGAATAGGTATACCACACTTGAGCATCCGAACAGGAATTTTTCCGCCTCGACAGCCGAAGAGGACTTCAACTTAATACGAATAATTTGTTGACGAGTGTGTTCTGAATAACACGGATTGTCTTTTGATAGTATAATTTTCCTACAATCAAATCCTCAAGAATATGTAGTGTATATGAAGATTTAGAAGGAAGATAATCTCATAGAATCAAAGTATATAAATTAATTCAGAGATTCTAGAGATATTGAATGAGAATGAATGCTTTTATTTGCAGAAATAAATAGAGAATAGATTTCAGAAATATAAACTAGAATCGATGATTGTAGAAGTGATTTGAACATGTTTATATAGTTGTAGAATAGTTATAATCTTTCATGAAGAGTTTCAATCAAAAGTTGTGTTCGTATCTCTTGGATTGAGGGACATTCCTCTTCATGAACAATCGCAACTCTTCAGAAAACTAGCCGTTATGTTCAGGTCGGTCGACCGAGAAAACTGGCCGGTCAGCTGAGGTTTAAAACCGTAACAAAACAATGTATATCTGTGCACTTGACACAGAGTCGGTCGACCGAGGTTTCTGGTCGGTCAGCCGACCTGTTGTCAATTGCACAATACACACTAATTTATGTATAACTTAATGTAAATCAATTTGTGTATGTGTGTGACTACTTGAGGAATGATTTTAACAATATTCTAAGACTCAATACATTAAAATATTCATACTAATCTCTGGATTGTAGTCTTGTCTCCTTTGTAGTGCGTAATATACACTTATTCTCTTTTTTTCGCTTTCGTATAGTATTCTCATCGTATGATCTCTGAAGCTTGTGTCATGAATCAAAACCTATGAATCAACACCTGGGCTGCATTCACCCCTCCCGATCAGCTCAACCTTTGCTGATGTCTAAACAAACTGGACCAAAACAACCCAACAGAATGATCTCCTCAAGATCAATCCAAAACCAAGAACACCAACTCTACTCAATCAGAAGGCTAACTTACTTCCCCTATCTGGAAAAACAAAATAAGGGCATTCCCAAATTGCTTCCGCTGCACAACTCTGATCTGGAATTGAAGAAAATGCAGATGAAGAACACGGGCACAAACTAGACAACACATCTCAGAAATACGGTTCAACAGATTCATAAAAGAAAACTCAGATGTTCCACCTGATCCTAAGCTGCTTCACCAAACCCTTACTCTAGAAGTCATCCTTCTACCAAACTGAACCATCGATAGCACTTCTGGAATCCAGTCGATAAGAAAACTCAATCTCCAGATGCGGACAAACCTCTGACAACTCAAGAGATCACTCAAACTATCGCAAGTCACTTTTGCGATCGACCAAGCCTAATAGCCAATTCTCTTTACCAATCAGAACAACTTATGCTTATCTAGCCAATCCATCGAAGAAATGGATCCACTATGCTGCTTCTGAACTCCACCTCCAGAAAAAAAAACTACTAACCAGAAGACCTTCTTGCTGGCACAAAGAACCCTCCGATCTGCACTGCTGACACCGACGCTAAAGACTTCCTAATCCAAATCTCTTCGAGAAACTCGGACCTCAAACCAGACAGAAACATCCTGCTGAACCTAGCCACAACATCGAAGTAGACATACTTCCCAAAGTTGTTCTAAAGAACAATCTTCGGAGACATCCATAGTCACTGCGTCTCATCACACAGCTACTAATTCATGAGGTATCAAGATACCATTATTTTCTTCTGCTTAGCCGACAGATCCAACTCTACTCATCCAACTTGCACTACCAAGATGGACTCCAAACCTTTACAGGTTACCTTCAAAGATCTATGAAATCCTTACATCTAGCTGCAAAACTCACTTGAGACGGTACTAGGTCTACAGTCTCGACAGATCCACTTCTAACCTCAAAGATTCAAACTCCAACCATTGGTAGCAGTCATGTTACACATCCCACTACCTTATCTACCTTTATAACCTATATTGGAAAACCTGTACGGGTAATCCAACAAATAGGTAGAAGTAAATAAATAAATATATATATATATATATATATGTATGTATGTATGTATGTATACACAAATACAAATACGCTCTCTCAAGATAGACACCACTCCAGAGACTAGGTATTCACTCAACCTAATGCTCTAATACCAGCTGTGACGACCAGACTTTCTCACCACAGAAAATCGCATCATCTTGAAGAAAGAAAGGGATAGAAAAGAGAAAAGAAAGAGAATAAAGAAGAAACAACATCAGAATCTCAACAGCGGAATGAATAAATTATATTAATAACATAAGTATTACATAGTATACAACACAAATCAGAGATACACAGCATATACATCACTTACTAGATAGTCATAAACACATGTCTAGTTATTACAACTCAATACAACTCAAGAAAGAGATACTAACACTGAGAACACACAACGGAAACTATATATCTACAACGTCGAAGCCTCCTACTCCATTGCTCCTCCATAATTTGTCAAAGCTAACCTAAATCCCTTGGCTACTCGTAAAAATTTGAGTACCCAAGAGTTAAGGAAATAGAAGATAAACTCCGGATCAGACATGGGTCTGGTGTGAGTAACGGGTTAAAGTTGCTTAACTTTGAAAAACCTTTGAAAAAAAAGGTATCACGTAAGACTTCCCACACATAAACATGAAAAAGTTTTTACCTTACGCTAACCAAAACATTTGATAGGAAATCCGGTGATATTATAATAGGTCTAGGGTTTTCAAGTAAATAAGAAATAGCCGAAATTGTTACATGATTAAATTCCAGCTACTAGCCACAAAAGTGGGTAATACAATCAAAACCATTGGCACTTATTGGATTTTGGATTCCATACAATGGCAGGGCTACCGGGGTACCGCCCGTCACAGTACGTGGCCTAGGTCAACGTACCGAGGATTACTCCCAATCCCTTACAACACAAGACCGAAACCATCCCTTACTGGACAATCTCGAACAAGACAACTCCGCAGTTGGCGTACGTTCCAACCGCCCACATAGTCGAAATAAAAAGGGACTTCTAGATAGGGGAAAATCTCGTCCTACTTGGGCATGACCCACTTAGCCTTGCTGCGCCTCCCCTGTTTTAGCCATTCTCGGTTGATGAGGCTTGAGGCTACAATTACCTTTAGAGAACACATCTCTTAGAATGCTCATCGTCCACCTGACGATGTTCTGAAAGCATTCAATCCATACAAGTTCGTTCCGGGTCTGAATGAAACCGAAGGCATTATCTCGTTACACTCATTTTGGAATCACCCTCAGAGTTAACGACGATAACCCTTGCACTCTAAATCTTCATCTCGAACTTGAAAGTACTACTCCGTCAAACTCATCTCGGAATCACCCTCAGAGTTATGCTGACGAATAGTTCTTACAC
Organism: Allium cepa; assembly: GCA_030765085.1. Classification (NCBI taxonomy): domain Eukaryota; kingdom Viridiplantae; phylum Streptophyta; class Magnoliopsida; order Asparagales; family Amaryllidaceae; genus Allium; species Allium cepa. The sequence goes on from CM060935.1 coordinate 603,602,278, forward strand.
CTCGAGTCCTCACTCTTCACATGAGATTCACGACCTATTGTTAATTTGGATCGATGTGATTTTCGGATATCCAAATCTGGAAACCCGATCCCGGTCTCATTGAAATCCAAAACGTGTCTTTTAAGGCCATGTTGTTTTAAAGGTTTAAAACAATTCAATTATTTATATACACATAGATAGATAATTCACAGATCCACAATAGATAATCATCATTATCATCACAACAAATAATCCACATCATCATTATCAAAAGATAATCCATATCATCATCACAATGCAACCAATGCATCCATATCACACAACATTATTTATCTCATTTATGAGATTTCAAACCATTCAAGGAAATCTATATCATCCATTCATATAAGCAATGGTTAATAATCACACCAAATATAATTAATTTAAAATGAATTAAATTAATCACATCATTTCTAATTAATTTAAAGTGAATTAAATTAATTACTTTATTAATATAAATCTTGCTTACATCACTATTAATTAATTATCAATCAATTAATTAATCATCAATCAAATATTCATTTTAATTAATCATCCCTGATTAATTAACCTTTAATTACATTGAAGTAATTATCCACTAATTAATTTCTCAAATTAATTATATTTAACCAAATACAGTAATTAACCTTTAATTACTTTATTTATTAATTAACTATAATTAATTACATTAATTCTTAATTAATTACATTAATTAATTCCTTCATTTATTAATTATTTCTAAATAATCTATACTTAATTACATCATTAATTATAGTAATTAATGATTTCTAATTACATTTTCTATTTAAATTAATTACATTATGTAATTAGTCTTCAATTAAACCATAATTGTAATCACCCTTGATTAACGCAATTCAGTAATTAACTACCCTTAATTACTTCACTAAATAAATTAATTATTCCTTAATTAATTATCTCTAATTAATCCCTTGATTAATTTTACAAAGTAATTATACTCAAATTACTTCCATCACCAAATCACCTTCAATTAATTACATCCGGTAATTACTCATTAATTACTTTCCTAAGTAATTTCTCTTCGTTAAATTACATTAAGTAATTATACTTCACAAATCATCAAATGATTATTTTAAATTAATTAAACTGAATTAATTAACTTAATCTAATCAAACTAAACTCAATTAATTACAATAAGTAATTAATTCCTTAATTACTTCCATAAGTAATTATACTTAACAATTTACATAAATGATTATCTTTAAATTGATTAATCTAATTAATTATTAAAAATTAATCACATTAATTAATTATTAAATAATCCTTAGTTAATAACCTCTATTAACTATTAACAATTCATTAATTATTTTTCTGAAGTAATTAACTTATTTTAATCATTATTGATTACAAATTAATTAACCATTAATAACCCATTAATTAATTCTTAATTATTTAACTAATTAAGTATTAGCTGTAACTTAATTAATCCTTTATTACTTTATTAATTAATTACTGATCATTAATTAAAATATAATCTTATTTAATTAATGATTCTTAAATTACAAGTTAATTAGTCTAAGAATGATTAATCTTAAACTTTAAGTATAAAACCCTTAATTACTTTAAGCAATTATCCATTTCATTAATTTATTTAATAAATAAATTATCCATTTAATTATCCTAATAATTAAATGAATTACAAATCATTAAATTCTAATTTAACTTTAAGATAAAACCTTTTTCTTATCAATGGTTAAATTACCATTCGCAAATATATTTGAAAACATTCATTTACAAATTTAATTTCAAATTTCATTTTAAATTCAAGTTTTAAATTGAAACCCAATTTATCTTCAACAAAATTTAAAATCAATTTTAAACCTTCAAATTTAAAGAATACTTTTTCTTACAAAAGGAATTTTACAAGAGTTTAAACCAAATCACTTTTTAAATTCAAAACATTTAAATTTTACTTTATCATTCAAAATTGTTAAAACACTTAAATTTATAAGCTTAAATTTGTTTTGAAACAAAGATTCAAATTTAGATTTGAATCAGATTTAACTTTGTTTAAAACATTCCTTTATATTTCAAATTCCAATTTAAATTCAAATTCTTTTAAAAACACCTTACCCCTTTAAGTATTTTAAACAAATCTGAATTTAAAAACTTATTCATTTCCAACTATGATTCAAATTAAGCTTGAATTCATTATTTAAAACTAGATTCAAAACTTATTTTAAATCCTTGCTTAACACTTAAAATTCAGTTTAAATTTGAAAACAGAACAAGATTTCTAACCTGCAAAACACTAACTCGAGCCACAATTAAATTATTCGAGCCTAACCTAATCTAGCTCGAACAAAACTCAAAACAACTCGAGCAACTCGAGTAAACTTTCATTTTGAATTCATTCAAACTAAATACTGTCAGGTTTAATACATATACCTGTAACAATTAACACACCCGAGACCACAACACAGCTACTTCGAGTCCAACACCCCCATATTTCGAGCAAAAACATGAAACAGCCCGAACCAAACACGAGTACCCTTCTTCCCCAAAACAACAGCATACACACCATAACCTCCATGCACTTGCACCATTGCTGCACCTAATTCCAACCTCTCGCGACGACACTCGCAAGTCGACGGTCATCCCCCAACTCGATTACGACCATCAAACCAATTACAGAACCCCAAAATCAAAAACGAGCTTTCAAGCTCGAAACTGGAACAATGTCGACTACTGGAAATCGCCTCAAACACCAAACTCTGACCACTAGAGAAGCTTCACCTCCGGCCATGACCTCTTCCATACCCCATCAATCACCTACTCGAATCTGGGAAAGCTCGATCACTCATAGGGTTCGTGGCGATCAATTTTCTGATCAACAGAAGAAACTAGGGTTAAAAACTTTAATCCTTAATCATCACTGCCTCAATGCATTAACCCTCTTCCCAATATTTTTCCTTGATTCTACTACACCATTCCATCACCAGAAACGATACTGGCCACCCCGACCATCTAGATCAACAGTTACAACCCAAAACATGATTTCTGGTTAAACCAGTAATGCTCCATCATTTTTAAACTAAAAATTATAATTTATGTTTTAAAATCAAGTTTTAGTATAAGTATTTAACTTATACTTCTGGATCAATGAATCTGGATATTTAAATTTTCACTTACAAAATGTTTGCTCTGTTATATTTTGTTTTCCAGAGACATTACAATTTTTATTTTATATTGACATATTAAATGAAAATTTTAAACATTAACTTATGTTACATAACCATATATTGTTTGAATCTTAAACCTTAACAAGGATTTGAACATGAGATCATGATTTTGATCAGGATTTAAACCTGGAATCTAGATCAGGCAAGAACACATCACAACACAAGCATGCATTCAGAAACCCAAACATTTGTATAGAGAATTCTATCATATTCATTCACATAAATCATGACCATATCAGGAGACAATCAAGCAACTATATTTACTTAAATTAGTTTTAAATAAAAATGTTACTCACCAGGAATTTTTATGAGCAGAGCACTTGTTTATTGAAAAAATTGAACCTGAATGTGCTTTGACTTGAAAACTTCAAGTTGCTTCATGTTTTGCTTATGAATTTAAACTTCGGTTTGCTTTTAAAAACTTTCATCTTGTTTTTGCTGTAATGCCTAAGCTCCCTGATTATAATTGTATGCATGCTTCCAGAGAAAGAAAAATGCAGACTTGAATGAAGTTTCAAAACAGAAATGCAGAGATCTACAGTTGCATGCAGGTTTGAGATTGCAAAATTGCTTTCAGGTTACTGTTTTGAAGAGAGCTCCGGGTGATTGATTCTGGTATGTGGAGGTAATTTTAGATTGTTTTGGGTTAGAGGAGATATTGGTTTCAGGTTGATTTTTGAGGGAATTACAGATTTTATTTGAACAGAATTTTATGTTTTGAATGTAGATGATCAAAGAATTTAAATTCTTGGCTTTTTATTTGAAGAAGACGACTTCAGCTGAAGTTCTTAAGTTTTGAAAGAAGAAGAATAGAAAAGAAAATGAGAATGAGGTGCAATGTTTATATAAGCACAAAATGATTTAATTAAAACAAAAGAAAATGAAAAACTAATTAGGACACTTGTTCTAAAATCTAACATTTGTCACTTTGTTTATTTTATGACTTAACACATGTCATTAAGGTGTTAAGAGATTTACACATGTCTTAAGAGTATTTTAATTTAATTTAAATTATTTATAAAAGCTTTTAAATCTTAATTTATTACTTCTTATGTATATATATAAATAAATTCCTTCCTTTTTCTTTTATTAAAGAGAAATGAAACAAACAAATTATAAATATAAGCTTATTCAAATATTTTGAAGTATTTATTCTTTTAAATTTCAAAACATTAAATTCATATTTGCATTAAATTATCAAATCCAATTTAAAAATCAAGTTTTATATATATATATATGCATATATAACTCTTATTAAATTTAAAAATAACAAATCCTATTTCTAAAAAATAATCTATGTTTATAAAAACTACGTATTATAATTATTATTTAAAAATAACAAATTTAACAATTTTGAAATGATTTATAAAAGAGATTATAAATCACTTCTATTACTCAATAAATTAAGATCATATGTAAATTGTGTTTTAACTCTTATATATAATTTCAAGACAAAGGTTTTATGTTAATCTAATTTAAATTCATATTTAAGTTAATTAAATATAATTTTAAAACAAATAAGATTTACCTTAAGTATAAACCATATAATTATTTATTAAGTTTCTTTGAAAAGTTAAATGTTAAATTTAAATCAAAATTTCCAATTTACCAAAAATAAATTAGAATTAGAAAATTACTTTATTTACTAAATTCCAAACCAAAGCTTATCTATTTACAATATATACAATTATATATATATTATAAATAGAAAACAATTTATTAGCTTTAAAAAGATAAAATCTTCCAATTTAAATATTTATTCAAAGAATATTATTAAATCAATTCAAATTTTATTATCAAAAGTTATCAAATCAATTTAATTTCTAACACAGATTATTAAATTTATATTGCCAAAAATTCTGGGATATCACATTGGTGATGCTAGTGAAGGAGTGAAGTAAGTCAGCTCGGCTTTTATGTGTAGTGGAATGTTTGGAGGTTCGGGAAGAAGAGGGAGGAGAAGGAGTGTTGTCACGCGCGTGTTATAAGCAAAGAAAGGACGAGTAGGGGTTGGCTTCTGAAAATGAAAGTAAATTGCAAAACGAAAATAGTTTTGAGAAATGAAGAGCCTTAACTTGAAAATGGGCAGCAGACAAATGAAATGTGAAATTTTAAAAAGCCTTAGAAAGAATAAAATGAATGCAACTTGTTTTCAGGTAAAATATATGGGCTTTCATATTACATTATAGTATAATTTTTTTCAAATCAAGCAGGTAGAACAAACAAAAGGAAGATAGCGAAAGGTGGAACGGGAATTTTTTTTTGAAAATTGGGAATAGTAAAGGCCAGTTGTATATTGAATTCAGTAACTATGAAAGGCTATTGACTAATGGTTTCTGACAGTGGACAGTAAATGGTCACAAGAACCAAAAGATACAAGTGGTACTGATACGGCTACCTTTTTGCGGATTCCATTGTGTACTAAACTTCAAAACACTGAAATGAATATACCACGGAGATCAGCACGACGAGACGATCAAAATGATTTTCAGATGTCAGTGATAGGACCATCCCATCAAAAGTCAATAATCTATACTGAAAATGCTGTTAATTTGCCGAAAATAAGATAGACAGAGAAATAGCAGTCCAAATTTGATGAAACGAAATATGACATCTCACTAGGAAGATGATTTGCAAATTTATTGTATAAAATATTCAAGGTTGGAAAATATTTTACTTTCATCTAATTTAACTGATTTTAATTTAAATAAAATTACATAATAAAATAAACTTCATATTATCAACTGAAATTTACCATCAGTTATGTTTAATTAGACGTATTCCAAATATAACTTTTTCATTTCCAGATTCAAATATTTAAAATTTCCTAAAAATTCAGTTATTAACGATATTAAAACCATTAAAATTTACGGGTCGTTACACTTTCCCCCACTCAAAACTTTTCATCCTCGAAAAGGAACGAGATAGGAGAATAAAAACAACCAAAAAGAAAAATAGATTTGAAATACAGAATAAACAATTAATTTAAAACCAGATAAGTTTAAATTTAAATTAATTTATATTCGACAATTTGATTTAATCCATTTTATTAAGTCAATAAATAGTCATTCAATTCAAATTTGTTAGTTCAAACTATCAATTCAAATCATATAAATTTCATTTAGTTTTTAAAATTGATTTCTGTCCAATTATTTCAAGTTTTATATATTTATAAAATTTTTGGCTTCGTTTTATAATTGAAATCATCCCTTAATAAGAATTTAAGAGTTAAATTTCCAGTTTATTTCAAATCATTTAGATAAAGGTGTATATATATCAAATCAAATCATAATCATAAACCTATATATATATATTATAATTCAAATCATACTTTAGAAATTTAAATCAAATTCGTTTCCAAAACAAAATTGTAGCAAAGCTACTAAACGACCTCTCCACAGTTTCAAAAATGAACGTCGATGATGCTGCAGTCATTACCGAAATTATTTTCCAGCGACAAACGAAGAGAATACTGATTTAAAACCTTTAAAATCCATTGGAAACGATTTTCTATTTGAAAATACTTTAAATAATATACATCTTAAAACTTTAAAACTAAAGTTTGGAATCACCAAAAATTTAAATTATCAAATTCTTAATTTATACTCATTTAAATTTCAAACCAATTTATAAACCGTGCTGCACATAAATAGACAATATTTAAAACATTTTAAAGTATTTAGAGAGAAAAAACGATCAAAATACCCTTCATATAATACTTTATAAAAATATTTTTATAACTCGATGTTTTAGCAGGTTTATCCTCGTTCTTGTAGACTTTGGCCATGCGTTGATCAGACGCAGGGCTAGAATCCTCCAAGTACTTAGTAGACTTGTTTCAACACCCAGTGAAAAATACTTAAAAATAGGTATGAGAAGTACCGCTCAAAATCCAATGTCAAATAATGATAATACGATAGCAGTGGCCCGCTACTGATCTAGTATTTATGCAATGAACACAAAACTTTCCAGAAGATCCTTCCACCTTTCGGATTCCAAAAAAATATCGTAGCCAGTTCGTAAACAAGGGACCATCGACCCCTACTACAGTGGTACACTGCTGCTTCAAAAATTTACTCAATGGATGCACTTTCTTCCCGAAAGATCCATAAACAACAGATCTCAGGATCAAAAGCGCCTACATTGGGTAAACTAAAGAACCATCTACCCTGCCAAAAAATCGAGGAACTCAGAGTTTAAGTCCGGACAACCATATCAATTCGAATCCATCTCTGAATTCACCCAAGTCCATTAGGGTTTATCAGTCGAATCCATTCCTGGATTCCCGTAGTTCATCTGGGTCGAATCATATCATACTATACTTCTTCGCGGAGGGTACTTTCCCATACCTTTTACTTCAAAATATAACATTAAATATATCGTACCCTTTCAAAATCAAAGCTTCAAATATCGTACTTATATATATTCCATCATATATAAGATTTCGTTTCAGACAAAAGTACTTTCCAAAATCAATAATCTCAAATATATAAAATAATTCTTATATAAATTCCGTTATATATAAGATTTATCTCTTCAGATCGAATACCTTCCAAAATTATCAGTTTCAATGCCACTTGCACTTATATAAAGTCCATCTTATACAAGAATCAATAAATTTCCATAATCAATTTTACTATATGAAATGCCCATACGAGATTCGAAATAGAGGAGTCCTAGTCGAAGAGAACTCAAATCACAAAACCAGACTCGGTAGGAAGATATGATAATTTAATTACAATTAAGGAAGATGGATAACCTTATTTTAATCGTGGGTGACCTTAACCAGGTCAACCGTTACTTCGAGAATAAGATCGATGCAGAGTTCTGAGGCAAATCATCATTCAATCGCAAGAAATAGAATTCGGGAATTATAAAAGATAGCAGCATCTAAACCGAGGATACAGAAATCTCCGGTGAATCAATGCTAATTGTAAAGGGGTTTCACCCCTTTCAAATCGTTCTAAGATTGGCAGGAACGTCGATTCATTATAGAGAACAATAGGAGGAGTTATGGGATACTCCAAAATCAAAAGAACACAAATAGGAAGACAAAAATGGATTTCAAAACAAAAACGGAGTCTCGGAATTCAGAGGAGATCCGAATCAAAGAGGAAGAGATTCAAGCTCGAATGAAAATAATTCTGTAATTAAATTTACTCTATATGCTAAGTTTGCCTAAAACCAAAGGTCTGATACCAACTGTAACGGACCACCTGCCAATGGGGTAACGCCCATCGTAGCATACAGCTGTACCTGTGTTCTGCCTTTACGTCTAGCCTCTCGAGTACACCAACCCCCGTAGGGACATGTAGGAGTAAGAGTCATCCGCTCGCTACCAAACCAAATGCGAGAACCCCCTATCATGCTGCACCGTCCAAGTGCATTTGCAGACACATGCCAGATTTAAATTGCTCAAAATACCAGATTGTTAATTTATATTTGGCAAAACTCAGCATATACAGTAAATAAATAAATCAAAGAATCATAGACATAGAGTAATATACAACAATGCAGCGGAAACAAAATAATAGTAGTTCATGAAGCTACTATATATACATAAACAAAGTTAGACAATATACAACAGAATTCTCGATACAATAGTCAAAATACCAAATCAGAATATATCTATGGAGTCAACTGAATAACTCAAAGCTGGATAGATAGATGGATCTCCAATCGAAGTTCCAATTCCAAAGGTGAGTCTCAAACGCTGTGACACTCAGTCTGACCCGAGCGTAAAGCAAAACACAAAACACTTGAGTCAGGATTAACATTCTTTTATCAATAAATCCAACTCAAGTGAAATATCAACTGAAATACAATAACTTAAAGGATGTTTGGGATACCCATCCTCTAAGGATCCGTGGAACTATATACTATGTAGAAATATACGCTATTAACAACCAAACGTCATAATGACACCGTGCTCATTTCAAAATAATTTATACTTCAAAACCAAAATATCATCTCCATTTCAAAACCATATCAATACTACATTGTTTCCATCTCAAAACCATATCAATACAATATCATTTCCACTCCAAATATATCTATTTCCAAACTGTAGCACTTCCAAAGTTATAACCCTTTCGAAACCAAAACGCTTTGAAATCATAATTCTATAGAAAACCATAACTTTGAAATCATAAATTCCACCACTTAACCAGTTTATATATCAATAATATAATAAAATAGTTTATAAAATAAAATAGTCTATATTAAAATAATTAATATATTAAAATAGTTTATATTAAAAATAAATTTATATTAAAAATAAATTTATATTAAAATAGTGTGTGTGTGTATATACACATTAAATAATTTATAAAGTAAAATATTTATAATTTCCTCAAATTTTACAAATCGATTCAAATCAACTCGAATTCTAAATTCAAATTTAATACAATCTCAATTCATCAGTTTCAATTCAATTCAGCTTCTAAATATACAACTTCAATTTATATCGATTTCAGATACAGATTTGAACCAAAAAAACCATTTAAATTTCAATATATTTCAAAGCTTTAAATATTCAACATTTTCAAAACTAAATTTAACAGTTTCATATAGATCTTGATTTAACTACATTATTATTTAGTCTTGAATATTCGCTTAATAAATTCAATATCATTTAAATAACCTTAAATTACATTTTACTCAATATTTCCTTCACTTTATTTCAACGTGAAATATTCTTTTAGTTGCTTAAATCAAAATGAAGTTATAAAATCATATCTTCACATCTCAAATCAATAAGTTCCAAATTGATTTAATTAAATAAAATTCTTAATTAAATACAATTGCTAATAAATTTCAAATTTATCTTTCCAACCTTAACTTACAAAATCATTATAAAAATTTGTTTTTAAAATAAAATTTTAAATAAATACTTATACATATTATATATTAATTAAATCATACTTTACTAAAGCTTATATATAAAATAGTTTCAATATTAAATAAAACCATATATATTTTCTTTCAAAACCATAGAAATGATTTTCAAAATATTTATATATATAGACCAACGGTGTATGTATATAATTTTCTATCCTATGGTCAAGTGATACAGATGTTTATCATTTCAATTCGCAATTTAAATATATATGGGTATATATCATTTCAACACTGTATCCTAAATTCAATTCAATGAAAATCGCTTGGGTTTATCATTTCAACCCATAACGATTTTCTCCTATTCTACAGATCGTTTGGGTACGTATCATTTCAATCCATAGGGAATTCTATAATAATAGATAACTTGTAAAGTGATAACAGATATGATAATAATATATCAGGCATATATCATCAATATGAATAATAGATAATGGTGTCAGATGTCACAGGTGAACAGATATAGATAATAACATATACATAGTAATTTAAATAACTAACAGCAGCATATTTCAATTGTTGTTTCAATTGAAATCAAATTTAATAAATATAAGAACATTAATCGTGAGTGATTGCTTACCTTTCGAGGCTAGAGATGAACGAAAATGGGATGAATTACGAAATGCAGGCACGAATTTCAAAGCAAAGCAGGCTAGACTCGAGATCGATAGAATTGATAAACTAGAATCAATGGGAACAAATCAAATTAGTTGATGTAAACGGTATGTATAAACTATTATTATCATCATCATCAAAAATCAATATTTTAAAACTTGTATAAACTAATATGGTATACTTTAAGGTCCATGTTTAATATGAAAATCAATAACAAATTTTAAAACATGTACATATTAAAATCTATGTATATACAATACTGTACACAGTATATATAAAGTATATAAACTAGACTGTATCTATACAATAGATAAAATATCTAATACAATTATAAACTTATATAAACACAAACACACACACATATATCTCAGTAAAATACACTAACTATATATAAAGCTTATATATTCAAAAGGATATAACTTCATATACAAACATCAGGGATTACACATATACCATTATAAACTTAAATACATACATAAAAACAATGTTTACAAAACATATATTTCTACTATAATAAAATCTAATGCAAATATACTTAGCAAACAACCAGTTAACATATATATATATATATATATATATATATAAGTATAATTTAAAATTTTCCAAAATAAAACATAAAAATGAGCAGGTAACAACTAATAACAAGTAAGCTTATAAAACATATATGTTGTAGCCAAATAATATATATTTAAACATACCTGTATAAACCTTATATAACCCGCTTAGACAAACCTATATATATTACTGTAAATATATAATAGTACAAAATATATACACAAACACCGATTCAAGCTTCAAAATGTACATACTATATACAACTCAATATAAAACCATACATTATATATACACACACACACACAAAACAGCAAATACTTCTAAACATATGTATATATATATACATCTTTTAATATCATACGTGCACACACACACACACACACACACACACACACATATATATATATATAAAATTTGGAAATCCAGCCTGTGTATATTTATACAAAAAATTTAGAAATAAATAGGTCAGACTTTGTATAAGTTTTGCAGCAAAATATAAGTATAAATCGTACAGTAAGAACATATGCAACTTATGTTCTCAAACCAATATATTATACTTAGAATCTGTATATATATAAAACGTATATATATAAAACATATATATATAAAACTAAGCTAAATATATTAATATATACCATAGATTTGAAGATATCTAAATATACTATCTGATGGAAAACAGTTTTCAAGTTAACAAATAGGCGAGCTCCAGATATATGTACTATATCCTTAAAATATAAAACATACACTGACATAATTTTAAAATAATGTAAATATAATACCTTAAATAGACAAAAATGCATGCTAGCGTGGCCAGGCAACGTTAAACAACGAAGGAGGGATGTGCGCGTGTGGTGGCTCGAGATTCGGAAAGAACAGCGAGTTTAAGGAGCGATGGTTCGGTGACAACAGTTATAGAAGGTTCAATTACTACATATATACTTTCGTGTGTATATATAGGACGAATTTTCGAAATGGGCTAATTTTCGAATCAATTTCGCGATTGGCGTTGGTTTTGAAACTTATTACTAAACAGGGCTAGTTTCTGCCCAGTCAGCATCCGAGTCACGTTTTTTATAACTGCCACGAGAATGCGCAACTGTTAGTTGCGCACATGGGATCTCAGGTTTTTATAATGCGCAACTACGAGATGCGCCAATTTGGTTTTGAATTTTTTTTAGGAAGCGCAACTACAAGTTGCACTGGTGGAATTTTTGGTTTTTTCTAATCAGCACAACTGTTATGTGCGCCTAACCGATAATAAGTAGGTGCAACTCATAGTTGTGTCTGCTATAGTTTCGTGCAGGCGCAACTATGAGTTGCGCATGCATAGGTTGCTGCTGCTAAAATAGAGGCAGCAACAACCCTCCTCCCCATTCCCCTAAAACTTTTTCCAACCTTCAACCCTTCTTCCATGACCGAACCCACCAACTCCAAACCTAAATTTTAGCCAATTACCACCAATTTTTGACAAAATTTTCAAATTTCTTCTTCTTTCTTCGATTAAACCAATGCTACAACAATCCCTTCACCCACACTCACATTACCACTAATTTATATGGATAATTGGGTGATTCCAAATGAAGTATTGGTGCAATATGTTGAACGGATGGAAGATGAAAATGAATTTGTTCCTGAAACTCAGTTTGAAACAGTTCCTGAAGCTCAATTTGAGATAGTTCCGCAGCTAATGATGTTGTTGTTCAATCTATTTTGGATAATCAAATCTGCTTAGGCAAACCGAATCAAAAACCGAGTAAACAAATTAGCAGCGAAGTATAAGTGACACAAGATAAACATCCACTTTGCCACCGTGGAGATGTTTGTGAGGTAGTTGTATGTGAGACTCAAAAAAATGTTGGACGTCGATTTTACGGATGTGCCGGTTACCTTGATCATATAACTAACCCGAAAGGTGTTGAGTGCTGTAATTTCTTCAAATGGCTAGATCGTCTGTTGACCCCGAGGGGAGTGGAATATGCACTAGAGATGCAAGCCGAAGTGAGATGTTTGGAAAAGAAAAAAGACAGCTTCGACATCAAGTAGACTATTTACAGTCCGTAAATCCAATTTGGAAAGGGGTCTACTAAACTAGGTAGTGCAATTGTACTGTAATGGATCTATATTAGACTTGTTTAATTATATGTATGCTTTATTTTTAATGAATGCTGCATTACTTGGTTTTATTTGTACTTGGTTGTTGTAGTGGATATGCAATAGATGATTTAATCAAAGTAACATAACATAGCAAGTAATATAAATGTTTGACATAAGATAACCTTTGATAACAAAGTTGCGTACAGAATAAAAATATAAGTTATACAGTTCACGAATGACAGAAGTAGTAGAAACAAGTAAAATAATTATTGCTTTCCACACGTTCTTCTCTTATGAACCAAGTTACCGCATTGTCCACATCTGTCCTGTCTTCTGTCCTCCATTTCGTCCATGACTCCCCTTATTCTTGTGGACCTCGGTCTTCCTGTATTCCTTCGCGTTGGCGGCGGGAGTATAGTAGGGCCTTCAGGTACATCCCAATATCTACTGTCGGGCATTGGATGAAAAACCAGAGAATAAATATGTCTATAAATGTCTGTCGTAAATTAGGATGAAATAAGATCATGGTAAGCTTTGTTCGCTCCTACTCTACGTCGTTTCGCATGTAGCTAAAACATGGGAACATGGAAAATGGGCTAGAATAGGAATATTGCATGAACAACCGCGGCTGTCATTAGTAATATTTATTGTGTAGTTGCACGCATTTGTGTTTGTTACATGCCACTCCGTTAAGCTGAACCTGTTAATGCTCATATTACGTGCTTCTGTTGAATATTTTTCCATCATTTTGTCATAATTTGGCGTGAGCGAAGATACGTAATCCATTCCATCGGTATGTCTTCTGTAGAAGTAGCTATTAAGATGATGAATGGTACGTGCCACTAACGCCTTGATCGGTAACGATCTTGCACCTTTAAGAACTCCATTGAAACTCTTCGAAGCATTGGTAGTCATCATACAGAACCGTACATTGTTGTCCTTGTAAAGAGCCCACTATTCATCCTTATGTCGGAGACTTCTATCAATCCATCTGTCAGCAGCTGGACTCACATTTTTTTTAGTTGCTCTCCGAGTGCTTTGTATGTTAACTCATCTCTTACTTCAGCAGAAGCATGAAATAAGTTTTGCAAATTCTTACCACCAAAACCAGCTTTTTTAAAGGTTGCTTTCAAATGGCGTAGGCAGAAGCGATGATGATGTGGTCTTCTCCACTTCTCTTGCAAGGCGGTTGGAATTCCTTTCATTCTATCAGAAATGAATGTAATGCATCTTGCATTTGAAGATGGAGTGTTCCTTTCATGAAAAAAAACAACCCCAAGTTTCTGCAGACTCCATCCTTACAATAGCAAATGCCAAAGGGAAAAGAGAGTTGTTTGCATCAACTCCTATGGCGACAAGCAACGTACCTTGATATTTACCATACAGATATGTTCCGTCAATAAAAAGAACCGGACAACAATGGTTGAAACCTAAATGCTCGGTCCAAATGCCCAAAAACCCCCCGAAATTGTACTCCTTCTGTATGTACATGACAAACAGTACCTGGATTGCATTTCTGTATAGCACAAAGAAACTAAGGCAAGTCATTGTACGAAGATTCTCTATTGCCAAATATTGTAGACACCACTTTGCTAAGTCCTTTCCAGTCTCTCATGTAGCTTATTTGAAATTTATAAGTGTGTGCCATAAGCTCTTGGACAGATTTTGCAGTGTAACTTGGGTTCAAACAAACATGTGGAAGGACTTTAGTACAAATGAATTTGGCTGTTGCTTGTTTGTGGTTCGAGTGGTTGATTGGATTTGAGCAAGCGTGATCACCACCGTATTTTTTATCATCCACCACCCAGCATGATCTCTTTTAGACACAATAGCATGAAGCCGCCATGGACAATTAGCATCAATAACACATATAGCAGTGAACTCTCTAGCATGGGACTTTATGTTTTTAAATGAAACTAACACTTTATCGACCATTCACTTATATGTTCAATTAAAGATTCCTTTGATTTAAAAATCATACCAATTCGAGGACCTTTCTCCACACATTTCAGTCCGAACATTTCGTCGGTAAATTGAAATTCTTGCGCAACAGATTTTTCCATAATTGTATCATTGCATTGGTCATCTTCTAAAGGTTCTTCCTTCTCGATATGCTCATCAGTGTCATCAACTTCCTCTGGAATATCATCTAAAGGAGCGTCATTGTTAACATTCATAGCATCGATCCATGTTTCATCGTCGTCTAGTGAAGCAGCGATTTCCATGCTATCTAAATGGAAAATTTCAATATCAGCATTTCCACCCTCCATATCCTCGGTGTCAACATCTTCATCTTCAATTTCATGCAAGTAGTCGTTTGAATTCGAAGTTGGAATTGACTGTGGAGGATACGATGGATATGGAAGGAAACCATACCCGAGTGACTGCGATGGATATGCCATGACACCGTACTTGTACACAAACATTTGACTGTTAAGTACAAAAAACATGAATAAAACATTAATAAAGCACACAAAAGCATACCCAGCTGCTTGTGCGTAAATGTTCGCTCTGGCTGGTAGGAGCAGTGTGGTAATACGTTTGACTTCGCTCAGTAGTATTACTAGGTCCGCGTTGACTTGTATAATCAAAGATTTGAGTTCGCTGTTCAGTTGTATGTACCACCTCTATCTTCTTAACATACAGATCAATTACTTTCATCCCCACACAAAACATAGAATCGACGACATCGTCGTCGTTTACCTCAATAGCAATTGGTCCGTCATCTGTTACCCATTTACTAACCAACGAGATGTCAAACTCCATAGAAGCAATCTTTGTAGCTTTGTAAATTGCCGCTTTTAGCTCAAGAAAATTGCAACCCCTCCCGACTTTCGATCCCTTATGCTTTCCGCCAACATAGGTTGGCTTGCTATTTTCATCGATGACTAAATCACTGTCATAGTGACAAATAATAGGCACGGTTGTCATTGATCTATCAAAATTGCAGAAAGTTAATTGTCAACACTAGATCTATCAAAATTAGTGGAGTAGGGTTTTGATTCTTTACCTCAAGTGTAGATGAACGTGCAATCTTTTGTTTATCTCCATAGAATTAAATGATTTTGAGTGGAATGTTGTGTTGATAGTAGTGAAAATAATGAAAATGGATGTTAGGGTTTCTGAAAGAAAATGGGTTTGAGGAGTTGTGTTTGTTTTGGGAGGAGTTGTGATATTTATATGCAGTTGTTGGGCCCAGGTATGCAGGCGCAACTTGAAGCTGCGCCTAAAAGAAATTATTAGGTGCAACTCAAAGTTGCACGCACAATACTCATGGGTGCGCAACTAGTAGTTGCACCTGCAACTTTCCAAAAAATGCATACTTTTCATGCGCTATTCAAAGTTGCGCCTGTTTGCACCAAAAATGGTCACAAACCCCAGCATCGTGAAAGCACCAAAGTATGAATATAAATCAGCATTATTAATCACAGATCTAAGTAAACAGCAAGCAACAATTCAGAAGTGATGAACAGAGACATAAAATTTATAGTGGTTCAGCTATCTCTATCCTACGTTCACTTCAAAGTTTTATCCTTTATTGATTATCCTTGCTTAATACAGATGATTACAGTAGTAGCAATGGAGAATTTCGAGTACAATAGTTGTATTGAAGTGTAGAAATGAATCCGGCAGAGTCTGGACGTCCAATAGCCAAAAGGTCCTTTTTCTGTAGGCTCCAGGGGGCTATTTATAGGCGTAGGAGGCTGAGATCGAGCTAAAATTTAGGACACTTCTTCTGGCACGTGAGTGGGCCCACGCGACCGACCCCACCAAGTTTCGACTCGATCTGAGATCGATATGAATCCATTTCTTATCCATCAAAAAAATGATCCAATCGGGATGAAACTTAGCAGGAACATTCTTTACCTTGTATGCAAGATGCTGTGAAAATTTCGTTGCATTTGGATCAACAGTTTAGAAGATATGATCGACACGAGTTGATGTTCTTCGGAAGGCTATCCGGTTCGAATCCATGGCTTCGTATCTGTGACATCCCGGAAATTTAGTGATATTATTTTAACGAGTATCTAAACAGATAAAATGAAATATAGACTTATTATCTCCAAAACTGATATTATATGTATTTAATGTATATAAAATATACTTTATCAATATTTAAACATAAGAGAGGAATGAAATATGTTTAGAATATTAAATAATAAATAATAGGTAAGCAAATTAATTTGGGTAATTAACTTGTATAAGAAATAAGAATAAGTATTATATTAAAAATAAATAATATCACAAATAAATTTTGGGTAAGTGGATATAAAATAAAATACATCTTATCAATAAATTGACATAGTGTAAATCAAATATGGTTATAAATAAATATAAAAATATATCATTACTAGAAATAGGAAATGAGTAAGTATGAAAACAAATAATAAATAGTAAATTATGTGTTGATAGTTTAACTTTAAAAAGAAATAAAAATAAATAAAATTTTAGTTATGAAGATATTAAAAGAATAAACACTTAGCATATATTGGAAGCAATAAATGATGATAAGTATAAGACTTGTGAAACAAGACAAAGTTATATATAATTATGCTCACCCAAAATCAAAGTCAGGCTGCACTCTTTTAAATATATATATATATATATATATATAAATATATATATAAATGAATAAGCTTCAACCATAAGACAAGGTAATATAAAGCAAATATGCTTTTAAAATCAAGTTGAACAAACCTGGGAAAGATATATAAAGACAAGTGTGATAATATAAACAAAACAAAACTAATTAATGGGGCACACAACCTAATCTTTCCGGCCTACAATTGAGAAAAAAATCTCTAGTACAAAAAAAATTTCAAGTACATAAAAAAATCTCTTGCATCATGTCTTCAGCCTGTATATTCTCCCTATATATCATCTTATATTTTCAGTTCATTCATTAAAAAGAAACTGAGAAAAAAAAGAGAAAACAAAACTGCAACTTGAACTTAATACAAACAAACTTATTTAACATCAACAACATCAAAGATTGGAGTTTGGAATTCAAAGCTTGAAGGCTGGGAAACAAAGATCAAGACTATGTTCATCTGGAAACTGAAACTGCTCTCTGTTAAGTCATTTTAGGTGAGTAAACAACCTATTTCAGAATTTAGGTTGAACTAAATATGTGTGTGACAGGATTTAAATAATGATTGTTTGAGTATTTCCATCAGATTCAACCCTGTATATATATACAAATTTATCTGGGCATTTCTTTATCTCTTTGTATTTGGATTCAGAGTACAATTCATCAAGAAATTCAATATCCACCTATTTAATCATTATTAGACTTTGTAGTTTAAACAAAACAAGCTAGATTATACGTGATTTAAGATCTGAAAATATTTTCTAATAGAATAGTGTTTGGTAGCAGCTGCAAAATTATTTTTACAGGAAAAACTTAACTTTTTGATATATTCGAGTGTCATGAAACTTAAATTTAATTATATAGCTTGAATTGTTATCAGAAGATAGGATTTTTAAATCAAAAATGGTAATTTTTTCATTGAGTCTGCGAAGAGAAATTCGTAGATGAACTGGAAGTGGGTTCTTGGCAAATTCAGGCGATCGATGGAACTAGGGGTGACCGGGTTGTGTGAGGTGGTGGAGGAGCCTACTGGGGTAGTGGGAAAAATAGGCGGGGGTGGCCACGACGTCGGAGGCGACGACGGTGTCGAATTCCTTTTTGTAAACCTAATTTCTTAGCGTTCGAACTCTTGCTCACCGCGCCTCCTCTCGTGCATCGAGCTGCACAAATTTCTAGAAGGAGATAGTTGAGAGTGAGTCGGGGACGTGGCCGGTGGCGTTAGATTTCAGATGGACGGAGTTGCGTCTGTGGGGTGAGATCGTGGTTAGCGTTTGGGTTGAAGCTTCTCGAGCCATGCTCGATTTTGGTTGTTGAGGTGAATGAGTTGATCGAGGGGCTGAGGTTGATGTGGTGACCAATCGTGACTTGCCTGAGACCTCGTCGTTTGTCAAAATGCTACCGCAATCCGATGCACGTGCATGACTTGGCCTCTGTGTCAGTGGGAGGATGGGTCTGGGTACTCGGTGATGTTTTCGGGCACGTGGGGTTGGAACTCGGGGTCGAACTCGAGTATGTGGGGAAGATCTTGTTCCACTTTTGATTATAAGCTTTAACTTGAAAAAAAGGAATCAGGAAGAAGAAGTAGACAGAGCAGAGTGTAACTCGGGGAAACAGGAAAAAGGGTTCGGGTTTTACACGAGGAAATATGTGGGTTGCCTCGGGTCTGTAGACTTGCCTAATTACTTTAAGTGTTTGATTAACAGAGTTTAACATTAAATAAAGTAAATAATATTAGTTAGTTTTAAGTTAATAATTGATTTAAAAGTTTATAAAAAAAAAGGTTTGTATAGATAGTTAATTAATATAAGGTAATTATAAATGTAAATTAATTTTATACTTGAAATTAAGTTAATAACTTTAAATTAAATTTGTAATTAGAACTTGACTTTGTGTTAAAATCAATTTAAAACTTAAGAACGTTAGTTAATCACTTAAAGTTAATTAATAAATGGTAGTTAACTTAAGTGATAAATTAAGAATTAAATGATAAATTGATTAATATAAATGATTAATTAAAATAATTTGTGATAATTAAATAAGTAATTAACTTTTATTAATTAATAATTAAGTTATTAATTAATAATTAAGAATCAATTAATTAACTGAGTAATTAAGTAATAATCAATAAAGTTAATAAGTTAATTAATCAGTAATTCATTAAGAATAAAGTAGTTTATTATTAAGTAATTAAGTTAAGTAAACCAATCTGTTTGATATGAACTGATGATTCTTGTTTGATTGATTATGATATCTGTCTGTGATATGTTGAGATATATTCTGGATATATCAGTGATGACTGTATATGATTTATCTGTGATATCTGTTATGTAAATTCTAAGTATTGAATTAAAATGTTAAGTTAAAAAGACAACTTGGCCTTTAAAATGGCGTTTGGATTTCGATGAGACCGGGATTGGGTATCAATTTGATATTCTGAAAACCACATCGATCCAAATTAAATGATAGGTCGTGACATCCCAAGTGGTGATCGAGATGGTGTTTCAGAATGCAAGGGTTATCGTCGTTAACTCTGAGGGTGATTCCAAAATGAATGTAACGAGATAATGCCTTCGGTTTCATTCGAACCCAGAACGAACTTGTATGGATTGAATGCTTTCAGCACATCGTCAGGCAAACGATGAGCATTAAAAGAATAATGTTCTATAAAGGTAATCGCAGCCTCAAGCCTCATCAACCGGGAATGACTAAAACAGGGGAGATGCAGCAAGGTTAGGTGGGTCATGCCCAAGCAGGACGAGGTATACCCCTGTCTAGATGTCCCTTTATTTCGGCTGTGTTCGCAGTTGTTGGCCACAACTGCGAGGTTATCTTGTTCGAGACTGTTCAGTAAGGAATGGTTCCGGCCTTGTGTTGTACGGGGTCAGGAGTGATCCTCGGTACCGTGATCTAGGCCCCGTACTGTGACGGGTGGTACACCAGTAGCCCTGCCATTGTTGGAAACCCATTTTCCCTACGGGACCCTACGGTTTTGATTTGTATTACCCACTTTTGTGGCTAGTAGCTGGATTTTAATAGATGTAACAATTTCGGCTATTTTCTATTTACTTGAAAACCCTAGACACTATTATAATATCACTGGATTTCCTATAAAATGGTTTGGTTAGCATAAGGTAAAAACTTACCCGTATTTATGTGTGGGGAATCTTACGTGATACCTTTATTTTCAAATGATTTTCAAAAGTTAAACAATTTTAGACCTACTCACACCAGACCCATGTCTGACCCGGAGTTTATATTTTGTTTTTCATAAACTCTTGGGTACTCAAATTTTTATGAGTAGCCAAGTGATAGGTATTTGGAGTATTGATTTTCTGGAGGAGCTTTGGAGAAGAAGACCATCCGTATGTATCTATCTACATATATGTAGTTCCGCTGTGTAGCTAGTGTATGCTGTATTTTGGATGTATATATGGACATATATGTATATGACAGTCCTATTGTATGATATTGTATAACTCTGATGTATGTATAACTATGTACTAGTTATGTGATGTATTATATTTTATTCCATTCCGCTGTGAGATTCTGATGTTGTTATTTCTTTCTTTCTATTCTTTTCTGTTTCTATCCCTTTCTTTCTTAATGATGATACGTCTTTCTGGGGTTAGAAAAGCGGGTCGTCATAGTATCCCTCCTTTCGACTTGATCAAGGAACATGCGTATCCACTGACGTGGCACTACTTCCCAGGCCAGATCCTAAATTCGTGCCGAGTTGAAGGTTTCTTCCTTCGAACCATGCATGTCCTTCGCTGCCTTGAATGCTGCTCCCCTTGATTCGTGGATTTCCTTTGTTCGCATCCGCATTTTATGCTTGTTCATATTCATAACATCGTACGTTCACACCCTATCAATCCGTGTCCTCCTTCGTATCGACTCAAGGAGTACATTTCGTACCGCTTCCATATGTGCTGAGCGATACGAAATGAGCATGGGGGTATCGATACGAAGTGGTCATGAAAATGGACACGAATCTCATCCTTGGGATGGATACGAGCGAGACCTTACCTAATGGATACGAACAAGGCTTTACCTGATGGATACGAACAAGGCTTTACCTGATTAATGCGAAACCATTGAGTCGAGTCCATGCTGATCGATACGAACGATATCGATTCGAAGTCCACCACTATGCTCTGTCTCTGATTGATACGAACAGTACTGACTCAAAATGCCAACAACTGACCGATGCGAAATGCATCGATACGGAAAGACCGCTGCACGCTTGCTTACCAATCTGGGTCTACTACTATCGAGTCGAAATCTTTCTGGCCTTCCCACCTGATCGATACGAATGCCATCGAGTCGAACCAAAACCTGATTGATTCGAACTTTATCGAGTCGAACCATTGTCGATCGATACGAACCCAATCGATACGACACACCCTCTGCTCATCGATGCGAAATGCATCGATACGAACCAGTCCTTGCACACCTTAATCCATCCGTATCTCGAGCATACGAACTCTGATCGACCTGAAATTTGAAATGTATCTTTCCTTAACCTCGATCATCATCTCCCATCGATTCCGTCCTGATCGGAGCTCGACCAAATTTTAACGACATTGATTGCAACCTTGTTTTCAATCGATCTCCAATCCTGCCCATCATTCCTTGCCAATTTGTTGATATTCCAGCTTTGACCAAAAAGTGGGATAACAATTTGCCCCCCAAAACATGCCTTGTGATAAGACGGCGTGTTTTGAATAATCCCGAATCTAATATCTGAATTCCATAACCATATCGTCAGAGTACATCATCCTCGATTGCTCCGAGTCGATGCCCAATTCCAAATCCAATAACCAAAGCCTTTAGTCAATTCCGTATCCGTCTGAACCCGATAACCGAGTTCTAATCCATCCTTGTCCAATAGCCAATAACCGTACCCAGGACCTCTCCGGGTCGATGTCCGAATCCGTAACCTCTCCGGGCTCTTGCCAAGCGCAATCCACACCCGATGATCGTGGTCCAGTGTCTCTGGACGTTGAGCTAACCTTACCGAGTTCTTGCCAAGCACAACCCACACTTGACGATCGTGGTCCAGTGTCCCTGGACGTTGAGCTAACCTTACCGGGTTCTTGCCAAGCGCAATCCACACTTGACGACCATGGTCCAGTGTCCCTGGACGTTGAGCTAACCTTACCAGGTTCTTGCCAAGAACAACTCACACTTGACGACCATGGTCCAGTGTCCCTGGACATTGAGCTAACCTCTTCGGGTTCTTGCCAAGCGTAATCCACACTTGACGACCGTGGTCCAGTGTCCCTGGACGTTGTACAATGCCATGGCTTAAGTCCTAAGCCGAATCCTTGTCTCTCCGGACCCTTGTTGAGCATTGTCCATACTCAACGACCTGAAACAATAATCGATAATATGGGGCCTAAGTCCTAGGCCGAATCCTGGTCACTCCGGACCCTTGCTGAGCATAGTCCATACTCAGTGACCTGAATAAGCCAATTTGCCACATGCGGGCGAAGAGACTTACCCTTTGCCAGGTATAATCCATACCCGATGACCATTTACCAAAAACCAGATAAAAATCCAATCAAAATCCAATCCAAAATCCAAATCAAACCAGAAAATCAGATATCCAAACCAACATCCAAAACAGAAAACAATCATCCAAACGAAAATCCAAATCAGAAAGCAAACAAAAACCAGGAGTTCAATCCAAACTCCAAAACCAGACCAGAAAAAGCAGTGTCCAATCCGAAAGCAAAAGACAAATTTCACAAACCATAGCATCGCGGTTTATCATCATTCAGAGCATGCCTAGGGGCTATCTTCGTCCCCATACATGTGTAAATGACTTTGCCGTTTGCCAGTAGCATGTTACTTATTTCATATTATCCCGGTCAATTGATAACCAATCGACCATCATTCCTGGACCTCCCACCATCATGGTTTGAGGTAGGCGGTGGTTGCTCCTGCTCCGCCGCTGCATTCCGAGTTCCGACATATTGTCGCAACTCTCCATTCCTTACATGCTCCTCGATTATATCCTTTAAGTGCCTGCAGGTGTTGGTGTCGTGCCCTTCTAAATCATGAAAGAGGAAATGCCTCCCTATGCCCTCTCCCGCTCAGAAGGCTCTCTCCTAGCCGACCTTCGGTAAGGAAGGCGATTCCGAGTTTCCATGTATATCCGCTCCAGTGTCTCGTTTAACCTGTGTATGTGGAAAACTTTGGATCCTTCCATCGCTTTCTGGCTTTTCCTGGATCGTCATCCAGCTTCCTCTTTCCTTTATCCTTATCCGAGCCTCTGTTGGATGGTCCTCCACACTCAGTCGCATTCACCCTCTTTAACTTTAAATCCATACGAGCGTCTTCTTGCCGAAGTAATCTTTCGGCTTCGTGGAAGAATTCCCCAAGATCCAGTGGTGGGTCTCGTATTAAAGATACCTTAAAATCCGAGTCCTCCCTGACTCCTGATACCACCGCCATCAAAACCATCGATGGATCCGACCGATCCACCGAAGTAACCGCCGCATTGAATCGAGTTAGAAAAGCTCTAAGCGATTCATCCGTCCTTTGCTTTACCGACGTTAATGTCATTACGTTCTTCGGTCTCTTGATATGAACCCGAAACTGCCCCAAAAACCTATCCACCAATTCCCTCCAGGTTCTGGTAGATCCTTCTTCCAGCTACCTAAACCACATGGCAACCAAGTCCGTCAAGTATAAAGGGAAACATCGGGCCATCACTTCCTCCGATTCCCCCAGCACTTCCATATGTCTAGTGTATCTCATCAAGTGATCGATCGGGTAAGTCTTTCCATCGTATACTTCCACACTAGGTAGCTTGAACTTGGGTGGATTCTGAGCTATCTCGATTTCCTAGGTAAACGGACTCATGTTCACTCCTTCCAAATCTTTATTGGTCAAACCTCCGCGCATAGTTCTCCTGATAATCTCAACTAATCCAGCTGTTTGTCAACGATTGCCCCCATGCCCCCGAAGGAACTCCGGTACATATTCTTCATGCGGTTCACTGATGTTAGCACTCGCTCTAACCTGTTGAGCTCCATCCATAGGCCTTCAAGTATCAGATCCTGTGGGTCTGCCCCCAAGCCTTTGTTGATTGCCATCTAGTTCTGCATTCTGTTCTCCATCGGGTTCCGCGACCCTAGTTCCTTGTCCTGCACTTGTAGCTGCCATAGTTGGTCCAAGGTTCTGTGTTCCTATAGCTCTCATTTGTTCAAAGAAGGTTTGCATCATGTCCTGCTGACTTTTCAACAATCTCTCTTGCAATGAATTTGCCATAGCTTCCATTTCATCCTTGGTTATGTAAATGGAAGCCTGTCCTTCTCCAGCTCCGAAGGATGCTTCTTGACTTCCTTCATGTTGGCTTCTCTCAGCTCTTTGTCTCCTGCTTGTCTGATGAGTCATTGTCTTTCAAATCTAAACTCTTCACTCTTTTCAAATCCAAACTTCAATCCGATGTAGCGGGTGCTAGTCCTTCTCAGTGAAAGCACCAAAGTGTTTGCACAAAAAATGGTCACAAATCCCAATATCGTGAAAGCACCAAAGTATGAATATAAATTAGCAGTATTAATCACAGATCTAACTAAACAGCAAACAACAATTCAGAAGTGATGAACAGAGACACAAAAATTATAGTGGTTCGGCTATCTCCGGCCTACATCCACTTTAAAGTTTTATCCTTTATTGATTATCCTTGCTTATTATAGATGATTACAGCAGTAGCAATGGAGAATTTCGAGTACAATAGTTGTATTGAAGTGTAGAAATGAATCCGGCAGAGTCTGTACGTCCAATAGCCAAAAGGTCCTTTTTCTGTAGGCTCTAGGGGGCCATTTATAGGCGTAGGAGGCTGAGATCGAGCTAAAATTTTGGGAAACTTCTTTTGGCACGTGAGTGGGACCACGCGATCGACCCCACCAAGTTTCGACTCGATCTGCAATCGATGCGAATCCATTTCGTATCCATCAAAAAATGATCCAATCGGGATGAAACTTGGCAGGAACATTCTTTACCTTGCATGTAAGCTGCTATGAAAATTTCATTGCATTTGGATCAACAGTTTAGGAGATATTGTCGACACGAGTTGATGTTCTTCGGAAGGCTGTCCGGTTCGAATCCATGGCTTCGTATCCCCTCTGTTCGACTCGATCAAGGCACATGCCTATCCGCTGACGTTGCGCTACTTCCCAAGCCAGATCCTAAATTCGTGCTGAGTTGAAGGTTTCTTCCTTCGAACCATGCATGTCCTTCGCTGTCTTGAATGCTTCTCCCCTTGATTCATGGATTTCCTTTGTTCGCATCCTCATTTTATGCTTGTTCATATTCATAACATCGTACGTTTGCACCCATCAATCCGTGTCCTCCTTTGGATCGACTCCAGGAGTACATTTCGTACCGCTTCCATATGCGCTGATCGATACGAAATGAGCATGGGGGTATCGATACGAAGTGGTCATGAAAATGGACACGAATCTCATCCTTGGGATGGATACGAGCGAGACCTTACCTAATGGATACGAACAAGGCTTTACCTGATGGATACGAACAAGGCTTTACCTGTTCAATGCAAAACCATTAAGTCGAGTCCATGCTGATCGATACGAAGGATATCGATTCGAAGTCCACCACTATGCTCTGTCTCTGATCGATACGAACAGTATCGACTCGAAATGCCAACAACTGACCGATGTGAAATGCATCGATACGAAAAGACCGCCGCACGCTTGCTTACCAATCTGGGTCTACTACTATCGAGTCAAAATCTTTCTGGCCTTCCCACCTGATCGATACGAACGCCATCGAGTTGAACCAAAACCCGATCGATTCGAACTTCATCGAGTCAAACCACTGCCGTCGATATGAACCCAATCGATACGACACACCCTCTACTGATCGATGCGAAATGCATCGATACAAACCAGTCCTTGCGCACCTTAATCCATCCGTATCTCGAGCATACGAACTCCGATCGACCTGAAATTTGAAATGTACCTTACCTTAACCTCAATCATCATCTTCCATCGATTCCGTCCTGATCGAAGCTCGACCAAATTTTGACGACATCGATTGCAACCTTATTTCCTATCGATCTCCAATCCTGATATCCATCATTCCTTGCCAATTCGTTGATATTCCAGCTTTGACCAAAAATTGGGATAACAGCGCCTGCAATTTCCAGATTTTCAGAGACCATATGACATATGCAACTTTCATTAAACATCAACTTTCATATAACAACAACATATAAGTACAACATTTCATCTAAATAGGTGAAATATTTCATACAAAACATCGATTTCATATAACAACATGTTTCAAGTCAATAATAAAACATCGCAACACCTACAAACCAACAAGTTTCAAGCCAATACAAATTCAAAACAAAGCAACTAAACGATAGACCAAAATAACCTATCTTCTTATATATCTACGGTCGCGTAGTATTCTTTGAGTTTGCGTCGGAGGTGGTTGAAATGGTCCAGCTTCAACTATTTTCTTCCCCGGCTGGCTACCTTGTGAAGGACCCCACGTGCCTCTAAAACGTCTTCTTTGGTAGGTACGACCAAAAGCCTGGGGCGGATGAGGCACATACGGTGATGGTCTTTCTAGCTTATGCCTATCCAAAAGCGACTTGATAATTTCCTTGATGTTGAAGCACTTTGCTTTTACCCTGTCCTCATCTACAGGATCTGCCAAGACTCATCAACTTCATTGAAAATCATATACAACCACTGAACCTAAAACAAAAGAATCAATGACGCAAGTAAGTAAAGCTTGTTGAGAAAGTTCAAAGAGTAAAACTTATAAACACTTACCAAATCACGTTCCACCGGTCCCCATGGAGCATATCTGGACAGTCTAGTTGATGATTCTTTAAGAACAAATCGCCGTGTGATATGCCAGTACCGACTATAATATAGTTTGATTGACATTCTTGGTACACATTCGACCTGAACGTGATCCAACCTGTGATCCCACCTTGCGACATACGTGTTATACAAGTCTCTATTCCAACCGTGTGGGACAATATGCTTGGACGGATCCGGTATATGCTGATGAAGGCCAAATTGCCTCATCACTCTGTCGGGGTAGTGCATGGCTACACTTTGCAAGCAAATAATCGGGGTCCTTGCATACCAACTATGCTTCCTGTCCAAGCAAATAGGCGGCAGATCCTGTACGATCTCAACCGTGTATGGCATCCGGTCAATAGCATACTCGTCCATAACATCGAGCTCGTTGCGATAGAATATAGGATGACGGGATGGATTGTCTCTCCAACGTCTATCTCCGGTCTATCTACAGTCATAATAAAAATAGTGTGTGAATATTGGCAGAAATAAAAAAAATTCAGTGCAAATTTCAAGTTGCTTTTACCTTGACCCATACGGTAATCCCGAAGCAACGTTGGCATGAACATTTGGCCGTCTAACAGAAATACGCGTCCAAGACCATACATGCGTATTGTTAGTGTTAAGAAACGTCTTTCAAAATATTTCATAAATTTGGTACACCGATAAGTCAAAACCGACATACCTGTAGAAGGGTTAGGCAACTTGCTAATCCGTTCGCCTTTCTTAGTGCCACATTATCCAACTCCTTATACAATGCGCACAAAACAGCGCTACCCCATGAATAATCGAAAATGGTGGCAAAATCCTCTAGCAAGTACAACCATTTAACGCTAACTCTACTCTTAGAATGGTTTGAAAATAGACGATATGCTATAAGAAGCAATATGGCATCCCGTGTGAATTGTTCTATCTCCTCAGTAGATGAATCGACTGAAATCTCCCGGCCGATTATAAGGTCATTCAGCCATTTGACCTTCAACTCTCTTATATTGACCACTGCTTCTGGAGGTGGAATTTCACCAAGCAAACGTTGACAAACCTTATCGGCGTCCACGTTACCACCGTAGTTCAACAGGACGCCTTCGATGGGAAGGCCAAGAAAAATAGATACGTCTTGCAGTGTAATGGTCATTTCTCCAAAGGAAAAATTAAAAGTGGAAGTCTTCGGTTTCCATCTATCACATAAAGCTCTGAGTAATGACCTGTCAAATCTGATATATCTAATCTGCATGAAATACCAGAATCCCGCTTGATGTAGTAATTGTTGAACCCGTTGATCTTCTACCATCTCCATCAAATCTTCAAAGATTTGCGAATGTGGAAATCCACCGGTTTTACACTCTGCAAAACAAAGAATTATATCTTTTAGTTAATTCAAAATGCGGAATAACTTGCAAAAGTTTACTATAATTACAAAGCAAATAATATTATCCTCATTAACTCTTCAAAATTAGAGCGGTGATTATCTTGCATATAAAGCACGTTACCGTCTACCGGTCCGCTTTTCGGTTCTTCAAAGTTCATGCAAAAAAACCGATTTTTACAAATCGTTTACAATCAATTAGTGATTCAACGCTTCAAATTGGATTATTAAGGTGTACAACAAGCTATTTGATAATATTTCTGGCAAATACAACCAAATAATAACCAAATTTTAAAATTATCAAAAAAACTAGGGTTTAGAAATTACCAAAATCTATTTGTGTTGAAGAGGATCCCGCTTCCATTGTTGTAGCTTTGGTTTAATCGAAGAAAGAAGAAGAAATTTGAAAATTTTATGAAAAATTGGTGGTAATTGGCTAAAATTTAGGTTGGGAGTTGGTGGGTTCGGGCTTGGAAGAAGGGTTGAAGGTTAGGAAAAGTTTTGCGATTATGGGGAGGAGGGTTGCTGCTGCCTCTGTTTTAGCAGCAACAACCTATGCAGGCGCAACTCATAGCTGCGCCTGCATGAAACTATAGCAGGCGCAACTATGAGTTGCGCCTGCATATTATTAGTTAGGCGTGCATAACAGTTGCGCTGATTAGAAAAAAACCAAAATCCTACCTGCACAACTCGTAGTTGCGCTTCCTAAAAAAAAATTCAAAACCAAAGTGGCGCATCTCATAGTTGCGCTTTCTAAAAAGATGAAATCCCATGTGCGCAACTAACAGTTGCGCATTCTCGTGGCAGTTTTAAAAAAGTGACTAGAATGCCGACTGGGCAGAAACTAGCCATGTTTGGTAATAAGTTTTAAAACCAATGCCGATCGCGAAATTGATTCGAAAATTAGCCCATTTCGAAAATTTGTCCATATATATATATAATTTCTATTACCTTTTTCTATATAAAATTAGGAGGAGGCTGTGGTGTTGACTGAGGCTGTTGCTTGCATGCATGGCCGTGACAGTTTGGTGGAGGAGGTGGAGGAAGCGAATGGGTTCGGCTACACGAACGGGAAGGGGTGGCTGAGCTATAGGGAATGGAGAAGATCTGGGTGACGGTGCTAGTGAAGGAGCGAAGCAAGTTAGCTTGGCTTTTATGTGTAGTGGGTTGCTTGGAGGCTCGAGAAGAAGAGGGAGGAGAAGGAGCGTTGTCATGCACATGTTATAAGCAAAGAAAGGACCAGCATGGACTGGCTTCTGAAAATGGAAGGTGAATTGCAAAATGACAATAGTTTTGAGAAATGAAGAGCCGTGACTTGAAAATGGGCAGCAGACAAATGAAACACGAAATTTTGAAAAGTGTTAGAAAGAATAAAATGAATGCAACTTGTTTTCAGGTAAAATATATGGGCTTTCATATTACATTATAGTATAATTTTTTTCAAATCAAGCCAGCAGAACAAACAAGAGGAAGATAGTGAAAGGTCAAACGGGAATTTTTTTTGATAATTGGGAATAGTAAAGGCCAGTTGTATGTTGAGTTCAGTAACTATGAAAGGCTATCGACTAATGGTTTCTGACAGTGGACAGTAAACGGTCACAAGAACCAAAAAACACAAAGCCGGTACCGATACAGTTACTGTTTTCGCGAATTCCACTGTGTACCGAACTTCAAAACACTGAAATGAATATAACGCAGAGATCAGCACGATGATACAATCAAAATGATATACAGATATCAGTGATAGGACCATTCTATCAAAAGTCGATAATCGGTACCGAAAATGCTGTTAATTTGCCAAAAATAAGATAGACGGAGAAAAAGCAGTCCAAATTTGACGAAACGAAATATGATGTCTCACTGAGAAGATGATTTGCAAATTTATTGTATAAAATATTCAAGTTTGGAAAACATTTTATTTTCATCTAATTTAACCGATTTGAATTTAAATAAATTACACAATAAAATAAACTTCCATATTATCAACTAAAAATTTACCATCAGTTATGTTTAATTAGACGTATTCCAAATTTGAATTTTTTATTTCCAGATTCAAATATTTAAAATTTCCCAAAAATTTAGTTATTAACGTTATTAAAGCCATTAAAATTCACGGGTTGTTACAAGACTATTAACAATTATTTTAAAGGATATTGCTATTTGCGATAACAATACTGATCATACTACATGTAGCAATAAATTTTCCAATTTTATCATCATATGTTGATACAGTATATTCCAATTTCTACGTATGTTCCGGAATCCAATTTGGATCAGCCATTTGAATTTCATGGGTAAAAGTTTGAAATTTAGAAGAATTATACGGTGGAAAAAATATCGTTTTGAACACTTTTCATCTTC
This sequence comes from Allium cepa, assembly GCA_030765085.1. NCBI lineage: Eukaryota > Viridiplantae > Streptophyta > Magnoliopsida > Asparagales > Amaryllidaceae > Allium > Allium cepa. The sequence continues at coordinate 603,633,826 of CM060935.1, forward strand.
AATGGACATTAAATCAAAAGTATCGCAGAAAAGAAAATCAAAACGGCAGAAGAATCATCTAGCACTAAACAATGGCTCTAATGCAATTATAGTCCCGTTAATGGTGATACTTTATTATAAAGATTTCAATTCTTTATTCTAATTCACTGAAGTTAATCTTTTTAATATGTACAAACTACAAAGTTAGCTGAGCTTGAATCTATATGGAAACACAGACCTGAATATTCTTTATATAGCAACAGTATTCTTGCAACAACAATAAATAAAAACAAATGTGGAAATAGTACAAAGTATACAGCAATTTCAAGGATCACATACCATTACAACGATAACAATGTTTTCCGAACTTGTCTATAAATAACACTGGCTTAATAGCCTTGGAACTTGAAAACTCTACTCTAAAAGTAATATTTAACACTTCTGTTCCACAAATTTCAATTAATATTTCAAAAAGTAACTTGATTGTAATTTTTACCACTTCATTGAATATTATTTAGCACGAAATTCATATAAATAGTGTTATATATTTTGTGTAGCATTACATGAAACAGAGTAATTTGCTTCTAATGCAATAGATTTACATCTCTATCAGCCATTAATTGTCATTTTTCTGATATAGTAGCAGGTTGAAAATGTCTTTTTCTGTATTATAGTTGCACATTAAACCAAGGATTTTAACAGATTTCAAATCATAGTATTAATATTGAAAATGTCTAGTTGGTCAAGGGTTCATTCTTTGACAAATTTATTCTGTCAACTACTAACATGAATCCATTCTTGATTGCTTTATTATTACTATTTTTTGAGATTTTCTATCTTGCACTAAATTTTTGTTATGCTTCTGAAATAAAATACTTTGAAAAAAAGATGATACAACAGGAAGAATATAAACGTATAAATGGAATTGGTAATCGGTGTATTTTAGTCCAAAAATATAACATATTTGGCTTGAAACTAGTTTGATGCCCTTATAGAAAATTAAAAGTACGATACTATACCCTTAGTGATTACTAATTCATAGACAAATCACATAGCAAATAGTTGACCTGTGCCCATTTTAACATAAGGATGTAGCCATGTTTTGCTTGCTACATAATCATTTTTCTCCCACACATATTTCAAAATTTTATATCAAAAAGGCATAGCTTCCAAATAATAAATTGACTATCAATATATATAGCAGTACATCTAACCCATCATCATAATTAAAAAATATTTTATGACTTTCTTTACTTTAAGATAGGTAAATAAACAATAAAAGTAAAAATTCTGTCCAACCTTATGGAATTCTGAAAATATATAGAATCAAAATCCATTAGACAACAGTTATTAATATTCAGGTATTTCACGATTCTAATTCAATCAATTAGCAAACATGGTACCAAGTCCACTGATTAACAACAATAAAGGATAAAGGCTGAACATAAAACTTTAATTAAATTCAAACAAAAGCATTAAAAATTAAGGAGAAACAATTTGTGATGTGACCTGAATATTTGATTTGACATAGCGACCATGCGATTACTGTAGACATCGAGCGAGATCAGCTCGCGAGTTAACTATTTCATAGAAATGCGATGGGTGTGAGAGGAGGAAAGGTATCGATATTGATGGTAAAGGATGGATGTTAGGGTTTTTTCATAAAATTGGGATTGGGATATAGAAAGTGAGCATGAGAAAGTGAAATAACCGCGTGTATTTTGATGGTTGGATTTTAGAAAGACAGTCCAATTCACTTTCAAAGTGATTTGGATTATTGATTGGATATGGTATTTTTGTTGTCTTTGAAAATATACTGTAAATCATGTTCGTATAATATTTTTTTACCAAATATAGATTATTTTATAAAATACTAATTCAAAAATCTTTTTTAAAATGGGTCGCAAGAATAGATAGATAAATATATAATTCTTTAAATATTTTCGACCAAATAAAAATGATTTTGAATTAATAAAAATTTTAAATTTTAAATCATAAATTACTGTTAAATAAAATAATAAAATTAACAATAATGTATCTTTTGTTTTCTAGCCGAAAGTAGAAGACGTTAGATTTTTTTTATAATTCTAGTATGGAAATCATTATACATATATAAATATTTATTTTAGTGTGAAATGGAAAAATGAAGTCATATTTATGACATAAAATAAGTTTTTCTAGTAACGATGGTTTATACACATTATATTCGTAATCACGAAATCGCTTAGATATCTAGAGTTTGGTCTACATTCAAAAAGTCTATTGACATCTGCATTTAATTGCTTAAACAACTTTTAAAGTCCTTAGTTCAATCTTATAGTATTTATCGATTAACGAATTTACTCTAAATAGAGATTCTGGGTTTTAAGTCATATAATGATTAAAATGATACCAACCTTTTATAACGAAGGAGATGAATCCTCTTTTGGATAGTGCTTCAATTCAAGTAGTTCACTGTATACCAACTATGATAGTAACAATGTCATTGTGTCAAGTACATGACCATAATCAAAGTACAACCTAGCTACTTAAGATCAATAGTACCCTCAAGTTTGTGAGATCGTTATATGTCGTTACTCTAATATCTTCTATTTTAACTTAGTTATATTAACATATAGATTAATCCCGTTGAGCCATTCTATGATTGTTCTAAACAAACATAAGTACGTAACCCCTTGGTGTCCTCCATCAGTCATGAGTAAATCATTGTTCATCGTATGGATAGTGTTAGACACACTAGCCTCAACGAATGTATCAATATTCTTTTTCTATACATCTTGACTATGAGCATTTAAGGAGATATTTATCTACATATCAATATATGTTCATCGATTCAAAACTTATAGTTACGAATACCCTCATAGCTGCAATTAATAAAATACTTCTTCTAAGAATTTTATAATTATTTATGTTTGATGTATTTAATTCATTATTTAAATCTCTATATAAAAACATATATAAATGAAAAATAAACCAAATGCATAAATCAGTTCAAACAAGATTCTATATAAAAAATACATAAATGCCAATATGACACACCCTTAACTCTATCATTAACCATGCTCAAGGGAGAAAAACATTTTATAAATGTCGTTACAAAGTTCATTTTGCAACAAGTAACACATTGTCAATTCCGTGTGATCAAACAACAATTAATGGACGTTGTTAAAGAAGAAGCATACTATAACCGGCAAAGAAACTTGTTAAATAGTATTTTTCATAACTTTTCAGACAAAGGTTATGAAAAGTATTGCATTTACAACATATATTCAAAAAATGTTGTCACTAAAAATAGTTTACAATGTTTTAACAAACAATATTGTAAAACCTATGACTTTTGACAACAATTCCTGAAATGTTGCAAATTCTACGTTGTAAAATAGGTTTTTTTGTAGTGATAGTATGCTCGAACTTTTTTCTTTTTGTTCCTACTTATCTTGCTCCTAACCAAGATTGACTGCTTCTGCAAAACACCATCACACTTTAGATAGTCCTTCACTACTACCGTTGTATAAACTGTAAGAAACTATATCCATATCCAATGTTTAGATGACCATATTTGGTAAACACCATGAGCTAACTATAGTCTTCGAAGTAATAACTTGAATTTTTTCGATGAATTACGGTTTGATTTTTTTTTATATACTTATTATCAACGTAGTAAGTCTTTAGTGATTATATGAACTAAGCAGTTTTTAACCTATTAAAAATTACTACTATATGAATATATGTAGCATATCATTATTTAGTATGTTCACTACCACATATTTGTTTTTATTTTCCAAGCATCATGTATGTATAACCTGAAGCATATTTTAGACATCTGACGAATCTGACCATTGCATTTTCAGATTATGATTCATAACATAAATGTAGTTACACATATGAAACACAAAATTACCATAAATTTTTGTATATAATAAATGTTTTATACGATCAATTCACTATCACTTTCAATTTTGAACATTCCAAAAACAATCTTCCAACTTCTAGCAAGTTAATAATCTTTATGTCATGATGAACACATCAAAATCAATTATAACTACAATAATATTTTATTTTGAATTGAACAGAACGGTTATTATGTTTTCATAATTTTAAAGAATCTATTTTTCATACAATTCTTACTTTGGTTTGTTGTCTACATGCTTTTTTTCCTCATGGGATTGGACCTTTTACTGTAAAGTTCAAATATACCGGTAGATATTCATCTCCTTTTTCATCTTTTTGTGAAATGTGAAATGGTTATAAATAAATAAAAATGGATTAAGTGGAGTTACTAATGGGTGGTTGACATCTTTATTTTGTTTTCAATATTATTGTTTAATCGGCTTTGCTAAATTTCTAAAACTAGATCAAAATCGGTCCCACTTTTTGTTGTAGGCTCTACCGAAACAAGTTTCTTCATATAGGTCGGGTGCATGCATTATCTCAATGGATCCTCCTTTGATGCAAAAGGTGAACATATTATGGATGTAATAACCCGGATTTTTAGGCATTAGATAATTGGATAACTATCTTATTTAACTATTGAAATTACTAATTTATAAATTGAACAATTAAATATGAAAATTTCCTTTAAAATTATTTAAAATTGATAAATTGTTATTTTCAAATAATAATTATAATACTTAGTTTTTATAACAAAAATAAATTTTTATAGAAATAGAAATGTTTAGATTGAATATGTTATTGATTTTAAATTGGATTTTTATAATTTGATTTGAATTTGAATTTAAAGTTTTGAAATTCAAAAGAATACATATTTAAAAATATTTGGATTTAAAACATATGTATAAACTTTTAATTTTATATATGATTTGCTTTTATTTTTTTTAAAAAGTAATCTATATATATAGATAAGAAATTCAAATGTACATTTATGTAAGGATTAATAAAGTAAGTTAAAAGCTTTTATTAACATTTTTTTAAATTAAAATAAAGGCTTAAAGGACAAATGCTATCATATTAAAGCTTAATAAAATATGTGTAATTTAAATAACTTATGAATATGACAAGTGTCATATTTTGTTTTTGATTTTTCCCTTTTATTTTAAATAAATCATTTTTACCTATAAAACATGTTTTCCTCCTCTTCCTTTTTTTAATCTTCTTTTCAAAATCTGAAAACTCAAAGCATGCATGCATTCTTTCTCAAACCTATTATCCTTAAAATTAAAGCAAAGTTCATAATCAAAGTCTGAACATCATCAAAGGCCTACAAGCATTTTTCTCTGTTTTGAATATGAGATATCCGCACACAAATTTCAATAGCATGCATGCAAGATTCAGTGACAAGCACATTCCAGTTTCAAGTTTTTAAATCAAATAAGCAAAGACACTCAGGTTTTAAAATCAAAGCAAAAGCTGTTTTCAATATCAATGGTGCTTTGTTCATCATCTGTTTTCAGGTGAGTAAATCAAGCCTAAACTGTTTAGATCTGGTGCATGCTAATATGTTTGGAAAGAGTGATGAGTTTGTAGTTTGCATGAATGAAAGTATGTTTGAAAGTTTAAAAATATGAAGGTGATAAGATGCATGACTGTACACACATATATAATGCTTTTTCTTCAATCATGAGAGTAAACACACAGGCTTGCTTGAATATGTTTGGATGTGGGTGTTTTCTGTGTTATGTTTTTAGTAAAAGTAAAATAATAATAATAATAATTTAAGTAAATAAAAATCCATTGATGGTGGAATTTTAAAAATGAATGATGTATTTCATGTGAGTAACAATCTTTCAAAAAAAATTAATACATGATTTTGGTTGCATGATTTAAAAATCTGGACTGAGAATGTGTTGACCATATATATTTTCCGTGTATGTGTATATATATATATATATATATATATATATATATGAATATCAGGATGTGTTGTGCATATTTGTTTCATCTAAGCTCTTACTGTTTTAGTTCCCAGGTACAAGTTTGTTTAGAAATTCTTAATCTCGATCCAGCCTTGGATAGAATTTAAGTTATTAACAAAAACTGTTTGTTTAATCCTAGATTTGGTTTTAAAATTTTATTCAAGTTAAAATAAATTGAAAATGCCCCTAGAAACCAAAGAACTATGACAAATATAAGTCATGGCTAAAATTCAAGCATCTTAATTTAATGATTCAGGTACATGATCTGAATCCCCATACTGAATCATGATTTTTGGAAGTGGAATTACGATTTTTAGTGGAGGAGTTTGAGAGCATTTCTGGTTTAACCAGAAATTGGTATTTGAGAAGATTCTGGTAATCTTAGTAGTTTGGAAGGTCGAAGTTCTTGCTAGTGGTCGTGGTACGATCGGGGAGGTCAGCAAAATCGTCAGATGGTGGAGCAAAGTACTGTGGTGGTGACAGTGGGTGTTTTCAGGCTGAAAACCTAGATTGGACTGGATTGAGATTTTTTATCGGCACGACTTCGATTGTTGATTGAGTTCTACAAGGTTTTGGGAAATGAAAGAAGGCGAGTTGACGAAGTTGTGGCCGAAGGAGTAGGCACTCCAGTAGTCGAAGGTGCGAGAACGAGGAGGTTCCAGGTTGGTCGTTGGGTCCAGTTTTTGGGTTTGCCCACTTGATTTTGATTTCGAGTGTGAATCGATGGACTTGGTGTTTGGATGGTCTGAGGTGATGATCGTCGATGTGAGGAACGTGATGTGGATGGCTGGAGTTGGCCGGAGCCATGGTGCATGTGCACAGAGCACATTGTGATCTTTGATGAAGTCTTGGTTTGGAAGCAGGGAAATACTCGAGACGTTCTCGAGTGTTGCTCGAAGGTTTTAGGAGTTTCTCGAAGCTTTTGGGGTTTTGACTTGGGGTTTCAAAAGTTTGGGCTTGGAACAATGTTGGTTTCAGGTTTAAAAACCTGTAAAAAAAATTAAACTAAAGGCAAGATTTAAACAGTTTAAATTAATTTAAAATATAGTTTCAAATTTAATTTGAATCCAAGTTAAGTTTTATAAAATATAAAATGATTAAAACAACTTTAAATTGATAATTACATTTTTAATTAGTATACTCGAATTTATCTCGTGTAAATTGAGTTTTTGCTCGAAGTAGGGTAGGGTTTTACTCGAAGAAATTTAGGGGTAGCTCGGGTAAAATGTTTGGTTACAAATTTTCAGAGGATTATAGTAGGTAATTCCTATAGGTCTTTGAAGATGATTTAGATAATGCAATTGAATGAATACAAATTATTTAGTAAGGATGGTAGTTGATTAGTGTAATCAATTTAAGAGAATAAATACTTAATTTAATTATTAAGATAATTTGTTAATTAGTTTGAGAAATCAATGTAAGGGATTGATTTATTAATGTGATTAATTTCCGCAATTAAGGATGATAATTTAATTAAAGGAAAATTACTTAATTGAAATTTATTAATGAAAACCACTTATATTAAAGAATAAATCACTAGATATCATTAATTAAGGTAGGTAATTAGTGGGAAAACACTAAATGAAAATTTATAAATAATAGTGACTTAATGTAAGGAATTTAAAAGATTAATTCGTTAAGAATTGATGTGCTAAGGATTAAGTAATTAAATTTGTAATTAAAGATTTAATTAAGTAAGGATAATTAACCAATGGATAAGTACTTGATAAAAGCAAATAAAAGGATTATTTACTTAGTGTAATTATTTTAGGATTGGTTAATTAAAGAAATTAATTAAGGAGTATGATTAATTTAAGGATAATTGATCAATAGTGTTTATAATATAATTAATTTGAGTAATTAATTAAGGATCAATGTAAGTAATATGGAGGGGTAAAGGTTAATTAATTTGTGCAATCAATTACTTGTTGTAATTGAAGGATAATTAATCCAGGTGATTAATTAAGATGAATAATGAAGGAATGATTGGTAAATTGATTTAAAATAAATTAATGTTAAATGAAGAAAATCTAAGTGGGTGAGGTTAGTAATTCAATCAGGATTAATTAAATTAAATTTATGTGTGATTAAGCTTTGCTTATGGATGATTGAATGTTATTGGATGCTTTGAATGAGTTGATATCTCTGATATGAAATGTTGTGTATTTAATTTGGATAACTTTGGTCAGGATGACATAAGACTCGAAGAGACCGGAGTCGGGTATTAGGAAATACCCGAAACCACTTCGAATACTTATAAATTGATTGTGAAATCTATAGGCTGGAATGAAATGATTTAAGCGAATTGGACTATTTAATCCAAGTTTTTGGTACTTAAAGATTTTATGTGTGAAATTAGAGATGTCTATATCATATTGTGAATTTGTGAATTGATACGAGTTACCCCGGGTTTTATATAAGTTGTATACTGTTGTATTCCATGTTAGATGGGTTTACTCACGCTGGTTTCCAGCCTAACTCGGGTGTTACTATGATGTATTTAAGTGTAATCGACAGATATAATAATCTTTTGTAACTGATAACATTTATTATTATATTTTATCCGTTGCGAATGTGAGATGTTGATGTTTCTGGTCTTCTTCTTCTTCTTTTTCTCTCTCTTCCTTCTTTTTCATAACTATTTGGAATTTTCGGGTTCGAAAATTTCGGGTTGTTTCACTGGAAGAGGAGAAAATGATATCTGTATTCCATGTTAGCTACTATGGTAACAAAAATAGATGTGCTTTAAACCAAACAAGTTATCTATTTTTGATTAATACTGTTAATCAAAACCAATAAGTTATATATTGTTCCCTATTCCAAATATTAATTTAATCTACTTAATCTAGCTTCTTCATCAGTCTTTATGAAAAAGTGCCTACACTATAGGTCGGTGCATATCTTGCAAGTTTATAGTACTTTGAAAATTATGTTGAATCATTCTACTAATTTTTTATACACCTCTTGCAAGTTTGCAGTTGTTTTTTCATTTTAATTTCACTTTTATAGTTCTTCATCTTTTATGGGGTTTGTTTGTTTCCATGCATGACTTAGATTGGCTAAGATTCTTCCTGGAGGTTGTTTCCTTTACAAGGGTAAAGATGAACTAGGAAGTGAAGGAATGCAAGGTAGTTAGGTAATCACTTTTTATGTGCATGTCTAAATGTATTGCAATTGCAATAACATATTGTATTTGTTTTTTTCTCAAAATTTATGTTCTTAATTGAATATTTTAATTTATTTAGCATGAATCATCAACCATATTAATCATGGTAAAAAAAATTCGTGGTTATGGACCATTTTTTTTATTGGGAATATAGTTTTATTTGGTTTACCTACTTCCAAATAGAGTTCACCAAAATCAGTTGTTATCTTTATTACTATGTGCTTTTAATAGGTTGGTTTTAGTTCAATGGACCATGTTGGTAATTTTGTTCTTTTTCTGTCAGAGTGCAGCCATAATTTCTAGCTAATTAGGCAACTAGATAACAATTGAATGCTTCACAAACTTTTTTTGATGCTATTTTTGCCATAATTTGCTTACACTCTGATAAGGTTGTTTCTATGATGCCCACACACCCCCATCAAACCCCACTATCACCACCTCCCCCCGGCCGCGATCATGTTTGGCTAATCCAAATACTGAATGATATCTGCCTATATAATTATTATTTTCTTACATTATATTTCCTTTATATTATGGTGACATTTAGCATAACAAGGCAGCTATAATCTCATTTACAACTTTAACTCATACCAATTTGCAATACTAACAGATGTACCTTCATTAGCATCATCTTATAAGTATTTGCACATGTAAATATCCAGCTTCTTGAATTTTATTTGTTCATTAAAAAGAATTGATTATAGATTTTTCTTTTTTAAGATATTATCTTCCATAAGTCAACATATAATATAATCATCACAAATGAAAAATATTGATGTTGACCCTATAGTTGAATACTGCTTACTCTATAATTTTTTTTTTTTTTTTTTTTTTTGAAACTGGGTACTTATATTTACAAAGTAGGCAGCACACAAGTCTGCAAGAATCATCATGGCGCACAGTTTAATATGCCAGGGGCAGGGATCGAACTGCCGACCTTGTCGTCAACAGCCTGGCGTTTTACCACTGCACCAAGGCCTCGGACCTTTTTTGTAAGCCATTGTTTGGTTTGAAACTATGAGAGACATATAGGTATAAAAAAACTTCTGACAATATGCATTGGTTTAGAGTAACAACTTTGCGTTATGTTTTAACTTATATATTTTGATTTCACTTGAAGGGTAATCCTACATGTCCTCAATCTTATTTGGTTGTTAACTTTTCATATTGGATGCGCGAATCCATGAATATTCTATCTTTTCTCTTAACATACATTGATAAAAGGCAAAAATATCTAGTTAAAATATCAAAGTGCAAGTTGATAATATTCTATATTTTACTTTAGAAAAAGTATTTATTTTTATGGCATTGGGTGGGAAGGGAATGAAAAGTTAAACAAATAAGATGCTTTCAAATATTTTTATTTTTATTTTTATTAGTAAATATAGGTGCCCTTTTTCTTTTTCTTTTTTCCTTTTTTCTTTTTTCTTTTCAAATTTATAAATACTATAACCCATTTAGCCCTTTAAAATGAGGCATGCTTTAAATATTGTGTTTCAATTTGTGTAATATAAAAAATGATCAATACTTATGGATTTCAATTAAATATTTCCGATCATTAATGAAGGGTTATGATATATGTTTTGGGCTTTTTCATCAGGAAGCTTCTTGCATGTGATCTCTCATGTTTGCTTGAGTACCCACCAAGCAAAGTGTATGATATATAGGCAACTTTAGAATGAGGAAGCTACAAGGCATTATTTCTCTAAGTCTAAATGAAAAAAGCCATTTGAATATTTACTGCAGTGGATAAGAGCCATGAAATCCTGTGGCATATATTATTGAATGACCCCATTCAAAATATGAAAGATTATATGTTGTCGCACTATTAATCTTAGTACTACATACGTTGTCTCATTTCAGTCCTAAAAAAAAGAAGTGAAAAAACTTTTGTGAGTCGAATGGAAAGATGCATTTGAAAAAAAAAAGATGTAGTTTTTCTTCTCAAAATAAATATGTAGATTGTTTCTTTATGGGCTCAAAATATAATCTCAAGAAATGATTTGCCATCCATGACTAGAGGCAGCAATATGCACATTCATACCAGTTGTATCACTATTTTCAATCATTCTCTTAAAACTGCAACATTTATTTACATTATCCACCAAGTGCAATAGAGCAATAGAGATTTGTACTAAATTTTTTGTTTGTATACAATATGACTTGCTGTAATTCTCATCATCAATCCAGCAGGGATTTACAGTCTAACTTTTACACTTGACTTGCCTTTTCACTTCCTGAATTTAAATGGCTATACTTTTGGGTTAACAATTGTGATTAAGTAAGATCAATAGACTCTTTGACCAATAGGTTGAGCTTAGAATGATTGAATTCAGTGATGTTTCAAATGAGAATGGCCAGCAGAATATCAAAACCACATGTTCTTGTAGAGTTATAGTTAGCATTCATTTTATTTTATTTAAGTTTATTTCTTGTTTTAGTTGTGCTAATATATGGTGATTGACAGATTGGAAAAATCAAGAGATTGAGAGGCTGTCAATGTAGCTATGAATGCAGAAATTAAAAGTCGGTTACTAGAGTTGACTGAAGTGAAAGAGTTCTGGAAAGGAATTTACTTTAAAATTATTTTATTTCACCTAATTTTCTAATAAAATTTTCACATGTGAAATTTATCAGTGTATAGGACCTATTATATAACAATTACATGTGTAATTGTTCGCCTGATTAGTGTATGGAGTTTTGGAATTCAATAACAAGAATTCATCCCTATTTGCTCTCTAGCAATGCCTATACAGTTGTTTCTACATACATTTGATAACCCTGATTTGATGAATGGCATGGTTTGACACTCGTAAGTTTATCTAAACTATGAGTTTTATGCCTGTTTAATGATATTATAGAAATTGTGTTTTTTCAAATAGGTGTAAAAGCAATACAATAAAATCTGGATATACATTTTTAATAATAATGTAATACTTTTTGTTTCATATTTTTTTATCAATGTAAATTATTAAAAAACATTCCATACAAATATTATCAAATTTATTAATATCACTTAAAAATTCAATCTAAATAAATAAACTTACTTTACAAAATCTAAACGCTCATCTACAAGTGTCATAACACTTAATATTACTTAGAAATAAGACCTAAAAGTAAACTTCCTTTGCAAATTGGTCCTTTGTTAATTGATAATAGAAATAAAAATTCAAACTAACAGAAATTTTGATGTTGCAACTTCAAAACAATAATTCAAACTAAATACACATAATTTTAACATAAAAATATAGCTAAATATTTATGCAAATCATTTTCTTTGGAATCTGTTAACATATACAATTTATAGAAAAATAATTTACGTGCGAAGCATTAATATCATCACGCGCGATGCACGTGCCATAACACTTGTATCTTGAAGTGAAATGAAGATGTAGTTGATAAAAGTAGACAAATGATTGCTTATATGTTGAAAAAAATCAGCTAAATCATTAAATGATTACTAACTACATGTTCATTGTTACCCTAATCTTGGATGTTTAGTCATTACCTTTGTCATTTACTGTCAAATTTGTTGTAAGCTTAAATGGAGAAAAAATTTGAATTAACAATCCGTCATGGAAATATTACGAATGCTAGATAATATGGTATATAAAGTGGAAAAAAGCTCAGAAGATATTTGGTAATCTACAGACGACCAGTAAAAGGAAAAAACCAAAGAATTAAATCATCGAAGGCAGTGAAAATTATCCTAATGAGAAACATACATTCATAGTTAATGCTAAATCTATTTCATATATATATATATATATATATATATATATATATGATGAACAAATGATCCATGATTATTGCTAAATTTGTAGGTCATAAAGGCGAGATTTAAAAACCCATGAAAAAAGACCTAAAGTAAATTTTTTTGAACAAATGTCCAGTCGAAAAGTAAAGACGGAATAAAACTACAGTAATGAAACTACTACAAATATTTAGGAATAGTAATACTAAAGATTAAGTAGATTGAGGTTAGATGGCATGCTACATATCACAAAATATCTTGAAGATGAATAATTCGTACATATCATATGTAGGAGAAAAAAATGTCATACAATTTCAATAATTTCTATTTTACCTCACTGTCCTCAAATAAAAATTTGTAATATTTAAACATTCATTAAACTAAAGTTAGCGACTAAAAAAGTAGCCAAAAAAATCTCCAACAGCAGTGATTAAAAGTAATGCGTTGTTTTTAAACTTTAGAAGAAAAATACTGAAAATAATAGGATGTTAGTGATTTCGATGAACCAATGAAGTAGAAGTAATTAAATTAAGTATCTAACATTGTATATACGTGGATATGCTTATTTTAATGACGATAATTTATCATGCATTTGCTAACCATTCAACATATATCAATTTTGAAAAAAGTGGAAAATTAGAAAGCAAAAGTACATCATAAAATTTGGTTGGGGAGTTATGAGTATATTTACCAATACTAAATGAATTTGGCAAATCCAGTTGCCGGTAACTTGCATTTACCAATTTGAATCCACTTAACATAAATATTGATAAGGAAACCAATGCTTTGTATAAAATAGTTATATTCCAATTATCAATTTATTGTAAAATATGACAAGTAAGAAAGACAAGTAAGAACTCATCTTCCATATCCTCAAGGACATATAATTTTGTTGCACGCAAAAATAGAAAAGTAACATTTTCGCTTTTGTCCACTTTGTATATTTTTGAAGTAAGAAGTTTAATGATAAGATCATAATCGGTAAAATATCATATAAAGATAAGAACAGTAGTAAAACAGTAATATATAAATATAATAAGTCAAAGGGTAAGTATTTCTACTGAAATGGAAAAAATAATTCGACAACATGAAAGATGACGGTTCAAGGACTGTAACGATCCTAAATTTTGAACAATTTAAATTGAAAATATTTAATTAATTTTAAATGTTTGAATGATGATTTAAATTGAATTCCCAATATAACCATGAATTTGGCGATTAAATACTAAAAATTTAATCTATTGAGAGTTGAATAAAAATTTGAATATTCAATTTTAAGCTGATTAAAAATATTTCAAAGGCCTAGAAAATTCACACTAATAATACTGAAGATAATAAAAGCTTCAGGATTAAATTTGAAAGTGATTCGTCCAGTTTTGGAATTTTATCGTTCAATTTGAATTTAGAAATAGCCTTCCGAGGCACAGTCTCGAAATTCAACGAAATCAGTTCCATTGGGTCCGTAATATTGAATTATTATCGGATTTCAATTTTCGTGGCGTTCGGAGTTGATATGTGAGCATACGGCATCTAAACGCGTTGGAATTCGTGTTGAAACCAAATTGTATTTGAGAAGAAATAAAAAAAATAAGAAAAAAAAATTAGATTGCAAAATCTCTAGTACACTGCTATGTATCTTCTCTCTGCAAATCTCGTACCTATCAGCCACCTACGGTATAAACAAGTCACGGTCTCCTCTGCAAAACGCCCCCTCCCCTTTATTATTTCGTTCAGATCATTTCAAATCAGAAAAAAAAAGAAACGAAAAAAATGGTGGCGGCCTCGTCTTCCTCTTCGCACCCAAGCTTAGGGTTTTTGCTTCTGGTTCGCTCGCTCGCGTGCTCCTCGATTCGAACTAAGGTGAGTACTTATTAGCTACTCACATCTAATTCATGTTCGTCGATTTGCTTAGCTCGTTCAAATCTGTGTTTTTGTTGTTTGAATGAGTGATACTCTCGGCTATTTGATTTCGATGCTGGTGAATTATTATTGACTTTTCAATTTTACTAGAATAATATAGTTCATTCGATTCTGACTTGTTTGGTTTTGAGATAGTACGACTTTGAATTCTTTTGGCTTTGAGATGAAAAAAAAAGAAAAAAAAATTGACTACGGCATTGGACTTGAACCACTGACTTCGGTCATGATTGTTCATGCCTGTAGAGTATTTGGCTTATTTATATTTGTACCCTGGTTTTGACTTTCCGGCATTTTAAACATGAATTTGTTCGAATTGGCCATTTGAAGCTATTTTGATTGCTAGTATTTTGGTTCTATGAACCTCTGGCTAGACTCGAATTTGTTGCCTTGGTCCTTACTACTATGGCCTGATACTGCTGACTTCGGGTTGCACTGATTTGTTTTGATTCCACCTGATCCTTAGTATGGTGTTGTTGTTTCTTTACATTTGTCTGAGTCACATTCCTGTGGTGCATGTCACTACATACATGTGTATACGCATGTTTATGCATTGTCTACTTGTAGTTGGATTTGTTTACAGCTTCGACTTGCATTTTGAGTTGCGGGTTCAGGTTGCATTGTTTGGGTGTTTGTTATACATATGAAATTGATTCATATGTATGCTAGACATTGTTTACACTGCATTTTGCTTGTCACTGAGTTCTTTTGGTTTGAGTACATATGCCTAGTTCGCTTTTGGTTGCTGTAGTGATGCATGTGCTTTATGTATCACTGCATATGCTATTTTCCATGTTATCGAGTGGCTTGGCAGTTGTGTTGAATCATGATAGTTGTGATTTGACCTCTGCATTTTGTAATTGCTGATAGCATGTTTATGTATACATGTTTATGCAGCTTGCAATTGAGTTATAATTTTGAGTTTACTTGCCTGTTTCATCTGCAGTGTCTTCATTGTGCACAGTTATGTATTGGTTCTTGATGTATTGATTTTTAGCTTGCTTCTGATTTTACTGAACTTTGACAGTCTCGACTAATTTGCTTCGAGATAGTTTTTGTTGCAGTTTTCAAAGTTTTTAAAGTTTAACAAGTTTCAAAGTTTAAAATGTTTAAAGTTAAATATCTTTGAATCGTTTTAACAAATGGGTTAAGTGAGTAAATCTTCAACCTCTGCTGATAGGATATACTATGCATCATGTATAAGTCTTAATTTCAATCTAAGAAGTGTCCATATGTATTTACTGTATGGACATTGGAAAAATATGATCTGCAGTTTCTGTATCTTCTTCACATAACATACGTGGTGCATCGTTTTGCATACCCAATGAGATTAACCTGTGTTTAGCATCCAGCCTATTTAGAATTGCTTCTAGGTACAAAAAGCCATTTTTACTGTTCTTTGAGTGCCATATTACGTTTACCCATCTGCATACGTTATTGTGTTGCCTAATTGAATTCCATGCTGTATAAAAATTGAATTCACCTCCTTCAAACCATTCATAATAGTTTGTACTAGCCTATGAATTTATCTTAACTTGATTTATAGTATATGATATTTCACATGTACCTGGGTTAAGACTAGGAATTAGTGCACCTTCTCTGATTATATCCAAAACACGTGAAGATGATGACCCAATTTCAAACAAGAAGTTAAATCTGTAATTAAGTCTTTAAAACTGTTTCAACATGATTTGAAGAAATATACCACTGTCTTCATGTATGTTTATACACCGTCTTCATGTAGTTATACACTGTCTTCGTGTAGTTGTATTTGTTAGCAGTTCCAAAACTGTTGTTAGCTTTGACTTAGACCTGATGCACTTTATTTTTATTAGCACTGAGTTAATTCTCATGTGCGCTACAGTCACTTTGATGCAGTTTCATGTTGTCTTCGAGTTTTGTCCTCTGTTCTTCGAGGCATGTAGTTTATATTTGATGTTCCCTTGTATTCAGGAGGTGGCTGCAGTTATTGTTGCAGTTCGCCCTGGAATTTTAAAATGGGGCTGCAGTTTTCATTTTTATGAAAATTTTGCACTTGTTGAAGTGTGCAGTAATGAGTTGTTTGGGAACTTGTTTTCTTGAGTTTACTTGAGTATATGCAAAACCATTGCATTTCGACCTTGCCATGTTGCATGGGTTTTGGTGTTGCAGCGGCGTTGAGTCATTGACTTGACCTCTACAGTTTTGATCGCTGTTAGTATTCACTGCAGTGGCGAGGCAGTGCACGCGTGCGTGTACTGCAGCCACATAGCATAGATTTTGTTGTTATTTCTTTGCTTTTGATTCATTGATCTTCTGCGTATTTCATAGACAGTATTGGCGAGGCAGTGCACGCGTGCGTGTACTGCAGCCAATCGGTTTTGATGTTTTGTTTTTTTTAAGTAACTTTTTCAATTATTTAAATTGATTTGATTTAAATTGATGATTTTGGTTTAAACTGCCGTTCAGGCAAATTTTGATGCTTTTCTAAATTATCTTTTAAAAGAAAAATAAAATCTTTTCATCTATCTTCATTTATGATTTCAGTCTGCTGATTTATTGTTGTAACACTGTTAAGTGTTATATTTACCGTTATCCGATTTCTTGTTAAAGGGTCGGATAGGTGAATTTATCTTTGACGGTCATCTAATTGATTGTTTGATTATTATTGTCTCTGTGCACTAATAAACTGAGTTTGAATTAGACTGACCTGGGTATTATTTTCTTTTGAATGTAATACTTGGGTCAGACCGAGTATTTTTACAGCTTAAAGATTTTCTCGCAGCGAAGTTAGAGAGAGAGGGGGATTACCGCATCACTAAAGTTTTTAGGGAAATTTTCTTGTACTTAAAATAATAAATTGTTACGCTGTATTAAATGTAATTCATTGTATAACTCTGATATTTGTGTATAAAAGAAAATTCATTTATGAGAAATATGATTATTATTCTGTGATTCTGTGGCTGATTCTGTTTAAATGTTATAAGCTAAATAACAATCCGTCATTTTGAACGTTTCTAGTTGGTTTAATTACCGGCTGGAGGCGGTCAGGGCGGCTGGTCGTTACAAAAGTGGTATCAGAGCATTGGTTTACACAAAGCTTAGTTTATGGCGTTTAATATGAATAGTTACTAGAATCACTTTAAAGAAAGTGTTTCCAAATCTAAAGAAGTTTAAAATTGTTTTCTTTAAAATAAAAGGTATTTTGAAAATTAGAATCTTTTTGAAAATTCCCCTCTCTAAATGTGAGTTTGCGATAGTTCTCTTCGGTGAGGTCTCATTAGATTTGAGTTTCAATCGTTCGAGAACTCTTTATCGAATTTTTGAGAGTTATGGAAAATGAAATATAAGTTAAGTGAATTAATGAATTGGTTTAAATTGGTTTAAATCAAATATTTTGAATATTTCCAAAATAACTGTGAAATAAAATGACATGTTGATTTGGTTATAACCAAGCGGATCATTGAACTATAACTTGAGAATTTGATTTTGAATTCTTTTGAAAATTGATTTCTAATGTTGTGAAGAACGATTTAGTAAATAAATGGATTTTAAGTACTTAACTTATAATATGAACTTTTGGTATATAACTGAGTTATATAAATTGAATTGAATTAATAAAGGAGATTATGAAACGAAGTCTTATGAATAGAAGTGGAATTTGTAAAGATTGTTTATAAATTCGAAACCAATTGAATTTGATAAATGAAACATAGAAGTTATTAATTAAAGGAGATATATTCGCGATTTTGGACAGCGAATTATCCTTTAAGTTAAATATTGTGATAATAAAAGTTGGTTGGGAATTTTATTCACAATTTTGGACAGTGAATATATTATTAAATCAAACGGATATGTCTTGGGAAAATGATTGAATAATCCGACCTTTGCTAATAAGGATTTCAAAATTTTGATAGGAAATTTATTTGTCAACTTAACTGTATGAATCAAACTAGTTTTGATGTAAAAGCTTATATTTCAAGTTTAGACTAATGTCTAAAATAGTTAATGTGGAAATATAAGATCTAATGAAACCAAGTCGATGAATAATTTACTAAAGAACTAGTTGATTATTTTGAAATAGAAAGCGAATGTAAAGTTCAAATGAGATTTAGATTTCAAATTTGATGTTTGTCAATATGAAAATCCATAATAGATTTAATAGATTCAGTGATGAATTTGAATTTGAACGGGCAGAGAATTAAGTTAAGTGGAAAAGTTAATATGGGAAATTTGAAGTTGGTTTAAAACCAATATTGTGAAATGTATGCAGAATTCAAACTATGAATTAAGTCGAAGTTGAAAAAGTTAAATGGGAATGTTTTTGGGGAAATAATATTATGAAATGAAGTTAATCCATTTTTAAGCTGTTTTGAAATGTGTTAAGAATCGAAAGCATAGATTTCAACATTTATTGTTGAAATAGACGTTTTCGAGAGAAATGAAAGGAAATGGTGGACTATAACATTGTTGTTATAGTAAATGATTTCCAAAAGGAAATGTTTTATTTAGTATTGGGATTTATATATCTATCTTAAATTCGAATCCCTATACTAGTGATTTTGGGTCGTCGTAACGATGTTTTACGCAACATTCGTTTTGACTCAAGTTAATGTGTTTAAAAGAATGATTTCCTTTAAGAATGAAACATATACTTGATTTTGGTTTAAGTATATCGAATATTTTCAAAGTGTTGAAAATAAATGGATTTGTGAATTACTTATTATTAAATAAGTAGGGAAATGTTTTCCAATATGAAATGAAAGGTTTGAAATTTTATCTTTTAAAGATAAATTGAAAAGTGAATGATTTGAAATTTGTTTTCAAATGGTTAAGTATGGAAAATTATATATATCTTGTAAAGATATTATTTTTGGGAAATTTGAACAATAAGTTGAACTTTGAATTTTGAATGGTTGATTTGGATTGTATGTCTAACATTGTGAATTGACGACATAGCAGTTGATCTCTATTAAATATATATCTGTTGGTGGCGGAGAATTTATTCTTTTAGCTTAACACCCTTCTCTGAGACGTACGAGCTCAGAGGTTATATATCGGTAGACATCAATTATGTGTTGAGAATTGACGATGTAACGTGAAATCCAAATCGAATGTGAAGTCGATAATGAATTGAATTATGAATATGAATTGGGTTTGAAATAACCTTGAATTTCCAAATCGACTTAGAGGAAATTTTTTAATGGATAATGAAATGGAAAATTTTGGAATCCTCTATTTGTTATGGATATGAGATATTGTGGTTTTCAGAACGTATATATGAGAATACGATAAATTCGAAAACCATTGGTTTGGAAAGAAATTGTTATGGAAAACTTATGTAAGTTCACATAGGTATGATATGTACGAACTATGAAATGAAGTACTATGTATGTATGATATTATGTTTTCCAAACTGAGGATATGGAAAAGTACCTTCCATTTAAAATTAGAGAAGGTATTGGAACTCGATATGAGTGTCCATTTGAAATTCGTAGCTACGTTGAATTTCCATATGTGGAATGTCCATTCGGACTAAAATCCCCCACGATGGATCATCGTGTTTGGGATCGGGAACTAGCGGAATTCGAGGGGCGAGATGCCTATGGGTACAAGCGATTCTACTGGGATAGTAGCGTAACCGCCGGGTATACCGCGATCTAGATGATATGAAATAGCGTAATTCGAGAGGCGAGATGCCTAGGTTTACAAGCGACTCTACTGGGATATTAGCGTAACCGCCGTGTAAACCGCGATCTGATGGTATAGCGTAATTCGTGGGGCGAGATGCCTACAGTTACAAGCAGTTCCACTGGGATAGTGGCGCAACCGCCGAGTAAACTGCGATCTATGCAACAACCATGGCGAAATTCAAGAGATGTGAAATCTATAGTTTACAAGCGATTCTACTGGGATAGTAGCGGAACCGCCGGGTAAACTGTGATCCATGGGGGAACGTGCTTTCCATATCCATTTTTAAAAGAATTTTTAAAAGTATTTTCACTGGGAATTGAAGCAAGTATATTTAGTACTTAGAGATTTTTAGACTTGCGCCTGGCCAGCGTATGCCTAAAGTCTGTAAGAACGACAATAGACTTGTTAAATTTCGAGTTAGCAAGTATTTTCAAACTCTAAATAGCAAATCAATAATTTGAAATTAAAGTAACATAATTCCAACCTAATAAATTAAGGAAGAGGATTTTTGAAATGTTTTGAAAGTCCACAGCTTTGGAAAAGTTATACTATGTAAATTTCTTGAATGAAGAATTTCAAATTTAAATTTGAGTATTGTAAGTTGAAAACTTTAGTAAAAGACTTTTGCGTCTTGATTGTAGAAAATGATGAGCAAATGAGTTAATGAACAAAGCTATTGAGATAAAACAAATGAAACTTATTTATTTTTAATAAGTTTCAAACTTGATAAAATTGAGTAGGGTATAAATATTAGTGAAATTTTAACAATCATTTTTTCCTTACTTGTAACTTCGGGACGAAATTCTTTTAAGGAGGGGAGATTGTAACGATCCTGAATTTTGAACAATTTAAATTGAAAATATTTAATTAATTTTAAATGTTTGAATGATGATTTAAATTGAATTCCCAATATAACCATGAATTTGGCGATTAAATACGAAAAATTTAATCTATTGAGAGTTGAATAAAAATTTGAATATTCAATTTTAAGCTGATTAAAAATATTTCAAAGGCCTAGAAAATTCACACTAATAATACTGAAGATAATAAAAGCTTCAGGATTAAATTTGAAAGTGATTCGTCCAGTTTTGGAATTTTATCGTTCAATTTGAATTTAGAAATAGCCTTTCGAGGCACAGTCTCAGAATTCAACGAAATCAGTTCCATTGGGTCTGTAATATTGAATTATTACCGGATTTCAATTTTCGTGGCATTCGGAGTTGATATGTGAGCATACGACATCTAAACGCGTTGGAATTCGTGTTGCAACCAAATTGTATTTGAGAAGAAATAAAAAAAAAATAAGAAAAAAAATTAGATTGCAAAATCTCTAGTACACTGCTATGTATCTTCTCTCTGCAAATCTCGTACCTATCAGCCACCTACTGTATAAACAAGTCGCGGTCTCCTCTGCAAAACGCCCCCTCCCCTTTATTATTTCGTTCAGATCATTTCAAATCAGAAAAAAAAACGAAAAAAATGGTGGCGGCCTCGTCTTTCTCTTCGCACCCAAGCTTAGGGTTTTTGCTTCTGGTTCGCTCGCTCGCGTGCTCCTCGATTCGAACTAAGGTGAGTACTTATTAGCTACTCACATCTAATTCATTTTCGTCGATTTGCTTAGCTCGTTCAAATCTGTGTTTTTGTTGTTTGAATGAGTGATACTCTCGGCTATTTGATTTCGATGCTGGTGAATTATTATTGACTTTTCAATTTTACTTGAATAATATAGTTCATTCGATTCTGACTTGTTTGGTTTTGAGATAGTACGGCTTTGAATTCTTTTGGCTTTGAGATGAAAAAAAAAGAAAAAATAAATAAAATAAAATTGACTACGGCATTGGACTTGAACCACTGACTTCGGTCATGATTGTTCATGCCTGTAGAGTATTTGACTTATTTATATTTGTACCCTGGTTTTGACTTTCCGGCATTTTAAACATGAATTTGTTCGAATTGGCCATTTGAAGCTATTTTGATTGCTAGTATTTTGGTTCTATGAACCTCTGGCTAGACTCGAATTTGTTGCCTTGGTCCTTACTACAATGACCTGATACTGCTGACTTCGGGTTGCACTGATTTGTTTTGATTCCACCTAATCCTTAGTATGGTGTTGTTGTTTCTTTACATTTGTCTGAGTCACATTCCTATTGTGCATGTCACTGCATACATGTGTATACGCATGTTTATGCATTGTCTACTTGTAGTTGGATTTGTTTACAGCTTCGACTTGCATTTTGAGTTGCGGGTTCAGGTTGCATTGTTTGGGTGTTTGTTGTACATATGAAATTGATTCATATGTATGCTAGACATTGTTTACACTGCATTTTGCTTGTCACTGAGTTCTTTTGGTTTGAGTACATATGCCTAGTTCGCTTTTGGTTGCTGTAGTGATGCATGTGCTTTATGTATCACTGCATATGCTATTTTCCATGTTATCGAGTGGCTTGGCAGTTGTGTTGAATCATGATAGTTGTGATTTGACCTCTGCATTTTGTAATTGCTGATAGCATGTTTATGTATACATGTTTATGCAGCTTGCAATTGAGTTATAATTTTGAGTTTACTTGCCTGTTTCATCTGCAGTGTCTTCATTGTGCACAGCTATGTATTGGTTCTTGATGTATTGATTTTTAGCTTGCTTCTGATTTTACTGAACTTTGACAGTCTTGACTAATTTGCTTCGAGACAGTTTTTGTTGCAGTTTTCAAAGTTTTTAAAGTTTAACAAGTTTCAAAGTTTAAAATGTTTAAAGTTAAATATCTTTGAATCGTTTTAACAAATGGGTTAAGTGAGTAAATCTTCAACCTCTGCTGATAGGATATACTATGCATCATGTATAAGTCTTAATTTCAATCTAAGAAGTGTCCATATGTATTTACTGTATGGACATTGGAAAAATATGATCTGCAGTTTCTGTATCTTCTTCACATAACACACGTGGTGCATCGTTTTGCATACCCAATGAGATTAACCTGTGTTTAGCATCCAGCCTGTTTAGAATTGCTTCTAGGTACAAAAAGCCATTTTTACTGTTCTTTGAGTGCCATATTACGTTTACCCATCTGCATACGTTATTGTGTTGCCTAATTGAATTCCATGTTGTATAAAAATTGAATTCACCTCCTTCAAACCATTCATAATAGTTTGTACTAGCCTATGAATTTATCTTAACTTGATTTATAGTATATGATATTTCACATGTACCTGGGTTAAGACTAGGAATTAGTGCACCTTCTCTGATTATATCCAAAACACGTGAAGATGATGACCCAATTTCAAACAAGAAGTTAAATCTGTAATTAAGTCTTTAAAACTGTTTCAACATGATTTGAAGAAATATACCACTGTCTTCATGTATGTTTATACACCGTCTTCATGTAGTTATACACTGTCTTCGTGTAGTTGTATTTGTTAGTAGTTCCAAAACTGTTGTTAGCTTTGACTTAGACCTGATGCACTTTATTTTTATTAGCACTAAGTTAATTCTCATGTGCGCTACAGTCACTTTGATGCAGTTTCATGTTGTCTTCGAGTTTTGTCCTCTGTTCTTCGAGGCATGTAGTTTATATTTGATGTGCCCTTGTATTCAAGAGGTGGCTGCAGTTATTGTTGCAGTTCGCCCTGTAATTTTAAAATGGGGCTGCAGTTTTCATTTTTATGAAAATTTTGCACTTGTTGAAGTGTGCAGTAATGAGTTGTTTGGGAACTTGTTTTCTTGAGTTTACTTGAGTATATGCAAAACCATTGCATTTCGACCTTGCCATGTTGCATGGGTTTTGGTGTTGCAGCGGCGTTGAGTCATTGACTTGACCTCTACAGTTTTGATCGCTGTTAGTATTCACTGCAGTGGCGAGGCAGTGCACGCGTGCGTGTACTGCAGCCACATAGCATAGATTTTGTTGTTATTTCTTTGCTTTTGATTAATTGATCTTCTGCGTATTTCATAGACAGTATTGGCGAGGCAGTGCACGCGTGCGTGTACTGCAGCCAATCGGTTTTGATGTTTTGTTTTTTTTAAGTAACTTTTTCAATTATTTAAATTGATTTGATTTAAATTGATGATTTTGGTTTAAACTGTCGTTTAGGCAAATTTTGATGCTTTTCTAAATTATCTTTTAAAGGAAAAATAAAATCTTTTCATCTATCTTCATTTATGATTTCAATCTGCTGATTTATTGTTGTAACACTATTAAGTGTTATATTTACCGTTATCCGAATTCTTGTTAAAGGGTCGGATAGGTGAATTTATCTTTGACGGTCATCTAATTGATTATTTGATTATTATTGTCTCTATGCACTAATAAACTGAGTTTGAATTAGACTGACCTGGGTATTATTTTCTTTTGAATGTAATACTCGGGTCAGACCGAGTATTTTTACAGCTTGAAGATTTTCTCGCAGCGAAGTTAGAGAGAGAGGGGGATTACCTCATCACTAAAGTTTTTCGAGAAATTTTCTTGTACTTAAAATAATAAATTGTTACGCTGTATTAACTGTAATTCATTGTATAACTCTGATATTTGTGTATAAAAGAAAATTCATTTATGAGAAATATGATTATTATTCTGTGATTCTGTGGCTGATTCTATTTAAATGTTATAAACTAAATAACAATCCGTCATTTTGAACGTTTCTAGTTGGTTTAATTACCGGCTGGAGGCGGTCAGGGCGGCGGGTCGTTACAAGGACTAAGAAGAGCTATTAGCGCTTATTATAATGTATTCAAAGTGCTTACATTCAATCTATTAGAAGAGTCAGGGTGGCTCTACTTAGAGTGGCTCCCATTGGTGGAATGAGTGGCCCTTTTATTATATGACATTGTTCTAGAAAATATAAATTAATTAATGAGAACCTAAAAGACGAATACCGAAAATAAGAGATTATGTGATATTTGAATGGATGATGGATGATTGGATGACTTAGTTCATGAATGTATGTAATGTATAGGGTATACTTAATTGGAATTGAAAATATAAATATGACATGGTTCATAAGTGGATGACAAGTGTAGGTTACACTTACGAAGTGAATGAAATGCACATGGTTGCTTTTAAAGTAATGATTGTTTACATGTTATGATATAATTACTATAATGATAAAGGGAGGGGAAACCCTATTTTGTGTTACAGTGGCATGGTCCCATTATGGACTCATACCAAACTTTATGTTTGACATGTGTTTTTATTCCTTCTCATAAACTCATGGGTGCTTATTTGAGTAAGTTGAGTTCATGGATTATATAGATATCTTTTGGGAAGATGAATAAAGATCTCGAAGATGAAGTAGGAGGCTTGTCTAATTAATAAAAGTTATTTTGGAAGTATCGATGTGTAAAATCAGAAATTATAACCGGTTATGTGTCATGTTGGCATCTTTGTATGCCAGACATGACACTGCTCTTATTTTCTTATAGTATTTACCCCTGCATGGAAATGAGAATGGTCAATGATGATGTACTGAATATTGTAAAACAAATTTGTGCAATGAAAATTTATTTAACTGCTCGATTTACTTAATATTGTGTAAAATAATACTAAACTCGCTTTGTCACTTGAAAATGATTCTGATGATGATTGTAGCATCATCGACATCTATTTTTGGGTTTCAAAGTGGAGGATGTTACAACATGGAATTAGAGCATAGGTTAGGGGTACACCTAAGGAAAAGGAGTTAAGTTGAAACTTATTAGTAGAAAACGAACACCTTTGAGGAGGGTATCACTATATATAACGTACTCGTATTTTGATATAGATATATAGTATGATATATCTACCCCTACTATGATTGATCTCATTCTCTTTACTTTTGTTTCTCACAAACCCTTGCTTATGTAGAAGGAAAGAATGGATCTACATATGTTTAACCATAAGAAGTACAAGGGCGAACCCTAGCAGAGGAACTGATAGTACGCAAACTAATAGCCAAGGAGGGGAAGCAGGCCCGGAGGTTCGTACTGAAGCAAATACTCAAATGCATCCTCGATCGAAGGAGGAATGGATATGAATGTCTTATTCCATCAATTTATGACGGAGATGATGAGGCAACAACTAGCTGGAGTTGTTGAACCGAGGCAGGAAGTCGCAAGAGGAGACAACTACTGTAAGGTGAAGAAAGATTTTAAGAGTTGTAGTGGGAAGGAGTTCATAGAAAAGGAGTCTGCTTTGGAAGTGTTGAACTGGTCGAAGGTGTGTAAGAGAATCTTTAGGGACCTAGGTTATGATGACGCTAAAAAAGAAGGTTGGCTTCACGTAAGCTTTAGGAGGATGCGTTGGACTGGTGGGAAGTTGTGATTGCTAAGGTCTCGTAGAAGAAGATAACCTGAGAGTAGTTAAAGAGCGGTCCGATGCGAGTGATCTATGCAGGGATTTCCTTGACTTGAGCAGTAAGATGTGATTTTTGCAAAGTACATCCAACATTATAATGCTTTGTCGAAATATGGAAGGGAGCATATCTACACTTGTTGAAGAAGAATGAGAAACTCATTAAAGGTCCAAAAAAGGGGCTGAATCACTAGGTGATAACTCATCTGTTGGCTCCTTTTGAGATGGTGGTGGAAATGGGATGATCATATGATCGCTTATTTCAGAAAGAGAAGAAAGTTGATGCTAGGTGTAATGACCCGGAATTTTACACTTTGATTTGAGAACATTCGATAAAATTTAAATATTTAATTAATGGTTTTTAGTGATCAAATAACTCCCTTTTAATTAATAAATAATGATGGTAAACTTATTTTAAAAGTTTGTTTACAAAAATAAGTAGTGCAATGAAAAATAAAAAATGTAACCAATAATGTTTCTTTGGGTTTTTGACTTTTTATCGAACGAAAGTTGTCGCAATATTGTTGCATACATGTGTACACTTTTGTAGCATTCACTTATGTATATTATAAGTAATTTAATAAAGTAAAAAAGGGGTTCATAAAAGTAGTTGTGATTGAGGTGTTTAAAAAGTAATTAAGTAAGAGTGGACTTTTCTTTCTCCTTTAAAAAACAACTAAACACAAAATATAAGAAAAAAATGCATTAGAAAAAGGGGATGTGATGGCTTAGTACCATGGCATGATGAAAGAGGGCTGAGTTGTCAAACTTGTAGGGAGGGTATTAGCTTAGGATAGTTTGGTAACTGGCCACTTTCCTTTTTTTCAAAAGAACACCTCTTTTTCACTTTCTATTTTACTTCATTTTGTTTCATTTGCCATCTTCTTACTCTCTTCTTTTCCACTTTCTTCACTACTTTTTCATCTTTGTTCCTAAAAGAAAATCACTCAAATTCACTTCACTTCTTTTCACTTTTATATCCATAAACAAGTTCTTAAAACCATTATCATCGCTCTCTACGCCCCAAAGTCACAAACTTTAATGTCCAAACACTTTTTTGGCCTCACGCCGTGAGCATTGGAAGAGAAGAGGGGGTGTGCGTAAGCAATTGGGGGCTAGGGGAGGGCTTTGGCTGAGCTTGCAAGGTGTTGTGTTGGTTTCTAGATTGTAGGATGAAGTGGAAGCTTTTTAGAAGATTTTGGTTGAAATTAAAGTGAGATTTCTCACTTTAAAATTGGTATTAAAATTGACAAATTTTGTGGCAATTTAGTGATTATAGTGTTGTATATGTGTATATATTGTTGGTTGTTGTTGATTTTTGCTTGAAAACGGATGACATAAATAACTATTATGTTGCAGGGGACAAAAGCAAAGTGAATGGAAGTTGAAGCATAAGGGACAAAAGCAAAGTGAATGGAAGTTGAAGCATCTTCATAGCGAATAGGTCGCTAAGGAAGCACTTTGAAGAATAGAAATGTGAAGAGGGAGCCAAATTTTACATTTCATTTATATGTGCGTATATGAAATGATAATATGCTATGACTTGGTAATGTTGAATATAACTTCAAAAGTTGGATTCTTTTGAAAATAAAACAAATGGTAGCTTGTTTGAGTACCATAGCGGTCACAAAGCCTCTTTCCGAATTAGAAAAGTTATGGTTGAAATGACTTCGGCTTTTGGATAATTTGAATTAAGTGTTTATATATCTAAAATGGCGTAAAATATAGAAGAAAATTGGATTTTAAAAGCTATTTGATTTTCAGAACAAAGTGGGAAACATTACAGGTCCGTATAGCAATAATTGCTATGGATGCACTTTGAAAACATGAGATCTTAGTAAAGTAAACGAGATTATTTATTTAAATATTTTTGAAAAGTCTTTTCAAATGCGTTTGTAGAGGTTATATAAGTATTTTAAAAGGAATTTAAAGTTTTAAAAATAATTTTGAACGGGTGGTTTGTTTTAAAGATATTCCTTTATTCCTTTTCAAAGTCGGATTCTTTTTCAAGGTGATGGTCTTTTATTTATGACTCGGATGGAGGTTTACATTTGTCAAAAAGTGTTTAAAAGAGGTTTGGAATTTATATAAATGATTTTTTTGGAGATTTATATTTTAAGTATCTAAGAAGTGGCTTACTCTTACATAAAGGGAAATCTTATCTTTCTAAATCAACCGTGGTTTAATAATGATCCTTAAGTGATGTTTTGGATAAGATTATTGAATCATGATTTGAGTAATTTAAATTTCAAGGAAGAATATTTAAAAAGGGTTTACGTTTCAAAGGGATTTCATGCGATATTTTAAACAAGGGATTTATTTAAAGGAAATCCATTTGTTTTCCAAAGTTGAATTGTCTTTTAAAGTGATGGATTTTAAGTTATATTTCAAACGAAAGTTTAAAATTTGTCTAAAGTGTTTTAAAGGGGGCTTGAAATTTATGTAAATATTTTAAGGGATTATTTGATAAACAAGTAGTATTTTCATAAAAGGAATCTTGGTTTCCAAATGAACTTCGGTTCATACAAAGATTTCAAGTAAGATTTATATGAAGGTATAAAATTTGTTTAAAAAGGGTTTTCGAAGTATTTTTAAAAGAGGAAGAAGTCATGGATTACAACACTCTTATTGTAATAAATGGTTATAAGAAAAAGGAAGAGATTTTGGACTATAACACTTTTTCTATAGTAAATAATTTCAGGAAGGATGAAAAGAAGTCTTGTTTTATAATAATTTTTTTGTTATAAATAATATGCAGAATTTATGAATCTTATACTCGATATTAAACTTCGAGGTAGGTAGACTTCAACCTATATGAAAGTTAAGAATTTTGTCAGCTCAAGATTTGAGAGGTAGTAGTAACTCAACTTGAACGACTTCATTGTTACCGAAGGATAATTTAAGTTTGAAATTGAAGATTGATGCTGAGCATATGAAGTATTATTTCTGTATTTGAATTTGGTTTCCAAAACTGATAATTTTGACTTATGGTGTTATGAAAAATATTATTCTTATATTTAACATCAAATTCTAAGGTATGGAAACTTGTATCTATCTTGAGGATTAAAAATGTATGTCAAGGCAATTATAGTTTTTTAACCCATCTGATTTCATTGTTGATTGAGGGTTAGTACTGTTTGAAATTGGAAAGTGGTGATAAGTATGTTTGGTTTAATTTTCATATGATCTATTTACTTACACCTAAAAGAAAGTAGTTTAATTAATGAAAGGATTGATTAAGGAGTCTTAGTGGTTACTTATGTACTTAATCATATGGCGTTTCCATGCAAAATTAAATCTTTGATTGGTTTATGTGTTTATTTGATAGTTAAATAATCAACTATCAAATCTTGGCCAGTCTTATACTATCATTGTTGCTTCGGAGAGACTATAATCGAATAAGCATGAGTTATCGGAAAACCACTTCAAACCGGCATAAGCGTTCGAATTGGGATATCTTGAAGATGATAAAATCGAAGATGGAGTTCTTTGAAGTGCAAGGGCTACTTGATACTTATCCTAACGGTGATTCAAAAATGAATTAGTTAAAGTAGCTCCTTTAGTTTGTTTATATCATGAACAACTTGTATGGATGAATGTGGCATTGCATTGTTGTGCGGAGGGCAATATTTGCATTAATCATTGCCTCACGAGCCTCACACCCAAGAATGACTAAAACATGGGATATGTCACAAGAATGTGTAGTTCGCTACCATTAGAGTGTGGTCACTGTATTTCTAAATCACTATTTATGGATTTGGTATGTGCATGAGGGCCATATAGGAAAATGTAGTAAAGCAACTGGAGTGATGTCATATTTGGTACTATCCAAGAAGTGGTAGGTTGGTCTTGTCATGCAGGTGTCGTAAGATTTGTGACCTCGGTGTATTTTATCTAGAGATGTACCATGATAAATGGTACTTCAGTGCCTTGTCATTGTTTGAAATCCAATCTCCAATACGAACCTTTATAGACTTATTTGTATACCGAATATGTTGTTAAATGTAATTATTGAAACCATTTTGGCTATGATTTAATATTTATTTTAAGCCTTAGACATTATTATAATATCATTTCTGCTTGAAACGGTTTGATTATCGTAACGTAAAACCCCGTTTGTGTTTATATGCGGCATGGTTTTACAAGATATCTTTGTTTTGGAAAAGATTTTATAAATATAACAATCCATATGATTCGAGTTTCTCACGCTGGTTTATCAGACTGATCTGAGTGTTATTTTCTTATAATATTCGGGTCTGACCCGTCTAATTTTCCAAAGTTAGCTTTGGATGCTTTTTGGCTTTTTAGAAGATGATCTGGATGCCTCCAAGATGTATTCACATATTTTATTTCCGTTGTATTTTCTTGTTTGTATTTATCAGCAATTGTAAGGATGAGTTATTATAAGTGTCCATGCTGATTATAGTTTAGCTACTAGGGTTCTTGTATGGATAATCATGATTTTTTTGTAAAGATCCTTTGATATTATATATTACTTATCACGATGTTAGATTCTGTCTTTTCTTTTTTTCACCTCAACAATATGGCTTTTCCACACTTGGATGCTTGGTAAGTGAATATCATGGATATATTTGGGTCGACTTTTGTGGGTTGGAAAGACAGGTTGTTACAGTAGGCTTAAGGGAGGGTAGAAGAAAAAATTCAATCCGTATCATAAGGGTGGAACGAATCAGAAAGAAGGAAAGACTTCTAAAGAGGGAGCTCAGAAGCCAAATATGGTAGATTTCACTTGCTTTAACTACAGCCAAAAAGAGGACCACCCCACTAAGTGTACATAGCCGGAGAATAAGAATAGGGCCAAGTGCTTTATCTGTAATAGGCCTTGCCGTAAGAAGAGGGAATTGCCTGGAAGCAAAGTAGACTAAGGTTTATGCTTTGGAAGGACCTTTGATCGGACAGACCGTTGAGGAAAAAGGGGTGGCATGATCTATTTGATGCTGACTCTACCAACTCTATCATTTCAAGAGATTTGGTTTAAAGGTTAGAAATAGACACAACCATTTGATTACCCTCTTGTGCATGGCTAATCCGACCGGTGAGTATGCCACTTCCATATTAAGGTACACTAATCATGAGTTTGATTTGTGTGGACACTTGTTTATTTGCGACCCATATATGCCCGACTTTATAGGATACGAGGCATTTCTAGGTATGGTCTGGTTAGTGAAAAATGATGCTAGGATTTATTGTGTGATGGAATCATCGCCTTACAAAATCCTAGAGGTGGATAAATAATTATGATAGAATTGGATATAATGTAGAAGAAGTCAACCTTATGTTATGTGCTATGGAGGATGATTGTAACAAACTGCCTCAAAAGAGGCATATTGAATCTTAGGGCCATTTCAAAATTGGATGTTGGTTAGATTTTAGAATCTCACAGCGGAAAGGATAAAATATAATATCAGAAATAGTACCAATTCTATAAAAATTCAAATTCATAACAAAACATAACATCCTAATATTTGAAATATAATATCTCAAAATACAACATCATGTCTGAGGTGGGTATTATAGCACCCCCACCTCTATACCCATACTATGCAAGAGTATTACAAAGTAATACTGTCAGATAATATGGAGAATAAGGTGATATGGGGTACATATTCAAACGTCAAATATAAAACATAGTATTAACACAAAGCAATAAACACGCGTGCCTCCAGGATAGAACAACACATAATGTATATTAGATATAAGTGAACACAGAGTCAGAATTGCATCGATCATATATAATGTACAAAATATGTCCAATATACATCACAAAGATATATACACAAGGGGCTACAAAATACATGATAATAATATATAATACCAAATATCTAGTCTCCTCTATGTCCAAAAAATACGAGCTAGTCTCATTGTCCATTATATGAAATGTCTCGGACTGACCCGAGTATTATATAAATAATAAACGGGTTAGACTATATCTAAATCCAAGGTCAATAAACGTATAGAACTTTGTATATACTAGGTATCAATATAGTGATGTTATTTCAAATAATCCAAAATATCATATCGTAAAACAACATAAAATCCAATATAAATATGTCGTCGCTTATATAAAGCACATCAAAATAATATCCCAAATGGATAAATCATCCATATCCGAAATCATCATCAAAGTCCACAAATCATCAAATATAAGATGTCATTAAATATATCTCTCAGTCTCAATTAAAATATCCACAATATCAATTTAAATATCATCCATAGACCAAACATAGTAATGGCGACACACACCAAAGGAAAATATAATGGGCGACACACACGCTTACAATGAATAGTTGATGATACACGCCTAAGATATATAATTGGCAATACATGCTAATAAATAGTAGTTGGCGACACACGCCAAAAAAGGATACGGGGATTTACTATTTCATGGACGTAGTTTCAGGAAAAAATACAAATAGTATATGTCTATCTACTACATACATCGGAAACAGATAGGAGATTGACAACATGCTGTCTGCTCCAAGAGCCTCTCATGTTTTCGTCTGACACTACTCCTACAGTTATCGGTTATCTTCTCCTTGATATCATGATATTATCCCCCATATGTCACAAATATGTTGCAAGGCTACGCTCTGAATCAATTATGACATAACACATTGCCCCTTTAAGTAACTGACTAATGACCTAGGTGACAGGGGGGAGTACGCACATAGCAATACATGCCAGCGCACGACAAGAGGCCGACACATGATAAAATGCATGAAATGGTGTCACAGATCAAGGGAAAGAACACGGTGATTAGGCCGATAATGTTGATACTGGCTAATCTGATTTATTTTCGAAATAGAAAGGAAGTTGTATAGGGCAGATAAATGCATAGTACCTACACTTAATAACTAACACATAACTACTCAGAAATGCCAACACATGACTCTGTACATTGCCACACAGCTTGATACCATTGCCCACACATGGCTCTATATATTGCTGCCACATAGCTTGATAAAATGGCCAAGACATGGCTATAATTATTGCTGCCACACAACTTGATAATATTGCTGACACACGGCAATACATGTGAATCACTCGCAGTAAGTCCCCACAAATCCTCGTTACGTGAGTTTCATCTACTTACAATAAAATAATATCGCAACGACGTCCAATACCACCGTGTGATACTCAAATAGTTATTCGCTAGTTATAAACTCCACTCAATTACCACAATATTCTATGTAACGAGTCTAAAGAATAACTAGAGAAATAAAATCGAATGCCACATCTTAAACGGTATAATAACTCCGATTATTTAGATTTCTCATCACATAATATTAAATCTCACAAAACCAAATAGAAGGATTTCACACCATATCATATCCAAGTCACAAATTAAATCAATATTAACCGTGAATCATTTATGATATTAAAATCAATATAAGATAATGAGAAGTCTGAAATATAAAAATCAACATGGGAAAATGAGAAATCTGAAAGTATAGATTTCACTTATAATACCTCAATTTAATTCAAAAGTGAAATAATAGTGGAATTTAAACCAAATCTTTCTTTTACATTTAAATCAAATGTTAAAATATATATGTATATAAAGCATACTTTATTAATTCATAATTAATAACATTGTTCATAAAAATATACTTTAAAATATCTAAAACATTAAACAAAAAATACTTCTTATTTCTAGAAATTACACAAATTCTTAATTAACTATTTAAAACCATCTATAACTTTCTTTTAAATATATTAATAATATTAATAATACTTTTCCTAAATTGAATTATATTTTAGAAATTAATAAAACTAGCAAAACGTTCATATATGTTAAATACTTTCATACTATTTATATAATACTAAAACTAAAGATTCTTGTTTATATACTTATAAAACATTTAAAACACTTACACACATTAAACAACATATTTATTTTATTTTTTTAATCCTATTATAAAGGTTCAAATACTATAATTCATATCCAAGTCCTTTTTGTACGTACTTTAGAACTTCCAAAATCACATATTATAAATCACAACTAATTATAGTAATTACTTCATGATTTTTCATAACTAAATAATACTTAAAATAAATTTTTAAACCTTAAAAATATTTCTTTTCATTCCGCAATGTAATTTATGACTCAAAACCTTCACTATATTTGTAAAATCTCTAATAGCTCATATTTATAATCACCAAACATTGCTTTAAATCCATTTTATAATCTTCTATATTAAAAAAGTATTTCAAAATAAATTTATATATTATAGAAATAAATTATCTTATTTAAAATATAGAATTTAATTCAAATCTTCACTTTATATTCTAACAGTCAGAAATAAATTATTTTCTGTTTTTAAAACAACCTTTATATCCGAAATAATTTTTAAGAAACCATTCTAATTTATAACCAATTTTATTATTTATAAATATACTTCAATGCAATTTTAAAATACCAAAATAATTTATCGAGGCTTTTAAAAAATATTTTTTAAAACTGGAAAATTAATCGTACATCCAAAAATATGAATTATGGAGAAAAATCCTTCAAAATCATCAACAATCATCGATATAAATTTTGACCGTGTGGCCGAGTCGAATTCCCTCAGATGTCGGCCATTGATACATTATACACGCAATATAAACAAATTTCAAACATTAAAATGCAAATAGACGACATCTCCTTTGAAATGCGGACATTCAATAAACACATAACTCTATTTATCACGCGATCGATTCCAGATCACAAATAAACAATTCATCCAAATAATTCAATTTTCTTCCATAATTAATCAAAACACAAACAAACATCTCCACAAAGTAATTCAACCAATATCAAGATTATATGCACATATATAGTGAATAAATTTTCGATATAGATTGCGAGTTAGAAAACTCACCGAGTAGATGCCCATTCAACCAGTTTAGAAATTGTACCAGCCATCCTGTATTGCCGCCAACAGCACATCACCACTTCCCACAACGCATGCGCATGCGCTTAGGTCATTAACACAACACCACTCCATCGCCTTAAGCCATTTCAACCATCACTCAAATACTTGCCCTTCCACCGCGATACTAACAAGCATCGACCAAGGCAACTACACTGCCTACAGCCACGCCCTTACCAGGCCTTTTCAGTTCACGCGCTCAACAAAGTCATGTTCCACTTTGAAAGCGAGCTCTTTTCATCCATAGCATAATCCCCGTCGCCTGTCCCTACATTGCCTCCATGCCTCATGCTTCCCCTTTATCGCCAATCGTTGAGTCGTGTTTCCCCCATCGTGACATTTGCCTAAATCGTGATCGATTGATATTTTTTCTTTTTTTCTTTTTAATGATTCCTAAATTTAGGGTTTGGCTGAGGCAAATTTGGATCGGGTTTTGGTTCTCAAGAAGTTTTTAGGCTATAATGGCTTTGGGCTTAAGTGGTTATGGGCTTGGGGATGTATAATTTAGGCTTTAATAGTTTTAGACTTATAAAATCCAATTCAATTTAGTTTTACTTAATTTCCTTCACCTATAAATTTAAATTTTAATCCTTGACAATTATTTATAAATATATTTGAATCTAATTCAAATTGATGTATACATCATTCTACAAATATATTTCGATAATTGGACAATTTTATTCAATTCAATATTTATTCATTTTTATTAGATTATTTATTGTACTAACGTAGAAGAAATTTATTTTCAAAAATAATACTACTAAAAATCAAATTCGAACATTTAGTTTAATTAAATTTATTTATTTATTTATTTATACGATGTAAAAAGTAGGGTTGTTACATGTACATCAAAATATGTAAATACATAAGTAGATAGACAACTGCCATAAATCCTCCCCTCCGCCTTCATGCTCTAAATCATCATCGTATCACCTAACCTGTGTATTGTAATGAGGAGGGAGTCAATGCAACAAACTCTAGTAGATGAAAATAACAAATCTTAGCATAATAGTATTTGGATTTTATTATTTAGAAAAGTAATATGTCTCTGCATTCTAAGTATATCATGACAAGAATACCTACTACAGTAAGCCCTATAGCCTTTTCAGTCCAATACTATAACTTACACTCTCCCAATCCAATTCCATAACTTACTATCAACCGTTGGCCAAAGGCTCTTCCCAGTCCCATGCAACTACCATCAATCATGTCCTAACCGTGTGAGGGAAAATACCAAAGCCACTTAATACATTTTCAATTGGAATTAAGCAGTTCCCGATCATTTAATACCTAACCCAACGCGGACCCATTTATGGTACTCTCTAGCTGACATCGTACAAAATCTCATTAGGCCACTTAATATTTCATTATATGAGAGGCAGACCCTACAATATCCATCTAATACCTCCTCCAAAGTGGACCCTTCCTGAGATTTCCACTATCGTGCCTAAATGATAACCCCGACCACTTAATACTTCTTAAGTTGGAAGGAGATGGACCCTACAACGATCACTTAATACCCCTAACTCTGAAGCAGGTCCTACGTGTTATGATCTGTAACCCAAACCATGATGTCTCACGTTAGTCCAAATATTTGTAGGTAATTTTAGTCAGATTAGCAGGCAGACTTACCCTATAGAATTGGGATTAACCTCGCATCCTCCATGGGTATTTTTTATAGGCGATGTCTCATATCAGTTCCTAAGTCAAGCTGTTGGTTGCCAGATTAGCTGGACAGACTTTTGTATGCTTTTAACCAACCTCGCATCCCCATAACTTAGTCATAATTTTCACTCTCCTAAGATACTACCATATTTATCTCACAGCATTTCCTATTAAGGCTATATAAGGAAAACTCCTTGTTCCACCCTTAACTTCCTTCCTAATGGGGTTTAATGTTAATTTGCTAACCTATTTATACTATGTGGTTAATACATTATTAATTATACATTATTTATATGCCAATTATCTCACACACATAAATGTAACCAAATAATCCAAAGCATGTGGAGATCTTGTGTCCTATGCGGATCATTTACATGTTAAAACTTCCAAGCTATACAAGTCCGACTCCAAATAATAACTTACAAAATAGCTAATATCCTTGGCTAAACCAATAAAGTTGCTTAAAATAAAAATAGAATCTTATACCAACTTATTCTATATTAAAATAGTAGAATCAACGCTTTTATTTCAAGGAATAACATTTATAATTTAAATCTTTTATACTCTATTCAACTTTTATGTAAACGAATCTGAAATGAAAAGGAATTCATATTTAAATCACAAAAATAGGTGTACACAACATTTTATAACTAAATTTTCCTTTTGAATCATTTAACACATCAATAAAGAAGAATTGGAATATAATATAAAATACCTAAATTGCAATATCCAAACAAACTTTACTATTTTAATATAAAACAATTGAGATTCCAACAAGAAATGACATTTTGATTAAGGGAATTTTGGGTTTTTAATTCTAATTTAATGTTTTCGTAAACAAAATTCCCTAAGGCATAAAACTCCAAATTCAAATATACAAATACAAACATGAGAAAAACTTAAGATTCCCACTCACAGATGATTCCCAACTTTCTCTTGGATTTAGTTTTGCCTGCATCTAATCTCTTTTCAGACTTCTTCCTTTTTGAAATATACAATAATTGAATTGTATATGGATTACATTCATAATTTCAGGGATTGGGGGAAAATAAAATTAGAAAATGAATATTGAATATTTGAAACCTCGTACTTGAAACTCCTATGAAATTCTGAATCATATAAAAAAACAGATAGAGCTCGCATTTCCAAATAATTTGTGAATAAAAGGAAGGAGGCCAGCCTCTTATTTATAATGATTAGAAGGTACCAAAACCATCAGATTTAAGTCGGTTTAAAATACTAAAATCCGGACCATTCCTGGCATAAAATAACCCTAACCACCTCAACCACACCGGTTGACCGCCCTTCCTCATGCGATCGACCGCGAGTGTTCAACCGGCCCATGTAGCCTATATTTGGAATGTTTTTGTTCATTGTCATTATTATTTATTCAATTCCTTATTCATTTCTACTACGGTTAACGTCTACTTAATCCTCAAGTTTCTAATTAACGTTAACTTATTTATTAATATTTTAAATTTCAAATGTTAACATTAATTTAAAATTTGAATTTGAATTCTATTTGAATTATTATAATTTCAAAAACTTCAAACGTCGATAACTTTTTATTTGAGCTATAATTACAAAACATTTTATATGAAAGTTGATCAGAAAATCATCACGAACAAAAGATGTAACTTTCATAGCCAAATTTCAAGTTTTTTTTTTCATTTTTAGCCTTATAATTAACTAATTAATTTCTTATTAATTTTTACGGAGTGTTACACTCTTTCCCCCTTAAAAAAGAATTTCATCCTTGAAATTCCTAAGGACAGATAGTGAACACGTACTCAATATCCATATTATACAACCAAGTTATCTACACAACCATTTGCTCAACCAAAAGTGCAATGTGATTATGTATGCATACATACTATAACTAAGCTTGGTCCTAGCATGAATGCAAGATCGTGACATATAAGCAAGTATGCAAACATCCTAAATATGTGTAAAATTTCCATGTTAGTCCAAAAATAACAACAAAAGCATGGCAACAATCTCTTACGATCCAATATAGCAACCATGATGCAACCAAAAATCAAATTTTAGAGAGAGAAAGTTAACCAGAGAAAAGCTCAAGATGAGAAGCCTTCATCTTCTTTTTAATTTTCCATGTGCTTTCCATCATATTATCTCTTATTGTACTTTGACCAACCTAATTTCTTTATTGTAGAGCTTCTTAGTTTCGCGCTCAACTGTTTTTGCAGTGGCATGGGAATCTATCGGCTCTATCTTAACATCTACTAATTGATCAGGCTCTGCTATGGTGGTGGTGGTGCTGTG
Organism: Allium cepa; assembly: GCA_030765085.1. NCBI lineage: Eukaryota > Viridiplantae > Streptophyta > Magnoliopsida > Asparagales > Amaryllidaceae > Allium > Allium cepa. Next base: position 603,673,392 of record CM060935.1, read on the forward strand.
CAGGCATTTCCTCAAGTGCAAAACATGAAAAACATTATGAACTCCTGCTGACTTATCTGGCAGCTTACTCGATATGCAAGTTTTCCCATTCTTTCTAAAATCGGGAAAGGCTCAATAAACCTTGGCATTAACTTCCCCAACTTAACAAATCTCATAAACTTCCAAAGAGGGTAAGTCTTAAAGGAAACCATGTCTCCTACTTCAAACTCTAATTCCTTCCTTCGCTTGTTTACATTGGACTTCTGACAATCCCGTGCGGCCTTTATTCACTACCCAATCATATTTATGTTTTTCGAGATTTCGCAAATCAAATATGGTTCAAATAGAATTTTGTCGGTGGATTCACACCAACAGTTTGGCAATTTTCATGGCTTTCCATATAACACTTCAAAGGGTGCCATGCCCATCGTTGCTTAATAACTATTATATTACGTGAATTCTACTAAGGGTAAATGCTACTTCCAATGTCCTCCAAAGTCCATGATGCAGTGTCTTAACAAATCTTTCCAAAACCCTACTCACCCTTTCTGTTTGGTCGTCATTCTACGGGTGATAAGCGGTGCTAAGATTCAATGTGGTTCTTATGGCTAACTGCATGCTCCTCCAAAATTTGCTAGTGAATAAAGGATCCCTATCACTAATAGTGCTAACTGGCACTCCGTGGAGTCATACTATTTCCTTAATATAAATTTGCACAAGGAATGCTGCAGTTTTATTACTTATAATTGGAATAAAATGGACGCTTTTAGGAAGTCTATCTATTATAACCTATATTGCTTCGTTGCCTCTCTAACCTCTAGGTAACCCATCTATAAAATCCATTGACACACACTCCCACTTCCAAGTTGGCACCTCCAATGGTATCAAAAACCCTTCGGGCTTCCCTTGCGCTACTTTTATCTGTTGGCATATCAAACACCTAGAAACAAATTCCACCTTTTTTATCCCTAGTCAATATAAAATTCACTTCGTTTCTCTGTATACCTTATCTCCTCCAAGGTGAATGGCCATCTTTAAATGGTGACATTCTGCCAGCAATTCTTCCGAAACATTCTCGACTCTAGCAACATAAAGGCATCCATCTCTCCTCAAACATCCTTTTTGATCAATCGCATACCTATCACTATGGGGAAAACACTCCCATCTATTAAGCTTTCCCATAATGTATATAATTGTTGCATCCTTCTTCTGCTCTTGCACAATGCGGTCCATCAATGCTGGCCTAACCTCAGTTGCTGTGTGGGTTCAATTGGCAGTTGGAACTTGAAAGAGGAACTCTAACTGCCTCTACTCATATATGGCACCTCGAGTAGCATGCCTTCGGCTAAGGGCGTTGGTGACAACATTCCCTTTTCTGGCGATATATTGTATCTCAAAGTCGTATGATGCTATTAACCCACCTTTTGAAAAGGTCGTGACACCAAGAACTTGACTGGAAACCAAGGATGGTTCGTCCTGAAGATCGTTAATACATGAGTCCACTATGAAAATTGGTAAATTTTGTCTGAGTCCGGATCAAGCTAGAATTGATATGACATGACAATCAAAGTTGTGGAAGCCAACTTTTCAAATTTCAAGTCAGTTGGAGATCATATGCTCAAGATATGATCGATGCAAGCTAAGGAAATCAACATACTCGTGTCCATATATTCGTATCCATCCAAAAGCGCTACTTCGTATCCATCAAGCCTCGGCATAGTCTGTTATTCGTATCCATCAAGTAGCCATCTATTCATATCCACTACCATGCAACTGCCTTGTTTGCATCCATCGAAGACGGACTTCTTCGTATCCATCATAAGGCAGGCCCACTTCACATCGATCAGCTGTTGCCCATTTTGCATCCATCGACTGCAATACAAGTGTCTAATTCGTATCGATCAAACATGATACATACTTCGTATCAATCAACCATAGATCGATATGAAATAGACATTTTCCATCGATATGAAAAAAACCAAGCACTCAATTTTATATGAATATAACATGGCAGTCAATCGATATGAATAAGAGCAATGTGATCAGTACAAACAAGACCATATACGATCCATACGAATAGTGCAAAGACTATCGATATGAACGAAGCAAAGATGATCGATACGAATAAGGCACATACATACCAATAAGACTCGGTCACACGACATGGAAAGAGGATCAATCCGACGAGTTAGCACCACGTCGACTTGTAAGCACGTGCCCAAAGAGCGATACAAACAGACGGATATGAAAAGAATCGATTTGATCACGACAGCCTATATAAAACCCAAGTTTGCGTCGATCTTAACTGATAATCTACAAGTCCAAATGCTATGAAATTTTCGCGGGAGCTTACGTACTACCTAAAGAATGTTCATGCCAAGTTTCGACTCGATTGGGTCAAATCTTAATCAATACGAAATTCATCCGTATCGATCATGGATCGAGTCCAAATCGCGTGGGATCGATCGTGTGGGCCCATCCATGTGCCAGAAGAGGTCTTTCGAGATATGAAAGAGATATTTGCATTCTACGTCTATAAATAACACCCCATAGCCTACAGAAAAGGGATCTTTTGGCTCTCCGACGTCCAAACTCTGCTGAAACATTCTTACATTCCATGTTCACTGTTGTGCTTGAAATTTGCCACTGTAATCTGCTGCAATCAGTTGTAACCAGCGGTCAAAGTCAATAAAAGATCAACTTTTGAAGTGGACATAGGTCGGAGATAGCCGAACCATTATAAATCTTTTGTCTCTATCTACTTATTTCCATTTTTAAGTTTATTATTCTTCATTTTATTCTCTACTTTACTTAGATCTGTGATTTGTGATCACATACTGCTGATCTATGTTCATACAGTAGTGCTTTCATGATATTTGGAGTTTGTGACTAATTTTCGCGCAAACACTTTGGTTCTTTCACTGAGAATTGAACTTAGGGATTCTACCGCTTGGATATTAAATTTGAAGGCTTAAGGATTCAGATTTGAAAAACTATGACAAGACAATTAAGTAAAAGGCAAAGGGTAGAAAAGAGCCAACAGAAGGAGAATCAAGAGGCCTTTTCTGGAAATGGAGCAAGTTTAGCTTCGATCTACATCACTAGGGACGAGATGGAAGCTATGATGGATTCAATGCATGAAAGATTGCTGAAGAGCCAACAAGAAATGATGTAGAGCTTCTTTGAGCAGACGAGAGAAGCCGGAGCATAGAACCTTGGACCGGCTACAGTTGCTGCTAACATAGGACAAGGAGCTAGTGCTACAAAGAATGCCGAAGGTCAGATCCAAGACCAGAATGCAGAGCATGAGGGCAATAAACAAGGACCTGGGGGCAGACCCTCAGGATCTAGCATTGGAAGACCCATAAATGGAGCTCAGCAGGCTAGAGCCAATGCCAACATAAATGAGCCACATGAAGAATATTACCCAAAATACCCTCCAAGACATGAGGGGCAGGATGGAAACATGCTGAGGAGACAACCCCTGGATGGAGACGAACGAATGGCTGGATTTGTGCGAACGGATTATGAGGGGAGGATTGCCAAGCGAAGGCTTAGAAGAAGTTAGTCGTAGTCCATTCACTCCGAACATTAGAAATTCCAGGAACCCTTCTAAATTAAAGCTACCTATGTTGGAGGCTTACGATGGAAAGTTAGACCCGACCATGCATATTACCAGATACATCAGGCATATGGAAGTGCTAGGGTTATACGAGGAAGTGATGGCATGGTGTTTTCCTTTATATCTGACAGATTTGGCTGCGCTTTGGTTCAAGCAGCTAGAGAATGGATCAATTAGAACATGGGGCGAGCTAGTGGAATGCTTCATGAGACATTTTAGGGTCCATGTGATGAGACCCAAGAGTGTGATGACCTTAGCTTCGATGAAGCAGAGGACCGGAGAATCCATAAGAGATTTTCTACTACAATTCAATGCAATGGTGGCTTCAGTAGATCGCCTGGATCCATCAATGATTTTGTTGGCGGCGGTAGCAGGAGTTGTAGAAGATACAAAATTTAATGATTCTTTGGCAAGAGATCCACCAAAATATCTTAGATAATTCTATCATGAGGCTGAGAGATTCATTGCTGGAAGATTCACGCGCCGAGAGGTAGGAAATAAACGCTGTGCAAGGCGAAGGAACCTCAAAGGAACAGTCTGGGACAGACAAAGGAAAGCGAAAGCGGGATGACAGATACGATGGTCCTGACAAACGAAAGAAATTCCAAGAACCCAGATTCAAACAATATGCTGACTTGATGGCAAACCTGGAACGGATTTACACGGAGACTCGAGGGCAGCTCTCCTACCGAAAACCACCCAGGAAAGATCCCACGGAATGGGAACATAGAAGCGGAAAGTATTGCCTATTCCATGAGCTGGAAGGGCATGCTACTGATGATTGCCGCCATTTTAAGGATGAGGTGGAAGAGCATGTTAGAAGTGGTAGATTACCACAATACATGAGAAACTGAACGACGACCGTAGGACCTGAGCAACTATTGCCTGCACCAAACAGAACTAACCTGGATCGAGATCAAGACTCATCATCATTTGATCATGATGGCAAGGGCCAAGTTCAGGACTTGAACTTTGGTCAATTACATAAAATTATCAGATTTGATTTTAGAATAAAATGGCTATTCCACTTATACATGTAAGGAAGCGGAGAAATCCCCAGGCATGCTCTGAGATGGTAATAGACCTCTCTTCCCGAAGAGGCAGTATATAGATTTTTTCTTTGTTTATGATTCAACATTTGGAATTTGAATTTAATAAATGAACTTGAATTTCACAAATAAACCTTTGACCAGAGAGTTAATGGATGAATATTGGAAGTCAATTTGAAATTAATCACTTTATGACCCTACCCGAAGAGACGAGGTCCGAAGTGCAAGAAGTGACTTGCTTCGCCGGAGAGCGACAATATCAACTCACTTAACATTGTTCCCCATTCACGGAGAGTGATTGGATAGGAGTTCGATAAGAGCCCGAAGTGGCTGTAATCGGCCTAGGATTTAGGCCATGACATCGCTTAATGCTCAGAGATGCTGAACCAGAGTGTAGGGGGTGTTGCCGCTTCGCCGGAGAGCTATAGGATCGGCTCATTCGACGCTGTTTCCCCATCACTGGATACAGGATGGGATCTAGCAAGAACCCGAGGAGACTATGATTAGTCTAGGATGACCAAGACATCGCTATATGCCCTCGTTGGGGCCAGAGTGTAAGGGATAGAAAGCAGCACTGGAGCGCGACAGGATCTTTCTATTCAATCGTTAAGTTTGGAATGGACATAGCAAGAGTCTGAAGTACCCTTCAATGGTCCAAAGAGCCCATAGGATTCGATTATTTATTTCCACAAGTTGAAATGGATACTGATTCGACAGCCACAAACTCGATTGAGAATACTATAGCTATGGATAAAACATGAACTCACGACATTGGATTTGAAGCTATTCAAAACACGCCTTTCACCAAAAGACATATTTTGAGGGAAAAATGTTATCCCGCCTTTTAGCAAGGCCGTGACACCAAGAACTTGACTGGAAATCAAGGATGGTTCGTCTTGGAGATCGTTAATACGTAAGTCCACTATGGGTATCGGTAAATTTTGTCCGAGTCTGGATCAAGCTAGTATTGATATGACATGACAATCAAAGCAGTGGAAGCCAACATTTCAAATTTCAAGTCAATTGGAGTTCATATTCTCAATATATGATCGATGCAAGCTAAGGAAATCAACATACTCGTGTCCGTTTATTCATATCCATCCAAAAGTGCTACTTCGTATCCATCAAGCCTCGGCATATTCTGTTATTCGTATCCATCAAGCCTCGGCATATTCTGTTATTCGTATCCATCAAGCATACATCTATTCATATCCATTGCCATGCAACTGCCTTGTTTGCATCCATCGAATACGGTCTTCTTTGTATCCATCATAAGGCAGGTCCACTTCGAATCGGCTATTGCCCATTTCGCATCCATTGACTGCAATACAAATGTCTAATTCGTATCGATAAAACATGATACATACTTCGTATCGATCAACCATAGGTCGATACGAAATAGAAATTTCCCATCAATACGAACAGAACCAAGCACTCGATTTTATATGAGTATAACATTGTAGTCGATCGATACAGATAAGAGCAATGTGACCGATACGAACATGACCAAATACGATCGATACGAACAGTGCAAAGACTATCGATACGAACGGAGCAAAGATGATCGATATGAATAAGGCACATACATACGAATAAGACTCGGTCACTTAGCATGAAAATAACAGCATATCACATCTCCATATTTGAACTCCGCCTAGTGCAGAAGCCGCTATTTTTTTAGGCTGCAATGATTTCTTCATATTGACTCGGAATCAGGTGAGATTTTGACCGATTAACTCTCATCTAAATTACGGATAGCAAGTAACACTCGGATACTTCATCGTGTGAACACACATAGTAGTTCTCCAAGGGGACTGACATTTGTACTTAGAAAATAACACGCTACTAAATTCTCATGTACGAACTCCGCCTAGTATAGAAGCCGCTATTTTTTTTGTTTAGACTGCAATAACTTCTTCATGTTGACTCGAAATCAGGCGAGACTTCGGATGATTAACTCCTATCTTAATTACGAACAGTATGTAACACTCGGATACTTCATCTTCTAAACGCACACTGTAGTTCTTCAAGGGGACTAACAGTTGTACTTAGAAAATAACAGGCTACCACATCCCCATATATGAACTCCGCCTAGTGCAGGAGCCGCTATTTTTTTCATTCAGACTGCAATAACTTCTTCATACTGACTCGGAATCAAGCGAGACTTCGATCGATTAACTCCCACCTAAATTACAGACAGTATGCAACACTCAGATGCTTCATCGTGTGAACACAAAGTGTAGTTCTCCAAGGGGATTAACAGTTGTATTTGGAAAATAACAGGCTACCATATCCCCATATTTGAACTCGCCTAGTGCAGAAGCCGCTTTTTTTTGTTCAGACCGCAATAACTTCTTCATACTAACTCGGAATCATGCGAGGTTTCGACCGATGAACTCTCACGTAAATTAAGGACAGTATATAGTACTTGGATACTTTATCTTATGAACGCACACTGTAGTTCTCCAAGGGGTCTGATAGTTATACTTAGAAAATAACAGGTTACCATATCCCCATGTCTGAATTTTGATAACAATCAGAATTAGAATTTTTTTATTTTTTATTTATTTGTCAAATCAAATTTAAATATTTAATAGGTTAAATGGGTAACCCATTTATTAAACGGGTTGAGTCATAAATGGGCTGGTTCATAAGTGGATAAAAAAGAATGGGTCATAAATGGGTTGCGTCAAACTCGACCCAACCCATTTTGACCCAACCCAACCAATTTGACAGGCCTACAGTATCCCCCTAGAAGGCGATCGTTATTTTTTAAGATTATTATTAACGCATGTTAGAGGGCCATTATCCTTTAATGATTTACTTACCGTTGGTGGAATACAGTATCATACATTCAAAGAAGTGGTTGAACATAGAGGTTTACTAGAAAATGATGACAGTATTAAAGACGGTTTGACAGATGCTTCAAACACACATATGCCTACCACACTACGAAGGTTATTCGTTACAATTCTAGTATACAGTGAACCAAGCCATGTGCGATAGTTGTGGGAAGAGTTTTCTCCTCATTTAATCGAAGATTATCAGCATACTTCTACTTCCATATCTAACAATGCCCATTTATTACCTCACTGTCTTTTTGATCTTAATGACCCACTCAACAAATATAATAAATCAGTTTTTGATTATGACTTACCGCACGATACTCTTAATTACTTTACCGATTATAGTACGTCGAGTATTATTTTCTAAGAAAAATCAGTCGAAATACCACCCATACGACATGCAATCCATAAATAACTTTAATTTACAACAGAAGGAGGCTTTTGATATGATAATGAATTCAATAAAATTTAGAACAAATTCAATTTACTTCGTAGACGGTCCAGGTGGAACCAGAAAAATATATTTATATCGAACAATTTTAGCTCACTCAAGGAGTCATGAATTCATTGCAATTGTAGTTGCCATCTCCGGAATTTCTTTTATAGCTTTACCCGGTGGTCGAATCGCACATTATCGATTTAAAATACCAATAAATCTTGATTCCTTCTCCACCTGTTACATTCCCAGACAATCCAATGCGGCTAAATTACTATGCCAATCAACTGTTATACTATGGTATGAAGCTACAATGGCTCATCGTCATGCATTTGAGGCAGTGGACAGAACATTAAGAGATATAACCAATACCGATAAACCATTTGGTGGTAAAGTTGTCATTTTCGAAGGTAATTTAGTTTTGCCTATCGTTACAAAAGGAATACGAGCTCAAATAGTTCATGCATGCATAGTTCGATCATACTTATGGTAGTACGTTTACGTCATACACTTAACCAAAAATATGCGTGCTAGAAATGATCTCATACGCTGATTTTCTTTTATGATTTTGCAATGGGGAGGAACCCTATGTACAAGATGACATGATCAAACTCTTAGATGATACTGTTACAACTTGGACTAACTCAAACCGCGTTCGCTCTTTGATTAACTTTTTCCCCTAACCTCAGTACTAGATTGTGCATTATTGATTATATAATGAATAGAGCCATCTTAGCACCAACAAGTGAGACAGTTGACAAACTCAACAGTAAAGTAATAACCATGTTCCCAGGCATTGAACACATTTATTACTCCTTTTATTCAGTTGAAGATGTGATGGATAATTTGTACCAGCCAGAATTCTTGCATTCTCTCGCTCCAGGTGGATTACCCTTCATAAACTAACTCTTAAAGTAGGATACCAAATTATGCTGCTTAGGAATACTGACCCTTAAATTGGATTGTGCAGCGGAGTTCGGTTAATATGTCGTGTTTTTCGTAGAAATCTTATAGATGCTGAAATCACATTTGGCCATTTTCATGGTACAAGAGTGTTTATCCCCCACAGACCATTAAAGCCTTCGAAAAATGTCAACATGCCTTTCATCCTAATTAGAAAACAATTCCCAGTTAAGTCAGCTTTTGCAATAACAATTAACAAGTCTAGTTACTTAATAAATTCGCCTTCCACTTAAGCCAGAGAATCTTAAACAAAAGATGGTAGAGCAAGAATTCAGATAAGACCTTCCGAAGAGATCAAAGGGATGCAGCTAGCAAAATGTGACGGCTCAAGGTCTTTTGAGAAGACAGAGGTTATTATCCTACAATGTCTAAGAAGCTTCTACCTTTCGAAGGAGGCAGACAAGCAAAAACAAGGGTATACGACCCTACGACAACATTTCCGTATGCACAATAAGCCTTTCGAGACAGATAATAAACCTACAGGATAACTTTCGATGATGCCGAAGGGTGTAGGTAAAAGCAATGTCCATGAGTCAACAGAAGACGACCTTCTGCCATCATTCAGGAAAGATACAACTTTCGGCAGTAGTCAAGTAGGAAAAAGCGACCTTCCGCTAAGGCCAAAGGGTTCACAAAGGCTATGACCCTCCAGTGCGATCGAAGGTTCACACACTATGCATATAACAAACCTTCTAGTAAAAGCAACGGCTTCTTGAAAACAAATAAAGAAAAAACCTTTCGGGGCATTCGGCAGGCTGCGATGATACACAATCAACGAACCTTTTGACAATAATGAAAGGCCTAAAACCGTGTACAAGAAACTATCTTTAGGAAAGATTGGAAGGTTCACAACTGCATACCAAAGGCAACCTTCCGTACTGGATGAAGGCATAAGACTGATGGGATGCCATCCGCATCTATAAATAGGACCTAAAGGGTCCAGTTTGGGTCATTTCTCGAAAATCTTGTATCTTCTTGATCAGAATTCTGTAACCCTAATTGCGGATCTAATTTGGGAAATTTAATAAAAGTATAACCTTTCGATGGATGGCAAGAGAAGTATTCTGATTTTGTGAACTGTTTTATAGATTGATTGTATTTTTGCTGTCATAATACCAATTTGTTGGATCAATTCTCTCGAAAGGTTCTGGTCAATAGGTCTATAGATCAATTGATAAAAGTTATCATTTCGATTTTCTATCTCCGCCCATCGATAGGGTCAATAATCAATCTGATTATCAAGTTACTTCATCAAAAGTTGGTAGATACTTCTATCCTAGCAGCAGTCAAACCTTCCGCTATCATCAGCCAACCATTCAAACCCTTTCGGAACAATATAAGAGTAGGAAAATAAAGTTTAATCTGGTAATTGGAATTCTAATACCTTTTGGCCAGATCAAGTTCAACTTCCTAAGAGTAAATTAACCCTTCGACAATATCAAGAGTCTTTGCATATTTCCCAGGATTTCATTCCTCATTTTGTTGCCAAAGGAGTCAATCATCCAAACCTTTCGGAATCACTAGAGCACAACTTTGAAAGATAACATTTGGTTAATCTCCATTAGAGCGGTAGGGAAAGGCGTCATGATAGTTCGAACAAGTACCTCTGGTGATAACCTTTCGGTTAAATGATTAAACCTTCCGCCTACATCCTGATCTTCAAGTCCAAATATATCAATCATGAGTGTTAAGTGTAGGAGATGTAGGCTAACGTACCTTTCGACCTAACCAACCTTCTCTTTCCTATTGAAAGCACTATTTGGGGCGTTGACCAAAAATCTGGTTAAAAAGTCCCATGGCCAAAAAATTCCAAACGTTGACATCTATCTTCCATAACATGTTTTCACTCATAGACGACTTTACGTAGCTTTATCCAAAGGTATCGGACGTCCAACAACGGTATTAGTACAAAATGGAAAAATTCATAGGAAAAACGGAACTTATACTAGAAATGTAGTTTACACAAATGTTTTACTCACATGTAATCAAAATATGACTCAATAACTCAATAATCATAAAATTATCGCATGCAGTTATTTTTTCTTTACCACTGAACCTACTTTACCTTTTTTCTTTACTTTTTTCCCCTCTTACTGAAAACTGAGGACTACCGCTACAATGTTGAATATCGCTCCGTCCTCAAAGTTCCGTCCACTAGATGTACAGGGGCAGTTCATTATCGACAATACAACCATTTATGTGCAAACCGTTACCTGACAGTTGACATCCCAATTATCAGGTACGTGTGAAATATTCAAACGAAAAATTACACACATACCATAGCTGTACTTTTCATTCAATTTTTATGATTTTTGCTAACTTCACTTGTGCTGAATGTGCCATTCTCATCTGCAGGAACAATCATTTTCCAACATGCTCCATATGTACCAACATTTGGGTGTACTTCCTTTCTCCAACACAACTTCTATTCGCAGACAGTACATCTTTTAGCTAAGCATTTTCTGTTTACTATTTTCTGTAATAATAAGGTTATTTGTAACTAATTATCACTCCTCATACTACAATGTACGTTTCCTTCCTGCACATTTGATATCATGTAATTTCTATTGACAAACAAATTTGCTTTTCACATGCTTCCTGCACTGTTCAACTTATACTTATTTATACTTCATTGTTGCAGCACTGATATTACAACATGGTTCATAAATTTGTGATACACAAACGTCTCTCCGCACATGTCTACATCTTTAAGTCCATAGCTTAATTTTCTTTGTCCTGCCACTTTTTTTTAATCTGTAAAACTTAAATGGTAGATTGACATGAGTACAGTGGATTTTTTCAATTCAATTTTAGCATGGATTGGACAGTCTTTCTCAGTTGTGATTTGGATTGAGTATTCAATTGGAATTTGAACAATGAATCGACACTGAAAAAAGTCAATTAAAATTAGGATTTAAATCCAAAGATTTTGATTTTTTTGAACTCAATATATAGCTTCTTCTGCTTCTTACAACATCATTTTTAATTATCTCTGTTAGTAGATGAATGAATTGTGTGATAGTTCGTAATATAACTAATAATTGACCAAATTAATCTTCAATATTAACAAATGTCTAAGCTGCAATTGACTGTATAATGAGCACAAATGTATTTTAAAACCGCTGCTTAAGCTGTAAAATTAGTTAATTGAGGATTTGGTATAAAAGATTGTCTCATACATATCTACTTCGTTCTACCAAAAACTGAATGGAACAGTTACATACCTTTTAAACACAAACAAGTATTGTTTAGGCTGTCCTAACTATTTTAGTGAAAATGATCTTAAGTTGACCATAGCATTTCCCTATTCAATATGCATAGATTTATTTTACTACTTTCTCAATGAATTGCCATTTCTGTAATAGCGAGTAGTGTAATAAACGCAAAATTTGCCACGTCTTTCCATAACAATTTGCATCTACTTGAAAACCTATTTTTTTCTTCCTAATTTCAATTTCACAACTCCAAAACTATAACCTCCTAACAACCTTTTACAGACAATGCAAATACGCATACGGTCACAAATAAGAATTATTGGTCAAAAGCACAACAGAGCACATACAGTTATATCGGCAAACATATTTTCAGACATAACATACATGCAAAATTTATAAACAATACTAGCAGTTCACTTGAAACAAACCAACGCAGCTGTGCAAATTGTATTATTGTTTGTTACATGTTGTCACACTTTCATCCCTATCTGCATAATTATCCTCACGCATAACCAATTCAGCTCATTCTCCTTCTACCTCTCCTTTTCCTTCCCATCAAATGTGTAACGACCCACTATTTTGGACCATTCAAATTGACAATAAAACCACACATGTAGGACTTGAATAATTCAAAACAGTAGATTGTAATAAAATTTGGAACAAATAAAACCAATCATAGAAACACAGACACAGATAAATCAGAATAACTCGCAGCGGAAATTAAAAAATAAGCATATTAGTTCATGAAGCTACAATAACAGAGTCACAAAACAAGTATCCAGAGTCTGAAAACAAATACAACAGAAATCCCATTACATAAATGTCCACTAATACATAAGCTGAATAGAAATAGATAACAACTAGATAGATAGATAATCTCCAACAAAATCCTCTAGCTCCAGAAGGTGAAATCCAAAGCTGATATTCAGGCTGACCCGTGCGTAAAGAAAAACAAAAACATTCAAGTCAGAACATACATACTTATACAATGTAAACTAACTCAAGTGAACTGTAATAAAATGGACAAGTAATTCAAAGGATGCTTGAGACCGCCCATCCTTTAAGAATCTGTTAAACTATTTACTATGTAGTAATATACGTTATTATAATAATGACTAAAGTAAAGTATAATATATTTAAAAATTGCGTTAAGGCGTTACCCATATCCCCTTTAACACATTTTATAGTGCCAATAGTCTATATAGTACCATCGTACCTCCAGATCGGGAGGCTACCACAAATACTCCATAGGTACGGTACAAATCAAACTCGTACAAGGCGCACTAGGGTAGGTGACACGACACAACTAGGCAATGCCAGGGTAAATATACCAATTGCACTTCCGGACCAGTGGTAACGCGTAGCAGCCACTACCGCCCATCTCGAGCCACACTTCCAAAATCAAAGGTGCGCACCGTATCAATCACAAAGTAATAGAATGACATACGAAGAAATGTGTCTGATAAGAGGAGCTACCTCATTAGCCCATCGATTGCTCCTATTTTAGCCATCTTATGCCAACTCACGGGAGTCGGGTCCACGTATATACCTTAATAGAACGTTGCTACCATCCTAATTCATTCTGGAATATCTACCGCGCAAACGGTTGTTAAAGTGGTTTTCGGAGTTGGCAGAGAGTATGAAAACTTTCGATCCCGGTCCCTTTAACAACTAAACGTTATTATTACCCATGGATATTTATTTCAAAACATATCTATTCCAAAACCATTTAAAATCAATTGCTATACTCTTTCCAAAATAATATCCATTTTCAAAAATTGGTAATATTTCCAAACCTTAGTTATAGCACTTTAAAAATTTAATCTTTTAAAAATCATACCACTTTCAAAACCATACACTTATTACAGCATTTTAAAAATGCAATAAGTTAGAAACTATAACACTTTTAAAATGCTACCCTTATATAATAGCACTTTAGAAAATGTTACAATTTGAAAATGGTAGCGCCTTTAAAACATAACCTTAAAGTAACATAGCATTTTAAAAATGTTATCTTTTATAACCACTACATTTTAAAATATAACTAAAATACCATAGCATTTTAAAAATGCTACGAATACTACTATAACATGTTTAAACATACTCTTTTAATTTTTAACATAATTTTATTTATACAAAACATATCTATTTCATAATTAAAATCTATTAGTATTCTTAGGTCAGGATCAAAATTCCACAATAAATCAAATTTAAATTATTAAGTTATTTATCATAGGTAAAATCTTTAATTTAATTTTTAAATCAATTATTTACTTATAAGAATCCAATATATCATTATATTTAAAAATCATTAAATCAATATTTAAATTAAAATTTCATATATTTAAAGATTCAAAACACTCAATAAATTTTAAAAACTATTATTTTAAAATTAACCATGGGTCTGTATAATATTTTCTAATCTAGGTCAAGTGATGCAGATATACATCATTTCAAACCATAATTTACAAAAAAAATCCGGGTTCTATCATTTCAAACCCACAATCCCAAGTCAAATAAAATAAAATAAAAATCGCTTGAGCCTATCATTTCATCTCGTAATGATTTTTCCCTATTCTAAAGTCCGTTCGGGCATGTATTATTTCAACCCGTAGTGATTCTATACTAGCAGGGAACTTGCAGTGTGAGAAGCAGAAATAAATAAATAGTTTAACATGGCATATCAAATCAGGTGATGTAATAGGCATAATAATCAGGTTACAACATCATGAAATATCATATCACAGGCATGTATAATTACTATCAACATAATATGTCATCAACTACAATTCACATGCAATTGTTTCACAATTATATAAGTATGAATGTCGAAAGTGATAAACTCACCTTCTAAATATGGAGATAACAATTCAAGACACACGAACAAACTTCGAAAAGCACGACAAAGCACAAATCAAATTTGAGTGGATGGAAAGCCAAGATTCAAATCTTGTAAGCAAACAAATATGAACATATATAAATATACAATTCAACACAAGATTATAAATCAAAACAATGTACAAATATGAACCAAAATTGAAGCAAAATGACTTAACCACTACAAGTGGGCTCGGCCACCATCAAAATAGGCTAGCCAATCATAAACATGGCTCAGCCCTGGTTAGATCTGAAGCAAATAGGTTCGGTCATGGCTTGAAATGAGGCAAGGCTATAGTGCATGTGAAGTGATGGCAAGGCAAAATCAATAGGAAGGCAAAAGGTTAAAGGAGATGCCACTTTGGGTTTGGCCTAAGGCTCCTATGGCATGGGCATTGGGTTCATGTGTGGCTTTGGGCTCTGATCAGGTCAAGGCACCTGAAGTGGCATGGATATGGTGTGGTATTGGTCACGGCAAGGCAAGGTGGTGGAGGAATAAGTGGTGGCCGAGGCAAGCAAAGAGGGATTTGTCCTTTTGGTGCTCGACTAGGGTTTGTGCAAGCATGTTTTGGTGATGGATTGGATCTAGGGTTCACGGGATGGGTGGAGGAGATGAGAGGGTGATGGTTATGGCCGGCCATGGGTGTAGTAGAGGAGGAGGTGGTCGGCTAAAGGCTTGATGCATATGATGGCCGAGCTTGTAAAGAAGAACAAAAGAGAAAGGAAAAGAAAAAGAAGGAGAAAATGAAACTTACTGTAAAGATTTTTTTTCTTCGGGAAATGAAATGAGAAGAGAGGTGAGAAAGAAATGATATGTACTTGAATTGAAAATAGAATGAATGGCTAGCAAACAAAAAGTTTTGAATGGCTAGGAAAGGAAAAGGCATCACTTTAAGGAAAAGAAACTTATGTCTGTTTAATTTCCTAAGCCTATTTATCAAAGCCCATCAAAATAAACAAACCAAAACCCAAATAAAATATCAAAGTCCAAACCAAAATAAAAATAAAATTGAAATAGAAAATATAAAATAGAAAATAAACAATAAAATACTGAAAAATAATCGCGTGTAAAACGCTGAAATTTATCAGATTTACAGTGTAAAACAGAATTTGACGAAATGAAAAGCAAAACCAATAATAGAATCAAATATAGTGTAAAAGAAAAAGATTAGAAATTTAAAATTCAAATTTAAAAATTTCAACTAAAAGTCAAAGTTTGACCACTGTTGATCAAAATATAAAATTTTCAGAAAATCTTTATTTTATTATATTTGGAAAACAAATTATAAATAAAATCCAAAAATACATTGGAAAATTACAAAATTTAAATGATTTAAAAATCGAAGTTTTCAAATAAAAATGAATTAAAATATTTTTTAAAATTATGGGTTGTTACAAAATGGCCCACTTAACACCCCACATCAGACTATTTTGTACCAATTTCCCTATTTTTATTACTACATAAGCCCTACTTACCATCCTTTTGCTCCAAAACCGACTGCACTTCCCCTTCCTCCTAGAATGACAAAGATACTACTTCTCTCTTGCTTCCTCACTTATTTTTTGATTTTCCACTTATAGCATAATATATTGTACGTACTGCCCTCCCCTTTTAGCTTCCATAGTGTAATCAATTTTCTATAGTTTTTCTCTATCCTGGTTTTTAATTTTAATTTGCAACTAACATATGCTTTTCTCCACGTAGAGCAAATCTTTACTTCACATTAAAGACATCACAACATCCACTTCCACAGAGAAACTGGACGGTAAATACACACGTCTATCAAAGCAGGTTCACCGATTTGCTGAAGGTAAGCTAGCAGCTTCAGACACCGTCGGAAAAGACGTTGTTCTTCATGCTCAATCAAAAAATGCTAACAATCACAATAGTAGTGCTCATCTTCAACCGCATCGACTTACTTAAAAAAAATGGAAAAATGACAAATTTTCCTACTTTTCCGACAGTGATGTACAAGCGCCACTAACCGCTTAACCGCAAATTCCTTCCCAATGTTCTGACCGTGACAACTGTGATGCTTTTTCTACTCCTAAAGTGGTACGCTATATTATATGAACTTCTGCATTCATTCCCACATATATATATTGTACTTCGATACGTATCCTAATTAATCCTCTTGCAGTTTGAATAGTGTGATAAAATTGTTGATCATTTTCTCGCAAACCTTTCACGATAATGCTCCTACCGCATGCACTTTTTTAACCTTCTTTCCCACCATCTTCCATCTGCTTAAATAGTTTGTTCACCTTTGCAGCGTTATGTATTTTTTTCTCAAATAAACACTGTAAATTTCCTCCTCCATTTAAAAACGTTGAATTTTATGATTTTCTTTTTACATTTATG
This sequence comes from Allium cepa, assembly GCA_030765085.1. Classification (NCBI taxonomy): domain Eukaryota; kingdom Viridiplantae; phylum Streptophyta; class Magnoliopsida; order Asparagales; family Amaryllidaceae; genus Allium; species Allium cepa. Next base: position 603,690,741 of record CM060935.1, read on the forward strand.
TCCTGTGTACTACAAATTTACATACCTTGCTTCGACCGATCCTCCACCTTCACACACTGCAGTTTACATACCCTTACCCATATCACTCTTACATATACAAACTGACTGCGACTATGTGCATACGCTTTGACTACCATTCTTTTACATGCATGAATTTATGGAGCATACGTTCTCCTGCTTACGTGATTATAGCCCACTAACTTACAGGATTTGCAGCTCCAACTATATGACCGTTCACCTTGATCCAACTGCGCATTACATATGCGTAATACATTTCCTCACTTGCAGATAATATAACAAAATTCTTGCATATTCACACTGCACTCCATGTCTTTTTCCGACTTTGGCATCTGTTCATATCTCACATCTTCATGTTATTAATGCAATGCATTTTCGCTTGCAACGAGGGTTCTTATTATTTACGATTTCATACTCACTCATAATGTCTGCATTACAAACGTTGCGTGTCCATCAGCAATATACATGTGCAGCCACCCATTACATACGCACTCGTAACATTTTCGTCCTGCATGAAATTTTCGCCGACCACTCTCCTATCCATATGCATTCTAACAGCTTAATCCCTTTTGCCACAGGAATCGGCCTTTTCAATTAACGACCGTTCTTTACATATTATCCCATTTTACTATCATTTGACTTTCAGTTGACTTATATATCACCGAGTTTCAACTTTTTACAGCCGCAAACTATTTGGGTTTTTAAATTTATTAATTTACTGCAGCATGCCTTGACCATATGTATATATCAACATCTTCGGCAATCATATTGCCTCAAACTTACACATTTCATTTGTATACGTTACAATAGCTTTTATTGGATGGATTCGATTGATGCTGGTTGATATTGATTGATATCTGTTGATATTTATTGAAATATGTTGTATGTCTTGGTTGTGTTAATGTCGCATGTAATATTAGTAAAATTTGACGGTTTGTTCATTAAAATGACCAATTTGTGATGAATTGCACCCTTGTATTCAAATAAAAAAATGGCAAATTTGTGTTGAATTATTGTATGTTGCATTGGGGTAATTGCATGTTTGTTTTAACTAGAAATTAGCTTGATGCAATGTTTGAAATTGATTAGAAGAGGAAATTTTGGGTAGTTACTTTTATAACTAAATAAAAGTTAAAATTTAAATCCTTTGGAAATCAATATGAAATTTAAATAATCATTTTTGGAATAATTAAAGACCCTAGGTAAATGAATTAAAATGAGAAGTCTTGAAATGAATACTATATATTTCAAAAAATGGTGAATTTGGAATGTGATTTATTTGATGGTTTTTAACAAATATCAATGTGTATATTTTTTGTAGTGGGTCAAATGCTCTATTTTGTAGACTAACTCAGTTTTTTATATGATATGCTGCAACTCAGCTTTGTATATGATATGTTATTATACATTTCCCTACGATCAGTGACTTTGTGTTCTCGATTCATATTACTTATTATTCTGTCCTAACAAACCACATGTTTATTGCCTTATGTCGCTTTTGAGTATGTATATTCGTATACTATATGAGGTAAGAACATGTATCAGTGTTAGCTAAAGGAATATTCATGTGTGGTTGCTCCTAACAAGTCTCAATCTCCATATTACGAGATAGTTTAATTCTGTAATACTCTTTGGTAATATAGGTATAAAGGTGGGGTGTTATAGTTGGTATCAAAGCCAAGTTTAGAACAATATAGAGTATATGAGATATGAATTTGGTCTTAGTCGACTTAGAGTCCTTGTCAAATTGGGTGCATATTTGGGAATAGCAAGAGTAGTCGAGGTAATCGTACGGGGACGTATTTCTTATTTTTCCTATTATAGAATATATTTACTTCTACATCTTTTTGAGCATTTTCCTTTGTGGGGGATGAAGAATGGTTGATGAAAGTAGTAAAGGAAGAAGTGGTTATCTCGACTAGTAGTGTCATATTGGTGATTTAAATTCCTCTTTGTGGATTGAAGTAAGAATGAAGTAGTGGTTAGAGGAGCTTCAAAAAGCTCTAACCTAAATCTTGCTATATCAGTTCATCACAACACTAAGATATGATGAAGAGAGTTAAAGTAAAATGTCCAGTATTGATTAGAGTGGCATGGCGAAAGCCTATAGATTTTGTTCATTTGATTTGGTAAGTGTTTGGTTGTGTAAATAATTGGAATTTTATCTATTTATATGGGCTTAGTCTAGAATGTAGGAATGGAGGATGAGTTTCCACTCAAAGGTATAAAGCCACCAAAAACTGGATGAAGCCAAATATCAATTGAAGTAAACGGTTTCTTCAAAACTATATTGTGAAGCGATAAATAAACCCATTTAGATAAAAGAAAGTAAAACACATCTATTTATATAAAAAATTAAAACTTGATATGGAGAAAAAATTGTATAATTGTGTGCTTTGTTGTTGTATTATTCAATCGATATATGATGAATTGCATTGTTCCTATTGGTTGTAACAAATGCTGATAACATAAACAATAATGCAACGGAATACAAACATATACGGGAATACGATCTGAAGACTTCCAGCTCGCTTGCTGAAGCTCCAAAAGCACCAAATCTATATCTGTAAATATACTCGATCTGACCCGAGCATTGAAAGGGAAGAACGCCCAGATCAGTCTTGTAAACCAGCGTAAGAAAGCACATCTCAACTGAATTTTAAAGTTATAAAAACCTTCCTTTATCAAAACAAAGGTATCTCGTAAGACTACGCCCACACATAAACACGGACGGGTTTTCCCCTTACGATAACCAAAACATTTCATATCAAATTTTATTATATCATAATCGTGTCTATTATACAAATAATATCAATTATAGCCGAAATTGTCACATTATTAAATTCCAGCATACTAGCCACAAAGTGGATTCTACAAACAGAATGGTAGGCACATATCGGAGTTTGGATTTCCATACAATGGTAGGTAAGGGACTACCTTCCGTACAGCACATTTTTAGAGGAATGTACCGAGGATCCACACCTTCGAAACCTCTGCACCTGGAATGGCTGGCCTACCTACAAACCCATCATAAATGCAACAGATGTAAGAGGGTTACTTCGTACACCACCAACAGATGTACGTTTGCAAAGACCAATGTACATGGTTCTTAGAAATGCAACATCAGACACTCGTCCATACAAGTTGTCCAAGAACAGGATAAACCGAAGGAACTCTCCTGGCAAATCCTATCGGACATTACCTCTAGAATTAGTAGCGAGCAATCCTTGCATTGAAGATTTTCACAATGGAGCACTACTGCCACCGTAAGTATATGATATGGTAATTTCCCCAAGGGTCTAGTGGCAAGCAGCCCTACATCATGAAGATCTCCGCCTTCAACAATCATCATGAACCTGCATTTTGAAACGCATACATTGGTCCGAAGTGGTTCTCCGATAAATCCGACACTGGTCTCTCTGGACCAACAACGATAAAGAGGCCAAATTGATATTCGGTTATCTAACTACTAAAGCAACAAACATTATCTCGCACCAAGCAATCACTAGGCCCGTTTAATTAATTTTTTATTAAATAAATCACTTTTCAATCTTTTACTTCAAATTATATTCAAAACAGATATATTCACAAAACCGTTTCAATTTTTTTATACTAGAATACATTTTCATATACTTATATCAACAATATAGGCATATTCATAAACCATTTCATTTTCAAAACTTAGAAAATATCTCCATATACTTAAACAAAAAATAAGTGTACATATATAAAATTTTTGAGGAAAGAATGCACGCTGGTCAAAACGAATGTTGAAACGTCGTTACAACAACCTAAAACAATTAGTATAGTGATTTAATTATATATATATATATATATATATATATATATATATATATCCCATATACTACATAAAACGTTTCCTTTCGGAAATCATTTACTATAACATCAGTGTTGTAGTCCATGCCTTTCTTACTTCTCCGAAAACGTCTATTACAACAATAAATGTTGAAATCTATGTTTTCGATACATATCTCATTTTAAAACATTTTTCAAAACCATTAAACTCCATTTAAAATATTTACTTCCCAAAACCATACTACCAAAAGATAATTTACTTTTTAAAACATCAACTCCATCAAATATTTCTTCCAAAGATCCTTTAAATAAGAGTCCATATTTACATCTCAACATAAATCATTCCCAAATTTATAAGGACTATTTTATAAATCTCCTTTTGGTTTTATAAAACTTCTAATTTGTAAAATTCCTTTATTTACAAAATTCCCTTTACAAACCCATTCTTATATGAAACTAATTTTACTATCAAAATCCACTTATAAATCATTCCTTTATAAATAATTATTTTTTTATAAAATCCATTTATAAATCTATTTACTAATTCAACTTCAAAACCATTTACTATCATTTATAAATTCCAATTATAAATGTATTTCTTTATTTATGAAAATACTACCTTTATAAATCTTTTATACAAACTTATTCAAAATCTATTTTCAAAGTATTTCTCGAAACTATATTTTTAAAACATTAAAAATCATTACTTTTTATTTAAAAACAAATTTCTTTCTTTTTATAACAAATCAGGGATCATTAAAACATATTTACTGCCAAAATCACATCGAAAACTTTTTCAATTCAAAATCATCAATTTCAATATTTCCAACATATCGAAAACAAGGCCTAGTGCTACTATAGCACTAAATAAGTCAAATCACATCAAAAACATCATCATGGCATCCATAGCATCATATATCATAATATATATGAAAATAAATCAACAGTGGTGAGGAATCCTGTTGGATCTCTCGAACCTGTTTCCTTGCAACAAATACAAAATATGAGAAAAATGTACAATGTCTGCTTCGAGGTAGATGCGTGTAAAAGGATCATCCGCTCATACACCGGAACATATAAGGTCTCATCTGCTAAAATATGTGGTAATGTATCCAACCAACCAACATATATATATATATATATATATATATATATATATATAATATACATCCAAGCAGTCATCAAAACAACATAATAAAAACACTCCCACTTATATAAAATATAACCGGGCCAGAGAGAGTGAGTTTTACTCACTTTGGTTGCAGTCATCGTTGTAGCGTTTTAATTCGATTAAAATTAAACGAGCGCTTAATTTTAATCAAGATTTTTGCAAGCTCTAATCAAGTCCAATCCAATTCCTATGCATAGTGCTCGACAATACGAATCCAACCCTGCTTGTTTCGTTCGAATCCGACCTCGTATGAAGAAGTTATGATATTTTAAACATTTGACTATAATTAAGATAATTAATTTCTTAATTACAGTAATTATCAAAAATTAATTACCATTTTAAATCGTTAATCCCACTCGCTCGTTCCACATCTACAGGCTGAGAAAACCTAACGAGCACGACTTCAAACTCACGCCATTCCTCCTACGCCTCATCAGAGTTCGATCTATCACCGCCGATCGAAAGCTCAGCCTCGCCTCCAACTATGCTAGAAAGCACGACAGATCCGACCTCCTCCTTCATGCGCAGCACCCCCTCGAACACAGCAAGAACGCGGTGCTTTTCTGCTTGATATGGTTCACCAACAACGATTGTGACCGTTGGACTTGAAAATCTCGAGGTGCTTTACAACCTTTATTTAGGAATCGAAGTCTAATATCGCTTGGATTGAGAGATAATGAGGAGGGAAGATCGGAGTTTATGGTCCATTCAAGGGATTATGGCAGCTATGACTATGAATGGCTAGGGTTTGGAGAAAATGGGGAGTCAAGGTCCTTATATATCCAATTAAAAATCACTATTCACCTTTAATATTTTCGAACTCCAAACAAAGCGTACCGCCTGGCGTTCTATATGTTATACCCTTATTTCGAATGCAATGGAACACATATCGAAGCTAATTTGAAAGTATGTAGAAGATAACATCTCAAATTGAATTATTTTAATTAAATTTACTTAATAAATTTCTAGGCGTTTTAACTTTGCACGATCAAACCGTAAGTCCAATTGCTACGAAATTTGAAATCCTATAATAATATACTATTACGGATCTAATGAAACTAGTTTCATCCAATTTTGAGATAGTTTTCTGAATGGCTATTTTTACTCGTCAAATTAAATTATAAAATTTTCAATTTTCATTTATTCACTTTTAATTCAATTTTAGAAGTTTATTATCTTCATTCTAATTCTAAAAGAATTTAAATCAACATTAGAAACCATTTTTATTCGCATACGATTCCAAATTCAATTATTTAACCGATTTTACATATAAAACTTACTTTAAGATATTTAAAATCAATTAAATATTCTAAATTCAGATGACCTAAAAACTGGATCGTTTCATACTCCCCCCCTTAAATGAATTTCGTCCCTAAAATTACCAAGTAGGAAAACATACCCAAATCCTATTAACTTTCCAAAACCAATTAGCTAAAGTAGATTGCCAATTCTTTTAAGTGCTTAACCTTTCCACGATCAATTAGTTACAACTCTTATAAAAAAACTCTAAGTCTTCACATTCATTTATAGTTATTATCTAATATCATTTCAAATTATAACTCAAAATCAAACTTTTTGTTTTCAATTTTTTTTTTCAATTTTTCCAAATGTTTTCCGACGCCTTAAATTTTCAGAAAAATTCGCCTAAGTCTCCTTTGCGCGTTTCGATCCAGAAAAATCACAATATATATGATATCATAAATATACATCTCATCTCAGTGATGAGGCATCCCGTAAGGAAAAAGTGTAAAAGAACGATATGTATTCTGAGATATGTACCTTATGTATTGTTAGCAAGCATATATAAGCAATATAGCGTGAAAACGAGCTCCAATTGCGAAGCAAACGCCATCCGCACCTACTAAACACTCAGCAAACCATAAGAACATGTATATAGAAAATAATATCAATATACAACATAGCTTATACAATAACCATATGCAAATGAAACACATGCAACATAAGAAACCAATAATCAAATAACATCCATTAACTTCATTCATTTACCATTTAGTTTTCATCCAATTAGTTTACATTCAACTAGTTTATATCCAATTCAATAACTTCCAATTTGTTAACATGCATTTATTAATATTCATTTCATTAATTATTCAATTGGCTAACAATCATTCTATCCACGTTAATTTTCATTCCAATTAAATCTAATGGACTTACATTCAATTGTAATCATATCCATTTACATTCACATTCATATTCACTACCCACTTTTATTTAATTCATGTTCATTTACATGTACACTCATTCTTTACTTACTTTCATTTTAACATTTTTATGTTTACTATCAATTAACAACTTAACTTACAGTCAAAAAATTTCAAACAACATTCACTATCATATTTATTTAACAAATTTATTTCATTAGTTCAATTCAATTCATTTATTAATTGAATTGCTAATTCATTTAACGAATAAAGTTGAATTTCATTATATAACTCAAGTTCATATTCATTTAATTACTTCATTTCATTAATTCAGTTTTATTAATTCATTTTGATATCAAATTTAACTTCATTCAGCATTGCTTAAGTTAAATTTCTACATAACGTTCATTTTATTTAACTTAACTTTAAAATTTCAACTTATAATTCAAATTTAGATTCCATTTCTAAAGTCATTTTATTTTGACTTTTACTTAAGTTAAATTTCATACTGCTATTCAAAATCAGATTTTGTTTTGCTTAACAAAATTGTTTAACCATTTTAATATTTGATTTTACTTTATTTTTTTCTCACTTTATAAGTTATACAACTTATATATTTAAGATTCCATGAATATTTACTTAAGTTTACTTCCATTCACATTTTGTAATTAATTTCAATTCATGGTTATACAATCACTTTACCACTCAAGTTTATATTTAATGCTATTTGATTCATTTCAAATATTTATCTTATTCATTCCAAATCCAATTCAATTTCATTTATTTAACTTTTCTTAAGTTAAACTTTAATTCATATAGTTCATTTTACTAACTCAATTTTATTTACTTAAGATAAATTTCAAATTCATGTCTTAATTTAAAATCTCATTTTCTTATACATAAAATCATACTTTAGATTTTAAAATCAAACCTTTTTTACCAAAAAAAACGTCATTAGTAAACTAAATAAGGTAGCAAATCCACATTTAGAAACTCAAAAATGAATACAGATGATGTGACCATCATCATCCCTATTATTTTCCAACAACTATACTGAATTTAGTACGTTAAATTATTTTAAAATCCATTTATTTATAAATCACATTTATAAATTCATACTTATATAATTTTACTTATTCACTTTACCTATATAATATTCATTCCAAATTTGTTTACCTCATTGTTTAGATTTACAATAATATAACATCTTTAAACTTTGAAAAACAACTGTCAAAATCAGGGGGATTTAAATTATCAAATTCTTAGTTTAAATCCATTTTTATTTGTAACTCATATTTATAAATATACTTATATTGTTTCATGTCTAATATACAAGATTATTTAACAATTGTAAATCATTTTAATTATAATTCCATACTTTATAATTCACTTGCTTATATAATTTATTCTTTTACAATTGTGGTTTTTATTTAGACTATTCAAACATCTTTTTTTAACTTATACATATTTAAAACAACCAAAAAATTAATGTATATACACTATAATAATTTCTTGTTTTTATTTGGACTATTCAAACATCTTTTTTTAACTTATACATATTTACATTTTAAAGCAACCAAACAATTAATGTATATACACTATAATAATTTCTGAAAATTGTTCCTTTATATATAAAATATAATCGATTTAAAATTATTTCATCTACCCATTTTAAAAACAATATTATGTCGAATGCCTCGTTTAAGTGTATATAAACCCCTATCAATCACATGGCGCCCCTCGCACCGACCAAAATTCATAAACAACTCAATGGATAAGTAAACACAACATAAAGCATTTTATAATCACTAACAAATATGCGCTTATATATATATAATACACTCAAACTCAATCTAGGGTGCTACTGACCCTATCTATACTGAGTACACATCAAAGCTTAAGAATATACTAAACCTAAGCTCAGATACCAAATGTGATGTCTCGATAATCCATATCCTTTGGATTGACAATAACCCAGACATATCAGACACAAAGTGAACAGAACTTCAGAAAATCAAGAGAAAGAAAGAAGGGAGAAGAAGAGAAGAGAAGAAAACCAAACAGAATAATAACAACACAGAATCTCACATCGCAACGGAACAACATATAATATAATATCAATTATCTTTACAAAAAGAGAAACTGTAATATCATACATCAATCATATCAGAGTACATGACACAAAATCATCAACTGGATAGTTATAAAAACCCGTCCCCACTAATGCTGATAACATAAACAATAATGCAACCGAATATAAACATATATGGGAATACGATCTGAAGACTTCTAGCTCGTCTATTGAATCTCCAAAAGCACCAAATCTACATCCGTAAATATACTCGATCTGACCTGAGCATTGGAAGGGAGAATGCCCGGATCAGCCTGGTAAACTGGCATGAGAAAACACATCTCAACTAAAATTTAAAGTCACAAAAACTTTCCTTTATCAAAACATAGGTATCCCGTAAGACCATGCCCACACATAAACACGGACGGGTTTTTCCCTTGCGACAACCAAAATATTTCATATCAAATTCTGTTATATTATAATCGTGTCTATTATACAAATAATATCAATCATAGTCGAAATTGTTACATTATTAAATTTCAGCACACTAGCCACAAAGTGGGCACTACAAATAAATTATTGGCACATTCGAAGTTTGGATTACCATACAATAGTAGGTAATGGACTATCTTCTGTACAGTACATTTCTAGAGGAATGTACTGAGTATCGACATCTTCAAAACCTCTGCACCTGGTAAGACAGACAAAGACCGACCTACTTACAAACCCATCCGATGGTGGATAGAACCGAATATGACATCACCTCCGGTGTAACCGACCTATCCGTGGACATAAGCATGCACAACATAAATTTAAAACCCAACGTCATAGTAGGAATAAATACATCTAGAAGGGTGATGACCATACGCTAATGGGAGCGACCCACTTAGCCTTACGTCATGCCCTATTTAAGCCATTACCGGTTCAACACACTAATTGATTTTCACAATAGTACAACCTCCGACCTCATACGTCTTAGAGAGGGGTGTTAAGTGTAGGAGAATAACTTTGTACATAACCAACATATGTACGTTTGTAAAGACCAATGTACGTGGTTCTTAGAAATGCAACGTTAGCCACTCATCCATACAAGTTGTCCACGAATAGGATAAACCGAAGAAATTCTCCTATCACATCCTATCGGGCATTACCCCTAGAACTAGCAGTGAGCAGTCCTTGCATCGAAGATTTTCATAATGGAGCATTACTGCCACCATAAGTATATGATATGGTAATTTCCGCCAAGATCTAGTGGCAAGCATCCCTACATCATGAAGATCTCCGTCTTCAACAATCATCATCATAAACCTGCATTTTCGAATGCATACATTGGTTTGAAGTGGTTCTCGGATAAATCCAACCCCGGTCTCTTCGGACCAATAACGATAAAGATGCCAAATTTGATAGTAGGTTATTTAACTACCAAAGCAATAAACAATATCTCGCACCAAGCGATTAATAGGCCCATTTAATCAACCTTTTATTAAATAAATCACTTTTCAATTTTTTACTTCAAATTATCTTCAAAACAGATATATTCACCAAACCATTTCAATTTTTTGATACTGAAAAACATTTCCATATACTTATATCAACAATATAGACATATTCGCAAATCATTTCATTTTCAACACTTAGAAAATATCTCTATATACCTATACTAGAAGTGTATACACACACATACATATATACGTATATATACATATACATATACATATATATACATATATATAAATCTTGAGGAAAATATTCTTCAAAATGCACTATATTTGGGTCAAAACTAATGTTGCATAAAACATCGTTATGACAACCTAAAACAATTAGTATACTGATTTAATTAATTATATATGTAATCCTATATACTACATAAAACATTTTCTAACGGAAATCATTTACTATAATAACAGTGTTATAGCCCATGCATTCCTTACTTCTCTGAAAACGTCTATTATAATAATAAATGTTGAAATCTATGTTTTCAATACATACGTCATTTTAAAACTATTTTAAAAACCATTAAACTCCATTTAAAATATTTACTTCCTGAAACCTTACCACTAAATGATAATTTACTTTTTAAAACATTAACTCCATCAAAATATTTTTTCCAAAGCTCCTTTAAATAAAAATCCATATTTACATCTCAACATTAACCATTCCAAATTTATAAAGAGTATTTTATAAATCTCCGTTTGATTTTATAAAATTCCTTTATTTACAAAATTCTCTTTACAAACCCATTCTTTTATGAAACTAATTTACTGTCAAAAGCCACTTATAAATCCATTCCTTTATAAATCAAATTTATTCATAAAATCCATTTATAAATCTATTTAATAAATAAACTTCAAACCATTTACATCATTTATAAGTTTCGATTATAAATCTATTTCTTTATTTATAAAAATATCACTTTTATAAAAGATTAAACTTATCCAAAAATCCGTTTTTAAAGTATTTCTCAAAACTATATTTTTTAAACATAAAAAATTATTACATTTTGTTTAAAAACAAATTTCTTTCTTTTTAACATAATTCAGAAATCATTGAAACATATTTACTTCCAAAATCACGTTGGAAACCTTTTTAATTCAAAATCGTCAATTTCAATATTTCCAAAATATCAAGAACAAGGCCGAGTGCTACCATAGCACTAAATAAGTCAAATCACATCAAAAACATCATCCATAACATCGTATATCATTATATATATATATATATATAAATAAATCAACAATGGTGAGGAATCTTGTTGGATCCCTCCAACCTGTTTCCCTGCAACAAATACAACATATGAGAAAAAATGTACAATGTCTACTTCGAGGAAGACACACGTACAAAGGGTCATCCGCTAATACACAGTAACATACAGGCTCTCATCCGCTAAAATATGTGGGAATATATCCAACCAACCAAAATACACACATACATCCAAAAAGTCATCAAAATAGCATAATAAAAGTATTCCCACTCATATAAAATATAAGCGAGCTAGGGGGAGTGAGTTTTACTCACTTTGGTTGCAGTCATCATTGCAGTGTTTTAATTCGATTAAAATTAAATGAACATATAATTTTAACCAAATTTTTTGCGAGCTCCAATCAATTCTAACCCAATTCTTGTGCATAGTGATCGATAATACGAATCCGACCTCGTATGAAGAAGTTATGATATTTTAAACATTTGATTATAATTAAGATAATTAATTTCTTAATTACAGTAATTATCAAAAGTTAATCATCATTTTAAATTGTTAATCCCTCTCCCTCGTTCGACATCTACAGGTTGATAAAATCCAACGACCATGACTTCAAACTCATGTCGCTCCTCCTATGCCTCACTAGAGTTCAATCCATCACCGCCGATCGAAAGCTCAACCTCGCCTCCACCTATGCCAGAAATCAGGACGGATCCGACCTCCTCCTTCATGTGTAGCACCCTCTCAAATATAGCAAGAACACGACGTTTATCAAGCCGATATGGTTCACCAACGACGATCGTGACCGTTGAAATTGGAGATCTCGAGGTGCTCCACAATCTTTATTTAGGAATCAAAGTTTAATACCGCCTGGATTGAGAGATAATAAGGAGGGAAGATTAGAGTTTGTTGGCCGTTCAAGGGATTGTGGCAGCTGTTAACATGCTAGGGTTCGAAGAAAATGGAAGGTCAAGGTCCTTATATAGCCAATTAAAAACCACTATTCACCATTAATATTTTTGGACTCCAAATGAAGCATACTGCCTGACGTTCTATATATTATACCCCTATTCCAAATGCAGTGGAACACATATCTAAAGCTAGTTCAAAAGTATGTGGAAGATAACATCTTAAATCAAATTATTTTAATCTAGTTTACTTAATAAATTTCTATGCGTTTTAACTTTGCACGATCAAATCATAAGTCCAATCGTTACGAAATTTGAAATCTCATAATAATATACTATTATGGATCCAGTGAAACTGGTTTCGTCCAATTCTGAGACAGTGTCTCAAATGGCTATTTTTATTTGTCAAATTAAATTATAAAATTTTCAATTTTCGTCTATTCATTTGCAGTTCAATTTTAAAAGTTTATTATCCTCATTCTAATTCAAAAAGAATTTAAATCAATGTTAGAAACTATTTTTATTCACATACGATTCCAGATTCAATTATTTAATCGATTTTACTTATAAAACTTACTTTAAAATATTTAAAATCAATTAGAAGACAAACACCATTGTCCCAGTGGTTAAGTGTTTCGACTTTGGTGCAATAGGTCATAGATTCGAAACTTTCATAGCATGGTTCGAACATACATTGACATGTAATTTGTGATATGTTGTATATAAAGAACCCTAAAAAACAATTAAATATTCTAAATTCAGATGACCGAAAAACTAGGCCATTATAGAAGTGCTAAGGCTAATACCTATACCATAATATTTTGAAGAAAAAACTTTTATCCCTTTGAAATACAAAGTGCTTATGTGTACGACGTCATGCCATGCATTACTTTTGATTTTTTTTGAACATTGGGTATAAGGTTGAAGTTAATATTTCTACCAAATTGTTTTAGTAATCAATACACAAATAAATTATTTATTTATGATTTCCTGCCTTCGAATGACAAAATAGAATTCTATTTGTTTAATGGTACATTAAAGGCAAGTTTTGAGAAATAAGGTGGTATATGTGGCTTAGTTAATAATGTATTGTGTTTAATAGAATCCGATAATTATTTACTTGAGTGAAAGAGATATGTTATATAAATAAAAGGGGTGATATGATGCTAGAATTAAATCAGCAGTGAAAAATAAATATAATGAAATTTAAAACACTTGGATAAAAAAGATTGGTATGTTTGCTTTACCTATGTCTTGTTTTTTCTATGTTTAGATTCCTCGGTGATGTTCTTGTTTGATGAATGCTTTTTTATAATCATTTTGAGCTTTCTAAAGTGGATAAACATAAAGGTAGTAGTAGTACAACTTTGCAAATAATAATTATGAATTTAAAATAAATAAAACTTGGTTATTTAAAATCATTCCTACAAAATAGAGAATACATACATACTTGCATATACATGCACATATATATGTCTACATGTATGTGTAGAACTAGCAAATTAGTACAATGTGATATTGATAGATGAAGAGAATACGCATATACAAATTTGGAAATGTGCTACTAATAGTTGAAGGAATGATGAAAGTCCATTGATTATTTTGACTGAAAAAATTAACAAGTTATATATATATATATATATATATATATATATATATATATGATTTATATCTCAATAATGATTAATAAAATTTAGTTGATGTAAAAAATTGTTAAGTGTTAGGCATATGAATTTAAATTTAAATTTGATATAAAATAAATATTTAAAAAGAGTTGGGATAGATTTGAATTCAATTCTGTAAAATATTTTCAAAACACAAATAAATTTAAAGTAACCTACTTTGATGGGTTTTATCATTACGGACATAATTTTTGATTTTATATTTCGATTTTGGTGAATATTTCTTTATTTGAAAATGTTTTAACATGGAATAACTTTCATGTTCCCCACTTTTCGAGATTTTAAGTTCTTAGTGATAAAACATGTGTGAAGTCGAAAAAAATCCGGCCTACGCTTATATTTTTTGAATTTTAACACCTTACTATTTTTACCATAGTTTTCGGGTCTCTTGTAACTTTTTGATGATTTTGTATTCTTTGTAAAGTTATGACAATAAGGAATCATTTCTTTGTAAGATTTATGCCAAATTTGGATGTTTACCATGCAAAAACTAAGTTGCAAAGAAGTGGCTGTAGATTCAATTCAATTCATAATATGCATTACTTAGTGAAATCGCCATAAATTTATATTGTATGCCATATTTTTATGATCCATAAAATATTTTAGAAAGTATACAAATTATGCTACAGCTTTCCTCTTGAAGGCATTTAATACTTTTGTATTTTTAACACCTTAAAGTTAGTCGAAAAGTTATTTATATAGGAAAGCTGTATAGTTTTGTTACATGAATGTCATACTTATTAAATCTTTTTATATGAAAGCTTATGAGTTTATTTAAGTTGAGAATAGGTATAAAGATCTCGATTTGGATTAACTTGCGACGCTAGCTCGCTTTGAAAATAAATAACCGTGCTTAAAAATTGCAAAATGAAGTATGTTTATGCTAATGTTTCGAAATATATATGATATTGTATGATATATTGTGAAGCCGATCATGTTTTGATAGTGTATACTTATTTATTCATATTGTAAATTATCGAATATCTCTTTGGACAAAGGAGACACTGTAGAAATTTTCGACATTTAGAAAAAAATTCACACAATTATATTGTACGCGAAAATAGAAAGTCGTACATGAATCTAATTAAAATTTATGTGTACGATAACATAATAAAGAGAGGATTTGGTCTTTATTTGTGAAAAGCCATATAGAGGATCGAGTAATTCAAAACTTGATAGAAGATTGTAAATGTACAAAGAAAGTTAGTGACGTGAGTTTTGTATTTCGTTTTCTCTGTAAAAAATTACGAGGATGTAATTTTCATAAGAGAGGAGGTCGGTAACAAAACGACTTTCTACGTCGTTGAAATAAATAGAGTTAATTAAAATAAAATGTTTGAAAAATGGTTATTATATAAAATATATTTTTATTGAATAAAAGCTTATTTGATAAAATATTTTTCTTTAATAAATTACAAATTATTTTTAGAAGATACATTGAACTTGAATAAAATATTTATAACTGAAATAAAATATTTTTATACTGTAAAATACTTTTTAAATATGGTTAAAATAGTTGAAAAGAAATGTTTTAAATATATTTTGTAAAATGAAGATAAACAATTGTCAAATTTTAAGTATATTTGTAAAACGTATAGTAAATCTATTCAAATTGAATTGAGGAAGTATTTATAAATATTTTTAGAGTGTTATATATGTAAAAAAAATGGATTAAATATAAATAAAGGCACTTAAGGGAAAATTGTATTTTGCTAATGGGATTGCTTGGAAAAAATGAAGCCCATAGCAATAAATATAATCCTAAATTGTTTTTCTCCCACATATCTCCAATGTCCTTACATCCAAACCCGACCCATTGCTTCTTCATGCCCTAATACTTAATATGGAAAAATCAAATTCGATTAGGGACAAAAAGGAAGTAACACAAATGGAAGAAACATGGCAGTTGTTGAAAAAAAATGGCAACACTGAGAGGATGTGCACGTTCAGGCGTGCGCAACAGGACAAGGCGGCGCAACTGGAGATGGTTGGCGTTGACGTTGGGAGCGAACGTCATGGTGAAGTGAAGGTACCTATGCAAAGTTTTATAGAGGCGGCTGCAAGGCGCATGATGCTTGGAGGGAGCATGGCGTCGTGGCATAAGTAGAGGCGATGCAAGGAGGGGTTTGGCAGCGACGATGCACGTGGGAAGGGGTGCAAGAGGAGAAATATGGCTAGGCGTAAGCGATCAAAGAGCAGTGAGAGTGAACATGGATGTGGATGCTCAATAATTCGTTCTTCTAATTATCACGTTGGTGATTTATTTTTGAACTCACATCTATGTTTAGATCATACTTTTTCCCTTACCATCTTTTGTCAATCATTGTTCGATGGATTTGATTGATACAGATTGGTAATGATTGATATTAGTTTTTGATTGAAATATGTTGCATGCCTAGGTTGTGTTGATGTTATATGTAATATTAGTTAAATTTGACAGCTTGTTGATTAAAATGACCAATTTATGAAGAATTACTCCTTGTATTTGAACAAAACAAAGGATAATTTGTGTTTAATTATTACATGTTGCATTAAGGTAGTTGCATGTTTGATTATAATTTAAAATTGGCTTGATATGGTATTTGAAATTGATAAAAGAGGGAAATTTTGGGTAAAAACTTTTGGAATTCAATAAAAATTAAAAATTAAATATTTTTTAAAATTAAAACGAAGTTTAAATATTTATTTTTGGAATAACCAAAGATTTTAGGTAAATGAGTTAAAATGAGAAGTACTGGAATAAATTATACATACATACTTACACACACGCATATATATATTTGTAAAAAGATGAATTAGGAATGTGATTTATTTGATGTGAAAAACATTATTAGTGTGAAAAATTCAGAAAATGGTGATTTAGTTATAAATTTTTGAAGTAATTAATTTTATATATTTAATCATCTTCAAGTAAAATGAAATTGATTTGGTTACCTTTGGAAGTATTATAAATGCATATAAATTGAATTAATTTGAAAAATGAAGTTTTTAGAGTTTGATTATATAAGTGAATTGTTTAAATCAATGTTGTATTAGTAAAAGTTTGGAAGCCTTTTATAAACGGGAAATTTGGTTTTATGAATTATTTTATAAAGGTGATTTAAATGGATTCGAAGGTAAATAAAGCTTTTATAAAAGGATTTTTAAAAATATTTTGGATTGGAAATAATATAATTTAAATTTACTGTTTATAAGGTATTCTTGAAATGACCGAACTCCTTTAATAGTGTTTTATAATATTCAAGAGGAATTTCAGATAACGTGAAGTTATTTTAAAAGGGAGTTAGGTGATCTGAAATCCAATGGAAAATCGAAAGGTTGAATTATTTGAAAACTAATAAGAGGTTTAAATAGTGTACTTTAATAATCAACTAAGATATAAGGAAAGAATGAAAATTTCCAAATTAAACCTCTTTATATTAAGTTTATATTTGAAATTGTATTGAATATTGTAAAAATGAGTGTTATATAATAAAAACCCCTTCTTCATCAATAAATGGTTGAATCATATGAGATGTATGAATTTCCATATGATGAGAATTTTGAGTGAAAAAAGTTATAATACAAGTGGTATGGGACATTCAATAATATTTCTTTAGTTATTACTTTAACTCATTGTATAGGATAATATGAAATTATGAATATCGAATATGTAATCAAGTTAATAACCCCTAGCGATATTGAGTTAAGCAATAGTTTGGTGGGTTTTCTGTTGTAACGAGAGCATGGAAAATATAATGAATTGATCAAATGAGATGAAAAATCTGATGGGTTAGATCAATCCTAGATGGTTTCGAGTGACATTCTCGCCCATTTTTCATAAGTTCGACCACATGTTTTATGGACACACCAACGATGATGGACATGCAATATACTTGATTTAAATGTTACCCCTACACAATAGAGAATAATACAACAAATAGGTGTTTTAGAGGAACCAATGATTCTTTTCAAGGAGTAAATGAATGAAAAAAGCCGTATATTAGCATTTGGTAGAGTTATAATTCCAGTTGAGGGGTGCACAGATAAAAAAGGCCGTGTATCTCGGCCCGATCGACATCCAGTAGAGTTATAATCTAATTGAGGGGTACACAAATGAAAAAGGTCATGTATCTTAGCTCGATTAACATATGGTAGAATTGTAATTCTAGTTTAGGGATATACGGATGAAGAGTGTATTCTACACTCAAAGTTTTATATAAATTAAACCATGACCAATTCAAAATAACTAGATGATTAATAAGTGTGATTCTTAATAATTATGATTAGGAGTGAATCATAATTGAGTAGATTTACGATTATGGTCACATTAAATGGAGATATAAGTCATATAGTATGCAATCGTATATTTTATATGACGGTGATTTAGGTTACTACTGAATGTATATGACATTCATTTTGTATGCATGTCATTCTCTATTATGGTTATAATTATATTGTCATGATCTCAACCTTTGCATCTTGATATAGTCTGATCCGTTTATTATTTGTATAATACTCGGGTCAACTGTAACGACCTTAATTTTGACTAACATTATTCAGGACATTTAATTAGATAAATTAAATGAAATAATGTAAAAGGATAAGGGAATTGAGATTTGAATATTAGAGGGTAGCCGTGCCTAATTAATCAATGAATTAAAGGAAATTGAAATGAAATAAGTAAGGGTAATAGATGATGGCAAATTAGGAATAGGTTATATTCTTATACCCTAAAACCTCATGCCACTTTCATTTCCACATTCATAAACCAAAATTAAACTTGAGTAAGGCCGGCCACCATTAGGAGAAAGCAAGAGGAAGATAAGCAAGCATCAAAAGAAAGAAGCTTAATCATATTCATTTAAGAGCAAATCTCAAACTCCTTAATCATAAGCTAAGGAGAATAATAGGTTACTTCTCATATTATTTATTTTCCGTTCTGGATTAGATCCCAGTATGTTTTGCAAAATATATGACACATTTTGAATGTTAAATCGATATACATGCTTGTTGATAAATTTTGTTTGTTCATATGGATTTTATGACAAGTTTTGATTGGAAAAACCTATCAAATGACATCCAAATGCCATGCCTTTTTAATATGAGGCCAGAAATATTATTTTAGAGATGGTTTTCAAGTTTTATAATTTTTTGAATTAATATGGATTTATTATTAATTTTCTAGGAAGAAAATGGTTAAATTAGGTTTAAATTAATTACGGCTATTTAATGTTAGCTTTGGGTTAGAAATTTAAATATGTTAGAAAACATATTAAAAGTGATTTGTGGAAGTTTTTGGAGAATTTTCCTAAGTGTTTTATTAAATTTATAAAATTATTTAAATTATGGGACTTAGATGTTTTATATTTTAAAAAAGGAGAAGGGATAGTTTGTAAATGTTTTAAATGTTAATTTCTGAAATTCAGCAGCACTTTTATAAAATATTTTGAAAAGGAGTTGGCAACCAATCATTTGTTGACAAACAAGGCAAGTTAGTAAAAAAGATATTACTTTAAAAAGTTTAAAATCAGTTTTATCAAATTTTATTGCTTCACCACTTATAACAGCCACCTTTCTACCTCATACTACCGCGACCATCTAAGTCGAAACCAATATACATGGTACCAGCTTTGGTACGTAGTGAATTTGGGATTAGGTGAAAGGAGTGGAGTCGAAACTGGATTTCGAAGGGGTTGAAATAGCTTTAGTAAAATTAGAACAATTTTGGTTACCAATGAAGCTTTCGAAGGAACAAGCTTTCGACTTAGTCAACTGTTTTAGGAAAGAGCTTTCGAAAGAAGTTGTGCCTTTTGTTTTAAATAGAGCTTTTGAAGAGGTCGAAATCCCTGTTCCCGCATTCTACCTTTCAAAGCAATGCCTTCGAAATGGTCCTTTTATTTTAAATCTTGAAGCCGCTTCTCCCATGCTTTCAAAGTAGTTGGTATCGACATTATCCACTTTCTTTTATTTAGGAAAATGCTTTCGAAAGAAATGCTTTCATCCCAGTTCTTTTAAGACCCTTTTTATGTTATGAAAGTTAAATCCAAAGGTTTCGAAAGAAATGGTTTTAATGGTTTTGAAACTATGTTCCACACATTTTTACTTGAATCCATTGCTTTTGAAAGGTTTGTTTTAAGCAAAGGAATTTAATGCTTTCGAAAGGTATTTAAAGAAAATTTCGAAGGGAGGTTCCCAATGTTTTCGAAAGGTTAACCTTTAGTGTTTGAATGGAAGGTTTCCAATGTTTTAGAAAGGAAAGTTTGCAATGTTTTGAAAAGGGATGTCTAAGGTTTTATAAATCTTTCGAAAGGATACTTTCAATGGCTTTGAAAGGTTTATTATAAATGATTTCAAAAGGTATATTTTGGTCTTTCGGCCTAGAGTTCAAAGTAAAGCAGTGAACTGGTTTCGAAAGCGGTACTTTCAAAGGTTTCGAAAGAGATTGTTTAAAGCTTTTAAACAAAGGTTTCGAATGTTTTCATCAACAATGTTTTGTGTAAAGCATATATCATGGCAAAGAGATTCGAGTAAAGCAAAAGTATATTTCCTTGTTTAAGTATAGTTTAAAGGGTTGAATCAATTTGAAAGGTTTTCAAGGAAAATTTGAAGGGTAGTTAACCCTAAGTAAATAAACCAGATATTAGAATACCAGATGAGACTTGTATATGGTCATGTCCTATACATTAGTTATAGCCCCTAGCCATTAGTCCAAAATTTCAGTTTGTTGGGCTTAGTCACAGGTAAGACTTAAATGATGTTACACACAGAAGTGAATATACATAGGAGGAGGATAGGTTATTGGTGAGCCCGCAAAACCATTAGGATCAGGTGACCTTAGGAGAAGTAAGTTAAAGATAGACTATCCAGAAGTGTGTTTAGTAGATGTAAGATTATTTATTTTGTCTGGTAGGCCCGAGGATTCAGCCAATGGTTAGTAGTTAGCCAAACAAAACTATATTGTTCGGACAAATAGTCTAGTAATTAGCCAAACCAAACTACATTGTTAGGACAAATAGTCCATTTATTACTTTATTTATGAGTATATATAATATTTTTATTATTGTTTTAATCAGTTTGATTGCAGGATTCTGATTTGCAAAAATATATGTTTTAAATGGATATTATTGAGGGTAAACCCGTTCCATTAAGTGGCATGGTCTCACTTAATATCAGTATACCGAGATGTAATGATATTATCCACACCAGCCTTTATGTCTAACTCAAAGTTTTATGTTTTTCCATTAAACTCTCGAGTGCTCAAAATTAATTTGAGTAGATTGAGAGTTAGGTTTTTCAGGTTTATTAGGTTGGATGAATAAAGATTCTGAAGACGTGCAGGAGGCAAAGCTAGCTATATAGGAGCTATTTAGTTTTATTTGCGCTATGATATATTAAGACTAATATTTCTATTTAGTACTCTGATCATCCAAGGAGGCATCTTTATATGTCGCTGTTGGCGTATTTTGTAATAATTATATTTGATCAAAACATGGGAATCGTTTTGGGATTATGTATCTGAATATGAAATATTGATTTGAAATGTAACTAGAAAAGTTGTTTTAAATCTATGTTGATTTTATTTCATATTTATATGCTTCTGTTATTATGAATACCATTAACATCACAGCACTTTATCACTGAAAGTTAATACTACGGATGATTGCAGCATCGGTAGCGCTTAGCTTCGAACCTCAAGATTGGGGACGATACATCAACCAAAAACTTTATAGATACATGGAAATTAGATTTTTATTAGATATTGGGCCTTGTGAGAAGATAACTATAGATTGTATAGTATTTTGGAAGTTTATTATCAGTATTTTCTTTGATGTTTCCATGCGCACACACACACACACACACACACACACACACACACACATATATATGTGATGTCATTTGAGTATGTATGTGGTATTTGATATATATCGATGTGTATTTTTTTGTAATGAGTCAAATGTTCTATTTTAAAGACTTTCTTAGTTTTGTATATGATATGTTATTATACATTCCCTGTGATACATGACCCTGTATTCTCAATTTATATCATGGATTGTTCTGTCCTAGGAAACCATACGTTCATTGCTTTGTGTCGATACCGATTACGTATATTTGTGTATTATATATGGTAAGAATATTTATCGGCGTTAGTTTAAGGGAATATTCTCATGCAGTCGCTCTTAACAAGACTTAATCTACATATTAACAAATAGATTACTTCATAATACTCTTTGGTAGTATGGGTATAGAGATGTGGTGTTACATCTGAAGTACGTCAAACATCTTTGAGGGATCGCTAATGTGATCCATCGATCGTTGTGACTTCATCAACATATCATCCACATGGATCTCTATAATTTATCGATCTAATCCTTAAACATTATATTAACGAAACATTGGTAATTAGCTATCAAAATCAGTACTCCGGACACACCGATCCAAAGCCCAAAATGAAATCGTATCATGCTAAGAAGTATGAATCATTAGATTTTTATGGTTTACAAGTTACAGAGACAAGTATAGTTTTAAAGAATTCTATAATTTCAGACTGCACAATAGAAGAAAAAATATAAGTACTGAAAATAACCCAATCAGATAGTAGTCTCAACAAAAATTGGTCCATACAATAACAAATAGTGTCCCCAAATGATAATACAATAAGAATCTGATTGACAGATATAAAACAATATAAAGTACCAATGGAAGTAACTATAAATAAATATATCTCTGGGGCGCCAAGCCACCTCCTCCATGCACCGTATCTTGACCACTTCACCTACTGGCCTATCCTCATGTAATAGAAATAAAGAGGGAGAAATGGAGGGGATTAGACATGATTTGGTGAGTGAAATATATCACTAATCGTATGGTGTTGATAAGCAATTAAATTGCATTTATAATCTACACAACTAGAAGTGTTCATTCGTGTACCATATATGGGGAGTAGTCAATTTACATGCTACCGAGTAACTATCCCTAATACGCCTTAATGCAAATACAATCTGTGAGAATTTCCACCCAAGGTTGGACATCCAGAAACTATATAGACCTAGGAATATCCCTAGTATACGGTCTCGACAATAAATTGCCTAGCCCTTCACCAACTTAACCTTCTTAATGATAAACCACTTAAACCACACATACACACCAAGCAAACATCGCAATTTCTAAGCATGCACTGAGTATACAACCCTAATGATTTACGGCCCACCATAGCATTCGTGCAACCTTCTTAATGGTAAATGTGACACACGCTTTATATCATTTGACGTGAAGCTAAAGAAGTCGTTTGACAATACGACTCCTCTACAGGTTCAACCACCTTGTCCGACCATATAAACCTGCTACTGTGGATGTCTCCATCATCCTTCCTCGCTGTCCAGTACATTCAAACATGCAGACGAGATGGCTGAAAGGTTCAATTATTAAAATGCATTTCAGATACAATTTTAGTCTTATTCGTATTTGATTTGTGTAGCTTATCTACTTGGTTATATACATATATCCACCAATTTGTCTACTATATTCAAGCCTATTTGAAAATGATGTAATCAAATCTAGGTGATTCGGGGAATATATACGTAGATCTAGTTTTATTAATTCAAACCTATTTCATAAATTAGATCTACATGTTTGAAAGTGAATTCCACTAGTTTACCCCCACCCCCATGTTTCGACAGTTATATTATTATCCCCTAGGGTTTTTCCACCATTTATATCCACATAGAATTTAAATAGAAATTATCCATGTAAATTAAAAACCCATATTCTTAATTTAGGTGGATGTATGAAAGAAATTTAACCACTTGTTTTACATTATAAACATATTGTGATTGTTCCACTTACCTTTTATTGTTTTTCCCTTCTTTTTAATCCCTGTGAATTCTCTTTTCTCGGTCATAAAGCTTTGATTCGTTCGCCCTTCTCTCTCTCTCTTTCTCTTTTGGTTTGATCGTCTTTCTCATTTAATTTGACATTATTTATTTTTGATATAAAAATTGAAGAAGAGATTTAGATGAATGGTATTTATATTAAGATGTTTGAAGGAGGATCGAGGAGATTAGAATTTCTTAGTGGCGGTTATGGTTTTGAGTGAAGATAGGCGAGGGTTAGATCTTTATTTATAGTTGAAAATTGGGGTAATTAGGCTTAATCCCAAAATCCCTAATTATGAAAATGTCATTAGGTCCCTTTTTCGTCAATTCTAACCTATTTTATCTGATTTAATAAGCTATACATGTTATTTGAGTGTAAACTACAATACGATATAATAGAATAGGTCAAAAGCCTAATTCCAAGTTTGTAAAAATTTACTACTTTTCCCTTTTATAAAAAATTATGTTATACCTTTATTAATATTTTAATTTATTATTAAAATTTCCAAGGTGTTACATCCTCCCCCCCCCCAAAACAATTTTGTCCCTGAAATCTACAAGGATGGAAAAAGGCAACTCGCTTGTAGTCTTTGAATTAATTTTTTTAATGCAACATGTGCATATAGGTAAGGAATGCATATGAACATATATGTAAAGTAAAATTTGGCGGTCTCCTATACTAGTCGATCTCCTGAATGAAACTGCTTATGCCATATATCCAAAATGCGTACAATGTCCTATATTTGTACAATTGAAATTCTATATAAATGAGAAACCATTCAATACGTATGTAAATTGCTAAAACCGTTATGCATACGAACTAATATAATAAAATAGACAAGGTTAGGTATGACGTAGACCATATGTACATATAATCCCTTATGTGCAACACTAACTAGTAAAATACAACCATTAACAACCATTTTACAAAACATGTCCTAGTGATATTTTACATCCATATCTAGCATTTAAACACATACACCTATATATTTACTAAGATAAACACTATGCATTAAAGCAATCATACTAACTTAAATATAAAATTATCAGAAAAGAGCTTTGGATGGTAGCTTAAAGTTTCTCCTTAGGCTTCCAAGTACTCTTAGCCGGATCATCTACTCACTGGACTCTAATTAATCTAGTTACTTTATTGTGGATTCGCTTTAACCCATGCTCAATAATTTAGGGAGGTGCACAACGAACAAGTGACTCCCTATCTACTTCAACCTATTCCAACTGACTCGGCTCGACCATAATAGTTGAATCATGTAAACACTTTTTCAAGTGTGACAATGGAAATCATTGTGAAGCCCCATCAGCTTTTCAAGAAGATCCACTCTATATACTAACTTCCCTATTCTTTCTAAGATCAGAAAAGCCCTACGAACCTCAGTCTTACTTTCCAAACTACCATACCTCATAACGTGTCTATGTGGCGAGACCTTCACAAAACCATGTCACCCATTGTAAACTCCAACTATGTGCATGTCCTATCAAAATATGATTGTTCCTATCTTATACTGTCTTCATTTGTCTATGCATCAAATCTACTTTCTTTGAAGTCTCCCTAATCATGTCTAGTCGAAGAATGATTCTATTCACAGCATTCCACTAATAAGATGGAGATATATGTGGCAACCCTACAACGCCAAGAACAATGTGATCCCAATACTTGTTTGATAGTTGTTATTATATGCAAACTTTAGTAATGACAAGCGATCCTCTCAAGAACCTCCAAAATCCAAGATACATAATACTCGATTCACCTTCTTAGTCTGTCCATCCATCTACAAGTGATAAGCGATACTCAAATTTAGTTTAGTGCCTAAGGCCTCCTGAAGACCCTTCCAGAACTAATTTATGAACAGAGGATCTCGATCATTGACAATAGTAAAAGGAACTCCATGCAAATGAACTATCTTCTTCACATATAAGGTTGCTAAAGATGCAGCTGCCCTTGTATTCCTAGTCAAAATAAAATGAGTTCATTCAGTTAGCTAATCGAATATGACCCATATACTCTCATTTCCCTTCTACTCCTTGGTGTCCTATCAATAAAATCCATTGAGATAATTTCCAAATTTCTACTATAGAATATCCAGAGGCTATAATAATACATCAGGTTTTTTCTACTCCACCTTTACTATCTGATAAGATACACACTTGGAAACAAACTCCACTACATGCCTTCTCATACTTGGCCAGTAAAACACTCTCTTCATATCATGGTACTTTTGTCACCACAAGGATGAATTGTCACCCTAGAACAATGAGACTCACCTAGTACCATGTCCACCAACTTCTTAATAAGAGGAACACATAGCCTACCACCTCTTCATAGTCATCATCTCAAATTAATGGAATAACAGTCTAAATGACTAGGATGTTATCCTTTATCCAACTTCCAAAAAAGGCCTAATAATCCGTGTCTTAATTCTGACTCGAACTAATACAGTCTATAAGCGAAGGCTGAACGTCCAAAGCTGCCAATATCCCCGGTATAAGGTCTGATGAAGGTCGGAAGTCAAATGTAGAAATGAACTCCAAGTGCTTCCTTTCAAAGAACATCGGGCTTAACATTGCATGCTTTCTACTAATGGCATTAGCTACAACATTATCATTTCCCAAATTATATGAGATACTGGTATCATACGATGCTAAAAACACCATCCACCTTTGCTGCTTCAAATTTAGATCCTTTTAAGGTAAAAATACTTTAGAGACTTATGATCTATGAATAACTCAAATCGCTCGTCCAAAAGATAATGCATCCAAGATAAAGGGCAAAATAATATGTGCCAACCCAAGATACAGGTTAGATATTTTCCCTCATATACTTTCAACTATTGACCGGCATAATGTAACTGAAACGACCCGCCTTTCATTCCATAGAAAGACGCATCATTAAGAAGAAAGAAAGGGATAGAAAAGAGAAAAGAAAGGAAAGAAAGAAACAGACAACATCAGAATCTCACAGCGGAATCGAGTAAATTATATTATATCACATAAACATTACATAGTATCATATACATCAGAGTTTAAACAGCTAACACAACACAACTAGACAGTTATAATCATCTGTCTAGCAATTACAATTCAAGTACATCAGAGAAAACAGATACAACTCAACATATAGCGGAACCACTAAATATATCTACACGCTGAAGCCTCCTGCTCCATTATCTCCTCCAGAACTCGTCAAAGCAAATCCTGAATCACTTGACTACTCATACGTAATATGAGTACCTAAGAGTTTAATAAAACAGAAAATAAACACTCGGGTCAGACATGGTCTGGTGTGAGTAAACAGGGATAAAAGTTGCTTAACTTTAGAAAATCCTTTGAAAACAAAGGTATCACTAAGACTTCCCACACATAAACATGGAAAAGTTTTTACCTTACGCTAACCAAAACATTTGATATGAAATCCAGTGATATTATAATAGTGTCTAGGGTTTTCAAGATAAAATAAAAAAATTGCTGGAATGCTTACATCTCACGTTCCAACATAGTTGGGCACAATCAAAACCGTACAGACACTTATTGGATTATGGATTCCATCAATGGCAGGGCTACTGGGGTACCGCCCGTCACAGTACGTGGCCTAGATCACCGTACCGAGGAGTACGCCCGCTCCCCTGCAACACAAAGCCGGAACCATTCCTTATTGAACAGTTTCGAACAAGACCACCCCGCAGATTGGCCGTCGCCAACTGCCACACAATCGAATATAAGGGACTTCTAGACAGGGATAAATCTTGCTCTCCAGTGGGAGCTACCCACGAAGCCTTGCTGCACCTCCCCTGTTTTAGCCATTCCCGGTTGATGAGGCTTGAGGCTACGATTACCTTTATAGGACATATCAATCTTAGAATGCTCATCGTCCACCTGACGATGTCCTGAAAGCATTCAATCCATACAAGTTCGTTCCGGGTTCGAACGAAACCGAAGGCATTATCTCGTTACACTCGTATTGGAATCACCCTCAGGGTTAACGATGATAACCCTTGCACTCTAATCACCATCTCGAATCTATAAGCACTATTCAGTCAACTCATCACGGAATCATCCACAGAGTTAATGATCTCTAATATTGATCAAACAATCCTTGATTACATCATTAATTATAATAATTAATGATCTCTAATATTTAAATAAATTACTTAATTAAAATTAATTACATTTAGTAATTAATCTAATTATTAACCACCTTGATTAATATTCAATTTAGTAATTAACTATCTTTAATTACTTATTTACAAATTAATTATCCAATAATTAATCGTTAATTAATTCCTTAATTAATTACCAAAGTAATTATCCAAATTACTAATTAAAATAAATCACCTTTCACTAATTAAATTTCAGTAATTAATCACTCATTACTTCATAAAGTAATCCTGCTCCATTAATTACATTAAGTAATTACTTCCATTAAATCATCAAATGATTTACTTAAATTAATTAAACTAAATTAATTAACTTAAACAAAACACAATATCAAAATTAATTACAATAAGTAATTAATTCCTTAATTACTTTTATCAAGTAATTATATTTAACAAATTATAATTGATTATATTCAATTAATTAATCTAGTTAATTATCAAAATTTATTTCATTAATTAATTACTTAATTATCCTTAGATAATTATTTTTATTAATTAACAACATTTCCAATAATTACTTACTTAAGAAAAATTATCTTAGATTAATTATCAATAATCATCTTTAATTAAAAATTAATCTAAACCATTATTTAAAATCAAATAATTAAGTAAATTCTTAATTATCTTAATTATTTCAAAATGATTTATTTCTTATTAAATGACTCATTTACATTCAAAAAATATATTAAAACAATACATTTCTAAAATTAAATTCAAATTCAATTTAAAAATTTAATATTTAAAATGTTTAACTATTTAAACATTAATCCAAATTTAAATAAATATAAACCTTAAAATAAAATGAATGTTAAAGTACATTCATTACTTAAATATAAAGAAAGATTTAAAATAAATTTACTTGATTAAAATAAATTAAGTTTTGAAAATAAATTGATTATTCCAACTTCCAAATTTAAATTAAACACTTCATATTTTAATTCAAATACTAAAGGAAATAAATTCTTTCAAGTTTAAAACTTATTTGAAATCAAATTTCATTTTTAAATCTCTTTTTTTTTTAAATTTACAAACTGTTTTGAAATCAAAACTAGTTTCCAAAGTAAACTTGAAAACTGTTTCTAACTTGATTTCAAAAAAAAAAATCTTGCTTAAAAACATTTAAATCTGTTCATAATTTAAAAACTTACAAAAATTGTTTGAATCAAAATCTAGTTTTAAAGGTAAACCTGAAAACTGTTTTAATCTTGATTTAAAACTAAATTCAAATCTTGTTTAAATTTTAAAATTTTCATTTTTAAAAATTTGAATTTCAAACTTCATGTGAATTCAGATTCAACTTACACTTGAGTCAAGTTACAATTTAAAATATGAATTTCATTCAAATTTTTTAAAAACCGCAAAATTTCAGGTTTTAAACCTGTAATCATATTTACCCGAGCAACCCCTTTATTTACTTCGAGTTTCCAAACCCCCAGCTTCGAGACAACATCACAAAAACCCGAGATCATCTCCGAGTCAAAAACCCTCCATACCTCCAAATGTTCACCAGAAAATTTATGTGCACGGTGCATATGCACCGGCACTCTGATGATCTCCAGCCTCTCAAGAAACTTGATCGCGACCCTAAAAATCCTCACTGCAGTTCGATGTTGAAATCGAGAATATAAATCCAACCTGGAACATCAACACTGCAACCAAAGGCCAAACCTGTCAACACCGCTCTTACCCTTCTCCGACCACTTGATCACCTGCAACTCCGGCAATCTCCTCATCTACGTCCTCTCTGCCGATTCCCAAAGTATGTCAACGCTAGGTGCATCAGAGACCACGTGATGCATCAAAAATTCAACCACTCAAAAACTAGGGCTTAAACCTGGAAAACACCCAATTACAATCACCACCACCACTGAAATAAACTCCTGACAATTTCCCCAACCATCCCATCTGCATTCCACCTCCAGAAAGACCCAGAGCCTCCATAATTCACTAGAAACTCAAACAAAACCAAAAAGACCCAATCCTGTTTAGCACAGTAATGCTCACTCCCTTAGTGAAATTAAAATGTAATATTTATTTCCAAAATCCACGAATTCAATCATGCATTCTGGTTACAAACTATTTTAATGTTTAAAAAAATTTTGATATACTTACTTCTAGAAAAATATTTACTGTTGTAAATGTTTTCCAGAGACTACAGGATTTTAATATAGCTAAATTTTGATTTATAACCGTCATTTCATTCTAAACAAACAAAGTTTGTTTACATTTCAAATTCTAATTGAAAATCAAATCAGGTGATAATGGATTCCAATTACAATCTTAGTTTTTTTTCTATTAAACTTAGTTTAAACATATAAAGGAAGGAAGATTCCTGACCATAACAGTCCATATCTATGTTTATACATATATACACAATTCATCCTCACAATACAATAATTCAAGCTTGCTCAATAATATCAATTCACATGCACAGAAAGCATAAACTTCAGTATTTTGAGGTTAATCACAAAAAGAAAGAAATAGAACAATTTTCATCTAACAGTTTTTAAATCATGTGAACTAGTGCTTAAGTTCTGGAAATTTAATCTAGCTTTGATTTTAAAAAGAAAAACAGTTTTTAAATAAAGAAGCTTACTCACTTTTTTAATGAAGGTGCAGAGAACAAATTCCGTTGTAATTCTGTTTCCTGGAACTGCAATTTTTGAATCTCCTGTTGAACTGCAATTTGCTAGTTGAATTTGCTTTTCTTATTGATGAAGATTTTTGAACTGCATGTAGACCCATAACTTCATATGCTTGAGAAAGAGTTGAAGTTGAAGATTGCTTCCAGATTGTAGGTTTGAAGTTTGAATTTGCAGATTTTTAGAAGGTTTTGGTTTTGTAGATTTTGATTGAAGATTGGCTTTGCAGATATGAAGTTTGTTTGCAGAAATTTTAAAATATCCATTGTTTTGGGTTTTGAAATTCTTTTTACAAATCTGGTTTCAGATTTTCAAATGAGAATAAGGGTTGAACAAAAATGCATTTGTTATATTTTCTTATCAATATGATTAAAATAAAAAGTTTTAAAACAATGCCACTTGTTGTATTAAGGTGTAATAAATTTACAAGTGTCTTCTACTAGTTTAAAAGCTAACACATGTACATTTTTAATATAAAAAGAAAATTCTAAATTTATAAATGTATTTAAATTAATCTAAAACCATTTCTAATTTAATTTAATCATGCTTTAAATGTTTATTAACATTAGCCTTGAAAATGATTACATGCTTACTTCTTTTATAAAATTACACACAATTATAAATGTTCATTTGAATGTTTTCAAAATAATATTCTTTTAAAACTAATTTTCAAAAGAGAAGATTTTAAAAAGAAAAGAAATGTTGAATTCAATTTTATTCAAGAGTTTTAAATCAAAATACAATATTTTAATGTGAATGAATTAAATTTTATTTCAAAGAAAACAATTTTTAAAACAAAACAAAATAAACTTTTATTATAAAACAAAATTTAAACTATATTTATTTTTATAAACAAAATAAATACTTACTTACATTACTATGAAGATATAAGAAAGACTTTAAAATTTTCCTTTGGAAAGTTTTCAATACTAATTTAAATCAATTTACAAATTATACATTTATATATAATAAGTTGGAAAATATTCTTTATTTAATATAAATTTAAATTTTGAATTAAAATCAAATCCTCTATTTACAATGTATACACATATATACATTATAAATAAAATATCTTTTGAATCAGTTTAGAAAGATGAATTTTATTACTTAAATATTTTTAACATTTGAAAACAATCAGATTCTCAATTTAAATTAAATTATTATTATTTTGAAAAGAATATAATTTGACAGATTAAACAATTATTAATCTTCAAAAGAAAATTCCTGTTTGAATTAGATTATTAAATCAATATTTCACACTTTTAAAATAATTATTAATGAAATTATTAAATAAATATTGCCTAAATCTCTGGGATATCACATTCCTCCCTCCTTAAAAGAATTTCATCCCCGAAATTTAAAAGCAAAGGTAATTTAATAATCCCATACAGATTTTTAAAATTTAAAAGAGCAAATCATATGTTATCAACCAAATACTAGCAACCATAGCAACCAATTCAAACAAACAATTCTAACTATCCAGACAAAATTCTGGATATGATTCCCTAGAGTTTCCCAGGTACAAACACCGGGATACTCGCTCTACAGAGTCTAAACTAGCTACACCACTCAAGTCTAGAGCTCCTATATCTAGATCTACAAAACTAAACAGAGAACTGGACCACAGACATGTCCTAATCACTTCCAAATCTCCTAGAACTACTGAGTCTAAAACCAGAGATAAGCCATACACGTACTCCCTCGGAGATACGATAAAAAACATAACAAATTCCAACCATCCGAACTGGCGATTCAATCCTGTAGATCAAACACTTAATCCTTAAGAGAAGCAGAAAGATCCAATACTCATATCCACACATCTCTCCTGTCGATCCTGGGATGCCTTCAACATCTAGATCAATCAAAATCCAGCACTCAAACTCTACTACACAGATATCAGAAGACTCCAAAAATACACTCCTATTCTGAAAATAGAACAGATGCACAAGACATCCAAGCCTCCATACTAAAACGAATTTCCCGTAGAAATCCTCTATCCAAGAAAAAAACTCAAATTCCTAATGAATCGGGTGTTGCTTCTATTCTGGAATAGCTGCCACCATGCTTCCACTGCGCAACTATGACTTAAGAATGCTGTTGATGAACACAAGTATAATCTTGATCAGCTTATCCCGGAAACATTGTTCATCAAATTCCATAAAATCTCAGTGACCTATCCGATTCAGTCACAAACACATAGCAAAAATTCAACCAGGAAACTGGATCCAATCAATCTTGCCAGCTTAAACAGATCTCTTTCTCAAGGAGCTCTCCTACTATGCTGAACCACCGGTAAAGCTCCAAGAATCAAGTCAAAATAGAACTCAAACTCTCGATGGATGCCAATCTCAACTCCTTCGAAGATATCCAGAAAAGTCTCAAATCACTTTGATAACTCGAACATCCTCTAGAGATGCTTCAATCCAAACAAAGATCACTCAGAGAACCTCCGAACCGTCGCAAGTCACTTTTACGATCCTACTCAGTTCAGATCCCAAGAAATCATTCTCATTGCAAAATCAGAACAGCTAAAACCTTCTATCCAAAAGAAGAACTAGTGGTCTACCTCTTAACCACTAACATCACTCCCAACTGAGCTTCCAGAAGAAATGGACAAGCTCCACCATCTGCCGGGACTATTGACAGAAGAATCACAGATATTTCTGAACCATCGAAGAAACATGCCACTCGCTGCTGCTACAGCTGCCAAAAACTTCCTAATCCAAAAACTTATCGAATCCCAAAGTTACACCAGCCACTTCACAATAGAGCCTTCAGTAGACAGATATCTCTCAGGAAACTCGCTCCTAAACCAAGCATAAAACACTCTGCCAAACTGAGTCTCAAACACAAATACAGACAGAACTCCTTCCTAAGATTGCCAAGATTCTATTGTTGGCTTCAGTACTCCCAACTGATCCAAACTCAAGAAAATCCACTCACATGAGTGCAACCAAGCTTAAAATACAAAAAATGAACTTCGAATCTTGAAAAGATTTCCCTTCAGAGATCAGTAGAAATCCTTCACCAACTGCAAAACTACTCAAGATGCCCAATACTGCCCTAGCAGATCCACTTCCAACTTCAAACACTCGGACTCCAACCTTGGTAGTTGTGTTACACACACCACTACCCTATCTACCTTTAGAACTTATATTGGAAAACCTGAACAGGTAACCCAATCAAATAGGCAGAAATAAATAATATATATATATATATTCAAAATTACAAATACGCTCTCTCAAGAAGGACACCAACCCAGAGTCTAGGTATTCACTCAACCTAGAGCTCGGATACCACAATGAAACGAACCGCCTTTCATTCCATAGAAAGATGCATCATTAAGAAGAAAGAAAGGGATAGAAAAGAGAAAAGAAAGAAAAGAAAGAAAAAGACAACGTTCTCACAGCGGAATCGAATAAATTATATTATATCACATAAACATTACATAGTATCATATACATCAGAGTTTAAACAGCTAACACAACACAAACAAGACAGTTATAATCATCTGTCTAGCAATTACAATTCAAGTACATCAGAGAAAAACAGATACAACTCAAATCACAGCGGAACCACTAAATATATCTACACGCTGAAGCCTCCTGCTCCATTATCTCCTCCAGAACTCGTCAAAGTAAATCCTGAATCACTTGACTACTCATACGTAATATGAGTACCCAAGAGTTTAATAAAACAGAAAATAAACACTCGGGTCAGACAGGGTCTGGTGTGAGTAAACGGGGATAAAAGTTGCTTAACTTTAGAAAATCCTTTGAAAACAAAGGTATCACGTAAGACTTCCCACACATAAACATGGAAAAGTTTTTTACCTTACGCTAACCAAAACATTTGATATGAAATCCAGTGATATTATAATAGTGTCTAGGGTTTTCAAGATAAAATACAGAAATAGCTGGACTGCTTACATCTTACGTTCCAACATAGTTGGACACAATCAAAACCGTACAGGCACTTATTGGATTATGGATTCCATCAATGGCAGGGCTACTGGGGTACCGCCCGTCAAAGTACGTGGCCTCGATCACCGTTCCGAGGAGTACGCCCACTCCCCTGCAACACAAAGCCGGAACCATTCCTTATTGAACAGTTCCGAACAAGACCACCCCGCAGATTGGCCGTCGCCAACTGCCACACAATTGAATATAAGGGACTTCTAGACAGGGATAAATCTTGCTCTCCAGTGAGAGCTACCCATGAAGCCTTGCTGCACCTCCCCTGTTTTAGCCATTCCCGGTTGATGATGCTTGAGGCTACGATTACCTTTATAGGACATATCAATCTTAGAATGCTCATCGTCCACCTGACGATGTTCTGAAAGCATTCAATCCATACAAGTTCGTTTCGGGTTCGAACGAAACCGAAGGCATTATCTCGTTACACTCGTATTGGAATCACCCTCAGGGTTAACGACGATAACCCTTGCACTCTGAATCACCATCTCGAATCTATAAGCACTATTCCGTCAACTCATTACGGAATCACCCACAGAGTTATATTGACGTATAGACCTTACACTTCGAGTCTTCACTTGCTCCACTTGGATTAACGACCTAACGTTTAATTGGAACCGATGTGGTTTTCGAAATTCCAAATTTGGAGATCCGATCCCGGTCTCATCGAAATCCAAACGCCATCTTAATGTCCAAGTTGTACTTAAAAGTTTCAAACAATTAACTCATTTCATTGTTATCTATTTCACACAGATAGATAAGTTACATATCACAATAGATAATCACATTCTCATCATAAACAGATAATCTGTATCATCACAAACAGATAATCATCACAATCCAGATAATCCATCACAAACCATCATACTTAAACCAATCATCCATATCATACAGATACAACTAATCTCATTACTGAGATCACAACCATTAAATCAATAGCATCCATAAGCAATGATTTATTAACCATCAATTCTAATTAATTTCAAAGGAATTAAATTAATTACTTCTATCATTAATTAATTTAAAATAATTTAAATTAATTACCATATTTAATTCCTGCTTAACATCCATTAATTAATTAACCCAATTAATTAATTAATCACTAAGTATTTAACTTGATTAAATACTTTTGATTAATCACCCTCTAATTACAATAAGTAATTAATCTTTAATTAATTTCATAAATTTATTAACCTTAATCATAAGTAATTAACATTTAATTACTCATTTATTAATTAATTATAATTAATTATATTTATCCTTAATTAATTACAATTAATTAATCACTTATTTAATTATTACTTGATCAAACAATCCTTGATTACATCATTAATTATAATAATTAATGATCTCTAATATTTAAATAAATTACTTAATTAAAATTAACTACATTTAGTAATTAATCTAATTATTAATCACCTTGATTAATATTCAATTTAGTAATTAACTATCTTTAATTACTTATCTACAAATTAATTATCCAATAATTAATCGTTAATTAATTCCTTAATTAATTACAAAAGTAATTATCCAAATTACTAATTAAAATAAATCACCTTTCACTAATTACATTTCAGTAATTAATCACTCATTACTTCATAAAGTAATCCTGCTCCATTAATTACATTAAGTAATTACTTCCATTAAATCATCAAATGATTTACTTAAATTAATTAAACTAAATTAATTAATAACAAAACACAATATCAAAATTAATTACAATAAGTAATTAATTCCTTAATTACTTTTATCAAGTAATTATATTTAACAAATTATAATTGATTATATTCAATTAATTAATCT
The DNA here is from genome assembly GCA_030765085.1 of Allium cepa. Taxonomy (NCBI): domain Eukaryota; kingdom Viridiplantae; phylum Streptophyta; class Magnoliopsida; order Asparagales; family Amaryllidaceae; genus Allium; species Allium cepa. The sequence continues at coordinate 603,727,709 of CM060935.1, forward strand.
AGTTAATTATCAAAATTTATTTCATTAATTAATTACTTAATTATCCTTAGATAATTATTTTTATTAATTAACAACATTTCCAATAATTACTTACTTAAGAAAAATTATCTTAGATTAATTATCAATAATCATCTTTAATTAAAAATTAATCTAAACCATTATTTAAAATCAAATAATTAGGTAAATTCTTAATTATCTTAATTATTTTCAAAATAATTTATTTCTTATTAAATGACTCATTTACATTCAAAAAATATATTAAAACAATACATTTCCAAAATTAAATTCAAATTCAATTTAAAAATTTAATATTTAAAATGTTTAACTATTTAAACATTAATCCAAATTTAAATAAATATAAACCTTTAAATAAAATGAATGTTAAAGTACATTCATTACTTAAATATAAAGAAAGATTTAAAATAAATTTACTTGATTGATATAAATTAAGTTTTGAAAATAAATTGATTATTTCAACTTCCAAATTTAAATTAAACACTTCATATTTTAATTCAAATACTAAAGGAAATAAATTCTTTCAAGTTTAAAACTTATTTGAAATCAAATTTCATTTTTAAATCTTTTTTTTTAAATTTACAAACTGTTTTGAAATCAAAACTGGTTTCCAAATTAACTTGAAAACTGTTTTTAACTTGATTTCAAAACAAATTTAAATCTTGCTTAAAAACATTTAAATCTGTTCATAATTTAAAAACTTACAAAAACTGTTTGAATCAAAATCTGGTTTTAAAGGTAAACCTGAAAACTATTTTAATCTTGATTAAAACTAAATTCAAATCTTGTTTAAATTTTAAAATTTTCATTTTTAAAACTTTGAATTTCAAACTTCATGTGAATTTAGATTCAACTTACACTTGAGTCAAGTTACAACTTTAAAATATGAATTTCATTCAAAAATTTTAACAACTGCAAAATTTCAGGTTTTAAACCTGTAATCATATTTACCCGAGCAACCTTTTATTTACTTCGAGTTTCCAAACCCCCAGCTTCGAGACAACATCACAAAAACCCGAGATCATCTCCGAGTCAAAAACCCTGCATACCTCCAAATGTTCACCAGAAAATTTATGTGCACGGTGCATATGCACCGGCACTCTGATGATCTCCAGCCTCTCAAGACCACCTCACCAAGTCGCCGGCCATCCCCAAACTTGATCGCGACTCCGAAAATCCCCACTGCAGTTCGATGTTGAAATCGAGAATATAAATCCAACCTGGAACATCAACACTGCAACCAAAGGCCAAACCTGTCAACACCGCTCTTACCCATCTCCGATCACTTGAACACCTGCAACTCCGGCAATCTCCTCATCTACGTCCCCTCTGCCGATTCCCAAAGTATGTCAACGCTCGGTGCATCAGAGACCACGTGAAGCATCAGAAATTCGACCACTCAAAAACTAGGGCTTAAACCTGGAAAACACCCAATTACAATCACCACCACCACTGAAATAAACTCCTGATAATTTCCCCTACCATCCCATCTGCATTCCACCTCCAGAAAGATCCAGAGCCTCCATAATTCACTAGAAACTCAAACAAAACCAAAAAGACCCAATCCTGTTTAACACAGTAATGCTCACTCCCTTAGTGAAATTAAAATGTAATATTTGTTTCCAAAATCCATGAATTCAATCATGCATTCTGGTTACAAACTGTTTTAATGTTTTAAAAAAATTTGATATACTTACTTCTAGAATAATATTTACTGTTGTAAATGTTTTCCAGAGACTACAAGATTTTAATATAGCTAAATTTTGATTTATAACCGTCATTTCATTCTAAACAAACAAAGTTTGTTTACATTTCAAATTCTAATTGAAAATCAAATCAGGTGATAATGGATTCCAATTACAATCTTAGTTTTTTTTCTATTAAACTTAGTTTAAACAAATACAGGAAGGCAGATTCCTGACCATAACAGTCCATATGTATGTTTATACATATATACACAATTCATCCTCACAATACAATAATTCAAGCTTGCTCAATAATATCAATTCACATGCACAGAAAGCATAAACTTCAGTATTTTGAGGTTAATCACAAAAAGAAAGAAATAGAACAATTTTCATCTAACAGTTTTTAGATCATGTGAACTAGTGCTTAAGTTCTGGAAATTTAATCTAGCTTTGATTTTAAAAAGAAAAAACTGTTTTTAAATAAAGAAGCTTACTCACTTTTTTAATGAAGGTGCAGAGAACAAATTCTGTTGCAATTCTGTTTCCTGGAACTGCAATTTTTGAATCTCCTATTGAACTGCAATTTGCTAGTTGAATTTGCTTTTTTTATTGATGAAGATTTTTGAACTGCATGCAGACCCATAACTTCATATGCTTGAGAAAGAGTTGAAGTTGAAGATTGCTTCCAGATTGTAGGTTTGAAGTTTGAATTTGCAGATTTTTAGAAGGTTTTGGTTTTGTAGATTTTGATTGAAGATTGGCTTTAAAGATATGAAGTTTGTTTGCAGAAATTTTAAAACATCCATTGTTTTGGGTTTTGAAATTCTTTTTACAAATCTGGTTTAAGATTTTCAAATGAGAATAAGGGTTGAAAAAAAATGCATTTGTTATATTTTCTTATCAATATGATTAAAATAAAAAGTTTTAAAACAATGCCACTTGTTGTATTAAGGTGTAATAAATTTACAAGTGTCTTCTATTAGTTTAAAAGCTAACACATGTACATTTTTAATATAAAAAGAAAATTCTAAATTTACAAATGTATTTAAATTTATCTAAAACCATTTCTAATTTAATTTAGTCATGCTTTAAATGTTTATTAACATTAGCCTTGAAAATGATTACATGCTTACTTCTTTTATAAAATTACACACAATTATAAATGTTCATTTGAATGTTTTCAAAATAATATTCTTTTAAAACTAATTTTCAAAAGAGAAGATTTTAAAAAGAAAAGAAATGTTGAATTCAATTTTATTCAAGAGTTTTAAATCAAAATACTATATTTTAATGTGAATGAATTAAATTTTATTTCAAAGAAAACAATTTTTAAAACAAAACAAAATAAACTTTTATTATAAAACAAAATTTAAACTATATTTATTTTTATAAACATAAATACTTACTTACATTACTATGAAGATATAAGAAAGACTTTAAAATTTTCCTTCGGAAAGTTTTCAATACTAATTTAAATCAATTTATAAATTATACATTTATATATAATAAGTTGGAAAATATTCTTTATTTAATATAAATTTAAATTTTGAATTAAAATCAAATCCTCTATTTACAATGTATGCACATATATACATTATAAATAAAATATCTTTTAAATCAGTTTAGAAAGATGAATTTTACTACTTAAATATCTTTAACATTTGAAAACAATCAGATTCTCAATTTAAATTAAATTATTATTATTTTGAAAAGAATATCATTTGACAGATTAAACAATTATTAATCTTCAAAAGAAAATTCCTGTTCGAATTAGATTATTAAATCAATATTTCACACTTTTAAAATAATTATTAATGAAATTATTAAATAAATATTGCCTAAATTTCTGGGACATCACATTCCTCCCCCCTTAAAAGAATTTCGTCCCCGAAATTTAAAAGCAAAGGTAATTTAATAATCCCATATGGATTTTAAAATTTAAAAGAGCAAATCATATGTTATCAACCAAATACTAGCAACCATAGCAACCAATTCAAACAAACAATTCTAACTATCCAAACAAAATTCTGGATACGATTCCCTAGAGTTTCCCAGGTACAAACGCCGGGATACTCGCTCTACAGAGTCTAAACTAGCTACACCACTCAGGTCTAGAGCTCCTATATCTAGATCTACAAATCTAAACAGAGAACTGGGCCACAGACAAGTCCTAATCACTTCCAAATCTCCCAGAACTACTGAGTCTAAAACCAGAGATAAACCATACATGCACTCCCTCGGAGATACGTGAAAAAACATAACAAATTCCAGCCATCCGAACTGGCGATTCAATCCTATAGATCAAACACTTAATCCTTAAGAGAAGCAGAAAGATCCAATACTCATATCCATACATCTCTCCTGTCGATCCTGGGCTGCCTTCAACTTCTAGATCAATCAAAATCCACCTCTCAAACTCTACTACACAAATATCAGAAGACTCCAAAAATACACTCCTATTCTGAAAATAGAACAGATGCACAAGACATCCAAGCCTCCATACTAAAACGAATTTCCCGTAGAAATCCTCTGATCCAAGAAAAAAACTCAAATTTCTAATGAATCGGGTGTTGCTTCTATTCTGGAATAGCTGCCACCATGCTTCCACTGCGCAACTATGACTTAAGAATGCTGTTGATGAACACAAGTATAATCTTGATCAGCTTATCCCGGAAACATTGTTCATCAAATTCCATAAAATCTCAGTGACCTATCCGATTTAGTCACAAACACACAACCAAAATTCAACCAGGAAACTGGATCCAATCTATCTTGCCAGCTTAAACTGATCTCTTTCTCAAGGAGCTCTCCTACTACGCTGAACCACCGGTAAAGCTCCAAGAATCAAGTCAAAACAGAACTCAAACTCTCGATGGATGCCAATCTCAACTCCTTCGAAGATATCCAGAAAAGTCTCAAACCACTTTGATAACTCGAACATCCTCTAGAGATGCTTCAATCCAAACAGAGATCACTCAGAGAACCTCCGAACCGTCGCAAGTCACTTTTGCGATCCTACTCAGTTCAGATCCCAAGAAATCGTTCTCACTGCAAAATCAGAACAGCTAAAACCTTCTATCCAAAAGAATAACTAGCGGTCTACCTCTTAACCACTAACATCACTCCCAACTGAGCTTCCAGAAGAAATGGACAAGCTCCACCATCTGCCGGGACTACAGACAGAAGAATCACAGAGATTTCTGAACCATCGAAGAAACATGCTACTCACTGCTGCTACTGCTGCCAAAAACTTCCTAATCCAAAAACTTATCGAATCCCAAAGCTACACCAGCCACTTCACAATAGAGCCTTCAGTAGACAGATATCTCTCAGGAAACTTGCTCCCAAACCAAGCACAAAACACTCTGCCAAACTGAGTCTCAAACTCAAATACAGACAGAACTCCTTCCTAAGGTTGCTAAGATTCCATTGCTGGCTTCAATACTCCCAACTGATCCAAACTCAAGAAAATCCACTCACACGAGTGCAACCAAGCTTAAAATCCAAAAATGAACTCCGAATCTTGAAAATATTTCCCTTTAGAGATCAGTAGAAATCCTTCACCAACTGCAAAACTACTAAAGATGCCCAATACTGCCCTAGCAGATCCACTTCCAACTTCAAACACTCGGACTCCAACCTTGGTAGTTGTGTTACACACACCACTACCCTATCTATCTTTAGAACTTATACTGCAAATCCTGAACAGGTAACCCAATCAAATAGGTAGAAATAAATAATATATATATATATTCAAAATTACAAATACGCTCTCTCAAGAAGGACACCAACCCAGAGTCTAGGTATTCGCTCAACCTAGAGCTCTGATACCATAACGAAACGACCCGCCTTTCATTCCATAGAAAGACGCATCATTAAGAAGAAAGAAAGGGATAGAAAAGAGAAAAGAAAGGAAAGAAAGAAATCTCGCAACGGAATCGAATAAATTATATTATATCACATAAACATTACATAGTATCATACACATCAGAGTTTAAACAGCTAACACAACACAAACTAGACAGTTATAATCATCTGTCTAGCAATTACAATTCAAGTACATCAGAGAAAAACAGATACAACTCAAAACACAGCGGAACCACTAAATATATCTACACGCTGAAGCCTCCTGCTCCATTATCTCCTCCAGAACTCGTCAAAAGCAAATCCTGAATCACTTGACTACTTATACGTAATATGAGTACCCAAGAGTTTAATAAAACAGAAAATAAACACTCGGGTCAGACAGGGTCTGGTGTGAGTAAACAGGGATAAAAATTGCTTAACTTTCGAAAATCCTTTGAAAACAAATGTATCACGTAAGACTTCCCACACATAAACATGGAAAAGTTTTTACCTTACGCTAACCAAAACATTTGATATGAAATCCAGTGATATTATAATAGTGTCTAGGGTTTTCAAGATAAAATACAGAAATAGCTGGCATGCTTACATCTCACGTTCCAACATAGTTGGGCACAATCAAAACCATACAGGCACTTATTGGATTATGGATTCCATCAATGGCAGGGCTAATGGGGTACCGCCCGTCACAGTACGTGGCCTCGATCACCGTACCGAGGAGTATGCCCGCTCCATTGCAACACAAAGCCGAAACCATTCCTTACTGAACAGTTCCGAACAAGACCACCCCGCAGATTGGCCGTCGCCAACTGCCACACAATCGAATATAAGGGACTTCTAGACAGGGATAAATCTTGCTCTCCAGTGGGAGCTACCCACGAAGCCTAGCCGCACCTCCCCTGTTTTAGCCATTCCCGGTTGATGAGGCTTGAGGTTACGATTACCTTTATAGGACATATCAATCTTAGAATGCTCATCGTCCACCTGATGATGTTTTGAAAGCATTCAATCCATACAAGTTCTTTCCGGGTTCGAACGAAACCGAAGGCATTATCTCGTTACACTCGTATTGGAATCACCCTCAGGGTTAACGACGATAACCCTTGCACTCTGAATCACCATCTCGAATCTACAAGCACTATTCCGTCAACTCATTACGGAATCACCCACAGAGTTATACTAACGTATAGCCCTTACACTTCGTGTCTTCACTTGCTCCACTTGGATTAACGACTTAACGTTTAATTGGAATCGATGTGGTTTTCAGAATTCCAAATTTGGAGATCCGATCCCGGTCTCATCGAAATCCAAACGCCATCTTAATGTCCAAGTTGTACTTAAGGGTTTTAAACAATTAACTCATTTCATTGTTATCTATTTCACAAAGATAGATAAGTTACATATCACAATATAAATGTATTTAAATTTATCTAAAACCATTTCTAATTTAATTTAGTCATGCTTTAAATGTTTATTGACATTAGCCTTGAAAATGATTACATGCTTACTTCTTTTATAAAATTACACACAATTATAATTGTTCATTTGAATGTTTTCAAAATAATATTCTTTTAAAACTAATTTTCAAAAGAGAAGATTTTAAAAAGAAAAGAAATGTTGAATTCAATTTTATTCAAGAGTTTTAAATCAAAATACTATATTTTAATGTGAATGAATTAAATTTTATTTCAAAGAAAACAATTTTTAAAACAAAACAAAATAAACTTTTATTATAAAACGAAATTTAAACTATATTTATTTTTATAAACATAAATACTTTCTTACATTACTATGAAGATATAAGAAAGACTTTAAAATTTTCCTTCGGAAAGTTTTCAATACTAATTTAAATCAATTTATAAATTATACATTTATATATAATAAGTTGGAAAATATTCTTTATTTAATATAAATTTAAATTTTGAATTAAAATCAAATCCTCTATTTACAATGTATGCACATATATACATTCTAAATAAAATATCTTTTAAATCAGTTTAGAAAGATGAATTTTATTACTTGAATATTTTTAACATTTGAAAACAATCAGATTCTCAATTTAAATTAAATTATTATTATTTTGAAAAGATTATCATTTGACAGATTAAACAATTATTAATCTTCAAAAGAAAATTCCTGTTCGAATTAGATTATTAAATCAATATTTCACACTTTTAAAATAATTATTAATGTAATTATTAAATAAATATTGCCTAAATTTCTGGGACATCACATTCCTCCCCCCTTAAAAGAATTTCGTCCCCGAAATTTAAAAGCAAAGGTAATTTAATAATCCCATACGGATTTTAAAATTTAAAAGAGCAAATCATATGTTATTAACCAAATACTAGCAACCATAGCAACCAATTCAAACAAACAATTCTAACTATCCAGACAAAATTCTGGATACGATTCCCTAGAGTTTCCTAGGTACAAACGCCGGGATACTCGCTCTACAGAGTCTAAACTAGCTACACCACTCAGGTATAGAGCTCCTATATCTAGATCTACAAATCTAAACAGAGAACTGGGCCACAGACAAGTCCTAATCACTTCTAAATCTCCAGAACTACTGAGTCTAAAACCAGAGATAAACCATACATGCACTCCCTCGGAGATACGTGAAAAAACATAACAAATTCCAGCCATCCGAACTGGCGATTCAATCCTATAGATCAAACACTTAATCCTTAAGAGAAGCAGAAAGATCCAATACTCATATCCATACATCTCTCCTGTCGATCCTGGGCTGCCTTCAACTTCTAGATCAATCAAAATCCACCACTCAAACTCTACTACACAAATATCAGAAGACTCCAAAAATACACTCCTATTCTGAAAATAGAACAGATGCACAAGACATCCAAGCCTCCATACTAAAACGAATTTCCCGTAGAAATCTTCTGATCCATGAAAAAAACTCAAATTCCTAATGAATCGGGTGTTGCTTCTATTCTGGAATAGCTGCCACCATGCTTCCACTGCGCAACTATGACTTAAGAATGCTGTTGATGAACACAAGTATAATCTTGATCAGCTTATCCCGGAAACATTGTTCATCAAATTCCATAAAATCTCAGTGACCTATCTGATTCAGTCACAAACACACAACCAAAATACAACCAGGAAACTGGATCCAATCAATCTTGCCAGCTTAAACTGATCTCTTTCTCAAGGAGCTCTCCTACTATGCTGAACCACCGGTAAAGCTCCAAGAATCAAGTCAAAACAGAACTCAAACTCTCGATGGATGCCAATCTCAACTCCTTCGAAGATATCCAGAAAAGTCTCAAACCATTTTGATAACTCGAACATCCTCTAGAGATGCTTCAATCCAAACAAAAATCACTCAGAGAACCTCCGGACCGTCACAAGTCACTTTTACGATCCTACTCAGTTCAGATCCCAAGAAATCGTTCTCACTGCAAAATCAGAACAGCTAAAACCTTCTATCCAAAAGAATAACTAGCGGTCTACCTCTTAACCACTAATATCACTCCCAACTGAGCTTCCAGAAGAAATGGACAAGCTCCACCATCTGCCGGGACTACTGACAGAAGAATCACAGAGATTTCTGAACCATCGAAGAAACATGCTACTCACTGCTGCTACTGCTGCCAAAAACTTCCTAATCCAAAAACTTATCGAATCCCAAAGCTACACCAGCCACTTCACAATAGAGCCTTCAGTAGACAGATATCTCTCAGGAAACTTGCTCCCAAACCAAGCACAAAACACTCTGCCAAACTGAGTCTCAAACTCAAATACAGACAGAACTCCTTCCTAAGGTTGCTAAGATTCCATTGCTGGCTTCAATACTCCCAATTGATCCAAACTCAAGAAAATCCACTCACACGAGTGCAACCAAGCTTAAAATCCAAAAATGAACTCCGAATCTTGAAAAGATTTCCCTTTAGAGATCAGTAGAAATCCTTCACCAACTGCAAAACTACTCAAGATGCACAATACTGCCCTAGCAGATCCACTTCCAACTTCAAACACTCGGACTCCAACCTTGGTAGTTATGTTACACACACCACTACCCTATCTATCTTTAGAACTTATATTGGAAAACCTGAACAGGTAACCCAATCAAATAGGTAGAAATAAAGTATATATATATATATATTCAAAATTACAAATACGCTCTCTCAAGAAGGACACCAACCCAGAGTCTAGGTATTCGCTCAATCTAGAGCTCTGATACCATAACGAAACGACCCGCCTTTCATTCCATAGAAAGACGCATCATTAAGAAGAAAGAAAGGGATAGAAAAGAGAAAAGAAAGGAAAGAAAGAAAAAGACAACATTCTCGCAGCGGAATCGAATAAATTATATTATATCACATAAACATTACATAGTATCATATACATCAGAGTTTAAACAGCTAACACAACACAAACTAGACAGTTATAATCATCTGTCTAGCAATTACAATTCAAGTACATCAGAGAAAAACAGATACAACTCAAAACACAGCGGAACCACTAAATTTATCTACACGCTGAAGCCTCATGCTCCATTATCTCTTCCAGAACTCGTCAAAAGCAAATCCTGAATCACTTGACTACTCATACGTAATATGAGTACCCAAGAGTTTAATAAAACAGAAAATAAACACTCGGGTCAGACAGGGTCTGGTGTGAGTAAACAGGGATAAAAGTTGCTTAACTTTAGAAAATCCTTTGAAAACAAATGTATCACGTAAGACTTCCCACACATAAACATGGAAAAGTTTTTACCTTACGCTAACCAAAACATTTGATATGAAATCCAGTGATATTATAATAGTGTCTAGGGTTTTCAAGATAAAATACAGAAATAGCTGGAATGCTTACATCTCACGTTCCAACATAGTTGGGCATAATCAAAACCATACAGGCACTTATTGGATTATGGATTCCATCAATGGCAGGGCTACTGGGGTACCGCCCGTCACAGTACGTGGCCTCGATCACCGTACCGAGGAGTACGCCCGCTCCCCTGCAACACAAAGCCGAAACCATTCCTTACTGAACAGTTTCGAACAAGACCACCCCGCAGATTGGCCGTCGCCAACTGCCACACAATCGAATATAAGGGACTTCTAGACAGGGATAAATCTTGCTCTCCAGTGGGAGCTACCCACGAAGCCTAGCCGCACCTCCCCTGTTTTAGCCATTCCCGGTTGATGAAGCTTGAGGTTACGATTACCTTTATAGGACATATCAATCTTAGAATGCTCATTGTCCACCTGACGATGTTCTGAAAGCATTCAATCCATACAAGTTCTTTCCGGGTTCGAACGAAACCGAAGGCATTATCTCGTTACACTCGTATTGGAATCACCCTCAGGGTTAACGACGATAACCCTTGCACTCTGAATCACCATCTCGAATCTACAAGCACTATTCCGTCAACTCATTACGGAATCACCCACAGAGTTATACTGACGTATAGCCCTTACACTTCGTGTCTTCACTTGCTCCACTTGGATAACGACTTAACGTTTAATTGGAATCGATGTGGTTTTCAGAATTCCAAATTTGGAGATCCGATCCCGGTCTCATCGAAATCCAAACGCCATCTTAATGTCCAAGTTGTACTTAAGGGTTTTAAACAATTAACTCATTTCATTGTTATCTATTTCACAAAGATAGATAAGTTACATATCACAATAGATAATCACATTCTCATCATAAATAGATAATCTATATCATCATAACCAGATAATCATCACAATCCAGATAATCCATCACAAACCATCATACTTAAACCAATCATCCATATCATACAGATACAACTAATCTCATTACTGAGATCACAACCATTCAATCAATAGCATCCATAAGCAATGATTTATTAACCATCAATTATAATTAATTTAAAAGGAATTAAATTAATTACTTCTATCATTAATTAATTTAAAATAATTTAAATTAATTACCATATTTAATTCCTGCTTAACATCCATTAATTAATTAACCCAATTAATTAATTAATCACTAAGTATTTAACTTGATTAAATACTTTTGATTAATCATCCTCTAATTACAATAAATAATTAGTCTTTAATTAATTTCATAAATTAATTAACCTTAATCATAAGTAATTAATATTTAATTGCTCATTTATTAATTAATTGTAATTAATTATATTTATCCTTAATTAAGTACAATTAATTAATCACTTATTTAATTATTACTTAATCAAACAATCCTTAATTACATCATTAATTATAATAATTAATGATCTCTAATATTTAAATTAATTACTTAATTAAAATTAATTACATTTAGTAATTAATCTAATTATTAATCATCTTGATTAATATTCAATTTAGTAATTAACTATCTTTAATTACTTATTTACAAATTAATTATCCAATGATTAATTGTTAATTAATTCCTTAATTAATTACAAAAGTAATTATCCAAATTACTAGTTAAAATAAATCACCTTTCACTAATTACATTTCAGTAATTAATCACTCATTACTTCATAAAGTAATCCTGCTCCATTAATTACATTAAGTAATTAATTCCATTAAATCATCAAATGATTTACTTAAATTAATTAAACTAAATTAATTAACTTAAACAAAACACAATATCAAAATTAATTACAATAAGTAATTAATTCCTTAATTACATTTATCAAGTAATTATATTTAACAAATTATAATTGATTATATTCAATTAATTAATCTAGTTAATTATCAAAATTTATTTCATTAATTAATTACTCAATTATCCTTAGATAATTATTTTTATTAATTAACAACATTTCCAATAATTACTTACTTAAGAAAAATTATCCTAGATTAATTATCACTAATCATCTTTAATTAAAAATTAATCTAAACCATTATTTAAAATCAAATAATTAAGTAAATTCTTAATTATCTTAATTATTTTCAAAATAATTTATTTCTTATTAAATGACTTATTTACATTCAAAAAATATATTAAAACAATACATTTCTAAAATTAAATTCAAATTCAATTTAAAAATTTGATATTTAAAATGTTTAACTATTTAAACATTAATCCAAATTTAAATAAATATAAACCTTAAAATAAAATGAATGTTAAAGTACATTCATTACTTAAATATAAAGAAAGATTTAAAATAAATTTACTTGATTAAAATAAATTAAGTTTTGAAAATAAATTGATTATTTCAACTTCCAAATTTAAATTAAACACTTCATATTTTAATTCAAATACTAAAGGAAATAAATTCTTTCAAGTTTAAAACTTATTTGAAATCAAATTTAATTTTTAAATCTCTCTCTTTTTTTAAAAAAAAATTTACAAACTGTTTTGAAATCAAAACTGGTTTCCATAGTAAACTTGAAAACTGTTTTTAACTTGATTTCAAAACAAATTTAAATCCTGCTTAAAAACATTTAAATCTGTTCATAATTCAAAATCTTGCTTCAATCCATCTTCTGTTTCTTGATTTATGGAGCGATAATCGTTGAGTTGTGTTGTTGAGCTAAATATGATCTGATCCTACTTCTTTTTCCCATAACTCTAGCATACGAACTATGATCAACTTAAAATTTGAAATCTAGCCTCATGAGCCCTTCCTTTTCACTTCATACCCATTTCACCTTGATTGGGACAAAAATTAAGGATCCGATCCGAATTCGCTTAACCATTGTCCATAGTCTCATTTATAGTCGATCTTCGATCTTGGTAATCGTTTCTCTAGGCCTCCTATTTTGATGATGATAATGTACGTTGGCTTAAATCCATTTATGTACTGCCTTGCTAAATGGTGGGTTAACAACATTCAATCGCACAGTCAGAAAATATGGTTATTACAAAATACTCCAAAAGCGACATATAATGATGTCCCTTTGGTTGATAAGAGTCTAATATTAGGCAATTATACTATTTTCCATTACATCCATTCAAGCAGACAAAACGACACAACAAAAAAATAACAGCTAGCTTGCCTCCTGCACGTCTCTAAAAGCTAATTCGTTTACCTAAAAAAATGGAAGACCCTACTCCCGGCCTACACAAATGAGCACCTGAGAGTTTAAGGGGAAAGTCAAAAAATTCGGGTCAAACAAATTGTTTGGTGTGAATAATAACCTACCATCTCGAACCTAAATAGATATATGATGAAACCATTCCACTAAGCAGAATGAGTTATCCCCTCACTAGTATCTTAACCAAAACATATCAACCATATACTATGCTCGTGTATCCAGAATAGTTATAACATAATAAATGAACATTTGCAATTATGCAACGCATAATGGACCACCCATCCTAATTTATTTGACTATCCATCTCAGTTTCATCTAACTATCTATCTTAATTTTAAATGACTATCCATCTTACATTGTGTGGACTACCCATCCCACATGTGTATAATATATGGATTATCTATTCCCTACTATATGGACTACCCATCACACATGATTTAACTATCTAAAATTATGTGGACTATCCAACAACATATTCCATTCATTTTAAACTATATGGATTATCCATCGCACATAACATAGTTTTCCTAGGATGGCTATGAACCCTTCATTAAACATATAGAGACTATCCATTTCAAACATTATGTGGACTATCCATCACACATTCCATAGTTTTCGTAGGATGACTTTGAACCCATCACTTATCAATTTAGTTCATAATTAATCTTATTCATCCAAGTGCCCAAACTATGTCTATTGGTATCCCCGATTAGGTTGACAACTCCTTAGACTTATGTCATGTTGTAATAACACACATTGGTATCCCCAACATATGTGATGTCGGAACCATAAAATAAATGGAAAATAAAATATAATATACCTTGATATTCCCAATGAATAAAGTAAAATTCATAAACTTATAGTATATAGAAATACAAAACATTGGTATCCCCAATGAATAACATCGAAATAATAAAGCATATGGCTTATCTCCATTAATATAGCAAAAAAGAAGGCTTATGATATTCATGCCAATAAAACAATACCGAACCTCTATCCAAGATTCGAAAATAAAATTCTAATTTTATAGATCATAAGGCTAAGACCGAAACCATAGAGCTATCGACTTTCTTAAACATAGGCTATCTCGCCTTTTCAAAATATACTTTTAATTTGCATAAAACACGGCCTCACCGATATTGAAATATGGAGTTGTGATATCAATGCCGCATGATATTGTTGCTGAGAACAATTAAAGAATGCGGATAATGATATACCACGATATCAATACCTTAAGCGGAAATCAAATACTTACGGCATCATTATAAGTATGTCAAAATTATTATACTTCGGCTATTATGCCGCATACATGGAAAAATTAGCGGCATCATTGTTGCAATAGATTGATACCAAAATTGATGACTTGCCACATTAATTTAATGATGTCAAACTATCGGAATTAATAACTCACGACATCAATATCTCGTACACCCACGAGATGCAGTATTCCCATAACTACAAGGTCGGATGCATGACCCAATGTATCACATATTAAAGGTACAAGTATCAATGCATTGCTCCATGTCAATGCCTCCTATTTCGATATCGCTTAAAACTACAAAGTAATACTGCCTGTTGTTAATGCTGGATGTCATGGGGATGCCGCATATTGATGGCATTGTCGTAATTATTATAAAAACTATTTTATTTCTATTAAAAGTAATTTCTTTTTACCAACTCTTATTCCTTGTTAAATTTCTATCGGTTAAAAACAAATTACAGGCAAAAGTATGACCTAAAAACTCAAATTCTAGACGATCGCATCTCATCCCAAGAGTTGCATACCCTCTTATTATATTCACGACCCTGAAGGAAGTAGCAAGATATGATAGTTCTAAATCTAACTTACCTACCAAACATTGAGAGATAAAAGAACATGATGCACCGTTATGAAATAATACTGTAACGGATATGCCATGAATCAAAAGCGTACCTCCCATCAAAGCATTTTCTTTCTCTTCTTCTGTTGGCCCAGATCATGATGGCTCCAATGTAAAAACTTTTCTTTTTCCACCTTAGCCACTTCTGGAAATTTATTCCTATAATGCTCCACCTGGTCGTAGTTGGAACACTTTACGTTCTTCTTTCCCACAACCGTCTTACCGCATCCGGATCGACACTCATTAGCATAGTGCCCATTCTTATCACACTTGTAACACTAATATCAGCTTTCGCTTTCTTTGCAGCTCCCTTCACCATGAAGAACTTTCTCTTCTTATTCTGAGAACTTTGGGCTTCCACCTGCATATCCTTCCTAGAAGTCAAAAGCACTTCATAATTTCTTATTGCCATCTCCACCACTACAATCGATGGATCCCTAAGATGTGGCATAGACGCCCTAGCAATCCTAGCCTAAAACCCCAGATAAACTTCTCGTTCTTCTCAATCACAATATCAATGGTGGAATATCCAAACCTGGATAGCTCATCAAGCTTAGTAGCATACTCCAGTATGGACATCTCTCCTTGCACCAAATCAGCAAATTCACTAAGCAAGGTTGACTTGGCTACTTCAGAAAGAACCTTTCCTTAAATCTCCTACAAAATTCAACCCAAGTCAATTCCTTTTTTAGCACACCTATGATCACCCCATTCTATCTATACAGTGCTTCTTCTTACAACTGTCTAGAAGCCAATCTCCCTTTTTGCTCATTGTTCAACCCTAGTTCAGAAGCTCTCTCCCAGTGCAATATCTAGTTTTCCACTTCAATAGCATCCTCAATTCTAAGAAAAGTCTTTCCTCTAAGACTAGTATAATCATGATTCAGCTTGGCATAGTTATTGCCAACTGGCACCACGGGATTAGCTCCTTCCACTTTAGCAACATTCCCTCCGACCAAACCAGCAGCAGCTCCTGCTTGCATCATATTGACAAAGAACCGATACATGGTCTTCATATCTACTGGTAGGTTCCAATACCTACATTGAAATTTGTATTTTAGTTAGCATTTGCCTACAGACCCTAGTTCCTTCTGGTATTGGGTCGAACATTTCCATTGGTTGTGGTGCTTCCTCCACCTAGATTCACTCTTCCGTTTTCTGCTTCCATATCTTGCTTTCTTGTAATCTGCATACAACCATTAACAAGATACAGGAGAACGGTCTAAGAGAGAGGGGAGAGTACATACTTATGTATAAAAGATATACGTACGTTACTATACGTTATTCCATACCACAATCTTATTCTCCAATTCATTGTATAATGTTTTCAAAAATCTGCCAATCTTTTAAGTTTTACATAAACCCATGCCTTGATACCAAACTATAACATCCTTTATTTTGAGGCTCAAAACAAAGATCTATGGATGCTACAGTCATATATACTATTAATTTCCAATGAAAAATGTAGCTAAATTAAATATGTCAATAATATTCGAAGCACATGAATACGAAACATTTCAAACATAATTTGATAATAAACTTTCATATTACATTTCACCAACGACATTTCGTATTCATTACGTAATCCTATTCGATCCCATGTTCAGAGAAAATATTATTATTACAAAATACTCCAAGAGAGACATATAATGATACTCCCTTGGTTAATTAGAGTCTGACACTTGGCAATTACAATTTTCCATTACATCCATTCAAGTAGATAAAATGACATAATGGAAAATAAAAGCTCCTAGTAATAGCTAGCTTGCCTTATGCACATATCTGGAAGCTTATAAGTCGAACTGGAAAACCTGAAAACCCTACTCCTGGCCTACACAAGTGAGAACCTGAGAATTTAAGGAAGAAACAAAAACTTTGTGTTAGACAAATAGTCTGGTGTGAATAATAACCTACCATCTCAAACTAAAATAGATATCTAGCGAGACCACATCGTCGAGCAAAATGGGTTTTTCGCTCACTAGTAACTTAACCAAAACATATCAACTATGTATTGTACTCCTTCATCACAATGGTTAGAACATAATAAATGAACATTTGCAATCATGCCCTACAATGGACTACCCATCCTAATTTATTTGACTATCTATCTCAATTTCATCTGACTATCTATCTTAATTTCAATTGATTATCTGCCATATATTCATGTGGACTACCCATCTCACATGTGTATAATATATGGATTATCTAGCCTCTACCACATGGACTAACCATCACACATGTTTTAACTATCTAAAATTGTGTGCACTATCCATCACATATATTCCAAATTTTTTAAATTATGTGGACTATCCATCACACATATCATATTTTTCCAAAATGACCATGAACCCTTCATTAACTATATAGAGATTATCCATCTCAGGCATATATGTACTATCCATCACACATTCCATAGTTTTCCTAGGATGATTATAGACTCATAACTTATACATTTAATTCATAATTAACCTTATTCACCCAAGTGCCAACCTATGTCTATTAGTATCCTCAATCAGATTCACAACCCCTTAAACTGATAGCATGTCGTAATAACACACATTGGTATCCCTAATATATGTGATGTCGGGATCATAAAATAAATGGCAAATTAAGTATAACATACATGATGACCTCAATAAATAAAGTCAAATTCATAAATTTATGGCATATAGAAATATAAAACATTAGTATCCCCGATGAATAATGTCGAAATCATGAAGCATATGGCTTACCGCCATTAATAAAGAAAAATAGATGACTTACGACATTCATGCCATTAAAATAATGACAAACCACTATCCAAGTTTCAAAAACAAAATTATAGATTATAAGGCCGACTACCGAAAACATAAACTTGTCGATTTTCTTAAAACATAAGCTATCTCGACTTTTTAAAACATACGCTTAGTTTGAATAAAACAAGGCCTCATTGGCATTAAAAAAGAGAGTTGCGGCATCAATGCCTAGTTGCTAAAAAACATAAAACAAAGAATGCCGACATTGATGTACCATGGCATCAATACCTTGAGCCAAAATCAATTACTTACGACGTCATTATAAGTATGTCGAAATTATTATACTTCAGTTATTATGTCGCATATATAGAAAAATTAGCAGCGTCATTGCTACAAAATAGATTGATACCGAAATTAATGACTTATGACATTAATTTAAGGATACTAATAATTGTCAGCATTAATTACTCACGACATTAATATCTCATATACCCACGAGATGTCGGTAACGACGATGTCAGATGCATGACCCATTGCATCACATACTTACAGTATAAATATCGCATGCATTTCTTCATGCCAATTTGTCCAATTCGGATATCACTTACAACTGTAAAGTGATACGGCCTATTGTTAATGCCGGACGTTATGAGGATGCCACATATCAATGACATTGTCGTAATTATTATAAAAACCGTTTTATTTCTATTAAAAGCAATTTTTTTACCAACTCTTATTCTTTGTCAAATTTCTATTAGTTAAAAACAAAATTTACCAATTTCTTTTTAGAAAATTGTTGCAAGTCGGTTTTATACTTCCAAAATCATTAATCAACTTAATCAATTAATTAATAGCAACTTAATCACCTAGGAAAAATCCATAAAAATTCACCAAAAATTAGAATCAACATGTTCTTTCATCTATAAAAATTTCAAAGGCCAAAATAATTATTTAATTATTTTTAATAATTAAAACCGAAATAAACACTATTTCCTTCTTAAGAAATTCATAAAATATTCATTATAACTAGAAATTACGAAATTAAAAACCCATCTCTAAAATAATATTTTGTACAACATAATATAAAATCAAATCAATTGGAGATCAAAAACTTAAGTTTTACACTTAAAATCAGACTAAAATAATTTCATAAACATTTCATAAAATCATTATTCTATCCAAACAATGATTAATCATCCATAACTTGGCAAAACAATCAAGAATAATTTGAAAATTGGCAGCTCGAATCGTGTGGGTTTGTGGGTCGTCACAGTTAGCTTCTTCTCACCTCTTGCACGACACGAATTGGTTGCCTAACAAAAGTCAAATCCGATACTGCTACTAAATCTTCCAATGCAGTCGGAGCAATAGTAATCTCTAGATCATGCATAGACTTCCTAAGGTTAAAAATATAGAAAAACGTTATGGACTTTTACCAAACTACTCGGTAACTCCCCTCAATACGAGAGCTTTCCAATCCCCTCTATAATAGGGAACGGTCCAACATATCTAGAAGCAAGTTTCTTTGACTTTCCAAATCGTATCACACCTTTCATCGGTGATACCTTAATGAAAACACGATCTTCAATTGAGAACTCTAAATATTTATGCCTCTTATCTACGTGACTTTTCTACCTAGATTGAGCCTCCTTCATCTGTGCCTGGATCAAGTCAATCTTTTCAGTGGCTTTTCTCGCCATATCTGGACGAAGAACTAATCTGCCTTCAGTCTCGAACCAACATGCTGGTGATTTGAACGGCCTTCCATACAAAGCTTCGAAAGGTGTCATTCCTATACAAGTTTGATAACTATTATTATAGGAAACCCAATTAAGAACAAATAGTCTTCCCATGACCCACTAAAATCTAGTGCACAAGCTCTCAACAAATCTTCGAGTACATTACTAATTCTCTCTGTCTGCCCATCCGTCCGTGGGTGATACGCGATACACATCTTAAGCTTGGTTCCTAACACTTCTTATAAACTCTTTCCGAACTTGCTGGTAAACAAAGTGTTTGACTATACTACTAGGAATCCTATGCTGTCTAACAATGTTATTCATAAACAACTTAGCCAATACAGGTGCCATTCTGGTTGACTAAACGGGAATGAAATATGCACTCTTGGTTAGTCTATCCATGATAACCTAAATATTCTCGTTTCCCCTATTCGACCTTGGCAGCTGGTCAATAAAATCCATGGATATAGAATTCCATTCCAAACTGGTATATCTAAAGGCTGAAGCAAAACACTTGGCTTTTGATGCTTGGCTTTCACTTACTAGAAATTCAAACATTTTTTTTACCCATAAGCCTACATCTCTTTTCATACTTTCCTAGAAGAAACTCCTCTTTATATCCTGATACATCTTAGCTCCTCCAGGGTAAATATTAAACTTTGATCGATGACACTGCTTAAGAACTTTTCCCTTTAGGTCACCAACATCTAGAACACCTAACCATCCCTTCTTCCTTAACCATCCCTTTTAGTTAAGAGTAAAATCTTTCGAATCATTAGTATCGGTTTCACTTTCCAATCTTCACATCCGTTTAGCTAGCAATGGATCATCTCTCTGCTTAAAAGCTATCCTTTTGATTAATACCGGTCGAACTTCTAAACATGATAATATAGTGGTACTCTGACTAGAACTAGCAATCACTCTCAACTGCACAATGTAAGTAGTCAATGCCTCTATATCTTTCCATTCTGCTAACATAGCTAACACCACATTTTAATATTTATTGCTAAGTGCATTAGCAACTTTATTTCCTTTCCTTGACGTATAGTCAATACTGAAATAATAAGATGCTAAAAATTCCAACCATCTCTGCCGTCCCATATTTAAATCCTACTGAGAGAATAAATACCGCAAGGACTTATGATCCACATACAAATCGAATCATTCTAATAAGAGGTAGTGTCTCCACACCTTCAGTAAAAAATTGCTACTGCCAATTCCAAATCATGAGTCGGATATCTAACTTCATGGTCTAAGTTATCGAGAAGCATAGGCCATCACTTTACCTTTTTGTATAAAAATGACTCCTAATCCTGCTCCACATGCATCTGAATACACCACTATGTCCTGATTACCATCTGGCACAACTAACACAGGCGCATTGGTTAATAAATGTTTCAGCTCCTGGAACGCTTCCTCATATTTATCGAACCAAACAAACTTTATGTCCTTTTTTGTTAGTTTAGTCAAGGGTGCGGGTATCCAAGAGAAATCTTTAATGAATCTTTGGTAATAGCTAGCTAATCCGAGAAAAATCTTTATCTCATTCACCATCGTAGGTCTCTTATAGTTATTTACAACTTCAATCTTAGCTAAAATCCATAGACATCCCTTCCCTTAAAACTACATAACCAAAAAACTTCACTTCTCTCTTCCACAAATGACACTTCGAAAACTTATCTTTTAGTTGATGCTGCCTTAATGTCCCAAGCACTATTCTAAGATGAATCTCATGATCTCTCTCATCCCTAGAATATATCAAAATATCATCAATGAATACAACCAAAAGACCAATCCAAGTGCTCTCTGAAAATTTATTTCATCAAGTCCATATAGAAAGCAGGCGCATTAGTCCATCCGAATGGCATTACTAACTACTCGTATGGACCATGTCTTGTTCGAAATGCAGGTAAAGGAATACTGTTCTCCACCATGCTCAATTAATGAAACCCCATCGCCAAATCCTACTAGGAAATACTTTGGTTCCACTCAACTGATCAAATAAATCGTCGGTTCTTAGCAAAGGATACTGATTCTTCATTATCTTATCATTCAATTTACGATAGTCAATACACCATCTCAACGAACCGTCTGATTTCTTTATGATTACCGCGGTCGCTTCCCAAAGCGAACTGCTTGGTTTAGTAAAAATCTTTTTTTGTAGTCCATTAGCTGCACCTTTAACTCTTTCATCTCGGTAGGTGTCACTCTGCTAGGTGTTCTACTCATGGGTTTAGCTTCGATTACAAGATCAATTCTGAACTCAATAGCTTTCCTCTATGGTAATCCTATAACTGGTTCAAAAACATATGCAAATTCTCTTACAACTAAAACCAATGTCAACTCATATTCCACTTCTGTTGCACCCAGTAAAGCACAAACATCTAAACTCGAATTCTCAACGAGTATATAATTCGATCACTACTATTCGGGTGTCTTAATGATATTTTCCTATCCTAGAAAAATATTCTAGCATCATATTTTGCTCAACCAATCCATACGCAAAATGATCCCAAAACTCACAAAATCAAACGCAAACAAACTGCAGATAAAAGTATAACCTAACAACTCAAATTCTAGATGGTCACATCTCATCCCAAGGATTACATACCCTCATATTGGATTTGCAACCCTTAAGGATGTAACATGGTATGATGGTTCTAAATCTAACATATCTACCAAACACTGAGAGATAAAAAAACGTATCCACTAGTATGAAATAGTACTGTAGCAGGTATACCATAAATCAAAACATACATACCATTACAGCCTTTCCATTCTCCTCTGCCGTTGGCTTAGATGATGATGGCTCCAAAGCAAAGACCTTTCCATTTTCTGCCTTGGCCTTTTTGGGACATTTATTTTTATAATGCCCCACTTGTCGTAATTATAACACTTTACGTTCTTCTTCTCCATAACCGTCTACTATCACCGGATCGACACTCATTAGCATAATTCTCCTTATTATCACACTTGTAACAAATCATATCAGATTTTCCTTTCTTGGCATCTCCACCCTTCATTTGATGGATCCCTGAGATGTGACATAGTCGCTCTAGCAATCCAGACCTCAAACCCTAAATAAACGTCTCATCCCTCTTAATCACAGTTTTAGTGGTGGCATATCCATACCTGGATCGCTCATCAAACTTAGTAGCATACTCCAGTACGGACATCTCTCCTTGCACCAAATCAGCAAATTTCCTAAGTAGGTTGACTTGGCTACTTTAAATAAGAACCTCTCTTTAAATCTCCTACAAAATTCAACTCAACAATTCCTCTTTTGGTACACCTACAGTCACCCCGTTCTACCACAACAAATTTCCTAAGCAAGGTTGACTTGGGTACTTTAGATAATCTCCTTTTCTGCTCATCGTTAACCCTAGATCAGAAAATATCCTATCACAGTTCAATAGCTAGTTCTCCGCTTCAATAACATCCTCAGTTCCAAAGAAAAGGCATTCCACCAAGACTAGTATAATCCTGGTTCAGCTTAGCAAAGTTATTGTTACCTGGAACCACGTGATTAACTCCTCCGGCATTAGCAACATTCCCTCTAACTAAACCAATAGCAACTCCAGCTTGCATCATGTTGACAAAGAACCGATGCATGGTCCTCATACCTACTAATGGGGTTTCAACACTTACGTTGGCATTGCATTTTGGTTAGCATTTGCCTGCCGACCCTCGTTCCTTCTGGTATTGGGTCAAACATTTTCATTGGTTGTGATGCTTCCTCCTCTTAGATTCACTCTTTCATTTCCTACTTCCATATCTTGCTTTCTCGTGATCTGCATATGAGCCTTAATAAGATACAAAAGAATGGTCTAAGAGAGAGAGAGAGAGAGGAAAATATATACTTATACATAGAAAATATAATAGTATAGCATTATTCCATACCCCCAATCTTATTCTTTGATTCATTTGATTATGCTTTCAAGACTCCTTTAATCTTTAGGTTTTACATAAACCTATACTCTAATACCAAACTATAACATCCTTCATTTTGAGGCCCAAAACTAAGCTTAATGGAAGCTACAATCATCTATAGTATTAATTTTCGATGACAAAATGCGGCTATATTAATCATACTAATAATATCATAAGCACATGAATATGAAACTTTTCAAATTTAATAAAAAACTTTCATATTACATTTCACCAATAAGATTTCATATTCATTACATAATCCCATTCGATCAAATACTCACCTTTGGTTGATCGGAGTCTAATACTTGGCAATTATACAATTTGCTATCACATCCATTCAAGTAGATAAAATGACACATCAGAAAATAAAAGCTCCAAGTAATAGCTAGCTTGCCACCTGCACGTCTCCGGAAGCTTATTAGTTTAATTGGAAAACTTGAAAACCCTACACTTGCCTACTCTAATGAGCATCCGAGGGTTTAAAGGAAAAGATAAAAACTTTAGGTTAGGCAAGCAGTCCAGTGTGCATAATAACCTACCATCTCAAACAGAAATAGATATCTAGTGAGACCATGCTGTTGAGCTGAACGAGTTTTTCCCTCACTAGTATCTTAACCACAACATATCAACCATGTATTATACTCCTATATCCACAATGGTTAGAACATAATAAATGAACATCTGCAATCATGCAACATACAATGGACTATCCATCCCAATTTATTTGAATATCTATTTCAATTTCATCTGACTATCTGTCTTAATTTCAAATGACTTTCTCTCTTATATTTATGCAGACTACCCATCTCACATGTGTACAAAATATAAATTACCTAACCTCTACCATACGGACTATCCATCACACATGTTTTAACCATCTACAATTATGTGCACTATCCATCACACATATTCCATTCATCTTAAACTATGTGGACTATCCATCTTACATATCATAGTTTTCTTGGATGACTATGGTCCTTCATTAACTATATAGAGACTATCCATCTTAGGCATTATATGGACTATCCATCACACATTCCATAGTTTTCCTAGAGTGACCATGAACCCATCACTAATCAATTTAATTCATAATTAATATTATTCACCCAAGTACCAACCTATGTCTATTGGTATCCCCAATTAGGTTGACAACCCGTTAGACTTATGACATGTCGTAATAACACATACTAGTAACCCTAATATATATGATGTTGGAATCATGAAATAAATATTAAGTCAAATATAATATACATTGATGTCCCCAATGAATAAATTAAAATTCATAATTATGACATATAGTAAAACAAAACATTGGTATACCAATGAATAATGTTGAAATCATGAAGCAAAATAGAAGAATTCCGGCATTCATGCCATTAAAATAATAACGAACTTCTATCCAAGATTCCAAAAAAAGGTTTTGATTTTATAAATCATAAGACTAACCACCAAAATCTTAAAGTTATCAACTTTCTTAAAACATAATCTTTCTCACCTTTTTAAAACATACATTTGGTTTGCATAAAACAAGGCCTCGCTGGCATTGAAATAAAGAGTTGCGGCATCAATATCGCATGACATATTCGCTGAAAACAATTAAATAAAGAACGCCGACTTTGACACAACACAGCTTCAATATCTTGAGCCAAAATCAATTACTTACGACATCATTACAAGTATGTTGAGATTATTATTCTTCGGCTATTATATTGCATACATAGAAAAATTAGAGGCATCATTGCCACAAAATAGATTGATACCGAAATCGATGACTTGCGATATTAATTTAACATGCCAAAAACTCTCGGCATTAATAACTCACGGCATCAATATCTCATAAACCTACTAGATGCAGTATTCCCATAACGACGATGTCGGATGTATGACTCTGTAACGACCCAGTATTTTCAACCATTCGCATCCGCACATTGTCGGACTTGAATTGTTCAAAATACTGCGTTGTAGAATAAATTTGCAAAACTCGGAATATACAATAAATAAATCGCAGAATCACATACACAGATATCAGAATCTCGCAGCGGAAATTAAAAATTTAGTGGTTCATGAAGCCACTGATATCATCTTTACAAAACAGAACTTACATTGTCTATAATCCTCAATACAAATTTTAACATACACAGATAGAGAGTCTTCAAAGTCTTGAATTCCAGAAAGGATAAAGGCTGAAACAACTTCCAATAGCACGAATGATCTACTGAGTGTCCTAGCTACGGAGAAGAAACTGAAGCTGCAACTCAGGCTGACCCGAGCGTACAATAAAACAAAACACTCGAGTCAGGACATACATACTTATATAATGTAAGCTAAATCAAGTGTACTGTAATATATAGCAAGTAACTCAAAGGATGCTTGGGACCGCCCATCCTCTAAGGATCCGTCAAACTATTTACTATGTAGTATATTGCGCTATTATAATAGTGTCTATTTATAAAGTAAACATACTTATTTCTTAGCATTAAGGGGTTACCCATATAGCCCTTAACACGTAATAGTCCCAGTAGTCCATCCAATATCATAGCTCCTCCTACTCGGGAAGCAACTAGAGGATACCACACGGGCTACGGGAGAAAACCAAACTCGTACAAGGCTCGATATGGTAGGTGACACGGCACAACTAGGCAATGCCAGGGTAGATATACCAATTGCTATCCGGACCGATGGTAACGCGAAGCCGCAGCAACCGCCCACCTCGAACAACACTCCCAAATCAAAGGGTGCACCCAAACAATCACATAAGCAATAGAATGGTATACGAAGAAGTGCGTTCGATCAGAGGAGCTACCTCATTAATCCGAGAATCGCTCCTGTTTTAGCCACCTTATGCCAACTCACGGGAGTCGGGTCCACGTATATACCTTTCAAGAAACCGTCACCACCAACCTACTTCATTCTGGAATCTCCACCGCGTACACGGTTAGTCAAAGTGGTTTTCGGTATCGACAGAGAGTATGTCCATATCCGATCCCGGTCTCTTTGCCAACCCTTCGTTATTATAACCCGTGGTTATTTAAAAACAGTTTATACTTTAAATCAGAATAAACATTTCCATTTCAAAACTATAGATACGATATCATTTTAAAACCCAAAACAATAGGATATCGTTATATTCAAATATAATTCTTTCCAAAACCATACTGTTTATAATATCTGGAGACCAAATATTTGAATTATATCTTCAAAGGATAATGTTTTGGAAACTTTACTTAAATCCATAACTCCCAAACACAATGGTTTGGACATTCAACGGTATATATATAAATGGGTTAACTTTATGGTTACTTTGTAAAGAAGATAATTTACATAGCTTCACAAATATATTTCTTTATTTAAAGTTTAACCATAATTTAAATATCCCTTTATGTTCCCAAAACCATTTCAATTTTTATATATATCCAATTGGAGTATTTACTATTCAAAACTTAGTTTGGGTTTTATTCTTTCACAAATCAATGTTTTATATTTTTAGTCTTGAATATTCCCATAATTTCCATAAATAAAACTCCAAATTTTAACCATTAAATTTTTCCCAAAATTTACTTAATACCAGAATATTTATCTTTAATTTATTTAGGAAAATACAGTTATAAATATTATGTCTTAAGTTTTTTTCCAAAACTTAACATAAAATAAAATTTATCAAATTCCATAAATTTTAAAGCAATCAATTCTAGATTCCATAGCACTTAGGAAATGCTACCTAAAGTTACGGGTAAAACTAGTCCAATTTCTAAAAGACAGCATTTAAATGCTGTAGTAGATTGTTTAACATAATAAATATTTCCAAATATAACCTATTTATTTATTTATTTCTTAACTGAAATCTTATCCTTTCAAAAATCCAGAATTTCCAAAATAAGTTATATTCCAGAATTTTATTCAAATGTTCATTTATTTATTTATTAACATTTATAACTCATTCAAAATCAATATAAAATCCTTTAAAGATATTAAATCAAATATTTAACTTCCAAAATAATTTTAAATATTTCAGAAAATATTATAAGAACCACGGGCCTGTATATAGTTTTCTAGCCTAGGTCAAGTGATACGGATTTATATCATTTCAATCCGTAATTTACAAATCCCGGGTTCTATCATTTCAAACCCGCAATCCCAAGTTATCAGTTAAGCAGTTAACAGAATAATTGAACAATAATCATCATTTAGGCCTATCATTTCAGCCCATACAATCTAAATTAACAGGAAACTTGCAGTGGTGATTTAAGCAGTAAATAAACAATAATATAATATAACTGCAGAATATAATACAACAGATAATAACTGATGAGGTGTCAATTTAAATGGGGTCCATCATGCTATATTACACTACAGCCAGATAATAGTGAAATACAAATTTACACATACACTTGCAATAATTTACTAAAATATAAATACGTATGTCTGGTGAGAAATACTCACCTGAGAATTGCAGAAAATTTGATTTTCAAAATGACGATTCACTGGTAAAGAGCGACAGAGGGTAACGATCAAATTTCTCGGATGTCGTCTAGATTCAAATATAGAACAAAAATTTCAATATTGAATATGTGACTTTAGATTTTACGGTCAAAGAAAAATG
This sequence comes from Allium cepa, assembly GCA_030765085.1. Lineage (NCBI taxonomy): Eukaryota > Viridiplantae > Streptophyta > Magnoliopsida > Asparagales > Amaryllidaceae > Allium > Allium cepa. The sequence goes on from CM060935.1 coordinate 603,756,145, forward strand.
AGAATTTGTTTGGCTTGCTCGACCACTCCACCGTGCAACGTGACCAAAACATACCCAAAAGTGAACCGTGCTAACCCAAAATTTTTATGACAAAATTTCCTAAAGTCAGACTAAGCAATATGGGGACGCTTTCCTATTCTATGCCGTAGTACATTGGTGCACGTGCACGCCTCCTTTCTTTTGCTCATGCACACGTACACACACCCACCATTTCACTGCTGCCTAATCTATTCATGCATGCATATCAAGTGGCCATACCTCAAATCAGAACCTAACATGCTTCAGCTACTTGAATTCAGTTCCTTTCAAATCTAACTTAGCTTCTTCTACCCAAATATCTTCCCAGCTAAAATATGTACATGCAAAACATCCTATTGTTGCCTAACATTCCACTCAGATTCACTTCTTGGTTATCAGCTTCTGTTTCAAGTTTTCCCAGTTATTACATCCTAGCCTTACAATATACTTTATCTTCAATCAAAACTCTCCAGGCTTTAAAACTGTGACAGGCACAACCGAGTCATGATCCAACAGTGCTTCGAGAAAAATATATAACTTCTTCGAGCCAGTTATACCACGCTTCGAGAAAATATACCAAGCCTTCGAAAACTTTGTATAAAGTCACACCCTCTGTTTATTATTATGAAGACCTCCACTTTCCATCAACCACTGCAATCTTTGAACACAACTACTCCCAGTTCACCGAGTCACCATCCAAATTCCTTCGAGCCAATTTAGCACTGCTTCGAGCCGAGACTGCCAATGCTTCGAGTCACATATGCAAACTTTGTGACAAATTCACGCAGCACTCTCTGCATATGCTTTGTGGATAATCTCTTCCCAAACAATACTGAAGCCTTCCACACCAGCTACTTCTCCTACTTCTTTCAAACAAACTCCAGTCTTCACCAATTTTTTCCCTTTTTTTTTTTTTTTTTTTTTTTTTTTTTTTTCTCACGTCCCTTCCAACTACAACACACACCATGTATAATCTATTCCTTTCTAAGTGCAACTTGGCCCACCAGATCTTTGCAACTTATAACAAGTTTTGGACTAATATGCAAACACTCCATGCCATATATGCATGCACTATAAATCTCCACATATACAGGCTGTTATTTCACTCTTCCTCATGTTATTCATTTTTTTTTTTTTTTTTTTTTTTTTTTTTTTTTTTTTTTTTATTAATAAAGTGAACATGCCTATGAACAACCAACAGACGAATCAAATATGCACAAATACAATAGAACACGGTCATGCCTTTTTTCTTTTCTGGAAACACTCTGGAAAAATGTCCACAACTCATATATCAACCATATGCAACCTATGGGTGACCTGACATGCACAGATGTGCACACACGCATGCTTCCTCCTTCCTCTGTTATTCATTCATCATTTTTTTTTTAAACATGTCTAACATTTTATGCAAGACAAAACTCACGCCACTCTCTACCTTATCTCATCTTCTATCCATGTTCAACATAGAGGTTGCGATCCAAAAAGTAAGGTGGGACTGGCCGAGCAAGGCATCAGTAAAAGGAAAAAGAAGCTGAAGAAGAAAGGAGAACAATCAAAACTATTACCTGATGAAGCTTGCAAACGTGAAACTGAAATAGGAAGCGCAGAGGAGGCTGATGGGGATGAAGCAAAAGGGAAGACTTTGTGGTATGACTTTGTGATAAGAATTTTTGGTATATAAATGAATGGGTTGCGAGATCTCAGGGGAGAAACGGCAAGGCAGTGATAAATGCTTGTGGTAAATATTGCCAGATTTCTCTCTTGCGTGATTTTAGGCACAGGCAACAGGTAAGCAAGATTTCAGAGGAAAGATATAAGTGATCAAATGGATAAGGTAACTTGGATGACACGTGATGCTTGAAACAATCATTTGGCAAAATATAACGAGTTGCATGCGTTGATATATCTTCCAAATAAAACGTTTGAACGTTTTACTGATAATTATTGAAACATGCGTTAATAAAGTTTCGAACATTTCAATCTTAAAAGGTTGTGATCTGCGGCAAGATCAGAGGAAGAGAAAACAAGCAGCTGTAGAGACTTAAAGCTATCAGTTACACAGATCTTAATTTACACATGCGTGATATTATGAATGTCCGGTCTTTGAACGTTACTTACGTGATTCATTTCTAGTTAATAAATCTTGATTTTTTCCCAGTTTCAAGCAAATACATACAGATTTGTTTTTAACTGTAGGTTGCGTGATTAAAGCAACAATTGCTTAGGGTCTTGTACAAGAAGAGGAGGAGAACAGATCCTAGTTATAAAGTCAGTTAAGTTGGTAGTATGAATACGTGATTTAAGGTTTTCAATTCATCAGAGAATCAAGATGGTCACGTGTGATTATAATTTGATACCTGATGATCAGGGCAGAGGAAAAGAATTTGTTGATTTTTGTATCAATCCAAGGAGGCCGAGAGTTTTAAAAGTAGACTTGATGATAAATACATATAAGGCTTTGAAATGGTAGATTTGTTTCCAGATGAATGCAAAAGGTCTTGCTCGAACGTTGCAACAGTCAGTTATAAATTTCCAGAGGCAAATGGAATGAATGCTTCAGATATAATTATAAATAGGCCAGTGCGTGATGAATTGGAGAGGTGAATGCATCAGTTAAAAATAGAATTTGTTCTGATATACTTTGATTAGCCTTCAGTTACGTTTGTTTTCAAGTATCAGAGCAAAATGTGCTTCCATAAATACGAAAGCGTGATTTAAGGAATGGGATAATAGATGTGCAGAGTTGATAAAGTTTGATTTGCAGCTCTTTAAATCATAAAATAAGTTGCGAGATATCTGCATACTTGATTTTTGCAGAGAAATGTATTAGTTACCACAGTTGTGAATATGTTGCGTGATACAAGAATTAGGCAGTTACACAACTGGATTTAATGCATGCGTGGTTTAAGGTTTGATTCAATTATTTGCATCGTGTAAAACTGAAGAGAACAGAGCAAAGGAAAAAGAGTGGGGTGCACGTATCAGTTTCAAAATGCATGCATTGATTTATAAAGTCTTGAACGTTGCCAAGTTGATTTTCATTCCATTTTATTTTTGATTTTAACGTTTGATATCAATAAATGAAACGGTAAATATTTATGTAGGCTTTAGAAAAAAAACGTATGCAATTTTATTTGAAAACAGACCGTCAATTAAAACAACGTAACGGTTGCCATAAAATCTCTGACTGATATTTTCCTTCAAATTTATTCGAAAACTTGATTTTTACACTACGTTAAACAGACGCAGTCTAAAACATTAAAAATTTCGATAAAAATAGCATTTTAAAAACACACGTTTTATTACGTTGTTTATACCCTATAATTAACGCGTCCTTTAAACGCGAAATTCAACTGTTCAAAAATAGCTTAAATTTTCACAGTTATTATTCACTCTTTTTAACATTCACAATTTTATAAAATATATCTCCCAATTAAATAATTAAACTATATTGTTAAACATGAATTATATAAAATATATTTAAAAATTGAATAATTAAAATAAAATAAATAGCTAAAACTAGGGTTGTTACACTCTCCCCCACTCAAGAACTTTTCGTCCTCGAAAAGGAGCGAAAGAAAAGAATCAAAGGAAGATAAGCTAGATAAACAAGAATCTTAAACGGATAGTTCCGGTATTGGGAGCACGAAGAAGATCCTCTAGAACCGGTTTTACCCCTTTCAGTTTGACTGTCAGCCTATAGGTGGTAAGCGGTGCTCAGGGTCAAGATGAGTAACCAAGATTTCAAAGATTATAGAAAGATTTCTTAATAGACTGGTATAAGCAATAGCCTTCCCATTCTGTAGCAGATAGGGAAACCAAGGATATTTAAATATAGTTTGAAAACAAAATAAGATAATAACTTTAAAATCATAATACTTTGAAGGTCTTTAAAATTTATAGATATTATCTTTTAGAAATCATACTACAAAAATCATAACATTTTAAAATAAACTTCATTTATTCAATTGTAATTTCCAAAACATTTATTTTTAGAAACAGCAACACTTAAAATATGTTACCGTAGATATAATAGTATTTCCAATTATTTCAATTTCTGAAATATTCATTTCAAGAGTTCATTATTCTACTTAACTCTTAATTTAAATAACCTACCACTTTATTAAAAATACCTATTTTGTAAATAAGATATTCCTTTAATAAGTGTCACTTGAAATTTCCATTAAAAATCAAATTCTCAATTATCAGTTTAATGATCTTAAAATTTCTTGGTTAGATTAAGGTTCCATACTAAATCAAATTTGATTATTAGTTTATTTAAATAAATTTCCCTAAAATTCCCTTTTCCTTATTTACCTCCATTAATCTTTTATAACTAAAATTTAAGTGTATAACATTTATTATAACCACTCAAATTTTATTTATAACATCCTTTTTATATTGTATATTATCCAAATTCATTTTTAACTTTTGAAAATCAAGGTAAGTTATATTGAAATGAAATTGAGTATTATACAACTAAAACTTTCTAATTCAATTTATTTCCAGTTGGAGTTTCTTATTCAAAATTTTATTTTCCTTTTATTGAAATTCCTTGAGATAAAATTTTAAGAATTAAATTTCTGATTTCCTTCAAACCATTTAGAGATCGATAAACATATATACATAATATGTCAAATCAGTTTGAAATTATATATCTATATATATTAAATCATACTTTAGAAATTCAAATCAATTAAAATCTCAAGGTAACACTGTAGCCAGACTACAGAAATGGTCTTTTCCCTTCGAAACTCGAAAATGAATGTCGATGATGCTGCAGTCATCACCGAAATTATTTTCCAGCAACAAAGAGAAAAGCACTAATTTTAAAATTTCTTTGGAAACAAACTTCTATTCGAAAATACTTTAAGTAAAATATCCTTTTAAACTTAAACACAAGGTTTGAAACCATCGGAAATCGAATTCTCAAGTTCTTGTTTTAAATTCATTTCGGTTTCTAAATTAATTTATGACCATTGTTTATATCAAATTATTTATTAGACAAACACATGGTTTACAAACCATAAATAAATCAAACTATTTAAATTAATTATAAAAATTCTGAAAATTATACTTATATATATATAATATTAGATTTTATCTTTACATATAGAAATAAATTTTTCAAAACAAAGATAAAGATTTAAATTTTGATGAACTCAAATCAAATAGAATTCAAGATAAGTTGAAATCAGAAGATCCGATGATAAAAATCAGAATAAGGAAACTGGGTAAGTCTATATAAATCGCGGACAACCTTGATCTGGTCATCCGTGACTTTAAAGAGTCAGATCGGTGTGGTTGAGTAAATCTACACTTGATCCGAAGAGATAGAGTTCGGAATAACTAAAGATACTAGTATATAAACCGAGGATAAATATAAACCTCTGGTGAATCAATGCTATTGGTAAAGGAGTTTCACCCCTTTATTAGAATAATGGCGGGACCGCCAATTCACTATAAAGATCCTCCGAAGTAGAGTTATGGGATACTCCAGAATCTAAAGAAGACGAAAAGTGAGGGACACGAATGAACTTTGGAACCATAGGGAATGTTCCAAAATTCGAAGAGAAAGAGATTCAAACTCGGATGAATGTGATTCTATAATCAAATTTACTTTACATTCTAAGTTTTGCCTAGAGCCAAAGCTCTGATACCAACTGTAACGACCCAGTATTTTCAACCATTCGCATCCGCACATTGTCGGACTTGAATTGTTCAAAATACTGCGTTGTAGAATAAATTTGCAAAACTCGGAATATACAATAAATAAATCGCAGAATCACATACACAGATATCAGAATCTCGCAGCGGAAATTAAAAATTTAGTGGTTCATGAAGCCACTGATATCATCTTTACAAAACAGAACTTACATTGTCTATAATCCTCAATACAAATTTTAACATACACAGATAGAGAGTCTTCAAAGTCTTGAATTCCAGAAAGGATAAAGGCTGAAACAACTTCCAATAGCACGAATGATCTACTGAGTGTCCTAGCTACGGAGAAGAAACTGAAGCTGCAACTCAGGCTGACCCGAGCGTACAATAAAACAAAACACTCGAGTCAGGACATACATACTTATATAATGTAAGCTAAATCAAGTGTACTGTAATATATAGCAAGTAACTCAAAGGATGCTTGGGACCGCCCATCCTCTAAGGATCCGTCAAACTATTTACTATGTAGTATATTGCGCTATTATAATAGTGTCTATTTATAAAGTAAACATACTTATTTCTTAGCATTAAGGGGTTACCCATATAGCCCTTAACACGTAATAGTCCCAGTAGTCCATCCAATATCATAGCTCCTCCTACTCGGGAAGCAACTAGAGGATACCACACGGGCTACGGGAGAAAACCAAACTCGTACAAGGCTCGATATGGTAGGTGACACGGCACAACTAGGCAATGCCAGGGTAGATATACCAATTGCTATCCGGACCGATGGTAACGCGAAGCCGCAGCAACCGCCCACCTCGAACAACACTCCCAAATCAAAGGGTGCACCCAAACAATCACATAAGCAATAGAATGGTATACGAAGAAGTGCGTTCGATCAGAGGAGCTACCTCATTAATCCGAGAATCGCTCCTGTTTTAGCCACCTTATGCCAACTCACGGGAGTCGGGTCCACGTATATACCTTTCAAGAAACCGTCACCACCAACCTACTTCATTCTGGAATCTCCACCGCGTACACGGTTAGTCAAAGTGGTTTTCGGTATCGACAGAGAGTATGTCCATATCCGATCCCGGTCTCTTTGCCAACCCTTCGTTATTATAACCCGTGGTTATTTAAAAACAGTTTATACTTTAAATCAGAATAAACATTTCCATTTCAAAACTATAGATACGATATCATTTTAAAACCCAAAACAATAGGATATCGTTATATTCAAATATAATTCTTTCCAAAACCATACTGTTTATAATATCTGGAGACCAAATATTTGAATTATATCTTCAAAGGATAATGTTTTGGAAACTTTACTTAAATCCATAACTCCCAAACACAATGGTTTGGACATTCAACGGTATATATATAAATGGGTTAACTTTATGGTTACTTTGTAAAGAAGATAATTTACATAGCTTCACAAATATATTTCTTTATTTAAAGTTTAACCATAATTTAAATATCCCTTTATGTTCCCAAAACCATTTCAATTTTTATATATATCCAATTGGAGTATTTACTATTCAAAACTTAGTTTGGGTTTTATTCTTTCACAAATCAATGTTTTATATTTTTAGTCTTGAATATTCCCATAATTTCCATAAATAAAACTCCAAATTTTAACCATTAAATTTTTCCCAAAATTTACTTAATACCAGAATATTTATCTTTAATTTATTTAGGAAAATACAGTTATAAATATTATGTCTTAAGTTTTTTTCCAAAACTTAACATAAAATAAAATTTATCAAATTCCATAAATTTTAAAGCAATCAATTCTAGATTCCATAGCACTTAGGAAATGCTACCTAAAGTTACGGGTAAAACTAGTCCAATTTCTAAAAGACAGCATTTAAATGCTGTAGTAGATTGTTTAACATAATAAATATTTCCAAATATAACCTATTTATTTATTTATTTCTTAACTGAAATCTTATCCTTTCAAAAATCCAGAATTTCCAAAATAAGTTATATTCCAGAATTTTATTCAAATGTTCATTTATTTATTTATTAACATTTATAACTCATTCAAAATCAATATAAAATCCTTTAAAGATATTAAATCAAATATTTAACTTCCAAAATAATTTTAAATATTTCAGAAAATATTATAAGAACCACGGGCCTGTATATAGTTTTCTAGCCTAGGTCAAGTGATACGGATTTATATCATTTCAATCCGTAATTTACAAATCCCGGGTTCTATCATTTCAAACCCGCAATCCCAAGTTATCAGTTAAGCAGTTAACAGAATAATTGAACAATAATCATCATTTAGGCCTATCATTTCAGCCCATACAATCTAAATTAACAGGAAACTTGCAGTGGTGATTTAAGCAGTAAATAAACAATAATATAATATAACTGCAGAATATAATACAACAGATAATAACTGATGAGGTGTCAATTTAAATGGGGTCCATCATGCTATATTACACTACAGCCAGATAATAGTGAAATACAAATTTACACATACACTTGCAATAATTTACTAAAATATAAATACGTATGTCTGGTGAGAAATACTCACCTGAGAATTGCAGAAAATTTGATTTTCAAAATGACGATTCACTGGTAAAGAGCGACAGAGGGTAACGATCAAATTTCTCGGATGTCGTCTAGATTCAAATATAGAACAAAAATTTCAATATTGAATATGTGACTTTAGATTTTACGGTCAAAGAAAAATGAGAATTTGTTTGGCTTGCTCGACCACTCCACCGTGCAACGTGACCAAAACATACCCAAAAGTGAACCGTGCTAACCCAAAATTTTTATGACAAAATTTCCTAAAGTCAGACTAAGCAATATGGGGACGCTTTCCTATTCTATGCCGTAGTACATTGGTGCACGTGCACGCCTCCTTTCTTTTGCTCATGCACACGTACACACACCCACCATTTCACTGCTGCCTAATCTATTCATGCATGCATATCAAGTGGCCATACCTCAAATCAGAACCTAACATGCTTCAGCTACTTGAATTCAGTTCCTTTCAAATCTAACTTAGCTTCTTCTACCCAAATATCTTCCCAGCTAAAATATGTACATGCAAAACATCCTATTGTTGCCTAACATTCCACTCAGATTCACTTCTTGGTTATCAGCTTCTGTTTCAAGTTTTCCCAGTTATTACATCCTAGCCTTACAATATACTTTATCTTCAATCAAAACTCTCCAGGCTTTAAAACTGTGACAGGCACAACCGAGTCATGATCCAACAGTGCTTCGAGAAAAATATATAACTTCTTCGAGCCAGTTATACCACGCTTCGAGAAAATATACCAAGCCTTCGAAAACTTTGTATAAAGTCACACCCTCTGTTTATTATTATGAAGACCTCCACTTTCCATCAACCACTGCAATCTTTGAACACAACTACTCCCAGTTCACCGAGTCACCATCCAAATTCCTTCGAGCCAATTTAGCACTGCTTCGAGCCGAGACTGCCAATGCTTCGAGTCACATATGCAAACTTTGTGACAAATTCACGCAGCACTCTCTGCATATGCTTTGTGGATAATCTCTTCCCAAACAATACTGAAGCCTTCCACACCAGCTACTTCTCCTACTTCTTTCAAACAAACTCCAGTCTTCACCAATTTTTTCCCTTTTTTTTTTTTTTTTTTTTTTTTTTTCTCACGTCCCTTCCAACTACAACACACACCATGTATAATCTATTCCTTTCTAAGTGCAACTTGGCCCACCAGATCTTTGCAACTTATAACAAGTTTTGGACTAATATGCAAACACTCCATGCCATATATGCATGCACTATAAATCTCCACATATACAGGCTGTTATTTCACTCTTCCTCATGTTATTCATTTTTTTTTTTTTTTTTTTTTTTTTTTTTATTAATAAAGTGAACATGCCTATGAACAACCAACAGACGAATCAAATATGCACAAATACAATAGAACACGGTCATGCCTTTTTTCTTTTCTGGAAACACTTTGGAAAAATGTCCACAACTCATATATCAACCATATGCAACCTATGGGTGACCTGACATGCACAGATGTGCACACACGCATGCTTCCTCCTTCCTCTGTTATTCATTCATCATTTTTTTTTTAAACATGTCTAACATTTTATGCAAGACAAAACTCACGCCACTCTCTACCTTATCTCATCTTCTATCCATGTTCAACATAGAGGTTGCGATCCAAAAAGTAAGGTGGGACTGGCCGAGCAAGGCATCAGTAAAAGGAAAAAGAAGCTGAAGAAGAAAGGAGAACAATCAAAACTATTACCTGATGAAGCTTGCAAACGTGAAACTGAAATAGGAAGCGCAGAGGAGGCTGATGGGGATGAAGCAAAAGGGAAGACTTTGTGGTATGACTTTGTGATAAGAATTTTTGGTATATAAATGAATGGGTTGCGAGATCTCAGGGGAGAAACGGCAAGGCAGTGATAAATGCTTGTGGTAAATATTGCCAGATTTCTCTCTTGCGTGATTTTAGGCACAGGCAACAGGTAAGCAAGATTTCAGAGGAAAGATATAAGTGATCAAATGGATAAGGTAACTTGGATGACACGTGATGCTTGAAACAATCATTTGGCAAAATATAACGAGTTGCATGCGTTGATATATCTTCCAAATAAAACGTTTGAACGTTTTACTGATAATTATTGAAACATGCGTTAATAAAGTTTCGAACATTTCAATCTTAAAAGGTTGTGATCTGCGGCAAGATCAGAGGAAGAGAAAACAAGCAGCTGTAGAGACTTAAAGCTATCAGTTACACAGATCTTAATTTACACATGCGTGATATTATGAATGTCCGGTCTTTGAACGTTACTTACGTGATTCATTTCTAGTTAATAAATCTTGATTTTTTCCCAGTTTCAAGCAAATACATACAGATTTGTTTTTAACTGTAGGTTGCGTGATTAAAGCAACAATTGCTTAGGGTCTTGTACAAGAAGAGGAGGAGAACAGATCCTAGTTATAAAGTCAGTTAAGTTGGTAGTATGAATACGTGATTTAAGGTTTTCAATTCATCAGAGAATCAAGATGGTCACGTGTGATTATAATTTGATACCTGATGATCAGGGCAGAGGAAAAGAATTTGTTGATTTTTGTATCAATCCAAGGAGGCCGAGAGTTTTAAAAGTAGACTTGATGATAAATACATATAAGGCTTTGAAATGGTAGATTTGTTTCCAGATGAATGCAAAAGGTCTTGCTCGAACGTTGCAACAGTCAGTTATAAATTTCCAGAGGCAAATGGAATGAATGCTTCAGATATAATTATAAATAGGCCAGTGCGTGATGAATTGGAGAGGTGAATGCATCAGTTAAAAATAGAATTTGTTCTGATATACTTTGATTAGCCTTCAGTTACGTTTGTTTTCAAGTATCAGAGCAAAATGTGCTTCCATAAATACGAAAGCGTGATTTAAGGAATGGGATAATAGATGTGCAGAGTTGATAAAGTTTGATTTGCAGCTCTTTAAATCATAAAATAAGTTGCGAGATATCTGCATACTTGATTTTTGCAGAGAAATGTATTAGTTACCACAGTTGTGAATATGTTGCGTGATACAAGAATTAGGCAGTTACACAACTGGATTTAATGCATGCGTGGTTTAAGGTTTGATTCAATTATTTGCATCGTGTAAAACTGAAGAGAACAGAGCAAAGGAAAAAGAGTGGGGTGCACGTATCAGTTTCAAAATGCATGCATTGATTTATAAAGTCTTGAACGTTGCCAAGTTGATTTTCATTCCATTTTATTTTTGATTTTAACGTTTGATATCAATAAATGAAACGGTAAATATTTATGTAGGCTTTAGAAAAAAAACGTATGCAATTTTATTTGAAAACAGACCGTCAATTAAAACAACGTAACGGTTGCCATAAAATCTCTGACTGATATTTTCCTTCAAATTTATTCGAAAACTTGATTTTTACACTACGTTAAACAGACGCAGTCTAAAACATTAAAAATTTCGATAAAAATAGCATTTTAAAAACACACGTTTTATTACGTTGTTTATACCCTATAATTAACGCGTCCTTTAAACGCGAAATTCAACTGTTCAAAAATAGCTTAAATTTTCACAGTTATTATTCACTCTTTTTAACATTCACAATTTTATAAAATATATCTCCCAATTAAATAATTAAACTATATTGTTAAACATGAATTATATAAAATATATTTAAAAATTGAATAATTAAAATAAAATAAATAGCTAAAACTAGGGTTGTTACAGACTCATTGCATCACATACTTATGATATAAATATCATATGCATTGCTTTATGTTAATGCCGCCTATTCTAATATCACTTACATCTATAAAGTGATACCGCCTATTGTTAATGCTGGATGTCATGGGGATGCCGCTTATCGATGGCACTGTCATAAGTATTACAAAACCATTTTATTTCTATTAAAAGAAGTTTCTTTTTACCAATTCTTATTCCTTGTTAAATCTCTATTAGTAGAAAATAAACTTTACCAATTTATTTTCATAAAATTGCCGCAATTCATATTATATTTTCAAAAATATTAGTCAACTTAATTAACTAATATCCTAAATTAGTATCAATTTTATTGCTTTTCTAGCATAATAAATTCATATAAATTCATAATCACTTGGGAAAAATCTCCAAAATTCACCAAAAATTCATAGTGAACTTCCTATCTATGTAGTTAAAGCGCTCAACAAATTCAATGCGACGGAGGTGCAAAAAGTCATAGCGGGGATATAGCGAGGATATAGAGGGATATATCGAATGACTCTAAAGTAGTATATAAAACTCATAGTTAATGTTTTTACAAATATATAAATGGTAACTAAATGAAAAATTAACATTTATTTGAATTATAAATAATGCATAAGAAATTTTAAATAAAAACATATGCGAATATACTGTAAATTAATGTAAAACTGTTATATAACATAACTGAATTTAGTAGAATATTAGAGTATTTTCATTTCTGAAAATATATTAAAAATTCAATTAAACAAATTAATTTAATAATTTTTATATTGTATAAACGTCATTTTTAATTCATTTTTTAGAAAGAAGATATAGAAAAAATAGCAGAATATAGCAGGAATAATGGGATATAGCGAGGATTAAAGCAGAAAGGCTATATTTGGGGCTATATAAAAAAATCGTGCCGGTAGAAATCTGCTATGAGATATAGCAGTGTTATAGCGGGGTCATAGAGGGGGAATTAACTGCATAGCTTCCTATAATAGCTAGTCAAACTAAAAAATTTCTCACCTTCGTAGCACTTTATGGTATGTACCGATCTTGTATTGAAGCAACTTTACTAGGATTGATTGATAGCCTATGCTCGAAAACATGTCCTACAAAGAATCTTCTTGCGCAATCGAATTCGACACCCAAAATATACTATTTCAAACCCTTGCAAATCATGGATAAATGGATTGATTCCCCAACTGGTTTCGACATTATAACAGGTTCTGTAATTATACCAGTCTTTAAGTGCAATTCATTTCTAGCTTACTCAATATAAATAAACGTGATGTTCCAATATCAAATATAGTGCGAATATATAAATCAAAGAGAGCTAACACATCTTCTACGATGACCTTCTTTCCCTTTTTCATAGCTGGAGCTACGCTCAAGCTAAGAATAACATCAAATACATAAGTTGGAACTACCTGGGTAGAAGTCTAAGGTGTGGTCGAACACTCCCTCCATATATGCCCAAATTGGTTACAGTTGTAGCATTTGATCTTAGTAATACTCGTTTGGTAACCCTTTGTCATATGTCCCTTGCTGTGGTACTTCTTACACTTAAACCTTAGTTTCTTTAATCTTCCTTGAGCTCTTATTCCGCATTTGCTATAATCTTTTGATGTGGTACTTCCTACACCTAAACCTTAGTTTCTTTAATCTTCCTTTAGCTCTTATTCTGCATTAGCGGTAATCTTGCAAAATCGACTTCCATTCTTCCTACCCAATTGAATTCAGCAATGCAATTTCAAAAAAGTTTTCAAAAGTAGATCCAATAGGTACATGGATCAAAGCAACATCACTCAAAGTTGGATTTAATCTTTTAACAACGTATTTTTCCTTTTTCACCATATATTGATAAGGTCTAGGATATATTTTTCTAGCTGATTGAATTCATTGATGTATTCCTTAGCATCGTGGTCTTCTTTCTCCAAATGGATGAACTTCTCTAGCTTCACTACCTATTTGGCCTTTAAATAAACTTATCCGTGAAGCGCCTCTTAAAATCAGTCCTAGCAATCCCAACCTCATTTGTTTCAGCAAAACCAATCTCCCACCAGCTAAAGGTCTCTCCTTACAAGTACCATAAATCTAACCATCTCTTCATTGCATCCTCCACAATCATCATAATTCCTTAGCCATGCCAACTTCTTGACAAATAATTCAGTCCTAAAATTGTTATTTTCACATAGACTCTGGAAATCTCGACACAGCTTAGGAAAGTGCAAAGCAAGTGGAGGAGCTGGGGCTGCACCTTATGCTTGTTCTATGGGTCCTCTATTAGGGTTAAGTTTAGTTTGGCATTTTTCTTGTAGATATCGACGAAACTATATCAAGACATTCACATCCAATATCTTAGCCACTTCACCAGAACCACTTTTAGTTTGATTGCTCAACTTACTTATCTATGATAAGGAATTATTAACAATTTTCCTTAGTAGTAAGAAATACTGGAATTTAATGTGTGCTTGTGTTATATATATATATATATATATATATATATAGTAATTTTGAAAATATGCAATTACGTTATCTCAATACACGCCTAGTCCCTAAGGAGTTCCAGATGTAAGCTTTGATACTAGCTGTAACAACCCGCATCTCTAGACATTAAGATACAAAGACCAAAAATGGTATTTTAACTCGCACCGTGCCAAGATGTACGAATCGTTGGGTCTTTATGGCATATAGAATACAAAGGAAATTAAAGTTTTAAAGCATTCTACACTTTCAAATCTAACAACAAAAGGAAATAAAATATACGTACTGAAATGAACCAGTTAGATAGTAATCTTAATGTAAACGTGGTCTATACAATAATTCATAAATAGTGTTCCAAAATGACAATACAATAAGGGTTCGATTGATAGATATACCATATCGTAAAGTACATATGAGAGTAACATAAATAAATATATCTTTGAAGTGCCAAGTCACCTCCTGCATGCACCGTATCCTGACCACTTCATCTGTCAGCTTGTCGTTTTGTAATAGAGATAAAGATGGAGAAATTGAAGGGATCAGACAAGGTCTGGTAAGTGAAATACATCACTAGTGGTATGGTATTAGCAAAGTAATATTAACGCAGTTATAATCTACACAACCTAGAGTGTGTTTATTTGAGTTCGTATACCACATATGAGGAGTTGTCAATTTACACGCTATGGGGTAACTATCACTAATACACCTTAATCCAATAAAACTTATAAGAATTGCCTCCTGAAGGTTAGACATCAGAAACTCATAGACCTAGGAATATCCCTAGCATACGGCTATGGCAATAAAATGCCTATCCATTCATTAAATTAACCTTCTCAATGATAATAACTTAACCTCACATACACACTGAGCGAACATCACGGTGCCTAAGCACACATTGAGTATACAACCCCAATAATTTATGGTATGTCAAAGCACTTGTGTAACCTTCTTAATGGTATACATGTTCTACGCTCTATATCATTAAACCTGAAGCTAAAGAAGTCATTTAACAACACGAATCCACGATAGGTTCAATCGCCTTTCCTGGTCATATAACCCTACCATTGCGAACGTCTTCATCGTCCTTCCCCACTATCCATCATGTTAAAACAAGAAATTGATTATATTGTAGTAATGATGAGAGCATCTAGTTGTAATCCAATTGCATGTCTCGTTAAGTGTCATGTTATGCATAAAATGAAGTGTGAACGTAGGTGCACCACCAAGTATGAAACTAATCCCGATTGTTGCATAGCTCCAAGCAGCTATTTGAACTCCCAAAAGTTTGGAAAATGGGAAAATGTTTCCATGATACATACTACTTGGACTACGCCAAGTTCAGGTTCAACCTCGACTTGCTTCGGCAATTTAGACGTCTAAATGATAAATTCAAACGTTTGACTATAGTTCAGACGTTTGACAATACTTTAGACATTTGGATTTTTGTCTAAACGTTTAGTTACCTATACAAAAATATATATAGGAATTTAGACGTTTGACCTTATATTTAATCGTCTGACTTTTATTCCAATTGTCCAAGTAGAGGTACAGATGTTCGAATCATGTCCAATTTGCACAGTTTACTTTCAGCTTCATACTGTAAAAGAATTTAGACATCTAGTTCCTAACCTAGACACTTAAATATTTTTCATCGTTTTTGTTGTTTTACTTTCATTTCTTCATTTTATTTTCTTCATCTTTGTTATAGATTTACGTATAGCTGAAAGGTTCAATTTTGAACAAGTATTTCACATACAATTCCAATCTTATTTGTATTCGATTCGTATAGCTTATCTATTTGGTTATATACATATATTCACCCATTTAGCTACGTATATCCAAGCCTATTTTAATATAGTGTAATAAAATATAGGTGGTTCAAGGAATATATGCATAGATCTACTTTTATTGATTCAACCCTATGCGTAAATTAGATTTATATGTTTAGAAGTGAATTGCACTAGTTTACCCTCTCTCCAAGTTTCAACAGTTATATTATTGAATTATCCCCTACGGTTTTCCACCATTTCTATCCATATAGATTTTCAGCCAATCAAAATTATCAATTCAAATTTAAAACCATATATTTAATTTAGACGGATGTATAAAAGTAATTTAACTATTGTTTTACCTTATAAACACATTGTAAGAGACCAACTCACCTTTAAAAACCTTTCCATTCTCTTTCTTTATGACCCTCTTTCCTAAATATCCAAGCCTTGATTCATTCGTCCTTCTTTCTCCTTTTCTCTTTTAATTTGATAAGTTTTATTTTTTTTATATAGAAATTGAAGAAGAGACTTAGAGGAATTTTGTTTAGATTAAGAAGTTTGAAGGAGAAAGAAGGAGTTTAGAGTTTCCTAATGGCGAGTAGAGTTTTGAATGAAGAGAGATGATGGTTAGGACATTATTTATAATTGAAAATTAGGGTTATTTGGCTTAATTTTAAAATCCCTAATCATAGAAATTCCACTGGATCTAGTTCCACCAGTTTCGATCCGTTTTATTAAATTCAACAAGTTATATATGTTTTTGACTGTAAACGGCATTACAGATGCAATGGAATAGGTCTTGAAGCCTAACTCTAATGTTTATGAAAGTTTATCATTTTTCCCCTTTATGAAAATTACAGTTTTACCTTTACTAACATTTTAATTTATTATTAAAATTTCTAGAGTGTTATAGTAGCTCCAACATTTGTCAGACTGAATGACTTGAGTCGATAATAATACAACACCAAACCTATAATGAAACCAGTATGCTTCTAATTTAGGATGTGCATCGCTATTTGATTATAGCTGAAGCACGCATCCGTGTAGGATAGCAGTTCATGTTTGATGTTCCATCTATAAGTTAGTCTATCATAAGGGAATCAGTCTTTCAAGCACACTTCATTTACATTGGAATAGTCAATACACGTCTGCCATTTCACATTCGTCTTCTTGAGCAAGACAAGGTTTGTAGCCTCTCCAGGTATATTACATTGCAGATTAAGTCGTTTGTCTTCAGCTTATCCACTTCTTCCTTCAACACAGTAGATCGCTCCAGTTCAATATTGGATCTTTTTCGCTCCATAGGATGGTATCTTTGGTCCACATTCAATGTGTAGCACACTATCTCTGATGAAATTCCGCAATTGAAATGCATCCAACCAAGCACTTCTATATATTCTTAGAGAAACCTTACCTACTCCTTCCTCATACTAAGGCCAAGTTACGACCTGATTTTGAGAACCCTCATAAGATCACCATCATCAATTGGAATATCGATCATTAGCTTTGCCAGTGGCAACATCGCTTCTTCTAACTCTTTTTTGGGATTCATCATCTTAGAAATTTGATATGGGACCCAAGCCAGAACTTGGGTGGTAGTTTCCTTGCCTTTGAAGATTTGATGTAGCTTTTCTCTTGCGCTTTGACTTTTTAGGCTTAGCGATATAGCACTCACGACTTGTGCTTTGGTCGCTTTTATTGGTCCTACTCCATTCTCTACTGAAAACTTCATCATCGGACACCATAGAGCAAGCACAATCTTGAAACCGGTAAGGGCCAGCCAGCTTGAGAAAGCGCTGTAGGTTAAGAATCCATCAAACACTACAAACATCTACACATGCACAACTTTGCGATCTTCTACTCCAAACTTGATGGGTAATTCAATGCACCCAACAGCTCTTTGGCCTCTTTGGTAAATCCCTGAATACGAGATTTGCAAGGCTTTAGGTCCTTCTCACTTGGGCACATCTAATCAAACACAATACCACTGTCTATCAATTTCCACTGCTTTTCCAAAGCACCCTCCTCTATGGCAGAACATAATTCTTAAGGCACATGCCTCAGCAAGCTGCCATAGCGCTCCACTCATTCTAGCTCTTTACTATAGGATGTAGACCTACAAAAGTAGTATTTATCACTATTTCACTAGTCGGGTGTCTTGATTCATTTCCACTAGATCTGGCTTGATTCCGTGGATAAGCTACCTTTGGAATTGATTTTTAATGGCCCACCAACTTATGGGTTCTTAACATATTGCTGCAACTTCTTTTTTCGAATCAAATCTTTGATAACATCTTTTTAAATGTCTACACTCATTCGTATTGTCATGGGTCTCATGGAAGTGAATTTTCTTTCCTGTATGTCTCTCTTCTTAGTAGCTCCCTTAGAGGTAGCTTCTTGTAATGCTTAGTACCTTGTATAGCAAGATATATTTTTTCAAAGGAATCGGTCAACTCTGTATAAACTCTAGGATGAGTATACCTAATAAGCGTCTTGGTATCATTTTTCTTTCACATTACTTTTTTTCACTTACTACTATTAATGTTTCCAACATTCATTGCAACGTCTCCAAAACTGTCACCACTCTGTTTGGTAGCAATGTTTCTTTGCATCACACTACTTGGCCCCTCTTGACCATCGGTAGCTAATCAAACAACCAAATTTACCTCTACCAAGCATGGAAATTGAGATGCTTTGCAGTAAAACTTCTTTAAGGCGGTGGTTCTTTTCTATTGAGCCACCTGCTTAAATCACTCTTTGGTGAACCCCATTCATTAGTGCCATCAACCTGGTTTCCTCCTTGGGTTTCTCACCTCAGTCAGAACAACATTAAATCTTTTCAAGACCTGCTAAATCTCTTCAAGAAACTCTTTGAGGTCTCACCATTTTTATTCCTTTTAAGAAGATTGGAAAACATCCGTCTCTGACAACATTTGTCGCACAGGTAGTATCCATATGTCATCTATACTTTAAGCTGTACCGCTTAGGGTCGGTCAAATCGTTATAGCTTGGCATGGTTGGCATCGCAAACTTACTATGATACCTCACTACCAGAATATCTCTAATGAATGGGATCCGACTTACGATATCACGCTACTCATTACCTCTTTCCTTGTAACTCTGATTCAAAAACATTTTCAGAATATATGCAATGTACTCCTTACTACGGTTGGACGATGATCATCATGGACACCCTAGTGTTTAACTCTATAAACGATCTTAATTAGTTGTATGTTGTCTATGTTCCCCTATCCCTGCAGGAAAAATCCATGCCGATCCTTTCATTGTCTTCTTGCAGGTTCTACAATATTAGTCTAAATTCTATCAGCCTGAGTACTAGTAACTCTTCCATCCCCACCAGCACCACTATCCTCCAGGTCCTACTCGCTATTAGATATATTAAGCATATTAGAAAACTCTAGTTACCGATTTGATTGGACCTCATGGTACCGAGTTTGTTTCTTAAAATTAATTTTGGTTATGGTATTTGTGAATTCTTGATTTGTCCATTTGAGTTTAGTCCCTACTGGATCAAATTGAGAAGATATGGTGTATTTTTTGCCTTTTATGTTTAGTCATATGTAATAGTAGATGTTTTCCTAAACCTATTTCATCGTTTCTGCTTTATTTGATTATCATATTACTAGATTTTCTTTCTTCCACTTTGGACTTATTATATTCTTGTAACACCCTATAAAAATAAACACAATTAATTAAAAAGAATTAATAAACAATTACTAAAGCTTAACAATGAAATTTGAACAAATGTCAGAACTTGGCCATGAAATTTGCACTATTGCATTCGTGGCATTATTTTGATCGACTTCTATATATAAAATTTTACGCCTAGATTTCAAATGAAGAAGTTAGGATAGATTTTGAATCGAAGTTTTCAAAAGCAATTAAGGAAATGAATATTAATAAATTAACAGCCTCAATAAATAAACATTAATAATTAAGAATGGCATCTGACAGGCACAACTTAGTTCCTATCAAGGGTTTACCTGCCCACCGGGTTCTCCTGAGTATATTCGGAAAAAAAAAGTTAAGAAGGACATCAGATATTAATAAGACCCACTAGTGGATAGCCAGGTTCAAACGGTCAACCATTGTTTGTAACAGGTCGATACTAATCATGTTAGGCCTGGCGTGCCCTGAACCTTGGTCAGAAATGCCTGAATTCAATAAAAAAAATCTAATTAACAGATTCGTCCAAGTGCCTATAATTATAGGCCTATCCTCTCACTTTTATTCTCATATTTTTTGAATAGAGTAGCGAAGCTCTACCATTTTTCTTTCTCTATTATCTCTATTTCAAAAGTATTATATATATGTATATATATCGGAGAAGAATGGAAAATAAAATGAAAAGAAAAGGAGTAGTGAATCAAGTTCTGTATAAAAAAGATAAATTCAATAATTTAAAATTTGAACTTCCCTTAACACCAATCCCCTCTTAAGTTAGATTTAAAATTAATTTGTCTATCTCGATCATTGTAGTATTTACAGATTTAAAGAGATGCAGATGAGGAGCTGTTATTGTTAAATAAGTTTTAATCATTTTAATGGCTACAACCTTTCGATGGAGAGTTGATTTTTATTCATTTAATAGAGGTGTCTATTTAGATTTTTGCAGTTGTTCAAAGGACAGACGTCCATGGGGAGACATCAGTGGCTTCAGGAAATAATTTGTTGAGTATTATCATAGACATCTGTGGTTTTTCTTTAGATGTCTATGGATGGTACATTCAGTTTTTCAATGCATTTTAGTGTATATGAAATCGTGTGCACACATATACTCAAGGAGACCGTACAATGTTTTATCTAAGACTCTTAGCGTACTGGAATAACCTTACTTAATCATAGCATGGTCCATAGGTCTTTGTTTGTCTTCGAGTCCCAATATCTTTGAGAATGCTGATCTCTCATAGTATATACCTGTAACCGTAATAAGATGTATATAATACATATAATTGTATAGTTATTGTCATTGAAACCATATAATAGAGGTTCTAACATTCTCCCCCTTTTTTATGATGAAAACTATACAATCCAAATAAAAGAGATATTATAGTCATTCATTATCAAAAATAGGAAATGTTCACGTAAAGTGAATTTTATCCCCCTATACATATGCATATATTTCTCCCTCTTTGTCATTACCAAAACAGAAGAAAAGAAATTATGCATACATTAATAAACATACAGATATTAGATATGTAATAGATACGAGAGTGAAATAATTAAAAGAAAATACATACAAGAAAGGTCAAAAAATTATGTTTTTAAAGGTAAGTAACAAAGTACATTACGAAAGAAAAGCATAAACACAAGTGACAAATAGAACAGATAAAATTAGCAGAAAGAAATAAGCTAGTTGCACGGATTTGAGGAATAGGAAATCCACTGTAATTCTCATAGTGCTCCCAATATGACAAAGGATCTTGGTCGTGTGCTTCTGGCCAGTTAGTTTGATCGTGATATTCTTTATTTTCCTGAATGGAAAGTCCTTGGAAGGCCATGTATTGCTGACGATTTGATGAGAAAGGTCGAGCCAAGAGACTCATCACTGCTTCCTCCCCCTCTTCCTGTTATTCTTGCTCAATGGTTGAGCCTCTATTGTGAGAAGGCCTTTCATGGAAGGTATGAGCACTATACATTGGTGTTTGTGCTCGAGAAGGAGGTGTAGGTAAAGGTGAAGATGATGATCGAGAAGACGATCCACCATGGACTTTTCTCATAACTTTTCCTAAAGTGGAAACAACATTTTCTAAAGTCTCTTCCATTTGAGTCATCCTAGTTGAAAAAGAACGTTCCAAGCCAGTCATGTTTTTATTCAAAGCCCGTTGGTTGACCGTATTAGCGTTTGATTTTGAAGCGTTAAATCGCGAATTAATTCATTTTGCATTTGTTCAGTGTGAGCTTCTTGAATTTTCGAATCATAATAGTATTCGGTAGCATGACTAGAGGAGGCAAGTTATTGTAAAGGACCGGGTGAATAACTATGTTGAGGAGTAGGAGTGGATTGAGGACCATGCTGCACTTGTTCTTGCTGTTGTAAGGTCCGTTGTTCTTGGAAGATAATTGGGGGTGGTCGTTAGGGAATGTGCACTAAAGATAAAAATCTTATTCCGCTCTCTTTGATAGTGATTTCTTCAAAATGGGAGACATAAGAGGGTACCCTAAGAGTATGTAAGAGACGCATGGTATATGGAGCACATATAATCGGGTGTCGATGGTGGGACAAAAAGCTTTTTATTTCATCATGAATGAAATTAGTTCAATTTATTTGTATCCCACCAAAAATAGCATAAAGGGATTTGTGGTCATTTTCGTAGATTTGTTCATGACTTCCTAGGCATGGAATTATCATATTGATAATCATACGGTTTAACAACCCAGCTTTTGGACTTAAGTAAACAGAATTCCACTGTGGCATCCTATCTTCCCAGAATTGATGGGTTATTTCATCTCACAATGAGTTCCTATAGTCGAGAACTTCTTCTAGATCAACTCTCTCGATCAACTCCGGACGAAGAACAACTAAATATACGACCAATGGTGTTTACGCTAATCTTTAAAAAAAAAGTATGTAAACACTCATCCATAACCAACCATCGTCATTGTCAGGAGTCCAAATATCACTACTACAGAAATTGGCGTAAAAAAGAAATATTGCCAATGGATCAATTTGTAACTTGTTTTTGTCGAAATTGATTAAATTCCGACAGTCGGAGGCGATCGTGAGTTCCGGAATGTCATATTCTCCAAATTTGTATAATCTATAGAATGGGTTGGAATGAAGTTTCTTTTGTTTGAGCTCGTCAAATCTCCTAGTAGCAATCGTGTTATTTTGAAGCCACTCTTGAATAAGGGTATCATTGACTAAGGGGCTTTAAGAAGAAGAGGATTGACCTTTCTTAGAACGTTTTCTAACCAGATTTTTTTCCTTGGGAGCCATTAGTGAGCAATTTGAGATTTTAGGAATTAGAGTTTGAGTGTAGATCGGGAATAGGCTGGTGAAAAGTTGAAAATGGGTAAATAAATATATAGCTCCTGATAAAGTAGAATTGGAGTAGTAACAAATGTTTGTGGGAGTACCGTAGACGTCCTTGGTTGTAGAATTTTTTTTACCTAAAACATGTGATAGACGTCTGTAAGTTTTCACAGACGTTTGTGGTTTTAGGAAATAGTTTCTTAAACTAGCGACAGATGTTTGTGAATTATCATTGATGGTTGTGGTTTCAGAAAATTATTTTCCTAAAACCCTTGACAGACATCTGTGATATTATCACAGATGTCTGTGGTTTGTTTTCTATGAAATTATGCATCAAAATGAAGATGTCAATCTTTATTTGTTGAAATTTCAAGAGAATTTTTACATAGAACAATACACACACACACACACATATATATTAAAAATTACAAAGGAAATTTATTTTGATGAGATGATTATCATAAATTTAGTTATTGTTAGAGAGTTCATAGTTTTTAATTTGTTGTATATCCCATGAATTCGGTTTAACCATTATGTCATCAATTAATGGTTTTAGTGGAGACAAACTTTGACGAGCTGGAGTGTCAATCCAGTCTTGGTTTGATAGTCCTGGCTTATATAATTTCTTGGAGTAACGTTATATGCTTTTATAGGAGTTTTTTGTAAGCGAGGAGATTTTGTATGTATGCAATTTTTTGTTGGCGATTGACCATAAATTACTAGAATACATTTTTTGAGAAAATTTAGATAAGATCCTTGACGTCGTTGCTCATAATATATTTCACATCTTACTCCCATCATTTCTTGTTGATTGTGTGTTTCATTAACTTTGGTGGCGAGAGATGTTGATTGTAGATCAATTGATTGTTTGGCTTTCTTTTCCTTAGGACAAAAGGTAGTGTGATACGTAGGTGATGCAATAATGTTCAGAGAGGCTGAGCAAATTGATGGAGGTGTAGACTTAGTTGGTGAAACGTAGGTACTATTTGATGAGGATGATCTATTATCGGTAGTTGAATAAGTGAAGTCGTGATCGGAAGACATTTTGAGTTGAAATAGTTGCAGATGGTGATTGATAAAAGAAAATATATGTATGTAGTTCATAAGAAAAATTGGTTTATATGAAAATTGGTTTACTACATATAGCATTCTATTTGTTAGAGAAAAAAAATCAACCAGAGAATTTTAACAAACTTGATTATTTTTATGAGGATAAAATTATTTTATACCTAAGTATTCAAATTTCATTGTGTATAATTTATGTAAGTTAAATAAATTTTATTTTAGTTTACCAATTCATTGTAAGGACATATTCCTAGAGCTTGTCTTAATTTAATAAAAGTTAGTTCGTTTAGTGGTTTGGTAAAAATATCAGCTATTTGATTTTTGGTATTTACAAATTCTAGTGGTATAGTTCCTTTTTCCACATTATCTCTTAGAAAATGGTGACAAATATTAATATGTTTTGTTCGAGAATGCTTAATAGGATTTTTATAAATTTATGGCACCGGTATCTTTTACTTAAATAGGAAAGTAGAACCACTTATTTCTTTATTTGACACATGTAAAATCATTGCACCGACCTGTTTTATAATTTGGTTTTTTACACGTTTTTCAATTTATTCTTTTAGATTATTAGGAGGAAATAGTTATTTCTCGACTTTTAAATACTCCCATTCAAAAATACTTATCCCTTCTCAAATTCCATTTCGTTTCCCATCTTCGTAGATCACCACGTCCAGTTTAAGTTATAGATCCATGCCACTGAATAATGGGTAGTTTCTACTCTCTCATTATACTCGCCATCTCTTCTCAATCGCCTAACCTTTTTGCAATTTTTTCAGTTGGCTATATTAAATCCTTACATGCTATTATTTTGTTCTGTACCATATTCATGGTTAAAATGGTGGTCTATTAAACATCATTGGAAATTATCATGACTTGAAGTTACGATGAATTTTTATTTAGGGTTTAGGTTGTTTCAAATTTTGAATTTACTTTGAATAAGAAATTTATGTTTATGCAAATCAATACTAACATAAATTTTTATATGATTAAGATGTAAATAGATAATGGTTTACACCATAACTAATGGAACTTCAAAACATTTGTACTTAATTTCTGTTTTATTTCCCATTTCATCAAACAAGTTTAACTCAACTACTGTTTTTAGCAACCTTTTATGTTGTATCAGTGTAGGGCTAATTCAGCATTTCTGAAAACTACTAACTCCAAAAGTAAAAGTTGTGAAGTAGAAATTGTAGGAGTGTTATATAAGATTTAAATTTCCCTTTTTTCCATTAGTGCTATTAAGCCTATTATTTCTAATATATACACATTAAGGATCGGTTGAACACACCATAGTGATTACTGTTTAGCTTCCACTCTTTTAGATACAACAACAATAGTACTGTTTAGCTTTCACTTTTTATACGATGTTGTAAAAAATTTAAATACAAGGTTAACAATAGAACTGCCCATATTTATACCTAATACTACTATGTTTATAGATTTTAAATAGACGAGTTCAAACAACTTGAACTTAGTGTAGGATACAATATCGTACAGAAGATAATAATAAAAATGTGACTGATTTTCCTCTGTTCACTCATGCACTATTGTGTCAAATTGGTATATTTGTTTCTATTTTGAAGAATCACAAGATGTTATTTTTATAATTTCCAAATAAACATGGTTATTAGCATACAAAGTTAGTTTCATTAGGATACAATGATCAGTTAATTGTAGTGTTCGACAATGATTTCTATGCTATCTTCGTATTATTCAATAACCACAATTTTACCAACATGACGTTAATTCATTTTCATGTTGAAGGGATATGAAATAGAGGTGTTAAATGTCTATGTAAATTATGGATGAATACAAATCAGTTTATGATATGTTGCTTACATGCATAGTACTATATTTGTAATCTCTTTTTTTAGAAAGTAGATCACTACAGTTATCTTCTAGTTATATTGTCTGGATGTAAATTTGAAAATTGACAGTGGTGTTATTTAGTCTTTAAGTTAGGAATTTCTGTTGAAAATATGAAACTCATATGGTAGAATAATGGATATTGCATAAAGCAATTTTCAGAGTCGATATAACTAAAGTATAAACTTTTACATAATTTCTTTCAATAACGAGCACTTAGCCTTCGATTCATCTATACTGGAACATCATTCACACAATGGCTAATGTGCACGTGTTTTCATTTTTTCTTAAGGAAGGTTTCAACTTCATAGTTCATGTAATTTTTTAACGGCCCGCCTTTTTGTACGTTTTAAATCAACGATAAACCACACACATCAGACTCAAACCATACAAAAGGGCGAATTGTTATTGGGATGCATAAGAAAAGGAAGAAAGAAATAAAACAAAATAGAATCTTGCAGCGGAATTACAAAATATAATAATCAAAAAACAGTTCATGAAGCTGTTTACAAAACATTTGATTTTACTGATACAATATAGAATCAGAGTTACACATGCCAGAGAATAATAAAAAACAATGCAGCAGAATAGTATAAATGTAGTGGAATAATATAATAGATAATAGTAACACAATCTTCGTCTTCGTCCTCCAGAAATAAAGTCTTCAAATCCTGAAATGCTCAGGCTGACCCGAACGAATTGAAAAGACAAAACACTCGAGTCAGAACTAAAAGATCTTATGTAAGTTAAATCAGTGGTAAAATATGAGTGGAACGGCGTTAGAGATGTTTACATGATTTTATATCTCCTATCCAGTGTCTAACGTAAGTGCAGTAACTTAAGAGATGTTCGGGATTCACATCTCCTAAGGATCCGTTAAACTATTTACTATCTAGTAATATTTCACTATTATAATAGTGTTTATAGTAAAATAAACTTACTTTTAAATAGCGTTAAGGAGTGACCCAGTATTTCCGTTAACATGTAATAGTGCCAATAGTCTATACAGTACCGTAATACCTCCTAATCGGGAGGCTACCAGAGGACACTCCATAGGTACGACACAAATCAAACTCGTGCAAGGCGCGCTAGGGTAGGTGACACGGCACAACTAGGCAATGCCACGGTAGATATACCAATTACACTTCAGGGCCGGTGGTAACACGTAGCGCGCAGCTACTGCCCACCTCGAGCCACACCCCCAAATAAAAAAAAATCAAAAGTGGCCACCGAATCAATCCAAAAGTCAATGTATAATATCGAAGGGATGTGTCTGATCAAAGGTGCTACCTCATTAGCCCGTCAATTGCTCCTATTTTTGCCATCTTATGCCAACTCACGGGAGTCGGGTCCACGTATATACCTCAAATGAATGTCGCCACCATTCTACTTCATTCTGCAATCTCCACTGCGTACATGGTTGTTAAAGTGGTTTTCGGAGTTGGCAGAGAGTATGACAACTTTCGATTCCAGTCTCTTTAACAACCAAACATTATCATAACACTGCGGTCATTTTCAAAATAGTTTATACTTAAAACAAAATATCAATGCCCTTTCAAAACCAAAGCAATAAGATATCATTTTCATTTCAAACATATCTTTTCTAAAATCATAGCACTTTCAAAGTTATAACATTTCGAAATCAAAACCCTTGAATATAACACTTTCTAATTATATTACCTTGAAGCTCATAACTTTGAAATATAACTTCCACCACTTAAATGGTTTAAATATTTAAAATACTTTATAATAAAATAGCTTATTCAATTTCACAAATCAAATCCAACACAACTCGAATTTCTACATTTTATATTTAACTAAATCCCAAATCATAAATTTCAATTCAATTCAGTTTCTAAATAAACTATTCCAAATTTATCGATTCCAAAACAGATTTGATCCATAGAATAAACCTTTTCAAATTTAATATATTTCAAACTTTTAAGTATTCAACAATTTCAAAACCAAGTTTGGTAATTCTGATTCAACAATTCAATTTTCTATTATTTAGTTTCGAAATACTGTACATAATAAATCCATTATCATTTAAATAAAGCTCAAATTATAAATAACTGAATATTTCCTTTAATTTATTTATACTTGAAATATTGATTTAATTCACCTTAATCCAAAATTGAGTTACAAAAATCATACCCTCTAAAACTTCAAATTTAATAAATTTCACATCAAGCTTATTTGAGTTTAATTCTTAAATAAATTCATTTTCAAATAAATCTCAAATTTATCTTCCAACCTTAATTTGATTTCAATCATTTTAAACTCTATATTAAAATATAATTTAAATACTTAACCATATTATCTTCAACAAAAATCAAACTTATTACTAAGCTTATTCTATATTAAAACAAATTATACATAGCTTAAAATCAAGGATAGAATAACATTTATATAATACCTAAAATCAAAATTTATCTAAAACCGTATATCTCTTTACAAAACCATAGAAATCATTTCAAAATATTTTTATATATAGACCACGGTGTCTGTATATAATTTTCTATTCTATGGTCTAGTGATACGGATATTTATCATTTCAATCCGTAATTTAAAATATACTTACGGTTATATATTATTTCAAACGCAATCCCGAATGAAATAAAAATCCATAACAAACTTGCAGTTTATAATAATACAAAATACAACATTCATTCATCAAATATCATTCATCAAACACTTATCACAATCATCATCCAATTCAATCGATAATATCAATATAGAGCAGATAATAAATAACAGGTATTTACTGGCTGTTATATTCAATAATAAGTTAAATAACTATTCTATCCAAATAAATTCAAATAAACTGAGATGATGATTCAAAATATGCCAAACAGTCATAAATAAATTTTTAATCACATCATAAATCAATTTAACAAACATAAGAAATTTTAGAAGTTGTGAGTGGGTTAAAACACTCACCTTTTGAATTTAAATTGAATTGAAATCCAATTTAAACCAAAAAACTGAATAGTCATAGAATTCATCCAAACAGCGTCGAAATGTCCGCAATTCCAATACGATTCTAGCGGAAAACCGCATGTGAATTGGACCTCGTATGCAAAAGTTATCTCAATTAGAAGATTGAAATCAAAACTTTAAATAAAATAAAAGACTACCACTCACGAGTTGCCACGTCTTCACAGAAAGAAGCTGAAACCCTACATGCACGTGAAATCTCGATCCCGTTCACAGCCGCCACCCAGTTTCAATGTTGACCAACGAATCCCACCCCTAGCCTCGACTAACCGACGTTCGGCATAGCCCATCAGAACCCTCACCGCCTACCGCCTAGGCCCTGGCCGCACGCATGCCCAACGTCGCCGAACGACGACAACCAAAGCAACCGCCGCCAGTAAAAAAGGGAACCCTAATCGAATAAATCCCTCCAATCTAGCCGTTGATTCGACACATAAACCACATAGATGAAGTCCCCTCTGTCCACTCTACAATACCCACAATTTGATTCGAAGATCGGACAAGTTTGGTCGAGACACGATGAATGGCCATGAACAGTTCATCGATTTACGGCCACACCGAAACTCAGATTGAAAAACGAATCATATACTTGACTTGCGCTCGTCGAGAGCTTCAAATCCATATATAATTCGATATAGTTTGTGGAGTTCGAATTTTTGAAGTTGTATTTTGAATTGAAATTGGATTGGAAAGATTAGGGTTTTCAGCCATTGAGGAAGAGGAGCAACATAAATTTCTGTACGTACAGAAATGAGAAATAGAAAGGCTGCTAGGGTTCATAACTGGATATATATAGGCTGCAAAAATAGAATTGAATGGGCTCAATTGGGTTTGGAAAGTTGAACGATACATAGCCCGAAAAGCCCGTTTCGACTCCGAAATGAAAATGGATCAACCCATATGTCAAAATATATGTTTTAAAATATTTAAAATCAATGGAACAGATTTCAGGTCCAAATTCCATCGTATGAAGAAGTTATGCTAAAATCAAATTATTTCAAATTGATTTCAATTGATTTTAATTTAATTGATTTCTAGGCGTTTCAAGTCCATATGATCAAACGGCAAGCACGATCGTTATGAAACTTGAAATCCTATAATAATTCACCGTTACGGATCCGATGAAACTGGTTTCATCGAAATCCGATTCAGTGGCAAAAATGGCTACTTTCTAGTTAATTAATAAATTAATATTAAATTAATTAAATCAAATTTCAATTCAAATTTAATAAATCACAATTTCTCTCATTTTAAATTTTTTGACATTTACCATAATTTAACACAAATTTAGATGTCACCTTAATGTTGATTCATTCATCAATTTCAGTGTTAAATTTAAATTTTATTAAATTCAGAAATTTATAAATTCAAATTCCAAAATCCATTTATTAATTTAAATATTTGATTTCATTTATTTACAATTAACCCGATCACTATAATTTAAATTCCAATAAATAAATAAATCTTGTTTTCCATTCTTTTTATTTCCAATTATCATATTATTATAAATAAAATTAACATTACCTCCAAATATTAACCTAATTTGCATTAACATAATATTTAATTACATTTGTTGTGATAAATTCCAATTCAATTTAACGGATTAAATATATATGTAACTTATAATAATTGTTACCGTTAACTCTCAATTACATTCTTATATGTTTATCATTTCCAAACCAATATTGAAATTACATACAGAATATTGATTTTATTCAGTTAACATTCATTATATATTAATTCAATAATTAATTCAATATTTACGTTTGTATTCTTATATTCAATTTATAGCCTAGTATAACACTTTCACCATTTCATTTATTGTAATTTCATTCAAACTATCAATAATTAGCTTAAATTACCATTGCTACATTTCAAATTAACATTCACCTCACTATAACTATAATTTTTTTTATTTCTTCTAAATTTAATTACAAAATCTTATTAAATTAACCAATATAATTATCGAAATTTACGGGTCGTTACAAATTTATTCTCTTACATTCTTAGATTCATTGATTCACACCGTACATTCATATATTTAATATCAAATTTATATACATGTAAATAGATGTGTTTTACATCCATAAAGGGTCGCTAGGTGTAAGTAGGTGTTGGTTGGAGAATATCAATCGAATCAGATGATAGAATTGCTTATGAAAATGACTTCCTCTTTTACAAATTGGTTTTCTAAATCTCTCAGAAAATGGCATGTAACCAAGGAGGTACTACACTACTTTATTATGCTGATATTTATAGTTGTATATTATTTATATTACTGAATTAATAGTTTATGTGGTGTCATGCTTTGAGTTTGTATACAATTAGTTTGATAAAACAAATAACAATGGAGTTAACATTATCCATAAGCATGCATGGAACAAGACCTTTCTTATTTGCTACTGAGGATGAAAAGAATCTCATGTGAACCATCTTACTAATACATTGTTTACGATGGAAGAGAATATTTTAGTACTGACAATAACGTAAGTTTTAAATGTATTTGATTTGATTAAAAGTTACTTAAAGATAAAGAAATTTATTTTACAATTATTTATGGATAAGGATAAATGATAATAAAATATTACCTTAGAGCTAAACATGTAAAACTTAAGCTAACCCTCCAATATTGAATTATAGTGTTCAAAGATTGATTTCATTTTAGTGTTGTACAAGTTATTTTGCTCGCTTTATATCCTTTATTCCTTCCATGATGTATCGTCAAGAGAACCATCTGATTTTGATGTCTGTAAGGCCAACATGGTGGGTATATGGTTCTTATAACGTGGTTTATTGGTTAAGTGTAGGCATTACCATATAACATAATTTCAAGGGGAACCTATATTTTGTAACTGCATATGTAAAGAAAAATCAAGTTTTAATTTGTTTAATTCCACTTAATATTAATGGCTATTAACTTATCTCTGGATATATAAGTATAGCCACCTCTTTGGTCCTAAAGTATAGTAGCACCACCCTATTGATCATAATAAATCATCATACTATACAGTAAATTCTTTTGCTCTTTATGTACAATTATAGTTCCATTGACCCCACATAAATATTTTAGATTAGGTAAACTTATAGATAAAGATATACCGGGATAGCAATACCATGGTTCATTTTGATAATTCGATGTTTGGATTTGAAGAATATGAATTCCAAGCTATACAGTCATTATGGAATATAAATATTTCTTTCAAAAGAAAACGGATAAACCAACCACAAGCAATCAGTTTGAAAGTTTTTTTTTCGTTTGCAAAACTTTTCAAGGTAAAATGCCTTATAATGCTACTTCATAATATATTTTACTGGAAATTATTACTAATATACCTATAGAATATAAAATTGATAGTTTTAATACATTAGCAGGGGTTATCCCACTATTAATATACAGTTTTTATATCAAAGAAACGCTTATATGCAAATAAGGGCCGCAAGGAGAATACAGACCTTGGTGTTTAAAAGCTGGCAACCAAATTTTTTAAACATACCTTTTTGTAGTACTTCAGCAGTTCATATTCATTATAATTTTTTTAACCCAATGCTTTTCTAAAAACTATTACTGATAATAAATGATTAAATTACGGTAGGCTAACAATAACAATCCATTAGACATTTTTAAATACATGCATTTATGAACCTGTATACGGTTTAGATGGTGTAGACATAATTTATAAGAAACATACCATTAAAATTTATATTTGAAAAACTGTGTTAATTAAAGGTATGCATAAACATTTTTTGTAAAGTGTGCCTGTCCGTCAAATAAATTTTGTCAATCTATTCATATTATCAAACTATAGGGCTTGATTATTTATCACATCAACTTTTTTTCAATGGCAATGACTTTCTTATATAGATTTGGGATGGCAATCTTCTCAATTATTTCTCGATTATTTCTTTATTCATTACAAACTTAAAAAAATCCATTCAATTTTTCATGGAGTGAATATTTTTGGCAATATGAAAACTACGCATAACATAAAAGTTGATGGTGCTATTAATGCTACCGTCTTAAGTTTTAAATTTATTGAGTTTATTTTAACTATTTTCATATTGGAGTAAATGATGAGCGGTTAAGACCTTGACAAAGGAAATAAACTCAATCTAGGTACTAATCGCTCATGTGGAAATCTAAGTGCAGAAAACAAGTTTATGGGAATTTGCTTTCATGATTAGTCAACACAATTAAAGTTTCTTAAAAACGTTTTTGAGTTATCATTGGTCAAAATCAAATTTACAGCACCATATGCATATAACTAAACCAGCTGCATGTAATCACTTGAAAACAAGTTTGGGCCACTTTAAAAAAATATTGTCCGATCCACACATTTAATAATTCCAAGGCAATCCTCTAAATTAATTCTCATATTTTCCATCCAGTAAGTTGCATATAAGCTTAAATAGATTAATAATATTACAAGATAATATTTGTCTTTGCTGCCAAAATCTTTGTTTAAAGCAACTAATAATAGCTATATAGGCACTATATTTATTTTCCACTATTTCTCAACAAAAATATGAGCCCCATCATACAAAATCCAAATTAAAAAAAGTGATGCAAGTGTCTATGTGTGTCATGCTGCAAGACACCGCTTTTAGGCTGATTTTTTTTCTGTGGAGTAGCATAGGTGTTTAATGGAATGAATCATAATGATATAATTAATCAACCGTTGCATTTTGGCTAGTATTTTCATTAAACAATCATAATTAATAATACAAAATCGAGAGGCTTATTCATGCAACTCCTTTTTATGTTGTAGTAATTGATGGAAAATAGGGTTTTGTCTGTATCATATCA
Organism: Allium cepa; assembly: GCA_030765085.1. Classification (NCBI taxonomy): domain Eukaryota; kingdom Viridiplantae; phylum Streptophyta; class Magnoliopsida; order Asparagales; family Amaryllidaceae; genus Allium; species Allium cepa. The sequence continues at coordinate 603,790,064 of CM060935.1, forward strand.
ATTTAACAAGTTTGCAAATGATGTTAAATTGTAAAAAAATTTGGTTGAATTGAGATACCTACCTATAATATTCTCATATTTATGACGAATCGGATCACATGATTTGATTTGTTAATATACTTTAGACTAGATGACTGATTTCAGATTCCCTAAAGATGTGAAAATTTACCACAGGAAGCAAGCAGAAAAATGCAACTGAAATATTGAAATATAGGATATAGAACTCAAAGTCAAGGGAGGCAAAGAAAGAGAACCAAGTAATATTCAAAGGTTTTAGGCCAACACATACATTTTTTACACTTATAATTTTAAACTATATTATGATTATTGTACCTTGAAAAGAGCATAATGCATTGAATTTAGTATCAATAAGTCAGACAATAACAAATATGAGTCTTATAACAAATCTTTTCGTTATTTTTTTTTAAAATTTTGTAGCTATTTTTGGTGTATTATCTAGAATTTTATGTGCATATGCCTATACATCACTTGTAGAATTCTAATTATTATGGCGTTTGTGTCATGCATAGGCTGTTATGAAAAAAGAAACTAGAGAAGCACAAAGAGATAAGAAATAATAGAAGCCGTGTAAAACTGAAGCCCAAAAAAGTAGAGAAAAGCATAACTACTACCTGAGAAAAAAATAGAAGAGATAGGAGACAGTAGATGTGGAAGTAGAGATTTTATCCAAGTCAGTAGTGACGTTGTTGATGTATGTGGTTTTTATGTCCCTTCCCCTTGGTAAGGCGAAATGATACATGTCACAATAATATACGAATCATAATTACATCTACCCCTTTTTGATGATAATTATTCTATACGCTGAATACCTTTCACTATCCATATATTTACCCTTCTTTCTAAATAGAAATATGCCTACTTTGTGTTTAGATAAAACAATCCTATGATTTCAGTTCTATCCATTGTTGTACTTCTTCTTGCTACAGAGTTGATGAATAATGTTTACCAGGTGACATGATGTATCTTGCCTTTAGTTTTCCTATTATATATTGGTTTAATTGTATACAAAGCTAAAACTACATACTTTGATCTTAGACAGACGCAAGATCATAGAACTTCCAATTAAGACCATTTGGAGTCGATGGAGAAAACCACATGAACTACTGAATATTATATTGAAGTGTTGTAAATTGTCCATGACGCATGTGTATCATAGATTAATAAATTGGTCTTTTGTTTTTATATTTTATTTAGCATCCTCATGTGCTTTTATGAATAATACAACACATGTTCATATCATATTTGCACCAAGTAATTAATCCCATGATCACTTTTAATATAATCCTATAATATGCTCCACTTCATTGAAGTTTCTTCGTCGCAAATTTGTTCTTATTTTACTATTTTTAAAAAGGTTCATAAGATAAACTTACTTAGTATTGGGTCTTAAACTGTAACTACCCGGAAATTCTGATCCCAAAATTTCTAGATAGTTAGGAAAAGAAGAAAAGAGAAAGAAGAAGAAACAGAAACAAAACACAGATTCTCACATTCGCTACGGATAAAATATAATATCTCATAAAATAATAGTTATACAAAGAAAACCGTATCAGTCAATACATTTTAATACATCGAAATTTCAACATTTACACCATCACTGGACAGTTAAAATAACTTATCCCAGATAAAAAAATATATACACAGCGGAATACTCTCCATACGTTCCTGCCATCCTGCTCGTCTCCTGAGCTCCAGAACGACCTTACCTGAAAATCTGCAATACTCTGTCTGACCCGAGCATTACATCAAAGTAACACCCGGGTCAGGCTGGAAACCAGCGTGAGTAAACCTATATGATATGAAATACCAAACCATAACACATGAGAATATCAGGGTAACTCGTACCCTTTTACGAGTTCTCATAGTCAACCTTTATCCCATAATAGTTTCAAGTTAAATGTCCATATTCACAATTCATTCCATTCCAGCCTTTTTAATACCGTATATCCAATATAAAGAATTTTGTAAATTACAAATCGAAGTGGTTCCGGGTATTTATTGATACCCGGCTCCGGTCTCTTCGAATCTCATGTCATCTTAACCTAAGTTATTAAATTAAATACAATTCAACTTTAAATACAGGACAACATTTTGACACAACAATTTATCATTGATAGATAACTACATTATCACTATCACCCAACATATCATATCACAAAGCATTTCATATAAGAGATATCAACCAATTCAAAGCTTTTAACATCATTTCAATCATTCATAAGCAAGATTGATCACTTACAAAAATTAATTTAATCTATCTCTAATTAAATTAATTACTAATCTTAACCTCCTAGATTACCTTTACTTAATATTAATTAATTCTAAACCAATTAATCAACCATCCTTTAATTATCCTTCTTAATTAATCACCTTTGATTAATTATTACAATAAGTAATTAACTCTTAATTAATTACACAAATCAATCATCCTACAACCACTTATATTGATTAATTATGCTATAATTGATCACACTCATTAATTAACTAAACCTTAGTTAGTTTTCTTAATCAATTAATCCTTAATTAATTACACTAAGTAATTAATCCTATTACTTTCATTAAGTAATTATCCTTAACCAATTCCACAAATGATTATCCTTAATTAATTATCCAATTAATTTCCTTAAATTAATCACATTAATTTACCATTTCACAATCCCTAATTAATGATCTTCATTAACTATTAACAATTCTCTAATTACTTCTCTAAGTAATTAAAGTTTAAATTAACCATCATTAATTTCAAAGTAAATAAATTACCAATCAATTCATCTCTAATTACTTAATTAATTAATTAATTCTTAATTACACTAGATTTCTTAATTTATCAAACTCTAATCATTAATTAATAATCTTCAATATCTAATAAAAGAATTTAATTACAAATTAATTAACCCTTAAATTAATTAATTTTTAATCCTTAATCATTTATACATCAAGTAAATTAATTACCCTTAATTAATTTCTTAACTAATCCTTTATAATTAATTATACTTATTAATTATACTTAATTTCCTTAAATTAATCTAATTACATTACCAAGTTTATTTAAATAAACTCTTTAAAAAGTTATAAATTATTGAAATTCTTTAACCCAAAATAATTCTGTTCTCAAACCTTAAATAAATTTTCAACTTGAATTAACCCTTAATTATTTAAATTGAAAGAGCTGATAAATTGTTACTACTGGATCAAATTTTGATCTTAAAACTTGCTACTTCTTCAATAACCTGCTATCTCAAAACCCGAGCCATCATTCAACTTCATCGAACCCAAACTCGCGTTTCCCACATCTACTTTGAGTCAAAACCCAACTCATCCGAACTCATACCCGAGCATCTCATCATCTTCCTGATCTGCTACTTTACCGGCGTCTCCGTGTACACGTGCACATGCACATCAACCATGCCGACTCTGGTGCCTTGTCAGTATCACCATCCAAACGACGATCAACTCATCGACCCACACGAGAATCCAGATCCAAAAATAACAACGAAAAACAAAATCGAGCACTTATGCTCAACACAGGAACCCAAACCACAATGACAAAATAAGTTCGGCAAGACGATCCCGATGATCAGAGCCTAAGTCCCTCTGACCAGAACGTCTTCACTGATCCACGCAGCGATCCCCACACTTGCAATGATCTCCGATCGCCTATGGCCGTCGCCATTGCTTTGATAACAATGGCTCCTCAAATCGAACTTCGAACCCTAGTTCGATTCCGACACACTTCCTCAATCATCAGAAAAATCTACGACCAATTTTCCTGTGATCGACAACCCTCCAGCCATCCTCGACAGCAACCCCAAACTCTATTTTGGCATAGATCATCGGCAATTGTCGATAATCCCAAAAGCGAACAAGTTAGGATAACTCAACGATTTCCTATTTAAAAATTGCGATATTCACATGAGTATTCATCAATTTGCTCAATGTTTCAGATTATATTTTCAAAGATTGAATTTAGCTCGATCAATTTTAACCCATATTTTTCATATTCACTGTAATTTGTAAAATTTTGAGATAAAACTTAATATAAATTCCTGAGTCAATTTTTATAATTAATATTACATTGTTATTCACATTTTTCTTTTAGGAATCAATGTCTAAAATCGAATATATGAGAAGATAAATTTTTTTTTTTATAAAGAAAAAGCTTATTTCAACCCTGTAAGAATAACAGAGGCCAATTCTCAGATACTTCATATATTACACATAGGCATTCACATTCATATACACATATCAAACCTTATTCAACCGAAAAACATCCACGCAAACCAATGTTATCCACAGATTTATCATATGCAGTAAAGTTTAGTTCCAGATTTAAACTGTTTTATTTTATTTTATTTTTTAAAAATATTTACTCACCCTATTGAAGAACAGAGACTGGAAATAAATTGAAAGCTGTAAATTTTGTTTTTGGATCCAAACTTGGATCTGACTTTATTTGAAACTGAAGTTGACTCTTGATTTGATGATTCTGAAGACTGAAGTTGATACCTGCTTTGCTTTGATCAAGTTGTGGCTTTTATTTTATATTTTTTTTCTTCTGATAATAACTTAATAATTTAGCTGGAAACTATTTAAAAAAAAAATAAGATTTCATGTTTACAAACATATTTCTTTAATACATCATGAGCAATCAGTAATTTAGTGAAGAGAATTAAATTTTTGGAGGTAAATTTGGCCAGCGATAACAGCTAGAAACATACATGCATTCATCTAGTACATTCAATTTTTATATCCAGACCAGAAACACATTTTCTTCATTCATGCAGAACATTTACACAACAATGATGACATTATTTATTACTTGTATCAGATAATAAAGTAGATTAAAAAGGTGAACTTTACTCACCTGAAATAATATCTGAACAGGGGAACAGAGTTTCTGAAACCGCAGGCTTGTTCTTTGATCAGTATTATGAGTTGCACTTGAATTTGAATTTTTTTTCTTGCTCTACTCAGTTGAAAGCTTGATGAAGTTTATTGTTATTCTCTTATTATCTTTTGGGTTTTTTTATTGCTTAATTTTGGTTTGGGTTTCAAAAGAAGATGAGTTGTTATTGGATCTTAATTTTTCCTTCTCAAGTTTGTATTCAGATTTTTTTTTTGAAATAAATAAAATGACCAAGAATTCTTTTTGAACAGAAAACAACCTGACCTTCTAAAACATGTTACCTAAAATTTAATTTAAAAGAAATGAAGTATGTCACTTGTAATTATGCATGGCCCTCAAGCCACAAATGTTAAAACCCCTTTATTTTATTAGTTACTTATGTTTTGTTAATATATGTTTATGTTTTTAAACTCTTTCCTTTTTTCTTTTTCTTTTTCTCTTTTTATATATATATACAAATTACATTAAGTTCAAGTATAAAAGAAAGTGTATTGGACCTTTATTAAATCTTATTTTAAACTATCATACCTTTGAACTATCAAATATTTATTTTTAGTGTTTTGAAATATAGGATTTTAATTTTAAATATCCTTTGAAAATTCAATACATTGAATAAGAAATAAACGCTTTCTATTCACAAAACATACACACACACACTTATATACTTATATAAGTATACACTTACAATTTAATATCATAAAGTTTGCATGAATCTATTTATATATTTTTATTAATTTATTACAAGAGTTATAAATTTTAGATATTTATAATCCAACATTTATTACAACTCAAATCCATTTATATACGTCCAGATATTATTAATTACCAATTTTTTTTTTATTTTTTTTCAAATAAAATCGGTATCTCAATAGTTAAAAATCAGTTAATTATCCAATTAACTATTATTCAAAATCCGTCATTCCTTCCTCCTTTGAACCTTTTTGTCCTCGAAAAGGAACGAAGCCAGTATTTTAAAATTATCCTTTAAACCCTTTTATCTATAAACCCTTTTTTTTTAAATCAAAACTTGAAAACACTTTAAAATCTATATAATATTACAAAAATAGGTTTATAAAAATATCATTTTATAACTCGATGTTTCAACCACTCTATCCTCGTTCTCATAGAAATTCGGTCATACGTTGATCATGCGTAAGACTGTAAATCTATAAGTTCTTAGCAGACCCATTTTTAACATCTAGTGAAAATACTTGGAAAATAACTTTACTAAAAAATATAGAAAACATTTTGAAAATAGAGGAAATATCTTTGGTGAGAATGCTCTGGAAATCATCACCCCATCCATGGTCGCAGTTAACCCGATGGTTATGTTGCCATCCCGATAAAATCCATAGATAACTGTAGGCCTCCGCGCCCCTCGATTACACTATGCAACTCGCTACAGATCGCAGCTACAACTGGGGTAACATTGCTATCACAGCAAAAACCCATATAACTGTAGGCCTCAGCGCCCTTGAATCCCGCTGCCAAAAAATGAAACTTCTCCACTCCACTTGACCATAGATCGCAGTCTACCGATGTTACGTTCCCTTCTCGGCAAAATCAAGCGTAGACCGTTGACACTCACCTCCATATGATTTTCGCTATGGTCCACACAGTAGATCGCAGTGACATCGAGTTACACTGTCGTCACAGCATAAACCAAATGCTTCTGTAGGCATCAGCGCCCTCAACTTTCGCTACCAAATAATCCTTAGGAACTAGTTTGTCCGGACTCCTCACAGGATCAACTTTAAAACCTTCCCCTTAGAGGCTCAAGGCAGTACCAACCTATGGTACTCCTGAGAAGTTCATCCCAAGGGAGCGCCTTTTTCTCTAGAGCCATTTTCAAAACACTTTATACTATACGCATATAGTATCTTCCAAATCATACACCTAGTATGAATCTCAAATAAATCTCCTTTCTCAAAATCGATTATCCCAAAACCGATAATTCTCAAACTAGGCTTTCCAAATCCAATGTTGATTTTACCCAAAAATCAAAAGCCTTTCCAAATCCAAAGGTTCCCAAAACCTTTTTAAAATCATTCTCACAAGACCCTTTATATATATAGATATATAAATATACAACTTTAAATTTTTTTGGATCATTTCAAACTTGTATAAAAACTTTTTAATACTTCAAATATTTTCTAAAACCCTTTAATTCTGGCTAGATTCAACAAGGGGAGATTTATCTTATATAACAAAGATATATAACTTTGTTTATTTCAAATCAAATATTCAAATTTGTTTACTCTATAAAGTCACTTACCAAATTACTTAATTCCATAAAGTAAATTTCTACCATAGAAATATACAATTTCCACTTCATTTTATCATATATTTCACAAAATATATTTTCCACTTTAAAAACCTTTTTACAGTTCTTATCCACAAACTTTCAATATCAATTTCATTCCAATCCGTACGATGTACACATATCATCCGTACGCAATATCTTCACACAATTTTCCTTCCGAACTAGTATCATCCACCCGACTTTCTAACGCAGACTCAGATCTGGTTTCTTGATTAGAAACCGTCATTCTCCTTGCATAGTCATAACTATGATAAAGAATATCCAAAACCAATCAACAATCCATATCCAGGTTCGCCGTCGAAAATCGAGTGAAAAATCCCAACTCGAATTGATGTAACTATCTTGAAATTCTGTGCTTGAATCGGGATCAAATCACTATGCGAATAGAATAATATACGTGCATCCTACGTATTTATCTCCATTGATTATTAGCCATATCAATTCTCTTTCTATTCACATTCACTTATTCACAATTGCTTAAATCCTCATTTGGATTATCACCTCAATTCTTATCTCAACTGGGTATTTAATCATAAACAGTTTGCACTCTGACCAGCTTAAATTTAGAAAATAGCTTGAAAAGTTAAAAATAGATAAGTAGTTGAAAAATAATTATTAGTTTGTAAAATAGCTGTAAAATAGTTAAGTAATTGTAAAATAGTTGGAAAATAGTCAAATAGTTATAAAATGTTAGGTAATTGCAAAATAGTTGTAAATAGTAATTAGTTATACAACAGTTGGAAAACAGAAATTAATTTATAAAACAGTTGTAAAATAGTTAAATAGTTACAAAAATAATTGTAGAATGAGTATAAAATAGTTTGGGGTTTAAAAAGAATGGTTGTATATAGTAAGTAACTTGGAAAATAGGTTTATATTAAAACAATTTATTTTGAAAATAGTTTAGAGTCAAACTGTTCAATTCCCAACCTCCATTTCCAATCAATTCAATTTAAATTTCCATTTCCATTTAAATTGACTTAATTCCAATTTAAATAACTTCAATTTCCATTAAAATTGATTTATCCCCAATTCAAGTTGAATTAATTCTCAATTTCTTTCCAATTTCAAATCAAATTCCAGTTTGAATTAATTCCTGTTCCTATTTGAATTTGAACTCATTCAACTTCAATTTCATTTCAAATTAATCCAATTCAAATTTTCCATTTGAAATTTTAAACTTATCCATTTTCAATCACAATTCCAATTAATTCAAATAAATTCAATTTGAACTAATTCAAATTCAATCTCACTTTAAATCATCTCGATTTATATAAATTCGAGTTAAACTTTCAAATGTTGATTTAATTCCCTTAAATCAATTTAACCTTTATTTCTTTATAAACCTATTTCTAGGTTCAAATAATAATTCAAATCCAATTCACAGTTCAAAGATTATTAATGGGATAATATTATCCAAATTATTTTAAAACACCCATACATTTCTAATTCAGGTTGCTTGTTAAATTATTTAACTTTCCAAAGTTAAATCCAATTTACTTAATCCAGCCAACCTAACCCAATTTGAATTACCTTTTCAAATTCTACACCTCACATTAACCCACTTATTAAGTTCAAAACTTATCACTTTGGGTATCTCATCTCATTCCTAATTTAAAACTCAACATTTAGAGTTTATCTCAAACATCTTGATATTATGTATATTCCTCAGATATACATAGTTTTTCCTTTACATACCAAGCTATCTTTAAATTTTAAACCACCTTTTGTTTTTAATTCAAAACAAATTTCTTTTAAATTTTCAAACAACATTTGTTTAAAATTGGACCCTTTCATTCAAATACATTAAATAATATTATTTATCATTTCTTTATCACTTTGAAACAATTTTCAAATTCTGGATCCAGATTTAAAACTTCACAATTTAGATCATCTTCAGTTCCAATTTATAAGTCATACTTCCATAAATGTTTTACTTCCCTAAAACATTTCATTTTGCTTACACAACAATCATTTATGATAATTAACCAAGGTTATTGCAACTGGAAACCATTCATTATCATTTTATTCTGAAACTCTTTCCCAAATTCAAGATTTAATTTCAGTTTGAATCCATTTCAAACTTATCTTTGATTTAATTTCAATTTGGTTGTATTTCTATTACCACTTAATTTAATTCCAATAATTTAACAACCAATTACCTTAATATTTATTAGAAAGAAATATTGCTATATATACCAAAATATATTCTTATAAAATCATTTAAAATATTTATATAAGAAAATAACAAGTACGCTCTCATATATATATACTCAACTCATTCTAGGGTACCATTGACCCTATCCTTAATGAGTAATCCCACCAGAGCCAAGGTTCTCGCTTAACCTCGCTTTGATACCAAATGTAACTACCTGGAAATTTTGATCCCGAAATTTCCAAATAGTTATGAAAAGAAGAAAAGAGAAAGAAGAAGAAATAGAAACAAAAAACAAATTCTCACATTCGCAGCAGATAAAATATAATATCTTATAAAATAATAGTTATACAAAGAAAACTTTCTCAGTCAATACATTTTAATACATCAGAATTTCAACATTTACACAATCACTGGACAGTTAAAAAAAATTACCCCAAATAAAAAATAATAATATACACAGCGGAATACTCTCCATACGTTCCTGCCATCCAGCTCGCCTCCTGAGCTCCAGAACGACCTTACCTGAAAATCTGCAATACACGGTCTGACCCGAGCATTACATCAAAGTAATACCCGGGTCAGGCTGGAAACCAGCGTGAGTAAACCCATATGATATGAAATACCAAAACCATAACACATGAGAATATCAGGGTAACTCGTACCCTTTTACGAGTTCTCATAGTCAACCTTTATCCCATAACAGTTTCAAGTTAAATATCAATATTCACAATTCATTCCATTCCAGCCTGTTTAATACCATATATCCAATATAAAGAATTTTGTAAATTACGAATCGAAGTGGTTCCGGGTATTTACTGATACCCGACTCTGGTCTCTTCAAATCTCATGTCATCTTAACCTAAGTTATTAAATTAAATACAATTCAACTTTAAATACAGGACGACCTTTTTACAACAATTTTCATTGATAGATAACTACATTATCACTATCACCTAACATATCATATCACAAAGCATTTCATGTAAGAGATATCAACCAATTCAAAGCTTTTAACATCATTTCAATCATTCATAAGCATGATTGATCACTTCCAAAAATTAATTAATTTACCTCTAATTAAATTAATTACTAATCTTAACCTCCTAGATTATCTTTACTTAATATTGATTAATTATAAACCAATTAATTAACCATCTTTTAATTATCCTTCTTAATTAATCACCCTTGATTAATTATTACAATATGTAATTAACTCTTAATTAATTACACAAATTAATCAACCTACAACCACTTACATTGATTAATTATCCTATAATTGATCGCACTCATTAATTAACTAAACCTTAGTTAGTTTTCTTAATCAATTAATTCTTAATTAATCACACTAAGTAATTAATCCTACCACTTTCATTAAGTAATTATCCTTAACCAATTCCATAAATGATTATCCTTAATTAATTATCCAATTAATTTCTTTAAATTAGTCACATTAATTTACCATTTCACAATCCCTAGTTAATGATCTTCATTAACTATTAACAATTCTCTAATTACTTCTCTAAGTAATTAATGTTTAAATTAACCATCATTAATTTCAAAGTAAATAAATTATTAATTACCAATCAATTCATCTCTAATTACTTAATTAATTAATTCTTAACTATACTAGATTGCTTAATTTATCAAACTCTAATCATTAATTAATAATCTTCATTATCTAATAAATGAACTTAATTACAAATTAATTAACCCTTAAATTAATTAATTTTTAATCCTTAATCATTTATACATCAAGTAAATTAATTACCCTTAATTAATTTCTTAATTAATTCTTTATAATTAATTATACTTATTAATTATACTTAATTTCCTTAAATTAATCTAATTACATTACCAAGTTTATTTAAATAAACTCTTTAAAAAGTTATAAATATTGAAATTCTTTAACCCAAAATAATTCTGTTCTCAAACCTTAAAAAAATCCAACTTGAATTAACCCTTAATTATTTAAATTGAAAGAGTCGATAAATTGTTACTACTGGATCAAATTTTGATCCTAAAACTTGCTACTTCTTCAATAACCTGCTATCTCAAAACCTGAGCCATTTTTCTTTTAGGAATCAATGTCTAAAATCGATATATGAGAAGATAAATTTTGTTTTTTAAAGAAAAAGCTTATTTCAACCCTGTAAGAATAACAGAGGCCAATTCTCAGACACTTCATATATTACACATAGGCATTCACATTCATATACACATATCGAACCTTATTCAACTGAAAAACATCCATGTAAACCAATGTTATCCACAGATTTATCATATGAGTAAAGTTTAGTTCCAGATTTAAACTGTTTTATTTTATTTTATTTTTAAAAAATATATTTACTCACCCTGTTGAAGAACAGAGATTGGAAATAAATTGAAAGCTGAAATTTTGTTTTTGGATCCAAACTTGGATCTGACTTTGTTTGAAACTGAAGTTGACTCTTGATTTGATAATTCTGAAAACTGAAGTTGATACCTGCTATGCTTTGATCAGGTTGTGGCTTTTATTTTATACTTTTCTTCTTCTGATAATAACTTAATAATTTAGCTGGAAACTATTTTAAAAAATAAGATTTCATGTTTACAAACATATTTCTTTGAGACATCAGGAGCAATCAGTAATTTAGTGAAGAGAATTAAATATTTGGAGGTAAATTTGGCCAGTGATAACAACCAGAGACAAACATGCATTCATCTTGTATATTTAATTTGTATATCCAGACCAGAAACACATTTTCTTCATTCATGCAGAACATTTACACCACAATGATGCCATTATTTATTACTTATATCAGATAATAAAGTAGATTAGGCATAAAAAGGTGAAGTTTACTCACCTGAAATAAGATCTGAACAAGGGAACATAATTTTTGAAACTGCAGGCTCGTTCTTTGATCAGTACTATGAGTTGCACTTGAATTTGAATTTTTTTTTCTTGCTCTACTCAGTTGAAAGCTTGATGAAGTTTATTGTTATTCTCTAATAATCTTCTGAGTTTTTTTATTGCTTAATTTTGGTTTGGGTTTCAAAAGAAGATGAGTTGTTATTGGATCTTAATTTTTCCTTCTCAGGTTTGTATTCAGATTTTGTTTTGAAATTAAAAAAATGAAGAAACATGCTTTTTGAACAACAAACAGCCTGGCCTTCTAAAACATATTATCTAAAATTTAATTTAAAAGAAATGAAGAATGCCACTTGTAATTATGCATGGCCCTCAAGCCACAAATGTTAAAAACCCCTTTATTTTATTAGTTACTTATGTTTTGTTAATATATGTTTATGTTTTTAAACTCTTTCCTTTTTTCTTTTTCTTTTTCTCTTTTTTATATATATATACAAATTACATTAAGTTCAAGTATAAAAGAAAGTGTATTGGACCTTTGTTAAATCTTATTTTAAACTATCATACCTTTGAACTATCAAATATTTATTTTTAGTGTTTTGAAATATAGGATTTTAACTTTAAATATCCTTTAAAAATTCAATACATTGAATATAAATAAACGCTTTCTATTCACAAAACACACACACACACACACACTTATATACTTATATAAGTATACACTTACAATTTAATATCATAAAGTCTGCATGAATCTATTTATATATTTTTATTAATTTACTACAAGAGTTATAAATTTTAGATATTGATAATCCAACATTTATTACAACTCAAATCCATTTATATACGTCCAGATTTTATTCATTACCAATTTTTTTATTTTTATATATTATTTTTTCAAATAAAATCAGTATTTCAATAGTTAAAAATCAGTTAATTATCCAATTAACTATTATTCAAAATCCGGGTTGTCACATAAACTCATCCACTTATGATTTGTAATTGCTTATATTAAATAAATACTTGGCTTTGAGCAATGTTATTTTTCATAATCTCTTTTCTAGGGTTTTAATTGTTTAATTTATCAGAAATGTCAGTTTTTTAATTTTTTTTAGTTTACTATAAAATCTTATCTAATGAAGAGTTTAAATATTAATAATTTACATATAGGTGGGATTGTTCAAAAGATTTACAGGTCGAAGATTCCAGTGATGTAATATTGGAATGCCGGGTAATCATCAAATCATGCGTTGCAACCATCAACGCTTTCAGAAAGATGCTCTATGTAGTGTTTTGGTGGTTTTCAGCATGCACACACCAAGATAAGTTATGTATTTCCAAAATTTTACTAATGTCTTGAGATTGAGTCCTCATTGAAGTATCTTTTGGCTTTATATTTATAGCTTTGTGGATATGTAAAATGTATTGACAGTATAAATTCTATTAGTAAGCTGTTTGTGTATCACTCTTTTTGCACTTTTCCATCTCATTTTAGTGAATTATTCGAAAATGCTAATAACAAAACATTCCGTGCTCAACAGGTATATACAGTGTTTTGTGTTTGCACTTAAGAATTATCTCATTTTTTCAAAACAAATTTATCAATAGGAGCATTACAATCGTTTCCAATTCGGTTACAAACTCATTGCTTCAACAGTATAACTCAAGTTACTTCAAATTTAACGTTTCACCATTTTTAAATTCTTTAAAACAATCCAAATTTAACCTCCATTCAGCATTGTCATATCTTATAAACCAATAAAGATAATGTATTAGAATATTTAACTGAAATGAGTGTTTTCTAACGAACTATACAGGACATGGTCATTGCTTTTATGTGACTACCTAGAATTTTTAGTTATTTGAAATTGGAATATTTGATTTAGTTTAAATATTTTAATTGTTAGTTTAGCTTGAATTTCAAATATCACTATTTATTTGACAATTAAATTATTGAGTTTAACTATTGAAAGTTGGGTAAAATATTAAATCTTGGGTTTAAGCTGGTTAAAATATTTAAATGGCTTATAAAATTTATATTGATTTATCTGGAGATAGTAGAAATGTTAAACTTGAAATTGGAAGTGTTTTGTTAAGTTTTGAAATTATATCGTTTAAATCGATATTTAAAAGTAGCCTTCCGAAGCAGAGTCTCAGAATTCGATGAAACCAATTCCATTAGATCCGTAATAGTGTATTATTATCGGATTCCAATTTTCGTACTGTTTGGAGTGATCGTGTGCTCACACGGTAGATAAACGCATTGAAATTAAATCGAAAATTCAATTTTATAACTGGGTTCAAAAAGCTATTTTCTTCATATGATCGAGTTAGGACTCGAAACCTTTTCCATTGTGTTCGGAATAGGGGTTTAACATTATAAACGCCTGGTAGCATGCCTCGATAGGATGTAAAAATTTTAAGCTTTGAATTGAAGTTGATTTAATTTGAATTTAAATTTAAATATAAATAATATATTGCATTGAACACTATAGCCTTTTCTTCCACGTGCCTCCTGGCTCTTCTATTCTCACACCAGATGTCCATCTCGCTATTTCTTTTTAACAGCAAGATGATAAATTTAAAAAAAATGGCCGGAGCCTCTTTCACAAAAAAGGGGTTATCTTCTTCCTTATAAATCAATGGCCGCTACTTTAAAAAAAAGAAATCGCGCTATCTTTTTTTGTTTCTTCTTCAATTCGATCTCTGGAAATGAAATCAAAAGGGCAGAATTCATTCGAGGATTTATACGATAAATGTTGAATTGTGATGGCGAGCAGGACTAACTCGACATAAATTTGCGATTGGTTTTAGGATCGCGATGGCAAGCAGGACTCGACGACGCGGTGAGGGGCGACAACATGGAGGGACTCGATGTGGGTCGTTCGAGCAGGTCAAAGTCGCAAGATTTATGGACGCGACAGTGGAAGCTTGTTAGATGGTCTGGGGTTCGATTCTTTTGTCGTTGAAGATGTGGACCGTGGAAGTGACGATGGCATGGAGATAGTTGATTATCAATTTGGGGTTTCAGGGCGTGGTTGTTCGCGTGTACTTCGAGGTGATGGTAGCATGGGTTTTGATAGACGATGGAATGATAGTTTAAGTCTCGGTCGAGGTGTAGTGGCAGTTCTGAGAGTGTTTTGGTGTGCGTGTGCAAGGGTCGCGGCCATGGTCGGGTTGATTGGTTCAAGTAAGGTGTTGTTTTTGGAGAAGGCATTGTGTTTATCTTAATTTAATTATAACCAGAAAAAGAAAATGAAATTTTAGCAAATTTGCTAGTTTATTTTAAATAATGGATTTGAGAAAAAAGGGTTTAACTAACTTATTAATTATCTCAGTTACTAACGATCTTTAAAAAGGGAAATTAGTTTAAAAATTTAATCATTTGTTTAAATTAAACCATGAGTTAAAATTAAAACTTTTAAACGGAAATTTATTACTTGATTTATTTCGAATATTAATCAACTGTATAAAATTGTCTATAAAAGGTCTAATACTGTGAAGAAGACAAGTCGGGATTGGAAACAGATTTCAAATAAAAAGGTGAGATCATTTCACTCAATTGGAATTATCGGTTTAATTTTAAATGGTTAAATTTAAAATTGTTGATTGTGTACTTGGGTGATAAATTATTATCAGTTATATTCGACTAAACCCTATGCGCTACATGATAGCGGATGATATTATATTAAACCCATATACCACGATATTCCACCTCGAAGTGGAATTGGTATTATTTAAATATTTGAAGTGATTGATTTCCTGCATTATATAGCAGATGAGACCCAACGCGCTGCATAATAGTGGATGATATTATATAATCCCATATACCACGATATTCCACCTCGAAGTGGAATTGGTGTTGAATTGTTGAGCTAACATCTATGGTTGCAGGGAAATGGGTTGGAGGGATCCAACTGGATTCCTCGAACATTTGAATTTGTTTTATATGTTGTGTGTTGATTTATTTATAATTTATGTGTGATTATACTTTGGTTGAAATTGTGGAAGGCTATGATTTTGCCGAATATATTTTTGGTATCGTAGGATACCAGAAATAAATAAAGTTTGATTTCTAAAATTAAAGAGAAAGTTTATAGAAAATTTTATTTTTGAAATTTGGATAAATTTAAAAGAGGGAATTTTTAAAAAGATAAAGTTTTATTTTTGTAATCCTATTGAATAGAATTCCAAAATATGGAAAAAAGGCTTAATAAATAGATTTCAAGTTATATTATTCAAGTTGAAGAATTTATTTTAAAATACGGATTTTAAATAGTTTGGAAGAGATAAAGGAATTTACTTTAAAAATAAATTCGGAAATTGATTTGATGTTTAAAAATAAATCTTTGGGAAATCAATATGAAAATTGATTTGATGTTTGAAATAAATTTAGAAATCGATTTGGAATTTGATTTGGTGTTTAAAATAAAATTTGAAATCAATTTGGAAATCGATTTGGTGTTTGGAGATGATTTTTAAAATCAATTTGAAAATCATATATCAGTGTATATTTGAAAATTTAAATCCACAATGGGAATTTAAAAAGGAAAAGGGAATTTGTTTTAAAAATAAATAATGGTTTCTAAATTATGGAAAGAAATTTACGGATTTGGAATTTAAGTTGAGATAAATCAAGAAGAATTTATTTATTGATTTAAAATGGTCCATTTTGAATTGGAAGGTGTATTTTCCCTGGAAAGCCGAGTATGTTTTTAAAATAGCTTTTGAAATATAAATTAAAAGTTCAAAAGTTGGTTTTAAAAGAATATTTTGGAGAAATTAGTTTCTTAAGTTATTTTGGAAATCTTTAAAGTAAAGATTTATTTAATTAATTATAGAAGTAATGATTTAAAGATTTAATTGATATTGGTTTTAGAAAATGGGTATTTAAATAATTATACCCTATCTACAAATTTTATTTTTAATTAGTTTGGACTTGAAGTTATATGAGATACTGGTAAAATGTTTTCATAGCTAATATTTACATAAGTATTTAGAAATATTTTTATTCTAAATGTTTCCAAGTATATTTCGGATAAGTACTTTAAATTATTTTTAAAGTATTTGAACTCGGCAAATTTTCAGTGGAATTAAATAAATATTTGGAAATTTATTCCACATAAGTGAAGTGATTTGAAATTTATTTTTAAAAGATTGGAAGGTGAAAAGTGATTTGAAATTTGTTTTCAAATGGTTGAAGTGTTAAAATTATATTTTGCAAAGATACTTTGAAAATAAAGAACTGGGGAAAATTTATTTAAAACTAGTGATTGTTGTGAATTATCGATTGATAGTTAAATAACCGACTATCAATATTGGCCTTTAAATGGCATTTGAATTTTGACGCGACCGGGGGTCGGATTCCAGATGGATATTCGAAAACCACATCGAATATTTGTGATGGATCTTTTGTTTAAAAGATCAAAGTGGAAATTTGTTGTGATTTTCTCGAAATCTGAATGTAACACTTATTTTTAAAATAAGCGCTCGTTATTCGGATTAGCCGGGAGATAACTTTATGTCATAAAACCCATTCTGGATAATGATACGACGAAATGGGATTGCATTTGAAGATGGTGTTGAAGACCGAGTATTTTCGAAAGCAAAAGGATTGCCTGTCGAATGTCTCTGCACCGGATTGCTCCGGTATAGAGATTTTATCATCCTTTGTGATGGGGATTCCGGACGTGATTAGTGAATACCCGGATTGCAAGGGCTTCTTTGAAGTGCCTTCGATTCCGTTCGATCCTGGAATGAACTTGTATGGATGTGTATCTGACGTTACACATTGAGATGTAAAGCTGGTTTCTATCAAATACATTTCTGGTTGTGGCGGAGAATTTATTCCCTTAGCTTAACACCCTTCTTTGAGATGTACGAGCTCAGAGGTTATATAGTTGATAGTTACTAGTGATATATTCCCAAATTGATAATGTGGCATACGAAGTGCTGCAGATCATTTGTTGATCGAAGCATGGCTTTGTGAAAAGCGTAGCTATGTGGAACGAGACCTCCTTGGACCTCACACCCCGAAAATGGTCGAAACAGGAGGATGCAACAAGGTTATTCGGGGGTAGCGCCCCCTGAGGGTATGTCATTTCCTTTTGGAAAAGGGTGGTATCATGGTATGGAGCCCAGATACTTAACCTATGTTGTTGTTGCAAATTTATTACGTTTTGGTTGTTTCTTTGTGGTTAAGATCCTCGGATAATGGTTGCAAACGACCAGGGGATGACATACTCATGTAGTAGTTACATAGTTACAGAGGTAACCCAGCCTTATGTTGGAAGAGAGCTGGTTAAGTTCTTGGGGCGTCCCTTCAGAGGCATACCCATGTGGCAATGGGAAGTTCCTTAGCTTGACCATTTATTGGAAATCCAATCTCCAATACTCGCCTTGTACGGTTTTAGTTGTATAACCTGCCATTCTTAAATGGAAGCTATAACAGGCATAATATAATGGTACCTATGCTGCTAAGATTAATATTATACTTTCGAAAGGTTTTCTGCACTATGCACTAAAAATATTATAAAAACGATTTTGTGTATCAAGTATATTTGACTATCATAAGGAGGAATCTCCTCTAATTGTGCGCTTGCATTGTGTGTGTGTGTGTGGGGATTCCTTATGGTAGTTTCATTTTCCAAAAGCATAGCGGATTTCTTTTTGTTTTTTTGTGAAAATAACTGTTTTTAAGATCTCACACCAGTCCCATGACTGAACTGGAGTTTATTGTTCCCTTTTTAAACTGTGGGTGCCTATAGTTTTCCACACAGGCAGCCTGGAGTCAGATTATCATTATTCTGGAGCAAAGTCGGAAAGGATGTGCTGCGGAGATTTGGAGGCAAGCTGGATGGCGAGGCGTATCACTAGTATATAATATTTCTTTTCCGCTGTTTTGTTGTAACACTCTGATGATGTAATGTGGTGTATAAACAGATATGACTCTTTGTTTTAAAGATTATTCATTTATCTATTATATTTGTTCCGCTGCGATATGTGAGATTCTGTTATTGTTCTGTTTCTTCTTCTATCTTCTTCTTCTTTAAACCTAACGGTTCGGTTTTTCGGCATTCGATTATACGACATTTGATAAAGTGGACGTATTGATGTCGACTTTCGGGCGCCAAAAAATTAGACCGTTACAATATTTGCCAAGTTCATTCTAATATTTGAAATTCAAGTTAAGATAACTTTCAAACATTGAAAATCAATTAAATCTTCAATTTCTAATGTTCAAAATTCTGCGTCGTCACATTTTGTAAATACAAAATAAACAATATCACCTTTCCTGCTGTAAATAAAGATACATTAATCTAAAATAAGACTTTTAAATTCAAGTATACACACAAGATAAGACAATTAAAATAACTGGATAATGAAAATTTTTGACCATACCATTTGATATATTGACATGCACACATTTCTACTTCATAATAATCCTTTTAATTTAGAAGATGAAAATATATACGACGACTAGTATTATTGAGTTATTGCCTAATTTTAAGTGGGATTGTATATTAGTTTATTGAGTTACTAGAGAATTTGTTTTAAAACTATTCAAATAAATCTACATGGACTTAAGTAAACCGACATATGATTCTACATGATCGTGATAAAGCTTGCATTATGGATTATAGTTGCAAAATTAATAGGTTATGATAAAATTATTATCATAAATCATCTAGCATAAGAGAGAGAATCCAATAAGCTTAGCATAATTAAAATATCTTATAAAATTTATTTTACCCTTATTTTAGATGTGGATCATATGTACAAAATATTGTTGAAAAGCGGAAAGTGACAAATTTTTATGTCGATGTGATAAAATTCATTATGTTTTCCTTTCAAGTTCACAATTATAAGTAACATCCTTGGAGTTAAAGAACGTAGCTTCAGCACTCATAATTAAGCTAATAAATGGATATCTTAAAACCCTGAAATCCGTCCGCACCTGTAGTCAAAAATTAATAAATATCCGATATCTGGAAGAACAAATATGAATGTGGATACAAAGACGAAGAATTATCTGTTTGGTTTTTGTCAACAATATATTTTATATTAGTGTATTTTAGTACAATGAAATATATGTATTAACTGGTATATTAAGTCGATGATTTATATTGTATGCATTTAATGCATATTAACCACTCAAAACTATTTGTTGTCATTGTTTATGAAAACTATTTCTTCTCAAGCTCAATCTTTTTAAGTATTGAAAACAATAATTATAGCGAATAATGAAAAACACAAATGTACTTCGAATGCACCATAAATTGAAGAAAAAAATAACATAATTTAACAATTGCACACCACTAAACAAAACCAATACGCAGATGGTTATACAAATTTGATAACTGCCTATGTGCGTAGCACGGACCACTCACTAGTTTTCATAATATATAGGAGAATTTATTCTGATTTTTCTGAAATCTTGAAGAGTTTGTTGCATATAGATTACTTGTGCACATGCTAAAGCTGCTGAGATGTATTCGACTTCACATGTTGAGAGCGAAACATAGTTTTTGTTTTTTTGCTAAACCATGAAACTAAAGATTGACCAACAAAATGACATGTGCCAATTGTGCTTTTTCTATCTATTTTACAATCCTCGAAATCAACATCATTATATGACACGAGTTCGAACGAGCTTCCTTTTGGGTAGAAAACTCAGTACTCTTTAGTGCTTGTTAAATATCTTAAAATTGGTTTTACCGCTAGATGATGTGATTCTTTTAGCTGTGCTCAAAACCGAGCACATAAGCAAACACTCATCATAATATCTAAACTATTAGTCGTTAAGTATAGAAAAAATCCTATCATACTTCGGTATAATTTTTGGTCGAAATCTTTTCCATTTTCATCTTTATAAAACATAGAGTAGTACTCATCATAGTCGGTTTACTTGAAATATATTCCATTCCAAAACATTTTAATAAATCTTACCAGTATTTTTTGGATCTATAAAACTTCCACTTTCTAGTTGTCTTATTTGCAAACCCAAGAAATAGTTTAATTCAACCATATATGACATTTCAAATTGATCTTTCATTATGTTAGAAAATTCAGTACACAATTTTTCATCGGTGGAATCAAAATATAATGTCGTAAACATATATTTCTTAAGTAGATTTCAAAAAAGATCCTTTTCCTTTCATGGCCTCGTCACCCTTCTCTCATTCAACTTTCCCCCTTCTTCCTACCCCTCCCATCCCTCCATACCAACCGTACTCCGTGTCTTCGGCATCCACATCCCTCTCCCTCCCAATCCTCTTCCTCCTCCCTTGCCTGTTTCTGCCTCGCTTCTTGATGCCTTCCTCTCTTCTTTGTCTCCTCTATGCCTATCCATTTTTTCTAGTCCTCCTCCTTCCTCTTCCATTCTTCCTTCATCTCTCTGTGCCTCTTCTTCTTGGTCTTGGTCTTCTCTTTTTGACGTGAAACCACGCAATACAGGTTAAGGGTGGGCATTTAACCGGTTTGACCGATTTAACCGACCTTAATCGAACCATTTTAACGGAATAAATCAATAACCAAACATTCGGTTAACCGACCAACTTAAATCGACCAAATTTTAATGGATAAATATTTTAGGAAATCAATTAACCATTTAACAAAAATAATATTTACTCCTACCCATTAACATGCGTCAAAGCCCAATCCACTCGACCTAATAATCCAAAACCGAATTAGTTACTTACGCTTTCATTACAGCTCATTTTCCATCTCGTATCTTTAGGGAAACGACCCTAGATCTACATTTTCCCTTTCGAGAAAACCGTAGTTCTCATTTACCTTCAAAACACAAATCAATCCAAAGTCGGGTATGTTGCTTGCTTTCGTGTTGTCTGATTGGTTGGTAGTCGTTGATTTGTTGAGTTACGGTGAATGCCAGAAGAAAGTGAAAGAAATGCGAGCTTTGTTTTAGCAAATTTTTTAGTTTTCGTATACTTTTTATTTTGACTTGTTGAGCTATGCTGGCCGAAATTTTATAGTTTATATGCATAGTTTGTGATTGATTTGATTTTGTAATACAAGTTATATGCATTTAAATGTGACGTAAAGTAATAGCTAATTAATTTACGTGTGTATTAAAGTAAGATATTTATATTTATCATAACTATGTATAAAATTGTGTTTTATTTATGATATTTATCATAGCTGGCTGTACTATGATATCCTAACATATCATGAACCCAGGAACGATAACTCCTCCCCATATCTATGTGTAATACAGTCATTCTGTTCATGTTCTCGTGTAAGTCCTATTCAAATTTTATTAATAAAGAAGGCTGGCTTACCTTTTTAGTTTTGTTATACTCGATTTAATAGTAAATATTACCCCTTTCATTACATAAACCAATCATGAGATATCATTATGATAGACTTTTTTCCTACTGATCCAAAAATTCTATTGTTTGAACCCATAATATTGCAATTGATAGCAAGTTCTCAAACATGTTAAATTTTCATGTATTAAATACACAGAGCTTCATTGGTTATGATATGCATATGTTAATTGATTAAAATACAAGCACACTGTGTGATTCTCTCGTTTCATACATATGAACTAGTGAACACAAATTTGAAGCAGAAAATGTTTTTAACAACTTTCAAGTTATCCACCATAAGCTAATATATAGTTATCTAGACACTTATCTATATTTACATTTTTATGTAAATAACTCAGTTCATTTTCATGCACTCTTAGTTCATAAAGACATAGTATGCACTATAAATAAAGACATAAACAAAGCTTAGTTCGCACGGACATAAATTGAAGTTACTGAACTTTAAAAATGTAATATTTCAGTTCATTTGCTCTTAGCATGCACATGATACATATATTATGCATTCATTTATCAGTTCAGTTCATTTTCTCCTAGTTCATATGCTTTTATTTTTATGAATTTAGACATTTACTATGAACATTGAAAAAGTGTCTTTTGTGAGTCTATTTTTATTGAATTTAGTCATTTTATTTGATGCTTATTGTGAAAATGAATTTGCTATGAACATTAAATAACAATCATTTTTATGAATTTAGTCATTTTATGAATTTACTATGAACGTTAAACTGTTTCCATGAGTTATTTTCTTTGATGTGCACTAAAAGTTCATATGCAAATGTTTACTATGAACACTAAACATTTTTTTGATAAATAAATATCTACTATGATTAATTTTATTTGTTATTTCATATAGGGAGGAAAAAGCATTGCTAGGTTATCATCTCTTTGCTATTTGCATAATGGACCATATATTAAAAAGTCATCAAGCAATATGTGTCATGCAATGTCAACTCAGAGAGATTTAGGGTAGTTTAACAGAATATAGTTTGATTTACTCATCAGGTTCCATATGCCAATGCTTCATTTCAGTTCGGCTAATTTGTGTTCTTTTACCTTGGGATAGAACTTTGAGATTGAAAACCGAAGTCGCATTATGTTTTGCAGTCAATTCTAGTAATTTTATATAATTTGATTTCAACTTTTGTTCTAGTTATATTAATTTATTTCTATTTATGTTTGGACTTTGGGTTTTAAAACTTTGAATTGTGATATATTATATTGTGCAGACTGTATTTGTGTAATGATATTGCTATAATGGTTGGTTACTATAATGATACAACCATGCGATATGGGTTTTGAGTTTTCATTTTATAACTTATGACTGAATACAATGATATACATAAATTGTAGTGCCAGTAACATGAAACATATATGGATTTAACATGTATAGGGTTGCAGCTGTTCAATAACTTAGTGGGTTAAGCGGTTAAGTTAATCAGTTAACCAGTCAACGGTTAACCGTTAAGTAAATCGATTAACTGGTTAATTTAACCGGTTAACCACGGTTTAAATTGACCAGTTCAGTCGGTATTAGTCGAGCAGTATTAATCGATTTGCGGTTAACCGAATCGCTCATAAATCACGGTTAACCGAAATTATTAACCGATCGGGTCGGTTAACCAACCATACCCACCCCAAATGCTGGCAAGTATGTTCCGATCGAAATTCCTCTTATTTATGAGGGTGAAGCTATTGTTCCACTGTTGTGGTTGTTTAAGCAGGTAATGATGTATGGGTGCAACATCTTGTTGGTTTTTTCCTTGACAAGCCACTGTTGTATTTGATAGTGTTGAATCATCTTAAGAAGGTGTGGAAACTGAAAGGAATAATTGATGTAAAGTCTGATCGTCATTTGTTCCTTTCAGTCTATTCTCTAAGGAGGATAGATGGAAGATTATCTAGGCAGACCCTATTCTAATGAGGAACAAGCTGTTCATCGTCAAACCATGGGAGCTAGCAATTGGAAATAATATTAGCACCATCAAGTCAGTGCTTGTTTAGCTGAAGCTTTCAAACATTCCTTTGTACCCTTTTTTGCATTTGGGTATCAATTGGTTAGCAACTCGATTGGGTAAATTCCTCTGTAAGGATGAATCTATTGAAAAACTTGAAAGCATAGGTTATGCGAAGTGCATGGTTGAGGTTTCTTCACAATTTGAATTGCCCGAAGCATTCCCAATGAGATTGTTAGATGGCTCAGAGCACGTTGTAAAGGTTGAATACCTATGGAAACCACAAAATTATGGTGAGTGCAAAGAGTTTAGGCATGTTGTGCAAGGTTTTATGGTGGTGAAATGCAATTTTGAATCAGGGGAGGTTGGAAATGTTAAAGTTGTAGGAAATAAAACCATCTATGTTATTAAGAGTACTAATGCATATCGAGTTGTTGTGGTTTAAATGGATAATACAAAGAAAGTAGGGTGGAAAATAGTGCCAGTTAAAAAGGAAAGATTTACGAAGGTAGGAAAAAGGTTGGTTAATGTCAATGGGAGTAAGCATAATAAAGGAAAGTAGCAAACTGTCGACCTTTCTTGTTTGGTAGGTGTAGTTCCCGATGTCGGCCCAACAAAGGTTCCTAGTTTGCTCGAAGTAAATGTAGTTTCTACTAAGCATCCCGAAGATCCCAAAGTTCCCGAAGTCGTTTCAGCTTAAATTGTTTGTTTTCCCAGAGTAGCCTTGCATCCCAATCCATTTGCATCTCTACAACTTGATGAAAAAGAGGACGATCCTTCCAATGATTCTAGTAATGTCATTGAGGAGGGAGAATTTGTTCCCACATCTTCTTTGTTGGTTGAAACACAAGTTAGAAATAACCAGATTTTATTGCTGAGAATTGTGTGCATGATGTCGTGCATATCACTGATACATGCACAATTGGGAGTGTCAATATGAATAACACTTCTTCTGTCCAATCTCCTTCCATCTGTGTACTCCTCATGCAAAAGTGTCACGTAACTCCAACGAATTGCTGTCATCTAAGAAATTTTTTCTGCTGGACTTAGAAAAGCATGTTCATCAACTTTGTTCTTCCTAATGTACTATTGATCATAATCTCATCCCTTCATTTTCCTCCTTTCAACCACCATCAATCCAATCCATCTCTTCCCCATATACTTTTGTTGGGACCATTCCTGAATGGTCATGACCTCCTCCATATCCTATCCCTATTATGCCCTCTGCCAGTCCCATATTTCAAAGGGCGTCGAACTTGCTAGCTAAGATTAATCCAGTGAGAACTAATCCTCCTTCAACAAGGAGTATGGTAGGAGTATCCCATCGATCGCTATAGTTTATTTCATGACACATCGAATTGTTTCCTGGAATGTCAGGGGTGCTCGCAACCCAGTAAAGCTTGATCAAGTTAAAGCTTTAATTCAAGACCACAGTATTTCAATTTTTGTGATTTGAAAACTAAACTCTCCCTCGCCTTAACCATTAAGGCTGCCAACTATATCCATCCAAACTGGAAGTTGATCCACAATTTGGTTGAGGCTCCTTATGGTAGAATTCTGATAGTTCATGATCCCATCATGTTCTCTCTTACCATTATCCTTTCTACCTCTCAACTTATTCATCTCCATGCAATTTTTCTGCCTTTGCAGCTGTCCTTTTATCTCACATTTATCTATGCAAATAATGATGTTGCCTCAAGGCAAAACTTACTCAACATTCTACCTTCTCTACGCTAAGACTCTCACCCTTGGCTAGTGCTAGGTGATTTCAACTGCTGTTTCTCCTTGCATGACAAGTTGGGTGGCCTCCCACTTATTCCTAGAGACATTGTTCCCATTAACACTTCTGTTTTTGACTCTGATCTCCTTTCTATTGTTAGATCTGGTATTCCCTTCTCTTGGATCAACATAAGTCGATCTGGGTGTAGGACATTCACGAATATTGATCACTCCTTTTGCAACAATAAAGCATTAACCATTTGGCCTTCCTTATCTTCTTTTCTGCCTAACCCTATTCTGTCTGAACACTCTCCCTTGCAGAATTCTTTTAGTCTTCAGTCCAGTAAAGGAAAAAGGGTTTCTAAATTTTATAATGCTTGGGTTTCAGACCCAGAATACCATAATATTATATCTAATGCATGGTCAACTATTTTTTATGGTAATCCTATGTATATTCTATATAGGAAAATGAAGATTACTAGAAATGCTCTTAGGAAGTGGGTTCTGAATAAATATGGTGATGGATCTATTCCTTCAAAATTTCTTTAAGTCCAACTACTAAAGCTCAGGTGCTCTTGGAATCTAACCCTTCCAACCCAGATATGGTCAAGCATGAATCTGATCCTTTTCATCAACTTGTTGATGCCCTTGTCAAAGAGGCCAGCATAAGAAGGAAGCAATATCATCAAAAGTGGACCAATGAGGGTGATAAGAATACAACCTTCATTCATGCATCCATCAGAGATAAGCGAGTGAGGGAGCAGATCAAAACATTGTGGGATGATGCTGGGAACTTTCTTACTTCTAAGAAGGAAATTTGCCAATGCTTGCTAGCATACTACTCCGATCACCTTGGTAATGCAGCTAACTTTCAGCTTGAACATGATATTCTTAACCATTTGAGCATGTCTCTGTTAATCCACTCTTTATGTTCAATGCTTGTTTGTCAAGTTACTTATGAGGAAATTAAAAAGGCTTTATTCTAAATCTTGTGGTGTTTCGGATGGATTTAATGTTATTTTCTTCAAAATTAGTTGGAGTATGATTTGTGAAGTTTTTTTTGCTGCTATCCACTATTTTTTCTCTAAATTCAAACTATTGGGTGCTGTTAACGCTACTAACCTTGTCTTAACCCCCAAAGTCAGACCTCCAATAAATACTTCCTTCTTTATACCAATTTCTTGTTATAACATTGAATATAAATGCATTTCCAAAATTCCAGCTTCAAGGTTGGTGTTGGTTCTGTTAGGAACTAGAGATAGTGGTTTTGATGACAACAACCTTTGTAACTTATTTTATTATAACTTATTTACTAACACTATAGTCTAGATATATATGAATATTATTATGCAGGATATATATAAGGCAGGTACTGATTATTGAAAACTTACAGTATAAAGACCAAGAATGAAGAAATCAAGTTTGAAGACTCATGAGTATCAAGATCAAGATTTCAAGATTAATATTTAGTTTTTGTTAAAACTTTATAATAGCATGAAAATCTTCATTACGAATTTCATTTGGGATGGAACCCATTTCTACCTTCTTAGTGGCTTACAAACCCACGAAAAGTAGCTTACAAACCTATGACAAGTGGCTTACAAACCCACGAACATTCTGGTTTTGTACAAGTTCTCGAGTCCTGATGTGATGAGATATTCTGCAGGAAGAAGCTTGTAAAACTACTTCAAAATGATTTTTCAAAATGATTTTCAAAACTATTTTACAAAAAAATTTAGCCTTAAAATTATCTTTTCAAATGATTTTCAAAAGATGCTTTAACCTTAGAAATAGTATTTGTTTTTGTTTTAAAATAAACTCTTGTTTTAAACTTCATTTTCAAAACAAATTTTACATTGTTTTTTAACTAGGGATGTCGACATCATGTGATACCCCATGTCGACATGGTGGCCGTTGAATTCAAAAGTTTCAATTTTCAAAAGAAGTGTCTATTCATTTAAATCTACTCACGAATGGTTATGACCGTTGGTGCTTTATTCACAAACGAATTTTTTAACTAACTATTTTCTTATTTTCTTCACTTCTTCTTCTCCACAAATCCATTTTCTAAAATTTTCATATTTTTAAGATCGTGCCGAAATTCTGCCGAATTCTCAAGTGAATCAAATTAGAGTTTCGTTCTTGTTTGATTCTCTGCCTTCTCTCGAAGATCAAAGTGCTATTCAAAGTTATAGGATCAATTTTTAATCAAAAATTTATCGAGTCTCTCAAGGTGTGGTTATGCCTGGAAATCAATTGGGCGATCTTGAGCCCCGTAAATCAAGAGAGTTTACCCTGGACTCATGAGATAGGAGGGTACCTCAAGGCTTTCAGAAATTGAGGATTGTAATCTTGACATCGGTATAATAAAAATCTGTATGAGGTGGTTTGCCTTGGTACAAGATTGGATGTAGGTAACTTTGAACCAGTATAAAATCCGGTGTGTTCTTTACTTTTACTGCTTTTTATTTACTTTCTGCATCCGTGTTTGATTCTGTGATTGTTTTGTAATTTAGTTCTGCATTTGTTTATATCATAATTTTTAAATTAGTTCATATAAGTCTTAGAAACAATTAAACACTATCCATCCCTTCTCTAGTGTTAAATTAGGCTTAAGATCCTTAATCCGCACTTCCTTTCAATTGGTATCGGAGCATAGGTTTTCATGGTTTTCATAATCTGAAACTTGAAAAGTTAATGTAACGATCCCGTTTTTGTGTCAAATTAAAATTTATAATTAAAATAAAATTTTGGATTTAAATTGTGAATTCATTTGAATTTTTCAAATTAAATAAGAGATGTGCTTGTTTATTTATATAAATAGATTGTTATTTAAAATTTTAATTTGAAACTTTATAATTTAAAAACTAATAAAAGTTTGTTTTGGAAGTTATATTTTATATTTGATAAGAATAATTTTTAAAACAAGCTAATTTCTGTATTTTATAATATATATATGCTTATTTATTAATGTATAATTATACTTTAAAGATTATTTTCTTTAGAATTAACATAAATATAATATAATATAATGTAAAAACAAGAAATATAAAGTTTTAATATGTATTTATCTTTTGAAAAGTACTAAGTATAAAGTTATATATATATATATATATATCTTTTGAAATTAATATAGCATAATACAGTTGAAATAATAAGTATAATTTGAAAATATAATACATATGTAAATAAGATATATATAAAACATAAACACTTTATAAACATGGGTTTAAACACAATTTAATCGCAAATGACATCTGTAAAATAAAGAAAATATGTAATAACAAATATAAGATAAGTAACAATATAGATTTATAAGTGTTAACAAAATTAACAACTGGCAAATCATTCTTTTTCTTTTTAAATTAAAACATATAAACATGTATTAGAGATTAAGGAAACCAGGTTTCAATTTCTTCTCACTTTCAAAACCTAGAAACAAAAAAAATAAAACTGAGATCAAACAACTTCAATAAATTCAACAAAAGAAAAGCAAAGTAATTCAAGAGCAATTCAAACATCTAGTGTCAAATACAAATTCAACAGCAAAAAATCAACCTGAGCTAACAAATCTAAAGCTTGAAGCAAAGTTCAAAAGCAAATCAAGAAAACAAAAGCAAGTTTCAAGATTTTAAAATTGATATCAGAAAGCAAGATTCAACTCAGTAAAACAAGGTGCAGAAATCAAAACCAAAAAGGATCAAAGCAAAACAAACAACAATCGGTTAATTAGTGCAAATTCATCTAGATCAAAGATCAATCACTTTCTGGATTTTAGGCTCAAAATTTGTTCTCTGTTCTTCCCATACTCAGGTGAGAAAACTTCTGGTTTAAAATCTTAAATCAGTTGAAATACATGATCATCCTTAGAAAATTTAATGTAGATCTGCTTGTTTATATATAAATATATATGGAGATGTATGTGTGCATATCTGTACATATGAAAGTTTGGCTCTGCTTCAAGTTACAGGTTTAAAATTTAAATGCTCTTCATTAAAGCAATTATAAGACATGATGTTTAAAGGGAACTTGATTGCATGAATGTAATACCATTTTTTAAAAATGATTGCAAATAAAATTATTGGGAAATTCTCTGAGAAAGTTATGATATATCGTAAGAACAAAAATATTAGGAAATTTCAAGTTGGTATTCAACGAGGTTTTCAAGTTGAATGGAGAATGTATTTGGGTCAAATTCAGGTGGTCGACGACGTTATCGTCGACGTGATTAAGGCTGAAGGTGGTTCATGTGGCAAGAAGCTTAGGAAAAATGGAGGCGGATTTTTCATATGTTCGGAGTGATCGGAAAATGGTGAAGTAGGGTTTAAGGCTTGTCGTCATTCTCAAAGGAATTGCAGCAACGTCGAGGCACGGGAGTTGATCGGACCAAGGGGTAATGGTGCGTAGATGGTCGGCGATGCTATAGTCGGTGTCGAGAGGTTCCTGGCATCGTGACGAGGCAGCACGAGGTGTTTTTGGCAATCTACGATGGTTCCAGTTTGGTTCAACAAGCTCGAATTCAAACTGCGGCGGCAAGGTCATCGAGGATGTGTCGGAGGCCACAGCGATGATCAGTAGTCGATCAGTTGATCGTGCACGCGTGAGTGATTGTATCAGAGGTAGGTTTTGAGTTTGGGAAGACGGTTTTGCATAGGGTCGAACTTGAGGAAAATGATGGTTTCGCTCGAAGTAAAGAAGCATGTCGTTACTCAAAGTCAGCCTCGGGATTCCTGGAAGTTGTCTCGGGTTCTTGGTTTTATTAGCATGATATAAATAAAAAGAATATTAAGTTTTAATATTTAAACTCAATCAATTTCAAACAGTCTATTAACCATTTCTTTTAAAATAATTAATGTTTAGTTAAGATGGAATCCATTAAAGGTTTGAAAAATAAAATTATTCGAGTCTAAAGTTTTACAATATTTATATATATATAGAACCTTTCTTTTTTTAAATTTAATTTTTAAATAAACTTAATGTTGTGATTAAGTAAATGATTTAAAAAATTAAGTGTTTTAATCCTTAATTTAACTTAAAGGTTTAAGTTAAGTGTTTAATGGTCAGGACGTGTATTCAAGGCCATGTCGCTAGCGCCAGTGTGTCGTCCTCACCTTCATTCGGCTACCGATTTTCCTTCACTGCAAGCAAATGGTACGGTCGCTACTGTGGGAGCGACTTTGCCTGGTGTTCGGCCCATTCCTGAAGTTAGTGGGGTCGATGTAAGTATTGACGGCTCGATGAATTGCGTTGTGGGGAAGTCCTTATCGAATGTTGATTTCGAAGCTAGGGCAGGTGTTTGATTGATTGAGTGTGCACTGGGGAGTGTATCGGCTGATATTCTTAGTTGTGGTCAATGCACGCCTGGTGCTTGTGATAATGCCCCTATGAAATCTGTTCCTGTAGTCAGTGTTGCTTGCTCGGGTGTTTCTATTCCAGCTGCCTCTATTGGATCCCCTTTGTTTCGGTTTGAACAGATGAGGATGGAAGTAAGATGCGTGATTTAATAAAGTGAAAGAATGAAGGGTGGCGTGCTTCAGAAGGTAAGCTACAGTATTCAGATGTGAAAAGTAAAAGTTCTGATGTGAAATGTATTTGACTGGTCAAGCTATACAATATGTATATTTTATTTAAATTCAATTTGTCTCAATATAAATTTCAACGTGTTTATACATCGTACGCTTACACAACAGCTCCAATCACTACGAAATTTGAAATCCGGTAATAATACAATATCACGGATCTAATGGAACTGGTTTCGTTGAATTCCGAGACTGTACCTTGGAAGGCTATTTTTTTTAATTCAATTTAAACGATAAAATTTCAAAACTTAACAAACCATTTTTAAATTGATTTCAACACTTTTATTTTCTTCAGTATTATCAATATAAATTTTATAAGCCTTCAAATTATTTTTAACAGGCTTAGAATCCCAGATTCAACATTTTACCCAACTTCTGTTTATTTAATTCAATAGTTTAATTATCAAATAAATTGTGATATTCGTAATTCAAGTTAAAATTACTCTATTGAATATTTAAAATCAATTAAATATTCCGATTTTAAATGCTTGAAAATTCTGGGTCGTCACATTCCTCCCCCCTTAAAAGAATTTCGTCCCCGAAATTACTAGTTAGGAAGAATGGTCCAATACCCGTTTACTATTTTCCCAAACCAAATAGTTTTATCACCTTGCCATAACATATCCTTTATTAAAGACCCACTATTACTTCAACCAACTTCCCTAAACCTTCCATAATTTTCAAATAGCTTTACTTATTCAGCCATTCAAATTTAAATTTAAATTATCAAAATTTTCTCAAAAATTTTCTAACTCTCTAAATTTTCGAAAAATTTCGCCAGTGTCTCCTTTGCGCGGCTAGCTCGGTACTACTACAAAAGGCCTCTACGGGCTCCCAAATTCCAAAAGAAAACAAAACGCCAAGTGGCTAGATCAAAAACCCAATCAAATTTCATGCAGAAATTTAAACACATACCTTTTTTGTCGAGCAATTCAAATTTATCTTTTGAAATCAAAACCAAATCTCTTTTCCTTTATAATACCTGTATATCCTACATAGCAATAATATCCAATCACCGCATTCAAAAACATTTTATGGACTTCCTTATAAAATGTCAATATTTATTCATTCAAATACTAACTTGGAATATATTTGTAATATCAATTTCCAATTAAGAATTCACCATTCCATTCTTAAGTTTAGTATAAGCATTTAGTATGCTTCTTTATTTATTTTTACTTCGCTATTGGAATTTATATCCATTTCTATTCACTACGCCTTTACAATCCCATTTGAATTCAATTTGCTTCAATTTTACTAATTGCTTTCAAATCTAAATACTTTTTTCCAAATTTCCATTCATATTTCCATCTTTCGATTCTACTTGAATTCAATCTTGTCTTCAAACTTCGAATATTAAATTGTATTCGTCTTATCTCAACCCATATGTAAATAACCATTTTCTTTTATTAGTTTGGCTTACTAATTTATTTAAAATTTCAAATAAAAGTTTACTTGCAACCTTTTCTTCCTTTAATTTCTTCAAACAATTTCTTCAATTTCACTTTACTTTACTTGCTCACTTTTATATTAGATTTCAACATTCATTTTTTAAATCCATTTGCTTACTAATTTTAAATTCTTTGTCGTTAGTGAATTTTTTTTTAAAAAAATCTCTAACTCCCAAAATTTTCGAATTTTTTTGGCAGAGTCTCCTTTGTGCAGAGGAGCTTTTGCAATTTGACAAAAGATATAAATATATATACATCGACCCACACGGTTGGAAAAATAAAAAACAGTTCATATTTCCTATTTTTATTGCGTAGGCGTACCTTTATTTAGCATTTTAAGCAAGCGGCTTATTATTTTAGCATTTAGCGCGTCCAAATCCAACCAAATGGCTTTTCGGTACCTGTACTTACTCAATTTAAATATGTAAGTGCCAAAATCATGAAATTAAACAACATTTAACATATTTAACTAGCCGACATACAAGTTTCTATAAGCAAATGCAGGTTAAACAATATTTATAAGCCACTTATAGGGTTCCAACATTAATTTTATTGGTTTACGTACAACCAATTCGTATACAACTTTATTCAATTTAAATGGTTTATAATTCAATTGCTTACATTCACTTCATTTTTAGGCAAAACAAACTTATATTCATTCCAATTGATTTCAAAATCATCCTATTTCACTTCTAATAACTCATAGAATTTTACATAATCCCGTTTACATCAAACGATCCATTTTCGAATGCAATTCGACAATATTAATGTGAATAAATAATAACGTAAGCTTTTTAACCATTTAAATAGATTCCAACTCAATTTACACTTGATTCCATCCCATTTTAATTTATTCACAAACTTTCATTGCCAAAAAGTTCGATTCTAAACCAATTATTAAACTCGACAACCAATATATTAAATAACCATCTCACAATTTACGTAAGTTATTTATTTTCTTCAAACCATTCCATCCAATAACTTAAGTTTATTTTTTATTCAACCAACTTCCGTTCAAATCTTTGATTTGATTTTTCTTTAATCAAATCCCAACCATTTTACCAGTTTATTTGATTAGTTTATTCTTTTATCCAATTTTTAAATTTTAATTTACATTAACGATTCATTATTGAGCTTATTTATAATAAGGTCATTCAATTTATGCTTGAATTAGATTTTTTTACAACCCACACCAATTCTATTTTAATCCAATTCAACACTTACTTAATTTACATTTATTTATTTAGGTAAGAATTTTGTTCCATCCAATATTATCTATAACTCGACTGAATTCGTTTAAATTAAGTTTCATTCCAACTCAAGTTCAGTTAAATCTAGCTACATACCATTCTTTTGAATTTTATTTAGCAAGGACTTAATTCCATTTAATAACATTCATGACACAACTGATTTTTTATTCAATTCAATCCAAATTTAATTCAATTTTATTTCTCAATATATGAGTTCAAAACTTATTTATTTACTTAAAAGCTTATATTGCTCATTTGAGTCATTTCATCTTATAACCAAATTCAAATTATATATAACACTTACTAACTTAAGGTATAAATTTTCCATTTCACAATTATAATCATTTTACCTTTCAACTTTATATCCAATTTAATTCAATTTCAATTTCAATTTTATTTAACTTATCTCAAGTTAAATTCAAATATATTTTCTTCACTTTCATTCACTTAAGTTAAATTTTAATTCCTGGATTAAAATTTTCAATTTCTTCTTATTAATATCAACTTTACTTTATAAGTTCAATAGTTGATCCATTTATTCATTCATAAATTCATTTTAAACCAATAAATTTATTTCCAACATTAATTATTTTTAGTTCATTTGAACTAACCACACTTATTTTTACACAATTAAATCAAGCATCATCCAATATTAAATTTCATTTCATTTGCACACCATATTAATTTATCTGTTACTTATAAATGTTAAATCTCAAAACTTTGTTTTATTTAGCCCAACTTGACTAAATTTTTTTTCATTCCACATAATTTAACACAATTTAAATTTTAACTTCCAGTATCCAGTTTCCACTTTACTTACTTACAAAATTGAGTTTTATTTCAACAAATTCCCATTTTACAAGTTATCAAACTTTTATATGCCATAAACATTCTTAGTTAAAATTCCAAAGTTTAAACAATCTTTCAACATTTTAAAATTCCCTTTGAAATTTTCTAAATCCAAAATTCCTTGCATTTCAAAAAATCAAATTCATCATTTGCAAACAATTACAATTCAAAATAATTTGGTAGCAATTTCTCTCCTGGAAACTCAAAAATAAACATCGATGATGTTGTAGTCATCACCGAAATTATTTTCCAGTGACCGAAAGAGTTCAATGCTTTTATCTCTTTTAAAACCCTTTAAATATTTTAAAATTCCAAATCTCTCTAGATTTCAAATCCAATTCTAAAATATTTCTCTTAGATATATTATTTTTCCCAACCTTTGGGAATCATTTCCAAATGTAAAGGAACTTAAATTCCCAAATTTCAATTCCCAAACTCTTTAAATTTATATTCAAACATTACCTTGGAATTTTATTTTATTTTAATTATTAACCATATTATAATTTACATTTAGTTTATATTTACAAATTTCATTTGTATACAAAGTGGTTTCTTAGTTTTTAATTATGGTTTCAGTTCCTTAATCAATTATGAATCACATTTACAAATCCCATTTATTATTAATTTCTTCCTTAATCTTTAGTTATTATTTCAATTTTTATTCAATTCTCATACAATAATGATAATACTTAAATATTATCACTTTCTAACAACCAAACATCCATATATAACTATAACAATTTATGAAAAATCATTTCCTTTATATACAAAAATAATTTTGGGTAAAATTATTTCATTTACCCTATTTAAAACAATATTATGTCAGTTTATCTTGTTTAAGAGTTTAGAAATTCCTATCGATAACATGGCGTCCCATATGTCAAGCAGAATCCATAAACACTCAACCGATAAGTCAACACAATATAAAACAATTTTATATTCACTAACAAATACGCGCTCATATCTATTAATACTCTCAAACTCATTCTAGAGTACTACGGACTCTATTTAATGAGTAATTCCCACCAGAGCCAAGGTTATCACCAACCTAAGCTCTGATACCAAGTGTAACGACCCGCACATCCGTACCCCTTGAGTCAACACTATTCTACAACAATCAACTCAAGTTGCACAGAAATACGAACCATTGGTTTAAAGAAGAAGAGGTAGAAGGAGTGAAAACATAAAACAACATCAGAATCTAACGATCGCAGCGGAATAAAATATAATAGGTAATCATAGATCTTTACACCAAAACAAATACTATATCTGTTTATAAATACATCATAGTACATCATCATCAGAGTCCAAACATCAATAACATACAACTGAATACACAGCGGGATAATAATTAAATTCGGAAGTACGTATCGCCATCCAGCTCGACTCCTGAGCTCTACGGCATCATATCCTGTACCCTATAATACTCGGTCTGACCTGAGCATTACAATTAAATAACACCCGAATCAGTCTGGAATATCAGCGTGAGAAAATCACACTCAAATTGATTATTAAAGTTCAAAAATCCTTTGAAACAAAAGCATCTCGTAAGACCGCGCCACAAATAAACATGTCGGGTTTTTACCTTACGATAGCTAAAACAAATTTTATTGAAATCATCTGATATTATGATAGGGTCTATATACAAATACTTATAAAATAGCCGAAATTGTTACATTTGTTAAATTCCAGCTACTAGCCACAAAGTGGGTAATACAAACAAAACTCGTACAAGGCTCGTAGGGAGAATGGATTTCCAACTAATGACTAGGCACTGGGGTACTACCTGTCACAGTACGTGGCCTAGATCACAGTACCGAGGAGTACGCCTGCTCCCCTGCAACACAAGGTCGGGGCTATCCCTTACTGGATAATCCCGAGTGAGATCACCCTGCGGTTGGGATCAGCAACCACCCACTAAGCCGAAATAAAAATGGACATCTAGGCAGGGATGACCTCACCCTGCTTGGGTGCTACCCACCTAGCCTTGCTGCATAACCCCTGATTTTCAGTCATTCCCATTTGATGAGGCTTGAGGAAAAGCATTACCTTTTTAGAACATATCCCTTAGAATGCCCATCGTCCACTTGACGATGTTTCGTAAGCATTCATCCATACAAGTCCATCCCGGGTTCGAACGGAACCGAAGGCACTACTCCTACTACATCCATTTTGGAAATATTCTCAAGATTAGTAGCGACTAGCCCTTGCACTTCACTGCTCCATCTTCGAATCCAAACTCGTTTCCACGAAACGTACAAAACGGATCGAAGTGGTTTTTGAGAAATAAATCTCGATCCCGATCTCTTCGAAACGATCAACGTATTTGGCCAATATTGATAGTCGGTTATTTAACTATCAATTAATATTCAGAAACAACCATCAAACAATAAAGAATTTCCCAAATTATTTATTAGCCTCAAAATATTTTCATGAGATATATTTCCACTTTTCAAACCCTTTTTGAAAACAATTTTCAAACTATCTTCCTTTCTCAGAATAAATTCCAAATATTTCTATTTCCACTGGAATCACCAAGCCCAAGATTTTAGATTTTTTCTTTTTAAATTTCAAAACACTTTATTTGCAAAGTATGTTTAATATTTAATTTAGAAAATTTTACTTTATTACTTAATTTAAAATAATACTTTAGAAACAATTAAAATAAGTTTACTTTATAAATATAACTAGATTTTCTTCTTTAAACAAAATACTAAATCATTCTTTAAATAATTATTTTAATAATGGATTTAAAGAAAATACTTACTTTGGAATTTACTTTAAAACATTTAAGCTAAAACTATTTCAATAATTGGTTAAAAATACATACTATATAAATATTTGAAAATATGATTACTTTATAAAATATACAACTAGGTTTCACTCTTTAAAACAAAACACTAAGTTACCTTTTAAATAATTTCTTCGATAATAGATTTGAAAATATTTACTTTAGAATTTAGATATTTAGAAATAATAAATTCCTAAAACATACTTTTTAAAAACAACATTAAAAACTTTTTATCTTATATTTAAAAAATTTCTTTAAACGTAGATGGCCATCTAGAGAAATATACTTCTCTTCAAGTTCATCTTTAAATCACAAATCCACACACTTGAATCAATCTCCAAATTGATTCGCAATATACTTCCTTTTTAATTCCAAAATCCATAAATTTCATATTTATTCCTTGATTTTTATTCAAAATGCTTCTAATTGAAAATACCGATTTTAGATTTCTCAATTTACTTCTTAATCCCTTTAATAAGTTTAAACTTTTAATTTTAAAATAATTCTTTATTCCATTAAAATAATATCACTTAATTTTACAATTCATTAATTTCTGTTTATTTCAAATCTTATTTCTGTCATACTCGAAGTTATTTATTAGTATTTTAATATCACTTCCATTTCTTTTCAATTCATTCTTAATTTTTTCAAATTTTATATAATTATTTTGTTTACAAATTCACTCCTTCTATTTTCTTTTCAAAATCTAATTTATATATTTTTGGTAATTCATTATACCCAATTATATCCAATCCAACCATAACATTCAATATCCCAACATAATTCATCATAGAATATCAATATTCACAGCAGAGAATATTAAATAATTTAAATAAATATTGAGGGGTCCAGTTGGATCCCTTCAACCCGATTTCTCTGCATCCACAGATGTTAGCACAAGATAAACATCAATTCCAAGATATACTATATATTACCATATATAATATAACACACCAAATCCAATCGATCAATTAATTATTTAAATTTAACCATTTAAATTTGAATCACCAGATGAGTGAGATTAACTCACCTTTGCATTTTTATTTGCAACCCACTTCAATATTGCCTTGGATTTCCTGATGTTTGACCTTGAATAAGCATTATAGGATTTTATTAATATTTGAATTAGTCAAACAATTTATTTATTTAATTTAATTATTAATTAGTTTTAAACTAATTCTTCTCTTTCCTTTTTTCTCTCTCTTTTTTTAAAAGAAACTTTTAGTAATCAAATAAATTAAACAGGTCAACTGTACAATTTTATCACCGATTCCTTATAAAATTTTCTTCCAAGGTCTTTTATAAATTTCTAATATATATATATATATATATAAATTTAACTTCTGAAATTTTAAAATTCTATCTTTTATAAACTCTTCAAACATTTAAAAATCTCTATTATTATTATTATTATTTTCAAACTCTTATCTGTAAAAACAATTTACTGATAAACGAACTAAAAATTTACAGACTAAACTCAAGGTTTACTTGAGTGCGAATTTTTAAATTTTTTAAACATTTTCAAAACCAAGACAAGTTAAGATTTTCTACTGAATCAATTACGGTACTAAGTTAAAACCAATCGCAGACGTACCTCTACACTCACACAAGCCCTCACCACTGCCGATCAAATGGAGCCGCCCACCTCGACACTATCACCAAAGCATCCTTCCTCGATTGCAGCACCGCCACCACCCCACAAGAACGCGAACTCGATGAAACCCTAGCCTACCACTGCACCACGCCTCCCTAAACCCTTTATTATCGGAAATTTCCTACCTCGAACGTGCAACAATGCGGTGCCACGACCAGTTCCAAATGCAGAGCATCAGCAGCCGAAAAGCTTAACACGAATTCCCTTGCCATCTTATTTGTGAATGAAATCGAGCTAGGGTTGCAGGACTTCGGTCGCGATATGAAGTCGCGTGAAGATGCCGACTTGATTTCGATTCTCTCTAAATTTTAATTCGATTTTACCGATATAGGCGAATGGAATCAAGGCTTAAAAGAAGAGAGAGGGTTTCCATTTTATTTCTATTTCTTTGTTTCAGTTTGAACAGATGAGGATGGAAGTAAGATGCGTGATTTAATGAAGTGAAAGAATGAAGGGTGGCGTGCTTCAGAAGGTAAGCTACAATATTCAGATGTGAAAAGTAAAAGTTCTGATGTGAAATGTATTTGATTGGTCAAGCTATACAATATGTATATTTTATTTAAATTCAATTTGTCTCAATATAAATTTCAACATGTTTATACATCGTACGCTCACACAACAGCTCCAATCACTACGAAATTTGAAATCCGGTAATAATACAATATCACGAATCCAATGGAACTGGTTTCGTCGAATTCCGAGACTATGCCTCGAAAGGCTATTTTTTTTAAATTCAATTTACACGATAAAATTTCAAAACTTAACAAACCATTTTTAAATTGATTTCAATACTTATTTTCTTTAGTATTATCAATATAAATTTTATAAGCCTTCAAATTATTTTTAACAGGCTTAGAATCCCAGATTCAACATTTTACCCAACTTCAATTTATTTAATTCAATAATTTAATTATCAAATAAATTGTGATATTCGTAATTCAAGTTAAAATTACTCTATTGAATATTTAAAATCAATTAAATATTCCGATTTTAAATGCTTGAAAATTCAGGGTCGTCACAATGTATTTATGTAGGTTTTAAACCATTTTAAAATATTATTTTGGGAATTTAAATTTAATCCAAGTTTATACTTAAAGGCTATAACTTGTGCATATTTGATCAGATTTTTCCGAAACGAAAAGTATTTGTTTTCAAACAATAATGAATTTCATATAACGAAAGAACTTCCAGTTTTTGTTGAAAAGATTTCAACTTTGAAATGGAATTGTGTTGAAAGCTATGAATGAATCTTTGTTAAAGATTGACGAATTTTGTTTTCACAATTGAAGAGAACCTTAAAGGTGTATATTTTGTATAAAAGATTTGGCATTGATTACTATTTTTGTTTTTGGATGATAGGGAAACAAGAACAAAAGGAAGGAGAAAACTACTAGAAAAAATAATATAAATAGAAGTGCTATAGTGACTACTATAATATCTAATAGCAAGTATCATAATAAACTATACTGAATTTTTCATTTTTTTAGTATTCTAATTATAGTACATTACTTCATCATGGGTAAATAGCGGGAATCGAACCCGCATCTTGTCCTTGGCAAAGAGAAATTTTACCATTCGACCATATCCGCATTTTTGCATTTTTGAAACATATGCATATGCCCGTACATATATGACATATATGATATATCATATTAGTTTTGAAAGCTATGAATGAATCTTTGTGAAAGATTGCTGAACCTTGGTTTCAAATTGAAGTGGTTTTTAAAGGGTGAATCTTTTGTTTTAAAAGACTAAAAGTGGAAATTTTTGTAAACCATTCAAAATAATGGTTTTGGGCTTTAAGTTGCGACTTACTAAGAACCCACTTTATCCATATGATTTTTAAATTAAGCGCTCATTATTCGGTTTAGCTGGGAGAGGACTTTATGTCATAAAACCCATTTCAAATAATAAAACGACGTAATGGATAGCATTTGAAGACCGATAGTGAAGACTGGGTATTTTCAAAAGTGAAAGGATTACCTATTGAATGTCTCTGAACTGAATGGCCCTAGTATAGAGATTTGATCACCCTTTGTGATGGGGAATTTAGACATGATTAGGGATTATCCTAATTGCAAGGGCTTCTTTTGAAGTGCCTTTGGTTCTGTTCGAACCTGGAACAGAATTGTATGGACGTATGTCTGACGTTACACTCTAAGATGTAAAGCTGGTTTCTATCAAATACATTTTTGTTTGGCGGCGAAGAATTTATTCTCTTAGCTTAACACCCTTCTCTCAGGCATACGAGCTCAGAGGTTATGTAGTTGATATTTACTAGTGATATACTCCCAATTTGGTAATGTGGCACACTAAGTGCTTCTTATTATTGGCTGATCGAAGCATGGCATGGTCAAAACAAGAAGGATGCAACAAGGTTATCGGGGGTCGTGCCCCTTGGGGTATGTCCATTTCCTTCTGGATAGAAGTGGTATCGTGGTATGGAGCCTGGATACTTAACTTATGTGGTTGCTGCAAATCTATTGCTTTGTGGTTGTTGGTGAATCCCGGGATAAAGATTAGTTACGACCGGGGGATCGTGTCAGTAGTTACCTAGTGAACAGAGGTAACCCGACATTGTGTTGGCAAAGATCTGGTTAGGTTCTTGGGACGTCCCTCCAAAAGCATACCCATGTGGCCCAAGAATTTCCTAAGCCTGACCATTTGTTGGAAATCCAATCACCAATACGCGTCTTGTACGGTTTTAGTTGTAGAACCTGCCATCTAACATGGTAGCTATAACAGGCATACAATAATGGTACGTATGCTGGCTAAGATTAATATTATACTTGCAAATGTTTTCTGCACTATGCACTAATAATAATATCAAAAAGGTTTTTGCGTATCAAGCATGTTTGACTATCATAAGAAGAAATATCCTCCAATTGTGCGCTTGCATTGTTTGTGTGTGGGGAGGCCTTATGGTAGTTTCATTTTCCAAAAAGCATTGTGGATTTCATTTAAATTCTCTTTTCTTTTGGTTGTTTTTAAAAGTAAACTGTTTTCTTTGCTCACACCAGTCTCATGACTGACCTTGCTTCATTACAGCATGATAGGGGGTTCTCGCTTCACTTTTGGTGGCAAACGGGAGACTCTTACCACTACATGTCCCCGGGGAGGGGTTGGTTAACTGGTTAGGTGAAGAAGTCGAAAGGCTGGCCATAAAAGAAAGTTCAGGGTACCATTGTCTGCCATGGCGAGTCGTTATA
Organism: Allium cepa; assembly: GCA_030765085.1. Classification (NCBI taxonomy): domain Eukaryota; kingdom Viridiplantae; phylum Streptophyta; class Magnoliopsida; order Asparagales; family Amaryllidaceae; genus Allium; species Allium cepa. The sequence continues at coordinate 603,833,126 of CM060935.1, forward strand.
TGGCAGCTGTCGTCGACCTTGACAATTTGGTATCAGAGCTGAATGTTGAATAAGAACTTTAGCTCAGGAGTATAATATACTAGGTAACTCATTACAGATAGGGTTATATATGCCCTAGAATGAGTATATCCCTAAGATATCCATACGTATGCCTCAGTAAATTTTCTTACTACCCACTGATAGTGAGTATGAGTGTAAGAAGAGGATGAGGTAGGTGACAAGGGAGTACCACTACAAACGGTCAATACTCTGTAACAATAAGGAAACAATTCTTATCAATCTCCTTTGATTCAATTCTTTGATTGCTTCATAGCAGCTATAAGAAGAAGCTTCGGTGTGGTGGTGGCCCTACGAATCATTGTAGAAAAAAAAATCCTAATTCATATTCTCTTCATCAATTTTCTATCAGCTTTCCATTTTAACTTTAATAAATTTGAAATTTTAAGTTGAAATAGATTGGTTAACAAAATATGAAGATAGATCACATTGTATCAATAGATCGATTTCGATTAAAACCAAATTTGAGAATTATGAAAAATCATAATCCAATTGTCTGTTCTTTAGGGTCTCGGTACATACTACGAATGATTAGTTATCCCTTCGCACTAACCAGTGCCCCTGCATATTTCGTAGATCCGGTGACACGAGTATCTTGTGTAGTATTGAATGAGTTCTTATTATTGATATTCTGATTTGATAAGCCAAATGCAGAATAAATATTCAGTTTGATCTTATAGCTTGGAGATCATTGGAGCATTGGATTGGGATGTAGTTTGTGGATTCACTCCCTCTTGGAAATCATGATGGAGTTATCACTTCCGCTATTGTTCTTCCGCTGTTGTCTTGTATCATTGATATATATATATATATATATATTGATATTCTATTGTATCATTGTTGTATCTATTATGTATCAATAAAGTTATTCATTTCTTTTTCTTCCACTATGTTGTTGTACTTAATGTGTTATAAGCTCCGGCACGAATCGAATTTCAACGTTTGAATCCATGGCATTCGAATACGGATGAAGTATGGATATCGATTTTCAGACGCTGGATTTCGGGTCGTGACAGTTAAAAATGGCATTTTAAAGAAATTTTGTTAAAACTAGTTTTACTTTCTACATCTCATCAAAGTATCATAAGTCTGCATGTAGTTTTATGAAAAATCAAGTTATCTACCGAATTGGTTGTTATGCAGGAACAAACATGTTACATGGCTTTTGACGAATCAACAACCAATGGACAAACTATGCAAATTGACAAAGATAAATGGACACTTGATAGTGGCTGTTCAAGGCATATGACTAGAAATCCCGAGATACTCAATGAAATTATATATCAAGATAGTGGATTGGTCAACTTTGTAGATAACTCAAAAGGATATGTGATTGGCATCGGCAATGTCGGTAATTCTAAAACTCCTCTTATTTCTGATATTTTGCTAGTTAGGAATTTAAAACATAATTTTCTTAGTATAATCACTATGTGATAAAGGATTTAATATTAAATTTGGAAAAGATAAGTGTCACATCGAAGATAATAAGTCAAATATTATCTTTGAAGGAATTTGGAAGAAAAACATTTACATCCTTAGTATGAAAGTTTCAAATGATAACTTATGTCTTTTGGCTAATACAAGTGACCCTTGGATTTCGCATAAAAGATTTGGTCATTTAAATTCCAAACAGTTATCCAGGTTATCAAAACTTGACTTAGTTAGAGGTCTTCCCAAGTTAAACTATGAAGTAGATAGCATGTGTGATGCTTGCCAATTAGGAAAACTTAAGAGAAGTTCATTTAAACTAAAAGATATGATTTCTACTTCTAAACCTCTAGAATGACTTCATTTAGATTTATTTGGTCCATCTCAAGTTCAATCAATTAATCACAATAAATATATTTTGTAATTTTTAGATGATTGTTCTAGATATACTTGGACAATTTTTCTTAAACTTAAAAGTGATGCTCTTGAATTATTTAAGAATTTTTCTAAAAGAATTCAAAATAAAATTTCTTTAAAAATAAAAAACTATTCGTAGTGATCATGGTGGAGAATTTGAAAATGAAAATTTTGAGAATATCTGTAATCAAAAAGGAATTACCCATAATTTCTCTTTTCCAAGAACTCCACAACAAAATGGAGTGGTAGAACGTAAGAATAAAACGATTCAAGAGTGTGCTAGACCAATGTTTTCTGATAGTAACTTACCAAAAAACTTTTGGGCCGAAGCAGTAGCTACATCTTGTTATATATTAAATAGGATTTTAATTAGACCATTAACTAATAAAACACCATATGAATTACTTTACAATAAGAAACCGACAGTACTTATTTTAAAGTTTTTGGTAGTAAGTGTTTTATTCTTAATAAGATAATTTAGATAAATTTGAACCTAAATCCGACAAAGATATCTTCATCGGATATTGTAATAGAATTAAAGCATTTAGAGTTTATGTGACGACCGCACATGACTCCTGCACTAAACAAGGAAATAGTGCGCTGAATAGTGTGCCAGGCCGCCAGGGACGATCATCAGGGTAAGGTAAAACAATAAACTCTATCGTATTACTCACAGCGCATGGATAAAATACAATAGAAAGTATACATAGTGAAGCTCTATAGAACAGAATTCTCATCATATAAGCTCATAACAGTTTGACACAAACATCTGAATAGTCAATACATCAAGCCTCACTACATAACACTCAAAGAATCATACAAACAGCGGAACATCCAGTACATATAGTAAGAAAACAATATGCAAAAGCCTCCAGCTCGTCTTCGTCATCAACAGCGTTAGTCACTAAGAACAGCACCTGTCACCTGCTACCTAGTCTGCCCATACCAAAACGGATGAACAACCCAAGGTAATAAGAGTTAAACATAAAACCTTGAGTCAGACAAAAGTCTTAGTGAGCAGTAAATCAACTATCAAACATACCAAAAGAGCATAAAGGGAAAAAAGGAATAGGTACTCGACCATCCCACTCCACCTCTTTCTACAGTGATAGCCCCCAGACACACAAAGCAGAAGCAAACATAGCAAAGCAGACAGTTAAAGTAAAGCAATTATCACTCGAGTCAAGGTCGATGTTTTCCAAGTACAAATCCCCAAGGCCTAAACCAAGATCAGATAAGCACCCATAAAGCATCGCTCTTGAGACCGAATGATGGTTCAACCATCATCCAAACATCCATGACTCTGGTTATCACTGTTATCATTGCCTCGATTTCACCATTAATTGAATGACCGGCCCATTATTTCATCCGTCCACCAAGGGCTAATGGTAAACCCGGTTCTAGACATAACTCCGCATGTCGTCATGACCCGTGCCTAGGACTATCGAATCTGCCCAGAGTACTAACACGTCATCATGACCCATGCCTGGGACGTCGTCGTGACCCGTCCCAACGTACTCTTACTTTGAGCATGCTAGAACCTTCAATAACGATGAGATCTCAGCCTTCTAGTCATCCTCCCCGACGACTATTCACATACTAGCTCAAGAGCCTCTCGAGCCAACCATTATCAACAAACTCGAACCACATCACCGAGTTATCAACATGCTTGGAATGATCCCGTCTGGATTAAACCAAGACTTTCTCATATCATGCTTTGCTTCATCGCATCATAGCAAAGTCCCATCTCAACATCATGATCAAATCTATCCATATGAGCTTTATCATCCGCTTCATATGCCACGAGCAGTTTTCCTTATTCAAGAGCCTTTCCACTTAGCTTTTGAATCATCTGCGACTAACTTGTCCAAATTCAATCACTAATCAACTAATCAATCAAATCAATCATTAATCCAAGTAATCAAGCATTCAAACAAGATCTAAATAAACAGTTATAACAATAATGGCAATTTCGTAAATAAAGAGTCCAGTCTAACAAGCATGAATTCTAAGTAATATCTTGATGAATGAACTAGCATAGGTTAACATGTAGTAAAGTAGATATCAAAACTTCATGAACAATAGATCTACATGCAGACTTGAGGAAAATGCATGAAATCACTATCTTTAACACACAAACAAGCCACCGATCCAATATACTCCTTTGGGTCCGTGTGATAGATAACCATCACTCACTGAATCACCTAAACACCTAAAAAAAAAAATCCAGATCTGGATAGCAAAGGATCTAACTTGATCCGACAAGGTTTCCCTTCAAATGATGAAATCTCTCTTCGATGGATGGAGATCTTCAATCTAAGCTCTTGGATCTTCGATTAGATCTTCAACCTTGGATGGAAGGAAGCACTAGATTAGAGTGGAGAAAAGAAGTGAAGAAGTGTTGTAGTCGAGCTCTCAAAATGGCAGCACTTCGTCGCTTCAAAATCCGGATCCCAAAAATGAAGATAGGCACTTCTATTTATAGGCTGGAAATCCCTTAACTCGTTCGCCCCTAAGTCGGTCAGGACTCATCAAAACCCTACGACTCACGACCCAAAACACCACACGACCTACCGACTCAACTACATAGCCGACCCAACTAGTACGCGGCTTAGCGACTTAAGTCTCCCTACGACCTAACAATATACACGACTTACCGACCTAACCAAACACAGGGCCACCCAACCTAACCACCACGCGACCTAACACATAGCCAACTTAACACTTATGCGACCTAACTAGGTTCGTCCTAACTAGACACGGAATAGCCGACCTAACTCCATGCCGACCTAACTAGACATAGTGACTTATCACAGGTCGCTTACGACCTAACTCCCTAAGGTCGCTTCACCGACCTATCTCCTATACCACTATCCCATTAAGTCGTCCTACCCTATAGGTCGGTCCAACTCGTTAACTCCTAAATCGTCCACTATACTTAGGTCGGTCGAATCTCTAGGTCGGTTACTATCCTAAGCCGGCTAACTACTAGGTCGCTCCAAATTCTTCACTCGGCCACTGCCTAAGTCGCCCTACCTCCTTAACTCGGTCCATCCCTAGGTCGCTAGCTTCCCTAATTCGCTCACACGACCTAACTCTGGATGACTCAAACAATACTAACGACCTAGTGGCAACTATTATACGATCTGTCGACACGTAAAATACGGGTCGTTACATTCTCTCCCCCTTAGGAATTTCGCCCCCGAAATTCCAAACAAACAAGAACAACCAAAACTATTCTACATGCCTACCATCCATAATCAACAAACCATGCATCCAATTACTAACCTAGCATGCAGAATTCTAAGACTAGAACAAGTTACAAATTCATGAGATGTCACGACACCTTAGGGCCATACCTCGAAGAGTTTAGGATGAGCTGCCTTCATCCTCTCTTCCTCCTCCCATGTACAGTCGTTGACATCATCACTCCATTGTACCTTGAGCAACGTAATCGTCTTCCTCCTAAGCTGTTTCGTGTCAGTTTCCACAACACGAAGCGACTTACGAGGTCTTCTAATAACTGGATCAACTTCCAAATCTTCACAGCTATCAGCAGAAACCACTGTACTTGGGTCGTGCACATACCTCCGTAGATATGATACATGAAAAACATTGTGCACACCCGACATCTTTTCTGGTAACTCCAATTTATAGGCGAGCTTTCCAATTCGCTCGGTGATCAGGAATGGTCCAACAAATCTCGGAGTCAGCTTTCCTTTCTTCCCGAATCGAATAACATTCTTTAGTGGAGAAACCTTCACGAAAACCATATCGCCTACGTCGAATTCCAAATCCTTACGACGCTTATCGGCATAACTTTTCTGACGATCTTGGGCCGCCTTCATTCGTCGCCGAATGATCTCTATGTAATCCGAAGTCTATCGAATCATTTCAGGCCCAAGTATCAACTTTTCTCTAGTTTCCAACCAACATGTTGGAGAGTTACACGGTCTTCCATACAATGCCTCATATGGTGCCATACCGATACTTGATTGGTAACTGTTATTATATGAAAATTCCACCAAATGAAGACAATCTTCCCATGATCCTCCGAAGTCCAAAACACATGCTCCGAGAAGATCTTCCAAAACTCGGTTGACTCTCTCTGTCTGACCATCTGTTTGAGGGTGATAAGCTGTACTCAAACACAGCTCGGTTCCCAAAACTTCCTGGAAGCTCTTCCAAAATCCACTAGTGAATAATGGGTCTCGATCGCTCACTATACTCTTCGGAATACCATGGAATCGAACTATCCACTTAACATACAACTCAGCCAATTTCGATGCAGTCCTAGTTGATCGAACAGGAATGAATCTTGCACTCTTAGTCAATCGATCTACGATGACCCAAATCCCTTCATTCCCTGCTCTGGTTCTAGGTAACCCATCGATAAAATCCATCGATATTTGCTCCCACTTCCATGTAGGAACTTCTAACGGCTGAAGCAATCCACCTGGCTTCTTCTGCTCGGCTTTTACCAACTGGCAGTTCATGCATTTGGAAATAAAATTTCCAACATCCTTCTTCATACCTTCCCAATAATAGGTTCTCTTCATATCCCGGTACATCTTATTTCCACCTGGATGAATTGTCAACTTCGAGTGATGACTTTCCTTCAGAACTTCATCCCTCAATTCATCTATATCGAGAACAACTAGTCACCCTTGCTTCCGAAGCCAACCCTCTCGATCGACTTCGAATCCTTTATCCTTCTCTGGGTCTGATCCAGATTCCAAATCTCGGAAAATCTTGACAAGCTTATCGTCTCGCTTTTGGCTCTCGCCAATTCTTTCCACAAGGGTAGGTCTTATCGATAAGTTTGCCGACATCTCAGGTTCCAACTCATATCTAGGCCTGAAGTCAAATCCAGCCAGATACTCAAGACTCTTCCATTCTGAAAACATGGCTCCCAATCCTGCATGTCTTCGACTTAACGCATCTGCCACTGCGTTACCTTTTCCCGGAGTATAGGCTATACCAAAATCATATGATGCTAAAAACTCTAACCATCGTTATTGTTGAAGATTCAAATCCTTTTGGGAGAACAGATACTTCAACGACTTATGATCTGTAAACAACTCAAATCGAACTCCCAATAGATAATGTCTCCACATCTTCAAAGCAAATACAATCGCCGCTAACTCCAAATCATGAGTCGGATAATTCCTTTCATGCGGCTTCAGTTGTCGACTTGCATACGCAACAACTTTATCCTTTTGCATCAGCACTGCTCCAAGTCCAGTACCACATGCATCGGTGTAAACCACCATCTCATCATTCCCACTTGGAATAGTCAAAATAGGAGCACTTGTCAGTCGCTCTTTCAGGATTCTGAAAGCTTTCTCACACTTAGCTTCCCATTTGAATACTTGATTCTTTTTCGTCAATCCTGTTAACGGTGCAGCTATCTTGGAAAAGTCTTTGACAAACCGACGATAGTACCCTGCTAATCCAAGAAAACTTCTCACATCAGATGCATTCTTAGGTCTAACCCAACCCTGGATCGCTGCCACCTTGGCGGGATCAACCGTTATTCCACTTCCAGAGATAACATGGCCTAAGAACCTCACTTTGCTCTTCCAGAAGTGACACTTCAAAAACTTAGCCCTCAGCTGATGTTTTCGCAAGATTTCCAAAACAATACGCAAGTGCGTCTTGTGCTCTTCTTCAGTTCTGGAATAAATCAGAATATCATCCACGAACACAAGTACAAACTTGTTCAACTGATCCCTGAACAATCTATTCATAAGATCCACAAAATATGCTGGTGCATTGGTCAATCCAAACGGCATTACCAGCCATTTAAAGAAACCGGATGGTGTCCTGAAAGCAGTCTTTAGAACACTATCCTTTGCCACTCTCAACTGGTGAAATCCCGTTGCCAAATCCATCTGAGAAAACACCTTAGCTTCGTGAAGCTGATCAAACAAGTCATCTATTCTCGGCAATGGATACTTGTTCTTCTTAGTCACTTTATTCAGCTCACGATAATCCACACACAACCTCAACGATCCATCCACTTTGGTTGCAAACACAACTGGTGCACCCCATTCGGACACACTACGCCGAATGAATCCTTTCTGCAAAAGATCATCAACTTGCACCTTCAACTCTTGCTGTTCCCTAGGCGCCATCCGCCTAAGAGGCATCACAACAGGTCTGGCTCCTTCAACTAGATCGATACGAAACTCGATCTCTCTATGCGGCGGTAACCCTTTGACCTCGTCAAAGACATCCTCAAATCCATTCACAATAGGCACCGATGACAGTCCATCCCGTGGAACAACCAGCGAATACATGAAGCTCATGAGGATGCCTTCCTCATGCTTACATCGTATCACAACCTTTCGCCTCTCCACATTCTCGTCTGTCACCTCAAGCCTCTCACAATCAACCTTTGCCGCATACTTCCTAAGCCAGTCCATACCCAAAATAATTCCGAACCCCGCAAAGTTCAGAACAAAACAATCACAAACAATAGAGCAATCATGACTCGATACAACTAGACCACGACATACCATACACAAACAAGATGAACCTCCAACTGGATTAGTCACAACCAATGGTCTATCAACAATATCCGGTTCCAAACCCAACCGGCCTACAAGTTCACTACAAACAAAGGAATGCGACGCCCCAGTATCAAATAACACTCTAACTGGAACACCACAAATGGAAAGAGTACCTTGAACCACCAAACTCTTTCCCTCCTCTTCAGCAGTAGGAGCCTTCAAAGATGATGGCACAACCCCCAAAGCATAAGCTTGCACAATCTGCTTGTCCTTCCTCGGTTCTGGACAATTCCTCTTGATATGACCCGGTTTGTCACAGTTGTGGCACTTCACCGGCACTCTCGGATTGTTGCAATCTCTGGAGAGATGACCCTTCTGCCGACAGTTGTAGCAGGTCACTTCACCCTTCGGCTTCTTCTGGCCATCCTTACCCTTCTGCTACTGTTGCTTTCTCTTCTTGTTTCCACTTTGCTCCTTGGTCACAGCAACAACAGATCCTTCTTTAGGAAACAAATTCTCATGCCTGAGAGCTTTCTCTACAAGCTTCTCAAATGGGTCATCCAAATGATCCACCAACTGTTTCCCAAGATAAGTGTCCAAGCCTGTCACAAACTTCTCATTCTTTTGATAGGGAGATTCAATATACGACCGAGCATACTTGGACAAGGCTTCAAACTCAGAAACATACTCAAGAACTGGTCTTCCACCTTGCTTGAGTTCCACAAACTTCTTGAACAGAACAGTTTTCTGAGCTGTAGAAATGAACTTAGCTTCAAATCTGACTTGGAATTGCTCCCAAGTAATCTCTTCCTCCAGAGTATCAATGGTAATAGAATTCCACCAATCAGAAGCTCTCCCTTGAAGCTGTCTTGATGCAAGCTTCCTCTTAGTCGCATCCTCAATTCCCGAATCACCAAAGATCCTTCTACAAGCATCTATCCATCTCTGAACTTCTATGGTTGATTCTGTCCCCAAGAAAACCTTTCCTCCAAGAGCAGTATAGTCTTTACACAACTTAGCAAAATCCACTAGTCTTGGAGCTTGAACCTGAACTCCAACATCTAATGATGGCCCTGGAGCTGGTATTCTTCTCATGATCGAAGCTATCATGGCCTCGAACATAGAAGCATAATCAGCAACTCCCTCAGAAGCACGGCCTTTCCTAGCAGCTTGTCTCTCTCTTCGACTCATTCTTAATATCTATAAAAAGAATGATTAATACACCTTGAGAAACAACTGCATAAGAAGTTCTAATCCTTCTAAGCTACTATATTATATATAGTAATCATCCATCAAAATACAATTACGTCTCTCATACGTAGTTACATCAGCGAGCGTTGGCTAAAATCGATTAACCAAAGCTCTGATACCAAATGTGACGACCGCCCATGACTCCTGCACTAAACAAGGAAATAGTGCGCTGAATAGTGTGCCAGGCCGCCATGGACGATCATCAGGGTAAGGTAAAACAATAAACTCTATCGTGTTACTCACAGTGCATGGATAAAATACAATAGAAAGTATACATAGTGAAGCTCTATAGAACAGAATTCTCATCATATAAGCTCATAACAGTTTGACACAAACATCTGAATAGTCAATACATCAAGCCTCACTACATAACACTCAGAGAATCATACAAACAGCGGAACATCCAATACATATAGTAAGAAAACAATATGCAAAAGCATCCAGCTTGTCTTCGTCATCAACAGCGTTAGTCACTAAGAACAGCACCTGTCACCTGCTACCTAGTCTGCCCATCCCAAAACGGATGAACAACCTAAGGTAATAAGAGTTAAACATAAAAACTTGAGCCAGACAAAAGTCTTAGTGAGCAGTAAATCAACTATCAAACATACCAAAAGAGCATAAAGGGTAAAAAGGAATAGGTACTCGACCATCCCACTCCACCTCTTTCTACAGTGATAGCCTCCAGACACACAAAGCAGAAGCAAACATAGCAAAGCAGATAGTTAAAGTAAAGCAATTATCACTCGAGTCAAGGTCGATGTTTTCCAAGTACAAACCCCCAAGGACTAAACCAAGATCAGATAAGCACCCAGAAAGCATCGCTCTTGAGACCGAATGATGGTTCAATCATCATCCAAACATCCATGACTCTGGCTATCACTGTTATCATTGCCTCGATTTCACCGTTAATTGAATGACCGGCCCATTATTTCATCCGTCCGCCAAGGGCTAATGGTAACCCCGGTTCTAGACATAACTCCGCACGTCGTCGTGACCTGTGCCTAGGACTATCGAATCTGCCCAGAGTACTAACACGTCATCGTGACCCGTGCCTGGGACGTCGTCGTGACCCGTCCCAACGTACTCTTGCTTTGAGCATGCTAGAACCTTCAATAACGATGAGATCTCAGCCTTCTAGTCATTCTCCCCGACGACTATTCACATACTAGCTCAAGCGCCTCTCGAGCCAACCATTATCAACAAACTCGAACCACATCACCGAGTTATCAACATGCTTGGAATGATCCCGTCTGGATTAAACCAAGGCTTTCTCATGTCATGCTTTGCTTCATCGCATCATAGCAAAGTCCCATCTCAACATCATGATCAAATCTATCCATATGAGCTTTATCATCCGCTTCATATGCCACGAGCAGCTTTCCTTATTCAAGAGCCTTTCCACTTAGCTTTTGAATCATCTTCGACCAACTTGTCCAAATTCAATCACTAATCAATTAATCAATCAAATCAATCATTAATCCAAGTAATCAAGCATTCAAACAAGATCTAAATAAACAGTTATAACAATAATGGCAATTTCGTAAATAAAGAGTCCAAGTCTAACAAGCATGAATTCTAAGTAATATCTTGATGAATGAACTAGCATAGGTTAACATGTAGTAAAGTAGATATCAAAACTTCATGAACAATAGATCTACATGCAAACTTGAGGAAAATGCATGAAATCACTATCTTTAACACACAAACCACCGATCCAATATACTCCTTTGGGTCCGTGTGATAGATAACCATCACTCACCGAATCACCTAAACACCTCAAAAACAACAAACTCCAGATCTGGACAGCAAAGGATCTAGCTAGATCCGATAAGGTTTCCCTTCAAATGATGAAATCTCTCTTCGATGGATGGAGATCTTCAATCTAAGCTCTAGGATCTTCGATTAGATCTTCAATCTTGGATGGAAGGAAGCACTAGATTAGAGTAGAGAAAAGAAGTGAAGAAGTGTTGTAGTCGAGCTCTCAAAATGGCAGCACTTCGTCGCTTCAAAATCTGGATCCCAAAAATGAAGATAGGCACTTCTATTTATAGGCTGGAAATCCCTTAACTCGTTCGCCCCTAAGTCGGTCACGACTCATCAAAACCCTACGATTCACGACCCAAAACACCACACGGCCTACCGACTCAACTACATAGCCGACCCAACTAGTACGCGGCTTAGCGACTTAAGTCTCCCTACGACCTAACAATATACGTGACTTACCGACCTAACCAAACACAGGGCCACCCTACTTAACCACCACGTGACCTAATACATAGCCGACTTAACACTTATGCGACCTAACTAGGTTCGTCCTAACTAGACACAGAATAGCCGACCTAACTCCATGCCGACCTAACTAGACATAGCGACTTATCACGGGTCGCTTACGACCTAACTCCCTAAGGTCGCTTCACCGACCTATCTCCTATACCACTATCCCATTAAGTCGTCCAACCCTATAGGTCGGTCCAACTCGTTAACTCCTAAGTCGTCCACTATACTTAGGTCGGTCGAATCTCTAGGTCGGTTACTATCCTAAGCCGGCTAACTACTAGGTCGCTCCAAATTCTTCACTCGGCCACTGCCTAAGTCGCCCTACCTCCTTAACTCGGTCCACCCCTTAGGTCGCTAGCTTCCCTAATTCGCTCACACGACCTAACTCTGGATGACTCAACCAATACTAACGACCTAGTGGCAACTATTATATGATCTGTCGACACGTAAAATACGGGTCGTTACAGTTTATAATTAAGAACTAACACTATTGAAGAAACAATGCATGTATCTTTTGTTGAAAATTTTAAACATACTGTACAAATAGAAGATAAAGAATATTTTGTAACTTTAAATAATGAACCTAATGAAATTAATTGTGAAAATATTCAACCTAATAAAAGAATTAGGCTATTAAAAGATCATCATGTAGAAAATATACTAGGAAATATTGAATCTATAGTTAAAACAAGAAATAAACTAAATAGTATGAGAAATGTTGCTTTTATATCAACTACTGAACCTAATAATCCAAAGGAAGCATCATCTGATGATTCTTGGATTCTTGCTATGCAACAAGAATTGAATCAGTTCACGAGTAATGATATTTGGGAACTTGTTACTAGACCCGAGGATAAAAGTATAATTGGAACAAATGAGTTTATAAAAATAAAATGAATGAACTTGGTGAGGTCATGAGAAATAAAGCTCGTTTAGTCGTGCAAGGTTATTGTCAAGAAGAAAGAATTGATTATGATGAAACCTTTGCACCCGTAATAAGACTAGAAGCTATCAGGATTCTACTTGCTTTCGCAAACTACAATAATGTCAAATTATATCAAATGAATGCTAAAAGTGCTTTTCTAAATGGTTTTGTAAAAGAAGATGTTAATGTTGAACAATCTCCACTTTTTGAAGATGATAAATTTCCAAACCATGTATATAAATTAAAGAAAGCTTTGTATGGTCAGAAACAAGCTCCTAGAGCCTGGTATGAAAGACTAAGATCTTATTTACTAAAATATGGTTTTGGAATTGGTAAAATAGACACAACTCTTTTATTAAAAGAAACAAAAATGATATTCAATTAGTACAAATATATGTAGATGATATAATATTTGGGTCAACTAATAACATAATGTATAAAGAATTTTCAGATATAATGACTAAAAAATTTGAAATGAGTCATATGGAAGAACTAAGTTTCTTCTTAGGACTTCAAATCAAATAATTAGATAAAGGAATTTTCATTAGTCAAGAAAAATATGCTAAGGATTTAATTAATAAATTTGGATTGACGACTTCTAGGGGAAAACTAAATCCAATGACAACTAATGTAGCTTTAAGTAAAGAAGATAAATCAAAAGATGTTGACCAAAAATTATATAGGGGAATGATTGGTTCACGGCTTTATATTACAACAAGTCATCCCGACATCATGCATAGTGTTTGTCTCTGTGCAAGATACCAATCTCAACCTAAAGAAACTCACTTAAAAGCTGTTACAAGAATTTTAAGATATATAAAACATACTTTAGATTATGGTTTATTTTACCCTAAAAACGATGTATTTGATTTAATTTCATATTGTGATGCTGATTACGCTGGTTGCAAATCAGACTGAAAAAGTACAAGTGGAACTTGTCACTTTCTAGGACATTCTCTGGTTTCCTGGTTTAATAAGAAGCAAAACACTGCATCCTTGTTAACAACTGAAGTAAAATATATATCTGCTACTTTGGCTTGTTCTCAAGTTATATATATGCAAAAAACTTTAAAAGATTTTGGATTAACTATAAATAAATCATCAATTTATTATGATAATACTAGTGCAATAAATCTATCTAAGAATCCAACTCATCGTGCTAGACTAAAACATATTGATATTAGATATCATTTTCTTAGAGATAATATAAGTAAAGAAGTCATAACTCTTGAATATATTAATACTGAAAAATAAATTGCTGAAACATTAACCAAACCATTAAATGTCAAAACTTTACTAAATTTAAAAGAGAATTAGGTGCATGTTCATTAACTGAAATATAAATTATAAATAATACTAGTATAGTTAATAATTAATATAAATAAAAATTTCTCAAAAATTGAACTGGGAATGTCGACATGACCCATTCCCCTACGTCAACATACAGCCCAAAATTTTCAAATTTAAATTTCCCTCTAAAAATTAGTTATTAAGTTATATATTTATATATTTAGACTTTTACTCCTTTTCTCTGTTCCATTCTCTGTGATAAACTTATGAAACAGTAAATTAATGGCTTCCTCTTCTAATAATGAACCTTCTTCATCCACTTTTCCTCATTCTAGTCCTTTTCATCATACCACACACGTAGAGTCATCAAATTGCAAGAGAAGATGAAAGATTTGCTTCAAATAATGACGGAGATTCAAGTGAGTAAACTGCGAATGGCAAGAGAACAAGATAGGAAAGGCAGAATCCTTAGGAATTTACAAAACTTCCTTATGGATAACCATGCCAATCCCATTATCATCGAAGAAACATCTTAAGCCATGGATTCTGAAGAAGAAGAGACTTTGGAAGAACCTCAAGAAGATCAAGAAGAAGAACATTCTTTGCCGAATCTGGATGTTCATATGGACAAAGGCGATGGCGTGATTTGCGTTGGAGAGGTCCTTTTTGACACTAATGGGAACTTGATCGAACAACGTGGAAACTTTTATCTCCACTATCAAAATTGTTCGGTTCATTAATCACCAATAGTAAGGGTCCTCGTTAAAGCGTTTTTCGTTTTTCTCTTTCTTGATTAAATATTGGTTTGTTAATTTGTATATTAGTGTTATCTTAATTATTGTTCTTCTAAAAACAATCTTCGGTGAATAGAAACATGAATTTCAATTAGGATGTTATATTTCATGTGTTATTATTCTTATGTCATATGTTTGTTTATCTCATTTTCTATTAAGTTCAAGGTTTATAGGTTATTTTTATTGATGATAAAAGGGAGAAGTTATATAAAATAATAGGCTTGGAGTAAGGGGACTCGTTGGTGTAAGATTAAGTTATATAAAATAATAGGCTTGGAGTAAGGGGGGTTTTTGATGTAAGGGGGAGTTATGGTATGATCGAAGTGGTAAGTATATTTTATATGGTTGTCATCATCAAAAAGGGGGAAATTGTTAGGAACTGGAGATAGTGGTTTTGATGACAACAACCGTTGTAACTTATTTTATTATAACTTATATACTAACACTATTGTCTGGATATATATGAATGTTATTATGTTGGATATATAAGGAAGGTACTGATTATTGAAGACTACGTAATATAAAGATCAAGAATGAAGAAATCGAGTTTAAAGACTAATGAGTATCAAGACCAAGATCAAGATTTCAAGATTAATGTCTAGTTTTTATTAGAACCTCATAATAGCATGGAAATCTTCATTTTGAATTTCATTTGGGATGGAACCCATTTCTACCTTCTTAGTGGTTTACAAACCACGACAAGTAGCTTACAAAGCTACGACAAGTGGCTTACAAACCCACGAACATCCTGTTTTTGTACAAGTTCTCGAGTCCTGGTGTGATGAAATAATCTGCAGGAAGAAGCTTGCAGAACTACTTCAAAATGATTTTAAAAACTGTTTTCCAAAATATTTTAGCCTTAAAATTATCCTTTTAAATGATTTTCAAAATGACGTTTTAGCCTTAAAAGTTTTATTTGTTTTAGTTTTAAAATAAACTCCTTTTTTAAACTTCATTTTCAAAACAAATTTTACATTCTCTTTTAACTTGGGATGTCGACATCATGGAATACCCCATGTCAACATGGTGGCCGTTAAATTCAAAATTTCAATTTTCAAAAGAAGTGTCCATTCGTTTAAATCTCTTCACGAATGGTTATGAGCGTTGGTGCTTTTAAATAGCCTTCAAAAACGAATTTTTTAGATAACTATTTTCTAATTTTCTTCACTTCTTTTTTCCACAAATCCATATTCAAAAAAATTCATATTTTTAAGATCGTGCCAAAATTCTGTCGAATTCTCAAGTGAATCAAATTAAGATTTATTGTTTGATTCTCTGCCGTCTCTCGAAGATCAAAGTGCTATTCAACGTTATATGACCAATTTTTAATCAAAAATTTATCGAGTCTCTCTATAAGGTGTGGTCGTGCCTGGAAATCAATTGGGGGATCTTGAGTCCCATAAATTAAGAGAGTTTGCCCCAGACTCGTGAGACAGGAGGGTACCTCGAGGCCTTTAGAAATTGAGGATTGTAATCTCGACGTTGGTATTATAAAAATCTGTATGAGGTGGTTTGCCATGGTATAGGACTGGATGTAGGATAAATCCGAACCAGTATAAAATTCGATGTTTTCTTTCCTTTTACTACTTTTTATTTACTTTTTGCATTTGTGTTTGATTATGTGATTGTTCTGTAATTAAGTTTTGCATTTGTTTACATCATAATTTTTAAATTAGTTCATACAAGTCTTAAAATCCATTAAACACTATTCACCCCCCTCTAGTGTTAAATTAGCCTTAAGATCCTTAATCCACCCTCTTTTTTAGGTTCGTCCTTCGATCATTTCCAAAAACTAATCTGCTTTCATTCCAAATAGAAGCATACTAGATAATGTCATGATGGCTCATGAGCTAATAAAAGGGTATGGTAGAAGCCAGTTTTCTCCAAAAGCCATATTGATACTTGATATATGCAAGGCTTATAAAAGTTTTCATTGGAATTCCATAGTTCGTATCATGTCTTTGATGGGCTTTACTAAAATTTTTGTTGTCTGGTTGTATACTTGTATGTCAACTCTTTCTTACTCCTTCAATTGAAATGGTATACCCTCTAGATACTTCAAAGGAGAATAGGGTCTATGTCAGGGTGACCCGATTTCTTCCTATGTTTTCATAATTGTTATGGAGCCACTTACTAGCATGTTTAGGAGTAAATTTGCTGATAAGAGGATCCAATATCATTACAAATGCAAGGACCTTAAAATCTCATCCCTTTTCTTTGCGGATGATATTAGGATATTCCCGAAGCCTCATGAGCAGTATATATCTTGTACTACTTAAACACTGAATGAATTATACACAGCAACTGGTCTCAAATTGAACACTTCTAAATCTCACATCCTCATATCTAGTCTAGCTTCCACGGCTAGGAATGAAATTGAAACAATGTCTGGCCTTCAGCCTATGTCTTCAGATATGAAATACTTAGGGTTGCCTCTGTGTACTGCTAGGGTAACTAAGGCTAATTATCTGCCATTATATGATAAGATAACCAACAAATTGTCTGCTTAGCCAACCATAATGCTATCTTAGGCTAGTAGGCTTGTGCTTATTAAGTATGTGTGCTTTTCAATGATGGTATACTAGGTTAGGACTTTTATCCTACCCTCTAAGATGTTGTGTATGATTAGGGGTGCATTGATCAGATTTTTTGGTCAGGATCAATATATGCAAGGAAGTTAATTCCTATATCTTTTTCCAAACTTGAGAGACCTCTTGGCATAATCAATATGCATGCCTGGAATAAAGCTGCTGTCAGTACTCATGTCGATGCAATCTTGTTGAGGAAGGATAGCATATAGGTAGAATGGACATGGAGGCATTAGATACATAATAAGGATTTCTGGTCTGCGGATATCCCGCAGGGAAGAAGTTGGATATGGCAAAAATTACTTGGTCTTAGGAGGGTTCTTCTACCACACATAAGTTATTCATTTTCCTCTTCTAGTCATGTCAGCTTCTGGAGTAATCCTTGGGTTGACTATGGCCTTGTTTTGTCTAGGCAGTTGTCTCATCAAGAAATACAACAATCCATGATTGGCCTCAATGCAAGAGCGGTGGATTATGTTTATTATGGTAGGTTGCATGCTCCTCCTTCTAGCAACTAAGTGGTCAATGCCCTATGGAACAGTTTAGCACACCTGCCTATTCAAATCAATCAGAGTAATGCCCTCAGTTGGAATGGTAGTCCTCATAGTATTGGTTGGGTTTATAAGCTCCTCTATAGGATTGAAGCAATGCCTATTTCACCTTGGTGTAAAGTCGTTTGGACATCTCACTCACTAAGCAAGGATAATTTAACGTTATGGAAGACAATTATTGATGCTCTTATAACTAGAGACAAGATTGTGTCTTTTAGTATGACTGTTGACCCTTTGTGCTTTTTTGTAACATGGCTCCTGAACATGTTGATCACCTCTTTTTTGAATGTGATTATCTTAAGTGTATGTGGATCACACTGATGCAAAAGATAGGTGTGAATGGCATCTCTAGTTTCACACATTTTGACTGGCATATTCTTCGAAAGGCAAGAAAGTGGAGGGAGAAACAATAAGATATTGTTTTTTTATTATTAAGAAATATATGAATGGGGTGTGAGAAGAGAGGAACAACCAATGTTTTCATGGTAAGAGCATATCTGGTGTGCTATTTTGGAATAAGTTGACGACTGCATTTGCTTGTAGGTTGTGGAGTAGCTTGCATAGCTTCTCTACTCATCAAATTGGTCATTGGACATAGCATTGTGTCTTTGTTTTGGTGGTGTGCATGTTCTTTGTTTGCCGTGTGCTTGTTTGCTCTCTGTGCCGCCTTGTTTTCTCTATGTGTAGTTTGGTTTTTTCCAATGTGCATTTTTTCTCTATATGCATGTTTTTTTTCTTTTCTTTCGTTCTCTTGGACATTAAGTTTGTTTAATGTCTTTTTATTATTCGTCGAAATAAATTTTAGTAGTGGATCAATCAACCTTGCTAGCTTTGTTATAAAAAATATTATTATTTTCTTCTTTTATGAAAAAAGTGTAGTCAATTTTTACCAATTTGAAAACCGAAATTTTGTAATGAGATTTTAATCTTTCATATCAAGCACGAAGTGCTTCTATTAATCCATATTAGGCTTTTTTAAGTTCAAATACGTGATCGAGATATTTCTCATGAACAAATAGAGGAGGTTGTTCAACATACACCTTTTCTTTTATAAATCCATTTCAAAATGCACTTTTTACGTCCATTTGAAAAAGTTTAAAATTATAATGACATGTAAAAGTCAGTAATGTTCGTATTATTTCGATACGTATTACAGGAGCAAACATCTGGTCATAATCAATTCCTTCTTTTTGATTATATCCTGGAGCAACTAATCTTACTTTATTTCGAACAATATTTTCATTTTCATTTGTTTTATTTTTAAAACCCATTTCATTCCAATTAAAGATGATCATTTGGTCTCGGTACATGTTCTCGAACATCATTTGTTTCAAATTGATTAAGTCCTTCTTGCATTGCAATCATCCAAAAATAATCATATGATGCTTCTTTGTAGTTTTTTGGTTCAAAATTTGATGTAAATGCAACATGACACATTTGATTTAACTGTTTTTTGGTTGATACACTTGTATTTAAATCATCGATAATATTATTAGTAGGATGGTCTCTTAATATCCTAGGTGGTGAGGTTATCACATTATCATCACTATTACTAAAATTATTATCATTATTTTCGTGTATGGGTATACTAGTTTGATCTACAACTTCTTCATCATTGTCATTTTTATTATCCTTAAAGTTATCTACAACTTCTTCATCATTGTCATTTTTATCATCCTTAAAGTTTTCATCAAATGAGGCATGAAGATTTTCTTCTATAATATTAGTTCGTTTATTAAAGATTCTATATGCTTTACTTCAATACGAATAACCAACAAAAATTCCTTCATCAGCTTTAGATCCAATTTTCCTAGATAATCTTTTGTGTTTAAAATAAAGCATTTTAATCCAAAATTCGAAATATGATACTTTCGGTTTCTTGTTAAAAATTATTTCATAGCATATGCTTTTAGTCATTGGTCTAAGTTTTACACGATTTAATACATAACATGTCATAGTAACGACTTTGGCCTAATTTTTTTTATAGGTTACTACTTTTTAGTAGAGTTCGTGTACATTCTTGTAAAGTTCGATCTTTCCTTTCTACAACATCGTTTTGTTGTGGTGTTCGAGGAAATGAAAATTTATGACAAATTCCCTTTTTGTTACAAAAATTTGTAAATAGTTCATTTCAAATTCACCTCCATGACCGCTTCATATACTTTTAACTTTTAAATTCTTCAAAATTTTAATTCGTTTACCAAAACTTTTGAACATTTCAAAAGTGTCACTTTTATATTTTAGAAATAAAGCCCAAGTATATCTAGAAAAATAATCAGTAATTACAAAAACATATGTATTATGATTTATTGAACGCATTTGAGTTGGTCCGAATAAATCTAGATGGACTTATTCGAGAGGTTGCTTTGTGAAAATTTCCTTTTTAGATATAAATGAACTTTTCTTTAGTTTTCCAAATTGACAAGTGTCACATAGGTTTTTGACCTTGTAGTTGATTCTTGTTAATCCTCTAACTAATTCATTTTTAACTAGTTTGTTAATATTCTTAAAATTTATGTGACAAAAATGTTTGCGCCATAACCATGGATCATCATGATTTGCGGCTAAGCATAAATTAGTATTGTTTTAGCATTCACGTTTATAAATTAGCATATATGTTTCGATTTCTAAATCCTTCAAAAATTAAAATTTTATTTTGATAAAAAATATTGCATTTGTTTTTGTCAAAATCAATTTTAAATCCTTTGTCACATAATTGACTTATACTTAATAAGTTATGTTTCAACCTTTCTGCCAATAAAACATTATTAATTATAGGAGAATTAAAAATACTGATATTGATGACTTCTCCCTTGTCGATGGAAAACCCTTTGAGTTATCTTCAAATGTTACATTACCACCATTGATATATGTTATATTTGATAACATATGAGCATTTCTAGTCATGTTCTTAGAGCAACCATTATCAAGTATCAATTTATCTTTATTTTTTATTTTAATTGTGGATATCTACAAAAAAAGAAAAATTTAATTGGTACCCATATTCTTTGTTTAGAGTTCTGCGTGTTAGTGGAAGAAGGTAGCCATATCTACAAGGATTTCATTCCTTTAGAAATGTAATTTTTCTTATTTGAAACTTTCTTTAAATATTCATTAATATATTTTTTCTAATCAATTTATTATTTATTTTTGGAATCCATATTTTGATCATATTTGCATATGAATTCTTAATCTTAGTTTCTAACTTTGGCTTTTTGAACTTTGTGTATAATGTGCTGTGTTTCTTTCATTTTTGTTTTTTTTGAAACCTAATCCATTTTGATTTCCATATTCTTTAGACATTTCAATCAAATTTTCTAAATTTTGTTTTCCTTTGTTGAATTTTGGTACATTATTTGTTATTTTATATGACTTATTTTTAAGATCACAAATTTCAATATTTCTAGATTCTAAAATTGCTTGTAATTCTAATTTTTCTTTTTCAAGGTTAACTATTTCTAACTTATAATTTTCTAATTCATTTAATAAATTGTCATCTTGAGGTAATAATGTTGCATATTTTTTTGAATAATTTCTAGTTCTTCTTCTAATATATTTTTTCATCTTTTAATAATTCAATTTCTAATACTTCTTTAGTTAACTACCTTAATTCCTTATTTAAATTTTTTTTCTCTACACTTATCATCCAATTCAATGCTAATTTTCATTATTTCATCGTAAGTAAGTTCAGGTCGTACCTCATCAGTGTTAGCCATAAAAAAACATTTGCTTGCTTCTAGTGGCTTTCACTTTCACTATCAGATGAAGAAGACAAATCCGAATCAACCCATGTTATTTGAAAAGCTCTTTTCCTTTTCTTGAATTTCTCAAACTTGCTTTTCTTTTTATCATTATTGAGCCGTGGACAATCCTTCTACATGTGGCCAAAATTTTAACACTCATAACATTTAATCGGTGTTTGAGTTGAGGAGTTTGTTTGCCACCATTTGAAACCTGGTCATCTTCTTGAACTTCTTAAATTTGTTGTAGCTTTTGGCGATAAAAACAATCTCATCTTCATCTAAGTCCGAATTTTCATTATTTGCTTAGAATGCTATGTTTTCATTTTCGTGATTTTGATCCTTTCTTGCCTGCAAGTTAGTTTATACGACATCAGATTTTCTATTAGCTCTTCGACTTTAAGTTGAGAAAGGTCATTAGCTTCTTCAATGGCTAAATTTTTTCTTCATATTCATTTGTCAAACAATTTAAAATTAGAGTGACTAAATCAAAATCTATGAATTTGACTCCAAATGCCATGAGATCGTGTGAATGGCTTGAAATCTAGCATATATATATATATATATAATTGATTCGCTTGTTTTCATTTTGAAAGATGAAAATTGGTTTTGTAAAATCGAAATTTTAGTTTTCTTAACTTTATTCGTGCCTTCATGTGTGAGCGATAAAGTGCGCCATATATCATATACAATCTTGCAAAGCATGAAACTTGAAAACTCATTTTTATCAAGTGAGCAAGACAATACATTTATAGCTTTGGCGTTGTTAGGCGCCTCTGCTTTTTGTACATTAGTCCATGTGCCAATATCAGTGTCTGGTACTTCATATTTTCTTTGAGTTGCTCGCTGTTTCTAAACCATTGGCTTTTAAAAAAAAATCATAAATGTTGACTAATAAGCACAATTAGAACTAATAAATAGTGGAGGACAAGAATTTGATAGACCTTCTTGAAATATGCTTTCCATATTAATTATTTTTCAACTACGTGTTACTGTAGATTGAAATAACGTCGCTCTGATACCAAATCAAAGCATTATTGAAAGACTAGGCTGGGACTCCTTTTCAGCCTATGGAACCCCTACTTGTAAAGTGGCTGAAATTGTAGAGAATGGTGAATGGCATTATTAACAGATATCTACTCAGTACAAACTCAAAATGAGGCAAAGACATAAAAGCTGAAGAATGGAGGATCTCTGGATATGGAAAAGCAGTTCAAATAGACAGTTCTATTCAAAGATGCGTGGGAGGACTCGAGAGTCAAATTTCCTTCGGCTAACTAGACGAAGGTGGTTTTAGAGCAGGTCTAATAATCCAAAAATGGCACACATTTTATATAAGGCCCCACTCAAATGACTACCAATTAAGGAAAGACTTCACAAATGGGGCAACCTAGATGATACACTATGTACTCTTTACAACTCCGCTGAAGAAATACATGATCACATGTTTTTTGAGTGTGCTTACAGTAAATAAGTGGTGTATACAAAAACTTAGATGTCTACAAACTAACCATGCTCCGAATCTCAAAGAAAAAGCAGCTTACTTGAATGGTGGGACCAACCTCATGAGGTTGATGTTAGAGATGTGCAAAATTGGTCTCGCAACCAGCCTACGATACATCTGGAGGGAGAGAAACAATCGGGCTTTCAACAATAAACACCAAGACATATTAGTTCTCACGAGATAGATTAACCAGGACATTAGCTTGCCAATTGGAAGGACACCGAAGAAGCTGCTTACCATTGTAACGACACGAGAAGGAAAACTACTAGCGATGTTGAAGTTGATGGAATTGAATGAACTAGCTCAATCAACAAATTGGGAGCTGCCATGATCTAGCCCTGAAAGTTGGAATGTTTTAGGTATATTGCAGTGTAAAGTAGTGGATAGTGCTGTTGTATTAAAAGCTGTCTCTTTTTCGATTTCAGTTGGGGATACGAATGGTTGTTTTGTTTTGCCTTGGGCCACATAGCCCAGTTGCAATAATATTAACCCATCTTCAAAAAAAAAATATTACAGGTATATGCTAGAAGAAGACAACATGCTTGAAGATATTAAGACTCTAACAAAAAGGAAGGTCTATCGACCATACTATAGTTAGCAAGGTTATTCTACTGTAAAAGAGTCTCAGATAAAATATTGTTAAGGTCTCCTTGAGTATATATGCATATATAATCATACACTATTTTACATGTACTGAAATTAAGTTGAAAAACTGGATTTAGTACTCATAGACGTCGGAGGTAAAACCATAGATATCTATGACAATCCTCGAGTAATTGTTTTGTAAAGTCACATACGTCTGAGGTTTTACCATAGAGTCTGTCGTATGAAAAAGTGCAAATTCTAAACAGACATTTTGTTGAGGCAAAAAGAAATTACTCTTCATCAAAATGTTGCAGCCATTAAAGTGAATAGAACTTTTTAATACTTACAACTCTTTATCTGCATCCTTTTGTATATATAAATACTACTTTGATTGAGATATATAAATTAATAAACTTGAATTAATTAAATCTTTTCTCTTGATTTTATCACAAAAATCGACATCAAATACCTCACTTGTATTCGACTGCCGGAGATTCAAACGTTGAACTTCAGTTTAGATGGAGCTTATAACAATATTAGATGAATATAAATAGCGAAAACAACATGAATATCATCGGTCATAACACAGATACAACATCATCACAATGTTTGATTACAACAAGTCACCACCATCATCAGAGTGATACATGTATGATACAACAACAAAATGATAACTTCACAGCGGAACACAAACAACAGGGATTCATATAGCTTCCAACATACTTTAACTTCGCTAAGGTCTTCAAAATCTCCAACACTTCAAAAGATTTCCAAGGCCAAAAGTTTTCTAAAATCCGATAGCTTCCAAAAGACTTCCATTATCCAAGCTAGCTCCAAAACACGGATAACCTGCTTCTAGGCTGCCCGTGTAGAAATTATGGGCACCTAGAGTTTAGGAAGGGAACAATAAACTCTGAGTCAATCATGGGACTGGTATGAGTAAACAAAAACAGTGTTTGTACAAACAGTTTATAAAAGAAATCCGATATGCTTTTGGAAAATTAAACTACCATAAGACCTCCCACCACACATACAACGCAATCACACAATTGGAGGAGATTTCTTCTTATGATAGTCAAACATGCTTGATACGAGAAAACTCTTTGATAAAACTATTAATGCATAGTGTAAAAAACATTTTGAAAGTATAATATTAATCTTAGCCTGCATACATACCATTATAGTATGCCTATTATAGCTACAATATTAGACGGCAGGTTCTACAACTAAAATTGTACAGGGCTCTTATTGGATGATTGGATTTCAGATAATGGTCAGGCAAAGGAACTTCCTACACCAAATGGAACACCTCTGGAGAGACGTCCCCGAGAACCTAACCGGATCTCTGCCAATACAAGGCCGGGTTACCTCCGTAACTAGGGAACTACTGACACGAGTATGCCATCTGCTGGTCGTTACCAACCTTTATCCGAGGCGCCTCTCAGCCAACAACCACAAAGCAATAAGTTTGCAGCAACCACATAAGTTAAGTATCTGGGCTCCGTACCATGATACGACTTCTTATCCAGAAGAAAATGGACATACCCTAAGGGGGTGCTACCCCCAAATAAACTTGCTGCAACGATTCCTATTTCGACCATAACCGGGTTGTGAGGTTCAATGAATTCTAATCCACAAAGCTACGCTTTTCACAAAAGCCATGCTTCGATCAACAAATGATTAGCAACACACAGCATCACTCAGCATGCCACACTACCAAATTGGGAATATATCACTAATAACCATCAACTACATAACCTCTGAGCTCGTATGTCCAGAGAAGTGTGTTAAGCTAAGAGAATAAATTCTCCCCCACCAACAGAAATGTATTTGAAAGAAATTGGCTTTATATCTCAAAGTGAAATGTCAAACATACAAACATACCAGTCTGTTCTCGGTTCGAATAGAACCGAAGGCACTTCCAAAGAAGTCCTTGTAACCCGGGCATCCACAATCCAGATTGGACTCTCCATCACATATGGAGATCTCTATACCGGAGCAACTCAGTGTAGAGTCAATCGGCAAGTTATCATATTGTTTCTGATGACACCCCGTCTTCACTACCGTCTTCAAATGCTTTCCATCTCGTCGTATCACTATTCAGAATGGGTTATATGACGCAATGTCCTCTCCCGGCTAAACCGAATAGCGAGCGCTCAATTAAAAAATACGTGGATATATTAATCATAAAGACGCACTTTCAGGGTTCGATGTGGGCTTCGGATAACCAATTGGAATCCGACTCCCTGTCGCATCGAAATTCAAGTGTCGTTTTACGGGCCAATGGGTTTTCACATTCATACAGAAACAAATCACAGACATCACAGCTTAGCACAAAGTAATTCATATCACATAGATCACAATCACATATCAGAGACATCCATCAATGCAAAGCATTCAACAATAATCAATCATTTACAATTAAGATGATTTATTCTTGCGATTATAATTAATTAATCACATAATTATTTTCATTAATCATCCTTAATTAATGATTAATATTTTTAATTAATACATTAATTAATCCTTAATTATTAATTAATTAAATCCTTAATTACCTCCATTAATAAATTATTTCTTAATTAATTACCTTAATTAATCCTTAATTGTTAATTAATTAAATCTTAATTACTTTTATTAATTAATTATTCCTTAATTAATTACATTAATTAATTATTACAAATTAATTATAAGTAATTAATTTAGTAATTATTATTTAGGTAATTATATTAACAAATCATTGATTACTTAATAAATTAAAAGATAAATCTTTTTATCTTTGTTAATTACTTTGATTATCTTATAAACCTTATTTAATAATCATCCTTATGACAATAATTGCTTTAAAAGGTTAAGGTTAGTTTAAATAACATTTTATCTTAATTATCTTTTCAATTACATTATTTGTTTAATATAAATAACTTTATAAAATAATGTAACAAAATTAAATAAATTTAATTTAATTACTTTTAAAAATATCCTACTTATATCCTTAATTAATTTAAACTTTAATCAAAATCATCATTTGAAAACATGAATTAAAAATGTTTAAAAGTTTGAATTTTATTTAAAGCAAAAATTGTTTCATATACCAGACCCGAGACCCACTTCGAGTCTTACCCGAGTCCATTTCCTATTTGCTTCAATTTTTCCCAGAAATCAACCCGTATGCCTTTATTTTTCTATTTTGTTTAAGTATTTACTTGGTGCACACATGAATCCACTCGAATCCAACTTCAAGCTGTCACTCTAATTCCTCGAAAACAACTTCGAGTCATCCACCCCTCCTTCCTCTACCAAGCTTCCTGATACAAATCAGGCCTCGTGCATATGCACAGTCGGAACAGCCACCTCCAGTCATAGCTTCGGCCATCATCGAGTTAACGACAACCCGACCAAACCTCCAGACCACCCATAAAGCCAAAACATCGATGATCTTTCAAAAGAGCTTTCTTACTCAATCCGGGACAAAAGTTCGACCAATTAATCCTTCCCGTGTCGACGACACAGATCACCAGAGTCCACACACCCTTGTCCAGAGCTTCTCCTATCATCCATGCACCGCCACCAATTACCCATGTCCAGTCCGATGCAACGTCGGTGTTGCAATTGATCAATTTCCGACCAATACCAAACTGTAAGCTTAAACCCTAGATCGTCAATCTTTAGCCACCACAATGATTTATAAATTCATTCAATAATTTTCTGATGATCCCTGACCACCATGCTAGCTTCTGCCATGATCGCGAGACGGACTACATTGTCGATCATTAATAATCACCAAAAATCCCATTATCGTTCAACTTCAATTTCCTCGATCGATATTTCATTAAAAATCTTGATTTTTCTGTCAAAAATCATTATTTTTGATAACGTTTCAGATGGTATACCTAAAACTAGGATTTACGATGTTAGAATTTTAACAAAATTTGAATTGTGCCTGTATTTTCAAATTTCCAGAAACACTTTAATTTATTTTTTCTTAAACCTTTTTTAAAAATTTAAATCATGTTTAAATAAGCAACTTCTGTTTGAAATCTAAAGTCTAAAAATGATTAATGAAGAAGAAATCATATTTTTTTGAACATTTTTATGCCTGTAAACCTGGAACCGAGGATTCATGCCTACAACATACACAATCATCTTAACACACATATATATCTTTGTATGCATGTAAGAACTTTACAATTTTTATAAAAAACATGATTCAAACAACAGGTAAAATCTAGATTTGAAAAGTCTACTCACTTGTGAATTTGAAAACAGAGGAGAACTTTGTGTTATCAAATTTGAAAGCTAGAAAAAAGGATTTTGATTGTTGAACTGTTGATCTGGGCTTGACCTTGTTGTTTTGACGATGAAACTTGATTTGTTTAAATACTAGGATAATCCTTGCTTTATTTGTTGTTTACTGGAAATTGTTTCAACTTGATCTGATTCCTTTTATTTGAGATGATCTCCAAGTTTTTAAACTTTGAACTGAAAAGATGTTTAATTTCCAGGTTGTTATTTTGATGATTTTTTTTCTTTCTGGTTGAGATTTTTTTATAGGGATTTGTAAATGAAGATAAATGAATGAAAAGGAGGAAGATATTATGTTTTTATAGGCTTGTTTCTTTTTTAATTAAATTTTCAAAAATAAAAATAAAGAAAATGACATTTGTCTTAAATCATCAACACTTGTAAATTTATTCGCTTACAACTCTAACACTTGTTAAAATTTGTGTTAAAATTTAACACTTGTATTATTCATGCATAAATATTTTAAATAAATTTTTATATTATTCTTTTCTTATTTATATAATTACATTCTTTTTTTATATTTATACAAATTTAAAAGAAAATGCTTTAATACTAATTTGTACATTAATAAATCACACACATTTGTTAATATTTTGAATCCAAATATTTTTAAGATATTTTATATTTAAATTTAAATTCAAATACAAATTCAATTTTGAATTACAATCCATTATATATATATATATAGATATATAAACATACAAACTCAATATTCATATGTTTGGAAAATTTAAAATTAATTCAAATTAACTTCAAATTAAATTCCAGAAATTCAAATAAATTACTAGTTTTAAATTAATAAAATCTGGGGACACTACAGATTCCCCCTTAAGAAATTTCGTCCTCGAAATTTGAAAGAGAGAGAAAAGACAAATAAAGAACATATGTATACATAAAAGATAGAGAAATAGCTTACCAATCAAGCCGGAATATCCACTCTGCAATTGGGATAAAACTTCTGCATGCTATCCTCTGTTTCCCAAGACAGTTCTTTGGATCGCCACTCCATTGCACTTTAACTAGTTTCACAACTTTATTCCTCGGCTGTTTTTCATCACGATCAATGATCTTTATCGGTTCTCTCTTTATTGTCAGATTTGGTATGATCTCCAAATCCTGCTGAGCGGCTTCTTCAGTAATACAGTCTGGATCGTGCACATATTTCCGGGGGTGAGAAACGTGAAGTGCATCATGTACGCCAGATAACCAGCTGGGTAGCTGCACTCGATATGCTAAAAAACCGATCCTCTCCAGAATAGGAAAAGGACCAATATACCATGGTGCCAGTTTACCAGTCTTCCTAAATCTCAACACACCACGCATTGGAGACACTTTCAAGAAAACAGAATCACCAACTTGAAATTCTAAAGCTCTTCTCCTACGGTCGTAATAACTCTTTTGACGACTTTGCACAGTTATCAATTTCTTTCGAATAAAATCAACTTTTTTTGTGGCTTCTTTAATCATATCTGGTCCAAGGATGAGTCTATCACCTAACTCATTCCAGCGTGCAGGTGATCGACACGGATGAGCATATAAAGCTTCGAAAGGAGCCATTTCGATACTGGCCTGATAGCTATTGTTATATGAGAATTCAACCAGGTGTAAATGGTCCTCCCATGAACCGCTAAAGTCGAGAATACAAGCTCGAAAAAGGCCTTTTAAAATTCGATTTATCCTTTCAGTCTGTCCATAAGATTGCGGGTGATAAGAAGAAATGAAGTTCAGTTTGGTTCCCAATGCAGCTTGAAACGCCTCCCAAAGTCTACTAGTGAAGATCAGATCACGATCACTCACTATACTGCTCGGTATATCATAGAGACGAACAATCTCTTTTATACATAGCTCTGCCAAACTTGCCGCTGTTCGGGTAGATTTTACTGGGATGAATGGGCAGTTTTAGTCAGACGATCCACTATAACCCAAATTGCTTCATTTCCTTTCTTAGTTCGTGGCAACCCGTCGATGAAATCCATCGGTACTTGATCCCATTTCCACTTAGGTACTTCCAAAGGATGAAGTAAACCTGCCATTTTCTTTTGATCACTTTAATTTGTTGACAGGTAGTACAACGACTCACAAATATAGATATGTCCATTTTCATTGTTTTCCACTAGAAAGTTCTTTTGATATATCGATACATCTTATTTACTCCTGGATGGATATAAAGTTTGGACTTGTGACACTCATCCAAAACTTCTCGCTTTAGATCTAGGATATCTAGAACACACATCCTGCCTTTCAATCTTATAACTCCACTATGATTGGTTTCAAAACTGGTATCTTTGCCTCGAAGGATTCTCCTATAAATATCTCGAAGAAACTTGTCTTCTTTTTGCTTGCTAGCGACTTTCTCAAGAAGAGTATGAGTGACAACAAGATGAGCAAGAATAACATGTTTCCTACTCAAATCATCGGCAACTACATTGGATTTTCTAGGCGTATACAAAATATCTAGGTCATAAGATGTTAGAAATTCTAGCTAGTGTTATTACCTCAGATTTAGATCTCTCTGGGTGAAGAGAAATTTCAAAGATTTATGGTCGGTGAATAATTCGAATTTTTCACCTAAAACAAGAAGGTTTTATTAAGTATATATTAAGTTAAGTTAAACTTTTAAATTTTAGTAAAGTTGAAAAAGATTCTTACCTAGAAGATAATGCCGCCATATTTTTAAAGCGAAAATAATAGCCAAGATCTCCAAATCGTGTGTTAGGTAGTTTCTCTCATGCGGATGTAATTGTCTACTAGCGTAGGCAATTACCCTACCATTTTGAATTAGCACTACAACCACACTATCGCCACAAGCATCTGTATAAATAGATAAGCCTTTATTCCGGTTGATAATAGCGAGAACGGGTTCAGTAGTCAATCTCTTCTTTAACTCCTGGAATGCTTCATCACATTTCGGAGTCCAATCAAATTGGCATTCTTCATTATTGCTTAGTCAATGGACTACTTAGAAAAGTTTTGAAAAAACTTCCGGTAATATCCTGCTAAACCCAAACTTAGAACTTCTTTCGGAGTTGTGGGTCGCTTCTAGTCTAGAATAGCGGAGATCTTGCCCGGATCAACATAAATTCCCTCTTCATTGACAATATGGCCGATAAATCTGACTTCTTTGACTCATAAATGGCATTTGGAAAATTTTGCGAATAAATTGTTCCTTCTCAATATCTCCAAAACAATTCTTAAATGTTCAACATGTTCTTCTTCGGTTTTGGAATAAATCAGAATATCGTCAATAAACACAAGAATGAATTTATTCAATACCTCTCAAAAAAAATGGGCCATTGAATCTACGAAGTATGCAAGATCATTGGTTAGTCCGAAAGGCATGACTAACCATTCATAGAATGTGTCCGGACCCCTGAAAGCAGTCAAGTGAACACAATCTTCGGCAATTCGTAGCTGATGGAACCCCTGGGCTTGATCCATCTTTGAAAAGAATCGTGCGCCATGCAGTTGATCGAACAAGTCATCGATCCTGGGTAAAGGGAATTTTTTTTGGGAATTAGTTTATTGAGATCGTGGTAGTCCACGCACAATCTCAAGGATCCGTCAGACTTGGCTACGAACACCATAGCTGAACCCCATTTGGAAACACTAGGACATATTAATCCTTTCTCTAGCAAACCTTGGGTTTGCTTGACTAACTCTATTCTTTTCTTGGGTTCCATCCTGCGACTTGCATGAACAACAGGACGAGCATTCAGAACTAAATCAATTTTGAATTCAATTTCTCTGTGTGGAGGTAAAGATTTGACTTCTTCGAATACGTCTGGAAAATCCCGGACAATAGGTATGGAATCCAGACTAGGTTCGGGATATCCCAAAGTATACATCAACCTATCCCTTTTCGGACTAGGGTCTTCACAAGAGATTTCAATGAAATTTCCAAGTTTTGTTTTGACCAGAATCGTTCGATTGTTACAATCTAATTTGGCTTCATATCTCATTAACCAATTCATTTCGAGTAATATTTCAAATTCGTTAAAGTCGAGAACATAAAGGTTGATAGGAAATTGATGGCCAGAATACGGGATAGGCACTTTCCTACAATATAGATAAAGATTTGCAGGACCACCAACCGGATTCTTCATGCAAATAGGTTCATCGAAAAATTTAGGTTCAAGTTTTAATTTATTCACGATTTGTTGGGAGATAAAGCTATGTGTGCTCCCGTATCGAATAAAAATCTAACAACTCTATCATCAACAATAAGGTTACCTTCTAAAACTCCCTTTCCTTTATCATCCTCTGAAGTTAAGGGGTTATCTTTTATCGCATAAATTTTCATTGCTTGTGCTTGTTTCTTTTTTGGGCAATTTTTAACTCCTGACCTGGCTGGTGCAGCAATAGCATTCCTTGGTTCTTTGACTTGTCTTTACAGGTTGATCTTTCTTTATTTGTTTCTCTGGCTTTTTACAATCGTTTGCATAATGGCCTTTCTCCTGACAGTGGTAACAAGTAATACCTCTCGCCGGGTTCTCCTGATTACTCCTCTTCTCCTTGCGTTGATCTGACTTCTTCCCTTCGAATTTCCTTTTGTTCCAATTCGGTTTGCTTGAATTTCATTTCTTCTCCAGAACTTCCTGCATATCCAGGGTAACATATCAATAACCCATATCGATCAAGTCCGAAAAGGATTCTTTTACGCGGGCAGTCATCCTTTCATGGTACTTCTAATTCATTCCCCAAATGAATCTTTCATTTTTCTTCAAGGGGGTGTTCACCAGCTCCGGACCAAATTGAGACAGTTCGTTGAATTTATTCAAGTATTCCTCAAATGATAAACTCCCTAGCTTCAAGTCCATAAAATCCCGGTACATTTTAGAGATACCAGCAGATGGCATATAGCATTTCTCAAACACCTCTTTGAATCGACTCCAAGTGAATTCATCTTCCAGCTTATCCACTGTAATTGTCTCCCATTAGGCTAGAGCTTCCTCTTGGAGTTGCCAAGAAGCGATTAATCTCATCTAATCGTCTTCCAATTTCAGCCCTCTAAAAATTCTTTCACACGATCAGATCCAGGCTTGGGCTTCGATAATAGACTCCTTACTAGTGAACGGCTTTCCACAAGTCTAGAGAAACTTCGATATAGATCAGCCAGATTCGGCTGAGGTTGAGTAGGTATAGTTGCTGTTGTAGGGACTTGACCAGTTGTAGTGGTATTTCCCTGCCCCCTACCTTATCCTCTTCTTCCACTCTTCTCACTATCTGTAAATAGTAAGAAAACTTAATTTAGGCATATGGACAAGATATCTTAGGGAATATCAACAGTTTAAAGAAATAGACCAAGAAATTTTAGGTTTTCGGTCTTTCAGGTTATACTCGTTCTAGGGTATACTTCACCTATCTCTAATGAGCCACCTAATGTGTTATACTCCATAGCTAAAGTTCTTACTCAACCTTTAGCACCGATACCACTTGTCAGGACCCGAAATCCAGTGATTGAAAATCGACATCAAATACCTCACTTGTATTCGACTGCCGGAGATTCAAACGTTGAACTTCAGTTCGGATGGAGCTTATAACAACATTAGATGAATATAAATAGTGGAAACAACATGAATACCATTGATCATAACACAGATACAACATCATCACAATGTTTGATTACAACAAGTCACCACCATCATTAGAGTGATACATGTATGATAAAACAACAAAATGATAATTTCACAGCGAACACAAACAACAAGAATTCATATAGTTTCCAACATACTTCAACTTCGATAAGGTCTTCAAAAACTCCAACACTTCAAATGATTTCCAAGGTCAAAAGCTTTCCAAAATCCAATAGCTTCCAAAAGACATCCACTATCTAAGCTAGCTCCAAAACACGGATAACTTGCTTCTAGGCTGCTCGTGTGGAAATTATAGGCACCCAGAGTTTAGGAAGGAAACAATAAACTCCGGGTCAGTCATGGGACTGGTATGAGTAAACAAAAACAGTTTTTGTACAAAAAGTTTATAGAATAAATCCGATATGCTTTTGAAAAATGAAACTACCATAAGATCTCCTGCCACATACACAATGCAATCGCACAACTGGAGGAGATTTCCTCTTATGATAGTCAAACATGCTTGATACGAGAAAACTCTTTGATATTATTATTAGTGCATAGTGTAGAAAACATTTTGAAAGTATAATGTTAATCTTAGCCAGCATAGGTATCATTATAGTATGCCTACTATAGCTAATCATATTAGATGGTAGGTTCTACAACTAAAACCGTACAGGGCTCGTATCAGGTGATTGGATTTCCAACAATGGTCAGGCAACGGAACTTCCTACACTGAATGGAATGCCTCTAGAGGGACGTCCCTGAGAACCTAACCGGATCCCTCCCAACATAAGGCCGGGTTATCTCTATAACTTGGTAACTACTGACACGAGTATGCCATCTTTCGGTCGTTACCAACCTTTATCCGGGGTGCCTCTCAACCAATAACCATAAAGAAATAAGTTTGCAGCAACCACATAAGTCAAGTATCTGGTCTCCATAACATGATACCACTTCTTATCCAGAAGAAAATGGACATACACTCAGGAGGCTCTACCCTCAAAAACCATGCTGCAACGATTCCTGTTTAGACAATAACCGGGTTGTGAGGTTCAATGAAGTCTCGTCCACAAAGCTACGCTTTCACAAAAGCCATGCTTCTAAGAACAAATGATCAGCAAAATACAGCAGCACTTAGTATGCCACACTACCAAATTGGGCGTATATCACTAATAACCATCAAATACATAATCTCTGAGCTAGTATGTCATAGAGAAGGGTGTTAAGCTAAGAGAATAAATTCTCCGCCACCAACAGAAATGTATTTGAAAGAAATCCGCTTTATATCTCAAAGTGTAATGTCAAGCATACAACCATACAAGTCTGTCCCGGGTTCGAACAGAACCAAAGGCACTTCCAAAGAAGTCCTTGTAATCCGGGCATCCACAATCCCGATCGGACTCCCCATCACATATGGAGATCTCTATACTGGAGTAACTCAGTGCATAGTCATTCGACAGGTTTCCTATCGTTCTCGAAGACACTCGGTCTTCACCACCATCTTCAAATGCTTTCCATCTCGTTGTATCACTATTCGAAATAGGTTATATGACGCAATGTCCTCTCTCAGCTAAATCATATAGCGAGCGCTCAATTTAAAAACACGTGGATATATTAATCACAAAGATTCACTTTCAGGGTTCGATGTGGGTTTCAGATAACCAATTGGAATCCGACTCCCTATCGCATCGAAATTCAAGTGCCGTTTTACGGACCAATGGGTTTTCAGATTCACATAGAAACAAATCACAGACATCACAGCTCATCACAAAGTAATTCAGATCACATAGATCACAATCACATATCAGAGACATCCATCAATGCAAAGCATTCAACAATAATCAATCATTTACAATTAAAATGAATAATTCTTGTGATTATAATTAATTAATCACATAATTATTTTCGTTAATCATCCTTACTTAATGGTTAATTATTCTTAATTAATAAATTAATTAATCCTTAATTATTAATTAATTAAATCCTTAATTACCTTCATTAATTAATTATTTCTTAATTAATTACCTTAATTAATTAATCCTTAATTGTTAATTAATTAAATCTTAATTACTTTTATTAATTAATTATTCCTTAATTAATTACATTAATTAATTAATTACAAATTAATTAATCGTAATTATTTATTTAATTAATCTATAATATTAAGTAATTAATTTAGTAATTATTCTTTAAGTTATTATATTAACAAATCATCAATTACTTAATAAATTAAAAGATAAATCTTTTTATCTTTGTTAATTACTTTGATTATCTTATAAACCTGGTTTAATAATCATCCTTATCATAATAGTTGCTTTAAAAGGTTAAGGTTAATTTAAATAACACTTTGTCTTAATTATCCTTTTTAATTACATTATTTATTTAATATAAATAACTTTATAAGATAATGTAACAAAATTAAATAAATTAAATTTACTACTTTTAAAAATATCTTACTTAAATCCTAAATTAATTTAAACTTTAATCAAAATCATCATTTGAAAACATGAGTTAAAAATGTTTAAAAGTTCAAATTTTATTTTAAAGTAAAAGTTGTTTCATATACAGACCCGAGACCCACTTCGAGTCTTACCCGAGGCCATTTCCTGTTTGCTTCGAGTTTTCCCAGAAATCAACCCGTATGCCTTTATTTTTCAACCTTAAATCTTGTTTAAGTATTTACTCGGTGCATACATGAATCCACTCGAATCCAACTTCGAGCTATCACCCTAATTCCCCAAAAACAGCTTCGAGTCATCCATCCCTCCTTCCGCTCCAAGCTTCCTGTTACAAATTAGACCTCATGCATATGCACAGTCGGAACGGCCACCTCCAGTCGAAGCTCCGGCCATCATCGAATCAATGAAAACCCGACCAAACCTCCAGAACACCCAGAAAGCCAAAACATCGATGATCTTGCAAAAGAGTTTTCTGACTCAATCTGGGACAAAAGTTCGACCAACTAATCCGCCTCGTGTCGACGACATAGATCACCGAAGTCCACGCGCCCTCGTCCTGAGCCTCTTCTATCATCCACGCACCGCCACCAATTGCCTTGGTCCAATCCGATGCAACGTCGGTGTTGCAAATTGATCAATTTTCGGCCAATACCAAACTGTAAGCTTAAACCCTGGATCATCAATCTTTAGCCACCTTGATGATTTATAATTCTGTAACAATCCTGTTTTTAAAACAAATTTAAGTTTATAATTAATTTGATTCCTAGATTAAATTAAGAATTAATTTGATAAATTAATATGAAAATATATAAAATGTTTATATGTTAACAAGTGTAGCTAGTTTTAACAAGATATTTGTTTATTTATTATATATGTATATTTATTGATTTTCTTAAGATAGAATTTGTATTTGGAATATGATATAATAAATAAATTAGATTTTAAAAAGCTTTATTAATTGAGAATTATATGCGTATGATTATTTATAAATTGTTTTCAATTCATTTTCCTTTATAGATTATATAATTTCAAATGAAGGCTTTAAAAATTACATATATAGGTATATATATCTTTTGGAAATTAATAAGTACACGAATTAGAATTGGGTTGTAAAATATAAACAAGATTTAATAAAATAGTTAGTTTTATATGTACATAAATATTCAAGCTTTGATATGAAAATATCTTTTTAAAGTATAAGATTTTAAACTACATAACATATATTTGTAAATAAATTAAAAAGGTCGAGTCAGGGTCGTTGTAATTTGGTATCAGAGCTGAAGGTTGAAACTTTAGCTCAGGAGTATAACACATTAAGTAACTCATTATAGATAAGGTGAAGTATACCCTAGAATGAGTATATCCCTAAGATATCCGTTCGAATGCCTCAGTGAATTCTTTTACTATCCACTGATAGTGAGTATGAGTGTAAGAAGAAGACGAGATAGGGGACATAGGAGTACCACTATAAATGGTCAGTACCCTGCAATAGCGGAAAAAACTTTCTCTATCAATCTCCTTTGATTCATCTTTTCAATTCTTTAATGATTCCTGGCAGCTCCAGGAAGAAGCTTTGATATATTTACATGGAACACAAACTCGAAATAGGTCAGAATTGTTTGTTTGGATAAATTGTTTGCTTTGGTTGTTAGGTTGATAGGTATATTTTGGTTGTTTAAACTAATTTTTTTGGATTGCATCCATATATCTGTTTATTCTGTTGGGTCCCGGTATATTCTACGAGTGGTTAGATATCTTCAAACTAACCAATACCTCTGTATATTCGTAGTTCTGGTGACCCGAGTATCTTGATTCGTTCTTGTATCCATTATTGATATTCTGATTTGGTAAGCCAAATGCAGAATACATACTCAGTTTGATTCAAAAACTGTCCCTCTATCTTTGTGAATCCATTCTTTGTTGTCTCCTTTACAAATTTCGAGGACGAAATTTTCTTAAGGGGGGAATCTGTAACATTCCTGTTTTTAAAAAAAATTTAAGTTTATAATTAATTTAATTCCTTGATTAAATTAAGAATTAATTTGGTAAATTAATATGAAAATATATAAAATGTTTATATGTTAATAAGTGTAGCTAGTTTTAACAAGATATTTGTTTATTTATTATATATGTATATTTATTAATTTTCTTAAGATAGAATTTGTATTTGGAATATGATATAATAAATATATTAGATTTTAAAAAGCTTTATTAATTGAGAATTATATGTGTATGATTATTTATAAATTGTTTTCAATTCATTTTGCTTTATAGATTATATAATTTCAAATGAAGGCTTTAAAAATTACATATATAGGTATATATAACTTTTGAAAATTAATAGGTACATGAATTAGAATTGGGTTGTAAAATATAAACAAGATTTAATAAAATAGTTGGTTTTATATGTACATAAATATTCAAGATTTGATATGAAAATATCTTTTTAAAGTATTAGATTTAAAACTACATAACATATATTTGTAAATAAATTAAAACGGTCGAGTCAGGGTCGTTATAATTTGGTATCAGAGCTGAAGGTTGAAACTTTAGCTCAGGAGTATAACACATTAAGTAACTCATTAGAGATAGGGTGAAGTATACCCTAGAATGAGTATATCCCTAAGATATCCGTTCGAATGCCTCAGTGAATTCTCTTACTATCCACTGATAGTGAGTATGAGTGCAAGAAGAAGACGAGATAGGGGACAGGGGAGTGCTACTATAAATGGTCAGTACCCTGCAATAGCGGAAACAACTTTCTCTATCAATCTCCTTTGATTCGTCTTTTCAATTCTTTGATGATTCCTGGCAGCTCCAGGAAGAAGCTTTGATATATTTACATGGGACACAAACTCTAAATGGGTCAGAAGTGTTTGTTTGGATGAATTGTTTGCTTTGGTCGTTATGGTTGATAGGTATATTTTGGTTGTTTAAACTAAATTTTTTTGGATTGCATCCATATATCTGTTTATTCTGTTGGGTCCCGGTATATTCTACGAGTGGTTAGATATCTTCAAACTAACCAATACCCATGTATATTCGTAGTTCTGGTGACCCGAGTATCTCGATTCGTTCTTGTATCCATTATTGATATTCTGATTTGTAAGCCAAATGCAGAATAGATACTCATTTTGATTTGAAAACTCTATCTTTGTGAATCCATTCTTTGTTGTCTCTCTTACAAATTTGGAGGACGAAATTTTCTTAAGAGGGAATCTGTAACATTCCTGTTTTTAAAACAAATTTATGTTTATAATTAACTTGATTCCTAGATTAAATTAAGAGTTAATTTGGTAAATTAATATGAAAATATATAAAATGTTTATATGTCAACAAGTGTAGCTAGTTTTAACAAGATATTTATTTATTTATTATATATGTATATTTATTGATTTTCTTAAGATAGAATTTGTATTTGGAATATGATATAATAAATATATTAGATTTTAAAAAGCTTTATTAATCGAGAATTATATGTGTATGCTTATTTATAAATTGTTTTCAATTCATTTTCCTTTATAGATTATATAATTTCAAATGAAGGCTTTAAAAATTACATATATAGGTATATATATATCTTTTGAAAATTAATAAGTACATGAATTAGAATTGGGTTGTAAAATATAAACAAGATTTAATAAAATAGTTGGTTTTATATGTACATAAATATTCAAGCTTTGATATGAAAATATCTTTTGAAGTATAAGATTTAAAACTACATAACATATATTTGTAAATAAATTAAAAAGGTCGAGTCAGGGTCGTTATAAATTCATTCAATAATTTTTTGATGATCCCTGACCACCATGCTCGTTTCTTCCACGATCGCGAGACGAACTACTTCGTCGATCACCAGTAATCACCAAAAATCCCAATATCGTTCAATTTCAATTTCCTCGATCGATAATTCATTAAAAATCTTGATTTTTCATTCAAAAATCATTATTTTTGATAATGTTTCAGATGGTATACCTGAAACTAGGATTTACGATGTTTGAATTTTAACAAAATTTGAACTGTGCCTGTATTTTCAAATTTCCAGAAACACTTATTTTTTCCTAAACCTATTTTTAAAATTTAAATCATGTTTAAATAAGCAACTTCTGTTTGAAATCTAAAATCTAAAAATGATTGAAGAAGAAGAAATCGAATTTTTTTTGAACAGGTTTATGCCTGTAAACCTGGAACAAAGGGTTCATGCCTGTAACATGCACAATCATCTTAACACACACATATATCTTTGTATGCATGTAATAATTTTACAATTTTTATTCCAAAACATGATTCACACAACAGGTAAAATCTAGATTTGAAAATTCTACTCACCTGTGAATTTTGAAAACAGAGGAAAACTTTGTGTTATCAAACTTGAAGGCTGGAAAAAAGGATTTTGATTGTTGAACTGTTGGTCTGGGCTTTATCTTGTTGTTTTGATGATGAAACTTGATTTGTTTAAATATTGGGATAATCCTTGCTTTATTTGTTGTTTAGCGCAAGTTGTTTCAACTTGATCTGATACCTTTTACTTGAGATAATCTCCAAGATTTTAAACTTTGAATTGAAAAGATGTTTAATTTCCAGGTTGTTGTTTTGATGATTTTTTTTCTTTTTGGTTGAGAATTTTTTACAGGACTTTGTAAATGAAGATAAAAGAATGAAAAGGAGGAAGATATTGTGTTTTTATAGGCTTGTTTCTGTTTTAATTAAATTTTCAAAAATAAAAATAAAGAAAATGACACTTGTCTTAAATCATGAACACTTGTAAATTTATTCACTTATAATTCTAACACGTGTTAATATTTATGTTAAAATTTAACACTTATACTATTCATGCGTAAATGTTTTAAATAAAATTTATATTATTCTTTTCTTATTTATACAATTACATTCCTTTTTTAATATTTATACAACTTTAAAAGAAAATGCTTTAATACTAATTTATACATTAATAAATCATACACATATTTTAATATTTTGAATCCAACTATTTTTAGGATATATTATAATTAAATTCAAATACAA
This sequence comes from Allium cepa, assembly GCA_030765085.1. NCBI lineage: Eukaryota > Viridiplantae > Streptophyta > Magnoliopsida > Asparagales > Amaryllidaceae > Allium > Allium cepa. Next base: position 603,874,410 of record CM060935.1, read on the forward strand.
ATTCAAATTCAAATTAAAATTCAAATTCAGATTTGAATTACAATCCATTATATATATATATATATATATATATATAAATAAACAAACTCAATATTCATATGTTTTGAAAATTTAAAATTAATTCAAATTAACTTTGAATTAAATTCCAGAAATTCAAATAAATTACTAGTTTTAAATTGATAAAATCTAGGGATGTTACACATATCTTATCACTTCTTGTGCATATAATGCTTACATACTCTCGATCTATTATAACCAAAATATACTTTTGGTTAAACCACTTCCTATAACTCAAAGCATTCGCATTCACATACTTAAAAGAGATCATAGGAAGATTTGTACTATCAGCCAAAAACCATGTTATTTGGAACACAAGATTATCAAAGATATACTTTGTATTCGCCTATCCTCTAAACGAAGTGAGTGTCGGTTGGTTAAAGAAAACATCAAATGGGAACTTTGGGACTGGACGTAGGACGGGATTTCTGAACCAGTATAAAATATCTGATGTGATTATTTCCATTATTTATCTAACATTCAATTATTATACTCTACTTATCATAGTTTGTAATACACACACATACAAACACACAAATATATATATATATATATATATATATATATATATATATATATATATATAAGTTGCATTATTTATAAAGATCCTATATACTTTCAATTGGTATCAGAGTAATGTCATTTCAATATACAGTAACACTTAATTGAAATCATCAAAATGGAAAGTACATTTCAAGAAGTTCAATCAACCGCTCATCCTCCATTATTTACTGGTTCTAATTGTGCTTATTGGTTGACACGCATGCAAATTTTTATGGACGCAAATGGGTTAGAAATATGGATAGAAATTCAAAACAAATACGAAGCACCTGACACTGATATTGGCACATGGACTGATGTGCAAAAAGCAGAGGCATTTTACAATGCCATATGAATGTATTTGTGATATCCCGGAAATTTGGCAATATAAATTTTATAATCTGTGTTTAAAAATTTATTTGATTTGATAATTCTTGATAATAAAATTTCGAATTGATCTAATAATCATCTTTTAATAAATATTTAAATTGAAAGATTTTATCTTTTTAAATAAATAAATTATTTTCTGTTTATAATATATATATTTATATATATTGTCAATTGATAAACTTTGATTTTGAATTTAGTGAATGAATTGATTTTCTAAATCTAGTTTATTTTTAGTAGATTAAAAATCTGATTTAAGAATTGGCTTTTCAAAGCAATTTAATAAATAATGTTATGGTTTATACTATGATAAATCTTACTTGTTTTAAAAATTTATTTAGCTTAAAAATATGAATTTAAAATTAGATAAATATAAAAGCTAAGTTTTATTTTATATTACTTGGAATTTATATATATAAGAATTTATAATGCAAATTACAAATGATCTTAATTTGTTTATAATCTCTTTTATAAATTATTTAATATTGTTTAATTTGTTATTTTTAAATAAAAATGATAATACTTAGTTTTTCATAAAACATAAATAGATATTTAGAAATAGGATTTGTTATTTATAATTTTAACAAGAGTTATATATGCATATATATATATATATATATATATATATATATAAAAAACTTGATTTTAAAATTGGATTTGATAAATTTATTTAAATTTGAATTCAATATTATGAAAATTTGAAAGAAATAAATGTTTAAAATATTTGAATAAGCTTATAATCATAATTTGTTTGTTTCATTTCTTTAAATTAGAAAAAGGAGAAGAAATAAAATTCATTTATATGCTATATAAGAAATAAAATAAGATTTAAAAGCTCTTATAAAAATAAGTTAGAGTTTTATAAATAATTTAAATTAAAACTAAAATACTCAAAATACATGTGTAAGTTTATTAAGACTTAAAAAGACATGTGTTAAGGCCCAAACTAATTAAAGTGACAAATGTTCAAAAATTGAACAAGTATCTTATTTTTCTTGTTCTTGTATTTTTAATAAAATCAAAATATACTTACATAAATCCATCTCCTCTAAAATTCATTTTTCTTTTCTATTTTTTTTTCTTCAAAACTTAAGATCTTCAGCCATGAAAATCTGAAATCTTCTTCTTCAAAATCAAAACCAAAGATCTGTAAACAAAATTTAAACTAAGATCAAAATCTGCAAATTTCTTCTTCAAAACAAAAATTGTTCAAATCAAATCTGTAAATTTCCCCTCTCAAACAAATTTGAAAACCTATAATCTCCTCTAACCAAATCAAACTACAGCTATCTGAATCATCTTTAAAACTAAAGTGCAATTCATAAACCTGAAACCAATTTGCTACTCAAAGGACCTACATACATTATTTTGTAAGCCTGCATATTTGCTGGAAAGCATACAATCAAGCATGCATCAGGATTTAAGGCATTTGCAGTAAATTGAGGGTTAAGTTTACAAAATAAAAGGAGCAATTTGAAGTTTTAAAGCAGGCATACAATTGGAATTGGAAGCATGCATCAGGAAAAACATTTTCAGAAAATAAGTTGCTCTGCTCAGGGAAATCTGCGAGTAACGATTTTTTTTCTAACTAAACTTAAGTAATAAATTAGTTGATTGCTATTTCTAAAATTAAGTGTGTTTGTATGTCATATTTTAATGTTTATTACTGGTATAACGTATGAGTTTGTAGTTATACATGTTGCTATGAATTTATCTTTCTGTAACTCAAGTTACAGATTTGGGAATTGCTTAAAAATATTCACTCCATTTAAATTGATGTATGTTAAGTTTTAACATTTAAATCAAAACATGGCTGTTAACCTTGTTTATAGTTTAAATTTTGTTTAATATGAAAATTTTCTGTAATGGTATTTGTAAATTCAGAGAATACAGAACATTTTTTTAAGTAAGAATTTAATTATTTAGAATTCTTTGATTTAAGATATTAAGCCAATTTCATAAACTAAAACTTGAATTCTAAAACTAAATTTAGGAAATTTAGTTTAAATTTGAAAGAGCATCACTGGTTTGTCTGGAAATGGGGTTTTGGGTTGGCACTGACATTCTAAAAGGTCGGAGTGGCCATGGTTTGTTTCGGTAATGAAGTGATGATCAAGTTTCAGAAAGAAAATGGAAGTCAATGGATTTATGATGTGAAACAGTAGAAATTTGAGATTGAAGTTGATAAGCCCTAGTTTTCAATGTTGATCAGTAAATTGATCACCGCGACCTGTATAAGTAATCGAGTCCTTCCTAATTCGAACTGGAGATAGATTGGTTGTGGAAGTGGATGTGGCCGGAGGCGTTGGTTCTCTGATGATCTGATCTTGGTGTTTTGAGGTGGTTTCAGGATCGACCATTGATCCAGTTTTCAAGCTAGAAACTCAATTTTTGATTTAGTGTTTCTGCAGTTGATTCGATGGTCGGAATGGCTTTTGGTGATGATCGGTGACCTGCGTAGATAATCGCGAATGGCCGGAGGTGGCGAGGGGGTTGGTGCAGGTGCACGGCGTACTTGGTATCGGCTGTTGTTTTGGGGGATGTAGGGTACTCGAGTTTGGTTTCGGGTTGCGTCGTGATATGCTCGAAGGAATGGGGATTGGGACTCGAAGGAGTTGAGTTGTGGTCTCGGGTGAGGTTGACAGTTCCAGGTTTGTATTAAACCTGTCAATTGTTAGTTTGAAAGATTTCAGCATGAAAATTACCCGAGTTTGCTCGAGTTTATTTAGTGTTTTACTCGAGTTGTTTTAGTATTTAGCTCGAGTCGGTTTGTTCAAGATTGAACTTGACCTATTTCTCAAACTTAAACTTAAACTGAAATTTAAAATACTAAGCAAATATTAAAAGTATGTTTTAAATCAAATTTTAAATTATGGATTCAAGTTTAATTTGAATCATAGTCGGAAATGAATTAGTTTTTTAAATTCAAATTTTGTTTAAAATACTTTAAAGGGTTTATTGTTTAAAAATGTCTTTAAAGAAATTTGAAGTTAAATTAGAAATTTAAAATATAAAGTAATGTTTTAAACAAAGTTTAAATTTGATTCAAATCTGAATTTGAATCTTTGGTTTAAATAAATTTAAGTTTTATAAATCTAAGTGTTTAAAACAAATTTGAATGATAATGTAAAATTTAAATATTTTAAATTTAAAAAGAAATTTGTTTTAACTCTTGTAAATTTCTTTTATAAGAAAAGTATTATTTATCATCTAATGTATAAATTTTAAATTGGTGTTCAAACTTGTTGAAATTAACTTATAGTTTAATGATTTGTTATACATTTAATTATTAGGATAATTAAATGAGTAATTAATTTATTTTAATAAATTAATGAATGAATAATTACTTAAAGTAATTAAAGGTTTAATCTTAAAAGTTTAGGATTAATTATTCTTAGAATAATTAACTTGTAATTATGAATCATTAATTAATAAGATTGTTTTTAATTAATGATTAATAATTAATTAATCAACTAATAATGGATTAATTAAGTTTCGATTAACACTTAATTATTTAATTAATTAGGGATTAATTAGTGGGGTTAATTAATGATTAATTAATTTGTAATTAATAATGATTAAAATAATTTAATTATTTTAGAAAATAATTAATGAATTGTTAATAGTTAATGAAGGTCATTAACTAAGGATTATTTAATAATTAATTAATGTGATTAATTTTAATAATTAATTAGATTAATTAATTTCAAGATAATCATTTGTGTAAATTGTTAAGTATAATTACTTATGAAAGTAATTAAGGAATTAATTGCTAATTGTAATTAATGAAGTTTAATTTGATTTGATTAAGTTAATTAATTCAGTTTAATTAATTTAGAATAGTCAATAAATGATTGTGGAGTATAATTACTTAACGTAATTTATTGAAGAGTAATTACTTAGGGAAGTAATTAATGGGTAATTACTGAATGTAATTAATTGATGTAATTGGATGATGGAAGTAATTTGAGTATAAATACTTTATGAATTAATCAAGGGATTAATTAGAGATAATTAATTATGGAGTAATTAATTTATTTGGTAAAGTAATTAAGGGTAGTTAATTATTGAATGGTGTAAATCAAGGGTGATTAAAAATTATGATTTAAATTAAGATTAATTCCTTAAAGTAAGTAATTTAAATAAATTAAAATGTAATTAGAGATCATTAATTAATATAATTAATGATGTAATTAAGATTGATTAATTAAGATTAATTAATCAATAATAAGTGATTAAAGATAATTAATTAATATAATTAATTAAGGATTAATGTAATTAATTATTGTTAATTAATTTGTGAAGTAATTAAGGTTAATTACTGAATTTGGTTAAGTTTAATTAATTTGTAAAATTAATTAAAAAAAGGATGATTACTTGAATGTAAATAAGAATAATTAATCAAGGGTGATTAATTAAGGTGATTGATTAGAGATTAATTAATTAATTAATTATAATTAATTAATAATGATGTAAGTAAGATTTATATTGATAGAGAAATTAATTTAATTCACTTTAAATTAATTTGAATGATGTAATTAATTTAATTCGTTTTAAATTAATTATATTTGGTATGGTAAATCATTGCTTATATGGTTGGATAATGTTGTTTGCCTTGATTGGTTTGAATCTCAGATATGAGATAAATAATGTTGAGTGATATGGATGCATTGGTTGCATGTGATGATGATTTGGATTATCTTTTGATAATGATAATATAGATTATCTGTTGTGATGATAATGTTGATTACCTATTGTGAATCTATGATTTATCTATCTGTGTGTATATAGATAATTGTATTGTTTTAAACTTTAAAACAACTTGGCCTTAAAAGACACGCTTTGGATTTCGATGAGACCGGGATCGGGTTTCCATATTTGGATATCCAAAAAGCACATCAGTCCAAATTAACGTTAGGTCGTGAATCCAAGTGGAGCAAGTGAAGACTCGAGGTGTAGGAACTATACGTCAGTATAACTCTGAGGGTGATTTCGTAATGAGTTTGGCGGAACTAGTTCTTATAGGTTTGAGATGGAAATTCAGAGTGCAAGGGTTATCATCGTTAACTCTGAGGGTGATTCCAAAATGAGTGCAACGAGATAATGCCTTCGGTTTCGTTCGAACCCGGAACGAACTTGTATGGATTGAATGCTTTCAGAACATCGTCAGGTGGACGATGAGCATTCTAAGAGATGTGTTCTCTAAAGGTAATCATAGCCTCAAGCCTCATCAACCGAGAATGGCTAAAACCGGGGAGGTGCAGCAAGGCTTCGTGGGTAGCTCCCACTAGAGAGCAAGATTTTCCCCTGTCTAGAGGTCCCTTTTATTTCGGCTGTGTGGGCGGTTGGAACGTACGCCAACTGCGGGGTTGTCTTGTTGGGACTGTCCAGTAAGGGATGGTTCCAGTCTTGTGTTGCAGGGGAGCGGGCGTACTCCTCGGTACGTTGATCTAGGCCACGTACTGTGACGGGCGGTACCCTAGCAGTCCTGCCATTGATGGAATCCAAAATCCAATAAGCGCCAACGGTTTTGGTTGTATTACCCACTTTTGTGGCTAGTAGCTGTAATTTAATCATGTAACAATTTCGGCTATTTCATATTCATTTGAAAACCGTAGACCTATTTTAATATCACTGGATTTCCTATCAAATGTTTTGGTTAGCGTAAGGTAAAAACTTTTCCATGTTTATGTGTGGGAAGTCTTACGTGATACCTTTTCTTTTCAAAGGATTTTCAAAGTTAAGAAACTTTAACCTGTTACTCACACCAGACCCATGTCTGACTCGGAGTTTATTTTTGTTTTTCATAAACTCTTGGGTACTAAAAATTTTACTAGTAGCCAAGGGATTCAGGTTAGCTTTGACGAATGTGAAGGAGCAATGGAGCAGGAGGCTTCTGCGTTGTGTGTGTATATATATATATATATATAGTTCCGCTGTGTGTTCTCTGTGTTGTATCTCTCTGTTGAGTTGTATTGAGTTGAAATAACTAGACAGGTGTTTATATCTGTCTAGTATGTGATGTAATTTCTGTGTAACTCTGATAATGGTTGTAAACTATGTAATATTTATGTTATTAATATAACTTATTCGTTTCGCTGTTGAGATTCTGGTGTTGTTTCTTCTTTCTCCTCTTTCTTTTCTTTTTTCTATCCCTTTCTTTTTTATTAATGATGCGTCAATCTATGGAGTCGGATGGTGGGTCATTACAGTGGTATCAGAGCGCTAGGTTGAGTGAGTACCTAGGCTTTGAAGTGATTTTCTTTCTTGAGAGGGCTTATTTGTAAATTTAATATATATATATATATATATATATATATCAATTTCTACCTATTTGTTGGGTTACATGTTTGGGTTATCCAATATAAGTTATAAAGGTAGATAAGGTAGTAGGTTGTGTAACACGACTACTACCAATGATTGGAGTTCGAATGTTGAGGCTGGAAGTGGATCTGTTGGGGCCGTGGATCTAATACCATCTCGAGTGAGTTGAGCAGAGTATAGGATTTCATTTATCTCTGAAGGTAACATATAAAAAGGTTCGGAGATCATCTCTGAGTTGGATGAGTAGAGTTTGGATCTGTCGATTAGGCAGAAGAAAATGATGATATCTTGATACCTCAGGAATTAGTAGCTGTGTGATGAGACGCAGTGACTATGGATGTCTTCGAAGATTTTTCTTTAGAACAAGTCTAGGAAGTATGTCTGTTGCGATATTGTGGCTGGGTTCAACAGGATGTTTCTGTCTAGTTTAAGGCCCGAGTTTCTCGAAGAGCTTTGGATTAGGAAGTGTTTGGCGTCGGTGTCAACAGTGTAGCTTGGAGTGTTCTGTGCTGGCAAGAAGGATTTCTGGTTAGCAGTTTTTCTAAAGGAGTTCAAAAGCAGCCAGGTAGATTCATTTCTTTGATGGATTGGCTAGTCAAGCGTAGACTATTCTGATTGGTAAGGAGAGAGAACAGTTTTCTTTAAATATTGGACTGGTTGATCGCAAAAGTGACTTGCGATAGTTTGAGTATTCTCTTGAGCTATGAGAAGTTGTCTGTATCTGTAGGTTGAGTTTTCTTATTGACTAGATTCCCGGAGTGCTACCGGTGGTTCAGTTTAGTAGAAGGATCAGATGGGACATCTGAGTTTTCTTTTATGGATTTGTTGAACCATATTTCTGAGATATGTTGTCCAGTTTGTGCTCGAGTTTTTCTTCTACGTCAGGTCAGAGTTGTGAAGCGAAAGCAGTTGGGAGTGTTTTTGTTTTATTTTTTCCGGATAGAAGAAGTAAGTTAGTCTTCTGATGTGTGGAGTAGAGTTTGTATTCTTGATTTGGGATTAATCTTTAGGAGATCATTCTGTTGAGTTGTTTTGGTCCAGTTTGTTTCCAAAGATATCAACAAAGGTTGAGCTGATCAGGAGAGTTGAAGGCAGCCCAGGATCATCAGAAGAGTTCTACGGGTAAGAGACGAAGGAATTTGGATTCCGAAGTCGGAGATTTGATTTTGGATAAGTTTTCTTCGATCTAAGGAGCTATAAGGTTGAGTAAGATTAGGTAAGTCATCTCCGAGGTGTTTTGGATCTTTCCTGTATTCTTGTGAGGATTGATATTTGATTTTCAAAGTTCAATTGCCAGTTTGGATATATGGGATTCGATGTATTTCACGTATCTTTGAGGGAGTACATGTATGGTTTATTTCTGGTTGTGGAACCAGCAGTTCAGGAGGATGTGATTGTTGAGTCAGACTTGTTTATAGTCTGATATCCTGTTTAGGTTTGTAGATCTAGTTGGATAGGAGCTCTGCAGTTTAATAGTATAGGTTGTTTGAATTCTGTAGAGCGAGTATCCCGATATTTATACCGGAGAAACTCGTGGAAGTTCTATCCAGAATTTTTATCTGGATAATTAGATTTTTTTTGTTTGAATGAATTGGTTGCTATGGTTATTAGCATATGATTGATATATGCTTGTGTTTTAAAATTTAATCTTAAGATAGATTATTAAATTACCTTTGCTTTTAAATTTCGGGGACGAAATTCTTTTAAGGGGGAGAGGAATGTGATATCCCGGAAATTTGGCAATATAAATTTAATAATCTGTGTTTAAAAATTTATTTGATTTGATAATTCTTGATAATAAAATTTGTAATTGATCCAATAATCATCTTTTAATAAATATTTAAATTGAAAGATTTTATCTTTTTAAATAAATAAATTATTTTCTGTTTATAATATATATATCTATATATATTGTCAATTGATAAACTTTGATTTTGAATTTAGTGAATGAATTGATTTTCTAATTCTAGTTTATTTTTAGTAGATTAAAAATTTGATTTAAGAATTGGCTTTTCAAAGCAATTTAATAAATAATGTTATGGTTTATACTATGATAAATCTTATTTGTTTTAAAATTTTAGTTAGCTTAAAAATATGAAATTTAAAATTAGATAAATATAAAAGCTAAGTTTTATTTTATATTACTTGGAATTTATATATATAAGAATTTACAAATGATCTTAATTTGTTTATAATCTCTTTTATAAATTATATAATATTGTTTAATTTGTTTTTTTTAAATAAAAATGATAATACTTAGTTTTTCATAAAACATAAATAGATATTTAGAAATAGGATTTTTTATTTTTTATTTTAACAAGAGTTATATATGCATTTATATATATATAACTTGATTTCAAAATTGGATTTGACAAATTTATTTAAATTTGAATTCAATGTTTTGAAAATTTGAAAGAAATAAATGTTTAAAATATTTGAATAAGCTTATAATCATAATTTTTTTGTTTCATTTCTTTAAATTAGAAAAAGGAGAAGAAATAAAATTCATTTATATGTTACATAAGAAATAAAATAAGATTTAAAAGCTCTTATAAAAATAAGTTAGAGTTTTATAAACAATTTAAATTAAAACTAAAATACTCAAAATACATGTGTAAGTTTATTAAGACTTAAAAAGACATGTGTTAAGGCCTAAACTAATTAAAGTGACAAATGTTTAAAAATTGAACAAGTGTCTTATTTTTCTTATTCTTGTATTTTTAATAAAATCAAAATATACTTATATAAATCCATCTCCTCTAAAATTTATTATTCTTTTCTATTTTTTTTTCAAAACTTAAGATCTTCAGCCATGAAAATCTGAAATCTTCTTCTTCAAAATCAAAACCAAAGATCTGTAAACAAAATTTAAACTAAAATCAAAATCTGCAAATTTCTTCTTCAAAACAAAAATTGTTCAAACCAAATCTGTAAATTTCCCCTCTCAAACAAATTTGAAAACCTATAATCTCCTCTAACCAAATCAAACTACAGCTATCTAAATCATCTTTCAAACTAAAGTGCAATTCATAAACCTGAAACCAATTTGCTACTCAAAGGACCTGGATACATTATTTTGGAACCCTGCATATTTGCTGGAAAACATACAATCAAGCATGCATAGGGATTTAAGGCATTTGCAGTAAATTTAGGGTTAAGTTTACAAAATAAAAGAAGCAATTTGAAGTTTTAAAGCAGGCATACAATTGGAATTGGAAGCATGCATCAGGAAAAACATTTTCAGAAAATAAGTTGCTCTGCTCAGGGAAATCTGCGAGTAACGATTTTTTTTCTAACTAAACTTAAGTAATAAATTAGTTGCTTGCTATTTCTAAAATTAAGTGTGTTTGTATGTCATATTTTAATGTTTATTGCTGGTATAACATATAAGTTTGTAGTTATATATGTTGCTATGAATTTATCTTTCTGTAACTCAAGTTATAGATTTGGAAATTGCTTAAAAATATTTACTCCATTTATATTGATGTATGTTAAGTTTTAACATTTAAATCAAAACATGGCTGTTAACCTTGTTTATAGTTTAAATTTTATTTAATATGAAAATTTTCTGTAATGGTATTTGTAAATTCAAAGAATACAGAACATTTTTTTATGTAAGAATTTAATTATTTAGAATTATTTGATTTAAGATATTAAACAAATTTCATAAACTAAAACTTGAATTCTAAAACTAAATTCAGGAAATTTAGTTTAAATTTGAAAGAGCGTCACTGGTTTGTCTGGAAATGGGGTTTTGGGTTGGCATTGACATTCTAGAAGGTCGGAGTGGCCATGGTTTGTTTCGGTAATGAAGTGATGATCAAGTTTCAGAAAGAAAATGGAAGTCAATGGATTTATGATGTGAAACAGTAGAAATTTGAGATTGAAGTTGATAAGCCCTAGTTTTCAATGTTGATCAGTAAATTGATCACCGCGATCTGTATAAGTAATCGAGTCCTTCCTAATTCGAACTAGAGATAGATGGGATGTGGAAGTGGATGTGGTCGAAGGCGTTGGTTCTCTGATGATCTGATCTTGGTATTTTGAGGCGGTTTCAGGATCGGCCATTGATGCAGTTTTCAAGCTAGAAACTCAATTTTTGATTTAGAGTTTCTGCAGTAGATTCGAAGGTTGGAATGGCCTTTGGTGATGATCGGTGACCTGCGCAGATAATCGCGAATGGCCGGAGGTGGCAAGGGGATTGGTGCAGGTGCACAACGTACTTGGTATCGGCTGTTGTTTTGGGGGATGTAGGGTACTCGAGTTTGGTTTCGGGTTGCATCGTGATATGCTCGAAGGAATGGGGATTGGGACTCGAAGGAGTTGAGTTGTGGTCTCGGGTGAGGTTGACAGTTCCAGGTTTGTATTAAACCTATCAATTGTTAGTTTGAAAGATTTCAGCATGAAAATTACTCGAGTTTGCTCGAGTTTATTTAGTGTTTTACTCGACTTGTTTTAGTATTTAGCTCGAGTCGGTTTGTTCAAGATTGAACTTGACCTATTTCTCAAACTTAAACTTAAACTGAAATTTAAAATACTAAGCAAAGATTAAAAGTATGTTTTAAATCAAATTTTAAATTATGGATTCAAGTTTAATTTGAATCATAGTCGGAAATGAATTAGTTTTTAAATTCAAATTTTGTTTAAAATATTTTAAAGGGTTTATTGTTTTAAAATGTCTTTAAAGAAATTTGAAGTTAAATTAGAAATTTAAAATATAAAGTAATGTTTTAAACAAAGTTTAAATTTGATTCAAATCTGAATTTGAATCTTTGGTTTAAAATAAATTTAAGTTTTATAAATCTAAGTGTTTAAAACAAATTTGAATGATAATCTAAAATTTAAATATTTTGAATTTAAAAAGAAATTTGTTTCAACTCTTGTAAATTTCTTTTATAAGAAAAGTATTATTTATCATCTAATGTATAAGTTTTAAATTGGTCTTCAAACTTGTTGAAATTAAATTATAGTTTAATGATTTGTTATATGTTTAATTATTAGGATAATTAAATGAGTAATTAATTTATTTTAATAAATTAATGAATGAATAATTACTTAAAGTAATTAAAGGTTTAATTTTAAAAGTTTAGGATTAATTATTCTTAGAATAATTAACTTGTAATTATAAATCATTAATTAATAAGATTGTTTTTAATTAATGACTAATACTTAATTAATCAAGTAATAATGGATTAATTATGTTTTGATTAACACTTAATTATTTAATTAATTAGGGATTAATTAGTGGGGTTAATTAATGATTAATTAATTTGTAATTAATAATTATTAAAATAATTTAATTATTTTAGAAAATAATTAATGAATTGTTAATAGTTAATGAAGGTCATTAACTAAGGATTATTTAATAATTAATTAATGTGATTAATTTTAATAATTAATTAGATTAATTAATTTAAAGATAATCATTTGTGTAAATTGTTAAGTATAATTACTTATGAAAGTAATTAAGGAATTAATTGCTAATTGTAATTAATGAAGTTTAATTAATTTATAATAATCAATAAATGATTGTGGAGTATAATTACTTAATGTAATTTATTGAAGAGTAATTACTTAGGGAAGTAATTAATGAGTAATTACTGAATGTAATTAATTGATGTAATTGGATAATGGAAGTAATTTGAGTATAAATATTTTGTGAATTAATCAAGGGATTAATTAGAGATAATTAATTATGGAGTAATTAATTTATTTGGTAAAGTAATTAAGGGTAGTTAATTATTGAATGGAGTAAATCAAGGGTGATTAAAAATTATAACTTAAATTAAGATTAATTACTTAAAGTATTTAGTTTAAATAAAATAAAATGTAATTAGAGATCATTAATTAATATAATTAATGATGTAATTAAGATTGATTAATTAAGATTAATTAATCAATAATAAGTTATTAAAGACAATTAATTAATATAATTAATTAAGGATTAATGTAATTAATTATAGTTAATTAATTTGTGAAGTAATTAAGGTTAATTACTGAATTTGGTTAAGTTTAATTAATTTGTAAAATTAATTAAAAAAAGATGATTACTTGGATGTAAATAAGAATAATTAATCAAGGGTGATTAATTAAGGTGATTGATTAGAGATTAATTAATTAATTAATTGTAATTAAATGATAATGATGTAAGTAAGATTTATATTGATAAAGAAATTAATTTAATTCACTTTAAATTAATTTGAATGATGTAATTAATTTAATTCATTTTAAATTAATTATATTTGTTATGGTAAATCATTGCTTATATGGTTGGATAATGTTGTTTGCCTTGATTGGTTTGAATCTCAGATATGAGATAAATAATGTTGAGTGATATGGATGCATTGGTTGCATTGTGATGATGATTTGGATTATCTTTTGATAATGATAATATAGATTATCTGTTGTGATGATAATGTTGATTACCCAGAATCTATGATTTATCTATCTGTGTGTATATAGATAATTGTATTGTTTTAAACTTTAAAACAACTTGGCCTTAAAAGACACGCTTTGGATTTCGATGAGACCGGGATCGGGTTTCCATATTTGGATATCCGAAAACCACATCGATCCAAATTAACGTTAAGTCGTGAATCCAGGTGGAGCAAGTGAAGACTCGAGATGTAGGAACTATACGTCAGTATAACTCTGAGGGTGATTCCGTAATGAGTTTGACGGAACTAGTTCTTATAGGTTTGAGATGGTAATTCAGAGTGCAAGGGTTATCGTCATTAACTCTGTGGGTGATTCCAAAATGAGTGTAACGAGATAATGCCTTCGGTTTCGTTTGAACCGGGAATGAACTTGTATGGATTGAATGCTTTCAGAACATCGTCGGGTGGATGATGAGCATTCTAAGAGATGTGTTCTCTAAAGGTAATCGTAGCCTCAAGCCTCATCAACCGGGAATGGCTAAAATAGGGGAGGTGCAGCAAGGCTTCGTGGGTAGCTCCCATTGGAGAGCAAGATTTTCCCTTGTCTAGAGGTCCCTTTTATTTCGGCTGTGTGGGCGGTTGGAACGTACGCCAACTGCGGGGTTGTCTTGTTCGGGACTGTCCAGTAAGGGATGGTTTCGGTCTTGTGTTGCAGGGGAGCGGGCGTACTCCTCAGTACGTTGATCTAGGCCACGTACTGTGACGGGCGGTACCCCAGTAGCCCTGCCATTGATGGAATCCAAAATCCAATAAGTGCCAACGGTTTTGATTGTATTACCCACTTTTGTGGCTAGTAGCTGCAATTTAATCATGTAACAATTTCGGCTATTTCATATTTATTTGAAAACCCTAGACCTATTATAATATCACTGGATTTCCTATCAAATGTTTTGGTTAGCGTAAGGTAAAAACTTTTCCATGTTTATGTGCGGGAAGTCTTACGTGATACCTTTTCTTTTCAAAGGATATTCAAAGTTAAGCTACTTTAACCTATTACTCACACCAGACCCATGTCCGACCCGGAGTTTGTTTTTGTTTTTCATAAACTCTTGGGTACTCAAATTTTTACGAGTAGCAAGGGATTCAGGTTAGCATTGACGAATTGTGAAGGAGCAATGGAGCAGGAGACTTCTGCGTTGTGTGTATATATATATATATATAGTTCCGCTGTGTGTTCTCTGTGTTGTATCTCTCTGTTGAGTTGTATTGAGTTGAAATAACTGGACAGGTGTTTATAACTGTCTAGTATGTGATGTAATTTCTATGTAACTCTGAT
The DNA here is from genome assembly GCA_030765085.1 of Allium cepa. Taxonomy (NCBI): domain Eukaryota; kingdom Viridiplantae; phylum Streptophyta; class Magnoliopsida; order Asparagales; family Amaryllidaceae; genus Allium; species Allium cepa. The sequence goes on from CM060935.1 coordinate 603,889,431, forward strand.
AATGGTTGTAAACTATGTAATATTTATGTTATTAATATAACTTATTCGTTCCGCTGTTGAGATTCTGGTGTTGTTTCTTCTTTCTCCTCTTTCTTTTCTCTTTTCTATCCCTTTCTTTCTTACTAATGATGCATCAATCTATGGAGTCGGATGGCGGGTCATTACAGTATTATTTTGCTTACTTGACAAAAATGAGTTTTTACGTGTCGTGCTTTGCAAGACTGCTTATGATTTATGGCACGCTTTACAAGTTACACATGAAGGTACAAAAAACGTCAAGCAAACTAAAATTTTGATTTTAATAAATAAATTCTCATCGTTTAAAATGAAAACAAGTGAATCAATTATTGATATGTATGCAAGAATTCAAACCATTTAACAAGATCTCATGCCACTTGGAGTCGAATTCACATATTTTGATTTATTCATGTGAATTTTAAATCTTTGACAAATGATTGGAAAGAAAAAATTTAGCCATTGAGGATGCTAATGATCTTTCCCAACTTAAAATCGAAGAGTTAATAGGAAATTTGATGTCATACGAAGCTAACTTGTAGGCTAGAAAGGATCAAGAAAACCATACATTCCGAGCAAGTAATGAAGGATTAGACTTAGACGAAGAGGAGATTGCCTTTATTTCCAGAAATTAAAATAAATTCAAGTAGCTCAAGAAGATGACCAAATTTCAAAATGGAGGCAAATCAAACTCTTCAAATTAAAATCAATTAAATGCTATGAATGTGAGAAATTTGGCCACATGATGAAGGACTGTCCACAGCTCAATGATGATAAAAAGAAACGAAGGTTCGAGAAATTTAAGAAAAAGAAAAGCAGATTCGAGAAATTCAAGAAAAAGAAAAAAGCTTTTCAAGTAACATGGGATGATTCAGATTCGCCTTCTTCTTCAGATAGTGATTGTGAAAGCGACTAGGAACAAGCAAATGTGTGTTTTATGGCTAATACTAATGATGTACATCCTGAACTTACTTATGGTGAATTAATGGAAATAATTATTGAATTAGATGATAAATATAGAGAGAGAAAAATTAAATAAGGAATATGTAGGAATGTTAACTAGATTAGAATTAGAAATCAGATTATTAAGTGACGAAAAAATTATCTTAGAAGAAGAATTAGAAATTGATCAGAAGAAGTATGCAACACTATTATCTCAAAATGAAAAGTTACTAAATGATGTAGAAAATTATAAGTTAGAAAAAGTTAATCTTGAAAAGGAAAAACTAGAATTGCAAATAAATTTAGATTCTAGAAAGTTTGAAATTTATGATCTTAAAAGTAAATTAGAAAAAATAACAAATACTGTGACAAACAAACAAAGTTAAAAACTAAGGTTAAGAATTTAAAACAAATATGTTCAAGACATGGATTAGTTTTAAAAACAAACAAAGGCCAAAGTAATATAGCACATTATACACAAAATTTAAAAAGCCAAAGTTAAAAACTAAGGTTAAGAATTCGTATACAAATATGTTCAAAATTTGGATTCCAAAAACAAACAATAAACTAATTTGAAAAAAAAATATTGATGAATATTTACAAAAGTTGTATACAACAAAAATTAAATTTCTTTGGGAACCAAATCCTTATGGACATGGCTACCTACCTCCACTAACACGTAGGACCCTAATATAAGAAGATGCGTGCCAACTAAAATTTTCTTATTTTGTAGGTACCCAAAATTAAAATAGTAAATAAAGAGAAATTGATACTCGATAGCGGCTGTTCTAAGCACATGACCGAAAGTGCTAACATGTTATCAAATATAACATATATCGATGGTGGCACCATAACATTTGGAGATAACTCAAAAAGATTTGTCATCGGCATTAGAGAAGTCATTAACATCGTTATTTCTAATTCTCCCATAATTACAAATGTTTATTGGTAGAAAATTTAAAATATAACTTATTAAGTTTAAGTAAATTATGTGGTAAAGGATTTAAAATTGATTTTGAGAAAAATAAATGCAATATTTTTCTTCAAAAGAAATTTAATTTTTGAAGGATTTAAAAATCGAAACATCTATGTCTTAAACATGAATGTCAAAAACAATAAAATTTATGCTTAGCCGTGAATCATGATGATCCTTGGTTATGGCATACAAAATTTTGTTATATAGATTTTGAGAATATCAGCAAACTTGCTAAAAATGAATTAGTTAGAGGATTACCTAAAATCAACTACAAGGTTAAAAACCTATATGACACATGTCAATTTGATAAATTAAAGATAGGTTCCTTTAAATCTAAAAAGGAAATTTCCACAAAACAATCTCTTGAATTACTCCATCTAGATTTATGCAGACCAACTCAAGTACATTCTATAAATCATAGTAAATACATTTTCGTAATTATTGATGATTTTCAAGATATAATTGGACATTATTTTTAAAAGATGAAAGTGACACTTTTGAAATGTTCAAAACTTTTGCTAAAAGAATAAATTTTTTAATGAATTAAAAAAATACGAAGTAATCATGGAGGTGAATTTGAAAATGAACTATTTACCAACTTTTGGAACAAAAAGGGAATTCAAAAAAATTATTTCTTCTAACACCACAACGAAATGTTGTTGTAGAAAGGAAAAATCGAACCTTACTAGAATGTGCATGCACTCTACTAAATAGTAGTGACTTACCAAAGAATTTTTAAGCTAAAGCCATTACTACAGCTTGTTATATATTAAATCATGTAACACTTAGAACAATGACTAAAAACATATGCTACGAAATGCATTTTTAACAAGAAACAGAAAGTATCATATTTTCATGTATTTGGGTCAAAATGCTTCATATTAAACGGTAAATATAATTTAGTAAAATTTGATTCTAAAGCCGATGAAGGATTTTTTGTTGGCTATTCAAATCGAAGCAAAGCATATAGAATTTTTAGTAAACGAACAAATATTATAGAAGAAAGTCTTCATGTCTCATTTGATGAAAATTTAACGGAAATAAAAATGGCGATGATGAAGAATTAATAAATAAAATTAATATACGTATACATGAAAATAATAATAATTTCAATAACAGTAATGATAATATGATAATATCATCACCTAAAATATTAAGAGACCATTCTATTAATAATATTATTGGACATTTAAATACAAAAGTATCAACCAGAAAACTGTTAAATCAAATGGGTAATGTTGCATTTATATCAAATTTTGAACCAAAAAATTATAAAGAAGTATTAAAAGATGATTTTTGGATTATTGCAATGCAAGAAGAACTTAATCGATTTGAAAGAAATGATTTTGGGAACTTGTACTAAGACCAATCAATCAATCTGTAATTAGAACAAAATGGGTTTTTAAAATAAAGCAAATGAAAACTGAAATATTGTACAAAATAAAGCAGGATTAGTAGCTCAAGGATATAATCAAGAAGAAGGAATTGATTATGATGAAACATTTGCTTCTGTGGCACGTCTCAAAGCAATATGAACATTATTGGTTTTGCATGTCATCATAATTTTAAACCTTTTCAAATGGATGTAAAAAGCGCATTTTTAAACAGATGTATAAAAGAAAAAGTGTATGTTAGACAACCTCCTTTATTTGTTCATGAGAAATATCCTGGTATGTATTTAAACTTAAAAAGGCCTTATTTGGATTAAAATAAGCACCTCGTGCTTGGTATGAAAGATTAAAAACTCATTAAAAAAGTTCCAGTTTTCAAATTGGTAAAATTGATGCACTTTATTCATAAAACAAGAAAATAATAATATTTTAGCGGTACAAATATATGTTGATGATATTATATTTGGATCCACTAACGACAAATTATGCACTGAATTGTCTAAAATAATGAAAGATGAATTTTAAATGTCACATGTGGGAGAATTAAACCATTTCTTTGAATTACAAATAAGACAACTAGAAAATAGAATTTTTATAAATCAAGAAAAACACTATCGAGATTTATTAAAACATTTTTGAATAGAAAATATATCAAGCAAACCAACTCCAATGAGTACTACTCCATATTTAGATAAAGATAAAAATGGAAAAGATTTCGATCAAAAATTATGTCAAACTATGATAGGATCTCTGTTATACTTAACAAATAGTAGACCAAATATTATGATGAGTGTATATTTATGTGCTTGGTTTGAAGCACAGCCAAAAGAATCACATCATCTAGCGGTAATACAAATCTTAAGATACTTAACAAACGCTAGAGATTACAAACTTTTTTACCCAAAAGAAGCTCATTCGAACTTTTGTCATATAGCAATGCTGACTTTGGTGGTTGTAAAACGAATAGAAAAACCACAAGTAGGACATGTCATTTTATTGGCCACTCCTTAGTTTCTTGGTTTAGTATAAAACAAAATTGTGTTTCGCTCTCGACATGTGAAGCCAAATACATAGCATATTCACAAGTAATCTATGCAACAAACTCTTCGAGATTTCGGCAAATCATAACAAGATCTTCTATATATTGTGATAATACTAGTGCCATAAATTTATCAAAAAATCCTATTAACATTCTCGAACAAAGCATATCAATAATCGTCATCATCATTTTTAAGAGATAATGTGGAAAAAGGAATTATATCACTGGAGTTTGTAAATATCAAAAATCAAATAGCAGATATTTTTACTAAACCATTAAATGAACTAACTTTTTTTTAACTTGAGACGAGATTTAAGAATATATTCGTACAATGAATTGATTAACTAAATTTGTAGAGATAATTTTGTACATTTAATTTTTTTTTACATTGGATAAAGTTTATACACTTAGATTGCAAACCACATAAAATTTAAACCAATACTAACCATAAAAAACTAACTACTCTCTGTTAAATTTTTAAGGTTCAACTCCTTTTTCTCAACCTATTTTCTAAGTATAGTAAAACCTTATCTTATAAATTCAGCTTATATTTTGCCTAAAAACAAAATAAATAGATTATTAAAACAAATAATACACAAAAATGTCTTTCGATCGATACCCCACCTATTTTCACCAACTATATCCACACTACATCAATTCGTTCAGCCTCTCTAAACATTGTTGCACCACCTACGTACCACACTGGCTTTTCTCCTAAAGAAAAGAAAGCCAAACGTTCAATTGATCTACAATCAACATCTCTTACCGACAAAGTCGATGAAATATATCATTATTAACAAGAGATGATAGGCACTCAACGTGAAATGTATTACGAGCAACGACGTCAAGGATTTCATCTAAATTTTCTTGAAAAGTGTATTCTAGCAATTTGTGGTCATTTGCTAACAAAAAATTGCATACATAAAAAAAATTTCTCGATTACAAGAAACTCCTACAAAAGCGTATAACATTACTCCGAGAAATATGTGCAAACCGAGACTATCAAACCAAACTTAGAATGACACTATAGCTCCTTAGAGTTGGTCTCCACCAAAGCCGTTAATTGACGACACAAAAGTAGAACCAAATTAATGGGATATACAACAAATCAACAATTCTAAATTCTCAGAGAAAAACTAAACTTATGACATGTGTCGTATAAATCAAATTTATTTGTTAATTATTGGTATGTAAATTGTTTTATTGTATTAAAATTTCAACAAAATTTAATTGCTATTTAAAATTTTACCAATATTTCAGAAAACTGCATAACAAAAATGTTTGTGAAAAACCACAAACGTTAGTCGAAAGTTATGGGAAAACTATTTCCTATAAACTCAGATGTTTGTAGAATTCATAGACATTTTTCCTTACTCTCTGTTTATTTTTCCTTCAACCATAGACGTATGTGTAAACATCATAGACGTCTGGCGTATCTTTCTGTTTATTTTTAATGAAAGCACAGATGTCCATGACCCCTCCCCCCCCACAAACGTCTGTTGCTGCTCTGACCATACATTTTCAGCAGCCATATATAAATAGATTCACCCCGTTCTTCACTTTTACCTCCAATTCATTTCCCTACTTCTGGAACCCTAGCCCCCATAACCTTCAAATTCATTAACCAATGGCACCCAAGAAGATGAACGTTTCGAAAAAAAACAAGGACAATCTTCCTCCTCCTCTCAAACCCCTGTTACCCAATCTCACATAAATCAATGGCTCCACAACAATCCCACAACCATCAATCGATTTGAGGCGCTTTCCAAGAGGAAAATCCTTTCTGGTCCGTTCTATCGTCCTGAAAATGTAATAGAATGCGATATTCTAGGATTAACCATAGACGCCGGTTGTTGTGACCTAACTAGCTATGATGAAAACAGCGTAATTATCGATTCTCTAGCTATCTACCTTTTCTATTCTAACTTATGTAGTGCAGAAATATGGAATCCATAAAATAAGGATGGATGGTTATGGTCAAGTGTTTATGAAAAAGAAATCAAAATTGATGTATATACGATTGGCCGTATACTAGGATGTTCTTATGAAGGAATCGATTTAACGAAAATACCGGATCATAGTCTTTTACCCAGAGATGAAGTTACCCAACAAATATAGGAAGATATGATTCCCAATGGATAACCTTTTGCCTATTCCCACGTTCTAGATTACTAAGTAGAATGATAATAAACATAATCATTCCATATCTAGGTAGCCACGAGCAAATTTATCCCAATTACCATCGAGCTTTATATGCAATATTTGGTCATCTCTCGGTAAATTAGGCAAAATTTCATGACCAAATTAAAGGTTCTTGGACTCAAAATCATCGAACAATTGTAAATGCTCCATACATAATTTGTATCTTGCAAGATCTTGGAGTTCCTTCGAACTTATCACAAAACGAAGAAATTGCTACAAAAATAGTGGTCTAAGATATCTATCCTTGATGCAACTTTCCAAAAACTCATATCCTATCATCCACCTTCGACCAATGGACTATACAACAACAACAACAAAAGCATCATGGTCCTCGTCTCGCTAATACTCCTTATCAGACTTACTCACCTCATCAACAACTTCTATCCTCCAGTCACGCTATCGAATACTATTCGCATTTTGAAATATAAGAAGCTCACGTTGAACCAACGCATAACAAACCTCTTCGTGATTTGACATTTAAAAACCAAAATATAACCACGGCTAAGCAGTGAGCCTTAAACAAAAAGATGAATGGATTGGAATGATCTTTCTTTAAAAGGATTACAAAAATGGAAAAGACTTTGGACAAAGTTGTTTCCACTTTAGGGAAGGTTATGCGCAAAGTACGTGGCAGATCATCCTCGTGCAGAGTACTATTAGTCAATAACCATGTTATTTGGAACACAAGATCGTCAGAGATATATTTTTGTATTAGCCTATTATTCCAGGCGAAGCGAGGGTCAGTTGGTTAAAGGAAATATTGAAGGGGAACTTCAAGACTGGACGTAGGACGGGAGGTTCGAACCAGTATAAAATATCTAGTGTGGTTGTTTCTATTATTTATCTTACATTCAATTATTATACTCTATTTATCATAGTTAGTAACACACACGCGCACGCACACATGCGCGCACACACACACAAATATATATATATATATATATATATATATACATATATATATATATATATATATAAGTTGCATTATTTATAAAGATCCTATAGACTTTCAGGAACGATCAAGGGTAAGAAGAGAAATAAAGACATAAAAGAATCTTACACGAATGGAATAACATATATTATTTCAATATATAATTTTTGCAGTGGAAATTTAAATATATACATCAGAGTCTATCCTAATCTCATCTTGGATAATTATAAATCTTTGGCCCTACTAGTACTGGATATAAACTGTAAACAAATGTAGCAGAAATAGAAATGGATAACTACCTATAAAGGAGACTCCACTCCTTCTCCAAAATATTCCAAGCTAGACCTGAACTACTGGTCGCCCGAAAAAATAGGATACCCAGAGTTTAAGAGAAAAGAAAATAAACTTCTGACTAGTCATGGGACTGGTGTAAGAAAACTGAAAACATGATATTTTTAAAAACAAAAGGTGTTTCATAAGACTACGCCACACATAAATATGAAATGGTTTTTACCTTATGATAACCAAACCATTTTCTATGCAAAATTAGAGATATTATTTTCAATGACAGTCTTTGAAAACTCTTTCAAATAAATGTATATAATGTTAGCTGAAATTGTTACATTTATTAAATTTCAGCACAACAGGTTTGCAAATAAAACCGTAAAGGCTCATATTTGAGAATGGATTCCATAAAAAGATAAGATAAAGGACTACCTTCTGATAGTACATCTCTAGAGGGATGCACCTGAGGCTCCAACCTCTATCAGTACAGAACCGACCTACCTCTACCTTAGGTGGTACTAAATATGCCATCACCCAGGTCGTTTCCAACCTATCTGTGACCATAAAATACACAAAAAATCCGAAATATAGAGGGTAATCTAGAAAGGTGATGACTATATGCAAATGGAAGCGACCCACTTAGCCCTGCTGTGTCTATCCTATTTTTGCTATTATCAATGTACGAGACTTAAGGTAACGTTTTACCTTTCATGGAATAAATCCCACTTTGAATGCCAATTTGCCATTTCCAACAACACATTAATTGATTTCCATAAAAATACAACATTGGGCTCGTATGTCTTAGAGAAGAGTGTTAAATATAAGATGGGTTAACTCCTACACCACCAAATAGATGTATGTTTGTAAAAATCAATGTATATGTTCTTAGAAATGCAATGTCAGACACTCGTCCATACAAGTTGTCTAGGCACAGGATAAACAGAAGGCACTTCTCCTACTACATCCTATTTGGGAATCACCCCAGGGACTAGTAACGAGTAGTCTTTGCATTGAAGATTTCAAATTGAAGGAACCACTACCACCATAAATATGATAAGAGAATTACCCCAGAGGTAAATGACAAGCAACCTTACATTATAAAGATCTCCATCTTCAAAATCATAGTCTTCAACATGTTTGCACTTTCGAACGTATATTGGTTCGAAGTGGTTTTCGGATAGGAATCGCCCAAATTGGATCTCGGTTTCTCCGAATCAATTATCGATAAAAGATGTCAAGTATATAGGTGATTATTATTTACTTAATTGATATATTTTATCTAAGTAAAATATCTCTTTAGAGATATACATCTTTAAATCATATTCTGTATCAACATGTACGGGATAGTTAAACTTCTTTTATCAAATTCTTTGGTTAATTAAAACCCCTTTATAACTTTGGAAGTACCAAAATATTTCATCTTTAATTAGTTAGGAAAAGTATAATTCATATCTTAATGAAGTTTTCACCTTTCCTAAACATGTTTTTAATGGGTCAAAAGCAATGTTATTTAAGACATCGTTTACCTTAAACCCAAACCGGTTAGTACAGAATAAAAGGGATCCATATATGTTAGGCGATTATACCCAATACTAATTTTCGTATTCAGCCCATACTATTCGTCGAATAAACGGTGAAACCAGTTTTTGAATTCACAATGATAGTACGGTTCCCTTCTCAGAATTTAATACAGAGTTTAACTAGAATGTTTTCTTTAACAACCAAAATCCTATTTTAAATCTTGTTTAACTTTTGAAAATCTCCAAATCTCTTTTTATTTAAGGAAGATATGGTCCGAGTAAATCAAATTTACTATCCCCTTTGTTGGGCCAGTCTAGATAGCTAGAGGGGAACCCAAACACTAGTTGTCCAAGCTCGAGTCTAGAGACTCTCTGTCACCCATAAGGCAATCAAATTATTTGAACAACTCTAAAATCTTTTAAATTCTTGATTTATTACTTGAAAAACATTTGCAAAAGATTTGGGAAGAAAATCCCAAGTTTAAATATTAATTTCAAAAGTTACCAAAAAGTGCAGCGAATAGTGTTTTAAAAGTTTCTTTGATCAAAATGCTAATTTCATCCCACATATGTCCATTTTAATAACTCAAATCCTTTTTAAAACATTTTAACATATTTATGGAATTTATTCATATTTTTAAAGATTTAAAAATATCTATTTTTAAGATTTTACCACTTTGGTTTTCGAACTGCCAAAATGCGACGTTTTTGAGAACTTGATTTGGACATATCTCAAACTTTACTAAATGAAATTTTGATTTCTTCTTTTGTTGGAAAACTATATTTATTATGGTCCAGAAAATTCTTGTTGGAAAGAATTCCAACTCATATTCCATTCTACACATCTATTTAACTTTTCAGGTCATGAAATCGCGAACTGCCGAAAAGCGACGACTTTTTTTTACTCCATTTTCCAAACTTTTAAAACTTTACCGAAATGAGTTTTAATATTTTTAAACCATTTATAAATCATTTTAAACTATTTTAAAGAGCCTTAATAATGTCATATATGCCATTTCATTTTATGAAGAAAAGTGATTCCTTGGTGTAAATTCGACGTGTATTATACCATGAATCATTTCTGTATCAAACAAAAATATCATCAACATCCAAAACATGGTGGTCAATCATAGAAATCATCCATATCAAACATATGGTATCGTCGTATAATTTATAAATTTAAAAGTAGAGTTTCTTGCCTTTATTGATTTCTATATTTTGAAAATTGGACTATAGCTTTACTACTATTTCACCAAAGCTTATGGAATCAACTTGGTTAACTTTAGAAGTGCATGGCCTACGCTCGTAGGAGAGATGGTTTCGGCATTGACAAGAGAAGATGGGGAAGACCCCTAATTTGATCTTAAAGTGGTACATCTCTATATATTTTATGGCTTATTTTGACAAAACTTCGACGCTATTTTTGAATTTTTCCAAAGAGGCTATGGAAGTCAATAACTTAGAGGAGGAAGAAGATGAATAAGCTTAAGAAATGAAGAGAAGAGACTGTGAATGAAATGAGAGAACATAGGGTGGTATTAATAGGAAAAAAATGTGAGAAAAATATCTAAAGGCAAAATTACGAAACTACCCTTACCTACTCCCTCCCCACACGCATGGAACATACCCCTTTGTCCTTCTCTCCATGTGCTTGAGATAATGGCATGTAAGTGTAAGCAGACGTGTGGCTTGCTTTCGACTTTTGTAAAAATATCTTAGATATTTTCTTTATTAAGTGCATATGTGTATTTATATATGTATGTATGTGTGTGTGTCTGTTATATATGTGTATATGTATATGTTAGGACATGAATATGTATGTTATATATGTGCACAAGACATATAAACAAAGTTACAATCACTTTGAACAACTTCCGTTTGTTAAACCGTTGAAAATCTGAGAGCCGATTCCTGATCACATATTCACTTATTAATTAAATTACATATAAATGTAAGAAAAATTTGAAAACTAATCTCTCATCATTTGTAATGAATTAAAACGATTATATTTCAATTATAAAACCATATAAATCAATATTAAACCAATGTTACAAAAAGTGCTCCCATATTGGCAAAACGTTATGAATTTTTCTTATATTTTTAAAATAATTATATATATAAAACTACTATAAATGATTTATTATCACTCTATTACTAATTGAAATGAATTATTATCATCTTAAAACAATTATTTATTAATTTAAACTTAATTTTAAAATTAGAGAAAATATATAAAATTGATGACATCCTTGATGATGTCATAAATATATTTTATCAAAAATAAAATAAATAATTTTTACTTAATATTCTTGCTTAAATGGATAAATAAGTGTATGTATCCAGTTCTGTGCGTGCTAATATTGAGAAAATCTCAATTTTACTGAAAACTGATTTCCGTCGCTTTTTTGATGAAAACCCCAAAATATCCATATTTTTAATATACCTTCAAAACAAGTTTACCTTTATTATTTAAGGTAAAAAAATATATAATTTGTGTTATAAAATCTTGTATTTGAATATGTCAAATGTAAATATAATTTATCACGCAGATCGTTGCAGACTTCCCCCTTAAAAGAATTTCATCCCCGAAATTACACCTTACCAAAAATTCAATTAAAACATTATTTTAAATTTCAAATATAAACCCGTGTTATGCTCATGGATTATTTATTTGCACTATCTAATTCGAATATACCCAGATCATCCGTATGGAATACCGAATTTGATCTTCTACTCAAATACACAACTTTATTTTCAAATTAGTGTTGATCCTCGATCCTCTAGTGCGGACTCTGATTAGGTTTTTTGATCAAAAACATTCATTTCTCTTACATAGCTCTCAAGCATGATAGAAAATGCAAGTATCCAACCACAAACCCACATCAATGTTCATCATCGAGAATCGAGCGATAAATCCTTTTTCGGACCAATATAAACATCTCAAAGTTCTGTACTAGAATCTTAGATCAAAATCGTGCAACGAAATGATCTACGTATCTCATACATACTTATAACCTTCCCAAAATTTTTATGAAAGCATTTCATAAAACTTTTTATCCAAACATTTTTATAAAGATGTTTCTTTATATAAAATTACTTAAGAAAAATTTTACCAAAAATTTCTATCTTCTTTCCAAAGAAACTACTCAATTTCAACACTTAGAAAATACCTCTATATACTTGAATCTTTACATATCTTTGAGGAAAGCTTCATATTTTTCAAAACACACTTCATTGGGTCAAAACGAATGTTGCATAAAACATTGTTATGACAATCCAAAAATACTAATATAGGGATCTGATTAATTATACTTAATATTAATTTTCGACGTCGAACTTAAACTATTAGTTAGCATTGAAGCCGATCAAGTTGGTGTATCATTACCTCTCAGAATTTATGACATTCTTAACTTAAAAATAGATATAAATTACCCACCTCGAATCTTTACATCAAATATAGGATATGAATAAATCTTACATTCTATATAAAATGTTTTCTTTCGAAAATCACTTACTATAACAATAGTAATATAGTCTATGTCTTCGTCGTTTTCTGGAAAACATTTATTACAACACTAATGTTGAAATCTATGTCTTCCTATTACTTAACAGATTTTAAATCACTTTTAAAACCATTAAACTCCTTTACAAATATCACTTTCAAAATATTCCTTTAAGAGACTATTTTACTTTTAAAATGAAATGTATCTCCCTTTATAAAACCATTATGTACTTATCAAGATAAACCCTTTTATATTTATAAAAGGATGTTTTATAATATCCTTCCTATTTTATAAAACTTCTTTTTATAAAATCTCTTTATTTATAAAATTCTATACCTTTCTAAATCTTCTTTATTTATAAATCATATTTTTAAATCAATTTACAACATATCAATTACAAATCCATTTTTAATATTTATAAAATACTGTTACTTTATTTATAAATATTAATTTTATAAATCTTTTATGTAAACCATTTTGAAAATATTTGTTTCAATATATTTCTATCGTCTTTAAAACAGTATTTCCTTTGTAATAAAAGATGGACTTATTTGTTAAAATACTCCCTTTTTTTAAAATAACTTTTGTTTTGAATCAATTTTCTTAAGAATTCAAATACTAATTTTATTATTTCTAAATATCACTATACATTTTTTATTCTTAAAATCATAATAAACTCCTTATAAAACAAGTTTTATAAACCAATTTATAAAATAACTTAATTTTGTAACACATTCATAACGTCATTTATCTTGGAATAAATTTCTTTAACCTTAAACCAATATTATTTATTGAACACCAAATAGTCAAATTGTGAAACTAAATTCAGGAGGTGCTCGTATTCAAACTATTAAATTAAACAAAAAATGATAATTACGGAATATTATTATTCCTTTAACAAATAAACACTACATAAATGACTATATCATTTGAAAGATATTCTTTTATATTCAAAATATAATCCTACGTAAATTTATTTCATTAACCAAATTTCCAAACAAAAATCATTTTTATATCATACTAACAAATACATGATCATATATAATATTCTCAACTCATTCTAGGGTGTCACTTACCCTATCTTTAATGAGATACTCGTCCTAGGGTATTACTAACCCTATCTCTGAAGGGAGTTTACCACTATCAGGCTCAAGCGTTCGCTTAACCTATGCTCTGATACCAAATGGGACGACCGAGCTTTTAGAGCCTCGAAAATCGGCAATAATACATTCACAATATTCATATGTCGTAAATACAAGTGTTGAAAAGAAGATTGATCAAGGGTGAGAAGAAAAATAGAGACAGAATAGAATCGTACACGAATGAAACAACATATATTATTTCAACATATAATGTTTATAGCGGAAATTTAAATACACATCAGTGTCATCATAATCTCAGCCTGGAAAATTACAAATCCCTATCCCTACTAGTGTTGAATATAAACAGTAAAAAATGCAGTCGAAATGTAAATGGATAACTATCTACAAAGGAAACTCCAGCTCCTGCTCCAAGTTGCGCCAAAATGTTCCAAGCTAGACCTAAACTACTTGGCTATCTAAAAAAATAGGATGCCTAGAGTTTAAGTGAAAAGATAACAAATTCTAGGACAGTCATGTGACTAGTGTGAGAAAACTCAAAAAATACAGATATTTTTGAAAAAATGGTATCTCATAAGACCATGCCACATATAAACATGGATGAAATTTTACCTTATGATAACCAAACTATTTGCTATGCAAAATCATAGATATTATTTTTAATGACATTCTTTGAAAACTCTTTCAAATAAATATATATAATCTTAACCGAAATTGTAACATTTATTAAATTCCAGCATATAGGTTTACAACTAAAACTGTAAAGGCTCGTGTTGGAGAATGGATTCCATACAATGATAAGGAAAGGGACTACCTTCCGACAGTACATCTCTAGAGGGATGCACCTGAGGCTCCAACCTCTACCATAGATAGTATCAAATATGCCATCAACCCGGTCGTTTCCAGCCTATCTGTGGCCACAGCATACACAATAAACGGGAAAAATATAAGGTAATCTAAAAGGATGATGACTATATCCTAATGGGAGCGACCCACTTAACCATGCTACATCTACCCTATTTTTACCATTACTGATGTGCGAGGCTTAAGATAACGTTTTAGCTTTGACATAAAAAATCCTCCTTTGAGTGCCACATTTCCATTCCCAACAACACACTAATTGATTTCCACAAAAGCACAACCTCTGAGATCGTATGTCTTAGACAAGGGTGTTAAGTATAAGAGGGGTTACCTCTTATACTACCAAAAAGATGTATGTTTGTAAAAATCAATGTACTATTCATAGAAATGCAATGTCAAACGATCGTTCATATATGTTGTATAGACACTGGACAAACCAAAGGCACTTTCCTAATACATCCTGTTTGGGAATTATCCCTAGGATTTGTAGCGAATAATCCTTGCGTTGAAGATTTCAAATTGAAGGAACCACTACCACCATATATATTGTGACGCCCCACCTCTATGCTCACAATAACAAAGAGTATTAAAGGAAATACTGTCTATTATCATGAAGAATAAGGCTGGATAGGAGCGGCCATCCTTAGTTAGGCGTTACACTAGTATTGGTTATTTCGATAGGAGTGGTATATATTTTTAATTTTTCATCTCTTATTTATTTACTCCCATCGACATACCCAATTCCAATATAAAACGAACTACGATGGTTCATAATAATTTAGGACAATAAATATAATAATAACACAGATAATATAAATGCGGAAAACAGATAAAGCAAAAAGTCTCATGTATATAATAACTGATGTCAGTTACAATACATGTGATACAATACATATGATACAACTACAACTATCGACACAGGAAGTTGCATATACAAGTACATTATCGTATATAATATACATGAATACATATCTTCCTATACAAATACACTAACTACTATAAATGACAACGACTACTCCAAAAGATATGAAGTGGCTTAATAACTCAAGCAGCAACCCAAAGATAAAAATCTACAACCTGTAAATACTCAGTCTGACCCGAGTATTACATTCAAAAGAAAATAATACACGGGTCAGTCTAATTCAAACTCAGTTATTAGTGCACAGAAGCAATAATAATTAAATAGTAATTAGACGACAGTCAAAGTAAATTCACCTATCCAATCCTTTAATAAAGAAATCGGATAAGATCATTTATTTGATCGTCTATCTTGGTGATCATTTCTATGGTCATTTGTTGACCCATAGCATGGCTTTTGTATAAAGTATGTTTTTGTGGACGTGACTTCGTCGAGCCTCACACCCCGTGAATGGTCAAAACAGGAAAGATGCGGCAAGGTTATGAGGGGTAGCGCCCTTTAGGATGTGTGCATTTCCTTCTGGAAAAGGGTGGTATCATGGTATGGAGCCCAGATACTTACTCATGTTGAAAACACTTTGTTATGATTGTGTGAATTGATTACGAGCGCTCGGTGAAAGGTCCCAAAGGACCGGGGGATGGCATATTCGGTCAGTTGTTACTCAGTTAGGGGTAACGCGGCCTTGTGTTGGTAGAGATCCGGTTTGGTTCTCGGGGATGTCCATCCAGAGGCATTCTCATGTGGCAATGGGAAGTTCCTTGGCCTGATCATTCGTTGGAAATCCAAAGAAACAATACGAGACTTGTACGGTTTTAGTTGTATAACCTGCTATGGAATGTGGCGGTAACCTGCTATTGAACATAGTTAGCTATAGTAGGCATAGTTCGGAATGTCTATGCTGGCTAAGATTTATATTCTACTTTCGAAATAAATTTTTCCTACACTATGCACTAATAATAATATGAAATGTTCTTTTTAAATGCGTATCAAGCATCTTTGACTATCATAAGGAGAAATCTCCTCCAAGTCTGCGTTTGCATTGTGTGTGTGGCGGGAGGTCTTATGGTAGCCTCATTTTTAAAAGCATTGCGAATTGACTTTAAAAATATTCCTCTATTTTGTTTTCAAAGATAAATAAACTGTTTTGAGTTCTCACACCAGTCACATGACTGACTCGGAGTTTATTGTTTTCCTTCCTAAACTCTGGGTGCCCACCAATTTCCACACGGGCAGTCAAGAGTTAAGGTTTATCAGGATATTCTGGATATTCTGGAGTTGCTGGAGGCAAGATTGATGGCATGGCGTATTACTAGTATATAGTGTTTCTTTTTCCGCTGCACTGTTTGATGTTGTTGTTGTTGTACACTCTGATGATATGATGTAATGTAATGTATAAAATGTAATAACTGATATAGTTCTTTGTTTTAAGATTATTCATTTATTATTATATGTTGTTCCGCTGCGAATTGTGAGATTCTGATGTTGTTCTGTTGTTTTCTGTTCCGTTCTATTTTCTCTATTCTCTTTTTCTTCTATTTAAAAATTTTCTATCTTCTTCTCTCTTCTTCTCTCTTTTTCTTTTCCTAAATTTTTCTTAAACCCCTAAGGGTTCGTATTTTCGTTCATCTTGAATTAATCAATGGAGATTAGTGTCTATTCAAGGAGTACGGATTTACGGATCTTTACAAAATCCTTGTTTCGAACTCGAATATATAGAAGCGGCCGAGAGCAACACGAAGAGAGCTTCGATCGACCAGAGGCCCGCGCCTTCGAATGGAAAAGCCCTAACTTCGAATTGCACAGGAAAAGAGGGACGAGCCGCCATTTTTGTTTCTTTGTTTATTATTGCTTAGGATTATAAAATGAAAGGTGAATCGAGAAATGGGGGGAACGGGTTTGTTTTGGATAGATGTCACGGTACAAAACAAGTGGGCCAGGATTTAGAATTTATAAAGCCCGTATGCTCTTTTAACAAAATTGTAAAAGAATTTCTACTGATTAAAAACTTCCACCAGCAATTAGCAAACCGATTTAATCGTTTAACAACAATAATTAAGTTTCACAAAACTCCGGGTTGTTACAGACTCCCCTCCTTATAAAAATTGCGTCCCCGCAATTTTCATAATTAAAGTCGTCAATAACAATTATTTTTCTAACATAAATTGGTTAAGCTAGAAAAATAAAAGTCAGGAACACAAATGCCAAAGAAATCTTTTAATTCCAATAAAAGAAATTCACACATTCTCAACAAATTCTAATTATCAAATTGATAATCAGAATACAAAAATCACAAAACAGCAATACCTAATTATCGATACGATAATTAGAAGACAGCAAAATCTAATTATCAACAAAGATAATTATAAAACCCAATCGCAAATCGCAAAACCGCAATTATCTAGTTACCAAAACAGTAATCAGAAAACAACAGAGTCTAATTATCAAAAACGATAATCAGAATTCACAAATCAACAAATATTCAATTACCAAAAACGATAATCAAATCTCAAATCAACAAATATTCGATTATCAAAAACGATAATCAAATCTCAAATCAACAAATATTTGATTATCAAAAACGATAATCAAATCTCAAATCAACAAATATTCGATTATCAAAAACGATAATCAAATCTCAAATCAATAAATATTCGATTATCAAAAGCGATAATCAAATCTCAAATCAACAAATATTTAATTATCACAAACGATAATCAAATCTCAAATCAACAATTATTTAATTATCTTAAGCGAGAATCAAATCTCAAATCAACAATTATTTAATTATCTCAAGCGATAATCAAATCAACAAATATCCGATTATCAAAAACGATAATCAAAATCAACAAATATTTGATTATCAAAACGATAATTAGAAACAACAAACATTCGATTATCAAAAACAATAATCAAAATCAATAAATATTCGATTATCAAAAATGATAATCAAAATCAACAAATATCTAATTATCAAAAACGATAATCAGAATCAACAAATATCCGATTATCAAAAACGATAATCAGAAACAACAAATATTCGATTATCAAAAACGATAATCAGAATCAACAAATATCTAATTATAAAAAACGATAATCAGAATCAACAAATATTCGATTATCAAAAATGATAATCAGAATCAACAAATATCTAATTATCAAAAACGATAATCAGAATCAACAAATATCCGATTATCAAAAACGATAATCAGAACTCATATCAACAAATATCTAATTACCTGCAGATAATTGGAAACAACAAATATCTAGAAATCAATGAAGATAATCTAGAAAATCAACATAAAAGGTGGATCGATCCCAACAAATGGCGAGTTTTTAAGCTACGCCGCATGTGCATCAACAAATGGCCGAAGCCTACCAAGTACTATATTTTTGGCGCCCAACAAATGAACCGGAGGTCCAACAAATGACCCGAAGGTCTAGTACTAGTATTGATCCGAAGGTCCAACAAATGACCCGGAGGTCCAACAAAGTGGCTCGAAAGCACACGAAAATCATCAAAACAACAAATATTTCAATTAACGAGTCTGAAATTAACCAAAATAGCAAACGCACATGTCCCATAACCACGAGTTTTACTAAATCCTTTAATTCTCTTCATCGTTTCCTTGAAAGTGCAAAATTGTGTATTTAAAAAAATAACATTTCACATTCTCAAACGGACAAGTCCGGAATTAAGCGAATCAGTAAAAGAAAGGGGTCATAGTCCTCGATTTTACTGAAACGTTTAAATCGCTTTCTCATTCTTTTGAAAACGCAAACTTTAAAACTTCTGAAAACAATTTCATTTATTTTATAAAAGTAATAATTTACATTCTCAAACGAACAAGTCCGGAATTTAGCGAATCAGTAAAAGAAAGGGGTCATAGTCCTCGATTTTGCTGAAACGTTTAAAACGCTTCCTCATTCTTTTTAAAACGTAAACTGAAAAATTTTGAAAACAATTTTTATTTTTAAAACGATTTTTAATCCACGTGCTTAAAACAGCAACATCAGTAGCAATTTCAACAAGGAAATTGTATTTCTCAAAACACCGTAAAAACGGATCTCAAAATCAGCATTGCGGGATAACCGCTTGAAAATCCACTTTAAAATATGACGGATACTGAAGTCAAAGCGACAGTAATTTTTAAACGTCAAAATCTCATTAAAATAATTTGCATCAAAATATAACACCAGAGAATTTTCATTCATCAAAATGTCAACAAAACACCGTGCTTCAAAAATGTAGCATCGATGTAAAAATCCCGTTATAAAAATAACGGCAATAAAATACGTTTAGAACCAAACATCAGTTCAACGTAAAATTAATGTAGTAACGTGCAACATAGATTTGCACGTATACCGCAAAATGAACAAAGAAATCGCTCGAATATATCTTCAATGAAGATAATTCTAAAACAGCAAAAATCTAATCAGATATGTGATTAGCATCAAAGAAAACCAGCATGAATTTCAACAAATCAAAACCACTGGTTAAACAACATAATGAAATTAAATTCATTTTCATATTTTGATTTTTAATTCAAAATAATTATCAACTGTACTCAGCGAAGCAGTCTCACTGTTTCGCTGCGCACTCTGATAAACAGGACACAAATAAATCAATCAGTAAAACACAAATTCATTTTTATTTTTAAATAAAGTATTTAAAAATTTCATCAAAATTTCAAAACTTTAGTTTTGACTCAAAACACAACTAAAACATCGACTAATAGTTGTAACACATGTTCCATCTAAGTTATGTTTTATATTATGTCCATAAACCCCAAGCTTTGATACCAACTGTGACACCCTACCTCTATGCCCACAATAACAAAGAGTATTAAAGGAAATACTGTCTGTTATCATGAAGAATAAGGTTGGATAGGAGCGGTCATCCTTAGTTAGGCCTTACACTAGTATTGGTTATTTCGATAGGAGTGGTATATATTTTTAATTTTTCATCTCTTATTTATTTACTCCCATCGACATACCCAATTCCAATATAAAACGAACTACGATGGTTCATAATAGTTTAGGACAATAAATATGATAATAACACAGATAATATAAATGCGGAACACAGATAAAGCAAAAAGTCTCATATATATAATAACTGATGTCAGTTACAATACATGTGATACAATACACATGATACAACTACAACTGTCGACACAGGAAGTTACATATACAAGTACATTATCGTATATAATATACATGAATACATATCTTCCTATACAAATACACTAACTACTATAAATGACAACGACTACTCCAAAAGATATGAAGTAGCTTCATAACTCAAGCAGCAACCCAAAGCTAAAAATCTACAACCTGTAAATAATCGGTTTCACCCGAATATTACATTCAAAAGAAAATAATACACGGGTCGGTCTAATTCAAACTCAGTTATTAGTGCACAGAAGCAATAATAATTAAATAATAATTAGACGACAGTCAAAGTAAATTCATCTATCCAATCCTTTAATAAAGAAATCGGATAACGATAAATATAACACATAACAGTGTTAAACAACAAATCAGCATAATCAAATCATCAAAAAAGATAAGTGAAAAGAATTTCAATGAAGATAATTTAGAAAAACATCAGAATTGCCTAATCGAAAATTAACAACAAAATCTAATTATTAAATAAATAATTAGAAACTCATAATCTAGTTATCAAATAGATAATTAGACAACAACAAAATGTTTAAATTAAACCAAATCAAAACATCATTCAAACCATTGAAATATCCATTTAAAATGCCAACTAGGGTAGGGCTGCAGTACACGCACGCGTGTACTGCCTCACCACTACAACATGCATTACACAAAAGATCAAAGCATCAAAAGCAAAAGACAAACCAATAAAATCAATACCGTGTGGCTGCAGTTCACACTTGCGTGCACTGCCTTGCCACTACAGTGATGATGTACACAATGAAAATTTACAAACGAACAAAAGGTCAAACCCAAGCGTTTAAGCTGGATTGAACTCAAGTGTAGTCAGAAAAACAATCCATTTGCATCAATGCAACGCAAAACAACAAGGGAAACTGCAACCAAAAACTGCAGCCACCACAAGATCACAAGTGTACAACCCTTCCAGTCAGGTAGCACAAAGAATGGTTAGAAACAAATATGAAGACTACAAGTGTACTAGACAACATGTCTCGAAGAACAGGCAATAAAAGAGGCAACCAAGAGATGTGCAAATGAATGCATCAGTGAAACAACGCGATATGCAGACAAAGGTTGCAGTGAAAACTGCAGATGCAATTGCTCAACACCGAAGAACAAGCTATGCAACATAAAGGAGACTAAGTGCACTGTGCAGACTCAAATGGTACAAGACTGAATCCAACATCAAAATGAACCAGACACATGACTATGCAATGAAACCAAAGACAGTGTATCGGTCAGAGGTAAAACACAACAAATGGTCACTAGTATCACCAAGTCAAAGTCGAACCGAAGACCAATTAAAGACTTCAAGTATCAAGTGGATAACCAATGCAACAACTCAGGTCAGTGAATACTTCAGATGTGCAGACACATGAACAATTGCCATGATGAATATACAGTGTAATTAAAACTACAATGTACACAAGTAAATACACTGGGACATAAAATACATGAATACAATGCAACACTTCATTGATTGGCTCGGGTCGAGACCGAACCAGACTCAACTAAAACATGAAGTGTGAATACAAAAACCAATACAAAGCCTGACCATCCACATGACCTAAATGCACATACTCAAGTAAAGCAGATGTAAACTTATTCGAAGAGAATAGAGCGATGCGAACCAGTAAGAATGCAAACAACTTAATAAAGCATGGTAAAGACCAAACTAACATAAACAAACTTGCAAACTGTCTTAATAGGCCGAGACAACTACACTGAATGATTAAGCTCGAAGTTTACTTCTGCTACAATTGCAACAGCAATATATATATGCAATAAACCCAAAGTCAACAGCAATGCTACGAAGTTCAAATGATCACACCCTGTAATATAAAGGTGATGCAGTGCACATGTATACAAGATAACACAAATGCACCAGCGAACAATAAGTGAAATTGGACAGTACCATCAAGATGCATGAACAAAGCATGCTATAGGTGAAACAAGCATGTGTACCAAGATAAGGCAAAACAGTAACAAGCACAAAGGCTATAATACAAACCATATGCTCAACTGAACCTCACGTATGCAGTAATGCAAATGCCATCCAAACCAGTTGAGGGATGCAGACCAACAAGAACAGATGCAGATGCTCAAGAATGAATACAAAATGACTAGAGAATTCAAAGTAGTAATTAGCAAGAAAACCACTGCAGTTCAATGTAACTGCAACGGTGATGGCCAAAGATGGCAAAGTCATGGAATTGCATAACCAAAGTCAAGACCAACAGAGATCGAAGTCACAAAAGAAATCAACATCGTCAACTAAATTTAAAGTACTAAAAATTCACGTAGCAGTTTTCCCCCAAAATCAACATAATCAAACTAAATGACTAGAGGCAGTGAACGGTATAGCCAAAGTCGAACAAAACAACATCATCAAACCAAGTCGAAATCGAAGGCCACAGAACAAAAATAAACAGACAAGTTCGAACGGTTCGAATTAGATGTGAGTGAAGAGAGTTCACTCACCTTTTATCGACGAACGCAGATCCAAATCCTTGTTTCGAATTCGAATATATAGAAGCGGCCGAGAGCAACACGAAGAGAGCTTCGATCGACCAGAGGCCAGCGCCTTCGAATGGAAAAGCCCTAACTTCGAATTGCACAGGAAAAGAGGGACGAGCCGCCATTTTTGTTTCTCCGTTTATTTTTACTTAGGGTTAGAAAATGAAAGGTGAATCGAGAAATAGGGGGAACGGGTTTGTTTTGGATAGACATCACGGCACAAAACAAGTGGGCCAGGATTTAGAATTTATAAATCCAGTATGCTCTTTTAACAAAATTGTAAAAGAATTTCTATCGATTAAAAAATTCCATCAGCAATTAGCAAACCGATTTAATCGTCTAACAACGATAATTAATTTTCACAAAAATCCGGGTTGTTACATATATGATAACGGAATTACCCAGAGGTTACTGACAAGCATCCCTACATTATGAAGATCTCCATCTTCAAAATTATTTTCTTCAACATGTTTTCAATTTCAAACGTATATTGGTTTGAAGTGGTTTTGGGATAGAAATCGCCCAAATTCAATCTCGGTTTCTCCGAACCAATTATCGATAAAAGATGTCAAGTATATAGGTGATTATTATTCAATTAATCAATATCTTTTATCCAAGTAAAATATCTCTTTAGAGAAATACATCTTTATATCATATTCCGTTTCAGCATATACGGGATAATTAAACCTCTTTTATCTAATTGGTTAATTAAAACCCCTTTATAACTTTGGAAATACCAAACATTTCATCTTTAATTACTTAGGAAAAGTATAATTCAAATCTTAATGAAGATTTCACCTTTCCTAAACATGTTTTTAATGGGTCAAATACAATGTTATTTAAGACATCGTTTACTTTAAATCCAAACCAGTTAGTATTAAATAAAGGGATCCATAAATCTTAGGCTGATCATCCAGCCCATACTATTCATCAAATAACGATGTTACCGCCTTTTAAATTCACACGGATAGTACGAGTTCCCCTTTTGGAATTTAATATAGAGATTAACTAGAATGTTTTCTTGGACAACCAATATCCTATTTTAAATCTTATTTATCTTTTAGAAAGCTCAAAAACTCTTTCTATTTAAGGAATATGTGGTCCGAGTAAACCAAATTTACTATCCTCTCCATCGGGCCAATCCGGATAGCTAGAGCGAAATCGAGACACTGGATATCCAAGTTTGGGTTTAGAGGCAATCTGACTGCCACCCGTAAGGAGGTCAAGTTATTTGGTTAACTCTAAACTCTTTAAAATATTTGATTTATTATCTGAAATACATTTGCAAAAATATTTTGGTGAAAAATCCCAAGTTTAAATCTTCATTTCAAAAGTTACCAAAAATAGTTGCAAAAAGTGTTATGAATAGTGTTTTTAAAGCTTCTTTGATCAATATGCTAATTTCATTCCACATATGTCCATTTTAATAACTCAAATCCTTTTTAAAACATTTTAATATATTTATGAAATTTATTTGATATTTTTGAAGATTTAAAAAAAATTTCATGATTTTACCGCTTTAGTTTCCGAACTGCTAAAACCTGACGTTTTTGATAACATGATTTGGACATATCTCAAACTTTACTAAATAAAATCTTGATTTTCTTTTTTTTTGAAAATTATATTCGTTACGGTCCGTAAAATTCTTATTGCAAAGAATTCTGACTCATATTCCACTCTACACGTCCGTTTAACTTTTTAGGTCGCGAAATCGTGAACTGCCGAAATGCGACGGCTTATTTTCACACCGTTTTCCAAACTTTTTCAACTTTGCTAAAATAGGTTTAAATGTTTATGAACCATTTATAAATTATTTTAAACTATCTTAAAGAGGTTTAATAATGCGATATATACCCTTTCATTTTATAAACGAAAGCGATTCCTTGGTGTGAATACGACATGTATTGCAACACAAGTCATCTCCACATCAAACAAATATATCATCAACGTCCAAAACATGGTGATCAAACATAGAAAGAATCCATATCATATCATCGTATAATTTATAAATTTGATAGTAAAATTTCTCACCTTCATTGTTTTCTATATTTTCTAAACATGACTATAGCTTTGTTACTATTTCACCGAAGCTTATTGAATCAACTCTAGTTCCCTTTAGAAGTGCATGTCCTTGGCTTGTAGTAGAGATGGGCTCGGCCTTGACAAGGGAAGAAGGCAAAGATCACTAACTTGATCTCAAAGTGGTCTATCTCTTTATATTTTATGACTTATTTTGACAAAATTTCGACACTATTTTTGAATTTTCCTAAAAGGCTATGGAAGCCATTAATGTAAAGGAGGAAGAAAATGAAGAAGCTTAAGAAATGAAGAGAAAAGAGTATGAATGAAATGAGAGAATGGAGAGTGGCATTTATAGGAAAGAATGTGAGAAAAATATCTAAAGGCAAAATTACCAAACTACCCCTAACCACTCACCCCCACATGCATGGCCTATATCTCCTTGTCCTCCTCTCTATGTGCTTGGGATGATAGTGTGTAAGTTTGTAAGGATGTTAGGTTTTGATGTGTAGTTTGCTTTTGACTTTTGTAAAAATATCTTAGGTATTTTCTTTATTAAGAGCATATGTGTGTATATATGTATGTGTATGCTATTATGTGTATATTTATATGTTAGGACATGCACTTGTATGTTATATATGTGTACAAAACATATAAACATTGTTACACTCACTTTGAACAACTTTCGTTCGTTAAACCATTGAAAATCTAAAAGCCGATTCCTGGTCACGTTTCAACTTATTAATTAAATTACATATAAATGTAAGAAAAATTTAAAAACTAATTTCTCATCATTCATAATAAATTAAATCAATCACATTTGAATTATAGAACCACAAAAATCAAGATTCAACAAGTATTCACAAAAAGTGTTGTCGTGTCGACAAAACATTATTAATATTTCTTATATTTTTAAAACAATTATATATATTTATAAAACTAATATATTTTATTTCCAAAAATAAAATAAATAATTTTTATTTCATATTCTTGCTTAAATGGATAAATAAATGTATGTATCAGTTACGTGCATGCTAATATTGACAAAATCTCAATTTTACCAAAAACTAATTCCCGTCGTTTTTCTAATGAAAACCCCCAAATATCCATTTTTGTTAATATACCTTTAAAACAAGTTTACTATCATTATTTATGGCTCAAAACATTATAATTTTTTTATAAAATCTTGTACTTGAATATTTCAAATATAAATATAATTTACCAAAGTGATAAATTTGTGAGTCGTTACAACAGTCCACTATAAAATCGCCTTGCCTTGCCAAAAATATAAATCTAGAAAATAATTAGATAAGCAATAGTTACGAACATGCAGTTAATTGTACATTATCATATTTATTATTAATGAAACATTAAAATATGAATAGCATAATAGATAAAGAGTTAGTTGCGAGTTACTCTATCAATTATGGATACAAATTCATTTAATGAATTTAATTATAGAATTGAATATGATGTTAATGAAAATATTTAAATAGGCCTAACAAGTTGAATTTGAAACATACAAATAAATGTCATTAACAATTTCCCAATTTAAATATAAAAGACCATTGTTTGCAGTAGATAGGCATGATCCTGTATCTAATTGAGTACCCATCTAGATAGGGGTACGTAGGCAGCCATAAACTAGTGATGCAGCCCCAATAACGATATATCTTTTTCTTGTTTATTGTTTGCTTATTATATGGTAATGTTGTATCTTTCCTGCTTATCATTTTATTCCACATTGATATGTTTATTAAGTTTGCGGCATGACTATTGTTGTTTCTCACATCAAAGTTGTATGACGGTAGATTTATTGTATTTGAGTGTTCTTACATTAAAGCATACCTATTGAATAAATTATTACTTCGATAAGTTGTATTATTGAAATTTATCCTATACATTTAGAAGTGTTTTATATTTATCAAATAATATAGGGTATTAAGTTGGTAGTTTTCATTAGTAGTATATAGATTTTGACTAATCCGAAAAACCAGGTCGTCACAGCCACCCAACAAACAAATTCAAAGCCAACATGCCTGGCTTGATAGCATAATGATAAACAAAATAATACTAACATGTCTAACGATGTAGCGAACAATGTACAATATTCCAAGTAGGAAATGCAAAATAAGCAGTAAATGGCATGGAGATAAAACCAATGAAGCTAGATTCCAGCATACCAAGATAAAATCCTAGGCCTATATCCCGGGGAGCGGGGAGAGAAGATGCATTTGCGATCCCAATCCTTAGCACCTAATATTGCTTCGTTATTAGCATCGAACTCACCATCTGTAACGAAGCGGATTTTGTCCGTTCGAAAATCGACATCCATACTTTACATCGTACTCGAATGCCGTAGATTCGACCGTTCAAATCCGAGTCGCCGGAGCTTATAACACTATTAAGTAAACAACACAGCGGAAGAAATAACGAATATCAATATACAACATCCTGATACAATAGATGATACAATTGATATCGATATACATCAGAGATATGATACAATATTTGTGTGCTAATATAGCATATGTCTTCAAATATGTCTACACCTAATTATGATTGCTGATCTTTATATTTTATTTTGTTCATTTGTACCAGGATATTTTGTGTATTGTGAATAGTTTGTCTTCTTTTATATTGTACAAATATGTATACAGCAAACTACTTTTTATTTTCTTCTTTCTTATGTAAGCTTTGTTATATTTTATATTTTTAGTTTGTTTCATCAGTTTGCAAGTATAAATACTTGACTATATTTTGTACCTTGTTTATATAGTATGAGGATATCTTGTTTTATATTTTCTTGTCATGTTTCACATTATCATTCACATCTAATTTGATTTGCTTACTTTATATTTTCATAGACATTTTATTATTTTACTTTATGTATAAACTATAATGTTGTTTTAGTCCTTCGTTATAAAACTTTAACTCAAATGAAAATATATGCTTTTGTTTTAGTTATAATCTTTTTATACTTCATTTGCTTATTATTATTTTCATACTTATGTTACTTGTTATTATTTCAAACCATTTGTAACAATTACTATTTATATAAAAATCAATTTTGTAAAGATATTACCTTAACAACATTGTTTAAAAATAACTCCTTATTGAATTAAAATGATTTATAAAAGAAACCATTTCTATGTTAATAAATAACATATTTTATTTGAATTTGGAAAAATCAAATCGATTAACCAATTGATTTTACAAATTTTCAAATCAAAAATTAAATTAATTATCAATTTAAAATAAATTAAAATTCGGGATCGTTACACCATCATTGCAGAGGACCAACTCATCATATGAGAGCCAGTAGAAAAGATCCCTCTCATCCTTTTCGTCATTAGAAATCCATTCACTATGCCATAAAGTGAATCAGACAACAGTGACCCCACAACATAAGGTAGATTTTTTGTTATCCTGCTATTTATCACTATTTCGCACAACATATGAAAAAAAATATCTGTTATTTGAATAGCCCTTGAAGTCTATGTTCATGTTTGTGATTCAAACAATATTTTATCTGTTATCTAATTGAAGTTATCAAAAAAGTTAGATTTGGCTCCATATTTTCCCTCTCAATATTTTCATGATCGCGTTCCTTTATTATTCCCTCTTCATTTTCTTCTCATTCTGTCTTTACAAAATATATTCGCCTCTTCTCAAAATTTTCCCTCTTCACAAAATTTATTTCCCTCTTTTCAAAATCAAATCAGAAAAACTCGAAATTTTCTTCCATTTGTATTTAACCCATCTTTTTGAATTAGATTTTCAAATCGGCAGAACCCTAATCGAAGTGCCGATTAATAATGAAATCGCCTGCGTACCTTTATTGATTTTGATGGTAATCGAAGCGGGGAACCCTAATATAACTTGTTCAATGGTAATTCTTCGACATGTCTTCCATTGCCGAGAGATTTTGATGGTAATTGATTGGTATGATTTCTGCCTCTTACGATTTTGTATCATTCTTGACTTATTTAAACGCCGATGATGAAATGGTTTTTGTAACGATCGAATCCCTGTATTTCAATTGAACATTATCTGAAACGTGTATGACTTGTTCACTATTCGAATATGTTCTTACTTATTCAGCTTTGTTTATGTTTTCTGATTGGTTTTTCTGATAATGATGCTTTACCTAATTAGTTTATTTCATTGTTACGCTGGTTCGAGTATCTTTGTGCTTGATTGATTACAGCAAATCCTTTTCTTGTGCATGATTGCACCTAAGTTGATGTTGTTTATACTTGATATACACTGTTGTATTTCTCGCTTAGTTGATAACGATGGCAGTTTGGTTGGTTCATGACCTTGCTTTGATGCTTATGTTGGCTGTTTTGCCTAATGCTTATGTTTGGTTATTTGTTTTGCCCGATGCTTCACAATGAGTGTTATACTTGTCGCCTTTCTACTACTATATACTTATATACATGTATATACATATGTGTATATATGTATATTAGTGTGCTTAGTATTTGTTTTTATATTTGACTTTGAAAAATCCAATCATTTGTGTGTGTTGTTGGTCTTGCTAGTCTTGTTGGTCCTTGTTCATTGGTTGAGTCTTGTCAAGGTAGTGCACTGTCCTGTTCAATATTGGAGTCTAACTGGTCTATGTTGCACCTGAGTTGAATTGTCAAGAAAGTGCACACTTTTGTGTGTGTGTTCATATTTGCTTGGTTCATCCATATACGCTGTTGAGTTGCCTTTCTACTTACTATGTACACATATATATGTATATACATATGTGTATACATGTATATTAGCATGTCTAATTATGTCGAAATGTGTGTGCTTGGTTATACACATATGCTTTGAACTATTGCATGTATGATTTACATCAACTAGTGGGATAACACACATTTGTGCTTTGAACTTCCATGTATATACCTACATACATGTGTATATATATATATTTATGCACTTGTTCTATTTGGATAATTCCAATTGCGGTTTAAATTCGAATTTATGATTTTGAATTGTTAAATTTCTATAAACTGATGTGTTCTTGTCCCCTAAAGCTTGCTGTTTGGCTTAAAACTCAAGTTCTCATTGTTTGACCATGACTTTTGTGTGCACCACTTTCACCTTGCTTGTGCGCTAATACCGGTTGAATCCCTTGCGACTGGTTTGTACTTATACTTGTATATGTGCCTGGTTTGTTTTGATTGTTTTGCTGCCTGGTTCAAGGCTGTGTTGAGATACTTTGATTATTTTTCTTCTGATTCTTTTAATTATCCCTTAGTGTTTTCCTTGAACTGAAATGAAATGATGCACTGTTCTCCATGTATACACATGCATACTTATGTATGTATATATGTGTGACTATGTAGTTGAATCCCTTGGTACTAGATGTTCTCGATCCTATATCACTGCTTGATGCATTGTTTTTGTGATGTTACGTGTGACACTGCCTTGAACAAGGCAGTGGAAGCACTTCCTTGTTCATGGAGGTGCACACACTGCCTTGCCAAGGTAGTGCGTGTTCCACCTTGTTCATGGTAGTGCCAGTATGCACTACCTTGTTCAGTGTATGCACTGCCTTGTTCAGTGTACACATTGCCTTGTTCATTGTGTGCACTAACTTGTCAAGGTCATGTGTGGTTGAATTTCTGGTCAATGTTGTTAAGACAAAGATATATATCACAGTGGTGTGTTGGTTTTGTTTTGACTTTGATGGTCCATGTTGTTGAATTGCTCAAACTTCTTTTTGCTTTTATTTGGACCTGGTCAAGGCATTGTTGGTTTTGTTTTGACTTCGCTGCCAAATGAGAACTTATGGTTGTGCACCCATGTACTTGTATATACTTGCACATTTATTAGTGCACATACACTTACACTTGCATCTGGTTTTCAGCTTAGTGTTTGCCTAAAACATAAAGAGAAAACAAATTCATAAACTAAGACAATATTAATATTCAAATTCAATTTTATTTTTGCAATTTAGGTTTTTTCCGTTTTCATTTTACTACATTGCTTATTTGATAGATATTGGAGATGGCTGGACACAAGCTGGAGCAAATCAAGATCAACATCAGAAGCAAACTCAAGTGAGTGTGAGTAAAAAAAAATGTTATATATGAGAGCAATAGTGAAAGTTGTATTTGAAAATGTAAGTGGAGTGATAGTGGAAGTTGTATTGTATTTGAATTGAAATAAAATATTTTTTAAATAAAATTGTGATTCATTTATTTCATATTAGCCAATATTTATATGTAGTCTAATAGGAAATTCTAGAAATGATACTATAACATCAGACAATATATGATTTTTTTTTATGTGTTAGTGCTTACCAAATGACAGGACATATTTGTGATCTGATGTGCAATGATTTGTGGTCTGATATGCGATGAGACGTCATAGGATTTAACGAAATATAGATATTCACTTAGGAAATGGAGCATATCTATCATCTGATCCATTTTCTAGCATAGTGATTTTGAGAAAACCTTCGATGCTAAGTAGTAGCAGAGGCCTATATCCCTATGCGTTCATGTTTCGGCTTTCATATCGCACATTAAAGGAGTAAATTCTGCAAGTTTGGCTTCTAATTCCTAGGTTAAAGGCCCATCGCTAGAAGGGTTATCAATCAAGGCATGGACAAGTCGCTTCTTGGCAGATGTGATAAGGGTATCAGCAACATGGTCGGTAGGTAAATGGATACCGCAGGCAGCCTTAGGTGTGGAAGAAGGAATGGTAGTGGGCAGCAACGGCCGGCATACCAACCGAGGGGAGAAGTGATGGGAGACAAAGGATCTGCTGGAGGCTGGGTGGGCTGGGATGCTCTAGCCTGCCAGTGTTTCCTAGGGGCCTTAGGCAAGGGGATCTTAAGGGGAAGGCTACAAATATCAGTACCAGACTGAGGGTTGTTGGGAATCTCATGGACAAAGGAATGACAGAGGTCACAGATAAGTGGCTTCCATTAATAAGAAATGCTGACATGGGCAACCCTCCATTTTGCTAAGAGAGACAGGGATTCGAAATGGCAGTTATCTCATAGGGGAAATCTCCATAAGAGCATTGTCCTAATGAAGAAACTACCAGCGCTTGGTAGAAATGTCAAAACAAATTATTTGCCAATTTGGTTGGCGATTTAGTTTATTCCCTCAAGCGACTAAAACATGGATGGAATATTTGAGATGTGCACCAAACATGAATTGATAGAACCTGTTTGCGTGCAAGATGGACAGATGGGGACCATTGGGTAATGGTAAACACTTTATTCTCAATAATAATAAGGTCTAATTCCAAAACTCATGTCGCTCATGAGGGGAGGAGAAATTAAAAAAAATACAATGAGTTTTCATATTTGACAGTAACCAAACCACGCAAACGCCACAAACCAAGGACATGCTTTTTGACAACAGAGTAATGGGGAGCTTCATTAAGAAAGAAGCCAACCAACTAGTTTTTACAAAATGCAATTCCAACATGAACAATTTCTTTAAGGGGAAGGATAGGTGTGTCCACAAATTCTACATTATACCGCTTAGACAGAAAAGAGCCTAAATTGCTAGGCTTTTTCTTAAACAAAGATGACCAAGAGCCAGATGGTTTGCGGCACTCACTACACAATCGAAACAAGCATTTAGTTCATCGAAAGAGGAATTGACAGAAGTTACCTCAGAAGTCTATGAGTTATCCACCGAAACAACACCATCCCTAACAAGACAGCAATTAGACACCACAACAACAACATCCATGGAAGCCAATAGTCGTAGCGTTCGAAATGCAATGTGGAAAGTCAGGCCGAAGCCAAACAAAATAAAGGAAGTTCTTTCTGCCTCTGTCATAAAAAGCTCACTGCGTTCTCTCGCTCTGCTCGCGGAGCGGCATACCGAATTCCCTTGGAATATCCTTAGAGCATCGAGCAACTATCTTCTCGGCAAATTCTTAGCCACCACTAGCACTCCTAAAGGAAGATGAGGCAGAAGCTGTTGAACAATCACTATTTGGAACATTCTTCCCTCCTTAATTAATTATCGTTCAATTTATGAGGTGTTACATTCTCCCTTCCTTAAAAGAATTTCTTCCCTAAAATTCCTCAAGGACCGAATCATGTAACATAGTGCACAACCATTTTAAGCTATCCATCCAATTAGTGTACAAACAATTTTTTCAACGAATAGTGAACGAGTGCATAGTGTATCACAACATATATGATATGTATGTAGAATAATACTAAACCGACGCCTCCTATATGAATGCTATTTTAAAACAATTTTAAAAATATGGTGCAAACAACCTATACGTGCTAGTAGTTCTATATGTATGTAGGTTTTGAAAATCAAAGTCTCTGTTTTTGCACCTAAATTTTCCCACGCTTCCATGAATAGAAGTATGGTTCAACCAAGTTTACATCAAATCCTTACCATCGAAATTCATAGCACATCATTTCTAACATCCAAAAAATTCCAAAATTCAGTTTTCTAAACCTATATTCTTTATGCCAAAAAAAGGGTTTAAATGGAGAATTCATATTTCCATCATTCTCTTATATACTCATCACACTGCACCTTCGAACCATTTCTTATGCCCCTTTGTCTTTTCCAACTTTTCCAAATACAATCCACATAAGTAAATTTATTTTTAAATTTTAAAACAGAGCTATTTTAAAACAAGTCTTGCTCCCCTATGAACAAGTTATGGAAAAAGAAATTCCAAAGCTAAGACAGTTTTTCCCTCGTCACCAACTATTTTTTTCATTTTACTACCATTTCTACTTCATAGGAAAATTCATATTTGTTAACCCATCGACTTTTCCCTATGCTTAACATGTGGCATTTCAAAAATGAAAAATTCCCTCCTTTTCATTTAAAATCTTTTCTAATTAAAATTTAGAAATGGTTAGAAAATTTAAAAATATTTTTTTTTCAAAATTTTACAAAAACATTTTCTATTAAAAATAAAAGATTTTTGTGTAATTTTTTTCTTAACAATATTGGTTTTTAACTTTTTTAAAACAACTAAGCTACATCCTACGCAACAAGAATTTAGTCAACGAGTTAATGTCCACGACTGTCTCTTTTCTGCTACATGGTAAATTTTCGAATTTCTAAAACTTTTTCTTTTAAATTAATACAACAACTAGCACACATGTTCATTTAAACATTTTAGTTTTGAAGGCATAAAGATAGTGACATGTGGTTTGCAACAATCTTTTTCTGTCCTTCGCTCGCTGAAATTTATCTTCTAAAATTTTATTACTCTTTGAGACTTAACTTTTCATTTTTGTAGCTATTTTAATAAATTTCCTAACTTATTTTATAAACTTCCGGTCTTTCATTTATTTACTTTGAATTTGTTATTTGTCATTTATGTGATTTCCTTATTTATATTATTTTCCAATGCATAGAATGGTCAATCCAAAAATAAATGCAAACGAAATTTTCTCATAATATCGTATGCGCTTTATGCAACAAAAACAAATAATGCTTACAACTCAACAACCTAAAAGAAAAATTGCTTGAAGCTACCCTTCAACGTCAACTAACATTAATAATGTTGTGGCCCCACCACTTCTCACTTGAATTAAATGGACCTTTCTTTATTTTTATTCTTTCAAGCGAGTGTACTCTAGAACTCGTAAAAATGTACTTTGATATCATTTCCCACTTACTTATGGGTCCCTCTGTATGGTCTTCACACATGTTTAATTTTAGATTAAGTTATTCTCTCCCTAACTTTATACTCCCCCTATCGATATGGCCTTACTTTTTTCTCTCTCTTTGTCATCGAAAAAAAGAATATAGATATCAATAGGAGAAATAACAAATTACAAGAAGCGGTATCATAGAATATTCAATTATTACATCATGTAAGACATCACATATCATAGGATATAAAATATCATAGACATGTCGTGAAAATACTGTATAGAATAACATGACAAATAAACAAAACAAAAATAGAACGATCAAGTCATAACAAATATTACAACACAATTTGTCTTTAAAGAATTAAAACATAGAACATAGATAGGAGTCACATAAAGCTGATAAAAACATACCATGATATAGAGTGTAATCAAAACTCTTAGCTTTCAGGGTTACCTTCTTCGTCTTTATCTTCCTCTTCAGAAGTTATCCAAGCAATAGGTGCCAGATTTTCAATAACTCCAGTTGAAGATGGAGGAGGAATAAAAGATGTTGATGAAAGAGCAAGAGAGCTTATTCCAAATCTTGTTCAAGACGCCATTGATGAAACTGAGCTTTTTTTTGTTTTTGAAATGTTGTGCTCAATTTTGGTCAAACGATGATCGAGCCTACTTAGGTTTTGAGATAAGGTAAAAAAAAAGCTTGTTTGGAAGATGCATCCACATCGATTTCTTTAATTTCATTAACATCTTCTTGACTTTGCGGTCCTTGGGAGGAGGAAGCAATGCCAGTGCCATGGGGTTGTGCAATATCTTTGTCACAGTTTGCAACCCTTTATTGAAAAGTAATTATGTCATCACTTGCAGGAGCTTTGGAAGGCCCATGAGACTTAATGTCTTAGGGTCGAGTAGCTCTAATTCTGGTAAAAAAAAAGCAACGAGTTTTTATTCTTAATTTGAATAATTTCTCGATCTAATTAAACATTAAAAATAACTTAGTGCCTGATGTGGGGAAGGGGTCTCCTGTAAATGGACCTTTGAGTATAACTGCTCCAAAATTTTGCAAGATAAACATAATATATGCTCCATAATGAATGGTTTTGTAATTTTTTATATGATTAAAATTCATCCAAAATTATCTTACCCTAATTGACAGGTTAGTGAGTAAATCGAATATAAAGCTTGGAAATCCCTTTTAAAAACTTTTTTATAGCTACCGGTATGAGGTTGAAGCGACCGGATAAGAGCACAATGAATTAACCTAGCTTTTGGACTCAAAGCATTAGATTTTAGTTCGTCATATTGTCAGATGAAATCTATATGAAACTTCATCTCTTTGAAACATGTCAACTTCAATTTCAACGATATCTAAGCCTTGAGACGGACATCCTAAAATAT
Organism: Allium cepa; assembly: GCA_030765085.1. Taxonomy (NCBI): domain Eukaryota; kingdom Viridiplantae; phylum Streptophyta; class Magnoliopsida; order Asparagales; family Amaryllidaceae; genus Allium; species Allium cepa. The sequence continues at coordinate 603,925,840 of CM060935.1, forward strand.
ATCCAAAGCATTGTACGGGAAGATAAATCTTAATGCCACAAACTATAGCCCAAATACAATCAGTTTTGTTTTTGTGGATATTGATGATCTAAGTTCATATTTACAAAGAAAGGTTTAATTAAAAGAGGATAAATCTTGACATTATTAGCATCATACCCTATAAGAGAATCAAAATTATTTGCCTCCGAAATTTCTCGAATTTTATATCCATTGAAATCGGCGAATTTCATAAAAGGTCCTTCAATTTTTTTTGAATTTTTCATGCTGTTGAATCTTGTAACAGCGGCATCATCATGAAGCCATGCCCTAATTTGGTCTTGAGATAGGCTAATAGAAGTGGAGGCTTGTCTTTCTCTTTTAGATCTTAGAGCCATTGGTTGTTTTGAGGTGATATTTGGTGGTAAAAGTGAAATTTTTAGGTTTAAGGAGAATGATTTTTTGTTTACTGAAATGAAGGAGGATGAGGAAGGAAGGGTTGAATAGATATACTATTTGGTGGAGATTTGAATGGGTGCCGTAAAAGACACGCTAGTTATTTTAAAAAAAATTCGATGCATCAAACGGCTGGTAGAACACTTCAGTCGGCTGAATTCTTTAAAAACACAACTAGCAAGGAAATAAGCCAAAAATGGGTCTATTCATCCGTGTGAAGTAATGGGTCTAGCCGCTGAATTCTAGGTCTAATTTGATTTTCCTTTGAAGATTCAGCTGCTTGAACTAGGACGTTCAGCCGGCTGAATTTGTTGTCTTTGCACAATTTTAGCTTATAACCAAATATTATAAGGTTATTACATACATACATACATACATACATACATACATACATACATACATACATACATACATATATATATAAGAGCTTTATTCTCATGTTAAACAACTTTAAACAATTTTATATGACAAAATCCCTTGTGCCATAACCAAGGATCATTTCCTTTGGCCATTAAACATAAATTTGTGTTGCGATTCATTTTCATATTTAAAGCGTATATATTTCTTTTCGATTTCCTTCAAAAATTAAATTTTAATCTTTATCATTAATATTACATCTATCTTTTTCAAAAGTAATTTTGAAATCTTTATTATAGAGTTGACTAATACTTAAGAGATTATGGTTTAGATTCTTAACTAACAGAACATTTATAATAAGAGGTAAGCTAGATGTACCGTTGTTGCTTACATCGCCTTTGTTGATGATATATCATTTGGAATCATCTCCAAATGTGATAGGTCCGCCATCCGATTATATAATGTTTGTTAACATTTCTTTGTTTTCCATCATCTGGTTTGAGCAATCACTACCAAATATCCATTTTCCTCTCTTCTTATGTGGTGCCTGCAAAAAATATAAAAATGATGTCGGTACCCGTTTCTTTTGTCACGGTCCTAAGAGTTAGCTTTTAGAAAACCAAACCCATGAGGGTTTAGGATTTCCCTTTATAAACAAAATTATCATTCCTATGAACAGAAGTAATAAAGATTTTATATATTTACTTCTAATCAAATGATCACTAGTTTTTGGAACCCAAATCTTAATAGATTTTGAATAGGTTGTAGTTTTCTTTTGACTAATTAGATTTTAAAACATGCTTTTTAACACTATTATTTTTCTTCTTGAAATTTGTATATAGAATGTTATACTGTTTAGGAAAAGTTTTTACTTTTATAAATTTGTTATATCCTAATCTGTTTTTATTAGAAGTACGTTGTGAATTTTCTATAATTTTAGAAAGATTTTCTCTACCTCTGTTACAGTCAGAATTTTTTTTTTGTAATATTATCTAACTTTGTTTTAAGACTAGTAATATCTAGTTCTAGTATTTTAACAGTTGATTTCAATCCAAGTACCATTCTTTTCTTTTTGAGTCTAGATTTCACTACTTAACACGGTAAGTTGAGAAGCAATATTAGAACAAGATTCTTGTGAAATAACAAGTTATTATTCTAAGATTTTATTTTCATCTCTTAACATATCAACTTCGATTTCACTTCTATTTAGCCTTTCTAATGAATCTTTATACTTTCTCTTAAGATTTCTTAGTTTATCCAATAATTCAGAATTTATATCAACTAAATCATCAAAAGTAAGATCATTTACATCATTGTATGAGGCCATAAAGCATACGTAGGCCTATTTTGAATCACTGTCGCTGTCGTTGCCTGATAAGGAAAAGGAATTCGAGTCATCCCATATAACTGAAAAGGCTTGTTTCTTCTTATATATATCACTCTTGATTTTGTAGTTATTTCTATCTTTCTTACGATCTGGACAGTCTTTCTTCATATAACCCTTTTTATGACATTTATAGCATTCAAGAGTTGAGGATGATGGTTTGTTGTTGTTTATGTTATTTCCACACGTTTTGTTCTTCCTAAATTTTAGAAACTTTTTGAAGTTCATAGCTAAAAAATGCCATATCATCTTCGTCTTCGTTAGATTCTTCTTGTTTAGCCTAGAATGTTGCTGTTATTCTATCTTGAGCTTGAACTCTTTTTGCTTACCAATTAACTTCATATGACATGAGATTTCCTATTAAATCTTCCGGTTTTATGGTAGAAATGTCATTAGCTTCTTTAATTGCTAAGACTTTTCGTTCCACTCATCCGTTAAAGAGTTAAGGATTTTTGAAACAATATCAAAATCCGTATATTTTTCTCCTAACGCCATAAGTGAATGGTATATAACATGAAACCTGGAATACATCTCATTTATGATTTCATCTTACTTCATTCTAAAATTTTAAAATTGATTCTTAAGCATATATACCTTGCTTTGTTTAACCTTATTAGTACCTTCATGAGTAACTTTATGAGTGCGCCAAATTTCACATGCTTAAGCACACGTACTAACTTTATTAAATTCATTTTTATCTAAGGAACAACAACATATTCGTAGCTTTAGCAGCAGTAGCATCTACTTTCTATGTATTTAACCATTGTGCATAAGGTGTGGTAGGTATAAAATATTCTTGTTAAGTGATATTCCAAGTGTCGTATCCATTTTTTCGGATGTAAAATCTTGTCCTAGTTGACCAGTAATTATAGTTTAATCCATTAAATAGTGGTGGTTGTGCAGTGGATTGACCTTCAACAAAACTTGATGCCGTGTTATTTCCATATTATTTGAATGTCAAAAAACTTTGTTATGGTTATATGATGACCTTGCTCTGATACCAAATGAAAGAAACTAAGGATTATGTAATATAAATAACTATCTAAGTTATAAACTTATGTGGAATATAAATATAAAGGTAAAAGTAAAAGTAATAAAGTAAATGACATCGGAGATTTTTATACTAGTTTGAACTTCTCATTCTACGTCCAGTCACAGACTTCTTCTGGATCTAATCGATACCCTCACTTAATCCAAAGGCACTGGTATTACACCGCCTGAGCAGCTGAACATGACTTCAACCACCTAGACAACTGAATAGGGCTTCAACCGCTTGAGGATACTACAATAGAACTTCAACTATAAATAGCAGAAATGTATTTGATTGAATGTGCTCTTAAATTGCAGTGATAAGTCAATAATGTACACCCTTCCTATAATTTTATCCTTTGTGAACTAGGTGGTTTAGCTGGCTGAATTATAAGTTTGTTGTATTGATGTTGAAACTTTGATTCTCGAAAAATTGTGTGTGTGTGTGTGTATACCATATATAAGAGATTTTAACAACTTTATACGTCTAGACATAGACATTATGACTGATAGCTCTTTGTAGCATCAATTCAGTCTTTATTTCAATATAATTTTCTCTTTGTAAAATTGATATCATTTCCTACAAAAGTGGTTGGTATATACAATATATACTTGTATAGTTATCACTTTCAAAATATCAAAATATAAGCTTCTAACAATTCTTTCATATAGTGTTAGACTCAGAGTGGATTTTTATTTGTCCCTTCATTTAGACCTTTTTACTTACTTACCCACTTGTCTTCTCCAAGAATATTTAAAATCATGCTAATAATTTATTACTCATTCTTCTTACTCATTCTAATAATTTTTATCTTTCCTTAGTTACCAACTTTCTTCTTACTCATTCTAATAATTTATCTACAATTCGTCGCTTATTGTTTAATTTCTAACTTGTCTTTTATTACATACATTAGTTTTACATTTAGACTGCTATTATTATCCCACTTACAATTATTTAGTTTATATCAAGGGATTTCTACATTTTAATGCATTGGATTTACACCTTACATAAAAGAAATTGTTAACACTGTAAACTTCTATAAGTTACCTAAAAGGGGATTTGTTTTACATTTGAAATTACAAGGAATTACATTTTGTTTTTATTAATGAAATAGACAATACAAAATACAGTAAACATCCCTATTTTGTACATATCTTTCTTTTAAGCATAATCCTTGTTATTTCAAATGTTACACATTTATTCATATTTATAAAACTAGAATTTTTTTAGAAATTTACATTGCAATGCACTTCATACCAATGAATTAAAATATAACTTTATTCTCAGTTCAATTTATAATAACCTTTATTCATATTAACAAATGTATTCCATTTAAATCTACAAATCTGAAATATCCATAAAATCTAATTAATTTAGGAACTACAACTTATACCCTTATTTTCCAAATTCAAGTTAACATTTCAGATAATATATTGGCTTGAATTTCAGTTTCATTACATGCATATAATTAAGCCTACAACTTCAAATAATTATATCCAGACATACAAGGAACAGATTTACAGTTAAAGAAAATTCCAATGTTATCTAAAAATATATAATTTCCCACTCCCTTTTTAGCTTCTCAAATCTCTAGATCTAAATCCATTTCTTTTATTTGACTCTCTTTTCCTTCTATAAAATATTTATTAAAGCGTATACATATTAAAGTTATAGATCTGACAAGAGATTTGAATTAAATGTTGTTGTAAAGCTTTAGATTTAAAACTTACCTCTTCTTCACAGAATTGCTTCACTGCTTATTCTTCTTCTCTTTTATTTTCCGCTATCCCTCACATATACATATATATTATACTATTTATAATTTCTATATTTCTTAGAATTTTTGGAGAAAAGAAAATGGTGGAGCTTCGCTCATTAATTATGAAGACATGAGAAGAAAAGCGAGAGGTTGGACACGTATTTGTAGATGCACAAATTAATTCCATCGGTCGCTTATATATACGTTAAGTGTGCATTTAATTCCTTTTATTTCATGCGATTGAATTTATTCCATCTAATTTGATTTTAACCTTACTTAGTGGCTAAGTATTTTTTCAACGTTAATTAATATCATCTATTTTTTGATTTTCTTTCCTTCGATGTTAACGTTCTTATTTATTAATGTTTGTTTTGGCATTCATTGATTCGCAATTATTCCCTTCTGTGTTTGATTTATTTATTTCCTTCTCTGCTTTCTTAATTAGGTTTAATTTGATTAACCGCTATTAATTTACGTGTATATTTAACGGTTTCTTAAACGCTAAGTTGGTAGTATTTATTACCATTATTTACACATTAAACGTTCATATTTATTAAACGTTATTTTAAATGTTAATGTTCATTAACATTACCCACTTCAATTCTTATTTATTTCCTATTCAATGTCGATTTAATTAGATTTATGATATTCATTTTCTTTAAAGTTAACTTATATATAAATCCCCTTCTAATGCTATGTTTTTAACATTTACTTCCTTAACTGATTTTGAATTATTTTCGATCCGAAAACTTCCAACATGAATAACTTTTCTGTTTGAACTCCAATCGTAAAACTTTATATATCAAATTGGATCAGAAAATCATCACAAATGCAATGGTGTGTGTTTTATAGCAAAATTATGATGTTTTCAAAAATTATATTTTTCGGCTTTAATGATTATTTATCAATTGTTGTTCACTTTATGGAGTGTTACATGTGCCCTATATAAGGGGCTATCAGCAGTTATGTATACATCTTACTAATGTGAGAAATTTCCAACTGTAGGATCCATGGGAATATACGTTTATGTTTATATTTTAGCAATATACCAAAGGGTGCTCACCTCGGATTTGAAGTATGAGGTGGTCAATTGGGCCTGCCTCAATTCCAAGTGAAAGGTACTAAGTATGCATGGGGGCAATTCCTTCATTTACATTAGGCAAATCTAGATGGGATTGTGGCCAGAAGCTCGGCGCTGTGTCGGCATTATTGGTACCGATATTTGAGTAGTAGAGCTGGACACATAGGTTGAGAGCACCATCGGTTCGTGTGGTTATTATTAAAGACTTGGGTTATGCTTGGATGGACCATACTTTCTACTGGTGTAGGTTTCATAGGGATATGCATTTGCCTCAAACTATGGTTTCTTGTTTGTTTGATGGGGATGGGCTAGTTAACAATTAGTAAGTTTATGGAATGAGTTAGTAATATGGATGACTAAACTATAGCGTTGTTATTAGGCACCAATGGAAGTTACTTGATGTACGTAGGCAATTAGGCCTAGGCACTGTTTGTGTATGCCCGACGCGGTGTAGGATTACAGACACTAGTGGAGACTCGATATACATAAGAAATTGGGTCTAAACATAGATGTATACCCTTTTCCATCAATTATTGTAACGTTATATGTATATATGTATGTGTGTGTATATACACTTATATTTATACCCTGGAGTAGGTTGGACGTATCATACACACCTATGGAATTAAATGACTAATCCATGAACAGTATACATAACATCTAAATGAAAATCAATCGACATAAACTAGTGTTATGGATAAAGTATGTAATTTACCAATCACTAGAATGTTGTCTTCCCTCCTCATTACAGTCAATGGGATAGATTAAGAGGGACATGGTTCTAGTACAAGATGGGAGCAGTAGGAAGTCGGATCTTCTCATTCATGCTCGACACTAACAAGGTGACTAATATCCAAGATAGTAACCTTAGTTGGTATATATGTTTTATTATATTTTACTTTTCCACTATGAGTTTGTATACATATTTCTTTGGTATACTTATGTTTATTATAGATTACTAACACCAATGATTCGTAACCCTAATGTACTTCGACTTTTGATTTAGTAAAAGATCAAGCGCATTAAAATGCAGGTTGTTACAATCCCACCTAACATTACTGTTATATCAATTGGTTAGTTGCATAATTGATCTATTAATTTTATTTTCCTAAATAATAATAATAATAATAATAATAATAATATAGTGCTTTCATAGGTTTATGTTACCAACATTCTTGACATTATAGAACTTTTAGGGATTGTAACTTTGTTTGTTTGTTCTTACGTTTCTTAGTTATTTATTTTCTAAAAACTTTATTTATTCATTCTCCAATTTTTGATTTTATTATGGTATAAGCAAATGATCCAAGCTTGGCATCCTATGCACTTGGACTTATTGATAACTCTAAGATATAAATATTGTAGGTTTTGTTCTAATTTTTATTATATGCAGCAAATATCCATAGTTCGTATTCAAATTGTGTTATGGATTTAGTTAGTACAGTTATCCAAATGTAATTTTAGGAATTTGTATATTTAATTCCTCAGTTCACCTTTATTTAACGGTTTCTTCTTTTACTATTAATTTAAGTTTTATATATAATAGATAATTCAACTATAATAACATTTTATTGGTTGATATAAAGCAATATTTTATATAATCATAACAGAATTAATTTGTTATCTAAACTTGAAGATATTGTTCAATACAATCTTCTAGTAGAACTTTATAAACTCCCGTGTTAAATATTAATTTTGCTTTGTAGTTGTAGTTCTGTTTAGTCTCTTATTAGTTTAGTTTTTTCTTTTTGTCTCCACTTTAGAAGTAATGTGATTACAGGTATTCCTATTGGATTTATGTTCTAGCTGTTTTCTGTCATTATCGTAAGAATAGTTTTTCTTTATTTTCATGATTAAGATGGGTTTCACATTAATTTAGTTTTTAGTTTTTTATGCTAGAATTTGATTGAATTTTAATACCTATTTCTATTGCGTAATAGATTTTAACTAGTATGATAAGTTTAAAAAATTATATAATTTGTTGATTAGCTCTCCTTAAGTTAACAATCTTATCTTTTAATATTGCTTTTGGTTTTACATATAATAGACAATTCAACTTTAATAATATTTGTTTGCTTAATGCAAATTTTATATACATGCATATAATTATAATGGAATTAGTCTGTACCATAATCTTAAAGCTCTACTTTGGTACATTTTCTCCATTAATTTTTTTAAGTTACAATGTTAAGTAGAACGTTTGTAATTTTTTAATATTAATCACTTTTTGTATTTGGTTTTGGTTTCCAAGTGTTGTGCTGACCAACCAATATTAGTTTAACTATTTCTCCATTTCTTGTGGCTAATTATCTTTCTTTTCTTTATGATTTTAGATTCATGGCTTTAGTCTTTGACTTAGATAAACATATTTATATTATGTGTTGGATTTTACTAGTATATTCTTTCCATTATAATTTTTAAAATTTATATGCTTTAGTTGGTTAACTAAATAAATTAAAAGAAAATCTTTTTTGGATATAAATTTAATATGTAATCCGATTTCGGTAGTATTTATTTACTTACTATAAGGAAAATTCTCTTAATTACAATAAAATTAAAGTATCTAAATTTGATGATCATATTATGTATGGTATTTCCACTTACATAATATGTGTGATCAATTTATTCTATATTTTCAAATCTTGAATTACACCTCCTATTTTTACTCATACATAAAATTTTGGCAATTGTTGTGCCATAAAATAGTACAATACCGCAATTCAAAAAAAAAAAATTGTAATGACTTGCCTTCTCGATCCTTAAAGAGTTGACACTAATACATCCACGATATTCATGTGCCGAGCATCCAAGTGCTGAAAAGATATATGTTGGGGTACAAAAAAGAAAAGATAGAACAAAATCTCACAACATGGAGAGTAAAATATGATATACAACAACTCTTTACAAAAGAAACTTCAATATATATACAATCATCAGAGTACTGATCTATCATCATACTGGAAAGTTACAATAGTTTGTCCTTACAATTTGCTGATAGATACAAACAGACATCAAGAGCAATAAATAGCGGAACCATATAAGGTACGAGAGTACGTCCTAGAGAATCCAGCTCATCTCCTTAAAGCTCCAAAAGTATCTAGCTAAATCTGAAAACTATGCTCGGAAAACAACGCCCCGGTCAATATGGTCAAACCAGCATAAGAAACACTAATCATAAGGAACTTCATTATAACTTAAAAAAACCCTTTTAAAATCAAAGGTATCTCATAAGACCACAATGCATATAAAAATGGATGAGTTTGTACCTTATGATAATCAAAACTTTTTGATATGAAAATCCGACGATAATATCATAATGTCTAGGTTTAAAATAAATATGGAATCATAGTCGAAATTGTAACTTTATTAAATTTCAGCATAATAGGTATATAATCAAGTCAGAAGGCATTTGTTAGAGAATGGATTCCAATAATGTAATGGTAAGGGACTACCTTCAGTACAGTACACCTCTAGATAAAATGTACCTACGATCAGACTCTAAACTTGGTCCACCCCTTCCAACACATAACCAGCCTACCACTTAACTTAAATATACCGAATATGTCATAACTCGCTCGTTCCCAACCTTTATAGAGATTTCTCATGCACTTCCAAATCCATAATATGATAATCTAGAAATGTTATGACACACCCTAATGGGACATATATAGCTCTACTGCATCTACCTTGTTTTAGCTATTTCCTTGGTTATGAAGCTTGAGGCAACGATTTTACCTTATCTCTTAACAAACCATCTTGGAATGCTAACACTGCCCTCCAGGCAGAAATACAATGCTAGAAATCATTCATACAAGTTGTTCTTGGATTGAACAAATATTCAATATTTACAATCTTCCATTTTAGAGTTTCCCTCAGGGAGAGTAGTATAGCTTTATAGGATATTTCATAATAATCCATCATAAATTTTATTAGTTTGGAGTGATTTGAATAATCCCAAAACAGATGTCTCCAAACTAAGCAGTAATTCCCAGCTAACTCAATTTCGATTCTTTGGAAGTATGCAACAAGTATTCGAGACCTCCTAGGAACTCAAATATACACAACATACTTCCTGAGTTAAAATAAGTCAAGATTTAATAGTCGGTTATTTAACTATCAAATACCAATAATCGAATCAGAGGTTTATTTTCATAGGAAAACCAACACTGGTTAAGCGCATAAGCAATGCTGACCTGTTTAATTAATCCTTTCATTAATTAAAAATTACTTTGTAAATACTTGTATCAATATATTTTTACAAAGATTTATTCACAAACCCTTTCAAAACTTGGAAAAATATCAATGTACTTATTTCAATGGTATAAGTTTATTCATAAAACATTAAAATTTCACAACATAGAAAATGTGTTCATATACTTATCTCAAAGCTATAAGTATATTCACAAAACACTGTGAACGATTTCCTTTTTATGTAATTCTAAAATCACTTATAAACTCCTTTTATAAATCTCTAAAATCATTTATAAACTATTTTACAATCCATAAAGTCGTTCATAAAACTCCTTTTATAAATTTCTAAAATCATTTATAAAACTTTTTTATAAATCTTAAAAACCATTTATAAAGCTACTTTTATAAATCTTGAAACGATTCATAAAACTCTTTCCCATTTATAAACCCCTTTATAAAAATCCTTTATAAAATCCCATTTAAATCCCTTTATAAAAATCCTTTATAAATTTTTTTATAAAAATTATTTATAAAGCCTTTATAAAAATCCTTTATAACTCCAAAACTCTATTTTCCTTTATAAACACTTTTATTAAATTTTCAAGATCTCTTTTCAGTTTATAAAACTCTTTTCATAAATTTTTCTTATTCATAACCAAACTACTTTAATAAATCTTAATTAATAAAGTTCGTAACCAAACTCCTTTAATAAATCTTAATCAATAAAGTTCGTATGATAATCAAAACAATTATTTATAACACCATTAAACAAGCAAGTTATTATTTAAAACATCTTTATTTAATTTATCTTTAAACTTCATTAACAACATAATGACTTTTAACAATTATTTAAAAATATTAAATTACTTCAAAACATCAATAATAGAATAATAACCAAACTTCAAACCATTATTTTATAATAAACAATAATTTCAACATTATTAATAAAATAATTAATAATTAATCTTCAAAACTTTATTACAATAACAAGTTAACTTCTAAACCGTCATTAGTAAATAATTATTATTGTCTTTAAACAATATTAAATGGAAGTAGACAACCTTTAAAACATTATTAAATAGTAGTTAAACAACCTTAAATCATTTTTAAGTGATAGTTAAACAATTATAAAACATTTCTAAATGATTTAGAAAAGACAAATAAAGGGTTGGTGTAAAATAGAGAAGTTCAAAATCCCCTTAAATAAAAATATTATAGGAAATCCAAAGTTTATATTTGAAATCATTCTCAAAATCAAAAATCAATTTCGAGCCAAAACAAAAATTAATAGTATTTCAAAATATTAAATTGATATTAATAGCCACCTAAGCACTTAACTAATGTTATTGTTAATTTCTATCACTATAAGGGTTAAGTTTGAATATACGACAATGTCATATCCAATAGGCCAACAATAAGGTTTGATATTCAATAATTCATATACTAGGAATATTATTGAAAATAATACAACAATGGCGAGGAATCCCCTAGATCCCTCTACAAATTTCCTGTTTGTCATATAAATTCCCAGCAAATGATTTCATATATTGACCACTTTCAAAAGCGACAATTCATCTAAACCAAATGGTTAACCAATATAACATCGAAGCATACAATAATAATTTTTACCTACTATAAAATATTGCTATTAACCAAAAAGGTTAATTAAACTCATCGAAATTCCATTTATCGTGGAAGCGTTTCAGTTCCGACTAGCTTGAAATTATATAAGCTCCAATCTCCACGAATTCAATTCCATAATGTAGATACCGTCGATATGAAGCTAACACGACTGATTGCAATTGTAACATTCCTAAAAATTTATCTAAGTTTAAATTGGTAATTAAATTTATTTTTGGAAATAAATTTTGAATTAATTAGAAAATTCTTGGAATAGATAAATAATTTTGATTTTAAATAGAAATTTAAATTTAAAATTTAAGAATAAGTGATTTAGAAAACAAGTATTGAATTTAAAAAAATAAAATGTATTAAAAAGAAAATAGAAATTAAAAAAAAAACTTTAAAAAGTTAATAATAGTTTGCTTTCTAAAATATTAAATATATTTGGAAGATATAATAAATTTTAAAAAAGATTTATTTTTAGGATTTAATTCTCTTATATAAATAAATGTAACAATTGTTAACATGAAATCAAAGTATTTAAATCCATTCTTTCCTTTTTTATAATGTTGTACGAAATAAGCAATAAAAAAATGTGTGAATGAAAGTTGTATAAATATATTAGTGTATGAATATGTTGGACAAAAAAAATTAAATGTAAGAGATTTATTGGAATGGAATTTTGTTTGTGTAAATAGAAAAAAAATATAAATTTATTTATAGAATGAATAAGACATTAAATTTTATATAAAAAGCTTCTTTTATCTTTGTATAACCACAAATGTAAATATTAGTTAAACCCTTTTAACATTGTACATATATATATACAAATAAACAAGGAATACATCATTTTTTTTACAAAGTGTATATAATATAAAAATTTAAGTTTATAAGAAGAATTTCTTTTGTCTTTGAAAATTTTAAATGTAAAAATACATAAGGAAGTGAAGAAGTAAACATACATATGTAAGTTTGAATTTGTACAAGTGTTTAGGCCTCATGATGATTTTTAACAAATGGCATTCATAATATTTATTTGAATATAAAAAAATGAAATTTAAAATTATGAAAACTTTACATCTTCCCATATGTAATCATGGGTATCTTAGAAAATCTGAAAACAGATTTGCCTCCACTAATCTCAAAATCACAAAGCTGTTCAAAACTAGAAAAAAAAAACTGAACATAAATCTACCTGGAAATCAAGATAGCTTGAAAATCAAAAATTAAATGCAAGATCTACTTAATGCAAAAGGATCAGATCAAGATTCAACAAGCAATTCTAGTTTCTGAAATCAAGCTAAGATTCAAACAACTTCAACAAGCTTCAAAACTGGAAACATGCAAATTTCAAATCCTGAGGCATGCAGGTGCTTCCCTGTTCAAATCCAAAACTTGAGACAAAGTAAACTTGTGAAGCAAATTCCAGAAATGCAAAAGTCTCACCCTGGAAACAAGAGCTTCAGTTTGGGCCAGAGATAATGCAAGATTTTTCTGGAAATAAATTATAAAGGCAAGTGAAAAATTTCTTTTTAAAATTTGAATTAAATGTTAGTAATCAGAAAATGAAACAAAGGTTTAAACAACCTTGTAAATCAGTTGCAGGAAAACAAATCAAGTTAAGGGCTAAAGTGATTTCTGGTTTGCAACTGCAGACCATATATCCCTGCACCCAAGAATTTAAACTGTAGGTAAGTAAATTAAAATTTTTGTTATTGATGAAATGTATAAACAAATAAATAGTGATTAAGCAAAGGTTTGATTTACAAGTTCCAGATTCAAGCCTCAGGCAAGACCAATCAAAAAAATCAAAATAAGGAAAAGAAAAAAAGAAAGAAAAGAAAGCAAAAGCCTGTAAACTCAAACTGTTCTCTGTCAATATATTCCAGGTGAGCAAACCACTTTTCTAAACTCTTTAAGTTGATATGTGTATGATCTGCTTTGTGGTGTTTCTTTGGTGTTTGCTGCGTATTACTTGATGAATCTGATGCATGAATCCATTGTGTGATGCTTGCATGTTGGTTTAGACATGAATTGATAGTATATATGTGAATATTGTTGGGTGCATATCTGATATCATCTCTGTAAGTTACAGAGTTAAAAGAGAAAAAAAGATAATGTAACCAAATCCCAAATCCTCATCATATAATCTCTGATAAGCTTAGGAATTCATACCAGATTGTTTACCCATGAATTAAGTCTAAAAAAAAAATCAGGTGAGCAAATCTCCTCCCTGAGTTTGTTTATTTTTGTTAGTGAGTAACAATTTATTTTAAAAACTAAATTAAAATGATATAGTTGCTTAAATTTGTTGCCTGACAAGTATGATGGATATGTCTGTGTTTGTGTATGAGATGGAATGCCTGCATTTTTGAGTTTTCTGCATATTCAACTGAGCTCTGCATTTTTCAAGAGTGAGTAACTTTGAACTTTAAGTTTTAAATAGGTTGCATGCTTATGTTAGATATAATTGAGTAATGATTGTGGTTATAAAAGTCTGGTAATATATTTATGAATGCATGTTGGTTATACTCTGCTGTGACTATGAATTCATTTTTTTTCCTATTTAAAGGAATTCACAAAACCTGTTTAGAATCTGGTTAGTATAGGTTTTAAAGTAATTATAATTTGTTTGTTTACTTTAGGTTAGTAACAAAATATTCTTTTTGGTAAAATGTTTATTCTGCCTGGGGTTGTCTAAACTTAAGTAAGAATGTGTTTTTCTTAAGTCAAGATTTAAGTTTTTAGGTGAGTTAAATACAGGGTGTATCTCTGTAAACACATGCAATCTTATCATATGTTGTTCTAGATCAAAATCAAACACATTAAATCCAGATTCATAAACTTAATTCATTGACATAAATTTAAATTATAAATCAAATATTAATATTTTTAAGTGTTTGTTTCATTTACTGTCTGGACTGAAACAATAATATGAATTTGGGGCAAATGTATATAATCTGTAGCTTAAGGGAACTCAAATTTATTTTGAGTTATCAAGAATGGATCATAGATCTTGGAAAAAATAAAAATAAAAAAAATCAGAGAAGTGATTAAACTGATTTGATTGAGTGTAGTTTTAAGTTTCTTCAGTTAAACCTAGTTTAGTATTGGGTTGAGCTTTGAGTCAGTTTGAAGTGGTGGGTTGACCGAGAGCTTTGGCGTTTTGGATATGGGTAGAGGGTGTGTAGAAGTGTTCGTGGTCGAAGAGAGTGGATGTCAGGTGGTCGGAGATGAGAGTTGAGGCCGCTGACAGGTTTTGTCATAAAACCTGTTTGAAAGTTTACAGGTTTTGAAAATTTGGTGAACTTTTGAATGCTTGATTTTTGATCGATCTGGGTTGGAGTTGGAGTAGTGGTGGGCTGCTGGAGTTGATTGGATCATCTGAGATGATCGGCAGAGGTGGCGGCGATGGAATCACTGGTGAACTGGTTGGTATGGGAAGTTTCAGGGGATACCTTGAGTTGCTCGAAGAAGTTGTTAAATGACTCGAAGCAAATGGTTTTTAAACTCGAAGTGGGAGAGCATAAAACCCGAAGTAAAAGTTATGTTTCTCGGGTAACCTGTAGTTTACAGATTACACAGCAAAACTGTGTTTTGTTTTAAAAATTTGGGTTTTAAAACTTTTTAAAATCTGGGTTTGTCAAATAAAAAAAAATCTGTAGTTATAGGTTTTAAATAAGGTTTAGGTTTAAAACTTAATTTTAAACCATAATTCAAGTTTGAATTACTTTGAATTTAAATTCCAGGTTTGAATTTGAAACCTGTTATCTGTTTCCTGCAAATCAAGGTTTAAGCTCTTTTAAATCTGCAGTTGTGGTTTTGAGTAAAATTTAAGTTCAAATTTAAATGTAAGTTTAAAATTCTCATTTGATTTTAAATTCCAGTTTTTTTTTTAATAAAACAGAAACTTAAGTTTTAAATTTAACTTAATTAACTATTTTATTTTGTGTAAAATAGTTGGAACTTTAATAATGAAGTTTTAAAAGGTGATTAAGATTTAAGAATTAAATTTAAACTGGAATCTGAGTATAAATGAAGTTCAGTTTCAAATTTAAAAGAAATTTAAATTTGAAAGTTTTAAAAACATAAATGATTTAAAACTTCTAAAATTTTGAAATAAATTTAATTTCAAATTCTTATGATTTCATTTTTAAGTCAAACTTTTGTTTTGACTTGTAATTTTAAATAAGTTTTAAATTATTTAAAACTTTGATAAGTTTAAAATTTATTTTATTTTAAATTTGAATTTTAAATTGAAATTCAAAGGTAATTTCAAAAGCACTTTGTTTTGAATCAAATTGTTTTAAACATAATTAAGTTATGTTTTACTTTGGAAATTTGATTAAGAATTATGTTTTGGAATTTATTAATAAGGGTAATTAAGATTTGTTAATTAATTTAATTAATTAATTGAATTTGGGATTAATAATTGATTAATGATTAAATCATTTTGGAATTAAGATCATTAATTAAATTTTAATTAATGATAAATGAATATTAATTATGTAATTAAGTTTTAAATTAAGGGTAATTAACTTTATAATTAACTTTAATAAATAAATGATTAAAGATAATTTAATTGGTAATTAATTTAAGTTAATTACCTTATAAAATAATTAAAGAATGGTTAATGAAGGTCATTAACCAGGATTATTTAACAATTAATTAATTTGGTTAATTTTATTTATTAATTAGATTAATTAATTTAATAATAATCAATTATAAATGGATTGAGTAATTACTTGATAAAGAAATTAAGAAATTAATTACTTAATATAATTAATTTAATTGAATGAGATTGTTTAATAAAGTTTAATTAATTTTAAACATTTGGGTTTTATAAATAACTACTTTATGTAATTAATGATTTGGAAATTACATAGTTAAGTAATTGTTTAATATTTACAGATGTAATTAAGTGGAGATGTTTAAGTGGGAGATAATTTGGGTTAATTATTTAGTAATTAATCAAATAATTAATTTAAGAGATTAAATTAAGGATAATTAATTTGGGTCAATATAGTAATTGAGTTGTTAATTACTTTGAGTAATTAATCTAAGAAATAATTTAGATCATTAATTATTTAATTAGTGATGTAATTAAGGATGATTAATTAGGATTAATTAATCAATAATAGGTAATAAATTAATGTAATTAATTTAGAAGTAATTAAAGAAGCAATTAAGGGTAGTTCATTACTAATGGAAGTGATTATGTGAGGAATAGATTTAAAACCACATAGATTTATTCATCTTAACTGAAGATGTTTGATTGTTATTGAATGTTTTGTGATGGATTGATATATTTGATATATGATGTGATGCTATGTATTGCTTTGTGCTAAGTTGTTATATCTGTGATGTATATGTTGTTATATGTATATGCAAACCCTTGATCCGTAAAACGACATTTGGATTTCGATGCGACAGGGAGTCGGATTCCATTTGGTTATCCGATACCCACATCGAATTGTAATGATTGAATCTGTGCTGATTGATGATGTGCTCTTATTGTGTAAAACCCCTGGACCACACTTATACACACACAAATATGGATTGCACGTGGAAATGGGTTAAGTCACAGATTTTGAAATTGTTTTAAAAATTGAATTTTTAAATCCAAAATAGTTTTGAACTAGAATTGAAGCTTTTGAAAATGGTTATTTTTAAATAACTGGATTAAGTTTGAAAATTTAGATAATTGGATTTAAATTTGAATTCAATATTTGAAATTGAATTCTAAAATTTGGAAACCAAGGTTTAAAAAGGGTATTCAACTTATAAATGGGTTTATATGGGTTTTTAAACCATTTTAAAGGTGGTGTTTTGGAATTTAAATTCAAGCCAAGATTTCAACTTGTATAAATTGGATTTTTCTAAAACGAAAACTATTTGTTTTCAAATAATAAAGCTTTCACATAAGAAATGAATTTTCAATTTGTGTTAAAGGGCTTCAGGTCTAAAAATGAAAATAGTGTTCCAAGTTTTAGATAAATTTTTGGAAACGTGTTTTGAAAGTTATAAATCTTTAATTTAAAGATTTAATTGGGTTAATCCAAATTGAATGGGAATTTTTTTTGAAATCTATGGATAGATCTTTGTGAAATTGGGTGAAACTTTGTGAAATAAATCCTTTTGGTTTAAAGATTAAAAATGGTAATTTGTTTAACCATTTGAAAGAAAGGTTTGGATTTTATAAGTTGTGACTTAACTGAAATCCCATATCCATATGTTTTAAAATATGGCGCTTACTATTCGGTTTAGCCGGGAGAGGACCTTGTGTCATATAACCCATTCCGAATAGTGATACGACGTTATGGATAGCAATTGAAGACCGGTGGTGAAGACCGGGTATTTGTGAGAACGATAGGATAACCTATCGATTGTCTCTGCACCGAGTAGCTACGGTATAGAGATTCCCTTAGTGATGGGAAGTCCGATCGGGATTGTGGATACCCGGATTTGCAAGGGCTTCTTCGGAAGTGCCTTCGGTTCTGTTCGAACCCGGAACAGACTTGTATGGTTGTATGTCCGACATTACACTTTGAGATGTTAACTGATCTCTATCAAATACATTTCTGCTTGGTGGCGGAGAATTTATTCTCTTAGTTTAACACCCTTCTCTGAGACGTACGAGCTCAGAGGTTATGTAGTTGATATTTATCAGTGATATTCCCAATTTGGTAATGTGGCATGCTGAGTGCTGCTGTGTGATGATCATTGGTTGATCATTTGTGATATGATCATTTGTTTGATCATTTATCTTTGTGATCATTGCTTTGGTCATCTGTTGACCCAAAGCATGGCTTTGTTGCACAAAGCGTAGCTTTGTGGACGAGACTGCATCAGGACCTCACTCCCCGGAAATGGTCGAAACAGGAAAGATGCGGCAAGGTTATGAGGGTCGCGCCCTTTAGGGTATGTCATTTCCTTCTGGAAAAGGGTGGTATCATGGTATGGAGCCCAGATACTTACTCATGTTGATACACTATACCTATTACTGTGTGGTGTTGTTGTGCGCGCGCTCGGATAAAGGTCCCAAAGGACCGGGGGATGACATATTCGTGTAGTAGTTACCTAGTTACAGAGGTAACCCGACCTTGTGTTGGCAGAGATCTAACCGTAACGTTAGTTCTCGGGACGTCCCGCCAGAGGCGTACCCATGTGGCAATAGGAAGTTCCTTAGCCTGACCATTTGTTGGAAATCCATTCATCCAATACGCGCCTTGTACGGTTTTAGTTGTAGAACCTGCCATTTAACATGGCAGCTATAGTAGGCATAGCATCATGGTACCTATGCTGGCTAGGATTTATATTATACTTTCGAAAGATTTTCCCCTATGCACTAGTAATAATATCAAAGAATTTTTCTCGTAGTAAGCATGTTTGACTATCATAAGGAGAAATCTCCCCCATGTGTGCGTTTGCATTGTGTGTGTGCCGGGAGGCCTTATGGTAGTTTCATTTTCCAAAAAGCATTGCGGATTTCAAATTTAAATTCTCTTGTTTGTTCAAAGACCAAATGCTTTTGTTTGCTCATACCAGTCCCATGACTGACCTGGAGTTTATTGTTCCTTTCCTAAACTCTGGGTGTCCACTATTTCCCACACGGGCAGTCTAGAGTTGGGATTTTCAGATAATCCATAGTAGGTGTAGATTCGATAGCTTTCAGCCATTAGGATTTGGCAATCGCATTTTGGATCGAGTTGCTTCTCTTCATCTTGAGTGGGAGTTCGAGCTATTGTTGGATTGGTGCTTTGGAGATGGAGATTACTGATATTGGAGTTCTTTCTTGAAGACTATTTTGGAGATTTGTTCCGCTGCTAGTGTTATCTTTTATTTCCGCTGCTATTCTTTGTATCTCTGAAAATGTTGATATCTATTGTACCATTCTGTTGTATCATTCATGTTGTATCAGTTATTGTATCAATGTTGTATATTGATATTTGTATTATTCATTTCTTCCGCTGTGTTATTTACTTAATGTGTTATAAGCTCCGGCACGACTCGAATTTCGACGTTTGAATCTGCGGCATTCAAGTACAATGGAGTACGGATGTCGATTTTTGAACGCTGGAATTTGGATCGTGACAGCAATCGATTTGGACCTTGTATGAACAAGTTATTCAATTTATAAGATTTTAGAATTGAATAATATAATTAATTCCTTAATTACAATCATTAACCTTAATTAAATATTAAATATGCTTAACCATAATCATCACATCTTCAACTCAAAGCCACTCCACTTCAAACCCAACTTCATTTGATTCTCCATCCCTTAACGTCGTCGATAACCTCTTATCGCCGCCGTGTCACCACCATGAACTTCCCTGAGCTCGACAATCCCCACACTAAATGTGCCACCACCTGAAATGCCTCTACCGCCAGATCTAGCTCGAAAATCGAACACCGTTCATCCCTAAATTTTGATTGACATACACCTCCAACCGACAACCTACCAAATAAAGTGTCCATCTCACTATCTCGACCAACTTTGCAGTTGGGACCAAACCCCAAAACGGTATTTGATAGCTCAGATCAATAAGGGTCGTTGGACGTAAGGTAGTTTATCTCGGTGGCTAGGTTTAACAGATCAGGGTTCGAACAAATGAAGATGGGTATGGGTCCTTATATAGGAATCTACCTAACACTGTTCACGCACCAAATTATACGAGCTCCAATCGAGGCGTGCTCACTGGCATTCCAATCTAAATACTCCTATTCCAAACTCAATGGATCGGGACCTAATTCCATCAAATATAGAAGTTAGCTTTTAAAAATCAAATTATATTATATTATATTCCTGAAATTGATTGCTACACGTTTCTAGTTGCACGACTACACAGTATGTCTGATTGTCATGAAACTTGTCAGCTACAACAATTTATTATTTCGGATCTAATGGCACTAGTTTTGTCAAAATCCGAGACAGTGCCTCGAATGA
Organism: Allium cepa; assembly: GCA_030765085.1. Taxonomy (NCBI): domain Eukaryota; kingdom Viridiplantae; phylum Streptophyta; class Magnoliopsida; order Asparagales; family Amaryllidaceae; genus Allium; species Allium cepa. The sequence goes on from CM060935.1 coordinate 603,946,647, forward strand.
TATTTAAATAATTTCCAAGTTATTTATTTAAACCATTTATTTTTTGAAATTAAATTTTCAAAATGAATCCACCGTTATTACGTGTTAATTAAAAGGAGTTAAATAAAGCTATTCAATCCATTAAATTAATACTTAATTTGAAATCCAAATACTTAACTCATTATTCAAATATTTTCAGCAATCCATATATTTGAATTCCAATATTTAAAACCTTAAAAACCCATTATTCTAATATTGAAAATTAACTAAATACTCATATCAAATAACAAAACCCTAGGTTATTATACTAACCAAGTAAAATGAAATTAAAATGAGGAAAGACATGATTTTAAAGTGGTTCGATGTTAATTCGATAACCCAAGTCCACTATCAGCTTTATTTTTACTTGTTTTCACAACTTCAGGAGAGAGAGTGTAAGGATTTCAGATCTAATAATGATTGAAAATGAAAATGGAAAAAATTAGTTGGAAAAACTAAGAATAGAATCCAAAGTACTTATTCATTGCTAATGAAGTATATTTATAGTTAACATCCTCCTTCTAAGTTGATTGAGTGTGTAGGAAGAAGTAAGAAGTCAGGCCCGAGCTTTCTGCCATGTAGAACGTGTAAAAATTAGTAACCGATACCTTTTGGTACTGACATGTGTTGCTTAATCACTTTGATTTTTTTTCCATATTTTCTTAAGTATTCTAGCTTTGGATATTTATAAATATATTTGCATCCTCCAATTATATCAGTGCATACATGATTTTTCTACCTAAATTCTAGCCTTCTTCTTCGCAGTATCAACTAACATCATCTGTAATTCAGAGTGGGTCCCCCATCTTCAAACTATTGGTACCAGCATAACCAATCGAGTCATTACCGACATGTTTGGCTTTGTGCAAAACTTGGAAAAACTTATTATGCTCCATTTATCCATCTTTCCTAACACCTCCTAAGTTTCTTCATAAGTTTCTCCATTATTTTGAGGTCCAGATTCATAATGATATTGCAGGGTTTAAATATCGGATAACACTTGTTCCCTAAGTATGCTTTTGTGATAACAAAGTATGTTTTGGATCGAGACAAGCGATTGGATGGTATTTGAAATGAATCCTTCTTTCCTTAACTATTGTCTTGAAATGCTACATCCACTCCGAGAGTTTTAGACCATCGCTTTACATAGTCGTTGAATCACTTCTTTCCACCGATGAGCTGAAGTTTTTTAATTTTCTGGAAGTTGTGAGGATTGTTTTCTCAAATGATTATAAATCAAACATTTAGCAAAAATTTCCATCTTCACTTTCATTTTCCTATCTTTTGAGTTTTTTTGCTTTGCGAATTCAACCATTACAATTTCACATGACATCTATGATGTCACTGCCACGTATCAAGCACCGCCATGTTTGGATCGCCATAAATCGGTCATCACCAATCAATTACACAAGCATCTTGCAAATCATGGCCAACTCTAGTCGTCGTCCTAGATCTCAATCTTGGACTTTAGGTGGATTTGACCTTGCCTATACACAGCGCATGTTGTGCCTTTACTACCACCGATGCTCATCTCATCGACTTCAAGCCACCATTGGCCCATGCTCGAACTCAAAATCATTCACCTCCTTTCACCGCTGCTACCTTACTTAGACAACCCGTGGGATACCTCGAACCCAAATACTTGTGATTAGGGTGTGTTGAGGCTAAATTATAAGTTAACTGTATTGAAGAATGAGGTGGTGAAATGAATATGAGAGATTGCATTATCGCATCGCTCTCGGATATGGATATGTGGTTTGAGTTTCAGCTGCATGGTTTTTGAGAAATTGCCACATTAAACACACTCGACATTCTATAGATTTAAGTGCCAATGCTCCAAGTTGAACAACATAATATTGTGATCCTGCAAAGAAAAGCTCCATGTTGTTTTGAATAATGGTTCTATTATCATGCACTCTATAGTAATAGATAAGATCGGCACACTGTTCCATAGCGTGATGGAGCTTGTTTGCCAGCATGAGCAGGCTATCCAAACTGAGTGCTCTTGTGCATTATCTACAGACACAAACAAGGTTGTAAAAATAACTTGGCGGTCTCTAAGCAGTAGTTATGGATTAGGGATTAATTGTTTAGGAAAGAATAAATCGAAGATTAATCAAAACTAGTCATTTTTAATAATTCATGTATGTTGGTAAAGTTTTAGTGTTTTATTTAGTATTAATTGATATAAATTGAAAATTTAGATTTTTGACGTGCTTTGGAGTAGCCAAGAAGGAAAGATCGTTTAAAACTAGCATATTAACGCTTATACATAGAACTGAACCTTAAATAATGCCTAATCAGTGCCTAAATATATGTTTTGATTCATACTTGAGGCAATAAAACCTGTATAGGCGGACTTAGGAAAATCATTAGGTCATATGCCTCGCTTGGCAGTTATGAGGGTCCCTATCGGAGGCCTTGAAGGATTTTTACAATAATAGAGAAACACTGCATAGATTGACACATTGTACTACTTCGGTCAACGTTCAAATCTGATTGGTCAATGAAGGTCGACGTCTGTTGGACTCTATACATCAGCTACATAGGTTTTAATCAAAGTAAAGCATAGAGATGATTCTTACCTGATCACATTCATTATCAAGTTTCTAGTAAAGAATGAATAACCTTAAATGATCTCCTTACTTTTACACCGATAAGGGTGAGGCATTCAATCACTCAAGAATTCCAGCTTTAGTTTACTCCTTTGGCAGACCCTAATGGCCCCATAGTTTCAAGATACAACCAGCATATTCTAATAATCTTAGACAACCCTTAAATGCCATAGTATCTAAAATGACCATGAAAGAACCAAGGTCCATCTGCTTGAAACAATTATCCTCCATGAAGTTCTTCTCCCTAAACCTCAACAAAGAGCTAATCTTCAGTGAATTCCTTAGGTTTGTTCTTTGATTGCTAGGACTAGCTCCATCTTATGTGCAACCAAATGGCTACGCCCTCTTAAACTCCCTCTATATGATCTTCATGTTACATTTGGTCAGCCACCAACCTTCAAGGAGCCATCTTTTCTAGTTAACTTTAAAAGAAGGTTGGAGGGCCTTTCCACGTCGGTAATAGAAGCTTTCAGTCGGTGCAAGGTAGTAGAGGGTCTCTACAGTAAGAGGAGCTACTTTATGGACTAGTACTTCTTAGCCCAATTCCCTAATGGCTTTAATCGCTATTGGCTTTTCTGACATAAGATCTCTTGTTCAATAAATTTATCACACTTAAGCTTCCTTTACCCAAATGATTAATCTTTCTTCTACACCATTAATAGATATTTCTTGTCAGACTCTAACTCCCGCTCCGACGGAGACTTTACAATTTTTAAAGGAAATTAATGCGGATCAAAGGATAACCTCTTACTTCCTAACCAATGCTCGCATATGCCAATTCCAGTTTCTTTATAATGGTAGGACCATTCAACCGAATACACTTCCTCATAGGGTGGCCCAAGCTGCTCGTTGTCCTTCGGATCCTTATGGAAATCAAGGAGGATCCTTGGTCCGATGACAACAAACCAAAAGAAGAAGGGAATCATGAGGTAGATGAAAATATTATAGAAGGTAAGGGAGATTAAGTGGATGAGAATATATATGAAGAGTAGATAGGAGAAGGATAAAACCTTGGCGATGAAAGAGGCAAAGAAGAGGAAGAGGGAGAAGAAAAAGAGGATGAGGGTGTTAGTGGAAGCGAATAATTTGGAAATACATCCCCTGAAGGCAACTAGGTTGCTTTACCCTTGAACTAGAGCAAATTATCATCAAGACCTCCTAGCATGTGCGCAAACTCACACTAAGACCCAATTGGGGAGTCAACATCTCCGGGTGCACATGATGCTATCTTGGCTCTCTGAGAGACATTGGGAGCTTTCCAAACATCACTTCCAAGGACTTGAAATTTGAAAACATTCAGGCACTCGATCCTCTCGACTTCAACTTTCCATGGGCTAGTATATCCTAACCTACTAAGGGTGAAGAAACTCCATCTTTACAGCCCCATAAGCATGGTCCATTGCTATTTAGGACAATCCAACACTTCACACACTTCTAAGAGAACAAGCATGGTCGTTTTGCACTTGTCCTTGATCCAATGACTAAATTCTAATATAAGCCTTTGCACTTTTCATATACTATAGGGAAAATAGTTGTCTTAAAAGGATTCGTGAGGGCTTTGGCTAATACTACTCCCAAGGCTGTTTGTACACTCATCTTAGCCCATACTACGGCTCTGAAAGTGAGAAGTGGATGAGAAAGGACAAATAATGGCATAAAATCAAGGAAAGAAATTGTCACTATAATGAACATAGGTAATCATGTGACCGCTCTAAGATGGACTTTGATCCCTATTACCAACAATGCTTGCCTTATTAGTCCTTCTAGCTCCATCGATCTTTTCAGTTTGATCATCCCTCATCGTCTCAGTCTCCCACTATTGCCATCATCGAGCGAACTACTACTCCGATCACATCTCCCTACCAATTCAGAATCATCAACCCTTTCACTTCCTATAGATTGCATAGGGTTGGAAAGTCACATAAGTCATACTACTCCTCATCCTTCCTCTAAAAGCCAATCTCTTACCCATGTCACAAAGATGTAGGCGGTTCTCCCTGGCTTCTACCTAAAGAGCGTTAAATTCGACTATGATGTCAAGGATCTTTCCAAAAGCCATGTGAATGATGGAATCCATGGAACCAGTAAGACCACATAGTAGTTTATCCAATGGAAGTTGTTGGCCAAAGGCCTCTTAGATATCAACTGTGCAAACAAGTTAATCATCTGAAGCCATGACACTAAAAGATCTTACTATAGTCACATTTATGAAGATTACAAGAAAAAGATGGTAAAGCTCAAGAAGGAAAATGAGGAGAAGGATAAGGCCATCAAAGAGGTCGAGAAGAAATTGGTTGAGGAGGCAGCAACCTACAAGTCTCAATGCATAGTCCATAATGAATAATTAAAAATCGCATTTATTCATAATGGAAGCCTTAAGGAAGAGATCAAAGTATAAGAGGCCCATAAGACTGCCCTTCAAACTGAGATAGATAAACTCAAGGCAGACCTGAAGGCCAAAAAGAGTTAAGGGACCATGCCCAAGAGATTGCGCATACATATATAGAAGTGAATGATCTAAGAACCAAGTTGGTCAATTCACAAAAATAGATAGCTGATCTTAAGGCCAAGATGACACGGGCTGGGAAGAAACTAAAGCCATTCACCTCCAATTAATTGCAAATGTCATCGAGACAGAGCATCTTAAATGGCTAGTAGGTGACTACCCTCTCATATTAGCTTAGGCCTAGGAAGAAATCATAGGAAGGTCCAAGGAATCTGGTGAAGAAGTAGATGATGAGAAGATGAAGAATGAGCTTCTGGATAAAGACGATCTGATAGCCCTAAAAAGGACATGGAAATCAAGGCAGCAAAAGCTGCAATATTGAATAGGTGTCCACCGAGATCTTCGTCGGTCTAGCTCGTCGGGCCATTTAGATGATACTACTCCTACCCAGAAAAAATCTTAGGTGAAGATTATCACATCCACGACGACCACTCCTATAGTCACCATATTTGAAACACCTACATCCATCAACCTTAGTGTCATTGCTACTCCCACTACAACTGACACTACCGAAAGCTATAATTCGGAGGACCTAGCCTTTGTCCCGTCTGTGATTCCCCTTACCCCGCCTCTACTCTCAAAAGTTCTTGAGGAAGGGGAAATCGACATGTCTTCTCTACTTGAATCTTTTCCTTTTGAAGGTATATCCTTAGTCTCTTTGGTTCTCAAGAAGCTTCAATTCACTCCTATGGACATCTTTAACTTTATAATTCTGTATGTCAACTTTCAGATCAACCCGCAACCATGTCCATTCTGATGATTATTCACCATGCGGCCTCTGCGTCGACTGCCATTACTACAGCATCGATCATTGTCATAACCTCAATTTTGGTCTCTTTTTCCATTATAGAGTTCAAACCCAACCCCAGAGTTGAAAAGACTGGCACACTCAAGGATGAGATAGTAAACAAAATAAATGTTGTTGCCGATGACGATGGTGACAAGCTCATCATTACCTAGATCATTGGTAAGGCACCTTCACTAGCCACTAAGAAAGGTTTTCGACGTCGGCAAGTTGAAATCTGTGAGAAGAGAGCATGGGTTGGAACTAGCTAAGCTGCTCTTGTCTACTGGCTCATCGATCCCTCTACTCAAGATCATGCCACCCTTGAGTCATACTGCTGGTGCTTCTCAAACACACTCGGAGACTTACAACCAATCCTAGGATCACCTAAATTGGACAGTAGAGGAAGATAAATCTCACTTGGGTAAAAGCACTTTGGAAAATGAGAAAGATAAGAGCATCATGCTAAGCAGGCTGACCAAAGGAGGGAAAAGGGGTAGGACAAAGTCATCGATCTAGACCACTTTAAGAAGACAAGTTATTTTTCCCTTTTTGTGTCTTAATCTTTTTGGCTCATTCATGTACATAAATCGTCGATGTGAGGGAGAAACTCCTATATTTTGCATAAATAGGATGTATAAATAAAATATTGTTTTCTGTTCAACCTTTTTATCATTTTCCTTATCGCATCTTTTACTTCTTTTACCAATATACTTGTCTGCATGTATTTGTAATCATCTGTGATGCAATTACGCATATAGAATATCTACTTGTGTCTATGATCTATGCAATGCCATTGTTTACTATAATTTTGTACACTAAATAAATTTTTGCAATTGCCAGGTGTTGTGTTGATTACATAGCCTTGTATAATGTTTATCATTATACAAACGTATCTTGCGTGGCTAAACAAAACTGATTTTCATCGATCAACCTTGTTTATCATCAACTAAACATGTCATGTCCAGTCATAAATAAGGCCGTTCTACCAGCTCAGCTGTGAATATGTAGCTCATATGTCCATTTCTATATGAATGCTGACATAATCCAACAGCGTGCCTACAAAAGATTCAATTCCACATCAATTCCTATCTTTAGGAGTAACTATCTCAAAAGCCAACCTCCAAGCATCAATCCTTGACCTTGCCTATCTCTGGGTGTTGGTCAAAGAATAAATATGTAAGGGAGAATCATCTGATCGACCCTAGGAAGATCATACTCTAATGACTCGATTGTGGGTTGAAGGAGTACAACGGTACCTATTAGTGGGTACCTAGACAACCGATTTTTCAAAACCAAAAATGTATGATTGTACCACCGGTCATGGAGCATAAAATCAGACTTTGACAATACAATTCATTGATTCAAAAAGCCAACTTTATTTATAAATAAAAAGGATGGTTATAATGGCCTTATTACATCAAACTAGATAAGTGAGATGTCTTATTTGTACAAAAAAATGAAATCAAGTAAAACAACCTTGCAAGTGCTCGCTATTCCATGCCTGTGGGATTGGGATCCCATAAGCAATTGATAACTTGAAAGTTCCATCTCCAAGCTGCCGTACAATCGCATAGTGACCTTCATAATTCGGGCCAAGTGCCTTCATGCCTGGAAAGACCTATTTCAAAATAAGGTCACCCATCTCAAAGGTATGACTTTGGCATTAAATTGCTCTGCTACTCTTATATGGTGAGTAGCTACCGTTGAATAAGCCACTTCTCATTTTTATTCAACCAAGTAGAGTTACTCAAGCCAGAGTTCCAAATCCATCTTGGTATCATAATGCAATGTTCTATGATAAGGAACTTTAACTTCAATCAAAATCATGCTCTTAGTCCCGTAGGCCAAGAAAATTGAGTTGGCCAGTCGCGGATTTAGGACCATCCAGTAGGCTTACATGCTAGTGGTATCTCATCCGTGCAGTTGTCTTTGGTTATTTTCAACCTCTTCTTGATGATGGATATGATGATCTTGTTCGCTTCCCTCACCTATCCTTTTTTTCATAAATATGCCAATACCGCATAAAATTTCTCAGTTTGTTACCAAACATAGAATTCTACGAACTTATAGCTCTCGAATTCAGTTCCATTATCGACGACTATCTTTTGTGGAACTCCAAACCTACATAAAATATTCTCTACTACAAATTTGATCACTTTCTACGAAGTAGTTGTTGTAAGAGGTTTCACTTATCCCAGTCAAAGTAATCAACAACCATTATCACGTATTTTTCTCAACCTTTCGACATTGGTAGCACACCGAAGATATATATCCCCCATGCGTAAATAGCCACGGGATAACCATTTGTGTAAGCTCAAGGGATGAGGCTCTAGGAATCTTTAAAAACCTATGGAACTTGTCATATCTTCTAGAGTAGTCGGTTGCATCCCAGTTGACCATTGGCCAGAAGTATCAGCAGTAAAGAACTTTCTTTGTTGATGACTACCACCTAGTATGATCATCACAGCTTCCTTCATGCACATCTACAAGGATCTTTTAGCTTCGATTTTAGTGGCAAACCTTAGTAGGTTTATTGAGAATCCTCTTCTGTACAATACTCCTTCTTGGATAATGAATCAACATACCTTATGTAGGAGTTTCCATCGTTCGTTCCTTCTATATAGGAGAGTCCCTTTTAGCAAAAACTATCTAATTGGAGTCATCCACGACTCCTTCTCTTCCTCAACCTCCAAGATCTAATCCATATCCATCTTGTTAATGCTTGGAGCCACCAAAACTTTTCCTGGTACAATTCTCAATAGCTCTCGTGAACTGGCCAGTTTGGCTAATGATCAGCATTCGTTTTCTCCTCCCTAAAGTTGTGTGTTGCCGTGTGATGTCCGATATCGCCCAATAGTCCTAATACGTTTGACGTATACAGGGAAAGTCCCACTCTTTTAGCTTGAAATTCCTTTTTCATATGGCAAAACAATAACTGGGATTCGCTACCCGAATATGTGCAATGTCTTGACTCCTAGTTCCTTTTCTGTCTTGACTCCCACAATCAGTACTTTATATTCCTCTTCGTTGTTCATTGCTCAAAACTCTAGCCTCAAAGTGTAGCATATCCTCTGTCCTTTTAGGGTCATGAGAACCACTCTTGCTCTATAATTATGTTCATTGGAGACTCCATCTACATATAAATTCCATTAGGATAGTTGGATCAAATCTTCTTCCAATTCATCGTCTCAGATGTAAATTCAACAATGAAATCTACCAACGCATGTCCTCAAGTTGCCTTCCAAGTATGGAAAGGTATATCATATTGTCTCATTTCAATGTTCTACTTTATCAATCTTCTCGAAGTCTCGGGTTGATGTAGCACTTGTATCAATGGCTGATAGTCAACACCTTTATCATATGAGCCTATACATATAGCATCAACTTCCTTGATGTGATTAGAAAATAGTGTACCAACTTCTCTAGTATCAGGTAATTTATTTCCACTCCAGTGAACCATTTGTTGGCAAAGTAAACTAGACTTTGAATCTTGCTCACTTGATGCACTATTGCTGCAGTAAGTGCATGAATAGACACAGCTAAGTAAATGAATAAGTCCTCTAATTCCAAAGGCTTCAATAGTACCGGCAGTCTCTCCATATGATTTAAAAAATAATAGAAAGCCTGTTGACATTCTTTGTCCATACAAACTTTTCCTTTTCCTTCTTGAGGGCGTCAAAGGTTGGTATACACTTATCGGTTGCCTTTGAGATGAATCGACTCAACATGATGACTTTACCATTTAAGCTCTACATTTCCCTATTTATCATTAGAGAAGTAACCTATCTTAGTGCTCTAACTTGCTTTAGTTTAGCTTCAACTCCCCTTGAGTTCATAATGAAACATGCAACGACCGTCGTACACCATGAGTAACAGTAATACATATATAGTGCAGTTTTGTGATGTCCGAACAATTATCAAGGGTGAAAAGAAACAAAACATCATAGAACCTATCATATATCTCAAATCACGTCGAATAAACAAAATAATAACACCATTAATATAAAATAGGTGAGATAGTAATAACTAAAATGAGCCACAATATTAGAGCACATTGGCTCATAAAGTAATACGACATAGTAATAGAGTTTATACAAGTGGAAATAAAATCAAATAAATTGTCTCAATAGCAAAAAATAACCATCTTGGCTTCAAAGTGTTGTACATCAGAATAAACAATGGTATAACTATATATAATACAAGAAAGCTCTATCCAGCTCGTCCTTTGCTTAGCCATCGTGTAACACTAAACTTGCTATCTAATCTACTCATTTAAGAGTACACGAGGTAATAAGAAGCAAAGCATAAAATCTCGAGTCAAACAATACTTCGGTGCAAGCAATAAATAAATCTTAAAATACAATACAAGTCGATATAGTAAGGAACAAGGATATTTGAACCATACCCGACATGTCCCTACAACTAAGGAGTAAGCATATAATTAACATATTATGAAACTCTACAAACATCATAAAGGTAAACTGAATCTAAGTACAATGATGGGTATCTAGGCATCCCTATCCACAATACATATCTCAAAAGACATCCCTATAGACTATGGGAGAAAGCAAACAAAACAAACATAGCGTCCATCAAATAATCCTCACTGTCACTTAGTGTGCCTCGGATATATGATAACTTATATGACAATTCCTTTGCTTGGGATTCAAGGACAAATCATAATTTCCAGTGAATTCGCCTTAATCCCAAAGATGAAGACTCTTTCCACCGGTCCAGGATACACGAACCCATTCATCAGGGGAAGCCAAATAAAGTACCCATGAGCATTCACACAATAACCCTACTTTCGAGTACATCATAAAACACTTCAAGTATTAACAATCCATTAGCATACTTATCCATGCCCTTTTCTTGCTCTATCTAGTTTTCATTATTCTCAGGGAACCATTCCGAATTCCTTTTTTCCATGATATTCAATATTCTATCAATGGGTCACCGTTTCCAGAACCCGTCCTTTGTGGATAATCAATCTCACGACTCCATTCAATATCAAGCCACTATCATCATAACCTCGCTCCATTCACAATTATGTCAAGAACATCGAAGTCCCCAAGCTATCATCCTTCATGCGCTACTATATCGCTATCAAACTCCTGTGAACAAACAAATACCTTTAGCATGACTTGCACAGCAAACATTTCCCTTCCTGGAAGTTCCATAGCCCATGGCCCCCAAAATTCATGTCAGTACTGATAAAAAGTGATTAGTACCGATATGATTCCTTTCATTTATACTTAACCAAATTTTGGCTAAGTATATTCCATCCTAATCACTTCTTCTCATCATGCTCAGACCACCATGCTTCATTCCCCGAGCTCCAAGCTCCACTCAAATGATGGAAAATCAACCTGGTACCGATTTGAAGTGGTCTGTACCGATCACTTTACTTCGTAAATTTTTCACCTTTAAACTTTTCGACCTTTTCCTACCTTCAACTCGAAGTCTACCCCAAAATTTCATGGCTTAAGTCCTAATGCCTTGCTGTCTTGCCAAAAGATCTGCAAACACTCCACCGAGTAATCATCTCGTCAACGATATGAATCCCGTGAGCCAAACTTCATGTGACTTGAATCTTATGCTCCTCTCTTGCTCAAGAGCCCTTTCTACAAGTTTCGTCCTATTTTGACCACTTTTTCCTTCAATTTTCCCAATTCAACGATCTCTTTTCCCAACTACCTAAAGCACTAGCAAGCCATATCAAGCATAACACGCAAAACTGAAATATCACCCATATACATCCATATACACATGTAATTCATCAAAACAAGATTATCATACAAATTCTAGTCTTGATCTAATTTTCGCACTAGCATGTCAATATGATAAAAAGGGGCTGCAGAACTTTTAAAACCCATTTTAGTGTATAAAGATGTTATTAAAGTAAGCAAATGTTTTAAAATCGAAATCATGTTGAAAACATCAATTGTAACCGTGTAAACATGCATAGGATTGTGAGAGGTCAAGAACCACTCACTAAATACCAAAATACTAATTTTCCTCCTAGATACAAGATTAACAACGAACAAATATGAATTTCCAAGTGTCAAAGTGATAAAAGCTACAATCTTCTTTTCTAATTCCCTTCAGTTCATGATTCAGGCTAAGATCAATAAGAAAAAGGGAAGCTTTTTATCGTAATTAAGGCTAATAGAGGTTTTGATTTAATTTTAGAAGAAGAGAAATGATTTGGGGGGTGTTTCTTCAACCATTATTGGCACAAATTTTGAGTTAGGCCTTGGGCTTAGCCCCTAAATCTCCCTAACTACACATTAATATGTCCAATAGCAAGCAGAATTTAAAATGCCTATATCTCCTAAACGGTAAGTCTATTTTCCTACTATGACCACTCTACGGAAAGAAAAACCACAAGCTTAATCTGTTGGAACTGGTTTCTGACCCTAATTCAATCCCTGTCAAAATAATAGGCCATACAGGAATTTCTGGTTCCCAAATGTCCGATGAAAATTATAAAGATGGAAAAATATCTTTAATATTCATTTCCCAAAGTTATAGAGTCAGACGATCTTATATGAATTAAATGATAATATCTTATGATCCTTCGATATATAAAATATGGGTCATTACACTCTCCATCCTTTAGAAATTTCACCCTTAAAATCCCAAAATAAATCAAAGGATAATCAATCATAGTTACCCCCACATGCCTACAATAATACACAACCATCAAACATCTCAACAAGAAGTCATGCAATCAACAATATAGATAAGTCATCATAGTATGTGAGATCCTAAACTATCCTACATGATATCAAAGGTAAAAGTAAATACGATAAACAGTAAGTCTAACTATGCAAAGCGCTCCGGATATGCATCCGTTATGCTCTCCTCAGTTTCCCACGTGCAATTGCTTTCACTCTCTCCCCATTGAACCTTTACTAACTCCATCGACTTTCTAGTAAAGATATTTTGTATCACGATAGACAATACGAACCGACCTATGAGGTCTTGAAGATTTTGGATTAATCTCGATATCATCAAGTTGACCCAGTGAAATTTTCATGCCTGAGTCATGCTCAAACTTCCACAAATGAGAGACATGGAAGACGTTGTGCACATCCGCCATCTTCTGAGGTAATTCGACTCTATATGTTAGGTTCTCAATCCTCCCTACTATCTGAAAAGGACCTATGAATCTCGACACCGACTTCCTCTTCCTACCAAATTAAATAACCTTCTTCAACAGAAAAATCTTCACAAATACCATATCCCCGATAGAGAACTCTTGATCTTGACATCTCTTATCAGTGTAGCTTTCGGTCTATCTCGAGGAGCTTTCATTCATTACTGAATGATCTCAAACTTCTTCAAGGTTTCCCTAATCATATTTCGCCCAAGCATCAGCTTCTTACTCGTTTCCCACTAACATGAAGGAGTGTTACATGGTCGGCCATATCGATACTAGAATGTTAGCTATTTTTGTACACGAACTCCACCATATGGAAGTGATTGTGCCATGAGCCACCAAAATCAAGAATGAAAGCTTGTAATAGATACTTCAATATGCAATTCACCCTCTCGGTCTAGCCATCAATTTATGGGTGATAACCTATACTGAGATGCAACTCCCTCTCCAATGAGAATGCAAGCTTGTAAGAGATACTCTAATATGCAGTTCACATACAACTTGTCTAATTTGGATGTTGTTCTAAAGATTTAACGAGTATGAAGCAGGCACTCTTCATCAATCTATCAATTATGACCAAATGCTATCGTACCATTCTCTAGTCCTCGGTAATCTACCAATGAAATCCGTCGAGTCATGCTCCCATTTCCATTTGGGAACTTCAAGTGGTTGCAGTAATCCACTTGGCTTCTTCTGCTCTGCCTTGACCAATTGAAAGTTTATACACTTCGAGATGAATGTCCCAACATCCTTCTGCATCCCCTTTTAATAATAGGTCTGCTTCATATCACGGTACATCTTATATCCATTGGAATGTATAGTTAACCTAGAATGGTGGCCCTCTCGTAGCACTTCGCCTCGCAATCCATCAGCATCAGGAATAAATAGTTTCCCATATTTACGGAGCTAACCATCTCGGTTGAGTCTGTACTGCTTCATTTCCTCAGACTCTACTCCCTTATATTCTTGCCATGATCTCTGCTGGTCTAGCATCTCACCTTTGACTAGCACCGATCCGCTCAATCAAAGTAGGTTTGATTACCAAGCTCATCAATATCTCTGGCTCTAACTCACAATGAGGTCTGAAGTCATAGACAAGAACATACACTGATTGCTTTCCACTCTAGGAACATTGCTCCCAAATCAACATATTTTCTATTAAGTGCATCAAGGAATGCACTTCCCCTATCGGGTATATAGGAAGTGTCAAAATCGTAGGAGGTTAAAATTTCCAACCATCGCTTCCAGGAAAGACTGAGATCCTTCTAGAAGAAGAAGTACTTCAAGGATTATGATCCGTGCATAGCTCAAACATTTCTCCTAACAGATAATGCCTCCATGTCTTCAATGCACACAGTATCACCCCCAACTCCAAATTGTGTGTCGGATACTTTTTCTCATGCAGTTTTAGCTATCGACTAGAGTAAGCGACAACTTTTCCTCTTTGCATCAACACTACACCTAATCCAGTACCACAGGGGTCTGTGTATACTATTATCTCCTCAATCCTACTCAAAATAGTCAATATCAGTTCGCTCATCAACCTTTCCTTCAAACTCCCAAACACGTGCTCACACTTCCCGTCCTAAAAAACATCTAATTCTTCTTCATCAAATTAATCAATGGCACTGCTACCTTTTAGAAGTCCTTTATGAAACTCTATAATATCTCATCAAATTTAGGAAACTTCTCACATTAGTAGCATTCTTGGGTTGGTTCTAATCCTGAATTGCCGCCACCTTTGTAGGATCTACTGCGAAGCCCTACTTAGAGACGACATGACCCAAGAATCTCACTTCCCTCCTCTAGAAGTGACACTTCGCATACTTCACTTTCAATTTATGGCTCCTCAACACTTTAAGCGTGATCCTCCGGTGCATATTGTGTTCCTCCTCCATCCTAAAATAGACCCAAATATCATTGACGACACAAGCATGAACTTGTTCAGTTGATCTTAGAAGACACTGTTCATGAGATCAACAAAATATACCGAAGCATTCGTTAGCCCAGACAGCATAACCATTACTCAAAGAAATTATATGAACTTAGGAAACACGATAATCGGCATAATCTTTTTCTCTTCTCTCAGCTAGTGAAGTCCCATAGCAAGATCCAACCGAGAGAACATCTTCTCACCATGGAGCTGATCGAGCAAGTTATCAATATACAAGAGTGGATACATGTTCTCCCTCGTCATCTTATTTAGCTCACAGTAATCTAACATAGCCTCAGAGAGCCTTCTGTCTTAGTGGAGAATACTACAGGCATGTTCCACCCAAATATACTCCTATGAATGAATCCTCTCTTTAATAGGTCATTTACTTGCACCTCCAACTCCTTCTGCTCTCTGGGTTTCATATGCCTTAAAGGAATTACTACCGCTCTAGCATCCTTTACAAATCTATGCGAAACTCAAATCTTTCGGTACAACAGTAACCCGGTCAACTCTTAAACATGTCTGAAAACTCTCTAACGATAGGCACATATGATAACTTATCCTATGGAACCTAGAGCAAATATTGAAAGCTAACCATAGCGCCATCCTCTAGCCGATAGCCAATCACTGCCGTTCACCACTCCACAACCCTAATCATCACCAACAGCTTCCCGCTATCCACCATTATCACATACTTCCTCCGCCAGCCCATTCCCAAGATAATCCTGAACATAGTTAAATTCAAAACAAATAAATAACAAACAAAAGATCATCCATGAATCGATAAGATCAAACCATAAAAATCATACACAGGCTAGTGAAGCTTCCAATTGGGTTCATCACAATTAAAGGTTGGTCAACTGTTTTGGGTTTCAATCCCAATCTATCTTCGAGGTCACTAGATAGGGAGGAATGTAAGTCCTCAATATCGAACAAAACACATATGAGAACATCACAAATAGAAAGCATACCATGAATAGTGATACTCTTTCCCTTCTCCTTTGTCGAGGGAGCACTTAACAAAGTCGGGACAACATCCAAAGCTTATGCCATCATAACTTTTTTTTGTTGTGCTACTTCTGGGAAATATTTTTGCATATGTCTGAAATGTTGTAATTTGTAGCACTTCTTCTTTTCATCAGCTTTGCAGTCTCTAACCAAGTGGCCCTTGTCGCCATAGCCATAACAGATAGGATCCCACTTAGCCTTCTTCAATGCATTCTTTCCTTGAAACTACTTTCTTTTACCATTCCATTTCTTCTTGCCTCCACCTCCTTGTTATGGTTTTAGCTCTTCCTTACCCACAACAGATAATTTAGACTTAGTTTACAAACTCTCCTCGTAAAGAGCTTTCTCGACAAGTCTCTTAAATGGTTCATCGATATGACTCACTAACTTCTCCCCTAAGTAGTCGTCCAAACCCATAAGAAAGTTCTTATTCTTCCTTAATAGAGTGTCAATGAAAGACATCCTTATTTTTATAAGGTGCGAACTTAACAACATACTCAAAGATAGACATGTCACCCTACTCCAGATCATCAAACTTCCCGAATAGCATTGACTTCTGAATAGTCGAAATGAACTTCTCTTCGATTTGGGTTTTGAACTGGCCCTAAGTAAACCGATCCTCGAGAGTAGCAACTCTAATAACATTCCACTAGTTCATATGACTTGAACATGGGGTTCTTCCCTAGCTTCATATCCGTTCTTCCTAGTTTCATCCAATTTCCGTCACTTTTGCCTTTGATTTGCCTAAAACCTCTTTTTCGAACTACTTAAAGCAATAACAAACCATATCAAAGCGCAACATACGAAACTAAAATATCACCCATGTACATCCATACACACATGCAATTCATCAAAATATGATTATCATAGAAAATCTAGAATATATCTAATTTTTACACTAGCATGTCAATATGATCAAAAAGGGTTGCAAAACTATTTAAAAACTATTTAAACCTTTTTAATTTTGGCCATAAACATGTATAAAGATGTGACTAAAGTTAAAAAACATTTTAGAATTGGAATCATGTTAAATGTTAATTTTAATTGTATAAACATGCATAGGATAGTGAAAGGTCAAGATCCACTCACCAAATACAAAAAATATTGATTTTTCCTTCTAGTTCAAGATGACCAGTGAAGAAAAGTGAATTTCCCATAATCAAAACGATAAATCTATAGTCTCCTTTGTTAATTACCCTTTTAATGATGATTTGGGGTAAGATTAGTACGAAAAGGGAAGTTTTTTAATGAAATTAGGGCTTATGAAGTTTTGATCTAATTTGGGAAGAAGGGACATGATTTGGTGGTTGTTTCTTTATCCACCATTGGCACAAATTTCAAGTTGGGCTTGGGCTTAGCCCGTAAACCTCTCTAATTACCCATTAATCTATTCAACAACAAAATATATATTAAAATGGCAATATCTCCTAAACGTAAGTCTGCTTTTCTTTTGTTACCAATCAACGGAAGGAAACCACAAGCCCGATCTAATGGAATTAATTTCAGTCCCTAATTCAATCCCGATCAAAAGTTATAGGACTTACAATAATTTTTAAGTTTGAAATGTCTAATAAAAATTCTAAAGGTGGAAAATGTCCCTGATAATCATTTTCCAAAGTTTTAGAGTCATACGAATGTAATAACCCACCTTGAAAGATGCCTAATTTTTGACCCAAAAAAAACCCATTAAACCTTAGACCTATTCCAAAGCTGGCGTTGGTTGGTAAAATTAATACAAAAAGCAATACATACGGCTATCTATCTACACATTCAGAATCTCACAATGGAAGGATAAAATATAATATCAAAAAGTACCCATTTTATTTGAAAAGTCAAATGTCAGAAACATACAACATAATCCCATATAACATCGCCAAATATTCGTAGTGCAATATTTCAAATTACATAATAGTTTCAATAGGTATATCAGCAAGATGAAAATAGTGTAAATATCTAAATAACCGCCACAAGTCTGCCTCTCCGCCGCCAAATTCAAAATCTACATCATCATCTCTAACTTATGTTGTAACGAGCAGGGAGTCAGAATAACAATGTTTAGTGAATAAAAATCGCGAGGATTTCTATAATAGTACTGGGGTGGTATAATTTAAATAACAATATGTCGTAGATATCCTAACTATGTTGTAAGGCTTTTCCAGTCCAATTCTATAACCTTTACTCTTTCAACCCAATAACTTGTGTCGATCGTCAATATTGTCTTAACAATGTAGGAGATGAAACCAAGCCACTTAATACCATAATAATGGAAACTATGCAGACTGACCATTTAATGCATCATTTTAGGTAGGTCCCCATCATTTACTACCCATCCAAAGGCGGACATCTCTCTAATACTATCTAGTTGACATGGCACGAAATCTCTTCAGGCCACTTAATACTTCAAACCTGAAGTGGACGCTTCTTAAGATATCCCCTATCGTGCCTAACCGCTAACCCCAAACATTTAATACCTCCTACATAGGGAAGAGGCGACCCCTCAATCAGTCACTTAATACCTTCAACCCCAAAGTAGGTCCTTCGTATTATGATCCGTAACCCAAACTGTGATGTCTCACATTATTCCGACTATTCAAAGGTACCAGTTGCCAGATTAGCTAGGCAGGTTTACCCTAAGAATTTATGACTAACCATGCATCCTCTATGGTACTTATTACATGTTATGTCTCACATCAGCCCCAAAGTCACACTGTTGGTAGCTAGATTAGTTGGACAGACTTCCTTGTGCTTTTGACTGATCACGTATCCATCTAACTTAATCATAATTTATAACACTCTCTTAACATATTAACACATCTTACCACATTCTGTATTTTAGCTTATAAGAATACTTATTTCACCTTTACAATTTAACTTCTTTCCTAAGGTGTATTTAATAATAATTAATAGCCTATTAACTATGTAATTAACTACATACATACACATATATACATACATATATACATATATATATATATATATATATATATATATGTACATAAATACACATGCGAAGATTATGCCCTTACTAATGTTTAATTGTCAAAACTTCAAAATTATACAAGTCCAATCCCATATCAACAAATATACCATATATCCAATATCCATAACTCAATCAACAGGAGCGCCTCGAAGCGCACTTTGGGTAAACATCGGGTTATACTATGGCAAGCATCGGGTGATTAACAACTTAAACAATTTCTGTATCATATCGATTTGCCAAATGTTTGTACAATCAAGAGCAAGGTTCTAGATTATTATGGATCCACTTAAATCGGGTTTTGCAAAATTAGCATAATCTTTAATAGATGCGTCGACCTTGTTAACCAACTGCGGACAAACATATTTCTCGAATTGACTTACGGCTCGGCTCGAACAATACTACGAACATTTGTATGCTCAATCAAGAGCAAGCATCAAACTTTCACATAGCAGACCCATAACGGGCTTCAAATTCTCAAGTTACTCCTCAACTTGAAGCTTTCCCATGGACGACCTTGCTCCGGATCGAGTATGTGAAAACTCGGAGCTTGCTTCAGGTCAAGCATGTGTAAATTTGAATCTGGCTCGAGATCGAGCATACATATATTTGAAGTGTGCTTCGAGTCGAGCCACAAGTTGATCGAGAAAAATATTTATTTGTAGTCGGTTGCCATGGATTGGTTCATCTAAAAGAAGACCACATTAATTTAGTCAAACAAAGATCCTAGTGGAACTTCTTTTTCCTTGAACCATGTCCTCTGTCAGGCGAACATTTGGCAAATCGATAAGATGCATAGATAGTTTAAGTCAGCATTCACTTGGAGCTTGAAGTTGTATTATCTATTCTAGTTTTTTTGTATAAAATTAAAAATGTGAATCTCTATTTAAATTGTGAAAATAGGCGGTGCAAACTAGAAATAAAAGAATCCATACCTTACACACCATTTCCTAATTTATTCTTTTTTAAAACCCTAATTAGGTCCAAAAAAAAGATAAGAAGTTGAATAGAATGTAAAAAATTAAAATTTCAATATTTACATAATCCCATTATTTTAATATAGAATAATTGAGATTCTAACTTAAGAATTGACATTTCTTTAAGGGGAATTTTGGGATTTCAATGTGATGTTTTCGGTAAACAAAATTTCCTAAAGGCATATGTCAAATCCAAGTTATACCATGCAACTACAAAAATAAGAAAGATTAAGATTTCCACTCACAATCATTCTTAGCTCTTCTCTTTTTGGATTTGATATGCCTGATTGAATCTATTTCAGATCTCTCCTTTTGGAAATATACAATAAGGAAATTGCATATGAATTAGATTTAGAAATTCAGAGATTGGAGAAGAATAGAATAAGAAATGGAACAGTAGACATCTAAAATTTCTTACCTGAAATCTTATAGTATTTTCGAATCTTTGAGGAGAGAGACTGGCTGAGCTTCGCTTGACTTCCAAAATAATTTGTGAATAAAAGTGAAGGAACTAGACTCTTATTTACAGTGTTTAGAAAGCACTAGAACTGCCGGATTTAAATCGTTTTAAAATAATAAAATATAGACCATCCAAATGCAGAAAAACTTAGTCACCATCATCGTTCATCGGATAATCGGTCTACACTGGATAGTTGACTAGTCCTAGTGTGCAGTCGACCGGTCCACCTATTTTGGGACTATTTACTTTTTTCCATTGTATATTTATTTCATTCCTTAATTATCAATTAACGTTAACGTTTATTTTAATGTTACTTAATCCCCAAGTCTAATTACTGTTAATTTTCAAATTTTAAATTTAAGAGTTAACTGTTTATTTGAATTTTAATTCCAGTAAATATTTTGAATTCGAAAACTTCAAACGTCCATAATATTTTCGTTTACAAAACATTATATATGGAAATTGATCAGAAAATCACCATGAATTTGGTCAAATTTTGACATTTACAGAATTTCCATATTTAGCTTTATCATTAATTTATTAGTTAATTCTTTTCTTATTAGTTAATTTCTTACCAATTTTTACGGGGTGTTACTACGTCCTCATATGAATTAAAAATAATATTTTACAATTCTCTGTTACGTAAAATATAGGTCGTTATAAAACCCAAAACCCTGCTCGATGAGTCTTCGAAAGAACCATTTAGTAAATTAAGTTTTATTCCATACTTCAGAAGCACATCAAATATTTCTAAAAGGCCGCTCATGTGATTAGTGATTCCATAACTTCACGAGTATGTCATATATATAGACTTCCACTGTATATTCCATCTGATCCTTGAATATCCAGTTTGCTAATCGCTGCTAAGTAGCTCCAGCATTCTTCAGACCAATGACATAACTCTATAGCATTACAATCCAAAATCTATGATAAAACTTGTGTGCTCTTGTTCTGGGATGTGACTGTAATCTGATTATAGTGGGAGTGCACATCTATAAAAGACAGCAGTTCATGTACGGTCATTCGATCCATCAGTTGGTTTATCCTCATAAAGGGAAGCGATCTTTTTCGCATGCCTTTTTAGAATAGCCAATGCATATTTGCTGTTATCCGTTCGCATTCTTGACGAAAAATGGATTCGATATCACTCTAGGTATAGTGCATAACAGATAAAGCCATTTTCCTTCAGCTTATCCACTTCTTCTTTTAGCACATCAGATCACTCTGTTTCCATGTTGTGCCTTTTTTGCTTCACAGAAGGGTATTTTGGGTTCACATTCAATGCGTGGCATGCTATCTCTAGTGAAATTCCACATGTATCGGAATGCATCCAAGCCAACACATCTGTGTTTGATCGGGAAAACCTACAGCTCCTTCCTCATCTTCAGGCCATGCTGAGACTTGATCGTTAGAACCTTTATAAGATCGTCATCATAAATCAGAATATCAATCGTTAGCTCTTCCGGTGCAGCCCTTGCCTCCTCTAACTCTTTTCATGGGAGATTTTGAAATTTATTGCAAGGTTCTAGGCAGGGATTAGATGGTAGTTTCTATGCCTTTGATGATTTGATATAGAGAGTTTTATTACGTCATTCCCTTTCTCTCATCGCTTCACCTCTACTTTCAGAGGCATAACACTCCTGTCATGCTGGATTACTCCCACTACATTCCCAGCCAGAAATTTCCTCATCAAAAACCATAGAGCAAGTTCAATCCAAAAACTAGCACGGGCCAATCTGCCCAAAAAAGCATTGTATGCTGAAAACAATTCGACAACAACAAATATTTGTACTCACACAGTCTTGCGATCTTCTTATCCCAAGTCAACCGACAATTTAATGCACCCACTAACGCCTTTACCTCTTCGGTAAATCTTGGGATGCATGATTTACATGGCTTTAGATCCTTCTTGTCAAGGTTTATCTTATCGTTGGTTTATTTAAATGAGACATTCATTAATCTCCCATAGTCAATAAGGACTCGATGTGCCATTGTCGGCCTAATTGCGGCCTTAATCACCATAGGGTCAAGCATTGGCGCTACGAACCCATAAGCATCTCTATTCCAAAGCACAATATCATCATTAATAGTTTTCTATTGCTTTATTGAAATTCCTTCCTATATGGCATAACATGTTTCTGTTTGATTTGAATTTTTGTTTGATGATAACAAATATATATACCAATTTATATATGTGTTTGCAGATTGTACTATATACATATAGGAATAAATATTCATATTGAATAATAATACTATTGCACAGAATTTATATAAATCAATCAGTATTTTTATTCAATATAATATTTTAATTCAACACTTATACAGTACAAAGTTTTCAGCTCTCTCTATATACATACACTAGTTTATACATTTCATATTCATATTTTCTCTCACTACAACTCACAACACTGTACACTTTACAAAACCATTAATCTGCATCTATCTGCATTGTCCAGCTCCAGTTCTTGCCCTGTCTCCTGTGTACTTGTATAATTAGCAACTACAACAGTAATCTGAAAATAAACAAATTTGAATTTGCAAAAATATAAATTTGTTTTTATTGGTGCCTCAGTTATTTGGGTTGTTCGTCATCATTTACATTTGAATTCATCACACATAAAGTCGTGCACATAGATATATACACTTGTATTCTTATCAGGGACTGGTAATCATGAGTGGCTGCAATACACACGTGTACATTTATACATGTGTGCACTGCCTCGCCAACTCGTATGTGCAGCCAACAAAAGCAAGCATGCAAACATGCAAACAGAAAACCAGAGCACAATGCACCAAGAAAGTACACAAGTGATGCAGAATAGATCATATATACATAACAATGAAGACTACAGCAAAATCCAGTGCCAACAGTGAACATAAGACAATTGAACAACTACAAGTACAGAGAGCAGCAATAATGCAATCTACAATATCACTGCAAACAATGCATGCAACAGAGACCAAGGGTCAAGAAACTGATATATGCAAACAAATGAATGCAACAAAAGTATGGTGAAATCCAGGAATTCAACAAGGCAGTCTACAACATCAAGTTCAAATAACAAACAAGATTTCACTTAACAATAATATCAACAGTGCAGTAATAAGTATGCTAAAACAAAATCAGGTCCAAACCAGTTGCAACATGAATGTCACAAGCATGAACACAGGAACACCAATGATACAAGAGAGGTGAAGAATAATGCAACATGGTGAGCAACAGTAAGTACAAACCAACACAACAAGCGTCAAATGAAAACATATGTGCCAGAGAAACAAGTGTAGCCTCGAACCAGAACATCAAAATACAGGTTTCAATATCAATGCCATTGCTTCAGCAGTCAAAATATCAAATAAACATGAATCAAGAAAGTGAACTGAAGGCATGAACTGCAAATCAAAAGAGCAGACATGGAACCAATGTCCTAGGTTACAACTTCAAATGCATCAGTGATGCAAGCAATGCTACAGAGCTCAAGATCATATATGCAATGGAGACCGTACATGAACCAGAACACAAATCCAGTTACAACACTGAGTTCGACAATGTCAAGTGCAGAAGTACACAAGTGCGACAGGTCAAGGATGTGTACCAAACAGATGCAACATTCTAATATGTACCAATATGCTATGCAGTGATACATGGAAGTATTAATGACAGCAGACAACTCAGTGCAGCAAAGAAGACAGTGGATTCTACACAAACGTCAATTACCAGTGAACAACCAGACAACATCAAGATAATATCCAAAGTCAAGAAACAATGTGATTTAGATCAGGAGTAAAGTTCGAATTCAATGCAGACGCAAACAAGTCAAGATGAACAAATGGAAACAAATTTGAAGTCGAACAATGCAGACGTACGATAATCAAGGGTATTTGCAAATTCTTGAAAAAGTCAAAACAAATCAAAAGAGGAAAGATTGTTGCCGTAGGACTCAAGAAAAATTGAATGCTTCAAAATCAAATCCGTATGAATCAAGTAAGTCGCAAATATCAAGCAACCGAGAATTAGGAAAGTGACAAATCAGACGAACGTATTAAAGGAAATCGAAATCCATATATAAACCCACAATCATCATTGGCAATGGTCATCGAGTTCGAATACAAAAATCATAAAAGCACATAAAGAGAAAACTACATACCGAAGCTTACGTTGAACTCGATCAAATCGAAGCAGCAGAGAGCAACTCAAGGAAATAGACGATCGACAAAGAGAAGACCGGAATCAATCATACGCTCGATCAACTATCGGCAGCTGCTGTTTTCAAAACCCTAAATTGGATCGAAGGGACGAAGCCCTAATTTGGGACAACAATCGCCGCCATTTTTTTTATCTGAGAAAATCGAAAGAGACTGAGTGAAAGAGTAGAAAAGGGGCGGCCGTATAATTTAATTAGGGTTTAGGTTTTCTAATTAGGGTTTATTTTTTTTCAAATAGGGTTTAGTTTTAAAATCAAGTGTTTTAATCATTTTAGCTATTATTTTTATGTACTTTTAGATTTAGATCTTGGTAAATCGCCACCTAGGTTTTAGGTTGTGTCAGATTGTCTAGTTAGAATTAGTTCAGTGAGTAGGGTGTGCGAGTTTGCAAAACTCTGTAGGTGGTAGCAGGGTGTGCGAGTCTGTTAGAGTGTTTGTAAGCGGGAGACTGTTTAATTCTAATAGAAATCTGGGAATGCAGCAGTAGGCAGTGGTTGCCGAAGCTGGGTAAATTTTGTGTGTGATTTACTTTTCAGCATATTTACTTCTCTGCAGTTTGTTTTTGTGTTTAATTCGAGAAAATTTGCTATAACCCTATTCACCCCCCCTCTAGGGTTAATCTAGATCTTACAAGTGGTATCAGAGCACGGTATCTTTTCTTTTAACTCTAGAGTCATGAATCCACCAAATAATAGCTCAGAAGAATCTAGTGAGGTCTGTTGGCGGGCTAAGGAGCTACAAGAATGGTTTCTAGATTCAGGGTGTTTTAGACATATGACAGGTGACAAATCGAAGTTCCTTAGCCTAGAGAATTTTAAAGGTGGAAATGTGATCATGGGAGACAATAGCAAGTGTAAGATTATTGGTAAAGGTGAAGTAGGTAACAGTACTTTTTCCTTGACTAATGTTTTATACGTTGATAATTTGCATCACAATCTTATTTTTATTAGCCAACTATGTGGCAAAGGTATGAATGTGGTCTTTGATAGTGATACTTGCAAAATCATTGATAAATCTTCTAATAACATTGTTTTTATGGGCAAAAGAAAAGGAAATGTTTACTCGCTTTCGTTTGATAATCTAAATCTTTCTAGATGTTTCTTAGCCATTGACGAAGAGGCATCTTTATGGCATAGGAGATTTGGACATGCTAGCATGAGCCTCTTAGAAAAACTTGAAATGAAAGAATTAGTCAGAGCGTTACCGCATCAGAAGTTTAAAAATAATAAAGTGTGTAAAGCATGTTCCTTGGGCACGCTTAGTCGACCATCATTTCGCCCTAAAAACATTGTTAGCACATCAAGGGTCCTTGAATTAATTCACATGGACTTATTTGGACCAAATGAAATTGCAAGCTTGAATGGAAAACGTTATTGTTATGTATTGGTTGATGATTATTCTAGATTTACATGGGTTTATTTCTTAGCCAAAAAGTCCGAATCTTTTGATTATTTTTCAAAATTTGCAAAACTTGTTCAAAATGAAAAAGGAGTTTCAATTAAACTTTGAGAAGTGATCATGGAGGCGAATTTGAAAATTTGGAATTTGAAAGCTTTTGTGAAGAAAATGGTTTAAAACATGAATTTTCTGCTCCACGAACACCTCAACAAAATGGGATGGTTGAAAGGAAAAATCGTACATTACAGGAATTGGCTAAATCCATGTTGAGTGAGTATAAACTACCTCTAACCTTTTGGGCAGAGGCAGTGAATACTTCGTGCTATGTAATGAATAGAGTAATGATTAGACCAATACTTGACAAAACGTCTTATGAATTGTGGAATGAAAGGAAACCTAACATTTCTTATTTTCGTGTATTTGGATGTCCTTGTTTCATTCTTAACATAGGTGATCAACTTGGAAAATTTGAACCAAAGGCTGATGAGGGAATTTTCATGGGCTATTCAACAAGGAGCAAGGCTTACAGGATATAAAACAAACGAACAAAGACAATTGTTGAATCAATCAATGTGAAATTCGATGAATCTGAACTGGAAAGGTCGACTGAATAGAAGGTTGACGATGGGGTAGATCATGAAGGCATTGAAGAAGGGACATCTAGTGAGAAAGCTGAAAGTAGGACCGTTGATGCTGGTAGATTGAAGTTCAAATCCAATCATCCTCCTGAATTGGTTATAGGTGATCCTACGGAAGGTATACACACTCGCTCTTCATTTGGTAAAAATTTGTGTGCGTTTTGTTGCCACAATTGTTTTATTTCCGAGATTGAACCTGATTATGTTGAAATGGCTCTTAATGATGAAAGTTGGTTTTTAGAAATGCAAGATGAACTTAATCAATTTGAGAGAAATAAAGTTTAGAAATTTGTTCCTAGGCCTAATGACTATCCAATTGTTGGAACTAAATGGGTGTTCAAAATTAAGCTTGATGAATCAGGAAATGTAATTAGAAACAAAGCTAGGTTGGTCGCAAAAGGATACAACCAAATAAAAGGCATAGATTTTGATGAAACATTTGCTCCAGTAGCTAGGTTAGAAGCCATTAGGATTTTGCTAAGTTTTGCATGTTATAAGGGTTTCAAACTTAAACAAATGGATGTAAAAAGTGCCTTTCGGAATGGTGATTTGAAAGAAGAAGTTTTTATTGAACAACCCCCCAGTTTTGAAAATCATGATTTTCCAAATCATGTGTATAAACTAGAAAAAGCATTATATGGTCTTAAGCAAGCTCCTAGAGCTTGGTATGGCTGCCTTTGTACATATCTTTTGGAAAATGGCTTTAAAAAAGGGAGTGCTGACACGACACTATTTCTATTACATAAAGGAAGTGAATTTTTGATTTTTTAGATTTATGTGGATGATATTATTTATGGTGCTACTAATGAACTCTTGTGCGAGAAATTTGAACAAGTCATGCAGGCTAAATTCGAGATGAGCTTGGTTGGAGAATTGAAATATTTTCTTAGATTCCAAATCAAGCAAAGCAGTGATGGTATTTTTATTTCACAATCCAAGTATGTGTTGGAACTGTTGAAGAAATTTGGAGTTGAGAACTCCTATGAGCCCATCAACAAAGTTGGACAAAGACGAGAAAGGAATTGCTGTTGATCAGAAGAAATATCGAGGGATAATTGGTTCACTTCTCTATCTTACTGCTTCTAGACCTGATATTATGTTTTCTGTGTGTTTGTGTGCACATTTTCAATCTAATCCTAAAGAATCTCATTTGGAAGCCACTAAACAAATTTTGAGATATCTTTCACACACACACAAATTTGGATTATGGTACCCTTCTTGTGAACTTTTGATTTAGTTGGCTATTCTGATGCTGATTATGCTGGTTCATTGGTTGATAGGAAAAGCACTAGTGGGACATGTTTCATGCTAGGACATTCATTAGTTTCATGGTCAAGTCGAAAACAGAATTGTGTTGCATTATCCACCACTGAAGCAGAATATATTTCTTTAGGAAGTTGCTGTGCTCAAATTTTATGGATGATGCAAACTCTTTCTGATTTTGGCTTAGTTTATAAACAAGTTCCATTAAAATGTGATAGTAAAAGTGCAATAGACTTGTCAAATAATCCTGTTCATCATTCACGCACAAAACACATTGATGTGAGACACCACTTTCTTAGAGATCACATTGCTAAGGAAGACATTTGCATTGAACATATTTCAACTGAGGCTCAACTTGCTGATATTTTCACAAAACCCCTCCCCGAAGACAGATTTTCCAGATTACGTTTGGATTTGGGGATTATAGAAATCGACTAATCGTTTTCCATTTTTTAGTTGAAATATTCTTGGATATATACTTTCAACTTCAATTTCTAGGATTCAAACCAGTTTTGGATATTATCCAAAGATTGATTCGAATATGGTATTCAGTATTGGATATTACATAATATAATTAACTTGGTAACTTATTCCACGACCATTTCTATTTCTACCATCTTTCTATCGTTCATAATGGTTTTGTAAAATGAGAAGAGTGGATTATCTTTTAAAATATAAAAAATAAAATAAAATATTAATAATGATAATAACTCTCATGCATCCATTCTCATTTAAAAGTCCTTATGGTTATGCATGGATGGAGCATGTGCGTGAATTATTTTTATCATTACTCCATTCTCATTTAAAAGTCCTTATGGTTATGCATGGATGGAGTATGGTAACTAAGTATTCCGGTCTCACTTAAAGTCTGGATGCTTAAACTAATAAGTAACTGCTAATCCCATTTAAAAGTCCTTATGGTTATGCGTGGTTAGTAAGTGTTTATTTTTGTGCTTAAATGTCAAATTAATTTTAAAATATCTCTCTTCTTATTATACAAAAACCGAATCATCGATCCATTCTCTACAATGTGGAAATGGTTATCTCGTTATGATATTATTTTTTTCTACTGTTCCATTGTTTTTTGTCAGTCTTTTGATAATGACAAAAGGGGGAGAAGAACAAGATTTTGATAAGGAAGTACATATTTTTTTGGAATACTTCAACAAATTTGTTAAATGTTGTTAGTTAATTTTCTTTAGTTCTTTTATTCTTCTGTAATTTTCTAAATCTTCTAAATAGGGAGTGGTCTCAGTTGTAGGGGGAGCATTCATATAGGGGGAGCTAAATATTTCATGCTCAAACACATTTATTAGAATTTCAAAATCTTTAATATATATGTTTGTCATCATCAAAAGGGGGAGACTGTTTGATGTGAATTTTTGTTTGATGATAACAAATATATATACCAATTTATATATGTGTTTGCAGATTGTACTATATACATATAGGAATAAATATTCATATTGAATAATAATACTATTGCACAGAATTTATATAAATCAATCATTATTTTTATTCAATATAATATTTTAATTCAACACTTATACAGTACAAAGTTTTCAGCTCTCTCTATATACATACACTAGTTTATACATTTCATATTCATATTTTCTCTCACTACAACGCATAATACTGTACACTTTACAAAACCATTAATCTGCATCTATCTGCATTGTCCAGCTCCAGTTCTTGCCCTGTCTCCTGTGTACCTGTATAATTAGCAACTACAGTAGTAATCTGAAAATAAACAAATTTGAATTTGCAAAAATATAAATTTGTTTTTATTGGTGCCTCGGTTATTTGGGTTGTTCGTCATCATTTACATTTGAATTCATCACACACAAAGTCGTGCACATAGATATATACACTTGTATTCTTATCAGGGACTGGTAATCATGAGTGGCTGCAATACACACGTGTACATTTATACATGTGTGCACTGCCTCGCCAACTCGTATGCGCAGCCAACAAAAGCAAGCATGCAAACAGAAAAACCAGAGCACAATGCACCAAGAAAGTACACAAGTGATGCAGAATAGATCATATATACATAACAATGAAGACTACAGCAAAATCCAGTGCCAACGGTGAACAGAAGACAATTGAACAACTACAAGTACAGAGAGCAGCAATAATGCAATCTACAATATCACTGCAAACAATGCATGCAACAGAGGCCAAGGGTCAAGAAACTGATATATGCAAACAAATGAATGCAACAAAAGTATGGTGAAATCCAGGAATTCAACAAGGCAGTCTACAACATCAAGTTCAAATAACAAACATGATTTCACTTAACAATAATATCAACAGTGCAGTAATAAGTATGCTAAAACAAAATCAGGTCCAAACCAGTTGCAACATGAATGTCACAAGCATGAACATAGGAACACCAATGATACAAGAGAAGTGAAGAACAATGCAACATGGTGAGCAACAGCAAGTACAAACCAACACAACAAGCTTAAAATGAAAACATATGTGCCATAGAAACAAGTGTAGCCTCGAACCAGAACATCAAAATACAGGTTTCAATATCAATGCCATTTCTTCAGCAGTCAAAATATCAAATAAACATGAATCAAGACAGTGAACTGGAGGCGTGAACTGCAACTCAAAAGAGCAGACATGGAACCAATGTCCTAGGTTACAACTTCAAATGAATCAATGATGCAAGCAATGCTACAGAGCTCGAGATTATATATGCAATGGAGACCTACATGAACCAGAACACAAATCCAGTTACAACACTGAGTTCGACAATGTCAAGTGCAGAAGTACACAAGTGCGACAGGTCAAGGATGTGTACCAAACAGATGCAACATTCTAATATGTACCAATATGCTATGCAGTGATACATGGAAGTATTAATGACAGCAGACAACTCAGTGCAGCAAAGAAGACAGTGGAAACTACACAAACTTCAATAACCAGTGAACAACCAGACAACATCAAGACAGTATCCAAAGTCAAGAAACAATGTGATTTAGATCAGGAGTAAAGTTCGTATTCAATGCAGACGCAAACAAGTCGAGATGAACAAATGGAAAAAAATTCGAGGTCGAACAATGCAGATGTACGATAATCAAGGGTATTTGCAAATTCTTGAAAAAGTCAAAACAAATCAAAAGAGGAAAGATTGTTGCCGTAGGACTCAAGAAAAATCGAATGCTTCAAAATCAAATCCGTGTGAATCAAGTAAGTCGCAAATATCAAGCAACCGAGAATTAGGAAAGTGACAAATCAGACGAACGTATTAAAGGAAATCGAAATCCATATATAAACCCACAATCATCATTGGCAATGATTATCGAGTTCGAATACGAAAATCATAAAACACATAAAGAGAAAACTACATACCGAAGAATACGTTGAACTCGATCAAATCGATGCAGCAGGGAGCAAGTCAAGGAAATAGACGATCGACAAAGAGAAGACCGGAATCAATCATATGCTCGATCAACTATCAGCAGCTGCTGTTTTCAAAACCCTAAATTGGATCGAGGGACGAAGCCCTAATTTGGGACAACAATCGCCGCCATTTTTTTATCAGAGAAAATCGAAAGAGACTGAGTGAAAGAATAGAAAAGGGGCGGCCGTATAATTTAATTAGGGTTTAGTCTTTTTTAATTAGGGTTTATTTTTTTTCAAATAGGGTTTATTTTTAAAATCAAGTGATTTAATCATTTTAGCTCTTATTTTTCTGTACTTTTCGATTTAAATCTTGGTAAATCACCACCTAGGTTTTAGGTTGTGTCAGATTGTCTAGTTAGAATTAGTTCAGTGAGCAGGGTATGCGAGTTTGCAAAACTCTATAGGCGGTAGCAGGGTGTGCGAGTCTATTAGAGTGTTTGTAAGCGGGAGACTGTTTAATTCTAATAGAAATTTGGGAATGCAGCAGTAGGCAGGGGTTGCCGAAGCTGGGTAAATTTTGTGTGTGATTTACTTTTCAGCATATTTACTTCTCTGTAGTTTGTTTTTGTGTTTAATTCGAGAAAATTTGCTATAACCCTATTCACCCCCCTCTAGGGTTAATCTAGATCCTACAGTTTCTTGATCCCTCTCCACTAGATCCAGCTCTTTTCTGTAGGATGTTGGCCTCCAAAAATATAATTTGTCGTAATTCACCTAGATGGCTATTTTGATACATCTCTACTGGATCCATATTGATTCCCTTAGGAAGACTACCAATATGGTTGATTATTTGTCTACCCGCTAACTTATGGGCACCTTACACATAGTTGGAAATTTTTTATACGAATCAGATCCTCAATAAAATCCCTCGGTTGCCTACACTTATTTATATTGTGTCCATGTGACTCATAAAAATGACAATACTTTTTGGAGTATCTCTCCTTTGTAGTATCCTCCCTTGGGGTGGCTTCTTGTAATACTCTATATCCCATGTAGCAAGGTAGATATTCTCAATGGAATCAATCAATTTTGAATAATCTCCAAAACGAGTATGCCTTGTACATTTCTTAGTGTCCTGTTTGATTCATTAGAATTTTGGTTTTTCTGTTTATTATTATTATTGTTACCAACATTCTCTGTAATGTTTGCAGTGCAATCACCACTCTGTTTGATGGCAACATTGCTTTGTATCATGCTACTAGGTCCATTCTGATTGTCGGTAGCAAGTCCAACATGCAAATTTTCCTCTTCCAAGCGTAGAAATTGCGATGCTTTATGGTGTAACTCTTTCAAGGTAGGAGTTCCTTACTCTTGAGCCACCTGCCAATATTAGTCTTTGGCTAAAACCTATTCATTAATGCCATCAGCACAATTTTCTCCTTGGGGTTACCCACCTTTATTACAGTAGCGTTAAACCTTTTTAGAAATTTTTTCAAAGTGTCTCCAGACTCTAACGCACATTGGACAAAACAAATTTCGATGGAACTATATGGACTTAAAAATACTTAATAAACCTCTTAGAGAACCAATTAAACAATGATATAAACCTTGGCGTGAGTTGAGTAAACCACATTGTCACTGTTAGTAAAAAAATTGTCTCACCACACCCGTATAAACGTGAAGTAGCTTTAACAATAATTACTTCGAGGATTTAGAATTAGCAAATTTAAGTAATATTAACTTTTCCATTAGGTAGTAATTGTGATGCTAGAAGCTTACACAATTATGTAGTTGCATTTTAACTGTTTGTTAAAATATCAAGTTGAGCTAGCACTTAATTAAAATAAAGATAAAACAAAATCTAATATTGATATCTAGGTAAAAATAAACAAAATTGCAGAAAAGCAAAAGACATGGAAAATATATGTGGTTCAGATATTAAGGCATCCTACGTCTATGAGGAAATGTCATTTTCTTCTTTATATTTCTTGGAACAGATTTTAATGGCAGAGAGTACAATACGTTTTCTTTCCGAACCTTAATAACAAAAAATCAAGAAAAGATCCCTTTCTTACTATAGTGCGTTTACTATTTATAGTACAATGATGTGTGTGGATTACTATGTTCCTTCTTTTGTTGTTCCGATTTCTGCCCTTGGATCGTGCCACATTTCATCCATTTATGTCGTTTATTTAATATACATGGATTGTCGCTGTATTATTAGCAAGATATCATGATTTGAGCAGTTAAAGTTTTATTTTGGTGGGAGATTTGAAATTGAAGTGGGGATGTTCAGCTTGAGGTAGGAGGTTCCAAATTTGAATGAGCTCAGAATTCCCTTTCTTTGAAGGGCGAATAACCCTGACATTACTTCCTTTTATGAGAGTGAGTATGGCAAGCCGTTGTCCCTTTTTCTTCAGCGTGAACTGCTCCACTTTTACATCTTTTGCCTCAAAAGATGGTTGCTTCTTTGATATGCCCTAAGCATTGATTATGCTTACAAGGTTGGTTAGGGTGATCGAGCAGCCATTTGTGAAGGCAATCATTTTATGCAATTTTGCACCGAGCTGCTGTGAGTGATGGACTGCGTAGGTTATTAATAAGGGAGGCTTATACCTCTACCATTTATATGTGAGAATGGATCTTTATTGGTGAATTTTTTAAGTAGCCCTGTGTACAACCCTTGAATTACTTTTGACTCTACGTGGTACTACTTAGGTAGCCCCTTGTGAGTGTAATCCAGATCTCTTCTTGGAGGTATTAGTGATGTACATACTTTGGGAATGATATCAGGGTTTATTCATCCCTCTAACTGCAGCGCGGTCCATCTCTTTTGAGCTCCGATGGCGGTGCATTGTGCCGTTTCACTCTTTTTTAGTGTCCAAAAAGGGAAGGAGCACATCTTTGTTTTCCTTTAATATAAGGTTGCTAGTATAGTTCTACCATCCATATATTGGCTCGTGAGTGCAGTATGTCATTGATTGTGTGCATCTAGTGAAGTGTGTTATGCTTTGATATCATTTATACAACTTCATATGTCGCAGCGCAACATATACGTTTTATTGTCATTTTGGATTTTTGTTACGCCGTAGTTTCATGTATTATAGTTGTAGATCGTCTACTGCACCATGAGACATGTTTGTTTTTGGGCTCAATGTCATGATATATTACTTGGATTAGGGGATCAGCGCATTTTGAATCTTTGTTGTTGTCTTACATTTTTTAGCATAGTATTTTCTTGATTTCGCTTCATTCTTTGCCTTTCTTCTTTATAGTCCATTTTCATTACAAGGGCATCCCATTTTGATCTTGGTGCTCATGTCATATTGCCTTCAACTGGATTCAAGAAGTACGGGTGTAACATTTTCCCTCCAAGTCTACGATGATCGTAAATAGGCATAGAATTGTCTTCGTTAGCCTTCACATTTGTCATTTCCATTTGCTCCCCTCTTTCCTTTCACCATAGGAATAAAGTATCAATAGTCTTTTCGCATTTAATGCTCTTGCGCATCTGTTATTCTCTAAGTGGTCCATCTTGCTCGTAGCTCTCTCTTATCTACTTTTTTCATGAAGTGTCATGTATAGAACATATAACCATGCATAGATCTTTAATGAGTATTGGAAAAACTAAGTGAACTTAAATAGACATTAGTTTTTGACGTCTAACTAGCAAGCTTTAAGCAGTTTCTAGAATAGTACATAATCCGTAAGTTGCAGTATGTTCCGCATGTTGTTTTTGTTGGTGCCTTAGGTATTGGTTTTGATGCTAACAACATTAGGACATTATATATAATATAGATAGTAATGTTTTACCAAGATATATATAGTTTATAGTGCAGGGTATTAGACAGGTGTTGATTAAGAAGACTGTATAGTATCAAGAATTGTTTCTAGATACTGATATAGAGTTTTAAGAGTTCATGAGTGAAGACTCATGAATATTGAAGAGTTCAAGATTTCAAAATATTCCGAATAAGTTATAGAGTCGTAGAATTTATGTTAAAACCTAGATAGCACTTTCCCTATCTCTCTCACCTTCTCCAATTTTTTTTAAAATTATTTTTCAAATATTGAATATTTAAAATAATCTTTTCAAAGTATTTCTCAAAATGATTTTCAATCTCTTATACTTATAAAGTTATTATTATAATATTTAAGTTTATATTATGTTTTTGTTTATACTTTAATAATTTATAACTATATTGATTGTATATATTATTTACATTATATCAAATATTCTTATAAAATCTTTTAAAATTATTTTATAAAGTTTTTTAAGTTTTAATGTGATTAAAATTTGTATAAAATATGTTTAAACGTTTGTACAAAGTTTCAAAATATTTTACAAAATAATATTTTCAAAACAACTTTTATTAAGTAATTTTTCAAAACACAAAAAGATATATCAACATATCTTCTGCAAGTATGTCAACATACTAGCTGTAAATTTCAAAATTCAAATTTTGAATGGAAGCGTTTTTTGTCATATCTTCACGAGTGGACATGATCGTTGTTTTCCTATATATATTAGACTTCCAAACGAATTTTCATTAACTACTTCCTTATTTTCTCCTCCTCTTTTTACTTTCTTGATTTATAATTCAGTTTTTATCAAAAATGTACCGAAAATCAACCAGAATAAAATTTAAACATTACTATTTTTCTCTTTTGTCTACTCTTTGATTTCTCTTATCTCCCTCAATCAACCAAAATCAAAATGTAATTTTAGAGTAATAGGATCAATTGTAATCAAGATATGAGTCTATAAACTCTATCACATCATATTTTTATACTCTATGGTGTGCTTGGTATCCCTGAAATCCAAGTAGATAAGATTGCAGCCTGTTAAAATCAATTGGGTGTGCTTAGTATCCCCTAAATCTAGTGTGTGTGCTTGTGGCTTAGAAACCAAGTGACACTATCCAGAGGTCAGGATTCTAGAGGGTGTGTCTCATAGTCTTGAAATCGAGATTGTATTTTCATTTACTAGTTGAAAATAAATCCATATAAGGAATTGCGTGGGACTAGATGTAGGGTAACTGCGAACCAATATAAAATCCTAGTGTGTTCTTTTCTTTTTACTTTTACTGCATTTACTTTTATCTGAACTTTGATTCTATGATTGTATCTTTACGATTGTTAATTACATCATTCCAAGTAGAATCTTAAAGAATTTAAAAACATTCATATAATCAATTAAACACCATTCGCCTCCCTCTAATGTTAATTTAGCCTTAAGATCCCTATCCCGCCGCCTCACATTTGGTATCAGAGCATTGGTTTCCAAAATATTCATAATCTGATTTTTTTTTTAAGTTTCAATGGCCATTTTTGAGAACATATTTAACACTATTTTCAAAAAGATAATTTGCAAAATCATCATAATGTCGTTACATAAATTTGCATCTATTCATTATAAAAAATCACATGATCATTTGAAAATGTATGAATTGCAAGAACAGATGTGTTATATGGCTTTTGGTGAGCAGAAACCTGATGGTCAAACACTATAGATCAAAAAGGACAAATGGATATTGGATAGTGGATGCTCAAGACACATGACTGGAAATCTAAAGATTTTGAAAGATATATTTTACAAAGATGGTGATTAGTTTATTTCTAAGACAACACTAAAGGATATGTGATTGGAATTAGAAATATCAGTAATTCTAAAACTCCTACTATTTTTAATGTTGTTATTTAGGAATTTAAAGCATAATCTGTTGAGTGTTACTCAATTGTGTGATAAGAGTTTCAAAATTAAATTCATAAAAGATAAATGTCATATTGATGACAATGAGTCAAAGATTATCTTGAAGGCATTAGGAAACAAAGCATCTATATATTAAGTATGGAAATATCAAATTATAATTTATGTCTTTTGGCTAAATAAGTGAACCTTGGATTTGGCATAAATGATTTGGCCATTTGAGTTTCGAACCAATATCTAAAATTGCTAAAAATGATCAAGTTAGAGGACTTCCCAAAATGAATTTTGAAGCTAATAATTTATGTGATGCATGTCAATTAGAAAAACTTAGAAAAAAGTACTTTAAATCAAAAATATGATTTCTACCTCTCAACCCCTTGAACTTCTTCACTTAGATCTTTTCGGTCCCTTACAGATATAATCTATAAATCATAATAGTTATGTATTTGTAATCGTTGATGTTTACTCTAGGTTTACCTGGATGATTTTCTTAAAACCTAAAGTGATGCTTTTGAAATGTAAAATCTTTGTTAAATGAATTCACAATCAAATGACTAGTAAAATTAAAACTACTCGAAGTGATCACGATGGATAATTCGAAAATGAAAATTTTGAGAATTTCTGTAATAAGAAAGTATAACTCATATTTTTCATTTTCAAGAACATCACAACAAAATGGAGTAGTAGAACATAAAAATAGGACAATTCAAGAGTGTGCTAGAACAATGCTAAATGATAGTAATTTACCTAAAAGAATTTGGCTGAAGCAATTGGTACTACATGTTATATATTAAATAGAATTTTAGTGAGACCATTAACTAAGAAACACTATATGAATTACTCTATCGTAAAATGCCAAAAGTATCATACTTTAGACTTCTTGATAGTAAATGTTTTATTTTAATTATTAAAGACAATTTAGACAAATTTGTTTCTAAATCAGATAAAGAAATCTTTATTGGATATTCAAGTAAATGTAAAACTAATAGAGTTTTCAATGCTAGCACTGAAACTATTGAAGAGACATTATATCTCATTTAATGAAAAAGTTAAAGCTTATAATCCAAATATTGATAAAGAAGAAAACATCGATAACCCAAATGAAAGTAGTAATAACAAGATTACCGAAACCGAAAATAATAATAATTCAAAAAGTCACATCCAAATAAAAGAACAAATGCTTGAAAGATCATCCTATAGAAAATGTACTTGGAAATATCGAATCTATTGTTAAAACTAAAAGTCAACTAAATAAAATGAGTAATGTTGCTTTTATTTCAACTATTGAACCTAAAAATTCAAAGGAAACATCAAATGATGATTCATAGATTCTTACTATACAAGAGGAACTGAACTAATTTATAAGAAATGATGTATGGAAACTAGTCCTCGGACCTGAGAATAAATCCATAATAGGAACTAAATGAGTATATAGAAAAAAATGAATGAACAAGGAGAGCTTGTGAGAAATAAAGCTCGATTAGTTGCATAAGGCTATTGTCAAGAAGAAGGAATAGATCTTGATGAAATCTATGCACCCATAGCAAGATTAGAAGCTATACGAATTTTACTTGCTTTCGCTAATCATAATAATTTTAAGTTATATCAAATGGATGTTAAAAGTGCATTTTTAAATGGTTTTATTTAAGAAGATGTATATGTAGAACAATCCTCAATTATTGAAGATGAAAAACTGTATAAATTTGTTTACAAATTAAAGAAGTCTTTGAACAGTCTGAAATAGGCTCCAGAGCTTAGTATGACAAACTTAAATCCTATCTATTACAATCAAATTTTGAAATAGGAAATAGGCAAATTGAATAGTACACTTCTTTTAAAGGAGATAAAAGTGATATTCAGATAATACAAATATATGTAGATGATATCAATTTTGGATCTACAAACAATAAACAAAATAAAGAGTTTTTAGAAACATGAATAGGAAATTTGAAATAAGTCATATGGGAGAACTAAATTATTTTCTAGAATTACAAATAAAACAACTAAGTAATGGAATTTTTATTGATTCACAAAATTAGATTTAGTTAAGAAATTTGGTATGTCAAATACTAGTGGTAAACCAACTCCCATGGCAACTAGTGAAAAATAAAATAAAGAAGAAAATTCAAAAGATGTAGATCAAAAATTATATAGAGGAATGATTGGATCACTACTCTATATAACTGCTAGTAGACATGATATAATACATAGTGTTTCTATGTGCAAGATATCAACCTCAACCTAAAGAAACTCATTTGAAATCCATAAAACAAATTTCGAGATATATAAATAACACATTAGACTATGGACACTTTTACCCAAAAGAAGACTCCTTTGAATCAATTTAATATAATGATGCTAACTGTGTTGGTTGTAAATCGGATCGAAAATGTATAAGTGGAACTTGTCACTTATTGGGACACTCTTTGGTTTCCTGGTTTAGCAAGAAGCAAAACTCTATATCTCTGCCTACGATGGAAGCAAAATATATTTCAGTAGCATTAACTTGTTCACATGTTATCTATATGCAAGATACCTTAAAAGATTTTAGTTTAAATTTTACTATATCACCAATATACTGTGATAATACAAGTGTGATCAATCTATTTAAAAATCCAACTCATCATGCTAGACCTAAACATATTGATATAAGACACCATTTTTTAAGAGATAATGTAAACAAAAAAATAATGCCACTTGAATTTATAAGTATTGAAAATCAAATAGCTGATATATTAACAAAACCATTAAATCGAACATTATTTACTAAATTATGAAGAGGGTCAGGAATTTGTTCTCTATCGAAATATAAAAACAATGAAGTAAAAACTACAACATATAAAGAAAAATAAAATAATTGCAATAATACTATGTATGTCGACATACTAAAAATTACAAAACATAAAGAAAAATAAAATAATCGAAATAATACTTTGTATGTCGACATATAAAGGTAAATTCGGCTTTTTTTATTTTCCATCTAAAATTCAAATTGTTGGTTATATAATAACCAAATTTTGACTTTCTTTATTTTTCGGTATTCTCTGTGTTTTAACTTCCTAAACAAATAAACCATGGCCTCCTTTAGTCCTCAATGTTCTAGGGAAGAGAATTCATTGTTTTCTTTCCCTTTTCCTACCCAAGGCCCCTTCCAAAAAACTGCTATGGCCAAGGTCACTATAATGGAAGGTGAAATAAAGAATATTCTGCAAACGCTAACTGAAATTCAAGTGGTGCAACTTCGTATGACCAAAGAACAAGAGAAGCAAAATAGAATTCTTCACAATTTACAAAAACATCTACTAGATAATCCTACGAATCCAATAGTTATTAAAGATGATTCAGAAAATTTGGATATTCATAACCTCATTCAAGGCAGCGATGGTAAGGAAGAAGAACAAGAAGAGGAAGAAAACATGGAGGGAGATGACAAAGCTCAATGCATCGGAGAAGAATTTTTCGATCAAGATGGAAATCTCATCGAACGGAAAAAGGAACTTTTGTCTTCTTTATCCTCACTGTCCTATTCACAAATCCTCGATCATTAGGAAATCACATTAGGGTGATACTTGATTTGCTTTGATTACTTTAAATGTGTGGTATATTTGATTCGATTTGATAAGTTTACTTCGAACTTATATGTATAGTTTTAGATTTGATTGGATTTTGATTACTTTGTACTATAATATTGAATGAATATATAGTTTGGTATGGTTACTATTAATGATTTATATTATCACTCATCATTTATTATACATCATTCTAATCATTATTACTATAAGTATCTTACTTAGGGGGAGGTATATTTGTCATCATAAACAAGGGAGAGATTGTTAGTACCTTAGGTATTGGTTTTGATGACAACAACTATAGGATAATATATAAAATATAGACACTAATGTTTTATCAAGATATATATAATTTATAGTGCAGGATATTAGACATGTGTTGATTAAGAAGACTGTACAGTATCAAGAATAGATTTAAGATGTTGATATAGAGTTTTAAGAGTTTAAGAATGAAGACTCATAATATTGAAGAGTTCAAGAGTTCAAGATATTCTAGATAAGTTATAGAGTCATAGAAATTATGTTAAAACCTTGATAGCAATTTCATGATCTCTCTCACCTTCTCCAATTTTGTTTTAAAATTATTTTTCAAATATTCTATATTTAAAATAATCTTTTCAAAATATTTCTCAAAATGATTTTCAATCTCTTATACTTGTAAAGATAGTATTTTAATATTTTTATGTTTATATATTAAGTTTTGTTTGTACTTTAATAATTTATAACTATATGATTTTATAAATATTATTTACATTATATTGTATATTCTTATTAAATCTTTCAAAATTATTTTACAAAATTTTATTAAGTTTTAATATGATTAAAATATGTATAAATTATGTTTAAATATTTGTATGAAGTTTTAAAATATTTTACAATACTTAATATTTTCGAAACAATTTTTACTAAGTAATTTTTCAAAATACAAAGGGATAAGTCGAGATATCCTCTGTAAGTATGTTGACATACTAGCGTAAATTTTAAATTTTGAATTTTGAATGGAAGTGTCTCTTCTCTTCGCAAATGGACAGGACCATTGTTTCTTATACTTTCAAACAAATTTTCATTAACTACTTTCTTATTTTTTTCTCCTCTTTTCACTCTCTTGATTTCTAAATCAGTTTTTATCAAAACTCTGTCGAAATTCATCCAGAATCAAATTCAATCATTATTAGTTTGATTATCTTTAATCTACTCTTTGATTTCCCTCATCTCTCTCACTCAAACCAAGAGCAAAGTGCTATTTAAGAGTTATAGGATCAATTGTAATCAAGATCGAAGGTCAGAGTCTATAAACTCTATCAAATCATACTCTTGTACTCTACAGTATGCTTGGTATCCCTGAAATCCAAATAGGTGTGATTACAGCATGTTAAAATCAATTGGGCATGCTTTGTAGCCTGTAAATATAGTGGGTGTGCTTGTGGCCCGAAAATCAAGTGACTCTACCCAAAGGGTTGGATTCTGGAGGGTGTGTCTCATAGCCTTGTAATCGAGATTGTATTTGCATTTACTAGTTGAAAAGAAATGCATATAAGAAATTATGCAGGATTGGATGTAGGGTAACTCCAAACCAGTGTAAAATCCTGATATGCTCTTTTCTTTTTACTTTTACTACATTTTCTTTTATCTGTATTTTAATTCTATGATTTTTAATTACATTATTCCAAGTAGAATCTTAAAGAATTTGAAAAATATTGATATAATCAATTAAACACTATTCACCCCCCTCTAGTATTAATTTAGCCTTAAGATCCTTATTCCGCTGACTCGCAGTTTTTCCTTCTCATTTTCTAGATTAACTTCTTATGCAGCTCATGAATCCTGAACTGATCTTTTGACATGCATCTTTGGTCACATGCTTGGCGTGATCTACCCCTTTTTTCAAAGGCATGCTCATATTCGTCATCTTGGCACGGTCTACCCCATTATTTGGAGGCAGACTAATATTTGACTGTGAAATCAGATCACGTATGTACTACCTTCTTAATTCATGTGTATGGTTTTTATAACCAGTTTGGGGCGTCTAATATCCCTACAACTAGTTTGGTTGGGAAAATTGGGCTAAGTTTTATGCAACTTTGTTTTAATAGCTTGTTCAGGCCATCCAATATCCCTACGTCCAGCGTGACTATGCTAAAAAAATTAACACAGAATGGTTTTTCATAGTGGTCATGCCGTCAAGCATCCTAGTCTAGTTCGACTATTCATCAATGTCGGAGAGATGCTAGTTTGGGCAAATATCCCTACGTGCATTCATTATATTATTACTTTTCATAACAATTACAATGTTTATTACAATAATAATTTATATCATACAAAGTAAGGCCTGAGGTGCTTTAAATTCCATGTTCTTGGAACTAGGTTGCCATCAGGGTTTTGATAGTCAATATGCTCCATTTCCTAGAACTTCCGCTATAACTAATGGGTCTTTGCAAATTGAGTCCAGTGGTTCATTTGCTAGGTTTTTGTGTTGGCCACCACCCTTTGCATTATAAGATACCCTTGCAGAAGTGGCTCTTCTTAAACCTGATGTTGTATTTCTTTGCTACCCTTTGCCGGTATGCGATAAATGCTATTGCCGCCTCTTCTCTTCTTTCCTGAATGAGACCTAGGGCAACTTCTTTCAGCCTTTTGTTCTTCTTTGCCTTGTACGATATTCTTCTATATTGTGAGACTTCTACTTGGACAAGAAGTATGGATTCATATCCATAGTTTAGTAAAAAAGGAGTATGGCCGTTCGGGGATCTAGTCGAGGTTCGGTAGGCTCAGAATACTAGAGATAGCTCTTCCGCCCACTTCCTTTTAGCTTTATGCATTCTTCTCTTATGTAACTTATTAGTGGTTTTGTTTGCAACTTCAACCTATCCATTTGCTTTTGGATGTGTGACGAAGGAAAAACTCTTAATTATGTCATTCATCTCACAAAGCTCTGCAACTCCTTACTTTCAAACTCCGTGTCATTGTCAGAAATTATCTTATGTGGGATTACGAATATGATGATTATTTTTCTTACCGCAAAAGTGATTATCTTCTTTGTAGTGATCATGGCTAAAGATTCTACCTCTACCCACTTGGTGAAGTAGTCTATTGCCACTATGGTGTACTTTGCCCTTCTTTTAGACATAGGAAGTGGACTTATCAATATGCCTCATATATTGAACGGCCATGGACTGGTAAGTGGGATGAGCTTGTGGGATGACTGTTTGGGGATACTTGCGAATCGTAGACATTTGTCACATCTTCTTATGAATTCCCCTTATCTTGAAGCTCCATGGGCCAGTCATAACAATGCATCAACACTTTCTTTACTAAATAGGCCCATCCCAAATGATCCCCGCATTGGCCCTCATGTACTTCCCTCATGATCTATAACCCTTCTTCTTTGGGAACCCACCTAAGATAAGGGGTTAAGTACCATCTCTTGTATAATGTGCCATCAAAGAAGGAGTAGTATGCAGCTTGGTATCTTATTTTTGGGGTTCCGTTTCTATTTTAGGATAAGCTTCCATTTAGAGGGAATTATTTAATGGCAGTCATCTAGTTGTTCTCCTCGTTAGCTGAAGTGTGGGTTTAACCGGGGACTGCTCCTGATTTTCTATTATTTCCTGATCTTGAGCCCCTTGAATTACTGCCTACTGGGCTTGGGTTAAGACCAATATATGATTTGATTCTGCTATGCTTAGCTTTGCCTTATGCCCTATTAGTACTGTCTTCATTTCATTCGCCGCTTTGGTGCTTGTAAGTCTGGCTAATGAATCGGCAGACGAGTTATTTTAACATGGAATTTGATCTAGGCTAAACTGTTCGAACTGCTTTAGTAATTTCATGGAAAGTTCCGCATATTTGGCCAAGTGTGGCTAAGATTGGTAATTTCTTTGTACTTAATTTACAAATAATTTAGAATTGCTATGAATTTAGTTGTGGGTTACCATCATTACCTGGACCATTCTCAAGCTTGTGAGGAGAGGTTCGTATTCTGCATTGTTGTTAGTTGCTTTAAAACCAAGCCGCACTACTCTATACAGCTTCTGCTTATCTAAAGTGGTCAGTACGCACCCAATTCCCGCCCCTGCTCATTTGATGCTCCGTCTAAGAATAGTTTCTGGAATTGAGGGGTTAAGGCCTCTTCTTGTGATTGAGGTTTAGTTGGCAATGTGCAATCTACGATTAAGTCTGCTAGTGCTTAACCTTCAGTTGCCTTTTGAGGGCAATAAGTGATGTCGTATTGACCGTGTTTCATTGCCCATTTCACTAAGTGGCCTAATGTTCTTGGCTTCTGTAGTATCTACGTTATGGGTTTGTCTGTGAGGACTTTGATGGGATGTGCTTGAAAATATGGCTGC
This sequence comes from Allium cepa, assembly GCA_030765085.1. Lineage (NCBI taxonomy): Eukaryota > Viridiplantae > Streptophyta > Magnoliopsida > Asparagales > Amaryllidaceae > Allium > Allium cepa. The sequence continues at coordinate 603,991,580 of CM060935.1, forward strand.
AACTTCCTTGATGTAAGGAGCAGGTTATGAGCTAGCTTTTCAATGGCTGAGTAGCACATCTCTGCTCCTGATAGTCATTTACTTGTGAAGTAAATGGGCCTTTGGGTCCTATCGTTTTCTTGTATCACTATAGAACTAACAACTTTATCAGTTACAGCTAAATAAACTTACAAGCCCTCAATTGTTATCAGTTTAGATAATATGAGAGTATTGACCAAATTATCCTTTAGGTTTTGGAATGCGGCTTTGCATTCCTCTATCCATTCAAATTTTGTCCTTTCTTTACCTAGTCAAAGATGGGATGCACTTGTTCGTTGCTTTTGGTTCATATCTACTTAGTTTGGCCACTCTACCATTTAAGCTCATTGGATCCTTTGGTTTTCATAGAATCCCCATTTGTCCTATAGCGTAATCTTCTTGGGGTTCGCTTCTATACGACATGCATCTATTATGTATCGGAGGAACTTCCTTGACTGGGTAGCGAAAGGACATTTTAGAAGATTTGGATTCATATTTACTGCCTTGGGAGTTTAAATGTTTACTCTAAGCCTTGAAAGTTACTTGATGTTGCCTTTGATCAGACCAACATATCATCCATATGTACTTCAACATTCTTTCCAATCCACTCTAAGAACATGTTGAGTAGCCTTTGGTAGGTTGCTCCAGCGTTTTTGAGCCCAAAATGCATGACTTTGTAGCATTACAATCCTTTGTCCAAATACAAATTCGATATTCTCTTGGTCTGTTTCAAGCATAGCTATCTGATTATATCCTAAGTACGCATCCATGAATGCGAGCAGTTTATATCCGCTAGATGAGTCCATTAACTGATCAATTTTGGGTAAAAGGAAGCTATCCTCTGGACAAGCGTTATTGAGGTTGGTATAATCAATGCAGGTTCTCCACTTTCCATTAGGTTTCTTTATGAGCATTGGGTTAGCGATCCATTTTAGGTAACATACATCCCTAAGGAGTCCGTTTTCCTCCAACTTTTTGACTTCTTTGTGTAGGGCGTTATATCCATCTTAATCTAAAGTTCTACATTTTTGTCTAGCTGGATGGGCATTTAGATCAATGTTAAGTGCATGACAGATGATAGTTGGGTCTATTCCTACCATGTCTGAATGAGTTCAGGCAACTACATTCACCGATCTCTTCAAGAAATCTATCATTTCAGCTCATGCTTCTACACTGAGGTTCTTTCCTTGCTTGATTACCATTATGGGGTCCTCTTGATCTATTTGTGCATCTTCATGATCATTTACCAGCTCTAACTCTTACTTTGATGCCCCTAATCTCGGATTTTTTTCACTTTCTTCTTCCTCTTCTGGTTGATCTGGGATGAACTATCCTCAGAAGTAGCGTCTTCATCATTCAAGATGGATTGGGTTTGCTTTTCGAACAATAATGGGTTAATATTGGTCAGTTTTGTTTTGATCTGAGGATTAGATTGAACTTTGCCTTTTAGCTTGGCATTATTTTTTTGGCCGGCATGACTGCTTCCATTTCTAGGAGTGTAGTTTTCACTTGCCCATTGCATACAAGTGCAGTTGGCGAGCGAGCGATGAACTATGTAATGTGAAGGGGTCTTGCCTAAGAGAAATGCGTTGGGCCATCGCCTTTTCTAGCCCTTTCGTATGTTGGTAGATTTGATTTGTGAAAAATGGAATGCATCTAGGATAGGGTCTAGGGGGACTCAACCGAGGCTCCCAACTCGATTTGCAACTTTGAGGTTATAAGTGGCTTCTTTGCATTTTTTGAAGCCAAGTGTAATTGTCCCTGAGCAAGAGGGATATATGAATCGGTGGGATCCTAGTATGCAGAATAAATATGGATAAAATTTTACTGGATATAGGAAATAAATGGAGTTTTGGACCTTCCTTCTAGCCCAAAATGTTAGTGATATTTTTATCTCACCTCATCCGCATGATGGTGAATTAACATTAGCAATAATTACTTTAAGAATTTAGAATTAGCAAGTTTAAGTAATATTATCTTTGCCTTTAGGTAGTAATTGTGCCACTGGAAGCTTACATAATTATATAGTTGCACTTTACTGTTTGTTAAAATGCCATGTTGAACTAGCACTTGATTCAAATAAGGACGGAAAAAATCCGACACTGAAATCTAGGTGAAAATAAACAAAAATGCAGAAAAATAAAAGACATGGAGAATTTACGTGGTTTGGATATTAAGGAATCTTACATCTATTGGGAAATGTCACTTTCTTCTTTATATTTCTTGGTACAAATTTTAATGAGAGAGAGTTAAAATGCTTTTGCTTTCTCAACCTTAAAAATAAAAAATTAGGATAAGATCCCCTTCTTACTATACTTCTTTTTTTATTTATTGTACAAAAATGCACATGGATTACCACATTCTTGCTTCCGTCGTTCCAATTTCCTCCCTTAGATCATGCCACATGTTATCATTCTATGTTGTTTATTTAATGTGCATGGATTTTTGGAGTGTTATTGGTAGGTGGGAGATTTGAAGTTAAAGAGGGAATGTCTGAATTTAAGGCAGGAGGTTCCAAATTTGAATAAGCTTTGAATTCCCTCTCTTTGAGGGGTGAATGACCTTGGCATTACTTCCTTTTATGAGTGTGAGTATGGCAAGCCATTATCCCTTTATTCTTCAAGATGAACTACATCGCTTTTACATCTTTTCCCTCAAAAGATGGTTGCTCCTTTGATCTACCTTATGCATTGATGATGCCTATAAGGTTGGTTAGTGTGATCGTGCTACCATTTCTTAAGTCAATCACTTTATGTGATTTTGTGCCAAGATGCTCTGAGTGATGGACTACACGAGTTATTGATAAGGGAGGCTTATGTCTCTGTTATTTACTCGTGAGCATAAATCTACATTAGTGCACTAGTTGAGTGTCCAGGTGTCCAGCCCTTTAATTTCTTTTGACTCCGTATGGTACCATGTAGGTAGCCTCCAGTGAGAGTAGTGTAGATGCGTTTTTTGATGTAGCAGCAATATACATGCTTTGGGAATGATATGGGGTTGATTTAGTCATTTAAGCGCAGCGCAGTCCTTCTCTTTTGAGCTTATGTTTTGATGGCGATGCACTTCCAATGCCCGTGCATTGTGCCATTTCACTATTTTCTAGTGTCAAAATGAGGAGAGCACATCCCTATTTTCCTTCAATGTAAGATTGTTAGTACATTTCTACCGTCCATATATATTAGCTCGTGAGTGAGGTTTGTTATTGATTATGTGCATCTTTTTAAGTGAAGTGTTTTATGCTTTGATGCCATTTATAAAACTTCTTGTGTCATAGTACAACATTAACGTTTATGTTATTTTGGATTGTGGCTACGTAGCAGATTCATGCCTTATAGCTGTATACCATCTACTGCACCCTATGACCATGTCTTGTTATGGGCTCAGTGTCATAATGTAATACCGAGATTAAGGGGATCGATGCAGTTTGAATCATTATTGTTGTGTTACAATTTCTATGTTTAGTATTTTCTTGACTTTGCTTCATTCTTTGCCTTACTTCGTCATAGTCCATCTTTTATTGCGAGCACACCCCATTTTGATCATAGTGCTTACGTCATATTGCCTTTAATAGGATTCAGGATGTATGGGTGTAACAGTCACTGTACCTTCCAAGAAAATTTAAAAGCATCTTTATCTGACAACATTAATTGCGTGGGAAATATTCATGTTCCATCCATACTTCAACAAATGTTGTCTAGCATCTTTGATGTCATTATAATTCAGCATGGTTGGCACCGCAAACTTCTTTGGATATGCAGCTGATTGAATAACTTTAATGAATAGGGTTTGACTTGCGATATCACCCCGCTCATCATCTTATGCCTACTGGTTTGGGCTCATCGGTCTCTTCACCATATATGCACTGTACTCCTTATAGCTTTGGGTGGTAAGAATGACGATCATCGTGAAACCATCGAGTGTTTGACTCTATAAATAGTATCGGTTAGTTGCATGTCGTCAAAATTTTCCTATCTTTGGAGGAACCATTCGTCCTAACCTGTCATTTTCTTTTAACTAGTTCTACGACATCAGCCTAAATTCCATCAGCTTCAGTACCAGTAATTCGTCCATCTCCACCTGCACCATCATCATTCAAGTTTTCCTTGCTATCAGACAAGTTTAACATATCCAAAAAACTCTTGGACTGGGTTGTTTGGACCTCTCGGTACTAGCTGGTTTTGATGGTTGCAGAATAAATATCTTTCGCAAACTTCCTCTATGCGTTCCTAACCCCTCTTTTACATTAGCTATTTTCTTGGTATTCTATTCCATTCAGTTGAAGACAAGCACTCTTCGCTAGAATCAAAAGATGATGGATCTCTTCTGCTCTTTTTTCGCCTTTAAGATTCAGTTCGTTGCTAGGGGTGGGCCAAACTCGCCAGCTACTCTTGCATACTTCTCATTGATTCCATTGGAGACATCTACTATCAAGCATCTTTGTGTTCATATCTCATTTCTGACTAAGCTTTTTTTACAACTTCAGTTGATTGAGATGAAAATTGGATAGTACAAAATAATGCCATAATTTATTATGTTGAGAGAATCAATACCATAAAGGACTTGAAAGTTTAAGACGCAGTCTTCGTATCTGTAGATGAGATGAAAGATAGGTTGGGGGTTTTGTTAAGTGAGATAGAAAGCCTAGAAGATGAGATAGATAGAGTTTTTTTTATTTTAGGAATTTGCTAATGTCTTCAAACTAGTAATAGGATTACCTCCAAAAATACAAATTGAGTTTCATATTGATTTAGTCCAAGGGTCGCAACCTATTAGTGGACCATCTAGCAGAATGTGCCTAAGTAAATGGAAGAATTGAAGATGCAATTGGTGGAATTGAGCATAGGAATTACATTAGACCGAGCCGTTCAAGAAGTTGGACGGATCACTTTAGATGTACATCGACTATAGAATGTTGAATAAGCCGATTGCGAAGAATCATTATCCCTTGCCAACGATAAATGGTCCGCTTGACCATCTAAGTGGAGATAGAGTATTCTCATAGTTCGATTTGGCTATAGGATTCACTCAACTAAGACTTGCCAAAGGAAGTATTCCTCTGACCGCGTTTAGGACAAAGTATGGTTCGTATAAGAGTATTCCTTTCACTATCAGTTAAATGGATTAGTGTTGGTATTCATAAATGATATTTTAGTATATGCTAAGAATGAGCGAGATCATGAAATTCATCTCAGATTGGCAACACAAGTTGAAGGCAAAGTCCTCTAAGTGTTATTTTGGAAGTAAGATGTTAAGTTCCTTGGCCATGTGGTTTCGAAGGAGGGATCGACTATAGATCCTTCAAAGGTAAAAACCACAAATAATTATAAGGGACTAGAGACTGTTACTGAGATAAGGAGTTTTTTAGGGTTGGCTGCATACTACCAGATATTCGATAAGGACTTCTTTAGGATAGCAGCTTTATTAAACCAATTTACCCGAATGAAAGGTATGTTTGGACAAGCGAGTGTGAGGCAGCATTCCAAGTTTTGGAGCGTTGGTTTTAGTAGATATGGCATTGTTCATAGATGTTTTGGTATTAGGGCTAGGAGAGATAATGATGCAGAAGGGCAAGTTTATAGGTTATGCATATAAGCAATTGAGACCCCATGAGATTTATATAGACTCGCTCCTCGCAGTACTCGATCCATGCACTATGGCACCGAATCCCCAAGCACCACAATTGACGACTCTTAATGGTGGTAAAAGAAAACAAACTAGAGCATCGATCACATATTAGCATAGAATTCATAGCAAAATGATAAAATATAATACTAATATACATATACAAATAAGATTGTACTTATCATAACTGAAGGAACCAGGTCGGGTCATAACTGTTAAATATGTTAATTTCAATAAAAAAGATTTTGGATCTTTGCCAGCCCTATGAAGTCTAATTGATTTTATCTCAAATCAAAACTTTTTAAATAAAATCTTATTTTATTTAATTTGTTTAATGGAGTTTAAATTTAATTTAAGCAAAATATATTATAACGAGCATATCAAATACGCTCATATATGTATAGTGCAAGTGCAACTTATAAACAATGTACATGGTTAATACGTGCATTTATAGGTGCTGAGATTTACACCACATCGGACACATTAGCCCCTTTATATACACCTTTGTTGTTTATAGGTTTATTGAAATATATATAATAACAATCATATACATATATACATTAAAAGTTAATTTTTACAATTTTATATGCTTTGAAATCTAAAATTAACAATTTTAAATTTAGTTTTTAACTTATGAAGGATTTAAAACTAGAATTATGGTTTTACACAAAAGTACCATTTATAAACCTTGAGTTGAAATAGTATACATACATATATACATGCATAAATAACAACAAACTATATTCAAAGTTTAAAGTTACACACACATACATATATACATATATTTAAAATTTGTAATGTTATATGTGTTGAAGTTTAAAATTAACAAATTGAAATCAAGCTTTAACTTAGGAAGGATTTAAAATAGGTTTAAGTTCACAAAAGTCCACTTAAAAATTTTGAGTTGAAACAACATTTAAACGTATGTAAAAAAATAACAATGAATTTAAATAACGACCCACAAATTTGATGTTGTTAATATTAAACCAATTTAAAATGGATTTTTAATTAAAAGGTGAACTGTGTATCGTGTTTATAACCATTGTGAAGGTCTGTATAAGCCGCCAATTTGGTATATAATTTGGATGAATTTGGAGTTATGGTTTGTGAAATAGAAGCTCTTTTGAGCCAAGCGGTTATACATAACTGAATCAACATCAATGCTAATATCAGTGATGCTTAGAAACCTTAGAGGGTAGCCGTCACTTCAGTCTCTCTTTTCTAATCCCAAAATGTCATAACCCGCCCCAAATGGACCTAATTTCGACCCAATAAAATCCCATCGAACCTTACATCCATCTTAAGTGAGTTATTAGGTTGTTAAATTAAAAACAAGACATAGTACACAGAGCTATCCATCTATACTTTTAGAATTTTACAGCGGAATGGTAAGATATATATCACAATAAGTACCCATTTCATTAAGAGAATCATTTCAGAAATATAACATTTCAAATACTATCACATGCTTACATAAAGCCTCCATGGTACAATATCTCAAAATAAAACAACTATTTAAACTAGATACGATAAAAATACTTAAAAAACATAAATAGATAGATAACTACAACAAGTCTTTACGTCCACCTTCATTTGCTAAATCATCATTACTCCTTCTAACCTGTATTGTAATGAGGAGAAGGTCAGAACAATAAATGTCTGGTGAAACGAAAATCTTAAGCTTTACCATAATTGTACTTGGGTAGTACTATTTAAATAAGAATTATGTTATATATATTAAGATCATAACATAGGTATAAAGTCAACTATAAGCCCGAAGGCCCTTCCAGTCCAATTACATAACATACGCATAAAGTCAACTGTAAGCCCGAGAGCTCTTCCAATCCAACTATACAAAAGTCAATTGTAAGTCAAAAGGCTCTTCTAGCCTGACTATACAACTCTAATGTAACTGGCATTTACAATGTAAGAGGAAACACCGAACCAATAAATACCCTTTATTGGGGATTAATAGTGCTTACCACTAAAATCGAGAATCACAAAACCAAAATGAATCGACTCGAAAAGACCCGAACCCAAACTAAAACCGATGAGTCTCGGGTTAGGTCTGGATGATTGAAAATACAATAAAGACCTGATCAAAACCGATCCAAACCGAACTGACCCGACCTAAAAGACCTGACAAAAAAAACATTGAAATATATGCATTTTTAATGTTATTTCTCATTTGGACCAGAACCGACCCGACCCGACCCGACCCGAAGCTTGGGTCAGGTCGGGTCTAGGTTTTTGAAAAGTATATTTTAGACCGCCCCAAAACCCGACCCGACTAGAACCGAGACTCCCTGGGTCGAGTCTGATTCCATCAATTTTGGTCAAATTGCCACCCCTAGGGATTATGCAGACTCTGATCATTTAATACCTATAAATTAGACAGGTTCTCATCATTTAATACCTAATCCATCCAAAATTCTAACATAGCCACCATTAATGATGCGAGAGCGAGAACCTGTAAACCACTTAATACCTTTTTTATTAGGGATTAGGTAGACACTGACCATTTAAGACCTATAAAATAGGCAGGGCCCCATCATTTAGTCCTAATCCAATGCTGGTCCCTACATGGTTCTCACTAGCTGACATCATAAGAAATTCCATTAGGTTACCTAATACTTCTCCTAAGAAAGAGGCAGACCCTACCATAGCCACTTAATACCTCAAACCTAAAGTGGACCTCTCCAAAGGATTTCACCAACCAAATTCAAAATGCAATTTATGACCGATAACTCACTCGTGATGTCTCACATTAGTCCGACTATTCATAGGTACTAGTAGCTATATTAACTAAGCAGGTTTATCCTATAGAATTGGGACAATTTCGCATAGATTATGGTTATTTATTATAAGTGATGTCCTATATTAGTCCGCAAAGCCACACCACTAGTAGCTAGATTTAACTAGGTAGACTTCCATGTAGCTTTGAACTAACCTTGCACCCCTATAACTTAGTCATAACTTATATGTATATCCACTATATACATATGCCATCCTATCCGAATAAAAATTAGGGCCATATAAGGTTTTTCCTTATTACACCTCTAATTAGGGATTAACTCCCTAGTTTACACTAACTTCCTTCCTACAAATTAACATTACCTAACTATTCTAAAAATACTAATCATCACACTCAATACGCTATAATCAATATGCTATTGGTTTTAATAGTCAGTACAATAATATTATATACGAATATTTCTACGCATGAAATTTAAGGTCTAATCATTACATTATTAATTTGATAATAATTTACTTACAAGTTATTTTGAAATATCAATCTCGTACAAATCAACAACTCCAACAAGAATTACTACTATCAAAGCAAAATAAGATAGATTCGTACAAACATGGAATAGCTACAACTTAATCCATATTAATAAATTTGAACCCCTTCTCCATTTTAAAGAATAGATCTTCATAATTTAGATCAACTATATTCAATTCAACCTTTATATGCATCATTTTGGAGTGAGAAAGGAGTTCCTTATTTATTTAAGTGGTAGAAATACGCGGTGCAAACTACAAACAATTCATACTTCACATACCATTTCTAATTTATTTTTCTTTTGATCACTTCAACACTCCAATATAAAATATGGGAAATAGGTTAAATGGCCATAGAATATCTAATTCTAAACAAATAATTGGACTCCGGTATACTAATACCAAAAACAATTATAATTCCAACTTATACAATATTGATATTAACTTAGGGAAATTCTGGAGGTTTTAGATTTATATTTTTGTTCACTAAAATTTCCTAAGTCATGTATTAAATCCAAATAAATTTCATTTAGTTACAAAAACGTGAAAACTTGCTATTTGCACTCACGGAGAATTTTTTGCTTCCGAGCTAGATTTGATTCCATCATGCCTAATTCCCTTTCAAATCTCCTTATTTTAGAATATGCAACAAAGTGAATTGTATATAGAAATTATATTTAGAATCAAAAACCAGATAGGAATATAATTAAAAATTAAAAGAATTAAGAATCTAAACCTCATACCTAAAACCCCTAATTAACTCTGGGATCCAAAGAAGAAGAAGAAGATGAGATCTGATTTATACCGCTCCTAATTCTCTGTTAGATCTTTTCCCTTTTTGAATATACACCAAATAGGTTGATATATATATATATATATATATATATTAGATTTCAAAAATCAAAAGATATGGAGAAGAATGATTAAATTAAATTAAAAATAAGAAACTAGAATTACTAACCAAACAATTTGCTGTTTTTGAAACCCTAAGGGGAAGATTTTGATAGTGCTTCGCCGTTGCTTACTAAATTTGATGAGGAAAAGTCGGGGGCTTTATGTGTCTGTTTATAGAAGTGAGAAGGAACGAGAAGCGTTGGATTAAAAACAATCAAATCCAAGCCGTTCTAGCCTCAGTTTACCCTAGCTGCCACCCACTCACCGGTCGACCGCTAGGCCCATAATGGTCGACCGTTCCATTTAATTTTGGGATGTTTGATTACTTGCCATTTCTTTATTTATTACTTTATTTAATTTAACGTTTCCTATTAACTTTAGCCTTTACTTAAACATTAAGCCTCACTTAACGTTAACTTTTCAAATTTTAAAGTTCAAACTTCATATTTTTAAATTCAAATTCAAATGTTTAAATTTTAAATTTGAATACTTTAAACATCCATAAATTCTCCATTTGAATCTCGATTTTAACAAATTATGCATGAAAATTGATCAAAATATCACCACAGACACAATAGTGCAACTTCCATGACCTAATTCGAACATTTACAAATTTCCATTTTTAAACTTGTTTTAATTACTTAATTCTTTATTAAATTTTATGGGGTGATACATGAAATTTCTCTTCATCTCTTTTTAATGACAAATGATTTTCGCTAATTACAAATTGTTTCAAAATTCAAAGTGTCCACTACTAATCAAATTATATATCTTTAGGAAGCTCTTAACAAATGGAGTTAACAGTTGGTGTTCTTTGTCATAAATATGCCCGAGTCAATTAAAAATCACAAACAAAGGTCAGAATCAGTGAACTAGGGTTTGGAATTGGGGGTTTTCAAGTCATACATCAATTAGTGAAATTTATCATATGGGGTTATAAAGTTCAACGAGTGGAGTGCAATGACAGTTTAGGTGCGGCCTGAGCAACTGAAGTTCCAAAAATGGTGGTGGCTTCAATCACCAAAGGTTTCGGGTTGCTTCGATAAGGTGGTCCAGGCGGCGGGCATCATGGATTTGGTTGTATGAGGTGGTGATATTGGCTTTGGCGGGGTTAGCGGTAGGTCAAAGGCAGCATAGCGGTGTATAGTGGGCTTGACCTAGTACTATAGAGAGATTCAGAAAATTATGTTTTAACCCTTATACATTTAATAATTGCAATTTAAACCTGATAACTTCTAACCTTCATAACTTTCACATCGAACTATGATTCACACATAGTTTCTTTCGTTGGACTCATGGCGAATTCTGTACGATTTTTTTTGGGTTTGCCGAGTTTTGAGAATGTTCGCAAAAGCATATTGGCTTATTTAATTTAATTTAGTTGAATCTTAAAATATTAAATGCATATCCATTCATAAAAATTTAGGATTATTGATATGTGTTATGTTATATTGTATATTGTTTGGATATTTTAAATATTTTGGATATGTCATGCCTTGTGATTATTGAATTATTAAATGTTTATTGTAATCAATTATGGATCTAAAATCATAATATAATTAATTAAAATAAAATAGATGAAATTAAGCAATAATGGAAGATTAGATAAGTAAATAATAAATAAGGTTATTAAAATTTTGGATGACAATTGTGTAAATAATGATGACTTAATGAATTAAATTGGAATGAAAGAAGGAATTTAATAAGGCTATTATTAATATATTTTTATGGAAATTCATAAATAATAATGAAAAATCTAATCTAAATTGAGATTCGGGGAGTTTATTATTATTTGTAAAACAAAGTGAGATTTCATAAATAATAACTTGATCTTCGTACGAATCATATTATTTTGACTAAGTACAGTATGATCAATCTTATAAAGTTATAAGGAAGTTGTTATTATTATCATCATCATTAGCTAAGTAATAAAATAAAAAGGTGTTTTCTAAATAATAATACTAGTAGTAAAGAAATGTTTCCAAAAGTGTTTTTGTGAAAATTATTATTATTTTAAGATGAATAGAGATGAAAAGGAGTTTGGGGTTTTAAAAGAAAATTATTATTGTTTTCGAAATAAATTGGTTTTGGGAGGTACTAAAAATGGTTTTGATAAATATTATTATTTTGACATAAAATAATAAAATTATCGTCTTAATGGGTAATGTGTTTTATCATTAAAATATGACATTTTAAATTTTTTGAAAAAATGATATTACAATAAAGAATTTTAAAAGTATTTTATTGGTTTTGAGGCATTATTATTGTTTTAAGAAAAATAAAGGTTTTTTTATACTAAACAATAATAAAAATGATTTTTATACTTAAGAATAATTGTCGTAAAGACATTATTTTAGATGGTTACACCATATGCAATTAATTGCCAATTGACATTATCAAGTATGTCTGTTGTATGATGAAGAAAATGCATTAGGAAGAGTATGTGATATTTTACCATTATTAGTATCAAAGAGTAGGTAGTTTATGGTTTCTGGATGCCATTTATGTTTATGTTTCTAATATAGAGTGGTTGATACAGATCTGATGATCTATACATCAAAAGTTGATATATGAATTTAATTGTGTTTTAAAATATTTTTGATGATAAATTTTTTCTTTGATCTTTAACTTATCCATATTTTATAAATGAGTCTTAAGTGATTTAAAATAGATTATAATTGTATTTACCTAATTGTTCATATAGATACACCATTTTTAATAGTAGGATAGATTTGGATCGTATTGTTGTTTGACTCAAATTTGTTTGTATATATGCATTGTTTTATTGTATGTTAATATGTGTTTATATAAACGTTTGGTCGAGAACGCCTTGTTCTCTGAGATTGTATCTCATGGATGTGGGTTGGCTATTGATGGGCCATCCATGATGATTTCACAAATGATGGGAGATTCATATTGATAGAACAAAATTGTTTGGTTTCTTTGATGTTTAGGGTTGACATTAATTATTGTCAACTATAAGTGATGTTTAATGACTCAGCGTGCTATTATTGTTCCTTCCCCAATTTATGATGATTGATTGAGATGGCTTAGCAGGATGTTTCCTCCTTGCATTGGTTTATTGGTTGCATGGATATTATGGTTGTTATGTGATAACAAGTATTTGAATGTAAGAGAAGAGCAAGGATTGAACTATGTGGGCTTTATCCCGAAAGGCTACGTAGGTAGTCTTTTTCTATGCAATAACCTATGGCTTCCTTGTGGTTGGGGTGTATAAAAACTGACATGATCCAAATATATAGTTGGCATTTTTCCCTTTATCGTATGTATATATGTATGTTTGTGAGTTTGTAAATAGAAATAAAAGAGGAAAAAAATCTGGAATATGTCATATTTAAAGGATGATTCAGTGTATCGTTGTTATATAGTTGTAGTTTTAAATTAAATGGTTAATGTATTGAAGTATGTATATTATCTGATGTATTGAATTTGTATATATAATATTTAATTATTGAAATGATATATCGGGTTTAAATTCCACAGTGCAGTTTTCCTTTTTATGTTTATGGTTTTAAACTTTTTAATCTTATATATCCATGGTCCACTATCTTTAATGTTTGAATTTTTTCGTAAGCATGTCATGACATCATTTATAATTGATTATAGATGTTAAAAATAGTGGGTCTCACATAAAACATGCATTCAATTTTCGAAAGGTTTCAAGCAATCAATATATGGAGCTTACTCATGTTTGTGTATATAATAAGTTACAAAATCATATCGATTAATTAAATTCAGTTTCCAATCCAGAATGTTTTCTGAACGTCAATTTCTAAAATACTAAAAAATAGATTGGAAGGGTTAAGCATGTATAAATTCATTGCATAATGTTTGGGTTCTAAACTATATGTACAATATGAACATATAATCAAATGAGATGTAGCATATATAAGGTCTAAATAGTATTAACATCATGTGAAATATAATAAAACAAGATTATAAAATTATCTTAATATATAGCCAAAAAATTGCACCACGAATGATGAATAAAACTCAAACAAATCATCATTCAGATTTTGTAAGGATCTAGAGACAAACACCGCCTTAAATATTTTTATTTCATTTAAATTTTGGTCTTAAGAAGTTTATACCATGGTAGCCATGGAATTTTCATGAGCAAGGAGAAGAGGAACAAAACAGATGAATGAATTATTTCAAATTGATAATAATGGAGAATCAAGACAGGAGATCTTTTGCCTTCCTTTAATCAATCTTTTGCCTTTTCAAATCATATTTGAATCCTTTCCTCTTCCCCCATCGGCTGGCCAAGATAGAGGAAAAGTGGCCTTTAAAACTCCTAAAACCATTTGGTAATTAATCCATTTAAATCAAAATTAAATTTTTATCGGTATCGTATATCGATAGGCGCATACATAATGTTTATATATGCACATTTCATTAAATACTAATAGTATTGGAAAAAAATTAAAATTTTATAAATGTTAATTGATTTAATTAATTTACAATCGTTATAAATCAACTAAATCATGTAATTTTTTGGAGTATTCATCAGTACTATTTTGCGACTCAAAAGTGTACGTTCTGTCGACGATTAATATCGAACAATTCTTATATTAATGCGCCATCTTAGCTAGTTGTGTGACATTTTGGTTGAATTTATTGCTTACACATATTTTTATTAAAAACAAATCCAATTTTACTTTTTTTAAGTGGTACCCGGCAGCAATGATTACTTACACAATTCCCTTTGCCAAAACCATATCACTTTAGGAATTATGGAATTTGGTTTTGGTCAAAATTTCAATATCGTCCATATTCAAATTGATTAGTCCAAATGCAAAACCCTTGGTTCAATAATAAAAATTATTAATAACCGTATTATTCTAGACTGAGACTTTGACTTTGAGCTAACTACAGTTGACCATGATGCTAACCTGTTATAATTGAGGAGTTGAATTCACTATTAAATACTGTTTCATTTCCAGTGCTTCAACTCAGACACAACTATAGTTACTCGATGGATCGTCATGCCATGATTTAGCCATAATCAAAGTGGAGTGTCCATATTAAAGTCTTACGATATTCTCAAATCAAGGGAATTGTGTAACGTCATCACTTCGAGATTCTCTGTTTGACCTTAGTTATATTAATAAACAGAAAACTCTTGAGTGAGTTATTCCATAGTTCTCTAATAAATTTTTGTACATAACTCCTTGGTACCTCCAACAACCATGAGCTATACATTTCTCAACATTTTATGAGTGTTAGGCACTTTAGTAGTTATGCCTTAGCTTTGGTGACCGAATAATAAAACGGAGTTTACTACTCGATAGCTCAGATCATATGGAACAAAAGGAGTGACCGCACGTATGCACTACTTTGGGTCAACACGAATGCATTTCAATGCCTAAATACATCTAAAATAGTACATATCCTGTCTCAAAGTAGACTAGTGTACACAAATTCTAGAATTGAGTAGCTCACATATCAGGAACATATATAAATAATGACATAGGTATTATTACCGATATCACAACCAAAACAATAACACACACACACAGATATATATATATATATATATATATATCAAAATATGTATGATACACGGACTGCTTAAAATACATCGCTTTAACATGACAACTATGTACACTCAAAAATACTGCCCACTTCTAATGTCCAAGTAATAACTTCTCTAGCAATCGATCTTAAAAAATATCAATGACTTCTAAAATCATATCAACCCTAGCATCCCTTTGAATGAAATGACTAGTGTCGCAAATCTTGACTTTTGGGCAGTGGTTGCCAAACTTAAATATAGTAGTACCCCAAACATAATATACATTATGTATGACTTTTCGTATGGACTGCTCAACAAATAAAACCGACCGATGACCGTAGATAACCATCCTAAAATCACAACACCTCATTCTGACTTGAGGAGTTGTCATATGCATAACAAACCTCAAGTCAGGATAGAAATCTTAATAATGCAATAAGAAAAACATACAAATATGGTGTTGGGTATATACATGTGCCATATCAATTAAAAGGCAATGTCACTCACTCTATAAAATCCCGCCCATCATCATTAATCAAAAATATATGCCTATACTAATATCATGTCACAGTTCGAAGTGACCCGTAGTTGCAACTCTAATCAAATGAGATATCACATCACATCTCACTCATACGTTGCAATCAATACGATTTCAAGTACTATGTTTTTAGATTTCATAAATTTGATTTCATTGTTCACTATAATACTGTCTTTAAAAAATGTATATCTAGATGAATAATAGTTGCATACACATTTTACAAGGTCGATATATTCAGATGAGAGTTATATCTTAACTCTCTTCCTTGAGTTCCCAGCGACAATACTCATCGGTAACCCCTTTTGGATTCACATTTAGAAGATTAACTGCCTCGCCAAGCCCATGCAATCTTTTTCACTAGCTACTTTCAACCAGCTGTAATTGCACTATATGCAATCCCTTAGTTGCCTATCTCTCCGACTTCTGAAGACATAAACATTTTATGTGTTATGGTAACCTATCCAGTTCAAACTTGAGCCACTAGCACTCGTTGCATTACATCTTTGATTTTTCATTAATCATCGTCATATTGTCCATTAAACAAATCATCAGACTCTACGATGAAGGACAAAATCATCACAATTTGGTTTATGTTCCTTGAACCAATCCGCTAGAATGGATTCTAGCAGTCTAGTAATTAATACCTCGTAACATTCTCGTCAAATGTTAATTTTTGTACTTTTGAAAATGTTTGACTTCCCAAACATCATTTATTCATGAAATAATGTTATTATTAGAGAAAGATTTCCTAGATTTTGATGATGATAAATCCATATTATAGTTTAAATAGAAAATTCAAAGCAATGTCATCGTAGAGATATAAAGAAATAAGAAGAATGCATGCTTCAACTTTAGAGAGTTGTCAAAATTACAAACACCCAAAGGATGTATATATGTGAGTCATTTTGTGTTAGAAATATATTATTAAAACTAACAAGAATCACACAGTACCATCCTAAAACCTTAACAAATTTTTTTATAATTTTTTTAATAATTTTAAGGCTTTATTCAAACTTTAGAAATTTGGAAAAATATCATACACCGATGGACCAGTGGTAGGACATAAACCAGGGGAGAATGTTGAGTCACAGGTTCTATGAAGATTTTGATTTTTGACAAAGAAATAAAGGCGATCGACAAAACAAGGTCATTATGGCTATAAAGAGGCCCAAAAGAGCTACATATGGTACTCTAGATTATAGGTTGATTATTTGATGTTGTAATAGTGATAAACTTGTTAAAATCTATCCTCAAATACTCATGCATCTCAAGGGAATCAATATATATACAACTGAATTGCTGTTGCACATTCAATATGCAACTTTACAGGGACCAGTCGACTGGTCATAATATAGACGGTCGACCGTTCCAGTATAAGTTGCACACTGAAACGTGCACACATGCACATAACGACTATATATTTGAATTCCTGTCTACTGGTCATTTTTTGACCTGTCGACCGTTTTTAAACAGAGAGCAACTTTTCCAAAAGACACTTCTTTCTCCAAAAGGTTGCATCTCTTACCTATCATCAAAGATCATATCTCTTAATGGCAACTGCTCACAAAGAGTTACAACCATTCTTCTCTATATAAACTCATCTAAATCATTGATTAAAATAACATGATTGTATATGCTTTTTACTATAATCTCTGATCTTACTTTCTACATACTCCTGCATTCTAAAAGATCTCAATTATTTTAATTGCTTATTGAATCATTGAAACTATTTCATATCTTTTGATTCGATAAGTAATATACTTTCCTTAATCTTCACAAAACATCATTCGCATATTTTGAGGATAAGATTATAGGAAATTTGTACTACAAGTGACAAAACTGTGTTAACAAGAACACATACCGTCAACAAACAATTATATTCATCGTTGTTGAAGTCCTCTGTGTTGTAAGAGGCAAGTGTTGAAGTCCTCGGTGTTGTAAGAGGCAAGTGTTGAAGTCCTCAGTGTATTAGAGGCATGAAATCTTGTTCGTTTGCTCGGGTATTGTAAACCTGTTCCTCCGGGTAAAGCGAGGTAGTTAAAAGTGAAAATCCAGATAGAAGTCTGGGACTGGACGTAGGACGGTGCTCCGAACCAGTATAAAAATCTCTGGTGTGATTTTTCTATTTTTATTTACTTTGCTACTATCATCTATTTTCTGCATTTATATTATAGTCCATATTACACGATCCGTGTGTACTATACTAGCACGTGCACGATCACACACTTTTCATTTGGTATCAGAGCAAGGTTATCACATAACCGTAACACAATTATTTGATATATTCTTGTAATATGGCAAATAACGCAAGTACTAGCACTCAGAACACCACGTACATAGAAGGTCAATCGACACAAAGACCTCCATTTTTCAATGGTCTTAACTATAGTTATTGGGCAACACGTATGTCATTCTTTATGCAATCAAATAGCTATGATGCTTGGAATGCCACTCAAAGAGAAATAGTGAATCCAACAACTGATTATTCAGAATGGACTGTGGCTGAGAAAACGGCAGCAGCCGTAAATGCAAGAGCAATAAATATGTTGTTCTGTGGATTAGACCAAAATGAATATAACCGTGTCAGTATCTGCACTACTGCATATCAAATTTGGAAAACGCTAAAACTACTCATGAAGGTACTAACAAGGTTAAACAAGCCAAAATAGCCATGCTGAAAAGTCAATTTCAAAATTTCAAAATGAAGCCAAATGAGACAATCAATGATATGTATTCACGGTTTCAAACTATCCACCATGCACTTATTGGCTTAGGACAAAAATATTCTGATTTTGATGTTGTTTCAACTATTCTACATTCTCTGACTAGTGAATGGGAAGGAAAAGTATTAGCAATTGAGGAAGCTAATGACCTTTCCGTCATGAAGCCAGATGAATTGATAGGAAATTTAATGTCCTATGAAGCGAATTTGCAGGCTAGAAAAGAACAGAAAGAAGAAAAGAAAAATGTAGCATTTCATGTTGAGAAAGATGAATATGAATCAGATTCTGAAGACGAAGATTTGGCATTCATTGCGAAAGGATTCAAAAAATTCCTAAAATATCGAAAAGCCAGTCGTTACAATAAAAGGAAACCTGGATCAAATAAACCATCTTCATCTGCTATAGAATGTTTCAACTGCCACAAAAAGGGACACATGCAGAAGGATTGTCCAGAACAAAAGAAGAAGTCAGAAAATGACAAATTCAAATATAAGAAGGACAAATCAAAGAAACGAGCCTTCTCAGTAACATGGGATGATTCAGAGTCATCTTCATCATAAAGTGAAAGTAATTCGGAGAATGAACAAGCTAATGTTTGTTTTATGGCAACAGAAGATGAGGTACAAATTCCTACATTTGATGAATTACTTGATATTAATGCTGAATTGATAATCAAATATAAAGTCATAAAACGTCAATTAAAAGTAGTCAAAGCAGATTTAAATAGAGCAGAGTTTGAACGAGATATGTTAAAAGATGAGAAGAAAATATTAGAAGAGGAACTTGAAAAAATTCAAGAATCATCATCTAATGTTGACTCTCAACTATCTCTTTTGAGTCAAGAAATAGAAGCTCAAAAAGAGAAAAATAATGCTCTCACTACTGAAAATCATGAGCTTAAGGCAAAAGTCAAAATTCTAGATCTAGAAAAAGCTAGTTTACAAACAAAGTTTGATGACATTACTCAAAATGTTTAACAAAGGTCGAGAAAATTTGACAAAAATCATTGAAAACTCACAATCTGCATCAAATAAACAAGGTCTGGGATATAAGAAACAAGAAATCAAGGGTAATAAAAGAAAGAAGAGAATACAAAAGATTGAAGTTAAGAAAAATCTTAGTTTATTATGTTCCAAACCAAAACCAGTTGTGAAATTTCAAAAGAAAAATACAAAGACTATCAAATATGGGTTCCTAAAACAAATAACAATTTGATTAGGAACAAATACGTTCAACAATTCATGAATACTGTGCATCTTAATAATAATTATATATATAAAGGGGATACCGGACCCATATGGGTTTGGACTCCTAAGACCTAACTCTTAGGACCCTATAAAAAGTGGGTACCATGGACTTAATTCTATTTTTTGTAGGTCTCACTTAAGAAAAGAGGAAAGTGGATATTGGACAGTGGTTGCTCGAAGCACATGACGGGAGACAAGAGCTTATTAACAAATATTACATACTCAGATGGTGGCTCCGTCACTTTTGGAGACAATTCAAAAGGCTATATCATCGGCAAAGGCGATGTGAGCAATTGCGGTACATCTAACTTACCTCTTATTACAAATGTCATGCTAGTTAAAAATTTAAAACACAATTTACTTAGTATTAGTCAGTTATGTGACAGGTTTTACAATCTCCTTTTCGAATAATAAGTGTAGTATCTTAGATAAAGACCACAATTTAGTTTTCGAAGGTTATAGAGACAGAAATATATATATATTCTGAATATGAATATTAATCATAATTCAGATATGTGTCTTGTGGCTAATGATAATGATCCATGGCTATGGCACAAACGCTTCTGTCATATAAACTTTAGAACTATTAACAAGCTAGCCAAAAACAATCTAGTTAGAGGTCTACCCAAGATTAGTTATAAAAACGATAATTTTTGTGATGCCTGTCAGATAGGAAAATTGACCAGATCATCATTCAAGTCAAAAAGGGTCATATCAACATTACAACCACTTGAACTACTACATATGGATTTATTCGGACCAACACAGGTTCAGTCAATAAACCATAATAGATATGTATTTGTAATAGTTGATGACTATTCTCGTTATACATGGACTATTTTTCTAAAAAACAAGAGTGACACTTTTGACCATTTCAAATCTTTCGTCAAAAGAATTCAAAAATCAAAAGGGCTAAAAGTTAAAAACATAAGAAGTGATCATGGTGGTGAATTTGAAAATAACAAATTTGAACATTTTTGTACAAAAAAAAGGTATTAACCATAATTTTTCGCTTCTTAGAACTCCACAACAAAACGGAGTTGTAGAACGGAAAAATCGAACATTACAAGAATGTGCAAGAACGTTATTAAATGGATCCACTTTACCAAAACATTTCTGGGCAGAAGCCGTCGCTATTGCGTGTTATGTTTTGAATCGTGTGTCCATTCGACCACTCACCAAAAACACGTCTTATGAATTATTTAACGAAAGAAAGCCAAATATATCTTACTTCAAAGTATTTGGTTCAAAATGTTTTATTTTAAATACAAAAGACCATCTCGGAAAATTTGATCCGAAAGCTGATGAAGGTATATTTGTCGGTTATTCGGAAAGAAGCAAAGCGTATCGTATTTTCAATAAACAAACCAAAACTATTGAAGAATCTCTTCATGTTTCTTTCGATGAATTCTTTAAACCTTCTCAATCAAAACCAGATAATGACGAAACTATATTTACTGACACTCCTCTTATCATAAATTATGATTCTGACTCTGAAAATCTTATTGACAATATTTCCCAACAACAACCAGTTGGTGAGATACGTTCCCCTCCAAGATTATTGAGACACCATCCGGTTCAAAATGTAATTGGCGAGGTTAACTCACAAGTAAGAATTAGGAATCAATTACATCAAATGGGTCATGTTGCGTTTCTATCAAATATCGAACCTAAGAATCCAAAAGAAGCTGCTACAGACGATTACTGGATCATTGCCATGCAGGAAGAACTAAATCAGTTCGAGCGCAATGACGTTTGGGAACTTGTTCCAAGGCCAACTGATCAGTCAGTTATTGGTACTAAATGGGTTTATAAAAATAAGGCCGACGAACAAGGAAATGTCACCAAAAACAAAGCAAGATTAGTAGCACAAGTATATAATCAGGAAGAAGGTATCGATTATGAAGAAACTTTTGCACCAGTTGCTCGACTAGAAGCTATTAGAATTCTATTATCTTTTGCTTGTCACCATAATTTCAAACTTTATCAGATGGATGTCAAAAGTGCTTTTCTCAATGGATTTATCAAAGAGAATGTCTATGTCGAACAACCTCCTTTGTTCGTACATGAAAAATATCCTGACCATGTGTTCAAACTTAAGAAAGCTCTGTATGGTTTAAAACAGGCACCTCGTGCTTGGTATGAACGATTACGTAGCTATCTTATTAACTCAGGATTTCAAATAGGCAAAGTCGATCAAACTTTGTTTATTAAACATTCTCAAAAGGATATTCTAGTTATCCAAATATATGTAGACGACATCATCTTTGGTTCAACAAACGATAAACTCTGCAAAGAATTTGCAAGTATTATGACCAAAGAATTTGAAATGTCTCATATGGGAGAACTATCATATTTTCTTGTACTTCAAATCAAGCAACTTCCGAATGGTATCTTTATCAATCAAGAAAAATATTGCAAAAATCTTATCAAACGCTTCAGATTAGAAAATACATCTGGTAAACCAACTCCTATGAGTACAACTACACATCTTGAAAAAGATGAAAATGGTAAGAGTGTTGACCAGAAATTATATCGAAGCATGATTGGTTCTCTTCTTTATCTTACAGCTAGTCGTCCAGATATAATTATGAGTGTTTGTCTATGTGCACGCTTTCAAGCAGATCCAAAAGAATCACATCTACGAGCAGTGAAACGTATAATTCGTTATCTGAATAATACCAAAGAATTCGGTCTTTTTTATCCAAAAGAATGTCCATTTGAATTAGTATCATATAGTGATGCTAATTTTGGCGGACCACGAACAGATAGAAAAAGTACAAGTGGTACGTGCCATTTTATTGGAAAATCACTTGTCTCTTGGTTTAGTAAGAAACAGAATTGTGTTTCACTATCAACATGTGAAGCCGAATATATATCAGCGGCTCTCGCTTGTACTCAAGTGCTATACATGCAACAAACTCTTCAAGATTTTGATATTCATTTATCAAATTCAATTATATACTGTGATAACACAAGTGCTATAAATCTCTCTAAGAATCCGATGAATCATTCTAGAACCAAACACATTGATATCCGTCATCATTTCCTTCGAGATAATATTGAAAAAGGAAATATATGTCTTGAATATGTCCAAACCGACAATCAATTAGCGGACATTTTTACTAAGCCTCTGCTCAAATCTAGTTTTATTAGATTACGAAGAGAGCTTGGTTTGATTTTAAGAAAAGATCTTGACTAGTAATTACTAATGATCATCTTGTTTTTATAGTTATATTTTAGCTATAGCTTTTGCTTAAGCTATTTTTAACATTGAATATGAGCCTCTGCTTGCTTTCATGGTTAATTTTCTTTATTCATTTTCATCCACAGACTTATTTACAAGGAAACTCTTTATAAGCTTGTAAAAATTACTCTCTTTATTCATTTTTCTTTTTCTGAGCATACGACTCTATATATAAGTCTCTATGGCTCACATTTGTGATAAATGTGCTCAAGAATCACATATCTCCATTACAAGTTCTGAGTCAGAGGAGTATTATTCTCCTATAACACCAAAACAAAAACCAACATATCATCATCAATGCTCTCGTACTACTGGTAGTACACCAACCTCAAAACGAGTGAAGAAGACGCTGTTTTGTTCTCCTCGTACCAAAGCACAGATCGACGAGATTCACCACTATCAGAAACATCAACTAGATCTTCAGAGACAGCTCCATTATGGGCAAAGCCAACTTTATCATGAGCAACAACAGACATCGGCACGTTTATCTGTTTTAGAGAAGGTGGCATCATTCTTCTATAGTTCCAACAAGCATGATGTGCATGAACCAATGCCGTCAAGGTCGTCAACATCTAGGATTCCTAACTCTTGGAATCGGAATTATGAGAGGAATGAAGGTGCTCAGAAAAACTGGAGTCCATGGTCAAAACGTATTGAAGATAATAAAAATTCTAGCAACGAACCTTCCACTTCTCATTAGATCTCTATATACTCATTGTATTCTATTTTTTTCTTTCCATCACTCATGTAATAATACTTGTATTCTACAATAAGAGTGAAAATGTAGCACGATATATTCAAAAAAATTGCATAAAAGGGAATTATTCGGCATACTGTCAAACCGGTCGACCCCCCATATTTAAACCGGTCGACCGTTTGCTCTCTGGTTGAAAAGGGTCGACCGGCCATAATCCATAGGTCGACCGGTTGACGTATTTCCAGTTTTTTATATATATCCTATGCGTCATTTTCTTACTATCCTTCTTCTCATTTTACTCAACCAGTTATTTTTCCCCAAACTCTATAAACCCTAGTTTCTCAATTTCAATTTCCAAATCTCCAAATCTTCTAACAATGGCTCCTCCGCAAAAGAAATCCAAGAAAGCATCATCCTTCGGAACTTCATCTCTTAATTTCTCCGCTAAGAAATGGCTCGAATGTGTGGTAGCTATAACAAGATGGAATCAAATGACTAACTACAAGTTCCATCCGGGCTCTTTCATCAAGTTTGATGATTTCACGTCTTATGGAATTCGTAGGTTAGCCAATAACTCCAACATTTCTCCATTGATAGATTTTTCAGAAAACAATGTGGAAATAAATCATTTGATGATAAAATTGTTCTATGCCAACATGAACCTCGACGAGTATCAACCTGATAATCCGAATGGAGTCATTTGGTCTGTCGTCTGTGGCAAACAAATTTTTATTACTCGTGATAGGATTGCCTCTATACTTGGTATACCAAATCGAGGCGATGAGTTTTCATCTACTTTCTGTGAAGTCTTCACTCGCGATAGCATCAGTCATCAGTTCATAGAGGACAATAGTGACGGCACAAAGTCTATTGGACTTCGACCCACCGCCAGACTACTACATTGCGTCTTGATGCATTCTCTGTTTCCTAGACTTGGAAATTATGATGCGGTATATAAAGAAAACTTCAAGGCTCTCTATGCTATTTATGGGGAAATCCCAATCAATTGGGTTCATATGCTTTTTGACGAAATTCTCAAGGTAAATAACTCTACGCGACCTCATTTCTTCTACAATGAATATATCATGTGTCTTTTGTTAGCTTGTGGGGTAAAGCCTCCTGACTCTGCCACCTCAAAACCAAAATGTATTGATTCTATAACCATCAAACGCATGAAGCTTCTTCCACCTTATCTTGAGATTATGCCTTTTGAACAATGGCAACAAAGAGGTCCAAGCAAACAAAAAGCAACTTCCTCTCGACCTCGTTCCGATGAAGTTAAACTATTAAAATCAAAATCATCCACAAAAGAATCACTTGAAACTATTGCGCGTAACCAATTCTTGCTTGAATCACGTCTCAAGCGCATGGACACAAAAATTGATAAACGCTTCAATAAGGTCAAGTCATTCTTTGGTATGTTATGGGATGCTACATCATGTACCACATCCACCTCTGTTCAAGCACAAGACCCAGGAAAACGTCATGCTCCTCCTGTTTTCAACTGGACATCATCTGAGGAGTCTACTGGTATGAGTGGACATGGACATGGAGAATCATCTAGAGGGAACAATGATGAAGAAGAAGAAGATGATGATGATGATGACGATGATGATGATGAAGAGGAGATAGGATCTGCCTCATCTTAGATTCTATTGTCTATTATGGTTAAGTACTTTAAAAACATCAATCGACACTTGTACTAAATAGTGTCGTTATTTTTACTTTTTCATTTGACATTATCGTCTGTATTATACTCTGGTATGTTTTGGATGTGTTAAGTTTTATTTTGCTATGCACATTATGGTGATTACACTCATATATTATTCCAGTATCTGTTACTCCTTTTTGTCGATGACAAAGGGGGAGAAAGGGCTAACAATTGTTTGCAGGAATATACATATATATAAAAAATTCAAAGAGGGAGATCATATACTCAGGGGGAGATTCAGATTTTCAGATATATATTGTCATCAATCAAAAAGGAGGAGAATGTTGAGTCACAGGTTCTATGAAGATTTTGATTTCTGACAAAGAAATAAAGGCGATCGACAAAACAAGGTCATTATGGCTATAAAGAGGCCCAAAAGAGCTACATATGGTACTCTAGATTATAGGTTGATTATTTGATGTTGTAATAGTGATAAACTTGTTAAAATCTATCCTCAAATACTCATGCATCTCAAGGGAATCAATATATATACAACTGAATTGCTGTTGCACATTCAATATGCAACTTTACAGGGACCAGTCGACCGGTCATAATATAGACGGTCGACCGTTCCAGTATAAGTTGCACACTGAAACGTGCACACATGTACATAACGACTATATATTTGAATTCCTGTCTACTGGTCATTTTTTGACCCGTCGACCGTTTTTAAACAGAGAGCAACTTTTCCAAAAGACACTTCTTTCTCCAAAAGGTTGCATCTCTTACCTTTCATCAAAGATCATATCTCTTAATGGCAACTGCTCACAAAGAGTTACAACCATTCTTCTCTATATAAACTCATCTAAATCATTGATTAAAATAACATGATTGTATATGCTTTTTACTCTAATCTCTGATCTTACTTTCTACGTACTCCTGCATTCTAAAAGATCTCAATTATTTTAATTGCTTATTGAATCATTGAAACTATTTCATATCTTTTGATTCAATAAGTAATATATTTTCCTTAATCTTCACAAAACATCATTCGCATATTTTGAGGATAAGATTATAGGAAATTTGTACTACAAGTGACAAAACTGTGTTAACAAGAACACATACCGTCAACAAAAAATTATATTCATCGTTGTTGAAGTCCTCTGTGTTGTAAGAGGCAAGTGTTGAAGTCCTCGGTGTTGTAAGAGGCAAGTGTTGAAGTCCTCAGTGTATTAGAGGCGTGAAATCCCGTTCGTTTGCTCGGGTATTGTAAACCTGTTCCTCCGGGTAAAGCGAGGTAGTTAATAGTGAAAATCCAGATAGAAGTCTGGGGCTGGACGTAGGACGGTGCTCCGAACCAGTATAAAAATCTTTGGTGTGATTTTTCTATTTTTATTTACTTTGCTACTATCATCTATTTTCTGCATTTATATTATAGTCCATATTACACGATCCGTGTGTACTATACTAGCACGTGCACGATCACACAGCCACTTGGCTTTTCGTTTTCTTTTTGAATTTAGGGGCCATGGTGCCATTTTGTAGTCGTATCGAGCTAGCCGCGGAAAGAAGACACTGGCGAAATTTTTCGAAAATTCAGGGAGTTAATTTTTTTTGAGAAAATCTTGAAAACTTAAAATTTGAATTTAAATTGTTAAGAAAACAATGTTGTTCAAAAACTGTGGAAGGTTTTGGAAAGTCAGTTGAAGCAATAATGGATCTTGGATAAAAAGATATGTTTTGGCAAGTTGTTGAAAACTATTTGTTTTGGGAAAATAATAAACGGATTAAGGATCATTCTCTTAACAAGTAATTTCGGGATGAAATTCTTTTAAGAGGGGAAAATATGACGACCTAGAAATTTTAACATTTGAAATTTAGATATTTAATCGATTTTAGATATTTGGAAGTTATTTTAACTTGAATTTCAAATTTAACTATGAATTTGGCAATTAAATTATGAATTTAATTTATTTAAATTGGGAAAAAAATTTGAATCTTCAGTTTTAAGCTGATTAAAAATAGTTCAAAGGCTTGGAAAATTTATTTTGATAATACTGAAGATAATGGAAGCTTCAGAGTTAAATTTGAAACTATTTTGTTAGTATTAAAATTTTATCATTTAAATCGATATTTAAAAATAGCTTTTCGAGGCACAGTCTAAGAGTTCGACGGAACTAGTTCCGTTGGATCCGTAATTGTGTATTATTGTCGGATTTCAATTTTTGTAATGTTTAGAGTGATCGTTTGGCCGTACGATAAGCAAACGCGTTGAATATTTATATCGAAATTTAATTTACAACTGGGTCCAAAAAACTATCTTCTCCATTCGATCGAATTTCGACTCGGAACCTTTTTCATCGCGTTCGGAATAGCGTATATCATTATAAACGCCTAGCGGCACGCCTCGATTGGAGATCGAGATTTTGTGTTGCGAAAACCAAGATGATTAAATTTTGAATTCAAATTTAAAAAATATAAAATATAAACATCGTAGCTAGTTCTAACACATATAGGAATTTATAACACGTGTTCCCTTTTTCTCTGAAAAATTTCAACACGCATTCGTTTAAAAATAAATATGTATACAAATTAAATAAAAAAAGGATAAAAAAATTAAAACCCAAATCAAAACAAAAATGATGGTCGCGTACTCTTTCAAAAATCAAAAAACAAAATTATTCGTTCGAGAAAGCTAAATCCATGGCCAAGCGAGATAATCAAATGAACAAAACCGTTCTTCATCCTAAATTGAGAAATTATGGCCGCATTTGAAATCAATCGAGAGCGAGCGAGCGATTCGCATTTGGGTGTTGTGCTGCGTGGAAGCGAGTATGCGACAGGTGAGCTTGCGATTGAGGCGGAGTTAAGGTCGGAGGTTTGGGGATAGGTGAGGATTTCGAGTTCGAGCGCACGCGTGCTTGCGCACATAGGAGACTGCGCACATAGGAGACTACGGCCACTCGAGCAGTGGCGCTGTTCAATTGATTCGTGGCTCACGAGCGTAGCGACGATTTGTGTGATAACCCAGATTTTTGAACACTGTTAATTTGATAGTTAACTAATTTTAAACTATTGAGGTACTGAATTCATTTGATTAAACAAATGAAATTAGATAAATAAAGATATCTGGATATATAAATGAATTTAAAATTCTAACAAAAATTGAATTACAAATATCTAAAAATAATAAAGATTGAATATATGTAGATAAGCAGATTTTAAATAGAGAAATTTTTATTTTTTAAAAACAAATTTAAGATGTGTCTGCTTAAAATTATATATATATATATATATATATATATATATATATATAAGGTCATTGAGAAATAGTAAAGATATTAATATAATTCAAATAATTTAAAATGCAATAATCTCCTTTATTATTATAAAAAAAAGTTTGTAAAATTGTTATTTACAAACAAAATAATAATGTGTTGTTTTAAATATAGATGTAAATAGATTTTGAATTATGATGATTATTTACTAAACTTACGGGTGTTGGTTTAAATATATGTAAAAAAAAGTTAATTAAAGTAAACTGGGCATTTTTAACACTAGTAATTATGTATTGTTATCAATTTAATTATAATAACAACTTATGTATAAATTTAAATAAGAATTATTAAAAGAGTTAATATTCTTCCTTTCTAAATTACATAATTCATATAAACATAAAACATTCGTAAACATAATGCACACATATATGGATAACACATAAATGAATATAATTTGTGACATTTAAACATGAGTAATAAATAAATTAGAGACAAAGGATTTTAAACATAAAATTGATATTTTTAACATTTGTCAAATAATAAGAGTATGTAATAACAAATGTAAGATAAGTCAAAAATTCATTAACAAGTATAGCTTAGTGTATACAAGTGGCAACTGATTAAATAATTTTTTTTATTTGAAAAGAAGAAAACAAGCTTCACCATTTCTCTTTCATAACTTCATAAACCTATAAACGAAAAGGAAAAAAAATCAAGACCAGAAAAAAATCTGGAGTTATAATTCATCTCAAAACTTGGAAGGCAAATGCAAGAGTCAAATAACTCAGCAATTCAACAACAAGTAGTAGAACAAAATTCAATAATTCAGCAAAAAGCAGATCATTAAAGATCATAAGCATAAACCATGTTCTCTGTTTTCAAAGGTGAGTAAAAACTTTATTTAAAAATTTTGAATCTGGATGGATGCTTGAGATAAGATTGTAAAGTTGAGTTGTTGCATGAATGATCTAATTCACATATGGTTGAATTGTGACTGTAAGTTGTATTCATGTCTATAAGCATGATATTAAGTTCTCTATAAACACAAATTCCAGGACAAAACAAATTCATTCAATCATTTCATACATATAAAATTTTAGGCCCAGATCTTTAAAGATGAAATGATTGTATCAGTATAACAATATTCTCAAAAATGAATTCAAGAGTTTATATGGAGTATTTATTTTAAATTTTTTTAAATAACAGTAGACATCTTAAAAAGGGTCAAAAATTGATTACACTAGTTTCTAATTTTGGTTATATAATATGAGAACTGGAGCAAAATGATGGATTTTGATCTATAAATCTGGATTTTTAAGTTGGTTATGTTGAGGAAATTTGGGATGATCAGTTTTGTTTCAATTTTTGATTGCCATCGTCCAACGAAGCATTGGGAGTCGGGCTTGTGATCAGAGCTAGCTAGGAAGATGGTGGTCATAGAAAAAATAGGCTAGTGGAGTATCAATGGCCGTGGTGACCTGGATCGTCAAAGCAGGGTTTAAAAAGCCTTTTTGTCGACGACGTTTCAAAGGATTTTTGCGTCGTGGTGATAGGATCGGGTGGAATCGCGAGAGGGGAAATCGATGATGGAGGATGAGGCGCAGCCTTTGATGAAGTAGGGGATTTTCTGGTGGTCGGAATCGTGAATGCGAAGGTTTCTTCTGGTGATGATTTGGGTTTTATTGACGTTCAGGGGTTCGTTTTCGTTTTGAGATGGGACTGTTGGAACTAGGTGGACGGGGGACATATCGAGGTCTTTGGTGATTTGTTGAGGTCGTCGTTGATGATCAGAACGTTGCAGTTCATCGGTGTACGTGCACCGTGCATGTCTGTGATCTGGGAAGTTGAGTTTGTTTGGGGAAGAAGCAGAACTCGGGTTTTTCTCGTGTTGATTGGGAAAGGGTCTCGAAGCAGGTGTACGTGAGGGTGTACGTGAGGAACTCGTGGGTTTCCTGGTGTTTTACTCGGGATTTTGTTGGTAAATCTCGGAAATTTTAACAAGGTATTTGCAAGTTTAAAAAATTTCCAAAATTTAAAATATTTTCAAATTGTTGCATTAAGCAATTAATTAACAGAGTAGGTCCTACATGTTTTAGGTGAACTAAAGGTGCAATTATATAATAAGTACAATTTTTTTATGTATTAAGATGGTTAATTGATTTAGTAATTAAAAGATTAATTAATGTAGTTAGTAATTAAAGAATAAATAGGGTAGTAATTACAGGTTAATTAACCCGGGATAATTAACCTATAGAATAATTACTGTACGAAA
Organism: Allium cepa; assembly: GCA_030765085.1. Lineage (NCBI taxonomy): Eukaryota > Viridiplantae > Streptophyta > Magnoliopsida > Asparagales > Amaryllidaceae > Allium > Allium cepa. The sequence continues at coordinate 604,022,588 of CM060935.1, forward strand.
GTAATTAAAGGTAAGGTTTAGTTAATTAATAAAGAATAGTTAATTAATGTAAGTGAATTATTAATAAGTAAAAGGTTAATTGAGATAAATGATTTTTTTATGAAATTGTTTCAGTATAATTACTCAATGAAGTATTTAAAAGAAATTAATTACTCAGTGTAATTAATTAAGTTAATATGTTGACTTTAATTAATTAACTAGGTAAAATTAATAAATGATAACCATTTGATGTTGAATTAAGCATAATTACTTATTGTAATTTAGGAAGTGTAATTACTTAATGAAGTAATAAACGAATAATTGCTGGGTGTAATTAGATTAAAGGAAATTACTTATTAGGAAGTAATTAAAGAATAATTACTTAAGGGAAATAATTAAGAGATAATTACTCGATGTAATTAAAAGATTAATTAATGTAATTAATTAAGGAGTTGATTTAATGGATATAAGTAATTTAGGGAAGTTAATTACTAATGTGATTTATCGGGATTGAATTAATGAATTAAATTTTTGAGGATAATTAATATATGAATTTAATTAATGTTAAATAAGCAGGATTAAGGGTGATTGAAGTAATTAATATAAATTGTTTTAAGTCAACTAGAAATGGAACGACTAATTTATCTTGCTTATGAATGATTGAATAATATTGCATGCCTTAGATTGGTTGATATCTCGGATATGTGATTTATGATGTTATGTGATACGATATGTTGGGTTTAAACTGAGATGACGTGGTTATCTATCGATGATAATAAATGTGTATAGGTGACACCCTGTGTTTAAAGTTTTGAATTGTGTTTCACTTGAATAATTCGGGATAATATGGTATTAAATTTGAAGTGACCCAAAACCACTTCGATTCTTTATAAACTGATATGTGAATCAATAGGGTGAATTGGAATGATCAAAGTGAATTAGACCATTTTAATCTAAGTTTTGGGTGCTTAGAAATTGATGTGTAATATAAGTGATGTCTATACCGATTTGAAAACTTGTAATTGATACAAATTACCCGGGTTATATATATGTGTGTGTGTGTGTGTGTGTGTGTGTGTGTATGTTGTATGCTTTTGCCATTCTTGTTAGATGGGTTTAATCACGCTGGTTTCCAGCCTGACCCGGGTGTTACTTTGATGTAATGCTCGGGTCAGACCGAGTATTACATATTTCAGGTAAGAACGTTTTGGAACTCAGGAGGCGAGCTGGAGGGCAGGAACGTATGGAGTGTTTTCCACTGTGATATGTTATTGTATAACTAGGACATGTTGTTTTAAACTGTCCAGTGATTGGTAATGGTTGTAAATCTGATGTATAAAAATGTAAATTTACTGATACAGTTCTTCTTTGTAAACTGTTATTATATTTTGTCCGCTGCGAATGTGAGATGTTGGTGTTTTCTGTTCTTCTTTTTCTTCTTTCTCTTTCCTTCTTTTCCTAACTATCTAGGATTTTCTGGTTTGAAATTTCCGGGTCGTTGCATTTGGTATCAAAGCAGAAGTTTAAGCGAGAATCTTCGCTCTGGTGGAATTACTCAATAAAGATAGGGTCAATGGTATCCTAGAATGAGTTGAGTGTATATATATGAGAGCATACTTGTTATTTTCTTCTATAAAGATTTTAAATGATTTTATATAAAAATATATTTTGATATATAAAGAAATATTCTTTCTAATAAATATTAAGGCAATTGGTTGTTAAATTATTGGAATTAAATTAAGAAGTAATAAAAATACAACCAAACTGAAATTGAAATTTGAATAAAGATAAGTTTGAAATGAATTCAAACTGAAATTAAAATCTTGAATTTGGGGAAGAGTTTCAGAATAAGGCAATAATATACTGGTTTTCAGGTATGATAATCTGGATTATTATCATAAATAATTGTTGTGTTTAATAATAAAATGTATATTAATGAGTAAGCAAAAATGAAATGTTTTAAGGGGGTAACCTTTAAATAAGTATGACATGTAAATTGAAGTGGGTTTCAAACTGTGAAGTTCTGAATTCTAAATTTAAACATTTGAAAATTGTTTTCATAATGTTAAAGGAAATAATATTATTCAAACTATTTTGAATGTAATCTTTTGTTAGAATAAGAAGTTGTTTGTAAACTTTAAAAGAATTTGTTTTGATTTAAAACCATGGGTGGTTTAAATTTTAAAATTTGGCTTGGTGGGTCGAGAAGTAAATATGTATATATGTGTAGATATACATAATATCATAGATGGTTTGAAATAAACTCTAAATGTTGAGTTTTAATATGGAATGATATGTGATACCCAAAGTGATAAGTTTTTGAAATTTAAAAGTGGGAATATCATTAGTGTGAAATTTAGAATTTGAATGGGAATTCAAATTGTGTAAATTTGACTGGATTAAGTAAATTGAATTTAACTTGGAAGAAGTTAAATAAGTTTGAATGATCAACCTGATTTAAAAATTTGAAGATGAGATTAAGATTTAACTTGGAAAGTTAAATGGTTGATTGGAATTTAGAGTTTGGGTGATCTCAAATTGGGTTTGAGATCCGAAAATTGAAAATGGATGGATGTTTTAAAAAAATTAGATGATATTACCCTATTGTTATTAATAATCTTTAAACTGTGAATTGGATTGGTTTAAAGAAATGGGCTGTGGTAATATATCCATTATTAAGGTAAAATGGAATCATTTTGGACTTAAGATTTGAAAGTTTAAGATAAAACTTCAAAGGTTTAGTTTCAAAATTGAAATATGATGATAAATTGAATTTCGCAGATTTAGTTGTTTAAAAAAACAAATTTGAATTATTATTTGAACTTTGAAATAAGTTTGAAATGAAATTTGGATTCAGAATTAAATGGTTTAAAGATATAGTTGATTTGATTTAAAGGATTAAATCAATATTTAAAAATTCAACTCGAATTTATATAATTCGGGATGGTTTAAATTTGAAATTTGAATTGAATTAGTTCAAATTAAATTTGATTTGAATTAATTAGAATTGTGATTGAAGATGGATAAGTTTAAAAATTCAAATGGAAAATTTGAATTGAATTGATTTGAAATGAAATTGAAGTTGAATAATTTCAAATTCAAATGGGAATTGGGATTTATTCAAACAGCCATTGAGATGATTTGAAATTGAAGTGGGTCAATTTGAAGTTAGTCCAAATTGATTTGAATAATTTGGAATTGCAATTAAAGTTGAATAGGTTTAAAATCAAATGGAATTTGATTTGAATTTGGAATGAAATTAAGATTCATTCAACTTGAATTGGGGATAAATCAAGTCCAAGGGAAATTGAAGTTACTCAAATTGGAATTGAATCAATTTAAATGAATGTGGAAATTTAAATTGAATTGATGGGAATGGAGATTGAAAATTAAACAGTTTGGCTCTGGTCTATTTTCAAATAAATTGTTTTAATATAAACTCTTTTATAACTATTTACTATACAACTTTTCTTTTTAAAACCGAAGACTATTTTATACTTATTTTACAATTATTTTTGAAACTATTTAACTATTTTACAACTGTTTTATAAACTAATTACTATTTCTCAACTACTTTATAACTAATTACTATTTTACAACTATTTTGCAATTATTTAAAATTCTACAACTATTTGACTATTTTCTAACTATTTTACAATTACTTAATTATTTTGTAGCTATTTTACAAACTAATAATTATTTTTCAATTACTCATATATTTTTAACTTTTCAAGCTATTTTCTAAATTTAAACTGGATAGAGTTTAAACTGTTTATGATTGCATACCCAATTGAGATAAGAATAGAGGTGATAATCCAAATAGGATTGAAGCAATTGTGAATAAGTGAATGAAAATTAAAGTAAATGTGAATAGAAAAGAATTGATTTAGTTGATAATCAATGAAGATAAATACGTAAGATGTACGTATATTATTATATTCGCACAGTGATTTGGTACAGATTCGAGCACAGAATTTCGAGATAGCTACATCGATCCAAGTTGGGATTTTTCACTTGATTTTCGACGGCGAACCTGGATATGGATTGTTGATTAGTTCTGGATATTCTCTGTAATACCTAGGCTATGCAAGGAGAATGGCGGTTTCTGATCAAGAAACCAGATCTGAGTCCGCACTAGAAAGTCGGGTGGACGACACTAGTTCAGAAGTGAAATTGTGTGATCGAGTGAGCGATCAGATTGATATAGAGTACGGATGATATGTGTGCATCATACAGATTGGAATGAAATTGATATTAAAAGTTTGTGGACAAGAACTGTAAAATGGTTTTTGGAGTGGGATATATATTTTGTGAAATATATGATGAAATAAAATAAAAACTGGGTATTTCAATGGTAGAAATTTACTTTATGGAAATAAGTAATTTGGTAAATGACTTTATAGAGTAATCAAATTTGAATATTTGATTTGGGATAAACAAAGTTATGTATCTTTGTTATATATAAGATAAATCTTCCCTTGTTGAATCTATTGCCATAGGAAAATGGACTTTTGGAAATAATTGAAGTATAAAAGGAGTTTTATACAACTTTGAAATGATCCAAAGTTTTAAAAATTATATATATCTGTATGTGTGTGTGTGTGTGTATATATATATAAAGGATCTTATGAGGATTTTGGAAAAAGGTTTTGGGAACCTTTGGATTTGGAAAGGCTTTTGATTTTTGGGTAAACTCAATTTTGGAATTTGGAAAGCCTAGTTTGAGAATTATCGATTTCGGGATAATCGATTTTGAGAAAGGAGATTTATATGAGATTCATACTAGGTGTATGATTTGGAAGATGCTCTATGTGTATAGTGTAAAGTGTTTTGAAAATGGCATTGGAGAAAAAGGCGCTCCCTTGGGTTGAACTTCTCAGGAGTACCATAGGTTGGTACTGCCTTGAGCCTCTAAAGGGAGGTTTTAAAGTTGATTCTGTGAGGAGTCCGGACAAACTAGTTCCTTAGGATTATTGGGTAGCGAAAGTCGAGGGCGCTGATGCCTATAGAGGCATTTGGGTTATGCTGTGACGACAGTGTAACTTGATGTCGCTGCGATCTACGGTGTGGAGCATAGCGGAAATCGTGTGGAGGTGAGTGTCAATGGTCTACGCTTGATTTTGCTGGGAAGGCAACGTAACATCGGTAGAATGCGATCTATGGTCAAGTGGAGTAGGGAAGTTTCATTCTTTTGACAGCGAAATTTGAGGGCGTTGAGGCCTACAGTATATGGGTCTTTGCTGTGATAGCAACGTAACCCCAGTTGTAGCAGCGATCTGTAGCGGGTTCCATGGTGTAATCGAGGGGCGCGGAGGCCTATAGCTATCTATGGATTTTGTCAGGATGGCAACATGACCATCGGGTTAACTGCGACTATGGATGGGGGTGATGATTTCCAGAGCATTCTTACCAAAGATTTCCTCTATTTTAAAAAATGTTTTCTATATTTTCAATAAAATTATTTTCCACGTATTTTCAATGGATGTTGAAAACGGGTCTGCCAAGCACTTGTAGATTTTCAGTCTTACGCCTGATCAACGTATGACCGAATTTCTGGGAGAACAAGGATGGACTGGTTGAGGCATCAAGTTATAAAAAGTATTTTTATAAAACTGTTTTGTAATATTATATAGATTTTAAATTTTTTTAAGAATGATCAAAAGGTGATTTAACTAATATTAAGTATTTTAGTAAATTCTTGGCTTCATTCCTTTTCGAGGACGAAAAGATTCAAAAGGGGGGAGGGATGCGATAACCCGGATTTTTGAACATCTGTTAATTTGATAGTTGACTAATTCTAAACTATTGAGATACTGAATTTATTTGATTAAACAAATGAAGGTAAATAAAGATATCTGGATATATAAATGAATTTAAAATTCTAACAAAAATTGAATTATAAATATCTGAAAATAATAAAGATTGAATATATATAGATAAGAAGATTTTAAATAGAGAAATTTTTATTTTTTAAAAACAAATTTAAGATGTGTTTGCTCAAAAGTGTGTATATATATAAGGTCATTGAGAAATAGTAAAGACATTAATATAATTCAAACAATTTAAAATGCAATAATTTCCTTTATTATTATAAAAAAAAGTTTGTAAAATTGTTATTTACAAACAAAATAATAATGTATTGTTTTAAATATAGATGTAAATAGATTTTGAATTATGATGATTATTTACTAAACTTATGTGTGTTGGTTTAAATATATATATAAAAAAGTTAATTAAAGTAAACTGGGCATTTTTAACACTAGTAATTATGTATTGTTATCAATTTAATTATAATAACAACTTATGTATAAATTTAAATAAGAATTAATAAAAGAGTTAATATTCTTCCTTTCTAAATTACATAATTCATATAAACATAAAACATATTTAAACATAATGCACACATATAAGGATAACACATAAATGAATATAATTTGTGACATTTAAACATGAGTAATAAATAAATTAGAGACAAAGGATTTTAAACATAAAATTGATATTTTTAACATTTGTCAAATAATAAGAGTATGTAGTAACAAATGTAAGATAAGTAAAATATTTATTAACAAGTGTATTGCTTAGTGTATACAAGTGGCTACTCATAAAATATATTTTTTATTTGAAAAGAAGAAAACAAGCTTCACCATTTGTCTTTCACAACTTTATAAACATGTAAACAAAAAGGAAAACAAAATCAAGACCAGCAAAAAAAATCTGGAGCTATAATTCATCTCAAAACTTGGAAAGCAAATGCAAGAGTCAGATAACTCAGCAATTCAACAGCAAGTAGTAGAACAAAATTCAATAATTCAGCAAAAAGCAGATCATCAAAGATCAAAAGCATAAACCATGTTCTCTATTTTCAAAGGTGAGTAAAAACTTTATTTAAAAACTTTGAATTTGGATGGATGTTGGATGCTTGAGATAAGATTGTAAAGTTGAGTTGTTGCATGAATGATCTAATTCACATATGGTTGAATTGTAACGGTAAGTTGTATTCATGTCTGTAAGCATGATATTAAATTCTGCTGTAAACACAAATTCTAGAACAAAACAAATTAATTCAATCATTTCATACATATAAAATTTTAGGCCCAGATCTTTAAAGATGAAATGATTGTATCAGTATAACAATATTCTCAAAAATAAATTCAAGAGTTTATATGGAGTATTTATTTTAATTTTTTTTTAAATAACAGTGGACATCTTAAAAAGGGTCAAAATTTGATTACATAGTTTCAAATTTTGGTTATATAATCTGAGAACTGGAGTAAAATGATGGATTTTGATCTATAAATCTGGATTTTTAAGTTTGGTTATGTTAAGGAAATTAGGGATGATCGGTTTTGGTTCATTTGTTGATTGCCGTCGTCCAACGAAGCATTGGGAGTCGGGCTTGTCGTCAGAGCTGGCTGGGAAGATGGTGGTCATAGAAAAAATAGGCTAGTGGAGTATCAATGGCCGTGGTGACCTGGGATCGTCAAAGTAGGGTTTAAAAAGCCTTTTTGTCGACGACATTTCAGAGGAATTTTGTGTCATGGTGATAGGATCGGTTGGAATCGTGAGAGGGGAAATTGATGATAGAGGATGAGGCGCAGCCGTTGATGAAGTAGGGGATTTTCTGGTGGGCGGAATCGTGAATGCGAAGGTTTATTCTCGTGATGATTTGGGTTTTGTTGACGTTCGAGGGTTCGTTTTCGATTTGAGATGGTACTGTTGGAACTGGGTGGTCGGGGAACTTATCGAGGTCTTTGGTGATGTGTTGAGGTCGTCATTGATGACCGAAACGTTGCAGTTCATCGGTGTACGTGCATCGTGCATGTCTATGATCTGGGAAGTAGAGTTTGTTTGGGGAAGAAGCAGAACTCGGGTTTTTCTCGTGTTGATTGGGAAGGGTCTCGAAGCAGGGTGTACGTGAGGAACTCATGGGTTTCCTGGTGTTTTACTTGGGATTTTGTTGGTAAATCTCGGAAATTTTAACAAGGTATTTGCAAGTTTAAAAAATTTCCAAAATTTAAAATTTTTTCAAATTGTTGCATCGAGCATTTAATTAACAGAGTAGGTCCTACATGTTTTAGGTGAACTAAAGGTGCAATTAAATAATAAGTATAATTTTTTTTATGTATTAAGATGGTAATTGATTCAGTAATTAAAAGATTAATTAATTTAGTTAGTAATTAGAGATTAAATAAGGTAGTAATTACAGGTTAATTAACCTGGGATAATTAACCTATAGAATAATTACTTTACGAAAGTAATTGAAGGCATTTTATTAAGGTTTAGTTAATTAATGAAGAATAGTTAATTAATGTAAGTGATTTATTAGTACATAAAAGTTTAATTGAGATAAATGATTTTTTTATGAAATTGTTTCAGTATAATTACTCAATGAAGTATTTAAAAGAATTTAATTACTCAATGTAATTAATTAAGGTTAATATGGTTGACTTTAATTAATTAATTAGGTAAAATTAATTAAAGATAACCATTTGATGTTGAACTAAGCATAATTACTTATTGTAATTAAGGAAGTGTAATTACTTAGTGAAGTAATAAATGTATAATTGCTGGGTGTAATTGGATTAAAGGAAATTACTTATTAAGAAGTAATTAAAGAATAATTACCTAAGGGAAATAATTAAGAGATAATTACTCGATGTAATGAAAAGATTAATTAATGTAATTAATTAAGGAGTTGATTTAATGGATATAAGTAATTTAGGGAAGTTAATTACTAATGTGATTTATCGGGATTGAATTAATGAATTAAATTTTTGAGGATGATTAATGTATGAATTTAATTAATGTTAAATAAGCAGGATTAAGGGTGATTGAAGTAATTAATATAAATTGTTTTAAGTCAATTAGAAATGGTATGACTAATTTATCTTGCTTATGAATGATTGAATAATATTGCATGCCTTAGATTGGTTGATATCTCAGATATGTGATTTATGATGCTATGTGATATGATATGTTGGGTTTAAACCGAGATGATGTGGTTATCTATCGATGATAATAAATTTGTACAGGTGACATCCTGTATTTATAGTTTTGAATTGTGTTTCACTTGAATAATTCAGGATAATATGGTATCAAATTTAAAGTGACTGGAGTCGGGTATTAGTAAATACCCGAAACCACTTCGATTCTTTATAAACTGATATGTGAAATCAACAGGGTGAATTGGAATGATTAAAGTGAATTAGACCATTTTAATCTAAGTTTTGTGTACTTAGAAATTGATGTGTAATATAAGTGATGTCTATAACGATTTGAAAACTTGTAATTGATACAAATTACCCGGGTTATATATATATATATATATATATATATATATATATATATATATATATATATATATATGTGTATATATATATATATATGTATATGTATGTATATGTTGTACGCGTTTTCCATTCTTGTTAGATGGAGTTACTCACGTTGGTTTCCAGCCTGACCCGGGTGTTACTTTGATGTAATTCTTGGGTCAGATCGAGTATTACAGATTTTCAGGTAAGAACGTTCTGGAACTCAGGAGGCGAGCTGGAGGGCAGGAACGTATGGAGTGTTTTCAGCGGTGATATGTTATTGTATAACTAGGACATGTTTTAAACTGTCCAGTGATTGGTAATGGTTTTAACTCTGATGTATAAAATGTAAATGTACTGATACAGTTCTTCTTTGTAAACTGTTATTATATTTTGTCCACTGCAAATGTGAGATGTTGGTGTTTTCTGTTCTTCTTTTTCTTCTTTCTCTTTCCTTCTTTTCCTAACTATCTGGAATTTTCGGGTTTGAAATTTTCGGGTCGTTACAATTTGGGCAATTTCGAGATGGTTGTGTCGACGAAGAAGTGTTGGCGCTCGCGATGACAGTGGAGGGTTCTCTAGTGCAAGTTGGGTCGAGGTGACTGTCGCGATGGTGGCACCGGTCAGGCAAGCGGTGATGGCATCGGGTTGCGATCCAATTGTGTCGTAGGTCGATCGTGGGTAAGGTTATTTTCTTTTATTTATTTTATATATCAAAGAAAAATAAAAGAAGTAACTTATTTATAGTAACAATTTTGCTTAAATAAGGGTTGGAAAATAGAGAAATTATAAATATCGAGCAATTTATATATAATCAGATTTTTAGCCTATATAGATATATACATTTTTAAATTTACTAGTTTATTTTAAAAATAATAGATTTAGTGATTAATTATTTTATTAATGTATTTAATTTATTTTAGTTACTAAGAGAATTATTTAAAAGAATTTTTTTTAAAATTTAATTATTTGTTTAAAATTAAATCATTAATTTAAAACTAAACTATTAGTTAAATTAAAATTATAAGATGGCATATTGAATTGTTCAATTTTTTTCGAATATTAATAAATGATATAATTATTTATGCAATGCCAATATTTGAAAGAAATCAAGCTAGAATGGAAATGGATTGCAAAATAAAAGCAAAGCTGAGATCTTCTCAGTCAATCGGATTTTCCGAGTTGATTTTAAATACTTAAATTTAAAATCGTTGATTGTGTGCTTGGATGATAAATTATTATCAGTCGTATTTGATTAGACCCTATGCGCCGGATAACAGCGGAGGATATTATATAAACCCATATACCGTGATATTCCACCTTGAAATGGGATTGGTATTATATATGTATTTGGAGTGATTGATTTTCCACATTATATAGCGGATGAGACCCTATGCGCCGCATAATAGCGGAGGATATTATATATATCCCATATACCGCGATATTGCACCTCGAAGTGGAATTGATATTTAATTGTTGTGCTAACGTCTGTGGATGCAGGGAAACAGGTTGGAGGGATCCAACTGGATTTCTCAAAATAATTGAATTTGTTTCAATATTGTGTGATGATTTATTTATAACCTGTGTATGATTATATTTATGATTGAAATCGTTGAAGGCTATAGTTTAGCCGAAATATATTTTAGGTATCGTAGGATACCAGAAATAAATAAAATTGGATTTTGAAATTTAAGTAAAAACACTATAGTGAAATCCTATTGAATAAATTCCATAATATGGGAAAAGATTTTATTAAAACGGGTTTTGAGTAATATTGCTTAATAGTTGAAGAATTTATTTGAAATTCAGATTTTAAATAGTTTGGGAAAAATAAAGGGGTTTATTGTAAAGGGTAATAAATTTTGAAATTAATTTGAAAATTGATTTGGTATTTAAAAATTAATCTTTGGGAAATTGATATGAAAATTGATTTGGTGTTTGGAAATAAATTTAGAAATCAAATTTGGAATTTCATTTGGTGTTTGAAATGATTTTTGGAAATCAATTTGAATTTGATTTGGCATTGAAAGAAATTTCAAAAATCAATTTGGAAATTTGATTGATATTTGAAAATTAATTTTGGGAAATCAATTTTGAAATCGACTTGGTATTTGAAATAATTGTTTGAAAAATAAATTTGGAATTTAATTTGGTGTTTGAAAATGAATATTTGGAAATCGATTTGAAAATCATATATCAGTGGATATTTGGAAATCTAAAATTCACAATGGGAATTTATAAAGGAAAGGAAAATTTATTTCAAAAATAAATGTAGGTTTATTTTAAAAGTATGGAAAGTAATTTACGGATTTGAAAGGTATATTAAAATAAATCAAGAAGGATTTCTTAATCGATTTAAATGGACCATTTTGAAATGGAAGGTGTACTTTCCTTGGAAAGCCGAGCATGTTTTTAAAAGTAGCTTTCAAATATTAATTAAAAGTTTTAAAGTTGGTTTTGAAAAAAGGATGTTTGTGGAGAAATTATATTCTTGAGTATTTTTAAAATATTTAAAGTAAAGATTTATTTAATTAATTATAGAAGTGATTATTTAAAGGTTTAATTGATATTTGTTTTAGAAAATGGATATTTAAATAGTTATACTCCATCTAAAAAATTTATTTTTAAATTATTTTGGGCTTAAGATTTATATGAGATATGGGTATAAAATTTCATAACAAATGTTTTAAATAAAGTGTTTTTAAAATAGTTTTATTTTAAATATTTCTAATTATATATGTTTGGATAAGTGTTTTAAATTATTTTTAAAGTATTTGAACTCGGCAAATTTTTCAGTGGAATTAAATAAATATTTGGAAATTTATTCCACGTGAGGAAAGCAACTTGAAATTTGTTTTCAAAGTGTTGAAGTATTAAAATTATATCTTGCGAAGATATGTTGAAAATAAATAAGTGAGGGAAAATTATTTGAAATCTGGTGATTGTTGTGAATGTTGATTGATAGTTAAATAACCGACTATTACTATTGGCCTTTAAATGGCATTTGAATTTCGATGCAACCGACGGTCGGATTCCAAATGGATATTCGAAAACCACATCGAATCTTTGTGTTGGATCTTTTGTTTAAAAGATCAAAATGGAAATTACTGTGATTTGTTTGAAATCTGAATGTAACACTTATTTTTAAAATAAGCACTCGTTATTCGGATTAGCCGGGAGAGGACTTTGTGTCATAAAACCCATTCCGAGTAATGATATGATGAAATGGGACTGCATTTGAAGATAGTGTTGAAGGCCAAGTATTTTCGAAAGCGAAAGGATTATCTGTCTAATGTCTCTACACCGGATTGCTCTAGCATAGAGATTTTATCACCCTTTGTGATGGGTATTCTGGACGTGATTGGTGAATATCCGGATTCGCAAGGGCTTCTTTAGAAGTGCCTTCGGTTCCGTTCGAACCAAAGACAGACTTGTATGCATGTGTGTTTGACATTACACTTTGAGATGTAAAGCTGGTTTCTATCAAATATATTTCTGTTGGTGGCGGAGAATTTATTCTTTTAGCTTAAAACCCTTCTTTGACACACACGAGCTCAGAGATTATGTAGTTGATGGCTACTAGTGATACATTCCCAATTTGGTAGTGTGGCATACGAAGTGTTGCTGATCATTTGTTGATCGAAGCATGGCTTTTGTGAAAAGCGTAGCTTTGTGGACGAGACTTCGTTAGACCTCACAACCCGGAAATGGTCGAAACAGAAAGGATGCGGCAAGGTTATTTGTGGGTAGCGCCCCCTGAGGGTATGTCATTTCCTTCTAGAAAAAGGTTAAATCATGGTATGGAGCCCAGATATTTAACCTATGTGGTTGCTGCAAATTTATTACTTTGTGGTTGTTGCTTTGTGGTTGAGGATCCTCGGATAAAGGTCGCTAACGACCGGGGGATGGCATACTCGTGTAGTAGTTACCTAGTTATAGAGGTAACCCAGCCTTGTGTTGGCAGAGATCCGGTTAGGTTCTCGAGGCATCCCTCCAGAAGTGTATCCATGTGTCCCAAGAAGTTCCTTTGCCTGACCATTTGTTGGAAATCCAATCACCAATACGTGTCTTATACGGTTTTAGTTGTAGAACCTGCCATCTAATATGGTAGCTACAGTAGGCATACTATAATGGTACGTATGCCTGCTAAGATTAATATTATACCTACAAATGCTTTCTACTATGCACTAATAATAATATCAAAAAGGGTTTTGTGTATCAAACATGTTTTACTATCATAAGAAGAAATCTCCACCATGTGTGCGATTGCATTATGTGCGTGCCGGGAGGCCTTATGGTAGTTGCATTTTCCAAAAGCATAGCAGAATTCTTTTCATTTCTTTGTGAAAATAAATGCTTTTAAGATCTCACACCAGTCCCATGACTGACTTGGAGTTTATTGTTCCCTTTCTAAACTCTAGGTGCCCACAATTTTCCACACGGGCAGCCTTGAGTTAGATTATTAGTTATTCTGGAGCGAAGTCAGAAAAGAGATGTTGTGGAGATCAGGAGCAAGATGGATAGCGAAGCATATCACTTATACTATGCAGTGTCTGCTACGTATGTTTGGTGCAGTGTAAATTTTCCAAGTGAGTCAAGTTATACCAACTACCAGTGTTGTATTGTGTTGTTGTAAACTCTGATGATGTATGTATAAACTGATATGGTGCTTTTTTCTAAAGATTATTCATTTATCTATTATATTTTTTCCGCTGTGAAATGTGAGATTCTAATTATTATTTCTGTTCTTCTTCTATCTTCTTCTTCTTTAACCCTAACGATTCGGTTTTTTGGCATTCGACTGTGCGACATTTGATATAGTGGACGCATTGATGTCGACTTTCGGGCGTCGAAAAATTGGATTGTTACATTAGTGGTCGTCTTCACCTATAAAAAATGGCCTAATGGGTCATTCTGAGGATCTTTATGCTGCTTGTTACTCTAGACTCTATTGTAATCAAGTGTTCTTTATTCCCTACTGTGATAATCAGATTTAGAAGTGATCAACAATGATAATGTTCAAAATAGATGTAGGCATACAACGCTGAACAACTACAAATCTCTGTGTTTCTGATTACTTACTTTTTATTTGTTATTAGCTTAATCATTTCCTCGGTTTAATTTTATTTTCTTCACTTGCTTCTTTACAAAAATATGTTCTTGGATGTTTCATGTTTGTAACCAATTTAGTTGCAAATATTTTGATACTTTCATTGAGAGACCTGATTCTCACTTTGCTAGGATTCCCTTTGTTGCTATTGGATTGGATAATCTCCCTAAAGAAGATCTATAGTTATCTTCAAGAAGTTTCTCATACTACTTAGATTTGTAGAAATATAAAGCAAAGTGATTAATAATGGTGAGACATACTAGATTTACTTCTCATAACATAGAAGGAAATGAGAACACCAACATTCTGCAAGGAGACCCAAGCAATCAACTAACAAATGTGAATGCTGATCCGATTGAAGTTCAGAATCCCACTGATTCTATTATGAGAGCTAAATTTCATAATTTAATGAAAGAGCTGGTGGAGAGCTGTCGATAACTAAATCAACAAATTCAGACCATATCAACTTGATGAGCTAAATCACTCGGCAATAGTGGGAGAAACCCATTCCTTACACAGCATTGGAAAGTTCTAATTCAGCAGATGAATATCACAGGAATAGACATTGTAAGGTCGAAGAATTTCTTACAGAAACTTCAGAGCATCACCTACAAACCATCACGGTCTGCCAGGGACAATCGGTGTCGACCCCTTCATAGGGATCGACACCAATCCCTCTTCCAAAGGAGGGATTCCCCTCATACATCCTGGGAATTGAGGTGGAAATGTTTCTGCAGATTTGGATGATGGACTTCGATTGAATGTTGATCAGGTACCTCCCTGGAATGATGATGGAATGAATGTACTAGATGCACATTGGGAACTAGGTGAACCAATATGGCGTGAAATGTCCCTCAGACATCGATCAGACCATTCACATGAGGTGGAGCACGACCACCGCTTGGCACCAACCATTCAAACACCGAACTTATCGGCAATGGTCGAACGGTTGGTGAGAAAGAGCCATGGCTTGACTAACGATGACCGAGGAACTTCGAGGAGCCATACCCCGTTTACTGATAGCATTTTACATGCGGAATATCCAAGGAGGTTCAACACGCCATTAATGCCTACCTACGAGGGAAAAAGCAACCCCAGGTAGCATATCATGAGATACGAATGGCTAACGTATTCTACACGAGCTGATGATGCGACCAAGTGTAGATGCTTTTCCATAACTCTTCTTTGAATAGCAAAGATGTGGTTCATGAGATTTCCCCCACAATCAATTTCTAGATTCGATGATTTCGCAACCAAGTTTGTGGACCAGTTCCATATGCATGCGACTCATCCCAAAGATACGATGTCTCTTTGCAGTGTGATTCAGACTCCAGGAGAGTCGTCGAAAGATTATTTAGAGAGGTTTCATACGGCTATTACGGAGGTCAATGATTCAAATAAGCACGCGATACACATGGCCGTGAAGAGAGTGATTGATCTAGAATCTGGTTTTGGCGATTAGTTGGCCGGTAAGCCGCCCACAATATTAGAGCGCTTTAACACAAAGGAGGCTCAGTATTTGAGAAAGGAGGAAGCCAGGTCCTCTAGAAAAAGAATATTGTAGGACTAAGTGGAGAAGGAGCATAGAGTAACATTGCAATAAAATAGTCTGATGATAGTTTTGGGAAAGTCCAAGTGATTATTCATAATAAACCAAATCAGCAAAGGAGAGACGCAAAAATAGACCGAGAAATACTGTCGGTTTCATGAGTGCTATAGGCACAATTCAAATGAATGCAGGCATTTGACCCACAACCGAGGACAAGCGCTGCGTAGGCCTGAGGAGCCTGCGAGGACTGGTGGAAGACTGGCGATAAATATGATAGTTGGAGGATTGCATCTAGCGGATAAGAGTTGGCAAGAGATGGAGCACTATGCTAGCGCAATTAGGCATGTGGATATTGAATGCCGTTCAAATACAGAAGATGGGTCTTAGGAAAAACAGCAACATACAATCCATGATGATATCGTGTTTAGGAATTGAGATGCAGATAAAGTAAAGGCTCCAACAATCGACCCAATGGTCATTTCGACCATGATTGGCCACGCTTTGATGAGAAGGTTGTTGATTGATTGTGGAAGTTCAATAAAAAATAATCTTCAAAAAAGATTATAATCAGATGAGGATGGAAGTCAAATATTTAAAACTGTCTAAATCTCATATACATGATTTGAAATCTCATAATCAGATGTTGATTATATGGAATTACCTGTACAGTTGGAGAAGGTGAACAAAGGAGAGTGCGGATCATGCCATTTGTTGTTTTGGATGTTGACTCTCCGTACAACGTTTTCCTAGGTTGACCGGTCCTAGCTAAATTTCGAACAGCTCTTTCCTTATGGTGCTTGACTTTGAAGTTTTCGACAGATGATGTTGTTGGAGTTGTTCATGGCTATCAAGAGACTGGACGTGCCTGTTATGTAGCTGTATTGAGGGAAGCTCAGCGCAAAGAAAAAGGAAAGACTATAGACAAGATTGTCTGCATCCAAGCTACCGAAAATTGACAACTAGCGCCTCAGCCTTGGCTAGGGAACCATAGTCGGTTCTATAGAGATGTTGATCTAAAAGATAATGAAGAGGATCTCAAAGAGACCAAGGCTGCACCGGCTGAGCTGGCGATTGAAATCGGGGTTAGCTATGATGACCCATCACGAGCCCTAAAGATTGGGTTACAGCTCAGCTCCCTGATGATGAAGGAACTTGTTGGTTTTCTTTGAGCGAATCTATAAGTGTTCGCTTGGACTCACTATGACATGTGTGGAATCTTGCCTTCCATTATGAGCCACGCATTGAATATCGACCCAAGGCACGTATCGATGAAGCAAAAAACACGTGGTATGGATCCAGAGAGATCTGCCGCTCTCAAAGAGGAGGTGGATAGACTAAAAGACAAAGGATTTATCCACTATGCTTTCTACCCTAAATGGGTATCTAATCCTGTACTTGTAAAGAAAGCGATTGGGAAATGTATTACATGCATATATTATTCAGATTTGAACAAGGCATGCCCAAAAGGCAGTTTTCCCCTTCCGAGGATCGACCAGCTAGTGGATTCAATGTGGGACACGATTTGCTATCTATCATGGATGCATACTCGGGATATAAACAAATCTCTATGCATATTCCCGATCAGGAGCACACCGGTTTCATTACCGATGTTGGATTGTAATACTATGTAGTAATGCCATTTGGATTAAAGAATGCAGGAGCTACTTATCAACGCCTTGTCAACAGAATGTTTAAAGATCAGATAGGAAAAACTATGGAAGTGTATTTGGATGATGTGCTCGTGAAGTCACGACGATCAAGCGACAACATTAGAGACTTAGAGGAAATGTTTGACATCTTCCGACATTACAAGATGAAAATTAATCCTTTAAAGTGTTCTTTTGGTGTTGCATCAGGGAAATTTTTGGGCTTTATTGTTAATGCCCATGGAATAAAAGCTGATCCCGAGAAGATTTAGGTCATCGGGGATATACAAGCACCAAGTAAACAAGTGTAGAGTCTGAATGGAAAGGTTGCTCCCTTAAGCCGATTTATCTCTAGAGCAACAAAAATGCATTCCTTTCTTTGATTTGATTAGGAAAGGGAAATGAAACTGCGAATGGATGCAGGATTGTAAAGACGCATTTCATTCTTTGGTGAATCATTTGGAGAGACCCCCAATTTTGTCAAAGTCGGTGGATCATGAAGATTTGTACATTTATTTGGCCATATTAGCACACGCTATAAGTGCTGCATTGCTTCGCGAGGAGGATCATATTCAGAGACCGGTGTATTACATCAGCAAATGATTAAAGTGATTTGAAAAGAACTATCTGAAAATAGAAAAACTGGCATACTACTTGCTGATTACATCACGAAAGCTTCATTCATGCTTCCAGGCACATCTGATCGATATTTACACCTACCTTCCGTTATGATAGGTCCTACAGCAAAATAAGACGTCAAAAAGGTTACTCAAGTGGAATATCGTACTCAATCAATTCGATATTACTTATCTCCCCCAGAGGGTTATCCAAGGTCATGCATTGGTAGATTTTATAGCAGAGTTTACTATGCGGGATGATTCTCCGAAAGTGAAATCCCTACCAAATTTTATACTAGTGGAGCATCTAATGATCATTGTTCAGGAGTTGGAATTGTGCTTGTAACTTCTAAAAATCGATTAATCTATTACGCATTAAAGCTTGATTTCCCAGCAACGAGCAAAGAAGTTGAGCATGAAGCTCTGATTACTGGACTTATCCTCGCTAGAGAACTTGGAATAAAATCTTTTGAAATATTTTGCGATTCACAGTTGGCAGTGTATCAAGTTAGGGGAGATTATCAAGCAAAGGGACAACAGCTTGCCCCATACCTTACCCAAGTCTAAGACTTGTTGGCATAATTTGAGTACTATGACATTTTTCATATTACACGAGATCGAAATAGAGAGGCTGATTCATTGGCAAAGTTTTCTAGCACTGGCGATGCACAACAGATGGGCTTGGTTCCGGTCGAAGTATTAGATGCCCCAAGTATAAACATGATAGAAATCGACCGAACACTGGAAGCAAAGCCTGAGAGGGAATCGCGGATGACTCTAATCAAAGCTATTTTCTACATGGAGTCCTACTAGATAAAAGAAATGAAAAGCGATAAGTCCTTTGTAAAGCTTCGTGGTATGTCATGCAGGAAGGAATTATGTACAGAAATGGTTTTTAATTCCCCTCATTCCAGTATGTCGCCCATGATGGGATAAAACATGTCCAAAAAGAAGTTCATGAAGGGGAATGTGGCCACCACACTGGGGGCAAACTCTAGCGAAGAAAAGACTCTATTACGGATAGTATTTGTGACGACCCGACTTTCCACTCCCGGAAAATCGCATCATCTTTAAGAAAGAAAGGGATAGAAAAGAGAAAAGAAAGAAGAGAAAGAAGAAAAAACACAAGAATCTCAACAGCGGAACGAATAAATTATATTAATAACATTGTATACATAGTATACAACAAATATCAGAGTACATAGTCATATACAACACATACTAGACAGTTATAAACACCTGTCTAGTTATTACAACTCAATACATATCAGACAAACACTCAGAGATACCAATACAGCGGAAAACTATATAGCTATACGCAGAAGCCTCCTGCTCCATATGCTCCTCCACAATTCGTCAAAGCTAATCCTGAATCCTAACCTGAATTCCCTTGGCTACTCGTAAAAATTTGAGTACCCAAGAGTTATAGAAAAAAAACAGAAATAACTCCGGGTTAGACATGGGTCTGGTGTGAGTAACAGGTTAAAGTTGTTTGACTTTGAAAAACCTTTGAAAAGAAAAGGTATCACGTAAGACTTCCTACACATAAACATGGAAAAGTTTTTACCTTACGGTAACCAAAATATTTGATAGGAAATCCGATGATATTATAATAGTGTCTAGGGTTTTCAAGTAAATAAGAAATAGCCGAAATTGTTACATGATTAAATTCCAGCTACTAGCCACAAAAGTGGGTAATACGATCAAAACCGTTGGCACTTATTGGATTTTGGATTCCATCAATGGCTAGGCTACTGGGGTACCGCCCGTCACAGTACGTGGCCTAGATCACCGTACCGACGAGCCACCCTAACTCCCCTGCAACACAAAGCCGGACCCGTTCCTTACTGAATAGTTTCGAACAAGACAACCCTGTAGTTGTGATCAGCAACTGCACCACTAAGCCGAAAATAAAGGGACCTCTAGACAGGAGTAAATCTTGCTCTCAAGTGGGTGCTACCCACGAAGCTTTGCTGCACCTCCCCTGTTTTAGCCATTCCCGGTTGATGAGGCTTGAGGCTACGATTACCTTTATAGGACATATCACTTAGAATACTCATCGTCCACCTGACGATGTTCTGAAAGCATTCAATCCATACAAGTTCATTCCGGGTTCGAACGAAACCGAAGGCATTATCTCGTTACACTCGTATTGGAATCACCCTCAGAGTTAACGACAATAACCCTTGCACTCTGAATCACCATCTCGAATCTATAAGTACTATTCCGTCAAACTCATTACGGAATCACCCACAGAGTTATACTGACGTATAGCCCTTACACCTCGAGTCTTCACTTGCTCCACTTGGATTAACGACCTAACGTTAATTTGGAATCAATGTGGTTTTCGGATATCCAAATATGGAAAGCCGGTCTCATCGAAAACCAAAGCGTGTCTTTTAGGGTCCAAGTTGTTTTAAAGTTTAAAACAATTCAATTTAATTATCTAAATATACACAGATAGATAATTCACATCACAATAGATAATCAACCTTATCATTATCAACAGGTAATTCATATCATAATCAGATAATCCATATTATCATCCAAAACAACCAATGCATCCATATCAATAATCATTTCTCATCTCATAACTGAGATTACAAACCATACCATACAATCAATACCAATCATCAAACATAAGCAACTATCTAAGGATCACATCATTTATAATTAATTTAAAATGAATTAAATTAATTACCTAAACTCTAATTAATTTAAAATGAATTAAATTAAGTACTTCATCATTAAAATTATACGTATCTTAACCATCAATTGATTACAAATCAATTTTATAAATCATCATCTCATTATCCATTTCACTTAATCATTATTGATTAACTGTCTTTAATTACAATAAGTAATTAGCATTTAATATTAATCATACCTTAATTAATCAATTCCAAATTACATCATTAATTAATTAATTAATGATTTCTAATTACATTTAATCAATCTCTATATAAATTAATTACATAAGTAATTAATCTTCAATTTAAACCTTATATATTAATCACCCATGATTAATAATCAGTAATTAACTACTCTAATTACTCATCCCATAATTAATTACTCTTAATTAATTATCTTCATTAATCACTTGATAAAATTTCAAAGTAATTTAAATTTAAATTACTTCTATAATAAATATCCTTAATTACATTCAGTAATTATTAATTAATTACTTCTCTAAGTAATTGCAATCCATAAATTTCATAAAGTAATTATCAATAATCAGCAATTGTTTAAATTAATTAAAATTAATTAATCTAAACTATTCACATTAATTAAATTAATTACACCAAGTAATTAATTCATTAATTACTTTCATTAAGTAATTAAAACTTAAACAATTAATTATTATTAATTAATCTAATTAATTATCAAAAATTAATCACATTAATTAATTGTTAAATAATCTAAAGTTAATGACCTTCATTAACATTACTTAATTACATAATTAAGAAATTAACTTATAATTAATCATTATTAATTATCAATTTATTAATCTTTAATTCTCATTTAATTAATCTCTAATTATTAATTAATTAAGTGTTAATTAAAATCTAAATTATCTTTCAATCACTTGATTAAGTAAATCTTAATCATAAATTAAAATTTAATTAATCATCCATAATTATGGATTAATTAACCTTAATTAATTAAACTCAAATCTTAATTAATTAACTTAAAAATTGTTAATTACTTAATTAAACATCCACATTATTAATTAATTAAATAATTAATACTCCATTTAAATTTATTTAAATAATTTAAATGAAACCAGTTTCTTGAATTCTAAATTAAGAAACATTCTTCTTAATACAAAAGTATTTTAAACACTTTATTTCAAAACAAAAATTCAATTTAAAATTTCTTTAAATTTCAAACTGAATTATAAATTAAATTTTTATTTTAGATTCAAACTAAAAGATTTAAAACTTTACTTACATCTCCATTTTCATTTTCAAATTCAAATTTATTTAAACTTCCTAAAGTAGTCAAAACAAATTTAAATTTAAAAACTTATTTAATTTTAAAAACTGACATTAAAGTCAAATCTCAGTTTTAAATTTAATTCAACTCAGATTCATCTATTCAAAATTTCAGTCCCAGATTTAAACTTTTAAATTTCAGTTGCAAATTTAAAAATTTACTTTTAAAATTCAAACAGAAAACAGTTTCCTGTTTTGGTATAACATTTTGAATTTTGAATTCAAACATGTTTCAAAAACAAAAATTTAAATTACTGAATTCATTATTAAGTTCCAGGTTTAAAAATTCCAGATTGAACTTCATTTTACAAATTTTAAATTTACTTTTAAATCTGAAAACAGAAAACAGTTTCTGTTTTGTTTAAGATCCGAACTAAATTTTTAAAACCCAATAATTACAAAGACTAAGATTCAAATTATTTGAATTTATGTCCAAATTCATGTTACAAACTAGTTTTCAAATTTGGTTTCAAATTTTAGTTTGCAATTTACTTCCTTTTCAAATTTTAGAAACCTGGAAAACAGGTTTCCTGATTTGTTTAAAACCTGGAACTCATCTTCACTCACTCGAGTCTTTTCTACATTTACTTCGAGTCACCCGATTAATTGCTTCGAGTACAAATCCACTTCCCCTGAGACAATCACGAGACCATCCTATCTCCTATAACCCATCACCCACCAGTATCCACCTTGCTCTGTGCACATGCACCCACGACGCAGCCCTCACTGACCACCTCTGATGATCTCCACACGTCACCGATCATCCATGGAGCCCTTCACAATCATCACATTGCTACCCAATACTCAAACTCGAAATCGAGCTTCTCACCCACACCTGGAACAGGTCGAACCCCCTCCACTAAAAACCTGTCAACGCAATTCCCTCGCCCCTCCGGCCACCATCTCCACTCAAAATTCGGCGACGACCTCTTCAATACATCATCTACCAGCTCGCAAAACAAGGATGAACTCGATCAAGTTATGAACCCGTAGCACTAAAATTCTTAAACCCAGAAAAAAAAAACTAGGGTTCATACTGAAATCCCCAAATTCAACACCAACATGAAATCGTAATCCAATTTAGTATTTTTCCCATCATTTTAGTTAACCTCTCCACCTCCAGAACAAATTTCAACACCTCCAGACACTTGAAGTATCAACAATGCTTCAAAATATAAAATGCAGAGAATAGGGAACTGCATTTTGTATAAGGCATTAAAAATTGTAAATTTTCTTTTAAAAATCATGATCTAGTATAATGATTTGATTTCTGAATTCATAAACTTCCCAACTTGAAATTTCACTAATTTAATGTTTGATCATCAGTTGTGATCCCAGAGGCATTTCCATATACTTTCTAACTTAAGTACAATTTTAATCTGAAGTTTATAATAGAACCAACATATTTTTTTTAAGTCTTAAACTCAAACGAAGAACAAATTAAAAGACAATGGGTTTTATAAACTGACTGAAGCTAGAAATCAAAGAAACAGAGATGCTTTAGGTAAAACAACCATGCACACACATAAATATGTTCATAGATACATCCACAGCC
Organism: Allium cepa; assembly: GCA_030765085.1. NCBI lineage: Eukaryota > Viridiplantae > Streptophyta > Magnoliopsida > Asparagales > Amaryllidaceae > Allium > Allium cepa. Next base: position 604,046,350 of record CM060935.1, read on the forward strand.
AATTTATAATATATTTTCTTGTCTAAATAAACATGCAATCAATTTTTACCTATTTTTAAATTTTAAAAAGTTGAGTTACTCACTGATTCAAAAATTGCAGAGCACATTCCCAGATTCTCTTTAGCATACATAACATGCTTGAATGCTTTTTAAGTTTGAATGTTGCTTCCAGATTAAAGAGATGCAGACCTCATATTTTTAAAATGTTGATGCAAATTCCCCCCAGGTCATTTTTGAAATATGCAAGCTTCATTTGATAAAAATTGAAATGCAGATTGCTAATTGAAATCCTGTTGAAAATTTGCTTGAATCCCTTAAAACTTTAAGCTTGAATGCATTTTAACATTTGCTTCCAACCTGATGCTTCCAGATTCAAAAATTTATGCATGCAGACATCCCCCTTTCCAGATTCATATGCATGTTTGCATTTTGCAGATTTTAGAAAGAATGCAGGCCTCATGCTTTTTCCCAAATTCAATTGCATGTTTCAGAGTTTTGAAAAGTGAATGCATGCTCAGTTTACACACATGTAGGCTTGTTTTATTTCCAGAGTTTTGAAAGATGAATGCATGCCTCAGTTTCCACATATGCAGGTTTGTATCTTTCATTTTGAGGAGCTATAGGCTTGTTTAGAGGATGCAGACTTGTTTTTTAGAGGAGTTGAATTCAAGTGTTTACAGGTTTGAGGAAATGAATTTACAGATTTCCATTGAAGTTGATATGCAATTGAATTTCTTTTTTTTTCTTTTATAAAATGGAAACGAAGAAAAGAAAAGAGAATGGGAAGAGTGCAAATTATATAACAATGTTTTGATTTAAATTTAAAATTAAAGAAAACAAAATCAAACAAATGACACATGGCTTGTGTTGTTAACACTTGTCAACTTAAATCTTAAATTACTTACATATGTAAATTAAGCTTACATATGTCTTTTAAATGGTTTTGTTATTTAATTAAGTGTTAAAGAAAACTAACTTAACGAATGCATGTTCATATTTAAAATTATATTTTAAATTTCAAATTAAATTAACAAATCTCATTTTATAAATTAATAGTTTAAAAAGAAAAACACAAACATTTTATAACTTATTTTAAATCCAAACTTAAATTAAAATGAATTCTAAACCAATAAAACATTTATCTCAATAGTTAAAATCATATAGTATTTTATTAAATATTTTGAAAAGCTTAAATTAAAAATAAATCACAATTCCTATTTTTAAAACATTAAAAATTATGTTATACTTATTTTAATTGAAAACAACTTGCCTATTCAAAAATATATAAATACATATACATTATTAAATAGAAAACAATTTTATCAGTTTATTAAAAATAAATTCACAAAATAAATACTTAAATAAAGAAAATTATTAAATCAAATCAAATTTATTAACAAAAATCATCAATTCAATTTAAATTTAAACCCAGATTATTAAATTTAAATTGTCCAAAATTCCAGGATATTACAATCCTTCCCCCTTAAAAGAATTTCGTCCCCGAAATTTAAAACAAAGGTAATTTAATAATCTATTTATAGATTTTATTTTAAAACACAGCATATGTTAATCATATGCTACAACCAAAGCAACCAATTCACACAATTAAAACAAATCTAATTATCCAAAAGAATTTTGGATAAAATCTTCACGAGTTTCCCTGGTATATATATATCGGGATAGTCGCTCTAAAGAATACAATCAAAATTACTAAGCTATAGAGCTCCTAACAACAATTCTATACAAAATATCAGACTACATACGAGTCTGACTCAACAAACAAACCTCTAGAACTGTTGGTTCTACAACCAGAAATATCAAACACGTACTCCCTCAGAGATACGTCAAAACACTCCAAACTGCTTCCACTGCACAACTCTGATCCGAAACAGATGAAAATGCTGAAGAAGAGCACAAGCACAGACTAAACAATCCAACACAGAAATATAGTTCCATATATCCATAAGAAAACTCAGATGTTCCTCCTAAACCTGAGTTGCTTCACCAACTTCTATCTCAAGGAACCATCCATCTATTAACTGAACCATTAGTTCCATTTCTGTAAAGAAAACTCGATCTTCAGATGCAGACAAACTCCTGACTTCCTGGAAGAAATCCGGACAATCTCCAACAATCCAAAAGAACACACTATCGCAAGTCACTTTTGCGATCAACTCAGCCTATATCCAAAGAAAACTGCTCTCTCTCTCAACCAAACATAACAGCTTATGCTGGCCTAGCCAACTTACCAGAGAAAAGACTCCACTCTGCTGCTTCTGAACTCCACTTCAGAAAAACTACTCAACCAAAAGACTCCCTACCAATTCAGAATACTCTGCTAAACTCAACCACATCACCGAGCTGACTCACTTCTTACTCTTGTTCCAAAGAAACATCTTCGAAAATATCCATAGTTACTGCATCTCATCACGCAGCTACAACTTCCTGAGATATCAAAATATCATCACTCACTTGCTTCAGCCCTACCGACAGATCCAAACTCAACTCTGCACTTCAAAAATGAACTCCGAACCTTAACAGGTTACCATCAGAGATCGATGAAGTTCTTATACCAAATAAAAACTTCTCGAGACGGTATTAGGTCTACAGTCTCGACAAATACACTTCCAACCTCATCCATCAAACTCCAACCAATGGTAGTCGTGTTACACACACTTCTACCTCATCTACCTTTATAACTTACATTGGAAAAACCTGAACGGGTAATCCAACAAATAGGTAGAACCATAAATATAAATATAAATATAAATATAAATATATATATATATATACTAAAAATACAAATACGCTCTCTCAAGATAGACACCACTACAAAGACTAGGTATTCACTCAACCTAATGCTCTGATACCAACTGTGACGACCCGACTTTCCACTCCCGGAAAATCGCATCATCTTTAAGAAAGAAAGGGATAGAAAAGAGAAAAGAAAGAAGAGAAAGAATAAACAACACAAGAATCTCAACAGCGGAACGAATAAATTATATTAATAACATAGTATACATAGTATACAACAAATATCAGAGTACACAGTCATATACAACACATACTAGACAGTTATAAACACCTGTCTAGTTATTACAACTCAATACATATCAGACAAACACTCAGAGATACCAACACAGCGGAAAACTATATAACTATACGCAGAAGCCTCCTGCTCCATATGCTCCTCCACAATTTGTCAAAGCTAATCCTGAATCCTAACCTGAATTCCCTTGGCTACTCGTAAAAATTTGAGTACCCAAGAGTTATAGAAAGAAAAAAACAGAAATAACTCCGGGTCAGACATGGGTCTGGTGTGATTAACAGGTTAAAGTTGTTTAACTTTGAAAAACCTTCGAAAAGAAAAGGTATCACGTAAGACTTCCCACACATAAACATGGAAAAGTTTTTACCTTACGCTAACCAAAACATTTGATAGGAAATCCGATGATATTATAATAGTGTCTAGGGTTTTCAAGTAAATAAGAAATAGCCGAAATTGTTACATGATTAAATTCCAGCTACTAGCCACAAAAGTGGGTAATACAATCAAAACCGTTGGCACTTATTGGATTTTGGATTCCATTAATGGCTGGGCTACTGGGGTACCGCCCGTCACAGTACGTGGCCTAGATCACCGTACCGAGGAGCCACCCTATATCCCCTGCAACACAAAGCCGGACCCGTTCCTTGCTGAACAGTTCCGAGCAAGACAACCCCGCAGTTGTGATCAGCAACCGCACCACTAAGCCGAAAATAAAGGGACCTCTAGACAGGAGTAAATCTTGCTCTCAAGTGGTTGCTACCCACGAAGCTTTGCTGCACCTCCCCTATTTTAGCCATTCCCGGTTGATGAGGCTTGAGGCTACGATTACCTTTATAGGACAAATCACTTAGAATGCTCATCATCCACCTGACGATGTTCTGAAAGCATTCAATCCATACAAGTTCGTTCCGGGATCGAACGAAACCGAAGGCATTATCTCGTTACACTCGTATTGGAATCACCCTCAGAGTTAACAACAATAACCCTTGCACTCTGAATCACCATCTCGAATCTATAAGTACTATTCCGTCAAACTCATTACGGAATCACCCACAGAGTTATACTGACGTATAGCCCTTACACCTCGAGTCTTCACTTGCTCCACTTGGATTAACGACCTAACGTTAATTTGGAATCGATGTGGTTTTCGGATATCCAAATATGGAAACCCGATCCCGGTCTCATCGAAAACCAAAGCGTGTCTTTTAGGGTCCAAGTTGTTTTAAAGTTTAAAACAATTCAATTTAATTATCTAAATATACACAGATAGATAATTCAGATCACAATAGATAATCAACCTTATCATTATCAACAGGTAATTCATATCATAATCAGATAATCCATATTATTATCCAAAACAACCAATGCATCCATATCAATAATCATTTCTCATCTCATAACTGAGATTACAAACCATACCAGACAATCAATACCAATCATCAAACATAAGCAACTATCTAATGATCACATCATTTATAATTAATTTAAAATGAATTAAATTAATTACCTAGACTCTAATTAATCTAAAATGAATTTAATTAAGTACTTCATCATTAAAATTCTGCTTATCTTAGCCATCAATTGATTACAAATCAATTTTATAAATCATCATCTCATTATCCATTTCACTTAATCATTATTGATTAACTATCTTTAATTACAATAAGTAATTAGCATTTAATATTAATCATACCTTAATTAATCAATTCCAAATTACATCATTAATTAATTAATTAATGATTTCTAATTACATTTAATCAATCTCTATATAAATTAATTACATAAGTAATTAATCTTCAATTTAAACCTTATATATTAATCACCCATGATTAATAATCAGTTATTAACTGCTCTAATTACTCATCCCATAATTAATTACTCTTAATTAATTATCTTCATTACTCACTTGATAAATTTTCAAAGTAATTTAAATTTAAATTGCTTCTATAATAAATATCCTTAATTACATTCAGTAATTATTAATTAATTACTTCTCTAAGTAATTGCAATCCATAAATTTCATAAAGTAATTATCAATAATCAACAATTGTTTAAATTAATTAAAATTAATTAATCTAAACTATTCACATTAATTAAATTAATTACACCAAGTAATTAATTCATTAATTACTTTCATTAAGTAATTAAAACTTAAACAATTAATTATTATTAATTAATTAATCTAATTAATTATCAAAAATTAATTACATTAATTAATTGTTAAATAATCTAAAGTTAATGACCTTCATTAACATTACTTAATTACATAATTAAGAAATTAACTTATAATTAATCATTATTAATTATCAATTTATTAATCTTTAATTCTCATTTAATTACTCTCTAATTATTAATTAATTAAGTGTTAATTAAAATCTAAATTATCTTTTAATCACTTGATTAAGTAAATCTTAATCATAAATTAAAATTTAATTAATCATCCTTAATTATGGATTAATTAACCTTAATTAATTAAACTCAAATCTTAATTAATTAACTTAAAAATTGTTAATTACTTAATTAAACATCCACATTATTAATTAATTAAATAATTAATACTCCATTTGTAACGATCCCCCGTTCTGACCGCCTCCAGTCGGAATTAAACCAACTAGAAACGTTCAAAATGACGGATTGTTATTTAGTTTATAGAATTTAAACAGAATCAGCCACAGAATCACAGAATAATAATAACATTTCACATAAATGAATTTTTCTTTTATATACAAATATCAGAGTTTATACAATGAATTTGATTTTATACAGCGGAACATATATATATATATCTCTAAAGTACAAAAGATCAAGCTAAAGTGAAGCGTTAATCCCCTCTCTCTCTAACTTCGCTGCCAGATAATCTTCAAGCTGTAAAATACTCGGTCTGACCCGAGCGTTTTATGCAAAACACAAAAACACTCGAGTCAGGATTAATCTTAATTCAAGTAAATAAATTTGCAATGAACTGAAATATAATGGTAACAGCCCAACAGGGTTAATAGTGAAATACAGGCAGCAGAGATAACCAAGTAAATAATATAAATGCCCACAAATGAGCATATGAAGTGTACAGGAGTACAAATATATCAACCCAGTGAGCACAAATCTGGGCAGCAACTCATAGGCTAGCATGGCAGTGGATAGCAACTTAACCCAAATCAAGTGAAACAAATGTGCCCAAGACAGTTTGAGAACATAAGTGTGAGGCAGCAAAATACATGAGCAACTCGAGTGAACACAATTTCATACAACCATATAATTTACAAAAGTCATGGCAATAAGTAAATGAGGCAAACAAGGTCAGCAATTAAAGCAAAGGAGCAGGTCAAGATGGCGCAGGCCAGGGTAGTTCATATGCATAGCAAGGGACATACACCAGTGGGTGTGCATGGATGCTACACACACAAACAAACACATACACATATGTGTGAATAACAGTATGAACGAATAGGGTTCTGTACATATGTAAATTCAACACAAGTGAATAGGAGAAGAACAAGGCAACTGAAACATAAGGACAAGGCAGCAACCACAGAATAGGCCGAGTGAATGAATATGACCAAAAATTTAAACTAGCAGAGTATGCAAATATAGGCAGCAGCATGGTTAACAAAGGCAACTGGGTTGAAATACAACCTTAAAAAGAAATCACAAATATTGGCACAAAATAGAACTGGCAAGCAAAAGGAGCAAGGGAACCAACTAACACACATAACAAAGTATAACACAAATCTAACTAAATTTGGGATAGTTTGCTCACATTGTTCAGAAAGAAGGAAGGTTATTGATTTTTTTGTTTGTTTTAAAATTTATGTTTTAACATAATGTTTCAGATCCTAACCCTGAAACAATGGATTGAGATGTTTAAATTTTTACTTATGTTAAAACTTGATCAGTAAAACAGGTTTCCAGTGATAATACAAGTTACCCTAACTTAAGTGAAATTTCTAAACTAAATTTTGTGATTACGCAACAAGTTTTATTTGAATCTTAACCTTAAACTAATCAAAAAGGTTTTGAATTTTAAATTAGTACTCGCAAACTGAATAGGCAATAGAGAGTACCATACATGAATATATACACAGCAGATGTCATGCAATACACATTCATTTTAAATTTTATTAGCATGCAACCAACTTTTCATACTTAAACTCTTAAAAATGAGGTTACTCACAGGTAAAGAAACAAAGAACCCTGGTTTAATTTGTTTTTTTTTTCAGATAAGTTTCAAATACTAGAAACTTGTTCCATTTTTTTTTCCTCTCTCTTACTTAATAAAAATCATCTCTGCAATTAACTATCTTTAAAGTGAATTAATTAACTTCAAATGCTTGAATTTATTTATTTTTTTAAAAATGATGTCACATACATACAAACATTTTTTTTCATTAAGAGGTGGTAGCCTAAAAATCATTCTGTTGTATGATTTAGATTTTCAAATTATGTTTGAGAACCAGTACTTATAACAGGATATACATAAACATACAGACCTACATATCAACTTATGTATTCAGACATGCAGGCAAGACAAATAACATTTCATCACCCATTATCAAGTGCCAACCACGACATCAAAATGTAATAGGTCAAGTTTGCTCACTGGTCAAAGAAGCAAAGAAATCTGGTTTTTGACATGGTTTACACTGTAAACCAAGATTTATAGTTAACTGTGTTCTCTAAAGTTTCCAGTAAAAGAAAATTTCAAAACTTGCCTTGATTTTATTACTGGAAAACACAGTACAAATTTGAACAACTCAATCATGTTTATTATTATTTTTTTCAAATCCAATAACAAATAGAGAGGGGGTTTGAGTTTGGTATAAGAACACTGTAAATCATGACTCAGAGAAACAGGGAAGGCGATACATCCCCAGGCAAAAGAAAACACAAGCACAACCATTTATTCACATGCAAGTATCTTTCAAATAGTCATTCAAGCATTTCAAACAGCAGCAAATGATTGAATAAACCGGGGTTTACTCACAAGCATCATAGAAATAAATCAAAGGTTGAAAAGGTTTGCTCACAAGTAATTTCAGAACTAAAGTATTTATTTTTCTTACTACATTTTCCTTAAGACAACTTAAGACTGACAGGTAAAAGAGGAAATGATTTGGGGTTTTGAATTAGCTTGCAACCGAGAACGAGAATAAGGGAGGTTTACAGACACATATATACATCACATATGAACTGAAGTTCAAACAAACACATGTAAACAAAGTTTTCCACAACCAGATTCAAAAATCCATCACATGCAGCAAAGCAAAACAAGCAAAGTTTTGATAACATCTGTTCTCATCAGTTTAAATTTATTTACAGAGCAAATGGAAGCAAACAACACCCAACAACTATACATGCAGTGTCTTATCTGTTCTTATCTGTTCAAATCAAATTAACAGAGCAAATGATAGAAAATAACACCCAACAACCATACATGCAGTGTCTGTTCTCGTCAGATATGTATGTGAATCACTTACAAAACAACAGACCATAGCAACACAAATCATAGCATGTAACCAAGCACCCAATTCAAACAAATAATATATAAAAACTTGAATAAGATTAATCGTGAGAAAAATTCACCTCTGTCGAAGCGAATTGGAGCAGTGGAGAATGATTCGCAAATCTCGAAGTCAATGCAAATCAATCATCAGAGAACGAGCGAGCCAAGCAACAACGAACTCGACCAACCGAGGAGCACGCGAGCGAAGAAATCGAAGCAGAGACGAAAGCCCTAATTTGGAAGCGAAGAGGAACGAACGATCGTGGCCGCCATTTTTAATATTTTATTTTTCTCTTTCGTGTGTTTAAGATTTAGGGTTACGAATGAAAATAGAGAGGGGATCGAGTATAGGCTTAGATAAAATTACAGCACTAAGCAAAACCATGGGCTAAGAAAATTGTAAAGCCCACCTAATTCCTTAATCAAATTATTAAAGAATTATAACTCAATTTTAGAGGAATTCAACCGTTTAAAATTCCAACAGCAATTAGGCACAATTTATAATTGTCATTCCTTCATTATCTAGATATTAACTCAAACAATTTATAAAAGAGACTATCTCTTTATAAATAAACAACATAATTTATTTGAATTTGGAAAAACTCAAATCGATTAACCAATGAATCTCATAATTTTAAATCAAGAATTAAATCAGTTATCAATTTAAAATAAATTAAAATTCGGAATCATTACAGTCGAAAATTATATTTTTTTTCTTTTAATTAGCTTAAAATTGAAGATTCAAATTTTTTTTTTATTCAACTTCCAATAGATTAAATTCAAAAATTTAATCGCCAAATTCATAGTTATATTGGGAATTCAAACCAAACCATCATTCAAATATTTAAAATTAATTAAATATTTACAAATTAAATTGTTCAAAATTCAGGATCATTACAATCTCCCCTCCTTTAAAGAATTTCGTCCCGAAATTACAAGTAAGGAAAAATGATTGTTAAAATTTCACTAATATTTATACCCTACTCAATTTTATCAAGTTTGAAACTTATTAAAAATAAATAAATAAATAAGTATAGGATTCATTCTATTTGTTTTGTCTCATTAGCTTTGTTAATTAACTCATTTGCTCATCATTTTCTACAATCAAGACGCAAAAGTCTTTTACTAAAGTTTTCAACTTACAAAACCCAAATTTTAAATTTGCAATTCTTCATTTAAGAAATTTACATAGTATAACCTTTCCAAAGCTATGAACTTTCAAAATATTTCAAAAATCCTCTTCCTTAGTTCATTAGGTTGGAATTTATGTTACTTTAATTTCAGATTATTGATTTTCTATTCAAAGTTTGAAAATACTTGCTAACTCGAAATTTAACAAGTCTATTGTCGTTCATAAAGACATTAGGCATACGCTGGCCAGGCGCAAGACTAAAAATCTCCAAGTACTAAATATACATGCTTCAATTCCCAGTGAAAATACTTAAAAATTCTTTTAAAAATGGATATGGAAAGCACGTTCCCCCATGGATCACAGTTACCCGGCGGTTACGCTACTATCCCAGTAGAATCGCTTGTAACCGTAGATTTCTCATCTCTCTTGAGTTTCGCCATGGTTGTTGCCATAGATCGCGGTCCACACGGTGGTTACGCTACTATCCCAGTAGAATCGCTTGTGACCGTAGGCATCTCGCCCCTCGAATTTCGCTTTGGCATCTAGATTGCAGTTTACTCGGCGGTTGCGCCACTATCCCAGTGGAATCGCTTGTAACTGTAGGCATCTCGCCCCTCAAATTACGCTAGCCACTCCAAGTAATGGAAAACAAATGGCCATTCCAACTAATGGAAATCAAATGGCCAATCCAACTAATGGAATTCAAATGGTCAATCAATCCAACTGATGGAATTCTACGTAGCTACGATTTTCAATTGGACACTCATCTCGAGTTCCAACAACCTTCACAAATTTTAAATGGAAGGTACTTTTCCATATCCTCAGTTTAGAAAACATAATATCATACATAGATAGTACTTCATTTCACATTTCGTACATATCCTACCTATGTAAACTTACACAAGTTTTCCATAACAATTTCTTTCCAAACTGACGGTTTTCGAATTTACTACATTCTCATATATAAGTTCCGAAAACCTCAATATCTCATACCCATAACAAATAGAGGATTCATGAGTTTTCCATCTCAGTACCGATTTAAAATTTTCCTCTAAGTCGATTTAGAATTTTAAGGTTATCTCAAACCTAATTCACATTCAAAATTCAATTTATTATCGACTTCACACTCGATTTGGATTTCACGTGACATCATAAATTCTCAACACATAATTGATGTCTACCGATATATAACCTCTGAGCTCGTATGTCTCAGAGAAGGGTGTTAAGCTAAGAGAATAAATTCTCCGCCACCAAACAGATATATATTTAATAGAGATCAATTGCTATGTCGTCAATTCACAATGTTAAACATACAATCCAAACCGACCATCCAAATTTCAAGTTGAACTAATTGTTCAAATTTCCCAAAAATATCTTTACAAGATATGTATAATTTTCCACACTTAACCATTTGAAAACAAATTTCAAATCATTTTTCACCTTTCAATCTTTGAAAACAAATTTCAAAGCAATTTCCTTAAACGGAAACACTTCCCTTTTCTTTTATAAATTCCATAGTGAATTTAGATTTCCAAAATATCTATGAATATACGATTTTCAAATCGATTTTTAATATTCATTATCAATTTATCTTTAAAATATAAAATTTCAAAACATTCATTTCATATTGGAAAAACATTTCCATACTTATTTAATAACAAGTAATTCACAAATCCATTCATTTTCAGCACTTTGAAAATATTCAATATACTTAAATCATAATCAAGTATATATTTCATTCTTTAAGGAAAGCGATCTTTTTAAACACATTTATTTGAGTCAAAACGAATGTTGCGTAAAACATTGTTACGACGACCCAAAATCACTAGTATAGGGATTCGAATTTAAGATAGATATATAAATCCCAATACTATACAAAACATTTCCTTTTATTTCTCTCGAAAACGTTTATTTCAACAACGAATGTTGAAATCTATGATTCGATACTTATTGCATTTTAAACATCTTTAAAACGATTAACTTCATTCTCATAATATTGCTCTCCCAAAAACATTCCTTTTATATCTTATTCACTGTCCAAAATAGTAGATATAACTCCTTTAATAAGTAATAACAATTTTCTTATCAAAATAACTCGGTTGCGGAATTTATAAACATTCTTTGCAAATTCCATTTCTATTTATAGAACTTCGATTTATAAATCTCCTTTATTACTTTAATTCAATTTATATAACTCAATTATATACCAAAAGTCCATATTATAAGTTAAATGCTTATAATCTATTTATTTACTCAATCGTTCTTCACATTAACTATTTTAGGCATTAGTCTAAACTTAAAATAGAAGCTTTACATCAAAACTAGTTTGATTCATACAGTTAAGTCGACAAATAAATTTCCTTCCCAAAACGCTATTTCACTAAAATACTTCTTTCCGTACAAAACCATTCATAGTTTAATACTTTTATAATACGTACATAGAAGATTTTTGGATTACAAAAGATAGTATTACAAAATACACTGATTTCTTCAAATACATTGATTGGTTTAAGATTCGGAATTATTAAGGACTATCGATTTCCGGTCTGGTATTACGCATCTTTGCCAAACTTCCCTCTTCGTTTTGCACTACTTCAGGTTGTATTAAAGGAGGATTAACACATTCAAAGTCAACATGTCCCCAATTCTTACAGTTTCCGCAAAAATATGAGATGTTCCCATCCTTATCTATCATCCTTACACTTTTCGCTCTAGCTCATTGGGTTATAGCTTGCTTTCCATGCTGCCCTTCAGTGCAGTTTCTAGCTATATGCCCAGTCTGGCGACAGTGATAGCAGATTGTCGATCTGTCGACTGGTAAACCGAGTGTGCGCTTCTTCTTTTTCGCTTCAGGGCAATGACTAAGAAAATGCCCTTTCCCTTGACACTTAAAACACACAATCTCAGGACGAGCGAACTGGTGATTCACATTTCTTTTCTTTCTCTTCTCTCTGCACGTAACGGCATAATGTCCCTTTTTATGACATCGATAACAGATAACATCATCATAGGGACCAGGTCCTTGCCTTTCATTGATTTTCCTTTCAATTTCCGCACGTGCTACTTCTGCTTCTCTACGAGCAATTGCTCTTTGTTCACGGCGTGCGGCTTTTTGTGCTTCAGTTTTCGCCATTATAATTAACAAGATGTTTCGAAGTTTCCTATAGAAATTTAAAATTCTTATTAGCAGAAGTTGGATTTTCAATCATTTCCCAAAGACAATTTACAAATTTATATTATTCTGATATATAGGATTATTATTCAACCAAACTTGAGATTCAACTCCGGATTTAATTTTTTTTTTAAAAATGATGTCACATACATACAAACATTTTTTTTCATTAAGAGGTGGTAGCCTAAAAATCATTCTGTTGTATGATTTAGATTTTCAAATTATGTTTGAGAACCAGTACTTATAACAGGATATACATAAACATACAGACCTACATATCAACTTATGTATTCAGACATGCAGGCAAGACAAATAACATTTCATCACCCATTATCAAGTGCCAACCACGACATCAAAATGTAGTAGGTCAAGTTTGCTCACTGGTCAAAGAAGCAAAGAAATCTGGTTTTTGACATGGTTTACACTGTAAACCAAGATTTATATATAACTGTGTTCTCTAAAGTTTCCAGTAAAAGAAAATTTCAAAACTTGCCTTGATTTTATTACTGGAAAACACAGTACAAATTTGAACAACTCAATCATGTTTTTTTTTTCAAATCCAATAACAAATAGAGAGGGGGTTTGAGTTTGGTATACGAACACTGTAAATCATGACTCAGAGAAACAGAGAAGGCGATACATCCCCAGGCAAAAGAAAACACAAGCACAACCATTTATTCACATGCAAGTGTCTTTCAAACAGTCATTCAATCATTTCAAACAGCAGCAAATGATTGAATAAACAGGGGTTTACTCAAAAGCATCATAGAAATAAATCAAAGGTTGAAAAGGTTTGCTCACAAGTAATTTCAGAACTAAAGTATTTATTTTTCTTACTACATTTTCCTTAAGACAACTTAAGACTGACAGGTAAAAGAGGAAATGATTTGGGGTTTTGAATTAGCTTGCAACGGAGAACGAGAATAGGGGAGGTTTACAGACACATATATACATCACATATGAACTGAAATTCAAACAAACACATGTAAACAAAGTTTTCCACAACCAGATTCAAAAATCCATCACATGCAGCAAAACAAAACAAGCAAAGTTTTGATAGCATCTGTTCTCATCAGTTTAAATTTATTTACAGAGCAAATGGAAGCAAACAACACCCAACAACTATACATGCAGTGTCTTATCTGTTCTTATCTGTTCTTATCAGTTCAAATCAAATTAACAGAGCAAATGATAGCAAATAACACCCAACAACCATACATGCAGTGTCTGTTCTCGTCAGATATGTATGTGAATCACTTACAAAACAACAGACCATAGCAACACAAATCATAGCATGTAACCAAGCACCCAATTCAAACAAATAATAAAAAAAAACTTGAATAAGATTAATCGTGAGAAAAACTCACCTCTGTCGAAGCGAATTGGAGCAGTGGAGAACGATTCGCAAATCTCAAAGTCAGCGCAAATCAATCATCAGAGAACGAGCGAGCCAAGCAACAACGAACTCGACCAACCGAGGAGCACGCGAGCGAAGAAATCGAAGCAGAGACGAAAGCCCTAATTTGGAAGCGAAGAGGAACGAACGATCGTGGCCGCCATTTTTAATTTTTTATTTTTCTCTTTCGTGTGTTTAAGATTTAGGGTTACGAATGAAAATAGAGAGGGGATCGAGTATAGGCTTAGATAAAATTACAGCACTAAGCAAAACCATGGGCTAAGAAAATTGTAAAGCCCACCTAATTCCTTAATCAAATTATTAAAGAATTATAACTCAATTTTAGAGGAATTCAACCGTTTAAAATTCCAACAGCAATTAGGCACAATTTATAATTGTCATTCCTTCATTATCTAGATATTAACTCAAACAATTTATAAAAGAGACTATCTCTTTATAAATAAACAACATAATTTATTTGAATTTGGAAAAACTCAAATCGATTAACCAATGAATCTCACAATTTTAAATCAAGAATTAAATCAGTTATCAATTTAAAATAAATTAAAATTCGGAATCATTACAGTCGAAAATTATATTTTTTTCTTTTAATTAGCTTAAAATTGAAGATTCAAAATTTTTTTATTCAACTTCCGATAGATTAAATTCAAAAATTTAATCGCCAAATTCATAGTTATATTGGGAACTCAAACCAAACCATCATTCAAATATTTAAAATTAATTAAATATTTACAAATTAAATTGTTCAAAATTCAGGATCGTTACACCATTTAAATTAATTTAAATAATTTAAATGAAACCAATTTATTAAATTCTAAATTAAGAAACATTCTTCTTAATACAAAAGTATTTTAAACACTTTATTTCAAAACAAAATTTCAATTTAAAATTTCTTTAAATTTCAAACTGAATTACAAATTAAATTTTTATTTTAGATTCAAACTAAAAGATTTAAAACTTTACTTACATCTCCATTTTCATTTTCAAATTCAAATTTATTTAAACTTCCTAAAGTAGTCAAAACAAATTTAAATTTAAAAACTTATTTAATTTTAAAAACTGACATTAAAGTCAAATCTCAGTTTTAAATTAAATTCAACTCAGATTCATCTATTCAAAATTTCAGTCCCAGATTTAAACTTTTAAATTTCAGTTGCAAATTTAAAAATTTACTTTTAAAATTCAAACAGAAAACAGTTTCCTGTTTTGGTATAACATTTTAAATTTTGAATTCAAACATGTTTCAAAACCAAAATTTAAATTACTGAATTCATTATTAAGTTCTAGGTTTAAAAATTCCAGATTGAACTTCATTTTACAAATTTTAAATTTACTTTTAAATCTGAAAACAGAAAACAGTTTCTGTTTTGTTTAAGACCCGAACTAAATTTTTAAAACCCAATAATTACAAAGACTAAGATTCAAATTATTTGAATTTATGTCCAAATTCGGGTTACAAACTAGTTTTCAAATTTGGTTTCAAATTTTAGTTTGCAATTTACTTCCTTTTCAAATTTTAGAAACCTGGAAAACAGGTTTCCTGATTTGTTTTAAAACCTGCAACTCATCTTCACTCACTCGAGTCTTTTCTGCATTTACTTCGAGTCACCCGATTAATTGCTTCGAGTACAAATCCACTTCCCCCGAGACAATCACGAGACCATCCTATCTCCTGTAACCCATCACCCACCAGTATCCACCTTGCTCTGTGCACATGCACCCACGACGCAGCCCTCACTGACCACCTCTGATGATCTCCACACGTCACCGATCATCCATGGAGCCCTTCACAATCATCACATTGCTACCCAATACTCAAACTCGAAATCGAGCTTCTCACCCACACCTGGAACAGGTCAAACCCCCTCCACTAAAAACCTGTCAACGCAATTCCCTCGCCCCTCCGGCCACCATCTCCACTCAAAATTCGGCGACGACCTCTTCAATACATCATCTACCAGCTCGCAAAACAAGGTTGAACTCAATCAAGTTATGAACCCGCAGCACTAAAATTCTTAAACCCAGAAAAAAAAAACTAAGGTTCATACTGAAATCCCCAAATTCAACACCAACATGAAATCGTAATCCAATTTAGTATTTTTCCCATCATTTTAGCTAACCTCTCCACCTCCAGAACAAATTTCAACACCTCCAAACACTTGAAGTATCAACAATGCTTCAAAATATAAAATGCAGAGAATAGGGAACTGCATTTTGTATAAGGCATTAAAAATTGTAAATTTTCTTTTAAAAATCATGATCTAGTATAATGATTTGATTTATAACTCTGAATTCATAAACTTCCAAAACTTGAAATTTCACTAATTTAATGTTTGATCATCAGTTGTGATCCCAGAGCCATTTCCATATATTTTCTAACTTAAGTACAATTTTAATCTGAAGTTTATAATAGAACCAACATATTTTGTTTAAGTCTTAAACTCAAACGAAGAACAAATTAAAAGACAATGGGTTTTAAAAACTGACTGAAGCTAGAAATCAAAGAAACAGAGATGCTTCAGGTAAAACAACCATACACACACATAAATATGTTCATAGATACATCCACAGCCAGTTTATAATATATTTTCTTGTCTAAATAAACATGCAATCAATTTTTACTTATTTTTAAATTTTAAAAAGTTGAGTTACTCACTGATTCAAAAATTGCAGAGCACATTCCCAGATTCTCTTTAGCATGCAAAACATGCTTGAATGCTTTTTAAGCTTGAATGTTGCTTCCAGATTAAAGAGATGTAGACCTCAGATTTTTAAAATGTTGATGCAAATTCCCCCCAGGTCATTTTTGAAAAATGCAGGCTTCATTTGATAAAAATTGAAATGCAGATTGCTAATTGAAATCCTGTTGAAAATTTGCTTGAATGCATTTTAACATTTGCTTCCAACCTGATGCTTCCAGATTCAAAAATTTATGCATGCAGACATCCCCCTTTCCAGATTCATATGCATGTTTGCATTTTGCAGATTTTAGAAAGAATGCAGGCCTCATGCTTTTTCCCAGATTCAATTGCATGTTTCAGAGTTTTGAAAAGTGAATGCATGCTCTTACACACATGTAGGCTTGTTTTATTTCCAGAGTTTTGAAAGATGAATGCGTGCCTCAGTTTCTATATATGCAGGTTTGTATCTTTCATTTTGAGGAGCTATAGGCTTGTTTACAGGATGTAGACTTGTTTTTTAGAGGAGTTGAATGCAAGTGTTTACAGGTTTGAGGAAATGAATTTACAGATTTCCATTGAAGTTGATATGCAATTGAATTTCTTTTTTTTTCTTTTATAAAATGGAAATGAAGAAAAGAAAAGAGAATGGGAAGAGTGCAAATTATATAACAATGTTTTGATTTAAATTTAAAATTAAAGAAAACAAAATCAAACAAATGACACATGGCTTGTGTTGTTAACACTTGTCAACTTAAATCTTAAATTACTTACATATGTAAATTAAGCTTACATATGTCTTTTAAATGGTTTTGCTATTTAATTAAGTGTTAAAGAAAATTAACTTAATTAATGCATGTTCATATTTAAAATTGTATTTTAAATTTCAAATTAAATTAACAAATCTCATTTTATAAATTAATAGTTTAAAAAGAAAAACACAAACATTTTATAACTTATTTTAAATCCAAACTTAAATTAAAATGAATTCTAAACCAATAAAACATTTATCTCAATAGTTAAAATCATATAGTATTTTATTAAATATTTTGAAAAGCTTAAATTAAAAATAAATCACAATTCCTATTTTTAAAACATTAAAAATTATGTTATACTTATTTTAATTGAAAACAACTTGCCTATTCAAAAATATATAAATACATATACATTATTAAGTAGAAAACAATTTTATCAGTTTATTAAAAATAAATTCACAAATTAAATACTTAAATAAAGAAAATTATTAAATCAAATCAAATTTATTAACAAAAATCATCAATTCAATTTAAATTTAAACCCAGATTATTAAATTTAAATTGTCCAAAATTCCGGGATATTACAGTATTAGCCAATAACAAATCAAACGCCGCTGATTATGTAAGACGATGTAATAAATGCCAGATATATGCAAAAGTTCCAAGAGCTCTGCCAACGGAAATCACGCAAATGGTCAGCCCATGGCCATTTTCCATGTGAGGTATAGACATTATTGGTTTCTTACCTATATCTAAACGTAGCGCAAAGTACGCTATCGTTGCAGTTAATTACTTCACCGACTAGGTTGAAGCAGAACCTTTAGCCATTTTCACAACCTAGAAAGTAATCAACTTTATTGTCTGAAACATCACACACCGCTTCAGTCTTCCACAAACTATTCTAAAAGATAGCGGGACACAATTCGACAGTATTGAATTTAAAGACTTTTGTTGGAGATATTGTATTGAAAAGAGATTTGTAGCGATCTCTCATCCTCAGGAAAATGGACAGGTTGAAGCCATAAACAAAATCATAAAGTACATTATGAAGAAGCGTTTGGAGAAGGCCGAAGGCAAGTGGATGGATGAATTCCCTACAGCATTGTACAGGGCCACCCATAATTCCGCGACTGGCCATACTCCATTCTCCTTACTTACAGTTTCGAAGTCGTCTTTCCTATTGAGCTTAAAGTTCCTTCTCATCTAGTGACTTACTACGATCCCAAAATGAACAAAGATCTCCTCTTGGAATCTTTTGACTTTATATTCGAGAAACGCGAGGAAGCTGATCTGAGGGCATTGTACATCGACACCGAATCGCCATGTATTACAACATTAAAGTCTGACCTAGAACCTTTGAAATTGACAATCTCATCCTAAAACGGGTTTTCCTACCCCATCGCACATGAATCAAATCTGGGAAGGACCATACGTCATTGAATAGAGAATTGAAGAGGGAACTTTCAGGCTAGCAACTGTCGACGACATCACACTTCCAAAGGCATGGAATAGCTAGCATCTACGATGCTATTTCACTTAGTTTATTTCTTTTTCATTTCAATTGTATTTTCTTTCAGAGTTTTCTCTAGCCTTTTATTTTCCTGATGTGTAATAAGTCAGTTTATGTTTTTCCTTTTTGTTTGATGAGTAAAATTTTGGATTTCCTTTATGGTTATGTTTGTTGTTGCATTATGTATTAGCTGCATGGCGAAAATGATTGATGACCATATATATGAACAAGTACTCGGAGTTTGAAACTAATCAGTTATGCTAGTTCCCAATGGACCTAAACTAGATGAGCTTGGTCCACTGTTCATTTGATAACCCCCATTTATAATCCAAAGGGCAGGATACTCAACAAGTATAAATGTGGCTGACCATCTAATGATCGAATAAATTTTGCCAAACTGTGAAACTGAGATAAAAAGAGAGTGGCCATGACACGATCGATCACTCGCTAAATCAAAACCCAATCCATGAGGGGCAAATCAATCAATTAAGGAGAGTATGATCCTACTTCTCTCCAAATTAACTCTAATTCTCCAAACCGTGGACTGGAGTATAAACATAAATGGGTGTAAAACGACCATCCGTAACTAACTCTAAGTCCCTAGGGTGTGGACCGAAGTATAAACGTAAATCGGTTATGAATCGACCACCCATGAAATCACTCTAAGTCCCTAGAGTGCGGACTAGAGTATAAACATAGAATTGGGTGCGATTCGATAACCCATCAACTAACTCTTATCTCCAGAGTGCGGATATGAGCATAAACAGATAAATAAGTGAGGTTTGACCATTCACTATCCCATGAACTCCGACTTGAAACTGACAAGGGGAGTATAAACTTGCTAAAGATGGAGTTCAACCATCCAGCATCAAACTTCGCTAGCCTAAGACTGAAGGCAAGAGTATAGTTACCCAAAAACTGTTGAATTCAATAGCATAACACTAAGGCTCGAGCCTAGCATTTGATATGACTTAAGGCCGTGACCAATGGAGTCCTTGGGATAGAGCTGGTGGATTGTTACCAGAATTAATGAATAACATATTATGAGTATATTGAATGGAAAGTAATAGTTCAACTGCTCAAATAGAAATTCACATGAAAGCTCAACATAAAACAAAAATTTATTAACATGACAGGTTTCAAGATTGTGGTACAAGTTATTTAAAAAATGGGACTCATACCAATACAACCACAACTAATGAAATAAACAATGAGCAAATGACTATGCAAACTATATACACAGTGAGTTGAAGTGACGACTATTTCTTTGACTTCCTCTCTTTTTTGTACTTTTCGAAAGTGGTGCCACTTGAGCCCCCGATGCTTCTCTTCCTGGATCCTTTACCACAGTTTGTAGGAGAGCATACAGAGGTAGGAGGGAGTTCACTCGGAATTGATCCGCTAGGTGGAATAACTTGTAGTGGAACAAGGTGTGAATCATCGATGTCCACTTCGGCGGGCTCAACTTTAGCCTTTTTCTTCAGCAACTCCTCATTTTCAATCTGCTCTTTCAAGCTAATCTCATTGGTACATTTAGAGGCGCTGGTAACCACAACCTCATCAGATTCATCTGCTGGGAGCGAATCCTCAACCATATCATTGTTATGAGCTTCGATGACTTGAGCATCGGGCCCCAATACATCAGAGGTCGTCGGAATCTCTGTTGTTTCTCTTGTTGCTCTATAGCAGCATGGGTTTTAGGAGTTTGACCAGGATCTAGATGACCTGCAAATTTGTTAAAACAGAGAGACAAGACTAAACATAAATTGGAGAGTAAAGTGCAATACCTGTATTCAGTTGGCTCTCGGTGGTTGCTGGAGTACCTCCTTCATAATAAGGGAAAATACTTTGGATTGATAGCCGAGCTTATCTGAATCATAGCCCAAGTCCTACTCTGGGTCAAAGGAGACTGACGCTCCAGCTGCTTCGGAAAAAGAGTTACCCTCAGGGTCGGCTTCTGAGGATCCAACAATATGTTCCTCTTTGTCGGAAGACGTAGAAACGTTAAAGTATCAGAGTCGGCGGTAGCTAGATCTAAGGGTTCAATTCCATGGAGGATCTCCCACACTAATTTTACTTCGTCAAATTCAGCTCCACCCAACTCCCTCTTTTTCATCTCAATGATGTGCTCCCAGGCTTCAACAAGTGATTCGAGATAACCTTCGTCGAGAAAGCTCAAGTCGTAGTGAATAAGGACTTTGGTATTGTATTCAATGATCAATGGATCAAATAAGTCCTTGATTTCATTCTGTTCGGACTCCTTAACATCTTTTATTTGGGTTTCAATTTGTTTTGTCATCTCCTTGCGGCCTTCTTCCCAAGCCTCCTCTTTAAGGGATTAAATTTTAGAGAACTGCTCATCAAGTTTAATTTTCCGGATCCTAGCATCGATAGCCTCTTCACAATACCTTTTTGATTCTTCATGAGCCTCAATTTTCTCTTCCCTTTCTTTCTTAAGAAGCTCCTCAATTTCCTCGACGCGATGGGCTACGATATCATTTTCCTTTTGCAAGTAATCTTTTTCTAGAGCAAGTCCTCACTGCGATTGAGAGCAGCATCACGTTATTTCTTATAAGAAGCTTTTAAATGGCTCACCGCCATTACCGTTTCCTTCTCTTCGGCAAGTTTTGTTGTCAATTCCAATAGTTCGACATCTTGATTTTTGATTATGTCTTTATCATGTATCATCTCTAGCGTGAGATGATCTATTTCATATTGTCGCTCAATTGATAATTCAAAGATTTTTTCCACCACGTGTTTAAACAATTCATGTTGCACAAGAAGTTCATTAACACATACAAAAGAACTCGCATTGGCATGCCCCAGAATCATGTGAACCATGGGAGGAATTTAAGCCCATCGAAACAAATTTTTGGAAAAGTGGCCTCAAGCTCGACCAATTTCACTGTTGTAGAAATGTTAGAAGCAGCGATCAACAAGGATGGATTAGGAGTAGCAATTGGATTCTTGCTTAATCTACGATTATGAGACTACTTAGAACTCGAAGAGCCGGAGTGTTGCTCATGTGATATGGCGATTTGAGGGTCGTGGTAAGGAGGTTGGTCTCCGCTGTAAGCAGAAAAATTAGGTTGATCTCCCTGGTGAGGTGTATGGGACTATGACTTGTGCTTCGAAGAGGAGGATTCCCTTGAATGATAGCTTTTATCCCGTCCATCATCTTTCTCCCTGTGCCTACCAGACTTTGAGTCGCGACTAGATCGATGATATGTTGAAGAAACTTTAAGCAATCGAAGGTCCGGGATTGAGCCACTGCACCTATAAAAACCAAATGAGAACATGTGAGAAACTATTGTGCAAAAGATTAATGAAGAGCGTGTGGTGAAGTGCACGTGGTCGTGAGTGTCCTAGTATTCCCCTGACAAACTAGTTGTTGTAGCCTTTCTCATGGACATTATCTCTCCCATATCGGTAGGAATAACGTCTTCACTGCTCCTAGTAGGAGAATTGAGCCCTTCGATTTTGATATATGGAAAGTCATACATCGTGATATCATTAGGAATTTGGAGATTTGAAAATCCCTTCAGTGAACTTTGCTAGGAAGATGATTCCTCTTCAATATAAATAAAGATGAATTCTAGATCTGCGATAGTTTTTCTTCTATAAAGTTTATACGCCAGCCTTTTCTTTCTCTTAATTGGTGTTTGAGATTACACGCCTTGTGGCGGTTCGACCACATGCACCTTCCCTGGGACTACATCAACACATCAAGTTTATTGGCCTGGAAATCCCTAATCTCACCTTCTCTATTGTCATCCCAAGTCCTCTCGGTTGGGGGCATGGTAGGATTGATGGCATCATTTTCTTGCTCTATGATATCTCTGAGCAGTGTTGCACTTCGGACGAGCCCGATGCTATGACCTCCTCCAATGGCCCGAATAAAGGTAGTAACTCATTGGTTACAACAAGTTTGATGTCCCTATCTTTGATAGGGGTAGCATGAATGGCACTGACTGCTCCTGAAACATTAACGCCTTCAGGATGTGGACGGACACCTAAAAGAATCCCGAATGTTAGTAGATTCAAAAATATGACTTGGATTAATGGAATTAAGCATGAAATGAAACTAACACTTACGTTCTTCTAACCATCACCTTGTAAAGCCATGTGGACATCGAACATAGAACCATTCATGCTTGAACAGAGAGAGTTTATTCCAAGTGTCCATCAAGGCTTGGTAGTTTGGCAAAGGTTCAAGAAAAACATAGAAAGGACTTCCTGACCGCCGTTTGAAGTTGTAAATGAATCCTATGTCTTCAGGAGTTGGCGGGCAAAATAGAACGCTCATGTATAGCAGAAAGGTTCCATGTAGGAAGGCTTAACTCTCTGGATTTAGTTGACTGGGAGCTATTCCAAGACATCTCATCATCTTGAATAAAGGTATTAAAGGACGGTATGCATCCGGCCCGGCACATAAATTTGTTACACGCCTTGTACCCCTCTGGAGCCAAGTGGGTCCTGTCATTTATTGAAGGAATCAAGACTACAAATGGAATTCCATGTATAGAACACGGTCGGCGAAGGGCAACCTCACCAATTCGGGAGGCTTGAGAACCTATTGGGTTATTTAGAAGAATGACACCGTCTATTTCATCGAGATAAGAACTTTTATCCTTCGCTGGGAGGACCGAAACATCTGAGAAAAGGTCGACTGACGGGCTGGAAACTATCTGCTTGATGACTGGGAGAAGGCCTGCCGGATATAGTTGTAGAACTTGATTTTGCTTCAGGATCAAAGTGTTGTATGGCCAGTTTGGAAGACATACAAGCTAAACGCTCTAAGCATCTGGAGTCCATATTAGCTATACTTAGTAGATAATCGAGGTTAGAAAAGTTTACCTGCTCCCTCCCGTGTCAAGTGTAAGCTAATGTGGTGTAGTGAAGTGTATGGATAATATAAATAGTTTAAAATCAAAAAATAATAAAGTAAGATGATGAGACTTTGGATTTCGACTTGACCATCACAACTGGCATGAAAATTGCTCGGTTGTGAAAGCTTTGGGATCGACTATCGGAATATCAAGGTGTAAAGTTTTTCGTTCAATTCCAAATGCAATTTTTAGTATATGTTGAAAGTTTCACAGATTTGGTCGTTCAATTTCGAGTTTGGTAGTAAATATGCATGTTTTAGTATTCGTTGTCATCATATGACCGAGTTTGTTGGATGAATTAGCAATAACTATTCAAACAAGTAAGGTTAAACTAGTTTATAAGCTCAAAGAACCCTTACAAGTCCTTATGTCGATCCTTATATACCGAACCGTACATATTGATCCCTATCCCAAAGCCTACATACCGATCCCTCTCTTCAGCCAAGTCCTACCGATCCTTTCCCTTCACCCTTTGCTTCATCATCTTCCACCAAAAATTCCAATCCCTTTCCTTCTACAAATCCTACTGACCCCTCTCTCTATAAACCAACGAAACCATTATTTGAGCATAGTCGTCGATCCCTAATTACATCAGCGTCTCTACTCTACCTTCCTTTCGTCAGGCTTCAATACTGATCCCTTATTAACAAATGAGAGATCAGTCTATGAACAAGCCTTCGCTCCGTCTTCTTCCTTCTTTATCATTCTACTGAGCCAACTCCTTTCCACACCTCGTCTTTCCCAAAAAAACTAATATCCGCAGTCATCCGTTTCGTTACGAATCAAACCGTCATCAATGAAGTAGGATCCATTGCCTCGCCTTAAAATCAAAAGCAAGGTGGAAAGATTACCTAATTCAATCGAAGATGAACCGTAGGAAAAAAGATTGGGCTACGGGTCAATTGGAAGGCGAGCAAATAATTAAGGAGATGGGTTTAATAATTAAAGCGATGGTTAAATGGAAAGTAGAGGCCGGTTTTTCATTTTTTAAGCAAAGAGAGGGTTCAAAGATATAAGCAAAAGAGTGTAAAAAGAACAAGAGTAAAGTGAGCTTTCATAAGGAAGTGAGAGGCAGGTGTGCGCTTGGCATAAGAGGGGAGGAATTGGTTAAAGTCATGCCGACCGCTGTTAGCATGCACCCAAAAAGGGATCGGCATAATATATACTGATCCCTACAAAAGCTAATGGAGAAAAAGAAGAGAGAGGGATCGGCTAAAAGCATGCCGATCCCTACCAATATGAAATAGAAAGGAAAAAAAAGAGAAAGGAAAAGAAAAAATGAATGATGGGGATCCACTACAGGTATGAACGTGAATAAATATAAGCACAAAAATTATTGAAAGCATGTACATACAAACTACTATGAAAGTTGGCAATGACCCATGAACGTGCAGATGCGTCCAGGAGCCAACGATAAAAATGTGTATATGAATGTGCACGTGAATGACTCAAAAGTTCAATTTGTTGAAATCGATAGAAATTGAAGCTGAAACCTGAAACCTTCTAGTTCGAGGCTGAACTAGATGACAAAAGCATGTTAGTCTCGTAGAACTGGGTATATATATTAGTTGATGGGATATAACACTGAATTTACATTATTGGAAATCGACCAAGTGCCAGGGCAATCAATGAGGAATTCGACGCCTTGGAAAAACATTCGATAAAAGCATAACAACTATTCAGAAAGATAGATGGATCTTATTCTCAATGATTCAAAGTACGTCATGTTAATCATAAGACGTACTTTTGGGGGGCAAGTGTTAACCGACAATCTAGACCGGCTATATTGAATTAGATGCATGAGTTAGATCCGACAGCCATCAAGGCTGATCCAGAATGATGATTATGGGGACCAGAAGTCAAGTATAGATGATTTTATGGAGTCATAATTTAATGGATTTGATGGATGTATAAGGTAGGGTGCTCAAAGTATGGAATATGGCTTAACGAATGGAAGGATTTGGCATGGCATGGCATGGCACATTGGAAGGGATCGGCATGCTTGATGAAAAGTGATCACTAGGCTTCACTGGAGAGGGATTGACATCCATCAAGGATTAAGTGCATTCATGCATATAACAATCAATATCTCGAGATCTACAAGTCCAAATCATATGAAATCTTGAGAGCAAGGAATATGGACCCTAGGAAGCCTACCCTAGGGATCGCACATCGATAGGATAGAATGAGAGGGATCGATAAGTATCCTATGGAAGGGATCGGTAGAGAGTGGTGGGTAAATTATACTGAACCAAAGATCTAGCAATAACTTGAGTTCCAGTAGTTCAAATGACATGAAAATTGGAAGATAAATATATTTTAGCATGAAGAAGCCGCTACAGGGATTGCTTTCAAAAAATCTATCAATGAATGGACTGGTACTGATCCCTCCTTATTGGGAATTGGGCCTTGCGATCCTTTTAATAGGCCCATATGGATTAGAAGGTTCTTCAGCCGAAGTTTCAGAGAGATTGGTGGTTGTCTTCACCTATAAATACTGGCCTAATGGATCATTCTGAGGATCTTTACGCCACTTATTATTCTAGACTCTATTGTAACCAAGTGTAATCAAGTGTTCTCTATTCCCTACTACTTTAGTCAGATGTAGAAGTGGTCAATAAAGATATTTTCAAAGTGGATGTAGGCATACAACGTAGAACCACTATAAATCTCTGTGTTTCTAATTACAACTTCTTATTTGCTATTAGATTAATCATTTCCTCGGTTTAATTTTATTTTCTTCACTTATTCTCTACAAAAATCTATTCTTGGGTGTTTATGACTAATTTAGTTGAAACACCTATAAATCAGCACTTTATACTCGTTTAAAAATCTATTTAAGACGTTTTATTAATTTTTACTTCAATCCGCTGACGATTTTTCTTTTGTTAAAATATCACTTCCCAACTATAATAAATTTAATATAATTGCTTTACTTTCCAAATAATTTCAAGTTTTCGTAAATATTATTTATTTTTTAAAAATAAATTTCCAAACGACTTTTGAGTCTAAAACGCAATTCAAACTTCAAATTGAATTTTTAAATCAATCATTTTCTTTTACTCTCAAATAAATCCAAAAATCCCTTTTATTAAATAAAATTCCCAAAATATATTTGATTATAATGAACTAAGTAGTTGGATGTTACACTAATCTCAAGGATGAATCGATATTCTTTATTGAAACCTCTTGACTAGAAATATTTAAAATAACATATTATTTTAATGTGATAAAATTCTCATAATCACAACACAATTCAATTACTATCACACTACATATTATTTAATAAATTTCTACTTAATAAATTTAAAATTAATTACTTAATTAATTATATCATAATATAAAAAGGTATATTATCGAAATCAAACACCTTTATTACAAAAAAGATTGGTTATCGAGTTAGACATATGTAACATATTACATAATTGCCCCTATGACATATCCTTAACTCTACTAATGTCTCGATGCATTTGAGATCAGTTATGGAATCTTATTCCAAATCCATGAATCAGTTTCTCTAAAACTGATCAGGTCGGTTCCTTAGTGAATGGATATTCTATATTGTTTCACTTGATCTATTTTGTCAATTAACTCTATGCATATAAACTGCCTTTATCATATGGAACACTTTGGAGTATGTTTTCGACTTCCAAAAAGCTTTAGGTTCTTTATGAAAAATAGCACAACCTTGTTATCATATAGCAATGTCATTGGATTCCCAACAGTTGTAATCACCCGAGCTCAATAATAAATTTGTATATTTATTTATACTACTTTTATTATAGTGCTATTCAAGGAATGTACTTAACCTTTGGTTGAATTGGCGACTATTTATTGTTTGGAACATTTCCAAGTTAAAGTTCCCAACTTAAGATTGAACATGAATTAGGGATTGACATACCATCCTCGATAGCATTTAAAAACTTCAACTCCATGCACTCCTTTACAAGGAGTTTATTATTTTTATAACAATTCTCTAGTATTTCATAAATACTCGAAAACACTGTAAATATCATTTAGTAATCTTAAATCAGAGTTGGCACTTACCTTATTATTAAAATACAAAAGAGAATTTCACACTATAGACAATACAACATATATAATAATACCTATTACCAATACAACATGTATTAGATATCCTAACAAGAGATGTCCTTTTAGGCTTGGTTAAATTCATTTCATCCTTTGTAATTATTTTTGTCTTTGGATCGTATCCAAATTACTTTTACTATCAATATTTCTAAAGGAAATTCCTTTGTCACAAAATTGGTGTTTCTTAAAACAACAATTGTTCCTCAGGGTAATGGAATAAGTATTAATAAACATTTTATGAGTTGCCTATTTATGTGTATAAAACTGATTTGGTTTTTAAATTTTATGAAACTTAAACACAAATTAGACAGTCAATATTGTTACATGCAGTCTCTCGGCTCACACAACCTGTCAACTCATTGACCTAGGATATGTATGGATTGTTTCATCAACTCTTTTTTGTATAGTTTTTAGACATTCTTTTTTAGATTAAATGAAATTTGACTATATGCACTTACTCTTAAGTACAGTCCTTGTAGAATGAAGTAAACTCGTCTTCACTCATCATTATTCATACTTTTTCCAATCAAAGTTCGGTCACTCTGTATAAATACATCATTATGTATCATCGAGGTAGTGAATTTTGAGATTAAGTCTTACTCTTTTGTAGCTACATTTGGAACTGCTTTCCAATGCACTCGCTTATTGAATCAAATTCAACCATTTTATTTTCCTTTACACGTCATTTGATTTCTACCATTTTATATTCTATAACCTTATCATAAACACACTGCATGTGTATCAAATCCACATGTCTATGTTTTCAGTAATTCATCAGTGAATTTAACGAAGTATATGTAACCATTTTGGTGTCACTAGACGTATAATTGAACACATATATATGTATAAATCCTATGAGTTCACTACGTAATAACCCGCGGCCCAATGGTTCTTGAAATCTTGCTCAATCAAAAACCCAAGTTTGCCAAAGCATGGAGCATTGGTTTGATATCTTGCAAATAAAATAAAAGAATCCATATCAAAGCTCTTACGAAATAACTTGCAGTAGAATAATTAAAATAATATATCTCATAAGTACTAACCAAGAATTAACACTTTGCAAAATCAAGTGTCCTTATCAGCACCGAACACGCCAAGCACCATTACCTTCCCTTCTAGCTGCCTTGTAGGTTGTAATGAGGAAGGGTTAGAACAACGTTCTGGTGATTGGTAAAATTAGACAATTAGACATTTTATACATAATACTGGTTTATGCCAATTGTTTTCTATATTGTTTTATGTCTGTTTACAATTTCAATAGTTATCTGGACTCTATGTTTGGGTACAAACCATTTCCATCTACCTTCCGTATATTTATATCTATGTATATATCTATACATATCTTATGGTCCCCTAAGGGACCAACATATTATCCCTAATAGTACCTCTCGTTCAACATCCTGTCAAAATCCAACGCCTCACCATATTATCATGATTTTATCACTGTATAACTTGAGGAATTCCTATAGTGCTTGCTGACAACCTTTCGTATATTTAGTTGTACTCTTTTTGATGGCCTTTCATACATTTTACCATATTCTCTTTGGGGATTTTCTACTTTATCTGCTTCCTTTAACGTGGAATTGAATCCACTAACCAAACCATCCATGTTTGAATGAATTTTGTTATGGGTTGACTAGCAAAACCATCCATACTTTAAAGGAATTTTGTTATGGGTTAACTAACGGACAACAACAATCAATTATGGCAGTGCATGACCCAGCATGGTCCACCCTGGTAGGCTATAGACAAAGACCACTAGGTGTAACCCTATCTTTCCTATTTACCACCTGGGATTGATGACGTTCTTGCCCTATGACAGCCCAACCCGTACATTTGGTACCAACACCCGCTACATAATGCACGATCCTGCTCATTATTCATCGAGATTGCCTAGTGCAATTAAGGCAATACCCTCCTCTAAAATAAATTTGAAGTGGACTATTCTATCCTGAGGATACCCCTTCATTTATATGCAAGTTTGTTCTCTTTACGGGTGCTGCGTTTGAATATTTCCCATATCAGTATGATGTTACATAATAGCTGATCGCCCCTTACAGTGGGCAGCTTCTATTTTGTAACCCTGTCGATTTTGCATTCCAACCCACTCTAATGACCTTCATTATGTACTATATCTAATTTACGCATTAAATTATAATAATTCACATCCCCCATAAAAGTATATTCGAGTCTACTTATATACATATCTCTTATACATACGTACATACATACATACATACATACATACATACATACATACATATATCTGTACTCTCATTCTTAGATTAATTTGCTTTCCTTACCTCTACAGTTCTTATAGTTGATCCTAAGTCATCATTTTATTATGTATATTACTTTTTCTTCTTCAAGTTCATTACCGCTTCCTTCTTACTTGATTTATAATATCATTGCCCATTCATTTTGTACATTTTCCAACTTCCATTCCTATTTTTCCTATGTTATCCCTACATTCCGTCTTAGCCCATTTCCTATGTTCTTCTTCATTTACATTGCTTTTATTGGTATTTTCAAGTCTTTAACAATTAAAAGAATTGTAAAGTTTTTATCTCTTACTATTCCATTTTCGGGTTCTATGGTATTTTAATACGTTGGAATTACATCCCTATCACAAGAATGTCACATAGTAGATTTCTACATCTTATCCAAAAAAGAAAAATATTTGTGCGGTGTTTATAATTACAAGGAACTATCTTTTTAATTCTTGAAATAGATAATGCACAATGCGGTTTTATTCCTCTTTAACATATCTCTTTCTTTTTATATGTTTTCTCTTGTCATTTCAAGCATCGTACTTTTATTTACTATAACTTGACAATACATAGAAATCTACTTGCAACATCCCAAATTTCAAAAAAAATTAAAATATCACCTTAATCCTAATTCTTAATAAAGTCCCTTTTTATTTACATTCAAAATACCAATTTTTGTCAATATCAATTTCATGTAATATATCGAGATAACATGAATAGGCAATTTTCCAACTTTTATTAATTCTTTACTATAATTCATCCCATAAACTTTTATTTAAATTTATTTAATTTACATTCATTATGCGTAAACGGTAAATTTACATTTAATCATGACACACTAGCAATTATAATTCTAATCATCGAGCACTTGCAATTAAAATTCAAATCATTACGCATTTGCAGTTATAATTCTAATCACTATGCATTTGCAGCTACATCTCTAATCATTTAGAAATAAGCATAATTCAAAGAGATTACAATGAAATAGATCTAGTTTTACTATAAAATATGTAATTTTCCTACTCACCTTTTTAGCATTTCCAAATCTTTAGATCTAGTCCAAATCAAACATCTGTTATTTGTATTCACTATCTTGACTCCTTATTCAGATCCAAAAATAACATTAACATATAGATATATTAGAATTTGGATTAGAGAGAAGATATTTAGATTAATATATTGAAGAAAACTAGATCTATGATTTTACCTTAGTTGTAGCAATTTGATTTGAACCCTATTCTCTATTTCAATCATCTTCTACAACTCTCCAATTTAATACGCCCTTTTAGATTGATTTCATTCTGATGTTTAAGAAGATTCGAGGTTAGAGAGGAGTTGGATTTTGACAGCATTTCACTACTATAAATTGATATGAAAGTTTAAGGTTAGGTTAGGCTTGCTTATATGGGGGTTTGCATTGAATTAGGGAAGTTGATTTGGGCTAGAGAATCTTTAGTTTAATCCTGAACTAATCCTGAACGCCCCTCACTTTCTTTGTGTGCAAGTAAAATAATTAAATGAATCAACAGTGTACATTCATTACTTCAAAATCTCACTTCAACACATGCACGGGTCGACCACCCATGCTCTTAAGTCGATCTCCGCCGAACAACATAAGAGACTATGGGTCGACCTATGCCATGTTTGAATGTTAATTAATTGCGTTAGTTGATTTTGTTAATTCTCTTTCCTTATTTAGTTGCTTGCATTAATTTGTTTCCCATCCTTTGAATTGAGATAATTTACTTACACTATATATACATTTCGTGAGATTTGATTTCCATTAACATTAATTAATTTATTTATCATCATATTTACATATACAATTATTTTCAATGCTAAAACTTCAAACGTTAATAACTTTTCTGTTTGAACTCTAATCAAAAAAATATTATACATAAAAATTGATCAAATAATCGCCGTGAACACTATGATGCAAGTTTCGTAGCAAAATTCTGGCATTTGAAAAATTCCATTGTCACTTTTTACTATTTATTAACTAATTTCTATTAATTAATTAACGTAAAAATGCGGGTTGTCATATTTTCCCCCTTAAAAGAAATTCATCCT
The DNA here is from genome assembly GCA_030765085.1 of Allium cepa. Lineage (NCBI taxonomy): Eukaryota > Viridiplantae > Streptophyta > Magnoliopsida > Asparagales > Amaryllidaceae > Allium > Allium cepa. Next base: position 604,078,884 of record CM060935.1, read on the forward strand.
TGAAATTCCTCAAGGGCTTGACCAAGCAACAAATTGCACATCCATTCTAAACTAACAAATTATGAGTGTGCAAACAATTTTGCAACCAACTGTGTATGATGCACAGTGTATCACAACATATATGATATGCAAACTGAGCAATTCTAAAATGAAGCCTCCTAAATAAATATTTTATTTAGAAAAACAATTTTCGAAAATATGGTGCAAACATCCTAAAATAACTGTCAGTTCTACATGTATGCAACCTTCGAAAATCAAAGACTTGTTTTTACATTCAACTTTTTTCCCACACTTCTATGAATAGTAATTCAACCAATTTCGCAATCAATACCTACCATCCAAAATCCTAGCACACCATTGCTAATATCCAAATTTAGAAAAATCCAGTTTTCCAAACCTATTTTCTTATGCTAAGAAAGGGTCTAGATGGAGAATTCTGTATTTTCACCCTTCTCTAATGTAACCTTTTCCCTTGTAATCTTCTCATTTTCCCCTATTCTTTTTTAACCTTTCCATGTACAGTTTGGATAAGTCAATTTCTTTTATGTTTTTAAAATAAGGTTCATTTTAAAAATCGATTTTTGGTTACTAACAAGATATGGAGAAAGTGATTCCCTAACTATAAAAATTTACTCTCTTGTTTCTATACGAATTTTATTTTACCATTGTCTCTACAGCACGGTGAAATCTATGTTTAACCAATCAATCAAGTATTCCTCAATGTCAAGCCTGTGACATTTTCAAATTTTAAAAATTTCTTTTTTTCAACTCAAAATAATTTTTATATTACTTTCTAAAATATTCGTAAAATTTTAAACTTAAAAATCTTCCAAAACATTTTGCAGAAATATTTCATTTTTCAAAAGTATACATATTTATAGGTTTTTCAATCAAAATTTTCCACATCTTAAGAAATTTAGGTTTAGTCAACAGTCCAATCTCCATATATGACTTCTCTTAATTTACGGGTTAAATTTTGAGATTCAATAACTTTTCTTTTATTTACAATAGCAACCAGCAACTCGGTTCAGTTATAAATTTCAGCCTTTGAGGTGTTGGAACATTGGCCCGTGGCTATTCAACATTCCTCATCTGACCTCTGCTTGTTGAAATTTATCAATTTTATTTCGTTTCCATTTTAGTAGTCAATTTAATAAAAAAAATTAATTTATTTCTTAACTTCCAGTCTCTACTATATTCTTTTTTTGCATTAGTTGGCTATCTTATCTGAATTTTCCTTATCTTTGTTATTTTCCAATAACACCGTGGTCCACCTTGAAAAGGAAAAAAAGGAACATTTTCTATAATATCATGCGCTTTTACCCCCAATAATAAAACTAATGCTCAAAACCAAGCCTAAAAAGAACAACTACTAGAAGTTTGCCATCAATGTCAACCAACACTAATGATGTGGTAACCCTATCACTTCATACTCAAATTGAATGGACCTTCTAACACGCCATCCTTCCGAAATCCTTATATCTTAACTTTGAGATTGCCAATTATCCTTCATGAGTTTTTTCCATCTCTTAATCCTTTGCTACCAACTTCTTTTAGTCCAAATTCCTTAATGGTATTCTCAAATCTTACACTTATTTCAAACAAAGTATTCCTAGATTCTTACCTCAATTCTTTAAACTCCGTAGAGATTCCTTATTCTACTTCATGAGCATGAGTAATCATTGCTATCTTCTTTATAGCCTTATCCTCTACCCCATAACTTTCGTAGGAACTAATTCCTATCAACTCCATATTTAAAATCTTGGTTTAGTGTTTACATTTTATTTCAAAAATTAGAAAGTTCAAAAATTTTGGAACACTTAATCCCAAAATCTTTGTCTATAAAAGTACAACTTAAAACCTATTATTAAATTCAAAATACACGGTGTTTTTAACCATTTAAAAACTTTAATTTATAATCTTTGAACTTAACTTATTCATTAAACATAAGAGTTAATGTTAACAAAACTTAATTAAAAGTTTCTTCCTTTTTTCCCAATCAAATTCCTTTTCTTTTAAAGACCCTTTTAACTTTTATATCTTAAAATTAGGATTATTAATCAAACTATTATTAAAAAAATTCTTTCAAAAACTTATCCATTACACCGAACCATTCTTTTTTAAAAATGAAAATTGTAGTTTTTCAAAATAAGTTTATCATTTTAAACAATAACACTAGAGTAGATAAGAACAACTCTCACCCTATTATTCTTCCTATATCCACTTCCAACCTTTAGTGGAGTCTCTAATGTCATGAAGGGGAAATTTTAAGTGATGCTTCAGATGCACACAACAATGAAAAAGTTCCATTTTTCTTTATTCTGCCTTTCATTTCTTGTGTTGCTTCTAATTCGATTACTAGCAAAATATCTTTTCATGATCTTTTATATAATTTCTAATTACTACACTTTTTATTATACTTAAGGATCCTATATTTTAATGCATTGGAACTACTTTTCTCATTCAAAAGGAATTGTTAACGCTAAAATTCTCCATGAATCACTTAAAAGTGAATTTGTGTTTTGTGTGAAATTAGAAGGAATTATACTTCATTACTTTATTGAAATAGACAGTATAAAATACGAGATTTCCCATATTTCATACATCTCTTGACTTACATTTACATTCCTTGTTATTTCGAATAATATACCTTTATTTGTAACTTGTTTGGTTCATAGAAATATGCATTATTATCCATTTTCATTCCAATGAATTAAAATACGTCAAATACCAGACCTAATTACAACATACCATATCTTGTTTCTATTTATATTTCACAAATTTTCTACTATTCAACTTCTCTACCTATACTACACTGATTCGGATAGTTTTCTTTTAATTCACTATCTTCTTACTTGAACCATTGTAATGCATTCACCTACAGCTTTTTTTAGGATTCCAAATCTTCTTTTCTATACTACTGACTCATATTCCAAACCTATAGCACTTCCTATTGTCCACCTATAAAATTTTACTTCACAACTTAAAAAAATTTCATATAGTAATCCCACGAGCGATTGTTCTACTTTTTTCCAGAAGAAATAGCTTTCTATATACTTCATTGAAAATTTTAGATTTACAACAAATTCAATTTATACTAGAGCTTTACATCTACACTTCTCCTTCTTTACAAACAAACTATATGCTCTATAATCTTCAAAAGAATTCACCTTTTTATTAAAACCTATTTATGGAAACTTTTCAGTTTAACTTCCAACGAAACCTTTGTCTATAAACATTTTTCTAAAATCCAATATCATATATTTTTCTTCATTTATATTTGCTTCTTTACTTGTAACAACCCCGAATTTAATAACTATTTAAATGAATATTTAACTATATTTTTAAATAATAAATAAATGAATTTTTATTAACAAATAAGCTTATTTTTAATAATAACTAATGATCTTAAAATTATTTTCAATTTTTTTACTAATTTATATAGTTCGTAGAAAAATAGAAAATGTGATTGGAACTCCTTTTCGAAATTTTGATTTTTCATTGGTTAAAGTTATCAAAAATGTTAAATCAAAATTTTAAATACAAACATATGCATACAAACTATTTTTTATGAGAATATATAAATGTACATATATTTTCACTTAAGCATATGTTTATATATAAATATATGAGATTTTTATTATAAAAAGGTATATATTTTAATACATGAAAATACCTCTTTCAATACAAAGTACATAGGATCATGGCTTGAATATTTGCAAGGTAAGGGAGGTGGTATAAGATGGAAGGAAATCATGGGATGGGGAGGGAGTGCATGCATATGTATACATTTTAATTCAAGCACTCATACATTTTTAAATATTTTCCTAAGCCTATATATACCCCTTACATCTCATATTTCTCATTTCACACTCCCCCTCTTTACTTTAGAAATTTTCTAAGACCTTGAGAAATATAGTCATGGCTCCACTCTATGTTTTCTAGTTTGAAAAAAATCACTTCTTTCCACTTAAAACACTTTAAATTCTTGCTAAAAACACTTCTAAAAGCTCTACAACCATCCTCTTCCAAAATTAAAACACCCACTCTCCAAATATATGCATGGCTGAGCCCAAACTTCTCATGGCCAAGCCTAATCTTCCCTGTAGCTGAGCCTAGTCAAGGTGATTTTGGCCTTGAAGTCTTCATTTTGCAAAATTCTAGCTTATATCCAAGTTTTAGGAAAAGTTTGGTTTGAATTAGTAAGCTTCGATGAGCAAGACTCTCATTTTTGGAAAAGATATTAACATGATTATATTGAACTATTTGTTTCAAAAAAATATAGTGCTTATTATGTTGGAATATCATATTGTTATGATGGTATATGATTACAAGTTTGTGGTTGAGCTTGGATGTGTGATTTCGACGTTTAAATGACATGTTTGGGTATGGATATGTGAATGTTTACTCATGTTAATATGGTGATATGGTTGTGTGCAAAAACAAATTTTGTGGAATGTAATGGTTATAAAATAGTGCCTTCAAAAGTTGCAAAGGACTTGAGATCCGATTTGAAAAGCAAAATCTTGTTTTCTAGTTTTGATTTTTAGAAAATGTTCCAAGTTTATGGCCTTTTGTTTAAATTTTAAAACCTTTCATTTAGGTTTTCAAATATGTCATAGCAAGAGTTAAAGTGAGATTTTCACCTAGAAATCAATTCTAGCAAACTACGCTCATAGAGATAGTCCCTATGGATGCAGTTCGAAAAAATTTCACGATTTCAACTTCTAAAGTATTTTCTTTCGAAATTTTTTTTGAAAACTATTTTCAAAAGCAGTAAGTAAGTAAGTAAAAAGGTTAAATTTTTCTATTTAATAGTTTATTTATTTATTTTATTAATTATGGATAAATTGTTAATTTATTTAGTAATTAGGTTAAGAAATTAGAGTTTAAGAATTTATTAACGAAGTTAATTATTTTCAATTAAGGAAGTATTAAGTAGGGTTAATTAAGGTAAAAGGTAATTAAATTTTTATATAATCAATTTCGATTATTTTAATTTAATTAATTATTAATTAATTCAAAGTTTAATTATTCACTTAATTATCACTGAATTAGGGTTTAATTATAAATGAATGTTTATTTAATTAAAGTTTAATTAAGGTTTAATTTTTAGTTAATTTTTAATTTACTAAGGTTTAATTATTGATTAGTTAAGACTTAACCAAGCTTAATTGAGATATAATTTTCAGTTAAATAAGTTAAGAGTTAAATAAGTTAAGCGTTAAATAAGCTAATTAGGGTTTAATTATGATTTAATTAAGATTTATTAAGGTTTAGTTAAGTTTTAACTTGTGATTTAATTGAGGTTTATTCATTTTAAAGGTTCTTTAAAACTCCATCAATTATTTATTTTAAGCCGATTTTCTTATCTAAGTGAATTGTTTAAACCAAAGGATCTCTTGTCTAAGCCTAAAGTAACCCTTTGTGACTTGGAAACCAAATGACATCTATTGGTAGAACAAAACACCATTCTACTATTAGCAGGACATTTACCCATATAATGGATTGATTGGTTGCCCTTTATTTATTGCTTGCTCATGCAAATATCCATGTTAATTTGTAAGAACCAAAATTAAAAGATCCCTTATAGTCTCTAAGCCTTCGTTGGATTTTGTGAAGTTAAATGCTTTCATTTTCCTTTTCAATAATGATTTCAAAGTTATTCCATTTTGGATAAGACATTTCAAGGATGGTTTAGCAACAGTTCTGGTTAAGATATTTTAATAATGGATGGGATTATCAATAAGAACTTTTTCGATAAGGTTTTATTAAAGAATTTGTTTAAATATAAAAGGTTTATAAATGAATTTTAGCAATGATTTAGGGTTTCGTAAGGAGTTTTAGAAATGTTTTGAATATTCATAAAAAAGTTTTTGGAAAGGGTTTGAATGTTTATAAAAGAAATTTGCAAAACATTTGGTTATTTTTAATGGATTTATGAAGGGGTTTTGGACATTTATAAAAGGGTTTTATAAATGAATTTGGAATTCCAAAAAGTGTATAAAAATGGGTTTGGATTTTAAGTAAAAGAGATTTCATGCATGGGATAGATTTGATTAAAAGGGATTTATCAATTTTTTAAAAATAATAGATATCTGGGTTCCTCTAAACTGACCTTTTAAAAATGGTGACATGGAACATCCGTTCCACACTTAACACCGAGGTAGTAGTGTTTACGGTTGTCCTCATCTCCAATTTAAACAATATTTGTTAACCCTTTTTAACATGATTTGGAAGTAATAAGTTTTTCGCAAAGGTTTTGTGAATATATTTGTGTCAGAAAGGTAAGTACATGAATGTTTTAGAGAAATGTTTTTAAAAAAGATTTATTAAATAAAGATTTGTTTTAAGGCTTATCGGTTGCTATAGATAAATAAATCTCAAATTGAATTGGTTGTTGTTTGTTTGCTTGATAGTTAAATAAATGACTATCAAATCTGGACCTATTTTGACTCAGGAGGCGTGTCGAGTATATTCGAGTTCCCCGTTGAGGACTCGATTGCTTAGTGCATATTTCCAAAAGAACTGGAATTAAGTTAGCCAAAAATTATCGCTCAGTTTTGGAGATGGCAGTTCTCGAATTTATTCGAACTACCCCAAAACTAATAACGAACGATGTTAAATCATATTGAAGTATGCCGTGGAGTTATATTATTCTTCCTAAGGGTGATTCAAAAATGGAAGGTAGTAATGTGGAATGTTTGTTCGATCCCATCACAACTTGCATGGATGAATGCTGGCATTGTATCTCTGCTTGGAGGGCAGTGTTAGCATTCCAAGACGGTCTGCTAGGAGGAAGAAGGTAAAGACGTGTTACGAGCCTCACAAACTGGAAAATGGCTAAAACAAGGTATGCATCAAAGCTATGTGGTCAGCTACCATTAGAGCCGCCATCCCATTATAGATTGTCCATATTTTGAGCTGTTTTGCGCCCAAACACCATGGTAGTATAAGACCTTGGTGTCAAAAAGGGATGAGGTAATCTGGTTCATCATGTTAAAGGGGCAGCCGGCTCTATATAGCAGGGGTACAAGAAGTTCTTGCCAAACTCCTGGTGCATTTTCTAGGGGTGTACCATCAAAGGGTAGTCCCATGCCTATCCATAGTATGTTATCCATTCTCCAATACATGCCTTTACATTTCTAGATGTACCCAACTATGTTGGAATGTGAGATGCAAGCATTTTAGCTATATTCATATTTTATTTGAAAACATAGACATTATTATAATATCACTGGACTTTATATACAAATGTTTTGGTTATTGTAAGATAAAAACATGTTCGTGTTTATGTGCGACGTGGTCTTACGAGATACCTTTGATTTTAAAAGAGTTTAAAAATAATAATTTAGTTGTTTGAGTATACTCATACTAGACCCATGTCTGACCTGGAATTTATTTTCTTTACCTAAACTCTTGGGTGCTTAAATTTGAATGGGCAGCCAAATAATTCAGGTTTTTTCGCAGATTCACTAGGAGGAGCTTGGAGCTAGTGGATTCATCGATAGCTAGTTATTTTTCAAGTTTCCGCTATATTGTATTTAGTTAGGTAGGGACAGACTGTTATAACTGTCTTAGGATAGAATTTGTATTAGTATGACTCTGATGTAACACTTTTGAAATGAATTTGTAATATACTATGTTGAGTAATATATATTTTCTGTTGTATTATGAGATTCTGTGTTGTTTAGTTCTTCTCTTCTATCTTTTCTTTCTTTCAACCCTAATGATTGGTTACCCAGCATTTGAGTGCTCGGCATGCAATACAGTGGACGTATTAGTGTCGATTTTGCAACGATCGAAATCTAGGTCATTACATTTTTCAAATATCATAATTATATATTTTTCTCAACTTTTAAAATTATTTTCTATTGAGTTTATTATTAGTGGATTTCTATCCATTCACTTAAGAACATCTTTCCTTACATTTACAAACTTGCTCCTTTCTCATTATGGAATAACTAGTTATCAATTAGGAGTAACCATTTCGCACCCATCTTTAGGAACTTCCCCATCTCCCACAATCTATAAAATGTAGATTCTTATTTTCCATTTATTTGGACCTATTGTACACCATCAATCAGCAATCATATAGAGATCTGCATTCATTGGGCTATCAAGCCCGACTAGGGAGTCCTATGCCATCCAGCTTCAGGGATTTTCCATATGTTACTATTCTATAATTGGAATTATTAATATTTAACATATATTATATTTATATGCAAAATTCAAATACGTTTACTCAAATTTTCCTAATTTTTCAAGATCAACAAACCAAAGCACTAATACCAAATGTAACAACCCGCACATTAACGGGCCTGAATTTTCACTAAATTGAAAACTCAAGTCCGCCAAAGCAATCATTGGTTTGGTATCTTGCAAATAAAACAAAAGAATGCATACCAGAGCTATAGCAAAATAACTTGTAGTGGAATAATTAAAATATAATAAATCACACAAGTACTAACTAAGATTTAACACTTCCTAAAATCAAGTGTCCTTATCAGCACTGAACATGTCAAGCACCAGTACCTGCCCTTCTAACCATCCTGTGGGTTGTAAGGAGGAAGGGATCAGAACAATTTTCTAGTGATTGGTAAAATTAGACTTTTTGTACATAATAGTAGTTTATATCAATCCTTCACTATATGATTTTATGTCTATTTACATTTTTATTAGTCGTCTTGACTCCATGTTTGCATACGAACCGTTCCAATCTACCTTCCATAGATTTACATTCATGTGTGTGTGTGTATCCCATGGTCTCATAATGGACCTATATACTATTCCCACTAGTATCTCTCGTTCGGCACCTCGTCAGGATCAAACGCCTCACCATATCACGATCTCATTACTGCATAACTCGAGGAAGTCCTATAGTGCTTACTGATGGCCTTTCATACATTTTGCCGTACTTTTTCGATAGTCTTTCATACGTTTCGTCATATTCTCTTTAGGGATTTTCTACTTTGTCAACTTCCTATAACGTGGACTTGACTCCACTAATCATACCTTGCATATTTGAAGGAATCTCACTATGGGTTAACCAGCATTTCCCTAATAAACAACTATAGCAGTGCATGACCCAGCATAGTCCATCCTGGTAAGCTATAGGTCAAGAACTGCTAGGTGTAAGCTTGTCCTTCCTGCTGACCGCATTGTGTGGCTAATATCTAGGAAAAATCCCAATAAAACATAGATATATGTACATCATTTATTTAAACATACTAGATTATATATAGTAATCATCTCAAAAAAGTATGCTCTATCAAATCATAACTTCCCACATGTCCAACAACCATACAAGCATAGGCTATCATATCAAAAGCCAACAATCTACATCAAACATGCATACATGAGAACTATCATCAAAAAGTAACATCTATGTCTATCCTAGCATGCGAAATACTAAAAAGTCTAGTATAAACATCAAATAATATCCTATACGAAAGCTGATGGTAATAATCAAATCTCATCAAGTGAAGAGCGCTGGAAAAGCGGTCCACATGCACTTTTTAGTCTCCTATATCCCATCGCCTTCAGTTTCACTCAACTGAACCTCTACTACTCCACTACCTATATCCTGACCTGTTTTGTATCACATCTATCGGTACGAATATGCCTATGAGTCTCGAAGTTGTGATGACCCGTCTCTTCGACCCTCGGAAATCGACAATAATACATCCATGGTATTCACGTGTCGTAAATCTAAGTGCCGGAGAGGCAGATTATCAGGGGTGTACAAGAAATAAAGATAGAAGATAACAGAATAATAGAATTCACATCGCATTCAACATTTATAATTATACATAATGATCAGAGTCAAATACAAATCTAGCAGGATAGTTATAACCGTCTATCCAAACATTGTTAGGAACTGAGTTGATGATGTTTTGATGACAACAACCTTATATAGTTATTATACTTTACTTTATAAAATATATACTAACATTTTCATATAGATAGATACATATATATGTATATAGGAAGTATATGCAGGTATTATCGAAGACTGATCAGTATAAAGAATCAAGCATCAAGATGAAGATTAGAGATTCAAGATTCAAGACTCTAGAGAATCAAGATTTCAAGATCTCAAGATAAGTGTCTAGTATTTTGTTAAAACTTCATAATAGCACTCTCATCTTTCTTTCAATTTCCTTTTGGGATGGAACCCAATTTCTATCGAAACCAGTGGCTTACAAACCCACGACAAGTAGCTTACAAACCTACGACAAGTGGCTTACAAACCCACGAAAATCAAAATCATTTAAACTACTTTGTACAAGTTCTCGAGTCCAATGGAGGAGCTCTGTAGGAAGGTTCTTGCAATTTCAGTTTGAATATATTTTTCAAAATGTTTTTAAATCTGTTTTTCACAATGTTTTAGCTTTCAAAATCATGTTTTCAAAAATGTTTTCAAACTTTGTTTTAGCCTTGAAATATTCCTCCATTCTGATTTTAAAAACTTCTATTTTTAAAACATCAAAATTTATTATGATTTTAAATATTACTTATATAACTGACGGTCTATATCAATTATATATATATATATATTTAAAATAATGTTTTATATTCATTCTCTATCTCAAAATATTGTTTAAACACTTTATTTTGCTTCAGAGAAGTTTCAACTTGTTTTAAATTCAAATGCTTTTACAAAACAACATCTCTACAATTTTGAACTGAGGGATGTCGACATATGGGGATACCCCATGTCAACATGGTGACAGTTGGATTCAAAATTCAAATTTCAAAAGAAGTGTCCATTCGTTCAAAAACCTTTCGCCAATGGTTATGACTGTTGAGCATCTATATAAAGGCTTCCAAAATGAATTTTTTAACAACTACTTTCTTATTTTTCTTCACTCTTTCTTCTCCACCATTCCATATCTATAAAACTTCATATTTTCAAGATCGTGCCATCATTCTGCCAAATTCTCAATAGGAAATCATTTAGATACTCTCTCTATTTGATTCTCCATCATTCTACTAAAGATCAAAGTGCTATTCAGAGTTATAGGATTAATTTGTATTCAAAAAGTCCATAGAGTCTATCCATTCAAAAGGATTGTTATTATAAAGTATTAGGGTGATCTTGTGTCCCGTAAATCAAGAGAGTTTACCCCAGACTCGGAGATAGGAGGGTTCCTCAAGGCCTTAGAAATTGAGGGTTGTAATTTGGATATTGGCTTATAAAAATCTGTACAAGGATATTGCCTTGGTGCAGGACTGGATGTAGGAGGATTCCGAACCAATATAAAATCCAGTGTGTTCTTTCCTTTTACTTGCTTTACTTTACTATTTGCATTTGTTATATGTTCTGTGATCACTCTGTGTTAGAATTCTGTTTAGATTTGTGTTGAAAGTTTTAATTTAGTCATATAGTTCATATATTCTTTAAAACACTATTCACCCCCCCCCCTCTAGTGTTATTTCTGCCTTAAGATCCTTAATCCACATCCCCAACAATTGGTATCGGAGCATTGGTTTTCATTGTTTTCATAATCCGAAACTTGAAAAATATAAAAATGGCATTTTTGGAAAATTGTGTTAAAACTGTTTTGAATATATGCATTTCATCAAAGTTTCATAAGTCTGCATATAGTTATTATGAAAAATCAAGTTGTCTACTGAATTGGTGTGTTATGCAGGAACAGACATGTTATATGGCTTTTGACGAATCAACACCCAATGGACAAACTGTGCAAATTGAGAAAGATAAATGGATACTTGATAGTGGTTGTTCAAGGCACATGACTGGAAATCCCGAGATACTCAAGGACATTATTTATCAAGATGGTGGATTAGTCAATTTTGGTGACAACTCTAAAGGATATGTGGTTGGCGTCGGCAATGTCGGTAACTCTAAAACTTTACTTATTTCTGATGTTTTATTAGTTAGGAACTTAAAACATAATCTGCTTAGTATAAGTCAACTTTGCGATAAAGGTCTTAAAATTAAATTTGAAAAAGATAAATGTCACATTGAAGATGACAAGTCTAATATAATTTTTGAAGGTATTAGAAAGAAAAATATTTAGATCCTTAGTATGAAAATTTCAAATGATAACCTATGTCTTTTGGCTAATACAAGTGACTCTTGGATTTGGCATAAAAGATTTGGCCATTTGAATTTCAAATTATTATCTAGGCTATCAAAACTTGACTTAGTTAGAGGTCTACCCAAGTTAAACTTTAAAATAGATAGTATTTGTGATGCTTGTCAATTAGGAAAACTTAAGAAAAGTTCATTTAAATTAAAAGATGCTATTTCTACCTCTAGTCCTCTAGAATTACTTCATTTAGATTTATTTGGTCCATCTCAAGTTCAATCAATTAACCATAGTAAATATGTTTTTGTTATAGTAGATGATTATTCAAGATATACTTGGACAATCTTTTTAAAACATAAAAGTGATGCTTTTGAAATATTTAAAAAAAATTCTAAAAGAATTCAAAAACAACATTCTTTCAAAATTAAAACTATTCGAAGTGATCACGGTGGTGAATTTGAAAATGAAAATTTTGAGAATTTCTGCACTCAGAAGGGAATTACTCACAACTTTTCATCTCCAAGAACTCCACAACAAAACGGAGTAGTAGAACGTAAGAATGGAACGATTCAAGAGTGTGCTCGTACAATGCTTTCTGATAGTAATTTACCTAAATATTTTTGGGCTGAAGCAGTTGCTACAGCTTGTTATATATTAAATAGAATTTTAGTTAGACCATTAACAAATAAAACTCCATATGAATTACTTTATAATAAGAAACCTATAGTTTCTTATTTCTAAGTATTTGGGAGTAAATGTTTTATACTTAATATAAAAGATAATTTAGATAAATTTGAACCAAAAGCTGATAAAGGATTCTTTATTGGTTATTCTAATAGAAGCAAAGCGTTTAGAGTTTTTAATTTAAAAACTAATACTATTAAAGAAACTATGCATGTATCTTTTGATGAAAATCTTAAAGATATTGTACAAATAGATGATGAAGAAGATTTTATAAATTTAAATCAATCTAATGAAACTATTAGTGAAATAAATCAACCTAAGAAGAGATTTAAAATATCAAAAGATCATCCTATAGAAAATGTTTTAGGAGATATTGAATCTGTAGTAAGAAATAGAAATCAATTAAGTAGTATGAGTAATGTAGCCTTTATATCAACAATTGAACCTAAAAATCCAAAGGAAGCATCGTCTGATGGTTCATGGATTCTTGCTATGCAAGAAGAACTAAATCAATTTACCAGAAATGATGTATGGGAACTTGTTCCTAAACCTGAGGATAAAAGTATAATTGGAACTAAATGGGTCTATAAAAATAAAATGAATGAACACGGTGAGGTCGTAAGAAATAAAGCTCGTTTAGTCGCGCAAGGTTATTGTCAAGAAGAAGGAATTGACTATGATGAAACCTTTGCCCCCGTAGCAAGATTAGAAGCTATAAGAATTCTACTTGCTTTCGATAATTATAATAATTTCAAATTATATCAAATGGATGTTAAAAGTGCTTTTCTAAATGGTTTTGTAAAAGAAGATGTTTATGTTGAACAACCTCCACTTTTTGAAGATAATAAATTTCCAAACCATGTATACAAGTTAAAGAAAGCTCTATATGGTCTAAAGCAAGCTCCTAGAGCCTGGTATGAAAGACTAAGATCTTATTTACTTCAATCTGGTTTTGAAATTGGTAAAGTAGATACAACACTTTTTATTAAAAGAAATGATCAAGATATTCAACTGGTTCAAATATATGTAGATGATATAATCTTTGGATCAACTAATAACATAATGAATAAAGAATTTTCAGATATAATGACTAAAGAATTTGAAATGAGTCACATGGGAGAATTAAGTTTCTTCTTAGGGCTTCAAATTAAGCAACTAGAAAATGGAATCTTCATAAGTCAAGAAAAATATGTTAAAGACTTAATCAATAATAAGTACCTCTAGTGGGAAACCAACTCCAATGTCAACAAATGTAGGTTTAAGTAAAGAAGATAAATCAAAAGATATTGATCAAACTTTATATAGGGGAATGATTGGTTCGCTACTCTATATAACAGCGAGTCGTCCTGATATTATGCATAGTGTTTGTCTCTGTGCAAGATACCAATCACAACCTAAAGAAACTCACTTAAAAGCTATTAAAAGAATTTTAAGATATGTAAAATACACTTTAGATTATGGTTTATTTTATCCTAAAAATAATACTTTTGATTTAATATCATATTGTGATGCTGATTATGCTGGTTGTAAATCTGACCGAAAGAGTACAAGTGGAACTTGTCACTTTCTAGGACATTCGCTGGTTTCCTGGTTCAGCAAGAAACAAAATACTGTTTCCTTGTCAACAACTGAAGCAGAGTATATATCTGCTGCTCTGGCCTGTTCACAAGTCATATATATGCAACAAACTTTAAAAGATTTTGGAATTAACATAAGTAAATCACCAATATATTGTGATAATACTAGTGCAATAAATCTATCTAAAAATCCAACTCATCATGCTAGAACTAAACATATTGATATAAGACATCATTTTCTTAGAGATAATATAACTAAAGAAATAATAACTCTAGATTATATAAATACTGAAAAACAAATTGCTGATATATTAACTAAACCGTTAACGGAGCAGAATTTTACTAAATTTAGAAAAGAATTAGGTATTTGTTCAAAATATGAAATATAAAATAATATAATATAATAATCAATAAAAATTCAAAATAAAAATTACACTTTTTCTGAAAGACATGTCGACATGCCCCATCCCTTGATGTCGACATACCCAACAAAAATTTAAAATAGAATTTTCCTCCAAAGTTAGTTATTTTGTTATTTATCTATTTATTTCGTTTTCTCTCCTCTTTCTTCACTATATTCTCTGTAAATAACTTCTGAAACAATAAAATAATGGCCTCCTCTTCTACTAATGAACCCACTTCACCCACATCTCCTCATTCTGGTCCATTTCAACGATCTACGCACGCTCGAGTGATCAAATTGCAAGAGAAGATGAAAGATATCCTTCAATTGTTGACTGAAATTCAAGTAAGTCAACTTAGGATGGCTAGAGAACAACAAAGGCAAGGGAATATTATTAGGAATGTACAAAAATTCCTTATGGATAACCGTACAACTCCTATTAATATTGAAGACTCTTCACAAGCCATGGAATCAGAGGAAGAAGAACCTATGGAAGAGCCACAAGAAGACCAAGAGGAAGATCAACCTTTTCCTCAACCCGAAGTCCCTATAAATAAGGACGAGAGCGTTATTTGTGTTGGTGAGATCCTTGTTGATACTAATGGAAACATAAATGAACAACGTGGAAACTTTTGTCTCCACTACCCCAATTGTTCGATTCATAAGTCTCCTATAGTTAAGGATCGCCATTAAAGCGTACTTTCTTTTTTATTCTTCGTTTTACATTGTTCTGTTTGTTCGTGTTTATGTATGTTCTTATATATGTCGTAATAACAAAAATGTATTCACTTATACTCATTGTTTCATGCTTGTTCTATACATATTATTTGTTCATACTAATCATTCTTGAATTCTTAATTAGTTAATAGTTTTTGTTGATAACAAAGGGGGAGAAAGTTATAAAAATATATGTGCTTGGTGTAAGGGGGAGTCATGGAGTAAAGGGAAGTTGTAGTTTTAAGAAGAAGTCACGGAGTAAGGGGGAGTTATGGGGAGTTATGGTATGGTAAGAATATTTTATAAATAAAGGTTGTCATCATCAAAAAGGGGGAGATTGTTAGGAACTGAGTTGATGATATTTTGATGACAACAACCTTATATAGTTATTATACTTTACTTTATAAAATATATACTAACATTTTCATATATATATATATATATATATATATATATATATATAGGAAGTATATGCAGGTATTATCGAAGACTGATCAGTATAAAGAATCAAGCATCAAGATGAAGATTAGAGATTCAAGATTCAAGACTCTAGAGAATCAAGATCTCAAGATAAGTGTCTAGTATTTTGTTAAAACTTCATAATAGCACTCTCATCTTTCTTCCAATTTTCTTTTGGTATGGAACCCAATTTCTATCGAAACCAGTGGCTTACAAACCCACGACAAGTAGCTTACAAACCTACGACAAGTGGCTTACAAACCCACGAAAATCAAAATCATTTAAACTACTTTGTACAAGTTCTCGAGTCCTATGGAGGAGCTCTGTAGGAAGGTTCTTGCAATTTCAGTTTGAATAGATTTTTCAAAATGTTTTTAAATCTGTTTTTCAAAATGTTTTAGCTTTCAAAATCATGTTTTCAAAAATGTTTTCAAACTTTGTTTTAGCCTTGAAATATTCCTCCATTCTGATTTTAAAAACTTCTATTTTTAAAACATCAAAATTTATTCTGATTTTAAATATTACTTATATAATTGACGGTCTATATCAATTATATATATATTTAAAATAATGTTTTATATTCATTCCCTATCTCAAAATATTGTTTAAACACTTTATTTTGCTTCAGAGAAGTTTCAACTTGTTTTAAATTCAAATGCTTTTACAAAACAACATCTCTACAATTTTGAACTGAGGGATGTCGACATATGGGGAGACCCCATGTCGACATGGTGACAGTTGGATTCAAAATTCAAATTTCAAAAGAAGTGTCCATTCGTTCAAAAATCTTTCGCCAATGGTTATGGCTGTTGAGCATCTATATAAAGGCTTCCAAAACGAATTTTTTAACAACTACTTTAATATTTTTCTTCACTCTTTCTTCTCCACCATTCCATATCCATAAAACTTCATATTTTCAAGATCGTGCCATCATTCTGCCAAATTCTCAATAGGAAATCATTTAGATACTCTCTCTATTTGATTCTCCATCAATCTACTAAAGATCAAAGTGCTATTCAGAGTTATAGGATTAATTTGTATTCAAAAAGTCCATAGAGTCTATCCATTCAAAAGGATTGTTATTAGAAAGGATTAGGGTGATCTTGTGTCCCGTAAATCAAGAGAGTTTACCCCAGACTCGGAGATAAGAGGGTTCCTCAAGGCCTTAGAAATTGAGGGTTGTAATTTGGATATTGGCTTATAAAAATCTGTACAAGGATATTGCCTTAGTGCAGGACTGGATGTAAGAGGATTCCGAACCAGTATAAAATCCGGTGTGTTCTTTCCTTTTACTTGCTTTACTTTAATATTTGCATTTGTTATATGTTCTGTGATCACTCTGTGTTAGAATTCTGTTTAGATTTGTGTTGAAAGTTTTAATTTAGTCATATAGTTCATATATTCTTTAAAACACTATTCACCCCCCCTCTAGTGTTATTTCTGTCTTAAGATCCTTAATCCGCATCCCCAACATACATATGCTAGAAATACATACAACATAACGCAGCGAAAAATGGATAGATAACTACATAAGGTACTTCAGCTTCATCGCTCCAAAAGGCTTATCCAAAATGCTCCCCAACATGCTCCAAAATGCTCCTAAGGTATCCTGACTACACAGCTGCCTGAAAAATAAGGAACCTAGAGTTTAAAGGGAAAAACAAACTCCGGTCAGTCATGGGACTGGTGTGAGAACTCAAAGTACGATGTTTGAAAACAAAAAGGTATCTCATAAGACCACGCCACACATAAGCTCGGAACGGATTTTTATCTTATTATAACCAAAACTCTTTATTACGAAAAATTTAGAGATATTATTTTTAATGACTTTCTTTAAAAACATTTTCAAATAAACTTATTAATCTTAGCCGAAATGGTTACCCATATAGCATTTCAAGGCTATTCATTACGCCAATACAAACAAAACCACAGATTCTTATTGGAGAATGGGTTTCCATACAAATGACCAGGTGAAGGGACTACCTTCCGATGGGTACACCTCTAGATGGATGTCCCGAGGAACCATCACAAAGCTCCACTACCAACACAAGACCGGCCTATCTCTATAACTAGATAGTACCGAATATGCCATCCCCCGATCGTTACTGACCTTTATCCGAGAGCTCTCTTCACATACATCTACATTAATTTACATCTCGAATGTTATAGCAGGAAGAAATATATCTAGAAGGGAATGATCATACCCTACTTGGGAATGACCCACTTAGCCTTGCTGCATCTAACCCTGATTCAGTCATTTTCGGTTGATGAGGCTCGAGGCTACAATTACCTTTTCACATAGCACATCTTCTTTCACTTTGAATGCCACATTGCCATTGCACATTCACACAACTGATTTCTAAAAACATATAACTTCCTGAGCTCGTATGTCTCGAGAAAGGGTGTTAAGCTAAGAGAAGGTGTCTTCTCTGCCACCGACTGATATACTTTTATAGAAACCACTCATTATGATTTGGAATGCAAGGTCAGACATTCATCCATACAAGTTCGTTCTGGAACCGAACGAAACCGAAGGCACTTTCCTCAGCCATTACTAAGCGAGAAGCCCTTGTGGTTTTGAGGTTTTTCATAACAAAGAGACCACTGCTACAATATAGTGCATCGAGAGTTTATCCCCATTTAATCAACAAGAAGCTCCTCGTTATTATTCGTCTTAATATCTCCGCCTTCAAACATCTTCATTCTTCGAACATGTAAACTGGTTCGAAGTGGTTTTCGGATAGGAATTAACCAAATCCGGTCCCGGTTCCTTTGAAATCCAATCATCGATAAAAATGATATAATTAGATGATTGTTTTTAGATTCATTAATTTTCCCTTACTAAAATATCTCCGAGAGATATATATTTTCAAAATATTCTTTTAGTGAATACGGAATCATTTAAACCTCTTTTCAAATCATTTTTAAAGAGTATCTTTTGAGAAAATAGGATTATAGAAATCATTCTACTTTTATCCAAAATCAATTCCGTATTCAACAAGTGCTATGAGAGGAATAACGGTGAGATCACCTTTTAAATTCCACGAATATGACAAGTTCCCTCTTCGGAATTTAATAATGAGTATAAGAAGATTATTTCTATAAAATCCAAGTTGAACATCCAGGCTTTCCTTTCGATATGTTCCACCCCTCGCCTAAAAGAGAAAACTTAGGTCGGGTAAGTTCAGGGCACCGGTTGCTCCATCCCTAATCTTAGTTACACACCTTGTTTTCACTTTTAGATCTCACAGGCGGGACACATGTACTAGTCGTTTCCGCATACTCATTTTCCCTTTTTAAATCACTTAACTGTTTGTTTAACCATCTTTGAAATAATGTTAAATTGTTCAAACTTCTTTTGAAATGCTTTATTATTCACTTAGAAACATTTACTAAGGATTTGGGAAAGAATTGTTAAGTTTCAAACTTTATTTCAAAAGTTATTGAAAAGCGTTGCAGAAAGTGTTGCAAGTGCTTTTAAAGCTATATTCTTCAAAACAACTTTTATATCATTTATAAATTCATCTTTTCAACTTAAATCGCTTTTAAAACATTTTGAAATTTTTTTAGAATTTATTTCATATTTTTAAAACGATTATTTTATCAATTTCCAACTTTGGTCATTTAGTGCAAAAAGGGGATTTTTCTTGAAAATTGATTTTGCCATATTTCAAAATATACAAGATGAAATCTTGATTTTATTTTTTGATGAAAGATATGGATATAAGGATTTGGAAAATTCTTACTTCAAAGAATTCCAAACTATATTCAACGTCGTATGTTCATTTGAACTTTTGACGCGAAAACGCGAACTACCGTAACGCGACATGTCAAATTTTAGGCAAATTTTGATATTCAAATCCAAACTTTGTCGAAACGAGTTTAAACACTTAGGAATAATTTCTAAAGTATTTTCAAACATTTTTCAAAGGTATAAATGATTCCATATCAGATTTCATTTCTTTTGAAAAGTGATTTCCATGTGATTATACGTCGTGTAAATCTGTGACTTGTTTCAACATATATATTCAACATACAACTAATAAACATCCAAAACAATATTTATAATCATTTTAACATATTCTAATATGTAATATGAACTTGCATATCAATTTAATAATATTTTTATTACAATATCATATAAGTGTCATTTATGTACATATTTGTTTAGTAACTTATGCAAATGACTTAAAGGTGGTTGCTTTCTTTTTCAAACACTTATCAAACATCATTATTAACATCAATAAAAGCATATCACAATATCATAACCAAATACATACATATAAATTAGGAGTTCTCACATTGTTTGGTTTTGGAGAACGTAAAATCGGCTGTAGCTTCGCTACTCGACATCTTTAGCTTACGATCCTTGAACGCTTCGACTTAGATGGCTCGCCTTGGCTTGTGGAAGGCTAGGAATGCTCGGCCAATTGGAGAAAGAGGGAGGCGTGAGCAATGTGAGAAAGGAGGAGGAGTTTAAAGTTGTTCGGACGGTGTTTTGTCGATATTTTCTTTATTTTATTTTTGGAAATATTTTGACATAACTTTGTTAAGGTTGGAAGCCATTAAAGGAGGTAAGAAGAAGCATGAAATTTTAAGAAGAAGAAGTGTGAAAGGAAGTGAGAAAGTGGGTATGTATTTATAGAAAATATTTGAGAATAAAATATAGATTTGTGTTTTTACTTAAATAACCTTCCTTAAGAATTAAGTAAATTTATTTAATTCAAAACTTACCATCCACATCACATCACACTTTTAAAATTCAAATACTTTAGAGTTAATTAAAGAATAAGAATGATTACTTTACTTTATGTCACATTCTTTACTTTATATCACTTTCGATGTGACATATGTTTTGTCTTTTTTAGTTTACTTTTGCTAATTACTTTCTAGGATTTTCTAAGTATGATTACTAAAAGTAACATTGTTTAATTAATTGTTAACTATCTTTATATGTTACCATATTTATTAAATTGTATACGAAAAGGTGCAACAACGTTGTGACAACTTTAAATCAACAAAACGTTGTTTTTTTGACAAAATATTTTATGGTCATATTTTGACGTTTTATTTAAGCTATTTATTTACGTAAACCAAATAAAAAAATAAATTTTGTATAATGTCATTTAAAAATATAAACACTCAAAAATAAATTAAAATAATTTATTAAACAATTTAAACATACTTTTCTAAAATAGGATTTTGTCACTTTTGTCGATATAAGCAAATGTTACTATTTTTATGTATATTTCTATTTCCAAATCCTATCTAATATTATTTGAATCCTAAAACCATTTATATTTTATATTTAAAATTATTTTAAATATTATATTTTGAAGTGGTTAAATTTTGGATCGTTACAGAAGTCCGTGGTTCAGTTTCAACATCATATAATAGATTCGATGCCAAATTCCTAAACCCTCTTGTAAGTTCTCCAAAAACCCATTATCGAACAACAGGTTTCGACCATTTACAATGCTCATGACACACAATGGAATCACACTATCCGTTCCACTTATAACTCGATAAACACGGATGTTATTCTGTTGGACTTAAGGAATATAAATCTAGCATTCTTCATCAATCAATCGACTTTGAATCAAATGCTATCTTACTATCCTTAATCCTCGGCAATCCATTGATGCATCCTATAGATATTTGTTCCCACCACTCGAGATAAAATAATATCTCATCCCTATGGAACTCACAGTTTCGATCGTGTCTACACTGCATCACCGCTACAGGCATTACTCATTCTTCTAATTTAGCCACTATCTCCACTAGTCTAGCCTAATGCCTCTGACTATTATCGATCCTCTAAACCAAAGTAGGTTTGATAATCAAACTATCCATCATCCTTGGCTATAGCTCATCGAGTTCTGAAGCCGTAACCAGTGATAAGCTCGAGTAGTGCTCGCTCTAGAAATACTGCTCACAATTGGTATGTCTTCCACTCAAAGCATCGGCGACTACATTTTCCTTATGAGTGTATAGGAAGTATCAAATCTATAGAAGGTTAAGAACTATAACCATCGCTATTGGAATCACTGAACAACTCGAACCCCTCTCCTAAAAGGTAGTGCCTCCAAACCCCAAAGATAAACCTATCGTCTCCAAATCAAGAGTTGGATACTTCCTGTCATGTGGTTTCATTTGTTGACTAACATATGACAACTTTACCTTTCGGTATTAATACCGCACCCAGTTAAGTACCATATGTATATGTGTACTATCGACTCCTCATTCCAGCTAGGAATGAGTAACATCGGTGTGCTCGTCATCCACTCGGCTAGACTCACTAACCCGTGTCTGCGCCCCACAACTAAAATAAAGTCAGATCCTCTCTCATCAAATAGGTCAATGATGGTGCTACCTTAGGTCTATTAAAATTCTGGACTGCCATAACTACATGATCTACAGCGATGTCCAACTTTGAAACAACATGATCAAAGCATCTCACTTCCCACCTTCTGCGTGATACTACCAAAGTCTCAACATCAATTGATGTCTGAACACCTATTATACAACCACCAATCCTTCCTTGTGCTCTTCTTTCGTCCATGAGTATACAAAATATCGTCCATGAACACAAATGCAACTCACTCAAGTGACCCATCAAAACACAGTTCACGAGATCAACAAGGCATGCCGACATATCGGTTAGTCCGAATGGCATAACCAACCAATCAAAAACAAAGTAGCATACAAAATGCTATAATCGGCACACACTTTCTAAATACTGTTAGTTGGTGAAAACCTTACCGCAAAGTCCAACTAAGAGAACATCCTCATGTTATAAAGCTGATCGAACAAGCCATTAATGAATAGGAGTAGAAACTTGTTCCTCATCTCATTCAGCTCACGACAACCAACAAACAACCCCAAAGAGCCATCTGCCCCGGTGCCGAACACTACAGTTGCATCCTACCCAAATATACACTTACGGATGATTCATTATCTTAATAGGTTATCTACTCACACCTTTAGTTTCCTATATTCTTTGGACATCATATGCCTTAAAGGCATAACCATTTGTCTAGCTCTTCTAACCAGATCGATACAGAAGTCAATCTCTATATAGTGGGAATCTAGTCACCTCATCGAATATGTTCAGATCCTCTCTAGCTACAGGCATAGAATACAACTCGTCCTGTGGAATGTCGAGCGAATATACAAAGATAACCATATCCCATCCTCTATAGGCAGCCAATAACTAATGTTTGCTCCTCCACAACCCTAATCGTTACCGATGGCCTCTCACAATCCACTACTATTCCGTACCCCTTCAGCCAGTCCATTCCCAAACCATAATACTGAACCCAACTAAACCTAAAAAAAATTAATAGCAAACAAGCAAACGTCCATGACTCGGTAAGAAAAAGTATCTACAAACCATGTATAGGCTGGTTGAGCCCCTGATTAAATTCATCACAATCAAAGGGTCAGTTAACCATCTCGAGTCTCAATGCCAATATATTTATTGTATCACTAGATATGAAGGAATATGAAACCTCAATGTCAAATAAAACACGTAGGAAAACACCATATGTGGAAAGCATACCTCAAGTGGTAATGTCATGTCCCTTCTCTTTCATTTCAGGAGCACTCGATGAAATCAGAACGATGATCAATACATATGCTTCCACGGTTTATCCCTACTCGGTTGGTTCAGGACAACCCTTCTACACTGGGTACAGGCTCACTTGTTATAAAGCCTTCTTGATAATCTTCTCAAAGCTCTCGTCAATAGGAAAAATCTATTGCTTCCCAAGATGACCACTCAACCTAATGTTAAACCTTCCGTTCTTTCTATGTGGGTATCATGGAAAATAGACCGTACTTCGATAACATATCGAATTCGACCACATACTCCAACACAGACATATCGCCCTACTCCAAATCGTCAAACTCTTTAATCAATACTAACTTCGAAAAAGTTCGAGATAAATCTTCTTCGAAGAGAAATATGAACTAATCCCAAGTAAATCGATCCTCAGGATTTGAAGCTACAGAGACACTCCACTAGTTCATTGTTCGTCCCTAGAGTCATCAAGAGGTAAGCTTCTACCTTATTGCATCATCTAACTCCAAGTCATCGAAGAACCTCTTGCAAGTAACCATCCAATATTGCCTTTCAATAGCCGAATCAGTTCCAAGGAGTGGTCTGCTTCCTAGACTCACATAGTGTTCTTACAGCTTGGCAAAGTCGACTCTAATGATTTGCACTTGATCATATAACTATCCAGAACAAATTAAGCATTCTAGAAAATGATTCGCACCATCTTTGCGAACAAATCTTATTAATCAGGATTAGCAAACCAATCCTGCCCAACTTTCAACTTTTAAGATAGAGTCAACGGCAGTATTTCTCACATGCCAGATCATTCCTACTATATAATAAGTACGATCCATCTCTTATAAAGAAAACTACATCAATAGTTCTCTTGTGTACAATACAACTTATATACTATATATACTATTATATGGTTTCGAAAACCAAAATATATAACAAATATGAACTCTCTCGTATACAGACACACTCTAGATCTAGTCTAAGGTAATAATTCATACCATATCTCTATTGGATCACGTTGTCAACATAGGTTAATCTTTTAACGTAAGCCCTGATACAAAATGTAACGATCGTCCTACACCTATAATGCAGAACGTTTGTCAAACGAAAAGAAGTAAAGATGAGGAAATATAAGAGAAGAGAATGGAAAAGAAGAAAAAGGAAACATCAAATAATCACATAACCTGTCCTATATCTCACATTGCATCAGATAAAATATAATAATCAGCATGGATATAAAACAGTTGAGATAGTAATAACAATGAGAACTAATCATCAAAGTATAAGATCCAGAGAGTTATACAACATAGTTAAAGAGTTTATACAGCTGATACATAAACTCAATTAATAACTATCTCTAACAATAGTAAGTCAAACACTTTCAAGGATCCACGGTGTCACACAATGGAATATACAGTAATAGCTCAAATACAAGTATGTGTAAACGATACCTTCTGCTAGTCCATATGTAGAACTTCATATGTCATCCACACCTGCTCTCTAATCCTAATTTAAGAGTATCCAAGATAACAAGAAGAAAAGCATAAAACCTCGAATAGATAACAGTCTGGTGTGAGTGATAAACAATCTCAAAGTAGTATAAAAGTTGAAACAATATACGAAATAGAAGGTACACGAATCATACTTGATCTATCCCTGCAACCAAAAGATAGCACATAACATAGGTAATGCTACTCTATAACATCATAAAAGGGTACTTCATATTCAGTAAACTGTTGGGGTGCCAAGGTATCTGCACCTACAATACCTAAGTAAAGTCGAGGTATCTAGGTATCCCTATGCATAATACCTACCTCATATGACATCCCTAGGGCGACAACTGGCTAGTGAAGCAACCATAACAAACATAACATCCATCAAACAATAATAATTGTCACCTAGTGTATTCTAGATATATGATAACTTATATGATCCCCAAGCTAAGGACTAGTGGAAGTATCAGTTCTCCATCATACTCTTGTATCTCGTAGCCCAAAGCTAGATATGTGTCTCACAGTCTAAAGCTAGACACTAGATCCAAAACCAAAGGTCCAGGGTATATGGATACTCACCACTAATCCATGGGTGTCCCAATATACAATACCACCGCTTCGAGTATAATTAAAAACTATATGAGTCATCCACGATCCCTTAGCACATGCATATCCATCTAAGTCCTATTAGATCAATACAATTTTCACTATCTGAAACCTACCATGTTCCTCCACTCCAAGACCCCCCCACGAGCCTCCTTGGTACCTATTTCCCACCGAAGTCACAAACCGTGGATATGGAATGTCTAATCTTGGTACCTACTATCCCTATGAGTCACAAGCCAAAGATACAAGGCTTTTCATTGTGTTGTACATCACCATCCTCCCATGATGTGAATGAACCAACACCTCCAGCATGATCTACAGAATCCTAAACAATCTACCTCATAACGTACTCCATATGCCATCGAGTCATCATCCAAATTACCAACTCTCATGTAGAAGTGCCACGTCACCTCCTCACCATCTAAATCACTTACCCTAGAGCAATAACATCAAGACTATAAGTCGGTCCCACGAATAAACCATCAAATCGCTCACTACCAAATCTCCTTAATGTCTAAGCCAAAGATCGAAAAATTTGCCAATCAATAATGGTGATGGTCATTGACCACCCTACGTGGTCAATACCAACCATTTCGTTCATGTACTTAACCAAAATGGATGAGTACAAACCAAATGGAAACGTCCGGTATCCATCCCGAAGTCCGTAGCCTCGTCTTCCACCTTCAAATTAGTTGGCATGTATCCTAACACTACTCTACAACATATCCCATTCATTAGGTTTCCATATGTATGAAACCCCAACGTATAAGATATTCCCCTAGCAACTGATGTAATGACCCAAAAATTTTAATGGTTTTAATAATGTAATTAACTGGAATTTTGTGAAATTTTAAAAAATAAAATTTTGAATTGAAAAATTAATATTTGTAATACGTCTATTTAGACATAGCAAATGGTAAATTTTCATCAGATAATATTGAAGTCTATTTTATTGTGAAGTTTTATTTACATTTAAATTAGTTAATTAC
Source organism: Allium cepa (assembly GCA_030765085.1). Taxonomy (NCBI): domain Eukaryota; kingdom Viridiplantae; phylum Streptophyta; class Magnoliopsida; order Asparagales; family Amaryllidaceae; genus Allium; species Allium cepa. The sequence continues at coordinate 604,105,444 of CM060935.1, forward strand.
ATTTGAATTTAAAAGTTTTCCGAAACCTAAATATGTGAACATGAGAAAATTTATTTAGAACACTCTAAATAAGACTGCGTAATTTGTTTTACAAATTTCGGACGTTTCTAGCTCCGTTTGGATTTTTCCGTACGGAATAGCAACGTATATCAACGTCTGATATCAACTTTTGATCGGATAATCGTAAAACTGATATCTGTATACCTTTTTGATCGTCTCATCGTGCTGATCTCAGCGATATATTTATTTCTATATTTTGAAGTCCGGTTCACATCGGAATCCGCCAAAAGCGGTAACCGTACCGTAACTAGTCTGTGACTTTACAATTTCCTTTGGATTCAATTTGAAACGTAGATGCTGGACAACAGTATTAAATTACTTTAAATATTTCAGCTAAATCAAGGCCCAACTACTACACTTCATTTCATTTTTCCACTGTTCAAGAAATAATATAAATCTGCTACGTCTATTCTGGTTCTCCTTCTCTCCCTTTTTTCACTGTTGCTTTTGAAAAAAAAAAAGAAACTTATCCTCCATCTCTGTTACCCGTGCCTTTCCTCCACCCTCTCATTCCTTCATCAATTCATGCACGACCTTCCACTCATTTCTTGCAAACCCTTCCACACCCACAACCGTCTTGCCAAAGCAGCACCATGCTGGAGCTCCGCCTTCTCCCCTTCCGCCTAGCCAAACTCGCTTATCACCACCTCAGACTGACCAAGACCTGAGCCTCCCTCGCGCTGAGATCCACCGCGAGTCGCTCCTCCTTTCCTTTCGCTCTGAAAGCCACCTCTCTAGATCTGACCTCAGCCACCAAGTGCCGAGCGACCCCTCTTGCCTCCGTTTCCTTTCTTCCTCGACCTTGAGTTTGAGAAGGTATGAATATATTATATATATTTGAATAGCTAGTTATATTTTTATATATAGATAGTGTTATATGGTATATATATGTATATGGTCGATTATATAAAATAAGTTATATAAGTAGTACATGGGTTTCCTACATATTTTTTTCTTTTTCCTAGGTCTATATATTTAATATAAGTATTGTACGTGTATGTATATAATTTCATTTGTTATATATATGATGTGATTATATTTTAATGAGTATAGTCTACGTAGGTATGTTATATATATATATTAACTATTTATAGAGTATATCAGTAATAAATGATTTTAAGGAGGTATATAGGTGGATATATTAAAGTATACATTATGATGGTTCACAGTATATTATAGTATAAAAAGAATTATGTATATGATATGATAGAGTTACTAATGGTTCGTATCAGTATTAACTGTATAGGTAGTATACTTATATATTTCATAGTTAATATTTGTTGTGTAACGTGTAAGACTATTAGTTTTATGAAATATTGATTATTATATGTGTATCTAGTTTGTTGATTATATATTTTAAGTTGTTAAATAATATATATATATATATATATATATATATATATATATTTCATAGTTGATATTTGTTGTGTAACGTGTAAGACTATTAGTTTTACGAAATATTGATTATTATATGTGTATCTAGTTTGTTGATTATATATTTTAAGTTGTTAAATAATATATATGTATAGTTTCTACTGTGCAGTTTAATGATATATTAGTTACTGGTACATATTCTTTTTTTTATACATGCAGTTATATATAGGTGTTTTATGTGTATTATGTCAACTTATACATATATATGTTAAGTATGTAAAATTTAGGTAAATTTATATATAAATAATATATATACAAGTTGTATTAGTATTTTTGAAAAAGATGTATATTTATATAATAAGTTATACTTACATTCATCTTAATAGTCGGAAAGTGTATATATATATGTTTATGTATGTATATGTATATATGTATGTATATATGTATTTATTTCAAAGTATATATTATATAGATGTGTTTGTTTTATTATATATATTTTATTTTAGACAATGATTTTGAAAAATATATATATAAATTAAAATTTAATGTACATTGAATTTAGAATATGATTTAATATACATGTAAATAGTTACATACATGTTATACACATATATAGATATAAGTTCACTCGTACGGTTTATCATCATCGATCCAGCTCTAACTCGACTTCATCAATTCTTTGTCGTCAGCTTTGAAGGTCAAATTCATGCCCATCCAATTTGCATTGAAATTCGTGCTTGGAATCGTAACTCACTCTGTTGTCGAATCTCCCTCTAACCTCGAAAGGTGAGTAATCACTCACGATTAACATTCTTATATTTATTAAATTTGATTTCAATTGAAGCGAAAATTGAAATATGCCGCTGGTTATTTTGAATTGTTGTACATGATATGCATTTATATGTAATTGTTCACATGCGGGATATAACACCATATCCTGTTGTTTATATTATATTGTTATTGATGATATACGCCTGTTATTATTATTATCATACTGTTATCCCTCTGCAAGTTCCTTGTTAGTATAGAATTCCCTATGGGTTGAAATGATACATAACCGAACGGACTTTTGAATAGGAGAAAATCATTATGGGTTGAAATGATATACCCAAGCGATTTCAATGAATTGAATTTGGGATTGTGGGTTGAAACGATATGTACCCTTATATAAATTTAAATTACGGATTGAAATGATAAATATCCGTATTACTTGACCATAGGATAGAAAATTTTGTACAGACACCGCTAGTGTGTGTGTGTGTGTGTGTATTGAAAAAGATTTCTATGGTTTTGAAAGGAAATATATATGGTTTTGTTTAAATTTGAAAATATTATGTATAGGAATAAGATATGATATAATTTTTTTTATAATATGCTTTAAATTTAGTAAAGTATAGTTTAAATATGTTTAAGGATTATTCAAATTTTTATTTTAAATATAATTTCTAATGATTTTATAAGTAAAGGTTAGGAAGACAAATTTGAATTTAATTAAGATTGCAGTTAATTAAGAATATTATTTAGTTAAATCGATTTGAGATTGTAACGGCTCGTAAAATTTTAATTTTTCTAATAATATATTTAACTGGAATTTTGTGAAATGTTAAATAATTAAATTTCGAAATATAAATTTTATTTGAAATACGTCTATTTAAACATAGCAACCGGTAAATTTCATCAGATAATATGGAAGTTTATTTTTATTTTGTAATTTTGTTTAAATTTATATCAGTTAATATTTAAGAATAATAATAAAAATTCCAAACCTGAATATTTTTCTATAACAAAATTGTAAATTATCTTCTAAGTAAGACGTCATACTTCGTTTCTCTAAATTTTGACTATTATTGCTCCGTCAATCTTATTTTCGAAGAAATAATAGTTGAATTTAAAAGTGTTCTGAAACCTAAATATGTCAACATGAGAAATTTTATTTTGAACGCTCTAAATCTGACTGCGTAATTCGTTTTGCAAATTTCGGACGTTTCTAGCTCCGTTTGGATTTATCCGTACGGAATAGCAATGTATATCAATGTCCGTATCAACTTTTGATTGGATGATCTTACCATTGATATCTGTATACCTTTTTGATCGTCTCGACGTGCCGATCTTTACGGTAAATTCATTTCTGAGTTTTGAAGTTTTGGTATGCAGCGAAATCTATGAAACGATTAGTGGTACTGGTACACGTTTTTAAAACTTTTGGCTTTCTTGTGTCTATTCACTTACCCACTCGTTCAAATCAAACAGCTGTTTGCTTTTATTAATTTCTGAATTCATGTGAGTGCCCGTTGCCATTTCAAATTTTATCCACCGTCTATTCTTATTCCTTTCTATTCATTACTATTCTTGTTAAATATATAAAATAATAAATGAAAGCTTATATTTAACATTCACCTGTCATTTCCTTTTGCCTCTGAAATGTCTTCTTGCCATCTTCTTCTCCTTCCTTTTACACAGCAGCTTCATCTCCCTTTTATCTTCCTTCTAGCCGACATCCCATACCAACATCCATGCCCACTCTGCAACTTCCCCTCCTTCTATCTCTAGCATGGCCGAACGCAGCATCGGGTCCGCATCACCTCCGCCTGACCGCAGCCACTGAAGAAACCCAACCACCTCCCCTCTTTTCTTCCAGCAGAGCTAAACCACCTCCTCTGTGCTGGCCACACAACTCATTGTCGTGATGACCATTCCTGCTCTACCTATATAATAAAAAAAGGGAAAACAACGAAGGTATGTATACATATGCATTATGTTTAAGGTTGCTTATCTAAATTATGTTAATACTTTAAAATAAATTTTACGTTTGCTTTGTTACAACATCAAAGTTTTGTTAGTACAGTAGGTTTACCATGAGAAAGGTTATAATATTATATAAGATATTGGTTATACACGTGTGTTTTGACTTTGCTTGCTCAATTCAGTTTTCGCATTTTTTTCCTTTTTCTTTTCTTTCCTCAAAACCACTTTGCTTGCTCAATTGTTTCAACCCATGTTGCTTTCTAATTGGTACGTTGACTTATATATTTTTTATATGATATATTTAAACAAATGGCAGTACTTGTTTAATTGTATATGGGTTAGTTTTATATTATATTAGTTATAAATATGTCAGTCGTTTATATGAATTTGTGACTTAAATTTTTGTTATAGTAAGTATGGTTGTCAGTTGACGTGTTTATACACACGCACACTATGTTGAAGAAGTTTATATTAGTTTTATAATATATTAGTTTCTATGCATTAGTTTATATATAAGTATTGCTTTAGATTATAAAAAATTAGATTTGAATATAATAGTTATATTACAAGCTGTGGGTTTTGTTTGGAGTTATATGCTTGATTTTGAAAGTTATTTGTTTATTTTTATTTTTTTAGTTGTATGTATTATGTTGTTCTTATGTATACACATATGTAAAGTTTTAAAGTTGTTTATATATATGTTGTACATATATAGTTGTACAATAATCGGGTTTGTAAATTTTGTTTTGAACGGTGTTAAATATATTTGTTTAGCAATAAAAATTGTATGTTGTAAAGAAATATATGTATTTATTAAGGAAAATGTTTGTTCGCATATATCTATATGAGTATTATGCGAAACTGGTTATGTTTAAGGTATATATAGTTACAGCATTTATGATATAAGTTTATATATGTGTGTGATCTCTTTTATTTATATATATTTTACAGTTTATATCTCCAAGTAAGTTGATTTGTTATACATATAGATAATATTTATTTTGTTTCCGTTTATGTTAAACTGTTAAGTTTAAAATGTGTTGATTCATTCTGTTTTGATTCGATTTCGTCCATACCTATTGATCAGCTCTGTCACCAAAATCCGTGCCAACCCAGCTTTACTTTGGAAGTCGTGGTTGCATTTCATAACTCATTTCATCCTCGTTCATCTCTAGCCTCGAAAGGTGAGCAATCACTCACGATTACAGTCTTAAATTTATTAAATTTGATTTCAATTGAAACGACAATTGAAATATGCTTAGTTATTTACATTGCTATATATATGCTATCCATTCACCTATGACATCTGACATCATTATCTGTTATGTATATTGATGATATATGCCTGTTATACTATTATTATATATGTAATCACTATGCAAGTTCCTTGTTAGTATAGAATTCACTATGGGTTGAAATGATACATACCCGAACGGACTTTAGAATAGGAGAAAATCGTTATGGGTTGAAATGATAAACCCAAGTGATTTTCATTGAATTAAATTTGGGATTGCGAGTTGAAATGATATATGCCCGTATTTATATTTAAATTACGGATTGAAATGATAAATATCTGTATCACTTGACCATAAGATAGAAAATTATATACATACACCGTCAGTCTATATATAAATATTTTGAAATTGATTTCTATAGTTTGAAAAAATATGGTTTTTATATAAATACTGATTTTAGATATTATATAAAATTATATTTTATATGTAATTAAATTCTTGATTTAAACTATGTATAAATTTATGATATAAAATAAGTTTAAATAAAAAAGTTGATTTTGTTAAAATATAATACGGATAAGTATTTATTTAAATTATATTTTAATAAAGAGTTATAATGATTTTTATAAATTAAGGTTGAAAAGATAGTTTTGAAATTGATTTGAAATTGATTTAATTAAGAATTATATTTGGTACGAATTAATTTGGAACTTATTGAAATTGAGATTTTAAAAGAATATGACTTTATAACTTGATTTTGGTTTAAGATGATTCAATAATGAATATATCAAGTTTAAATAAATTGAAGGAATATTCAATTATTTGAAGTTAAAGGTTTTATTTTAAAGATATTGGATTTATTATGTTAATATTTCAACATTAAATAATAGTAATTGAATTTGATATATATATATATATGGAATTATCAAAATTTAGTTTGAAATTATGGAATATTTAAAGCTTTGAAATATATGGAATTTGAAATGGTCAATTTTAGGTTCAAATCTGTATTTGGAATTGATATAAATTGAAATGGATTATTGAAAACTGAATTGAGTTGAAATTTATGAATTAAGACTTGATTTAAATGGAATTTTGGATTCAAGTTGATTTGAATCAGTTTGTTAAGTTGAGGAAATTATTTTATTTTATAAAGTAATCATAAATTTAAAACTATTTTATTATATATACTATTTGAATATCTAAACTATGTAAGGGGTGGAAGTTATGGTTTCGAAGTTATGAATTTCAAAGTATTATGATTTGACAGGGTTATAATTTCAAGTGTTTAGATTTCGAAGTGTTATAACTTTGAAAGTGCTATGGGACAAGGATATATTTGAAATGAAAATGATATCGTATAAATTTGGTTTTGGGAATGGAGATGTTATCATATTTATATGGTTTGAAATGGCAATGATATATTGGTTTTGAAATATAAACTATTTTTTTAATGACGTGGTGTAATAATAACGTTGGGTTGTTAAAGAGACCGGGATCGGAAGTTGTCATACTCTCTGCCAACTCCGAAAACCACTTTAACAATCATGTACGTGTTGGAGATTCCAGAATGAAGCAGGATGGCGGCGGCGTTCCTTGAGGTATATACGTGGACCCAACTCCCGTGAACTCCCGTGAGTTGGCATAAGGTGGCTAAAACAGGAGCGATTCTCGGGCCAATGAGGCAGCTTCTCTTATCGGACACACTCCTTCGATACTATTCTATTACTTTGTGATTGATTGGGGCACTTTGATTTTTAGGGTGTGGCTCGAGGTTGGCGGTAGCTGCGCACTATGCATCACCACCAGCCCAGATGCTTAATTGTTATATCTACCCTGCATTGCCTTGTTGTGCTGTGTCACCAACCCTAGCGCGCATTGTACGAGTTTGGTTTTCTCTCGTAGCCCATGGAGTATCCTCTGGTGGCTTCTTGATCAGGATAGACTATGATACCAGATGGACTACTGGACCTATTACGTGTTAAGGGCTATATGGGTAACTAACTCTATTTAAAAGTAAGTTTATTTTGCTGTAGACATTACTATAATAGCATATATTACTACATAGTAGATAGTTTAGCAGATCCTTAGAGGATGGTTATCCCAAACATCCTTTGAGTTACTTGTATTTCAGTTGTTATTTCACTTGAGTTGGATTTATTGATATAAGAATACTAATCCTGACTCGAATGTTTTGTGTTTTGCTTTACGCTCAGGTCAGGCTGAGTGATACAGCAATCGAGACTCACCTTTGGAGTTGGAGCTTTGTTTGGAGATCCATCTACATCTTTCAGCTTGCAGTTATTCAGTTGGTTCCAGTGATGTATTCCGATCTTGTATTTGACTATTGTATATGAAATTTTTATTGTAACTTATTTAACTCTGATATATATAGTAGTTTCATGAACTACTATTCATTTTGTTTCCGCCGCATATTGTATATTACTCTGTGTCTGTGATTCTATGATTTATTTATTTACTGTATATGTTGAGTCTTTCCAAATTTAAATTAACAATCTAGTAATTTTAATTATTCAAGTCATACGTGTGTGGTTTTATTGTCAATTTGAATGGTCCAAAATAGCAGGTCGTTACAGTTCGTATCAGAGCTTTGGCCTCAGGAAAACTTAGAATATATAGCAAATAAAATTTACAGAATCACTTTTGTTTGAACTTGAATCTCTTCTTCTTTGATTCAGTTTCTGTTAAATTTTGTAACGTTCCCTCGGTTCCGAAATCCATTCTTGTCTCTCACAATTCGTCTACTTTTGATTGTGGAGTATCCCATAACTCCACTTCAAATGAGCTTTATATTTAGTCGGCGGTCTCGCCAATCGCAAATGAATTTGTAAAAGGGGGAAACTCCTTTACAGTAGGCATAGATTCACTGGAAATTTCCATATATCCTCGGTTAGATTCTAGTATCTCTTGTTGTCCCGAATTCTACCTCTTGAGGTCGAATGTAGATTTTCCTTAGAATTCTACGTCGATCTTATTCTTGAAGTCACGGTCGACCCGGTTAAGATAGCCATGATTTAATAAACTTATTCATCTTCCTATTCTATTATTTAATCATCTTATCTTTCATTTCGAACTTATCTTCGAATCAAAATTCTCTTTGATTTGAGTCCATCAAATTTAAATCTCTATCCTTGTTTTGGGACCCATTCTTGTATCGTCGAGCGAGTAAGTGTATTTGTAAGTTAAAAATAAAAATGTTTATATATATATATATATATATATATATTGTGTTGTTTGAGTTGTTGATGTTGACTTGGGTTTTCGATCAATTCATCCGATCAACGCTATCGATAGAATTTCCAAAACACTTGAACAAAGCAAACTGACACAATATTGTTTTCAAATTTGATAAATAAAATAAATTTTGGTATGATTTTATTATACATATATAAGTATAATTTTTACGGAATTTAAAAAATTAAATGAATTGGTTAACAAAATGATAATATTTGATTTTCAATTATTATTTTGTGAACCATTGACTTTTATCTCATAAAAATATAAATAATTGAACTATAAAACATGGTTTATAAATTGATTAGAATTTAAAGGAATTTAAATTAGAGTTTGAGAATCTAATTTCCAATGATTTCAAACTTTGGTTTTAAAGTTTTAAAATTATATATTATTCAAAGTATTTTCGAATAGAAGTTGTTTCCAAAGAATTATAAACTGTTTAAATCAGTGTTCTCCTGTCTGGTCGCTAGAACATAATTTCGGTGACAGCAGCCTCATTATCGACATTCATTTTCGAGTTTCAGAGTGGAGAGACCATTCTGTAGCTTCTCTATAGTTTGTTTTGGAAATCTAATTGATCTAAATTTCTAAAGTATGGCTTGATTTATAATATATACAAATAGGTATATGATTCTGGATTTGATTTGATATCTATAGTATATACATAATTATCTCAAAGTTGTTTGAAGTTAATCGGAAAATAATTCTTAAAATTTTGATCTAAGGATGATTTTCAATGAAGCCAAAAAATTTGAATAAATACTTAAATTGAAATTAGTGAATTGAAATTTTTTTATTTGGATAATACTCAATTGCATTATATATAACTTACCTAAATTTTCAAAAGTTAATTATGTAATTGAATATTATACAATATAAAATGATATCAAAGGAATTTATAAATAATTAGAGTGGTTATAATAAGTAAATGAACTTAATATATGTGATAAGATATGTTAAGTGGAATAAATTTAATAATAATTTAGAATAAAAGAATTAAATTTGTTGAATAAATATGATTATAATAAATGAATATTCAAATTTATGATTTTTAGAAAATTATTAATAGAGGATAATTGGATAATAAGATAATGAATAAATGAGATAAAATAAATAAATTTTGCTTCGAAGGAATTAATAAATTAACAATTGAATCAACTTAATGAAATATCTTGAATCAAAAATTAATTATTGAATACTAATTGATTTAAATTGAAATTTATATGATTAGAATTAACAGTTTGAACTAACAAATTTAAATTGAATGATAATTTATTGATTTAATATAAGTGGATTTAACCAAATTTTTAAATATTAATCTAATTTAAATTAAAATTTGTATGGTTTGGACAAAATTTTTTTCTTTGTTTTCAATCATTTTCTTTCTGGTTGTTTCTATTCTCATACCTACTTCTTTTTCGGGGACGAAAAGTTTTTAGTGGGGAAGAGTGTAACGGCCCGTAAAATTTTAGTTGTTTAATAATATATTTAATTGGAATTTTGTGAAATTTTAAATAATAAAATTTCAAAATACAAATTTGATATTTGAAATACGTCTGTTTAAACATAGCAACTGGTAAATTTTCATCAGATAATATGAAAGTTAATTTTTATTGTGTAATTTTATTTAAATTTATATCAGTTAATATTCGAGAATAATAAAATGTTTTCCAAACCTAAATATTTTTCTATAGAAAAATTGTAAATCATCTTCTAAGCAAGACGTCATACTTCGTTTCTCTAAATTTTGACTGTTATTGCTCCGTCGATCTTATTTTCGGCGAAATAACAGTTGAATTTAAAAGTGTTCCGAAACCTAAATATGTCGACACAAGAAAATTTATTTAGAACGCTCTGAATCTGACTGCATAATTCATTTAGCAAATTTTGGATGTTTCTAGCTCCATTTAGATTTTTCCGTACGTAATAGGAACGTATATCAGTGTTCGTATCGACTTTTGATAGGATGATCATACTACTGATATCTGTATACCGTTTTGATCGTCTCGACGTGCTGATCATTACGGTAAATTCATTTCTGTGTTTTGAAGTTCCGGTACGAAGAAAAATCTGTGAAACGATTAGTCGTACCGGTATACGTTTTTAAAACTTTTGGCTTTCTTGTGTCCATTCACTTACCCACTCGTTCAAATCAAACAACTGTTTGCTTTTATTAATTTATGAATTCACATGAGTGGCCGTTGCCATTTCAAATTTTATCCACCGTCTATTCTTATTCCTTTCTGTCCATTGCAATTCTTGTTAAATATATAAAATAATAAATGAAAGCTTATATTTAACATTCACCCGTCATTTCCTTTTACCTCCGAACTTTCTTCTTGCCATCTTCCTCTCGTTCCTTTTACACGGCAGCTTCATCTCCCTTTTATCCTCCTTCAAGCTAACCATCCCATACCAACCTCCATGCCCACTCTGCAACTTCCCCTTCCTTCTATCTCTAGCATGGCCCCACGCAGCATCGGATCCGCATCACCTCCGCCTGAGCGCAGCCACCGAAGAAACCCAACTGCCTCCCTTCTTTTCTTCCAGCCGAGCTAAACCAACCTCCTCCGTGCTGGCCACACAACTCACTGCCGTGATGACCATTCCTCCTCTACCTCTATATAATAATAAAAAAGGAAAAACAACGAAGGTATGTATATATATGCATTATGTTTAAGGTGTTTATCCAAATTATGTTAATACATTAAAATAAATTTTACGTTTGCTTTGTTACAACATCAAAGTTTTGTTAGTTTAGTAAGTTTACCATGAAAAAGGTTATAATATTATATAAGATATTGGTTATACACGTGCGTTTTGACTTTGCTTGCTCTATTCAGTTTTCGCATTTTTCTTTTCTTTCCTGAAGACCACTTTTCTTGCTCAATTGTTTCAACTCCTGTTGCTTTCTAATTGGTATGTTGACTTATATATTTTGTATATGATGTATTCAAACAAATGGCAGTAGTTGTTTAATTTGTATAAGGGTTAGTTTTATATTATATTAGTTATAAATATGTCAGTCATTTATATGAATTTATGACCTAAATTTATGTTACAGTAAGTATGGATGTCAGTTGACGTGTTTATATATATGCGCGCACACACACACTTTGTTGAAGAAGTTTATATTTGTTTTATAATATATTAGTTTCTATGCATTAGTTTATATATAAGTATTGCTTTAGATTATAAACTATTAGATTTGAATATAATAGTTATATTACAAGCCCCGGGTTTTGTTTAGAGTTATATGCTTGATTTTGAAACTTATTTGTTTATTTTTCTTTATTTTTTTTAGTTATATTAAATTAAATGATATTTTATATATAGTTAAATTCTTGATTTAAGCTATGTATAAATTTATGATATAAAATAAGTTTAAATAAAAAGGTTGATTTTATTAAAATACAATATGGATAAGTATTTATTAAAATTATATTTTAATATAGAGTTATAATGATTTTTATAAATTAAGGTTGAAAAGATAATTTTGAAATTGGTTTGAAATTTATTTAATTAAGAATTATATTTAGTAAGAATCAATTTGGAACTTATTGAAATTGAGATTTTAAAAGGGTATGACTTTATAACTTTATTTTAGTTTAAGATGATTCAAAACGAATATACCAAGTTTAAATATATTGAAGGAATATTCAGTTATTTGAAGTTAAACATTTTATTTAAAAGATATTGGATTTATTAAGAAAATATTTCAAAATTAAATAATAGTAATTGAACTTGATATATATATATATATATATATATATATATATGGAATAATCAAATTTTAGTTTGAAATTATGGAATATTTAAAGCTTTGAAATATATGGAATCGGAAATGGTTTGTTTGAGTTCCAAAGTCTGTATTTGGAATTGATATAAATTGGAATGTATTATTGAAAACTGAATTGAGTTGAAATTTATGAATTAAGACTTGATTTAAATGGAATTTTGGATTCAAGTTGATTTGAATTAATTTGTTAAGTTGAGGAAATTATTTTATTTTATAAAGTAATCTTAAATTTAGAAATATTTTATTATATATACTATTTTAATATCTAAACTGTGTAAGGGGCAGAATTATGGTTTCGAAGTTATGAATTTCAAAGTATTATGATTTGAAAGGGTTATAATTTCAAGTGTTTGGATTTCGAAGTGTTATAACTTTGAAAGTGCGATGATTTTGGAAAAGAATATATTTGAAATGAAAATGATATCGTATAAATTTGATTTTGGAAATGAAAATGTTATCTTATTTATATGGTTTTGAAATGGCAATGATATATTGGTTTTGAAATATAAACTATTTTTTTAATGACCGCGGTGTAATAATAACGTTGGGTTGTTAAAGAGACCGGGATTGGAAGTCGTCATACTCTCTGCCAACTCCGAAAACCACTTTAACAACCGTGTATGCGGTGGAGATTTCAGAATGAAGTAGGATGGTGGCGACGTTCCTTGAGGTATATACGTGGACTCGACTCCCGTGAGTTGGCATAAGGTGGTTAAAACAGGAGCGATTCTCGGGCCAGTGAGGTAGCTCCTCTTATCGGACACACTCCTTCGACACAATTCTATTACTTTGTGAATGATTTTGGCCCTTTGATTTTTGGGGTTGTGGCTCGAGGTAGGCGGTAGCTGCGCACTACGCATCACCACCAGCCCGGATGCGTAATTAGTATATCTACCTTGGCATTGCCTTGTTGTGCCGTTTCACCTACCCTAGCGTGCATTGTACGAGTTTGGTTTTCTCACTATCCCATGGAGTATCCTCTAATGGCTTCTTGATCAGGAGGGACTATGATAGTGGAACTATTACGTGTTAAGGGCTATATGGGTAACCCCTTAACACTATTTAAAAGTAAGTTTATTTTACTGTAGACATTATTATAATAGCACACATTACTACATAGTAGATAATTTAACGGATCCTTAGAGGATGGTTGTCCCAAACATCCTTTGAGTTACTTGTATTTCAGTTGTTATTTCACTTGACTTGGATTTATTGGTATAAGAACGTTAATCCTGACTCGAGTGTTTTGTGTTTTGCTTTACGCTCAGTTCAGACTGAGTGATATAGCAATTGAGACTCACCTTTGGAGTCGGAGCTTTGTTTGGAGATCCATCTAATCTTTCAGCTTGTAGTTATTCAGTTGGTTCTAATGATGTATTCTGATCTTGTATTTGACTATTGTATTTGGAACTTTTATTGTAACTTATTTAACTATGATATATATAGTAGCTTCATGAACTACTATTCATTTTGTTTCCGCTGCATATTGTATATTTATGACGCCCCACCTCTATACCTACCCTAGCCAAGAACAGTACGGTGTAGTGCTGTCAACTAGCGCAGAGAATAAGGCTGTTGAGGAGCGGTCATAAGTAGTTAGGCCTTACACTAGTATTGGTTATCTCGATAGGAGTGGTATATATATTCTTTCATTTTTAACCTCTGATTTATTTACTCCCATCGACATACCCTAATTCCAGTATAAAACGAACTACGATGGTTCATAATAGTTTAGGACAGTAGATATATAATAATAACACAGATAATATAAATGCGGAACACAGATAAAAACAGAAAGTCTCATATATATATAATAACTGATATCAGTTAAAATACATTTGACACGGTACATATGATAGAACTACAATAGTCGACTTAGGAAGTTACATATACAAGTACATTATCGACTAATATACATGAATACATATCAACCTATACTATGACATGACAACTCCCAAAAGATAAGAAAAGTCTTCATAGCTCAAACAGCAACCCAAAGCAATCTACAACCTGAAATTACTCAGGTCTGACCCGTGTATTAAATTCAAAGAAAATAATACACGAGTCAGTCTACTTCAAACTCAGTTATTAATGCATAGAAGCAATAATAATTAAATAATGAATAGATGACAAATCAGCAAATTAAACCAAATCAGAATATTGAATTGAATAAACAAAACAGTTCAAACCATTAAAATATCAATTAAAATATTAATTCGAGTAGGGCTGCAGTACACGCACGCATGCACTGCCTCGCCACTATAGCATATGGAATATGCTAAAGATCAATAAATCAAAAAAAAATAGAATATCATAAAAACCATACCGTGTGGCTGCAGTTCACGCTTGCGTGCACTGCCCTGCCACTACAGTGATAATGTACCCAAAATCTCATTCCGTGTGGCTGCAGTTCATGCTTGCGTGCACTGCCTTGCCACAACAGTGATGATGTACACAACCGGGCACAAGGTCAAACCCGAACTATTAGCTGGATTCAACACGGGGCAGGTGTACAGGCTACGGCTTCAAGCATAAAGCATTTCAATATCCAAGCAACAATGAAAAACAATGGAACGAACTCAAAACAGTCACAATATGAAGACAGCAAGTAAAACTGCTATGCTCAAAGTAAAAACATGGATGCAACTAATACACAGTGCCTATATGAAGTACACCAAGACTCAAGTGCGGCCTCAACATAACTGCATGAAAGCTACAAAATGACCAGAACAACCAAATAGTGAATTAACAATGTCAGAGACCAAAGAATGGCCTGACACAAGACTCAAGACAAAATACACCTTTATACATACATGAGTGAGGAAATGTAACAGCATATAACAAGCCAACGTAGTGCAATTGACTCGTAGCAATATACAGTGACAATATGGTACAGTGAAGACCAACATGAAATGAAGTCTGTGTGAAAATAACTCAAGTCTGGTAACATGATACTACATAGTGCAAACTACCCCACCCAGAAATAGGCAACAAGTGCAAAACTTTATGTAAATGAAACTGCAACCAAAACTCATATGCAAGCACATATAAAGGAACAACAACAAGTTAGGGTCAAAGCACTAATGCAGACAGACCTGAAGACCCTATGAAGGATCAAATATAAATGGCAATGCCTCAACAACCATTGCATCATATACATGAAATACAACTAAATTCGCTTGGATAAAATAGTGCAGTGAAGGACTCAAAAACCCAAATGTATTTGAATACTTGAAACCGAAAGGGGAGCAAATACACCATGCAAATGATACACAGTGTGTATGATCAAAGGTGATGCAGCATGAAAATCAGATGTCACAAGCCAGAATACCCAGATGAACAACAAGATTTCAAGTACAACCAAGTGCGAGAGTAAAATGGAAACAAACACTAATATACACATATGAACACATACGTATACATATAGTGGCAGTCCAAAATATTTACATAAATCAACATACTCAATTCAAAAGACCAAAGTCACAGTGAAACAACAACAAAAATTACTCAAGTGTACAATCCTATAAACACAGCCGTATGTGCAAAATAACTCAGCAAAGCACGTCACACATCAGTGCACAGTATAAAACTCAAAGTGAACAAAGTCTAAGAAATTGACAACAATACAAAGACTACAACATAATGCAACAATGGACAGAGTCGATTGTAAAAAGACTCGAATGCCACCAACACTATCAAAACTTCAAGACTAGCAACATAGAATTAGAGGGAAATCTCTATGATACAACACGAACACACTGCATCAAGAGGGTAAATGCAGACTGTCTCGAATGAAAACTCAAGTAACAAAGACGAACCAAATGTGGCAGCATGGAGCTACAGAATGAAACAAAAAACCAAAACAAACATACACAAAAATACATATGTGTACAACTCGACACAGTGAAGCCACAGTTCAATTCATGTACAAGGAGCAACATAATGAACACAGTGAACAATTTCAAGGCAGCAAGCAATAAAACTACAAAAATTCGTGTATGCATATATATTAATACGCATACATCTCTATATCAAAATCGAACTCAAATTATTTTTGCAAAATCAGGCTTTCAAGCCAAGTGCAAAAACACTGCAGTTTGAATCGAAGTCCGTTGAAGTCACCAGCAAATCAAACTAAAACTGTGCAACTAAAATAACAATTTATACGAATTCGAACAAAGTCCAAGTAAACAAAGTGGGAATAAGTCAGAAGTCGAACAATTTTATACGAACGAAATCACAGAATTTTAAACCCTACAAACCTAAGCATGAACTAGATGTGAGTAAGAAAACTTACTCACCTTTGTCGAAGAACCCAAATCAGATTTGCAGCCATAAATTGCCGCAGCCCTAATTTGAGAGCGAACGAAGAAATTTCGAAGCCGCCATTAATTTTCTTTCGGTTTGTTTTAGGTCACGAACGAGAATGAATAAAAGGAAATGGGGCCGGTTATTATGCTTTGATAACCATCGGTACACAATTAAAAGTATGGGCCACTATTTAATTTCAAAGCCCATCAATCTTTTTAACAATTTATAAAAGAATTTTAATTCAAATTTTAAAACTTCAAATGGGCAATTAGCGAAAATATTAATCGTTTAATGTCGATTATAAATCGACGCGAAATACCGGGTTGTTACAATATTACTTTGTGTTTGTGATTCTATGATTTATTTATTTACTGTATATGCTGAGTCTTGCCGAATTTAAATTAACAACTAGTATTTTGAATTATTCAAGTCAGACATGTATGGTTTTTTTGCCGATTTGAATGGTCCAAAATAGCGGGTCGTTACAGAGATTTATTGAATTTGAGAATTAAAAAGGATATTATTTTTTAACTTTATTTTGTTGAATATTTCACGTTTAAATAGAAGGAAATATTTGGAAAAATGTAATTAAAGGTTATTTAAATGATAATGGATCTATTAAGTGAATATTTCGAAAATTAAATAATAAGAAGTTAAGTGAGATATATATATATATATATATATATGAAATTATCAATTTAGTTTTTGAAAGTGCTATAATTTGGAAATATATTTATTTCAAATGGAAACGATAGTTTGGTTTTGAAGTATAAATTATTTTGAAATGACCATGGTGTTATAATGACTTTAGGTTGTTAATAGCGTATATTTCTACATTGTGGATAGTTCCATGGATCCTCAGAGGATGGATATCCCAAACATCCTCTAAGTTAATTGTATTTCAGTTAATATTTCACTTTAGTTGAATTTATTGATATAAGAATGTTAATCCTGACTCGAGTGTTTTGTGTTTTGCTTTACGCTCGGGTCAGACTAAGTAACATAGCATTTGAGACTCACCTCGAAGTTTGGAGCTTCGCTTGGAGATCCAACTATTGATCCATCTTTCAGCTTTTCTAGTTGATTTGTTCAGAGAGGTCATCAGTTTGTATTGGAGACTTCACTGTGTTTGAGATGTTCTCTGCATTTTATTTTTAACTCTAATGTTTATATAGTAGCTTCATGAACTACTATTTATCTATTCCATTGCATTATGTTTATATTATTTTGTGTCTGTGACTCTGTGATTGATTTATTACTGTATATGTTGAGTTTTTCCAAATTTAAATTAACAATCTAATATTTTGAGCAATTCAAGTCCGACGTGTGTGGATGCGGATGGTTGAAAATATCGGGTCGTTACATTTGGTATCAGAGCTTTGGCTCTTGGCAAACTTAGCATATATAGTAAATTTATTTATAGAATCACTTTCATTCGAGCTTGAATTTCTTCCTCTTTGATTTGGTTTTCCTTTGGACTTTGGAACATTCCCTACAGTTCCAAAATCCATTATCTTCTCTCCCTATTTGTGTCTCTTGATTCAGGAGTATCCTATAACTCCATTTCGAATGATCTCTAGAAGAATAGGCGATCCTGCCAATCTTTGAATGATTTGTAAAGGGGTGAAATTCCTTTACAATTGGCATTGATTTACCAGAGATTTATACATCCCTTGGTTTAGATGCTGCTATCTCTTGTTATGCCGAATTCTACCTCTGGCGATCGAATGTCGATTTGCCTCAGAATTCTGTACGACGATCTTATTTTGAAATCACGGTTGACCCGGTTAACGTCGCCTGCAATTTATATAAGTATACCCATCTTCTACTTTTAAATTTAATTATCTCATCTTCGTTCGAGCCTGCCTTCGAATCAGAATTCTATTTGGTTAGAGTTCCTCTAATTTGAATCTCTATCCTTGTTTTGAAATACATTCTTGAATCATACTTTGAAAAATTGGGTTTGTTTGTATTTTAGAAATTGTTTTATATATTGAAATTATTATTTTGATAAGTACGATTATATTCTATATAAAAGTGAAAAATGTTTTTGATAAGGATTATATACCTTTTAAAAACGAGATTTGAAGTTTCGAAAAGATTTGGAATTTTGAAAATTTATATAAGAAATTGATTTATATAAAAATGATTTATAACTGAAGGGTTTTTGAATCTGAAATTTAGGAGATTGAATTGCGGTGTTTTGAAATTGGTTTTAAGTTTTAAATATATATAATAATATGATTTAAAATTATTTTTCGAATAAGAAATGTTTCAAATGAATTCCAATGATTTCGAAGAAATTTCAAAGAAGTTTTCAAGAAAATAGAAGTCCAAAACTCACTTGTGTCCCTGGAAAATAATTTTAGTGATGAGTGCATGCATTGTCGACATTGATTTTCGAGTTTCAAAGTGGGGAGAGGCTACTTTAGTAGCTTTTCTATGCGAGTAATTTTGTGAAACTAATTTTGATTTCGAATTTCGAAGTATGATTTGATATTTTTGAAAGATATATGTATATATATTTAAAACGATTTGAAGTAAGCCTGGTGTTCAGTCCTCGTGTTTTGAATTTTATTTGGTATAACCCTATCTATTAAATTTGATTTACTGATATATTGCTGATTTCCAACTCTTGGATTGAAAATTTGATTCCGACTATTTTGAATGTTCAAACACTTCCAAATCAAGGTTTAATTTTCAAAGCTAAGTAATTTCAAAAGGGTATAAATATTTATAAAGTATATAAGTTTTGTTTTGTATGTTTAAAGTACGAGGTAGTATGATTTAAATAAATTTGAAACTGCTCTGTTAAGTAAATGAATAAGACTATTTCGAATTATACTAATATGAAATTTAGTTTTGAAATGTTTTGAATAAAATTTAGTTTTAAATGTTTTAACTTAGTGACATCTTTTATAAAACCATATATATGTATATGTAGAACGATGATTTTCAAATGGTAAATTGGATCTTTCAAATAGAAATAAATAATTTAAAGGTTTTAAAGGGATGGCTATAAACTCGATAATCATTTTCAGGTATAATTGACTTCGAGAAAAATATTTGGTTTCGAAAATAGATTCGAATTTAAAACCCAATATTTATATGATGAATTTGGAAATGAATTTGTTTGACTTCAATTATGTTTATTTGGAAACATGGATTATTTTCTAAACCTATTGTTTTGGAAATTTTGAAGATGAAGATATTTAATTTGGAAGAAATAATTTGGTGAAATTGCATATGATTTTGAAACTGAACTGATATTGAAACGAATTGGAATCAAGAACCTTATCTTACTAAATACTTGATTTGGGAGTTGTCGAACTTATAAAAAATTGATTTGTATAAGTATGAAGTTGATTTGAAAACTATTGATTTGGAAAGGTACTCAATTTGAATAGCGAAGTCTTATATAATCGAAGTCTATGTAAGTGCGATTTGATATACTATCAATTTTGGAAAGTATTCAGTTTGAAAATGAAATCTTATATATAATGGACTTTATATAAGTATGATATTTGAAATTGATTTTAAAAAGGTACTATATGACAAATATTTTCGAAGTAAATATATGGAAAGTGCCTTCTGCTTGATATCCGTTTTGTGGCTACATTGTGGATTCATTCTATCAATATTATTCTTTCTGATTTGGTTTTTCGAATGTGATACTCGAGTGTCCTTCCATGGCATTACCCATGGTTGTTTTGTCGTGGTAGCGTAATCCGCAAGGCAGAGATTGCTTAAAGGGTACGGATGTTTCCTGGGGGATCCAGGTGTAATCATTGTGTATCCACGGTCTACCGATTTTGTTGTCGCGGCGTAATCCACAACATAGATTTCTTAAAGGGTATGGACGTTTCCTAGGGGATCCAAGCGTAACCATTGTGTATCCTGCAGTCCACAGTTTTGGTTATCATGGCGAAATCGCAAGGCAGTGATTGCTTAAGGGTACGGATGTTTCCTAGGGGATCTAGGTGTAACCGTTGTGTATCTGCGATCCATGATTTAGTTGATTGGTTTGGATTGTACTTTCCATATTGGTTTTGAAGGGTTTTCAAGTATTTTCACTGGGTGTTGAAACAGGTCTACTAAGTACTTGAAGAATTCTATCTTTGCGCCTGATCAACGCATGACCATAATTTGCAAGAACGAGGATAAACTTGTTGAAACATCGAGTTATAAAAGTATTTTCGAAAGGAAGTTTGTTTTGACATAAAAGAATGTTATTATAAAAGTATTTTATTATAAAGGTATTTTATTTTAAAATTATTTCTAACAAAGAAATTTTGTATTAATATTAGGAATTGAAATTCTTAGGGTTCTAAATTAGTTATTCGTGCCCGATTCTATTCTTTTTAATCTACCTTATCTGCTCAGCTTTATTTAATCACGTATATCTATTTTTCCAAATCTACCTTCTTTTCCTTTTTGAATATATCCTTTAAAATATTGTTTATTTGTATAATACATGGTTTAATAGAAAACTTTTAGCATTACAAATACTTTAGAAGTTATTAATTAAATAAAACCTATATAAAGTAAATGATTTATTAATAATATTGAAAAGTATCTTGAGATGAAATTAATAATATTTATTAGTAATGTTTTCAATAACCTCTTTGTAAATATAAGTAATGATGTAAATAATTGTTTTCAAACAGTTTTCATATATTTATAAAGGTGTTATTTAAGCATATAAATGGTATTTATCAAGGAAGCAAGAAATTTACAAATGGGTTTTGAAAGTTATTAAAGTATTAAAGATAATTGATTTGCAAATGAAGTTTTCAAATGAATATTTCAAGTAAATTTATATAGTTTCAAATTAATTGTTTAATCTTGACTTTCAATCTGTTTTTCTTTTCGGTTGTTTCTATTCTCCGACCTCCTTCCTTTTTGGGGACGAAAAGTTTTGAGTGGGGGAGAGTGTAACGACCCAAAAATTTTGATGGCTTTAATAACGTAATTAATTGGAATTTTGTGAAATTTTAAATAATAAAATATTGAATTGAAAATTTAATATTTGAAATACGTCTATTTAGACTAGTAAATGGTAAATTTTCATCAGATAATATTGAAGTTTATTTTATTTTGAAGTTTTATTTAAATTTAAATTAGTTCATAATAGTTGAATTTAAAAGTTTTTCAAAATTTAAATATGTGAACATGAGAAAATTTATTTACAACACTCTGAATTAGACTGCGTAATTCGTTTTGCAAATTTCGAACGTTCCTAGCTCCATTTGGATTTTTCCGTACAGAATAGCAACGATATCAGTGTCCAATATTGAATTTTGATTGGATAATCGTACCACTGATATCTGTAAACCGCTTTGATCGTCTCCTCGTGTTGGTATCCGCGATGTATTTATTTCTATGTCTTGAAGTCCGGTTCATAGCGGAATCCACGAAAAGCGGTAACCGTACCGGTACGAACAGCAGTAACCGTACCGGTACCAGTCTGTGACTTTACAATTTCCTTTGGTTTCAAAATTTGAAATGCACAGGCTGGGCCACGGTGTAAAATTACTTTAAATATTTCAGCTAAATCAAGGCCCAACCGTTACGCTTCATTTCATTTTTCCGCTGCTTAAGAAATAATATAAATCTGCTATGTCTATTCTGGTTCTCCTTCCCTCCCATTTTTTCACTGTTGCTTTTGAAAAAATAGAGAACTTATCCTCCATCTCTCCTACTCATGCCTTTCCTCCACCCTCTCCCTCCTTCATCAATTCATGCGCGACCTTCCACTTATTTCTTGCGAACCCTTTCACACCCACAACCATTTCGCCAAAGCAGCACCATGCCGGAGCTCCTCCTTCTCCCCTTCCGCTGCACCAAACTAGCCTATCACCACCTCAGACTGACCAAGACCCGAGCCTCCCTCGCTCCTGAGATCCACCGTGAGCTGCTCCTCCCTTCCCTTCGCTCCGACCGCCACCTCCCCGGATCTGACTTCAGCCACCAAGTGCCAAGCGACCCCTCTCACCTATGTTTCCTTTCTTCCTTGGCCTTGAGTTTGAGAGTTATGAATATATTATATATATTTGAATAACTAGTTACAGTTTTAATATATATAGTGTTATATGGCATATATATGTATATGGTCGATTATATAAAATAAGTTATATAAGTAGTACATGGGTTGCCTACATATTTTTTCTTTTTCCTAAGTCCACATATTTAATATAATAAGTATTGTACGTGTGTGTGTGTGTATATATAAGTTCATTTGTTATATATGATGTGAATATATTTTGATGAGTATAGTCTGCATAGATATGTTATATATATATATTTGTTAACTATTTACAAAGTATGTCAGTAATAAATGATTTTAAGGAGGTATATATGTGGATATATTATACGTTATGATGGTTCACAGTATATTATAATATAAGAAGAATTATGTATATGATATGATAGAGTTACTAATGATTCATATCAATATTAACTGTATAGGTAGTATAATTATATATTTCATAGTTGATATTTGTTGTGTGACGCGTAAGACTATTAGTTTTATGAAAAATTGATTGTTATATGTGTATCCAGTTTGTTGATTGTATATTTTAAGTTGTTAGATAATATTTATGTATAGTTTCTACTGTGCAGTTTTGTACAGTTATATAAATGATATATTAGTTACTGGTACATATTCTTTTTTTTATACATGTAGTTATACATAGGTGTTTTATGTGTATTATGTCAACTTATACATATATATGTTAAGTATGTAATGTTTAGGTAAATTTATATATAAATAATATATATACAGGTTGTATTAGTATTTTTGAAAAATATGTATATTTATATAATAATTTATACTTGCGTTCATCTTAATAGTCGGAAAGTATATATATGTATTATTTTAAAATATATATTATATAGATGTGTTTGTTTATTATATATGTTTATTTTAAAAAATGATGTTGGAAAATACAAATATATGAAAATTTAATTTGCATTGAATTTAGAATATGATTTTGATATACATATAAATAGTTATATACATAGTTATACACATATATAGATATAAGTTCACTCATACCGTTTATCGTCATCGATCCAGCTCTAACTCAACTTCGTCAATTCTTTATCATCAGCTTTGAACGTCAAATTCATGCCAATCCAGTTTGCTTTGAAATCCGATGCTTGGAATCGTAACTCACTCTGTCGTCGAATCTCCCTCTAACCTCGAAAGGTGAGGAATCACTCACGATTAACATTCTTATATTTATTAAATTTGATTTCAATTGAAGCGAAAATTGAAATATGCCGCTGGTTATTTTGAATTGTTGTACATGATATGCATTTATATGTAATTGTTCACATGCGGGATATAACACCGTATCCTGTTGTTTATATTATATTGTTATTGATGATATATGCCTGTTATTATTATTATCATATCTATTTTCACTCTGCAAGTTCCTTGTTAGTATAGAATTCCCTATGGGTTGAAATGATACATGCCCTAACGGACTTTAGAATAGGAGAAAATTGTTATGGGTTGAAATGATAGACCTAAGCGATTTTCATTGAACTGAATTTGGGACTGCGGCTTGAAATGATATATACCCGTATATAAATTTAAATTACGGATTGAAATGATAAACATCCGTATTACTTGACCATAGGATAGAAATTTTTATACAGACACCGTTGGGGTGTGTGTGTATTGAAAATGATTTCTATGGCTTTGAAAGGAAATATATGTGGTTTTGTTTAAATTTGAAAATATAATGTATATGAATAAGCTATGATATAAAATAATAATAAATAAAATTTATGATCTGGTTTAAATATGTTTAAGGATTATTCAAACTTTTATTTTAAATAGAATCTTTAATGATTTTATAAGTTAAGGTTGGGAAGACAAATTTGAATTTAATTAAGATTGCAATTAATTAAGAATTTTATTTAGTTAAATCGATTTGAGATTTATTGAATTTGAGAATTTAAAAGGATATGATTTTATAACTTGATTTTGTTGAATATTTCACGTTTAAATAAATTGAGGGAAATATTTGGAAAAATGTAACTAAAGGTTATTTAATGATAATGGATCTATTAAGTGAATATTTCAAAAACAAAATAATAATAAGTTAAATGAAATATATATATGAAATTGTCAATTTAGTTTTTGAAAGTGCTATAATTTGGAAATATATCTATTTGAAATGGAAATGATAGTTTGGTTTTGAAGTAAAAATTATTTTGAAATGACCATGGTGTTATAATGACTTTAGGTTGTTAATAGCATATATTTCTACATTGTGGATAATTCCACGGATCCTCAGAGGATGGGTATCCTAAACATCCTCTAAATTAATTGTATTTCAGTTGATATTTCACTTGAGTAGAATTTATTGATATAAGAATGTTAATCCTAACTCGAGTGTTATGTGTTTTTCTTTACGCTCGGGTCAGACTGCGTAACACAACATTTGAGACTCACCTTGAAGTTTGGAGCTTCGCTTGGAGATCCTACTATCGATCCAGCTTTCAGTTTTTCCAGTTGATTTGTTTAGAGAGGTCATCAGTTTGTATTGGAGACTTCACTGTATTTGAGATGTTCTGCTGCATTTTATTTCTAACTCTAATGTTTGTATAGTAGCTTCATGAACTACTATTTATCTATTTTGCTTCATTATGTTTGTATTACTCTGTGTCTGTGATTTAGTGATTGATTTATTTACTGTATATGTTGATTTTTTCCAATTTTAAATTAAAAATCTGATATTTTGAGCAATTCAAGTCCGATGTGTGTGGATGCGAATGGTTGAAAAAATTGGGTCGTTATAGCTCATCAGTGCAAATCGGTATTTTCAATCAAAAACAACCAAATAAGCAACCATGCAACTAGCATCTATACATACATCCAAAACAGCATACATACAACATGTATAATACATCCGTATCAATTAATAGGTAAATCCTATCAAAAATAACCCAAATCTAACGATTCTCAAAAAATTACTCATCGACATAAAATATTTGATATTCAATATAAATTATTTTAAAATACTTTTATTTTCTTTTATAAAAATCTAGTAGGTGTATAAGTATAGGAAAAATCGCATTTTAAAACCAAAAATCATTCCCGAACATTGATCTAATACTATATAACCAATCATAGTATGATGAGGGATAATAGCACTCACCTTTGTAATCTATTCAACTAGTGCTATAGCATAGTTCACTTCGTCATAAGCGCAACGCAAGAAACGACATTCAAAATGGATCACATATGCAAAAGATATGACCAATATAAGAATCGGGATTAATAAGATAATTAATTAACTTAATCAAATAATTAGTTACCTTAATAATTCTTCCCAAACTCTAATTTTCCTTTCCCTATACATAGCCGTGCCTACATACAACATACACACACCTTCTCACCTCAATTTCTTCTAAATTACTCAATGAAGTCGACAACCGACGATTGCAACATGTTTCTTTTCGCATTCTTCTCGAATTACACTTATTCATTCAAGATCTAATCCACCACATGAATTTGCATCCTATATGCCCTGAGCTTGACCTGCCATTGGACGTGTTTTGATATTCTTGACTGCAATCGCTGAAACATAGTCTGATGGTGCGCGTTGTCGAAAGAAATGCAATGGTAGTCGTCGATCTGCCTATCTTTGCTCCAATATCCGGCAAAATCAAACCCTAATCGGCCATGAATGGGTCAATCTCGGCCAATCATGATCGGTAAAAATTCGCCATGGTCATTGCAAAGCTCTCATCCGTACGATCTAAGTGGATATGGTATCATAATTTATCATTGAGCGGGTTGGTCGATTTTATTTCTTGAATGAAATTGTGAAGAGCAGTCATGGATTTTGGGAGATGAATGCAACAGTAATTGTGAATTTAGAGTGAAGAGGTATTGGATTTTATTTATAATAATATTTATTCCATTTATTTAATTTCTCAAATAAATGGTCATACGTTTTGAGTTCGTATGATCACATGACGCGTCCGATTGCAATGAAACTCGTCTATGTACATTGCCTTGTTTTTTCAGATCCAATGGTACAAATCTTGTCATTATCTAAGACCGCGCCTTGGAATGCTAATATCATGCATTTCGAGATCGTTTTAGCCATCCGATCATCTGATTGTCAAATATAGCGATACTTATACTCATTTTTGTAGGATTGATTTCACCCTAGAGGAGGGTGAATAGGGTGATACTATTAATATAAAAAATTTAATTCGGAAATATATAGAATAATTGCAACACTGATAATAGCAGAATAATAACAATACGGATAATAACAGAATATTAAAAGCAGAAATAGAACAACATAGATTTATCCAACTTCGGCAAAACCCTGCCCACGTGCTGTCCCGAAAGTTTCTACTTGAAATTAAGTAATCAGACGCTTATACAAGTAAACTCGCGACACCCATTATCGACTAACCTAACTCTACATTCAAAACTCTGCCATAACTCAGCCACTGAGTTGCGAATTCTCAAACTACTCCACCGTAGTTCATCCCCTAGTCACATGACTAGATTTTACAAAAGTTTATAAATAAATTACAAAAAAAAACAATTTAAAAACACAAAACCCTAAATTAGAAACTAAAGCACAACAACTATTTATTATAACCGGCCTAAAATAAAAATAAAAGAGAATCCCCCTTTTCTTTTCTATTATAGGTTGTATCCTTGTTTTGTGAAAAATAGCTGCTTCCTTTTTCTTTACTTGACAATGCCGTTCCTCATTCAGATTTAGGATTTTTGGAAATTTGAGCATGCCATTTCAATTTATTGATTGAATGATGAACTATATATTGTTTGCTTCGTCAATCAATTTGTCATTTGGTTTGCAAACGGCTGCTTCATCGAGTTGAGTTCGAATTGAATTGGTATGTATTTTTCCTTATTTCTTTTCTTGATATTCTTTAAACTCGATGATAGAAAATGCCGATGAATATTGGGTTGAAATAGGGTTCAATTTCCTTAATTATCGTTCGAATATATTTTTGAATTCGTCTGTTACTTTTTGCTCTGCCGTTCGATTTAGTTTGGTTGCTTGTGATTGATCCTGACCGGTTCAATTTCGTATATTTTCTGTTATGGTTGCTTGGTCACCCGGCTTTATGAGTTTGCTTTAGATTTTGTTCTGTTCTTTACTGATTTGACTTCGGCCACTTTGAATTTGTGATAATTGACTTCAACTTCATGAATTTTTCTTTGCTGGCAATTACACTTCCCTAAAGTTTTCCTAAAATCTGCATTTGAATGTAACCCTGACTACATTAGAATTTTGTTCCATTTATTTGCTGGAAAATTTTGAATTTTTTTTTGAACTGCTGTAACATTCTCTGGTTTGAATTTTCTGATTTGAGCTCGACTTAACTTGGCTATTTTGAAATCCTCTAATTTTTGTAAAACTGTAAAGTACAGCTTGATCACGGTCACTTGCTCACTTGTTCTGTAGTTGAGCATTGGTTTATGCATTTGTTGAATCTTCTTTGATCTTCATATGTATTCATGTACATTTGGAATCATGGAAGTATTTTCTACTGGCTGCATTTCCAGTTGTAGTTTGTTGAGCACCATGTATATATATATATATATATATATATATATATATATATGCATGTGTATATGTGTTCTGCATTTTCATTTGTCTACCTAGCTTGGACATTCATGTTATGATAATCATGTTACTTTGAAACTGTCCTCTATCATTATGACTTTGAGCTTCTGATAATTTCTTAAGCTCGAATCAGTTGATTTTGTTACTACAACTGATTGTGGTGAGTGCACTTGTATTGGTCCATGTTG
Source organism: Allium cepa (assembly GCA_030765085.1). Classification (NCBI taxonomy): domain Eukaryota; kingdom Viridiplantae; phylum Streptophyta; class Magnoliopsida; order Asparagales; family Amaryllidaceae; genus Allium; species Allium cepa. The sequence continues at coordinate 604,134,050 of CM060935.1, forward strand.
AACTCCACTATGATGATTTGCATTCATCTTGAATTCCATTTCTTTGAGTCTGTGTTGTTCTGTTCCACTTAAATGCTTTGATATGTTATTATTTTTGTTATCACCTTATATGTACATACATATGTATGTATGTGTGTTTATATGTGTTGTTGATCTGCCGATGCCTTTTGTTGTGATTTGCTTGAGTCTGATCTTCGATTTGATTAAGTTGTTGCTTTGCACTGCACTTGTATCATCGTTGGTGCCATTGCTATTCGAGTCTGCTTCAACATGTCATTTGCTTCAAGTTTTAGCCTTGCCTCCATTTAACCAGGTGACGTTGTATATGTTTTGTTCAAATTGGTAGCTGCAGTTTGGCTGATTGCACTTTCACTTTGTTGCACTACATATTCCAGTGTGCCTTTGGTCTCTATTTCATTGCTATGTTACTTTATGACTGCACCTGATGTATTGGTAGTTGATTTGGATCTGGTCTTGTTTCAATTCATTGTTCACTGGTCTTTGATCTGTTGGTCTTTCCAATCAAGTAGTTTGCTTATGCACTCTGTTGTATACATGTTGACTTTGCATATATATCTTGTTGTACTGAACTGTTGAGTTGTATGCATGCATATAAGTTTGATCTACATGTTGCATTATGGTTTCTCTAGTCTGCGTTCAAGTGTGCATTGAGTTGTTTCATTGAGCTAGCTGTTCCCTTGCTCGAAACTGCTTTACTGGGTTCATGAACATTTAGGGACTAGTTCATGCAATTTGAAGGTTTGTATATGAGTCTTTATTGTTCATTTGTTTTTTGAGTTGACCCATTTGAACTGTCTTCATGTGTACGCCAATGTCTGGGTTGCTCCTGACCATCTTATTGAACTTGTACATTTGGATTGAACCTGTGATGAATCCAGCTTATAGCTCGGGTTTGACCTTGTGCTCATGTCATGACTTTATTTTTATTGCACTTGAGTTAACCTAGCTTTTGGATGGGTTTGACATTGTGCTCACCTATCCCCGCAGTTTTATCAAGTGCATATCGGTGTGCACAGACTTGTGGTATGTACGGTGATACACTATGCATATCACATATTGTTCGTGTATGATGATGAACAACCCAAATAACTGGGGCATATAATACTTTCAAAAACGTATCTTATTTTACACTGCAAAAATATTTAATTTTCAGTTTTACTGCATCGGTGTTTATTTTGCGGATAACTCAGATGTAGGATACAAATGGGAATACAGCTGAAGAACAAATATGAGTGAATGAGTGATATGTAGTGAGGATAGTTATGTAAATGATAATTATATAGTGAAAAATATTGTTGTAATTTGAAACTGTATTGTTTGAAAATTGTGTATATAGTGAGAGCTCAAATTTTTACTATTCAAAATTATAATAAATATTTGTTTGAATAAAATATCCGGTTGAATTTACATTCTATGTTATTTATTTTATTCAAAAAATATTTATTTAATTATGTGAAAATAAAATAGTACATTAAAAAATACATTTAAATGAATATATATATATATATATATATATATATATTATCATCGAACAAAAACCATATACTAGAATATTCAACAATTTTAATTCGCATTGTCAATCCGAACTCAACGAAAGTGGTCTCTAGTTATGATTCGGCTATATGCAAAACATCATATTTTTCGCCTTCATTTAATTAATAATTAAATCAATCATTTAAATATCCGATCATTAAAAATACGGGTGTTACAGCTAATTACGTTCTTTGATTTTGTTAATTCTCTTCCCTTATTTAGCTGATTGCATTAATTTGTTTTGTATTCTTTCAACTGAGATAATTTACTTGCATTTTATATATATTACGTGAGATTTGATTCCCACTAATGTCAATTAATTGATTTATTATCATATTTACATATATAACTATTTTCGACGCTAAAACTTCAAACGTTGATAACTTTTCCATTTGAACTTCAATCAAAAAATTACTACGGACACATTGGTAAAAGTTTCGTACCCAAATTCTGACATTTGTAGAAATTCAATTTTCATTATTTATTATTTATAACTAATTTATTTTTAATTAATAAACGTATAAACGCGGGGTGTTATATTCTAACTCTTATTCACCGGTACTATGTGATTCATAATACTATGATTAAAGAATTATTTCTTAAAATTGTGACCTAGTCTATAATTCCAAAATAACTGTACGATTTTATGTACTTCTATATTTTCTTATGTATCATTCTGTAATGAAAACAAATACTATTATTATAGTTTTATCTTATAATGAATATATAATATTCATATTAAAATAAAACTATGACTATTTTCAATCAAAACTGAAAACAGTTATCGTTTCATAAATAATATTTGGCATGTTTACGATAGTTTTCATAACTTAATGCATCCACTAAGAATTCGTACATGGTATGCTTGCACTCTTTCCACCGTTGCTATAGTGCACACAAAATATGAAACTCTATTCGACCACTTATTATGTGATTTTATTTCATTCGCTGTAACTAGTTTACAATCGTGAGTTTCACATTAATTATCTTGAATACAAATAAATAACTATAATAGGAAACAATTTTCTAAATGGAAATTTGTTTGGAATAGAAATTATATTTCTCATTCCATGATAGGTATCCAACTAAATTTTAAACATTTTTTATTTTCGGGATCCTTCATGTAAAAGAAAATGGTAATTCACTCTCTTCTTCCTCCCAACTATGCTTATTTTATATCATGTACATTCTCTTTCCTTTTCAAATGGTTGAATCATTCAAGAGGTGATCCTTACTACAAGACTGTAATGAAGTCTTTAGAAAAATGCATTCGCTTATCCTTAACATTTAAGCATGTTGAATAAGCTATACCTCATGTAAATAGATCAAGCTAACATTTCGGTGCTTGAATTCCTAGGTCCGTCATGTAGCTCTTTGTCTAGTGCTACATGTAACACAAAAAAATCATTATTGTAATCAATTATACCGAATACACGATCTTGCGGTTATGGCTTATGTAACATCCTGCCTTTTTGTACACTAAAGCAGACACACGTGCTGACTCAAACCATACAGAAGGGCGGATTGTTATGGGGTAAATAAGAAAAGCAGAGAAAAAAAGAAAAATCAAAAAAAAATATTGCAGCGGAACAACAAAATATAATAATCAAATAACAGTTCAACAAGCTGTTTTACAAAACATTTGATTTTACTTATACAATACATATCAGAGTTACACATACCAGAGAATATTAAAAAATGCAGCGGAACAATCTGAATGCAGTGGAATAATATAATAAATAATAGTAACACAATCTTCATCTTCGTCCTCCAAAAATAAAGTCTTCGAGTCCTGAAACACTCAGACTGACCAGAGCGAATTGAAAAGACAATACACTCAAGTCAGAACTAAAAGATCTTATGTAAGTTAAATCAACAGAAATAAATATGACTGTAACGACGTCAGAGATGTTTAGGGATTTGACATCTCCTATCTAGTGTCAACGTGTGTGTAGTAACTTAAGAGATGCTCGGGATTCACATCTCCTAAGGATCCGTTAAACTATCTACTATGTAGTAATATACGCTATTATAATAGTGTCTACAGTTAAGTATAATATAATTTAAAAATAGCGTTTAGGCTTTACATTTTCCAACTTAACACGCTTTTATATTCCTATAGTCTATACAGTACCGTAATCTCCCCCGTACTGGGCGTCGTCAGAGGGCATTCCATAGGTGGTACAAAACAAAATCGTATAAGGCGCGCTAGGGTACGTGACACGACACAATTAGGCAATGCCAGGGTAGATATATCAATTACGCTTCTGGACCAGTGGTAACGCATAGCAGCTACTACCGCCCACCTCGAGCCACACGCCCAAAATCAAAAGGGCCCAAATCAATCGCAAAGTAATAGAATGGTATCGAAGGAGTGTGTACGATAAAAGGTGCTACCTTCTTAGCCCGTCGATCGCTCCTGTTTTAGCCACCTTATGCCAACTCACGGGAGTCGGGTCCATGTATATACCTTAAAGGAAACATCGCCGCCATCATACTTCATTCTGGAATCTCCACCGCGTAAATGGTTGTCAAAGTGGTTTTCGGAGTTGTCAGAGAGTATGACAACTTCCGATCTCGGTCTCTTTAACAACCAAACGTTATTATAACACCGCGGTCATTTCAAAATAAATTTATACTTCAAAACCATATAAATACGATATCATTTCCATTTTAAAAACCAAATCCGTATGATATCATTTTTATCAAAACCTAGATCAATATAATATCATCTTTATTTCAAATATATCCTTTTTTCCAAAATCATAGCACTCCCAAAGTTATAACTCTTCGAAATCAAAACACTTAAAGCATAACACTTTCAAATCATAATACTTTGAAACTCATAACCTTGAAACATAACTACACTACTTAAATGGCTTAAATATTAAATTATTTTATAAATAAAATAGCTTCTTCAATTTCACAATTCCAAATACAGATTTGAACCTTCAAATAAACCATTTCAATTTCCATATATTTCAAAGCTTTAAATATTCCACCATTTCAAAATTAATTCTTTGATAATTCCATATATATCAAATTCAATTACTATTAGTTAGATTTGAAATGTTTACTCAATGAATCCAATATCGTTTAAGTAAAACTTTTAAACTTCAAATAACTGGATATTCTTCAATTTATTGAACTTGATATGTTCATTTAAATCAACTTGATATTCATTTAAATCACTCTAAACCAAAATCAAGTTATAATAATCATACCCTTTAAAATCTAAATTTTATTTAAATTTCAAATCAATTTATTCGAGTATAATTCTTAAATAATTTAATTCAAATCAATTTCATATTTATATCCCAACCTTAATTTTATTTAAGTGATTGTAAACTCTATATACAATATAACTTAAGCGGATACTTAACCATATTTTATAAAAACAATCAAACTTTATTATTTGGATTATTTTATATTTCAAAACAAATTCAAACATAGCTAAAATCAATAATAAATAACATTTATATAACATATGAAATCAATATTTATATAACCCATATATTTCTTTGCAAAACCATAGGAATCATTTCAAAATATTTTTATATATAGACCGCGGTGTCTGTATATAATTTCCTATCCTATGGTCAAGTGATACGGATATTCATCATTTCAATCCGTATCTTAAAAAATAAATACGGCTATATATCATTTCAAACCGTAATCCCGAATGAAATAAAAATCCATAACAACTTGCAGTTGATAACAGTATAAAATACAACATCCTTTCATCCAATATCAATCATCAAACATTTATCACAATCATCATCGAATTCAATCAATAACATCAATATAGAACAGATAATAAGTAACAGGCATTTACTGGCAGTTTATATTCAATATTAAATTAAATAACTATTTAACTGGCAGTTTATATGCGATAATAAATTAAAAAACAATTTAATTCAAATAAATTCAATTTAACTGGGATGATGATTAAAAATATGTCAAACAGTCATAAATAAATTTCTAATCACATCATAAATCATTTAACAAATGTAAGAAATTTTAGAAGTCGTGAATGGGTTAAAAAACTCACCTTTCGAATTTAAATTGAATTTAAATCCAATTTAAATCCAAAATTTGAACAGTCTCAGAATTCGTCCAAACCAGCGTCAAAATGTCCAGAATTTCGATATGAACCTAATAAAAGAAACCATGCATGAATTGGACCTCGCACGAAAAAGTTATTGTGGTTAGAACATTTCAGTTTGAATTAAATTAATTAAAAAAATATGTTAATTTACCATGTCACATCTCTTTCTCTCCTTTTCACACGCACGCGGACGTACCCAGATTTCAAACCGAAACCCTAGCCGCTGATTTATGCTGCTAAAACGTGCCACCCACATCCATCATCCCCTCGATCACAATATGCTAGCACGACCACCACGTTTGGCCACCCCTCGCCTTCAAAACCCGGTGCTCCACCACCTCCAAATCACCTCAGGACAAGAACGACATCGGCCCGTCCATCGTCGATTTTGCATGCATCCAAACCCCTAAAGACCCAAGAAGACGCATGGATCGCCTCTTTCGAGCCCCCTCTACACAGCAGTGCTCCGTGATCGTCGTGAAGTCGACGATCCGCCATCAATTCCGACAACGTATAATGAACGGCCGGGAGTAATCCCTTGAATTCTAGAAAATCAGAGATTCATATTGAAAAACGAAACATATATTTGACTTATGCTCGTGAGAGCTTCAAAGCTATATATAATTTGATATTATTTTATGGAGTTTGAATTTTTGGCTTTGAATTTTATTTGAAATTGCAATTGGAATTTAGGGTTCTGTCTACCATTGAAAGAGGAGAAGCAAATAGAATTGTATGTATATAAATAAGGAATAAGAAATAGACTGGGTTTATAATAAGGTATATACAGAAAAAGTTGAAAACAGAATAGACGAACCAGATTGATCTACACATTGAACGACAAAATGGCCCGAAAAGCTGTTTTGACTCCGGAACAAAATTGGGTCAATCCATATATCAAAATAGATGTTTTAAAATATTTAAATGCTATGTAACAGGTTTCAAGTCCAAATTCCATCGTATGAAGAAGTTATACTAAAATCAAGTTATTTCAAATTGATTTCAATTTATTTCAATTAAATTGATTTCAAGGTATTTCGAGTCCGTACGATCAAACGACAAGTCTGATCGCTACGAAACTTGAAATCCTACAATAATTCATCGTTACGGATCCGATGAAACTAGTTCGTCGAAATCCGAGTCAATGGCCAAAATGGCTATTTTCCTATTAATTAAATAAATTAATAATTGATTAATTTAATCAAATTTTCAATTTATCATTTTTATATTTCTAAATCATTCACACTAATTTAAAAAAATTGATGTCAATTTAAAATTGATTAATTCCTCAATTTCAGCGTTTAATTTCAATTTCATTAAATTCAAAAATTAAAAATTAAAATTCCGAAAATCCATTTAATTCACTTTTCATTCTATTATTCAATTCATTGCTGTCAACCAGATGAAATGAACATTGGATTCATGATCTATTACATTAATATTCTCAAATTCCATCTAAATTTCAATTAACGCGATATTTAGATATTAAATTTCATTTAATTGCAATTAATCCAATTATTATAGTTCAAATCCCAATAAATTGATAAATCTTTATTTCCATTCCTTTAATTCAACAAATTGTCCTATTATGAATAATATTAAAATTATTTTCAAATATTACCTTAATTAACATTAACGAAATATTTAATTTAGATTTATTGCAATTGATTCAATTCAATTTAGTGGATCAAAAATATATCGGTAACTTATAATAATTGTTCTCACTAACCCTTGATCATACTTCATTATCAGCAACAAATATTATAATTACTTATCTAACATTGATTTTATCAAAATACAGTTTATTGCGTATTATTTCATCAATTAATATAACTTTGAATTATTTCTAAATTTACTATTTACAATCAATATAACCCTACAATTGTTTCAATTAATTGGGGTCTGCATTAAATTAGTTATTTATTAACTTGCATTAACATTATTACCTTAATTTACATTTAGTTACTATTAATCAATATATTATTTCATTGGTTAATTCAATACTTACTTTTATTTACTTATTTTCTATTTTATAACCAAGTGCAACAAATTTGCACTATTTCATTATTGGGATTTCACTCCAATTGTCAATAGTTAATTTTAATTACCATCGCTATATTTTCATTTTAGCGTTCATTTCAACATTAAAGCACAAAGTTTTTTTTCGTTCTAAATTAAATTATAAAATCTCGTTAAAATAACAAATCTTATTATCGGAAATTTACGGGTCGTTATAGTTTATGTGCTTATTCGAATGAGCTATTTTCATCGAATTTTCTTATATTACAAAACACTTCTAGAATTCGAATATGGATGAAATATGTATATTCTTATATTGCTTTTAGAGTTTGAAACTCATAGAAGAAAATATACAATCGTAGGCAAATAAACCCCTAAGTGACCAAGGTATGAATGCTTTAGTAGTTATATAATTAGGTGGTTGCATAAAACTTGAAGTGACAACAGAACAAAGGATTTATTAGTAAGTGTATATAGTTGTATTTCTATGTCAATCTTAACTCATCTCATTTGTATATTTTAACTTATAAGCATTTTATCGGTTATATTAGTTGCACAAATTTATCGAAATAGATTATTTCGACTTGTATAACATGTATCTTACAATATTAGAAAGGTTAAATGTTATCATTTCATTTTTCTAGTAAGACTCCCACTACACTTTTATTTTTCTCAAAACCTAAAGAGAAAACATAGAAACGTTTCAACTTATCTATAGGGTATTAGGACTCACTTGCCTTGAGATTCTAACCTTATGAAAAGCTCAATAAATCATAGGTCGGCATGGATAACACCTTATCAGTTGTATCATATACAACTCCTAACCTGCAGTGTTTGTCCTAATCTTATCTTGACCGTGAGGAAAACTCAAAAAATCAAGAGAGATTATTCACTTGTACCTACCATATTGCAATGGCCTAAGTATAATGTGTGTACCTTAAGGAAAGCTCAATAAATACTTGCATGTGTCTTACCTCGTGTAATCAATATATTGATAGTACAACATATAACATCTCCAGCTTGAGGAAAGCTCAATAACTAAAGATTATGCAAGTAATCTGTTAATATATAAATGGTAGAGGACAACTTATATAAAAGATTTAAAATATATATATACACACACACACACATATACATAGAGTGATGTCAATTTGGACAATAGTGTATCTCTTATAAAATACCCTCATGATTCAAGTGCCGAACAAATTTGACATCGTGGTATACGTACAATATACAAGTGCTTGCTCCTTACATCTGAATTGGTTTTCTTAAAATTCTACTTAAGTTATACATTCATGTTATACAAATTTAAGACATATATAACGATTTGTAATTTAATTAACTTACATGATAGTCTTATATATATACTAGTGGAGCTTTGATCAATATTTCCAAGAGCTAAAATAGCTTGCTTCATGGACTTTGGATGACTAAGAGTGATTACTCTTTCTAGGAAAAATAAGGGAGTCTCATAATGATCAAGCCAATCCATCCCATGAATGATGTCAGATCCCCAATACTCAAACACATGCGAATTACAGAGAAAGAAATCCAACATAAGTACAACACAACGTTCTAATGTCACATCCTAAGGGTTTATTATCCCTTTATAGGATTAGCAATCCTTAAAGATGTGACTAGGCAAATAACATCGCCATCAAATCTATTCACTGGTTCCTTTGATATGAATAAATAAGTTACACCCATACTTAATAGGACTCTAATAGTAGAAACTCTGATAACATCTTCAAGGATGGTCGTAGCTTTCCCTTCTGCCTAAGATGGTCCACTAGAAGCTTCTACATCAAATTCCCAACTTTCTTCTTATTTTCTGTTGGACAAGTATAGCAGAAATGACCAACTTCATTGCAAATCCTACACCTCTGTTGAGTGGACGGCTGATGTGGCTTGTTGCACTCTCTAGAATGGTAGCCCTCTCATGCAGTTTTAGCACACCATAAGACCCTTAACATACTTGCTGAAGTCCAAAACTTTTTTTTTGTTTACTTCCTTTTTTTTGAAATCTCGATCATTGCTACTAGAATGAAAACTACCTCTTTAAGCTAAAAAATTTCTTACCCCTCTGAACTTTTTCACAACTCTCCCTATCAACTTCCTCTAATCTTAAAGTTAATAAAAAGCTTCTCGAATGTTCTTAAGCTATGGTAGAAAAGCCTTCCTAAATGCCTTATTCAAGCCATAGCCCTATTCAAGCCATACATTGCCTTATTCAAGCCTAGATAAATTTCTGATTCTTCTTGAGAGGAGTGTCGATGAGATTTGTTCCATACTTAGAAAGTGCCTCAAGAATAGTAAAATACCAAGCCATAGACATCTGCCCTTACTTCAAGTCAATAAACTTCCTAGACATGGATTCTTTCTCTACTTTAGGGAGGAACTTACACTCAAAATGAACCTTGAATTGATCCTACGTCAGTTCAGTGTCATCTATCTCGGACACAAGTACCTCATACCAATAAAGTGCCCTCTCCTACAACTGGCTAGATGCAATCTCCACCCTTTGATGATCAGTTACTCTAATCTGAGTAAAGATGTGTTCGCGAGTATTGAGCTAAGCCTGAACTCCAATAACTCCCTTAGTGCCCTTAAATGGTTTCCCACCAAGGCTAGCATAATCATAACACATCCGAGCAAAATCAAAGAAAGGAGTAGGAGGTTTAGGATTGTGGAAGCACTTGATGCATGGATGCTCCGCACAAGATCCATCAATTGATCTGTGGTCAGAAACTCACCCACATTCCTTGATCCAGCGGACTGTCCAGCATCAGCTCTGGGAAACTGACCACCAGCCATTCTCACTTATGCATTAAATTGAAATTCACATTTAGAATAAACAAGGGTAATATTATTTAATCATACAAAATAGCAGGTATGTCCCCGGATGACTACCCTAGTAATCATCATGTACTATTAACACACACATAAATATATATATATATATATATATATATATATATAGGTACAGACACATGGAATCTACCCAACACCCAAGGTTATAGGGACTCCTAAGTCTATCTAAGGCCAAAACTATATCATGTATTGTTTTGCACCTACTTTGATACCAACTGTAACATCCCACCTCTATACCCATACCATCAAAGAGTATTACTAGATAGTACTGTCTGATAATATAGAGAATGAGGTAATATTGGACCTCACATATGAATATTCTGCTAACTCTGGTACATATTCAAGTATCTAATATAACTCATCTATATGCACTCGTTATTGGCGCAAATAAATAAACACGTGCATTTCTAGGACAGGACAATACACAATATATGAAAAACAATAGAGATCACAAAGTCATAACACATCAATAAATATAATACATCAATAATACAAAAATCTCTATGGGTCCACGAAATACTAGTCCAAATCCCACTGTCTCGAAATATACATAACATGGTCTAATACATATAATCATACATCAGCATAAATAAACGAGGCTACAAAAATACATAAAGATCGTAATTCTACTATGTAGAGTAGCCTCCATAAGGTGCCCAATAAGTCTAGCTGGCTATTTTATATTGGTCCTAAAATGATTTGGACTAAACAGAGTATTTAAAAATAACAAATGGGTCACACTATGTTTGGAACTAAAGAAGTCAATGCATTTAAAAATAACAAATGGGTCACACTATGTTCGAAATATAACAAGCCTTATAACTAAATGGCTCTTGCCGCATAATACTTAACCAAGTGAGGTATAATAATTATGTATGGAAATCACATAATACAAATGGGAGACTGATGTTCAACACTACTACAAGAGTCTACACAACAACACATAACATATGGAGATTCCATGTGTAATTCCAAGATCTACTTAACATATGGAAATCCAAATGTGATTCCAAGAACCGTTGGGGCATTGGAATCCATGTGGGATTCCATGGTTTGCTTTGATGGCGTTGTATGAGTTGGAACATTGGACGTAGCCTCATTAGCAGTAACGACTAAAACCAAAGATACGAGGCATGGCCAATAGGGTTAGCAAACCCATAGGGTGTAGTCGGCAACACCTAGACATTACCTACAGTTGTTATGCATGTGTGGAGCGATGCACTCGGTCTTAGCAAGACCAGCGTTATGCATGTGTGGAGCGATGCACTCGGTCTTAGCAAGACCAGCTATGTTTTTCCTATAGTACATCATTAGAAATATATGCTGCTTTGGAAGGATATCTCCGATCCTTATGCAGAAGGACCGTTCTCGAAGTACTGAAGGCACCTTCATGGAATTCTACACAAGTAGCAAACATGCCTTATCAGTTTTTGATTATATATCTAGTATTGTTGTGATGTACACTCACAAGAATTACAGCTACTTATTATTTTCACCCTTAGACACTATCATAGTATCATTGGATTTTCTAATATAAATGTTTTGGTTATCGTAAGGTAAAAACCGAATTGTGTTTATGTGCGGCGTGGTCTTACGAGATACCTTTGATTTTAAAGGATTTTACAAGTTATAATAAATAAAATCCTTGTGATTTGAGTCTCTCACACTGGTTTTACCAGACTGACCCAGGCGTTGTTTTCCTATAATGCTCGGGTCAGCCCAAGTATAATTTCCAGATTTAGCTGGATACTTGGGAGCTTTCGGGAGACGAGCTAGATTCTCCAAGACATATTCACGTATCTTATATTTTATGCTATTTTTTATTCTTGATTTATATATGTATTTATCAGCAATTGTAAGGACAGGTTATTGTAACTGTCTAGGCTGAGATAGGTTAGTATGCTCTGACTTGTGTTATGTATGTATAAATAAGATTATTATTTTTGCAAAAATCATGTATATATTATGTATTTATCTTATCATGATTATGAGATTCTGTTATGCCTTCTATTTATTTCACCCTAATAATCTATCTTTCCAGCACTTGAATATTTGGCACGTGAATACCATGAATGTATTAGTACCGATTTTTAAGGGTCGAAAAGGTGGGTCGTTACATTTAATATGGGACAAAATTATATTTATAAAATATATAATTTGTACCGACATATATGTATATATAACTGTGTATAATTATAATATCCGTAAACTCAAATATAAATAATTTACATTTTAAATTCAAAATTCGAATTTCAAATTTCAAATTTCAAATCTAGATCTAAACTTTTAAAATCTTATAATTTCAAATTTAAAGCTATTTTATAATAAATTGATTAACAAATATATCTATATATATGTCTGTATATATATGTATATGTATATGTATATGTATATGTATATGTATATGTATATGTGAATGTATATATGCGCACACACACACACGAATATAGTGTATATATATATGTATACATTAAATAAATATGTATAATGTAAATATATATCCAAATATATTTTTATATTAAAATTAATGTTTAAAATAAATACAAATGGTAAAGATATAAATAAATATATTTATGTATATATGCTCTCGACCCAATTTTTATTAAACATATGTTTTTATTTATTTTTATGTTTTTGTAACGATTTCCACATTGAATTGTTAATATATATACTTGTATGTTTGTATAATTTTGAAAGTATAATTTATAACATTCAAAATTTTATACTTATTAAACTTATTATATATATTTTGAGATATGGCGTGTGTGTATTAAATTATAAAAAACATTATGTTATATATTTATATATGGATTTATAAATAAATTATAATTTTTAAATTTCGAATATTGTTAGGTACATTTTAACAAAATTTTATATGTAATTTATACACTAAAGTCTTAATTTATATTTTAAAATAATATTTAATTCAATTTTATTTTATTTTATGGTCTTGAGGTACACACACACACATATGTATAAATAATTTATACATACATACATACATATATTCATCAAATGTTGATAACACATATATAAGTGGATTCATGATAATATACGTACAATCTAAGGCAACAGAATGACATAATAAACTATTATATGTATATATAAATGTAAATAAAGTTAGTTCCTTACTATGGCTTAGAGCCAATGGTTTAAATGTTGAATCGTTTGACTCCGCTTGAATCTAAATTTAATTCCTTCTACATGGAGCTACCAGGCTGAAAGGACCCCACACTGATGTCCTATTTTTATGTAAATTTGTGTTTTAATTACTTGAATATATGAAGGAAGGTAGTGGGTAGATTCATCTAGTTATGATGAAGAAGGAGGCAAAAATTAGAGATCCAAAAGTGGGGGTTAATGCATTTAAATGGTAGAAATAGAGGAGTTAAAGTGGATCCAGATCCACTATTCTCTCTTGATATTTCTAAACCATTTTGAATCAAATTCAACCCTATTTCACCTCCCTGACTAATCATATCAAGTCCATTTATGGGCTTCCCAATCACATCAAGCCTGATCGAATGAAATACATTTAAATCTAATTTAGACATATATCGATATCGTATATCGATATGTGTGTATACAACTTTTACACACTATTTGCAACACAAATAAAATAAAATTTTATAATTAATATACCATACATATTAATTAACTTATAACACTTATAATTAATTAAATCGGCGTTAGTCAGAGTGTCCGACAATTTGGTTCTTTCTTAGGTGTAAATTCTGTCAGTAATTAATATCGAATAATAACGTTTACACGTCTTCTTATTTAGTATGTGACATTATGGAAAAATTTATCATGCGTAGGGTAAAAATCCAATTTTACTTATTTTAGGTATTGTCCAATAGTGACAATTATTTAAACAAATTCTCTTCCTCAAGACTATATCAACATAATGACTTATGGAATTTGGTAATGACAAAAATTCCAGTATCGTCCATATCCAACTTTATAGTCCAAATACAAAGTTATTGGTTTGAAAAAAAAACGTTTTTTATTAATCGAACTGCTCTTGCTAGAGACTTTGACTCTGGTTGACTTCAGTTGACCATAATACAAATCTCATATAACTTATGAGACGAATTCTCTATTGAATAGTCTTTCACTTCCAATGTTTTCACTCGATCCAACTATAGTCATTTGATGGACGTTATGCCATGATTTAATTGTAATCAAAGTGAAGTTTCCACATTAAAGCTCAACAATATTCTCAATTCGAGAGAATTATGTAATATCGTCACATCGATATTTTCTATTTGACCTTAGTTGAATTAAGCAATAGAAAACTATTGAATGAGTCATTCCATAGTTATCCAATAACTATCTGTACATAACCCCTTGAAGCCCTGCAGTGACAAGTAGTATAGTGTCCAACATTTGGAGAGCATTACGTGCTCTAGTCTCAACAAACGTTTTGATATTCAGTCTTGATACATCTTGACTAGGAATATTTAAAACGACGCGTTTATTATATTATGATAAATTTCTCAAGATTATAACACCTTGTAGTTATTATCACAAAACACACTATAACAAGTATATAATAGAAATTAAAACATCTTTCATTTAGAATGAAATTTTATTATAAAGTTAATAATTTACAATATATTACAGAAACTTCCCTAGGGCATACCCGTAACTCTATCAATCTCCCACTTGCACTTAGGGCCAATTATGGAATCTCAATCCTACCCACTTGATTAGCATGGCGAGAACCGACGGAACTAATCGCTTCATGAACGGAACTAATATGGTTTCCTTGGTATCTACCCATTATATCATGACCACTTTCTTCTCAACGAATTCTATAATTAGGTGGAAGTTTCGAAGAATAAGTCATGACTTCTTGTGTGCTCTAAGCTCATTTACTATCCGCATCGCCATATTATTGTGACAAAACAATGCGGTTGGATTCTCAATTTCGAGAATCACTCCGAGCTCACTTTTTTGCTTCGTTAAAGGCGGTGTATTTGGCATCCATCATGGAATTAGTTATCGTTTCCTACTTGGAACTTTTTCCAATGGACAATTCCACCATTAATCGTAAAAACATAACCTATTATTGATTTACTATCATCGATATCACTCTAAAAGCTAGGATTTCCTTCATAAGAAGGTCTCCATTTCCACATATCAGGAATAAGTCCAAAATATTTCTTAAATACTTTAGTATATATTTTACAGTTTTCTAATGCTTTCTCTAGGATTAGACTAGCACCGGCTTATGCATCTTAATGTGCATGCCACATCCGGTTTAGTACATAACATAATATACATTAGAAAACCAATTTTCAAAGCATACGATACTCTTTTCATACACTCTTTCTCATCGTCAGCCTAAGGAGTATCCTCCTTAGAGAAGACGATTCCAGATTTTCATTAGAACATTTTCATGCTTGGAATTCTCCATACCGAACTGTTTTATCATGGAGTCTTCGTATAGGGATTGAGACAATCCCAACAGCATCTTAGATCTATCTCTATAGATCTTCATACCTAGTATATAAGTTGCTTCTCTCAAATCCTTCATGGGGAATTTTCTGAAAAGCCTAGCTTTCACCGATTGCAATAATGCAACATCATTGACAATCAATAGAAGATCGTATACGTACAACACTAAGAATACGATAACATTTCCTTGCGCTTTTTGGTATACGCCTTCTTCCTATATATTATGATAAAACAAGACTGTTTGATTACTTTATCAAAATAGGTATTCCAACTTCTTGAAGCTTGTTTAAGTCCATAAATGGACCTTACCAACTTACAAGCCTTGCCCTCGACCCCTCACTCCCACCGACCTTAAAACCCTCAGGTTGTGACATATAGATGGTCTGTTCTAAATCAATATTTGGAAATGCCATATTTACGTCCATTTTCCATATTTCATAGTCATAGAATGTCGTAATAGCTAGCATTATCCAAATAGTGTTAAGCATTGCTACGGGCGAAAACGTTTCATCATAATTAACACCTTAAATTTGATAATTCCTTTCGCAACTAGCCTTGCCTTATATAAGTCTATACTTGTCCATCTGCATTTAGATTTTTCTTAATAATTGTAAAGACCCAATTTTTCGACGCTCGAAAATCGACATCAGTACGTCCACTATATCAAATGCCGAACAATCAAATGCCAGAAAACCGAACCATTAGGGTTAAAGAAGAAGGAGGTAGAAAAAAAATAGAAACAATATCAGAATCTCACAATAGCATCGGAACAATATATAATAGATAAATGACTAATCTTTAAACAAAAGAACTATATCTGCTTATACATTACATCATCAGAGTCATATATATGACACAACATCGGAGTACAACATAATAGCGGAAAAACAACATCAACATGGTCTTTCAAGAGAGTCCAACATACTGCATCTTTATTTCCAAAGCTCCAAAGTCCAAACCAAAATGCTCAAAACCAAAGCTTTCAAACCGAAGACTTCCAAATCCATATCTACTTCCTAACTTAGCTCCAGAACCTACTGATAATCTGACTCTAGGCTGCTCGTGTGGAAAACTAGGGGCACCTAGAGTTTAGAAAAGGGAACAATAAACTCCGAGTCAGTCATGGGACTGTTGTGAGAAATTAAACTGTTATTTGTATAAAAAGAAATCCGTTCGTGCTTTTTGGAAAATGAAACTACTATAAAGTCTCCCAGCACACACTCAAATGTAATCGCACACATGGGCGAGTTTTCTCCTTATAGTAGTCAAACATGCTTGATATGCAAAAATCCTTTTAATACTATTATTAGTGCATAGCGTGGAAAAACATTTGCAAGTATAATATTAATCTAAGCTAGCATACATTCCATCGTAGTATTCCTACTATAGCTACCATGTTAAATGGCAGGTTCTACAACTGAAATCATAAAGGGCTCGTATTGTTTTGTTTGGATTTTCAACAAATGGCAAAGGCTAAGGAACTTCCTTTATCCGAATGGGTACGACTCTGGAGGGACGTCCTGAGAAACTAACCGTATCTCTGCCAACACAAGACCGGTTTACCTTTGTAACTAGGAAACTAACTGTCACGAGTATGCCATCCCCCGGTCATAACCGACCTTTATCGAGGCACCTCAAATTCCAACAACCAATAAGTAAAAATATCAAGGCTCCATACCAGAATACTACTTTTTATCCAGAAGGAAATGCGCATACCCTTAGGGTCGCGAACCCCATAACCTTGCCGCATCCTTCCTGTTTTGACCATTTCCCAGGGTGTGAGGTTCGATGAAGTCTCATCCCACAAAACTACGCTTTACACAAATGCCATGTTTCGATCAACCAATGCTCAACACTTAGCATGCCACACCACCAAGTTGGGAATATATCACTAATAACTATCAACTACATAACCTCTTAGCTCGTACTTCTCAGAGAAGGGTGTTAAGCTAAGAGAATAAATTCTCTGCCACCAAAAAGAAATGTATTTGATAGGAGCCAGCTTTATATCTCAAAGTGAAATGTCATACATACATCCATACAAGTCCGTTCCGGGTCCTAACGGAACCGAAGGCACTACTCCTACTACATCCATTTTGGAATCACCCTTAGGAGTAGTAGCGATTAGCCCTTACGCTTCACTGCTCCATCTTCGACTCCAAGCTCATGTCTTCCTTATGAAAACATTCAAACCAGATCGAAGTGGTTTTCGGGAAATTAATCCCAATCTCGGTGTAACGACCCAAAAATTTCGATCCCGAAATTTCCAAATAGTTAGTGAAAAGAAGAAAAGAGAAAGAAGAAGAAACAGAAACTAATCACAGAAACCTCACATTCGCAGCGGATAAAATATAATATCAATAATAATAGTTATACCAAAGAAAATTGTATCTATCAATTTACATCGATATTTTAGAGTTATAACAATTTTATACAACATTGGACAGATACAATTTATATTATGTCTCGGACATAAACAATACTATAGTGTAAACTCTCCATACGTCCCCGCCATCCAGCCCGCCTCCTGAGCTCCAGAACGTCCTTACCTGAAAATCTGTAATACTCGGTCTGACCCGAGCATTACATCAAAGTAACACCCGGGTCAGGCTGGAAACCAGCGTGAGTAAACCCATCTAACATGTAATTCACAAGCATACAATTTAAATAAACCCGGGGTAACTCGGGGTAACTTGTATCAATTTACAACTTTACAGGTCATTATAGACATTACTTACATCAGACGTCAATTTCTAAGTATCATAACTTAAATTAAATGGTCCAATCACTTTAATCATTCCATTTCATTCTATTGATTTCGCACATCAAATTATAAAGAATCGAAGTGGTTTTGGATGCTTATTAATACCCGACTCCGGTCTCTTCGAATCCAATTTCATCTGAATCCAAATTATTCAATTAAATACTACTCAACCTTCATTATCAGATATCCTTTTTACATACCAATTCATAATTGACAAATAATCATATTATCACCGTCCATCTAACATAGCATATCACAAAGCAACTCATATCAGAGATATCAACCAATTTAAAATATTCATCATCATTCAATCATTGAAAAGCAAGATTTATCACTTCCAATAATTACATTAATTAATGATCCTCTAATAACTTTCATTAGTTAATTATTCTTAAATTTCATTTAATAATTAACTCATAATTTAATTACATCTATTAATCAACCTTGATTAATCACACTCAGAAATTATCTTCCTCAATTTCTCCATCAATTAAACCAATCCCCTTGATTAATTATTAATTAAAATTTTTCTAATTACACAGAGTAATTATCACTTAATTCCTTCCACCAAGTAATTATCCTTTAATTACTTCCCATCAAATAATTTTATTTAACTAATTACATCCAGTAATTAGCCATTAATTACTTCTCTAAGTAATTATACCTCATTAATTACCTTAAGTAATTATATTTAACTCAACATCAAATGTTTACTCTTAATTAATTTAATTTAATTTCTTAACTAGTATTAACCACTTTAACTTAACTAATTACACAAATTAATTAACCTTACCCATACACATTGATCACATTGATCCATAGTTAATTACTCGAATTAATTCTTCTATAATTTCTTACATTGATTAATTATCTTGTACTTAATTTTCTTCATTAATTAACTAACCCTTGATTTATCTCCTTAATTTATACATCCTTTAATTCATTATTTTAAGTAATTTTCCTTATTTAATCACTCTATTTAATCATTCTTAATTAAATTACGTTAATTAATAAACCTTTTATTAATTAATGACTTTTAAGTAATTACATTGATTAATTTATCCATCAAAATCCAGACCCTATTTAATTTAAGATAAAACATTATCTTAGTTAACTATTTAATAATTATTAAATCTCCTCTGAGACCATATAGAAATAAAATTAAATAATTAACTTATAATTTTTAACTTAAAAACCTTTAACTTCATTGGTAACTAAAATATTCGGGTCAAATCTCAAACCCAAACTAACTAAATTAACCAACTAAGTGGTTTGAAACACTTCTTTTTTTCTGTTCTTCCACTTCCCATACCTTGACTATCTTTTATTCCTTAAAAATAATCAAATACTTAACCAACCGGCCCACTACTTTTCCGGCCCACCAAAAATCAGAACCCATGAAAACAGCGAAATCCCACATCTCTTCGAGTTACTCAAGCCACCTCTTCTGTTTTTTTTTCAAAGCTTAACCCAAAACATTATCAGATGAATTCACTTCGAGCCGAACACTGTGTTTCTTGAGCACTACTTCGAGTATCTCTTTATCTTCCCAAACTTAATAACCCAGACAAATGAATGTGCACCGTGCACATGTACTGACGCCCAAGCCGCCGCCGATCAACCACGTTAACGTCAACAAGTCATCAACGACCGATCCTAACATCTCGACCACCCAAATCCCATTAACGAAGATGAATTCAAATTTCGGCAAGTTGAACAAAAACTAGAATCATAGATCGCCAAAAAACCCCCCTCCATTCGACCACCTCCGGTAGGCTTCGACCACGCCGCTTTATCCAGAGCCTCGCCAACGCCTCCTCCTCCTTTCCCCCTTTGACCGATCACCCCTCGTGTCCCAATGCTGACGAATTTTTCCCCAAAAGTTCATCGACTCAACTGGGTCATTAAACCCTATTTTGCCTTCAATCCACTTCCATAATTAAAAAAAATATCATTGATCATTTTTCCTACAATCCGCGTCACATCATCCTCCTCCGATATCAAGCCTGAGATTTTTCAGCTACGTGATCAGCAGAAATGGTTCGAAAACCTTCCTCCATTCAACTCGAGAATTCACATAAACTACTGACTTAAAAATCAGGATCTTATTTTCAAAATTCACTATTTTGGAAATCAAATCAGATTTTATACTTGAGATAATAAATTATCAAAGTTGAATTTCTTTGTCTACCTTGGTTTCTTACAGTATATATTTTATATTTCCAGAAAACTTAACTAAATTTCTCTTAGAAATAAATTTTATAATTTAGATCTTACTACTCTAAACATCTTCTGTTTGAACTACAACTAAATTAAATCAAAGGATGAGAATTGTTTTTTTTTTGATTTAGGACAGGTTTTAAAACCTGAAACTTTGAACAGATTAGTACATAGGTATATACCTGCACATATCTTCATATATACATACATACAATCTATAATTTATATTTATTCATCAATGATCATCACATGCAAACCAAAATAAAAAGAATTCAAGAGTTTGCTCACCTTGAAAGGTTTGAAAACAGAGAGTTTTGCCTGTAACCCGATGCTTTAAAACTTGCATGCTTTCAGGATGAAACTTGGACAGATTTTGATTCTTTATTTGACCTGGTTTAGCTTAAGTTTCTTGTTTCCATATTTGAAATGAATTGCACGTTGATTCAGTTTTTGTTCATGTTTTTGATCAGCTTCAGGTTGTTTGATCTTCAAACTGAAACTGTTTTGATCAGCACTCTTCTTAATTACAGGTAAAAGAATTTCATTTTCCTGATTTGCTTTTGTATTTCTTAGTTGAAAACATGAGATAGATTCTGATTTTTGATTTGAAATTCTGATAAAAAAAATTCTTTGATCTTTGCTGTAGTTTTTTATTTATTTATAAATTTCCTTCTTTTCTATAAATTCTAAACCAAAAGAAAATTACATTTAATTGCCACTTGTAAATAAAACTAACACTTGTCATAAACCTTTATTCATTAGTTAACACATGTTATATTAAGTTTTAATATAAGAACACTTGTCTTAATATTGTTTTCTTTTTATTTTAAATCTTAATAAAGGTTTCAATTAATTTTTTTATTCTTATGTAATATATATATGTGAATTTCTTAAGTAAAGAGAATGTAATAAAAAAAATATGAATAATAGCTTATTCAAATATCTTTAAATCCAAATATTTCAAAATATTCATCCCTTGAATTTCAAAACTTTAAATTCGAATTCAAATTTCAAATTAAATTCTAAAATCCAATTTACAAATCAAGTTATACATATATACTTATATAACTACTTGAAAATTTTAAAAAAAATAACAATTCTATTCCTATAAAAATTTATTTATATCTATGTATTATTATTTGTTTGAAAACATCAATTTTAGCCAATATAATTAATTATACTAGAAAGATTATTAAACCAATACTTTTTCAGATATATACTTTCATTACCAGCATTATTTGTTTAACTTATTAATCAGTATTTCCATTAATTAAATTCAGTTAATCTACAAATTGCAGGTATTCTAAAATCCGGGTTATCACATTCCTCTCCCCTTTGAATCTTTTCGTCCTCGAAAAGGAACGAAACCAGAATTTAAAATATCATAAAATAGTTTTGTAAAAATACTTTTTATAACTCGATGTTTTAACAAGTCCATCCTCGTTCTTACAGAAATTCGGTCATACGTTGATCAGGCGTACGACTAAAA
This sequence comes from Allium cepa, assembly GCA_030765085.1. Lineage (NCBI taxonomy): Eukaryota > Viridiplantae > Streptophyta > Magnoliopsida > Asparagales > Amaryllidaceae > Allium > Allium cepa. The sequence continues at coordinate 604,156,538 of CM060935.1, forward strand.
ATCTACAAGTACTTAGCAGACCCATTTTCAATACCCAGTGAAAATACTTTAAAAAAAATAATTTTATTGAAAATATAGAAAACATTTTTTTTAAATAGAGGATATATCTTTGGTGAGAATGCTCTGGAAATCATCACCCCTATCCATGGTCAGAGTTACATCCAGGGTTACGTTGCCGTCGCGGAAAAAGTCCATGTAACTGCAGGCTCTCCGCGGCCTCTCGATTACGCCATGGAACCCACACAACAGATCTTAGTTACACCCAGGTTTACGTTGCCATCACAGCAAAAGTCCATGTAACTGTAGGCTCTCAACAGCCTCTGATTTTCACTGTCGAAATGAAACTTCTCCACTCCTACATAGATCGTAGTCTGCCGATATAAAATCAAACGCAGACTGTTCGCTCTCAGCGGCACACACGACTTTCGCTATGTTATACTCTACTAGGGGTGTCAAATGGGTTGGGTTGAGTATAAATGGGTTGGTTTAAAAATCAACCCAACCCATTTAAAAAAAATAGACCCAACCCATTAGACCCATTTATTAAATGGGTAAACTCAACCCAGACCCACTAATTTAACGGGTCAAAGGAACCCAACCCGTTTAACCCAACTTGAATAAAATTACATAAAAACGTATAAAATCATTCTCATCAATTCAGTTTGTATAATTGAAGATCAATATAAAAACATTCAAAATTAGTACAAGACCATTCCAAATTTAAATTAGTACAAAGATAGCGAGTATCGTTCAAGATCAGTTCAAAACTACATAGCATAAAAATATGTGAAACATGAAGTAGCTCAATGAAAGCACTAAATCTATTTTTTTCCCCTTCCTTTGCATCTCTGTTGTCCAACCTGCAACTGCATGTAGTGTCCAACCTGCATGTATTTTTTGAATTGTTTCAATAAGAATTAAGTTGATCATAGGTTAGGTACTATGCATATAAGTGACACAGCAGCGGCTGTTGTATGACATTAATTAGTGTTGCAAATTCAATCAGTAACATGCAAAATGAGGTATATAATTCAGAGTTAAAAATGCAATTGCTGACGGTAATAAAAGCAAATCAACCAGTCCTATGTACTGCACACACTTTCTTCTTGAAAGATATCAAAAATAGACCATGCCTTACATCCTGAAACTAAATTAAGCTTTAAGTTACTTGTTTAACTTTGTTGGATGCTCATATATGTTCTACCATGCAACTACCTATCTAAATGCCTCTATTTACATGCTCAATGCATTTGGAGCTAGTTATAGTTTTCATGGTTCATTTCTAGGTGTTCTTTTCTTTTCTTTTTTCTAAACGGCAAAGCTCATATATTAAAAATAGGCTTAATAGATTAAAGAAATCACATTTCAAAGCGCATGATATAAAGATAAAAAATTGCTAAATCTAGCTTAGTAATTTTACTTGTAGAAAGCATTGACATGAATCCCAACATATTTGTGGAACCAAACAATAGCACATGGCATGTTTCCAGTATACAAGGACACACCTAAACATTCGAATTGAACTTTTAAGTAACTACGCCAGTATCAGAGAGAAAGTACAAGATAATTAGTAATTTTGACACAGAGGGGATTCTTTGACATAGAGGGGATTCAGAGTTGTAATAGCTACAAAGATGGTAATTAAGTAATTGAAATTTGTATCAGACTTCAATACAAGTTTAGTTGGAGCTAATAATTTAATATTGTAAAAGGTGTGTTCTAATGTAGTTGAAAAGCGAAACCAAAAAGACAAAAACTTTTCATGGAAAATGGAATTTAACATTGGGATTTTTGGTAACATACAGTCCAACAAAAATTTCAGTGTACAAAAAAGGCTTGTTGGTATTAAACTAAGTTGTTTATAAGAAAAATTCCAGTGTACAAAAATTTCAGTCTACATATTCCAAATGTAGAAAAAGGTCTTATTGCATGAAGTACGAAGTATGACTCATTTCACAGTCTACATAAATATTTTTAAATTTATTAAGTTTAAGGTATTTTATTTTATACCTATTATTTAAAATTTAAGTTCGTTTAAATAAGTTTAAACGATGTAATGTAACAGCTTTAAATAACTTAAAGGGTTTAAGTTGAATTGTGTGTTATGAAGATTTATTTGCAAAGGTTTATCAAATAAACTCGAATGAAATTAATTGATGAGTAAAGATAAATAGTTTATCTTTTAAATTTACTAAGGTCTTGAGTAATTTCTTAATGGAATTTGAAAATGATGTTAAATTATTTAAAGTAATTAATCAATGGTTAATTAATTAATTTGATTGATTAAAGGTTAATTTATCAATTAATTTTGGTATAATTTCTTAATTAAAGGATGATTAATTAATGATGAGTAATTAAAGGTTAAATGCTTAATGAAATTAATAAAGTATAATTAATTAATGTAATTATTTAAGGATAATTACTTAATATAATTAAGTTAAAGGTTGATTAACTAATGTAAGTAATTAAGGATTATAAATTACTTAAAGATAATTACTTAATTAAAAGTAATTAATTAATGAATAAAGTTGATTAATCAAGTAATTAAAGGATAATTACTCGATGTAATTAATTTGTGATTAATTTATATAAGTGATTGGGGATAATCACTTATGGTAATTAATTAAGGATAATTAATTTAAATGATAATTAATTAAGGGTTAATTAATTAATGTAATTAATTATAGATAATTAATTAGAGGATAAATTAAATAATTAAGGGTTAATTATTTAATGATTAAAGGTTGATTAATTTATTATTAAAGGGTAATTAACTAAAATGGTTTATAATTAATTAATGATTAATTAATCAGGATTTGTAGCTTACTCATAAGTAATTAATCCAGTTTAAATTAATTATAATCAAATATTAATTGATCCTACTTATGAATGTTTGGATTTTATTGAATGCTGAATTGTTTGATATCCCTTATGTGTGATGCTCTGTTTTGATCTGAGCTGTGATGAATGTAATTTATTTATCTGTGATGAATGTAATTTATTTATATGTGATAAATTTATATATCTGTGAAGCTGTGAATGAAGATAAGCGTTATAGGATTATACCACTTATCGATATTGCAGCGCTTGAATCTATAATGATTGATGATGTTGCACTATTGTGTAAAGCCCTTGGACTACACCATACACACACAAATATAGATTACACGAGGAAATTGGTTAAGTCACAGATATTTGAATTTTGAATCCAAATGGTTTTGGAAATGGAATTGGATTGAATATGAAAAGCTTTTGAAAGGAAGTTTGAAATTGAAAATATTATTTGAAATTGTTCTGGAGGTTTGGTTTGAAAGGTTTATACAAGTTATATAACATATATATGGTCTTAAACCATCTTTAAAGTATTTTAAAAGTGCTATTTTGGGAATTTAAAATTAACCCAAGCTTATGCTTTAAAGGATATAACTTCTGCATATTTGATCGGATTTTTCCGAAATGAAAAGTATTTGTTTTCAAATTATAATGGCTTTCAAATAAACAAAGGATTTCCAGTTTTTATTGAAAAGGTTTCAAATTTGAAATGGAACTGTTTTGTAAACTATGAATGAATCTTTGGAAATTATTTTGAAAACTATGAATTGAGTCTTTGGTTTAAAGATTGGATAAATTAATCCAATTTTAAAGGGAAATTGTTTTGAAAGGCTATGAATGAATCTTTGTTAAAGAACAGTGAACTTTGTTTTCAAATTGAAAAGGGATCTTAAAGGTGTATCTTTTGTATAAAAGATTTGAATGGAATTATTCGAAAGCTATGAATGAATCTTTGTGAAAGGTTTGGTGAATCTTGTTTTAAAATTGAAGAGTATCTTCAAAGGCGGGTCTTTTATTTAAAAGATTAAAATGGTAATTTTTTTAACCATTTGAAAGAAAGGTTTCGGGTAATAAGTCGTGACTTAACTAATATCCCATATATCCATATGCTTTTAAAGGTCTTATTGCATGAAGTACGAAGTATGAACACATTAATAACGATGCAAATAATGAGTCGTAACCAATCTCTAACTTACATGATAAAAGTGTTTTGCACTTTTTCTTGACTTTCACAAGCTTGATAAGAGGAGAACGAATCTATGTAACAGTGTGGAACTTGGTAACAAACCTGCACTCCAAATGTACGTAGCAATGAATTCAAAATAAACTAAGGCATAACTATGACTGAACTGACTATCAAATTATAACACGCTAGCAGTCAGTGTTGAGTTATACTTTTTTTATCTCATAGGCAGTTCAATGAACAATATTCTACAATCTAGTATGATAAGAAGGATTTTTGGTGCAAAATAAAAAGAATTCATACCATGGATACGCAGTTCTGCACATGTTAGGTGCATGTTATGTTGCGGTAGGTTCAACTGGCATGTTATATTGGAAACCCACATCTGCCAAAGTTGAAATTTTCTAGATTCATGTGAAAGAAAAAAGAAATGCATTGGTCATCAGTTAGAAAATCTTTAATTGATGCATCATTTACGTACTCTCCTGCTCATATATCAGATAGAGCGTAGCAATGTAGTTGAAAAGCATGTTACTAGTATGCGGTTGTTGGTGTAGCGATCGCAATGTGGTTGCATTTTTATTTCAATTTTTATTTGAGTGGCTTGTTGGTATTAAACTATTTAATGAAGCAGTTTGAATTACACATCACGGTTTTCACCATCACAAGCTAATTTTATAAAACCATTTTGTTGTTCTAAAGGGTAAAAAAGAAAAAGAAAAAAAAGGTCTTTACATTGCAGTGTCGGTCGATGGGTATGCTGAAATCTTGCAGATATAATTCTTTCAGGTAATTCTGATAAGAAAAAAGGAAAGAAAATCATTAACTGTGATCGATCACTCGAGCATTCTTATTATTATAATAATTATACAAGAAGGAAGGATTGTATTCTGAAAATTTCATGTGAATGATATGAAGAAGAGATGGAAAAATAAATTGTTAAAGCACGTTAACCACGTTCACCCAAGAAAGAAAAGTAAAATTCATGCAGGGTGGACAAAGGCATGATTAAAATTTACAAATTCAGAGGGACAGGCAGCCTCAGTTTCAGCTACATGAAGAATAACATCGCATGGTAAACTGAGAAAGTTGTTTCTTTCAAGGTTTGCTTGTAAACTGAGAAAGTAGGTACTATCCTAGAAATATCATTATGTATCATGAGGCTATTGTTTGCCCATCTTCTCAAGTCCAATTGAATTTGAACTGAGGGCGTGCCTTTAAATATAAATTAGTTAATGCAGCAAATTAAGAGCAATCAAGGAATATCAACCACAAATGATTTATATTCCAGAAACGTTGAGCAAAGCAGTGGTAAAGCAAAGAAAGAAGAACAGTGTTCTAGAACCTGCAAGGCAATTAATAGATAACTATATCTCTCAGAATCCAATTGTTCACACAAGAGTTTGTAAAAACAAGAGTCTTCGACCAGTCCACATAAAGAGACCGAGAATATAAACAAATACCACATGGTTGATGAGTGAGTTTGGTGTTGCAAAGTTAATAGTAAACAGTTGTGAAATATTAAACATGCAGGTTATCAATGGAACATCCACACATGACTTGTTAGATATATCTCATTCCCTGATGCAGCAGATAGATAAACTACAAATGATACAAAGTAATCATTGCTGATATCTATGAGCCAGAGATACATATGCTATATATCTGTAACGACCCTAGATTTTAATTTAATTTAAATTTATAATTAAATGAATTTCTGAATGAAATTGTAAGGGAAATTGATTATAAATGGAAGCGAGTTTCCCCGAGTTCAAGTATATTCAATATAAATCATTTAAATTTTTAAATATTATATATATATATATATGTATATGTGTGAATATATATATGTATATGTATATTTGGATATATATGAGTCAATTTGAAATTATAAAATCTTGAGTGTGTATATATATATATATATTGATTTGAATTTAAATCTTAGATGAATGATTTAATAAATATTTGGGTTATAAAATAAATTAAGAAAAATATATATATAGTAACTCATAAATAAATTTTAACAACATGTTAAAACAAAAGTTATTCATACTATAAAGTAATAAGACAAAGCAGTGGAACAAAACGTATATATGAATTAACTTGCAAAAACAAACCATCTATATTTAAACATTAAAACAAAATGTGTGAGCAAATAAAATAATATAAGACAATAAATATTAAAGTAAGATAACAATAAATATTTAAACTAGAAATAGAAAAATAATATGAGATAGATTTTAATAAAAATAGGAAGTAGAACATTTGCTAAATTCTAACAACATAATAAAATAGAAATTTATTTATATTTCAAAAACAAGAAGATTTAAAGAAAATAAAATACATTTAAATATGAAAAGAATGTAGACGAAAATAAAACAAAACAAAGTAAATACAAACAAATATAAAAGTTTTAGTATGCAAAGAAAAATAAAATAAGAGCAAATAAAAGTATTCAAACAAAGGAAATAACATACAAAGTGGAAACCACATATTTATAAAATTATGTAAAATATAAAACAAAAGAAAGAAACAAGTAAACATATAAATAAAGTATTCCAAAACAAAAATACATACAAAGTATAAGTTAAATATAAAATGAATTAAACTATAAAAAGAATACAAAGCAAAATATCCACAAACTAACTACATACATAATTTAAAAACAAAGCAAATATAACTAAAACAAAAGTATGCATACAAATAAATACAAATATAAGTACATGTACAAAACAAAGAGGCTGTAGACAAAGTATAGAAACAGCAAGTACAAAGTATCATCCCTAAGCACACCATACCACATCATCTCAGCCACGATTTGTTGTTCAAATATATCACCTGTAGACTTGTTTTTATATCAACTTCATATGCATCATCTTCTTATACTCAATCTCATTCATTTGAACTGAAAAGAAAAGAAAAAAAAAACTGAAATGAGAAACAACTTGAACAAAACAAAGATTTAAAGGAAGAAGAAAGACAACTGCAGTTTTCAAATGGAATGCTCTGTTCACTCTGGAAACAATACAGTGAGTAAACTCCTACCTAAACATACTCTATTTTGTTGTTTATTAATGCTGTGAGTAACATTTTTTTTAAAACTCAAAGTATAAACTTATTTTGAATGTAAATGTTTGCTTGCGTGTGTAAGTATACATAAAAATGATGTATACAGGTTTAAAAAAAAATAAATGAAAACATCTTCTCTGTTTAAACTAAGTACTGTGAGTAAACACAAACTTTAGAGCTTTAAGTTTGATTAAAAAGAAATGTTGCAACTACATGTCTGTGAATACATAAGTATGTGTGTGTTCTTGGTAATGGAATGGGTGTGCAGGCTGATAATTAAATACCTCTGTAACAATCTGTTTCTTTCTTCTGGTTTTAAAGAGTTTAAAACAAACAAAAAATTTCAAACTCTCCATTTAATCACTGCGAAACTATGGCGTTCAAAAACCAGCTAGTTTAGTTTTAAACATTATCTAGTTTTTAAAACAAGTTATGGTATTCTAAGTTTAGAAAGGGTACTGGAAACAGGAAATACAGTTAAAACCTAACTATGTGATAATTTCAAACATCATGAATTGTCGATTCAAGTTTACAAACTGGTTGCTTAATCAAATTTAGGATTTTTAAAATTCGAATCATATTTTTTTGTAATAGAATGACTGGGCATTACTGTGTTGAATGAAAAATGGGTTTTTGTCAAGATAGGGTGGTCGGAAGCACTAGGTTGGTCGGGGCTGCGTGAAGTGGTGGAGGAGCCTACGGTGGTTACGGGAAAAATGGGTGGTGGCGTCAGTGATGACGGGGGTGGCGATGGCCGTGGTTCAAAGTTTCTAAACCTAATTTGGACGTGGGGACTTGATTTGATTCGTTCGACCTTTGTGGTCGACCGAGTGCAACCGGACGTGGGTGGCTGATAGAGGGGAGACAGTCGAGTTCGTGGCCGGTGGTGGAGGTTTTCTGGTGGTCGGTGGAGGTAGCAGCTGCCGTTGACAGGTTTGGGGGGTGTTGAAGCTGGTGTGTTTCCAGGTTTGGAAATATAACTAGATTTTGATTCGTGCTGTCGTGATGGGTGCTGGGTGATGGATTGAGTTGAGGGGGTCAACGATGACTAGATGGCGATGAAAGTGGTGGCCAGGACATCAACGGTGGATGGTGCAGGTACACACGTGTTTGCGTGTATCAGTGATTATGTTTGGGTGGTTATAGTTGGGAAGGGAAGATAACTCGAAGGAAGTATCGAGTAATATTAGTTTGGCTCGAGTCTTAACTCGAGTGCATTCAGTTGTGCACCGGGTCAGATAAACACTTAAACAAAATTTTGAAAAAAAATACTCACACGGGTTGGTTTGGGGAAAGACTCGAAGCAGGGCTCGGGTAGAACGGGGATTTCCTCGGGTTTGACTCGGGTGGTATAAAAACAGCTTGCAAAATTTTAAAACAAAATTCAAGTTTTGAACAAATTTTAACTCATTCTTTTAAATAATTGTTTTATTTAAGTATGGGATTAGTTTAAGGTTTAAAAGTAAATTATTTTAATTTAATTAAGTTTTACTTAAAGATTTAATTAAAAGGATTAATTAATTAAAGATTTAATTTATGTGATGGATAAATTAATGTGATTAATTAAAGATTTATTATTTAATAATTTAAAGGTTAATTAATAAATGAAGGTGATTAAGGAATGATTATAAATCAAAGTAATTAATTTAAAATAATTAATAAAATAGTAAATTTAATGATTAAAGCCTTATTATTTAATAATTAAAGGTTAATTGATTTATTATTAATGGATAATTAATAAATGATTAAAGAATAATTAATCAAAATGATTTGTAAATTATTAATGTTAATTAACCAGGACTTATAATTCATAAGAAATTAATTTGTTTTAAATTAATCAGATAGTTAACTGATTTTACTTACGAATATTTGGATTCTATTGGACGACTTGATTGTTTGATATTCCTGATTTATGATGCGTAGTATATATCCTGATTTTGTTGTGATCTGTGATAAATTATCTGTGATGTAATTTACTAACCGTGGCATATATATTTGTGATCTGTATATGACAGATAAGCGTTATAGTTTATATCGCTTATCAATTATATTCCTGTATTCTGATCTGTGATAATTGTATAATGTTGCACTACTGTGTATAAACCCTGGACCACACCCATACACACACAATTATGGATTTCATGAGGAAATCGATTAAGTCGCAGATTTTTGAAATAGTTAAATTTGAATTTTTTTTAAAATTCAAATGTTTTGGAAATGGAATCGGAATAAATGTGAAAAGCTTTTGGAATGGAATTTCAAAAATAAAAATTTATTTTTTTAAATTACTTGATTAAGTATTTGGAATTTAAATAAGTTGATTTAAATTTAAATTCAATACTTGAAATTGAATTCTGTAATTTGAAATTAGGGATTAATGATATTATACTAGTCATTATGAGTCAAACCATTTTTAAAGTATTATTTTTGGGAATTTGAATTTAACTCAAGGATTTCAACTCGTATAAATGAATCAGATTTCCAAAATGAAAACTGTTGTTTTCAAATGATAAATACTTTTAGATAAGAGCTGAGATTCCAGTTAATTAGGGGAATTGCAAGATTGAATAGAGAAATGATTTTCCTAAGTTATGAATGAATTCTTTTTGAAAGCTATGAATTAAATCTGTTTATTTTTAACAGATTTAAATTGATGATTTGTTTAAATCAAATTGAAATGAAATTTGTTTTGAAGGCTATAAGTTAAATCTTTGATTTAAAGATTTAACGAGTTAATCAAATTGAAATGAAAATTGATTTGGAAAGTCTGTGAATGAATCTTTTGTTTAAAAGATTAAAATGTGAAAATTGTTTAAACCGTTAAAGGTTGTGAAAATGAATCTTTTTGTTTAAAGATTGAAAATGGTAATTTGTTAAACCATTTGAAAGAAAGTTTGAATTATTAAGTTGTGACTTAATTGAAATCCCATATCCATATGTTTTGAAAATATTTTCGCTCACTATTCGGTTTAACCGGGAAAGGACCTTTGGGTCGTATAACCCATTCTGAATATGTGATTCGTCGTTATGGATAGCATTTGAAGACCGGTGATGAAGACCGGGTATTTGCGAAAGCGATAGGATGACCTATCGATTGTTTCTGCACCGAGTCGCGCCGGTATAGAAACTCCCTAAGTGATGGGAAAATCCGATCGGGATTGTGAATATCCGGGTTGCAAGGACTTCTTTGTAAGTGCCTTCGGTTCTGTTCGAGCCCGGAACAGACTTGTATGGATTGTATGTCTGACATTACAAGTTGAGATATAAAGCCGATTTCTTTCAAATATATTTCTGTAGGTGGCGGAGAATTTATTCTTTTAGCTTAACACCCTTCTCTGAGACGTACGAGCTCAGAGGTTATATAGTTGAAGTTATCAGCGATATATTCCCAATTTGGTAATGTGACATGCTGAGTGTTGCTGTAAATGATCATTGTGTTGATTATTGTGATAGGATCGTTTATTTGATCGTCTATCTTGGTGATCATTGTGTTGATCATTTGTTGACCCAAAGCATGGCTTTTGTATAAAGTATGTTTTTGTGGACGTGACTTCGTCGAACCTCACACCCCGAAAATGGTCAAAACAGGAAAGATGCAGCAAGGTTATGAGGGGTAGCACCCTTTAGGGTATGTACATTTCCTTCTGGATAGAGGTGGTATCATGGTATGGAGCCCAGATATTTAACCTATGTGGTTACTACGAACTTATTACTTTGTGGTTGTTGGTTTTCGGGATCCCGTGAGAAAGGTCGTTTACGATCGGGGAATGGCGTGCTCGTGTCAGTAGTTACCCAGTTAGGGGTAACCCGGCCTTGTGTTGGCAGAGTTCCGGTTTGGTTCTCGGGGATGTCTTTCCAGAGGCATTCTCATGTGGCAATGGGAAGTTCCTTGGCCTGACCATTTGTTGGAAATCCAAAGAAACAATACGAAACTTGTACGGTTTTAGTTGTAGAACCTGCTTCCTCAGGAAGTAGCTATAGTAGGCATAATATAATGGTACCTATGCTGGCTAAGATTTATATTCTACTTTCGAAATGAATTTTCTACACTATGCACTAGTAATAATATCAAATGTTCTTTTTTTAATGCGTATCAAGCATGTTTGACTATCATAAGGAGAAATCTTCTCTAAGTCTGCGTTTGCATTGTGTGTGTGGCAGGAGGTCTTATGGTAGTCTCATCTTTTAAAAGCATTGCGAATTGAATTTAGAAATATTTCTTTGAATGTTTTTAATAGATAAACTGTTTTGTTGCTCACACCAGTCCCACGACTGATCCGGAGTTTATTGTTTTCTTTCCTAAACTCTGGGTGCTCATTCTTTTCTACACGAGCAGTTTAGAGTTGGGTTTTTCAGATAGTCAGATTTGTAGATTATCTGGAGTTAGTTCAGTCTTTGGATCGCACCAGTCTTGCTTATCTTTGTGCATTGTTATTGGGAGTTCGAGCTATTGCTGGATTGATTCTTGGAAATGGAGTTACAATTCCGATTTGGAGTTCTTCATTGAAGACTATTTTAGAGTTATATTGTTCCGTATGTTAGATGTCATCTATTTTCTTTTCCGCTGCTATTTTATTGTACCATATCTCTGATGTATATTGATATCTATTGGATCATCTGTTGTATCAGATATTGTATCAAAGCTGTATATCAATGTATTATTCTTTTATTCCGCTGTGTTGTTTACTTAATGATTGTTATAAGCTCCGGCGAATCGGATTTGAACGGTCGAATCTATGGCATTCGAATACGATTTGAAGTATGGATGTCGATTTTCGAGCGGGCAAAATCCGAGCCGTCGCATTTGGTATCAGAGCTAAGGGTTGAACTTTAGCTCAGGAGTGTAACACATTAAGTAGCTCATTAAAGATAGGATGAAGTAAATCCTAGAATGAGTAATCCTTAAGATATCCGTTTTAACGCCTCAGTAAATTCTCTTACTATCTACTGATAGTGAGTATGAGTGCAAGAAGAGAACGAGATAGGGGACAGGGAATGCGACTATAATTAGTCAAAACTCTGTAACAACAGTGGGAACATCTTTCTTATCAATCTCTTTTGATTCGTTTCCAGAAGATGTTTCGGTGCGGTGATGCTCTACGAATCGTTGTGGGAAAATTTTTACTTCGTATCTTCATCGGTTTCTTATCGGTTTTTGATTTAAACCTTAATAAATTTGAAATTGGAAATTTTAAATAAATAGGAAATTTTAAATTCATTTTAAATTGATTAATAAAATATGAAGGATAAATTGAATTGTATTGATAAAAAGATTTTGTTTAAAACCAAAATTGAAATTCTATTATAATTTCTTGTATCTACTATTAATATTCTGATTTGATGAGCCAAATCCAGAATCGATATCCAGTTTGATCTGAAAAGATATTTCTCTATCTTTCATCTATCTGTGTTGTTTTCGTGCCTGCGAATTTCGAGGACGAAATTCTTTTAAGTGGGGAAGTTTGTAACGACCCTAGATTTTAATTTAATTTAAATTTATAATTAAATGAATTTCTGAATTAAATTGTAAGGGAAATTGATTATAAATGGAAGCGAGTTTCCCCGAGTTCAAGTATATTCTATATAAATCATTTAAATTTTTAAATATTATATATATATATATATATGTATATATGTGAATATATATATGTATATGTATATTTGGATATATATGAGTCAATTTGAAATTATAAAATCTTGAGTGTATATATATATATATTTTGATTTGAATTTAAATCTTAGATGAATGATTTAATAAATATTTGGGTTATAAAATAAATTAAGAAAAATATATATATAGTAACTCATAAATAAATTTTAACAACATGTTAAAACAAAAGTTATTCATACTATAAAGTAATAAGACAAAGCAGTGGAACAAAACGTATATATGAATTAACTTGCAAAAACAAACCATCTATATTTAAACATTAAAACAAAATGTGTGAGCAAATAAAATAATATAAGACAATAAATATTAAAGTAAGATAACAATAAATATTTAAACTAGAAATAGAAAAATAATATGAGATAGATTTTAATAAAAATAGGAAGTAGAACATTTGCTAAATTCTAACAACATAATAAAATAGAAATTTATTTATATTTCAAAAACAAGAAGATTTAAAGAAAATAAAATACATTTAAATATGAAAAGAATGTAGACGAAAATAGAACAAAACAAAGTAAATACAAACAAATATAAAAGTTTTAGTATGCAAAGAAAAATAAAATAAGAGCAAATAAAAGTATTCAAACAAAGGAAATAACATACAAAGTGGAAACCACATATTTATAAAATTATGTAAAATATAAAACAAAAGAAAGAAACAAGTAAACATATAAATAAAGTATTCCAAAACAAAAATACATACAAAGTATAAGTTAAATATAAAATGAATTAAACTATAAAAAGAATACAAAGCAAAATATCCACAAACTAACTACATACATAATTTAAAAACAAAGCAAATATAACTAAAACAAAAGTATGCATACAAATAAATACAAATATAAGTACATGTATAAAACAAAGAGGCTGTAGACAAAGTATAGAAACGGCAAGTACAAAGTATCATCCCTAAGCACACCATACCACATCATCTCAGTCACGATTTGTTGTTCAAATATATCACCTGTAGACTTGTTTTTATATCAACTTCATATGCATCATCTTCTTATACTCAATCTCATTCATTTGAACTGAAAAGAAAAGAAAAAAAAACTGAAATGAGAAACAACTTGAACAAAACAAAGATTTAAAGGAAGAAGAAAGACAACTGCAGTTTTCAAATGGAATGCTCTGTTCACTCTGGAAACAATACAGTGAGTAAACTCCTACCTAAACATACTCTATTTTGTTGTTTATTAATGCTGTGAGTAACATTTTTTTTAAAACTCAAAGTATAAACTTATTTTGAATGTAAATGTTTGCTTGCGTGTGTAAGTATACATAAAAATGATGTATACAGGTTTAAAAAAAAATAAATGAAAACATCTTCTCTGTTTAAACTAAGTACTGTGAGTAAACACAAACTTTAGAGCTTTAAGTTTGATTAAAAAGAAATGTTGCAACTACATGTCTGTGAATACATAAGTATGTGTGTGTTCTTGGTAATGGAATGGGTGTGCAGGCTGATAATTAAATACCTCTGTAACAATCTGTTTCTTTCTTCTGGTTTTAAAGAGTTTAAAACAAACAAAAAATTTCAAACTCTCCATTTAATCACTGCGAAACTATGGCGTTCAAAAACCAGCTAGTTTAGTTTTAAACATTATCTAGTTTTTAAAACAAGTTATGGTATTCTAAGTTTAGAAAGGGTACTGGAAACAGGAAATACAGTTAAAACCAAACTATGTGATAATTTCAAACATCATGAATTGTCGATTCAAGTTTACAAACTGGTTGCTTAATCAAATTTAGGATTTTTAAAATTCGAATCATATTTTTTTGTAATAGAATGACTGGGCATTACTGTGTTGAACGAAAAATGGGTTTTTGTCAAGATAGGGTGGTCGGAAGCACTAGGTTGGTCGGGGCTGCGTGAAGTGGTGGAGGAGCCTACGGTGGTTACGGGAAAAATGGGTGGTGGCGTCAGTGATGACGGGGGTGGCGATGGTCGTGGTTCAAAGTTTCTAAACCTAATTTGGACGTGGGGACTTGATTTGATTCGTTCGACCTTTGTGGTCGACCGAGTGCAACCGGACGTGGGTGGCTGATAGAGGGGAGACAGTCGAGTTCGTGGCCGGTGGTGGAGGTGTTCTGGTGGTCGGTGGAGGTAGCAGCTGCCGTTGACAGGTTTGGGGGGTGTTGAAGCTGGTGTGTTTCCAGGTTTGGAAATATAACTAGATTTTGATTCGTGCTGTCGTGATGGGTGATGGGTGATGGATTGAGTTGAGGGGGTCAACGATGACTAGATGGCGATGAAAGTGGTGGCCAGGACATTAGCGGTGGATGGTGCAGGTACACACATGTTTGCGTGTATCAGTGATTATGTTTGGGTGGTTATAGTTGGGAAGGGAAGATAACTCAAAGGAAGTATCGAGTAATATTAGTTTTGGCTCGAGTCTTAACTCGAGTGCATTCAGTTGTGCGCCGGGTCGGATAAACACTTAAACAAAATTTTGAAAAAAAATACTCACACGGGTTGGTTTGGGGAAAGACTCGAAGCAGGGCTCGGGTAGAACGGGGATTTCCTCGGGTTTGACTCGGGTGGTATAAAAACAGCTTGCAAAATTTTAAAACAAAATTCAAGTTTTGAACAAATTTTAACTCATTCTTTTAAATAATTGTTTTATTTAAGTATGGGATTAGTTTAAGGTTTAAAAGTAAATTATTTTAATTTAATTAAGTTTTACTTAAAGATTTAATTAAAAGGATTAATTAATTAAAGATTTAATTTATGTGATGGATAAATTAATGTGATTAATTAAAGATTTATTATTTAATAATTTAAAGGTTAATTAATAAATGAAGGTGATTAAGGAATGATTATAAATCAAAGTAATTAATTTAAAATAATTAATAAAATAGTAAATTTAATGATTAAAGCCTTATTATTTAATAATTAAAGGTTAATTGATTTATTATTAATGGATAATTAATAAATGATTAAAGAATAATTAATCAAAATGATTTGTAAATTATTAATGTTAATTAACCAGGACTTATAATTCATAAGAAATTAATTTGATTTAAATTAATCAGATAGTTAACTGATTTTACTTACGAATATTTGGATTCTATTGGACGACTTGATTGTTTGATATTCCTGATTTCTGATGCGTAGTATATATCCTGATTTTGTTGTGATCTGTGATAAATTATCTGTGATGTAATTTACTAGCCGTGGCATATATATTTGTGATCTGTATATGACAGATAAGCGTTACAGTTTATATCGCTTTTCAATTATATTCCTGTATTCTGATCTGTGATAATTGTATAATGTTGCACTACTGTGTATAACCCCTGGACCACACCCATACACACACAATTATGGATTTCATGAGGAAATCGATTAAGTCGCAGATTTTTGAAATAGTTAAATTTGAATTTTTTTTAAAATTCAAATGTTTTGGAAATGGAATCGGAATAAATGTGAAAAGCTTTTGGAATGGAATTTCAAAAATAAAAATTTATTTTTTTAAATTACTTGATTAAGTATTTGGAATTTAAATAAGTTGATTTAAATTTAAATTCAATACTTGAAATTGAATTCTGTAATTTGAAATTAGGGATTAATGATATTATACTAGTCATTATGAGTCAAACCATTTTTAAAGTATTATTTTTGGGAATTTGAATTTAACTCAAGGATTTCAACTCGTATAAATGAATCAGATTTCCAAAATGAAAACTGTTGTTTTCAAATGATAAATACTTTTAGATAAGAGCTGAGATTCCAGTTAATTAGGGGAATTGCAAGATTGAATAGAGAAATGATTTTCCTAAGTTATGAATGAATTCTTTTTGAAAGCTATGAATTAAATCTGTTTATTTTTAACAGATTTAAATTGATGATTTGTTTAAATCAAATTGAAATGAAATTTGTTTTGAAGGCTATAAGTTAAATCTTTGATTTAAAGATTTAACGAGTTAATCAAATTGAAATGAAAATTGATTTGGAAAGTCTGTGAATGAATCTTTTGTTTAAAAGATTAAAATGTGAAAATTGTTTAAACCGTTAAAGGTTGTGAAAATGAATCTTTTTGTTTAAAGATTGAAAATGGTAATTTGTTAAACCATTTGAAAGAAAGTTTGAATTATTAAGTTGTGACTTAATTGAAATCCCATATCCATATGTTTTGAAAATATTTTCGCTCACTATTCGGTTTAACCGGGAAAGGACCTTTGGGTCGTATAACCCATTCTGAATATGTGATTCGTCGTTATGGATAGCATTTGAAGACCGGTGATGAAGACCGGGTATTTGCGAAAGCGATAGGATGACCTATCGATTGTTTCTGCACCGAGTCGCGCCGGTATAGAAACTCCCTAAGTGATGGGAAAATCCGATCGGGATTGTGAATATCCGGGTTGCAAGGACTTCTTTGTAAGTGCCTTCGGTTCTGTTCGAGCCCGGAACAGACTTGTATGGATTGTATGTCTGACATTACAAGTTGAGATATAAATCCGATTTCTTTCAAATATATTTCTGTAGGTGGCGGAGAATTTATTCTTTTAGCTTAACACCCTTCTCTGAGACGTACGAGCTCAGAGGTTATATAGTTGAAGTTATCAGCGATATATTCCCAATTTGGTAATGTGACATGCTGAGTGTTGCTGTAAATGATCATTGTGTTGATTATTGTGATAGGATCGTTTATTTGATCGTCTATCTTGGTGATCATTGTGTTGATCATTTGTTGACCCAAAGCATGGCTTTTGTATAAAGTATGTTTTTGTGGACGTGACTTCGTCGAACCTCACACCCCGAAAATGGTCAAAACAGGAAAGATGCAGCAAGGTTATGAGGGGTAGAACCCTTTAGGGTATGTACATTTCCTTCTGGATAGAGGTGGTATCATGGTATGGAGCCCAGATATTTAACCTATGTGGTTACTACGAACTTATTACTTTGTGGTTGTTGGTTTTCGGGATCCCGTGAGAAAGGTCGTTTACGATCGGGGAATGGCGTGCTCGTGTCAGTAGTTACCCAGTTAGGGGTAACCCGGCCTTGTGTTGGCAGAGTTCCGGTTTGGTTCTCGGGGATGTCTTTCCAGAGGCATTCTCATGTGGCAATGGGAAGTTCCTTGGCCTGACCATTTGTTGGAAATCCAAAGAAACAATACGAAACTTGTACGGTTTTAGTTGTAGAACCTGCTTCCTCAGGAAGTAGCTATAGTAGGCATAATATAATGGTACCTATGCTGGCTAAGATTTATATTCTACTTTCGAAATGAATTTTCTACACTATGCACTAGTAATAATATCAAATGTTCTTTTTTTAATGCGTATCAAGCATGTTTGACTATCATAAGGAGAAATCTTCTCTAAGTCTGCGTTTGCATTGTGTGTGTGGCAGGAGGTCTTATGGTAGTCTCATCTTTTAAAAGCATTGCGAATTGAATTTAGAAATATTTCTTTGAATGTTTTTAATAGATAAACTGTTTTGTTGCTCACACCAGTCCCACGACTGATCCGGAGTTTATTGTTTTCTTTCCTAAACTCTGGGTGCTCATTCTTTTCTACACGAGCAGTCGGAGTTGGGTTTTTCAGATAGTTAGATATAGTGGATTATCTGGAGTTAGTTCAGTCTTTGGATCGCACCAGTCTTGCTAAGCTTGGTGCAATGTTATGGGGGTTCGAGCTATTGCTGGATTGATTCTTGGAAATGGAGTTACAATTCCGATTTGGAGTTCTTCATTGAAGACTATTTTAGAGTTATATTGTTCCGTATGTTAGATGTCATCTATTTTCTTTTCCGCTGCTATTTTATTGTACCATATCTCTGATGTATATTGATATCTATTGGATCATCTGTTGTATCAGATATTGTATCAAAGCTGTATATCAATGTATTATTCTTTTATTCCGCTGTGTTGTTTACTTAATGATTGTTATAAGCTCCGGCGAATCGGATTTGAACGGTCGAATCTATGGCATTCGAATACGATTTGAAGTATGGATGTCGATTTTCGAGCGGGCAAAATCCGAGCCGTCGCATTTGGTATCAGAGCTAAGGGTTGAACTTTAGCTCAGGAGTGTAACACATTAAGTAGCTCATTAAAGATAGGATGAAGTAAATCCTAGAATGAGTAATCCTTAAGATATCCGTTTTAACGCCTCAGTAAATTCTCTTACTATCTACTGATAGTGAGTATGAGTGCAAGAAGAGAACGAGATAGGGGACAGGGAATGCGACTATAATTAGTCAAAACTCTGTAACAACAGTGGGAACATCTTTCTTATCAATCTCTTTTGATTCGTTTCCAGAAGATGTTTCGGTGCGGTGATGCTCTACGAATCGTTGTGGGAAAATTTTTACTTCGTATCTTCATCGGTTTCTTATCGGTTTTTGATTTAAACCTTAATAAATTTGAAATTGGAAATTTTAAATAAATAGGAAATTTTAAATTCATTTTAAATTGATTAATAAAATATGAAGGATAAATTGAATTGTATTGATAAAAAGATTTTGTTTAAAACCAAAATTGAAATTCTATTATAATTTCTTGTATCTACTATTAATATTCTGATTTGATGAGCCAAATCCAGAATCGATATCCAGTTTGATCTGAAAAGATATTTCTCTATCTTTCATCTATCTGTGTTGTTTTCGTGCCTGCGAATTTCGAGGACGAAATTCTTTTAAGTGGGGAAGTTTGTAACGACCCTAGATTTTAATTTAATTTAAATTTATAATTAAATGAATTTCTGAATTAAATTGTAAGGGAAATTGATTATAAATGGAAGCGAGTTTCCCCGAGTTCAAGTATATTCTATATAAATCATTTAAATTTTTAAATATTATATATATATATATATGTATATATGTGAATATATATATGTATATGTATATTTGGATATATATGAGTCAATTTGAAATTATAAAATCTTGAGTGTATATATATATATATTTTGATTTGAATTTAAATCTTAGATGAATGATTTAATAAATATTTGGGTTATAAAATAAATTAAGAAAAATATATATATAGTAACTCATAAATAAATTTTAACAACATGTTAAAACAAAAGTTATTCATACTATAAAGTAATAAGACAAAGCAGTGGAACAAAACGTATATATGAATTAACTTGCAAAAACAAACCATCTATATTTAAACATTAAAACAAAATGTGTGAGCAAATAAAATAATATAAGACAATAAATATTAAAGTAAGATAACAATAAATATTTAAACTAGAAATAGAAAAATAATATGAGATAGATTTTAATAAAAATAGGAAGTAGAACATTTGCTAAATTCTAACAACATAATAAAATAGAAATTTATTTATATTTCAAAAACAAGAAGATTTAAAGAAAATAAAATACATTTAAATATGAAAAGAATGTAGACGAAAATAGAACAAAACAAAGTAAATACAAACAAATATAAAAGTTTTAGTATGCAAAGAAAAATAAAATAAGAGCAAATAAAAGTATTCAAACAAAGGAAATAACATACAAAGTGGAAACCACATATTTATAAAATTATGTAAAATATAAAACAAAAGAAAGAAACAAGTAAACATATAAATAAAGTATTCCAAAACAAAAATACATACAAAGTATAAGTTAAATATAAAATGAATTAAACTATAAAAAGAATACAAAGCAAAATATCCACAAACTAACTACATACATAATTTAAAAACAAAGCAAATATAACTAAAACAAAAGTATGCATACAAATAAATACAAATATAAGTACATGTATAAAACAAAGAGGCTGTAGACAAAGTATAGAAACGGCAAGTACAAAGTATCATCCCTAAGCACACCATACCACATCATCTCAGTCACGATTTGTTGTTCAAATATATCACCTGTAGACTTGTTTTTATATCAACTTCATATGCATCATCTTCTTATACTCAATCTCATTCATTTGAACTGAAAAGAAAAGAAAAAAAAACTGAAATGAGAAACAACTTGAACAAAACAAAGATTTAAAGGAAGAAGAAAGACAACTGCAGTTTTCAAATGGAATGCTCTGTTCACTCTGGAAACAATACAGTGAGTAAACTCCTACCTAAACATACTCTATTTTGTTGTTTATTAATGCTGTGAGTAACATTTTTTTTAAAACTCAAAGTATAAACTTATTTTGAATGTAAATGTTTGCTTGCGTGTGTAAGTATACATAAAAATGATGTATACAGGTTTAAAAAAAAATAAATGAAAACATCTTCTCTGTTTAAACTAAGTACTGTGAGTAAACACAAACTTTAGAGCTTTAAGTTTGATTAAAAAGAAATGTTGCAACTACATGTCTGTGAATACATAAGTATGTGTGTGTTCTTGGTAATGGAATGGGTGTGCAGGCTGATAATTAAATACCTCTGTAACAATCTGTTTCTTTCTTCTGGTTTTAAAGAGTTTAAAACAAACAAAAAATTTCAAACTCTCCATTTAATCACTGCGAAACTATGGCGTTCAAAAACCAGCTAGTTTAGTTTTAAACATTATCTAGTTTTTAAAACAAGTTATGGTATTCTAAGTTTAGAAAGGGTACTGGAAACAGGAAATACAGTTAAAACCAAACTATGTGATAATTTCAAACATCATGAATTGTCGATTCAAGTTTACAAACTGGTTGCTTAATCAAATTTAGGATTTTTAAAATTCGAATCATATTTTTTTGTAATAGAATGACTGGGCATTACTGTGTTGAACGAAAAATGGGTTTTTGTCAAGATAGGGTGGTCGGAAGCACTAGGTTGGTCGGGGCTGCGTGAAGTGGTGGAGGAGCCTACGGTGGTTACGGGAAAAATGGGTGGTGGCGTCAGTGATGACGGGGGTGGCGATGGTCGTGGTTCAAAGTTTCTAAACCTAATTTGGACGTGGGGACTTGATTTGATTCGTTCGACCTTTGTGGTCGACCGAGTGCAACCGGACGTGGGTGGCTGATAGAGGGGAGACAGTCGAGTTCGTGGCCGGTGGTGGAGGTGTTCTGGTGGTCGGTGGAGGTAGCAGCTGCCGTTGACAGGTTTGGGGGGTGTTGAAGCTGGTGTGTTTCCAGGTTTGGAAATATAACTAGATTTTGATTCGTGCTGTCGTGATGGGTGCTGGGTGATGGATTGAGTTGAGGGGGTCAACGATGACTAGATGGCGATGAAAGTGGTGGCCAGGACATTAGCGGTGGATGGTGCAGGTACACACATGTTTGCGTGTATCAGTGATTATGTTTGGGTGGTTATAGTTGGGAAGGGAAGATAACTCAAAGGAAGTATCGAGTAATATTAGTTTTGGCTCGAGTCTTAACTCGAGTGCATTCAGTTGTGCGCCGGGTCGGATAAACACTTAAACAAAATTTTGAAAAAAAATACTCACACGGGTTGGTTTGGGGAAAGACTCGAAGCAGGGCTCGGGTAGAACGGGGATTTCCTCGGGTTTGACTCGGGTGGTATAAAAACAGCTTGCAAAATTTTAAAACAAAATTCAAGTTTTGAACAAATTTTAACTCATTCTTTTAAATAATTGTTTTATTTAAGTATGGGATTAGTTTAAGGTTTAAAAGTAAATTATTTTAATTTAATTAAGTTTTACTTAAAGATTTAATTAAAAGGATTAATTAATTAAAGATTTAATTTATGTGATGGATAAATTAATGTGATTAATTAAAGATTTATTATTTAATAATTTAAAGGTTAATTAATAAATGAAGGTGATTAAGGAATGATTATAAATCAAAGTAATTAATTTAAAATAATTAATAAAATAGTAAATTTAATGATTAAAGCCTTATTATTTAATAATTAAAGGTTAATTGATTTATTATTAATGGATAATTAATAAATGATTAAAGAATAATTAATCAAAATGATTTGTAAATTATTAATGTTAATTAACCAGGACTTATAATTCATAAGAAATTAATTTGATTTAAATTAATCAGATAGTTAACTGATTTTACTTACGAATATTTGGATTCTATTGGACGACTTGATTGTTTGATATTCCTGATTTCTGATGCGTAGTATATATCCTGATTTTGTTGTGATCTGTGATAAATTATCTGTGATGTAATTTACTAGCCGTGGCATATATATTTGTGATCTGTATATGACAGATAAGCGTTACAGTTTATATCGCTTTTCAATTATATTCCTGTATTCTGATCTGTGATAATTGTATAATGTTGCACTACTGTGTATAACCCCTGGACCACACCCATACACACACAATTATGGATTTCATGAGGAAATCGATTAAGTCGCAGATTTTTGAAATAGTTAAATTTGAATTTTTTTTAAAATTCAAATGTTTTGGAAATGGAATCGGAATAAATGTGAAAAGCTTTTGGAATGGAATTTCAAAAATAATTTTTTTTTTTAAATTACTTGATTAAGTTTTGGAATTTAAATAAGTTGATTTAAATTTAAATTCAATACTTGAAATTGAATTCTGTAATTTGAAATTAGGGATTAATGATATTATACTAGTCATTATGAGTCAAACCATTTTTAAAGTATTATTTTTGGGAATTTGAATTTAACTCAAGGATTTCAACTCGTATAAATGAATCAGATTTCCAAAATGAAAACTGTTGTTTTCAAATGATAAATACTTTTAGATAAGAGCTGAGATTCCAGTTAATTAGGGGAATTGCAAGATTGAATAGAGAAATGATTTTCCTAAGTTATGAATGAATTCTTTTTGAAAGCTATGAATTAAATCTGTTTATTTTTAACAGATTTAAATTGATGATTTGTTTAAATCAAATTGAAATGAAATTTGTTTTGAAGGCTATAAGTTAAATCTTTGATTTAAAGATTTAACGAGTTAATCAAATTGAAATGAAAATTGATTTGGAAAGTCTGTGAATGAATCTTTTGTTTAAAAGATTAAAATGTGAAAATTGTTTAAACTGTTAAAGGTTGTGAAAATGAATCTTTTTGTTTAAAGATTGAAAATGGTAATTTGTTAAACCATTTGAAAGAAAGTTTGAATTATTAAGTTGTGACTTAATTGAAATCCCATATCCATATGTTTTGAAAATATTTTCGCTCACTATTCGGTTTAACCGGGAAAGGACCTTTGGGTCGTATAACCCATTCTGAATATGTGATTCGTCGTTATGGATAGCATTTGAAGACCGGTGATGAAGACCGGGTATTTGCGAAAGCGATGGGATGACCTATCGATTGTTTCTGCACCGAGTCGCGCCGGTATAGAAACTCCCTAAGTGATGGGAAAATCCGATCGGGATTGTGAATATCCGGGTTGCAAGGACTTCTTTGTAAGTGCCTTCGGTTCTGTTCGAGCCCGGAACAGACTTGTATGGATTGTATGTCTGACATTACAAGTTGAGATATAAAGCCGATTTCTTTCAAATATATTTCTGTAGGTGGCGGAGAATTTATTCTTTTAGCTTAACACCCTTCTCTGAGACGTACGAGCTCAGAGGTTATATAGTTGAAGTTATCAGCGATATATTCCCAATTTGGTAATGTGACATGCTGAGTGTTGCTGTAAATGATCATTGTGTTGATTATTGTGATAGGATCGTTTATTTGATCGTCTATCTTGGTGATCATTGTGTTGATCATTTGTTGACCCAAAGCATGGCTTTTGTATAAAGTATGTTTTTGTGGACGTGACTTCGTCGAACCTCACACCCCGGAAATGGTCAAAACAGGAAAGATGCAGCAAGGTTATGAGGGGTAGCACCCTTTAGGGTATGTACATTTCCTTCTGGATAGAGGTGGTATCATGGTATGGAGCCCAGATTTTTAACCTATGTGGTTACTACGAACTTATTACTTTGTGGTTGTTGGTTTTCGGGATCCCGTGAGAAAGGTCGTTTACGATCTGGGAATGGCGTGCTCGTGTCAGTAGTTACCCAGTTAGGGGTAACCCGGCCTTGTGTTGGCAGAGTTCCGGTTTGGTTCTCGGGGATGTCTTTCCAGAGGCATTCTCATGTGGCAATGGAAAGTTCCTTGGCCTGACCATTTGTTGGAAATCCAAAGAAACAATACGAAACTTGTACGGTTTTAGTTGTAGAACCTGCTTCCTCAGGAAGTAGCTATAGTAGGCATAATATAATGGTACCTATGTTGGCTAAGATTTATATTCTACTTTCGAAATGAATTTTCTACACTATGCACTAGTAATAATATCAAATGTTCTTTTTTTAATGCGTATCAAGCATGTTTGACTATCATAAGGAGAAATCTTCTCCAAGTCTGCGTTTGCATTGTGTGTGTGGCAGGAGGTCTTATGGTAGTCTCATCTTTTAAAAGCATTGCGAATTGAATTTAGAAATATTTCTTTGAATGTTTTTAATAGATAAACTGTTTTGTTGCTCACACCAGTCCCACGACTGATCCGGAGTTTATTGTTTTCTTTCCTAAACTCTGGGTGCTCATTCTTTTCTACACGAGCAGTTTAGAGTTGGGTTTTTCAGATAGTCAGATTTGTAGATTATCTGGAGTTAGTTCAGTCTTTGGATCGCACCAGTCTTGCTTATCTTTGTGCATTGTTATTGGGAGTTCGAGCTATTGCTGGATTGATTCTTGGAAATGGAGTTACAATTCCGATTTGGAGTTCTTCATTGAAGACTATTTTAGAGTTATATTGTTCCGTATGTTAGATGTCATCTATTTTCTTTTCCGCTGCTATTTTATTGTACCATATCTCTGATGTATATTGATATCTATTGGATCATCTGTTGTATCAGATATTGTATCAAAGCTGTATATCAATGTATTATTCTTTTATTCCGCTGTGTTGTTTACTTAATGATTGTTATAAGCTCCGGCGAATCGGATTTGAACGGTCGAATCTATGGCATTCGAATACGATTTGAAGTATGGATGTCGATTTTCGAGCGGGCAAAATCCGAGCCGTCACAATATCTTAGTGAATTATGTGCTCCATTCTAACCTCAACAATTGACAAAAATACTGGATTTTTAACCAATCGATGCAATCGTTTTGATGTAAGTAAAGTATCGTTTGAGATCCTTTCTTTTAACTTACATTTTATTTATTTATTTTTAGTGTTGATGATACAAATATAAGATGAATGTAATTAATAATAAATAAATAATTTAAAAGACCATCTTCAACAAACAGTGGATGTATTTAAAAGTCATACTTACGTGAAATCTTATTATATCATCAAATACAAATATGTCACCGAAGCTAGTCCTGCTCTTGTTCTGACCTGCAGCAAGTATTGATGTTTTGTTTTCAGTTTAGTACAACAACAAATAAGGTATTACTCCTGAACGGAATGCACAACTAAAAATAAGAATCAAAGCAACCTGGAGGCTAGAGATGAGGAGGCACCTTTTCAGTTCAAAGTAGCAAAATAATACATCCTTGATAATCCTGAATCGAACATTATGGTAAATCAGATCTGCAATAAAACTGGTTACACTTCAATGGCTTACATTGGACACCAAAACATGGACTCAGATGTATTTCAATAATCTTAGTCTAGCTTTCATAAGATCATCGCTTTCAAATTAATATGGAATCTAGATCTAGATCAACAGAGGATTGCAAAATGCTGCAAAGATTAAGCAAAGCATGACGCTTATTTTATTGGGTGGGGTTTTAAGTTACTTACAAAACGAACAACTTCAGACCTGGGTTCTCTAAATTGGATGAACTTCACCCAAAACCTAAATTCATTGATTAACTATAAAACTTTTGGGTCTATGGGAACCCTATAGATCCAAAGTTATGATAATTGATCGAGTATCTTAAAGCAAAGCAAAGTTCAAATGAACTGATGAAGCTTTGCCCAAATCTAGCGATTCTTAATAACATAATCAACATTAGAAATTAACCCTGTAAATAACGGTAAAGGAATATAGCACAAAATAATGCACCAGCTTGATTAGATGGAAGGTTGATTATAGCTCGATTGCTGCAACCCAGAAATTGATGAAAAGGTGGAAGACGTCGAATCGTTCCCTATCAGGGAGAAGATAAGATGAGTGAATTTGAGAAAGTGATGAACCCTAGTTTTTTTGCGTAAGAAGTGAGAACGTTAATTTTCTTTGGGTAAACGGGTAATCAGTGTATAAACGGGTCGGATCAACCCAATCCAT
The DNA here is from genome assembly GCA_030765085.1 of Allium cepa. Taxonomy (NCBI): domain Eukaryota; kingdom Viridiplantae; phylum Streptophyta; class Magnoliopsida; order Asparagales; family Amaryllidaceae; genus Allium; species Allium cepa. The sequence goes on from CM060935.1 coordinate 604,183,359, forward strand.
TTAATTAACTGGGTTAAAAGGTTTAGCCCAATAAACTAATTTATTTTAATGGGTTTGACCCAACCCACTTATTTTACGGTTAATTAGGTTGGGTAAACGGGTTGCAACCCATTTTGACAGCCCTATACTCTACTCATAATCCCCAGGAACTAGTTTTGTCCGGACTCCTCACAGGATCAACTTTAGAACCCCCCTTGGGGCTCAAGGCAGCACCACCCGGTGGTACTCCTAAGAAGTTCATTTCAAGGGAGCGCCTTTTTCCCCAGAGCCATCATCAAAACATTTTATACTATACGCATATAGTATCTTTAAATCATACACCTAGTATGATCTCATACAAAGCTCCTTTACTCAAAATCGATAATTCTCAAACTAGGCTTTCCAAATTCAATATTGATTTTACCCAAAAATCAAAAGCCTTTCCAAATCCATAGGTTCCCAAAACCTTTTTCCAAAATCCTCATAAGATCCTTTATACATATAAATATATATAGATATATATAATTTTCAAAATTTTGGATCATTTTCAAACTTGTATAAAACTCCTTTTATACTTCAAACACTTTCAAAATCCTTTTCTTCTGGCAAAAGATTCAACAAGGGGAGTTTTATTTTATAACACAAAGATATTTAACTTTGTTTACTCAAAATCAAATATTCAAATTTGATTACTCTTTTCAATATCATTTTCATTCAAATCCGTACGATGAACACATATCATTCGTACGCTATACCAATCTGATCGCTCACTCGATCACACAATTTCATTTCCGAGCTAGTATCGTCCACCCGACTTCCTTGTGCGGACACAGATCTGGTTTCTTGATCAGAAACCGTTATTCTCCTTGCATAGTCATAACTATGATAGAGAATGTCCAGAACCAATCAACAATCCATATCCAGGTTTGCCGTCGAAATTCGAGCGAAAAATCCCAACTCGGATCGATATAACTATCTCGAAATTCTGTGCTCGAATTTGGATCAAATCACTATGCGAATAGAATAACATACATACACCCTACGTATTTATCTTTATTGGTCAAATCCATTTCTATTCACATTCACTTTGATTTTCATTCACTTACTCACAATTGCTTCAATCCGTTTGGATTATCTTCTCTATTCTTATCTCGATTGGGTATTTAACCAATAACAGTTTAAACTCCGACCAGCTTATTTAGAAAATAGCTTGAAATATTTAAAAATAGATAAGTAGTTGGAAAATAATTACTAGTTTGTAAAATAGGTTTAAAATAGCTAGAAAATAGTTAAAATAATTATAGAAATTTTAGATAATTGCAAAATAATATTAAGATAGTAATTAGTTTTGTAAAACAGTTGGAAAATTTGTTAAACAGTTTCAAAAGTAATTGTAAAACAAATATAAGATTGTTTGGCTTTTAAAAGAAAGGTTGTATATATAATAAATAGCTTGGAAAAATAGGTTTATATTAAAACAATTTATATTAAAAATAGTTCAGAGTCAAAACTGCTCACTTCCCAATCCCCATTCTCATCAATTCAATTTAAATTCCATTTCCATTTAAATTGACCCAATTCAAATTTAAATAACTTCAATTTCTATTGAAATTGATTTAACCCCAATTCAAGTTGAATTAACCATAGTTTCTTTCCAAATTTAGCTTTATTCAACCTTAATCTCAAATTCTACTAATTTAAATAAATTTCAATTGAACTAGTTCCAATTTCAATTCATTTCATCTCCAGGTTTGAATTTATCTCAATTTTCAAACTCTATTTCCAAATCAAGTTGAATTATGCTTAATTTCCTTCCAAATTCAATTCAAATTCTATTTGAATTTAAAACTATTCAACTTTAATTACAATTCCAAATTATTCAAATCAATACGGACTAATATCAAATTGAACCCACTTCAATTTCAAATCATTTCAAATTAATCCAATTAAAATTTTCCATTTGAATTTCATACTTATACTTCTTCAATCACAATTTTAATTAATTCAAATCAAAATTCAATTTGAACTAATTTCAATCCAAATTCCAAATTTAAACCATCTCGAATTATATAAATTCGAGTTAAATTCCAAATGTAGATTTAACCCTTTATACCAAGTTAACCTTTATTAAAGCTTTTAAACAATTTAATTTAGAATTCAAACTCCATTTTTAATCTATTACAAAGTTCAAATAATTCAAACTCTTTTTTTTAAAACAACTACATCTTTGAAATTCAATTTATCATCAAATTTAAATTTTGAAACCAAACTCTTGAAGTTTTATCTTATATATTCAAATCTTAAGTCCAAAATGATTCCATTTTACCATAATAATGGATATATTACCATACCCAATTTAAATTAATCATTTAACTTCCCAAGTTAAATTTAAATTTCATATTGAAATTTCCAAATCAGGTAGTCCTTTCAGACTTATTTAACTTCCTCTAAGTTAAATTCAATTCACTTAATTCAGTCAAATTCACACAATTTGAATTCCCATTCAAATTTCAAAATTCTTTCCCATCTAAACTTCAAAAACCTATCATTTTGGTTTTTCACATCTCATTCCCAATTTAAAACTCAATATTTAGTGTTTATCTCAAATCATCTTTGGTATTATGCATATCCATACATAAACATATTTATTCCTTAACCAACCAGGCTATACTTTTAAAATTTTTAACCACCTTTGGTTTTAATTCAAAACAAATTTCCTTTAAATTTTCAAACAACTCTTGTTTGAAATAGGACCATTTCATTCAATTGCATTAAATAATAATATCTACTATTTCTTTAAATTTATTACGTCATTAATTAATCATATTTGGTAATTAACTTATTTCTTAATTATCTTCATTAAGTAATTGTCCCTTAAATTACTTACCTCTAGTTACTTCATTAAGTAACTCCCTCTTTATTTATCATTTTCAATTATTATCCATTAATTAATCTCATTAAATAAAGTTTAATTAATTACATAAATTAATTGATTATCCTGAACCCTTTCCCAATTTCAAGATTTAATTCTAGTTTGAATCCATTTCAAACTTGTCTTTAATTTAATTTTCAATTTGGTTGTAATTCTATTACCACTTAATTCTTACTATTACTTTTAGTTTAATTAATACAACAACCAATTTTCTTAATATAATAGATAATCTATTTCTTATATAAGATTCATTTACTTTTGAAATCATTTAAAAACCTTTATATAAGAAAATAACAAGTACGCTCTCTCATATTCATACACTCAACTCATTATAGGGTACCACTTACCCTATCCTTAATGAGTAATCCCCAACAGAGCAAAGGTTCTCGCTTAACCTTCTGCTCTGATACCAAATGTAACGACCCGAAAATTTCGATCCCGAAATTTCCAAATAGTTAGTGAAAAGAAGAAAAGAGAAAGGAGAAGAAACAGAAACTAATCACAGAAACCTCACATTCGCAGCGGATAAAATATAATATCAATAATAATAGTTATACCAAAGAAAATTGTATCTATCAATTTACATCGATATTTTAGAGTTACAACAATTTTATACAACATTGGACAGATACAATTTATATTATGTCTCGGACATAAACAATACTATAGTGTAAACTCTCCATACGTCCCCGCCATCCAGCCCGCCTCCTGAGCTCCAGAACGTCCTTACCTGAAAATCTGTAATACTCGGTCTGACCCGAGCATTACAACAAAGTAACACCCGGGTCAGGCTGGAAACCAGCGTGAGTAAACCCATCTAACATGTAGTTCACAAGCGTACAATTTAAATAAACCCGGGGTAACTCGGGGTAACTTGTATCAATTTACAACTTTACAGGTCATTATAGACATTACTTACATCACACGTCAATTTCTAAGTATCATAATTTAAATTAAATGGTCCAATCACTTTAATCATTCCATTTCATTCTATTGATTTCGCACATCAAATTATAAAGAATCGAAGTGGTTTTGGATACTTATTAATACCCGACTCCGGTCTCTTCGAATCCAATTTCATCTGAATCCAAATTATTCAATTAAATACTACTCAACCTTCATTATCAGATATCCTTTTTACATACCAATTCATAATTGACAAATAATCATATTATCACCGTCCATCTAACATAGCATATCACAAAGCAACTCATATCAGAGATATCAACCAATTTAAAATATTCATCATCATTCAATCATTGATAAGCAAGATTTATCACTTCCAATAATTACATTAATTAATGATCCTCTAATAACTTTCATTAGTTAATTATTCTTAAATTTCATTTAATAATTAACTCATAATTTAATTACATCTATTAATCAACCTTGATTAATCACACTGAGAAATTATCTTTCTCAATTTCTCCATCAATTAAACCAATCCCCTTGATTAATTATTAATTAAAATTTTTCTAATTACACAGAGTAATTATCACTTAATTCCTTCCACCAAGTAATTATCCTTTAATTACTTCCCATCAAATAATTTTCTTTAACTAATTACATCCAGTAATTAGCCATTAATTACTTCTCTAAATAATTATACCTCATTAATTACCTTAAGTAATTATATTTAACTCAACATCAAATGTTTACTCTTAATTAATTTAATTTAATTTCTTAACTAGTATTAACCACTTTAACTTAACTAATTACACAAATTAATTAACCTTACCCATACACATTGATCACATTGATCCATAGTTAACTACTCGAATTAATTCTTCTATAATTTCTTACATTGATTAATTATCTTGTACTTAATTTTCTTCATTAATTAACTAACCCTTGATTTATCTCCTTAATTTATACATCCTTTAATTCATTATTTTAAGTAATTTTCCTTATTTAATCACTCTATTTAATCATTCTTAATTAAATTATGTTAATTAATAAACCTTTATTAATTAATGACTTTTAAGTAATTACATTGATTAATTTATCCATCAAAATCCAGACCCTATTTAATTTAAGATAAACCATTATCTTAGTCAACTATTTAATAATTATTAAATCTCCTCTGAGACCATATAGAAATAAAATTAAATAATTAACTTATAATTTTTAACTTTAAAACCTTTAACTTCATTGGTAACTAAAATATTCGGGTCAAATCTCAAACCCAAACTAACTAAATTAACCAAATAAGTGGTTTGAAACACTTCTTTTTTCTGTTCTTCCACTTCCCTTACCTTGACTATCTTTTATTCCTTAAAAATAATCAAATACTTAACCAACCGGCCCACTACTTTCCCGGCCCACCAAAAATCAGTACCCATGAAAACAGCGAAATCCCATATCTCTTCGATTACTCAAGCCACCTCTTCTGTTTTTTTTTTCAAAGCTTAACCCAAAACATTATCAGATGAATTCACTTCGAGCCAAACACTGTGTTTCTTGAGCACTACTTCGAGTATCTCTTCATCTTCCCAAACTTAATAACCCAGACAAATGAATGTGCACCGTGCACATGTACTGACGCCCAAGCCGCCGCCGATCAACCACGTTAATGTCAACAAGTCATCAACGACCGATCCTAACATCTCGACCACCCAAATCCCATTAACGACGATGAATTCAAATTTTGGAAAGTTGAACAAAAACTAGAATCATAGATCGCCAGAAAACCCCCCTCCATTCGACCACCTCCGGTAGGCTTCGACCATGCCGCTTTATCCAGAGCCTCGCCAACGCCTCCTCCTCCTTTCCCCCTTTGACCGATCACCCCTCGTGTCCCAATGCTGACGAATTTTTCCCCAAAAGTTCATCGACTCAACTGGGTCATTAAACCCTATTTTGCCTTCAATCCACTTCCATAATTAAAAAAAATATCATTGATCATTTTTCCTACAATCCTCGTCACATCATCCTCCTCCCATATCAAGCCTGAGATTTTTCAGTTACGCGATCAGCAGAAATGGTTCGAAAACCTTCCTCCATTCAACTCGAGAATTCACATAAACTACTGACTTAAAAATCAGGATCTTATTTTCAAAATTCACTATTTTGGAAATCAAATCAGATTTTATACTTGAGATAATAAATTATCAAAGTTGAATTTCTTTGTCTACCTTGGTTTCTTACAGTATATTTTATATTTCCAGAAAACTTAACTAAATTTCTCTTAGAAATAAATTTTATAATTTAGATCTTACTACTCTAAACATCTTATGTTTGAACTACAACTAAATTAAATCAAAGGATGAGATTTGTTTTTTTTTAATTTAGGACAGGTTTTGAAACATGAAACTTTGAACAGATTAGTACATAGGTATATACCTGCACATATCTTCATATATACACACATACAATCCATAATTTATATTTATTCATCAATGATCATCACATGCAAACCAAAATAAAAAGAATTCAAGAGTTTGCTTACCTTGAAAGGTTTGAAAACATAGAGTTTTGCCTGTAACCTGATGCTTTAAAACTTGCATGCTTTCAGGATGAAACTTGGACAGATTTTGATTCTTTATTTGACCTGGTTTAGCTTAAGTTTCTTGTTTCCAGATTTGAAATGAATTGCATGTTGAATCAGTTTTTGTTCATGTTTTTGATCAGCTTCAGGTTTTTTTATCTTCAAACTGAAACTGTTTTGATCAGCACTCTTCTTAATTACAGGTAAAAGAATTTCATTTTCCTGATTTGCTTTTGTATTTCTTAGTTGAAAACATGAGATAGATTCTGATTTTTGATTTGAAACTCTGATAAAAAAAATTCTTTGATCTTTGCTGCAGTTTTTTTTTATATAAATTTCCTTCTTTTCTATAAATTATAAACCAAAAGAAAATTACATTTAATTGCCACTTGTAAATAAAACTAACACTTGTCATAAACCTTTATTCATTAGTTAACACAGGTTATATTAAGTTTTAATATAAGAACACTTGTCTTAATATTGTTTTCTTTTTATTTTAAATCTTAATAAAGGTTTCAATTAAAATTTTTATTCTTATGTAATATATATATGTGAATTTCTTAAGTAAAGAGAATGTAATAAAACAAATTATGAATAATAGCTTATTCAAATATCTTTAAATCCAAATATTTCAAAATATTCATCTCTTGAATTTCAAAACTTTAAATTCAAATTCAAATTCAAATTAAATTCTAAAATCCAATTTACAAATCAAGTTATACATATATACTTATATAACAACTTGAAAATTTAAAAAAAAATAACAATTCTATTCCTATAAAAATCTATTTATATCTATGTATTATTATTTGTTTGAAAACATCAATTTTTGCCAATATAATTAATTATACTAGAAAGATTATTAAACCAATACCTTTTCAGATATATACTTTCATTACCAGCATTATTTGTTTAACTTATTAATCAGTATTTCCATTAATTAAATTCAGTTAATCTACAAATTGCAGGTATTCTAAAATCCGGGTTATCACACTCGGTCTCTTCGAAACGATGAGCGCATTGGCCAATATTGACAGTGGATTATTTAACTATCAAATAACATCCATAAACAACCATCAAGCCATAATAATTTCCCAAATTATTTATTTCAAAATATCTTCGCAAGATATAAATTTTTCTACCCTTCAACCCTTTTGAAAACAGTTTTCTAATCACCTTTCTCTCGCGGAAATAATTTCTCAAATATTGCTTATTTCCACTGAAAATTACCAAGACTAAATGTTCAGATTTTAAAATAATTTAAATCACTTTATCTAAAAATATATAATTTAAAATACGTAAAATAAAAAATGTTTAATACACTTAATTTAAAATACTAGTTATGAAATATAATAATAATTTTTCATGTAAAACTTAAGCCAAATCAAATTTTAAAATAAAATTTATGAAATTCTATACAAGTTTTTCAAATAAAAGTTTTAGCAAAACTATCTTTAAAATGAAATTACTTTATAAATATTGATAATTATCTTTTTAAATCATACTACCAATTAGCCTTTTAAAATATTTATTACTATAACTAATTTAATAAATATTTATCTTTAAAATTCTAAACAGCTTAAATAATAATTTCTCAGATCACATTCTTTTAAAACAACTTTAAAACTTCCAACTTATGCTCAAAAATCTGCTTTGAAAACGTACTTGGCTTTCCAGGGAAATACACTTTTCTTTCACACCTTTAAATAAAACCAATATCTATTTTTAAAACAAGTTACCCATTCCTTTATAAATTCCCACCGTGAATTTATACTTCCAAATATCCACTAATATCTTATTTCACTTTATAAACCCAGTTTATAAATTCCATAGTCTCATTCCTTTTAAAAAAACATAGTTTCAACACTTAATCAATTTCCAAATCGATTTTCAAAATTTACTCCATTTAAAAATTTCTCTTTTACTTGTCCAAATTTATTTCAAAATCTATTAATTCCAAACTCACTTCTTTATTTATGATTCAACATCTTATTTTAAACAGAAAATATCCATTTCATTCTTTATTCAAAACTCTCCCTTTTAATTCTTCTCAATCATTTTAAAACTTAAAATTTAAAATAAAATCCTTTAATTCTTAAGCAAAATCACTTAAGTCTCCAAACTCCTTTAATTTATTTAAAATCTCTATATTTCTTTCCATACCCAGCATTTATTGAATAGAATTTAAAATTAAACCTTTATTCTTTCCGAATTCATTCTTTAATTTATCTAAAATTATTTTACTTAATATTTCTCTCTTATAAATATTCTCAAAATCAAATCTTTTATATTTTTCATATCTTTAAAATATCCGAATATATTCAGCCAAACCATAGCATTCAATAATTTCCATTACCCATATGATCAATATAATCATCATAGATTATCACATACATCGCTTCGTTGAATATAAAAATAAATTCAACGTTTTGAGGAATCCAGTTGGATCCCTCCTACCTGTTTCACTACATCCACAGATGTTAGCACAAAAATTTAAAATACCAATTCCGCTTCAAGGCGGGGATATCGTGGTATAAGGGTTATCTGCTATTATGCGGGACGCATAAGGTCTCATCCGCTATATAATGCGGAAAATCAATCACTCCAATATATATACACACACTACTATATGTAATATCACATCCAACCAATTCAATCATTCGACCAATAAATTTAAATTTAACTATTTAAATTAAACTAGGTAATCCGATTGAGTGAGAAGATCTTACCTTTGCTTTTGTTTTGCAATCCATTTCCCTTCCAGCTTGTTTTCATGATTTTTAAACCTTGCAACAAACATTATAAGGTTTAATTAATATTTGAATTAGTCGAACAAATTAATTTTCCTATTTGATAAGTTTAATTAACCAATAATTTTATTTTAACTGGTGATTTAAATTTAAACTAATAATTTTACCTTTAAAAATATTTTTAGTAACTAGAATAAATTTAATAGGTTAACTTAACAATTTATTATTTCCTTCTTCTTTTAAAACCACATATATACATATAAATTAACTTATATTAAAAAAATCCAATTTTTAAATAAATTCTTAAGCTTCCGAAACCTTATATATATAGATACAAATTTTCTTTACAATCTATATATAATAATCAATAATTTCTTTCTCTGCAATATCTATACGTTATTAAATTAAATAGAAGATCCAACATATACCTTGTAGTCTCGAATCACTCTGCTCTCGAGATCCCCTCTAAGTTCCATCTCCAGAACCACCGGCTCCACGCATCGCATTGCTACTGTCATGTCAAAGATTCCCATACCCAAAATCGAACGCGAACCTCGATGTTTCTGAAAATCATGGTTACCAAGTTTTGTCGCGAGCTCGATTGATCCCCCTTCCACCCTGTCGTTGATGAAGCTTAAATATCATACTCGAATTGATGTGCGTGATATCCTTCTTCTGGTTGAACGAATCGAGGATCGATTGAAGGTTGAATAGAGAGAGGGGCGATTCGAATCGGCTGACGCGTTTTCCTTAGGTTTAAAAACTACGACCGGTTACATTTTTGAAGAGAACAAATAAATTTGATTTGGTTTTTTTTAACTGCAAGGATTCGATTATCGGCCATTAATTTCTGAAGATGAAATCTCGGCTTGAGTTTAATTTTATCGTTTGCGTTATCATATTTCTTTATTTTTAAACGAAGACGCATGCTCAAAATTCTCCGTGTGCATGAAAAATGGTGTAACCCAGAAGGCAAGTGGTCAAAATTTAGTAAAAAAAAGTTTTGACCAGTCAAAATATATATAATATATTTAAATTTGAATTTGAATTTGAATTTAAATCATCTTGAATTCGCACCTTAAAATTTCGAACTCCTATATAGGCGTGCCGTCAGGCGTTTGTAATGTTAAACCCTTATTTCGAACGCAATGGAAAAGGTTTCGAGTCCAAATTCGATCGTATGGAGAATAAAGCTTTTTGGACCCAGTTATTTTATTGAATTTTTGGTAAAGATTTCAACGTGTTTATATATCATACGGCCATATGACAACTCCAAACACTATAAAAAATTGAAATCCGATAATAATGCAATTTTACCGATCCAGTGGAACTGGATTCGTCGAAATTCGAGACCATGCCCCTGAAGGATATTTTTAAATATCAATTTAAATTGACAAATTTTCAAAACTAAACAATTGCAAACTCAAATTTAAAACTTCTATTATCAACAGTATTATAAATATTAGTTTTTCAAGCCTTTGAAATATTTCTAACTAGCTTAAGAATCAAGATTCAATATTTTACCCAATTTCCAATTGTTAAATTCAATAATTTAATTACCAAATAAACAGTGATAATTGAAATTCAAGTTAAACTAACTTTCAAATATTTAAAATTAATTAAATATTATAATTTCAAATATCCAGAAATTCCGAATCGTCACATTCTTCCCTCTTACAAGAATTTTGTCCCCGAAATTACTAGTTAAGAAGAATGATCCACAACCCGTTTATCATTTTTCCAAAACCAAACATTTTTTTTACAACTTCCCAAAATCTTTTTATTAAAGACACACTATCCCTCTTACTAACTTTCCAAACTCATCCATATCTCCCGAACAACATTACTTACTCAACCAATTCAAGTCTTAATTTAAATCCAAATTTAAATTCTCAAAATTTTCTCAAAATTTTTCTGACTCCCTAAATTTCTGAAAAATTTCGCCAGCTTCTCCTTTGTGTGGCTAGCTCGGTACAACTACAAAATGCCTCTACGGGCCCTTAGATTTCAAAAGAAAATAAAAAGCCAAGTGGCTAGAGCAGAAAATCATCAAATTTCATACAGGAATTTAAATATATACCTTTTCGTCGTGTAATTCAATTTTTTCTTCTGAATTCAAAACACCAATTTCCTTTCTTTTAAAACATCTGTATATCCTACTTAGCTATAATATCCAATCCAGCATTCAAAATCATCTTATACATTTCTTTACAAAAGTTTCAATATCTATTTCATTTAAGTCTGTACGATGTACACATATCATCCGTACGCAATACCAATCTGATTGCTCACTCGATCACACAATTCCTCTTCCAAACTAGTATCATCCACCCGACTCTCTAGTGCGGACTCAAATCTGGTTTCTTGGTCAGAAACGTCATTCTCCTTGCATAGCCACAAACTATGATAAAGAATTTCCACAATCAATCAAAAAATCCATTTCCAGAGTTCGCCGTCGAAAATCGAGTGAAAAATCCCAACTCGAATCGATATAACTATCTCAAAATTCTATGATCGAATCTGTATCAAATCATTATGCGAATAAAACAACATACGTAAATCCTACATATTTATTCCAATTGATTATTAGTTATATCAGTTCTCTTTTTATTCATATTTGCTTTGATTTCTATTCACTTGTTCACAAATATCTTTTCAGATCCTTTTTGTTAAAGCTTCATTCAAATATTAACTTAGAATATTTTTCCCAAAACCAAATTTACTTAAGAATTTCATCATTTACCTTTCTTAAGTTTATTATAAATACTCTACATACTTTAATATTTATTTTTACTTCACTACCCAAGATTTTTATATCTATTCTTTTATTCAATTTACATTTTCAATTCCTTTTTTGAATTTAATCTACCATCAAACTCTGAATAATGAATTTTATTCATCTTATCTCAAACCAAAATTTAATTAGTCATTTCTTTAATTAGTTTCACTTACTAATTTATTCTACAACTTCACTTTACTTTGCACAATTTAAATTAAATATCTTCCCCGTATTCAATTGTTTTCAATTTATTGGCTTACCATTATGGATTTTAATTTCAATAATTTTGTTTTGTTTAGTCCAGCATGAATAATTTTCCATTTTACTTTATTTAACACAATTCAAATTTAATTCCAATATTCAACTTTTATTTTACATATAAATGTAAATTCCTTTGTTACTCTATACATTTGTTTACAATCTTAATAAAATTATTTCTAATAATCATTTCCCTTAAAGCTTACTTTAACTAGATTCACTTACATTCCAATTCAATTTAAAATTTAAACTTCTACAAGTTTTCCACTTATTTAAATTCTATTTTCTAACTTCTTTTAATTCACTTCAATTAATTAGCTTACCTTCCACTTATTTCATTTTCACACTTGCTTTTATTTAATCCCTTTTCAAGTTGAATTTTGCCCCAATTTTTTTTCATATTTTTATAAGTTATCAAACCCATTTATATGCTATAAACATTTTAAATAATCTTCCAGAGTTTAAGAAATTACTTAAGTATTTCAAACTTATTTTTTTGAAATCAAGTGTATCCCAAAATCCTTTAGTATATCCAATATTCCTTTGTATTTGAAAAATCAAAACGGTTTTACCAAACCAAAACTTCAACATTTCAAAATCATTTTAAAATTAATTATATACATAATTCAATTATATATCAAATTCCTTTTTGAATTTTAAAACCAATCTGGTCAAACAACTCCAATTTAAAACATTTTTGCAGCATTTCCTCTCTTGGAAACTCAAAAATAAACATCGATGATGCTGCAATAATCACCGAAGTTATTTTCCAGCGACGGAAGAGAGTTTTGTGCTTTTATCTCTTCAAAAACATTTTTAAATTCCAAATCTCACCAGATTCCAAATCCAATTCAAAAATATTTTTGAATAATATCCTTATTATTCCTAAAAAATCTTTGAAAATCATTTCCAAACTCAAAAGGAGTTAAATTTCTCAAAATTTCAAATCCCAAATCCTTTCAATACATATTCAAAAACTACTTTGGAATTTTTGTTTCATTTCCGATTGTAAACCACATTTATAATTTATATTTACAAATCCCATTTTGTTATATAAATTTATTCCTTAACCTTTGGTTATAATTTTAATTTCTAGTTCAATTTCCACACAATAATGATAATAATTTAATATTATCACTTTCTAACAATGAAGCAACCATATATATACTATAAGAATTTACAGAAAATTATTTCTTTTCTATACAAAAATAATTTGGGTAAAATTATTTCATTTACCCTATTTTAAAACAATACTGTGTCGGTTTATCTCGTTTAAGAGTCTAGAAACCCCTATCGATAACATGGCATCACACATATCGAACAGAATCTATGAACACTCAACCAATAAGTCAACAAAATATAAAAACAATTTTCATATTCACTAACAACTACGCGCTCATATCTATTAATACACTCAAACTCATTCTACAGTATTACGGACTCTATTTCAAATGAGTAACTCCCACCAAAGCCAAGGTTCTCGCTTCACCTTCAACTCCGATATCAAAATGTAACGACCCTATTTTTCGATGCCCGAAAATCGACCTCAATACATCCACTGTATCAAATGCCGAACAATCGAATGCCGAAAAACCGAACCATTAGGGTTAAAGAAGAAGGAGGTAGAAGAAGAAATAGAAATAATATCAGAATCTCAGAATCGCAGCGAAATAATATATAATAGATAAATGACTAGTCTTTAAACAAAAGAACTATATCTGTTTACACATTACATCATCAGAAACATATATATAACAGCGGAAAAATAACATCAACGTGGTCTTCCAAGAGAGTCTAACATACTGCATTTTTATTTCCAAAGCTCTAAAGTCCAAACCAAAAAGCTCAAAACCAAATGCAGTAGCAATTACTTCCATAACCTGTATTTCACTTATATAATCCAAAAGAGTTAACAATTGTATAAAATGAAATATTTAAAGTGGTTTCAACCACAACAAACAACCACCACATAAAATCAACCCACATCAATCATTCATTCATATCAACAAAACAAATAGTTGTTCAAGTTTAAAATTTTAAATTGTACGGAAAGAAAATAAACTACTAAGCGTACCCTTCACTCAACAGTCTTAGGTGACACAAATTGATTATTCATACCTTCCAAACAGATTTAAAATATCCTTGCCCAAACAACCATAAACCAAAACAAACAACAATTCCCACAACAAATCAAATTTACTTATTATAATTTCATTTCATACATTAGTTGTTTGATTCCTTTCCATTTATATAATGGTCTATCCGTTTTATTTTCATTTATTTCTTACAGTTTCATTTATTTATTTATTTGCACTTCATGCATTCATTTCCCAATTTCGTTTAGTTAGCATCTCAATGCATTACTTAAATCTATAACCATATATTTAATGCATTCATCCTTTCTATTTATTTTATTTATAATAGCTTCAACCGTTTACTTAAGTTTATTATCATTTTCAGTATTCATCTTTTATTCTTACTTTTATTCAAAAGTAACTTCTACTTATCTACTTAAGTTTATAATTACTTACTTTCTACCATATTTTTATTATGGTACATTTCAAGTTCATAACCCTTATATCACAAATTTCTTATTTACTAAAGAATTTCATTGAACACTTTCATTATTTCAAATTTTTACTTGTATAATATTCTATTACAACTTCTTATTAAACATTTCTACCTTTTTAATCTTATGATAAGTTATATATGTTTTTAAGAATGAAATTGGAAAATTATACAAATTTTTTTCTATTTCTTCTAATTAATTTAATGTTCAATAATTATATCCTTTATTTCATAGGTTAAAGTTTAAATTTCATTTAATACCATTTATAACCTAGCATTAAATCTCTTATTTCCTTTAAAGGTTTCAATTACTAATTACCTACTTTCCAATTCTATAATAATTGAAATTATTAATTAATGGAAACTTAGGAACTAATACCGGGTTTAATTTCAAATCTTTTTAAAATAATAGATAAATATATACTTATAACTTATCTATATCCAAGTATATTTAAATAAATTTAAAATTCACTTTTGTTTATCAAAATAAATCTGTAGTAAAACTACTACAGTGGCCTTCCCACTTCGAAACTCGAAAATGAATGTCGATGATGCGTGCACTCATCACCGAAATTATTTTCCAGCGACAGAGTGGGGAGTACAGAATTATTTCTTTTTCAAATTTATTTTAAAACACCTCTTCCAAATTATATTGAAACATTTGTATCATAAAATACTTCTAAAATATTATTATTATATTCCAAAATCATTTGAAAGAAAATTTCAAAACCTCGGAACTTAAGTTCTAAAATTTCCAATTTGATTTATTTTATTTCCAATCTTATTTCAACTATTATTTATAAATTTCATTACCTAACAACCAATATATTGTAACTAATATATATCATTTATAAAAAATTATTTTATATATATAGAAAACATAATAGGCAAAATTATTTTATTTACCAATATTAAAACAAATATTATGTCGGTCTATCCTATTAAGTGTTTAAAAATCCCTATCGTTGTCATAGCGTCTTATGCACCAACCAGAATTTATAAATACAAAACGGAATAAATTAACACAATATTAAAACCTTTTTATAACACTAACAAATACGCTCTCTCATATATACACTCAACGACTCACCCTAGGGTATTACTACCCTATTAGTAAAGAGTCAGACCCCACAAAGCTAAGTTTTTCGCAAACCAAAGTTCTGATACCAGATGTAACATCCCGCCTTTTCACACGCTTTAAATCGACACACGTGCCGATTCAAACCATTGAAATGGCGGATTGTTAAGGGGTAAATAAAAAAAAGAAGGAAGAAATAAAACAAAACAGAATCTTGCAGCGGAGCGATAAAATATAATAATCAAATATATAGTTCATGAAATTGCTTTACAAAAATATTCGATTTTCTTTACTTATATAATACAATATCAGAGTACACATACCAGATAATAATAATTAATGCAGCGGAATTAAATGGTGTGGAGGAATAATATAGTAGATAATAGTATTACAAATCTTCGTCTTCGTCCTCCAGAATAAAATCTTCAAATCCTAAAACGCTTAGACTGACCCGAGCGAATTGAAAAGACAAAACACTCGAGTCAGAACTAAAAGATCTATTGTGAGTTAAATTAACAGAAATAATATGAGTGCAGTAACTTAAGAGATGCTCGGGATTCACATCTCCTAATGATCCGTTAAACTTTTTGCTATGTGGTAATATTTCGCTATTATAATAATGTCTATAGTAAAATAAACTTACTTTTAAATAGCGTTAAAGAGTTACCCAATCTCCCATTTAACACAATAGTACCCATTAGTCCATCTATTATCAGCGCATCTCCAGATCGGGAGACTACCTTAAATACTCCACGGGCTACGGGAGAAAATCAAACTCATACAAGGCGTGATAGGGTAGGTGACACGGCACAACTAGGCAATGCCAGGGTAGATATACCAATTACACGTCCGGGCTGGTGGTAATGCGTAGCCGCAGCTACCGCCCATGTAACAAACCGCATATTTATCGATTTTATATTTAAATATTTTATTTAAATATTTTATCGTTAGTCGGATTTTGGTCCGAAAAGCTACTTTTTGCATACGGTAGAATTAGGACTCGAGACCACCTCCATTGAGTTTAAAATGTCGTTTGCGACCTTTTTGAGTATAAGCTTCGATATGTTTGGAGAAAGTTAATTTTTGCTACTTTTTCCCGCTTAGGGCTTTGGTTGGGCTGAGCCAATTAGTCACTTAACTCAGTTCCAACCCTCTCCTCTTCATTCACTTCTCTTCTATTTTCCTAATACTCAAGCTTTTATGTTAATGGAGGGTGGAAGAGGAAATTAAAACTCCAAGCCCTAGCTTCCTTTGCTAGCTCAAGTTCTTGCTCCAAACTCAAGAAGAACCCATTGGTAAGCATCTCCTTCATCTTCTCCAACTCTTTCTCCATTCAATTTCAGAAATTTCCTAAACCTAATTTAGGGAATTTTCTCTTTTAAGCTTAGATTCAAGCTTCTAGTGTTGAGATTGAAGAGTGCTTGTTCTTGCCATTGCTTTCAAGCTTCATATTCATAAATTTTAGTGCAAAGGTGAGATTTTTATCTCACATCTATGACTATAATTATCTTTGGTTGTTGGGTATGAATTCCTAACACTTCCTCATGTGCATTTGCTCTTGTTTTGGATTGATTTTGTGAATACTCCAATTTTTGGGTTTTTAAGTCAAATTTGTGTGAAATCCTTTTATGGATGTTTGATCATGTTTTTGGTGATGCACCGAGGAGCATATAGGGTCGGGTCGCCGATTGGCATAAACCCTTAGAGCCAATGTTCGTCCGGTTGCATTTTGGAAGAATTTGCTCTTCATTTGAATAAGGCTGAAAAACAGCCCAGGCATGATTCAGTCGACTGAAAACTCTGTTCAGTCGACTGAAACTGAAACCCGAGAGTTTCCAGGCATGATTCAGTCGACTGAAAAACTCTGCACAGTCGACTGAAACTGGAAACAGAAAGTTTCCTGAACCTGGAAAATTTCCAGGCACAGGGTCAGTCGACTGAAAAACTCTGTTCAGTCGACTGAACCTGCTGTTTGAGTCCAATTTGCCTTTTTGGATTGAATTTCCAATTTAAATCGATTCGTGATGATCCTATTTGTTGTTATCATTTATTATGACCTTGATGACTCATTTTTAGGGATTTTTGAATATCCATTTCGATGGATTCTTTATCGGTTTCTTTGGATTTTATTCATATCTTCGTATGTGAATTTTAGTGATCGATTGTTTCTACAATCTTTTTTGTGATTTGTCACTTTAAAAATATAAAGGTTTTCTATACTAGTAGTAAATATCAAAACTCTTTCCTCAAACGATTTCAATACTATTTTAATACCAAATTCGTTTATAAAACCGTTTTCCAATCTATTAGTATATACAAACCTTTACCTCACTCGTATGAGAAATCTAATTAAACGACTTAGTAAAACGAGTGGTATGAAACGCTTGCGTTTACTTCGTCGGTTAATTCTTGGACTTGTTCGATTGAATCTCTTGTGACAATTTTCTAGTGAAGATCTACAATTTGTTCGTAAATATTTAAGTTAAGCTAGTGGTTATGGGACATGAAGCTAAGCTCATATATTTACTAGCTTAGTGTAATCGACACTTCTCTTTGATCATGACGATCATTTTAGGTTTTTGACTAGCATCGTGCTATGTCTTTGTGATTTGGTTCATCGGACGTCCCGTTGTACGACGTCGTTGTTCCCTTTGATTGTGATTTGGTTCATCGGATGTCCCGCTGTACGACGTCGTTGATCCTTTCCTTGTGATTTCTGGATCTCGTGTGTTGAATTCTGGAATTTATGTTTCACCAACTTTTACGATGGGCATTGATACATGTGACATTTATTGTGGCTTGGTGAATGAAATTAGGAGTATGACATTCCTTTTTATCTTGAGTAGATTATCGTGATATTGATTAATCTCTTGTTGATTTTCAATTACTTATATATATCATAGCTTGGCATTGTGATTATTATATGTTTATGTCATATCTCTTATTATATATCACTTCATCTGATATTTATAGCTAGACTGATCCGTTTATTATTTTCTTATTAAATAATACTCGGGTCAGACCGAGATGTTACAGGTGCTTCTGCTTGACTTCTCTCTTGGGATTGATCCCTCTGACTTTTGGCTAACTACTTAGATTAGTAGTTTTTTTTGTTGTATACATTTGAGAGATAGACTCCATAATGTATACCTATTCTTTTGTGTAGTTCATGTAACTATTTCTTTTGTGATATGTGGATCTTTTTAGACCACTACTCTGATGTACACTTTCATGTGTAATATTCATATCTATTTCCGCCTTTGTGATATGAATTGTCTATGACTGATTTATGTTATGTTTATTTCTATATTTGTTTCCGAAGAAATTATAGCCACTGTGTAGTAGCTTTGAGTTTGTGTCGGTATGTCGGATTTCCTCGAGATGAAAAGTTATATTTTTATCCGGTATATCGGTACTCGCACAAAGCAATTATACAGATGGTCGCTCCTCAACAGACTTATTCTCCGTGCTAGTTGACAGCATTCACTGTAATGTTCTTGGCTAGCGTGGGCATAGAGGTGGGGCGTCACAGCTTGGTATCAGAGCCAAACTTCGGAACAATGTAGAAGAATTTAACAAGGATCATCGTCCTAAGTCTTTCTTAGGAGTTGTGCTTTAGGATTTTATTCGGGTCTTCGTACCGTTCTATCCTACTTTCTTTTATGATTCCTTGTTTTATCTATCAAGATTGCTTGATATTCATTTTGAGAATAACTTTTTCCTCTTCTTTCTTTCTTTCTTAAAGAAGAGAAATGGTTAGGCCAGGCCGTTCCAGCGCCGGTCAATCTAGCGCTACTCCTCAGGATGGAGTATTCATGTCTGCTCAGCAGCTTCTAGATCTTGTTAAGAACGCTCAAGCAGCCGGACCCAATCCAGAGCCTACTCATCATAGATCCGGTTTTGCACGCTTGTGCAGAGACTACACTGATTTGGGTGGAAGGCCATTCACGGGATCCGAGAGTGTTATAGAAATTCAAGCTTGGCTCAAATCATGCGATTGCATCTTTTCTCGCATGAATCTTATTGACCTTCATCGAGTCCAAGTAGCTTCTAGCATGCTCCAAGAAAGAGCATTGGATTGGTATGAGCTTTTAATTTCTGAAATCGTTGAGGCGGATCTTACTTGGGAGCAATTCCGGGGAAGATTCGAATTGAAATTTGTGCCGGAGGCTGAAAAAGTAACCTTAGCCCGGCGTTTCATAGACCTTGTTCAAGGTGAATCTTCTGTGACAGACTATGTCGCATCCTTCGAATCTCTGTCCAAATACGGGGTTGAGTACATTAATACCCCATTGAAGAAAAATCAGAGATTTGTCTATGGCTTGAATAAGAATCTTAAGAAGCCATTACTCCTGAAACTTGAGGTTTCGTTTGATCAGCTTATTGATATCGCTCTTCGTCTTGAAGAGGCCGATAATGAAGGTGATGTTGAAGTTGTGCGTGCCCAACGGAACTTCGACAATAGCTTGAAGAGGTCTATCAAATTCAAAGGCCCCGATTCTAATAAGAAAGGAAAGCAACAAACTCAGGTAGCAAATGTTCCTACCTTTAGTCGTGGACGATGCTACAATTGTGGTTCCACAGACCACCATGTAAGGGAGTGCCCGAAACCCCTCTTTTGCCGTTATTGCAAAGGTTCGGGTCATCTTTTATCTTCGTGTCCTAAGCTTCCTAGCAAGTGAGAAGGAAAGCTACAACTTTTGGTCAAGGTATTTTCATCCAATCCTCGATGGCATTGTTTTAATTCGTGAACTTTCTATTTGAGTTCTTTTTGATACGGGTTTCATCTCATTATTTTTATATCAAAAGAACTTGTTGATTCTTTTCTTTGAATATTTTAGGCTTAATTGACTTCATTGAGAATTGCGAATCCGGATGGTAGATCCGCAACACTCAATTTGTTTTGTTTAGATGTCGAGATTGTTTTATGTGACTTTTCTTTCCGAGCCGATATTTTTGCTTTGGCTTCGGAATTGACCTTTCTGCAAGGATTGGCTTAATCATTGTGAAGCCCATATCCTATTTTTCCGAGTGGATTATTCATCTTCGACATTTTCAATCTGTTAAGCAGATTTCTATTTTTCTTTGTGATTCCGATTTCAAATTTTTGGTGGAATCATTTTATTCCTTAAGCCCACTTATAAGGAAAGTGTTATTTCTCTCATTCATGTAGTTTGAGAAATTTTCCAGTATTTTTGAGCTTGTCTTAGGATTATCACCTAAGTAATCTTTTGTGTGGTGCTAAAGTCTTTTCAGTTTGACTTTACCACCGGTTTTCGTTTGCTACGAGTTGCGGAAGTTAGCATTCCACTTACCGCATTCCGCACTTGTTATGATTCTTATGAATGACTTATTATGTCATTCAATTTGTCCAGCATGTTTCATCCGTTTTATAAATCCAATATTCTATGAAAATTTCGATGAGACCATTCTTATTTATGGATTTTGGATGGAAATAGAAATTTAAAATTTTGCAAATCTTTTTCATAAAATGTAATTATAAGTGCAATTTGATTTTGCTCTTAAAACGAGCAAAGAATATTCTTAAAACTTTTTAGGAGATTTATTTATCCTAGAAAAGATGACTTTGTGATTGTATTGCCCGTTGAGTGCTTTAAGAATTTTGGTCGATGCGCTTGATCAACGTTATCGATAGGAATTTCCTAAACGCTTTGATGTGACAATCAGACACGATATATTGACTTGTAAAAATGTAAAATTTTTGTAGAAAGATTATCACATAAAAGTAAAAATGTAATTTTGGAAGTTTTAACTTTTCGAGAAAGAGAATTATTTAAAAGAAGTCCTTTCTTTTCGATATTCTTATTCTTTCTTGTGATTCCTGAAGGGGAACCAAGACTTTGCTATTTGTACCGATACTAGTCGTATTGGTTTGGAATGTCATTCTCTTGCAAAGGAGGACGTGATATCGCTTGTGCTTCTAAATCATTATAGCTTATCGGGACTAGATATACCACTCATGATCTAGTGTTCGTGGCTATTGCTTTTGCTTTTGGAATTTGACATCATCATCTTTGGGGAAGAAATTTGTTCTCTACCTCGATCATAAATCTTTGGAATAATTATTTTCTCATAAGGAACTTCATGTTGACTCGAGTTCCTGACATCTTATGATCTTGATATTCCTTTTTATTCCCGAAGGGGAAATCGTGTTGCCAATGCGTTTAGTCGTAAGCAACAAGGGGTTGGTTCTTTTTTGATGACCGAATGAAATTATCTTTTTATCAAGTTCATCGGGCGTTTTGGTATACTTCGTTTTATTGAGCTTTATCTCATTCCTTTTAAGGACTAGCGTCCGATGTCCTTTTATTGTGTTCAGTTCATTGGACGTGCCGTTTTTGTACTACGTCGGTGTTCCGAAAATCATTCGGGCTTCGGTTCATTGGACGTACCGTTTTTGTACTGCGACAGTGTTCCGAATTATTTGGGATTTGATTCATCGGATGTACCGTTTGTACTACATCGATGTCTTTGCTTTTGATTCATCGGATGTACCGTTGTACTACATCGATGTCTTTGCTTTTGATTCATCGGATGTACCGTTGTACTACATCGATGTCTTTGCTATTTGATTCATCGGATGTACCGTTGTACTACATCGATGTCTTTGCTTTTGATTCATCGGATGTACCGTTGTACTACATCGATGTCTTTGCTTTTGATTCATTGGATGTACCGTTGTACTACATCGATGTTTTTGCTATTTGATTCATCGGATGTACCGTTTGTACTACATCGATGTCTTTTCTTTTGATTCATCGGATGTACCGTTTGTACTACATCGATGTCTTTGCATTTGATTCATCGGATGTACCGTTGTACTACATCGATGTCTTTGCTATTTGATTCATCGGATGTACCATTGTACTACATCGATGTCTTTGCTATTTGATTCATCGGATGTACCGTTTGTACTACATCGATGTCTTTTCTTTTGATTCATCGGATGTACCGTTGTACTACATCGATGTCTTCGCTTTTGATTCATCGGATGTACCGTTGTACTACATCGATGTCTTTGCTATTTGATTCATCGGATGTACCGTTGTACTACATCGATGTCTTTGCTTTTGATTCATCGGATGTACCGTTGTACTACATCGATGTCTTTGCTTTTGATTCATCGGATGTACCGTTGTACTACATCGATGTCTTTGCTATTTGATTCATCGGATGTACCGTTTGTACTACATCGATGTCTTTTCTTTTGATTCATCGGATGTACCGTTTGTACTACATCGATGTCTTTGCATTTGATTCATCGGATGTACCGTTGTACTACATCGATGTCTTTGCTATTTGATTCATCGGATGTACCGTTGTACTACATCGATGTCTTTGCTATTTGATTCATCGGATGTACCGTTTGTACTACATCGATGTCTTTTCTTTTGATTCATCGGATGTACCGTTTGTACTACATCGATGTCTTTGCTTTTGATTCATCGGATGTACCGTTTGTACTACATCGATGTCTTTGCTTTTGATTCATCGGATGTACCGTTGTACTACATCGATGTCTTTGCTTTTGATTCGTCGGATGTACCGTTGTACTACATCGATGTCTTTGCTTTTGATTCATCGGATGTACCGTTGTATTACATCGATGTCTTTGCTATTTGATTCATCGGATGTACCGTTGTACTACATCGATGTCTTTGCTATTTGATTCATCGGATGTACCGTTGTACTACATCGATGTCTTTGCTTTTGATTCATCGGATGTACCGTTGTACTACATCGATGTCTTTGCTATTTGATTCATCGGATGTACCGTTTGTACTACATCGATGTCTTTTCTTTTGATTCATCCGATGTACCGTTTGTACTACATCGATGTCTTTGCATTTGATTCATCGGATGTACCGTTGTACTACATCGATGTCTTTGCTATTTGATTCATCGGATGTACCGTTGTACTACATCGATGTCTTTGCTTTTGATTCATCGGATGTACCGTTGTACTACATCGATGTCTTTGCTATTTGATTCATCGGATGTACCGTTTGTACTACATCGATGTCTTTGCTTTGGTTCATTGGGCGTACCGTTTTTGTACTACGCTGATGTCCCAAATTGTTTGAGTTTCTAGTTTTTCGGGCGTACCGTTTTTGTACTACACCGTTGCACCGGCTCAATTTTCTGCTATTCTTGACGTTCCTCGCGTCTTTTATCTACGGGAATGCCTTAGGGATTCCGGTTTTCATTCTTGAGCCCGGTGTTATTGTGGAAATTGAAGTTTCACCAGGTTTCTTGCTAACTCTTTCGTGCACTTTATGGTGAGCTTCCTATTTCCAATTTTCTTTTGTGTTGATATGCTTCTATGGTTGTTACTTCATACATTTCCTTCTTACTTATTGCGAGGACGCAATTTCTTTAAGGAGGGGAGTCTGTAACAACCCGCATATTTATCGATTTTATATTTAAATATTTTATCGTTAGTCGGATTTTGGTCCGAAAGCTACTTTTTGCATACGGTAGAATTAGGACTCGAGACCACCTCCATTGAGTTTAAAATGTCGTTTGCGACCTTTTTGAGTATAAGCTTCGATATGTTTGGAGAAAGTTGATTTTTGCTACTTTTTCCCGCTTAGGGCTTTGGTTGGGCTGAGCCAATTAGTCACTTAACTCAGTTCCAACGCTCTCCTCTTCATTCACTTCTCTTCTATTTTCCTAATAATCAAGCTTTTATGTTAATGGAGGGTGGAAGAGGAAATTAAAACTCCAAGCCCTAGCTTCCTTTGCTAGCTCAAGTTCTTGCTCCAAACTCAAGAAGAACCCATTGGTAAGCATCTCCTTCATCTTCTCCAACTCTTTCTCCATTCAATTTCAGAAATTTCCTAAACCTAATTTAGGGAATTTTCTCTTTTAAGCTTAGATTCAAGCTTCTAGTGTTGAGATTGAAGAGTGCTTGTTCTTGCCATTGCTTTCAAGCTTCATCTTCATAAATTTTAGTGCAAAGGTGAGATTTTTATCTCACATCTATGACTATAATTATCTTTGGTTGTTGGGTATGAATTCCTAACACTTCCTCATGTGCATTTGCTCTTGTTTTGGATTGATTTTGTGAATACTCCAATTTTTGGGTTTTTAAGTCAAATTTGTGTGAAATCCTTTTATGGATGTTTGATCATGTTTTTGGTGATGCACCGAGGAGCATATAGGGCCGGGTCGCCGATTGGCATAAACCCTTAGAGCCAATGTTCGTCCGGTTGCATTTTGGAAGAATTTGCTCTTCATTTGAATAAGGCTGAAAAACAGCCCAGGCATGATTCAGTCGACTGAAAACTCTGTTCAGTCGACTGAAACTGAAACCCGAGAGTTTCCAGGCATGATTCAGTCGACTGAAAAACTCTGCGCAGTCGACTGAAACTGGAAACAGAAAGTTTCCTGAACCTGGAAAATTTCCAGGCACAGGGTCATTCGACTGAAAAACTCTATTCAGTCGACTGAACCTGCTGTTTGAGTCCAATTTGCCTTTTTGGATTGAATTTTCAATTTAAATCGATTCGTGATGATCCTATTTGTTGTTATCATTTATTATGACCTTGATGACTCATTTTTAGGGATTTTTGAATATCCATTTCGATGGATTCTTTGTCGGTTTCTTTGGATTTTATTCATATCTTCGTATGTGAATTTTAGTGATCGATTGTTTCTACAATCTTTTTTGTGATTTGTCACTTTAAAAATATAAAGGTTTTCTATACTAGTAGTAAATATCAAAACTCTTTCCTCAAACGATTTCAATACTATTTTAATACCAAATTCGTTTATAAAACCGTTTTCCAATCTATTAGTATATACAAACCTTTACCTCACTCGTATGAGAAATCTAATTAAACGACTTAGTAAAACGAGTGGTATGAAACGCTTGCGTTTACTTCGTCGGTTAATTCTTGGACTTGTTCGATTGAATCTCTTGTGACAATTTTCTAGTGAAGATCTACAATTTGTTCGTAAATATTTAAGTTAAGCTAGTGGTTATGGGACATGAAGCTAAGCTCATATATTTACTAGCTTAGTGTAATCGACACTTCTCTTTGATCATGACGATCATTTTAGGTTTTTGACTAGCATTGTGCTATGTCTTTGTGATTTGGTTCATCGGACGTCCCGTTGTACGACGTCGTTGTTCCCTTTGATTGTGATTTGGTTCATCGGATGTCCCGCTGTACGACGTCGTTGATCCTTTCCTTGTGATTTCTGGATCTCGTGTGTTGAATTCTGGAATTTATGTTTCACCAACTTTTACGATAGGCATTGATACATGTGACATTTATTGTGGCTTGGTGAATGAAATTAGGAGTATGACATTCCTTTTTATCTTGAGTAGATTATCGTGATATTGATTAATCTCTTGTTGATTTTCAATTACTTATATATATCATAGCTTGGCATTGTGATTATTATATGTTTATGTCATATCTCTTATTATATATCACTTCATCTGATATTTATAGCTAGACTGACCCGTTTATTATTTTCTTATTAAATAATACTCGGGTCAGACCGAGATGTTACAGGTGCTTCTGCTTGACTTCTCTCTTGGGATTGATCCCTCTGACTTTTGGCTAACTACTTAGATTAGTAGTTTTTTTTGTTGTATACATTTGAGAGATAGACTCCATAATGTATACCTATTCTTTTGTGTAGTTCATGTAACTATTTCTTTTGTGATATGTGGATCTTTTTAGACCACTACTCTGATGTACACTTTCATGTGTAATATTCATATCTATTTCCGCCTTTGTGATATGAATTGTCTATGACTGATTTATGTTATGTTTATTTCTATATTTGTTTCCGAAGAAATTATAGCCACTGTGTAGTAGCTTTGAGTTTGTGTCGGTATGTCGGATTTCCTCGAGATGAAAAGTTATATTTTTATCCGGTATATCGGTACTCGCACAAAGCAATTATACAGATGGTCGCTCCTCAACAGCCTTATTCTCCGTGCTAGTTGACAGCATTCACTGTAATGTTCTTGGCTAGCGTGGGCATAGAGGTGGGGCGTCACAGCCCACCTCGAGCCACACCCCTAAAAAGAAAATCAAAAGTGGCCACCGAATCAATCCAAAAGTCAAAGTATAAAATCGAAGGGATGTGTCCGATCAAAGGTGCTACCTCAATTGGCCCGAGAATCGCTCCTGTTTTAGCCACCTTATGCCAACTCACGGGAGTTGGGTCCACGTATTTATCCTAAAGGAAACGCCACCACCATCCTACTTCATTCTAGAATCTCCCCCGCATACACGGTTGCTAAAGTGGTTTTCAGAGTTGGCAGAGAGTATGACAACTTCCGATCCCGGTCTCTTCAACAGCCAAACGTTATTATAACACCGCGGTTATTTCAAAATAATTTATACTTTAAAACAAGAATATAATATTCATTCGAAACCATATAAATTAGATATCATTTCAACTTTAGAAACCAAATCTATATGATATCCTTTTTTATTTCAAATATATCTTTTTCAAAAATCATAGTACTTTCAAAAATATATACCTTAAACCCACAGCTTCGAAACATAATTTTCAAAACTTAAATGGTTTAAATATAGATTACTCTATAAAGTAAATTAGCTTTTTAAGTTCTCAAATCAATTCCGAATACAGATTTGAATTCCCAAATAAACCATTTAGATTTCCATATATTTCAAACTTTAAATGTCCTATTATTTAGTTTTGAAATATTTGCACAATAAATTCATAATCATTTAAATAAACTCAAATTTCCAATAACTAATATTTCCTTCCATTTAATCATAATAGAAATATTCATTTAATTCAATCTTGGAAAATCCAGTTATAAATATCATATCTTTTAAACTTTCAAGTTTAATACAATTACATCAGCTTATGGAGTTAAATTCTTAAATACCTCTCAATTCCAAATAAATCTCCAATTTACCTTCAAATCTTAATTTATTTTAAATCTTCGTAACTTTTATATTAACATATGATTTAATCACTTAACCATATTTATTTAAATAAAAATCAACTCCATTATTAAACTATTTGTTATTTACCAAATTCATACATAGGTAAAGACATGAATTTAACTATATATATATAAAAGTAGTATATAATCTCATAATCAATATTCATTTAACCATATTATATAAAATAATCAACTTTAATATTGGGCTTATATTATATTTCAAAGCATATTTATATATAGCTAAAATCAAAGTGTAAATTTAACGTTTATATAGCATCAGAATCAATATTTATAAAACCCGTATATTCCTTTACAAAACCACAGAAATCATTTCAAAATATTTCTACATAGATACCGCGGTGTCGGTATAAAATTTTCTATCCTATGGTCAAGTGATACGGATATTTATCATTTCAATCCGCAATTTAAAAATAAAAATTACGATTATATATCATTTCAAACCGCAATACTGAATGAGATGAAAATGCATAATAACTTGCAGTTTATAACAATATAAAATACAGCATCCATTCATCCAATATCATCCATCAACCATTTATCGCAATCATCATCAAATTCAACAACAGCATCAATATAGAACGAAAAATAAACAACAGGTATTAAATAGCAGTTTAATTCAATAATAAATTAAATAACTGTTTAACTGGCATTTTATATGAAATAACTAAATAACAATTTAACTGGCAGTTTAAATGCAATGAATTCATTTAATAGAAATTTAATTTAAATAAATGAAATTAACTGAGAAGATGATTAAAATATGCCAAACAACCATAAATAAATTTTCAATCACATCATATATCAATTTAACTAACATAAGAAAATTTAGAAGTTGTGAGTGGGTTAAAACACTCACCTTTTGAATATAAATTGAATTTAAATTCAATTTAAACCCAAAAATTTGACGGTCTCAGAATTCGTCCAAACCAGCGCCAAAATGTCCAGAATTCCAATAAGAACTTAGCGGAGAAAACCGCGTGTAAATCGAACATTGTACGTAGAAGTTACACGAGTTAGAACATATGAAATCAAAACTAAAATAAAACAAAATAAAGCACACAAAAAAAAAACACTTCTCACCACGTCAGCATGCGTCTCCTCACACGAACAGCCACTACAGTGTTTCGAAACCCTAGCTTAAACTGAGCCGCCGCAATATCTTGAATTAAACCCGCCTCTACACTTGACGATGTCACGATCCAACCCCTCCACTACACCGCCCTCTCCACGCCGCCCAAGCCACTAAGTCGCGGTCACTTCCGGCCCTTCCAAATTCCATACGCTGCCACCACCTTCTTGCTATTTTATAGACGAACCACGGCCACCTGGGTATGAACGAACCCTACTGATGTGACCTGTTCGATCCCAAAGGCACAGCCCGATTGAACCCAGGACGACGATCCACCACACAATCCAACGCCTAACCACGAACGGCCGAAACTTCCTTAATTTTTACTGATCAAACAGCAATCCAAAATGAAAAACGAACACCACCAGTGAATTACGCTAGTCGAGAGCTTCAACATATATTTTTTTCAAATTTTTCTAAGGACTTTGAAATTTATGTTTTGGATTGATTTGAAATTGGATCTAGAATTTGTTTGTCTGCCATTGAGAAGGAGAGAGTTGAGATGTACATACAAACAAATGAAAATATAGAGGGCTAGGGTTTATAACCGGATATTTATAGAGAATGTTGGAAAAGAATGGATCGGATCAAATAGATGTACGCGTTGGACGATAAATGGTCCGAAAAGCCCATTTCGACTCCGGAACGAAATTGGGTCAATCCATATATCAAAATAGGTGTTTTAAAATATTTTAAACGCAATGGAAAAAGTTTCAGGTTCAAATTGCATCGTATGAAGAAGTTATGCTAAAATCGATGTTTTCAAATTGATTTCAAGGCGTTTCAAGCCCATACGATCAAACGACAAGTCCGATCAATACGAAACTTAAAATCCTACAATAATTCACCGAGACGGATCCGATGAAACTGGTTTCGTCAAAATCCGAGTCAGTGGCCAAAATGGCTATTTTTCCATTCATTTAATAAATTAAAATTAATTAATTAAATCAACTTTTACATTTCAATTCTATAATTTACAAATTTTTACGCTTTAAATTTTCTTAATAAATTACACTAATTTAAACAAGTTTATATGTCAATTTAAAGCTGATAAATCATATATTATAGCGTAAATTTCAAATTCCATTATATTCATCAATTATAAATTAACTTTTCAATAATTCTATTGAATTCACTATTCATTCTTATTATCAAATTCATTATAGTCAAATGGATGAAATCAACAATTGGTTCAAAGCTATTAAATAAATATTTCCCAGTTTTAACTTAATTTTTTAAATTAACGTAATAATTAAATATTTGATTTCATTCATTTGCAATTAATCCAATTATTATAAATTAAATAAATTAACTTACTATTTAAAAATCGAAATTCTATAATTCATAAATTTTATCATCTTGTATTACTTATTAATTTATAGTTCTTTAAAACCAATTCCCATCTCAATTTTAAAGTAAATTAATTCACCAATTATAGTATTTATTTCAATACCTTAAAATAATCCCTTTATTATAAATTAAATCCAATTTATTTCAATAAGTTTCCAATTAAACAGATTAGATTCAATTCCAATCCTTAAATTAAGTCTATTATAACTCTATACCACAATTAATACTTGTCTCACGTTTCATTCCATTAATAGATTCAATTTCCATCTTCATTTCAATTAGTGTAATAAATTAAATTTCATTCTATTAATTACTTTACGTATAAATTTCTCAATTAACAAAATTTGAACTTATTTCCCAATCCGCTAATTTCTACTTAAAATAAATCTATGCTACTATTAATTTACATTCACACTTCCGTTACTATATTAATAATTATTAAAGTAACGTTTTTTATCAATAACAACATTATAATTACTCAACATTTAAATGAACTTTATTTCCAATAACATACTACCTAATTACATTCACTTATGTTCTATCCAAACATACATTTAGATTTTATTTCCATTAATTAATTAATATTTACATCCATTAATTAACAATTTACTTCCATTTATACAGTTGCAATTCACTTTAGTTATTATTTCATTAATACTATTTCCAATTTTATTTCTTTCAGTATTAATTACACAATCATATTTATTTAACAAATTATAATGTTTTCCACTATTTCTATTTATGCTCCATTATAACCTAAACAGTCATTTCAATCACATTTGAATTGCATTAAATTGGTCATCCATCCACTGCCATTTACGTTACTACCTTAATTCACATACAGTTACAGTTTTATCAATATATTAATACATAGGTAAATTAAATTCTTGTCTTTAATTCCTTATTTTATATTTTATCCAAGTGCAACAATTAACACTATTTCTTTATTGATATTTCACTTAAATTTTCAATAATAAATTCATTGACCAATTAATTAGGTAATTTATAATAATTGTTATCATACCCTTAAAATTTACGCTTAAGTTTATGTTATTTTCATTTTATTTTATTTCATAAATTAATTCAAATTTTACGCTCGTTTTCTTCTATTTGACTTATAGCCTATTATAACGTTTAAATTAACCCATTTCATTCAACTTATACAAATTCAGTTTTGACTAACTTTATTGCCTAAATTTACATGCAGTTACCTTTAATAAATAAATTATTGCATTGGGTAATTAAATTCTTACCTTTATAAGTTCTCATTCCCAAACAATATTTCAATTACTACAGAACATTGATTTAATTCAATTTTACTATTTAATATTATTCATTTATTAAATTAATTCACATTTTTCTTCTTTTTTTCCTCTTCTTCCTAAATCAAATTGCAAAATTAAATTAAACTAACCAATTTATTTGTCAAAATTTACGGGTCGTTACACTCTCCCCCACTCAAAACTTTTCGCCCCCGAAAAGGAAAAGAAGGGAAAAGAAGAATTAAGAAATCAATATATCTTATTTACATATTAAATTTACAAAAATTAAATTTACAAAATTAATTAATTTAAATAAATATACTGATTTATAATCATTAAATCCTTTTATATTTAAATTAATAAAGTTTGGAAACGTTTTTCAAGAAAATTTCTAAGTCCAAAATTTACGGAAAATTTTGGCAGAGTCTCCTTTATACGTGGAGGCTCGGGAGACGATATACAACATATATTTTCTAACATAATATATATCCCAACACGGGAAAAATAATATAATAGCGCTGTAAACCAAAATCCGAGAACGTACCTATTTGTCGGACAATTTACGCTTATTATTATGAAACCAAATGCAGTAGCAATTACTTCCATAACCTGTATTTCACTTATATAATCCAAAAAAGTTAACAATTATATAAAATGAAATATTTAAAGTGGTTTCAACCACAACAAACAACCACTACATAAAATCAACCCACATCAATCATTCATTCATATCAACAAAACAAATAGTTGTTCGGGTTTAAAATTTTAAATTGTACAGAAAGAAAATAAACTACTAAGCGTACCCTTCACTCAACAGTCTTAGGTGACACTAAATAGATTATTCATACCTTCCAAACAAATTTAAAATATCCTTACCCAAACTACCATAAACCAAAACAAACAACAATTTCCACAACAAATCAAATTTACTTATTATAATTTCATTTCATACATTAGTTGTTTGATTCCTTTTCATTTATATAATGGTTTATCCTTTTTATTTTCATTTATTTCTTATAGTTTCATTTATTTATTTATTTTCACCATGCATTCATTTCTCAATTTCGTTTACTTAGCATCCCAATGTAGTGCTTAAATCTATAACCATATATTTAATGCATTCATCCTTTCTATTTATTTTATTTATAATAGCTTCAACCGTTTGCTTAAGTTTATTATCATTTTTAGTATTCATCTTTTATTCTTATTTTTATTCAACAGGAACTTCTACTTATCTACTTAAGTTTATAATTACTTACATTCTACCATATTTTTATTATGGTACATTTCAAGTTCATAACCCCTATATCACAAATTTCTTATTTACTAAAGAATTTCATTGAACACTTTCATTATTTCAAATTTTTACTTGTATAATATTCTATTACAACTTCTTATTAAACATTTCAACCTTTTTAATCTTTTGGTAAGTTATATATATTTTTAAGAATGAAGTTGGAAAGTTATACAAAAAATTTTCTATTTCTTCTAATCAATTTAATGTTCAATAGTTATATCCTTTATTTCATAGGTTAAAGTTTAAATTTCATTTAATACCATTTATAACCTAGCATTAAATCTCTTATTTCCTTTAAAGGTTTCAATTACTAATTACCTACTTTCCAATTCTACAATAATTGAAATTATTAATTAATGGAAACTTAGGAACTAATACCGGATTTAATTTCAAATCATTGTAAAATAATAGATAAATATATACTTACAATTTATCTATATCCAAGTATATTTAAAGAAATTTAAAATTCACTTTTGTTTATCAAAATAAATCTATAGTGTTACTACAGTGGCCTTCCCACTTTGAAACTCGAAAATGAATGTTGATGATGCGTGCACTCATCATCGAAATTATTTTCCAGTGACAGAGTGGGGAGTACGGAACTTATTTCTTTTTCAAATTTCTTTTAAAACACCTCTTCCAAATTATATTGAAATATTTATATCATAAAATACTTCTAAAATATTATTATTATATTCCAAAATCATTTGAAGGAAATTTTCAAAACCCCGGAACTTAAGTTCTAAAATTTCCAATTTGATTTATTTTATTTTCAATCTTATTTCAACTATTATTTGTAAATTTCATTACCTAACAACCAATGTATTGCAACCAATATATATCATGTATAAAAATTTATTTTATATATGTAGAAAATATAATAGGCAAAATTATGTCATTTACCAATATTAAAACAAATATTATGTCGGTTTGTCCTATTAAGTGTTTAAAAATCCCTATTGATGTCATAACATCCCATGCACCAACCAGAATTTATAAATACAAAATGGAACAAATTAATACAATATTAAAACCTTTTTATAACACTAACAAACACGCTCTCTCATATATACACTCAGCGACTCACCCTAGGGTATTACTACCCTATTATTAAAGAGTCAGATCCCACAAAGCTAAGATTTATCGCTAAACCAAAGCTCTGATACCAGATGTAACATCCCGCCTTTTCGCACACTTTAAATTGATACACGTGCCAATTCAAACCACATGGAATGGCGGATTGTTATGGGGTAAATAAGAAAAAGAAGGAAGAAATAAAACAAAATAGAATCTTGCAGTGGAACGATAAAATATAATAATCAAATATACAGTTCATGAAATTGCTTTACAAAAATATTCGATTTTCTTTACTTATACAATACAATATCAGAGTACACATACCAGATAATAATAATTAATGCAGTGGAAATAAATGGTGTAGTGGAGTAATATAGTAGATAATAGTATTACAAACCTTCGTTGTAACGACCTGCAAATCCGTACCCCTTGAGTCGACATTATTCTACAACAATCAACTCAAGTTGTACAGAAATACGAACCATTTGGACTAAAGAAGAAGAGGTAGAAGAAGAAAATAGAAAACAACAACAGAATCTAACCATCGCAGCGGAATAAAATATAATAGATGATAAATGGTCTTTACAGAAAATCAAATATATCTGTTTATATATTACATCATCAGAGTACATCAATCATAGTTCAACATCAATAACAAACATCTGGATACACAGCAACTCAATACAGCGGAATATATATATATAAACAAGTACGGAAGTACGTATCGTCATCCAGCTCGCTCCTGAGCTCCACATCATCAAATCCTGTATCCTATAATACTCGGTCTGACCCGAGCATTACAGTTAAATAACACCCGAGTCAGTCTAGAATACCAGCGTGAGAAAATCACACTCAATTGATTATGAAAGTTTCAAAAATCCTTTGAAAACAAAAGCATCTCGTAAGACCACGCCACAAATAAACATGTCGGGTTTTTACCTTACGATAGCTAAAACAATTTTTATAGAAATCCTCTGAAATTATAATAGGGTCTATTTAAAAACACTTATAAAATAGATGAAATTTTTACATTATTAAATTCCAGCTACTAGCCACAGAGTGGGTAATACAAACAAAACTCGTACAAGGCTCGTAGGGAGAATGGATTTCCAACTAATGACTAGGCACTGGGGTACCACCTGTCACAGTACGTGGCCCAGATCACAGTACCGAGGAGTACGCCTGCTCTCTTGCAACACAAGACCGGGACTACCCCTTACTGGATAATCCCGAGTGAGACCACCCGGCGGTTGGGATCAGCAACCGCCCACTAAGCCGAAATAAAAAGGGACATCTAGGCAGGGATGACCTCACCCTGCTTGGGTGCTACCCACCTAGCCTTGCTGCATAACCCCTGATTTTTAGTCATTCCCGGTTGATGAGGCTTGAGGCTAAGCGTTACCTTTTAGAACATATCCCTTGGAATGCCCATCGTCCGCCTGACGATATTCCGAAAGCATTCATCCATACAAGTCCGTCCCAGGTTCGAATGGAACCGAAGGCACTATTCCTACTACATCCATTTTGGAAATATCCTCAGGATTAGTAGTGACTAGCCCTTGCACTTCACTGCTCCATCTCCGAATCCAAAATCATTTCCCACGAAACGTACAAACCAGATCGAAATGGTTTTCGAGAAATAAATCTTGATCCCGGTCTCTTCGAAACGATCAACTCATTTGTCCAATATTGATAGTCAGTTATTTTACTATCAGTTAATATTCACAAACAACCATCCAACAATAAATAATTTCCCAAATTATTTATTAACCTCAAAAATATCTTCACAAGATATATTTCTATCCTCAACCTTTTGACAACAGTTTCAAACCATTTTTCCTTTCAGAATAAATTTTCCCACATATTTTCTATCTCCACTGAAATCACCAAGCACAAAACTAGATTTTTTTTCTTTAAAATAATTTAAAACTCTCTATTTTGAAATATACTTTAAAACATTCAAGTTAAAACTACTTCAATAATTTGTTAAAAATACGTACTATATGAATATTTGAAAAATTAAGTTACTAAATAAAATATAAAACTAGATTTTCACTTTTAAAAACAAAATACCGAGTCACTCTTTACTTAATTATTGCTATAATAAATTAAAAGAAAATACTTACTTTAGAATTTAAATATTCAGAAATAATAAATTTCCAAAACTTGCTTTTAAACAACTTTAACACTTTTAACTTATTTTTAAAAATTCACTTTGAAAACGTACTTGGTTATCCAGGGAGGATTTCCAATCTCAATTACTTAAATCAATTTCCCAAATTGATTTCCAATTTATTCGATTTGAAATAAGTTTCTTTAATTACTCAATTCATTTCAAAATTCATTAATTATAGACTTAATTATTATTGTTATTATTTTCCACTTGATTTTAAATCTTTTAACTGAAATATACAAATTTCAGCTTTTCCCAATTTCTTCTTTATTCTTTTGAATAATTTAAATCTTGAATTTTAAATAAATGTTTTGTTCTTTTAAATAATATCACTGAAGATTAAAATTCATTAACTTTCTGTTTATTCAAATTTCCTTTCTATACTCAAGATTTATTTATTAGAATTTCAAAGTCACTTTATTTCTTTCCAATCCATTTAAAAAATTATTCAAATTTCTATAATTATTTTATTTACAATTTCACTTCTTTATTTATCTTTCCAAAATCCAATTTATATATTTTTGGTAATTCATCATACCCAATTATGTCCAATAGAACCATAGCATTCAATATTCCAATATAATTCATCATAGAATATCAAATAAATCACAACAGAGGGTATTAAATAATTTAAATAAATGTTGAGGGATCCAGTTGGATCCCTCCAACCTGTTTTTCCCTGCGTCCACAAACGTTAGCACAATATAATACACCAATTCTAAAATATCATACTATATCACATCAATCAATTCAACCATTCAAACAACTATTGAAATTTAATCATTTAAATTTAAATTTAAATTTAACTAAGTGAGTTTAACTCACCTTTGCTTTTCGTTTTGCAATCCATTCCATCTCAACTTGTTTTCCTCGATTTTCAGACCTTGTAAAATCATTAGCTGTTTTATTAATATTTGATCAATCGAACTAATTAATTTCCATTTGATAATTTAAATTTAGTTAACAATAATTTTATTTAAATCAAATTTTTTTTGTTTAAGACATTAGTTTTAGAAACTAAAATAAATTAAATATGTTAATAAAACAAATTAATAACCTTAATACATATTTTTCTTTTTCATTTCATTAAATAGCAAAATAAATTTCTACTTTACTGTTTATAAATTTCCTAACCTATATATATTCATACATTCAAATTTAAACTGAAATAAATATATTGTATATACCTATTTATTAAATCCAAATGAGAATAACATTCCTTCTTCTGTGTGTATATATATATAAACAAGACAGCTATACCTTACTGCCTCCAAACTCTTGTGCTCGAGTACGAGACCGACCATCGCACTGTCGAAGTCGACGACGACAACCAACCAAGCTCGCGACCACCACTTCAACGCCGAACTACTTATCACGTCGACCAACCCTAGCTTGGCCTCCTTCAGCATCTCAACTACGCACGCTGCCCTAGGTTGTCGCGAAACCCCTCAACCACCGTGCAAGGCTCCACCGTCGCTCTAACTCCTAGAACAACGAGCCGCGATTCACCACCGCCCCCCTCCCCCCCCCCCACGAACGACACGGTCGCGCACGAGCTCTTCTTCGTGATTGACAAAGCCAAGGATTCTCGAATTGAAACTATACCCGAGAAACGTCACCATACCTAGCCGCCGCAACGAACTCAAGCTCGCCATTCACCTTCTTTTTTTTCCCGTTAGATTTGATTTACTCTGAATCGAATATGGGGAAACGATTTTTTTTAAGAAGAATACGTGGCCATGATTTGATTGAGTTTGCGTTTCCCTTTGTTTTTTTTTTCGAATTGGTCCGCCATTTTGTTTTTCGATTTTCAGAAAGGAAATGAACTTGCTTGCATTTTAGAAGAAAAAGGGGAACACGATTTTAAGTTAAGGGAAGTGGCTTATACAAGAAGCTTGACTAGTTAAATTTCTTATCAATTAAAATTTCAGCGCGTTTATATATCGTACACTCACACACTAACTCCGATCAATACGAAATTTGAAATCCAATAATAATTCAATATTACGGACCTAATGTAATTGGTTTCGTCGAATTCCAAGACTGTGTCTCGGAAGGCTATTTTTAAATTCAAATTAAACGATAAAATTTCAAAACTGAACAAATCATTGTTAAATTCAGTTTTACAACTTCTATTATCCTTATTATTATCAATATAATTTTACAAGCCTTCAGATTATTTTTAATAGGCTTAAAATTCTAGATTCAACATTTTACACAACTTCAAATTATTTAATTCAGTAATTTAATTATCAAATAAATAGTGATATTTGAATTCAAGTTAAAACTAACTTTTAAATATTTAAAATCAATTAAATATTCCAATTTTAAATGCTCAAAAATTCCGGGTCGTCACATTCCTCCCCCTTAAAAGTGTTTCGTCCCCGAAATTACTAATTAGGAAGAATGATCCAATACACATTACTATTTTCCAAAACCAAACAGTTTAATTAACTTGCTATAATATCTTTTATTAAAGGCCCACTATCATTCTTACTAACTTCCCAAAACCTTCCATAGTTTTCAAATAACTTTCCTTATTCAACCAATCAAATTTCAATTTGAAACCAAATTTTGAATTGTCAGAATTTTCTCAAAAATTTTCTAACTCTCTAAATTTCCAAAAAAATTCCCCAGCGTCTCCTTTGCGCGACTAGCTCGGTACAACTACAAAAGGCCTTCACTGTAACGACCCAGAATTTTTATTAATTAAAATTTGTATATTTAATTAATTTTAAATATTAATAAGTGAAATTTATAAGTCGAATAAATTTTATTTCGAATAATTGGATTTAATTAGATAATTAAATCGATAATTTAATATGTGAAAATACAGAAATAATTGAAAATTGAGTTTAATATGATTGGAAATGATTTGTAAAATTTTATTTTATCATATTGAAGTTATAATGATGTTATAGAACTTTTAAAATTGAATTTAAAGTTTATTTGTGAAAATTGTATATTTTAATATTTAAATCGACTAGTGAAATTGGCCATTTTTCGAACAGTCTCGGATTTTGACGAAACTAGTTTCATCGGATCCGTAATGTGATATTATTTTATGGTTTCCAATTTCGTGTCAATCGGATTTACCGTTTTTCCGGGGCAAGCTAAAACGCCTAGAAATTTGATTTACCGATTTAATTTTAAATTGATCGTTTATTGTCATAACTCGCACAGATGATCGAATTAGCTCCTGAAACACGTTCCATTGTGTCCAGAACGCGGGGTAAACCCTAGAAATGCTGGTCACCACGCGTAAATCGGAGTTCGAAAAATCCGAAATGAATAGTGTTTCGATATTTTTCTATATAAGCACTTCATTATTTTCATTTTCAAGAAAACTAAACCCTAACCCTAGTTGAAAACGTTCAGCCGTCGGCCTCATAAACCAATGGCTGAAACTCAATCTTCTTCCCCCTCTAATTTCTTCAAATCCAAGCATTGATTCAAGAAACGTTCAACTTGGAAAACGTAGATCTTATCGAGACGAAGTTATCCAACGTCTATGATTTAATTTAACGTTGTAGATTGGCGGCAATTCGTGTTGGAACACATGTCGTTCGCGTGCAATTTCAGAGGGGAGGAGGCGACCGGACTTTGTCGGTCTCTGGCCGAACGTGGCTCTTGCGTGGGCGCACGTGATGGGGGTCTCCGATCAACTTCAAGTCACTCGTAGGTGGTGCGGCCTTGAAGAGTATGAACAATGTTTTGGGTTCGCGTACGCGACCTGGGAGTTGAACGCGAACGAAGGAAGAAGGTTTCATGTGCGGCCGTGATTTTTGCAAGCTAGGATGTACGGTGGATGATGGATTTAGGTTGAAAATTTAAAATTAATTTGTAATTAATTTATATAAAAATTGTGTAAACTTATAAATATCATAACTTGTAGATGCGAGGTCGGAATCTGACGAAACCAATTGCGTTGCAATCGTTTTTTCGAGCACTATGCTATGGAATTGGATTGGAGTCGTTTGGAGCTAGTGAAAATTTTGGGTAAAATTAAACGTCCGTTTAATTTTATTCGAAATAAAATTTGAAAACGAAATTGAAATCAAGGTGAGAACTTCTCACTCAATCGAATCGGTTTCGATTTTAATTTTAAATAGTTATATTTAAAATTCTTGAATGCATGTTTGAATGATAATTGTTATCTATTGATTGTTAAAATAGACATTATACGCCGTTAGCAAGCGGAGGTTATTTATTAAAAACATATACCGCGAATATTTCACAGTACGGTGAAATTGGTATTATTTATGTACTTGGAGTTGATTTCCCGCATTATATAGCGGATGAGACCCTATTGCGCCGTCTATTAAGCGGATAATATTTTATAAATCCCATATACCGCGATATTCCGTACTGGAATGGAATTGGTATTGTGCTAACATCTTTGGATGTAGGAAAACAGGTTGGAGGGATCCAACTGGATTCCTCAACAGTATTTATTTGATTTCAGATATTTGGATATTTGTTGATTATCGTATACAGATATATGATGTCGTTGTTGTCGTGATTGACTATTTGGTGTGTAGCATCATTGGGCAAATTTTGGAATTTTAAAAGGATTTTTAAAGTAATTTTTGAAAGTATACGTTTATAAATACTTTTGGAATTGATTCATTTTAAATAAATAAACGTTATAATTTTAATGTTATAAAAATTATGATTTTTGAGAAATATAATCAAAAGTTGATTTTTGAAAATATGGGGTTAATGATTTTTATAAAATAGTTTAAATCGGGATTTTTGAATTTACTGTAAAAGGTTTAAATATAGGGTTTATAAAATTTAATTATTTTATAAATCAAAATGATGGAATTATAAAGGAGTTTAAAGATGTTTTTAAATAATAATACAAATTGATTTATATAAAAGATTTATAAATTGATATTTATAAATTAAAATATTTGAATTATAAAACGAGTTTTTATAAGTGTTAGAATGAAGTGTAAATGAACTTCATAAATGAATGAAATTTATAGAATTATAAACGGTGAAGTTATAAATGGAATTTTATAAATAGGTTTATAAAATTTGTCAAGTTATTAAAAGAATAGTTTTGGGTAGATAAATGAATCTTATAAGTTATAAGATTTATAATTTGGGAAGTTTAAAAGAACGATTTTTTTTTAAACAAATAAATTATAAGTATTTAACTTATAATATGAACTTTTAGTATATAATTGAGTTATAAATTGAAATAGGTTAATAAAGGAGATTTATAAAAGGAAGTTGTTATAAAATAAATAGAAATGGAATTTATAAACATTGTTTTATAAATCCGCAAACGGTTTATTTTGATAAGTAAATTGTTATAACTTATTAATGGAGTTATATTCACGTTTTATACAGTGAATAATCCTTTAAAATAAAATGTACAAAAATGATGAAATTGGTTAACGAAGTATATTCACGTTTTTGGATAGTGAATAATATGTTAAAGAAAATGTTTTGGATGTGATGTTTTAAATAGAATTAAAATGATCTAACGATGTTTTTAAAATGTGTTAAGATTCGAAACCATAGATTTCAACATTCATTGTTGAAATAGACGTTTTCGAGAAATAGAAGGACATGGTGGACTATAACACTGTTGTTATAGTAAATGATTTCTGAAAGGAAATGTTTTGTATAGTATTGGGATTTATATATCTATTTTAATTTCGAATCCCTATACTAGTGATTTTGGGTTGTCGTAACGATGTTTTACACAACATTCGTTTTGGCCCAAATAAATATGTTTAAGAGAATGATTTCCTTAAAGAATGAAATATATACTTAATTTCGATTTAAGTATATTGAATATTTTCCAAATGTTGAAAATAAATAGATCTGTGAATTACTTATTAATAAATATGTATGGAAATGTTTTTCCAATATGAAATGAAACGTTTTGAGAATTTATCTTTTTGAAGATAAATTGAAAATGAATAATTGAAATCGTATATTCATAAATATTTTGGAATGTAAATTCACTATGGAATTTATAAAAGAAAGGGGAATTTGTTTAAAAATAAACGTTGATTTATTTTTGAAGTGTGGGAATTAATTTACGGATTTGGAACCTAAATATAAAGTAAATCGCTAAGGATTTATTTAATTTGTTTAAATGAACCATGTTGAAATGAAAGTATTTCCGCGTAAGGAAAATGATTGAATTAGTTTTCAAAAGTGGTAAAGATGAAAAGTGATTTGAAAATTGTTTTCAAATGGTTGAAGTGTGGAATATATATATATATATATATCTTGTAAAGATATTTTTGTAAAATAAATAATTTGGAAAATTATTTGGAATCTGGTGATGTTGTGCATATCCATTGATAGTTCAATAACCGACTATCAATATTTACCTTTAAATAGGTGTTTGTTGTGATTTCCTTGAATTTGAATGCCACACTTATTTTTGAATAAGCGCTCACTATTCGGGTTAACTGGGAAAGGACCTTGGGGTCGTATAACCCATTCCGAATATGTGATACGTCGTTATGAATTGCATTTGAAGACCGTTGTTGAAGACCGGATATTTTTGAAAATGGAAGGATTACCGTCGAATGGTTCTGCACCGAATGGTCCCGGTATAGAGATTCCATATGTGATGGGAAGTCCGGACGTGATTAATGAATATCCGGATTGCAAGGACTTCTTTGTAAGTGCCTTCGGTTCTGTTCGATCCCGAAACAGACTTGTATGGATTGTATGTCTGACATTACAAATTGAGATATAAAGCTGATTTCTTTCAAATACATATCTGTTGGTGGCGGAGAATTTATTCTCTTAGCATTAACACCCTTCTCTGAGACGTACGAGCTCAGAGGTTATGTAGTTGAAGGTTATTAGTAATATACTCCCAATTTGGTAGTGTGATATGCTAAGTGCTGTTGAGCATTTGTTGAATCAAAGCACAGCTTTTGTATAAAGCGTAGCTTTGTGGACGAGACTGCGTCAGACCTCACACCTCGGAAATGGTCAAAACAGGAAGAATGTGGCAAGGTTATTAGGGGGTAGTGCCCCTTTAGTGTATGTCATTCCTTCTGGATAGAGGTGGTATCATGATATGGAGCCTAGATACTTAACCTATGTTGTTGTTGCAAACTTATTACTTTGTGGTTGTTGGAAATCGAGGATCCTCGGATGTAGATCGGTTACGATCGGGGGATGGCATATTCATGTCAGTAGTTACCCAGTTAGGGGTAACCCGGCCTTATGTTGGCAGAGATCCGGTTTGGTTCTCGGGACGTTATTCCAGAGGCGTTTCCATGTGGCAATGGGAAGTTCCTTGGCCTGACCATTTGTTGGAAATCCAAAGAAACAATACGATCTTGTATGCTTTTAGTTGTAGAACCTATCATTCACTTATGGTGGCGCCCCACTGTTTGGATGGTAGTTATAGTAGGCATAAGTGCGGAATGCCTATGCTGGCTAAGATGTATATCTTCAAATTCGAAATGAATTTTGTCTACACTATGCACTAGTAATAATATCAAATGTTTTTTTAATGTGTATCAAGCATCTTTGACTATCATAAGGAGAAATCTCCTCCGATTCTGCGTTTGCATTGTGTCTGTGTGCGGGTGGCCTTATGGTAGTCTCATTTTTTAAAAAGCATTGCGAATCTATTTTAAAATTGTCCTGTACTTTGTTTTAAAAATAAACTGTTTTGGTTCTTACACCAGTCACATGACTGACTCGGAATTTATTGTTTTCCTTCCTAAACTCTGGGTGCCCACCAATTTCCACAGGGGCAGTCAAGAGTCAGGTTTATCAGGATATTCTGGAATTCAGGAGTTGCTGGAGGCAAGATGGATGACATGGCGTATTCACTAGTATATAGTATTTCTTGTCCGCTTTTTGTTGTTGTTTGATA
Organism: Allium cepa; assembly: GCA_030765085.1. Lineage (NCBI taxonomy): Eukaryota > Viridiplantae > Streptophyta > Magnoliopsida > Asparagales > Amaryllidaceae > Allium > Allium cepa. The sequence continues at coordinate 604,227,337 of CM060935.1, forward strand.
GTTGTACACTCTGATGATATAATGTAATGTAATGTGATGTAATGTAATAACTGAAATAGTTCTTTGTTTAAAGATTATTCATTTATCTATTATATGTTGTCCGCTGCGATTGTGAGATTCTGATATTGTTCTGTTGTTTTCTTTCTGTTCTGTTGTATCTTTCCTCTCTTCTTCTATCTTTTTCTTCTTTCTAAAACCCTAAGAATTCTTATTTCCGTTCATTTTGAGTTAATCAATGGGGATTAGTGTCTATTCAAGGAGTACGGATTTGCGGGTCCTCACATCTGGTATCAGAGCATATGGTTAAGCGACAACCATGGCTCTGTTGGGTATTGCTCATTAGAGATAGAGTCAGTAGTACTCTAGAATGAGTTAACTATAATAATAGCTATGAGTGCGTATTTGTTAGTGAATATAAAATTGTTTTATATTGTGATGATTGGTTTGTTGAGTGGTATATGGATTCTGGTTAATACGAGTAATTAACGTTGTTGATAGGGATCTCTAAACACTTGTACAGAACAATTCGACACGATATTGTTTTAAGTTGGGTAAATGAAATAATTTTTACCTTGAGTATATTTTATTATAAAGAAATAATTTTTTCAGAATTATTAAAATGTATGTAAGTAGATTGTTTGGTTGTTGAAAATGTAAGAATATATATATAAGTAAATTAAAATACGTTTGAATAATCTAAATAAAAACAACAATTGTAAAGGAATTATTGTATAAGTAAAAAGAATTATAAGTATGAAATTATAATTAAAGTGATTTACAATTGTGAAATAAACTTATATATATAAGAAGTGAAACTATATGAATATATTCATGAATATGAGTTATAAATAAAAATGAGTTTGAATAAGTGATGAAATTTGACTTTGGTAAAGGTTAAATAAAATTTACTTCAGAATTGAGAATCTGAATTTGATTTATAAGTGGGAATTTAAGTTAAGTAAAACCAAATAATGTTTAAATGGAATATAACTTAAGAGATGTTGAATGAAGTTGATTTTGGTATCGAAGTAAATTAATAAAGTTAAGTGATAAATGTGAACTTGAGTTATGTAATGAAATTCAACTTTTGTGGTTAAATGAATTAGCAATTGAATTGAACGAATGAATTGAATGTAAATCAATTAAATGTAAATAATTGATATGAAATAATGAATGTAAGTGTAATTCATTAAAGCTAATTAAAAGTGATGAACCAAAATGAATATTTATTGGTTATGGATGTTAGTTGAATGATAGTTGGTTGGTGGTTGAATATATTGCTTTTACTGCATTTTCTATGTTGGCATATATAGTTATTATGTTGCTATATGTTGTGTACGATACTATTGTCTATATACATGTTTCTCATTGTTTGTTGAGTGTTTAGTAGGTGCGGATCGCGTTTGCTTCGCATTTGGAGCTCGCTTTTGCGCTATATTAGCCGTATATGCTCGCTAATAATATATAAGGTACATATCTCGGATTAAATATCGTACTTTTACACTTTTTCCCTACGGGATGCCTCATCACTTGATGAGATGTATATTTGTGATATATATTGTAACAAACCGCATATTTATCGATTTTATATTTGAATATTTTATTTAAATATTTTATCGTTCGTCGGATTTTGGTCCGAAAAGCTACTTTTTGCAAACAGTCGAATTGGGACTTGAGACCACCCCCATTGAGTTCAAAATGACGTTTGCGGCCTTTTTGAGTATAAACTTCGATATGTTTGGAGTTAATCGAATTTTGCTATTTTTCACTTAGGGCTTTAGATTTGGGTTTGGGTTCAGCCCACTAGCCCAACTCTGGTTATATCATTATTCCACCCCCTCTCCTCTTCATTACTTCACTTTCATTTCCTAATACATTCAAGCTTCATCAAAAATGGGGGAGGAGAAAAAGAATTAGAATTCCTAAGCCCTAGTTTCCATTTGCAAATCCAAGTTCTAGCTCCAAATTCTAAGAGAAGCTTTGGTAAGTATCATCTTCTTCTTCAACTCATTCTCACTTTGATTTCAGAAAATTCCTAAACCTAATTTAGGAAATGTTTCTCTTTTAAGTTTAGATTCAAGCTTCTTGTGTTGAGATTGAAGTGTGGTTGATCTTCCTTCGTCTTCAAGCTTCTCATTCATTGATTTGGGTTCAAAGGTGAGATTTTTATCTCACATCTATGCCTATATCTATCTTTGATTATTGGGTATGAATTCCTAACACTTATTTATGTTCATTTGCTTTTGATTTGGATTGATTTGGTGAATATTTCAATTTTTGGTGTTTTGTAGTTAGATCTTTAAAATCCAATCTTTGATGTTTGAACATGTTTTTGGTGATGCATCGAAGAGCCTATAGTGCTGGGTTGTCGATTGGCATAAATCCTTAGCATCCATCGCTCGTTCGATCGCATTTCGGTTTGGATTTGCTATTTTTGGTCTAGGCTATTTTTTTTGCCTAGCAGAAGATTTCAGACGTCTGAAGTTAATTTCAGACGTCTGAAACCAAATCCAGACGTCTGGTTGAATAATCCAGACGTCTGGAAAGGGGTCTGGAAAAGGCAGAGACTAAATTCAGACGTTTGAAACAAAATCCAGACGTCTGAAATCAAATTCAGACGTCTGGTTGAAAATTTCAGACGTCTGAAATGGCCTAGGAATCTATTACTTAAATAGGAAAGGAGAATCCAGGGCATTGCTTGATTTACACGTGTCCCTTTACTTCGAAGTTAGTTCTTTTTCCTGTCCGTTCGTTTTATTTGCCAGCCAACAGTTATCTTCCCCAATTCTAACATAGTTTCCCAACCAAACATCGATAATTCCTCTTCTGCTACTCACAATTCCATTATGAATTCTGAAAATTAAAACTCAAGGTTTGATATCATTAACCCTTACCACTGTATAATCCATAGCCACCTTTTAACTCACAAAATGACAATTCATCTTTTCATTCCTATTTTGCAGGTTTTCCATTCACCGCTTCTCGGCTACAACAAATCCTTTCGATTTTGGAGATGACGCATGTTTTTGATTTGGAGTTGTTGCTATCTTTCGGAACAGATGGATTTTACCCATTTCTCCCTCGTAATAGCTCTTCCAATAATTAATGCCTTTCTGACCAGCGCCTAGAGACGCTAATCCAAAATTAGGGCAGATATCAAAAGAGGTACGGGATGTCTACGAGACAAACAATAATCCCTACCAGGTACGATTGCTACATCCTCAACCAGTACAACCTACACTTAGTCATATTTTGCGATAATTTTTCCTCTGATTTATCTACGTTTTGAAAATAGGTTATGTATGATTGTTTATATGTTCAGAAGTTAATGAACAAAGTTAGATCTTTGTTTAGATTTACTTGAGAACATTGATACATCCACTACTATAATCTCTGTTCTGTTTTACTAAGTTTTATATGAGTCTACTACTAGAAAAATTAATGTTCTTTGAAATGCTATGACTTCCTAATTAACAGTAATAAAAATATGGTTGTCGTACTACTTTGACAGTGTTTAATATTTTTGAGTTCTTAATCCAAACTTCTGATATGATTTTGTGTTAACTACATTTGTGACTTTTGGTTTGAGCGACTTGATGTCTCCAGTTTACTGTTTGTACGGAAATACAACTTTCTATAAGTTAAGTTCTACATCACTTAACACTGATCGCATCAGATTGGAGAATTAAAATAGAAAAGTTAGACTTAATTCATTTTTCCCATTTTATATCACTGTATCAATTGTGTATTGTTCAAACATGAATTTTAGTGTGGTAAAAATTATGTAATAACAATTTTGTATTAACCTCTAACACAATCGTCGAATGGGATTACTTAACCAATAAGCTATTGATATTGTTTAGGGAAAATTATCCACTGCAACTAAAATAATACTTTATGATTGATCGTCTGCATATTGGTTCACTTATACATGTGAGGCCATAGTTAGCCTATATTGTAATAAACATCTTCAAATCACCACATACATATATCCAACTGCATGTAACATCAATTAAATTCATATCAATATGTACATAACTTATTTTTGTACCACTGCCTCTATGATTATTCAGTAAGCGAAAGTTTTATTTAAAAAATGAATGATTTTCCACCTTTGCTGGTGCTAAGAAAGTGATGATTGGGCCTACGACCAAGTCAGAATTGGATTTCTGTTTCGCTGTGATAAATTTGCCTTTTTATAGTAAAACTGCCACCTTGATTACTACTGATAAGTTCCATTTTGAATCATATATGAAGTAGCTTCAGGCAATACATAGTAAACTCATTCTGTTTGTTCTGCTTTGGAATCTGTTTATACTGATAATTGAGCAAATTATTTTATTTGAATGTGCATATTATATGTATTTTTCAGTCTCAACAAAATTGGAATAATGCCAACCATTTTAAATAGGAAAAGAGAAATCAAACATCTAATAGGTTGCCATATGGAAAAACATTATACCGTGCTGATGTTGATATGGCAACAAATGGGTTTATTTTCTCACTGCATTATCACCTCTTATCAAAATTTCTACAACCGCTACAGCCTCATCTTCCCTAAATCATTAGCCTGAGTTTTAAATGCTCAATTCCATTGATTATTCCTTGCATTTCTAACCTGGTGCTGTGGATTTTCTTATTAGCACTATTTTTGAAATCAAAGAGAAAGTTGTTTCCATATTTCTATGAAATCTAGAGATCCTGTTCTCGATCGATTCCATATCCTTGGTCCTGGGTATATCAATGGCCAATTTTATTCATGTCATTTTGCAGTCATATCCGTATGCTCTTATGGAATACCCCTTCTCTTACAAGCGATGTCCCAAGTTTCTTATTTTTATTCGAATTTGTGCAAATTTGTTAGTATTTTTCATCTTTGTATTCATTTCACTTATTTATAATTTGTTATATAGTAATTTAGGAGATTGTAGCATGATAACATTGACTGTATTTTAAACCACAATCCAATAACATAAATCTACTAATCGGATTATTTATTGTTGGAAGTCAATGGTTATGCTGATAGGATGTCCTATAAATTTACTCCTCCACAGATAGGTGTTAAGTCTGAACAATTTATATCTCATTTATTACATAATTCTTTAATCCACAATATTAGTTTATGTGCAGATTAGTTGCATTTCCAGTTGCTTTATATATGAAATTGGCTAGATCTTGATTTTTCTGAAATTATCACAGTTTCACTGAATGAGCAGCTGGGTGGTGGAGTACATCTTCATGAAGTATTTATAAGGAAGGACCTCTTAATTGATTACTTACTTACAGTTGATTAGAATTTTCATTTATTTCTCCTTTTATATACATATTTATGTCTCAAAAGATAAATTAGTGGTAAACGAACTAACTAATTTTAGGTATGTATGTAGCGGATTGCAATAAAAAAGAAATTAATAGGCTTTAAAAAAATTTCACAAATCTAAAGAGGATTGAAGAATTTTAGCGTTTTAGTTACATTTGGTTCATTAGTACTACAAACAAAGCATATATTTATTATCTTCAATAGTAAATTTTAAGTCTCCATTATAGGAGATTTGATTTTAGGCTTGAATTTAGTGTCGAAATGATGATTCCAGTTTGTTGTAAAATTCCACTTGGTTTTTAACCAAGGAGAGCTAACAAAATTTCTCTTTTAATAGCCATATTAGCTAATACCAATAATCTAGATGAGAAGATAGGATCCTAGAAGAATTGCAATTTTTTCCTACATACGTAGTATTTTATATATATCTTATATATAAAGCAAACACTTGGTCAATGTGGTCAAAGTGAAGCCTTTTTCGATTTCTCTAAATTAACATCTTTGTTAAAACTTTTCAAACAGTATTGTATGGCTATTTTCGTCTATTAAAGTAAAGGTAGTGGAGGTTGATTCACATCTGCACGTTCTCATTCATTTATCATAAATGCAAATGCCACTTCTTCCTATATCAATCGATAGGTTAATAGCATACTGGGTTATTTGTGTTAATTCCAAAAACAGTGTAGTAACTATTCATAACACATGTTCACGTTCTCATCTGTAACACACGTTGTTTTCTCTCCCAAATGATAATAACTGCAAGATGAAATCAATGGCGGAAAATTATTGGAAAAACTGCATCAGTGCTCTAAGGTATTTCTCCAGCATAAGATCTCTAGCTTACTTTACTAATTCATTTTATAGGGCTTTGTTTTCGTCCGTTTAGGATCGAATTCAGTTTGTTCATTTTCTATTTGGAGAATTATGTGCAAATTTGACTCATTTTAGTTCATTTCACTCTTTTTCAACTTTTAATCCATAACAGAGTCAGAGTATATAAGCTATTGGAAAACCAACCGATGACCTCAATGTTGCTTATCGAAGGTGAACATTTCATTTTTTATAGGTTTATTTTCATATTTTAAGACTTGGCATCGATTTGTCTTTTAATTCAATACTATTTATGTAATTGATATTATGACAATTATCTTATGTTTAGCTCCTTTGATGATTAAGTTATCTTCAATATTAATTGTGTTTTCATATTCATGCCTACTAACATTAAAAATTGTGAAAAATACCATACGAAAGTGAAGCAATGGTTGGTTTGAAGTTAAATCTGATTCAAAATCTAAGTACTGTTTATTTTTGAAGTACTTGCTCTCCAGTGGTTGATTGATTGGGGGCAGAAGGTTTGTGGAAGATTTTCTGAAATACTTTTATTTAATTTCAATTTATGAACTCCTTTGGTTAAATGTGTATTAAAGGCCTCTGCTTTTCACTGGCATCAAACGTGCTCTTTATTCCCTGATTTGTCAATTATTTTTTATTCACTTAATCCCTACTCTGCTTCGAAAAAGTCATTATTTCAATTTTTTTAGATTATTCATCGTATAACATTTGCTTTTTAAGTGTAGCTCCAACAATCCATGGAGGAGGAGGAATTACACATTGAAGGATTTCAGAACTGATGGCTATTCTGGTATATACAATGCAGATGGTTGTAAGCTACAATTCATGCTCAAATTCATTATCAAAAAGTAAATGACAATGCAAAATTCATTCTCCATATGCACACAAAATGTATCCGTATCTAACTTGGTTTTAATTCCATATTTTAGAATATAATTATGAATATGCATTCGAAAAAATAGGTGGGCTTATAAAGTTTAAGACGAGTTTCATGAAGGGAGAGTATATAAATAATTTCAATACCTTCAATAGGATTTGAATGATGATTCAAATTGGGAAAGTTACAATATAAAAACAGCTTGGGTTGCAAATTCAATTTTATTTACCAGTAAATGGACAAAACATCAAAATAATTGTCTACATTCCATAAAAGCTCAAATATTGAACCTAAGAGTATACTAAGAATATATTTATTATAAGTTAAGTTTTTAAAATGGTTAAAATGTAATCTGTTTCCAAATCAAGAAGTCTTGGATATAGGGGGTTAGAAATCAAATTCTACAAAAAACTGTTTTACTGCTTAGTTACTTCGCTTTTAACAACTTTTATTTCAGTCATTTAAAGGTGTTATCTACAAGTACCCATCCTTATACATAGTGAAAAAGTTTTTTAAAATCTAATTCTTGGCTGATTCAATCAATGACGTGATTTAGAAAATTAATTGGAAGAACTGTACCACCCAGCTAACGTTCATTTATAAACATATAACTGTACCTTATCATTCCACAAGAAGTGAAGAACATATGTAAATCCAATTAGCTTATGAATCAACCATGACAAACAATGAATATTCAGATCCAATGTGAACAAGAATATTTGAAGAAGAAAAAATCAACGTTTATTGCCAAAAAGAAAGAGAAAGTATGTATGTTGTGTGCATTCATACTATATGTCATCTTCTACAATATTATAACATCTGTATATTTTTTTGGTTTTAGATGAGGAAATTGTAAGTCTTCTTTAGATGATGACTATATTTTTCTTTCCATACATGTAATAAATGATATGCTGCATATCCTTTCGCATGACAAAGTTGATAATACGCCTGATATAGCAGAACTTATTATTTTGAAAAAGTTTCATGAAAGATCACAACATAACTAAGATTTGCTGATGCAAGTAACAATTCCCACTGTGTAAAAAGGATAAAGTAGAAAGTAATAGAAACTGTAATTGTTTCCTTTATTTTAGATGTGGGAACATGAACATTAAAATGTTTTTAATCAATTGTTGATTTAAATTATTATTTTCTTTTCTTACACTATATTATTTATATAGCAACATTGAATGCATGTTATTCTAAATAAGCCACATGCAAAGTGTTGCATTATATGCTTGGGTGATGCCCAGGCTGTAGGTATAAAGAGAGCCGAAGAGAAGGGAAATTGTAACTTGGTTTTGTCAAAGTTACATTATGCAGTAACTCAAATACTAGATGATGCTGCCTCTATTTTAACTGCAAAACCAAAAGAACTTGATGATTTGTCATCTAGGGTCAAGGAAATTGTCTCCACATGCAAAGTGTTGCACAATTTGAGAAGCCAAATGCATCTAGCCGACGACTTAAGGAGCAAAGAGCAAATCGGGTTGGCCATAATAGTTCTTCGCCAAGCCATGTCTACACTTAAAAAGGCGGCTAAACTAAGAGTGGAATCTTACTGCTCAGCGTTCAGTAAAGAATACAAAAATGCAGATGAAATGCTGAGAAAGTTTGAAAGCGAGAATGACTGTGTGTGGCATGAAAGGGTTCCTGGCCTTAATATGTTGCCTACACTCCAAGGTGCAAAGATTGTAACTGCTGTTCCTTTTCAGATTCAAAAATGGGAAGGAGCACCCATTTCTTTCATCATTTAACGATGCATTGTGTGTGTGTGGGGGCACATGCATGTACCTATGGACAAGCGTGTGTGTGTCTATGTTAATAGTGAGATTCTCTTCAATAATTCAAGTGTGTGAATTGGATTGAGGGGGGGAAATATTATAAATTTTGGAGTTGTATGTTTGTATGCGCCCTGATAATTATCCGCAACGGGCATTTAAGTAGTGCTGAAAGTATGCTTACAGCAAAACCGTGTTGTATCATAACTATTAAGCAGTTATTTATTTATAATTATTTTGCTTTGAGTTTTCAAAAATAAAAAAATTGTTATTCCAAATAAGCATTTAGGAAGCAGAGCTTACTTGAATATGCTTGATTAATTACTATAAAGGACTATGGCCATACGCTGATAGATTCTAAACAATTCTTAGTGAGCGCAATAACAATGTTTCTCATAAATTTAAGTACATAATACATAACTATTAAACAGAGCCATTTTCATGATGCTAGGTCATTTGGTCAACGTGCTAGATGTGGTAGATTATTTTAATATTTTTTGCCCATTAATGTTAGTAAAGCAGTAAATTATGTAACAGAAGTTCATGTTAAACAATTGGAAGAAAAATTTATTTTTTAGTGCTCAAGCCATATCAAATTGAAAATGCCAACAACTCTGAATGTTTTGTACAAAACGAGGCTAGAAATAGTAGCAACCATTGGATTTAAGCAAAAAGAATATCCTAACCCTTTTTCTCCCGCACACATATTCTTTATGTACTTCGTAGTCTGGTAGCACTATCCATATCAATCTTTGTAATTTTTTCAAAGGTTGTGTTGTCATCATCAGTCAATATGTTAGTTTCTTATGATATTGTGTTAAGCTTAAGAATCTTCAAAATTATACTGGCAAATAATAAATGGTTTGCATTCAAGTATTATTTTGTATTAATACAAGGCTAAGGCAACCGACGGAAATTTTTTTGATATCAAATGCCATAATAAATTTGACTTTATCATTGTTAGCAAATGAAAGCATTATTAGTAGGGACAGTAATTCAAATCTGAATTTGGAAATTTCTAATGATATGAGATTGACGGCTTATGAATCATTGCATACCCAAAAAATTGGTTGCCCAAGCCCATATAAACAATTTTGAAAGAAAACAAAAAACGGAAGTTGAATTGTTACCCCCAGATTTGAACCAGTAACACCTAAGCTTATTCCAATTCACTTACCACTAAACTATACTTCAGCGCATTTTGTTTACAATTCGTAAATAAACGGTTTATCAGAATAATAAAAAAATAATTTTATTTTGTTGCTCGGACATAGTGGGCTGCTCTAGCCCAAGGGCTTGGTGGGCTGTTCTTTAGGCCGGGCCTGCTTATGATTATAGAGAGCAATGCATCATATGGTTGTTTTTATCCCTGCATTAATGACTGATAATATGTTTTGTATTAAAATGTTGGAAAGAATGTTGATTTGACTGCACAGAGTAATATATATGATTTGCAATCCAGATTGACATGTGATAAGATGAATGTAAAGAGAAAACATGGAGTTCCAATATTCGTAGTTGTGGTTCACGGGATGCCTTTACCGCTGTTTTTGAAATGGCTGAAGCTGGACAAAGTAGTAAAATAGTTGAATATGATTATCAAATGGCGTGTGAAGGTAAAATGGATATTTAAGTATTGAAGACCTCGGGATGTAAATGGGAGGAGAGGAAGTTTGATAAAATAATTGGTACTATGAATATATGCGCATGGTGAACGAACGTACAAGTTCAGGACGTTTTGGAATTGTGGATATTATCCACTTTTATATCTCTGCATTATTGGAAGAACTGATACATGATTTGTAATATTTGAAAACGATATGCTGGTTGTTTCTATTCACTCAATTATGTTTACATATATGGGTGTTATGTTGCAATTTTATGTATTCAAAGTTCAAGGATATCTAACTCAATTGTGATAATAATACATCATATATTGTTTAAATAATTACCATGTACCATCCTTAATGTCTATTTCAGTCATCAGGTGCACAAAATCAACTTACATAAAAATTCATTGTGCATTATGCCTTTTTAACTTATAATCTCTTATAAGTAGTAAGAGAAATGAAGTGTTGGTACAAAATTAATTAATGCAATCATACTTGATACATGTGATAAATAGAACGAAAATATTAAAAATAGTTCTACGATAGTGGAAATAACATAATAAATAAAACAAAACGTTTGATATAGCTTTGTTATTGGGTATAACAAGAATGCTACCATAATTAGTCACACTGGAAGTAGCTATGCTCCTATTTTATTTATTATTGGTTGGTTATTAATAGTGGATCCTACACTTATTTTTAAGTGAAAAATAAAAATTGGATCTACCCAAGATGGGTTAAACATAGACGACCACAAAAGTTCAGCGATTTTGTTTAGTAGCCTTCTATCTTATTCCTGCATTTTTATGATGGTTAGACTCACTGAACCTCTTACCCTCCTTTTTACTACAAATATTAATGATAATTTGCATTTATTACAAACTAAACTTTCGTGAGCAGTTACTTACTGGCCGCTATCCATTTTTCCACTAATAAAAGTATTCTCTGTTCAAACTGTTAATTTCAAGCTGTATAGATTGAAAACATATGTAGAATGCAATCCTACCATTAATTTTACAGGAAAATTGTAATATAAATCAACTCCTCTCAACTAGCAACTTTTATTTTACTGCATAACTCTACACAGCATCAAAGTTTCGTTCTGCTTTTCTTCCTCTGGCCACTACATATAGTTTAATATAATCAAAACACCAATTTCATCATTATTTTTCCATGCTTTTGAAAAGCAAATGTGAATAATTAAGGTACTTGGAATAACCGTAGAATTAAAATTAGCATTGGAGTTGAGGAGTTCAGTAAAATTGTTAGAATTTGTTAGATATATGTTCTATTACGCATATGGTAAGACTATATCATGTTATACTTAGGGTAATGTTATTACGTGTTTTTACCAAATTGCCATTTCTTTCACTCTTTGCAACTGAATCGATTTGGAAGTAATATCGTGAAAAAATTGATAATGGTGAAAAATGAGATGGAGTATAAATGCAATTGAAATATCTCAAATTAGTCCTTAAATTTGCCTATGATTTAGAGCTACGCTTGCTATCATATTTGATTTGATCTGATCAATCCTATTAACTAGGAAATTAATAATTTTCGATCCGATGAGATAAAATAAATTCAGCCCAATTTGAGCAATTTGTTTAGATTAGTAATAAAATAAAATTAGCCCAATATGCATACAATTTATTCTAATTATGTCTATCCATGCTGTGATCTTTACACCCTAATTCTAATTGAATCTATGTTGTTTCATGTTTAAATACCGAATATAATACCGTTATCTACTTTTTTTTTAATTTTATATCAACAAACAGGTCTTCAAATGGGAGCAGTCAATATCATTATAGTGTGCAAAAGCTAAGAAAGCAAAAAAAAATTATGATTAAATGGACAAATTTAGCATGGAAAGCAATGAGTTTATATTCTTTACCATATAAACTACTATTGTCTTTAGTATGGTTTTTTACTTTAGTTAGTTTATCAAAGTGAATTCACCGTATTAGAGCTATGAGTTGTTTAATCTCATTAATTAACAATCAGTATTAACATTATCACACTTAGATATGTTATACTTATACTACACTCTTCATAGATTACTGAAAGAGTTTCTGGAGTAACTTAAAATTTGTTTTAAATATGCAATAGAGGGTTGATTGTTTTCCAAAAATCAAGAAACACGTGATGCCATGAATGATTTTTAAATCGCTAGCCCTTTACCAAGTCTCCTACTTTCTATGCTAAATGAACATACCATATGCAAAGTTTGATTGAATTCTCTTTTTTATTGGTACTTATATTTAGTTGTTCAGTCACTTTTCTTTCCTTCTGGAAGTTTACGATGATTGCATGAATGGTCATATTTATATGAATATTAATTTTGTTATCCTTTTTACATTCTAACATTGTCCAAACTTGAAATCTCAACTGTGCTTTTATAAGGAATACATTAAATTCCTTTTTAATATTTATTGTTTGCATAGTATATCTGCTGTTACTTAATTACTGTCTAACTCCTATTACATTTGTAAAAAATATTGATGTTCTTATTCTTACATGAATATTAAGATACAGACCTTTACAAAAAATGTATTTCAATTTAGAGAATATATGAATGTTTAACTTATGTTTTGATACTAATTTGTCAATTTTAGAAATATAATTATAATTTCATAGTATGCTATTTATATCTTTTGGACATATTGTAATAATATTCTACAGAATGAGCTTCTCACATGTAGTATTCTTATTGTTTCAGTCGGTGTCTAAGGGAAGTGCACTAAACAAAATACAGAACTACTAATTAATTCACATAGAAATGCAAAAAACTAGAATACATTTGAGCGTATTCGATAATTATTTCCTTTTACCAATCTTATTAGTTTTTTTAGGAAATGAATCAAATTGATCAAGAAGTGTATTAGCGGTAACTATATTCCATTTTTTATTAAATCAACTTTTTTGGTCATATTTGTATGAAGCATTAATTTTGTTATATTTTTTACATATTAGTTATATCAGGTTGATTTGTACAAACATTTATTTAAAATACGGATTTTTTGGTCATATAAGGATTTCATGTTTTCTGTATGAAGTTGCATATTATGTTTGTACTTGCATTTCTACCATGAATAAGTTTTGTTTGTTCTTTATGTTTTCATGCATTTTTTGATGAAAACATGTGGGTGCTGGGTATTCAGGAAAGTAATAGATCACGGAATCAAAAAGAGTAGTAATATATAACAGCAACAGGGACTACATGCGAAAGCAATAGAAGAAAGTAGTAGCCCACGTTGCATAGGAATTTAATGCGAAGACTACGCAAATAAATAGCCACGGTGACATTAATTAATTTTACATGACGACCTTCAATAGTTGAACCAAATTATATGCGATATAAATTAAATGCGACGGCTCTGAATCATTTTTATACGTGACGACCTATATTATGACGCGCGATGGCCATACAAGTGAGTGTTAACTGTTTAGCATTACTTGGGTAATATAGCTGTCAAAACCCAACCTCAAAAGTATGTGGATAATTCATCCATTTAATCTTCTATAAATTATTCATTTAGTCCCATATAAGAATATGTTGCTTATTTTAAACCTTTTGCTCAAGGTTTATACAAAAACCTTCTTATTGAGTTTAACAACATTGACTAAGTTTCAAGTTTTTAATTATACCTTCAACTTTGAAGAAGTTTATACTAATAGGGATGACAATTTATTGACTTACTTGGTTAATGTCGTTTGATTGTTTTAGTTAAAAAGTTTTATACGATGCATGATTCATAAACAATAGCTATCATGCAACATTAAAGTTCAAAATAAATTATGCATACCATTATATATGAACCATAATATATTGTTATTGCAAAATACATAAACAAGTTATATTTTATAATATTCTTACAGTCACACTTTTGAATTATACAATAGCCCGTGTGCGTAGCACGGGCCACACACTAGTTAAAAATAGAAGGGAGAAAACATATATACTTCCAGATACTAGGGCCAGACGTCTGGGAACACCTACCAGACGTCTAAAACTGTTTAATTTGCTTATTTTGGCTATTTTTGAGTATATTTCCAACTTTAATCGATTCGTGTCGATTCCCTTTTTGTTGTTATCATTTATTATGGACTTTGATGACATTTTCATCGTGATTTTTGGGAATATCCATTTTGATGGATTCGGTATCGATTTCTTTGGATTTTATTCACGTCTTCGAATGTGAATTTTTATGATTGATTATTTCTACAATCAATTCTATGATTTGTCACTTTAAAATATAAAGGTTTTCTATACTAGTAGTAAATATCTAAACTCTTTCCTCAAAACGATTTCAACTCTATTTTCAATACCAAACTCGTTTATAAAACCGTTTTCCAATCTACTAGTATATACAAACTTTTACCTCACTCGTATGAGAAATCTAATTAAACGACTTAGTAAAACGAGTGGTATGAAACGCTTGCGTTTACTTCGTTGGTTAATTCTTGGACTTGTTCGATTGAATCTCTTGTGACAATTTTCTAGTGGAAATCTACAATTTGTTCGCAAATATTTAAGTTAAGCTAGTGGTTATGGGACATGATGCGAAACTCATATATTTACTAGCTTATTGTAATTGACACTTCTCGTTGATCATGACGATCATCTTTGTGATTTAGACTAGCAATGTGCGATGTCTCTTTGTCCATGAGGAGGACTATACCTCAATTTTATTGAGCTCCGGCTCACCAGGAGGAGCTTCGACTCAATGTCCGCAATGGGGTACTATACCCTGTCAGGAGGAGTTTCGACTCACCAGGAGGAGCTTCGGCTCAATGTCCGCAATGGGGGACTATACCCTGTCAGGAAGAGTTTCGACTCACCAGGAGGTGCTTCGGCTCAATGTCCGCAATGGGGGACTATACCCTGTCAGGAGTTTCGACTCACCAGGAGGAGCTTCGGCTCAATGTCCGCAATGGGGGACTATACCCTGTCAGGAGGAGCTCCGGCTCATTTTTTATAGGATTGGCCATCCTTTTTATTGTGATTTCTGGATTTCTATTTAATGATTTCTGGAATTTATGTTTCACCACCTTTCTCAGTTGGCATTGATATGTATGTCATTTATTGTGGCTTGGTGAATTAAATGAAGAATATGACATTCTTTTTTATATTATGAGATTCTTGAGATTTTGTATGACTTTCGTGATTTTCTAATGTATACTTGTTGAAGTATGACATTTTTGGTTATCATACGTTTTATTATTATATCTCTTCTTATATCTCATTTTAACTGATAATTATAGCTAGACTGATCCGTTTATTATTTTCTTCTTAAATAATACTCGTGTCAGACTGAGATTTCACCGGTGCTTCTGCTTGACTCCTTATCGGACCATCATCTGATCTTTTGGCTAACTACTCTAGTTTGGTAGTTTTTTTTTTGTTGTATACATTTAAGATAGACTCCTTGATGTATGCATATTCTTTTATCTAGCACTTATATCTATTTCCGCCTTTGTGATATGAATTATCTGTGACTGATTTGTGTTATGTTTATTTCTATATTTGTTTCCGAAGACCTTTATAGCCACTGTGTAGTAGCTTTGAGTTTGTGTCGGTATGTCGGATTTCCTCTTGAGATGAAAAGTTATATTTTTATCTGGCATATCGGTACTCGCACAAAGCACTTATACAGATGGTCGCTCCTCAACAGCCTTATTCTCCGTGCTAGTCGACAGCATTACTCTGTAGTGTTCTTGGCTAGCGTGGGTATAGAGGTGGGGCGTCACATATATACTGTCATTTTTTTTCGGATCGAGCCGCGCAAAGGAGACTATGGCGAATTTTTCCGAAAATTTAAGGCGTTAAGAAAAAATTTGGGAATTTTTGGGCAAGTTTGTGAAAACTATAACTTTGATTTGGAGTTGAAAGTTAAACAATAGTAGTTGTTTTTGAAAAGATAACTATGTATGATTTGAAAACTTAGTGAAGATTTTGTAAGAAATTTAACTATGGATTTATGGAAAGTTAATAAATTCTGCAACTTTTCTTACTTGGTAATTTCGAGGACGAAATTCTTTTAAGGGGAGAAGTGTGTAACGACCCATAATTTTTATTAATTAAAATTTGTATATTTAATTAATTTTAAATATTAATAAGTGAAATTTATAAGTCGAATAAATTTTATTTCGAATAATTGGATTTAATTGGATAATTAAATCGATAATTTAATATGTGAAAATACAGAAATAATTGAAAATTGAGTTTAAAATGATTGAAAATGATTTGTAAAATTTTATTTTATCATAGTGAAGTTATAATGATGTTATAGAACTTTTAAAATTGAATTTAAAGTTTATTTGTGAAAATTGAATATTTTAATATTTAAATCGACTAGTGAAATTAGCCTTTTTTCGAACAGTCTCGGATTTTGACGAAACCAGTTTCATCGGATCATAATGTGATATTATTGTATGGTTTCAAATTTCGTGTCAATCGGATTTACCGTTTGTCTGGGGCAAGCTAAAACGCCTAGAAATTTGATTTACCGATTTAATTTTAAATTGATCGTTTATTGCCATAACTCACACAGATGATCGAATTAGCTCCCGAAACACGTTCCATTGTGTCCAGAACGTGGGGTAAACCCTAGAAATGCCGGTCACCATGCGTAAATCGGAGTTCGAAAAATCCGAAATGAATAGTGTTTCGCTATTTTTCTATATAAGCACTTCATTATTTTCGTTTTCAAGAAAACTAAACCCTAACCCAAGTTGAAATCGTTCAGCCGCCGGCCTCATAAACCAATGGCCGAAACTCAATCTTCTTCCCCCTCCAATTTCTTCAAATCCAAGCATTGATTCAAGAAACGTTCAACTAGGAAAACGTAGATCTTGTCGAGACGAAGTTATCCAACGGCTATGATTTAATTTAATGTTGTAGATTAGCGGCAATTCATGTTGGAACGCATGTCGTTCGCGTGCAATTTCAGAGGGGAGGAGGCGACCGGACTTCGCCAGTCTCTGGCCGAACGTGGCTCTCGCGTGGGCGCACGTGATGGGGGTCTCCGATCAACTTCAAGTCACTCGTAGGTGGTGCGGCCTTGAAGAGTATGAACGATGTTTTGGGCTCGCGTAAGCGACCTGGGAGTTGAACGCGAATGAAGGAAGAAGGCTTCGTGTGTGGCCGTGATTTTTGCAAGCTAGGATGTACGGTGGATGATGGATTTAGTAATTAATTTATATAAAAATTGTGTAAACTTATAAATATCATAACTTGTTGATGCAAGGTCGGAATCTGACGAAACCAATTGCGTTGCAATCGTTTTGTCGAGCACTACGCTATGGAATTGGATTGGAGTCGTTTGGAGCTAGTGAAAATTTCGGGTAAAATTAAACATCCGTTTAATTTTATTCGAAATAAAAGCTAAAACGAAATTGAAATCAAGGTGAGAACTTCTCACTCAATCGAATCGGTTTTGATTTTAATTTTAAATAGTTATATTTAAAATTCTTGAATGCATGTTTGAATGAGGATTGTTATCTATTGATTGTTAAAATAGACATTATACGCCGTTAGCAAGCAGAGGTTATTTATTAAAAACATATACCGCGAATATTTCACAGTACAGTGAAATTGGTATTATTTATGTACTTGGAGTTGATTTCCCGCATTATATAGCGGATGAGACCCTATTGCGCCGTCTATTAAGCGGATAATATTTTATAAATCCCATATACCGCGATATTCCGTACTGGAACGGAATTGGTATTGTGCTAACATCTTTGGATGCAGGAAAACAGGTTGGAGGAATCCAACTGGATTCCTCAACAGTATTTATTTGATTTCAGATATTTTGATATTTGTTGATTATCGTATACAGATATATGATGTCGTTGTTTTCGTGATTGACTATTTGGTGTGTAGCATCATTGGGCAAATTTTGGAATTTTACAAGGATTTTTAAAGTAATTTTTGAAAGTATGCATTTATAAAATATTTTTGGAATTGATTCATTTTAAATAAATAAACGTTATAATTTTAATGTTATAAAAATTATGATTTTTGAGAAATATAGTTAAAAGTGATTTTTGAAAATATGGGGTTAATGATTTTTATAAAATAGTTTAAATCGGGATTTTTGAATTTATTGTAAAAAGTTTAAATATAGGATTTATAAAATTTAATTATTTTATAAATCAAAATGATGGAATTATAAAGGAGTTTAAAGACGTTTTTAAATAATAATACAAATTTATTTATATAAAAGATTTATAAATTGATATTTATAAATTAAGATATTTGAATTATAAAACGAGTTTTTATAAGTGTTAGAATGAAGTGTAAATGAACTTCATAAATGAATGAAATTTATAGAATTATAAACGGTGAAGTTATAAATGGAATTTTATAAGCGGTAGGTTTATAAAATTTGTAAAGTTATTAAAAGAATAGTTTTGGGTAGATAAATGAATCTTATAAGTTATAAGATTTATAATTTGGGAAGTTTAAAAGAACGATTTTTTTTAAACAAATAAATTATAAGTATTTAACTTATAATATGAACTTTTGGTATATAATTGAGTTATAAATTGAAATAGGTTAATAAAGGAGATCTATAAAAGGAAGTTGTTATAAAATAAATAGAAATGGAATTTATAAACATTGTTTTATAAATCCGCAAACGGCTTATTTTGATAAGTAAATTGTTATAACTTATTAATGGAGTTATATTCACGTTTTAGACGGTGAATAATTCTTTAAAATAAAATGTTTAGAAATGATGAAATTGGTTAACGAAGTATATTCACGTTTTTGGATAGTGAATAATATGTTAAAGAAAATGTTTTGGATGTGGTGTTTTAAATAGAATTAAAACGATCTAACGATGTTTTTAAAATGTGTTAAGATTCAAAACCATAGATTTCAACATTCATTGTTGAAATAGACGTTTTTGAGAAATAGAAGGAAATGGTGGACTATAACACTGTTGTTATAGTAAATGATTTCCGAATGGAAATGTTTTGTATAGTATTGGGATTTATATATCTATTTTAATTTCGAATCCCTATACTAGTGATTTTGGGTTGTCGTAACGATGTTTTACACAACATTCGTTTTGGCCCAAATAAATATGTTTAAGAGAATGATTTCCTTAAAGAATGAAATATATACTTAATTTCGATTTAAGTATATTGAATATTTTCCAAATGTTGAAAATAAATAGATCTGTGAATTACTTATTAATAAATATGTATGGAAATGTTTTTCCAATATGAAATGAAACGTTTTGAGAATTTATCTTTTTGAAGATAAATTGAAAATGAATAATTGAAATCGTATATTCATAAATATTTTGGAATGTAAATTCACTATGGAATTTATAAAAGAAAGGGGAATTGGTTTAAAAATAAACGTTGATTTATTTTTGAAGTGTAGGAATTAATTTACGGATTTGGAACGTAAATATAAAGTAAATCGTTAAGGATTTATTTAACAGGGAATTAGGCTGAAGGAAAAACCTGAGAACACTTTTAGTCTGAAGGACAGAAGTTTTAAAATTTAGTCTGAAGGACAAAAAATGATATATTCATATAGCATTGCACATCCATAATGCTATATTCATATAGCATTACACAGCTGCTTGTTTGTGTATGCAGAAACTTATAAACTTGTATTGTATATAGCATTATAGATGTGTAATGCTATATGAATATAGCATTATGGATGTGTAATGCTATATGAATATATCATTTTTTGTCCTTCAGACTAAATTTTAAAACTTCTGTCCTTCAGACTAAAAGTGTTCTCAGGTTTTTCCTTCAGCCTAATTCCCTATTTATTTAATTTGTTTAAATGAACCATGTTGAAATGAAAGTATTTCCACGTAAGGAAAATGATTGAATTAGTTTTCAAAAGTGGTAAAGATGAAAAGTGATTTGAAAATTGTTTTCAAATGGTTAAAGTGTGGAAAATATATATATATCTTGTAAAGATATTTTTGTAAAATAAATAATTTGGAAAATTATTTGGATCTGGTGATGTTGTGCATATCCATTGATAGTTCAATAACCGACTATCAATATTTACCTTTAAATAGGTATTTGTTGTGATTTGCTTGAATTTGAATGCCACACTTATTTTTGAATAAGCGCTCACTATTCGGGTTAACTGGGAAAGGACCTTGGGGTCGTATAACCCATTCCAAATATGTGATACGCCGTTATGAATTGCATTTGAAGACCGGTGTTGAAGACCGGTTATTTTTGAAAACGGAAGGATTACCGTCGAATGTTTCTGCACCGAATGGCCCCGGTATAGAGATCCCATATGTGATGGGAAGTCCGGACGTGATTAGTGAATATCCGGATTGCAAGGACTTCTTTGTAAGTGCCTTCGGTTCTGTTCGATCCCGGAACAGACTTGTATGGATTGTATGTCTGACATTACAAATAGAGATACAAAGCTGATTTCTTTCAAATACATATCTGTTGGTTGCGGAGAATTTATTCTCTTAGCATTAACACCCTTCTCTGAGACGTACGAGCTTAGAGGTTATGTAGTTGAAGGTTATTAGTAATATACTCCCAATTTGGTAGTGTGATATGCTAAGTGCTATTGAGCATTTGTTGAATCAAAGCACAGCTTTTGTATAAAGCGTAGCTTTGTGGACGAGACTGCGTCGGACCTCACACCACGGAAATGGTCAAAACAGGAAGGATGCGACAAGGTTATTAGGGGGTAGCGCCCCTTTTGTGTATGTCATTCCTTCTGGATAGAGGTGGTATCATGGTATGGAGCTCAGATACTTAACCTATGTTGTTGCTGCAAACTTATTACTTTGTGGTTGTTGGAAATCGAGGATCATTGGATGTAGATCGGTTACGATCGAGGGATGGCATATTCGTGTCAGTAATTACCCAGTTAGAGGTAACCCGGCCTTGTGTTGGCAGAGATCTGGTTTGGTTCTCGGGACGTCATTCCAGAGGCGTTTCCATGTGGCAATGTGAAGTTCCTTGGCCTGACCATTTGTTGGAAATCCAAAGAAACAATACGATCTTGTACGGTTTTAGTTGTAGAACCTATCATTCACTTATGGTGGCGCCCCACTGTTTGGATGGTAGTTATAGTAGGCATAAGTGCGGAATGCCGATGCTGGCTAAGATTTATATCTTTACTTTTGAAATGAATTTTGCCTACACTATGCACAAGTAATAATATCAAATGTTTTTTTAAATGCGTATCAAGCATCTTTGACTATCATAAGGAGAAATCTCCTCCGATTCTGCGTTTGCATTGTGTGTGTGTGCGGGAGGCCTTATGGTAGCCTTATTTTTTAAAAAAGCATTGCGAATCTATTTTAAAATTATCCTGTACTTTGTTTCAAAAATAAACTGTTTTGGTTCTCACACCAGTCAGATGACTGACTCGTAGTTTATTGTTTTCCTTCCTAAACTCTGGGTGCCCACCAATTTCCACACGGGCAGTCAAGAGTGAGGTTTATCAGGATATTCTGGAATTCAGGAGTTGCTGGAGGCAAGATGGATGGCATGGCGTATTCACTAGTATATAGTTTTTCTTTTCCGTTGTTTGTTGTTGTTTGATAGTTGTACACTCTGATGATATAATGTAATGTAATAACTGAAATAGTTCTTTGTTTAAAGATTATTCATTTATCTATTATATGTTGTCCGCTGCGATTGTGAGATTTTGATATTGTTCTGTTGTTTTCTTTCTGTTCTGTTCTATCTTTTCTCTCTTCTTCTATCTTTTTCTTCTTTTTAAAACCCTAAGAATTCGTATTTCTGTTCATCTTGAGTTAATCAATGGGGATTAGTGTCTATTCAAGGAGTACGGATTTGCGGGTCCTCACATTCACGGGCTCCCAAATTCCAAAAGAAAACAAAACCCAAGTGGCTAGATCCAAAAACCCAATCAAATTTCACAGAAACTTAAAAACATACTTTTTTGTCGAGCATTTCAAATTTATCACCAAAATAATTTTTATTTTCCTTTTATAATACCTACATACTCTGCTTAGCACTAATATCCAATCACAACTTTCAATTATTATTTTATCGACTTCCTTACAAAGTGTAAATATTTATTCATTCAAATATTGACTTAGATAATATTTGTAATATCAATTTCCAATTGAGAATACACCATTCCTTACTTAAGTTTAGTATAAGCATTTTATATGCTTCTTATATTTATTTTCACCTTACCACTTTAGTTTATATCTATTTCTATTCACATTGATTCTTCATTTCCATATGAATTCAATTTATTTTTAACTCTGAATATTTAAATTTTATTTTTCATTTATAACTAATTTATGTCATTATTTTAATTAGTTTCATTTACTAATTTTTTACAATTTTCAATTTTGAAAACCGTTTTGTCGTTAACAAAATTTTCCAAAAATTTTATAACTTCCAAAATTTTCGGCAGAGCCTCCTTTGTACGAAGGAACTTTTACAATTTGACAAAAGATATAAATATATATACATTGACCCACCCAGTCGGAAAAACCAAAAACAGTTCATATTTCCTATTTTTATTGCGTAGGCGTACCTTATTTAGCATTTTTAAGCAAACAACTTATTTATTAAGCAGTTAGCGTGCCCAAAATCCAGCCACACAGCTTTCCAGTACCTATACTGTAACGACCCGTAAAATTTTAATAATTTTTAATGGTTTTATTTACGTATTTAATTGAATTTTTGAGAATTATAAATAATAATATTTGGAAGAAAAATTAATATTTGGATTACGTCCAATTAGACATAGTAGATTGTAAATTTTCTATTAATTTTACCAAAGTTTATTTTATTGTGAAATTCTATTAAATTTCAAGCTAGCTAATAATTGTTGTTAATAAAATATTTTTCGAACCTGTATGTTTTACATAGAAAAATTCTGAAATCATCTTCTGACTAAGACGTCATTTTTCGTTTTTCCAAATTCAGACTTATTTAGCTCCGTCAACCTTATTTGTCGGCGTTTTGCTGCATTTTCAGCTAGTAGAAGATTCGAATTTTTATAATTCAATCATACCACCAATATCGGTGTACCGTTTTGATCGTCTCGTCGTGCTAATCTTCGCAGTATATTTATTTCTGTATGTTGAAATCCGGTACGTGGCGGAATCTGTAAAACGTCGGCCCGTATCGGTATCCGTTTAAAACTTTTGGTTTCCTTGTCTTTTCAAACGTGTGACATGCTGCCCAAACAAATAGATTGTTTTAATAATTTTTCAAATTCATACTTCTAGGCGTTGTTATGTCATTGCTGTATTTTTGGCTGGTAACGTTTTGAACGTTGATAATAACAATTAATCTGCATAATAAATCGGCTATGAATTGAAATCTAGGAAATAAATAAAAACGTACGTTTGCATTGATTTTTATATCAAACGGTCCATAATTTATTTCTTTACGTTATATCGACACGTTTTATTTTGAGCTTACTCCTATTCTGAAACGTAACCTTTTATTTAATGCTCGGACTCCTTTCAAATTCATACTTTTATATTCCACTCGTCATTTTCATTCCTCCACTTTAAAGTTTCTTTCTTCTTCCTTATTAGCTGCTCATTCACAAAAGTCTCAGATCTGCTTCTTCCACCTTTCCCATTCATTTTGGCCTACCCTCCCTTATACTCTACCTCCTTACGCTAGCCCTGCCGAACCAACCTACAGCCGTGCCACATCTCCGCCCCTTCCTCACCACACGCGCAGGCAACTCCACCTTCACCCCCTGGCCTAGAACCTCTGCCGAGTCTCACGGCCATCGCACCAGCACCCTTCGCCGCATTCACCTCGTTCCTCCGCTCCTTCCTCTTCCTCCATTCGCCATTTCTGGCCATCCCTTCCTCCCTGTTGAGCTCCACCACCGAAGCAACCCATCGCCTCAAACCCGAGCGCCGGTCGAATTCTCCGCCTCCATCTTCTCCACGTCGGCAGTAGCAAACCACCGCTTCTTTCCACAGCGTCGGCCTCTCCCCTTGATACCAGCCTCCCCTTATTACTCATAGGTAATAATATATTAGATTATTTAAATTTTCAGATTTATAAAGTATTCTATGTATGTATCAGAGTTTCAATGTTTTGTTTGTTTTGGTTTGTTTTATGGTTTGCTCGGCAAGTTGCGTAAGTATCGGTTTAGAGTATGTATGGCATGGCATATTTCTTAGTTGCCTATATGTGGTAGCCTGCACTTGTAATATAGGTCATATACATATTTGTTTATATCTTTCACATCAGGTCGTCATGCATTGATTAAATAAATATGTCTGCTTATCATATCCAGTTGCATATATTTATAGAATAAGGTTACATACATTGCATTATGGAGTTGGCCATCTTTGTTTTGATCTATCACTCGGTTGCTTAAAAATATTAAGGAGGAAAAAAAAGGGAAAAAAAGGGGGGAAAAAAAGGGAAAAAAAAAGAAGAAAAAGAAAAAAGTGTGCAGTGGTATATAGTTGGGTGAACTTGCCTCTGTTTTCATGCTTAAACCCACGCATATGAGATGTATGGATATATGTGTATAAATTTGCATATCTCATGTTTACTGAGTCGCATCCATGATCATAGCATGTATTATACATGAGTTGCATATATAATCAGTTGTAATGGCATGTGCATAAGTTATAGGCTAGCTATAGATGTTGGAAGTATAGGATTCTATGTGCATTAGTCTGTTCTATACAAAAGTTATATATTAGTTTAAAATGTTAGTAGTATACCCATAAACTGCTGCATATAATTTATAATTTACGCGTGTATAAGGTTGGCTTGTATATAAGTTAAGGGGTCTGTAGTTATTAAATAAAGTTATCAGTTTATATTATAAGATATTTGTTGACAGGTCAGTCTATATCGTTTAAGTTTGTATAAGTCTAGTTATGAATTATAAGCATAAATATATTTCACATAGAATCTACTTGTTATACGTTTATTTGTATAGCTGCATCATGGGCTTAAAAAAAATTTAAAGCGATGATTTTATGCTGTATATTTTTTTTGTTATATTTTTTTTATTTTTGTTTAACATATTGATTTGTAAAGAAGAGAAAATAATATATATATATATATTACATTAATGTGGGTTTAAAATTTTGGATATGATTTGTATATAAACATGCAAATTTTTTCGGTATATCTATTCAATTATACCATTTATCCTTATCAATCCGGCTCTGATTCATTTTATCGATCCCTGTTATCAGCTTGGCCATCGAATTCATGCAAACTTTGCTGCGGAAGTCGTGCTTCGATTCGTAACTTGATTTCATCATCAAATCCTCTCTAGCCTCGGAAGGTGAGCAAATCACTCACGATCAACATTCTTTTATTTATTAAATTTGATTTCAATTGAAACGACAATTGAAATATGAGGCTGTAGTTATTTAAATTGTTATACATGCTATTATCTGTAACTTTTCACTTATGGGATATGACACCATATCCTATTGTTTATATATTTATTTTGATGATATATGCCTGTTGTTATTATTATTTTCATATCTGTTATCACTCTACAGGTTCCCTGATAGTATAGAAATCGTTATGGGTTGAAATGATAAACCCAAGCGATTTTCATTTAATTGAATTTGGGATTACAGGTTCAAATGCTATCCACCCGTATACATTTAGTGTACGGGTTGAAATGATAAATACCCGTAACACTTGACCATATGATAAGAAATATATACAGACACCGTTGGTCCATATATAAATATTTTGAAATTAAATTCATTGTTTTGGAAAGAAATATATGGTCTTATTAAATGTTAATTCTTAAATTAGTATATATATAGGGTAATGATATATATAGATTTAATAATATTTAATTTAGTCAAGATTTGATTTAATACATAAATTATGTTAAATATTTATGTACATTTTATTTCAAATAGATTTCTGCAATTAACTAAGATTGGGAGATAAATGTGGGTTTATTTAAAATGGTATTTAAATAAGGATTTATTTAATTAAATTAATTTGAAATTATTGAATGGGAAATTTAAAGGTATGATTTTATAACTGGATTTTGATTTAAGTGATTTAATGAATATTTCATGTTTAAATAAATTAAAGAAAATATTGAGTAAAAATGTAATTTAAGGTTACTTAAATGATATAGAACCTAATGAGGAAGTATTTCAAAACTAAATAAAAATGAGGCTAAATCGAGATCTATATGAAACTGTTAAATTGAACATTCAAATATTAAAGCTTTGAACTATATTGGAATTTAAATGGTTTATTTTGAGATTCGGATCTGTATTTGAAATCAATATAGTTGAATTTATTATTTAGAAATCTAAATTGAATAAAAAGTTAGTTTGAAACGTTGAATACTTAAAGTTTTGAAATATATTGAAATAAAAATGGGTATTTTTGGGATTACATATCCAAATTTGAGATCGATAAAAATTAAAGTGGTTATTTTAGGAATTGAGTGCATTTAAATTGATAAATTGAGATTGAATTTAATTTAAATGGGAAGGTCGGGTTGATGTTGAACGATTTGTTAAGTTGAGGGAATTGAAATATTTTACGGTATAAATTATTTAATATATCTAATTACTATTTTGGAAAATAGCTATATTTGAAGCGAAATGATATTTGATTTTGAAGTATAAATTAAGTTGAAAGAACCACGGTGTTATAATGTATATTTCTACCCTGTAGATAGTTCCATAGACCCTTAGAGGATGGTTATCCCAAACATCCTTTAAGTTATTTGTATTTCAGTTGATATTTCACTTGAGTTGGATTTATTGATATAAGAATGTTAATCCTGACTCGAGTGTTTTTGTGTTTTGCTTTACGCTCGGGTCAGATCGAGTGATACAGCATTTGAGACTCACCTTCGAAGTTGGAGCTTTGCTTGAAGATCCAACTATCTATCCTTTCATCTATCTTGTTGATTGGTTCAGAGAAGTCATCTGCGCATACTGGAGACTTCACTGCATCTAAGATATTCGGTTGTATTTTATTTCTAACTCCAATGTATATAGTAGCTTCATGAACTACTATTCTTTATCTATTCCGCTGCATTATATTACTCTGTGTTTGTGATCTGTGATGATTTATTTACTATATATGTTAAGTTTTGCTAAATTTTAATTAACAATTCGGTATTTTGAATTATTCAAGTCAGACATGTATGGTTTTATTGTCGATTTGAATGGTCCAAAATAGTGGGTCGTTACAGTTGGTATCAGAGCTTTGGCTCTAGGAAAAACTTAGCATATATGGTAAATTTATCTACAGAATCACTTTCGCTCGAGTTGAATCTCTTCCTTTTGACTCGATTTCATTTAAATTTTGGAATGCCCCTAGGTTCCGAAATTCACTCTGTCTCTCCTTATTTATATTCGTTTGATTCTGGAGTATCCCATAACTCCACTGAATGATTTGTAAAAGGGGTGAAAACTCCTTTTCAATTGGCATTGACTCACCGAAGATTTCTGTATCCTCGGTTTACGATGCTGCTATACCTTGTTATGCCGAATTCGATATCTCTGGCGATCGAATGTCGAATTGCCTCAGAATTCTACACCGATCTAATTTTGGAATCACGGTTGACCGGTATAGGTCGCCCGCGACTTATAGAAGTATATCCATCTTCTATTTTGTAATTTAATTATCTCATCTTCGATCGAGTCTATCTTCAAATCAGGATTCTATTGATTGGAGTTCTTCTAAATTAAACATCTATCTTTGTTTTGAAATCCATTCTTGAATCATCCTTTGAAAATCGAGTTTTGTTGGTATTTTTGAAATTGTTTTATATATCGAAATTATTATTTTAATAACTATGATTTTATATATATATATATATATATATATATATATATATATATATATATATATAAGTGAAAATGCTTTCGATAAGGATTATATACCTATGCATATAAAGCAAATAAGAAATGTTATTCTATATAAAAAGGTTTTGAAAGGATTTGAAATTTTGAAAAATTATAAGAAATTGATTTATATAAAAATGATTTATAACTGTAGAGTTAAATTTGAAATTCGAGAATTGAATTCCGGTATTTTGAAATTGGTTTTAAGATTTTGGAAAGTGTATAAAAATAATACGATTTATAGGTATTTTTCCAAATAAGAAATGTTTCAAATTAGTTCAAATGAGTGCCAATAATTTTGAAAAAAAATTCAAAGAAGTTTTCAAGAAAATAGAAGTCCATAACTCACGTATGTCGCTGGAAAATAATTTCGGTGATGAGTGCACGCATCATCGACATTGATTTTCGAGTTTCAGAGTGGGGGAGAGGCCACTTTAATAGCTCGCTATGCGAGGGATTTTGTAAAACCGTTATGATTTCAAATTCCGAAGTATAATTTGATATTTTAGAAAGATATAAGTATATATTTGAAACAATTTAAAATGAGACCGGTGTTCAGTCCTCGAGTTTCGGATTTAATAATTGATTTATTGATTTATTGTTGATTTTCAACTCTTGAATTGAAAATTTGATTTCCCTAACTTTTTTGAATGTTCGAACACTTCCAAATCGAGATTAAAATTTTCAAAGCTAAGAAATTTCGAAGAGTATAAAATGTCTGATAAAGAATATAAATTTAGTTTTGAAATGTTTTGAAAAAAATAGTTGAATAATGGTTTTTAGAAAGGAAAATTGGATATTTCACACAGAAATAGATAGTTTAAAAGTTTTAAAAAAAGGGATAATTATAAATTTGGAAACCATTTTGAGTATAATTGATTTTGGGAAAATATTTGGTTTTGAAATTAAATTGGAATTAAAAACCAGTACTTATATGGTGATTTTGGAAATGAATTTGTTTGACTTGAATTATTTTAATTTGGAAAATGGGATAACTTTCTAAACCTATTATTTTGGGAACTTTGAAATTTAGATATTTAATTTGGAAGAAAATTGGGTGAAATCATATATGATTTTGAAACTGAATTGATATTGAAATGATTTGAAATTTAAGAACCTTATATTATTAAGCACTTGATTTGGGAGTGGTCGAACTTATATAAAATGGATTGTATAAGTATGAAGTTGATTTGAAATCTATTGATTTGAAAGGTACTCAATTTGGAAAGAGATTTTATATAATCGAAGTCTATATAAGTATGATTTGATCTACTATTGATTTGGAAAGTATTCGATTTGGGAAAAAATGGAATCCTATATAATGGACTTTATATAACTATGATATTTGAAAGTGATTTGAAAAGGTACTATATGATATATATTTTTGAAGTAAAGATATGGAAAGTGCCTTCTGCTTGATATCCGCTTTGTGGCCACATCGTGGATTCATTCTATCGATATTATTCTCTCTGATTTTTGGTTTTCCGGATGTAATACTCGAGTGTTCCCACCGTGGCGTAACCCATGGTTTTTTTTCTTCTCTCGTGAATGCATAGCGCAATTTCCTGGCTGAGTCTTGCCTAGGGATACGGATTGTTTCCTGGGGGATCCAGGCGTAACCATTGTGTATCCTACAATCTGTGTAGGTCGCGAATAGTAGCGCAAGTGCCTGGCTGAGTCTTGCCTAGGGGTACGGATTGTTTCCTGGGGGATCCAAGCGTAACCATTGTGTATCCTGCACTCTACTAGTCGTCATGGCGTAACTCGCAGGGCTGAGAAAGCTTACGGATATGGATTGTTTCCTGGGGGATCCAGGCGTAACCATTGTGTATCTGCGAACCATGGTCGGACAAAGGTTTTGGTTTGGTTGTTTATTTGGATTGTACTTTCCATATCTATTTTTAAAGTGTTTTTCAATTATTTTCACTGGGTGTTAAAACGGGTCTGCTAAGTACTTGAAGAATTCTAGCTTTGCGCCTGATCAACACATGGCCAGAGTCTACAAGAACGAGGATAAACTTGTTGAAACATCGAGTTATAAAAAAATATTTCTGAAAGAAAGATTTACTTCGATATAAAGGTATTTTATTATAAAGTTACTTTTCAATAAAAAAATTTGAATTAATATTTGAAATTTAAATTCTTTTGGTTTGGAATTAACTATTCATGCCCGATACTATTCTTTTGGATCTACCTTATCTGCTCAGCTTTAGTTATTCACCTTGATTCTGTTTTCCCGAATCTACCTTCCTTTCCTTTTGAATATTTCAAGTAAAATTTATATAGTTTTTAAATCAATTATTTACCCCTGACTTTCAATCTACTTTTATATTCTGGTTATTCTATTCTCCTACCTTCTTCCTTTTCGGGGACGAAAAGTTTTGAGTGGGGGAGAGTGTAACAACCCGTAAAATTTTAATAATTTTTAATGGTTTTATTTACGTATTTAATTGAATTTTTGAGAATTATAAATAATAATATTTGGAAGAAAAATTAATATTTGGATTACGTCCAATTAGACATAGCAGATTGTAAATTTTCTATTAATTTTACCAAAGTTTATTTCATTGTGAAATTCTATTAAATTTCGAGCTAGCTAATAATTGTTGTTAATAAAATATTTTTCGAACCTGTATATTTTACATAGAAAAATTCTGAAATCATCTTCTGACTAAGACGTCATTTTTCGTTTTTCCAAATTCAGACTTATTTAGCTCCGTCGACCTTATTTGTCGGCGTTTTGCTGCATTTTCAGCTAGTAGAAGATTCGAATTTTTATAATTCAATCATACCACCAATATCGGTGTACCGTTTTGATCGTCTCATCGTGCTGATCTTCGCAGTATATTTATTTATGTATGTTGAAATCCGGTAAGTGGCGGAATCTGTAAAACGTCGGCCCGTATCGGTATCCGTTTTAAAACTTTTGGTTTCCTTGTCTTTTCAAATGTGTGACATGTTGCCCAAACAAATAGATTGTTTTAATAATTTTTCAAATTTATACTTCTAGGCGTTGTTATGTCATTGCTGTATTTTTGGCTGGTAACGTTTTGAACGTTGATAATAACAATTAATCTGCATGATAAATCGGCTATGAATTGAAATCTAGGAAATAAATAAAAACGTACGTTTGCATTGATTTTTTTTATCAAACGGCCCATAATTTATTTCTTTACGTTATATCGACACGTTTTATTTTGAGCTTACTCCTATTCTGAAACGTAACCTTTTATTTAATGCTCGGACTCCTTCTTTCAAATTCATACTTTTATATTCCACTCGTCATTTTCATTCCTCCACTTTAAAGTTTCTTTCTTCTTCCTTATTAGCTGCTCATTCACAAAAGTCTCAGATCTGCTTCTTCCACCTTTCCCATTCATTTTGGCCTACCCTCCCTTATACTCTACCTCCTTACGCTAGCCCTGCCGAACCAACCTACAGCCGTGCCACATCTCCGCCCCTTCCTCACCACACGCGCAGGCAACTCCACCTTCACCCCCTGGCCTAGAACCTCCGCCGAGTCTCACGGCCATCGCACCAGCACCCTTCGCCGCAGTCACCTCGTTCCTCCGCTCCTTCCTCTTCCTCCGTTCGCCATTTCTGGCCATCCCTTCCTCCCTGTTGAGCTCCACCACCAAAGCAACCCATCGCCTCAAACCCGAGCGCCGGTCGAATTCTCCGCCTCCATCTTCTCCACGTCGGCAGTAGCAAACCACCGCTTCTTTCCATCGAGTCGGCCTCTCCCCTTGATACCAGCCTCCCCTTATTACTCATAGATAATAATATATTAGATTATTTAAATTTTCAGATTTATAAAGTATTCTATGTATGTACCAGAGTTTCAATGTTTTGTTTGTTTTGGTTTGTTTTATGGTTTGCTGGGCAAGTTACGTAAATATGGGTTTAGAGTATGTATGACATGGCATATTTCTTAGTTGCCTATATGTGGTAGCCTGCACTTGTAATATAGGTCATATACATATTTGTTTATATCTTGCACATCAGGTCGTCATGCATTGATTAAATAAATATGTCTGCTTATCATATCCAGTTGCATATATTTATAGAATAAGGTTACATACATTGCATTATGGGGTTGGCCATCTTTGTTTTGATCTATCACTAGGTTGCTTAAAAATATTAAAAAGGAAAAAAAAGGGAAAAAAAGAAGAAAAAGAAAAAAAGTGTGCAGTGGTATATAGTTGTGTGAACTTGCCTCTATTTTCATGCTTAAACCCACGCATATGAGATGTATGGATATATGTGTATAAATTTGCATATCTCATGTTTACTGAGTCGCATCCATGATCATAGCATGCATTATACATGAGTTGCATATATAATCAGTTGTAATGGCATGTGCATAAGTTATAGGTTAGCTATAGATGTTGGAAGTATAGGATTCTATGTGCATTAGTCTGTTCTATACAAAAGTTATATATTAGTTTAAAATGTTAGTAGTATACCCATAAACTGCTGCATATAATTTATAATTTACGCGTGTATAAGGTTGGCTTGTATATAAGTTAAGGGGTCTGTAGTTATTAAATAAAGTTATCAGTTTATATTATAGGATATTTGTTGACAGGTCAGTCTATATCGTTTAAGTTTGTATAAGTCTAGTTATGAATTATAAGCATAAATATATTTCACATAGAATCTACTTGTTATACGTTTATTTGTATAGCTGCATCATGGGTTTAAAGCGATGATTTTATGTTGTATATTTTTTTTTGTTATATTTTTTTATTTTTGTTTAACATATTGATTTTTAAAGAAGAGAAATAATATATATATTACATTAATGTGGGTTTAAAATTTTGGATATGATTTGTATATAAACATACAAATTTTTTCGGTATATCTATTCAATTATACCATTTATCCTTATCAATCCGGCTCTGATTCATTTTATCGATCCCTGTTATCAGCTTGGCCATCGAATTCATGCAAACTTTGCTACGGTATTCGTGCTTCGATTCGTAACTTATTTCATCATCAAATCCTCTCTAGCCTCGGAAGGTGAGCAAATCACTCACGATCAACATTCTTTTATTTATTAAATTTGATTTCAATTGAAACGACAATTGAAATATGAGGCTGTAGTTATTTAAATTGTTATAAATGCTATTATCTGTAACTTTTCACTTATGAGATATGACACCATATCCTATTGTTTATATATTTATTTTGATGATATATGCCTGTTGTTATTATTATTTTCATATCTGTTATCACTCTGCAGGTTCCCCGTTAGTATAGAAATCATTATGGGTTGAAATGATAAACCCAAGCGATTTTCATTTAATTGAATTTGGGATTACGGGTTGAAATGCTATCCACCCGTATACTTTTAGTGTACGGGTTGAAATGATAAATACCCGTAACACTTGACCATATGATAAGAAATATATACAGACACCGTTGGTCCATATATAAATATTTTGAAATTAAATTCATTGTTTTGGAAAGAAATATATGGTCTTATTAAATGTTAATTCTTAAATTATTATATATATAGGGTAATGATATATATAGATTTAATAATATTTAATTTAGTCAAGATTTGATTTAATACATAAATTATGTTAAATATTTATGTACATTTTATTTCAAATAGATTTCTGCAATTAACTAAGATTGGGAGATAAATGTGGGTTTATTTAAAATGGTATTTAAATAAGGATTTATTTAATTAAATTAATTTGAAATTATTGAATGGGAAATTTAAAGGTATGATTTTATAACTGGATTTTGATTTAAGTGATTTAATGAATATTTCACGTTTAAATAAATTAAAGAAAATATTGAGTAAAAATGTAATTTAAGGTTACTTAAATGATATAGAACCTAATGAGGAAGTATTTCAAAACTAAATAAAAATGAGGTTAAATCGAGATCTATATGTAACTGTTAAATTGAACATTCAAATATTAAAGCTTTGAACTATATTGGAATTTAAATGGTTTATTTTGAGATTCGGATCTGTATTTGAAATCAATATAGTTGAATTTATTATTTAGAAATCTAAATTGAATAAAAAGTTAGTTTGAAACGTTGAATACTTAAAGTTTTGAAATATATTGAAATAAAAAGGGGTATTTTTGGGATTACATATCCAAATTTGAGATCGATAAAAATTAAAGTGGTTATTTTAGGAATTGAGTGCATTTAAATTGATAAATTGAGATTGAATTTAATTTAAATGGGAAGGTCGGGTTGATGTTAAACAATTTGTTAAGTTGAGGGAATTGAAATATTTTACGGTATAAATTATTTAATATATCTAATTACTATTTTGGAAAATAGCTATATTTGAAGCGAAATGATATATGATTTTGCAGTATAAATTAAGTTGAAAGAACCACGGTGTTATAGTGTATATTTCTACCCTGTAGATAGTTCCATAGACCCTTAGAGGATGGTTATCCCAAACATCCTTTAAGTTATTTGTATTTCAGTTGATATTTCACTTGAGTTGGATTTATTGATATAAGAATGTTAATCCTGACTCGAGTGTTTTTGTGTTTTGCTTTACGCTCGGGTCAGATCGAGTGATACAGCATTTGAGACTCACCTTCGAAGTTGGAGCTTTGCTTGAAGATCCAACTATCTATCCTTTCATCTATCTTGTTGATTGGTTCAGAGAAGTCATCTGCGCGTACTGGTGACTTCACTGCATCTAAGATATTCAGTTGTATTTTATTTCTAACTCCAATGTATATAGTAGCTTCATGAACTACTATTCTTTATCTATTCCGCTGCATTATATTACTCTGTGTCTGTGATCTGTGATGATTTATTTACTATATATGTTAAGTTTTGCCAAATTTTAATTAACAATTCGGTATTTTGAATTTTTCAAGTCAGACATGTATGTTTTTATTGTCGACTTGAATGGTCCAAAATAGCGGGTCGTTACATATACCTACTCAATTTAAACATGTAAGTGCCAAATATATGAAGTTTAACAATATTTCACTTATTTGCAATAGTTAAACACATGAATTCTTAAAAAAATTCACACCAAACATATTTCCATAAGCAACTTATACAATTTTCATACTAATTCCACTGTTCCAATTAATTTATAACCATTTTCATTCAATTTGAATGGGTTTAAAACTCAGTCGCTTACATTTAATTTATTTTAAGCAAACCGAACTCATATTTAATTCAATTGCTCTCAAAATCAATTTATTTTACTTCTATCAATTCATATAATTTTAATTACTTCCATTTACATGAAATGACAATTTATTTTATGCAATTTGACGAGATCTGTGTGAATAATAAGTACTTATGTTTTATAACCAATTTAAATGGATTTCAACTCAATTTATACTTAATTCTATTCCATTTTTAAATTTATTCTCAATCCATATATTCTCATTTCATTGCATTTCAAATTCGAATCCACTCACTTCATTATTCAAACAGGTTCCATTAAAAACCATTTGATCTAGCTCGACACATTCTGTTTAAATTCCATTCACAATCCATTCATTTACAATTCATTCCAAAATTGTTTATTCCAAACTATTTATTTAGCTCGAAAAAAATCTAGGCTATTTCATTCAATAACTATTTCTCAACTTATTTAAACCACACTTCATTTGATTCTTATTTATTCCATCCATTTATTTATTCAAAAATTAGTTTATCCACTCAATCCATTATGAATTTTCATTTCCCTAAATATTATTTATAACCTACCAAATTCTATTTCGATTCAAATTTATTTTCACTTGATTTAAATTCAATCCAATATCATTAAACTTAGTTTTAAGTTGAATTCAATTCAACTATCTTCCATTTATTTAGCTTTAAGTTAATTTACTTCAATTTATTCGAATTTTATCTTAAGCTCATTTTCATTTTGCAAATAATTTCCCTTTGAAATAAATTTCTTTATTCTTTTCGATACATTTAGTTTATTCGATACATTTCCAATTATATTTAATTTTTTACACCTCAAGTCAAATTTCAATAATAACTCAAATTCTGAATTCACTATCCATTTTCAATTTACCATTCACTTTTATGAACTCACAATTCAATCTCATTTACTTCGCTAACAATACAAGTCGAATTTAATTTATATCTTGAGTTTTATTTTCAAACTTCATTTTTAACTCACAATTCAGCTTTTACTTAACTACATTGGGTTCCATTTACATATTTCATTAACTAATTTATTATCTAATTAGTTCTCCCCTGGTCAAAATTCAATACTTGATTTTTAATCTCAAAATCTCTTCATTAAATTTTCTTAAGTTTAATTTTTTTAAATTCAAGTTTTGATTTTCATTTTATTTTTCCATTCATCAAAAATATTTATTTTGTGTTTTCTATCCTACTTTTCAATTTTATAAGTCACAACTTATTATTTTACACATTTCCCATTCATTCTAGGCTTGAATATATCCTTCCTTTATTTTTACTCAAGCCTTACGCTTATTTATCACCTAATCATATTTTATTCCATGCATTTTTTCAATTCTTTTATAAGATATTCCAATTCATTTCATTCAATAACTCAATTGAATTCTTATTTCAATTCAATTTTATTTTAACTCAGATTTATTTACCTCAATTTGATTTCAACTTAATTCGAATACAACTGGATATTGTCTTCAGCCTATCCAGTTAATTTCAACCTAGTTAAATCTTTATTCCCCAATCCAAGTTGAGTTCATTTTTAACCTTCACTTTAAATTTAAATTCCAACATTCAAAGCTTATATTTCTTCCTGATTTTAAAAATCATCTCAATTTATAAGCTTATAACCTATCTCATCAGGATTTTCAATCACCCGGCTTTTGGTTTCAAATCATTTTGAAATCTCCAACATCTCAAATCACACTTCTCAAAAATTTAAACCAATCCTGGGTTTTGATCCCCAACAAATTTCTTTTGAGATTTTCAAAAAAAACTAGCTTTTCTGAACAATCTATTTGGCAGCGATCCGTCACTTAGAAATTCGAAAATGAATACTGATGATGCGGCCGTCATCATCAAAATTATTTCCCAATAATCCAAGTGATTTCAATGCTATATCACTTTCAAAATCCATTTAAAACAAATTTCCTTTCAGGAGTACCTTCAAAACAATAATGCTATCATTTATCTTCAAAACACTTCGGCAAACACTTCCAAAATCTCCGGGATTTTAAATTTCCAAATCTTGCTTAAATCAATTTTAACTATGATTCATTTGTATAGTTTATGCTTATACAAATTTCCATTTGATTATATTTCAATTTATAATTTACATTTATAATTCATATTTATAAATTTCATTTTAGAATGAATTTATTCCCTTAAACTTTGGTTATATTTTCAATTTCTAGTTAAATTTCCATACACTAAGGATAATAATTTAAATATCATCATTCCTAACATCCAAGCAACCATATATTAGTTAAATAGTTTAAGAAAAACTTTTCCTTATATCAGAATATATTTTTGGGTAAAATTATTTCATTCACCCACATTTAAAACAATACCGTGTCAAACTGTTCTATTCAAGTGTTTAGAAACCCCTTCGATACAGTTGTCCAGACTGTGCCGACGAAGGTTCATATACCACTAAATAAACCAGTCAACACAATATTAAAACAATTTATATTCACTAACAAATACGCGCTCATATCTATTAATACGCTCAAACTCATTCTAGAGTATTATAGACTCTATTTTATGAGTAATTCCCACCAGAGCCAAGGTTATCACAAACCTAGGCTCTGATACCAACTGTAACGACCCGCAAATCCGTACCCCTTGAGCCAACACTATTCTACAACAATCAACTCAAGTTGTACAAAAATACGAACCATTTGGGTTAAAGAAGAAGAGGTAGAAGAAGAAAATAGAAAACAACAACAGAATCTAACCATCGTAGTGGAATAAAATATAATAGATGATAAATGATCTTTACAGAAAATCAAATATATCTGTTTATATATTACATCATCGAAGTACATCAATCACAGTTCAACATCAATAACATACATCTGGATACACAGCAACTCAATATAGCGGAATATATATAAACAAGTACGGAAGTACGTATCGCCATCCAGCTCGTCTCCTGAGCTCCACAGCATCAAATCCTGTATCCTATAATACTCGGTCTGACCCGAGCATTACAGTTAAATAACACCCGAGTCAGTCTGCAATAGCAGCGTGAGAAAATCACACTCAATTGATTATTAATATTTCAAAAATCGTTTGAAAACAAAAGCATCTCGTAAGACCACGCCACAAATAAACATGTCGGGTTTTTACCTTACGATAACTAAAACAATTTTTATAGAAATCCTCTGATATTATAATAAGGTCTGTATATAAATACTTATAAAATAGCCGAAATTGTTACATTATTAAATTCCAGCTACTAGCCACGGAGTGGGTAATACAAACAAAACTCGTACAAGGCTCGTAGGGAGAATGGATTTCCAACTAATGACTAGCCACTGGGGTACCACCTGTCACAGTACGTGGCCTAAATCACAGTACCGAGGAGTACGCCTACTCCCCTGCGACACAAGACCAGGACTACCCTTTACTGGATAATCCCGAGTGAGATCACCCCGCAGTTGGGATCAACAACCGCCCACTAAGCCGAAATGAAAAGGGACATCTAGGTAGGGATGACCTCAACCTACTTGGGTGCTACCCACCTAGCCTTGCTGCATAACCCTTGATTTTCAGTCATTCTCGGTTGATGAGGCTTGAGGCTAAGTGTTACCTTTTAGAACATATCCTTTAGAATGCACATCGTCCATCCGACGATGTTCTGAAAGCATTCATCCATACAAGTCCGTCCCGGGTTCGAACGGAACCGAAGGCACTATTCCTACTACATCCATTTTGGAAATATCCTCAGGTTAGTAGAGACTAGCCCTTGCACTTCACCGCTCCATCTCCGAATCCAAAATCGTTTCCCACGAAACGTACAAACCGGATCGAAGTGGTTTTCGAGAAATAAATCTCGATCTCGGTCTCTTCGAAACGATCAACGCATTTGTCCAATATTGATAGTCGGTTATTTTACTATCAATTAATATTCACAAACAACCATCCAACAATAAATAATTTCCCAAATTATTTATTAACCTCAAAATAATCTTCACAAGATATATTTCTATCCTCAACCCTTTGAAAATAGTTTCAAACCATCTTTCCTTTCAGAATAAACTTTCCCAAATATTTTCTATCTCCACTGAAATCACCAAGCACAAAACTAGATTTTTTTTCTTTAAAATAATTTAAAATGCTTTATTTTGAAATATACTTTAAAACATTCAAGTTAAAACTACTTCAATAATTTGTTAAAAATACATACTATATGAATATTTGAAAAATTAAGTTACTAAATTAAATATAAAACTAGATTTTCACTTTTAAAAACAAAATACCGAGTCACTCTTTATATAATTATTGCCATAATAAATTAAAAGAAAATACTTACTTTAGAATTTAAATATTCAGAAATAATAAATTTCCAAAACTTGCTTTTAAACAACTTTAACACTTTTAACTTATTTTTAAAAATTCACTTTGAAGACGTACTTGGTTATCCAGGGAGGATTTCCAATCTCAATTACTTAAATCAATTTCCCAAATTGATTTCCAATTTATTCCATTTGAAATAAGTTTCTTTAATTACTCAATTCATTTCAAAATTCATTAATTATGGACTTAATTATTATTGTTATTATTTTCCACTTGATTTTAAATCTTTTAACTGAAATATACAAATTTGAGCGTTTCCTAATTTTTTCTTTATTCTTTTCAATAATTTAAATCTTGAACTTTAAATAAATGTTTTGTTCTTTTAAATAATATCACTGAAGATTAAAATTCATTAACTTTATGTTTATTCAAATTTCCTTTCTATACTCAAGATTTATTTATTAGAATTTTAAAGTCACTTTATTTCTTTTCAATTTATTTAAAAATTTATTCAAATTTCTATAGTTATTTTACATACAATTTCACTTCTTTATTTATCTTTCCAAAATCCAATTTATATATTTTTGGTAATTCATCATACCCAATTATATCCAATCGAACCATAGCATTCAATATTCCAATATAATTCATCATAGAATATCAAATAAATCACAACAGAGGGTATTAAATAATTTAAATAAATGTTGATGGATCCAGTTGGATCCC
This sequence comes from Allium cepa, assembly GCA_030765085.1. Classification (NCBI taxonomy): domain Eukaryota; kingdom Viridiplantae; phylum Streptophyta; class Magnoliopsida; order Asparagales; family Amaryllidaceae; genus Allium; species Allium cepa. Next base: position 604,267,812 of record CM060935.1, read on the forward strand.
TCCAACCTGTTTTTCCCTGCATCCACAAACGTTAGCACAATATAATACACCACTTCCAAAATATCATACTATATCACATCAATCAATTCAACCATTCAAACAATTATTTAAATTTAATCATTTAAATTTAAATTTAACTGAGTGAGATTAACTCACCTTTGCTTTTCATTTTGCAATCCATCCCATCTCAACTTGTTTTCCTCGATTTTCAGACCTTGTAAAATCATTAGATGTTTTATTAATATTTGATCAATCGAACTAATTAATTTCCATTTGATAATTTAAATTAGTTAACAAAATTTTTATTTAAATCAAATCTTTTTGTTTAAGAAATTAATTTCAGAAACTAAAATAAATTAAACATGATAATAAAACAAATTAATTACCTTAATACATATTTTTCTTTTTCATTTCAGTAAATAGCAAAATAAATTTCTACTTTACTGTTTATAAATTTCCTAACCTATATATATTCATACATTCAAATTTAAACTGAAATAAATATATTGTATATACCTATTTATTAAATCCAAATGAGAATAAAATTCCTTCTTCTATATATATAAAAAAAAACAAGACGGCTATACCTTACTACCTCCAAACTCTTGTGCTCGAGTACGAGACCGACCATCGCACTGTCGAATTCGACGACGACAGCCAACCAAGCTCGCGACCACCACTTCAATGTCGAACTACTCATCACGTCGACCAACCCTAGCTCGGCCTCCTTCAGCATCTCAACTACGCCGCTGCCCTAGGTTGTCGTGAAACCCCTCAACCACCGCGCAAGGCTCCACCACCGCTCTAACTCGTAGAACAACGAGCCGCGATTTACCACCCCTCCCCCCCCCCCCCCACACAAACGACACGGACGCGCGTGAGCTCTTCTTCGTGATTAACGAAGCCAATGATTCTCGAATTGAAACTATACCCGAGAAACGTCGCCATACCTAGCCGCCGCGATGAACTCAAGCTTGCCACTCACCGTCTTTTTTTCCCGTTAGATTTGATTTACTCTGAATCGAATTTGGAGAAACGATTTTCTTTTTATTTTTTAAAGAAGAATACACGGCCATGATTTGATTGAGTTTGTGTTTCCCTTTGTTTTTTTTTCTAATTGGTCCACCATTCTGTTTTTCGATTTTCAAAAAGGAAATGAACTTGCTTGCATTTTAGAAGAGAAAGGGGAACACGATTTTAAGTTAAGGGAAGTGGCTTATACAAGAAGCTTGACTAATTAAATTTCATTAGTTTATTATCAATTAAACTTTCAGCGCATTTATATATCGTACACTCACACACTAACTCTGATCAATACGAAATTTGAAATCCGATAATAATTCAATATTACGGACCCAATGGAACTGGTTTCGTCGAATACCGAGACTGTGTCTCAGAAGGCTATTTTTAAATTCAAATTAAACGATAAAATTTCAAAACTGAACAAATCACTGTTAAATTCAGTCTTACAACTTCTATTATCCTTAGCATTAACAATATAAATTTTACAAGCCTTCATATTATTTTTAACAGGCTTAAAATTCTAGATTCAACATTTCACTCAACTTCAAATTATTTAATTCAATAATTTAATTATCAAATAAATAGTGATATTTGAATTCAAGTTAAAACTAACTTTTAAATATTTAAAATCAATTAAATATTCTGATTTTAAATACTCAAAAATTCCGGGCCTCATATTCGTCTTCGTCCTCCAGAATAAAATCTTCAAATCCTGAAACGCTCGGACTGACCCGAGCGAATTGAAAAGACAAAACACTCGAGTCAGAACTAAAAGATCTTATGTGAGTTAAATTAACAGAAATAATATGAGTGCAGTAACTTAAGAGATGCTCGGGATTCACATCTCCTAAGGATCCGTCAAACTATTTACTATGTAGTAATATTTCGCTATTATAATAATGTCTATAGTAAAATAAACTTACTTTTAAATAGCGTTAAGGAGTTACCCAATCTCCCCCTTAACACAATAATAGTCCCAGTAGTCCATCCAGTATCAGCGCATCTCCAGATCGGGAAACTACCCTAAATACTCCACAGGCTACGGGAGAAAACCAAACTCGAACAAGGCGCCATAGGGTAGGTGACATGGCACAACTAGGCAATGCCAGGGTAGATATACTAATTACGCAACCAGGATGGTGGTAACGCGTAGCCGCAGCTACCGCCCACCTCGAGCCACACCCCCAAAAAGAAAATCAAAAGTGGCCACCGAATCAATCCAAAAGTCAAAGTATAAAATCAAAGGGATGTGTCCGGTCAAAGGTGCTACCTCAATTGGCCCGAGAATCGCTCCTGTTTTAGCCACCTTATGCCAACTCACGGGAGTTGAACCCACGTATTTACCTTAAAGGAAACGCCGCCACCATCCTACTTCATTCTGGAATCTACCCCGCGTATACGGTTGCTAAAGTGATTTTCGGAGTTGGCAGAGAGTATGACAACTTCCGATCCCGGTCTCTTCAACAACCAGACGTTATTATAACACCGCGGTTATTTCAAAATAATTTATACTTTAAAACCAGAATATAATATTCATTCAAAACCATATAAATTCGATATCATTTCAAATTTAAAAACCAAATCAATATGATATCCTTTTTTATTTCAAATGTATCTTTTTCAAAGATCATGGTACTTTCAAAAATATATACCTTAAACCCACAGCTTCGAAACATAATTTTCAAAACTTAAATGGTTTAAATATAGATTACTCTATAAAGTAAATTATCTTTTTAAGTTCTCAAATCAATTCCGAATACAGATTTGAATTCCCAAATAAACCATTTAGATTTCCATATATTTCAAACTTTAAATGTCCTATTATTTAGTTTTGAAATATTTGCACAATAAATTCATAATCATTTAAATAAACTCAAATTTCCATTAACTAATATTTCCTTCCATTTAATCATAATAGAAATATTCATTTAATTCAATCTTGGAAAATCCAGTTATAAGTATCATATCTTTTAAACTTTCAAGTTTAATACAATTACATCAGCTTATGGAGTTAAATTCTTAAAAACCTCTCAATTCCAAATAAATCTCCAATTTATCTTCAAATCTTAATTTATTTTAAATCTTCATAACTTTTATATTAAAGTATGATTTAATCATTTAACCATATTTATTTAAATAAAAATCAACCCCATTATTAAACTATTTGTATTTACCAAATTCATACTTAGGTAAAGACATGAATTTAACTATATATAAAAGTAATATTTATATAATCTCAAAATCAATATTCATTTAACCATATTATATAAAATAATCAACTTTAATATTGGGCTTATATTATATTTCAAAGCATATTTGTATATAGCTAAAATCAAAGTGTAAATTTGACGTTTATATAACATCAGAATCAATATATATAAAACCCGTGTATTCCTTTACAAAACCATAGAAATCATTTCAAAATAATTTTATATAGATACCGCGGTGTCGGTATAAAATTTTCTATCCTATGGTCAAGTGATACGGATATTTTTCATTTTAATCTGCAATTTAAAAATAAAAATTACGGCTATATATCATTTACAACCGCAATCCCAAATGAGATGAAAATGCATAATGAATTGCAATTTAAAACAATATAAAATACAGCATACATTCATCCAATATCAACCATCAACCATTTATCGCAATCATCATCAAATTCAACAATAGCATCAATGTAGAACGGGAAATAAACAACAGGTATTAAATAGCAGTTTAATTCAATAATAAATTAAATAACTGTTTAACTGGCAGTTTATATGAAATAATTAAAAAACAATTTAACTGGCAGTTTAAATGCAATGAAAAAATTGAATAGCAATTTAATTTAAATAAATGAAATTAATTGAGATGATGATTAAAATATGTCAAACAACCATAAATAAATTTTAAATCACATCATATATCAATTTAACTAACATAAGAAAATTTATAAGTTGTGAGTGGGTTAAAACACTCACTTTTGAATTTAAATTCAATTTAAACCCAAAAATTTGACGGTCTCAGAATTCGTCCAAACCAGTGCCAAAATGTCCGGAATTCCAATACGAACTTAGTGGGGAAAACCGCGTGTAAATCGGACATCGTACGTAGAAGTTACATGAGTTAGAACATATGAAATCAAAATTAAAATAAAACAAAATAAATCACACAAAAAAAACACTTCTCACCACGTCAGCATGCGTCTCCTCACGCGAACAGCCACTGCAGGGTTTCGAAACCCTAGCTCAAACTGAGCCGCTACAATATCTTGAATGAAACCCGCCTCCACACTCAACGATGTCACGATCCAACCCCTTCACTACACCGCCCTTTCCACGCCGCCCTAGCCACTAGGTCGCGGTCACTTTCGGCCCTTCCAAATGCCATACGTTGTCGCCCCCTTCTTGTTGTTTTAAGACGAACCACGATCACCTGGGTATGAACGAACCCTACTGATGTGACCTGCTCGATCCCCTCTACCCAAAGGCACAGCCCGATCGAACCCAGGACGACGATCCACCGCACAATCCAACGCCTAACCACGAACGGCCGAAACTTCCTCAATTTTTACTGATCAAACGACAATCCAAAACGAAAAACGAACACCACCAGTGAATTACGCTAGTCGAGTGCTTCAACATATATATTTTTCAAATTTTTCTGAGGACTTTGAAATTTATGTTTTGGATTGATTTGAAATTGGATCTAGAATTTGTTTGTCTGCCATTGAGGAGGAGAGAGTTGAGATGTACGTACAGACAAATGAAAATATAGAGGGCTAGGGTTTATAACCGGATATTTATAGAGAAGGTTGGAAAAGAATGGATCGGATCAAATAGATGTACGCGCTGGACGATATATGGCCCGAAAAGCCCGTTTCGACTTCGGAACGGAATTGGGTCAATCCATATATCAAAATAGGTGTTTTAAAATATTATGAACGCAATGGAAAAAGTTTAAGGTTCAAATTGCATCGTATGAAGAAGTTATGCTAAAATCAATGTTTTCAAATTGATTTCAATTAAATTAATTTCAAGGCGTTTCAAGCCCATACGACCAAACGACATGTCCGATCGATACGAAACTTAAAATCCTACAATAATTCACCGATACGGATCCGATGAAACTGGTTTCGTCGAAATTCGAAAAGGTGGCCAAAATGGCTATTTTTCCATTAATTTGGTAAATTAAAATTAATTAATTAAATCAACTTTTACATTTCAATTCTATAATTTACCAATTTTTACCCTTTAAATTTTCTTAACCAATTACACTAATTTAAACAAGTTTAGATGTCAATTTAAAGCTGATAAATCATAAATTTCAGTGTAAATTTCAAATTCCATTATATTCATCAATTATAAATTAACTTTTCAATAATTCCATTAAATTCACTATTCATTCTTGTTATCAAATTCATTATAGTCAAATGGATGAAATCAACAATTGGTTCAAAGCTATTACATAAATATTTGCCAATTTCAACTTAATTTTTAAAATTAACATAATAATTTAATATTTGATTTCATTCATTTGCAATAAATAAATTAACTTACTATTTAAAATTCATATTCTATAATTCATAAAATTTATCATCGAGTATTACTTATTAATTTATAATTCTTTAAAACCAATTCCTATCTCAATTTTAAAGTAAATTAATTCACCAAATATAGTATTTATTTCAATTCCTTAAAATAATCCATTTATTATAAATTGAATCCAATTGATTTCAATAAATTTCCAATTAAACGGATTAGATTCAATTCCAATCCTTAAATTAAGTCTATTATAACTCTATACCACAATTAACACTTGTCTCACGTTTCATTCCATTGATATATTCAATTTCCATCTTCATTTCAATTAGTGTAATAAATTAAATTTCATTCTATTAATTAATTTACATACTTTACGTATAAATTTCTCAATTAACAAAATTAGAACTTATTTCCCTATCCACCAATTTACACTTAAAATAAATCTATGCTACTATTAATTTACATTCACACTTCCGTTACTATATTAATAATTATTAAAGTAATGTTTTTTTTAGTAACAACATTATAATTACTCAACATTTAAATGAACTTTATTTCCAACAACATACTACCTAATTGCATTCACTTATGTTCTATCCAAACATACATTTAGACTTTATTTCCATTAATTAATTAATATTTACATCCATTTATTAATAATTTACTTCCATTTATACAGTTGCAATTCACTTTAGTTATTATTTCATTAATACTATTTCCAATTTTATTTCTTTCAGTATTAATTACACAATCATATTTAATTAACAAATTATAATGTTTTCCACTATTTCTATTTACACTCCATTATAACCGAAACAATCGTTTTAATCACATTTGAATTGCATTAAATTGGTTATCCATCCACTGCCATTTACATTATTACCTTAATTCACATACAGTTACAGTTTTATCAATATATTAATACATAGATAAATTAAATTCTTGTCTTTAATTCCTTATTTTATATTTTATCCAAGTGCAACAACTAACACTATTTCTTTATTGAGATTTCACTTAAATTTTCAACAATAAATTCATTGACCAACTAATTAGGTAATTTATAATAATTGTTATCATACCCTTAAAATTTACGCTTAAGTTTATGTTATTTTCATTTTATTTTATTTCATAAACTAATTCAAATTTTACGCTCGTTTTCTTCTACTTGATTTATAGCCTAGTATAACGTTTACATTAATCCATTTAATTCAACTTATACAAATTCAGCTTTGACTAACTTTATTGCCTAAATTTACATGCGGTTACCTTTAATAAATAAATTATTGCATTGGGTAATTAAATTCTTACCTTTATAAGTTTTCATTCCCAAACAATATTCCAATTGCTATAGGACATTGATTCAATTCAATTTTACTATTTAATATTATTAATTCATTAAATTAATTCACATTTTTCTTCTTTTTTTCCACTTCTTCCTAAATTAAAGTGAAAAATTAAATTAAACAAACCAATTTATTTATCAAAGTTTACGGGTCGTTACATTTAGCAAAACTATCTTTAAAATAAAATTACTTTATAAATATTGATAATTATCTTTTTAAATCATATTACCAATCAGCCTTTTAAAATAATTATTATAACTAATTTAATAAATATTTATCTTTAAAAATCTAAACTGCTTAAATAATAATTTCTCAGATCACATTCTTTTAAAACAACTTTAAAACTTCGAACTTATACTTAAAAATCTGCTTTGAAAACGTACTTGGCTTTTCAGGGAAATACACTTTTCTTTCACACCTTTAAATAAAACCAATATCTACTTTTAAAACAAGTTACCCATTCCTTTATAAATTCCCACCGTGAATTTATACTTCCAAATATCCACTAATATCTTATTTCACTTTATAAACCCTGTTCATAAATTCTGTAGTCTCATTCCTTTTAAAAAAACACAGTTTCAACATTAAATCAATTTCCAAATCGATTTTCAAAATTTACTCCATTTAAAATTTCTCCTTTACTTCCAAATTTATTTCAAAATCTATTAATTCCAAACTCGCTTCTTTATTTATGATTCAACATCTTACTTTAAACTGAAAATATCCATTTCATTCTTTATTCAGAAATCTCCCTTTTAATTCTTCCCAATCATTCTAAATCTTAAAATTTAAAATAAAATCCTTTAATTCTTAAGCAATATTACTTAAGTCTCCAAACTCCTTTAATTTATTTAAAATCTCTATATTTTTCTTTGCACACCCAACATTTAGTTAATAGAATTTAAAATCAAACCTTTATTCTTTGCGAATTCATTCTTGAATTTATCTAAAATTATTTTACTTAATATTTCTCTCTGATAACTCTTTTCAAAATCAAATCTTTTATATTTTTCATATCTTCAAAATATCTAAATATATTCAACCAAACCATAGCATTCAATAAATTCCATTACCCATATAATCAATATAATCATCATAGATTATCGCATACATCACATCGCTGAATATAAAAATAAATTCAACATTTTGAGGAATCTAGTTGGATCCCTCCAACCTTTTTCCCTGCATCCACAGATATTAGCACATTAATTTGAAATGCTAATCCCACTTCAAGACGGGATATCACGGTATAACGGCCATCCGCTATTATGCGGGGCGCATAGGGTCTCATCGCTACATAATGCGGGAAATCAATCTCTCCAATATATATGTGTGTGTGTGTGTATATGTAAACTACTATATATAATATCACATCCAGTCAATTCAATCATTCAACCAATAAATTTAAATTTAACTATTTAAATTAAACTAGGTAATCTGATTGAGTGAGAAGATCTCACATTTGCTTTTGTTTTGCAATCCATTTCCCTTCCAGCTTGTTTTCACGATTTTTAAACCTTGTAAAAAACATTATTAAGTTTTATTAATATTCAAATTAGTCGAACAAATTAATTTTCCTATTTGATAAGTTTAATTAACCAATAATTTTATTTTAACTAGTGATTTAAATTTAAACTAATAATTTTCCCTTTAAAAATCTTTTTAGTAACTAGAATAAATTTAATAGGTTAACTTTATTTATTCTTTCCTTTTTCTTTAAAACCACATATATACTTAAAAAATAAATTATATTCAAAAATCCAATTTTTAAATAAATTCTTATACTCCCAAAACTTTTATATATGGATACAAATTTTCTTTTCAATCTGTATAAAATAATCAGTAACTTCTTTCCCTGCAATATCTATACATTATTAAATTAAATAGAAGATCCAACATTTACCTTATTGTCTCGAATCACTCTGCTCTCGAGATCCCCTCCAGGTTGTCATCTCCAAAACCACTGCTCTCCACGCATCGCACTACCACTGTCACGTCGAAGATGCCCATACCCAAAATCGAAAACGAACCTCGATGTTTCTGAAAATCATGGTTGCCAAGCTTCACCGCAAGCTCGATTGATCCCCTTTCCACCCTGTTGTTGACGAAGCTTAAACATCATAACCGAGTCGATGTGCGTGCTATCCTTCTTCTGGTTGAATGAATCAAGGATCGACTGAAGGTTGAAGAGAGAGAGGGGCGATTCAAATCGGCTGAGGCATTTTCCCTGGGTTTTAAAAACTTCGGCTATTTCATATTTTTGAAGAGAACGAATAAATTTGATTTGGGTTTTATTTTTAACTGCGAGGATTCGATTATCGGCCATTAACTTCTTAAGATGAAATCTTGGTTTGAGTTTAATTTTATCGTTTGCATTATCTTATTACTTTATTTTTAAACGAAGATGCGTGCTCAAAATTCTTTATGTGCATGACAAATGGTGTAACTCGGAAGATAAATGGCCAAAATATAGTAAAAAAAAGTTTTGACCAGTCAAAATATATATTATATTTAAATTTGTATTTGAATTTGAATTTAAATCGTCTTGAATTCGCAGCTTAAAATTTCGAACTCCTATTCAGGCATGCCTTCAGGCGTTTGTAATGTTAAACCCCTATTCTGAATATAACGGAAAAGATTTCGAGTCCAAATTCGATCGTACGGAGAATATAGCTTTTTGGACCCAGTTATTTTATTGAATTTTCGATAAAGATTTCAACGCGGCTATATATCGTACGGCCAAATGACAACTCCAAACATTATAAAAACTGAAATCCGATAATAATATAATATTACGGATCCAATGGAACTGGTTTCGTTAAAATCCAAGACTATGCTCCGGAAGGCTATTTTTAAATATCAATTTAAATGATAAATTTTCAAAACTGAACAAAACATTGTCAAACTTAAATTTAAAACTTCTATTATCTCCAATATTATAAATATTAATTTTCCAAGCCTTTGAAATATTTTTAACTAGCTTAAAAATCAAGATTCAATATTTTACCCAATTTTCCAATTGTTAAATTCAATAATTTAATTGCCAAATAAATAGTGATAATTGAAATTTAAGTTAAACTATATTTCAAGTATTTAAAATTAATTAAATATTCTAATTTCAAATATTCAGAAATTCTGGATTGCCACCATAATCCATTTGTGGCTGTGGGTTTTATCCCCTTAGGTATGTCAGACAAAGTACACACTTTGTTTTCATACATGGAATCCATCTCAGATTTCATTGCTTTAAGCCAAAGTGCGGAGTCTTTACTCTATAGTGCTTCTTGGAATGATAGAGGAGTGTTGTCATCTAAGACACAATCCTCCTTCTTGCCGTTTATGAGAAAACCATAATATCTCTCTAGTACATAAGTTTTTCTACTAAACATTCTAATAAATTGTGTGTTTTTGTATACGGATGAACTTGATTCTCCAACCGGTTTAGTCTCCATGTTCTACTCTTGTATCTCATCTAATTCCACTACTTCGCGATTAGTTTATTTTAACAGAAATTACTTTTCTAAAAAGAAATCATGCTAAGAAATAATGACAATTTGTCCTTTAATATTATAGAAAGTATATCCCATGGTGTTCTTCAGATATACAATGAGTTTACACAAGACCGATCTTGCCTCAACTTATTGGGACTGACGTTCTTAACATAGAAGGATAACCCCACACCTTTAAATAATTGAGGTGGGGTTTCTTCCATACCACATCCTATATGAAATCTTAGGCATAGACTTAGTATGTAACAAATTCAGCATATGCACTGTGTTTCTAGTGCATATTGTTAGTCGCTATGCACTGGATCAAAGATAGCCAATAGCGATAAACAATGTAAATGCAGCGGAATAATATAGTAGATTACACGTTGATTTTATACTAGTTTGGACCTTCAATCCTTTGTCCAGTCTCAAGCTCCTCTTTGGTATTTCACTATCAATATCCTTACTTCATCCAAAGAAAGGGGTTTACAGACCCCGCCTGAACAACCGAATAGGACTCAATGACTATTACAAGCAGTGTAATAAATGTTACATTATTACACAATGTATTTTGATATAAAGATTATCTCTTTGATGTAAAATGACTTATAACCAAAACAAACTAGATTGAGTGGAGGTAGAGGCAAAGGAGTTTATTTTACTAGAATGTGGGATGTGGAGATGAAGCAAATTAGTCGAAACCTCTGAATTACATGAATCTCTTGAAGTTTGAAATACTATTAGGAATTGAGTATCTAGGAATAGCAATGAGTTGTGTTGTAATGTGTATTGATTCAGGGATGGTTAGGAGGTTTTATAACTGTTGTGGGGATGCTAAAGTAGAGGTGCAACCTTTCAAATACGCCACTGACGAAGAGAAGCAACTACAGGAGCGAAGAGATGTGAATACACCACTTTAGGAAACTAGCCATTTTATTCAACCAAAAGGAAGCCTCAATCGACGTCTTAGTGTAAAATTCAAGCCTAAGATGATTATCAAATTTAGAAGATAATGCATTGTTTTTAGTTGATTGGGTTCATTCGACTAACCTAATGTAAAATTTATGCCCGGACCCAAAGTCAAATTCAAAAGACTGAAATGCCATTTTTTCAACTGGTTCAGTTAACTGGATTAAGATTCAGTCGACTAGTCCTTCGTTTTTTTGTTGACTTCTCCTTTATAGTTTTGTTTTTAGATCTTCCGTGTACATCTTTTGGCTTTGATGCGTTGCAGTAGTTTGTTAATACCATTATAAGTATTTTGAAGCTCATATACTCTTATGAAGTAATGTATTCTCCGATATGTGCTCATAATTTCATCTCTTTCGATAATTACTTAACAAATCAATAATATACTTGATGAAATAGTTAGTAGCATTGTTTTTTGATTGTTATCATCAAAACACCATTGATGTGATTCTTTCACATATACTTAACAAGATAGAGGTAACTCAATCTTACTCATCATGGAACAAATTATATCGATAGGGTTTGATTCCTTTGCTTCGAAACATCATTATGTCGAAGAGTATACGGTGATGTAACCTAAAAGATAATCCTATTATCCATTAAGTACTGTTGGAGTTCTTGTCCAATGTACTCAACTCCTCGATCGGATAGAAATATTTAATCTTTCGATTCGTTTGATTTTTATTCTCATTATTATATTTAATACAATTCTCGTAGACAGTGAATTTGTTCTTCGCAAGATACACATATCCTACTCTTAAGAAATCATCAGTAAAGTTTAAAAAATAAAAACAATTATCTTCGGTACTTACATACATCATGCCACGTACATCATGTAACTCTTTCGCTGTTCCTACTAAAGGGTGCATGTTCGTCTTACCATTGAGACATGACTCACACATATCAAGTGATTTAGCATCAGGTGATGGTAGAAAACCATTAGTTTTCAATTTTTGTAGTCATTTTTCACTTATATGACATAACCTACAATGTCAAAGACAATTTTTATTTATATTGGTATTTGAAGAATTACCACCGCATAGACATAATTTGTATTGATCACGTAAGTGCCACTGTCTAAAATACCATCACAAACTTTACTGCCATATAAAATAATGTCTGTAACATTAGCAATACAGTGAAAAATAAACCATTCCTAAATAATCTAGATATAGAAATAATCCCATAAATAAATTCTTTTACATAATAACAATTATTTAATATCAAAACAAATCCACTAGGCAAACTTAAATGAATATCTCCAACTGCCACTGCATCTACTAGAGATCCATCAGCAACTTAAAGCATCATCTCTCCATTTGTCACATGACACTTGTTCCTAAGCCCTTATAATGAATTATGGATGTCACTTCCAAATCCAGTATCTAAAACCCAAGATGATATATGATTGCAAAACAGTTTTGAATCATAAATATACTAGGAGCAGCAAAGCCATTTTGTTTCTTCTCTCTAGCAATCTTTAGGTACTTCATACAGTTCTGTTTCCAATGACTCTTCTTATGATAGTCATGGCATTCACCCTTATCGGTCAAAGAAGTCTTCTTGTACTTCTTATTAACCCTTTTCCTCTTCTTTGAAACTTTCGTAGATGACGCATTTCTTTAACAACAAGTGCAGCCTCTTGATCCTTGGACAAAGACTCAGTTGACCTCAACATATCAAGGAGCTCCATGAGGCTTACGTCAAATTATTTCGTATTATAGTTTAATACGAACAAATAATATTAGGGAGTAAGAGACCCAAGGATCAAGTCTACTTGCATCTCGTTGCTTATCGTTACGACGAACTGTGAGAGTCTGTCAAAATATCCTTTCATCATTAGAACGTAATCGTCCAATTTTTGTCCCCTGGTTACTTCATTAAATGATTTCTTTGTAAGTTTATACATTGCAGAATGGGACTGTTCATCAAAAAGAGCTTAGAGACTATCAAAAATCTCATGGACAAACAATTTTCTTCCTGTCCTATACAACGGCTTATTTAATGTAAACAACATGAAAACTTAGGCGATTTCAAGGTCTAAGACCCATTTATTATAAGATAATCTTTGTTCGAGGTCCACATTATAAGCACGTCTAACCATATGAGGTTCCGTTAGCGACAACCAAAGACATTCGTAAGTGAATGGTATCTTTATCGCTCTTAGCCAATTAACATAGTTAAGTCCGGTGAGTTTTTAATTTTCATAAAATAACTTGGGTTTAGATATTTTTCTATAAATTTTAACTTAGTAGATTAGGACATTTTTATAGTAGATATTCTTAGAATATTAGTAAGGTTGAACATTACAATTCATTTTACTAATAAGCTTCCACTTGTCTTTTATGTTTCTCCAAACCCTAAGATGAAACACAAAAGACTTTTCGACTTCATTAGTGGGTGTTAGGGCTCGTTTGTCATGGGATTCTGATCTTGAGGAATATAAACAAATCATACTCCTACAAATGATGTATAACTCCTTATTGATTATATCATATACAACTCCTAACTTATGGTTTATTGTCCTAATCCAATTTCACCTTGAGGAACATCAACAAATCGAAAGAGATTATTCACTTGTACTTACCATTTCACGATGACCTAAGTATAAATGTACTACCTTGAGGAATATCAAAAATGTGTGTGTGTGTGTGTGTGTATCTTATAATATATTAATAGTACTACACATATCATCCTTAGCTTGAGGAATATCAACAACAAAGGAGCATGCAAGTGATCTATTAATGTATAAATGGTAGAGGACAACATTATATTAAAGATTAATAATCTTTCATATATTAAAATTAAAGATATCGACTGATGAAATAATATATTTCTCATGAAATGCCTTCGCGATTTAAGTGTCGCACACATCAGAAATCACGGTGTATGTATTATACATATGTATTTATCCCTTAAGTGTATTTAGGGTTTCTTATTGTCCCACCTTTAGTTATACATTCATATTGTATAAGTTTTAATTATTATATAACTTCTATAATTTTAATTTACTTATATAATAGTCTTATGTATTATATTATATTAATTAAATCTTATTTAATTAATTAAAATGTTAGTTAATTTTATATTATTGAGTTAAATATTTTATATTGAATATTTATACTATTACACTTATAGTAACACATATATCTTCATATATATATATATATATATATATATATAATTAACTTTTAACTAATATATTTAACTAAATGTGATGACCCATAATTTTTGGATGTTTGAAATCGAAATATTTAATTGATTTTGAATATTTAAAAGTTTTTAACTTGAATTTCAAATATCACCATTTACTGAAAAAATTAATTTTGAATTACTCTATTGGAAATTGGGTAAAATATGAAGTCTGGGATTTTTAGCTTGTTAAAAATAATTTGTAGGCTTGTAAAATTTATATTGATAGTACAGGAGATAGTAAAAGTGTTGAAATTGAATTTGGGAATGTTTTGTTAAGTTTTGAAAATATATCATTTAAATCGACGTTTAAAAATAGCCTTCCGAGGCACAATCTTGGATTTCGACGAAACCAGTTCCATTGGATCTTTAATAATGTATTATTATCGGATTTCAAATTTCTTAGTATTTAGAGTTGTTGTGTAATCGTACGGTATGTAAACGCACTGAATCTATATTGATAAACCGACATAATAATTGAGTTAAAAAGCTATCTTCTCCATACGATCGAATCAGGACTCAAAACCTTTTCCATTGTGTTTGAAATAGGGGTATAACATTATAAATGCCTGACGGCACGCCTCGATAGGATGTCGAGATTTTTAATTTTGTTTAATGAGACGATTTGAATTTAAATTAATATATATATATATATATATAAACCTCAGTCAACCTCAGTTGAAATTCCTTCACATCGATACTTTTTCCTTTCACCTTCAAAACACAGTTGCTCGTCTGCTACACGCTACAATCCTTTCGTGTTTCCCCCGTTCTTCTTTTAAAAACACTCGCTTCTCATTCCTTTCAATTAAATCAACAGCCAAAGAAAAAAATATACAAAGAAAAAATGGCCGAAGCCAAACTAAAAAAAGAAAGAGGCAGTTCGAATCCAAGCGTAATCGATTTCGTGCGATCTCAAAAAATAATAATCAGCATATGATTTCGATTCGAGGGATCGGACACAAAGTCGCACTCCTCTCGTGATGCAAATGGCAAGAAGAAGGGGCGCAAGATCGTGTGTGGGTTTGGGTCAAAATCAGGGAGTTCGACAGTGGTGCTTCAAGATTTGTAGGGAACCGCGTACGGTGGCTGTTTGAAAGGCAAAGTCAGGGTTGCAATTTTGGCAGTGCGATAGGGAGGGGAGTAAGCAAGGGGAGGCTCTCGCGTGAAGGAGGGCAAAGGCAAGGGCAGCACGCCTAGGAAGGGGAATCAAACTTTGTGCCCTTGGCGTTGGTGCATCGATCGAGTCGGTGAGGTAGGGTTTGCGGTAGCCGCAAGTTGTTCGAGCAGTTCTGTAGGATCTGCAGCAGTGAGGTAATCGATCGATTCATTTTTGTTCAATTTGAATTTAATAATACGTATATAGATGTAAACATTCGGAGAAAGAAAAATTAATTTTTGAAAACAGATATATGTTTACAAGATGTATATGTGTGTGTGTATATATATAAAGAAAGTTTTATACAGTAAGGAAAATTATTGTATTATGGTTTACGGTGAAGAAAATTTTTACTAGAAAGAAAAATAAAAATAAAATACAAGTATAGATAGGAAAAGTATATATACATGTTTAATATACATAGGGAAAAACAGAAATTATTATAGATAAACTTTTGGAAAATATAGGAACTTATGTAAAGGTTATATTTTTAAATCTATATGCATTATTCCTATAAATATATGTATAAGTAGTTTCAAAATGAGAAAAAAAAAATATACCTATATCCATTCTAAAGTTACTAGTTTAATTTTAAAATAATATATGGTGGAGATTAACTCGTTTAATAAACTTAATTATTTTAGCTACTAAAGGATTTTAAAGGAAAATTAGTTTGGATTAAAATTATTAATTAATAAAATTTATCTAAAAGGATAATTGACTATTCAATTTTTTTAAAATGTTAATAAATCGTATAATGTTCATTCAAGGTCTTTAATTGTGAAGAAACAAGCCGGAATGAAGTGGATTTGCAAATTTAAGGGGCAAAGGTGAGTTATCTCACTCTTCTGGATTTTTATTTAAATTTAAATGGTTAAATTTAAATAATCGGTTGAATGATTGAATTGAATTGATGTGGTATATTATATAGTAATATATAGTATATATATTGGAGTGATTGATTTCCCGCATTATATAGCGGATGAGACCCTATGCGCCGTATAATAGCGAATGATATTATATAAATCCCATATACCGCGATATTCCACCTCGAAGTGGAATTGGTATTGTGCTAACGTCTGTGGATGCAAAGAAACAGGTTGGAGGGATCCAACTGGATTCCTCAAAATTATTTAGATTGTTTAATATTATGTGTTATGAATATTTGATAATCTGTGATAATTATATTGATAATTGGAATATTGAATACTATGGTTTTCTTGAATATATTTCGGTACACTGGGTCATCAAAATATTTAGAATTGGATTTTTGGAAGAAATATAAGAGTAAATTTTGGAAGTGAAATAATTATAGAATGAAATAAGAATTAATTTGAAAAAATAAAAGTGATTTTAAAGAAAACTAAAGTTAAATTGTAAAGTAGAGATTTAAAACAAGTTTTAAATCAAAGTTAAATCTGGAATTCAAGTTAGTGAATCTTAGTTTTTAAACAAATAAAGTTTTTAAATTTAAATTGTTTTAACAACTTGAATGTTAAAGTGCATTTTTAAATTGATTTGAATTTAAAAACAAATTTGGTTTTAAATTCCTTTAAACTTCTTTTATAAAATGAGTAATTAATTTATTTAATGAAGTAAATAAAAAGGTAGTTAATTATTGGTTGTGATTAATCAAGAGTGATTTATATTTGTGGTTTAATTAATAATTAATTTCTTAATGTAATTAATTTAGATTAGGATAAATTAAAATGTAATTAGAAATCATTAATTTATATAATTAATGATGTAATTAAAGGTTAATTAATTAACATTAATTAATCAATAATAAGTGATTTATGAGAAACTAATTAATATAAGTAATTAAGGATTAATGTAATTAATTATAGTTAATTAATTTTTGAAGTAATTAAAGATTAATTACTGTTTTTGGTTAAGGATAATTAATTTATGTAATTAATTAAAGATAATTACTTGAATGTAATTGAAGGATAATTAATCCAGGGTGATTAATTAAGATGGATAATTAAGGGATGATTAATTAATTGATATGAAATTAATTAATGTCAAGTGAAGGAATTTAAGTGATTGAGGTTAGTAATTCAATTTGAAGTGATTAAATTTATTTTGGAAGTGATCAAGTTTTCTTATGGATGATTGAATGGTATTGGATGCCTTGAATGAGTTGATATCTCTGATATGAAATGTTTCATAGTATCATATGTTTGGACGGACAGGATATTGTGGTTATTTATCAATGATGAATTGTTGTGTAAAGGGACATCCTGTATTTAAAGTTTGAAGTGTATTTCATTTGGATAACTTGGGTTAGGTTGACATGAGACTCGAAGAGACCGGGGTCGGGTATTAGAAAATAACCGAAACTACTTCGAATTTTCATAGATTGATATGTGAAATCAATAGGCTGGAATGAAATGATTTAAGTGAATTGGACTATTTAATCTAAATTTTGGTACTTAGAAAATTGATGTGTGAAATAAGTGATGTTTATAACAAATTATGAATTTGTAAATTGATACGAGTAACCCCGGGTTTTATATAAGTTGTATGCTTTGTATTCCATGTTAGATGGATTTACTCACGCTGGTTTTCAGCCTGACTTGGATGTTACTTTGATATAATGCTTGGGTCAGACCGAGTATTATAGATTTTCAGGTAAGGACGTTCTGGAGCTCAGGAGGCGAGCTGGATGGCAAGAATGTATGGAGTGTCTCCGTTGTATTATATTGTTGTATATCTAAGACATAATGACTGTGTATATCCAGTGTCTGTATATATGTGTAACTCTGATGTATTATAAATGTATTTGAAAGATACAGAATTCTTTTGTAAATTGTTATTGTTTGATATTATATTTTGATCCGCTGCGAATGTGAGAATCTTTGTTGTGTTTCTTCTTCTTCTTCTTCTATCTCTTTCTTCTTTCCCAAACTATCTGGAATTTTTGGGATCAAAAATTCCGGGTCGTTACAGTTGGTATCAAAGATGAAAGGTTAAGCGAGAACCTTGGCTTTGGTGGGGATTATTCATTAAATAAAGTTTGTAGTACTCTAGAATGAGTTTGAGCGTATTAATAGATATGAACGCATATTTGTTAGTGAATATAAATTGTTTTAATATTGTGTTGATTTGAATTATTATTTGAACCTTAAAATAGGTTAAAAACGGAATTTGGATTCAAAATTAAGTGTTTCAAAGATATAAGTTGATTCGATTTAAAGGATTAAATCAACATTTAAAATTTAACTTGAATTTATATAATTCAGGATGGTTTAAATTTGAAATTTGAATTGAATTAGATCAAATTGGATTTGATTTGAATTAATTGGAATTGAGTCAATTTAAATGGAAGTGAAAATTTAAATTGAGTTGATTGGATATGGAGGTTGGAAATTAAACGGTTTGACTCTAGAC
Organism: Allium cepa; assembly: GCA_030765085.1. Lineage (NCBI taxonomy): Eukaryota > Viridiplantae > Streptophyta > Magnoliopsida > Asparagales > Amaryllidaceae > Allium > Allium cepa. Next base: position 604,286,905 of record CM060935.1, read on the forward strand.
AATTTTTAAAATAAATTGTTTTAGTACAAATCTATTTTTCCAAGTTATTTATTATATATACAACCATTCTTATTAAACCCAAAACTATCTTATACTTATTTTATAACTACTTTTGGAATTATTTAACTATAATGTAACTGTTCTATAAACTAATTACTATTTTTTAACTGTTTTATAACTAATTACTATTTTAAACTATTTTGTAATTATCTAACTATTTCATACTATTTGACTATTTTCCAACTATTTTATCGTTATCTAACTATTTTACAGCTATTTTACAAACTAATAATTATTTTTCAACTACTTATATATTTTAAAAAAATTATATATATATATATATAAAGGATCTTATGAGGATTTTGGAAAAAGGTTTTTGGAACCTTTTGATTTGGAAAGGCTTTTGATTTTTGGGTAAAATCAATATTGGAATTTGAAAAGCCTAGTTTGAGAATTATCGATTTTGGGATAATCGATTTTGAGAAAAGGAGATTTATATGAGATTCATACTAGGCGTATGATTTGGAAGATACTATATGTGTATAGTATAAAGTGTTTTGATAATGGATATAAGGGAAAAGGCGCTCCCTTGAAATGAACTTCTCAGCAGTGCCACAAGGTGGTACTGCCTTGAACCCTAAGGGGGTTCTAAAGTTGATTTTGTAAGGAGTCCGGACAAAACAAGTTCCTGAGGATTATGTGTAGTGTGTAGCGAAAGGAGAGAACGCTGAGGCCTACAGGGGCATTTGGATTATGCTATGACGAAAATGTAACTCGATGTCACTGCAATCTACCGCCGACCATAGCGAAAGTCGTATGTGCCGCTGAGAGCCAATAGTCTACGTTTGATTTTATATCGGTAGACTACGACCTATGGTAACATAGCGAAAGTCGTGTGTGCGCTGAGAGGCAACAGTCTACGTTTGATTTTACATCGGTAGACTGCAACCTATGTGGGAATGGAGAAGTTCCATTTTTGGCAGCGAAAATCGAGGGCGTTGATGCCTACAGTTACATGGACTTTTGCTGCGATGGCAACGTAACCCAGGATGTAACTGCGACTATGGATGGGGGTGATGATTTCCAGAGCATTCTCACCAAAGATATTTTCTCTATTTTCAAAACTGTTTTCTATATTTTCAATAAAATTATTTTCAAAATATTTTCACTGGATGTTGAAAATGGGTCTACTAAGTACTTATAGATTTTCAGTCCTATGCCGATCAACGTATGACCGAATTTCTGTGAGAACAAGGATGGACTGGTTGAGACATCGAGTTATAAGAAGTATTTTTATAAAAAGATATTTTATTAGTATTATGTGAATTTAAAAGTATTTCTAAAATTTTAAAATAAAATAGTAAGCCGCTATTCGAGAAGAGTTTATAAACACCTGACACGATAAATTGACATGGTATTGTTTTTAAAGGGTGTGAATGAAATAATTTTACTCAAAATATAGTTTGACATAGTTTGTTTCTTAAATTGTTATATAACTTGGATGTTTGGATGATAATATTTTAATGGAATGACTTGTATGATCAAATGGGAAAATAGAAATTAAATTTGGATTGAGAGATAAAATTTAATTTGAATGAAATAAATTGAATTAAACTAGAAATAAAACCAGTTGTATTTGAATTAAAATAAAATTGAATTGAAATTAACTTAAATCAAATGAAATTGAGTTGGAAGTAAAAGAATTAACTAAATAAATTATTTGATAGAGTATGTTAATGAAATTTAACTCGGTTAAATAAAATGGATTGTAAGTTAATAATGAAGTTTGAAAATAAACTCGAATTATAAATAAAATTCAACTTGGACTGACAATGAATTAAAATAAGTGGAGATGTTGTAAAAATAAAATGGAATTGGATTATAATAGAAATGATTTGAGTTACAAATAAAATCCAATTCGAATATAAATGAGTTAAGCATGTGCTTGGATATTATTTTGATAAATTGAGAAGGTGAATTAAAATAAAATGGATGGGCTAACTGAATTAAATGGAATTTGATTAGATAAGAATCAAATTCAATAGAAGTGAACTTAAGTTTGAAGTTGGAATAAATTGAAGAAAATTAACTTAAGTTAAAAATAATTAGAAGCTCGACTTCGCGTAAGAATGGAAGTCCATTAAATAAAGCTTGGGTTGAATTAATTTGGGGATGCTTAGTAGTATACAAGCATGGAATGTGTCGAGCTAAATAAGATGGTTGTGAATGAATTAAAATGGAAGGAATTAAATATAAATTGAGTTAGAATCAACTTAAAATGGTTATAAGCTTAAGTAATTATTTATTCACATGAACATAGTCGAATTGCGTAGAAATAAATTGACTTTTGATGAAAATGAGATTAAATAAAATTCTATGAATTGATAAAAGTGAAATAAAATTGATTTTGGAATTAATTGAATTGAATATGAGTTGTTTGGATTAAAAATAAATTGAATATAAGAAACTGAAGTGTAAAACCATTAAAATTGAATGGATTGGTACATGAATTGGTTGAAAGCAATTGAATTAGTTTTGAAATCATGTAAATAGCTCATGGAAAGTGTTTGGTGCATGTTGCTTATGAAATGCATGTGTTTAGCTATTGAAAGTAAGTGAAAGGTTAATAAATTTCGTATATTTAGTACATACATGTTTGAATCGAGTAAGTACAGGTACCTGGAAGACCGTTTGGCAGGATTTGGACGCGCTAATTGCTAAAATAATAAGCCGCTTGCTTAAAAATGCTAAATAAAGGTACGTCTTCACAATAAAAATAGGAAATATGAACTGTTTTTGTTTTTCCGATCGTGTGGGTCGACGTATATATATTTATATCTCTTGTCAAATTGCAAAAGCTCCTCCGTACAAAGGAGACTCTGCCAAAATTTTCCGAAAATTTTAGGAGTTAGAAAATTTTTGAAAATTTTTGGAAAATTTTTGTTAGCGACAAAATGATTTCAAATTGGAATTGAATAAGGAATTTTTGAAATGGAAATTGGAACTATTTGTTTAGTTGAAACATTCGAAAGGAAATGCACAAAATGATTTTAAATGTTGTAATTGGATATTATTGTTAAATAGGATATACAGGTGTGTTAAGGCAAAGGATAAATGGATGTTTTTGATTTCAGGAGATAATTTGAATTGTCCGACTAAAAAGGTACGTGTTTAAATTTCTGTATGAAATTTGACCGGGTTTTTTATCTTGCCACTTGGCGTTTTGTTTTCTTTTGGGAATTTGAGAGCCCGTAGAGGCATTTTGTAGTTGTACCGAGCTAGCCGCGCAAAGTAGACGCCGGGGAAATTTTTCAAAAATTTAGAGAGTTAGAAATTTTTTGAGAAAGTTTTGATAATCTAAATCTGGATTTAAATTTAAATTTGAATAAGTGGAATAGATAATGTTGTTGGAAACTATGGAAGGTTTCGGGAAGTTGGTGTAACATCCCACGTTTCGCACGCTTTAAATCGACACACGTGCCAATTCAAACTGTTCGGAAGGGCGGATTGTTATGGGGTAAATAAGAAAACGAGAAAGAAATAAAACAAAACAGAATCTCACAGCGGAAGGATAAAATATAATAATGTACAGTTTATAAAAGCTGTTTTACAAAATATTCGATTACACTTACAACATTTATCAGAGTTACACATACCAATAACAATGCAGCGGAACAGTATGAGTGTAGTGGAATATAACAAATAATAACAATAGAAATCTCCGTCTTCATCCTCCAGAACTAAAGTCTTCGATCCTGAAACGCTCGGACTGACCCGAGCGAATTGAAAAGACAAAACACTCGAGTCAGAACTAAAATATCTTATGTAAGTTAAATCAACGGAAATAAACATGAGTGCAGTAACTCAAAAGATGCTCGGGATTCACATCTCTTAAGGATCCGTTAAACAATTTACTATGTAGTATATTTCGCTATTATAATAGTTTCTAATTGTAAAATAAACTTACTTTTTTCTTAGCATTAAGGGGTTACCCATACAGCCCTTAACACGTAATAGTCCAAGTAGTCCATCCAATATCAACGCATCTCCAGATCGGGAGACTACCTAAATATTCCACGGGCTACGGGAGAAAACCAAACTCGTACAAGGCGCGATAGGGTAGGTGACACGGTACAACTAGGCAATGCCATGGTAGATATACCAATTACGCTTCTGGGTCGGTGGTAACGCGTAGCCTCAGCTACCGCCCACCTCGAGCCACACCCCCAAATAAAAAATCAAAAGTGGTCACCGAATCAATCCAAAAGTCAAAGTATAATATCGAAGGAATGTGTCCGATCAAAGGTGCTACCTCAATTAACCTGTCAATCGCTCCTGTTTTAGCCACCTTATGCCAACTCACGGGAGTTGGGTCCACGTATTTACCACAAAAGAAACGCCGCCACCATCCTACTTGTGACGTCCCACCTCTATACCCACGCTAGCCAAGGACACTACGGGGTAATGCCGTCAACTAGCGAGGAGAATAAGGCTGTTGTGGAGCGACCATCCGTGTAATTGCCTCGTGCGAGCACCGGTATGTCAGATAGATAAAAATATAACTTGCATTTCAAGAGGGATTCCGACATACCGATGCAAACTCAAAGCTACTACACAGTGGCTATATAAAATCTTCGGAAACGAATATAGAGATAAACATAACACAAATCAGTCACAGATATCCATATCACAAAGGCGGAAATAGATATGAATATACAACACTTAAAAGTGTTTATCAGAGTAGTGGTCTACAAGATCCACAATATCACAAAAGACTAGATACAAGTGCTATACAAAAGAATAAGTATACATCATGGAGTCTATATCTCAAATGTATACAACCAAAAACCACTAATCTAAGTAGTTAGCCAAAAGTCAGGATAATAATAATCCCAGATGAGGAGTCAAGCAGAAGCACCTGTAACATCATGGTCTGACACGAGTATTATTTAATAAGAAAATAATAAACGGATCAGTCTAACTATAAATATCAAATAAAATGATATAGAACAAGAGATATGACAAAACGTATGATAACCATAAAGTCATACTGTGATAAGTATGTAATTGAAAATCAATAAGAGATTAATCAATATCACAAGAATCTTCTCAAAGATCAAAAAGAATGTCATGCTCTTTATTTTTATTCACCAAATCATAAATATTACAATTACATCAATGCCAATCACAAAAGTTAATGACACACAAATTCACCAATGCACAAATATTGATAAAACTTATCAAATGTAAATCATGAAAATTGGTGAAACACAAATTCTAGAAATCATCAATGGAAATCCAGAAATCACAAAAAGGGGGAAAGAGGCCTATCACAAGACGGGAGCATTAAAACTCACTAATATGTGTATCACAAAACGGAAAGCTATTCCATGGTTGCTAACCATTAATTTTGAACCGAAGCTCCACAAAAACGGCCCGAAGACCTTTGAGCCGAAGCTCCACTAAAACGGTCCGAAGACCATGGGTTGCTACCCCACTAAGCCGAAGCTCCACTAAAAACGGGGTTTAGTCTCCCTCGCAGACAAAGTGACATCGCACATTGCTAGTCTAAATCACAAATTGATCATCATTGATCGATATGTGTAAATTACACTAAGCTAGTAAATAAATGAGTTTAGCTTCATGTCCCTAACCACTAGCTTAACTTAATTTTTTACGAACAAATTGTAGACTTCCAGTCAAGGTTAAGTGTCAATTACACTAAGCTAGTATATATATGAGTTTAGCTTCATATTCCATAACCACTAGCTTAACTTAAATATTTACGAATAAATTGTAGATCTCCACTGGAAAATTGTCACAAGAGATTCAATCGAATAAGTCCAAGAATTAACCGATGAAGTAAACGCAAGTGTTTCATACCACTTGTTTTACTAAGTCGTTTAATTAGATTTCTCATACGAGTGAGGTAAAGGTTTGTATATACTAGTAGATTGGAAAACAGTTTAAGAAACTTTGTAATAAAATAGTGTTGAAATCGTTTTGATGAAAGAGTTTTGATATTTACTACTAGTATGGGAAACCTTTATATTTTAAAGTGACAAATCACAAAAATGATTGTAGAACAATCAATCACCAAAATTCACATTCAAAGACATGAATAAAATCCAAAGAAATCGATACCAAATCCATCAAAATGGATATTCCCAAAGATCTCGAAGAAAATTACATCAAAGTCGATAATAAATGATAACAATAAAAGGGAAACAACACGAATCGATTAAATTTGGAATCTCAAGCTAAATAGGCAAAAATCAAGCCCAGGCAGCAGATTCAGATGTCTGAAATCAAAGATTCAGATGTCTGAATCTGGAAAAATAAAAGTTTTCCAGAACTTAATTCAGACGTCTGAACCCTATATTTCAGACGTCTGAAATAGGAATTTTTTAGCCCATTTCCTTTCTGGTTGCTCACGAGCAAATTCAGACGTCTGGAATTTTAATTCAGACGTCTGAATACTGGGGAATAAAAATTCCCAGTATAATATTCAGACGTCTGAAATAAGGATTGGGACGTCTGAAACTGTGGTTCAGGGCATTCCCTGAACCTCGACCAAAAATGGCCAAATGAATATCGAAAGCAACCGAACGAGCAAATGACGACTAAGGATTTACGCCACGCGACAACCCAGCCCTAACGGCTCTTCGATACGCCTCAAATATCAATGTTTAAATATCCATAATAGGATTTTCATAGATTTTGATTTCAAAACACCAAAAATTGGAATATACACCAAATCAATCCAAACCAAAATCAATTGCACAAGAATAAGTGTTAGGAATTCATACCTAACAATCGAAGATAATTATAGACTAAGATGTGAGATAAAAATCTCACCTTTGAACCCAAAACAAATGAAGAAGAAGCTATAGAGCAATGGCAAGAACAATCACTCTTCAATTCCAACCTAAAGAGCTTGAATCTAAACTTAAAAGAGGAACATTTTCTAAATTTGGTTTAGGAATTTCTGAAATTGGTAAGAGAATGAGTTGGAGAAGAAGAAGAGGAGGCTTATCAAAGCTTCTTCTATAAATTTGGAGCTAGAACTTGATTTGCAAAATGGAAACTAGGGCTTGGAGTTTTAATTTCCCATTCCTCTCTCCATTGTTGCTAAATCTTGAGTATTAGGAAATAGAAATGAAGTAATGAAGAGAAGAGGGGTGAAGCTTGGGTCTAATGAGCTGAAACAAAACCAAAGCCCTAAGTGAAAAAGTAGCAAAATTCTACTAACTTCAAACATATCGAAGTTTATACTCAAAAAGGTCGCAAAAGCCATTTTAAACTCAATGGAAGTGACCTTGAGTTCAAATTCGACTGTTTGCAAAAAGTAGCTTTTCGGACTAAAATCCGACTAACGATGAAATATTTAAATATACAACTGCTAAGTATGTGGGTTGTTACAGACTCCCCTCCTTAAGAAATTGCGTCCTCGCAATACTTAAGAAGAAAATAAAGAGTAACAACCATAAAAGCATAGCAACACAAAAGAAAATTTGAAATAAGAAGTTCACCCTAAAGAGCACAAGAGAGTATGTTGCTCATAAGTCAAATAGGTGAAACTTCAGTTTCTTCAACAACACCGGGCTCAAGAATATAATCGAAACTCGAAGTCATTTCCGTAACTGAGAGACGTGGAATACGTCATGAATAGTGGAAAACTGAGACGGCAATAAAAGGGGATAAGCCACGGAATCAATACGTTCGGTGATGGGAAATGGACCAATATATCGAGGTGCTAATTTTCATATCAACTAAAACGCACAACACCCTTCATAGGTGAAACACGAATAAACACAAAATTTCCCACAGAAAATTCTAATTTCCTTCTTCGATTATCGACATAGGATTTTTTTGCCTACTTTGAGCTTCTTTCATCCTATGACGAATGAGATCAATCTTTTCTGTGGAATCACAAATAAAATCTGGACCTAAAACCAGCCTCTCACCGGCCTCAAGCCAATAAGAAGGAGATCGGCATGGCCTTCCATAGAGTGCCTCGAAAGGTGCCATACCAATACTAGATTGGAAGATATTATTATAGGAAAACTCAACAAGAGAAATATGATCTTCCCAACTTCCACCAAAATCAAGAACACATGCACAAAGAAGATCTTTAAGAGTTTTATTCACACGCTCGGTTTATCCATCGGACTAAGGATGATAAGCGGTGCTAAAATTAAGCTTCGTTCCTAAAGCTTTTTAAAGACTCTTCCAAAATCCACTAGTAAACAATGGATCATGATCACTAACAACAGAAGTAGGAACTCCATGCAATTTAACAATTTCTTTAATAAAGAGTTTGGCCAAAAAAGGAACGGTTCGATTAGACCGAGCGGGAATAAAATGGACGGATTTAGTAAGTCTATCAACTATGACCCATAAGCTATCATGACCCGAACGAGAACGGGGAAGGCCGTCAATAAAATCCATGGAAATCTGATCCCACTTCCAAATTGGAATTTCTAAAGGTTGCAATAACCCACCGGGCCTTAGATGCTCGGCCTTGATAAGTTGGCAAGTCATGCAACACTTAACAAAGTTAGCAATATCAGATTTCATTCCCTTCCAATAATAAAGTCGCTTCATATCCGTGTACATTTTACTACTAACGGGATGAATGGTAAACTTAGAACGATGAAAATCTTCTAAAATGTCTTTACAAAGATCACAAATATTTGGCAAGATAAGTCTACCAAATTTGCGAATACCGCCACGAGAATCAATATCAAAGTCTTTCAAACCTTCAATATCAATTTTATCCCTACAACTTTGGCTAAAAAGAGCCAATTTGGGATCTAGCTTTTGAGCTTCAAGAATGTGGTCTAAAAGAGAAGGATGAGCCTCAAGGCTACATAAAGCCAAAGATGAACATAAATCGGACTCACGATCTTGAATCTCACAAGTGGATAAAATTTCGGGATCATTCCATTCGGATATCATCATAGAAACAACCGCTTGTTGCTTACGACTAAGTGCATCGGCAACCCGATTTCCCTTTCCGGGAGTATAAAGAATATCAAGATCATAAGATGCAAGGAACTCGATCCAACGTTGTTGACGCAAATTAAGTTCCTTATGAGAAAATAAACATTTCAAAGATTTATGATCGGAGTGGAGAACGAATTTCTCCCCGAAAATAAATGATGTTGCCAAACTCTAAAAGCGACAACAATAGCCGCGAGCACTAGATCATGAGTGGCATACCTAGTCTCGATCGGCTTTAATGATTTAGAAGCACAAGTGATAGTACGTTCTCTTTGCATAAGAACGGCTCCCAAACCAACATGACTAATAAGAGTATTGGAAAAAAAATTCTTTTAAATAATCTTCTTTCCCAAAAAGCTAAAATTTTCAAGAATCACAATTATCTTTATGTAATTATCTTTCTAGAAAAAATTTACTTTTTCTTTACAAGTCAATTTACTGTGTCTGATCGTCTCATCAAAGCGTTTAGGAGATTCCTATCGATAACGTTGATCAAGCGCATCGACCAGAATTCTTAAAACACTAAATGGGCAATACAATCACCAAATCATCTTCTATATGATAAATAAGTCTCTTAAAAATTTTAAGAATATTCTTTGCTCGTTTGAGAACAAAATCCAACTATACTTGTAAATAAATCTTATGAAAAAGATTTGTAAAATTTTTAAATTGCTATTTTCATCCAAAATCAATAAATACAAGAATGGAGTCATCGAGATATTCGTAGAACTACTCGATTCATAAAATGGGCGAAATATGCTGGATAAACTGAATGACATAATAATTCATTCATAAGAATCATAACGAGTGTGGAATGCGGAAAGTGGAATGCTAACTTCCGCAACTCATAGCAAATGAAAACCGGTGGCAAGGTCGAGTTGAAAAGACCTTATCACCACTCAAAAGATTGCTTAGGTGATAATCCTAAAACAAGCTCAAAAATACCGAAAAATTTACAACTACCCAAATGAGAGAAATAAGACTTTACTCAACATGTGGGCTTAAAGAATAAAATGATGCCATCAAATTGGAATCGAAATCACAAAGAAAAATAGAAATCTGCTTAACAGATTGAAAATGTCGAAGATGAATAGTCCATTCGGGACATGAAATATGGCTTCAAAATAACCAAGCCAATCCTTTCACAAAAATAAATTTTGAAGCCTAAGTAACGCATAAAATGCAAATCGGCTCGGTAAGAAAAAATCACATAAAATAATCTCGACATCCAAACAAAGCAAATTGAGTGTTGCGGATCCACCAATCGGATTCGCAATTCTCAAAGAAGTCACCAAGCCCAAAATATTTAAAGAAAAAGAATCAACAAATTCTTTTGATATAAAATAATAAGATGAACCCCATATCAAAAAGAACTCGAAAAGGATAATCACAGAACAAATGAAATCAAGGATTGAATGTGAAATACCTTGACCAAGAGAAGTGTCACAAGGGGCTTGCATAACTTTCAACTTTCCCTCCCTCTTGCTAGGGAGTTTGGGACATGTAGATAAAAGATGGCCCAGATTTTTGCAATAGCGACAGGTAATGGGTTTCAGACACTTGATTACATAATGGTCCTTAGAATTACAATTGTAGCATCCTCCACGATTAGGGATTGAAGTCTTTGCTACCAAAGTAGATTGCTTCACTTTCTTATTGGGATTAGGGCTTTTGAACTTAATATGCCTCTTCTTGGAAATCCCAATATCACTATCACTTCCTTTACCAACCTCTTCATGTCGAAGAGTGATATCCACAAGCTGATTGAATGGAACTTCAAGTTTCAAAGGCAAAACCATTTCGGGGTTCTTACTCAAAGCACAGATAAACTCTTGATTCTTTACAAGATCCAAAATTTGTTGGGCAGACATGAATGCGCCATCCAGAGAAGGGCTACTGGATTGACCAGCGCTAGGACTGCTAGAACTAACCATTTCTTCTACTTTAAGAAAGAAAGAAAGAATAAAAAGGTTATTCACAAAATGAATATCAAACAATAATGATTGATAAAACAAGGTACCACAAAAGAAAATAGGACGAGACGGCACGAAGACTCGAATCAAATCCTAAGGCACGACTCCTAAGAAAGACTTAGGACAATGATCCTTGCTAGATTATTCTACATTGTTCTGAAGTTTGGCTCTGATACTAAGCTGTGACGCCCCACCTCTATAACCATGCTAGACAAGGATACTACGGGGTAATGTCGTCAACTAGCGAGGAGAATAAGGCTGTTGAGGAGCGACCATCCGTGTAATTGCTTCATGCGAGCACCGATATGTCAGATAGATAAAAATATAACTTGCATTTCAAGAGGGAATCCGACATACCGATGCAAACTCAAAGCTACTACACAGTGGCTATATAAAATCTTCAGAAATGAATATAGAGATAAACATAACACAAATCAGTCACAGATATCCATACCACAAAGGCGGAAATAGATATGAATATACAACACTTAAAAGTGTTTATCAGAGTAGTGGTCTACAGGATCCACAATATCACAAAACACTAGATACAAGTGCTATCAAAAGAATAAGTATACATCATGGAGTCTATATTTCAAATGTATACAACCAAAAACCACTAATTTAAGTAGTTAGCCAAAAGTCAGGATAATAATAATCCCAGATGAGGAGTCAAGCAGAAGCACTTGTAACATCACGGTCTGACCCGAGTACTATTTAATAAGAAAATAATAAACGGATCAGTCTAACTATAAATATCAAATAAAATGATATAGAATAAGAGATATGACAAAAATGTATGATAACTATAAAGTCATATTGTGATAAGTATGTAATTGAAAATCAACAAGAGATTAATCAATATCACAAGAATCTTCTCAAAGATCAAAAAGAATGTCATACTCTTTATTTTTATTCACCAAATCATAAATATTGACAATTATATCAATGCCAATCACAAAAGTTAATGACATACAAATTCACCAATGCATAAATATTGATAAAACTTATCAAATGTAAATCACGAAAATTGGTGAAGCACAAATTCTAGAAATCATCAATGGAAATCCAGAAATCACAAAAAGGGGAAAAGAGGCCTATCACAAGACGGGAGCATTAAAACTCACTAACACGTGTATCACAAAACGGAAAGCTATTCCATGGTTGCTAACCATTAATTTTGAACCGAAGCTCCACAAAAATGGCCAGAACACCTTTGAGTCGAAGCTCCACTAAAACGGTCCGAAGACCATGGGTCGCTACCCCACCAAGCCGACTAAAAACGGGGTTTAGTCTCCCTCGCAGACAAAGAGACATCGCACATTGCTAGTCTAAATCACAAATTGATCATCATTGATTGATAAGTGTAAATCACACTAAGCTAGTAAATAAATGAGTTTAGCTTCATGTCCCATAACCACTAGCTTAACTTAATTATTTACAAACAAATTGTAGACTTCCAGTCGAGGTTAAGTGTCAATTACACTAAGCTAGTAAATATATGAGTTTAGATTCATGTCCCATAACCACTAGCTTAACTTAAATATTTACGAACAAATTGTAGATCTCCACTCGAAAATTGTCACAAGAGATTCAATCGAATAAGTCCAAGAATTAACCGACGAAGTAAACGCAAGTGTTTCATACCACTTGTTTTACTAAGTCGTTTAATTAGATTTCTCATACGAGTGAGGTAAAGGTTTGTATATACTAGTAGATTGGAAAACAGTTTAAGAAACTTTGTAACGTAAAGGTTGTATATACTAGTAGATTGGAAAACAGTTTAAGAAACTTTGTAATAAAATAGTGTTGAAATCATATTGATGAAAGAGTTTGGATATTTACTACTAGTATGGAAAACCTTTATATTTTAAAAGTGACAAATCACAAAAATGATTGTAGAATAATCAATCGCCAAAATTCACATTCAAAGACGTGAATAAATCCAAAGAAATCGATACCAAATCCATCAAAATTGATATTCCCAAAGGTCCCGAAGAAAATGCCATCAAAGTCGATAATAAATGATAAAAACAAAAGGGAAACAACATGAATCGATTAAATTTGGAATCACAAGCTAAATAGGCAAAAATCAAGCCCATACAGCAGATACAGACGTCTGAAGTCAAGGATTCAGACGTCTGAATCTGGAAAAATAAAAGTTTTCCAGAACATAATTCAGACGTCTGAACCCTATATTTCAGACGTCTGAAATAAGCATTTTTTAGCCTATTTCCTTCCTGGTTGCTCACGAGCAAATTCAGACGTCTGGAATTTTAATTCAGACGTCTGAATACTGGGGAATAAAAATTCCCAATATAATATTCAGACGTCTGAAATAAGGATTCAGACGTCTGAAACCGTGGTTCAGGACATTTCCTGAACCTTGACCAAAAATGGCCAAATGAATATCGGAAGTGACCGAACGAGCAAATGACGACTAAGGATTTACGCCACGCAACAACCTAGCCCTAACGACTCTTCGATACGCCTCAAATATCAATGTCCAAATATCCATAATAGGATTTTCATAGATTTTGATTTCAAAACACCAAAAATTGGAATATACACCAAATCAATCCAAACCAAAATCAATTGCACAAGAATAAGTGTTAGGAATTCATACCTAACAATCGAATGTGAGATAAAAATCTCACCTTTGAACCCAAAACAAATGAAGAAGAAGCTATAGAGCAATGGCAAGAACAATCACTCTTCAATTCCAACCTAAAGAGCTTGAATCTAAGCTTAAAAGAGGAACATTTCCTAAATTAGGTTTAGGAATTTCTGAAATTGGTAAGAGAATGAGTTGGAGAAGAAGAAGAGGGGGCTTACCAAAGCTTCTTCTATAAATTTAGAGCTAGAACTTGATTTGCAAATGGAAACTAGGGCTTGGAGTTTTAATTTACCATTCCTCTCTCCATTATTGCTAAAGCTTGAGTATTAGGAAATAGAAATGAAGTAATGAAGAGAAGAGGGGTGAAGTTTGGGTCTAATGAGCTGAAACAAAATCAAAGCCCTAAGTGAGAAAATAGCAAAATTCTACTAACTCCAAACATATCGAAGTTTATACTCAAAAAGGTCGCAAACGTCATTTTAAACTCAATGGAAGTGGCCTTGAGTTCAAATTCGACTGTTTGCAAAAGGTAGCTTTTCGGACTAAAATCAGACTATCAATGAAATATTTAAATAAAATATTTAAATATACAATTGCTAAATATGCAGGTTGTTACACTACTTTATTCTGGAATCTCCACCGTGTACACGGTTGTTAAAGTGGTTTTCGGAGTTGGCAGAGAGTATGACGACTTCCGATCCCGGTCTTTTCAAAAACCAAACGTTATTATAACACCGCGGTTATTTTTAAATAATTTATACCTTTAAAAACCAAAATAAAATATTCATTTCAAAACTACATAAATACGATATCATTCATATTTAAAGACCCAAATCCATATGATATCAAATATATCTTTTCCAAAAATCATAGCCTTTCCAAATCTATATACCTTGAAACCATAGCTTTGAAACATAACTTTTAATATTTAATGGTTTAAATACTATATTACTTTATAAAATAAAATAGCTTCTTTAAATTTCAAAATAAAATCCCAATATCAATTTGAACCTCCAAATAAACCATTTTAATTCCCATATATTCCACAGCTTAAATATTCTATATTTGAAAACTTAAATTTTTATAGTTAATATTTTTCACTCTTTAAATATTCCACTATTTCAAATGAATTCTTTGAAAATTTAATATATCAAATCCAATTCCTATTATTTAAAATTCGAAATGTATACTTAATAGAACAAATATTATTTAAGTAAAACCTTTAAACTTCAATAACAGGATATTCTTTTTAATTAAATTAACTTGATAATATTCTTTAAATCAATTGGATATTCATTTAAAATCTCAAATCAAAATCAAGTTATACAATCATAACCTTTATATCTTAATTTATTTACATTTCAAAGCAAATTTTCGAAGATAATTCTTAAATACTTTAATTCAAATCATATTCACATTTATCTTCAACCTTACTTTTATTTGAGTTATTATAAACTCTATATATAATAGAATTTTTTAAAAGATACTTAACCATATTTTATAAAAGAAATCAAGCTTCATTTTTTTGCTTATTTTATAATTCAAAACAAATTGATACATAGCTAACTTCAATAGTAAGATAGCATTTATAAAATAAAAAATTAATATACATATATACTCATTTATTTCTTTACAAAACCACATAAATCATTTTAAAAATAATTTTACATATAGACTGCGGTGTCTGTATATAATTTTCTATCCTATGGTCAAGTGATACGGATATTTATCATTTCAATCCGCAATTTAAAATAAAATTTAGGGTTATATATTATTTCAAACCGCAATCCCGAAAGAAATGAAAATGCATAATAACTTGTAGAATTTAACCATAAAAAAAATACAACACCCATTCATCCATTATCAATCATCAACATTTATCAAATCATCATCCAATTCAAACAATCATAGCAATAAATAACAATTAATTTCTGACAGTTTATTTTTCAATAATGAATTAAATAACTGTTTAACTAGAATCTGTAAATGCAATAAATAAATAACAAATTTAACTAGCAGTTTTAAATGCGATAAATAAATTAAATATCAAGTTAATTAAATAAATGCAAATTAACTGAGGTAATGATGAAATATATGCCAAACAGCTACAAATAAATTTCAAATCACATCATAAATGAATTTAACAAACATAAGAAATCTTAGAAGTTGTGAGTGGGTTAAAACACTCACCTTTTGAATTTAATTGAATTTAAATCCAATTTAAACCCAAAAATTCAACAGCCTCAAAATCTGCCGAAACCAGTGTCAAAATCTCCGAAATTTGAATATGATCCTAACGCAAGAAACCGTGTGAAATTCTGAGTCCGTATGTGAAAAATATTCGCATTAGAATGATTGAAATCAAAATTTAAATTAAAAAAAATAACCTTCTCTTACTCATGCGCCATGTCATCATTCGTGCTCTGGTCCAGGAAACCCTAATTGTTACAGTAACTCACGCAAACAACTCGATCTCAGCCGCCACATCATACCGCTCGTCGCCGCCGCCAGAGGTCACATCCACTAGATCCACCATCGTCATTGGCCTCCACGCTACCGGCCGCACCTCCAGCACCCCCTTCTGTACACCGCGTCACCCTTAACCCTATGCGACCGACGCCACTAAAACGAGCCACCACGTCGAACTTCGGCCACTTCGCCGTGATTTGAACCACTGGATCGACTTGTCTCAATCATCTCTACGCGCCTATACACCCCGATCGACGAATCGTGGCAGATCCACCGTTGAACCTCGACGATAAACATGAACGGTCGAGACAAAAAGCCCAATTTCTGGTCAAACCACAAACCAAATCGAGAAACGAACACCACCAGTGAATTATGCTAGTCGAGAGCTTCAACATATATTTTTTTGGAATTTTTCTGAGGACTGAAATTTTAGGCTTTGGATTGATTTGAAATTGGATCTGAAATTTTGTTGTCTGCCATTGAGGAGGAGAGTGTTGAGATATATATATACCCAATGAAAATGAGGGGAATTATGATTTATAATGATATATTTGTAGACAAAGTTGAAATCGGATGAATCGGATAAGATAGATGTACGCGCTAAACGATATATGGCCCGAACAGCCCATTTCGACTCCGGAAAGAAATTGGATAAACCCATATATCAAAATAGGTGTTTTAAAATGTTCTGAATGCGATGGAAAAAGTTTCACGTCCAAATTTCGTCGTATGAAGAAGTAATGCTAAAATCAATATTTTTCAAATTAATTTCAATTTCATAAATTTCAAGGCATTTCGAGTCCGTACGATCAAACGACGAGCCTGATCGCTACGAAACTTGAAATTCTACAATAATTCACCAATATGGTCCAATGAAATTGGTTTCGTCGAAATCCGAATCAGTGGACAAAATGACTATTTTTCAATTAATTAAATAAACAAATAAATAATAAATTAATTAAATCAAATTTCTCGTTTAAATTATGAAATTTGCAATCTTTGCCACTTTATAAATTCTCAACCATTTTCAATGATTTAAAAAAAATCAGTGTCAATTAAATGTTGATTCAATCATTAATTTTAGCGTTAAATTCTAATTTCGTTAAATTTAGAAATTATAAATTAAAATTTCAAAAATCAAATTTTCATTCATATTATTCAAATTCATTATTACAAACAGATGAAATAAATATTGGAATCAAAATCCATTATATTAATATTCTCAATTTTCATCAAAGTCCTCATTTATGCAATATTTTAATATTATATTCCACTTAATTGCAAAAAATCCACTTATTAGATTTCAAATTATATATAAATTAATAAATCTTGGTTTTCACTCCTTAAATCAACCAGTCCTCATATTATAAATAAAACTAACATTTATTACATCTTATAGAATTAACCATCTTTAATGACAAATCAATCTACCCTTATTGCACAAATTAGGGCAATTAATGGCAATTGATTTCACATTAAACTTCATTGATTATCAACAGAAATCTCAATAAAACCGTTTACTTATTTAAAAATCTTGCAATTCAATAAATTGACATTTTATGGGTATAATTCACATTGAATTATCAAATTACAGTTTATCCCTTATTATTCCATCAATTAATTGTAACTTTGAATTTATTCCCATTTTACAGATTTCAAATCAATTACAACTTTACAATTTGATTCCAGATAATAGGTCTTCCATATTCAATGCTAATTTTATTTTATTATACTAATATACGCCTATTTACATTTTAATTTGAATGAATATTACGTTTTTAAATGTGTACTTCTATCCATTGAACACATAAATTAAGGTTTTTTAAATACTTTACATTTTATAAAATTTTCAACATTAAAATTTTCATTCTATTAATTTCTTTACATTCTTTACGTATTAATTAATTAACATAATTTTAATTTTATTTCAAATAAATTCATTGACCAATTAATTAGGTAATTTATAATAGTTGTACCCTTAATTTTATTTCCAAATATCGTACTACCTAATTTCCTTTAATTTCAATTTGATTTCCAAATCTTATGCAACATACTAAAGAAATAAATATATATTAATTGATTCGTTTTTCTCATTCATTACTTTAATATACCCCTTTTAGCAACTCCTAACCATTGTCTTTACATTTCACACAAATGTAACATTTAATTACATTTATTACAATTCAATGTTGGCATTTATTTCCATACTACTTATTGCATTCACTTATATTCTATCCTTTTACTTTACTTTTTACTTCTTACAACCTTTTTCTTTTATTCGTTGGTTTAAATGTTTATTTTAATTATTCCTTTATTACTTACAAATCTTATTTCATTCATGAATGCCATCGTTTATCAATTATTACATAATTTCATTTATTAATATTCATTCTATTCATGTTACTCGTGTTTAATTCAATTCCTTTGCACATTAATTCATTTACTAAAGTTTACAATCATTTATTTATATTACTTACCTTCTTATTATATTAAATTAGTAGCATTTCAATTATACTTCTGATTATAACATTTCATTAGTTAATTCAATATCCCCGTTTGTTTCTTTATTAAACTTAAAACCAAGTATGATAAATTTCATAATTCCAATTGATTGCACTTACATTTTGAATTTGTAAATCTTAATTTCAATTGTTAAATTTAAATTTCTAACATTTTCTTCATGATAACTTCTAAGATTTTTATTTCTTCCTAAATTTAATTGCAAAATTTAAATTAAACGAACAAATTTATAAATCAAAATTTACGGGTCATTACACTCTCCCTCACTCAAAACTTTTCGTCCCCAAAAAGAAAAAGAAGGGAAAAGAAGAACTAAGAAATCAATATATCTTATTTTAAAATATTAAATTTATACAATAAGTTTACAAAATTAATTAATTTAGATAAAGTATATCAATTTATAACCATTAAATCTTTTTATACTTAAATTATTAAAGTTTGGAAATCATTTCAAAAAAATTCTAAGTCCAAAAATTTTTACGGAAAATTTTGGCAAAGTCTCCTTTGTACGGGGAGGCTCGGGAGAAAATGTAATATTAAATATAACAATATATAACATATATTTACCAAAATAATATATATCCCAACACGGGAAAAACAATATAATAGCGCTATAAAACGTAATCCAAAACGTACATATTTGTCGGGCAATTAACGCTTATTTTATGGAAACAATAGTTGTAGCAATTGCTTCCATAACCTGCATTTCACTTATATAATCTAAAAGGGTTAACAATTATATATAATGAAATATTTAAAGTCGTTTCGACCTTAAACAAAAAATCAATACAACCAACAATCATTTGCAACCATCACATAGAATCAATACAAATCAATCATTCATTCATATCAACAAAGTAAATAATTGTTCGGGTTCAAACTTCAAATTGCACAAAATGAAGAATAAACTATCATGTGCATCATTTACTCAACAGTCTTAGATTAAACAAAATAGATTATTTATTCATCCAAATAATTTTAAATTTCCTTACCCAAACAACCATAACCAAAACAACAACCATTAGTTTATTCTTATTAATTCTATTCATTTCCATTTATTGCCTACAATTATTCTTATTCTATTCAGAAGCAACTTCAATCTATTTACTTAAGTTTATGATTACTTGCTCACAATACCTACTTTTCATCATTTTTATTTAGTATCATCTCAAATATACTTAAGTTTACAACCACCACAATATCCAATTCTTATTTATTAAAGAATTTCCATGAATGCTTTCATTATCTCAAGTTCATTACTTGTATAATATCTATCACAATTCTCATTAACATCTCAACTTTTAATATTAGGTAAGTTATATATATGTTTATAAGGATGTAATTGAAAATTATACAAGTTTATTCTATTTTCTTTAATTAATTTGATGTTCAATAATAATATCCTTGTTTTATACGTTACACATTTCAATTTCTTTTAATTTCCATTTGTACACTTAGCATTAAATCTCTTATTTCCTTTAGAGGTTTCAATTTATTAATTACCTACGTTCCAATTCACTACAGTAATTGAAATTATTAATTAATGGAAACTTAACAATTAATTACCGGGTTTTATTAAAATTATTTTAAAATAACAGATAAATGTATATACTTACAGTTTATACATCCAATTATATATATATCAATTTTAAAATTTATATTTGTTTATCAAAACAAATCTACAGTAAACTACTACAGTGGCCTTCCCACTTCGAAAATCGAAAATGAATGTCGATGATGCGTGCACTCATCACCGAAATTATTTTCCAGCGACAGAGAGGGGAGTACAAAACCTATTTTTCCCAAATTTCTTTTAAAACATTTCTTTCAAATTATATTGAAATATTATATCAGAAAATACTTCTAAAATATTATTACTATATTCCAAAATCATTTGAAAGAAATTTTCAAACCCTGGAACATAAGTTCTAAATTTCCAATTTCATTTATTTTATTTTCAATCTTATTTTCACTGTTATTTATAAACTTCATTACCTAACAACCAAATATAATATTTATAAAAATTTATTTTATATATATAGAAAATATAATAGGCAAAATTATTTCATTCACCTATATTAAAAACAAATATTATGTCGGTCTGTCCTATTAAGTGTTTAGAAATTCCTATTGATGTCACAGCGTCCTCTGCACCAACCAGAATTTGTAAATACAAAACGGAACAAAGCAACACAATATCAAAACCTTTTATAACACTAACAAATACGCTCTCTCATATATATATACGCTAAGCGACTCCCATAGGGTATTATTACCCAATTAATAAAGGGTCAGACCCCACAAAGCTAAGGTTTATCGCTAAACCTGGCTCTGATACCACAATGTAACACCCCGCCTTTTCGCACGCTTTAAATCGACACACGTGCCAATTCAAACCGTTCGGAAGGGCGGATTGTTATGGGGTAAATAATAAAACGAGAAAGAAATAAAACAAAACAGAATCTCACAGCGGAAGGATAAAATATAATAATGTACAGTTTATAAATGTTGTTTTACAAAATATTCGATTACACTTACAACATTTATCAGAGTTACACATACCAATAACAATGCAGTGGAACAGTATGAGTGTAGTGGAATATAATAAATAATAACAATAGAAATCTCCGTCTTCGTCCTCCAGAGCTAAAGTCTTCGATCCTGAAATGCTCGGACTGACCCGAGCGAATCAAAAAAAAACACTCGAGTCAGAACTAAAAGATCTTATGTAAGTTAAATCAACGGAAATAAACATGAGTGCAGTAACTTAAAAGATGCTTGGGATTCACATCTCTTAAGGATCCGTTAAACTATTTACTATGTACTATATTTCGCTATTATAATAGTGTCTAATTGTAAAATAAACTTACTTTTTTCTTAGCATTAAGGGGTTACCCATATAGCCCTTAACACGTAATAGTCCCAGTAGTCCATCCAATATCAGCGCATCTCCTGATCGGGAGACTACCCTAAATATTCCACGGGCTACGGGAGAAAACCAAACTCGTACAATGCGCGATAGGGTAGGCGACACGGCACAACTAGGCAATGTCAAGGTAGATATACCAGTTACGCTTCCGGGTCGGTGGTAATGGGTAGCCGCAGCTACCGCCCACCTCGAGCCACACCCCTAAATAAAAAATCAAAAGTGGCCACCGAATCAATCCAAAAGTCAAAGTATAATATCGAAGGGATGTGTTCAATCAAAGGTGTTACCTCAATTAACCTATCAATCGCTCCTGTTTTAGCCACCTTATGCCAACTCATGGGAGTTGGGTCCACGTATTTACCTCAGAGGAAACGCTGCCACCATCCTACTTCATTCTGGAATCTCCACCGCGTACACGGTTGTTAAAGTGGTTTTTGGAGTTGGCAGAGAGTATGACAACTTCCGATCCCGGTCTTTTCAACAACCAAACGTTATTATAACACCGCGGTTATTTTAAAATAATTTATACCTTTAAAAACCAGAATAAAATATTCATTTCAAAACTACATAAATACGATATCATTCATATTTAAAGACCCAAATCCATATGATATCAAATATATCTTTTCCAAAAATCATAGCCTTTCCAAATCTATATACCTTTAAACCATAGCTTTGAAACATAACTTTTAATATTTAATGGTTTAAATACTATATTACTTTATAAAATAAAATAGCTTCTTTAAATTTCAAAATAAAATCCCAATATCAATTTGAACCTCCAAATAAACCATTTTAATTCCCATATATTCCACAGCTTAAATATTCTATATTTCAAAACTTAAATTTTTATAGTTAATATTTTTCACTCTTTAAATATTCCACTATTTCAAATGAATTCTTTGAAAATTTAATATATCAAATCCAATTCCTATTATTTAAAATTCGAAATGTATACTTAATAGAACAAATATTATTTAAGTAAAACCTTTAAACTTCAATAACAGGAAATTCTTTTTAATTAAATTAACTTGATAATATTCTTTAAATCAATTGGATATTCATTTAAATTCTCAAATCAAAATCAAGTTATACAATCATAACCTTTATATCTTAATTTATTTACATTTCAAAGCAAATTTTCGAAGATAATTCTTAAATACTTTAATTCAAATCATATTCACATTTATCTTCAACCTTACTTTTATTTGAGTTATTATAAACTCTATATATAATAGAATTTTTAAACAGATACCTAACCATGTTTTATAAAAGAAATCAAGCTTTATTTTTTTGCTTATTTTATAATTCAAAACAAATTGATACATAGCTAAATTCAATAGTAAGATAGCATTTATGAAATAAAAAAAATTAATATCTATATACTCATATATTTCTTTACAAAACCACAGAAATCATTTTAAAAATAATTTTACATATAGACCGCGATGTCTGTATATAATTTTCTATCCTATGGTCAAGTGATACGGATATTTATAATTTCAATCCGCAATTTAAAATAAAATTTACGGTTATATATCATTTCAAACTGCAATCCCGAATGAAATGAAAATGAATAATAACTTGCAGAATTTAACCATAGAAAAATACAACACCCATTCATCCATTATCAATCATCAACATTTATCAAATCATCATCCAATTCAGACATTCATAGCAATAAATAACAATTAATTTCTGACAGTTTATTTTTCAATAATGAATTAAATAACTGTTTAACTGGATGTTTTAAATGCAATAAATAAATAACAAATTTAACTAGCAGTTTTAAATGCAATAAATAAATTAAATAACAAGTTAATTAAATAAATGCAAATTAACTGAGATAATGATGAAATATATGCCAAACAGCTATAAATAAATTTCAAATCATATCATAAATGAATTTAACAAACATAAGAAATCTTAGAAGTTGTGAGTGGGTTAAAACACTCACCTTTTGAATTTAAATTGAATTTAAATCCAATTTAAATCCAAAAATTCAACAGCCTTAAAATCTGCCCAAACACGTGTCAAAATCTCCGGAATTTAAATACGATCCTAACGCAAGAAACCGTGTGAAATTCTGAGTCCGTATGTGAAAAATATTCGCGTTAAAATGATTGAAATCAAAATTTAAACAAAAAAATAACCTTCTCTTACTCATGTGCCACGTCATCGTTCGTGCTCAGGTCTAGGAAACCCTAATTGTTACAGTAACTCACGCAAACAACTCGATCTCAGCCGCCACATCATACCGCTCGCCGCCGCCGCCAGAGGTCACATCCACTAGATCCACCATTGCCATTGGCCTCCACGCGACCGGCCGCATCTCCAGCACCCCCTTCTGTACACCGCGTCACCCCTAACCCTATGCGACCGACGCCACTAAAACGAGCCACCACGTCGAACTTCGACCACTTCGTCGTGATTTGAACCACTGGATCGACTTGTCTCAATCATCTCTACGCGCCTATACACCCCGATCGACGAATCGTGGCAGATCCACCGTTGAACCTCGACGATAAACATGAACGATCGGGACAAAAACCCCAATTTTTGGTCAAATCACAAACCAAATCGAGAAACGAACACCACCAGTGAATTATGCTAGTTGAGAGCTTCAACATATATTTTTTTGGAATTTTTCCGAGGACTTTGAAATTTTAGGCTTTGGATTGATTTGGGATTGGATCTGAAATTTTGTTGTCTGCCATTGAAGAGGAGAGTGCTGAGATATACGTACAGCCAAATGAAAATGAGGGGAATTAGGGTTTATAACGATATATTTATAGACAAAGTTGAAATAGGATGGATAGGATAAGATAGATGTACGCGTTAAACGATATATGGCCCGAAAAGCCCGTTTCGACTCCGGAACGAAATTGGGTAAACCCATATATCAAAATAGGTGTTTTAAAATATTATGAACGCGATGCAAAAAGTTTCACGTCCAATTTCATCGTATGAAGAAGTTAGGCTAAAATCAATGTTTTTCAAATTGATTTCGACTTATTTCAATTTCATAAATTTCAAGGCGTTTCGAGTCCGTACGATCAAACGATGAGCCCGATCGCTACGAAACTTGAAGTCCTACAATAATTCATCGATACGGATCCGATGAACTGGTTCGTCGAAGTCCGAGTCAATGGCCAAAATGGCTATTTTTCTGTTAAATAAATAAATAAATAATAAATTAATTAAATCAAATTTATCATTTAAATTCTGAAATTTGCAATCTTTGCCAGTTTATAAATTCTCAACCATTTTCAATGATTTAAACAAATTTTTAATGTCAACTAAATGTTGATTCAATCATTAATTTTAGCGTTAAATTCTAATTTCGTTAAATTTAGAAATTATAAATTAAAATTTCAAAAATCAAATTTTCATTCATATTATTCAAATTCATTATTACAAACAGATGAAATAAATATTGGAATCAAAATCCATTATATTAACATTCTCAATTTTCATCTAAATCCTCATTTATGCAATATTTTAATATTATATTCCACTTAATTGCAATAAATCCACTTATTAGATTTCAAATTATAAATAAATTAATAAATCTTGGTTTTCACTCCTTAAATCAACCAGTCCTCATATTATAAATAAAACTAACATTTATTACATCTTATAAAATTAACCATCTTTAATGACAAATCAATCTACCCTAACTGCACAAATTAGGGTAATTAATGGCAATTGATTTCACATTAAACTTCATTGATTATCAATAGAAATCTCAATAAAACCGTTTACTTATTTAATAATCTTGCAATTCAATAAATTAACATTTTATGGGTATAATTCACATTGAATTATCAAATTACAGTTTACCCCTTATTATTCCATCAATTAATTGTAACTTTGAATTTATTCCCATTTTACAGATTTCAAATCAATTACAACTTTACCATTTGATTCCAGGTAATAGGTGTTCCATATTCAATGCTAATTTTATTTTATTATACTAATATACGTCTATTTACATTTTAATTTGAATGAATATTACGTTTTTAAATGTGTACTTCTATCCATTGAACACATTAATTGAGGTTTTTTAAATACTTTACATTCTATAAAATTTTCAACATTAAAATTTTCATTCTATTAATTTCTTTACATACTTTACGTATTAATTAATTAACATAATTTTAATTTTATTTCAAATAAATTCATTGACCAATTAATTAGGTAATTTATAATAGTTGTACCCTTAATTTTATTTCCAAATATCGTACTACCTAATTTCCTTTAATTTCAATTTGATTTCCAAATCTTATGCAACATACTAAAGAAATAAATATATATTAATTGATTCGTTTTTCTCATTCATTACTTTAATATACCCCTTTTAGCAACTCCTAACCATTGTCTTTACATTTCACACAAATGTAACATTTAATTACATTTATTACAATTCAATGTTGCCATTTATTTCCATACTACTGATTGCATTCACTTATATTCTATCCTTTTACTTTACATTTTACTTCTTACAACCTTTTTCTTTTATTCATTGGTTTGAATGTTTATTTTAATTATTCCTTTATTACTTACAAATCTTATTTCATTCATGAATGCCATCATTTATCAATTATTACATAATTTCATTTATTAATATTCATGTTATTCATGCTATTCATGTTTAATTCAATTCCTTTGCATATTAATTCATTTACTAAAGTTTACAATCATTTATTTATATTACTTACCTTCTTATTATATTAAATTAGTAGCATTTCAATTATACGTCTGATTATAACATTTCATTAGTTAATTCAATATTCCTGTTTGTTTCTTTTATTAAACTTATAACCAAGTATGACAAATTTCATAATTCCAATTGATTGCACTTGAATTTTGAATTTGTAAATCTTAATTTCAATTGTTATATTTAAATTTCTAACATTTGCTTCATTATAACTTCTAAGATCTTTATTTCTTCCTAAATTTAATTGCAAAATTTAAATTAAACTAACAAATTTATAAATCAAAATTTACGGGTCGTTACAGTAGGTTAAATTAATAGTGGGTCTTTAATAAAAGATATATTATGGCAAGTCGATAAAACTGTTTGGTTTTGAAAAATAGTAATAGGAATTGGATCATTCTTCTTAACTGGTAATTTCGGGACGAAATTCTTTTAAGGGGGAAGGAATGTGACGACCCAGAATTTTTGGATGTTTGAAATCGAAATATTTAATTGATTTTAAATAATTAAAAGTTAATTTTTAACTTGAATTTCAAATATCACCATTTACTGGATAATTTAATTTTTGAATTAAACTATTGGAAATTGGGTAAAATATGAAGTCTGCGATTTTTAGCTTGTTAAAAATAATTTGAAGGCTTGTAAAATTTATATTGATAGTACAGAAGATAGTAAAAGTGTTGAAATTGAATTTGGGAATGTTTTGTTAAGTTTTGAAAATATATCGTTTAAATCGACGTTTAAAAATAGCCTTCCGAGACACAATCTAGGATTTCGACGAAACCAGTTCCATTGGATCTTTAATAATGAATTATTATCGGATTTCAAATTTCTTAGCGTTTAGAGTTGTCGTGTAATCGTACAGTATGTAAACGCATTGAATCTATATCGATAAATCAATATAATAATTGAGTCCAAAAAGCTATCTTCTCCACATGATCGAATTAGGACTCGAACCTTTTCCATTGTGTTTGAAATAGGGGTATAACGTTATAAATGCCCGACGGCACGCCTCGATAGGATGTCGAGATTTTTAGTTGTGTTTATCGAGACGATTTGAATTTTTTTTGGAACTAGGAAAACCTGTTCAATCACCACCGACATGCGATTCCTGAACAGTAAACCTAGGGAATAGATGGCTGGCCCGCCACAACCACTATTCCAGGCTAGTTAGACCTTTTGGTTGACACTTGGTGCAGGAGGCGTGATAATGAACCTCAAACCTCCCATGTGAATGGCCTATCTCCTCCCACACAAAGGTGGGACTCGAACCTCGAACTTCACACTTAGGTGGCGTATCACCCCACCACCCGACCAAGGCCCACGAACAAGACGATTTAAATTTGAATTTAAATTAATATATATATATATATATATATATTAATTACTCCAGTCAACCTTAGTTGAAATTCCTTCACATCGATACTTTTTCCTTTCACCTTCA
Source organism: Allium cepa (assembly GCA_030765085.1). Lineage (NCBI taxonomy): Eukaryota > Viridiplantae > Streptophyta > Magnoliopsida > Asparagales > Amaryllidaceae > Allium > Allium cepa. The sequence goes on from CM060935.1 coordinate 604,314,580, forward strand.
AAACACTATTGCTCGTCTGCTACACGCTATAATCCTTTCGTGTTTCCTCCGTTCTTCTTTTAAAAACACTCGCCTCCCATTCCTTTCAATTAAATCAACAGCCGAAGAAAAAAAATGTAAGCAGAGAAAAAATGGTCGAACCAAAATAAAAAGAAAGAGGTTGTTCGAATCCAAGCATAATCAATTTCATGCTATCTCAAAAAAAAATCAGCATATGATTTCAATTCGAGGGATCAAACACGAAGTCGCTCTCCTCTCGTGATGCGAATGGCAAGAAGAAGGGGCGCAAGATCGTGTGCGGGTTTGGGTCAAAATCAGGGAGTTCGACAGTGGTGCTTCGAGATTTGTAGGGAACCGCGTACGGTAGTTGTTTGAAAGGCAAAGTCAGGGTCGCAATTTTGGCAACGCGATAGGAAGGGGTGTAAGCAAGGGGAGTCTCTCGCGTGAAGGAGGGCAAAGGCAAGGGCAGCATGCCTAGGAAGGGGAATCAAGCTTTGTACCCCTGTCGTTGGTGCGTCGATCGAGTCGGTGAGGCAGGGTTTGCGGTAACCGCGAGTTGTTCGAGCAGTTCCATAGGATCAGCAGTGAGGTAATCACTCGATTCATTTTTGTTCAATTTAAATTTAATAATACGTATATAGATGTATATATTCAGAGAAAAGACAAATGAATTTTTGAAACCAGATTTCTGTTTACAAGATGTATATGTATATATATATAAAGAAAGTTTTATACAATAAGGAAAATTACTGTATTGTGGTTTACAGTGAAGAAAACTTTTACAGGAAAGAAAAATAAAAATAAAATACAAGTATAGCTAGGAAAAATATATATACATGTTTAATATATATGGGGAAAAACAGACATTATTATAGATAAAGTTTTGGAAAATATAGGAATTTATATAAAGGTTATATTTTTAAATTTATATGCATTATTTCTATAAATACATGTATAAGTAGTTTCAAAATGAGAAATAAAAATATTTATACCTATATCCATTCTAAAGTTACTAGTTTAATTTTAAAATAATGTATGGTGGAGATTAACTCGTTTAATAAACTTAATTATTTTAGCTACTAAAGGATTTTAAAGGAAAATTAGTTTGGATTAAAATTATTAATTAATAAAATTTATCTAAAAGGATAATTGACTATTCGAATTTTTTTAAAATGTTAATAAATCGTATAATGTTCATTCAAGGTCTTTAATTGTGAAGAAACAAGCCGAAATGAAGTGGATTTGCAAATTTAAGGGGCAAAGGTGAGTTAATCTCACTCTTCTGGATTTTTATTTAAATTTAAACGGTTAAATTTAAATAATTGGTTGAATGATTGAATTGATTTGATGTGGTATATTATATAGTAATATATAGTATATATTGGAGTGATTGATTTCCCGCATTATATAGCAGATGGGACCCTACGCGCCGCATAATAGCGAATGATATTATATAATCCCATATACCACGATATTCCACCTCGAAGTGAAATTGGTATTGTGCTAACGTCTGTGGATGCAGGGAAACAGGTTGGAGGGATCCAACTGGATTCCTTTAAATTATTTAGATTATTTAATATTCTGTGTTATGAATATTTGATATTCTGTGATGAATTATATTGATAATTGGAATATTGAATACTATGGTTTGCTTGAATATATTTCGGTACATTGGGTCATCAAAATATTTAGAATTGGATTTTTGAAAGAAATATAAGAGTAAATTTTGGAAGTGAAATAATTATAGAATGAAATAAGAATGAATTGGAAAAAATAAAAGTGATTTAAAAAAAACTGAAGTTAAATTGTAAAGTAGAGATTTAAAACAAGTTTTAAATCAAAGTTAAATATGGAATTCAAGTTAGTGAATCTCAGTTTTTAAACAAATAAAGTTTTTAAATTTAAATTGCTTTAACAACTTAAATGTTAAAGTGCATATTTAAATTGATTTGAATTTAAAAATGAATTTGGTTTTAAATTCCTTTAAACTTCTTTTATAAAATGAGTAACTAATTTATTTAATGAAGTAAATAAAAAGGTAGTTAATTACTGGTTGTGATTAATCAAGAGTGATCAATATTTATGGTTTAATTAATGATTAAATACGTAATGTAATTAATTTAGATTAGGATAAATTAAAATGTAATTAGAAATCATTAATTTATATAATTAATGATGTAATTAAAGGTTAATTAATTAAGATTAATTAATCAATAATAATTGATTTATGAGAAATTAATTAATATAAGTAATTAAGGATTAATGTTATTAATTATAGTTAATTAATTTGTGAAGTAATTAAAGATTAATTACTATTTTTAGTTAAGGATAATTTATTTGTGTAATTAATTAAAGATAATTACTCGAATGTAATTGAAGGATAATTAATTCTGGGTGATTAATTAAGATGGATAATTAAGGGATGATTAATTAATTGATTTGAAATTAATTAATGTCAAGTGAAGGAATCTAGGTGATTGAGGTTAGTAATTCAATTAGAAGTGATTAAATTTATTTTGGAAGCGATCACGTTTGCTTATGGATGATTGAATGGTATTGGATGCCTTGAATGAGTTGATATCTCTGATATGAAATGTTTCGTAGTATCATATGTTTGGGTGGACAGGATATTGTGGTTATCTATCAATGATGAATTGTTGTGTAAAGGGACATCCTGTATTTAAAGTGTGAAGTGTATTTCATTTGAATAACTTGGGTTAGGATGACATGAGACTCGAAGAGACTAGGTCGGGTATTAGAAAATACCCTTAACCACTTCGAGTTTTCATAGATTGATATGTGAAATCAATAGGCTGGAATGAAATAATTTAAGTGAATTGGACTATTTAATCTAAATTTTGGTACTTAGAAAATTGATGTGTGAAATAAGTGATGTCTATAACAAATTGTGAATTTGTAATTGATACGAGTTACCCCGGGTTTTATATAAGTTGTATGCTTAGTATTCCATGTTAGATGGGTTTACTCACGCTGGTTTCCTGCCTGACCCGGGTGTTACTTTGATATAATGCTCGAGTCAGACCGAGTATTACAGATTTTCAGGTAAGGACGTTCTGGAGCTCAGGAGGCGAGCTGGATGGCAAGAACGTATGGAGTGTCTCTGTTGTATTATATTGTTGTATATCTGAGACATGATGATTGTGAATATCCAGTGTCTGTATATATGTGTAACTCTGATGTATTATAAATGTATTTGACAGATATAGAATTCTTTTGTAAACTGTTATTATTTGATATTAAATTTTGATCCGCTACGAATGTGAGAATCTTTGGTGTGTTTCTTCTTCTTCTTCTTATATCTCTTTCTTCTTTCCCTAACTATCTGGAATTTTCGGGATCGAAAATTCCGGGTCGTTACATTAAATAATTTGATTATTTATTAATTTCAAAATTTTATTATATATACATATATACTTACATTATCTTAAACAATTCAAGATAATGTAACATATATCATTATATATTATAACAACCATGCTTTCTACACCATATAACCAATAAATTTGATTAAAGTAAAAATATTTGAATTTAAATTGTGATGATTATTACCTTGAAACTAATTTTTAGTAATAAAATTGTATTTGATAAAATATTTCATTTTAATAACTTGAATCAAATTAATAAATCTTTTTCGAATAACATATTAAAATTGAATTAATGGTTACAACCAATATAAAATATTTTTAAAAGCGAATAATTTATATGCGATCAAAATGGTTTGAAAATAAATTTATTTTGCAATAATACAATGGATGAGTAAATAAAATTAAGCGGGCATTGAATTAAATAAAATTGTCTAACTATCAAAAAAAAAATTTGTAGAATAAAGTGTGAATTCAATTATATCAGGACAGGATTTATTTACAAATAAAAAGGGGTTGGTTAAAGAAAAAGAAGAAATGAATTAATTTAGAACTGGAAGCCCAAATTAAAGTCCAAGCCCACTTTCCTTAATTCTATCTCTTTCTAGACTACTACTTCAAGGCAAAACATGTTCCTTTATCTCTTTCCCTACTCTTCTTAACCCAAAATTTAAAGTCTCAACCCTTTTCATTTCGCCTTAACCTATCCCAAAGCCAAAATCAAATCAAGAAAATAAAAGGAACGAAAAATGAGTAATGGCGAAGCCTAATAGCAAACGACGGAGTTCGGCAATAGTGATCACATGTGGAAGGAGGACTTATTGTGTGTGTGTGTCAGGTGATGTGTGACATGACCTGGATTGCGTAGATGCTAGGGACGATGGATTTGTTCACCATGACATGTACATCACGTTGATGAGGGGGCACAAGCTTAAGATGCGACGATGGATGAAGATGTAGAGGTGGTGATTGCGAGATGATGGTGATGGTGGATTGAAGGGGGGCAATGATTTGGGAAGTAAAACTTTGAGTGATGTGAGCTGCACTTTGAGTTGGTCGGTGATATAGGTGGTTAGTGCAGCAAGGAGCAGTGCTAGCTGGGCTTTGGCTAATTGATTCGGGGATTTTGGGTGTATGATTGGTAAATGAGAAATCTTCTATAAGGTGGGTTATTTTCTTAACTCACAACTAATGTCTAGCTGCCCACTTACTTTTCTATTTAATTGCTTATTTGGATGCTCATTTGGATGCTTGTTTGGAAATGAATTCTTAGTTGATATGGATTGAACTGGTTGGAATAATATTGCAAATCCTAGATTAATCATTGTTGTAATGAGATATTGGTTGATTGTCGAATGCACAAATATTACACATTGTTGAATAATAAATAAATGTTGTAAATAACCGGAAACAACACTTAATATTGATCGAAAGGCGTAGTGAATTAAAACGTGAAGTTTTGACCGAAATAAAAATATTTTTAATATATGGTGAATTTTTGGAATGAGTTTTATTTAATGTTGAAAAATATTATTTATGATAGAAATATTACGAAATTATAATTTCATTGCAGTATTTGTTTAAATTACTGGACTGTGAATATATAACTTTATTTATCCAAGATTATAAAAGTATTTGAAGGATCTTTATAACAATGCTTTAAAATTTATATTATAAGGTGGTGGGTATTATTTATGGGAACTTAATAAATTGGAATTTTTATAAAATAATAATAAGCTTAAACGTGATTTATTTATTGAATGAAAATTATTACTGAAAATCTATTTTTAATTTTGTTAAGGGTAAATTTGGGAGTATGATCTTATGTGTATGATTATTTTAAATAAAGAAATATTTTTGAATTTTGTTATACAAATAAATTATGTAAACTGATATTTGAATATTGAATATTGGAAAGTTTCGTAGAATGAGAAATTTAGTTTGAGTAACTATTATTCTATAGTAGCTTAGGAAAGGTTTGCAAGAAAAATAAAGGTTTCGAAATATTGATTTTGGGATTTTATATTATGCTTATGGGAAATATTTTAATATTGAAAATCCTTATTGAGAAAGATGGATTATTCAAATTTGTTGTTTAAAGGAAACTATAAATTACAGAACTTCTTTGTTATTATTATTTCAATTTATCAAAGAAGAATTTCACGGTGAAGAATTATTTTAAAAAGGAGTTTAAGGGTTTGGCATTGAATGAAGTTTAATATATTTCCTAGTAATTAAATAAGAGGTTTGCAAATATCTATTTTGATACTGTAAATGGATTTTTTAGAAAGAATGATAATTTTATAATTTGACTTTTTGTTTAATTGAATATTGGTATTGGAAATTATTTTGGAGATTTTGAAAAAAAAAATAGTGTATTTTGTTTTAAAACACCTTCCGAATCAATAAATAGTAGCATTGTGTGTTTTGAATGATTTGTATTCCTGTGTGACGAGGAATTAGAGTAAATAGAGTTATAATCTAGAATGGGGCATTCGGTAATATTTCATCGATTATTCTTTGGACTCCTTATATAGAATATTGTGGGGATTGAGTGTAGTTTATGCACTGTGATAAAGGATTCAATAACATGTGGTGGAATAGGACACCGATTTGACACTTATTCGGTTATTCACTGTAAATAAAGAATTTCACCGATTTGACACTTATTCGAGTATGCCATATTTATATTTCATGTATGTTTGGATTGGGTGATTGTTATGTGTTATACATATTTATTGAGTGAGGCGGACCCCAAGTACGTCTCCTTTAAGATTATATGAAAGATAATCTTGGGCATCGCTGAGAGCTGTCCTGTAGTGTTGATGAATTACTATACTTGATTATAGTTAGTTGTATGGTTTTTCACCCACTTCATTATATGATGCGTTGATCGAATTTATAAGGAAATGGTTTATTTTTATGCATGGTTTTGAGATATGTTGTCACTTGATATATGCATATGCCACTTGTGTTGAACTTATTCAAACCATGCCCATTGTTATTTTACATTGGCATCTACATTCTAGATGGTCTGACCCGTGTGTTATATAAGTAATACTATGCTCGATTCGAGACATTTCAGGTTCGCGGACGAGTTGACTAGTTTAGGGATGTTGGGCATAGATGGAGGATCGTGTATTTGTATACCATTTTGTATGTTGTGGTTATACATGTTCATGTGTTGATGAGATGTGTATATATATTAGACATATTATGTATATACTTGAATGTAATGGGCATTTGACTATTTTTGTAGACTTACTTGGGTTTTTTGCATATTGATTATTATATGTTAACATGCGTAGGTGACTCTGTGTTCTCTGCGATTCACTTTATATTGTGTATTGTTCTATCTTGGAAACGCACGTGTTTATTGCTTTGTGCCAATACTATGTACCTGTAGGTGAGTTCTTTATTTGATTTTGAAATATGTACCAGGGCAACCCAGCGGAATATTCACTATAACTGTCCAATATCATCTCATTCTCTATATTATCAGATAGTATTACCCAGTAATACTCTTTGATAATATGAGTATAGAGGTGGGGTATTACAGTTGATATCAGAGTAGGTTTAGAACAATACAGAGTGTAAGAGACATGAGTCTTGGTCTTAGATGAGACTTAGAGTCACTGTCCTCATGGATATGTGGTAGGAGTAGGAGTATGCAATGATTACTGGGTTAATCATCTGAGGATGTACTTTTTATTTTCTTACTATATTATATCTTTTCTTATACCCGTTTCCAGTGTGATACAAAGTAGTTGATAAATATTGTGAAGGTATAAGTAGTTAGTCCGATCAATAGAGTCGGCATTGGTAAAGTTGATTAGACCTCTATTTGGCTTTGAACGGAGTATCCTGATCTAGTAGTGATTAGAGTAGCACCGCGAAAGCCGGTAGACTACTTTTTAATGAGTACTTTAGTTGTCATGTCTGTTTGGTTGATTTGTGATTAGCTGAAATAATGTTTGAGAAAAAAATAATTGGGCTCAGTTTAAAGTGTAGGATTGAGTAGGAGTTGTCGCTCAAAAGCTATTAACCCACTTAAGTCTAGATGAATCCAAAATTATTAAAACCAACGGTCTTTCTAACACCGCAAGGGATAGAAAATTTATTTTTTGAATAGAAGAAAATAATATTCATATAAACAAGTAATTAAAATATAAAGAGTTATCAATTAAATTAAATGCTTGCTTGTGGATGTGCATGTAGATGGATGTTTGATTGCTTAATTGTTTATTGCAAGTGATATATGATTTGGTTATAAAGATAATTACCATTAACATTTAAATTTATAAAAGCAAGCTTACGATTTAATAAAATATGATTTGATTTTATAAAACAATTGAAAATATTTTAGCAGTTATTTTGGTGTTAATTTGTTCGTTGAGTGCTTTAAAAATTCTAGTTGATGCGTCTGACCGACGTTATAGATAGAGATTCCTAGACACTAGCACAAGACATTTCGACACAATGTTTTGAAAATTGATTAAGTGAAAGTTATTTATTTTTGAAAGAAAATAGAATAATATTTACACATATGATATGAATAGTTATGTGGGATTGTGATGTGTTAAAATGAATTTTATTTGGACGTAATGGATGCTTACTTTTGCATATTCAATTTTGTATTGGGATTTGGTTTAACCATGTATGACATGTCCTTGCTGCTTCTTTCCATTCTATTATTATCAGTCACATATCCTCAAATTTTCTTAGTTCAACAATTCAAGTAGTTAGCTTTATACTTAACCAATTTGATCAGATATATGAAATTAATTCGACATTTCACTTATCTTAATCTAACCACATGTGCACACTACATAAGAGTGAATTCTTGTCATATGTCGAATTATTCTTTATTGAAATGTAAACTGGTATGGAAAAGGCTCACTTTTTCATTGATAATTAGCATAATAGATATTGAAACCCATATCTAGGCCCAAACTGCAAACACTTCTTCTAATGAGTCCCGTGTTTTGCTTAAAAACCAGTAGTAATTTAAAAATGCAAAGCCAACAGCAATTTGAACATGTTTGTTTGAGAAAGATTTTGACTCACTTGAATTTTACAATCAGAGATGAATTTGATGTTTGTAGTATCACTCAGTTATTTGTTACAATCTTCACAATCATATACATTAGGTATTTATATATAAAAATATTGTAAATAGTCTGTTGGGCATTAGGTTGGCCCAAGATGCAAATAACCCAAACTATTGAGATAATTGATATTTGCTGTTGTTGAGTCAACAAGTTCATTTGCTTATACCTTTCTATACCCCCTCTAAAACGTAACTTAGGGTTAGGGTTAGGGTTGCGATTCCTTTGAAATGCAGCCCCCACCAGAGAAATTGAAAGCTTTAATACTTTTTCCTTTTCGATTCCTTGAGAAGCCATTCAACAGAGAGTATTGGCATCAATAATTTGTAGATCTTCATCACTTAACAACATGCAGTTAATTTTTTACAAAAGTTTTCTTCATCGAGTGGAAATTCACTTGATTATCAAGTGGAATTTCACTTTGATTGAAGTAATTGATGTTGTTATTCTTCAAGTTTTTTTGAGTTGCAAGAAATTCTGCTTCACTCGTTGCTGTTAGGTTCATTCACCTTCAGTTCTTGCTTGAAGCGAAAGAAGTTCTTATTTGATAATGGCTTTGTCATGATGTCAAAAACTTGGTAAGATGAAGATAAGTGGTTTATGTTGATCTTTCCTTTTGTTACCTATTCTCTTATGAAATAGAGATCCAGTTCAATGTGCTTAGTTCTAGCATGTAGAACTGGATTTTCTGAAAGTAGAATAGTACTTAAATTATCGCACCATATTGTTGGTTTGTTGGTAGTCTTGACATGAAGTTCACTAAGTAGAGACTTGATCCATATTACTTCTGCAGTTGCATTAGCAACACTTTTATATTTGGCTTCTGTAATAGATCTAGATACTGTAGGTTGCTTTTTTAAACACCATGAGGTTGGATTCATTCCTAGAAATATACAATAGCTGTGGTAGACCTTCCGTCATCCATGTCTGTAGCCCAGTCTAGCCTTTCATATTGATAGATTCATATGATTATAGTGTTAGTCCATGATTCATTGTTCCCTTGAAATATCTTAGTATTCTCTTGACATCTTTCTAGTGTTCATCAACTGGATTTTACATATATTGACTTACTTTATTAACACTGAATGAAATCTCTGGTCTGGTGATTGTCACATATTGTAATGCTCCTACAATGCTTCAGTACTGTTTTTCATTTGAGGTTGATTCTCCTTCATACTTAGACATATGTGAATTGCTTGCCATAGGAGCAGACAATGCATTCGCTTGATCCATTTTTGCTTCTGTAGAATTTTTGAGATATATTTTCTTTGATTTAAATGCATTTTTGTGTCAAAGATCCTCTTTACTTCAATGCCAAGAAAGTAATTCAAGTTTCCCAAGTCTTTGATTGAGAATTCCTTGTTTAAAAGTTTTGTAAGTTTGTTGATCTCTGATTCACTACTTCCTGTAATAATAAAATCATCAACATATATTAGTATATATGTAGTTGCATTTTCATTTAATTTTGTGAATGAAGAATTGTATGATTTTGCTGAGCTGTAGCCAAGTCTAACTATTTTGACTTTAGCTTTTCAAGCCAAACCCTTGGTGCTTGTTTAAGTCCGTAAATTGCTTTATTCAATCTGCACACAAGCTTTCGCTTTCTTTTTCTTTGAAACCTAGAGGATGTTCCATGTACACTTCCTCCTGTAAAATACCATTCAAAAAAGCATTATTTAGATCTAATTACTTGATGTTCTAGTTTCTATGTAAGGCAATGGTAAGAATAACTCTGATAGTAGAGGGTTTCACAATTGGCGAGAAAGTTTCATTAAAGTCAAACCACTTTGCTGTGAATACCCTTTAGCTACAAGTCTTGCCTTATATTTAGAAACTAAACCATCAGCATTTCTCTTAATTCTATATATCCATCTGCAGCCTTTAACAATTTGGTTGCTTGGTAAGGAAGTTAGATTCCAGATTATTTTTCATCAATGCATTGTACTCTTCTTTCATAGCAGCCTTCCAATTTTCACTCTGCACAGCTTGATGGTAGGTATTTAGTTCTTCAGTATCCATGACTGCACTGTACATTTTTGGTTTGAATATACCACCCTTGACTCTTGTTATCATGTGATGTCTAGTTTGTGCAGGTGGTTGATTTGGCTCATCAGCTATGACTTCTTGTTGATCATTAGGTGATTGTGAATCATCTAATGGTTGACAGAAGTTTGACCGAGTAGTGGTGCATTGATGTGGTGCTTGACTTGTACTTTCAGTTGGTTCAACTTCTTCATGACTTGGCTCAGGACTGGGCACAATGTGTTGTGAGGTAGATTTGGCGAGTGACTCTGAGTTTGCATCATTCTACCCTGTTTCACCTACAACTTGAGTCATAGTATCGGGTTGCTCAGGTATTGGTGGTATAGAAAATTTTGAATTATATGCCTTCCGTGATGATTTTATATTTGGTAAGCTGAATGGAAATATCCTTTATTTAAACACTACATGCCTTGATGTAAAAAAATTCCATTGCTGTCCAAGCATTTATATCCCTTCTTATTGGCTGCATAGCCTAAGAAGGTACATGGTGATGACCTAAAACTTAACTTGTGTGTTATATGGCCTTAAGTAGAGAAAGCATAGACATCCAAACACCTTTAAAATTTGATATTCGGGTTTAATTTTATATAATATTTCTACTGGACTTTTAAATTGTAAGACTTTTGTGGGTAATCTACTTATTAAAAACACAATAGTAGCAAAATCATCAGACCAAAACTTCAGAGTAAGTGCTGCCTGAGCAAGTAAAGTAAGCCCAGTTTCAACAATGTGTCTATGCTTTCTTTCAACGAGTCCATTTTGTTCTGATGTGTATGGACAGGTTGTTCATGAATTATTCTCCTTTTTTGGAAATATTCTTTAAGTGGTTGGAACCCAGTTCCACCATCAGTCTGCAAGACTTTTAATTGGAAATTTGTTTACCTCTCAGCATGAGCTATAAATTGTAAAGCTGCATCATAAGTTTCAGACTTTGATTTCAGAAAGTAAATCCATACATGTCTAGAGTATGCATCAACAAATGATATGTAGTATTTATAGCCATAATCAGTGTCTACAGGAGCTAGATCCCATAAATCACTAGCAACTAATTCTAAGGGTTTTGTGTAATTTTTTTAGAGACTGGAAATGCAAATTTGTGACTTTTACCCATTTGACAATATGTACATACATAAGGCATTGAAAAATATTTAAAAGAGATATTATCATTACTTAATACTTTCTTTACAATGCTTACAGTTGGATGTCCTAGCTTGGAACGCCAAATATCAAAATCTTTACATTTATCTTCCTGATCGATTTCAGTAACATTACACCATTTTCTTTGAAATTCAGAGATTCATGGTTGAATTTATACAATCCTTTAAATTCCTTACCTTGCAAAATGATTGAATATCTTTGATGAGACAGTGTTTTGGATAAAATTCAAAATATACATAATTATCTTTTACAAATTGTGATACACTTAATAATTTTTTCTTATACATGGAACTCTTAACAAGTTTTTAAGAAAAAGTTGGTTTCTGCCAGTAAAACTTGCATTTCCAGTATGCGTAATTTTAACTGATTTACCATGACCCATATGAATTAATTGCTTAACTCTATACTCCTTGCTTCCCAAGTTTAGATTCCTGAGATTGTTTGTTACATGATTGGTAGCTCCTGAGTCAGGGTACCATCTTTCATCCTGAATATCATCAATCCTTGCAGTCTCAGTGCTTCTGGTATCTGTTTGTTCTTTAGAATCTGGTAAGTATTGATCATGTTAGCATTAAGATTATGATTTCTTGAATTTTTGTTGATTTATTGAGATGGTATGTAGTTAGCATCAAATCTGAAGTAGTATTTGTTGGCTGCATGACCAATTTTTTCACAAATTTGACACCTCGTCTGTTGTTATTGTTGTTGTATCTTCCATTTCTGCCTCTGCATTTGGAATATTGACCACCCCTTTGAGAATTAAATTGATTTCTGCTATTATTATTTCTTTCTTGATTCATGAATTTATTGTTGCTGGGGAAGTTTACAGAGAAGTCTGATACATTTGATCTTTTTTGCTATATTCTCACTTCATGGGCAAGTAGAGTGGAGCAAACATATTGTATGTTTAGTGTTATTTCCTTTGAAGATAACACTACAACCACATCTTTACATTCTTCATTTAATCCACCTAATATGCATAAGACTTGCTTTGTGTCATAAATTTTATGACCTATAAATGCTAGTTGATCACATAATGTCTTGATTTTGGTCAAATACCCTCTCATTGATAGGTTTTATTTCCTTATGCTTTGTAGTTGTCTTTTGTAATACATGATTCACGCTACAGATTGAGTGTTAAATATTTGCTCCATAGTTGACCATATTTGACATGAACTTTTGCACCCAATAACTGTGGTAGTATATTCGCACTTATATATGACAGTAACCATGCACTGATTAGACTGCCTTGCCTTTGATGACTAACATAATCTTGATTGCTCATTAATTTTCCATCTTTATCTACCGTATATTTTGATGGTGTAATCAATGTTCCAAGAACATGATCTTCATGCCCATAACCCTTGATTGCTGTCTCTATTTGGAATTTTCAAAGGAGATAATTGCTTTCATCTAGTTAAACACTGACTAGTTGGCTTTGGGGCTATATTATGCCTTTGATAAGATCTTGGGTGTTAGCTGTCCGAGGTGTTGAATTAGTGGTTCTTGCTTCAGAAGTGGCTGAGTTGTTAATATCACCTTCAGCCATATTCAAGAACTTGTGAAATCTGATGAACTAATGCTGGAAAGTGGATTACTACAGTAAGAATCAACAAACTTGATGAAGAGTGCAGCCAGAGATCAACTGAATGATGAAGATATCTCTAACAATTGATTTTTTGGCGACAGTGGATATTTGATCCAAAAGACAAAAAAGCGGGATATAAAACTCTAATGAATCGCAAGTATAATCAATTATTCATGATCAGATGAAGAGAATATCAGTTCTCTGATGATGTTGTAACGCAGCCTAATCTCGATGATGAAATTATGAGGGATTGTTAATCAAGAATCTCATTTGAAACTCACTAAAAAACAAAAACGAAAATGAAAACAAATTACATGTCAGAAACTTACAGTTCCTTGTAGACCAATGAAGGCAACAATGGTGAGATAGCGACCAAAATTAGTATCAGCAACGAACCTTCCCATAAACACAACCTAAAAGAAGTACCCGTAGAGTTAGTTGCTGCATTATCCTATATTAAATAAAGTAAAACAGAAGCTAACATGTGACGGTCCAAATTTTAGCGTTTGAAAATCGACACCCGTACTTCACTTGTACTCGAATGCCACAGACTTAACCGTTGAAATCCGACTCGTGCCGGAGCTTATAACACATTAAGTACAACAACACAGCGGAAGAAAACAATGAACAATATCATTAACATACAACAGATACAACAGTTGATACAATAATGATAAAAATGATATCGATATCTATCAGAGATACAATATACAGCGGAAAATAACACAAGTAGATGGTCTAGACTTTGTGACCATCGACAGCGGAAAGATAATTCCAATAGGATTCCAAGTGAGAAAGTGAGAATCCAATATCTAGTGACTCCATTACCAAAGCTCCAAAGCTAGAAAGACTCCAAACCAAAAAGCGAGAACAAACATCCATGCTGAAGTGAATCAAATCGATCCAAATGCGATTGCCAATATCCAGAGATTGAATGCCATCGAATCTCCACCTACTATTTGATTATCTAGAAAACCAAACTCTAGACTGCCTGTGTGGAAAATTGTGGGCATCCAGAGTTTAGGAAGGGAACAATAAACTCCGGGTCAGCCATGGGACTGGTATGAGCAAACAAAATCAGTTTTATCTTTAAAGAAAACAACAACAAAAAAATTAAAACATTGAAAACCGCAATGCTTTTTTGGAAAATGAAACTACCGTAAGGCCTCCCGGCACACACACCATGCAATCGCACACTTGGGGGAGATTTCTCCTTATGATAGTCAAAAATGCTTGATACGCGAAAATCATTTCATATAATTATTAGTTCATAGTGAAAACATTTCCAAAGTATAATATTAATCTTAGCCAGCATACGTACCATTATAGTATGCCTACTATAGCTACCATGTTAAATGGAAGGTTCTATAACTAAAACCGTACAAGGTGCGTATTAGTGATTGGATTTCCAATAAATGGTCAGGCTAAGGAACTTCCCATTGCCACATGGGTACGCCTTTGGAGGGATGCCTCGAGAACCTACCCGACTCTCTGCCAACACAAGGCCGGTTTACCCCATGCTCGGGAGTAACACGTAAGATATGCCATCCCCGGTCGTTTGCGACCTTTATCCGAGAGCTCTCAACCACAAAGCAACAATCACATAGTAATAGATTTACAGTGTCCACATGAGTTAACTATTTGGGCAACATACCATGATACCATCCTTTTCCAAAAGGAATGGACATACCGTAGGGGCGCAACCCCTGGAACCTTGCCGCATCTTTCCTGTTTCGACCATTTCCGGGGTGTGAGGTCCTGATGCAGTCTCATCCACAAAGCTACACTTTTCACAAAGCCTTGCTTTGATCAGCAAATGATCGGCAGCACTTTGTATGTCACATTACCAATTTGAGAATGTATCACTAGTAACCATCAACTACATAACCTTTGAGCTCGTACGTCTCAGAGAAGGGTGTTAAGCTAAGAGAATAAATATCTTTCACCAAACAGAAATGTATTTGATAATAACTAGCTTTACATCTCAAAGTGTAACTTTAGACATACATCCATACAAGTCTGTTCCGGGTTCAAACAGAACCGAAGGCACTTCAAAAGAAACCCTTGCAATCCGGGTATTCACAACCCCGATTAGACTCCCCATCACATATGGAGATCTCTATACCGTAGCTACTCAGTGCAGAGTCATTCGACGGGTAATCCTTTCGCTCTCGAAAATACCCGGTCTTCACCATCGACCTTCAAATGTTATCCATAACATCGTATCATTACTCAGAATGGGTTATATGACACAAGGTCCTCTTCCGACTAAACCGAATAATGAGTGCAGTATTTAAAAACATATGGATATTGGGATTTCAGTTAAGTCACAACTTATTACCCCAAAACTTTTCTTTTCAAATGGTTTAAACAAATTACCATTTCCAAATCTTTAAACAAAAAGATTTACTTTTTAAAGTTCACTTAATTTTTACAAAGATTCATTCACATATTTCAAAACAATCTTCCTTTCAAATTTGATTAACTCATCCAATCTTTAAATCAAAGATTTAATTCATAACTTTCAAACCATTTCCAAAGATTCATTCATAACTTGGAAAACCATTTTCATTTCAAACCTGAAATCCTTTAACACAAATTGGAATTTCTTTCCTTATATGAAAGCTTTTATTATTTGAAAAAAAAACAGTTTTCGTTTCGGAAAATCCGATTTCATTTGTACAAGTTAAAGTCCTTGGGTTAAATTCAAATTCCAAAACAATACTTTTTAAATGGTTTAAAACCCATATAAACTTGTATAACCTTTTTAAACCAAAATTTTCAATATAGAATTCAATTTCAAATCTTGAATTCAAATTCAAATCAAACTATTTAAATCTCAAAACTTTATCAAGTTATTCAAAATAACTTTTATCTTCAAAAATCCTTTACAAAAGCTTTTCACATTTTATCCAATTCCATTTTCAAAACCATTTGTATTCAAAATTCAACTTTAAAACAATTTCAAAAATCTGTGACTTAACCAATTTCCTCGTGCAATCCATATTTGTGTGTGTATGGTGTAGTCCAGGGGTTTTCCCAATGAAATGACCCGCAAATCCGTACCCCTTGAGTCAACACTATTCTAAAATACTCAACTCAAGTTGTACAGAAATACGAACCATTTGGGTTAAAGAAAAAGAGGTAGAAGAAGAAAATAGAAAACAATATCATAATCTAACCATCGCAGCGGAATAAAATATAATAGATAATAAATAATCTTTACTCAAAATCAAATATATCAGTTTACGTATATTACATCATCAGAATACATCAGTCACAGCTTACATCAATAACATACAATGGGTACACAACAACTCAACACAGCGGAAATATATATATATACAAGTACGAGAATACGTATCGTCATCCAGCTCGTCTCCTGAGCTCCACAGCATCATATCCTGTATTCTATAATACTCGGTCTGACCCGAGCATTACAGTTAAATAACACCCGAGTCAGTCTGGATTACCAGCATGAGAAAATCACACCCAATTGATTATTAAAGTTTCAAAATCCTGTGAAAACAAAAGCATCTCGTAAGACCACGCCACAAATAAACATGTCGGGTTTTTACCTTACGATAGCTAAAACAATTTTTATAGAAATCCCCTGATATTATAATAGGGTCTATATACAAATACTTATAAAATAGCTGAAATTGTTACATGATTAAATTCCAGCTACTAGCCACAGAGTGGGTAATACAAACAAAAATCGTACAAGGCTCGTAGGAAGAATGGATTTCCAACTAATGACTAGGCACTGGGGTACCACCTGTCACAGTACGGGGCCTAGATCACCGTACTGAGGATTACTCCCTTCATCCCCTGCAACACAAGGCCGGAACCATTCCTTACTGAACAGTCCCGAACAAGATAAACCCCGTGGTTGGCGCGACCAACCACCCACTAAGCCGAAATAAAAAGGGACATCTAGACAGGGGAAATATCTTGTCCTGCTTGGGCATGACCCACCTAACCTTGCTGCATATCCCCTGATTTTCAGTCATTCCCGGTTGATGAGGCTTGAGGCTAAGCGTTACCTTTAGAACGTTTTCACTTAGAATGCCCATCGTCCACCTGACGATGTTTCGCAAGCATTCGTCCATACAAGTCCGTCCTGGGTTCGAACGGAACCGAAGGCACTATTCCTACTACATTCATTTTGGAAATATCCTCAGGATTAGTCGCGACTAGCCCTTGCACTTCACTGCTCCATCTTTGAATCCAAAATCGTTTACACGAAACGTACAAACCGGATCGAAGTGGTTTTCGAGAAATAAATCTCGATCCCGGTCTCTTCGAAACGTTCAGCGCATTTGTCCAATATTGATAGTCGGTTATTTAACTATCAATTAATATTCACAAACAACCATCAACCAATAAATAATCTTCCAAATTATTTATTAACCTCAAAATATCTTCACAAGATATATTTCTATTTTCCATCCTTTGAAAACAATTTCAAAACCATCATTCTTTTCAGAATCAACTTTCTCAAATATTTTATATCTCCTTTGAAATCACCAAGCACAAAACTAGATTTTAAAATAATTTAAAACACTTTATTTTGAAACATTTAAGTTAGAATTACTTTAATAATTTGTTAAAAATACATACTATATGAATGTTTGAAATAAGGTTATAAAACTAGATTTCTACTTTTAAAACAAAATACTAATTTACTTCTTAATAATTACTGCTAGAATAGACTAAAGAAAATACTTACTTTAAACTTTAAATAATAGAAATAATAAATTTTTCAAAACTTGCTTTCTTTAAAAACAGCTTTAAAACATTTAATTTATATTTACAATTTTACCTCTTAAAACATGTACTTGGCCATCCGGAGAAAGTTCCAACTCAATCACTTAAATCAATTTCCCCGAAATTGATTTCCAATTTATTTTATTTGAAGTAAGTTTCTTTAATTACTCAATTCATTTCAAAAATTCATTAGTTACGGACTTATTATTATTGTTGTTAATTTCCGTTTGATTTTAAAACTTTTAACTAAAATATACGAATGTCAGGCTTTTTCCCATTTCTTCTTTATTCCTTAAGTTAAATCTTAAATATTAAATAAATGTTTGTTTTTATTAAATAATATCATTGAAGTTTCAAACTTCATTAACCTTCTGCTTATTCAAAAATTCCTTTCCATATACAGAATTTTATTAATTAAAAAGTGATACAAATGAAAGTTATCACATTCTTCCTGCAGTTTTCAAAACTTTAAAAATTATAGGATTTGGATAAGAAACGCAAAAGTTATGCATAAAATACTAGCTCAGGTTTGCACAAAACAACAGGACAGCGAGTTTTCAAGAGGTTTTTCAATATTTTAGTCAACTAATTTCAGAAAATGATACAAAAGAAAGTTATAGGACTTTCCGTTAGCTTTCCAGAATGACCAAAATCGTCAAATTTGGATCAACGGTTCAAAAGTTATGATCATTTTACTAAAAACATTAAACTTAGCCTGAACTTATGCATTTGCAGGACAGCGACCAACAATTTCAATTTTAGCATAGAAAACACCGAAATCAGGCAAAATGAATAAAGCAAAAGTTTTAGCTTAGTTCCTAAGATTTCCAGAACATTAAAAATTTCCAAATTCCGATAAGAATTGTAAAAGTTATGAATAAAACAATTCTAAGATTTGAATTTCACAACTTATGTCATTTTGTCTCGGGACAGCGATAAACAATTACAATTTTGGCCAAGTTAACTTCGAAATTTTGGAAAACTCAAAACATAAAAGTTTTAGAACAAAGTCTAAGCTTTCTAGAACATCTAAATTTATCAAAATCGGTTGAGGAACGAAGAAGTTATGGCCAATTTAGTTTCAGCCTTAAGCACAGAGCTAATATTGGTTTTGCTCTCGAGATTACAGTAGAAATGTTCAATTTTGACATAGCTAACTTTCAAATTACAAAAAACACAAAACATAAAAGTTATAGCACATGAAATAAGCTTTCCAGAACATCCAAGAAATCGAAATTTCATTAAGTATTGAGAAAGTTATGGTTAAATTACTAAGCCGCATTTTTGATAGAACCGAGCCATTTTTACTTATAACTATCATCTCTTCAAGAATAACATGAATACTAGAAATTAAATAGTTTTTCTCACCTTAAACTTGTGTATTTAACTTGACTCTTTTTCCCTATCTTTCTCCAAGCTTTTTCACTTTATCTTACTTTTGTTTTTTCTTTTTGAAAGTATCAAAATAAGTGAACATTTCCACCCTTTATATATTAATTTTCAAGGCTAGTTTGGTAATTTTAGTTTTGGACACTTGTCTTCTTCTCTTTGCACAGCTTTAGAATGTTGACACATGTCTACTTAGGTGTCTTAAGATGTTTCTACACATGGACACCTAATGGGGTTATGTGTCTACTTAGGTGTCTTAAGATGTTTCTACACATGGACACATGTCCTTCATTTTTTTATGCAAGCTTTATTTTATTACACATACCTTATTTAGTAATCATTTAAGGTGTTCTAGAAGTGTACACCTAAGTAATATATGTGTCATAATTCTATTTCATCTTAAGATAGGTGTATGGTCTATATTATGCCACTTGTCTTCAACATGTCATGTCACTTATCCTATACTTATACATACTTATACCTTTTGTATTATTATAAATATAAATACAATAGAGATGGTGTATACAAGAAGCTTGACTAATTAAATTATTATCAATTAAATTTTTAGCGTGTTTATATATCGTACACTCACACACTAACTCTGATCACAACGAAATTTGAAATCCGATAATAATTCAATATTACGGACTCAATGGAACTGGTTTCGTCGAATTCCAAGACTGTGCCTCGGAAGGTTATTTTTAAATTCAATTTAAACGATGAAATTTTCAAAACTGAACAATCCACTGTTAAATTCAATTTTAAAACTTCTATTACCCTTAGTGTTATCAATATAACTTTTATAAGCCTTCAAATTATATTTTTAACAGGCTTAAAATCTCAGGTTTCATATTTTATCCAATTCAAATTATTTAATTCAACAATCTAATTGTCAAATAAATTATGATATTCGTAATTTAAGTTGAGAATTAACCTTTAAATACTTAAAATCAATTAAATATTTCGATTTTAAATGCTCGAAAATTCCGGGTCGTCACATTCCTTCCCCCTTAAAAGAATTTCGTCCCCGAAATTACTAGTTAGGAAGAATGATCTATACCCCGTTAACTATTCCCTCGATCCAAATAGGTTTGCACAACTTACCAAACAAATCTTTTCATCAAAAGACTCAGTAACCCTCTTCCCAACCTTTCCAACTTACCCATAAGCCTCAAACAAAATTACTTACTTATAAATTCAAATTTTTACCTGAAAACCAAAGAATTATCAAAATTTCTCAAAAATTTTCTAACTCCCTAAATTCCCGAAAAATTTCGCCAGCGTCTCCTTTGCGCGGCTAGCTCGGTACAACTACAAAATGGCTCTACGGCCTCCCAAATCCAAAAAGCCAAGTGGCTCAATCCAAATCCCAATCAAATTTCATACCAAATTTAAAATACATACCTTTTTGTCGAGTATTTCAAATTTATCTTCTTGAAATCAAAAACCAATTCTCTTTTCCATTTAGATTACCTGCATATCCTGCTTAGCACTAATATCCAATCACAACATTCCAAAACATTTTATCGACTCTCACAAAATGTCAATATCTATTCATTCCAATATTGACTTAAATTACATTGGTAGTATCAATTTCCATTTAAGAATTCATCATTCCTTCTTAAGTTAACATAAGCAATTTATATGTTTCTTATATTCATTTCATCTTTCACTTTAGTTTATATCTACTTCTATTCAACTTGATTCTTTCATTTTCATACGAATTCAATTTATTTTCAACTCCGAATGTTAAATTTTATTTTTTTCATTTAGAACTAATTCATGTCATTATTTTAATTAGTTTCATTCACTAACTTATTTCAATTTCTTGTTTGAAATTGGTTTGTCGTTAATAAATTTTCCAAAAAATTTCAAAAATTTTCTAACTCCCAAAATTCCTGAAAATTTTTGGCAGTGTCTCCTTTGTACGGAGGAGCTTTTGCAATTTGACAAAAGAGATAAATATATATACATCGACCCACACGGTCGAAAAAATCAAAAACAGTTCATATTTCCTATTTTTATTGCGTAGGCGTACCTTATTTAGCATTTTAAGCAAGCGGCTTATTATTTTTAGCAAATAGCACAACCAAATCCAGCCACACGGCTTCCAGGTACCTGTACTTACTCCATTTAAACATGTAAGTGCCGAATATATGAAGTTTAACAGTATATCACTTGTTCACACTACTAAAAAAAATTGAATTTTAAAAGAAAATTCACCAAACATTTTCCGTAAGCAATTTTTACAACTTTCATAGTAATTCAACTATTTCAATTAATTTACAAACCATTTTCATTCAAATTTGAATGGTTTAAAACTCAATCGCTTACATTTAATTTATTCTTAAGCAAACTGAACTCATATTTAATTCAATTGCTTTCAAAATCAATTTATTTTACTCCTATCAATCCATAGAATTTTTAATTACTTCCATTTACATTAAATGACAATTAATTCTATGCAATTTGACAAGATCTATGTGAATAAATAAGTATTTATGGTTTATAACCATTTTAAATGGATTTCAACTCAATTCTATTCCCTTTTTAAATTTATTCACGATCCATATATTCTTATTTTCATTGCATTTCAGATTTGAATCCATTCACTTTACATCTCACTTTATTAACTAACTAGTTCATTCAAAACCATTTACAACCTAGGTTCATCTTGATTGCCACTTAAATTTCCCCTTTTATTTTAATCCATCCTCAATCATTTATTTAGCTCAACACATTCCATTTAAATTTCATTTACAACCGTTCATTTACATTTCATTCCAGGTTAGTTTATTCCAAACTATTTTATTTAGCTCGGAAACAATCCAAGCTATTTCATTCAATAACCATTTCTCAACTTATTTAAACCACATTTCATTTGATACTTATTTATTTAAGAATATCATTCCATTAAATATTATTTATAACTCACCGAATTTTATTTCGACTAAAATTCATTTTCACTTGATTTAAATCCAACCCAATATCATTAAACTTGGTTCAAGTTGAATTCAATTCAACTCTCCTCCATTCATTTAGCTTAAGTCAATTTACTTCAATTTATTCAAATTTTACACTTAAGCTCATTCTCATCTTACAATCAAAGTTCTCTTTTCAATTTAACTTGATTCTATTTTAATCCAATCCCATTTCAAACTACAAATTTATTCGATCAATTATTATACATTTTAACTTTTTAGATTCAGCTCATTCAATTTATTGCCTGGCTAATTTCCAAGTTATCTCCACTTATTTGGATTTTATCTGCAATCCATACCATTACTCATTTAATCCATTTCCATTTTTATTCGATACATTCCCAATTATATTTAATTTGTTAACACTTCAAGTTAAAATTTTAAATTAATAACTCAAGCTTTGATTCTACCATTCACTTTAAAATTACTATCCAATTTTATCAATCACAATATAATTACATTTACATCACTATCGATCCAAGTCGAATGTGATTTATAACTTGAGTTTTATTTTCCAACTTCATCTTAAACTCACAATTCAATTTCATTAACTAATTTATTACCTAATTAGTTCTCCCCTTATTTATAATCCAACACTTGACTTTTTTTAATCTCAAAATCTCTTCATTTAAATTTCTTAAGTTCAAATTTATTTTATAATTCAAGTTTGGATTCTCATTTTATTTTTAATTCATCAAACACTATTTATTTTGGAATTTGCATTCCATTTCAATTTTATAAGTCTCCACTTATAATTTACACAATTCCATTCATCATAGGCTTAAATATATTCATCTTTTATTTTTAACTCAAGCCTTATGCTTATTTATATCCCAAACATATCTTTATTCCCATCGATTTTTAATTCTTTTACAAGTCATTCTAATTTATTTATTTCAATTCCAATTCTTATCCAATTTATTTTCCATTTGTTTAGGTAAGAATCTAATTTCATTAATTAATTCAATTGAATTCTCATCCCAACTCAATTTTACTTTAACTCGGATTTATTTAACTCAATTCGATTTCAACTCAATTCGAATACAACTGGATATTCTTTCAGCTTATTCAATTAATTTCAATCCAGTCAAATTTTTATTTTCAAATCTAAGTTAATTTCATTTTCAACTTTTCTCTTTAAATTTTAATTCCAACATTCAAAGCCTATATTTCCTTCGTGATTTAAAACTCATCTCAATTTTATAAGCTTACAATTTATCTCATCAGGATTTTTAAACTCCCGGCTTTTGGCTTCAAATCATTTTGAAATCTCCAATATCTCAAACCACATTTCTCAAAAAATTTAATCTAATCCTGGCTTTTATTTTCAACAAATTTCCTTTGAAATTTTCAAAAACATCTTGCTTTCCTAAACAAATCAATTTGGTAGCAATTTTTCACTTAGAAATTCGAAAATGAATACTAATGATGCGGCCGTCATCATCAGAATTATTTTCCAATAATCCAAGTGATTTCAATGCTATATTACTTCCAAAATCCATTTATAACAATTCCCTTTCAGAAATATCTCCAAAACAATGCTATCATTTATCTTCAAAACACTTCCAAATTTTCGGGATTTAAATTTCCAAATCCTGCTTAAATCAATTTTTTTTTTCTATAATTCATTTGCATAGCTTATGTTCATACAAATTTTCATTTGATTACATTTCAATTTATAATTTACATTTATAATTCACATTTATAAATTTCATTTCATAATTGAATTTATCTTCTCAATCTTTGATTATATTTACAATTTGTAGTTAAATTTTCACTTAAAAATGATAATACTTTAATATTATCATTCCTAACATCCAAGCAACCATATATTAGCTAAATAGTTTACAAAACTTTTATTTATATCAAAATATATTTTAAGTAAAATTATTTCATCTACCCACATTTAAAACAATACCGTGTCAATTGTTCTATTCAAGTGTTTAGAAACCCCTTCGATGCAGTTGCGCAGACTGTGTCGACGAAGGTTCATATGCCACTCAATAAATCAATCAACACAATATTAAAACAATTTATATCCACTAAAAAATACGCGCTCATATCAATTAATACGCTCAAACTCATTTTAGAGTACTATAGACTCTATTTTAAATGAGTAATTCCCACCAGAGCCAAGGTTATCTCCAACCTAAGCTCTGATACCAACTGAAACGACCCGCATATCCGTACCCCTTGAGTCAACACTATTCTACAATACTCAACTCAAGTTGTACAGAAATACGAACCATTTGGGTTAAAGAAAAAGAGGTAGAAGAAGAAAATAGAAAACAATATCAGAATCTAATCATCGCAGCGGAATAAAATATAATAGATAATAAATAATCTTTACTCAAAATCAAATATATCAGTTTACGTATATTACATCATCAGAATACATCAGTCACAGCTTACATCAATAACATACAATGGGTACACAACAACTCAACACAGCGGAAATATATATATATATATACAAGTACGAGAATACGTATCGTCATCCAGCTCGTCTCCTGAGCTCCACAGCATCATATCCTGTATTCTATAATACTCGGTCTGACCCGAGCATTACAGTTAAATAACACCCGAGTCAGTCTGGATTACCAGCGTGAGAAAATCACACCCAATTGATTATTAAAATTTCAAAATCCTTTGAAAACAAAAGCATCTCGTAAGACCACGTCACAAATAAACATGTCGGGTTTTTACCTTACGATAGCTAAAACAATTTTTATAGAAATCCTCTGATATTATAATAGGGTCTATATACAAATACTTATAAAATAGCCGAAATTGTTACATGATTAAATTCCAGCTACTAGCCACAGAGTGGGTAATACAAACAAAACTCGTACAAGGCTCGTAGGGAGAATGGATTTCCAACTAATGACTAGGCACTGGGGTACCACCTGTCACAGTACGGGGCCTAGATCACCGTACCGAGGATTACTCCCTTCATCCCCTGCAACACAAGGCCGGAACCATTCCTTACTGAACAGTCCCGAACAAGATAAACCCCGTGGTTGGCGCGACCAACCACCCACTAAGCCGAAATAAAAAGGGACATCTAGACAGGGGAAATATCTTGTCCTGCTTGGGCATGACCCACCTAACCTTGCTGCATATCCCCTGATTTTCAGTCATTCCCGGTTGATGAGGCTTGAGGCTAAGCGTTACCTTTAGAACGTTTTCACTTAGAATGCCCATCGTCCACCTGACGATGTTTCGCAAGCATTCGTCCATACAAGTCCGTCCTGGGTTCGAACGGAACCGAAGGCACTATTCCTACTACATCCATTTTGGAAATATCCTCAGGATTAGTAGCGACTAGCCCTTGCACTTCACTGCTCCATCTTCGAATCCAAAATCGTTTACACGAAACGTACAAACCGGATCGAAGTGGTTTTCGAGAAATAAATCTCGATCCCGGTCTCTTCGAAACGTTCAGCGCATTTGTCCAATATTGATAGTCGGTTATTTAACTATCAATTAATATTCACAAACAACCATCAACCAATAAATAATCTTCCAAATTATTTATTAACCTCAAAATATCTTCACAAGATATATTTCTATTTTCCATCCTTTGAAAACAATTTCAAAACCATCATTCTTTTCAGAATCAACTTTCCCAAATATTTTATATCTCCTCTAAAATCACCAAGCACAAAACTAGATTTTAAAATAATTTAAAACACTTTATTTTGAAACATTTAAGTTAAAATTACTTTAATAATTTGTTAAAAATACATACTATATGAATGTTTGAAATAAGGTTATAAAACTAGATTTCTACTTTTAAAACAAAATACTAATTTACTTCTTAATAATTACTGCTAGAATAGATTAAAGAAAATACTTACTTTAAACTTTAAATAATAGAAATAATAAATTTTTCAAAACTTGCTTTCTTTAAAAACAGCTTTAAAACATTTAATTTATATTTACAATTTTACCTTTTAAAACATGTACTTGGCCATCCAGAGAAAGTTCCAACTCAATCACTTAAATCAATTTCCCCGAAATTGATTTTCAATTTATTTCATTTGAAGTAAGTTTCTTTAATTACTCAATTCATTTCAAAAATTCATTAGTTACGGACTTATTATTGTTGTTGTTAATTTCCGTTTGATTTTAAAACTTTTACTAAAATATACGAATGTCAGGCTTTTCCCCATTTCTTCTTTATTCCTTAAGTTAAATCTTAAATATTAAATAAGTGTTTGTTTTTAATAAATAATATCATTGAAGTTTCAAACTTCATTAACCTTCTGCTTATTCAAAAATTCCTTTCCATATACAGAATTTTATTAATTAAAAAGTTATACAAATGAAAGTTATCACATTCTTTCTGCAGTTTCCAAAACTTTAAAAATTATAGGATTTGGATAAGAAACGCAAAAGTTATGCACAAAATACTAGCTCAGGTTTGCACAAAACAACAGGACAGCGAGTTTGCAAGAGGTTTTTCAAAATTTTAGTCAACTAATTTCAGAGACAAATAAAAGTTATAGGACTTTCCGTTAGCTTTCCAGAATGGCCAAGATCGTCGAATTTGGATCAACGGTTCAAAAGTTATGACCATTTTACTAAAAACATTAAACTTAGCCTGAACTTATGCATTTGCAGGACAGCGACCAACAATTTCAATTTTAGCATAGAAAACACCGAAATCAGGCAAAATGAATAAATCAAAAGTTTTAGCTTAGTTCCTAAGATTTCCAGAACATTAAAAATTTCCAAATTCCGATAAGAATTGTAAAAGTTGTGGATAAAACAATTCTAAGATTTGAATTTCACAACTTATGTCATTTTGTCTCGGGACAGCGATAAACAATTACAATTTTGGCCAAGTTAACATCGAAATTTTGGAAAACTCAAAACATAAAAGTTTTAGAACAAAGTCTAAGCTTTCTGGAACATCTAAATTTATCGAAATCGGTTGAGGAACGAAGAAGTTATGGCCAATTTAGTTTCAGCCTTAAGCACAGAGCTAATATTGGTTTTGCTCTCGGGATTACAGTAGAAAGGTTCAATTTTGACATAGCTAACATCCAGATTACAGAAAACACAAAACATAAAAGTTATAGCACATGAAATAAGCTTTCCAGAACATCCAAGAAATCGAAATTTCATTAAGGATTGAGAAAGTTATGGTTAAATTACTAAGCCGCGTTTTTGATAGAACCGAGCCATTTTTACTTATAACTATCATCTCTTCAAGAATAACATAAATACTAGAAATTAAATAGTTTTTCTCACCTTAAACTTGTGTATTTGACTTGACTCTTTTTCCCTAGCTTTCTCCAAGCTTTTCCACTTTATGTTACTTTTGTTTTTGCTTTTTGAAAGTATCAAAATAAGTGAACATTTCCACCCTTTATATATTAATTTTCAAGGCTAGTTTGGTAATTTTAGTTTTGGACACTTGTCTTCTTCTCTTTGCACAAGCTTTAGAATGTTGACACATGTCTACTTAGGTGTCTTAAGATGTTTCTACACATGGACACCTAATGGGGTTATGTGTCTTAAGATGTTTCTACACATGGACACATGTCCTTCATTTTTTTATGCAAGCTTTACTTCATGACACATACCTTATTTAGTAATCATTTAAGGTGTTCTAGAAGTGTACACCTAAGTGATATATGTGTCATAATTCTATTTCATCTTAAAATAGGTGTATGGTCTATATTATGCCACTTGTCTTCACCATGTCATGCCACTAATCCTATACTTATACATACTTATACATTTTGTATTATTATAAATATAAATTCAATAGAGATGGTGTATACAAGAAGCTTGACTCATTAAATTATTATCAATTAAATTTTTAGCGTGTTTATATATCGTACACTCACACACTTACTCTGATCACAACGAAATTTGAAATCCGATAATAATTCAATATTACGGACTCAATGGAACTGGTTTCGTCGAATTCCGAGACTGTGCCTCGGAAGGTTATTTTTAAATTCAATTTAAACGATGAAATTTTCAAAACTGAACAATCCACTGTTAAATTCAATTTTAAAACTTCTATTACCCTTAGTGTTATCAATATAACTTTTATAAGCCTTCAAATTACATTTTTAACAGGCTTAAAATCTCAGGTTTCATATTTTATCCAATTCAAATTATTTAATTCAACAATCTAATTGTCAAATAAATTATGATATTCGTAATTTAAGTTGAGAATTAACCTTTAAATACTTAAAATCAATTAAATATTTCGATTTTAAATGCTCGAAAATTCCGGGTCGTCACACCCAATAGTGCAACAACATCAATCACCACAAGTTCAATCATATCAATATCGATAAGCGATATAATCTATAACGCTTATCTTCATTCACAGAATCACAGATAGAAAATATAAATTCGTCACAGATAAATAAATAAATTAAATTCGTCACATCTCAATTCATATCAAAAAGCATCACACAGCAGAGATATCAAAAAATTCAAAGCATTCAATGCAATCCAAATATCCATAAGTAAGGTTGATTGATCATCTGATTAATTGAAACCAGATTAATCACTAGTCCAGGTTAATTAATCATTAATTAATTACAAACCATTTCAATTAAGTATCCTTTAATCATTTATTAATTAATAAATAAATTAACCTTTAATTATTAAATAATTAACCTTTGATTATTTAATTATTCTTCAATTAATTACCCTTAATTAATTACATTAATTAATTACTCCTCAATTAATTATCATTCCTTAATCACCTTCATTAATTAATTAATATTTAATTAATTAATTATCCTTAATTAATTATAATAAGTAATTATCTCTAATTACTTAATCAACTTTAGCCATTAATTAATTACTTTTAATTAAGTAATAATCTTTAAGTAATTAATTACCTTTGATTACTTATATTAATTAATCTTCTAATTAATTAATTATCCTTAATTATGAAATTAATTAACCTTAATCCATCCCTTAATCATTAATTAATAAATCTTAATTATTAAGCAACCAATCCTTTAATTTATAAATTAATAAATTAATCACCTTGATTATTTAAGTAATTAACTATTACATATATTAATTAAACTTTAATTAATCACATTCAATAATTGATTATACTTTATTCACAAATTAATGATACTTAATTAATCGAGACCTTAATTAAGTAAAGATAAACCTTTTCCTTGATTAATTACTTAACTACATCTTCATTAAATTACATATGGAAACATTTAACAATTGATTACAAAATTATCTAATATAAATTTTCTAAATCAAAAACAAATTAAATTTCAAATCATGTGACTTTAGAGTTTATATTGAAAACTTGTTTTTGGAAAATTGATAAACATTTTTTTTATAAACCAAAACCACCGGCGGAAGCCCAAACTAAAAAAAAATATACAAACCCGAACCTTTTTCACTTATCACAAGGTAATCGGGCCAAAGCCCAAATTGAAGGAAACAAAACCGATGCCTTCCTTTCTTCTTCTCTACCTATCAACTCCCAGATCGCCAAAAATAATTGAATTCCGATGCCACGAAATCCAAGAAGCTCAACTTCGGTCGACTCAAACAACTATCAACGAACATCGATGCTAGCGAAGTGACCCAGCCTGGAACAAAACCCATTCTTCTCGCCTATCTCTAATTCATCCCTGCCGAGACATCACGTGCACACGGTGCACGTGCACCACCTCTCCGATGACCCATCCGACCTCGCGAACCCCTAAGTCGATGTCCCTTCTTCTACTGATCGACACTGCCCCCTCGACGATGACTTGAATCCTCCCCAAACGAAAAACAGTCCTCGCTTGAATCATCGGGAAAGTTCCGATCCAAAACTCGACGAACTACTCTCACCAAATTCCTTCGATCAAATCAACACCACAACCGATCAAAAGCCTTATCCTGACCCTACCCCTCTGCCAAAAATCGTTTGTTCTGGTTAGCCACGAGCTTCCAAATCGATCGCGTTGCCATCCGCAACCCACCCGGTCCTTAAACCCTGTATTCGATCAACCAACCCAAACCAAACCCAAAACCAACAAACAACCACGGTTGATCGCTTCTCCATGCTCAACCGCACCTCCCTGCATCGCCATCCCGAAGCCTCGATCGCCCACGACCGCGAATTTAATTTTTGAACAAAAATTGGTCATTTTAAAAGTTCTTAAATTTTAAACTATTAAAAATCACAATTTAACTTCTAAAATTCCTATTTCTATAAACAAAATCAGATAGCATACTTGAATTCTTGTTTTAAACACATCAAATTTTCGCTAAACTTAGTTGTTTACTGTAAAACAACCCTGAGATAACTATGCCACAAGAATCATTTACAAAACTATTTTTAGCTTAGACTACACTAGAAAATTAACATCTTCTTAGTTTACGACATCATCAGATTTGTATTAGATTTAGAGATATAAAATTTTGAAACTGGAATGACAAACTGGAATGACTAAAATTGTCCACTGATAACAGAGCAACATATCAATCCATTTCAAGTTTGAAGTTAAAGTTCCTCAGACATGCATCGATATATACATATATTTGTATACTCCAACAATTTACATCCATGCAAACATGTTTCACAACATATATCACATAGATCACATGCAAAACAGAATAAATATGGGGTTTTACGGGTTTGCTCACCTTGCTTAAAAGAGGGAATAGAGAAGAATATTAAAGTTTTGCCTGGAACTTGCAATTTTAAACTGCTCTGGTTTTTGATCTGAGACTTGATGTTGAGATACTGATCTGGATTTTAATCTGAAACTCTGATGAATTGAATCTACTGCTCGAACAAGTTGAATTTGGAATCTGGTTTATTTCCAGGTTGAAGTTTGTTGATTTTTAATTCCAGATTTAAGCTTTTGCTATTTGATCTCAGGCTTGGTTTATTTTTGATTTTCATTTCCTTTTGCTTCCAGGTTTGCTGAAGACTGAATTTTTTTGATTTTCTATTTCCAGGTTAATCTTGCAACCATTGAGATGAGATTTTATTTTTACTTCGATCTAGTACTGCTTGTATTTAATTTGAAAACTGATCTGAGCTTTGATTTCTGGATTTAAAAATCTTTGAATTTGCTTGCTTGAATGCTTCAGGCTTTTGTTTTTAAACTTTTTCTTTATAATCAATGTATATCTCTAATTCAAAAAAGAAGAACAATATTTTGCCACTTGTTATTTGTATATTAACACTTGTAAATACATAATAAAATAATTCTACACTTGTTTAATTACAACGATAATTGATGTACACTTGTTAATTCATTAAATCTAAATTTTACAAATGTTCAGATGTATACATTTTGTGTTTAGACCCGTTACTTAATTTAATTTATAAATTTTATTTTAAACCTTATGTTATTATAAATTATAAAATGTATTTCCTTATTATGTATAATTAAAAAGAAAGTATTAAATCATTTTAGTCATTTTCAAACTATTATACTTTTAAATAAATATTCATCTACATAAATAAACAAACATGTATACATACATACATACATACATACATATATATATATATATATATATATATATTAGAATTTATTCTTTAAATATCTTTTAGAAATTTATTATGTTAAATTTAAGTCATAACTTCTAAATCAAAATGTCTATTTATATCTCAGTATATTTATATTTGAATTTCAAATCCAAATTCCTTTATTTACAATCTTTTGATATATATATATATTTATTCAAATTTTCAAATTAATCCACAATTAAATTTATAATATATTATTCAAAATATTTATTTTTGAATTTCCAAATAGAAATTTTATTTAAAATCATATTTATATACATTTTGAATCCAGGTTATTATGAATATTTATATTTATGTTTTTTTTATCATTAACACTTATATAACTCTTTTTTTCTAAGGAAATGATTTTCTAAATCCTAATTATACATTTATAGATAATCACATATATTAAAAATATAGAGCTTAACTTTCAAATAATTTTTATATATAAACAAACCCATATTTTAATTTATGTTGGAATTTTTTTCAAATTAATTTACCAATAAATTCACAATTTATTTCCAAAATTTAAATTAATTATCAATTTAAATTTGGCTAAAATCCGGGAATGTTACATAACAGGTTTTAGAAAATAAAATGCATAATTTTATGCAAACAGAGTTGATGCAATTCGAATTTATTTTAAGTGCCATGATCTATGAAGTGATATTATAAGCCGGGTTAATATGCAAAATCTGTTTGTAGATATGCATTTAGTTGGTCAATTTCTTTTGGGAAAGGGTAGCACTACACCTAATCTAACCCATAACTGTCAATTTTCGCCAATTAAATTTCTATGTATAAAATTGTAATATTTTGTTAAGGTCCACTTTTCCCAACAATGTATTCTTACTTCTCCATATCCATTTAGTCGTCTAGTTCATACATCTCCAACTTATCGTAGAGCTTTAAGAAAATGCATGTGCAGATGTGTATAGCACTAAACATGTATCAAACTTTATGAACATGCACAGATAGGCATTAAGCACCAAATTAGAGTGGTTACCAACATGCTACAACACTATGTCTTTGGAATTTTGCGTATTTGACAAGTGGCAACATTTCTATTGATACATTCATCCATCCAATTTTGGCTTCAGCTGATTCCAATGAGTAAGAAGAAACATATGGACTCGACTAATTTGATTTTGCATTATTTTAGGAAATGCGTTCTAAGAAAGGTCGTATGGACATCATCCGATTGCATTATAAAAACCCTTCAATATATTTTTTTAAGTGCGATGAATGACATGTTAAAATTTATATATATGAGACTTATGTGTTTAATTTGAGTTGAGATTAGGTACATGAAGACTTTATGGATTGGGTTAGATGCATGCTCATTTTGTTTGCATAAAAATTAAGCAAACATGCTTAAAAATGCAGTTTAAGGTATGTTTTTATGTGTATGGGAATGGATATATATTAGTGTTGTTTTCCCATGTTTCGGGATGCCTCGTTATTGAATGAGATGTATAAAATTTATGTTGTAAATTTTTGGATGCTCTTCGCACAAAGGAGACTGTCGAAATTTTCTGAAAATTTCGATACTTCAAAAAAATTTCATCTAGTTATATTGTATGTGAAGAATAGAAAGTCGATAAATGAATCTATTTTAATTCTTAGCATACGATAAGATGATGAAGATGAAGTTTGGCCTTTGTTTATGTTAAGCCACATAGAGGATTGAGTTAATTTTGAAGAGGATGAAGTTTAGCTGTTGAAATATGTAGTAGTTTGTAGAAATTAGGGTATTAGAGTCGTGTTTATGTTTGACATCTTCCCTATAAGAAATTGCGATTGCGCAAATTTTTTAAGGAGGGAAAGTTTATAACAACTCTGCACTCTATGCCGAATAAACTAACAAAATTAATAAAAAAAAGTTTGAATTTAATTTGTGGTAATTATTATCTTGAAAAAAAAAATTATTTACTAAAATTCTATTTAATAAACGATTTTATTTTAATAAATTGAATTAAGTTAATAAATCATTTTCGAATAACGTATTGAAATCGAATTAATGGTTATGATCAATATAAATATTTCCAAAAGTGAATAATTTCTATATGATCAAAATGGTTGGAAAATAAATTTATTCTGTAATAATACAATGAATGATTAAATAAAAATAAACGGGCATTGAATTGAATAAAATTGTCCAAATATTGAAATATAAATTTGTAGAACGAAGTGTGAATTCAATTATATTGGATCGAGATTTATTTACAAATAAAAAGGGTTATTTAAAAGAAAAAGAAGAAACGAATTAATTTTGAACTAGCAGCCCAAATTAAACCCCTAGCCCACTTCCTCTAACTTTGTCTTATTCTAGACTATTCCTTTAAGGCAAAACCTGTTCCTTTATCTCTTCCCCCACTCTTCTTGCCCCAAAAATCAAAGTCTCGACCCTTTTCATTTTGCCTTAATCTATCTCAGAGCCAGAATCAAATCACGGAAAAATAGAACGAATCATGAGCGAATGCGAAGCCTGATCGCGAACGATGGAGGCCGGCAATCGCAATTGACGTGTAAGGAGGAGCTGTTGTGCATGTGTGTAAGGTGATGGGTGACGTGACTAGGGTTGTGCGGAGATGTTGGTGGCAATGGATTTGTTCGCATGTGACGTGACGTGGACTACACGTTGATGAGGGGACGTGCGCCTGAGAGGCGACAATGGCTAAAGGCACAGTTGTGGCGGTAACAGGAAGATGGCAACGGCGAATTGTGTTACAAGCAGACGTTTCAACAAACACCTGGACAATAACAATTTGAAGAGGCATTTTCACAAACAGATTGGAAAAAGAAGCTCGACACAACAACTCGATTATTTAGAACAACTGAAATGATTGTTGAAGGTTTAGAGAAGACTTGGATAAAATATGCAGCGAGTGGAAATGCAAGATTGAAGATAGAAGACAAGAATTGATGTTGTGCACACTGTGCACATCCTGGATTTATGCTTTCGATGTTTAGGCTAGTTTTAATCACTTAATCTCTGAAATAAGATATATTATGAGCTGTTATATAATGCCTAACTTGAACTAGTCTGTCTTGGATAGTGTGTATATATGATGATAAAAGCATGTATATGTTTTGAGATTGAAATTAGTAAAATTATCACCAGATTTTCTTCTACCTGCTATTTACATGCACTTCTTTTTATCGCTGGATACTTCTATTCTTCTTATTTTCACCTCTTCTTCTTGTTCTTTGACACTCATCTTCTTTTCCTTGCAATTTTCCTTCACTTGAATCCCATTTAATCACCAAGTAACACCATTTCTTCCCATCCCACCATAACCAATATTCGAGCACAGACCCGAAAGAATAAGGAGCTTACCACTATATTATCAGAGCTTCCTGGTGAGCATGATTCAGACCCTCATCAAGCAGATCCTTCCTTAAATCTTGATGCATACAAGGAAGGTTCCTCTTCATTGGAATCTACAAATGATGAAAACTTACCAGAGTTATGGCAAAGGAAAGACCTGATTAAAAATAGGAATGCTTTATCATTGAAAAAGTTAGAGAAAACAACTCAAGATCTAACAACTACTACCCAAAACTTGACAAGAAGTAGCTAAGAAGTCAATGCAAAAATGGATAAAATGCAAAAATGTTGGGAAATTTTTTCTCCGAGCTTAAAGAAATCAACCAAAAATCTCATGAGGGTTCATTCAGATCAAATATCAACAGATCATCATCTCTCCCTCAAAATTCTGCTCAAACAAGATCAAATATTTATGTTCCACCAAAACAACCAACCTCCTATTCTGGGTAGACCAGAAACCATCAATCTTAATCACTACTCCCCTTCAACAAACTCTGACCATTCTGAAAATCACTCAAGAGACACTCCCAAGCTAAATATCAAAATAGATTTTCCTACATTTTTAGGAGAAGATAGGGTAATTGACTCGCTGAGACAAGTAAAGCAATTTTTCAAATACAGCAACACTGACATTCAAGAATGGGTGCATTTCTGTTCTTCCACCTTAAAAGGAAGCCTTACAATGGTTCTATAGGTTCTCTCGCAATGTACAAGATTATGATCAATGGTCAACTTTCTATAAAGCCATTCAGGTATGTTTTAATCTAACGAATTAGAAAGACCTTATGATACCTTCTCTTCCCTCAAGCAAACCACATCAGCAATGCACTATGTTAACCAATTTGAGGGTATGATTGAACAACTACCCTTACCCATCTTTTACAGAAATTTTTAGGTGGTTTAAGGGAGGAAAAATTTGATGTTATAGCTCCAAAACCTCCTCCTTTTGATGCAGCAGTCTCTTAAGCCAAAACTTTTGAAACTAAATGGCTCTCGGCCAATAAAAATTCCAAATAAAGTCACTTTAAAAATAATTCTAATTTCAAAAAAATTCTAGAAACAATCAAGTGTCTCCCTCTATATCATTTCCTCAAAATTCTTCTGATAAACCATCAAAGATTAAAAGCCTTACTCCTGAGGAAATATTAGAAGAAGAAAAAAGGAACATTCTTAGTTTTGGTTGCAATGAGAAATATCACTATGGCCATAAATGTAAAACCCAACAATTTTATATTTCAGAAAGCATTATGTACCTAGAAACTTTTTCTATCTCTGATAATTCAAATGATAACCATTTAGGACTTTCTAACACAGAAAACAATCGAAATTCAGATCATACTTGATTGTCAATTTCTATAAATGCTTTATTAGGTATTCCTATATTACATACACTAAAATTAGAGGTATGATAAATAATAAATATGTTATATTCTTGATTGATTCTAGTTCAACTCATAGTTTTATTGATAATTCTTTAGCAAAGAAACTAAATTTACCAAGAAGTCAAGCAAGTTATGAAGTGCAGGTGGTCAATGGTCAGAAACTACAGGGAAATGAAATTTGTTCTCAAATTCTACTCAAATACCAAGGCTGCAAGATGCCCATTGATCTATTAGTGCTTCCAATGGAGGGATGTTAGATAGTTCTAGGTGCACAATGGATGAAGGAATTATATGAAATATGTTGTAATTTTAAGAAGCTACAGGTCAGGTTTTATTATAAAGGCAAGGAGTGTAAATGGAAAGGCTTAACTCAATAATATTTTCAGCCACTTGATGATAAACAAGCTACCAAGGAATTCAACTCTGCTCGCCTGAAGTTTATGATCCTGTCATCAGCAACAACATCACCTTCTGTTAGAATTCTCTAAAATTGGCGAATGAGATATGTCCCACATCGCCAAAAATAAGTCCTTATTCTTGTTTATATAGTGTATTCTTAATCCTTATATTGGCCCTTAGGTAATTTTGTGTGAGGGGAAGAACGTATATGATCATGGACTAGCGCGCGCCGCCGCCGTCCGACCGAACTGGGTCGGATACCCGTCCGACCGAACTATGTTTTGCAACAGTCCTCCTCTTGATATGCTTAATTTTGGTATCGTTAGAAATAGTCTAGTCCTTTCTTTTCCCCCGTTGTTATGGTAAAGAAAAAAAGATGGTTCTTGGAGACTATGTGTAGATTATATGGGATTAAATAAACAAACTATCAAAAATATGAGAATAATATTAATAAAACAGCCTTTAGCACACATGATGGTCGCTATGAATTCTTAGTTATGTCTTTTGGTTTGAAAAATGCACCATCCACATTTCAATCTCTCATGAATAGCATTTAGAAAAAAATTGAGATAGTTTATTCTAGTTTTCTTTGATGATATTTTAATTTATAGCAGGAGTTGGAATGATCACATAAAGCATTTGAGGATTACACTACAAATCATTTAAGATAACAAACTTGTTATTAATCCGCCTAAGTGTTCATTTGTTGAGGATAAGATACAATATTTAGGCCAAATTATTTCAGAGAATGGGATTGCAGTGGATAAAGAAAAGACAAACAATTTTAGAATGGCCTCAACCACAAAATATCAAAGCTTTGAGAGAATTTCTTGGCCTTGCTGGGTACTATAGAAAATTTGTTAGAGGATATGGATTGACTGCAAAACCTCTTACTTCAATGCTAAAAATGAATTCCTTCTTCTAGACTCACGAAGCAACAGAGGCGTTCTTCAAATTGAAGCTTATCTTATCAACCCTCCGATTCTAGCTATGCCTAATTTCAACAAAGAATTTATTGTTGAGTGTGATGCAAGTAGATCTAGGATTGGAGCAGTGTTACTTCAAGATAATAAGCATATTGCTTATATTAGTCAAGAAATACAAGGAAGAAATCTACATTTATCTACTTATGAGAAGGAACTGCCAGCTTTGATTCATGCAATAAAAAAATGGTTTCAATATTTATTAGGCATGAAGTTTATAATTCGAGCTGATCATCAAAGTCTACTCCTATCTCAGAAATTGACAATAGGAACTCAAGGGAAATGGCTAGCAAAATTATATGGGTATGATTACCAAGTTGAATACAAAAAAGGCAAAGAGAATATTATTGCAGATAGTCTATCAAGATTATATGAACAACCAGAAATAAAAGCAATCTTTGTAGTGCAATCTGATTGGGTTTCTGAGCTTAGACAAGAGCAAGGTTCGAAAACTCAGTTTCGGTCAATTGAAATTTTTCATAGTTTTGAACGATTTCGGAAACTTCGAAAGTTTCGGTTTTGATTTCGGTTTCGGTCACAGTATTGATTTCTAATAACGTGTTAATGAAAATGTAATAATAATCCTTTGTAAATAAAATATAAAATATAGTTTATAAAAAATATAATACAACATACAATATTACAACAATAAACTAAACCCTAGCTACTTTACGGTTTTAATTAACCATTACTTAATTAAAATAGAAAGCTAATTGTTAGCCCAGCCCAGCTTACACATAAAGTAATTAATCTATATCTAGCCCAATCTCACTGTACCCTAATTCAAAACCCTAACCACCAAAAAACATCAATCGACTGTGCTGTAGACTAGCCTCCAAAAAACATCGATCCACTCTACTGCAGACAAAAAAAACAAAAATGAATGAAATATCACAACGGTCGAGGTCGACAAGGAGATTTGAACCCCTTCGGCAAGATTTGCTTGAAGTCGATGCAGAGATTGAAGTCGACGACGAGATTTCAGGTAGATCTTCAACTAAATGTTTGTAATTTTCGAAAATTTCAAACTTTTTCTCTCTCTCAACCGAAACCGGATTATTGCTAGGGTTTCGTCCCGGAGTTGACCAAAACCGAATCGAGGTGGCCGGAATTTTGCTATTCCGGCCGAAACCTCAAACCATGGACAAGAGGTTAATCAAACTCCATTTAATTAGATCAAAAGGAACAAATTCTACAAGGCATATTTGACTCTAACAAATATCAACTAGTTGATGATTTACTTTTTTATAAGGGACGAATTCCTTGATCTTACAAATACTTCCCTTTTAAATATCATCCTTTTTGAGTTCCATTCATCACCACTGGATGGACATGCCGGAGTAAAGAAAACATTGAAAAGGATTAAAAAGGTTTTCTTTGGAAACATATGAAGAAAACAGTGGAAGACTATATTAAGTAATGTGATACTTGCCAAAGAGCTAAGTCTTAAAATGTGGCTTCTCCAGGTCTACTCCAGCCACTTCCAATTCCTGAGCATGTATGGACAGATCTAACAATGGATTTATTACTCATTTGCCAAAGATTAATAATGCTACTATTATTCATGTGGTGGTGGATAGATTATCAAAATATGCACACTTCTTCTCACTTTAGCATCCATACACAGCAAAACAAGTAGCAAAAGTCTTCTTTGATGGGGTGTTTAAGTTACATGGCATACCCAAAACAATTACTAGTGACAAAGGTTCAATTTTTCTAAGCAATTTGTGGCAAGAATTATTTAACCTTCAAGGTTGCACACTCAAATATAGTTCTGTCTACCATCCCCAAACAAATGGTCAAACTAAGATAATAAATAAAGTTTTAGAAACATACCTAAGATGCTTTATATCACAACAGCCTAGTGAATGGACAAACTGGCTAACCTTAGTTGAATTTTGGTTTAATACTTCTTGGAAGGCATCTACAAAATTGACACCATATGAAGTCTTGTATGCTAAGAAACCACCAACTCTCCTGTCTTATATCCCAAACACCGCAAAAGTTGAACAAATAGAGCGACATTTATTTTCAAGAGAGATTATAATGCAGTTTTTAAAGGATAGCTTAAAGCTTTCTCAAGAAAGAATGCGATAGTTCGCAAACGCTAGAAGATCAGAAAGGCATTTTTCTATTAATGATTGGTTCGACTCAAAGATATAGGCATATAGGCAAATCTCTGTGAGCACAACTAAAATCACAAAGCTTTCTCCAAAGTATTATGGACCATTTAAGATCATCAAAGGAATTGGTGATGTTGCTTATAAGTTAGAGCTACCACTCTCTTCACAAATACACCCAGTATTCCATATTTCTCAATTAAAATGAAAACTGGGTCCAAACATAGTTCTACAGCAGTGTTTACCATCATATAGAGAAGAACTAATTAATGAACCCATAAGCATTATAGACAAAAGCCTTATTCATAGAGACAATATACCAGTCACTCAAGCAATGATCAAACGGCGAAACAAACCTATATCAGACTCTACTTGGGAAGATTATTGGGAGATTATTAAGAAATTCCCTACCTTAGACCTTGATATAAGGTCTCTTTTAAAGGGAAGGGGAATTGTTACAAGCAGACATTTCAGCAAACACCTAGACAGCAACAACTTGAAGTGGCAATTTCACAAACAGATCGGAAAAGGAAGCTCGACACAACAACTCGATTATCTAGAACAACTAAAATGATCGCTGAAGGTTTAGAGAAGACTCAGGTATAATATAAAGCAAGTTGAAATGCAAGATCGAAGATAGAAGACAAGAACTGATGTTGTGCACGCTTTGTACATGTGCACATACACAGCCTGAATTTATGCTTTTGGTGTTTAGGCTAGTTTTAATCACTTAGTTCTATAAAATAAGATAAAAGTGTGATGAGTTGTATTATGTAACGGCTAGTTTGAACT
The DNA here is from genome assembly GCA_030765085.1 of Allium cepa. Lineage (NCBI taxonomy): Eukaryota > Viridiplantae > Streptophyta > Magnoliopsida > Asparagales > Amaryllidaceae > Allium > Allium cepa. Next base: position 604,355,530 of record CM060935.1, read on the forward strand.
AGTCTGTCTTGGATAGTGTGTATATATGATGATAAAAGCATGTACATGTTTTGAGATTGAAGTTAATAAAATTATCACCAGATTTTCTTCTACCTGCTATTTATGTGCATTTCTTGTTATTGTTGTATACTTCTATTCTTCTTGTTTTCACCTCTTCTTCTTATTCTTTGACATTCGCCTTCTTTACTTTACAATCTGTCTTCACCTGAATCCCATTTAATCACCAAGTAACACCATTTCTTCCCATCCCACCATGGCCAATACTCGTGCACTGACCCGAAAGAACAAGGAGCCTACTAGATTGAGGGAGGATGATGATCTGGGCAGCAAAACTTAGAGTGGCGGCGAGCTGCACTTTGAGTCGGTATAGGGTTTGGCTAGTTGAGTTGGGGATTTCAGGCGTATGATTGGGAAAGGAGAAAGCTCACTGACCCAAAAGAACAAGGAGCCTACTAGATTGAGGGAGGATGATGATCTGGGCAGTAAAACTTAAAGTGGCGGCGAGCTGCACTTTGAGTCGGTATAGGGTTTGGCTAATTGAGTTGGGGATTTCAGGTGTATGATTGGGAAAGGAGAAAGCTTCTATAAGGTGAGTTATTTTCTTAACTCGCAGATAATGTCTAGATGCTCGTTTATTTTTCTATTTCATTGCTTGTTTGGATGTTTGTTTAGAAATGAATTATCAGTTAGTATGGATTGAATTAGTTGGAATAGTATTGCAAATCCTAGATTAATCATTGTTGTAATGAGATATTGGTGGATTGTCGAATGCACAAATATTACACATTATTGCACAATAAATATATGTTTGTAAATAACCGTAAGTGTGTTATTGTTGGCACCCAGCTGTTTTTCTTCTGACCATCAAAACTAAAGTCACTTCAAACAATCTCATTTTCCTTTTTCTAACACCGATTACTATTTTCTTCACGTGAACAGACATCCAAAATTCAAAACGCTTGTTTCTCTTTGTTCTTTCAGAATGAATGCAACTGCCGGAAGGAAAAATGAAGAAGTCAAATCGTTTGTTAGCAAGTCAAAAGCTCACCACCTCTCAGCAACCTATGTAGTCGTCAAGTAAGCATTCTTTCTCCAGTTTTTTTTGCAAAACCTAGATTTTCAAATCGTAGTTGAATTGGCCGCGGTTGTTTCATTTGTTGAAGAATAAACAAACTCTAAAATCGTATTCATGATTTATTTGTTAAAGAAAATAGACTTTACACACAAAATGAAACTAACATCTTTGTACTCATAATTGGGATTATCTGCTAAACCTTCATCTTCCATCATGTACTAGGGAAAAAAAGATTTTTTGTTGTAGGTTTAGGATTTGGAATTTTTAATAAATATATAAGATTTGTTGAGAAGATAAGAGAGATATGATTATGTAAGATTCACTAAAAGAATAGAATATGGTGGTCAAAAGTACATAGAAAATATTGATTTCTAATGAAATTATAATGGTGGCTAGAAGAAAGAAATTGGATGCCAATAGCAGCATACTAACCGGAAACGATATTTAATATTGATTGGAAAGGCGCAGCGAATTAAAATGTGAAGTTTTGAAAGTAGTTGAAGGATCTTTATAATACCGATTTAAAATTTATATTATAAGGTGGTCGGTATATATGTATGGGAATTTAACAAATTGGAAGTTTCATAAAATAATATTTTGGAATAATAATAGGTTTGAATGTGATTTATGTATTGAATGGAAATTGTTATTACCAAAAATCTATTTTAAATTTTGTTAAGGATAATTTGGAGCATGATCCCTTTATATCTAATCCATCCATTATTTCCATTATCTATTAAATTTTTATATTGGAAAGGAGAATCCACGCACTGCTTATTCAACACTTGTCCTTTCTTAGCATCTAACATATGGCAAAATTAGCTACAATGTCGATTTCCTTGCTCTTTCGCATGCTCCGTTTGGTAGTTATTATTTCTCCAAACGCCTAATCAAAAAAAATTCAAAGAAAACTTAAACAATGTGACAAATCCCAAATCAATATTCTCGATTAGCCTAATGAACCATATCTCCCTGAAAACAACATCATGATATCCGTAATATCGCCTAAATCTCAATGTCTCCAATGATGACAGCTTCACCGAAATCCATCCTTTCGATTCTGACATCGACGCCGCTCATGAGGTAACTGAATCCAAAATCTATAAATTTCGCGTGATTAAATTCTAACAATGGACCTGTCTTCATATGCTTTTGTTAATTTTATCTTGTCAGATTGGGGCAGGAGAATATGTCTACGAAGTAATGGAAGAAACATTTGATTCTCAAATGATGCTTTACCAAAGCTTAGAGAAATTGATTATAATACATAATTTATTGTGTACAGTTGTGGTCGTACAGAAAATTATAACTAACTAATGCAAACTCGTGCTTTGCACGCTGTTGTTTGTGGTGTTATTGGTCAGAAACTAAATACAACCACCAAAAGAGTGGGTATTCACAACAAAATTATATAGAATTATTGAAATTAACAGAAATCTCTCAGGTTTACATTTATAGCTCATGATAATGTTCATAATCTTATCGATGCTTATTCGATAAATGCTAAAAAAATTGCTTAATTAATATCGTAAAATTGGAGGAAGAAAAGAATATTTGATAAGCGCTTTAAAATGTAAACGATTAAGAGGAAAAAAGATGAAAATGTTATAATATATGTAAATATATAAGTGAACATGTTTTTGTGTTTTTCTATTTAGTCTCACATCATGGGATATGTTCTATCTCATGCTCCAAGGCCTATATATAAAGGAGCCTATGTAATGTAATTGAATGACTAATCTCTGAATGAATAAAATTGTTCTCTCTCTGATGGCTTCACTTTCTTCATTTCATAACACGTTATCAGCACGATCTCTTTCTCTTATTCAGTTACTGAAATCAAATCTATCTTTTCTTCTTATTCAACCATTGAATCAGGTTTGAAATTTTCTAGATATGCTTTTCTAGATTTATTTTGCGATTAATTTAGATCTAGATTTAAGTATTCTTTTTTCACAATTCTATATCTATTTTCTAATTTTTCAGATTTGGATTTAGGTTTTAATATATCTAATCTTTTCAAGGTCTTATTTTGTCATATATCTAAATTTATAGATCTTATTCCACTGTACATGTATTTTTGTCATTATATTTCAGATCTCATCCTACAATAGATCCGATTTTTTTGTTCTTATTTTTCTGATCTCATTATATTGTAGATCTCAAAATCACACCCAAATAATATACCTTTGAGATTTGTATATTGTTTAAAAATAAAATGTTGTGATTTTTTGAATTTGGATTTGAATTGATTTCAAGCTTGCTTATTATTACATGTTTTTTTTAGTTCATTGTTTTGGAAAGCAAGTTTTAAATTTGACAATTTCTGTTGTTGATTCAAATAAATTTATTGAACTTGATTACGTTTTGGTTTGTCATATAGATCTAAGTAATATATACATGTTTGATAAATGAAGTTTTCATTTTGAAAACTCTTTGATTTGGATTTTGAATTTGGAAATTATTTTTATATATATTATTTATATTTCCAAAAGATATATTTTATTATTTCTTAGAGAAACATATACAAGAATAATGCATATTTAGAAGATCATATTAGTTTAGATCCAATATTAATATTGATTTAGTACACCTGAAGTGAATGGAAACGTTAATGAAAACATATACGGTAAACTTAATTTCTAGCATTTGAAATAAAAGTTGAGAACCTGCAGTTCCTATAATACTAAAAGCTTGAGTTCCCATAAATTATTAAATTTCAAATTTTCTTATAATAAAGAACCAGAAGTTTCAATAAAAGAGCAGAAACTTGAATTATAAAAAAAAACAAAAAAGGGGATATATATATATATGTATATACACATATATATATATAAGAGTTATTTTAGTTATTTTAGAAATTTTGACTATTAAGAAATAGAGTTTCTCTTATGGTATTCATTTGATTTTATTATTGAGTGTGTTAAACTTAGCTTTGAGATTAAATTTTGCTAACTAAAGTTAGTTAGATTGATTTATTTGTTTGTAAAGAAATCAATTCGTTGTGATAATATTTTATATTTTATGCCACAATAATGGTAAACTGCATTCAATTTTTTAATCATAAATGCATTAAATATTGTCGTCATGGTAATAAATTAAATTACCATATCATCATAAATGCACTGGCTACAGTAAACTAAATGATGTATTTTTATGTTTGGAATAAGAATAGACATATGGTTTATTATATGCTATATTCATTTTGGCAAACAATGCTTGATATAATGAAAGAAATAAGTTTGAACAACAATCTGAAGTTGTGCAAAAAAAATTTTTCAACCAGAAGTTGTATAACTCTAATTCTTGTCGGTATTTTTTTGTCAAAATGTACAAGTCTTGAAATAAGAATAGACTTTTATTTTGTAACAATATGGTACAAAAAAAGGGGGAGAAGTTTACATAAAATTTGAGAACCTGAAGTTCACAACAAATTAATGAACTTGAAGTTCATGAATTAGTAGCCCGAAGCTCTATTGATATTATGTAAATGATAAGGTTGTACTTCCTGAAGAAGTTAAAGAAAATTAATAAATAATCATATCAGAAAGTGATGCTGCATTCAAGAGAATACAAAAATCTCCAAATGAGTTATACCTTATCTTATATCTTAACATTTACACTATATTAACAAAATATCCTGAAGATATTATGTTATATGATATTTCAAACATCATTGGATGTGTGTGTGTGTATTGATCTCTTGAAAAGATGTATTAGAGATTTATTTATATTTATATTGCAAAATCTAACATCCCGGAAGAGATGTTATAGGAATTTTATTTTTTTTACATTGCAATTCCTTAAAAGGAAATACTATATTCCCTGAAGGAATAATGATATAATTTTTTTTTTGAGTAGTAATAATAATTTCTCCAAAAAAATGATATTGTATACCAATGTTACACTCCAGAAGTAGTGTTTTTATCCCTTGCATCTTACTTTCAGTTGGTGAATCTAATTTTGTCACTGTATTTAAAGTTTGATACGCCATTTTAAAAGAAATTACAACAAAAATCTCCAACGTGGATATTTTATGCTACTGTAAAAGTAGTAATTATGTAATTTATATAAAATAAATATTATATATTGATATGGCATTCAAACAGTGCACACACACACACACACACACACATATATATATCTAGAAGAGAAAGTTCACTCCAGAAGTGGTGATACTAATATATCTTTAGAAGAGATTTATAAATTTGAAAATGATAACATATATCTAGAAGAGATTTGTTTATATATTTGGTAATTTTATTAAACCAAATAAGTGTACATAAATATGATTATGAAGGATCCTAATTTAGTTTAGATTAGATCCAAAAGGTTTAAGATTATCTCTAGAATATATTGTTCTATGTTCATATGTCTAATTATATCATAAAGGTCATGTTCTTAGTTATTATTTCATAAGAAATATTGCATATGTAATCAATTCTTGAAGATATATTTTTAAATATTCTCCTGAAGAGATGGTCTATATTTCATATAATAATTTTCATGCAAGCTAAACATACAGTCTTGAGGAGATCTGTATCTGTAATATTCCAAGTATCCAGAAGATGCTCTTATTATTATTTTTGTTGTAACTTTTTTTTCTACAGAACTCTCAAAAGAGATGTGTAGAAATGTCTATATGCAATTATAAATTATACTTTGATAAGTAATATAATTAATGTTCAAAACTTATACTTGAGATATAATTGAGGAACAAAACTTAACAACTTGAAGTTGTTTGAACCAGAAGTTCGCTATGGTTCCAAACCAAATGTCTTGGATCCTTATAATAGTTTGTTCTAAAAAAATCACTAATTCAAATGAGAAAAAATATACGAGAATTTATAATATATATGTAATACGTGGACGCACGTATACATCCATATATGTAAATATTCAGCTAACAACCTGAAGTTTGTTATGAGCTCATCTTATAGATCATATATAGATATTATTTAGTGATTTAAATTCAATCAACATAAATGTTGAATAACCTGAAGTTGTGTATGTGATCAAATGATCTATACAATAAGTAAATTCCTCCAATTGACTAGATCAATGAATGAGAACAAACTCTACTAAGCAATATCAATTGAATGCATCTTACCAACTAATAAAATGATTATCCTCCTATAACTGATATACACATAAAGTATTTGCTAGCAGCAATGTGATAGTGGATTAAGATGAGAATCCAAAGAGGGTTATTATTTAATGTGACAATTGTCATCATTAAGGGGGAGGATAAAGGGATACAAGTTCATTTTGATCATCAGTGTTAAATATTTATTAAAATATATAATGATGCAAAATATGATCAATATTATCCCTAATAGACTTTCTCGAATATAGATTTGAATCCCTGAAAGATCAAAATTTGTAAACCACATCTGAAATATGGTTCAAAAGTCGGTTCAAAATATTTTTGGAGTAAGTAATAAAGATGCCAAATAAAGGAGGTAAGTGTTCTTGAAGAAACACCCAAGGATCTCTGAAAGAGATCCATGACATGATTCTTAAATAACCCTAAAAGTGGGTTAGGTACCTAAAACATGATAATTAAGGAGATCTCAATAAATCATGTCTAGAACTGACAAGAAATAATCATCGATGATGATAAATTTATAAATAATAAAGCGCTTATGTTTATAAATGGATTAAAGATCCTGGATTAAGGGAAAACATGACTGACCATCATGAATCATTTACCAATAGAGAAATATGGACATGTAGTCCGCAAAGTAACGAAAGTACTTGAAATGCTTAATATACCCCGAAGGTATAAATATGGTTTAAATCATATATTAAATAATGAAAGTATACAAATTCCTGAAGAATATAAATAACTTTCATTGTTATAAAGAATGCAAAGAACAAGGAGAGTAGATTTCAACCTACTTTTAAGTATTATTGTAATGAAAATCTTGATATAATTCATGATGAATAGATTACTTCCTATTTTTAAGTATCATTGTAATGAAACTCTTAATATTCATTGAAGTGATAGTTGTGATATGCAAATACTTATTAAAGTATACAAATTTCTGAAGAATATATATAACTTTTGTAGTTATAAAGAATGCAAAAGACATGAAGTGTAGATTACAAATTTCTTCTAATTATTGTTGTAATGAAAATCTTGATATACTTCAAAATGAGTAGATTACTTCCTGCTTTCTAGTAATGTTGTAATGAAATTTTTAATGTTCATGAAAGATGTATAGTTGCAATGCGCAAAACTAATTTGAAGCACAAAAATGAAAGGACATGAAGTGTTTTTCATAAAAGAAGCATACAAAATACATAAAATGCAAACCACATTTGGAAGAAACAATCTTAGAAAATTTGATTGTATCGAAGGAAAATATTAATAAATCGTATTATTAATGAGAAAGTATCTATAACCAATTTGAGTTATCGAAAGAAGAATATGAATTCAGAGGAAAATTTAAAATCAGGGGGAGCATTCATATGTATTTTATAATGCACTATTTTTCCTTAACTAAGATTTTTCCCACTGGGTTTTTATTTGTAAGGTTTTAATGAGGCATTATCTTGATCTAGAAGTATCAACTCCCTAGTAACATTTGAAATAAGTTATAATGCACTCTTTTTCCTTGTTTAAGATTTTTTCCACTGGGTTTTTCTTACTAAGATTTTAACGAGGCATTGTCTTGATCTAGAAGAATCAAACGTCTTTTCAAGAAATAACATTTCAAATATGTTATTTAAGTTAAATTGTATTTTTATCCTTTGTAAGGTTTTTAATGAAGTATTATATTGATCTAGAAGTATCAAACTCTATTTGATTCTGTAAATTATTGAAATATCTCATACTATAACATACTCTTTTTCTTTCACTAAGATTTTTCCCATAGGGTTTTTCTTGGTAAGGTTTTAACGAGGCATTAGTTTGATCCAGAAGTATCAAATTTCATTTGAAGAAATAAGAAAATAAAATATGTCATTGTACTCCTTTTTACCTACACTAAGATTTTTCCCATTGGGTTTTTCTTAGTAAGGTTTTGATGAGGCATTGTTTTGATCCCGAAGTATCAACCCCTTTAGAAAGAATATCATTTTTAATATGATTTTACAAGTTGCACTCTTTTCCTCGTTCAAGGTTTTTTCCCACTGGGTTTTCCTAACGGAGGTTTTTAATGAGGCAATAGACAATATTTATAACAACTGAATGGATGTATGAAAGCAAGATAATAATGAGGGGGAGCAATTGTCATGGACGTTTTGAAAGAAACAATTTCTAGCAACCATATGAGCATCCAAGATTTCGAAGACGCATATTTAAGGGAGAGCGTTATAATATATGTAAATATATAAGTGAACATGCTTTTGTGTTTTTCTATTTAGTCTCACATCATGGGATATGTTCCATTTCATACTCCAAGACCTATATATAAAGTAGCCTATGTAATGTAATTGAATGGCTAATCTCTGAATGAATAAAATTGTTCTCTCTCTAATGGCTTCACTTTCTTCATTTCATAACAGAAAAGATAAAAATAGTGCAGATTTGTCATTTTTAAAAACAACTAATGAAAAATAAAAAAACGAATTTCTATTTTGTATGTTCACTTTATTTTCTGAATTGATCGTTTTCCGTCGTATACATGTGTCGTACATATTTTTGTATGGACAACAACAACAACAACAAAGGGTAAACCAATCACAACCATAGTTATTTAATCATAATTTACATAGCATATCCATATGAAAACAAAGTATGATTTGTAATAATTTTTGAAATGCAATTTTATAGTAGTGTAAAACTGAAAATGACAGCTGTGTCACATATATAATCACTTGTTACATTTCTTTTGAATAATTCAACTTCAAGCACCTAAAAAAATAATTTAATTTAGTCAACATAAATCCCAACTCATAGTACATAGAACATCACAAATTATATACAAAATCATGAAACATAAAACAACGATCATAATAATAAATGACAAAACCAAAAAGAAGAAAAAGTCTACATAATCCTTTTTGCATAAAATGGACCAAGATTGATAACCATATGTCAAAGTTCCATAGGGGAAATGGAGCATCTTTCAGCTCTTCCTTGCAGTCCATGTCCTTTTTTTTTGGGCCATTAAATTGAGAAATTCAGGTAAATCAAGTGTTCCATTACAGTCAGTGTCAACCTCATCCAGCATTTCGACCATTTTACCATTAGTCGAGGTTTGGCTGAGTGAATGCATCATCTTTTCTAGCTCTTTTGTTATACAGCCATTAGTCTTTATCAAACAAATTGAAGGGCTCAAACTTAAAGATATGCTCCATAGTGAGCTGATCAGCCATGGCCAGACATTTTTTAGCCTAAAACTAAATCGAGGTCAATTGTAGAAAATATATCAATTCACACTATATACTTCGCAATGTCCAAATTTAAACTGGTTTTAAAAGAAGCAAAAAAGAACTTAATTAATTTCCAAAGATTAGTAGGTATTAACGTACAACCAAAAATATTTGAATTCACAAACATGAACTAATAGCAATAGACGGCATTGTAGAATGTAAATTTGTGTAAGATACTATATAATTTTAGGAAATATATCTATCAGCAGTAGTAGTTTGTGATTGGGTGAAGTAAATGATAAAGGAAAAATGTTTGAGAAAACGAAAAAATCAGATGACATTAGTGGCATTAGTTGTGCAAAACAACGCAATTAAGATTGTTATTTTTTCTAGTTAAGATAATAAAAAACATGGTTATACCATATATACTCGCATATGTTTTGTTCTTAGGAGTTAAAGCATAATAATCTACATGTCAACCATTGTTTGGAGCCATAATGAAGGAAAATAAACTGTTAATGCAATAAATAGCTGGCTTGATATAATGGTATATATTAGTAATCTAAAGAATCCACCATATAGTGGTATATATTAGTAATCTAAAGAACCCACCTGACATAACAAATGTGAATAAAAGCTTAATAAAAGAACAAAATTATTTCAAGATTTTATACACAGGTCAAAAAAATCAGAAGAAACAACAATATTATTAAATATGAAAATAATATAAGGTGATAAAATTTTGACAAAGCAAAGTAATAAATTAATGGCAATAAAGAAAGGATTACATGGTACCTAGAGGGCCTATCACTACTGCCATAATTAGATTACGAAATCAAATTAAATGCATTCCAAAGTTGGAAGAAAAATAGTATTTTTTAGCTATGGCAGGAAATTACTGTAATAGTTAATAATCATTTAATTTTTGGCTGAGCTTTGGCATTTGCAAATATTGAACGTTAAGTCATTAACAAATTCCTTAATGTTATAAGACATAAGCACTTTGATTAATAGTCACACAAAACGTTGTTATTAGAAATACGAGTTTAAACAAAAGTTGTAGTAAAATATGTATAGGACGGAGAGATGCATGCAGTAAAATTTAATAATCAAGAAACACTGAAAATCACGTCTCCGTTGCCTGTTAATTTTTTTAATATTCTAACTACTTTGATAGTTAAAAGTACAAAAGATTTCATATGAAAAACATGAAAAATATACTAAAAGATCAAACCTAAAATACAATTATTACACAACTAATGTAAACTACAGAAGTACAGTACGGTTGATATTGTGCATTACAACATTGAAAACAGTTTAGAACAGTATAAGAAATAAACAAATAAATTTTTGTTAGAAAACATGTAAGGTAATGATTCAATAAAGTATAAAAAAATCTTACTAGATAAAATTAAAATGTATTTTAAATACATAAAATAAAAGGAGGAAAAAATATATAACTGTTACCTAAACTGTTTTAATAGTAAATAAAATTACAAGCAGTAAACGTATAAATATCCTGCAAGCTACCCAGTAGGAAGCAATATAGTAAGTATTTTGTTCTTGATGTAGAATATACAATCAATCAAATACCAACAGTTTTGATTTCATTCCAATAAAAAAGATGAAGATATAGAGAGAGAACATCTTGGATGGAAAAAAGGATTTGAACGATAACTGATATAAATTTAGGATAATTCTTATACCTTTCCATAGAATACAATAGGTGGTTGACTCCATGTACAAAAGGGATCTAATGCGACTCATCTTTTAAGTCTATGCTTTCATTAGCACATCATACCCCTACATGAATACTCAAGAGATCTTAAATTGTACAAATATAGGACGTCACCTAAAAAAGGTGTCATAATAAGAAATAAAGTAAAAATAACAAAATGCAATTCGTATTTTAAAGTTATGATTACTAGCTCCATAACCACGCTAATCTATTTGTCTAAAAGCGGTAGTAGTAATGCATAACAATTATGAGAAGGCATATAATGTATAATAACAAATAATAACAATAATGCATAAAAAAAGAAGTAACTCTCAGATTGATACGTCTCATATTGACTATTTCATTCATATGTACTCCAGCACATTAATACATAACTTTACTGAACAAAAACATAAAATTCATGAAATGTGGAATGGTTCATGAAGCATTCATTCCTGTTTTATTATATGCCATAGTTTTTGTTACGGAACGTATAAAGCATGATTCATTTTACTTATTTAACGCATGATAAATTATACATAACAAATAAATTTGCTTAACCATATTCATTTAAGGCTTTAAGCCACGTGCAATTGTTTGCATAAATCATAAAATCAAATTATGTTAAGTACATTGTTCCATAATCATCAAACTAAATCTAAAAGATTGCTTTTACGCTTATTTTTATTATGCAATGGGTATGAAAATGGGTATAGGTGCACACCCATTCATACATGAAACTAAAAATATTTAAATATCTGATCGTCCCTACAATGAATGCATGAAAATAAAATGCAAACATGTTATTAATATCAACCAAATTACTAAAATAAAAAAATATCCGTGGGATGTGAAAAACTAAAATAGAAAATTCACACATGTCTATGCATATGATTCAGTAAAGGTCATGCTCATAGCTATCAAATCTTTATCATTCTACAATATTCATCATCATTACTAAGCTTTAAAAACCCTATTCATCATCATTGTTAAGCTTTAACAACCCAATTGCTTAGAAGATTTAGGCAATACACCATTTGATGGACCTAACACAAAATTTATTTGCAGATGAAGTAACTCGGGTTTTATATGTATGTATATATATATATATATATATATATATATATATATATATATATTATTGCGATAAAGTAATTACTGCAGTAATAACAATTGTTTTAAGTTACACCATTGCACAAAATTAGCTTGGCTTTAAACCATAGTTGCATAGAAAAGTAGAACGAAAGCATGAAAGTTAAAAAATGATATATAAGGATGAGACTTAATGTATGCTTATTCATTCTAAGATTAGGAATAGAGCAACCTAATGTCAAATTTTGGCATCAATATTCACAAAGCATATAAAATAGGAGCCACATCTAATTTGACTTTCAAAAAATATACTCATGAGAGAACAGAGTCGAACCTTTAGAAGCCTCAAAGAGGTATGATCCTGTGGTACTAACAAATTGGTGTAGCCCGAAAAAATATGTTGATAATTAAGAAAAATTAAATCAAATGAATGATGAGAATATGAGGAAAGAAAATAGGTTCATCATTGGAAATCAAAGTCAACTCCTACCTGGAAAAATATGAAGATAATTAACAATGTAATCTAAAACTTGAAATATAAAGAGTAAATTGAAAATCCAATAGAAACTGCATATGTGTAGCAAAGGTAAGATCAGGGTCGGTCCAAGTAATTTGGTATATTGCACTTTACTGGGTATTGAACTTAGGCTGCCCCATTGTGGGGACAATGCAATTACCACTCCACCAAACACTCAATTATTAGCAATCTTCTACAAAATATTTTTATCTTCATAAAATTCTAAACAACCACCACCGGTTGCCCCTGCCGGATCCGTTGCTCTAGGCGACCGTCTTGCTCGCCTTGCCCAAGGGCCAGCCCTGGGTAAGATTGACTAATGTGTAGTTAGAAGAGTTATCTCTATCCTTGAAATCTCTATGTTGTCATTATATTATTAAAGTGAAAACTAAGATTCATATACTCTATGAGCAAGAAACTTAAAGGTGGCTTTGTCACAAAGTAACATGATACCTGTACAGCTGAAAAATAAATTAAATAAAAAATATAAAAAATTCAAAAATCATATTAAAACTAAAGCCCAAGTTGGATTGGAAAGATGAATTCAAAAATAAAATGAAAATCATCGCCTATAAAAGAAGTTGTATCTGAACATCGAGTTAGCAAAATTAAAGTAAAAAAGGTTTTTGACAAATATATTTATCAAGTGGTTCAAGTTAAATGTTAACATATCTTCCAGACAAAAAAAAAATCTAGTTTGGATTGCGTTCAATAGTTCAAACATTACGATCAGATTAATGATTTTTCACTCGTGGTTTAAGGTATCGACCGGTACCTTGCAATTTCGGGGGTACCGTATCGGTTTCGTTCCTAAGCGAGATGAAATTAGGGCTCAAAATCGGTTTCGTCAATTATCTTTTTAAAAAAGGCATAATCAAACCCTAAAATCGAAATCGATGTAAGAAATCCAAAAAGAAAAAAAATACAACAGCACCTTCGACAGCAGCAACAGGGAGTTCTTCGATAGTAGAGAAGGCGAAGGTTATGCGGCGGCAATCATCGATCTAAGCAGTGTAGGCGAAGTCGTGGAACTACATGGTGAAACTTTTATTTTAGATGTGCGTGTTTTTTTCTTCGAATTGCCTCAGTTTGTTGTGTGGTAGTGAATGGACAGTGAACTAGTGAATTGGTTTGTTTGTGTGGGTAGTGAATTGCCCTATTCTTTTAATCTTGTAGCTTCTGGTTTGGGCTGCCTTTTTTGGGCTTTAAGAACGTAATAGGAATGGTCGGTCAATTAGTGTAAGTATGTGGGTTTTTATTTTGGGTTTTAACTCATGTTCAACCTAACAGTGAATGAAACTGAATTAGTATAATGTATATTAGTGAAAGTGTATTAGTGTAGGTTTAATGGACAGTGAATTAGTGTAAGTATATTAACAAACTACTGAAAATCGAAATCTGGACCGAAACCGAAACAAAACCGAAACATCCAAAATTTACGAAATCATCCGAAACTAACAAAATTTCAAATGACTGAAACCGAGTTCTTGAATCATGGTTTCGCTAAATCGCTATCTTTTTGCTTACTGAATATTTACCCAAAAATGAACATTCAATTTTCCGTTGGACTATTATATTTTTTTAAATCTTTGTCCTCGTAGCCACATATATTCCATAGATGAAAATTTATTAAAAACAAAATGAAAATATATTCTGATGCTTATATAAAATGCTGTTGCAACTGAATTTCACCTTTTATACAACAATATGAGTTTATGTCATTAACTCGCTAGGCTTGGTATGATCAGGTATAAATAATATTAAAATTGCATCAGACTGAAGTTAAACAGTAGCAGTGGCATAGGGATGGGGTGTAGCATCAGTTGGTTTAGCATTAGATGGTACATAAGATGATGCCCACAAGCTTCTGGACAGATTGAACATGATCGGGTACGCCAGGATAATGATCGACAGCAGAAGCATGGGGAAATTAGACATCATCACATAACATATCGAAACTTATGGGATGTGTACGGGCATGAGTTAATGCACACAGTAGTGCATTCGAGAACATCGAATCAGAATTTGCAGGAAGGTCCCAAGCATATGCAGCTAATAGCGCAACAACTCGAGCATGCTCAAGAGACACCGCAACCTGCACCGGTTGTTATACGTCTGGTATACCAAAACAGAGAATAATCAATTATAAACTCGTCTCACAAGTTTATCAATCAGATTTCCATTACTCTGGAAGTCTATATTAGCTAATTTAAACAATAGGTATATCGTAATTAAATTACAACAACAAATTAACAACTATAGTAATAATAAGTATAGCGATAGATCAAACGTTATACTATTTAAAGAAATAATACAATGTAGAAATGCAAATGATAAATATATATAAATCGATTATAAACCTAACCGGTTGAAGAAGGAAATTTCGTTTGAGGCTTGTCGTAACAATTTCCTTAAGACTTTATTTAAAGTCTCCCAAGATACAACAGACGTAATCTGCACGAGATTGTGATGTGTATGATCTTCTGTATGATATGCAAAAGAGCACCGATTGTAGATATTAAGAAACGAAGAGGAAGAAGAGAAAATTCAGAATTGATTGAGTGAGAAAAGTAGCATCCCTTCATTTGCAACACCAAAAAGCATTACTGTTCTCAACAGTCGCGCCTCTTTGTTTTGCAACGGACGAAAACTGTTGCTGTTCGCAACAGTCGTGCCTCTTCGTTTTGCAACGGCCAGAAACTGTTGCGGTTCGCTATAGTCGCGTCTCTTCGTTTGCAAAGGCCAGAAACTGTTGCAGTTCGCAACAGTCGCGTCCAATCCAATAGTCGCTTCTTTTGAATTTAAACGGTAGAAAAAACCGTTCACTTCTGTACAACAAAAATATAACATGGTCCACTTATTGGGCCCGCACCCGACCCGACCCGGTTAGATCGGTCGATTGGATGGGCAGGCGGCGGCGCGCGCGCGTGTTATTCCATGGCCATATAGGTCCTCCCCCTTGCATAAAATTACCTGACCCTAAGGGCCAATATAGGGATTGAGAATCCACTATATAAACAAGAATAAGGACTTATTTTGGCGATGTGGGATATATCTCATTCACCAATTTTAGAGAATTCTAACAATCCTCCACATGAATGACGATATATGTCTTCTCCACACAGTGTAATATCACATAGTTCATATGAAAATAATGCTATATCGAAGATAAATAGATATTTCACTTTGAACTTTCCCTAGTTAAATTTATCGGATATACTTGGCTAGTCGGTGAATTATTTCATCTTGAACCGTCAACCGTTATTGTATAACCAGACAATAAGCTTTACAAAGCATTATTTCCCTTCATATCCAATCTCTTGGTTGTGTTCATTTCGATCCTGAACAATTTTTAGTTCTGCGAGTGTTTTTAGAGAATAAAAGCCTTTAATATTCTCATAGGGCCGACCCAGCTCACACGAACATAGTGATCGCAATCATTAAGAGTATCTTACATATACTCTACTTGTTATTTTCAAGATATGGTCATCATTAAAAAACACAGTTTTAACCTTTAAATACTTTTGTAGGCATGCATTTACATTATGCACCATAGGAATGGAGTTGGACTATGTCCATGCAAATGCATTACGTCTTGAGTTACTCAGAACTGGTTTGCCTATTGATCTTAGTCCGTGGGATCTTCAGTCGTTAGGATAGGTTTCCGTATAAGATAACTCTTGATGGTTTAGGCTTTTAAACTCATTCCCCTCGATGCGCAGTCAATTTTCTCTCTGGATAAATCTTTAGTAAATGGATCAGCTAGGTTATCATTTGTTCTCACATAATCTATGGAAATAGTTTCATTTGAGAGTAGCTGCCTAACTGTGTTATGGCATCGACGAATGTGTCGTGACTTTCCACTATACACAAAGTTGTGTGCTCTTCTTAGCGCAGCTTGGTTATCACAGTGTATGCATATGGTCGGTACAGGTTTAGAAAAAATGGAGTATCTTCTAAAAAATAATGAAGCCATTCTGCTTCTTCACATGCTTTATCTAAAGCGACGAACTCCGATTCCATAGTGGATCGAGCTATGCATGTTTGTTTAGTAGATTTCCATGACACTGCTGCCCCTGCTAAGGTAAATACATAACCACTCGTTGATTTTGATTCCTCTGAATCAGCAATCCAGTTTGCATCACTATATCCTTCTAAGACAGCAGGATATTTTCCATAATGTAAGGAATAATTTGTGGTATTTTTTTAAATATCCAAGCACTCTCATTAGTGTTTTCCAGTGTTCCTTTCCTGCATTGCTTGTATACCTGCTCAGTCGACTTACTGTATAAGCTGTATCTGGTCTTATGCAATTCATGAGATACATGAGACATCCTATTACACGAGAGTATTCCAGTTGCATTACACTCTTATTACTATTTTTATGCAGTACTTTTGATGGATTAAAAGGTGTTCTTACTCCTTTAATTCCAAAAAATTTAAAATTTTCAATCACTTTTTCTACATAATGTGACTGAGATAATTCAATTCCATTAGATGTTCTTATTATTTTGATTTTCAAAATAACGTCTGCAACTCCTAAGCCTTTCATATCGAAATTGCTAATTCACATCTTCTTTATGGTCTCTATTACTTGAGTATTTGGACCAAATATTAACATATCGTCTACATATAAACAAATTATCACATATGATTGTCTAATTTATTTATAATAAACACACTTATCGTATTCATTTATACGAAAACCATTTCTCATGACACTCAAATTTTGCGTGTCATTGTTTTGGAGCTTGTTTTAGTCTGTATAATGATTTTACTAATATACAGACTTTGTTTTCATTTCCTTTGAAAACAAAACCTTCAGGTTGCTCCATGTAGATCTCCTCGTCGAGATCTCCATTTAAGAATGATGTCTTTACATCCATTTGACGAATTTCTAGATTATAGATCGATGCAATTGCTATTAGCATTCTTATAGAGGTTATTCGTGTTACCGGCGAATATGTACCAAAGAAGTCTACTCTTCTTTTTGACGATATCTTTTGGCTACTAATCTGGTTTTATACTTGTCATAGAGCCATCTGCTTTCATTTTCTTCTTGAAAATTCATTTACAGCCAATAGGCTTTATTCCAGGTGAAATATCAACAATTTCCCAAGTTTTATTACTTAGAATTGAATCAATCTCACTTTGGATTGCTTCTTTCCAACATGAAGATTCAGAAGATGACATTGCTTTCTTGTACGTTTGAGGTTTGTGTTCTAACACATATGTGAAAAAATATGAACTAAATGTCTTGGAAGTCCTAGCCTTTACGCTTCTTCTTTGTTCAACTTTCTCAATCTCATGATGAGTTTCATTTTCATGTGAATTGCTTGATTCTTCTCTTGTCCTTTTAGGGACATTATTCCCTTCATTCCTTTTGTGTGGAAACACTTCTTTAAAGAATGAGGCATCTCTATATTCCATAATTGTATTTACATGAATATCAGCTATATCAGACTTGAATACCAAAAATCTGTAGGCACTACTATTTTGGGCTGGTCCTAAATAGCAACAATCTACTGTTTTTGATCCAAGTTTGACTTTCTTAGAAGACGGAACTGGAACTTTTGCCAAGCACCCCCACACTTTCAGGTATTTAAAACTTGATTTGTGTCCTTTCCATAACTCATATGGAATTATTCATGTTTTATTGTGAGGTACTTTGTTTAATATGTGATTAGACATATTTAAGGTTCCCCCTCCCCCCCCGACAAGCTCGTCGGTAGACCAGAGGTTAAAAGCATGACATTAATCATGTCTTTTAACGTTATGTTCTTCCTCTCGGCTATATCATTTTGTTATGGTGAATATGGAGCTGTTGTTTAATGAATTATACCATTTTCGGCACAGAATTGTTCAAATGGTGATTCATATTCTCCACCTCGATCAGATCTTAATATCTTGATCTTTTTATTTAACTGATTTTCTATCTCATCTTTGTACTTCGTAAACGATGTAATTGCTTCATCCTTACTATTTAAAAGATATACATAGCAATATCATGATAGTCATCAATAAAAGTGATAAATTAGTTTTCCCTACCTCTTGTAGGTAATGATTTAAAATCACATAAATCTGTATAAACCAAACCTAATGGTTCGGTGCTTCTATCAACAGATTGAAATAGTTTTTTAACCATTTTTGCTTCTACACATGTCTCACATTTGTAGTTCTTATCTACTTAGAATTTCGGAATTAATCCCAAGTTTGATAATTTTTTCATTTTTCGAAAATTTATGTGTCCCAATCTATCATGCCATAGTAAAATTTCGTGTTCAAGCAAGTAAGAAACTTCAATTTTATTAATTGCACAATCAGAATACATAGTTTTATTGCCGATAACGACTACATTTGCCTTAAATAGGCCATCGTATAAATATCCCCTTCCGATATATATTCCAGCTTTGGACATAATCATCTCGTCTGATTCGAACACTATTTTGAATCATTTCTTCAATAGTACTGCACCAGAGATGAGATTCTTGCATATGTCTGGAACGTGGAGCACATCATTCAACTTGATATTTTTTTCTGAAGTAAACTTGAGGATTACTATGCCACTACCTTCGATCATGGATACTGCGGAATTACCCATATAGAGTTTTTTTTCGTGATCGAATTTCTGGTATGTATAAAATATGGAATTGTCAGAGCAGACATGACGAGTAGCTCCTGTATCTACCCATCATTGGTTATGATTCTAAACCAAACTGCATTCAGATACAACTGCTGAGAAGTTGGACTCGTCTACTTCCATGTTGTCTACTATATTTGCCTCTTTATTGCGATCCTTTTTGTATCTGCAATCTCTAGCGGCATGTCCAACATTTCCGCAAACCCAACACTCACCATTAAACTTTTTGGTTCGTTTGTTGTTTTTTGGTTTGTTGTCTGGAGCTTTCCTTTTCTTATGGAAATTCTTCTTTTTGTTTTTGGTCTTTGAACCTTCAGCCACAAATGCCTCCTCGCTTGGTTTTGTAACTCCACGGTTATCTGCCTCAATTTTTAGTCAGACTATGAGATCCTGTAAAGAGATTTCCTTCTTCTTATGCTTTAGATAGTTGCGGTAATCTCTCCATGTCGGCGGTAGTTTTCCCGTGATGGCTTCAACCAAAAATGATTCTCCGACCTTATGACCTTCCGCTTCGAGTTCATGAATGATGATTTGTAGTCCATGCAGTTGAGCAGTCACCGGTTTGGAGTCAACCATCATGTAGTCCATGAATTTTTCTACAATGAATTTCTTAAGACTGATATTCTACGTCTTACACTTCGTGGCAAGTGCATTCCAGAGTGCTTTTGCTATCTTTAGAGGCTGATATACTTTGTATAACACCTTATCGGGACAATTCAGAATATAATTTCTGCATAAAAAATCGGAATGCTTTCATATATCAACATCTGATTCCTTGCTTGATGTAGGAATCGGTTCATCCTCCTCGAGATACCGTTGTATACCGAGTGTAGTGAGATAAAATAGCATTTGATTTTGCCATGTTATAAAGTCATCACCATCTCCTTTGAACGGATCAAGCCTGTCGTGTGTAGTAGCCTTTGTTGAGAGCTCTACTGTTGCTATCTCTGTTTTAGTTAAAACAGGAAAGTCTTAAGATGTTATACGTCTAGTACACTAAAACAGAGAATAATCAATTATAAACTCCTCTCACAAGTTTATCAATCAGATTTCCACTATGATATATATATAAATATCTAAATCGATTATAAACCTAACCGGTTGAAGAAGGAAATTCCGTCTGAGGCTTGTAACAATTTCCTATACTTTATTTAAAGTCTTGCAAGATACAACAGACGTAATCTGCACGAGATTGTGATGTGTATGATCTTCGGGCGGCGGGACGGATGTTAGTCCATGGTCATATAGGTCCTCTCCCTCGCACAAAGTTGTCTGACCCTAAGAGTCAATATAGGGATTGAGAATACACTATATAAACAAGAATAATGACTTATTTTTGACGATGTGAGACATATCCCATTCAACAATTTTAGAGAATTCTAACACTGGTGCCGGACCAACTTGAGCTTCGTCATGTGCATTTGTATGAGTAATGATAGCATGATGTTCATTAATATGTAGAATGTGCGTTGGTGCACAATCAGTAGCATGCTATAACCATTGAGTACAGTACTCAGGTTACTTTTTCTGTAATTTATATGTGTGTACCACACATATATATTCAAAGGAAATTAGATTTTGCCATAATTTGTGAGGAATATTGGTTGAATTTAACAGTTGCTTTACATGACTGTCATATCGTTTACATCATAATAATCCATAAAATGTATCTATCAATTGACTTTAACAATTAATATAAAATATTTGCTTTTCCATGTAAATTTTAACGTACCATTCATATGCACCACAATAAATTTCTTTTAATGTCCAAATACTTTTTCCATCACCAAAGAGGTTGTAGAACTTTAAAAGCGAATACTTAGCCAACTCCTTGGATATGAAATTGTGTGAAACTTTCCTACTTAAAATTAAAAATCAAACATTGTCTTATTGATTTAGAATATTGTTATACTTTAGTAAACTTCCCTACTTAAAATTAAAAATCAAACATTGTATTATTGATTTAGAATATAGTTATACATTCGTATTATTGTATCAATTCTGTCTACTAATAATAAAATAACTTTTTAAACTAACTTTCTTACACTATCTACTCTAAATATTTGTTCACCTCTAAATCGATCTATATATCATACATGAAAAACAATTATGCACAAAACAATCAAAATAATGCATAGCTTACAAATGTATAATAACAGGAATAAGAAACAACCACTTTGTACAGGCAATCGTGGAGCTAAGTATACCAATACTGTCAGTGTGCATACTGTCAGTGTACAGACAATCGTGTTTCTTCTATCATTTCATATTTTGTAATTATTATTGAAGCCCCAGGACACAGAATACAAAATAAACCAGACAACAATGATCCACTCGCTGAGAAATTCAAATTTATTTCCGATCTTTAAAAGGCACCATCAATGGTCAAAATTTATGAAGCCGCACAGGTAAAAAATCAGCAACGGCTATTTTTTCTCCATCATCACGTTTGTTTGTTAATTTTTTTAAAATTGTTCATATCAGTTGATTATTTGCGTCGTATACATAACTCTCATTGTTTCGATCTTCTTGTGAAATTATCAGATAACACATTTATGTTACTAACTATGCCTCTTTTTAATTTTATTATAAATACATGGCACGGTTAATTCATTGACATTATTGGGTATTATAAAATGCTAACTCTGATGAATTTGGATTTGGTGGGTTGGGTTCTTTTAAATTTTGAGTTTTTCTCATGTAAAGTTTTAACATTTGGGCTGTGTCATCTTTGAATGAACAATTTGTATGAGACGGAACATTGATAGGAATACTGACTGTTATGTGATCCGTGTGAACGAATGAATGTTTGTTTTTGCCATAACCAATAACTAATTATAGCTTTTTTTCTTTTCTATACAATATTTTGTTTCATTACAATAGTAAACTCACTGTTTTAAATCTCGGATATCTCGGCTGATATCTCGGCCGACATCTCGTTTAAAGGCATAGGCGAATCGAAACATGAGATATTGGTTGATATCTCGTTTCAAATATACCGGTCAAAATTTACAAATATCGGTGGACATTTGGAGCGAAACGATATTCGAAGATCTCTTCGATATATCGTTTTTTTTAAGATATAGGCCCATCTCAACCCAAATTCAAAAAATAGACCACTTTCATTATCCGATTAAACTTTTCAAAAATCAAGTTGCTCATCAAAAATATCGAACTCTCTCTTCTCCAGAGAAAAATCGAACTCCCTCTTCCAACTTCCAACGCCTCTCGATTGCTTCCAATTTCCGACTGTTCGATCACTTTTGACAGTCTGTAGCTTCATCTTCAATCAATCTCTCTACATCTTACAGGTATGTAAAATAGGGTTTTTCTATTTTAATGAAATTCAAAAATTGAATTTACAGTATAATTTAAAGTCAATTCACAAATAGATTTAATTTGCAAGTATACTTTCATGGTTAAGACTACCACTTTCTTTGCTTAAACATTAAATGTTTATTCAAACATTTTTTTGTGAATACTGGTGGCGCTGTGAATGCTCTGCAGTAGGAAGTAATGCAAGCATGAAGGGTAGAATTTCCTTGTTTATGCGGTAGGAAGTAATGCAAGCATTATAGGTAGTGTTTCCTGCTGTTATGTTGGTATTCACGTAACAATGGTTCATGTCAGTTTAGAACTTTAGGGTAAAATAAGCCATAATCAGAGGTGTGTTTAACATATCTTACGGCTTTTAAGTGGGTCACTTTAGGTTGGGGTTGATATCTTACACAGAGACAAACACTATGCATGATATCATGTCTACTAGTAGTGATATAGAGTAGTGATCCAATCATTCCTCTATATAATTTTTGATCTACATCTTTCGAGAGATCTTCTTTACTAAGGTACTCATTGGTTGCTATGGAGTGGGTTTTCCACTCGCAGTAGTCAAACCAAATTTACTAATTAGGTCTTTGGCATATTTTTCTTGACTAATAAAGATACCATTATCTAATTGTTTTATTTGTAATTCTAAAAAGAAGTTTAATTCACCCATATGACTCATCTCAAACTCTTTTGTCATTATTTCAGAAAATTCTTTATTCATTTCAAAATTAGTTGATCCAATATCATCTACGTAAACTTGTACTAGTTGAATATCATTTTTATTTCTTTTAATAAAAAGAGTATTATTTACTTTACCGATTTCAAAATTTGATTGTAATAAGTAAGATCTTAGTCTATCATACCAGGCTCTGGGAGCTTGTTTTAGACCATATAGAGCTTTCTTAAGTTTGTAAACATGATTGGTAATTTTTCATTTTCAAAAAGCTGTGGTTGTTCAACATATACTTCTTTTTT
This sequence comes from Allium cepa, assembly GCA_030765085.1. Classification (NCBI taxonomy): domain Eukaryota; kingdom Viridiplantae; phylum Streptophyta; class Magnoliopsida; order Asparagales; family Amaryllidaceae; genus Allium; species Allium cepa. Next base: position 604,379,195 of record CM060935.1, read on the forward strand.
TATAAATCCATTAAAAAAGGCTGACATCCGTTTGAAATAATTTGAAATTATTATGATTTGCGAAAGCAAGTAGAATCCAAATAGCTTCTAATCTTGCTACGGGAGCAAAGGTTTCATCAAAATCTATTCAACGTAAAAATAGGACGATTCAAGAGTGTGCGAGAACTATGCTTTCAGATAGTAAATTACCAAAGTATTTTTGGGCAGAAGCAGTTGCTATCACCTGTTATATTTTAAATAGAATTTTAATTAGATCTTTAACTGATAAGACATCTTATGAACTTCTTCACTCAAAGAAACATAAGATATCTTATTTTAGAATTTTTGGAAGTAAATATTTTATTTTAAATACAAAAGATAACTTAGATAAATTTGATCCTAAATCCCACAAAGGTATCTTTATTGGATATTCTAATAGAAGTAAAGCATATAGAGTGTTTAATTTAAAAACTAATACCATCGAAGAAATAGTGCATGTTTCATTCGATGAAACTCTCAAAAATTTTGAAGATTCAAATGATAAAGAGGATATAATCACTCAAAATCAAGAGTTAACTGAAACTAATAATGAAATTAATCATCCTAATAAAAGGACTAAACGTTTACATCCTATAGAAAATATACTAGGAGATATGCAATCTATTGTTAAAACTAGAAATCAACTAAGTCAAATGAGTAATGTAGCTTTCATATCAACTATTGAACCCAAAAGTCCAAAAGAAGCATCAACTGATGATTCATGGATTTTGTCTATGCAAGAAGAATTAAATCAATTCACTAGAAATGATGTTTGGGAACTTGTTCCTAGACCTGAAAATAAAACTATAATTGGAACTAAATGAGTTTATAAAAATAAAATGAATGAATAAGAAGAGGTTGTTAGAAATAAAAGCTCGGTTAGTCGCTCAAGGTTATTGTCAAGAAGAAGGAATAGATTTTAATGAAATCTTTGCTCCCATAGCAAGATTAGAAGCTATTAGGATTCTACTTGCTTTCGCAAATCATAATAATTTCAAATTATTTCAAATGGATGTTAAAAGTGCCTTTTTAAATGGATTTGTAAAAGAGGAAGTATATGTTGAACAACCACCACTTTTTGAAAATGGAAAATTACCAAATCATGTTTACAAACTTAAGAAAGCTCTATATGGTCTAAAACAAGCTCCTAGAGCGTGGTATGATAGACTAACATCTTACTTATTACAATCAAATTTTGAAATTGGTAAAGTAGATAATACTCTTTTTATTAGAAGAAATATAAATGAAATTCAACCAGTACAAGTTTACGTAGATGATATCATTTTTGGATCAACTAATTTTGAAATGAATAAAGAATTTTCTAAAATAATGACAAAAGAGTTTGAGATGAGTCACATGGGTGAGTTAAACTTCGTTTTAGGATAGCAAATAAAATAATTAGATAATGGTATCTTTATTAGTCAAGAAAAATATGCCAAAGACCTAATTAGTAAATTTGGTTTGACTACTGCAGTGGAAAACCCACTCCCATGGCAACCAATGAATATCTCAGTAAAGAAGATCTCTCGAAAGATATAGATAAAAAATTATATAGAGGAATGATTGGATCACTACTCTATATCACTGCTAGTAGACCTGATATCATGCATGGTGTTTGTCTCTGTGCAAGATATCAATCTCAACCTAAAGAGACCCACTTAAAAGCCGTAAAACGTATCATAAGATATGTTAAACACACCTCTGATTATGACTTATTTTACCCTTAACGAACCCTTAAATGAATCTATATTTACTAAATTAAGAAGAGAATTAGGAATTTGTTCAATAAATGAAATATAAAAATATAAATAACAAAGTATAATTAAAAATTTAATCAAAATAAATCAAATAGTAAAAATTTCAAGGACCATGTCGACATACCCCCAACCTATGTCGGCATATAACGATTTTTTATTTTTGAAAATTTTCCCACCAAAATTCAAATAATTTGTTATATATTCTTCTTATTTTCGAAATTTTGATCATTCTCTCTGTTCTCTCTCTGTTCCAACTTCTGAAATAAATTAAACCATGGCCTCCTCTTCCAAATCAAACAAAAATTCAACTTTTTCATTCCCTTCTCCTACTTCTGGACCGTTTCAACGAACTATGCTCGCTCGAGTGACAAAAATGGAGGATTCTCTGAAGGATGCAGTGCAATTATTGACTGAAATTCAAGTTGTGCAACTTAGAATGGCGAAAGAACAAGAGAGGCAAGGCAATATCCTTAGGAATTTGCAAAAATTTCTAATGGACAATCATGCTAATCCAATCTTGATTGACTAAGATTCTTCAGGAGATCAAGTATAAGAGGGCAGCGAGAGAGAAGAAGAAGAAGAAGCCTTCATGAAAGAAGAGCACGTTGGAGATGACGACAAAGTCATTTGTGTTGGCGAAATGTGCTTTGACAAAGATGGAAATCTTGTCGAACAACATGGAAATTTCTGTTTTCACTATCCAAATTGTTCGATTCATAGATCTCCCATTTTCAAAGACACTCATTAGTTTCTTTTCTCTTTTTCCTATTGTTGTATATTCTTTCTTACGTTATCTACGAAAATGTAAATATATCTATATAATTAATAAATAGTTCGTGTTCTTATATGTGTTCTATTAAAAGTATTATTATATGGATACTTAGTTGGGATAGTTAGTAGTTTAGGACTAAGTTTTAAGTTTTAGAGTTAACTGTTGATTATTTATGATAACACTATCACTATAATTATGTGTCATAGAGTATTAGATTAAAAGGGGGAGTTCTATAGTTTGAAGTTAGTTTTGTTGATGACAAAGGGGGAGAAATATAAAATAGAATGGTTAGGCATAGATTAAGGGGGGGTTATTAGTTTTAGGGGGAGTTATTAGGATAGAAGTAATATTTTATAAACAAAGGTTGTCATCATCAAAAAGGAGGAGATTGTTAGTCATTGAGATGATGGTTTGGATGACAACAACCTTAGAATACGATTATAAAATATAAATACTAACATTATAGTTTAAGTATATATGTATATGCCGGATTTAACCATGCAGGTACCAAGAATGAAGACTGTACAGTATAAAGATTCAAGATATCAAGATTGAAAACTCATGAGTATTAAGAATATCAAGATTATCAAGAGTTCAAGATTTCAATAATAAATAATTTAATTAGGAATTTTTTTAAACTTCTAGAAAAGCACTGGCATTTTAAACTCTAGTTTATTCATGGAATGAAATCCACTTCGAGTCTGTTAAAGGGATGTAACCCTAAGTAGGATGGAACCAACGAAAAATCTAGTGGAACATCGTTTTGTATCCGCTGACCTTTTATTCAAAATGATTTTACAAAATTATATCTTGTTTTCAAAATTTTTTCAAAACATTCCTTTTAAAAGAATCAAAAACATCTATCCTGATTTTAAAAAAATTTAGCCTCAAAATAATCTTTATCTTCAAAATCAAATTATCCTTGGTTTTAAACAATCTTTTAATAATAATATATTTAACTTTTAATATTTATACCTCGATTTAAATATAAAATTATAGTAAAATTTTATATATACCAAAATATTATTCTCTATATTTATTTATATATTTTAACTATAGTTAAGTATATTTATAAAAGTTGAAAATAGTTTTAATATAAGATAAAAGTTATTTTCAAAGAAAAATAAACCACCAAAATTTCCATTGGGATGTCGACATACTCAAGATACCCATGTCGATTAGTGGCAGTTGGTTTCAAAATTTAAATTTTAAAAGAAGTGTCTATTCGTCATATCCTTTCACGAATGGACATGGCTGTCGTTCTTCTATAAATAGGGGATGTTTTCAACAAATTTCTAACCATATTTTTCTGGTTTTCACTCTTCTTCTTCCACATTTCTTTATACACATTCTTACCATTACTCTGCCGAAATCACCATTGGACCTAACTAGATCATGCTGGTTTGATTCTCTATCACTATCTCAACAAGATCCTCAGTACTATTCAGAGTTATAGACTTCTTTGTAATCAATCAAGCGAGAAAATGTGTGATTGTAGCCTTAGATATCAATCAAGTGAGAAAATATGTGATTGTAGCCTTGGAAATCAATCAAGTGAGAAAAGGTATGATTGTAGCCTCGAAATCAATCAAGTGAGAAAAGGTGTGATTGTAGCCTTGAAAATCAATTGGGTGAACTTATTGCCCCTGAAATCAAGTATCTCTACCCAGAGGATTGTGAATTTGAAGGGTATACCTCGTAGCCTTGAAATCGAGGGTGAAATTGCAAAGATTGCTTTTGAAAGGAAATCTGTACTTGTGTGCGGGACTGGATGTTGGGTAACTCCGAACTAGTATAAAATCCGGTGTGTTCTTTCCTTTACTGCTTTTACTTTATTTTTGCATCTGTGTTTATTTCTGTGATCATATCTGTGTTTGAATATTGCATACATTTGTGTTCAAATTAACAAAAAATCAAAAAGATTTAGTAATTCCTTAAAACACTATTCACCCCCCTCTAGTGTTAATCCCAACCTTAAGATCCTTATTCCACGTTTCTCACATTTGGTATATATCCGTAAACTGCATTTCCAATCAACTTTCTCTAAAAATTATAACCATTCGTAGTGATCATGATGGTGAATTTGAAAATGAAAAGCTTGAGGAATTCTGCAATAGAAAGGGAATAACTCACAATTTTTCATTTTCAAGAATTCCACAACAAAAAGGAGTAGTAGAACTTAAAAATAGGACGATTAAAGAGTGTGCGAGAACTATTCTTTCAGATAGTAAATTACCAAAGTATTTTTGGACAGAAGCAGTTGCTACCGCCTGTTATATTTTAAATAGAATTTTAATTAGACCTTTAACTGATAAGGCATCTTATGAACTTCTTCACTCAAATAAACCTAAGGTATCTTATTTTATAATTTTTGAAAGTAAATGTTTTATTTTAAATACAAAAGATAACTTAGATAAATTTGATCCTAAATCCGACAAAGGTATCTTTATCGGATATTCTAATAGAAGTAAAACACATAGAGTGTTTAATTTAAAAACCAATACCATCGAAGAAACAATGCATGTTTCATTCGATGAAACTCTCAAAAATTTTGAAGATTCAAATGATGAATAGGATTTAATCACTCAAAATCAAGAGTTAACTAAAACTAATAACGAAATTAATCATCCTAATAAAAGGATTAAACTTTTAAAAGATCATCCCATAGAAAATATACTAGGAGATATGTAATCTATTGTTAAAACTAGAAATCAACTAAGTCAAATGAGTAATGTAGCTTTTATATCAACTATTGAACCCAAAATTCCAAAAGAAGCATCAACGGATGATTCATGGATTTTGTCTATGCAAGAAGAATTAAATCAATTCACTAGAAATGATGTTTGGGAACTTGTTCCTAGACCTGAAAATAAAACTACAATTGGAACTAAATGGGTTTATAAAAATAAAATGAATGAACAAGGAGAGGTTGCTAGAAATAAAGCTCGGTTGGTCGCTCAAGATTATTGTCAAGAAGAAGGAATAGTTTTTGAACTTTTGCTCCTGTGGCAAGATTAGAAGCTATTAGGATTCTACTTGCTTTCGCAAATCATAATAATTTCAAATTATTTCAAATGGATGTTAAAAGTGCCTTTTAAATGGATTTATAAAAGAGGAAGTATATGTTGAACAACAACCACTTTTTTAAAATGAAAAATTACCAAATCATGTTTACAAACTTGAGAAAGCTCTATATGGTCTAAAACAATCTCCTAGAGCCTGGTATGATAGACTAAGATCTTACTTATTACAATCAACTTTTGAAATTGGTGAAGTAGATAATACTCTTTTTATTAAAAGAAATAAAAATGATATTCAACTAGTACAAGTTTACGTAAATGATTTCATTTTTGGATCAACTAATTTTGAAATGAATAAAGAATTTTCTGAAATAATGGCAAAAGAGTTTGAGATGAGTCATATGGGTGAATTAAACTTGTTTTTAGGATTACAAATAAAACAATTAGATAATGATATCTTTATTAGTCAAGAAAAATATGCCAAAGACCTAATTAGTATATTTGGTTTGACTACTGCGAGTGGAAAACCCACTCCCATGGCAATCAATGAGTATCTTAGTAAAGAAGATCTCTCGAAAGATGTAGATCAAAAATTATATAGATAAATGATTGGATCACTACTCTATATCACTGCTAGTAGACCTGATATCATGCATAGTGTTTGTCTCTGTGCAAGATATCAATCCCAACCTAAAGGGACCCATTTAGAAGCCGTAAGAAATGTTAAACCCACCTCTGATTATGACTTATTTTACCCTAAAAATCATTCTTTTGTTAAAACTACAGACAACACTAAGTAGGATAAGTAATTTAATTAGGAATTTAACAAGTAATTTAATTAGGAATTTTGTTAAAACTTCTAGAAAAGCACTGGCATCTTAAAATATAATTTGTTCGTGGAATGTAATCCACTTCGAGCTTGTTAAAGGTATGGAACCCTAAGTAGGATGGATCTACGAAAAATCTAGTGGAACATCGTTTTGTATCCGCTAACCTTTCATTCAAAATGATTTTACAAAATTATATCTTGTTTTCAAAACCTTCCTTTTAAAAGAATCAAAAACATCTATCCTGATTTTAAATATTTTAGCCTCAAAATAATCTGTATCTTCAAAATCAAATTATCCTTAGTTTTAAACTATCTTTTAATAATAATATATTTAACTTTTAATATTTATACTTAGATTTAAATATAAAATTATAGTAAAATTTTATATATACCAAAATATTATTCTCTATATTTATTTATGTATTTTAACTATAGTTAAGTATATTTATAAAAGTTTAAAGTAGTTTTAATATAAGATAAAAGTTATTTTCAAAGAAAAACAAAACACCAAGTTTCCTTTGGGATGTCGACATACCCAAGTTACCCATGTCGACATAGTGTCAGTTGATTTCAAAAATTTGAATTTCAAAAGAAGTGTCTATTCATCATATCCCTTAACGAATGGAAATGGCTGTTGTTCTTCTATAAATAGGGGTTGTTTTCAACGAATTTCAATCAATATTTTTCTGGTTTTCGCTCCTCTTCTTCTTCCATATTTCTTTATACGTATTCTTACCATTACTCTGCCAAAATCAACATTGAATCTAACAAGATCATTTCTGGTTTGATTCTCTATCATTATCTCAACAAGATCCTCAGTGCTATTCGGAGTTATAGACTTCTTTGTAATCATTTCTGTGAGAAAAGGTGTGATTGTAGCCTTGGAAATAAATCAAGTGAGAAAAGGTGTAATTGCAGCCCTGGAAATCAATTGGGTGAACTTGTTGCCCATGAAATCTAGTATCTCTACCCAAAGGATTGTGAATCTGGAGGGTGTATCTCGTAGCCTTAAAATCAAGGGTGTAATTGTAAAGATTGATTTTGAAAGGAAATTTGTACTTGTGTGCGGGACAGGATGTAGGGTAACTCCAAACCAGTATAAAATCTGGTGTGTTCTTTCATTTACTACTTTTACTTTATTTCTGCATCTGTGTTTGATTCTGTGATCGTATCTGTGTCTGAATATTGCATATATTTGTGTTTAAATTAACAAAAACTCAAAAAGATTTAATAATTTTTATAAACACTATTCACCCCCCTCTAGTGTTTATCTTAGCCTTAAGATCCGTAATCCGCATTTCTAACATTTGAGATTATGAAACTTTGAAAACTTTGCTCTGATTCCAAATCTTAGAAATGCGGATTACGGATCTTAAGGCCAAGATAAACACTATAGGGGGTGAACAGTGTTTATAGAAATTATTAAATCTTTTTGAGTTTTTGTTAATTTAAACACAAATATATGCAATATTCAGACGTAGATACGATCACAGAATCAAACACAGATGCAAAAATAAAGTAAAAGCAGCAAAGGAAAGAACACACCGGATTTTATACTAGTTCGGAGTTACCCTACATCCGGTCTCGCACACAAGTACAGATTTCCTTTCAAAAGCAATCTTTACAATTACACCCTCGATTTCAAGGCTATGAGGTACACCCTCCAAATTCACAATCCTCCGGGTAGAGATACTTGATTTCACGGGCAACAAGTTCACCCAATTGATTTCCAGGGTTAGAATCACAATTTTTCTCACTTGATTGATTTCCATGACTACAATCACACCTTTTCTCACAGAAATGATTACAAAGAAGTTTATAACTCTGAATAGCACTTAGGATCTTGTTGAGATAGTGATAGAGTGTAATGACCCAGAATTTATATTAATTAAAATTCATATATTTAATTAATTTTAAATATTAATAAGTAAAATTTATAAGTCGAATAAATTTTATTTCGAATAATTGGATTTAATTGGTTAATTAAATCGATAATTTAACAGTTGAAATTACAGAAATAATTGAAAATTTGGTTAAATATGATTGAAATTGATTTGTAAAATTTTATTATATCATATTGGAGTTAGAATGATGTTATAGAACTTTTAAAATCGAATTAAAAGTTTATTTGTGAAAATTGAATATTTTAATATTTAATTATCGACTGAAAAATAGCCATTTTTCGAATAGTCTCAGAATTGGTCGAAACTAGTTCCATTGGATCCGTAATAGTTTGTTATTATCGGGTTTCAATTTTCGTAGCAATCGGAGTTTTCGTTTGACCGTGGCAGCTCGAAACGCATCGAAATTGTTTTAATATTTAATTGGCGAGTTAAAATAGCCATTTTTCAAATAGTCTCGGATTTTAACAAAACTAGTTTCATCGGATCCGTAATGTGATACTATTGTATGGTTTCAAATTTCAAGTCAATCGGATTTACCGTTTGTCCGGGGCAAGCTAAAACGCCTAGAAATTTGATTTACCGATTTAATTTTAAATCGAACGTTTATTGTCATGTCTCGCACAAATGGTCGAATTAGCTTCCGAAACCTGTTCCATTGTGTCCGGAACGCAGGGTAAACCCTAGAAACGCCGGTCACCGTGCATAAATCGGAGTTTTGAAAAGCCGGATGAATAGAGTTCGTCAAATTTCTATAAATAGGCCCATTTATTCACAAAAAAAAAATAAAGAAACCCTAATTCTCTAAACCAGCCGCCACCTTCAGGTTAATGGCCGAAATCATCTCGTTTTCCCCTCTTAATCTCTTCCAATCCGTGAATAATTTGAAGAAACTTTCGACTAACAAATTATAGAGTGCAACGAGAGCTTTATATCCGTACGGTGATGATGGGGTTTAGCGTCGCGTGGAGGAGAGCAAGGGGCCGCGTTCAACCGGAAGTCGTGCACGAATTTCGAGGCCATGCCATGGCCGAGCTTCAAATGGTGGCGCTTGTAGGTAGAGCTTGAGTAGGGCTTCAATTTGGCACCATCTGATCAGGGTGAAGTTCGTCGAGGAGGTGGCGCTATTTAACCCTAGTTAGGGCATGTTGGGTTCGGCCTCTGTGACTTGCGTACGAATTTGAACGAGAGGGAAGGAAGAAAGGGGTAACGGCCTGATTGGGGGGGGGGGGGAGGCCAGATCCAACGACCCAAAAAAGTTAGGTTTAAATAAATTAAATAAATTAAATAAATTGTAGAATTATTATATTATAAATCGTATAAACTTTAAAACGTTGTATCTCTTTCATACGAGGTCCGTTTTGGACGAAACAAGTTGCGACGGGTTCGTATTGACGAACACTACGCTATGGAACTGGATTGGAGTCGATTGGAGCTAGTGAAAATTTCGGGTAAAATTAAACGCGCGTTTAAATTTATTCGATTTAAAACGCTACAAATTGCTATCGGAAATCAAGGTGAGAACTTCTCACTCAATCGAATCAGTTTCGATTTTAATTTTAAATAGTTAGATTTAAAATTATTGATTGTATGTTGAATGATGATTGTTATCTGTTGAATGATGATTGTTATTTATTGATTGTTAAAATAGACATTATACGCCGTTAGTAAGCGGATGTTATTTATTAAAAACATATACCGCGAATATTTCACAGTACGGTGAAATTGGTATTATTTATGTACTTGGAGTTGATTTCCCGCATTATATAGCGGATGAGACCCTATTGCGCCGCCTATTAAGCGGATAATAATTTATAAATCGCATATACCGCGATAATTCGGTACTGTAACGGAATTGGTATTGTGCTAACATCTTTGGATGCAGGAAAACAGGTTGGAGGGATCCAACTGGATTCCTCAACTGTATTGATTTATTTACAGATATTGTGATATTTGTTGATTATCATATCGATATATGATATTTGGATGTCGTGATTGACTATTTGGTACTGTTGCATCATCGGATTCATTTTTGAAGTTTTAAAATAATGATTTGGTTTTTAAAAGAATTTTTAAAGTAATTTTTGAAAGTATACGTTTTATTAAATTTTTGAATTGATTCATTTTAAATAATTAAAACGTTATAAATTCTTATGTTATAAAAATTAAGATTTTTGTGAAATATAACCAAAAGGTGATTTTTGAGATAAGTAGTTAATAAATTTATAAAATAGTTAAATTGGGATTTTTTTGAATTATTTTAAAATGGGTTATATGAAAGATGTATAAACTTGATATTTTAAAATTAAAAATATTGGAATTATAAAACGAGTTTTTATAAGTGTTAAAATGAAGTATGAATGGATTCATAAGTGAATGAAAATTTATAGATTTATGAATTGTGAAGCTATAAAATGAATAGATGTTGTAAGACAAAAATTTTAATGAATCAACTTATAAATCGGATTTTTGCATTTAAATTGAAATCTTTGATGAAGCAAAAATGGTTTATAGTTGAGATTTATAAAATATATATTTTATAAATTGAAATAATAGAATTTTAAAGGGAGTTCTATTAATGTTGAAAATAGGGTTATAAATGAAATCTTATAAGTAATAAGATTTATAATTTGTGAAGTTTTAAAAGAACGATTTTGTAAATTAATGGATTATAAGCATTTAACGTATAATATGGACTTTTGGTATATAATTGAGTTATATAAATTAAACTGGATTAATAAAAGAGATTTATAAATCGAAGCTTATAAATAGAAATGGAATTTATAGACATTGTTTATAAATTCAAAATCAATGGAATTTGATAAATTGAAAGTTGAAATTGGTTAAGGAAGTATATTCACGATTTTTGACAGTGAATATATTATCAAATAAAATGGATATGCTTGGGAAAATGAATATTATAAAATGAAGTTAATCGTTTTAAAAATGTTTTAAAATGTATTATGAATCGAATACATAGATTTCAACATTCATTGTTGAAATAGACGTTTTCGAGAAATAAGAAAATGGTGGACTATAACACTGTTGTTATAGTAAATGATTTCTGAAAGGAAATGTTTTGTATAGTATTGGAATTTATATATCTATTTTAATTTTGAATCCCTATACTAGTGATTTTGGGTCGTCGTAACAATGTTTTACGTAACATTCGTTTTGGCCCAAACAAATGTGTTTAAGAAAATGATTTCTTAAAGAATGAAATATATACTTAATTTCGATTTAAGTATAGTGAATATTTTCCAAATGTTGAAAATAAATAGATTTGTGAATTACTTATTAATAAATAAGTATGGAAATGTTTTTCCAATGTGAAATGAAACGTTTTGAGAATTTATCTTTTTGAAGATAAATTGAAAATGAATAATTGAAATCGTATGTTCATAAATATTTTGGAATGTAAATTCACTATGGAATTTATAAATGAAAAAGGGAATTTGTTTAAAAATAAACGTTGATTTATTTTTGAAGTGTGGGAATTAATTTACGGATTTGGGACGTAAATATAAAGTAAATCGTTAAGGATTTATTTAATTGGTTTAAATGAACCATGTTGAAATGAAAGTAATCTCGTATAGGGGAATGGTTTGAAATTTGTTTTCAAAAGTGGTAAAGGTGAAATGTGATTTGAAAATTTGTTTTCAAATGGTTGAAGTGTGGAAATTATATATCTAGTAAAGGTATTTTGGAAAGTAAATAATTTGGGAAATTATTTGGAATCTGGTGATGTTGAACATGCCTATTGATAGTTAAATAATCCGACTATCAATATTTACCTTTTAATAGGTATTTGTTGTGATTGCTTGAATTTGAATGCCACACTTATTTTTGAATAAGCGCTCGCTATTCGGGTTAGCCGGGAAAGGACCTTGGGGTCGTATAACCCATTCCGAATATGTGATACGTCGTAATGGATTGCATTTGATGACCGGTGTTGAAGACCAGATATTTTTGAAAACGGAAGGATTACCGTTAAGTTGCTCTGCATCGGCCGATCTTCGATATAGAGGTTTTATCACCCTTGGTGACGGGAAGTCCGGACGTGATTAGAAATTATCCGAAATGCAAGGACTTCTTTGTAAGTGCTTTCGGTTCTGTTCGAGCCCGGAACAGACTTGTATGGATTGTATGTCTGACATTACAAGTTGAGATATAAAGCTGATTTCTTTCAAATATATTTCTGTTGGTGGCGGAGAATTTATTCTCTTAGCTAAACACCCTTCTCTGAGACGTACGAGCTCAGAGGTTATGTAGTTGAAGGTTATTAGTGATATATTCCCAATTTGGTAATGTGACATGCTGAGTGTTGCTGTGAAATGATCATTGTTTGATCATTTGTGATATGATCATTTGTTTGATTATTTATCTTTGTGATCATTACTTTGATCATTTGTTGACCCAAAGCATGGCTTTGTACCAAAGCATGGCTTTGTGCACGAGACTTCGTCGAGCCTCACACCCCGGAAATGGTCAAAACTGGAAGGATGTAGCAAGGTTATTAGGGGGTAGCGCCCCTTTAGTGTATGTCATTCCTTCTGGATAGAGCTGGTATCATGGTATGGAGCCCAGATACTTAACCTATGTTGTTGCTGCAAATTTATTACTTTGTGGTTGTTGGAAATCGAGGATCCTCGGATAGATCGGTTACGATCGGGGGATGACATATTCGCGTCAGCAGTTACCCAGTTAGGGGTAACCCGGCCTTGTGTTGGCAGAGATCCGGTTTGATTCTCGGGTCGTCTTTCCAGAGGCGTACCCATGTGGCAATAAGAAGTTTCTTGGCCTGACCATTTATTGGAAATCCAAAGAAACAATACGATCTTGTACGGTTTTAGTTGTATAACCTGCCATGGAATGTGGCTGTAACCTGCTATTGAACATGGTAGCTATAGTAGGCATACGATAATGGTCGTATGTTGGCTAAGATTTATATCTTTATTTTCGAAATGATTTTTCCTACACTATGCACTAGTAATAATATCAAATGTTTCTTTTTAATGCGTATCAAGCATCTTTGACTATCATAAGGAGAAATCTCCTCCGATTCTGCGTTTGCATTGTGTGTGTGTGCGGGAGGCCTTATGGTAGTCTCATTTTCTAAAAAGCATTGCGAATCTATTTTAAAATTATCCTGTTCTTTGTTTTAAAGATAAACTGTTTTAGTTCTCACACCAGTCACATGACTGACTCGGAGTTTATTGTTTTCCTTCCTAAACTCTGGGTGCCCACCAATTTCCACACGGGCAGTCAAGAGTCAGGTTATCAGGATATTCTGGAATTCAGGAGTTGCTGGAGGCAAGTTGGATGGCATGGCGTATTACTAGTTTATAGTATTTCCTTTCCGCTGTTTGTTATTGTTTGTTATTGTACACTCTGATGATGAAATGTAATGTAATATGATGTAATGTAATAACTGATATAGTTCTTTGTTTAAAGATTATTCATTTATTTATTATATGTTGTTCCGCTGCGATTGTGAGATTCTGATATTGTTCTGTTGTTTCTTTTCCGTTCTTCTTCTATCTTTTTCTTTCTTCTTCTACCTCTTTCTTCTTCTTTAACCCTAACTATTCGGTTTTTCGGAAACGAAAAATCGCGATCGTCACATTTGGTATCAGAGCATATGGTTAAGCGACAACCATGGCTCTGTTGGGTGTTACTCATTAGAGATAGAATCAGTAGTACTCTATAATGAGTGTGAGTGTTATAATATATACGAGTGCGTATTTGTTAGTGAATATAAATTGTTTTATATTGTGTTTGCTTATCCGTTGAGCTGTTTGTGAATTCTGGTCGGTATGTGGGACGCCATATTATCGATAGGGGTTTCTAAACTCTTAAACGTGGCAAGTCGACATAGTATCGTTTTAAATTAGGTAAATGAAATAATTTTACATTGATTATATTTTATATACAAAGGAATAATTTTTCATAATTATTAAAGTATATAATTGATTGTTTGGTTGTTGAATAAGTTGAATAAAAACAACAGCTGTAAAAGAATAAGTTGTATAGGCAATTGAAATTATAAGTATGGAGTTATAATTAAAATGATTTACACTTGTGGAATAATCTTATATATAATAAGTGAAATTATATAAGTAAAAGATTTATAAATGTGATTTATAATCTGAAAATAAAATTCCAGAGAAATGTTTAGAAAGGATTTGATATTTTGGAAAATTGTTTTGGAGAAATTAAAGCTCTAAACTCTTTTTGGTCGCTGGAAAATAATGCCGATGATGATTGCAACATCATTGGTGTTCATTTTCGGGTTTCCAAAAGAGGGATTGCTGCTAGATTATTTGAAATGAAAGTTGTTTGGAAAATTTGGATTTGGATTTGGAAAATTCAAAAAGATAATTTGAATTGGTTTCAAAAATGGTTTTAAAAGTTTGAAAAGACCGTGGAATCCTATTTAAAATATTATGGGAATGATAAATGAGTTGATAACTTATACAATTTGAATTTTGATAGAATAAATTTAACTTAAAGGAGGGAGTTAAATTAAAGGAAGTATAAGTGAATCAATAAGAAAAATCCAAGTGGTAATTGTTGAATATAAGTTGTATAACTTATAGAATGAGAAAATGTAAGTGAAACAAATTGTTAAAAATGGTTAAACAATTTTGTTAAGCAAAATAAAATATGTATTTGATTAAGTGATAAAATTTAGCTTTGGTAAAAAGTTAAATCTGAATTGGATTTATATGTGGAATATAACTTAAGTGAAGTTGAATAAAGTTGATTTTGGTATTGAAGTAAAATAATCAAGTGAAGTAATGAAATGAAGCCATTAAGAATATGAACTTGAGTTATATAAATGAAATTCAACCATATGTTAATCAATTAAATGTAAATAATTGATATGAAATAATGAATGTAAGTGTTAATTCATTAAAAGCTAATGGAGTTGAATAAATTGAATGAAAATCAATTTAATATAAACCAATTGGAATTAAAAGTAAAAATGTTGGACCAAATTGAATGTAAATTAAATAATTTGGTTATGTTGAATATACATTGGTTGTTATATGATTATTAGTTGATTGTATATAAATTCATTAAGTGTTAATGAAATTGAATTAGCAAAATTAGAAGCTAAAGTAATTGAATCCAACTTGGAAGAAAATGAACTTGAATTGAATTGAATTTGATTTGGAAGTGAACCAACTTGAATGAAAATTAGTGAATGCAAACTAATTAAAATTGAATATGAGTGAATGTTAGTAAATTCCAATGTTAGTGAATAAATTGGAAAACCAATTCACTGAATATTAATGAGAAGTAAAATTATATTGATTTGGTGGTTGCATTTGTTGCTTTAGTTGCATTTGCTATATTATGTAGTTGTTATGTTGCTATATGATGTATATTGATGTTATTTTCATATATGCATGTTTCTCATGTTGTTGTTGAGTGTTTAGTAGGTGCGGATCGCGTTTGCTTCGCGTTTGGAGCTCGCTTTCGCGCTATATTAGCCGTATATGCTCGCTAATAATAAATAAGGTACATATCTCGGATTACATACCGTACTTTTACACTTTTTTCCCTGCGGGATGCCTCATCACTTGATGAGATGTATATTTGTGATATATATACTGTCATTTTTTTTCGGATCGAGCCGCGCAAAGGAGACTCTGGCGAATTTTTCCGAAAATTTAAGGCGTTAGAAAATTTTTGAGAAAATTTAAATTTTTTGAAAACTAAGTTTTGATTTGAAGTTAAAAGTTAAACGATATAGTTGGTTTTGAAAAGATAACTATATATGGATTTGGAAACTTAGTAAAGATGTTGTAAGAAGAGTAACTATGAATTTTGGGTAAGTTAAACACTTAAGAGATTTGAAAAAAATCTAAATTGAACGGTTTGTTTTGAAAAGTTAATGGATTCTCTAACCTTTTCTTACTTGATAATTTCGAGGACGAAATTCTTTTAAGGGGGGAAGTCTGTAACGACCCAGAATTTATATTAATTAAAATTCATATATTTAATTAATTTTAAATATTAATAAGTAAAATTTATAAGTCGAATAAATTTTATTTCGAATAATTGGATTTAATTGGATAATTAAATCGATAATTTAATAGTTGAAATTGTAGAAATAATTGAAAATTTCGTTAAATATGATTGAAATTGATTTGTAAAATTTTATCATATCATATTGAATGATGTTATTGAACTTTTAAAATCAAATTAAAAGTTTATTTGTGAAAATTGAATATTTTAATATTTAATTATCGACTAAAAAATAGCCATTTTTCGAACAGTCTCAGAATTGGACGAAACTAGTTCCATTGGATCCGTAATAGTTTGTTATTATCGGGTTTCAATTTTCGTAGCAATCGAAGTTTTCGTTTGACCGTGGCAGCTCGAAACGCATCGAAATTGTTTTAATATTTAATTGGCGAGTTAAAATAGCCATTTTTCAAACAGTCTCGGATTTTGATGAAACCGGTTTCATCGGATCCGTAATGTGATATTATTGTATGGTTTCAAATTTCAAGTCAATCGGATTTATCGTTTGTCCGGGGAAAGCTAAAACGCCTAGAAATTTGATTTACCAATTTAATTTTAAATCGAATGTTTATTGCCATATCTCGCACAAATGATCGAATTAGCTTCCGAAACCTGTTCCATTGTGTCCGTAACGTGGGGTAAACCCTAGAAATGCCGGTCACCGTGCGTAAATCGGAGTTTTGAAAAGCCGGATGAATAGTGTTCGTTAAATTTCTATAAATAGGCCCATTTATTCACAAAAAAAAAACCCTAATTCTCTAAGCCAGCCGCCACCTTCAGGTTAATGGCCGAAATCATCTCGTTTTCCCCTCTTAATCTCTTCCAATCCGTGAATAATTTGAAGAAATTTTCAACTAACAAATTATAGAGTGCAACGAGAGCTTTATATCCGTACGTGATGATGGGGTTTAGCGTCGCATGGAGGAGAGCAAGGGGCCGCGTTCAACCGGAAGTCGTGCACGAATTTCGAGGCCATGCCATGGCGGAGCTTTAAGTGGTGGCGCCTGTAGGTAGAGCTCAAGTAGGGCTTCAATTTGGCACCATCTGATCAGGGTGAAGTTCGTCGAGGAGGTGGCGCTATTTAACCCTAGTTAGGGCATGTTGGGTTCGGCCTCTGTAACTTGCGTACGAATTTTAACGAGAGGGAAGGAAGAAAGGGGTAACGGCCTGATTGGGGGGGGGGGGGGGGGGAGGCCAGATCCAACGGCCCAGAAAATTTAGGTTTAAATAAATTAAATAAATTGTAAATTTATTATATTATAAATCGTATAAACTTTAAAACGTTGTATCTCTTTCATACGAGGTCCGTTTTGGACGAAACAAGTTGCGACGGATTCGTATTGACGAACACTACGCTATGGAACTGGATTGGAGTCGATTGGAGCTAGTGAAAATTTCGGGTAAAATTAAACGCGCGTTTAGATTTATTCGAAATAAAACGCTACAAATTGCTATCAGAAATCAAGGTGAGAACTTCTCACTCAATCGAATCGGTTTCGATTTTAATTTTAAATAGTTAGATTTAAAATTATTGATTGTATGTTGAATGATGATTGTTATCTATTGATTGTTAAAATAGACATTATACGTCGTTAGTAAGCGGATGTTATTTATTAAAAACATATACCGCGAATATTTCACAGTACAGTGAAATTGGTATTATTTATGTACTTGGAGTTGATTTCCCGCGTTATATAGCGGATGAGACCCTATTGCGCCGCCTATTAAGCGGATAATAATTTATAAATCACATATACCGTGATAATTCCGTTCTGGAACGGAATTGGTATTGTGCTAACATCTTTGAATGCACGAAAAACAGGTTGGAGGGATCCAACTGGATTCCTCAACTGTATTGATTTATTTACAGATATTGTGATATTTGTTAATTATCATATCGATATGTGATATTTGGATGTCGTGATTGACTATTTGGTACTGTTGCATCATCGGATTCATTTTTGAAGTTTTAAAATAATGATTTGGTTTTTAAAAGAATTTTTAAAGTAATTTTTGGAAGTATACGTTTTATTAAATTTTTGAATTGATTCATTTTAAATAATTAAAACGTTATAAATTCTTATGTTATAAAAATTAAGATTTTTGTGAAATATAACCAAAAGGTGATTTTTGAGATAAGTAGTTAATAACTTTATAAAATAGTTAAATTGGGATTTTTTGAATTATTTTAAAATGGGTTATATGAAAGATGTATAAACTTGATATTTTAAAATTAAAAATATTGGAATTATAAAACGAGTTTTTATAAGTGTTAAAATGAAGTATGAATGGATTCATAAGTGAATGAAAATTTATAGATTTATGAATTGTGAAGCTATAAAATGAATAGATATTGTAAGACAAAAGATTTTAAGGAATTAACTTATAAATCGGATTTTTGCATTTAAATTGGAATCTTTGATGAAGCAAAAATGATTTATAGTTGAGATTTATAAAATATATATTTTATAAATTGAAATAATAGAATTTTAAAAGGAGTTCTATTAATGTTGAAAATAGGGTTATAAATGAAATCTTATAAGTAATAAGATTTATAATTTGTGAAGTTTTAAAAGAACGATTTTGTAAATTAATGGATTATAAGCATTTAACGTATAATATGGACTTTTGGTATATAATTGAGTTATATAAATTAAATTGGATTAATAAAAGAGATTTGTAAATCGAAGCTTATAAATAGAAATGGAATTTATAAACATTGTTTATAAATTCGAAATCAATGGAATTTGATAAATTGAAAGTTGAAATTGGTTAAGGAAGTATATTCACGATTTTTGACAGTGAATATATTACCAAATAAAATGGATATGCTTGGGAAAATGAATATTATAAAATGAAGTTAATCGTTTTAAAAATGTTTTAAAATGTATTATGAATCGAATACATAGATTTCAACATTCATTGTTGAAATAGACGTTTTCGAGAAATAAGGAAATGGTGGACTATAACACTTGTTATAGTAAATGGTTTCCGAAAGGAAATGTTTTATATAGTATTGGGATTTATATATCTATTTTAATTTTGAATCCTTATACTAGTGATTTTGGGTCGTCGTAACAATGTTTTACGTAACATTCGTTTTGGCCCAAACAAATGTGTTTAAGAAAATGATTTCTTAAAGAATGAAATATATACTTAATTTCGATTTAAGTATAGTGAATATTTTCCAAATGTTGAAAATAAATAGATTTGTGAATTACTTATTAATAAATAAGTATGGAAATGTTTTTCCAATGTGAAATGAAACGTTTTGAGAATTTATCTTTTTGAAGATAAATTGGAAATGAATAATTGAAATCGTATATTCATAAATATTTTGGAATGTAAATTGACTATGGAATTTATAAATGAAAAGGGTAATTTGTTTAAAAATAAACGTTGATTTAGTTTTGAAGTGTGGGAATTAATTTACGGATTTGGAAAAGTATATATAAAGTAAATCGTCGAGGATTTATTTAATTGGTTTAAATGAACCATGTTGAAATGAAAGTAATCTCGTATAGGGGAATGATTTGAAATTTGTTTTCAAAAGTGGTAAAGGTGAAAAGTGATTTGAAAATTTGTTTTCAAATGGTTGAAGTGTGGAAATTATATATCTAGTAAAGATATTTTGGAAAGTAAATAATTTGGGAAATTATTTGGAATCTGGTGATGTTGAAGTATGAACATGCCTATTGATAGTTAAATAATCCGACTACCAATATTTACCTTTAAATAGGTATTTGTTGTGATTGCTTGAATTTGAATGCCACACTTATTTTTGAATAAGTGCTCACTATTCGGGTTAGCCGGGAAAGGACCTTGGGGTCGTATAACCCATTCCGAATATGTGATACGTCGTAATGGATTGCATTTGATGACCGGTGTTGAAGACCGGATATTTTTGAAAACGGAAGGATTACCGTTGAGTTGCTCTGCATCGGCTGATCTCCGATATAGAGGTTTTATCACCCTTAGTGACGGGAAGTCCGGACGTGAGTAGAAATTATCCGGAATGCAAGGACTTCTTTGTAAGCGCCTTCGGTTCTGTTCGAGCCCGGAACAGACTTGTATGGATTGTATGTCCGACATTACAAGTTGAGATATAAAGCTGATTTCTTTCAAATATATTTCTGTTGGTGGCGGAGAATTTATTCTCTTAGCTAAACACCCTTCTCTGAGACGTACGAGCTCAGAGGTTATGTAGTTGAAGGTTATTAGTGATATATTCCCAATTTGGCAATGTGACATGCTGAGTGTTGCTGTGAAATGATCATTGTTTGATCATTTGTGATATGATCATTTGTTTGATCATTTATCTTTGTGATCATTACTTTGATCATTTGTTGACCCAAAGCATGGCTTTGTGCACGAGACTTCGTCGAGCCTCACACCCTGGAAATGGTCAAAACAGGAAGGATGCAGCAAGGTTATTACGGGGTAGCGCCCCTTTAGTGTATGTCATTCCTTCTGGATAGAGGTGGTATCATGGTATAGAGCCCAGATACTTAACCTATGTTGTTGCTGCAAATTTATTACTTTGTGGTTGTTGGAAATCGAGGATCCTCGGATAGATCGGTTACGATCGGGGGATGACATATTCGTGTCAGTAGTTACCCAGTTAGGGGTAACCCGGCCTTGTGTTGGCAGAGATCCGGTTTGGTTCTCGGGTCGTCTTTCCAAAGGCATACCCATGTAGCAATAGGAAGTTCCTTGGCCTGACCATTTGTTGGAAATCCAACGAAACAATACGATCTTGTACGGTTTTAGTTGTATAACCTGCCATGGAATGTGGCGGTAACCTGCTATTGAACATGGTAGCTATAGTAGGCATATGATAATGGTCGTATGTTGGCTAAGATTTATATCTTTATTTTCGAAATGATTTTTCCTACACTATGCACTAGTAATAATATCAAATGTTTCTTTTTAATGCGTATCAAGCATCTTTAACTATCATAAGGAGAAATCTCCTTCGATTCTGCGTTTGCATTATGTGTGTGTGCGGGAGGCCTTATGGTAGTCTCATTTTCTAAAAAGCATTGCGAATCTATTTTAAAATTATCCTGTTCTTTGTTTTAAAGATAAACTGTTTTAGTTCTCACACCAGTCACATGACTGACTCGAAGTTTATTGTTTTCCTTCCTAAACTCTGGGTGCCCACCAATTTCCACACGGGCAGTCAAGAGTCAGGTTATCAGGATATTCTGGAATTCAGGAGTTGCTGGAGGCAAGCTGGATGGCATGGCGTATTACTAGTATATAGTATTTCCTTTCCGCTGTTTGTTGTTGTTTGTTGTTGTACACTCTGATGATGAAATGTAATGTAATATGATGTAATGTAATAACTGATATAGTTCTTTGTTTAAAGATTATTCATTTATTTATTATATGTTGTTCCGCTGCGATTGTGAGATTCTGATATTGTTCTGTTGTTTCTTTTCCGTTCTTCTTCTATCTTTTTCTTTCTTCTTCTACCTCTTTCTTCTTCTTCAACCCTAACTATTCGGTTTTTCGGGAACGAAAAATCGCGATCGTCACATAGAGAATTAAACCAGAAATATCTAGTTAGATTCAATGTTGATTTCGGCAGAGTAATGGTAGGAATATGTATAAAGAAATGTGGAAGAAGAAGAAGATGAGTGAAAACCAGAAAAATATTAATTGAAATTCATCGAAAACAGCCCCTATTTATAGAAGAACAACAGTCATGTCCATTCGTGAAAGGATATGATGAATAGACACTTCTTTTGAAATTCAAAATTTTGAATTCAACTGACACTATGTCGACATAAGTAACTTGGTATTTCGACATCCCAAAGGAAATTTTGGTGTTTTGTTTTTCTTTGAAAATAACTTTTATCTTATATTAAAACTGTTTTAAACTTTTATAAATATACTTAACTATAGTTAAAATACATAAATAAAGATAGAGAATAATATTTTGTATATATAAAATTTTACTATAATTTTATATTTAAATCTAAGTATAAATATTAAAAGTTAAATATATATCATTAAAAGATAGTTTAAAAACTAAGGATAATTTGATTTTGAAGATAAAGATTATTTTAAGGCTAAAAATATTTAAAATTTAGATAGATGTTTTTTATTCTTTTAAAAGGAAAATTTTGAAATCATTTTGAAAAAAGATATAATTTTGTAAAATCATTTTGAATGAAAGGTTAGCGGATACAACGATGTTCCACTAGATTTTTCTTAGGTTCTGTTAACTCCCACTTTGAAGCGACCTAAACTGTAATGCGACCTAGCGACCTATCATTACTTTGCGACCTAGTTACCTAACACTCCGCGACCTATAACTCAGCAGCCCAACGACCTAAGAGTACCTGACGACCTAATAGTCTCAATGACCTAACGGCATAATAGTCTCAACGACCTAACTCTACAAAGCAGCTCTGCGACCTAAAGACTTAAGCATTGTCACAACCTACGACCTATGGAGACCAACGACCTAACTAGACCAACGACCTAACAGACCTAGCGACCTAAAGGATAATGTGACCTAGCGACCTAAAGGATAATGCGACCTAGTACCTTTAGTCCTTAGCGACCTAAGAGATGGAGCGGCCTAGCGACTTAACTTATCAAGTAACCTAAAAGTAGCTGCGACCTAAGGGAAGCTGCGACCTACAGAACTCTGCGACCTAAAGGAAGCTGCGACCTATGGAATTCTGCGACCTATAGAACTCTCACGACCTAAGATAGGTCGCTCACGACCTAAGGACATTGCATTAGAAGACCGTCTTTTCTATGCCGCTACTAGTAAGGTCGCTCACGACCTAGAACTTGTGTAAATCAGCATGCGTGTTCTTGTGGAAGAGAGGACAATGTATCTTAGGTCAGTCACGACCTACGACCTAGCTTAGGTTGGTCACGACCTACGACCTAACTCCGAAAAATGCCTATAAATACGACCCTAGTTCCAACTAACAAGGGACCTTTTGGCTCATTCATTTCAAGCGCCGTTACTCTGCTGCATTCTAAACTACTTCAACACCTTCAAGGAACTTCACGAAGAAATCAAACATGTCAAACATGTGTTCAAAGATTTGGATCGACGTTGAAGTTTAGGCTACTTGTTCTAAGTCACTTGAAACTCAAAGTGTGTTGTAATCAAAGTGTAACTGCATTGACTTGTAATCAAATCATCAATAAAGATATTCAAAGTGGACGTAGGCTATCTCTTAAGCCGAACCACTATAAAATTGCTGTTGTCTACTTTTTTTTACTACTATCTGCTTATAATCTGTTCCCGAGCCATCGGGTGGTGCTTTCACGATCTCACTTCATACACCGGGGTGTTAGCGTTCAAATTTTAGCGTTAACATTTTTGGTGCTTTCACTGAGAACCGAACTCAGGCGAGTTATCATCATTGCTTCACAGAGGTTTGTAGAGAGAATTTCCTTGAAAACCAGAAGTCTATCCGAGATTATGGCTCCTGGAAGGAAAAGTAGATCTGTCAGATCTGGGAATATTCAAGAGGGAACCTCCGCTTCCCCTATATCGAATCAAGCCACTCCAGCTGTCGGAGTTACAAAGGCAGAGCTGGATGCTGCAATCTTAGGGCTGAACCAACAGATAAATGCCCAAAATGCACAATTCGAGGCTCAGAATGCCCAGAATGCCCTAATTCTGAATAGGTTGAACGATTTGCTTGGGGCAAACCGTCAACCGGCAGATAATGAAAGGAATTTTGCTGGCAACATTCGTGATGCTGAAGAAAGAAATGCTCCTGAAAGGGCTGCTAGCCCCCTTTGAACAAACACTTCCAGAGGTTGGTGGATCTAGAACTCGACATGATGAGGAGTATCTTTCTGGAATGGTCCGACAAATTATGAAAGAGAGTATGCAGAGGGTTGAAGACGAGAAAGAATGGGGTTTCGCCCCAAGTAAAACTCCTTTTACTGAGAAAATCTTAAAGGCTGAATTCCCAAGGAAGTTTGTCCCACCAACCATTCCAGCTTACAGGGGGACGAGTGATCCGAACGAATTCTTATACAAGTATGATTGGCACATGACAGGTGCCAGAGCCTCTGATGAAATAAAGTGCCGATATTTTCCTGTGTATCTCGAAGGTGTAGCTCTGCTTTGGTTCACCAAACTTCCAGTCCGATCTATCGATCAGTTTTCTGACTTAACCCGGAAGTTCAAGGAGCAGTTCAGACTATACGCCTCAAAAGCCAAGGATATCATGTCACTGTCAAGTTTGGAGCAGAATCCAGGGGAGACTATCAGATCTTTCTTAAACCGCTTTAATATAGCGCTAGCTGAGGTGGACAATGCAGAACCGCGAATGATATTGACTTATCTGATGAAGGGTATTGACAAGTCGAGCGAGTTAGGGAAATGGCTAAACATGAAGGAACCAAATTCTCTTGAAAAGTTCTATAAAAAAGCAGATGAATTCATACGCTTAGAAAGCCGTCCCGTACCGGTAAAGGCAGTGTTGGAAAAAGCTGAAGATAACACTGTTGTTCCACGCAAGAATGAATCTGTAGGGCAAAAAAGGGAAAATAACAATGGGAAGAAGCAGAGTAATCTGAAGAAGCCCCGATCCTTCAAGCCATCAGAATATACTCCTTTATCAGATACGCCGGAGCGTATCTACCTTGCCACTAAAGATTCTATTGACTTTCCTAAACCTCCTCCTCTAAGGACCGGGAAAAAGGCTATACAGAGTGGGAAGTTCTGCCGCTTCCATAATCAACCCGGTCACGAAACCGACGAATGCCGACAGTTGAAAAATCTGATTGAAGAGTTGCTAAGGGAAAACAAACTGCAGCAATTTGTGAAAAAGAATAGCAACAATCCTGCTTCATCTAGTCAGGGGCAACAGGATCCTACTCATCAGCCTAGGACGATTGAAAAGGCTTCAGGGCATGAATCTGGAAGGCCTATTATCAATGTCATTACAGGAGGACCTCACCCAGCGGACAGAAGCTGGGGTGAAATGGAAAGATATACCCGAGCTTTAAAGTATGTACCGACCGAGGAAGATGTATTCGTTTTGGAAGGTGCTACGCCCTTGAAGCAACAAAGAACTCTTGATGATGATATTGTATTCAAAGCTAGGGATTCCGCAGGTACTGAAGCTCCTACCTTGGATCCCTTAGTCATCTCGGCTGGTATCGGGCCAGCTATTGTCAGACGAGTTCTCATTGATTGTGGCGCATCCTGCAATATCCTCTTCAAGAAAACATTCGACCAAATGAAGATCCCTATGGCTGATGTGCAAGCTTCATCGCATAAAATCGCTGGCTTCACTGGGGAGCCAAAACAGCCGGTAGGAACCATTGATTTGTTTGTGGAACTTGGAGAAGGAGAGAGAAAAATGGTCCGCAAGCAAACTTTTGTGATTGTCGACGAATTTTCTGCTTACAATGCTTTCCTTGATCGTCCAACTCTGGCAGCGTTCAAAGCTGTTCTTGCCCCGTGGTGCCTCACCATTAAATTCCCTACAGACAATGGAGTAGGAGTTATAAAAGGGGATCAAAATGCTGGGCGAGAGTGTTATCTGACAGAGCTACGAGAAACCAAAAAAAGAGAAATGGGAAAGAATGCGGCAGCCCCAGTCCGCATCAAAGAACCAGCCTTGTAGCAATTACAGGGCGGACCCTGCACTGGCGAGCACAGCGGAGCAAGGAAAGAGATGGACCCTAGAAAAGTTAGTGTAGGGGAAAATAGAGTGGTACCAGTGGAAACGACAATACCAATACCTGTTGACCCAAAGGACCCGAACAAGGTGTTGAATGTGGGTTCACAACTTAATGTGTCAATTCAGAATATCTTAATATCTTTTTTAAAGGCAAATCTGGATGTTTTTGCTTGGACTCATGCCGATATGTGCGGAATATCCCCAGAAGTTGCAGTGCATGCTCTAAATATTGATCCAAAATTTACACCTGTGAAACAAAAGAGGAGAACTCAAGGTCCAGAAAGGTCGGCAGCATTAAAAGAAGAAGTTGATCGACTAATGGAGAATAATTTTATCAAGGAATCTACCTATCCGAATTGGGTTTCAAATCCAGTGCTGGTTAAGAAAGCCAACGGAAAATGGAGAGTATGCATCGATTTTTCAGATCTAAACAAGGCCTGCCCCAAAGACTGCTTCCCATTACCCAGAATCGACCAATTGGTAGACGGAACAGCGGGACACGAATTGTTATCTTTTATGGATGCTTACTCCGGATATAACCAGATCATGATGCATGAGCCGAATCAGGAGGATACGAGCTTTATCACCGACACTGGTCTTTACTGCTACAGAGTTATGCCCTTCGGGTTGAAGAATGCAGGGGCAACATACCAAAGACTCGTTAATGCTATGTTCAAACCGCAACTGGGCAAGACTATGGAAGTCTACGTCGATGACATGTTAGTAAAGTCTAAGAAAGCAGTGGATCACATAGAACACTTAGCAGACATGTTCGCAGTCCTTCGGAAATACAGAATGAAGCTCAATCCTTTAAAATGTTCATTTGGAGTGGAATCCGGCAAGTTTTTAGGCTTCATCGTGAGCGCTAGGGGTATTGAGGCCAGTCCAGCTCAAATTACTGCATTGAAAGAAGTCAAAGCTCCTAGAACAAAGAAGGAATGGCAAAGTCTCAATGGAAAAGTCGCCGCCTTGAGTCGGTTCATTTCCAAAGCTACAGATAAATGCATCCCATTCTTTGACGCCCTAAAGAAAGGAAAGAAAAACTTCGATTGGACTCCCGAATGCCAAAAAGCCTTTGATGAATTGATTCGCCATATGGAAACGCCTCCAATACTTTCTAGGCCTGGCGATGGCAAGGATCTTCTTATATACTTGGCAGTATCATCTCATGCTTTAAGTGCAGCGCTGATACGAGAAGACAAAAGGATTCAACATCCAGTTTACTATATCATCAAAAGACTCACTGGGGCAGAGATGAATTACTCTAAGTTGGAAAAACTCGCCTATTGTCTACTAATTGCATCTAGGAAGTTGAGGCAATATTTTCAAGCTCATCCTATCAGAGTCCTCACTGATCAACCTTTGAAGCAAGTCCTGT
Organism: Allium cepa; assembly: GCA_030765085.1. NCBI lineage: Eukaryota > Viridiplantae > Streptophyta > Magnoliopsida > Asparagales > Amaryllidaceae > Allium > Allium cepa. Next base: position 604,406,587 of record CM060935.1, read on the forward strand.
TTCGCCCTGAGACTTCGGGTCGTCTTCTAAAGTGGAATATTGAACTCAGTCAGTATGACATCACTTATCATCCTCGAAAAGCAATCAATGGACAAGCTTTAGTAGATTTCATTGTAGAATTCACAGATAAGGGTAACAGTGAGGAGGAAATAGTCGACGATTCCCCAATCCAATGGAAGTTATATGTCGATGGTGCGAGAAACGACTACTGTTCTGGAGCCGGAGTTGTACTTGAGACCCCTGAAGGCCGATCATTATGCTATGCACTAAGATTGGAATTTCCTTCAACAAACAATGAAGCAGAATATGAAGCCCTTATCGCTGGCTTAAGGATTGCTAAAGAATTAAACATCCGAGCGTTACAGATATTCAACGATTCTCAGCTTATTGTATGCCAAGTCAAAAAGGAATTCCAAGCAAAAGGGGGGAATCTGCCCGCCTACATGTCAAAGGCTTGGGAGCTCCTGGGTGATTTCGATCATTACATGATAAGTCACATTCCTCGAGAAGAAAACATGAAAGCAGATTCTCTCGCAAAGTATTCTAGCACAGGCGAAGCCCAATTTCTGGGATTAACTCCAGTGGAGGTCCTGTTGACTCCTAGCATTGATAAGATGGATATTGATTGGATCATGAGCATGTCTCAAGAGCAAGAATCATGGATGACTCCGATAACAGAATATCTGCTCAATGGATCTTTACCAGGGAACTCAAAAGAACGACAAAAGCTACTGAGAAAAGCCTCTCGATATATAATCCAGGATGGCCGATTGTACAGACGGGGATTCTCAATGCCATTACTTCGATGTGTATCCAGGGAAGAGTCCAAAGCAATCCTAGCGGAGGTACACGGAGGAGAATGTGGTGATCATTCAGGTGGCCAAACATTAGCAAAGAAAATTCTCCGATACGGATATTTTTGGCCAGAAATTAATCGAGATGCAGCAGAGTATTCCCGAAAATGTGACAGATGTCAAAGATTCGCCAAAATTCCTAGAGCTCCTTCCACTGAACTCACACAGATGGTCAGTCCATGGCCGTTTGCAATATGGGGAATAGACCTTGTAGGACCGTTACCAACTGCCAAATCTGGAATTAAATATGCCATTGTTGCTGTAGATTATTTTACTAAGTGGGCAGAAGCTGAACCACTGACTACTATCACCTCAAAGAAGATGATAAGTTTTGTGACTAAAAACATCATTTGCAGATACGGTGTGCCTCAAAAAATAATTACAGACAACGGTACTCAGTTTGAAAGTGAAGAATTCCAAGATTTTTGCAAGCAATTCAAAATCTGGAAAAGCTTTTCAGCAGTGGCTCATCTGCAGGCAAACAGGCAAGTGGAAGCCGTGAACAAAATTATTAAGTCAACCATCAAGAAGCAACTTGAAAGAGCAAAAGGTGGTTGGGTTGATAAGCTACCACTGGCACTATGGGCGTACAGAACCACTCACAAAACTGCGACTGGGCACACCCCGTTTTCATTGGCATACGGGTCAGAGGCAATGATTCCGGTAGAAATAGAGGTTCCTTCACACAGAAGAATCCATTTCAATCAAGCAGAAAACGAAAAGCTACAGCTTGAAGCGCTAGATCTCCTTGATGAAAAAAGAGATGAGGCTAATCTCAGAATTGCAGCTCATCAGCAAAGGATAGCCAGACATTTCAATTCCAAAGTTCGCCAACGCAGCTTTGAGATTGGAGACCTAGTCCTGAAGAGAATTATGATAGCGACAGGTGTGTTTGGGCCAAATTGGGAAGGACCATATGTCATAGGTCAGAAGCTTCTTGACGGCACATTCAAACTCACTACTGTTGAAGGAGATCAAATTCCAAGGGCATGGAACAGCAATCATTTGCGTCCATACTTTACTTGAAAATTTTGTCGAAATATTGTAAAAAGAATTATGAATGTATGATTCTTGTAATTGAAGGCAATTGTAAAACTGATGCAAGTAAATAATGAAAAAATATAAAGTGGATGTAGGCCCAGTTTCCTGGCCGAACCACTATAAATCTTGTGTTCCTTATTATTATTACATGTTTGCTTTATTTTCGATATAAAAAGTACATAGAATGTATTGCTGAATGTCGATTCAAATTTTTGCAGACAATGGAAGTGAAACCTGCACATAATAAGACCCAGTGATTCTCGCCAAATTTCAAGTCACAAAAGCTCCAAATTCAAATCCTAGATAGGAAGTACTTCAATTGAACGGCCTATGATTTCGACAGAAACGAGCCTTTGCTAATAAATTGAGACCGTTTGAACAAACAAACATCCAATTAAGAAGCTGATGCTCGTTCTCACGAACTTGCCTGACAATGAAGTACATTTCCTTGGATTAAACAAGTCACTTGTAAAAAAAAAAGAGATCACTCAAAAGGCATAAGCAAGTGGACAAGGGAACAACCAAAGCCATCTTCGGCAGCACAAATCCTCTTCGGAGGCACAACTATTCGGAGAATAAAGACCTCTAATGGGTCATACGCCACAATAAAGAAAGTTCTCTACTCAACAAAAAAGATTGGAGGAGTCATGACCCTCCAACCATGAGAGAGTAACTTCCAGGCGATGAAAACCCTCTCTGAGGCACATTTCACCAGGAGTTGAAGTGTAACAACCGCTCTTCGGAATTTCACTTCACCAGAGTTGAAATGTAAACAAAATAAAAGCCCTTTTCGGAGGCCCATTTCACCAGGAGTTGAAGTATAACAACCGCTCTCCGGAATTTCACTTCACCAGAGTTGAGATGTAAACAAAATAAAAGCCCTCTTCGGAGACCCATTTCACCAGGAGTTGAAGTGTTACGACCGCTCTTCGGAATTTCACTTCACCAAAGTTGAAATGCAAAACAAAATAAAGACCTTTCTGGAAGCCCACGTTTCGCCGAGATTGAAATAAAACTTCCAAGTGTTGAAACGTGAAAAGGCTTTTTTCAAAGGCACAACTCTTTGGAGGTACACGTTTCGCCAAGATTGAAATAAAACTTCCAAGTGTTGAAACGTAGAAAATCCCTCCTCAGAGGTACAACCCCCTCCCGGGGACACAATAAAAAAGAAAGACTTCTTCGGAAGCCCACGTTTCACCGAGATTGAAATAAAACTTCCAAGTGTTGAAACGTGAAAAGGCTTTCTTCGAAGGCACAATTCTTTGGAGGTACACGTTTCACCAAGATTGAAATAAAACTTCCAGGTATTGAAACGTGAAAAATCCCTCCTCAGAAGTACAAATTTCTATTTCAAAAAAAAAAAAAAAATATATATATATCCTCATCAAGGGTATACTTTAACTTTCAAAGGAAGAGTGATTTACCTATTCTAGAAAATAACCTTCCTCAAAAAAAAAGAGAGGAAGAAAGTTAAAGTACTCTTCAGAGGCCTGCTTTACCACATAGAAGAATTCACTTGGAAAAATGCGTACTTAAGCAAAAGAAAAAAGTGATTTCTTCGAAGGACAAAGCGTAAAAACTTATATGAAGGAAGTTGTACTCTACGAAAAATTTCTTCAAAAATGAAGTAATTATTCTTCAGAAAATAAGAGTGCGAGTCCCCTCAAAGTATAAAATATTGCAGCAAACTTATGGTTTGGGGGCAACATGGTATAGTTACATACAAAATGGTATAGCTACATCGGTAAAGTACGCTCAAACAACATACCACAAGCTCACCGCAATATCATATAAATAAACTTGTGCAAAAATGAATAATAAATGCATTCTCAAATTCAAACAAGAGCCTGTACAAATAAAGGATCATTTTATTCAATTGCAGTTACAGGTTTCAAAATAAAAAAAAGTAGGGGCCGGTGCCTGCACAACATCCGACCATTACACAAAAAAGGAGTCAAAAAGCCCGAAGTCCGACTCTTCACTTCTTCTTGCCACCTTTGGACCCTTTGCCTGGCCGAATGATTAGTTTTTCAGGTCTATCTATAGGCATAAGGGAAGAAGGAGAGGGAGGTGCAACCGGTGCAACTTCCGGTTCCTCTTCAGTAGTGATGATTTTCTTCCCCCTCCTCTTCGATGTTCCGTGCTTCTTTCTTCTCTTCGAAGAAGACTCACTCCCTGGAGTAACAAGAGCGGACAAAACTACGTCATCAGAGGGAGTCCGCTCCGGAGAGATCTCGCCTCCTTCAAGTCCCTCGTCCTTCTGCTCTTGCGAAGCGATAGGGTCATCCAAGCCGTGAAGAACCTCAATCTGTTCCTCTTGTGACCCGGGTTGTGAAGCAGAAGGAGGAGTCACCTGAAGAGATGGAGGAGGGATAACCGGAGGAAGTGAAGTCTGCACAGCACTTGGTGTTTCAACTGCAGAAGAAGAGAAATTAAAAATATTAGTATCTCTCCGAAAGAAGGGAGATATGGGTTCGTCGAGATTCAAGAAGTAATCGAGAAGCTCATCAAACTTTTGAGGAGTAAGCAAGCGATCCACCTGAATCAGACCAATATCAAAATTACCTGAAGATGTTTGCTTCGTTAGCTCAATCTCATAATTCTGAGCCCCGATATCCTCCAAAGCCTCATCATCAGTAGGGGTGATTACCCCGGTTCTTATAGGAGGCAGCGAATGAGCACTAGAGCCTTTAATGTCCACTTCGGAAGAAACTAAAGGACGTTCAGAAGTGGTAGGTGGTATTTCTTTCTCGGAACGTTCCCCTTCCGCCATTCCGGCCCGTACCTTGGCGAGTTGCTCTTTTCCCTTGGCAAGAGCGGCGCGGGCATCATCATCGAGATAATGCTCTTCAAGAGCTGTCTCAGCGTAGCCAGCACCTTTACCACCTAGCATATCAAGTGCTGCCTCCCAGACTTCAGCTAATGTAATTTCGTATTTAGGGCCTAGAAAGGCAAGGCTGCCACGCCCCAAAATGCTATGCAGATAGAAATCAAATAATGTGGAGCTAATGTCAGCTTTAGTTGCTTGATGGGCCTCTTCGGCCGCGAGTTTACCAGCAACAGCCTCGTCACGCTCCTTTTCGGCCATAGCAAGTCGAGCTTTTAGCATCTCTATCTCCAAGCTTTGAGAGCCGGCCTGTTCTCGCAGCTGTAAAGTTTCAGCGCGATATTCTTCTATGACCTTCTCCTGGTGTGTAAGCTTATCTTCGACTGCCCTTTGACTGGCATGCGCATCTCGTACTTGTTGCTGAAGCATGCTCTCCTTTTGAGAATGGAAAGTAGATGAAGTAGCTAATTCTTCCTTAAGCTTTTCTACTTCCGCTTCCAGCTTTTCATTATAGGAAGCAATACTTCTCATTTCGGCGTCATGCTGTTCGAGAGTCTTCTGCCACTCAGCCTTATCGTTCTCCATTGTGAGCATGGCCTCGAGATTGGCTCGGTTAACCCTCTGAAGCTCGTCGACAAGTTTTTGCCAGTTCGACATTCTTTCAATATCGGTCCTGACAGAATCAAGATTTCGCAGCATAGCCGATTTGTCGAGAGGAACCAAGTCGAGATCAAATCGAACCCCTCTCAGGCACCACCGAGGGAATCGACTTTGAAGAGTGGGAGGACCTTGCCCAACTTGGTATGCGGGCCGGTTGATGATTGTTTGAATGTCGGAACGAACGGGGGCAGGAGATTGAGCAGGAACGCTTTGAGAAACTGTCGGCATTGTTTCTTCAGTAAGTTTAGCCCGCTTGCTAGAAGAATCTTCCATGTGTCTTTTACCTCTCTCATCGTGGGTCTTTCTTTTTTGGGTATCATCATCTCTGTGGGGAGGGTCATGTCTTTCTTGTTCTCTTCGGTGACGTTCTTCATATGCTCGTCTCTCGTCTGCTTTCCTGATGGCCCTCTCTTCATCGGATTCTCTGTAAGAAGGGAGGTAACGCTTATAATCATACTGGCTACGCCTCCCATAGCGCTGGAAATCATCATAGTACGAGCCGCTGCGCCCCATAGGAGAATCTGGAATAAAAATAATAAGCTTTAGAAATTTTTAAAGTACAAGAAGATAAGTGCGTAGAAGTGATGAAAAATCCTAAGTGTCGTGTAACGTGTAAACTACACGCATCGAGTTACAAACCACTCTGTGGAGTAGAGGTAGTGATAACTTGAGTAGAAGGAGTTGACATTTGTTGTAGAGAAGATGTCGCCTCGATTACAGAAGAGATAGTTTTGGAAACATCATCTTTGAAAAGTTCTTGAGAAGTCACAATTAAATCACTCAACCCCTCGAAAACATCATCACCATCATGTTTTTTGGGACTTGCTTTCTTGACTCCTTCGTTAGTAGATTTTTTGGAAGATCGTGGAGGTTCTTCCTCTTCGATAACTGGGGCAAGTACAGACTTGTCAGACGGCCCCGCAACATCTTTCGGAATTGAACACTTTACTAGTGAAGTTTCTATAGAAGTTCCTTCCTGCATGTGCTCTTTAGTAGGGACCGGGGCATCAGGAATTTTCATCGGAGAATCGGGAACTTCAGTCGGAACTTCATGAAGTTGAGTAGAACGAGAAGAATGTAAAAGCTCAAATCGATGAAGGAGTTCATCTGTCAATAGAAATTTTGCGCTTCTCTCTTCAGCAGCCACAATGCTTAGCCTTTCAAAGACTGGTTTATGACTGGAATCTCTAGAAGGAGGAGGAAGTGCTGTAAAAATAAGGAATGGAATCAGCATCTAGCAATACGAACCATGAAAAACTTAGAATGGAATTGAAGAAAGAAGGAAAAAAAGATCTCACTTCCTATTCTCCAGTCTGCGTAAAATCCTGCGGGGCAACGAATATAGAAGAATTGATTCAAAAGACCATGTGCACTCTCCGGCAAATCCAAAATTAGTTTACGGTTCCTCGCACCTCTTACAAGTACAATCGAAGGGTGGTCCTTGTTCTTCGCAAAAGTGCACAGGTAACAGATTTCCTCAAAACTCGGAAGACGGTCAAGAGTTCTCCTGAACAGAACGCACAATCCCATCAAAATGGCATAGCCATTGGGATGCAGTTGGAAAGGAGAGATCGTCAGTCGAAGAAGGATTTGTTGAAGAAATTCATTAAAGGGAGGAATTGCCCCACTTAAGCACATTTGGCGATTAATGGCAACAAAACCGGAAGGTGGTCTATCAGCGAAATCATTTGGTCCAGGGAGTAAAACTTCTGCCTCGGCAATGCCAAATTGAATGCATAATTGATTAAGCACCCGCTGTTTCAGAAGGGTAGGAGTTCTTTCCTGAGGGTTTTCTAGTGGAATAGCAACCGGGAAAGCCCCTTCGACGTGTTCTATCATCTCTTCTTGTTGAGACGTCATTCTACATGAGTAACTGGATGTTCAGGTGTGAAGGTGCACGTTTCCTAAAAGTGTGAAGTGTTGTGCAAAACTAATAAAAATAACAAGCGAAATAACTGAAATTAAACTAATTGACAACTGATCGATTGTGAGATTTCAGGACTTGTTAATTTAAAACTCAAGCGCAGTATTAATTCAAACAAAATTTTAGCTTTGCTTTAACACTTCATTTGAGTCGGTTGATTCACAGCATTTCACTCACACAGTTCATTCAAGTTGATTATTCTTTATCGACTAATTTGTCATTCGATGTGGGCGGTCAATGACAGTATATTCGTCCTATTTTTCTGCAGATGTTATGTTTAAACAGGTTGTTAGCATTAGAGATAATCTTCAAAGAAATACGACAAAATTCAAGTCCATATAGTTCAAAGTTCAAACAGTTCAATCAAAGTTGTCTCAGGATTTCACAAGTCCTAGGTCGTCCAGCGACCTAGCATAGGTCGGAGCCTTCTTAGGTCGCGCTGTGCAAAGTAAAGGATAAGGCTTTACAAATTCGTCCTAGTGTTAGCTCGGCCGCGACCTAAAGCCTATGTCGCAAGGAAGTTAGGTTGTGCAGTTCTTAGCTCGAGTAACTCTTAACTCATGCAAAGTCTTAGGTCGCATGAATATTAGGTCGTTCAGCGACCTAGTGTAGGTCGAAACTATTCCTTAGGTCGCAAGGGTCATTAAATCGCGAATTATCTTAAGTCGCTCAAATCCGCTAGGTCACTAACTTCCTCTCCACGCAATGCTTCACCAGACCCGATAACCCGCTATCAACTACACAGAAATCCATCATCCTCTTCGTGAAGTCCATCATCTCCACACATCACCAAATCACTTGAAAAGCGATTCAAAGAATCTCCAATTCATCGTACATTCAATACATTTTCGTGCCTACTTAAGCGGCGATCGAAAATCGATTGCAACGATTCAAAATATAGCACGATGCAAGGAATTGGGTCAAGGTCAGAAAATGGGGATTCGTAATTCAACAGTGATTATAGTGGGATGGAGATCGAATTCACTTACGTAATATGTTGGAAAAGTTGAATCGTTGATTAGCTGGGTTGAATTCGCCTTTGGAAGTTTGAAAAATTCGTCAATGAGAGTGAAAAATCGGAACAGTAAGGTAGAGAGGAAGAAACGACCAAACAGTCTATATGGGGCAAAAAGGAGAATTTAGATAGGCACGCGAGTAAGCATATGTTTTAGGTCGCTCACGACCTAGCAGAGATAGATCGAAGCACACGACCTATGCCATAGGCCGGTACTTCGAGGGGCAAGTGTTAACTCCCACTTTGAAGCGACCTAAAATGTAATGCGACCTAGCGACCTATCATTACTTTGCGACCTAGTTACCTAACACTCCGTGACCTATAACTCAGCAGCCCAACGACCTAAGAGTACCTGACGACCTAATAGTCTCAACGACCTAACGGCATAATAGTCTCAGCGACCTAACTCTACAAAGCAGCTCTGCGACCTAAAGACTTAAGCATTGTCACAACCTACGACCTATGGAGACCAACGACCTAACTAGACCTAACAGACCTAGCGACCTAAAGGATAATGCGACCTAGCGATCTAAAGGATAATGCGACCTAGTACCTTTAGTCCTTAGCGACCTAAGAGATGGAGCGGCCTAGCGACTTAACTTATCAAGTAACCTAAAAGTAGCTGCGACCTAAGGGAAGCTGCGACCTACAGAACTCTGCGACCTAAAGGAAGCTGCGACCTATAGAATTCTACGACCTATAGAACTCTCACGACCTAAGATAGGTTGCTCACGACCTAAGGACATTGCATTAGAAGACCGCCTTTTCTATGCCGCTACTAGTAAGGTCGCTCACGACGTAGAACTTGTGTAAATCAGCATGCGTGTTCTTGTGGAAGAGAGGACAATGTATCTTAGGTCAGTCACGACCTACGACCTAGCTTAGGTCGGTCACGACCTACGACCTAACTCCGAAAAATGCCTATAAATACGACCCTAGTTCCAACTAACAAGGGACCTTTTGGCTCATTCATTTCAAGCGCCGTTACTCTGCTGCATTCTAAACTACTTCAACACCTTCAAGGAACTTCACGAAGAAATCAAACATGTCAAACATGTGTTCAAAGATTTGGATCGACGTTGAAGTTTAGGCTACTTGTTCTAAGTCACTTGAAACTCAAAGTGTGTTGTAATCAAAGTGTAACTGCATTGACTTGTAATCAAATCATCAATAAAGATATTCAAAGTGGACGTAGGCTATCTCTTAAGCCGAACCACTATAAAATTGCTGTTGTCTACTTTTTTTTACTACTATCTGCTTATAATCTGTTCCCGAGCCATCCGGTGGTGCTTTCACGATCTCACTTCATACACCGGGGTGTTAGCGTTAAAATTTTAGAGTTAACAGGTTCCATCCTACTTAGGTTTTCATCCCTTTAACAGGCTCGAAGTGGATTACATTCTACGAATAAATTGGATTTTAAGATGGCAGTGCATTTCTAGGAGTTTTAATAAAATTCCTAATTAAATTACTTACTCTTGAAATCTTGAACTCTTGATAATCTTGAAATATTGAATCTCTATACTGTACAGTCTTCATTCTTGGTGCCTACATGGTTAAATCCTGCATATACATATATATCTAAACTATAATGTTAGTACGTATATTTTATAATCCTATTCTAAGGTTGTTGTTATCAAAACCATCATCTCAAGGACTAACAGACATAGCTAAGACATATCACATACAAGATGAGTCATGGTATACAGACTAAGGGGCTACAAATCACTTGACAAGCAATTTAGAGAATTTAAATTTGGACAGCAGAAAATATAGAGGTAAACAGTCTATTGTCATGAAAAATGGTAAGGCAATTGAGATTACTCACACTGGTAATGCCTACATCAAAGGTGAAAGACAATTTTATCTCAATAACTTGTTAAGAGTTCCCAATATAAAGAAAAACATTATGAGTGTTTCTCAATTTCCCCATGATAATAATGTTTAATTTGAATTTTATCTAAAATATTGCTTAATTAAAGATATTCTTACTAAGACATACTTTTGCAGGGTAATGCAATAAATGGTCTTTACAAGTTTACTTCGACTAACAGCAAATGTTGCAATCAAAGAGTGACAAGTTGTGATAACAATGAATTGCAGTCAAGTGAAAATGATAAAAGTAACTTTGACCTTTGGCGCTGCAAGTTAGGTCATCCATGTACAAGTATTATAAAACAGGCTCTTGAAGAAAATAAAATTTCTTTTAATGATATCGCTTTTCCTTATGTATGTCTTACTGTCAAATGGGAAAAAAGACATAAAATAGCCTTTGGAAATTCTATTGCAGAATATAAAGTACTCATTGAATTGATAGCAACAGATTTTTGGGGTCCTGCTCCAATCTGTTCAGATCATGGGTATAAGTATTACATATCTTTGTTGATGCCTGCACCAGGTTTACTTGGATATATTTCTTAAAATCCAAAGCTGAAACTTATAATGCAGTCATATACTTTATAACTCAAGTGGAAAAACAAACCAATCATAAAGTCAAGGTTATTCAGAATGATGGGGTGTAGAATACAAATCATTCAATAAATATTTTTTAGATAGTGGTATAGTACATAGAACTACATGCCCTTACACATCCGAGCAAAATGGCTTATTTGAAAGAAAATATAGACATATTGTTGAAACTGGTTTAACCCTACTGGCCTATGTGTCTCTACCGTTAAAATTTTGACCAGATTCCTTCAGTACTGTAGTTTATTTAATTAACAGATTTCCAATCAAAGTACTGAAGAGTTAAACCAGATTATCAAAACTTAAAAACCTTTGGGTGTCTATGTTTTCTCTACAAGAGACCATATAATAATTATAAGTTAAACTTTAGGTCTCGGCCATGCACCTTTTAGGTTATTCAATTAAGTAGAAGAGATACAAGTGTTTAGATGAAACAAGGAGAATATTTATAAGTATACATGTTGTGTTCAATGAAAAAAAAAATCCCATTTGCAAATGAAAGTATTAAAACTACACATAAAGTATATAATCCAAAAGTTTCCATACCCAGTGTACATGTGCAATCATATATAAGGAATGTAGCTGAAACTGAGAAAGGAACATGAACCTCTGGACCACAACACACTATATCTTCAGGACCAGGTCATGATTCAGAAGGTCAACCTGATTCTCACGCTTAGTCACCTGAAGATTCAAGTAATCAAAATCAAAGTGATCATGAAAGTCAAACTGTAGACAACATCAGTCAGGACAGCAATTCAGAGTCATCTGACACTGAATTACGGACTAGAACAGGTCATTGTATGATAATCAGACCAAAAAGTGGAACTTATAAACCAAAGGTCTATGCTGCAACAGTCAGTACCACAGAACCAAAATCATTTGAGCAAGCATTCAAAGATGAAAAGTGGAAAATTGCTATGGAAAAAGAGTATTAGGCATTAATGACAAATAATACATGGAACTTAGTTCCTCCACCAATCAACAAGAACATCATAGGATGCGAATGGACATACAAACTAAAAAGGAATCCAGATGGAACAGTATCTAGGCATAAGGCATGACTTGTTGCCAAAGGGTACACGCAACAGTATGGTTTTGACTACAGTGAGACATTTTCACCAGTGGTGAAAATAACAACAATTAGAATAGTTCTCACTATTACTCTACATAATGACTGGGGCATAAGACAGCTAGATGTAAATAATGCTTTTTTGAATGACATCTTGCGGGAAGAAATTTATATGGAGCAGCCTCAAGGATACAACCAAGATACAGATCTTATGTGCAAATCAAACAAGGCTATATATGGATTGAAGCAAGCTCGTAGAGTGTGGTTTGATAGATTGAAAGCTACATTAGTCAGTTTGGGCTATCAATATACAAAATCAGACAACTTTATGTTCGTTAAAATTAGTAGCAGTCATATTATTTACATATTGATATACGTTGATTTAATTATAACAGGCAATGATGAAGCTGAAGTCAACAATTTTCAATCAAGAATATAGAGGAATTAAACTACTTTCTGGAAATAGAAGTCAAAAGAAAATCAGATTCAGAAATTTTCTTAAGTCAAAAGATATACATCAAGGAGCTTCTGATCAAGTCAAAAATTAATGTTGTTAAACCTCAACCATCACCAATGATCAGTCATCAACAATTATCTAAATACACGGGAGAACCAATAGTAAACATTAAACAGTATAGGAGTATTGTAGGAGCCCTACAGTACTCCATTATAACAAGACCGGATATATCATACAGTGTTAATAAAGTTTCACAATTTATGTAGAAACCACATGAAGAACACAAGAAAGCAGTCAAGAGGATTCTTAGATATCTCAATGGCACAACAAATTATGGTCTCGCACTAAAGAAACACAAAAACCTAAATATTACAGCATATGCAGATGCAGATTGGGCTAGGGATGTTGATGACAGGAAATCAATGACATGCTACTATATCTACTTAGGCAATAATCCAATTTCATGGTGCTCAAAGAAGCAGACAACCATCTCCAAATCCAGCATAGAGGCCGAATACAGGAATATTGCAAGTGTTGCAGCAGAAATTATTAGATATAATCCTTACTTTCATAGATGAAAATCAAAATAGAGATGAAATCAGCAATATAGTGCTACAATCAAAGTACAGTTTATATGACTGCCAACCCGGTGCCACATTCAAAGAAAAAACATATAGTGATTGACCTATATTTCGTTCGTGAACTGATACAAAAAGGAAAACTGGAAGTGAATCACTTACCACCATTCTATCAACGTGCTGATATACTTACAAAGGTGAAAGTTTCCATCGATTCAGAGAAGATCTGAAAGTCGAAGCATTTGATGAGGGACAGAACTAAAGGTCTCATCTTTCCTCAGATCTACAGTCGTACTTACTTCAGATCCATCCTATAAGGAGAATCGAAGAAGAGTGCAGAGAATTGATCGCGTACATGTTTTGATTGCTTCATCTCTTCGTCTCAGATCTGCAAGACATCACAAATTAATCTCTGATTTTATACAAGCAGAAGATTTAAGCAAAGGATTGAGGAAGAAAGACTTATTTTTGAAGAGTGCAGCTGAAAGCCTCAAATTGCTCATGGAAAAAGAAACCCTAACCCTAACATTCGGTTTTGTTGTGGGGGGGAGGGGTTAAAATGAACAAGATATATCAACTAACACTCGATATTGGGTTTCGAGTTACGGGTCCATAAACCTGTTTTTCAGTTCCCACTATATTTAAGACAACCGAATGTAAAAACTGTATGTACATTTCAAGCAACATATCATTCTTTGCTCTGATTTAATCAATAAAGCAGGTTTGCATTTCTTCTTCGTCAAATCAAAAGATTATTCACATCATAGTAAATTCTAACGGGTTCCTATCTTGCTTTCCTTGATGGCATATTGAAGGTAATTCCATGCTTGCTTTCTGTTATTTTGTTTTCAATTACTTGATATACAGTAATAAATTTTTACTGCATTCCCTTATCAATATGCTTGCTAAATTTGTATTGGTGCTATAAAATGTGAATTTCATTTTCTCTCATGATTAGCGTGGAAATATTTTCAAGCTATGTTTCTATGCTTTTGACTTTTCATACACGTAAAAATCACCTGAATTTTGAATCAAAGCAGCTAGCTTAAATATATGTTACATCTATGAAATTACTTAAGCTCTATTGTTTTTTCTTTTGTTGTGTCCATAACTACATGTTAAAATTTTCCAACCACACTAGCTTGACTTCTCATATAACTGTGCGTTGGAACATTTTTGCAAATCTTTAGTAATTTGTGATTTCTCTGTTTAATTTTTCAAAAGCATAAAACTCCATGGATATATTCCGCTCTGAATTAGTAGACATTGATTGGATTGCTTCGTTAGCAGTAAATTGAATAAAAAAAGAAAACTTCACTAACACATCATATGTTCTTTAGTTTGTTTTGACGTCGGGAGTAGATGAGGTTTACATAGCTGCATCTGTTTTATTCTATCCAAATATTCCCGGACAAATATTTGTATGTGCGTTATGATTGCTTTTATCTTTGTTCTTTTATTCCATATGTTGTCTTGCTGTCAGTTAACTTAAATTTTGAATTTCATAATTAGTAACCAGCAAATGTTTATGACGATGTTGAATGATTCCCCTGCAACATTGTTATTTAACTTCAATGTAATATTTTATAATATTTTATCATATATTACATGTGGTTGAGGGTTAGTCCTCTCAAGCTAGGACATATCTCATACTCAATGTTCATGAAGGAAGGTGGACTAAAATAATGTGAGTTTCTCACATCACTTCTTTATTAATATCCCTCTTTGAAGCTTTCATTTAGTATTTTATATTTAGTCTTTATGTTATATTGCATCCAAATATAAACCTTTAGCCGCGTATTGCTGTATCGTTGTAATCGTAGAATCCTAAACTAGAATCAGTTCATTGTGAAACTGCAAAAATAATTATTAAATATAAAGCATTTAGTTTTAAGTAGGCAATGAGTACACAATTATAAGTTGCTTAATGAATTGAGGAGCGATTAACTTGTAAAAACTTAATGAATTGAGGAGCGATTAATTTGTAAGGTTTTAGCTCCTGCAAATAGGATTCTAAGGTCTTTGTTTAATTTAGTACATCAAATCAAACATGAGTAACAGGACTAAATATTATATCTTCATATTCGGTTAGCTTATTTCGTAAGCCCTAATTTTGAAAAGCGTAACTTGAATGGTTTAATCTTACCATATTCAACAAACATGACTTTCTCGAGAAGGTATAACCATATAAGAGAATATAGCTTTAGTCACACAATGATTTCTCTATGTTATGACCATAAAGTGCACTTAGATCTTATGTATATTTATTATTTAGGACTGGTGTTGAGAAAACAGGTTCTATATAGAGAAATGGGATGAGGATGATGATAAAATGCAATGCACCATTATCACCTTTATTAGGATTACACTAGAACCTAAGGCCATCTTCCTGAATTTTACTTGATCCTCCGCCTTTCATACATGATTTGTTCATATCCATTATGTCCTTTCACATTCATTCATAATAGATGGGAAACATATACCAAATGACATTCCAAAATAAAAAAGGTGATGTTCTTTAACTTTCATGTCAGTAGAGTTTGCTAGAGAGATGGCATTTGTGTGTTGAATAAATGAAACCACATAAAGCAATTTTCTGGGTTATTTAAATAAGTTTTCTAGGTGCTTTCATGAACAAATTGAGTTAGAGGTTAAAGGTTAAATATTAGAACGTTTGCAGACAAATTGTTTTATCAAAGGTTGGGTAAGATGTAAAGATTTAGTTTCAAAAATTCTGATATAACAATTTTTAAGTCTGACTTACTGAAGATAAGTCGTATTTAAAAGTTATGTTCTGGAAAAACTCTGGAAATCGAACTATTGATTTTTTTTTAAGCCCGCAGCTGACTTAATTTTTAAGTCCCAACTAAAGAAACCGCTGCCGCTTTGCCTCCCTATCGTTTTTCCCTGAATGCACCCTATGAATTGATGTATACAGAGGTTATAGAGAATTTATAGAATTGATTTATATAATCATATAACTTTCTTAATGAAATAATCCTATAATTTCTTTGCCTATTGCATGTGAAAGGTCTTTAACTATATCTTGATAGTGCTCTGTAGTGTACTATTAAGTAAACGATGACAGCTCAATTTTCAAGATTGGATTCATGTACTTCGATGCTATGTTTGGTAATAATTGTTTCAATAACGTGGCTGTACTAATTTCAGTTTCCACATCTCTTTTGCATAATAATATCTCTTTTGCTTAGTTAACAAGAAACAGTATGGATTGTAGATTGAGACTTGAGAACTCTCTCAAACTATGTGCTCCTAACTTTGTTGACTCTTTCATGATGCAGAGGTTTAAAATAGATGAGAATATTTGTTCATTTATATGAGCCACATATGAAGTATTCACTCCCTGAAAGGTGTGTTTGTTTGGAATAAGAGATGTGATTTTTGAATTTTGATTAGTTTTAAATGCCTTGTTTAAAAATAGATTCTTATGATTACCAATTACGTTAATAATGTAATTTATATCAACTTTGGAATGGACAAGATACTGTTAAATTCATAATAAATAGAAATAATATCAAAATTGCAACTGTTCTAACAACTAAATGACATCCGCACTTTTTTACGTTAGTGGCTAAGTTTATGCCTTTTATTAAGGCATATTTTAGTAATTGTTTTCTCATTGATATTCAAGCTAATTTTTTTCCTTGCAAAACAAAGATGAACCATATATTGATTCTGCATATGTCAATACTTCTACGTCTTAATTTGTAATGACAGTCTAAACCTGTCGCGGTGGAAAAAAAATTAATTTGCAAATGCATACTATAAGGCAACATGGCAAAATTCATACCTTTTTTAGCTGTTTAGAAAATGCTATAACTGATCATTTGTTATGCGTGCTACCTTATCCACTTTTCTTTCATACATCAGCAAGTAGTAAAATATTCCTCTCATCTTTATCCACCTACCTCTTTTTTCCCCTTATGGCCTGTAAATTTTCAAACCTTAATAGGTAATTATTTTCCTTAAATATCTATTAATTTTCACAAATATCTTTTTGAGAAATAAAAATTGAAGGAAAGTCGAGGGCAAAGTGCAAATGAACAATTGTTCATGCGGCTGAAGAAATTCAAAGGCTTTTTTAAAGTGTGTTACTATTAACATCCCGTTTTTTCTTCTAACCACTCAAAACTAAATGCCACCTTAAACAATTTTATTTTTCTCTTTCTAACTCCAATTACTAATTTCTTTACATGAACATGCATAAAAAATTCAGAATGCTTATTTTCCTCTTTCATTCAGAACGAACATCGCCATCGGAGAAAAAATGTAATGTCTCTGAATTTTAATTAAAATTGTTCGAAATATTTAATTGGATAAATTAAATAGAATAATGTGAATAATTAGGGAGATGAGGTTAATAAATCCAATGGTCGTTCCTTAATCAAGGAATTAAAATAAGACTTGAGTCAATTAAGAAGGAGGAATTTTCTAAGGGGTAAACTTGAAAATGGTGCTATATTTCTTAGTATAAATCCCTTCCTCCACTTTAGTAAACTTTTACTTTCTCATTCATAACTCCTCACCTATATCGGCCATTAAAAGCTGCAAGAAGCGCGATAAATTGAACACTACTAGAAAAAAGCGAAATAGCGACGGCTGGGGGCGACGGCTTCCGACGGCGAATTTCCGACGGCTTCCGACGGGCCGTCGGCGGCCGTCGGAAATTCGCGAATACCTGCAGCCGGCCGAGCCATTCTTCCTCATTTTCCAGCTTTCCCCAATCTCACCAAAAACCCCCAAATTCACATTTTCCACCTCCATTCGCCAATTTCGTGATTTTTTCTCCTTCCACACTGCTGATTCAACACCTCTTTCTCTCAATCTCAGGTATAATCTCTTATTTTTCTGAAAATTTCAGTTTTTACCCTAATTTTAGATTTGCATAAATTGATAAATTATGGCGAATTAGCGATTGAAATTGTTTGCATTAGCGTAACAATGGTTTATAGCATCACATGACATACATATTTCATCTTTTATCGTGAAATTGTGAAAAACACGTATAATTTGTGGTTGTTCATGTATAGTAAATTGTTGTGTATGTCTTGATTCGACGATTGTATACGTTATTTGGCATACGATAAAATGATTGAATGAACTAGGAGTATTATATTGTGCACGTATTTACTTATGAAACAAAAAAATGCATTACTCTAAATTATAATTGTGTGTATTAAAAAAAAGACAAAAATGTTAAACCAGCCTTTTTGATGCGTAATACGTCGAATAACTGTGTTAAATTTTTATATATTTTTGTAAATGTGATCAGTGAGTAAAACTGTATTTTTGAGTAAAATGCGCGCATGTTAACCGACAAATGTCCCTTAGAGAGTTTTTGGCCCCGTCTGACGAGTGTTGTACATGATCGTTGTATAAATAGTCGTTTTTTTCGAAAAACGACCATTTATATTCATCTGGTACAATGTTTGTCGGATTTGTCTCTGTATTGGACAAGTTATGAACACAGTAAGAATTTAAATTTTGTATACTACTTCGTCTCAAACGGTTCATAAAATTTCGCCCTAACTTTTCTTTTTTGTTTCCTGCGTACACGCATTTGTGTACATTGCAGGGAACAAAAGGGAAATGCTGCCGAAATTTTATTGAATCGTTTGAGACGAAGTAATATACGAAATGTAAATGCTTACTGTGTTTGTATGGGAAGTAGGATGTCTGACCAATGAAAAAAAATTATATATATTTTTAATCGTTACGTACGTTAAAAAATGAAATGTGCCCTATTTGAAAATATTTTTAAATTTGTGAAGTTGTTCTTTAAATTCAAATTATTATACGAACATGAAAATAATCTTTTTCGAATATGTATTCTTCAAAATAAATATTAAATTTTGAACTTCTCATTTTGTCAAATAGGAAAAATGATTGATTATTTTGTTGATCGAAGGAGATGGATGTACCAAAGAAAAGGACTGAGGGGCTCAATAAAAGAAGATTTTTATAATGGTATAAACGTGTTTGTTGAATCCGCCTTAAGTAATAACGGAAACGATCCAGAAATTCGTTGTCCGTGTAGTAGGTGTAGACATTTGAAGTTTTTGTTACCAGATATTGTGAAAGTTCATTTGTGCCAACACGGTTTCACACCCGAATATTATGTTTGGGATCGGCATGGAGAAGTTGTAGCAAATACTTCTGTAGAGTCTGAAAGTGCCGTTAACGAAATAGTTTCAACGACCCGTATAGAAAATATGGTCGAAGATGCAGCACAATCAATATTTCCTATGGTTGAAGTTGACGACGATGATGTAAATGTTGAAGAACCAAATATTCAAGCTAAGAAAATTTATGATTTACTAGATGCAGCTAAGAAACCTATTTGGGATGGTTGTAAAAGCGGCACGCAGCTGTCAGTAATCGCAGAATACATTGCGATGAAGTCAAAATACAACATCACTGAAGCTGGGTTTACGGCTGTTGTACAAGCTGCAAAAAGACATATGCCGCCCGATAATCTAATGTGTGAAAATCACTACGAAGTTAAAAAACTTATGTCGGCTTTTGGTTTACCGTATCAGAAAATAGATACATGTTTAAAAGGATGCATGTTGTTTTGGAAAGAAGACGCAAACCTTAGAAATTGTAAAGTTTGTAAGCAGGAGAGATACAAACCAAGAAAAAAGAAGGATAAGGAAGTTCCGTACAAGCGTATGCACTACTTACCCATAATTCCAAGACTTCAAAGATTATATGCATCTTCTGTAACTGCGTCTAATATGAGGTGGCATAGCGTGAGAATGGAGGAAGAGGGTACGTTGACACATCCGGCCGATGGAGAAGCATGGAAGCATTTCGATAAAACGTATCCAAATTTTGCAGCGGAGAGTCGAAATGTTAGATTAGGATTATGTACGGACGGTTTTTCTCCATTTTCTCAATTTGGTTCTAAATATTCATCCTGGCCCATTATCGTCACACCGTATAATTTACCTCCATGGATGTGCATGAAAACCCAATATATGTTTCTTACTGTTGTCGTTCCTGGCCCCGACGATCCGACACAAGGAATCGATGTATATTTACAACCGTTGATTGAGGAGTTAAAAATACTGTGGAACGAAGGAGTAGAAACATACGATGTGTCAAAGAAGAAAAATTTTCGTATGTTTGCTTCTTTGTTGTGGACTATAAGTGATTTTCCTGCCTATGCAATGCTTTCGGGATGGAGTACTGCCGGTCGTCTAGCATGTCCATATTGCATGGATGAAACAAGAGCGTTTTCTTTACCTCATGGTAAGAAAATTTCATGGTTTGACTGTCATCGATGTTTTCTCCATGTAAATCATCCCTTCAGAGGAGACAAGAAAAACTTTTTAGCTAATAGAGTAGAAACCAGACAACCACCGACGATATGGTCAAGCGAAGACATATATGAACTTGTTAAGGACTATCCAAAGATATATGAAATTGGGGAGCAAATAGAAATTGAAGGCAAATCAGTTGTTCATAACTGGTGCAAACAAACTATTTTTTGGGAGTTGCCGTATTGGAAACATCTTCTGCTTCGCCATAACATAGATGTGATGCACAATAAGAAAAATGTATTTGATAATGTGTTTAACACAATTTTGAATGTGAAAGGGAAGACGAAGGATGATTTGAAATCAAGACGTGATATAGAAGAATTATGCAAACGTCCCGAGCTTCATATGAAACCAAATGACGGTAAAAAACCAAAAGCTTGTTACGAATTAGATAATAATCAAGTTAAAGCTGTGTTAAAATGGGTGGAAGGGTTAAGATTTCCTGATGGGATATCATCAAATCTTCGTAGATGTGTTGACTTTAAAAATGGTAGATTGAGCGGAATGAAAAGTCACGACTGTCACATAATGATGGAAAATTTATTTCCCGTTATGTTTAAAGAACTACTGCCGTTAAAAGTTTGGAAGGTAGTAACGGAGCTTAGTATGTTTTACAAAGAGCTTTGTTCGACTACTTTAAAAGTGCAACGTTTACGTAAACTTGAAGTGGACATTCCTATATTGCTTTGCAAATTAGAGAAAATATTTCCGCTAGGTTTTTTTAATGTGATGGAACATTTACCTGTTCATCTTCCATCTGAAGCACGACTTCGAGGTCCTGTCCAATACGGATGGATGTATCCATTTGAGAGGTATGTAATATGTTATAACGTAATTTAATTGCATTTGAAAGATGAAGTTAATATAAATTAATGTTGCATAGATATTTGAATCATCTGAAGAAAAAAATGAGACAAAAAGCACGAGTTGAAGGTTCGATATGTAAATCTTACATCGAAGAAGAAGCTTCGTTCTTTTTCTCTCACTATTTCAGTAACCATGTGAATATTTCATTTCAAAGTGTTCCTCGTAATGATGAAGGCGACGAACAAGAGTCCTCTCAAGCAATGTTATCTATTTTTAGACAACATGGTCGGCCTTCTGGAAAATGTGTGGAAATATGGCTAGACGATAGAGATCTTCGTGTAGCACACACTTATATTCTTCTAAATTGTGCCGAGGTTGCACCGTTTGTTAGGTATTCTGAAATAATAATTTTTGTTTTATTCTTTTCTGTAATGCATGCGCGTGTATAACCTAATGTAATAATTTATTTATATAAACAGTGTTTATGAACGGGAACATCCGAACGGAGATCTCAGTAAAGAATTTTCCCGTTGGTTTTCAAATTACGTTTATGAGCCGAAAAATTGTGTTGTTGACGAAGGGTTGAAACATCTTGCAATGGGACCAAAAAGAGTGGTCAAGACATATCCAATATATTTCGTCAATGGATACAAATTTAACACCAAAGAATACGGTGCAGAAAAATTAACAAATAATACTGGTGTATTTGTTAAAGGTAGTGACGATCCAGAAAACCATTTAAATGATTTTTATGGCGTTCTAACACAAATTTTGCAACTGACATATTTCTCAAGACCCGCGGAGGAGGTGTTTCTATTTAGATGCAATTGGTTTAGCAATGTTCCAGGTTCTGGAATTAATGTGCATAAGGATTATAATCTTATCGAAATAAAGCATACATCGCACTATCATAAGTATGATCCTTTTGTACTAGCCAAACAAGCATTGCAAGTTTATTACGCTCCTTATCCGTCTCTAAAAAGAGATAAAGCAGATTGGTCTGCAGTTTTTAAAACAAAGGCCAGATTCACATTCGATGGGAAGAATATTCCGGACGAACAAGCTTATCAGGCAGATCTTGAGCAAACTAACGAAATAATAATTACAGACGATCATACAGATTTTGGTCCTTTGATCGATGAATCAAATGTTTTGGTAGAAGCGTTTGACAGTGCAGAGGAAAATATCGTCGAAAACGAGACCGAATCTGAATCAGAAGACGATGATGACTGATATAAATTTGAATCTGTTTTTTTGCAATTGATGTAACTTTGTTGAATTCTTGATGTAGTATGAAATTGATGTAACTATGAAACTAAATCCGTTTACTATTTCTTTATGTTATTTCAATTTGTCATTTATTTAGCAATTTTTATTAAAAATGCAATGAACTCTGCTTATCGTAGGAAGAGTACACCCATTATGAATCAGGTATAACAAACTTACATTTCTATTTACATTTCAGTCATTATAATTAAGCAATTTATACCGTTGATGTCATGTTCATATGAAATATATTTCATTATCATGTTTTTATTCTCTTATATAATGATGTGTAAACGTCACAGGTTTATCATTATGTCACATAGAGGGAGGAGCTTTTCCCGTTCTTCAGGAGGCGATGGCAGTGGCCCATCGCAAGCGCCACACCGTCCAGTTGTTACGTTAGTCCCCAAAGCAGATGTGTAAAAATTAAATCTTATTCATCATCTTATTTTTTCTATACTATACGTACGTACTTATCTGTATCGTACTTAAAAACAGGGGGTTCGAGCTACTACCCACTAAGGTAGTGTTGGACGTCTCCAGAGCAGCATATCGTAGTAGGATGAGTGCGTGCTGGCCGAAGTGGGATACCATCCCTCCGCACATCATAGAGTGCATATGGCAGGATGTCCTAGTATGTGTAATTTTTATGTTTTTTATTTTTAATTCGTTTTTGTCGTTTTTCTACCGTTTATCGTTTAAAGTGTAATCTTTTTTTAACACAGGCTGAGATAGACATCCAGACAGATGATATGCAGCTGGCACGAGCATACTAGATGAGGAAGATGCGAAAGAACTACAGAGACACGATATCTGAGGTTAAGAAATCCGGGAAGAGACCACGGTGGATGGGGGAGAGCGTGTGGCAAGCTTGGTTGAGCTACTGGGAGACGGACGAGGCGAAGGCAAGTATACTAATTTTTTTTGAATTATTAATTTAACGTGATTGGAAAATAATGTATCAAATTTTGAATGTACAGGCAGAGTCAGATAGAAACTCTGCAAATAGAAATAAGAATCCCGTTACTCATCGCGGAGGATCGAAGTCGTTTCAGCAGTATCGGCAGGAGTTGGTAAATTTAATTACTGAATAATAAATGTAAATAGTTTATGCTATATGATTTTAAATGTATAATAATTGTATGTAACAATCAACTTCAGGAAGCCGAGGCACATGGTCCTGTCAGCTATATGGACGTGTTCACCCGTACGCATGCTGTCGAGCATGTTAATCCAGACGGGACTGTTTCGTACACATGGCAGGTCGATAAATCCAGTAAAAGCCATGTAAGCATATTTCATTTTATTCAGTATTAGTAATTGTTTTAGTTGTCAAATTATTATGAAATAAGATATGATATTATTAACTTGTCAATGCAGGAGATGTTTATGGAGCAGCGACAGAAACTCCTTTCTGATACGGGTCGAGAGCAGCCGACGACCGATGAAGAGGACGTTATTTTTGAGTCCGTTATGAGTCCACCAGAGCATGGTCGACGATACGGATTTGGCAATTTAGCGGTAAATAATTTAATTTTTCTTAAAATACTTAAAATATGATATTCTTACCTTTTCAAAACAATAAACTTTGATTTTATTTATTTTTCAATTATTGCAGTCCAGTAGTCAGAGTAGGAGACGGCGGAGTAGACCTCAGAGCGAGCTAGCAAGTATAGAAGAATTGCAGACTAGAGTTCAGCAGTTGGAGGAGCAGAACCGCCAACAGGCCATGCAGACGGCACAGTTATTTGAGTACATGCAGCAGTTTGGTGGCCGCTTCCCTTCATCGGCTGGCTTTGGATCTGGGGCAGATTGATTCATTGCTTTCTGATTCGTTCGTGCAGGTATGTTTAGTTTTAGTTTACAATGATTTGGTAGATGGAACAATTAATTGTTGATATGTATAATTATGTATAATACACTTGGTTCTGTAGCTGTATCAGGATATGCATGATTAGAACAGTTATTGTTAGTATTATTGTTAATGTTGGAATGTTATGTATATTTTGTATTTTATTTTTATTCCAATTTTGTTTATTTCTGTGTCTATTGAATATTTTGGAGTATTGGTTTGCATGTTTGGTTGGATTATTGTTTATTGGATTGTGCAGTATTGATATTGTAGTGTTTGGAAGAGAAATGTGGATGGAAGGCTCTATTTGCAGCAGATTAAAAAAAAACAGCAGATTTCCGACGGCTTCCGACGGCTCCCGACGGCTTATAGGTCGAAATTTTCATCGATTACCGACGGCTCCCGGCGGCCTGATTTCCGGCGGTTTCCGACAGCTTCCGACGGGCGACGGAAGCCGTCGGAAGCCGTCGGTAATCTATACGGCAGCACCCGTCGGTAGCCGTCGGAAACACTGCTCCCCGACGCCGTCATTTCCGACGGCTTTTTCCGACGGCCGCCGACGGCTTCCGACGGCCGCCGACGGTTTTCAGCCGTCGGAAATCCCCCTTCCCCTTGTAGTGGAAGAAAAAGCTAAGGAATTAAAGTTAAGAAATTATCTCATTCTTCAATCAACTAATCAAGGTGAATAATCATGTTTATCATCTCATTTCTGTGTTTGGATCGGTTATGGGTTATACCTGATTCATATTAGTGATTTTGGTTAGGTTATAACTATTTAAACCTTTGTTTGGATAAGACCTAGGTGTTTTAAATGTTAATGTGCTAATTAACACATTTTTATTCAGTTTTGGTTAAATTTCGAGTTGTTTTGGTCTTTGTATGCGTTGAAATTTTAACATGTTGAAGTATATGATTCATCAGATTTTTGGTGATTTTTGAGGATTTTCTTTAGTGATTTACTAAAGTAATTAAATTATTTAAGCCTAAAGGCTAAACTGCAAAATTGTCTTCGAATTAGTCAATTCGGAGGGAATGCTGCAATTCGAAAATTTAACTGGGAAAAGAGAATAGTGTTTTAAGAAAAAGGTTCACTTTTGTATACCTTTTACTATTTGGAAGTACAGAAGAAGGCTCCTCAACCAATCAAAATTAGATAAGCAAGATAAAACATCACTTCAGTAGACCCAGTTCTGTCTTCGACTCCAACAAACCCGCTTTGACCCTTTCGATGAAGTCGAAAGGTACCTTTCGTCTATGACGGAAGGTAAATAGTTACCCTCTGCCTAAGTCGAAAGGTAGGCACGGTGTCGAAGGGAAGAGGGGCGAAGGGATGGGGAGGCTCCTTCCTTTGCTTTCTAATAGAAACATAATTGCTTTCGAATAAGTTGAAGGGGGATCCTTCGACTCTATCATTTTATAAAAAATTAAATTTTTTATACATTCAAGAAGGGGTTTCGAAGGGGATTTTTCAAATTTTAAACCTTCAAAAGAATTGTTTTAAAATATTTTCTAGAAAGGTGTTTTAATCCTTTCGACTAAGTCGAAGGGATGCCATCGACAAAGCCGAAGGGAAAGAAGGGGAAGAAGAAGGGGTTACTTTTGAACCTCCCATTATATTTAAAGTAAAAGTTTTAGTACCTTTCAACAGATTCGAAGGGTAATCCTTCCGACAAAGTCGGAAGGATACTTTCGAAGGGTTGGTTCCAACACCAACACTTCATTGTCTTTGAATGGTTTCGAAAGGTTTGATTTCGAAAGTTTCGAAGGTGTTACCTTTAATGATTGTAAAATGTTTTGAGTTTCAATGATTTCGAAAGGTTTTGAGTTTCATTACTTTCAAAATGCTTATATATGGATTTTTTAAGGGGAGGGATACGCTAGGCTTAAATCGAAAGGTAAATCCTTTCGAGTAGGTCGAAAAGAAACCTTCCGACAGGGTCGAAATGTGAGACCTTTCGACAAAGTCGAAAGGTATGGTTTTATGGTGCTTTCAAAATAAAGGCTTCCAAAGAGGATAATTCGGATGTTTATTTGCTTTTGAATGGGGCTCCATTCAAAGGGGTTTAACGAGCTATTTTAGCATTTTTCTTTAAGTAAAATTTTGCTAATTTGAAAGGGTTACTGGTTAGTTTGAAGGGTTATAGCATAAAATATTTATCTTTGTTTGAATATGTAAAGGGGATCCTTATATAAATTTGATATTAATAAACCCTGGGGACACCGGGTTGGGTTTAATATTTTCGATACATAGTTTGGGGTTACAAACAGAAATATGCTTTCAGAAATATACATTGGGGCTATTAATATGTTTTCATTCAATTTAACATAATTGAGGCTACCAATGGAAATAATTTAAACATGTGGTATATCTGGCTAAAATAAATAATCATGGGGATCATGAGTTTTTTGTAAATAATCATGGGGATCATGGTATTTTAATTGGCCAAGTGTTGGGTTTTTGGTTAAACTAGGAAAACCGTGGAATGTGTGGTGGATAACCCACTTCAAATTTCTAAAGAAAAGAATGTTTTGTTAGAGGTGGTTAGCCTCGAAATTTGGCACTCAAGGGTTCATAGTCATCCTAGGAAAACTATGTAATGTGCGGTGGATAGCGCACACCATCTTTTATAAAACAATGTACGATGGATAATCTTCATTTATTTTAAATGGATTTGGAACGGATAGTCCTATTAAATTATGCTGGATAGTCATTTTAAAAATTTTAGAGGGGAACTCTAGTAAATTGGTTTTAGATGGAAAATCTAATAAATTGCTTTTAGATGAGATATCTAATAAATGAGTGGATGGAATATCCAATACATATGGTTTATGGCTTTATTTCATATTATGTTAAGACTAATAATTTTGGGTGCTGGGCATAGTAAATGATTTGCATGTGTTATTTTGGATACTAGTGAGGAGTAAACCCGTTCCGCTAAGCGGCGTGGTCTTACTAGATATCTATTTATAATAAGAGAAGATAGAGGATTATTCACATCAGACTTATTTTCCGACTCGAAGTTTGTATTTCTCCACAAACTCTCGGGTACTTAAAAATTAATTTGAGTGGTCTGAGAGTGGGAGACTTTCAAGTTTTAGACGAATAAGCTTTCGGAGACGTGCAGGAAGTAGTGTTGGCTATATAGGAGCTATTTTGTAAATTCCGCTGTGATGTACCGAAACTATAAAGTTCATATTATTAATTCTCCGATTATCATAAGGGGGCATCTTCATATATTGCTCTTGTCATATTTTTTATATGTATATGTGATCTGAACGTGTCAACGTCTGGGATTATGTAATTACACCTAATATTATAATTTGCATGAAATGAGAAATTCTGTTATTGGAAGTTTAAATTTTTTCGTATTCATGTGTTCCTATGTATCAATATTAACTATGCCGCATTCGGTCGTCAATAAATAACAACTACGGATGACTGCAGCATCAGTAGCGGTTAGTTTTCCGCAAGGCGTGATGTTATAAAAATAAAGAAGTCTAGTCGTTTGTTAGCAAGTCAAAATCTCACCGCCTCTCAATAACTTACGTAGTAATCGAGTAAGCATTCCTTCTTCGGTGTTTTGTTTAAACCTTGGATTTTCAAATCGTGATTGAATTGGTCGCGGTTGATTGATTTGTTGAAAAATCAAAAAAGGGTAAACAATGTATCCATGATTGATTTGTTGATGAAAAATAGACTTAAGACATGAAAAAGAAACCTCTGTGTGATCATTACAATTGGAATTATCCACTAAATATTTCATCATCTATTAGGCAGAAGGAGATTTCTTTTTTTTTAGGGTTTAGATTGTGGAATTTTGATAAGTATGTAAGACTTATTGAGAAGACATGAAAGTTATACCTATGTGGGGTTGAGTGAAAAAATAAAATATGATGGCTGGAAGTACATAAAAAATATTTTATGTCTTATTAAATTATAATGGTGGTCCGAAGAAATAAACTGGGTACTAATGGTAGCACACTTTTTAAATTGTAGATATATAAATGTTTTGCGTAAGCGATGATAATGGACTTTTAAAGTGAGTTTTGTTTTATTTTATATTAATAGGTTTTTAAATGTTAGTATGGAGTGTGTTAGTGAGTGGGTGTAATAACACTATTTTCTAAAGTTATTGCTCAATTTTGTTTAGTAGAAAGTTTTATTCATCCCTTTTCATACTTAATACACAAAATGTACTAAACAATATATATTAAATTAAACCTAATATTATTTTCGATGATCTTTTCTTTATCTTTTCAAAAATCAAATCTAACATATGCATGTTTCCATGAACAAAATGTCTTTTTTTCCAAAGGTGCAAATATATGATGTTTTTATTGGTAAACTTGCAGTATACACTAATGCAAATATTATCGTTTTACACTTAAATGTTCACGGTTTTCACTGTAAATATTTACAGTTCAAGAAACTGCAAATATTATATTTTTATATTATGTATTTGTGAGGAGGCGGCAATGGAAATTGAAATGTAAAGACGATGTTTTAAAAAAGTTTTCTTTTGTTATTACATTATATTCATCCAGCGTAATTCATAGAACTAAATATTTGGAAGAAATATTCTGCTTTATGAAAGTGGCGTACATAATTAAATATAGTTTTGCAATGTTTTTATTATTTGTTCTTTCCGAAGTATGTATCGTCTACTATTTGTTGAAATAAATATGATTTCAAATATTTAACGACCAAACACTAAAAACTCAATATTGCAAATTGATGAAATTATCATAACTACTATATTAAATGAATACCCAATCTATTTACCAAAGATATTTGCATTTCACGTCATATTTTATTATCAACCTACATTTGTTACATATGATTTTCTATTTCTAAATATTTCATTCCTATCAACAATCCACGTCGATGATATTACCAGCGTTGTCCATGTGCGTAGCTGTTGGATTTTGTAATACAATATTTTCAAATCAAAATAGATTTTGGGGATATTTTGATGGAGGTGGATTTGTGGCTAAAATACTGCCACTTTTACGGATTGTGCAGATTTTTAAAGATAATTAATTTCCTTTTTTATTGCACTAAAAAAGGAAAAGAATTATCTACGTGGGAAGAATTTCTTTTGGAAGATGGAAATAAAAATGGTTGATTAAAGAATGAATTTAATCAAAACTATTATAAAAGGATATGCATATGGTCCATTAATTAGGTGTATTAGAAAAGTATTTTGTAGAATGTTTGGGATTGAGATTTCTTCTCAATTTTAAGTCTCTTTTGTATTTTTCTTGGTTGAATCAATAAAAGTATTTTGTTTTTGGGGGAATTAATTTTGTTTGCTTTCTTCACTACTTTCTCTTGTGAATCTAATTGTGTAGTGATCCTGGAAAATTCTTAACATTTGGTATCAGAGCCAACTACACAAATTTTTGAAAGAGTCTTTGGCTATGGAAAAGATAAGTATTGAAAAGCTTAATGGAAGGAACTGAAAGTTATGGAAGGCGAAAATGGAAGATTATCTCTATCTTAATGATCTTCACCAACCCTTGGAAAACAAAGGGAAAAAGCCAAATGGAATAACTGAGGCAAAGTGGAAAATTTTGGATAGGAAGGCAGCTGCAGCAATTCAGTGTTTTATGGAGAATTCTGTGTTTCATATCGTTGCTTGTGAAACTTCTGCTTTTGGCATATGGAAGAAATTGAACGGAAATTATGCAAAAAATTCTGCGACAAATAAGGCATTCCTGATGAGAAAGTTGGTAAATCTAAAACTAAAGGAAGGCGAATCGATTAGTGAACATCTCAACAGCTTTCAAGCAATTGTGAATCAATTGGCGGAGATAAGCTTCAAAGTTGATGACGAAACTCAAGCTTTAATATTAATGAGCTCATTGCCTGAAAGTTGGAAAACTCTAGTAGTCGCATTGAACAATTCAAATTCTAGTGGTGTTATTTCCATGGAAACTATGGTTAGCAGCCTTCTGAATGAGGAGATGCGGAGGATAAATACATCGGAAGGAAAGGCTACTGAAGAAAAGGAAACTACAAATCCATTGGCAGAGGTCCACTTTGCAAAGAGAGAAAGACGCTCATTCAAACCAAATACGGATCGAGATTTCATTTGCTATTACTGTGAAAAACCTGACCATCAGCTGAAATTTTGCAATAAATTAAGAGAGGATAAAGAGAGGATGAAAACTTAAGAAGGAAGCAAAAATAAGCTGGAGGTAGACCGTGATGAGGAGGTAAACTTTGGCATTAGCAATGATGTTCTTTGTGTTGATATGAGTATGGAAGGAGAGTGGGTGCTAGATTCTGGTGCATGTTTCCACATTTGCAATCAAAGGGAAGCATTCACTGATTATAAGGAGGAAGCATGCATAGTGGAGTCTGCTAATGGTGGAGATCTACAAGTTCAAGGCATAGCTTATGTCATATTGAAGATGGATACTGGAAGGTTGGTGACGCTTACAGGGGTTAGGTATATCTCGGAAATTAAAAGGAATCTTGTCTCTGTTGGACAGCTGGAAGGGAAAGGTTGTAACTTCTCAACTTGAGGTGGAGTAACTAGAGTTTGGAAGGGTAACAAGGAGGTGCTGCGCCCGAAGAGGAAAAACAATAATATTTATTCATTGCTTGGAAAAACCTTAAAGATTGCAAATTCTTATACAAGTGAAGTTGGAGAGACAAATCTGTCTGAATCAAGGTGGAGCCAACAATGGAAAACCACAAAGCCTACTTGGAGGTCTTTGTGGTATTACAAGCAATTCTGATATGTTGATTATGTGCATGTTCGATTGGCGGGCATGCATAGTTTGGAGGAAGGTTTAGCATTGAGGTGGAGACATTGGTTTTCTTGGATATATTGTTAGGAGTTTTGAAAGACGTTTTTGGAAATATAGTATCAAGGTGGAGATTGTTGGATTTTGTAATACAATATTTCCAAATCAAAATAGATTTTGGGGATATTTTGATGGAGGTGGATTTGTGGCTAAAATACATTGCCACTTTTACGGATTGTGCAGATTTTTAAAGATAATTAATTGCCTTCTTTATTGCACTAAAAAAGAAAAAGAATTATCTACGTGGAAAGAATTTCTTTTGGAAGATGGAAATAAAAATGGTTGATTAAAGAATGCATTTAATCAAAACTATTATAAAAGGATATGCATATGGTCCATTAATTAGGTGTGTTAGAAAAGTATTTTGTAGGATGTTTGGGATTGAGATTTCTTCTCAATTTTAAGTCTCTTTTGTATTTTTCTTGGTTGAATCAATAAAAGTTTTTTGTTTTTGGGGGAATTAATTTTGTTTGCTTTCTTCACTACTTTCTCTTCTGAATCTAATTGTGTAGTGATCCTGGAAAATTCTTAACAGTAGCATGGGTTACACACTAGTTATTTTAAATAAAGGAATATTTTGGAATTTTGTTATACAAATAAATTATGTAAATCGATATTTGAATGTCGAATATTGGAAGATTTTATATAAAGAGAACTTTAGTTTAAGTGGCTATTATTCTATAGTAGTTAGGAACGGTTTGGAAGAAAATAAGGGTTTGAAATATTAATTTTGGGATTTTATATTATGCTTGTGGGAAATATTTTAATATTGAAAATCCTTATTGGGAAAGTTGGATTGTTCAAATTTGTTGTTTAAAGGAAATTATAATCATAGAACTTCTTTGGTATTATTATTTTAATTTATCAAGGAAGAATTTCACGATGCAGAATTATTTTTAAAAGGAGTTTAAGGGATTTGGCATTGAATGAAGTTTAATATATAGGTTTCCTAGTAATTAAACAAGAGGTTTGCAAATATTTATTTTGAAATTGTAAACGGATTTTCTTATAAAGAATGAGAATTTTATATCTTGATTTTTCGTTTAATTGAATATTGATATTTGAAATTATTCTAAAGATTTTAGAAAAAGAATATAGTGTATTTTGTTTTAAAACCCCTTTCGAACACTAAATAGTAGTACTGTGGAGGAATTAGAGTAAACGGAGTTATAACACTGTCTGGCATGAGGCATTTGGTAATATTTTATCGATTATTCTTTGAACTATGTATATAAAGTATTGTAGGGGTTGAGTGTAGCTTATGCACTGTGAATAAACGATTGAGCATCACACGGTGGAATGAAACACCGATTTGACATTTATTCGGTTATTCATTGTAAGTAGATGTCACTCTAACATGATAAGTATACGGGTTATTATATTTATTGTGATGTGCACTGAGAATGAGCAAACTGAGAGCCATATGTATGTTTATTTATTGTGTGTATACTCCTATAATATGATGTGGAGTAAACTGGATTGTTTAGAATCCATCCAAGCGGCCTGATTGCTGGGTGGCTCCTCGAATATGTGGCAAACCTTATGATGTATATGGCTGAGAGCCAATGTCCCTGTGTCAAATAAGCCAGCAATCTGGTACCATTATGAGCATTTGCAGGTTCGTGACCACTACATAGCGTAATTTTGCACTTGATGGATATTGGATCACAATGGCCATCGAGGTAATTAAGACTATAGCAGTAACACCGAGAGCATGTGAGGAAAGCTCCTAGAGCAGGCTGAGAGCTATTAGTCTCCCTTCTGGCTATTATTGATGAGATAGAATGAAATGTTGTAGGAACCTACTTATTACCTATACGAGATCACTGTGCTTACGGCTGAGAGCTGATCTGATCATTTGTTTAGATCAGTGCCTAAATGGATATTTATGATGCTGAGAGCATATAGGAATGAGAGTCCTGTTGAGATTTGTAGAGGTTTGAGAGAATGTGTGATTATTTCATTGGTAGAGAGCCAAATCGATTATTATAAGGTTGAAGGTCTAGATGAATATTATGCGGTTATCGATCTTTTAGATTATTTATGAGAACGGGAGTTTATGCAGTTGGGTAACCCCATACACAATGATTACACTACTATCGAGGATAGCGAGAAATGCCGAGAGCATGGAGTTGGATCCTGTACCTGTCTTTTACATGGTTATATGAGAGATGACTTTGGCTACTGAGGGTATGCCATATTTATATTTCGTGTATTTTTGTTTTGGACGACCGTTATGTGTTATATATATTTATTGAGTGAGATGGACCTCGGGTATGTCTAACTTACGATTATCTAAGAGATAATCTTGGGCATTACTGAGAGCATGTCCTGTAGTGTCGATAAGTTCCTATACTTGACGATAACTAGATGTATGGTTTTCCACCCACTTGATTATATATGCATGTTGATGTTTTGATCAACTTTACTTGGAAATGTGCTATCTTTTGTATGCATGGTTTTGAGATATGTTATCACCTGATATATGCATATGCCACTTGTGTTGTACTTATTTAAACCATACCCGCTATTATTTTATATTGACATCTACATTTTAGACATAGTTTGATCCATGTTATATGTATATATAATACTCTGGTCACTTCGAGACATTCCAGGTTCAGTGATGAGTTGACCAATTTGTGAATATTGGGCATATAGAGGATGGAGTATTTGTATATCATTTTGTGTATTGTGGTTATACATGTTCGTGTGTTGATGAGATGTGTATATACATTAGACATGTTATGTATATTTGATGATAGTCCCACTTGGGTTTTATGCATATTTATTATTATATATTAACACTACGTGGGTGACTCTGGGTTCTTTGTGATTTACTTTATATCATGGTTGTTCTATCTTGGAAACGCATACGTATGGGTGACTTCTTTATTCGATTTTGAAATAAGTATCAATGTTAGCCCAAAGAAATATTCATATGTGACAGTCCAATATTGTCTCATTATTCGTATTATCAAACTGTATTACCTAGTAATACTCTTTGATGATATAGGTGTGGAGATGGGGTGTTACAAGTATCATATAGTTAATTTATTAGTCTAATTAATATTTCAAAATTTTTGAAATAAATTTATTGTATTTCCAACACACTTTTGAAAATTATATTATAACATTTATAATATATTTCTTATATTAAAATTTAAAATTTAAATTAATTTATTTATATTTTAATTTCAAAAAGATTTTGCAAATTCCCCAAGACCCAATTCAAATTAGGTTATTTCTATTACAGGCAACCTCTGGGTTCACTTCACCTTTCGGACCAGGCTAGTAGCCAGGTACAGCAGGATAATTAATTACCCAAACTGAGCCTAGATACTACTTTTCTAGACACTTTAATAAATGGGTAAACTTAATTAGTTAGACATAACGTGATTAATTTAGACTGCATAGGCTACTAAGCTATGATACCATTGTTGGATCAGAACTAGTACGCAGTCAATTAAATAGGTAAATTTCAAAAAATTATTCTATTTTGAATCTTATTGGGCCTACTAATTCTGAATTCATTCAGATTTGATATAATTTAATTTTAAATAAAATCAATATTTTTTTTAGTTTGTAAATAAAGTTCTATTTTAGTGTACGTATATATTATAATATAAATATAAGTATCATAAACATGTGTGCGCGCGCACGTCCAACTTATATAATGTATATGGTCCAACAGGCCTACATATAAGTGCTCGGATTTCACCGCAACGACAAATTAGCCTCTTTATATACACATACGTGTTTGAACTGAACTAGCCCGCAACGTAAGTTATGGGCGAATTTCAAAATTTTACCCTATTAGATCTTTTATTGGGCCTATAAAGTCTAACTGAATTAGAAAGTTTCTAAATTTTATTTAAATAAAATCGTTTATTTTATTTAAATTCAAATATATGAAGACATAAAATTAATTTTATTTGATTTAATTTATACATAAATGTGTCATATACATATATGTCTGAGTGCATGCATAACATAATAATCCGCGAACGGTATAATATGCCCATATGTAGATGTTGAGATTTACATCGCAACAGACATATTAGCTCATTTTGAATGTCATGTATGTTGTCCAAATATGTGCATGTATATGTGTTACAAAATACACACACATGTATGTATAAATATATTATATATAATATATGAACATTAAACATTTATATATATATTTAAAGAGAGAGAGCTATTATTAAAAATTATTTATAATTCAAAATTAATTTAGTTTTGCAAACATAATAATTTTAGTGTTTTAGTTTGTATATATTATAAATAAAATAATTTTTTCATTCATAAATAATAAACATAAAATAATCTGCTAATGAAAATTTAAATCTTACAATTTTCAAAAATCTAGGATCAAAAAATAGAGGTTAGAAAAAATTTGAAGATTTTTCAAAGTTGAAATATTATTTTAAAAAAATACATTGATTTCAGCAATAATTATTTAATATAAAATAACATATTATTAAAAATTCAAATTTTAAATTTTCAAAAATTCTAGGATCATGAATGAAAAGTTACAAAAAAATTTAAAGAATTTTCAATTAAATTATTATTTTTAATAAATCATAAATAATTTTTCCGAAATAATATTAATTATTAAAAATAATAAATTTTGTTGAAAAATTCCTAAAAAAAATTTGTTTCTAAAATGACGTAATTTTTTTTAAATATAAAATTGAATTTTTAATGTAATAATTATTTTATATATAATAAATAATTCAAAATTCAATAAATGTTAATTTAAAAATATGAGTATATGTATGATAATTAATTTCGAATTTGTAGATTCATATTATATATAAATAAGTGCATTAATTTTTTTACATCTTATACATATACATATATATATATATCTTATATATGCATGTATGTTATTATGAAAGAGAAATATACACTAATATATATATATATATATATATATATATATAAATTTATTAATAAATTTATATAAAACAATTATTAATGGAAAATTTTGATTTTGCTAGTAACCAACATTCGTCTACATAAATCAATTAATATGATGAACAAATTATGCACATAACCAAACTGATTTGCGACAAACACATCTACTTACAACCTAACTAAACATACGGTAGCAATATATTTAAACAGATATGAAAT
Organism: Allium cepa; assembly: GCA_030765085.1. NCBI lineage: Eukaryota > Viridiplantae > Streptophyta > Magnoliopsida > Asparagales > Amaryllidaceae > Allium > Allium cepa. The sequence goes on from CM060935.1 coordinate 604,442,710, forward strand.
TGATCATTGTAGGATCATAGTATTTAATTTAATTACTATAATATGAATTAAAATTACCAATTTAATGTGCATTTGAATCCACGTTGAAGCAATGACTTTCCTTCCTTTTACTGTTCTTGATTCATTAGATTTCAAGTCTGGAATCACCGATCTCTAATTATCGAATATTATTATTTTAATTTGAAATATATTTGAGAATTTTGAAGTGGATTGAGAGCTATGTTTTAACCAGCAATATAGAAGGTAATGGCCACCAAAAAGGTCCACTCTTTTATTTTTAGAGATACATACATATATATAGGAGAAACGAGGTTACCCATTCTCACTTGATCTCAACCCATTATCTCCAAGCCAGTTCCCTATGTCTTAGCCACCCCTAGACCTTCCCAAAATCGAAATTTTGCAGGCCTAATGATGGCCCTTAAAACTATTTAAGCCTAAGCCAAAATACTATGCAATTAAATCTAATTTAATCGCTTGTCGATATTTTATATCGGTCGATATATTTATAACTGTTATAATTATGTATAACATTATTTATTTCTCAAATCATATTCAAATTCTATAATCAATTTTTCATAACTATTAATTAATTTAATTAATTAATTTATCACAATTATAAACCTATTAAAATTTAATTAACTCGATGGATGCCATTCCATGATTTGGCTATAATCAAAGCGGAGCTTTCATATTAAAGATCCACATCATTTTCAAGTTGAGAGAACTGTGTAAATCAGTCACATCGAAATTTTCTGTTTGACTTCAGTTATATTAACCAACAGAAAACTATCAAGGGGACCGTTCCATAGTTATCCAATAACTATTAGTATGCAATTCCTAGGTCCCTGTAGCAGTCATGAGTAATACATTGCCCACCATTTGGAGAGCGTTGCATACTCCAGTCTCAGCGGATACATCAACATCCAGTCTCATTGCATCTTGACTAAGAACATTTAAAATGGTATATTTGTTTCGTTGTGATAAGTTACTCATGGTTACAATAGTTTGTAACTACTATAACAAAATATACCATTTATGGATTTTTCTATTAAATATACTTTTAATTAAGTTAATTAATTAATATAATCACATTGTATCAAGTATATAATAGGTTGAAAATACCTTTTTTTTCAAACAAGATTGGTCAACGAGTTAGATATATGTAACAAATTACATAATTGCCCCTAGGGCATACCCCTAACTCTATCAATATTCCACTTGCACTTGGGGTCAATTATGAAATATACTTCCAACTTCTCCAATCAGTTTTCTCAAAACCAATTAGGTCAGTCCCTTAGTGAATGGGTATGCTATTATGTTTTAGTTATCTACTTTGTCGATTGACTCTCTCTGACACTGATAAACTTCTTTTATCATATGGAATAATTCGAAGTATGTCTTTCGAGTTCTAGTGAGCTTTAAGTTTTATCATGACCAATTTCATGACATTGTTATCTTATAATAATATTATGGGATTCTCAACATTTGGAATCTTCTTTGGCTCAATTATAAATTTATGCATTTACATCTATATACATTGGTTTATTGTAACGCAATTCAAGTTAATGTTCTCAACATTTCGTTAAATCGACAACAATCATCTTTATTTTGAAACATTTTCAAATTAAATACTTTAACTTGAGTTTTATCATTGATATGTTTACTCAATATATCTTATAAAAGTTTGTATCCAAATGTTCCATCACACGAGTTCGTTGTTTCTATAAACAATTCTCTAGTATTTCATAAATACTAAGAACACCTCAAACAACCATTTAGTGATTTCAATTTGGATTTTATATTTGCTCCATGTATCAAATACAAAAACAAAACATACTATCATTCACAACATAACATGTATGATAAATCCTATTGCTAATGCATAAGGAATCCAACTTACATGTTCTCCTGTTAATAGGGTGCTCTTGTATATTGTTTTGGGACAATACCTATATCTTTTGTACTCACATAAAAGACATCATTTATAATCCAAAATTGAGTATTAAAACAACTAAAGTTGATTTTAATACAAGCATATTGTTAAAATCAACAGCGTGTTGTTTACTTATAGTTTAGAAATATCAATGTACCTTTTAATGTTCTTTCTTATGAACACACGCTTCCTCTGCACTTTGATTGAAAATCAAACTATTTGATATTTCTATCAAAATACTTATTCAATCACGATGCTTATAAAATGATACATTCGTATAATTTCTTAGATCATATCCAAAGACTCACAAACCCAATATCACTCCCACTGACTTTGAGGCATTTTTGGTTAATATGAGTAAATGACCTACTCTAAATCACTATTTAGAATTTTCTCTTTCAATACATAAGTACCAAACACTAAGTTTTATCGAGCAATATTTTGTGAGTAAATTTGAATTAACTTGAGCATGTTGAATACAGAATCTGTTATGCTAACTTCAATAATTGAAATTTGCGATATTATTCTTATACGTTGCTTATTTAGTTCCAACCACATTAGTATTTCCAATGAAGACACAATCTCGGCAGATGGATCAAATCTCTTTGGTTACGACCACCAAAATCATATTTTGATAGTGTACTTGGAATTCTTTTAGATGTGCACGTCATACCATATAAGGTCAACAGTCTTAATGGTTTAATTGAACAACCAAGGGTAATGTATATTTTCAACATTAATAAGAAACTCATAGTTTCTATTCGATATACGAGAATACTTATTAGACATTCTAATGTTATGTTCTCATTTAGGTTAGTTAATTTCACTTCATCTCATATAATCAGTTCTATCTGTGGATCGGATCCGATATTCCATTTAACCACCAAAAATTTCTCAAATAGATTCCTTCACAATGAAGTTTATATATCTTGAAACAACAATTGTTTCTTAGTGCAAATAGATAGGGATTCATAAACGCTTTATGAACCTATTTATTTATAACACTGATTTTACTTTACAAAAATTATGTTCAAAACATAAATATGTCATTTGATGACAGACCTTTCTAAAAAACATTTTGGAGATTCATACAAGATCCCTCATGAACAATTATTTCGTGCAAACTTTCGACTCGCACAACCTGCCAACTCCTTGGCCTAGGATATGGTTGGATTTCTTGCAAACCCATATCTTGTATGATTTAGTAAACTATTGTTTAGATGATATAATATCAACCTTGCATACTAATCTTAAGTACATGACCTTATAGAAAGAAACTAACTCAACTTCACTCACAATTAATCGTAAATTATCCAACAATGTCTGATTACTCCTTCATCATCGTGTATCACATGGAGGAGTGATTTTGAGATTGAATCTATGTTCATTTTTAGGTACATTTAAAACTCTTTCCAATATACTCACTTATTCGATCAAATCAAATCATTTTCTTTTATTGCATGTTATTTTATTTACTTTTCTTTTATATTCTATGATTTTATCATAAATTTACTATATGTATATCTAATACACATGTTCGTGTTGGTAATAAATCATCGACGAATATAACAAAGTATGTGGACCCTTTTTGGTATTAATAGACTTGGGATTGCATACATCGATATGTGTTAATTCAAAGGGTTCATCAACTCTTATGATGCTCCCCCTGAATGGGTGCATAACCATTAATTGTTTGAGATATAATTAACCTGTATCTTATGATTCATAATCATATAGTAAAATTATTTCTCACAACTATGGCTTAGTCTATAATTCCAAAACAACCGTAAATAATATTGAATACATATGTATTTTTGTTGCATCACTTTTACTATAAAAAAAATTCCATAATATAGTTCTGTTTCATAATGAATATTCATAATCTCATATTGAAATATAGTTATATCTATTTTTCAGTCAATACCAAAAAATAAACACTATTTCACAAATAATGTTCCATACATTATACCAAAACAATATTCGTAGTTTGATGCAATCAATGGATGTTATATGGAATGCTTCCACTATTTCCGCCATTACTATAATAGCATGGTAAATTTAGAGGCGCACCATTCACTGAATATTATCAATATTGTTTACTTATTTCATATGCTGCAACTAGTTTACAGAGGAGAGCTCTTTGATTAAATATCTTGAACTCAAAGAAATAAGTGTTATAGAAAACAATTTTCTATATGAAAATACATTTCGAAAAAAAAACGTATTCTAACATTAAGTATTAATTATTATTACAATTCTTGTTCCCAATGTTTTCCTATGAAGCAAAAGTGACTATTCATTCTCTTCATTCCAACTTTACCTTAAAGTATATCTATTCTTATACGTTTGTTTTTCTTTCAAATGGTCAAACTATTCAAAGGAAAACCTTACTGCAATATCATAACAAACCTTTTACAAAAGCGCATTCAATTATTCTTAATATTTAAGACATTAAATATGTTGCACTTTATGTAAACCGATCAAGATGACATTTCAACAATTTAGTTCTTAGATGTACCTCATAGTTTAGGTCTTGTGTTACATTAAAACAATATGAACCTTTTGAAATCATTCAAGTTAAATACATGATCTTAAAATACAGTTTATTTGCTTACTTCAAATGAACTAACTTTATCGAAAATTGTACCCCACAAACTATAATTGTTCAGCATATAACATTTATATGTCAAAGTACATGGATAAAATATCCATAATCTTGAATTTTATTTAGAGTTCAAAAACTAATAAAGCAACACATGGTCTAAACCAAATAAACATGTAAAGAACAGGATTTTCGACCATTGAAAATCGACACTAATATGTTCACCGTATCTTATGTCGAGAAATCGAATGACGAAAAACCTGATTGTTAGGGGGAAAGAAAAAGAAAGATAGATGAAGAAAATGGAAACAACAATATAGAATCTCACAACCGCAGCAGAACAAAATATAATATATACCAACAGATCTTGTATAAAGAAAAACTGTAACTATCAATATACATACCAATCATCAGAGTACAATAGTCACAAACCAACACTGGACGGTCATAATGACTTGTCCTCACAAGTGCTGAATATACAACCTATAATACACAGTGGAATATACTCAAGTATGTGTAATATGTCTTCGTCATCCAGCTCGTCTCCTATGTTTCATAGCATCCTAACCTAAATCTCCAATACTCGGTTTGACCCGAGCATTATAATAGATAATACCCGATTCAGTTCGGAAAACGAGCGTGAGAAATCACACTCAAGTTGAATTATTAAATTTATCAAAAAAAAACTTTGAAACAAAGGTATCTCGTAAGACCGCATCACACATAAACACAATAGGTTTTTCCCTTACGAAAGCCAAAACATTTTATATCAAAATTATCTAATATTATTATAGTGTCCGTAGAAATAAAAAATAGCTGAAATGCTTGCATCTCATGTTTCAACATAGTTGGACACAATCAAAATTGTATGGGCTTGTAATGGATACTGGATTCCATATATTGACTTGGATATCGGGGTGCCTTCCGTCATGGTACACTTCAAAAAAAATGTACCGAGGGCCTCGCCAGGATCCCCCGCCAACACAAGATCGGTTCTACCCTTAACCTGGATAGTACTAAATATGCTATCACCTCGGGTGTTCCCATGCTTATCCAGAGCTCTCATTCTTCCATGCACAACCATATCCATAATTTATAATATATACGGGGTATCTAGAAAGGTGATAAACATACCCTAATTGGATGCGAACCCACTTAGCCCTATCGCATCTCCCCTATTTTAGTCATTCCCGTTTGATGAAGCTTGAGGCTATGATTACCTTTCAAGGAATTTACATTTAGAACGCTCATTGTCCTCCAATGACAGTGTGCTGATAGCATTCATCCGGACAAGTTGTTCTGGGTCTGAACAAACCGAATCACCATCTTCACTGTCTTTACGATATCACCATTCGTAACGCACTAATCGGATCGAAGTGGTCTTCGGATGAATAAATCCGATCCAGGTCTCTTCGAAATGATCAACGAATTTGGCCAGATTTGATAGTTGATTATTTCATTGTCAAATTACACACATGAACAATCACTAGGCCCATTTAAATTTCTTTCAAAAAAATTATTTCCAAATATCTTAACAAGGATATATATACTCCAATCTCTTCAATATTCAATATTTGAAAACCATTTCAAAATCCTAAACCATATCATCCTTTAGAAATATTTCCAATTATAATCTATGACCCATTACTTAGAAAAATATCGCTATATAAATCCTTTCGTAGTTAGAATATCTCCAAAACTATTTAATTCCAGCACTTAGGAATATTTCGTCTTATCTCACTAATCTTTGGAATTTTATTAATTCATTTCATAATTTCCAAAAATTTATCGATTATACTAATTTAATATTGAATTAACAATTTATAATTTCTTAAATAAATTCAGATTTATTTTCAAAGTTCCCGAGTCTAACTATTTTGGAAATTCTCTAAATTCCCAAAAACCTTACTATAACTCTTCACTTATACACTCGCATCCGTTAACCAAACTGGATTAACCATCTCAAGAATATTTATAGAAAAATTCCAATTTCGCCTTTAAATTATAGTATAATAATAATAATGAATTTCAAAGATATGGTTAAATAATTATTTGAAAAAATATCAAGGTACATTAAAATAATATCAATATCTGAATCTAATCTATTTATAAAAGTTCTAATCGATTTACAAAACTTGTTTATAACTTAGAATTTACCTCAGCAAGGTTTAAATATTTAAACTAACTTTTAAAAATATTTCAGTGTTAAAAAGTTTAAATTACATACTTTAAAAATTAAAATCCTCTTTTGAAACAAACTTAACTGTTCGAAAAAAATATCTTTAATTCCAATATAACCAATCAAATTTATCAATCTCTCTCTCGATTTATAACACATCGACCACATCCTTGTTCCATAACCTTTCACATTCTAGAAATAGAATTTACCATTTCTTTTTAACCCGGTTACTTTATATCCAGCTTATCAACTGATAATTATTCCACTTTATTTATAAACACTGTTTGTAAATTTCCTAATCTCATTTCCAATTTACAACGATTCCCTTAATATCTGAATTCAATTATAAATCAATTTAAAATTTAAATCTCCATTTATAAATTCATTCCTTGAGTAACCTAAATTATATCCCAAACCCATCGAATCTTGAATTCCAACTCCCATTTCATATTTTCTAGAATCCTATTTAAAATTCATAATAACCAATTATATATTTTTTCCAAATTCCTTTACCCTCCAAATCCATTTTAAATCTTGATTCTTAAAACCCTTTACATTTAACCAAATATCACTTGAATTTATTGTTTAAAGTCTTTTATAAACATCTATTTTAAAATATCTATTTAAACTATTTTACGTAATAGTTAAGTACCAATTTTAAGTCAAACCATTTATTTATCCAAATCAATCTCCTTTTAATTAACCCTAATTACAATATAATATTTTCCTTCTGAAGTTGCCACTTATTTTCTTTCAAATTCAAAATAATATTTATGGCACTTTAAAATATAAAAATTTGGGCCAGTGAAACTGTAACATCCAATAATCAACCAAGATCATATTCTATCACAAATGATCCAACGCAACATATATCACTATATATAAAATTAAATTCAACATTTTTGAGGAATCCAGTTGGATCCCGCCAACCTGTTTTCCCGCATCCATGGATGTTAAATAACATAAAAATACCAATCTCGCTTCAAGGCAGTATATCACGGTAATATAGGGTCATCCGCTATTATACGAGACGCATAGGGTCTCATCCACTTCAATTGGCGGGAAATATATCAAACTACTAATATATACTAATATATATAACATATTCAACAGATAAATATTTATAAATTCAACCAAGCATCCAATAATTATTTTAATTATTTAAAATTAACTCCAGCATTCCAAAAAGAGTGAGATTTACTTACCTTGTTTACAGTCGTTGCTAAAGCATTCTATTTAATTTAAAATTAAATAGACATTTCATTTTTTTTACCCAAAATTCCTGCTATATCCAATCCACTCCAATGAATATTATATGTGAAGCATGCGTAGATACGAAGCCATTGCAACTAGTCTCGTTCGAATCCGATCTAAAACTAGCAAGTTATAGAATTTATAAGATTACATACCTATTATTAAAATTAGTTCTTTTACTAATTACAGTTTATATATAATTAACCCGTTCAAAATTTAGTTGCCGCTTACCCTCCTTCCTTCACTTCTCGTGTTGACATCATCCAAGCTTCCTTTGACCGTGCCTCATCACCGCCACAGGCCACCGGAGATTTCCACTCTACCTCCGCCAAAGCCCCTAGACTTCGACGAACCCTCGATGCTAGCGTGGCCCCCCAGCTCGACCTCCTCCCTCTCGAAACTCCAAAAACCCCATCTCTACTCAAAACAACATTGTCGCCGCCACATTTCACCTTGCCCCACCTGACCTTGACCGAAGCTAGGCCTGCCCCTTCCCTACATTTCATTAGTTGGAAGCTTTGCCCCAAGATCCACCAAATCGCCACTATCGAAGAAAAATCGATCGTCGTTCATCCTCCAATTCTGACCACTAGAGGCGATCGCACCCCATCTCCACCGTCTAAGTTGTCGAGCTCCTTCCCATCTACAACTTCCTAGTTGATCACCTTGCCTGAAAATGACTCCATAAGCGCAATTTAATCGTGGACTTAGGATTGAGCGTGAACGTTTACAGGAAGAAGAACGTGTGTGTGTGTGTGTGTATTTCTGCTTGGAAACTTTGAACATTTTCTCTGTTAGCTTGGTTGCTATATAAATGTGGAAGGGAAGGTGTAGCCTCATCATGACAAGGGTACGAACGTGTATAGTGTAGGGTGGCTGGAGAGTGGGTAGGGTAGCTGATGGCGAAAGAAAGTGGCTTAGGTGAAAAAATGTAGGCTAGTAAAAGTCAAACATTTATATATTATTTTAAAATTTCAAAATATCAAGCTGTGAATTCTAGATCTCGATCGAGCCATGCCTTCAGGCATTCATAATGTTATATCTCTATTTCGAATGCAATAGAACTTGTTTCGAGTCTCAATTCGATCGTAGGAGAAGATAGCTTTTTGTACCCAATTATTATATTGAATTTTCGATATAAATTTCGATGCGTTTCTATCCCTTATCTGATTACTATGAAATTTAAAATCGAATAATAATAATAATACACTATTATGGATCCAATAAAACAGGTTTCATCGAATTTCGAGACCATGCCTCGGCAGGCTATTTTTAAATGTCAATTTAAACGAGTTATTTTTAAAATCAAGTAAACCCCTTTTAAATCAAATTTAAAATTTTATTTACCTTCATTCTTATTAATATTAATTTAATAAGTCTTTAAATCACTTTTATTTAAATTAAATATCAAGGTTCCATTATTTAGCGAAATTCCAATTATTAAATTATCCAAAATATCATTATATTTGAAATTCAAGTTAAAAATTAACTTTTAAATATTTAAAATTAATTAAATATCCAATTTCAAATAACCAAGAATTCTGGGTCATTACAAAACATATAAGTGACCAACTTACGAATGTATTAAGTAGTTGAAATTAGGCACTTGCATGGGTATAGAATATATAACATACGATTAAAATTATTAGTAAGTATATGTTATATTTCTATTTGTCAACTTTCAATTCAGTTTGTTTATTTATATATATATATATATATATATGTTATTTGACAAACGTTTTATCAATCATATTAAATGTTACCATTTCGTTTTTCTTAATAAGGCTCCCACTAGTCTTTTATGTTTCTCCAAACATTAAGATGAAACATAGAAGTCTTACAACCTCTGGGTGTTAGGACTCGTTTGTTTTGGTATTCTGACCACGAGTTTGCTTAATGAATTATAGCCCCACAAACGATGGATAACTCCTTATCCGTTGTATCATATACAACTCCTAAGCCATTTTCCTTGTTCTAATCGCATTACGACCTTGAGTTTGCTCAACAAATCGAAAGAGATTATTTACTCATACCTACCATATCATGATGGCCTAAGTATAGTATATATACCTTGAGTTTGCTCAACAAAAACATATAGTTATCTTACCTCATCTGTTCAATATATTAGTAATAATACGCATAACATCCCTAACCTGAGTTTGTTCAACAACTAATGAGTATGTAAGTAATTTATTAATATATATATGGTAGAGGACAACATTATATTGAAGATTCATAATCTTCAATATATATATATTGAGTGATATCGCTTATAGAAGGATATATTACTTATGAAATACCCCATCGATTCAAGAGTCGGACACGTCAAAAATCACGATATATGTACATTTACATATGTATTTATTTCTCAAGTCTATTTGGGTTTCTTTAATGTTCCACATTTAGTTTATACACATATCATATAAGTTTTATTGTTATATAACTTTTATATTTTATATTACTTATATGATAGCCTTACATATAATATATCATCAATTAAATCTTATTTAATTAATTTTAATCAATTAACTCTTTAATAAATTTTAAATTAGTATTCCAATATAACTTTTATATTGGACATATCTACGATAACATTTATAGTTTATACTATAACATTTATAGTGTAACACACATATATTATATATATGTGTATTTAATTTAATTAATTAACCTTTAATTAATTTATTCAACCAAACAATTTTCATTAAAATTTATTAATTTCAAAATTTATCTTGTATAAATACACGTATACTTAGGTTATCTTAAACATTTTAAAATAACATAACATATATCAGCATATGTAATACATGCATATATGCATTGAGTAATTAACATATTTAATTAATTTATTTTATCAATCTTATTAATAAATTCAAATTTCGAAATTATTATATAAATATTTTCAAACATTTTGAAAATATCATTATCCTTTCAAACATTTTGAAAACTTATGTATTATTATAATTTTTATAATAAACATGTTTTATTTTAAATTTATCTATTAAATTTAAAATATTTAACATTAAATTTCAAAATGATTTTAGAAATTAGCCCAAGTCCCAAGCTAAGTTGGGCCTTTTCAATTAAGAGCAACCTTTGGGGTCACTTCACCTTTTGGGCCAGGCCGGTAATCAAGTAGGAAAGGGTACTTGATTACCCAATTTTAATCCTAGACGTTACCTTTCTAGACACCGTACTAAGTGAGAAAGCCTAATCAGCTAGCCCTAATATGACTAATTTAGACTGCATAGGCTATTGAGCTCTGATACCATTATTGGAACTAGACTAGCCCGTAGTGGAAGTTATGAGTGAATTTCAAAATTTTACCCTATTGGATATTTTATTGGGCCTATGAAGTTTAACTAATTATAACATTTCTGAATTTCATTTCAATAAAATCATTTATTTTATTTAAATTCAAATATATTAAGGTATGAAATTAATTTTATTTGATTTAGTTTATACATAAATGTATCATATACATATATATGTGAGTGAATGTCTAACATAATAATCTGTGAAAGGTATAATATGCCCATATGTAGATGTTGATATATACATCGTAACAGACATATTAGCTCATTTTGTATGTCATGTATCTTGTCCAAATATGTGCATATATATGTGATACAAAATACACACACACATGTATATATAAATATATTATATTAATATATGAACATAAAACATTTATATATATATATATATATATATATAGAAAGAAAGAGAACAATTAGTCAAAATTATTTATAATTCAAAGTCAACTTAGTTTTGCAAACATAATAATTTTGATGTTTTAGTTTGTACATATCATGAATAAAATAATGTTTTCATCCATAAATAATAAACACAAAATAATCTATTGATGAAAATTCAAATTTTACAATTTTCGAAAATCTAAGATCATAAAATAAATCTCAGGAAAAATCTGGAGATATTTTAAAGTTGAAATATTATTTTTATAATCAAATACATTGATTTTGGAAATAATTATTTAATATAAAACAATATGTTATTGAAAATTCAAATTTTAAATTTCAGGAATTCTAGGATCATGAATGAAAGGTTACGAATTTTTTTGAAGAAGTCTTCAATTAAATAATTTTTTAATAAATCATAAATAGTTTTTCGAAATAATATTAATTATTAAAAATAATAAAATTTAATGAAAAATTCCTAAATTTTTTCTATATGTTCCTGAAATGACATAATATTTTAAAAAAAACATAAAAATGAATTTATAATGTAATAATTATTTTATACATAATAAACAATTCAAAAATTCAATAAATGTTAATTTAAAAATATGAATATATATATATATATATATATGATGATTAAATTTTGAATTTGTAAATTCATATTATATATAAATAAGTGTATTAAATTTTTTAAATCATATATAAGATATATATGCATATATCCTATTATGAGAGAGAAATATACACTAATATATATATATATATATATATATATATATGAATTTATTAATAAATATATATAAAACAATTATTAATGACAAAATTTATTTTGTACAGTAAACGACATTTGTCTATACATAAATCAAATAGTATAATAATTTTTTTTTCACATAACCAAACTGATTTGTGACAACCATATCTACTTACAAAATCTCACCTAACTAAACATATAGTAGCAATATATTTAAACATATATGAAATTGCTCATTATAGGATCATAAAATATAATTTAATTACTGTAATATGAATTAAATTACCAATTTAATGATGCATTTGAATCCACGTTGAAGCAATGACTTCCCTTCCTTTTACTGTTCTTTATTCGTCAAATTACAAGTCCGGAATCACCAACCTCTAACTATCGAATAGTGTTATTTTAATTTAAAATATATTTGATAATTTTGGAGTGGATTAAAAGCTATGTTTTAACCAGCAACGTAGAAGGTAATGGCGGCCGAAAAGGTTCATTCTTTTATTTTTAGAGATACATACATACATACATACATACATACATACATACATACATACATACATACATACATACATACATACATACATATATATATGGTTGTATTAGAGAGAAACGAGGAAAACCTTTTTACCCATTCTCACTTGATCTCAATCCATTATCTCCAAGCCAATTCCCTATATTGTAGCCACCCCTAAACCTTCCCAAAACCAAAATTTTGCATCCCTAATGATGGGCCTTAAACTCATCTACGCCCAAGCCAAAATACTATGCAATTAAATCTAATTTAATCGCCTGTCGATATTATATATCAATCGACATATTTATAACTGTTATAAATGTATAACATTATTTATTTCTCAAATCATATTCAAATTTTATAATCAATATTTAATAAATATTAATTAATTATAATAATCATAAACTAATTAAGTCGTTCGGTCTTAAGGGAATACATCATTTCGACTGTGTAACCCTTGGGTATAAATATGGTCAGCGATTAACATCGAACTATTCTAATGTTAACGTTCACTCGTCATTTAGTAGGTAGTGTGACATTATGGCCAAATTTATCGCTTACTCATTTTCGGTAAAATCCAATTTTAGTTTAATAAGCATTACCCGGTTGTGATATTTGTTTACACCAATTCTCTTCGTCCAAACTATACCACTTTGGACTTATGGAATTTGGTAATGGTCAAAATTCCAACCCCATCCACATTTAACTTTATAGTCCAAATACAAAGTCCTTTGTTCAACAATAACAATTATTATTAACTAAAATGCTCTGGCCAGAGGCTTTGACTTTGAGTTTACTTGAGTTGATTGTGATACAAGCCGTGTATAACTGAGGAGACGGATCCTCTCTTGAATAGTGCTTCATTTCCAATACTTCCACTCGACCCAACTACAGTCACTCGATGGATGTCATACCATGATTTGGCTATAATCAAAGTCGAGCTTTCATATTGAAGATCCATAGCATTATCAAGTGGAGAGAACTGTGTAATAGTCACATCAATATTTTCTGTTCGACCTTAGTTATATGAACCAACAGAAAACTATCGAGTGATTCGTTTCATAGTTATCCAATAACTATTAGTATGTAACCCCTAGGTGCCTCCAGTAGTCATGAGTAATACACTGTCCAACATTTAAAGAGCGTTACGTACTCCAGTCTCAGCGGATACATCGATATCCAGTCTCGATGCATCTTGACTAGGAACATTTAAAATGGTATATTTGTTTCGTTGTGATAAATTACTCACTATTACAACACTTTATAACTACTATCCCAAAATATACCTTTATGGATATTTCTATTAAATATACTTTTAATTAAGTTAATTAATTAATATAATCACATTACATCGAGTATATAATTGGAAGAAAATACCTTTTATTTCGAACAAGATTAGTCAACGAATTAGATATATGTAACAAATTACATAATTGCTCCTAGGGCATTCTCCTAACTCTATCAAAATGTTGTATAATATAAGTACATACACATATACACATTTATAGTTTCGTATGAAATAAAACTATATTTGTAAAATATAAAATTTGTATAAACATATATGTATACATAATTTTGCATAATTATAATAGTTGTAAACTCGAATATAAATAATTACAAATTGAAATTTGAATTTAAAATTTGAATTTCCAAATCTACCTTAAAATATCTAATTTCAAATTTAAAAATATTTTATGATGAATTGTATTTAACATATATACACACACACACACACACACACACACATATATGCAAATATTATATATTATTATTAAATAAAAATGCATAATGTAAATATATATACACATAAATAAATATATTAATATTAATGTTTAAAATAAATATAAAATGATATAAAGATAAATGAATATATTTATATACATTTATGTATATATACCCTCGGTCAAAAAAAAAACTTATGGCTTTAAAATTTATTAAATTTTTTTATTTACCGATTTTCATCCGAAAATTGTTAATACATATATATGTGTGTGTGTGTGTGTGTGTGTGTTTATATAATATATTTTTGAAAGTATAATCCTATAACATTCAAAAAAATTCACTTATTATATGTATATATTATGAGATGTGTGTGTATTAAAGTACGTAAAACATATTATTGTGTATATATATATATTTGTATATGTGGTTTTATAAATAAAATATAATTTTTTTTTGTTTGCACAAAAAATGGGCGAACACCTCCAAGTCGTATGATTTAGTCGATTTTATGTTGTTCTTCGTGATTTGGGTGATTTATGCAAATATGTAAAAAGCAGGGACTAAACTGTAAAGGACACACAGATTTATAGTGGTTCGGCCAGAATGTGCCTACGTCCACTTCGTATGTTATTCTCTTTCACTGTTCAGATTACAAGTACAAAGCTTTAATTACAAGTGTATGAAAGTTGTTTGAAAGTTCTGTTCGTGCTTGAGCTCTCAAACTTGTCTGCCATTGTTTTACCCCTACCCCTCTATTTATAGAGTGAGGCTGGGGGTAGGGGTCTTGGATGTATATAGCTGCTGGTGGGCCTGGGCTGACGTGATCTGGCCTGGCAATCTTGGTTCGGTAGTGCTTTGATTCGGTAGTTGGTGGAGCGTTGTTTGGACCGGTGGTAGGTGGGTTGAGTTCTGATCTGGTAGTTTTGGTTCGGTGGTGCCTTCTTTGCCTTGATTCGATGCCTTCTTTGCCTTGATTCGGTTGTGCCTTCTTTGCATTGATTCGGTAGCATTGGACCGGTGGTGGTTGAAGGGGTTTTGGTTCGATAGTCTTTGGAGTGGTTTTGGTTCGGTGGTTATTTGGTCCAGTGGCTCCAGTTCGGTGGTGGGTGGGTTGGTCGGTAGCATTCGCTTTGGTTCGAGTTGGTTCGGTCTTCTAGGTGAGAACTCGCCCAACATTTTTCAAGTGAAAATATTAATATGTACTAATTTTAACAAATTTTATACGTAATTTGTATATTAATTTGTACAATAAAAATCAATTTTTTTAAACCTTTAAAATAATATTTAATTCAAATTATTTTAAACTTTGCTTTATGACCGTGAGCTATATACAATTTTCATATATATTTCCAATGTTGACACCATAGATATAAGTGGATTTGTGATAATATACATACAATCTAAGGCAAAAGAATGACATAATAAACAGTTATATGTATATATAAATGCAAATAAAGTTAGCATCTTATGAACGTTGAATCGTTTGACTTCGCTTGAATTTGAATTCAATTCCTTTCAAATAGAGCTATCAGGCTGAAAATAACACACATATGTCCGGTATTTGTTCAAATTTGTATTCTAATTGCTTGAAAATGTAGAGGAGGGTGGAGTCTAGGTTCGGCCATATTTGATAAAGAAGGAGGTAAAAATTACAGATCCAAAAGTGGAGGTTAAAGGGGTTTAAGTAGTAGAGAAAGGAGCTAAAGGTGGATCTGGATCCACTATTCCCTCTTGCTATTCGAATCCTTTTAAAATCAAATTCAACCTCATTTTTACCCCTTATGATCGCCCATATTAGTTCTCTTTATGGGCCTCCCAATCACCTCAAGCCTAATAAAATAAAATATTTAAATCTAATTTAAACGTACATCAATATCGTATATCGATACATGTGCACACAACTTTTATATATACACTATTTTCAACACAAATCAAATAAAATTTTATAATTTACATTTCATAAATACTAATTAATTTAAAACAATTATAATTAATTAAATCAGTTGCTAAAGGGAATATTCAATATTTTGATTATGTGACTCTTAGGTGTAAATTCGGTCAACGATTAAAATCGAACAATTCGAATATTAACGTTTATACATCATCTTGGCTAGTGGTGTAAAATTATAGCTAAATTTATTGCTTACATTGCTTCGATAAAATCTAATTTTACTTATTTTAAGCATTATCCACTAGTGACAATTATTTACACTAACTCTATTCGTCAAAACCATATCATATTAGGACTCATAGAATTTGGCAACAGTTAAAATTTCAATATCATCCATATTCAATTTTATAATCCAAATACAAAGTCCTTGGTTCAATGATAATGTTTATTATTAATCGAACTGCTATGGTAAGAAACTTTGACTTTGAGTTCACTTCAATTGACAGTGATACTAACCTCATATAACTAGGAGAGAAATTCCCTATTGAATAGCGTTTCACTTCAAATGTTTCAATTCGACCCAACTTAGTCGTCCGATGGACTCCATACAATGGTTTAACTATAATCAAAGCGGAGTTCCCGCATTGAAGCTCGACATTATTCTCAAAGTCGAGAGAATTGTGCAATATTGTCGCGTAGATATTTTTGGTTTGACTTTAATTATATTAACTAAAAGAAAATTATCGATTGGGTCGTTCATAGTTATCCAATAACTATCGATACGTAACTCCTTGGTGCCTCCAGAAGCCATGAGTCATTCACAGTCATTCATAGTGTCAATGGATATATCGATATCCAGTCTCGATACATCTTGACTAGAAATATTTAAATCGACGTGATTATTATACCATGATAAATTGTTCATGATTACACCACCCTCTAATTACTATCACAAAATACGCCATTCATGATTTTTCTATAAAATATACTTAAATTAAATAATTAATTAATTATAATGCATTATAACAAGTACATAACAATTATAATGCCTTTTATTTCGAGCAAGATTTTATTACAGAGTTAATAATTTATAATAAATCATAGAATTACTCGTAGGGCATAACCCTAACTCTATCAATATGTAGTGGATCCAAGGCCATATTTCAAGAATTTGGATGCTTGCCTGAAGAAGGTGTGGAAATCAAAATGAGGGTTTTCTCTTCAGTATAGTAAGAATATTTTTTTGTGGAAAAGTTTAATGTTGATAATGTGATCGCCTTTTAAACGAGGTCGGTGATTTTTTGACAAACACCTTATAATAATGAAGAGATTGAATCCTGAAATGAGAAATGATAAGGACTTGTTGCTCTCTATTTCTGTATGGATTAAGCTTTCGAGACTTGGTTTTAATGTATGGGGCCAGGAGGCAATTAGTGCATATATTAGCACGATCGGACTTCCCATTCAAATGGATGTGCAAAATCGAATATAGGTCGTATTTTATATGCTAGGATGTCGGTGGAGTTGAATGCAGATGTGAGATTTCCATATTAAATTGAAGGAGTTTTCAAGGATGGAGGGATTTATAAAGAAAAGGTGGAAATTTAAAATCCATGTGACAATTGTATTTGTTTCGATCATACTAGAAACCAATGCCCAATGGCCAAGGCTTGGAAACCAATGGACAAGGAGTGTGAGTAGGAGGTTAAAGCGGATCCTAGTGTCACAGAGGAAGGTGAATATTAGCAAGGAGATCCATATGTTGGAGGGGGGAGTAGTGACTAATGATGCGAAGGAGGTAGCTAGAAAGGATGAGATGGTGAAACTATCTAAAATAGTAAGAGATATTGATGAAGCAATTAATAATAGCTAAGGAAAATATTCAAAAAGTGATGGAGACTAATAAAATTAGGGAATGGTTCTAAGTTGGAGGAGGAGATTGAAGCATGGTTGAATGCTGATAAAAATTAAGTGCACTCTAGGGTTGGAGAACACTAAAGGGAAAGGGGGAAAATGTCGAAGAGTGAAATATAGATATGGCTAGACCAAAACTAGTAAGGCCAAGTTAAGATTGAGAAATGTATGGTGTTATTGTATCCATAGAGGAAAAGGAACTTGTTAACGAAGAACACTCAGTTAAAATCCAGAAGAACATTCTTAGAGAGAGGGAAATACATACCTATATAGCAAAATACGAGTACCTTATTATAGTGTTATTCCAGCTCTAATATTATTCTCTGATTCATTGGTATGTTTTACAATCTTTGTAGGCTTAAGTTCCTTTTAAATTTACATAAACCTATGCATTGATACCAAGCTATAACATCTTCCATTTTGAGGTCCGAAATTAATTGCTATGGATGCCGCCGTCATTCACATTATTAATTTTCGGCGGAAAAAAATGCAATTAGGTTAATTATTTTGATAATACCGGAAACACATGAATATGGAAATTCAATATAATTTTAAAATAAATTTCCATCTATCATTTCACAATAAAATTTCAATTTCATTACATAATCCCAATTCGCAAACCACATTCAGAGAAAATATGATTATTACACACAAGAGAGACATATGAAGATGCCACTTGGATGATCAGATTCAAATATCTGGCATTTAATACAACTTGCCGTTACAACAAAAAAGCAGAATCAAAACACAGTTAAAAATAGATATATAACTCCTACTAGCTGGATTGCCTCATGTACATCTTTAGAATCTTATTCGTTTAAAGGAAACATGAAAAGCCTTTACTCTCGACCTATTCAAATGAGTACCCGAGAGTTTAAGGGGAAAATAAAAAACTTCGGTTCTGACAAAAAGTTTGGTGTGAATAATAATCTACCATCTCAAACCAGAATATATCTAGTGAGACCACATCGCTGTGTGGAATGGGTTTCCCCTCACTAGTACCCGATTAAGCATCTTAACCATATATTGTGCTTCAGCATCCACAATGGTTATAGCAGAATAATATGATAGTGTATAAACATGTCATATGTACCAGATTACCCATCCCCTATTCATAAGGCTTCCTATCTAAATTCTTATTGACTACACGTCCTACGTTCGTATGGACTACCCATACCATATTTTATTTTATTTAAACTAATATGGACCATCCATCTCACATTTTATCATTTAAAATGATGCAGACTACCTATCTCACATCTCGTAGTTTTTCTAGAATGACTATGAACCATTAAATTAACCAATTAGAGCCTATCCATCTCCGGCATAATGCAGACTACCATCATACATCACATAGTTTTCCTAGAATGGCTATGAACCCATCAATTGGCCATTTAATTCATGTTATCCACATGTTTTTATTTATCTCATGCTACCCACATGTTTAACTTTACTCCATGCTACCCACATGTTCAACATTAAACCATGCTATCCACATGTATAACTTATTTCTATTGGCGTCTCCATTAAGTTATTTCCCTTTAGTTATTTAAATTTCATGGTGACATACATTGGTAACTCAAAAGATTTCATGTCAACTCATTAAGATATACCTTAGTGTCCCTAAGGTAAGAAGTTAAATTTTTGCAACAATTGGTTCTCCCCCATTTATAAGATCGATGTGTATCAGCGTCGACATCCATCTCATGTCTATGTAAAAGCATAAGGCTTTAAGCTTATTAAAACTCGAAGACTAAACATGTGGCATCATGCCTCGATGAAAATAAAGTCTTTGATCCTCATGATACATGGGTTATACATCTACTTAAAAACTCGAAGGTAGTTAAAATCGACATGAGGTAAACTCAATGACAAGTTTAAAAGCGGCCTGGCTAGGCTCGACAACTAGTTAAAAGCGGCATAGGCTTGATTGCAATTTAAAGCATTAGGCTCGATGACCATTAGGTTGATGAGGATGAAACATGAAATCATTTAACAAAACAGATCGATATCAATGTTGTAAAAGTTGGCGATCCTAGAGAACATAAGCAGCTATATGCCCTTTGTAAAAAATGCGGCATGTATAAGCATCGACATGCCTATGTCGAGTCCTTTCTCTTTACCATTATTATCTCAGCCTCGACAAGCGTCAAACCAAATCCACTTCATGCCAAGCTCGTTTTGTGCCGTACTGATGACATTGGGATGCAGTAGGATGTGGCTCGACATGGCCAGTATCGACATGGTAAAGTTGTAATTAACATAAAAACTGCCCAACTATTGTAAAAAGATAGTACTTTTCACCAACCCTCTATTATTTGTCAAAACCTTATTGGCTATCAAAACTTTGTCCCATTTTTTTACTAAAAAACTACCGCATGCCATAATCTTCTATGCTAATTATTTTTACAATTTAACCTATTTTATAAACATTATAATTAAACAAATAAGCCCTTTGTACCTTAAAAATTTATTTATCATTCCTAACACTTAGGGAAAATACCCAAAAATCATAATAATTCAATTTATCTAGACTCTTTGACATATAAAAATTTCAGGGTCAAAAACTTATTTTAATTATTTTCAATAATTAAAATTTGATATTCACTAATTTATTTACTTAAAAATTTCATATAAAATCCATACTTGCTTGGAAAATTGTGAAATTAAAACCCATCTTCAAAATAGTGTTTTCCTCAACATATCAAAATTTTAAATCATTTGGAGGACAAGAATTTCGGATTTAATCCCAAAACTGAATTAAACAATTTCTAATCAATTCCTAAAATTCACATTAACCATCATCCTATCCAAATAATGATTACTAGATCATAATCAAACACATAAGGTTCGGGTATTACCCATAACCGAATCAAAACAAAGATTTAAGAGACGATCCTACATGAGGCTTTAGGGACCGAGTCAAGCTTGAGCAGCACATATCATCCGCAGAAGGACATATAACGAGAGTGAATTAGGTATTGGAGGACTTATTATGATGTGCATTTTGGACTTTGGAGGTTCTTGGGGGATCACTTACTATTGGTAGAGTTTACGTACAGCAATAGTCATTAATCTAGTATTAGAATGACAACATTTAAGGCATTATACATTAGACCCTTTAGATCATTGTCATGTTGGTAGGGCACTATGGATATGATTATTCTTGGATCGCATATGGTGAGGGAGACATCATATAAGGTGGACCTGATTCGTAGGAGGATTAAAACCGCTCATGATAGAGAGAAATCTTATGCTGGCAAGAGCTGTACGAAATTAGAGTTCGTAGTGGGTGACATGGTGATTTTGAAGGTTTTACCCCTAAGGCATGTTATGAGATTTGGTAGGTCAGGGAAGCTAACACCAAGGTTTGTAAGGCCTTCCCCGATGATTGCTAGAGTAGGGAAGTTGACATATAGAGTAGAGCTTCCAGAAAAGTTAGCGGGGGCAAATGATGCTTTCCATGTGTCACACTTGGGTAAGTGCTTACACGATCAACTACCTTGGTCGAGCCAAGTCAACCAGAGGAGGTGGAGGTTGATAGGAGTTACTTGTTTATCATGTACCCACTCGTCTTCTTGAGCATGACATAAATCGACTCCGCAACAAGAAGATCGGACTTGTTAAAGTCCAATGGGGGGAGATCCATGGGATAGTACGTGGGAGCCTGATGAAAAGATCCATGCTACTCACCCATAACTCTTTTCTGGTATGTTTTCAATTTAATTCTTATAACTATAAATTAGTTACGTATAGGACTTAGCTTGGCATAACCTTTAGGTAGAGACCATTAGATGGCATGAATGGTTGTAAACATGTCAATAGGATGTGTTATGGATGATGGATGTTAGTGGATGTATTTGAATGTATTATTTGGACTGTTATCTTTTACACGTTTAGGATAGTTTATCCTCTAGGTATATACACACACACATATTTTGGAGCATGTCTTTTGATTGTTGTGATGCTAGTGGATGTTATGCATATGAATGTTGCATATGAGTTGAAATGGTTGTACATACATATAGAATTGCAAGTATATCCACTTAGAATGTTGCATATATTAGGACACATGTCATGCGCATTTGTATGCTAGGAGGTCGACTGGATCAGTAGATCGTGTACTTTTTCCATAAGTATAGGTTCGTGTGCATTTCCTATTATACATATATATGTACATATTGCAATAGAAAATTTCCAAAAACAATAGTTGTCCATGGATGATGAATGAATAGTTGGTTGTAGCTAACGGTTTTTTGTGTATAAGTTACATTTTTCCATCTTTGAGACTTTTGTGATGAATTCCTTTAGAGGGGAGAATGTAATGCCTCCAAAATTTAATGGAAAATTTAATAAGAAAATTAAATTAAAATTAAATAAGGACTAAAATGAAATTTTTACAGATGTCCGAATTTGGCTATGAAACTTGCACTATTGCGTTCTTAGTGATTTTCATATATAACACTTCGTAATCAAAGTTAATACAGAAAGTTACGGACGTTGAAATAATTAACAAGGCGAGTGATCGACCCAAGGGGGTCGAAGGTCGACCGGTAGTGATAGACCCATGTCACATTCTATGGTTTTATGACAATTAATTAAAAGTAAATTAATTAATAAAAAAGAATCCCATTTTTTTTTACAAATGTTGGAATTTGGCTGCAAAATATGCACCATTTGGTTCGTGGAAATTTTCTAATCAATTTTCATACCTAAAGTTTTCTGATTGGAGTCCAAACGAAAAAATCATTAACGTTTGAACTTTTTGAATCAGAAATAATTGTATATGTAACTATGGAAATAAAAATAAATTAAACGTTAAATAATAACATTAATGGAACCTTTGACATTAAGAAATATTAATGTTCAAATCAAATCTCAAAAGATATGTAAAGTGGGAAACAAATGAACACAATCGGTTAAAAAAAGAATAAAATTAAACAAACAACACACTAAATAAATCACCAATTAAGCAAATAATGGTTGACCCAAGATGCTCCTAAGTACATCGGTAGCGGTCGACCCAAGGTCATGAATAGTCAACCATTGTCCATGTTAATTCGGCAGTAAATTCTGGCCAAACGACCTGAATTTAATATAATTTAATCGGATGGCTGGCATTGATTTAAATAATTATAAATCAAGACCTAGACCCTCACTTCTAAACCTATATTTTCGGAGCAACTCCGGGGCTTTGTTATTTTCTATTCTCCTCCAAAATTCTAAATTATTAGAAATATTTTTAGTTTATAGGTATATACAATTGGAGAATTGTAGAAGATGAATGAGGAAGGGAATAGGTTTAAGTCAAATCGCCAAAGCAAGGTAAATTATAAATCTGAAAATAAAATACAAATCAAATTCCAAATCTCTTTCTAATCTAGACCTCTGATAAATCTATATACGCTTGCAGTATATAAATCCAAAGAAATTGAAAATGGAGTCAAAGTGGAATAATATGGATTAGATCTAGATATTTGGAAAGCTAAAAAGGAGACTGAGAATAATTATGTACTTTTTTATGGTATTAGAATTATATCATCGTAGATCTATTCTTATATGCCTGAAATGTAAATTGGAGTTGTAGGTTAAATCTATATACATACAATGAAATCATATAATCTACCTATATATTTTGAAATTATAACTCTATATGTGCGTGTGTGTGTGTGTATTTGTTGCATGAATGTAAATATGAAAAAGATTTGGATATTAGCAATCCCTAAACTTATTACTAAATAATAGTGGATCATAAACTTGTAAATGATGTAATAATTCTAGATTGTTACTTAAATGGTACTGAAAAATAAGAATGCAAAATAAAAAAATCACAGTAAGATTTTAGGGATTTAAGTGGTAGTTTAATTCGTTGGAATATAAGATGTTGCAATCAATTTCTATACATTATCAAGTTTTAAACAAATAAATGTGCATCATTTAAAACGATAAGAATACATCAAAAAAGAAGGAGATGTATATAAAAGGGATATTTACCATATTTTGTATTGTCTATGTCAATAACTATAGAAAGATAATTCTTTGTAATTCTAAATGCAATACAAATCTTTCTTTTGGATATGATATAGAAATTTACAGGGTTAACCTTTCTGTAACGACCCAGGATTTTAGTTAATTAAAATTTGGATATTTAATTAATTTTAAATATAAATTAGTGAATTTATAAGTCGAATAAACTTTATTTTGAATAATTGGATTTAATTGGATAATTAAATCGATAATTTAATAGTTGAAATTTCAGAAATAATTAAAAATTGGGTTAAATATGATTGAAAATGATTTGTAAAATTTTATTTTATCATATTGAAGTTAGAATGATATTTTAGAACTTTTAAAATCAAATTAAGAGTTAATTGGTGAAAATTGAATATTTTATTATTTAATCGACTAGTGAAATTAGCCAATTTTTGAACAGTCTCAGAATTGGACGAAACTAGTTCCATTGGATCCGTAATAGTTAGTTATTATCGGATTTCAATTTTCGCAGCAATCGGAGTTATCGTTTGATCGTGGCAGCTCGAAACGCATCGAAATTGTTTTAATATTAATTTGGCGAGTTAAAATAGCCATTTTTCAAAAAGTCTCGGATTTCGACGAAACCAGTTTCATCGGATCCGTAATGTGATATTATTGTATGGTTTCAAATTTCTTGTCAATCGGATTTACCGTTTGTCCGGTGCAAGCTAAAACGCCTAGAAAATCGTTTAATCGGTTTAATTTTAAATTGAACGTTTATTGCCATAACTCGCACAGATGACCAAATTAGCTTCCGAAACCTATTCCATTGTGTCCGGAACGCGGGGAAAACCCTAGAAACGCCAACTGACACGCTTCGTTCGGAGTTCGGAAAATCCGGGATGAATAGTGTCGCGCGAATTTTCTATAGAAGCCCCCAATATTCATTTTTTTCACAAATATTAAACCCTAGGTCAAACATCAGTAGCCGCCGCCTCCAACTGAATGAATGGCCGAAAATTATCAACTTCTTCCTCAAATTTTTCTCAATCCATCAACAATTAGGAAAAACTTTCAACATGAAAGTTGTAGAGCATGACAAGATCTTGATATCCAACGGTCATGATCGCGTTTGGGTTAACGGATTGATGGCAAATCGTCTTCAAACGTACGAAAGTCGCACACGCATTTCTTGACATAGGGGAGGCCGAGCTTCACAAGGGGTTGGCCGAAGGAAGAGCATGACGCGAGCTTCGAAATGGTGCCGATATGATGAAGTTTCGAGCTTCGTGGTGGCCGAGATCTTGAACCCTAGTTTCAAGCTAGTGGGTTAAGTTGCGCGTGTTGTTACTGGAGATGGAACGTGGAAGATGAAGAAAGCAAGGACGGCCTGGATTCAATGGAGCAAGGATCATGTGGCTATGATTAGGTTGAGGGTTAAAATTAAAATAAAATGTTGTAATTTTTATAATAAAAATTCGTGTAACTTTAAAAATTGATATCTTTTTCATACGAGGTCGAAAACGCACGAAACCAGTTGAAGTTGGAATCGTATGGACGAGCACTACGCTATGGAATTGGATTGGAGTCATTTGGAGTTAGTGAGAATTTCGGGTAAAATTAAACGTCCGTTTAATTTTATTCGAAATAAATCGCTAAAACGAAATTGAAATCAAGGTGAGAACTTCTCACTCAATCGAATCAGTTTCGATTTTAATTTTAAATAGTTATATTTAAAATACTTGAATGCATGTTTGAATGATGATTGTTAAATATTGATTGTTAAAATAGACATTATGCGCCGTTAGTAAGCGGATGTTATTTATTAAAAACATATACCACGAATATTTCATAAACAGTGAAATTGGTATTATATATAATAGCAATATATATATATTGGCATATGTATATATTGCAGTTGTTGATTTCCCGCAGTATATAGCGGATGAGACCCTATTGCGCCGTCTATTAAGCGGATAATATTTTAAATCCCATATACCGCGATAATTTCGTACTGGAACGGAATTGGTATTGTGCTAACATTTGTGGATGCAGGAAAACAGGTTGGAGGGATCCAACTGGATTCCTCAACAGTATTTATTTGATTATGGATATTTTGATATTCGTTGATTATCATATCGATATATGATGTCGTTGTTGTCGTGATTGACTATTTGGTGTGTAGCATCATTGGGCCAAATTTTGGGATTTTAAAAGGATTTTAAAGTAATTTTTGAAAGTATACGTTTATAAAATATTTTTGGAATTGATCCATTATAAATAAATAAACGTTATAATTTTAATGTTATAAAAATTATGATTTTGAGAAATATAGTTAAAGGTTGATTTTTTGAAAATATGGGGTTAATGATTTTATAAAATAGTTTAAATCAGGATTTTTGAATTTATTGTAAAAAGTTAAAATATAGGATTTATAGAATTTGATTATTTTATAAATCAAAAATGATGAAATTATAAAGGAGTTTAAAGACGTTTTAAAAGAATTGTATAAATTGATTTATATAAAAGATTATAAAACTGATATTTGTAAATTTAAAAATGTTGGAATTATAAAACGAGTTTTTATAAGTGTTAGAATGAATTGTGAATGAATTTCATAAATGAATGAAATTTATAGGATTATAAACGGTGAAGTTATAAATGGAATTTTATAAGCAGTAGGTTTATAAAATTTGTAAAGATATTAAAAGGAATAGATTTGGGTAAATAAACGAATCTTATAAGTTATAAGATTTATAACTTGGGAAGTTTAAAAGAACGATTTTTGTAAACAGATAAATTATAAGTATTTCACTTATAATATGAATTTTTAGTATATCATTGAGATATGAATTGAGATAGCTTAATAAAGGAATTTATAAAAGGAGTTGTTATAAAATAAATAGAAATGAAAATTATAAACATTGTTTTATAAATCCGCAAATGACTTATTTTGATAAGTAAATTGTTGAAACTTATTTATGGAGTTATATTCACGTTTTAGACTGTGAATAATCCTTTAAAATGAAATGTATAGAAATGATAAAATTGGTTAACAAAGTATATTCACGTTTTTGAATAGTGAATAACATGTTAAAGAAAATGTTTTAGATATGATGTTTTAAATAGAATTAAAACGATCTAACGATGTTTTTAAATGTGTTAAAGATTCGAAACCATAGATTTCAACATTCATTGTTGAAATAGATGTTTTCGAGAAATAGAAGGAAATAGTGGACTATAACACTGTTGTTATAGTAAATGGTTTCCGAAAGGAAATGTTTTGTATAGTATTGGGATTTATATATCTATTTTAATTTCGAATCCCTATACTAGTGATTTTGGGTTGTCGTAACGATGTTTTACGCAACATTAGTTTTGGCCCAAATAAATATGCTTAAGAGAATGATTTCCTTAAAGAATGAAATATATACTTAATTTAGATTTAAGCATATTGAATATTTTCCAAGTGTTGAAAATAAATGGATTTGAGAATTACTTAATAAGTAAGTATGGAAAATATTTTCCAATATAAAGTGAATATTTTGAGAATTTATCTTTTTGAAGATAAATTGAAAATGAATATTTGAAACCTATTGAAAATCGTATATCAGTAGATATTGTGAAATATAAATTCACTATGGAATTTATAAAAGAAAGTGGAATTTGTTTAAAAATAAATATTGATTTATTTTTGAGGTGTTGAAGTTATATATCTTGTAAAGATATTTTTGGGAAATAAATAATTTGGAAATTATTTGGAATCTGGTGATGTCGTGCATATCCATTGATAGTTCAATAACCGACTATAAATATTTACCTTTGAAAGGTATTTGTTGTGATTTGCTGAATTTGAATGCCACACTTATTTTTAAATTATTGCGCTCGTTATTCGGATTACCCATTCCGAATAGTGATACGACGTAATGGATAGCATTGATGACCGGTGTTGAAGACCGGGTATTTTTGAAAGCGAAAGGACAACTCGTCGAATGTCTTTGCATCGAATGGTCCCCGGTATAGAGACTCCATATGTGATGGGAAGTCCTGACGTGATTAGTGAATATCCGGATTGCAAGGAATTCTTTGTAAGTGCCTTCGGTTCTGTTCGATCCCGGAACAGACTTGTATGGATAGTATGTCTGACGTTACAAATTGAGATATAAAGCAGATTTCTTTCAAATACATTTCTGTTGGTGGCGGAGAATTTATTCTCTTAGCTTAACACCCTTCTCTGAGACGTACGAGCTCAGAGGTTATGTAGTTGATGGTTATCAGCGATATATTCCCAATTTGGTAATGTGACATGCTGAGTGTTGCTGTGAAATGATCATTATGTTGATCATTTGTGATATGATCATTTATTTGATCGTTTATCTTTGTGATCATTTCTATGATCATTTGTTGACCCAAAGCACAGCTTTTGTATAAAGCGTGGCTTTGTGGACGAAACTTCGTCGAGCCTCACACCCCGGAATGGTCAAAACAGGAAAGATGCAGCAAGGTTATGAGGGGTAGCTCCCTTTAGGGTATGTGCATTTTCTTCTGGAAAAGGGTGGTATCATGGTATGGAGCCCAGATATTTACTCATGTTGAAACACTTTATTTATGATTGTGTGATGTTGGTGACGAGCGCTCGGTTAAAGGTCCCAAAGGACCGGGGGATGGCATACTCGTGTCAGTAGTTACCCAGTTAGGGGTAACCCGGCCTTGTGTTGGCAGAGATCCGGTTTGGTTCTCGGGGACGTCCTTCCAGAGGCATTCTCATGTGGCAATGGGAAGTTCCTTGGCCTGACCATTTGTTGGAAATCCAAAGAAACAATACGATCTTGTACGGTATTAGTTGTAGAACCTATCATTCACTTATGGTGGCGCCCCACTGTTTGGATGGTAGCTATAGTAGGTATAACGATCCCCCGTTCTGACCGCCTCCAATCGGTAATTAAACCAACTAGAAACGTTCAAAATGACGGATTGTTATTTAGTTCATAGAGTTTAAACAGAATCAGCCACAGAATCACAGAATAATAATAATATTTCACATGAATGAATTTCTTTCTTTTACATACAAGTATCAGAGTTTATACAATGCATTACATTTTAATACAACGGAACAATTTATTTATTATTTAGTAAAAGGAAAATTTTCCTAAAAAAAACTTTAGTGATGCGGTAATCCCCCTCTCTCTAACTTCACTGCCTGAAAATCTTCAAGCTGTAAAAATACTCGGTCTGACCCGAGCGTTTTATGATACCAACTTGTGACGACCCGAACTCGATGTCCGACAACAACACCAAATTCGTATCGCCGGAGCTTGCAAACCCGTATAAAACATATATAAATTTTACATCTTTTTGTTATCTAAAACAGAGACAGAGAAAACAAAGAATAACCTGGGACTTGTTTTGATGTTTCTTTGATTTGAAATTGTTTTTAAAACTTAAACTTGATTATGCCATCACATTTCATTTTAAGATCTTCACCAAAATCTATTTTCCTTTTGAGATATAAATTTTGATATGCAATCCTAGTGTTTGAGGAATCAACAGGGAAATGCACACAGTCATATAGCCAACTATTTGTATGCATAGACAATGCAAGCATATTTCAGCAACCAAACAAACATTTTTAAATGCAAATCCAAACATTTAAACCATAAAAGAAAATTTAAGTGGGGCTTGCTCAATTATTAATTAATTTAATCTTAATTATAACTAATTATCCTTTAATTGATTTTCTTAAGTATTAATGAATTAATCTTAATTACTAATCATTATTTACTTGATTATCATTGACGATATAAATCAACTTATTTTCGAGTAAGCTACGGGTTTGACCTGAAGCAGCATAAGGGAACAGTGATTAAGGTTTTTTTTAAAAAAAGTTTTAAAAACTTGTAAATAATTATTCGGAAGTGCCTTCGGTTCTGTTCGAACCCGGAACAGACTTGTATGGTTGTATGTCTGACACTACACTTTGAGATATTAAACTGATCTCTATCAAATACATTTCTGCTTGGTGGCGGAGAATTTATTCTCTTAGCTTAACACCCTTCTCTGAGACATACGAGCTCAAAGGTTATGTAGTTGATATTTATCAGTGATATATTCCCAATTTGGTAGTGTGGCATGCTAAGTGCTGCTGTGTGTTGATGATCATTTGTTGATCATTTGTGATCAAAGCATGGCTTTTGTATAAAGCGTAGCTTTGTGGACGAGACTGCATCAGGACCTCACACCCCGGAAATGGTCGAAACAGGAAAGATGCGGCAAGGTTATGAGGGTCGCGCCCTTTAGGGTGTGTCATTCCCTTCTGGTAAAGGGTGGTATCATGGTATGGAGCCCAGATACTTACTCATGTGGATACTGCAGATCTATTACTTTGTGATTGCTTTGTGGTTTTGAGGCGCCTCGGATAAAGGTCCCAAAGGATCGGGGGATGACATGCTCGAGTAGTAGTTACCTAGTTACAGAGGTAACCCGGCCTTGTGTTGGCAGAGATCCGGTTAGGTTCTCGGGACGTCCGGCCAGAGGCGATCCCATGTGCCAGTAGGAAGTTCCTTAGCCTGACCATTTGTTGGAAATCCATTCAAACAATACGCGCCTTGTACGGTTTTAGTTGAAGAACCTGCCATTTACTTATGGTGGTCACCACTGTTTAGATGGTAGCTATAGTAGGCATAGTTCGGAATGTCTATGCTGGCTAGGATTTATATTATACTTTCGAAATGGTTTTCCACACTTTGCACTTATAGTGATAATATCAAAGAAATTTTCTCGTATTAAGCATATTTGACTATCATAAGGAGAAATCTCCTCCAAGTCTGCGTTTGCATTGTGTGTGTGGCGGGAGGCCTTATGGTAGTTTCATTTTCTAAAAAACATTGCGGATTTCAAATTTAAATTCTTTTGTTTGATTTAAAAGATCAAATGTTTTTGTTGCTCATACCAGTCCCATGACTGACCTGGAGTTTATTGTTCATTTTCTAAACTCTGGGTGCCCGCTAATTTCTCACACGAGCAGTCTAGAGTTGGGTTTTTCAGATAGTCAGATTTGGTAGATTATCTGGAGCTAGTTCAGAGTTTGGATTTGAACTTCACTTGCTTATCTTTGTGCATCGTTATTGGAAGTTCGAGCTATTTCTAGATTGGTGTTTTGAAGATGGAGTTCTTTCTTGAAGATCATATTGGAGTTTTTGTTCCGCTGCTGCTGTTATCTTTTCTTGTCGCTGCTATTATTTCTTGTATCATATCTCTGATGTATATTCATTGTATCATCTGTTGTATCATATTGTATCAGATATTATATCAATATTTTCCGCTGTGTTGTACTTAATGTGTTATAAGCTCCGGCACGACTCGAATTTCAACGTTTGAATCTGCGGCATTCCAGTACAGTGGAGTACGGATGTCGATTTTCAAACGCTGGAATTTGAATCGTGACAGTAGGCATACGATAATGGTCGTATGTTGGCTAAGATTTATATCTTTACTTTTGAAATATTTTCCTACACTATGCACTAGTAATTATATCGAATGTTCTTTTTAATACGTATCAAGCATATTTGACTATCATAAGGAGAAATCTCCTCCGATTCTGCGTTTGCATATGTGTGTGTGCGGGAGGCCTTATGGTAGTCTCATTTTTAAAAGCATTGCGAATTGACTTTAAAAATATTCCTCTATTTTGATTTTAAAGATAAATAAATTGTTTTGAGTTCTCACACCAGTCACATGACTGACTCGGAGTTTATTGTTTTCCTTCCTAAACGCTAGGTGCCAGCCAATTTCCACACAGGCAGTCAAGAGTTAAGGTTTATCAGGATATTCTGGAATTCAGGAGTTGCTAGAGGCAAGCTTGATGGCATGGCGTATCATTAGTATATAGTATTTCTTTTCCGCTGTTTGTTGTTGTTGTACACTCTGATGATATGATGTGATGTAATGTGATGTAATGTAATAACTGATATAGTTCTTTGTTTAAAGATTATTCATTTATGTATTATATGTTGTTCCGCTGCGAATTGTGAGATTCTGATATTATTCTGCTGTTTTCTTCTGTTCTGTTCTGTTCTATTTTCTATCTTTTCTCTCTTCTTCTACTTTTTTTTCTTTTTCTTAAACAATGAGAATTCGTATTTCTGTTCATCTTGAGTTAATCTATGGAGATTAGTGTATATTCAAGGAGTACGGATTTGCGGGTCCTTACAGGTGGTATCAGAGCATATGGTTAAGCGACAACCATGGTTCTGTTGGGTATTACTCATTAAAGATAGAGTCAGTAGTACTCTAGAATGAGTTGAGTGTAATAATAGCTATGAGAGCGTATTTGTTAGTGAATATAAAATTGTTTTATATTGTGATGATTGGTTTATTGAGTGGCGTATGAACCTTCGTCAGCACGGTCTATACAACTATGCCGAAGGGGTTTATAAACACTTGTATAGAACAATTCGACACAGTATTGTTTTAAATTGGGTAAATGGAATAATTTTACCTTGATTATATTTTTATATATAAAGGAATAATTTTTCATGATTATTAAAGTGTATATAAGTTGATTGTTTAGTTATTTGAATAATCTAAATTAAAGAATAATGGTAAAAGTAAAATTTTATAAGAATTGAATTATAATTAAAGTGATTTACAATTGTGAAATAAACTTATATATATAAGAAGTAAAACTATATGAATATATTTATGAATATGAGTTGTAATAAAAATGAATCTAAAGTTAAACAAAAAATTTACTTAGAATTGGAATCTGAAATTGATTTATAAGTGGGAATTTAAGTTAAGTAAAACCAAGTAATGTTTATAAAATGGAATATAACTTAAGTGATGTTGAATGAAGTTGATTTTGGTATCAAAGTAAATTAATAAAGTTAAGTGATAAATATGAACTTAAGTTATGTAATGAAATTCAACTTTTGTAATTGAATTGAATGAATGGATTGAATGTTAATCAATTAAATGTGAATAATTGGTATGAAATAATGAATGTGAGTGTTAATTCATTAAAATCTAATGTTATTGAAAGTTGAATAGTTGAATGAAAATCAATTTAATTAAACCAATTGAAAGCAAAGGAATTTGGTTGTAATTAATATACATTGGTTGTTATATGATTGTTAGTTGATTGTATATAATTAATTAAGTATTAATGAAATTGAAAGCTAAAGTAACTGGAATTCAATTGGAAGTTAAGTGAATCTTATATGGAATTGAATTTGATTTGGAAGTGAACCAATTTGAATATGAATTAGTGAATATAAACTAATTGAGAATGAATGTTAGTAAGAACATCCACTGTTAATGAATCAAATGTGATTTAAATTGAAAACCCAATTCATTGAATATTAATGAGGATATGAATGAATACTTATTGGTTATGGATGTTAGTTGAATTGAATGCTAGTTGGTTGATGGTTGAATATATTGCTTTTACTACATTTGCTTTGTTGGCATATATAGTTACTATGTTGCTATATGTTGTATATCGATACTATTGTCTATGTACATGTTTCTCATTTGTTTGTTGAGTGTTTAGTAGGTGCGGATCGCGTTTGCTTCGCATTTGGAGCTCGCTTTCGCGCTATATTAGCCGTGTATGCTTGCTAATAAAATATAAGGTACATATCTCGGATTAAATATCGTACTTTTACACTTTTTCCCTGCGGGATGCCTCATCACTTGATGAGATGTATATTTGTGATATATATACTGTCATTTTTTTCGGATCGAGCCGCGCAAAGGGGACTCTGGCGAATTTTTCCGAAAATTTAAGGCGTTAGAAAAAAATTGGGAAAATTGAGAAAAATTTGAAAACTTAACTTTGATTTTGAAATTGAAAGTTAAACTATAGTAGTTGTGCTTGAAAAGGTAACTAAGTATGATTTGAAAACTTAGTAAAGTATGGTAAGAAGTTTAAATTTGTTTTGGAAAGTTAATAGATTCTGTAACTTTTCTTACTTGGTAATTTCGAGGACGAAATTCTTTTAAGGGGGGAAGTATGTAACGATCCAGGATTTTAATTAATTAAAATTTGGATATTTAATTAATTTTAAATATAAATTAGTGAATTTATAAGTCGAATAAATTTTATTTTGAATAATTGGATTTAATTGGATAATTAAATCGATAATTTAATAGTTGAAATTCCAGAAATAATTGAAAATTGGGTTAAATATGATTGAAAATGATTTGTAAAATTTTATTTTATCATATTGAAGTTAGAATGATATTTTAGAACTTTTAAAATCGAATTAAGAGTTAATTGGTGAAAATTGAATATTTTAATATTTAACCGACTAGTGAAATTAGCCAATTTTTGAACAGTCTCAGAATTGGACGAAACTAGTTCCATTGGATCCGTAATAGTTAGTTATTATCGGATTTCAATTTTCGTAGCAATCGGGCTTATCGTTTGATCGTGGCAGCTCGAAACGCATCGAAATTGTTTTAATATTAATTTGGCGAGTTAAAATATCCATTTTTCAAAAAGTCTCGGATTTCGATGAAACCAGTTTCATCGGATCCGTAATGTGATATTATTGTATGGTTTCAAATTCGTGTCAATCGGATTTACCGTTTGTCCGGTGCAAGCTAAAACGCCTAGAAAATCGTTTAATCGGTTTAATTTTAAATTGAACGTTTATTGCCATAACTCGCACAGATGACCGAATTAGCTTCCGAAACCTGTTCCATTGTGTCCAGAACGCGGGGTAAACCCTAGAAACGCCAACCGGCACGCTTCGTTTGGAGTTCGGAAAATCCGGGATGAATAGTGTCGCGCGAATTTTCTATAAAAGCCCCCAATATTCATTTTTTTCACAAATATTAAACCCTAGGTCAAACATCAGTAGCCGCCGCCTCCAACTGAATGAATGGCCGAAAATTATCAACTTCTTCCTCAAATTTTTCTCAATCCATCAACAATTAGGAAAAACTTTCAACATGAAAGTTGTAGAGCATGACAAGATCTTGATATCCAACGGTCATGATCGCGTTTGGGTTAACGGATTGGTGGCAAATCGTCTTCAAACGTACGAAAGTCGCACACGCATTTCTTGACATAGGGGAGGCCGAGCTTCACAAGGGGGTGGCCGAAGGAAGAGCATGACGCGAGCTTTGATATGGTGCCGATATGATGAAGTTTTGAGCTTCGTGGTGGCCGAGATCTTGAACCCTAGTTTCAAGCTAGTGGGTTAAGTTACGCGTGTTGTTACTAGAGATGGAACGTGGAAGATGAAGAAAGCAGGGACGGCCTGGATTCAATGGAGCAAGGATCATGTGGCTGTGATTAGGTTGAGGGTTAAAATTAAAATAAAATGTTGTAATTTTTATAATAAAAATTCATGTAACTTTAAAAATTGATATCTTTTTCATACGAGGTCGAAAACGTGCGAAACCAGTTGCGTTGGAATCGTACGGATGAGCACTACGCTATGGAATTAGATTGGAGTCATTTGGAGTTAGTGAGAATTTCGGGTAAAATTAAACGTCCGTTTAATTTTATTCGAAATAAATCGCTAAAACGAAATTGAAATCAAGGTGAGAACTTCTCACTCAATCGAATCGGTTTCGATTTTAATTTTAAATAGTTATATTTAAAATACTTGAATACATGTTTGAATGATGATTGTTATCTATTGATTGTTAAAATAGACATTATGCGCCGTTAGTACGCGGATGTTATTTATTGAAAACATATACCGCGAATATTTCATAAACAGTGAAATTGGTATTATATATAATAGCTATATATATATATATATGTATTGGCATATGTATATATTGCAGGTGTTGATTTACCGCAGTATATAGCGGATGAGACCCTATTGCGCCGTCTATTAAGCGAATAATATTTTAAATCCCATATACCGCGATAATTCCGTACTAAAACGGAATTGGTATTGTGCTAACATTTGTGGATGCAGGAAAACAGGTTGGAGGGATCCAACTGGATTCCTCAATAGTATTTATTTGATTATGGATATTTTAATATTCGTTGATTATCATATCGATATATGACGTCGTTGTTGTCGTGATTGACTATTTGGTGTGTAGCATCATTGGGCCAAATTTTGGGATTTTAAAAGGATTTTAAAGTAATTTTTGAAAGTATACGTTTATAAAATATTTTTGGAATTGATCCATTATAAATAAATAAACGTTATAATTTTAATGTTATAAAAATTATGATTTTGAGAAATATAGTTAAAGGTTGATTTTTTGAAAATATGGGGTTAATGATTTTATAAAATAGTTTAAATCGGGATTTTTGAATTTATTGTAAAAAGTTAAAATATAGGATTTATAGAATTTGATTATTTTATAAATCAAAAATGATGAAATTATAAAGGAGTTTAAAGACGTTTTAAAAGAATTATATAAATTGATTTATATAAAAGATTATAAAACTGATATTCGTAAATTTAAAAATGTTGGAATTATAAAATGAGTTTTTATAAGTGTTAGAATGAATTGTGAATGAATTTCATAAATGAATGAAATTTATAGGATTATAAATGGTGAAGTTATAAATTGAATTTTATAAGCAGTAGGTTTATAAAATTTGTAAAGATATTAAAAGGAATAGATTTGGGTAAATAAATGAATCTTATAAGTTATAAGATTTATAACTTGGGAAGTTTAAAAGAACGATTTTTGTAAACAGATAAATTATAAGTATTTGACTTATAATATGAATTTTTAGTATATCATTGAGATATGAATTGAGATAGCTTAATAAAGGAATTTATAAAAGGAGTTGTTATAAAATAAATAGAAATTAAAATTATAAACATTGTTTTATAAATCCGCAAACGACTTATTTTGATAAGTAAATTGTTGAAACTTATTTATGGAGTTATATTCACGTTTTAGACTGTGAATAATCCTTTAAAATGAAATGTATAGAAATGATAAAATTGGTTAACAAAGTATATTCACGTTTTTGAATAGTGAATAACATGTTAAAGAAAATGTTTTAGATGTGATGTTTTAAATAGAATTAAAATGATCTAACGATGTTTTTAAATGTGTTAAAGATTCGAAACCATAGATTTCAACATCCATTGTTGAAATAGATGTTTTCGAGAAATAGAAGGAAATAGTGGACTATAACACTGTTGTTATAGTAAATGGTTTCCGAAAGGAAATGTTTTGTATAGTATTGGGATTTATATATCTATTTTAATTTCGAATCCCTATACTAGTGATTTTGGGTTGTCGTAACGATGTTTTACGTAACATTCGTTTTGGCCCAAATAAATATGCTTAAGAGAATGATTTCCTTAAAGAATGAAATATATACTTAATTTAGATTTAAGTATATTGAATATTTTCCAAGTGTTGAAAATAAATGGATTTGAGAATTACTTAATAAGTAAGTATGGAAAATGTTTTCCAATATAAAGTGAATATTTTGAGAATTTATCTTTTTGAAGATAAATTGAAAATGAATATTTGAAACCTATTGAAAATCGTATATCAGTAGATATTGTGAAATATAAATTCACTATGGAATTTATAAAAGACAGTGGAATTTGTTTAAAAATAAATATTGATTTATTTTTGAGGTGTTGAAGTTATATATCTTGTAAAGATATTTTTGGGAAATAAATAATTTGGAAATTATTTGGAATCTGGTGATGTCGTGCATATCCATTGATAGTTCAATAACCGACTATAAATATTTACCTTTGAAAGGTATTTGTTGTGATTTGCTGAATTTGAATGCCACACTTATTTTTAAATTATTGCGCTCGTTATTCGGATTACCCATTCCGAATAGTGATACGACGTAATGGATAGCATTGATGACCGGTGTTGAAGACCGGATATTTTTGAAAGCGAAAGGACAACTCGTCGAATGTCTTTACATCGAATGGTCCCCGGTATAGAGACTCCATATGTGATGGGAAGTCCTGACGTGATTAGTGAATATCCGGATTGCAAGGACTTCTTTGTAAGTGCCTTCGGTTCTGTTCGATCCCGGAACAGACTTGTATGGATAGTATGTCTGACGTTACAAATTGAGATATAAAGCAGATTTCTTTCAAATACATTTCTGTTGGTGGCGGAGAATTTATTCTCTTAGCTTAACACCCTTCTCTGAGACGTACGAGCTCAGAGGTTATGTAGTTGATGGTTATCAGCGATATATTCCCAATTTGGTAATGTGACATGCTGAGTGTTGTTGTGAAATGATCATTGTGTTGATCATTTGTGATATAATCACTTGTTTGATCGTTTATCTTTGTGATCATTTCTATGATCATTTGTTGACCCAAAGCACAGCTTTTGTATAAAGCGTGGTTTTGTGGACGAAACTTCGTCGAGCCTCACATCCCTGGAATGGTCAAAACAGGAAAGATGCAGCAAGGTTATGAGGGGTAGCTCCCTTTAGGGTATGTGCATTTCCTTCTGGAAAAGGGTGGTATCATGGTATGTAGCCCAGATACTTACTCATGTTGAAACACTTTATTTATGATTGTGTGATGTTGGTGACGAGCGCTCGGTTAAAGGTCCCAAAGGACCGGGTGATGGCATACTCGTGTCAGTAGTTACCCAGTTAGGGGTAACCCGGCCTTGTGTTGGCAGAGATCCGGTTTGGTTCTCGGGGACGTCCTTCCAGAGGCGTTCTCATGTGGCAATGGGAAGTTCCTTGGCCTGACCATTTTTTGGAAATCCAAAGAAACAATACGATCTTGTACGGTATTAGTTGTAGAACCTATCATTCACTTATGGTGGCGCCCCACTGTTTGGATGGTAGCTATAGTAGGCATACGATAATGGTCGTATGTTGGCTAAGATTTATATCTTTACTTTTGAAATATTTTCCTACACTATGCATTAGTAATACTATCGAATGTTCTTTTTAATACGTATCAAGCATATTTGACTATCATAAGGAGAAATCTCCTCCGATTCTGCGTTTGCATGTGTGTGTGTGCGGGAGGCCTTATGGTAGTCTCATTTTTAAAAGCATTGCGAATTGACTTTAAAAATATTCCTCTATTTTGATTTTAAAGATAAATAAATTGTTTTGAGTTCTCACACCAGTCACATGACTGACTCGGAGTTTATTGTTTTCCTTCCTAAACTCTGGGTGCCCAACAATTTCCACACGGGCAGTCAAGAGTTAAGGTTTATCAGGATACTCTGGAATTCAGGAGTTGCTAGAGGCAAGCTGGATGGCATGGCGTATCATTAGTATATAGTATTTATTTTCCGCTGTTTTTTGTTGTTGTTGTACACTCTGATGATATGATGTAATGTAATGTGATGTAATGTAATAACTGATATAGTTCTTTGTTTAAAGATTATTCATTTATGTATTATATGTTGTTCCGCTGCGAATTGTGAGATTCTGATATTATTCTGCTGTTTTCTTCTGTTCCGTTCTATTTTCTATCTTTTCTCTCTTCTTCTACTTTTTTTTTCTTTTTCTTAAATAATGAGAATTCGTATTTATGTTCATCTTGAGTTAATCTATGGAGATTAGTGTATATTCAAGGAGTACGGATTTGTGGGTCCTTACACTTTCTGTTTGGAAGAGTCATGATTCCAATTCATTAAAATTCAAAAAATCCTTAAGTGCTAACTAAAGAAACATAAATGCGATAAGAACATTCTAAGAGAAAAGATGCGCAATATAGATAAACATGGGAAATAAATAAAAAGAAACTGAAAAGTAGGCAAGGCTAAATTTAAAAGCTAAAAAGGGAATAAAAGTGGAAAATAAGAAAGTGTAAAATAATGGAAAAAAATTGTAAAACTTTTAAAAAGAAATGATAATTAGTCTTAAATCATGTAAAATATAAACGCATAATGAAGTAAAGAATTATGGTTAATAATAAACTGTAGAGGCAGAATAATTAAGTAATAATGAATATATGTACACACACACACACACATATACACCTCTAACCTCAAGTATGCGTTTATGATGGATGTAAATTGTTAAAGTTAATAAATGATTAAATGAATAAAATGACAGTCATTAGAATTGGTTGGAATGCGAGGTAAGTAGTGTTACAAAATGGAAGTTTGCCCAATGCAAGGGACTACCAGCAGTTGTGTATACATTATACTGACGTGAGACATATCAAACCGTAGGACCCATGAAAAGTATACGCTTGCGTATAGATAAAGGAATGCCTTAATAGAAAAGGTGTCTACTTCAAAAATAGGAAAAGAAGGGTATTCCTTAATTGTAATATCAATATGTATTGGTACCAAATTAAGGAGTAGGAGTTCCACATAGGTCGAGAACGCCATCAATCCTTAGCGGTCAATGGGAAAGGCAAGGGTTACACCTAATGGGCTACACTGCTTACTAGTGTATGGTCCACGTTAGGTCATGCATCGCCAACATTTGTTTGCTAGTTTATTTATTAGGAGGCAAGACTAGCTAACCCTTTAAGAAAAGTCTTTCAATGTGAATGGGTAGTCCGTGGAGTAGATCCAATAATTAGTGGCGCTGAGTCCACTGTACTTATAGTTCGTAGAACCGAGTCTACAAGCAGGAAGCAGACAAGTCGAAAATCCCAAATAATGCAACTTACAGTATGGCTAAATTATTGAAAAGCCGTCATTAGGCACTGCAGGAGTTCCTCGGTATAAGCGACGACGAAAACGTGTTATGGAGATGGTGATGGATCCTGACGGGGTGCTAAGTTATGGATACTAGCGGGGATAGTATGTTGAACCAATAGGGGACCGTGGTACTTACATGCACGCACACATATAGCTATAGTCTACTATGGGTAGATGGGGTGAATCGTACACGTACGTGGAGTCAAGGCGACTACATAAAAATAAAAGATATAACATGTGATAGAAGGGAATCGATATAAACTAGTGTTATATATAAAGTGTATAATTCACCAGTCACTAGAAGGTTGTTCTGGTCTCTACTCATTACAACTCACATAATATCTTAGAAGAACAAGTACTGGTACAAGACAGAAATGGTAGAAGGATACGTTCCTTAAGCATGCTCAATACCGTTGGATACACTAGACCTTGAAAGTGCCAAATCATGGTTAGTGACTATATGACTTATTATATTTTGTTATTTTGCTGTGAGATATATCGTTAGTGCTCTGATATGCATTCACTTGTTTATTCGCAGGATACCAAACAACCGATCCGTACTTTAGTGGACTTGGTTCTCAATTTAGCGGAAATTCAAGCCATAGGGGTGCGGTTGTTACAACCCAGATGGGGTAGCGGTCGATTGTAGCTGTGTTATATCAAGCTATTTGCGACATGCTCGAATGGTGGTGATGGGTTACTCCATTGCCAAGTATCATATAAGCATGCATGATCGTTGTAACGACCCAAAATTTTTGATGATTTTATTTATTTAATTAATTGAAATTTTGTGAAATTTTAAACAATAAAATTTGAAAATAAAAATTTATTATTTGGAATACGTCTATTTAAATATAGCAACCGTCAATTTTCATCTGATAATATTGAAGTTTATTTTCTTGTGAAATTTTATTTCAATTTAAATTAGTTAATAATTGATGATAGTAAATTTATTTCCAAATCTGAATATTTTTCTATAGTAAATTTCTTAATCATCTTCTGGGTGAGACGTCAAATTTCATTTCATCAAATTCGGACTTCAGCAGCTCCGTCGATCTTATTTTCTGCGTTTTTTCTGCATTTTCTGCGAGCCAAAATTTAAAATTTGTAATTCAATCGTACAACTGATATCTGTGTACCATTTTAATCGTCTCGTCATGTTGATCTCAATGGTATATTTGATTCTAGGTCCGGTAGGCGACGGAAACAATAAAGCGGTGCATCGTATCGGTACCATAATTTATGACCGTTAGCTTTCCTTTTCCTTTGCCTTTTCAAAATTGAACATGAATCCCAAGAAATATAATAAATTGCTTTAATAGCTTCTCAATCAACGTACAGCTGTTACTTTTCCATCACTTCAATTTATTAATTTGTGGATGCATTCATTTAGGGACTCTTCGTTCCCTATGGCTCTTGATTTTTATTTATAACGTTATATATATTCTCCTTTTTCCTTCCTATAGCTTGCTTGCCCCTTTCCCCTACTCACCTTTCCTCTTCTCTCTCAAACCCAACCTCCTTTGAAAAAGAAGAGAAATTTTTTTGCACCGTGCACTCATAACCCCCGCTCCCTTCTCCTCTCGCGCACGGCCTCCCATCAGCCAATGCCTCCGCTACCCTTCGTAGCCTCAACCCGGCCTACCCGCGTCAGCCATGCAACCCATCACCGAGAGCAGCAATCGACAAGCACTGCCCACCTCTGTCAACAGCAGCTCCCAGGCCGAGTCTCCTCTTCACTCTCTTCCCATTTACTTCTCTTTATAATGGTATATTGGGTTGAAGTTATAATACGTATGTGATTTTATAGTAGTTTATATATATTTGCATATATATGTTTTCAGCTGGAAGCATAAGTCACACACACACATACAGATATATATATATATATATATATATATATATATATAGATGTATGTATGTATGTATTTGGGTTATACGTATCTTTGTTGTTTATTTTTAAAGTTTATAATTTTATATTTTACGTATACTATATATGTTTGTATGTATTAGGCTATTCATACGTATAGATTGTTTTTTGAATATAAAGTTTCTATATTATAGGTATATAAAGTTATACAAGTTCTTATTTGATTTCAAAGTGTATACTGATATTATAATAAATGTTGTATATGTTATATATTTACTGTTCATAAGTATTATCTTGCAAATCACTATAACCTATATTTATCTACTGTACCGAAGTATTGTTTATGAAACTGCCGTCAAAATATCCGAAGAAAAAGAAGTATATTTTATATAAGCTATATGTATTTCTACAGGTTGCTTTATTTCTTTGTTTCATAGCCTACAATTTTAAATTATAACAGATACTATATTATAATAAGTTATTCTGTATATGGATGCTAGCTATATAATATGATAGCATATAAGTACTTTGTATTTTACAATGATATATATGTCGGTATATAAAGTGTTTTACATGCATATATTTTATTTTATAACAATATTGTATTGAATGTTAATATAACAGTATAGAAGTTTATATGTGGTCTGATCAAGTTATAGATTTGTAGGTTAGGTATAGGGTAGTGTAGGAAGTATTGTCATTCACCTACATATGCATACTAGCATCTGCAGTAATAAAATTGTTGATAAATATAATATATTTTATATAAGGTTACTATATATAGAAGGTTAGGTTATGTGTTGAAACAAAATGTAAGTTGAAAGCGGCATTTGTTGTTTGTTATGTATATTGGTTTTATAATAAACTTTGATTTGAAAGGTATAATATGTGTATCTATAAATAAGTGATATAATGTATTATACATAGATTTTTAAATCTTTCGATTTCTATTAAGTTTTAT
Source organism: Allium cepa (assembly GCA_030765085.1). Classification (NCBI taxonomy): domain Eukaryota; kingdom Viridiplantae; phylum Streptophyta; class Magnoliopsida; order Asparagales; family Amaryllidaceae; genus Allium; species Allium cepa. Next base: position 604,486,586 of record CM060935.1, read on the forward strand.
ACATATCTTAATAAATTGTTTATATTGATTTGATAACAGAAATTGATTTTATTTTTAACCCGTACGTAAGTTGTGTGCATGTGTGTATATTTAGTTCAATTTATATCAACTAATTCTAATCGTTCTCATCGATCTCCCATTATCAGCTTTTGGTCCGTCGTGTTTGTTTTCTTCATCGAATTCATGCCCATCTCACTTTACTTTGGATTCATAGCTCATTTCTATGTCAATTTTCTCTAGCCTCGAAAGGCGAGTAATCACTCACGATTAACGTTCTTTTACTTATTAAATTTGATTTCAATTGAAATGAAAATTGAAATATGCTGCTGTTATTAATTTTAGATTGTTATATATACTATTATCTGTAATTGTTCACCTGTAGGATATGACACCATACCCTATTGTTTATATTTTATTTAATTACCGATGATGTATGCCTATTGTTTTATGTTAAATTATACTTGTTATCACTTTGCAAGTTCCCTATTAGTATAGGATTCACTATGGGTTGAAATGATACATATCCGAACGGACGTTAGAATAGGAGAAAATTGTTATGGGTTGAAATGATAGACCCAAGCGATTTTCATTTGATTTGAATTTGGGATTATGGGTTGAATGATATATACCCGTATACGTTAAATTGCGGATTGAAATGATAAATATCTGTATTACTTGACTATAGATTAGAGAATTATACAAGCACCGTTGATCTATATATAAATACTTTGAAAATGATTTCCTTGGTTTTCAAATGGAATATATTTGGTTTATTTAATATTGAAATATTTTTAAAATATAAAGTAGACTCAATAATAAACTTAAATTTAATAAAGTTCGACTTAATTAATATAATTTTTAAATAGATTTCAATGATTTGTATAAATTAATGAAGATAAAGTTGAATTGATCGAAATTGCATTTAATTAAGAAATTTACTTAATTAAATCGATTTGAAGCTATTGAATTTGAAACTTTAAAATATGATCTTATAACTTGATTTTGATTAAATAATTTAATGGATATTTCACGTCTAAAGAAATCGAAGGTAATATATAGAAATGTAAATTAAGGTCATTGAATTTATTAAATGAATGTTTCAAAACTGAATATTAGTGAAGTCAAATTGGGAGATAAATGCAATTATCAACTTTAGTCTTTGAAGTGTTGAATATTTAAAGCTTCGAAATATATTGACATCGAATTTTATTGAAATTTAAATGGTTTATTTTGTGGTACAAATCTGTATTTGAAATCGATAAAATTTGAATTTATTTAGTCAGAAAATGAATTGAATGGAAATTGATAAATTGAAATTGATTTAAATTTGAATGGGAAAACCGAGTTGATTTTGAAGCGATTTGGGAAGGTTGAGGAAATTACAAATACTTTACTTTAGGAATTGTTTAATATATATACTATTTAGGAAAATAGGTATATTTGAAATGTAAATGATATTTTGGTTTTTCGAAGTATGAGTTAGTTTGAAATGACCACGGTGTTATAGTGTATATCTCTACATTATAGATAGTTCCACGGATCCTTAGAGGATGGTTATCCCAAACATTTTTTAAGTTACTTGTATTTCGGTTGATATTTCACTTGAGTTGGATCTATTGATATAAGAATGTTAATCTTGACTCGAGTGTTTTGTGTTTGCTTTACGCTCGGGCCAGACTGAGTGATACAACATTGAGACTCACCTTAGAGTTTGAAGCTTCGTTTGGAGATTCAACCATCGATTCAGCTTTCAGCTTTCCAGTTGATTTTCCAGAGAGGTCATCTGTTTGTACTGGAGACTTCACTGTATTTGAGATATTCTGATATATTTTATTTCTAACTCTAATGTTTATATAGTAGATTCATGAACTACCATTTATCTATTCCGCTGAATTATTATTATATTCCTCTGTGCCTATGATTTTGTGATTGATTTATTTACTGTATATGCTGGGTTTTGCAAAATTTAAATTAACAATATGATATTTTGAGCAATTCAAGTCTGACTTGTGCGGATGCAAATGGTTGAAAATAGCGGGTCGTTACAGTTGGTATCAAAGCTTTGGCTCTAGGCAAACTTAGCATATATAGTAAATTTATTTGCAGAATCACTTTCGTTCGAGCTTTAATTTCTTCCTCTTTGATTTGGTTTTCCATTGGACTTTGGAACGTTCCCTGTGGTTCCAAAATTCATTATCTTCTCTCCTTATTTGGGTTTCTTGATTCTGGAGTATCTCATAACTCCACTTCGAATGATATTTATAAGAATATGCGATCCTGCCAATCTTTGAATTATATTTAAAGGGGTGAAACTCCTTTACAATTGGAATTGATTCACTGGAGATTTATATATTTCTCGGTTTAGATTCTGCTATCTCTTGTCATGCCGAATTCTATCTCTAGCGATCGAATGTCGATTTGCCTCAGAATTCTGCACCGATCTTATTTTGAAATCACGGTCGACCGGTTAAGGTCGCCTGAGATTTGTATAAGCATATTCATCTTCTATTTTGTAATTTAATTATCTCATCTTCGTTTGAGCCTACCTTCAAATCAGAATTCTATTTGATTAGAGCCCCTCTAATTTAAATCTCTATCCTTGTTTTGAAATACATTCTTGAATCATCCTTTGAAGAATCGGGTTTGTTTGTATTTTAGAAATTGTTTTATATACCGAAATTATTATTTTGATAAGAATGATTATATTCTATATAAAAGCGAGAATGTTTTCGATAAGGATTATATACCTTTTAAGAACAAGAATTTGAAGTTTCGAAAGGGTTTGAAATTTTGAAATTATATAAGAAATTTGATTCATTTAAAAATGATTTATAAATGAAGGATTTTTAATTGGAAATTCGAGGAGTTGAATTCCGGTGTTTTGAAATTGGGTTTAAGATTTTAAAAAAAAATATAATAATAAGATTTAAAAGTATTTTTCGAATAAGAAACGTTTCAGATGACTTCAAATGAGTTCCAATGGTTTTGAAGAAATTTCAAAGAAGTTTTTAAGAAAATAGAAGTCCAGAACTCACTTATATCGCTGAAAAATAATTTCGGTGAGGAGTGCGCACATCATTGATATTGATTTTTGAGTTTCTGAGTGAGGGACATGCCACTTTAGTAGTTGTGCTATGCAAGTGACTTTGCGAAACCGATTTTACTTCAAATTTCGAAGTATGATTTGATATTCGAAATATATATGTGTGTGTGTGTATATATATATATATATATATATATATTAGAAATGAATTGAAGCGAGCCCGGTGATCAGTCCTCGAGTTTCGGATTTGATATAACCCTATCTATTGAGATTGATATACTGATTTGTTGTTGATTTCCAACTCTTGGATTTGAAATTGATTTCTCCGACTATTTTGAATGTTTGAACACTTCCGAATTGAGGTTTAATTTTCAAAGCTAAGTAATTTCAAAAAGTATAAATCATTCGATAAAGTAAATGAGTTTGAAAATGTTTTATTAAGTAAATGAATAAGACTATTTTGAATTATACTAATTTAAAATTTTGTTTCAAAATGTTTCGAATAAATTTAGTTCTAAAGGTTTTGACTTTGGTACATCTTTTACAAAACTATACATATATAGAATAATGACTTTCAAAAGGTAAATTGGATCTTTTGAATAGAAATAAATAGTTTAAAGGTTTTAAAGGGATGATTATAAACTTAGTAATCATTTTGGGTATAATTGATTTTGAGAAAATATTTGGTTTCGAAAATATATTGAAATTTAAAACCAGTATTTATATGATGATTTTGGAAATAAATTTGTTTGACTAAAATTATGTTAATTTGGAATCTAGGATTATTTTCTAAGCCCATATTTTGAAAACTTTGAAACTGGAGATATTTAGTTTAGAATAAATAATTTGGTGAAATCGTATATGATTAGAAACTGAACTGATATTGAAACGAATTGAAATTGAGAACCTTATTTTACTAAATACTTTGATTTGGGAGTTTTCGAACTTATACAAAATTGATTTGTATAAGTATGAAGTTGATTCGAAAACTATTGATTGGAAAGGTACTCAATTTGAAAAGCGAAATCTTATACAATAGAAGTCTATATAAGTGTGATTTGATATACATATTGATTTTGAAAAGTATTCGATTTGAAAATGGAATCTTATATATAATGGACTTTATATAAGTATGATATTTGAACTTGATTTGAAAAGGTACTATATGATACATATTTTTGAAGTAAAGATATGGAAAATGCCTTCTGCTTGATATCCGCTTTGTGGTCACATTGTGCATTCATTCCATCGGTATTATTCTCTCTGATTTTGGTTTTCCGGATGTGATACTTCAGTGTCCTTCCATGGCGTTACCCATGGTCGTTTTGTTGTGGTAACATAATCCGCAAGGCAGAGATTTCTTAAAGGGTACGGATGTTTCCTGAGTGATCCAGGTGTAACCATTGTGTATCCTACGGTCTACCTGTTTTGTTGTTGTGGCGTAATCCGCAAGGCAGAGATTCCTTAAAGGGTACGGATGTTTCCTGGGGGATCCAGAAGTAACCATTATGTATCCTGCGGCCCATGGGTTTTGGTTATCATGGCGTAATTCGCAAGACAGTGATTGCTTAGAAGTACAGATGTTTCCAGGAGGATCCAGGCGTAACCATTGTGTATCTGCGATCCATGATTCGGGTTATTTGTTTGGATTGTACTTTTCATATTGGTTTTGAAGGTTTTTCAAGTATTTTCACTGAGTGTTGAAACAGGTCTACTAAGTACTTGAAGAATTCTAGCTTTACGCCTGATCAACGCATGACCAGAGTCTGCAAGAACAAGGATAAACTTGTTGAAACATCGAGTTATAAAAGTATTTTCGAATGGAAAATTTGTTTCGATATAAAAGTATTTTATTATAAAAGTATTTCCAACAAAGGAATATGTATTAATATTTGAAATTGAAATTCTTATGGTTTGAATTAATTATTCATGGCCGATACTATTCTTTTGAATCTACCTTATCTACTCAGCTTTATTTATTCACCTATATTCCATTTTCCCGAATCTACCTTCCTTTCCTTTTTGAACATAATCTTTAAAATATTGTTTATTTATATACTACATGGTTTAATAGAATTTTTTTAATATTTTAGAAGTTACTAGTTAAATAAAACATATTTAAAGAAATGATTATTGATTTATTAATACTGTTTGAAAAGTATCTTGAGATAAACAAATAATATTTTCAATAGCTTCTTTGTAAATATAAGTAATGATGGAAATAATTGTTTTCAAATAGTTTTCGTATATTTATAAAGGTGTTATTTAAACCTATAAATGGTATTTATAAAGGAAGCAAGTGTTGAATCACTAGTTTTTGATTCATGACAAAGCAAGAAAAGGAGAATTCACGACAAAAAGGAAACACTATGGCTATATCATCAAAGACTTTTCATCTATGCTTTCACTGTCTAGTATGTATGATTGAGTCTTAGAATTATGTTAAAATCTATCCTCAAGTAGTCCGCACTTCATATGTCACATCAAAAATCAAAACAGAAGCATACTTATAAAAATGTCACAGCCAGTTGACTGACCAAACCCAACCAGTCGACTGACCAAACCCAACCAGTCGACTGACTGTGTACATATACGATATGCACTGTTTATTTTTTAAATATATTGCATAGTCAGTCGACTGACCAAGAACAACCAGTCGACTGACCTGAGACCAACTGCCATATTTTCGAAAAGACATCTTCTTCTCCGAAAGGATGCAAACCTTCTCTGAACGGAAATAGTTGCTTCTTTTCGTTAGAACCCTTCACCAATGGCAGTAACTCTTCAACTACTATATATAGATACTCCCAAACACTTCATACTTACCGATTTTCATTCTAACTATCTAATACTCTTCTTGTTCTATAATCTTTGCATTCAAACAGCGAACATACTTTCTACTGCTTTGAATCTACAAATAACTTTCTTAATCTTCGATTCTTAGCATTACCTTCTCTTCATATCTTCACATACATTTCATATATACTTGAGGATTTGATTATAGGAGGCTTGTACTATCAGAGACAAATTAGCGTTATCAAGAACACATAGTGTCAGATATTCTTTATATTAGTGAAGTCCTGTTCTGCTGCTGACGCGAAAATCATGTTCTGCTGCTCAAGTGTCCGTTCTGCTGCTCAGACTGTGTATACCTGTTCCTCCGGGTTAAGTGAGGATTGTTGTTAGTTAAATTTCAGAAGGAGTCTGGGACTGGACGTAGGACGGTGCTCCGAACCAGTATAAAATCTCTGGTGTCATTTTACTATACTATTTTTTTATTCCGCACTATTTATACTTTGTGTTACTTTTATCCATATTATACGGTCCTATACACTTTCATTTGGTATTAAAGCAAGGTTTCTTATAACCGTCATAAAGTTATCTGATATCTTGCTAATATGGAAAACAACATCTAATACTAGTTTTATTGAAGGTCAATCCACTACACGACCTCCATTCTTTAATGGTTTAAACTATAATTATTAGTCTACTCGTATGCGAATCTATATGCAATCTAATTGTTTTGAATCATGGAATATCACACAGAATGAATACACTCTTCCTACCGGAGAATATTCCACTTGGTCAAACACACAAAAATTAGATGCTACTGCCAATGCTAAAGCTATGAACATGTTATTTTGTGCGCTAGATAGAAATGAATTTAATCGTGTTAACATGTGTCAAACTGCTTATGAAATATGGAGAACGCTTAAAATCACTCATGAAGGAACTAACAAAGTCAAACAAAGCAAAATCTCCATGCTTAAAAATCAGTTTCAAAACTTTAGAATGAAATAAGATGAATCCATCAATGATATGTATTCTAGATTTCAAGATATCTATCATTCACTATTAGAATTAAGAGAAATTTTTTCTGATTTTGATATAGTATCAAAAATCCTAACTCTTTAACGGATGAATGGGAAAGAAAGGTCCTAGCTATTGAAGAAGCAAACGATCTTTCAACTATGAAACCAGAAGAGTTAATAGGAAATATAATGTCATATGAAGTGAATTTGCAGGCAAAGAAAGTTCAAGCACAAGACAAGAAGAATCTAGCGTTTCAAGCAGAACAAGATGACTCTGACTCAGATGAGGAGGATATGGCATTTATTGCTAAGAATTTCAAAAAGTTTTTGAAATTCAAAAAGAATAACAAGAGCAAAAGTTACAAAAATAATTCTAGCAACAATAATAGCAATAAACCATCATCATCTATCATGGAATGTTTTATGAATGTCATAAGAAGGGTCATATGAAGAAAGATTGTCCAGAAAAATAGAAAAACAAATCCAAGAAGAAAGCATTTTCTGTAACATGGGATGATTCAGATTCTTCATCATCAGAAAGCGGCAGTGACAGTGACCCAGAGCAAGCAAATGTGTGCTTTATGGCTACAAATGATGATGTAAGTGAACTAAGTTTTGAAGATTTAGTTGACCTTAATTCTGAACTAGTAGATTTTGTAAAACAGACTAAGAAATATAATAAGGAGTTACAAGGAAAACTAAATAAGTCTGAATTGGAAATTAGTATGCTTAGAGATGAAAAGAAAATTCTCGAAGAAGAACTTGAAAAATCTCAAGAATCTAATTCTAATTTAGCTTCACAACTTTCTATGATAACTCAGGAATTAGAAATTTAGAAGAATTAAAATGATGATTTATCAGTTGAAATTAATGATTTAAAATCTAACTCTAAAGTATTAGAGTTAGAAAATTCTAGTCTTAAAACTAAGCTAGAAGATATTAATAAAAATATTTCTAATTTTAATAAAGGACGAGAAAATCTTTTTAAAATAATAGAAAATTCTCGGTCCACTTCAAATAAAATGAGTTTAGGATATAATAAAACTGATCGTAGAAATAGCACTAGATATGCTTTCATGTATAGTAAAAATGATAGCGCTAGTACTAAATTTCGAGTAAAGCCTAAATCCAATAGAAATTCGAATACTACTATGACCTATAATGTTGATAATTCCTCTAGAAGTACAAAATCATTAACGGGAAATATGAATAAAAATTATCTTAGTATTTGGGTTCCTGTTAATTGAAAAAATAGAGAAAAATATATTGATGATTATTTTGATATGGTAGTTAATAATGAAAATTATATTTAGAAAGGTTCAACCACACCCAAATGGGTATGGTTTCCTAAAAATTAGGAAATTATGAAAACCTTGGGTATCGTATGCTTTAAATGTTAATTTTTTTTCTGATACCTTACATTATAACTAGTGGTCATTTTGTTTTATATTGCTTTATGTTAACACTTATGTAAAATATAATTTATACCATCATATATACTCTTCTTTTTGTCGATGACAAAGGGGGAGAAAGATATTGCTCTCTAACACTATTTGCAGGAATAAACCATGCAAGCATAGATTAAGGGGGAGAAAAGATTAATTATTTACAGGAATATATAGCATAGATTCAGGGGGAGAAATCTATAGCACAATTACTCAGTGAGAGAGATAAGATCAGCAAAGCTTGTCAAAGATTCGTTCGTAGCAAATGAAGTTGTCATCATCAAAAAGGGGGAGAATGTGGGATCATAGGTTTTGATTGCTGACAAGACACAACAGTTCACGAATCTACGACTACGATAACATCCAGACTCATCGGCTCAATATATAGTTTGTATAGTTATATATATTTTAACAAGGGCCATCAAATATGTATATAGAGTCTAGTTTAATGCTTTGTTAAAATCTTTCCTCAAGAACCATCATTCACATTCAAATAAACTTGCATGCATATTTTAATCAAAATCAAGTTTTTAAAAAATGCATGAAGCGAGGCTCGAACCCGGGTCACTAGTTTAGAAGGCAAGCGCTCTAACCAAATGAGCCATGATGATTTTTGATTATCAATATAATTTAGTCGACTGAACAAAACCGACCAGTCGATTGAATATCTATAAAACAGCCTACTGTACACACACATGCACTGTTTTTTACTATCTTTGAATATTCAGTCGACTGACCGTTTTTTCCCAGTCGACTGAATTCTGCAACAGTCATTTTTTGTGAAAAGACACTTCCTTTTGCCAAGAGTCACGTTCTATTATGGAGAGTAATGGATGCTTCTGTTGATCAGAACTCTTCATGAACGGTTGCATCTCTTTATCTATTATATAAACACACAAAATCCACTCCACAAATAACAAATTTTCTGATTACTTTCTACTATCTTTGTATTCTAAAAAGCAATCACAACTTTCATATATTGCTTGAATCTCTGAAACAATTAACTTATTCTTTGATTCTAAGCAATATTTTCCTTTCTAAATCTTTATACACACATATATACTTAAGGAAAGATTATAGGAAGGTTGTACTATCAAAGACAAATCTGTGTTATTAAGAACATAAAGTGTAAAGTAATTCTATTGAAACTGTTGAAGTCGTGTTCAGTTGTTCAGGCTGGTAAAGTCCTCTTTTGGTTGTTAGAGGCGGAAAAATCCTGTTTGGTTGTTCAGGTGTTGTACACCTATTGCTCCGGGTTAAAAGAGGGTTATTGTGAGAAATTCCAGAGGGAAGTCTGGGACTGGACGTAGAACGGGAAGTTCCAACCAGTATAAAAATTCTTGTTGTGCTTATTTTTATTTACTTTTCTATTATCATCTATTTCCGCATTTAGATTTAATTATATTCCATATTACACGATCCTAAGTGATAGCTAGCCACACAGTAGCCACTTTCAGCAAGAAATTTGCAAATGGGTTTTGAAGGGTATAAAGTACTAAAGATAATTGATTTGAAAATGAAGTTTTCTAATGAACATTTTAAGTAAAATTTATATAGTTTCAAATTAATTGTTTAATCTTGACTTTCAATCTACTTTTATTTCTGGTTGTTCCATTCTCCTACCTCCTTCCTTTTCGGCGACGAAAAATTTTGAGTGGGGGAGAGTGTAACGACTCAAAATTTTTGGTGATTTTATTTATTTAATTAAATGAAATTTTATGAAATTTTAAACAATAAAATTTGAAAATAAAAATTTATTATTTGAAATACGTCTATTTAAACATAGCAACCGGTCAATTTTCATCTGATAATATTGAAGTTTATTTTCTTGTGAAATTTTATTTCAATTTAAATCGGTTAATAATTGATGATAATAAATTTATTTCCAAATCTAAATATTTTTCTCTAGTAAATTTCTAAATCATCTTCTGGGTGAGACATCAAATTTCGTTTCATCAAATTCGAATTTCAGTAGCTCCGTCGATCTTATTTTCTACGTTTTTGCTGCATTTTCCGTTAGCGGAAATTTAAATTTTTATAATTCAATCATACCACTGATATCTGTATACCGTTTTGATCATATTGCCGTGCTGATCTCAGCGATATATTGATTTCTGTATTTCGAGGTTCTGTACGTGACAGAAACAATAGAGCGGTGCGTCGTATCGGTACCATAATTTGCGCCCGTTAGCTTTTCTTTTCATTTGCCTTTTCAAAATTGAACATGAATCCCAAGCAATATAATAAATTGTTTTAATAGCTTCTCAATCAATGTACAACTGTTACTTTCCCATCACTTCAATTTATTGATTTGCGGGTGCGTTCATTTAGGGACTCTTCGTTCCTTACGGTTCTTGATTTTTATTTATAACGTTATACATACATACATATATATATATATATATATATATATATATTCTCCTTTTTCCTTCATGTAGCTTGCTTGCCCCTTTCCCCTACTCACTTTTCCTCTTCTCTCTCAAACCCAACCTACTTTGAAAAAAAAGAGAAATTTTTTGCGCTGCGCACTCATAACCGCCCGCTTCCTTCTCCTCTCGCGTACGGCCTCCCATCAGCCAATGCCTCAGCTACCCTTCGCAACCTCGACCCGGCCTACCCGCATCAGCCACGCAACCCACCCCAAGAGCAGCACTCGACAAGCACCGCCCGCCTCTATCAACAGCAGCTCACATGCCGAGTCTCATCTTCACTCTCTTCCCTTTTACTTCTCTTTATAATGGTATATTAGGTTAAAGTTACAATACGTATATGATTTTATAGTAGTTTATATATATTTGCACACACACACACACATATATCTCTCTGTGTGTGTGTGTGTGTGTGTTTTCAGCAGGAAGCATAAGTCACATATATATATAATTTGGGTTATACGTATCTGCGTTGTTTATTTTTAAAGTTTATAATGTTATATTTTACGTATACTATTATGTTTGTATGTATTAGGCTATTCATACGGATAGATTTATTTTATTTTATTTTTGAATATAAAGTTTTTTATTATAGGCATACAAAGTTATTCAAGTTTACACAAGTTCTTATTTGATTTCAAAGTGTATACTGATATTATAATAAATGTTGTATATGTCATATATTTACTGTTCATAAGTATTATCTTGCAAATCACTATAACTTACATTTATCTACTGTGCCGAAGTATTGTTTACGAAATGTTGTCAAAATATTCGAAGAAAAAGAAGTATATTTTATATAAGCTATATTTATTTCTACGGGTTGCTTTATTTCTTTGTTTCATAGCCTACAGTTTTAAATTATAACATAGTATATTGTAATAAGTTACTCTGTATATGGACGCTAGTTACATAGTATGATAGCATATAAGTACTTTGTATTTTACAACGAAATATATGTCAGTATATAAAGTGGTTTGCATGCATATATTTTATTTTGTAACAATATTGTATTGAATGTTAATATAACAGTATAGAAGTTTATATGTGGTCTGATCAAGTTATAGATTTGCAGGTTAGATATAGGGTAGTGTAGGAAGTATTGTCATTCACCTACATATGCATACTAGCATCTGCAATAATAAATTTTTTGATAAGTGTAATATGTTTCATATAAGGTTACTATATATAGAAGGTTAGGTTATGTGTTGAAATAAAATGTAAGTTGAAAGAGGCATTTGCTACTTGTTATGCATATGGTTTTATAATAAACTTTGATTTGAAAGGTATAATAAGTGTATCTATAAATAAGTGATATAATGTATTATACATAGATTTTTAAATCTTTCGATTTCTATTAAGTTTTATACATATCTTAATAAATTGTTTATATTGATTTGATAGCACAAATTGATTTTATTTTTAACCCCTACGTAAGTTGTGTGCATGTGTATATATTTAGTTCAATTTATATCAGCTGGTTCTAATCGTTCTCATCGATCTCCCATTATCAGCTTTTGGTCCATCGTGCCTGTTTTCTTCATCGAATTTGTGCCCATCTCACTTTACTTTGGATTCGTAGCTCATTTCTATGTCAATTTTCTCTAGCCTTGAAAGGTGAGTAATCACTCACGATTAACGTTCTTTTACTTATTAAATTTGATTTCAATTGAAACGACAATTGAAATATGCTGCTATTATTAATTTTAGATTGTTATATATACTATTATCTGTAATTGTTCACCTGTGGGATATGACACCATACCCTATTGTTTATATTTTATTTAATTACTGATGATGCATGCATGTTGTTATATGTTAAATTGTACATGTTATCACTCTGCATGTTCCCTGTTAGTATAGGAATCACTACGGGTTGAAATGATACATACCCGAATGGACTTTAGAATAGGAGAAAATTGTTATGGGTTGAAATGATATACCCAAGCGATTTTCATTTGATTTGAATTTGGGATTTTGAGTTGAATGATATATACCTGTATATATTAAATTGCGGATTGAAATGATAAATATCCGTATTACTTGACCATAGGTTAAAAAATTATATAGGCACCGTTGGTCTATATATAAATACTTTGAAAATGATTTCTTTGGTTTTGAAAGGGAATATATATGGTTTATTTAATATTGAAATATTTTTAAAATATAAAGTAGACTCAATAATAAACTTAAATTTAATAAAGTTCGACTTAATTAATATAATTTTTAAATAAATTTCAATGATTTGTATAAATTAAGGAAGATAAAGTTGAATTGATCGAAATTGCATTTAATTAAGAAATTTACTTAATTAAATCGATTTGAAGCTATTGAATTTGAAACTTTAAAATATGATCTTATAACTTGATTTTGATTAAGTAATTTAATGGATATTTCACGTCTAAAGAAATCAAAGGTGATATATAGAAATGTAAATTAAGGTCATTGAATTTATTAAGTGATTATTTCAAAACTGAATATCAGTGAAGTCAAATTAGGAGATAAATGCAATTATCAACTTTAGTCTTTGAAATGTTGAATATTTAAAGCTTCGAAATATACTGACTTCGAATTTTATTGAAATTTAAATGATTTATTTTGTGGTACAAATCTGCATTTGAAATTGATAAAATTTGAATTTATTTAGTCAGAAACTGAATTGAATGGAAATTGATAAATTGAGATTGAATTAAATTTAAATGGAAAAACCTAGTTGAATTTGAAGCGATTTGTGAAGTTTGAGGAAATTACAAATACTTTACTTTAGGAATTATTTAATATTTATGCTATTTTGGAAAATAGGTATATTTGAAATGAAAATGATATTTTGGTTTTTTGAAGTATGAGTTGGTTTGAAATGACCACGGTGTTATAATGTATATCTCTACAATGTAGATAGTTTCACAGATCCTTAGAGGATGGTTATCCCAAACATCCTTTAAGTTACTTGTATCTCGGTAGATATTTCACTTGAGTTGGATTTATTGATATAAGAATGTTATTTCTGACTCGAGTGTTTTGTGTTTGTTTTACGCTCGGGTCAGACTGAGTGATACAGCATTGAGACTCACCTTGGAGTTTGGAGCTTCGTTTGGAGATCCAACTATCGATTTAGCTTTCAGCTTTCCAGTTGATTTGTCCAGAGAGGTCACATGTTTGTACTGGAGACTTCACTGTATTTGAGATATTCTGATGTATTTTATTTTTAACTCTGATGTTTATATAGTAGCTTCATGAACTACCATTTATCTATTCCGCTGCATTATTATTATATTCCTCTTTGTCTGTGATTCTGTGATTAATTTATTTAATATATATGCTGAGTTTTGCAAAATTTAAATTAACAATATGATATTTTGAGCAATTCAAGTCTGAATTGTGCGGATGCGAATGGTTGAATATAGCGGGTCGTTAAAGTCACTGTAAAGATTCACCAATCTAAATCCAACAGCCTAAAGTATTTAACAACTCTTATAAATTCAAGACAAACATAACCCTAAAATTCTCATAATAGTTTACTATACTAATTTTTTTTCTAATTCTAACATCTCCACTAATCTTAAAATTCTTCAAAAATCAATATAAAATCAAACTAGAAAAACACCATCAATTCGATCTATAAGAAGCAAGCAAAGCACGCGTACGGAAGGGCGATTCTCAAGCAAAGCAGTAGGAAGAACTTAGGTTTGAGGTGAGTGAGAACAATTTTGATTAGATGATTATTGCAGTTAGGTTTAAACTATTCTTATTGGTTTAGGGTGTTAGTTAATTAAAATTAAAACCGTAAAACCTTAATTTGAAAGCTATAATCAAGGTAGAATTAAATCGCTGTAAATTGTTAAACCTGACACTGATGTTAGCACACCCCTTTTCTATTTAAAATGTAACCCTAAAATCAATAGATTCTAAATCATTAAATCCTGGATTGAAACAATTGATATTTAAAACTAAAATATGAACTCGTCGAATTTGTGCTTAGGATTCACTGTAAACTGAAATTGACACGAATTTATCGAAAATTTACAATCGATGGTAAAAATTAACGAACCCTAAAATTTAGCCTACGACCAGTCCTACCCGGTCCTCAACGGTTGACCGGTTAGGGCTGGTGGTCGACCGGTCGATACAAAAATGCATAACATAAACCTCGGCCTAAGGCACAGGTTACAAATAAAAATTATATACTTTAAGTATAAAATTATATATATGTCAATTACTTGTTTGAGCCTATTTTGTGGTTAAATGTGTATGTTCAAGATAGTAGGGACGCTAGTTCCCTGTCAGCGGGCATTAGGTCGTTGCGGTGTTGGATAAATGCTGTTTACCCAAATTGAGGGCTGATTGTTCGACAGGGGCGATTTTTATCGCATATGGCACTCATATGAGATTCCAAGGTAGACACGTAACACTAACGAGAATACCTGATGAAGTGTGGCCGGGCATAACGAAAATCCTAGTATGCACGATTTTTGACGCGACATGATATATTTCTCATAGAGGATCCCAACGCGTGCAATAAGTGGCCAATACTATGATCGAGAGAGGATACAAATACAAACAATAAGACACTTCAGTGAGTCGACGTTGTGGGTTGCCTCTCGATGCTTAATTGGGATCACGTGTAGTAGTCATAGTTAGAGGAAAATTGGTTCCTCGACAGCCTAATAGCAGTGATATTAGTGGGGAATAGTCTTCATATTAGCATTATGCGGTGATATAGGTGGAGATTTACTTCCACGGTATCCTAGTGGCACTGATTCCTTATTGGGTAGCTCTAGGAGCGATGATCGATCGTTAGTTGTGAGGTTCTATGTGTAGTACAATCCTTATAGTAGCCTATATAAGTTGTGGTGTAGGTATGTATTGGACAAGAACCTTTAGGTAATTGACCTTAGGAAAGCACAAACACCTGTAGTACACTTTATATCATCTAGGGTAGTGTTAAAGTTAACTGCACATGATCATCACAAATTAAACATGTACCCATTCACCATACTTTTGCCTGACCTACTCTTTTTTCTTCTTTTTCTCCACAACAGGCGGACGGGGCAGCAAGTGATTGACTTATTCTTGATACTTGGAGAGTAGAGCTTATCTTTAAAGACTGCTTTTATCACATTTGCTCTCCTTGAATTTATCTATCTTATTGGTACATTTTATCTCTTTTATCAAAATTGGAGTGATATTTTCTATGTACTGTATTGAACCACGTACTGGTTTTCTGAGACTGTGATTTGGATACTTTCTAAGATGAATATTTTCAGTATTATATGTTTTGTTCCTTCCGCTGTGAGTTCTAAAAGCGTAGTATGTCTTAGATTATATTTGTTAATTTGGTCTCTGTAATATTTAAAAAAAAATCTTGACGGCCCGTATTTCCCGGTATGATGTGAGCTCGAAAATCACACATGCTTTGGATCAGTGTGTCGGAAAGTGCGGGTTGTCATAGAAATCTCTACCATCTACATGTAAATTCTAGGTATAGCAAAGGAAATGCATCCATAATGTACATTACAGCCGCAGTCAGTACTGAAAGCAAGCCAGATTAATGTTAAATGTCAACAATCTAATGTCTTAGCTTAGATATACAAGTCACATCATCAGTCTGCACTCTCTCCAAATTGCTATAAATATGCATTGATCCCATGCATGGAGAGAGTGGGGTAATTCAGATACTAAGTGGAAAACTATTGTACTTTTCCATGTTAGAGCTTTTTGTGAAACAAATTAACAATGAATTGTGCTAGCTTATCGTTGTAAAAGCCTTCTGGCTTCGATATAAACTCAAAAGAATGAAAATACAAAATGGTCTAGGGTTTAGACTCGAATCGCTATAAATCTGTGTGTCTGTTACTGCTTGATTGTGGCTTAATTAACGACACCTACCTCGATAGCTCATTAGATTTGACTCAACCCTCCGCGACTGCTTATAGTCTTCGATAACCAATTTGCTAAAACCCCTAAAACGTGTTCAAAAGGTGAAAGCTAAGCTTATGATCATTGAGTTGTTAGTGTTACGAAAAATCAAACCAACGGAACACAAATAAATTGCACAACATATCTAGAATTTTCTAATTTCAGTTTCATATGCAAAAGTAATAAGTTGCAATTTGTGTTTGATGTTGTCTAAATAGACATAATAGACAATGTATGCATAGGACACTGTATTATATACGTACGAGAACGTACCGGTTTATATTCATACAACCACAAGGTAGCGTCTAACATAAATTAAGTTCACATAACGATCAATAGCAATGACAAAATTATCCATGTTTGAGCCCTCAAACGTATCCAGCCTGCATCAACCAAAACACATCCAAGACGATAAAGACTTAAAAAGTATCAAAGGCATGATCGTAATTGGTTAATTGGATTCTGTAATTTGCCATGCTGTTCCTTTTTGTCGTGAAACTCAACCCCTGCAGTGTCATATACTCAAACACTCCTCATCCAGCGAAATGTCAGTATGCAAATGTGAAAGTACACTATTTAAACTTGAAATCGACAAAAATTAATTCGTTAAGAAACTGTTAAGTGAAGCATATCACCATTTTTTACTGAATTATAGCAGCATGAAAACAGTCGTATAGAAGAAGGTTTTTGTCCCATTTGACTGTGAGTTAAACAAAAACGGCTACTTTCGTTTCAGCAATCAAGTCCTTTTAGGATGCACTATCATTGTCATCACGCACCAATCAACTGTTCCTCCGTGACCACCCATTTGTCGGTTACCAATTGTTCATATATTTTATACAGAGCGCGATAATAAAAGTTATCTGTTTATTTTCGTATATCATACATAAACTAAACATACTTTATAAACTGTTCACGCATTTTAAATAGAGTGTGCTTCTTTGGGAGAATATGGTTGGAATCTACGTATCATGGATGGAGTGTGATAACAATATAAGTATTCCTACTTTCAATATAGTACAGCAGTCCGCTAAAGGAGAGTGTGGTTAACTTTCTTTTCTTTGTTTACAAATGAACTACAACTTAAAAACGAAACTTGCCACTTTAAAAAGGGAGCGTGCTCACCTCGTGTTAACTTATCATAGCGCTTTTGTCCACTTTTCTCAGATTAATTCTATTTTATCTTGAAAGTTTCAAACTAATGGGCGTGATGACATTTTTTTACTTCAGAGATTTTCATTCCAATGCATAGTAAATTTTGAAAGTTGGATTAAATATCTTATCTAACATATACTGCTGATTTTGCACGTTTATAAGTCTGTGTATCTCAGCCAATCTATGCATCTAACACTTAGATTATTGTTCTAGTCCTTGTCTGTGGTTAAATCATCCATTGTTTCATTCTTTTTATGTCTGCAACTTTTTATGGGTAGCTCTTGGTTGTTTCTGTTCATTATTTAATTGTATGCAAATAAGTTCTGTACTATTTATGACCAAACACAATACTCAAAAGAATCAGTCAATCTTACTGTTCATACTTTATTTTTTATTTTTTCGAAATTTTATCTGTTGTTCCACTTTGTTCCTTTCTTGATTTTTAAGCCATTTCTGATTCTGTATTTTCTAATTTGGTGCTGCAAACATTAGTTTATGAGTAACATATTTTGGTTTTCATTATTGCTTTACATGTTAAACTGTAGAAATATGCTTCGCATTCATGTTTCCTTTCACCTTTGCCTCCTTTTCATCTGATTTCTGATTATTTAAAGTTTTGCAATGTTTGGGTAATTTTGCAACTTTGTTCTGAGAGGGTTCTATCTGAGCTTTCTTGTCTATAAGCAGAAAATTAAAACCAAGTTCTTGAAAGTATATAGATATCCTCAGGTCCACTATGAGGATAGTTTTTATTCATTTTCTCATGTTGCTAATTTTTGTCAGTGTTTCAAGTATAACCAGTAACACAAACAACGCCACAATTAGACCTCCAATTTTGAATATTGGAGCAATATTTGCATTCAATTCAACAATTGGCAAAGTTGCCAAAATGGCCATTAAAGCTGCGGTTGCTGATATCAATGCTGATCATAACCTTCTTCCAGGGTCTCAACTTAGAGTCCGAATGCAAGACTCCAACTGCAGCGCATTTGTTGGCATTATCAAAGGTACTCTTTTACTTTACATGTTTCTTCTCCTCCAATGTTGTTTAAGACTTCGTCTTGAAAATCAAACTAGTCCAGTACATTCAATATACTTCTTCAGTTTTCTCTAGTACTTTCACTTTCACAAATTTGTTAGTTTCAATAGTAGAACCGTTGCCTTAAAGCCACATGATCATAGTAAACGTGTTAGCATTGTTATCGGTGTGGAAATGCTATCATCGTTCTCCAGTGGTGCCATATTCTCCACTTCGTTTATGTTAAAGGAGAGTAACAATAGCATTTCTCTTATCTGTATTAGCCAAGTATACCACTTACAAGTTAGAAACAGCTTTGCAGTTTATGGAATCAGACGTGATCGCAATCATCGGGCCTCAATGTTCAACCGCAGCCCACGTTGTATCCCAAGTCTCAACTGCACTCCAAGTCCCATTAATCTCCTTCGGTGCCACAGACCCCACCCTAGCATCCCTCGAGTACCCCTTCTTTGTACGCACAACCCAAAGCGACGATTTCCAAATGGAGGCCATAGCCGACCTACTAAACTTCTTCCAATTCAAAAAAGTCACTGCCATTTACATAGATGATGACTACGGTAGAAACGGACTATCTTCTTTATCCGACAAACTCAACGATAGACGATGCAAGATCTCCTACAAAGCTCCTCTTGCCCCTAAAGCAGATAAAAATGACATTTTAAAATTACTAGTTAAAGTTAATACAATGGAGTCTCGAGTATTCGTATTGCTTGCAAATCCTACTATAGGACGCGGCATTCTAGATATTGCAAACTATCTTGAAATGATGGGCACTGGTTATGTTTGGGTAGCAACTGATTGGCTTACGTCTCTACTAGACACTTACTTTCCACTGGATTCAGACACGATGAGCACAATGCAAGGCTTTCTTGCATTAAGGCAGCATACCATAGTTACTTCCAAGTTGAAAAAAGCATTTGTTTCTAGATGGAACAAGCTAAACAAGAAAGAAAATTTTCACCTTAACGTTTACGGGCTATATGCGTATGATACAGTGTGGGTCGTTGCACGTGCAATACACGATTTTCTTGAAAACGGAGGGAATATTTCATTCTCTAGGGATGTAAGATTGCGTAAACAAACTGGAAGTATTCTTGAACTTGACGCGATGTCCATTTTTGACCAAGGGGGGAGTTTATTGAAAGCCATTCGCAGTGTCAATTTCACAGGCGTGACGGGCCGGGTAGAGTTTGACCTGCAAGGGAATCTCCTACGACCCGCTTATGACATAGTCAACGTGATTGGAAGTGGTGTTAGAACAATAGGGTATTGGACTAATTACACAGGTTTATCTTCTACGACCCCTGAGGAAATTTACACTAAACCAGCAAATCGATCGAAGCAGAGTTTATTAAGTGTGGTATGGCCAGGGCAGACAGTGGTGAAACCACGTGGATGGGCGTTTCCAAACAATGGGGTGGAGCTAAAAATTGGAGTGCCTAGAAGAGTTAGTTTTGCAGCTTTTGTTTCACTGTCTCCAAGTACTGGAGCAGTAACTGGCTTCTGCATAGATGTGTTTACTGCAGCTGTTAGTCTGCTACCTTATGCTGTTCCTTTTAGGTTTATACCATTTGGGAATGGCAGTCAGAATCCAGATTACAATGCTCTTGAAAGCATGGTTTCATCAAAAGTGAGTATATATATTAACTGTAAGCTTCAGAAAAAGAATATGCAGTGTGACCTTGTACATTTTTTTGGGTGTTACAGAGTTTCGATGCTGCTGTAGGTGACATTGTGATCACGACGAACCGCACAAATAATGTGGATTTTACACAACCATTTATCGAGTCAGGGCTGGTCATAGTAGCACCAATCAAAGAAGATAGGTCCAATGCATGGGCTTTTCTGCAACCATTTACACTGGAAATGTGGTGCATTACAGGCTTGTTTTTTATAGTCGTTGGAGTAGTAATTTGGATTCTTGAACACAGAAGCAACGATGAGTTTCGTGGGCCTCCGAGCAAGCAATTAGTTACAGTATTTTGGTAAGATTCTATGATAGTTATAATAGTTCTTTCAATACATTAAAAAGACCTGAATGTAAACTCTTTATGCTTTATTGTTACAGGTTTAGCTTCTCAACGTTGTTTTTCTCCCACAGTAAGTGAACACACCAAACTTATCTTTTGGTAAGCATGTAAACATTTCTGATTTGATTTTGATTTAGGAGAGAATACAGTGAGCACATTAGGAAGAATGCTGCTCATAATATGGCTCTTCGTAGTGTTGATAATACAGTCGAGCTACACTGCAAGTTTAACTTCAATCCTCACAGTCCGACTACTATCGTCACCTGTTAAAGGGCTCGATCAATTAATAGCAAGTGGTCAACCAATTGGGTTTCAGGTAGGTTCATTTGCTGAGAACTATATGGTGGAGCAACTTCACATAGCAAGAAGCAGACTGATACCTCTTGGTTCTCCAGAACAATACTCTGCAGCTTTAAAGCTTGGTCCTGATAACGGAGGTGTTGCTGCTGTTATTGATGAACGTGCTTATGTTGAGCTCTTTCTTTCCACTCATTGTGAATTCACTATAGTTGGCTCTGAGTTCACCAGAACAGGATGGGGTTTTGTAAGTTTTTTTAAAATTGTTTATAGTATGTTTTTGGTACTGCTATGAACAACTAAGTTATTTTTTATTACAGGCATTTCCACGGGATTCTCCTTTGGCGATTGACATGTCGACAGCAATCCTTTCCCTGTCGGAAAATGGCGATCTTCAAAGAATCAGCGACAAATGGTTAAGGACAACTGCATGCAAGTTAGAAAGAGATGAGATCGACTCAGATCAAGTTCAACTATCGAGTTTTTGGGGATTATTTCTTATATGTGGTTTGGCTTGCTTTTTGTCTCTTCTTGTGTATTTTGTCCTCATGGTATGTAAATTTTCACGGCACGTACCTCAAACGTCTCCTGAACTGGCTTCTGAAGGGACTTCTAGTTCAAAATCCATGCGTAGTCTTCATTCTTTCTTATCTTTCGTCGATGATAAGGAAGAGAGCAGAAAAACAAAGGCAAAAAGAAAGAGAACGGAAAAGTCCAGCCAGGGTAGTGTGGTTAATAATGAGGGTCAGATAACTTAGCTTGTGATTGTAACACTTTTATAAGTGCATGGAGAAACAAATGCGTTGTTTCTTCGTTTTGTCAGCAGCCTGTAATCTTTTTTGTTCTGTTGACAAAGGCAAATGATATTTACTAATCAAAATTTTCGCGCTAATAATGAAATAAAATGTACGTTTAATTTATTAGAAAACATTACGGTTCTCTCAATTTGGGCAGTCCATCATATCAAATTGATTTATTCACGTTTCCATTTATAATTGAGAATTTCCAACACAAAAACGTCTGTAAAGCCATGCGGGTTATAGACGAATAAAACTAAAAGATTAACAATTTAATATGACCACAAACATGTACAAAAATCACAAGTTTCTTTACAAATACGACCGCATAGCTAAGATATTCGTATGATCCTGAATGTCATTATTAAGTACATAAAAGAGGAAATAAGTACATATTCCCACTCAAATTCAGGCTGCCGCTTCAACTTCATCAGAAGCAACTGCTGCTCCATTAGGAGCATCATCAGCTCGCAGCTGAGACGACACATCGTCGATTGCAGAATTCAATTGTGCGATTTTTTCTGTCAATATTTTGCGGGTTCTCTGAAATCCATCGGATCACAAAATAATGTAAGCAAAATCAAGTATATTAAGTAATAGACTAAGATATATGAGATATCGCACACCTATGTACTAACAAAGCAGTGCACTTATAAGCATTTTTGAAAAGAATGAAAATCTAATGAACAGCATGTACTAATTTTACTGCTTGAGGTTAAGCACAGTAGATTACATCAAATTATGGAAATAAAAAAGGTTCCCTTTACTCCTTTTTTATATATTTTTATGTGTGTGCGTGTATTGAGAAAATATATAAGATACTATGTTATAAGCATATAAATGTGATCGTTCAATGAATGGGTTTAAGACAAAATCTGGCATAGTTAGCATATGGAGGCAGGAAGAAAACTTGAATAACATGGGGACATAAAGCTTTTATAAATGGATCATATGATGGTTATATTCATATTTAAGAGTGAAATTTTTGTTGCTATTATTGCCCTCGTGTGGTCTAAGAAAATAAAAGGCAGACCTCCAGAGCTTTTTCCTCATCATATATAAATTTTGGCAGCTTCCTCATCAGATCCTTTTTGTCAGTCCCAGCCAAAGCTCTGCTGATCTGTGTTCAAAGAATGAATTTGTTCAAAGGAAAGTTAGAAGAACTATTTACCAATTAAATTGCCTAAACACGTCTACTTTACATTTTAATTAATAAACAGTCCACGAATTTAAGAAATTAGTCAAGAGAACTAGCCATTACATGTTTTCTGTATAAAAAAAAGATTACGACATTAGCATACCTGAGGTGCATAGACCACACCAAGTGTTCCCACAATTATTCCTCCAAGGATAAAGCCGCCAATAAAGACGCTTGAACTGCTTGGTCTTCCACTTTCACTAGAATGACGCATAAACGTGGAGCTAGAATTATTGTCATCATTAGTGAATCAAACGCTAATGTGCTAAAACACAGAGGAAAATAATAATAAAAGATACAACTTAACCAAATGTGAAGTGCAAGCAACGTAAGCAGAGTAAGATAAGATGTGAACTTCATTTGGGCAAAAAGCTTTGAATCCTATGTTGTTCTTACAAAATAACCAAGATTATGCACAAAATTAACTAAGATGTAATTAAGTCAAAGCACATAATATATTAACATCGGTGAATAAACTCAAATTAAAACGCTTTCATTAACCACAAATGTTGAATCGTTACTCTACAACCGATATTCATGGCCACATAAACACGAAAAGATACCCATTCAATTATTTATATGCAACATGCTGCAAATTCGAATGAGTTTAAGCAAGTGTAATCGCAACTTTACAGATTGCACGACCTCCTTGGATGTCTTTCAGCATCCAAACTTGGCCCTATCCCTTGCCATCAACATCGGAAAAAAATACAATGTAGCATACAAGTTAACTATTTAGAGTCACAATATCCTATACTCCTCTGCTTGTCGTTGTGACTTCAATACACAACACCCAGCTATCCAAAAACCATAAAAACACCTTTTTTTTCTTTTCTTTTCATCCAGTATATAAAACCACTAATGCCACATCTGAAGAAATGTCAACCAGTAATACATCACAGTTATTGTTATGATTGCACAGGCTTCTAAAAGCCGATCATGAGCTCAACAACCAATTAGCCTAACCTAAGTAGTTGACATCGGTCTCGGATACGTATCAAGTACCGATATGAGATATTTTAGAATATCATGATAATATTGATAAAATATCGGACATGTGTAGAATATGTACAAGATGATATTGTACTATTTTGTAATGTTATAAATTATAACGAGGTTATGTTTTTAAATATTTGGATCAATATTGCCAATTTACTATCAGAGTGATTGCATATAGTTTACAAAGTGCAAGCTGTTTACCATGATATTCTATTAAACACAAGTTACAGAATAGGCTCATAAAAATCCTCGAAATTTTTTCATCAAAAAAATTCGAGGGAGGAATTTGTATAATGTGCATCTTTAATATTTTTTTCATTTTTATACCAAATTCATTGTTTCTTTTGTCATATAATCATCTATATTACTTGCAAAATTTTCCATATTTATAGTTTGTTTCATTTTCACTTAATTTGTCGAAAAAATATTGTTGATTTGATATCGATTGCAACTTCTAGACTGTTCTTACCAACTAGAACTGGTGAATAAAAAACTAAAATGAGAAGTAGCTCTTACACGATCTAGTTTTTAGCGGTAAAGTCTTCACATGAAATAAAACATATTAAATAATGGAATAAATAAAGTTTTCTTTATTTTAAGACGAACGAAGAAGACAAAAAATATATGTTTAAAATTAAAAAAATTAGTGCGTTGAGATTTCCAATATGGTCTACATATTGTCATTCACCATATACAAAAACAAATATTGAGAATGTAAAGATATTTATTTGTAAATTTATTTTCTCCAAGACATAAAATAATTAACGATATTCTTAAAAAATATTGGGAATTTTACAATAAATATCAAAATGATATATCGGCAAATATCGGTCGATACATCGATAAAGATATTTTAAGCGATATTTTAAAAAAATATCGGCTAAAAAGCGATATGAGATATATTACACCTATAATTTTCAATCGTTATCGAAGTGAAATTAATACAAACACTGAGCTTCGAAGAACTGCTCCCACGATAGAAGTCGAAATATGAAAAGAAAGAAAGAGCAAAATTTAGATGGTACTGCGTCAAAATCCTGAATGAGCGACAAAATAAAAAGAACACACCCTCCCATTAAACGTAGCCTCGACACCATAACACTGGGCCAAAAATTTGAGCTGGCGAAAAAGAATAGGAACCAATCTACAACCTTAATACTCACTTCAATAGGTAGAATTGCGACATAGCTTTTTTGAAGACTACGCTACAGTTCCAAAAAACGAGACTTAGAAAGTTGTAACTGTGGCATAGTCTTTAATTCACAATGAGATGTAGAAACTGTGCTGTTGTCATGAAAGCAACACTAATAATACAGAAATACGGTACCACTCCTCAAGCGACTATACACAAACAGGGATGTGCCGCAATATTAACTAACATTTAAAGTGCTAGATCTACGCCGCAATTTTGTATCAAAAAGCTATAAAGATGCACCGCCATCCTGATTTGATGTTAAAGTGACAGAACTGTGCTGCAATCCTATATCAATATCAAATTGATAAAAAACACGTCATCATCTTGATGTGATAGAAAGCCGCAATACTAAAGACACTACCCACAAAAATAACGATTTGAGGGATGAGGCGATAGAAAAGACTACTCCACAACCAAAAGTCAAATCTCATTCCTTAAAGGCAAACCAAGAAATCCCAACGGCTCAGAATAAAAGTCAGTGGTGCGTCCTCTATCAATCAAAACGGCTCAAAATAAAGTCATGCAAGGCAGCCACTTTCCAAAATAGCAGCAGTCTCTTCTACCAAACCACACGGTTCAGCTCCAATACTAAGCTTTGCTGATATTTTGAGTTGAACAGTGCAATACAGCTTCGACAATGGTGATGCAGTACAAACACTATGCAGTATCACTACCTCGGACATGATAAAGACACAATTCATAATAAACTAACGCGAAGTCCTGGGGTATTAATAGTGATGTGGTTCTTCCTGGATTAGGAGGCAGTTTCTTATTGCGGCTTCATTTATACACATATGCAGTCTACAAGCTGTAAGATCGATTTCACCCTAGAGGGAGGTGAATATGGTGATGCTAATAATTATAAAAATTTAATACGGAAGAATAAAATAATTGCAACACTGATAATAGCAGAATAATATCAACACAGATAATAGCAGAATATAAAAAACAGAAACAAAACAACACAGATTTACCCAGCTTCGACAAAACCCTGATTGACGCATATTCCACTTTAGAATGATAGGGATGATGTCGGAATACAAAACTATATAGTTGTGTGTATTTGTGGTATATTTATATCAGGAATTTGAATATCTACTAACCATGCATAACCGTTAGGACTTTTAAATGAGATTAGTAGTATTTCCAAAAAATGAATTTCAAGCATCTACTAACCGCACATAACCGTGATGACTTTTAAATGGAATTAGAATCAACTTGTCTATTTAATAATCAATTTTGATATGCGTTCCATACATGACCATGAAAGCACATAATCAAAAATTTCAAGTAATTCACTCACGCATAACCGTGAGGACTTTTAAAGGAGAGTGAATACTTTGGATGTTTTTATCGCTAAAATTATAATAAAATGAAAAACGAATGATTTCTCGTTTAAAATACCACATATTGAAATACTATATTGGATTTTGATGAGTGTTGGTCGTTAAAAATATGATAGAAATAGAGATAGTCATGGAATTTTTACCAACAAAAAGTTTTTATAACTCTTGTTTAAATTTCTAAAGAAATTTACTAATTATACTGGCTCAAGTTATAATATATGATTAATATCAACACTCGTCACTTTTTCAATCACTATTTATCTTTTCGATAATCAGTAGGGAGTCAGATTAGTTAATGTAATCATTTAAGATCAAATCCAAAAAAAAATTATCAAATTTTCTAAAAATGACCAATCTGAAATAAGGTCAACAAAAACGATTTTATGGAAGGGGTTTTATAAGAAAAATGTCTGCTAATTGAAAATCGGTCGAAATGAAAACTATGCAGATTTTTTTTTTGAAAATGATGCAACTACTGAATATCTCAACATAAATTACGTTCACTAGTAATTTTTCTATCAACTAGATTACCAGTGTAACCTGCATCCGAATTTTTCTTTTGACTCAAGATTATCATTAGGTGGATGTCATAGACCAGACCATGAAGTGTGCAACAAAATATCTTAAAATCATTTTTAACAACTTTTAAATGAAATTGAACTGAAGCCGTGCAAATAAACAGATAGTGAACATAATGTCAAATCCAAAAACAAATATATTCACTTGTATCATGAGTAATCATTAATCAATAAAACACCATCATTAGTCCAAACAAAACTATATGAAATAGTTCAAAGATGATTGGTCACCAATTTTGAATAAGTCAGAATCGAAATCAACATTCATTTTTTTATAACATAACTGGCTGATTTAAATTCAGATTATGGTGCAGATTATCACATTTAATATATCATTCAAGATGAATATATCATTACTTGTTTTACCTATACCGATAATATTTCGTTGTTACCCATTGTGATTCTGCCTCCTTTACACTAGGCTAAGGAACTGTGATTTGTCGCCTGTTGTGTTCCTGAAACTGCCAGAATCCAAGTAACACAGTTGTTGTTCCTTAGCCTACCACCACACCTAGACGATAAAAGATTTTTGTGACCTATTTGTTTTTATAGGTCCATGGTTGTTAGTGGCAACAGATTTTGAAAAATAAGTTTGTGGATACCCAAAACTATTTATATGTTACTTTCGACACCCAGATTTGTTTAACTTTGAGGGATTTTATATTTGTGCATTTTGGAACCCAAATTGAAATGGTTTCACGTGTTTGGGTCTATACCAACAATTGTTTTGATTGTGCCCAATTTTTCTACAAAATGTGCACTCGGATTTGATTTGATTAATTTTGCTTCTAACAAGTTCAGATTGATTATATCCAAATCCTTGTCTAACTGTATTAATAGTTTTTTTCCCTAACAGCATATTTAACTATCTTTCTCCTTTGTAAAATTTTCCTAAAGTTGTAGACAATTGTTGGACTTGTGTTTTGAACGATTCATTTTCTTTCAATAATTGAGTGTACTTTTTAATAGAATTTTCTCACCTCGTGTTTTTACTTTCTTTCAAAATCAGAATTTCATTTTCACGTAATTTTATTTTAATTAATGACTTTTTAATCCCTTCTTCAAATATTGGACACTTTTCACACTTGGAGCACTTGGTTTGATAGTTTTAACTAATTGATCAAGCTGTTTATTTAAATATATCAAAGTATCTCTTTGTGATTCAATTTTAGCATATTTCTCCCTAAGTCGTTCAAAACAGCCATTTACTTTGTGAAAATATATAAGCAATTGTGAATGAGTAAGTTTTAATACCTCACTCGGCTCGTCATCATCACTGTCAGTTATACCACCTTGAAGACACAAATCTGCTTTTTCACTCTCACTGCCAGTGTTTTTATCATCTTCATCGGTTTCATCTCAGGTAGCTGCAAAACTTCTCCTTTTCGGTTTCTTTCCTTGGCTGAATCGATTCTGAGGATAATTGGGCTTGATATGACCGGATTTATTGCACTTGTGACAGATGATCTCATGTTCTTCTGAGTTGTCTACTGCTTTGGCTATTCTGCTTTTCAATTTTTGATTTAGAGCTGAATTTCCGTATTTGTGATTCCACCTTTTGAATTTCTTTATTAATAGTGCCAGCTCGGCTGCTCCATCATCATCGTCATCTTCACTTTCAGTTGTTCCTTTAAGAGCTATCAATTTCTTTCGAGTATCACCTCCTTCACGCTCTTCCTTGAATTTCATTTCTAGCTCATAAGTTGTGAGATTTCAAACAAGTTCTTCGACTTTAATCTGTTTCAAATCCTTCGATTCTTAAATAGCAGTGACTTTGGCTTCAAAATTTCGTGGAAGAACTTTAAGGATTTTTCGGACCATTTCCAACTCTGTGTATGATTTTCCGAGAGCTTTTGATTTGTATACGATATTGGAAAGTCGCTCATACATCTCTTTGGTATTTTTTTCCTTGGCCATTGTGAATTTCTCGTATTCACTACTAAGCATGGCAAGGTGTGATTCTTTGACTTGAGATGTTCCTTCGTGAGTCACTTCGAGTGTGTGCCATATTTACTGCGCAGTTAGACAATGTGAGACACGAAGTGTGTGCCATATTTACTGCGCAGTTAGACAATGTGAGACACGATTAAATTCAATTTGATCTGATGAACAAATGATATAATTCATAGCTTTAGCATTCTGTAGTCTATTTTCAAGATCTGTCCATTGATCCATCGGTTTATCTACTTCTTGATTATCTACAACTATAGTTGGTATCTTATATCATGTCTCAACTATATTCTAAGCATCGATGGTTTTCAGAAAAAATTTCATTCTATTTTTCCAGTAACCATATTCACCATTGAACATTGATGGTCTAACAATGGACTGACCCTCAGCAAAAGCATTATTAAAAGAAGTCATTTTAAAAAATCGATTTTTTAAAATAAAAATTGGTTTTTGAAAAATCAAAATTTTAAAACAAAAATGACTTTTGTTTCAAGCTCTGATACCACTTGTAGGATCGATTTCACCCTAAAGGGGGGTGGATAGGGTAATACTAATAATTATAAAAATTTAATGCGGAAGTATAAAATAATCACAGCACTGATAATAGCAGAATAATAGCACCATAGATAATAGCAAAATATAAAAGGTAGAAACAGAATAACATAGATTTACCCAGCTTCGGCAAAACCATGCCTACGTGCTGCCTCCAAGGTTTCTATTAGAAATTAAATAGTCAGATTCTTACACACGTAAACTCGCGCCACCCGCTATCGACTAACCTAACTCTACGCTCAAGACTCTGCCACAACTCAGCCACTGAGTTGCGAATTCTCAAACTACATCACCGTACTTCGTCCTCTAGCCACACGACTAGAATTTATAAACGTTCAGAAAAGAAATACAAAATGAAAACAATTAAAACAATAAAACCCTAATTTAAATAATTTAAAGCCCAAAATGTATTTGAAAGAAGCCGGCCCAAAAGCTTTAAGTGATAAAAATAATCTGTCCCCTTGTTCTTTTTATTTCTTCGGCCGTATCTTCTTCTTCGTGAAAAATGGCTGCCTCGTCTTATTTCCCTCTTTCAAAAATTAGGGTTTCTCTTTGTTGAAGCCGTCGTCTTCAGTTGTTCGATCGAATAGATGATTTCTCGTTCCTTGTCGATCGATTGTTTCTTCAATTTGCACACAGCTGCTTCAACAAGTCGAGTTCGGTTTGAATTATCTGGTATGCGATTTCCTTTTTAATTATTCTCGTTTATATGCTTGAACTCGATGCCTTCGTATGCCAGTGATGATTGGGTTTAAATAGGATTCGAATTCCTATAATTTCGTTCGAATATATTTACTTGAATTCGTCAATTGATTTTTCTCGGCCACTGATTTTTGATTAAATGTTTGAGATTTCTCTGACTTGTTCAATTCGTATAATTCTGTGTTTATTTGATTATCAAGGCTTTGATTTTGAACTTGCATGATCCCTTGGTCACCACGGCTTTGAATTCTCTGATGCTTTAAATTTATGTTGACTTTGGTCACTTGATTTTGTGAAAATATTTTGAGATGATCTGGACTTGGTCATAGGTGTTTTCATTTGACTTTGATCCTGATTTGTTCGAACTTGCTGTGTATCATTATTCACCGTCTTTGTTCGAAACTGCTACTTGAAACATGCCTTGATTTTCTGACTTCATTGTCAACTGCCGTGTTGATGTTGCACTTGATTTCATGTACATTGTCACTGCATTTGTTGTTTAAGACTTAGTCTTGTAGTCTGCTTATGCACTGTCCACTGCCGTGTGATTCAATATGAATTTGGTTAGTAGATGACTTTGATTGTGCAGTCTGCACTGAAATATTGTGTACTGAATGTATATATATATACACACACACATGTGTGTATACATGTGTATATATGTGTGTGTTTCTTGCACCGAGTAGTTTGATATTGCATTTCTTTGAACTTTGCACTGTCATGGTTCATTATTGATTTTGAACTGGTCGAGTTGTTTTTATTGTCTTGAAGTCATGTGACTTGGTTCTCTGTATATTGATGTCTTCAACATTGCCTCCTTTGTGTGATGAATTGTTGTCTTGTACATGAATTTGGTCTGCACTTCAATAAAATGCCTCTGATCATTGGTGGTTGTTTTGCATTGTCTGATAGTTGCAGTATATTTGTATATATGATGTTGTAATGTAACTAGACTCTTGAAATCAAGTCTGATGTGCATTGAGCTCTGTCCACTGTTTTATAATGTTTGATGTCAGGTCGACATGTATATTGATGTCACCTATGTTGTTATTTACATGCTTGGTTCTCTGGTCTCTGTTATCAATGTGTCTTCGGTTGTAGCGTGTTCATTAGTCTACATTGTGCACTTTGTTGCACTGTATATTCCAGTGTGCCTTTGGTCTAGTTGATGATACTGCATGTATATGTGTATGTTAGCTTTGGAGCTGTAGTCTTCATGTTTTCACCTATGCATATGTTTTATCGAACTTATGATTACTGGTTTAATGTGCAGTTTGTAATTTGTCAAGCACCATTTATATACATACATATATATATATGTGTGTGTGTGTGTGTGTTGTGCATTTTTCACTTGTCTACCTAGCTTGGACAATCATGTATGGTTGCAGTTTTGGTTTGATATTGACTCTAGTTGTTTGTTGCATCTGCAACTTTTTGTATATGCACTTGTTAGCATGGTTTGTTGTATTTGAAACTGTACTGATGTGTACTTCGAGCGTTGCCTTGCACTGAACTGTTATGGTTCATGTGTTCACTTTGACTGTTGAGGCTTCACCAGTGACTGTTGACATGTGTACATTTTGTCCTAGCTCATGCATTCTAAAGCTTTGTAGATGTGCATATGCTTTGAACTTGATGTTTACACTTGTATAGCAATGTTCATGTCTGAATCTTCATTGATCTTTGACATTTAAGTTGATTTGGTCACACTACATATATGTAGTTTACTGTTTCGTGTACTTCATGTTGATTTGGGTCCGGTCTTGTTTCTCTTGACCATTTTATTGAACTTGCATCTGTGTTGAATCCAGCTTAAAGCTCGGCTTTGACCTTGTGCTCATGTCATGACTTTATTTTTATTACGCTTGAGTTGAACCCGGCTTTTGATTGTATTTGACCTTGTGCTCACCTGTCCCTGCAATTTTATCAAGTGTATATCGGTGTGCACGGCCTTGTAGCATGTCCAGTGATACAATGTGCATGTCACAAATTGTTCGTGTATGATGATTTCAAATTTAAATGATGACGAACAACCCAAATAACTGAGGCAAATAATATTTCCAAAACACACTTTATTTTACACTGTAATTTTTTTTTTCAATTTTACCGCGTTAGTGTTTATTTTGCAGATTGCTCAGATGTTGGATTCAATCTGGAATAGAATTGAAGTTCAAATACGAGTGAATGAGTGAAATGTAGTGAGATGCAAATGTATGTATAGTGAAAAATGTGACGTGATTGAAATTGTAATGTAATCGAAATTTGTATATATATAGCGAAAGCTTAAATTTGTACTATTCAAAATTGTAATAAATATTTGTTTGAATAAAATATTTGTTTGAATTTAAATTTTGTGTTATTTATTTTATTCAGCAAATATCTATTATATGTAAAAAAAAAATAGTACATTAACAAATACATTTAAATAAATACATAAATATATATGTTTATTATCATCAAACAAAAATCATATACTTGCATATTCAACACAAGCCTGATGCTTTATAGAATCAGCAAGTCACGGCCTATTCAAATTTGGATTTTTCCCGCTTCAATTTCAAACTTCTCGCCTAAGTCTAAAATTTAACCACCCTATTTATAGTTTTTCGTCAAAGACCACGTTAGCAACCTATGCATATCAAATAAGCAAGATGGATGCTCAACATGTGGCATGATCCAAAGGCAGAAATCAAGAAGGCGTAAGAATGATGTTGGCAATCCACACGAATCTCTGTATATTATAGATGAATAGGGGACCGTAGTAGAAAAAATAGGATTTTTACTTTACTCTTTTTGGGCACACTAATCGAAAATTGTACTCTCTGTCATTTTTATTTAGGATAAGAATCAAGAGAGAAGAAAGTGACATTACCCATGAACGTAAGATTCTTTAATATTCGAACCACGTAAATTCTCTGTGTCTTTTTATTATTTTCAGTACTTTATTTTACTACTTTAATTTTGTCAGTGATGGAACCAAGATAACGAACTGATTCTTAATATATTTCTCCTCGTAATTGTGTAAGCTTTAAAGCGACATAATTACTCCTCTTAAAGACAATATTAATAGTATTTAATTTTCTTGATTCATAATTACAAAAGCGTTCAACATCATGATTACTTCATAGAAATACGTAGGAGTTTTTGAGACGAAAAATCTCATTAACAAGATATATCAACGATATTATCCAATATTAACTACATAGGGCCTAACCCAAAATATGCCCACCAATTCGAAACAAACTAAAATGTTAAATCGAGAGAGTAAAATTTAGCCAAGTTGAACATAGACTGAGGTTAGCTTGCTGAAGACTTACATATGTATTATGAAGAAGATCGAATTCATATTTTCACTTTTATGGAATATATTTCATTAAACATCCAAGGAAGATATTCAAAAAACTAGTTTGGCTAGGTCACCTTAACAAAATTTACATATTTTGATTACAATATACTTGGGATTATGCAAGAAAATACCTTTATTTATGTAAATGATTGGAGCTTTTTGTTAGCGGTATTAAACTAATATATCTAAAATCTAGCTTGAGTTGTAATTTTGTTATTCGATCACATGCACTTGGTTATACTACAATTATCATATCTTTTCCCTACCATTAATTGTTTTCTGAAAACACTAGCATGTTTTCACAAGGGAAAATATATAGAGACACAAAATGGTGACACAATTAATAACACAACGAATCTCAATCAGTGGATTACCCTCTGTTTTCAACCCGATGTGTGAGCATAATGAGATTCAAACGATCCAGATCTATTGTGTCGCCTATTGTCTTTTATTTTGTGCCCAAATAGCTGGGCCCTTCTCATAATTTATTCTAGACTTAGCCAATGCCAAAAAAAATTAATATATTAACTTATAGTTTTCTTGTAGTAACTAATTTAACACACAAGTGGTTACCCAAAACTTCAATTTCTAGTGTGCTCATTCATGGATAAAACCATGGCTGCCTGAAAAGATGTTTCTTGATTGTTATTGAATTTTCGGATATGGGACTACTCATTACACGCCTTCTCATATGTAGTGTGTACTGAACCAAACAAACAAACATTAATAATGAATTACACGAAGTACATTCAGCAGAGGCATAGCTTTGGTTCCAATTTAGAACTACGTCCTATTCTGTAGGTGCCATCCTATGCTGTAAGAGGTGCTTCCTGAGCACTGCAGGGCACTGTAGAGGCAATGATCTTCTACGGAGACGGCTCACCACTTAACATGACGGATCAAAAACACCTAGTTTTCTTGGTGAAGTTCAGACGCTAATAAACACTAGCGAGTGCTTTTGGACTTTTTTAAGGCTCAATTTCGCATTATGTTTTGTATCTTAAAAATATATGTCATTTTATATGCTTACACATTTACATCATTTTTGTTACAAATGTTTATGTTTTGTTAACTATGTTAAATATTTTATGTATATGTTACGTAATAATTAGTACTACTGATATTTATGTTGTTCGTGAAACCTCATCTGGCTCAGTTTGAGCTTTAGGGATGCTCTTGGCATCTAGAGCTCCGTACCGCCTTGAACATAGAATCTATCACCATCCACCCCGGTGATTCATCTGGATATTTAAACTGAATTATGTGGAGTACATGCGATGTGGGAGCTAAGTTTTATACATAGTTAATGGGCAAAACTCTGATACCATGTAAGAACTATTAATCTATCACAGCAAACGGTTTCTGCATATTCATAAGATGGGGGTGCCCCGGTTATTGAATTGTATGTTGCGCAACTATTAGGAACACAGCTCCCCCAACATCCCCCCTCCCTCCCTCCCTCTTCCCTCCCCCCTCCCTCTCTTGAAACCTTAGGGATGTACCATCTACAATACGAACATTAAAATCACCAAAAAAAAAAAAATGATATTATTTTGTAACTTTTAACATATTAAAACTGTTAAGCCAATATCAACCGCTAAAATTCTAGGGGGATGATCTGGAGTCATTTAAGAACATATCCACAAACATTTGTTCGATTTCGAATTAATTAACTCTGGAAATCATAGGGGTGCAGTGGAACACTTGTGTGTGTGCACGCGCACGTGTGAGCGAGCATTTAATAATTTACGCTACCTATAACCAGCTCTAATAGATAGCCCCCTTTTATAATGTATACAGTTTAGTCTTCTCTGGTGACATGAATGCAATGAGATATTCCTTGAGCCACCATTTACAAATTGTCGCTCCAAAGGTTTCAAGGAACAACCTTAACAAAAAACAAATCAGTGATAAATAAATTAGTTTGCAAGAAAAGATGTTTAAATCCAATAATATTTAATACCTAAAGAAATTAATAGCTCCATGAAGCAAATATTACCACAAACATACAAATATGGCAAAATACTTCCAGTTAAGTACATTTTATTTAGCTATCCCTACTATCTTGAATATTGTCTAGCCATGAATCAATGTCAAAAGTTGCTTATAATCATAGACTATCTTATTTAAGGTAGGAAAAAACTTCAATGTAATGACTAAGGACACCCCAAAAAAAGAGTCAAACTCTTCCTAAATCCCTAATATATCTACTATATCGCTATTCCTCATCTCTTGTATTTTCACAGTCGTGTTGTATACATTCCAATTCCGTCTTCTTATCACCCAAATTCGCGCACACGCAAAAATAAGACTGCAAAAACTACACCAGCTAAACAAAATATTGCCGGAAAATCCAACATTGGATGAAATCAGTTGAAATAAAATTGTAAGAAAAGATTAGGGGTCAAATTTAAAAAATGTGGTTTTCATTTAAATGAGCTCCTAATTGAAAAAAAAAAAGAAGATGTTTTGTTAGTTAAAATATGAGAGGTTTGGTTTATTCACGAATTCAGTTTCTTAGATATTTTTTTATACACATCTTTTTGTGTATAATGTGAATTTTAAGAAAGGAAAGTTTTGCTTGGGATCCTTATTTACTTCGAAAATGTTTAAAACCTCTTTGCTAACCACAAAATAAAAAATACAGTTATATACACACCATGACTCGTTTCATCAACCGTAACCCCATATTACTCGGACACAATCGAATTAATTTTGTTTTCATCACAAAATCATAATTCTATATCATATATCATATTTAAAAATCAGCCAAAATTTACATATAATATTCGTTAAAGCTTTTTTTTTGAATAAACAAAGTAATTAGTCTTTTTTGCAGACGTTTGCAATAATAAAAGTATCAAAATAGGAATTTTGATTCCAAATCGATTAATATTAAAATAACTTATGGAAATCAAGGTCGTGATCCGCGTAAAGACCAAAAAGAGAAAAGAAAAAATTGAGAAATTAGTGAGAGTTTTTTCCCAGAAGTAGAAATGTTATTTGTTTATATATATGACACATAGGTTATCGCTGACCAAATACTTTTAGCTTTTTTCTAACATTGAAGTGCAAATATTTTATATCTTATGTTAAATTACAAACATTTGCATTTAAGACATAGCATATTATGACAACTAAAAAACTCAAACATTACTTGCATCATCTGTTACAAATTGCAAATATTTTCACTAAATAGCTAAAATTCTGCACAATCTATTACAAGGTGAATATAAATGTAATATTATGCACTAAATGTAAATATTTGCACCATTTGTTTCAAAACTTAGGATAGTGCAAATGTTTGCACCAAATAACTAAAAAAAATACAATTAATGCAAATATTTGTGCAGGTTAATGCAAATATTAAGGCCCTCCGTTTCGAAGTGTACGCCTACTTTAAAGTACAAATAGTTGTGGTGACAAACAAATTTTTACCAAAACTTTGACTATTTATATGTGAGATATAGATCTTGGTGGGAAAGGCATAAGATTTACGAGTTAATAGTGAAAACGAAAAAGATGATATCTAAAATTGAAAACGATGCAAGTCCATACAAAGTTGATAATATCAAAGTAGAAGTCGGGTTATATTTTATGAATAAGGAGGATTATTTTATGCATTATACTTCATTTCAAGGACATCACCTGAGTTTCCACTTTAAAAAATTAAATTCAAACTTATATGGATATTAGGAATACTGCGTTTTTAAAAAAAGAGAAAATTAAGTTGTATATAACAATACTCTTTTTATGTCACCTAATTTCTTTATCTAATATATATATATATATATATATATATATATAGCATAAACAATTATTTCAAATAATAATTGGAAAATAAATTATACGCACCATAAAAAATTGAAAATTTTATCCAACTATTTGACATATTATTAACATGACGAAACTAATAATGTATGTACCATGATGCATGAATTTCCAAAAGGTTCATAAGGCCTGTTTACCATGGTGCAGATACATGGGATGGGTCAATTGTTTGTAAGATGACTTTAAAACTACCAAATTAGCTTTTCTAAAAGTAATTGAGAATAAAAACAACATAAAACTTTTTTTTTATATAATTCGCTTTCTAGTCATTAAATCCCAAAAGAAAAGAAAACACTTTCCCATCTTAATAAAACATGAAAAAGACTGGATGCCAAGAGATAATAGCTTTACCTTTTAAATCTAAGAAATTGAATAATATGCAACATCCTTGATGGTAAGTTGGAATGGAGATGCATTTGAACCATTAAAGCTACTAAAACACAAAGGTGGTGATCTCAACTACATCAGTTTCTCATATGCAAAAGAACGGACAAAAGTTTTGGCCATCTCTTGCATGGTAGTATGGTACCAGTCAGTATGAAATCACATTGAGCTCACTGGGAGCTGCCGACTAACTTGCGTTTCAATAAGCATATTTATTCATATTATACACTAAAGTTTGCTTCCTCCCGTATTTGATCCCCTCAATAGATGCTTGGTTTTACCCCTAGTACTATCGATAACAGAAATATGCACTCTGAACCCAAATTTAGGACTTAAATTCAAGCCGCAAACACTTCGAGTC
Organism: Allium cepa; assembly: GCA_030765085.1. Lineage (NCBI taxonomy): Eukaryota > Viridiplantae > Streptophyta > Magnoliopsida > Asparagales > Amaryllidaceae > Allium > Allium cepa. The sequence continues at coordinate 604,524,991 of CM060935.1, forward strand.
CACAAAGCACCGACTGAATAATCGCCGATCTAACTCTATTTCATAATCCCAACAGCACAGAAATTTTAAAAGAAAAAAAGAAAAAGAAAAAAGGAATACCGGGAATGGATCGAAACTGCAAATCAGTAACAGAGACAAGGGAACAGGAGAGAGCAGCTGCCATTTGTATGCGATTTGATTTACTTTACTTTTATTTTGGACGATTTTAGAATGCCAAAGGAGAAGTTTATTAAAGGAAAGAAGGAAATGATTTCCATCATCAGCACACACATTTCTTGATATTATCGAAGTAGAATATGGGCCAGAATTGCTGCTGATTACGGCCCGTGGGCTTTGACGTATGATTAGAAGGTCAACCCATCTTTATTTGGAACGTGTAATAGGTTCACAATTTTTTTGGTCTGTATCCAGACTCACCAGTTCAATTCGATAATCTTAATTGTAACATTGTTACAAGTACATATGACACATCCGATTCGACGTGCAAAAGAAAAAATGCATTAGTTTTATTTTGAGCAAAAACGAAACCATTTTCTTATTGCTTTATTTTTAATTAATGTAGAGCAAGGGTATTAACGTAATTTTCAAAGCTTCAAATGAAGGTATTCTCATTATATATAGATTAGGAATTGTAGCGGGTTCACAGCCTTTTGATCTGATCACACACATCAATCCTTAGGCTCCGCTTGTAAGTTTTTTTCTACCAGTTTTGACTTGTTTTAGACGGCTCTGTGTTTTAGGTATTGTGATAATCCTTGCTTGTAATTTTTTTTCAGACCACTTATTGTTGGTTGTAAAATTGGTGGAAACCGGCGTAGTGTAATTTTAATGGCAATCCATCAAATTTTAATGTTTTGAGGAGTTCTAACTTCTTTTTCAATTATACTCGTACTAATTATATTTGAAAATTAATATTCACAAAAATAGAGAATAAATATAAGGGTATACGTGTAATATCACTTTAGTGGAAAACTTTTGCAACCGGTGTACGTTAAACTCTTAAGCATATATTGATCGACTAGTAGAAGACTCCTACAGCCGGTGTACGTTAAACTCTCAAGCATATATTGATCGACAATAACAACAATTCATGCAAACTAATCAAAATCGCTACGATCATTTACGATCAAAACCGATACTCTTAAAACCTCTCATACCCGGTACTATAAAACTCTCAAGCGGAGCCTTAACATTACATGGCGACATTAACTTCAACCAAAATATTAATACGAATTCATGCCACACATAGAAATGATATAAAGCATGACATACTCAAAACTTATTGTATCTAATAATGCATACTGATATCGTTAAGGATGTACTCTAAAAGCAATTATGTAATTTTATGTATAACTTAGCTATTATGAAAGAATCTTATTTGAAATAAAGCATGTTGTTGTTTTTATTTTCTTTTATATATGTTGTTATATAGAGATATAAGTAATGTTAATTAACACATTAAACATATATAAGTAGAAAATCCTTAGAAGAAGTCAAAGACTACTGGCTCAAGTGATAAGATTTCTAGATTGTGGTTCTAGGGTCTTGGGTTCGATCCTCGTGACATTAAAACGAGCTATCTACTTAAAAGCACCACTCTTGCTATAAAAAAATCCTTTAAGAGAAATATTTTATTGATTGAAGTTACAAATGTGTTAAGAACCATGAGTATTAAATCGATATTTAAATACTTCTTAAATGCTCATATTCAATATATTTTGAGAAAATGGTATTGATATATTTGTTGAAACTAGTGTATGTATTGCTCTCCATACGATGGACATTGAATTAATTGGTAGGCCAAAAACTGGTATAACATCCATGATGCCAATTGTGATGAATTAATCCTTGATTTGAACATTTACAATGACACAATCAAACATAAATCAATCAATGTCAACTAATAGTGTTATCGAGGACCAATTCATCACTTGAGACTTAGTGCATGATGGAATCTTTAAAGAATGGATTTATGATGTTAATAGGCCTTCGAGGCAAAATATGTGTATAACGACCCGATATTTTCAACCATTCGCATCCAAACATGCCGGATTTGAATTGCTCAAAATACCGAATTGTAAATATAAATTTGGCAAAACTCAGAATATACGGTAAACAAATAAATCACAGATCACAGACACAGAGTAATATAATGCAGCGGAAGTAAATAAATAGTAGTTCATGAAGCTACTATATAAAACATTAGAGTTAAACAAGATACAATAGGAGTTTAATAAAATAATCAAGTACAAAGCTGAATACATCACTGGGATCAACTGAATAATTGGAATTGAAATAGATAGCTGGATGTTCAAGCAAAGCTTCAACTCTGAAGATGAGTCTCTAATGTTGTATCAGTTAGTCTGACCCGAGCGTAAAGCAAAACACAAAACACTCGAGTCAGGACATACATACTTATACAATGTAAACCAACTCAAGTGAACTGTAATATAAATGTGCAAGTAACTTAAAGGATGCTTGGGACCGCTCATTCTCTAAGGATCCGTTAAACTATTTACTATGCAGTAATATTTCGCTATTATAATAGTGTCTAATTGTAAAATAAACTTACTTTAAAATAGCGTTAAGGAGTGACCCAATATTCCTCTTAACACATAATATATTCTCATAGTCTATACAGTACCGTAATCTCCCCCGTACTGGGCGTCGTCAGAGGGCACTCCATAGGTATGGTACAAAACCAAAATCGTATAAGGCTCGCTAGGGTAGGTGACACGGCACAACTAGGCAATGTCAGGGTAGATATACCAATTGCTATCCGGACTGGTGGTAGCGCGTAGCAGTTACTACCGCCCACCTCGAACAACACCCCCAAATCAAAAATCAAAAGTGGCCACCGAATCAATCCAAAAGTCAGAGTATAATGTCGAAGGGATGCGTCCGATAAGAGGTGCTACCTCCTTGGCCCGAGAATCGCTCCTGTTTTAGCCACCTTATGCCAACTCACGGGAGTTGGGTCCACGTATTTACCTCAAAGGAATGCCGCCACCATCCTACTTCATTCTGGAATCTCCACCGCGTACACGGTTGTTAAAGTGGTTTTCGGAGTTGGCAGAGAGTATGACAACTTTTGATCCCGGTCTCTTTAACAACCAAACGTTATTATAAACCATGGATATTTATTTCAAAATCATTTATACTTTCAAAACCAAACTAGCATATCCCTTTCAAATCATATCATTTACTTCAAAATAGTATATACTTTCAAAACCAAAATATCATACTCATTTCAAAACTATATCACAATAGTATCATTTCCATTTCAAACTAATTCAATAATATATCATTTAAATAAAACCCAAATTTCCAAATCACTGAGTATTTCCTTCAAATATATTAAACTTAAAATATTTATATAAATAATCATAGCATTTTGGAAATGTAACCTTAAGGAATTATAGCATTTTTGGAATGTAATACTTTCCACTTTAACATTTTACATAATCAAAGTATTTATATACTTACAAATTTAACATGGTCATTTTATCATGGCCTTATAGTTAAATAAACTTTGTTACTGTAATATCCAAATTAAAGCTGAAATTCTTATGTTAAGTTAAAAGTACCTTATTAACTTACATTATTATTACAATAAAGAAACTTTATTATTTTAATCATTTAAAATATGCCATTTACATTAATTAAAACTTACATATCAAATGTACATTATCAACTTACATTTTATTATTACAGTAAGGAACATTTATCATTTTAATCAATTTAAAATACACCATTACATTAATTAAAACTTACATATCAAATGTACGTTTTAACTTACATTTATTACAATAAAGAGCATTTATCATTTTAACCAATATTACACTAATTAAAACTTACATTATCAAATGTACGTTTTAATTTATATTTCTATTACAGTAAAGAGCATTTATCATTTAATCAATATTACACTAATTAAACTTACATTATCAAATGTACGTTTTAATTTACATTTTTATTACAGTAAAGAGCATTTATCATTTTGACCAATATTACATTAATTAAACCTTTACATGTCACATATATGTTTTTAACTTATATTTTTATTTTAATAAAGAGCATTTATCATTTTAATCAATATTACATTAATTAAAACTTTACATGTTTCTTTCAATAATTTAAACTTTACATGTTTCTTCATTAATTAGAACTTTACACGTTTCTTTCATTAATTAAAACTTTACATGTTTCTTGCATTAATTAAAACTTTACATGTTTCTTGCATTAATTAGAACTTTACATGTTTCTTGCAATAATTAGAACTTTACACGTTTCTTGCATTAATTAAAACTTTACACGTTTCTTTCATTAATTAAAACTTTACACGTTTCTTGCATTAATTAAAACTTTACACGTTTCTTGCATTAATTAAAATTTTACATGTTTCTTCAATTTAAAATACCTTATTTTCTTAATTTGAAATCTCCATTTGTAAACCAATTCCCAATCATCAAGTTAAGTCATATATAAATTACATTTTATACATTAACTTATACAACTTAACGTATAAAAAATCACTGTAAACCTATTTATATAAACATATCCGCTTCATAGAATAAAATTCATTCCAACTACTAGGCTAGATTTAGAATTCCACATTAAATCAAATTTCATTATTAAGTTGTTTATTGTATTCCAAATCTTTAAATTACAAATTTAAAACTAAATAAAGATTTTTTTTTCATTACAATTAAAAACCACAATCAACTTATAAAATTTTAACTTATAGAAAACCAATAACTCTTTATATTCTAAATCTTTAAATCAACTTTTTATTTAAATTTCCATATATTTATAAATTCAAATACTTAATAATTTTAGAAAACTATTATAAAATTTTATCCATGGGCATGTATAAAATTTTCTAACCTAGGTCAAGTGATACAGATATGTATCATTTCAATCCGTAATTTAAAAAGAAAAATCCGGGTTCTATCATTTCAAACCCGCAATCTCAAGTAAAATAAATGCAATAAAAATCATTTCACCCTATCATTTCAGCCCATAATGATTTTTCCTTATTCTAATGTCCGTTCGGGTATGTATCATTTCAACCCATAATGATTGGGAACTTGCAGTGAGAGATACAGTATATAAAATGAATAGTATATCATATAAATACATATTAGATGATGTAACAAATATATAAACAGCATTTAACATCATATAACATATCACATGCATGTATGAATGACATATCAATTTATACAGATCCACTTGTCATTATTCCATAATAATATAAGTATATATGTCTAGAGTGATAAAACTCACCTTTTTAAAAGCTAGAACTGACAAATTCAGAATAAAAATCCAAACTCCGCAAAGCACGAAAAAACACGACAAAGCACAATGCAAACTTGAGTGGATGAAGAGTCAGATCCAAATCTTGTATGCAAACAACTATTACATACATAATAATATGATTCAATACAAAAGAATAGAGGTTAAAACAATGGAAAAATAAATGAATCAAAGTGACATAACTTGCCTTAATCATTCAATGGCTTGGCTACACCACATATGGGTTCAACCATCATCTTATATTGCTTGGTCATGATGGTTAGAGGTGTGCTAGAGGCTAGAGGCCGAGTATAAGCATGAAGAACAAAGAAGAAACAAAAGAGAAAAAGAAAGAAGAGGAAGAGAAGCCATAGATCTCGAGCTTGAATATAATTTTCTTTCACGCAAATGATAATACGAAGTTTTGGGAAGTTTTTATGTATGATAGGCAAGAAAAATTCATGGCTAGATTAAAGGAATGAACGGCTAAGGTAAGTAGTAAAGATGCTATGCAATAAAAGACAAGATTTTGAATGGTTTGGAAAATAAAATGGCAACAAATACTTGATGTATTTAATAAAAAAATTTCTTTCTTTCAAGAGATGAAATGAGAAATGGAATAAAATGAGATATGTTTGAGGAGTTTTGTACGTGAATGATAAAAGGAAATACATGGCTATATAAGAAAAAAAACAGCTAAGGAGTTATGAATACTAGGGAAACGGAAAGGCATAGGTTAAGGAGGAAGAAACATGCAATATATTTTATTTTTAAATGCAAATGAAAAAAATGAGAGATGGGAAATAAATTTTTTTTACGTGAATTTTCAACTTGATATGCAAGGCTACGAGTAGAGTAATTCATGGCTGGGAATGAGGAGGAAACATCTAGAAAATAATAAAGGCCATGCAAATGAAAAAGGCAAGAGTTTAAACAATGAAACATATGCCTCTTAAATTTCTCCAAGCTATTTATTTGCATACATTTCTTTCTAGAAATGAAATGTGAAGTAAATGTGTACGTGAATTATGAAGTGGAGTGGATCACAACAAAAGATTTGAATGGCTAAAGAGGAGTAAATGATAGAAAAACAAAAAGGCTAGGAAATAAAAGGCAAGAAATAAGGAGAAAGAAACACACACACACACACACACACATATATATTATTCTTAAATGCAATTGAAAAGAGGATATTTTGAGATGTTTGTACGTGATTAATAAGAGCAATTCACGGCTATGAATGGTTAATGGCTAGGGTAAGTAATAAAGAGGGTAGGTAAATAAAAAGGCAAGCATTAAAGAAATGTAACGCATGTCTCCTTGATTTCTTCCAAGCCTTTTATGAAAAGATACACACACAAGTGAAATCCAATAAATAAAGTTTAGATAATCAAAATAGAAAAATAAAATAAAATAACATAGAAAATAAAAATATAGAAATGCACAGAGAAAAATAAAAATTGAAATACAGAAAATAACTGCGTGTAAATCGCTGTAATTTATCTAATTTAAAAAGTATAACACATAATTTAACGAAAGAAAAGCAGAACAGATATCATAAATATATTCTGCTTCAAAGAAAAAGATTAAATTTAAAATTCAATTTTTTGAAAAAATTTAAACAGAAAATTCAAATTTTGACCAAAGTATAAAATTTTCGAAAATCATTTATTTATTGCATTTGGAAAATAAATTACAAACAAATTCCAAACTTACATTGGAAAAATTCTAAAAATTCACTTTTAAATAATTTAAAAATCAAAATTCAAATAAAAATTTAATTAAAAATATTCACAAAATTATGGGTTGTTACACTCTCCCCCACTCAAAACTTTTCGTCCCTGAAAAGGAACGAGGCATGGAAAATAGAGACAATAGATAGAATGAGATAGAATTAAGACAATAAAAAAAGAAGATTGAAATTATACCTGGTAACAGTCGTTATAAGTAAATTCAACAAGACGGAGATGATCTTCCCAAGATCCTCTGTAATCAAGGACACAAGCACGAAGAAGATTCTTGAAAAGTTTTCCAAAACAGACTGGTAAAGGTATTTTGGGAGGAAAACTACAGATCGAACTTTAGGAGATAAGATCAATTTGGAATTCAATTCCCCGCTTAGGATGCAAGAGAATAGAAACAACCGAAGGATAAGAGATTGGAAAACAAAATAAGATGATAAATTTTAAAACCATGAAAGTTTCAACTTAAATTAATAATTGATTTCAACCATTTGATTTTTCCTAAGTTAATTAAATCTTATCTATTTATAATTTCATTATCTTATCACCCAATTAACAATTTCTAAAATCGTGAATTTGAAATCATTTATTATACTCAAAATTTTGTTCAATAAGTTTCACGCTTCTTTATTCCAGATGGTTATTACATTTATTCCACTTAATATATGTCTAATCACATATATTAAGTATACTTACACTTATTATGGCTTACTCCAATTTATTCATAAGTTCCTTTAACATCACTTTATATTGTATATTATTCAATTAACTTTTTATTCTATTTACCTTTATTAATCCTTTTATAACTAAAATTTAAGTGTATAACATTTATTATAAACACTCAAATTTTATTTATAAAATCCTTTTATATTGTATATTATCCAATTACATAGTTAACTTTTAAATAATTTAGGTAAGTTATAATGGAAATGCAATAGAATAATATACAAACAAAGTTTTCTAATTCAATTATTTCAACTTAAATATTTATTCAAAATTTTTGGTTCATTTTATAATTGAAAACATTCTAGAGGTAAATAAATATATATACAATATATATCAAATTAAATTTAAATCATATATCCATATATATATTATAAATCAAGTCATATTTTTGAAATTCAAATCAATTAAATTTTCAAAGAAAAGCAGTAGCAAAGCCACAGAATGGTCTCTTCACTTCGAAACTCGAAAATGAATGTCGATGATGCTGCAGTTATCACCGAAATTATTTTCCAGCGACAAGAGAAGGGCACTGATTTAAACATTAAAAATTCTTTGAAAACAATCTCTATTTGGAAAACACTTTAAATGATATATCTTTTAAAACTTTAAAAACCCAAGTTTGAAATCATCGGAAATTAAATTCTCAAGTTCTTGATTTAGATTCATTTTAATTTCCAAATTAATTTATAGCCATGTTTTATAGTTCAGTTATTTATATAAGAGACAAAAAGCCAATGGTTACAAGATATATAAAGTCAAATATTATTTCTTAATAACCTATTAAATTAATTATCAGAGTTCAAAAAATCAAACTCATACATAATATAATTATACAAAATTTATCATTTACTAAATTTTGAAATCAATATGGTGTCAGTTTGCTCTGTTCAAGTGTTTTGGAAATCCTATCGATAACGTTGATCAGACGAATCAATCGGAAACCCAAATCAACATCAACAATTCAAAGTTTTATTGATTGAAGTTACAAATGTGTTAAGAACCATGAGTATTAAATCGATATTTAAATACTTCTTAAATGCTCATATTCAATATATTTTGAGAAAATGGTATTGATATATTTGTTGAAACTAGTGTATGTATTGCTCTCCATACGATGGATGTTGAATTAATTGGTAGGCCAAAAACTAGTATAACATCCATGATGCCAATTGTGATGAATTAATCCTTGGTTTGAACATTTACGATGACACAATCAAGCATGAATCAATCGATGTCAACTAATAGTGTTATCGAGGACCAATTCATCACTTGAGACTTAGTGCATGATGGAATCTTTAAACAATGGATTTATGATGTTAATAGGCCTTCGAGGCAAAATATGTGAAAGTCCATATGTTTTCTTGGATCATTGTGCTCGAGATCTTTTAAGATCAGTTGGAATTAACATGTCTAAGGGTTCATATGGTCTTTTAAGAGAGATGTTCCAAGAAGGGCCCTTGCCATGTCATATGTTCATAAGAGGTATAGAAGACAAGTAACAAATTTATACAACGATCCATTAAGCTCGTCAATGGGCTATGTAATCCGTTCTTCTATTCAAAGTCCAACGTCCATATAATTATGCATATATATGCTCGTCATAGTCCAAAGCTCCATTTACATAATTATGTCAAGTTCTAGACGTGAGGAGTTCGAGCACATGAACGTGCATGTCAATAATGTTCAAAAAGGCATAATCCAAGAACAATAGGTATATCCAAGTTCTTGTTCATATAGTTTATGCATGATTACAGTCAAATAGATTTTGCTCCCAATTCGATTTAGAGTTTACAAGAGTTTTATTTTAAGAGTAGAGAAAAGAAAATTGATTATCCCCATTTGCGCACCCCTAGGTCCATATCTATAGTTGTATTGTAGCTCCATCCCGCCTCCCATGTCTTCAACAGACTTGGCTTCGGTTGCGTCAACAACGTCACTTATAACTTTAGCCTTAATAGATCTTGTGAATGTTAATGGTCTTCGGCATCGACCGTCTTATGTATTGAGATGCTTTTGATTGATTGTTGGCGACACTGAGCATTGATGAAAAGACTATACGGATTCCCATGACAGTTTTCCCTTAGAAGAAACTAACCATTCATTAAGTTTAATATAGTGATATGATAGATAATGTCTAGTATGTAGAATATAAATCAAATCAAATAGTTGTGACGCTTACATTGATTACACCACAACATACTGAGGGTAAAATCAAAACTGATAAGGTTCGTTTGCATAATGGATTTTCCGCTGAAGATATCCTCAGAACAACTGGAGCCAGCCTCCTGACAAGGTTCAGAAACTACCTCCGAGCACCGTATATCTCTAGATAAAATATACCAATAATGTAAACATAGTTTTTCATGCACAAACATTCGTGATCCCTAATATCATCAACTCTCGCTAGTAACATCGATAAGCATACTCTAGATATGGATTTAATATAACTTATGGGTTAGCTAAACCACATTGGTTATGCTCCTACTCTGTTTTCCGTCATCTCCGATGTCGAGGCTACATTAGGCATCTCTCACACGAGTCATCATCACTTGAATAGAATACGAATCCCAGCATCTCGAACAGTCCACGGATCTCTATAAGGATCTTAGCATAAGTCGTCCGATAAAAGCTAACGCTGACCTTTCCTTGGACTTAACCTTACGATAGATAGTTCAACTCTATAACATTCCACTTCACAACTGTTTCTAAAACATAAAACACGTATATCAGTTTTGGAGTGGTTTTCGATAAGAAAATAGTTATTGATCCCGGTCTCTTCCAACCTAATTCGATAAATTTTCAGATACTAATTAAAACTATTGAGTTCAGTCGGCTGATTGCTGAGTTAAAATATGTAAACTTTGAATATTCAGCCGGTTGGGTTGGAGGGTTAGCCGGTTGATATGCAGAGAATGTTAACCCGCATAAAATTAGTGTAATTTTGAGGTAATTCAGTCGACTGGTGAGAGGCGTTCAGTCGGCTTAATTTGGTAAAAAAATTTGAGTACTATGAAATTTCAATAGGCTGAGACTATGATTCTAGCCGGCTGAAACTGTTCTTCGGCTGAGGTTGGGCTTTCTTTTAGCTTATACTTAAATTAGTTATAAACTATATATATATGTGTTACTGAGTTTTATTTTGATGTTAAACACAAATATATAATTATTATTTTAAACAACACAATACTTATCCATATTACAACAGTAAAATTTATAAACAAAATAATTTAATTCCCAAATTTTTGGAATCATCCGAGCGTGGTTCATCCTTGGTTATTTCATGTAATGGATGGATAGAAGACCAAACATTACTTTAAGCACCTCTTCCACAAGAATTCGGAGACACGGGAGGACGTTGGGGAGACGGATTATACACATTTTGCTTGGAAGACGACCCACAAAACTTGAGAGTGATTTGTTTTAGAAAATTCATTCGTTTTCCATTGAATTTTTGTTCATAGTACATTTCACGTTGTAATTCCAACGTCTCTTGTTGATATGATGGATGTCGTCAATTTTTTCTTTGGTAGATGGAGGAACAAACTCTAAGTTTCTCTTAGACCGCTTTCCTTTCGGTGTATATCCAGTGTGACGATTCGGGGAAGGAGTAATTTTTACTGGAATATACATCGGAGTTGATTTGTATGAAGAATCTGAGGTAGGGGTGCTAAAAATGTTTGAGGATTGATTAGAGCTTTTTTGAGATGACATTGTAAATGTTTATGTATTTGTAAAGATTGTATATGAGTTTAGCAGAAATTTAGTGCGACGACCCGGATTTTCAGACCAGTTAAAACTGCCAAAAAATCCGTCCGTTCTAAAACTACTAATGAAACCTACCAACTTAATATGCCATATTTGATAAATATTCAATATTACTAAATGTATAGGATACAATTTCAATTATATAACTTATCAAAGTAATTAATTTATTTACTAATTCTACAAAGTGTGCTCTAATACATACCAAATACAATGACTATAAATCTACCACCGCATAACTCTGATGAGAGAGACCACACTATCCTTACCTGCGGACTCAATAAACAATGTAAATATGGAACAAAATAGCAAGCAAGAAAGATACAATAACACAAGATAAAGAACAACCAATAACCGATAAACATGAAAGGGTTATATTATTTTAGGGGCTGCATCACTACCACTTATGACTGCCTACGTACCCCTATCTAATTGGGTATCCAATTAGATACACGATCAAGCCAACGTAGTTCTCCTACCACAAATAAGACTCATGAAGCCTACGATGCAACAGACAATATGCAATTCCCAAAACTACCCACTTAGGCTTAATCTTCAATTTTAGATTTTCAAATCTAATTGCCTTTACGAAAATTATCTCTTCGGACTTTATTCTTGAATTCTTATTTCAAAACTTTTGAAATAAATATATCCTTTATATTCAAATTATACTTTACTTCGGGATCTTAAATAAAATCACTTTTGAAAAGTTTATTTAGAAATACCAAATACTGTAATAAAAGCATATCATACCATATGCAACCAGATCGGGAGGTTTCTCCCAATAACAAGGCAACTGGGTCCCAACCTTAATACAATCAATAAATAAGTATATCCCTCTATTCCAAGAGCGGACTATACCAAAAACACATGCCCACTTTTTAGTTACGGGTTACCCGAATCATTGGTAACATAACAAATCATTTTATATCCCGAAGCGATAAATCATTTCACACTAATATTCACAAGTACCTTCAAATCTATAATAATTTTCATTTTCCAAATCCTTTCAAAAATCATCTTAAAACCATCGGGTTTAGTCCTCGAAATTCTTTCCGTTTTATAAAACATTTTATAAAACCATTCTTATATAAATCACTTTTATATAATATAACTTCAAAATATTCATTACCAAACATATCTATTTCTTTTAAAGGGAAAACATTTCATAACATTTCCATTTGAAAACCAATTTTCAAAACAATCGATTAAAATTAAGTGAACCAAATATTACCGCTAAACACATTATAGTCAAATTGTGAAATAAATCACAAGGTGTTAGCCTACAATTATTTTCTACCCAGCCCATGCATATGGATAATTAATTGCTCATAAACTGGTCGAGCAAAGTCAATAATCAATAAATAGCAAGTGCTCATAAACTGGTCGAGCCTAATTCAAACAATCAATCAATGAAATAAACGTAATAATAAACGATAAACAATGCTTCATTCTATCAAATATTTATAACACTTTAACGGTTTGATACTCATTTTGGAGCATCCGGGCTTTCCCTTCGACATGTTTCATCCCTCATCCACGTCTCCTTGGATCTCACAGACGAAACACATGTACTAGTCCTTTAAGCATACCCCATTAAGTATTTAACTTCTAAATTTTAAATTACTTAATTAACCATCCAAACATAATATCGAGTAAGGAAATAAATCATTATTCTAGAAAAAAGGTAAACAAGCATTTAACAAGGGTTTTCAAACAACTTAACAGTTAAATTTCTTTCAACTTAGCAATAGTTTTAATAAACATAAAATAAGAAATAACTTACTTTGGATTCCACTCCGTCAAACTTTAAGGCAAGGAACTTAAGATCTAACGCATACTTCCTACCATGCTTCGAAACCGAATGAATATAAGCTCGAATTCCTCCTTCCTAGTGCTTGGCCAAGGTTTGGGATGGAAGTTGGCCGAAAGTATAGAGAAGAAGTGGTGGAGCTTTGAACTTGAATTCTCAAAATTAGACCCGAAAAATAGGTCATTTTCTCTCTTGTTTTTGACTCTCTTACTCTCAAAATTTGAAAAACATGTTAACTGAAAAATGGTTGAAAATTATTTTCTCTTCAATTTGAAAAAAGAATCACTTGATTTTGATTAGTTTTGAGGAAGATATGGTGAAAAGAAAAATAGCTATTCTCGGATTCACAAATATAAAGCCCGAAAATGCACTTCAAAGAATTGAGTTTCAGGTATAGCAAACCTCAAAACTGGAAAAAGTGATCAAAATAAAAGTTGTAGCCACTGGATTTTATATGGTTACAATAAAATAATTTCTTAATTTGGGTCTGTTATGATCAAGTTATGATCAAAACAACATGACCTATTCTCTGGCTTAAAAACTGGGCCAGAAAATCCACTTGAAAGAAGTATATTTTTGACATAGATAACTTTATAATGTGACAAAGTGGAAAATATGAAAGTTGTAGCCACTAGAAAAATACATGATTTTAAAAAAATAATTTTGTATTTCGATTCGTTTTTGAAGAAGTTATGACCGAGAGAAGAAGAGGTAAAATATGGAGAAAAAATGAATTTGATTTAAAGAGAATGAACATTGATTTCTTTTGAATATTTTGTAAATATTTTAACATTATTTCTTTCTAATTTTTTTCTATGTCTTGGAAGCCATTAAAGAGAAGAGGAAGAAGATGAAGAAGCTTGAGAAAAGAAAAAGAAGAAAAATGTGAATGAAAGTGAAGAAGTATGTGGATATTTATAGAAAAAGAAAGAAGTGATAAATTTACCAAAATAACCTCTTACCAAATTACCAAAATAATCTTACTTTAACCTAAAACAAACTCCACTTTTTCAAAACTTAAAATCATCTTTCACATTCTTACTTTATGTCTTAGTCACTTAAAGATTAAGTAAAGAATATCATAATTATGTTGGCTTTGATTTGATGTGATTTGATGTTTACTTTTTCTTACTTTTGTTAATTCTTACTTACTTTTACTAATGACTTCTAGAAGTTTTCTAATCTTATTTAGTAAAAGTAAATATATTTAGTAAATTAATTAATACTTACACTATTTGAATATATGTTCTTTAGTAAAAGTAAATATATTTAGTAAATTAATTAATACTTACACTATTTGAATATATGTTCCTGTATAAGAAAATAAAGTGCGACGACATTGCGACAACTTTTAATCGACAAAACGTCGTTTTTCGACAAAATGTTTTACGGTCACATTTTGATGTTTTAGTTAAACTGTTTATTTATGTAAACCAAATTTAAAAATAAATTTTTATGATGTCATTTAAAAATATAAACACTCATAAATTAATTAAGATAATTTATTTAACCATTGAAACATACTTTTATGAAATCAGCATTTGGTCACTTTTGTCGATATAGGCAAATGTTATAATTTTTATGTATGTTTCTACTTCCAAATCCTATCGAATATTATTTAAATCAAAAAACCTTTTATATTTTATATTTTAAATCACTCTAAATAGTATATTTTAAAGCGGTCAAATTCTGGGTCGTTACATTTAATTACACACACACACACCGAGCTAACTATTTGTTTCAAGTTATTGTTTTAAGGTTAAAGTTCTTTAGAAATCGTCATTGCTCACATCACCTTTGCCGACGATATAACATTTGGAATTATCTCCAAATGTGACAGATACTCCATCTGAGTAGATAATTTTAGTCAGCATATCTTTGTTTCCTGTCATATGTTTTGAGCAACCACTTTTAAGTATCCACTTTCCTCTTTTCTTAGTTGGTACCTGCAATAAATATAGAGATGACAATGGTATCTGCTTTTTTATTAGGCTCCTAAGAGTTAGATCTTAAGAAACCAAACCTAAGAGGGTTTAGAATTCCCTTTATAAGTAAAATCTTTATTTTTATGAACTGAATTTATAAATGATTTAATATACTTGTTTCTAATTGACTTATTATTAGGTTTTGGTACCCAAATCTTTATAGTATTTGTATTGCAAATATCTTTCTTTTGAATGGAAACCTTTGATTTCGGTTTTGCTTTTACAAAATTCTTATGTAAATTGAAATTTTTGTATGATGAGTTATTCCTCTTTGAACTAAATTTTAAAGAATTTGTATATCCTAACCCTTTCTTATTAAAAGTGGTTTGAGAGTTTTAATAATTTTAGAAAGTTTTTATCTACCTTTGTTAAAATTAGATAAATTTCTAGTGATATTCTCTAACTCAGTTTTGAGATTGGTATTGTTTAATTCAAGAATTTTGGCATTTGATTTTAAGTTATGATTTTTTGAAGCTAATTTCATATTCTTTTCTTTTTGCACTTTAATTTTATTTGATAGCATAGTGAGTTAAGAAGAAATGTTAGATAAAGATTCTTATGTTTTAACAAGTTCTTCTTCTAAGATTTTCTTTTCATCTCTGAACATATCAACTTCTATTTCACTTCTGTTTAATTTTTCTAAAGCATCTTTATACTTTCTTTTAACTTCTTGTAGTTTATCCAAAAGCTCTGAGTTTATATCTATTAAATCGTCAATGGTTAGATTACTTACATCGTTAGTCGAAGCCATAAAGCATACATTGGTTTGTTCAGAATCACTGTCAGTGTCATTATCTTATGATGAAGATGATTCTAAATCATCTCATGTAACAGAGAATGCTTGCTTCTTTTTGTACTTGTCCTTCTTATTCTTGTACCTGTCTTTCTTTCGATCAGGATAGTCTTTCTTTATGTGACCCTTCTTATGACATTCATAACATTCGAGATTTGAAGCTGGTGGTTTATTGATATTGTCTCTCCTGTTGTTTACGAATTTCTTGATCTTTCTAATTTTCAAAACTTTTTGAAATTCTTTGCTATAAATGCCATGTCATCTTCATCTGAGTTCGAGTCTTCTTGTTTAGCCTGAAAAGCTATATTCTTTCTATCTTGGGCATGATCTCGTTTTGCCTGCAAATTTACTTCATACGACATGAGGTTTCCTATTAACTCTTCAGGTTTGATAGTAGAAATATCATTAGCTCCTTCAATAGCTAATACTTTTCATTCTCATTCATCCTTTAAAGAATTTAAGATTTTTGAAATAATACCAAAGTCATTATATTTTCTCCTAATGCTAATAGTGAATGATATATGCCTTGGAATCTAGACATATCATTTATAGTTTCATCTGCTTTCATTCTTAAATTTTGGAACTAATTTTTAAGTATAAAAATATTGTTTTGTTTCACTTTTTTTGTTCCTTCATGTATAATTTTAAGAGTTCACAATATTTCATAAGCAGTTTTACACATAATAACTCTATTAAATTCAATCTTATCTAAAGCATAAAATAACATATTCATAGCTTTTGCATTTGAAGTAGCATCTATTTTTATGTTTTTGACCACTGTGCATATGGTGTGGTAGGTATAGTGTATTCATTCTGAGTGATATTCCAAGTACCTTATCCATTTGCTTACATATAAATACTCATGTGAGTTAACCAATAGTTGTAATTCAAACCGTTAAATAGTGGTGGTCGTGTAGTAGATTGACCTTCAATAAAACTTGTGCTAGTGTTATTTTCCATATTAACTGAATATCAAATAATGGTGTTATGGTTATATAACGACCAATGCTCTGATACCAAGTGAAAGTGACTAAGGATCATGTAATATGGAATATTAACAACTATTTACTTGTGTAGAATATAAATATAAAAGTAAAATAATAAAGTAAATAACGCCACAGATTTTATACTGGTTCGAACTTCTGTTCTACGTCAAGTCCTAGACTCCTTTTGGAATTCAACTATAAATGCTCACTTGACCCGGAGGAACATGTATTACACCGCCTAAGCAACCGAAAAGGACTTCTACCGCCTAAGCAACAAAATAGGACTTCAACCGTCTAAGCATCCGAATATGACTTCTAATACAAACAATAAAATTGCTTCTGATTGAGTATGCTCTTGCGTAGCACTGATAAGTCAATAACGTACACTCTTTATATAATCTTCTCCTTTGTGGTATATAGTGTGATTCATGAAGATAGGAAGTTTATTTAATCACCGGTAAGATTTGCTTGAATGAACATGTGATTAGAATCGAAAGTGTTTAATGCAAATGGCAAGGTTGTTAAAACAATAAGAATGAGAAAATAGAATTTGAATTAAGTGATTAAAACAAATGAATTCAGGGCTATATGTAGTGTTTAAGTGTTGCAACCGATCATGAAAATAGCGATCAAAAGATACGGAAGCAACTCTTGAATCAAGAGTTGTTTCTGTTCGTTGAAGTGAAGTGACTTTTCGGAAATACAGTCGTTATGAAGATTCAGTCGACTGATTGAAATAATTCAGCCAGCTGAATTGATTGAAATTCGAATTAGATAGAAAATGGTGCAAAAATCATGTAATTTAGCTAGCTGAATCATATGGTTTAGTCGTCTGAATATTCAAATAAAGTTGTGCACATGCACAGGAATTCAGTCGACTGACCTATATGTTTTAGTCGGCTGAATTTCCTGTTTTCTACCATATCAAAGATTTTTCAAAATTGTTTTTGTGTGTGAACTTGTTTACTAAAAAACTTGGCATATGAACTATGATTTGGAAGATTTTAAATTACGTGTGTACGCATATACCACTTTGGAGAGATTTTAACAAGAATATACTACTAGACTTAGACCATAGACAATATATTACTGAAGCTTCTATCTGAAATCTGATCTGCAATTCGTAGATTATTTGTCATGTAAACTATCATCTTCTCCTGCAAATATAGTTAGTTCACATAATATTTACTTATATAGTTGTCATAATCAAAACATCAAAAGTCAAGGATCTAACATTTGATTCCTACATCGACCTTGTTTTCACTTGCCTTTAGCTCAAAATGGACCCAATAGCTCATGGCCTATGAGGATGGGGAGAGCTTAGCTTTGATTATTTGAAATCTAACTTGGTGGAAGATGTTGTGATGTTGTCCTAAGACTTGTAGCAAAGTTTGAGTTGATTTGGAGGAGTTTTAGAATAATTTTTATTTGGAAATTATATGGAGAAAGAGTGAAAGAGAGTGATAGCTTTCTAAGTGAAATTATGAAATGGATTCAAGAGGTATGACCCTCCTTTAATAGGCTTAGAATGACATTGCTTAAGCTTACTCTCAACCCCTAGTATGCCATGGAAGGCTCACCCCTCCACATGCCCATTACTTCTCCTTTATACCTCTTACTTTAGCTAATTACTTTTATGCCCCTTACATGTTATACCTCTTACTTTAGCTAATTACTTTTATACGCCTTACATGATAATATCACTTATCCATTTAGAAACTTTAGAACATTCCAATTATCCCATGAAGAAAAGTGTGCAATTAGCTCCTAATGTGTTCATATGTTCATTATCTTAGTACAAAAGCTTTCGAACAACTTATATCGATTAAAAAACTGTTTACCGATAAACCGATTTTCAGTCACATTATGGATATTTCTTCGAAGAATATATTTTTATAAATTTTTTTAAAAATAAGTTTCTTATCATTATTCATTAATTAAAAGGTATTTAATAAGGTTATAAAATCACATTTATAACACTTAGCTAAATTTAAAAACGTTATGATATTCGAAGACGAAGTGTTCGACTTTCCAGGTCGATACATTCTCCCCTACTTTGAACATTTCATCCTCGAAATTCAAACAAGAATGATAATCAAAGAAGATAGAAGAACAAGATACATATCTAGAATACTACTAAAACTATATGCAAATCAACTGCAAACCAAAATGCTTACTAAGTGACTCCACCTCAAGTAGTGAGAACACTACAAAAGATATAAGATACTAAGATAAGAAATCTTTAATTCGAGAACAACTTCGGATATGACATCCACATACTATCCCCCATCTCCTATGTATAATCCCGAGCATCCTCGCTCTACTATATTTTGACTAACTTAACAATCTTAGTCCTAAATCGCTTCATATCTCTATCAACGATACAAATAGGTTGTCTCAATATAGTCAAGTTCAGCCTAATCTCTAAATCCTTTTGTTGTGACGCTTCCACTATCATCGAAGGATCATGCACAAACTTACACAAATGCAATACATGAAATACATTGTGCACACCCGATGGTCTAATCGGTGACTAGACTTTATACGCCAATGTACCAATCCTCTCCAAAATCGGGAATGGTCTTATATATCGAGGAGCCAACTTCCCAGCCCTTCCAAACCGTACTACACTTCTCATCAGAGAAACTTTCACAAATACAAAGTCTCCAACTGAGAACTCCAAGTCTCTATGCCTCTCGTCTGCATAGCTCTTCCATTGATTATGTGCTTCCTTGATTCGATTGCGAACCTCTATGACCTTATCTGATGCTCTTGAATCATATCCGGCCCAAACACAAGACGATCTTCAGGTTCTACCCAACATGATGGAGATTTGCAAGGCCTTCCATTCAACGCTTCAAATGGTGCCATTCCACTACTGGTCTCGTAAATGTTATTGTATAAAAACTCAACACGTGGTAAGTGCTCTTCCTAGGAACCCCTAAAATCTAAAATGTATGCTCGAACCAAGTCCTCTAACACTCGGTTCACTCTTTCCGTTTTGTCTATCAGTCTGTAGATGGTTAGCGGTACTCAAATTAAGCTCAGTCTCTAATGCCTAATGCAAACCCTTCTAGAATTGGCTTGTGAATATTAGATCTCTATCACTCATGATATCACAAGAAATATCGTGCAATCTAACGATCTCCTTAACCTAAACTTATCCAAACTAGATGCCGTCCTTTTAGTCTTAACAGGTAAGAAGTGCACACTCTTAGTCAGTCGGTCCACAGTAACCCACACACCTTCGTTACCTCTCATCAACCTCGGTAATCTATCAATGAAGTCCATGGAATTCTCATCATATTTCCACTTAGGAATCTCGAGGGGCTGAAGCAAGCCAACCATCTTCTGGCAACTTCCTTTTACCCGCTTGAAATTAGTACATCTGCTTAAAAATATAGAAACATCTCTCTTCATGCCCTCCCACCAGAATGTCTGCTTCATGTCTTGGTACATCTTAGTGGCCCCAAGATGCATTGTCAACCTAGAATGGTGACTTTCTACTAGAACCTCCAGCTGAGCGCATCAGCTATGATTTTTTCTATTCCCGGTGTACATAAAATATCCAGATCATAGGCGGTAAGAAACTCCAACCACCTTTGTTGCCTCATGTTCAAGTCCTTTTACGTGAAGAGATACTTCAAGGATTTAGTCCGTATGCTACTCGAACCTCTCACCTAGCAAATGATGCCTCGACATCTTCAATGCAAATAGTACCGGTATCAACTACAAGTCATGAGTTGCATATCTCGCTTCATGCGGTTTGACCCATCGACTCACATAAACGATAAACCTTCCATGCCGCATCAACATAGCATGCAAACCTATTCCACATGCATCAGTGTAAAAATCAAATCCTCACCTCCATTTGGCTCAGTAAGTACATGAGCACTAGTCAACTTTGATTTTAACTCTATGAATGCTTGCTTGCATTTATCCGTCTATACAAATTTGACGTCTTATGTAATGACCTGGAATTTCACTACTTTGATATGCAAATATTTAATTAATTTAATATAAATTTTACAATGAAAATAAAAATATTTTAAATGACAAATAATGATGGTGAAATAGTTTTCAAATTTTGTTTACAAAAATAATTAGTCTGAAGAAAGATTGAAAATGTGATCGGAATTCATTTTCCGAAATTATCGATTTTTCGTAGGCTAAAAGTTTTCAAAAATGCTGTAATCCCTTTGGTATAATTATACATATTTAAATATAGATAAGTTAGGGTTATATGTGTGTATATGTGTGTATTAGGGTATGTGTGTATGTGTAGATATATTTAAGTATATAAAGTTTAAAAATAAAATATAAAATGATACCTTAAGAAACATACTTAGACATCAAGTACAAGAAGGTACAAAACATGTTGGTTTTAATGGAAAAGGATGGTGTGATGCTTTAGGGGCTACTGTGGGTGTGAGGTGAAGGCTAGGTGAGCTGAAAATAAGGTAGTGGAGGGTATAAGGCAAGGGTAGATAGGTAATTTCCTTTTTCTTTTATTTATAAATAGCTTTCCATTTCCTCAATCTTTCCTCCTCTTTCTTCGGCCTTATCTTCCTCATTTCCAATTCAAATGGAGATTTTATTTTCTTCAAACCATGACAAATTTCAGTGGCTACAAATTTTATGTAGATCACCTTTTCAAATTCTTGGTCCAGCTATGTCAAAATCTTGTTTATTTGCAAAGTGTTTTTGGACTCCGAGATCCAAGTCTAAAAATGACCCTTCTTATTTCGGCCATATCTTCTTCAAACGAAAGTCAAAATTTAGTGTTTCTTTTATTCAAATTGTAGAGAAAAGATTTTCCTTAAACTTTTCTTTTGACAACATTTCAAAAGTTTGAGAATTGCGTGTCCAAAAATCGAGGGGAAGTTTATCTATTTTTGAGTGGATTTTGTGATTTTCCAGGCTTCTTGTATTCCAAAATGTATGAAGTTTTCAAAGGATTTTTTGTGAGTAGATTCTTTAAATTTTAGGAAAGTTTTACTTTTATATGTATTTAATATTGGATGGTAAAATAAGTTGGTTTTTTAGTTGCAATATTATATGGTTTGAATATATGTATATGTTACTAGTTGCAGTTTAGATATTGGCTTGTGAATCGAAAGCTAAAGCATTGTGTTTCATTATAAAGATGTGATTTTTGGATTTGTGCTATGATGGTGATATGTTTATGGATTTTTAGGCATGTGTATGCGATGTCTTGCTAAGGAAGTGGGAACTTTGATATGGTATTGATGATTGGATTTCTTTATGGAAAAACTTGTGTTTAGTTTAAAGGAAATTGAAATCATTTCAAAGTTTTCAGCTTTGTTTTCTTATGCAAACTCTTATGCTCTGTTTATGATAAGTTGGTAAGTATTTAAGTGTTGAGGTTTCAATAAGGAAAGTCAAAACATTTTCAAGTTATGGTGTCCATAGCGATATTCGCTATGGATGTAGTTTCGATAAAAATAACAGATTTTTGAAAATTTAGTTTTTATACTTAAAAGAGTTTTGAAAGTGCTTTATAAACTTAATAACGATGTATTAGAAAGTTAATTAAGTTTTAAATAATTATTTAAGTTTTGATAATTAATAATTAATTGAATATTAAAAATGTTTATTTAACTTAATCAATGAGGTTTAGTTTCTATTTAATTATCTTCTAAAGATAAGATTAATTTTAATAAATTATTAATTAAATATAAGGCTAATTAATTATTTAGTTAATTAATAAAGTGATAAATTATTTTTAATTATTTATTAATTAAGGCTTAAATTTGAAATAAATTATTTATTTAAGGTTTAATTTATTAAGTTTTAATTAAAGGTTATTTTATTAATTAAATGAGATTAATTAATATTAATTATTAATAGAGGTTTAAATAATTATTTAATAATTAATAAAGGATTAGTTAAGGTTAAATTATTTATATAATAGTTAAGCATTGTTTAATTAGTTATTAAAGGCTTAATTATTTATATAATAGTTCAGATTTAATTAAGATTAATTATGTTTTAAATAAGGGTTTAAATTGTAAATAATTATTTTAAAAAGGATTTTTAAGTTTTAAATCTTTTGTCTCGAAGAATCAAATTGTTTTATAGGTACTTTTTTCAGAGATGGCTTTGAACTCAAGGAATTCAAATGTTGGTACTATTAAGTTGACAAATGTCTGTGAATGAGTTATGATGTGATTGTTTGATTGTGTAGACATTTGATAGCAGAATAAATCCCCTTCTGCTATAATGTAATTGTTTGATTATTGAGGATATACATTAGCATAATAAATTCCCACTCTGCTATAGATTGGTTGTTCGATGTATGGACATATATGTTAGCAGAATAAATCTCCATTCCGCTATAAGTTAATTGTTTGATTGTTTGGGCATCTATTTAGCATGACAAATCACCATCCTACTATTATGTTGTTTGGATATTTATATGCTAGTTGGGTTGTATTGACATATTATTCCCTGATTTGGATATGAATTGCATTTACATATATGTTGACTTATGTAAATAAATTGTTGATTGACGTGAAAGTGAAATTGAAATTAAATGGTAACTTAAATTAGTACCATTGGGTTTACTAAACCTCGTTTTGAATTTATGTAGTATGATTTTGAATTAACTTCAATTCTTTAATCGGTTTGGGGTTTTGAAGTTTATGAGCGATTTTCATGTTATATAATTATTTTATAAAGGTATTTATAAATAATAACTTGTTTAATAAAGGGTTTTACTACATAAAAAGGGTTTATTTAAAGTGATTTAAAATGAGATTTTGTAATGTAAAAGATGTTTTATAAAGGAAATTTTATAAAGAGTTTTGTACATGGAAAGAGATTTTATAAATCATTTTAGAGATTTTAAAAAGAAGTTTAAATATAGTTTGAAGATTTATAAGGAGGTTTGAAATACGAAGTGAACTTATAAAAAGAATTTTTATAAGGAATAAGTGAGTGGGTTTCATAAACTGAATGGGTTTCATAGTAAGTGATGTTTTGAAAAGGGAATTTCTTAGTCATTTAGTATGGAATTTGAGAAGAGGGAATTGTCCAAATGTTTTTGGTAAATACTTATATTTTTGAGATAAGTAAAAAAGTTTTCCAAGTATAAAAGGAATGTAAAGGTTTTTGGGAATAGTATTTTAAAAAGATATTTTGATAAAATTTTGCAAAGTGTTTTAACTAATGAAAGATTAATTAATAGAGGCCTAGTGGATCCCATATGGAATTAAATCAATGTTTGAATGATTGTTTATCTGATAGTTAAATAACCAACTGTCAAATCTGGATCAAAACGTAACTTTGGAAAAATCTAGGAGAAATGCGCGAGTTATATGGCACAGTCATCTCCAATGATGTTGTACTGTGCATGTAAATCTCATCTCGTTCTTCAGGATAGGTGATAAGGAAATCCATGCACAAATGGTTAGGAGGTGAACTCCGCTCTTATCTTTTATCTGCTTATTTCCTAAGGAACCGAGATTGAGTTTACCGAAAACTATCGAAAGATGTTTTTAAGATATCAAGATCAGATAAGTATAAATTATCTGAAAACCACTTCGACCCAACTCAAGCATTTCGAACTGAAGATATCTTGAGGATGATTGAAGACGGAGTTTTTGAAGTGCAAGGGCTACTTGCTTCTAATCCCAAGGGTGATTCCAAAATGGATGTAGTAGAGATAGTGCCTTCGGTTTTGTTCAGACCTAGAACAAACTTATATGGATAAATGCCAACATTGCATTTCTGCCAGAGGGCAATGTTAGTATTCCAAGATGGTCTGCTAAGAGAAAAGGTAAAAGCATTGCCTCAAGCTTCACAACTTGGGAAATGGCTAAAACAGGGTAGATGCAGCAGGGCTATGTGGGTCGCTCCCATTAGGGTGTGTCGTCACCTTTCTAGATTATCATATTATGGATTTGGTTGTGCATGAGAGATCTCGGTAAAGGTTAGGAACAACCGATGTGATGACATATTCAACAATATCCAAGTTCAGGGGTAAGTCGGTTCTTTGTTGGCAGGTATGGACCAAGTTTAGGGTCTGACCCAAAATACATTTTATCTAGAGGTGTACTGTATGGAAGGTAGTCCCTTACCTTGACATTGATGGAATCCATTCTCCAATAAGTATCGCACGAACTTAATTGTATACCTATTATGCTGAAATTTAATAATGTAACAATTTCAGCTATGATTAATATGTATTTGTATTCTAGAGTATCATAATATCACTGGATTTTATATAAAACATGTTTTAGTTATCGTAAGGTAAAAACCCATCCGTGTTTATGTACGGTGTGGTCTTACGAGATACTTTTGATTTAAAAGGTGTTTTACAAGTTATAATAAAGTTTCTTGTGATTTGAGTTTCTCACACTGGTTTTACCAGACTGACCTGGGCGTTGTTTTCCTATGATGCTCGGGTCAGCCCGAACATATTTTCCAGATTTAGCTGGATTTTTTGGAGCTTTCAGGTGACAAGCTTGATTCTCCCAGACGTATTCACGTATCTAATATTCTTCCGCTATTCTTGTTTTGTTTAGTTCTTGTCTGTATTTGTCAACAATGGTAAGGATAGGCTGTTATAACTGTCCAAGCTGATAATAAGTTAGTGTACTCGGATGTTGTGTATAATGAAGATGATTTCTTTTCATAAAGACTTATTCATATTATATATTACTTCTCACGTTTGTGAATTCTGTTCTGTCTTTACTTTCTTCAGTCCAAATGACCTATCTTTCGGACACTTAAATGATAGGCCCATGAATACCGAGGATGTATTAAGTGTCGTCTTTAGGTGTAAGGAAAGCAGATCGTTACAACGTGGTATCAAAGCTTAAGTTAAGCGAACACCTAGACTTTGGTGGGGTTGACTCATTTGAGATAGGGTAAGTGAGACCCTAGAATGAGTTTGAGTGTATATATTGAGTGCGTATTTGTTAGTGTTGTAAAATATTTTATATTGTGTCGATTTATCGGTTGAACGGTTTATGAATTCTGGTCGAGACGTGTTACACCACGATGTCGATAGAGGTTTCTAAATACTTAAATTAGGCAAATCAACATAGTATCATTTTCAAATTTGGTAAATGAAATAATTTTACCTAGGATATATTTTATATATAAAGGATGATTTTCAAAATTATTATGGTATGGCATAGTTATTTGAAGTGTAGGTTGTTGGGAGATAATAATATTTTATTATTATCATTTAGGATTTGTTTAGTCATGCTCGTCTAGTTTGAGCATCGACTGCTATTAGTGTGTATAGGTAGCTTCCCTTTTTAAGGTATGTGTTGGGTAGATAGAAATTGGGAAAGCCTTTGAAACGAACACCTTGTGAATTAAGTTTTTCAGTTTGACTATAAGGCGTTTGATCTTAATATTGGGATAACAATTGATTTAATGAAAGATGTTTATAAAAAAAATTGAGCATATTTTGGAATAAATATTTGAAAAATGGTTTTAGAAAGGTTGATCTTATAAAACGAACTTTAAGACTTGTCTTTTGATTAAAAAGAGAAATTAAGTAGGAAACTCGAGGATTTAAATCTTAGGGCTTTTAAAAAGGATTTTCAAGGATTTGAAAAGTAAAGATAGTATTATTTGGAAAAAAATTGGTGCAAAAATTAAAATTTTAGGAAGTATTTTCTTAGGATTGGTTAGAGGGAATGAGTTTCGACTTGTTTTATGATAATCATAATAATCTTCTAAGTGATGACCAGATGTTTGCCTAGGTGAATGTTATAGTGTACTTGGTAAATTATTATTTTTATCATTGTACTATCGAAATAAGTTCAAACCTCGAATAAGCCCAAAGCGAGTTGATGATAAAGGTTTTGTTGGAAAAATAAAAAGTATTGTTTCAAAAATGAGATTTTGAAATAAAAGAAATATTTGTTAAGCTAACTAGTTTGATTGACTCAAAAATAACTTAAAATTGGAGAAGGGATGTGTTCAGTTGGTAAGCACTTCTCTTGAGTATTACCCTTCTTAGTAAGGGAGGGTATGGTACTCTTTGGTAGTACCCAGTTCCTTAGTATCATTTTGGAGTTCCTCGGGCTATATGTATATATTTTCTATGATTAATATATAAAAGTTTCATTTCAATTTTTTTTGAATAAATTTGAGTATTTGGATCTTGAGTTTCTTAGGGAAATAAATGCAAAATGGAATAGTTGAATCCAATAATTGTATATACTCTTAGGATGTAGTGGAGTATTATACAAGTTGAACATAAATTAATTTATGAAATATTTTCATAAATATTTTAGTTGAATAAAATTGGCATTAGAGAGAACCAATTAAGTAAGTGCATAGGTTGGACGTAGAACATTTGTTCTTTCATGTAGTTATGATCTAAGATTCGAGTACATGGCTTGAGGTGATTCACGCTATTCCAAATAAGGATCTATTACTCGATTTTTGACGGCGAGCACTTGATGAGGATTTTTGGTATGGGACCAGTGTTTTCTATCATAGTTACAACTATGTAAGTAGAACAGAGGTTCCTAATAAGGAAGCCCGATGGACTCCGCACTACGAAATCGGGTGAGCGATACTAGTTCGGTAGTGAAGTTATGTATTCGAGTAGTGATCAAATCATATTGTTGTATATGAATGATCTATGTATATCACACGAATTGATTTAAAGTGCTAATTGTTTTCTGGGTTAGTTTGAGGTGTAATTTTGGAGACGAAATTCTTTTAAGTAGGAAAGTGTAACGACCCAGAATTTCACTACTTTGATTTGCAAATATTTAATTATTTTTAAATATTCAATATATAAATTTTATGATGAAAATAACACTTTTTTAAATTATAAATAATGATGGTGAAATATTTTTCAAATTTGGTTTACAAAAATAAGAAGTTCGAAGA
Source organism: Allium cepa (assembly GCA_030765085.1). Lineage (NCBI taxonomy): Eukaryota > Viridiplantae > Streptophyta > Magnoliopsida > Asparagales > Amaryllidaceae > Allium > Allium cepa. Next base: position 604,552,983 of record CM060935.1, read on the forward strand.
AAGATCGAAAATGTGATCGGAATTCGTTTTTCGAATTTTTGATTTTTCGTAGGCTAAAAGTTTTCAGAAATATTGTAATCTCTTTGGTAAAATTATACACATTTGAATATAGATAAGTTAGGGTTATTAGGTGTGTATATGTGTGTATTAGCGTATGTGTGTATGTATATGTATATTTAAGTACATAAAGTTTAAAAATAAAATATAAAATGATACCTTAGGAAACATATATATATATATATATGTAGAAATCAAGTACAAGAAGGTACAAAACATGTTGGTTTTGATGGAAAACGATGGTGTGAAGCTTTGTGGGCTGGTGTGGGTGTGAGGTGAAGGCTAGGTGAGGTGCAGTAAGGTAGTGGAGGGAATAAGGCAAGGGTAGATGGTAATTTCCTTTTTCTTTTATTTATAAATAGCCTTACATTTCCTCAATCTTTCCTCCTCTTTCTTCGACCATATCTTCCTCATTTCCAGCTCAAATGGAGATTTTCTTTTTTATCAAACCATATCAATTTTCAGTAGATACAACTTTTATGTAGATCACTTTTTCAAAATTTAGGCCCAACTATGTCAAAATCTCGTTTATTTGCAAAGTGCTTTCAGACTCAGAGATCCAAGTCCGAAAATGGTCCTTCTTATTTCGACCATATCTTCTTCAAAAAAAATCAAAATTGAGTGTTTCATTTATTCAAATTGTAGATAAAAGAATTTCCTAAAACTTTTCTTTACCACTTTTCCAAAATCCGGGAATTACGTGTCCAAATATCAAGGGGAAGTTGACTTATTTTCGAGTGGATTTTGTGATTTTCCTAGCTTTCCGAATTCCAAAAAGTATCAAGTTTAAAAAGGATTTTTTGTGAGTAAATTCTTTAACTTTTGAGAAAGTTTTACCTTTATATGTATTTAATATTGGTTTGTAAATTAAGTTGGTTTTTTGGTTGGAATATTATATGGTTTGAATATATGTATATGTTGCTAGTTGCGGTTTAGATATTGACTTATGAATCGAAAGCTAAAGCATTGTGTCTCATTATAAAGATGTGTTTTTTGGGTTTGTGCTATGATGGTGATATATTTATGGATGTTTAGGCATGTGTATGTGATGTCATGCTAAGGAAGTAGACACTTTGATATGGTATTGATGATATGATTTCTTTGTGGAAAAACTTGTGTTTAATTTAAAGGAAATTGAAAATCATTTCAAACTTTTCAACTTTGTTTTCTTATGCAAACTCTTATGTTATGTTTATGATAAGTTGGTAAGTATTTAAATGTTGAGGTTTCAATGAGGAAAGTCAAAACATTTTCAAGTTATGGTGTCCGTAGCGATAGTCGCCACGGATGTAGTTTCGATTAAAAAAAAAATTAGATTTTTGAAAATTTAGTATTTATACTTAAAAGAGTTTTAAAAATGAATTATAAATTTAATGATGATGTTTTAGAAATTTAATTAAGTTTTCCAAAATTAATTAAGTTTTTATAATTAATAATTAATTAAGTATTAAACCAGGTTTATTTAACTTATTTAATGAGGTTTAATTTCTATTAATTATCTTCTAAAGATAAGATTAATTTTAATAAATTATTAATTAAATATAGGGTTAATTATTTTTTTATTTAATTAATCAAGTGTTAAATTATTTATTAATTAAGACTTAAATTTAATAAATTATTTATTTAAGGTTTAATTTATTAATTAAGTTTTAATTAAAGTCTTTTTATTAATTAAATGAGATTAATTAATATTAATGAAGGTTTAAATTATTATTTAATAATTAGTAAACGATTACTTAATGTTAAATTATTTATAATAGTTAATCATTGTTTAATTAGTTATTAAAGGTTTAATTATTTCTTAATTTATAATTAAATTAAGTTCAGATTTACAAAGATTAATTGTGTTTCAAATAAGGGTTCAACTTATAAATAATTATTTTAAAAAGGTGTTTTAAGTTTTAAATCCTTTGTCTCCGAGAATCAAATTGTTTTAAAGGTACTTCTTTCTCAGAGATGGTTTTGAACTCAAGGAATTCAAATGTTGGTACTATTAAGTAGACAAATGTATGTGAATGAGTTACGATGTGATTGTTTGACTATGTGGACATTTGATAGCAGAATAAATCCCTATTCGACTATAATGTAATTGATTTGATTATTGTGGACATATATTGGAAGAATAAATTCCCATTCTGCTATAGATTGGTTGTTTGATTGTATAAACATATATGCTAGCCGAATAAATCCCCATTTTGCTATAAGTTATTTGTTTGATTATTTGGACATCTATTTAGTAGGACAAATCACCTTCTTTGTAACATCCCGCCTTTTCGCACACTTTAAAACGACACACGTGCCAATTCAAAGCATACGCAAGGGCGGATTGTTATGGGGTAAATAAGAATAACAGAGAAGGAATAAAACAAAATAGAATCTCACAGCGGAAGGATAAAATATAATAATAAATATACAGTTCAAAACAGTATACAAAACAGTTATTTCACTTATACAATGAACATCAGAGTTACACATACCAATACAACAATGCAGCGGAATATTAAGAGTGTGTAGTGCAATACTATATATATAAAATAATACTGAATCTTCGTCTTCGTCCTCCAAAGCTAAAACCTGCTATCCTGAAACGCTCGGACTGACCCGAGCGAATTTGAAAAGACAAAACACTCGAGTCAGACTAGAATATCTTATGTGAGTTAAATAAACAGAAATAAATGAGAGTACAGTAACTCAAGAGATACTCGGGATTTACATCTCCTAAGGATCCGTTAAACTATTTACTATGTAGTATATTGCGCTATTATAATAGTGTCTATTTATAAAATAAACTTACTTTTTAATAGCGTTAAGGGGTTACCCATATAGCCCTTAACCCGTAATAGTCCCAGTAGTCCGTCCAATATCATAGTCCCTCCTGATCGGGAAGCCACCAGAGGATACCACACGGGCTACGGGAGAAATCCAAACTCGTACAAGGCGCGATAGGGTAGGTGACACGGCACAACTAGGCAATGCCAGGGTAGATATACCAATTGCTATCTAGGCTGATGGTAACGCGCAGCGCGCAGCTGCCGCCCACCTCGAACTAACTCCCCCAAAATCACAATATAGAAGTGGCCACTGAATCAATCCAAGACAAAGTATAATATCGAAGAGGAGCGTCCGATCAGAGGAATGACCTCATTGGCCTGAGAATCGCTCCTGTTTTAGCCACCTTATGCCAACTCACGGGAGTTGGGTCCACGTATTTACCTTACAGGAAACGTCGCCACCACCTACTTCATTCTGGAATCTCCACCGCGTACACGGTTAGTCAAAGTGGTTTTCGGTATCGACAGAGAGTATGTCCATATCCGATCCCGGTCTCTTTGCCAACCAATCGTTATTATAACACCGCGGTTATTTAAAAACAGTTTATACTTTAAACCAGAATATAATCCCTTTCAAAACCATAATATTACGATATCATTTCTTCTTTAAAAACACAAACAATTTATTTTCATATTATTTTATAAAAGCCCAAATCAATGATATCGTTTCCCAAATAAAATTTCCTTTCCAAAAATTATGTCACTTTTTATTATTTAATATCCCATGTAACCAATATTTTGTTTGTAACTTTCAACATAATTCTTCGAAATCCATAGTATTTTAAAACCATTATTTTCAAACTAAATGGTTTGGATATTCAACGGTATGCGAATTAAAAATGGTTTAACTTTACTGTTGCTTTATAAAGAAATAAATTACATGGCTTTCCAAATATTTCTTCTTTTAAAGTTAAACCAAAATCCAAAATATTACTTCAAGTCCCAAACCATTTCAATTTTATATATATTTATATCCATTTTTGAGCATTACTATCTCAACTAAAGTTGGATTTTTTTATCCTTTCAAAATCAATATTCTATTAATTAATCTTGACCATTCACATAAAATCCATAATTAATAAGACTTCAATTTCTAGTAAAATATATATATATATATATATATATATATATATATATATATATAGAATTTTTCCACTTCAAATTATACTAGAATATCCATTTCTATTTATTTGGGAAAATCCAATTACAATATCATATCTTAAAATTTCCAACTTTATATTTAAACATAGGATATAAATTTACCAAACTCCATTTTCTAAATTTCTTCCATTTTCAATAAAGAAATTTATATTCCTTTTAATTTCAAAATTTCAACTTCATAGGTATATAAATATGGAATAAAATATTTATACAATATAAATTTTAAGATTTATAAACCGTATTCCATCCAACCCATAGAAATTTCATTTAAAAATAGTTATATATAGACCGCGGTGCCTGTATATAATTTTCTATCCTATGGTCAAGTGATACGGATATTTATCATTTCAATCCGCAATTTAAAATAAAACTTTGCGGTTTTATCATTTCAAACCACAATCCCGAATGGAATAAATATGCATGATAATTGGCAATATAATGATACACAAATAAACATCCATCAACATCATCCATCATCCAATCAAAATCCACAAGCAATATCAATCAACAACAATATGTGTATGATAATATACAACAGGTAATAACTGGAAGTTTTATTCCAATTAAATTTTATCAACTATTAATCTAATAGTTTATATTCAGTAATAATTTATATAACTGTTAACTAGCATTTCATATTCCTAACAATCAAATAAATACGCAATAAATCAATTAAATTAACAGCTAAATCAAATAAACTGCAATTCAACAGATGTGAATGAAATAAACATGCCAATTATGCATAAATAAATTCCTATCCATTTCTAAAATTTATTTAACAAACATAAAAGCTTCTAGTAATTGTGAGTGGGTTAAAACACTCACCTTTGGAATTTAAATCGAATTTAAACCCGATTTAAACCCAAAAATTCGCCGTCTCAGAATTCGTCCAAACCAGCATCATTGGATCCGAAATTAAATTACGATCCTAACAAAAAAAAACCGTTCGTAAAACGGGTATCGTATGAAAAAGTTATTAAATTTAATCGAGTTGAAATCAAAAATAAAAAAAAAATAAAACAAGAAAATATACTGCACAAAGCTGCCACGTCATCAGAGCTTGCGTGCTTCCTCCCTGAACACGTTCGAACCGAGCATACACAGCAGCTCGCCCCTTTGGACCGACCGTTGACCACGATTTGCATGCCGCCTCGACCACCGTTTGACAAGCCATTGCCACCACTGGAACCGCCTCCATCTCCCCTTCTGGTCGACGTGGGTGCGGCACCCCCTGGTGCTCGCCGCCGCCACCATGGGCCTAGGGTTTTCGAACCCTAAACGCCACTTTCCGGCCACCACACCTCGATTTAGGTCTTGCAACCACCACCATTCGACTCCAAACCCAGATATCTATAAAACCCAGAAAGCAATTGCTCGATTGATGCCTAAATCGAAAACGCCCAATTCGACATATGGGTTACGAAATTTGATGCTTTAACCGAGTTTTCTGGCTGAAACAAAAGTCGATTGCAGAAACAAACACCACCCGTAGATTCGTATCGATGAAAACTACAACATATATTTTTTTGGGAATTTTCTGAAATTTTTGAGTTTCGACTTTTGATTTTGAACTGTGGATAGATCTAGGTTTTGCAGCCATTAAAGAGGAGAAAGATATGAAGGAATGTACGTATTTTCAATTGACAGAAGAAAGGAGGCTAGGGTTTATGATCGCGTATATATAGACAAATAGAAGAAGGCTAGGTGGGTACGGATAACCAACGTGCTAAACGGTAGTTGGCCCAAAAAGCCCGTTCTGACCCCGGAACCGAATCTGTTAAAACTATATATCCAAATAGGTGTTTTAAAATATTCTGAACGCGATGGAAAAAGTTTCACGACCAAATTCGATCGTATGAAGAAGTTATGCTGAAAACAAGATTTCCAAATTGATTTTTAATAAAATTGATTTGAAGGCGTTTCGCATCCGTACGATCAAACGACAAGTCCGATCGATACGAAAATTGAAACCCTATAATAATTCACCGATACGGATCCGATGAAACTAGTTTCGTCGAAATCCGAGTCCGTGACAAAAATGGCTATTTTTAATGTTTATTAAATCAATTAAATAAATCATAAAAATCCAATTCTAATTTTTCAACTTCTAATATTGGCCAAATCTTATTACTTATATAATTCAATCAATTCCAATTGATTTAGCAGCTTGGATGTGAATTAAAATCTATAAACATATCAATTTGCAGTGTTAATTTCTGCATTTTTATAATTATTTGGAAATTATAAATTATATTCTAAAACTCAATTATTAAAGCTTATATTCTTATACTCTCAACGAAATCCAATTAGATAAATAGATTTGATTTCTATTCCAACTCATGATTGCAAATAAACTTTTACCATAATTAAATTCCAAATTATTAATAACCCTTATTTTTCTTAACTATTTATTAATTCCAATCCAATCGAATTCAACACTATAAATTTGATTAATTTATTATATTCACTTCCTTTCTATTATTCAAAGTTATTGTTGTAAATACGACGAATACTAACATTAGTTTAAGATTTCACTCAATGTTTACAAATTCCATTTCAATCTAATAACGTAATATTTTACGTTCAATTCTATTTTATTTGTCGTAAATACCACTTGTTGAATTAAATACTCAAATCTTAAATAAATCTTGCTTCTAAAGTTATACCAACAATGGTCCAGTTAAATTTGAATTAGCTTTACCTTTATTTTATGAAATTAACTATTGCAATAAATCCAGATTAATAAATAAGGCTTGATTCCTATATTAACTTCTTTGGTCTCAATTAACCTTTTATGGCGAGTATGAATTTCAATGTATAATTGAAACCTTTATATCCATTTAATTTTACTATCATCCAATATCTACATATTCTAGCTAAATTCCAACTAACATATAAATTAGCTATTCCAACTTCCATTAATTGCGATTATCATACTATAGAAATTAAATTCCATTAACCACATAAATAAAAGTTGATCCCCATCTATTTACATTATATCACGTTTGCATAAATTTATTCAATGGTCACTTTTAATTAGTAACTATCCATTTTCCAATCCAAATGTAAATCTTCCACTTTTGAATTCTTATATTAAATGGAATTTATTCTAGGTAATATTTTTACTAATATTTACTGATTCAACATTTATGTTTCTAAAAATTTACTCCAACCAAATGTGACAATCTACATTTCATTTCTATGCAATATATACTCTTTTTTTTTATTCCATTCATTTGGTTACTGCGTTGAAATCTATTTATTACTAATACTAACGTTATTATCATCAATTATAATTGGATTCCAAATTTTTATTCAATACTGTGAAAAATAACTTTCATATAAATCAAATCCTTTTTATACCTAATTCAAATTGGATTATATTCCAATTCCTATAACTAGGTCTTCAGTCACCATTTACATATTTAGCGTTTATTTAAATCTCCGTTTATAAATTTAGAGTTTCTACTAAATTGAATTATACAACTTGTGAACTTTAACAAATTTAGTCCACCTAATAAATTTTCTAATGTTTATATATTGGCAATCCGATTCAGCTATCATTTCATTAATACCTTTTAAATCAACTAATTATAACTAATAACTACCCACCAATTTACATTAATCCAATCTATGCCACATAAATATTTAATTGTTAACATTAAATTATAATCACCACATCAATTCCTATATTTACTCAAATAAAAATCTTAAGACTTATATTTCCTTCTAAATTAGATTAGCAATTCTATTAAATTCAATTCATTAAACATTATTAATTTAACGGGTCGTTACAATCTCCCCCACTCAAAACTTTTCGTCCCCGAAAAGGAAAGAAGGGAGGAGGAAGAATAACAGTGCATTTTACTTCAAATATTAACTTATATTTTACTGGATTAATTTCCTTAAATGAAATACACTGGTTTTATAATTATTATATCCTTTAATACTTGAATTATTAAAGTTGGAAAAATATTTCAACAAAATTCTAAGTCCAAAATTTACGGAAAATTTTGGCAGAGTCTCCTTTGTACGGAGGGACTCTGGAGAAAATATAATATCCAAATATACAAATATTTTACATATATATCCAAAATAAAATATCCCACACGGGAAAAATATATAAAATAGCGCTTTAAACGTAATCCGAAAACATACCTATTTGTCGGGCAGTATACGCTTTATTATTTTGGAACCAAAAGCAGTAGCGGTTGCTTCCAACACCTGTATTCACTTATAAAATCTAAAAGGATAAATATTTATTTTACAGTGAATGTTTAGGTGGATTCAATCATTCATATTCAATCAAATGCAACAACCATAGATTTTAGCAAACAGCACACACCACAACAAACAATCATTAAATCAAACAAACAATTTGTTGTTCGGCTCAAATTCTGAAGTTGTACGAATGAAGAATAACTATCAAGTGCATCCGTTGCTCAACAGCCTTAGATGGAACAAAGATAGATTATTTGTTCATCCAACAACTCCACCATTCCTTACCCAACAAACATACATCAACCAAACAATTCAAACCAACACCAAAATAGCTGATTATACATTCATTTCATAATTCAGTGTTTTGATTTTCTTCCCTTTATTTATGGAGGAATTCCTTTATTTCTTACAAGTTTTATTTTCCAATTATCACCAAATTCATTATATTTGTATTTCTCTTTATTTCTTAAGTTTCCTTTTATTACTTAAGTTTATAAAATAAATTATCATTAATAACAACAAATATTTTGAATATCTTCCTTTCCTTACTCTTCACTTGTAAGATTTCCCTCAAATTCTTAATCTGCTAACATTTATTCTTATAAGTGGAAGTTTTTATTTATTCATCAACTATGAATTGCAGTCATTTCAATTTTTCCTACTTTCCATTATATTAGAATAGGGGAGATTAAACATACTTAAGTGAACAATCATAAAATAAATTCTTATTTTGAATTTCATGTTATATACTCAGGTTCATATCATCTATTAATAATCCTTAACTTTATTTTCAATAAAATTTTAATTATCACTTAAGTTATACCATTTAATTCTTATTTATAACGGTAATTATTGAATACTTCCTTATTTCCAAGATTCCTACTTGTAAAATATTCAATTCTAGTTTATTATTTAACATTTCAACTTTTATATTTGGGTAAGTTATTCATGTTAAGGAAATGCAATTGAACTTATACAAGTTAAATCTCCAAATTAAATTCAATGTTAATCCATATTACTATTCTCTCTCCTGCTTCTTCACTTTCTCTTTATAACCTTGCAATAATTCTCTTAATTAAATTGGAGGTTTCAATTTATTTATTTATTACTTAACCCCTCTTCACTAACATAATTTTAAGCAATTAATTACGGAAAAATTTAGAATTAAATACCGGGTTAAAATTCAATTTATTTCAAAATAATAGATAAATAAGTTCTTACAACTCAATATCTCTAATTAAATTTAGAACAATAAAAGAAAACCTTTAGAAAATTTCAAAATAAATCTGCAGTAGAATTTTCTACAGTGGCCTTTCCCCTTCGAAACTCGAAAATGAAAGTCGATGATGCGGCCGTCATCACCGAAGTTATTTTCCAGCGACAGAGAGGAAAGTACAGAATTTAATTTTTCCAAATCTTCTTTTAAAACAATTCTTCCAAATTATACTATATTTATATAAGAAATTACTTATAAACCAAATCAATAAATTTCACAAATTCTTTGGAAGCAAATTTTCAAAAACCCCGGACTTAAGTTCTAAAATCTCCAAATTGGGTTTATTATGATTTCACTTAGCTTCGATTTATTACAAATATTCTTATTGCCTAACATCCAATCTATAGCAACCAAATATATATATATATATCTTTATAAAATATTTTATATATAGAAAATATAATAGGCAAAATTATTTCATTCACCTATATTAAAAACAAATATTATGTCAGTCTGTCCTATTAAGTGTTTAGAAATCCCTATTGATGACATAGCGTCCCATGCATCAACCAGAATTTATAAATACAGAGCGGAACAGATTAACACAATATCAAAATCTTTTATAAATACTAACAAGTACGCTCTCTCATATATATACACTCAGCGACTCCCATAGGATATTTCTACCCTATTAACAAAGAGTCAAACCCCACAAAGCCAAGGTTTATCGCTAAACCAAAGCTCTGATACCAGCTGTAACATCCCGCCTTTTCGCACACTTTAAAATGACACACGTGCCAATTCAAAGCATACGCAAGGGCGGATTGTTATGGGGTAAATAAGAATAACAGAGAAGGAATAAAACAAAATAGAATCTCACAGCGGAAGGATAAAATATAATAATAAATATACAGTTCAAAACAGTATACAAAACAGTTATTTCACTTATACAATGAACATCAGAGTTACACATACCAATACAACAATGCAGCGGAATATTAAGAGTGTGTAGTGCAATACTATATATATAAAATAATACTGAATCTTCGTCTTCGTCCTCCAAAGCTAAAACCTGCTATCCTGAAACGCTCGGACTGACCCGAGCGAATTTGAAAAGACAAAACACTCGAGTCAGACTAGAATATCTTATGTGAGTTAAATAAACAGAAATAAATGAGAGTACAGTAACTCAAGAGATACTCGGGATTTACATCTCCTAAGGATCCGTTAAACTATTTACTATGTAGTATATTGCGCTATTATAATAGTGTCTATTTATAAAATAAACTTACTTTTTAATAGCGTTAAGGGGTTACCCATATAGCCCTTAACCCGTAATAGTCCCAGTAGTCCGTCCAATATCATAGTCCCTCCTGATCGGGAAGCCACCAGAGGATACCACACGGGCTACGGGAGAAATCCAAACTCGTACAAGGCGCGATAGGGTAGGTGACACGGCACAACTAGGCAATGCCAGGGTAGATATACCAATTGCTATCTAGGCTGATGGTAACGCGCAGCGCGCAGCTGCCGCCCACCTCGAACTAACTCCCCCAAAATCACAATATAGAAGTGGCCACTGAATCAATCCAAGACAAAGTATAATATCGAAGAGGAGCGTCCGATCAGAGGAATGACCTCATTGGCCCGAGAATCGCTCCTGTTTTAGCCACCTTATGACAACTCACGGGAGTTGGGTCCACGTATTTACCTTACAGGAAACGTCGCCACCACCTACTTCATTCTGGAATCTCCACCGCGTACACGGTTAGTCAAAGTGGTTTTCGGTATCGACAGAGAGTATGTCCATATCCGATCCCGGTCTCTTTGCCAACCAATCGTTATTATAACACCGCGGTTATTTAAAAACAGTTTATACTTTAAACCAGAATATAATCCCTTTCAAAACCATAATATTACGATATCATTTCTTCTTTAAAAACACAAACAATTTATTTTCATATTATTTTATAAAAGCCCAAATCAATGATATCGTTTCCCAAATAAAATTTCCTTTCCAAAAATTATGTCACTTTTTATTATTTAATATCCCATGTAACCAATATTTTGTTTGTAACTTTCAACATAATTCTTCGAAATCCATAGTATTTTAAAACCATTATTTTCAAACTAAATGGTTTGGATATTCAACGGTATGCGAATTAAAAATGGTTTAACTTTACTGTTGCTTTATAAAGAAATAAATTACATGGCTTTCCAAATATTTCTTCTTTTAAAGTTAAACCAAAATCCAAAATATTACTTCAAGTCCCAAACCATTTCAATTTTATATATATTTATATCCATTTTTGAGCATTACTATCTCAACTAAAGTTGGATTTTTTTATCCTTTCAAAATCAATATTCTATTAATTAATCTTGACCATTCACATAAAATCCATAATTAATAAGACTTCAATTTCTAGTAAAATATATATATATATATATATATATATAGAATTTTTCCACTTCAAATTATACTAGAATATCCATTTCTATTTATTTGGGAAAATCCAATTACAATATCATATCTTAAAATTTCCAACTTTACATTTAAACATAGGATATAAATTTACCAAACTCCATTTTCTAAATTTCTTCCATTTTCAATAAAGAAATTTATATTCCTTTTAATTTCAAAATTTCAACTTCATAGGTATATAAATATGGAATAAAATATTTATACAATATAAATTTTAAGATTTATAAACCGTATTCCATCCAACCCATAGAAATTTCATTTAAAAATAGTTATATATAGACCGCGGTGCCTGTATATAATTTTCTATCCTATGGTCAAGTGATACAGATATTTATCATTTCAATCCGCAATTTAAAATAAAACTTTGCGGTTTTATCATTTCAAACCACAATCCCGAATGGAATAAATATGCATGATAATTGGCAATATAATGATACACAAATAAACATCCATCAACATCATCCATCATCCAATCAAAATCCACAAGCAATATCAATCAACAACAATATGTGTATGATAATATACAACAGGTAATAACTGGAAGTTTTATTCCAATTAAATTTTATCAACTATTAATCTAATAGTTTATATTCAGTAATAATTTATATAACTGTTAACTAGCATTTCATATTCCTAACAATCAAATAAATACGCAATAAATCAATTAAATTAACAGCTAAATCAAATAAACTGCAATTCAACAGATGTGAATGAAATAAACATGCCAATTATGCATAAATAAATTCCTATCCATTTCTAAAATTTATTTAACAAACATAAAAGCTTCTAGTAATTGTGAGTGGGTTAAAACACTCACCTTTGGAATTTAAATCGAATTTAAACCCGATTTAAACCCAAAAATTCGCCCGTCTCAGAATTCGTCCAAACCAGCATCATTGGATCCGAAATTAAATTACGATCCTAACAAAAAAAAAACCGTTCGTAAAACGGGTATCGTATGAAAAAGTTATTAAATTTAATCGAGTTGAAATCAAAAATAAAAAAAAAATAAAACAAGAAAATATACTGCACAAAGCTGCCACGTCATCAGAGCTTGCGTGCTTCCTCCCTGAACACGTTCGAACCGAGCATACACAGCAGCTCGCCCCTTTGGACCGACCGTTGACCACGATTTGCATGCCGCCTCGACCACCGTTTGACAAGCCATTGCCACCACTGGAACCGCCTCCATCTCCCCTTCCGGTCGACGTGGGTGCGGCACCCCCTGGTGCTCGCCGCCGCCACCATGGGCCTAGGGTTTTCGAACCCTAAACGCCACTTTCCGGCCACCACACCTCGATTTAGGTCTTGCAACCACCACCATTCGACTCCAAACCCAGATCTCTATAAAACCCAGAAAGCAATTGCTCGATTGATGCCTAAATCGAAAACGCCCAATTCGACATATGGGTTACGAAATTTGATGCTTTAACCGAGTTTTCTGGCTGAAACAAAAGTCGATTGCAGAAACAAACACCACCCGTAGATTCGTATCGATGAAAACTACAACATATATTTTTTTGGGAATTTTCTGAAATTTTTGAGTTTCGACTTTTGATTTTGAACTGTGGATAGATCTAGGTTTTGCAGCCATTAAAGAGGAGAAAGATATGAAGGAATGTACGTATTTTCAATTGACAGAAGAAAGGAGGCTAGGGTTTATGATCGCGTATATATAGACAAATAGAAGAAGGCTAGGTGGGTACGGATAACCAACGTGCTAAACGGTAGTTGGCCCAAAAAGCCCGTTCTGACCCCGGAACCGAATCTGTTAAAACTATATATCCAAATAGGTGTTTTAAAATATTCTGAACGCGATGGAAAAAGTTTCACGACCAAATTCGATCGTATGAAGAAGTTATGCTGAAAACAAGATTTCCAAATTGATTTTTAATAAAATTGATTTGAAGGCGTTTCGCATCCGTACGATCAAACGACAAGTCCGATCGATACGAAAATTGAAACCCTATAATAATTCACCGATACGGATCCGATGAAACTAGTTTCGTCGAAATCCGAGTCCGTGACAAAAATGGCTATTTTTAATGTTTATTAAATCAATTAAATAAATCATAAAAATCCAATTCTAATTTTTCAACTTCTAATATTGGCCAAATCTTATTACTTATATAATTCAATCAATTCCAATTGATTTAGCAGCTTGGATGTGAATTAAAATCTATAAACATATCAATTTGCAGTGTTAATTTCTGCATTTTTATAATTATTTGGAAATTATAAATTATATTCTAAAACTCAATTATTAAAGCTTATATTCTTATACTCTCAACGAAATCCAATTAGATAAATAGATTTGATTTCTATTCCAACTCATGATTGCAAATAAACTTTTACCATAATTAAATTCCAAATTATTAATAACCCTTATTTTTCTTAACTATTTATTAATTCCAATCCAATCGAATTCAACACTATAAATTTGATTAATTTATTATATTCACTTCCTTTCTATTATTCAAAGTTATTGTTGTAAATACGACGAATACTAACATTAGTTTAAGATTTCACTCAATGTTTACAAATTCCATTTCAATCTAATAACGTAATATTTTACGTTCAATTCTATTTTATTTGTCGTAAATACCACTTGTTGAATTAAATACTCAAATCTTAAAATAAATCTTGCTTCTAAAGTTATACCAACAATGGTCCAGTTAAATTTGAATTAGCTTTACCTTTATTTTATGAAATTAACTATTGCAATAAATCCAGATTAATAAATAAGGCTTGATTCCTATATTAACTTCTTTGGTCTCAATTAACCTTTTATGGCGAGTATGAATTTCAATGTATAATTGAAACCTTTATATCCATTTAATTTTACTATCATCCAATATCTACATATTCTAGCTAAATTCCAACTAACATATAAATTAGCTATTCCAACTTCCATTAATTGCGATTATCATACTATAGAAATTAAATTCCATTAACCACATAAATAAAAGTTGATCCCCATCTATTTACATTATATCACGTTTGCATAAATTTATTCAATGGTCACTTTTAATTAGTAACTATCCATTTTCCAATCCAAATGTAAATCTTCCACTTTTGAATTCTTATATTAAATGGAATTTATTCTAGGTAATATTTTTACTAATATTTACTGATTCAACATTTATGTTTCTAAAAATTTACTCCAACCAAATGTGACAATCTACATTTCATTTCTATGCAATATATACTCTTTTTTTTTATTCCATTCATTTGGTTACTGCGTTGAAATCTATTTATTACTAATACTAACGTTATTATCATCAATTATAATTGGATTCCAAATTTTTATTCAATACTGTGAAAAATAACTTTCATATAAATCAAATCCTTTTTATACCTAATTCAAATTGGATTATATTCCAATTCCTATAACTAGGTCTTCAGTCACCATTTACATATTTAGCGTTTATTTAAATCTCCGTTTATAAATTTAGAGTTTCTACTAAATTGAATTATACAACTTGTGAACTTTAACAAATTTAGTCCACCTAATAAATTTTCTAATGTTTATATATTGGCAATCCGATTCAGCTATCATTTCATTAATACCTTTTAAATCAACTAATTATAACTAATAACTACCCACCAATTTACATTAATCCAATCTATGCCACATAAATACTTAATTGTTAACATTAAATTATAATCACCACATCAATTCCTATATTTACTCAAATAAAAATCTTAAGACTTATATTTCCTTCTAAATTAGATTAGCAATTCTATTAAATTCAATTCATTAAACATTATTAATTTAACGGGTCGTTACATTCTTGCTATTATCTTGTTTGGATATGTGTATGCTAGTTGAGTTGTATCGACATGTTATTCCTTGATTTGGATATGAATTGCATTTACATATATGTTGACTTACGTAAATAAATTGCTAAGTGACTTAAAAGTGAAATTGAAATTAAATGGTAACTTAATTAGTACCATTGGGTTTACTAAGCCTCCTTTTGAATTTATGAAGTATGATTTTGAATTAGCTTCAATTCTTATTTGGGTTTTTAAAGTTAATAGATGATTTTCACATTATACAATTATTTTATAAATGTATTTATAAATAATAACTTGTTTAGTAAAGGGAAAAGAGGATTTATTTAAAGTGATTTAAAATGAGATTTTATACATGAGATTTTGTAATGTCAAAGATATTTTATAAAGGCAATTTTATAAAGAGTTTTATACATGGAAAGAGATTTTATAAATCATTTTATAAATTTAAAAAGAAGTTTAAATCTAGTTTGAAGATTAATAAGGAGGTTTGAAATATGAAGCGAACTTATAAAAAGATTTTTTATAACGAATAAGTGAATGGGTTTTACAAAGGTAATGGGTTTTATAGTAAGTGATATTTTGAAAAGGGAATTTCATGGCAATTTAATATGGAATTTGAGAAGAGGGAATTTTCCAAATGTTTTTGGTAAATACTTATATTTTTTAGATAAGTAAAAATGTTTTCCAAGTATAAAAGGAATGTAAAGGTTTTCGAAAATAGTGTTTTAAAACGATCTTTTGATCAAGTTTTGCAAAGTATTTGATTAATTAATAAAGGCCCAGTGCATCCCATATGGAGTTAAATCAATGTTTGAATGATTGTTTATTTGATAGTTAAATAACTGACTATCAAATCTAGACCAAGACATAACCTTGGAAATATCTAGGATAAACACATGAGTTATATGGCACAGTAATCCCCGATGATGTTGTACTATGCGTATGAATCTCGTTTTGTTCTTCTAGGATAGAATATAAGGAAATCCGTCCACAAACGGTTAGGAGGTGAACTCTACTTTTATCTTTTATCTGTTTATTTCCTAAAGAACCGGGATTGAGTTTACCGAAAACTATCGGAAGTTGTTTCGACGAGACCAGGATCAGATAAGTATAAATTATCCGAGGACCACTTCGATCTAATTCAAGCGTTTTGAACTAAATATATCTTGAAGATGATTGAAGATGGAGCTTTTGAAGTGTAAGGGCTACTGGCTACTAATCCCGTGGGTGATTCCAAAATTGATGTAGTAGAGGTAGCGCCTTCGGTTTCATTCAGACCAAGAACAAACTTGTAAGGATGAATGTTGACATTGCATTTCTGCCAGAGGGCAGTGTTAGAATTCCAAGATGGTCTGCTAAGAGAAGGTAAAACCATTGCCTCAAGCCTCATAATCCAGGAAATGGAAAAAATAGGGTAGATGCAGCAGGGTTATGTGGGTCGCTCCCATTATGGCCTGTCATCCCCTTTCTAGATTATCATTTTATGGATTTGGTTGTGCATGCGAGATCTCGATAAAGGTTGGGAACAATCGAAGTGATGACATATTCGGTACTATCCAAGTTCAGGGGTAGGTTGGTTCTATGTTGGAAGGGGTGGACTAAATTTAAGATCTGACCCAGGTACATTTTATCTAGAGGTGTACTGTACGGAAGGTAGTCCCTTACCTTACTATTGATGGAATCCATTCTCCAATATGCATCGTGAGGATTTGATTATATACCTATTATGTTGGAATTTAATAATGGAACAATTTCTGCTATAATTAATATGTATTTGTATTCTAGACATTATCATAGTATCACTGGATTTTCAATAAAAATTCTTTTGGTTATCGTAAGGTAAAAACCCATCCTTGTTTTTGTGCGGCGTGGTCTTATGAGATTTTGATTTTAAAGGTGTTTTACAAGTTATAATAAAGTTTCTTGTGATTTGACTTTCTCACGCTGGTTTTACCAAACTGACCCGGTCGTTGTTTTTTATAATGCTCGGCTCAGCCTGAACATATTTTCCAGATTTAGCTGGATTCTTTGGAGCTTTTAAGTGATGAGTTAAATTCTCCCGGACGTATTCACGTATCTTATATTCTTCCGCTAATCTTGTTTTGTTTCGTTCTTGTCTGTATTTGTCCGTAATGGTAAGGACAAACTGTTATAACTATCCAAGCTAATAATAAGTTAGTGTTCTCTAATGTTGTGTATAATAAAGATGATTTATTTTTGTAAAGACTTGTTCATATTATATATTACTTGTCATGTTTTGTGAGATTCTGTTCAGACTTTTCTTTCTTCACCCTAAATGACCGGTCTTTCAGACACTTAAATGATCGGTACATGAATACCATGGATGTCTTAAGTATCGTCTTTAGGTGCAAGAATGGCAGATTGTTACATATTTCTTTGTCAAATTCGTTAAGCGAGAGGCAATCTTCGAGAAATCCTATATGAATCTCCTATAATAACCTACTAGGCCTAAAAAGCTCCTAATATCAATAGCACTATCCGGCTTCTTCTATTCCTGAACAGCCACAACCTTAGTGGTATCAACAGTGTTAGAACCTCCATTCTATAGTTTCGATGATAACAACTATACAATCGTATATATTTCAAATATCTTTATGCATGGATAATTCACTACAAGCAAGAAGACAATTCTGAAGACATGAGGAAAAGCACGAGTATTAAGTTATTGGTATGTATATATATGGTCATAGAATAGTTAAGTAAAATCTCCTTAAGTATATACACACACAAATGCACAAAACTTCAAAAACATAGAAAAAGCGCCAGAGTCAGACATCTGAATGCAGAACACCAGACGTCTGAGTTTTGTTTCTAGATTTTTTAAAATATACCAGGTCTGACCTTCCTTACCCGACGTCTGAGACTCGGGATTTTTAGAAAAAAAAGGCATAACTATCAAATTTGAAAGGATGTTTCTTTGTCTTTTCTCCAAAACTTTTCATACCTGAACAAAAGCAACTCTAGAGCAGAAAAGAAATGGAAGCAATGATTTATTGCAACCTTTTACAACTATAAAGATGTAGAACAAGATTGAGATTATATCATTGAATTTATCTTTTCTATCTCTAAATATCAGATTTTACTTTTGCCTTCTTGCTTTCAAAGTATACAATCAAAATTATATTCATTTTGATCTAAACCCTTCTATATTCTCATGCACATACACGTATACATTACTCAAGGAGACTATAGGAAGAATTGTACTTGTAGACAAAATTAGTGTTACATAGAACACGCATTTGTCAAAGAAGTACTCTTGTATCAAAAGCCTATTCCTTCGGACGAAGCGAGGGCAACTGGTTAGTGAAATTCCGAAGGGGAGCTTCGGGACTGGATGTAGAACTGGAGGTTCGAACCAGTATAAAAATTCTGGTGTGATTACTTCTATTTTTATCTGCTTTATCATATTGTGTGATCCATACTATCATACACTTACTTGTCATATACTATATACGATCCCTATAAACTTTCAATTGGTATCAGAGCTTGGGATTCAAGAGATCATAACAACATCCTAGAATAAATGGCCAAAAAGAGATCTAGTCAAGGCAATAGGAAGAGGAAGAGCAATAAAGAAGAATCAAAGGAGCAAACAAACAAATGCTTCATGGCTAAACTCAGATCACAATCAATATGCTTAGATTCTTTATATAAAGATATTTTGTTAGAACATGATGAATTATTAAAAGATTGTAAAATTTTGAATAAAGTTAATAGAATTGCTTTAGCTAAGTTAAAAGATTGTGAGCAAGAAATTTCCAATTTAAAAGAGGAAAATAAATTTTTGATAAAACAAACTAAATGTTTTGAAAATATCGTAGAACAACTTGTTTTACAAAAAGATTTCATACAAAAAGAAAACAAGCGTATAGAATAGAAAAACAATTATCTTTTGGAGGAAATCAATGTAATGCAAAATAAAAATAAATTTTTGGAAAATTCTTTAAACAATTCTAGTTCTTTAATTTTGTCTCTTGAAAAAGAGAATGAAGCTTTAATTAAAAAGAATTTAGAATTATCTAAAGAATGTGAAATTTAAAAAGTTAATAATTACATTTTGCAAAAAGAAATTTGTGATTCTAAGGCAAATTTTGAAAGATTAAATACAAAAATCATAAATTTTAACAAAGGTAAAGATATCTTTTCTTCCTTAATTACAAATTTTAAAGCTCACAATAATAAAAGCAGTTTAGGCTATAAACAAGCTAAAAGTGAAAAGAGTACTACATATGCATTCTTCTATAAAAATTTTAGTGCCAGTACTAGCAACCAAGATAGTTCTAAAACCACTTACAATCATAATAATACTTTGTTTAGAAATGGTAGAAATTATTTTTCAAGTACTAAGCTAATGACTAATAGTATTAAATATGGATTCCAGCTAATATGGTTGGTCATGATAAACAACTTTATATTAAGAATGTGATTTGTAATGAAAACTATATTTGTAAAGATTCAATCACACTCAAATGGTTATGGTATCCTAAAAATTAGGAAATTAAAAGGACCTTGGGTATCACATGCTTTAAATGTTAATTTTTTTTCTTCTGATACCATACATTATAAGCAGTAGTTATTTTATTTTATATCGTTCTATGTTATCACTTATGTGGAATATAATTTATGTCATCATATAAACTCTCCTTTTTATCGATGACAAAGAGGGAGGAAGATATTGCTCAATTACTATTTTTAGGGAAATATAAGCACAAATTCAAGGGGAGAAACTGAAAGATAAATATAGCATAGATTCAGGGGGAGAATACAATATCAAAGTTGCAAGCATAAACTCAGGGGGAGAGATATTTTAACAAATCTTGTCGAAGATTCACTCGTAGCAAATGGAGTTGTCATCATCAAAAAGAGGGAGAAAAAAATATTGGATCATAAGATTTTGAATACTGACAAGAGACAAAATTTCACGAATTTACGACTACGACAAATCCTGACTCATTGAATCAAATATGGGGAAGTTCATATATGCAAGGGAAGATCATAAGTGCTTCAACACAGGGAGTAAATTCATTTATTTTTAAATTAATAAATTAATTATATTGTATAGTTGTCATCATCAAAAAGGGGAAGAATGTTAGAACCTCCATTCTATAGTTTCGGTGACAACAACTATTTAATCGTATATATATTTCAAATATCTTTATGCAGGGATAATTCACTACAAGCAAGAAAACAATTCTAAAGACATGAGGCAAAGCATGAGTATTAAGTTATTAGTATGAATATATACGGGCGTAGAATAGTTATGTAAAATCTCCTTAAAGTATATATACACACAAATGCACAAAACTTCAAAAACATAGAAAAATGCCAGAATCAGACGTCTGGATGCAGAACACCAGACGTCTGAGTTTTGTTTCTGGATTTTTTAAAATATACCAAGTCAGATGTCTGACCTTCCTTACCAAACGTCTGAAACTGGACTCGGGATTTTTTAAAAAAAAGACATAACTGTCAAATTTGAAAGGATGCTTTTATGTCTCTTCTTCAAAACTTTTCATATCTGAACAGAAGCAACTCTAGAGCAGAAAAGAAATGGAAGCAATGATTTATCGCAACCTTTTACAACTATAAAGATGTAGAACAAGATTGAGATTATATCATCGAACTTATCTTCTCTATCTCTAAATCTCAGATTCTACTTTTGCCTTCTTGCTTTCAAAGTATACAATCAAAATTATATTCATTTTGATCTAAACCCTTCTATATTCTCATGCACATACACGTATGCATTACTCAAGGAGATTATAGGAAGAAATTGTACTTATAGACGAAACCAGTGTTACTTAGAACACGCACTTGTCAAAGAAATACTCTTGTATCAAAAGCCTATTCCTCCGGGCGAAGTGAGGGCAATTGGTTAGTGAAATTTCGAAGGGGAGCTTCGGGATCGGACGTAGGACGGCAAATCTGATCCAGTATAAAAATTCTGGTGTGATTACTTCTATTGTTATCTGCTTTATCATATTATGTGATTCATACTATCATACACTTACTTGTCGTATACTATATACTATCCATATAGACTTTCAAACAAAAATACGTTCCGCTGAACCAACTTGACCCAAGAACCTAACTTTTGAACGTCAAAAGTGACACTTCGAGAACTTAGCCTTCAGCACATGTTCTATCGGTGTTTCTAATACAATCATTTGATGGCGTGCATGTTCCTCCTCGGTCTTGGAATAGACTAGAATATCATATATAAATACGAGAACAAGGTTATTCAACACATCTGGAAAAACCCGATTTATTAGGTCCTCAAAATATGCTGAACATTAGTTAGGCCGAATGGCATAACTAACCACTCATAAAACTGATCCGATCTAAAAGCCGTCAAAGGTACACTCTCCTTTGTCACCCTCAACTGATAGAACCCCGTAGCAAGACCAAGCTAAGAAAACACTAGAGCCCCATGAAGCTGATCGAACAAGTTGTCTATCCTAGTCAAATGAAACTGGTTACTAACGGTTCGCTTGTTGAGCTCGCGATAATCTACACACAGTCTTAGGGAACCATCCACCTTCGTAGCAAAGATGACTGACACTCCCTAACTTAAATGACTGGGTCGCATCAAGCCCATCTACAACAAATCACTAATATGATTAAAAAGATCCAATCTCTCCTTCGGTGCAAGTCTACGAATAGGAAACACGATACGTTTTGCATAATTAACCAAATCATGCGAAATTCGATCTTCCGATGATGTGGTAAACCGGACACCTCTTCAAACATGTCCTGAAATTACTGAACAACCAAGATCAAATCCAACTCTCCTTCCGCCACATCCAAAAAATAAAGAAAACCGCGCATAAGCGAACTAGGCTCTCCATAATTTACTACTAGAACCTTCCCTTTGTCTGTCTTAAAAGACACGGTTCTCTTTACACAATCTAGCACTGCACAATATCGAGATAACCAATCCATCCCAAGCAGAACATAAAAACCCATAAAACCTATAACATGTAGATCACAAGGAAAGAGTTAGTTAAAATATGAAATCGGGACTTCTAAATAGATCATACAACGATTGGCCGAGCCCCCAATAAGGTTTGACATGCAAATAGAATCTTAAGCCTTAACTAGCTCAAATTTCAATCCATCAACAAGGATACTAGATATGAAACTAAGAGAAGCACCGGTATCAAATAAGACATGAACAAGAATACCATAAATAGATTGAATGCCTTCCAAAACCTGCTTTCCCATTGCAGTGATAGAAGTAGAAGTTGCCGAAGCCAATGCAAAAGCTTGAGCTTGCTGCCCCTTCTAGAGCATCAAACGCTCCCTAGCAAAATGACCTAGCTGATGGCAGTTATAACAACTCTGCCTTGGAACAAAGTGTGCTTTAACTGGCTGTGGCTCTATCTTTAGAACCTTTGGAATCGGTGCTTTCACTGACAACAGTTTCTCCACTTGCCCTACTTTCCTCGACCTATAACTCCAAGTATAGTGCCCATTCTGCCTATACTTATGGAAAACTATATTAGAAACATCCTTCTATGGCTGAAACTTACGCTTATTGTCCCCTGTTGGTGCAGCAATAATCGACTTTGGTGCTAAGCTCTCAAACCTTAACCACATATTCAGTAAATCCACAAACTACCCTATGAAATGACCAGTCATGTTCCACTGAAACTCGAGATGCATACCTACCAAAACATTTCATTCTTCTTCAAAGGGGTGTTAACTAACCTCAATCCAACCCAAGACAAAGCAATGAATCAGTTCTTCTACTACACCGCAGTCATGACCTCATACTTCAAATCCAAGAAGCTCATTAACAATAAAGTCTTCCCGGCTTCCGGAATTAACTTCATTTCAAAAAAATTCTTAAATTGGGCCTAAGAGAAGTCATTCTCTTGGACGTCAACTATAATAGAACTCCTCGAATCCATGGCTATGTCTATCAGATGCTGAGATGCCAACCGACGCTTCACCGTGTCATCCAGCTCCATATCCCCGTATATGTAGTCACACAACCTGAGCCAAGACCAAACTTCTATGATATTCTCCGAGGCACTAAACCTCTTAGCCTCTAGCCTCCCATAATCCCGACAAAGTGAAGAAAAAATCAGTTGAGGCCTAACCTGCATGACCTTCTCTACAATATCCATCCTCAGTTCCTCGACAGGAGCAACATTCCTTGGTGCTTGACCCCTGCTATTCATAATAGTACTACCCCGACCACTTCTACCTCCTCGAGCATGGGCAGCTATAATACTCATGGTTTGTACTACCTGAACTTAGCAAAATAGGTTAGGATACGAGATGATAGACTTATTTCAAAGAAAGAGATTTTTTCCTAAGTAAAAGCAGAAAAGGAAGGTATAGGTTTATAGAAATATACAAGTATTGAATAATATATACAGTACACCTGACTCATTCTAGGGTGTCGTTTACCCTATCTCTATTGAGCCATACCCAACAAAAGCCAAGGTTTTCACTCAACCTTGAGCTTTGATACCAAATGTAACGATCCGACTTTTCGACCTTCGAATGTCGACACTAAATACATCTATGGTATTCGTGCGCCTAACACCCAAGTGCCGAAAAGACATAATTAGGGTAAACTAAAAAAAGAATAGAACAAGGAAGGAAGAAGACAATATCAGAATCACACAGTGGAACGATAATATATAATATCAAAAAAGTACAAAGGATTACCTCGAATATAAAATTTTAAAGATACAAGACCTACATACTATCATCAGCGTAAACAGTTATAACCTTCTGTCCTCACAATGCTGATACATGCAAATATAATACAATGCAACAAAAATAGAAATAGATGGATAATGGAAGCCTCCAATGCGTCTTCTGAACTCTAAAGCGTCCCAAATAAAACCTACATTACTTAGCCTACTCGAAGAGCACATGACTAATTTAGGAAAAATAAAAACCAAGTATCAGACATAAGTTTGGTACGAGAAAACCTGAGATACATGCAACCCGTAACAGTAAGTATTGAGACTGTATGGATTCCCATAATGGTGTTCCCTTCAAAAAAAACCAACCATTAATTAAGCTTAATATAGTGATATGATAGATAATGTCGAGGGTGTAGAATATAAACCATATCAAATAGTTGTGATGCTTACATATCACACCACAACATATTGAAGGAAAAATCAAAACCGCTAAAGTACATTCGCATAATGGATTTTCCATTGGAGACATCCCAGAACAACTGGGGGCAACCTCCCGACAAGGGTTAGAAACTACCTCTGAGCGCCATATATCTTTAGATAAAATATACCCATAAGGTAAACATAGCTGCTACATGCACAAACACTCGTGATCCTTAATATCATTAACTCCTGTTAGCAACATTGATAAGCATACTCTAAATATTGAGTTGATACACCTTATGGATTAGCTAAACCCCATCGGTTATGCTCCTACTCTATATCTGTCATTTCTGATGTTGAGGCTACGTTTGTCATCTCTCACATGAGTCATCATCACTCAAATAGAACACGAATCCCTTAAGGATCCCAACATAATTTGTTCGACGAATGCTAACGCTGACCTCTCTTGGGACTTAATCTTAAGATTGATAGTTCAACTCTATAGCATTCCACTTCATGACCAGGCCAAAATATAGAACACGTATATATCAGTTTTGGAGTGGTTTTTGATAAGTAAAACATTTGCAGATCTCGGTCTCTTTCAAACTAATTCAATGAATTTCTGGTAAACACAATTTCGATTCTTTCAGAAGTAGGCGAACTATATAAAGAGGAGTTCTACCCAAGGGATCTCATATATATAAGTTCTCAAAGCTAGCCACATTTCATACAAATGCTTCTCCCCGGGGTTCTCGAAGGGTATGAAGTCGTGAAGATTTTAGGCACTTCCTAAGTTATATTAGGTCAAGTTAGATTGTCGATTAATCAACTATCTAGTCAAATACAATCGCTTATACAAATAAATGTTCGTATACTTAACACGTTTTCGACATTCCAACTTTTACCATCCCTCGATCAAGTGTGAAGTAGGTAAGTTAGGGCACTAGTTGCATATCAAAGCCTAGCCTAGACACTCCATTCTTGACTCTCACAGATAGATAAGTCTACCTCATCTGTTTTAGTACCGAGTATAGTATTAGTTACTTCCATAAACGAGTAAGAAATCAATACGATTAACACGTTTTTGACATTCCCACTTAACCGTTCTTCGTTCAAGAGGGAAGTCGGTAGCTTAAAACACTATTGCTTTTATACCTACTTGAAAATCAATCTTATCTCTCATAAATAGAGAAGTCTACCTCACTCGCCTTTTAGTATTAAGAATAGTTAATTATTTTTCAAACAAGTAAACAAAACACAATTTAGCCATTAAGAAATTCCTAACTCCTTTTTAAATTATTTTCTCATACTTTTAAAAATGCTTTTAAAATACATTAAAATACTTACAATTGGTTTTAAAACATTTTCTCAAAATACTACTTTAAGATAACAAATTTATAAAATACTTTGAAACTTAGAAAAACCATGTTTTCTATATATTTATAAATAAACCATCTTTTTTAAAAATTCATAACTAATTATTAAAAATAGTTAAAAATCTCAAACCACTTCTAAAGTACTTTAATAAGATTTAGCAAGCACTTATGAAATAAATGAAACAAAAACTTAAATTTAAATGTCTTTTTAACCCTTTAAAGTCCAAAATAGAGGCGAAAACAACGCAGTTTTGTACAGGTGTAAGTTTGGCCACTTTTCGATATGTTATTGAACTTTTTAACATTCAAAATTTTTATGGAATCAAGCATACATATAAAACATCACAAATATGGCAAGAAGCCATTAAGGGTCTCTCCACAAAGTTCCATAAAATTGCCAAACACAAAGGAATTCCTAAGTGCATCTATAACGATTATCGCTATAACATGTAATGATCTCTTTTTTTGAGCCAAATTAAATTTAATAATTAATATAAAATTTGGGATTTAAATTTGTGAATAAATTTGAAATTTTCCAAAAAAAATAAATAAGGTATGTGTTTGTTTATATATATATATATATATATAAATTGATTCTGAATTGAATTTTTGATTTGAAATTCAAAAAAATAAATATATTATAAAAAATTCTTATGACACTTGTAAAATAATTACAACATGAGAATAACAAGTGTTAACTTAGTATAGCTTGCATTTACAAGTGGCATGGTTGGTCTATTTTATTTTCATTTTTGAAATTAATAAATAAAGAAAATTCAAATATATATATACACACACACACACACATCTGTACCTCTTTCTCATCTTGTTTTCACATATTCAAAACCTACGAAACTAAAGCCCGAGAAGAAATTCAAACCACAAAAATGAAAACAGAAGTAAACACCCCTTCCAATTTCTAAACCTGAAAACAAGATCAATTCCCAGTTTTTTTCACAAAAATAATCAAATAGCAAAACAAATTTATCTTAAAACTAGTAGATCATCTCAAACCTGAAAATCCCAACCAAAACTAAAGATCAAAGATCAAACAATTTTCAAAAAAAAAAAAACCGGGAAAACAATTCAAAGTTCCAAATTTTTGTTCTAAAACAATCAAGCAAAATTCAGTCTGAAGCAAATCAAAACCATCTTCAACCTAAGCTAGCTTCAAGCAATTCAAAGGAGCAACTCAATATGAATTCAAATCAAACAAAGATCAGAACATTTCAACATCAAATAGCAAATCAACATGCAAGCTTCAGATCAAAAGCAGGAATTAACATTTCCAGATCAAAAATCAAAAGGAAACCTGTTCTTTGTTTTTGTATCAGGCGAGTAAACATCCTTCTTAAAAGCTTAAGTAAATGATAAACCGTTGCATGTGAATTTCCTAGAATGAATTATGCTTTGCATGTATATATATATATATATATATATATATATATATATATATATATGAGTGTGATTCCTGTATATATGAATATGATATAAGTGTGCATGTCTGTTGCTCGGTTCTTTGTTCACAGAGTTTAAAATCTTAATAAAATTCCAAATCTCCTCATCTATTCTCTGATAGATTTTGGTTTTCAAACAATTTATGTTTGTTTAAACATAAATTAAGATTTTAAATTATTTTTAAATATAATAAGTTTAAATATTATCTGGAAATGGAAAAGGCAGTAATTTTTTTAAAACATGTTAAAATCAAACATTATGAATTGTTGATTCAAGTATATATTTTGAATCGAATTTTAAAACTATGATTTTTAAAAGGAAATTCAGGATTCTAGTGCTGTACTGAGTGAGGAAATCGGGGTTGACTAGAAAATGGATTTTGAGGATTTTCTGGTGATCAGTGAACTCGGGGTGGTCGGCGTCTCTACTGGAGGTAGAGGGAAGTTTGGTGGTCTCAGCAAAAATGTCAGGTGGATTTTTAGACCACCGAGGCGGTGTCACGACGCTGGATTAGGGTTTAATACCTAGTTTGGTCGAGGTCTGGAAATCGGATCACTGCATCATCTTTGGAGTATCGGGGTTCATCGGTCATGGGGGAAAAGAAGTGTGGATGGCCGACGAGGGTGTGGCCGGAGTTTCATGACTGCCGGTGATCGGCAGTGTCTGGTCGAGAAGGTTTTCTGGTGATGGGTTGGTTCCAGGCTTGATTCAAATAGCTTGATTTCGATTTTGTGTTCGTGATGAAGTTCTGGGTGGTCGGAAACTTTGAGGAAGCAATCGCCGATATGTGGGGAGGGACAACGATGGTCAGAGCTCCGATGATCAGACGTGCATGTGCACATGTGCCTGCAGTGTCAGTTTTGTTTCAAGGAAGAAGGGTGGGCTCGGGGAATGACTCGGGAATAGGAGAGGTTTGCTCGGGTTTGTCTTCGGGTTAGCGTGAGTGTTAAGTCATGTTAACAAATTTTAAAAACTTTAAACTAAAACCAAGTTTTAGAAAAAATACTCGGGTCTGGACTCGAGTGAATACCGGGTTGAACTCGAAGCAAATATTTTAGCAGTTTTTTAGTTTGAAATAAAAACAAGTTTAAATTACATTCTTAAAACATTTCTTTAAAATAATAAATGCTTATTTAAACTTTGGGTTAGTTAAAGTTTTAAAATAAATTATTTTAAAATGAATTTCTAATTTATTTAAATAAGTTTAAAATGTTTTAAATGAGTATCCTTATTTTAAGAAGGAATTCTTAAGTTTGTTTAAAATAAACTTAGATTGTATAATTAAGTAGTTAAAAGATGATGGTTTTAATTAACTTAAGTATTTTGAGTTAAATTCATATGATTAATTTTCAAGGTTTATTAAAGATTTAAATGACAATTAAGTGATTAATTAAGTAAATGGTTTATCTTTAATTAAAGCATAGCTAATTATGTAAGTAATTAAAGGTTAATTGCTTATGTGATTACTTAAAGGATATTCAAATAATTAAAGGTTCACTTATTAATTAATTAAAGGTTGATTAATTAGTAAAAGTAATTAAGGAATAATTAATTACTTAAAAAGATAATTACTTAATGAAAGTAATTAGAGGATAATTTATGAAAGTAATTAAAGGGCAATTACTAAAAGTAATTAGTTAAAGGATAATTACTTAATATAAGTAATTAAAGGGTTAATTTTAGGATGATTAATAAATTAATAATTAAAGATTAATTACTTAATAATTGTTTGTTAATTATTTAATAATTAATGGATAATTAATTAATTCAAGATTAATTAATTAATGATTAAAGGTTAATTAATTTATGATTGAAAGATAATTACTTTGTATAATTAATTAATGGGTAATTAATTAATTAACTTAAGGTTAATTAATTTATATGATTAATTAAGGATAATTAATCAATTAATTAAGGATAATTAATTAAGATAGGTAATTAAGATTGATTAATTAATTTCATTAATTAAAATAATAATAATTGGTTTGTAATTAATTAATGTTAATTAACCAGGATTAGTAATTTATTTATAAGTAATTAACCTGGTTTAAATTAATTATAAGTGTGTGATTAATTAATCTTGCTTATGGATGATTGGATTCTATCGAATGCCTTAAATTACTTGATATCCCTGATGTGTGATGTTCTGTGATATGTTCTGTGATATGATTGCTTTGAATTGAGCTGTGAACTGTGATTTATTTATCTGTGATGAATCTACTTGTTTATCTATAAATGAAAGATAAGCATTATAGGATTATACCGCTTATCGATATTGTCGTGTTTGAATTGATAATGGTTGATATTTTATTATTGCCTGTGAAACCCCTGGACTACACCACGCACATACAAATATGGATTTCTCGACGAATTGGTTAAGTCACAGATATTTTGATTTTTTTTTTTTGAAAAAGTTGAATTTTGGATCCAAATGGTTTGATGGAATTGGGTTGAATATGAAAAACTTTTGTAAAGGAAGTTTTGAAATTAAAATTTAGTCTAAATATACTATGTCTTGTTTTGAAATTACTGTTGGAAATTATGGTTTGAAAGGGCTATGCAAGTTATATAATGATTTTAAACCATTTTAAAATATTTTAAATGAATTTTTTTGGGAATTTGAATTTAATTCAAATAGAACTTGCCGAGAATACGGCCGTTGCTGATTTTCCAAATGTATACTTTGAAAGGCTTTAACTTGAGCAAATGTAATCGGATTTTCGCGAAATGAAAAGCAATTGTTTTCAAATGATAATGGCTTTCATATAACGAAAGAATTCTCAATTTTTGTTGAAAGGATTTCAAGCTGAAATTGTTTTGAAAGCTATAAATGAATCTTTGTTAAAGATTGGTGAACCTTGTTTTAAAATTGAAGAGGTTCTTCAAGGGTGAATCTTTTGTTTAAAAGATTAAAAGTGGAAATTTGTTTAAACCATTTGAAAGGAAGGTTTTGGGCTAAAAGTTATGACTTAACTAAGATCTCAATATATCCATATGGTTTTAAAATTAAGCGCTCATTATTCGGTTTGCCCGGGAGAGTACTTTATGTCATAAAACCATTCCGAATAGTGATACGACATAATGGGAGTGCATTTGAAGACGGCGGTGAAGACCGGGTATTTTCGAGAACGAAATGATTACCTGTCGAATGTCTCTGCACTGAGTCGCGCCGGTATAGAGATCTCCATATGTTATGGGGAGTCCGATCGGGAATGTGAATACCTGGATTTGCAAGGGCTTCTTTTGACGTGCCTTCGGTTCCGTTCGAATTGGGAACGAACTTGTATGGTTGTATATCTGACATTACACTTTGAGATATAAAACTGATTTCTATCAAATACATTTCTATTGGTGGTGGAGAATTTATTCTCTTATCTAAACACCCTTCTCTGAGACGTACGAGCTCAGAGGTTATGTAGTTGATGGTTATTAGTGATATACTCCTAATTTGGTAGTTGTGGCATGCTGAATGCTGATCATTTGTTGATCGAAGCATAGCTTTTGTGAAAAGCGTAGCTTTGTGGACGAGACCTTGTCAAACCTCACAACCCAGAAATGGTCGAAACAGGAAAGATGCGGCAAGGTTATGAGGGTCGCGCCCTTTAGGGTATGTGCATTAGGTGATATCATGGTATGGAGCCCAGATATTTAACTTATGTGGTTATTGGAATTTTTTGGTGTTGAGCGCTTGGATAAAGGTTGGTGCGACCAGGGGATGGCATACTCATGTCAGTAGTTACCTAGTTATAGAGGTAACCTGGCCTTGTGTTGGCAGAAAGCTGGTTAAGTTCTCGGGGCATCCCTCCAGAGGCGTACCCATTCGGTAATGGAAGTTCCTTAGCCTTGACCATTTGTTGGAAATCCAATCACCCAATACGCGCCATGTACGGTTTTAGTTGTAGAACCTGCCATCTAATATGGTAGCTATAGTAGGCATATACAATGGTACGTATGATGGCTAAGATTAATATTATACTTGCAAATGTTTTCTACACTATGCACTAATAATAATATCAAAAGGATTTTCACGTATCAAGCATTTTTGACTATCATAAGGAGAAATCTCCACCAAGTGTGCGCTTGCATTGTGTGTGTGCGGAGAGGCCTTATGGTAGTTTCATTTTTCGAAAGCATTACGAATTTCTTTTTATTTCTTTTGTTCAAATAAACTGTTTTTTTTGCTCACACCAGTCCCATGGCTGACCTGGAGTTTATTGTTCCCTTACTAAACTCTGGGTGCCCACAATTTTCCACACGGGGATCCTAGAGTCAGGTTTTCAGATAGTCAGATAGTAGATGTAGACTCGATAGCCTTTAGCTTCTGGTTTGAGATCGCATTGTGTTTCAGGTTCAGCATGATGGTGGTTTGAGCTTGAAGTGTTTGGAGATATGGCAATGAAGATTCATATATTGGATTCTCTTTTGGAAGAACATTTGGTGCTATCCTCCCACTGTTGTATATCTTTTGGCTTTGATATTGATATCCATTTATATCAGATTGTTGTATTCATATTGTGCAACATAAATTTTTTTTTATTAGAGAAGGCTTTGCTACAAAACAAGGGTAGGCGGCTGCTTTTGAAGCTAAAGCAAAGGAGCAGGGGTTGTGGAGGAGATTCAGGTGGCGGGTGGATCGAGTAGGCTTCATGCGTGGGTTGATGTCAATAGAAGGGAGGTGGATGGAGATGCCGAGGATGATCTGCTTCGAGTGAAAAGCAAGGTCGAAGGCTGCTTGCCGCAAAGGAGCTCAGGTTATGTGGGAGGCGTTTGGGGGAAAGGGTGTGGTTTGGAATGGACGAGGTAGGCGGAGGACGTAGTGTTTGTGGGTGAGCTGCGGTAGGGACGAGTAGGTCTTGGCAATAAGGCACAATGCCAATATATATAGCTTTATATGCAAAGCCAACGCTAGCTTCAGGTTCAAGTAATATAAAGGTTTATACTATTGTAAAAATATCTTTCTTTATCAGGCATGAATCAGAAAAAAAATGAAAAGAGAGGGAGAGAAATGATAGAAGAACAGAACGTATAAAGTTGAGTTGAATTTTTTTTTTATATAGGTACACGCGAAATTTTGAGAAGAGAAGGAAACAAGGGAAGAAAAATAATGTTTGCGTGAAATCAAAGAAAGAAGGGAAGAAGTAAAGATAAACGTGCACTGAAATTCTTGTGTCAATTCATATTTTGACCTTTGGTTGTCCATACTGAAGAATAAAAAGAAAACAAAATATATTCGTGATTAACACAGCAAGCTGAACCAGATGGAGGACACAGAATTGCAAATGGACCCATTTTAGCGAATCGTTACACTTTGCATTCTGTCGATTTCGTCGTGCACCGGACTCCAAAGTACACCAATGAATATATCATGGTGATCAGCGCGATGAGGAGGATAAGAGGAAATCAAAATATCTGTGTCAGGATCTTCCTATCAAAAGCCATACGGACACTGATACACATTGCTTTCTCGTACGGAAAAATCCAAACGGAGCTAGAAACGTACGAATTTCGTGAAACAGATTACGCAATCTTATTCAGAGTGTTTTAAATAAATTTTCTCATGTTGACACATTTAGGTTTCGGAAAACTTTTAAATTCAAATGTTATTTCGTCGAAAATAAGATCGATGGAGCTAAAGAAGTCCGAATTTGAAAAAACGAAAAATGACGTCTTGCTCAGAAGATGATTTAGAATTTTTCTATATAAAAATATTTAGGTTTTGAAAACGGTTTATTTTCATTGATTTCTAACTGATTTAATTGAAGTAAATTTATGCGCGAAATAAACTTTCATATTTTTGGACGAAAATTTACCAATTGCTATGTTTAATTAGACGCGTTCCAAATATCAAATTTATATTTAAAAATTTTATCGTATAAAATTTCACAAAATTTCAATTAAATACGTTACTAAAACCGGTTAAATTTACGGGTCGTTACATTCTCCCCCACTCAAAACTTTTCGTCCTCGAAAAGGAAGGAGGTAGGAAAATAGAAACAACCAAAAAGAAAATAGATTGAATCAAAACAAAATAATTAGTTTAAACCATATAACTTTCAATTTTAATTAATTACTATTCAACAATTGATTTTAAATTCAAAGTACTCCAATATGTTGATTTAATTTCCATTTATTAATATTTTATACCTAAAAGATTTCTTTAAAACCAAATTTTATTTTATCTCATTTATTCATTGTTTTATTATCCAATTTTTTAAACTAACAATTCCAAAGATCATAAATTTGAATTGTCGTTCATTATAATCATACTTTATTCGACGAATTTAATTCTTCTTTATTCCAATTATTATTAAATTTATTTTACTTAATATATCTTTTCACATACGTTAAGTATATTTTCACTTATTATAACTACTCAAATTTATTTAAAAATTCCTTTGATAACATTTTCTACTGTATAATATTAAATTACATAGTTAACTTTTTGAAAATTTTTGGTAAGTTATATATATAATGCAATTGAGTAATATACAAGTAAAATTTTCTAATTTAATTATTCAGGCTTTAATTTTATTCCAAATTTCGATTTCATTTTATAATTGAGATTATCCTTTATCATAAATTTAAGGATTTAATTTTCGGGTAACTTCAAATTTATTTAGAGGCAAATAAATATATGTATAATATATCAAATCAGATTTAAATCATACATCGATATATATATTACAAATCATAAATTCAAATCAATTTATTTTTTTTCAAAACTAACCATAGAAAAGCTACAAAATAGTCTCTCCACTTCGAAACTCGAAAATGAATGTCGATGATGCGGCCGTAATCACCGAAATTATTTCCAGTGACAAAGAGAAGAGCACTTATTAAACATCTAATATTTCTTTGAAATGATTTCTATTCGAAAATATTTTAGATACTATACGCTTTAAAACTTTTAAAATCAAAGTTTGAAATCATCGGAAATCAAATTCCCAAATTCCTGATTTACATTCATTCCAAATTCCAAATTCCAAATCAAATTATAACCAGGCTTTATAAATTCATTTATTTATGTTGGTAAAATCAATGGTTTACAAAACAATAAATGAAAATAAAATATTATTATTTCTGACAACAAATTCATTATCAATTTAATTTCAGAAAACTTATATTTATATATAATATAATCATACAAACTATTTTGTTTACCAAATTTGAAAATAATATTGTGTCAGTTTGCTCTGTTCAAGCGTTTTGGAAATCCTATCGATAGCGTTGATAAGACGAATCGATCGAAAACCCAAATCAACCTCAACAACTCAAGAAACACAGTATATAATACATTTTTAACATTAATTTACATATACACTTTCTCGCTCGACGATACATGAGTGGGTTTTTTCAAAGCAAGCACAGAGATTCGAATTTTTGATGGACTCAAATTAAAGAGAATTCTTTGAATACAAGTTCGAAAAAAAAGATAAGATGATTCAATTAACAGAATAGGGAGATGGATAAGCTTATTTAGTTCACGGACAACCTTAACCGGGTTCACCGTAACTTCAAGAATAAGATCGATGCTGAATTCAGAGGTAAATCAACATTCGATCGCAAGGAATAGAATTTAGGTATAACAGGAGATAGATAACATCGTAAACCGAGGATACAGAAATCTCCGGTAAATCGATGTCTATTATAAAGGAATTTCACCCTTTTACAAATCAATTCGAGATTGGCGAGACCGCCGATCCACTATAAAGGTCATTCGAAGTGGAGTAATGGATACTCCAGAATTGAAAGAAGATAAGTAGTGAGGGATATGAATGAATCTTGAAACCGTGGGGAATGTTCCAAAAATTCAAAGGAATAGAGTCAAAAGGAAGAGATTGAAACTCGAATGA
This sequence comes from Allium cepa, assembly GCA_030765085.1. NCBI lineage: Eukaryota > Viridiplantae > Streptophyta > Magnoliopsida > Asparagales > Amaryllidaceae > Allium > Allium cepa. The sequence continues at coordinate 604,588,546 of CM060935.1, forward strand.
GAGTGATTCTGTAAATACATTTACCCTATATGCTAAGTTTTGCCTAGAGCTACCAAAGTCTGATACCAACTGTAACGACCCGCTATTTTGGACTATTTGCATCCGCAATGTCGAACTTGAATAATTCAAAATACCGAATTGTAAATTTTAAATTTGGCAAAACTAAGATATACAGTAAATAAATAATCACAGAATCATAGACACAGAGTAATAATATCCAGCGGAAGTAAAAGAGATAGTAGTTCATGTAGCTACTATATAAATATATAAGATACATCAGAGTTAAACCAGATACAACAGATGAGTAACACGATACATCAGGTACAAATCAGAATACATCACTGGAATCATCGAATACTGAAAGCAGAATAGATGGCTGGATCTTCAAGCAAAGCTCCAACTCCAAAGGTGAGTCTCAAAAGCTAAACCACTTAGTCTGACCCGAGGGTAAAACAAAACACAAGACACTCGAGTCAGGATTAACATTCTTATATCAATAAATCCAACTCAAGTGAAATAACAATTGAAATACAAGGAACTCAAAGGATGTTTGGAATAACCATCCTTTAAGGATCCTTTAAACTATCTACTAGGTAGTAATGTACGCTAAGTAGATAATGTCCATCAGTAATATAAGATATCAAAATAGTGTTAAGAAGTTACCATTATCCCCCTTAACACATTTTATACAAGCATCATAGTCTATACAGCACTGTAAACTCCACCGTAAACTGGTGGGATATCAGGGAGTACTCCATAGGTATAACACAAATCAAATTCGTAGTGGTCGCGTATATAGGGATACAAGTATGACAAGGCACATGAGGCAATACCCAAGGTAGTGAAACTACCGTTCGCCTGATCCGGACAGGTGAGAACGCATCGCCGCAGCGATAGCAACACCGCGAAACAACACTCCTGAAATTTACGAGGGTGCACTAATCAATCACAAGTAATGAGTAGTAGTTACGAAGAAGTGTGTTCGCTCGAGGTGGCTAACCCCATTTGGCCCGGCACGGCTCCTGATTTTAGTCATTTCCAATTTGACACAAGTGTCAAGGCTATCCATTATCGTTCTCTTTCTTCAGTCATCACGTACATCATTCCAACCACTTCGTTCTGGATCATCACTCCGCGTATAGTTATTAAAGTGGTTTTCAGTTTAGATAGAGAGTATATCCATAACCGATTCCAGTCTCTTTAATAACTTTCGTAATTATTACACCGATTGGTCGTTTTAATAAGTTTCAAAAACTAAATCAAATTCAATTTCAATTAGAATTTGTAAATCAACATTTCATTTGTCTTTCTAAATCAATTTCCAAAATTTACGTTCAAACTTCCAAATTTCCATTTCAAAATCTTATAATTCAATTTCAATTTTTATTTAAAACAATTCAAATATTAATTCAAGTTCGTATATATAAGTTTCATTCCAAAATCATTTAAGTTAAGTTAATTTACATTCAAATCAATTTAAATTCATTAATCGATTTCATTCAATATTCGTTAAGTAAATTTATCCTTCAAAACAACTTCTATTTAAATTCCAATTCATTTAAATCAATTACTTACGTTCATCTTCATTATATCAAAACTTCAAATTTAACTAAATAAGATTCGTCAAATCAAATTCTCAAAATTACAAGTCTTACATTAATTTCAATAAATCACATTTTATTTCTTGTTAAAGAAATTCAATTTCACTTATTTTCTTACTTAAATAATTTCCAAAACTTAATTAATAAAGAATCTCAATTTCAATTATTTACGAAGTTCCGATTCACTTATTCAAAAGTTCAATTTCTCTTATCAAAGAATTCAATTTTTATTCAATTATCAAATAATTCAATCTTAATCAATTATTAAATAATTTCAATCTTAATTATTAATAAATTCAAAACTTAATAATTTCAAACTTACTTATAAATTCAGCCTTAATCATTAAATCATTTCAAACTTAATTATAAATTCAACCTTAATTATTGAATCATTTCAAACTTAATTCAATGAATAATTCCAAATTTAATTGTTAAATAATTCATTTCAAAACAACGTCCTTTCATCAGTTATTACATTAATATCTTGTTTCAGATTTCAATATTAACATTTTCCTTTCATCAAAATTTTCGTTCCAATTTTATTTCAAAACCTTATTATTCAAATAAAATCTTTATTTTATTTCAAATCAAATTATTGACCAATCAGGTTTATTTAATTCTCTATCCTAAGTCAAGTTTATTTTGGGTATTTATCATTTCAACCCGATTCCATTTCAATACAAAAATCAAAGCACAGCAAAGGGAACTTGCAGTGTGATAACTGGGATGGTGTCAAAGTAAATAAACAAGCAATAACAACAATTAATAACAATTCAATAATCAATTCAAATAATCCCGAAATAATTGTATTAATTCACATTGTGGTTTGTGCAAATTAATATAATTATTTCTAGAATCTACACTATCATTTCATGCAGATTAAAGATTATTACACTAGCATTATACGGTTCTTCACTTGTCATTCATTATTCAAATTTATACTACAACAATTTATACAACATACATTCAACGGTTCAAGGTGTACTTAACCAAATTCTACGTGTCAATTAACTTAACATTTAAAAGGGATCATATTTAACTAATCAAATTTAACTAATCAACTTCAACACATATCAATTTCAAATTGTAAACTATTCTACGACAATTTCAATTTCAATTTATTTATCACTTACTACATTAACAATTTAGCGTCCAATTACAACATCAAACAAACATAATATAATTTATACTAAAACACCATAGAATACTTAAAATATACTAACAGATGGATACGTACATAAATACACACCATTACAAAATCTTGCTGCTAAGGCTTATATATTAATGAACATATATGCAGATCAGTAAAACCGCAAAACAATGAATATATACCTACCTCTAAACTAACATACCTACAGCAGGTTTATTATATTATATGATATATATACTTAACTGATCAAAAGCTATTATATATATACCTTATGCGAATTTCACACTCAGCCAAGGTGGATCGTATGACAGAAGAGGCTCGAGCGATGCACTGAGCAAGTCCCATGATAATTTGTACAAACAAAAAGGCATGCAACATAATTTTTTTTATTAGAGAAGGCTTTGCTACAAAACAAGGGTAGGTGGCTGCTGTTGAAGTTAAAGCAAAGGAGCAGGGGTAGTGGAGGAGATTCGGGTGGCGGGTGGATCGAGTAGGCTTCATGCCTGGGTTGATGTCAATAGAAGGGAGATGGATGGAGATGCCGAGGATGATCTGCTTCGAGTGAAAAGCAAGGTCGAAGGCTGCTTGCCGCAAAGGAGCTCAGGTTATGTGGGAGGCGTTTGGGCGAAAGGGTGTGGTTTGGAATGGACGAGGTAGGCGGAGGGCGTGGTGTTTGTGGGTGAGCCGCGGTAGGGACGAGTAGGTCTTGGCAATAAGGCACAACGCCAATATATATAGCTTTATATGCAAAGCCAATGCTAGCTTCAGGTTCTAGTAATAAAAAGGTTTATACTATTATAAAAATATCTTTCTTTATCAGGCATGAATCAGAAAAAAAATGAAAAGAGAGGGAGAGAAATGATAGAAGAACAGAACGTATAAAGTTCAGTTGAATTTTTTTTATATAGTGTAATAGATTTTGTTTATATTTTTAAATTGACTTTATTTTTATTTTAAGTTATTTTAAATTTGTTTTATTTCAAATATTTCATTTATATATATTTGTTGATTATTAAGTGATTTATAGTTCAAATTAGTATAATTTGAATATTTTACTGTAAAGTGAATTTCTGGTCAAGCTGTTCAAACTGTGACTTTTAAACTTCAAATTTAAATTATTTAAAATCTAAAATTTTATCTTTTATTATGAAAATAGCTGTAATAACTTGAACACTGCTTTTCGTCGTTGAAAACGGAGTTAAACTGTAAAAGTTATGTACATTTCAATTTTGAGTGTAATTTGATTTATTTAACAATTTTGTCTATTTTAAATTATATAAAAAAATTATTTGTCATATTTATTTCAATATTTTTTGTGTGTATATTTTTGTTTTATAATAATTTTAAAATGAAGTAAACAATTTTCCAAAGTCAATGGTGATTTATTTGTAATTTTTGGACACCGTTTTGGATTTTTAAGCAATTTCTTTAAATCTTTTTCTATTTTATTTAAATTTAATTTTTTTATATATATGTTAATATGTTATTTTAAGTATATTTTGTCTTTTAAACATTTTTAAAGTGAGGTTATAATTTTCCAAAGTTTACCGTGTTGATTTCTTTTTTTTAAAGGCTGTTTTTTTATTTTCTGCTATTTTCTTCACTAAAATTATATTTAAATTTAATTTTATATATTTATTTCATGAATGTACTTTTATTTTATATTATTATTTATGTTTAAAAATATATTACAAGCTCATATGAATTTTCTAAAATTTATTTCATTTAATTTCAAATTTTCTAGACTAGTTTACTATTTTAGCTATTTTCCTTAATTTAACTTTATATAATTAATAAATATTATATATATTTTTATATTTTGATAAATATCCGAAACTTTATCTGGGATTATTATTATTTCCAGAATTATAAAGTTATATAATTAAAATAAAGAAATATGAAAGGGTTTTGACTTTTGGATTGCCTTTTGCCTTTTTGAATTCCACCTCTTCATTTCCCCACAACTCTTCATTTCTTTTGACATATCTCTCCACACTTCAGCCGACCATTTTATTTTCATTTCACGTACTTTTTTTCTCCTTCCTCAGAAAAAATTTCGGCCCTCCCTTGCTTGAGGAATTTGGTAAAAAACTTTGTTCTCTTTATCTCTTTTTCTACTTTTATTGCTTATTCTAGTTTGATGTTGCACTTGCCTTCACCTTTGTAGCTCAGCCCTTGCTCCTCCACCACCATAGCCGCCTCCACCACCACCATATCAGGCTACCATCTTCCTCCAGCCCACAGCCAAGCCATGGCCGTGCCTTTGTGTTGACTAGATCCACTAAAATATGAGCATACACCACATATATGCACCTAGCCGAGCCTACCTTAGCACCACCATCTCAAAACTCCACATTGGCCGCCACATACACCACCACCACCACCCTAGCTGACCTGAGACACCTCTACCACGTCATCCTCCACCCCACCCAGACCTGGACATGCCATGCTAGCTTGTGGCCGAACCTTTTTATTGCTTAGAAAACCATGTAGTTTGCATTGACTTGTAATTCATGTGTCACAAACCTTTGCCCCATCATTTCCCATGCTTTGGCCGACCTTTAGGAACCCAAACCTGATCTAAAACCATGCTGTAGCCATGCCATTTCAGATCATAGCTGAAGCGTAAGAGGTAAAAAGCAAATGCAAACACTTTGGCTTTGTTTTGTACATCCAATTCTAGCATTGTTTAGTGATAATTTGTGTCGAAAACTTATATCTATTCTATTGTTTTGTGTAAATGTTTGAACAAGGCTATTAGCTTTGGCTCTCCACTCTCTTGTTGTATCCGTGTTGTCGTGCCTTCGTAGTGTCGTTATGTGTGCTTTGGCAGCGATCTCCAGCTTTAAACAAGTGAGTATTTCTCACCAAACATTATGTACTTATATAAGTAGTAAATTGACACCCTGTGAATCTGTAGAACTATATTACCATGTTATAACTGCTTATATTATTATCATATGATGTTCACACCTGTTATTACACCTGTTATATCATTTGTTACTGTTATATTATGCTGTTCTGTTATTTTATCAGTTTATCACACTGCAAGTTCCCTTTAGATTAGAATCATTATGGGTTGAAATGATACATACCCGAACAGACTTTAGAATAAGGGAAAATTGTTATGGGCTGAAATGACAGGCCTGAATGATTTTCAATTTATTTTATTTACTTGGGACTGCGGGTTTGAAATAATAAAACCCGGATTTTTCTTTGTAAATTACGGGTTGAAATGATATATTACCCGTATCACTTTACTTAGCGTAGAAAATTATATACAGGCCCGTAGTTAAAATATGTTTTTATAAAAACTTTAAAATATTTTAGAAATTTAATTGTTATAATATTTTGATTTAAAATTAAATAAAATGTAAAATTTTGGAAAGTATTATTGATTTTCTGGAAATCTATAAGTTAAATAAATTATGGAAAGGTTAGAAAATCTGAATGAAAGTTTTTGGAAATTTTGGTTTAATTTTTAATGGAAATTAAATTAACTTTGAAAATATGATAAATTTATGATATTTTGAATCTAAATTAATTTAAAATGATTTTATAACATATTAATGATTTTTGAATAAAGTTAAAATGTTAATGAGTGAATATTGAGTTGAATTTGGAAATATAACTTAAATTGGAATTTATGAATTTGGTTTAAAAGTGAACTTTTAAGTTAAGTATAAAATGGAATTAATTTATATTTGAAATTTTAAACTTAAGTGTTAAGTTGAAATTTAATGTAATGAATTTAAATTTAAATTTTTAAATTTAATAAGTGAATTATTAATAAATATTGATTTTTGAAAGGAAACTTAACTTTATAAAATCATGAATTTAAGGAAAATTTAATGATGTTTATAAATGTGAAATGTATGATTTTATAAGTTAAAAATGATTTAAATAAAAATATAAGTGTTGTGAAATTCCATTGAATATTTGAATTTAATTAACAACATTTTAAATGCTGTCTTTTTTTTAAATTGAACTGTTTTGAATGTAACTTTCTATAGCATTTTCCAAATGCTGCGAAACTCGAATTTTCATTGTTTTAATAAATTTAAGTGCATAAATGAACATTGAAAAGTTTAAATTTTGGAATTTAATAATTTAATTATTAAATGTAATAACTTTTTTTTTGATTTAAAATGAAGTAATTTGTTTTGAAATATAACTATTTGATATATTAAAATGATTGAAATGCGGTACTGAAAGATATGATATTTTGGTATATCGAAATGATTTGAAATGTGGTTTTGAAAAAAATATAACTATTTTGATATATTAAAATGATTTGAAATGTGGTTACGAAAAGATATGATATTTTGATATATTAAAATGATTTGAAACGAAGTTTTTAAAGATATGATATTTTGATATTAAATGATTTGAAAATGGAGTTTTGAAAGATATGATATTTTGATATTAAGTGATTTGAAAATGGAGTTTTGAAAGATATGATATTTTGATATTAAGATGATTTGAAAGGAAGTTCTGAAGGATATGATATTTTGGAAATGAAGCTTTGAAAAGTCATGATATTTTGATATATTAAAATGTTTTGAAAGGAAGTTTTGAAAGGATATGATAATTTAATATATTGAAATGGTTAGAAATGACTTGATATTTATTTTGATAAATATTTGAATTGAAAGATATGATATGATGATATATTGAAATGGTTTGGAAATGATTTAATCTTTATTTTGATAAAGATTTGGGTTGAAATGATATTTTTTTTTCGAAGTATAAAATATTGTTTTAAAAGTTATAACTACGGTTTATAATAACGATTGGCTGTTAAAGAGATCGGGATCGGATATTGTCTTATAGCCGGCCAATACCGAAAACCACTTTAACAACTGTGTACGCGGTGGAGATTCCAGAATGCAGTAGGATGGTGGCGACGTTCTCGAGGTATATTACGTGGACCCAACTCCCGTGAGTTGGCATATATGACTAAAACAAGAGCTATACCGGGATACACAAAGGGTCGCACCCTTTCATCGAGCATGCTCCATCGGAAACCATTCTATTACTTTTGTGATTCGATATGTGGCGCCACTTTGATTCGGGGGTATTGTTCGAGGTGGGCGGAAGCTGCTGGCTTGTCGTCACCACCAGTCCGGGAGTGCAAATGGTGTATCCACCCTGGCATTGCCTCGCGTGCCGTGTCATATCCTTATATTGAGCCCACTACGATTTTGGTTTAAAGATCCGACCGCATTAAGGTTCATCATTCCCTTGACGCTATTTTCTATATGATTATACTTTACTGATTAGACACTACTGTATATAGGGCAATATACTACATAGTAAATAGTTTAACGGATCCTTAGAGGATGGGCGGTCCCAAGCATCTTCTGAGTTACATGTACCTTTACTACAGTTCACTTGAGTTGGTTTACATTGTATAAGTATGTATGTCCTGACTTGAGTGTTTGTATTTTTATTTACGCTCGGGTCGGCCTGAGTATTCACAGATTTGGATTTCCACTTTCTGGAGATTTGGAATCGCTGGAGATTATCTGCTTGTCTAGTTTTATCTTTTCAGTCTGTTGGTCCTTTCCAGCTATTGTATTAGTAGATTTCTATGTATTAAAACTTCTGTTGTACTTTATTTCTTCTATTGTACCTTATGTAACTCTGATATATCTATATAGTAGCTTCATGAACTTCTACCTCTCTTACTTCCGCTGCATTATTATTACTCTGTGTCTTTGATCTGTGATTTTATTTACTGTATATTCTGAGATTTGCCAAATTTTTATTTACAACGCAGTATTTTGAACAATTAAATTCCGACATGTGTGTCTACCTATACACTTGTAATGGATGCGAATGGTTGAAAATATCGAGTCGTTACAATTGGTATCAAAGCTTTGGTAGCTCTAGGCAAAACTCAGCATATGGAGTGAATGTATTTACAGAATCACATTCATTCGAGTTGAATCTCTTCCTTTTTGACTCGACTCCTTTGAAATTTGGAACGTTCCCTATGGTTTCAAAATCCATTCGTATCCCTCACTATTCATCTTCTTTTGACTCTGGAGTATTCCATAACTCCGCTTCGAATGATCTTTTTAGTGAGTCGGCGATCCCGCCAATTTCAAATTGAATTGAAAACGGGGAAACTCCTTTACAATTAGCATCGATTCACCAGAGAATTTATATCTATCCTTGGTTTAGATGCTAATATCTTTTGTTATCCCAAACTCTAACTCTTGAGATCAAATGTAGATTTACCCCAGAAAAATCCACATTGATCTTATTCTTTAAGTCACAGTTGACCCGGTTAAGGTTGCCCATGATTTACTTAAGCTTATCCACCTCCCTATTTTGTTATTTAATCATCTTGTCTTTTGTTTCCAATCTATTCTTTCAAACATTTTGAATTGTACTTGTATATCTATGTTTTGTTTATATATTGTGTTGTTTGAGTTGTTGATGTTGATTTGGGTTTTCGATCGATTCGTCTGATCAACGCTATCGATAAGATTTCTAAAACACTTTGATAGAGCAAACTGACACAATATATTTTAAAATTTTGGTTAATGAAATAAATTTTGACATATAAGTAAATTTATGAAACTTAATAAACTGATTTAAATTGATTATTTGAAGTGATAATACTTGATTTGGGAACTGAAATGAATTTAGAACAAGAAATTTGATAATTTAATTTTCGATGGTTTCAAACCTTTTGTTTAAAAAGTTTTAAAAGGGATATATTATTTAAAGTATTTTCAAATAGAAATTTGTTTCCAAAGAATTTTAAAGTTTAAAATTAGTGCTCTTCTCATTGTCACTGGGAAATAACTTCGATGATGACTGCAGCATCATCGACGTTCATTTTCGAGTTTAGAAGTGAAGAGATTGTTCTGTAATCTCGCTACTGCTTTGTTTTGGGAAATCAATTTGATTTGAATTTCTAAAATATGACTTGATTTATAATAAATATAGACGTATGATTTAAATTTTATTTGATAAACTATGTACATACATTTAGTTATCTCTAAATGGTTTGAAGAAATCAGAAATTTAAATTCTTAAATTTTATTATTAAAGAATAATTTCAATTATAAGAAATAAAATCAAAAATTTTGGATAAATAATTCAAACTTGAGATAATTGAATTGGAAAATTTTATCTGTATAATACAATTGCATTCAAATATAACTTACCTTAATTTCAGAAGTTAACAATGTAATTGGATAATATACAATATAAAAAGAATTTATAAATAAAATTTGAGTGGTTATAATAAATGTTATACACTAAATTTTAATTTCAAAATGATTATTTTTCAAACCCATGGTTTTAAAAATTGTTAATTTAAGATGATTGGATAATAAGGTAATGAAATTTGGGATAGTTAAGATTTATTTAACTTGTGTAAGGATTTATTCTCTATTTAAGTTGAAATTTCCATGCTTTCAAATTTATGTCCGTATTTTGTTTTTCAAACTATCTTTTGGTTGTCCTTATTATCCTTATCTCGCTATAGACTGGTATAGGCATCTTTCTATATTCTTTTTGTTTAGAAACCTTTCTATAATCTTTGATAATCTTTGGTACTCATTTTGAATCTATTTTTGCGTGCTTGTGTTCTTGATTTTAGAGAATCTTGGAAAGATCATCTCCACCTTGCGAAACTTACCTATAACAACAGTTATCAGGTATAATTTTCAATCTTCTTGTCATCTTATCTTAATCCTATTTCACTCTATTTTTTTTCCTGTGCTTTTCCGTACCTCATCCCTTTTCGAGGACGAAAAGTTTTGAGTGGGGGAGAGTGTAACAACCCTAGATTTTGCTTATATTTTCAAATTGACTTTATTTTTATTTTAAGTTATTTTAAATTTGTATTATTTCAAACATTTCATTTTTATATATATGTTGATTATTAAGTGATTTATAGTTCAAATTAGTATAATTTGAATATTTTACTGTAAAGTGAATTTCTGGTCAAGCTGTTCAAACTGTGACTTTTAAACTTCAAATTTAAATTATTTAAAATATAAAATTCTATCTTTTATTATGAAAATAGCTGTAATAACTTGAACACTTCTTTTCGTTTCGTTGAAAACGGAGTTAAACTGTAAAAGTTATGTACATTTCAATTTTGAGTGTAATTTGATTTTTTAACAATTTTGTCTATTTTAAATTATATAAAAAAATTTCTTTGTCATATTTATTTCAATATGTTATTGTGTGTATATTTTTATATTATAATAATTTTAAAATGAAGTAAACAATTTTCCAAAGTCAATGGTGATTTATTTGTAATTTCAGGACACCGTTTTGGATTTTTAAGCAATTTCTTTAAATCTTTTTCTATTTTATTTAAATTTAATTTTTTTATATATGTGTTAATATGTTATTTTAATTATATTTTGTCTTTTAAACATTTTTAAAGTGAGGTTATAATTTTTCAAAGTTTACTGTGTTGATTTCTTTTTTTTAAAGGTTGTTTTCTTATTTTCTGCTATTTTCTTCATTAAAATTATATTTAAATTTAATTTTATATATTTATTTCATGAATGTACTTTTATTTTATATTATTATTTATGTTTAAAAATTTATTAAAAGATCATATGAATTTTCTAAAATTTATTTCATTTAATTTCAAATTTTCTAGACTAGTTTACTATTTTCCTTAATTTAACTTTATATAATTAACAAATATTATATATATTTTTATATTTTGATAAATTTTCAAAATTTTATCTGGGATTATTATTATTTCCAGAATTATAAAGTTATATAATTAAAATAAAGAAATATGAAAGGGTTTTGACTTTTAAATTGCCTTTTGCCTTTTTGAATTCCACCTCTTCATTTCCCCACAACTCTTCATTTCTTTTGACATAACTCTCCACACTTTAGCCAACCATTTTATTTTCATTTCACGTACTTTTTTTTCTCCTTCCTGAGAAAAAATTTCGGCCCTCCTTTGCTTGAGGAATTTGGTAAAAAACTTTGTTCTCTTTATCTCTTTTTCTACTTTTATTGCTTATTCTAGTTTGATGTTGCACTTGCCTTCACCTTTATAGCTCAGCCCTTGCTCCTCCACCACCATAGCCGCCTCCACCACCACCACATTAGGCCACCATCTTCCTCCAGCCCACAGCCAAGCAATGGCCGTGCCTTTGTGTTGACTAGATCCACTAAAATATGAGCATACACCACATATATGCACCTAGCCGAGCCTACCTTAGCATCACCATCTCAAAACTCCACTTTGGCCACCACATACACTACCACCACCACCCTAGCTGACCTGAGACACCTCTGCCACGTCATCCTCCACCCCACCCAGACATGCCATGCTAGCTTGTGGCCGAGCCTTTTTATTGCTTAGAAAACCATGTAGGTTGCATTGACTTGTAATTCATGTGTCACAAACCTTTGCCCCATCATTTCCCATGCTATGGACGACCTTTAGGAACCCAAACCTGATCTAAAACCATGCTGTAGCCATGCCATTTCAGATCATAGCTGAAGCGTAAGAGGTAGAAAGCAAGCGCAAACACTTTGGCTTTGTTTTGTACATCCAATTCGAGCATTGTTTAGTGATAATTTGTGTCGAAAACTTATATCTATTCTATTGTTTTGTGTAAATGTTTGAACAAGGCTATTAGCTTTGGCTCTCCACTCTCTTGTTGTATCCGTGTTGTCGTGCCTTCGTAGTGTCGTTATGTGTGCTTTGGCAGCGATCTCCAGCTTTGAACAAGTGAGTATTTCTCACCAGACATTATGTACTTATATAAGTAGTAAATTGACACCCTGTGAATCTGTAGAACTATATTACCATGTTATAACTGCTTATATCATTATCATATGATGTTCACACCTATTATTACACCAGTTATATCATTTGTTACTGTTATATTATGATGTTCTGTTATTTTATCAGTTTATCACACTGCAAGTTCCCTTTAGATTAGAATCACTATGGGTTGAAATGATACATACCCGAACGGACTTTAGAATAAGGAAAAATTGTTATGGGCTGAAATGATAGACCTGAATGATTTTCAATTTATTTTATTTACTTGGGACTGCGGGTTTGAAATGATAAAACCCAGATTTTTCTTCGTAAATTACGGGTTGAAATGATATATTACCCGTATCACTTTACCTAGCGTAGAAAATTATATACAGGCCCGTAGTTAAAATATGTTTTTATAAAAACTTTAAAATATTTTGGAAATTTAACTATTATAATATTTTGATTTAAAATTAAATAAAATGTAAAATTTTGGAAAGTATTATTGATTTTCTGGAAATCTATAAGTTAAATAAATTATGGAAAGGTTAGAAAATCTGAATGTAAGTTTTTTGAAATTTTGGTTTAATTTTTAATGGAATTTAAATTAACTTTGCAAATATGACAAATTTATGATATTTTGAATCTAAATTAATTCAAAATGATTTTATAACATATTAATGATTTTTGAATAAAGTTAAAATGTTAATGAGTGAATATTGAGTTGAATTTGGAAATATAACTTAAATTGGAATTTATGAATTTGGTTTAAAATTGAAATTTTAAGTTAAGTTAAATAAAATGTAATTAAGTTATATTTGAAATTTTAAACTTAAGTGTTACGTTGAAATTTAATATAATGAATTTAAATTTGAATGTTGAAATTTAATAAGTGAATTATTAATAAATATTGATTTTTGAAAGGAAACTTAACTTTATAAAATCATGAATTTAAGGAAAATTAAATGATGTTTATAAATGTGAAATGTATGATTTTATAAGTTAAAAATGATTTAAATAAAAATATAAGTGTTGTGAAATTCCATTGAATGTTTGAAGTTAATTAACAACATTTTAAATGCTGTCTTTTATTAAATTGAATTGTTTTGAATGTAACTTTCTGTAGCATTTTTCAAATGCTGCGAAACTCGAATTTTCATTGTTTTAATAAATTTAAGTGCACAAATGAACATTGAAAAGTTTAAATTTTGGAATTTAATAATTTAATTATTAAATGTAATAACTTTTTTTTGATTTAAAATGAAGTAATTTGTTTTAAAATATAACTATTTGATATATTAAAATGATTGAAATGCGGTACTGAAAGATATGATATTTTGGTATATCGAAATGATTTAAAATGTGGTTTTGAAAAAAATATAACTATTTTGATATATTAAAATGATTTGAAATGTGGTTTCGAAAAGATATGATATTTTGATATATTAAAATGATATGAAACGAAGTTTTGAAAGATATGATATTTTGATATAAAATGATTTGAAAATGGAGTTTTGAAAGATATGATATTTTGATATAAAATGATTTGAAAAATGGAGTTTTGAAAGATATGATATTTTGATATTAAGATGATTTGAAAGGAAGTTCTGAAGGATACGATATTTTGGAAATGAAGCTTTGAAAAGTTATGATATTTTGATATATTAAAATGTTTTGAAAGGAAGTTTTGAAAGGATATGATAATTTAATATATTGAAATGGTTAGAAATGACTTGATATTTATTTTGATAAATATTTGAATTGAAAGATATGGTATGATGATATATTGAAATTGTTTGGAAATGATTTAATCTTTATTTTGATAAGGATTTGGTTGAAATGATATTTTATTTTGAAGTATAAAATATTGTTTTAAAAGTTATAACTACGGGTTATAATAACGATTAGTTGTTAAAGAGACCGGGATCAGATATTGTCTTATAGCCGGCCAATACCGAAAACCACTTTAACAACTGTGTACGCGGTGGAGATTCCAGAATGAAGTAGGATTGTGGCGACGTTCTCGAGGTATATTACGTGGACCCAACTCCCGTGAGTTGGCATATATGACTAAAACAGGAGCTATACCGGGCTACACAAAGGGTCACACCCTTTCATCGAGCATGCTCCATCGGAAACCATTCTATTACTTTTGTGATTCGATATGTAGCGCCACTTTGATTCGGGGGTATGTTCGAGGTGGGCGAAAGCTGCTGGCTTGCCGTCACCACCGGTCCGGGAGTGCAAACGGTTTATCCACCCTGGCATTGCCTCGCGTGCCGTGTCATATCCTTATATCGAGCCTACTACGATTTTGGTTTAAAGATCCGATCACGTTAAGTTTCACCATCCCCTTTACGCTATTTTCTATATGATTATACTTTACTGATTAGACACTCCTGTATATAGCGCAATGTACTACATAGTAAATAGTTTAACGGATCCTTAGAGGATGGGAGGTCCCAATCATCTTCTAAGTTACATGTATCTTTACTACAGTTCACTTGAGTTGGTTTACATTTTATAAGTATGTATGTCCTGACTCGAGTGTTTGTATTTTTATTTACGCTCGGGTCAGCCTGAGTATTCGCAGACTTGGATTTCCACTTTCTGGAGATTTGGAACCGTTGGAGATTATCTGCTTGTCTAGTTTTATCTTTTCAGTCTGTTGGTCCTTTCCAGCTATTGTATTAGTAGATTTCTATGTATTAAAACTTCTGTTGTACTTTATTTCTTCTATTGTATCTTATGTAACTCTGATATATCTATACAGTAGCTTCATGAACTACTATCTCTCTTACTTCCGCTGCATTATTATTACTCTGTGTCTGTGATCTGTGATTTTATTTGCTGTATATTCTGAGATTTTCCAAATTTTTATTTACAACGCGGTATTTTGAGCAATTCAATTCCGACATGTGTGTCTACCTATACACTTATAATGGATGCGAATGGTTGAAAATATCGAGTCGTTACATATAGGTACATGCGGAATTTTGAGAAGAGAAGGAAGTAGGGGAAGAGAAATAATGTTTGCGTGAAATCAAAGAAAGAAGGGAAGAAGTAAAGATAAACGTGCACTGAAATTCTTGTGTCAATTCATATTTTGACCTTTGGTTGTCCATACTGAAGAATGAAAAGGAAACAAAATATATTCGTGATTAACACAGCAAGCCGAACCAGATGGAGGACACAGAATTGCAAATGGACCCAATTTAGCGAATCTTCACACTTTGCATTCTGTCGATTTCGTCGTGCACCGGACTCCAAAGTACACCAATGAATATATCATGGTGATCAGTGCGATGAGGCGGATAAGAGGAAATCAAAATATCTGTGTCAGGATCTTCCTATCAAAAGCCATACGGACACTGATACACATTGCTTTCTCGTACGAAAAAATCCAAATGGAGCTAGAAACGTACGAATTTCGCGAAACGGATTACGCAATCTTATTCAGAGTGTTCTAAATAAATTTTCTCATGTTGACACATTTAGGTTTCGGAAAACTTTTAAATTCAATTGTTATTTCGTCGAAAATAAGATCGACGGAGCTAAAGAAGTCCGAATTTGGAAAAACGAAAAATAACGGCTTGCTCAGAAGATGATTTAGAATTTTTCTATGTAAAAATATTTAGGTTTCGAAAACGGTTTATTTTCATTGATTTCTAACTGATTTAATTGAAGTAAATTTACGCGTGAAATAAACTTTCATATATTTGGACGAAAATTTACTAGTTGCTATGTTTAATTAGACGCATTGCAAATATCAAATTATATTTCAAAATTTTATCGTATAAAATTTCACAAAATTTCAATTAAATACGTTACTAAAACCGGTTAAATTTACGGGTCGTTACATATTGTATCAATAAAATTATTCTTTCATTTCCGCTGTGTTGTTTACTTAATGTGTTATAAGCTCTGACGAACCAGATTCGACGTTTGAATCTGCGGCATTCGAATACGGGTGATGTATTTGGATGTCGATTTTTGAAGGTCGAGTCAGGGTCGTTACATAACAACACTTCCAAATCCAAGTCCAACCTAACCAAAGTTCAACTACAACCCATGTGCTTTGTTCCAAGGCTATGCTACAAGTCTATAAGTCCATTCAAATCTATACATATGGATTAGGTATTTCATTTGCTTTCAAAGCAAGAATCGAAAGAATATTACAAACAAATATCAATATTACAACATATATCAATATCCATTCAATCACAAAGAAATATTCAATCACCAACAAATATAAATAATATATTTTCATTCAAGGTTGCATGTTGGCTCACCCTTAAGCTAAAAAACAAGTAAGATACGAATCTACACTTCCTAGCTCTTCCCCGCCTTTGCTTCCTACCTCGACTTTGTTTTCACTTGCCTTTAGCCTAAAATGGACCCAATAGCTCACGGCCCATGAGGATGGGGAGAGCTTGGCTTTGGTTCTTTGAAATATAACTAGTTAGAAGGTGTTATGATGTTTTCCTACGACATTGGAAAAGTTTAAGTTGATTTGAATGAGTTTTGCTATTATTTGTATTTAGAAAATTATATAGAGAAAAAGTAAAAGAGAGCGGTAACTTTTGAGTGAAATTATGAAATAGATTCAAGGGGCATGCCCCTCCTTTTATATGCTTAGAATGGCTTTTCCTAAGCTTGATCTCAACCCCTCACTATGCCATGGAAGGCTCACCCAACCACATGCCCATCACTTCTCCTTTACACCTCTTACTTTAGCTAATTACTTTTATACCCCTTACATGATAATATCTCTTATCCACTTAGAAACACTAGAACATTCAAATTATCCCATGAAGCAAAGTGTGTTAATTAGCTCCTAATATGTTCATATGTTCAATAGGTTAGTACAGAAAAGTTCAAACAACTTATATTGATTAAAAAGCTATTTATCGATAAACCGGTTTTTAGTCACATTATCAATATTTCTTTGAAGCATATATACTTTCGTAAACAAATTTTATAAACAAGTTTATTATCATTATTCATTAATTAAAAGGCATTTAACAAGGTTATAAAATCACTTTTTATAACACTTAACTAAATTTCAAAACGTTATGATATTCGAAGATGAAGCGTTCGAATTTCCACGTTGCTATAACTGCCACCCTATCAGATATATTTCTACCTTTGATAAAAGTAGTTTGGGAGTTATCTATAAGGTCATTCATTTTAGGGCTTAGTCTATTAGCTAAAACCTTAGAAATAATTTTGTATGAACAATTAAGAAGGGATATGGGCCTAATGTCTTTCAGCTTGTTAGTATCTAATTTTTTTACGAAGTAGTATTACATTGGCATAGTTGAATCTACCTAGTTGTAGGGAGCCATCATAGAATTCATTGAAAACTTTAAGTAAATCATGTTCTAAAACGTTCCAAAATTTCTTGTGAAGTAAAATGAGAAAACTATCTAGGCCTTACGACCAGTCAGCGACATGCATTTATAGCTCAAAGATTTTTGTTTCTTTAAATGGAATATCCAAGTCAAGAAGATCTATTCTAGTGCTGGGAGGATATAACTCCTCCCAATTAGCTCTAATTCTACGAGGTTTTTTAGTGTCAAATATGTCCTTGTAGTAGTTAGCTAACATCTCATTAAGATCTTTTTGGTTAAAAATCTAGGTATTATTAAAAATGATAGAATTTATAAGTTACTACGATTTCCACCATTAGCGACGTTGTGGAAACTTTTGGTGTTTTTATCACATTCGTCCATCCATTAAACAATAGATCTTTGTTTTTACCCGACTTCTTCTTACATTAGAATGTTGTTTAGGTCTTGCTTTAGATTAGATATGATGTTTTTATTCGAAGTACCGAACAATCTTGTTTCTTATAATTTATTTAATTTTAGAATTTCATTAAGTAAAATTTCTTTTTTAATTTTAAATTACCAAAAACCTCTATGTTCCATTTCTTAAGAAAATTTCTTATAGATCCAAGTTTATAGACAAAATTTTTTGGCAATGTTATTTGGAAAATTGTTGTTGAAGTGGTACATAGACAGCCATTTATCCGAAACTAGTTATGTAAAGTTATTCTCTAGATGCCATATTTTTTCAAATCTAAATATACTGTAAATATTATGACGATCCTCAAAAGGTAGAATAATATGGCAGTTGTCAGAATAGATATTTGAAAGACCAACAACTTTACAATGAGGGTATTTGTTTTCTAGTTCGTCGGTAATTAAGAAACGATTAAGAAGCACGGGGGCATCATCGGAATTTAACCAAGTGAATCTACAAATATTTAACAGTATCTCTATCAAGTTACCATTGATAATAAACTGGTTGAACTCTTCCTTAGCCGAGTAGTTGCCTTCCCATGGGAAACGATCCCCTTAAAATCTAGTGACATTAACACCTAAAATCAAGGGCCCTAATGCTAAAGCCCTAAATTCATGGCATTTATGATAGAGAAGTCTACATTAAATCGTGGAATGAAGCCCACACATATTAGAGGTGTTCGGTATCAAGTCGTCATAAGAATCAATGAAAATAAGGTGAATCGAGTGAACATTATATATAGTTCGTAAAAGTTTGACATTAGAGTCCTGCCAACCTACCGTAAGGCCTTCCGAACTACCCCTGGCTAGAAGAAAAGTTGAAAATAGGTTCCCCTAGACTTTTAATTAATCGCTAGGATATGACTTCAATTTTGGTCTTTTGCAATTAAGTAATATCAATATTGTTTAAATGAGATCTAATTTTTGTGTATTTACTAAAATTTATAAACCCTAACATTCCAGCTGATCATTTTCATAATCTATGTGTTACCCTTTCTTTTTTCATATTTTTAATATATTAAGAATCTAATTGAATATCAGCAAAAAATAAATTTTGAGTGATTCACTGTGGAAGGATATAGATTAGATAGAGCGTAGGGACTACAACGCTACCAAAAACTTTCAGTCATTCCTGAACCTGAACTAGAGCATAGGTCTGCTCTAGTGGCTGCTCATCAGATTCTAGCACTTCTTTTGATAGAAATCTCATTAGAGTGTGAATTCAGTTTCTTGTTTCTCGATTTAAAGATGGCAAAACTCTGTTTTGTTGCTGTGTGGCCAACAATACATCATCAAAATTTGAATCAGTCCCTATTAGTTGACCAGATCCACCACATCTGGTACAACCTTATTTGTATCAATATCTGATAAAAGTGCAAGTTCCTTTACTTCATCCGCGTTCAGACATGTTTCAGGATTCATATCCGCGGGTGCGACGCAGTGGAAAGGAGACTTGGCTTCTGGTAAAAAGACCCGGTTCAATTCCTATTATGGGCTTCCCTATCCTATATAACTTTACCCGGTGATACAGAGGCTTGGATTAGCGGACGGCTTCACTGTACCATCCTCAGGAGTTTACCGACCCGTCGGGTTCTCTTGGGTTTTTTTTTTTTTAAAATGTTTCAGGATTCAAAGCCTGCCTGCTAAGGCAATAATGTAGCACTGAGCTCAGTCCATGACGCAAAAGCATAGAGATAGGGATAGGTATACAAGAAGGCATGCCCATTTTCAATTGAAACAGTAAAGAAAAAAGAGAAGCATTGGTATTATTTGCAGGAGACATAAACAGGAGCTACACTATGCATTGGCACAGGAAACGGTGAAGAAAAGCATTGGTATTATTTGCAAAGAAATGTTATCCCTCCTTTTCAACCTGTATGAGAATTTATTTACCAACCAAGCATTTATTTCTCGTTATCATCCTCTCCTCCCTCGTTCAACATTCCTACTGCTGCATCCTCACCTTGTCTGGTAGCCAGTCCACCAGATAACCCTGATGTATCTTTTCCCACTACAAACCACCAACACCACTCTCCTCTCCTGTTAATAAACAATCACTATTTTCCAGGGACGTATAGTTACT
Source organism: Allium cepa (assembly GCA_030765085.1). Taxonomy (NCBI): domain Eukaryota; kingdom Viridiplantae; phylum Streptophyta; class Magnoliopsida; order Asparagales; family Amaryllidaceae; genus Allium; species Allium cepa. The sequence goes on from CM060935.1 coordinate 604,608,959, forward strand.
CGTTGTACATGTATCGTTTTTCACACTGCACAAATAATTGTTCACTGCACTATATATGATCCTCCACATACATAGCTTCGCTATCCAAACCAATATCACACAAAACATCAAACTTGTTATTGGTTTGGGCAGTAAAACAAATAAGAGATTATGATTTGGAGCAATGTTTGGTTGCCAGCACAAAGTTAGAAGGAGTGTTTGACATGACATTATAATATTCTGGAGCATTGTTTTCTAGCTTAAATCAGCCGTACATGAAGTAAAAGATTGTACAGCAAGCTTCAAACTACTGCCATGCCATTGATAGGCCAAAACACCCGGGTCCAAGCTTATGGCATCAAAGACATGTTCAGGTAAGGGTCGACAGTTCACTTAGCATCATACAGCCGTCTAAAGTCTGCTTATTGTAGTGAAGATCGATAATTGCTTGGCTTTTTTTGGGACCGCTAATCCGTAGTTGTCCAAAGCTGCAAACCATAAGTCCATTTTTTTTTAATTCAGAAGCCGTAGTCAATGTCAAGACATGGCCTTTGATAAGAGGTTGAAGTTCAAGGTATTGGATGCAAAAGTCGACGTGGTAGTCCTTCAAAGATTCAGACTTGGGCTGTGCAGTTGGAGGAGGTTTATGGTTAATCTCGGATCTGAAATGCCAGGCACAGTCAAGTTTTATATGGCCTAGCCTACCGCAATGCAAGCACCTTATGGGATCTTTACAAGTTGCCGCAAAGTGGTCAGAACCTCCACATCGATAGTGATAATTTTTAGTTTAAATAAATGTTCTGTTCTTTAGGATTGTTTGTTATTTGGTTTTTCCAAATCCGTTACCTAGTCTTTGATGAAGCGCATACCTCAAATCGAGATCGCCGCTCCGTCTTGAGTCGCGCTGCCCTAGGTCGCGGCGAAGAGGCCCAAATCGCTCCAGTAGGTCGAAGCTCCACCCTAGGTCGCTCCGCCTTGAGTCGCGCAGCCCTAGGTCGTAAGTCGCTCCTCCTCCTCCTTAGGTCGCGATTCCTTAAATCGCGGAGAAACCCAGTAGGTCGCGAACGACCTTACTATGTCACGAAGTCCTTCCTGGATTTTAGGTCGCGAGCTTCCATTCCTCATTATGTCGCGAACGACCTAAGCCAAATTCTAGAAGAATGAGAACGACGTTGCCTTAAGTCGTTTCTAGATAAATCACGAGCGACATTACTTAAGTCGCGGTATCGCCAGTAGGTCGCTGAAGTCTTAAGTTAGGTCGCTTTACCTATGTTCTTAAGTCGTTTGTTTGTATTTTTTTTAAGTTGTGTGAAGTGTCGTAACATGTGTTGAGTTGTAAGCTCCTATAAATAGGGGTGGATGGTCATTTGTAAAGGTTGTTGAATTTGGAATAAAATTTGGTTTGTGCTTTGTGCCTCCATTAAAATCGGTAGTTGAGTGTTATCTCCTATCTCCACCTTCGGCATTCGAGTGCGCTCGAATCAGCAATTGTTGAAGCCAATTCACGGTATCAAGTGCGCTTGATCAACGTCCAAAAAATTGTAGATTTCTTTCACGGTATCATGCGCGATCAACGTGTCGAAGATTTTCTAGAATCCGGTATCTTCGTGATTAACGGATTTGGGCGTTCGGTATTCTTCAATTCATTGATTTATCATCGATTCACCGATTATTTCCGCTCATCGTGTGAGATCCTGAACGGATTCGATTTACATCGTCGAATTCGCTTTCTAGGCTGCACCAATTTGGTATCAGAGCTAGATCGCAAGGAGTTTGCGTCATTTTGAAGTTTGGAGATTAGATTTGCAATTGTTGAGAAGTTTGGTGTTCATCGTGTTCATCGTGAAGTTGCAACAAATTGAAAATTTCGATCCATATCATTTTGGGTCAAAGTTCGGAAAGTGTTTGAATTTTTTTGAATTTGTTTGAAGTTCAATCATGCCACCGAGACGAGTTCAACGTCATCGCAATATTAATGTTTTGTATGGAAGAGAAGAGGCCGATGAAATGGAGCAACGAATCAACGAGAGTTTCAATGAGAAGTTGAATGAAGGGATTGGTCGATTAGAGAGAATGACGCTTAAAATGAATCAAAGTAGAAGAAGGGTTTCACCTGAATCGAGTCATGGGGAAACAGAGTTTCACCACAGTCAGATCGGGAGAGAAGAGGAGATCATGATCGTAGGAATGTTGACGATCGTGAAAGGAATGTTGATGAACGAAATCGGAGAGATGTGGATTATCGTGATCAGAGGAACGTAGATCGAAGAAATGGTGGTGGTAGAGATGTTGGTGGTCATGATCGACAACGATATGCGTCATATTTTGATGAGGAGTTTGATAGTGATAGAGGAAGTGTTCATTACCTAGATCGAGGTCAAGTGTGGAGTCGAGCTAGAGAATATGAAGATGATAGTAAATGGGAATCGGGGATGAAAATGGAGCTTCCGGAATTCAAGGGTGGAATGGTTGCGAAGGAATTTTTGGATTGGGTTTCAAATGTTGAGGAAATTTTTGACTTCAAAGAAGTTTTCGAGAATCACAGAGTTAAGTTGGTTGCTACGAGATTAAGAGGTAGAGCTATGGCGTGGTGACAGCAGACTAAACTTACACGAGAAAGAATGGGGAAGTCAAAGATTGTTTCATGGAAGAAGATGAAGAAGTTAATGAAAGCTACTTTCTTACCTTATAATTATCAATCTCTTATGTATCAGCGCTTACAAAATCTAAGGCAGGGGACAAAGTCAGTTAATGATTATGCAGATGAATTTTACCAACTCATTGCTAGAAATGATATTATGGAGACGAAGGAACAATTGGCCGCTAGATTTGTTGGAGGGTTGAGAATGCAGATTCAGGACATGGTGAACATGTTTGATCCCAGATCTGTTGTAGAAGCACACCAAAAAGCATTGGCTTGGGAGAAGCAAGGCAGAAGAGGAGGTGGTGTGTTTACAAATTTCAATAATCAAGTGAAGGGAGCTAGTAGCAATGCTAACGTTTCCAAGGCTGTCAGTAAAGCAGTTGTGAATGAGGTTGCGAAGGCAAAGGTCAATAGTAGTATCAAATGCTTTAATTGTCAAGAGTTTGGCCACAAGAGCAATGAATGTCTAAAACCGAAGAAGCGGGCAACGATTGCTGAGATTGAAGATGAGGATGTTGATGAAGGTCATTCTAGTCCAGTTGAAGAGGATGAACAAGATATCGCGTCGGGAGATGAAGGATGTAATCTAATGTTGAGGAGATCATGTTTGACACCGAAACAGGAAGAAGAGGCTAGTTGGTTGAGGAGTAATATCTTTCAATCGACATGCACTATACTAGGGAAGGTGTGTAAATTTGTGATTGACGCGGGAAGTTGTGACAATATCATTTCTACCGAAGCTGTGAGGAAGTTGAAGTTGAAGACGGAGAAGCATCCAAATCCTTACAAGTTAGCGTGGTTAAGGAACTGAGGAGAGGTGAAGGTGGATAGGCGAGTTCATGTTCCATTTTCTATTGGGAAGATGTATAAAGATGAGATCTGGTGTGATGTGGTGGATATGTATGTTTGTCACTTGCTTTTGGGAAGACCATGGCAGTATGACCGAGCAGTGCAGCATGATGGTCGGACCAATAGCTACAACTTTATGTTTGAGGGTACTAAGATCATTTTAGTTCCGAAGAAGAGACAGCAAGGAGAGAGCAAGTCAGAAGAGATTGAGGAGCTGAAGACTTTGTTGACTTTGAAGGAATTTGTTGAAGAAGTAGAGGAGAGTCCAGAGGTGTTCTTGTTGATTGGACATGAAATTACTGAATCTGTTGAAGTTCCAGAGGGAGTAAAGCCAGTATTGGAAGATTTCAGAGATGTGTTTCCTGAAGAGTTACCAAAGGAGTTACCACCGTTGAGAGATATTCAGCATCAGATTGATCTTGTGCCAGGGGCGGCATTACCTCACAGGCCACATTACAAGATGATTCCTAAGGAGCATGAGGAACTAAGAAGGCAGGTGGAGGAGTTGTTAGAATAAGGGCGTGTTCAGGAGAGCTTGAGTCCTTGTGCAGTGCCAGCTTTGTTGGTACCGAAGAAGGATGGGACTTGGCGGATGTGTACGGACAGTCGGGCTCTAAACAAGATCACTGTGAGATACAGGTTTCCTATGCCGAGGTTCGATGATTTGATTGATCAGTTGAGTGGGGCTGTTGTGTTCTCCAAGATTGACTTGAAGAGTGGATACCATCATATTCGTATTAGATCGGGTGATGAATGGAAGACTGCTTTTAAAACTAGGGAGGGTCTATACGAATGGTTGGTTATGCCGTTTGGCTTGTCAAATGCTCCTAGTACTTTTATGAGAGTGATGAACTAGATTTTCAGACCATTTATTGGGAAGTTCGTAGTAGTTTACTTTGATGATATTTTGATCTATAGTGGTAGTATGGAAGCATATCCAGCATTTGCGAGAAGTGCTGTTGATTCTACGACAGGAGCAATTCTATGCAGCAACGAAGAAGTGCGTGTTCATGACGCACAGTGTTTTGTTTCTGGGATTTGTTCTGTCAAAGGAGGGTATTCAAGTAGATGAAAGCAAAGTGGAAGCTGTCAGGAGTTGGCCACAACCCAAGACAATTACTGGAGTGAGGAGTTTTCATCGGTTGGTATCTTTTTATCGAAGATTCATTCCACATTTTAGCAGTGTGATGGCACCTGTAACCGATTGCATGAAAGGAAAGAAGTTCGTGTGGACAGAGGAAGCAGAGTTAGCTTTTGAGAAGATCAAGACACTTTTGACGATCGCACCCATTCTGGTACTGTCGGATTTTCAGATATTGTTCGCGTTACACACTGATGCTTCGAAGGTTGGGATTGGTGGAGTATTGAGTCAGAATGGAAGACCAGTTGCTTATTTCAGTGAGAAGTTGTCTGAAGCCAAGTTGAGATATAGCACTTATGACGTTGAATTTTACGCAATTGTTCAAGCTGTGAAGCACTGGAGACATTATCTGTTTCAGAAGGAGTTTGTTCTTTATACGAATCATGAAGCCTTGAAACATTTGCAAGGGCAAGATAAAATTTCAGCTAGACACGCTTCATGGGTCGCGTATCTACAGTAGTTTACTTTTGTTGTGAAGCACAAATCAGGGGTGACGAATCGTATAGCTGATGCCTTGAGCAGGAGGAATCATTTGTTGACGACGATGAAGGTTGAAGTGATAGGATTTGAACTATTGCCAGAGTTGTTTGAAGAAGATCCTTACTTTATGAAGATTGTTGAGAAAGTCAAGGATGGGAGTACTAATGAGTTTGTATTGGAAGATGGATTCTTATTCAAGGAGAATCGATTATGCATACTAGATTGCAGCTTGAGAATGAAAATTGTAAAAGATTTGCATGAAGAAGGACATGTTGGTCGGGATCGCACATTGCAGTTGATTTCTCAGTCTTACTATTGGCCATCGATGAGGCAGGAAGTTGGAAAGTTTATGCGTAGATGTCATGCTTGTCAAGTTTCGAAAGGGACAGCTACAAATGCGGGATTGTATATGCCATTACCCGTGCCTACTAGACCATGGGTTGATATCAGCATGGACTTTGTATTGGGTTTGCCGAGAACTCAGCGAGGGAATGATTCCATATATGTGGTGGTAGATAGATTTTCGAAAATGACACATTTCATAGCCTGTAAGAAAACCGCTGATGTAGTCCGTGTTGCTCAGTTATTCTTTAAAGAGATTTATCGATTGCATGGGTTGCCTGAGACCATTGTTTCTGACAGGGATACACGATTTCTGAGTATTTTTTGGTTGAGTTTGTGGAAGATGGTTGGAACGAAACTGAATTTTAGTAGCGCTTATCATCCACAAACAGATGGGCAAACAGAGGTGAATAGATCATTGGGAAACTTGCTGAGATGTCTTGTGAAAGATAATTTGAAGAGCTGGGATATGAAATTGTGTCAATCGGAATTTGCACATAATCATGCTGTTAATCGAAGTACGGGTTTTAGTCCGTTTCAAGTTGTTTATTCAGCAATCCCAAAGGTTCCGTTGGATTTGACTACAGTGCCAATTCAGAAAGGAGTTGTTAAACGAGCTTGTGATTTTGTTAACCAGTTGCAAGAGTGTCATAGAACTGTTCATGAACGATGACTTGCATCGAATGAGAAATATAAGCAATCCGCGGATATTAAACGACGATATGTTGTCTTTAAAGAAGGAGATTTTGTATATGCAGTATTGACCAAGGATCGATTTCCTGTTGGTACTTACAACAAACTAGTTGCTAGAAAGATTGGTCCTTTAGAAATCATAAAGAAGATCAATGATAATGCGTATAAATTAAGGTTGTAGGAAGAGGTTCATACTTCTGATGTTTTCAATGTCAAACACTTAATTCCGTATTATGGGGAGGAACCGGTCAAAGATGACGAGAGTGTGAATTCGAGGACGAATTCCTTCCAACAAGGGGAGGATGATGAAGCGCATACCTCAAATCGAGATCGTCGCTCCGCCTTGAGTCGCGCTGCCCTAGGTCGCGGCGAAGAGGCCCAAATCGCTCCAGTAGGTCGAAGCTCCACCCTAGGTCGCTCCGCCTTGAGTCGCGCAGCCCTAGGTCGTAAGTCGCTCCTCCTCCTCCTCCTTAGGCCGCGATTCCTTAAATCACGGAGAAACCCAGTAGGTCGCGAACGACCTTACTATGTCGCGAAGTCCTTCCTGGATTTTAGGTCACGAGCTTCCATTCCTCATTATGTCGCGAAGGACCTAAGCCAAATTCTAGAAGAATGAGAACGACATTGCCTTAAGTCGTTTCTAGATAAATCGCGAGCGACATTACTTAAGTCGCGGTATCGCCAGTAGGTCGCTGAAGTTTGAAGTTAGGTCGCTTTACCTATGTTCTTAAGTCGTTTGTTTGTATTTTTTTTAAGTTGTGTGAAGTGTTGTAACATGTGTTGAGTTGTAAGCTCCTATAAATAGGGGTGGATGGTCATTTGTAAAGGCTGTTGAATTTGGAATAAAATTTGTTTGTTCTTTTTTCCTCCATTAAAATTGGTAGTTGAGTGTTATCTCCTATCTCCATTTTCGGCATTCGAGTGCGCTCGAATCAACGATTGTTGAAGCCAATTCACGGTATCAAGTGCGCTTGATCAACGTCCAAAGAATTGTATATTTTCTCTCACAGTATCGTGCGAGATCAACGTGTCGAAGATTTGCTAGAATCCGGCATCTTCGTGATCAACGGATTTGGGCGTTCGGTATTCTTCAATTCATCGATTTATCATCGATTCACCGATTATTTCCGCTAATCGTGTGAGATCCTGGACGGATTCAATTTACATTGTCGAATTTGCTTCCTAGGCTGCACCAGTCTTTTAGCTAGAACGTGAGTTGTAGTTTGTTACAAACTCATCTATTTAAATTGCTGTATTTGCTCTTTGAATAATAAATCATACCCAGAATTGTTCTCTGCAACTAGTCTTATTTTGAGTTTATTTTGCATCTAACATTCAGGTATCAGAGCACTGACTTGAGAGATTTCAGAAGAGTGTACGGAGAGAAAACACTTTAAGGAGTGAAAAGAGATAGGGTCAGAAGCAAACAGTTTTGCACAACCTGCCATCCCAAAGTTTGACGGTGACTACGATCACTGGAGCATGGTCATGGAGAATCTCCTTTGATCCAAGGAATATTGGGTTGTTGTTGAATCAGGCTACTCACAACCTGAGAAAAAAGAGGAGATGATGGCTGCACAAAGGAGGATCCTAGAGGAGATGAAGCTGAAAGACTTGAAAGCCAAGAACTGCTTGTTTCAATCTCTTGACAAGTCAATTCTAAAGATGATCATGTAGAAGGAAACGTCCAAACAGCTTTGGGACTCCATGAAGATGAAGTGTCAGGAAAACGCTCGAGTGTAGAAAGCCCAACTCAATTGTCTACGTAGGAATTTTGAGGTTTTGACGATGAAGTAGAGTGAATCGATCACCGATTACTTTGGTCGCGTAATGACAGTGGCAAATGATATGAGAAATCATGGGGAAGAGATGACCGATGTCAAGATCGTTGAGAAGATTTTGAGAACCCTTACCGAGAAATGGAATTACATTGTTTGTTCCATAGAAGAATCCAAGGATATAGATCAGCTCTATGTAGATGCCTTGCAAAGTTCCTTGCTTGTTCATGAACAGAAGTTTACAAATGATGGAGAAGAAGAGCATGCTTTGAAGGTGACTCATGAAGAGAGCTATGGTGGAAGATGACATGGGAGAGCTTCTTTCAGAGGAGGACGAGGCAGAGGCACGGGTCGTCAAAATTACAATAAGGCAACTATTGAGTGTTATAAGCACCATAAACTCGGACACTTCCAATTCGAATGTCAGGCAAATTATGAAGTATGGAGGAGTCGGAGGAGATGGTACTATTGGCGTATGTTGAACCATACGTAGTTAACCGAGAGGATGTGTGATTCATTGACTCTGGTTATAGAAACCACATGTGTGGTAATTCTTCATTTTTTTGTGAATTAGAAGAAGGGTTCAACAAGGTGGTCAGGTTGGGGAATCATACAGGCATGCAGTTGTTGTCAAAGGAAGCATCAAATTGACTTTGAATGGAGTGATCTACCTTGTATTTATGTGCCGGAATTAAAGGATAATCTTCTTGGCGTTGGACAGCTGCAAGAAAAGGGTCTAGCTGTTCTAATGCAGTCAAACGAGTGCCGAATATACCATCCCACAAAGGGCTTGATCATCCAAAGCAACATGACAGCCAACCGATTGTATGTACTGTTATCAAACACCCAACAAATCAAGAAGAAATGAAGGAAGCGTGTCTCCAAGCAACAAGTCAAGATCTGGGTTATCTTTGGCACCGAATATATGGTCACCTCAGCTACAGAGGATTGAAGACTCTTTAAAATAAAGGCATGGTGAGAGGTTTTGCGAATTTTTTCGACTCTGAAATTGTATATAATGATTGCCTGAAGGGGAAGCCGCACCGAGACATCATCCTAAAAATAAGTGCATAGAGAGCATCATAAAGTTGGAGCTAGCTAGTACGTGCTGTGATATTTGCGGCCTGATATCTCCAACTTCGGATAGCAACAAGATGCATCTAGTTTGTTTCATTGATGATTATAGTGGGAAGGCCTGAGTGTATTTTCTTGTTACTAAGGCAAATGCTTTCGCTTCTTTTAAACTATTTAAAAATTGTGTAGAAAAAGAAACCGGTTTGTCCATTAAATGTCTAAGAACAGATCATGGAGGAGAATTCACATCAAATGAGTTCAAGGACTATTGCAACATGAGCGGGATCAAGAGACAATTAAATGCCGCATATACACCACAGCAAAAAGGTGTCGCCGAGCGAAAGAACGGAATAGTGATGAATATGGCAAGGACTTTACCAAGTGAGAAGAAAGTGCCGAAATGGTTCTGGCCAGAGGCGGTGAACTGGGCATTTTATGTTCTTAGTAGATGTCCAACGTCATTGGTAAAAGTGATGACACCAAATGAAGCTTGGTCTGGGTTGAAGCCTTCAATCAGACACTTAATGTAACGACCCGATATTTCGTGCCATTCGCATCCGCACATGCCGGACTTGAATTGCTCAAAATATCAGATTGTTAATTTATATTTGGCAAAACTTAGAATATACAGTAAATAAATCAATCACAGAATCACGAGTAATATAACAATAATATGCAGCGGAATAGATAAATAACAGAGTTGACATAAAATACAACAGAATATCTCAAATACTGACATCTCTGAACAAATCAACTGGAAAAGCTGAAAGCTGAATAGATGCAGATGGATCTCCAAGTGAATCTCCAACTCCAAAGGTGAGTCTCAAATGCTGTGACACTCAGTCTGACCCGAGCGTAAAGCAAAACACAAAACACTCGAGTCAGGATTAACATTCTTATATCAATAAATCCAACTCAAGTGAAATATCAACTGAAAAACAAGTAACTCAAAGGATGTTTGGGATAACCATCCTCTAAGGATCCGTGGAACTATCTACTATGTAATAATATACGCTATTATAATATGTCTATAGTAAAATAAATGTATTAAAATAGCGTTAAGGCGTTACCCATATCCCCCTTGACACATCTTATATATTCTCGTAGTCTATACAATGTCGTATGCTCCCGTAAACTGGAGGTTTACCCAGATGACATCACATAGGTACGGTACAAAACAAACTCGTTGAAGGCGCGATAGGGCATGTGACAAGGCACTCGAGGCAATGCCAGAGTAGATATACCATTTGCGGATCCGGACTGGGGGTAACGCATAGCAGCTACTACCGCCCACCTCATGACACACTCCCAAATCAAAAGGGTGCACCCAATCAATCACAAAAGCAATAGAATGATATCAAAGAAATGTGCCCGATCGGAGGAATGACCTCACTTGGCCCGACATGGCTCCTATTTTAGCCGCATCAAGCCGACTCACGGGAGTCAGAGTCACGTAAATATCATATGGAATCATCACCAAACCATTCTACTTCATTCTGGAATCTCCACAACGTACACAGTTGTTAAAGTGGTTTTTGGTATTGGCAAAGAGTATGACAACATCCAATCCCCGTCTCTTTAACAACCAAATGTTATTATAACGCCGTGGTCATTTCAAAACAATTTATACTTCAAAACTAGAATATCATATCCATTTCAAAATCATATCAATACGATATCAATTTACATTTCAAATACATCCATTTCCAAAATCATAACACTTCGAAGTTATAACACTTCAAAACCAAAACACTTGAAATTATAACACTTTGGAAATCATAACACTTCCTTTAGATTATTAATAATATATAAATAAAATAGTTTATAAAATGAAATAGTTTATTTAAAATAGTTATAAGTTAAAATGGTTTATAATAAAATAATTAGTATATTAAAATAGTTTTTATCAAAAATGATTTATATTAAAATAGTTTATATTAAAATAATTTATAAAGTAAAATATATAAATAGTTTTAAATACGATTAAAAATACTTTATATAATAAATAGCTTCCTCAAATTTCACAAATCGATTCAAATCAACTCGAATTCCAAATTCAAATTTAATTCAATCTCAATTCATCAATTTCAATTAAACTTAGTTTCTCAATAAAACGTTTCAAATTTTATCGATTTCATATACAGATTTGAACCATAAAATAAACTATTTAAATTTTAATATATTTCAAACCTTTAAATATTCCGCAATTTCAAAACTGATTTGATATATCTTATTTTAACTTATTATTATTTAGTTTTGAAATATTCACTTAATAAATCTAATATCATTTAAATAACCTTAAATTACATTAAACTAAAATATTTCCTTCGATTTATTTAAACTTGAAATATCCATTTAATTACTTTAAATCAAAATCAAGTATAAAATCATATCTTAAAATCTCAAATAAGTTTCAAACTGATTTAATTAAATAAAATTCTTAAGTAAATAAAATTTCAAATAAATTTTAAATTTATCTTCCCAACCTTAACTTATAGAAATCGTTATAAGATCCATTTAAAATATAAATTTAAATAAATACTTAACCATATTATATTTTACTTAAATAAACTTTACTAAATTTAAAGCTTATTATTAAATCTATTTTATATTAAAACTTATCCATATACATAATATTTTCAAATTTAAATAAAACCATATATATTTCCTTTCAAAACCATAGAAATCATTTTTCAAAATATTTATATATAGACCAACGGTGTCTGTACATAATTTTCTATCCTATGATTCAGTGATACAGATATTTATCATTTCAATCCACAATTTAAATATATACGGGCATATATCAATTTAACCTGCAATCTCAAATTCAATTCAAATGAAAATCGCTTGGGTTTATCATTTCAACCCATAACGATTTTCTCCCATTCTATAGATCGTTCGGGTATGTATCATTTCAACTCATAGTGAATTCTATACTAACTGGGAACTTGCAGAGTTATAACAGATATGAAAATAATATAACAGGCATATATCATCAATATAAATAACAGATAATGGTGTCAGATGTCACAGTGAACAGATACAGATAATAGCATATATAGCAATGTAAATAATTAACAGCAGCATATTTCAATTGTCGTTTCAATTGAAATCAAATTTAATAAATATAAGAACGTTAATCGTGAGTGATTGCTCACCTTTCAAGGCTAGAGAGTACCAAAGATGACATGGATATGCAGACTGATACAGACACTGAAATTGATTTACGAATCCAAGCAAAGCAACTTGGCATGAATTAGAGGAGCAAAGCTGAAAAATAGGAATTGATGAGAAATATATATATATATATATATATAATTTAAATTCTAATATTAAATAAGAAAATAAAAATAATAAAAATAAAAATAAAAATAAAAAAATAAAAATAAAAATAAAATAACATTTTTTTATATACTTCAAAATCAATATTTATTTCAAGCACATATAAAATAGAATTTCCATATATATTTGAAATCAACTCATAAATACTTGTATATATAGGCTAATATATAAACGGATGTACAAACTTACATACTTAATATATTTAAAAATCAAAAGGTACTAAAATCAATATAACTTGACTCACTATAATATACTGGAACTGACAGATCACAGATAAACTTATATTTTATATAAAATAGCAAACTGGTTACAAATAACTTATATAACCCGTAACTGCTATAACATACATTGTAAACATCGTATACAACTAATATATTATAAAATTTACTTAACTTATACATATATATAAACTGTTATATCATAGCTTACTCAACATATATATAAATTGACATCAATGCTGGTACACGCACAGACTTGAGCAGGCTAAATATAACAGCCAAATGTATATAAAGTATATATTATATATTTTTTTCATTTCCTTTTTTTTCTTCACAGCAAAGCAAGATTTCAATTGTAAAGCCATATATATAAAAAACTATAAATAAGACGATATATATATATAACACACACACATAAGAGAAACCGTAGTATAAGCAACTTACATATATAAATTATTATACCATATATATAACTTGCGCATGATATATATAACAAAATATAAACATATAACGTAACTTCATATATACAAATATATATATATATATAACTTAACATAAAACCCAACACACATAAACTGTAAACTTATATATTCTGTAGTATAAATTATAAAACAAAAGAAACCAAACCAAAGCTTAACAACTACAGCTTCTAACACATATACAGATCTTTAAACTTATGTTTACAGTAAAATAATTAAACTTGTATAACTCTATATATATAAGAACATATTATAAACAATCTTTAAACCCACCACATACTTAAATATATATAAATGCTGTAGCATATAAACCAGCATACATGTATACTATATAAACTATCACAATAATATATAATGTATATATGTTTGAAGAATAAAAGCATAGATCTGGGGACACAAAAGAAATACAATATAAAATATATACATACCTATAAACAACATATATAAACTAATATATATATATATATATATATATATATATATATATATATATATATATATATATATATAGACACACAAAACACGCACATACCATTTATATAAAAAGAAGAGAAGGCGGGTTGCCAATAAAGCAGAGGTCAGGGGAGTGCTGTGGCATGTCATAGGGCGGAGGGGGAACTTACGGTGGAGATGGAAAGCACGACTGTGCAAATGCAGGGTGGAAGCCGACGGTGTTGCGTGCTAGGTGAGGTCGGAGCAAGAGGAAAAGGTGGCTACGCGTGTGAGCTGTTATGGGTTTCGAAAAAAGGCAGGGATGAAATGGACGAAGGGCTCAGGTGCCGTGGCGGCATTGGTGGAAGCTCGGCTTGCTTGATTTGAAGGTGGAGATGAATTAGAAGAAAAGGTGAGAATGAGAGGGGTAGAGAAGTTCAGCAAAAAAAAACGAAGAGGGAGAAATTATGAGAGAAAGGAGAATAAGTGACAGCAAAGCTTTGCAAAAACAAAAAAAAGAAGTTATAAAGGTGAATTAAAATGACCCATTCAAACTAATGAATACAGAAAAACGTATATAAGTTTATACGTTTAGACTTTCCAAACGGTGTGGGAAGTAAACGGCTGAAATTTAGTAAATAATAAATGTTACAGTAAATGCTAGTTGCTGTCGATTGCCGTTTGAAATTTGAATGGACACTACTATTAAAAGTGTAAAAGTGATACTGATAAGTTAACCGTTTTCGCGGATTCCGCTGTGTACCGAACTTCAAAAAACAGAATTGAATATACCGCAGAGATCAGCATGACGAGATGATCAAACGGTATACTGATATCAATGGTACGATCATCCGATCAAAAGTCGATAACTAGTACCGGAAATGCTGCTAAAATGTCAGAAATAAGATGAACGGAGCAATAACAATCCAAATTTGGAGAAATGAAATATGATGTCTCACTCAGAAGATGATTTACAAATTTTCTATGGAAAAATATTCAGGTTCGAAAAACATTTCATTATCATCAAATATTAACTGATTAAATTGAAATGAAATTACACAAGAAAATAAACTTCAGTATCATCAGATGAAAATTTACCATTTGCTATGTTTAAATAAACGTATTTCAAATATAATATTTTTATTTTCAAATTTTATTATTTAAAATTTCACAAAATTTTAGTTAATTACTTTATTAAAACCATTAAAAATTTACAGATCGGTACACTTAAGAGTTTTTGGCAGTTTAGCACATGCTCATGTACCTAATGCCCAATGAAAAAAGCTTGAAGATAAGAGTCGCTGTTGTGTTTTATTTGGCCTAAGCAAAGAAGCAAAAGCTTATCGACTATATGATCCCATATCAAAGAAAATTGTCATTAGTCGAGATGTCATCTTTAAGGAAGACAAATTGTGGAATTGAGATAAGAATTGTAAAGAGCAGAATACACTTGATTTTGATTTGGAAGAAGATAGCAATGAAGGAAATTAAGAATGGAGTGAAGAAGGTGAAGAATGGAGTGAAGAAAGTGAAGAAAGAAATTTGATTCCCCCACATGAACAAAATTTGGCTTCCCCAGCAACGAAACCTCGAAATAGAAGAGCACTAGCATGGATGAATGAATATGTCTCTAGTGAAGGCCTTTCAGATGGAGAAGAAGATGTGCAAACTCACTTAGCTTTATTTGCTAACTCCGATCCAACTTCTTTTGATGAAGCAATAAAAGATGAAAAATGGAAGACATCCATGGTTTCGTGAATGAGTTCAATCAAGAAGAATGGAACATGGTATCTTATAGACCTACCAAAAGGAGCTAAAAGAATAGGAGTCAAATGTGTCTACAAAACAAAATTGAATGAGCTTCAAGAAGTAGAAAAGCACAAGGCTTGCTTATTTGCAAAAGGTTATGCTCAAGAACACAGAGTTGATTATGAA
This sequence comes from Allium cepa, assembly GCA_030765085.1. Taxonomy (NCBI): domain Eukaryota; kingdom Viridiplantae; phylum Streptophyta; class Magnoliopsida; order Asparagales; family Amaryllidaceae; genus Allium; species Allium cepa. The sequence goes on from CM060935.1 coordinate 604,624,348, forward strand.
GAGTATATGCTCCTGTTGCTCGCATGGACACGGTGCGAATGATCTTAGCACTTGCTGCTCAAAAAGGTTGGTGTGTGTTTCAACTAGACGCGAAGTCAGCCTTCCTTCATGGGAAGTTAACAAAAGACGTGTACGTGAGCAACCAAAGGGATATAAAGTAAAAAGATGAGGTGCAGAAGGTGTACAAACTCAACAAAGCTCTGTACAGACTCAAGCAGGCACCATGAGCATGGTTTAGCCAGACTGAGTCCTATTTCAAAAAGGAGGGCTTTGAGAAGGATGATAATGAACAGACTCTTTTTACCAAAGTCAACAAATGATTATTAGCTTGTATGTTGATGATTTAATTTATACCGGAGATGATGAGAATATGATGTATGAGTTCAAAAAATCCATGATGAAGGAATTTGATATGTCAGATTTGGGTAAGATGAGGTACTTTCTTGGTATTGAGGTATTGCAATTTGATGGTGGGATATTTATCAGTCAAAAGAAATATGGGAGGGAAATGTTGAAAAAATTTGGAATGTATCATAGTAATTCGGTTGAAAATCCAATAATTCCAGGATTCAAAATCTCCAAAGATGAAAAAGGCGTCAAGATGAATGGTTCATTGTTCAAGCAATTAATTAGGAGCATGATGTACTTAACATCCACAAGGCTGAATATAATGTATGTTGTTAGTTTATTGAGCACGTACATGTCCAAACCAACCGAGCTACATTATTCTGCCACAAAAAGAGTTCTACGGTACTTGCAAGGAAGAGCTGTGTTTGGTATTCTTTACAAGAAAGGAGGAAATCATGAGCTAGTTTGCTTTACTAATAGCGATTATGTCGGTTTGATGGAGGATAGAAAATGCATGTCGAGTTATGTCTTTATTCTAAGTGGAGCAGCTGTAGCTTGGTCTTTCCGAAAGCAACCGGTAGTTGCTTAAGCAAAAAAGAAGTAGAATTTGTGGCAACTGCGGCATGTAGTTGTCAGGCTATATGGATGAAAAGAGTACTAAAGAAGGTTGGCTACAATGGCAGTGAGAGTCCTGTCATCTTTTGTGGCAATAGTTCAACAATCAAGTTATCAAAGAATCCTGTTATGCATGGCAAAAGCTAGCATACTGATGTGCGCTTCCATTTCTTACGAGATTTAGTGAATGAGAGAGTTGTGCAGCTTCAGTTTTGTGGAACACGACAGCAAGTGTCGGACATTCTTACTAAACCATACAAACTGGAGTCCTTTCAAGAGCTTAGAAAGAAGCTATAAATTTGTGACACGCCAAAGATTAACTAGCTGCAAATGTAGTCTAGCTTAAGGGAGGGAATGATAACTTTTAGTTTAAATAAATGTTTTAGACAAGCACCATTGTCTCAGTGGTTAAGTGATTCGACTTTGGGGTGAGAGGTCACAAGTTCGTAACTTGCGTAGCGTGATTTGCACATCTATTGACATGTGAGTTGTGATATGTTGTCCAGTGACATGTTATATCTAAGTATCACTTCAAAAAAATAAAAAATAAATAAATTTTCTGATCTTTAGGATTGTTTGTTATTTTATTTTGTCAAATATGTTACCTAGTCTTTAACTAGAATGTGGGTTGTAGTTTGCTACAATTTCATCTATTTAAATTGATGTATTTGCTCTTTGAATAATAAGACATTCCTAGAATTGTTCTTTGCAACTAGTCATGTTTTGAGTTTATTTTGCATCTAATAAATAACATAAATTCTTGAAATTCCACCGCCGTAATCAGGGAGATTGAGATGTCGATTTTGGGGTCCGAAGGCATTGAAAATTGAAGAGGTCAGATTTAAGAGCTTTAGCATATGAGCGATGAGGAGGAAGAGAAGCTTGGCTAAAAGAAATAGAGGGAGGTTGTTAATGGTGACGTGATTTCAGAAAGAAGAAGAATAATAATAACAGTCGTAACGATCACAAATGGAAGCCGTTTTGTGCGCTTGGAATGTACACAAATAGTGCGTTTCTTTTTCCCGTTTTTGTGCGCTAGGAATGTACATGGACAGTGTGCTTCATTATTTCATATTACCATTTTGAAGCTGTCGCGTTAGAATTTTCCTTTTTTGGTTGATGTTAAAGTAGGAGATAATAATAAGCCATCTTGATATGGAGAGAGAGCATAATAATAGAAAGAGTTTTCTTATTCCAAAAATACAGTTGTAGAATAATATTGAATATTAAAGAACTGTATGCAGAATATGGTGATACTGGGAGAAAATTGAATGAACATACAATGACTAGACTAAGGCAACATACTAGCTTTCAAAAGAGGGATTGCTAAAGCAACAAAAAAAGAAATTATGTTGGTATTGTATTTTACATTTGATTATATTTTATCAGAACTCTAAAACATCTCTCCCATTTATTCATAAAACCCCAACCGTTTACTTAATGATTCTATGTAATTTAAATAATTTCTTATTTTTTTAGCCAATAAAAACCTTGTAAAAAAACGACCTTGGAAGTGTTCGGCATAGCGTAAGGAGCCGATCGGTTTTGCTAACCGATCATCTGGTCAGCCTGCTGAACGCACTTTATCTCTTAGAAATTCAATTGTCGTTTCTTTTAATTTTAATTGCCCCTTCTTCTTCGGACTTTATGTGCAGATGCAAACTCCTAATCAGAGTTTTTCGCTTTTATATAAACATACGATCATTGCTCATTCAAATTACCTCTCTCGCTCTCAATTCTCTATCTATCTATTTGTGATCTTGCTCTCTGATTCACTTTACTCTGAAACCCTAGTTGTTGTTATACATTCAATTCTATAATCAATATCACAAGAACCATTTCAAGTCCATAGCAAATATTACTCCATTCAAATCTCAGTTGTTAGGTTATTGGACATTATAAAGCATTAAGGAAAAAATCACTATTATAGATACAAAGCTTGCAAAAAAATCTTTTGTAAAGTTGAAGTCATGCCAGAGAGAGTCATTTGTAGTTGTAAACATATTTTTCTGAGTTAAGTGATCGTGTTTTTTGTTAGTGAAATACAGAACGGGAGCTTAGGACTAGACATAGGATGGAAGGTCCAAACCATTATAAAATCCTAGTATGTTTACTCTTTACTTTGTTTCTCTTAGTTTTCTAGCTTTTCTACAAACTGTACCTTCATACTCTTGTCCATATTATTACTAGATCTATATATATACATGTACACTTTCAACTACATTATAATCTATCTGCTTCAGCTTCTTAGCAGAAGTACCGTTCTGGATTTGCATAGCATGTCTCTTAGGAACATGCTTCAAGGAATTCCTACAGCATTCCTTCTTGTTTTTCATGCCGAAGACCTCTAGAAATCGTATTAACAATCAAGTCACCTCTGGATGAACTAGGGTCAGCTCCACTCGTTCCTTCACCATTGCCTCAATGTGACTACCGTAGTGGCTTATTGATCCATTGCCCTCCATCCAACAGGTTCTACGCATACTGTTGCAATTATTTTTCCCTAATCAACTCCTCATTCAAGTCCTTTAGATGTCTATATTCATTTGTATTGTGCCCATGAGTCTCATGGAAGCAGAAATACTCTCGAGATCATTTCTCTTCCTTTGTTGCATCTTTTGAAGCTGGTTTCCTATATCTTATAATGTTTTGGGTCATAAGATAAATATTTTCCACAATGTCATTTAACTTTGCCTTGTATATCATTTCGTGTGAACCAAAAACTTTTCATGGGGTCCACCATCTTGCCCTAGCATTATTATTCTTCCTCCGGCTGTTGTCATTATTATTTCTGTTATTACTATCCTTTTTAGCAGCCATCATTACTCTTTACTGAATTACTTGGTTTGTCATACCAACTGCATTCAATCTCTTTTCCATCTTTGCCTCTTCCAAGCTTAGATAATAATTATACCTTTTATAAAAATATTTTAACATAGCTCTCTTCTTCATAGTCAGACTTTTTCCAAAATTTGAATCCTTTTCTGCTCCACCAACCAAAACTATCAATAAGAGGCTACCCTCTGGATTCCTTACTTTAGTTACTGCAACATTATATCTCTTCAAGTAGTTCTTTTAGGATTTAGCTATCTTTTTCTTTACAATATCCAGCAAAATTGCATGCACGAGTTGCACCAGGTGAACACAGAATTAGCATAGAAATTTATTTGAATTAGCATAGCAATTTATTTGCAAATTAATGTAGATATACATTAAATATGTATACACATATATGTATATCCTTTTAACATCATTATTGACTTATGAACTTAACCATTATATTTATTAAACGTAAGTCACAATGGTTAGTTATAAATAAATCACACATGTTCTCCATATTACCCACAGGTTAGATTATCAATTTTAATGTAGTTATGATGTTAGTATTATGAATATAAAAATATTAGCAAAATTTTAACTTATAATTAATTTAATTTAAATTAATAAATTAAAGTAAAAAATTAAATTAATAATAAAATATTACTTATAAATAATAATAAGTAAACAAATAATTTATATACAAATTTAATTAAAATCAAAAGAAGCACCAAACTCTTTTATTAATAAATACGAAGAAAGATTTAGTGTGAATTTATTATTTATATAAACACAAAATACAGTCTTGTTCAAATTAATAAAAGGAATTCCTTTTTAAATTCACCATTTAAACCCCACTACTGGTGCACCTGACCCAACAATAACCCATTCTCTATTCATTTATCATTTCCAAACTAACCAGAAATCAATACAATCAGCAATTAAGGTAATCCAAACCAAAAATCATTATACTATATATAAATCATTCTTGAGTATATTAATATATTCATTTTATGATTAAATACATACAAATATTCATTTAATATGATTCTCATCTCTAAAGCCCAATTCAAGTTCATTCATCAAGCCCTCACCCAACACTATATATTTAATAATAATATATAGCATAAATGTTGATCATAGAGTTCAAAGATAAACCCAACTCACTAAATCTTAAGAAATCCGAACTTCCAATCAACACACTATTAAAGCTCTCTTTATCTTAGAAATCCAGACTCAATTCTCACAAAGATATCAACTTGAATAGTTAGATTGTAGTGAATCTTCTAACTTCAATATAGAGTGTTTATATGTAGTATTTTTGTAATTAAGAATGAAACAGGTATGAGGATTCAAAACCTATTTCTTTCTTTTGATAATAAGAAGAGTAAAATGAAGAGAATGAAGAAAGTAGCTTTATTATCGAAATAATAAGACATAAAATTCCGATGTAATTATCTTTTTTTGAACATAGTTCATCAATGCAAACAAGTGTCAATTTTGGAGATCGAACTCATAACATCTAATCTGATAGTCTAAATTACCTACCAATTGGACCTTGTTGGCTATTCTCATTCAATTATTATTTTCTCTCTAGCTTCTTTTTTTCCTCCTTTTACCACATCAACCGAGTTTAACAAACTTTACGTGATTTTTCTAAACGACATCATGAATGCAATGGAATAGTTCTTATGTCATAAGTCATTTATCTTTTAGAAAATCACTTTTTAAGTTATTTGTTTACTTAAGTCATTTAATTCAATTAACTTGATTTATTATTTTAATACTATGCGTTAAAAACTTAGGTTGTTACAACAATATCCTTAACATTGAAGTGGAATAACTTCAAATCAAAATCATGACATCAATGGCATTATAAGCACACCGTCTTTTCTATTAATGTTACAATCCTCGATGTATACAACTAAATCCTAATAAGGGTAAACTTGATTTCATCTATCCAATCAAGGACCGTAAAATGTTAAATTTTAGATATAGAGTGTAATGTAAAAAAATGACTATATTTCATGGTTGGACACAAATTCTTTTGGTTTTCACCATTATACTAAGAAAAAAAATATTTGTTGTCGAAAATTGTGAATACATAGTAATGTAGTTCCAAAGACTACTTGAAGGATGAAATGATTATCAATCTCTTTGTACACAAATATATATAATATAATAAACAAAAATATCGGTCAATCTTTATCTATAACTTAGTCGACGCTACTTGATCAATTTAGTCCATCATGTGAATTTCTCGAAAAATTCTACCTCAATGCTCAAAGACAGTGGGATCTTCATCTAATAAAAAGGCAGCTACCTAGACTATTTTTTTTTTTGGAAAAAAGGGTACTTTATAGATGAAAAAGGTTTGCAGGTACTTCCATAATATGTCTCGTTAAAACCTTGCAACCCCTCTAACCTAAGTAGGTGCCTTGCAAGGAAAAAGAGTACATATCATGTCTATATATTAACAATACAATAGAAAGAGGGCCATAAACCTAGGCTGTCAAATAGATGAAGGAGTAAAACAAAGTAATACACACTCAAAACCATCCATGTGATCAACCTAGGTCACCAAAACAAATAAAGACACAAAGGACAAAATAAAAAAAAAGAAATACGATTAAAAATACTTTATATAACAAATAGCTTCCTTAAATTTCACAAATCGATTCAAATCAACTCGAATTCCAAATTCAAATTTAACTCAATCTCAATTCATCAATTTCAATTAAATTTAGTTTCTCAATAAAACGTTTCAAATTTTATCGATTTCATATACAGATTTGAACCATAAAATAAACTATTTAAATTTTAATATATTTCAAAGCTTTAAATATTCCGCAATTTCAAAACTGATTTGATATATCTTATTTTAACTTATTATTATTTAGTTTTGAAATATTCACTTAATAAATCCAATATCATTTAAATAACCTTAAATTACATTAAACTAAAATATTTCCTTTGATTTATTTAAACTTGAAATATCCATTTAATCACTTTAAATCAAAATCAAGTATAAAATCATATCTTAAAATCTCAAATAAGTTTCAAACTGATTTAATTAAATAAAATTTCAAATAAATTTTAAATTTATCTTCCCAACCTTAACTTATAGAAATCGTTATAAGATACATTTAAAATATAAATTTAAATAAATACTTAACCATATTATATTTTACTTAAATCAAACTTTACTAAATTTAAAGCTTATTATTAAATCTATTTTATATTAAAATTTATCCATATACATAATATTTTCAAATTTAAATAAAACCATATATATTTCCTTTCAAAACCATAGAAATCATTTTTCAAAATATTTATATATAGACCAACGGTGTCTGTATATAATTTTCTATCCTATGATTAAGTGATACAGATATTTATCATTTCAATCCGCAATTTAAATATATATGGGTATATATCATTTTAACCTGCAATCTCAAATTCAATTCAAATGAAAATCGCTTGGGTTTATCATTTCAACCTATAACGATTTTCTCCCATTCTACAGATCGTTCGGGTATGTATCATTTCAACTCATAGTGAACTCTATACTAACTAGGAACTTGCAGAGTTATAACAGATATGAAAATAATATAACAGGCATATATCATCAATATAAATAACAGATAATGGTGTCAGATGTCACAGATGAACAGATACAGATAATAGCATATATAGCAATGTAAATAACTAACAGCAGCATATTTCAATTGTCGTTTCAATTGAAATCAAATTTAATAAATATAAGAACGTTAATCGTGAGTGATTGCTCACCTTTCGAGGCTAGAGAGTACCAAAGATGACATGGATATGCAGACTGATACAGACACTGAAATTGATTTACAAATCCAAGCAAAGCAAACTTGGCACGAATTAGAGGAGCAAAGCTGAAAAATAGGAATTGATGAGAAAAATATATATATATATATATATATATATAATTTAAAGTCTAATATTAAATAAGAAAATAATAATAATAAAAATAAAAATAAAAAAATAAAAATAAAAATAAAATAACATTTTTTATACACTTCAAAATCAATATTTATTTCAAGCACATATAAAATAAAATTTCCATATATATATTTGAAATCAACTCATAAATACTTGTATATATAGGCTAATATATAAACGGATGTACAAACTTACATACTTAATATATTTAAAAATCAAAAGGTACTAAAATCAATATAACTTGACTCACTATAATATACTGGAACTGACAGATCACAGATAAACTTATATTTTATATAAATAGAAAACTGGTTACAAATAACTTATATAACCCGTAACTGCTATAACATACATTGTAAACATCGTATACAACTAATATATTACAAAATTTACTTAACTTATACATATATATAAACTGTTATATCATAGCTTACTCAACATATATATAAATTAACATCAATGCTGGTACACGCACAGACTTGAGCAAGCTAAAATAACAGCCAAATGTATATAAAGTATATATTATATATAACACACACACATAAGAGAAACCGTAGTATAAGCAACTTACATATATAAATTATTATACCATATATATAACTTGCGCATGATATATATAACAAAATATAAACATATAACGTAACTTCGTATACACAAATATATATATATAACTTAACATAAAACCCAACATATATAAATTGTAAACTTATATATTCTGTAGTATAAATTATAAAACAAAAGAAACCAAACCAAAGCTTAACAACTACAGCTTCTGACACATATACATATCTTTAAACTTATGTTTACAGTAAAATAATTAAACTTGTATAACTTTATATATATAAGAACATATTATAAACAACCTTTAAACCCGCCACATACTTAAATATATATAAATGCTGTAGCATATAAACCAGCATACATGTATACTATATAAACTATCACAATAATATATAATGTATATATGTTTGAAGAATAAAAGCATAGATCTAGGGACACAAAAGAAATACAATATAAAATATATACATACCTATAAACAACATATATAAACTAATATATATACATATTAATATATATATATACACACAAAACACGCACATACCATTTATATAAAAAGAAGAGAAGGCGGGTTGCCAATAAAGCAGAGGTCAGGGGAGTGCTGTGGCATGTCATCGGGCCGAGGGGGTACTTATGGCGGAGATGGAAAGCACGACTGTGCAAATGAAGGGTGGAAGCCGGCGGTGTTGCGTGCTAGGTGAGTTCGGAGCAAGAGGAAAAGGTGGCTACGCGTGTGAGCTGTTATGGGTTTCGAAAAAAGGCAGGGATGAGATGGATGATGGGCTCAGGTGCCGTGGCGGCATTGGTGGAAGCTTGGCTTGCTTGATTTGAAGGTGGAGATGAATTAGAAGAAAAAGTGAGAATGAGAGGGGTAGAGAAGTTCAGCGAAAAAAAAAAACGAAGAGGGAGAAATTATGAGAGAAAGGATAATAAGTGACAGCAAAGCTTTGCAAAAACAAAAAAAGAAGTTATAAAGGTGAATTAAAATGACCCATTCAAACTAATGAATACATAAAAACATATATAAGTTTATACGTTTAGACTTTCCAAACGGTGTGGGAAGTAAACGGCTGAAATTTAGTAAATAATAAATGTTACAGTAAATGCTAGTTGCTGTCGATTGCCGTTTGAAATTTGAATGGACACTACTATTAAAAGTGTAAAAGTGATACTGATAAGTTAACCGTTTTCACGGATTCCGCTGTGTACCGAACTTCAAAAAACAGAATTGAACATACCGCAGAGATCAGCATGACGAGACGATCAAAACGGTATACTGATATCAGTGGTACGATCATCCGATCAAAAGTCGATAATCAGTACCTGAAATGCTGCTAAAATGTCAGAAATAAGATGAACGGAGCAATAACAATCCAAATTTGGGGAAATGAAATATGATGTCTCACTCAGAAGATGATTTACAAATTTTCTATTAAAAAATATTCAAGTTCGAAAAACATTTCATTATCATCAAATATTAACTGATTAAATTGAAATGAAATTACACAAGAAAATAAACTTCAGTATCATCAGATGAAAATTTACCATTTGCTATGTTTAAATAAACGTATTTCAAATATCATATTTTTATTTTCAAATTTTATTATTTAAAATTTCACAAAATTTCAGTTAATACTTTATTAAAACCATTAAAAATTTACAGATCGTTACGCTTAAGAGTTTTTGGCAGTTTAGCACATGCTCATGTACCTAATGCCCAATGAAAAAAGCTTGAAGATAAGAGTCGCTGTTGTGTTTTATTTGGCCTAAGCAAAGAATCAAAAGCTTATCGACTATATGATCCCATATCAAAGAAAATTGTCATTAGTCGAGATGTCATCTTTAAGGAAGACAAATCGTGGAATTGAGATAAGAATTGTAAAGAGCAGAATACACTTGATTTTGATTTGGAAGAAGATAGCAATGTAGGAAATGAAGAATGGAGTGAAGAAGGTGAAGAATGGAGTGAAGAAAGTGAAGAAAAAATTTTGATTCCCCCACATGAACAAAATTTGGCTTCCCCAGCAACGAAACCTCGAAATAGAAGAGCACCGGCATGGATGAATGAATATGTCTCTGGTGAAGGCCTTTCAGATGGAGAAGAAGATGTGCAAACTCACTTAGCTTTATTTGCTAACTCCGATCCAACTTCTTTTGATGAAGCAATAAAAGATGAAAAATGGAGGACATCCATGGTTTCGTGAATGAGTTCAATCAAGAAGAATGGAACATGGTATCTTATAAACCTACCAAAAGGAGCTAAAAGAATAGGAGTCAAATGTATCTACAAAACAAAATTGAATGAGCTTCGAGAAGTAGAAAAGCGCAAGGCTTGCTTATTTGCAAAAGGTTATGCTCAAGAACACAGAGTTGATTATGAAGAGTATATGCTCCTGTTGCTCGCATGGACACGGTGCGAATGATCTTAGCACTTGCTGCTCGAAAAGGTTGGTGTGTGTTTCAACTAGACGCGAAGTCAGCCTTTCTTCATGGGAAGTTAACAGAAGACGTGTACATGAGCAACCAAAGGGATATAAAGTAAAAAGATGAGGAGAAGAAGGTGTACAAGCTCAACAAAGCTCTGTACAGACTCAAGCAGGCACCATGAGCATGGTTTAGCCAGACTGAGTCCAATTTCAAAAAGGAGGGCTTTGAGAGGGATGATAGTGAACAGACACTTTTTACCAAAGTCAACAAATGATTATTAGCTTGTATGTTGATGATTTAATTTATACCGGAGATGATGAGAATATGATGTATGAGTTCAAAAAATCCATGATGAAGGAATTTGATATGTCAGATTTGGGTAAGATGAGGTACTTTCTTGGTATTAAGGTATTGCAATTTGATGGTGGGATATTTATCAGTCAAAAGAAATATGGGAGGGAAATGTTGAAAAAATTTGGAATGGATCATAGTAATTCGGTTGAAAATCCAATAATTCCAGGATTCAAAATCTCCAAAGATGAAAAAGGCGTCGAGATGAATGGTTCATTGTTCAAGCAATTAATTAGAAGCATGATGTACTTAACATCCACAAGGCTGAATATAATGTATGTTGTTAGTTTATTGAGCAGGTACATGTCCAAACCAACCGAGCTACATTATTCTGCCGCAAAAAGAGTTCTACGGTACTTGCAAGGAAGAGCTTGGTTTGGTATTCTTTACAAGAAAGGAGGAAATCAGGAGCTGGTTTGCTTTACTAATAGCGATTATGTCGGTTCGATGGAGGATAGAAAATGCACGTCGAGTTATGTCTTTATTCTAAGTGGAGCAGCTGTAGCTTGGTCTTCCCGAAAGCAACCGATAGTTGCTTAAGCAAAAAAGTAGCAGAATTTGTGGCAGCTGCGGCATGTAGTTGTCAGGCTATATGGATGAAGAGATTACTAAAGAAGGTTGGCTACAATGGCAGTGAATGTCCTGTCATCTTTTGTGACAATAGTTCAACAATCAAGTTATCAAAGAATCCTGTTATGCATGGCAAAAGCTAGCATACTGATGTGCGCTTCCATTTCTTACAAGATTTAGTGAATGAGAGAGTTGTGCAGCTTCAGTTTTGTGGAACACGACAGCAAGTGTCGGACATTCTTACTAAACCACTCAAACTGGAGTCCTTTCAAGAGCTTAGAAAGAAGCTATAAATTTGTGACACGCCAAAGATTAACTAGCTGCAAATGCAGTCTAGCTTAAGGGAGGGAATGATAACTTTTAGTTTAAATAAATGTTTTAGACAAGCACCATTGTCTCAGTGGTTAAGTGATTCGACTTTGGTGCGAGAGGTCACAAGTTCGAAACTTGCGTAGCATGATTTGCACATTTATTGACATGTGAGTTGTGATATGTTGTCCAGTGACATGTTATATCTAAGTATCACTTCAAAAAAATAAAAAATAAATAAATTTTCTGATCTTTAGGATTGTTTGTTATTTGATTTTGTCAAATATGTTACCTAGTCTTTAACTATAATGTGGGTTGTAGTTTGTTACAAATTCATCTATTTAAATTGATGTATTTGCTTTTTGAATAATAAGACATTCCCAGAATTGTTCTTTGCAACTAGTCAAGTTTTGAGTTTATTTTGCATCTAATAAATAACATAAATTCTTGAAATTCCAGCGCCGTAATTAGGGAGATTGAGATGTCGATTTTGGGGTCCGAAGGCACTGAAAATGGAAGAGGTCAGATTTAAGAGCTTTAGCATATGAGCGATGAGGAGGAAGAGAAGCTTGGCTAAAAGAAATAGAGGGAGGTTGTTAATGGTGAGGTGATTTCAGAAAGAAGAATAATAATAATAACAGTCGTAACGATCATAAATGGAAGCCATTTTGTGCGCTTGGAATGTACACAAATAGTGCATTTCATTTTCCCGTTTTTGTGCACTTGGAATGTACATGGACAGTGTGCTTCATTATTTCATATTACCATTTTAAAGCTGTCGCGTTAGAATTTTCCTTTTTTGGTTGATGTTAAAGTAGGAGATAATAATAAGCCATCTTGATATTGTGAGAGAGCATAATAATAGAAAGAGTTTTCTTGTTCCAAAAATACAGTTGTAGAATAATATTGAATATTAAAGAACTGTATGCAGAATATGGTGATACTGGGAGAAAATTGAATGAACATACAATGACTAAACTAAGGCAAGGTGCTAGCTTTCAAAAGAAGGATTGCTAAAGCAACAAAAAAAGAAATTCTGTTGGTATTGTATTTTACATTCAATTATATTTTATCAGAACTCTAAAACATCTCTCCCATTTATTCATAAAATCCCAACCATTTACTTAATGATTCTATGTAATTTAAATAATTTTTTTTATTTTTTTAGCCAATAAAAACCTTCTAAAAAAACAACCTTGGAAGTGTTCGGCATAGCGTAAGGAGCCGATTGGTTTTGCTAACCGATCATCTGGTCAGCCTGCTGAACTCACTTTATCTCTTAGAAATTCAATTGTCGTTTCTTTTATTTTTAATTGCCCCTTCTTCTTCGGACTTTATGTGCAGATGCAAACTCCTAATCCGAGTTTTTCGCTTCTATATAAACATACGATCATTGCTCATTCAAATTACCTCTCTCGCTCTCAATTCTCTATCTATCGATTTGTGATCTTGCTCTCTGATTCACTTTACTCTGAAACCCTAGTTGTTGTTATACATTCAATTCTATAATCAATATCACAAGAATCATTTTAAGTCCATAGCAAATATTACTCCATTCAAATCTCAGTTGTTAGGTTATTGGACATTATAAAGCATTAAGGCAAAAATCACTATTATAGATACAAAGCTTGCAAAAAAATCTTTTGTAAAGTTGAATTCATGCAAGAGAGAGTCTTTTGTAGTTGTAAACATATTTTTTCGAGTTAAGTGATCGTGTTTTTTGTTAGTGAAATACAGAATGGGAGCTTAGGACTGGACATAGGATGGAAGGTCCAAACCATTATAAAATCCTAGTATGTTTACTCTTTACTTTATTTCTCTTAGTTTTCTAGCTTTTCTACAAACTGTACCTTTATACTCTTGTCCATATTATTACTAGATCTATATATATACATGTACACTTTCAACTACATTATAATCTATCTGCTTCAGCTTCTTAGCAGAAGTACCGTTCTGGATTTGCATAGTATGTCTCTTAGGAACATGCTTCAAGGAATTCCCATAGCATTCCTTCTTGTTTTGCATGACGAAGACCTCTAGAAATCGTATTAACAATCAAGTCACCTCCGGATGAACTAGGGTCAGCTCCACTCGTTCCTTCACCATTGCCTCAAGGTGACTACCGTAGTGGCTTATTGATCCATTGCCCTCCATCCAACGGGTTCTTCGCATACTACTGCAATTATTTTTCCTTAATCAACTCCTAGTTCAAGTCCTTTAGATGTCTACATTCATTTGTATTGTGCCCATGAGTCTCATGGAAGCAGAAATACTCTCGAGATCATTTCTCTTCCTTTGTTGCATCTTTTGAAGCTGGTTTCCTATATCTTATAATGTTTTGGGTCATAAGATAAATATTTTCCACAAATTCATTCAACTTTGCCTTGTATATCATTTCGTGTGAACCAAAAACATTTCATGGGGTCCACCATCTTGCCCTAGCATTATTATTCTTCCTCCGGCTGTTGTCATTATTATTTCTGTTATTACTATCCTTTTTAGCAGCCATCATTACTCTTTACTGAATTACTTGGTTTTCCATACCTACTGCATTCAATCTCTTTTCCATCTTTGCCTCTTCCAAGCTTAGATACTAATTATAATTTTTATAAAATATTTTAACATAGCTCTCTTCTTCATAGTCAGACTTTTTCCAAAATTTGAATCCTTTTCTGCTCCACCAACCTGACCTATCAATAAGAGGCTACCCCCTGGATTCCTTACTTCAGTTACTGCAACATTATATCTCTTCAAGTAGTTCTTTAAGGATTTAGCTATCTTTTTCTTTACATTATCCAGCAAAATTGCATGCACGAGTTGCACCGGGTGAACACGAAATTAGCATAGAAATTTATTTGAATTATCATAGCAATTTATTTGCAAATTAATGTAGATATATATTAAATATGTATACACATATATGTATATCCTTTTAACATCATTATTGACTTATGAACTTAACCATTATATTTATTAAACGTAAGTCACAATGGTTAGTTATAAATAAATCACACATGTTCCCCATATTACCCATAGGTTAGATTATCAATTTTAATGTAATTATGATGTTAGTATTATGAATACAAAAATATTAGCAAAATTTTAACTTATAATTAATTTAATTTAAATTAATAAATTAAAGTAAAAAATTAAATTAATAATAAAATATTACTTATAAATAATAATAAGTAAACAAATAATTTATATACAAATTTAATTAAAATCAAAAGAAGCACCAAACTCTTTTATTAATAAATACGAAGAAAGATTTAGTGTGAATTTATTATTCATATAAACACAAAATACAGTTTTGTTTAAATTAATAAAAGGAATTCCATTTTAAATTCACCATTTAAACCCCACTACTGGTGCACCTGACCCAACAATAACCCATTCTCTATTCATTTATCATTTCCAAACTAACCAAAAATCAATACAATCAGCAATTAAGCTAATCCAAACCAAAAATCATTATACTATATTTAAATCATTCTTGAGTATATTAATATATTCATTTTATGATTAAATACATACAAATATTCATTCAATATGATTCTCATCTCTAAAGCCCAATTCAAGTTCATTCATCAAGCCCTCACCCAACACTATATATTTAATAATAATATATAGCATAAATGTTGATCATAGAGTTCAAAGATAAACCCAACTCACTAAATCTTAAGAAATCCGAACTTCCAATCAACACACTATTAAAGCTCTCTTTATCTTAGAAATCCAGACTCAATTCTCACAAAGATATCAACTTGAATAGTTAGATTGTAGTGAATCTTCTAACTTCAATATAGTGTGTTTATATGTAGTATTTTTTTTATTAAGAATGAAACAGGTATGAGGATTCAAAACCTATTTCTTTCTTTTGATAATAAGAAGAGTAAAATGAAGAGAATGAAGAAAGTAGCTTTATTATCGAAATAATAAGACATAAAATTCCGATGTAATTATCTTTTTTTGAACATAGTTCATCAATGCGAACAAGTGTCAATTTTGGAGATCGAACTCATAACATCTAATCTGATAGTCTAAACTACCTACCAATTGGACCTTGTTGGCTATTCTCATTCAATTATTATTTTCTCTCTAGCTTCTCTTTTTGTCTCCTTTTACCACATCAACCGAGTTGAACAAACTTTACATGATTTTTCATATCGAAACGACATCATGAATGCAATGGAATAGTTCTTATGTCATAATTCATTTATCTTTTAAAAAATCACTTTTTAAGTTATTTGTTTACTTAAGTCATTTAATTCAATTAACTTGATTCATTATCTTAATACTATGCGTTAAAAACTTGGGTTGTTACAACAATATCCTTAACATTGAAGTGGAATAACTTCAAATCACAATCATGACATCAATGGCATTATAATCACACCGTCTTTTCTATTAATGTTACAATCCTTGATGTGTACAACTAAATCCTAATAAGGGTAAACTTGATTTCATCTATCCCATCAAGGACCATAAAATGTTAAATTTTAGGTATAGAGTGTACTGTAAAAAAATGACTATATTTCATGGATGGACACAAATTCTTTTGGTTTTCACTATTATACTAAGAAAAAAAATATTTGTTGTCGAAAATTGTGAATACATAGTAATGTAGTTCCAAAGACTACTTGAAGGATGAAATGATTATCAATCTCTTTGTACATAAATATATATAATATAATAAACAAAAATATCGGTCAATCTTTATCTATAACTTAGTCGACGCTACTTGATCAATTTAGTCCATCATGTGAATTTCTCGAAAAATTCTACCTCAATGCTCAAAGACAGTGGGATCTTCATCTAATAAAAAGGCAGCTACCTAGAATATTTTTTTTTTGGAAAAAAGGGTACTTTATAGATGAAAAAGGTTTGCATATACTTCCATAATATGTCTCGTTATAACGTTGCAACCCCTCTAACCTAAGAAGGTGCCTTGCAAGGAAAAAGAGTACATATCATGTCTATATATTAACAATACAATAGAAACAGGGCCATGAACCCAGGCTGTCAAATAGATGAAGGAGTAAAACAAAGTAATACACACTCAAAACCATCCATGTGATCAACCTGGGTCACCAAAACAAATAACGACACAAAGGATAAAATAAAAAAAAAGAAATTAAAAACACAAGTAGAGATCCTCCAACACAAAACATGAAACAACTCCAGTTAGAAGGCAACACATAGCCACAGGCAGGAGAGAGACAAACGATCACTTTACTTTACTAAAAATTCAAATCGAAAAACTCTTTCACCCAAGACAATAATGGCAACGGGAACAAAGCTCGAGCGAAACAAGAAAATAAAAGGCAGCTCAAATTAGAAATCAACACGGAGTTCAAGGAGGATGGAGCTCTTGACTTCGGTCGATTTTCATGCCAAAATTTGCTAAGATAAGTTTAATGCTATTATCTATCATTTTGAAATCCACTTTATCTTGAATTATGCTTCTGCAATGTTGAATAATGAGCACGCTTCTTACTTGAACTGGAAGTTCAATACTTTTGAAAATCCATGAGTTACGTTCAAACCAAATGTGCCAAATCCGATTCGTGAAAGCTGTGTTCTTTATGTGGTTAAAAAGATGATTCTTAGTCTGTTTTTGGCACATTGTTTCCAAAATATGATTAAATTCGAAAGAAGTTTCGAGATTGATTTGCAATTTCTGCATAATTTCTTCTAGAACTTGTTTAGAATATGTGAAGTTAAAAAATAAGTGGTCCCTGTCTTTGATATGATTTAAACAAAGCACATAAGATTGATCAATGTTGCTATTCCATTTATTGATTCTATCTTTCGTGCTCAGTCTGTTTAACTTAGCTAAAAGGGAACAAGTTGACATTTTAGAAGCACAATACTTATCCCAAATAATATTGGACCAGCTAAATTCTGAATGCTTGTCTCTGATATGATCGCAGGCTGACTTGATATTGAACTGACCATTATTGCTGGGAATCCAAAACCAGAAGTCTTGTTGCATTAGATGATGAATTTTAATATTTTGCATTGTATTTTGTATCTGAGTAGGAACGTAATAAAATTGTTGTTTCCATTCATTATCAGAAATAAAATTGGAAACTTTTCTGTTAATATCCCCAGATAAAGACATGAAATGCCAGCTGTGATGAACCGCAAACCCGTACCCCTTGAGTCGACACTATTCTCCATAATATCAACTCAAAGTGAACGGAAATATGAACCGTTAGGGTTAAAAAAGAAGGAGGTAGAAGAAGAAATAGAAAACAACACCAGAATCTCACAAACGCAGTGGAAAATATATAATAGATAAATGACTAGTCTTTAAAACAAAAGAATTATATCTTTTTATACATTACATCATTAGAGTACAACAAAATTCATGACACACAACTAAACAGTTATCATAACCTGTCCTCACAAAAATGACTATACACAGCTTAAAATACTCAGCAAAATATCCATCAAATACGTGTAATACATCTCGCCATCCAGCTCGAATCCTGAACTCTGCGGCATCCTATCGTGTATTCTATAATACTCGGTCTGACCCGAGCATTATAGTTAAAGAACACCCGAGTCAGTCTGGAAAACCAGCTTGAGAAAACACACTCAATTGAATTATTAAATTTTTTGAAATCATTTTGAAATAAAAGGTATCTCGTAAGACCACGCCACAAATTAACATGTCGGGTTTTTACCTTACGATAACCAAAACATTTTCTTATAAAGTCCTCTGATATTATAATAGTGTCCATATACAAATACTTATTCAAATAGCCGAAATTGTTACATTATTAAATTCCACCAATACTAGCCACAAAGAGGGTTCTACAAACAAAACCGTAAAGGCACGTAGGGAGAATGGATTTCCATCAATGGCAGGGCTACTAGGGTACCGCCCATCACAATACGTGGTCTAGATCACCGTACCAAGGATCCACCCTGATCCCCTACACAAGACCAGACTATCCCTTACTGGATAGCCCGAATAAATCACACAGCGGTTGGTATTAGCAATCGCCCATACAGCCGAATAAAAGGGACCTCTAGACAGGGATGACCTTACCCTAATTGGTTGCTAGCCACTTAGCCTTGCGTGAACCTCCCCTATTTTAGCCATTCCCGGTTGATGAGGCTCGAGGCTATGCGTTACCTTTTTAGCACACATTCACTTAGAATGCTCATCGTCCTCCTGACGATGTTCTGAAAGCATTCATCCATACAAGTCCATTCCGGGTTTGAACGGAACCGAAAGCACTACTCCTACTACATCCATTTTGGAATCACCCTCATGATTAGTAGCGGTTAGCCCTTGCACTTCACTGCTCCATCTTCGACTCCTAGCTCTTGTCTTCCTCATGAAAACGTTCAAACTGGATCGAAGTGGTTTTTAGGAAATTAATCCCGATCCCAGTATCTTCGAAACGATCACCGCATTGCCAATATTGATAGTCGGTTATTTAACTATCAAATAACATTCACAAACAACCATCAGACTTTAAATAATTTTCCAAATATTTATTTTAAAATATCTTTGTAAGCTATTTTCCATACTTCAACCCTATGAAACAGTTTTTAAATCACTCCCCTCTCGCAGAATAAATTCCCAAATATTGTTTATTTCCACCGAAATTTTACCAAGTCTAAATATTTTAGATTTAAAATAATTTAAAAATCGCTTTACCCAAAATATATATACTTTAAAACATTTAAAATAAAAACCACTTAAAAGACTTTATGTAAACCACTAATTATTAAATTTATAATAACTTCTCATGTAAAACTTAAGCCCAAATAAATTTTAAAATAAAAGTAACGAAATTCTATACAAGTTTTCAAATAAAACTTTAGCTGTGATAGCCCATATTTTTGTATATCTGCTAATTGATAATTAACAGGATAAAATTATTAAAATAATAATTTTTTTGTTTTAACAAATAAAATTCCGATTTATATTTGAATGTATAAAGGGGATTTGAAAACCATAATTAATGTATAAATGTATATATGCAAAACTTATCATTTCCAAGAAAAATTAAATATGATAACTATTTTATTATTATGCATATATTTATGGTTTATGAGTAAAACTTAGATTTGAAAATTTAAGACAATATCTTGAAAGTAAATTTAAAACTAGTATGTACAGTGTTAGCACCAAAATTGGTCACTAACACCCTTAAGAGAGATTGTGTAGAGAAATTAATGAAGAGAATAAATTTAAACAGAGAACAGTATGCTAAATTCAATGCAGAAAGCAAGAACACCAAATTTATAGTGGTTCGGCGTAACTGCCTACGTCCACTTTGAAGTTAATCTTTATTGCTTTACTTGATAAGTGATTATAGATACAGTGCGTCTCCAATTACTTGAATATAATTGCTATGTTGAAAGATTAAGTCTTGAATGAGTGTTGAATGCGGCAGAGTCTCCCCAGTGTTCTCGAAATTCCGATCCCTTTCACTGTGCCCCTGCCTCTCTATTTATAGACGAAGATAGGTTGGACTTTCCTGGTGGGCCTAGCAGCTAGGTATCTCGGCCCAAAATGGGTAATCTTTGAGTGCCGAACCAAAATTGCCGAACAGCAGAATGCCGAACGACATCTTTGTGCCGGTCGACCCAGTTATGCCGAACGCTCAGGAAGCCGAACACTCTTGGATGCCGGTCGACCCATGAATGCCGAACGATCCATGTATGCCTAACGCTCTTGAATGCCGGTCGTCCCATGAATGCTGAACGCTCCATGTATGTCGAACACTCTCAAATGCCAATCGACCCAGTTATGCGAACGCTCTGGAAGCCGAATGCTCTTGGATGTCGGTCGACCCATGAATGCCGAACGCTCTCAAATGCCGGTCGACCCAGTTATGCCCGAAGCTCTAGAAGCCGAACGCTCCTGGATGCCAGTCGACCCAGTTGTGCCGAACGTCCCTGGAATGCCAAACACTCTTAGATGCCGGACGCTCTCGAATGTCGAATGTTCCCGAATGCCGAGCGCTCTCTAATGCCGGTCGACCCAGTTATGCCGAATGCTCTGGAAGCCGACCGCTCTTGATGTCGAACAGCTTGATGTCGAACGGCGCATAAATGACGACCAGTATGCAAATGCCGAGTGCTTAGTTGCCTGGTCAAACCTTCAGGTAACACTTGCCCCCCCAAAGTGCATCATGTGGTTGAACGTGATGTGCTTTGAATCATGAGTCCACCGTGCTTTGCTTCAAGCCGTGGCGTAGTCTTCACGATAATATCTTCTCTCGAATTCCAGGTGAGGCGATGTGTGCCAAACGACATGCAAATGCCGAACAACATAGCCGAAACCAAGCACCCTGGATGCCGAACGGCATAGCCGATGCCGAACAATGTCGTCTTGACCGGTTCTACCAGTCATTGTCTCTTCGACTTCCTCTCCTTCCCTATAAAGGCCGACATTCTCCTTCTTCTCTTTTTCACTTTTTACCTCTGTGATTTTCCAAGAACACGTAACTTACCTCCCTTAACTTTCGTTCACCTTTTCGATCTTCCCTTCCTACCTTGAATCCATCACGCCCTTTCTATAGCTCCTTCCCAAGTTAAGTTCGAACAACTTCCAATCCTAAACTCACAGACCCCCGAGCTCCTGCCGTACTCTTCGGTAAGAACCTTTCGATCGTTCTCTCAAATTAGGAAGTATAACATATAACTCGAACTCTTGAATCCTCCATAGATTGTAGAAAGTGGGGGGCGTGTGGATGAGGGTGACGAATTGAGGTTCGGACGGGTTCTAGGGCTGGAACTTAGTATGCTTTTAGGCGATTTCGAGGTGGGTGGATTGGAGAAGAGAAAGGTGGAAGATGCATTGTTGTGGCTCGGCATGATCTTTTAATGCCGAGTGATCCTATGGGAGCATGGGAATGGAATTAGAGATAAGGCCTATTGGTGTGGATTGACATGGCCATGGTTCGGCATGATCTCCCCATGCCGAACGAGGTTGGAGTGGAAAAACTGAAAGGTAGTGGGGAATGGACAGGATGTCGATCGATATTTTGGCCGAATGGCACTTATTAGGCCAAACGGCATGAATGCCGATCGATATTTAGGCCGACCGGCACTTAGGCCGAACGGCCGGTCGATATTTTGGCCGAACGACACTTAGGCCGAACGACATGAATGCTGATCGATATTTAGGCCGATCGGCACTTAGGCTGAACGACATTTAGGCCGTGCGTTTCGAGTGTCGCTCGGCCTTCATCCTTGATAAATAAATAACAACAGTCGTAAACATTCCAACTTGAACATAACCCTCATCGAATTCACTTTTTCCCTATGCCGACTCATATGATAAAAACAAGGACAAGGACTTAAGCAAAACAGCATATCAAACTAATTTGGATTGATAACTCCTTAGCTTCTATAATTACAAGCCTGAACTTAAGTCGATGAAAACGGATAATAGCCTTTAACATATTGTGTCAACGTCTGAGTCCAAAATTGAGAACACCATAGGGTAAGCTTCCAGAGACGGTCAGCGATGGCGGTCTTCGAAGGCGATAGTTCAAAGTTCAACTTCATATTATCAACTCTGTGACATCTAATTTCTCAGCACTTATATTTGAATGATAGCACTAGTTCACACACCACACGGGGGGAATATTTATATCGTTAAGCATAACGTCGATTATTTTTGAAGTATAGTTCAAACAGGTGCTCTGCTAGATTCAATCTTTATTAGAGATGTCTAGGAAATCTAGCTCTGCTACGATCTCAGACAGACCTGGGCCATCCTCTTGACAAGAAGTCGTAGATACTTCAAATCCGTCAACTTTCCCTGCTCATAACTTAGCTCCCGACGCTCTGGAGGCATCAATTTTCTTAAACAACCCAGTCAATTCACAGGCTTCGAAGATTAATGAAAGTACACTCCGTCGGATATGCTCTATCCACGGAATCCCCTTTGACGATGTGTTAGTTCCATCGGGGCACGATCGTCCACACTTGCCTCCAGTTGGATACACGGCTTGTAATAAATTTATGTGCTAGGTTGGCAGTGTGCCACCGTTCAACTCATTTCTTCGGGACGTGCTACAATATATCGACATTGCCCCATCGCAACTGCACCCGAACGGCCACGCATTCATCTACAGTACTTGCATCCTCTTCATGAATGTCCTCTCCAGTCTTCCAACTCCGGGCGATATCAGTTACATATATTGCATCAAGAAGCGGAGGGATAGCCCATCTTTCATGTTTCTCAAGCCGCATAACAAATGTCAAATCTTAACTGGGGCATGGACCAAGTTCGCCCTGTATAAACAGGAATGGTTTTATGTATGCTGCCCTCCCGGCTTTGCGAGGAGATAGGTGGAAGGAAGTAAGTCTTTTTCCTGGATCGATACTCATGTTTGGTCGAAGCTGTACCTTTCCTAACTCTTTTCCATCTTTTCAATTATCAATCCATGTCCCGAGGGCCGCGGATATTCTGAAGCCGTCGAAGCTATTCGAGCCCTTCCTGCCAAAGAACGGGACATCAGAACTCTCATTTCGAATGAGTCACTTACAAGGTTCAGACTGTTGGCAGAAGGCCGCCGGATAAGCCACCCTCAGGGTGTTACCATACCTAGGCCTGCCTCTGGGAAAGGGAAAAAACAAGCCGAGTCTTCAGCACGTAGCGCCCCTGACGCACTAGAAGAGGGAGAAATTAAGGAAACTGAAATGCCCGAAGCACAAGATGAGAATGTTAGTCCCACTCAAGATTCGATAGTCGATGTTTACGACATCGAAACGTCATTTTCCCCTTCAAAGAGGAAAAAGAAACTGACATACAAGATAAGGAAGGAAAAGGTTGGCGGAACTTCTAAAGTTACCCTTATTCCAACGGAGAATGAGGCTTCCTCACAGCATTTAGAAAGTTCTTTAAAAGGCCTATCGAACCTCTCCATACCTGATGATCTACTCAATTATGATTTTGATGATCCGGAGGCACTTAAACTTCACTCGCCCATGCAGGCGTTCAATCCCAAAATCAGGGAGAAAAAACCCCGATTAGTAAAGAAACTGGTCCGTCGGGGGAAACACTAGGACACACACAAACACGTGCACTTCACCTTGCACTTAAATTTCTGTCGTCACACTACTCTTTGCTAATTCATCATTATTTAAATTCTGTGTAGGTGACATGGGGCATACACACGGAATTGATCGCCTCCGTAGGTCATCTATCTTCCATCACTCTGGATGGGACTCAGGTTCCGGAAGACGTCGGGACAGGGATGGTGATGGCGACAGGGATTATCATTCCCGGGACTCATCATCTCGGAAGAAAACTTATTATCAGCTCAAATACCACCAAAATCCCCCTTCTCACTCGGAGCAAAGCAAAGATAAGCACGACCATAAGGGGTCGCAATCCGATGTCCCCCGTGATCAACACTCCGATTCCTCTACCACACGATAGTCCCGGGATCCTTACAAGAGAGCTGAACTTTCAAAGCCGTCTCCTCCTGTTCCCGCAACAGATCCAACAATATCGGAGAGACTAACTGAGCTTAAGGCTAAATTTCCAAAAATCTGCTTCGATGGCGTGAAGTTCCTCCCGACGATCCATCATATACTTAGAGATGTCAAACAGAGCGCTATCGCCTGCACCAACGACGTCTATGTTCAACATGACGCGTTTTTTCATCTTGCTGAGAAAGTATTAGAAGTCTCGATACATCATTAGCATGAGATAGATCGTCTGAAGCTTGAGGCCATCCACGACAAAGATATCATTAAAGCTCAAGACGAAGAGCTTGCCTCTTATAAGTCTCAGCTTGAAGCCACCTAGTAGAGCGCCAAAGATATTGTCGAAGCCGTAACTCATCTGGAATCAACCCATAAAAGAGAAATCGACGAGGCGGTCCAACATTATGGGCCCCTAGCTTTGGAGAAAGACTCGGTGCAGAAAGAGAGGGATGCATTTAGCCTCCGAGTCAAAGAACTTGAGGAGAAACTCCGCAAAGAGAAGGAGGAGAAGACCGTTGCCTAAGAAGAGTCGCAACGATATTGCGACGAGATCGTTGCCACACGACTTCTAGAGGCAAAGCTTGAGGATGAACTTTCCAAGGTTGAGGCGCTAAAGAATGAAGCCTGTGAAGAGGGAAAGAAGATAGTGTCTGCGGAGATCGACTCCCGTCTTGAGGCGGCTAAAGAAGAAGGTAGGGAAGAGGTCAAAAGCAGCAAAAGCATGTTCGACTTGCTAATTGCAGAATTCAACGCCCGTGTTCTCATGCACCGAGACTTGACTTTTCTGGGCGAGGGCTATCTCGAATCTTTAGCCGAGGCGTGGGAGACCTTAATAGAAATCAGGAAGGCCGAACATGGTTTCGAGGGGGTTGATGAAGGAGCTTTGATAAAAGAATTTCTTAAGGGAAACGAGCCTTCGGACCTGTCAGCGGCAAAAGCTCTTTACTGTAAAGTCCCCCCTCAACGAAAGGGAAAGAGGTTATTGCCAGATTATCTGGGATCGAGTCTCAAGCACATGCACCTACTCAGCCGGCCGATCGGCCAATACTTGATCACTTTGACCAGCACGTCGGTTATGACCCGGAGGACCCCGGCCTTGGCGTTCACATTCTGTCTCCCATTCCAGAGGGTGAGCCCCTCGGACGGCTGAGAGTTTGCCAGAACCTGGTAGATAACCCTTCACTTTAAGATTCCAAAAGTCGTCATTATTCACGAAGGGCTATTGTATTCTAATGCTTGTTTTTCATGATTTTGTGCAGGTCGTTCTGATCCCGAGCCCACTCCGAGGAGTGATGTCGCCAAGGAGGTGGAGGAAAAAACAAGTGAGGCCACTCACGCAGGGGAGGCTCCCGGTCTAGATGCTTAGGTGATCGGAGCGCTTGATGAGGATAAGTCCGAGACTTCCTCTCCCATCGATGGGAGTTATGAAATCGAAATTACAGGCACCTCTAAACACACATCTAAACTGAGCATGAAGGAGCAGCTTGAGAAGGAGAAGAAAGAGACGATCGAGATCAAAGTCGAGCCTCAAGCTGTGGACCTGGACGATCCTCTGAATAAGCCGTTGAAGGTCATCCTTCCTGGCGGGTCCAGGCCCATGGGAGTTCCTCGCACTTCTTCAGTTGTCACCTCCCCATCAAAGAAAATTATCAAGGGCAAACGCACGAGAGAGGAGTCGTCTGGAAAAAAGTCGAAGTCGAAGAAGTAGTCGTTGTTCTTGTTCGGCGAGAGTTAGTTTAGATTATGTAATTAATATTTTAATTTATTTTCGTAGTTCATGCAAATAAACTTTTGACTCCAAGTCTTGGAGAAGTTGTAGTAGATCCTTATTTTCGAATAAAGTTTAGTTCTTTTGTCTTTCAAAAGACTCTTATCGTTCAGCTTTCTGTACGATTGTGGTTGACATCCAAGCTGTTGTGAATAATATAAACTTCTCGATTTATCTTCATATAGCTTGGAAATTCTTTGGAGTTATTCATTTTTCATTCCATGCTTCAAGCACTTAGAATATTTTTTAGTCCGTACGTCGGAGACTTGATAACACTCAAGTCATTTGAGTCCTAGTTCGCACTTTGGGGACTTAGTGTATTTAAACTACTTATACATCAACCCTCATTCTGAGGCTCCAGAGGTTTCTAAGTCATTTATACTCGAGTCCGCACTCTGGGGACTTAGAGTATTCCAGTCCGCACTCAGAGGACTTGGAGATTTGAGTCGTTTATACTCGAGTCCGCACTCTGGGGACTTAGAGTACTCCATTCCGCACTCAGGTACTTGGAGATTTGAGTCGTTTATACTCGAGTCCGCACTCTGGGGACTTAGAGTATTCCAGTCCGCACTCAGGGGACTTGGAGATTTGAGTCGTTTATACTCGAGTCCGCACTTTGGGGACTTAGAGTACTCCAATCCGCACTCATGGGACTTGGAGATTTGAGTTGTTTATACTCGAGTCCGCACTCTGGGGACTTTGAGTACTCTAGTCCGCACTCAGGGGACTTGGAGATTTGAGTCGTTTATAATCGAGTCCGCACTCTGGACTTAGAGTACTCCAGCCCACACTCAGGGGACTTGGAGATTTGAGTCGTTTATACTCGAATCTGCACTCTGGGGACTTAAAGTACTCTAGTCCGCACTCAGGGGACTTGGAGATTTGAGTCATTCATACTCGAGCCCGCACTCTGGGGACTTAGAGTACTCCAGTCCACACTCAGGGGACTTGGAGATTTGAGTTGTTCGCACGCGTCCGTACGTCAGACATAATAATAAAATTCTAATTGCTTGCCAAAGGATTATCATACACAGAAACATTAATAATTCATGGAAAAGATGGCTTCAAGCCTTTATTGATGAAAACAAGCTAAATTGTCTTATTACATGCCAAGAACTAGAAATAAAAATGTACTGGAAATAAATGCAACTAATACTTGAAAGAAATAAACTAAGTATAATAATGCCGCAAATGCTTGCTGTTCCATGCTCGGGGGAGTGTCGCACCATCGATGGTCGCTAGCTTGAAAGTTCCTTCTGCAAGCTTCCGTTCGATGACGTACGGACCTTCCCACGTGGGATTCATATGCGATGGGACCTGAAAAACTCGTTTCAGAACGAGGTCTCCCACATCAAAAATTCTCGGACGGACCTTTTCGTTATAATATTTAGCGACTCGATGTCTGTATGCGGCCGCTCTTAAATCAGCTTCTTCGCGTTTTTCATCAATGAAGTCCAATGATTCCAGTAAAAGATCCTGATTCGACGCAGGGTCGTAATAGGTTACCCGATGTGATGGAACTTCAAGTTCCACAGGTATAACAGCTTCCATGACATATGCCAACGCCAATGGAGGTGGCCAGTCGTGGTCTTGTGGGTAGTTCTATAAGCCCATCGTTCCATCGAAAGTTCATCCACCCACTTGCCTCTAGCCTTTTCCAAACGTTTTTTTAATATGGACTTAATTATCTTGTTCACAACTTCCACTTGTCCATTGGCTTTCGGGTGAGCAACCGCTGCAAACTTTTTCTCAATGCCATATTTCTAGCAAAATTCTTTGAATTCCTTGCTTTCGAATTGAGTCCCATTATCTGTAATGACAGTTCGTGGACGGCCAAAACGGCATATAATATTTCGTACAACAAAATTAATGACCTTTTTGGTGGTGATTGTGGCCAGAGGCTCTGCTTCTGCCCATTTGGTAAAGTAATCGACCGCAACTATCGCATATTTCGCACCACCTTTGGATATGGTTAAAGAACCGACTATGTCGATCCTCCACATTGCAAATTGCCAGGGACAACCATTTGTGTGAGTTTCGTTGGCGGAGCTCTCGGGATTTTTGCATATATCTGGCATTTGTCACATCTTCTCACATGGTCTGCAACATCCCGATTTACAGTCGACCAATAGTATCCGTAACGGAGGATTTTCTTTGCTAATGTCTGCCCCCTAGTATGGTCACCGCACTCTCCCTCATGGACTTTCTCTAATACTCATTTTATCTCATCGAGGGCCATGCACCGGAGTAAGGGGGTCGAGAATCCCCTTCGATACAATATTCCATCCTGCATTATAGATCGCGAAGCCTTACGAAGGACTTGTCGTCTTTCGCTCCTTTTTTGGGTAAGACATCGTATAGCAAGTACTGCTTGATTGGGGTAATCCATGACTCCTTCTCAATTTCAGTTTCTAACAAGAAATCAACCTCTATCATATCTATACTTGGAGCATGTAAGGTTTCAACCGAAAACAATCCCATTTGTTGTGCGTCGCCAGTGCTTGCAAATTTTGCCAACGAATCGGCTGCTCTACTTTGTTCACGCGGGACATGCGAAATGTCATAATATTTCAGATTCATCAACAGCTCCTGAACTTGAGCAAGGTAAGGGGCAAGTCTCCGTTCCTTCACTTGATAGTCTCCCTGCACTTGACATACCACCAGTTGCGAGTCATAAAATATTTCAACCGATTTCACTCCTAATTCTTTGATAAGTCTCAAGCCAGCAACCAATGCTTTATATTCGGCTTCGTTATTCGTTGCTGTAAATTCGAGCTTCAAAGCGTAGCAAATTGATCGGTTTTCAGGAGTCTCAAGAACTATGCCAGCCTCCGAGCAACAGTCGTTAGATGCCCCGTCGACGTACATCTTCCATCGAACGGGAGGTATGACCTTGTGACTATTTGATTCGTCTGTCATAGTGAATTCAGCAATGAAGTCAGCTAGTGCTTGCCCTTGTATGGCCCTTCGTGGAAGATAGGTAATATCGAACTGACTTTACTCGATATTCCACTTTAACATCCTTCTGGAAGTTTACGGTCGTTGGAGTACCTGTCGCAAGGGTTGATCAGTGTAAACACTGATTGAGTATGCCTGAAAATATGGACGAAGCTTGCATGATGCAATCACCAAGCAATAGGCTAGTTTCTCAATCTTTGGATAATTTCTTTCCGCCCCCATCAAGCATTTACTAACATAGTAAACTGGCTTTTAAACCCGGTTCTCCTCACGAACCAAAGCTGTACTGACAGCATGCTGGGATACAGCCAAGTACACATACAACATTCGTGGTCTATCGATTTTGACAGTACTGGGGGACTTTCTAATGCCTTGCCAGAGCTCGAAATGCTTCCTCACAGTCGGACGTCCACTCGAAATTTCTCTTTCCTTTCTTTATCACATCGAAGAAAGGAATACACTTGTCTGTAGCTCTGGATATGAATCGACTCAGCGCAGCCACCTTTCCATTCAAGCTTTGCACCTACTTTATGGTTCTGGGCACTTGTATATCTCGAATAGCTTGAATCTTCTCCGGTTTAGCTTCGATTCCGCGCGCATTCACAATGAAACCCAAAAACTTTCCCGACGCGATGCCAAATGAACACTTCAAAGGATTGATCTTCATTCCGTAATGCCTGAGTATATCAAATATCTCTGCCAAGTCTCGGATGTGGTCGTTTGACTATCGTGACTTCACGAGCATGTCATCCACATATACCTCCATTGTTATACCAATCTGATCTTTGAACATTTGATTCACCAAACGCTGAAAAGTTGCTCCCGCATTCTTCAATCCAAAGGGCATCACTACATAGCAATACAACCAACGCTTGTGACAAAACTGATGTGCTCTTGGTCTGGGATGTGCATCGGGATTTGATTATATCCGGAGTACGCATCCATAAATGACAGTAACTCATGTCCGGCCGTTGAATCGACCAGCTGGTCAATTCTTGGTAATGGGAAACTATCCTTCGAGCATGCTTTGTTTAAATCAGAATAATCAACACAAGTTCTCCACTTTCCATTCACTTTCTTCACTAGCAATGGGTTATATATCCATTCAGGGTAGAGGGCGTCGCGGACGAACCCATTGGCTTTGAGTTTATCCACCTCCTCTTTGAGAGCCGCGGACCTCTCCTGGTCCATGCCTCTCCTTTTCTGTTTCACAGGGACATGTTTCGGGACTGTTCAACATATGACTCACAATTGCAGGAGAGATACCACACATATCAGAATGTGTCCAAGCGAAAACATCAAGATTCGCTCGAAGGAAATCGGTAAGGTTCTCGGCCACTGAGGGGTCGAGTTGTGATCCAATCTTAAGAACTCGTGATGGGTCATCCCGGCTGACTGGAATATCAATCGTCAGTTCAGCCGGTGCTGCATTCATTTCCCTGGGTTCCCCATCATCATCTCTCGGATCCGTCTCTCTGGATCCGAGAATGTCGCCCGAGCCAGGGCTCGGGCACTACTTGTCAATCATCAGCATTTAGATGCGGACGGAGCTGTCCGCAACCTTTCCTTTCTCTCTACGCTGAGCCTCTCTCAGCTTAGCCCCATAACATGCACGACCGGTCACCTGATCGCCATGTACCACTCCAACTTCTTTGTCTGTCAGAAATTTTAACGTCAAACACCATAGGGCCAAAGCCGCCCTAAACTCCACCAGGGCCGGACGACCCAGAAATACGTTATATGGAGAATCAACATCTAACATTATGAACGGTAGGATTCACACCCTCCTACGTTTGCCCTGTCCCAGTTCAACTGGTAACTCCACATATCCCACTGCATCAGTTGCTGCGCCATTAAAGCCATGAATTCTGGCTTTAAATGGTTTCAAATCCTTGGTCTCCATCTTCATTTGGTCGTACGCCTTCTTGAAAATGATGTTAACGGAATTTCCACAATCAATCAAAATTCTCTTCACGAACGCCGGCCCGACTGCCGCAGGTATGACCATCGGGTCGACGGTAGGAGCCTCCATCTTGTCCGCATCTCTGCTCCTAAATACAATATCATCATTCATTGTGCATTGTTGTTTTGCAGAGGTCCCATCTTCCACATTTGAACAACACTCATATTCCGCATGTCTTAAAGAGTTAGCATATCACTCCATCTCTTGCCAATTCTTATCTACAGGATGAGGTCCGCCTGCTATCGTGTTAACAACCAATCTACCCATGGTTCGAGCAGGTTGTTCTGGTTGGCGTGGAGCCGCCCACGTCCGGGGTCTGACGTTCCTTGCCTTCCATCTTGCGGGTCTTTGACAAATTCCTGCAGCTTTTTCTGTCTGATCAACTTTTCTATAGCGTCATAGAGGTGTCTACACTCCTCTGTGTTGTGCCCATAAGACTCATGAAAGTGGCAATACTTCCTAGTCCGCTTCTGTTCTTCTGTTGACTCCTTTGGGTGTGGTTTTCTATATTGAAAAGTGTTGCAAGTTGACAAATAGATGTTCTCAATAGATGCGTTCAACGAGGTGTATTCATTGTAGGTCGGAATTCTTGGCTTCCATTTCCCCGCTTCTCTTTTCTTTCTGGGATTTCCACCTCCGGATCCTTTAGAATGCCCAGGCTTGTTCTGGACGTTGACTTGAACTTTTATCGAATTATCGCCGGTTTGCTTCACAGCGATGTTATTTTTCACAATCTCCTGAACATGCCCTGGTGTCTTATCTCGTCTTGTTCATCGAGCTTCCTCCCTCCTTATGAACTGATGAGCTTTCGAATAGAAACACTCCAGCATAGCTGTGGGTTTTCCCGCCAACCAATCTTCGAATTCATAATCTGAATCCACTCCACGCATTACCGCCATCAAAATCGCATGGTCGTTAGGGTTGCTCACTTCAGTAGCAGCAATATGAAATCTCTTTAAGTATGCTTTCAATGACTTTCCCAGAGTCTGGATTACGCTCGATAAGGACATCACATCCTTTGGACGAGTGGTATGTATCCTGAATTGTTCTATGAATTTCATTGCCAATTCGTCAAAGCTGGATATAGACCATGGGGGGAGTCGAGTAAACCATATGGTGGCAATTCCGAACAAAGTGATTGGGAAGCACCTACACTTGGTCGCATAATTAGCTCTTGCAGAATCCATCATCCATCCATACCTCATTACATGTTGTCTGGGATCGGTCTTCCCTTCATAGGCCGGGATAGTCGACATGCTAAAATTCCTTGGGTACTTAGCTTGTAGAATAGTATCTGTGAAGGGAGTATGACTCCTAGACACTCCCCAATCTTCATTAGTCAAACCTTGGTTCTCTCTCATTAACTGTCTGACCATTGCTGACAAGTCTGGGGTAGGTATGGAAGAGGGAGGTTAGGTTCCGTTCCGCAGGACTGATCGGGTTGGTGTCCTCTCTACTGGCAATCAGCCAAACGTGCATCTTGAAGGCCAGCTTCATTGGGATCTTGGTGAGCTGGGCGTCCGGTCTCCTCACGGGCTTGATCCCTAGTTGGCCGGTCAACGGCACCCGCCTGTGCAACTTCATCCTTACGGCATCTATGCCTAGGAGGTTCGTCAGCTGAGGTCGAGCTATCAGATTCAGAATAAGGAGCAGGGCTGCCTCCAGCATTCTGATGTTGTTGCAGAGTAAGCTGAGTCATGAGGTTAGCGTTGGCCTGAATCTGTTCAGAAAGTTGCCTTTTACTTTCCCTGAGTTCTCTCATCAAGTCGTTGAACTTTGTCCGAGTAATGACTTCTGTTTGATTTTGGGTGGAGGTTCCTGCACCTTTAATTGCTTGTTGGTTGCTAGGTCTTATCTGTTGTACACTAGCAGTTTCATGGACATCTGCGTTGTGAGAGGCCGATCTAGTTCATGGTCTCCCCATGATAGAGTTGTTGGTTATAACTCTGAGTAGAATCAACAGATGTCTTGTGAATGATTTTGGATCTCCTTTGGGGGATTTATGCAATCGAGTAGCTACAAAGCAAATCCTAGCGGCCTGAGAATTCGATTCTCAGTGGAAGCACCAAAATGTTAGCACCAAAATTAGTCACTAACACCCTTAATAGAGATTGTATAGAGAGATTAATGAAGAGAATAAATTTAAACAGAGAACAATATGCTAAATTCAATGCAGAAAACAAGAACACCAAATTTATAGTGTTTCGGCGTAACTGCCTATGTCCACTTTGAAGTTAATCTTTATTGCTTTACTTGATAATTGATTACAGATATAGTGCGTCTCCAATTACTTGAATACTATTGCTAAGTAGAAAGATTAAGTCTTGAATGAGTGTTGAATATGGCAGACTCTCTCCAGTGTTCTTGAAATTCCGATCCCTTTCACTGTGCCCCTGCCTCTCTATTTATAGACGAAGATAGGTTGGACTTTCCTGGTGGGCCTAGCAGCTAGGTATCTCGGCCCAAAATGGGTAATCTCTAAGTGCCGAACCAAAAATGCCGAACGGCAAAATGCCAAACGATATCTTTGTGCCGGTCGACCCCGTTATGCCGAACGCTTCGGAAGCCGAACGCTTCGGAAGCCGAACGCTCTAGGATGTCGATCGACCCACGAATGCCGAACGATCCATGTATGCCGAACGCTCTTGAATGCCGGTCGTCCCATAATGCCGAACTCTCCATGTACGACGAACGCTCTCAAATGCCGGTCAACCCAGTTATGCCGAACGCTCTTGGATGCCGGTCGACCCATGAATGCGGAACACTCCATGTATGCCGAACGCTCTAAAATGCTGGTCAACCCAGTTATGCCGAAAGCTCTGGAAGCCGAATGCTCTTGGATGCCGGTCAACTACGTTGTGCCGAACGTCCCTGGAACGCCGAACACTCTTGGATGCCGGACGCTCTTGAATGCAGAACGTTTTTGAATGCCGAGCGCTCTCTAATGTCGGTCGACCCAGTTATGCCAAACGCTCTGGAAGCCGAACGCTCTTGATGCTGCATGGTGCATAAATGCCACCAGTATGCAAATGCCGAGTGCTTAGTTGCCTGGTCAAAACTTCAGGCAACATATAGATATTTGGTTATTAATTTGTTCATAATTAAAAGTTTTATATCATTTTTTTAAGGTTACACAAAAATAAGTATAGAAAAATTGAAAATATAATATAAATGATATTAAAACACTTAAACTACATGTAAGTTACATGTGTAAATATTATAATATAAAGATTTTATACAAAGACATGAAATACACATAAAGGACATTTGTGAACAAGTGTTAAGTAAATTTGCATGTAATTGAACAAGTCTAACTCAATCTATTTCACATAAATACAAGTGTCTTTGTTGCTTTTATTTTTTCTCTTTATAATAAATAAGATTTAAATCAAGGTTATAAATATATTCCTATATCTTCTAGCTTCCATTTTTCAAAAACCTTTACTCAAACCAAGATTTAAGAAATCAAAAGCCTGTGAGAAATAAGAACTAGAGAGGAATCAAAGATTAAAACTATCAAAACTTGAAAAAAAGAAGAAGAAGATAAAATCAAACAGAAACATCAAATTTTCAACCTGAAGCAGTAAATTTAAATCCAGTTGCAAAATCAAAAGCATGCAGTTCGATTCACTTTTATCAAACCTCAGCTTTCGAATTCAAGTAGTTGTTTAAAGATCAAAGTATTTCCAGGTTTTTCAAAGGCCTTGGTTTCTCTGTTTCATTTTACAGGTGAGTAAACAAGATCTTTTAAAACTTTAATATGGTTGTAAACTTTATTTTATGTGATGAATGATTGTATTAGTGAAGTTTTCATAAGTATATGCATATGAATGAATGTATAACCATCTGATTTACCTGTAAGATGTCTGTGTATGTATATATATATATACACCTTTGCTCCATGTTATTCACAATCCCCAGTTTTCTTTTCAAAAATTCATATCATTCCATAGAGTCATTGTTAAGTCTTGATCATTGAAAAGAAAATGGTTATAACTACCTAAATTTGGTTTTAAAAATGGATTCAGGATTTCACGTTTAGTAATTAATTCAAATTTGGAAAAGATCAGTGAAATTCAATTTGGGTCAAAAATAAATCATTTTAATTCCCTGTTTTAATTAGTCTATATGATTTGTGATAGTGAATGATGAATTTTAAAGGTAATAGCTTGATTTTTAGTTTGCTAAATCATTAGGATGATCGAGTTGAATGTTTTGGGCTTTTTGGTTCTTTGCCATTGATCAGCGTTGACTTGGAGGTTGGAATTTGGACTGGAGGTGGCGGGGTTGTTGACATTCTCAGGAAAATTGGTGAAGCTACTTATCTTTGGCTATGGTGGCCAGGCGACGACGACATAGGGTTTTACAGCTGGTTTGGGTGGGTCTTTTATTTGAGACTATGGAGATGTCTAGGAAGGATCGAAAGTGGTCGCGTGATGGGGAGTCAGAGCTGGAGGTTATCGTGAAGCTTGGGAGAGGTCGGCATGGATTCTCGAGGCATAGTTTGTTAGTAATAGGGTGGTTTTTGACCGGAGGTGGTTCTTGGTTTTGATCATTGGGTCAAAATTTGATTTTTTGGCTTAATCATTTATCTGAGTGATCGTGGTGATTGTCAAATTCGTCGACAACTTGGAGAAGACCAGAGAGATGATTAGTGAAGCGATAGTTCGCCGTGCACGTGTACGGTATATTTTCTATGTACCTTGTATTGTCTGACGATACTCAAGTTTTTGGAAGAAGCAACTGCCTTAGGTGGGACTCAAGTGAATGTGGTGTTTGTCTCGAAGTGATCTAATGGACGAGGAACTCGTTTTTGGCACGAGAATAATAAGATCTGGCTCGGTAGTTTTGTTAGGGTATTAACTTTGAATATAAGGGTAAGACAAGTTTTGTAAGCAGTGAAATCTTATTAACCTGTTTTTATAAATAAATTTTTATAAAATTAAATTCCTAAGTATCATAAAATAAAATGAAATGATGAAATTAAATATGTGTTTAATAACTAGTGAATATGAATTGATCAATTAAAGAAATTAAGTTGAGAAAATTAATTAGTTAATTAATTATGGATAATCACTAAAGAAATTGATTTAGTATAATTACTTATTGAAATTTATAAAATATAATTACTTAGGAAAAGTAATTAAAGAGTAATTATTGAAAGTAATGGATAAAAAGAAAATTTCTTAATAAAGGTAATTAGTGGTTAATGACTTAATGGAAGTGCTTAAGGATTAATTACTAAGTATAATTAATTAAATTTATGTGGCTAATTTAAGTTAATGAACTAGTTTATTTGATTTAAGATAATTATTTAATGATTGGTTAAGTATAATTACTTAATGCAATTAGAGAAGTATAATTACTTAGTAATAGATAATTTCTGGATGTAAGTAATTAAAGGGACATTACTTAATGGAATTTATTAAGGATTAATTACTTAGTGCAATTAATTAAGGAAATTAATTATGGATTAGTTAATTAATGAGTATGATTAATTAAAGGATAATTAATCAATGTAAGTGATTATAGGATAAATAATTTGAGCAATTAAGGATAAATGTGATTAATGTGAATGGGTGGAGATTATTTAATTTGTGTTATTAATTAAGGCTAATTACTTAATGTAATTAAAGAATAATTAATCAAGGGTGATTAATTAAGATGGAAATTTTAAAAGAGGATTAATTAATCTGTTTGTAATTAATTAATGTTAAGTAAAGGTAATCTAAGTGATTAAGGATTAGTGATTAATTTAAACAGAGATAATTAAATTAATTTTGCAAGTGATCAATCTGTCTTATGAATGATTGAATAATGTTAAATGCCTTGAATTGGTTAGTATCTCTGATAGGAAATGTCTTTGTGATATGATATGTTTAGGGGAATAGTGATAATATGGTTATCTATCAAATGAATTGCTGTGTAAAAGTGACACCCTATATTTAAAGTTTGAATTGTACCTCACTTGTAATAACTTGGATTAAGATGCCATTGGGTTCGAAGAGACCGGAGTCGGGTATCAGTAAATACCCGAAACCACTTCGATTTGTAATCTTCTATAAATTCCTTATGGATTGATATGCGTAATCAATAGGCTGAAATGGAATAATTTAAATGACTGGACCACTCAAAACTAAGTAAAGTTACTTAGAGATTGAGTATGAATATAAGTTTTGAGCATAACAAGTAATGAACTCGTAGTGAAGTACGAGTTACCCCGGGTCTTTCAAATAAAATTTATATCCTTGTATTTCATGTTAGATGGGTTTACTCACGCTGGTTTCAAGCCTGACCCGGGTGTTACTTTGATGTAATGCTTGGGTCAGACCGAGTATTACAGCTTTTTCAAGTAAGGACGTTCTGGAGCTCAGGAGGCGAGCTGGATGGCAGGAATGTTTGGAGTGTTTTTCTGCTGTGATATATTGTAGTTATTTGGGACAAGATTGTATCTGTCCAGTGTTTGAGTATATGTGTAACTCTGATGTATTAAAGTGTAATTTGATAAGTATAGTTTTCCTTTGTATAACTGTTATTATTTGTTATTATATTTTATCCGCTGCGAATGTGAGATGTTGGTGTTTCTGTTTCTTCCTTTTCTTCTAGCTCTTTCTTATTTTTACCTAACTATCTGGAATTTTCGGGATCGAAAATTTCGGGACGTTACATTTGGTATCTGAGCTGAAGGTTAAGCGAGAACCTTGGCTCTGGTGGGATTACCCATTGAGGATAGGGTCAATGGTACCCTAAAATGAGTCGAGTGTGTGTATATATATGAGAGCGTACTTGTTATTTTCTTATACAAAGATTTTAATTGATTTTATATAAGAATATATTTTGATATATATAAAACAATATTTCTTTCTAATAAATATTAAGGTAATTGGTTGTTAAATTATTGGAATTAAATTAAGTGATAATAGAAATACAACCAAATTGAAATTAAATAAAGATAAGTTAGAAATGGATTCAAACTGAAATTAAAATATTGAATTTAGGGAAGAGTTTCAGAATAAGATAATAATGACTTGGTTTCCAGATATGGTAATCTTGGTTATTATCATAAATGATTGTTGTGTTTAATAATAAAATGTGCATTGATGAGTAAGCAAAATGAAATAATTTAAGGAAGTAAAACATTTAAGTAAGTATGACTTATAAATTAGAACTAAAGATGATCTAAATTGTGAAGATTTAAATTTAGGTCCAGAAAATTCGAAAATTGTTTAAAAGTGATAAAGAAATAATAAATAATATCATTTAATGTATTTGAATAAAGGGTCCTGTTTCAAATGAGAGTTGTTTGAAAATTTAAAGGAATTTGTTTTGAATTCAAAACCAAAGGTGGTTTAAAATTTAAGGATAACTTGGTGTGTAAAGGAAATAAATATGTATAAATAAGGGATACACATAATATCAAAGGTGATTTGAAATAAACTCTAAGGTTGAATTTTGAATTTTACTTGGACTGTGATGTGAAAACCCAAAGTGATAAGTTTTTGAACTTATAAGTGGGGAGATTATTTATGAGAAGTTTAAAATTTGAAATGGAAATTCAAATTGGGTAAAGTTGATGGATTAAGTAAATTGAATTTAACTTTGGGAAAGTTAAATAAGTTAACAAACTACCTGAATTGGAAATTTCAAGGTGAAACTGAAATTTAACTTGGAAAGTTAAATGGTTAATTTAAATTAGGAATTTATGTGATCTCAAAATGGGTTTGAGATTTGGAAATTGAAAATGGATGGATGTTTTTAAAATAATTTTGATAATATTATCCTATTAATAATCTTTAAACAGTGAATTAGATTGGTTTAAATGAATGAAGAAATGAAGTGTGGTAATATATCCATTATTGAGATAAAAAGGGAAATTAAACTTTAATTTGAAATTAAGGAGATGAAATTACTTTGAAATTAAGATTTAAATGTTCAAAAGGAACTTGGAAATTTAAATTGTTAAGGATTGGTTTCAAAAACTAAAATTAGGTAATAAATTGGATTTCAAAGATTAAATTGTTCAAAAAGGATTTGAATTATTATTTGTACCTAGAAATAGGTTTATGAAGAAGTAAAGGTTAATTTGATTTAAGGGAATTAAATCAACATTTGAAAGCTTAACTCGAATTTATATAATTCGAGATGATTTAAAGTGAGATTGAATTTGAAATTTGTTCAAATTGAAATTTTATTTAAATAATTTGGATTTGTGATTAAAGTTGAATAGTTTTAAAATTCAACTGGAATTTGATTTGAATTTAGGAAAGAAATTGAGGATTAATTCAACTTGAATTGGGGTTAAATCAATTTCAATGGAAATTAAAGTTATTTAAATTGGAATTGAGTCAATTTAAATGGAAGTGGAAATTTAAATTGAATTGATTGGAAATGGAGGTTATGAATTGAACAGTTTGACTCTGGACTTTTTTTTAAATAAATTGTTTTAATATAAATCTATTTTTCCAAACTATTTACTATACAACTTTTCTTTTTAAACCTAAAACTATCTTATACTCGTTTTACAATTATTTTGGAACTATTTAACAATTTTTCAACTATTTTATAAACTAATTACTGTTTTTCAACTACTTTATAACTAATTACTATTTTACAACTATTTTGCAATTATTTAAAATTTCTGTAACTATTTAACTATTTTCCAACTCTTTTACAATTACTTAACTATTTTACAGCTATTTTACAAACTATTAATTATGTTTCAACTACTTGTCTATTTTTAGTTTTTCAAGCTATTTTCTAATTTTAAAATGGTAGTGCAAATTGTTTATGATTAAATATCCATTTGAGATAAGAATTAAAGTGATAATCCAAATGAGGATTTAAGCAATTGTGAGTAAGTGAATGAAAATCAAATTGAATGTGAATAGAAAGGGAAAGGGATTTGGTAATAATCAATAAAGATAAATACGTAGGGTGACCTATATTATTCTACGCGCATAGTGATTTGATCCAGGTTCGAGCAAAGAATTTCGAGATAATATATCGATCCGAGTTGGGATTTTTCACTCGGTTTTCAACGGCGAACCTGGATATGGATTGTTGATTGGTTTTGGATATTCTCTATCATAGTTAGGCTATGCAAGGAGAATGGCGGTTTTTGATCAAGAAACCAAATCTGAGTCTGGACTAGGAAGTCGTGTGGACGATACTAGTTCGAAAGTGAAATTGTGTGATCAAGTGAGCGATCAGATTGATATAGCGTACGGATAGTATGTGTACATCGTATGGATTTGAATGAAATTGATATTGAAAAAGAATTTGTGGATAAGAAATGTAAATGATTTTTGAAATGGAAAGTGTATTTTGTGAAATATATGATGAAATAAAGTGGAAATGGGGTATTTCTATGGTAGAAATTTTCTTTGTGGAAGTAAGTAATATGGTTAATAATTTTATAAAAAGTAATCAAATTTGAATATTTGATTTGAATAAACAAAGTTATATATCTTTGTTATATAAGATAAAACTGCCCTTGTTGAATCTATAGCCAGAAGAAAAGGGTTTTGAAAATATTTGAAGTATAAAAGGGGTTTTATACAAGTTTGAAATGATCCAAAGATTTTTCAAGGTTATATATATCTATACATATATATAAAAAGGATCTTATGAGAATGATTTTGGGAAAAGGTTTGGAACCTTTGGATTTGGAAAGGCTTTTAATTTTTGGGTAAAATCAATATTGGATTTGGAAAGCCTAATTTGGGAATTATCGATTTTGAGAAAGGAGATTTATATAAGATTCATACTAGGTGTATGATTTGGAAGATACTATAAGAGTTTAGTATAATTTGAGAAAGCCTAATTTGAGAATTATCGATTTTGGGATAATCGATTTTGAGAAAGGAGATTTATATGGGATTCATACTAGGTGTATGATATGGAAGATACTATAAGAGTATAGTATAAAGTGTTTTGAGATTGGCTCTGGGGAAAAAGGTGCTCCCTTGAAATGAACTTCTCAGGAGTGCCACAGGGTGGTACTGCCTTGAATCCTAAGGGGGGGGGGTTCTAAAGTAGATCCTGCGAGGAGTCCGGACAAACTAGTTCCTGAGGATTATGTGTAGTGGGTAGCGAAAGTCGAGGGCGCTGATGCCTACAGAGACATTGGGTTATGCTGTGACGACAGTGTAGCTCGATGTCACTACGATCTACTACGGACCATAGCGGAATTCATGTGTGTTGCTGAGAGCCAAAGGTCTACGTTTGATTTTGCCGGGATGGCAACGTAACATCGGTAGACTGAGATCTATGAAGACATAGCGAAAGTTGAGAGGCCGTGAGTGCCTAAGGCTACATTGGGACTTGACTGATGTAGTCTGCAACCTATGTGGGAGTGGAGAAGTTTCATTCTTTTGGCAGCGAAATTCGAGGGCACTGATGCCAATAGTTATATGGGTTTTTGCTGTGATAGCAACGTAACCCCGGTTGTAGCTGCGATCTGTAGTGGGTTCCATGGTGTAATCGAGGGGCACAGAGGCCTACAGTTATCTATGGATTTTGTTGGAATCACAACGTAACCATCGGGTTAACTGCGACCATCGATGGGGGTGATGATTTCCAGAGCATTCTCACCATAGATATTTCCTCTATTTTCAAAAATATTTTCTATATTCTTAATAAAATTATTTTCCAAGTATTTTCACCGAGTGTCGAAAATGGGTCTTCTAAGTACTTATAGATCTTCAGTCTTACGCCTGATCAACGTATGACCGAATTTCTATGAGAACAAGGATGGACTGGTTGAGACATCGAGTTATAAAAAAGTATTTTTATAAAAACTATTTTATAATATTATGTAGATTTTAAAAGTGTTTTAAAAGTGATCAAAGAATAATTTTTCTGATATTAAGCATTTTAAAAAATTGGCTTTGTTCCTTTTCGAGGACGAAAAGATTCAAAAGGGAAAGGAATGTGATAACCCAGATTTTTGGATATCTGCTAAATGATAATTAACAGGATAAAATTATTAAAATACTAATTTTTTTATTTTCACAAATAAAATTCTGATTTATATTTGAATGTATAAAGGGGATTTTAAAATCATAATTAATGTATAAATGTATATATGCAAAACTTATAATTTCCAAGCAAAATTAAATATGATAACTATTTTATTATTATGCATATATTTATGGTTTGTGAGTAAAACTTGGATTTGAAAATTTAAGACAATATCTTGAAAGTAAATTTAAAACTAGAATGTATAGATATTTGGTTATTAATTTGTTTATAATTAAAAGTTTTATATCATTTTTTAAAGGTTACATAAAAATAAGTAAAGAAAATAATGAGATATATATATATAGAAAAATTGAAAATAAAATATAAATGATATTAAAACACTAAAACTACATGTAAGTTACATGTGTAAATATTATAATATAAAGATTTTATACAAAGACATGAAATGCACATAAAGGACATTTGTGAACAAGTGTTAAGTAAATTTGCATGTAATTGAAGAAGTGTAAGTTAATCTATTTCACATAAATACAAGTGTCTTT
Source organism: Allium cepa (assembly GCA_030765085.1). Classification (NCBI taxonomy): domain Eukaryota; kingdom Viridiplantae; phylum Streptophyta; class Magnoliopsida; order Asparagales; family Amaryllidaceae; genus Allium; species Allium cepa. Next base: position 604,667,003 of record CM060935.1, read on the forward strand.
GTTGCTTTTATTCTTTATAATAAATAAGATTTAAATCAAGGTTATAAATATATTCCTATATCTTCTAGCTTCCATTTTTCAAAAACCTTTACTCAAACCAAGATTTAAGAAATCAAAAGCCTATGAGAAATAAAAACCAGAGAGGAATCAAAGATTAAAACTATCAGAACTGGAAAAAAAGAAGAAGAAGATAAAATCAAACAGCAACTTTAAATTTTCAACCCGAAGCAGTAAATTTAAATCCAGTTGCAAAATCAAAAGCATGCAGTTCGATTCAATTTTATCAAACCTCAGCTTTCAAATTCAAGTAGTTGTTTAAAGATCAAAGTATTTCCAGGTTTCTCAATGGCCTTGGTTTCTCTGTTTTATTTTACAAGTGAGTAAACAAGATCTTTTAAAACTTTAATATGGTTGTAAACTTTATTGCATGTGATGAATGATTGTATTAGTGAAGTTTGCATAAGTATATGCATATGAATGAATGTATAAGCATTTGATTTACCGGTAAGATGCCTGTGTATGTATATATATACACCTTTGCTCTGTGTTATTCACAATCCCCAGTTTTCTTTTCAAAAATTCATATCATTCCATAGAGTCATTGTTATATCTTGATCACTGAAAAGAAAATGGTTATAACTATCTAAATTTGTTTTTAAAAATGGATTTAGGATTTCATGTTTAGTAATTAATTCAATTTTGGAAAAGATTAGTGAAATACAATTTGGGTCAAAAATAAATCATTTTGATTCCCTGTTTTAATTAGTCTTTCTGATTTGTGATAGTGAATGATGAATTTTAAAGGTAGTAGCTTGATTTTTAGTTTGCTAAATCGTTGGGATGATCGAGTCGAACGTTTTGGGCTTTTTGGTTGTTTTCCGTTGATCGGCGTTGACTTGGAGGTTGGAATTTGGACTGGAGGTGGCGGGGTTGTTGACATTCTCAGGAAAATTGGTGTAGCTACTTATCTTTGGCTACGGCAGCCAGGCGACGATGACATAGGGTTTTACTGCTGGTTTGGGTGGGCCTTTTATTCGAGACTGTGGAGATGTCTAGGAAGGATCGGAAGTGGTCGCGTGATGGAAAGTCGGAGCTGGAGGTTATGACGAAGCTTGGGAGAGGTCAGCATGGATTCTCGAGGCGTAGTTCGTCAGTAATAGGATGGTTTTCGACCGGAGGTGGTTCCAGTTTTTGATCATTGGGTCAAATTTTGATTTGTTGGCTTAATCATTTATCTGAGTGATCGTGGTGATTGTCGAAGCCATCGACAACTTGGAGAAGACCGGAGAGATGATCGGTGAAGCGATAGTTCGCCGTGCACGTGTACGGTATATTTTCTGTGCACCTCATATTGTTTGGCGATGCTCAAGTTTTTGGAATAAGCAACTGCCTCGGGTGGGACTCAAGTGAATGTGGGGTTTGTCTCGAAGTGATGTAATGGACGAGGAGCTTGGTTTCTTGCACGAGAAGAATAAGATCTGGCTCGGTAGTTTTGTTAGGGTATTAACTTTGAATATAAGGGTAACACAAGTTTTGTAAGCAGTGAAATCTTATTAACCTGTTTTTATAAATAAATTTTTATAAAATTAAATTCCTAGGTATCATAAAATAAAATGAAGTGATGAAATTAAATATGTGTTTAATAACTAGTGGATATGAAATGATCAATTAAAGAAATTAAGTTGAGAAAATTAATTAGTTAATTAATTATGGATAATCACTAAAGAAATAGATTTAGTATAATTACTTATTGAAATTTATAAAATATAATTACTTAGGGTAAGTAAATAAGAGTAATTATTGAAAGTAATGGATAAAAAGAAAATTTCTTAATAAAGGTAATTAGTGGTTAATGACTTAATGGAAGTGCTTAAGGATTAATTACTAAGTATAATTAATTAAATTTATGTGGCTAATTTAAGTTAATGAACTAGTTTATTTGATTTAAGATAATCATTTAATGATTGGTTAAGTATAATTACTTAATGTAATTAGTGAAGTATAATTACTTAGTAATGGATAATTTCTGGGTGTAACTAATTAGAGGGACATTACTTAATGGAATTTATTAAGGATTAATTACTTAGTGCAATTTATTAAGGAAATTAATTACGGATTAGTTAATTAATGAGTATGATTAATTAAAGGATAATTAATCGCGTAAGTGATTATAGGATAATTAATTTGAGCAATTAAGGATAAATGTAATTAATGTGAATGGGTGGAGATTATTTAATTTGTGTTATTAATTAAGGCTAATTACTTAATGTAATTAAAGAATAATTAATCAAGGGTGATTAATTAAGATGGAAATTTTAAAAGAGGATTAGTTAATTTGTTTATAATTAATTAATGTTAAGTAAAGGTAATCTAAGTGATTAAGGATTAGTAATTAATTTAATTAGAGATAATTAAATTAATTTTGGAAGTGATCAATCTGTCTTATGAATGATTGAATAATGTTAAATGCCTTGAATTGGTTATTATCTCTGATAGGAAATGTCTTTGTGATATGATATGTTTAGGGGAATAGTGATAATATGGTTATCTATCGAATGAATTGCTGTGTAAAAGTGACACCCTATATTTAAAGTTTGAATTGTACCTCACTTGTAATAACTTGGATTAAGATGGCATTGGGTTCGAAGAGACCGGAGTCGGGTATCAGTAAATACCCGAAACCACTTCGATTTGTAATCTTATATAAATTCCTTATGGATTGATATGCGTAATCAATAGGCTGAAATGGAATAATTTAAATGACTGGACCACTCAAAACTCAGTAAAGGTACTTAGAGATTGATTGTGAATATAAGTGTTGAGCATAGCAAGTAATGAACTCGTAGTGAAGTACGAGTTACCCCAGGTCTTTCAAATAAATTTTATATCCTTGTATTTCATGTTAGATGGGTTTACTCATGCTGGTTTCAAGTCTGACCCGGGTGTTACTTTGATGTAATGCTTGGGTCAGACCGAGTATTATAGCTTTTTAAGGTAAGGACGTTCTGGAGCTCAAGAGGCGAGCTGGATGGCAGGAACATTTGGAGTGTTTTTCTGCTATGATATATTGTAGTTATTTAGGACATGATTGTATCTGTCCAGTGTTTGAGTATATGTGCAACTCTGATGTATTAAAGTGTAATTTGATAAGTATAGTTTTTCTTTGTATAACTGTTATTATTTGTTATTATATTTTATCAGCTGCGAATGTGAGATGTTGGTGTTTCTATTTCTTCATTTTCTTCTATCTCTTTCTTCTTTTTCCCTAACTATCTGGAATTTTCGGGACCGAAAATTTCGGGTTGTTACATTAGCCAGACTATCTTTAAAATTAAACTACTTTACAAAATATAAATATTAATAATTATCTTTTAAAATCATAATACCAATTAACCTTTTAAAATAATTACTACTATAACTGATTTAATTAAAATATTTACCTTTAATTTTAAACAACTTAAATAATAATTCCTAAAATATCCTTTAAAACAACTTTAAAACTTTTAACTTATGCTAAAAAAATATACTTTGAAAACGTACTTGGCTTTTCAAAGAAATACACCTTTCTTTCACACTTTTAAAAATAAACCACTATTTATTTTTAAAACAAATTACCCATTCCTTTATAAATTCCCACCGTGAATTTATACTTCCAAATATCCACTGATATATTATTTCACTTTATAAACCCCGTTTATAAATTCCATAGTCTTATCCTTCTTTTAAAACACAGTTTCAAACACTAAATCAATTTCCAAATCGATTTTCGAAATTTACTCCATTTTAAAAATAAATTCCTTTGCTTACTCAATTTTATTTTAAAACCCAGTAATTTCAGATTTAACTTCCTTATTATGATTTAAAATCTTATTTAAACTGAAAATACCAATTTCGTAGTTAATTTCAAAATTCTTTCTTTATTTCTTTCCAAACCATTTAAATCCTGAATTTAAAAATAAATTCTTTAATTTTCAAACAATACTACCTAAGCCCTTCATTTATTTCCATTTATTCAAAATCTCTTTTCCTATGCTAGGGATTTATTCATTAGAATTTAAAAATCAACTTTTATCCTTTTCCAATTCATTCTTTAATTTATTCCAATTCTCTATAATTATTTATTTAAATGTTTCCCTTTTTATTTCTTTTAAAAAAAATCCAAGCTTTATAAATTTATCATTCTCTCAAATACCAATATATGTTCAACCAAGCCATAACATTTAATAATTTCAATTCCAATATAATCAATACAATCATCACAGACTATCACATAAACATAAACTATAAAAATAAATTCCACTACTTTGAGGAATCCAGTTGGATCCCTCCAACCTGTTTCTCTGCACCCACAGATGTTAGCATAAAAATTTAAAATACCCATCCTGCTTCAAGGCAGGATATCACGGTATAAAGGGTCATCCGCTATTATGCGGGGCGCATAGGGTCTCTCATCCGCTATATAATGCGGGAAATCAATCACTCCAATATATTTATATATATACTATATATAACATATCACATCCAGGCCGATAATAAGTTATTAATTCAAGCAAACAATCAATAATTTAAATTTTAACTATTTAAATTTAATGGTATTCCAAAAGAGTGAGATTAACTCACCTTTAACTATGCATGCAACAATTTCCAATCCGGCTTGCTTCCTTTTAGATTTTGACAATTTAGTTTAAACAAATTTTCCCTTTAAAATACCCTTTAGTAACTAAATAATTTAAATAAGTTTATTAACCACATAAATCACTCATATGCATTATTAAAATAAACTGGTAGATTTTCATTTCAAACTGCATATAAAAATAATTTATATAGGCTTAAAAATTTAACTTTATATAAACTCCCTTATATTCCAAAATCTTATGCATTTATATATATATAATCGAAAAAATGCATATATATATATATACATATTTGTCCAGTAAACCTCAAAAATAAGCATTTACTTTACTGTTAACAATTTATTTTTATTTTCTTTGAATCAATTTTTTTTTAAAACATCTGTGAAAATCTTTGTATCATATATACATTCTCTATTAACCTAAAATATGTATATTTAATAAAACAAGTAGAAAATTCCCTCACCTCGCCGCCGAGAAACTGCCATCATCGACGAATCCAAATACTACAACATCGTCAATCGTAGATTCAAACTCCAGCTTCTCGACTTCGACGAACTCCATCTCGACAAAACTCCACGCATGCAAATGCTCAGCAAATCGAAATCAATCAATCACCACGAAAGCCATCAGCTCCAAATTGAAGCCTCGAACTCGAGACTCCACGACCTCAAAACGATTGCGACCCTTACTGATGATGAAACCGACAACGCAACCTCAACCTCGCCTCGAGCTGTCGCTCATAGACATCCGCGACCCCATGCCAACAAATCGACGCCTGAACCCTCTTCACGCCAATGCGAGCCCTATTCGATGCTAGCGGGGTTCGAGACGTGTAACATTCCTGAATTTTGAACAAGATAATTTGACAAATTATTTAATTTTTGGAATTAAATTATGGAATTTTGGTAGTAAATTTTAAATTTTTAGATTTAAAAGTTGAATCAATTTGAAGATTTACAGAATAAATAATAATATGCATTTTTAATTGAATTTGGAATTTAAAAGCTTTGAAAATTTTATTGTGAATATAAAATTGATAAGTATGTTTATAAATTAGAATCAAAATTAAGGACCAAACCAAAATGTATAAAATTAAAATAAATTTTGAACTAAAATTTTAACATTTAAAACTAAATTTATAAATCAAATTAAGTTAAGGGATTTAAACATATATTTGAAAATGTAAAAAAAAAAAAAAAAATTTTAAATGTCTGAATATTTTTAGTTTGTTTTGGATTTTTATAATATTTGTATAAACTTTTATTTTATAAATCTAATGTATTCATTTCAAAATTTTCCATATGCAAATAAGTATATATATTAACTAATTGGTTAAATACAAGCTCACATTTATTTTATAATTAACATCTAATTAAATACTAATTAACATTTAATAAATACTAATTCCTTAGTAAAAGACAAGTGTATGTATATTAAGTTGTTTTAAAACAAGTGTAGATAAATAAACAAAAGTTTTGACAAGTGTTAACACTAATTGATACAAGTGGCAAGCAAGTTTCTTTTTCTCTTTTAATCTAAAATTACAAAATATGGATTAAACAAATTAAAATCAAAATCAGTATTCAAACCTCAGCCTATTTCCTGTTTTTTTTTTCAAAACTGAGAGAAAAAAAGAATTGCAAAGCTCTGTTTAAAACTGTAAGACAAGATTGAAGAAAGAGTTCAACCTGGAAGCTAAGCATGGATTCAACAAAAAAATCTGAAAACAAGATATGTTCAAAGGAAGCAAACATGCAAGTTTAAAATGCAGATCTGAAAAGTAAACTAAAAAGGAAATCCGATCAAAACTTTGTCTTCAATCTTCAAGATCTGGAAACAAGCTGAAATCAAGTATGAAGAGCAGATTTAAACATAAGCTAAAATGCAAATCAGTAAGCATATGAATTCAAACATGTAGATCAGCCAGCAACTCAACTTGATCAGTCCAAATCAAGATTTAAGCAAATTATTCTAGTTCAAGATGATCTCAAACAAAACAAATAGAAGATGGAGCAGGGCAGTTTCCTCTGGGATTAAATTAAGATAAGTTAATTTTTTTTTTCCTTAAAAGTTTGAATTCATATTTTTAAATGAGTATTAAAGTATAAATTTAAAAAAAACAGTTGAAATAAAAAAAAAAAATTTATGCAGAGATTACAACCTGGAACTTCAATGCAGATCAAAGAAAATTAAAGAAAATAATATGTACAGGCTTACTCTTCTCTGTGCAACTAATGACAGGTGAGCAAATTTTTCAAACTTTAATACCTTATTGACTGTGAGTAGCATATGGATGTTTAGGAATTAGTATGATGTGTGATTGCCTATTGATGCATGTTCTGTGTATACATATATGAATATGCATATTGTGCTTGTTGTGCCAGGTATCTGTATACCTGTTCTTAAACCCAGATTTTCTTTAAAATTCTTGATTCACTTGATTTGTTCTTAGTTTGAAATTGATATGTGAACAAGAATTGTTTGTTTAACATAGATTTAGGCATATAAACTATAATTATGATTAATTAAACTCGGTGTCTCTGGAAAAAGAAGAAAAATACAGACATTGTTTTAAATAGCCAAAAATCAAACATCATTAAACTTTGAAACAATATCACAAATTGGAAGCATGTAGGAAATTATGATTTTTAAAACAAATATTACAATTTTTAGTGTACTGTTGTATATGCATTGCTGAGTTGAACAAAATGTCAATTTTTTGGCCTATCGGGTGATCTAGTGAATTTGGAATGTTACGATTCTTCCTGGAGGTGTATGATTGATCGGTGGGTAGGGGAAAAATATCAGACTGATGATCAGAAGCTGGTGGTAGCGGTGGTTGACGTTGACAGGTTTCTAACCCTAGTTTTCAATATGGTCGAAGTTTGGATCAGCTCGTATTCTTGGTTGCATCGGATGTTATAGGGTTTTGGGAAGTGGTAGAGGGTTTGTAGACGAATCCATGGCCGGAGGCGCGATGTCTCAGGTGGTCGGAATTGAAGATGCTCGGCGTTGACAGGTTTTGAAAACCTGGGCAGTGTGATGTTCCAGGTTTGAGTTTAAACTTGAATTCGAATTTGAGTGGAATTTCGAGAGACTTGATGTCTGAAGGTGGTTGTAGGGTGTCTGGTCGATGGGGGATGACCATGGATGATGGTCAGAGGTGGCCGGAGTTGATGGATGGTGCATAGTGGTGGTGTGCATGTCAGTGTTCATCTGTGTGTTATAGGATTTTTGCCTCGGGTTAATTGAAGTAGAAACTCGAAGTAGACCAGGTATTTTCTCGAAGCACTAGGTAGATGACTCGAAGTCATGACAGGGTTGGCTCGGGTAGCAAATTCTTACAGGCTTATGATGAAACAGAGAACCTATTGCAGTTTTAAACTAAAAATTTGAAACCAAGTTTAAATCATGAATTCAAATGAATTTGAATTCCATGTTTGAATAAATTTGCATAAATAAAATAAAGTGTTTAATAAAAATAAATAAATCTGGGCAGTATTTTATAAATTAATTTATAAATCTGAAAACAGGATTTTTAAATAGGATTTAAATTTTAAATCTGGAGGTGAAACCCTGAATCTAAAAGTATTTTAAACAGGTTTAGGTTTTTGAAATTTTAATTTGGTCTCAACTATTTTTAAGTGTAAAAGTATATGAGTTTTTGAATTTAAACAGAAAATTCAAAATTGTAAAATAGGAAATTTAAAATAAGTTAAAATTGAGATTTAAAAATCTGGAAATATGGGTTGAGTTTCAGTTTTTAAAAATAAATAAAGTTTTTAATGCAAACTAAAATCTAAACTATGTTTTAAACCTGAAAATAAATAAGAATTCAATAGTTTAAATCTTGGGTTTGAAATCATTTGAATTTTTAAATTTTACTTTGGATTTTAAATAAAACTAGAGAAAACCCTGTTTTCTGTTTTTAAATTTAAATGTAAAGATTAAAATGCAAGTTGAAATTAGACTGAGTTTTGAAAATGTGAAATTGAATATGAATTCAAATTTGATTGTCTAAAATTTGAAATAATTTATGTTTTTAAATTTAAATTGGGTTTTAAAACTTATAAGTGAAATCCATATATAGTTTTGCAATTGAATTGGAAGTTTGAAATTTTGAATTGGAGTTTTAAAATGAGTTTAAATCTGTATTTTTAAATCTGGAATTTAATGTAAACTTCAATTTTTTTTGAGTTTAAATTTAAATCTTTTAAATACTTGAAATGGTTAAATAATTTTGAACTTTAAAATATAGTTTAAAATGTAAGTAGAGTCTTTAAATCTGAAAACCAATCTGGATTAAAATTTCAAATAAGTATTTCAGTTTTGAAATGTAGGAAGGATTTAAAATTTAAAATGTGTTAAGAAATTTGAAATGTTTAAAGTATAATTCAAATTGATTTGAATTTAAATATGAATTTGGTTTTAAATTCTTCTAAGCTTCTTTATTAAATGAGAGCTTCTTAAACTTATGAAATGAAAGGTTTTTTTTTTTAAAAAAAAAAAAAAAAAAAAAAAAAAGTAAAATTTTGTTAAAGATAATTTGGATTCATTTTAAAATCTTAAATTTAAAATGATATTTGAAAATAAATTTAAGTAAATTGATTTAAAATATCTTGTAAATGATAACTTGATTAAGTAATTAAGAAATTAATTACATAATATAATTAGTGAGTTTAATAAGTTTAGATTAATTAATCAAGTGAAATTAATTTAAACATTGGATGCTTTGGTAAATATTAATTAATTAATGGATGGTAATCACTTAGTGAAGTAAAAATTGATATTTACTGGATGTAATAAATTAAGCAATTTAGAAAAAATTATTAATCAAGAAGTGATTAATTATAGTAATCAATTAAGAAATATTAATTAAATAGGTTGTAATTAGTTAACATTTATTAACTAAGATTAGTGACTAATCTGATTTGAATTAATCAGATAATTAATTGATATTGTTTATAGATGATTGGATTCTATTGAATGATTGAACTGCTTGATATCCCTAATTGTTTAAACTTTGTTTGATTTGAACTATGTTTACTGTAATTTATTTTCTGTGATATATGTACCTGTGATCTGTAAATGAAAAATAAGCGTTATGGTTCATACCGCTTATCAAATATAAGCGTTATAATTTATATCGCTTATCAAATATATTGCTGTATTTGAATCTGTGCTGATTGATGTTATGCACTATTGCGTTAAACCCCTGGACCACACTATACACACACAAATATGGATTGCACGTGGAAATCGGTTAAGTCACAGATTTTTGAAATGGTTTTAAATCTTGGATTTTTGAATTTAAACGGTTTGGAAAATGAAATTGGGTTAAAAGTGGAAAAGGCTTTTAAAAAGGAAGTTTTCAAAAATAAAAGCTATCTCGAATAAATGGATTAAGTTTTGAAATTTAAATAGTTGATTTGAATTTAAATTCAAGATTTGAAACTAAATCTTATTGGTTTGGGAATTTGAATTTTATATTTGAAAGGCTTTAACTAGTGAAATTGAAATCGGGTTTTCCGAAGTAAAACTGTTTGTTTTTAAATGCTAGTAGCTTTCACATAAGTAATGAATCTCAAATTCATAAGGAATTTCAAGTTTGAATTAAAAAAATAATTTTCCAAAATATGAATGAACCTTTGGAAATTATTTTGAAAGCTATGGAATGACTCTTTTATTTAAAGACCAATGAGTTAATTCAATTTGAAGTGGAATTGTTTTGAAAGGCTAGAAATAAATCTTTATTTAAGATTGGTGATCTTTGTCATAGAATTTAAAGGGGATCCTTAAGATAATCTTTTGTTTAAAAGATTTAAATGTAGAAATTGTTAAACCATTAAAGGTTTTGAAATAAATCTTTTTATTTAAATATTCGTAAAATGGTAATTTGTCTTAACCATTTGATGAAAGGTTTTTGAGTTTTAAGTTGTGACTTAACTGAGATCCCATATCCATATATTTTTAAAATATTGCGCTCACTATTCGGTTTAGCCGGGAGAGGACCTTTGTGTCATATAGCCCATTCCGAATATGTGATACGTCGTTATGGATAGCATTGAAGACCGGTGGTGAAGACCGGGTGTTTGCGAGAACGATAGGATGACCTATCGATTGACTCTGCACTGAGTTGCTCCGGTATAGAGTCCTCCCTTAGTGATGGGAAGTCCGATCGGGATTGTGAATACCCGGATTTGCAAGGGCTTCTTTGGAAGTGCCTTCGGTTCTGTTCGAACCCGGAACAGACTTGTATGGTTGTATGTCCGACATTACACTTTGAGATATTAACCGATCTCTATCAAATACATTTCTGCTGGTGGCGGAGAATTTATTCTCTTAGCTTAACACCCTTCTCTGAGATGTACGAGCTCAGAGGTTATGTAGTTGATATTTATCAGTGATATATTCCCAATTTGGTAATGTGACATGCTGAGTGCTGCTGTGTGATGATCATTGGTTGATAGTTTGTGATATGATCATTTGTTTGATCATTTATTTTTGTGATCATTGCTTTGGTCATCTGTGGACCCAAAGCATGGCTTTGTTGCACAAAGCGTAGCTTTGTGGACGAGACTTCGTCAGGACCTCACTCCCCGGAAATGGTCGAAACAGGAAAGATGCGGCAAGGTTATGAGGGTCGCGCCCTTTAGGGTGTGTCATTCCCTTCTGGTAAAGGGTGGTATCATGGTATGGAGCCCAGATATTTGCTCATGTGGACACACTTCATTATTACTGTGTGGTGTTGTTGTTGGAGAGCTCTCGGATAAAGGTCCCAAAGGACCGGGGGATGACATATTCGTGTAGTAGTTACCTAGTTACAGAGGTAACCCGGCCTTGTGTTGGCAGAGATCTAACCGTAACGTTAGTTCTCGGGACGTCCCGCCAGAGGCGTACCCATGTGGCAATAGGAAGTTCCTTAGCCTGACCATTTGTTGGAAATCCATTCATCCAATGCGTGCCTTGTACGGTTTTAGTTGTAGAACCTGCCATTTAACATGGCAGCTATAGTAGGCATAGTATCATGGTACCTATGCTGGCTAGGATTTATATTATACTTTCGAAAGATTTTCCACTATGCACTAGTAATAATATCAAAGAATTTTCCTCGTAGTAAGCATGTTTGACTATCATAAGGAGAAATCTCCCCCATGTGTGCGTTTGCATTGTGTGTGTGCCGGGAGGCCTTATGGTAGTTTCATTTTTCAAAAAGCATTGCGGATTTCAAATTTAAATTCTTTTGTTTGTTTTAAAGACCAAATGCTTTTGTTTGCTCATACCAGTCCCATGACTGACCTGGAGTTTATTGTTCCTTTCCTAAACTCTGGGTGCCCACTATTTCCCACACGGGCAGTCTAGAGTTGGGGTTTTCAGATAATCAATAGTAGGTGTAGATTCGATTTGGCAATCACAATTGGATCGAGTTGCTTCTCTTCATCTTGATTGGAGTTCGAGCTATTTCTGGATTGGTGCTTTGGAGATGGAGATTACTGATACTGGAGTTCTTTCTTGAAGACTATATTGAAGATATTGTTCCGCTGCTAGTGTTATTATTATATTTCCGCTGCTATTCTTTGTATCTCTGATAATGTTGATATCTATTGTACCATTCTGTTGTATCATTCATGTTGTATCAGTTATTGTATCAAATGTTGTATATCGATATATTCTTTTCCTTCCGCTATGTTGTTTTACTTAATGGTGTTATAAGCTCCGGCACGACTCGAATTTCGACGTTTGAATCTGCGGCATTCAAGTACAGTGGAGTACGGATGTCGATTTTTGAACGCTGGAATTTGGACCGTGACATTTTGGTATCAGAGCTGAAGGTTGAAACTTTAGCTCAGGAGTATAACACATTAAGTAACTCATTAGAGATAGGGTGAAGTAAACCCTAGAATGAGTATATCTCCAAGATATTCGTTCGAATGCCTCAGTAAATTCTCTTACTATTCACCGATAGTAAGTATGAATGCGAGAAGAGGACGAGATTGGGGACAAGGGAATATGACTATAAATGGTCGATGTCCTGCAATAGCGGAAACAACTTTCTCTATCAATTTCCTTCGATTCGTCTTCTCAATTCTTTGATGATTCCTGGAAGCTCCAGGAAGGAGCTTTGATATCTTTGCATGGGACATAAACTCCAGATGGGTCAGAATTGTTTGTTTGGATGAATTGTTTGCTTTGGTTGCTATGGTTGTTAAGTATATTTTGGCTGTTTAAACTAAAAATGTTAAAATAGTATCCATATATCAGTTGGGTCCAGATAAATTCTACGAGTGGTTAGTTATCATTGGAACTAATCAATACCCCTGTGTATTAGTAGATCTGGTGACTCGAGTATCTTGATTCGTTCTTGTATCCATTATTGATATTCTGATTTGGTAAGCCAAATGCAGAATAAATACCCAGTTTGATTTGCAAACTGTATCTCTATCTTTTTGTATCCATTCTTTGTCGTTTCCTACTTTCAAATTTCGAGGACGAAATTTTCTTAAGGAGGGAAGTCTGTAACATTCCTGAATTTTGAACAAGATAATTTGACAAATTATTTAATTTTTGGAATTAAATTATGGAATTTTGGTAGTAAATTTTAAATTTTTAGATTTAAAAGTTGAATCAATTTGAAGATTTACAGAATAAATAATAATATGCATTTTTAATTGAATTTGGAATTTAAAAGCTTTGAAAATTTTATTGTGAATATAAAATTGATAAGTATGTTTATAAATTAGAATCAAAATTAAGGACCAAACCAAAATGTATAAAATTAAAATAAATTTTGAACTAAAATTTTAACATTTAAAACTAAATTTATAAATCAAATTAAGTTAAGGGATTTAAACATATATTTGAAAATGTAAAAAAAAAAAAAAAAATTTTAAATGTCTGAATATTTTTAGTTTGTTTTGGATTTTTATAATATTTGTATAAACTTTTATTTTATAAATCTAATGTATTCATTTCAAAATTTTCCATATGCAAATAAGTATATATATTAACTAATTGGTTAAATACAAGCTCACATTTATTTTATAATTAACATCTAATTAAATACTAATTAACATTTAATAAATACTAATTCCTTAGTAAAAGACAAGTGTATGTATATTAAGTTGTTTTAAAACAAGTGTAGATAAATAAACAAAAGTTTTGACAAGTGTTAACACTAATTGATACAAGTGGCAAGCAAGTTTCTTTTTCTCTTTTAATCTAAAATTACAAAATATGGATTAAACAAATTAAAATCAAAATCAGTATTCAAACCTCAGCCTATTTCCTGTTTTTTTTTTCAAAACTGAGAGAAAAAAAGAATTGCAAAGCTCTGTTTAAAACTGTAAGACAAGATTGAAGAAAGAGTTCAACCTGGAAGCTAAGCATGGATTCAACAAAAAAATCTGAAAACAAGATATGTTCAAAGGAAGCAAACATGCAAGTTTAAAATGCAGATCTGAAAAGTAAACTAAAAAGGAAATCCGATCAAAACTTTGTCTTCAATCTTCAAGATCTGGAAACAAGCTGAAATCAAGTATGAAGAGCAGATTTAAACATAAGCTAAAATGCAAATCAGTAAGCATATGAATTCAAACATGTAGATCAGCCAGCAACTCAACTTGATCAGTCCAAATCAAGATTTAAGCAAATTATTCTAGTTCAAGATGATCTCAAACAAAACAAATAGAAGATGGAGCAGGGCAGTTTCCTCTGGGATTAAATTAAGATAAGTTAATTTTTTTTTTCCTTAAAAGTTTGAATTCATATTTTTAAATGAGTATTAAAGTATAAATTTAAAAAAAACAGTTGAAATAAAAAAAAAAAATTTATGCAGAGATTACAACCTGGAACTTCAATGCAGATCAAAGAAAATTAAAGAAAATAATATGTACAGGCTTACTCTTCTCTGTGCAACTAATGACAGGTGAGCAAATTTTTCAAACTTTAATACCTTATTGACTGTGAGTAGCATATGGATGTTTAGGAATTAGTATGATGTGTGATTGCCTATTGATGCATGTTCTGTGTATACATATATGAATATGCATATTGTGCTTGTTGTGCCAGGTATCTGTATACCTGTTCTTAAACCCAGATTTTCTTTAAAATTCTTGATTCACTTGATTTGTTCTTAGTTTGAAATTGATATGTGAACAAGAATTGTTTGTTTAACATAGATTTAGGCATATAAACTATAATTATGATTAATTAAACTCGGTGTCTCTGGAAAAAGAAGAAAAATACAGACATTGTTTTAAATAGCCAAAAATCAAACATCATTAAACTTTGAAACAATATCACAAATTGGAAGCATGTAGGAAATTATGATTTTTAAAACAAATATTACAATTTTTAGTGTACTGTTGTATATGCATTGCTGAGTTGAACAAAATGTCAATTTTTTGGCCTATCGGGTGATCTAGTGAATTTGGAATGTTACGATTCTTCCTGGAGGTGTATGATTGATCGGTGGGTAGGGGAAAAATATCAGACTGATGATCAGAAGCTGGTGGTAGCGGTGGTTGACGTTGACAGGTTTCTAACCCTAGTTTTCAATATGGTCGAAGTTTGGATCAGCTCGTATTCTTGGTTGCATCGGATGTTATAGGGTTTTGGGAAGTGGTAGAGGGTTTGTAGACGAATCCATGGCCGGAGGCGCGATGTCTCAGGTGGTCGGAATTGAAGATGCTCGGCGTTGACAGGTTTTGAAAACCTGGGCAGTGTGATGTTCCAGGTTTGAGTTTAAACTTGAATTCGAATTTGAGTGGAATTTCGAGAGACTTGATGTCTGAAGGTGGTTGTAGGGTGTCTGGTCGATGGGGGATGACCATGGATGATGGTCAGAGGTGGCCGGAGTTGATGGATGGTGCATAGTGGTGGTGTGCATGTCAGTGTTCATCTGTGTGTTATAGGATTTTTGCCTCGGGTTAATTGAAGTAGAAACTCGAAGTAGACCAGGTATTTTCTCGAAGCACTAGGTAGATGACTCGAAGTCATGACAGGGTTGGCTCGGGTAGCAAATTCTTACAGGCTTATGATGAAACAGAGAACCTATTGCAGTTTTAAACTAAAAATTTGAAACCAAGTTTAAATCATGAATTCAAATGAATTTGAATTCCATGTTTGAATAAATTTGCATAAATAAAATAAAGTGTTTAATAAAAATAAATAAATCTGGGCAGTATTTTATAAATTAATTTATAAATCTGAAAACAGGATTTTTAAATAGGATTTAAATTTTAAATCTGGAGGTGAAACCCTGAATCTAAAAGTATTTTAAACAGGTTTAGGTTTTTGAAATTTTAATTTGGTCTCAACTATTTTTAAGTGTAAAAGTATATGAGTTTTTGAATTTAAACAGAAAATTCAAAATTGTAAAATAGGAAATTTAAAATAAGTTAAAATTGAGATTTAAAAATCTGGAAATATGGGTTGAGTTTCAGTTTTTAAAAATAAATAAAGTTTTTAATGCAAACTAAAATCTAAACTATGTTTTAAACCTGAAAATAAATAAGAATTCAATAGTTTAAATCTTGGGTTTGAAATCATTTGAATTTTTAAATTTTACTTTGGATTTTAAATAAAACTAGAGAAAACCCTGTTTTCTGTTTTTAAATTTAAATGTAAAGATTAAAATGCAAGTTGAAATTAGACTGAGTTTTGAAAATGTGAAATTGAATATGAATTCAAATTTGATTGTCTAAAATTTGAAATAATTTATGTTTTTAAATTTAAATTGGGTTTTAAAACTTATAAGTGAAATCCATATATAGTTTTGCAATTGAATTGGAAGTTTGAAATTTTGAATTGGAGTTTTAAAATGAGTTTAAATCTGTATTTTTAAATCTGGAATTTAATGTAAACTTCAATTTTTTTTGAGTTTAAATTTAAATCTTTTAAATACTTGAAATGGTTAAATAATTTTGAACTTTAAAATATAGTTTAAAATGTAAGTAGAGTCTTTAAATCTGAAAACCAATCTGGATTAAAATTTCAAATAAGTATTTCAGTTTTGAAATGTAGGAAGGATTTAAAATTTAAAATGTGTTAAGAAATTTGAAATGTTTAAAGTATAATTCAAATTGATTTGAATTTAAATATGAATTTGGTTTTAAATTCTTCTAAGCTTCTTTATTAAATGAGAGCTTCTTAAACTTATGAAATGAAAGGTTTTTAAAAAAAAAAAAAAAAAAAAAAAAAAAAAAAGTAAAATTTTGTTAAAGATAATTTGGATTCATTTTAAAATCTTAAATTTAAAATGATATTTGAAAATAAATTTAAGTAAATTGATTTAAAATATCTTGTAAATGATAACTTGATTAAGTAATTAAGAAATTAATTACATAATATAATTAGTGAGTTTAATAAGTTTAGATTAATTAATCAAGTGAAATTAATTTAAACATTGGATGCTTTGGTAAATATTAATTAATTAATGGATGGTAATCACTTAGTGAAGTAAAAATTGATATTTACTGGATGTAATAAATTAAGCAATTTAGAAAAAATTATTAATCAAGAAGTGATTAATTATAGTAATCAATTAAGAAATATTAATTAAATAGGTTGTAATTAGTTAACATTTATTAACTAAGATTAGTGACTAATCTGATTTGAATTAATCAGATAATTAATTGATATTGTTTATAGATGATTGGATTCTATTGAATGATTGAACTGCTTGATATCCCTAATTGTTTAAACTTTGTTTGATTTGAACTATGTTTACTGTAATTTATTTTCTGTGATATATGTACCTGTGATCTGTAAATGAAAAATAAGCGTTATGGTTCATACCGCTTATCAAATATAAGCGTTATAATTTATATCGCTTATCAAATATATTGCTGTATTTGAATCTGTGCTGATTGATGTTATGCACTATTGCGTTAAACCCCTGGACCACACTATACACACACAAATATGGATTGCACGTGGAAATCGGTTAAGTCACAGATTTTTGAAATGGTTTTAAATCTTGGATTTTTGAATTTAAACGGTTTGGAAAATGAAATTGGGTTAAAAGTGGAAAAGGCTTTTAAAAAGGAAGTTTTCAAAAATAAAAGCTATCTCGAATAAATGGATTAAGTTTTGAAATTTAAATAGTTGATTTGAATTTAAATTCAAGATTTGAAACTAAATCTTATTGGTTTGGGAATTTGAATTTTATATTTGAAAGGCTTTAACTAGTGAAATTGAAATCGGGTTTTCCGAAGTAAAACTGTTTGTTTTTAAATGCTAGTAGCTTTCACATAAGTAATGAATCTCAAATTCATAAGGAATTTCAAGTTTGAATTAAAAAAATAATTTTCCAAAATATGAATGAACCTTTGGAAATTATTTTGAAAGCTATGGAATGACTCTTTTATTTAAAGACCAATGAGTTAATTCAATTTGAAGTGGAATTGTTTTGAAAGGCTAGAAATAAATCTTTATTTAAGATTGGTGATCTTTGTCATAGAATTTAAAGGGGATCCTTAAGATAATCTTTTGTTTAAAAGATTTAAATGTAGAAATTGTTAAACCATTAAAGGTTTTGAAATAAATCTTTTTATTTAAAGATTCGTAAAATGGTAATTTGTCTTAACCATTTGATGAAAGGTTTTTGAGTTTTAAGTTGTGACTTAACTGAGATCCCATATCCATATATTTTTAAAATATTGCGCTCACTATTCGGTTTAGCCGGGAGAGGACCTTTGTGTCATATAGCCCATTCCGAATATGTGATACGTCGTTATGGATAGCATTGAAGACCGGTGGTGAAGACCGGGTGTTTGCGAGAACGATAGGATGACCTATCGATTGACTCTGCACTGAGTTGCTCCGGTATAGAGTCCTCCCTTAGTGATGGGAAGTCCGATCGGGATTGTGAATACCCGGATTTGCAAGGGCTTCTTTGGAAGTGCCTTCGGTTCTGTTCGAACCCGGAACAGACTTGTATGGTTGTATGTCCGACATTACACTTTGAGATATTAACCGATCTCTATCAAATACATTTCTGCTGGTGGCGGAGAATTTATTCTCTTAGCTTAACACCCTTCTCTGAGATGTACGAGCTCAGAGGTTATGTAGTTGATATTTATCAGTGATATATTCCCAATTTGGTAATGTGACATGCTGAGTGCTGCTGTGTGATGATCATTGGTTGATAGTTTGTGATATGATCATTTGTTTGATCATTTATTTTTGTGATCATTGCTTTGGTCATCTGTGGACCCAAAGCATGGCTTTGTTGCACAAAGCGTAGCTTTGTGGACGAGACTTCGTCAGGACCTCACTCCCCGGAAATGGTCGAAACAGGAAAGATGCGGCAAGGTTATGAGGGTCGCGCCCTTTAGGGTGTGTCATTCCCTTCTGGTAAAGGGTGGTATCATGGTATGGAGCCCAGATATTTGCTCATGTGGACACACTTCATTATTACTGTGTGGTGTTGTTGTTGGAGAGCTCTCGGATAAAGGTCCCAAAGGACCGGGGGATGACATATTCGTGTAGTAGTTACCTAGTTACAGAGGTAACCCGGCCTTGTGTTGGCAGAGATCTAACCGTAACGTTAGTTCTCGGGACGTCCCGCCAGAGGCGTACCCATGTGGCAATAGGAAGTTCCTTAGCCTGACCATTTGTTGGAAATCCATTCATCCAATGCGTGCCTTGTACGGTTTTAGTTGTAGAACCTGCCATTTAACATGGCAGCTATAGTAGGCATAGTATCATGGTACCTATGCTGGCTAGGATTTATATTATACTTTCGAAAGATTTTCCACTATGCACTAGTAATAATATCAAAGAATTTTCCTCGTAGTAAGCATGTTTGACTATCATAAGGAGAAATCTCCCCCATGTGTGCGTTTGCATTGTGTGTGTGCCGGGAGGCCTTATGGTAGTTTCATTTTTCAAAAAGCATTGCGGATTTCAAATTTAAATTCTTTTGTTTGTTTTAAAGACCAAATGCTTTTGTTTGCTCATACCAGTCCCATGACTGACCTGGAGTTTATTGTTCCTTTCCTAAACTCTGGGTGCCCACTATTTCCCACACGGGCAGTCTAGAGTTGGGGTTTTCAGATAATCAATAGTAGGTGTAGATTCGATTTGGCAATCACAATTGGATCGAGTTGCTTCTCTTCATCTTGATTGGAGTTCGAGCTATTTCTGGATTGGTGCTTTGGAGATGGAGATTACTGATACTGGAGTTCTTTCTTGAAGACTATATTGAAGATATTGTTCCGCTGCTAGTGTTATTATTATATTTCCGCTGCTATTCTTTGTATCTCTGATAATGTTGATATCTATTGTACCATTCTGTTGTATCATTCATGTTGTATCAGTTATTGTATCAAATGTTGTATATCGATATATTCTTTTCCTTCCGCTATGTTGTTTTACTTAATGGTGTTATAAGCTCCGGCACGACTCGAATTTCGACGTTTGAATCTGCGGCATTCAAGTACAGTGGAGTACGGATGTCGATTTTTGAACGCTGGAATTTGGACCGTGACAAGACGTCTCCGCCTCACCGGTCGCACGTACACACCGATGCGCTCGATTGAAAGACAAAGCTAACTTTTAAGCTCTACGAATTCATTTTGAATTCATATCAGAGAAAAGGGGGAAGTAGCCTCGAATGATCTCGTTTTTTTTTCTCTTAGTCGACTTTTATTTGCTGCCATTTTTAATTTTCCTGTTTGAACTTTCGATTTTGATTTTTATTTTGAAGATAAAAGCAAAGCTCGAGTTTCTCTTTTATTTATCTATTGTTTTGCGTCCCATTATTATTTTTAAAAAAAATATGCGTGTCCCTTGTGAAGACACATACTTTAAATTCTGAGACGTGTGTGCAGGCTTGCAATGCACATATTTTATTTGTATTTAAATTAAATTCAAATCGTCTCAATAAATGCAACTAGAAATCTCGACCCCCTAATATGGCATGTTGCAAGGCATATTTTCAAAACTTAACAAAACATTTCCAAATTCAATTCTAAAGCTTTCATTATCCCCAGTACTAATAATATAAATTTTATAAGCTATTGAAATATTTTTAAGAAGCTTTTAAATTCTAGATTTAATACTTTACCCAACTTTCAATAATTAAATTTGATAATTTAATTGCCAAATAAATAGTGATATTTGGAATTCAAATTAAACTAACTTTCAAATATTTAAAATCAATTAAATATTTCAATCCCAAATATCCAGAAATTTCTAGGTCATTACATTCCTCCCCCGTTAAAAGAATTTCGGCCCCTAAATTACTAGTTAAGAAGAATGGTCCACAACCCGTTCACTTTTTCCAAAACCCAACTGTTTAAACAACTTCCCAAAACAAATCTTTTATTTAAGACACACTATCACCTACAACCTTTCCAAACTTCTCCATATTTTTCAAACAACATTACTTACTCAACAATTCAAATTTAAATTTATAACCAAATTTTAAATAATCAAAATTTTCTCAAAATTTTTCTAACTCCCTAAATTTTGAAAAATTTCACCAGCGTCTCCTTTGCGCGGCTAGTTAGGTACAACTACAAAATGCCTCTACGGGCCTCAGATTTCGAAAGAAAACAAAAGGCCAAGTGACTAGATTAGAAAACCATGAAATTTCATATGCCAATTTTAAAAACATACCATTTGTCGGGCCATATGTAACAGCCCGGAAATTTCGATCCCGAAAATTCCAGATAGTTAGGAAAAGAAGAAAAGAGATAGAAGAAGAAACAAAAAACCAAACTCAGAATCTCACATTTGCAGCGGATAAAATATAATATCAAATAACATTCTTTACATAAAGGAAGCTGTATTAGTCAATTACATTTTAATACATCAGAGTTACAATATTTCACAATCACTGGACAGTTAAAACAACATGTCCCAGATAACAACAATATAATACGGCAGAATACACTCCATACGTTCCTGCCATCCAGCTCGCCTATAACGATCCATAGATTTCTACAATTTAATTTGTTTATTTAATAGGATTTTGTAATTTATTTTAGTAGAAATAATAAAGGGGATAAATAAATGTTAAAAGGAAGGCTAAAATAAATTATGTAAATGGTGACTTAAAACCTGTTTATAGAAATTTGAATGAAATTTAAATGAATTAAGTAGAAAAAGGATTCTTACCTGGATATAAAATTTAATATGAGAAATTTATGAAAGGATTAATTTGATTTAATGCAATAAAAGATTGTAAACGGTAACTGGAATAAATTAAGGAATCATATTAGTGCAAGTTAATAATTTATGACTTGAATGAAATTCCAATTCAATTAAATCATTTAAATGTTATGATTTGATTTTTAAATATGAGAAAAACAAATGTAAAGTTAATGGTAATTGTATAAAATCAATCAATGAATGGAATGAAATGATCGTATGTAAATGTATACTAGGTTATTTATTAAATAGAAGGAAAGAAAAGTAAATATCGAATTGATAGATGAATAAATATGCATTGAATAGTAATTGAATGTGTATAGATTGTAAAGTTATTATGATAGGTAGCAATTGGATGAAATTATTACAAGAGTGTGAAACGTAAAGATAAGGGTTAAGAGTTGTTGGAATGGGTATGTTAAAATAATTATAAAGTGTAAATGTAAGCATTGATAGGGGCATGAGTTATTTGAAGGAAAATAAATTGGTAAAAGGGGTTTTGGACTAAGGAAATGTTACTGATTATTTTGAAACCTTAATTAATATAGGAAATTAATTTAATATAAGCAAAACCAATGCAAATTTAATCACTGAAGCAATAATAATAAATAGTAATCAATTCAAAATTTGGTAACCCATTTTTCAAATAAATGATAATAGTGTTGGTATAAGCTATTAATTTTAAATGACAACGCAATACCAATCAATGGATTGGAAGTGGTTGTGAAATATTAATAAAATATTAAATAGGATGGAATTCAAATTTATACTACAATGGAAATGTGAAATTGGGGAATAGATTCAAGTATAAATGAGTTGTTCAAATAATACATAATAAATGCAAATTTGAATGAACCAATGGGAGTATAGATGAAATTAACGTTGAATATTACGATAATAGAGATTAACTAAAGTTCAAGGATATTAAAATAATAGATTTTGAACCCAACATGGAATCCATCTACTTAAAAATTTATAAATGGAATAAACATTGATTTTTAATTTAATAGAAATTTTGGGAACTTAATTTATAACTTTGAATATAATGAAATTGAAGATGGGACACTGCAATTGATAAATTTATCTTCTCTAAATTTACATTTAAATTTTGTTTATACAATTGCAAATGATTGAGAAGTATAAAGGTGATAAATTGTCAATTCTATAATTGAAATATAAAATTCGATTTAAATTGATTTTATTTTTAATTTATTTAATTAATATAAAGAATAGTCATTTTTGTCACGGACTCGGATTTCGATGAAACCAGTTTTATCGGATCCGTAATAGTGAATTATTGTAGGTTTTCAAGTTTCGTAGCGATCAGACTTGTCGTTTGATCGTACGAATGCGAAACGCCTTGAAATCGATTTAATTGAAATCAATTTGAAAATATTGTTTCCAGCATAACTTCTTCATACGATGGAATTTGGGCGTGAAACTTTTTCCATTGCGTTCAGAATATTTTAAAATACCTATTGGGATATATGGGTTGACCCAGTTTCGTTCCGAGGTCAGAACGGGCTTTTCTGGCCATAATTTGTTCCGCACGTTCATTTATTCGGTCCATCTACTCTATATCTACCTACCTATATAAACCCAATTGTAAACCCTAGCCTCCATCTATTTTCATTTGCTGTACGCTCATTTTCCTCAACTCTTTCTCTTCCTCAATGGATGCAAATTTCACATCCAATTCTATTCAAAATTCCAATGAAAATTCAAAGTTCTCAGAAAATTCCAAAAAAAATATAAGTGGAAGTTCTCCATGTGCGTAATCTTCTGGTGTGGTTCGTTCTTCAGTTTGGATCATGGTTTTGCCAGTGTTGGCCGAAACAGTCCTGGCCATCGAAACTAGGGTTTTGATTTCGACGGTGGATCTTCATCCGGGAAGCGATCAAAGTTGTGCAGTGCGTAGAGGGGAACAAGGGCTTCGCATCGGTGATTTCATTGGGTGTCGTAGTCGACTGGAGTTGGCTTGAAAAACGTTTGAACGACCGGTGGCGGCCATGCCATCACGTGGGCCAGAGGGGGTCGAGTGGAGTCACGGCTCAGGTAGGGGTTCGGCACGGTGAGGGCAAGCTGGCGTTGGTGTCTGATCATTCTCGAAATTCGTGGGGTGGTGGCAAAAGGGCAGCTTCGATTGGCGGCTGTCACTGTGAAGTCGCGATTTGCTGTAGCTACTAGGGTTTGTGCGCGTATCAGGAGATGATGACGTGTTGAATTTTTATTATTTATTTTATTTGTTTAATTTTTAATTTGTTCATCTTATAACGTGTATAAGTTTTACATACGAGGTCGAACTCATGCACCGTTTTCTCCGCGGCGATCCTATTGAAATTTCTGACGTTCTGACATTGGTTGGGACGAATTTGGAGACTGTTCAAATTTTGAATTTAAATTGAATTTGAATTCAATTTAAATTCAAAAAGGTGAGTGTTTTAACCCACTCACAACTTCTAAAATTTCTTATGTTTGTTAAATTGATTTTAGACATGAGTAGAAATTTATTTATGACTGTTTGTCATGTTTTATTCATCATCTCTGTTGAGTCGCATTTATTTAATTTAACTGTTAATTAATTTTATTTATTGCATATAATTTGACAGTTAAAAATTTATTTATTTGCAAATTTACTGCCTGTCATAGTTATGTTTATTTTTATTTCATATTAACTGCCAGTTAAATTTACATTTATTTTGCATATAAATTGCTAGTTTAACAGTTGTTAAATTTATTATTGAATATAAACTGTTGGTTAATACATGTTATTTATTACCTGTATAATTTATATGCTCTATATCGATGATTGTTTAAAATTGGATGATGATTGCAAATGATGGTTGATGATTGGTATTTGGATGAATGGATGCTACATTTATATTGTATAAACTGCAAGTCATCATGCATTTTCATTTCATTTGGGATTGCGGTTTGAAATGATATACAACCGCATTTTATTTTAAATTGCGGATTGAAATGATAAACATCCGTATCACTTGACCATAGGATAGAAAACTTTATACAGACACTGCGGTCTATATATATATGAAAATATTTTAAAGCGATTTTTTTATGGTTTTGTAAAGATATATATATGGTTTATGGGATTTTGATTTGGTTATTAATAAAGGTTATTTATACATAGTAATTTCCAGTTTTTAAGCTTTGTATAAAAATTGATTTGAAGTATAAAATAAAGTTTGATTTTTTTTTGAGATCAAATACATTTAAGCATTTATTAAAAATTTAATTTATGGAGTTTTATTGACTTAAATGAGAATAAGGTTGGAAGATGAATATTAAGTTAAATTGGAATTAAATAAAAAGTTATAATTTTTAAAGAATATGATTTTTATAACTTGATTTTGTGTAGAGTGATTTAAATGAATATCAGGTTGATTTAAATGAATATATAATAAATTGAAAGATTATCCGGTTATGTGAAGTTGAAGGTTTTTCTTAAATTTTATTTAATTCATTAAGTAAATAATTCAAGTCTAATAATAAGTAAATTGAATTTAATATATATGGGATTGTCAAATGAGTTCGTTTTTGAAGGGTGTAATATTTAAAGCTTTGAAACATAAGAATTGAAATGGTATTTGGAAGTTTAAATCAAATTTTAGAATTGATTTGTGAAATCTAAAGAAGCTATTTTGTTTTATAAAAGAAGTTTAATATTTAACCATTAAGAGATGGAAATTTGTTTCAAAGCTATGTTTCTCAAGGTAGTATAATTTGGAAATATTATATTCCAGAGTTTTGATTTCTAATTATTTTACTTTGGAAACCCTATGATTTTGGAAAGAATATATTGGAAAATAAAATGATATCGTATTGATTTGGGGTTTTAAAAATATAAATGATATCGTACTTATATGGGTTTAAAATGGATATTTTATTCTGGTTTTAAAGTAAAATTATTTTAAACGACCGCGGTGTTATAATAACGTTGGGTTGTTGAAGAGACCGGGATCGGAAGTTGTCATACTCTCTGCCAACTCCGAAAACCACTTTAACAACTGTGTACGCAGTGGAGATTCCAGAATGAAGTAGGATGGTGGCGGCGTTTTCCCTTGAGGTAAATACGTGGACCCGACTCCCGTGAGTTGGCATAAGGTGGCTAAAACAGGAGCGATTCTCGGGCCAATGGGGTCATTCCTCTGATAGGACACTCCTCTTCGATATTATACTTTGACTTTGGATTGATTCAGTGGCCACTTTTACTTTGATTTTGGGGGAGTTTGTTCGAGGTGGGCGGTAGCTGCGGCTACGCGTTTCCATCAGTCCGGATAGCAATTGGTATATCTACCCTGGCATTGCCTAGTTGTGCCGTGTCACCTACCATACCGAGCCTTGTACGAGTTTGGATTTCTCCCGTAGCCCGTGTGGTATCCTTTGGTGGCTTCCCGATCAGGAGGGACTATGATATTGGATGGACTACTGGGACTATTATGTGTTAAGGGGAATATTGGGTCACTCCTTAACGCTATTTAAAAGTATGTTTATTTTACTATAGACACTATTATAATAAAGAAATATACTACATAGTAAATAGTTTAACGGATCCTTAGGAGATATAAATCCCGAGCATCTCTTGAGTTACTGCACTCATATTTATTTCTGTTAATTTAACTCACATAAGATCTTTTAGTTCTGACTCGAGTGTTTTTGTCTTTTCAAATTCGCTCGGGTCAGTCCGAGCGTTTCAGGATCGAAGACTTTAGCTCTGGAGGACGAAGACGGAGATTTCTATTATTTTTATTTATTATATTCCACTACATTCATATTGTTCCGCTACATTGTTATAGGGTATGTGTACTCTGATATGTATTGTATAAATAAAATCAAAGGTTTTGTAAAACAACTTCATGAACTGTATATTTGATTATTATATTTTATCCTTCCGCTGTAAGATTCTGTTTAGTTTTTTATTCTTCTCTGTTTTTCTTATTTATCCCCATAACAATCCGCCCTTACGTATGATTTGAATCGGCACGTGTGTCTGTTTAAAACGTGCGAAAAGGCGGGATGTTACATCGCCTCCCGAGCTCCAGAACGTCCTTACCTGAAAATCTATAATACTCGGTCTGACCCGAGCATTACATCAAAGTAACAGCCGAGTCAGGCTGGAAACCAGCATGAGTAAACCCATCTAATATGGAATACAACAACATAAAACTTACATAAAACCCGGGGTAACTCGTATCAATTTACAAATTCACAATTTGTTATAGACATCACTTATTTCACACATCAATTTCTAAGTACCAAAACTTAGATTAAATGGTCCAATTCACTTAAATCATTCCATTCTAGCCTATTGATTTCACATATCAATCTATAAAGAATCGAAGTGGTTTCGGGGATTAACTAGGGGCATTTCACTAGAAGGACAAACTTTGGAGTCCAATTAGTTTCTAGGACACACATCCATGGAAATTAATTTCAAGGCCAAACTCGACAGAATAATTACTTTTAAGGACAAAGTCAGCAGTCCAATTACTTTCAAGGACATAATTTCATAGGTTTTTAGGCCTTACAAACTAATTATTTTGTATTTTGTTCTTAAAAGTAATTATTTCAGTTGTGTGTCCTAGAAACTAATTGCACTTGCTAAAGAGGCCATTGTGGCTAATTTGCACTATTAACTATTACCCGACTCCGGTCTCTTCGAATCCAATGTCATCTTAACCCAAGTTATTCAAGTGAATATAACTTACTTTTAAATACAAGATGTCACTTTACACAACATTTCATCATAGATAACCACATTATCACTGTTCAACCCAACATATCATATTATAGAAATATTTCATATCACATTGCATCACGATCACATACCAGGGATAACAAATAATCTATGGCATTCACATATTATTCAATCATCCATAAGCAAGATAAATTAGTCATGCCATTTCTAATTAATTTAATTAACTACCAATGAATTAAATTAATAACTTATTACTTATAAATCTTGCTTATTTAACATTAATTAATTATATTTAATTAATTAATCATCTTTTAATTATTCATCTTGATTAATCATCCTTGATTTATCATTCTTTAATTACAATAAGTAATTAATTCTTAATTAATTACACAAATAAATTATTCTTTACCCATCAAACCAATTACATTGATCCTTAATTAATTACTCAAATTAATTATCTCATAATTACTTCATTGATCAATTATCCCTTAATTAATCATACTCATTATTAATCATTGATTAGTTTCCTTAACCAATCAATCCTTAATTAATTACACTAAGTAATTAATCCTTAATTACTTCCATTAAATAATTAATTAGTCACTAATTACAACTTAATTAACTAACCTCTAACTATTAATTAATAAATCTTAAACATTATTAAATTAAACTAATTAATTACTCTTAATTACCTTATTTAATTAATTAGTCAATGATCATCCAAATCTTAATTATCTCTTAAGATAAATCTTTATTTTTATTAATGACTTACTTATCATTAACAAAATTTAAATACAGTTCAAAGCATTCCACTTTTAAATTAAACTTTAAATTTAAAATAACTTAAAATTTAACTTAACAAATTTAAGTTAAACAAACTTCAAATCTTCTAAATCAAATGTTTTAAGAAAAACATTTATCTTACATAATAGTTTTAAAATTAAATTCAATTTAAATTTTAAAACTAGTTTTATAAAAACCTTTAAATTTCTGCATTTTGAACCAACTTTGGGTCCAACCCGAGAATAGCTTGAGTCCAGACTCGGGATTCTTCAACTTCTTCCATTTCCAAAAACTTTGCTAAAGTTATAAAACTTGAAAACAAGTTTGCACTCTCGAACTACACGTAGACGAGCCTGAGCCTCCAACTTATTTTCTCGAGCTACGACCCGAGGGAAACCTTCGTTCCCAAACCACAACACCAAAACAAAATCACATACAGGCATGCACGTGCACCGGTCGCCGGCAACACTCCGGCGTTCGCGACCACCACCAACAAGTTACCCGTCATCCCCTCTTTGGATCCAAACATCCAGATTCCAATATATGCTCGAAAATCGAAATCGAGTATTCCAGTTCAAACTGGAAACACATCCTTACCTTAAACTGCCTCGCGACGATGAACCACCATGCCAATGATCACCGTATGTCACCTCGAGCTTCCCCTCTTCCTCCTTCATCATCTCCCCTTTGACCGATCGCTCCTTTTTCCCTGAGCAACACGACATTCCCACAAAACCAACGTCCTTCCACCAGCAACGCTAAACCCTAGATTAGCCTTGACCGGCCACCACTGTCATCTAGCATTACTCCGAGCATTTTTTCCAACATCTCTAACCTCCAGACTTACTTCACCCAAGAACTCGCATCCCCGAAATTTCTCGATCATCAGAATTTACCCAAAATCCAATTTCTAGTCAATTCCGTAATGCACATTCAATTCTAATCTAAAAATCATAATTTTCATCTTAAAAATCCTATTTCCCAAGCCGATTCAAGTTACATACTTGAATCAGGGAATTGCAACAATTGATTTTAGCATGTTTATATTTTTTTTACTGTAAATCTTGAGTTCCAGATACTATATATATATATAAACATGTTCAAACTATATTTTTAGATCCAAGTTCAAGTTTAAACAAACTTAATTTGATTGAAACTACGGCTTAAAGAGAGATCAAAGGAGAAGAAAGTGGAATTTGAACTAAATTTAACTCTGTAATATGAAACATAGAGGAACATGGATTCAATCAGACATGCACACATGAATACAATCATATATATAGAATTCCCCACTTATTTATACACATGCAGGCATCATCAACACAGAGATTTCAAAAGCAACAATCAATCATCTTACTTAAACTTTTAATTTATAGGTTTACTCACCTTTGAAAATGCAGAGAGTTTTGAAAAGAACATGGAAGTTTTTGAAAAATTAAAAACTGCACATTGATATTTTGATTTCTGAAACTTGTATTGCTGAACTTAAGAACTGAAATGCTTGATACTTGATTGCTTTAAGACTGGAATATGAAGATATGATCAAGACTTTGTAACGTTGTTGTTTCCAAATTGCATTATGAAGCTAGAAGCTTGGTTGACAGGCTTTGAAAATGTCTTAATAAATCTCAGGTGATTTTGTTTTTGAGGAGAAGATTCAGATTTTCTGGTTTGCATATGAGAATATCTCAGGTTGATTTTGAGAAATTGAATACAAAACTGGCCATTGATTTCTTTCTTGAATTTGAAAGAAAAAGAATGAAGAAAGAAAAATTATGTAATTTTATGGTTTATCAAAATTAATGAAAAGAAAATAAGAGAAAGACACTTGTTAAATTCTATTACATTCGCCACAAACCTTCTTTAATTAACTACACATGTTAATCATGAGCTTATAAAAATTAACACTTGTAATTTCTTATTTTTAAATTATTTTTTTAAAGGATTTAAAAGCTTTATTATTAATTTTTCCTAATTAATAAGTACTTTATTAATTTATAAATGCTTTTTTTCTTATTTTATAAAAATAAAACTTTTAAAAGAAAATAAAATATAAATTAATTAGATACTAAATAAAATCATATAAAATTATTTAATCCATTTTTACATGCTAATATAAAAGAATTTGCATTTATTTACTATTAAATAAATATTTTCCAATTTATATAAATAAAATTCCTTTATTTAAATTAATTTTAAATTTTTTTATATTCAATTATCAGATGACCAAAATTTGGGTTATCACATTCCTCCCCTATTAGAATCTTTTCGTCCTCGAAAAGGAACGAAGCCAGAATTTATTAAAATGTTCATTATCAGAAAAATTACCTTTGATAAATTTTTAAAACACTTTAAAAATATTATAAAATAGTTTTTTATAAAGATACTTTTTATAACTCGATGCAGACCCATTTTCAACACATAGTGAAAATACTTGAAAAATAATTTTATTGAAAATATAGAAAACATTTTTGGAATTGAGGAAACATTTTTGGTGAGAATGCTCTGGAAATTATCACCCCCATCCATGGTCGTAGTTAACCCGGTGGTTACGCTGCCGTCCCGGCAAAATCCATAGATAACTGTAGGCCTCCGCACCCCTCGATTACACCGTGGAACTCGCTAAAGATCGCAGTTACATCAAGGGTTACGTTGCCATTGCAGCGAAAGTCCACGTAACTGTAGGCATCAGTGCCCTCGAATTTCGCTGCCAAAAGAATGAAACTTCTCCACTCCCATATAGGTCACAGACTACATCAGTCAAATCCAATGTAGCCTTAGGCTCTCACGGCCTCCCGACTTTCGCTATGTCTCTATAGGTCGCACTCTACTGATGTAAAATCAAACGTAGACTGTTGGCTCTCAGCAGCACACACGACTTTCGCTATATTACCATAGGTCGCAGTCTACCGATATAAAATCAAATGTAGACTATTGGCTCTCAGTAGCACACACGACTTTCGCTATATTACCATAGGCCTCAGTTTACCAATATAAAATCAAACGTAGACTGTTGGCTCTCGGCGGCACACACGGCTTTCGCTATGGTCTGCAGTAGATCGCAGTGACATCGAGTTAAACTATCGTCACAACATAACCCAAATGCCTCTGTAGGCATTAATGCCCTCGACTTTCGCTACACACTACACATAATCCTTAGGAACTAGTTTTGTTTGGACTCCTCACAGGATCAACTTTAGAACCCCCCCTAGGGTTCAAGGTAGTATCACCCTGTGGCACTCCTGAGAAGTTCATTCCATGAGAGCGCCTTTTTTTCCAGAGCCATTTTCAAAACACTTTATACTACACATATATAGTAGCTTCCAAATCATACATCTAGTATGAATCTTATATAAATCTCCTTTTTCAAAATCGATTATCGCAAAATCGATAATTCTCAAATTAGGCTTTCCAAATTCCAATATTGATTTTTCTTCAAAAATCAAAAGCTTTTCCAAATCGATAGGTTCCAAAAACCTTTTCCCAAAATCCTCATAAGATCCTTTATATATATATATATATATATCCTTGAAAAATCTTTGGATCATATCAAACTTGTATAAAACCCTTTTTATACTTCAAATACTTTCAAAACTCTTTACTTCTGGCTATAGATTCATCAAGGGGAGTTTTATCATATATATAACAAAGATACGTAACTTTGTTTATTCCAAATCAAATATTCAAATTTGAATACTCTATAAAGTCACTTACCATATTGATTACTTTCATAAAGTAAATTTCTACCGTAGAAATATCCAATTTCCACTTTATTCCATTATATATTTCACAAAATATACTTCCCATTTCAAAAAAAAAACATTTCACATTTCTTATCCACAAATTTTCAATATTAATTTCATTCAACTCGTACGATGTACATATATCACCCGTACGCTATATCAATCTGATCGCTCACTCAATCACACAATTTCAATTCCGAACTAATATCGTCCACCCGACTTCCTATTGCGGACTCAGATCTGGTTTCTTAATCAGAAACCGTCATTCTCCTTGCATAGCCATAACTATGATAGAGAATATCCAGAACCAATCAACAATCCATATCCAGTTTCGCCGTTGAAAATCGAGTGGAAAATCCCAAATCGGATCGATAAACTACCTCAAAATTCTATGCTCGAATCCGATCAAATCACTATGCGAATAGAATAATATACGTACATCCTACATATTTATCTTTATTGATTATTAACCAAATTAATCCCCTTTTCTATTCAGATTCACTTACTCACAATTGCTTAAATCCTTATTTGGATTATTACTTCAATTCTTATCTCAAATGGATATTTAACCATAAACAGTTTGCACTTTGACCAGATTAAATTTTGAAAATAGCTTGAAGAATTTAAAAATAGATAAGTATTTGAAAAATAATTATTTGTCTGTAAAATAGTTGTAAAATTGTTAAGTAATTGTAAAATAGTTTGAAAATAGTCAAATAGTTATAGAAATTTTAAATAATTTCTAAATAGTTGTAAAATAGTAATTAGTTTATAAAACAGTTGCAAAATAGTTAAATAATTCCAAAAGTAGTTATAAAATAAGTATAAGACAGTTTTGGGTTTAATAAGAAAGGTTGTATATATAATAAATAGCTTGGAAAAATAGATTTGTACTAAAACAATTTATTTTGAAAATAGTCCAGGGTCAAACTGTTCAATTCCCAATCTCCATTTCCAATCAATTCAATTTAAATTTCCACTTCCATTTAAATTGACTCAATTCCAATTTAAATAACTTCAATTTCCATTGAAATTGATTTAAACCCCATTCAAGTTGAATTAACCTTGATTTCTTTTCTATATTCAACTCAAATTCCATTTGAATTTACTTGCTCAACTTTAATCACAATTTCAATTAATTCAAATAAATTTCAAATTGAACCAATTTCAATTCATATCAATTCCAATTTGAATTAATCCCAATTCCCATTTGAATTTGAACTCATTCAACTTCAATTCCCTTTCAAATTAATCCAATTCAAATTTTCCATTTGAATTTTTAAACTTATCCTTCTTCAAACTCAATTCTAATTAATTAAAATCAAATTCAATTTGAACTAATTCAATTTAAATTTCAACTTCAAACCATTTCGAATTATAAATTCGAGTTAAATTTTAAATATTGATTTAATCCCTTAAATCAAATTAACTTTTATTTTTAAGTCAACAATCTAAATCTTTAAACAATTTAATTCCGAGTCAGAATTTAAAAATTCCATTTTAAATTATCTCTACTTAACTTATTTGAAAGTTTAATTAAGAATTCAAAAATAATTTTATCTTCAGAATCCAAATTTTATTACTGAATTTTAACTTCAAAACCCATTCTCAGTTTCATAGATTATTTATTATATCCGGATAAATAAACATCCAAATTTATCCAAACACCAATTTACAGTATTGATTTTCAATTTCCAGATCTCAAAACCAATTTGAGATCACACAAACTCCCAATTCAAATTAACCATTTATCTTCCCAAGTTAAATCCCAATTTCATTTTGAAATTTTCAATTTAGGTTTCTTGTTAAATTACTTAACTTTCCCAAAGTTAAATTCAATTCATTCATTCTGTCAACCTTACTCAAATTTGAATTCCACTTCAAATTTTCAAATTTCTAATAACATTTTTTCTTACTTATAAGTTCAAGACTTATATCACTTTGGGTTTTCACATCACATTCCAAGGAAAATTCAAAACTCAACCTTAGAGTTTATTTCAAATATACATATTTATTTCCTTTACACACCAAGTTACTTTAAATTTTAAACCACCTTTGGTTTTAAATTCAAAACAAATTCCTATAAATTTTCAAACAACTCTTGTTTGAATCAAGCTCTTTTATTCAAATAATACTATTTATTATTTTTTTCAAACACTTGGAACAAATTCCCCAAATTTTCTGGACTTTGATTTAATACTTCACCATTTAAATCCTTTTCAATTTCAATTCATAAATCATACGTGCTTAAATGTTTACTTCCTTAAACATTTTATTTTTGCTAAATCATTAACAAACATTTCATCATTTTAGGAAAATAACCAATGTTATTACAACTGGAAACTAATTCCTATTATCTTATTCTGAAAATTCTTCTTCGAATTCAAGATTTTAATTTCAGTTTAAATCCATTTCAAACTTATCTTAATTTAAATTTGGTTGTATTACTATTACCACTTAAATTTTATTCCAATAATTTAACAACCAATTACCTTAATGTTTATTAGAAAGAAGTATCACTTTATATATCAAAATATAATCTTATATAAAATCGTTTACCTTTAAAATCATTTAAAATCTTTATATAAGAAAATAACAAGTACGCTCTCATACACACACACACACTCAACTCATCCTAGGGTACCTTTGACCCTATCCTTAATGAGTGATCCCACCAGAGCCAAGGTTCTCGCTTAACCTGGCTCTGATACCAAATGTTACAACCCAGAAATTTCGATCCTGAAAATTTCAGATAGTTAGGAAAGGAAGAAAACAGATTGAAGAAGAAGAAACAGAAAACCAAACTCAGAATCTCACATTCGCAGTGGATAAAATATAATATCAAATAATATTCTTTACACAAAGGAAGCTGTATCAGTCAATTACATTTTAATACATCAGAGTTACAACATTTCACAATCACTAGACAGTTAAAACAACATGTCCCAGATAAACTACAATATAACATAGTGGAATACACTCCATACGTTCCTGTCATCCTGCTCGCCTCCTGAGCTCCAGAACGTCCTTACCTGAAAATCTGTAATACTCGGTCTGACCCGAGCATTACATCAAAGTAACACCCGGGTCAGGCTGGAAACCAATATGAGTAAACCCATCTAATATGGAATACAACAACATAAAACTTACATAAAACCCGGGTTAACTCGTATCAATTTACAAATTCACAATTTGTTATAGACATCACTTATTTCACACATCAATTTCTAAGTACCAAAACTTAGATTAAATGGTCCAATTCACTTAAATTATTCTATTCCAGCCTATTGATTTCACATATCAATCTATAAAGAATCGAAGTGGTTTCGGGTATTAACTATTACCCGACTTCGGTCTCTTCGAATCCAATGTCATCTTAACCCAAGTTACTCAAGCGAATACAACTTACTTTTAAATACTGGATGTCACTTTACACAGCATTTCATCATGGACAACCACATTATCACTGTTCTACCCGACATATCATATTATAGAAACATTTTATATCACATAGCATCACGATCACATACCAGGGATAATAAATAATCTATGGCATTCACATATTATTCAATCATCCATAAGCAAGATAAATTAGTCATACCATTTCTAATTAATTTAATTAACTACCAATGAATTAAATTAATTACTTATTACTTATAAATCTTGCTTATTTAACATTAATTAATTATATTCAATTAATTAATCATCTCTTAATTATTGATCTTGATTAATCATCCTTGATTTATCATTCTTTAATTGCAGTAAGTAATTAATTCTTAATTAATTGCACAAATTAATTATTCTTTACCCATCCATACTAATTACATTGATCCTTAATTAATTACTCAAATTAATTATCTCATAATTACTTCATCGATCAATTATCCCTTAATTAATCATACTCATTATTAATCATTGATTAGTTTCCTTAATCAATCAATCCTTAATTAATTACACCAAGTAATTAATCCTTAATTACTTCCATTAAATAATTAATTAGTAACTACTTACAACTTAATTACTTAATTAACTAACCTCTAACTATTAGTTAATAAATCCTAAACATTATTAAATTAAACTAATTAATTACTCTTAATTACCTTATTTAATTAATTAGTCATTAATCTTCCAAATCTTAATTATCTCTGAAGATAAATCTTTATTTTTATTAATGACTTACTTATCATTAACAAAATTTAAATACATTTCAAAACATTCCACTTTTAAATTAAATTTAAAATTTAAAATAACTTAAAATTTAACTTAACAAATTTAAGTTAAACAAACTTCAACTCTTCTAAATCAAATGTTTTAAGAAAAACATTTATCTTACATAATAGTTTTAAAATTAAATTCAATTTAAATTTTAAAACTAGTTTTATAAAAACCTTTAAATTTCTGCATTTTGAACCTACTTCGGGTCCAACCCGAGAATAGCTCGAGTCCAGACTCGAGATTCTACAACTTCTTCCATTTTTTTTCCAATAATTTTGCTAAAGTTTAAAACTTGAAAACAAGTTTGCACTCTTGAACTACACGCAGACGAGCCCGAGCCTCCAACCTATTTTCTCGAGCTACGACCCGAGGGAAACCTTCGTTCCCAAACCACAGCACCAAAACAAAATCACATACACGCATGCACATGCACCGGTCGCTGGCAACGCTCCGGCTTTCGCGACCACCACCAACAAGTCACCCGTCATCCCCTCTTTGGATCCAAACATCCAGATTCCAATATATGCTCGAAAACCGAAATCGAGTATTCCAGTTCAAACTGGAAACACATCCTCGACCTTAAACTGCCTCGCGACGATGAACCACTACGCCAACGATCGCCATATGTCACCTCGAGCTTCCTTTCTCCCTCCGTCATCATCTCCCCCTAGATCGATCGCTCTTTTTCCCTGAGCAACTCGACAATCCCACAAAACTAACATCCTTCCACCAGCAACGCTAAATCCTAGATTAGCCTTGACCGGCCACCACTGTCATCTAGCATTACTCCGAGCATATTTGCCAACATCTCTAACCTCCAGACTTACTTCAACCAAGAACTCGCATCCCCAAAATTTCTCGATCATCAGAATTTACCCAAAATCCAATTTCCAGTCAAATCCGTAATGCACATTCAATTCTAATCTAAAAATCATAATTTTCATCTTAAAAATCCTATTTTCCGAAGCCGATTCAAGTTATATACTTGAATCAGGGAATTGCAACAATTGATTTTAGCATGTTTATATTTTTTTACTGTAAATCTTGAGTTCCAGATACTATATATATATATATATATAAACATGTTCAAACTATATTTTTAGATCCAAGTTCAAGTTTAAACAAACTTAATTTGATTGAAACTACGGCTTAAAGAGAGATCAAAGGAGAAGAAAGTGGAATTTGAACTAAATTTAACTCTGTAATATGAAACATAGAGGAACATGGATTCAATCAGACATGCACACATGAATACAATCATATATATAGAATTCCCCACTTATTTATACACATGCAGGCATCATCAACACAGAGATTTCAAAAGCAACAATCAATCATCTTACTTAAACTTTTAATTTATAGGTTTACTCACCTTTGAAAATGCAGAGAGTTTTGAAAAGAACATGGAAGTTTTTGAAAAATTAAAAACTGCACATTGATATTTTGATTTCTGAAACTTGTATTGCTGAACTTAAGAACTGAAATGCTTGATACTTGATTGCTTTAAGACTGGAATATGAAGATATGATCAAGACTTTGTAACGTTGTTGTTTCCAAATTGCATTATGAAGCTAGAAGCTTGGTTGACAGGCTTTGAAAATGTCTTAATAAATCTCAGGTGATTTTGTTTTTGAGGAGAAGATTCAGATTTTCTGGTTTGCATATGAGAATATCTCAGGTTGATTTTGAGAAATTGAATACAAAACTGGCCATTGATTTCTTTCTTGAATTTGAAAGAAAAAGAATGAAGAAAGAAAAATTATGTAATTTTATGGTTTATCAAAATTAATGAAAAGAAAATAAGAGAAAGACACTTGTTAAATTCTATTACATTCGCCACAAACCTTCTTTAATTAACTACACATGTTAATCATGAGCTTATAAAAATTAACACTTGTAATTTCTTATTTTTAAATTATTTTTTTAAAGGATTTAAAAGCTTTATTATTAATTTTTCCTAATTAATAAGTACTTTATTAATTTATAAATGTTTTTTTATAATTTTATAAAAATAAAACTTTTAAAAGAAAATAAAATATAAATTAATTAGATTCTAAATAAAATCATATAAAATTATTTAATCCATTTTTACATGCTAATATAAAAGCTTTTGCATTTATTTACTATTAAATAAAAAATTTCCAAATTTATAAAAATAAAATTCCTTTATTCAAATTAATTTTTAAAGTTTTTTTTATATTCAATTATCAGATGACCAAAATCTAGGTTATCACACCATACAATTTTATCTTCTGAAATCAAAATCATCAATTCCCTTTGCTTTAACAGTACCTGAATATTTTACTTAGCAATAATATCCAATTACAAAAATCCAAAATCATTTCATTCATTCTTTTACAAGACTTCAATATTAGCTATACTTAAGTCGTACGATGTACATATATCATCCGTACGCAATATCAATTCGATCGCTCACTCGATCACACAATTTCACTTTCGAACTAGTATCATCCACTCGACTTCCTAGTGCGGACTCAGATCTGGTTTCTTGATCAGAAACCGTCATTCTCCATGCATTGTCCTAAAATATGATAGAGAATTTCCAGAAGCAATCAAAAATTCATATCCAGGGTTCGCCGCCGAAAATCGAGTGAAAAATCCCAACTCAAATCGATATAACTATCTTGAAATTCTATGCTCGAATCTGGATCAAATCGCTATGCAAATAAAATGATATAAGTATATCCTACGTATTAATCTCCAATTGATTATTAGCTGTATCAATTTTCTTTTATATTAACATTTATTTTGATTTCTATTCACTTATTCACAATTATCATTTCACACGCCCTTATTAAATCTTCTTTCACAAATTTACTTAATATATTCCTCAATTCCAACTTTACTTAAAAATTTACCATTCATTCTTTTAAGTTCAATATAAGTATTTTATACACTTCTTATATTATTTCCACTTCACCACTTGGTTTTTATCTACTTTTATTCAAATTGAATTCCAATTCCATATAAATTCAATTTGATTCAATTTACTAATTTATTTCAAATCTCAATACTTTTATTTCCATCTTTTATCCAAATTTTCATTTTCAATTCTACTTAAATTCAATTTATCTTCAAACTTTGAGTATTGAATTTTATTCATCTTACCTCAAACCATATTTAATTAATCATTTCTTTAATTAGTTTCACTTACAAATTTATTTTAAATCTCAAACACTCTTTATTTCCAAATTATTATTATGTTTAGTCCACTTCGAACTAATTCTACATTTCACTTTACACAATTTTAAATTAAGTATCATTTTAATATATAATTTCAATTCGTTTGCTTACCATTTAATTTAATTAGTTTACTTACTAATTTCATTTTCAATCCTTAGTCCAATCTTGACTAATTTTCCATTTACTTACAAATTCAAAATGAATTTCAACATTCAGTTTCAATTTCATTTACTTGCAATTGTAAATTCATTTATTCGTTCACAAATTTATTTCCACCTTAATAAATTTTATTTAAGTAACCATTTCACTTAGTTCACTTAGACTTTTCTTTACATTCACCTTTACTTAACTAGATTTAATTACACTCTGATTTAATTCAAAATTTCAAACTTCTATAAGTTTTCCAAATTTAATTACATTTCATTCACTAATCTTTTTACCTCTTTTATTTGGTTTACTTCATTAGCTTATTTTGTTTTTATACTTATTTTAATTTAACCTTTCCTTAAGTTAAATTTCATTCTTAACAATTTTTTTTATAAGTTACCAAACCCATTTATATTCTATAAATATTTTTAATTAAACTTCCAGAGTATTAAATAATTACTCAGCATTTCAAAATCATTTTTGAAATCAATTATATACATAATTCATTTGCATATCAAATTACCATTTGAATTTCAAAACCAAACCCAGTTTTGCAAACAACTCCTATTTAAAACAATTTGGCATCAATTCCTCTCCTGGAAACTCGAAAATGAACATCGATGATGTCGCGATCATCATCGGAGTTATTTTCCAGCAACCGAAAAGAGTTTAGTGCTTTTACTCCTTTAAAAATATTTTTAATTCCAAACTCCACCAGATTTCACATCCAATTCAAAAATATTTCTAAAATAACATCACCATTATTTCTCCAAAACCTTTGAAAATATTTTTCAAATTCAAAAGGAATTTAAATTTCCCAAATCTCAAATTTCAAATCCTTTCAATCTTTGTTCAAATATTTCTCCGAAAGTTGAAGTTATAAATCCCATTATAGTCACATTTATAATTTACATTTACAAATTCCATTCTATTATATGAATTTATTTCCTTAACTTAGGTTATAATTTCAATTTCTTATTTAGTTCTTACAACAATAGTGATAATAACTTAATATTAGACCTTCCTAACAACCAAGCAACAAATTATAATAATTTCTGAAAATTATTCCTTTTATATACAAAAATAATTTGGGTAAAATTATTTCATTTACCCTATTTTAAAACAATACCGTGTCGGTTTATCTTGTTTAAGAGTTAAGAAATCCCTATCCATATAGTTGGCTAGCCTGCACCGACCAAAATCTATAAACACTCAACCGATAAATCAACACAACATAAAAATAATTTTTATATTCACTAACAAATACGTGCTCATATCTATTAATACACTAAAATCATTCTAGAGTACTACGGACTCCATTTCAATGAGTAATTCCCACCAGAGCCAAGGTTCTCGCTTAACCTTTAGCTCTGATACCACTGTAATGACCCGTAAACCCATGCCCCTTGAGCCGACACTATTCTTCATCATATCAACTCAAAGTGAACGGAAATACGAACCATTAGGGTTAAAGAAGAAGGAGGTAGAATAAGAAATAGAAAACAACATCAGAATCTCACAAACGTAGTGGAAAATATATAATAGATAAATGACTAGTCTTTAAAACAAAAGAATTATATCTTTTTATACATTACATCATCAGAGTACAATAAATTCATAACACACAACAGAAAAGTTATCATAACCTATCCTCACAAAATTGACTATACACAGCTTAAACTAATAAATGGAATATCCGTCAAATACGTGTAACACGTCTCGCCATCCAGCTCGACTCCTGAACTCCACAGCATCATATCCTGTATTCTATAATACCCGGTCTGACCCGAGCATTATAGTTAAATAACATCCGAGTCAGTCTGGAAAACCAGCATGAGAAAACACACTCAATTGGATTATTAAAGTTTTCAAAATCATTTTGAAATCAAAGGTATCTCGTAAGACCACGCCACAAATAAACATGACGGGTTTTTACCTTACGATAACCAAAACATTTTCTTATAAAGTCCTCTGATATTAAAATAGTGTATATATGCAAATACTTATTCAAATAGCTGAAATTGTTACATTATTAAATTCTAGCAATACTAGCCACAAAGTGAGTTCTACAAACAAAACCGTAAAGGCACATAGAGAGAATAGATTTCCATCAATGGCAGGGCTATTGGTGTACCGCCCGTCACAGTATGTGGTCTAGATCACCATACCTAGGACCCACCCTGATCCCCTGCATCACAAGACTGGACTATCCCTTACTGGATAGCCCGAATAAAATCACCCCGTGATTGGGATCAGCAACTGCCCACACAGCCGAATAAAAGGGACCTCTAGACAGGGATGACCTTACCCTAATTGGTTGCTAGCCACTTAGCCTGGCGTGTACCTCCTCTATTTTAGCCATTCCCGGTTGATGAGGCTCG
This sequence comes from Allium cepa, assembly GCA_030765085.1. Classification (NCBI taxonomy): domain Eukaryota; kingdom Viridiplantae; phylum Streptophyta; class Magnoliopsida; order Asparagales; family Amaryllidaceae; genus Allium; species Allium cepa. The sequence goes on from CM060935.1 coordinate 604,708,986, forward strand.
AGGCTATGCGTTACCCTTTTAGCACACATTCACTTAGAATGCTCATCGTCCTCTTGACGATGTTCTGAAAGCATTCATCCATACAAGTCCATTCCGGGTTTGAATGGAACCGAAAGCACTACTCCTACTACATCCATTTTGGAATCACCCTCAGGATTAGTGGCGATTAGCCCTTGCACTTCACTGCTCCATCTTTGACTCCTAGCTCTTGTCTTCCTTATGAAAACGTTCAAACCGAATCGAAGTGGTTTTCGGGAAATTAATCCTGATCCCTATCTCTTTGAAACGATCAGCGCATTGGCCAATATTGATAGTCGGTTATTTAACTATCAAATAACATTCGCAAACAACCATCATACTTTAAATAATTTTCCAAATTATTTATTTCAAAATATCTTCGCAAGCTATTTTCCATACTTCAGCCCTTTGAAACAATTTTCAAATCACTCCCCTCTCGTAGAATAAATTCCCAAATATTGTTTATTTCCACTTAAATTTAACCTAGTCTAAATACTTTAGATTTAAAATAATTTAAAAATCTCTTTACCCAAATATATATATATATATATATATATATATATATATACTTTAAAACATTTAAAATAAAAACCACTTATAAGACTTTATTTAAATTACTAGTTATGAAATTTATAATAACTTCTCACGTAAAAATTAAGCCAAAACAAATTTTAAAATAAAAGTTACGAAATTCTATACAAGTTTTCAAATAAAATTTTAGCAAAACTATGTTTAAAATAAAACTACTTTATAAAATATAAATATTAATAATTATCTTTTAAAATCATAATACCAATTAACCTTTTAAAATAATTACTACTATAACTGATATAATTAAAATATTTACTTTTAAATTTTAAACAACATAAATAATAATTCTCAAAACATCCTATAAGCAACTTTAAAACTTTTAACTTATGCTAAAAAAATCTACTTTCAAAACGTACTTGGCTTTTCTGAGAAATACACCTTTCTTTCACACTTTTAAAAATAAACCACTATTTATTTTTTAGAAAAATTACCCATTCCTTAATAAATTCCCACCGTGAATTAATACTTCCAAATATCCACTGATATGTTATTTCACTTTATAAACCCCGTTTATAAATTCCATAGTCTCATCCTTCTTTTAAAACACAGTTTCAAACACTAAATCAATTTCCAAATCGATTTCCAAAATTTACTCCATTTTAAAAATAAATTCCTTACTTACTCAATTTTATTTTAAAACCCATTAATTTCAGATTTAACTTCTTTATTATGATTTAAGATCTTATTTAAATTGAAAATACCAATTTCATACTTAATTTCAAAATTCTTCCTTTATTTCTTTCCAACCCATTTAAATCCTGAATTTAAAAATAAATTCTTTAATTTTTAAACAATACTACCTAAGCCCTTCATTTATTTCCATTTATTCAAAATCTCTTTTCCTATACTCGGGATTTATTCATTAGAATTTAAAAATCAATTTTTATCCTTTTCCAATTCATTCTTTAATTTATTCCAATTCTCTATAATTATTTACTTAAAGATTTCCCTTTATATTTCTTTAAAAAAATCCAAGCTTTATATACTTCTCATTCTCTCAAATACCAATATATGTTCAATCAAGCCATAACATTTAATAATTTCAATTCCAAAAAAATCAATACAATCATCACAGACTATCACATAAGCATGGACTATAAAAGTAAATTCCACTACTTTGAGGATTCCAGTTGGATCCCTTTAGCCTATTTCCCTGCACCCGCAGATGTTAGCACAATAATTTAAAATACCCATCCCGCTTCAATGCGTGCTATCGCGGTATAAACGGTCATCCGCTATTATGTGGGGTGCATAGGGTCTCATCCGCTATATAATGTGGGAAATCAATCACTCTAATATATTTATATATACCATATATAACATATCACATCCATGCCGATAATAAGTTTTTAATTCAAGCAAACAATCAATAATTTAAATTTTAACTATTTAAATTTAATGGTATTCCGAAAGAGTGAGATTAACTCACCTTTAACTATGCATGCAACCATTTCCAATTCGGCTTGCTTCCTTTCAGATTTTGACCTTGTACAGACATTTATACGATTTATTAATATTTTAATTGATTGAACGATTTATTGCCATTCAATAAATTAATCAACTAATAATTTAGTTTAAACCAATTTTCCCTTTAAAATACCCTTTAGTAACTAAATAATTTAAATAAGTTTATTAACCACATAAATCACTAATATGCATTATTAAAATAAACTGGTAGATTTTCATTTATAAACTGCATATACCAATAATTTACATAGGCTTAAAAATCTAACTTTACATAAACTTCCTTATATTCCAAAATCTTATGCATGTGTGTCTATATATATATATATGATTGAAAAACTATGTGTGTGTGTGTGTGTGTGTATATTTTCAGTAAACCTCAAAAATAAGCATTTACTTTGCTATTAATAATTTAGTTTTATTTTCTTTGAATCAAAACATTTTTAAAACTTCTGCAAAAATCTTTGTATCATATATACATTCTTTATAGAAAATATGTATATTTAATAAAACAAGTAGAAAATACCCTCACCTCACCGCCGAGCAACTGCCGTCATCGACGAATCACACGCGCTCGAATGCTCAGCAAATCGAAATCGATCAATCACCACGAAAGCTACCAGCTCCAAATCGAAGCCTCGAACTCGAGACTCCAAGACCTCAAAACCATTGCGAACCTTACTGAAGATGAATTCGACAATGCAATCCCAACCTCGCCTCGAGCTTTCGCTCGTAGATAGACGCGACCCCATACCAACAAATCGATGCCTGAACCCTCTTCACGCCACTGCGAGCCCTATCCGATGCTAGCGGGGTTCGAGACGTCTCTGCCTCACCGGTCGCACGTACACGCCGATGCGCTCGATTGAAAGACAAGGCTTACGTTTAAGCTATACGAATTCATTTTGAATTTGTATCCGAGAAAAGGGGGAAGTAGCCTCGAATGATTTCATTTTTTCTCTCAATTGATTTTGATTTGCCGCCATTTTTAATTTTTGTGTTTGAACTTTTGATTTTGATTTTGATTTTGAAGATAAAAGCAAAGCTCGGATTTCTCCTTTTTTATCTATTGTTTTGCGTCCCATTATTTTTTTTTAAAAATACGCGTGTCCCTTGTGAAGACAACTCCAAACGCAACTAAAAATCTCGACCCCTAACGAGGCGTGCTGCTAGGCGTTTATAATGTTATACGCCTATTCTAAACACAATGAAAAAGTTTTGAGTCCTAAATCGATCGTATGGAGAAGATAGCTTTTTCCGGACCCAGTTATAATATTAAATTTCGATATAAATTCAACGCATTTACATATCTACGATCAGTCGACAACTCCAAACATTAAGAAATTTGAAATCCGATAATAATACACTATTACGGATCCAATGGAACTATTTTCGTCGAAATCCGAGACTGTGCTTCGAAAGGCTATTTTTAAATATCGATTTAAACGATATATTTTCAAAACTTAACAAAACATTTCAAAATTCAATTCTAAAGCTTTCATTATCCCCAGTACTAATAATATAAATTTTATAAGCTATTGAAATATTTTTAACAAGCTTTTAAATTCCAGATTTAATACTTTACCCAACTTTCAATAATTAAATTTAATAATTTAATTGCCAAATAAATAGTGATATTTGGAATTCAAGTTAAACTAACTTTCAAATATTTAAAATTTATTAAATATTTCAATCCCAAATATCCAGAAATTTCTGGGTCGTCACACCAGCCATATTATCCACCAAGGATGATCCATTAATCCATGGATCTAACTAAAAGTCTGTTTTTTCACCATTGACAATTTATTTGATCAATAAGACCTTTACACCATTGTCTAGCTCTACGAAGAAATTTCCAAGTATAAGATGCATTGTTATTCATAGAAGCGGCCCAATTTTTTTTCTTATTGCAGTATTTATTACACATCTATTTAGCCTAGAGAGAATCCCCTTGTATAAACTTTCAGATCAATTTAATTGCAACAGCCTTTGCAATGTCATCTATTCTCCTAATACCAAGGCCACCCTCGTTTTTTGTTTTACAGACATCTTCCCAGTTCATTTTATGAACTTTGGATTTCTAGATAAAATTAGAACACAGAGAGTTGATTCTTTTAGTAACAGCCACAAGGAAGAGTGTGAATTATTATCGAAATTGGACCATTGGGTGAATGACATTTTTCGCTAACTCAATCCTACCCTTGATATTGAGCAATTTATTGTTTCAATGGCTAAATTTTTTGTTTATTTTGTCTTTTAAGTATCCAAAATCCCTTGCTTTAAGTTTGTTATTAGATAATGGAACACCTAAACATATTACAAGAAGATTTCCAATATTGATGTTTAAGATATCAGCTATCTGTTGCTTATTGTTGGTCCATTTACTAAAGAAAACGATGGATTTGTTTTCATTTAAGTCAAGGCCACTTAAACATTTCAACATCTGGAAAATGTACAAAAAGCATTCTATATTTTTTATGTTAGCTTAAGCCAAATTAAAATATCATCCGCATACAACAAGTGGGTGATTATAGGATCAATTTTATAAATAGGAGTAATATTACCTTTCAAGTATTCCACATTAAGATTAATTATGAGGAACTCCATAATAATAGCAAATAGGTATGGTGAGAGGGGATCTCCTTGTCTTAATCCCCTCGAGCTCTCAATAAGACCAAAAGGGGAACCATCAATTAACACCGAAAAGGAAGGAGTAGATATACACTTGTAAATAAGGTTAGCAAATAATATCGGAAAACCCATGGAAATCAACATATGATGAATAAACTCTCTACTTATTTTATCATAAGCTTTATGCAAATCAATTTTAATGAAGAGATAGATGAGTAATGAGAATTTTCTTTTAATGAAAATATATTAATGATTTTAGTTCAAATTCATAACTACAAACAATAATACAATTTACATTTACTATACCAGTTCATACCATAGTGAAATTGATTTTATATAAAGAATGATATTTAAATGACTAACCAGCACCAAAAGGAATGAAAGTAGTGGGCAGAAGTTGTATGCATGGAAAATGATTGATTTATCTAAGTTGCCTTAAGATAATTTAACCTTACTGTATCATTTCTTATTTTTTCAAAAACCAATTATGCAAAGCTGAATTACTTATGTTATATAATGTAAGTAGTGTGAACTCATGCTATGCAAGTGGGGCTACCACATAATTTACTTAACAATAAATTTTTGGAATTTTTGATTATATAAAGCTGAAAGTGTATGTTAATGAATTGTAATCTTTTAAATTAGCTTATTCTTGAACATTTTGACATACGTTTGCTAATAAATAAAACATATCTAAATATTTTAGAGCACAATGATCTCAAGGAAAATGCTAATGCTATCTATAACATTACGCTACTAAGCATACTTATTAATTTCCAAGTGCAACTATCATTAGTTCAATATGGATTTATTCGAATATTAACATATATACTTAAACATGTACAATGTTTGTAATGATAATGGTTTTCAAGACGTACAATAGAAAATTATGCTCAAAGCAAAATAATATTTCAAATTTGGTTCAAGAAAACAATATTCGTACACTGAATTATTACACTTATTGACGTTACATAATACTGAATAAATTAGAAAAATATTATGATAACTTTGAAACACGATATCTTCTACAACATATATATAGTATAATATGACATGTGAATTAAATGTCATATGCATTATGTAATCAACTTTTTAGAACCGCCAAAAGATATTCCCATTATTCATGTAAAAAAAACTGAAAAAGAAAAAAATCATAATTTAATTAAACTAATATTATTAACACAAAATACTCAACGATACACATAAAAGTTCTATGGGTGACATTTTTATAAAGATAAAAAATGGACCAAATGGTGTAAAGAAAGAGTGGCAATGAAATGAACTATTAGTAATTGATTATTATTATTATTGGAATAAATTATCATGTATGGATTTAATACAAAGTTGAACAAATTAATTTCAAAAATAGACACCATACATATGAGTAGAAGCAAAAAAATTAATGCAAGTAGGAATGATGTAAAAAATAATGAATTGATAAAATGTAAGAAATAGCTAAATTTAAATCATTTTATTAGGAATTAAAATTTGTAGAAATTATGGTTTAGTCACGAACAAATAAAAAATTATCCAAAAATATTGTAGATAAAACTTGCATTTCAAGTACAGACATTAAATATCTTCATTACGATTTAGAAACTCTTTAAATATCATAATAGAAACACCAATCTTACATCTTCTACTTAATGTAACTTAATACCTAACCTTATTTGCAAACATATTTTTGATTTAAATTAGACTTTTTATTCAATATTATCTCACATTCATCTTTTCATTTTTATTTAATTAATCATCATTCATTAGATTTCTTCACATGATATCATAGCTCCAAAATGAGACCATGAGTTTTTTTTGAGGTTCCAACCAGAAACGGGAAATGATTTTTGTTTTTGGAATCAATCCAACATTAGTATGCATACCTCTAATATTTTTTCTTGTATATCTAAAAATAAATATAATATAGTATTTGTAACCCAACATTGTTATTATACATGTAAGATAAAATCTATAATCATGTTTTACAATACATGGTATATAAAGTGATGTCTTTCAAGGAGAAGCAAATATGTAAATTATTATATTTTCTTCTAAAAAATAAAAATATATTACCCAAAAAATATTTTACATAGTTTATTGAAAATAACTGTAAGAAAATTGATTTATATCATTTATTTTATTCCATTTCCAAATTAGCTAAAAGAAAGAAAATATTTGTCAAGAACTTATGGTGAGTTCCTATTTATTATTCCCCCATAGTAAAAAAACATTTGTTAAAACTATGGAAAAATACACAATACATACTGCCTCGTAGAGGTACAACTTAGAATGCTTTTAAAATGTTTCTAATAAAAGTAATTAATCCAAAGGAGACTAATTAGAATTATTTTTCCAAATAGTATTAAAATAGCTTAAATATGAATGATCGTAATTTTGACATTGGTTCATTTTGAAAATGGAGCATCTTTAGCATGAAATTTTATTTTATTTTTAAACGATTTATAAAACTAATGATGATTAAAGTGTTCAAAATACCATAGTATCTTTAATATCCCAATATATGATATATGAATAGTTGCCATGTGAGAGTAATTTTCATACCAAAATAAGTGTGGATATAAATTAGGATAAAGATGTATACTTAATTGAATTTGTATACAACTAATCAGAGAATTATTTATAATATTAATTTTATGTTATATTTGATTCCAAAATAAATAGAGCACCGATTACACACTGATTCTAGAATCAGTTATTTTTAATGCTTGTTAAAAGAATGATCTACTGTTAATTCAAAAATTCAATTGTAATTAGTAAATAGAAAATTGAAGATGGAAAAAATACGAGAATATTCCACTCACTAAACCTTAACTTGAACCCATCAACAATATTAGTAATCAACTGAACTAAAAAACACGTATTTTTTAAATTAACTAAATTACCATATTTTTCAATATATTTAATTTGAAAAATAACTAACAGGTTTTCGAGTGATTTTAAAAATAAATAAGTTGAAAGTAATAATATTGGAAACATAAAGCATTAAAAGAACCAAATCTAACATTATTTTTAAAATCCTAAGCATGGATAATTTATAATTTCTCCAACTAATACTCTCACAATTAATAGCACAAAATTTATTCATTCTGCACTAATATAAAAAAAAAGAAGAAATGATTTAAAATTCATTTGAAGTTGTAGATGATTAAATTATGTACAAAAATTTCACATAGATATAAATATTAAAGTAGGAATCAAATGAGTATGAATATATAATTAGGGGATTTTCATTTGAAGGGTCCGACTCCACTACTGAATTAGTTTACATGAACCATCTTGAAAAATTTAAGTTTCCAAGACAAAACTTGTCAAATTACAGCCTTACCCTTGGTTAATTATGGTTATTCATTTTATTCTTTCCCACCCCTAAATTTTACTTTACTTGTATCTATTCTCTTATCAACTTCAATCTCCCACTCTCAAGCGATTACTTGGATCTAATCTCTTATCATCTTCAATCTCTTATCAACTCCACCAACGGGCCCTTCTCCTCTATCTTCTTCTTTCCATGACCTAATTTGATTCGATTTTTTTCATCACTGATGCACTTGAAACCACTGTCGCGATTTGAAGAAAATGAGCAGTTGTCGCCGCCTTCGTCTTCATCGCCATGGTTGAAACATAGAATCTAGTAATTTTATTGGTGCGTTGTTCCATTTGATCGGCCTCTTCCCTTCTATACAACGCTTCAATATTCTGATGACGGTTAGCTCTTCTCGGCGGCATGATTACACAATCAAAAATACTTCAACAAATCAAACACAATCTTCAAAAATTTCAACTCAAACGTGAACAAACAAGTCACGGCTACCACTAGCTCGAACAAGATGGAAACGACCTAAGGCTTAGCTCGCTTAAACTTCCTTAGCTCGGCTCGACTTCAAACTCCAATAACTCGCTCACTTCAAACACGGCACGGCTCAACTCAAACACAAAGCTATGCTCGACCTTCACTTCAAACTTGGCTCCAAGACTCGGCTTAGCTATGATTGGCTAAGTCTAGCTTTGATACCAAAATGATGCAGCGGAAATACGAAAAACAGTAGAAACGGTGAAAGTAGCAATCGGTGGATTGAGAAATACTGAAATGCCCAAATTCGTTGATCCGAAGATACCGAATTCTAGCTATCTCTGACACGTTGATCGCGCATGATACCGTGAAGAGAGACCTACAATTCTTCGAACGTTGATCAAGCTCACTTGATTCCACGAATTGGCTTCAACGAACGTTGATTCGAGCGCACTCGAATACCGTAGGTGGAGATAGGAGATCACACTCAACTACCAATTTAATGGAGGCACAAAGCTTCACAAACAAAAGTTTATTCAAAAATAACTAATTTACAAATGACCACCACCATGCCTATTTATAGGCTACAACAACACACGGCTCAACTAACAACACCTCCGACCTATCATAGGTCGTCCACGACCTATCACTCAGAAGACAATGCAACCTAGGTCTTTAACGACCTAACATACAGACATCAGCGACTTAACAAAACGACCTACGACTTAAAGAAAATACAAACACATTACAACACATATACGACCCAAGTACAACACAGTACAAACAAAATTACACGACCCACGACATAAGGTTTCCAACGACTTAACTGATACACGACCTAAGACCTCAGCGACTCAAGAGAAAAGCTTCTGTACAACTTCACGCGACCTATCAAATGAACGACTTAAGCACGGAAACGATTCAGGAGAATGTACGACCTAGTTAGGTCGCTGTAATGAAGGTACGATCTAGTTAGGTCGCTGGAATGCTATCTCGCTCAAGTGTCTTGCTGCCCAACTCGTGTCCGCTACAACTGCATAGTCTTGATACTTCACAAGGTTGTTCACGACCTTCATTAGGTCGTATCTTGCTGTGCGACCTTACACATAGGTCGTTGGTGGTTGAAGTTGCTTCTCCTTTCTTTCTTAGCTCGCTATCCCTCACACAGTTAGGTCGCGCGCGACCTTTAAGCTCGTTAGGTCACTTGCGACCTAAGAATTCCTCAACCTAGGCTACATCATCCTCCCCTGGTTGAGAAAAATTCATCCTCGAATTTAAAAGTTCATCTCCATAATAAGGAATAAGGTGTTTAACATTAAACACATCAGAAGTATACACATCCTCCGGCAGCTTCAACCTATAAGCGTTTTCATTGATCTGTTTCACAATCTCTACAGGACCAATCTTTCGAGCTTTAAGTTTATTATATGTTCCCACTGGAAAACGATCCTTCGTTAGTACATCATATAGTAAATCTCCTTCGTTAAATTCAACACTTCGTCGCTTCAGATCTGCCGATCGTTTATACTTCTCATTCGCTTTCTCCAATCGTTCCAGAATGATTCTATGACATTCTGTCAAACCATCAACAAAATCAGCAGCTGGTTTAACTGTCCCCTTCGGTTGCGGCACTATCGTTAAATCCAACGGCACCTTCGATAAGCTTGAATATACAATCTGGAATGGACTGAAACCCGTACCACGATTGATAGCATGATTATGAGCAAACTCCGCTTGACATAACTTCATATCCCAACTTCGCAGATTATCTTTCATAAGACACCACAATAAATTTCCCAATGATCTGTTCACAACCTCCGTCTGTCCATCTGTCTGTAAATGATAAGTGCTGCTAAATTTCAACTTTGTCCCGACCATCTTCCACAAACTTAGCCAAAAATGACTCAGAAAACGAGTATCTCTATCCGAAACAATAGACTCTGGCAACCCATGAAGGCGATAGATCTCTTTGAAATATAACTGAGCGACATGAACAGCATCCGCCATCTTCTTACAAGCAATAAAATGTACCATCTTCGAAAAACGATCCACCACGACATAGATAGAGTCATTTCCCCGTTGTGTCCTCGGTAAGCCCAACACGAAATCCATGCTTACGTCAACCCACGGTTTTGTAGGAACAGGTAAAGGCATATACAAACCCGCGTTTGTCGCTGTCCCTTTTGAAATTTGACAAACATGACATCTCTCCACAAATCTTCTAACTTTCCGCTTCAATGACGGCCAAAAATAAGACTGAGAAATCAAATGCAATGTGTGATCCCGTCCTACATGTCCTTCTTCATGCAACTCCTTGATAATCTTCATTCTCAAGCTGCCATCTGGTATACATAATCGATTTCCCTTAAACAGAAAACCGTCCACCAACATAAATTCATCCGCACTTCCCTCCTTGAATTTTTCAACAAACTTCATAAAGTAAGGATCTTCTTCAATCAGCTCTGGGAATAGTTCAAAACCTGTCACCTCAACTTTCATTGTCGTCAATAAATGATTCCTCCTGCTCAAAGCATCAGTCACACGATTCGTTACCCCTGATTTGTGTTTGACAACAAAAGTAAACTACTGTAGATACGCGACCCATGAAGTGTGCCTAGCTGAAATTTTGTCCTGCCCTTGCAGACGCTTCAAAGCTTCATGATCCGTATATAGAACAAACTCTTTCTAAAAAAGATAATGTCTCTAGTGCTTAACAGCTTGAACAATCGCGTAAAACTCCACATCGTAAGTGATGTGTCTCAATTTGTCTCCAGGCAACTTCTCACTGAAATAAGAAAGTGGCCTTCCACTCTGACTCAATACTCCACCAATCCCAACCTTCGACGCATCAGTGTGCAACTCAAACAACAACTGAAAATCTGGCAAAACAAGAATTGGTGCTGTTGTCAGTAGTGCCTTGATCTTCTCAAAAGCAACCCCTGCTTCCTCTGACCATGCAAACTGTTTTCCCTTCATGCATTCAGTTACAGGTGCCATCACACTACTAAAGTGTGGAATGAATCTCCGATAGAAAGATACCAACCCATGAAAGCTTCTCACTTCAGTAATTGTCTTTGGTTGTGGCCAACTTCTGACTGCTTCTACTTTGCTCTCATCTACCTGGATCCCTTCCTCCGATACAACATATCCCAAAAATAAAACACTATGTGTCATGAACACGCATTTCTTCATTGCAGCATAAAACTATTCCTGTCGCAGCACCATCAACACTTTTCTCAAATGATGCAAGTGTTCCTCTGGACTTCCACTGTATATTAGAATATCATCAAAATACACCACCATGAATTTCCCTATAAATGGTCTAAAGATCTGATTCATCACCCGCATGAACGTACTTGGTGCATTCGAAAGACCAAATGGTATAACCAGCCATTCATACAACCCCTCCCGTGTTTTGAATGCTATTTTCCATTCATCTCCTGGTCTAATTCGAATTTGATGATATCCGCTCTTCAAATCAATCTTCGAAAAGATAGTAGCCCCGCTCAACTGATCTAGCAAATCATCCAATCTGGGCATTGGGAATCTGTACCTCATAGTAATTTTATTCAATGCCCGACTATCGGTACACATCCTCCACGTTCCATCCTTCTTCGGCACCAACAGAGCTGGAACCGCACAAGGACTTAGACTTTCCTGTACATGCCCTTGTTCTAGAAATTCTTCCACTTGTCTTCGCAACTCCTCATGTTCCTTTGGACTCATCCTGTAATGTGGTCGATGTGGCAACATAGCTCCTGGAACAAGATCTATCTCATGTTGAATATCCCTCAACGGTGGTAACTCCGTTGGCAACTCTTCAGGAAATACATCTTTAAATTCTTCCAGCACTGGTTTGACTTCTTCAGGAATTTCAACCACTTCATTACTCTCACATCCAATCAACAAAAAGACTTCGGGCTCATCTTCGACTTCTTTAACAAACTCCTTCAAAGCTAGCAAAGTTTTCAATTCTTCAATCTCCTCCAACTTGCTTTCCTTCTATTGTTGCTTCTTGGGAACTAAAGTGATTTTAGTACCTTCAAACATGAAACTGTAGCTATTAGCACGACCTTCATATTGTACTGCTCTATCAAACTTCCATGGTCTGCCCAACAACAGATGACACACATCCATGTCCACAACATCACACCGAATTTCATCTTTGTATTTCTTCCCAATCGAAAAATTTACAAAAGCTCTTCGTCCAACTTTCATCTCACTACCTTTCCTCAGCCACGCCAACTTGTAAGGTTTAGGATGCCTCTCAGTCTTTAACTCCAGCTTCTTCACTGCTTCTGTAGAGATAATATTATCACAACTTCCAGCATCAATAACAAACTTGCAAACCCTTCCCAGAATAGTGCATGTAGACTGAAAGATGTTATTCCTCAACCAGCTATTTTCCTCCTCCTGCTTCGGTGTCAAGCAACTTCTCCTCATCATCAGTGAATACCCTTCATCTCCCGACAATAAGTCTTCCTCCTCAACCGGTAATGAATTAGAACATTCTGCATCTTCATCATCATCTTCAATCTCAGCAATCATTGCTCGCTTCTTCGGCTTTTGACATTCATTACTTTTGTGGCCAAACTCTTGACAATTGAAACACTTGATACTAGTGTTGACCTTGGGCTTTGCAACCTCATTGACAACCGGTTTATGAACAGTCTTCGAAACGTTAGCATTGCTACTAGCTTCCTTCACTTGATTGTTGGAATTCGTAAACACACCACCTCCTCTTCTGCTTTGCTTTTCCCAAGCTAACGCCTTCTGGTGTGCTTCTGCAACTGATCTAGGATCGAACATATTCACCATATCCTGGATCTGCATTCTCAACCCTCCAACAAATCTAGCGGTCAACTGCTCTTCCGTCTCCATGATATCATTCCTGGCAATAAGTTGGTAAAATTCATCTGCATAATCATTAACTGACTTCGTCCCCTGACTTAGATTCTGCAACCTCTGGTACATGAATGATTGATAGTTGTAAGGTAAAAATGTAGCTTTCGTCATCTTCTTCATTTTCTCACAATCAACAATCTTTGACTTCCCCATCCGTTCTCGTGTAAGTTTGGTTTGCTGCCACCACGCCATAGCTCTCCCCCTCAACCTAGTAGCAACCAACTTCACTCGACGATCTTGCAAAACCTCCTTGAAATCAAAGATCTCTTCAACATTAGATAACCAGTCCAAAAATTCTTCTGCAACCATTCCACCCTTAAATTCAGGAATTTCCATCTTCATCCCCGATTCCCAACGTCGATCATCATTTACATCTCGATACTGACGTCGTCCTTGATCTCGATCTCGGTAATGAACACTTCCTCTATCACCATCAAACTCCTCATCAAAATCTGATGCATATCGTTGTCGATCACGACTACCAACATCTCTACCACTTCTACCACCAACATCCCTTCGATCTACATTCCTCCGATCACGATCATCCACATTTCTGTCATGATTGTCAACATTTCTACGATCATGACTTTCTCTCCTCTCTTGATCTGAATGTGGTGAAACTCTACTTCCCCCATGGCTCGATTTAGGTGAAACTCTTCTTCTACTTTGATTCATTTCAAGCAACATTCTCTCTAATCGACCAATTCCTTCATCAAACTTTTCATGCATGTGTTGTTCCATTTGATCGGCCTCTTCCCTTCTATACAATGCTTCAATATTCTGATGACGGTTAGATCTTCTCAGCGGCATGATTACACAATCAAAAATACTTCAACAAATCAAACACAATCTTCAAAAACTTCAACTCAAACATGAACAAACAAGTCACGACTACCACTAGCTCAAACAAGATGGAAACGACCTAAGGCTTAGCTCGCTCAAACTTCCTTAGCTCGGCTCGGCTTCAAACTCCAATAACTCGCTCACTTCAAACACGGCACGGCTCAACTCAAATACAAAGCTATGCTCGGCCTTCACTTCAAACTCGGCTCCAAGACTCGGCTTAGCTATGATTGGCTAAGTCTAGCTTTGATACCAAAATGATGCAGCGGAAATACGAAAAACAGTTGAAACGGTGAAAGTAGCAATCGGTGGATTGAGAAATACTGAAATGCCCAAATTCGTTGATCCGAAGATACCGAATTCTAGCTATCTCTGACGAGTTGATCGCGCACAATATCGTGAAGAGAGACCTTCAATTCTTCGAGCGTCGATCAAGCGCACTTGATTCCGCAAATTGGTTTCAACGAACGTTGATTCGAGCGCACTCGAATACCGTAGGTGGAGATATGAGATCACACTCAACTACCAATTTAATGGAGGCACAAAGCTTCACAAACAAAAGTTTATTCAAAAATAACCAAGTTACAAATGACCACCACCATGCCTATTTATAGGCTACAACAACACACGGCTCAACTAACAACACCTCCGACCTATCATAGGTCGTCCACGACCTATCACTCAGAAGACAATGCGACCTAGGTCTTTAACGACCTAACATACAGACATGAGCGACTTAACAAAACGACCTACGACTTAAAGAAAATACAAACACATTACAACACATATACGACCCAAGTACAACACAGTACAAACAAAATTACACGACCCACGACATAAGGTTTCCAACGACTTAACTGATACACGACCTAAGACCTCAGCGACTCAAGAGAAAAGCTTCTGTACAACTTCACACGACCTATCAAATGAACGAATTAAGCAGGGAAACGACTCAGGAGAATGTACGACCTAGTTAGGTCGCTGGAATGAAGGTACGACCTAGTTAGGTCGCTGGAATGCTATCTCGCTCAAGTGTCTTGCTGCCCAACTCGTGTCCACTACAACTTCATAGTCTTGATACATCACAAGGTCGTTCACGACCTTTATTAGGTCGTATCTTGCTGTGCGACCTTACACATACGTCGTTGGTGGTTGAAGTTGCTTCTTCTTTCTTTCTTAGCTCGCTATCCCTCACACAGTTAGGTCGCATGCGACCTTTAAGCTCATTAGGTCGCTCGCGACCTAAGAATTCGTCAACATGGGCTGCATCAAGAATGAAATAAATTGGATTATGATAACTAAAACTGTTGACTATAGTATATGTTAATTACTTTTAAAAGATGAAGTTTATAAGTTATTATGTCAAAAAGCTAGAAATAATGATAAATTTATGCATCATTACTGTTAAATAGTTTATAGAAAGGAAATCTTGTTTTATGCAACTCTCCATTATCCTTTCATGTCCACTCTATCATTCATAATGCTTTTAGAATGATAAACTGTTAGGAATTGAAGATAGTGGTTTTGATGACAACAACCTTTGTAACTTATTTTATTATAACTTATATACTAACACTATTGTCTGGATATATATGAATGTTATTATGCAGGATATATATAAGGCAGTTATTGATTATTGAAGACTGTACAGTATAAAGATCAAGAATGAAGAAATCAAGTTTGAAGACTCATGAGTATCAAGATCAAGATTTAAAGATAAGTGTCTAGTTTTTTTAAAACTTCATAATAGCATGGAAATCTTCATTCCAAATTTCATTTGGGATGGAACCCATTTCTACATTCTTAGTGGCTTACAAACCCATGACAAGTAGCTTACAAACCTACGACAAGTGGCTTACAAACCCAGGACAAGTAGCTTACAAACCTACGACAAGTGGCTTACAAACCCATGAACATCATGGTTTTGTACAAGTTCTCGAGTCCTGATGTGATGAGATATTCTGTAGGAAGAAGCTTGCAAAACTACTTCAAAATGATTTTCAAAACTGCTTTTCAAAATGTTTTATCCTTAGAAATTATCCTTTTAAATAATTTCAAAAGGATGTTTTAGCCTTAAAATATTCTTTTTTTTTGTTTTTAAATAAACTCTTGTTTTAAACTTCGTTTGTTTTTTAAAACTATCTTCTGATTTTTAAATATTCTTTATAATATATATATATACTTGAGATTTTAAATCAAATTTATATATATATCCTAAAAATATATTTTATACTCTTCTTTATTTTAAATCATAGGAAAATTAGTTTATTTTACTCTAGATTCATTTCATCTTGTTTTCCTTTCAATACCATTTTCAAAATAAATTTTATATTGTTTTTAACTATGGGATGTCGACATCATGGGATACACCATGTCGACATGGTGGCCGTTAAATTCAAAAGTTTCAATTTTCAAAAGAAGTGTCTATTCGTCTAAATCTCTTCACGAATGGTTATGACCGTTACTGGCCTATAAATAGCCTTCACAAACTAATTGTTTAACTGACTATTTTCTTCACTCCTTCTCCACAAATCCATATTCTAAAATTTTCATATTTTTAAGATCGTGCCGAAATTCTGTCGAATTCTCAAGTGAATCAAATTAGAATCTCATTCTTGTTTGATTCTCTGCCCTCTCTCAATGATCAAAGTGCTATTCAGAGTTATAGGACCAATTTGTAATCAAAAGTTTATCGAGTCTCTCTATAAGGTGTGGTTGTCCCTGGAAATCAATTGGGTGATCTTATGTCCCGTAAATCAAGAGAGTTTGCCCCGGACTCAAAGACAAGAGGGTATCTCAAGGCCTTTATAAATTAAGGATTGTAATCTCGACATTAATATAATAAAAATCTATATGAGGTGTTTGCCTTGGTGTGGGAATACACGTAGGGTAACTCCGAACCATTATAAAATCCGGTGTGTTCTTTCCTTTTACTGCTTTTTATTTATTTTCTGCATCTGTGTTTGATTCTGTGATTGTTCTGTGATTAAGTTCTACATTTGTTTATATCATAATTTTTAAATTAGTCCATATAAGTCTTAGAATCCATTAAACACTATTCATTCCCTTCTAGTGTTAAATTAGCCTTAAGATCCTTAATCCGCACTCCCTTTCAATTGGTATCGGAGCATAGGTTTTCATAGTTTTCACAATCTGAAACTTGAAAAGTTAAAAAAGGCATTTTTAGGAAATTTTGTTAATACTAGTTTGAATTTATGCATTTCATCAAAGTATCATAAGTCTGTATATAGTTTTTATGAAAAATCAAGTTATCTACCAAATTGGTTTGTTATGCAGGAATAGACATGTTACATGGCTTTTGAAGAATCAACAACCAATGGACAAACTATGCAAATTGAGAAAGATAAATGGATACTTGATAGTGGCTGTTCAAGGCATATGACTGGAAATCCCAAGATACTCAATGACATTATATATCAAGATGGTGGATTGGTCAACTTTGGAGATAACTCAAAAGGATATGTGATTGGCATCGGCAATGTCGATAATTCCAAAACTCATCTTATTTCTGATATTTTGCTAGTTAGGAATTTAAAACATAATTTTCTTAGTATATGTCAACTATGTGATAAAGGATTTAAAATTAAAGTTGGAAAAGATAAGTGTCACATTGAAGATAATAAGTCAAATATTATCTTTGAAGGAATTAGGAAGAAAAACATTTACATCCTTAGTATAAAAGTTTCAAATGATAACTTATGTCTTTTGGCCAATACAAGTGACCCTTAGATTTGGCATAAAAGATTTGATCATTTAAATTTCAAACTATTATCTAGGTTATCAAAACCTGACTTAGTTAGAGGTCTTCCCAAGTTAAACTTTAAAGTAGATAGTATATGTGATGCTTGTCAATTAGGAAAACTTAAGAAAAGTTCATTGAAATTAAAAGATAAGATTTCTACTTCTAAACCTTTAGAATTAGTTTATTTAGATTTATTTGGTCCATCTCAAGTTCAATCAATTAATCACAATAAATATTTTTTTGTAATTGTAGATGATTATTCTAGATATACTTGGACAATTTTTCTTAAACTTAAAAGTGATGCTTTTGAATTATTTAAAAATTTTGCTAAAAGAATTCAAAATCAACTTTATTTAAAAATAAAAACTATTCGTAGTGATCATGGTGGAGAATTTGAAAATGAAAATTTTGAGAATTTCTGTAATAAAAAAGGAATTATTCATAATTTCTCTTTTCCAAGAACTCCACAACAAAAAAGAGTGGTAGAACGTAAGAGTAGAACGATTTAAGAGTGTGCTAGAACAATGCTTTCTGATAATAACTTACCTAAAAACTTTTGGGCTGAAGCATTCGCTACAGCGTGCTATATATTAAATAGGATTTTAATTAGACCATTAACTAATAAAACACCATATGAATTACTTTACAATAAGAAACCCATAGTAGCTTAGTTTAAAGTTTTTGGTAGTAAGTGTTTTATTCTTAATACAAAAGATTATTTAGATAAATTTGAACCTAAATCTGACAAAGGTATCTTCATCGGATATTCTAATAGAAGTAAAACATTTAGAGTTTATAATTTAAGAACTAACAATATTGCAGAAACAATGCATGTATCTTTTGATGAATGTTTTAAAAATACTGTACAAATAGAAGATGAAGAAGATTTTGTAACTTTAAATAATGAACCTAATGAAACTAATTGTGAAATCATTCAATCTAATAAAATAATTAGGCTATTAAAAGATCATTCTGTAGAAAATATACTAGGAAATAATGAATCTATAGTTAAAACAAGAAATCAAATAAATAGTATAACTAATATAGCTTTTATATACCAACTATTGAACCTAAAAATCCAAAGGAAGCATCATCTAATGATTCATGGATTCTTACTATGTAAGAAGAATTGAATTAGTCCACCAGAAATGATGTTTGGGAACTTGTTCCTAGACTTGAGGATAAAAGTATAATTGGAATAAAATGAGTTTATAAAAATAAAATAAATGGACTTGGTGAGGTCGTGATAAATAAAGCTCGTTTAGTCCCTCAAGGTTATTGTCAAGAAGAAGGAATTGATTATAAAGAAACCTTTGCACCCGTAGCAAGACTAGAAGCTATCAGGATTCTACTTGCTTTCGCAAACAACAATAATTTCAAGTTATATCAAATGGATGTTAAAAGTGCTTTTCTAAATGGTTTTTTAAAAGAAGATGTTTATGTTGAACAACCTCCACTTTTTGAAGATAACACTACAAGAAAATTCATTTTCAATTGCAAAACATGATGACGTGTTTATGCATGATGCTGTTGCAAGTCATTTATTCAAGGAGAAAAGGTAATTAACGCTGTATATGTTAACTTTTTTTTGGCGCGGTGTACATTTCTTCCCTCTCTTTTTATCCCTAAAATTTCACTATCCATAGTCTCTATTATCCCCATATTATTCCATATTTCCCCTCTATATTTTCTTCCCCAAAAATCAAAGGGATAAACCCAAATATCAATTAATTTGAATCCAATATCTTTAACGTTCGCTCAACAATTCTTCCTAATAAATCAAAATGAATAAACCCTAAGTATCCATCGATTTCAAATCGAAAATCTTCATCGATCCCTTCCATTTCCCTCTTGAGGGTCGTAGCTTTTCGGTTGTCATACTCCAATCTTGTCATTTTAACCAGTGATTCGAACTATTGCCATTGGAAAACCAATACTGCAGTCGTGAATCATTTAAAACTCTACTTTAACACTGGTTATCATTTTCTGTCACTCACAACTACTACATTCTAGAAAACCTAGCAGGATATCGTTCCATTGTGGTCTACCCATGCATTAGCAAAGCCTCATAGAGTGGCCGCCAAACCCACTGATGACTGCATAGCAGAACGAAATTAACCTATACTCCCACGCCTCCTTCAAGTATCTATGTTTCAAGCCCTTACCTCTTAAGTGTAATCAAGGATAATTTTTTAACTGAAATAATTTATCAACAAAATTAATTTAACTGAACTAATTTATTGAACAAATGTGTGCTAAACAATAATAATTTTTTATATTTAATGTGATGAACTAATTATTTGTGTTGGATTTATATACATAATATATTAACAATTGGTGACTAATTTGGTTGCAATTTAATTAACTAGGGTGAAAGGTGATAAATTTATTGCCTATTTTAGATAAATTTATATCTTGAAAATAGAGGGTTAGATTGTGAATTAGTGTGAAAAGGTATAAGTGGCATTTGTTTTGAAAGTGTATATCATCCGATCTTTAAGCTAATGTAGTATGTGATCAGAACCTTGATGGATAACATTATTTTATGAAGGAGCGTCGATTGCAATTATGTTGTGCATGGTAGTCTAAAGGTATATATGTAACTTAAATTGGTAAAGTTCAGTTATTTTTGCAGTGAGTGTTACCTTATTAGTCCTACTTAATAAGCTACCAAGTAAAAGAACCTTTCAGTAGAGAAAGCATAGATGACCTCATGGTGTAAAATGGCTACAAAGTGAAAATAATTGTATGTTTATTAAAAAAGATCAACCAAAAATACTTAATAAAATGAATTTCGACTAATTGTTGAACTAATTCTTAGAGTAGTTAATACAGAAACTAATAATAAAGATAGTGAAACAAATTAGAATAATCAACGTTGAAACCTAGTTGTCGTAAATCCATAAACTGTCTGGATACCTTAGAACTGTTTGTGTAGAAATATCCGATTTCAGATAAGTTTTGATTTATTTTTTTCACAATTTAACCCATTTACTGCATATTATTCAATGTATTCTGGTTTGAGGATTATTGAGCTAAACCTTAGTTGGGTGGGCATACATGGAGTGTGGTATTAGGTAGGAGGGAAATGAAAACTGCAGACCGCCTTTCTAAAAGTGCCGTAACTTCTCTAAGTCAATCTTTGAGCAACCTCATCTTGGATTTCTCCAAAAAGGGACTCGCTATTTTTGATTTGGTTGCTTTGTCAAGACTTGCCATGAGAATAGTTTCCATGATAAGAATGTTCATAACAACTGTTGCTTGTTTGCAAAATGTAGTTTGTATTTTCCAGTAATTTTTTATAAAATGTATTAGTCCTTACTAGTTTATATTCACATATGAAAAGGAGAAACACACATTTAAGCAGCCAATAAATACCACTATGCCACTGTCTAGTAGCAAATTTTTGCCCTACCGCAGATTGATTTCTTGGAGTAAGTGATTGAAGTTGTGTTTTAGGTCTTGTAGATGGAAATGGAACAACAGGTTGTCTCCAGCAATAATAGCATTGGATAGCCAATTCAATCATGTGGATTTGAAGTAATATAATTATACAATATTAGTACTAATTAATGATTTATGCCATAATTTCCTTGAGTACTTGTTTGAAGTTTGATTTCTTTTTATGCACATTTTTTTCATATGAAATCTGCAGTTAATGCTTGCTCTTATTTTCTATTTTGTTAGGTTTTTTCAAAATTATTGAGCACATGCGTTATTGTTTGGCAATGAATGGTATGAATCTGGTATAAACATATAGTTTGCACTCTGCACATATGCTGGACTCCCCTTGATGCATCTGCTCTTGCAGGTGAAACTTTCTTTTTACGGACCTTTTTGAATCCCAAAAGTGTTATTTATAAATATACAAGTGTTAAGTCCAACATTATATTCACGAAAATTATATATCAATTTTACTTTTAAGAATTTTGAATGTGGTTATCTTAAAGTTGGTAAGATTTTTGGGAAATAAGTTATACGTATTTTTTCTGAAATGTAGAATGTTTAAGCATTCAATTTTGGATCGTGGTATGTCATGGGTAAGCGGGGTTCATAGTTTATTGTATTGTAACAGACAAGGAAGCAATATTGTGTAATAACTTATTGATTAAGAATTCATTTATTCAAATTTCAAGCACAAGGTTGCTTATATCTAAAGATAAACCAACAACACTGTAAATATAGATACATGCTGAACTTTAGTTCTTTCCTCCTTTGAGCCACTAGATAGTGCATCCTCCTAGAAGTAGTTCTTAAGTTAAATTTCATTTTGATAAAATTTTCTTTTCACTATGCCCACCATTAAGTTAAATTTAATCTCTTAATAATCTTTGATAAAATTTTCTTTTCATGTTGTTCTTCCTCTAATGCAAATTCTATCTAAGATGGTTTCTCCTTTAACAGTAATTCTTTTCTTTACTGATAATGTCAGCGATATCACTGAATATTTTTTTCAGATGACGTCGTGTTATGTTTAAAGCAACAAGAGCTCTAAATTCAATTTAATAACACCATTATGAATATTTGCAGAAAAGGATTAAATAGTCTAATATTGGAGAGATCAAAAACACTTAAAGCAACAGGAGCATCATTCTCTATATACCTTAAGGGTTGGCATGCACACAATTAGCTTGGAATGGAAGCCTGAAGAAATAAATACATTAATTAGAAAACATGCCGAGTTGGATGGTTGATCATGGAATTAAAGGAAGAATGATTTTTTGGGCATCATTGGTTCTGGAATATGAGGTAATTCTTCTTTTATTGCCCAACATAAGACCAAAAAGATAGAAATTGTGCATTCCTTTGTGAACTATGGATATTGCACCATCATGTTGATAATATTATCAATTAATCTTTTAGATGAATGTTTTAATTATTATAAATTAATTTCACCGTTTAACTGTTTCGGAAGTATAATAGTATATAGTGTGTTCGAATGCTAGTTTTTAACCTTTGAAAGAGCACAACTTTCATATGTCAAGGAGTTTAGACAGAAAGTTTGATGAGTAATTATTTAGAGCATTCCAGTATTTTAATAAATTATAAAGTATTATTTTTTAGCTAATGTTGATTAGCTTATTGTTTTAGTATTTGGCAAGATTTATTATTTGCTCCAATTTAATTATTCCTCTAAAGCTTGTTTTGATTGTATCTGTATATATGTCCTGACCTTGCATTTTTCAAAACTGTTCTAAATGCTTCATAAGTGCCAAAGTATATGAAGTGAATGTTCAGCAAGATTCCAATTTGAAAGTCATTAATTGTGAAGCTATTTATTTATTCCCTTTTTTTAATCGAATGACACCTCTATAGTTAAAAACTTTTGACAATGCATGCATCAAGTGTGTAAGTAAGTTAATGATACTGCTATTTTTGTTTAACATGATATCTCTTAAAGTGACAAGAAAAAACATCAAATCACTCCTTTTTTGAATAATGCTTCTCTGTGAACATATACTTTATTGTATGTGAATAACATATTAAAATATTCATTGTTAAAATGTCCATAATTATGATGATTGAATGTGTCTTATATAGGTAAACGAAGGAAGTGAGAGTGCAAGTGAAATTCTAACTAGAGCTTACATGACAGTAGACATGCAGTTCTTATGCATCACAGAACATTTGGTAAAGGAAAGATCCAGGTATTTTTGTTTACTTTTATGTAGAATGTTATTCATACAGTTTGCATGACAATGGACATGCAGTTTTAGTCAAAGAGATGCTCATTCTGATTTTTAAGGAAACCCCTTTAAAAAAAATCACCAATGAACTAGCATCTAAATTACCAGATTCTCCATCCTTCTTTAAAGAAGCTGCTATACACAATGCAATACCCACTGGACTTGCAATATCAATTAGCTTCATCAATCAGTTTTTGGTTTGCAAGCACTGGCCACATTCTCACAACAGCCACATTCCGTGATTCAACACACAAGTGCGGTGGTCTGAATTAGTATATATTCTTAATCTAAGATGCATCGGGATATATTTTATTTGGTTAGAATATTTTCCACTTAAAATCCTGCCTAATTATGTGATGCCTTTTCTTTCCAGAAGCAAGTGAATCAAAATGATGTCGCTTGTAGGTACTTTCATCTTTTCTTTCACTAAATTAACTTTTGCAGTTTACCTTGAAATGTTTTATCATCAAATCAACTTTATTTAATATCTGTGTCATAGTAGAGTATGAACTTATAGAATCTCAAGTTATTTTGACTGCATATAAACATAGCTCTATCAGGTTATATAAGCCTATATGTGCAAGTTTACCGACTCCAAATTGTTATTTGTTTGCCAAGAAGGATTGAGGTTGGTCCTTAATGGATATTTTATTATTATGTTATCT
This sequence comes from Allium cepa, assembly GCA_030765085.1. Classification (NCBI taxonomy): domain Eukaryota; kingdom Viridiplantae; phylum Streptophyta; class Magnoliopsida; order Asparagales; family Amaryllidaceae; genus Allium; species Allium cepa. The sequence goes on from CM060935.1 coordinate 604,733,361, forward strand.
TTGGTAAAATTGTGGGATGCATAGCATTGCCTTTGTATGAAGCTATATCATAACGCATCAAAAAACAATATTTACAAATCATCACTTTTTTTGTGCACAAAGAAAACCAAAAAATATCAAAAATGCATGCATCTTTTTATTCCCTATATACACACATGTACTTTCTTTTTTTACATTATCGAAGGTCTGCAGCCGCTTCCTCTAAACTCGATCAACAAGGCTTTCAAAATGTTTCATGCATTACTTCAGGTTTTCGATCAATAAAGCCTGGTAATACTTGATATATCTGTTCCCGAGCATATTCCATTTGAAAACTAACTACAACCTGCTAAATGTGCTTTTGATGACATTGAACATGCATGAACATTTGAATCTGCAGGCTCTGTGGAACTTCAAAATGCTGGTAAGGCAGGGCTAGTCACAGTTCAAGGGAAGATATCAGTTGTACTTGGAACAGTACTAAATTGTAAGTACTATAACCAAGAAGAAACTAATACTTTTACTTGCTTGTACTACTAATGTACGTTTAAATTTGTTGCAATGAAATGTGCAGGTTCTTATCTGTTTATAACCTTTTTCCCTGATCAAGCGGAGCAGATACTTAAATTGACAAGAGCAGGTTAACTATTTATTCAATCATCTCAGTTCCAGTTTTCTGAGAATGAACAGTATGCATCAGGTAAGAAACTTATTAAGTTAAACAACCCAAGCATTATGTTTTTATATGATAAAGGAAAAAAAATCAAACCAAGGCTTAAACCAAGTGATCATAGTGTAACCTCTATGTACATTTTGATTGAGTTCATTGCTTAAGATGATCATGTTGCTAAAGAGTTACCTATATACATGAATGTCTTATTTTGATTGAATCCATTGCTTAAGATGATCATGTTGCTAAAGAGTTACCAATAATACAAAATTATACATGAATTATTATAAAATAAATTATAAATATACAAATAACATCATATAAAAAGTACCATCACTTTTCATTGTTCTAGACTGCATTTCATGTTACTGTTGCTTGCATTAGCTATGTTTCAGATTGTGTTTATTGTATTAATGATTTACTTTTGCGAATATATTGTATTAAGATGAGCATATTCAAAACTGTTCCCTACAGTTTTCTAGTGGAATATTGCCGTTTTCAGTTTTTGTTTGTTCAAGCATGGTACATAATGTGTTTGATGCTAAGGTTATATACTTGTATTAGTCAATCGCCTACTGAAATAGTGTGATGAATATTTAGTGTTTGCATTATGAATCCGATTTAACTTTGTGTACACTTTTTTGATGAATTGATTCTCAAGCATTATTTTTACTTTACAGGTAGATAGATGACTGTGATGCAAAAAAGGTTGTAACGAGTTATGGATCGAAGTTATTTTTGCTGTTAGAATTACTTTTTGGTTTTAAAGTATGTACTACTTGCTTTTGTTTTGCTATTGCTACTTGTTCTATATTTTGTTTTTGAACTATTAATGACAAACTATTTATGTTTGGTGTAAGAATATTATGTATTTTGATTATGAAATTTCATACGTTGGTTATCAAATATGTGTCCAAAATGTGGTATTGATATAATATGTTGATTTTGAAATGTAATGTTAATATAATATGCTAATTTAGAAATATGGTATATATATGCATATTATGGTGGATGTTTGCAGAAACGCAATTAAAACATTCCACAGCGTTTTTGAAACGCTATTAAAACATTCCACAGCGTTTTTTAAATGCAGTTAAAACATTCAACTTTTTAAAAGTGGTTAAAACATTCCACAGCGTTTATAAAACGCTGTTGAAAGTTTTAACAGCGTTTTTAAAACGCTATTGAAAGTTTTAATAGCGTTTTAAAAATGTCACTAAATTGTATCTAAAAACATAGAGCACGATCTATTGCAATAACGAAACGCTGTAAATAAATATCATAGCATTGAAAAAACACTAAAAAATCTTATCTTAGCACGAAACAAATGCTAAAGATCCATAACTGCACCCAACCAAACGCTGTTAAAAGATTTCATGACATCAGGAAAACGTTGTTAAAAAGGACATTTAACAGCGTTTATTTATTATCATTATATATTCCTGACATATAACTGCATGTCAATATACAGCATACGCAAAAACGCTGTTAAAAGCTCTTACAGCGTTTTTTAAAACGCCGTTAAAAGTTCGGTTTGTTGTAGTGTAATAAATTTCCAATTCATGTATATAAATTAAAGGAAGCTTTATATGGTCTGAAACAAGCTCCCAGAGCCTGGTATGAAAGACTAAGATCTTATTTACTACAATCTAATTTTGAAATTGGTAAAATAGATACAACTCTTTTTATTAAAAGAAACAAAAATGATATTCAATTAGTATGAATATATGAGATGATATAATATTTGGATCAACTAATAATATAATGAATAAAGAATTTTCAGATATAATGACTAAAGAATTTGAAATGAGTCAAATGGGAACTAAGTTTCTTCTTAGGACTTCAAATCAAACAATTAGATAAAGGAATTTTCATTAGTCAAGAAAAATATGCTAGGGATTTAATTAATAAATTTGGATTGACCACTTCTTGTGGGAAACCAACTCTAATGACAACTAAAGTAGCTTTAAGTAAAGAAGATAAATCAAAAGATGTTGATCAAAAATTATATAGGAGAATGATTGTTTCGCTGCTTTATATAATATCAAGTCATCCTGACATCATGCATAGTGTCTGTCTCCATGCAAGATACGATCTCAACCTAAAGAAACTCACTTAAAAGCTGTTAAAAGAATTCTAAGATATGTAAAACATACTTTAGATTATGGTTTATTTTATCTGAAAAATGATGTATTTGATTTAATTCCATATTGTGATGCTGATTACGCTGGTTGTAAATCAGACCGAAAAAATACAAGTGGAACTTGTCACTTTCTAGGACATTCTCTTGTTTCTTAGTTTGGTAAGAAGCAAAACACTGTATCCTTGTCAACAATTGAAGCAGAATATATATCTGCTGCTTTGGCTTGTTCTCAAGTTATATATATGCGACAAACTTTAAAAGATTTTGGATTAACTATATGATGCAGCCCAACCTGAAGCTAACTCATGTGCCTTAAGTTGCTTACGAGCTAACGAGACCAAGCATGCATTGCAACTAGAGGATGGCAAGCTAAGAGGGAAGGAAATTGCACTATCGTTAGGTCGCTCTCGACCTAACCGGTCTTTAGGTCGCTCACGACCTAACCAGGAACCAAAGGAGGAAATGACCCGAGTTCGCGACCTAGCGAACACGCGACCTAATGGTTCACGATCTAACGAGATAATGCCATATTGTGATAAGCCACTTCAGCGACCTAACGAGAACGAGCTACTCTTAGTAGGTCATGAAAGATCTTGCTTAAGTTGCTCCGGATCTCCAGAAGCTAATGTCTTAAGTCGCTTCGATTCTTCAAGCTACGACCTTCCGAGTTACGACCTATGTTAGGTCGCTGGTCTTTTACCGCATTCCTTAGGTCGCTTGAATGGTTAGGTCGCTCCAGAAGAAGGTCGCGTGAAGTCTATTAAGTCGCTGTTGGATGATGTTAGGTCGTTCACGACCTATGTTGAGTCGTAAGTCGTTGTGTTTGTATTGTTTTTTTTTAGGTCGTATGTCGCTTTATGTGATAAGTCGCGCACTGTGTTGTAATGATAGGTCGTTGCCGACCTTGTATAAGTCGTAGGTCGCTCAAATGACCTATTGGTCTGTGTTGTAAAATGCTATAAATAGGCATTGTGTCGGTCATTTGTTTTTTGGTTCATTTTGAATAAAATTCCTCTTTTGTTAGCTTTGTGTTTTCATTCAAATTGGTAGTTGAGTGTAATCTCCTATCTCCACTACGTTATTCGAGTGCGCTCGAATCATCGTTTGTTGAAGCCAATTCGCGGAATCAAGTGCGCTTGATCAACGCTTGAAGAATTGCAGATCTCTTTTCATGGTATCGTGCGCGATCAACGTGTCAGAGATAGCTAGAATTCGGTATCTTCGGATCAACGAATTTGGGCCTTGCAGTATTTTCAATCCACCGATTGCTACTTCCACAGTTTCATTTATTTTTTGAATTACTGCTGCGTCAGTTTGGTATCGGAGCTAGACTTAGCCAATCATAGCTAAGCCGAGTCTTGGAGCCGATTGTTTGAAGTTGAAGTTTGTGTTCATCGTGTTCATCGTTTTGTTGCAACAAATTTGGAGTTTTCGATCCATATTCTTTGGGATCAAAGAGTGGAAAGTGTTTGAATCTTGGCCGTGAGAGTTTGCGCGCCAAAGTGTTGAAATTGAAGTGTGTGAGCCGTGCTTTGTTTGAAGCCGTGCCGACCTAACCTTAAGTCGTTGCATATTGCCGAGTTGAGTTTGAAGTGTTGTGAAGTTTGATTTGTTGAAGATTGTTTCAATCATGCCACCTAGAGAGCTAACCGCCATCAAAATGTTGAAGCGTTGTATAGAAGGGAAGAAGCCGATCGAATGGAACAACGTATGCATGAAAAGTTTGATGAAGGTATTGGTCGTTTAGAGAAAATGATGCTTGAATTGAATCAGAATAGAAGAAGGGTTTCTCCAGAATCGAGCCATGGGGGAAGTAGAGTTTCACCACATTCAGATCGGGAAAGGAGAGAAAGTCAAGTTCATAGAAGTATTGACAATCGTAGTAGGAGGGATGTTGATGATCGTGATCGAAGGGATGTTGGTAGTAGAAGTAGTGGTGGTAGAGATGTTGGAGGACGTGATTGACAACGATATGCATCAAACTTTGATGAGGAGTTTGATGGTGATAGAGGAAGTATACATCGAGATCAGGGACGACGTCAGTATCGGGATGTTGATGATGATCGACGTTGGGAATCGGGGATGAAGATGGAAATTCCTGAATTTAAGGATGGAATGGTTGCGGAAGAGTTTTTAGACTGGTTGTCAAATGTTGAAGAGATCTTTGATTTCAAGGAGGTTCCGGAGAATCATCGAGTAAAGTTGGTTGCTACTAGGTTGAGGGGGAGAGCTTTGGCGTGGTGGCAGCAAACCAAACTTACATGAGAACGGATGCGGAAGTCAAAGGTTGTTGCTTGGGATAAGATGCAAAAGATGATGAGAGCTACATTTTTACCTTACAACTATCAATCACTCATGTACCAGAGATTGCAGAATCTAAGGCAAGGAACGAAGTCAGTTAATGATTATGCAGATGAATTTTACCAACTCATTGCTAGAAATGATATTATGGAAACAGAAGAACAGCTGACTGCCAGATTTGTTGGAGGGTTGCGAATGTAGATCCAGGATATGGTTAATATGTTTGATCCAAGATCTGTGGCGAAAGCACACCAGAAGGCGTTGGCTTGGGAGAAGCAGGGAAGGCGAGGAGGTGGTGTGTTTACTAATTCTAACAATCAAGTGAAGGGTTTTAGCGGAAGTTCTAATGTTCCTAAGTCTGTCAGTAAACCAGTGGTGAAGGAGGCTGAGAAGGCAAAGGTTAATAGCAGTTTCAAATGTTACAATTGTCAGGAGTTGGGTCACAAAAGCAATGAATGTCCGAAGCCGAAGAAGAGATCAATGATTGCTGAGATTGAAGAAGAGGATGTGGAAGCTGAATGTTCTAATTCACCTTATGTTGAGGAGGAAGAAGAGTTTTCCGGAGATGAGGGGTGTAATTTGATGATGAGGAGGTCTTGTCTAACACCAAAGCAAGAGGATGATTCTAGCTGGTTGAGGAATAACATCTTTCAATTTACGTGCACTATTATGGGAAGGGTTTGCAAATTTGTTATTGATGCTGGGAGTTGCGATAATATTATTTCTACAGAAGCTGTGTAGAAGTTGGAATTGAAAACTGAGAAGCATCCTAAACCGTACAAGTTAGCATGGTTGAGGAAGGGTGGTGAGGTGAAAGTTGGACGAAGAGCTTGTGTTAATTTTTCGATTGGGAAGAAATACAAAGACGAAATTTGGTGTGATGTTGTAGGCATGGATGTGTGTCATCTGTTGTTGGGCAGACCATGGCAGTTTGATAGGGCAGTACAACATGATGGTCGTGCTAATAGTTACAGTTTCATGTTTGAAGGTACTAAAATCACTTTAGTTCCTAAGAAGCAACAACAGAAGGGCAGCAAGTTGGAGGAGATTGAAGAGCTGAAAACTTTGCTATCTTTGAAGGAGTTTGTTAAGGAAGTTGAAGAGGAACCTGAAGTCTTTTTGTTGATTGGACGAGAGTGTAATGAAGTGGTTGAAATTCCTGAAGAACTGAAGCCAGTACTGGAAGAGTTCGACGATGTATTTCCTGAAGAGTTGCCAACGGAGTTACCACCGTTCAGGGATATTCAACATCAGATAGATCTTGTTCCAGGAGCTGTGTTGCCACATCGACCACATTACAGGATGAGTCCAAAGGAACATGAGGAGTTGCGAAGGCAAGTGGAAGAATTGCTAGAGCAAGGGCGTGTGAAGGAAAGTTTAAGTCCTTGTGCGGTTCCAGCCTTGTTGGTGCCGAAGAAGGATGGAACGTGGAGGATGTGTACCGATAGTCGGGCGCTGAATAAGATTACTGTGTGGTACAGATTCCCAATGCCCAGATTGGATGATTTGCTAGATCAGTTGAGCGGAGCCACTATCTTTTCGAAGATTGATTTGAAGAGCGGATATCATCAAATTCGAATTAGACCGGGAGATGAATGGAAAACAGCGTTCAAGACACGAGAAGGGTTGTATGAATGGCTAATCATGCCGTTTGGTCTTTCGAATGCACCAAGTACCTTCATGCGGGTGATGAATCAAATCTTTAAACCTTTTATCGGGAAATTTGTGGTGGTTTATTTTGATGATATTCTGATATACAGTGGAAGTCCGGAGGAACACTTGCATCATTTGAAAGAAGTGTTGATGTTACTACGACAAGAACAATTTTATGCCGCAACGAAGAAATGTGTGTTTATGGCAAGGAGTGTTTTATTTCTGGGATATGTTGTGTCAGGAGAAGGTATCCAGGTGGATCAGAATAAAGTTGAAGCAGTCAGAAATTTTCCACAGCCGAGGACAATAACAGAAGTGAGAAGCTTTAACGGGCTAGCGTCATTCTACCGAAGATTCATTCCACACTTCAGTAGCGTGATGGCACCTGATTGTATGAAGGGGGAGCAATTTTCATGGTCGGAGGAAGCAGGGGTTGCTTTTGAACAAATCAAGGAACTGTTGACGTCAGCACCAATTCTTGTATTACCAAATTTTTAGTTGTTGTTTGAGCTACACAATGACGCATCTAAGGTTGGGATTGGAGGGGTGTTGAGTCAGAAGGGGCATCCTATTGCATATTTCAGTGAGAAGCTATCAGGAGCGAAGATGAGATATAGTACGTATGATGTGGAATTCTATGCTGTTGTACAAGCTGTTAAGCATTGGAGGCACTATCTATTCCAGAAAGAGTTTGTTTTTTATACTGATCACGAGGCGTTGAAGCATTTGCAAGGGCAGGACAAGATTTCAGCAAGGCATGCATCGTGAATTGCCTATTTGCAGCAGTTTACTTTTGTCGTGAAGCACAAGTCAGGGGTGACGAATCGTGTGGATGATGCTCTGAGTAGGAGGAGTCATTTATTGACAACAATGAAAGTAGAGGTGACAGGCTTTGAACTATTGCCCGAGCTGATTGAAGAAGATCCTTACTTTATGAAATTTGTTGAAAGGGTCAAGGAGGGGAGTGCTGATGAATTTGTGTTGGTGGATGATTTTCTGTTTAAAGGAAATCGATTATGTATGCCAGATAGCAGCTTGAGAATGAAGATCATCAAGGAGTTGTATGAGGAAGGACATGTAGGACGGGATCGTACGTTGCATTTGATTTCTCAAACTTACTTTTGGCCGTCAACGAGGAAAGAGGTTGAAAGGTTTGTGGAGAGATGTCATATCTGTCAGGTTTCGAAGGGAACAGCGACTAATGCAGGATTATATATGTCGTTGCCTGTACCAACTAAACCTTGGGTTGATGTGAGTATGGATTTTGTTTTGGGATTTCCTAGAACTCAAAGGGGGAACGATTCCATTTATGTGGTAGTTGACCGATTTTCGAAAATGGCACATTTTATTGCTTGTAAGAAGATGACGGATGCTGTTCATGTTGCTCAGTTATTTTTCAAAGAGATCTATCGACTTCATGGGTTGCCAGAGTCTATTGTTTCGGATAGGGATACTCGTTTTCTGAGTCATTTTTGGCTAAGTTTGTGGAAGATGGTCGGAACGAAGCTGAATTTTAGTAGCGCTTACCATCCGCAAACTGATGGGCAAACGGAGGTGGTTAACAGATCGTTGGGGAATTTATTGAGATGTCTGGTGAAAGATAATCTGAAAAGTTGGGATGTGAAGTTATGTCAAGCAGAGTTTCCTCATAATCATGCGGTGAATCGTAGTATAGGTTTCTGTCCATTCCAGATTGTGTATTCAAGCTTACCGAAGGGACCGTTAGATTTGACAACAGTACCATATCAGAAGGGAGTTGTTAAGCGGGCTAGTGAATTCGTAAATGAGTTACAAGAGTGTCACAGAATTGTTCATGAACGGTTGCTTGCATCTAATGATAAGTATAAACAGCTGGCAGATAAGAAGCGGAGAAGTGTGAATTTCGAGGAAGGTGATTTGGTTTACGCAGTGTTAACAAAAGATCGTTTTCCAGTGGGTGCTTATAACAAGTTGAAAGCCAGAAAGATTGGTCCTGTAAAGATTGTGAAACGGATCAATGAAAACGCTTATAGGTTGGAGCTGCCGAAGGATGTGTACACTTCTGACGTATTTAATGTCAAACATCTTTTACCTTATTATGGAGATGAACTTTTAAATTCGAGGACGAATATTTCTCAACCAAGGGAGGATGATGCAGCCCAACCTAAAGCTAACTCATGTGCCTTAAGTTGCTTACAAGCTAACGAGACTGAGCATGCATTGCAACTAGAGGATGGCAAGCTAAGAGGGAAGGAAATTGCACTATCGTTAAGTCGCTCTCGACCTAACCGGTCTTTAGGTCGCTCACGACTTAACCAGGAACCAGAGGAGGAGATGACCCGAGTTCGCGACCTAGCGAACACGCGACCTAATGGTTCACGATCTAACAAGATAGTGCCATATTGTGATAAGCCACTTCAGCGACCTAACGAGAACGAGCTACTGTTAGTAGGTCACGAAAGATCTTGCTCAAGTCGCTCCGGATCTCCAGAAGCTAATGTCTTAAGTCGCTCCGATTCTTCAAGCTACGACCTTCCGAGTTACGACCTATGTTAGGTCGCTGGTCTTTTACCGCATTCCTTAGGTCGCTTGAATGGTTAGGTCGCTCCAGAAGAAGGTCGCGTGAAGTCCATTAAGTCGCTGCTAGATGATGTTAGGTCGTTCACGACCTATGTTGAGTCGTAAGTCATTGTGTTGTATTTTGTTAACTCGTGTGTTGTATATAAGCCGCAGGTCGTTAAGTCATTTGTTGTTTGTATCGTTTTGTTTTTAGGTCGTATGTCGCTTTATGTGATAAGTCGCGCACTGTGTTGTAATGATAGGTCGTTGCCGACCTTGTATAAGTCATAGGTTGCTCAAACGACCTAGCGGTCTGTGTTGTAAAATGCTATAAATAGGCATTGTGTCGGTCATTTGTTTTTTGGTTCATTTTGAATAAAATTCCTCTTTTGTTAGCTTTGTGCTTTCATTCAAATTGGTAGTTGAGTGTAATCTCCTATCTCCACCTACGTTATTTGAGTGCGCTCGAATCATCGTTTGTTGAAGTCAATTCGCGGAATCAAGTGCGCTTGATCAACGCTTGAAGAATTGCCGATCTCTTTTCACGGTATCGTGCGCGATCAACGTGTCAGAGATAGCTAGAATTCGGTATCTTCGGATCAACGAATTTGGGCCTTGCAGTACTTTCAATCCACCGATTGCTACTTCCACAGTTTCATTTGTTTTTCAAATTTAAATTTCCCTCTAAAATTAGTTATTAAGTTATATATTTATATATTTCGACTTTTACTCCTTTTCTCTGTTCTTTTCTTTGTAATAAACTTCTAAAACAGTAAATTAATGGCTTTCTCTTCTGATAATGAACCTTCTTCACCCACTTCTCCGCGTTCTGGTCCACACACATACGAGTCGTCAAATTACAAGAGAAGATGAAAGATTTGCTTCAAATGATGATGGAAATTCAAGTGAGTCAACTACGAATGGCTAGAGACAAGATAGGTAAGGCGGAATCCTTAGGAATTTACAAAACTTCCTTATGGATAACCATGCCAATCCTATTGTCATCGAGGAATCATCACAAGCCATGGATTCTGAAGAAGAAGAGTCTCTAGAAGAACCACAAGAGAATCAAGAAGAAGAACATCCTCTGTCGAATCCGGATGTTCATATGGACGAAGACGATGGCGTGATTTGCGTTGGAGAGGTCCTTTTTGACGCTAATGGAAACTTGGTCGAACAACATGGAAACTTTGTCTCCAATATCCAACTTGTTCGGTCCATAAATCACTAATAGTTAAGGGTCCTCGTTAAGCGTTTTTTCGTTTTCTTGATTGTATATTGGTTTGTTAATTTGTATATAAGTGTTATCTTAATTAATGTTCTTCTAAAAACAATCTTTGGTGTATAAAATCTTGAATTCCATTTATCTTAGGATTCTATATTTCACTCATACATAGTTATTATTCTTGTGTCATATGTTTGTTCATCTCATTTTCTATTAAGTTCAAGGTTTATAGGTTATTTTTTAAGTTGATGACAAAGGGGGAAAAGGTTATATAAAATAGTAGACTTGGTGTAAGGGGGAGTTATGATATGATCGAAGTGGTAAGTATATTTTATAAGTTTGTCATCATAAAAAAAGGGATATTGTTAGGAACTGGAGATAGTGGTTTTGATGACAACAACCTTTGTAACTTATTTTATTATAACTTATATACTAACACTATTGTCTAGATATGTATGAATGTTATTATGCAAGAAATATATAAGGCAGGTACGGATTATTGAAGACTGTATAGTATAATGATCAAGAATGAAGAAATCAAGTTTGAAGACTCATGAGTATCAAGATCAAGATTTCAAGATAAGTGTCTAGTTTTGTTAAAACTTCATAATAGCATGAAATCTTCATTTCAAATTTCATTGGGAATGGAACCCATTTCTACCTTCTTAATGGCTTACAAACCCACGACAAGTAGCTTACAAACCTACGACAAGTGGCTAACAAACTCATGAACATCCTGGTTTTGTACAAGTTCTCTAGTCCTGATGTGATGAGATATTCTGTAGGAAGAAGCTTGCAAAACTACTTCAAAATGGTTTTTCAAAACTGCTTTTCAAAATGTTTTAGCCTTAAAAATTATCTTTTCAAATGGTTTTCAAAAAGATGTTTTAGCCTAAAAATATTCTTTGTTTTCGTTTTTAAATAAACTTGTTTTAAACTTTGTTTGTTTTTTAAAACTATCTTCTGATTTTTAAATATTCTTTATAATGTGTATATATATATATATATATACACACACACACACACACTTGAGATTTAATATCAAATTTATATATACATCCTAAAAATATATTTTATACTCTTATTTATTTTAAATCATAGGAAAATTAGTTTATTTTACCCCAGAATCATTTCGTCTTGCTTTCCTTTCAATACCATTTTCAAAACAAATTTTACATTATTTTTAATTAAGGGATGTCGACATCATGGGATACCCCATGTTGATATGGTGACCATTAAATTCAAAAGTTTCAATTTTCAAAAGAAGTGTCTATTCATTTAAATCTCTTCACGAATGGTTATGACCGTTACTAGTCTATAATAGCGTTCACAAATGAATTTTTTAACTAACTATTTTCTTATTTTCTTCACTCCTTCTTCTCCACAAATCCATATTCTAAATTTACATATTTTTAAGATCGTGCCGAAATTCTGCCGAATTCTCAAGTGAATCAAATTAGAATCTCATTCTTGTTTGATTCTCTGCCCTCTCTCGAAGATCAAAGTGCTATTCAGAGTTATAGGATCAATTTGTAATCAAAAGTTTATCGACTCTCTCTATAAGGTGTGGTTGTGCCTGGAAATCAATTAGGTGATCTTGTGTCCCGTAAATCAAGAGAGTTTGCCCCGGACTCGAAGACAGGAGGGTACCTCAAGGCCTTTAGAAATTAAGGACTGTAATCTCGACATTGATATAATAAAAATATGTATGAGATGTTTGCCTTGGTGCAGGACTGGACGTAGGGTAACTCCGAAATAGTATAAAATCGGGTGTGTTCTTTCCTTTTACTGCTTTTTATTTACTTTCTGCATCTGTGTTTGATACTATGATTGTTCTGTAATTAAGTTCTGCATTTGTTTATATCATAAATTTTAAATTAGTCCATATAAGTCTGAGAATCCATTAAACACTATTTACCCTCCTCTAGTGTTAAATTAGCCTTAAGATCCTCAATCTGCACTTCCTTTCATAAACAATTTATCTTTTATACTTTTAGTTTCATTGTTTATCTAATTTACTCTTTTATCATTTTAAATATTATAATATCTCATATAATTGTAACAATGCCAAAGTAATTCATCTTTGACATTTTAGTTTCAAAATTTTACATTACAATGTCATGGTTATCTTATATTTTTATCTTAGTTTAATCTTTTATCTTTTATTGTTCTAAATACAAAAATATTACTTATAATATTAACATTGTAGATTTTAAATTACAAAATTTAGAACATATTTTTTTCACTATTATAAAGATGGAACAAAAAACCGTTTATATTTTCACATAAATTTTTATCACTTAATATAAACATGTTATATTTAAAATTGTAAAGTAGTAATAGAAGAATAATTTTTTTAAAGCTTTAAAACAACAATATTATTTATCTTTAGTCTGTAACAACCTGGAATTTTGAACACTTTATATTTAAATATATGAATTATTTAAATATTTGAATCTTGGATTTAATGTGATTTAAATTGATTTTATAATATTGTTAACCTCCTTTTAAATAATAATTAATGATAAGAAATTTGTTTTTGAAACTTGTTTACAAAAATAAATAGTTAGAATAAATACTGATAATGAAACACCCCACACCCCTTAATACACCCAAAAAGACACATTAGAAGGCGTGGTGTGTTGTAGGTGTAACTAAAGCTAACAGAGACTAAGATTCATAAGAAATATATAAATAAAAGCAGCGAAAACTTAAAATAATAACTTAATTAAAACAAAACTTCATAATTGCTTCATAAATAAGTCAAATACCAAATACATATCTAAAAATCCAATATGTCTCATAAACAAAAACTTATAGTATCAAATATCAGAGTACATAAGATCCCTTATAATAAGCCATTACATAAAAAGAACAAAAGATGAAAATAAAATAAATACATAGCAGAATTCTCCTCCAAGAAAACTCCAAGCAACAACAATCTACTGACTCTCCCTTAATTGCCTATGGAGGGGGGGGGAGGGGAAAATAGAGTAGTGGGTCAGACTAAAAGTCTGGTGAATGATAGTAATTACTAAGTCTTTAATCAAGATAAAAGTAATAGATTCTACAACAGTTCTAACATAAATAAGGATAACAAATGAAATAGGAAAGAAATAAACTAAAAATAAGTACGATTAAATATTGCTCAATTTATAAGATAGGTTAACTTTGATTGCTTGCACTTGTCCTTGATTTCTTCTTTTATTAGGCTGAATTCCTAATCCTATAATTAGGATGTAAACCTAATTCTACCCTTTTTGATTTGCCTGCTACTCCAAAGACCTTTCTACGGACCAGACGCTATATAACTCCCTACACAGTAGCCAATGGTACCTGCGAAAGATGCATAAAGCACCCACTGTGGATCCGGACGACATATATAGCTCCCTATACAAAAGGCAATGGTGTCTACGAAAGACACCAATACTAAGCGCTTGGAACTCATAGCGATTACAGAGCACCCAAATGGAAGTCGCACACGTAACTGCCACCATGCCCATGCTGCCTTTTGCTCCACCTATTGGGTCTTCTTATTACCTCAAACTCCATCATAAGCATTCCCCTCATCCCACTTCAAGCTAACGTGAGATCACCGTGTGTCCATAGAAAATAGAGGAAATGCTGTTGGTACTGGCCCGTCATCCAAACAATATCTAGTTGCTCCACTTATCCAAATCCCCCTTGATTTGGACTTCTAATTGACCAATTACTACCATTTTTAGCATAAGCGTGCCCTCATCTCGCTTCAGGCTAATGTGAGACTACCGTTTTGTCTATTAGGGAATGCTATTTGCTATAGGTCCTACTTTCATCTTTGCTTATTAACTTAGCTAACTTATTTAAATAAGACTTTACACTTTTCTCTACTATCTGTGCTTATTAATTCATCATAAGTCTTAAAATAAGCCTTATTCTATCCTTTTACTTATTATAACCTAAATTTTTAAGTCTAAAACTTATATCTCTCTTTCTTTTAAAGACTTTTACAGTTTTTCTATAAAAATTTGAATTTTCAAATTTTACTTTTATTAAGTTTTTCATTTCAAAAACTTGTTCACTTTTTCACCAAAACAGTTTCTTTTCAAATTTCTTTAAAATATCCTTTATGTGTTTTTAGAACAGCTTCTTATTACACCTAACAGTCTCATATCTTAATGTATTGGAACTAATTTCTCTTATGAGAAGTTATTAACCCTAAAATCTTCTATGAATCTTTTAAAAGAGAATTTCATGTTTTTTGTGAAATTACAAGGAACTTATTTTAATTTTTTGAAATAGGTTGTACAAAATATGGTGTTTTTCATACCTTGTATATCTCTTTCATGTATTCCTTGTAACTTGCACAGAACATTTTTATTGGTTTCATAGAAAATCATACCATTATTCTTTTCATTCCTATAGATTAAAATATGTTTAAATTATATTATTTCATGATAAATATTTTCTAATATCTAACTTACACATTTTTCCTTTCAGAAAACTCATCTTCAAAACTGTGTTAATATTCCATAACTGCAAAAACACTTCTTTATACTTATTAATAATAAGTGTATTTTACAAACCATTTTGTTTCTATACTTAGAATTTACCTTTTAAAATACATTTTTATTTAGGTTAAACAGATGTTGCGTAAAACACTATTACTACAACCCAAAAAAAATATACTAGTGTATGGATTCAATTAAATAAATATCAGTAACATATACCTATGTAAAAATATTTCTCTTGAGAGTCACTTACTATGACAATAGTGTTATAGCCTATGCTCCACTTATTTTTCACGAAAACATTCACTACAACAATGAAGGTTGTAATCTACATTTTCGATACTTGATACACTCTAGGTTTTTATATTTAAAATCTTTGTTTACTTACAATGAAACTAGTGAGTTATACACACACAAATACATACATACATATACATACTCCATTATTCTTGAAAAAGAATTCCAATTTTTTTATTATATAAAAAACCAACTTAAATTTCATACCATTCTTCAGAAACCCCATGTTTGTTTTCTGAAAGAAAATATTAACAATGAAATCTTTCAATTCCAACAATTTTAATTTTTTTCAACTTTTTAAATTTCGAAATTTTCATTTTATTAGGCTTAGCATAAAGTGGGTCTTCCTACGTACTAACCTCAGAGTAATTTTTCTAAACTAAAGGCTTTTACTCCTATTCCTCTTGTATACTCATATTTATTCTAAGGCATCACCATCAAATCCACTAATCCGAGACAATTATAATTTCTGCAATTACCTACACATGAACTTTCTTCTCTGCTTATTTACTGAATTTTATTGTACATCTCTAACCTTTGCCTACCTCTCTTTGGATTTCAATAATCCCAAATCTAAATGTGCAAAACTGTTTCTTAAATTCCTACCGTGTGTAGACATTCTCTATGACCCAATAAATGCACTTCAAAAGTGATACTTCAAGAAATCTGCTCTTCAACTAACGAACACGAATGGTACAAAGACGAAACACATGTACTAGTCCTTTCCGCATACCCCATTAAGTATTTAACTTCTAAATTTTAAATTACTTAATTAACCATCCAAACATAATATCGAGTAAGGAAATAAATCATTATTCTAGAAAAAAGTAAACAAGCATTTAACAAGGGTTTTCAAACAACTTAACAATTAAAGTTCTTTCAACTTAGCAATAGTTTTAATGAACATAAAATAAGAAATAACTTACTTTGGATTCCACTCCATCAAACTTTAAGGCAAGGAACTTAAGATCTAACGCATACTTCCTACCATGCTTCGAAACCAAATGAATATAAGCTCGAATTCCTCCTTCCTAGTGCTTGGCCAAGGTTTGGGATGGAAGTTGGCCGAAAGTATAGAGAAGAAGTGGTGGAGCTTTGAACTTGAATTCTCAAAATTAGACCCGAAAAATAGGTCATCTTCTCTCTTGTTTTTGACTCTCTTACTCTCAAAATTTGAAAAACATGTTAACTGAAAAATGGTTGAAAATTATTCTCTTCAATTTGAAAAAAGAATCACTTGATTTTGATTAATTTTGAGGAAGATATGGTCAAAAGAAAAATAGCTATTCTCGGATTCACAAATATAAAGCCCGAAAATGCACTTCAAAGAATTGAGTTTCAGGTATAGCAAACCTCAAAACTGGAAAAAGTGATCAAAATAAAAGTTGTAGCCACTGGATTTTTATATGGTTACAATGAAATAATTTCTTAATTTGGGTCTGCTATGATCAAGTTGTGATCAAAACAACATGACCTATTCTCTGTCTTAAAAATTGGGCCAGAAAATGCACTTGAAAGAAGTATATTTTTGACATAGATAACTTTATATTGTGACAAAGTGGAAAACATGAAAGTTGTAGCCACTAGAAAAATACACGATTTAAAAAAAAGAATTTTGTATTTCGATTCAGTTTTTAAGAAGTTATGACCGAGAGAAGAAGAGGTAAAATATGGAGAAAAAATGAGTTTGATTTGAAGAGAATGAACATTGGTTTCTTTTGAATATTTTGTAAATATTTTAACATTATTTCTTTCTAATTTTTTTCTATGTCTTGGAAGCCATTAAAGAGAAGAGGAAGAAGATGAAGAAGCTTGAGAAAAGAAAAAGAAGAAAAATGTGAATGAAAGTGAAGAAGTATGTGGATATTTATAGAAAAAGAAAGAAGTGATAAATTTACCAAAATAACCTCTTACCAAATTACCAAACTAATCTTACTTTAACCTAAAGCAAACTCCACTTTTTCAAAACTTAAAATCATCTTTCACATTCTTACTTTATGTCTTGGTCAGTTAAAGATTAAGTAAAGAATATCATAATTATGTTGGCTTTGATTTGATATGATTTGATGTTTACTTTTTCTTACTTTTGTTAATTCTTACTTACTTTTACTAATGACTTCTAGAAGTTTTCTAATCTTATTTAGTAAAAGTAAATATATTTAGTAAATTAATTAATACTTACACTATTTGGATATATGTTCCTGCATAAGAAAATAAAGGTGCGACGATATTGCGACAACTTTTAATCGACAAAACGTCATTTTTCGACAAAATGTTTTACGGTCACATTTTGATGTTTTAGTTAAACTGTTTATTTATGTAAATCAAATTTAAAAATAAATTTTTATAATGTCATTTAAAAATATAAACACTCATAAATTAATTAAGATAATTTATTTAACCATTGAAACATACTTTTATGAAATCAGCATTTTGTCACTTTTGTCGATATAGGCAAATGTTATAATTTTTATGTATGTTTCTACTTCCAAATCCTATCGAATATTATTTAAATAAAAAAACCTTTTATATTTTATATTTAAAATCACTCTAAATAGTATATTTTAAAGCGGTCAAATTCTGGGTCGTTACATTTAATTACACACACACCGAGCTAACTATTTGTTTCAAGTTATTGTTTTAAGGTTAAAGTTCTTTAGAAATCGTCATTGCTCACATCACCTTTGCCGACGATATAACCTTTGGAATTATCTCCAAATGTGACAGATACTCCATCTGAGTAGATAATTTTAGTCAGCATATCTTTGTTTCCTGTCATATGTTTTGAGCAACCACTTTTAAGTATCCACTTTCCTCTTTTCTTAGTTGGTACCTGCAATAAATATAGAGATGACAATGGTATCTACTTTTTTATTAGGGTCCTAAGAGTTGGATCTTAAGAAACCAAACCTAAGAGGATTTAGAATTCCCTTTATAAGTAAAATCTTTATTTTTATAAACTGAATTTATAAATGATTTAATATACTTGTTTCTAATTGACTTATTATTAGTTTTTGGTACCCAAATATTTATAGTATTTGTATTGCAAATATCTTTCTTTTGAATGGAAACCTTTGATTTCGGTTTTGCTTTTACAAAATTCTTATGTAAATTGAAATTTTTGTATGATGAGTTATTCCACTTTGAACTAAATTTTAAAGAATTTGTATATCCTAACCCTTTCTTATTAAAAGTGGTTTGAGAGTTTTAATAATTTTAGAAAGTTTTTATCTACCTTTGTTAAAATTAGATAAATTTCTAGTGATATTCTCTAACTCAGTTTTGAGATTGGTATTGTTTAATTCAAGAATTTTGGCATTTGATTTTAAGTCATGATTTTTTGAAGCTAATGTCATATTCTTTTCTTTTTGCACTTTAATTTTATTTGATGGCATAGTGAGTTAAGAAGAAATGTTAGATAAAGATTCTTATGTTTTAACAAGTTCTTCTTCTAAGATTTTCTTTTCATCTCTGAGCATATCAACTTCTATTTCACTTCTGTTTAATTTTTCTAAAGCATCTTTATAATTTCTTTTAACTTCTTTTAGTTTATGCAAAAGCTCTGAGTTTATATCTATTAAATCGTCAATGGTTAGATTACTTACATCGTTAGTCGAAGCCATAAAGCATACATTGGTTTGTTCAGAATCACTGTCAGTGTCATTATCTTATGATGAAGATGATTCTAAATCATCCCATGTAACAGAGAATGCTTGCTTCTTTTTGTACTTGTCCTTCTTATTCTTGTACCTGTCTTTCTTTCGATCAGGATAGTCTTTCTTTATGTGACCCTTCTTATGACATTCATAACATTCGAGATTTGAAGCTGGTGGTTTATTGATATTGTCTCTCCTGTTGTTTACGAATTTCTTGATCTTTCTAATTTTCAAAACTTTTTGAAATTCTTTGCTGTAAATGCCATGTTAACTTCATCTGAGTTTGAGTCTTCTTGTTCAGCCTGAAAAGCTATATTCTTTCTATCTTGGGCTTGATCTCATTTTGCCTGCAAATTTACTTCATACGACCTGAGGTTTCCTATTAACTCT
The DNA here is from genome assembly GCA_030765085.1 of Allium cepa. Taxonomy (NCBI): domain Eukaryota; kingdom Viridiplantae; phylum Streptophyta; class Magnoliopsida; order Asparagales; family Amaryllidaceae; genus Allium; species Allium cepa. The sequence goes on from CM060935.1 coordinate 604,752,703, forward strand.
TCAGGTTTGATGGTAGAAATATCATTAGCTCCTTCAATAGCTAATACTTTTCGTTCTCATTCATCCTTTAAAGAATTTAAGATTTTTGAAATAATGCCAAAGTCATTATATTTTCTCCTAATGCTAATAGTGAATGATATATGTCTTGGAATCTAGACATATCATTTATAGTTTCATCTGCTTTCATTCTTAAATTTTGGAACTAATTTTTAAGTATAAAAATATTGCTTTGTTTCACTTTGTTTGTTCCTTCGTGTATAATTTTAAGAGTTCACAAGATTTCATAAGAAGTTTTACACATAATAACTCTATTAAATTCAATCTTATCTAAAGCATAAAATAACATATTCATAGCTTTTGCATTTGAAGTAGCATCTATTTTTATGTTTTTGACCACTGTGCATATGGTGTGGTAGGTATAGTGTATTCATTCTGAGTGATATTCCAAGTACCTTATCCATTTGCTTACATATAAATACTCATGTGAGTTAACCAATAGTTGTAATTCAAACCGTTAAATAGTGGTGGTCGTGCTGTAGATTGACCTTCAATAAAACTTGTGCTAGTGTTATTTTCCATATTAACTGAATATCAAATAATGGTGTTATGGTTATATAACGACCAATGCTCTGATACCAAGTGAAAGTGACTAAGGTTCATGTAATATGGAATATTAACAACTATTTACTTGTGTAGAATATAAATATAAAAGTAAAATAATAAAGTAAATAACACCACAGATTTTTATACTGGTTCGAACTTCTGTTCTACGTCCAGTCCTAGACTCCTTTTGGAATTCAACTATAAATGCTCACTTGACCCGGAGGAACAGGTATTACACCGCCTTAGCAACCGAAAAGGACTTCTACCGCCTAAGCAACAAAATAGGACTTCAACCGTCTAAGCATCCGAATAGGACTTTTAATACAAACAATAAAATTGCTTCTGATTGAGTATGCTCCTGAGTAGCACTGATAAGTCAATAATGTACACTCTTTATATAATCTTCTCCTTTGTGGTATATAGTGTGATTCATGAAGATAGGAAGTTTATTTAATCACCGGTAAGATTTGCTTGAATGAACATGTGATATGAATTGAAAGTGTTGAATGCAAATGGCAAGGTTGTTAAAACAATAAGAATGAGAAAATAGAATTAGAATTAAGTGATTAAAACAAATGAATTCAGGGCTATATATAGTGTTTAAGTGTTGCAACCGATCATGAAAATAGCGATCAAAAGATACGGAAGCAACTCTTGAATCAAGAGTTGTTTCTGTTCGCTGAAGTGAAGTGACTTTTCGGAAATACAGTCGTTATGAAGATTCAGTCGACTGATTGAAATAATTCAGCCAGCTGAATTGATTGAAATTCGAATCAGATAGAAAATGGTGCAAAAATCATGTAATTCAGCTGGCTGAATCATATGGTTTAGTCATCTGAATATTCAAATAAAGTTGTGCACATGCACAGGAATTCAGTCGACTGACCTATATGTTTTAGTCGGCTGAATTTCCTGTTTTCTACCATATCAAAGATTTTTCAAAATTGTTTTTGTGTTTGAACTTGTTTACTAAAAAACTTGGCATATGAACTATGATTTGGAAGATTTTAAATTACATGTGTACGCATATACCACTTTGGAGAGATTTTAACAAGAATTTACTACTAGACTTAGACCATAGACAATATATTACTGAAGCTTCTATCTGAAATCTGATCTGCAATTCGTAGATTATTTGTCATGTAAACTATCACCTTCTCCTGCAAATATAGTTAGTTCACATAATATTTACTTATATAGTTGTCATAATCAAAACATCAAAAGTCAAGGATCTAACATTTGATTCCTAGGTCGACCTTGTTTTCACTTGCCTTTAGCTCAAAATGGACCCAATAGCTCATGGCCTATGAGGATGGGGAGAGCTTAGCTTTGGTTATTTGAAATCTAACTTGGTGGAAGATGTTGTGATGTTGTCCTAAGACTTGTAGTAAAGTTTGAGTTGATTTGGAGGAGTTTTACAATAATTTTTGTTTGGAAATTATATGGAGAAAGAGTGAAAGAGAGTGATAGCTTTCTAAGTGAAATTGTGAAATGGATTCAAGAGGTATGACCCTCCTTTAATAGGCTTAGAATGACATTGCTTAAGCTTACTCTCAACCCCTAGTATGCCATGGAAGGCTCACCCCTCCACATTCCCATTACTTCTCCTTTATACCTCTTACTTTAGCTAATTACTTTTATACCCCTTACATGATAATATCACTTATCCATTTAGAAACTTTAGAACATTCCAATTATCCCATGAAGAAAAGTGTGCAATTAGCTCCTAATGTGTTCATATGTTCATTATCTTAGTACAAAAGCTTTCGAACAACTTATAACGATTAAAAAACTATTTACCGATAAACCGATTTTCAGTCACATCATGGATATTTCTTCGAAGAATATATGTTTATAAAAAAAATTTAAAAATAAGTTTCTTATCATTATTCATTGATTAAAAGGTATTTAATAAGGTTATAAAATCACATTTATAACACTTAGCTAAATTTAAAAACGTTATGATATTCGAAGACGAAGTGTTCGACTTTCCAGGTCGCTACATTCTCCCCTACTTTGAACATTTCATCCTCGAAATTCAAACAAGAATGATAATCAAAGAAGATAGAAGAACAAGATACATATCTAGAGTACTACTAAAACTATATGCAAATCAACTGCAAACCAAAATGCTTACTAAGTGACTCCACCTCAAGTAGTGAGAACACTACAAAAGATATAAGATACTAAGATAAGAAATCTCTAATTCGAGAACAACTTCGGATATGACATCCACATACTATCCCCCATCTCCTATGTATAATCCCGAGCATCCTTGCTCTACTATACTTTGACTAACTTAACAATCTTAGTCCTCAATCGCTTCATATCTCTATCAACGATACAAATAGGTTGTCTCAATATAGTCAAGTTCAGCTTAATCTCTAAGTCCTTTTGTTGTGACGCTTCCACTATCATCGAAGGATCATGCACAAACTTACACAAATACAATACATGAAATACATTGTGCACACCACTTTATACGCCAATGTACCAATCCTCTCCAAAATCGGGAATGGTCTTATATATCGAGGAGCCAACTTCCCAGCCCTTCCAAACCGTACTACACTTCTCATCAGAGAAACTTTCACAAATACAAAGTCTCCAACTGAGAACTCCAAGTCTCTATGCCTCTCGTCTGCATAGCTCTTCCATTGATTATGTGCTTCCTTGATTCGATTGCGAACCTCTATGACCTTATCTGATGCTCTTGAATCATATCCGGCCCAAACACAAGACGATCTTCAGGTTCTACCCAACATGATGGAGATTTGCAAGGCCTTCCATTCAACGCTTCAAATGGTGCCATTCCACTACTGGTCTCGTAAATTTTATTGTATAAAAACTCAACACGTGGTAAGTGCTCTTCCTAGGAAACCCTAAAATCTAAAATGTATGCTCGAACCAAGTCCTCCAACACTCGGTTCACTCTTTCCATTTTCTATCAGTCTGTAGATGGTTAGCGGTACTCAAATTAAGCTCAGTCTCTAATGCCTAATGCAAAACCTTCTAGAATTGGCTTGTGAATATTAGATCTCTATCACTTATGATATCACAAGAAATATCGTGCAATCTAACGATCTCCTTAACCTAAACTTAGCCAAACTAGAAGCCGTCCTTTTAGTCTTAACAGGTAAGAAGTGCACACTCTTAGTTAGTCGGCCCACAATAACCCATACACCTTCGTTACCTCTCATCAACCTCGGTAATCTATCAATGAAGTCCATGGAATTCTCATCATATTTCCACTTAGTAATTTCGAGGGGCTGAAGCAAGCCAACCATCTTCTGGCAACTTCCTTTTACCCGCTTGAAATTAGTACATCTCTCTTCATTCCCTCCCACCAGAATGTCTTGGTACATCTTAGTGTCCCCAAGATGCATTGTCAACCTAGAATGGTGACTTTCTACTAGAACCTCCAGCTGAGCGCATCAGCTATGATTTTTTTCTATTCCCGGTGTATATAAAATATCCAGATCATAGGCGGTAAGAAACTCCAACCACCTTTGTTGCCTCATGTTCAAGTCCTTTTATGTGAAGAGATACTTCAAGGATTTAGTCCGTATACTACTCGAACCTCTCACCTAGCAAATGATGCCTCGACATCTTCAATGCAAATAGTACCGGTATCAACTACAAGTCATGAGTTGCATATCTCGCTTCATGTGGTTTGACCCATCGACTCACATAAACGATAAACCTTCCATGCCGCATCAACATAGCATGCAAACCTATTCCACATGCATCAGTGTAAAAATCAAATCCTCACCTCCATTTGGCTCAGTAAGTACATGAGCACTAGTCAACTTTGATTTTAACTCTATGAATGCTTGCTTGCATTTATCCGTCTATACAAATTTGACGTCTTATGTAATGACCTGGAATTTCAATACTTTTATATGCAAATATTTAATTAATTTAATATAAATTTATAATGAAAATAAAAATATTTTAAATGATAAATAATGATGGTGAAATAGTTTTCAAATTTTGTTTACAAAAATAATTAGTCTGAAGAAAGATTGAAAATGTGATCGGAATTCATTTTCCGAAATTATCGATTTTTCGTAGGCTAAAAGTTTTCAAAAATGTTGTAATCCCTTTGGTATAATTATACATATTTAAATATAGATAAGTTAGGGTTATATGTGTGTATATGTGTGTATTAGGGTATGTGTGTATGTGTAGATATGTTTAAGTATATAAAGTTTAAAAATAAAATATAAAATGATACCTTAAGAAACATACTTAGACATCAAGTACAAGAAGGTACAAAACATGTTGGTTTTAATGGAAAAGGATGGTGTGATGCTTTAGGGGCTACTGTGGGTGTGAGGTGAAGGCTAGGTGAGCTGAAAATAAGGTAGTGGAGGGTATAAGGCAAGGGTAGATAGGTAATTTCCTTTTTCTTTTATTTATAAATAGCTTTCCATTTCCTCAATCTTTCCTCCTCTTTCTTCGGCCTTATCTTCCTCATTTCCAATTCAAATGGAGATTTTATTTTCTTCAAACCATGCCAAATTTCAGTGGCTACAAATTTTATGTAGATCACCTTTTCAAATTCTTGGTCCAGCTATGTCAAAATCTTGTTTATTTGCAAAGTGTTTTTGGACTCCAAGATCCAAGTCTAAAAATGACCCTTCTTATTTCGGCCATATCTTCTTCAAACGAAAGTCAAAATTTAGTGTTTCTTTTATTCAAATTGTAGAGAAAAGATTTTCCTTAAACTTTTCTTTTGACCACATTTCAAAAATTTGAGAATTGCATGTCCAAAAATCGAGGGGAAGTTTATCTATTTTTGAGTGGATTTTGTGATTTTCCAGGCTTCTTGAATTCCAAATGTATCAAGTTTTCAAAGGATTTTTTGTGAGTAGATTCTTTAAATTTTAGGAAAGTTTTACTTTTATATGTATTTAATATTGGATGGTAAAATAAGTTGGTTTTTTAGTTGCAATATTATATGGTTTGAATATATGTATATGTTGCTAGTTGCAGTTTAGATATTGGCTTGTGAATCGAAAGCTAAAGCATTGTGTTTCATTATAAAGATGTGATTTTTGGATTTGTGCTATGATGGTGATATGTTTATGGATGTTTAGGCATGTGTATGCGATGTCTTGCTAAGGAAGTGGGCACTTTGATATGGTATTGATGATTGGATTTCTTTATGGAAAAACTTGTGTTTAGTTTAAAGGAAATTGAAATCATTTCAAAGTTTTCAGCTTTGTTTTCTTATGCAAACTCTTATGCTCTGTTTATGATAAGTTGGTAAGTATTTAAGTGTTGAGGTTTCAATAAGGAAAGTCAAAACATTTTCAAGTTATGGTGTCCATAGCGATATTCGCTATGGATGTAGTTTCGATAAAAAAAAAATCAGATTTTTGAAAATTTAGTTTTTATACTTAAAAGAGTTTTGAAAGTGCTTTATAAACTTAATAACGATGTATTAGAAAGTTAATTAAGTTTTAAATAATTATTTAAGTTTTGATAATTAATAATTAATTGAGTATTAAAAATGTTTATTTAACTTAATTAATGAGGTTTAGTTTCTATTTAATTATCTTCTAAAGATAAGATTAATTTTAATAAATTATTAATTAAATATAAGGCTAATTAATTATTTAGTTAATTAATAAAGTGATAAATTATTTTTAATTATTTATTAATTAAGGCTTAAATTTGAAATAAATTATTTATTTAAGGTTTAATTTATTAAGTTTTAATTAAAGGTTATTTTATTAATTAAATGAGATTAATTAATATTAATTATTAATAGAGGTTTAAATAATTATTTAATAATTAATAAAGGATTAGTTAAGGTTAAATTATTTATATAATAGTTAAGCATTGTTTAATTAGTTATTAAAGGCTTAATTATTTATATAATAGTTCAGATTTAATTAAGATTAATTATGTTTTAAATAAGGGTTTAAATTGTAAATAATTATTTTAAAAAGGATTTTTAAGTTTTAAATCTTTTGTCTCGAAGAATCAAATTGTTTTTTAGGTACTTTTTTTCAGAGATGGCTTTGAACTCAAGGAATTCAAATGTTGGTACTATTAAGTTGACAAATGTCCGTGAATGAGTTATGATGTGATTGTTTGATTGTGTAGACATTTGATAGCAGAATAAATCCCCTTCTGCTATAATGTAATTGTTTGATTATTGAGGATATACATTAGCAGAATAAATTCCCACTCTGCTATAGATTGGTTGTTTGATGCATGGACATATATGTTAGCAGAATAAATCCCCATTTCGCTATAAGTTAATTGTTTGATTGTTTGGACATCTATTTAGCATGACAAATCACCATCCTACTATTATGTTGTTTGGATATGTATATGCTAGTTGGGTTGTATTGACATATTATTCCCTGATTTGGATATGAATTGCATTTACACATATGTTGAATTATGTAAATAAATTGTTGATTGACTTGAAAGTGAAATTGAAATTAAATGGTAAATTAAATTAGTACCATTGGGTTTACTAAACCTCGTTTTGAATTTATGTAGTATGATTTTGAATTAACTTCAATTCTTTAATCGGTTTGGGGTTTTGAAGTTTATGAGCGATTTTCATGTTATATAATTATTTTATAAAGGTATTTATAAATAATAACTTGTTTAATAAAGGGTTTTACTACATAAAAAGGGTTTATTTAAAGTGATTTAAAATGAGATTTTGTAATGTAAAAGATGTTTTATAAAGGAAATTTTATAAAGAGTTTTGTACATGGAAAGAGATTTTATAAATCATTTTAGAGATTTTAAAAAGAAGTTTAAATATAGTTTGAAGATTTATAAGGAGGTTTGAAATACGAAGTGAACTTATAAAAAGAATTTTTATAAGGAATAAGTGAGTGGGTTTCATAAACTGAATGGGTTTCATAGTAAGTGATGTTTTGAAAAGGGAATTTCTTGGTCATTCAGTATGGAATTTGACAAGAGGGAATTGTCCAAGTGTTTTTGGTAAATACTTATATTTTTGAGATAAGTAAAAAAGTTTTCCAAGTATAAAAGGAATGTAAAGGTTTTTGGGAATAGTATTTTAAAAAGATATTTTGATAAAATTTTGCAAAGTGTTTTAACTAATGAAAGATTAATTAATAGAGGCCTAGTGGATCCCATATGGAATTAAATCAATGTTTGAATGATTGTTTATCTGATAGTTAAATAACCAACTGTCAAATCTGGATCAAAACGTAACTTTGGAAAAATCTAGGAGAAATGCGCGAGTTATATGGCACAGTCATCTCCAATGATGTTGTACTGTGCATATAAATCTCATCTCGTTCTTCAGGATAGATGATAAGGAAATCCGTGCACAAATGGTTAGGAGGTGAACTCCGCTCTTATCTTTTATCTGCTTATTTCCTAAGGAACCGAGATTGAGTTTACCGGAAACTATCGAAAGATGTTTTGAAGATATCGAGATCAGATAAGTATAAATTATCTGAAAACCACTTCGACCCAACTCAAGCATTTCGAACTGAAGATATCTTGAGGATGATTGAAGACGGAGTTTTTGAAGTGCAAGGGCTACTTGCTTCTAATCCCAAGGGTGATTCCAAAATGGATGTAGTAGAGATAGTGCCTTCGGTTTTGTTCAGACCTAGAACAAACTAATATGGATAAATGCCAACATTGCATTTCTGCCAGAGGGCAATGTTAGTATTCCAAGATGGTCTGCTAAGAGAAAAGGTAAAAGCATTGCCTCAAGCTTCACAACTTGGGAAATGGCTAAAACAGGGTAGATGCAGCAGGGCTATGTGGGTCGCTCCCATTAGGGTGTGTCGTCACCTTTCTAGATTATCATATTATGGATTTGGTTGTGCATGAGAGATCTCGATAAAGGTTAGGAACAACCGATGTGATGACATATTCAACACTATCCAAGTTCAGGGGTAAGTCGGTTCTTTGTTGGCAGGTATGGACCAAGTTTAGGGTCTGACCCAAAATACATTTTATCTAGAGGTGTACTGTATGGAAGGTAGTCCCTTACCTTGACATTGATGGAATCCATTCTCCAATAAGTATCGCACGGACTTAATTGTATACCTATTATGCTGAAATTTAATAATGTAACAATTTCAGCTATGATTAATATGTATTTGTATTCTAGAGTATCATAATGTCACTGGATTTTATATAAAACATGTTTTAGTTATCGTAAGGTAAAAACCCATCCGTGTTTATGTACAGTGTGGTCTTACGAGATACTTTTGATTTAAAAGGTGTTTTACAAGTTATAATAATGTTTATTGTGATTTGAGTTTCTCACACTGGTTTTACCAGACTGACCTGGGTGTTGTTTTCCTATGATGCTCGGGTCAGCCCGAACATATTTTCCAGATTTAGCTGGATTTTTTGGAGCTTTCAGGCGACAAGCTTGATTCTCCCAAACGTATACACGTATCTAATATTCTTCCGCTATTCTTATTTTGTTTAGTTCTTGTCTGTATTTGTCAACAATGGTAAGGATAGGCTGTTATAACTGTCCAAGCTGATAATAAGTTAGTGTACTCGGATGTTGCGTATAATGAAGATGATTTCTTTTCATAAAGACTTATTCATATTATATATTACTCCTCATGTTTGTGAATTCTGTTCTGTCTTTACTTTCTTCACTCCAAATGACCTATCTTTCGGACACTTAAATGATAGGCCCATGAATACCGAGGATGTATTAAGTGTCGTCTTTAGGTGTAAGGAAAGCAGATCGTTACAACGTGGTATCAAAGCTTAAGTTAAGCAAACACTAGACTTTGGTGGGGTTGACTCATTTGAGATAGGGTAAGTGAGACCCTAGAATGAGTTTGAGTGTATGTATTGAGTGTGTATTTGTTAGTGTTATAAAATATTTTATATTGTGTCGATTTATCGGTTGAACGGTTTATGAATTCTGGTCGAGACGTGTTACACCACGATGTCGATAGAGGTTTCTAAATACTTAAATTAGGTAAATCGACATAGTATCATTTTCAAATTTGGTAAATGAAATAATTTTACCGAGGATATATTTTATATATAAAGGATGATTTTCAAAATTATTATGGTATGACATAGTTATTTGAAGTGTAGGTTGTTGGGAGATAATAATATTTTATTATTATCATTTAGGATTTGTTTAGTCATGCTCATCTAGTTTGAGCATCGACTGTTATTAGTGTGTATAGGTAGCTTCCCTTTTTAAGGTATGTGTTGGGTAGATAGAAATTGGGAAAACCTTTGAAACGAACACCTTGTGAATTAAGTTTTTCAATTTGACTATAAGGCGTTTGATCTTAATATTGGGAGAACAATTGATTTAATGAAAGATGTTTATAAAAAAAAATTGAGCATATTTTGGAATAAATATTCAAAAAATGGTTTTAGAATGGTTGATCTTATAAAACGAACTTTAAGACTTGTCTTTTGATTAAAAAGAGAAATTAAGTAGGAAACTCGAGGATTTAAATCTTAGAGCTTTTAAAAAGGATTTTCAAGGATTTGAAAAGTAAAGATAGTATTATTTGAAAAAAAAATTGGTGCAAAAATTAAAATTTTGGGAAGTATTTTCTTAGGATTGGTTAGAGGGAATGAGTTTCGACTTGTTTTGTGATAATCATAATAATCTTCTAAGTGATGACCAGATGTTTGCCTAGGTGAATGTTATAGTGTACTTGGTAAATTATTTTCTTTATCATTGTACTATCGAAATAAGTTCAAAACTCGAATAAGCCCAAAGCGAGTTGATGATAAAGGTTTTGTTGGAAAAATAAAAAGTATTGTTTCAAAAATGAGATTTTGAAATAAAAGAAATATTTGTTAAGTTAACTAGTTCGATTGACTCAAAAATAACTTAAAATTGGAGAAGGGATGTGTTCAGTCGGTAAACACTTCTCTTGAGTATTACCCTTCTTAGTAAGGGAGGGTATGGTACTCTTTGGTAGTACCCAGTTCCTTAGTATCATTTTGGAGTTCCTCGGGCTATATGTATATATTTTCTATGATTAATATATAAAAGTTTCATTTCAATTTTTTTTGAATAAATCCGAGTATTTGGATCTTGAGTTTCTTAGGGAAATAAATGCAAAATGGAATAGTTGAATCCAATAATTGTATATACTCTTAGGATGTAGTGGAGTATTATACAAGTTGAACATAAATCAATTTATGAAATATTTTCGTAAATATTTTAGTTGAATAAAATTGGCATTAGAGAGAACCAATTAAGTAAGTGCATAGGTTGGACGTAGAACATTTCTTCTTTCATATAGTTATGATCTAAGATTCGAGTACATGGCTTGAGCTGATTCACGCTATTCCAAATAAGGATCTATTACTCGATTTTTGTCGGCGAGCACTTGATGAGGATTTTTGGTATGGGACCTGTGTTTTCTATCATAGTTACAACTATGTAAGTAGAACAGAGGTTCCTAATAAGGAAGCCCGATGGACTCCGCATTACGAAATCGGATGAGCGATACTAGTTCGGTAGTGAAGTTATGTATTCGAGTAGTGATCAAATCATATTGTTGTATATGAATGATCTATGTATATCACACGAATTGATTTACAGTGCTAATTGTTTTCTGGGTTAGTTTGAGGTGTAATTTTGGGGACGAAATTCTTTTAAGTAGGAAAGAGTAACGACCCAGAATTTCACTACTTTGATTTGCGAATATTTAATTATTTTTAAATATTCAATATATAAATTTTATAATGAAAATAACACTTTTTTAAATTATAAATAATGATGGTGAAATATTTTTCAAATTTGGTTTACAAAAATAAGAAGTTCGAAGAAAGATTGAAAATGTGATCGGAATTCGTTTTCCGAATTTTCGATTTTTCGTAGGCTAAAAGTTTTCAGAAATATTGTAATCTCTTTGGTATAATTATACACATTTGAATATAGATAAGTTAGGGTTATTCGGTGTGCATATGTGTGTATTAGCGTATGTGTGTATGTATATGTATATTTAAGTACATAAAGTTTAAAAATAAATTATAAAATGATACCTTAGGAAACATATATATATGTAGAAATCAAGTACAAGAAGGTACAAAACATGTTGGTTTTGATGGAAAAGGATGGTGTGAAGCTTTGTGGGCTGGTGTGGGTGTGAGGTGAAGGCTAGGTGAGGTGGCAGTAAGGTAGTGGAGGGTATAAGGCAAGGGTAGATGGTAATTTCCTTTTTCTTTTATTTATAAATAGCCTTACATTTCCTCAATCTTTCCTCCTCTTTCTTCGACCATATCTTCCTCATTTCCAGCTCAAATGGAGATTTTCTTTTTTATCAAACCATATCAATTTTCAGTAGATACAACTTTTATGTAGATCACTTTATCAAAATTTAGGTCCAACTATGTCAAAATCTCGTTTATTTGCAAAGCGTTTTCAGACTCAGAGATCCAAGTCCGAAAAAGGTCCTTCTTATTTCGACCATATCTTCTTAAAAAAAAATCAAAATTGAGTGTTTTATTTATTCAAATTGTAGAGGAAATAATTTCCTAAAACTTTTCTTTACCACTTTTCCAAAATCCGAGAATTACATGTCCAAATATCAAGGGGAAGTTGACTTATTTTCGAGTGGATTTAGTGATTTTCCTAGCTTTCTGAATTCCAAAAAGTATCAAGTTTAAAAAGGATTTTTTGTGAGTAAATTCTTTAACTTTTGAGATAGTTTTACCTTTATATGTATTTAATATTGGATGGTAAATTAAGTTGGTTTTTTGGTTGGAATATTATATGGTTTGAATATATGTATATGTTGCTAGTTGCGGTTTAGATATTGACTTGTGAATCGAAAGCTAAAGCATTGTGTCTCATTATAAAGATGTGTTTTTTGGGTTTGTGCTATGATGGTGATATATTTATGGATGTTTAGGCATGTGTACGTGATGTCATGCTAAGGAAGTAGACACTTTGATATGGTATTGATGATAGGATTTCTTTGTGGAAAAACTTGTGTTTAATTTAAAGGAAATTGAAAATCATTTCAAAGTTTTCAACTTTGTTTTCTTATGCAAACTCTTATGTTATGTTTATGATAAGTTGGTAAGTATTTAAATGTTGAGGTTTCAATGAGGAAAGTCAAATCATTTTCAAGTTATGGTGTCCATAGCGATAGTCGCCACGGATGTAGTTTCGATAAAAAAAATTAGATTTTTGAAAATTTAGTATTTATACTTAAAAGAGTTTTGAAAATGAATTATAAATTTAATGATGATGTTTTAGAAATTTAATTAAGTTTCCCATAATTAATTAAGTTTTTATAATTAATAATTAATTATGTATTAAACCGGGTTTATTTAACTTATTTAATGAGGTTTAATTTCTATTAATTATCTTCTAAAGATAAGATTAATTTTAATAAATTATTCATTAAATATAGGGTTAATTATTTTTTTATTTAATTAATCAAGTGTTAAATTATTTATTAATTAAGACTTAAATTTAAAATAAATTATTTATTTAAGGTTTAATTTATTAATTAAGTTTTAATTAGTCTTTTTATTAATTAAATGAGATTAATTAATATTAATGAAGGTTTAAATTATTATTTAATAATTAGTAAACGATTACTTAATGTTAAATTATTTATAATAGTTAATCATTGTTTAATTAGTTATTAAAGGTTTAATTATTTCTTAATTTATAATTAAATTAAGTTCAGATTTACAAAGATTAATTGTGTTTCAAATAAGGGTTCAACTTGTAAATAATTATTTTAAAAAGGAGTTTTAAGTTTTAAATCCTTTGCCTCCGAGAATCAAATTGTTTTAAAGGTACTTCTTTCTCAGAGATGGTTTTGAACTCAAGGAATTCAAATGTTGGTACTATTAAGTAGACAAATGTATGTGAATGAGTTACGATGTGATTGTTTGACTATGTGGACATTTGATAGCAGAATAAATCCCCATTCGGCTATAATGTAATTGATTTGATTATTGTGGACATATATTGAAAGAATAAATTCCCATTCTGCTATAGATTGGTTGTTTGATTGTATAAACATATATGCTAGCCGAATAAATCCCCATTTTGCTATAAGTTATTTGTTTGATTATTTGGACATCTATTTAGTAGGACAAATCACCTTCTTGCTATTATCTTGTTTGGATATGTGTATGCTAGTTGAGTTGTATCGACATGTTATTCCTTGATTTGGATATGAATTGCATTTACATATATGTTGACCTACGTAAATAAATTGCTAAGTGACTTAAAAGTGAAATTGAAATTAAATGGTAACTTAATTAGTACCATTTGGTTTACTAAGCCTCCTTTTAAATTTATGAAGTATGATTTTGAATTAGCTTCAATTCTTATTTGGGTTTTTAAAGTTAATAGATGATTTTCACATTATACAATTATTTTATAAATGTATTTATAAATAATAACTTGTTTAGTAAAGGGAAAAGAGGATTTATTTAAAGTGATTTAAAATGAGATTTTATAAATGAGATTTTGCAATGTCAAAGATATTTTATAAAGGCAATTTTATAAAGAGTTTTATACATGGAAAGAGATTTTATAAATCATTTTATAAATTTAAAAAGAAGTTTAAATCTAGTTTGAAGATTTATAAGGAGGTTTGAAATATGAAGCGAACTTATAAAAAGAATTTTTATAACGAATAAGTGAATGGGTTTTACAACGGTAATGGGTTTTATAGTAAGTGATATTTTGAAAAGGGAATTTCATGGCAATTTAATATGGAATTTGAGAAGAGGGAATTTTCCAAATGTTTTTGGTAAATACTTATATTTTTTAGATAAGTAAAAATGTTTTCCAAGTATAAAAGGAATGTAAAGGTTTTCGAAAATAGTGTTTTAAAACGATCTTTTGATCAAGTTTTGCAAAGTATTTGATTAATTAATAAAGGCCCAGTGCATCCCATATGGAGTTAAATCAATGTTTGAATGATTGTTTATTTGATAGTTAAATAACTGACTATCAAATCTAGACCAAGACATAACTTTGGAAATATCTAGGATAAACACATGAGTTATATGGCACAGTGATCCCCGATGATGTTGTACTATGTGTATGAATCTCGTTTTGTTCTTCTAGGATAGAATATAAGGAAATCCGTCCACAAATGGTTAGGAGGTGAACTCTACTTTTATCTTTTATCTGTTTATTTCCTAAAGAACCGGGATTGAGTTTACCGAAAACTATCGGAAGTTGTTTCGACGGGACCAGGATCAGATAAGTATAAATTATCCGAGAACCACTTCGATCTAACTCAAGCCTTTTGAACTAAATATATCTTGAAGATGATTGAAGATGGAGCTTTTGAAGTGTAAGGGCTACTTGCTACTAATCCCGTGGGTGATTCCAAAATTGATGTAGTAGAGGTAGCGCCTTCGGTTTCATTCAGACCAAGAACAAACTTGTCAGGATGAATGTTGACATTGCATTTCTGCTAGAGGACAGTGTTAGAATTCCAAGATGGTCTGCTAAGAGAAGGTAAAACCGTTGCCTCAAGCCTCATAATCCAAGAAATGGAAAAAATAGGGTAGATGCAGCAGGGTTATGTGGGTCGCTCCCATTATGGCGTGTCATCCCCTTTCTAGATTATCATATTATGGATTTGGTTGTGCATGCGAGATCTCGATAAAGGTTGGGAACAATCGAGGTGATGACATATTCGGTACTATCCAAGTTCAGGGGTAGGTTGGTTCTATGTTGGCAGGGGTGGACTAAATTTAAGATCTGACCCAGGTACATTTTATCTAGAGGTGTACTGTACGGAAGGTAGTCCCTTACCTTACTATTGATGGAATCCATTCTCCAATATGCGTCGTGAGGATTTGATTATATACCTATTATGTTGGAATTTAATAATGGAACAATTTCTACTATGATTAATATGTATTTGTATTCTAGACATTATCATAGTATCACTGGATTTTCAATAAAAATTGTTTTGGTTATCGTAAGGTAAAAGCCTATCCTTGTTTTTGTGCGGCGTGGTCTTATGAAATTTTGATTTTGAAGGTGTTTTACAAGTTATAATAAAGTTTCTTGTGATTTAACTTTCTCACGCTGGTTTTACCAAACTAACCTGGTCGTTGTTTTTTATAATGCTCGGGTCAGCCCGAACATATTTTCCATATTTAGCTGGATTCTTTGGAGCTTTTAAGTGATGAGCAGAATTCTCCCGGACGTATTCACGTATCTTATATTCTTCCGCTAATCTTGTTTTGTTTCGTTCTTGTCTGTATTTGTCCGTAATGGTAAGGACAGACTGTTATAACTATCCAAGCTGATAATAAGTTAGTGTTCTTTAATGTTGTGTATAATAAAGATGATTTATTTTTGTAAAGACTTGTTCATATTATATATTACTCGTCATGTTTTGTGAGATTCTGTTCAGACTTTTCTTTCTTCACCCTAAATGACCGGTCTTTCAGACACTTAACTGATCGGTACATGAATACCATGGATGTCTTAAGTATCGTCTTTAGGTGCAGGAATGGCAGATTGTTACATCTTTCTTTGTCAAATTCGTTAAGCGAGAGGCAATCTTCGAGAAATCCTATATGAATCTCCTATAATAACCTACTAGGCCTAAAAAGCTCCTAATATCAATAGCACTATCCGGCTTCTTCTATTCCTGAACAGCCACAACCTTAGTGGTATCAACAGTGTTAGAACCTCCATTCTATAGTTTCGATGATAACAACTATACAATCGTATATATATTTCAAATATCTTTATGCATGGATAATTCACTACAAGCAAGAAGACAATTCTGAAGACATGAGGAAAAGCACGAGTATTAAGTTATTAGTATGTATATATATGGTCATAGAATAGTTAAGTAAAATCTCCTTAAGTATATATACACACAAATGCACAAAACTTCAAAAACATAGAAAAAGCGCCAGAGTCAGACATCTGAATGCAGAACACCAGACGTCTGAGTTTTGTTTCTAGATTTTTTAAAATATACCAGGTCTGACCTTCCTTACCAAACGTCTGAAACTAGACTCGGGATTTTTTTTAAAAAGGCATAACTATCAAATTTGAAAGGATGCTTCTTTGTCTTTTCTCCAAAAATTTTCATATCTGAACAAAAGCAACTCTAGAGAAGAAAAGAAATGGAAGCAATGATTTATTGCAACCTTTTACAACTATAAAGATGTAGAACAAGATTGAGATTATATCATTGAATTTATCTTCTCTATCTCTAAATATCAGATTTTACTTTTGCCTTCTTGCTTTCAAAGTATACAATCAGAATTATATTCATTTTGATCTAAACCCTTCTATATTCTCATGCACATACACGTATACATTACTCAAGGAGACTATAGGAAGAATTGTACTTGTAGGCAAAATTAGTGTTACATAGAACACGCATTTGTCAAAGAAATACTCTTGTATCAAAAGCCTATTCCTTCGGACGAAGCGAAGGCAACTGATTAGTGAAATTCCGAAGGGGAGCTTCGGGACTGGACGTAGAACTGGAGGTCCGAACCAGTATAAAAATTCTGGTGTGATTACTTCTATTTTTATCTGCTTTATCATATTGTGTGATCCATACTATCATACACTTACTTGTCATATACTATATACGATCCCTATAGACTTTCAATTGGTATCAGAGCTTGGGATTCAAGAGATCATAACAACATCCTAGAATAAATGGCCAAAAAGAGATCTAGTCAAGGCAATAAGAAGATGAAGAGCAATAAAGAAGAATCAAAGGAGCAAACAAACAAATGCTTCATGGCTAAACTCAGATCACAATAAATATGCTTAGATTCTTTATATAAAGATCTTTTGTTAGAACATGATGAATTATTAAAAGATTGTAAAATTTTGAATAAAGTTAATAGAATTGCTTTAGCTAAGTTAAAAGATTGTGAGCAAGAAATTTCTAATTTAAAAGAGGAAAATAAATTTTTGATAAAACAAACTAAATGTTTTGAAAATAGCGTAGAAGAACTTGTTTTACAAAAAGATTTCTTACAAAAAGTAAACAAGCGGTTAGAATAGAAAAACAATTATCTTTTGGAGGAAATCAATGTAATGAAGAATAAAAATAAATTTTTGGAAAATTCTTTAAACAATTCTAGTTCTTTAATTTTGTCTCTTGAAAAAGAGAATGAAGCTTTAATTAAAAAGAATTTAGAATTATCTAAAGAATGTGAAATTTTAAAAGTTAATAATTACATTTTGCAAAAAGAAGTTTGTGATTCTAAGGCAAATTTTGAAAGATTAAATACAAAAATCATAAATTTTAACAAAGGTAAAGATATCTTATCTTCCTTAGTTACAAATTTTAAAGCCCACAATAATAAAAGCAGTTTAGGCTATAAACAAGCTAAAAGTAAAAAGAGTACTACATATGCATTCTTGTATAAATTTTTAGTGCTAGTACTAGAAACAAAGATAGTTCTAAAACCACTTACAATCATAATATACTTTGTTTAGAAATGGTAGAAATTATTTTTCAAGTACCAAGCTAATGACTAATAGTATTAAATATGGATTCCAGCTAATATGGTTGATCATGATAAACAACTTTATATTAAGAATGTGATTTGTAATGAAAACTATATTTGTAAAGATTCAATCACACTCAAATGGTTATGGTATCCTAAAAATTAGGAAATTAAAAGGACCTTGGGTATCGCATGCTTTAAATGTTAATTATTTTTCTTCTGATACCTTACATTATAAGCAATAGTTATTTTATTTTATATTGTTCTATGTTATCACTTATGTGGAATATAATTTATGTCATCATATAAACTCTCCTTTTTGTCGATGACAAAGAGGGAGGAAGATATTGCTCAATTACTATTTTCAGGGAAATATAAGCACAAATTCAAGGGGAGAAACTGAAAGATAAATATAGCATAGATTCAAGGGGAGAATACAATATCAAAGTTGCAAGCATAAACTCAGGGGGAGAGATATTTTAACAAATCTTGTCGAAGATTCACTCGTAGCAAATGGAGTTGTCATTGTCAAAAAGAGGGAGAAAAAATATTGGATCATAAGATTTTGAATACTGACAAGAGACAAAATTTCACGAATTTACGACTACGACAAATCCGGACTCATTGAATCAAATATGGGGAAGTTCATATATGCAAGGGAAGATCATAAGTGCTTCAACACAGGGAGTAAATTCATTTATTTTTAAATTAATAAATTAATTATATTGTATAGTTGTCATTATCTAAAAGGGGGAGAATGTTAGAACCTCCATTCTATAGTTTCAGTGACAACAACTATATAATCGTATATATATTTCAAATATCTTTATGCAGGGATAATTCACTACAAGCAAGAAAACAATTCTAAAGACATGAGGCAAAGCATGAGTATTAAGTTATTAGTATGAATATATACGGGCGTAGAATAGTTATGTAAAATCTCCTTAAAGTATATATACACAGAAATGCACAAAACTTCAAAAACATAGAAAAATGCCAGAATCAGACGTCTGGATGCAGAACACCAGACGTCTGAGTTTTGTTTCTGGATTTTTTAAAATATACCAAGTCAGATGTCTGACCTTCCTTACCAAACGTCTGAAACTGGACTCGGGATTTTTAAAAAAAAAGGCATAACTGTCAAATTTGAAAGGATGTTTTTATGTCTCTTCTTCAAAACTTTTCATATCTGAACAGAAGCAACTCTAGAGCAGAAAAGAAATGGAAGCAATGATTTATCGCAACCTTTTACAACTATAAAGATGTAGAACAAGATTGAGATTATATCATCGAACTTATCTTCTCTATCTCTAAATCTCATATTTTACTTTTGCCTTCTTGCTTTCAAAGTATACAATCAAAATTATATTCATTTTGATCTAAACCCTTCTATATTCTCATGCACATACACATATACATTACTCAAGGAGATTATAGGAAGAAATTGTACTTATAGACGAAACCAGTGTTACTTAGAACACGCACTTGTCAAAGAAATACTCTTGCGTCAAAAGCCTATTCCTCCGGGCGAAGTGAGGGCAATTGGTTAGTGAAATTTCGAAGGGGAGCTTCGGGATCGGACGTAGGACGGGAGATCTGATCCAGTATAAAAATTCAGGTGTGATTACTTCTATTTTTATCTGCTTTATCATATTATGTGATCCATACTATCATACACTTACTTGTCGTATACTATATACGATCCATATAGACTTTCAAACCAAAATACGTTCCGCTGAAACAACTTGACCTAAGAACCTAACTTTTGAACGTCAAAAGTGACACTTCGAGAACTTAGCCTTCAGCACATGTTCTATCGGTGTTTCTAATACAATCATTTGATGGCGTGCATGTTCCTCCTCGTTCTTGGAATAGACTAGAATATCATATATAAATACGAGAATAAGGTTATTCAACCCATCTGGAAAAACCCGATTTATTAGGTCCTCAAAATATGCTGGAACATTAGTTAGGCTGAATGGCATAACTACCACTTATAAAACTGATCTGACCTAAAAGCCGTCAAAGGTACACTCTCCTTTGTCACCCTCAACTGATAGAACCCCGTAGCAAGACCAAGCTAAGAAAACACTAGAGCCCCATGAAGCTGATCGAACAAGTTGTCTATCCTAGTCAAATGAAACTGGTTACTAACGGTTCGCTTGTTGAGCTCGCGATAATCTACACACAGTCTTAGGGAACCATCCACCTTCGTAGCAAAGATGACTGACACTCCCTAACTTAAATGACTTGGTCGCATCAAGCCCATCTACAACAAATCACTAACATGATTAAAAAGCTCCAATCTCTCCTTCGGTGCAAGTCTACGAATAGGAAACACGATACGTTTTGCATAATTAACCAAATCATGCGAAATTCGATCTTCTGATGATGTGGTAAACCGGACACCTCTTCAAACATGTCCTAAAATTACTGAACAACCAAGATCGAATCCAACTCTCCTTCCGCCACATCCAAAAAATAAATAAAACCGCGCATAAGCGAACTAGGCTCTCCATAATTTACTACTAGAACCTTCCCTTTGTCTATCTTAAAAGACACGGTTCTCTTTACACAATCTAGTACTGCACAATATCGAGATAACCAATCCATCCCAAGCAGAACATCAAAACCCATAAAACCTATAACATATAGATCACAAGGAAAGATTTAGTTAAAATATGAAATCAAGACTTCTAAATAGATCATACAACGATTGGCCGAGCCCCCAATAAGGTTTGACATGCAAATAGAATCTTAAGCCTTAACTAGCTCAAATTTCAATCCATCAACATGGATACTAGATATGAAACTAAGAGAAGCACCGGTATCAAATAAGACATGAACAAGAATACCATAAATATATTGAATACCTTCCAAAACCTGCTTTCCCATTGCAGTGATAGAAGTAGAAGTTGCCGAAGCCAATGCAAAAGCTCGAGCTTGCTGCCCCTTCTAGAGCATCAAACACTCCCTAGAAAAATGACCTAGCTAATGGCAGTTATAACAACTCTTCCTTGGAAAAAGTGTGCTTTAACTGGCTGTGGCTCTATCGTTAGAACCTTTGGAGTCGGTGCTTTCACTGACAACGCTTTCTCCACTTGCCTTGCTTTCCTCGACCTATAACTCCAAGTATAGTGCCCATTCTGCCTATACTTATGGAAAACTATACTAGAAACATCCTTCTATGGCTGAAACTTACGCTTATTGTCCCCTGTTGGTGCAGCAATAATCGACTTTGGTGCTAAGCTCTCAAACCTTAACCACATATTCAGTAAATCCACAAACTACCCTATGAAATGACCAGTCATGTTCCACTGAAACTCGAGATGCATACCTACCAAAACATTTCATTCTTCTTCAAAGGGGTGTCAACTAACCTCAATCCAACCCAAGACAAAGCAATGAATCAGTTCTTCTACTACACCGCAGTCACGACCTCATACTTAAAATCCAAGAAGCTCCTTAACAATAAAGTCTTCCCAGCTTCCGGAATTAACTTCATTTCAAAAAGATTCTTAAATTGGGCCTAAGAGAAGTCATTCTCTTGGACGTCAACTATAATAGAACTCCTCGAATCCATGGCTATGTCTATCAGATGTTGAGATGCCAACCGACGCTTCACCATGTCATCCAGCTCCATATCCCCGTATATGTGGTCACACAACCTGAGCCAAGACCAAACTTCTATGATATTCTCCGAGGCACTAAACCTCTTAGCCTCTAGCCTCCCATAATCACGACAAAGTGAAGAAAAAATCATTTGAGGCCTAACCTGCATGACCTTCTCTACAATATCCATCCTCAGTTCCTCGACAGGAGCAACATTCCTTGGTGCTTGACCCCTGCTATTCATAATAGTACTACCCCGACCACTTCTACCTCCTCGAGCATTGGCAGCTATAATACTCATGGTTTGTACTACCTGAACTTAGAAAAATAGGTTAGGATACGAGATGATAGACTTATTTCAAAGAAAGAGATTTTTTCCTAAGTAAAAGCAGAAAAGGAAGGTATAGGTTTATAGAAATATACAAGTATTCAATAATATATACAGTACACCTGACTCATTCTAGGGTGTCGTTTACCCTATCTCTATTGAGCCATACCCAACAAAAGCCAAGGTTTTCACTCAACCTTGAGCTTTGATACCAAATGTAACGATCCGACTTTTCGACCTTCGAATGTCGACACTAAATACATCTATGGTATTCGTGCGCCTAACACCCAAGTGCCGAAAAGACATAATTAGGGTAAACTAAAAAAAGAATAGAACAAGGAAGGAAGAAGACAATATCAGAATCACACAGTGGAACGATAGTATATAATATCAAAAAAGTACAAAGGATTACCCCGAATATAAAATTTTAAAGATACAAGACCTACGTATTATCATCAGCGTAGACAGTTATAACCTTCTGTCCTCACAATGCTGATACATGCAAATATAATACAATGCAACAAAAATAGAAATAAATGGATAATGGAAGCCTCCAATGCGTCTTCTGAACTCTAAAGCGTCCCAAATAAAACCTACATTACTTAGCCTACTCGAAGAGTACATAACTAATTTAGGAAAAATAAAAACCAAGTATCAGACATTAGTTTGGTATGAGAAAACCTGAGATACATGCAACACGTAACAGTAAGTATTGAGACTGTATGGATTCCCATAATGGTGTTCCCTACAAAAAAAACCAACCATTAATTAAGCTTAATATAGTGATATGATAGATAATGTCGAGGGTGTAGAATATAAACCATATCAAATAGTTGCGATGCTTACATATCACACCATAACATATTGAAGGAAAAATCAAAACCGCTAAAGTACATTCGCATAATGGATTTTCCATTGGAGACATCCCAGAACAACTGGGGGAAACCTCCCGACAAGGGTTAGAAACTACCTCTGAGCGCCATATATCTTTAGATAAAATATACCCATAAGGTAAACATAGCTGCTACATGCACAAACACTCGTGATCCCTAATATCATTAACTCCTGTTAGCAACATCGATAAGCATACTCTAAATATTGAGTTGATATACCCTATGGATTAGCTAAACCCCATCGGTTATGCTCCTACTCTATATCTGTCATTTCTGATGTTGAGGCTACGTTCGTCATCTCTCACATGAGTCATCATCACTCAAATAGAACACGAATCCCTTAAGGATCCCAGCATAATTTGTTCGACGAATGCTAACGCTGACCTCTCTTGGGACTTAACCTTAAGATTGATAGTTCAACTCTATAGCATTCCACTTCATGACCAGGCCAAAATATAGAACACGTATATATCAGTTTTGGAGTGGTTTTTGATAAGTAAAACATTTGCAGATCTCGGTCTCTTTCAAACTAATTCAATAAATTTCTGGTAAACACAATTTCGATTCTTTCAGAAGTAGGCGAACTATATAAAGAGGAGTCCTACCCAAGGGATCTCGTATATAAGTTCTCAAAGCTAGCCACATTTCATACAAATGCTTCTCCCTGGGGTTCTCGAAGGGTATGAAGTCGTGCAGATGTTTTGCACTTCCTAAGTTATATTAGGTCAAGTTAGATTGTCGATTAATCAACTATCTAGTCAAATACAATCGCTTATACAAATAAATGTTCATATACTTAACACGTTTTCGACATTCCAACTTTTACCATCCCTCGATCAAGTGTGAAGTAGGTAAGTTAGGGCACTAGTTGCATATCAAAGCCTAGCCTAGACACTCCATTCTTGACTCTCACAGATAGATAAGTCTACCTCATCTGTTTTTAGTACTGAGTATAGTATTAGTTACTTCCATAAACGAGTAAGAAATCAATACGATTAACACGTTTTTGACATTCCCACTTAACCGTTCTTCGTTCAAGAGGGAAGTCGGTAGCTTAAAACACTATTGCTTTTATACCTACTTGAACATCAATCTTATCTCTCATAAATAGAGAAGTCTACTTCACTCGCCTTTTAGTATTAAGAATATTTAATTATTTTTCAAACAAGTAAACAAAACACAATTTAGCCATTAAGAAATTCCTAACTCCTTTTTAAATTATTTTCTCATACTTTTAAAATACATTAAAATACTTACAATTGGTTTTAAAACATTTTCTCAAAATACTACTTTAAGATAACAAATTTATAAAATACTATGAAACTTAGAAAAACCATGTTTTCTATATATTTATAAATAAACCATCTTTTTTAAAAATTCATAACTAATTATTAAAAATAGTTAAAAATCGCAAACCACTTTTAAAGTACTTTAATAAGATTTAGCAAGAACTTATGAAATAAATGAAACAAAAACTTAAATTTAAATATCTTTTTAACCCTTTAAAGTCCAAAACAGAGGCGAAAACAATGCAGTTTTGCACAGGTGTAAGTTTGGCCACTTTTCGATATGTTATTCAACTTTTTAACATTCAAATTTTTTATGGAATCAAGCATACATATAAAACATCACAAATATGGCAAGAAGCCATTAAGGGTCTCTCCACAAAGTTCCATAAAATTGCCAAACACAAAGCAATTCCTAAGTGCATCTATAACGATTATCGCTATAACATGTAATGATCTCTTTTTTTGAGACAAATTAAATTTAATAATTAATATAAAATTTGGGATTTAAATTTGTGAATAAATTTGAAATTTTCCAAAAAAACTAAATAAGGTATGTGTTTGTTTATATATATATATACATATACATATACATATATATATATACATATATATATATATATAAATTGATTCTGAATTGAGTTTTTGATTTGGAATTCAAAAAAATAAATATATTATAAAAAATGCTTATAACACTTGTAAAATAATTACAACATGAGAATAACAAGTGTTAACTTAGTATAGCTTGCATTTACAAGTGGCATGGTTGGTCTATTTTATTTTTATTTTTGAAATTAATAAATAAAGAAAATTCAAATATATATATATATATATATACACACACACACACACATCTGTACCTCTTTCTCATCTTGTTTTCACATATTCAAAACCTAAGAAACTAAAGCCCGAGAAGAAATTCAAACCAGAAAAATGAAAACAGAAGTAAACACCCCTTCCAATTTCTAAACCTGAAAACAAGATCAATTCCCAGTTTTTTTCAAAAAAAAATCAAATAGCAAAACAAATTTATCTTAAAACTAGTAGATCATCTCAAACCTGAAAACCCCAACCAAAAATCAAAGATCAAACAATTTTTAAAAAAAAAACCGGGAAAACAAATCAAAGTTCCAAATTTTTGTTCTAAAACAATCAAGCAAAATTCAGCCTGAAGCAAATGAAAACCATCTTCAACCTAAGCTAGCTTCAAGCAATTCAAAGGAGCAACTCAATATGAATTCAAATCAAACAAAGATCAGAACATTTCAACATCAAATAGCAAATCAACATGCAAGCTTCAGATCAAAATCAGGAACTAACATTTCCAGATCAAAAATCAAAAGGAAACCTGTTCTTTGTTTTTGTATCAGGCGAGTAAACATCCTTCTTAAAAGTTTAAGTAAATGATAAACAGTTGCATGTGAATTTCCTAGAATGAATTATGCTTTGCATGTATATATATATATATATATATATATATGAGTGTGATTCCTGTATATATGAATATGATATAGTGTGCATGTCTGTTGCTCTGTTCTTTGTTCACAGAGTTTAAATTCTTAATAAAATTCCAAATCTCCTCATCTATTCTCTGATAGATTTTGGTTTTCAAACAATTTATGTTTGTTTAAACATAAATTAAGATTTTAAATATAATAAGTTTAAATATTATCTGGAAAATGGAAAAGGCAGTAAAATTTTTAAAACATGTTAAAATCAAACATTATGAATTGTTGATTCAAGTATATATTTTGAATCGAATTTTAAAACTATGATTTTTAAAAGGAAATTCAGGATTCTAGTGCTGTACTGAGTGAGGAAATCGGGGTTGACCAGAAAATGGATTTTGAGGCTTTTCTGGCGATTAGTGAACTCGGGGTGGTCGGCGTCTCTACTGGAGGTAGAGGGAAGTTTGGTGGTCTCAGCAAAAATGTCAGGTGGATTTTTAGACCACCGAGGCGGTGTCACGACGCTGGATTAGGGTTTAATACCTAGTTTGGTCGAGGTCTGGAAATCGGATCACTGCGTCATCTTTGGAGTATCGGGGTTCATCGTCATGGGGGAAAAGAAGTGTGGATGGCCGACGAGGGTGTGGCCGGAGTTTCATGGCTGCTGGTGATCGGCAGTGTCTGGTCGAGAAGGTTTTCTGGTGATGGGTTGGTTCCAGGCTTGATTCAAATAGCTTGATTTCGATTTTGTGTTCGTGATGAAGTTCCGGGTGGCCGGAAACTTTGAGGAAGTAATCTCCGATATGTGGGGAGGGACAACGATGGTCAAAGCTCCGATGATCAGACTTGCATGTGCACATGTGCCTGCAGTGTCAATTTTGTTTCAAGGAAGAAGGGTGGACTCGGGGAATGACTAGGGAATAGGAGAGGTTTGCTCGGATTTGTCTTCGGGTTAGCGTGAGTGTTAAGTCATGTTAACAAATTTTAAAAACTTTAAACTAAAACCAAGTTTTAGAAAAAATACTCGGGTCTGGACTCGAGTGAATACCAGGTTGAACTCGAAGCAAATATTTTAGCAGTTTTTTAGTTTGAAATAAAAACAAGTTTAAATTACATTCTTAAAACATTTCTTTAAAATAATAAATGCTTATTTAAACTTTGGGTTAGTTAAAGTTTTAAAATAAATTATTTTAAAAATGAATTTCTAATTTATTTAAATAAGTTTAAAATGTTTTAAATGAGTATCCTTATTTTAAGAAGGAATTCTTAAGTTTGTTTAAAATAAACTTAGATTGTATAATTAAGTAGTTAAAAGATGATGGTTTTAATTAACTTAAGTATTTTGAGTTAAATTCATATGATTAATTTTCAAGGTTTATTAAAGATTTAAATGACAATTAAGTGAATTAAGTAAATGGTTTATCTTTAATTAAAGGATACCTAATTCTGTAAGTAATTAAAGGTTAATGGCTTAATGTGATTACTTAAAGGATATTCAAATAATTAAAGGTTCATTTATTAATTAATTAAAGGTTGATTAATTAATAAAAGTAATTAAGGAATAATTAATTACTTAAAAAGATAATTACTTAATGAAAGTAATTAGAGGATAATTTATGAAAGTAATTAAAGGGCAATTACTGAAAGTAATTAGTTAAAGGATAATTACTTAATATAAGTAATTAAAGGGTTAATTTTAGGATGATTGATAAATTAATAATTAAAGATTAATTACTTAATAATTGTGAGTTAATTATTTAATAATTAATGGATATTTAATTAATGAATAAAGGTTAATTAATTTATGATTGAAAGATAATTACTTTGTATAATTAATTAATGGTTAATTAATTAATTAACTTAAGATTAATTAATTTATATGATTAATTAAGGATAATTAATCAATTAATTAAGGATAATTAATTAAGATAGGTATTTAAGGTTGATTAAGTAATTTCATTAATTAAAATAATAATAATTGGTTTGTAATTAATTAATGTTAATTAACCAGGATTAGTAATTTATTTATAAGTAATTAATCTGGTTTAAATTAATTATAAGTGTGTGATTAATTAATCTTGCTTATGGATGATTGGATTCTATTGAATGCCTTAAATTGCTTGATATCCCTGATGTGTGATGTTCTGTGATATGATTGCTTTGAATTGAGCTGTGAACTGTGATTTATTTATCTGTGATGAATCTACTTGTTTATCTATGAATGAAAGATAAGCGTTATAGGATTATACCGCTTATCGATATTGTTGTGTTTGAATTGATAATGGTTGATATTTTATTATTGCCTGTGAAACCCCTGGACTACACCACGCACATACAAATATGGATTTCGCGAGGAATTGGTTAAGTCACAGATATTTTGAATTTAATTTTTAAAAAAAAGTTGAATTTTGGATCCAAATGGTTTGGAAATGGAATTGGGTTGAATATGAAAAACTTTTGTAAAGGAAGTTTTGAAATTAAAATTTAGTCTGAATATACTATGTCTTGTTTTGAAATTATTGTTGGAAATTATGGTTTGAAAGGGCTATGCAAGTTATATAATGATTTTAAACCATTTTAAAATATTTTAAATGAATTGTTTTGGGAATTTGAATTTAATTCAAATAGAACTTGCCGAGAATACAGTCGTTGCTGATTTTCCAAATGTATACTTTGAAAGGCTTTAACTTGAGCAAATGTAATCGGATTTTCCCAAAATGAAAAGCAATTGTTTTCAAATGATAATGGCTTTCATATAACGAAAGAATTCTCAATTTTTGTTGAAAGGATTTCAAGTTGAATTTTTTTTGAAAGCTATAAATGAATCTTTGTTAAAGATTGGTGAACCTTGTTTTAAAATTGAAGAGCATCTTCAAGGGTGAATCTTTTGTTTAAAAGATTAAAAGTGGAAATTTGTTTAAACCATTTGAAAGGAAGGTTTTGGGCTAAAAGTTGTGACTTAACTAAGATCTCAATATATCCATATGGTTTTAAAAATAAGCGCTCATTATTCGGTTTGGCCAGGAGAGTACTTTATGTCATAAAACCATTCCGAATAGTGATACGACATAATGGGAGTGCATTTGAAGACGGTGGTGAAGACCGGGTATTTTCGAGAATGAAATGATTACCCGTCGAATGTCTCTGCACTGAGTCGCGCCGGTATAGAGATCTCCATATGTGATGGGGAGTCCGATCGGGAATGTGAATACCCGGATTTGCAAGGGCTTCTTTTGACGTGCCTTCGGTTCCGTTCGAACTGGGAACGAACTTGTATGGTTGTATGTCTGACATTACACTTTGAGATATAAAACTGATTTCTATCAAATACATTTCTATTGGTAGCGGAGAATTTATTCTCTTAGCTTAACACCCTTCTCTGAGACGTACGAGCTAAGAGGTTATGTAGTTGATGGTTATTAGTGATATACTCCTAATTTGGTAGTTGTGGCATGCTGAATGCTGATCATTTGTTGATCGAAGCATGGCTTTTGTGAAAAGCGTAGCTTTGTGGACGAGACCTCGTCAAACCTCACAACCCGGAAATGGTCGAAACAGGAAAGATGCGGCAAGGTTATGAGGGTCGCGCCCTTTAGGGTATGTGCATTTTCTTATGGATAAAAAGTGATATCATGGTATGGAGCCCAGATATTTAATTTATGTGGTTGTTGGAATTTTTTGGTGTTGAGCGCTTGGATAAAGGTTGGTGCGACCGGGGGATGGCATACTCGTGTCAGTAGTTACCTAGTTATAGAGGTAACCCGGCCTTGTGTTCGCAGAGAGCTAGTTAAGTTCTCGGGGCGTCCCTCCAGAGGCGTACCCATTCGGTAATGGAAGTTCCTTAGCCTTGACCATTTGTTGGAAATCCAATCACCCAATACGCGCCATGTACGGTTCTAGTTGTAGAACCTGCCATCTAATATGGTAGCTATAGTAGGCATATATAATGGTACATATGATGGCTAAGATTAATATTATACTTGCAAATGTTTTCTACACTATGCACTAATAATAATATCAAAAGGATTTTCACGTATCAAGCATTTTTGACTATCATAAGGAGAAATCTCCACCAAGTGTGCGCTTGCATTGTGTGTGTGCGGAGAGGCCTTATGGTAGTTTCATTTTTCGAAAGCATTACGAATTTCTTTTTATTTCTTTTGTTCAAATAAACTTTTTTTTTTGCTCACACCAGTCCCATGACTGACCTGGAGTTTATTGTTCCCTTACTAAACTCTGGGTGTCCATAATTTTCCACACGGGGATCCTAGAGTCAGGTTTTCAGATAGTCAGATAGTAGATGTAGACTCGATAGCCTTCAGCTTCTGGTTTGAGAACGCATTGTGTTTCAGGTTCAGCATGATTGTGGTTCAAGCTTGAAGTGTTTGGAGATATGGAAATGAAGATTCATATATTGGATTCTCTTTTGGAAGAACATTTGGTGCTATCCTTCCACTGTTGTATATCTTTTGGCTTTGATATTGATATCCATTTATATCAGATTGTTGAATTCATATTGTGTAACGATCTGCTATTTTGGACTATTCGCATCCGCAATGTCGGACTTGAATAATTCAAAATACCGAATTGTAAATTTTAAATTTGGCAAAACTGAGATATACAGTAAACAAATAATCGCAGAATCACATACACAGAGTAATAATATGCAGCGGAAGTAAAAGAGATAGTAGTTCATGAAGCTACTATATAAATATATAAGATACATCAGAGTTAAACCAGATACAACAGATGAGTAACACGATACATCAGATACAAATCAGAATACATCACTGGAATCATCGAATACTGAAAGCAGAATAGATGGCTGGATCTTCAAGCAAAGCTCCAACTCCAAAGGTGAGTCTCAAAAGCTGAACCACTCAGTCTGGCCCGAGCGTAAAACAAAACACAAGACACTCGAGTCAGGATTAACATTCTTATATCAATAAATCCAACTCAAGTGAAATAACAATTGAAATACAAGTAACTCAAAGGATGTTTGGAATAACCATCCTTTAAGGATCCTTTAAACTCTCTACTAGGTAGTAATGTACGCTAAGTAGATATTGTCTATCAGTAATATAAGATATCAAAATAGTGTTAAGGCGCTACCATTATCCCCCTTAACACATTTTATACAAGCATCATAGTCTATACAGCACTGTAAACTCCACCGTAAACTGGTGGGATATCAAGGAGTACTCCATAGGTATAACACAAATCAAATTCGTAGTGGTCGCGTATATAGGGATACAAGTATGACAATGCAACGACCCAGGATTTTAATTAATTTAAATTTGAATATTTAATTAATTTTATATATTAAAAAGTGAATTTATAAGTCGAATAAATTTTATTTTGAATAATTGGATTTAATTGAATAATTAAATCGATAATTTAATATGTTAAATTATGGAAATAATTGAAAATTGGGTTAAATATGATTGAAAATGATTTATAAAATTTTATTTTATCATATTGGAGTTAGAACGATATTTTAGAACTTTTAAAATTGAATTAAAAGTTAATTTGTGAAAATTAAATATTTTAATATTTAATCGACTAGTGAAATTAGCCAATTTTTGAACAGTCTCAGAATTGGACGAGACTAGTTCCATTGGATCCGTAATAGTTAGTTATTACAGGATTTCAATTTTCGTAGCAATCGGAGTTATCGTTTGATCGTGGCAGCTCGAAACGCATCGAATTGTTTTTAATATTAATTTGGCGAGTTAAAATAGCCATTTTTCAAAAAGTCTCGGATTTCGACGAACCAGTTTCATCGGATCCGTAATGTGATATTATTGTATGGTTTCAAATTTCGTGTCAATTGGATTTACCGTTTGTCCGATACAAATTAAAACGCCTAGAAAATCGTTTAAATCGGTTTAATTTAAATTGAACGTTTATAGCCATAACTCACACAGATATCCGAATTAGCTTCCAAAACCTGTTCCATTGTGTCCGGAACGTGGGGTAAACCCTAGAAACGCTGGATACGGCGCGTAAATCGGAGGTCGGAATTCCCGGATGAATAGTGTTCAACGATTTCCTATAAATAGACACCCTTCCTTCATAAATTAGAAAAAAAAAATAAACCTAAATCTAAACCCTAGCCGCCGGCCTCTAATACACGGCCAGAAATTCATTTCGATTCTCCTCAATTATCTTCAAATCTAAGCATTATTTCAAGAAATTCTCAACTGCAAAAATGAAGAGTACGTCGAGATCTTTAATCTCAACGGCTATGATCGGAATCGAAGCTACCGATCGCTGGCAATTTGCGTTCAAAGTCGTCGCATTCATGGTCATTTTCTGGAGGCTAGGGGCGACCGAGCTCCGCCTAGCTCCGGCCGTGGGGAGGCATGGCAATGGGCTTTCGAATGGTGGCCGAGTGATGGAGTATCGATGCTTGTGGGCGGAGCAAGAATTAACCCTAGTTTGAAGTGCTATGGGTTCCTGCGTGTTGTGTTTACTGGGGATGTTGCGTGAACGTGAGAAGAGGGAGAGGAGAAGGAACGTGCGGTCTAGATGAGGGGGGGTTTGGAGATCAACGGCCTGAATTTGTGTAGGTTAAAAAATTATAATTAAATGTTGTAAATTTGTTATAAAAAATTCGTGTAACTTCAAAAAATCATAACTTTTTCATACGAGGTTGTAAACGCGCGAAACCAGTTGCGTTGGAATCGTATGGACGAGCACTACGCGATGGAGTTGGATTGGAGTCGTTTGGAGTTAGTGAGAATTTTGGGTAAAATTAAACGTACGTTTAATTTTATCCAAAATAAATCGCTAAAACAAAATTGAAATCAAGGTGAGAACTTCTCACTCAATCGAATCAGTTTCGATTTTAATTTTAAATACTTAGATTTAAAATAATTGAATGTATGTTTGAATGATGATTGTTGTCTATTGATTGTTAAAATAGACATTATGCGCCGTTAGTAAGCGGATGTTATTTATTAAAAACATATACCGCGAATATTTCATAAACAGTGAAATTGGTATTATATATAATAGCAATATATATATATTGGCATATGTATATATTGGAGCTATTGATTTCCCGCATTTGTATAGCGGATGAGACCCTATTGCACCGTCTATTAAGCGGATAATATTTTTAAATCCCATATACCGCGATAATTCCGTACTGGAGCGGAATTGGTATTGTGCTAATGTTTGTGGATGGAGGAAAACAGGTTGGAGGGATCCAACTGGATTCCTCAACAGTATTTATTTGAATTCAGATATTTTGATATTTGATGGATTATCATATCGATATATGATATCGTTGTTGTCGTGATTGACTATTTGGTATGTAGCATCATTGGACCAAATTTTGGGATTTTAAAATGATTTTTAAAGTGATTTTTGAAAGTATACATTTATAAAATATTTTTGGAACTGATCCATTTTAAATAAATAAACGTTATAATTTTTAAAGTTATAAAAATTATGATTTTGAGAAATACGGTTAAAGATTGATTTTTGAGAAATATGGGTTAATGTTTTTATAAAATAATTAAAATTGGATTTTTGAATTTATTATAAAAGTTCAAATATAGGATTTATAAATTTGATTATTTTATAAATCAAGAGAATGGTGAAATTATAAAGGAGATTAAAGATGTTTTAAAATAATAGTATAAATTGATTTTATAAAGGATTTATAAATTGATAATTTATAAATGAAAATATTTGAATTATAAAACGAGTTTTATAAGTGTTAGAATGAATTGTGAATGAATTTCATAAATTAATGAAATTTATAAAATTATAAACGGTGAAGTTATGAAAGGAATTTTATAAGCAGTAGGTTTATAAAATTTTCAAAGTTATTAAAAGAATGGTTTTGGATAAATAATTGAATCTTATAAGTTATAAGATTTATAATTATGAAGTTTAAAGAAACGATCTTGTAAACAAATAAATTATAAGTGTTTGACTTATAATGTGAACTTTTGGTTTATAATTGGGTTATGAATTGAATAGGTTAATAAAGAAATTTATAAAAGGAAGTTGTTATAAAATAAATAGAAATGGAATTTATAAACGTTGTTTTATAAATTCGCAAACGACTTATTTTGATAAGTAAATTGTTGTAACCTATTAATGGAGTTATATTCACATTTTGAACTGTGAATAATCCTTTAAAATGAAATGTATAGAAATGATGAAATTTGTTAACATAGTATATTCACGTTTTTGAATAGTGAATAATATGTTAAAGAAATTGTTTTGAATGTGATGTTTTAAATAGAATTAAAACGATCTAACGATGTTTTAAAATGTGTTAAGATTCGAAACCATAGATTTCAACATTCATTGTTGAAATAGACGTTTTCGAGAAATAGAAGGAAATGGTGGACTATAACACTGCTGTTATAGTAAATGATTTTCGAAAGGAAATGTTTTGTATAGTATTGGGATTTATATATCTATTTTAATTTCGAATCCCTATACTAGTGATTTTGGGTTATCGTAACGATGTTTTACGCAACATTCGTTTTGGCCCAAATAAATATGTTTAAGAGAATGATTTCCTTAAAGAATGAAATATATACTTAATCTCGATTTAAGTATATTGAATATTTTCCAAGTGTTGAAAATAAAAAGTTTGTGAATTACTTATGAATAAATAAGTATGGAAATGTTTTCCAATATAAAGTGAATGTTTTGAGAATTTATCTTTTTGAAGATAAATTGAAATGAATAATTGAAATCGTATATGCATGGATATTTTGGAATGAAAATTCACTATGGAATTTATAAAAGAATGGGGAAATTTGTTTAAAAATAAATATTGATTTATTTTTGAAGTGTGAAAATTATATATCTAGTAAAGATATTTTTGGGAAATAAATAATTTGGAAAATTATTTGGAATCTGGTGATGTGTGCATATCTATTGATAGTTTAATAACCGACTATCAATATTTACCTTTGAAAGGTATTTGTTGTGATTTGTTGAATTTGAATGCACACTTATTTTTAAATTATTGCGCTCGTTATTCGGATTACCCATTCCGAATAGTGATACGACGTAATGGATAGCATTGAAGATCGGTGTTGAAGACCCGGTATTTGCGAGAGCGATAGGATGACCTGTCGATTGACTCTGCACCGAGTAGCTACGGTATTGAGTTCTCCATATGTGATGGGAAATCCGATCAGGATTGTGGATATCCGGATTGCAAGGACTTCTTTGTAAGTGCCTTCGGTTTTGTTCGTGCCCGGAACAGACTTGTATGGATTGTATGTCTGACATTACAAATTGAGATATAAAGCAGATTTCTTTCAAATATATTTCTGTTGGTGGCGGAGAATTTATTCTTTTAGCTTAACACCCTTCTCTGAGACGTACGAGCTCAGAGGTTATGTAGTTGAATGTTATCAGCGATATATTCCCAATTTGGTAATGTGACATGTCGAGTGTTGCTGTGAAATGATCATTGTGTTGATTATTTGTGATAGGATCATTTATTTGATCGTCTATCCTTGTGATCATTTCTATGATCATTTGTTGACCCAAAGCATGGCTTTTGTATCAAGTATGTTTTTGTGGACGTGACTTCGTCGAGCCTCACACCCCGGAATGGTCAAAACAGGAAAGATGCAGCAAGGTTATGAGGGGTAGCGCCCTTTAGGATGTGTGCATTTCCTTCTGGAAAAGGGTGGTATCATGGTATGGAGCCCAGATACTTACTCATGTTGAAAACACTTTATGATTGTGTGAATTGATTGCGAGCGCTCGGTGAAAGGTCCCAAAGGACCGGGGGATGGCATATTCGGTCAGTTGTTACTCAGTTAGGGGTAACCCGGCCTTGTGTTGGTAGAGATCCGGTTTGGTTCTCGGGGATGTCCATCCAGAGGCATTCTCATGTGGCAATGGGAAGTTCCTTAGCCTGACCATTTGTTGGAAATCCAAAGAAACAATACGATCTTGTACGGTTTTAGTTGTAGAACCTGCTTCCTCAGGAAGTAACTATAGTAGGCATAATATAATGGTACCTATGCTGGCTAAGATTTATATTCTACTTTCGAAATCGTTTTATACACTATGCACTAGTAATAATATCAAATGTTTCTTTTTAATACGTATCAAGCATCTTTGACTAACATAAGAAGAAATCTCCTCCAAGTCTGCGTTTGCATTGTGTGTGTGGCGGGAGGTCTTATGGTAGTCTCATTTTTAAAAAGCATTGCGAATTGACTTTAAAAATATTCCTATATTTTGATTTTAAAGATAAATAAACTGTTTTGAGTTCTCACACCAGTCACATGACTGACTCGGAGTTTATTGTTTTCCTTCCTAAACTCTGGGTGCCCACCAATTTCCACACGGGCAGTTAAGAGTTAGGTTTATCAGGATATTCTGGATATTCAGGAGTTGCTGGAGGCAAGCTAGATGGCAGGGCGTATTACTAGTATATAGTATTTCTTTTCCGCTGTTTGTTGTTGTTTGTTGTTGTACATTCTGATGTAATGAAATGTAATGTGATGTAATGTAATAACTGATATAGTTCTTTGTTTAAAGATTATTCATTTATTATTATATGTTGTTCCGCTGCGAATTGTGAGATTCTGTTATTGT
The DNA here is from genome assembly GCA_030765085.1 of Allium cepa. NCBI lineage: Eukaryota > Viridiplantae > Streptophyta > Magnoliopsida > Asparagales > Amaryllidaceae > Allium > Allium cepa. Next base: position 604,788,923 of record CM060935.1, read on the forward strand.
TCTACTGTTTTATATTTTCTATTTTCTTTTCTCTCCTCTCTCTATTTTTCTATCTTTTTCTCTCTTCTTCTACCTCTTTCCTTTTCTTAAACCATAACATTTCGGGTTTCCGGCCTTCGATTTCTCGGCAGTCGATAAAGTGAGTATCGATGTTGAATTTTCGAAAGTCGAAAATTTTCGGGACGTTACATTTGGTATCAGAGCATATGGGTAAGCGACCACCATGGTTCTGTTGGGTATTACTCATTAGAGATAGAGTCAGCAGTACTCTAGAATGAGTTGAGTGTAATAATAGCTATGAGTGCGTATTTGTTAGTGAATATGAAATCGTTTTATATTGTGATGATTGGTTTGTTGAGTGGCATATGAACCTTCGTCAGCACGGTCTGGACAACTATGCCGAAGGGGTTTATAAACATTTGAATAGAACAATTCGACACAGTATTGTTTTAAATTGGGTAAACGAAATAATTTTACCTTGAGTATATTTTATATATAAAGGAATAATTTTTCAGAATTATTAAAGTGTATATAAGTTGATTGTTAAGTTGTTTGAATAATCTAAATAAAAGAATAAATTGTATAAGCAAAAGAATTATAAGAATTGAATTATAATTAAAGTGATTACAATTGTGAAATAAACTTATATATATGAGAAGTGAAACTATATGAATATATTTACGAATATGAGTTGTAAATAAAAATGAATTTAAAGTTAAATAGAAAATTTACTTTAGAATTATAATCTGAATTGATTTATAAGTGGGAATTTAAGCTAAGTAAAACCAAGTGATGTTATAAAATGGAAGTATAACTTAAGAGATGTTGAATGAAGTTGATTTCGGTATCAAAGTAAATTAATAAAGTTAAGTGATAAATGTGAACTTAAGTTATGTAAATAAAATTCAACTTTTGTAATTGAATTGAATTAATGGATTAAATGTTAATCAATTGAATGTGAATTAAGTTGATATGAAATAATGAATATAAGTGTTAATTCATTAAAATCTAATATTATTGGAAAGTTGAATAGTTGAATGAAAATCAATTTAATTAAACCAAATTGAATGAATATATGCAAAGGAATTTGGTTGTAATTAATATACATTGGTTGTTATATGGTTGTTAGTTGATTGATTGTATATAATTCATTAAGTGTTAATGAAATTGAGTTAATGAAATTGGAAGCTAAAGTAATTGAAATCCAATTGAAAGTTAAGTGAATCTTAAATAGAATTGAATTTAATTTGGAAGTAAACCAACTTGAATATGAATTAGTGAATATAAACTAATTGAAAATGAATGTTAGTAAAATCATCCACTGTTAATAAATCAAATATGATTAAATTGAAAAACCTATTTCATTGAATATTAATGAGAATATGAATGAATATTTATTGGTTATGAATGTTAGTTGGATGATAGTTGGTTGATGTTTGCATTTGTTGCTTTTACTGCATTTGCTATGTTAACATATATAGTTATTATGTTACTATATGTTGTATATTGATACTATTGTCTACATGCATGTTCTCATGTTGTTTGTTGAGTGTTTAGTAGGTGCGGATCGCGTTTGCTTCGCATTTGGAGCTCGCTTTCGCGCTATATTAGCCGTATATGCTCGCTAATAAAATATAAGGTACATATCTCGGATTAAATATCGTACTTTTATACTTTTTTCCCTGAGGGATGCCTCATTACTTGATGAGATGTATATTTTTGATATATATACTGTCATTTTTTTTCGGATTGAGCCGCGCAAAGGAGACTATGGCGAATTTTTTCGAAAATTTAAGGCGTTAGAAAAAATTTGAGAAAATTGGAAAGTTTTGAAAACTATAACTTTGATTTGGAATTGAAAGTTAAACAATAGTAATTGCTTTTGAAAAGAAAACTAAGTATGATTTGAAAACTTAGTAAGTTACTGTAAGAAGTTTAACTATGGATTTATGGAAAATTAATAGATTCTGTAACTTTTCTTACTTGTTAATTTCGAGGACGAAATTCTTTTAAGGGGGGAAGATTGTAACGACCCAGGATTTTAATTAATTTAAATTTGAATATTTAATTAATTTTATATATTAAAAAGTGAATTTAAAAGTCGAATAAATTTTATTTTGAATAATTGGATTTAATTGAATAATTAAATCGATAATTTAATATGTTAAATTATGGAAATAATTGAAAATTGGGTTAAATATGATTGAAAATGATTTATAAAATTTTATTTTATCATATTAGAGTTAGAACGATATTTTAGAACTTTTAAAATTGAATTAAAAGTTAATTTGTGAAAATTGAATATTTTAATATTTAATCGACTAGTGAAATTAGCCAATTTTTGAACAGTCTCAGAATTGGACGAAACCAGTTCCATTGGATCCGTAATAGTTAGTTATTACCGGATTTCAATTTTCGTAGCAATCGGAGTTATCGTTTGATCGTGGCAGCTCGAAACGCATCGAATTGTTTTTAATATTAATTTGGCGAGTTAAAATAGCCATTTTTCAAAAAGTCTCGGATTTCGACGAAACCAGTTTCATCGGATCCGTAATATGATATTATTGTATGGTTTCAAATTTTGTGTCAATTGGATTTACCGTTTGTCCGATACAAATTAAAACGCCTAGAAAATCGTTTAAATCGGTTTAATTTAAATTGAACGTTTATAGCCATAACTCGCACAGATATCCGAATTAGCTTCCGAAACCTGTTCCATTGTGTCCGGAACGCGGGGTAAACCCTAGAAACGCTAGTTACCGTGTGTAAATCGGAGTTCGGAATTCCCGGATGAATAGTGTTCAACGATTTCCTATAAATAGACACCCTTCCTTCATAAATTAGAAAAAAAATAAACCTAAATCTAAACCCTAGCCGCCGGTCTCTAATACACGGCCATAAATTCATTTCGATTCTCCTCAATCATCTTCAAATCTAAGCATTATTTCAAGAAATTCTCAACTGCAAAAATGAAGAGTACGTCGAGATCTTTAATCTCAACGGCTATGATCGGAATCGAAGCTACCGATCGCTGGCAATTTGCGTTCAAAGTCATCGCATTCATGGTCATTTTCTGGAGGCTAGGGGCGACCGAGCTCCGCCTAGCTCCGGCCGTGGGGAGGCGTGGCAATGGGCTTTCGAATGGTGGCCGAGTGATGGAGTATCGATGCTTGTGGGCGGAGCAAGAATTAACCCTAGTTTGAAGTGCTATGGGTTCCTGCGTGTTGTGTTTACTGGGGATGTTGCATGAACGTGAGAAGAGGGAGAGGAGAAGGAACGTGCGGTCTAGATGAGGGGGGGTTTGGAGATCAACGGCCTGAATTTGTGTAGGTTAAAAAATTATAATTAAATGTTGTAAATTTGTTATAAAAAATTCGTGTAACTTCAAAAAATCATAACTTTTTCATACGAGGTCGAAAACGCGCGAAACCAGTTGCGTTGGAATCGTATGGACGAGCACTACGCGATGGAGTTGGATTGGAGTCGTTTGGAGTTAGTGAGAATTTCGGGTAAAATTAAACGTCCGTTTAATTTTATCCGAAATAAATCGCTAAAACAAAATTGAAATCAAGGTGAGAACTTCTCACTCAATCGAATCAGTTTCGATTTTAATTTTAAATACTTAGATTTAAAATAATTGAATGTATGTTTGAATGATGATTGTTATCTATTGATTGTTAAAATAGACATTATGCGCCGTTAGTAAGCGGATGTTATTTATTAAAAACATATACCGCGAATATTTCATAAACAGTGAAATTGGTATTATATATAATAGCAATATATATATATTGGCATATGTATATATTGGAGTTATTGATTTCCCGCATTTGTATAGCGGATGAGACCCTATTGCGCCGTCTATTAAGCGGATAATATTTTTAAATCCCATATACCGCGATAATTCCGTACTCGAGCGGAATTGGTATTGTGCTAATGTTTGTGGATGCAGGAAAACAGGTTGGAGGGATCCAACTGGATTCCTCAACAGTATTTATTTGAATTCAGATATTTTGATATTTGATGGATTATCATATCGATATATGATATCGTTGTTGTCGTGATTGACTATTTGGTATGTAGCATCATTGGACCAAATTTTGGGATTTTAAAATGATTTTTATAGTGATTTTTGAAAGTATACGTTTATAAAATATATTTGGAACTGATCCACTTTAAATAAATAAACGTTATAATTTTTAAAGTTATAAAAATTATGATTTTGAGAAATACGGTTAAAGATCAATTTTTGAGAAATATGGTTTATGTTTTTATAAAATAATTAAAATTGGATTTTTGAATTTATTATAAAAGTTCAAATATAGGATTTATAAATTTGATTATTTTATAAATCAAGAGAATGGTGAAATTATAAAGGAGATTAAAGATGTTTTAAAATAATAGTATAAATTGATTTTATAAAGGATTTATAAATTGATAATTTATAAATGAAAATATTTGAATTATAAAACGAGTTTTATAAGTGTTAGAATGAATTGTGAATGAATTTCATAAATTAATGAAATTTATAAAATTATAAACGGTGAAGTTATGAAAGGAATTTTATAAGCAGTAGGTTTATAAAATTTTCAAAGTTATTAAAAGAATGGTTTTGGATAAATAATTGAATCTTATAAGTTATAAGATTTATAATTATGAAGTTTAAAGAAACGATCTTGTAAACAAATAAATTATAAGTGTTTGATTTATAATGTGAACTTTTGGTTTATAATTGGGTTATGAATTGAATAGGTTAATAAAGAAATTTATAAAAGGAAGTTGTTATAAAATAAATAGAAATGGAATTTATAAACGTTGTTTTATAAATTCGCAAACGACTTATTTTGATAAGTAAATTGTTGTAACCTATTAATGGAGTTATATTCACATTTTGAACAGTGAATAATCCTTTAAAATGAAATGTATAGAAATGATGAAATTTGTTAACGTAGTATATTCACGTTTTTGAATAGTGAATAATATGTTAAAGAAATTGTTTTGAATGTGATATTTTAAATAGAATTAAAACGATCTAACGATGTTTTAAAATGTGTTAAGATTCGAAACTATAGATTTCAACATTCATTGTTGAAATAGACGTTTTCGAGAAATAGAAGGAAATGGTGGACTATAACACTGTTGTTATAGTAAATGATTTTCGAAAGGAAATGTTTTGTATAGTATTGGGATTTATATATCTATTTTAATTTCGAATCCCTATACTAGTGATTTTGGGTTGTCGTAACGATGTTTTACGCAACATTCGTTTTGGCCCAAATAAATATGTTTAAGAGAATGATTTCCTTAAAGAATGAAATATATACTTAATCTCGATTTAAGTATATTGAATATTTTCCAAGTGTTGAAAATAAAAAGATTGTGAATTACTTATGAATAAATAAGTATGGAAATGTTTTCCAATATAAAGTGAATGTTTTGAGAATTTATCTTTTTGAAGATAAATTGAAATGAATAATTGAAATCGTATGTGCATGGATATTTTGGAATGAAAATTCACTATGGAATTTATAAAAGAATGGGGAAATTTGTTTAAAAATAAATATTGATTTATTTTTGAAGTGTGAAAATTATATATCTAGTAAAGATATTTTTGGGAAATAAATAATTTGGAAAATTATTTGGAATCTGGTGATGTGTGCATATCTATTGATAGTTCAATAACCGACTATCAATATTTACCTTTGAAAGGTATTTGTTGTGATTTGTTGAATTTGAATGCACACTTATTTTTAAATTATTGCGCTCGTTATTCGGATTACCCATTTCGAATAGTGATACGACGTAATGGATAGCATTGAAGATCGGTGTTGAAGACCCGGTATTTGCGAGAGCGATACGATGACCTGTCGATTGACTCTGCACCGAGTAGCTACGGTATTGAGTTCTCCATATGTGATGGGAAATCCGATCAGGATTGTGGATATCCGGATTGCAAGGACTTCTTTGTAAGTTCCTTCGGTTTTGTTCGAGCCCGGAACAGACTTGTATGGATTGTATGTCTGACATTACAAATTGAGATATAAAGCAGATTTCTTTCAAATATATTTCTATTGGTGGCGGAGAATTTATTCTTTTAGCTTAACACCCTTCTCTGAGACGTACGAGCTCAGAGGTTATGTAGTTGAATGTTATCAGCGATATATTCCCAATTTGGTAATGTGACATGCTGAGTGTTGCTGTGAAATGATCATTGTGTTGATTATTTGTGATAGGATCATTTATTTGATCGTCTATCCTGGTGATCATTTCTATGATCATTTGTTGACCCAAAGCATGGCTTTTGTATAAAGTATGTTTTTGTGGACGTGACTTCGTCGAGCCTCACACCCCGGAATGGTCAAAACAGGAAAGATGCAGCAAGGTTATGAGGGGTAGCGCCCTTTAGGATGTGCGCATTTCCTTCTGGAAAAGGGTGGTATCATGGTATGGAGCCCAGATACTTACTCATGTTGAAAACACTTTATGATTGTGTGAATTGATTGCGAGCGCTCGGTGAAAGGTCCCAAAGGACCGGGGGATGGCATATTCGGTCAGTTGTTACTCAGTTACGGTAACCCGGCCTTGTGTTGGTAGAGATCCGGTTTGGTTCTCGGGGATGTCCATCCAGAGGCATTCTCATGTGGCAATGGGAAGTTCCTTGGCCTGACCATTTGTTGGAAATCCAAAGAAACAATACGATCTTGTACGGTTTTAGTTGTAGAACCTGCTTCCTCAGGAAGTAGCTATAGTAGGCATAATATAATGGTACCTATGCTGGCTAAGATTTATATTATACTTTCGAAATCGTTTTATACACTATGCACTAGTAATAATATCAAATGTTTCTTTTTAATACGTATCAAGCATCTTTGACTAACATAAGAAGAAATCTCCTCCAAGTCTGCGTTTGCATTGTGTGTGTGGCGGGAGGTCTTATGGTAGTCTCATTTTTAAAAAGCATTGCGAATTGACTTTAAAAATATTCCTATATTTTGATTTTAAAGATAAATAAACTGTTTTGAGTTCTCACACCAGTCACATGACTGACTCGGAGTTTATTGTTTTCCTTCCTAAACTCTGGGTGCCCACCAATTTCCACACGGGCAGTTAAGAGTTAGGTTTATCAGGATATTCTGGATATTCAGGAGTTGCTGGAGGCAAGCTAGATGGCAGGGCGTATTACTAGTATATAGTATTTCTTTTCCGCTGTTTGTTGTTGTTTGTTGTTGTACACTCTGATGTAATGAAATGTAATGTGATGTAATGTAATAACTGATATAGTTCTTTGTTTAAAGATTATTCATTTATTATTATATGTTGTTCCGCTGCGAATTGTGAGATTCTGTTATTGTTCTACTGTTTTCTATTTTCTATTTTCTTTTCTCTCCTCTCTCTATTTTTCTATCTTTTTCTCTCTTCTTCTACCTCTTTCCTTTTCTTAAACCATAACATTTCGGGTTTCCGGCCTTCGATTTCTTGGCAGTCGATAAAGTGAGTATCGATGTTGAATTTTCGAAAGTCGAAAATTTTTGGGACGTTACAGACAAGGCACATGAGGCAATATCCAAGGTAGTGAAACTACCGTTCGCCTGATCCGGACTGGTGAGAACGCATCGCCGCAGCGATCGCAACACCGCAAAACAACACTCCTGAAATTTACGAGGGTGCACCAATCAATCACAAGTAATGAGTAGTAGTTACGAAGAAGTGTGTTCGCTCGAGGTGGCTAACCCCATTTGGCCCGGCACGGCTCCTGATTTTAGTCATTTCCAATTTGACACAAGTGTCAAGGCTATCCATTATCGTTCTCTTTCTTCAGTCATCACATACATCATTCCAACCACTTCGTTCTGGATCATCACTCCGCGTATAGTTATTATAGTGGTTTTTGGTTTAGATAGAGAGTATATCCATAACCAATTCCGGGCTCTTTAATAACTTTCGTAATTATTACACCGATTGGTCGTTTTAATAAGTTTCAAAAACCAAATCAAATTCAATTTCAATTAGAATTTGTAAATCAACATTTCGTTTGTCTTTCTAAATCAATTTCCAAAATTTACGTTCAAACTTCCAAATTTCCATTTCAAAATCTTATAATTCAATTTCAATTTTTATTTAAAACAATTCAAATATTAATTCTAGTTCGTATATATAAGTTTCATTCCGAAATCATTTAAATTAAATTAATTTACATTCAAATCAATTTAAATTCAGTAATCGATTTCATTCAATATTCGTTAAGTAAATTTATCGTTCAAAACAACTTCTATATAAATTCCAATTCATTTAAATCAATTACTTACGTTCATCTTCATTATATCAAAACTACAAATTTAACTAAATAAGATTCGTCAAATCAAATTCTCAAAATTACTAGTCTTAAATTAATTTCCATAAATCACATTATATTTCTTCTTAAAGAAATTCAATTTCACTTATTTGCTTACTTAAATAATTTCCAAAACTTAATTAACAAAGAATCTCAATTTCAATTATTTACGAAGTTCCAATTCACTTATTCAAAAGTTCAATTTCTCTTATCAAAGAATTCAATTTTTATTCAATTATCAAATAATTCAATCTTATTCAATTATTAAATAATTTCAATCTTAATTATTAATAATTTCAAAACTTAATAATTTCAAACTTAGTTATAAATTCAACCTTAATTATTAAATCATTTCAAACTTAATTATAAATTCAACCTTAATTATTAAATCATTTCAAACTTAATTCAATGAATAATTCCAAATTTAATTGTTAAATAATTCATTTCAAAACAACGTCCTTTCATCAGTTATTACGTTAATATCTTGTTTCAGATTTCAATATTAACATTTTCCTTTCATCAAAATTTTCGTTCCAATTTTATTTCAAAACCTTATTATTCAAATAAAATCTTTATTTTATTTCAAATCAAATTATTGACCAATCGGGTTTATTTAATTCTCTATCCTAAGTCCAGTTCATTTTGAGTATTTATCATTTCAATCCGATTCCATTTCAATACAAAAATCAAAGCACAGCAAAGGGAACTTGCAGTGTGATAACTGGGATGGCGTCAAAGTAAATAAACAAGCAATAACAACAATCAATAACAATTCAATAATCAATTCAAATAATCCTGAAATAATTGTATTAATTCACATTGTGGTTTGTGCAAATTAATATAATTATTTCTAGTACCTACGCTATCATTTCATGCAGATTAAAGATTATTACACTAACATTATACAGTTCTTCACTTGTCATTCATTATTCAAATTTATACTACAACAATTTATAAAACATACATTCAACGGTTCAAGGTGTACTTAACCAAATTCTACGTGTCAATTAACTTAACATTTAAAAGGGGTCATATTTAACTAATCAAATTCAACTACTCAACTTCAACACATATCAGTTTCAAATTGTTAACTATTCTACGACAATTTCAATTTTAATTTATTTATCACTTACTACATTAACAATTTAACGTCCAATTACAACATCAAACAAACAATCACTTATCAATCAAACGAGATTTATCATCATATAATTAACAGATAATGGTGTCAGATGTCACAGGTGAACTGATACAGGTAATTAACATATATAACAATGTACATAACTAACAGTCACATATTTCAATTGTCATTTCAGTTGAAATCAAATTTAATAAATAAAAGAACATTAATCGTGAGTGATTGCTCACCTTTCGAGGCTAGGGAGATTGACAACAGAACAAGCTATGAATTCCAAAGCGAAGCAAGATTTTGCCCAAATCTCAAACAAGGCAAGATTTGAACGCGAATTTGACGAACAGATCTGATACAGAAATTGATGGAGACGAATCAAATTAGCTTGATACAAAAATTTACACGAGATGTATATTATATTATTATTTTCCTTAAACCCAATGTTCAATTTAAAATACATATACATTTTAAATAAGTCTTAAATTTAAATATATATATATATATTTATATACATTGAAGCGAACATATATATATATATATATATATAAATAATATTCTTAAACTCAATTCTTAACCCATGTTATAATTCAAAACACGCTATAAAATGGAACTATAAACATTTTAAACCAAAATCCCAATACATATCATATTTTAAGATCTGAATACATTTCAGAATTGACATAACTATATATATATAACAAAAATAGGTGAGCTACTTCGGATAGACATGTGCGGACACCTTTATTAATTATGCATACAAAGGAAGAGACGACCTCCAAAAAATATAAAAGTGCCCATAGCTAGAAAACTATATACCTTACCGTGCCAATATAAATCTATTTATTATTACTTGATAAAAAAATCTCTACACCCTTAAACATATATAACTGACACTCTTAAATTTCAAAACATTGCTATATAGTAAATATCTACATATAAGACTATAAACAGTGAAGAGGAAAGTATATATATATATATAACTTCATATATATATAAATCTTTAAAAATATGTGTATAACTATACATATAATTCCCAAATTCATGCCTATACACGACAGCTTAAAACATACATATAACTATTATAGCTTACTTTAAAAACCCAAACCAAACAAGTATAGCTACATATATTCTATTTCAGAAAGCAACTGACATCAGTTTTCTCAAAACATAAATATGCAAATGAAACCACTAAATAATATACAAATGCAGACAGAACAAAACGTACATTGGAAAAATGTTCATGCAAGCACTAAATCTGTAAACAAATATGCAGACCAAAAATTTAGATATATACATTAAAATATATATATGAATGCTACCTATATTAACACTAAACTATAAAATATCTGTGCAGACTTATCAAACTTAGTAATATAATACCCTAAAACAATATCTGTATATAAAAATATTTCTAAAATAAATATGCTAACTTACGACAACATAAATAAACTATCTTTCATAAAAAAAATATACGTGTACATAAACCATAGAATATTTGTATAAAATATATAAACTAACGTTACTATAACATAATATAATTTATACTAAAACACCATAGAATACTTAAAATATACTAACAGATGGATACGTACATAAATACACACCATTACAAAATCTTGCTGCTAAGGCTTATATATTAATGAACATATATGCAGATCAGTAAAACCGCAAAACAATGAATATATACCTACCTCTAAACTAACATACCTACAGTAGGTTTATTATATTATATAATATATACACTTAACCGATCAAAAGCTGTTATATATATACCTTATGCGAATTTCGCACTCAGCCAAGGTGGATCGAATGACAGAAGAGGCTCGGGCGATGCACTGAGCAAGTCCCATGATAATTTGTACCAATAAAAAGGCATGCAACATAAAATTTTTTTATTAGAGAAGGCTTTGCTAAAAAAACAAGGGTAAGCGACTGCTTTTGAAGCTAAAGCAAAGGAGCAAGGGTTGTGGAGGAGATTCAGGTGGCGGGGGGATCGAGTAGGCTTCATGCGTGGGTTGATGTCAATAGAAGGGAGGTGGATGGAGATGCCGAGGATGATCTGCTTCGAGTGAAAAGCAAGGTCGAAGGCTGCTTGCCGCAAAGGAGCTCAGGTTATGTGGGAGGCGTTTGGGAGAAAGGGTGTGGTTTGGAATGGACGAGGTAGGCAGAGGACGTGGTGTTTGTGGGTGAGCTGCGGTAGGGACGAGTAGGTCTTGGCAATAAGGCACAACGCCAATATATATAGCTTTATATGCAAAGCCAACGCTAGCTTCAGGTTCAAGTAATATAAAGGTTTATACTATTGTAAAAATATTTTTCTTTATCAGGCATGAATCAGAAAAAAAAATGAAAAGAGAGGGAAAGAAATGATAGAAGAACAGAACGTATAAAGTTCAGTTGAATTTTTTTTTATATAGGTACAGGCGAAATTTTGAGAAGAGAAGGAAGCAGGGGAAGAGAAATAATGTTTGCGTGAAATCAAAGAAAGAAGGGAAGAAGTAAAGATAAACGTGCAATGAAATTCTTGTGTCAATTCATATTTTGACCTTTGGTTGTCCATACTGAAGAATGAAAAGGAAACAAAATATATTCGTGATTAACACAGCAAGCTGAACCAGATGGAGGACACAGAATTGCAAATGGACCCAATTTAGCGAATCGTTACACTTTGCATTCTGTCGATTTCGTCGTGCACCGGACTCCAAAGTACACCAATGAATATATCATGGTGATCAGCGCGATGAGGCGGATAAGAGGAAATCAAAATATCTGTGTCAGGATCTTCCTATCAAAAGCCATACGGACACTGATACACATTGCTTTCTCGTACGGAAAAATCCAAACGGAGCTAGAAACGTAAAAATTTTGTGAAACGGATTACGCAATCTTATTCAGAGTGTTCTAATTAAATTTTCTCATGTTGACATATTTAGGTTTCAGAAAACTTTTAAATTCAACTGTTATTTCGTCGAAAATAAGATCGACGGAGCTAAAGAAGTCCGAATTTGGAAAAATGAAAAATGACGTCTTGCTCAGAAGATGATTTAGAATTTTTCTATGTAAAAATATTTAGGTTTTGAAAACGGTTTATTTTCATTGATTTCTAACTGATTTAATTGAAGTAAATTTATGCGCGAAATAAACTTTCATATTTTTGGACGAAAATTTACCAATTGCTATGTTTAATTAGACCCATTCCAAGTATCAAATTTATATTTCAAAATTTTATCGTATAAAATTTCACAAAATTTCAATTAAATACGTTACTAAAACCGGTTAAATTTACGGGTCGTTACTATTCAACAATTGATTTTAAATTCAGAGTATTCCAATATGTTGATTTAATTTCCATTTATTAATATTTTACACCTAAAAGATTTCTTTAAAACCAAATTTTATTTTATCTCATTTATTCATTGTTTTATTATCCAATTTTTTAAACTAACAATTCCAAAGATCACAAATTTGAACTGTCGTTCATTATAATCATACTTTATTCGACAAATTTAATTCTTCTTTATTCCAATTATTATTAAATTTATTTTACTTAATATATCTTCTCACATACGTTAAGTATATTTTCACTTATTATAACTACTCAAATTTATTTAAAAATTCCTTTGATAACATTTTCTACTGTATAATATTCAATTACATAGTTAACTTTTTGAAAAATTTTGGTAAGTTATATATATAATGCAATTGAGTAATATACAAGTAAAATTTTCTAATTTAATTATTCAGGCTTTAACTTTATTCCAAATTTCGATTTCATTTTATAATTGAGATTATCCTTTATCATAAATTTAAGGATTTAATTTTCGGGTAACTTCAAATTTATTTAGAGGCAAATAAATATATGTATAATATATCAAATCAGATTTAAATCATACATCGATATATATATTACAAATCAGAAATTCAAATCAATTTATTTTTTTCAAAACTAACCATAGAAAAGCTACAAAATAGTCTCTCCACTTCGAAACTCGAAAATGAATGTCAATGATGCGGCCGTCATCACCGAAATTATTTTCCAGTGACAAAGAGAAGAGCACTTATTAAACATCTAATGTTTCTTTGAAATGATTTCTATTCGAAAATATTTTAGATACTATACGCTTTAAAACTTTTAAAATCAAAGTTTGAAATCATCGGAAATCAAATTCCCAAATTCTTGATTTACATTCATTCCAAATTCCAAATTCCAAATCAAATTATAACCAGGCTTTATAAATTCATTTATTTATGTTGGTAAAATCAATGGTTTACAAAACAATAAATGAAAATAAAATATTATTATTTCTGACAACAAATTCATTATCAATTTAATTTCAGAAAACTTATATTTATATATAATATAATCATACAAACTATTTTGTTTACCAAATTTGAAAATAATATTGTGTCAGTTTGCTCTGTTCAAGCGTTTTGGAAATCCTATCGATAGCGTTGATCAGACGAATCGATCGAAAAACCAAATCAACCTCAATAACTCAAGAAACACAGTATATAATACATTTTTAACATTAATTTACAAATACACTTTCTCGCTCGACGATACATGAGTGCGTTTTTTCAAAGCAAGGACAGAAATTCGAATTTTTGATGGACTCAAATTAAAGAGAATTCTTATTCGAATACAAGTTCGAAAAAAAAAGATAAGATGATTCAATTAACAGAATCGGGAGATGGATAAGCTTATTTAATTCACGGACAACTTTAACCGGGTTCACCGTAACTTCAAGAATAAGATCGATGCTGAATTCAGAGGTAA